>OX387957.1:26842600-31842600 GCA_947578425.1 Eugnorisma glareosa
CATAGAGTAAAAGTAAAAAAGTAAATATGTTTTTGTTTTAAAATAATTAAAAAAATATTCATCAACTCGAAAAAATGAGAATCAATAGTAACACTAGACGTACCTTGTAGGTACTATTCGAATCGCACGCGCCGCCCGCCGCCGAAAGACACGATGCATAAATGTTCAAAGTAAAATAAGCTCTCGTTCGTGGTGATACGGCATAAACTAGTTTTCACGCAACAATACAAAACACAGCCGCGAAGCCGACAAAGGAAAGACCGATTTATAAATGTTCAAAACAAAATAAGCTCTCGCGTGTAGCGATACGACATAAACTAGCCTGCGCGCATCAATTACAAACGAAGATGCCGCGCGCTGGCTACCTATTGTATTATTATTGTATTATGTAATACTTATTACTTAGTTTTTCCGCGATTGTCGTACGCGCAGCACGTGTTATCTTATCGTGCAATGGATCGCCATTACAGTTATTGCAATTTGGAGAACGTCGCTATGGTGCAACTGGCCCGGCGACTTTACGCGGAGTCGCACCGTCTTCGTGGGGTTATGAACCTTGATGGTTGGTTGATGGACAATCAAAATACGACCATTTTGTGGACGAATGAAGCAACTTTTACGCGAGTTGGACTCAACCAGCGTAACGAACATTTTTGGGCTTTGAATAACCCACATGTTATTCGCGAGTGTGCGCATCAAGTGCGTTTTATGTGTTAATGTGTGGGCCCGGTAATTATTGGCCACCTCATTGGGCCGCATTTCGTGACAGGACAAGTGAAACCTACCTGAAATGTTACAAATCATTATTCCGGACTTTTTGGACTTTTATTTGTGGTCGCTGGTCGGAGCTCAAGCGCCTAGTGTATCGTGAGGAACACGAAACTCGCGACGCGTTAATAACTGCGATAGTGGACGCTTTTAATATCGTAAGAAGTGACAGAGACACCTTACTAAAATTGAAAGACAACCAATTAAAACGTGCTCGATTGTTATACAACGCAGTGGCTACTTCGAACAGTTACTCCGTTACCGGGAAGTGTAACCTTCTGGCCACAGCCAACCGCGGCGCGGATTGCGGCGCGGCATGCGGCGCGGCAAGCGGTGAGCTGCGAAAACAAATAGTAGACAATGTATGAAGTAAGCCACAGCTACCGGCGGCGCGAATTGCGGCGCGACCTGCGGCGCGGTGAGTCCCGCGCGGCACGCGGCGGCGACGGGCTGCGCGGTGTGCGATTGAAACAAATGTACTAGCGAGTATCGAGGAAGCCACAGCTCAGAGCGGCGCGCGCGGCGGCATCGGTGGACGTATTCAACATCGCACGATCGAAACAAATAATTTTGTTTTTATCGGGCGTTGAGCTTGTGTAAATAATGGATACTGAACAATTTATTAGTGAAATACTGAGTAGATCAGGGGGCCTAAAATGGAAGTTTTATCAGGAATCATAATAATTATGAATCACGTTAAAAATTTGTAATTCTTAAAATGGTCTTTATGGTTATGACCACAAAGTCCATTTTAAGAGGTTTAAATTTCTAACGTGATGCGTATTATGATTCTGATAAAGTTGCCATTTTAGGCCCCCAGTAATATGGATATCAAAACATGTTATAAAAAATTGTGGGACGAAATAAAACAACAATTTAAATACCGTGCCACTTTTGATAGGGCCATTTTAATAGTTCGTTCTCTAAATACGTCCACCGCTGACGCCGCCGCGGTCGCAGCTAGCCGAGCTGTGGCTTACCACCGCAAGTCGCGCCGCCCGCCGCGCCGCCCGCCGCACCGCGCACCGCGCCGCCAGTAGCTGTGGCCAGGACGTAAGTACCTACCTACTCGTACTTTTGTAAATAGTGAACATTTAAAAGTAGTTTAGTTAATTAAAATTATTGTAAATAAGTTGAATCAAATTTTTGAAATACGCCACAAATACTTTTTTAGGTATCTAATTCAGAAAATTATTTTTCTTAAACGATAAACTTGTTTTTATTTAATTTTGTGTTCAGTAAATTGCAGCTAAAAACGTAGGTATTTATGACGGTCCTAAGCCCGTAAAAGTATAAAGGGAAATTTTGAATAACTTGTTGGGTAAAGCTTATTGTTATTAAGAATAAGTTATCAACTTATCAGCTGATTGAAAAGCACGTGGGTCAACGGCCGCGCGGCCGGTCGGCGGCGGCGCTCAGCGCAATCAGGAGGTATAACTATTGGTTCGTGGTCGGTTTCGAGTTTTATTTTTCACAATGGTTAATCTGCCATTTTTTGTTTCTAATATTTTAATTGTTTATTAAACGATTGTATTACAAAGGCAAAACCATTTCGCTGCGGGAAAACAACCATTAAAATGTCACGCTGTATATGTAGTGGAGGCTGTTTCCAGGTCGAGGATTCGTTGTAGAATTGAAAACCTCAATAACTTTCACAATATTTAATTTTATTGCTGAATAGCACACAGAACACGTCGTTACAGTTATATTTTTATGGAGGCAAGAGAAACAGTGTTGCCATGAACAAATTAAAATAGACATCAGTGTTGTCAATAAACAAAATTAATATTCTGAATGTTACTACTCTTAACACTAAGTGGTTTCTCTTTTAAATCTCTTCATTGTCTGTTTATTGTCTGTCCCCTCTTTAGACTCTTTTATGAGCTCTCAATAATACCCATTGGGATAAAACCAGTTGTATAGCTAAATCTGTTGCAGAAACGTTGCTATTGAAGGTCAGGGTTTCATGATAGGGGTCTGCGGCAGATTTTTTAAATAAAAAGAGCTGGTATTTGCGATCGCCGTAGCCTTTAGTATTACTTAGTGTATCGTTGACCGTCGTAAGGGATTCACTAAAGGCCGTTTTCTATAACTTACTTACGTATAATGGTTAGTTAATATGCCTTAGTCTAGTAGCTATCGGTGTTTCTATAAACAAAGTAAGCAATGAATTGACAGGAATATCTTATCCACGTCACTTATCTGTCTCTCGGAGTGTTGAAAGTTGATGTTTCTTTAACTGTCTATCTGAGATAGCAACGTTACGTTAAGTGTGAGTAAGTTATTGAAAACGTAAGACACGGGCGAGATTGTTACTTAGTGCGAAACATTAAAGTCAATTTCTTACCCCTTTAATAATAACCTCAGATTAAAGCTACAACCAAGTAAATTATTAATATTAAAATATTTGGGGGAGGGGGGTCTATGTCCAGCAGTGGATGTCTTTCAACTGAAATGATGTAGTAAATTAATTAAAATAAATAGTAAACCAAGTAAATCCATTATTATAAAAAATAAAAAAATAAAACAAAATATTTTTATTTCACATAGGCCTAGATGGGCACTTATAAAACGTCGACAAAAAGGTGCACGCTTCTTCGGTTCACTTCAGTATTAAGTAAACATTTAGATTCACCTAAGTTTCTACGTGGTTTAAATTTGCCGTATCTTTACGTAGAAAATATGGTGCTGATAGTGTTTAGTAAACGTGTGTGTTGACAATTACTGCAAATCATGATGAATCTAAGCGCAGTCGCCGAAAGAGTCAGTCAGACTCAGAAACCCCTGTATCAAAGCTGCGTACAGTGCCGATGAAAGGAGAGCCACGACTTGTAAGTGATCATATTAATCGAAAATTCCAGAAGCATGACCAAGTCTCCGCTTTGGTATGGTGTACTACCCGGGGGCGCTTGTGGCATGTTCGACCCCTCACACACAAAGCCGTACACCTCAGAGGTTCGTTTTTATTACATATGACTGTGTTGTCCTGCACTGTTTACTTTCGCTCGAAATTAATAATGGGTCTCTATCGGATCTTGATCGTTGTCTGTCAATCAATGGCCGATCTTTCCATTTTGAGTCTTTGTGCCCTCTCAAAGACTCTTGAATAACAAGCTAACATCAAGGGCCTATCAAGATCATACATTGTTAAGTTTGGGCGTTAATCTGTTTCTAAGTGTGTACAGGGTGGAAACTTTAGACTAGAGGCAACACCCAGTTGTCGAATCAACTTTTTCATACAGAATTTTTAACAAATTTTATCCATAACACTGTATTGATTGGTGCCAATTTTTTCCATCTTTCCTCTAGGAGGGACTCTAGTTTCAAATTTACACCCTGTATTTTCTGTTCTTAATATTTCACTGGATCATTCCTTTTCACCTTATTTGGTTTGCATTTCACGCATTTTTCACTGCTAGAAATAAAAACCACAATTTTAAAAACAATTGAACAAAAAAGAGCTTTCTAGCACTGAAAGCGGTTTTTGTGTGTAAACATTATCTTTATTCACCTACAGCAATACATCTTGGGAGCAGCCATTTAAGCTGAATTTTGTTAAACACATATCCAACATGTACATACATACAACAAACATAAGCACATAATATACATTCAACCAACATTATGCTTCCATCATCCCCATTCAGAAAAGTGTAGGTTTCGTGGCGGGCACCATATCGCCGAATACGTACCGCCAGTCGGCGCGGACGATCCGCACGTCTCTGCAGCGCACGGATGTCAAACGCCACACGTTCACCGGCAAGCGGACGCACATACAGCTCAGCATGATCTCGAGCCCACAAGGAGACGTCAAACATACAGGCCACGTTGGGCTCGATGGCGCCTACTTCGGAGATATTTCTTTCCTGGACCCCACTTGCCGCGTAAGTACTGGAATGATGCGATGGAATCTGCGTGGATCGGAAATGCTTTTAGTAATTTAAAAATGTTTAAATTGATTACAAAGAGGTTTTAAATAAAACGACTAAGCTCAAGGTAGATTATGCCATTTGTTGCAGATGCAAAGGTTTGGAAAATCTATATAGTCGTAAATATTTGGCAAAATGTTTGTTGTTAGAAATTCATATTATTAGTGTGAATTTGCTATAAGAATATGAGCAAGAATATTATTTCCATTATAATCGAGTGCAATTAGACAATGAGGTGGAACGAAGTTTATAGTGCTCGGATTTTCATAGCACTTTTTTTATTGAGTTCCTAGAGGAGTGGAGAAGAAGTGGAATATATTTTTTATTAATAACTTGAAAATCGACGAATTCATATTGTGGAGTAAGAGTGTGACCTGTGTGCATCCATTAAACGGCATTTTTGGATGTTTCTTTGTTCATTGTTGTCGATGTAGTGCATAAATCAAGACTTTTTTGAAAAAATCCTCTTTTCTTCAATTATTTTCAAAATACAGGTTTTCAAGACTAAGATTTCTTTTGTCATTGGTAACTGATACTTTTTCACAGAAAACTGGAGTGAAGTACCTAAAAGTTAATTCTAAATTTTCAGGAAATCGTCTATGGAAAAGCTAAAGAAGGCCATTTTTCTCAAAATATTTCTTGAAATTCGATATTTATGAAATTATTGCAAAAAGTATGAAATTATCAAAACATAAAACTTGAAATATGCATTTCATCGACAACAATGAACAAAGAAACAGAGCAAATTGGCGTTTAATGGATGTACACAGGTCACACTTATCACCCCACAATATGAATTCGTCTAATTTCAAGTTATTCATAAACCAAAAATACAGGGTGTAACTAGACCCTTAACATCAAACTAAGTAACTTTACGCAAAAATTATTGCTGGGAAACGTTTTTTTTATTTGGGGTGAAAAATCACTTTTTACGGTAGGAGTCAATGTGTAGCACTCAAAACATTGTTCTGACAGATGGATTGAATATTACGGGGGTCGTGGAGGTGTTTAAAGTAAAAAATACATTAAAAACATGTATTTAAAAAAAAAACTTTGAAAGAGTTGGAACTCTGGTCTAAAAGGTATGGTCTAGAACAAAAAAAAATATCGCAATGACGGAGAGATCAAGTGCCTTTCGGCTTTGTTAAGGGTCTTGTTACACCCTTTATATACTGGAATATATTTTAAGCAGTGCGCAAACAAATTTTGGTGGTTCAGTATCAGTAATAAAACACATTTTCATTATTTGTTCAAAACTTTTTATATTTTTTATCCGACTCAGCAAAATATGGACACTATCTATTCGTAATAATATCAATGGGCAAGCGCCATGCGGCGCACGCGGCGATTTGCAGCGGGGGTGAAATCTCTTCCCGGGCGGCAGGGGCGGGGCCGACGACCGCGGCCCGCCAGTTGCTCATGGCATACGCTGTCGTGACGTCGCGTCCAATCTTTCCCGCGCCACACGTGTGTCGTACTTGTACCTACAGGTCACGATGTTGGACTTAAGTAACCGCGAGTTTCAAGAAATGGTGCGGGTATATTTATTAAGTGGTGAAAGTTTACGAGCAGCTCGCAGAATGTATGCAACGGAGAGCGTACCCCGAATGCGAGCCCAAGGTATCCTTAACCCCGCAGCCCCTAATTAAACGACCATTTTAGCAGCCACTCAAAGGCTGCTTGATCACGGCCAGTATGCTTTATTTTCTGCATTTTGATGGTCCTAAACCCATGAAAGTATGAAGGAAATATTGGAATTACTCTTCAAATACCTTCACATCACGGCCAAATCTTAAAAAAGTCTAGTTGGAACCGAATAAAATCAGCGATCAGTACATTGTAACCCACGTAAATACGTGCCATAATAATGCCTGTGCATGAAAAAAGAACGAGCGTGGGGCGCCGCCGCCCGCGAGTATGTGGCCATAAAATCAAAGGATAACGTTATTTTTTTGTGATATGACTTATCGAAAAAAAAAAATAGGTGTTTAATAAAACTCATATAAGCTTAATTTGTCAAAGTTTGCGCACTGAATAAAAAATATTCCTGTATACAGAGTGAATTTTTCAAGTGGGCGTGGATGGTCAAATCCGTAACTATGAGAAATAGCGAAAAATACTCAAAGGAGTCTCGAGTCCGAAAAATCAATATTCCTAGCCTGGAATCGGACCCATTGATTTCGAAAAAAAAAACACACTCTATTATTACACTATTTGATAGTGTTGCTAATAAGGATCCAATTCTGAGAAATAATGACATACGGCAAACTAAAGGAATGAGTTCAATTTTGATATAAAGCATAATTGTTAGTACTAATCAACGAAACGTCGAACAAATTCACTATTGGCGCCAACTAACTTGTAAGTTCTAATTTCAATTGTTTACGATTTTTTTCTTTTACTGTGTCCTTTAGACGCGAAGAGACGCGAAGAGTCAACAAAATTGAAATTAGAACATAGTGTTGTGAAGATCGACTGCGCTGCGGGTGTCTTCAATCAAGGAAATTAATTTAAAATTTATGAAAAACATGAAATTTAACCTTTTCCTTAAATTTGCCGATGTCATTACTTCCCAGAATTTTATCATTATTGGCTACACTATCGAATGGTGTTATAATTCAGTATGTGTTTTTTTTTCCAAAATCAATAGGTTCGCTTCCTGAATAAAAATAGGTGGTGGTTTGGGAATATTGATTTTTCAAAAATCTAATGATGCTGTTTTAGTTTTCATCGAAATCGGGCTCGAGACTCCTTTGAGCATTTTTCTCTGTTCCTCATAATTTCGGATATGGCCATCCACGCCCACTTGGAAAATTCACCTGTATTCCAAAGAAAATTTAAAAAAAAGTCGCAACCGGCGAATTTTTTTTTAACTTTCTTCTCCACTCTTCTCTTCTCTCTCACCAAAAAAGTCCCATGAAAATCCGAGCACTATAAACTTCGTTCCACCTTTTGAGTATTTTTTTGTCTAATTGCACTCCGCTATTAGTAAGGCTCGCCTGTCCACGCAGGCACTGTTATCGTTCTTTGCCACAATATGCTTTTCATTAATATATGCTTTTCATTGGAACACATAAACATTTTTCGTTTTTAATTCTTTGCTTTTGTGTGATTTGGTGGAAGGAAACTAACTTCTTGATCCAATTTTGATGGTTATTGATGTAATTTTACCTAAGTTTCATTATTTATGCTTCAATTGTTGAAAATATTGCAGTCCAAATTCAGTGTGCCTAGTGCTCATAATACAAACACACGGCGGCAACATGTGGGGATTATTAAAAACTAAACTAGGGACCCGTCCCGGCTTCGCACGGGTGCAATGTTATACATACAAACCCTCCTTTTAAATCACTCTATTTAAAAACTTCATCAAAATACGTTGCGCAGTTTTAAAGATCTAAGCATAAATACGGACATACCGAGGGAAGCGACTTTGTTTTATACTATGTAATGATAATTAATATTTTTCTTACGGCTACACTAAGACCTGTTCTTTTCAAATACCTACATTAGAAAAGAACACGTCTTTTAACGTGGATTCGAACCAAGACATCGCCCAACATCACAATTCAATACCGACAGGCTTGACCAACTAGCCAGCGAGTGCCTTGTGATTGTGATGAATTTGTAGACTATAGTCCGCAGTCCGCACTACTTTATAAGCTAACATAATTATCAACCAGTATCAACAGTGATGCTTGTTATAATATGAACCCGGAAAATAAAATCTTTAGCGTACTAAAGGTTTAATTTTCTGAGAACAGCAATTTGTGTCGGATTTGTATTTGTGTGTGTTTTTATTTATTTGACAAAACATGCACAATATTATAGATGTAGGTAAATCAAAGCTATTGCAAATTTATATGAACTAAGAAGAACAGAAGACATAATATATATATATAAGGAAGGATAATAAACTAAAATACTAAACGTAGAAAAAACATTAGAACAAGCAAAACATACCAATAAAATAGTAGAAAGTATCAGCATTTTAGAAGTCATCTTTTGCCGACCGTCTAACAGAAACTCAAATATCCAAGACTTACGTCTATCCGTCAAAAAATAGGGAAAACAGTTGACTCCGGTATCGATGTCAGATGAGCATTCAGCATTACGTGAACCAAGGGAGAGTTAGAATACGAAACTGTGTGTGCAGCAGTAGCGAAGGGTCAATTTTCGTAAGAGGTAAGCGGGAGTTTTTATTATCTTTAATTTGAGTAAATTATTTGTCTATAAAATACTGACTGCCATTTTTCAAAGGGAAGCTGGTAGGAATCGAGTTGTATGGATCCTTCGCCACTGGTGTGCAGACGCAACTTCCAACAATCTGTGAACTCACTTTCCAATCCCGCCCCAATACCAGGGCGCGAGAAGAACAACAAGTCTCACGCGATGAGCTGCTAGTTCCGGGTAATTAGACTCACCACGATGAACACGACAAGCAAACATGAGTAAAAAGTAATTGCGCCTGTCTTCGAGAGCGTTGAATACAGAATTAAAAGTTAAAAATTAGTGCGGTACATGTAGATAGTACCCGAGCAGTTTTTTAAATAAAAATCTTAGTCATATTTTTTGGATCTTCTGCAGAAACTAGGCGTAACCACTCATCAAGGGGTTTTAAATAATTGAAGCTGACTCTAATTTTGTTCTGAGTAAACTTAAAACTAATTTTATGGCCAGGGCATGCCAGGGCTTGTTAAATTCACGCAAATTTCGGATAGTGAAACGAAATAAAAAAAAATATCACGTAACTCGAACCAGGAGACTCTGAGAAATCGGTGTACATTCACGAAAAAGAATGTTACCGGTCGAATATATAGCCCCTCCATTTTTAGAAGTCTGTTTAAATATGTTTCACTCTAACTATATGAGAGTCTTATACATCGCCTTAATCCATACTTCTCTGTACAGCCTCCTCGCCAGATCGTGACGCCGTACAAACCATCCGAGGATCTAGAGCAGATGCCGCTCATCAACCCGAACTCGCCGTCGCACCTGACCGGCGGCGCTTCAGGCACCACTCCTTACCATATGCTGACAAACAAGCCGGACCACAGGCCTGACTTTGAGGAAATTGATTCATCGGGTACGCAGTTTGACATTATTATTATACAGACCCTTCACGAAGCCTCCAACCAAGCATTATGTACAGACAGCGTCAGTGAGTGCTAACCCCTCAAACTTTAAAATGTTAAAGCTTGACGGGTTAGCACTTACTGACGCAAACTAAGTAACCCTACGCAAAATATATTGCTGGGAAACGATTGGTTTTGGGTGAAAAATCACCTTTTACGGCAAAACTCAATGTAGCACACTCAAAACATTGTGCTGATGGATGCTTTGAATAGTAATCGGATCATGGAAGTAATTAAAGATATTACAATAAAAACTAGTATTTAAAAAAGACTTTGTGATAAATTACGAACTTTGAAGTCCAATATCTCCGTTACTAGAAGGTTCTCAGGCATGGTGCACAAGTGCCTAACCGCTTCGTTAAGAATATGTTTACATACAGACATTCATACATACACATGTGCATAATTGTACACAAAAACATATATACATGAAGTCACGCCTATTCCCAAAGGGGCGCTTAAACCTTAATATAAAATTTTAATATATCATGACAACTAGAGCTTTTTAACAGTGACAGATTATCTGAAATCATTTTCTTTAACACTAGAAACGGGATATTCACCATGTATACTGTTCATTTTGAGTTCCCGATATTTCGGCGCTGTTTCAAGGACCATGATCACGGATAAACTGAAGTTATTACAAGAAAGAGGGTACAGCGATTTGTCTGCTCATAAACACCCACCCGCAATAACTTCAGTTTATCCGTGATCATGGTGCTTGCAACAGCGCCGTAATATTGGGAACTCAAAATGAACAGTAACCATGGTAAACATCCCGTTTCTAGTGTTAATGATAATTTTAGTGACCATGACAGTTTAAAAAAATATATCTGAAATCAGATCAGTGTTCCCAGAGCTAACAAATTTTAAAAGCCTACACAAACAATTTTATCTCTTTACAAATTAGTTGAGATTTTAATCTAACGATAGCAGTCAATAGCATTGTTGCTCCTGCTGTAATCTGCTCTTATATCTGTGTGTATTTAAGCGTGGCACACAGAGAGCGGGTGCGGGTCGGGTTGGGAGTTCGGCCAGTATACGTTATTCCGTTTATTTATATGGAAGATAATGCATAAGCAGCTTGCACGGGTCGGACGCTGCTCACGCTTAAATTCTCATATCAGAAGGGGCGCGTGCGTGTAAGTTTTGTGCTAAGGGCGCAGTGCCATTATATGGTAAGCGTGTCGTTCGCTTGGACGTCTAGGGGTCGTCGCGGTAGAGTTGAGTAGTGGTCTCCATGTAGAGTCGAGACGCGGGCAACTATGTTTCCTTCCCCTAATTTTCACGCGATCAGTACGCGGGCTGCATTCTTCATGCCTGCATCTCAAATTTAAAACATGAGCGCACTGCCATCTATGTAAATGTATCTATAGTAATGATAGCGTAGTGGTGTGACCGTCGGACTGCCAAGTCATAGGTCCTGAGTTCGAACCCAAGGCACGCACTTCTGAATTTTCGGATTCATGTGCGTATTGCATAATTATCAGTTGCTTCGGTGAAGGAAAACATCGTGAGGAAACTAGCATGCCTAAGAGATATATCTAGACGGCATGTATAGCCAAGTCAGAGGCACATGGGCGGCATACAAACTCTGACACCAGGTTAGGCACTAACCACGATAGAGAAAGAAAACTGCCATCTATTACTAAAGAAAAACAAGATCGTGTGGGAGACTGGCCTTAGATAGGCAGCTATTAAATAATACATATTGGCTAATAAACTAGTAGCCAATGGCGGTCACATTTATCGCTTAGGTAACGCCGTCACAAGCAACAGTATAGCCTCCGTGGTACCGGCCCGACTTTTATAAATATCGCTTGACATTACACACAGCGCCATCTAGGTGCCA
The DNA here is from genome assembly GCA_947578425.1 of Eugnorisma glareosa. NCBI lineage: Eukaryota > Metazoa > Arthropoda > Insecta > Lepidoptera > Noctuidae > Eugnorisma > Eugnorisma glareosa. The sequence goes on from OX387957.1 coordinate 26,854,285, forward strand.
CACTAAGCAACGAGGCTTGTATCGTGGACACCAGATAGTTGATAATACTACATAGGTACTTTTTGTTTGTGAATACATACTTATTATACATATAAGCATCCATGACTCGGGAAACAAATGTATGGACATTTGTTTCCTCATCACACAAACGTTTGCTCCTACCGGGATTCGAACCCGGGACCCTAAGAACGTAAGGCAGCCCCACTACCGCTGCGCCATTCGGGTCGTCGTGTATATCGTGGGTTCGAACCCAGCCAGCCACTACACTATACTTTGCGTACCTAATTTATTTTATCACCACTGCTCTCAATACGGTGCAGGAAAACATCTTGAGATCTTAGAACCAAAAATTTAAAGTCATGTGAGATCTGCTAACCCGCACAGGGCCCTCTCATAGACGGTCTGTTTCCCAGCCGTGGGAAAATTAAACGCAGATTATGCTTAAACCGTTAATAAGCAAATTAGTAGTTGATAGCCAGTATTGGCCAAAATGTAATCTAACCACTGATTACTAACTACGACTACATAAAGTAGTTATAATCATAACTACAAACTACCTAAAAAAATCGAAAAATGTAATAAAAATTTTGACTACTAACTACTAATTGTAGTTGCAATCACGATTACTTGATTACTTTTTTTAACTACAGATTTGTGATGTTGCGTCATTAAAAAAGCAAACACGCGCGATAGTCGTTCATGTTTATTTGTGAGACATAGGTAAAAGTAAGTGTTTTATAGAAGATATCGCTCGTTTGCGACAAGGAAGACAAAACTCAAAAAAAATGTATTTTTCAACGTTGCGTTGTTTCTACATAAAATGAGGAAAGTAAGTATAAAATTAAATAATGAAATACGTAAAATAAAACTTTAATCTTTTGATAAAAAGTTTATATGCAAAAAAAATATTGGCAATAAATTGTTTTTTTTTTAGTCTAACCTTAAAAAACGCTGTCCTGTATTTCTTATTTTTTGAGCTATGTCATTATTGTCGCAAACAAGCGATATGTCTCACTATGTGCTGCCTTGCAAGGCGTACAAATAATGTTAACACATTTTGGGCAGTGTATTCAATTGAATAATTAATCTGATAAGTATAGGTACATAATATCTACGACTTTAATCCTTGCATTTGATATTCATGAAAATAAACATAGGTATGTGCAATAAACTGTTTTTTTTTTTATGCAGGCATACTCCAAAACATATATTACTAGACATTACATTTTTATTTAATTGCAAAATATCAGTTCATAAAACTTAAATAATCAGTAATTATAACTACTAGATTGCAGCAATCAAATTAACAACTACTTAATGTAGTTTGGTTACTGTAGTTAAGTTACATGTAATCCTAACTACATGTAATCATAACTACATGTAGTTAACTACTTTTAATCGTAGTTAGTAACCAGATTACAAAATAGTAGTTAACTACGCCCTACACTGTTGATAGCTCATAATTCAATAGCAATTAAGTAGTAGTCCGTGCTCTCGCTAGACTTGTCGTCCCGAAGCAGATCTGCGGCCGGCGGCGTAGATCTCTCACTACTTACTGTAGCTGAGGTGAAATTTTAGTTTTTAGGGTTCCCTACCCAAGGGGTAAAAACCGGCAAAAGATAATTTTCAACTTTTTTTTTATTTTGTAATTTTTCTTTATTTGTGCTGTAAGGCCTTGCTTTTTGTCAAATTTCATGATTCTAGGTCAAAGGGAAGTAGGTACCCTAGGTTTTGATTCCCTTGTGAAATCGCATGATATGCGACATAAACAGTCATATCTTTTGATCGCGTTGACTTACAAGTTTGATTTTCATTGCTCCAAGGGATAGCAGACCTGAGTATTTGGTATTAATTTCAGCTTGATCGCTAATCATTCCTGAGAAAAAGGGTCTTGACAGACAGACAGACGGACAACAAAGTGATCCTATAAGGGTTCCGTTTTGGCCGATTGAGGTACGGAACACTATTACTAAGACTCCACTGTCCGTCTGTCTGTCTGTCACCAGGCTATATCTTGTGAACCGTGATAGCTAGACAGTTGAAATATGCACAGATGAAGATGGTGTATTTCTGTTGCCGCCATAACAACAAATAGTTAAAACAGAATTAAATAAATATTTAAGAGGGGCTCGCGTAAAACAAACTTTTTATTTTAGTAAATGATGCGGAACCATAAGTGCGCGAGTCCGACTTGCACTTGGCCTTTTCTTTAATAATCATCATCTGCATAGAATTATGTTGGGATCAGCTTCCAGTCTAACCGGATGCAGCTGAATACCAGTATTTTAAATGGTCGATCCATATCTATCTGACAACCCAGTTAGTATTGGGTTATACGATACCCCTTTGCAAGACTCTTTGTAAGTTGTCAATTATGTTACCCGAAAACTAGTAAGTAACTAGTATAAAAATATTCCTTTCCTTTTTTAATCGAATTCTGTTATCAATTTCAAGGGTTTTAATTTTTTTGCACGGAACCCTAATTCTTATTCTTAAATAAAAGTAGCTTTAGTTACTTTTTATGACATCGGCCAGTAAAGGTCCCGCCAAAACCGGTTTAGCCGTTTCGGAGATTAGCCGGCACAAACAGACAGACATACAGTCACAGAAAAAATAAAATGTGTTTTTGTTATAAGCACCGTATATAGTTTCATATGCATTCAGTAAAAAGCTGTTATTTTGGTATTACAAACAGACACTACAGTTTTATTTATTTGTATGTATGATGGTCAAATATCAGTTTAGCTCGTGAGCTATAAGGGTGTACTCTGAAAATACGTCCTGTTAAATTATCGTTTAAAAAATCCGCCACACCCGTCCTCACCTGGCAGCGCTGCTCATACTATTTTCAATACAATAGACACGTGATCGTACCTGCACCTGCAAGAGTTTCAGCGTACACCCAAAAATAGCCTCGGCTTTTAATGGGCCGCTCCCTAAGCTTGGGGATTAACGTTATTACAAGACATCATCAAGATAGGGTTCACTAGTTCTATACAGAGTTTTTTTTATAGAACGGTTTAGTGAATTTGCCAGTGACAAGAGATAACTGTGAGGGGTAGAGATGAGCTATTTTTTTTTTCTTTTTTTAAATCTTTATTTAAAAAAAGAGGATTTGATCATGCATGATCATGTCATCCCCATAGTTACATACATCTTACATATTCATATCTTATCTACGTTTTAAGGCACAATCAACCATTTTATAAACAAATCTCGCTTCCTCTGATAAGGGAATAGCAAGAATACTGTTACATACACCGGTGTCGTGTAAGCTAATGCCGTAAGCAAGTCCAAAAGATAACCTCTCAGCTTCGTTCCGAACACATTCCACTAAAATATGAAAAACATCTTCAATACAATCGCAGTCAGTACAATTCTTAGAGGTAACTTTGCCCATTAGGTACGCAAAACTATTCAGTGGGATATGTCCGGAACGCAGCCTCATAGCCGTTACTATGGTGTGTCTAGGCAGTTCGGAATTAATAAACCAAGGAGCACGGGACAAATTATTTTGGATTGTTTTATACCATATGCCTTTTACTAGAGAGCGCTCATCAAAATATTCGTTCCACATGTTTCTACATTTAATCCTAATCATATAAAAAACGTCGGTATAATAAGGCAAACAAACCATAGGGATACCATCAGATAAGGCCTGTCTAGCGAGATAGTCTGCTTCTTCATTTCCCGCCAAGCCTACGTGTGAAGGTATCCATTGCAATATTAGTGTATAATTTTTAGTGGCTAATGTGGAAAGTGACTCCAAGATGCTGTATGCTATCGGTGTGCCTCGACTATTCGAGGTGCATCGAGCAATGTGTTGTAGTGCACTCTTGGAGTCTGTTAGAACAAGTATTTGCCCGACTCAAAAGACTGAATATATGAAATTGCTTCTGATATTGCTATCAATTCTATCAACATTATCGAGATGTTTGAATCACAACGAAGTTTCACTGAACTACTAACTTGCGGGTCATAAATAGCTAATCCGCCACAATTACTTTCCTTGGAACCGTTCGTATAAATTTTATAATAATTTGAATATGTGTTTTTAATAAAATTATCACACAATTGTTGTAAAGCCAACGAAGTATAACTTCTTTTAGCGTTACTTACGGCATCTATGTTCAACTTAATTATATTCGAAAAATTCACATTGCTGACCCAGGTATCAAGTGCAAACATATCTAATTGTGTACTAACATGTACAGCAGTATCTTTAAGGTAACTATGAACTGAAATTAAAATGGGCTTTTCTTTGTACCTCCAATAAGAAGTTAGACTAAAAGGCATTAAATCGTCAAAAATTTGAATAATCTTGTGGTTAGAAAAGGATTTCGCTTTTAACCAATACTTTCCGGCAAGGTAATGTCTTCGTACACTTAAAGGCGGTAGGTGTAGTTCGCACTCCATGACGTGTATAGGTGTCGTTTTAATAAACCCACCTATTACCCGCATACACTGATTCTGTACTTTATCTAGCTTGTTAGTGTGTGTCTTACAACTACTACCATAGAGGAAACTTGCATAATCTAGTCTGCTACGAATACACGATATGTATAAACGCCTTAAATTAGTTGGATGAATGCCCCAACCTGTCCCCGCTAAAACTTTAAAAACATTATGCACTTTTGAGCATTTTTCTCGTAATTCATTTATTTGTTTAGACCATCGTAACTTCCTGTCTAACCAAATGCCTAAATATTTTACACAATCAACTGCTTCTAAAGGAATACCACCCACCATTAGAGACACCGGGTCCCGTACAAATTTATTTTGGAAAATACAAATTTTACTTTTGAGTGCTGAAATTTTTAACCCAGCCAGAGAAAGAATATTAACAAATTGATTTAAAGCTAATTGTAATTGGTGTCTTCCTTCTTCTATATTACTACAGGTTATATAAAGCACGAAGTCGTCTGCGTACTGTGATATAAAGACATTATTTATTGACTTGCAAATCTCCATTGTTAAGATATTAAATAAAAGGGGGGAAAACGGGTCGCCTTGAGCCAAACCGACACAACATTTTCTACTTATGACTGAGTTATTATCTGTCTCAATACTTAAGTTCCTCTCTTTTAAAAAACACATTAGGTAACTACATATTTTATTACCTATCCCTATATTATCTAAAATATATAATAGACGTTCTAAATTTACATTGTTGTATGCATTTACAATGTCAATAAAACAAGCTATCGTTGATTGTTTTTAGAAAAACCTAGTTGGATTCTCGACACCAAGGTAGACAAATTATCTAAAATGGAGCGCCCTTTGCGAAAACCAATAGTATCTGCCGATAACATGTTGTTATGTTCAATAAACCATTCTACTCTTTTGATTAATATATTATGTAGTAGTTTACACACACAGGAAATCATAGAAATAGGTCGCAACGAAGAGTCAGACTGAGGATCCCGGCCGGGCTTAGGTATAGGTATTATAGTGATATTACGCCACTGCTGGGGAACAAAACCCGTCGTAAAAAAAACATTATAAAAACTGACTAAAATCAACTTTGCATTATCCGGTAAATAATATAGCATTGAATAGGAAATGTTATCGCTTCCAGGAGAAGTGTCTTTAGTGCGCAAACATTTGTCCAATTCGTGTAGAGAAATCTGTGTCTCCAGCTTAGGGTTATTTGAATTAAATATTGGGTCATCAGTACAAGCGAAGTCCGGCGCCAGGTTTTGTAATAATACAAACGCCTTCTCTTTACTGATACCAGATCGGGGTACATAGCATCCCTTAAACCATTTCATTTTCTTCCATTTACATTGTTATCATATCATATTTCCAACAGTATGCGACGTTGTTCCGTCTAATGTAGTACAGAAGTCTTGAAAACCCTTCCTTCTTGCTATACGAAGACACCTCTGACCTTCTCTAATTTTCTCCTGCAACTTGTCCAAATTAAAAGGCGTAGGGTTACGTCGAAATGTTGATAACGCTAACCGTCTTTCGGCCACTAATTTTGATAAGGAACTATTCCAGTAAGGTTTCGGCGTGAAATTTTTCTCGGGGTCAGAATCGATTTTAATATACGGAATGTGAATATCTGCAGCTAAATTAACCAACCCAATAAATAAATCGTATGATTTTTGTAAGTCGTTCGTGATAATAAAACCTTCCATAAGCGTTTGTAATAAGTTGCGGTACTGAGACCAATCAGCTTTATTATAATTCCTGCGTGCCGGAGGTGTGGACAGACTATCTACCTGCATTGAAATTTTGATCAAAAGATGATCGCTACCAAACGTTTCATTAAGTGTGCCCCAATTAAATTTGTACGCTATATCTGAGGAAACCAATGATATGTCTGGAGAAGATTGTTGAACTGCATTATTCACGAATCTAATACGAGTAGGGTTGCCATCATTCAATGTTACGAGTTCAGTATCTAAAAGTGCGTCATAAATTTGGGTACCTCTCTGATCTAATTTATTAGACCAATTTGTATGGTGTCCATTAAAATCGCCAAGAATCACTACTTTACTGTGAAAACGAGAAAAAATTTGTTCCCAATCAGTTTGACTCGTGCGAACTGACGGGGCACAATATAGGGATAACATATACTGAACATGCTCACAATTGCAAATCTTGACACAAACTATCTCAATCCCCGGGTTAAGGCTTTTGAAAGGCACATAACTTGATTTAAGTGACCTGTGGACTAAGACCGCTACCCCACCATAACCGTCATCCCTATCCTTACGATATATCATATAACCATTTACCTTCAGCTGACTATCCCGTTCTAACCACGTTTCGCTAAGTGCCGCAATGTGAATTTTCAGTTGGCTCAGAGACTGCTCAAAGGATATTAATTTGGGTCGAATACTTTGAGAATTCCACTGTGCTATATTTAATCTAAAAGGTCTAAAAGGACTACGAGCCATTGGGGGCAAAATAGTCAAAAATAATCTTAAAGAAAGGCCACTTTGATACGAATTGTACACTCAATAATATTAACCACTCTAAACAACACTTTATCACCCCATGCACCCTGTCTTCCATAGACAATTCCCTTAAAAATATAATTTCTTTTAGTCTCACTAATAGCTCGTCCAAACGAACACTGTCATCCTTTTTCTCTTCACCAGCAGCAGCATCAGAAGGGGCTGCTGACTCACTACCCGTATCCATTGTTGATGAGTTTATCGGAAGCTCCAAGTTACAAGAAGACTTGTCCCTACTACGAGTACGTCGAGATCTCGATGAAGTATTGGCAGAACTGTTTTTATCATCATCCTCTTTATGCACTTTGATGTCAGACTTTACTATCTCTGCAAATGTGCAGGTGTCACGTTCTTGAAATCTAATATCCGGTTGTGATTTTATGTTGGTAGGAGGGTTGCCAGAATGTTCTCGTGAACTACCTTTTGCGGGTAAGGAAGTCGAGGGCGGTACATATATGGTTAACGCTTTCCTATAAGTACAGTTAAATTCTACCATGATCTCTCTCAACCGCTTCTCCTTTAAAAAGGCTGGACATGAAGCTTTATGCAAGGCCAAATGGTTTCCACCACAGTTAACACATTTGAAGTTCTGTGTTTCACAATTCTCGTGATTATCACCGCATTTCGGACACACTATTTTACTGGACGGGCATTTCTTTGTAGGGTGGCCATATTTCCAGCATTTCGAGCATTGCGATACAGGAAATACGTACGGAGTAACTTTTATCCGTAATCCATGGACATATATGTACTGTGGAATAAACGAACCTTTAAAACACACCTGTACCGCTTCACTTGGCTGCCAACCTTCTCCCTCTCTGTCTCGACGTTTAAGCCGGAATACAGATATTATTTCCGCAGGTTTATCACACATTATATTTGTCAAAATGTCCTCGTCAGATAAATCAAGATCGACATCTTTTATGACGCCATAAGAAGAAGTCCTTTCCATGGCCCTGTAGATCTTCCAACCTTTTCCTATGAATTCCTGACATTTTTCAATTTTGTCAGCACTCAACTCACTGCAAACTTCGACGCGAGTCTTGAATGGGTTTATATATTTTACTTTGGTAATATCAACTATCCCATAAGCCTTCAGCATCTTAGCTAATACAAATTGTTTAGGCAACTTTTCGTTGCTAGATAAGTATATCTCAATATCCTCCTTCAATTGTGATTTTAATCTTTTCTCTTTACTTTGGACTAAATTCCATCCCTCACTATCATCATCATCTCCGACAAAATCCTCCTCCCTATCCCTTTTCTCCCGCTTAAATTGTTGGCCTTCTTCCATTACATATTGTGCTAAGTTCTCTTCTCTGTTTTGCTCCTCTTCAGCATCTGACATACTATGTTCGCTCAAAGAAACGCCGCTCGCCATTATTACTGTATTCACATTCTCTAAATGCGGATTGTTTACATTCATTAGTAATAGAACACGCTAATAAGTGTATTCGTTAACCGTGTGCCGCTCGCACGTTGGTAACATAACGGTACTCGGGTGCGCCGGCAGCGAGATCGGGCCGCGCACACAACTTTAACAATTATTAACGCAAAAATAATGCTTAATAGCGAAACACGCGTCTCCCTCGCACGATTACCACGACGAGACTGAGATGAGCTATTAAAAAAAAAAAAAAAAAAAATGGCAGATTAAGTATTATTTAGTATTTAAGTCAACTGCTTGTTGTCCATATTTCTTATGAGTCTGTTCAGTCCCACTGCAGGACAAACGCTTCCTTCCATCTTTCCTGGTCTTCTGAAATTTTTTGCAGATTCTTTGAAGAAGTCTTGTTCGTCCCACCATCTCTTTCTGGGCCTGCCGGTTCCACTTTAACCTCACACTTGAGTCCCCGGCGTTACCCCTCCCTCCCCGAGTCCCTGGCGTTACCTGGTTGTCCCTGAAAATAAGTAAAATTCACCATTTATTTTTTTGCCGATCGATTCACTTTATTAAATAGTACAGTAGCGGGTACAGTTTATGTAAACTCAAACTCAAAGCATTTATTTCAATTAGACCTTAGCAGGCACTTTTGAAAGTCAGAAAAACAAAGGCGAAGCTACAGTCACAGACACAAGGCATAATAACTTGTGAAAGTACTGTAGTTGCCCATACCAAAGCGTAGATCTCTATGGAGAAGAATGGGCAAGAAACTCCATGGACACTCTTTTCAATCAAAATATTGTTACAAGATCTTGATTACATCATTCATGTTGAGATTATACATTATGTGAGAACGATTTCAAAAGACGTGCACATTAAGAGCGTCCAGAGTAAAAGATTATAATTATCAACAATTTAAAAACAAAGTAGTTAAAATAAACCGTGGCAGCTAAGAGATGACCAGTCCCAACTGACAGCCCCCGTCCACGAACATGACGCATGAATCAGCCCCATTCAGCTCAACCATATTGAAGGGTACTAAACGACCCGACACATCCGCCACTATCAGCGAGACATTTGAGTGAGTAAGAACATTTTATTGTATGCGAAGATAAAATTAGAACATGGTGCTCCTTCTTAGGGTGTCGATGGCAGTCTAACTTGTGTCAGCCTAGAATTGAGCTACTAGTTTGGCGCTTGCGGTAGCGTCGCATCAGTTCCTGTAGTGAACAAACAACATGGTACTGAAATAAAACTAATGCTTCAATAAATGTTTTCTATGGGCACCTCCTAAGAGAATAAGCCTATTTTGTTTTAATGTGGTCCTGCCCTTTTATAGCTGGTATAGCAATATAACGCCGATGGATGTCGACTAGTGTCTCATGTGTTTTGTTTCAAAGGATAAAACTAATTATATGTCCCGACCCGGCGTAGTCTAACCACTGTCTGGTAGCACACTACGAAAACATTTGCATAAAAAGTTTTTCACAAGTGAAAATAAATATATATCGCTGGACATTACATACAGCGCCATCTGGGTGCCACACTAAGCAACGAGGCTTGTGTCGTGGAAACCAGATAGTTGATAGATACATACATACTTTTTGTTTGTAAATACATACTTATTATACATATAAACATCCATGACTCGGAAACAAATGTCCATGCTCATCACACAAACATTTGCTCCTACCGGGATTCGAACCCGGAACCCTAAGAACGTAAGGCAGCCTCACTACCGCTGCGCCATTCGGGTCGTCAGAAAATGAAACCCTATTCAAATTATGCGGCTGTCATCATCCTCTAACATCAAACAATTTCTTTGATGTTAGAGGATGATACGAATATGAACAGCCGCATATTACAATGAAGCAGAAGGCATGCACGTGGCGTACGTACCCGATACGTACGTCAAAGCTTAGTCAACAATCACAGACTGAATTGAAAATTAGTTTGTGTACTCTAACGGTTTCCCTATAGCTTTTCACTCGGCCCTATATGTGGTTTTCGCCATCCAATTTCCCACAAACGCCCTAAGTGAAAATGTGTGACAGGAAACCTAATATGAAATGAATACCTACCGCCAGACAGACTTTATTTAAAAACGCTCTAAAAAGTATTGCTTAAAAATTAGTTTTTTGGCCGGCTGAATATTGTATTTGGGCGCCATATTTATGTTATTCATTGTGTTTTGATAAAATTGCATTTGCACACATATATATATATATAGTCCTCCTTACCGATTTCGGTAACGGCGACCCCTTAAAGCTATTATTTCCTTGCGTGTGCCCTTATATGACTGGCCAAACCGAATTTGCACATAACTAGGTATTAAAAACTCATGTGCTTCTATTATAAACACACACTCTTATTTTAATGTACCTATAAACTACTTAGGGGCCATTCACACAATTTTGTTTATGCATCATTACACGCGTCAATTGGTCCGAGTATTTTTGCAAAGCTTCATCACACACTGTCTAAAGACCTTGCACACTGCCCTGTTTATGCAAGTACACGCACACATTAAAAGCTCCAAACTCATTTACATAAGCAGATTTGCGTGTAACGAGCTTCATCCTGTATTAAAGATTTTGCGCGATCACACACCCTAATGTATGGCTCAATAACCTCGGAAGGGTTACACCTCTGAATGCGTACAAATATTCCTGCAAGTTGCCAAACAAGTCGCTTTTTGATTAAGTTAAATGCGTGACGTTTACTTGTACAAATAACTTGAGTGTTCTTGTAAAGTATTGCTAAACAGCCAGAGTTTCAAGCGGTTATTAAAAACTACAAATAAAGCCACGCTGACTTAAATTGTTTAACAATTTGTCAACTTATCCCTCATAGGATTCTTATACATATTCATTCTTATATAACAACATCATTTTATAATTATATCATATTCAGACAGCGTTGTAGCATGAAAGTTCCATATGTATATCAAGTTCGTAAATAAACACCGTACGCAAAATACGCACTTGGACGTGGAATGGCGGACTCCAGCACGTTATACAATATAATACAATGTAACCCGCACGTCATCACACCCTAACGCTGAAGTAGAAACGTTTTACGAGTTACTAAATAAAGCGTGCGACCGAAGCACCTGGGATGATCTTATAGGCTACTTAATGAACGCGGATCTCGACTAATCCATTTCGAATTCGGTCAAGATTTATGCACAGGCAACATCTTCTACTATAGAAATAGCAAGGGCGATGGTTGTCACCAAATAGCGTAACAAATTCAAATATTTTTATTTGTAGAACTTAGGTAAACTAAAAGTACAGATGTAAATTTTAGAACATGTGTGTAAAATCGTCCCATACACATAATTGTTTTTACATTTCCTGTAATCCACCTCTATAAATGTTAGTATTCAGAATAAACTCTTCCATGAATGGTGTCACATATTATAATAAGTCTAATGTGAAGATAACACAGTGTCCCCTCGCACCGGCACAGCGGATGTTGCCGTAACCCGATTACACAGAATTATGTCACATAAGGTCATGGCTTAGTTTTAACAATACATGACTTAAATACGGTATTCCTAACACATTTTAACTAAATATAATTTAGAAGAAGGCAGATGTGAATGAAAACACCGGGAAGGACGCTCTGGAAGAATATACACTGACATTATTGGTTCAGAAAGGTCACTCGAACGACGACTCGAACGTGTATGACCAGGGGGTCTAAAATCGCCGCTTTATCAGAATCATAATACGAATCACGTTAAAAATTTAAAACTCTTAAAATGGACTTTGTCGTCATAAACATAAAGACCATTTTAAGAATTTTTAATTTTTTAACGTGATTCATATTATGATTCTGATAATATAAGCTTCCATTTTAGGCCCACTGATGTCTGAACGTAAATAAAGCAAAAAGAATGTCAGGATAGTGACAGATGGCGTTCTGTAGTTTCTGCTTACAAGGGAAATAAGCGTGACATATATACATGTAAGTATGTATCACTACATAGTATAAAACAAAGTCTCTTCCCGCTGTCTGTCTCTATGTTTGCTTAGATCTTTAAAACTATGCAATGGATTTTGATGCGGTTTTCTTTAATAGATTTGATTCATGAGGAAGGTTTATATGTATAACTTTGCACCCGTGCGAAGCCGAGCGGGTCGCTAGTAAGTTATAAAATATAGTCTAAATTAACGTGTTTTTGTTCTCTTTGTGTTAACAGGTGACAATGCAAGGAGCTTGAGCAGAAACAACCACTGGTCACTGTCGGAGCCGTCGACCAGCAAAGGTATTTGTAATAAGGTAAAAAACGCAGCGACTTGTTTAATTTTTTTGATGAATGTAAGCTAAAGTAGCGCTGTGAACCATTCAACTTGTTTTTTTTTAAACAGCGACCATTCAAAGTTGTCCTTATATTCAAAGCGGTAAAAATAGTTTATCTCAGCAACTTTAGCTTACATTCTCGTTTCAAGTTATAATTTAATTTAGAACGAACTAAACCAATAAAATTATTCAGTTTTTCGAAATACTAACTTATAATAATATACAAACCGGCTTGTTCTGTACCTACAGCAGTCTTAAAAAACTCAGAAATCACAGAACAGATACACAATTAAATGCTTTTTTTTGCACAAATCACCGAGACGACTCTGCGGCCTCAGTTAAAGGCGGCAATGTCTACTCTTTCTAAGCAAAACAAACGTGTCACGGTTTACTTGAACTATGACACAAAATGTGACGTGTAGAAACTGTCGGCTTCTACACGTCTCAACGCACTTTCGGTGACACTTATATTATTAGCACATACTTCTATCTCTAGACACTGCCGTCTTAAGATGCTGATGGTGGGGTGATATTTCAAAAACTTACATGCACACACACACATTTCACCATAAAGCACAACAAACATAATTTTCAGGAACCTTACACGATACAAAACTTTTGACAAACGTTACGCACTGTTTCAAAAACACAAAACACTACAAAGTGCAAAATTATTTTATTTTTCTTATAAATTAGTCTTTTTTGTTGCGTTACACCGCTCAAAATATTCGTGTAACACTCCCTGTTACGTAGTTATTATAAATTAACCTTACCACCTTGCCACTTTCAGTCAATTTGTGTGTACTTAAATAAATACACAAAAATATATGTAAGGAATTCCGTTGGGTAACCTTGGATTCAATGATCAGTTGACAATGGTTACGTAACTAACCAACAATTTCCTTAAATGTTATTGAAGAGTTCTAATGTCTATCTCGAAATATCTTCATCAGATTTTCACCAAGATAATATATGACCATACGTCAAGTATAACAGACGTGAAATGCCGGGTGCAGGATATATTCAAAGAAGTACGATTGTAATTGACAAACTTCATTACTTAATACTTATTTTAAAGTCGGTTTAACACAATATTGGTTTCACGTGCAGTAAAACTTTCTCAAATAAAAAGATAGGAGCTCTTTCAAGTCACGCCACCACCACAAACAAAATAATTTAAAAAGTTGGTGTAATATTATGCAACTTCCAGAATAACTTTACTTACCGTAGTTTTATTTTATTGCTAAACAAATTTACACTCAGAAAAGCACACGAACTTGTAACGATAAAATGAAATGTTATGTTAATGAATCACTTTTCCGAGCAGGTTCGCGGTGCGACGCTTGGCAGGTTGCACATGTTTGACAACGGCGCCGTGCCCAAGACAGATGAAGTCCACGAGTATCATGAGATTTCTGACACCGACATGGTATGATATCTATATCTATACTTCTATACTAATATTTATAAAGAGGTAAAGTTTGTATGTAGGGGGTAATCTCTGGGTCTACTGATTTTGAAAATTATTTCACTACTAGGAAGCTACATTATCCGCAAGCGCCATAGGCTTTATTTACAACGTGCCCGTGGGATAATTTCCGACCAAAACGCGAACGAAGCTGCGGGCAACAGCTAGTAGGAAATATTCCAAAATAATACGCCAAATGGCGCAGTGGAGGAGACGACAACGCCAAGTCGGTGCGATCGCTCCTTCGTGCTGCCACCCCACGATTCTATTCTCACACAACTTGTATTTAATTATTTTTTAATAGTTATTTTAATTTAAGTATTTGCTTTCCCACACGTCTATCCATCCAACCATAGTGAAGTCAATTTTCTACCGCGGAAGCGAACTTTTATGTGTCTTTTTAGACTGATGACACAAGCACAGCGGCGGCGAGCTGGGATTTAATCGATTTAAAGTCCCCTGTGTACTTGCTTTGTATAGTATACTTAGTAGTTTGTGTAGTATGTTGGTTGCGGTAGCCGTGCTCTTTATTTACCTAAATGTAGTACGTCTGCAGGTAATTTATTTGGAGAATTTTTTAACTTGTTTGTTGCATACATTTTCAATGTTTTACAAGTTTTCTGTTCAAGTATTTTTTTACTAATTTTGAATGTAAGTACATAATATCGTATCGTCGGTGTGACCACAAGAGGAGCTGTGAGTCGTGCAGAAAGTATACCAAGAAGAATATTGTCATCTACAATAATGAAAACCTTTTGTGCTGAACACAATTTATTTCCTTTACTATTATATAAGTACCTTCTCCTTTGTAAAACTATATAAATGGTAACAGTGTTTGTAGGCCATATATTGTATTGAAAGGAGATGGTTTAATAGAAGTAAGAGTATAATAGGTGTTGACTAAAAAAGTAATCCGCTCCACGTTTTACAAGGGCGCTAGCTTTCCTACGTAACATTATCTATACAAATAAATAAAATTAGGTGTCTGTTTGTAATATCAAAATAACAGCTTTTTACTGAATGTATACGAAAATATATGCGGCAATAATTATAACAAAAACACATATATTTTTTAAATTTTGCTCTCTTTCTGTTTGTTCCGGCTAATCTCCGAAACGGCTGGGCCGATTTTGACGGGAGTCTTTTACTGGCAGGTAGCTTGATGTTAGATGTTATTAGGTCTAACATAGAATACTTTAAAAAAAAATAGTTAGCGTTCCGTGCTAAAAATTTAAAACCATTGAAATTGGCAACAAAATTCGATTAAAAAAAGAAATTAATATGTTTTTTATAATAATTTCACGCAAACGAAGTTCGAAGGTAAAAATAATACGTATTAACACTGCCAGATACTTCTTGTCGACGGTTTCTGCGAAACACTTTAAATCACGGAAAAAAATGTGACCTTACGTGTAGCCTGAGTCTTATTTATTATATTTGATACCCAGAGAATCGTTTCAGTACTTATTGTGAGCCAAGCCAAACATAGGAGAGCCAAATATCTCCCAGACATAATAAAAATCTCGCTGTATGAGCGCATTGGTTTAAAGAACATACAAAAAAGATTAATTGCGACCTTACAATAGGTCTGGCAGCATACAGTCAGTATTAAAATAACTCTCCGAGTTAGTATCAAATATTAAAAAAAGGGTATTTTTTCAAAGCTTTAAAGCGCCTGGCAGAAATTTCCGTCAGCGGGAAGTGTCAGGTCAGGAGTTAATTATTAAATTTTAACAATATTTTCTGCACCGTGTAAACAAATCTGCATTCAGGATTTAAGAAAAAATAGTATTATCTTAACGCAACTTTAGCACCCCATATTGAAGAATTGGCTGCACAAGTTAGCAGGTTTTATTTTTTATTTTTTATTATGTAACCCAACAATTGTTTACACTATATACATTTCTGATTTAATGACTAGAGTAACATTTGCAAGTGCAAGTATTAATTACAGGTTAACACCACATGCACAGAAAACGGCTACATAACATATCTATAAATTATTGAAATTAGAAACTTTACATACAATGAGTAAGTAATTAAAAACAACAATAAAAAAAATATCATAATATTCAATGCTGTATACAACATATAAAAATTAAATTTTAAATTAAAAAAAAAAAAAACATTGGCATTTATTTACTGATTAAATTATACTGATAAATTATATATATTATAGGTATGCATACGTTCACAGTACATATAACAGTATTCGATGTCAAACATCTTCTTGTTCATCATCATCTTGTTGACGAGAAAATAAGTAATGTCTGGCTGGCAGCCAGCCAAAATTAATGTTCCTTTAAAAAATCGATATAAAAAATAACATTTCAAAATATAAAACATAGTAGCCCACCGGTATCGGGAAGTGGGTCCAAGCTACGCCAGGGCTCCAGAGAGAGGAACCGCCTAACAATACGAGCCGTGACCAGGAGTACCGCTTTCTGAATCAAGCTCATATTAAGATTTAACATTTTTTTGTTTAAAAACATCTTCAGTCCACGCCCAACATCTTCGCATAGTAACGATGAAATGGAAATAATAACAAAAACCTTCATAAAAGCCTGTGAGAACAGAGAAAGTTTGACATTTGTACTAGACACAATTTACTTTGTCTCTTGATTTGTTCAACGTGTTTATTAAGAAAGTCAAACATTTAACATGAAAGACATCTTCCTATCAAACGAATTCTCATGGCCATGTACATTGAACACCCACAAACTTATTATCTTTTACATAAGTACGTAAAGCTTTTTTCTGTGGAAATTTTCGTCGTCCATTTAAGATTTTTACTTAGAGCCGTATCATTTGATATTTACTGGAAATACCTTAAAGTTTCTCCTGTTTTTTTTTTTTTTATAAATGTTCGCTGATCTTCCTTGGGGGAAACTTCAGAATTGAAAATTTTCAACCTTAATGCTCAGGTCATAAGGAAATGTCTTGTCGTCAGTGAGTGCGGTAGTACTAAATTCATGTGTACAGCTTGCAACTTCTTGCCACTTACACCTTGTAGAAACGTAACATCTAATCAGGTGGTCTAAAGGCGAAAGAGATGGCGTTAGACGACCTGTATAGCTCTGTCCCTTTCCCACACTGGAATTACTCCTGCTTTAAGACGTCATAGTAACACCCCAGGGGCCTTAGTCTGCTATTGCAATAGTGTCAGAATGGTCTATAATTGATTTAATAAGGCCCCTAGCCCACGGCGTATTGAAGCGCGTTCGAAACTCGTTTGACGTGCGTACAAAGGGTAATTCGTCTGTGCGGGGCCTTATAAAATAAATGATAGACCATTCTGACACATTTGCAATAGCAGACTAAGGCCCCAGGTTGGATGTTAATAAATTTGTTGCAGGAGGGCACCGCGACTTCGGGTAGATCCGACCGTTTCGTGTCGAAGCCTGATAATGTAGACGCCCTAGTAAGTACCACTTTTATATCTCCAACATCCGCAACATCATATTCCTGCCCCATATATTTGATATTTCTTGTTAAGGTCGTACCTAGAACACTGTATAACGTCGGAGCGAATTTGGATGTATACTCCCTGTGTCTTCATCACGAGCACGAATATGTTGCGAACACAGTATTTTGGAAGTCACACAACACAGTATTATGAAATAGGTCTTATTTCAAAATTGTAATTGACATTTCGTAGGTATCGTTGCTCATGACTGTACCCAATGAATACACCCACATTTCGCCGGTAATGTTTAAATCCCATGAAATGGGGGCGAGCTTATTGCCATCAACCGGGCACAAATCCAGAGTCTGTGGCTGCTACTGAGAAGTTCCTGATGGGAAACCCCAATAACACTTGGCCCGACCTGGGAATCGAATATAGGACCTCATGCTCAGCAGACATTCTGGCACTCTGTCACCACGAGGCAGTGATATATTTTTATTCTACATTTTTTTTTCCTATATTACCAAGCGCACGAATACAGCCAAAAAGAGGTAGTTAAATATTACCTCCAAGTAGGCATTTTTTCAGTTTTCAATAGTGTTTTTAACTGACTACGTTTAAGTTGAGTGTTATCATCATCAAGGTCACAAGTCTCTCCCATGCGACATCAATTGATGAAAATCCTCCTGCATATATTTCTAAACCTTTGGTAGGTCGCGCGTGGGCAACGATTGTCTGTGATTCAAAGATATCAAACGCGTTTAGTTCGACTTCTACACTTCTGTGTGTTGGTCTTGTCTTTTTCGTGTCGCTGGCAGAAATATATATCTCGGGCCCAAAACCTCACCACCCACGGCTTCGTCGGTGGCAGCGCTGAGGTCGCTTGGTTGTACGTCTTGGCCCTCGCAGCTTTTCTGATTTGTGTATGTTGTTACAGAAGAGCTCTACAGACTTCAGTCAGAGTTTACTTCAGGAATTAGAGCATATGTTTGAAAACCTCGACATGCAACGCAAGGAGGAACCGGTGAGTACTTTCACACATTGTTTAATTTTGGTTTTAGAGTTCTGACATAACTAGAGAGTTCTTGTTCTTGAGTTCTACTCTCTGTCCATGTGTTCCATGTGATTTCCGCTACAGCTAACGGGCGCGGCGTACACATTTAAATGTGTGCATTGCGAATACCGTTTGTGATGCGCAATTTTCTCTGTGAATTTGAATTCAGAATGGTGATTTTTATTCTCAGTGAATAAAAATACAATCTAAAATTCAAAGAGTCCATTTTACCTGGGAAATCGAAATTCGAGAAATCGAACTTTTTATATTTTGGTAATTTTCCACGTCTCCAAAATAAACCGCTAATTGTGAGAAATCGGGGCCATTCAGAATGCTTAATTGATACTTTTCTAAATGCTTATGAACCAATGATTCCTTCGAAAACCGATGTACCTACTAAAAAACGACGCATACCTTTAGACATTATGCGCCGTTAAGTTAATTAATGTTATGAAATTTGTAAACTTTTTTATTTTTTGAAGCAGATTTCTCAAAATAAATTACTTACAGAAAAAACTTCTTCGTCTCAGCTTTCTAATATTTCCACTTTTAGCAAATGTATAACCAGAAAACAACGGTAGTTTCTGAAAAGGTAGTATTTAAAAAAAAATGTCCAGACCCTAAGTTCGCCACGATTTCTAAAATGTTGTGACACTAGTCACAGTACAGGGCTTCTAAAAAAATTGTCTCTTTTGTATCTACTACTCATTCGATCAAACTGATAAATAGAACATTTTGATACAAGTGGGGAAACTTCCAAAGGGTAATAAAATTGGTTTTGGAAGGTATCATTAGTGTTTTTTTTTATTTGAGTAATTTCTAATATGCTATTTCCTACAAGACAGTCTGGAACAAAATAATATTTTGTACGAAGTTGGGCGTTTATAGTTGCGAAATTATAGCTAGCAAAAGCTAATACGCAGTATTAGCTCTTGCTAGCTATAATTTCTTTTGTGAAATTGTAAACCTAATTTGTTCCAATTATACGTTTTATATTTGTATTAGTTCAGAAGTTATCAGAAAAGTATCAATTAAAAGTTCTGAATGGCGCAGATTTCTCACTATTTGCAGTTTATGGTGGAGAAGTGGAAATACTTCCTAATACGCATAAAAAGCTCGATTTCTCCAAAACAACACAGTATAGTCACAGTCTGGACATTTTTTTTTAAATACTACCTGTATTTAAAAAAAAATGTCCAGACCCTAAGTTCGCCACGATTTCTAAAATGTTGTGACACTAGTCACAGTACAGGGCTTCTAAAAAAATTGTCTCTTTTGTATCTACTACTCATTCGATCAAACTGATAAATAGAACATTTTGATACAAGTGGGGAAACTTCCAAAGGGTAATAAAATTGGTTTTGGAAGGTATCATTAGTGTTTTTTTTTATTTGAGTAATTTCTAATATGCTATTTCCTACAAGACAGTCTGGAACAAAATAATATTTTGTACGAAGTTGGGCGTTTATAGTTGCGAAATTATAGCTAGCAAAAGCTAATACGCAGTATTAGCTCTTGCTAGCTATAATTTCTTTTGTGAAATTGTAAACCTAATTTGTTCCAATTATACGTTTTATATTTGTATTAGTTCAGAAGTTATCAGAAAAGTATCAATTAAAAGTTCTGAATGGCGCAGATTTCTCACTATTTGCAGTTTATGGTGGAGAAGTGGAAATACTTCCTAATACGCATAAAAAGCTCGATTTCTCCAAAACAACACAGTATAGTCACAATTTATCGGGTCATAATTATAGCATATTGGCTCTAGTATCACCCATTTCATTTCATGGAATGCACACAATTACCAATCGGGTGATTGGTCATTGTGTGTTTTTGTAAATATAGGTTTGATACGGGTTTGAATTCCGCCTCGGTTGCAATAACAAAGTTTCCCCACTTGTATCAAAATGTTCTATTTATCAGTTTGTTCGAATGACTATTAGGTACAAAAGAGACTTTTTTTTTAGAAGCCCTGTACTATGACTAGTGTCACAACATTGTAGAAATCGTGGCCAACTTAGGGCCTGGACAAAGTAAAATTCTATCAGCGACATCGATGATGGAAACCCCTTTGGTCATAGTATAGTTTCAATTCAAAAATCCTTGAGCAACTTATTAACTCACTCCTTATTTTTATTTTATCGCTATTATTTTATCGCTGGACTTTACACACAGCGCCATCTAGTTGCCACACTAAGCTACGAAGCTTCTGTCGTGGACACCAGATAGTTGATAATACTACATAGATACTTTTTTGTTTGTAATACATACTTATTATACATATAAACATCCATGACTCGGAAACAAATGTCCATGCTCATCACACAAACATTTGCTCCTACCGGGACTCGAACCCGGGACCCCTTTTTTTTTTTTTTTGTTTTTCGGATGGGAAATCAACAAACAACCCCTCCCGCTCTAGGCTGAGCAGGAGGGAGTGTCAGACTTTTACTGACTAAACCCCATCCATGTTCCTTCCTTTGCCCTTTGTGTTCCAGGGCCGCGGTATCTCTTTCGACTGTCCCGCAACCCTGGCAGGCATCGGTCCTTTCGGACCCCTTCCTGTTTGCGGACTCTCTTTGAGGCGCCCGTGGAAAACGAACGCGCCGTCGACACGGCCTGTCGTCATAAGACGGACGGACGGCGAGCTAGCCCATAGCTCACCGTCCACAGGCCCGCGCCTACGGTGGCCGAGGGCCACCACGTGGCCCCTGACGCCCGGTACGTCTCCCGCGGCGGCTGGGACGTGAGGTTCTCTCCCTCTCACGTTCCGCCACCTCCTTCGCTAGCATGACTGCTTCGCAGAAGGAGGCGACGGCGTCCCATTCCGTTTCGCTCCAGACTATGGATTGAACCAAGGCCGGAAGCGAGAGGTCGCCGCCGGGAAAGCCTATATAGGCTTTCCCGTTGGCAACTGTTGTTGAAGCCTTAGTGCACCGCCATAGACACCTACGTACATAGTCCTAGCACTCCGGCCGCGGCTTCGTCCACGCGTATTACTTACCCCTATGAAACCACTCCCCTCCACACTGTTTAAGGGGTAGCTTGGAAAATGAATTCTAACGGTATTTATTATTTTCGTACAGAAGTATTTGTGTTTTTTATATTTTAAATTTCTAAACCGATCGAGAATGATCTGTTACATACCCATTACTCCCGGTTTTCACGCCGATAATAGGGGTTGATTTTTCTAAATATGGTTGAATACGTTTCTCTTTTATGATTTTAAGATTATGTAACAATCAATCAATCGGCCCACGCACTAAAATCTTCCCCAGCGACAGTAAACAAGTGTTATTGTGTTCATTGTTCGTAAATTTAAGTGTGTACCTATGTTTCGTTTTAGTAATATGTTTTTTGTTTTCATAAGTGCCACAGATACAACAATTTTTGTCCAGTGTTTTATAATGTTTCTAGACAACGGTTTAGGCTGTGCGTTGCCTATAAGTGTAACTGGGTGAATGAATGAATTTTACGAAGAAGAAGAAATTATTGTGATTAGCTAAACATTAATAGAAATACCTAATGTTATTTTGGAGTTGATAGGTAATATTTTAGACACATATTCACACATATTGTAGACATTGCCGATTGATTTAAAAAAATGCAATGATGTAGTTTTAGTTTTCATCAAAACCGAGAAAATATTACAAATTGCAAATTTTTCACTGTTTTCAGTACTGATTTGTATCAGTGTCTCTTACACCCTTATCTATAGTCAAGTTGTAGTAATTACTTCAGTTTAAGTTATTACTTATGCAAACATTTTTATGCAATAGACAAAAATTTAAACAAAGTAAGAACCGTCAAAGAAAGCAAAACTAAAATTCTAACTTTTGACAGTTCTAAATTCAAGCAATTATGAATAAATAGTAAAAATCGTATCTTAAATAATGACTTTCACTCAAGTTATCACTTTGACTTGTTTATAGTTACGGGTTTAATAGTGGACCAACAATAATCTGCTAGCAGATTTTTATCTCAGACACATTAGTACGTGGTATTGGTACACACGACTACACATCAAGCTTTATTTTCCAGTATAGGCTGACCTCGCATTGTACGGAAATCCTATATACAATGCGAGATCAGCATAAACTGGAAAGGTATAGCTTGATGTGTAGCTGTGTGTACGTGGTGGTAAAAAAATTGGTGTGAGTGTAGAAAATGATTTATTATAGACATGTTAACACACATCCGTTCGCTGTCCTTCAATTCAGATCCTTTAAAATCACACATCTGACTCGAAATTGGGTCTTCTGGTTCAGTCTCCCAGTCCATGAATTCTGCTTTATTTAATTGGCTGGAACTACTAGGCAACATCAAGTAAGGCACTCCATCAGGATGCAACACAGGTTTATGACTAATGGGGCTTCATTCTTTTGTACATATACCGATCGTTCTTGTTTTTAAAAGCCTTAATATTTAGTAAGGCATAAGTAGCAGTCAGATCCGTGATTTGTCAGGTCTCGCTACACAATTGACACTCTAAATTGCAAATAATGCGGTTTTTATTTCCTGCTGCCCAATTTGTTAATATACTTTCAAAATTTTCACATTCTACTTGAGGAACCCTTTTGCTACCGAAGTTTGAAAGTAAATAAAGTAGGCCCTTTTTACAGGTTTTGTAATCAATCTCCTTTTCATCGGCACCTTATTTTTGTCACAAATACAACGAAAACGGCTGGGGTCTAATTTACACTGTCTGGAGAACATTTTGAACTAAAAAGAATTAAATTAAATGTTTGCTTTTAAAATTTTAGGACAATTTTAATAATTGATCACTACGTCACCAGATTAGGACAAAATTTACTGTGGGTGTCATAAAAAAACTTGATGTGAAAAAAACTTCTTAGCGTGTCGAAGAAATTCACGTCAAGTTTTTTTTATATTTGATATTTATTGTAGTGATTAGAAGGTAGCCAGACTAAACAAATACAAGGGTTTATCTATGGAGCAAAGAAAAATAAATATTTGTAAACTAGTGTAATTAATTGCGCAGTGTTTCTTATTTTGATGTACTTACAGAATTCTAGGTTGACGACCTTGTGATGGGTCCTTTTACGCCTTTTGCAGGTAGGGTGTGTTTAGTATATAGCACGATATACTGCATGGTTGATAACTTGGGTCACAAACAACTAATAGAGCACAATATAATATATAGCAATATATAGCACAATATAATTTGTTCGTGCATTCGATTTTTCACGTTTTAGCTATGGAAAAAGAATACCTATACATTTTTATGAAGAGTAAGAAGTTGCTCTATTCCTTGGAAAGTCTTAAAGGCTTTCAAGTTTCAACATAAAATCCTGCAAAGTGCATGTTAGAGCAAGCACAGTAAGATAAATATCTACCAACGCATAAAATATCTTCCTACACAATATTAATTTAACTGGAAGCGAGGATAAGTTTGACATTTTCCAAGAAAATCGCTACCGCCGAGAAAAAGCCACGACGTAATGAGGAACACAAAGCGACGAAGTGGTGTGGGTGTCCCTAATTATCGTCTTATGTGATGCTTTTTACTGGAGACCCTTGTATTTGTCTACTTTTGTTAGTATTACACGAAATACTCGGTGAGTTATTGAGATACGTAGGTAGGTATAGATTATTGGAAAGAAACGCCAAGTGCTTGATACATTTTATTAACTACTCATACTCTCAAATATTCTTAGTAAACATACTTAGAAGCTAGCTGTCTTTTTTCCGTCAGTTTTTTCTGAGGCACACGTGACTGACTGACGCGTGCATAATTGAAAACATACCGTTTTATGTGATGATTGCATCTAATGGGTTCATTTTATCATTTTTTCTTTTCATTTTTGAATTTTTTGACAGAGGAAGCGTGAATCGTGTTAACCTATCATGGAACTTTTGTTCAGTACAATTTTGACATTTTATCATGGAACTAAGTCTTCCTCCATCCCAGTACAGCGGCAGCGTCTACAAATTATTCAGTTGTATTACGGAAACAGCGTTTTAGGAGGACGCTGTTTCGTGCATTTAGTGCAACTTATGGTCAACATAATCGGCCCACAGAACGTACGATTCGCTATACCATCGAAAAGTTTGAAAGCCTACTTGCCACACAGCAGGTGAAACCATGGCTTTGTCAATTTCAAGAATGGTTCTTTTGTATGGATAATAAGGATAACCCTATAAATTTGTTTTTACCATATGTTTTTTTTTTAAAGTGCATCCAATTGAATCACCCGTTATTTATACACCCCTATCTGTTAACAAGTCAAAGTGGTTATTCTCTGTCTGTTCTTACTTCGTCCAAATTCTTGTCTATTGCATAAACATTGTTGCATATAAGTAATTACTACAACTTGACTATAGATATGAGTGATAGTATTGCATGATTCTTTTGGCGCGTAGCCTTTTCTTCTCTTAGCTGCCACGGTTTATATTATTTTAGTTTTGAATTCTGATTTTATCTTTTTACTCTGGACGCTCTCAACTTGCACGTTTTTCTAAATCGTTCTCACATACATGGTGGAAGGTTCACCGACCGCTAAAACGGTATACACGATTTATACATTTTTCATCGGTTAAGATTAAAAAAAAAATCTATGATCAATGTCTATGTGGGCTGTTCATAATGATGTACTGAATCCGTGGTAAACATTTTAGCGTCGGTGTCCCGTTTAACTTATATTTGTTTAATCTCAACTTGACTGATGTAACCAAAATTATGTAACATTATTTTGAATAAGAGTATCCATAGAGTTTTTTTGCCCATTTTTCTCCATAGATATCTACGCCTTGGAATGGGCAACTACAGTACTTTCACAAGTTATCATGCCTCGTGACTGGGACTGTAGCTTCATCCTTTTGCTTTTTTCGCAATCAAAACTGTAATGGTATAATTGAAATATTCAGAACTAACACCGTTAGCTCCAATGTTCAATACAATTTCCATGTCAAATTCACAAATCACCAACAGCCCTCCTGGCAATGTCAATAACGCTCTAAATAGAATCATGCGGCACTAGAGCCATGATCCATTAGGAATTAATAATTGAGGAGCAGTAAACACAACACAAAATAACTAGTTTAGCTTTGAACTATACTAATATTTATTTTTATTTTCAGCCCCAACAACCGAAGCAGGCGCCGGAGCCAAGTACAAGGTAAATTTATCTTTATTTTCATTCTAACACTACTAACCGAGGACAATCTATGTAACTTTACAGGAACTTGGCTTGATTTTGCGAGCCCTAATCGCTATCGGTCAGATTTTTAACTTTACATAGTCATGAGATAATGTAAAGCATTGAGTCAAAGAAACAAATAAATAAACACTACCCTATACTCTGTTTGGGTAGTGTTTTCATCATTCATCTAAACTTTTTTATGTGGAAATGAATAATACCACATAGATCAAACGACCTTTTTAAGTAGGCACCTATTTCTTGTACTTTTTTACAGGAAAATTGTAGGTGTTTGTGACCGTGTTATTATTATATTATTATTATTTAATATGGCTCAATACCTAATAGCTAAATAAAATTTCAGCTGGGTGGTATTTCCTCAAGACTACTATTGGAAAAACTGAGCTTTCTAGAATCTTTAAAGAAACTTTCTATAAAATTCAAGCAAGACCTTGTGACAGAAAGGTTTTTTTTTTACCTTAGGAACACTGAGTACTAACAATAAACTGGCGCGGTATCCATTGCTGACTATTTCATTTGTTGTGTCTTTAGATTCGTGAGACTCGTAAGTAAAAACCACGGCATCAGGCCCACTTAATAGGCTCCTGAGGGCATAGACAAAGTGACATTGTACCAACGACATCGTCGACGTATATTTATACAATGTAAAAGCTAAAATGTCATATTGTTTTAAGTTGTAGAAATACGAAACCCTTTGTGAACGATTGACACTTGTCTAAGCCCTGATTTTTATGTCGTCGAAATTATACCGAACTTTTATCTGATTTTATATATTCGTAGATAAAGTGTCAATTAGAAATAGTTTTTTCTACTCGTGATATCAGAATCAACCCATAAAGTAAAATCGAAGACAAAATGCGATTGAACCTGATTCCATGTTTAAGATTGATGTTGTGTATCTTTGTGCTGCTTTTACTGTTTTATTATTTGGTAAAGTATGTTAAATTTGACTCACGTGTTTCGTTATGTTAAGCGTTGTTATTCAAGTTGCCATTATACCTGATTCCGCGTTTAAGATTGATGTTGTGTATCTTAGTGCTGCTTTTACTGTTTTATTATTTTGTTAAGTATATTAAATTTGAATCACGTGTTTCGTTATATTAATCATTGTTATTCATGTTGCGATTGAACCTGATTCCGCGTGTAAGACTGATGTTGTGTAATCTTTGTGCTGCTTTTACTGTTTTATTATTTTGTTAGGTATATTATAAAAACTAACAGTGAACATGGTAAATATCCCGTTTCTAGTGTTAATGATATTATTGTTATTCATGTTGCGATTTAATTTGATTCCGTGTTTAAGATTGATGTTGCGAAATATTTGATCTGCTTTAACTGTTTTATTATTTTGTAAAGCATTATTATGTACTCGTATTTGAATCATGTGTTTCGTTATGTTAATCATTGTTATTCATTTGGTGGAGATCATGAAAAGCAGTAGTTTTGAATTTCATAATTAGCTATATAAATGAGCGATACTTGACAATCGTATTGGGTAACATAGCTAATTTGAAGAAACTATCGTTTTTTTTTTCTTTATAAGTACAAACTTAATAATACTCGTAAGCATAGTTTGTTCCATATTGTAAGCCTAAGCCTGGAGAATTTCTCCGTTGAGTAATCCTTGAAACGTAATTGCTGTTCTGTTGGAAGGACATTTATTTTATTTATCGACAAACTTAGGGCTCATTTACGGACAAGTGGCGCGTTGAGCGGCGCGGTCCGCTTAAAATTCAAACATATGGAAAAGTATGAGTGCGTATAAGGAGAAGCGATTTTACGCGCGCTTGCTTGTACCGCATGCGGCGTCCGCTGCGTCGCCCGATGCGGGGAACGCGGCGGTGCCCGCGGCGGGGAACTCGGCGGTGCCTGCGGCGGGGAACTCGGCGGTGCCCGCGGCGGGGAACTCGGCGGTGCCCGCGGCGGCACACGCGCTTATAGTCCGGGAGGTACCGTTGCAAATGAAAAAGTCATAGTAAGCCGGCTGAAATTGACATAGATAGTTGATATTATATGACTAATAAGAGAACCGACCGTCAGCTGCTCAAGTAGCGTGGGTTTGGGCGTGGGAGGTTACGGAAGTTATAAAAATATACTATCTATGAAAAAAGTTTCATCCGGCGTACTATGACTTAATTTTTTATTTTTTTTTACAACTTCCGTAACCTCCCACATCCAAACCCATCGCTACTTGAGCAGCTGACGGTCGGATTTCTTATTAGTCACATAAGATCAACTATCTATGCCAATTTCAGCCGGCTTACTATGACTTTTTCATTTGCAACGCTATCTCCCGGACTATAAGCGCGTGTACCGCCGCGGGCGACGCGGCTGCCAGCGCGGCGGCCACCTCTGCTTCTCACGCACCGCACCACGCGCCGCGTCTCCGTGAACAACATCGTACATTGCCATATGTTTTTGTTTCGGCGTGAAATAATGCGGGCCGCTGCACGCGCCGCCTCTCCGTAAACGGAAAAAACGCTCAACGCGCCACACGACGCGCCGCGCAAAGCGCCGCCCGATGCGCCGCGTCTCCGAAAATGAGCACTTAGTGTTGGAATATTAGCTTTCGACTCAAGAAATTCCTTTAAGCGTAATAAAACGCATCGAATGTATGTTATTATCTCGAATTGTTGCCCGGCTATGTCGCCGACAAGAGCATCTCTGTCACCCTCAACATTTAAATAAGTCAACAAAAAAGTTACAATCAAATTTTCTACCCGTAACTCTCCCTCTTAGTAGCACAAACCAATGCATGTAGCTTTGGTATTATTTATTATCCGCAGTAAACTTTCATGAAATCGTATGAAAAGATTTTTAGTTTGATGAGGAGTAAATTCTCATGCAGCACAGCAGTAGGTATGTTTTTACTAGTTTAAAGTTGTAGTGTTGTTCTCTTATTTCTTTCCTGTGTGTACATAAATAATAAAATATAATTTAATGCCTCATACATTCATGCAATAATATTTCCGTATTGCATGATAACATTCCAGCTAGTCACACATTTCATGTCACGCACAGCTCGAAAATTGGACAATATTAACAAGGGGGTATCATGTGGTCCATTAAATTGGTTGTGAAGGCCATATAGACACTCACTACTTGAGAAATACTGGTATTCAGCTACATCCTGTTTGGAAGCCGATCCTAAAACAGATGGGAAAAGGCTTGACCTTTTTTATTTTATGGTTTGGCGCATGATGATCATGATTCTCAAAATGCACTAACACTAATACTGACGTTAACATTTAACTCGAAGTATGTCTCCATTATAACTAACTTGCTAGCAAATGAGTGACATCGTGTCTCTTTCTCTCCTCCCGGTAGCAAACCTCCCGGAGATCTGCACCGGTAAATTAATACTATTGGTAACCTACCTTGTTGAATGATCTCGCGACATCTCTTAGTTAGTATTGAGTTATTGGAATTGTTGTCGCAGATTAGTAGCGTTGTTGACATTATCTATTTATTAGGAAGTAACTATGTTGAAGCTTAACTTTAACAATAGATTAATAATCTAATAACAAGTTTTACTCATTGAGTGTTTATAGTACACTTAACGAAGCCAAAGTCAAATGATCTTCTTGCCATTGCAATAATTATTTTGTACTTGACTATACGTGGGGTAACTTGGTAAGTTAATGTAATTTTCCACCAATTATTTGTTCTAGTAATTTAGTTTGATGAACAAAATGCTTAGTTATTGGCTATAAAATGAGTCTTGTTACATCCGTTCCGTGATCACCAAGTTAAGTTAAAACTGTATCAACCGAAAAACATGAAAATGTTTAACAAATGTACTCATTGCTCTAGTTTTCAAATATCACAATCTTTAAGCTCTTCCGTTTGTAAAATTCAGTTCTTCATCTCGTTGACAACTGAGCTTAAATGAATGTAACTTTGCGGTCTCATCGTCTGTAAGACTGATTTAAAATTCAGGTCTCTATAGGACTTTGACGGCATAACAAACTCAATCAAGTGGCTGATATTGTTTCAGTAACTCTTTCTGGAGCATACAAGTATAGTGCTACTTGAAACAAACGTAATTCCTACATAGAATCAAAAACCACATAAATAACTCTACATCTTCAAGTTGTCCAGCCGCGCGGTTTGTGGATAATTTTGCTGTTATCATATCGATGAAAATCACACAGATTTCCTAAAAATTATTATGAAATCGCGACGTTTTTCCCGAAAGGGCAGGGATGATCGCCTTTTTTTTTTAAATAAGGGTCATTTTCGTTGGACACATTAGGAAATTAAAAAAAAGTTTAGCAAATCTTACTGCGTCATTTAACAAATGAAATGGCTCGTTATGAGGATCTCCAATATATTTTTGTTATTACGTGAAATAAATAGTTTAGATTTTATTAATGAAAGAAGACGAAAATTTACCATTCCCCCCTGATCTCAGAAACTACTGAGTTAATGCAAATATGCGTGTAATTAATGCACGCAGGTCACACTATTACGCCACAATATGAATGCGTCGAATTTGAAGTTATGTAAAAACGAACAATTAAATTCAAAGGAAATCAAAAAAAGAAGTCGCGAGCGGCGAATTTTCTTTTTAACTTTCTCCTCCACTCCTCTAGGAACTCGATAAAAAAGTCCCATGAAAATCCGAGTACTATAAACTTCATTCCACCTTATTGTCTAATTGCACTTGACTATTAAGCTATTTAATGGACTCCGGAGTTAAATCACTTTCGTCACTTGACAACAGAACTTTTCTTCTATTTTGATATATTTTTATGAAATATTTGCAGTTATTACGTATATTATTGCAGCGTCTTACAATACTTGCGGCTTTTGTTTAATTTAAAATGTGTTCCATTCAGCTTGCCGTGGCCAGCTCGATTTTAGAAATGTTCGATTTTCAAATAAGTTCGACGCGGCGCCGGCCCCGGCCTTCGAGTATTAGTTGATCTATTATTACGAAATTAGACTTTAAGGCCATTGCAATAAGAACTATGAAAAGTGAAAACATTACAACCCAGCGGGTTATAATGAGATTCAGTCCAACATTACACCCCGGCTAAAGCCAAGGGCTTTCATAACTTGCTTTACGTAAGGTTTGCATGATATGTATTTTGGCATTGTCGAGCAGGTGGTGTGAAATGGTAGTTTATTAATTATGCTTAAACCATTAGTAAGCAATTTCTGTGATATAAGTGGCTTTTCATTGGAGGAATAATCATCATATCATGATATCTCGGTTAACGTAACACTATCTCCAAGTCGTCGAAATAAGTTTGAAGTCAATGGTGGCACATCACAAGAGCACATCATAAGGATACATTGGACAACCGATACATTGTTATTGGGCTTTATATAGCCTATTTACACTATGTGTATAGAATTCCCCCATAATACTATGCCGTAATGTTAGAAGCGACGTAACCATGATAAACTAAGAGGGCTGTTTTGAGGTTGGCTTATTGTACAAAGTCCAAAAGCGAAACGATTAATTTCCTTTGTGACACAGACTACGTGGCATACAACATACGTACATAACCTCACGCATTTCTCCCATGGGGATAGGCAGAAACTACAGCACCTGCTACGATCCTTCCTTGCTTTATGTATCCACATGATTCTTTGAGTTTGATACCTTGATTCAATAAAACGAACTTAAGTTGCTATTTAAATGAGTTCTATTTTATTTTATTAATACCAGCTTCGCACGTCGTGTCAATTCGATAAAAATATAGATCTACGCCTAAGTTGTATAGCATGACGTAGGCCCCGGTTGCATCACGAATCCATTGATTATGATTTTAGCACTAAACATAAAGGGTGTAAATAGACCTTTAACGAAGCCGAAAAGCACTTGCTCTCCCCGTCATTGCGATAATTTTTTTGTTCTGGAACATTCGTGGGAATCTTCTAGTTATCAAAGTCAAACTATTCAAAGTTCCAACTGTTTCGCATTTTTTTTTTTAGTATTACTTTTATGCTACTTACTAGTACTTTACTTCAAATACCTCCATATTGTACCGTTTTAATTCAATGCATCGATTAGCATAGAGTTTTGACTGTGTTACTTTGAGTTATTGCAAAACGTTATTTTTCACCCCAAAAAGACAAGCTTCTCTCATTCCTTTGAAGTTGACAGAGACGGAATGATGTTTGAAATTATTATGTTACGTAGTGATGGCCTTAGATTAATAAATGGCATGCAATTGTTTTGGTGTAGATGACTTGATTACATAGATTACAGATATACATAGATGTTAATTAACATTTTTTTTGCACTTAGTAATCCAAGCAGCTCATCTGCTACTGGAGCCACGAAGAAAAAAACTGGGTACGTGTAGAATTGTAGATAGGTAGGATAGATAGACTAGACGATTTGTTTTTATTTCGCCTTTACTGTGCCCCGATCCAACATTGTGTCCCATTGCTGGGCAAATGCCTCGGCCTTTCTTCTTCGAAACCTCTCTGTCTGTATTATCATTACCAAGTTTTTAAATTCGCAAAGTTGATGTTGTTCCTTCTTAAGTTTTCCTTACAAAATGAAGATATTTAGTAAAACTCGGTACCTAAAGTTAATCACGAGGATTTGCATCAATCTTGTTAGATCTTCTTTTTGAGATAGTTATACATAATGATGATGTTAGATTCTCATCTAACATCATCATTATGTATAACTATCTCAAAAAGTACCTTGTGACCGATATTTTGAACCGATTTAAAAAAAAGGAAAAGATGTTTGTGTTTTTATTACATTATAAATCTCAAATTACTTAATTTTTATTTTGTTATTATTTTATTTTGATTGTAGACATTTTATTTGACATGAAAAAATATTGTGTTCATTAAATTTTTTATACATATATCATTTTGATGGTCAATTTAGTTACTTATATGTATTATGTGATGTGTATTTATTGGTCTCTGATTTTTTTAAATTACTAATATTATTTTCAAGTGTATAGTTACACTTAAAAATAATTTAACAAAATTATGGATCATTCATTGTCTGAAATAAATGAATTGAACTGAAAAAGAAGGATCTTACGTTTTTGTTTTTATTTTACTAAGTATGTAAGCACTATAAAACTTTGTTTACACCAAAACGTACACAGACTGAAACTGCAGCAGTAACTTTGTTTTTCATGAACATACTACGAAAGACAAATTTAGTTTTGCTGTTGAATGTAATACAATAAAACATATGAATGGCCGAATGGCCTTCAGAATATAATCATTGTATGGGAAGAAAACAATCTGAACAAACAGCATTGGATCTTTTATAAAATACCAATATTCTTTACATTAAAAACTAGCTATAGTTTTCTGAGAAAGTTCACCGGTATCACTTATGGATTAGTTGTCCATGCTATCCCGCTTCAAAGAATCACAGATGGCCGCCGGCTCATCCTGGCTTTAATGAAGTCTTGAAGTTGTTATGTTTGGTGTTACGGAACCTTTTGTGCGCGAGTCAGACTCACAGTTGGCCCGTTTTTAATAATTATATTCTATGTATAAAATAAACTTTAAGTTCCTGTGGATTGATTTCTGCTTAGCTTTTATTATTATTTAAATGTTGCATTACGTTTATATTTGTAAGTATGATATGGATGAAATAAATGTTAACGATTATACGCAGGTTCTTCGGACTGCCTAAATTCCATCGCTCGCGCCGTGATGACGAAATGCTGTATGTATTCATGTATTACACTGGTCAAACAAATATTATTACATTGATTTTGATCCATGTTTCAAAATGCCTTCAAGACATAATTAACGGTCTATAAAGCCTAACTATAAATAAGTCAAAAACTGATTTAAGTAATCGATCTTTTCTTTATAGTTTCTTCGGAGTAATTTTCGGAGCATTTCTGGTGTAATTATTTCTTTTGAACAGTGTATTCTTTGGTGTTGTTGTTTGTATTTGAGTTATATTATACTGTTATATGAGTTACACTACGGCTGCTTATTCTGAAAGTTAGCAAAGTCTATGAAATATTTCGCTGTTTTGATGAAACAATTATTTCTAATTAAAAAAAAATAAACATCGCTCTATGTTGTACTAAAATATTGATTTTGGATGACTAAAATAACACTGGATTAGGTGTTTAGCAGTAATAGGTGCGAAAAGGCATATGGAAGGTTTTCAAGTGCAATTTATGCACTTAAAACTAAACACACATTCTCACTATATATGTATTTGCAATTCAAAATCAGTAGGTACTTAAGAGCGGCCAACCCGTCATACTTTTCATACAAACGCTCGTACGTGATAACATGGTACACATCTATCTTTGATTTTTTTAACTAATATTGTATTATGTGCACTATATCTAGGTTTCTATTGTTGCAAAAAATAAAAAAAAGTAGAAACAAATTCAGTACAAGCCAAGCCAAGTCCAAAAATTGCTGTTTTGCACCAATTTTACCTAAACTTTGGCCGTTCATAATGTACTCATAAACTGTAAAAATAAAGAAAACATCTCGATAGAAACCTTGCACATGTAACGGAGATTCTTAATGACAAATATTTATTTCACACACTTGTAAGACTTATTCAAAAACACGTATTTTCTGGAATAAGTTTAAGAAATTTTCGAACACTATTTTTCGTTCAATGTCATCGCGTTAGGCGGTATGAGGATGAAACAACAAGGTTTTTGACCATGCTCGCGTTGACGATAGACGGGCCGGGAAGGGCCCTCTTAAGTGCAGCCTTAACGATATATATTTTTTTAAATATATTTGAAAGATATTTAACATTTAGAAAGATTTGCGACGTTGCCAACTTTCAGAACGCACCGTCTTGTTAATTTAATTTTCTGATGTTTAAGTTGTGAAACCGAGCGGGAAGTCAACGCGGATTTTGACGGACCGCTCAGTCCGCTCGGTTTGGCCACCATCTCTGTTTATTTTCTTTTATTATATAACTTTCATTTATTAAGATGTGATCTAGAAGAAGAATGATGAAGATGTGATGATCTTTTATTGTTACCCTAAAAGCAATCGTATTTCTAGCATTTTTTGTTATTTCACTTTTGTAATAAATCTTGTTGCTGAAAAATAATCAAGGACATTTTATAGTAGATTGCTGCATCGAGCGCAAAGTGAGTTATTAATTAATTGCACGAGTGTTATGTTGGTGCCCGAGTGCACGCGAGGGCACTAAGTTAACACGACTGCATTAATTACTCACTTTAACAAGGTGCGTAATCTACCAACTACCAATCTACCTACCGTGATAAAATATACCTATTCAACATAAAAACTAAAGTATCTCGCGACTTTTGTTGCAAAAGGTTATTAACAATTTCATTTGCAGCTGTTTTTATACTTTCTGGAGTTGAGAAAATACAGTGCTAAATTGGAGCGAGTCCAAAATATATCGATATCGCTGAATCTATTTCCATTTTTTTAACCTTTTCTTGATAAATATAAAGTCAGAATCAAAATTTTACAATGGTACTAAATGCGGGCCATTTGTATGTTTTTTTTACCAAGTCGATTTTATTCAGCCGATTTTTACATTATATTTTCAGCCAGTATCTTTTTGATCAAATGCATATATTTTATACTAAACTTAATGGGAGACATTAAATCTCTGTGGTAAATTAATATCTTAATAAAAAACAGTGCATTAATGAAAAACTGCAACAATGAGATTTCATATAACATTTCTGCACTGTTTTGGTTCTAAGCAAAAATACGTCCCTTGTGATCGGTTTTATAGTGATTAACGATAACATTACTACGTAGTTCAAAGAAAAATACTTAATATAGTCAGATTATCAGAACAAAAGTCATATAAAAAAATATGATCCGATGACAATTTAAAGCATAAACATAATTGTCAAGGTGCAGTTGGCACTGGCAAGTGGATTACAATTTTGATCGCTTTGTCCTGTCTATTGTCAGTATATTTAAATGTCTTAGAATGAAATAGATATTAATAATAACCTTTATTACAGTATTTTGAGCAGCAACGTCTACCATCGCGTGGAATCGGAGCCTCCAACGTAATTATATATACTAATATTAAAAGAGGTAAAGTTTGTGAGTTTGTGAGGTTGTAGGGGGTAATCTCTGGATCTACTGAAATGATTTTAAAAATTCTTTCACTAATAGGAAGTTACAGTGCCATGGGCAGAGTGTAACAAGACCCTTAACGAAGTCGAAAGCCATTGTTCTAACCGTTATTGCGATCGTTTTTTTGTTCTAGGCCATACCTGGGAACCTTCTAGTTACGGAGATATTGGGGGTCAAAGTTTCAACTTTTTCACATTTTTTTTTAAATACGTACCTGTTTTTAATGTAAGATTTTTACTTTAAACATCTCCACGACCCCCGTACTATTCAACGCAACCATCAGCACAATGTTTTGAGTGCGTTATATTGAGTCCTACCGTAAAACGTGATATTTAACCCCAAAAAAAAAGTCGTTAGTTTCTTTGATTTATAGAATGAGTGGTTGACGGCTACGTGAAGGGTCTTGTTACACCCTGTATTAACAACGTGCCCGTGGGACAATTTTCGACCCAATAGCGAGCGAAACCGCGGGCAACAGATAGTATAAGATAATTATAATAATACGCTGGTTGAAAAAAGTCTTGTACTATTATCAAATAATATCAAGAATCAAATTTCACTTGAAAAACCCTTCATCGGTTCAAAATTTACACAATCGGATTATATTATGATTTTTTTTCTATTAGTCACCAGAAAGCCATTACAAATCATAATTAATCTATGATGTGACCACAAAAACAAAAAACACACATCTGTAAATTAAAGTAAGAAGCAATATTTAAAATACTTGGTTTGCAATTATATGACTGAAATAATAGAGAAAATAATAAAAATAATAGTTCTGCAGAAAAATGGTTATAGTGCAAAACGTTTATTAATCAGCGTACTTTTGCTTAATTGATGTTGTATTTTTTTTTGCGAACAATATTTTTGTTTATCATAATTGTTTGTTTTTTTTTCGGTTTGTTATCTGGGATACAAAATATAATTTTTCGACATACTTGCTCGAAGTGTATACTTATTTGTAATGTTTTTGACTCACAATGCAGTGTATTAACACGCGTACTTTGTATTAGGTATGCCACAGAAAACTAAATTCCCTCGCAAGTGTGTTGAAAAACGTCGTTTTATACACATGAACAAATATATTACTTGTTATAATTTACTACTTACTTAATTATAATTTACTTAATAATATTTATTAGTGCTTATTTGGTTTATACTTGTAACGCTCTTTTGGCTCGAAATCACCAAGCTAGAAAATTTGCGACGAAAAATGTTATATACCTACGACCTACTAACATTATTAGTAAGTTACGTTATCATTGTCACTAAACTGGTGTTTAAACAAAAAAAACAATAGGGCCTACTGTAAAATTTACTTTTTATAGAGCCTTGGGCACTTTCGGGAAAGTTAAAGTATAATATAATAAAAGCTACTCAAATAGCAGAACGCGTTCCCGAAATGACATTTCGTGGGTATACTAACAAATAATGCAAAATACCTAATAATTTAATTTTCAAATGCAGCCTCTCGGATAAGCCGCGCCTGCCTAGGTTGGTCCGCGGTTTGTTGAGCACCCATTACAAAGCAAGATAGCCCGTTGATTCCTCATTTATAGATCTTTGACAGTCGTTACAGGCAGTCAGTGGCCTGAAATTCTGACAACCAGTCTTTCTAAAGGGTATCGTATTACCCAGTACTAACTGGGTTATGGAGGTCAGTCGCTCCATATAAAATACTGGTATTCAGCTGCATCCGGTTAGGTTGGGGAAAGGCTAGGCAGATGACGATGACATTGATGACGCAACGACTTCATCTGCTCAATAAAATAACGATTTTAGTAATTAATTTGCTGGCGGTGCAAATTTTACCCATTGGGGATTTTGGGCCTTTTCTTATACTTGTAAAGTGTGCTAAGTTTCAAAGTTGTAATGGCACATTATTAGAGACCTGATACTTATTAAGATGATTCTTCGGTTGATGGTTGATGAGATATTTGCTTCTAAAGCCGAGAAAATTGTGCCCTCCATCCCCCATCTAATGTCTAAGTAATAGGAGGAATATTCTGATAGAATTAGGTTTTATAACGTAAAGGAACTTTCAACGAAAATTGATTTAAATAAGATTTTATATTTAGTTTTTGAGTTGTGGGACTTTTTTATAAATCTGCAGCAGTAACTTTGCGTTTTGCGGTTGAGTGTAAATTTACATATTGAGTGACTCCAGATGACCTAATGTGCATTATTTTGTTACAGGGCGCAGACGCTCACGAAAGCTGAGCGTAAGAAGGGGTTTTCCACCAGTACGATGAAGCCCATGTCGGCAGCAGAGGAAAAAACACTGAATACAGCGGTCGCTATGGCTAATGAAATAACATCGAAGTAAGTACCGTGGTTGATAATATCCTTGGCTGACAGCTAAGGATATAAGGCAGGTAAGTAAGTATATTTATTTGCATAAAATGTGGTATACACAGGAAGTTATATTTTTTTTAGAGCAGGGCACATTCCAGCATAATAATAGCATGCAAATGAAAAATAATTCAGTTAACATTAGGTAGGTACATTCAAATGAACAACGGGTACCTAGGTACCTACCTATTTAACATGGATATCTATACTTACATACAATTATGTAAGTTCGTTTGAAGAATTTATACTTATTTAAAAATTTGCCCGACAGGGTCCATAATTGTTTCTATTTTCAATTTTTTTATGTACCACCTGTAAGTGTACATTATGGATATAGCAATAAACGATTTGAGATTTTGAGATAATTATACAAAACAATAAAAAAAAAATGAAAAAAAAAAACCTAAATGCTTACAGAAACACCTACACCATAAACACATCTAAATATTCGCTTTTACGACGATTATCAACTTTTTATCTTTCTTCACTTGAAATAAAACGTGTGAAAAAAGAATAAGAAAAAGTAAGCAAGAAATTAATGTAAAATGTTCGTTTTGCAAAGTGATTTGTCGTATCAATATCACTAAGTAGATAAAAAGAACAGGGCCCTTCCCCGATTCCCCGACCGTTTAATCCTAAAATGTTTTGAACTATTTTCTATAGAAGCTGGCATAGTCGCCTAATAGCAAAAAAACAAAAAATGGTGACAGGGTGACTGTGCCACTGTGGATTAATTTTTATTAAAGTTTATATTTCTTTTTCCAGATCTATGAATGATCTCGATGGGGACAAGAAGTTCCCCCAGTCGCCAAATGAAAAATCCAAATTTTTCAAGTTTCCTTCACGTTCGCATCACGGAAACGCTAATGAACCTGGCGAAAGAGAGCACTCCACTGGTAAGTAAAGCCTTTTATTTTTATATCAATACCGATACCGCTACGTTATTTTTAGCGCTAAGGGTCTTTTGTCAAGTTTTTCTAGTTATTATACCTCATTAGATATCTAATACAATGAAGATCTGGGTAATAATTTGCACATTGAGTTTCAAGGAAACACTTCGGAAAAAAAAACCTTCACTAACTTGGGCAATTTTCTGACATTTGCGAATGAATTTTAAGTCACTACACTCATGAAAGTGGTTATCTTGAATATTTTTACCAGTTATCTGTGAAAAGCATCAGTTACCAATTTCAAAAGAAATCTTAGTCTTAAAATTCGATATTTTAAAAATAATTGAAAAAATAGGAAATTTCCAAAAAATACTTGAACCTATTAGACATTACGAGTACATCGACGACAATAAACAAAGAAACAGATCAAAGTGGAGTGTAATGGATGCACGCAGGTCACTTGTAACAACAAAAGGAATTTAAAAAAAAACGCGATCCGCGATTTTTTTTTTTTAACTTTCTTCTCCACTCTAGGAACTCAATAAAAAAAGTCCCATGAAAATCCGAACACTATACTTCGTTCCACCTTATTGTCTAATTTCACTCGACATATTACAGGCCAATGGGAAGCATTCAACACCGGGAGCGTCTATTTGTAACGTAATGCTCAAAATCTAATTTGGATTTTTAAATTACCTTTAGCCTTTAAACGCGCAATGTTCATGTGGCGACACCGCTTTCTTACGATACCCAAGCTTAGCGCTACTTATAGACTATTAACATATCCTAAATATTATAACTCATCAATTGGCTTCGCATCAATACTACATTGGCTATTAGAGGCAGGCTTTGGCCAGACTTGGTTATTTTACATTGAGCGTTTAGTTAGGTCACGATCTTTCCAACGACTTTATTCACTTGGTTTCAGCAAAAAATAAAAAAGTAAAACAGAAGCTGCAGGCAATGGTTGTCTGCGGCGCTGGTGAGTTTAATGTCGTTAGATGGTTAGTTAAATCTGGTGGCTATTTCTGACGCTGTGAGCGGAAGGGGCGCGTCTACGGAAAATGTGAAGAAATATAAGCCTTGCTTAACAAAAAGACGCATCAAGTAAGGCTCATTTGCCTGCATTCCTCAGATGCGTGTCTTTAACTTACGGCGTCAGAACTCGTATGAATCTCCGCATCAATGTGACGTCTTCTTCCTCGCCTTTATTTTGACATTTGCTTGGTTCGAGTAGTTTTCGTTAACAGTTATTTGGTTTCATTTTATTTGCTTAGGATCCGTTTCTTTTTTACAGAAAATATTGATTTGGCTACATTTCATCTCTGTACATTTTTCGTTGATTATTGTTTGTTTTTCACTGCGCCAGTTTTGATATTCTTTTTTTTGCAGTTTTTTGACACTTACCTTTATTTTCATGCTGGTTGGATCGATATTTTATGTCTCGCTCCAACTCACAGATATTGCTCGCAACAACTCGTATACTTCGCTGTCTTGAAGTTCGTCAAAAATTGTTTGTCATAGACGTATGATCAATGTTGCCTACTGTCTGATAAATGGTGTATTTCAAGGCGCCCCTACCTACCTTACCTCTGCACAATCTACTCATATATGTTATATATATCAGTGTCCGATTAACCAAAAAAACCTTTTTTTAAGCTCTTAATTAGGTGCGCGCCTACCTTTTTTGTCACCGGTTTGGTTATTGGCGTTAATTAAAAAAAGTGTTCAGAAACTTATGCACCATGGTATAATAAGCCTTATACTAGTTATGTTCTAAATCCCCACAGCTAATCTGACCCTGAATCAATACCTGTAGATTGGCGTACCGTTGTAGTTAGTGCTTCCTTTTAATGGTTAGCTGGAACCCCTTAAGCCCGACTTCACTTCGCCCGTATTCTTCGAGCACTACACGTAACTAAAAGTAATGTGCAGTTATTAAGCGCATCACTACAGCAAACAATGTGACGGCTAAAGTTACGACACTAGATCCCTAGCTCGTAATGCTAAGACAACTTGTACGGGTTGCCTAGCACCAAGTTTCTATAAACAATATCCACAAGCATCTCGAATTTCAAATACACAAACTATTGCCAAAATTTTAGATTTTGTAGCGTACGATTTGTCAGTGCTCCAAGCGAGTAACTCAAATATACCAAACGGTGCACTATAAAAATATTACATAAAAATAATATTGCTTTGTAAAAAACCTTTCTTTTTAGCCATTTACAAAGGTATTCATTTGTTTGTAACTATTACAGGAACACGGGAACCGCGTCGCAACTTTAGTGAGGAGGCCAAGAGCGTTCCGGATATACAGGTATGACAGACACGTTGGTTAATTTAATTACATGTAGCACTCAGATATGTTATGATATACTTATTTATTGGTCCGGTATGTGAGGGGCTCATGGCACAGGTGGATCTTCAAGGGTAAACAGTA
Source organism: Eugnorisma glareosa (assembly GCA_947578425.1). NCBI lineage: Eukaryota > Metazoa > Arthropoda > Insecta > Lepidoptera > Noctuidae > Eugnorisma > Eugnorisma glareosa. The sequence continues at coordinate 26,895,804 of OX387957.1, forward strand.
CTTGGCGAAGTCGGTCCGTGGATGGAGGACCATCATAACATGCGGACTTGCCGAGCCTCCACCTTGTCTCGGAGGGCACGTGAAGCCCTTGGTCGCGGCTGTCATTTGTAAATCTTTGACAGAGTAGTTAGAAGCCCGAATGTCTGACAAGCAGTTAAACCAAGGGGTACTTTATTACCTAGTACGAACTGGGTTGTGGAGGTCAAATAAGCAGTCGCTGTATGTAAAATATTGGCACAAATATTGAGCTGCATTCGGTTAGACTGGAAGCCGACCCGATTGTTGGGAAAAGGCTAGGCAGATGATAATAAAGTATCCTGGATGTGAGCTGGATATAACCAACAGGCATGACCTGCATTTAGCTCTGGACTGAAATAGCTGAAATTAATAGAGGAAGGTATTAGAGACTGGGATACGATTGCAGGAAGAAAATACTTATTTGTAGTTCATCAGAAAATATAATTTTTCGGACTTTCGTTACTACGGTTGCAAGGACACATACAGCAGTAGACAAGATGTAGTTTATATTAAACGTATAGGTTTGCAACCTCTAACACCGCCCCTTAAACTTATCTTGTAATCATACATCAGTAGCCAAACCTAACTCGTTTACAAAATACTTATGTTTCTCTACCGACAAAGGTTTAGTTAAGACATCCGCCGTCATTTTGGACGTTGGCATGTAATGTATTTTTACTGCACCATTGCTGACCGCCTCCCGGACGAAATGATGACGTATGTCTATATGTTTTGACCTACCATGAAACATACTACTTTCAGTCAATTTCAAGGCCGACTGATTATCATTGAAAATAGTTATTTCAATGTTGTTACCTATACATTCGTGCAAGCAAGTTTTTATAAACAGTGCTTCTTTACAAGCATTGGAGAGCGACATATACTCCGCTTCAGTACTCGATAACGCAACGGTACGCTGTTTCCTACTTTCCCAACAAGTAATAGAATTCCCAATTTTGAAAACATATCCCGTATAAGAACGTCTATCAATTTCATTAGAAGCCCAGTCTGCATCAGCAAAACCCGTTACAGATAAGCCAGTTTTCTTATAGGTAATGCAGTAATCTACTGTACCTTTAAGATAACGCAACACGCGTTTAGCTGCTTTCCAATGGACATCGGAAAAACAGTTATTGAATTGGCTTAATACGCTTACAGCGTGACTTATATCAGGGCGTGAACAGACCGCTACATACATTAGACAACCGATCAATTCTCGATACTCCAAACTGTCATCCTTTTCTTCAGCTTTGTTCATTTTTTGGCACTGCATTGGAGTTTCAACAGATTTGCAATCTTGCATTTTGTATTTCTCTAATATCTTTTGAATATAGGCACTTTGATCTAGAGTAATCTTGCCATTCTCTTTCCTGATTCTTAATCCTAGAACTCTTTCTACAGGACCAAGATCTTTCATCACGAATTCTGTCATCAGCAATGATTTAGTTTTAGTTTTTTCCGCATTACAATTGCTAAAAATGACTAAATCATCAACATACAATGCGATAATCACAAGCTTGTCGCCATTTCGCTTTATGTATACACATGGTTCAGAGACCAATCTCTTAAACTTGAGTTTGTTGACAAGAACATGATTGATCTTTTCATTCCATGATTTAGGCGCTTGTTTTAGACCATACACAGCTTTGCGTAGTCGATATACCTTATTATTGCCTCTACTTTTTTCAAAACCTTCTGGTATTTCCATGAAAATGGTTTCTTTTAAATCACCGATTAGAAAGGCTGTTTTTACGTCCATGTGGTCAATCTCCATGTCGTACTCCATAGCCAAAGCTAATAACATTCTTTTGGTTTCGTATCTCACTACAGGTGAAAAAGTTTCAAAATAATCCACTCCATACTTTTGTGTAAATCCTTTTGCCACTAGACGTGCTTTGTATTGTAGTAGTTCACCATTAAGCCCTGTTTTCTTCTTAAATATCCATTTGGTCTTTATTGGCTTTGCACCTTTCGGCAAATCGGTTAAAGTAAAGCACTTATTGTCCAAAAAGGACTGATACTCGTCTTTCATAGCAGCTCGCCACTGCCTGGCTTCAGGACTATTCAACGCTTCTTCAACTGTTCTTGGATCATCACTGCCACATGCTTCCCCCGTCAAAAAACCACACAGGAAGGAGTTCTCATCAGCTTCCACGTATTCTGCTCTCGAGTCATCTGTCTCAAATGAAACATCTGGAACATAAGTAGCATCTGTGTGATGATCTATGACCAAGCTACTGGTCGAAGCCTCGCTATCATTAGCATCATCAGTAGTCACAGAAGTTTGTTCTGACTCTGGTCTATTCTCGGATACACAAGGAGTCTTAAGTTCTATAACCACATCTGATTCTACTTTAGTGAAGTTCAGATGCTTGAAGAATTGATTCTCAATGAACTTAACATTTCTCGCTATTGTTAGCTTATAGCTCTCAACATCCAAAAGCCTGTATCATTTTGTGTTCTCACAATATCCCGCGAATATGTAAGGTTTAGATTTGCGATCCAGTTTATTTTGTACAGCATATGCTAAACAACCAAACACTCGTATATAAGTTATCTAAATTTACCTTATGTCCAGTGTAAATTTCTTCTGGAGTTGCACCTCTAACTGCCTTTGTAGGTGACCGATTTTAATGTACACCGCTGTGTTCGCAGCCTCAGCCCAGAATCGTTGTTCCAAACCTGCTTCCAGAAGCATACAGCGCACCGCCTCCATAATCGTTCGGTTTGCGCGTTCGGCAACTGCATTTTGCTGTGGACAGTGAGGAACAGTAGTATGATGCCGGATTCCACACTTACTCAAATACTGCTTAAATCTCGTATTGATATACTCGCCACCATTGTCGCTTCTCAGGATTTTAATCTTTTTATTAGTCTCGTTCTCTACAAGAGCTTTAAAAACCAAAAAATACTCAAAAACTTTGTCTTTCGATTCTATTGAATAACAAAATGTCTTCCTAGAAAAATCGTCAATAAATTTTAGCAAATATCTCGCACCGCCTATAGATTTCACTGGCATAGGGCCGCACACATCCGTGTGAACGAGTCCTAACACCTCACTTGCACGTGAAAAAGATTTCTTAGGGAAAGGTAAATTAGTAACCTTACCTTCAATACAAGCGATACATTGCTCGTATGTGGATACATCATAGTCGATACCAGCCGCCATACCACTCTTGAGTAGGTTCATGCTGCGACTATTCAGATGTCCAAGCCGACGATGCCATAAACCCTGAGATTGAACCTCTACCTGGGTACTCAAGGAGACGCTTACTGGCATACCGTGTTTGCGCGAAACGGAATTTATAGACGCATCCCCGGTTTCTAATTTATAAAGACCGCATGCATCCCGTTTTGCTACAGCTACTACCTTTCCGTTTTCGTAAATTTTACAAAAACTTGATATAAATTTTACTTCAAAACATTTTTGTGCCAAAACACTGACAGATAACAGATTACATGACAAGTTCGGTATAAAAACTACATTGCTGACAGTTATCCATTGGTTTTGTAAAAAGAGTTTCACATTACAACGACCCGATGTAAAAAGTTTTTCACCGTTCGCAACGCTTATTTCTTTTGGCGTATCACACACAAAATCATGCAAGACGTCTCTATTATTGGTCATGTGGCAAGTGGCACCACTGTCGACGTACCACACATCTCGATCCAGCTTTACCGTCAGAGCCGACAACATAGTCTTCTTACCAGGAGTTTTCTGAATCTTCTCCTGCTCCTGACAACTGGAACTAGATGGCTTATCCTTATGCGGAGCTTTCTGTCTGCAATCTCTAGCGTAATGACCAATTTTTTTGCATCGAAAGCACTTGGGACGCTTCGAGACCGAAGTCGAAGTCGTTAGGACATTCTGTTCCATACCTTCGGCATCACCTCGTCTCTGTGTTTCTTGGAGTAGTTTAGTTTTCACCAGTTCCCTTGAGAGAGAAATGCTACTATGCTCTAACGTCATAATGAGTGGGTCAAACTCCTTGGGGAGCCCACTGAGCATTATTATAGCAAGGAAGTCGTCTTCCAGAGAAGCATTTATGTCTTGCAGTTGTTGGGCTGTACCTAGAATTTTTGTAACATACGCCTCCATACTCTCAAACTGCTCTAATTTTAAGCTAAATAGCATTCTGAGGAGACCTAATCTTCTACACAGACCTTTGTCCTCGAACGAATTCTGTATATTCTTCCAGGCGTCGAACGCAGTATGGCAATTCCTGACAACAAAGTAAACAGATGGCTAAACACTAAGGCAGATTCGTGCTAGCGCTTTTTCCTGTTTCTTCTTGTCTTCGCATTCTGGTTTATTTTTCTTATCAAGCTCGTTGACACATTCAAACAAGTCTTCATGAATAAGCAATCAAATCTTCATTTGAAATTTCCAGGTGGTGTAATTATTTACCCCAGAGAGTTTTTCAATTGCGATGGATTGGTTACTCATTTTCGCCATTTCGTAATTATTACTTGATAATGTAATTATTTATATCTTACGCGTTCTGCTTCCTCACGCTCTGCTACCATATTAGAGACTGGGATACGATTGCAGGAAGAAAATACTTATTTGTAGTTCATCAGAAAATATAATTTTTCGGACTTTCGTTACTACGGTTGCTAGGACACATACAGCAGTAGACAAGATGTAGTTTATATTAAACGTATAGGTTTGCAACCTCTAACAGAAGGCACTAATACAGGGTGTAACAGGACCCTTCACGAAGCCGTCAACCAAGCATCAGTACATCAAACTAAGTAACTTTACGCAAAAATTATTGCTGGGAAACGACTTTTTTTTTTTGGGTGAAAACTCACGTGTTACGGTAGGACTCAATGTAACGCACTCAAAACATTATGCTGATGGATGGATTGAATAGGGGTCGTGGAGGTGTTTAAAGTAAAAATCTTACGTTAAAAGAATGTAAGTATTAAAAAAAAGTTCCCCATATCTCCGTAACTAGAAGGTTCCCAGGTACGGGGAGAACAAGCGTCTTTCGACTTCGTTAACGACTTTGGTCTTGTTACACCCTTTATACACAATATTATTCGTAAATCCTTTACCAGAACGAACAGTCCATTCGGGTGGCTGTTCATTAGTTTATCACATATGCACACGACACTTTAACTCTTTCATTTGTTTTTCGATCAGTCATTTGGCAAGTGAGAGCATCGTTGGCTCGGCTTGCAAATGAATTTAAAGATGGCCGCCGAATGAAAGGCAAAAGTGAAGCGTCAGAAATCGGTTTTGACAATAAACAAGTCGTTTAGTGGTTACGTTTTAGAACAAGTAGTAATTCGTTTTGTTTTAGAAAAAACGTTTCTGTTTTCCACCACAGCAAATCTAACAACACACATTGTTTTTCAGTCAACCCTGACCGAAGAATCCATAATGGCTTATACCAGCCTGATAGAGGAGCCGACGCCATCCACCTCGCTGATATCTCACATCGCGCAGGAGTCCAGCGGCGTGATGAAGCCGTCAACCATTCCGAAACCGGCGCGTATGACCCATGGCACGTTCCATTCGCTGCAACACCCACACCTCAAAACCTGGTAAGAGAGGTTTAATGATTTTTTAAATTAAATTCATATTTCATTTAAAAATAGTAATTAATATGAATGTGGATGGAGAGCTTGTGGCTTAATAATAACAGCCGCTTGAGCAGGTTAAGCCGTGCTTGCCCAGGTTGATCCGTGGATCGGTGACCGCCCATTACATACCTAGTTTCCGCCGTGCCTCGGAAAGCACGTTAAGTTGGTCCTGTCATTTGTAGATCTTTGACAGTGGTTACAGGTAGTGGCAACCAGTCTTACCGGGTACCTTAGGGTACCGTATCACCCAGTACTAACTGGGTTATCGAGGTCAGATAGGCAGTCGCTCTATGGAAAATACTGGACCCGAATACTGCATCCGGCTAGACTGGTAGCCGACCCCAACTCAGTTAGGGAAAGGCCCGGCTGATGATGTTGATGGATGGGGAGATGAATTGTGTGAGGGATGATATGACAGAGTAGTAAACGATAGACCGATGTCTGCCATGGAAAAAATGCAAGGAAAAAGCGTGTTTCGCGCTGAAACCAAGTAATATCTGTCTGCTCTTTAAACTCTAGATATAATCTTGGTCAAGTCATATGAGGACCATACAGATTGATGTTAAAATCCTTGTAATCCACTTCAGGCCGAGTTTTGACAATTGTCAGATCCCTTTTTAATGTAATAATAGTAAGGTCTAATTTACAGGTCAACATAACATAAGGCCTGATTTACATTGTTCAAGGACAGTGGCGAGTAGCAACTATAAGTACCGAGGCTTGAGAAACCTACACAATAACTGTTCACTCGCTGCTGTCCGATCGGCTTACATCATTGTCCCTACACACTACTTATCTACTTCGATCAACCCTGTTGGCTTTAAAGATTAAGAATAACCATAAATTATACATAATTATGTGTGTAATGAAATTAATTATATACAATACATATACTGTTACAAATGTGTTTCAGCTTCGCTGAACCTACTCACGAGGAAGTGACTTTCGTAAGTATTAACAACACACACAAGTTTTTCCAAATAAATTCAATAATTTTCATTCATTTCACTTTCGCACTGAGGTTTGTATTAGGACTCAACAGGGTGGGTAGCTGACACCATTGACCAATAAGTGAAGACACAAATTAAAATTAACGACTTTATTTTAAGTCTGCAATCTCGATTAATTTTCAATTAATTGTAAAATTCAATTTTTAAGGTCAAGCACCCTATTCTGGCTTAAGCTCGCCTTGGTACGAGGTGGCCGTTTTTTTTGCAAATTCTATCATTCATAATTGTTAAATTATGTTTATGATATGGGAATACATAGGGAATTACTTGAGAGTAAGCAATTAAAGAGCGCGGAGTTTTTGTTACTATGTAGCGGCACTACAGAAACATGTACAAAAAAGTACCACAGCGCCATCTATGCCACAAATGAAGAACACAAATCTCCAGTTTTGGCGATATATTGTACTGGCCGACCAGATCGTTAGAACTCAGGCGCCAGAGTTATGCCTTTGGGACTTTCTAAAATCTCGCGTTAGCCTCAAAAACCAGCAAGTCTTGAAAGCAAAAGTTGAAGGAGGAATCACCCATTATGAGCCAGATTATCATTAACACTAAAAACGGGATATTTACCATGTTTTTACTGTTTGTTTTGAGTTCCCGATATTTCGACGCTGTTGCAAGCACCATGATCATGGATAAACTGAAGTTATTGCGGAATGCGAAAGAGGGTACCCTCTTTCTTGTTCGTTTTTTTTGCACTCGGTCCCGCTACCACCGTCACTCGCAACTCGAGACTACACGAAATTCACTGTGTCCGCTCACGAACTTTTTTCGGCCCTTTTTCGGTTTTTACACAGTTGAACCATTAGATTCCAGGCTCTCGATAGTTGGTAATCTCAATACAACACCCTTGTTAATGATAATGTTAATGACCATTCAGTTTAAAAACTCATATTTGAGCCAGATGTTTTACTACGAGTATACTACAAAATTCCATAAATAAGTACAAATGTGCATCAACTCATGAGGTGGTAATTTGACTGGTTTCATTTATTCGACCAAATGTAAATGTTATGAATCTTACACCTTAAAATAAAGCAGAACCGTTTTTTTTATTTACAATAAAATGACATCAATTCAAATCAAATCAAATCAAAAATGTTTATTTGCAAGAAAATACATAGGTACAAATTACAAGGGAAAATCTTATGTCCTATAAGTCATTGTATTCTGCCTGCAAGCAAGCGTGAAAATTATTTAAATTCATCTATTTATGTCATTATTATCATGCAATTAATATTATTACAATTATTAAAAAAATACAATTATTCATTTTCATTCATCATTAATATTAATTTTTAAACTCCATAAATTCCTTAACGAGAAACAACTGTTTTGTAACCACTCTGTCAATTTTTTTTTATCTATATTACTCTGCAATAATTTCAAATCATTTGGAATTTTATTATAAATCAGTATACACATATTAAACACATTTTTTTTATAAATATCTTTATGACTAGGTGGGTGATACAATAGATTCTGAAACTTGGCCCTTTTTTGTCTTGGTAGAATCTCACTACGTTGCTTAAAATAATGCATGTTATTCTTGTTAAAAAATGCAGATGTCTCTTATATACATACAGGGTAGTGGAAGAATGTTACATTTTTGGAAGAGAGGTTTACAAGTATCCAAGAACCATGCTTTGTTTATAACCCGGATGCAACATTCACATTTTGACATTACTTTTGTTCCGCCTTATACGAGTACATAAGCTGTCCTTATTCAATTGTTATAATATATGTGATGTATTTTGCACAACGAAAAATAAGAAAAAACACTTAACATTATTAACATATTTTTCAGTCGAATAATATTTTACCACTTCCGCCGCGGACGACGAAACCAAAGCTAGTTAATATGCCACGACACGTCCGCAAATACCCATTGAAGATGGTTGCGGATCCCAAGCCACAGAAAGAGGCAGAGAAAGTGGAAGAAATTGTTCCAATAATCTACCAAAATACAAAAAAAACACATCCAAAGACTGACGAAACAACTGTCGTCGAAGACGTGGTGGATTCCGGCCCGAAGGTGGATACTAATCCGTTCAATAATGTGGACGAGGCAGCAGCCGCCAATCCTTTCAATGACTTCTTTATGGTGGAAACCGATAAGGAGGACGTAGGCGTGCAGGTCAACATTGAAAGCCCTGACAGCAGCGATGCTGAGAGCAACAGGGCTCTTGTAAGAGCTCTTGTAAAGGGTAAGTATTCACTATGTATTTCTTTGATGGCCCTTCACTATTCTCCTGCATCATGCTTCCTGATGTCCTCGATCTTTGCTTTGGCTCGGACTATCTACACAAATTGAAATCTTGAGCTTTCGCCAAACTATCAAATATTACAGGGACAGGTAAACACCGATATACGCTCCCCCGATCTCTCCAAAACGTTTCATTTAGTTTGCTACGATATTTTACGGAGAAAAACAGCTTACTTTCTTTTTTTTAAAAAGGAGCATTTTCAAAAATATTACTTTTTCTTTTTTGCATACAACTGTGCTATTTAACGTGGAAGAAGCATGAGGAATATGTCAGTATCGCAGCAAGTGGCGTTACCTACCGTCATGTGTCCCCCTATTTAGGTACAGTGCTCTGAACGAACTGTATAGTCGAGTGAAGTTAGACAAAAAGGTGGAACGAAATTTATAGTGGTCGGATTTTCATTTCAAGTTTGAGTATTATTTGTTTAATTGCACTGGGCTATTAGCAAAACGCGCGTCTTCATACAGTTTCTGATCTAAGTACATCAATTTATAAACTGTTGTTTTCAAAAATTTTCAGAACATAAAGATCACGTGTCTGTCGAGGACCTGCTAGAATTTGCGGACCAGAAGCCATGCGGCCGTCAAAGGGGCAAGGAGTCGGACGAGGTCCGAATAATGGTGAAGGTTTTAAAAGACAAGGTGAATAGAATCTTACAAAGTATATTGTACCTTTCATTTAATTTTAAGTATAGGGATCATATTTACAGCCAGTAACGCCATGTAGTTTCTTTTGTCTTAACTAACCTGACAGCCATCTTGTTTGTTCGTAAACGTTGAGCAAGTTGTTGGTTGACGTGCTCTCTTGTAGCCTAATTGGGGCATTCAATATTCGACTTTGATGTAATTTTAGTGACGAAAACCCAATTTTGGTCTTAGTTACTTCATTGTGTTCGGTTTTCATTTATCGGGTTTGTTTTGGTTACTTTGTTATTTGTTTCGTTAGTCACGTCTTAATAACTGTTGTTACCTTTGTAACTTATTATTTATTTTCACCAATCAAAATGTTTTTTTTTCTTCTTTACTTTCTTGTAACTTTGACATTTGTGTTCGTTGTTTGGTTTTTGCTGAGTTTTGTTTTACAATATTATCTTCGTTAAGAAAGCCATGCTTTGAGACCTCAAATTATAGACAATACTACAAACAAGAATTTATATTCCGACACTATAAACATTCTCTAATAACTATAGCACGTAGAGGTCCGATAAGGCAGCACTTCCCATACATACCAATATTTTTTATAAATTTTATCGCGCTTGGAAATCGTTTTGTATTTGTGTCGTCGTTTTGTGTTTGACGACACCACAGACAATAGCAGTGATAGTGATGATGTTTAATGTGTTTGTATTTTGTATGTTGGTCTACTGGTCGACAGCAACGGCGACGTAAAGGCCAAGTTAGAGACCAAGTGTTGTTTCTAAGTCTGCAGCTTTTCGGAGACGACCGTGACATGGTAGCGGTTGGGCTGACATTGTCTCTGGTTCGCGCTTGCCTTAGCCATAGGAACTGTACCTTTACCCGTGATGTTCCGAATTTCGTACGAATGACTTTTGTTAAGTAAGCTAATTATAAAATATCACTTTTTCACGTCCGTGTTAAAAAAACTAGATTGATGGTTTTGTTTGTTTTAAAATATCGTGTTCAGAATGGTGACTTGGCTGGGAACAAAAGAACAATCCTACAAACCGGTGTACATGGATCTTTTGGCGTATGTCCAAAATGGTTCAATACAATTTCATGAAACAGTTTCTGCAATTGTTTTAGCAACAGCGCCCTTTTGTTAATTTGAGTGTAACACCAAAAGATCTTTGTTTCACTGTAATGTGTCTACAAGTGGATGCTAGTCGTCGAGGAGTTGCAATTACTACCAACTTGTTCGGATATCGCATAGAAACCGTAAGTGGTGACTGATGATGGCTTACGTTGAGATTGCTCATACAAGATGACCTAAAAGAAAGTTTATTCACATATTGCTTTACATGATTAAATAAAATTACTCAAAAACCTAATGAATGACAAAGTCAGTGGCCTAGAACTGTTTTACGCTCGTAAGGCGCTCAACCATTCCTTTATTATTCCAAAGAAAACTAAGGCCCGCTTGTCACAAATCACAATAGGATAGTATAAACGTGAACGAGATGCAAGGAGTGTTTCAGATAGTGTTGATTTGAATAAAACTTTTACTTGCTGCTACGAGTATAGACTTGTATAATTTGTAAAGTTAAATATGGATAGAGGAAATAATACGGAAAAGACGTTAGGTTTACAGAGTAACGTTTGGTTGACCTCTGCGTGTGGCCACACGTAGACAGTCGTTCTGCGGCGCGCCGAATCGCGCGCTGGCTTGCGATGGCGGGCGCGCAACATAGTGTGTGTGCGTCGCCGACGGCGGTTTCTGTGTGTGTGCGCGCGCATAGCGAGTAGGCTTGAACAAGGAGTATATTAAAATCGTGGTGTTCTGTAATTTCTGCCTACCCCCATGGGGAAAACGAGTGAGTTTATGTACCTATTTATGTAAAAGCGATTTTTGGTGCACGCCGGCCTCAGTTCAAATAACATTGGTTGTGTGTCTGATGCTTACAAGGAAGTTTTGCATCACTGTGATTGCATAACGTAGGTAACGGACGAGGAGCCGCATTAGAGTTCTTAAAATTTAACTTAATTTAAATGACAGCTGTCAGGATGTACATAATTAAGACGATTTTTTATAGCAATTATGCCATGTCAGAGGCTCATGTGCGGCATAAAAACTCTGACACCAGGTTAGGCACTAACCTCACGATAAAGAAGAAGGTAGCATAATTAAATTGGCCCTATTTAATACCCATATTTATATAGAGTAAAATACTGACTGCATAATTTATATGCATTTGTATTTATTTATTTCGATATGACCTAAGCTACTATTCCCTTCAGTTTGACAGCTGTCATTTTAATCAAGTTAGATTTTATGGACTGTAGATAAAGCACTTGTGTCTCTCCTCATCGATGTGAGTGTATGTCCCCATCACAGAAATCTTAATAATAAGGCAATAGTAGTCGCAAAGACGCGTGACCTGGTTCCGCGCATGTGTCTCGTAGAACACAAGTGCGCGTGGAGCGTTTGTTGCGGCGACTTGTGTTGTTTGGGACGCGGAGAGGTAAACATGGTGTTTTGCAGCATATCCAACTGCGGAAATTCTTCCAAAATTGGTAACTTTACAAATAAACGGATAACATTTCATATGTAAAGTACTAATTTTTTAAATAATTTCATCGCTAAAAGTTTAATTTAAATTTATGTGTATGTGTTGGTAGCTGCGAACCGGCGACACGCGTCCCAGTATTAAAAGACAGTAGATAGCATTTCTATTGCCTTATAAAGATTTCTGTGGTCCCCATGGATCTTGCACCAGACTGTGGCGCAAATAGCCTTAGTTGCTACACCGGTATGTCGATTTTACTTACTCAGTGTGGTAATCAAATATTTCTATTGGGTAATCTTGAAAAATCAGTGTTGTAGTAATCTTATTTAGTCTTTCTGAACTTTATATTTTGTTCCATATCGGTATTTCATTTTGTTTATTCGTCTTTTGAACATTATATTGTGACCTATCCTGACATCGAGCGATAGACAACATTGCAAAACCTTTTTTAATTTTTTCTGTTGCTTTCATGATTTTACTGTCGAATAAGAGGCTGGCTACATTTTATGATGTGCGTTACTTATGCAGAATAAACAGTTGTTCCATACTTTTTAAATCCAGTTTGGCCTGTACAGCATGTATCAGAAATGTGTGATCGGTATGGTCGCCCCATAGTGAAATTGGTTCAGTTTGATGATCTTTTGGGAATGCGTGCACATGGTTGAAGGTATGCACTTCACCATATGCACGTCGGGGTCACCAATTAAGGGGGTATAAAGATCAGGGTGTAAAGTTCTTCATCCCCCATACAAAAGGGAGGACCCTCCGACCAGACGGGTGCTGTCTGGTGGGTTACTGCCCAACAGTTGTTGTCGGGTTTTTCTATAATAAAGTCCTAAGTCGCGGATAACTTTAACTGCGCGATTTAGGAATTTGATGTTACTTCTTCAATTGTGTCATAGATGGCGCTGTAGTACTTTTTTGTTCTATGTTGCTGTTATAGTTATTATCTAAAGCATATAGTAAAATATGACCTCACCTTATGATACATGTTTTATATAACTATTCTGACTTTGAATAATTATATATTTTATATTTTTACTTTGGTACATAGAGATAGTCAGAGGAACGCGTGACAGAGACGATACTTTACTAAGCTAAACTTCTATTTGTTATGCCTTTGTACACACGGCTACACATCAAGCTATACATTTCCAGTAAAAGCTGACCTCGCATTGTACGGAAATCCTTTAAAATGCGAGATCACCCTAAACTGGAAATGTATAGCTTGATGTGTAGCCGTGTGTACGATAGAAGTTCTATTCGGCAGGTATATTCCGATGGTATTCACGGTAGAAAGGACATTGTGACACGAACTTACAATGGATTTAGTACATGATTGATTGAATATTGATTCTTCAACACAACACTGACTTCTGGACGTACGGACAGATTTTAACGCTATCATGTAATGTGCTGAATCCATAGCAAAATTTACTGTCACCATTTTCCTTACACCGTGCACAATATGATGTTACATATTAATTTTGTTTCATATTATTTAAAAGTATAGAAATAAGTCGATCTCTTTTTATTAATTGATTTTATTTTTACTATAAATATTTTCCTCTTTGCGTCCCGTCCCCCCCCATGTGCATGCTGTGTTACCTACGCTTTTGTCGGTCACTGGTAAAAACCTAGCTATAATTAATTTTGACATAAATATTTAATAATTCTCAGGCGAATCAGGCGCAGTGCTTAGAAGCCTTGGAGCTGAGCGGCTGGAACGTTCACAACGCTATCAAGCTTGTTCGGGTGAAGGTGTCAGTAGGGACCGATGTCACTTTTGACAAGTGCCATGAACAACTGCAAAAAGCGAACGGGGATATCACGAAAGCAGTCTCCATGTTGGTCTCTATAGACAACACATAAACTGGAAATAATCGTGCAAATAACTGATAAAATAAATTAACTTAGTGAAAAATAACTTTGTATTTTTGTTTGTTTCTAAATGTTCTTCTCATAAAACATGTTCAGCGATAGCAGGCATATTGTTGAATGACGACATAACGACAACAATTCTTAAGACAAACGGAAAAAGCTATAAATAATAACTTCACTATTAAATGTTAAACACCAAAACCTAAGCATGAAACCGACTTGTCTCGTCTTTATTTAGTATTATTGCTACTCCTCACAGTAAAAAAAAAACTAGTTTGCAACTTAACTTCCATATTTTAACACAATTTTTAACGTAACTTCTTTGGGTGTAAAATAAAACCCCAAGATCATGTATCAGTATGCATAGTTTATTTATCAATATGTTCAAACAACCTTATTTTCCACATAGTTTTAAATTTACTATTTTTGTTGTACTATCATTCTCAATACACTTTCTCGAAAACTGGTTCTTTTCGCACTATGATTATGTTCAACATGTAAGTAATGTATTTCACTCGCGTGATTTTTTTCATTTATCACGTGTGCGGGAATAAAAATTTCCACAGGTAACTATACTTATACTAAGTACAAATTGGTTGGATTCCTATAGTCGGCGGTGATGGGGTCTTTACGGCATAAACAATTTTTGAATAGGTATTTAAATTGTGTTTATAAATAGAATATCTAATAGAATATCTAAAATACTTTTATGAAACAATTAAAATTTTTATTTGTGTTCTAAATTAAAAAAATATTTGAATTTTAAATATACTATATTAGGCTGTTTAGCGGCTTCATACCTTTGCTTCTCCTTCAACCTGGCGGAAGCAAAGCACGGAAAAAAAATGAAACGTTTCATAACAATTCATGACAAAAATACTTTTCGTACTATTAATTTTATTTCTTCGAAAGTATATTGAAAAACGTGGTTTGATACACGTGGGCATTTTTTACTGGTGTTCTCGGCTCCCTAACAACCTCGCCTACGGCTCGTGACTTTGACATTCAAAATAATTACAAAAGCAGCCACGATCGAGTCCGTGCGACCCACTCCTGAAAGGTTTATAATAGCACTTTGTTGCCATTTTGTATACACATTCAGAGCTTACAACAAAATATTATCTAATACTAAGACCCGCTGCTACGAGGATCACGTCCACAGATGGGAATTCCTGAACGGATTTTAGCAATGATTTACCAATTTGTAAACCACGTCGGAGGTCATAACAAAACATTATGTAATTACAAGATGACCGACGACCTTAAAAATGTAGCTGACTGGACCGGATAAGGAACATGGAGGGCAGAGTATTGTGGGGCAGCTTAGGAGAGGCCTATGTCTATGGTCTACACCACAGATAATATAATACTACTTACCTACAGTGAACTGGGACACGATGAGTTGATTGATGATTTGGTGCAACAGCTTTGATCGTCTTCGTAAGAAGCCACTCATAAGAGGTTAACAACTCGAATTAATTGGGCTTTATACTATCACGCGGTAAATCTGTTTTGTTACAGAACTCATCAGAATGAATGTTACCGGCCAATCCCGATTTCAGGCCAAACTACTTTGTCCTAGGCCAAACCGGTTTACTGGTTTGTCGTGTCTAAACCAAATAAAGCAACTACAATGCGCCCATCTTGGATGTGGCGTGGTCGATCACCAACTTAACCTAACCTAACCTATTTAGTCTGGGTAAACCAATAAACCGGTATGGCCTAGGACCTAGGACAAACTAGTTTGGCCTGAAATCGGGTTTGGGCGGTAACAATAATATATAATATACAAAATATAATAATAAATAATCCATAAGGCAGTGGTGGGCCAGTAGTAACGGCTGCCACTTACGAGTCGTGGGTTCGAACACAGGCACGAACTTTACTCTTTGTTAATCCCACAAATAGCAACAAGTTTGTGAAAGTAAAAAAAACGTTAGAGAAAATGATTTCATGTTATCATATCACGTTGCAAAGTTGCTCGAAAGCGAGACGAAAGATGCTTCTTTTTGTTGACATGGGGACGGGGAGTCTGAACGGTGATTACGTCAGCAATATTTAATTTATTAATTTGGCCCTAAAATTTCGTAGATTCTGGTTTAAACAAATATGGTTAGATGTGTCGCTGACTGTTGCTCGAAAGCGAAAAACATGCTCAAGAATAGCAATAACGAAACCAGAAGAAATTGTAAAAAATAAACAACATGTTAAAAAAAACTAAACCTGTCCGATCCGAAACAGGCATTTAGTTAAACCGATAACATTACCAAATACTATAAAATATTCATAAAAGTAAAAATATTTATGTTACTATCAATATTAAATCCCGAAATTCTAAAAAACTAACATAAAAAATCTGCTTACTTGTATGGCCCCAGAGTACCTGCGCATGCCGCTCAATCAAAGTCGCCGGTGGGCGTGGGATAGATGCATGTTATTTGACAGGCGCTGTGTGAGAAAATGAGATGCACATATTCTTCTTGCCGAAAACGCGCGAATTGAAGAAGGTGGGTCAGAATAATCAGAATGGGCCCACTGTCACTTTCTAACCAACATTAAAATGAAGATCTGATCAATCCTAACATTTTATTCAATGACAGCATGACGCTAACCAAACAAATAAAAAAAGGTTACAGCAGTTCAATTCAAACAACGAAATTGTTGTCCGTAATGCGTTATCTTAATTGTGTTTTACTTTCACAATTTGGTAGGTACGCACAATGTTGTTTTATGCAAGGACATTCCCTGTCAAGTGGAAACGGGTTTAGTAGATGGAAGTATGGACAAAATGACCGATTGTTGAAAGATTTATATCATCTTGTGTGTCGATGTGAAAAATGTAGAAAAGAAATGTTTCCATTCTTCATTCTACAAAAGTCTACAACACCACGCATTTTTCGCAATGAGCGATTTTTTTTTTCTACTTTTGACACTTACCATGATGGCAGAAACAGTATTTCTCAACAAGTGTCAAATATTCTATACCGCATCGGACCTAGACAAGATCATTTTGATTACTATTCCCTGTGCTTATTGATTTTAAGATGTCGGGGGCCTACCGTCGCCCTCTCCTCAGTTTTTAGGCTGTGAAGAATGAAAGAAAGGCCAGAAGGAACCCTCTACGAGCATTAAGGTCTCAGCACACATAACAGCTCTGAAAGGAATCGGCACACAGTGGGCTGAAATTCGCGCTTCATAGACATTCAATATATTTTTTTTTAAGTGTCGCTTTTTTTGCTTGGTAACGATTGGGAATACCTACTACGTGCCTTATAAAATGAACTTTTAGGTTTATAATCGGAAACAGCGCAATCAGATTTTTTTTCGAAAAAAATTGTATGGAGTCGGCATAATACATGATGATATCTCCATTATCGCACAATTGCGCCTAAGATCCTCTTAGGTTATTAATAAATGAATTATTTTGGATTTTTTGACAGACTCCATGCCAAGATCAAAGGTGCGCTTATTTTTTTTTAAATCTTTAAAAAATATACTATTTTAATTTTTGTTTATTGTTTTGTTTTAAGTAGTATCAAGCCTAACATGTATGTATATAGAAATTGAACATCATTAAAAACCATAAAAAATGGCTTAATACCTGTAACCTTTATTTGTTACCGGCAGTTAAAACAAAACCAAAAACAAAAAAAAAGTTGTATGTTTTTTTAAAGATTTTTTTTAAAAAAGGCACACGGTTTATCTTGGCATGGAGTCTGTCAAAAAATCCAAAATAATTCATATATTAATAACCTAAGAGGATCTTAGGCGCAATTGTGCGATAATGGAGATATCATCATGTAGGTATTATATAAACACTAACACGACTCCATACAAATTTTTTCGAAAAAAAATCTGATTACGCTGTTTCTGATTATAAACCTAAAAGTTCATTTCATAAGGCATATAGTAGGTATTCCCAATCGTTACCAAGCAAAAATGGACGACACTTAAAAAAAAATTATGAATGTCTATGAAACGCGAATTTCAGCCCACTTTGCGGCACCGTATAGCCTCGCCGTCAAACAGGCGTCAACCTAACGTAAGCAAGCGGATCAGCAGGTCCGATACGTCGACTCGGCTATGGCTAGCCGACGACGTGTTTACGGCTCGCCGACGCCGCGCACGTCTGTGAGTTGCCCTGTGAATCAGCAGTAGTGTGCGTAAGGGTGGACGAAGAGACGTAAGCGTGGGGACGACGAGCCGTAAGCGAGTTGACAACGCACCGCACCGCGGTTCGTGAGCTTGTCCCGAGGCGAGGCCATTACTTTGCGATTCCGATTAGTGTGAGTTGCAGTAGGGAGTTTCATACAAAGAATACTGAACGGCCCGAGTTGATACGGTGCCGATCCCTTTCCGAGTTGATATGTGTGCTGTTCCCGTTAACCGGGGCGCTCGATCTATCTGCTGTATAAGGCATTTTGATACAAGTGGAGAAACTTTGTCATTGCAGCCGAGGTGGAATTCACAGCAGAGTCGTAGGCGAGGGTTTTGTGGAGCCGAAAACTGCAGTGAGAAATGCTCACGTGAATCAAACGACGCTTTTCAATCACTTACGAAGAAATAAAATAACAGAACAAAAAGTACGTTTGTCAATTACGAAACTATGATTTAATTTGTTTTTTCCCCGCGCTTTGGATTCGTGTTAGCACGTGGCTACGGGCCCAGGCTGCAAATGACAATTCCATAAAATTACCTAATTAAGGAAACACCCAAAAGTCCTGCCTGTAACCAGTAGACCGGTGTAGGGTAATATTATGATGTTGCTTTTCACTTCTAGTGGTTGTACTGGCAAAATAAGAGCATTTCTTCTCTCTACAGGCCACCAATACGGAGATCTGCCTGAATGTACAGCCGCTCCCCCCGCGCATGCCGCGGGTAAATATTGCTAAGCCGGAGCGGCCAACACATCCAAAACCCCCGAGTAAGTACCTATACCTAGATATAATTATTTTGTTTTTTTTTTTCAAAAGATTTGTTTTTAATATTTACATTTTTTTTTGGGTAGTGGTAGGTGTCATGTTCAAACATATGAGAGACAAGAAAGAGTATGGGGTAGCAGAAATCGATTGTACCTACTACGTGAGCTCGACAAATAGATGTGCGATTAACGCTCCATACAAACCACGCTACCATAAAATACCATAAAATTATTTGGAACACCACCTAAAAGGGTGAAACATTTTAAACATCTTGGAGATATGCTGTTCTCTGATCTGAAAGATGATACAAACATTGAGAGTTAGCGCAGGCCGTTAGTGGCGAATATGTGGGCCCACAGGTTAAGATACTCGTGGTACTGAAGACGACGTTGTTCAGAGCTTATTGCCATGAGTCTCCTTACCATGCGGACAATATAATGTCCTGCGTGTGCAAAATAATAATACGTTTATGGTGCTGATGCGGCTGCCCCGATTCTGTAACGCATCAGGGATTCGCTTACATGAACTCCTTTTAATTTTTTTTTTGGGTTCCGTTACCAAATGGCAAAAACGGAACGAAAGTTAAAGTCCATTCACTGGTGGCTAGCATCTTCCGCACAACTTTGATAGCAATATATCGGAACCTTGATACTTAACAACATTTTGTCTCATCCAAAACTGGTTTTTATTGATACCAGCTATCGATCATTATAGGTATTAAGCATGGCCGCAACTTCGAAAAAAAAAAAACTGGCGTTAGGCCGGGCCAGGCTTCATACAAAAATCTTCCAAGTTCTTTATTTTAGACTAGCTTTTGCCCGCGGTTTAGCTTGCGTAATGGTCGGATAAAACCACGGGAAGCCACAATATCTTCGAGTGACATAGGCTATACAGGAGTATAGTCTATAACTATACTTGGCAACATCAAATCATTCACTCTATTGACTTGCTCATTTATTGACTATAAAATAGCCCTTCACTGAAACCAAATAAGTAAGTAACTTAGTCATATCCGTTTGAACACTTTCCATCAATTCCAATAATATCAGGTTTTCGTGGAATTCACAAACATTCGTAGATTTTAAATTCTATGAACGTTTAAAATCTACTACGCAATTTTAAGTCAAACATATACTATTAGTCCAAGATCCCAGGGCCGCCAGACCTTACTTATTTTCTCATGAACAAAATGTGTGGCATCAAGTAGTATTAGTATGTATTATGAATGTATGTATACCTGCTAACTTGTGCCGACGGCCAATTTTTAGATATTAGTTGCTAAAGTTGCGTAAAAATAATACATTTTTTTTTATAAAGCCCGTGTGCTGATTTACAGAGAATATTTTTAAAAACTAATTACCAACACTGCCTGACGAAAATTTCTGCCAGAAAGCGCAGAAAAAATAACGTGAAATATCACGCCAAAGCCTATTTTTTTTTTTAATATTGATACTCAGGGGCCTTAGTCTGCTATTGCAATAGTGTCAGAATGGTCTATCATTGATTTAATAAGGCCCCGCGCAGACGAATTACCCTTTGTACGCACGTCAAACAAGTTTCGAACGCGCTTCAATACGCCGTGGGCTAGGGGCCTTATTAAATCAATGATAGACCATTCTGACACTATTGCAATAGCAGACTAAGGCCCCTGGTTTTTTTAATAGTCATTGTAAGCAGTTAGAACAATCATTGTAGAATCGCAATTCACCATTTTTGTATGAGTTCAATAAACCAATGCGCTCAAACAGCGACATTTTAATTGTGTCTGGGTGATGTTTGGCCCAACTATGATTGGTCTGGCTCAAATAAGTACTAAAATGATTTGTTGAGTATCAAATATAAAAATTAAGTCTCAGACTATCGGTAAAATCACATATTTTTTCTGTGCTCCGAAGAGCTTGGCAGAAATTTCTGCCGGCCTGAAGCATCTGGCAGCGTTAATAATATTTTTTTTTAAAAATTAGCACTCGGCCTTTGAGATTATTTTTATTATTTTTACTCAACTTTAGCAACTAATATCTAAAAATTGGCCGTCGGCACAAGTTAGCAGGTATAGATACGTTCATAGTACATACTAATACTACTTGATGCCACACATTTTGTTCATGAGAAAAAAGTAAGGTCTGGCTGCCCTGGGATCTTGCTCTATAGGCGGTCACTGTACGTACAGTGTACAGTGAGCGCCCCAGCCTGCCACTACCATCGCCGTCGCGTCGGCATCGTTAACATATTATTATTTTTAGTTCAGTGACTTATTTTAAAGATATTCCATCATCATTCTCTTGTCCTTGTCCCAATTCATTTGGGGTCGTCGCAACATGTCTTCTTCTTCCAGACTTCCCTATTACTCGTCATCTCATCAGACACCTTCTTTCGTGCCATATTATTCTTCACACAGTCCACCCATCGTTTCTTTGGTCTTCCTCTATTCTTAAACCCATCCACATAATTTAAAGTCTAAATTTAATAGTGTCAAGGGCAATTTTGGTCTTAATTAAATACTCAAGATGACTGACATATTGTATAGTTATTTAAAAGTTAAAATACCATCGCAATTAAGCATTATTTTATCGAGTGTAGTGGCCGTAGCCAGTATGCATTGGTATGATGCGCTGATCCGTTCTAGAGAACATAGTAGTTCCTGTCATGTTTCTTTCCGTACCTGATAAGTTCATAGCACGGTCTCATGACCTCGTATCTCGAGGGTAAGAAGTAGTGGGGACCTTTATTTTCGTGTTAACTCTTCGCTCGGCCAGTCGGCAAGATTTTTAACGACATCTTCAATAAATATTGAAGATATATATATATTTATCATCATATTATTTCAGGAAATTTACACAAAAGCTCTATTAATTTATATCCTAAAATTAAACACTAAAAGAACAGGTCAGTGGCCCGAAAATCTGATAACCAGTCTTACGAAGCGGTATCGTATTACACAGTACTAAATAGGTTGTGGAGGTCAGATATGAATTCCGCTGAAAATCGGTGTCTTACATGCAGTCGCTGCATGTAAACCACCGATTTTCAGCGGAATTCGATAAACAATGGAAAAGGCTAGGCAATAAGCATGTTTAACATGAATATTTTACCTTTTCAGGTAACGATTAGGAGTGCGGGTGAGCTTCAAGAGCAGAGGCGACTTAAATCTGTTGGAAATGAACAAAACCAGAACAAAATATCAGAACCGAAATATATCAACGATTACGATATTTGCTCAAACTAGTACATGTATTCTACTTGTATAAAAATGTAAAATATGCTAAAATTCATAATGTTACTGTTTAAAGTAACAATTTAAAATGGCATATTATATTATAAGTAAAAAGTCTAAACAATCTGTTAATAATTGATATTTTAAATGTTTATATTGTCTTTTTTTCTCATATCACTAGCTGAGCCCGCGACTTCGTCCGCGTGTATCTTTCTCAGCCTGGTACTTGGACAGACACATTGTTACGGGTCTATTTGAAATAAATGCTTTGAGTTTGAATCAAGTATATAACCTGCCCAATCAAAAAACACCAAAACAATGGTGTAAATTGTCATACTAACGAACAGACAACGTCGTATTGCTTTTTATTATAACAGGCTGAAAAAGATCGAAGTCCACGCGGACGAAGTCGCGGGCACACCTAGTATCTAATGAAACGGGTCGGTTATTGTGAATTGAAGTTACCAAGCTTTTTGATGCCGATTGATGGTAATAAGCTCGTCTATTCGCCTATTTCACGGGACTTAATATTGTGGGTGTGCTATTAATGGTATGGTACACCTCTGCCTAACCCGTCTGGGAAATACAAGCACACTTTCTGTTACACAGTACGATAATGTGTTGTTGAATAAAGCTGTAGCTTCATATTGCAGCTTCATATAGTGTACTTTCCCATTGAGAGTCATCTTATAGTGGACCTTCGTCGTCGTTATGATATTGTTTTTGTTGCGCGAGTTATTTGCATTCTATGATCATTTTTTTCAAATGTTTGTGTGATGAGCATGGACATTTGTTTCCGAGTCATGGATGTTTCTATTTATAATAAGTATGTATTTACAAACAAAAAGTATCTATGTATCTATCAACTATCTGGTGTCCACGACACAAGCCTCGTTGCTTAGTGTGGCACCTAGATGGCGCTGTGTGTAATGTCCAGCGATATATTATATTATATTTAGGAAATATATATAATAGATTATAGATATAATATATAATAGATATTCATCTAAATTAAATGGTGAAAGGGTAATTTTGGTCACAATTGAACGCTAAAATGACTAACATATTTATTTTGATAAGGATTAATACTATGTCGGTAAAAACACCTTTGCAAATAAAGCATTATTTTTGACCTAATATAAAATCATAAAATGGTTATTGTTAGTCGACCTTAAAAGATAGGCATATGCTGTTCCGGACTTTTTTTTTGAACTTTTAAGAGGAATAATAACCTTGTACTTACATTATTTTCTTGTAACTTTAACCGTTTACGCAACGGAAGCTCTCAAAAAGAATAAATTTTCCCCGTTCTTGCAACATTTTTTATTGTTGCTGCGCTCCTTTTAGTTGTAGCGTGATGATATATCCTAGCCTATCCTAGTCTTCCTCGATAAATGGGCTATCCAACACTAAAAGAACATTTCAAATCGAACCAGAAGTTCCTCAGATTAGCGCGTTTAACCGAACAAACTTTTCAGTTTTATAATATAAAAAATATAACATATTTAAATATATATATATATATATAATATAAAATATATATTAGTATTAGCAAAGATATATTTATCTACATGTCTAATTGTAGTTAAAGTTAGGCATTAGAAAAAGTGCATGTATACCAAATGTTTTTTGATGTATCTAAATACAATGTAATTTTTAATAACACCCCTACCCCTAGCTAAAGTCAAGTTAAAGCAATTACTTGAGTTTTAACTAATGCAAACATTTTTACGCAGTAGACAAGAATTTAAACGAAGTAAGAACCGTAAAAGAAAGCAAAGCTAAGAATTCTAGCTTTTGATAGTTATAGCTTCAAGCAATTACAATAATTATAGTCGTATCTTAAATATCGACTTTTACTCGTGTAATCACTTCGACTTGTTTTTAGATACGGGTGTTAGACTCCCAATTATCAATCAAATTATACTTAGTGCCTCGGGGGTAGTGCTCCTGTCCAATTCATAAGCGTACAGGGATATATTTAATACAAGTATTTGTGCGTTGCGCGAGGTGCAAGCACCACGCGTGCCGAAACTTTAAAAAAAAAACCTTACCTTCCGAGATCCGCCCCCTAAAGGGGGGAGAAGGGGGCAATTTAAAAAATGGGTTTTACTTTTCCGAGCCTCCACTATACGAATCCGTAAAAAAAAAACAGAAAACGGGTCTTAGTTTCCCAGATACGATAGGGAGGGAGCGGAAAGAGGGCGAAAAGGGGGTGTTAGAGTTACTTGTTCACGAATCTGTCAAAATATACCCACCTCCCCCTCCACCGTCTGGGAGAACAATTCAGTCACTGAGTGAGTGAGTGGTAAGAGCTTTATATAGTATAAAATAGAGCTTTACATAGTATAATAATTGAGCTTTATATAGTATAATTTAGGTATTATGGCAGGAAACCTCCCAACGTAGTTGGCAAAAGGTGGGATGTTACACTACACAGTTAGAATTCTAAATGTGTAGAGTACTAATGCGTAGCTAATTAGTAGAATTTATCTGTTTTTGTTTTCATGGTGTATTCCTACTTATAATATTAAAAAAAAACAGGTCAAGTGCGAGTTGAACTCGCATGGAGTACAATCCGTACAATGTCAAAGTCAAATGTTTATTGTTTTATTCAATTGTGGTACCTTTGTTTTTTTTTTTTTTTTTCGGAATAAAAATAATTACTGTTTACAATTTATTGTTAACATTTATCTGATTACATGGTTTAAATTCTGCACATATTAGACATTGTTCTACGAAAAAAAGTGAAAAAGGAATACAGTTGATAAAAATCCACATACACGCATCCCGGACAACAAAGTACCAACATTGAATACAATTTTCTACGACGACGGCGAAACAAATATTTATAAAATTGCCGCTGCCGTCTATTATCAAATAATCCTGGGACTAGTATCGTTTTTTTACCGAAGAAATAAAGGAGGAAATTGTCGAGTCGTAAATATAATCTTGGAGTTTTGAACGCAACGCGACGCCCAGCGTTTCACTCACAGAGCATCATATATATATACTGGTAGTTTCACTGCAACAGTTACTAGGGCTGCGCAGAAATGGCAGCGTGGTCGGCGCGGCGGCGGCGGCGCCCCAGGCCGCCTGCGCGACGTTGCTGTCATCTGCATCTGTCTTTTGCTTGACGTATTTTTTACTTGTGTTGTTTGTTTGGGTTTTTTAAAATAATTTTATACATTATACTTAAGTTACCACGTAAGTTTTTTTAAATACATAATTATTTCTATGTCAAACAATGACTCTAGTGACGCTGAACGGAGTGCCAGTCAACCTACCACATCGCTGGATAACCTAGTTAGATGCCCACACTGTTTCCAAGCACGATTTTTTAAGGGTGAAAGAGGCTTGAAGATACATTTGGGAAAAAAACATAAGCTCCACAATGTACCTTCCTCATGCCCCACATTACCCACTCCCCTTACAGCTGATCCACCAACTCAACCCCTTTGGAAATATCTTTCAAAATTAAAAACTTCAACTCCTGTTTTAAAGAGAGTTCCTCGTGGCGCGCGACCTTCAGTAGCATCAAGTTTGGCGCGTTGTGTCCGCCTCGCCGCCCGAGAGAACTCTCAAAGTGCTTGGGAGCAATTACTCACCTTCCCATTTAGAATTCTACATGTGCAAAAAAATTTGACAAATAAAAAAACTTTGACAACTCAAATTAAAGACAACTGTAACATTTCGGCCCAAAGTTTTGACCCCAAATTTACAGCACATCTCCCCCAAAGAGGTTTATTGCATCATGTAGAGTCTAAATTAGGCGAGGGTGATATTAGTGGTGCAGCTAGGATCATCTTTAGCAGCGATGTGGTTGCGCCGTACTCTCCAGAGACCCTTACAGCTCTGGAGAGCAAACACCCCGCCCCGGCAGTTGACCTCACCTTCCCTGACCCCCCCGTTCCAGAAACGAATACTTTACAAATTACAGCTCAGCAAGTATGTGCGGCCGTCTGTTCCTTTCGAAGTGGCTCCGCCGGCGGCCTCGACGGCCTGACCCCGCAACACCTTAAGGATCTAATATGTTCAGGTGCCGGGGAAGCTGGTGAGTCTCTTTTGAAGGAGCTGACGGCCCTCATCAATCTCATGCTCTCCGGCAGTGTGAACGAAGCCGTCGTCGATATTTTGTACGGGGCCAATCTTTGTGCCCTGCGCAAGAAGGATGGCGGCATTCGTCCCATTGCCGTAGGGTCAACTTACCGTCGTATCGCAGCCAAAATTTGCTGCGCCTTTTACAGTGAAACACTGGCCAGCAAATTCCAGCCCCTACAGCTTGGCTTCGGGTCCAAAGGGGGTTGTGAGGCTGCGGTACACGCACTTTCCACTTACCTTCACAGTGATAAAGGTGAGGTCATCCTTAAGGTTGACATAAAAAATGCTTTCAATTCCGTAAACAGGGACACCTTGTTGACAGAGGTTCAAAAAGAAATACCCAAAGTTTACAGTTTTCTTTACCAATGCTACAGGAACCCCTCAAAATTACTCTATAAAGACAACCTTTTGGAATCAGCCGTTGGATGCCAACAGGGTGACCCTCTTGGGCCAGTCATTTTTAGTTTAGCAATTAATCCAATTATTCGGCAGCTAAATTCTAATTTCAACGTATGGTATTTGGATGATGGAACCCTGGGAGGTGATGTGGACACAGTCCTAAAAGATTTAACTTTTTTTAAAGAAAAGTTTAGTTCCATTGGCCTAGATCTTAACCTTTCGAAGTGCGAAATTTACCTTCCTGAAACCACTAACAGACAGACTACCATTTCTAAATTTAACTCGTTAGCACCAGATATCAAAATTACTGGAAAAAATTCTCTTCACCTCCTAGGGTCACCAATATTTGACGAATCTTTTCCATCATTCATTGAAGAAAAAAATCAAAATTTCAATGATGTTTCAGAGAGACTTTTCAAAATTAACATTCATTCGGCCTTCACACTTATTCGATACTGTTGTTTTGGACCAAAATTCACGTATAGCCTTCGCTGCTCTCATCTTTGGAAACATCCACAGCTTTTAGACAAAGTATACCAAATTATTAGGAACACTCTAACTTCAATATTTAATGTGGCCCTGGACGACCGAGCCTGGCAGCAAGCTACACTCCCCATTCGCTTGGGTGGTCTCGGCGTCCGCAAAATTTCAAGTATAAGTTTACCAGCCTTCCTCTCCTCGGTCTACGGTACCGAAAAATGAACCAGGGACATTTTGTCATCCTCACTGGTTGATTTTGAGTTGCCGTATTTGACCGATGCGTTGAACACTTGGAAAATGGCTTGTCCCAATACGGATTTGCCCGACAACCTGTCCTCCCAGAGACAGTGGGACGTGCCGCTCTGCAGTATTATACGGAATACCCTTTTAAATACGTCTATCAATACTGTGGAACGTGCCCGTCTGCTGGCCGTGGGAGAATGGGAGTCGGGTTTGTGGCTTCAAGCACTTCCGTCACCCACCATTGGAACTATGATGGACGACACATCGTTCCGTGTCGCTATGAGTCTACGCTTAGGTGCACCTTGTGTTTCTCCGCATCGGTGTCACTGCGGTGAACCTGTCGACAGCCTCGGACACCATGGCCTGTCCTGCTACAGGAGCGCAGGTCGCATTGCACGGCACGCAAGCATTAACGACATTATTCGTCGAGCCCTTGCCAGCGCCGGCGTACCAGCGGTATTAGAACCAAACGGCTTGGTACGTGACGATGGGAAGAGACCAGACGGCATGACGTTGGTGCCTTGGAAGGTGGGTAAGCCTTTGGTGTGGGACGCAACCTGTGTCGACACCCTTGCGCCATCTCACGTTGCAAGCACGGCGGGCTGTGCGGGCGCTGCTGCTGCGGCTGCTGAAATCCTCAAGCGGCGCAAATACTGTAACCTTATCGGTAACTACAGTTTTGAGCCGTTTGGGGTCGAAACGCTCGGGTCATGGGGCCCGAGTGCACGTCTCCTTTTTAAGGAAATATCTCGCCGACTGGTCGACACTTTGCGTGACCAGAGGGCTGGCTCTTTCTTTGGTCAAAGAATTAGCATTGCCATTCAACGTGGCAATGCTGCCAGTCTTCTGGGCACGTTTCCGGATGACATCGATGGGGAGGAGTTCTTTGACGCCTAAGTGTCCTATTGTCGTCGTTGTATATATGTAGGAACTTAGGTTTAGTCTTCTTTTTAGCATTATTTTAGTTCTATTTGTAGTCTGTATATAATGTACATAGTATTTGAATTACTGCAATAAATTATTTCTACCTATGTTTACATCATGTAATGCTTTCTTCTTTGCTGTCGGTTTGGGTGCACCGGAAACTATGTCGATCG
This sequence comes from Eugnorisma glareosa, assembly GCA_947578425.1. Lineage (NCBI taxonomy): Eukaryota > Metazoa > Arthropoda > Insecta > Lepidoptera > Noctuidae > Eugnorisma > Eugnorisma glareosa. The sequence goes on from OX387957.1 coordinate 26,924,212, forward strand.
CCTTGACAGAACAACCTTCAGTCTCCATATTGGATATTTTTTGAGTGTTATCTACCTCCTTGTTGCTTGCAAATAACTGTCAAGCAATGAACTATATTTTATATTTTTTTCAAAATTTTAGGCTCAGTAGTTTCGGAGATCAGGGAGGGAAGTGGTTCATTTTCGTCTTCTTTCAAGAATAAAATCAAAACAATAACAAAAATATATTTGAGATCCTCATAATGAGCCCTTTCATTTGATATATGACACAGTACGGTTTGCTAAGCTTTTTTTTAATTTCCTAATTTGTCCCCCGAAAATGACCCTTATTTAAAAAAAAGTATTTATTTGCTTTGTACATCTGTGTTTGGGTCATAGAATTACGCCATCCTACCAAATTTCACCTGATTTGGTCCAGTAGATTCGGAGCAAATTGGCTGTGAGAAACGGACGGACAGACATACAGACGCACGAGTGATCTAAAATTAAATACAAAAACATGTTTTGTTTGGAACCCTAAAATTAAATTATCTTTTTCTGTCTGTGTGATCGTTGTTCGCGTCGTTCTCTTAAACCAGCAAAGTGTTTTGGAACGGTTTTGTTTTGAAATTTTCACCATATATATTTTTCCGGACATTTATGTCCGCATATAAATATTACAAAGATCAAGTTCAACATTTTTCAAGCTCAAACTTCTGTACTTCTAGCTGTTTTAGTGTTCAAAACAAAATTCCGAGCTAGGTACATTAGGATAATAATAAGTCAAACGAAGATGAACCTTATTGCTTACTAATAGGTATAATGTATATTTGTGTGAGTCAATGCGAGCAAGCTTTTAAACCGAACATGAAAACACGTTACACGGACGCGACGCTTTTTATAAAAGCAAACTGTTGTTGCACAATCTAAGGATTATGGCACTAAATATCATTTTAAAATAGTAGATTGTTGCATCGAGCGCAAAGTGAGTTAATAATGCATGAGTGTTATGTTGGTGCACGAGCGCAAGCGAGGGCACTAAATGAACACGAGTGCATTAATTACTCACTTTAGCAAGGTGCGTAATCTACTTTTCTTTCAACTTACCAATCTACCTACCGTGATAAAATATACCTACTCAAAATAAAAACTCAAGTTAATGAAAACAAAGTATCTCGCGAATTTTGTGGCAAAAGGTTATTAACAATTTCATTTGCAGCTGTTTTTTACTTTCTGGAGTTGAATGCATATCGATATCGCTGTCTATTTCCATTTATTTAAACTTTTCTTGCTTAAGGTGGATGCGCATACAACTTGACACTGACCTGCAAATTGCAATAAACTTGAGAAAATTTAAATTTCACGGGCTACCCTTGCGCTTCCACCTTAATACGAAGTATCAAAGTTTTACAATGTATGGTACAAAATGAATGCGCGCCATTTGTATTTTTTTTTCACTCAGTCGATTTTATTCAGCCAATTTTTATTTTCAGCCAGTATCTTTTTGATCAAATGCATATAATTTTTTTATTATACTCAATGGGAGACAATAAATCTCTGTGGTAAATTAATATATAAATAAAAAACAGTGCATTAATGAAAAACTGTGCAACACTGAGATTTCATATAACATTTCTGCACTGTTTTGGTTCTAAGCAAAAAAGACGTCCTTTGTGATCGGTTTTGTAATGATTATTGATAACATTACTACGTTGTTGAAAGAAAAATACATTAAATCGCCTTTTCCTAAATTGTTGAATACTAAAGTCGTTTTCTGTTTTTTTAAAAATCCATCTAGATCGTAGTGTTATTTATTGATAGAGGCAGTTGACCTAGACTAAAATTAATATACTGAATTATTAGCTATTCTTAGGAATATTTTTAAAGTACAAAATTAATCCTAACATCGAAATTAAAAATATATCATATATTATAAGTATCAAAGTTTTACAATGTATGGTACAAAATGAATGCGCGCCATTTGTATTTTTTTTACTTACTTTTTTTTTTACTTATAAACCGTCGGACATCAACTAAAGTGTGTTATCTATAAAACTACCACCTTCATGCCTTCCATAGAGTGCGACTGATTATTAAGTATAAAAAGACCTACCTGAGGTCTTTATATAATCAGTTGTATTTTTTATCGCATTTGTAAATTAATTATTTTCCTGTATCTAATTTTAAATTTACAAGTCTGCATAAATACCTATCCTTTAATTTTAATAGGATCAAGTAGATTTGTTACATGTTTTGAAGATGACTGCGGTGTGGGTGCCATCAATCAAGGACATTAATTTTAAATTAATGTAATTACACCTAAAATGTTACATAAATTCTTTAATTTTGCCGCATGTCATTACTTCCCAGAATTTGATCCTTATTGACGACACTATAGAATGATGTAAAAATACAGTGTGTTTTTTTTCAAAACCAACACTTTCTATTCCTGGCCAGGAATAAGTATTGATTTTTCAAAAATCCAATGATGAATTTTGAGTTTTATCAAAATCGGGCTCGAGACTCCTTTGAGCATTTTTCTCTATTCCTCTTATTTTCAGATTTGGCCATTCACGCCTATTTGGAAAATTCACCCTGCATATTTGCACTAATTGGTTTATAAGTATTTATTTTTCGTTTAGAATAGGTCATTTTTCCAGTTCTATTTTTACGGTGGTTTGGTCCAACTTTGTACCTATGATAGATCTATCATTAATTGTAAAATAAACTTGTATCTGGCTCCATTATGGACAAAAACGTGTTTTTTTGTAAGTCAGTTATTTTTTTGGCAAATATGTTTATTAGGTAGAGTAAATGAATGTAATCAAATAAATCAATGTTTAATGTTCGTTCTTATTTTTTTTTTCGGATAACCTCTGATTAGTAGCTAAGAAATCAATCTAAATCAGCTGTAAAAAGTAGGTATATAGTTTCTATGGTGCAAAGTTACCAAGTCCTACTTTAAATTTTTCATAAAGTTGGCAAACTGCGATGAAACTGGGACAAAAAATAAAAAGTATTCATCGAGCGATCTAATGTATGGTGGTTTCAAAAATTAGTTTGCATCGTGCTACCGATTACTAGAAAGTACAATAAAGTAGTCATAGTGCGAAAGTAGGCATCGTGCTACGAAATCACAGTAAGTAGGTACATTGTCTACCGACCAAAGTACATATTAACCAACAAAAATAAAACAGGGGCGCCCCTTCATTATTTAAAACGTATAAAAGCGACGGCCCTGTTACCTACATTTCGGATTCAAAGATATATATGGGTCAAAGCTATCGTGGCTGGATGGCTGGGCGGCGGCGCCGCGCGCCGGCGGAGAGGCGGCTCTAATGAGTTGATTCCCGCGACGCCGCCGCGACGCTGCGCGTTCTCCACTCGAGCCGTGGGTACTCGTGTAGCTCATCCGTCGTTTGATAACCATTGACCTAGTTACTAGAGATTGTTAGATCGTTGTTTCTAGACCGCACTTGTAAGATACCTATATCCGAGTAGTTCAAGGTTTCAGTGTTTTAGTTTTGGAAGTGGCGAAGTTTGAGCCAACGTTTGATATTGTTGTGCTAGCGCTGCGGATAAGCTGGATATTGTTTCAGGGTCCTACCTGTGTACCTACCTAGTTTATTATTCAAACTGTACCTATGTAGTTTGGTCAGAAAATACAAATGGTAAGTAAAGAGTATTTAGATTTACTTATTACCCAAGACTTTATGAAAGAATATTAGGTATATTTTATCGTTTGCACCACGTAAATTAACAGATTTCAATGATCCTAAAGGTCAACAAAAGAAAATCATAACAATTACCTACTTCGGAAAATATATTTTTTTTAACTTATATCTACGATGCAAGGTAAGCATATTTCTGAATGAGCTCCTTCGAATAGCAACATAGTTAAGTTTTAACAGCTTAGTCCTGAAACACCCAAACAACATGATATTCTGGAATCATCATCACCTGGTATCTACCTATGGTAGGCACCTAATTATTGGAACCCTCCTTAGGTAATAGAAAATGTTATTTAGATGATCAGAAAGGGCTGTTGAAAATCTTAGTTTATTAAATATGTCGTTAGACAATATCGTTTATTGTGGAATCTTCCGACAGAAACCGATGTTGTTAGTTTTTTTAGGATATAGTGCCACAAACTATGCTCCATCTCCTATTCTACTCTCTTAGCCCAAAAACATGTAGCCGAAGCGAACTCTGCGCGGCCACTGACGACGCGGTGGAAGTGGCGAGGTTCTGGGCTGACAGAATATAGGAATTGTCGTGCCAGCGACACGAAGAATATTAGATGGGTAGTAGGTACCTGGGTAAACCGCTCCTGTGGATGTGAATATCTCATAAACGATGTTGCTCCTTTACATATTTCAAATCGGATCCCGTTCAGTTTGAACGGAAATGTTTACACTAAGGGCTTTACATACCTACATCACAGAAGTGGCTGCATTATATAATATGGTATATAATAGTACTTAAGAGTATATCAGAGTTCCCTGGCCCGTTGAAAATAAGTCGGGGTCACTAATTTGGAGCATATGAGACGAAATTGGGTCAGTGGATGTGGATCGTAGGGCGCAGTACCCGGTGGGCCGCGCATCCGCGCCGGTCACGCCATCCACATAGCACATTCTGAGCATTAGAACAGCCACACCTCTTAGTGAAAAGGTTCTAACAAAAGATGGAAAAATTGACACGATGGGGAAACTTGGTGAACCCACTTGGTTTCACAATTTGGTGAACCCTAAGCAAGTAATGATGGAAAAAAACGTGTATTCTTGAAAATACATCATGCAACACTTCGTAGCAGTAAAGTTGCGCCGTAGTAGCGTGGTCATAGCGTCGTCGTATATGATCCGTAGCGACGTCGTAGGTTGGATGCAGCGGCGTCTTAGAAATATAAATTTATTGTAGCGGCGGCGTAGCGATGTCGTAGCATTTTCATAGTTTTCCCGATACATCGTCGTAGGGCTGTCGTAACGTCGATTACGTTGACGTAGCATCATCATATACTCATACTCTTTAAATTGTATAGTCAACACATCGAGTGTTCACAATATCGAATATTTGTTTATACGAGCGTTAAATACATTGTACTATATCCTATAATACATGATGGCTAAGATCAAGAAAAACGCAAAATGTACAAGTAAAATATATTTTAATTTGTAAATAACTTGTAGTCTCAAATATTTTAGCAATAAAATCATAATCTATTACATATAATAAAACAGTAAAAGAACTGTGTCTGTACATTGAATATATTAAAAAAATAATTATTGAGGGGGGTTTGGAAACAGTAATAGAGCACGAATCCAAAAAAAAAATTCTGTCTGTTTGTCTGTATGTCTGTTTGTTTGTACACGCTAATCTTCGGAACTACTTGACGGATTTAAATGATTTTTTTTTTTGTTGTAAAGGTATTAAATCTGCGCAACATATAGGCTATAATGTATCTTGGAAACTTGAACATCTGATTCAGCACTGCAACAGACCAGCTAAACCATAAGAGATACAAAAATGGTACCACAGCAAAAATTGTTCCACGTGATGAGCATTTTCTGCTAAGAGAATAAATTTGAAGATCTGGAACACCTGAAGTGGAACTCCAAGAGCCCAGCTACACTATAACATATATAGGAATGACGCCTTAGCAAGAGTTGTTCAGCCTGATGAGCACTCTCTGTTGTCGTATAAAATTTGAAGACCTGGAACAGCTGATGTGGAACTCCAAGAGCCCAGCTACACTATAACATATATAGGAATGACGTCTTAGCAAGAGTTGTTCAGCCTGATGAGCACTCTCTGTTGACGTATAAAAATTGAAGATCTGGCACACGCGTTGTGGAATTGAAAAAAAAAAAAAAAAAAAATGACGATCTGGAACACCTGATATGGAAATCAAAGCTATCACTAATTTCACTGTATAATTATAAAATAACATAAGCTGGGAGTACCTCCACGCGGTGAAGGCGGTAACAGTTTAGGACTGATTTTCGATGAAAATTCGATGAATCATTGAAAATTTGACGCTACTGACCAAAACTCCCATTTATATTTTATTTTATCAAATAAATAAGCCTTCGGGCTTATGTTATTTGAGTGTTTAATTTCCTTTTTCATTTATTTTCGTGACACGGTAGCCTACCCGGTAACGCAGGGGAGCAGTCACTTAGATTTTAATTGATCAGGTATCTTCAGAATTAAACTATAACTATGTCTAGAAAGATTTCAAATCTTTCCCAATGTTCCAAAGGAGCTAAAAGATTGAGGATCATAAGATCCCAAGAATCTACCGAAGAGCGTCAGGAGAGACTTGATGCTGTTCGAGAACATCAGGCTGCAACTCGCTCCGTAGAAACCTCTTCGGATCGCGAAGCATACCTGCGTTCTCAGCGTATTTACGCATTTACATCCAGGTCTCTAGAGACCAGTGAAGAAATCATGCATTGTCTCGTGAGTCGCAGACGTTCACGGATAGATAATTGCGCATTAGTTCTCAGCGTATCTACGCATCTGCTTCTAGGTCTCTAGAGATAAGTGCGGAACATAGATTCTTGGGATCTTATGACCCTCAATCTTTTAGCTCCTTTGGAACGTTGGGAAAGATTTGACCTCTTTCTAGGCATAGTTATAGTTTAAATTTGAAGATACCTGATCAATTAAAATGTAAGTGACTGCTCCCCTGCGTTACCAGGTAGGCTACCGTGTCACGAAGATAAATGGAAAAGGAAATTAAACACTCAAATAACATAAGCCCGAAGGCATATTTATTTGACAGAATAACGGGAAGAAAAGGTATTTGTTGTGTAGGTATTAAGTCTGGGCAACATATAGGCTATAATTTATTTTGGAAATTGGAACACCTGATGCAGAACCGCAACAGAACAGCTAAAGTATAAGAGATATAAAAATGGTGTAATAGCAAAAATTATTCCACGTGAAGAGCATTTTCTGCTGTGAGAATAAATTTGGAGATCTGGAACCCTGTTGTGGATCTCCAAAGCCCAGCGACACTATAACATATTAAGGAATGACGTCTTAGCAAAAGTTGTTTAGTCTGATGGGCATTTACTGTGGACTTACGAAAATGAAAGATCTGGAACGTCTTCAATCGTCTCGCTCATACAGTTGTTTTCCCGTCCCCGGGCCTCAGAATTCTACATCAGACGTTTCAGATCTTCGATTTTCTTGACGACCCCGTTGTCGCTGGCAAAAGCAACAGGATCCGCGTACGAAGTTGCGGGCAGAAGCTAGTAAGTAATAAAATCGTAGTACTCAGCACCTAAATTCATAATTCGATAGAAATGAATAAGATACGTGTTAAACTTTCGATTGGACAAGAATTCGAAAATTGGTTCAAGCAAACGTATTAATTACTAAATGTTCTTTTTCAACAGTACCTAGGCATAATAGCTCGTGTGTTGGAACCACAACTTTACTTATCTAGGTCACCGCTGAAAATCTTCAACCCAATCCGTTAAAGTGGGTTTGTCGCTATAACTGTGCTTATATACAGTCCTTTGTTTTAAATACCTACTGCCGTTTTCCGTTTATTTATAGGCAACGATGTTAATAAATAAAACGGGGCTTTTTATGAATATAATAAATGTATACCACTGCTGAGGTAAGTTTACTTACTAACATTATCGGGAATTGGGTAGAGCTTCATCGACCTTCGGCACAAGTAGGTATTAAAATACTCATTTAACCTACATTATGTAGGAACGACTACGTAATATAAAAGTACTCGTGAAGTATTACTACAAGGTGTAAGTAACATAATATAGGTACACAAGACCTCTCGCGTGGTCTCGGACCATGAATTGAACCGCTTTCGAAAAATTCGGAAAAAAAGGACTTTGTATGGGAACTGACGCGATCATGTATGATAAAACTAATAATGAATTTACAAAAGTCATAGAACAAAATGTTTTGTTCTATGACACGAGTGATCTTCCAGGCGCGGATCCACCGTTGTGGGCACGATGGGCATGCTCACAACCCTAATTGAGGTCGATAGTCTGATGTTCTACACAAGGCCTTAATAAAATTAAAAAAAAACGTAACCCTTGTATTCAAATTTTCTAACGTGATTCGCCCGGTCAGTGTGGCCATCATATTCAAGTGGCTTCACTAATTTGTACCTATTGCTTAGTGGTCAAAAGAAAATCTAACCTATCAGAAGCGGGCTGCTTAGTTTTTTGAGCTCGCTACTCTCGCATCCTAGTCTCTTGCTCAGAAACTTTTATGCGTAATTATGTCACCAATATTACATGTACGAATAGTAAAAATAAAATATTTATACAAATCCGAGAAGGATTGCTAAGTTTTTCGAGCTCGTTTCGCTCGCTCTTGCATTCTGGAGTTCAAATTACTTAACCATTCTGAAACTGTTATGCATAACTCAACAAAGTAAAGGTAAAAACAAAATCTAACTTATCCGATGCGGGGTGAAATAAAATTTCGAGCTCGCTTTGCTCGCTCGTTTCTTAAAAGTATTCATGGTTCTGAGACCACTCCATGAAGATTTTTCCCTTTTTTGGTTTCGATGTCACTTTGGCCATGTTAGGATAGCTGTTGTGCCCACAACCTTTTTTGAGGGCGTGATCCGCGCCTGGGTCTTGCGTATATTACGTTAGATTCCGTACAATAACACTTTACAGCTAGAAGTTAAAAGTCACGAAAAGCCAAATGGAAAATCTATTTCTGTCAGGCCTGGACCTATCGATTTAAATATTAATTATGATTGTACACACACACACTTGAAGGATGGATCAAGGCAGATGAGCTGGGATCGTTATATAAAGTAGGGAAGGAAAAAGGGCGTCATCACCTGGGCAGGCCCAGCAAAACACAAAGAAAATAAGAAAAATATGGGGGAGACCTAATAAAAAATGTAAGCTTCAATTTATTCTACACGAGGAAACTGCGTGCAAGCCTGCCAAAGTACAAACATCTCTAAACACCTTTATCCAACCGATCGCGATGGTGTGTCACTTTCGATCCGAAGACATGTTCCTAAAATACCTACGTTACATGCTAACCTACTCGTCCGTGACGTAACAAGCGAGTCGTGTCGTAATATGGAAAGCGGTGCGATGCTAACCAAAAAAACACTCACGGTCAAATAATACGGATCGATGACGAAAATCCCTGTAATTTGCAAATGAATAACGGTACAAACGCCAAAACACTGCCGTGGCTGCGGGACTGTTCGAAAGAGTTACCGTGGCCCCGGCACACAAAGGGCGATGAAGGAACATGGATGGGTTTTAGTCAGTAAAAGTCTGACCCAAACCCTGCTCCGCCCAGAGCGGGAGGAGTTATTTGATGATTTCCCACCCGAAAAAAAAAAGGCGCCAAAACATCAAGCTACTGCAATCTGTCAAATTTCTTTATTAAATTTTCAACTTGATTGGGAAAATAGGTCAGTTTCGGCTAGCTTGATGTGCTGGCGTCTGTAGGTACATGCATGAAACTAACTTTATATTACAGTTTTAGTTTGAAATAAAATCTTTAATGATCTTCAACCTTCTTATTTTTTTTTTAAAACATCGAATTTGGAAATAAAATCAATTCGCGGTTGTTTTACCTTGCTTGTTTTCTCACTTTTATTATCAATCTGTCGAATTCAGAAGAGTGCCACTGTGTTAGAAGAAGGCGAATTACAGCAAGAACAACAGGAGTAGGTCACGGAGGTGTAGGTAGGTGATCACTTTCTACAGTGCAGCGAGTCGGCCCATATTTCATAGTAATTAATATGGGTGAAAATTCAAAAATCATGCTTGTAAACGCCAGGCCGCACACAGCTCGGCACCTCGAATACACTTTAGTTTTCTAGATTTACGTTAAAAATACCTACTTACGACTATTTACTATTAATTAAAATATCGTAAAAATTTTGATATAGGAAAAAATTTAGGTATGCAGCAGGCATTTCTGTCACGGCTCCAGCGCTGCGAGGCTCGGGCGGTCACACGCGAGCTTATCGTCGTAGATGGTTTTAATACTCACCACCGCAGCTTCGCTTGCTGGCCGGCTGAGCCGCGCTGTACGTCGATATTTAAGCTTTTCGATGTCACCTTTGACGATAATTAGATTTTAGATATACAGGGTCAATTTTTATTCAGTGCGCAAACTTTGACAAGTTAAACTTAAATGAGTTTTATTAAATACCTATTTTTTATTTAATATAAGTTTAGGTCTTAGTACAAAAAAAATAAAGTTATCGTTAACGAAAAATGTTTACTTTGAAATTAATCTTATGGCCACCAACTTACGCTCGTTTATTTATCATGCACAGGCATCATTTACCTGGGTTACAATGTACTGATCGCCGATTTTATCAGGTTCCAACTAGATTTTTTTAAGATTTGGCCGTGATCTGAAGTTATTTGAAGAGTAATTCCAATTTTTCCTTCATACTTTCGTGGGCTTAGGACCATCAAAATGCAGAAAATAAAGCATAGGTGACCTTTCATTAGGGGCTGCGGGGTTAAGGATACCTTGGGCTCACATTCGGGGTATGCTCTCCGTTGCATACATTCTGCGAGCTGCTCGTAAACTTTCACCACTTAATAAATATACCCGCACCATTTCATAAAACTCACGGTTACTTAAGTCCGACATCGCGACCTGTAGGTACGAGTACGACACACGTGTGGCGCAGGAGCTGCGCGGGAGAGGTTGGACGCGACGTCACGACAGCGCATGCGATGAGCGACTATCGGGCCGCGGGCATCGGCCCCGCCCCTGCCGCTCGGGAAAGGATTTCACTCCCGCTGCACAACATCGCCGCGTGCGCCGCATGGCGCGCGCCCATTGATATTATTACTAATAGATAGTGTCCCTATTTTGCTGATTTAAAGTCGGATAAAAAAAATATAAAAAAGTTTTGAACAAATAATGGAAATGTGTTCTATTACTGATACTGAACCACCAAAATTTTTTTGCGCACTGCTTAAAAATATTCCAGTATTAGACCTATATGATCTAACCATTCGACAATATTTAAAACTTATCCGTTATTTTAATTTTCGGTTTTATGGTCGTTCGATATTTAAATTTTCGATGTTTTGAACGTTGATATTTTACCCGTAGGTATTTTAATGTTCGACATTCTAATATGTACCCAACTAGATTGAAAAATAATTAATTTATTAATGCGTGTATATTATGATTTATTTTTACTGACCCGTATTCTTTGTCCGCCAGTGTAAACCTCAGTGTAAACAAAACTAGCTTAGGACAGTGGAATAGAATGAAATAGTAGAAAGCACACTCTCCCTCCGATCATTCGTCTAGAATTTTCCTACTGGAAGAACGTTACCCCAGCAGGAATCGTTTTTTCCGTTTTTTTTTTTCCAAAAGGACAAAGCGCACCATTATTTTTATGTGGTGCACATGCACTGCAGAATATACCTACACTAGTTATTCGTTCCACTCATATCAATCTAGGATCCACTTTCATGCTGGGGTAACTTTCTTCCAGTAGGAAAATTCTTTTCATTTCAGCCGAAAGACGTCCACTGCAGGACAAAGGCTTCCCTCAAAAATTCTGCCATAATCGCCCATAATCGCCACGCTTGGCAGGCGGGTTGGCGATCGCAGAACGGTTGATAAAAAAAACACAGACAACGCTATACAATGTATGTCATGTGTGTGTAATTTCCAGTCGCCAAAAACGATGTCAAAAAAATCTCATATGATCAGCAAATAAACGTCGTTCTGACTTCCTGACAAGTTGCTCTCTTCTCTTCTCTACTCAGGGTTGAGGTAGTCAAATAAAAGACCGTAACTAGTACCTAAACCTATTATCGTTTATATTATAGAGTATTACTTAAATATTTTTCCATTGTTTTTTCACATCAATTACATTTATGAAATAACATTAAAAATATTAAAAATAGTGGTACGTCGGTGACAGGAGCAGGGTCCAAGCTGCCGGTGGTTAGGGCTCCAGAGAGAGGAACTTCCCGGCAGTACTCCTCGATACGGGCCGTATTAAGGAGTACTGCCTTATGGATCAGGCCCTTGATCCAACTGCATAGTGAGAGCGAAGAGAGAAGTTGGTCAAGGCTCTGGCTATAAGGCCATTGGCCGTAACGACTATCGGCCCAGTGATAGCCCAGCTATACTGAGACTGCACACTTCGCGGTTATGGAGGGTCTTGCGTTTAAAAAGCCTCTGCCTCCGCACTTCCGCGGGATGTATAGGCAGTACATTTATATTTACTGTGATAGTTTTCAAATATTAATCGGCGAAATAATAATCAATGTAATATAATAATTACAATTCGATTTTTTTAAATCTTAATTCTCTTGTAGAGAATTCATACATTAGATTAGACACACTACTTCTAAATAAAATCCGTTTTTTTGCAATTCAATTGACTTGTTTCTGCGAAACTTGTTTGTTGTTTGTTAACGTTCGAATCTAGAATGTTTTAAGGAGCTGTGAAGAATGTTTAAAAAAGTTGTGGAACCCTCTCCAAGGATCGGTCGACATTTAAATAGCCGTCGTGTTTGCGGCAGCAGTCATTCTGATTTTGGCTGTACAACGAAGCTGATCGAAGTAAACTACAAGTGCGATTCTAAGTGAATAGTGGTCAGTGGTGATTTTGTGATGAATAAATACATGATATTGGGTGTTTAATCGGTAGTGTTTCAATATATCCCATACCTACTCCGCTCGTAGCGATATTACTTATATCCCTAAATCGTATTAACCTAGTTACACATTTTAGATTAATACATTGTTTTCCTATGGTAATACATTAATATTATGGTTAACTTATTTATTGATATTTATATATATTATATCAATGTAGGCTTTACAGACTAGGACCATGCTTAACAGGGTGGTAGGTATCTGTTTACAAGTCTTTGAAAGAACAGACAAAGTGATAGGTACCTAAAGATGGTGCAATCAACAATTAGAGCTTTCTTCGTTGTAAATAAAACATTTTCTCTAAATAATGTTGAGGACATTCACAAAAATATTGTGCGTATTATAAAATATCTATAGATGTTGGCTTTTGAAATACAAGAAATTAGGTACAATCATGTATTAGGTATAAAACGTTATTATATCAGTGTCAGTGTTCCACCCCGAAATAGTATAAGAATTTTATTTTAAAATTAATCTTAAGTTAATGAGAATAAAATTGTGTAAATCAGTCATAGTGGAGATACTTATATATCTACTACTAGAGACCTGCCTATAGCTTGGCTGGATTTTATAGTTAAACATGTAGATAGAGTAAGATTGAAGATAATATACCTAACATATAGCTTTAGAATATATTCTTATTTATCAAAAGATCATACATTAGAGGACAATAAATCCTTAGAAATATCGCATTAAATCATGCGACACAAATCGAATAGTTTATTATTTTTACCTTACGAAGAAAAATGAGACCGTCCTAATGTATGGTATTTGTCAATTATTTATTAATCATTTTATCGAGAAACTTATTTTATTAGAACTAACAACCTTATTCATAATAAAATAGACACCGAAGCGATCGCATACACAATGGTTCTGTAGAAGCAGCAAGAATAAGTACTGTATACTAAGTTACTTAACCTACAAAGAATAACTATCCATATGGGATAGACCTATCCATAACATATATTTTTTTTCTTTCATTTGTATTAATTCTATATAATCATCAGTTCAACCTCAAAGTTCATTTAATCCCATTGAAACTCTCCCATTGGATGACTTTTTCATGAAATAGTAATGGGAGCCAATGAGCTTAGAGGGATTGTTGATGATTTTAATGATTACAATTCTATAAATACATACGTATTACGGCTACGAATCATATTTTGTTCAATATACAGCCTGACACAGACAAGAAATATTAAAAAAAAATGTGAAAGAGTATTTAAATTTCGCGGGCTACCTTGACGCTTCCCCTTCTTTAAATAAGCTGGCAAAACAAAAAAAAAAAATATTTTTTTATTGTTTTGGGTCACTAAGCGTACCTAAGTAAATAAAAACATAATAACTACATTCTAGGTTCTTTTCGTTCGCGAGAATATCCCGACACGGCTCGTGGCGGTGGCGCACTCATGGCGGGAAAAGTGACAGAACTCATTCTGTTGACATTGAAAATCAAGAAACATTACAAGATAAAACCTTGAGACCCATTTCTGGGCAGCTACCTAAAAGTTTATTATGTATTTCATCGGCTAGGCAGTGCATGTCGCATGGAATGTTCCAAATTCGGCGTCATAATGTGAACGTAGATAAAGTATGTGCATGTGAGCGCATGCGCGAGTTTTTCGGCCTAGTTAGTGAGGGAGGAGGCCGGCCGAGGCAAAACGCGGCGGTGTGCGTGTCGGTGAACTCGAGCCTGTGTGCGTTTGGCAGTGGGTGAGTGGGACGCGCTCGCGACCCAGATCGTGTTAGTAACACCCGGACGGACACACCGAACATCCCGAATGACCAACTACTCGATTATCTCCTCTTTGTGTAGATTTTACGTATAATACTGTAGTTTTTCTCTTAAACAGATATTAATTTCCGCCCGCAACTTCGGCCGCATTTTTTTAACACAATATTTTTTTTAAATTCTAGCCATAAATCGATGCCTTAGTTCACAATTGCACTGACAACAAAATTATCAATTTTCACTTATTTAGTGCCAAACACACTAAATTTCATGCTCTTTAATTTGGGCTTATCGTAATACCGTTATTCCGTCTCTTTGTACAAAAAACTGAGGTCACAGTTGTATTAAATAAGTTCCATTAATGTTCCATGAATGTTGTGCTAAACTAATGACCTTTATTTTTGTAAATCCAATCAAGATACCATTTAACTGATTTTAAGTTCCTCAACTGCAGAACATTTCAAAACACAAACGTATTATATACATTTACAATATCTGCTCACGCATCGGGGTTTTTGATCGATCGGTATTGGATTTCCTGTAACAAGTAGGTATATTAAGTGCGTTTATTTGAACTTGAACGGGTTTGGTAATTTTTGAAGTGCACAAATGTATTAAATGGGGGGTTGTATGTTTATTTAGACATTTTGAAAAGGTTACGTATATACTAATATTACAATATTGAGATATGACGGAGTTAAATGAGTCTTATGAATAGATGCATATTTGTTTTGTTATTTTGCTTTGTTTTTCTACTGTTCTTGACTAAACTTAAAAAAACTTTAAAGTCTCTCCTGAAAATTGTCAATTTTGCAGTTAGTGCAATTGTGAACTAAGGCATCGATATATACCTACATGATGTATGTTAATGTTTTTGAGTGAACGAGATAACAAACATCAATCCATCCTCACAAACTTTCGAATTTTAATAGTAAGTAGGTAGTAAGATTTATAATAGTAAGATATTATCGTTGTTCCCGTAAAACAAGAAATAACGTTTTTTGATTAAAAGAAAAATACTTATCTAATATTATCATGACGTATTAAAACGCGACCATTTAAGAACCAATACTTCGTTCTACAAATACTAGGTATATGGCCGAATCGTGAAGTCAATAAGAAAAATAGTACTAAGTATATTAACCCCTTTCAATGAATGCTAATTGCCACACGAACTTGCGCAACCTAGCCTTCAATGATTTGAGGGTGGGGTCCAGAGCGATGCCCAGTAAAGTTCCCTAGGCAATATGCTACACTGCCTGACATACGCACTTAGCTGAATACACTGTCTTACGAATGACTCGTCAGACAGTATTTCAACCAAGCGGTAAATTATTGAGATCAATCTCCCTTCCGGAAAATTTAATTTTGCGTTACATATCTCTATTGTTTTTAAACCTTCCAAACCCACATTATTTCGAAAATCTTTAAAATAGTATTTTGTTCTCCTGCCTTCGATAATTATTGTAAATTGTGCTTGGTCAAAATAAGGACATAAAAAAAAGAGCAGACCAGCAGTCACTCTTCCCGTGTGAGTACGGCCTATTATGCTTTTTAATTTATAGACAAGATTACGTTTTTCGGTTAGGCATATTGCATCACAAAAGAACCTAGATACATAAATAAGCGAGTCTGATTTTTTAGATTGTCCGTTCCTCTGATCTGCGTCGGACCATACAACATAATTAAAATTAAGATCACAATATACGTAACCAAAATCTCTGCGTTGTTTGCCTTCCAGAGCTTGATTAAACCATCCAGTATGGGGTATTCTTCTATCCATCATAACGGTTACAACCCTCGACACATGATAACCAGGATCAGCTATTATAAGCCCCTGTCTTCCATTTAATAAGATCTGGATGCCAACCACCACGTGTTCTTTGTCTGGCGAGACCAGCTGGTAGGCCCCGTAGGAGCTAAAAGCGTCTCGCAGCACGCCAGGAGCCGACTCCTCGCACGACATCACGCCCATGGCGGCGCATAGCCCCGGGAACCTGCGCTCCAGGCACTGCCAGCGCCGTATGAGCTCCAGCGCTAAGCCGACGCACGTGGACGAGTGAGGACGCAACACCGGTACAAAGTCTCTATATAAACTGGACAGCGAAGATCGCTGATGCTCATACGAATCAAATAAACTCATAAAATTAGTTACAGAGTCGTAATTATCAGTAACTAAGAGCCTCCGCAGTATGTTTTCCGTGCAGCCAACAAGGTCCTCGTAAGCTCTACGATCCAGGCGCAGCTGGCGCACTGGCGGGCCCCAGTATCCGCGGGCGAGCATGGACTTGTTGTCTACCCGCGGGGGCAGCGGACTCAGGCACCGTCAGGAATCCGCCAACCCATCACCGTTGGGTCCAGTGATGCCTGCCGAAGCGGCAGCCACCTCTCCCTCTGGCGTCAGTCATTCGGTTACCACCTAGGAACAAACATATTAGGTTACAGTAAAAGTTTTACTTCGTTTACAATTCGCTTTTTTTTAAATTATCATGCACAGCTATTCTTCATCCGAAAGTGTAAAGATCTACAGCGTTGATCTATTTCAATGACTTGCACCAAATGTAATCAATTTTAAATAATATTGTATTCTTTATTTGGGTGTACTATTAATTAGGTACACCTGCCTAACCCTTCGGGGATTACAGGCGTGGTGTTATGTTTGTCCTTTTTGTAGACAGTGCGTGATATTGTACAGCACTAATAGAAAGTGTGATGCGCAAGCTTAACTTATGAAGGTAGGTACAACTTTAAACTTAAGTAATACAAGATGAATTTTTCAAGTGGGCTCGGATGGCCAAATACGAAACTATGAGGAATAGCGAAAAATACTGAAAGGAGTATCGATTTTGATGGAAACTAAAACTGCAACATGAAATTTCTGAAAAATTCGGTTGATTTTGAAAAAAAAAAAACACATACTGTATATATTCGATAGCGGCACGTTTTAAGGATCAAATTCAGGGAAGAAATGACATACGAGAAGCTAAAAGAAGGAGTTCATTTTTGATAGTCACTTGTAAGATCTGATTTCAATATAGACGTATTTTTTTTTTACTTTTTTATTTAACCGTACAGAGTTACTCAAAATTTAAATTGAAACATAATGTTGTGGAGTCGATAGAAATGAAATGTCATCAATCAAGGATAATCAATTTAAACTAAGTGCTCATTTTCGGAGACGCGGCGCGTCGTGCGTTTTTTCCGTTTACGGAGAGGCGGCGCGTGCAGCGGCTCGTTACTGCACGCTCAAACACAAACATATGGCGATGTACGATGTTGTTTACGGAGACGCGGCGCGTGGTGCGTTGCGTGAGGAGCAGCGGTGGCCGCCGCGTTGGCCGCCGCGTCACCCGCCGCGTCGCCTGCCGCGTCGCCCGGCGCTTCGCCCGCCGCGGTGCACGCGGTGGTACACGCGCTTATAGTCCGGGAGGTATCGTTGCAAAAGAAAAAGTCATAGTAAGCCGGCTGAAATTGACATAGATAGTTGATCTTATATGACTTTAAAGAGAACCGACCGTCAGCTGCTTCCGTAACCTCCCACACCCAAACCCACGCTACTTGAGCAGCTGACGGTCGGTTCTCTTATTAGTCATATAAGATCAACTATCTATGTCAATTTTAGCCGGCTTACTATGACTTTTTTTTTTGCAACGGCCCCTCCCTGACTATAAGCGCGTGTGCCGCCGCGGGCACCGCCGCGTTCCCCGCCGCGGGTGACGCAGTGGGCGCCGCCGCGGGCCCCACCGCGTTCCCAGCCGCGGGCGACGCAGCGGGCGCCGCATCGGGCGATGCAGCAGGCGCCGCCGCGAGCACCGCTGCGTTCGCCGCCGCGGGCGACGCAGCGTGCGCCGCATGCAGTACAAGCAAACGCGCGTAAAATCGCTTCTCCGTAAACGCTCTCATACATTTCCATATGTTTGAATTTAAAGCGGGCCGCGCCGCTCAACGCGCTGCTTGTACGTAAATGAGCCCTAACAAAAAAAAACTAAAATTTAACTTTTTCATAAGTTTGCCGCACGTAATTACTTACCAGAATTTGATCCCTAATAGCGGCCATCAAAATTTGGCTCGAAATTCCTCTGATTATTTTTCGATATTCCTCGGCCATCTATGCCC
This sequence comes from Eugnorisma glareosa, assembly GCA_947578425.1. Lineage (NCBI taxonomy): Eukaryota > Metazoa > Arthropoda > Insecta > Lepidoptera > Noctuidae > Eugnorisma > Eugnorisma glareosa. The sequence goes on from OX387957.1 coordinate 26,942,699, forward strand.
ACTTGCCCACAGTTAGTACTTTTAGTAAGGTATTATGTTCTAATACGTTACTATAAGTACTAACTGTACATACTATGCCTGACCAAAATGGGTCTTCCCTTTATAGCAGAACTTTTTATGTCATAATATTATTTTGCATAGCAGCGGATAGCATAAACCTCATTTCGCAGAAAATCGTTTGTCAGATACTCATATATCATACATTCAAAAGTCATAATTTTGTACGTCAGAATCATCTTTAGGCATAAATTTCATATCCGAATTCTAAAGTAGAACCAAATCACATCGCAGAAAGTTCACAGTCAGAATCGTCTTTTGGCATACATTTCATATCGATAGTCATTAAGAGGGCCCTTCCCGGCCCGTCTATCGTCAACGCGAGTCAAAATGCTTGTTGTTTCATCCAGAGCCACAGCGGCATTTTCTTTCAACTCCCGCGTCTTACCTCGCCCTGACTCCGCAGAACTCGTCTCCCGCGCACCTCATACCGCCTAACGCGATGACATTGAACGAAAATTTCTTAAACTTGTTCCAGGAAATACGTGTTTTTGAATAAATTTTACAAGTGTGTGAAATCAATATTTGTCATTATGAATCTCCATGACATATTCAAGGTTTCTACCGAAATGTTTTCTTTATTTTAACAGTTTATGAGTACATTATGAACGGCCAAAGTTTAGGTAAAATTGGTGCAAAACAGCAATTTTTGGAGGCTTATATTGAATTTGTTTCTACGTTTTTTTAATTTTTTGCAACCATAGAATTAGAAACCTAGATAAAGTGCGCAAAATACCTATTAGTTCAAAGAATTCAAAGATATCTTTGAATTCTTTGTATTCTCTGTGTAACAACGGCATAATCACGTACGAGCGTTTGTATCAAAAGTATGACGGGATGGCCGCTCTTAAAAGGCAAAAACAATGATAGTTCTAAACTGATGAAACTATCTGAGAAGTTTACAGTTAGAATCATCTGTTGGCATACCTTTCATATCCATATTAATTGAATAAACAAGCATACACCATGCAAGCGAGCATGCAACATGCAGCAGGCATGGTTTCTGTCACCGCTACGGCGCTCGCGGTCTCACGTGAGCTTGGACCACCTCGCCCCCACGCGCTTACGCGGGCTTAAATTATACTCTAGGGGTAGGGCAGACAAGACTACGTGGAGTCGGTTTTGCAGCGATTCGTTTCTGTCACTAACTTTTATAGCACAGCATGTATTGACTTCTAAAGACGATATTTTAATTTTAATTTAGGGTTAAAAATGTTTATTTATAGAAGTGACAATATGCGATAAAATTATTCCAAATGAAATTCTGCCATCATCATAGTATGCCAAATGAAATTCTAGCAAATAATCGACGCTCTCAATTATGCGAAATTTTAACTTTTCCAAAAGTAATTGTCTGTCATCTTAGAGTATGCCATTGTAAATTCGGACATGTAAACATTCAGCCAAAAAATAATTATATTAATAATTTGTATGCCTTAAAAACATTCGTACAAAGAAGGTTATGCCAAGTGTGTTATGTCAAATAAATTTCGGAGCATCAAGATTCTGCCAGATAGAGGGAACCCGGCCAAAATATATGACTGTGTATGAAACAAGTTCATACGACGCATACAATTATTAATAAATAAGAAGGAAATATCAGGTATTTCTGAAAATATAAGCAAAAAAAGTCCTTTAAAACTGTTTAACACGGCAAATTCATTTACTGTGTATTATTTAATTTATCCAGCCATGGGGTGGTCGCCTAGTAGAACTAACAATCATTAATACTGTACGACGTTGGGTACCATGGACTTTGTCCCAGGCCTTATGATTCTCAGGACGTATCGTAAGTAGATACATGATCTTAATTTTTTCTTCTTTAAGAATTGATGGTATAAAAAATGTTGGGTGCATCAGGTGGTCACGTCAATCGCGGCGTTAGTGGCGTATTCTAGGTCCTCAAAAGTGCAGGTGTTCGGGCACTTCGGACAATCCAATATGTAATGGGACATGGTTTGGTCTGGAGCACCTCATCCGTATTGGGTGTCGTATGGTGTAATAATACCCCTTTTCGCTATGCTTGCAGCTGCCTACTTGGGTTCTCAGTCGAGCGATTCCTTTATATTTAGGCAACTGCAAGTCACATCAGGTAGCGATACTTCTGGTGCTGAACTGGTTGGTGTCGGGTGCTGTTTTTCCCATAGCTCTGTTCCCACCTTTGGCGCTTCGACTTGGACAGTCTGAGTACAGCGAAGAAACACTTCCAGTCCAGAGAAGAGAATGCCAGAGAGCCATGACCAGCAGCATTATAATATCAGAAATATGGTTCCGTATCTAACAAGGAAAGACTGACATACGGAGTACTCAACATAGTTAATGATGCGAGCGGCAGATAAACGCTAGCAAAAGTTAAATCAGTGCGTTTCAATGTTCTGCATCATATCTGACATGTTGTGGAGAAACTAGCCATTTTTGTTTGTGAAAAGTTATCACTTGATATAATTGATATAATTTACACTCTAAATTATTTTCATTGGAAACCTTTTTTCTATTAATTTGGAAGAACACAATCGCACTAATTTATTTTTTAGATATAATATTATTTTGCTAAGTGTGCGAAGGCCTTATTAAAAAACCCAAGTGTTTTAATGTAAGCAATGTGGATGATCTTTCTGCTTTCAAAACTACTCTGAACGAACTCTACGTGGTCGTTAGAAAAATTCTCAATGATATTAGAAAACATGACCTCTGTGAGCCAAGATCTGTCTGAAACGCAAATTCTCAAGATATCGTTCTTATAGCAAGTACCTATACCTATCGAATGGATTATCTTGAATCTCGTCATAATACGGATAACAGACTTAAACCAAGCAACTGACCTACCTGTTGGTGTGGTCCCCAGACCTCGATGATAGAGTCGCAGGAGATACAATAGATATAGATAGATGTAGCCCTACTTGAAATGTGGAGAGAAAACTGGAACTACCTACACCTTAACGCTACGATTAACTTAATTGAATTCACCGATAAATTAAGGGAGTAACAAGAACCTTAACGAAGCCGAAAGGCACTTGTTCTCCCCGTCATTACGATCATTTTTTTGTTCCAGACCTAGGTTCCTAGGGACCTTCTAGGTACGGAGATATTGAGGGTCAAAGTTCCAACTTAATCACAAGTTTTTAATGTTATGACAATAGTTTCAATACCTCCACGACCCCCGTAATATTCAATGCATCCAACAGCGCAATGTTTTGAGTGCGTTATATACATTGAGTCCTACCGTAAAATGTGACTACCATCCCAAAAAAAAAATGTTGTACCCAGCAATAATGTTTGCGTAAAGTTACTTAGTTTGATGTACATAATGTTTGGTTGACGGCTTCGTGAAGGGTCCTGTTACACACTGTATGCATTAGCATAGGCCAAAAAAAAAGGAGGGACTCCACCCAGACCACAGAAAATAAGAGCACGAAAAGTATTCCACAAAGCGCACACATTGACGTTGATGTTTTAGCCGATTGAGGTACGGCCCCCTGAAAAATGAGGTGGCTCAGGAGAAGTGCTCCTGGAAAGATAATTATAATGGGAGGCCAAATGTTTCGATTAGGTTTAGATTCGGAAGGTCGTATCTTGCTCAATTTCGTTACGCCGAAGAAGATAGACATACGACTTGTCGAATCGAAATCGAATCGAAGCATCTGTGAATACCTACGGTGCAGGTACTCTCCTCCTGCGTCACCTCATTTTCTAGGGTTCCTCACCTCAGTCGGCAAAAACGGAACTCCTATAGGATCACTTTGTTGTCCGTCTGTTAAGACCCTTTTTCTCAGGAACGCGTGCAGGTATCAAGCTGAAATTAATATCAAATACTCAAGTCTGTACCCCTTGGAGGAAGTGACAAAACCAAGCTTGTAAGTCAACACGATCAAAAAATAAGACTGTTTAAGTCACATACTTTGCGATTTCACAAGGTTATTAGGACATATAGGGTACTTCCCGATCAACTAGAATCATGAAATTTGGCAGAAATCAATGTCGTACAGCACATGTAAATGCTAAATCTGAAAACCGTAAATATGTAGTTTTATAACCTACAAAAATACCTACAAGTTTATACGGAACTCTCGACCTCGGTGCGCAAGTCCGACTCGAACTTGCCCGGTTTTTTCAAACTATCGATATTTTCAATCAAAGTCAATGTCCTTCTCTGATTGTGCACTTTGTGGAATACTTTCGTGATAACCCACCAAAAACATTGTTTTAAATAATTCGCTAAAGTTCTGATATACATTGCGTAGCAGCCATAGTCGCCAGCTTGCCTGAGTACCTGAAAGTTACGAACACTTAAGAGCTGCTTGTGAAGGTTCCGACTGTAAACGCCCAGGGGTACATCCCACGCTTCGGCCGCCACTTGTGATACCCATAAATCGACCTCTCTACAGGACGGTGGTCAGTACCGCGACCCGTGGTGATGTCCAGCCTTCCCTCCAATTCCAGCAATCCTCCTTCCCATTCTTCTCGAGTTTGCCATTCGGCAGAGAGATATAAGTCCAACAATGTACTCCTCGCAGCAGATACCTGTTCAAAGGTTTGCCCAGAAAGTTAATTCACGACGTAACTCTTTTACCATTGATCATTTGGATCATTTTTAAATAAATTCTTTGACTGCTGCTTCTCGTTCTTATATGTTTCTTGCTTCAAATTAGTATCTCCACCACTGTGAAACAATGCTGTTTAATCAAAGTGATCCTTCGATAAATTGACCTTCGACTGCCATTCATGACGATGATCTGATTTGTAACGAGAGAGCTTTCTATTGTGTTTTGGGAGTTCCAAAAGGTGGTCAGGGACTCATCAGCTCTGCTGTTCGAACATCGCTCGTTTACTCAAACGAGCAAGTTCCACTTAATTTTGTCTTTAATATAAATGAAGTCGGTTTGATTACAAGCCAAGGATGCGCCTGCAAGCCTCTGGTATTGCAATTGTAACCAAATATAAATGTAAAAAGATTGAAAGAGCTGTATATGTTTTTGAGGTAACGTTAGTAAGTTCATGTTCTGGCTGTTTTTTTTAAGGAATAAAAGTACCTACACGTGAAGTCTCTAACTTTCTGCCAGGGTTGCGGGACTGTTCGAAAGAGATACCGCGGCCCTGGAACACAAAGGGCAAAGGAAGGAACATGGATGGGTTTTAGTCAGTAAAAGTCTGACACTCCCTCCTGCTCAGCCCAGAGCGGGAGGGGGGGTTATTTGATGATTTCCCATCGGTAAAAAAAAAAAGTCTCTAACTTTTATTTAATACGGTTACACGTAATTGCAACTATTGACCAGTTAGTTCACCGGTTATAATAAACTTATCTTATCTTATAATAATGCCTTGAACTTAAGTAATATAGGTATAAACAAACACTTTTATTTATTTAATGAACTATTCGAAACGATAAATTGCAGTGTGTGATCAAAAATAAATCATGACGTGATATAATTTTATTGTTTACATTATTATGACGATCATAACTATTTTAACACGTTTTTATTATTATACATTGATAACATAAACATGAAGATCAGATAATAAAATTAACAATCCAATAAAATAAGTAGGTATAGGAAAAAAGAAAACAATTCACGAGTCAAATATGCGTACACAACTTGAGAAACTACAGGAGTGAATGATGCGCGCACGACGACGGTTTTGATGCGAAACACCCCTCTACCCCTCAACCCGTTTGTCATTGTTAACCAGCGGCAAACAAAAGATAGAAAGAGACAACAAGTTTTGGCTATTCTGAGAAACGAAAACATGAGGCGGAGGGTTCGCCGCTTTGTTTACCTGAATTAATAACAATAGAAAAAGTATCTTCTGGATTTTTGAGAACGTTCTCCTTGTTGTCGAAGTCGGTTAAAAAGGAAAAATAATGAATTCAATTAGTTTACTGTACTGATTAATAAATAACATTATTATTAAGTGTACTTAGCTGATTCCGAGTTTCAGAAAAACTTATTCGGAAAAAAAAAAATCGTAAGTAATACTTTTCGTTTCTGTTCCTTGCTTGAACTTTAGGTACATTAGCTCTACCTATTCCGATCACTGAATTATAGACTCATTTCTTTCGACAAATACTCGTTTATAAATACTCCTAACTCCACATTCTGCGAATGGCAGCATTTTGTTTTTTTTTTAATCGGCTGATCTAGGTTATGTTCAATGAAATACTAATATCTCTGAATCTAAGAGACCTGAAAGACGTGCAAATGGTCTTATTGCAAGGGTAAACGCCGTGGCTATGAAATTATTAAATAAATTTTCCCGAAAAATAAGCAGGGGTTCATTTTGCACAAGAGTAGAAAATGTAAAAAAAAAATGGTTAATTTTGTGTAAAATTTCGTATTTTCTTTTCCGCCGGCCGCTTTTTGCATACCATTTAGGGAAAAACATTTATTATTTCGATAGCCTGAGCGTTTACCTTTGCAATAAGATCATTTGCTCGTCTTTAGATCTCTGAGATTCAAAGATATAAGCATTTCATTGAACATCAAGCGATTAAAAAAACAAGATGGCTGCCATTCGCGGGGTGTGGGGTTATGAGTATTTATAAACGTGTATTTGTCGATAGAAATGAGTATGTAATGTGCAGTATCGTTAACCGGTAGCCAAACATACTGTATACCTATGGGAAAAGTATATTTACATAAAAACAAACACGCAAAAACTATTCAGTGCCTATACAGCATTGCATTCAAAAATTCATTCGAATATATTTTTCATTTTCTACATGCTTTATTTTTCCATTTTCTACATGCTTTAGATTAATAGGCTATCACCATAATAAACATTAAACACAGGTTTCCAACTCGCTACTTCAAAAACATTTGCTAAATTAGATCCTTAAATTTTATTTCCAGACGCGAATTATTGGAAATTATACCTAAGGTATATTTATAAAGGCCGTGTCGACGGCGCATTCGTGTTCCACGCGCGCCTCAAATAGAGTCAGCAAACAGGAAGGGGTCCGTAAGGACCGACGCCTGCCAGGGTTGCGGGACTGTTCGAAAGAGATACCGCGTCCCTGGAACACAAAGGGCAAAGGAAGGAACATGGATGGGTTTTAGTCAGTAAAAGTCTGACACTCCCTCCTGCTCAGCCCAGAGCGGGAGGGGTTATTTGATGATATCCCATCCGAAAAAAAAAAAGGTATATTTATTTTGTTGTATTTCGTTAACAGTTTTATGCTATTTAGCTTTTTATTTTTTTTATTTATATTTTAGGATATATTTGATAGTGGATGAATATTTTGGATTCCAGCACCTGCAGTAATAATATCTTTAAGTACGACAATTCCAAATAAAAGAAAACTGGCCAACTGCCAGTCGGACTCGCGCTTGAAGTTTTCCGTACCATCGTAGTACGATAGTCCCTTAATTTATTTTTATTATTGTTGTTATAGCGGCAAATTTCAACTGTCTACCTATTACGGATCATGAGATAAAGCCCGCTGACAGTCAGACGGACGGACAGCGGAGGCTTAGTAATAGGGTCACGTTGGGTACACACGGCTACACATCAAGCTATACATTTCCAGCATAAGCTGAGCTCGCATTGTATAGGATTTCCGTACAATGCGAGCTCAGCTTTTTTGCGAGATCAGCATAAACTGGAAATGTATAGCTTGACGTGTAGCCGTGTGTACACTTCGAGTACAGAACCCTAAAACAACGGTAAACGGTAATCCCGAATCCTTTCAAGATTCGACGGATTTCCATTAAATCCTAGGTTTGTAGATAGTTTATACAGACATTACGTTCCCGGGGGTAGTTTCGGACCTACCTAGTACCTACCTACCTGAGAGCTTGTCACGCCTTGCGACCAGAACTTGCAAATCTGACTTATCTGACTAATTTCCAATAAGCCAAAAGTCATTGGACATGTAAACACAGTCTATATTATCGTAAGTAATTGTGTCTGCTATCGATTGCGACTCCAACGTGCGACTTCAGTCGTGACGTGGCAGTCAGGAATGTGCTAGCCATAACATGCGATGTGTGACGGTGTGAACTGAATCTGCCGTAGTCTGCTAGTTTGAGGGCCCGCTCGCAACGGCAATTCTTATCAATGAGTATCTTTGCCTCACGGTTTCGCCCGCTTGCTCGGCTCCTAAGGTGAGGCTGATGTTAAATAAATAGCTTATAAAGTTATAATTTATCTCAAGAAAAAAAGACATTAAGATTTTTTGAATGCGTCCATAGTTCTAGTTTGTTCATTCAAATAAACAAACTCTTTACCTTTAATATATTAATATACACAAGTAGAGACAGATAGTTATGATTTCTAGTTAATAGAGGTTGAGATCGATAGAGTGCCTAATTAATGAAAGTTATTTTTCTGTGTAACATTGACAACATTTCTACATTCATCACTTTTCGGGTACTTTTTTTCTTTAGTAAAACGATAAAAACCGAAAAACGTGCGTTGTCATCACTCAAACGCATATAGGTACCTAAATTCAAAAAAGAATGCAACACATAGATAATTATGAACTCTTGCTTGTCTCATAATATATGTAATTAAATAAAGTGACCGAAGTTTTAATAATAAAATATCAAAATATTCAAATAATACCTATAGGTATAGTCGGTTTCATACATTTCCACGTTTGGGTTCCGTTCCTTTTTACATCAAGATTTAATGTCATCATTACTAAAAGCCGTGAAAATATGAAATGTGGTCAATATTGCAATTTATTAACATGATTACCTAAACAAAATAGGTACCTTAGGAAAAATCCCCGTCCCCGAAGGTTTATACAGAACAAAGAATGATAGGCGCAGTACGTGGCGCCGCGGGCGGATCCTCAAATAATTCATTTACAGCGGTGCCCTCAATGAAAAAGCGCTGTGCAGCGGAGCGGGCGCCGTGAACATGTAGGCCACCTAGTTTGGCAGCCCCCTGCCCCCCGCCCTCGGCCCGCCAGCACCGTGCCCCCCCTCAGAATATCACGTACCTTCCCGGGGGACCCTGTGCCCCCGCGACCTATTTAATTCCTGCTATGTGTTCAGGACCATGCCGCCCTTCGTAACACATTTTGTTTCTATATATTTAGCTTCACGCTGCTCTTTTTTAGATCACAACACATTCATTGACTACGAATTTTCCTGGTATAAACAAATACTATGTACGTAAGGACCTACCTCCTACCAAAGTAACATCGATGCTGAAAATGAGCCTTGAACTACATTCGGGGCTGTAAAAGTCCCGCGGCGCTCGTCGAAATAATACGAGTATTTATGGTTGCGGCAAAAAGAGTCGTGAGCAGGGGAAAGTGAAATAGATAAACGTTGGAATTCCGTCCGCAACAACAACATAGGAACTTTCTCTTTCATACGTTCACCTGAGATTATAAATATTAGTACCTATTGACCTCCTTAATGTGAACAATGAGCAGGGCCTAATACTATGAACCTATGTGCTCATCATGTTTCAACCTGTGCTCCGCATTAGACAAAGTGGCATTTGTTTTTGGAATTGCTTCAAAAGTACTTGAATTATGTTGCGATTTTGAGTCACTCCTTTTATTGTAGGTGTGCGCCTCTACGCTGTATGTAGTATAAATAAATATACACTATCGAGTTAATAATATTAGTTTCAGAGATACTTTGGTACTTATTATTAAGTATTTTGGTGCAGGTAGATTTGTTTGATATCTATAATACTAACCTCATCGGTGCCTGACACCTCATGGACGGCCTGACTCTCCGCAGACGTGATCTCGGCCTGGGCGACGCCGCCATCATTGGCTTGGGGCGCTTGGGCATAAGCGGACTCAGCGGTAGCCACACCATCGCGGCTGCTCTGACTAATATTATATAACAAGTATCGCGATATTGGAAATTTCTGTTGACAAATATGGCCAGCCTATCCTCCGGCGTATTAATCAAAAGCAAAAGTATCAATACAAATAAGTACTATCGGGGCAAAATCTTCTATAGAGTCACGTTTCCGAAATATAAGCTGAACCTTTTATATACACACATCAAAAGTGTCTAGGGATCAAGCATTTTTATGTGGATTTCTTGAGATTGAGATGTGGCTTTGTAATAAATTTATGATTTTATAAATTTATATGGATCCTTTTTGGTGCATTTCATAATTTGAATCAGGAACTGTGAATCAAATTCGAGTAAAAGATGAAAATCAGCTGTCAATATTTTCCCTATAAAAACATACAACGCATTGAAGACATTATTAGTGCTACTGTTTCCCTACTACTGATTAAAACCAACGTTATTATGGAGCGGCGACGTCATTTAAGCAGGGAAGAAATGCTCAGAGCCGTGGGAATGATAGAAGCTGGTTCCCGGCAACGTACTGTGGCTTTAGCTCTGAATACAAGTCAGAGTGTTATCAGTCGACTTTGGACACGTTACCGAAGCACTGGTACCGTGGCTGAGCGCCATGGAGGACGGTATCGCTGCACCACACGGAGACAAGACCGATACATTCAAATCTTAACTCGAAGAGCTCCAACAATAACCGCCATGATGTTAGCCGTGAGGCTTCATCACTCTTCAGGGAACTTAATTAGCGACCAAACAGTCAGAAACCGCTTGCATGAAGTGAACCTTCATTCCCGAAGACCGCTACGGGTACCACCTATAGCAATGCACAATCGTAGGATACGATATCAATGGGCTCTTGAACACAGAAATTGGGCAGAAAAACAATGGCGTTTCGTGTGCTTTTCTGATGAGTCTCGTTTTGGTATGAGACCGGATACAAGACGTATACGACACTGGAGAACCCCTGGACGCCAACAGCGATTAAAATCCTGCCAGGAAGTCCATCCTTATAGTGGTGGAACCATCATGGTATGGGCGGGTATTTGGATCGGCGGAAGAACTGAGTTGATTTGGATCAGAGGCAACCTCAACGCTCAAATTTATGCTGAGACGATTGTATCAGACGTCATCGTTCCTCTACAAGTGCAAATCGGTCCCTTATTTCAGTTAATGCATGATAATGCACGACCGCACACCGCAAGAGTTGTAAGACAGACTCTCGCCGCAGCTAACATCAATGTCCTGCCCTGGCCTGCTCAGTCGCCAGACTTGAATCCGATTGAGCATGCATGGGATATGCTACAGAGAAGAGCTCTGCCGAATATGGAGGGTATCCAGTCGCAAGAAGACCTTTTTTTGTTGTTGCAACGAACATGGGCGGCCATTCCACAGCGTGATTTGGATGAACTCATTTTGAGTATGCCAAACCGATGTTCTTGTGTTGTTAGTGTTCGCGGTAGAAATACGGATTATTAATTGTTTAAGTTACCCAATAAAATTTTAAAGAAAACTGTTATTTCAGTCTTTTTTTCGAACTTTTGTGTTAGTGGTTCAAATGTCAAAAATCCCTTTATTAGGAAAATGGCAAATTTCTTTATTAATGCAAAGGTGACTTGGTTTATCGTTACTGTGACAAACGAAAACACTTTATTTGATGAATCCTTAAAGAAAATTTTAATTAATATCAATCAGGAGAAAAGTTATTGCAAAAATATATGTTGATCCCTAGACACTTTTGATGTGTGTATATCATTATACAAGCTGGTGACGACAATAAAAACAATAAATGAAAACAGTAGGAATATTTTTTAAATATGAACATGTTTTTCTTAACATCGAAGTTTATTAGGAGATTTTTTTTTCAAACAAACACTGAACAACAACTAAAACTCTTAACGAAATAGGACACCATTTATAAAAACAACTAGAAGTCATGGCTAGAAACCCAGCAGTAGGATGACGCAAGCTAACAGTATCAAAGTAATCTCAAGTTTAATTTGAACTAATTGCATCTGGAAATAAAAGTTAAGTAACGAATTTGACAAAGGGATTCGAAGTAGCGAGTTGGCAACATGAGTTTAGTGTTAATACCGCCTATTAATCTGCATTATGTTAAAACTTCCAAAAATGAAAAATAATGTCCTGTGACGTAAACTACTGGATATATCCGAAGGATTTTTGAATGCAGACTGTCATGAGGTATACACAGTTTAATTTATTGTCGTCGCCACCCTGTAAATCAATGTGTGTTCGTGTTTTCGTACCTTAAAGACTCCTAAACTCCTGAACCAATTTTGATGAAATTTTGCACAATTGTACTACATACGCCAGGGAATATTTTTTATGGTTGTTTTAAGGCATCGCACGCGGACTTATCTAGTATAATATAAATTGTACCGATGGCGAAGATATTAAGTAACTCAGAATCGTGACGCTTTAAAAGATTTTATCCACTACAGTACTAGTTTGTATTGATGCCAGCTATTGATGAATGCAGGCTTTATATATTTTTAAATAAAAGAATATGGCGGAACTTAGTCAGGTCAGGCATCAATAAAAATATTCCAACATCTATTTACTCTTCCAAATTATACACTTGATTTTCCACAGGATAGTCGCCTATTGAGGCGAAATGTCTCGGCTCCTGCTTCTCCCGTTCCGCGGCTTGAGGATCCGGTAGTGCATGCACTTTCTCGGCAGCCTCACCCGCTTCTTTGGCTACCAGCTTGGCGGCAGTAGATGACTCGACCGCATAAATCTCCGCCACCACGGCGGTCCACTCATTATTCACCCGAATAATAAAATCAAATGCAACATTGTCGATGTTGTATTTTTGATCCACTTTAACATCATATTATAAGCAATATGTTAATATTGCGATAGATGATTAACTTTCTGTAGTGTTTGGGGTTCCCATACCAACATACATGTAGGCTGTGACTAGATTGGGAGCCGCTGTTAAATCTGTCAACATCTTCTGTGGAAATCTTTTAGCATGTTACTTGTATGCATGTTAAAACTTAGTCAAATATATGAATTTGAATTTCCTTCATCTTGCCAGGCACATCTTGTGCACATCTTGTGTTCGTTGCACATATGACATACGAACCTGTTTTTCCCGGTTCTTAAAAAAAAACGGTTCTTTATTATATAACCCGGTCTTTTCGGGTTTTCGATTCTTTTTTAAATCCATTTATTATTGATCTGTGAACTTCGCAGGTCAGACACACAACACGTCGTAGGTCGTTTAAAATGTAGAAACATGAGTAAGTCATTTTTTTCTATTATTCCCACGACTTATCATAAATTCATCTAATATTTATCCTCACAAGAATAAAATAATTGGTAAAATTCTCATTCTAAAGTACCCGCTGCATAATTTTTTGACAAAAAGACTCGACGAAGCTTCCCAAATGCTGCCCAGCCCAGCTGGATTCTTCTGTTATCCTTCCTCTCAAAGTTGTTCTTGCCAAACTGCAGAGTTTGCCCGAGGTAAATATATTCTCGAACAACCTCGAGAGGACCGCCATTGTCAACAATAGATCCTGGGGTGACGAGTTCGTTGAACATAACCTGGGTTTTATCAAGTTCACCCTGAGACCAACGCGTATTGAAGAATCAACTAGGCCATCTAGTATCTGCTGTAAGTCATGCAGCAATTCAGTCAGTATGATGATGTAATCTGCAAATTTCAAGTGTGAGATGTACTCGCCGTAGATGTGAATGCCATTCCCAGTTCAACGTCTTAAACAAGTCTTCCAGTTCGTTGGTGAACAATATCGGTGAAATTACGTCCCAAGGGCCTCACCCCCGACGCAAGGGGATATGTTCTGTCTGCTGGTTCTGAGTTTGGACGGTCATTATTTATGGCGTTTTCTTAAAGGCTTTTCAGCAATTGTAAGTATCGCCAGTCTACTTGGCATCGCCGCAGAGACTCCAGAACAAACCAGGTCTCGAGAGAGTCAAAAGCCTTCTCTCATAGTCCACAAATGCAAGACACAAAAGCCGATGATACTCTTCGGACTTCAGTATAATTTGCCGCACTGTGTGAATGTGATCTCTGGTGCTGCATCCTCTTCTAAACCCGATTTGTCCGGTGGCTGGAAGTCGTCGAGCTTCTCGCTATACGATTTATGACGACTCTTGCAAATAGCTTCAACATGTGGCTAAGGAGCGAAATGGGTCTGTAATTCTTGAATAGGGTCTTGTTCCCTTTTTAAAAGAAAAGAACGGTCACTTTCTTTATCCTCACTCACAGTTTATTCGCCTCGATCACCAGACCAGATCTTCTTTGAAATGGGGTCAGGTCGAGATGCATGCGATGCGTACAACTGACCGTAGAAGTTTTCGACTTCTGAAACAATCTCAGACTTCGAAACGATGATATCCCGACCAGATTGGTCAAAATCGTCAGGGGGCTCCTCCCAAGTGATTGGACGAACACTTTCAACCCCCGGTTTTGCTGTGTGCTGGAGCATGGAAGGTCGTGTCGTACCAATTTTCTGATTGTTTTGTTGAGTGCCTGTAGTTCTGCTGAAGTGATGGATAGATGCTCCAGAGTCTCCTTCGAATATTTGGATTTCCTGCCCATACGCCACATATTGCAAAAACACGTGCCCTCTTCACTGAGGATTTTAACTATTTGGTCGAACGCCTGGTCAATATTATAACCTTTGTAATGGTTAGTTAATAAATAGAGCTAAATAACATTGTAAATTAGAAAAAAAAAAAACAAAATGACCGAAAAACCCGAGTACCCGGTTTTGAAGAAAACCCGAAACGGAAAACCCAACCGAACGAAAGAAAATCCGGTCAAAAAAAATGGCCGATTTTCGATGTCCTTGTGGCAGTGTGCTAGGTAATTGTTCGCGGTATTTACTCGATATGCTAATTACTACATTCTCTGACTTACCCCATCAACAGCCATGGGAGCCTTGGAAGCCTCGGGCGCATCGCCTTTAGGTACTGGAGCAAAAGCGCTTGGTGGTGGGGGTGCTACCGGCTCTTGATAATATGCTCTCATCTGAGCTTCGTGATCCAGCGCAGCGTTGCTGGAGCCGGCGCCCTCAGACATTTCTACATCGATGGGTCCATCGCAAGTCACCTGAGCAAGAAAGATGTTCTTACAATGAAAACAAATCGTGCTGAAAATCCGGCAAATTTTTCTCGTCTCTTTTTTTGACTGGCCTGCAGGGCTCCTATCTTAAACTTTGTGTAGTCATATTTAAGGGTGTGACAGAGACCTGCAAACTGAACAACTTTCTCAATGGGGCCAAACGTACCCTTAAATATAACCCTTAGATATGGCTTTCTGATCCCTCATTTTCCGTCATCCCCATCGCAACAGTTAGTGTTCAAGAAATTACATAAAAAAGCGATCTCTCTATGTCCCCCATCACGGCTGGTCACCGCGGGGGAGGGGGGTAATACACCAAAACCCTCAACTCCATCCTATATACATACAATTCTCGGTCATTACTTTCAGATGAAAGACTACTAGAGTTTATGCAATCAGTATCAACTATTAAATATGATATCATTGATCTATCAGAAATCATACGTACTGGTTATTTGATAACAGAAAGCAGCGCAGAAGCTTATATTCTGTTCCTTTGGTGAGACTAAAGGCCATTATGGGGTAGGTTTGCTCATAAAAAAGCATCTCAAAAACGAGATGCTTTTTTTTTTATTCTTTGCTAGAGAGTTAACTGCAATCAACGAACGAATCTGGGTACAACATTTGAATTTTCAGAATACAAATCTGTCTGTGACTTTAAAAAGAGCTGGCTTTCCCCGAATAAAAATAAAAGCCAGATAGAATATATACTGCTAAACCTGAAAAATTAAATTACTAACATTGAAGTGATAAGCAATGTATAGTTCCCGAGCGATCACCGACTTGTGAGAAGTACTGTATTGTTAACCAGCACCAAAAAATCTAGACCCAAATATAAAAATAAAATCATTGAAAGCCTTAGACTAGCAAGAGAAATACATAACTTCAAAGATACCATAAGAAAATCAAGCATGCAATCAATAAAAGTTTAAAGTCTAGACGTAATAACAATCCTAATACAAAACGACACTATATTATCTCAGATAAAAAAAAAACCTCATCAAAAGAAGAAACGAATTAATTAATAAACAACAGTTAACAATGAAAGAGAAAAATGAGGAAAGTTATTTATATAAAAATATTCACAAAATTATCTGAAAAGCATAATAAGATTATAGACTAACAACCATTGAATAAGATCAGAAGAAGTCAGGAAGTGTGGTGTGGTGAAGTTTGAACAAATTAACGACATCTATAAAATGGATTCCTTGCTTGAAAAAGAACTCTGCTTGTTACAAGGAAACATTCTCTCGATCGGAAATAACAAAACTTTCTGCGAAAACAAAACCGACTTCCAAAAAAAACACTAAAATAGTCTAAAATAACTTGACTTTCGGAAGTCGGTGTCTTTGTTTGTATCATTGACTTTTTGCCACCGACTTCCGAAAGTCAATTATTTTAGACTTTTTTAGCGTTTTTTTGGAAGTCGGTTTTGTTTTCGCAGAAAGTTTTATTTTTTTATTTTACCCTTTTTAGTTGTAATATACCACAAATTCTTGTCATGAATTAATTTTTACATTGCCACTAGAAGTTAGTTAAAGTACTCGTCAAGACGAATCATACGAGCCCAAACTCGATGAGGTTTTGTTGTTTTATAACGGAGTTCCTATCGCCACCGTACAGCTCCATCATCAGACACTGGATACCATTTAGGACCAAAGTACTCGTCAAGACGAATCATACGAGCCCAAACTCGATGGGATTGTGTCATTTTATTTCG
Source organism: Eugnorisma glareosa (assembly GCA_947578425.1). NCBI lineage: Eukaryota > Metazoa > Arthropoda > Insecta > Lepidoptera > Noctuidae > Eugnorisma > Eugnorisma glareosa. The sequence continues at coordinate 26,959,371 of OX387957.1, forward strand.
GACTACCTGTGACCACCTTCCAGCTCCATCACAAGACCCTGGGTACCATCTTGAGACAAAGTACTCGACAAGATGAATTATACGAACCCAAACTCGATGGGGTTATGTCGTTTTATAACGGAGTTCCTATGGCCACCTTCCAGCTCCATCATCAGACCCTGGTTACCATTTAGGACTAAAGAACTTGTCAAGACGAATCAAACGAGTCCAAACTCGACGGCGTTGCGTCGTTTTATTACAGAGTTCCTATGGCCACCTTCCAGCTCCATCATCAGATCAGCTCCATGTCATCATAATATTGCATTGTCTTGCGATATACACATGCTTGCAAAATTTCAGCTCAATCAGAAATCGAGAAGTGTGTCAAATTTAACTAGCAAGTATCACGCGACGTCGCGTGATGTACATCAAAGCGCCTGCACGCGACGTCGCGTGATGAGATAATTAACGTGAGGAAAACAACCAAATTCCTAAACCGATTGTGATTAAATTTCTATGGGACCAATCGGGAAGCATATCATTTCAGATGAAAGAAAAAAATCAAATCGGTTTATAACTGACGGAGTTATGAGGTAACAAACATTAAAAAAAAAATACAACCGAATTGAGAACCTCCTCCTTCTTGAAGAAATTTGGTTAAAAAGCAGCCACTGAATTTTATAAAGATCTATACGCTTGCAAAATACCGTCGAGTATAGAGGCTCTACATTTACAGGAAAATGAAGGAGAAAAATAATACAAAGATTCTCTGCTCAAGAAATTCTTACTAAGATGAAGTCTTTGAAGAGAGAAAAAAGCAACGGTCCAGACGGCATATAAACCGAAGCCATTTGAACGGGAATAGCTCTCCTAGTAGTACACTCTTTAAACACCCTGTTCAATAGAATACTAGACGACAGAAAAAATCCTACTGAATGGGCGAAATCGGATACAGTGCTTCTTGCTCTACAAGAAAGGAAACCCTGACATAAGTAACTATCGACCAATCAGCCTACAATCTAGTCTCTACACGTTTTCAGAAGCTCAGTAGTGAACTCATCTTCACTAGGGGCTTTTCTATTCTTATAAGCTGTCTAAGAGCCGCTTCGATTTCACCCTGGTTGACTTCTGGCAGGTCTTCTGTGAAATGGGATCAGGTCGAGATGCATGTGATGCGTACAATTGACAGTAGAAGTTTTCGACTTCTGAAACAATCTCAGACTTCGAAACAACGATATCCCGACCAGATTTGGTCAATATCGTCAGGTGGCTCCTCCGAAGTGATTGGACAAACACTTACAACCCCCGGTTTTGCTGTGTGCTGGAGCATCGGAGGTCGCGTCGTACCAATTTTCTTATTGTTTTGTTGAGTGCCAGTAGTTCTGCTGAAGTGATGGATAGAAGCTCCAGAGTCTCCTTCGAATGTTTTGGATTGCCTGCCCGTACGCCGCATTTTGCAAAAACGCGTCCCCTCTTCCGTGAGGATTTTAACTATTTGGTCGAACGCCTGGTCAATATTATAATCTTTGTAATTGTCAATTAATAAATAGAGCTACAAAACATTGTAAATTATATAAAAAAAAAAACTAAACGGAGCGAAAAACTCGAGTACCCGGTTTTAAAGAAAACCCGAACCCGAAAAAAACAGTCCCAAAAAATGGCCGATTTTCGATGTACTAGTTGCAGTGTGCTAGGTTATTGTTCGCGGTTTTTACTCGATATGCTAATTGCTACATTCTCTGACTTACCCCATCAACATCCTTGGGAGCCTCGGGCGCTTCGCCATTAGGTACTGGAACAAAGGCGCTTGGTGGTGGGGGTGCTGTCGGCTCTTGATAATATGCTCTCATCTGAGCTTCGAGATCCAGCGCAGCGTTTTTGGACGCGCCCTCGAAAATGTCTACATTGATGGGTCCTTCGTAAGTCACCTGAGCAAGAAAGATGTTCGTACGATAAAAATGAACCGTGCTGAAAATCCGGCAAATTTTTCTCGTCTTTTTTTTTAACTGACTTGCTGGGCTATCTTAATCTTTTCAAATACAGCGTGTATCAAAAAGGTGTAGTCATATTTAAGGGTGTGACAGAGACTGTTTGTTTATGTGAGTTTCACTTACACAAACAACCAGACCCGGAATGTTTGTAATCGCCCCCACGATACGGGAGAAGTTCCTAGTGTGAGGAAAAACTAAAAAAAAAACTCTTGTTCATTGTATCGTGAACTTGCTACAATAAAGTCTCCCCACTGTAGCGTCGATACATGTGCGCACTGTCATACTAACCCGTAGACTTGATGTGAGGGACAAATTAGTTGCGGAGACTAAAGTTGCTCGTGCGCGCTAGCTCTAATTTGGCGAAATAACTGATTAAAATCAGTTACTTCCCCAAACTAGGAGCTTAAGACTTAGGAGTAAGAGCAGCTGAAAGCTTCTGAAAACGAGTTTTATGATGAATTCAGTCGCATCCAATAATTTGTTTTTTATTTATAAATTCGGTGTTGGTTAAATTCATTTCAATTAGCATCTGTCTTTCTTTTCCGCGACGCTAGACCAGCTGAACCTACGTTTTTATAGAGCTCATCAGCATCATTCTCCACCCTTACCGCAATTTATTTATAGAGTCTTCTTCTTCCATACTCTATTCTATTATTACTCGTCATGTTAGTGATCAGTATATATAGAATCGCATTCTATACTATTAGTGTTTTTAGAATTTTGAAACTTTTTTTTTATGCCAGATTACGAGTATAAGGTTGAGATAGTTACCCAGTCTCCAGCTACGTCATACTCCGTCATGTTCTCCGGCTCCGTTTCCTCGCAAGGGCAGAGGGGGCGCTGCAAGATGACAAGACATGTTTATCTTCTCAATAATTGTAATTATTACTTTAAATGATTAGTAAGTTTATTTTGATTAGTTGTTAAAATACGATATTAGTACAGACGTAATTAACTATGTAATAGGTACCTTTTAGTTTTATTCATATTTTTTTATAAGTAAATAATTAATAAATTGTGTTTTTATTATTTAGGTCTGTATTTGTAAATAGATAATTAATTAGCAAAGTGTGGTTTTGGTAAATATCATATTATTTTATCGTTACATTAATTAATAATTTAAAAAAGGAAAAAAACAAGGTAATTAATAAAATAAATAATGATTATACAAAATTAATTTACCATGTTTACTATTTGTTTTCCGATATTAAATCCCAATTCCCATTTCCCATTTTTGTCAGTTGTAAAACTTAAAATGAAAAAGAACATGGCCTATAGTGAGGCACTTGGGGCAGCCTTGACTGCGCGTGGGCTCCCATCGGAGATTCAGATGCAGTTACAGGAAGTCCGTAGAACTTTTGTCATGCAGATTACAAACTAAAAAAAAACAAAACAAAACAGCGTAACGAAAAAAAAAACAATCATAAAAGATGGCAATAATATGTTATGTAAAACAAAAGAAAAGTCACACCGAAATTGGAAAACTTTGACAGGACGTTCTTTTATTTATGTAGTTGTGCTTGAGTCATCGTTTTTAGGGTTCCGTACAAAAAATGATAAAAACGGAACTCTTACAGGATCACTCGTGTGTCTTTATGTCTGTCCGTCCGTCTGTCACAGCCAATTTGCTCCGAATCTACTGGACCAAATCCTGATTTGGTCCTGATTTGGCCAAATTTCACCTGTTAAATTTGGTAGGATGGCGTAATTCTATGACCCAAACACAGATGTACAAAGTAAATTCTTTTTTTTTTAAATAAGGGTCATTTTCGGGGGACAAATAAGGAAATTAAAAAAAAAGTTATGTTTGTGTCCTATGTATATCAAATGAAAGAGCTCGAGCGGATCTCAAATATATTTTTGTTATTATTGTAAGACATATAGTTTTAATTTTATTCATGAAAGAAGACCAAAATTGACCATTGACCCCCTGAACTCCGAAACTACTAAACCAAAAATTTTGAATAAAATACAAAATAAAGTTCATTGCTTGTAGATTACAGGAAAACCTATAAGAATTCTATCAATTGAAAATAAAGGGGACAAATTTGGAAATTAAAAAAATACTTTTTCAAACTTTATCATAATTCAACAACAGCACGGTTTCGTTAAGCGTCGGTCGACAAATACTAATTTATTATTATTTTCTAGCTTTTTGTTCGATTGTGTAGACAACCGTGTACAAGTAGACGCAGTGTATACGGACTTCTGTAAGGCTTTCGACAAAGTAGACCATGAAATACTACTAAATAAAATAGCGTTCAACGGAATTCGTGGTAATCTCCTGAGGTGGTTTACGTCGTATATTACCAATCGCAGTCAGAGGGTTGTAATCAATGGTCACCAATCTAACATCGCACAGGTGACCTCTGGTGTGCCTCAAGGCACACTTACTTGGTCCCCTTCTGTTTATTTTATATATAAATGACATCAGCCAATGCTTTCGCAATACCAAGTTTTTATTATATGCCGACGACCTCAAGGTATATAGAGCCATACGACAATCAAGTGATTGCCTTCTGCTGCAGCAAGATTTGGAACGACTTACCTGCTATTGTCAGGAAAATAAATTGCAACTAAGTTTACCCAAATGTAACTTCCTACACTTCACAAAAAATAAAAACAAACTAAACTATACATACACGTTGTGCAATGCCCCCCTACTTAAAGTGGATTCTATTCACGATCTCGGTGTTATCCTTGATTCTAAGCTTTGCTTAGACCTACATTGTTACTAAAGCCTATCAACTATACGGATTTGTAATGCGTTCAACAGTCGATTTTAAAAAGCCTTCTTCCTATATTTGCTTATATAAGTCACTTGTACGCTCCCAACTGGAGTATGCCGTGTCCGTCTGGAATCCTTACTACAAAAAGTATGTTGAAGTCATTGAGTGTGTTCAATACAAATTCTTGCGTACTATGCACTACAGATGCCACGGATATTATTTGCCATACAAAGATTTACTTGCTAAGTATAAGCTCGCAACACTTGAAAATAGACGCAAGTACTTAGAAGCAATGAATTTATATAATATTGCTCGCAATAAATTTGACTGTATTGAACTGTCCAATATGTTATGTTATGCGGTTCCTAGGACGGTCCATAAGCGAAAGGTGTGCGCTGGCAGATTATTTTCAGTTGGAACTTGCAAGTCCAACTCTGGCTTGCGTTCGCCTGTTCGCAGAATGGTCGATTCCTACAACAGGTCCTTTGAACATATTGATATTTTTGCATGTGCTGCTTATAAATTTAAAAGTCATATACTTAAGGAGCTTTCTTGATTATTTATACACCTCTTTACAGTTTTTCTCTTATTTTTTGTTTTACATATCTTTATTTGTTTTTTTTTTTGTATTTTGTATTAATTGTAACCCTAGCGATTATTTTCTCTATTACTTATCCTGTAGTTAATTTGTGAACAGCGTTGTGGGCTGCAATATTGTCAATAAGTTTGTATATTTGTTATCTCTATGTTTTATATTGCAGCTGTTTGTTGTTCCTTTTGAATAAAATAAAAAAATAAAATAAAACCTAACTGTGTCAATCAAATGAAAGAGCTCGTTTTGAGGATCTCAAATATATTTTTGTTATTAAAGAGTTTTGTGTTTTTTTTTACTGTCAACATTTTTACTGAATATAAACTTAGTTCTTCACAAAGAAATATTAGATTCAAAATACACATTCAGTAAGAGTACCTAATGTAAAACATACCACAACTGAATAAAAACATTTGACTTTGGCATTGTACGGAACCCTCTCCACGCGAGTTCAACTCACACTTGGCCGGTTTTTTCTTTTAATTTTATTGAATTAGGGATTAGGGAAATAACGGTCATTATCTCAGTTAAAGTTAAGTAGTTTTATATCAATGTTTTTTAAAACTCAACAAAAAAGTTTTTTAAAACTTGGTTTAAAGAGCAGCCATGCCATGGACAACTGTTGTAGTAATAAGGAGGTACCAATGATTTAAATATGCGTTCGTTCTATTTGCATTACTAACCAGATAGTCAGGTACTAAGAAGTTCGAAATTAAAAAGTGGGTCCACAATTTAAATCTGTGTCCTAGAGTGTTCCTGGTGAAGCCTGGAAATTGAAACCTTCATACATAAAATCAATATTTAAAAAAATAAATTTCTTATACTCATAAATAAGAAATTTATTTTTGAAGGTTTCAATTTGCTTTTCCAGGAACTAAATTTAACTAAATTTCCCAAGTTAACTTCGGAAATTTAGTAACGGAAGCCACCGTTAAATAAACCGTAGTCGAATACTTCATATTAAGGACAAGTCGGTAGTGACTTTAATAATATCACTTTATGAGTCATTTGACGAAGGAACGTTAATTCGATATAACTAGAATATCGTATTAATTAGGTCCGCTTTGTATGCTATAAAGTGTGTCGCGTGATAACATGACCCCTCCGACTCGCGCTAGACCGAGTGCGAACGAATTCGGCGCGCTCAGTTTTCGGTACGAACCCAGTTATCGACGACTTCTGGCAATATAGCGGACAAGTGCCGCATAAACCAAAGCAGCGTTGCCATAGAGATACAATTGCTTTCAGGCCCATTGGGGTTTAAGAGTCTATTTTCCATGTGGTGGGCTCAGGCGCGGTTACGTCGTTTTAGTCTCAAGCTCGTGCGGGGGGCATTACGCAAGGGGGAGGGGGAATTACTGGGCGCGGGGTGGGGGGATTTCTGGGCGGGGGGGGGTTCATTTCTGGGCGCGAGGGTGTCAGTGTTGGGCGCGGGGGGGCAACCGTGCCGGGCGCGCACACGTATACAGTATAGAACACAATGCGGCACCGCTCTGCGTCGACGTGGTCTGCGCGCCAGCGCATTAGCGGCCGCCACAGTCATAAATACTTATCATGGCAGCCGGCACTGGCATAACACAACCGACCCAAGCACGAGCAGCCGTGCCGACGCTGCCGACGCCAGGTGAGTTCCGCTGCGCGCTCGCACTTCAACTTTACTTTTTAAGCGCGATTTTTTAATTTTAGCGTTCTTTTTTTTTTGGCTTGCGAAATTTCCGTTACTAACCTACGTGTTATCGGTTTCTTATCGAGCGCCGCGTGTAAACTCGCATTTTTTTTATTTCCTAATTTTCTACGTGTTATCGGTTCGTAATGAGTGCGGGCATTTGATACGTGTGACAAGAATATGAAGTTCGTTCTCTTTCTAACCTTCTGTGTTACGGGTGGCGCCGCGGGGCGGAGTACAGTGGAGCGGTTCGGCGCTGGATCATGTTGGCGCGTCATGTGTGTGCGGCTCTGTGCCGCAAGCCGCTCCGCTCTTATCAGTGTTCCGCGTATCGTTACTCTGTTATCACTGGCTCGTGGTGGCGTGTTCAAGTCGTTTTCAGTACCTACTCTATCGCCTATCTAATATTTATTTAACATGATTTAGGTGTACTGTGCCTAGCAAACGTAGTACCTACTAAGACTCGGGCATGAATTTAAATTATCTAGCGCAACGGTAGTTTAAGCTCCGAAACAAAGAAAACAAAAGAAAATCATCGTACATTGTATTACAATAATGATAATGGTAGAGCTACCGCGGAATGTATTGTTTAATAATAACATGAATGGAACGCGTTCTAGTATGAATCTCATTGGTTCTCAATTATAAATATATATTCGATATTGGTTCAACAAAGTTGTTTAAACAAATTGGCATTCGTTTCTGCAGATGGGCAGGAAGCAAGTATTTATTTATTTATTTACCAACAATTATAACATCATTACAGACTTGTCCAATGCGATGTTATAGGAGAAAAAAAAACTTGCAATTTAAACACTTTAAATAGAAAAACATATAATATAGACATGTGAGAGGTAGGAACTTATATATGTATTTAATTGAAATAAGTAGGTACTTAATATTTCAACTTGTCATAATTAAAATGATTTGGTCTTACTCCAAAATCGAATAGTCTAATAGCAGAGCAAAAGATCTCTACAAAAGAGAAAAGATGACTGCCAAGTTAGACCATTTGTAGGAACACCACAGCACCCAAGTAAATGTTGAGGTAGAACATGGCAGCTATGTAATAAGAGTGAAGCATTGCCAACAACCTAACAAGGATCATCTAAGTTGGCAAATTTCTGTGAACAAAAAGTGCAATAGATGTTCCACGAAACATTGTGCAAAATACAGTCTAGAATTTGTAGCTGTTAGGTCTATGGGTAACTCTAACTTTTGCTGATGGTACCTGAACACTACTGAACAGTCAACCTGGAATGTTGTTTACAGATTTTCTTTTGCAATTGTTCTTATTTAAGTCATCCTGAATGTTACATACAATTAATTGGACTTCATTATCAAAGCTTGAATATTTTAAGAAAACAAACTTTACAAATAATATGTATTTAAATCATAATGTTTAAGTCAAACTATATGTTTAAAATGCGGTTGTATAGTTCGCGCAGTCCAGTAGTTTCAGTTATTTACTCGTATAAGTAAAAAAAAAACTAAAAGCTATTAAATAAAAATAAAGTAATAAAAACTATACTTAACACAACTACGCAAAAAAAGGGGTCTAAAAAGGACGAAACAAGAAAATGATAAAAATAAAAATTTTGGAATGCATAGGTACAAAAATGGTCCAGGTAGAGCTGTGGTCGCACCCACTGTACTATGATTATGTGGGTGCCAGGAACATCTCTATTAAACAGACATGGCATACAGTAGACAGTGGGTGCGACTACGGCTCTACCTTGACCATTTTTATACATATGCATTTCTGGATTTCTATTTGAATTATTTTGTTGGTTTGTCCTTTTAGACCATTTTTTTTGCGTACCTAGTCGGGTTATATTTTTATAATGGTATAGTTAGCCAATCAGGTAGTTAGGTGCCCAAATTAAACTATTACCTAAGTGTATGCAATACCAATAGCTACCGAAGTAAGACCACTGAAGGTAAGGGACATTGAAGGTGTTTTCATATTAGATATACAGCGTGTAACAGAAAGGGTAATCATATGGAATACTGTGGTGCGGACCATCAAACTGAACAACTTTATCTATGGGACCACCATCGAAATGGTAAAAAAATAATCAGCTCAATCAGCAAAATTTTGTATAGGACAGCTGATTATTTTTTTACGATTTCAATGGTGGTCCAATAGAGAAAGTTGTTCAGTTTGATGATCCGTACCACAGTATTCCATATGATTATACCCTTTCTGTTACATGTTGTATACTGCCATGTATATTTACTTATGACAGCTACGACATACCAAGTGGAGCATGCAGTTGAAAACTTAATTTCAATTTTATAAGAAAATTGGGACTATAATATTCAGAAATATGTGTCTCATTAGTATCTGTAAGTGTTTATTGGGCTGTGCATATAATGTTTATACAAATATTGTGTATATTTAGACAAGTGCTACCCAACTAGTAAAAAGATAAAGGAGGTGTACAGGTTCACTCAGAAGATTTCAGACACTATTTTTATGCTAATTTTACAAAGATTAAAAAAAAAACTGGATACTATGTTCCAACATAGTTCCCAGTTTTATTTTAAGTTAAATCTAGAATAGTCTAGGTCAGAGATAGAGAAACACAATAAAGACGCACGAACTGTTCTGTACGCACGATGAACAATCTAACTATACAAAACCAAATTAAGCTGATCTCTCATTGTACGGGAAGCTCATACAAAGCGAGGTCAGGTTATACTGGATATGTATAGCTTGATGTGTACCTATGTAGAAACTTTGAAATAAATAATTATCATTAAATGACCTGGAGACCTCAATTAAAAACTAATATCCAGATTGGAGATGGACTTCCATAATATTGAAAAATAACCTACCTACTTACATAGCTGCTTACCACAATTTAAACCAAGTTTTAAAAATAAACAATAGAATAGAACGATTAAATAGAAGACAGGTAAATAATCTGTTGATCCATTTTATCTTGAAGAGTCACTGCAACCTGAGCAAGCCTGCAGTCGTACATGTCACGTAGTATGGTTGTAGGTTTACTTAGCCAATCTCCAAATCTGAAATTAATGAATAGAAATTAATTGTACTTACGTCATAGTAATCGTCATTTTGGTCGAGCGGGCGCCGCTTGCTCAGCGGGTCCCTGGGTTCTGCATCTGGGCGTTGGCTCGGCCCTTGCTTCTGGTCAGACATCTTGACTAGGTATTAAAATTCAGCGAATTTATTCACGAACACACAAGCCTCCAATTCTAATAGTTATCGAAGGTCTTCGCCAATTCCAGCACACACTTGAGATAGATTGGCTCAGCAGCACGGAGGCGCGTCAGCAAACGGCCGACCTATGGACAAGGTAGACACAAATGGAGTCCGCGTTGCGCACTGCACCCGATGCAGATTTATCGACCGTCTTTGTGTAGAGTCTATTTCGCGATTCTGTAGATTTCAACAAGGATCACGATACACAAAACGTTAACCGTCAATCACACCTACTCGGTATTCAGATTAGAATCCGAATTACTACCTATCGCTGCGTTACCAATTACCATAAATTTTGGCGTTATTACAGAGCAAACGAAAGTACCGCGGAGAGGTCGATTTGTGAGTCTGGACGCACCACTGTCGCAGAGCTCCCCCCTCCCTTGCGTGCGCTGCGCAGGGACGCGTGAGGAGCGCTACAATCGCGCCGCGACGCAACTTTTCGCGGATCTTAAGATTTTGGACGCCACGTTACGCCAGCTACGAGTTGCGTTAGCCGCTGCGCAGTTACCGTGCCCTAGTTATTTCGGGTGCCGTCCTAGATTCAACGAGGCCGAAATGCTGTTTTCATCATCAGCAGCGAGTCTTATTCGATGAGGCCACGTTGGGTTGCCCGTACAAGACGTCGCGTCTAGTAGATACTGATGAGATCGATAAATCCGCGTCATTTCGGGCGCGCAGCTTCACGGACATGCGCACTAGGTCTCCTGCCACCCGTGGGGGCAAGTTAATTTTCCAAATTATGATATTTTATTATCAATCCAAAATTGACGATACTTTTGATAATTAGAAATAAGCATATAATGCCCGTTCTCACTTACAACAGGTGACCAAAGCGCACTGCTGGATTTTCAACTTTCAGCGCTGAGCAGAGTTGGAAATCCTTGCGCAATAATAATTAGGCATTTATTTAGTGTGGGTACTTAGTGTTAGAATGTTTATTTTATGCATTAGTGACGGGTCGTTTTCGTAGCTGACCTTAAAGATTACATGAAAGGCCGAACATTGTTCCTATTAGAAAAAAAAACTGGCGTTCGTAGGGAGGAGTTCATATGCCACGCCCTTTGTCCTTGCGCAGATTACATATCCTTTCATAACGGTAATTTTGTCACTTAAATAACGATCTTTCCATTTTATTTATTTCGCTATTTAAGTCATCAGATTGAAAATCGAAAAACACACAAAAAGTTATTCAGTACAAAATTGTTAATAAGGGCTATATTTATATGAAATAGGAAGGAATTAAATGGCTTAGCGAAAGTCATCAATATTTAAGTCGTCATAGAACATAGTATCGAAAACTGTCAGGCGTACAATGGGCACATCACGGGGTATGCCTAGCATGAGTGAGTACAGTTAGTGGCTGTGCATGACTTGGGCTGTCGGCTCGCGGGGCCCAAGGAGAAGGGGAAGTGATATGCCATTTGGCCCAAAGTAAGCCAAGGCCGGTCTGGTGGGGAGAACGCTTACACGTGTGACCTACTTAGGAGCCGAGGGGCTACGGAAACTTACGACGGAGCAAGACGAACACGCCCGTCGTCGTTATCAAGTACCTGCTACCTACTGATCAATAATGAACTGGTACCAGACTACAGCATTATCTCGAGCACCTATTTGCTCTGAGTCGCTCTAAATCGATCGCGTTTTTCTCTATATATCTATCCCTAACTGACACCATTGCAGTCACCACTCAGAAATCATGCAGCGTGCAGTTTTCTTTGTTTCTTCTTACACGTCAATTACAGCACGTGTCTAAACTACGGTCACTGACCTCGTAATTTATTTGCATAGAAGCCGCTAGATTCGCTACTCCCACGGCCGCAGATCAGCCAATCTTCCACTTTATCACTATTACGTCACAAAGCGTTTTCACGGTAGGCATAGACTTTAGTACACCGGGCAAGACCTAACAGTACCGAGAGTCGATAAATATGTGCGTGGTCCCCAGTGCAGGTAATTCTCGTAGTTGCTAGTGGCGATCAAAGGTGGCGCGCGGCGCGGCAGCGCGGAGTGCATCGATCGCGATTACATCACCACTCGCGTCCTTTCTCTGCGCGCGCAGCCCGCCCCGCGGCCCCCCGACACCCGCACCTCCCGAGCGCCCCCACTCGCCCCCCGCCACCCGCCGCGCCCCGCTCACAGCAAACGCCATGGCTCGCCGCTACGTGCCGCCATTCGCACTTTGGTCGTCGCCCGCTTCGGTCGTGCTCTCGGAACTCTAGTACCCCAGTGCAAGTTAAACTTTACTTGGAACATTTTCAAAGTTAGTTTTTTTTCGTGCAATGTGAGGCGCGTTAAAGTTAACTGGAAATAGGGACTAGAAGTGATCATAAATCAACTTTAAAGTGATTAAAAATAATTTTAGCTCGGATTTAAAAACTTTGTGAGATGTTCGCGACCTACTTTTTCAACTTCCGTATAGGTAGTTGAGTTTCCACTTCGCGTTTTTTGTCATTCGTTCAACATAGCAAATTCGGCTCGCGTTCGGTTGTGCGCTGTTACAGAACAATTAGTAATATTTTTCCTTTTACTCCGTCATGTGACTCACGTCTCGCTGTAGCCGCACGCGCACGTGTCGCGTCTACGTTTCATATTTTAATTACAGTTGGGCTGAACGTCGCTGAACTATGAAGACTAGAAGAAAGAAAATTAAAATGTCAGTCGTGTCGGGGGGAGGAATCGATTGGACTGTGATATATATTAGTCAGTCTTTTTCTCTCTCCTATATGGTTGGCATGTAACCGTCGTCGTTAACATCACATGCTGCGCAGGAGTCTCTACTCATCACCTCCCAGCATGGCCGAGTCTGCAGTGACGTCAGAGATTACGCAAGCTGTTATTTGATTCGGCTGCGAAATCACTGAATTTTCTGCTAAAGACAAAGCCGTTTTCAGGATTTTCGCCATGGACTTGTATATTTTTTGCAACTCTACTTAGGATTGTTCTTGTGTTACTATTTCTGTGTGATCTCTTATGCTTTAAATATCTGTGTCGTAACAGTTGGGTTTGAGTCATTGCACTGAATGACGAAATGGAAATAATCGTCGGCGCGGCGGCTCGTGGCGGGAATTGGGCAATCTGCGAGCGAGCGGATGTCTTGCTCCGCGCCCCGCGCCCCGCCACCGCACACCGGCCACTCCCGCGCTGCCTAAATTTTAAAGTTGGTCGAAGAGCGCGAACTCAACGGACAGACTACGATTTCAAGCTTGTTCAATTTTCTTTTTTGTTCCAGCCAGCAACATTGTGCGACGTCACACGGCGGCCTCCTCCTATTTGTATAACCTGCTCGCCACTTGCGATTGATGTTTAACATAATTATTACTGCGCTTACTATGTACTTTGCAATGCGATTTAACAATAAATCTGTTTTAAATTGAAACTCAACTTGTTTTTACTGAAACTTATATTTTTATTTTGCAACTTTTCTATTTTTTTAACCCCTACCACACTGAACGTTGTATAAGTTGCATCATTGCAACAGAGTTAGAAAAACAACCACATAAAGTTACACTAAACAACTTTAAAGTTAGTGGGTGGGACCCCGGCCCGCCCTCAGCGGGGAGGCCCAATAGCAAGCCATATCCTTGTCCTTGATAAACTTCGAGGCTTCCGAGGAACCTCGCCGACACTTGAAAAAACACAATGGCTTAGCGAATGAATAGTTTCATAAATAATGCTTCTATTATCGCTAAAGAACAATACACTATTTACAATGGAAATAAAGAAATATAAATGATTGACGAAATGCTCTAAGCGAATTTAATTTGCCATTAGTGTCAAAGGTGTAGAAAATTAAAAAGAAGTGAAAAGAAAATTCGTTGACTTATATAACGAGTCGTGTAGAACTAAACCAAATCACAAAGAAGAAAGGCGCGTTTAGTAATGATGAAATTAATAAATGTTATTCAAGTAGAAAGTAAGTTGCTCACAGTTTATAAAACGGATAATAATGAATCATTTTAGAACAGTTTTAAAAACAGTCTTAAGTTTGGATAAAAATAAATCGATCATTGAACCAAGGCACACAGTCACTGATAACGGTGATGACGTATTTTTATGTCTACTCATGATAACGTAAAACGGTTCGATTCAAAGGAAATTGAAATACTAAGAGAAGGTCTAGATAGACGGAATACATGACCTTAAAAATTGCAAACAATTAGGGAAACTGGAAAAACGGGTTGTGAATGCAATTGGTTGAGAATATCTGACCTTATTGATAAACATAATAATATACTTATTTCAAAAGTGAAAAGTAGCAAATGAAACCGAAAGTAATAGTTATCATACAAATGTTACATTCCAAATTGGTTGTAATTTGCCTACAATTAATCAAATTAAAACTGTCAAACTAATCAGAGATGCATTTAAAGAAATATTATTTCTTATAATTTAATCACTCTTATAAATAAACAAGGACATTAAAAAAAATCAAAGTGGCGGTTTAAGGCACTAGAAATAAAGAAATACGTTGATGAAAATATAAACTTGACGGCCAGAGAATTAGTAATCATAAAATGAAAATTACGATGTAAGGGGGATGGACTTGGATACGCAGTCTATAACCATGAATTTACACATTCATTCAGCTGAACTGGCTGCACTTAGACATTTAGTACATGATTTTAGACTCATTTCGGACACTTTTTGTCGGTTACTCGACATATACAACTGTTTATAAAAAAAAGATTAATACACGGTAAAAAATTTAGACAAATTAAACGAAAACTTTCAGCGTCATTGGGTCTAGACTAGAATCATGTAAGTATCTACTGAATTCAGGATAATAGTTTACATGTCGATGTCCAGTCGATCCTATATTATATTACTGAGACAGTAGGCTATACCAAAAATGGGAGAGATTAGTTTTATTCTGAATTTTAATTTTTATCATTAATCATAATATGAGAAAACAAACAAGGAATGTTTTTCACTTTTTTTTTCAAGCAATCAATCAAAATGTTTTATTAAGTTGTCATTTCATAATAATTCTCAAAGAACTAAAATTAAGGTTGTAACCGGAAATATTTAAAAAAAAAAACACAAACTATTGTCTTAAATAAAGTCACACCACCTTTTTATATATGGGATCAAACAATACCTTAGAGACGTAGGTGTATTGATTCTCGTTTATCTCTCAATGCTATGTATGGGTAGGGCTTGGGGAGTGTCATGCAATAAAAAATCGTATTATAATGTTAACAAAAAGAAGGCTCGTAGAAAAACCCCAAAAAAACCTAAGGTATTGCTTATTTATCTATCTAGAACAATACGCACAGCTCACATTCACATATTTTCTTTCTTTTTTTCGTTTTACCCTTTTTTTATTTATAATGTGCCTTTACTATTAATTCTGTTGTGCTTTTTAATAATTATAGTGAAAAGAAAAGAAAAAATAGAGTGAAAATTGAACAAGGAAACAAACAACAGCGAAGAATTAAAGGGGATTTCTTGAAAAGATGAAAAAAAGAAAATACCTAACTTTGTTTCACGCATCAGTCAGTAATTTAAAAATATAATTGTGAAATCAAAATCAGTGATATGTTCGGTTCTCTGTGTTTTAACTGAAAAATGTTCTGTATATAAGTGATTTACCCGTAACGAAAGAAATAATTAAGATAGGCGGTTAAACGTGAAGACTTTCATTTCAATAAAATTTTAGAAATGTGTGGTGAATAATGTAATTTTTAGATACATTTCTGTTTTCTTTCCAATATTTTTGGCATTTTCAAACAAAAATAATTGATAATCAAATATTTTCATTAAAAAATAAATAATGCCTAAATAAAAGTGCACTATTGAATTTTCAGTCTTAGCACAAAGAAATTCCAACAGCCTAATTTTAATGAATTCAAAACGGGCAGAAGTCTTGACTCGTTTTAGAAAACTTTTTTGGAAAAAAAAATAACCAACTTTTGTTTTGTGTTTTTGTTGGAAGTCCCTTATTTTTTTTTGCCAAAAAAGCTTTTACTTAGGGTAGGTATCCCACACAAATCCTTGTCAAGTATCAATTTCATTGTATGATTGTAACTAGAAGTTATTAGCAAATCATCCACATACAGGGTGTTGTAACAAGACCCTTCACGAAGCCGTCAACCAAGCATTCTGTGCATCAAACTAAGTAACTTTACGCTAAAATTATTGCTGGGAAACGACTTTTTTTTTTGGGGTGAAAATTCACGTTTTACGGTAGGACTCAATGTAACGCACTCAAAACATTGAGCGGATGGATGCATTGAATAGTACCAGGGTTGTGGAGGTGTATAAAGTAAAAATCTTACATTAAAAACATGTAAGTATTTATGAAAAAACTTGTGAAAAAGTTGAAACTTTGACCCCCAATATCTCCGTAACTAGAAGGTATATGGTCTAGAACAAAAAAAATATCGCAATGACGAGGAGAACAAGTGGCTTTCGGCTTCGTTAAGAATCTTGTTACACCCTTTATACGAAGAAGAAAATGCATATTGTTGAGGATAATTCATAAAATAAAACGGAGCAAGGTTAATTTAATTAATATGGGACGACCGCGCAAGCTTCCTCTACCAAATGAAAAAAACGGCCAAGTGCGAGTCGTACTCACACGCACATAGGGTTCCGTAGCAGCAAACAATATAATACAAATATTTTGAAGGCTCATTCATATGTTGTATTGATTTACATTCATCAACAAAACTAAATTTGTTTTTCATTGTATGTTAATGAAAAACAAAGTTGTTGGTGCAGTTTGATGAAAAAGTCGCATACGAGTATCTCAAAAAATAAATATCTAATCTTATTCAAACCAATTTTGGTTGAAAGTTTTTTTTACGTTCTACAATTTTTTCAGAATTTTCCTCCCCTTTCTTTAGAAATTAGAGGGAGAAATTTATTTGGAATAAAGTGGCTGTTACATACACGGACAGACAGACATGACGAATCTATAAGGCGTCTGTATTTTGCCATTCGCCTACGGAACCCTAAAAATAATCACTTAAACCGGACCAGTAATCATGGAGTTACCGGTGCATGCATACAGGTTGTAACAAGACCCTTAACGAAGCTGTCAACCAAGTATTATGTACATCAAACTAAGTAATTTTACGCAAAAATTATTGCTGGGAAACGACTTTTTTTTTGGGGTGAAAAATCACGTTTTACGGTAAGACTCAATGTAACGGACTCAAAAAAAATGTGCTGTTGGATGGATTGAATAGTACGGGGGTCGTAGAGGTGTTTAAAGTATAAATCTTACATTGAAAACATCTATTAAAAAAAAGCTTGTGAAAAGTTAGAACTTTGACCCCCAATATCTCCGTAACTAGAAGGTAGAACCAGGTAATGGACTAGAACAAAAAAGTGATATACAAGTATCTTTCGGCTTCGTTAAGGGTCTTGTTACACCCGTTTTACATGAAAAAAAAAGACGCTGGCCGCTTTTTTAGAAGTCTGTTAATATGCACGTTAATATTAAGTAAGTAAAACCGTTTTTTGTTTGTACCGTATCTAATCGTGAAGAAAAAAGTTATAGGTAATGGTGCCGATTTTGTCATGGACACTGACACAATACTGTACTGATATAATTTATTGTATTGAAGTCAATGTCCGTGTCCGGTGTCCGCGGTCGGTCTGCAAAATGTCCGTACCGGTTTGAATGATCTATTACTTAGTCATTATCTGACACTGTTGTGCAATGCCGGATTAAGCAAGCGCGGGGCCCGTAGCAAATTCTATCGAGAGGCCCTTGATTTGCCAGAGACAAAATAGAAAAAAAAAATTCAATACACTTTCTCTTTTACTGGATTTTTATTATTTTTACGCACGCGTGTGGAAATAAAAATTTCCACAGATAACTATACTTAACTAACTCCAAATGGGTTCAATGTGGTTGCCTTTTTTTTTAATCTCGGCAAAGAGATATGCGCTGTACGCCGTAAATATTTTTTAGTATATAAATTGTGTTTATAAATAGAATAACATAGATAAACATGATTATTTTAAACAAATATTTACTTTTTTGAAAAAATAAACATTTATATGTGTTCGAAATTCAAAAATATTTTAAATTCTTTTTTTCATCTTATGCTGTCTATCAGCATCATACCTTTGCTTCTTCTTCAACCTGGTGAAAGCAAAGCGCGGAAAAAAATTAAATCATAGTTTCTAATTCCTGACAAAAATACTTTCCATTCTAATATTTTATTTCTTTGAATGTGTATTGAGAAACGTCGTTTGTTAAACGTAGGGATTTGTTTCTGCAGTTCTCGGCTCCATAACACCCTCGCCTGCAGCTCGGGTGTTAATTCCGCGCTTGAATGCAATAACAAAGTTTCCCCAATCATATCAAAATGTACTATTGCCAACTTCTTTCACAAATAATATGCGGTGTGCCCAGAGCTAACTTTTAGAAATAATTATGTATGTTAAAATGTATATTTATTGTTATAACTTTTGATACCACAAACTATCCATTGGCAGTTGTCCATTGTAGGGTTAGGTAGGTGGTCACCAAGGCCGTAGCCAGGAATTTGATTTATGGGGGAATTCCCTAAATGAAAAAGCCAATGAGTGAACATTAAAAAAAGAAAGTGAATTAGGATTATCTTAAAAAAAAACTGTCGTTTGTCGATTTATGTAAGGACTAACTTTTGTTGACCTATACCGAAATGCTTGCCAATTGGGAAACCGTAGGATTGAAGAGAGTGCGCAACGAGTTCGGAAATTATATAGTATTCACCTCGAATTTGATGAGTTTTCTTTTGTCTATTAATACAAAAATAGAAAGAATTCTGCCAATTTATTTTAAAAAAAACTCGTGAATGCAAAGAACGCACGACATTTTTGGCACTCAACCTGGGGTAGGTTGTATTTTCTTCTGACCATTCTTAAGAGCTCTGCAGATACTTTGTCAACTAATGCAGAGAAGTTTCTAAAAAAGAGAATGCAAAAGCGAGCGTAGCGAGCTCAAAAATTTTGACAACTCTCCTCGGATAAAAATTAGGTTGTTTTTGCTCATTTATTCCGAAATGAAAAAAATGGGAATTGGAGTAAATCTATAATGAATCTATATTGAGTACCTAAGTATAGGATGTATTAGCGAGCGAAGCGACCTTGCAAATTTTAATATTCGCCTGGGATATGTTGGTTTCTCGATAGTGGTCCCAGATTTCGAAAAGAGGTCCCTTCCCCAAATCGTCCTTGGCAAACATAGCTTGACCAGATCGGGCGACCCAGGGTAGTACATTTTTCTATAAACATTAAAACAGCTGCCCATTTAACAACTTGCACTCAAATCCCACCAATGCAACTATAGTCTAGGCCTCTAGGGGATTACTGCAGCTGTTTCTGAACAAGTCAACAATATCAAGTATCTCGGTATTATCGTAGACCAACACCTGACATGGGCGAAGCAAATTCAATCGGTTACTTCGCGCGTAAGGAAGCTTTTGTACATATTTAAAAAACTTCGATCTATAGCTGACAAAGAAACTTTATAGATGACTTACCTGGCTTTATGTCAGTCTGTGCTTAGCTATCGCAAAATAACTTGGGGTCTCGCTGGTAAAAGTAATCTAATTACTGCTGAACGTGCACATTAAGGCCTCTCATGGAATCCGATACCCCACTGATATGTTATAACGAGAAACGAGAGTGCTTATGTTACGGTGCGCCAACTGTACATTTTATCAGTGCTACTAAAATTTCATAAAACTGCAGCTGCAACAGAGGTATGGGATACACGCGTACACGCACGTATACGTAGAAAACCTTAGTGGAACAGAGTTTTCTGCAAACTTAAAGGACGGCAAAAAAATTACCCCAATCTGGGTGATCTCAGATATTTTGTGGTTGAATAACTTCTAGGTGAGTTGACTTACGACTTCGGTGTGATTGTAAAAAATGTTTATTATGTTATGTTCTGCCATAATAAGTTTATTTCCAAAAGTGCCGGGACTTTTGAAAATAGCCCAAAAATGTATGGAGGCTGGGTGATCTCCTTTGGCAATAAGGCTTTCTCTCGTATTGGACCATATATCTGTATGAAAAACTTAGCAATAAGCATAAAATCCTCCCCTTGACAAAGTTTGGGTGCAAAAAAACAGGTTCAGGATTGGTTACATGGGCTTAATTATGCTGAAACGGAAAACCTCTTATCGTTCAACCATTAAAGTATTCATCATCACATACACACACTCATCACATACACACTCACACTCATCACAAATACACTCACACTCGTCACATACACACTCACACTCATCACATACACACTCATACTCATCACTTACACACACGCACTTGGTTCCCCTTTAGTCGAAAGTTTAATTAATTATACTGTAACCGTTGCATTAATTGGCCTATGTTCTATTTTATATTTGATATTATCTGTCGAAAGAGTCTGGATCCTGCGACACAGGGTATTCTAGTGTGGAATCCAGTGTCATACCTAAATATTGTAACACTTTTTATGAATCGTGTTTTTTGTATTTGTTTTTGTACGCGTCACGTGACCAGAGGGCTGGCCTTTTTTGACCCAAAGAATCAGCATTGCCATCCAAGATGCAATGCTGGCAGCCTTCTGGGCACTTTTGCTATTGACAACGATGTGGACGAATTTTTTGACAAACTGTTATTCTTTTTAAATTTTGATACTTTTAAATATTTTATTATTATTTTAGATCCTACCTATTTGTAGTTTTAAATAATGTACCTACATACTGAATTCTAATAAGTTTATTTTCAATATTTTGTAATAGATCGTACAAACAAAAGAATATCTTACGTAAAAGGATTACTGCTTCTGAACTACATGAACGTTCTAGAACACAAACTTCACAAAGGAACCGAGTTCAAAGGTTCAAAGAAGATTCTTACGACGATTACAGTAACAAGGATGGTTCAACGACGTCATTGTGATACTAACTATTGTTAGTGTACGGTTGGAGCTTCATAGTTTAGTTTTGGCAGTCTTACAAAGGTCTACTGTTCTGATTATAATCTGACCTGTTACATTATCGTAGCTCATATAGAAATTAAAAACAGGAAAAAAAATGAAAAAAAAAGAGGAAAAATTGTGTTACAGTTTTTGATCTCTCTGAGTACCGAAAAGAATTATGGTCTCGGAACAATCCTAAATGTTATAAAATGTTTAAAAAGCAAGTTTACCAGTATTGCAGCAATCTTGAAAGTTAGTTTTATTCCTAGTTGCATTTTTTTTCGCGATCTCTACATAACAGAGTCTCAAATTCACACATAAAGAAAAGTAGGCAATCAAGTTAGGATATTTATGGTTTAACCCGATAGCTACCTCTTGACAAAAATGATACCCTTCAATCTTGAGCCTTTTGTAACTAGCATTCCTGATTTTCTTGTCAAGAAAACACATGGAATGAACTGTTACTATAGTTCCAAAAAAGTATTTAATTTAATTAAAACTAAAAAAACCCGACTGTTTTTTTAGTTTTTCTTAAATCCTTTTTTTATTTCCTGTTCTTTAGTTTAATATTGTTTCACATTTATATGGTTTGTCGTTTCATCCATTCGAAATAAAAAATTATATGAGAAACCTAAAGATGATTTTCAAATACGTGTATTCAAAGATACCCCGCTTAAGAATTATGTTACTTACGTCGACTTCGATTACTGTCATGTCTTTAATGATACTCGCTAGATTAAGAAAAATCTATTAACGTAAGAATCATCAAAATCGGCCCACTCGTTTGGTCTCTAGAGTGCCACAAAGGAACAAACATACACATAATATAATAGGCTGAGTGATCGTGAGAGCAGTTTACAAACTTGTCAGTTTGTCACGCTCATTGACAAGAAACCCTTATGTATGATGTTACTACGACGTCTTGAAGGAGTAATTCTAGTGTGGGAAAGAGACAGAGCTATACAGGTCGTCTAGTGCCATCTATTTCCCACACTGGAATTACTCCTACTTTAAGACCTCATGGTAGGCCACCTGAACTCAGTGTAGTACTATGTACTCGTAGTATGGCTCCAAATTTGCAAGTTCATCATTCCGGAAATCCCTACGGAATCTCGCACCATTCACTGGCTTTACGTAAAAACTGGCGAACTGACACAACTGGCGTAGTCACGGGAAAACTGTGTACATTCCGATAGCGCATTTTTTGATTGGCTCGCGAGCACTTAAGCCACGCGGGGTTCAGCAAATTGATATTTTAAATAAGCTTTATTTAAAGCCAATCAAATGTTAAGTCATATGATATATGAAAAGTTATAAATCCCAGTAGCTTTAAGCCACTCGTTTTAGCAATGCACCATTTTATCTCGAAATTGCATTCGACTCGAGCGGCTAGCGCACTCAGAACTCGGACAGCTGTGCTCTCTGTTCCGGCTGCCAGAAAATAACGTGATAACTTTAAAAGAACATATCTTGAATCATGAAGAATAGCAACTGAAATAAACTTGTGTTGCTTTGAAAAAAAAAAAAAATTGATAACACAACGTAACTAACCTAATATACATTAGTAACCAATTACCTAAACACATAGGTACCTGAAAACTAAGAAACGACATTTAAGTTTATCATTCCTTCCTTCGCAATGCCTTATTTCTTTTAATTATTAATTCCCTTTTCGAAAGTTTTTAAGTCAACGTCAAAAAGTCCCTTATAAATAACCAAAGAAAAGAGCATAGATTACACGCGAATATTTGCTTTATCCACGTTCCTATAATAATATGATCATAAAACTTAAAGCAATTTTCCTTCAAGAAAGCTCTCCCCTTTCTTCTGTTTCTTCATCTCCTGATTTTTCTTCTTCTTGTATTCGTAACTAGTATAATATAATCATTTGCACTCTGAGATATAAATGCGTACCTAGTGAAGTGATCTACTAACAAGTAGGTACAAATATTTTTTCGTAGGTCTTGACCCTCCGAAACCTCCTATTGTGTCTATTGAGATTATTTCGATTGTTTCAAATGCTGGAACCAGATGAGACATAAATCCAAATTGGTACTGTCCTTTTGATTTATTTCTTAGACAAAGCTCACAGTATCTACATACTTTTTAGGGTTCCGTAGCCGAATGGCAAAAAACGGAACCCTTATAGATTCGCCATGTCTGTCTGTCCGTGTATGTCACAGCCACTCTATTCCGAAACTATTAGGACTACACAGTTGAAACTCTGTAGGAAGATGTATTCTGTAAACTGCTTTAGGATTTTTATATAAACAAATTCAAGATTAAGGATAGATACCCACATAGATTCCACAAAAGACTATATTTACGCTACTTGAGGTTCTTTGCAGCCGCAGCAGCAGGCCGGTCTGTGGATAGGTAACCATCAAATAAATACCGAGTTTCCTCCGGGCCTTGGAAAGCACGTTAAGCCGCTGGTCCCGGCTGTCATTTGTAAATCTTTGACAGTCGTTTCAGGTAGTCAATGGCCAAAAAGTTCGACAGCCGGTCTACCAAGCGGTTATCGTAAGTATTACCCAGTAGGTGCTAACTGGGATGTAGAGGTCAGATAAGCGGTCGCTCCATTTTGTTTTAACATTTTCCCCACTCTACGAATTTCTCCTGTATCTTGGGTGCGTTTACAAAAAGGGCGTTTTTTAAAGATCGGAATGGCGGGCGTTCACACCCTAGCTAACGCATTTTTTCTCGACGTCATCCGACAGTTTTTACGGAAATAATACGTCTGTTTGGGTGAAACTGTCAACAAAGAGAACCTGTTGCCGGCGAACTAGTTTCGTAATTGCTCTGTCAGCGCAGTCCCAATGTACGAAAACATGTCAACCGTTTTGCGTGATAATTTTCGCAAATTGAGAGGATGGTGTTTAATTACCTATAGCCCGGCTGGTAATGGTTGCGATTCACTTAATTATCGGAGGCATCTAGGTAGTGCATCACTAGGGATGCCTGTGTAATCACATACATAACTGAATTTTGTTTTCAGCTGTGATGAATATCCTACAGAATACAACTGAGTTTTTAACCGACGCGACGCGATAAAGGAGGAGGTTTTCAGGTCAGTTTAGCTCTAAACAATGCACTTTCGAATTGTGTATGACCACTTGTATGACGCAGCACCTGTAAACTCAAATAGAGATGTTGAAGACTATTTTACATTTCCCAGAAGTGGAACAGACCTTTAAAATAAAATAACATTCATTCTGTGATACTTACTACCGCTCTTCAACAATGAACCTCAAGTTACACACATTCAGTCTACAGCGTATAAAACGCTATTATTATGCCGCCGGTAATCTTTCAATTTGCCAACGGCTCCATCCGACATCGTTACGAACAGTCACCATTCAGCAAGGTGAACTTTGAGTTACCAACACCAAATTGATTTGCATTTTCTATGAGCAATCAGGAGACGGAGATTATTTTCGCTAAATCATCGGTCCTGGCTGTCCTCAGAAGCCCGAAAGTCAGTAGATTTGGTTATAAAGTCAAATTCAAAAAATTTGCTTCTGTACACTAACTGGTAACTGCGGGTTAGATCGATGCACACTTACATACGAGCATTCAGCTGTATCCAGTCAATTGAAAGCTAACCCAACGTAGTTTGGTTTGGAAAAGGCTAGGTAAGATTATACTAAACGCGAGTGTATAGAGATTTATTATAGTGTCTTACATACATTTATTTTGTAGGCAGGTATGTCTAGATATGAGCATAAGACTATAGTCTTCTTCTCGTGCCGGTGAGTTTCATTCTGGCCTCAGCGGTGGCTTTCACTTGCTCCTCCTAAATAATGTCCGATCACCCGAGGAGGTGGAGGTGGCGGGAGATCTACCACCCGCTAGCCCTTGTTAAGGCAACATCAAGGTGGCGTGACGGCGCCTGCGCTCGCCCGTCCACTTGCGGCGGGTGAGGTCCGCGAAGATGTCTTCCTTCCGGACCTGCTCCACCGCTTCCTTCTACGAATTCATTTTCCTACAGAAGCCGACTATACATCTGTCTTAGGCTGGCAGCGATAAGTGTCGTCCGGCTATTGACACGACGCTGCTCCACCAGTCAAGGGTATACTGGCCGTGTCTTCGCTGCAATCACATTGGCGGCACACGGGGGACGCTTCCCGACTTGCCAGCTTACGGTATGGTGCTAACTCGACAGCTCGTGCCTTTCCACCAGAGATGTGCTATGCAGCTATGCTGCGAGAATGTAAAAGCTAAGCTACGAAACTATGTGACCGTTTCCACTAATGCTAAGCTATGTGCGCAGCGAGTAAGATGTGCTATGAAAATGCGCCTCCGTAATGTCTACTTTCGGTGACAAACGCGCGCCTTCTGTAGGTACACTGCTCTGTACATCCATAGCACACATCCATAGCTCGCATCCATAATACACATCCATAGCTGACATCCTTCCATATAAAAAACGTATCATAGTTGAATCACTTTCTATGCTATGTGGACCAATGAATATGATTGTTGGATATTAAACGCATCCATAGCAGCGCTGCATATCACATCCCTGATGGAAAAGCAGCCTAACACTTGCCTCTTGTCAGTTCTGAAAGTGCAAGATATTGTGCACGACTGGCAGGACAGAAGATGTGGCATACCTTGTGACGGCTCGAAAATCACACTCTGTATGGGATGGGCCGGTAATACCCCATCTTATTCATTAACATTATGACAAATAACGGCGTAGTAGCGGCATCGTACCGTTGTCGTAGCGTTGTCTTAGTGGTGTCTTATTGTCGTCGTAGCAGCATCGTAGTTGTGTCGTAGCCATGTCGTAGCGGCGCGGTGTCTTAACTTTGTCGTAGCAGCGCCGTAGCTGAGTAATTGCTGGCGTTTTAGGTTTTTCGTATCGTATCTATACACAGTGATATAAGGTTATTTTGAAATTACAATCAGACACTTCGATTTTATTTTTTGGATAGATAATACATTACTATTGAACTTAGATGTTGTATAATAGCTATTATAACAACATTGCATATCACCCGTGCGAAGGTGCGGGTCTCTAGACACAACAAAGTAACTCATAAAATCAATACACCAATTAGTGTTCATAAAAGCTCACGTTTGTTTAATTGAGTGCTCAGCGCAACGCAAAACCACGTCTCTGAATTTAGTTGCTGTGTTATACGGACATTACTCAGATTTTTTGTCATTAGATCCTTAATAATGACATTGTTTTTATAATATTATATATTATGATACAAGTGAGCTAAGTTGCTCATTATACATGAGGCTGTGGGTTGCAGCCCGAGCCGTAGGCGAGGGTGTTAATCAGCCGAGTGTCTAGTGGGCAAGTTGATCACGAGTTTCATACGCACTTTTTGAACAAACTTAGAAAATAAGGGGATGAAATACCGCACTGCGAACAATTGCGGATGAGGCACCTGCTATGTATTGTAAATTGTAACAAACTAAATAACTATAGTTGTATTTTGGTGTTGTAAAGTCATTAATAAAACTCGCTTATATTTCTTAGACGTGCATTTCCAAAAATTTTAATATAGTAAAAGGTTTTTATGATTTGTGCATGCCACTACAAAACTGAATTCAGTATTTAAGGATGCGACGGTAACGAAACCACAGCGCGGACTAGAAAACGGAACATCATCATTTATCTTTAAAAGGGCTAGTACTCGACGTTATTAGTTCTGTTAATATAAAGCAATTAGTTGTCTTGTTTTTGTTATCTGAGTTAAATATTCCAGTTTCTAGAAGCGCCTTTTTGATTTAATCGGATTCCCTAATTTCCTACACGCATAAGGTATATGGTTTCTCGCCATATTGATCATCTATGATGATCCCATTTATAGATGAGGTAATGCTTCAGCCAGAATCTTCCTGCGACAGAACTCTTCAACGGTTGCTGGTATTGTCCTGATGTTTCACACGTACGGAAAGATCACTATTCAAGTTACTGTAATAAAAAGAATGAAGGATTATTTTAGATTTATCATTAACACTAGAAACGGGGTATTTACCATGTTTACTGTTTGTTTTGAGTTCCCGATATATCGGCGCTGTTGCAAGCACCATGATCACGGATAAATTGAAGTTATTGCGGGTGGGGTTTACCAATAAGCTGATCAAAATGCCCAAAAAAGTTCGCGTTGCGATTGACAGTCGTAGAGGTACTGAGTGCAGAAAACGAACAAGAAAGTGACTAGACCGATTTGTCTGCTCATAAACACCCACCCGCAATAACTTCAGTTTATCCGTGATCATGGTGCTTGTAACAGCGCCGAAATATTGGAAACTCAAAATGAACAGTAAACATGGTAAACATCCCGTAGATAATGTTAGTGACCATGACAGTTTAAAAATTTATATTTTAGATTTTTTTATTATTCTATTGGCTGCTTCATTTGCTGAGCTGAGTAATGAATATAAATGTTGTTGGATGAGGAGGGAGAGGAAGACCGAGGAAAGAATGGATGGATTATGTGAGGTAAGGACTGATAAGAAAGAAAAAGGAGTAAATGATAGCGTGACGGTTGACATAGGTGAATGAAAGCAAAAAAACCTGTTGCGCCGACCCCAAGTAACAATGGGAGATGGGACAAGGGCAGGAAGATTTATTTTGATAATTTGCTGAGCTGAAGCCAACATGGCAAAGGAGAGCTATTGGGGTATTGACATCCTGAAAGTTTTTGATGCAGTGAATTTATTAATTGATCTCTATGTACCTAAGTGCTTACTGTTGTCAACGTCAAAAATAGAAGTCTACGAGCCCGTCAAGAAAAACGAAACTGTCGTATTTATCAGTAATTTATTGACGAATTTTCTTTGCCGCTAAGGGCCAGTTGTTTCGGCCAGTGTTCTATGCCACGTTTATGCATATTTGATGATTACGTTCGATATTAAACTTATTTATGACAATAGGTATGGTCTATGTCTCAAGTTTATGTGTCAAATACTGGATGTTGGACTTAATTTCGTTTCGTTTTTTAATGTCGTGTTTAATGTCTCTAAGATTTTTATTGCGATGAAGTTTGTTATTGATTATAGAAACAAAAAAAAAATACAGGTAATTGAAATAATCATTTTCGTTTTCTTTTTTTGGCCTAAAACATAAATCTAACCGATTGTCGTGTTCTGTTAGGGGGAAAAAAAAAACATTATCGTTTGTTTTCTATTAATTAGTCGATTTATTTGTAGAATCTTTTACAATAGTGTGTCGAGTGTTGAGTAGGTAGATATCTACGTATAACATCCTTATTTTTTTTAGGGTTCCTTACCTCAATCGGCAACACGGAACCCTTTTTTTTCGGATGGGAAATCATCAAATAACTCTTCCCGCTCTGGGCTGAGCCCCAAAACGGAACCCTTATAGGATCATTTTGTTGTCCGTCTGTCTGTCTGTCAAGACTCTTTTTCTCACGAATGCGTGGCGGTATCGAGCTGAAATTAATACCAAATACTCAGGTCTGCTACCCCTCGGAGCAATAAAAATCAAACTTGTAAGTCAACGCGATCAAAAGATATGACTGATGTCGCATATTATGCGATTTCACAAGGGAATCAAAACCTATAGGGTACCTACTTCCGTTTGACCTAGAATCATGAAATTTGGCAAAAAGCAAGGCCTTAAAAAAGCACAAATAAAGGAAAAATTCAAAAAAATAAAAAAGTTGAAAATTTAAGGGTGTCCCCATACATACATAGTTGACGCCAATTAAGATATTTCTTTTTTAGATAATGGTACGGAACCCTTCGTGCGCGAGTCCGGCTCGTACTTCGCCGGTATTTTCAGTTGGTACTTTCAGCAATAACTTCAATTGCCATCATTAGTGCCAGCGGTAACTTTGACGGGAAAGTATATAATTAGATTGACAATTTGACATGACACAAGTTTTAGGGTAGATTTATTCAAATGTATCTCCAGAGAGTCTTCCATGTCCTTTTATTAAAAAATAATTTTAAAACACAGATGAGTTTTATTTTAATCGGCAGTCAGACTTTGTGACATGTAAAATACTGGTATTCAGCTGCATCTGGTTAGACTGGAAGCCGACCCCAACTTAGTCAGGAAAAGATGATGGTGATGATGTAAGACTTTGTGACACAGGTAGCCTAGACAAATAGCAACCGCTTTCAAAGCGTTTCTTATTTCTTCAACAAATTTAAACACGATTGACATAAACGTTTCTGCAACTTACGACAATTTTTTAATTTTTTTTTAATTTCCAGTCCTCTTTCCACATATCGCTATCACTGATAGCTGGTCATTTTGTCCAGGGCCTCAGCCGCCTCAGGTTCTCTCATCTGTTAGACTTTTTAGCGTAAGTCCTCTCAACTTCTCACAGATTATAATACATAGGTGCTGCAGCTGTCAGTTCAACTCGTTTTGAACTGTAACGTCACATTGTTCCCTTTCTTAATTTCCGATCGATCGATCTGAAGAATAAATAAATTTAACAGACGAGTATAATTTATTTATAACTAGGTATGAGAAGCCATAACTAGGCAGCTACTTGAAATCTCCTTCTAAATATACATAAGTAACTACTAATTTAGAAAACAATCGACTACTCGTAGGTAGAGAGA
Source organism: Eugnorisma glareosa (assembly GCA_947578425.1). Classification (NCBI taxonomy): domain Eukaryota; kingdom Metazoa; phylum Arthropoda; class Insecta; order Lepidoptera; family Noctuidae; genus Eugnorisma; species Eugnorisma glareosa. The sequence goes on from OX387957.1 coordinate 26,989,040, forward strand.
TGCTAAAAGTATCTGCGTAATCTATGAATATGATAATAGAAAAGTACTTTTAGTTTGCGAGCACAAGTAGATAAATTGAATTCAAACATTCATACATGATTCATAATGGATTTTCATAGTGTTTGAATGAAAATGTCGCCCTCGTTTATAAATGGGAGGTAAATGGAACTTGCAAAAGAAATTTTCCAGATGGACCATGCTATTGCTTTCCATCTGGCGACGCAAAGCGACACAGTGTCTTCTGTCCCAATGAAAATTTGTTCCGTACCAGCCAAATGTGTTAAAGGTTACTAAAGGAGTTCTGTGTCTGAGCTGACTGGTCGTATGTGTAAACTTCGTTTGTGTTTTCCTCTGCGGAAGTAACCATTTTTGTACAACCTTTTAAAAGACTACTTTTTAAACTGCAGCATAAACACACATCATTGTATAAACCAAGTAGGTACTTAATATTGTACTCGTAACAATAGTTGTATGGTAAAATTGCCAACAGTAATCGTAAAAACTGATACCGTTTCACGTTTCTTATCACTGTTTCTAACACTTTGCTTTATCTTGAAAGAATAACAGCGACGTTGTGATAATAAGTGCGTGCCTATTTGTGTTTGTATAGGTAACGCAGTTTTTATTTACAGAAACAAAATTTAATGCCGAAGATGAATTCCATTCCTTCAAGCCTAGGAACTTAGCAAGCCTTAGAATTTTGCATTTTCCAAAAGGATTTCTGTCGGAAATCTGAAAAAGTACTCATATTGAGGGTCCGCTTGAATACAGCGTGTTTACTTGTAAAAAAAATGACCATAACTACACACATCAAAAGTGTCTAGGGATCAAGCATTTTTATGTGGATTTCTTGAGATTGAGATGTGGCTTTGTAATAAATTTATGATTTTATAAATTTATATGGATCCTTTTTGGTGCATTTCATAATTTGAATCAGGAACTGTGAATCAAATTCGAGTAAAAGATGAAAATCAGCTGTCAATATTTTCCCTATAAAAACATACAACGCATTGAAGACATTATTAGTGCTACTGTTTCCCTACTACTGATTAAAACCAACGTTATTATGGAGCGGCGACGTCATTTAAGCAGGGAAGAAATGCTCAGAGCCGTGGGAATGATAGAAGCTGGTTCCCGGCAACGTACTGTGGCTTTAGCTCTGAATACAAGTCAGAGTGTTATCAGTCGACTTTGGACACGTTACCGAAGCACTGGTACCGTGGCTGAGCGCCATGGAGGACGGTATCGCTGCACCACACGGAGACAAGACCGATACATTCAAATCTTAACTCGAAGAGCTCCAACAATAACCGCCATGATGTTAGCCGTGAGGCTTCATCACTCTTCAGGGAACTTAATTAGCGACCAAACAGTCAGAAACCGCTTGCATGAAGTGAACCTTCATTCCCGAAGACCGCTACGGGTACCACCTATAGCAATGCACAATCGTAGGATACGATATCAATGGGCTCTTGAACACAGAAATTGGGCAGAAGAACAATGGCGTTTCGTGTGCTTTTCTGATGAGTCTCGTTTTGGTATGAGACCGGATACAAGACGTATACGACACTGGAGAACCCCTGGACGCCAACAGCGATTAAAATCCTGCCAGGAAGTCCATCCTTATAGTGGTGGAACCATCATGGTATGGGCGGGTATTTGGATCGGCGGAAGAACTGAGTTGATTTGGATCAGAGGCAACCTCAACGCTCAAATTTATGCTGAGACGATTGTATCAGACGTCATCGTTCCTCTACAAGTGCAAATCGGTCCCTTATTTCAGTTAATGCATGATAATGCACGACCGCACACCGCAAGAGTTGTAAGACAGACTCTCGCCGCAGCTAACATCAATGTCCTGCCCTGGCCTGCTCAGTCGCCAGACTTGAATCCGATTGAGCATGCATGGGATATGCTACAGAGAAGAGCTCTGCCGAATATGGAGGGTATCCAGTCGCAAGAAGACCTTTTTTTGTTGTTGCAACGAACATGGGCGGCCATTCCACAGCGTGATTTGGATGAACTCATTTTGAGTATGCCAAACCGATGTTCTTGTGTTGTTAGTGTTCGCGGTAGAAACACGGATTATTAATTGTTTAAGTTACCCAATAAAATTTTAAAGAAAACTGTTATTTCAGTCTTTTTTTCGAACTTTTGTGTTAGTGGTTCAAATGTCAAAAATCCCTTTATTAGGAAAATGGCAATTTTCTTTATTAATGCAAAGGTGACTTGGTTTATCGTTACTGTGACAAACGAAAACACTTTATTTGATGAATCCTTAAAGAAAATTTTAATTAATATCAATCAGGAGAAAAGTTATTGCAAAAATATATGTTGATCCCTAGACACTTTTGATGTGTGTATTTCACGGGTTTTTCTGTACAGAAAGCAGGCAATGATTGCTCAACTTGTGCTTTTCAGTTTTCAACGAAAGCGCATTTAATGGTTAAATATCCAATATATAGTCCATTGAGCACAGAACACATTTTCTTTGTTCCTCTAATGGCCAGAGATTCTACAGATGTTGTAAGTATTCAGCTTGCCTCGCTGTTCTAACTGGAACACTACTATGGCTAGATGTTATAATTGGAGTAATTAGTTAGCTTTCACTTATCCTGTTTTCGTTGTGTAATAATAACAGTTGTTAGAAGGACTGCTTCTAGTGATTATAATGTAAATTTCAAAGCGTTTGCTTCCGAATTATCATAGATTCCTCCGTCGCGGCGTCGTCGTAACCCTTCCATTAGACTTGTATCACGTACGGGACCTGTACCGTTTCTTCTATGAATTAAATATGAGTCCCGCATATTGTATTGGAGTGGTTTCATCAATTTTTCAGGACCTGTTCGTTTGTCCTGAATGTTCGTTACTTTTCTTCAGTTTTCAGCGGATTTATGTACGTATGTCTTTCGTGGGTACGTGCCGAGTTGCGTATTTTGTGGTAGTGGTTTCTGTGCCCCTTTATATAGTGAAATATGAATTGAAGATCATACTGAGGAACGCTAGGTTGGGTGTCGTGAATCCCAATAAGATGCAGTAGGAACTCCTCGCTATCAGAATGCGTGGCATTCAGACAAGCAGCCGGAAAGGAGCTGAGAAGTCCCGGCCGTGTAGCATTACACTAGGCCGTACTTGGAGAATGCATGCTTCAATGCAGCAGCCCTAGGGTGACTGGGCAAGCACGCCGGCAGCCGGGGCCTGCCAGACGCTTTGATACACTTCAGTAAACCGCACATGTTTGGTACTGAAATCAAATATTTATTTACATGGCTTAGACCTGAAATTTCAAGTACGAGACCTCAAAGACCGTAAAATATTCAAATAATAAAATACATTTACATATAAAGAGGATACCGCGAAAATCGTTATCAAACTAATAAACTATCGTGTCAAATTTGGTAATTATGTTATTTTGCGTTGAGGAGTCACTGAGATATATGGGATCATTTACTATGAAACGTCTGATACTCTGTCTATAGTACCTATTTTAAATCTCTTTGTTTACTGTTATCTCTTGAACTGTCAGGCAGTGGAAAATGTCTTTCTTTCAAATCCCCTACCATTATTTCCTAATTAATTTCGCCACGGGTTCCAATAAACCTGAACCATTTATTTGTTCAGTCTTCACCTCTGTAGATTCTGATTAACAGGATTGTTAGTGGTTGGAAATAACATTTTACTTTAATTTAATTATGAAAATTAAACACTGAAGGAAAATAGCAATCCGGAGCCGGCGATAAACAAGAGAACTGTTTGATGAAATAAAATAAATGTATTTACTGCGAATATGTGCACAACGCAGAACAAATATGTGCTCTGTAGCTTTAACGTTTCGGGCAAAATGCGCTCAATCGAATTATTATATTGACCAGTATTTGAGCAACACAAATATTTGGTTCCTGTTAATTGGCACCAGCGCGAATGTGTAAAGTTAATTTCACTACTGAAATTATTTGCTCGTTGCTTGGTCAGAAAAGTGATCAATTATTTTGGCAATTGTTGTATACAGGATGATGAGCAGGTAGGTACCAGGTACACAGGTCCAAAGGAGCTAAGGATCTACACTGATGGATCAAAAACCGACGACAGGACAGGTGTTGGATACTTCTCCGACGACCTAAACATTAAAATATCCAAACCCCTGGGAATGCTCAAGTCTGTCTATCAATATGAGTGTGTAGGCATTATCCAAGCGCCACATGCCATAGAGGTCAGGGAAGTTACGTCTAGCCATATTCGTATACTCTCCGACAGTGCCTCAGTTCTTCAATCCTAAAGAGAAACCAGATCACGTCGAGACTAATACTGGAATGCCATAATGCCCTAGAACGTGTTACGGTACTAAACCGCAACACGGTGACACTGCAATGGATCAAAGGACACAATGGATCACTTGGAAACGATGCGGCTGATAAACTCGCCAGAAGGGGATCCAACACAAAAGCCTTCGAACCCGAACCCATTGTGCCCATTCCTTTCCAGCAGCTAAGGAGTTGGTTAAAGGATCACACTCAAACACAATCGGGAAAATGGTGGACCTCGACACCAGGGTGCAGGCATTCCAAGGAAGCTATGCCATCCCTAGACACGAAGCTGACGAAGCGCCTTCTGCACCTGGATAGAGATAGGTGTGACTGGTGGCGGGGACCATCACTGGTCATTGCTCACTGAACAAACACTTCCACACCCTAGGTATCACTGACAGCCCCCTGTGCAGAGCGTGCATGGAGGTGGAGGAAACGGTAGCGCATGAACTCCTCGACTGCATCGGCGTCGCCCAGATCCGCGAGGAGACTCTTGGAACACCGGGATCCCTTGCGGATGTCCTGAGACGATGGGGAAGTTTGATCTGTTTTTGGAGGGAGGTGGGCTGGTTGGAGTAACGGTCGCCATGGCTCACGTCCAATGGTCCACTTTAGGGACTAAGTGCGGAAACAACTTAACATAGAACATTGCTACCAGTTAACCAGCCCGCTATACAATACAATACAATACAATAGGTACGTAGGACAACGGCATTTTTTTTTAAAGAAACCCTACAATAGCGCTGACTTGAGTAACGTTGGATATAGGTATTTTATTTGACACAATATTTGTAATGGGAACACCGAAATACTCCGAAATATTTTATTCCGAATTTCGATGTTCCGATTTTCAAAAGTCCGAATTTCATAATACCTAAGAACTATAATGTCGATTATTAAAAATCACGAAATTTATTTTCCCGAAAGTCGTAAATGCGATTTGTTAGTTTTCCGATTTTCATACGTTCGAAGAATCAAATGCTCGAAGGGTACTCGGTCCGAAAAAAGGTTTTTTAAAATTCAACATGATGTGCTACAAAATTTTGTGACAGAAACAATGCTTGCTGCATGTTGCATGCCTGCTTGCTTGCTGCTTGCCTGCTTGCATGCTGCATGCCTGCTTGCATGCTGCATGCTGCATGCCTGCTTGCATGCTGCATGCCTGCTTGCATGCTGCATGCCTGCTTGCATTTTGCATGCCTGCTTGCATGCTACATGTCTGCTTGCACGCTGCATGCCTGCTTGCATGCTGCAAATATCTATGTATTATTGATGAATCACGTCGGTTAGATTAGGTTAGAACTGTGACTATTAAAGCGCGAAGGCAAGCAAGATAAGATCGGTATCGCGAAGGCAAGATCGGTATTATAATAATCGGAATTCGTATTTTTGATGTTTCGGATTATTATTAAGTCCGACTTTTTGTTAATCGATCTATTGAAACTCGGTATTTTGAGAATAGTAATTATAAACGTTAGGAATATTGAAATTTAGGAATTATAAAAATAGGAGTAATGATAAGTCGGAGTTGTTATGTCCGGAATTTTGAACCATTCGTAATTATGAAAATCGGTATTTTGAAATTCGTATTTGTGACTGACGGAATAAAGTTTTTCGTATTTATGTAGTGTACCTACCCATTTGTAATGGCAGCGTTCTTGAAATGTTTGTCCGTTCGGAGTTCACCCGTATTAGTGTAAAAATGATTTATTTTATAAATTATTTTCTTACTATTAACTGTAAATAACCACAATAATATTATAAAGAACCTGACGGAACGGGCTCCTTCCAAGGCTCCTTCAGAAGAAGTCCTGCGCACGGTATTGACGGAAGCAGAGGAGCTGTTCAACTCGCGCAAGTGAATCCCGACAGCGAGGAGGCGTTGACCCTCGTGGATTTCTTACAGGGTGCAAAGTCAGAACGGCCTGTGCCTGGAACCATATCCAAATCTGACCTCGTAACACGAAGCTGGTGGCACAGAGTCTTGAGACTAGCCGACCAGATCTGGAGGCTAGGCGTTGAATAAAAGAGTATTTGCCGTTATTCAATTATACGACATACCCGTTACACGATGGCACGGTCAGGGTAGCTGACTTGACCACATCCTGCAGCGCCCCTATGGAAGCTGTAGTCATATTCAAAGGGTGTGGTACAGACCACTAAACTAAACCACTTTCTTATTGAAACGAAAACCGCAACCGCGTAGCTACCAAAAGTCCCCATTCGATCGAGTAGGTTTTTTATTTCGCGAATACAATGTGACAAACATTGATTATTATTTATCGATAGCGCGAATCGCTACTAATGGATGGGACGTCAAAGTGGGGACCTGTCACAACTAGATTGTTGACAGCATTAGTCGCGCCCCAAATAGCTGCAGTACCAGGGTGACAGTACCGTAATAGAGACTATTGATGATTTATGATAGCACTCTGAGACCGCAGCTTTTAACGCATTGAGTGACGTGTCTGGCTGTCAGCTTTGTCTCGGACGAACTAATCACCCTTCACATATGGAGGACATCCATCACGTCCAAAAAGCGAATCCTTGTACCTGAAATCGAAACTTTATGTTTGTTTGATGGTCTTTGGATTGATGTAGTGCACTTTGTCCAATGCAATGATTATCCATTGCTTCTACAGCAATGAAATCGTTTCAGGCAGGCAGGAAAGTGCACCAACCATGAATTGGGATAAGGGCTAGCACTTCTTTAATATTTAGGAATGACCGCAAAAGATGAAACTTATAGAAAACGTCCAAGTTTTAAAACGCTCCGTGAGACCAATCTGAACAAAACGTGTTTGACGTTACTGTGAGAGGGAATGGACTATAATCCACCCCGCGGGCCCAGTGCGGGTTGGTAGATGTCACATGTCTTCGAATTTTTGATTCTAGTAGGACATGCTGGTTTCCTGACGATGTTTTCCTTCACCGTTTTTGAGGGCAGTGGTGATGAAATAAATTACACAAAGTAATGCGCCTGCCTGGGTTCAAAACCACGACTTACTGTTTGTAGTCGGGGCCGTCACAACTGGGGCCATCGCTGCCCTCAACTCATTAATTAATAGCTATTTAATGAGACATTCGTTGCCTTATCGTAACATTATAATTAATAAGTTTATTAAGCCCGCGATGGTCGTAGCAAGGCTGACAGAGCCACTAATGGATCCAGCCGTCGAGACGCGCTGACTCGACAGGTCTATTGACTACCCGTCTACGACAATTATTAGATATTTTCAGCGCCATTACGAGTTGACGGTAAGACGTTGTCGTAGTTTGAGTTTAAGCTACCACAAGAAAGGCAACTTTTGCAAAAGCGATTTTTTCGTAAAGGGTAAAATTGTATGATGTGATTAAATTACAAAAAAGTTAACTTATGTACATGCGAAGATGTTGTCAAAACAGCTCGTAATAAAAATCTTCAAGAAAAATTCGTTAAATCATGAAGAACTAAAAATTGTATGTAGAAAAATTCTTAGTAAAATTCTTTCATGAATGGGAAGCTACATTATTCCCGAGTGTCAACGGCTATAAATATATATATCTAAGTAGGCGTCATCAAATATGAAAAGTACATATGTTAATAAAGTTTCCTATTAGACTACTCCGAGAAAAAGCATGGGAACAAATTCCGAGGTCACAGTCTCCGTTATATTCCAGCCCATCATCTTGGTCGGATAATATAAATCCACGGTGTTAGCACATTTTTATACAACATAGGAGGCCCTTCCAGGTTTCGCATGGCTGTAATTTACTAATAAAAAATGCGCTCAGCAAAAATAAAAATATAATTTATGTTCCATCAGATAAAAAAAAATCAGCCAAACCGGCGCGGCGAGCCGTCCTCGAGTGATGCTCCATCATACATGTTGCAATCGATTTTCATTTAAATAGATATAAATACACAATTTGATGTCCATTTCACATTCGTCCTTGCTACGCCTGTCTGCAACGCCTGCTGCAGACAGCGCCGGCGGCATTTTATTGAAAATTCAGCGTGAATAAAAAAGGTTTGGGTGGATTGTAATTGAATTTCACGATGTAAATGGCGGGCTGATCAGTCTGCGTGTGGAAATTCAATATCATTCGACAGGTTTTTGTTACTAATTACCAGCCGTAGCCATTGTTGTATGAAGTCAGATAAGATAAAACATCTTTGTTCTATATTTTGTTAGGAAAAATATATTTAAAAAGTTAAAACCCTAAATTAAAATTATTGATGGATTTATAATTTAGTATAAATCCTGGACTATTATGTATGTTATGTTTAGGTTAATTGTCATTCTAAATTTCTTCCATTAAAAAAATAGTTTTAAAATATTTAAAAAGTTAAGACCCTAAATTAAAATTAAATTAATTTTAAGTTTAAATCATGGACTATTTAGTATGTTATGTTTTGGTTAATTTTCATTCTCAATTCCTTCCACGGAAAAATTAGTTTTAAAGAAGGTATATTTTCTTCTGTAAATCCGGAAAAATATGGTCGCGGTACTCGCGGTTGACTCATGATGTTAAAATAATTATTTATGTAGTAGTTCCTAAAACTTCGTGATTTCCTAAATATGATAAAACAAGGTGTACTAGACCAATTATGAACTATTGTTTACTCACACACAAAATGTTCCCATTGAGGTCAAATCTCCTCTAACCCGTAGCAACGGATATGCTCGCACGTTTATCTTCGTAGGCAACAGTGCCAGGCAAGCTTCGTCGCAAGCCGTGACGTCATAAACCGACGCCAGAAAGCCGCGCCAAAGCGACGTCTCGCGCTTAATCGATCAATTCGTAAAAGGATTAACTAAGCTATTTCATAGGTATTAGCGAGCGCGATTTTCTATGCTAAGTGGACCCTAGATTCATTCCGTCTGGTCAGGCAGGTGTGATCATATACAAAGTAGGTTACGCCCGTGGCTTAGACTACCTGAAGTTCGGTAATTGAAATAATGATGATTGAATAGATGTGACAATAATTTAATGTAGGTAATGGATTCTTTGTTAATATTATCTTACACACTATAGAATCTGATGCTTCTAACCTAACAGACAGATGTGTTGCTGGGGAGTTTGATTCGCCATTTCCTCTTCCAAGGTAAAACACTAGGAAGCAGTGGCATAGCTAGGCCTAATAGGGCCCTGTTTCAAAATGATTTGGGGGTCCTACGAAACCGAGTGCTGCGAACACCAAATAAAAAAAAAACAGATTAAAATAACATAATGACTTGCATTGCTTATGCTGTCATTGATTTTACTAAAATAGTGTAAGAGCGATCAAAGTGGTATAGAAAATTAAGTAACCACGATCATGGCTCGTACAGGTAAAGGCATTCATCGAAAATCTAGAAAAGCGAGATCTAAAAACTCTAACTTTCTGGACCGCGACGAGTCAAGTCTTCATTTAAGAGCGAGCGAAGCGAGCTCGAAATTTTGAAGCCTTCTAGACTTAAGTTAAATATTCATGATTTATGATTTTTTTCCTCTGCACGTCGGGGCCCTTGTTACTCGGGGGCCCCGTATCATTGATACGACAGATACAGCGGTAGCTACGCCGCTGCTAGGAAGTGGCGAGGCGTTTTGGAGGACTGTCTCTTGTAAACTATGACGTTCAAAAAGCGCTGATTTTTATCAGTCTAATTTGAATAAATAACTTTTTTTTTGAAATTGTCTCACGGGATCGTAATACCGGGATAAAAAGTATCCTATGTGTTAAACCAGGTTATAAACTATCTCTGTGACATTTTCAATTCCGATTCCCTATCCAAAAAGCCATGTCTCCACATTTATTAGGTCTATTTTTGCTTTGGCTTCCTGATTAAAGCTTTTGCTCATCTTAATATCTGTGTCTTCTTTTGTCTGATCGACGAAACATTTTAGTTTTTGATGAAAAATATTGGTACAGACACGTAAGAAGTGGTAGACGGGACATTATTTTTTAACTATTTAGTTTTGATTCTGCATTTCAATTTCGTACAGCTGCCACACACAATTCGTCTTACTTATATGCCAATACTTTCAATATAACTGCCTTATTAGAACGTAATTTTATCGACACCGACCTACTTTATAATCAACGTATTAATTTATTTATACGACAGACCGGAAATAATCTCAATTTGATTGGTATAATTAGTCGTATTTGAAGGGCGACCTCTACCGGCCCTACCTTGTCCGTGGTCTCTGTGGACAAGACTTCAGCAGTGATCAAGCACATGCATCATCATCAATGGTCAAGCATATACAAAATAGGGCCTAGCGTATTCCGTCTAATTATTAGTTCGGAGAGTTCAAAGCATCTCGTATTAATTGTAAAACGACTATGATTTTAATCTGCAGTTTTTTGAAAGATTTGTGTAAAAGCAAGTGATACTAAAGAATTCATTAAACGGATTTTTATTTATGCCTTATACTGTTTTTATTTTCTCATTTTTTTTTTTAATTCCTAACCTTTTATGGATATAAAAGGTCAGGAATTTAAGGGGCGGGCTGGGGCATTCCCCCAGCCCCCTCATTCCGGACGTTTTAGAATTCCTCCGTATTCCGGAAACTTAGCTAAAATTCCGGGCTTGTCCGGAAAATTCTGGACGTATAGCAACCCTAACTATAAGTGAATAACCAGTGAAGGAGATGTTTGCGTAGAATTTTCTTCAGCAACGCTGTGATGCAAGTCTCGGGTAAAGGAGCGCATGTCAAATTTTATTAAAGTTCATCATAACATTATTATAGCGAAGAGACTCCATTCTCAGAAGGCGCCTAGCTCTAACAATATCAACAACAAGTTTGTTTTGTTCGCGTTCGTACATTAAACCTGGAGGAAATTGTATTAAGGTGCAAACGTTTATCTTATATCTTTTTACAAAATGCATGGGATTTTCGCAGAAAACTAAAACAACTAACCTGCCATGTTTAGGCCGTATTGAATATTAACGTTATTACAACGTTAACGTTAGTCATGTTCAGAATGTCTTCTGGTCATACTTTGTTAGAAGAATTGTAATTTCTATAATAAAGGATTATTATGAATTCAAATTCTAAATATATCTAAATCGTGCTGAAGTCATTGAACTTTCCTTTAAAGTAAGCTACACAACACACAGTTACAGTTAGCTTACACAGCTATTGTACCAAGTCAAGTCATGGTGATATTTGGCCCGAGGAAACTTCGTTAGATTGCGCCCTGGTAGGTTTTAATAATCCCTGTGTACTTAGACTGTACATATTAGTATGCGGTGTTTACAGAATAACCGTCAAGTTTGTCGATTGTATGGATCTACAAAACTGCATGGGAAACTACACACATCAAAAGTGTCTAGGGATCAAGCATTTTTATGTGGATTTCTTGAGATTGAGATGTGGCTTTGTAATAAATTTATGATTTTATAAATTTATATGGATCCTTTTTGGTGCATTTCATAATTTGAATCAGGAACTGTGAATCAAATTCGAGTAAAAGATGAAAATCAGCTGTCAATATTTTCCCTATAAAAACATACAACGCATTGAAGACATTATTAGTGCTACTGTTTCCCTACTACTGATTAAAACCAACGTTATTATGGAGCGGCGACGTCATTTAAGCAGGGAAGAAATGCTCAGAGCCGTGGGAATGATAGAAGCTGGTTCCCGGCAACGTACTGTGGCTTTAGCTCTGAATACAAGTCAGAGTGTTATCAGTCGACTTTGGACACGTTACCGAAGCACTGGTACCGTGGCTGAGCGCCATGGAGGACGGTATCGCTGCACCACACGGAGACAAGACCGATACATTCAAATCTTAACTCGAAGAGCTCCAACAATAACCGCCATGATGTTAGCCGTGAGGCTTCATCACTCTTCAGGGAACTTAATTAGCGACCAAACAGTCAGAAACCGCTTGCATGAAGTGAACCTTCATTCCCGAAGACCGCTACGGGTACCACCTATAGCAATGCACAATCGTAGGATACGATATCAATGGGTTCTTGAACACAGAAATTGGGCAGAAGAACAATGGCGTTTCGTGTGCTTTTCTGATGAGTCTCGTTTTGGTATGAGACCGGATACAAGACGTATACGACACTGGAGAACCCCTGGACGCCAACAGCGATTAAAATCCTGCCAGGAAGTCCATCCTTATAGTGGTGGAACCATCATGGTATGGGCGGGTATTTGGATCGGCGGAAGAACTGAGTTGATTTGGATCAGAGGCAACCTCAACGCTCAAATTTATGCTGAGACGATTGTATCAGACGTCATCGTTCCTCTACAAGTGCAAATCGGTCCCTTATTTCAGTTAATGCATGATAATGCACGACCGCACACCGCAAGAGTTGTAAGACAGACTCTCGCCGCAGCTAACATCAATGTCCTGCCCTGGCCTGCTCAGTCGCCAGACTTGAATCCGATTGAGCATGCATGGGATATGCTACAGAGAAGAGCTCTGCCGAATATGGAGGGTATCCAGTCGCAAGAAGACCTTTTTTTGTTGTTGCAACGAACATGGGCGGCCATTCCACAGCGTGATTTGGATGAACTCATTTTGAGTATGCCAAACCGATGTTCTTGTGTTGTTAGTGTTCGCGGTAGAAACACGGATTATTAATTGTTTAAGTTACCCAATAAAATTTTAAAGAAAACTGTTATTTCAGTCTTTTTTTCGAACTTTTGTGTTAGTGGTTCAAATGTCAAAAATCCCTTTATTAGGAAAATGGCAAATTTCTTTATTAATGCAAAGGTGACTTGGTTTATCGTTACTGTGACAAACGAAAACACTTTATTTGATGAATCCTTAAAGAAAATTTTAATTAATATCAATCAGGAGAAAAGTTATTGCAAAAATATATGTTGATCCCTAGACACTTTTGATGTGTGTATGTTTGGTCTAATACTTGTTCCTGGATTTTATCATTTTGGTTTGATTAATTCCTCATTTCATTTACGCCATCATACCGCCGACTTCAACCAATGCTTGGTACCAATCTCCACGCTCCTGTGCCAGCCTCAAACCGGTTTATTAATTCCATATTAGTTTTTATGGCGAAGTTTTCCTACGATATCAAGGTCAAAATGAAAATCCAAGTGGGTCTCAGATTTTCATTTTGACCTCGTCATCAGCACCCATGAAAACCTCGAAAACGGCACCCATGACGAAATTTTGAGAATTTTCACGTCATCCACCATCTTGCAAACGCTATATTTTCCGCCATCTTGTATACGTGTCCTCACGTGTTTGCGAAATATAGCGTTTAATTACGTAGACAGGAGGTTATAGTGGTAAAAACGCCAGTAGTAGACGGAATAATGGTGCCATGACTTTACGAGTAGGTACTCGTTTTACTACAATTATGGATGCACAGGATTTAATTAAGAAGGAAGGACTTAAAACTTGATAGATAGGTGATTAAGTTTATCTAATCTAAAGTGTCGGATAAAGGACAGTTGGTGCGGAACAGTGTTTGTCAAATCGACTGAGACTACAAAGTCCGTTTGTGCGTGACGCAAAGGAAATAAGAGCAATATCTATAATATCCTATCTCAATCGAAATGCATCAAAGGGATAGGAAATATTCTGTAGCTCTGAAATTAAAGTGGTCCTGAAAAATCAACGTGACACGATCGGCCTTACAGATGTGTCTATTTAACTACCTACTACCCGTTTTCACAATTATACTAAGCAACTGATACCTTAAATTAATACCTTAATCGTCGCATAAGCTGGCGTTATAGTGTATCGTAATCAGACGTGGGATATTCAAATAGTAATTTAATATTGACTGTACGAACATGGAGTTTTGAAGTGTAATTTAAATTGTCATTATTTTTGTCCTATGTTTAATGAGGAAAACCAAGAAAACGATGGATTGATTGTGTGAGGAATGATATGAAAACAAAAGGTGTAAATGATTGCGTGACGGTTGTTAGACTGGAAGAAAAAAACGTGTTGCGCCGACCCCAAGTAGCATGGGACAAGGCCAGGAAGATGATGATAATGACACGTATAATGTGGTAAAAATTATATATTGGAAAAAATAGCATAGTGCATCTCAAAATATTTGTAATTCTATACTACTCTAGGAGTAGTACTAAAACTTTATCATGGATAGGTACCCAAAACACGTTGATAATTATACTGTAAGGCTTATTTCAATCAAGATATTTACATTATTTACAAACTACAAATCTGTAATCTGTAGTAATAAAAATATTTACAAGAATCAAAAGGGTTACAGGGCGTTAAAAAATTCGTCCACATCGAATCAGCATTGCCACGTTGTATGGCAATGCTGACTCTTTGGCCAAAAAATAGGCTCGCGTGAAGAGTCGACCAACCGCTTGGCGATTTCCCGAAATACTTGGTGGGCACTCGGACCCCATGGCCCTAGTGTTTCAAGGCTATACTGTATATAAAAATGGCGTAAGGTGACGGCGCGGCGCAGGCATGATGTCGCTTCAAAACGTTTTCATACAAAATGTACGTTGGCAACGTGTCGTGAATTACACTCAAGCGGCGCGGCACAGGCACGCCGTTCTTGTTTTTCGTAACACCTTACGCCGGTTGTGTATAATTCGCGCCCAAGACAGATCTATACAATGTTTAAATGTGTGTTTCAGATCCCTGAGGTAGAGTTGGAAAGTCAGTGTAGCATTTGTAGACTTAGCTTTAACCCTTCAACCGCAGGGCCGGCCGCCGCAGTAGCCGCCAACCCGTCCCCCAACAGCAAACGTGTTGAACAGTGACAGAGCAAATTGACGTTAGCACACGAACAGCAGAGTTTACTCTAATAACACGGAATATATTGCGAGGTTTAAGTACTGTTTGGTTGACGCTGTTGGAGATAACGCGAGCTGAGTCTTATCTTTACTATCCTTTTGTCGTGTGATAGTAGAAACAATCTATTTCTTTTTATTAGATTACGACATAATTATGAACAAATTAAAAAAAAAAAAGCGAGTAAGATGCGGTTCGCCCCCTCTCAATAAGTGGTCCCAGCAGTGGAATGGGAGCACGGTAAGATAACAGCATAAACCTGTGTTTAGCATATGCTTTTGCTAAGTACAGGTATGCTCAGCCAGTGTCATCCAGCTGCTACCACCCACCTTGTCACTAAGCCTAGCCTGAGGTCACCCACTTGTTCTATGGTCAGGTAAACTCAACTTCCGCCTTAGAATTTACCACCCTTTCGGGTTAGATGACGTATCACTATATAATCGCTGTTCAAATCTTTAATTATTATTTACCACCCTTATGGATTAGGTACATCTGAATGAACGTCAATTTAAACCAGCTTGGCGAATACTGGCTTCCCACGAGGCGACTGACCCCTCTCTCTCTCTACGGTCAGGTAAACAGATTAATGCCACACAACAAACATATCGACAATGCTATATGTATAAGCTGACTTTTCGATACTTCAAGACGGTGATCCTTGGGGAAGCCTTGAGGCTATAGGAATCAATCCACCTAGCAACAATCCTAACAGACCGCAAGCGGAGGGATGCTTTACATGCGAGAAGGGATCCTTCAGGTATTAAGATTGAGTCTAACTAGGAAAGAATAACTAACATGATCGAAAATTAATTCGCCAGAACGATGTAACAACGAGGTGCCATTTAGTGTATTAATCATGCCAATCAAATCATCAATTTGACGCGACCTGGCGCAATTACGAAAAATGATTGAACTCGACCCTTTCGGGACAAATTGGCATCAGCAAAACCGAGCCCGGGGCCATTTACATTAATAAGGAACTATTTTACTAATATATCTGAAAAAAGGTATTATGTTCAAATATTCGACTTTAATTTTTGAGGTCAGATAGGCAGTCAGATAGGGAGGAGCTCGTGGCAAAATAATAACAGCCGCTCGGTCTTTGGGTTAAGCTGGGCTTGCCTAGGTTGGTCTGTGGATGGGTGACCGCCCATTACATACCGAGTTTCCTCCGTGCCTCGGAAAGTACGTTAAGCTGTTCCCCGGCTGTCAATTGTAGATCTTTGACAGTCGTTACAGGTAGTCAGTCGCCCAAAAAGTCTGACAACCAGTCTTACTAAGGGATATCGTATTTCCCAGTACCCCCTCAAGGTTCATTGGAAGACCAGCGTCAGACAGCCTCACCTGTCTGGCATTAATGCTGAAATGGACCTTTTTGACGCAGCCGTGAGGCACACAGTACAGTCATACTATGTATTTTCTCTTTTTTGTAACTTTTTTTAATATTATTGTGTGTGAGCCTAATGTACTGACGTCGAATAAACATTTTTCTTTCTTTCTTTCTTTCTACTACTAACTGGGTTGTGGAGGTCAGATAGGCAGTCGCTCCATGTAAAATACTGGTATTCATCTGCATCCAGTTAGACTGGAAGCTGAGCCCAACATAGGTGGGAAAAGGCTAGGCAGATGATGATGAGATAGGCAGTCATAATCAGCCTGTGTAACGTTCCCACTGCTGAGACACAGGTCTCCTCTCTGTGAGAAGGAGTGGGCTTTAATCTACCACGCGGGCCCAGTGCGGGTTGCTAGATGTCACATGTCTTCAAATTTTTGTGTCTAGGACATGCCGGTTTCCTCACGATGTTTTCTGTCACCATTTTGAGAGCAGTAAACCACTGGGTGACATGATAAAATCGTTTGCACTCACTGAAATCGAGAAATTTCTGGAAATGAAGTCCTACAAAATTTAAAGTTAGTTTGGTAAGGGTGGTTTTACGAAAAACCACCCCTAAAGCGATTTTCACACGGCAGCTTTCGTCTGCACGGTCAAGCGGTGTATCAAACTAATCCTACTACTAGCTTTTCTATTCGCTGATAATTAAAACTAGTTAAACCCCGGGACCTTACAACTTTATACCGACACAAATAGCGTGGAAGCGAGCGACCTAGCCAACCGGAAGCGGACGCCACCGACGCCACGCCATGCTGATTAACATAGCAACAACTAGAAACCGTCGAAGCCTTTATTGCGATCGGTGTTGCCAGCTGGAAATAACACGTTGTTTATTCACTTTAAATTATAAAGCCACGTCAATTTTATGTCAGGTTCGCCATTTTATTTAAACTAGAGGGAATAATGTCTGTTATAATATCTACTTATAATGTTTTAAATACGATTTGTATTTTATGTAATTATAGGTAGGTATGCATTTACGCAAGCGTAAGGCCGGACGTCCTCAGGCTCGGTTGAGCGACGATTTTCACAGGGTGGCAGGTAGCAACTGGATGAGAGTTGCGTGCGATTGAGGAGGGTTATGTCCAGCAGTGGACTGCAGTAGTCTGCTGATGATGATGACTGGCTTCTTCGTTTCCCACTGCTGGGCAAAGACTTCCTCTTTCTTCTTCCATACCTATATATCCAGTGCAAACATGATCAGATCGTCAGACTACCTTCGCCGCGGTGGATATCGTGGCCTCAGGCGGCCTGTGGTATTACTAATACTAGAATGCCCTAGAACGCGTTACGGTACTAAACCGCAACACGGACACAGCTTAGTGGATCTGAGATCACTTGGAAACGATGCAGCTGAAAAAGTCGCCAGAAGGGGCTCCATCACGAAAGTCTTCACACACAGTCACAGAAGCTGTGCTATCCCTGGATAAGAAGCTGACCAAGCGGGGATCATCACAGGACACTGCTAACTGAACAAACACTTTTACACCCTAGGTATCATATTGCATGGAGGTGGAGGAAACGGTGGCGCATGTACTCCTCGAAGGCACCGGCGTCACCCAGATCCGAAAGGAAACTCTTGGTACACCAAGATCCCTTGCGGATGCCCTGAGAAGACCGGGAAGATTGATCTGCTTTTGGAGGCAGGTGGGCTGGTAGGAATAACGGTCGCCATGGCTCACGTCCAATGATCCACTAAGGACTAAGTGAGGAACCCGAAATCCTAACATAGAACATAGATACCCTAGTTATTTTGTAAAAGAACCAAAAATTATAAGAAGAAATCGTCTAAAATACATCGCAAACATCGTAAACATAATATTAAGTATTTTTTATGGAAACAGCCTTTACAGCTAATTAACAAAAACCTGTAATTCTACTAATTCGTATGCGCTAAAATGTCAATCATGAATGCAGTGGCGAATAAGAGGGCTATCTGGTTACATTACAGCGAATGAACAGCACGGGGAATCGGACTTTCGGACCACTGGTCCGGAACTACGAGATAGGAGTATCGCAAACACAAACATTGGTTTTTACTAATAAGGGTTTTACGATTTCACGAGACGACTTCGCGATATTTATTCCCTGGACATAACACGTCATGTGAAATACACGTCAAACGGTGTGCCCTCAAAAAGGTGAAGGAAATCATCGTGAGTAAACATTCCTGATGTCCTAGAACCAAAAATAAAGTGTCGGATAAAGGACAGTTGGTGCGGAACAGTGTTTGTCAAATCGACTGAGACTACAAAGTCCGTTTGTGCGTGACGCAAAGGAAATAAGAGCAATATCTATAATATCCTATCTCAATCGAAATGCATCAAAGGGATAGGAAATATTCTGTAGCTCTGAAATTAAAGTGGTCCTGAAAAATCAACGTGACACGATCGGCCTTACAGATGTGTCTATTTAACTACCTACTACCCGTTTTCACAATTATACTAAGCAACTGATACCTTAAATTAATACCTTAATCGTCGCATAAGCTGGCGTTATAGTGTATCGTAATCAGACGTGGGATATTCAAATAGTAATTTAATATTGACTGTACGAACATGGAGTTTTGAAGTGTAATTTAAATTGTCATTATTTTTGTCCTATGTTTAATGAGGAAAACCAAGAAAACGATGGATTGATTGTGTGAGGAATGATATGAAAACAAAAGGTGTAAATGATTGCGTGACGGTTGTTAGACTGGAAGAAAAAAACGTGTTGCGCCGACCCCAAGTAGCATGGGACAAGGCCAGGAAGATGATGATAATGACACGTATAATGTGGTAAAAATTATATATTGGAAAAAATAGCATAGTGCATCTCAAAATATTTGTAATTCTATACTACTCTAGGAGTAGTACTAAAACTTTATCATGGATAGGTACCCAAAACACGTTGATAATTATACTGTAAGGCTTATTTCAATCAAGATATTTACATTATTTACAAACTACAAATCTGTAATCTGTAGTAATAAAAATATTTACAAGAATCAAAAGGGTTACAGGGCGTTAAAAAATTCGTCCACATCGAATCAGCATTGCCACGTTGTATGGCAATGCTGACTCTTTGGCCAAAAAATAGGCTCGCGTGAAGAGTCGACCAACCGCTTGGCGATTTCCCGAAATACTTGGTGGGCACTCGGACCCCATGGCCCTAGTGTTTCAAGGCTATACTGTATATAAAAATGGCGTAAGGTGACGGCGCGGCGCAGGCATGATGTCGCTTCAAAACGTTTTCATACAAAATGTACGTTGGCAACGTGTCGTGAATTACACTCAAGCGGCGCGGCACAGGCACGCCGTTCTTGTTTTTCGTAACACCTTACGCCGGTTGTGTATAATTCGCGCCCAAGACAGATCTATACAATGTTTAAATGTGTGTTTCAGATCCCTGAGGTAGAGTTGGAAAGTCAGTGTAGCATTTGTAGACTTAGCTTTAACCCTTCAACCGCAGGGCCGGCCGCCGCAGTAGCCGCCAACCCGTCCCCCAACAGCAAACGTGTTGAACAGTGACAGAGCAAATTGACGTTAGCACACGAACAGCAGAGTTTACTCTAATAACACGGAATATATTGCGAGGTTTAAGTACTGTTTGGTTGACGCTGTTGGAGATAACGCGAGCTGAGTCTTATCTTTACTATCCTTTTGTCGTGTGATAGTAGAAACAATCTATTTCTTTTTATTAGATTACGACATAATTATGAACAAATTAAAAAAAAAAAAGCGAGTAAGATGCGGTTCGCCCCCTCTCAATAAGTGGTCCCAGCAGTGGAATGGGAGCACGGTAAGATAACAGCATAAACCTGTGTTTAGCATATGCTTTTGCTAAGTACAGGTATGCTCAGCCAGTGTCATCCAGCTGCTACCACCCACCTTGTCACTAAGCCTAGCCTGAGGTCACCCACTTGTTCTATGGTCAGGTAAACTCAACTTCCGCCTTAGAATTTCCCACCCTTTCGGGTTAGATGACGTATCACTATATAATCGCTGTTCAAATCTTTAATTATTATTTACCACCCTTATGGATTAGGTACATCTGAATGAACGTCAATTTAAACCAGCTTGGCGAATACTGGCTTCCCACGAGGCGACTGACCCCTCTCTCTCTCTACGGTCAGGTAAACAGATTAATGCCACACAACAAACATATCGACAATGCTATATGTATAAGCTGACTTTTCGATACTTCAAGACGGTGATCCTTGGGGAAGCCTTGAGGCTATAGGAATCAATCCACCTAGCAACAATCCTAACAGACCGCAAGCGGAGGGATGCTTTACATGCGAGAAGGGATCCTTCAGGTATTAAGATTGAGTCTAACTAGGAAAGAATAACTAACATGATCGAAAATTAATTCGCCAGAACGATGTAACAACGAGGTGCCATTTAGTGTATTAATCATGCCAATCAAATCATCAATTTGACGCGACCTGGCGCAATTACGAAAAATGATTGAACTCGACCCTTTCGGGACAAATTGGCATCAGCAAAACCGAGCCCGGGGCCATTTACATTAATAAGGAACTAT
This sequence comes from Eugnorisma glareosa, assembly GCA_947578425.1. Classification (NCBI taxonomy): domain Eukaryota; kingdom Metazoa; phylum Arthropoda; class Insecta; order Lepidoptera; family Noctuidae; genus Eugnorisma; species Eugnorisma glareosa. The sequence goes on from OX387957.1 coordinate 27,010,005, forward strand.
TTTACTAATATATCTGAAAAAAGGTATTATGTTCAAATATTCGACTTTAATTTTTGAGGTCAGATAGGCAGTCAGATAGGGAGGAGCTCGTGGCAAAATAATAACAGCCGCTCGGTCTTTGGGTTAAGCTGGGCTTGCCTAGGTTGGTCTGTGGATGGGTGACCGCCCATTACATACCGAGTTTCCTCCGTGCCTCGGAAAGTACGTTAAGCTGTTCCCCGGCTGTCAATTGTAGATCTTTGACAGTCGTTACAGGTAGTCAGTCGCCCAAAAAGTCTGACAACCAGTCTTACTAAGGGATATCGTATTTCCCAGTACCCCCTCAAGGTTCATTGGAAGACCAGCGTCAGACAGCCTCACCTGTCTGGCATTAATGCTGAAATGGACCTTTTTGACGCAGCCGTGAGGCACACAGTACAGTCATACTATGTATTTTCTCTTTTTTGTAACTTTTTTTAATATTATTGTGTGTGAGCCTAATGTACTGACGTCGAATAAACATTTTTCTTTCTTTCTTTCTTTCTACTACTAACTGGGTTGTGGAGGTCAGATAGGCAGTCGCTCCATGTAAAATACTGGTATTCATCTGCATCCAGTTAGACTGGAAGCTGAGCCCAACATAGGTGGGAAAAGGCTAGGCAGATGATGATGAGATAGGCAGTCATAATCAGCCTGTGTAACGTTCCCACTGCTGAGACACAGGTCTCCTCTCTGTGAGAAGGAGTGGGCTTTAATCTACCACGCGGGCCCAGTGCGGGTTGCTAGATGTCACATGTCTTCAAATTTTTGTGTCTAGGACATGCCGGTTTCCTCACGATGTTTTCTGTCACCATTTTGAGAGCAGTAAACCACTGGGTGACATGATAAAATCGTTTGCACTCACTGAAATCGAGAAATTTCTGGAAATGAAGTCCTACAAAATTTAAAGTTAGTTTGGTAAGGGTGGTTTTACGAAAAACCACCCCTAAAGCGATTTTCACACGGCAGCTTTCGTCTGCACGGTCAAGCGGTGTATCAAACTAATCCTACTACTAGCTTTTCTATTCGCTGATAATTAAAACTAGTTAAACCCCGGGACCTTACAACTTTATACCGACACAAATAGCGTGGAAGCGAGCGACCTAGCCAACCGGAAGCGGACGCCACCGACGCCACGCCATGCTGATTAACATAGCAACAACTAGAAACCGTCGAAGCCTTTATTGCGATCGGTGTTGCCAGCTGGAAATAACACGTTGTTTATTCACTTTAAATTATAAAGCCACGTCAATTTTATGTCAGGTTCGCCATTTTATTTAAACTAGAGGGAATAATGTCTGTTATAATATCTACTTATAATGTTTTAAATACGATTTGTATTTTATGTAATTATAGGTAGGTATGCATTTACGCAAGCGTAAGGCCGGACGTCCTCAGGCTCGGTTGAGCGACGATTTTCACAGGGTGGCAGGTAGCAACTGGATGAGAGTTGCGTGCGATTGAGGAGGGTTATGTCCAGCAGTGGACTGCAGTAGTCTGCTGATGATGATGACTGGCTTCTTCGTTTCCCACTGCTGGGCAAAGACTTCCTCTTTCTTCTTCCATACCTATATATCCAGTGCAAACATGATCAGATCGTCAGACTACCTTCGCCGCGGTGGATATCGTGGCCTCAGGCGGCCTGTGGTATTACTAATACTAGAATGCCCTAGAACGCGTTACGGTACTAAACCGCAACACGGACACAGCTTAGTGGATCTGAGATCACTTGGAAACGATGCAGCTGAAAAAGTCGCCAGAAGGGGCTCCATCACGAAAGTCTTCACACACAGTCACAGAAGCTGTGCTATCCCTGGATAAGAAGCTGACCAAGCGGGGATCATCACAGGACACTGCTAACTGAACAAACACTTTTACACCCTAGGTATCATATTGCATGGAGGTGGAGGAAACGGTGGCGCATGTACTCCTCGAAGGCACCGGCGTCACCCAGATCCGAAAGGAAACTCTTGGTACACCAAGATCCCTTGCGGATGCCCTGAGAAGACCGGGAAGATTGATCTGCTTTTGGAGGCAGGTGGGCTGGTAGGAATAACGGTCGCCATGGCTCACGTCCAATGATCCACTAAGGACTAAGTGAGGAACCCGAAATCCTAACATAGAACATAGATACCCTAGTTATTTTGTAAAAGAACCAAAAATTATAAGAAGAAATCGTCTAAAATACATCGCAAACATCGTAAACATAATATTAAGTATTTTTTATGGAAACAGCCTTTACAGCTAATTAACAAAAACCTGTAATTCTACTAATTCGTATGCGCTAAAATGTCAATCATGAATGCAGTGGCGAATAAGAGGGCTATCTGGTTACATTACAGCGAATGAACAGCACGGGGAATCGGACTTTCGGACCACTGGTCCGGAACTACGAGATAGGAGTATCGCAAACACAAACATTGGTTTTTACTAATAAGGGTTTTACGATTTCACGAGACGACTTCGCGATATTTATTCCCTGGACATAACACGTCATGTGAAATACACGTCAAACGGTGTGCCCTCAAAAAGGTGAAGGAAATCATCGTGAGTAAACATTCCTGATGTCCTAGAACCAAAAACTCGAGGACCACGAGGTGGAAAACAGCTCACTCCTTCTCACAGAAAGGCGACCTGTGTGCAAGTGGGAACATCATCGTCTGAGTGTTCAAACTCAGGCAAAAGCCAGGCATCTCAGATGGAGTACGCTAAGGTACTTGGCATGTGACTTCGAGAATGGCACACCGCGATTCTTCTTTGAGACGTAAATAATTAAGTAGCGCCCGCAGTTGACTCGCACTGCGCATATGACTTCACAGAAAAAAAAACTACAATTGTCGCGTCGCGTCGCCATTGTGGTCCTGGCCTTAAAGTAAACAGACTATATCGAGGGGAGACAGGCTGTACTAATCAGAAACAAACACAGCCTTTTTTTATAAAAGTTGGAGTTGTACATTTTAATTGAATGCCTAATTAAGGAATTTTGATTTATTTACAGTTGCATTGATAGGATAAATAAAAAGAATTAGAAATGGGGGAAAGCAGATGCCATTTTGTAAACGTGGACGTGGTAAGTAACCCCTAACGTATTGGTTAATAGAGTTATGGTGACTGATACTGGCTAGTATGCAGGTTTCCTAATATGATACTACGTTGTTGCTCAAATTGCCTTCTGCAATTGAAATTAACTACAAGGAAAATGTTTATTTTAAGAACACTGTTATAGCAAGACAATGTAAGGAAAATGTTGTGACGAAAGATTTGAGTATGAACGATGGATGGGCTGTGTGAAGGACGATATTTCCAGAAAGACGGTGTCTGATGAGATGATGAGTAATAGAGAAGTATGGTAGAAGAAGACGTGCTGCGCCGACCCCAAATAAATTGAGTTAGGGGCAGGAAAATGGTGATGACGATGATTGTCATAGCAAGACAGAAGACATATCATAGACATATTATATCAATTAGTGTGGTGATCATGACTGCTCGCGCCTTCTTTGTATGAGAAGAGGCCTTTGCCCTGCATCGGGATAGTAACAGGCTGTTATTATATGCCTTGTTTGCATCAAGAATGACATAACTCAAAAATTTAGATTTTAAGGTTTCGTACCTCAGTCGGCAAAATAGGATATAGGATGAAAGTTTAGTTAGTTTTTTGATTGAGGATGAAAATTTTTGTTGTCCGTCTATCCGTCTTTCAAGACCCTTTTTCTCAGGAATGCGTGGTGGTATCAAACTGAAATTAATATCAATTTCGATTTTGTAGTTGAATTGAATATAAAATTAACGAAAGTAAGTATTTAATTAAGTAATGAAATACGTAAAAAACCTTTCAACTTTTGATAAAAGGTTTCTATTAAAAAAAAAGTGTTGGGAATATTATAAAAATATTTTTAGTCTAATTTAAAAAAGCACTGTCCTGTATTTCTTTTTTTTTTTCGAGTTATGTAATTATAGTCGCAAACAAGCGTTATACAAAGTGGATACGTTCAACGGGGCAGTAAGGGGAACTACCCTAACCGTTGGAGCTACACGACATGACGAAAATGGTCTTAGGAGCCTATCTATAATTTTTCGTGAAATTGTGACCACGATACAAAGATTTTCAAAAAAAAAAAATACAGTTATCAATGGGTAATTTTACACAAAATATTTTTTGATGCCAATCGATCCTGTTTCTAATACTGATTAAAAACTTTTATGTGACCCACCCAGGTTGCAGTATTAAAAAAGTCAGAAATTGCAAAAAACTTTTCCCATACATTTTGTTTGAAACTTTTAACCATTTTTTTTTTTATATTTCATCGATCCTATTTCGAATACTGATCAAAAACTCTTACCGGACCAACCATCGTTGGAGTACTAAAAAGTCAGAAATTGCAAAAAAAAACGTAAAGTTACATACCGTCTTCGTGATCATTTGTCTTTTTAGGGTCCCGTTGCCAAATGGCAAAAAACGGAACCCTTATAGATTCGCCAAGTCTGTCTGTCTGTGTATGTCAAAGCCACTTTACTCCGATACTATTACGACTACACAGTTGAAACTTAGTAGGTAGATGTATTCTGTAAATCGCAATAAGGCTTTAAAAAAATAAATAAGATTATGGGGGGTCTCCCCACCTTAATCTTATTTTTTTTGAGTAAGATTAAGGGGGGTCTCCCCACGGGGCTGCGGGACTGTTCGAAAGAGATACCGTGGCCCCGGAACACAAAGGGCGATGAAGGAACATGGATGGGTTTTAGTCAGTAAAAGTCTGACACTCCCTCCTGCTCAGCCCAGAGCGGGAAAAGTCATTTGATGATTTCCAATACGAAAAAAAAAAAAAGTGGTAAGGGAACTAAAAAAAGGGGACTAAAAAATATTTTTTTCATCGAGACTATACGTGCGGTGTCTATAGATGGACCCTAAAAATGACATTGAGGTTCCTAAAACCATTTTCTCTCAAAGTCAATCGTTTGAAAGATAAACACTTCCAAAGTGGTAAAATGCGTGTCCCCCCCCCCTCTAATTTATAAAGTAGGAGGAGAAAAATTCTGAAAAAAATATAGGATTATAAAACGTAAAAAAAACTTTCAACCAAAATTGGTTTGAATAAGATTTGATGTTTATTTTTTGAGATATGGGACTTTTTCATCAAACTGCAGCAACAACTTTGTTTTTCATTAAAATACTATGAAAAACAAATTTAGTTCTGTTGATGAATGTAAAACAACACAACATATGAACGAATGCCTTCAAAATATTTTTATTATATTGTTTGGTGCTACGGAACCCTATGTGCGTGTGAGTACGACTCGCACTTGACCGGTTTTTTTGTATTTCATGTTCACAAATCAGTTCAATTTCAATTTGATCAGAAACAAGAACATCAAGACTAAAATAAAAAAAAACAAATTTGGTATACTTTCAAAGAAAATGTCGACACTTTGCGTGACCAGAGGGCTGGCTCTTTCTTTGGTCAAAGAATTAGCATTGCCATTCAACGTGGCAATGCTGCCAGTCTTCTGGGCACGTTTCCGGATGACATCGATGGGGAGGAGTTCTTTGACGCCTAAGTGTCCTATTGTCGTCGTTGTATATATGTAGGAACTTAGGTTTAGTCTTCTTTTTAGCATTATTTTAGTTCTATTTGTAGTCTGTATATAATGTACATAGTATTTGAATTCCAATAAAAATAATAAAGTAATTTAAAGAAAATGTATGGGAAAAGTTTTCTGCAATTTCTGTAATTTTTAGTACTCCAACCTGGGTTGGTCTCGTAAACATTTTTATCAGTATTAGAAACAGGATCGATTGGCATCAAAAAAAAGATTTGGATAAAATGTTCATTTTCTTGCTAGTATCTACATTTTTTTTAAGTCTGTGAATGGTGATCAAAATTTCACGAAAAATATGGATAGTCTCCGAATACCATTTTCGTGTAGTTGCAACTGTTACGGTATTTCCCCTTACTGCCCCGTTGAACTGTATTTTATTACAGAATATTAGATCATCAGAAAGACGAGAACTCATACGAGGCAGGTTGTTCAACAGTAAACCACACACACACACTCACATTCACACTTCACTTCAGTCACACTTCTTAGTGTGAATTATTTGACATAAATCTGTCTCTTTAGCATACAAATCACGCGAATATATTTAAGACACTTATAATAGCATACAAGATTTTGCCTGCGGTTTTACTCGTATTTGTCTGAATGAAATTTCTTCATGGGGTTTCATTCGGATTAGGTAATAAGGACATTTAGATAAGAACTCTCATATCGATTCTTAGATACTATTATTATTTTGTATGTATGTGGAGGGTAATCTCCGGAACCACGGCTCCTATTAGAAACATTATTTCATTCTAAAGGTATATACATTATTCCGATTGGGTTTAAGTACATAGCTTGCTTTTTATCCGGAAACCAGGCCGACTAACCCGCGCACTGAAGATAGTAATTTTATTAAAAGTGTATTTAACTGAGTTGGTCCTCGTCTCTGAATCCATAGACTATACACTCAAGCCTTTTTAAAAAGTACCTGGTAGTAAATATGACAGTTTAATTGAAACGTATATATGTGAAAGGGACACTTATACAACGTGTAACAGAAAGGGTATAATCATATGGAATACTGTGGTACGGACCATCAAACTGAACAACTTTCTTTATGGGACCACCATCGAAATCGTAAAAAAATAAGCTGTCCTATACAAAATTTCAATACCTACTCGAGCCAAATGTATTTGACAGCTGTTTATTTTTTTACGATTTCGATGGTGGTCCCATAGAGAAAGTTGTTCAGTTTGATGGTCCGTACCACAGTATTCCATATGATTATACCCTTTCTGTTACACGTTGTATAATTCTTCACTTATATAGATTTTTTTTTAATCATTATTTTCCTACAAATCTGGTGTTAATGATGATTTTTACTTAGACGGTCATAATTTATTAAATGGAACAGTTGTTTTTAGGATTCCATACCTCAAAAGGAAAAAACAGAACCCTTCTAAGATCACTTTGTCCGTCTGTCCGACGCTCACTTATTTAAGGATCAATTTTAAGACACATAACTTAAACTTGAAGCCTGTTCGATAGACCGATCTGGCCGTCTCGACTTGAGATCTTGAAATTATTATTAGCGGGCCATTAGTATGGGAATTCGGCAATGAACCCGAGCGGGTAACAAGACACGTTGTCTTTAGTAGTGAGTAAAGGATAAAATTGGAGGAAATAAAAGGATATGTTTAGGAATCAATTTGATTATATTAAAACTAGTATCTCCCCGCGCATTTGCACCGGTCAAAGCTCAGCTTGGTAATTGCTTAGCAACAATACTATCGTAATAGCTTAGCATTAAAATCGTTACAATATTTTTTGAGAATCTCATAAGTTCCCAATTTATCACCTGTAGTTGTTTGTATACATATATAAGGTCCCATTAAAATAGATGGACAAATTTTAACACAGTACGTCTAACCAATGATATCCAAGCAAAAAAAACACTGATTAAAGTGATTTTATTTTGACATAAAATAATAAAGTGCCGGCGGCACTCTAGAATAAACACATCCATTAGGTCAAAATAAGAAAAATGCTACCAATTAGGTAGTACCGTTTTCCCGTAGGTTACTTATCTACCGACTCAGTCAACAAAAGTTTTTTTAAATTGAATAAAAAGTTTTAATACCACGTCTTGAGATCAATTTGTATCCTAATACCTTTTTTATCCTTAATCTATTATACATGAATACTATAAAACAATGTCGCAATTTGTGTCTGTCTCTGAAACCACGTAGGTACGTATTTGTTTGCGGTTTTAAGAACCATTTTGATATTTTCTCCGGAAGGTTAATGGCGTATTTTTAACCAACTTCTAAAAAAGGAGGTAGTTATATAGTCGACCAGCAACTTTTTTTTCGTACCTATGTAAGTACATACACCGATAACTCCGTGATTACTGTGATTCTTTTTTTTCAGTTCACTTGCACGGTGGTCCCATATTAATGTTAGCAACTTTGCTACGGTACTATTTATGAGTTATCCTCTTCAATATGCATTATTTTTCTTCCTGCATGTGGATGATGTGCTAATAACTTCTAGTTACAATATAAAATTGATCCTAGACAAGAATTTGTGTGAGAAACTAAAAATAAAACGGGTAAACAAAACTAAAAAAATGACACTAAAAAGTAGAAAACTTTTCTTACGGAAGTCGGTAGCAAAAAAAGTCACTGAAACAAACAAAAGTCACCAACTTTCGAAAGTAAAGTAATTTTCCACGTTTCAGTTTTTTTTTAAGTATGTCCTTTTTTTTACTTAATATCGTTAATTCTACATTTTATCTATAGGCCTTAGTTGCCTGATAATAAAATAAAATGAATGATTATTACGTTTACAAAAATGAAGCAGGATTTTTGACAAAAAAAAAACCCGGCACGGAAGAGATTATTTATTCAACCATACATTGCTTGACCGTACAAAACCGTTACGTACTGTTATCTAATTAGTTGTAGCTAACAGGAAACTAAAAAAAAAATACATACATACATACATATAGGCACAACTGAAGACATTTATGGTTGGTACTGGCCCACGCAAGCCACTTGTAACCAATAACTTTATGAAGTAGTAAAATATCGCGAACTAAAATGAACAAGCGTGCTTAGACACGCCGCCGTGGACCTTAGGCTATTCTCAAAAAATCGGCCATTTCCGCTATTTTTAGAAACCTGTCCAACAAGTTGGACCCTGTCTGGAGTCGAATAGCATTTTAAAGGTGAAACGTGTCAGAACGAGATGAACGCAGCTTTTTAATACGCAGAAATAGGACGGGAGATCCGCCAAATTCTTTCGTGCTTGTGTTCTCAGGCCGGTGGCACCCGAGCAGCGAGCAGCGAGCGCTCTTGCCGCACGACGCCAACAGTAACTTAACGAACTATTGATGATCTACGTCATCGCGGCATCCGCGATATACGGCGTGTACCTACATGGGAAGATTTGACCGAACCACGATCATTGAAACAATATCAGTGAACACGCTTGGTACTCTTTGGTATTATTAACCTAAATATTTAATATGCTATGCTTAGTAAAACTCAAAACGGTGAAGCAAAACATATGGAACAACGTAAGGTAACCGGCAGCTCCTGGAACCAAAAATTCGAAGACATGTGACATCTACCAACCCGCACTGGGCCCGCGTGGTGGATCATTGCCCATTCACTCTCATAGAGAGGAGGCCGAGTGTCCCAGCAGTGGGAACAATCATAGGCTAATTATGCTATGCTATGAGTATTACATAGTCTATTTTGAGATTACTTAACTTTGATTTTTCCAGAGAGATTTGACGCATTTCTAACGCCTGATCATGTTACCTATGTCAATCAAAACAACATAAAATGAAAACTAAAAAGCCTACATTCATTAACTCCAAATCATAATAGTAATCTGTTACTTGAAAAAAGAAACACAGTTGGAACATAACTCGGTCTGTTGCCAAGAGGCCGCCCATTCTAAACCACGGTATTTGGCAACGCCAAAAAAGGCCCGCTCACTAACTTTCACTCCATAGTCACTTGTAAAAAAATGTGCTGACCTTTCTAGAGACGGAGGCTATAGATCAGTTTATTGCAGAGATACGCATCTTCGTTTATAAGTAATTGAGTCTGTCGGAATTTGTGCCACATATATCTTTTTTGTGGTACCTACCTAGTCACATTTGCAGAGTGAAACTTAACATCGGTTGTCATGGTAGAATTTTGTGAGATATTCTGTATTATTAGGCTGTAGTGATAACCACAATACTTAGCACGGTCAAAGTATTTAGTCAAAATGATTGGATGATAGAAAGCTCTTGTATTTATCATTAGTTATTGGTACAGAAACTACTTATATAATACTTCATCTGCCCTTCCGTAACCCAAATAACTAGGGATCGGTTTCTAGAATGCAATCACAGGATGCAACTGAATCCAGCAGGTATTTTACACGGAATACCGCTTTTACAACATGGAAATTCCCAATGACCGTTACATTTAATGGAATTTGCCGTAATCACTACTTTTGGCGGACGGGCAGACGGATTCGTCATCGCAATTTTATTTTTAGCAGACTTTAGGACTGGTTTTAATTACATATAGTCAGCGAGACAAAAGCTTAAACTCCAGAAACAGCATGAAAGTTCTTAGTCTTGAATCCATGATAAGTATACTTTCATTAAAAAAATATATAAAGTTCCCCAACATTTTTTTTATATAAACGAGGTACTAGTTACTCGTTAAATCTACACAAGTATCGAAACATTACTCGTGTATGTCATTTGCAGCTTTCTCTCTTTCTAATTCATATTATAAAGGGTGTAACAAGACCCTTAACGAAACCGAAAGGTACTTGTTCTCCCCGTCATTGCGATCATTTTGTTATTCTAGACCCTACCTGGGAACCTTCTAGTTTCGGAGATTTTGGGGGTGAAAATTCTAACTTTTTCAAATTTTTTTTTAAATACATTTTCTTTTATGTGTGACTTTTACTAGATACCTTCACGACCCCCGTACTATTCAATGCATCCATCAGCACAATGTTATAAGTGCGTTACATTGAGTCTTACCGTAAAACGTGTTTTTTTACCCCAACAAAAAAAAACGTTTCCCAGCGAAAATTTTTGCGTAGAGTTACTTAGTTTGATGTACAGAATGCTTGGTTGACGGCTTCTTGAAGGGCCTGTTTCATACACATTTGCAATGCATAATTAAAATTTAGATTGTACCTAAAATGTACTCATTTTAATTAAGATATTTCTGTGAGTGAATGTGCAAAATGGTTAATAATTTGCGAAATCAAAACTGCCGCACGGCGCACCTGAAATGTTAGTCAAACATTTAATAGATGGGTTTTGAATTTCCAAATAAATGTGGAATCAAATGTATGCAACTTTTATGGAATATTTAATTATGTACATCTTCGATACGGAAACGTAAGTAGCCGTTCCAATCGGCCCGGCTCATTAATATCAGCAGCAGCAATAGGCCAACGCGAAAAGGATCCCAAACCCCTAACTAACTTAAACGTTTAGTTAAGAGTGATTCAGACGTCAGACGTAATTACTCCCAAGTATGTGTTATTATTGATCGCTAATAGATGACGATAATAATTATAATCCTTGCGAATCGATGACAGCCTTCTCATATAAATCAATTTCCAAGCCATGAATCTTGCCACGTTGGTCTAATGGTCGCAAGTGCGAATGCTGAGCATGAGATCCTGGATTCCATTCCCAGGTTAGTTAGCGTTATTGAGTTTTACTTTCAGGGATTGCTCAGTAGCAGCCACGAAGTCTGGTTGATGTCAATAGGCTCGACCCGTATTAAATGGGACTTAAACATGATGACATGTGGCTGTTAATTGGTACTATTGGGTAGACCTCTATCCAATACTTCCGGGATTCCAAACATGATATCATGTTATGAATTTTGAAGTCGGCAATATTGACCACTCTGTCATACATCAGCAAAAACGACAGAAGTATTTGAAAACAAAGAACTGTCCCATCTATCGTATAAATAAATATAATCTATGCGTATCTGTGCTGTGCGACTATTGTGTCGCAACGTCGCAAGCGCAACTCAAGCGGGTTTCTAATGACGCGCGGTGGTTCCGCTGCTTACGAATAACGGTTCGTTAAGGCGCTACAGGGAACCCTAATTTAGAATTTCTGATCCGTCGTTTTCTTTAATCGTTACAGTTGAGTATACGGGGAAATATATGTTGTTCAGTTAAGCATTACCTACTCAGCGCTGTGATTGACTCCTATTTTTTTTAAAGAGCAGCATCCAGTAGATAAAACATTTGAAAGTGACGATTTCTTTAATCAATCATCCACATTATTTTCAAAATTATATGTACCTACTTAAATGTCCGTGTCTATATAAAGAATGCAGTAATTTTTACAATAATACGAAGAAACTTAAAAAAAATTAATTTTCAGTAGACGCTAACCACGACAACCCGTCCGAAATGTATGGGATTTTTGTCGGGTTCATCAGAGTAACATCGCCTTAAGCTCGCAGGTAACCATCTCTTGGACTACATACTTAGCGAGTACTTGCATATGTCATTGAGGGTAACGTTTAGTACGTATCTACTTGGTTTGAAGGTAAGGTATGTATAAAGTTTTATGAACAAGTTCACAATCATGATATTTATGGTTCAGTGTCTTTGTCAGGAATTTGGTAACAGCTGGTTACAGTGGGTTAGGTCATTACATAGGTAAATATAGTATTTTTTGCAAGAAAAATTAGTTGATGCTTCGTAGAATTATTATTCACCAGTTTTTTAGTATCTTTTGACGAAGCAATTATTATGGCGATAATAACTGGCATGGTCACTAACTCTATCATTAGCACTTAAAAAGGGATATTTGGGAAACGGTATTTAAAACATTAGTTTACATACATACAGAAATAAAATTCTAACAACATTCTTCGAAATCAGACTATATATTATGTTATCAGAAATGAAAACAACACAATCCACATTTCTCAACGTCACTCACACGCCAATACCAACCAAAATCATTCTCCTGTCTTATCCCAATTCACTTGCGGTCAGCACGGAATATCTTCTTCTTCCGTACTTCTCTAATAGGTATCCCCTTTCTACTCATACCATCATTCACACGGTCCCTCCGTCGTTTCTTTGCTCTTCCCTCTACTTTTATAGCTATCCACATTCATAGTCAAAACTTAAACCAACAGCCAGTATGATTGTCAACGTAACCGCGTAATACAGGTGTCATTGCATCATTAGTAACGACGGTGGAGGAGATAATCTGACAAAATATCCATGTATTTCGTCAACACCTCATGGTCTCAGGAGTAGAAAATGTCTCGTACATTTTCTACTCCTGAGACAGGTTGGGTTGGCTGGAGAAGCATTTGCGTTGGTATCCTGCTTCAGTAATTTTGTTTCCATATATGTCTTTTTGGTAGGTAGCACAACTATGATATTCACTAACACCCGTAGATATCTATGTCAAGTTAAAGTAATTACTTATTATAAACATTTTTAATAGAAGTAATAACCGTAACACGCAATGTGTCCCAAACAGCAGCAAACGGCAACGTGGCAGGCCCAGGAGATGGCGGGCCGAACTAGACTCTTTCCAAAAGGATTGGCAAATAACAGCACTGGATAGGGATAAATGGAAGGAGGCAAGGGAGTCCTTTGCCCTGCAATGGGGCACAAATGGCTGATAATAATAATAATAAAAAGAACCGTAAAAGAAAGCAAAATCGAACTTTTGACAGCTCTAAGTTCAAGCAATCACTAAACTCTAAAGACATTAATCGTTTCTTAAATAATTACCTCTACTCAAGTAATTACTTTGATAGACTTGTTTATAGATACGAGTGTTTGTATACACATTATCTTTAGTTTTACTTATACCTTCTAATTTTGAAGACTTTCAAAAGTAAGACATTCTGAAATCAACTTAATGCGCACGGATTAAAAGTTTATCAAAAAAGGAAATACAATTTTAATTTCGTTGCTGAAACTTTCTGATGTTTCTATTGTCCGGAAAGTCAAGATCGTTATTTGTTTGTATTTTGGATTTGTCACATCCGACACGTGCTACGAGACAAATGGGAGAAAACTTTTAATTTGTTCTTCTAAGTTTATCTTTTTTTGTTCATCTTTGTTGGCTTGTTACGATGAACAATCTAACTTCTCTTTTCTTTGAAGAATACTTTTCTTGTATAGACTATGGTTGATCTTGACTAATCTTTAAAGTAAGTAGGTAGCTGCGTTTTTATTTCCTTAAACCTAAGTCTATAGACTGGCTACCGCACAATCTATATGTGTTGACAATCAAACGTAGCTAGCTAACTACCTAATTAACTGCAAACTCATTCTGCCAAAAAATGTTTAAGTGCCTGTAAATAAATAGTAAACAGCATAAAAGCAATTTCATAATATAATTAAGAGGAAAACACAATTTTCCATTAATTTGTATACATTACGGTTAAAAGCGTAAATGCGATCGAGTTTTGATGTGTTTCCATTATAGAATATTATAGCAAACCATGGATGGCAGCAGATGGGTTAGGCGATTGGCACACTGCACCGAATTACGCAGCGGGTTGCGTAGCGACGAAATCACAACACTGCGCGAGAATGCGTTTTCTGTGTGTTGCACTACGCGTGTTTTCAATGCAAAGAGAGATACTTGCAAGCAACGTAAGAACACGCACTCCCGCGCTACGCTGCGTGATGCGGTGCAGTGTGCCAATCGCCCTATTGCTGCGGTTAGTCCACTCAGAGTTGTTGTTAACCGAAAAACCGGACCGTTGGGCATGATGACCGAATAAATACATTACCGCTTATAATCAAATTAAACGGTAATAATAATTATTTCACGTGTGTTCAGTAGGCCGCGTCCGTCGGCCGCTGGGAAACCATACAAAGGTTTTAACAGTCGTGTCGTCATGTGCCGTAAGTATTTTTGTAATTTATCGTCGCCTAGCTACATTGATTTGAGACTTGATTCTGAAGAAAATCACCCTGTATTTTATTCAATTTCTTTTTAAATTTTTGTTTTGATAACGCATGAAGCGAGCTCATGGCTGAATATAACAGCCGCTCAGGGTCGATCTTCAGGTTAAGTCGCGCTTGCCTAGGTTGGTTCGTGGATGGAAAGCACGTTAAGCCGTTGGTCCCGGCAGTCATGTGTGTCATGGCCCGCAAGTCTGATAACCAGTCTTACCAAGGGTACCGTATTACCCAGTAGTCAGTACTAACTGGTTGGAAATCAGATAGGCAGTCACTCCATGTAAAATACTGGTATTCAGGTGAATCCGGTAAGACTGGAGGCCGACCGATGATGATGACATATCAAGGGAATTAAAGGTTTTTCCTACTGTAACGTAAAGTTAGATTTCGCAACCTGAACTTCATACATCGAAAAGAAGGTCATTCACCCTACGACATTAATTAGTCTTGTGTATGTGGTATGAATAATATAATATCATCGGTATACAATGTAAATAATAATAGCCACTTCCTGTGTGCCTAAGAATTGATGATAAGGTGCTGCTGATTGCAAAACTAAGCTATATTTATCAAAATAATGACTGCCTCATTGGTTTATTCAAGTGGTCACCAGCGCGCTTGCGCAGCATGAGGTCCTGAGTTCTCGGGCGAATTGTTTTTGGGTTTTTCCTTCAGGAATCTTTTAGTAGCAGCCACAGGATGGATTTGTAGACGGTTGATGGCAATAGACTCGCCCCTACCTGTCTACCCAATTTTCCGATGGTCCCAGCGATGGATAGGTGACCAGTGACCATGATCGGACGGTGCGGGTGCCATAACTTATCCACGTTTACACATAACAGAGTTGCAGCATATTTTTTAAATAATTGTTCTACAATAATATCTTGTTCTCTTGAACACAATCATGTAGGTACTTTGCTAGCATCCTAGATAACAGAACTTTGTTCTACCGTAATTTCTTAGTACTTAATATACACTATGGAACACATTGTTATAAGAAAAAATAATTCAGTAGGAATTTTCCCTATGTATTACATATTACTATGTATTACATAGGGAAAATACATACACACACACTCACATACTCTATAATAACCTCCACGTGTCGTCCAAATCAAGGCCCCGGCTTAAATCGTTGTCATGGTAACCGAATTAATACCTATTACGCCATTTAGTGACGACCTCCAAAATGGAATTTAATTCTCAAGTAGATATTGAACAATGTCTAATAACATCTTATTAGTGGAATTTATTTGTTTTGAACTTTTGAATAAAAGAGAAAATATTATGCGATAAGATTGCTTACGGATTGAGCTACCTACTTGAGTAAGCGCGATCCGCAGAAGTATCAGTTTAGTCTACACTCGGAGGTGAACGTACGTTCAGTGTAGATTACACTTGGGTACGTTAAACGAGTTACATATTCTAGTATTTAGGACAGAAATCCGTACCTAGTAGTTGTTAGTTGCGCTCAATACGAGTTATCAAAGTGTTACGATATTATGCATAGGAAAGAGTCAACGGCGCGCGGCGTGACGTGAGACGAGTGACGAGTGACGACACACGCACATTGTTTATTAGTACGTGAGTGTTATCTGCGGTAATTACTACATCGATATTTATAAGAGACGGCCGCATCACACAACGCCCTCTATCTGCACAGGTATCTGACCCATTGCATAACTAGCATACTGCATACCTACGAGCTGCTGAGCTGCACGGTAAAAACTCGATATGCGATTAAACTATTATGACTATGGCACAATTCGAAATGTTTCAAAATCTCCTTCATAAAATGTCAGTGGCTACTAGTTCGTTTAAATATAAAACTGGAGTTAAGCCAACCAGCGGCGCACACGCGACGTCACTGTTCCCGTGAAAATTATAATTAGGAAATTTATATTTACCGTCTTACTCGATTCGGGTATGGTACGAGTATCATTATGCGGTATAACTCCCCCGCGATGGAGCTAGCTGGAGAGTTGGAGACTGTCATCTTGAATAGATTGATTCCGACAACTTTTTCTTTTCATTCGCTTCAAAAGTAACCGACCGAATGGGCTCAATCCAGCTGACGAGTATCTGAAAGGTTTAATTCCGAGCATAGCATTAGGTAAACAAACTCTTCATGACTTCATCGGAGGGCAATCATGTCACTATCCTCAGCGGTAAGTGCTAAATCGTATTGCAAGCTTGAAGGTTTCTATTTCTTGAGATAACCATGGTACTATGCATCAGAGGACTCACACAAGTGGCTATCGCTTTCAAACCTCTTCGCATTTCTGGAACGACTTTCAACAGAATTGACATTATATATATCATATGGGTTCCCGCAGCATAAGTCAGTTCCACACCTACTTATCATACTTATGTCCAGGCCTTGAGATATTACATACGTACTGACTGCTCGTGCTAACTTGAGTTTGAAGACAGACTTCATACGACAGGTATAATGACACGAGTATGAAACCGTCTGGTAAGTACCATTTGAACAACAAAACGTAGTCTCCGACACTCCCGCCCGTCTAATGAGAGGGACTCGCAGGGCACTGCGAGTATAATGGCGCGCGGTAATGCGGCCCTTGCGTGCATCCTCACTCCGCAGTAATTGGTCACCACTTACGCATCATTGTGTGATCTTCGCACATTTTCGCTTTACAATGGCTGCTCCCAGTTAATTCAAGTGCCTGTTAGCTTTTCAAATACTTCTCTTCTACGAGGATGTACTAGGTACCATCGTTAAAATACGTGTAAATTTACGTAGCATGTTCTTTTCTCTACTTGTCTTTTGAGTAAACAAATACTACGACTTTGATGTTAATTCTAAGCAGGTTGACTGCGATGTTATGTGTTCCTTACTAAGACCACCTGACTACCTCGTTGGTGCAGTGGTCGCAAGCGACTACTGAGCACGAGGTCCTGGGTGCGATTCCCAGGTTGGGCAAAGAGTTATTGGGTTTTTAAATCAGGAATTTCTCATTAGCAGCCACGGAGTCTGGGTAATGGCAACAGGCTCGCCCTCTATTACATGGGAGTTAAACATAACCGGCGAAATGTGGGTGTACTATTAGGTACACCTCTGCCTATCCCTTCGGGGATTACAGGCGTGATGTTACGTTATGTTACTAAGACCAAGACGTTGATACTGAACCTAAATCATGAAACTGATACGCAAACCTCGAGATATTCGTTTCGTCTTATGTGAGGAAGAACAAACAGTACCTTCCTAGGTAGCAGTGGCGAAGGCTCCATACAACTCGATTCCTACCGGCTTCTCTTTGAGAAATGGCACAATCAGTATTAATAATATAATCACTTTAAAGATATGTACTCGGGCTTACCTCTTAAAAAAATTGACCCTTCGCTACTGCTAGGTAGACATGTGTCTACCTAGCAGTAGCGAAGGGTCAATTCAACATGCACTAGGAAGAGACCAACCGCACCGATGCTCGACCTTGAGGAATGAATCAGTTAATGCGTCATTAGTGAGCCAAGACTTAAACCTGTTGTAGAGCACATAACTACCCACGCTAGCTACTATTGTGCTATTGTAAATACTAGTAGATGCCGCATCTGGAAATGGTCGATGTTTATTAAAAGCGCATTATATCGAAACGTTGCCAAAACGTCTGAGAGAATCCTTTGTTTTGATTTTCTATACAGTAAAATGTGATAAAACTGATCATTCTTCACTTCAGTCATATTTCTGGATTTTCTTTCCCGTTTTTAAAAACCGGCCAAGTGCTAGTCGGACTGGCGCACGAAGGGCCGTAAGGGTTAGGGATGGGCCGAATATTCGTTTTATATTCGGTATTCGGCATATTCGGCAGGTTTACCGAATATTCGTTTTCGGCCGAATGTTCGGCTATATCACCGAATGTTCGGCAAAGTGGTACTTGAAGTTTTTACAGATCATGAGTCGAGTGTTAAATGTGTTATTTTTATGAGGTTAAGTAATTTACAATTTTACAGTGCAGGTTTATGTTTTTGTCGACACAGTGTCTTAATTTCCAATTACAGTAGTTAAACAAGATGGTTATTAAAAACTATGGTTACTATGGTTATTAAAACTATATTAAAACCAGGTCTTTATTGTAAGAAATTAAGCAAGTTTTTTGTTTTTATCAATATTTATTGTAAGAAAGAGTTGCATGATTAACAACATTCCAGCAGACTATGAATCAAGTTTCTTTCTACTTAGTGTAGCGAAAATTATTCATTGAAAATAAACAGAAAAACCACTTTTATAGATCATTTGAGAGATCAATCAATTACTCTTACATAAACAAAAATACTCAATTATATTAGTGACATAGTAGGACAAATATGAGATCTTTATGAGACCAAATCAAATATATAGGATCATAACCGTAAGAAATCACATTTTTATTATATTTTAATTTAAGTTACAGGTAAATTTTCTATAAACTAATAGAAATCTGAGAATTTATGTCTTAAACAAATCACTTAACATGAAAGTATATATATATAATAAAAAAGAAAACGCACACTAATAGTGTGCGTTTTCTTTTAAATCACTTAACATGAAAGTATATATATATAATAAAAAAGAAAACGCACACTAATAGTGTGCGTTTTCTTTTTAAAATTGTCAGAAAAGTTTGATTCAATATTTAAAATTCAGAAGAGGCAAGTTGTGGTGCAAAAAAACAATCTGCTCAGCTTTATTTGGCAATAGTTTGTTCCGTTTTTGCTCATAAACGTTGCCCGCTTCGGAAAACAAACGTTCTCTGTAAACCGAGCTGGGGTAGACAACCCAACCAACAAATAGACAATTTTCCATTTGGAAATAAATGAATCTTCTAGTGTGCTTTGAGTTGTTGCAAAAGTTTTAGGATTTGAAGGTTGAGCACCACTGGTAGACGGTTGGATGACATGTGCAGCCGCAGGCTTCTGCTGTATCGTCTCGTCGTTTGGAGAACTTTGGGTTACCGGACGCACAGGTCTGTCAAGACTAATAAATTCCGAAGGGTGCTTCAATTTTATGTGGTTGCTCAAAGCTGAGGATGAAGCCTTTCGGCCGCTGCCTCCCCGCGAAAGTATTTTTTCACAAATCGTACATTTAACTTTGCTGCGGTCGTGTTCACTTTCCCGAAAATAAGTCCATATAGTCGATCTCTTTCTTCCGCTCATTTTTAGGTACACAACGATTAAACCAAGCAAAAAAACTCAATGAAGTCGACTTTTCAAATAAAAAATAACAATAACAACCGCACGTGGCTAAGTTTTACTCTTTATTAGATGATGCAATAACAACACGGGTACAGCGAGGATAGCGGGCGAGAGGGTCCGGCGCCAATCCACGCGCTATGCGTAAACAAGTTCAGACCTGTATTGTTTACGTAAGGGAATCAAAACTGCCGAATATTTGGCCGAATATTCGGTTCGGTAAAAAATTTACCGAACATTCGGCCGAATGTTCATATTCGGTGAAACCCATGTTCGGCCCATCCCTAGTAAGGGTTCCGTAATTCTGTACCAATATAAAAAAAAAAAACACTTTTGTTGTATGGGAGTCCCCTTAAATAATTATTTTATTCGTTTTCGTTTTTTTTTTGTTATAGCGGCAACAGAAATACATCTACTGTTTCAATGTACTGGTTCAATTCCCAGTTCGGGCAAAGTGTCGTTGGCTTTTCGTTTAGGAATTCAGTAGTTGGGTTTTTGCATTAGCAACACGGTAGGCTCGCCCCTATTACATTAGTCCATTAACTGGTAAAACAGTCGTGTTCTTGGTTTCTGCTAATAAAACTATAGGCAGATAAACACATTACCCTCTGCAGTCGTGTAATATACGCTCTGCCCTATCTCTACGTCTACATTTGACTCCCTGGAGGGACTAGATGAGCATGCGCGTAAGCAACGTTCAAATACCTTGAGCAAACACAATCACGTTAGCAATAGACGTTGCGCTGGGCAATTTAGTAGCTCCGTCATTATCTCATTAGTGCACCGAAGCAAATGGGCTACATGTCCACAAATGTACAGGAAATAACTTGCAACGCACGGCTCATATCACATCACCTTACGGATCAAATTCTTTAAATGATGGTAGAAACAGCATATTTAGATGCTGTTGCATTGTTGACAAAGTGACAAACGCCAAAAGCCACTTTAATTTATCTTTCTAATACCTAAATAGAGATGGGGCATTCTTATGTTTCATTATTTTTAGCTATTAAAGGACTGGACACTGACAAAACATTCGTGCCTTATGTCTTGTCAGTATCTAATGATTAAGCAGCCATCTTTCTTTTCGCTGTTTCGAAAGGCATTAACAGTTTTCAGACTTTAAAAATCTAAAATATTTTTAAAACAGAGTTGACTGCGCCGAGAAATTTCCAGTTGCATATAACTCCTAAAGTACCCATATTCTCAAAGGACTTACGTCGGAGGAAATCTTAACAGGAAACTGGACATTGGCCTTTAATTTAACAATGCTTGGTCCATCTTTGTATTCGTATGAATTGATCCTTTTGTCAGCCAATCGGCCAACTAACTGCCCATTTACTACTAATAAGAGTGACATTTTTGAAGGATAATACCACTTTATTTTCTTCATATGTTGAAACTGCAAATTCGGCTGCAAAAAACTTTCTGCGAAAACAAAACCCACTTCTAAAAAAAAACACAAAAATGTCTAAAATAACTTGACTTTCGGAAGCCACCTAACGTGGCAATGCTGTCAGCTTTCTGGGCACTTTTCCTATTGATAACGATGTGGACGAACTTGTTGACGCCCTGTAATTATTTTTCTATTTTGATACTTGTCCTTACTTTATTATTATTTTAGATCTATTTGTAGTTTTTTTGAATTTTGCACATAAACTGAATTCAAATAAAAAACAAAATTGGTAAATAAACTCGTATTATAGACCGATATTGAAGTCATGCATCCGGAACATTTTATCCTGTTAGTTACAAGTATCTTTCATTAAGTTTAGACTTATTTAAACCCACAAGCAATGTAGTTGGTTTCCTTGTATTCCAGATCGAGGAAAAATATGTTTTAAACTAAGTATTTCTAACCGTGAATAATAATATATGTAACGTACACTATATCCCTTTTCGATAAGAACTATCGAATGCCTATTGGTGTCCTATACCAATGTCCAATGAATTAGTTGCAATGGAAATTAAAAAAGTTATGTAAGTATAAGTAATGTGAAAGATTTCCCAAAATATACAGGGTGGAATTTTTCAACCTCACCTGGAGGGAAAGTACTCTAAATAATGGAGATAGCCAATTTTACTCAAAGAAAACATTCCTTTATTTTAAAAAAGAAACAAATCTGCATTCGAAGTTTTTCGAAAATTGGCTTGCCATACTCGGGAATCGAAACGACTAAAATTCGAAAAATTAACATCCTGTACTTTTATGGAAACAATCAATTGGGTCAATCATAAGAATCAAATCTCTCTACCAAGCATGATATTTTTGATTCATTTGTAAATTAATACTTAGAATTTATTTAGATCTGGTTATTTACATTATTTACAAACTACAAATCTATAATCTTAATAATAAAAATATGTACAAGTATCAAAAGGGTTACAGGGCGTCAAAAAATTCGTCCACATCGCTGTCAACAGGAAAAGTGAAAAGAAAACCATGAAATCTTAACTTATAAATTCAATGGTATAAGATAAAACACTTTTAGTCAAAGGTTAATCCGATTACTAATGTTAGTACCTTTATGTTGTACTTAACTTAAAACAGGAACTTGAAATCAATATCTTTGTTAATAGAATAACTAGTTTTCCTAGTTGATTAGCTAGCTACAAAACTTAACTGACATAACGTTTTCTTTTTATTTTCTTAATGCAAAGAAAACCGTAAACCTTTTACGTTCACAAAAGTATTTTTCTTTAATTACTTATGTGCTGTTTTTCTACATTATCAAACCAAGAAGAAAGGTCATGGATCTCACATTTCTTATTTACCTATGGCATTAGTTTTGTGGCAAAAAAAATATCAATAGGCCGATTTGAAAGTCGAAGTATATTCGAAAATTAATGTCACTGAAAATTTAAAATGGCGTACGCTACACGTCATCATTTAGTTTCGAACATGCGTCTCTAGTCAATGCAATGGAGCCATGTGTCTTTAAAATAGATAGCAGATGTCTAACCATACCTAGGAAACTGCGACACCATGTCACAATGTGTTTGTGAGCCACTACACCTACTCATCTGCATGATCGTGAATGACGTAAGCAATGAGAGGAAAATATTCATATTTATTCACGTTATAATACCCCCGGCCCTCGAAGCTGACATTCCACCACTTTATACTTGATACCTACGCCTCTCTGAAATATTTAATCGTCTACCCACCATCATCCCATCTGATTTTCATAAATAAATATGTTTATGTTTCACTACACACATAAGAAAACAACTTTTAAACACCTATGCACTTTTAGTCATGCACACAATCGCTCTTCAAGTGCATTTCGTAAAAAGTTGTTATTTGGGAACTAATTAACCAATAATTGTAATTCCACCGAATTTTGAAGAGAATTATTTATCTATAGCTAGCTGAAACTAACACAAAAAGTGAGATGCCACAGTGAAATATTAACCAGTCTGCCCGCTAGACAGAATGTACCCAAACGCGAATCGTTTACATATTCATATATTAATGTCAATATATGAATTTCATAATATACAAATGTTGTACTCACAAGGCTTTAGACTAAACTAACCATAATCTAATACTTAATAAACAACATATTTGCCACATATCAAAAGGATGGAAAAGTCTTCAGAAAAAAATGGTAGGTAACTGGGAGTGTACAGAAGTTGTCTGAATTCTCGGTGTAACAAACAAAAAATATAACAAAGGTCAGACGACACGTAAACAGAGTGGAGACAAGGTTAAGTCCGCCCTTTGTGGTAGCAGCCACTGTGTTATTCATAAAAACAAATTTATGTTTATTTTGTCAGCAAGTCTGGCTAACGTACTTATGATATGGAGAGTATGAATTTTTTAGACGTTTTCTTTGATCGGCTTTTATGTAACATCATAACTGTGTACTTAAGTAGGGTAGGCTTAAAATATAAATAATGAGGGAATTTTCCATTTATATTATGTCAGTTACATTACCCACGTGTAAAATGACGGCATGATTCCATGTTGCACGTAGGTGATTGACTTCAGTAAGGCTTAATGTCTTTTCAGCTGATCGTCATCTACTTAACCTTTTCCCAAAATTTGAGTCAGCTTCAGTCTTTCCGGATGCAGCTAAATAATAAATAATAAAATTTTACAGGACTATGGTGAGACTGGTAGTTAGACTTGTGGGCTACTGACTAACCTGTAACGACTGTCAAATGATAGCTGGGACCAACGGCTTAGGAAAGTCTGTGTGTAATGATGATCACCCATCCACAGACCGACCCTGGCAAGCGCGGCTTATCTGCTAGCTTATCGGCTTAGCTGCGGCTGTTATTATATAGCTACGAGTTCTTCAGCAGATCATTTGACTGTTTTTTGTATAAAAATGTCGCCTATTTTCTTTTCAAGGCGCCAGATTTCTGGCTCTGTAAGTTTTCTTAGTAATCGGTGTATAGCGGTACATTCAGAGTTAATATCGCGTTTGTAAGATAAGTATTGATCACATTATATAGCCCAATAAGTTTTGTAAGCTCATTTTGCCCCTGGCTGGAGGCCTTAAATTCAAGGCATCCACAGGATTAAACCGGTTAACCAGTAGCCAGCCTCATAGGCTGAAATGGGAGATGCCATCACCAAAAAATAAAAAATAAACAGCCTAATAGACAGTTTTATCAGCTAGAAGCAAGTAATTGCCGCAAGTATTTGTTTGTTCGTAATACACCACTGAAAGCAAAACCCAATCAATTCCCTTTGTTTTCATCTGTTTGTTAGTACAACGTAATTAGAAAAGCAAATAATATTCGATAGCTCTCTTGTTTCCACTAACTGCTTCAAGCCCTTTTTTATTCCCGATGGAGGACCTAATGGGCCTCCAGTTAGTAAATAAAGCTTATTTAAGTGCCTTTGAGTCAATTTTAATTGAATGTTGTTTCAGGCCCTAAGTATAATAACAAACAAAGGGCTTAACGGAGGCTTTACGAGGTTTAAATGATGCTCAAATTATGACGATGCCCTGTATAAGGCCTATGTTTTGCTCATGTAGCTTTTTCGTCTACGGGGGTTTAATTGGTACCTCCGTACTTCTGATTTGGTGTTATCTGTAGGGGACAGTACCTACGCAATGATAGCTATTTATCACATCATTAATAATGATACTTTCAAAACGCTTGTTTTCAATAGATAAGTTGTGTTTTTTTAATAATTTTGAATTTGTAACTGAAATATTGGTCGTCTTTTGTTACTGACAGTACTAATAAATTTCAAACCAGGAATCTGGCAGAAACAAAAGAAACTGAGATGTCTAACTTATTCACAGAAGTTGAAATTAAAAAAAAAGGTATGGGTGTATACAGATATACAGGTATTAAGTTCGGATTTTGATGGATTTTCCCATATTCCCAATCCCGTTTCAATGGCAGTGCTCCAGCTTTTCACACGAAGCTTTTCATGCTACTTCAGGCAACGGGAGGATAGGGAACGAAGAGAATTTGAATGTTAGAGTGGGGATCACTAAAGCTGTGAAGAGATGGGAGCTAGATTCTATGGAAGGTAATTAGTTCAAGCTGTGCTTGTGTTTCGATTCACGTGCTCTATGTTGCACTAGCAATTGCCCGCGGCTTCGCTCGCGTTTTGGTCTGAAATTATCCCACGGGCACGTTGTAAATATAGCCTGTGGCACTCGGGGATAATTTGGCTTCGTATTAGTCAGAAAATTTTCATAATCGGTTCTGTAGATCGAGATTACCCCGACAACCTCATAAACTCACACACTTTACCTCTTTATAAATTAGTATAGATATAGATATGCTGATTTCTGCTCGAGACGAACTTAATTAAATAACGAAGGGAATCGTCGAAATGGTGAAGAAGAAGAAGCAGCCCAACCAGCAAAACCTTATTGTATAGCAGCCCATAGAACGTTTTTCAAGAACTAATTAGTGTTAGTGAACGGTTCTATAAAAGACCAAAGAACGTTTACACACCCCGGATTTGGCGCAGATATAGCGTTATTCGCTGATATACTAGTTCTATAGCAGTTTCGGCGTATCATTTTTGACCTGTTAAATTGATGTTACTCTGCGATATGTCACCAAATAGTGATGTAGTTGTCACGCGTAACGCTGTTATTGTACTTTTATGTTATGTAATAGTGATTGTGGTGCTTTTACATTACTATACCACGATAATTCGTTCAATCGTTCATTCTCATTTAGTCTGTGTGTTGATATTGTGATTGTGATTCCTTATTTCACCAAACAGTGGTAAGTAATTTTACAATATTAAGATTTTTATTATGGCGACCATGCAGTAGTAAAATGCGCTAGTAGTAGCGACCCAGGCAGTGAAATAGAGTTGCGATCACAATTTTACTGACTAAGTAGGCATAGTTTAGTACGATATTTTTAATGCCCCTCTCAAATTAGTGAGTTTTGTTTAAATTAAATTAACTTAATCGAAGACTAGTTCCATAATTTTCCACTATAGAATAAAAAGTGTAATGTTGGCGACTACAGGCCTTCTATAGAACTATTGTGAAAGTAGTGACCGCCATTGTGATTAAATAAATTAGGGTTCCTTTGAAATCACAATATAAACAATTCTCGTAGATAAAATAACCCATCTTCTTTCTTTATCATTTTCAGTGTCTTCACAATAAAAGAATTGCGGCGGCTGTGTAGCGGTCACGTTGCTCGGAACTGTACCTTTAAAATTGAGTGACGTTTAGAATCACGTACCGACTGAATTCATATTATAATTTTGTGATGTCTGATGTTCCTTCCACCCTATATTGTTGATTATTTTTAATAATTATTTTATGTAACTGACTAGGAACAGAAATTCAATTCACTTTTTGATTTCAATTCTGTTGAATTGAATTGTGAACAGTTTTTCTTTATTTTAAAATAAAGTTATTTTTTAATTTGTAATAATGTATCTTTTATTACAAACATCATCATGCAGCTCAGATTATAATCAGTTGTACTTCATAGCGCGTCATGTGAAATGTCAATAGCCCAATTTTTCAGCTCATCGCATAATTGCTCGTTTTTATGTTCTCGGTTTTGTGTTCACTAGAGCGTTCAGAAGTTCTTTCACCTGTACAGCTGAACTCCATATCCGGCACTTAAATCATTTACTATGTCTTTGCTGGCTTCTTTTCTTCTTTTCGATTTTTTAAAATAGAATATTACTTTGTACGGAACCACTTTCCGCACTTGCATTCTCGATTTGACTTTGATTGCTAGCAGTGGTTTCATTATAGTGTATTAAAGGTATCTAAAACCCTGTTACATAATAATTCTGCGCTGAATAAGTGTGTTCGTGATCGGTATAAGAATTTTAATAAACAGCGATTTAAAAACTCTTATAGCTTAAATTTCACACATAGGAGTAACACCGAACCCAGTTATATCACCAAATCGCTCTATTTTTGAGGAGGCATGACTATTATGACACTATGTACGATAGCAGATACAGCAAAACACACAATATCACAAAAGCGTCGTATTCTTGAGTTTCAATAACCATTAATGAGACAGGCCTATAGTGGTAAATTGTAAACTTATATAGATTACATTAGATACAAAAGGGCAACGATCAGCAAGTTTATAGAACTAAGTAGTTGTATACATGTTTTTATTAAGCCTTATTTTGTACTTTTCTATAACGGTTGTATAAAATGGTAATGTAATTGTTTACATCACTAACTTATAGAATATTTTTGCTATATAAGCTTATAGAGCAAAAAAGTCTTGTGAAACACCTTTATACAACATGCTCTCACCATAAACACCGTTATATCACGTTTACAAAACTTTTTTGCGAAATAAGCTTAAGTTATAGTACAATTTTGCTGGTTGGGAGGTGGCAGTAGTTTCTGCCCACCCCCATGAGAAAGAGGCGAGAGTTTAGAGGGGTGTATATAGGATGGATATTTGTGTTTTTTTTTATTGCTGTATCTTGTTGTATATAAAGTTGAGGTTCTGTTTACTTATTCCATACTTATACTTGGTATATAACCTTGCCTAGAAAAGTGGAAATTCGCTGTGAAAGCGTTTCGTTTCGTATCTAATTACCTATACAACGACTATGAGCAGGGGCGACAAACCTAAACTTTTCTATAGCTTGTTATAGTCACTTCTATTCATTTTAAATGATAAAATGTCACTATTTCTAGCCCCTCTGGTGTCGCAGTCAGAATCGTCTACGTAATTCATTAACTATTACTAGTATTTAGGACTGCCGTACTCTTGTAATTAGATAACATTTAAAACAAACGTAAGGGAAAAAATTAGTAGCCCTTGCTGCCCACTGTTGGGCCAACGCCTCCCACAAGACTTCCAACGAGGGCTTCTCCCGCGCCACCTATAAAAAGAAACTTAGGTAACTAACCCCAAAATAACATTGTAATCAATAACTAGCTTAGCTATCAACGAATAATAACTATCGTAAGATTATTTAAATACAGATTCGAGTTCTTAAAATAAACTGTCGATTAATTTACGCAATCTATGTAATATGGCCGAGATACATCTTAACACTTCATTAATTGAAATATTTCGAGAGATCGACCCAACAAACTGCATTCTGCAACTGCAGCATCCCACAATGGAGACATTTGCATAAATTACAATTATTTGTCCTCATTAGCGCATGCATATCAGAATTGCACCAAACAACACTTCCGTCTTGGTTTTAGTTTTAGCAATGTATACCTTAATGGTGAAGTTCTTCAAAAAGGCCAGGTGCGTAGTACTCGCAACCGGACGAGACTGACTAGATGTATGCACGTGGACAAGGCAAAAGGAGTATGTAAGTATCGTAGCAGGTGGCATTCTGTGGTTTCTGCCTACCCCATGGGTAAAATGCGCGAGTTTATGTTATGTATAACCATAGTAGTATTTTAAGATGCAAATGTTGTGTTCTGTTTTGTGGGTTGCCTCACAAGATTATTTTAAATGGTTAGTTAAATCATCGAATCGGAGGAGATCGTGGCTAAATCATATCAGCCGCTCGGGTTAAGCCGTGCTTGCCTAGGTTGGCCTGTGGATGGGTGACCACCCATTACATACCGAGTTTTCTCCGTGCCTCGGAAACCACGTTAATCCGTTGGTCCCGGCTGTCATCTGTAGTCTGTAGTCAGTGGCCCAAAAAGTCTGACAACCAGTCTTACCTAGGGGTATCGTATTACCCAGTACTAACTGGGTTGTGGAGGTCAGATAGGCAGTCGCTCCATGTAAAATACTGGTATTCAGCTGCATCCGGTTAGACTAGAAGCCGACCCTAACATAGTTGGGGAAAGGCTGGGCTGATGATGAGTTAAATCATCGAATTTAGAAGAAGTAGATTAAGTAGCACGTCGTCTATCTGCAAAGGATGTTGATTATTTAGCATCAGTAACTTCGTAAAGCACCCACTAATGCTGCATTATATCAGCATCACCTATAAACTTACGTAAGTATGGAAGGCAACGACCAACAATCTATAAATGCCTGTCATTGACAGAACCTCATGCTGTCATGCAATATGCACGAGATCTGTGTAACTAGATCGTTCACCGCACTAATGACATATATCAGAGCACTGATTGATAATGACTAGTTTTGTAGTTGACATGTTATGTTAAACACATACATTATTTAACGGATTTCAGAAAACAATGGGCATATTTTCATGTCCATACATTTCTTGTTCCAATGTTTAGTACGAGTGTTGTACGAGCGTTAATTGTCTACGAGTGCTGTAATCTCGAAAACCATTGATCCGATTTCGGTTTTTTTTTTCCACTGTACATGCGCATTGTTTATAGGAATTTAAGTGCATAATCCGTAACGATAGGCCGAATGCACGAACGAATGTAGCAACAATGAATACGCTGCGAGCCTAAATGCGGAGTACATACTGCGAAGACAGACAAAAGGAGATGAAACTGTGAACTATGGACTGTTGGCTTTGGGGATTTTGCAAAATTAGGAAACATTTTACCGGGCTGTTTCTATTTCGGAATAAAGAGGATTGTGTTATTTCAATACTAATGTAAAATTTGTATAGGCTCCGGCCCATCTCGTAACTTTCCCATTTCGCCAACTAAACAAAATAGCATCACAAAAGTCCCATTTCGTAACTATATTTGTACATGCCTGAAAGGGTCCATAGTGAGCACAAGTATGTTTTATTCTGTTTTACACAGATGGTACTTACTTAACATTTCTAACCAATTAGGCGCAATAAAAATCTGAGGTAGTTGAGATAAATCTCGATTTTTTTAATGAAAATCCTGAAGCTGATTTTCACTGCCTACCTGGCGGTACTGAAATCTGTAGCTTCGACTAAAACTGATTTTTTCGAAGCATCAATAAAATACTTCGTATTTTCCTTCTCTTTTTCATGTTGTATGGCCATCGAGGTTTGACCCAAAATTTCAAAAAGAAGTTCCGTAAGTAGGTGGCCACGTGTAATCTTAATCTAAGGTATCCACGGATGGTTTATCAGTGTTTTTCAATCTTTTTGATTTCGTGACTCCTTTAAAGGTTGAAAAATTATAGTCAAGGGGGGGGGACAGACAAAAAAAAATAATTTAAAAGGCTACATTTCATAGATAAGTCAATAGAACTGGCTGATCTCACCACAAATATGAAAGAATTTCTTATAGATTTAGCTTTTGGCGGCATGCTTAGAATGGAATTTCATTCACAAAGTTCGACGTATTTGGGATGAAAAGAAAAGGAGAATATCTAGAGCTAGTAACTGAAACTCTAAAATTATTAATGCCATTCGCCACTTCATACCTATGTGAACTGATATTCTCTTCAATGGTGGACATTAAAACTAAAAAGAGATATAGACTTAATTTAAAAAATGATTTGATTATTAACGTTTCCAAAATAGCACCACGATTTGACTAATTTTATTGTAGTTGCGTTACATTGCGTTTTTCTTTTTGGCGGCGACCCCCCGAATAAGGCTTCGCGACCCCACTAAGGGTCACGACCCACAGATTGAAAAACACTGGTTTATGTGATTGGAAGTAAACAATATGTAGAAATAGACAAAGAGATAATCGGTGTTTGCAAGCGCACGGTACTGATCAATAGGTAATATTTCAGACTGTAATCAACACGAGTGCTAATGATGCCTCCGCCCCGAGTCGAGACACAATAACAGGCTGTACAGGGGAGGCACGCTCCTGTTCACTAATGAACAATAAAATCCTGTCTGCTTCAGCATATCATATACCAATGTATCATGTGTATAGGCATCCAGTTTGTACGTGAATCTTTCAATACGTATAGACAATGTTGATCGGATTCAATAGCGATCGCCCGAGGAGCTTCGCAGAGTTCTACGTCAGAGTTTCATGACGGCCGGACTATAGTTTCGGGTTTCATGTGCGTAATTAAATTGGCTCAGTTACAAGCAAGGTTTTTTCTTAAATATTTTATACAGAGTGTTACATAATGAACGCAAGATCTTTCGTGTGGTGTCTCAAACCATGAAATTAAACAACTTTTATTCAGTTTCATGGTTTGGTTTACAAAAACAATAAGATCACTTACTTACCATTTTTAGCATTAGTGCTGGATAAGGCTCATTTGACTGTCGGATCTGACATATGCGTAACACATACAATGACAACAAATCATATGATGCTGAAGACTACTATCATTGCTGTCATAATCACTCGCATTGGGATAATAAATGTCTCATCAGTAATCCTATTATTTTCACATTAAATAGTAAGTAAGTGATCTTATTGTTTTTGTATTGTTTCAATACAAGATGGGTTACATGTGAGTAGGACCTACTCAATCAAGGAACATCCGATATCTTAAAAGACAGCGTTTCTTTATGGGAGATATTTTTTACAAAATATTTACGACTAAGAAACAATTTCTGATGTTGGGTAAATTATTATTTAGTGAATGGTAATTAGACCTGTAAACATAGCTGGCGAAAAGGCACTTACACCTTTGTCTACCCGTTCGGGCATAAAAAGAGTGATATTTGTTATAACTAAGTTAAATACATTTTCTTTTATAAATACATAAACAAAATAAGTATGTATATGTTTGAGTTTCCTTCATGACTGGATCGCATTGCAAATTACACGCTATGTAAATATCTGACACAATCGATACTTAGAGGGTTTGTCTGTTGTATCCTGTCGCAAAGGATGACCACATACCTGCCGGGCATGATGCCTTCCTGAGGTCTTATTTCCTATGTATAAGTACCATTTTAACAAGGTAGAGAATAAAGCGAGACCAAAACACGAGTTCTTTTCACATAGACTGTTCATAGCACACTTGAAGATTATGAGCATTATAGTTCACCCTACAAATATCACTATAATCAAGAGCATTGGACAAAGTATATTTTAATACGTTCATTAAATAAAAAGCTTTACCTTGTACTTACCCTAAAGATTAAAGATTGAAACGACAAAATTCACTAAACAACATCTCTCTTTGTGACATCAAAAGGTCCGTAATAAGTACGATAATACTACCAAACCCGTAGTCCGGACCTACTCGAATTCAAAAGGGAGGCCCTTGATTGTACTTCACACTACAAGAGAACCCTTTGTAGTCGGCGGCACGTTCGTGTTAGTTCGGCCTGACCTCGTCTCAAACCCATGAACTCAAGGTTCCCAATTGTCCCCGCCTCCATTCGACCAACTAGGCGATTTCAATCGAGAACTTCAAAAAAGAACACGATGTGAAAGTTTGCTAGTCTTGCGAGTCCCACGCTAGATGCTTCGTTCACAAATAATTTACGAACTCAATGACACACTAAATTCCTAAATCCATTTATAATTTGCAACGTTTTAAGATTTGCCACACTTTTCGTTTCGCTAACCTTGTGAACGCACCAATTTGGTTTCGAATACTGCTCGAGTTGGTACACTTTCGAGTTAGAAAGTTTTACCATCAATCACTTGGTCAATTTCTAAACCATGCCGATTGTTTCATACACAGTTCTTTATTTTTCTGAACCAGCATTTTCTCTATAATAACAACAGAGAGTTTCATTCGAACAGATAACGATAGACAATGTGTGAATGAATGGGTTCACTTATTCACGAATGATCCAACGAAACTCTTTGACAATTTTTTACTAGGTCAATTTGTAAACCACGCCGATTGTTTCATAAATTATTCTTTATTTTTATTAACCATTATTTTCTCGTTAATAATATGTAATTACAACAGGGAGTTTCATTCGAAAAGATACCGATAGACAATGTGTGAATGAATGGGTTCACTTATTCACGAATTTTTTAACAAAACTTCTTTGACAATTTTTTTGTTTACGACCATCGTTTCATAGACGATATACGTAGTATTTATTTTACAATCGGCTTATTCCGCAAATGTTTTTATTTTATAGACACTCACTTTACAAACATTCATTTGGTTAATGCTTCTCTTTAATCTCTGGAATGGCTAAACTGATCATTATAAGGGGGACATCAATTAAACCTAAAAAATATCTCAAATCAGTATGAAAATGTAGAGTACCTTTTCTGAAAAAGATGACAATGGGTAGGTACACGACATCAGGTTAGGCGGAGGTTTAGGTAATAATAGTTACACCCACATTTCGTCAGTTAAGTCCCATGTAATATGGGGTGAGCCCATTGCCATCAAGCGGGTGCAAATTCAGAGACGCCGTGGCTGCTACTGAGAAATTCCTGATGGAAAACCCAATAACACTTGGCCCGACCTGGGAATCGAACCCAGGACTTTATGCTCAACAGTCGCGCTTGCGACCACTAGACCAACGAGGCTGAAGTCCTGTAATGGGTAAATACAATGAAAATAAAATCTCAGAACGGTATACTAAGTCCATCATCAGATGACTAATTGCTGCAATGCAATGAGCCATTTACGCCAAAGTTCAAGAGTTCGCATTGATGAAGCACTGAAATAGCCTTCGTGAATTTGTCGCCCACGTCCCGCTCGTATCCCGCCCGTATCCCGCCCGCATCCCGCCTGCATCATAACAACAATCACGTCCAATTAATTGTGAACATTTTCCTTTTCAGCATTACAACGGGTTTGGACTTCAGAGAAAATAAATAAAAAGGACATATTAGAGTTGACATCCACTCCGGTAATATATATTGGCATTTAATGCCGATAGGAGTATCTACCAAACCATATCATATCACTATTGGGATCATATTTTTTTAATCTTCACTAGATGTGCCTCATTTTTTTCAGAAACGTTCCCGGGCCTATGTAGAACAGCTGTGCATAATTTCATCAAAAAATAATTCAGTAGTTTAGGAGTCTTTGGTACGAACGAACGAGTAGACATCACACACACATTACAACATTATACTAATATTTTAGAGAGGTAAAATTTGTTTGTAAGTTTGTATGTAGCGGGGTAATCTCTGGGCTCTACTGAACCGATTTTGAAAATTCTTTCACTAATAGGAAGCTACATTATCTCCGAGTGCTATAAGCTATATTTACAACATGCCCGTGGGATAATATCCGACCAAAACGCGAGCGAAGCCGCGGGCAACAGCTAGTTTACAATAAATGAATAATCAGATTGTAACCTAATTCATATTTTCATTAGTTACATCATTTTAAGAAGCTAGACGTTCCCCGAGCATAATTTAAAATAACAAAGCTAAAATACTTTATAAGCCCAATTTCTAAATCCAGTTTTACTTTTGTGGGGCAGTTGTCTATTTCAGTAGCTATAAAAGTCTCATCCAATTTTCGCCGAGCTGAAATTGGAACAGATATATTTAATTGTACATTATGGTACAAGTGCGTAATGTTGGTGATTACCGCTCCGATTAATGTTGGTGAGAGCTGAGGACGGTCATCATCAATTCACACACGTATCTCACGACGTTTTTCAACACACTTGTGAAGGAAATAATACAAAAAATAATTTTCTTCATCTAGTAGGTACTTGTAGACATTTTAATTAATAAATAACTATAATTTCAACAGTGAAAATGAGTTGTGAATTTTTTTTCGCAATGGCGGGAAAATCCTATGCGCGCGCATCTAACAATGGCGATTGGCCATAGACTAAAAGAATGAGGTGTTTTTTTGGCTTTTCGCGGATAGCGCTTTAGCCACGTACAAAATGGGGAATTCAAAGTTTTCTTTATTATACAGAAAACAAAAGTTATAGGTATTTGAGTGAAAGTTTTATTTATTAAAAACGTACAAGTTGAAATTATCTATTAAAATACGAAGTTGCATGAAATGAGCAAGCAATAGGCACACATTAATTTATTTGTACTATTGGACACGATCTTTTTTGTATCGAAACTTTTTTATGAACAAAGCAACTCAACCAATAAAATAAAAAATACCCTATAACTCACTTGTGAATGCAATGAAAAAGTCATAGTTTGATTACAGGTGTCATTATGTGCCTAGTTGCGGTGAAATTAGAGCCATTTTATGATCTGCTGCAAAGAATATTTACCAACAGTTTCCTTCTAGAGATTTCACATTACAACTTTTCAGCCGAGGAAATGGGAAAGGCATGTTCTGCAGCTAGGCACCTATAAATATTTGACTGGCCTCGGTTATTCGCGCCGAATCGTGTCGACTTTGGAAGACATCCAGGTTACAACTCGAACTCTGCCCAGTTATTATTGAAATCAAGCAACACTATATTTGGAAGACGAATTAAGTTTGAATGTTTGTTGAATGTTCAATGAAGTAACTCTTCTAAGCTAAGGTCATCTGACGAATGATGTCAGACTCACTGAGGGGACAAAAGCCACCAGCCTTGACCAAAGATAACAAAGCGAGACCAAAATACGAGTT
Source organism: Eugnorisma glareosa (assembly GCA_947578425.1). NCBI lineage: Eukaryota > Metazoa > Arthropoda > Insecta > Lepidoptera > Noctuidae > Eugnorisma > Eugnorisma glareosa. Next base: position 27,045,519 of record OX387957.1, read on the forward strand.
CTTTTCAAATAGGTACACTATTCAAAGCATACCTGAAGATTTTGCCTATTATTGTTCACCCTCCACAATATCACTATAACCAAGAGGGTCGGACAAAGAATCTTTTCAAATAATTATAAAACTGCTATGTTGAAGTTATATAGCAATCATTACAAAGCGACGAAGTTCTTACAAACGAGTTGACGTGCCACGGTACCACACGATAAAAACATTATTTTTAAATATATAATACATATTCGTAATACCTAACTGTCCAAATTCGCGTTGGCAGTGGGAGGAAACGTTGGTGGCCACTTCTATCGAAATATCGTCGTATCTAGGCTACTCCAGTGCGATGACACCGACGAATTTCGACGCTTGCGCAGCGCCCGCGCACGATTGCTAGCCGCGCTCGCTATACCGCGCCGGGCCCCGTGAGCCGCCACGCCACGCCATCAGCGATCCAACACGCTGTCGAAACAATGGTAAATTGAACACAATGGCAAATCGTTACATGTTCGTGTTTGACAACGGAAACTGCTTAAATATTGAATTTTCAACTTTAAAACAACATACTATCACTAAATAGTCTAACTTTTACATACTCGGATCTTACATAACATTATGCTAGTAATACCTGAAGAGCTTGGCGCAGGACTGTATTTATAGTACCTACGCCCACGTTTGGCCGTTATGTTTGAATTCCATATAAGCGGGCGAGCCTACTGTCATCAACCAAATCCTAGCATCAATGTAGAGAATGTTATCAGGACACCATTCGCCGTCTAGTTAGTGCACGTCGCGACTTGTGAAAGGTGTTCATCTGAATGTGGAGGGATCAGTAATCATGGAATCTCGCAGTGGACGGTCTTGCCTATGTGCACTGCATACGAATTACTATGAAACAGGACAAAAAGGTTTGGTCATGGTTTGTGAAGTTCTGATGTACTGAGTTGAGACGAACAGAATCATAATGCGACAAACCTTAACCGCATTATTAAATAATTCACTCACCGAGAGATTTTAGGTCCAGAAATTCAACAGTTGACTCTTAAAATGTAGCTTTTAGTCCATGTTTCTTCGGTGGAGAGGTATTTCAAAAATGCGGAATTACGACATACATATTTTATCTTGTACCTAACTCGTTTTGGCCGGCATCATCGACTCGCGAATTTATTTTTTATCATTTTAATATAGTATTATATATTATAGACCTGCTTATAAAATTTTGGCTGTTCAAAGAATTGAGCAATTTATTTATTCTATTTATTTATTTCTCCCACAAATATTAATATGTACACAGTATATGTTTTTTTTTTTTTTCAAACAGTTTGAGGATGGGAGACAGGACTCAGGAGCCCATACTAAGTAAAAACCTGTGCTACGGGTCCCCTGGGGGCCTAAAATGGCCACTTTTTCAGAATCATAATACGAATCACAAGTCTCCTTATCTCGAATACATTATTGAGAGCTAATCTAAGGACATAAATAACAGCAGCAGGGAGCGTTTAACGGCTAATGAACAATAAAATTAAATGAAAATTAAGAAATAAATAATAGGATGTTGGTGTTTCGATAAGTTTGTGATTTTGTTCGTGAGTGTGTCTTGTGGGTGTGGTGGTTTTGTGGATGTGATATAAGTACGAGTTGTGCATGTGATGCTTTGGGTGTGTGTGTAGTGCATGTGTGTGTGTGTGTTATACTTCTCAGTAACTGTTTAACAATTTCTCAGTATCGTCATAAGTGGAGCCATTTTGAGACCTTACGCCTGCATTCAATTTTCGTTAGTGGATAAATTGTAAGAAGCTTATTTGCAATATAATACAGACGTGGCCATTGGAAAAAGAAGAATAATCGGCTGAAACCTGTCCTAGCCGGCCCAGCTTGGCAGACTTGATGAAAACGCCTTCTTTATAAGACTGGATTAAAACTACTATAGTTCAGTAAGGCATGTCGTAGTATAGTTGCTAGGACGTATAGTTGTCTAACCGTTAAAATTTCAGTTTGTTGATACAGGTCTGTCGTAGAAAAAAGGCGCGGTTTGTATAGACTGATTTTTAGGATGAGTCTTTGAGCTCTTTCTAGTTCAAGGAGGTGTGTTTTGGCTGCTCCGCCCCATGAAGAGATGCAGTAGGTGAGGACAGAGTGACATAGCGCAAGGTACACAGTTCGCATGACTATAGAGTCCGCTACGTGCCGAAGATTTTTAATGACTTAAGTAAGCTTACGGATTCTCTTGGAGATATTACTAATAGGTTCTTTGAAGTTTAAGTAGTCATCTATTATTACACCCAGGTATTTGACGGATTTGGATTTATTAATATGTGGGCAGTTACAAGTTAAGGCTATTTGTTGAGGACAAGAATGTGCGATTATTCTGTGTGATGGGATAGGAGTGTTCCGTAATGAGAAAGTCAGATAAAAGGTTTTAATGGTATTAAGAGTTAGAAGGTTTGAGGCAAGCCAGTGGCAGACTGTGTCGAAGCCTTCCTGGGCATATTTAAAGACTTCGTCCGAGGTGTCTCCATAGAAGGTAAGGGTTGTGTCATCAGCGTTTGAGTACACTTACATATATTTTAGAAATGTTGCATGCATTTATTTTTTGGTAGTAATTAAGTAAAATAGTTGGTAATAAAGTAATTATGGTATACATTATTTCGTAAAGTATTTAGTTTCCGTTTTCAATTAGATAATTGGTTCCCAACATTGCCATATTAATGAATATGCTAATGATTATCAATCAATCAAAACAAATCAGAATCCTTAAAAATTGTTGAACTGAACGATTGTTGGAAAACTGTAAAGCTGTGATCCGATATATTATAACCATCGGGTTAACTGATGCTTGTTTACATACAAGAGCTTACTTAGCTATACATTTACATTATACATAGACCTGGAAGTCACTGGGTGTAGACTTGCCAATTTGCCATACGTCCGTAATTTCCCAGACAAGCCCGAAAGAGCTTACAAGAGTATTACTTGCATATGGTTCAACAGTATTACTTGCATGGAATTAGGGATGCCCGATCTTAATCGATCTTCCAGAAGATCGATTCATGGCCATACGATCTACTGTTTTTTTTTATCGATTCAACAGGATGCGATCGTCGCCCAGATCGAATCGTATGCGCCTATAAGATCGAATATGTATAATTATGCCTATAAGATCGTATGAAAAAATCGTATTAACTAAAACCTAAACATTAAAAGAAGCGTCCCGTATGAACTTTGAACTACTGTATGCCGTATGTAGTTACAGAATATATATATAATCATTAAAATCATCAATCGGCCCTCTACAGCATGTTACTTGCGCGAATCAGTTTCATTAACATAATTATAACTGACACTGACCTGCAAATTGCAAAAAACGTAAAATTAATTGAATTTTGAAACATGCATACTAGGGCATCAAAAATCGGCCATTTTTGGGGACCGGTTTTTTTCGGTTTCGGGTTCTCATAAAAACCGGGTACCCGGGTTTTTCGGTCTTTTCGGGTTTTTAAAAAAATAATAAAAAAACCCGAAATTGTTAATCAATAAATAGAGCTAAATAGCTCTATTTATTGATTAACAATTACAAAGGTTATAATATTGACCAGGCGTTCGACCAAATAGTTAAAATTAAGGAGACTCTGGAGCTTCTATCCATCACTTCAACAGAACTACAGGCACTCAACAAAACAATAAGAAAATTGGTACGACGCGACCTTCGATGCTCTAGCACACAGCAAAAACGGGGGTTGAAAGTGTTCGTCAAATCACTTGGGAGGAGCCACCTTACGATATGGACCAAATCTAGTTGACTTGGGTTATCGTCGTTTCGAAGTCTGAGATTGTTTCAGAAGTCGAAAACTTCTACGGTCAATTGTACGCATCGCATGCATCTCGACCTGATCCCATTTCACAAAAGACCTGCCAAAAGTGAGCCAAGGTGAAATCGAGGCAGCTCTTAGACAGCTTAAGACTGGAAAAGCCCCTGGTGAAAGAAAGAAAGAAAGAGAAATCCAGAAACGTGGAGAAAGAATGTGGTCGTTATTTTCCATAAAAAAGGGAACAAGACCCTATTAAATAATTACAGACCCATTTGGCTCCTTAGCCACAGGTTTAAGCTGTTTGCAAGAGTCGTTACAAATCGTCTAGCAAGAATACTCGACGACTTCCAGCCACCGGACAAATCGGGTTTAGAAGAGGATGCAGCACCAGAGATCACATTCACACAGTGCGGCAAATTATACTGAAGTCCGAAGAGTATAATCGGCTTTTGACTCTATCGAGACCTGCAGTTTATTCTGGAGTCTCTGCAGCGATGCCAAGTAGACTGGAGATACTTCAAGTGCTGAAAAGTCTTTAAGAAAACGCCATAAATAATGATCGTCCAAACTCGAACCAGCAGACAGAGCATATCCCACTGTGTCGGGGGGTGAGGCAAGGGGACGTAATTTCACCGATATTGTTCACCTACGGACTGGAGGATGTGTTTAAAACGCTGAACTGGGAATGGCATTAAGATTTACAGCAAGTACATCTCACACTTGAGATTTGCAGATGACATCATCATACTGACTGAATCTCTGCACGACTTACAGCAGATACTAGATGGCCTAGTTGATTCTTCAATACGCATTGGTCTCAGGGTGAACTTGACAAAACCCAGGTTATGTTCAACGAACTCGTCACCCCAGGATCTATTGTTGTCAATGGCGGTCCTCTCGAGGTTGTCCGAGAATATATTTACCTCGGCCAAACTCTGCAGTTTGGTAAGAATAACTTTGAGAGGAAGGATAACAGAAGAATCCAGCTGGGCTGGGCAGCTTTTGGGAAGATTCGTCGAGTCTTTTCGTCAAAAAAATTGTGAGAATAAATAGATGAATAAGTCGTGGGAATAATATAATAAATTGACTTACTCATGTTACTACATTTTAAACGACCTACGACGTGTTGTGTGTCTGATCTGCGAATTTCACAGATCAATAATTAATGGAATTAAAAAGAAACAAAAAAAACCTAAAACCCGTAAAGACCGGGTTAAATACGAAACAACTGTTTTTTTTTACAAAGCTAAAACCCGGGAATTCCCGGTTTTTTCCGGACTGGGAAAAACCGGTCCGTATAATGTCCCTAATGCATACTGTGCTTTTCATTATTTTTATAAAATTACGATACGATCTTCTGAGATCGAGTAAGATCGATTCAATATAATACGATACGATTGAGATCGTGAATCGATTCACGAGGTTCTAATCCATTACGATCCAAAAGATCGATTCAAAGCAAAAAATCCAGCCGGGCATCCCTAATAGAAATCAACAATACCATGATGTGATGCACAGGTTCATGATTTATAGTTTAAGCACACTGCAATATTCTACAACAAACCTGACTTCCTTACTAATATTATAAATGCGAAGTTAAGTTTATTTGTTACTTTTTACACGCCATACCACTGAAATGATCATCCTGAAAGTTTGCATGTACGTGGTCAGGTTACAGTAACAGACTTATGGTACCTTTCATCCCGAAAAAATGTACTGTTCCTGAGGAAAACAACAATAACGATCTTATGATAATAGATGGCGCCACGTATCCACGTACCCGAATAATTGATTGTCAATATCTAAATTAACTCGAGCGAGGCCACGGGTAAAAGCTAGTTATTAATATATCTGTCTTTAATACAGGTAGATTTTCCATATTTTTTTTAGTATTGATTAACCTAACTAACGTTGTAAAACAATAGCAGAATAAAATCATATTGCGGAAAGAATAGTCCGAGGTTTTATTCAAATGTTCGGAATTTTCTCCGGAAATCTTATGTACCTACTCAGAGACCATTATTAAAAAAATTGTCCTAATTTTTTCGTTCCTACATAATTATGTACTTAGTTACATAATTAGGTAAGTACATAAAACATATCCGAAACCACAAACGTAACCATAGTACCGAACTAAATCTACATTTTAATCATGAATATTTGAAGGTTTAGGCACAGAAGGCGTAATTCTCAAAATGGCAACAGAGTCGCGAAAAGACTACGAGTAATTCTCAAAATGGCAAATTCTCTAATCGGTCATTCAGAGAATTAGGCTTTTAGAGAATTAGACTCTGTTGCCATTCTGAGAATAAGGCCTTCTGCGCCTAAACCTATTTGAATAGGATATTTTTATCAATAATATCTCAGTTAGAATTTGAAATTTTACTTTAATTCACAAACAACAAACAAAACAAAAAACATGACAAAAATGCAATATTCGAAGATCAGAGAGCCGAGAAACTTCCTAAAAGTTTAATGTTCCCGCTCGCTGTTTCCGTGTTACAATACATTTCCATTAAATTTTGTCACTATTGATGTCACGGTTGCGTAGATCTTAAGGTTAAGCCGCACTTGCCTAGGTTGGTCCGTGAATGAGTGACCGCCCATTCCATACCGAGTTACCTCCGTGCTTCGGAAAGCACGTTAAGCCGTTGGTCCGGGCTGTCATTTGTAGATCTTTGACAGTCGTTACAGGTACGTAGTCAGTGGCCCGCAAGCGGCCCCGTTCTGACAACTACTCTTACCTAGGGATATCGTATTACCCCGTACTAACTGAGTAGGTTGTGGAGTTCAGATAGACAGTCGTTCCATGTAAAATACTGATATTCGGCTCCATCTGGTTAGACTGGAAGCCGACGCGAAGGCTTCCGACAGATAGGTAACCTTGACGAAAATTGACTAACCAATCTGACCAAGGGTACCGTATTACCCAGAAGGTACTAAATGGGTTGTGGAAGAGTTAGATACCTAGGCAGTCACTCCATGTGAAATACTGGTATTCAGCTGCATCCGGGTAGACTAGAAGCCTACCCCAACATAGGTGGGAAAAGGCTAGACAGATGGTGATGATATCACCGTCGCGTTCCTCTGTATGAGTACCTGCCTAATTGTAAAGTACCTAATTGCTACTCGACAAGAAACGTTCAGGTCCTCAACGTTTCTTGTCGAGTACCTAGCATTTTTTCTCGAACCGGCTTTATAGCTTTGATAAAATGGTCATTTGAAAATATTAACTAGGCATATCCCGACTTTTGTAATGCGATATTGCTTCAAAAAATGCGTTTGAAAGTTTGAGCAGTTTGTATGACATGTCTAGGAACGAGGAAATTTTGATCAATAAGCACTTTAGAACAATGAGCACCAAAACTAATCCATGCAACAGTAGCCGGTATCCTGACATGCATAGTGGTCACAATACCATACGGCAATTTGGCCGAATTTGTGCGCTAATGCATTTACAGTCGCACAGTTTTATTCGTTTAGTTACAAATGAGACCCGAATTTCAGCCTTATAGATAAAAGTAGTGCTTTTGTCTATGAACGACGCAGGTGCAATCATTACCTACTCAAATACCTGTACACCGCTTCATGATAAACTTATACATACGGGTATTTGTAGTTACTGTATAATTTATTTAAACTTAGTACCTACATAACTGGCGTGACGTTGTGTTGTTGATTTTCTCAAAGATAACCAACTCATTTCCTTCCCATTGTTAATTCAAAACTTCCAACGTTAGGAATTTCTAAATAACGCGAGAGAGTGCCAAAAGCAGACATATTACAACCGTTTGACTAAGAACAGGCCTTGACCAAGTTTTTACTCCACCACGAGTCGACAGCCTTGAGCAACTTCTAACTACTTATCGGCCAACCAACATTGTTCGTAGGTACGTACATATACATATACAACACTATTAGGCTAACTGACTAAAGACCTTATTACGTGAGCGCCAGTGTCTGTTTTAGTTAGATACACGTAGGTAAATAGCGGCATAGCAAATGTATTTAGACTTGGATCGTGTATAATAAACGAGCGTGTACAATCTTATATCAAACTTTTTAGAATTTCCGTTACAAATTGTTGTACCTAAATAAATCCTTAACACCGGTTTTTAGGTAAAACTGATATTAAAAATTGGTGACGTACTCCATGTAGGATATTCATTCAAGTACTGATGTTGAAGGTATTTAAAATACCTACTATACTTCTTTTATAGCTTACCTACACGTCCACGACCAAGATTTGAAATGATTATCTCCTCCATTTATAATATCATTGTCCTCCTCGTCAACTTTTATAATCTTTAAATCTTCTTCTTAGCGTGGCGATGGCGATCTAAATTGTGTCGGCCCAGAACTGAGCCACTAGTTTGGCGCATTCAGCAGCATCCATCAGTTCCTGTAGCGAACTGATGACACGATACAGGACATGAGGACACGATATTAAATGCCCCATCGTTTGTGGAACAGCGCCATATTTACACTCCAGTGCAGAATCATCGATAAGTAATTACTAATTACCTAATTAATGTAAGAGTTGATTTATAGTAATTAATAAATAAAGGTACTTACTTTAATTTAATTGCATTATATTTTCATACTAGTTAATTGCTTTGCACCCAAAATTGGTAAAATAATTAATAAGTTCACAAACGAGAGTACACTGCACTGTAATTGCTAGACTGGAATTAATTGGAGGCTGTTCATTAACAAACCACTTGTAAAGGATGAAACTTTACCGTGAAATACATACTTAATTATATTTAAAAACAAAAATAGGACCACATAATATATTCATATTTTGATGTTAGTGGATGGAAGTTACAATAACTCGACCCAAAATAATAGCAAATTTTTCAGTTACTTAATTATCATTTTTAGTAACTCCTGGTTTCCCAGAAAATTCCCCAGGGGTCAGGGAGTAGATCTAGAACACTGATAACAATCACTGTATCGCACGGCGGACGAGATATGCTACACCTAAAGTATCTATGAACATTATCTTCCAAACCTATCAGGCCCAATTTTTTTGTAAATAGCTTCGATATCATATAATTTAATCGTAATCTAAGGTTTTTGACCTTAAAAAATGAATGAAATGAATTCGAGATAAATGTTTTAGAACACAGAAAAACTACGACGGTTTTCCTTTGTTCAAAATTTTCATGAAAATCGGCCCCTTGAGTAGAAAGTTTTATTTGAGACAAAAACTGGCCTAAAATCGTCCCGGGACTAAAAATATTTGATAATTTTGCCTCAGTGTGTGGATCTCTTGATATGTTTTGGCGAAGTGTAAACGCACACAAAGACACGCACAGAAACGATTCCATTGATTGTATGATTGGGCTACAACATGTGACGGTAGCTGGGCTGCACAACACGCACAGTGTACTAGTTACGACACAAGCCACAAGTACATACGAACATTATACTCATGAATGTTTAGAGGACGAATTGCTAGCGGTTGGCGACCTAGCTGTGCGAGTACCTACCGACCACTGACATCGTGGACTAAGTCAATTTTCGTCAAGGTTATCTGTCGGAAGCCTCTCAAGATGAGGCACTTTTTAGAATGAGGAATTATTCAGAAATCCTTACGACTAACCTTTTCCCATCTATGTGAGGTTCGGCTTCCAGTCTAATAGGATGCAGCTGAATTCCAGAACCTACCCAGTTAGTACTGGGTAAATACGATATCCCTAGGTAAGACTAGTTGTCAGAACGGGGCCACTTTCGGGCCAGTGGCTTAACCTGAAGATCGACCAGCAGCAGATGTTATTATTTAGTCACAAGAAACATTATGGTAAATTAAACAAATCATTCATGTTTTCGATTCAGTGACACAAATCTTTCATTCAAAATTCAATATCACAATTCCGGCTTCCCAGCATAAAATCCAGATTGAAATGAAAATCATTTAAAAAAAAACACCATGTTTTATTTAAGTTTTTGAGAGCCAAAGACTGAAAAAGTTAGACGTGCATAATGCATATATACTTACATAATTATGTATTTTACATGCACGTCTAACGACATAAGAACAAGGGTTCTTAATCGGATTGTGAGTGTTCCCACACTCCAATAACAAGCACCTATTAATTACATAATATATTGTTTTTGATATCAATCAAAGACCAGAACTCATTAACTAGTATTAATTTTACCATATACATTTGTGTTATTTTACAAGTACCAAACAGATCAAGTGCATGGATCGTGGACACCCCACGCAATTAGAATTAGGACGAATAAACATATTCAAACGTCTGTTAATAAATATAAATAAAATAATAATCATATCAAGCTAGTAACTGATCATTTAGATAGAGGGAAGAAATGCCTGACGGTATTTCTAGACCTAAAAAAAGCTTTTGACACCGTTTCCGTTCCCACCCTTGTGACCAAACTAGAAAAACTTGGAATAAGGGGAACCCCTCTCAATTTTTTTATAGACTATCTCACAAACAGGAAACAGAGGGTAAAGATCGGAGGATATATTAGTGATGATAGTGATGTGTGGTTCGGAGTACCGCAGGGTAGTGTTCTGAGTCCCACATTATTTCTGGCCTACATTAACGATCTTTGTAACCTAAAAGTGGAAAACGCAAATATATTCTCATACGCCGACGATACTGCTGTTGTCTTCCATGGGCGCAGTTGGTCCGATGTTAAAATTAAGGCAGAGACAGGTATTTTCCAAATTGCGGCTTGGCTCGATAACAACCTTTTCACGCTGAATACTGAAAAAACTAATTTCATATGCTTCTCCATATATAAAAATTCACAACCAGATGGCGTATTCAACATTAAAGTACACTCATGTGATAGAGCTAATAATGGCGACTGCGCTTGTCCCGTAATTAAAAAAGTTCTGGAGACAAAATATCTAGGTGTAATTATTGACCACAGATTGTCATGGTACTCTCATATTGAACATGTTACTGGAAGGATTAGAAAATTAGGGTGGATTTTTAAAACATTAAGATATATTGCGCCCAAAAAAATAAAAAATAAATCAGGCTCTCACAGAAATTTATTAAATGAAATTTATATCTCTCTGGCACAATCTGTTATAGCCTACTGTATCACAATATGGGGCGGCGCATCAAAATCAAAGTTTATACATGTTGAACGAGGACAACGTGCCGTAATAAAAATAATGTATTTCAAAAGAATGACATACCCTACTGAAAGTCTCTATCAGGATAGTGGACTGCTTTCTGTTAGAAAGTTATACATTATATATACCGTTCTTAAAAAACATAAGAATCTACCATATGATCAAACTGTAATAACAAGAAGGCGGAAAGATCTCATAGCACAGGTTCCTCAAACTAAAACAAAATTTGCTGCCATTCAGTACAATAAACTATCATGTCAACTTTATAATAGAATAAATAAAAAAGTATTTGTACACAATAAACAATTACACGAATGCAAAAAAAGTTTAACAAATTGGATAAAGACACTAAATTACGCAGACACTGAGGCACTATTACAACACACAACATGAAACACACAAACACCCACCCACACACCCCAACACACACACACACAAACACCCACACACAACACCCACACACACACAAACATCCACACAAACATCCACACATACACACACACAAACAATGTTTATATCTAAGGTACTAAATAAATTGTATATTGCTGTGGAAGAGCGGAGTCTCCTAACACAGGCATTACTTGCTTAAAAGGAGGCTCCAATCACCAACTAATGTAAAACTTTTTGTTTAAAAAATAAAGATTTTGTATTTGTATTTGTATTTTGTATCAAAACATTCTTGATGAATTCCGTTATTACTTAGGCTCTGCCTTTTGACTAAGCTGACAGCTACATGTGAACCTGGGGAGTTGGTCCAGTCAGTTCATTTTGCCTGCTAAATATATAGTCGTGAAGGGTGGCGTTTAGGGGTCTGATTTGTTTGTTCATAATAATTTCAATAAATAGATTACGAATTCGAAAGTTACCCAAATGTGTTAAGATATAAATTATTTACAACGGCAGCTAGGAGCTTTAATTTGATGAGATAGGTCCCCACATTTCAAAAGTGGTAACATATATTATACTAATGTTTTTTCCAAAACATATACTACTCATACGAGTATCTACGCCGGTCCGTGCATTAATTTCTAACGAGATTTAAGAATATAGAAAACCTATCAGAAGAAAGATCATAGGAAAAATATCTTGTCTGATGAAGCCGTGTACAGGGTGTAACAGATCTTTCACGAAGCCGTCAACCAAGCTTTATGTACATCAAATTATGTTACTTTAAAATGATTACTGGGAAATTACTTTTGTTTTTGGGGTGAAACATCACGTTTTACGGTAGGACCCAATGTAATGCAGTCAAAAAATTATGCTGATGGATGGATCGAATAGTATGGGGGTCGTGGAGATATTTAAAGTAAAGTTCTTACATTAAAAACGTAATAAAAAGTTCCCACATAAACAAAATACTTGCGAAAAAGTTAGAACTTTGACCCCCAATATCTCCGTAACTAGAAGGTTCCCAAGTATGGTCTAAAAATGATCGCAATGACGGGGAGAACAATTTTTACTACAAAACAAGTCTTTTTACACCCTTTAGAAGAATTACATAATTGACAAGTTTGACTCGTGACACTTGCACTGTATTGTAAGTAGCTTACGATTGCTTTGTCCGTCGTAAGTATATTTTATTATGTGTCTTTGATCCAAACTAACAGTGGTTATACTAGCGACCTCGTATACACTCGCGCGTAGCTAAACGCTGTCAAGTCAACCAGCCTCACTTGTACCAATTAAATATCATTTAATACAACTGTTTCTATTAAATCATTTAGAAGTACATTCAAGGTACAATAATAAATTGATCACAACACCGAATGTGTGATAGTGCTATTTAATGATTAAGGTACTTGAAAATCCATAAAACCTGAAAAAAAAATATCTTTCAGGTTTTATGGATTTTTAGAACGTTTTTTAAATAAACGATGCTAAAATATTATGAAAGACGAAAAACATCCGGCTCGAAGGACCAAAAATTAAAACAGCGAGAGAAAGAAACGGTTACGATTCCCATGACTTTATTCGCGTTTCGTGTCAAAATATACAACATGTATAATTTACAGAACAATATGCTAATTAAAAAAGAGAAAGCAAAACATGTACTGCGTTCTTAAAAAAGTCTGTTTTGTATAGTAGGTCAGAATTCTAGTGTCCATTTACATGCAACGGTTATGTGAGAAGTGTACACTTGTCCAGCTTATCTAATCTAGTATTTAAATTAATACTTAGGACAAATGTATACCTCTGTACTATGTAGGTAGGTGGTATAAATAATCGTTTTAATAATATGTTTAGTAGGAATTAATATGATCAGGTTTTCTGTTATTTTGCATACCTACTGCAAGTGTTGAGATTGTAATTAACTTCTATTATATTACGAACGCATTATGTAGGAGTGCTACGTTTTGCCCCTTTGTTCTTGAGATTCGTCATCTCCCTAGATTACTCTCAACATTACACGTTTTAAATAAATACGTTTTCATAAAATAACCTTTTCATCTAAAACCATTGTATTTCTACTTTGTTCGAGTAAATAGTTTTCGATGTAGTCTCATACAAGAACGCTCTTTTATTTAATTAAGTAAAACCGTTGGATTACAGGCTTGCCACCTCATCAGGAGGTTTTATTTACTCTGTGCAGTTCCCCTTCTTCATTTATTTACTGCACTTTGTCAAGGAAATGTGTGATATTAAGAGCTAGACCCATATCTAGTGCTTTCACACTTTATTGAAGATTGTAGAACATTTTTTTCTTAAACAACGATTTTACATACGAATTACCAACCTAAGTACCTACCTGAACTCATTTAGCAAATTATGTGACAGACTAAAAGTTTACTGTATTTTAATCCTAAATCTTGAATTGATACGCTATACGGGTGTAATTAACAGATCGATAGAGATTCCGCAGTTATTAACTAACATCCGTTGAAGTTTCCAATGCTTCTGGGTACTACTGGGTGGAATACCATACGCGAAGTCTTTTAACACAGTCTTTCCGAATGTATAGCCCTTTTTGGAATTATGTAGCAAGTGGGAACAGAGTCCATTATTTTTAAATATACTGGCATGTTGTCCTGCCTTATCTACATTAAACATACTCCCTGCTGTTTTTTTTTTTTAATTCGTGGGTGACGTCAAACATTACGTAATGAAACTGCCAGTAACAGAAAGAAAAAAAAAAACGGAAAATCCAGCCAGAACTTTGGTTTAAAAAAATCGAACAATTTTCGCTAGCAAAGATTGACAGGCGCTTGGGGCAAACTAGAGCAAACCAAAACAGCCAAACATTACTAAACGATTTTGTCAACTTCAGGCTTGCTACCTATTTCAAATTTCGTTTGCCTTTTTTAAGTACAGTGAAATTATCAAAGGTTTAAAATACGGGATGTAGTAACCTGAGAGCCTTTTACTTATCCCGACTTTAATATATGACTTCTAATTAAAACTAGGTTCGTATATAAACGAGCCAACGGTAACATAAATACATAAGAAATAATACAACAAAAGAAAGAGTTACGAACCAGGTTTCCTTTACGTGTGTCTGATCGTTTATTTAGTACCTACTGCATGAAATTGCGCTACGACAGAAATTGGCTGAATACAACGATGGATCGTAAACGTAACTAAATATAATAAGCAATCATATAATAGTCGATGAACCAAAAGAGCAGGAATAAACCACATTTTCCCGTCGCTAAAGCACAAAGTTCAGTGGCGCGGAACCAGCTCAAGATTTCCTTCAAGACGGCGAGTGCCTCAGAAATGCACCGCTCGGCAACCTCTCGTTATAAATGCACGGCAGTGCTCACCAGTTAGAATTCACTTTATTGCAGACTTCCACGAGCAATAGAGCTTTTCATATTTTATAATGCACTCGGAAATTCAATTCTATTCGAAACGGTGTGTTGTTCAGGTCAATGCTTCGCGAATGCATGAATTGAACATCTGAAATAGCTCCGTTAACGTTCGAAATAATTTAACTTATTAAATAACTGTACGTGCATAATGTCTAATATTTTGCTACTTTTTTAAAACAGCCGCGTCTAGTCGGCTTTATAAAAAACTGTTTTAATATAAAATGCCTTGGCAACAGCTGTGTCGCTTCCGAAATATAAAGTAGTCCATCAAGTCTAACGTAGTTGGCATAAGCTATAAGATGGCGTGTTTCGGCGGTAGTGTAACGTTGTGCCTTTGTTTAACGTAACCAGCGAATTATTAATCTTCCCCTCCCCGCACCGCCCCTCTGATATTGGGCGGTAGAGGGTGGTGGGAGTATGTTTTCGAGGGTCTGAAACTCTGTTCGTATTCACGACGTGGAGCATTTCGGGTCTACGCTTCGGAATAAATTATGAACATATTACGTTGACTTCAAATAGACAAAGGATTTTTCACTAAGTTCTGTTGTAGGACTCAGATTATGTTAAAGATGTACTCTTACAATAGTTTTATTTTTAATTTAAACATGCTTGTTATCCGATGGTTTCTACCTTACCAATCAGGCCAGGTAAAAAAAAAATTGTGTTCATAATATTGCGAAAACAAAACTTCAAAAGTTCCGAGACTAGGAAGAATTGCAAAACGATAAAGTTTACACAATAACCTCAAAGTTTGTTATTGTTAAGTCGAAAAAGTAGGTTAAAGTATTTGTAAGGTTTGTTTTCGAGGAGACGAAAGTTTGAACATTGAAAACAGTCATAACCATCAGCCTAGAATAGTCCACCGCTGGATATACGGCTGACTTGTTTTGCATGCCATTCAACTCAATTCTTAGTCATTCTCATACAACTGAAATCAGCCACACTGCAAACAGCGTTGCTTTACTATGCCTGATATCCTCCTGCCGAGTCCTGCTTTACGAGAAAAGTATGAAGAGGGTGTTTTTCTTAATATAGATTTCTAAAAAACATCACAAACTCATACAAAAGTGTCAATACTCATGTTTTGAAGCTCTGTGTCGTAAATCACTGGACTGAGTTAGTGATTGTGACTTAAATAGGTCATCACAAACTTAGTTTCTAGTGGAATTAAAACTCAAAAGGTACTACAAACAACACGCCTCCTATGACGCAACATGGAAAAACAGCCTTCTATATACAAAAAAATATACATTAGGTATCGGCACTCTATATTAACTCCGAAAATATGATGTCCTTAGATTTTATGTCTTTACACTTAGATTCACTTTACTTTAGACTCTTTGGAGCAATTTCGGATAAATCTATAGAATATTTTTGAGTCAATGATAAAATCCAGTAAAAAGAGTCACCGCTTCTTTCGGAATCGATGGAGCGCTTTTTGAAAAACCAACAAACACCTAAAAATTGTAAAGATGTCAATGATATGTTCGTTTACTCCGAAACCTCGCGATCACTGTCGCTCTCGATGTATCGATATTCAATCATAGGCCTTGTTCATTGCAAGTTCTTAGTTTTGTCACCTTCCTATTGTTCCATTCTTAGTTTCCAGATTGTGTAGCAGTAGTGAAGGGTCAATGTTTGTAAGAGGTAAGCCGGAGTACATATATTTAATGTGATTATATTAATTGTCTATAGAATACTGACTGTGCCATTTCTCAAAGGGAAGCCAGTAGGAATCGAGTTGTATGGAGCCTTCGCCACTGCTGTCTAGGCAGAAATTAATTCACGGACCTTTTTAAATGTGTGCTTTTTATATTTCATTATCAAATTAGAGTTGAAGGCAAGCCAAAAGAAAATACTACAACCATCATCTGATTATCTTTTCCCAACTATGTAGTTTGGGGTCGGCTCCATCCTAACCAGTTGCATTTAAATACATACAAGTTACCAGTATTTTACATGGAGCGACTGCCTATCAAACTTCTACAACAAAGTTACGTAGTATAATATGATACTCCTTGGTGAGAATGCAATAAACTTCTAATATTGGATTTCTCAAGAAAATAGGAAATATTGTAGGAGGCAGCTGATCGTCGCAAGGCCGGAATAAGTCGTGCAAGGTCGGAAATAAGATTATTGGAGTTCCGCATCGCTTCTATTAAATTTCCTCTAAGAGGTAGCTAAAAGATATTATTGGTGTCGTGTACCATGAGCGTCGCCGGCGGGAGGCGGGGCACCCCCCCTATACACTTAGGTTTATTTTAAATTTATAACTTGCCTGCGTGATGCCACAGAATGAGCAAGTACGTGATAAATTGTAGAATACAATAGAATCACTCTAAAACTAAAAAAAATAAGGTCAAAATGAGCCTCTGAGTAGGTGAGTACTCGTGTGGTACGAGTACAGACTTGGACTTGGCAATGGCACTACCGACGGTATAAACGACTGTAACAGGGGCTGAAATAAATTAGGAGCCTCTTGCCGTGAGGCCATTAAGGCGTCACGGCAAGAGGCAACTATGGCATAAACGGAGTATGTGGATATGTAGATTAAAATTACATATCTGAATTTATTCGACGCTAAATTTAAAAATGTTTCGCGCCCTCTGCGCTCGGTCTTGCATCCTTGTTTCTCCTGAATCTGAACCACATCTGTAAGTCGCCCGAGTAACTCCTATATGAAGGACCGAAACAATTCTAACCTGTCCAAAGTATTGTGTGCCTGTCGACAATCGACCTCGGTTAGCTCGCTCTATTAGGAGCCGTAATTCTTTTGTCCTTAAATATATAGAGACAAAGCTAGTAACATCTATTTCTGAATTTTCCTCTAAAATTAAAATCATGGTTACTTTGACCACTTAACTCTACTACCTATAATTTCGTATTTGGCTCTGATGAGCTAACGTGAAAATCGCCCTGTATAATGTAGACATATAGAAAATCTAAGCAATCCGAGGTGCTAACATTTTAGAGGTAGCCATTGCATTTTAGATTCTTAGAAGAACTTCAGCAGCGTCTCCTAACCTCCCCCCCCCCTCTGAGTCAAAAGCAGCCAACGCCCTTGTATTGTGCTAAGTACAAGATGAGCGTTTAGCATATGTGATGTCAATCAACGTAAAATAAGCACAGTATAGCCACCGGTTGGTGGATCAGTTGCCACACTATCACTCGCAGTTAGCAAATAGTTTACGACACGTCGTGGGTAGAGCAGCCGTGATGTCCCAGTGAAATCGGCCTCGACTTACGACTTGATAGGTCGCGGATGCAAACCCAAGCAGGTGCATTACTTTGTGTAATTTATTTCGTAACCAATGCTTTGAAAGCGGTGAAGAGATACATCGTGCGGAAACTGGCATGTCCTAGGTCCTGGGCCCTCGTGGGGGTTATAGTTCATTCCCTCTCATAGAGAGGAGACATGTACTCCAGCTGTGGGAACATTATAGGTTGACTGCTACGTCGTGGGTAGTACCTACATACCTCGCTGCAGTTGTTCAAGGCTACTCCGCGCTTCCGTAAAGGCGAGCGAGATTGCGTGAGACGTAGATCAAGGTAACCTACGATATTTTCCTGCCGATGCCGGAGCAAGCCGCATCATACGGCGTTGTCAGGTGAGAAAACAATTCAAACTACCGAGAAAATTTAAAATGTCTGTAGAGCTTCAAATTGAGAAATATCTGAAGAGCTTCATATTGAGAAATATCTGAAGAGGTACAAATTTATTTGCATAAAGAGTGACGCTATTGCCGAGTGCATTAAAATGTGTGTTACACGCGGAGATGGCGCTGGTCGTAGAAGCTACTACAATCTGACAAAGTATTAGATTCAAGGTTGATTGAGAAAATTTGAGTTTCGGGTAGCTTGAAGTGCTGGCGCCTGTACAACAATTTGGAAGCCTTGGTTTTCTCCGTACTCTAAGATACCGAGAGTGAACTAAATAGTAATAATGAAAATAAAAACATGACATAGACCAAACATTCTTTAGTCTCGAGTATCGACCAAAACGACGGTCGCTCACGCCATAAAAATAGAGTTAGGATCAATAGAAAATGTGTCATGAAGTCAGTTTTCAGATCAACTCCGGCAGTTTAGAGTAGTTGGCAGGTAGCCAGTACCGGGGGACGCTGCGAGCCGCCTTACGAACGTGCGAGATAAACGCACCACTCCTGCGATATTGCTTCATCAATTATAATGTATTCAAATAGCTTCATGCCTGTTGTAACTTGAAGGTAATCGCTTCCTGCCTGCGTAGCATGGCAATACTATCTCTATTCTATCAAGAATCGACAAAGCTCTTTCTATACAACTTGACATGTCTGTCATACATTTTTAACATCGCCATGCTTGCGACGATAGAAATCTTTCCACAATCTGTCATTTTTTTGGATTCTTCGTCGACAAAACCCGTTTCTACGGTGGTCATGCTACGCGGACTGGAGAAGGTTTATGGGTTTCTGCTAATGATACGTCATTAAAAACTGTTACATACCTACATCGAAGAGATTTTATTTTGTTCGTGTGACGTATCGGTCTAATTTTTTCCCAAAAATAGGACAGTGACAGCAGTGAAGCAGTTTTTCTACATTATGAAGCTTTTCAGCTGTTTATTGTTCAGTGTTGAAGGTTGCGCAGAATTTTTATCTATTTCTATAAATACACATTATATACAAATAAATAAAATTGAACTGTCTGTTTGTAATTTCAATATAACAGCTTTTTGTTGAATGCATATGAATGTAAATACAGAATAACAAAAAAATAAAAAATTCTTATTTTTGTCTCTATGTCCGTCTCTATGTCTGTCCGTTTGTTCCAGCTAATCTCCAAAACGGCTGGCTGGGAGGAGTAAATAACAACAAAATCCGATTCAATTAAGGAAGTTATTTTTATAATAATTTCACGCGGACGAAGGTCGCGGGCAACAACTACCTACTCTGAAATTAACACACACATCAAACTGGTGGCGCATGGCGTAACAAACAAGGCCATAGGGCACTGTAGTTGTTTGAGTTTTAAATATTTTAATAAAGGCCACTGTCTGCTAGACAGACACAAGTAATTAATGTTGTTTCGACCATTTAGAAAGGTAGGTATTATTAAACTGCTAGGATCGTTCAAAAAATGGCCTAAAGTATATTTAAGCCTATGAAGTGTCTCTGCAGCGTAAAAACACGATTAAATACTAGATTATTCTTCACAAATTGACAAAGGAATATATGTACTTACTTAATTAAAAGGTCATTTGGCAGGTTGAAATTAATTTTAGAGAAACATTTTAAAATACGTGGTTACCTATTTCACTGTAATAATGAAGAACCTATCCTAATTAAAAATCTAGCCGGGATTAGATAATTAAAATGATACATTTATAACTGTAAAGACGGCAAGGTTTTGCAGTGATAATTAAACCATTTATTCGTGTGACTGTATCCTACAAAATAGAAGCAATATAATCAACACATGTACATATGATTATAAATTAGCCTATATTGTTTCATTGTTCCCACTGCTGGGACACGGGTCTCTCTATGAGAGGGATTGGGTTATAATCCAAGCGGGTAAATTGCGGGTTGGTATTTAGTATGTGTATGTCACATGTCTTCGAATATTTGGTTCATATGGTATTCCTTTTTGAGAGCAGAACATATCGATATTGTGCCTTTTTCTCATTGGCAGCGAAGGAAGAAGCTGCAGTACAACATATTAGGCAAAGTATTCATGAACTACTCATGACTAGGTCGGCGACATGCCAACGTGTTCTACAATGGCGTCCACTAAAACGTCAAATAAAATTCGTTGTGTGTGGGCTAAGCAGGCCAAGGCTAGCCGCGATAAGCGTTGAGTTACATTTATTTATCAACCGATTACAAGTACACTGTGTTGCCACAAAACTGTATACGAACTTGACGCCCTAAATACTGTGAAAAATTATCTGTTTAGGATGCGACCTAAATTTTGTTGAGATCAGAAGGTCATGTAATTGAATTCAATTAAGTACTTATTATTCTATCGTTTAACAAGGCCCAGAAAGCATTTATGTAATTAGATAGTACAACATTTTGATATCCACTTAGAATAAACATATTACAATAATTCGGGTTACCTACATTCTAATATTTTTACCTACCTGGGACTTATATCAATATGGAGGTTCAAAATAACAACTGGATCAGCCATAATTTCAGTGAAAACAATTTAAATTATAAGTATTCTCTCATAACTATACGACTCCCGTACGTGCGTATACAGGTATTTTTCAATATGGTACTGTTGGAATAGTTCAATAATTGTTCATATTTATCAAGAGCCTTATAAGCAGTGTTAATACAATAAACAACAATACAATACAATTATCCATCCGTGGGTATAAAATAAGTTCTTGAGGAACAAACAACGCGACTGCCTCCTTGAGAACGACCTTGGATAAATCAATAATTTACTACCTACTTAATGCTTCCGAAGAACTGTGAGACAACCTTCATGATTTCATTGAAGGTCTAAGCGATCCATTTGAAAAATTTACCATGAGTTTCATTGGTTGAACACAGATAAATTTTTGTTCAAATAAACCCTGAATTTAGGTAGGAGGGTCAATCACAAATCAAAAAAATCAAAATAAGTTTATTAACCAATAGAAACAAAACAGTTGTGTCATATAATCGGTGAGCCACAAACTAAGCATTGCTTGTATCTTGTGGCTCAGGAGTGCGAATTTTACAAATTTAGAATACTTACATTAAATTGAGGACATAAAAAATTAATAATAAACATTATCAGGGTATGATAAAAAAGCGAACAGAAAGTAGTAAAATTGAAATAAAACAGTGTTTACATTCGTTGGGCTGGTGTTAAAGTGTGTGTGTGTGTGTGTGTGTGTGTGTGTGTGTGTGTGAGGGTGTTAGTGTGTGTGTGTGTGTGTGTGAGGGTGTTAGTGTGTGTGTGTGGCTGTTGTAGGGATGCTATATCAAGGCTTCGGTGTGGTGGCTTACAAACAATACATTTACATTTTTTTGTTTTTTTTTTTAACGTTCTCTCAAACACCAATATAAATAAAATTATACATTGGATTCTGTCCATATTGCACATTAAATTTAAACTGATATGTTAATAGTACATTATGATATAAGTGCGGTAAGTTGAAAATTACAGCGGAGGCGATATTGCTAGCCCGAGCCGTAGGCGAGGGCTAAAAGAAAGCACACGCTGCAATTATCAAAGCGCACGTATGTCATACGACGTTTTATAACATATTCGCGAGGATATTAGACGACCTGAATGGCGAAGCGTTAGTGAGGCTGCTTTACGTTCTTAGGGTCCCGGTTTCGAGTCCCGGTAGGAGCAAATGTTTGTGTGATGAGCATGGACATTTGTTTCCGAGTCATGGATATTTATATGACAATAAGTATGTATTTACAAACAAAAAAGTATCTATGTAGTATTATCAACTATCTGGTGTCCACGACACAAGCCTCGTAGCTTAGTGTGGCACCCAGATGGCGCTGTGTGTAATGTCGAGAGATATTTATTTATTTAATTAATAAAACTGACTTCTGGCGGTGTCGAATTAATACATTCACCATTACTTGACGACATTTTCAAATAAAAACAATACAGCGAAAATAAAAAGCGCGCGGAATAATTTTTACTTGTTCACAAATTAGCGTTGCGGACGCATCAGCGCTTCTTTTTAAGGCAAAGTCACAAAAAAAAGCCAGTATTACTAATAAAGTAAATTAATATTTTTGTATTTTTGTTACAGATAAATGGTTGTAATTTATTGTCAAAATTAATTAAATTAAAGAATTAAATGTTTATTTATTTTATTTTATTTCCCAAAATTAATTAAATTAAAGAATAAAATGTTTATTTGTTTTATTTTATCTCCCAAAATTAATTTTATTCATAAAATGTTGACCACTTTACTTACATAAAAACTCTTTGCTTAGATTTAAAAAAATACCGTTCGTTTTAGACGGAGCATCTTGATAAACCGTGCGTTTTACATTACATTACCGCACAAGTCCGTAATGAGGTACAATACGATATTGAATTTTGTGAAATAAAAGACCCTTTATGAGCGAGAGTGTTATATAAAAATGAAAATAACATTTTTTCATCCTTATTTTATTACAGAGTAGGTGTCTTAAGACTAAGTGAGATGAGACTCCATTTATTTAAATTGATAATCGTAGTGCAAGAACTGGCAAATACACGGCACGTTTGGTCTTTATTCACGCCGTGCTCTACTGTCGAGCAGCAAACGTGTCATGCAATCAACCAATCCTTCTTCCAAGGCAATAAGGTTTAAAATCCCATCAGCGAGGAGGTATTCGGGACATAACCCGTTTAGTAGTAAATTGGGCCTGATTGAAATGCTCCAGATTTCAACAGATAGGTACATGGCCGTAGACGAGGACTCTATCGTCTAGAACGATCTATCTGTGGAGGGGTATTGTCAGCCTCCCGCTGATTAGAGTGGACCTAGTCAGTCAAGTGGTGGAGTCCGCCTCTTCAATGAGGAACGATTGGGTTGTCCACGCCGGCCTGGGCCGATTGTGTCGTGTCGACGGAAATTCTCGTCTCCTGTCTTTGTGTGCCTACTTCTGCAGATTACGTCATACGTACTTTCACAGTTTATTTATCTCGAGCTATTAAGTTGCAAACCTGAGGTTTGTGTAAAAAAAAGTTCAACGAGAGAATGATTCAAAACCCAGGGCTGCCAACATAACAGCTAGCCATAAATACACTGTAAAAGAACTATCTGTACTCATTACTCATTCATAACGATGAACTTGAAACATTATAGGAAAAGGGCGGTAATGGAAAACAATTGACAAATAATAAAAATCACCATCATCATCTTCATCCTTTGTCCCATTATATTTGGGGTCGGCGCAACAGAATTGAGAAATGAAAATGATTCCTTCAATTATGAAAATGATCTGTTAAAGGCAGTAACGGAAATTTCAAATATTCAGCTTTGATGTTTTGGTAGCTCTGTAAGGAAATAGAAAAGAAAAGTAAATTCGACTGCTGAAATGAAGCTGTATTTAATTTATCACAATAATTAGTTTCAGGGGGAAATTTATTAGAAGTGTTAGAATCTTTTGTATGACGTAATTCGTTCTAATAGTATTTTCATGTCATAATAATAAAAAATGCAATTATGCATTATTCATCACCATCATATTTATAAGTAAAACCTAGAATACTGTGCTCGTCCAGCTGCAGCAAGGACAAATGATCTAATAGTGTAATAACTTCAGAGAGTCATTAGCAAGTACTACACAATGAAAAACCTCATACAAATCGTTTAATAAACCTCTAACGGAAAATAAAATCAATTTAGATTTAATCGCAGCTTTATCTAATGTTGTAAACGAACGCGATCGTATCGTCACCCGGTATCTAAGTAGATAGGATGGTACCTATGTACAGTGTAAGTAGGTCAAGATGATTTTAGAATCAATACGAAGCGCCGCTCTGAGTAAACAGCGGGGATACCTACAGAGGTTGCCAGAAAATCGGACCACTTGTTAAACAGGATTAAGGTAAAGTTGTTATACCCGCGTTAATATGCACTCATACAACTTCCGGTCCGTTCGGCACTAGATTCACATCTGTTATCGGCAATGTAACCGCTTTTCTGACCTACTCATTGAGGATTATCTAATATCTATGTATATAGTGTGTGTAGATAATCTTGGGCGACTCTGTTGCTTGTCTGACTAAGTGAGTCTTTTTAATAATCTAGATATTTGGTTTTACCCACGTCACTTTTGCGGTGTTCGTGAATCATAATAACTAGAAACTCACTTTATGAATGAGGTATAGTAAGCTGAACGGAAAACCAGTAACAGCTGGCCTGATATACCAATGGAACTCCATACTTCGCTGGGCCAGCTCAAGGTCATAAATATCTGCTATATAATAAATGAATTCTACAATAACACTCATAGACAAACTCATTTCAACATAATATATAGCCCACTTCTCACCACTTATACACCAACATAATGTTATACAATAATGAGTATGTTGGTGCCTTCTATATTAAGCAACAGTCGTTCCTACCTAGCAACACATTTTGCAATTCGAAGCAACTTGCTCACGAATCTATAATCATCTATGAAATGCTGAGAGGAACCCAAATGTGGAGTGTGGAATCTGCGTTGCAAAAAAACTGTTAAAAAAATCTCCAAGTGCGAAATGAATAGTAATTGAGCGTTCCGTACACATGTTTTACTAAGTATGTAACTATTTTTTGTAGTAGCCTTTATGTTTGGGCAGTGGACGGTCATCTATGTCTATGGAGAACTGAAAAAAGTCAAAAGTAAATTATCATACGTCTGTGGCCATTCCAGAAACACCTGGATGTATCATATGCCTGTTATTACTAAATTATACCTTTCAGCATTCCTCCAGCATCGTTGCTTGGTAACCAACGATCGGTAACGAGTTCCTCACACAGAAACCTTTAGTAAATCGGTAAGTCATTAAGTACATTACGTCAAGGAAATTATTTACGTCCCAGGCTCCCATTACCAAAGCAGCAAACTCACACAAAATGTCAAGTATTTTTTTTTTCGAAATGACTGAACCGATTTTAATGAAACTTCATACGCCTATGCAGGATACATATGTCTAAAAATTTGAAACAGAACTTTTCGAAAGTCTTTAAATAAAGATAATTGGATTTTAGATTTTAGAAACAGAAATTTCCAATTATTTCTTTTTTTTTAAGTTTTCTCTCAAATTTTTAGACATAATGTATCCTGCATAAGCGAATGAAGTTTCATTAAACGCGCTCTTAAATATGGCACATTCAAAGAACTAGCGGTTAATTAAATAGGGGAATATTTTCTTCTAACCTCATTGGTTCTGGGCTACGAGTAGCTCAACGGATTTGTTCACCGCAACCGAAAAGAGAGAAAAAGTTTAAGCCGATTCGAGTGAAGTTTGGGCAAAGTGGCGCTGCCTGAGGATTTGAGGAACCTTTATCAATTGAAATAAGTACGTTCCATTTCACATTTTTGTTTTATGTTGGAAAGTTCTTTGCGAGGAATTCTACTATTTCAACTGAAGCATTCTCGTCGTCTCGTCTTAGAATTATACATGACGGCAAAGAAATAATAGTGCCTCACATCCTTCCTGTTGAAAACGCTTGAAAGGTTCTGTGATAGGGACATCAGAACACATGCGCTGTCGAACAAGCCACTCAACGCTAACCAAAATGCATACAATATGGGCAAATCAACTGAGTCCGCCCTTCATAGCGTTGTATCACGTATTGAAAATGGACTATCTGGTAAACAATCAACCCTTGGCGTCTTTATAGACGTAGAAGGCGCCTTCGACAAGACTACTTTAAACAGCATCAGCCTTGCCCTGTCCAGACATGGGGTCGATCACACGACTGCCGGGTGGATTGACAACATGCTGAGACAAAGGGCTATCCAATCACTGTTAATACCACGACCAGAGGCGTGGTAGCCAAAGGCTGTCCACAAGGAGGAGTTCTCTCACCCCTCCTATGGAACATTGTAGTCAATGAGCTGATTGACTCACAAACGCAATCTTGGCAGTTTACTCGTACAACTACTTAGACTGTTTGGTACCGAGCTGTCCCTAACGAATGAGGTCAAATATCTGGGCGTTATTATTGACAGCAAACTGTTATGGAACAAACACTTGGACCACAAGATTGACAAGGCTAGCATAACATTTTGGCAATGCAGAAGACTTCTAGGGAAATCCTAAGGCCTTTCGCCGAAAATTACACTATGGCTTTATAAAGTCGTAACCAGACCTATAATCACCTACGGTGCGGTAGTTTGGTGGCCCAGAACTGATTACCACCAGTAAAAACCTGCAGTCGTTTCAGAGATTGGCCTGCTCAGCCACCACTGGATGGATGCGGACAGTACCAACTATCGCTTTAGATAATGCTTGGTCTGCAGCCGATGAATCTTTTCATCCGGCAGGAGGCCTGTATGGCGGCAATCAGACTAAGACACTCAGGCGTGTGGAAAAAACAAAGGGGCATTCACACCATAATATGGGACAGAGCGCTGCTTAAGGTACCGCTCATTGACGCGCCCTGTAATAGGATCCCCAAAGTCCACGTGTTTGATAAACTCTATCGAATACAATTAGCAGAAACCGAGCGAGATCAATCAGGAGCCGACGAAGTCCGTATTTAAACGGATGGCTCAAAAACCAAAACCGGTACTGGTGCTGGTGTTTTCTCCACAGATCTCAATATCAAAATATCATTATCGCTAGGGGAACAAAGCTCCATATTCCAATGTGAGTGTGTAGCGATCTCCCAAGCTGCCAACGCAGTCATAAAAAGAAAGATTTATAATCGCGGTATTAGAAGTCTCTCCGATAGCATGGCTGTCCTAATGGCACTAGACAGTAACATTATGTCTTCCAGCCTTATTTATGAATGTCACCTAGCATTGCAAACCATTTCGGACCACAACAGGGTCACTTTGCAATGGATCAAGGGGCATAGTGGATCATTGGGTAACGATGCAGCAGACAAGCTTGCAAGGAGGGGCTCGAATGGGGCTGTGGCCGGCCCCGAGCCTCACTTGCCGGTTCCATTCAGTCAGATCAGGACCTGGATACGTCTGTTAACCCAAACAGAACACAATGCCCGCTGGGCAACTACAACCAACTGTAGACAATCTAGAGAGGCGGTACCTGCACTAACACCGCGACTGACCAGTAGACTACTCAGTCTCCAACGAACGGACCTGCGAATTGTGGTGTGTATGCTCACAGGCCACTGCCCACTCAACAAACATCTGTTCACCTTCAACGCGACGGACAGCCCGCTGTGCAGGGGCTGCCTTAGCGCGGATGAAACGGCAGCCCACGTAATCCTGGAATGTAAGGGGGTTGCTGACCAACGGGCACAAATCCTCGGTAGTCCGGGGTCGCTCCTAGAAGCCTGTGAACGTCCCAGGAGACTTCTGAGCTTCTGGAAGGAGCTGGGTTGGCTCCTGTAGCCAACCGTCCCACCCCACGCGTAATGGACCGCCTTTGAGTCTAAATGCGGAAAAGGGAGCCCTCAACAATAACAAGTACCTACTACCTGCCTAGATGTATGTCACTTATCCCATAGTGGAAATGGTTGGTTTATTAATTTTCAAATAATCACAATTCAAGAAAGGATTGCATTAAGTCAGAAGCTTGTGTCGTATGCTCGTATATGAGTATTATAAATATATGAGTAGGTACATTAGTATACATACATTTATTTTAATTTATATATTGCCAAAAATATTGTAATAAATTGCCAGCATCATCCCACAAGACAAGGACAACGTCCAGTTTTTCAAATTAAGCGCAAGAGTTTATGTTTGTTTACATCGTCTTCCTGCCCTTGTCCCACTCTATTGGGGTCGGCGCAGCACGTTTTCTTCTTCCATTCTTTCAGACGTCACGGCATCATTTACTCCTTTGTCTTTCATATCATTCCTTACACAATCCATCCATGGTCTCTTTGGCCTTCCTCTCCCTCTCCATCCATCAACATTCATGTCCATCACTCTTTTAGTCACACGCGTTTCATTCCTTCACATTACATGTCCATACCAAGGCAAACGACTTCCTTTCAATTTGTTCTGTAACCGGCGCCACTTTCAAACTTCCTCTAATATACTCATTCCTTACTTTATCAATTCTTGTCACTCCACACATCTATCTCATCATGCTGGTCTCATCAACATTCTTATCTCATCCATCTTTATCACAGCTTGTTTACACCAATTGTATATTGTTAGACAATGCCACGTGGATATTGCGGAGTCTCCTATTCCAAGCACATTGATTTCAAAAATAGTAAAGACACGCTCTTATGCTAATAAGTAAAAAAATAAGAGGTAATATTGAACTGTTGGTTATAGCGTTTTAATAAAACTCCAGCGTAACCCTAAAATGCAGCGTGCTAGTTCGGAGTGCTGATAGAATGCGCGGGCTTGGCCCAATGACATCAGCCTCTTACGTCATCGCGCACATGTGCGCGCCGATCGCGACTCCATCTAGTATAATATAATTAACCACAGGGTTATACTTGGTAAAGGCATGCGCACACCACGGATTTTTGTCCGTTACTGTTACTGTTCGACTATTATCGATGCTAACGCCCCATGATTTCCAGTATTCGAGTTCCATTCATTTGACCGTGGAGGACAACGAAAATCCTCGAAAAAATACTGACAAGTTTTCGTGTAGGTACAATAGGTACCTACCTACATCTCTTTAATAGGGGCATCCTTTCGGGAAATACAGGCACCCATTTTGTGATGCTATATTATAGATTCGAATATTCTCATAGCATAGATTCGAATTAAGAATTTTAAATGTGCCCTCAGCAAAAGGTCGCGCGAAAAAGTGTTTTCACTGAGGGGCGCTCATCCCGCATGAAGTGAGCAAGACAATACTAATCAAATCTTATTGTTAACAAAAATAGAAACATGAACATTTTTGGCGTGGTGTATGGACAAAAGTCCCTAGTCTGCGCAGGCCCTAACTCGTATAAATTATGGACAGCACGCCGCTACAACGAAGGTCTTCGTGTGACGTCCGCGTTTTCAACTTCCTGCTTCGTTATAATAATGCTGAATTACTTCTAAACATATTATTGCCTTTATTTGAATTTGATAACTGTATTTCGTAGCTCAATAGACATTGTGTTGTTACGAAATCAGCGTCATAAAGATTGCGTAAGAATCAGAAAATTTTGGCCTTTTCATAGCTGTTATTGTTTAGCATAATCAACAATGTTCCCACGGCTGCGACACAGGCTCCTGCGAGAGTGAGTTCGCTGTAATCCACCACGCGGACTTCGTATTTTTGGTCTTATACGACCTTTTCCTCACAGCGTTTGCTTGCTAACTAATAAGAATATAGGTTTCAGAAACAGAAAAAATAAAGGTTATTTTCAAAGTTTGTTTAAAAATCAAAAACAAAACAAGGTAACCAATCATAGTTGTTCTAATTCATGTCCCGGAGTTATTGACATTAAAATTAGAGAACATATTTTATATTTCATGTAGTTTTACTTCATCAAGAAAAAGTTCTCAATGAAAATAGTGGTACATTGCTGAGTTTTACGCGTTGCCGCGTTGATGTTCGCAGTATAGTGAGAGCAAAAGACCCGGAGTTCACCAAAGCGGAGAGAAGCGGAGATGTGTGAAGCGACGAGGAGAGGAGATGCGTAAAACCAAAGGTGTGTCCACCGAAGCTGTGCAGAGATGTGCAAATTGGAGAGTAGAGGAGATGTGCAAAGCGGCACGCTCACAGTCACAGCACAGCGCTCATCGTACGCCACACACAGCATGCAGCTCACCACGCACCGCTCACAGCATACCGCTCATCGTACGCCACACACAGCATACACCGCTCACAGCACACCGCAAACAATTACGAGACATCTCCTCTCCTCTCTGCTCAACCGTTTCCATTAAAGCTAAGTGGTTTAAAACATATCGCCTCTCCTCTCGCCTCGTCTGCGCTTCGGTGGAGTACCGGCCTTAGGCAGCAATTAGCGCGGTGGCGCAATCTATCGGCGAGAAGTGGCGACGAGCCCAAGGTTGTCCATCTTTGCAAATCAGGCCTGCGGCCCCGCTTGTCCTATTTTTTCAATGAACACACTCTATTCAGATATCAGCAGAATACGACGTTGCTACGCCGCGCGCCGCGCCTGCTGTATCGTAAAGGGTTACGTTTCGGGTTTGTTTCAAAAGTTTGGAGCGAATGAGTTCGTTTTTTGCAGCACTAGTACATACCTAATTATAATGCCTTGTTTTCTTAACAGAACAGCGCATTCGTTTTTATATAATTTAATTTAATTTTTTTGAATCGCAAAAAACGGAACCCTTATAGATTCGCCATACATGTCTGCCTGTCTGTCTGTCCGTGTATGTCACAGCCACTTTATTCTGAAACTATTAGGACTACACAGTTGAATATTGGTAGGTAGATGTATTCTGTAAACCGCTTTACGTTTTTTGTACAAAAATGTAAAAATTAAAAGTTTAAGCGAGTGCCCCCCGTAAATGGAACTGAAACTAAAAAAAAAAAAGTGTGTGATATCTATACAAGGTGTAACAGGCCTTCACGAAGCCGTTTACCAAGCATTACGTACATCAAACTAAGTAACAATTGACTTTGAAAAAAATGGTTTTACGAACCTCAATGTCATTTTTAAAGACCTATCTAAAGGGTGTAACAAGCCCCCTAGCAAAGCCGAAAGGTACTTGTTCTCCCCGTCACTGCGATATTTTTTTCTTCCAGACCATACCTGGGAACCTTCTTGTTACGGAAATATTGGGGGGAAAGTTCCAAATTTTTCACCAGTTTTTTTTTAAATACATAAATGAAATGTTTTTAACGTATGATTTTTACTGTAAACACCACCACGACCCGCGTACTATTCAATTCATCCATCAGCACAATGTGTTGAGTGTGTTACAGTCCTACCGTAAAACGTGACATTTCATCCCAAAAAAAAGTCGTTTCCTAGCAATATTTTTTACGTAAAGATACTTAGTTTGATGTACATAGTGCTTGGTTGACGGCTTCGTGAAGGGTCTTGTACATCCTGTATAAGTTGTTCATGTATGTATGTAATAAAGTGGTTAGAAACATTTTTCTAAACAATTAAGTAAGTACTAGTACTTGGTAATTTACATAGGAATATTCTAATGTACTCGGTAACTTTTAAATAAGTATTATGCAAGCCCTTAGACCGAAAAATATGAGTAAGCAGAAAGTAAGAATAAGAATAAATTTATTAAACCATTGTTACAAAAACATAATTGCTTAACCTAACTTAGCGCTATGAATCAACGTAACAAGTAAAATTTTAACATATATAGAAAATGGAGGTCCCCAAACTAGGCTGCGCCTGTATCTTGGGGGCCGGAGTTGCGTTTACTTAAAATTAAAACACATAATTTGTTGAAGTGATTGATAACAAGGTAAGTAGGTAAATGAAGAATAAGTTTCTTTTTCTAAAAAAAAAAAACAAAATGGTATTACAATAATAAAAAGTAAAAATAATTCCAATGTTTTAATATCGTGTGAATGTGTGTGTGTGTGTGTGTGTATGCGTGTGTGCAGATGTGTGGGTTATTTGCAGTTATTTTATGTTTTACAGTTTAATTAACTTACAATTTCTTCCGTTTCTTCATATGGCAGTTTGGCAAACCATTTTACTAAAGTTTATTTGCATGAAAAGTTGCTCATATCTTAGTAAGTAAGTAGCAGGTACTTTCTACTGCTTCTTGTTCTACTAAGTTTTTTCAAGTAATTTTAGATTTCCAGACATGCAATACCGACATACCTACTCTGAAGCTCTATGACTTAGGGTTGCAAACAAAAACAAACTTTGTAGTTCTGCAGCCTTACAAAGTTTAGTTTTTTAAACCAGGTTAACTAAAATTAAACTTCAGTTCACTCAAAGACATTCAAATGTTTACAAGCGATAGACGGGACAGGACATAGAAATTCTTAACCCGATACTTGTTACAAATTGTTCTGTCTAGTGTGAGTCTCATACGCCTGCATATTAGGAAGCTTTCGTGTGTCAAAATCGAAAATATTCGGAATCAAAGTTTTGTATGAAAATATTTCCAACGTCCACTCTATAAGCCTTTTAAGCTCTTTGAGTCCATTAAACGTTTAACAGTTCTATCGTCGCCATTTACTGCAAATGACACCTTCGTTGAAAAAACCCCTTTCAAATCATACGTAAGAGGGATCCAAATGAATTATAGATTTGGGCGAGCAAAATTTTATGGGCAAATATACCGGGCCGCGCCGATCGATGACCCAATTCCAGCGGCGCGCAATATTTGCAAATTATACGCGGACTTTACTACTCCCGTTAGCCAAAAAGCGGTAACTCTTGTTTTGAGATAACAGGAAATATGGGAACAACGTACTTTCTTACTCTTATGTATTCGTGTACTTATATATTTGTTACGATTTTTTTTTAATAAAATTCCTCTGCTTATGTTAATGATGATGTTCCAAGTAAAAAAAAAACAATTTTCGATTATTTGAGATACCCCTTTTTTCCTTACGAGGGTAGTTTTATACTGTACTTAGGATCCGAGGCGGGGAGGGGAACGTGCCATGGCACTGTGAAACGGCCGCCGCGCCACCACCGGGCCGTACTGCGGTTCCATCGCCATCGCTGTGGAATATTTGAAGAGATATGTGGAATTGTGGATGGTGTGCCGCATTCCACAATACAGCGAACTGTAGAATTGTGATGGGATTGTTGGATCTTTTGTCTACGATATACTTGATCTAAAATTTCGATGAAACCTCTGCTAATTATGGATATACAAGCTCAGGTGAAGCTGAAAGTTCGAACCCAGGCTGTGCTTTGAGTAATTTATGTCATCACTAAAACATTACCAAGAAGTCGGAAGGTTCTAGAACTAAACAGATTTAAACGCTTCCGTTTTTTTTTTCTTCATAGGCTCTGTACGGAATCTGTCATTCGCACGAATAATCGTAAAAAGGATGAAATGAACATTAATTCACACACATTAATTCAAACATAGAATAAAACAAAAATGAAGAGAGACCTAAGCAAACTGTTCACTAGTGTGCAGCGTCCGATATCTGCTTAATCGATGGGAGTATACCTTCTATTATACCTTTTTATCTTCTTTGGGGTTAAGCCCATCTTTCTCATATCTCGGGAAGCTACTTTTATGGTGCCTATTGATCAGAAAGTCGCTATTCCAACACTTCTTAATGTCGTTGACAGATTTCAAAACTCCGTTTAGTATACCTACTTACTGCGACTTTTTAATTTCTGTGAATCAAATAAAAAAGGTTGTAACTGCCGGTTTATGAATATGTAATAAACATAGCGTCCGAAAAAATTAAACTTGTACATTAAAATTTTATCATAATCCAACAAGGAGGTCACAAACTCTTTTTCTTAAGTTTAAAAATATGTAAATGACTAATATTATGGAGAGGTAAAATTCGTTTGTTAGTTTGTATGTAAGGAGCAAGCTAAGGAACTAATGACCCAATTCTAAATATTCTTTCACTGGTAGAAACCACATTTATCGTGGGTGCTACAGGCTATAAATTATCATGCTTATTAGCCGGGCTTTTTGCGGACGAGGTGCTAGTAGGTAAATACATTTAACTTTTAATTCCCTTTAATTATTTCTTTACAAATTTCATATATTTTTTAATATTCCTAAAAATAAAAAAAATAAAATAAACATTAAAAAAGTTATAAGTATGTTTACCTTCATTAATAACTAAACTCTTTCCAGAATGAAATTTTTCAGTCAAGATGATAGGCACCCGAAAAAGCAATTATTCCAATACACATTGTAAAGCCAACTTATCCTGCAGGCAATCATGAAAATCCCTTAAAACACTACAGTATTTAAAAATACTGAAATAAAATATCATATATGTATTAATGAACCCTTGTCCTCAATTTTTTTTTGCACAATGCAGTGTTTCCTCGAAAATAGCCATCGCTAATTTATAACGAATCTGGTGACGTCATAGGATTTCCGATAACGGCACATCTTTATGGCATCAGGAATCCAGGACGTACCTATTCACATGAGAGAATCCTGTCCTATTTATAGAACGTTTTATTTACGGAATACATACATAGCTGTCATTTAGTAACCTAGACCGCTTATTTCTTTAGAAAGAGTCAAAATTTTTTTTTGCCCAACCCTGTTTAACCGAACGTTTTGGCAGCGTTTTGACAAAAAAACTATTGAGGCGATTTCGACGTTTTAGGAGAGGGTTATGTATTCGCGTGAAGTTTTTTTTTTCATAAACTATTTGACAAAAAGTTGCAGGAAAACCTACCCTCTCTTTAATATTAACTTTCGTCTAGATAATACCTACATTTTTAAATCTTTTTATACTATAATTACACTACAGGCAGAAGTACCGAACCAACACAAGATTTTTTTGCTATCTCCTTCAGCACGGGCGTTTTCTTCCTTTGAAATGTGTGTCTGCTTTGCTTAAAGGTCTGGTCGTGCCCTCATGAGTGCACACCCATCTATGCATGGTCGTAATCACAACGTCTAAATAATATATTCTCTACAAATAAATAATATTGAAGTTTCTGAAAGACTTTACAGTAGGTACTTAAAAAAAAACCTTTTTTTTGTGTGCCTGGTCGTCTCCGAAACGGCTGGACCGCTTCTGACAGGACTTTTACTGGCTGATAGCTGATGATAAAATGAGTAACTTAGGCTACTTATATATCAGAAAAAGGATTGAGTTCACTTCGCTCGCTCATGCATCCCCGGTTTTCCTTGTCACAATGCCTTTAATGTTGGAATGTTGGTGTGGTGTGTAGTGTATTAGGGTAACATAAAAAATAGGAGTACGATAGACTCTCTCGACTGTGTGTAGTCGCCCCTCGCTATCCCCGCTGTACTTAGGAATATCAAGAATGTTACATACATTTCCAATCGCTGTTGTTAGCGACTGTGTCAGCGACCGTTGTTGTACATTTCCGATCACTATTTAGTAAATTTATAGATTTCCGCGGAAAAGTACATATATTACAAAATATATCATAGATTAACTATTAGGAATTGGATACATTTCCTAGGAATTGATTACATACTTTTCTGTTAACATATAGACTAGCTAGCTGGTGCCCCGCGACCTTCATTCGCGTGAAGTTATTGTAAAAATATTACTTCCCTAATTGAATATGATTTTGTTAACAATGGGTTTTATTTTTTTTGTACGGAACCTTAATCTTTTTTTCTAAAAGTAAAAGTCCTGTCAAAATCGGTCCAGCCGTTTCTGAGATTAGCCAGAACAAACAGATAGATACACCGACGGACAGACACACTAAAATAAAATAAAAAACTTTTTTGTTATAATTCTATGTAAGTAACGTTTATAACCTATTTTCATATGCATTCAGTAAAAAGCTATTATTTTGAAATTACAGACAGACATTTCAATTTTATTTATTTGTATAGATTTAAGTACAGATATAGATAGAACATGGAATTGAAATTAAGTGTACTTGATAGCGATAAAATTTTTAGTTTATGACATGTTTTTTAAAAGTTCATGTGATAAGGAACCAACGTAATACCTACATGATATTTATGTTGGTTGTCCCATAACCAGGATATTTATCCACCTGCCTCTGTGCGCACCTTACAAAGCTAATGAAATACAATAATTAAGTAGTGGCACTTAAAAGTGGCTTGTGTTTATAGGCAGGTGCCGTGCAACAGATTTTTAATAATTTCGTTTTAAACATTTTGTTTTACTATTAGGCAGATATAGAATATCATCGATTAGGTGTTTGTTCACTTTATTTGTTAAAAAAAAGATGTTTTTATTGTTTTTCATAAATTGAATGCCTTTTTAAATGTTACTGTAGACGGGCAGTCTTAACGAGATGGTTATCACCGCCCAGTACTTACTGGTTTGTGGAGGTCAAACAGGCAGTCGTTCCATATAAAATTCTTAGGTTAGACTGATCACCGATTCCATATCGGGACACCTCCTTGCGTTGAACAACATGTTAAGCTCTTGGTCCCGAACGTCATTCGTTAATCTTTAACAGCAGTTACGGGTTGACACAATCTTACCAGGGAGTGTTTGTGGGGCCCAGAGTAACAGGGTTGTGGAGGTCAGATAGACACTTGCTAAATGTTAGTATTGGTATTCAGCTGCATCCGGTTCCGGTCAGACTTAGATCCGGCCTCAGCATACATAGTCGGCAAAAGGCTAGGTAGGTCACGGCACGGTGTGATGGTTTGATGTTGTACAAAATAAGACGTTAGGAAAATGTCTGTTTTCATCACCATCATCATAACAGTTCGGAATCAGCCACTTCTGGGTAAAGGCCTGTCCTTTCTTCAGCCACACTTCCCAATACTGTGTCTGTTTGTTTAATTTGAACGTGAAATGACAATGTGTGTTCTTTTATAATACATTTATGAAAGATTCAATGTCGTGGATAGAAAATCTGGGTGCAATAGGAGGGATGAGGACGACATTGGCCCCTTTTGTTTTTGGTTCAGTGTTGTACTCTAAAGACACATGATGCCAGGAGGAGCACACGCTCCTACAACGCCACACACGAACTATGTAACAACTGATGAAACACAAAATTCAACATCGCATAATCATAGTTATCTACAAGATTAGGATATATGTGTACTAATGCTACCATGCTACAGTCCAACGTCAACCTTCCCAACCAGGGAAGGTGGGCCGATAAGCAGGAGACCACCTCCAAGGTAGACCTGCGAGACGCCATTCAAATTTAAAAAAAAAAAAACATCTAACTTTGGGCAGTAGCCCACCAGACATATCACTCGTCTACTCGGGGATCAGGTCATCCTCTATAAAAAAGAAAGAGGTGGTACCCTTTTCAATGCAGGATGAGGAACTCAGCCCCCTGTTCCTCATTCCTCTCTCTAAGGGTACTTGTTCATGTATTTTACGTAACTGGCACGTTACTTCAGCACGTTGCGCACTAGCCCTGCACGTGGCGGGTTGGGCCGACACGTGTATCGGACTTTTTAAAGTCCTCCTCTCTGCCTTCTACCTGCAAGTGTCCAGTGCAGATGGTGCAGCGATCTCTACTGTATAGAATGTAAGTTTATTGTGGATGAATTCAAATCGCATTTTAATAATATTTGTAAAAGCAATGTGTCCGCCTGGATAGCCCGGCTATGTGCCAATAAATCGAATATAATTTTAGATACTCATTATGAACTAATCAATACTAATATTAGGTATACAGAGGTAAAAGTTGTAGGTTTTTAAGTATAAGTATTGATGATTTCATAAATTATTTTACTGTCAGAAAGCTACCATATATAGGATAATTGTAATCCTTCGACGCGGACGAAGTCACGGGCCTAAGCTGGTACGTACATTACATTATATATTTAAACAAGGAACATGCATAGCACAACAAGCAGTAGCTACTTTATAATAATACAAGCGTATTTTACCGTTTTCACTTTAGTAAGTAAAAACAAAAAAAAAACAAGTACAGCTATCTCTGAGTATTGTGTTAGTTTTTCTTAATCTATGTATTTTTATCTTTCTTTACTACGTATATTTTGTTTGTATGTATATAGTAAAATAGTACATTTTGATATAAGTGGGGAAACTTTGTTATTGCATTCGAGCGAAAAAAAACAATCACCACCGATTCATTTTTTAACTTAGTTTTTTTTTTTTTTTTGCTGTAATTCTGTAAGGCATTGCTTTTTGCATTTTTACATAATTCAAGGTAAACGGAACTTCCAGTTGACCTAGAATTCCCGAAAAATAAAAAAAGTTAAAAAATAAGGTGAATTTGGTACCTAGAAGTTTTCGCAAAAATCTAAATTTGCCCGTATCTTTTTATCGTGTTGACTTAGGACCTTGATTTTTATATACCTAATACTCGTAGGCTATACCCCCCAGTATCTGGTATAAATTTCACGTTGCTAGGTCCACACGTTCCTTAGAAAAGTGTGATGACACACGGACATACAGACGGACAACTGAGTGATCTCCTCAAAAGGAAAAAACGGCACCCTAAAAAACAGTTGGTCCATACAAATGACCGTTTAGGTATTGCAGTTTTGGATTTAATTCGCTTGGCAGTACGGAAAGTACCGAAAACCGGGAATTCCCAAATCCGGGCCGGTACCAGAAAAGAAACCGGTTCCAGTATTGCATACCCTAGTCCTGGTACATTTCTGACTATTTCAGCATTGTTGTCGCTGATAAAATGTCATGGAATTCTGTTAGAATAATTGTTGCGTCAACATTTACGTACACAAATCTTGAATATTAAAAATAGGTAACACGGTTTTTCCTGTAAGTATGTATGAGAAAATAAATTGATATTGAAAACCAGACAGATATCCAACCGTTCCACGTTTGTACACTTGAAATATTCCTGAAAGAGAGGGTTTCAATAGGCATCCTCATTTGAGTAGACACAAGTGTGCTCAAAATAAGATCACACAGGTCATTTGTTTACGAAATATTGAACGAGTAAGCTTTTATTCTTCCCCAGTATTTGGAAGAAAACCTTATTAATGTAAGTACTCTTTAGGATGTGGTTGTGCGCGTATAATCACTACCACCAGCAGGGCTATTGCGTATCTCTGTTGACAGTTCATAGTGATCATCACTTGGCGAGTTTTGATATACAATGACAGTTCTGCACGAGTACGGTGATTGTATATCAAAACTCGCCAAGTGATGATCACTGTGAACTGTCAACAGAGATACGCAATAGCCCTGCTGATGCATGAACGTGGACGAAACAAAAATGAAGGTAAGGATCGTGGCAAGTGGCATTGTTAGTTTTTTAATTGAAATCCCCGAGAGAAAAAGGCGCCGTGTGCTCTTCAAATGTTACGTACTAATCCGGGAAAAGAGAGTACTAAGGTCATAGCACCATAAATGTTCCTGGCATTACTAAGTTTTCGATATGGTCTAACTAACAGTGATTGCCGGCTTCTTCAGCTTGATCAGTGCATTGCTAAAATTTGCAGTCATGGCATGAAAAACCGAGAGTGACCACACCAGGAAGGCCTCCTGGTTACCATACGTTACACAATAAAACGAGTTGGATTGATATGATTCAATTATCCTCTCCAAAACATCGATTATCTTTCATAGTTTCATTTAAATAAGGTAGGCGTGTAATGTTTGAAAAATAAGCGAGCATTGAAATTGCATTGAAAACAATGATGTTTCTCTGCGATATGGCTGCCACAATGCTATCTTTGCCACAATATAGCGTAGTTGGAGCATTTCTATCAATCCATTCACATATTGCTATTTCTTTAATGCAAACACACGACACTCGTAATTCAGATCAGTCGGGTGGCCAATTGTAGTATCTAAATTCGACATTGTCACTACGCTCTGTCTTAACGTCCCTACTTATAATTATTATGCATGACCTAATTGTTTCGGGAAATATCCACTCGGTTTGGCTCGAGTTGTACCATGCCAACCTAAAAATGATTAAAAACCTTTTGTGGTAATTACTTCAGCTCGGTTTTGTGTTCAACATAGCTACTGCATGACCCAAGAATAGGAAGATCTAAGGTAGAGGAAAATCACACGCAAGAAAATTAAACTTCTTTGGCCGTCGTGTCAAACAGCTTCATGATCTGTTGTACGGAGGACTACTTATACTTAACGTCAAGTACAAGACCCTCTTAGACAAGTTTGAGTAGAAGTCGATTTTCACAGAAGGTGCTCCACTGCTACTTATTAACTTTAAAATCAACTGAACTGATTCTGATTCTGTTGAAAACTTACGAGTATTTTCTCTCTAAAACATTGTTTTGGACAGTTTTACTCGTCACTAGCTGGGCTCGCAGCTATACCTCGTTATTGTCGGTATTTAGTCCTCAGGAAGGTTTTAAATATAGCTTATAATGTAGCCTCCTATTACTGAAAGAAATTTCGGAATCGGATCCGAACTTACGAACCTTCAAACTTTACGTCTTTATAATACTATGTATGTACAGATAACCTCTCCAACATCGATTAATTTTGTTATTTTGAACTTTTTGTAGTACACCTTTGAAAATAATTGTAATTCGGGATCTCTCCTGTGTCAATAAACTCGCCTTGGGTGCGACATGATCTCCACGTTTCTCAGACGCTGCCTCATCTACTTATTATTTTATTTAAGGTTAAATATTCCAGCGACTTTTTGAGATACATTGATATTTGTTTTTTTAAGAGTGACAAAAACATTGT
This sequence comes from Eugnorisma glareosa, assembly GCA_947578425.1. Taxonomy (NCBI): domain Eukaryota; kingdom Metazoa; phylum Arthropoda; class Insecta; order Lepidoptera; family Noctuidae; genus Eugnorisma; species Eugnorisma glareosa. The sequence goes on from OX387957.1 coordinate 27,086,045, forward strand.
AGTTTATTTCACACTAGCGTCCCGCCCCGGATTCACACGGGTGCAATGTTATACATATAAACCTTCCTCTTCAATCACTCTATCTATTAGAAAAAACCGCATCAAAAGCCGTTGCGTAGTTTTAAAGATCTAAGCATACATAGGGACAGACAGACAGTGGGAAGCGACTTTGTTTTATACTATGTACTCGTATGTTATGTAGTGTTAAACAGTATTCAATTATTTTTTAATGTTTTATAAAACACATGAACAATTGTGACGTCCGAACTTCATGAAAAACACCTATACTGGTTAAACTCTCGCGAACATAAGTTTTGCGCCAGTGTTTATTTGCTCTTCAATTTCAACAGGGATTCAATGAATAAATATGCGTAAGCACGCACGGCTTTTTTATCTTTCCTTGATTCATTTCACTTGGCCATGAATTTCAATATTCTAAAGTGATTTAAATTTTACTGTATTCGTCTTTATTGATCGAAGGTATTCGTTATTGTTGGTGTCGCTTATTGATGTGTATACGCCTTGTATAACAATTGTCCAAATAAAATACTTGACTATCGAAAATATGTTTTAATTAAACTTTTGATACAGTCAGTGAAACGGATGGAAAAGGAGTGTCTCGGGTTGCCAGCCCTACATTCTAGAATTAATAACCAGTAACTTAATTAATATTTTCATAAATCACAATATACTACAATACTCCCCCTTTACAGATTCAAACGTTGAGGTGCTTTCCTCTGTCTATCAGAACGCTCCAAAGTTTGATTCTCATTACTACCAGAAATAACGGGTTGATTAACAGGTAAGTTTTTAAATGTATTGTTACAAGTGTTTTCCTCCTGGTAAGTATTTGAAATATGTGGGCTAACTTCAGAGACTTTATTAAAATTTTCAGGTATATTAACATTATCATTTACTTCTTGCAATATCTCTGAACTTGGCTCATTTACAATAACATTAGATTCATCATTAAAAATTATTTGCTTATCATAATTATTTTCTCTTAAATCCTTAGAATTTTGCAATAAACAATCATCTACTACAGAACTGGTTTCATTTACATCTTCCTTCTGGTCTTGAGGCCAAGAACTTATAATCTGGTTTAAATGACGTTTCCAAATTAAGTTCTCTTCTAAAACTCTACATAAATAAGTTCTTTGTCCCAATACCTCATCAATTACACATTTAACAAATTTCTTTTTATTAGGATTCCTATAGTCCCTACAGTAAGCATACTCTCCCTCTCTAAATTCTTCTTCTCTTCTTCCTACATTACACTGTTTTTTATCTTTTTTTAGTAGACAACAAATCCAATCTAGATCTAAGTTTTCTATTAAACATAGCTTCTGATGGTGAAATATTTGTAATGCAATGAATTGAATTTCTGTAATGAAATAAATATCTGTTCATTAAAGTTACAAATGACACATTTCTATTTTTAACATCATTCAAAGACTTGTACATAGCATTTTTAAAACTCTTTACAGCGTCTGCAAACCCATTTGTTGCAGGATGGAATGGTGGAGAAGTTTCGTGTTGAATACCATTTTTGGATAGAAATTCAGAAAATTCCTTTGAACAAAATGTAGCAGCATTATCTGTAACAACTACTTTAGGCAAACCAAATCTACTAAAGCATTCTCTGAATTTTTCTACAGTTGTATTAGATTCTAAATTCTTTACAATAAATGCTTCTGGCCACTTAGTGTAACAATCTATTATTATTAATATCATTTTACCACTTATAGGTCCTAAAAAATCAGCATGTACTCTCTCATTTGGAAAACTAGTTTTTGGCCATGTTATAACTTTAGATTTCTGTGGTTCTGGTCTAGCAGACATACAAACTTGACAAGATTTAACAAAATTTTCAATAGTACTGTCTAAATTAGGAAACCAAAAATAAGATCTAGCATTATTTTTCATTTTAACAATGCCTTCATGTGAAACATGCAGTTCTCAAAGCATATTTTTTTGTAATTTTGTAGGTATTACTACTCTATAACCCCACATGATAACCCCGTTTTCAATATAAAGTTCACTTTTTCTGTTTATGAACGGTTTCAAGACTTCACTATTCACATGTTTTGGAAATCCATACCTGACCATGTTATAAACACTACTCAAAACTGGATCCTTTCTAGTTTCTGAACGTACTAAATTTAAATCTATAACATTCTGATCTTCAATAAAATTAATGTAATCATATTCCTTCCTGTTATTATCTGAAATAGCAGATGGTAATGGCAATCTTGACATACAATCTGCTTTAACATTTTCTATGCCTTTTACATGTTTAAATGTATAATCAAAACTTGACAAATATAATGACCATCTTTGCAGACGTCCTGCTGCCATTTGTGGTAAACTCTTGTGCTCACCAAATAATGCTAATAACGGTTTGTGATCAGTTAATAACTCAAACTTTCTACCAATTAAATATTGATAAAATTTTTGCACTGCCCAATAAATTGCAAGCGCTTCTTTATGAATAATAGAATAACCCTTCTCAGCCTTTGAGAAAACTCTAGAAATAAAACTAATTGGTCTGTCTGAACCATCTGGCAAAATGTGGCTTAAAACTGCCCCTATTCCATTTTGTGAAGCATTACAAGCTAACCGTAAAGGCATATCTCTACTGTAATGAATTAAAACATTATCAGAAATAATATCCTTCTTAATTGTATTGAAACTCTTTTGACATTCTCTATTCCAATAAAATTTGTGATTTTTCTGTAATAAATCATATAAAGGTTCTAGTTTTATAGATAAATTGTGAATGAATTTACCATAATAATTTACCATTCCTAGCCATGAACGAACTTCTGAAACATTCTTAGGCGCTGGTGCATTAACAACAGAGTCAACCTTTGACATATCTTTGGATAATCCACTCTTTGAAATAAAATGTCCTAAATATTTTATTTTAGGTTGCATAAATTCACATTTATTTTTATTTAAACGAATACCCGCCTCTTTGAATCTTCTTAAAACCTCCTTTAAATTTTCTAAATGTTCAACCTCATTAGTACCTGTGACTAGGACGTCATCAATAAAATTTACAACACCCCGAGCCCCTAACAATACTTTCTCAAGTTTGTTTTGAAAAATAGCACTAGCAGGCTTTGTACCATATGGCAGTCTATTTACTCGGTATATCCCTTTTGGTGTTGACCAAGCTAAGAGTTCACTACTCTCCTTACTTAAACACAAATGATTAAATGCATTTCTTAAATCTAATTTTGAAAATGATGTACCGCCTTGTAGAGCAGTAAAAATGTCCTCAATTCTAGGTAAAGGATGGTTAACATCTTTAATATGTTTATTTACAGTAATTTTGTAATTAGCACATAACCATATTCTATTATTTTCCTTCAAAACTGGAACTAAAGGTGTCCCCCATTGGGATGTTTCTGCTTTTGTAATAACACCTTCTTTCTCTAATCTAGTTAATTCAGATTCAACCTGTTCTTTAAAAGCATGAGGTACTTGCCTCGGTTTGTGAAAAATAGGCTTTACATCTTTATCAATTAACTCTAATGTAATTTCCTCACCTTTAATAATACCTAACTCACTTTTAAATAATATCTCAAATTCCTGTAACAATAATTGCAATTTCTCTTCTGTACTTTGCACATAGTTAATTTGTAAAAGTTTTGAAATATCTATATTAAATTTCTGGATTAAGTCTCTACCAAACAAAATTTTACAACCATTTTTAACAATAACCATACTACAATTCACCTCTTTATCTTTTACCTTAATTTTACAGTTTATTTCTCCAACTGGTTTCAAAATATGACCACTATATGTTTTTAATTCAATATCTGAATTTTCTAACTTAATGTGAGAAAATTTTGATAAATAAACATTTTCAGGTAAACATGAAATTGCAGCACCGGTGTCCAGTTCCATTTGGACCGGTTTGTTATCAATACAACATTTAATTGATATTGGTAAAACATAGTTAACATTTTTCTCTATTGCAAAGATATCAATAGAATTGTTGAAAGTATCTTCATTTACCTCTAGATTATGAGTTTGACCCTTACTCTTACATACATTAGCTAGGTGTCCAATTTTGTTACATATTTTACATTTAAATGACTTAAATTTACACTTTGAAAAATTATGGTTTGGTTTACCGCAATGAATGCATTTTAATAATGATGACTCACCTTCCTGTTTCTTGTCAGTCTTTTTAAATGTGTTGTGGGAACTTTTATTCGTCTTGGCATGTCCATGCTGAGCTACTTGATGTACTTCCTGCACCTCCTTCAAAGCCATTTCCTTATTCAGTGCTATATCTACTAAAAATGTCACAGACTTGGAAACATCTTGCTCACATAATTTTTCCTGGATTGGTCCTGGACGCAGACTCGTAACGAATTTATCCTTAACACGTTCTTCTAATGTATTCGTAAAATTGCATCCCGCAGCAAATTCTCTAACACGAGCATACCATTTGGCTATACTCTCCCCTTCTAATTGTTGTAATTTTTCGAATTGAATCCTTTTTCTAAAATGCGAAATTCTTTTCTCGAACCTTAGTTTTAACAAATTCTGCAGCTCCTCATATGACAACTCCTTGGGCATCTTCGGATGACACATATTCTTTACAATTTTATTAACATCCTCGTGCAGACTAATTAATAATATTGAGCATCTTTTTTCAGCTTTAGTTTCATTTGCTTCAAAATATTGATCAATCCGTTCCAAAAAACACAAGATATCGCCATCTTGTTTGAATGCGTCTATACGGAAATCGTTGGCCATGTTTCAGCCGTAAAAAATGTACCTTACGCTTCGAAATTGTTGTTTATCCTCGTCGCCATTTGATGTGTATACGCCTTGTATAACAATTGTCCAAATAAAATACTTGACTATCGAAAATATGTTTTCATTAAACTTTTGATACAGTCAGTGAAACGGATGGAAAAGGAGTGTCTCGGGTTGCCAGCCCTACATTCTAGAATTTCTTTATTAAAATGGTGTTACCAGTAACTTAATTAATATTTTCATAAATCACAATATACTACACTTATTGTTTCCTTACACGTCTGCCTACATTTGGACGATAACAGGCGCTACGTTAGGTAGAAATATCAGTTCAAAATAAACTTTTCTAGGTTAAAATCTGAAAAAGAGAACTGAATAAGTTTCGATTACAATATTTATGAAAGCACCATTTTAAATAAATTGAAGTACTTTAATGAAAAGTAAAAATGGAAATGATTAGCTGCAGAAGTCCTATTTGATCCGTCTGTGCAGTAAAATGTGCAGTGAAAACCGTCGGAAACTGAAGTGAATTCGTTAGTGAGTTTTTCCAGAATAATCCATTGTTGTCAAAAAATAATCTTTGTGCAAACTGGCCAATCGATAAAAGGTGTAATGTTAATAACAAAGAAAGTTACAATACTATACTTTAAATTCTTCTCTCAAAAAAAAGACATTATTTATGTAATGCAAACCTTCTACTAAATAACTGTAGGTACCTGACCTACAGTTATTTAAAACTGATGAACCTCGTACTGGTCCCTAAGCACCTAATGTCGGTTTTGAATAACGACACCTAAAAGGTCTAGATGCAAGTGCAATCTTGGACTCTCAATGCTCGGCCGACCCCAAGAGTTGAAAATGCAACGACGCGCTTTTATTTAGTTATCGGCTACCTAGCTGTAGTGAAAATTTCTAAAATCTAACATTTGTTACTCTCAGAATGCATTTAAAAGGTTATATAGCTAATAAGCTTTTGCAATCAGCTAAATAGAGCCTGAAATTCGTGATAACAACTATTATTATATTACGGCGTTTGCTTCCTCGTTAGTAAAGATTGACGTCGGGTAGCAGATATAACCACATTAACGCCCAGGGTACTCGCGGTAACGTAGTTAGGTATGGGTCAGTTCCGGGCCGACTGCTAACTTGACAACTGAAGCTGCTGCACCTTAATGAGCAATGCCTAGTTCTTAATTTCGTTTTGACTTAGATCTAGTTTGAATTGCTTTGTTCAGTTTATTGATGATTATGATTATACCATACTAGCACTTCGCCCACGACTTTCTCCGCAAAATGCGATTGCTCGGCTAAAATACATAATATAAATATAATGTATAGCCTAAATCACCCACAAATAATGTAGCTTTCTGCCAGTGAAATAATGTTTAGAATTGGATCATTATTTCCGAAGATTAACCCCTACATACAAACTTACGAACAAACTTTACCTCTTTATAATATTAGCATAAATATACTATGCTATATTGTATGTTTCAACTGAAACAAAGACTTGAATGAGGCTTACGACAGAGCTGTTCAGGTGGCTACGTACTGGTGGAACAAAATCTGACACATCGATGTAAGAAGAAGTACGTAAAACCGAAACTTTACCCAACCAACCAAAAGTCTTACTACGTCAAAGATGGCGTCACTTTACTAGCAAAAAAAATGTTATTCCAGTCACGAAGACGTTAGGAATAGCTACGCTTTGATCGACACCAAATTACCAAGGCGCGCGTTAAAGCTTTTGTCCTTTCTCCCTCTTCATTGACTACTTTCACATTGGAGGGAATGAGACGAATGATCTGTAAGGCGTAACACGTAACGTTGCTAAAGCCGTAGCTGTGAAGGGAGTATTAGAAAGTAATTGGCAATAGCTACAAATCATGGCGGCGTCGTCAGCAATTAGGCAAGTATTTATTTCTTAATCTAGGGAAATGTCAAAGTATTCAAAATACGAAGGAGAGCGTGCGCTGTTATAGACAAAAACTTTGGCAATTAATGTTAGTATATTATTTTGCATTAGAGACCCTGGCCGACTGGCTCATCAACGCAGTCCTGAAACTACTGAATGTACAACCACAGGGGACTGAGTTTCCTTTTGTTTCGTAGGCACTGTAGCAAGCAAGCATTGTAAACCCAATCTGGGAAAAGAAAACTGTGCTGAAAAAGATTATTCTTTTATTTGAAAATCTGCTAAGACGACTACTGACCAATTTCTATTATTATAAATATCTATTGATCCCAGACTAAGGACCAACATTCAAAAGTCCAAGGTCAAGGTCTGTCATTGGAGCGCAGCATTCCAGGCGCTAAACAAACCGACCATGTATACGCAACACCACACTGCGCTCCAAAACAAATTAAAAATCCAAATTATTACTGACGTTGCTCAAAAACCCGCTAAACTGAAGTGGGACTGGACTGCCCACGTCTGCCGCATGCCCAATGAGCTGTGGGCCAAAATAACCACTGTCTGGAGCCCTGACACAGCCAAAAGGCGTCGTGGTAGACCTCGTAGGCGATGGCGGGACGAGCTGGATGGAACTAACGACCAGTGGCCCACATTAGCCCTTGATCGAAACAACTGGAAGTCATGAGGAGAGGCCTTTGCCCAGCAGTGGGATGGCGCAGGTTAATAGTATCAGTATTATGTATTAGCTTTAGAACCTTATTGGCTATTATTTAACTAAATACGCATTAGGTATTTTGCGTGCCCTGTGCCGCAGCCACCATTTGTTCATCTGGTAACACCTATATTTTAAGTAAATAAATGATTTTTGATTCTTGATAAATCTCTATGAACGAACACACAACACACAAGGCTGCTTCGGCCGCTGAAAATTATACATTGGTGCAGTGCGGCCGAAACCAACAAAGGAAAATGCTGGGAAATTAAATTAATATTTTACAACAACAGGTTATAGGTTTATAGGTTTTTAAATTCGACTGAGATTTTTAATGCCATAATAAATGAGTATGTCGAGCATTTGAGAAATTAAAATGTTTTCGACGCAATTATTGGGTTTTACTTCTTCCTTCTTTCTTCACATGCGACTATTAGAATTATTAACTTAATATTAATTATTAACTTCTTTCTTTATATTTTGTAAGCACCAATCAATGTCCAGGCAACACATCAAGCTACCCAAAACTGTCAAATTCTCCTAATCAACATTGAACTTAATGCGATAAACAAAATCTATTTATTACAGAAATTTTACAGATTGTAGTAGCTTAATGTGAGTCTGTAAGTTCCTACCGACATAGTAATTTTTTTTCTCTCGTGCACTTTGGATCCTGCATCTTGAATGCACTTAAATGTGTTCGAATTATTTCGTCTCGACCAAGGTTGAACTCCAAACTTTGAAGCCAAGGTAACTCTTGCTTTTAAAGCATGTCTAAAGCCATGATTATAATAGTAGTTAGGTGCCCTAACACATTACAATTCAATAAGAAACAGTTAGTAAAACGAATCCGAATCCCTTAGAAACAGGCGTCGCCTAGTCTAGACAGGCACCATCGCATGTATCAATTTAATAAGATCATCGCCAACAGTTAAAGATACTTTAGTATATTTGTAGGATATAAATGTTTCAATCAATTTTATTCTACATTCTTATTATTTTATTTAATTTACTTTGTTCTCTTGCAGAACTAATGAAAGAATTACAATTTTTCTAGAGATTTAAATAATCGAATCAAATCCAATCCAATTTAATCCTGTACGTAGGTACTTACTAGATTAAGGTCATTTTCTAAGTGACATACAGTGGCATACAGGGTGTAACAAGACCCTTCAAGCCGTCAACCAAGCATTCTGTACATCAAAGTAACTTTACACAAAAATTATTGCTGGGAAACGACTTTTTTTTGGGGTAAAGGTCACGTTTTACGGTAGGACTCAATGTAACGGACTCAAAACATTGTGCTGATGGATGGATTGAATAGTACGGGGGTCGTGGAGGTGTTTAAAGTAACATCTTACATTAAAAACATGTACTTATTTTAAAAAACACTTGTGAAAAAGTTGGAACTTTGACCCTCAATATCTCCGTAACTGAAAGGTCCCAGGTATGCCTGGTAGACAAAAATGATCGCAATTACGGGAAGAATAAAAAAAAATAAGTGCCTTTGGCTTCGTTAAGGGTCTTTTTACACCCTTTACATCTTCACATTACTTGACTATGTACTGGCGTAAATCTGTAATTGAAGCAGCGCTCTTTATTATCTAAGTAGCCATTCTACAGGAAATATTTTGTAATAAATTGTGTATCGTTAATCTGATTTTTGACCCACTTTTCTTTTTGAGGTCCCCCTCCGAAATATACAAAGACGCGTAAAAGTATTATTCGAATCGCTTTTACTTCCTTTTTCTCTCTGTCTTATTAGCTACTAGCTTCTGCCCGCGACTTCTTACGCGGATCCTATTGCTTATGCCAGTGACAACGGGGTCGTCAAGAAAATCGAAGTTCTAGAACGTCTGATGTAGAATTCTAAAGCCCGGGGACGGGAAAACAACGGGATGAGCGAGACGATTAGAGACGTTCCAGATCTTTCATTTTTGTAAGTCCACTGGAAACGCCCATCAGACTAAACAACTTTTGCTAAGACGTCATTCCTTAATTTGTTATAGTGTCGCTGGGCTTTGGAGTTCCATAACAGGTGTTCCAGATCTTCAAATTTATTCTCACAGCAGAAAATGCTCTTCACGTGGAGTAATTTTTGCTATGGCACCATTTTTATATCTCTTATACTTTAGCTCGTCTGTTGCGTTTCTGCATCAGGTGTTCCAATTTCCAAAATAAATTATAGCCTGTATGTTGCCCAGACTTAATACCTATACAATAAAATTCGCGATCCGAAGAGGTTTCTACGGAGCGAGTTGCAGCCTGATGTTCTCGAACAGCATCAAATCTCTCCTGACTCTCTTCAGTAGATTCTTGGGATCTTATGATCCTCAATCTTTTAGCTCCTTTGGAACGTTAGTAAAGATTTGACCTCTTTCTTTTTTCTTTCTAGGCATGGTTATAGTTTTATTCAGAAGATACCTGATCAATTAAAATCTAAGTGACTGCTTCCCTGCGTTACCGGGTAGGCTACAGTCATGAAGATAAATGGAAAAGGAAATTAAACATTCAAATAACATAAGCCCGAAGACATATTTATTCGATAAAATAATAAATGGGAATTTTGGCCAGTAGTGTCAAATTTTCAATGATTCATCGAATTTTCATCGAAAATCAGTCCTAAACTGTTACCGCTTTCACCGCGTAGAGGTACTCCCAGCTTAAGTTATTTTATAATTATACAGTGAAATTAGTGATAGCTTTCATTTCCACATCAGGTGTTCCAGATCTTCAGTTTTTATACGTCAACAGAGACTGCTCATCAGGCTGAACAACTCTTGCTAAGACGTCATTCCTATATATGTTATAGCTTAGCTGGGCGCTTGGAATTCCATAACGCGTGTGCCAGATCTTCAATTTTTATACGTCAACAGAGAGTGCTGATCAGGCTGAACAACTTTTGCTAAGACGTCATTCCTATAAATATTATAGTGTAGCTGGGCTCTTGGAGTTCCACAACAGTTGTTCCAGATCTTCAATTTTTATACGTCAACAGAGAGTGCTCATCAGGCTGAACAACTCTTTCTAAGACGTCATTCCTATATATGTTATAGTGTAGCTGGGCTCTTGGAGTTCCACATCAACTGTTCCAGATCTTATAATTTTACACGACAACAGAGAGTGCTCATCAGGCTGAACAATTCTTGCTAAGACGACATTCCTATATATGTTATAGTGTAGCTGAGCTCTTGGAGTTCCACATCAGGTGTTCCAGATCTCCAAATTTATTCAGTTAACAGAAAATGCTCATCACGTGGAACAAATTTTGCTATGGTATTTTTGTATGTCTAATAGTTTAGCTGGTCTGTTGCGGTGCTCCATCAGATGTTCAAGTTTCCCAGATAAATTATAGCCTATATGTTGCCCAGATTTAATACCTATACAACAAAAATAAAAACAATTTAAATCCGTCGAGTAGTTCCGACGATAAGCGTGAACAAACAAACTGTCAAACAGACACACAGACAAACAGACAGATTTTTTTTTCGATTCCTACTCTATTACTGTTTCCAAACACCCCTCAATTTTATATTTTAAATATATTCAGTGTACCGGCACAGTTTTTTTACTGTTTTATTATATGTATATACTCGTAGATATAGACTATGTATTAAGTACAAAATGTATTTACAAAATCATGACTAAACGAGATTATAAATTATATGAAATAATTTGGAGATTACATTACATCATGAGGCAACTTTTTAAATAAATTCAAGAAAAATAACAATAATAATCAAGCTGAAAATAACTTTGGTATTTTATTATATGAAATTTTCTAACTAATGTCATTGATGTCATTGATGTCCTCTTGTAAAACTTTCGGATTTCACAGAGGTAGATGCGAACAACAAAAATTTGGGGGAACAAAGGCAGTGCGATGTGGGTCATCGTCCCTCTGCGCGGAGACAACTTGGGGGATCGATAGCAGCATGGAGTGGTTACCATGGTGATAACACCTTCGTGGCCCACTTTCGGGACTCGTAAATCTCTAACTCACGCTACAGTGACCACCGTCGTCGGCAATATTCCCGTTTCTCATTCGAAGGAGTTTCGAAGTGAACTATGTTTGGAAGTTTCGACAATAGATAAGTCGGTTTTCCGTTTGCTCAAGTTTTTGATATCTCTGCTAGGCGTTTATAGTTACCTATTTACTTTTATAAATGAGAAAGTTTGGATGGGTGGATGTTTGTTACGGGTGAACGGATCTGGATGAAATGTGCCACAGAGATAGATTATAGTCTGGAATAGCATATAGGAACATACTTTTATGACGGTAGTATGATCCCGTGGGACAAGTACCGAAGGCCACGCGGGTGAAGCCGTGGGCCTAAGCTAGTATATTATAATAATAATAAATAATACCAGCCTATTACTGTCCCACTGCTAGGCAAAGGCCTCTTCTCAACAGAGAAGGCACGAGCATTGATCACTACGCTTGCTCAAGACGGGTTGGCGATTTCAGACTTTTATAAGTCCAGGTTTCCTCATGATGTTTTCCTTCACCGATGTCTGTGATGTCCAAGATAAACTTAGAAAGTACATATGAATTGAAAAAGTCACATTGGTACTTGCCCGGATTTGAACCCACAACCTCGTACATGAGAAGCGAGGCCTTAACCTCTGGGCCATCACGTCATTATAATAAATAGTTATTACTGGCTGTTGCTCGCCACCTTCGTTCGCGTGATGTGATTATAGAAAAATAGATGACTTCCCTTTTTTAATTCGATTTTGTTAACTATATCAAGGGTTATTTTTTTTTTACACGGACCCCTTATTCTTATTCTACAATAAACGCCTAAGTTACTCCTTATAACATCAGCTATCTGCCAGTAAAAGTCCCGTCAAAATCGGTCGCGCCGTTTCGGAGATTAGCCGTTTAAATCGGATTTTGTTAACAATTTCAAGGGTTTTAATTTTTTTTGCACGGAACTCTAATTGTTTTTCTAAAATAAAAGTAACTAATGTTAGTCCTTCTAACTATAACATCAGCATCTGCCAGTAAAAGTCCCGTCAAAATCAGTACAGCGCAGCGCAGCGGTTTCGGAGATTAGCCGGAACAAACAGACAGATAGACAAAAATTGAAAAAATGCCATATTATATGTATTTTCATACGCATGCAGTAAAAAACTGTTATTTTGATATTACAAACAGACACTTCAATTTGATTTGTTTGTATAAAGGGTGTACAAGACCCTTATCGAAGCCGATAGGCACTTTTTCTCCCCGTCATTGCGATCATTTTTTTGTTCTAGACCATACCTGGGAATTATTATATCTCCGTAACTAGAAGGCTAGTTACGGAGATATTGGGGGTCAAAGTTCCAATTTTTTCACAAGTTTTTTTCTAAATACATGTTTTTAATGTAAGATTTTTACTTTAAACACCTCCACGACCCCCGTACTATTTACTCCATCCATCAGCACAATATTTTGAGTGCGTTACATTGAGCCCTAACGTAAAACGTGATTTTTCACCCCAAAAAAAAAAGTAATTTCCCAGCAATAATCTACTTACTATTAGTTTGATGTACAGAATGCTTGGTTGACGGCTTCGTGAAGGATCCTATTACATGTAGATGGATACATGCTTTTTCTGGCACCTGCTATTGTTTGTTGTTTAGAATTTCAATAAACAGCCTTATTGTTCCTTCATTAGACTGGTATTTACTATCAAGATTGAATTTCCAGTCTGTTTAATTAAAGACGAATAAGCTATCCGACATACAGTGAGGCTCTTCGTCGTGTCTGCATATTGTGTGTGCAGCTCAGCTTACCTCTTAATCATTTACCTGCTTTTAAACAACTCATCTCGTATTATGTGTTATTATTATGTCTGCATATTATTCTTCCGCGACCACGAGAGGCTATGAAAGCAGTTGAAAGAATAAAAACCGTTTAAAAGGAAGGTTTCTTATTGCGTGATGTGCATTATTTATGGCACTTAATCGAGTTCCAGTGGAAATAGTACATTTTGATATAAGTGGGGAAACTTTGTTATTGCATTCGAGCGCGGAATTAACACCCGAGCTGCAAGTGAGGGTGTTATGGAGCCGAGAACTGCAATAACAAATCCCCACGCGTATCAAACGACGTTTTTCAATACACTTTCGCAGAAATAAAATATTAGAACGGAAAGTATTTTTGTCAGGAATTATTAGGAAACTATGATTTAATTTGCTTTTTTTCCGCGCTTTGCTTTCACCAGGTTGAAGAAGATGCAAAGGTATGATGCTGTATACAGCCTACTATGAAAAAAAAGAAAATTCTTTTTTTTATATTTAGAACACATTATGATGTTAATTTGTTCATAAAAATAAATATTTGTTTTAAATAATCATTTTTATCTATGATATTCTATTTATAAACACAATTTAAATACTCGAAAAATACTTAATCCGTAAATACGCATATCTCTTTGCCGGGATTAAAAAAAAAACAATCACCGCCGACTATAGGTAAAGTCATTGAACCCTTTAGACTTATCTGGGCAAATTTTTATTTCCGCACGTGTGCGGAAAAATATTAAAAATCGCACGCGTGTGAAATACATTGCATGTTGAACCTAATCGTAGTGCGATTAGAACCAGTTTTCGAGAAAGTGTATTGAAAAAAAATTGGAAAATAGCGCTTAGTATTTGTGAACTCATACCTAGCACTATTGATTAAACTAGTTAAAGAAAAAGGAGAATATCTAAAAAAAGAAACTATCATATATTTCATTCTCTTTGTAAAAGTCACTGAATATAAAACTGTAAGTAACTAACTGTTATCATAATTTCAAAACTAAACTAGTTAATCTAAACCCGAAAATAGAACTTATTTGTGCATTACCCTGCACAATAAAGTATCTGATGAAATGTGGGTGTACACTAAACAGTTTATACATCTACCCAACCCTTAGGAATACAGGCGTAAGAATTATGTTTTTATAATATAATGTTAAGAAAAATAATCAACATAATTCGAAACATAACACTTGAATAAATTCATCACCTTTCAGTCAGTAGGTCGAGTGACAGCCTATATAAGAAAGAGATAGCAGCGAAAAGAGAGTGAGAGGGAAGCAAATTTTGGTTAGTAGGTTTATTGATCCCTTGCAAGTCTGAAAATGAATGGAAGTAAGAAGTAGGTACATGTCAGGCGGTAGAGAAAGATGCTTGTAGAAAATAGTTAAATAAAAAAAAAAATAAAGTGTCATCATGTCTTGTTTAACATTCTATTAAATTATAGACTTCAGGAAAAACATGCGGAAAAACTTAGAAAAACGTGCGCTGATGTTTTACACCCTCATTGTAACGCGTAGCAGTCGTGTAGCAGGCGCCTAGCAGAATCGTAGCTAGTGCATAGCAGGCTCTAAAAGCGCGTTCACGGCCCCAGACCATGCGGCTTGCGGCTTCCCTTCTGGATTCCGCCGCAAGTTACGTCGTGGTAGTAAATGTCATACTGAAAGCAAATAATTTTATATGTTCTTTCATCAATCGCTGGGGCAACACGCGAGTTGCTTGAGCGTGTAGCTTGTGGCCAGCGATTAGTAGACTTGTCGAAACTGGCCCTGCAGTCTCGACATAGCTTCCGATCGCAAAGGAAGCCGACACCGACGGGTCGCGTCCGGCCATCATCCGGCTCGCGTCCACTTTAAATTCGCATTATTACGGCTTTGCGACTGAATTTGGTTGTTTTGCGATCGCTATCTATGACGAGACAGCAGGGCCGGAAACGTAAAGAACGCGTAGAAGACGCGTAGCACTCAGCGACGCATCGTAGACGTTCGACAATCGCCTGAGCAAACTGAAGGAAGGAATCAACCATTCAAAGTGCGATCAAACTGACCGGAGCGGATTCCGAAAGAGGTGAGATGGTCGGTCGAGAAAGGATGTTTCAAGATATATGGGGCTTCGCACTGATGCTTCGAGCTTATATAGTTATTCGAGATTTTGATGCATCGAGGTAATGAACTGAATAAAATGGTAGCTCATAATTATAGATCTATGTCAAGTACTATCGAGTTAACGTTTTCGATCAAGTGTTATTCGATCTCACGTCATTCGATTTCAAGTAGTGCCCTACCTCCATCATTTTTCTATCATTGTTGCAATATTGTTTTCACAGTTTTCTGTAATTTTTCTATCAAACCTCAAACTAACAATGATAAAATTATACAATCGATATAAGTAGTAACAGTACAACACAATAACCTTTCACCCTTATGCTCTGAGTAATAAGGTTAATAAGTGGTTGACCGTTAGTGAGCGCGGTAGTACCTACTTATTACATTTTATTATAGGCACCTAGTTGAAACAAAACAAACAGGTTTGGCATACAATTTCGATAAATTACTCCGTAGGCATATGGAGGGATTACAAATTAATTAATGCCATATTTTAAAACCTTGTCGAGGGTAGGTATCACATTATTATTACCTAGAAGTGACTTCCTGTTAACTGGAAGTAAGCCGAAATAGACTCTTAGTCTCTAAGCAAATACATTCAACTTACGGTAACACAGGCAAAGTTATGTGCCACTTAGATTTTTTTATATGATAAGATGTATTAGCTGGCTGGCACGCTAGTTCGCATGCCCTTAGACACCAGTGTTGCCAACCTTGATTAAAGTTGATTACCACGTTAGTTTGTACGTACCTACCGTACCTATTTATTTATTTATTTAGGATCTCCAACAAAGAATATACACAATACATGAAAAAAGTAAACAGTAAAAAGTATCACGTAGGTGTACTCCTTCACTTACAGGAGACCACAGCATGCAAAATGGATGATGCTATTAGAGGGAGTGTGGAAAGATAAAAGCGTAATAGTGCGGCGTAGGCCTAAATAATTATTAATTTATTGCCTTTTTTAAGAATTTTAAATAACACTTTAGACTGACACCCGCTCCGCTCATCACACCGTGCACCGCCGCACCGCCCCGGCTGCTCTGTCTAACTTTTGTATGGCTAAAACAAAGTTTGTCTACTTTTAGCTAAATTGTGACGATTTTTACAAAACCATAGAGGTTAAGGTAGGTACCTACTGTAAGTACCAAGTAGGTATACATACCTACTTCTACCCATCAATGGAATAAGAAAATAAATAAGTTTTAAAAACCTGCCTTAGTTATAAAAATAATACGTTATTAATCCCCCTCCCCTCTGCGCACAAGCATCACTAACCTTTAAGGAAAGCAATAAAAAATAAAAACTGTGGTAGGTATTTGATGGAGTTGCATATTTTTGAAAGAACTGTAGTTACCAATTTCCATTTCCACTAAGACATTTTCATTTCATTTACAGCTTAGTACGGCCGTTATTCCAAGTGCGCACGGCGTGGCTATGTTTGAAACAATTGAACCTGATTCAGTACCTAAGACCCTACTGACTACAAACTGAGCCCTACAGTACCTAGCACCCTACTTATCCTAGCCGTATAGTAATTACCTATCTAGCACCCTATTTATCCTAACGCCTAACATACAAACCAAACCAAACGTAAGTTGATCATCATCATCATCATTTCAACCGAAAGACGTCCACTGCTGGACATAGGCCTCACCCAAGTGTCGCCACATTGACCGGTCCCGTGCGACTCGCCAGGGACTTCACCAGGTCATCGGCACACCACCTAGTGGGAGGCCTTCCAACGCAACGTCTTCCGGTTCGCGGTCGCCACTCCAGAGTTTTTCGGCCCCATCGGCCATCCGTTCTGTCATCAATGTGCCCTGCCCACTGTCACTTAAGTTTGGCACTTCTTCGGGCTACGTCGGCAACCTTGGTTCTCTTGCGGATGTCTTCATTTCTGATTCGATCACGCAAGGAAACTCCGGGCATAGCCCTCTCCGTTGCCCTTTGGGTGACTTTAAGTAATGAGGCCCATTTTGAGCGACCACGTTTCGGTCCCGTATATAATCACTGGCAACACACACTGGTCATAGACTTTCGTCTCTCTCGAAGTTAGATCAACCTAGCTGGACCGTTCGTCCCAGGTAGACATAATCGTCTTCAACTTCGAGTATAGAGTCTCTGATCTTGACAGGAGTGGGTGTCACATGGGCATTCAACATGACCTTGGTTTTGTCCGTGTTCATTTTAAGACCCACTCTTTCGGAAGCTCTAGTGAGGTCATCGAGCATTGCACTGAGGTCCTCCATGGTCTCAGTCATGACCACTATATCGCCGGCAAACCGAAGATGAGTCGTGTACTTGCCATTGACTTTGATGCCTAGCCCTCTCCAGTCCAGAAACTTGAAGACATCTTCCAGTGCAGCGGTGAACAGTTACGGAGATATGACGTCTCCCTGTCTTACACCTCGCTGCAGAAGGATAGGTTAGGTTTGGTCCTGAAGTCGGACTGAGATGGTGGCGTTTTTGTAAAAACACTTCAACACCTCGATGTACCGATAATCGACTTGACAACCGTTGGAGAGACTGTATTACAGCCCGAATCTCGATCGAATCGAAGGCTTTCTAGTAGTCCACAAACGCTAAACAGAGAGGCAGGTTATACTCTTCGGTCTTCTGTATAACCTGCCACAGCGTATGTATGTGGTCTACGGTGCTGAAGCCTTTTCGGAATCCGGCTTGTTCGGGAGGCTGAAAATCGTCAACCCTGCGCGAGAGACGATTCGTGATTACTCTTGAAAACAACTTGTAGACATAGCTTAGAAGTGAGATGGGCCTATAGTTTGTTCAGCCGGGCATTGTCGCCCTTCTTGAAGAAGAGTACCACCACACCCCTGCACCATGCCTGTGGCGTTTTCCCCTCAAGTGTGACGGAACCAAACAGCTTCTTTAGGGCCTTAAGTACCGGTTTTCGACCCGCTTTCAGGAGTTCGGCCATAATTCCGTCATCACCCAGTGCCTTGTTGTTTTTAAGCTGTTTCAGAGCCATCCTAATCTCGTACAGGCTGACGTCCGGGATGTCTTCGGTCTAATGTCGGGTCAGTCGAGCTCTTGGGTCGTTTGCTAAATCGACAACGAATTTACTGGTTGACGTGTACAACTGCCCTTATAACTCTCGATCTCCCTCAGAAGTTCCGGTTTGGCGGATATGATCCCGCCGTCGTCGGTCTTCAGTTTCATGAGCTGGCTCTGCCCAATAGCCAGATCTCTCGCAAATGCCTTGGAGTTTTTATTGCGTCGTAAAATGTAAGTTACGTTGGATTTTTTTTTTTTTTTTAAGCCATGAATTATATTCAAAAGAAGAATCTACCTACTCAAATAAACACCTGTGACTATTTTAAGTATTTAATATTCGCAATTAATATTTTTTTCTTAAATGAGGGGTTGTTATGTTGATTACTATGTGATTTAAAGATTGAAAAAAAAAACAGCCAAATGCGACTTGAACTCTCGTGGAGAGGGTTCCGTACAATGCCAAAGTCAATTATTTTTATTCAATTGTGGTATGTTTTACAATAGGTACTCTTTATACTGAATGTGAATTTTGAATCTACAATTTTTCCTTTTTTCAAGATCCCATTATTGTTTCAAATTTTTGAGGTGAATAGTAACTTTTCCTCCCTTTTTCATATATTTTTACGGTGCTTTTTAATACAAAATATCACATTTGAAATCCTCACAGTAAGACGCGAGTTAATTACTACTAGTGCTATTTAGTGGTTTTAGTGAACTATTTTCCTGTGAACGTATTATATTGAGTTTACCACTTTATTTTCAATTTGTTAGAATTCGCATATTATACTATTATAGGTTTTCCTGAAATCTACAAGCAATGAACTGTATTTTGTAGGTACTTTTTTCAAAACTTTTAGGCTCAGTAGTTTCGGAGGAGTGTACGACTAAACGCCGACTGACACTACGCCGACAGATAGAGCACCGACAAGTCTTTACAATTCGACGGGACTCTTCGCCGACAGGACACTTCGCAGACAGGACACTTCGCCAACAGGACACTTTCCCGACAGGACTCTTCGCCGACAGTGCTCATCAGCGACGCAACTTATCTCCGAAAATCAGATACTTACTTTGGAAATCGATTATGCTTTTCTTGTATACAATTCATAAAAAATTAAGATCTTGCATTGGTTTTTATTATAATAACATTAATACCGTATGTGACGTTACAACATTGTAACGTATAATAAGGTACCTATACCTTAATCCTCAAACATTAACTATTTTACGATGCGGATTTGAAGCTACCTATGTATAAAATATTTACGTCATTAATTGAATGGTTTAAAAACTACTATAATGACAGTAATATTTACAAAACCAAAAATAATCAAATTAATAAGGCGGTAACATTCTATGAATTTTTCTTTAAATTTTTTTAGCCAAGCTGGTCCTAGCCGTCTCCATACTTTACTTGTTGCCCTAAAATAACATTTAATAAGTATTTCGTTAAGTTCGTTGGACCATTTCATCCTTCGTTTAGATTCTGATTGTGAATGCACTTGTGTGTCTGTTTGAGGATAAGTAATATATTATATAATTACAAAATCTCTAATGTTTAAGATATAACAACTGAATCTTTAATCTGATTTGTTATAATGATCAATTAATATAAATAATAAACGATTGATATAACTCTAAAATCATTATTTTTTGCATAACATACATTGAATCCATAATCGTTTGATATACCTACTACTCAAAAGACGTAAAACCTATTTAGTCTATTAAGACAAAACGCATAATCAAAATGGTCTAACATATATTTTATATCGATAGTTATTCAAAGGCAGAAAATCAATCAATCAAAGCATGAATCTTTCTAAAACAGTTTTTTGTGAACATAATATGTGGTTTTTTATTTTAAAACATGCCAAGCATATTATATTTAAAAAAAAAAACTTTCCAAATCTATTTCTTAGCCACTTCAGCTTTTCAGGAAAATTACGCCTGACAATAATTCAATAAAAATAGTATAACTTGACAACTTACAATAACTATTCAAGTGTAGTAGACGCTTACTACGCAACAGAAGGATTCCATCTTTACCTATTTAATTACCTACTAGTTCTGAAGGTTGAAGCGCCAGGGTAGCCCGCGAAATTCAAATTTTCTTACATTTTTTGCAATTTACAGGTCAGTGTCAGGTTGTATGTTGATGAAAATACAAATCGCGCCAATAACATGAATGGAGTTACAAAATTATAATCATTCAAATCATCAATACAGCCCTCCAAGTTCATAAAACCCCATTCAATAGATATTTCATGAAAAAGTCACTCTTTAGGATTATATGAACTTAAAGGGTTGTATTGATGATTTTTCTATAACTCCATACGTGTTACTGGCGCGAATTATATTTTCATCAACATCCAACCTGACAGTAACCTGCAAATTGCAATAAATGTAAGAGAATTTTAAATTTCGCTGGCTACCCTTGCGCATCCACCTTAACGCATAAAGCACCCACAGACATAATATATTAGCTTCCATTTTATTTTTAAAAGGCAATGAACGCTAGCTCCATTCAGCCAAACATTTTTTTTACACTGAGTCATGTTCATGTACCACGCCATCTATTGTTTTTTAGTGGAAGCTGGCCTAGAAAAACTTCCTCATTATTTCATCATTAATTTGAGATCGGCGTTTTAAATTTGCAAAACTTGAGTTGTGATCATTACCAATACTGATAAAGAATTCATTAATGTTGATGCTATTTATAATGGGGTCTTGAATTTACTCCCCGTTGTTTTGTAGCATAATATTTACTGCCATATTCCTTTCTCATATGCTCCAAGAGCTTTTCCTTTATTTGTTTTTCTTTGACCATACGTAGGTACTATGCATTTTTTTATTTATTATATATCTTGTCTCTTTGATTTTATGTTTGTAATATGAAAATCTTAATGTCTTCCAATAGCACTAGATTAGTAGATTGCCTCTTACTTAATCTAATTAAGGGCGTGAAAAGTTTAAAGCCTGACAGACACCGGTCTTAAAAAGTGGTATCGTATTACCCAGTACTAACTGGGTTGTGGAGGTCAGATTGGCAGTCGCACCATGTAAAATACTGGTATTCAGCTGCATCCCGTTAGACTGGAAGCCGACCCCAACACAGTTGGGAAAAGGCTAAGCAGATGATGATGATGATGCTGAAGTAAGGTTGTGTAGACAAACCTGCTGTAAGAAGGTTATGGTTATGTAGGGGTGTACATTTAAATAAAAGAAATTATTTCGAAAATATACTTTTTATAGATAGGATTTCTTATTAAACAATATCAAAAGTTAATAAATTCTCACTGTTTTAATACTGTTAAAAAGGGACTCATATAACAGGTAAAAATGCATTACTATTACATAACAAAATTATAGGATTCAGGGAATGAAAATCTCAACTAGTCTATAAAATAAATTTAAAAAGCGTTACTAGGTACTAAAGAAAAACAATTTTATATATTAATCGGTAAAATCATCTGTGAAAGCATTTAACAAAACCCTCTCAGTCCATCGTAATCCTGTTTGAGCTTGATTATTATCATCTAAGGTTTCTATTACTTCCCTGGCTTTATTTTTTAAATCCCACAAGAACATGTCTATCATCCTTTGTACAACAGAATTTGAAGGTAGCTCAGCCTGTTTTAAAGATACTCTTTGCAACACATCTAATACTGTAGTATATAAAATTGACTGTCGTGTTGCTGGTTTGCATATTTGCATATGGTCCAGAGGTAGCTGATAAAATTCGCCACGGCCCAAGTCCGCCGAATTTGCCTCAACAAAGTGCACAGGAACTTTGAATGCAGTTACTAATGTTGGCATGCTTTCTACAAAACTAATAGTTTCCCAGCTATATGCATTTGCAAACTCAATGAATGCTTTATGTAGATTTAACAAAATTGGTGAGTTCTGCTGTAATTGCCGCACGTCATTGGAAGGCCACAGTACAGCAGCAGCTGCCCGCGGCATTGCTGCCATAGAACTGCCTTTGTGAGGAGTACTGAAGAAAAAAATAGCTTTAGTGTTATTAGCTATTTTTTTCAAATCTTGGCGATCACTTTCTGAAGCTTCAACAAGCACTTGCTTGACAATTAATCCACCCATAGAATGAGCCAGCCAAACTGCTGGAATGTTTTTGCGGCCAACACGAGCATCTATGAGAGCAGGAACCAGTTCAGAAGCTCGTGTTGCAATGTCTGCAGTTTGCTTTGGGCAGCGTTCAAGCCACTCTGATAGTGAACTCCAATAGTTAACACCAAGTATTCTTAAGTTGCTAACATCTTTTGGCAGCCAATCTTTA
The DNA here is from genome assembly GCA_947578425.1 of Eugnorisma glareosa. Lineage (NCBI taxonomy): Eukaryota > Metazoa > Arthropoda > Insecta > Lepidoptera > Noctuidae > Eugnorisma > Eugnorisma glareosa. The sequence continues at coordinate 27,108,667 of OX387957.1, forward strand.
GGCCAACACACTGTGTAGTTACATTTGTCTTCTTCTTCTTGGAGTAGAGCATGGCGTTTATGACTTGCAGTGAAAGTTTTGGTTGATGCTGGTTCTCTTATAGCTTCAATAGGAATATCATGAAGTACCACCTCTATTTCTGATAAGAGCACCTCTTCTCCTATTTCTATTAAATCATCCATCACCTGTCTCAATTCAGGGTCTAGATATTTTTTTACTGGTTTTTCTATAGTCTCACAAGGGTCACATTCATTATCTGTTACAGTTACTTCTATGATTCCAACAGGCTCAGCACATTTTTTGTCACGTTGTCTCCATGTGACAAAAACTCCTCCTCTAAGTCCATGTACAAGCATGATATCGCACGCAATTGGAGCAGTGCTTCTATACAGGGGATGTAAAAGAAATAAACCTGGCCTATAACAGTACTCTCCGGACAAGTTTGCAAGACATACTGCTGATGAGCTAGACAAGCGTATGTCTTTGGCCCTTATAAGTCTTGACAATTCACCAATGAGACCATTTTGAAAAAACTCTGATCTTAAATTACAATGCACACTCAAAACTGTGAGAATCTTGAGTACTGCTAGGTCACAGTCTGGATCATCACGGTGTCTTAACAAAGCTTCAGCTAATAGTGCTAAACCACCCATTTCTACAAACTTTTTCACAGAGAGATCCTTGTCATATTCCTTAACATTGAAAAGACTTACATGATGGTACAGGGCATCCATACACAATATACATAGGTCTCTTTCACTAATGTTATCAGGCTTGGGTGGAATACTGTCCGACTCTACTGCATCTTCATGTACATTAGAAAAGTATTTACTGAGGAAGTGTTCAATGCAGCAATGGGGATTTATGGTTTGTAAAGCCACTATAAGGTCTCTGAATTTGTAAGAGATGAGTTGCGATGACAGTGCTGTACGTCTGACGTGAATTGGAGGTAGCAGGAAATATCGGAGGTCGACACCACGGGTGCGTGCCAGTAGAACTGCTGTGTTTTCATCTATGGCTTGTGCAAGCTTGCAGCAGTCCCAAGCTTTATTATTTTTGAAAGCAGCAAGTTGTTCCAATGCTATATTTCGCTGATCTTTATTTCCATGACGGCATAACCACAACAGTCTCCATGCTAACGAATGCTTTAAACTTTTCCATATGCGACTAAAACCCACTGGCTGTTTTGTTGCTTTATCATATTCAAGTTGCAACGTTCGATTGTAGGAGGGGTCATCAACGTAAATATATTCGGCAACATGTTTCTTTTCCCTTTCAAATACAACTGGATTGACTATTTTTTCTATTGATTTGCACGTTTGCATAATATTGTAATAGATAATTAAACAGCCACTGCCTGCTGCTCCCACAATTTTCATATATTTGAAGGCGGCTTTAAATTTATCCTGAATACTCATGCTAAATTATTTTTTCTTAATTCATTGCCAACGTACCCAGATTAACTTGTGGCTGTTTTACTTTTTTCGTTTTAGGTTATTATCAACACAATATTATTTATCTATCTAGTTTTGATATTGTTTTGTGTCAGACGTGGTGACGTTTGCTTGACTGACATATCTGTATTCGTTCCGTAATTCAAGTCTGAAATGAAATGGGGAGGAAAAGTGACAATTTATCCCGATAGACGGCGTTTTGTCGTTGGTACCCATCTCTCACTCAACAACTGTCAAAACCAGTCAAAACCTATACGTATGCAAACAGTTGATACGGTTTGTCTAGGAAATTACGAATTTAAATAATAAGATTACGATTGAAAGCAAGTATAACACTAATCCAAACGTGTCTTAGAATACGTACCGCGCCAATAGATCAGCTTTCTTTCCCGTAGTTTTAGCATTTATTTTACGTAACGCTTCTTTTAGCTGTGCTACAGTAAACATAGAATACATGTTTACGACTTTTCTTGACTTTAAAATTATACAATCCTCTGAATGATCACAACAATCACAAACGTTTCACTCACAACTCCAATAACCTCAAAACGTCAAGGAAGGGTACCAACGATTGAGGCGCCATCTGAGATTTACTTTGCCTTCGCCACCCCATTAAGGATACTTTTGATGATCAATCTGGCATTAGTTCAAGAACCAGCAATATTGGATAGATTTGTTAATTTTGGTTTGAAGAATTTAAAGTAGTTGAACAACACAAAGAAGTCGAAAATAATACAGCTCGGGGACTCACAATCTCAGGCGGGCCCCTTTGGATTGTGAGGCCCCGAGCTTAAGTTCCTGTAAGTGTTATTGGCCGTCAAATGAAACATTCCAGCCGGACTAATGAGATTTTCGAGCTCGCTGCGCTCGCTTCGACAACGCTCTCATTTATATTTCAATAAAAAAATAAAAAAAATAACTCTTAAGATTATTATCAAAGGAATAATGCTCTCAGAGGTATAAGCAATGCCACTTTTAACTTTGCTTCTGCATGCATTGAGAGCCCAAATTACTCACACATATTTAGCGGAACACTAAAAACGCCCATTCCTGTGCCTTTGACACAACTTGTCACAAGAAATCTTAACTGTTTAACAGAGTAGGTGGTGCAAAAAGGCTCGCTGCGCTCGCTCCTGCAAGGCATGCATGTAATAGCAAGTAGATTAGGGACTAAAGTGTATTATGTATTAAGTAATATCCACTAATTATGAATCTATGAGTGTCAGGATCGTTACTTGTTATTTACTGTGTCTAAAAGTACATCTAAAGAAGTGTGTAGGGAAAAGGGTTTTTGTGAAGAAAAGCACAGAAAGACAAGACTATTCATTTATTTCAATTAGGCTTGTCAGTTATTAATATGTCACGTTAATTATCTATCAAGCTACGTCCATTCGCAAACCTAGGTCTTCGTGGAGAAGAATGGACAAGAAACTCCACGGTAACGTCTTTTAAAGTATTAAGCCAGGACAACTATCCGTTGTCCTGGACCATTCTCAAGTACCTAATAGCAGTTTATCTGTGTAGATAAACACTAAGCAATATAAGCCATATTATAACACACATTTCTAGCACATACTTATCAGTAATAATTCATAGTATAATATCAATTGAAATTTGTACTGAATATTACCGAACTATTTATGTAAATAATGGTACATAATCATTATTATATCCAACACAATAGCAATCCAACATAATAAAATAGTAAAGCAAAAAACATTAAAAAATAGTATCACATCATAAAAGCATAATAACAGCAATAGAATATTAACTTAACTTTTACCTTTAGGCCAGAGCTCCGTTCTGGTAGATGTGTCCAACAAGAATGGCCTCCGTCATTTTTTTTTTTTTTTTTGGAGATGGCATCTCGCTGTTCAGCCTCTGAGGCTGGCTACTGCTTAACCGGACTATTCCCTGTGGATGCCTTAAAAATGAATCTAAGGCCTCCAGCCAGGGGCGGCCTCCGTCACTCGGAGCACCCCCTATTATAGTCGTGAACAAACAACTTTGACGTTTCTATCTACCGCCATCCAAAATATCAACGACATAAAAGGTGGATATCCGTTTGGAATATTTTATATGTTTTGCTACATTATTCCTTAATATTTAAACTATTTATTTTACACACCTACTGAAATAATGAAAGAATTATTGTATAATGTAGTTTAGGTACCTATTACATGGTTGTTATAAGTTTTTGGTTATGCAAAACATTACTATTTTATCAACTTTTAAAAGTAAAAGGAATACTTATGATAACCATAACAATACCTATAATTAGGATAATCTATTACATGCTACAAAGGCTCCATTATTGTACAGTTAAAGACAGCCTTACATGTGGGCGTATCCCTTGCCCCAGTATGGGAATGTCTCACCCGCCTGCTATGGTTTTCAGGATGCTGTTGGGGCTGACGCATACCCTGCGCGAGATAGAGTCTATGCCCACCTCTGCGAACATGCCGAAAGCACTGCAATAGCGCGGCAACCCCATCAATACCCCCATTGTTGTATGTATGTAATGCTCGATTGAAGTAAAGGCTCTGTTCACGGCGTGAACAGTACTACTACTACCCAGTGATACTTCAATCGAGCATTTCGCAAATCTGCGAGCCAACTTAATGCAGCGCACACTAACGCTCTACACCCACGCTCAATGTCCAGGCTGTGTTTTAGGTCCTTGGAAACTCAGTGGCCAAGATACTTGAAAGAGACACATCAGCATTCGGAGACCTTGAAGACGAAGTGAAAAATTCAACCCGGATACCCTTTTTGTTACACGTTGTAATAAGGTGTTAAAAAGGAACACGTAAATCGGACACGTAACCACGGAGAATGCGGAGCACACGTGGCCCACGGCCACCGTAGGCGCGGGGCTGTGTTTCTGTCCGTCTTATGACAACAACGCCGTGTCGACGGCGCGTTCGTGTTCCACGCGCGCCTCGTAGAGATGTCAGCTAACAGGAAGGGGTCCAAAAGGACCGATGCCTGCCAGGGTTGCGGGACTGTTCGAGAGATACTGCGGCCCTGACACAAAGGGCAAAAGAAGGAACATGGATGGGTTTTAGTCAGTAAAAGTCTGACAATCCCTCCTGCTCAGCCCAGAGCGGGAGGAGATATTTTTTTTTTTCTTACCGACACATAAGAAAAATAAAAAAAACACATTACCTCCTCATTTTGAAGTCGGCTAAAAACTTGCTTATTCTGTTCATTTATATATATGATGCTCTGTGATTCTGTTGCACGCATTAATAAGGTGGAAGCTTGGTGGAAGCGCAAGGGTAGCCCGCGAAATTCAAATTTTCTTACGTTTTTTGCAATTTGCAGGTCTGTTTCAGGTTGTATGTTGATGAAAAATAAGTCGTGTCAGTAATACATATGTAGCTACAGAATTATAATCATTAAAATCATCAACACAACCTTCTAAGTTCATTGTTCATTGATCAGTTGATCGCATACCAGAATCGATCGAAATCTTAAATGGTAATTTGTTTAAAAGACATTTAAAAAGCTTTCTCTTATGTAAATCTTATTGTCCGAGAGTTCCTATCCGAAAAAATCTGTGGGATCTAAATAACCATGTTGTAGCACTTTTAAATGACTATGTGATCGATTTCTTGGTACTAATCTTGTTTTCAGTTTATTATTCCTGACATGCACTTATTTAAATTGACATGCTTGTATTGGTATCCATTATCGTAACCTTGTGACATTTGTGGAAATATTAAGAAATTTTTCTATTTTATTGTGATTTAAATGATTTGACATCTATACTAATATTATAAAGCTGAAGAGTTTGTTTGTTTGGTTGAATGCGCTAATCTCAGGAACTACACGTTCGAATTGTTTTTTTTTTGTAATGGCACTCGCAGCGCTACAACTCTCTGAGGTTGAAGCTGCTTAATCGGGCAATCCTGTGGTGGCCTAAAAGTACTTTAAGGCCCCCAGCCAGGGCTTACAAACTAAGGATTTTCACATTAAATGAACGATCACTAAGGGCAACACCTGCGGGGTTCGGGCCTAGGCTTAGTGAGTCATTGAGGGGAGGGCAGCTAGAATTTGGCTGGGTCGGATTATTTATTTTAGTGTTGAATAGCTCAGCTATATATCATTACGCTACTACCAATAGGAGCGGAGCATCAATGAAAAATGTTGCAAAAACGGGGAAAATTCATTATTTTTGAGCTTCCGTTGCGTGCGCTGCTAAAACGGTTAAAGTTGCACAAAAATAATGTATGGGGAAATTATTCCTCTTAAAAAGGTCTTAAAAATAGTCCGCAACAGCACATGCCCATCTTTTAAGGTTGACCAACAATAACCATTTTTATGATTTTAAAATTTGGTCAAAAATAATGCTTTACGTGCGAAGGTGTTTTTACCGGCATAGTAATGTCGGTAAAAACACCTTCGCAAGTTAATTAGTTACCCTAATTCTTAGCAAAATAAATATGTTAGTCATTTTGAGTGTTCAATTGTGACCAAAATTGCCCTAGAGACTGTGTGAAACTTGTGAAATGTGATATAATGGCTGCTTATAATAATTTGGAAGAAGTAGGAGGCGAGCCTATTGCCTTCAAACAGACACAAATCTAGACTCTGTGGCTGCTGTTGAGAAATTCCTAATGGAAGAATCCAGTATTGAGAGTAAAAAGGCCGAATTAACAAAAACGGTGATCCTATCTCAGAGACAGCACCAAGATTTATTGAAAAATCATTACAAATACTTACATGTTTTCAAACACATGATTAGACCATCCATACCTAAAATTGACATTTAAAGGAGTGCACTGTCTATGCACTCTTAATATCACAGCCGAGATGGAGGCCTCATAAGTTATAGTAAAACATAATACCTACTAGCTAAATGTGTGCTTAGTATTAATCGGACTGGCCGGTAAGTGATAGGTGCTAAGCATTAGGCACTTAGCTAGTGTAAACTGTCTACATTCTACATTGGCACTATCGCCTGGTTTCAGTAACGCAAGAGGTGTGTCCAAACATAAAGCGGAAATCGTGCGCGGCAGCAGCGCTTTGATTGGACGACAGCCGGGCGCGAACGCTTCTTTCTACCTGCCGCGCACAAACATTGTTAGTAAACATTCGTCAGTAATTGTGTTTGGACGTATTTCTGTTTCTTACGTATAAAAATGGACAACGGAACATCGATTCGCTTGATAGACGTGTATGGATCTTTTAAAGTAACAATGGATCTTCGACAAAAATAATACCTTATTATAAACATACGTGAAGACTTATGGGATGAAAATATAGCCAAAAATCTCTCTTTTATTGTGATTGCTTTACGCCAGTGCGTATCTTCTTTTTATATTATGGTATTCTTTCTTTTTGTCGAGGATCCCTTAAGGTGGAAGCGCAAGGGTAGCCCGCGAAATTTAATTTTTCTCAAGTTTATTGCAATTTGCAGGTCAGTGTCAGATTGTATGTTGATGAAAATATGAATCGCGCCAGTAACACGTATGGAGTTACAGAATTATAAACATACAAATCATCAATACAGCCCTCCAAGTTCATATAATCACATTCAATAGCTATTTCATGAAAAAGTCACTCTTTGGGATTATACGAACTTGAAGAGTTGTATTGATGATTTGAATTATTATAATTCTATAACTCCATACATGTTACTGGCGCGATTCATATTTTCATCAACATACAACCTGACACTGACCTGAAAATTGCAATAAACGTAAGAAAATTTAAATTTCGCGGGCTACCCTTGCGCATCCACCTTAACACATTAAAAGATCCATAAATTAAGATTAATCGAATTGATGTTTCGTTGTCCATTTTGATACGCAGATATCAGAAATACGTCCAAACACAATTACTAACGAATGTTTAATAAAAATGTTTGTGCGCGGCAGGTAGACAGAAACGAATTCCGCTTTATGTTTGGACACACCTTAAGGCGAGGTTGCAGTACTTTTTAAGACTTTTGGACGTCTGAAAATTTATTTAATATGTTTTTTTTTAATAAATAAAAATCATTGCATAAAAAATGAACATACCCTCAAGTAAATAGTAAAGATAGAAACGGGATTTAGAATAATTGGCTCGATAAAAAATAATTATGAAACATGACACTAAATCACAATTTTAAACGTGTACTGCTAAGAGATGCCATCATGAATTTATAAGAAAATAATATCAATAGATAAAGCTTTTTATATTATATAATTTCATTATTATTTTTCTCCAAGAAGAAAAAACAATCAACATTTTGGCATGATATCGCTTGCTGGGCAGTTGCTGCCGTTCGTCAGTACCCGCCTAGACGTGATTGAGGTTGAACGTACGTCGTTTGCTACCCAAAAATTGACCCCGCGTATACGCTTTAGTAATAGCATAGCTTTCCTGCGGTGGGCGTTTAAGTATGCCACAGCGTAGCGTAACGCAGTTGGTAAATCATGTTCGAGTGTATCTGGATTACATTTGCGTAATGTAATGTTGTGCGTTCATAGCTACACACTGTACTGCAAACTCGCCTTAAGGAATGGTTACAAGAAAGCCTAAATAAAACCACACTTTTTTTTTTTTAGTAAATGTCCTCTCGCTTGTAACCTGAGGCTGCCTTCTGCTTAACCGGACTATCCTGTGAATGCCTTGAGAGGGCCTCCAGCCGGGGTCGCCGCCGACAGTTGAAAGTACCAAGAGCGCGGTTTTATTTAAGCATTCATTTATATTATTATAAATTCATTAGTATTCATTACATGTCGCATATTAAAGTGTTAACGCACTTAAGCAATCTTAATTAACACTGGCATTAGATAACTTTGTACTACAACAACGGCACGTAAAATTTAAAGTAGAACAAGTTTTTATTTATTAATGTATTTGGTACTTACAAACAATCAGTCTGATACTTAAAATTAGTATTAAAAAAAATAAAAAATGTTACACTTTACAATAGGCAAAAACTACAGAAGAACTCGTTATACAAGTCACATACTCTTTTTCACATTTATTTTGTGTATAAAAATGAGATATATACTCATTTTTTTTTCTGAAATGATGCTATAATAACATTTATATTCTACGATGTATCTTACACAATCTTGATAAAACATATTATCAAAATGAAATGACAAAAGTGTATTTTCAAAAGTTTAATACTCTTCTGAAGCGCCACGTCGTTATCAAAGTTGCAGTGATGGCGAAGATTGTATGTTTGATAGCTAATATCTCAGAAACATGACACTATAAAGATTTTGTCCAATTATTTGTTTGTTGCCTGGTTGCCATTTTAAATAAAATAAAAGATCCAAGTTTGAAAAGTATCCTAATCCAACCTGGATTAGGATACTTTAAACTATCTGTGTGCCAAATTACATCCAAATCTGTTCAGTATTTTTTCCGTGTAAAAGTAACCAACATCCATCCGAAAATATAAGTAAGAAGAAAGATTTAAACGCAAGGGACTTCTCATAACAACTTTCGTTGTCTATTCAGCGACTTCGTTGACCTTCCAATAAGGTCTCCCCATTTCGATGCCGACGAGTCTATGCTGCTGCAGCCGTCCGCGGCCGCGTCCGGTTTCCGCGGCGTATCCTGTAGCGGAAGGCACGTGGTGCGAACTGGTTAGGACGACGTCCGGCATCGGGTGCTCCTTGAAGGGGAGCGGATGATGTAGCAGAGAGTGGGGGTACTGTGGAGAAATGTTTTGTTTTAGGCATTGGTACTCTATTCAGTATAAGATTACAACAGATACAGAATGCCGCTGAATTAGTAAGTACGTAATAAATTGTGGCGTACAGTGGAACCACACTCACTATTATATTTTTAAGACTCTGAGTAATCTTACTGCCTCTACAAACTTACTCATTTTACACCCTGCGAAAAAACTTTTATCACAGACGCTCCTTTTTTCTGCCTCTGGATTGGCACTCCTGTTGGATTTTCGCGTGATCTACCCCTATAGACAAAGGCTGAATAAATTAGGAGCCCGTTGCCCCGAGGCTTTAATAGGCAAGTATGTCATACATAAGGCTGTATTAATTCAAGGCATGATGTAAAAAATTTCGTGCTCGCTTCGCTCGCTCTTGCAGCCTGCTTTCTCTTGAATTTTATCTGTGTCAATAAGTCGCCCATTTAACTCCTGTATGAAGGGTCGAAACAATTCTAACTTGTCCAAGGTAGTGTTTCAAAGTTCTTGAGCTCGCTTCGCTCGCTCTTGCAGACTAGGTACTTGCGACTACGTACTACATACTTCGTATGTGCCTATTCTAGGTATTTTTTTGATTATTTCTTATTGTTAATTTTTTTCAATGTTCTGTAAATATTTGTACGCCGATACTTAATACAGCTAAACATGATTGGACTCAACCGATGTAATATCTTGCATGCTCTCAATGTTTAAACAAATAAAGAAATTTTATCTTATCTACTTTGTCTTGAATCTTGATTTTGTCTAAAAGTACACCAAGGAACTCCTGTAGGAAGAATCGAAACTATTCTAACATGTCGAAGGAAGTAAAAAAAAAATTTGAGCTCGCTTCGCTCGCTTTTGCAGCCTACTTCCTCTTCAATTTTGTCTTAGTCTGTATTTCGACCAAGTAACTCCTGTTTGTAGAGTCATAACAGTTCTAACCTGTCTAGGGTATTGTGTTAAGATTTTCGAGCTCGCTTCGTTCACTCTTAAAATTGACTCCCTAAGTCAATTAAGTAACATCTATTTTTGAATAAAATGCCTTAGTGCTCATTTTCAGACGCGGCGCGTCGGGCGGCGCGTCGCGTAAACATAGTATAACATAGTATATGTAAACATAGGATAAGTAAACCAGCTGACGGTCGGTTCTCTTATTAGTCATATAAGATCAACTATCGATGTCAATTTCAACTGGCTTACTATGACTTTTTCATTTGCAACGGTACCTCTCGGACTATAAGCGCGTGTGCCGCCGCGGGCACCGCCGCGTTCGCCGCCGCGGGCAACGCATGCAGTTCAAGCAGACGCGCGTATAATCGCTTCTCCGTAAACGCTCTCATACATTTCCATATGTTTGAATTTAAAGCGGGCCGCGCCGCTCAACGCGCCGCTTGTCCGTAAATGAGCCCTTATACGAGTAGTAGGGGATCCCTAGTGGGGATTTACTCGCGCGCTGCAGAATAACATAAGGGGGGCAACCTTGAACCTTGTGAAGTACTCCCACCATACCTGAGCCCTTTATATAGGGTCGAGCGTCTAGGACACCCGATCAGGATTAGCTTGTGACACATATGCGCGAACACGTATGTGACCCAATTCCGCGAACCGCGACCGCCGAAAAACACCGAGCGCCTTTGTTCTCTGCGCGCCTCGCGATTGGTCGTCCCCACAAAAAAAATCAACGCGTTTGTGGGTAGACGCCAAAACCGCGCTCGCGTTTCTCGCGTTTCTACCGCCCGAGCCCGTTATTTTTTTTCAATATCGGAAAAAACCGTCGCCAACGGTTACTTTACGCGACGGAATATTCCACTGCCCGATGGAATAACAACACAAGTAAATTTCATCGTAGGGCTGCGGTGTGTCACACCAAAAGAGACACCGTAAGAAATGAACAAGGAGAAGCCTCCACCCGCACCCGCGAACCACCAGCCCGGGAACCGGGAGACGCCGCTCCCAACCATCGGGGGATCGCCGACCGGTACCCGTACTAATAATGTCACCACGGGCGATGCGTACCGCACCCCATCACCACCATCATCCACCCCGCTGTCCCAGGCGCCGACAGTGAGCCAGGAACCGAGAAACCCGCGCCAACCCGCAGTGCCGATAAGACCCGCCGCGTTCCGTCCGGTGCCAACCCAAGCCCCGGGACCCGCAGGGAGCCACAACCGCGCACCAGCCGCTCGCACTACCGCCTCTGCCGTGCGCCCAAACGCACCAAGCGCGCGTATACAAGCCTCACCCGCGCCCCGGCCGGCGTCCGTGCAACAGACCGCCGCCGCGTCTCGCCCCGCGCCGCCCGCTCACACCGCCGCGCGGCCCGGAGCGCCACCGACCGCGAGCGCCCGCTCGGCCGCCGCTACGGGCCGAGCTGCGCGCAACGCGTCGCCCGCGCCGCACCGCTTGCTAGCAGGCTCAGCCGCCGCAACCACAACCGCAGCACTAGACGTCGCCATGTCGCCACCGCCGCCTAGAGCCTCCGCCCGGGACTCCCCAGCCGCACTCTCGCCGTGCTCGTCGAGGGAAGGGAGCGACCTCTCCGCGACACCCTACTCGACGCCCGCTCAACACGACCCACCTGCCGGAGGCCCGGATACGGAGGTTAGTCAGTGCTCTTTAATTGAAGACGACGACTACAACAGTGACATGAGCACAGAGGACGCGCTGGCCCTAGACCACGACTTCCAGTCCGAAGTCAGGGCCCAGCGCAGACCCAGAAGTTCAGACGGCGAGGCCGCTGAAGAGGCCAAGCGCCTGTGTCCCGAATCCCCGCTCCCGCAGCGCGACGCGCGTGGAAGAGCGGGGGCGGGTTCGCCGACCTTCGCCGAAGCAGCTCGCCGTCCACCCACCGGACAAGACGCCGCACGCACAGTGCCACCATCCGCCGCAGCCCCGGCACAGGGCGCTAGCGCCACCTCGACTGCAGAAGGCGGCAGGAAAAAAGAGAAGAGGTCACGCTACCCTCCGCTCTTGGTGGAGAAGCTAAGCGACTGGGCCGCTCACTTTAGGGCCCTTAGCATAAAGTTGGGTCATCCTCCAAACGCCCGACCTTTCAAGGGGGGATTTCGGTTCCTCCCTGAGAGTGAGGACGAGTACAGGGTGGTCCAAAGTTATCTTACGGACCTGGAGAAGTTGGACGGCACCAGCTGGTTCGCCTACTCACTGAGGGCGGATCGTAGCCTAAAGGTGGCCATACGGGGACTGCCGGCGGACACGGACCCAGCCGACATCTCTGAGGAGCTCAGCCTACTGGGATATGAGCCGGAGTACGTGCGCAATATTAACGCACGCGGAGGACGACCCGGCTGCATATTTCATGTAGTGCTGAAGAGGCAGATGGACATCCGCAGGATCTATGAAATTGCTACGCTCATGTGCATGCGTGGCATCCGCATAGAAGCCTGGAGAAGCAAGCGTGGGCCCGCACAGTGCCACAGATGCCAAAAGTTCCGGCACAGCTCGCACCAGTGCCACCGCCCGCTCGCTTGCGTGCGATGCGGCGAGGGACACGTTGCGCGCGAGTGTCCGCGCCCCAAGGAAGAGCCGGCCACCTGCGTCAACTGCGCGGGCGACCATCCGGCCTGCAGCACCAGGTGTCCGGTGTTCAAGAAGGAAGCCGCCAACAAGCGGGCGGGCACTGTCGCCACCACAGCGAGCCAGCGACGGCCCAGAGAGGGGCCTCCAGCCAACGCAGAGGACCACGAAGCCCCCAGCACCACACTGATGGCAACAGCAAACGGGCCCACAGCGGATGTCACTGCCTCGAGGCGGAAGAAGAGGAAGCGCGGGGGAAAGAAGAGGGGGAAGAAGACCCAGCCCCCCGCGACCCAAACAACAGAGGGCGCTGTCCCTGTCGCGGCGCAGGCACAGCCCACCGCCACTATTACATCAGTGACTCCTTTTGTTGCCGCTGCTAGCGCTAGTGAGCCGAGGAAGGGGAAGCGGGAGGAGAAGCCCGCTCCCCTCGCAAGCGCGGCCCCGGCCGCCGCTCTCCCGAGAACAAGGCCCACCAAGCAACTACAACAACAACAGCAACAACAACATCAACAGCAACAACACAACCAACACCCAGCTGGCGCTCGCGAGCAGCGGCAGCACAACCTTCCACAGGCTGGCCACTCAACGAAAGAGGGCCAGCCAAAACAGAACCAAAAGGAAGTCACGGCCTGCGCCATCAAGCTCTTAATGGACCTTATCAGGGCAATAAGACAGGGACAGGACGCAGGCGCAGTAATCCTCGACGGGCTGACGGAGTTACTAACTATATACAATGTCTAGTTCGTTGAGGATACTACATTGGAACGCCCGCGGCCTACAGAAAAAGGTCGCCCCTCTCCGCCTCCTCCTCAGAGAACAAAGGATCGACGTGGCGCTCATAGGGGAAACTCTCCTGGGGCCTGCGGACAAGACCAGGTTCCCGGGATACTTCACCTACAGGAGGGACGAGAAGTCGCCGCTCGGCAAGACATACCGCGGACTGGCGGTGCTGGTCAACCGAAGGGTCGTCCATCTACCGCTTCCAGAGGTAACCACCACCTTCCAGGCGTTGGGAGTCCAACTCCACGTCGCCGGCAAGGATATGAACATCTACGCGGCCTACCATCCACCTACCATCGACTTCAGCATTACAGAGCTGAGGAGCATCGTAATGTCGCCGAACCCGACACTCCTTGCCGGCGACTTTAACATCAAGCACGAAGCCTGGAACAGCCGGACGCGGAACACCTGGGGCGGACGACTCTTCACAGACGCGGAGGCCCACGGATACACGGTGTCCGGCCCTGACACACCAACCCACTACCCAGACAACCTGGCGCACTCTCCGGACGTGCTGGACATCGTGATCCACCAGGGCCTAGGTTGCCAGCTCACCCAACAAGTGCTGGACGACGAGCTACAGTCGGACCATCACCCCGTACTCGTCGTCCTATCGGAGTTGCCGACAAGACTCTCGCCTCCTGCGCCACGTCGCATCACAAACTGGGACACCTTTAAAGAGAAGCTGGAGACCACCACTCCCACTTGGCCCGTCGAGACCGCCGCAGACGTGGACAGATTAGCGGAAGAGGTCACCGCCTGCACCCAGCGCGCCTTAGAAGAGGCGACAACCACAATGCCGACGACGCCGGGGGGGATTGTTTACAAGCCCCTCCCCGCCCACATCAAGCACATGATCGCCCAAAGGAGGCGCCTACGCAGGCGGTGGCAGGACACTGGATGTCCCACCACCAAGCGGGACCTTAACCGTCTGGCGGAGAAGGTCAGGGCCAAGCTCCAGGAGTTAAACGCCGAGGGCTGGGAGGAACGCATCGACGCCGCAGAGGGAGACTGGGCGTCGCTGCACAAGCTCTGCAGGACGCTCTCGAATACCCCAGCCCCGGTGCGCCCTCTACGCCACAGCGACGGGGCGACCAGATACCTCGCAGCAGACCGAGCGGAGATCTTCGCGGAACACCTGGAGCGTCAGTTCCAGCCGAACCCGACCGACGACCCCGAGCACATCGCAGCAGTCGAGAGGCACCTTGGAGAGTACTTCGCCTCGCCGGTAGCCAACGATGAAGACCCAATCTTCTTCTCACCATGTGCAGTCAGACGCGCCATCCTCAGAACAAAGCCAAAGAAGGCTCCGAGGGCGGACAAAATCACCAACACCGCGCTGCGCCACCTGCCATACAGAATGGTAGCGGCGCTAGCGCGCTTGTTCACAGGGATATTACGCACCGGGGTTTTCCCGGCTGTGTGGAAAGAGGGGCGCGTCATCATGCTGCCCAAGCCACAAAAAGACGTCCTGAAGCCGGAAAGCTACCGGCCCATCACACTACTGTCCTGCATCTCCAAGGTGTTTGAACAGCTCCTGCTGCGACACCTCCAGCAACACGTCACACCGCGTCCAGAACAGTTCGGGTTCCGCTCAGAACATTCCACGACGCTCCAGCTGTCGAGGGTGCTGCACCTGCTCACGGCGGCGGTGAACAAGAAGGAGCGAGCAGTTGCAGCATTCCTGGATATGGAAAAAGCCTTCGACAGTGTCTGGCATGCCGGTCTGCTGTACAAGTTGACAGCAACATCCACGCCTCGTCGCTTGATACGGGTGGTCTCCTCCTTCCTCCAGGACAGGACATTCAGGGTGGTGGTTGACGGAGCGCTGTCGTGCGCCCGTCCCATTGCAGCCGGAGTGCCGCAGGGCAGCTGCGTCTCTCCATGGTGTTACTCATGTTACACCGATGACATCCCCACCACACCGGACACCACGCTCGCGCTGTACGCGGACGACGCCGCCTATATCGCCACCTCTCTCAACGTGCAGCACGCGGCAGTCAAGCTGCAGCGCGTGCTAGATCTTCTGCCAGAATGGCTCGCCAAGTGGAGGTTATCGGTGAACGTGGGTAAAACACAGGCGCTGGCTGTCGGCGGCTACAAGAAACCACCACCCTTGAAACTACAGGGAGTCGACGTCGAGTGGCTCAGACAGGCCAAGTACCTGGGGGTCACAATCGACAGTCGGCTCTCCATGACGTCACACGTCTGCACTGCTGTCGCTAAATGCAGGACCGCCCGCTTCCTGCTGCACCCAGTGCTCTCGTCCCGACTCCCGCTGCGCACCAAGTTGGGGGTGTACAAAACGTACATCCGTCCACTTCTCACTTACGCAGCCCCAGCTTGGCTCGCCCTCACGAGCGAGAAGAACAGGAAAAAACTTCAAGCCCAACAGAACCTAGCTCTACGGAAGATCGTCGCCGCACCTCGCTACGTGAGGAACGCAGTCGTGCAGCGGGACCTCAACATCGAGAGCCTGGAGGACTTCTGCCGGCGCCTCGCGTCCAACATGTTCGCGCGCGCCGACGCCTCTGCCTGGCCCCACATCGCGCAGATAGCGCCATGGCACACGCGCCCGCCTGACGCGGGGCGCCCCCCGCGCCACCCCAGGCGCCTACCACGTGACCTCGTGACGGACGTGTGACGTCACCCACCGGACTTGACTCCCGAGTATGTCGCCTCACCTACACGCGACACACTCGTACAAACAGACTCCACAACACTACAGTACTCACACATAGGTGAAACGCCGCGTTCTAAGTTAATATAGGCGCGGCGCTCACCACCCACCTCACACATACATGACTCCACACACATTTGACCCACGCGATAGATAGCGGCGCGGGCTCGCTACCTACTCGCTAACATGAGCGGTGTTACACAACACAATACCGCTCACACATACATACATGGCCCCTTAGCCCGGAGCGCATCGGCTAGCTTCGATAACGTTGTGGGCCCGCCCTTCGCCCGGTAGGGGCAGCCCCAGCCGCCTCTGGCTGGTCATCATCCGCTGGGCTTCACCCGGGGCACCGGGAGTTCCACCTAGCGGTGACAGACCGCCGAGGCGGCGTGAAGATACGGTTAACACCGTGGCGCCTCTACCGTCACAATTTGACACTAACTCACAGGCGAGCGGCCCAAGCGCGCTCGCCATTGGCCGAGGCCTACACGGCCGCCACAGCGACGGTGCCCGTATGTTTACGGGCACAAATGATACCGCGGGACAAAGGGCACAGCCCATACCCCGCCAGCCGCATCCCACTACTGGGAAGCAGCGAGTTCCCCGAACGACACCCGATCAGATTAGTAAAAAAAATCGATCGTTGGAAAAACTCGAGCGCGTCAGATTAAGGCAAGGTAAGTTAATTACCAGGGGCGTGCCGTCCATAGAGGCAATTAGGCCTAGCCTACCCTACCATTCCTACCAACAACGCAACAAATGCATTTATTATAACTATATTAATAAAAAATAAAAAACTCCTGTTATAATACTTATAGCAACTTGTCGCAGCCGTGTGACGTAACTGATAAATACTACGACGCTCGCTCCCGGCCGTCTAGGCAAGGCCGCAGCCGGCCTAATTTCCATTGATAAATTTACGCACACTGATCGTTATTTTCGTGTATATGAACGGCACACATAGTAAATAGGGGCGTAAACTCCTGCGAGTGTAGCTGGCTAGCTGGCCACTGATTGGCTGCCCCACAAAGTATTATCCGGCTAAAACGGTATGCAGTGATGCAATTATATTTGGTAGTGTTTTTTTTATCGACAAAATAACAATTGTATTTTTCTTAGAAGCCATATTTGTTTCATGTGACTAGCAAAATTTATTTCGCGATCTTCAGTGTTTTGATTTTTATAATATCTGACGTTTGTAATTCGTTTTGAAACGTATAGTAGTGTCAATATTATTTGTTGTATTTGTTTATTAACTTAGAAATGGTGTTCTGTTGTGAAGTTTGCGCTGTTAGTGTTTGTTAAAAGTTAAAAACAGTAAGTATTCACAATCGTTTAAAGATAAGATTCAAGTTGTGTCCAAAGAAAGATGTGTAGGTACCCGAATTACGAGAATTAACCTAAAATTCATCGTCATTTCAAATTAATCTTTCTTCTGTTTGCATTGTCAGTAAATCGTGATTTGAACCTTGATTAATGCAGAGTTCTTGTATTTATAACTTTGGTTTTAATAGGCTTATTTTAAAGGTTTGTTTTTCAAATATTCCCGTCAGAAAACTCTACCTTTTTTTTTGTTTACAGCGCCCTGTTTTATTTTTTAGAATTTTTTGTAGCGGAGCGACATCCTTCGTTCTTGTATTGACAGAATTCCATTGAAATTCCTGATATTTAAGCTAGATGGCGTTGTTTCTCATAAGTGAATATATCAATAGATGTGAGTACTTTGAGGGTCATCTTAGCGTGGCTGGCCTACCTTCCGCGGAGAACCTGTGCACGCCACTGTTAATTACATGAATAAAAGTGTGCAATTCGATAATCTGACAATTTGAGCGTGACATACGGAAATGGGAGAGTCACAAAAAAAAACGTCACCTGGACATTCTCGAGCGCGGTTTTCTTTTTTGCACGAAATTAGTCACGGTTCACGGAAATAACATAATCTGCCGATTTGCACAAGCCAAAGTAACTAAAATTATCAATTAAGTGTGGCGCATGCAGTCGCTGAGAAAATTGTATTTCCTACTTCGCGCCACTTTGCCCTTCTCACTCTTTCTCTGTCACTCTCTCTCTCGCACCGCAACTTGCCACCTTGGCAAAATGAAAATTCAAGATGGCGCCGAGAAAACTTTTCGAAATAATTGATATGATAGTTTAAAATGGTTTTTAAGGGGTTAATGACTTAGCGAGACGGAATGACTTAGTGGGACGGAGTCACCTCCTTCTGCGAAGCAGTCATGCTAGCGAAGGAGGCGGCGGAACGTGAGAGGGACAGAACCTCACGTCTCAGCCGCCACGGGAGACGCACCGGGCGTCGGGAAGGGGTCCGAAAGGACCAATGCCTGCCAGGGTTCCGGGACTGTTCGAAAGAGATACCGCGGCCCTGGAACACAAAGGGCAAAAGAAGGAACATGGTGGATCCTCGCACCATTTTGGATTTTCATTTTGACCACATTTTCGTTAGCAGCGACCCCGTAAACCACGAAAACGGCACCCATAACGGGAAAACCAAAAATTTTCCTAGGCGCCATCTTGGATTTTAATTTTGACGTCATCTTGCTCAAAAGAATTACATGCATGCAATCATAAATCGTATTTTAATCATTTACTTTAGTTGTGTGGTTTCCTAGCATTTCGCTCGATTTGAAAAAACATAAAATTTGAAATTTAGTCAGATTAAGGAAATTCCTCCACATAATTCTCAGATCATGGGTCAGTACAACAAGGACATCAAGATGAAGTGTCTGTTTAATGATCTGACGCGCTCGAGTATTTTAAGGTCACGATTTCTTTTTGCATTTTCAAAAATCGGCCATGACCTATGGTCGTGTCCAAATCGTCAGTCTTTTGAATAGGAGCTACTTGAGGGTTCACTTAACATCCTTTCTCAATATCTGACGCGCTCGAATATATATTTTTTCGCTTATTTTCTACCCCTTTGTACGGCCACTCCCACCTATATTTCCATTATCAGAAGCACGTGGGGCGCATACACTATTAATATCTGAAGCGCTCGGGTATTTCTTTGTGACTGTTTTTTTTTTAATTTGTGAAAACCACCAGTGTAAGCGTAAACATCATTAACCTTTTTTCTTTTTAGCATCTAACCTTCACCATCCAATAGGTCCCCACGACACTCGCGCTCGAGTAAATCCTTATTTAGCCTCTTGCCCCTACTATTATGGATAGTTAACTTTTCTGGAGTGGACGGTTTACATTTTCTTTTATTTCCTAGACTTTTCAAATAACTCGACAAAATTATGAACTTCTAATACAATACGTTAAAAAACCCTGTCCGATCCGTGAGCGTATTATTCGGTATCAAGATTAGATTTTATTTATGTAATCCTTTTTGGAAAACAATGAAAATTAAATATTACTAAAATGAGAAAACTTCTATGGCAACACAGCGCGAGCGGTCGCTTCCCGGGTAATAACGTCATAACGAGAGGTATTAATAAATACTGGGTGGGCCAAATATCCGAAAATAGCCTATGTATCTTCCACGATTCTTAATAGTTTATGATTAATATTATGTAAAGTAATTTTATTACAGTTAGTTAGTTCAACAGTTCAGTAGTGGATCCTACGACAGACACCACATCACAATAACATAGGTAGTACTTATGTGGTGGTGTAAACTCAGAACAACCCCAACTCTGTTAGTTGTCCCTTTTTATTTTCTGAACCAACAGGAGCAAGCGCAGTAGTGGCATGTTGAAATGAGGTGGGACAGGGGGTGTCATGAAAAAGAAAAACGAATATTCTGCTGTTTCATACGAACTATGTAGTAGGTAGTGCAAGTGCCTTACTGTGTAGTATGGCACTTTTCAACTTTTCGTCAACAGTGTGTGTGTAAACACTATATTTGAACTACGCACACATATCAGTGTCTCTCTGAGCGCTTGTTCTCTAAGTAGCAGTGTCAACGCAGAGTTGTGACTTAGTATGTATGTGTGCGCATGGGTTTGTGTGCGTGTATGTGTGTGTTTGGTACTTACCAGTCTCTCTCTGAGCGCTTGTTCTCTTAGCAGCACTGTCAGCGCAGAGTGGTGTCGCCGTATTGCTTGCGCTAGTTTGCGCACAGGCAACCCGTACAAGTTGTTGCACGTGCACCCACATTCTATAGACATCAACAAATTATATAGGGTCAAATTTAATTAGCTAACGAAACTTCGCAGACGTGGTGGCTATTAATATCTCAACACGATAAATCAAAAATAAAATGAACATATTTTTGGGGTCAATTTTGTTACTTGAAACTTTACATACATGATGGGTATAGATATCTCGAATCTCATCTGATATTTCAAGTAACCAAACACGACCAGCGTTCATTGACCCGACCTATGGAGTGAATAAATAAATAATAGTTACCTTGTGTGATGCTGAGGTCGATCTCTGTGGAGTGCGGCGCATAGTGTGAGCCGCGCATAAATTCAGCGGTCCCACCCTCGACCTGCAATATAATAAAATAAGTAGTATTAAACGTTCTACTGACTACACGATAGATTGTGATGCGGTCTTCACCGTTAGGCCTCTTTCAATTTAAGCATTTGGTGCCAGTCTGTTCTTGATATACTCTACACTAAATAATAGCAGCCGCACGGCCACGGGTCGTTCTTTGAGGTTAAGCAACGTTTGCCAAGATCGGTCCGTGGATTGACAATCCAGTACATATCTAGTTCCCTCCGTGCCTCGGAAAGCTCGCTAAGCAGTTGGTCCCAGCTGTCATTTGTAACATAATCAAAGAGCTGGGGCTGTTGATGATCATAATGATGATTAATAAGTATAAACCTTAGTCTTCTTCTTTACCGTGTGGTTAGTGCCTAACCTGGTGTCAGAGTGGCTTTACACGCCGTCGAGAAATATCTCGCAGGCATGCTGGTTTCCTCACGATGTTTTCCTTCACCGAAGCAAGTGATAATTATACAATACGCACATGAATCCGAAAATCTGAGGTGCGTATCATGGGTTCGAACTTGAGACCTATGACTTGGCAAAACCTTAGTACAAACCCTATTCTCTTCATAGGTGTCCGCATACTCCTCATGCTTCACTGGGTAGTTGTGCAGTGTCAGCCATTCTCCAGCAATCTGGTGCATCTGTTCAGGAGTCAGGTACTCCAGGTGACGGCCGAGAGGATCTACCGCGGGATGCAGCTCCAACTGTGACGCTGGATCTGGAACTTTTAGTTCAAAGTCATAAAGCTATGACTTTAACAAAGCTAAGCTAGCAAAACTGCAGACGTCATGTATATTGATATCTATAAAAAGAAAACGAAAAAAGATTTGAATCGAGATACTACTAAATAAATCTATTTAGTATTCGTATTTCGATTTAAATCTTATAGATATCGGTATCCATGACTTCTGCAGTTTTACTAGCGTCTTTAATTTAACCTTGTTTGTAGATCTCCGACGTCTCTTAAACTGTTCTTGCCGCGTGATCAATTTATGGATACGTGATCCGTTTCCGGAGCATATTCAATCTCTTCGGCCCTATTATATTTGAACGAAATTACACCTTTAAACCAGTTTGAGGAATCTGTCATCGTGGACGAGGATGTTACCAGCCATCGTCGTCGATAGCAAGTCACTTCCTCCCTTCTCGCTCATGAAACGTACAATAGATGAAGGTACCATGACAGAAAAGATATACATTATTTAAATTGCTGATCACTGCAGCTAAAACTTAAAACTGTGTAAAACAAACAACACATTTTTACTTGCTAGCGCCACTTGCTTCTCGCTAATATATCAAAAGTACTTTTAGAGTGACCAATGATTGTATGAAACCTACTTCCGCCGCGGAGTCGCCCACATAAATTCAATTTTTTACACAATTTTATACGTGTTATTCTAAAGTATAAACTATGATAAGTTACTGTAAAGTTTCATCAAAAACATTTCAGAAGTTTTTGCGTGAAAGAGTAAAACATATCCATCCATTCTCACAAACTTTCGCATGTATAAATAGTAGTGCGATAAGAGTCGGTACCTATACACTTTGTAGAATGTTATAGAACATTCTAGACATTTCTAGAAAGTGTTTAGATACCTACCGATATTTGTCGCTAGTAGAATTATAAGTTACATACCCGGCCTCCACAAGCTGTGTTCATTGCAAGCTCCGTCATACTGGTCATACGCAAGCTCCTCACGTACGCTCTTGTCCTCAGTCCCGCACCAATACTACAACATAACATCACGACTATTGTCACAGGAGTTAAGTAGAGGTGCTAAACTACACCCACATTTCATCAGTTATGTTTTACCGTGTACAAATCCAGACTGGGGTGCTGCTAAGGAATTAATGATGGAAAGTCCCAATAACACTTTACCCGACCTGGAATCGAACCCAGGACCACACGATCAGCAGTAGCTTTTGCGGCTACTACACCAAACAAGCAATCCTAGAATCCTACACCACGTTTTTTTTTACATTGTTATTTCCATAGTTGCCACGTAAGCTGCGCGGATCATGTGCGCCCGTGGTTTGTAGTGCACGATCCCGCCAAACGAAGACGAGTGGAGCAGTGCGAACACGTGCAAGATTCAACCAATCACAGGAGAGACGAGAGACTGGATGTGGATTTCAACGAACGTGATTGTTTGATTCCCGCCCGTCCCCTCACCGCTTCGCTTTAGTGGAATCCGGGCACAAAAGTTAGACTGGAAGCCGAACACAGCATAGTTGGGTAAAGGCTAGGCACTTATTGATGCAGAACCGGGTTAAGCCGATCAGAAAGAGATGTTGTAGTAATAATAGCGAAAAAGACGTCATTCGCCTTGTTTAGGCTCTGACGACGTGACTTGACACTGCGTCTAACTGAATACGACAAATGTGGTCGGCTCAAGCTGATTTCTCGTCGATAATTTTGTAAATCCGACAAATCTATTAGTAGCTGGTGATCTCACCTGCCGACATTCCTCCCAGAGAGAATCCGTTTTATCCCCGCTCCAGATCTGTTCAGCCCAAGAAGCCGGCCGGAACATGTTCTCGAGGGGCGGTAGCGAGAGGGCCTCCTCGTCAGGGACCTGGGGTTCTATCGCCTCATCGGCAGGAAGCTGTAGTTCAGACGCTAAATCGTCAGGAAGCTGGGATTCTACCGCCTCATCGTCAGGGAGCTGGAGCTCTAGCATATCATCTGTGGCCTCTGTGAAGATCGTGCCGATCAATGTATTGGGTTCACTGGAAAGGGGGTATTAGTACCTATCCTAATCATTATAAGTGCTGTGATTGTCTGACTGAATTAATCAGAACAACCATTCAAACACTTTGTGTCAAGATGCCAAGTTTATTGTTGTGTAGATCTGCCTCAGACAGCAGTGTACCTAAATTTAAAGTTCCATCATTTTAAATGTCCTAACATTTACCATATTTCCAGCAATATCATATCTTTTTTGGGGGATACATCAAAATGTATGCAATGTATCTCTCAATATGTTTCCGCCAACACAAAAACATGTTGTTGATAAAACGTGGTGCTACTTTTGTTTGACCAAGAAAAAATATGGTCAATGTATATAATGCCAAAAGGGCCTCATATTGTACTATAGTAAGAAATAGCAACACTTGCTAAAATAAACAGCACATCAGAAGTAACACTTTTTTTTATTGGAAGTCACTTGCACTATAAAAACCAGGTTGCTGCTACAACTAAATGGTGTGGTCAATATACAATTAGTACCACTGATGTGTGATGATTATACTTCAACTGGACTCAAATTTAAAGCTGCATGCCATGAATATGTAGTATAAGTCCATTCTATCCCTGCGACAAATAAACATTTTTTCTTTCTTTCATATTCCCAGCCCTAAATAATATGAATATTTTAAATGAAAAGTAACTTCGTCTGTTTTCACACCTAAATGGCTGAAAAGAATTAGATGTAATTTGGCTTAGATATAGACCATGATCTGGGTTGGAATATAAGATGCTTTTTATCCTAAGTTAACTTTTAGCCCCAAACAAAAAGTTGATATGCTTATAAAAAAAGAAAAAGAATACTAACCAGTTTTCTCTAGGAATGCCATGTTGTGTGGAGAGTCCTGTTCTACATCATACTCTGGCTCTGGGAACTCCTCAACAATATCGTAGGTCTTGTTGAGGTTACTGTGATTCAACAACATTAGTGAAAATGTAAAACACAAGGCTTGACAATTATCTATTGTATTTTCTATATTTGCAAACAATTTGTTTTCACATCCTGGTATCAATGACTGTGGAATGCCGTATTGCAAAAATTTTATACAGACAGAAAACAACCCCATCACCACTTAGTCTTTAAAGTAGGCAGAGAAATTTTGATTCTGTCTTTTCGAATCTAACTGGATGTAGCTGAATAAATAACCAACTCCCTGACTTTATGAATGATAATGTACGTTTAGGATGTGTTTCCACCAGAGATGTGCTAGGCCACTGAGCAGTGCGAGGATGCGTAGCGAAGTTGTGAAACGGTTTGCAGATGAGCGGTGTGAGGATGTGTAGAGGGTTCATTTCAGATGCGAGTGGTAGCCACACCGTCTAGTGACTGCTATTTTTTTGCTCGCATCTGTCCCTAGCACACATCCCTCGCAACACACTCCTTCCACACATCCTTTTCGTGTTTTATGTTCAAAAACCTTGCTCTGCTGAGCCGTTTCCACTA
Organism: Eugnorisma glareosa; assembly: GCA_947578425.1. Taxonomy (NCBI): domain Eukaryota; kingdom Metazoa; phylum Arthropoda; class Insecta; order Lepidoptera; family Noctuidae; genus Eugnorisma; species Eugnorisma glareosa. The sequence goes on from OX387957.1 coordinate 27,133,438, forward strand.
TAGCTGCGCTGTGCAAGGCTAGGTAAATGAAGTGATTCTATTGGTTCTTAACAAACACATCCCTCGCTATGCATCCTCGCACATCTCTGGTGGAAACGCAGCCTAACACTAATTATCTACAATATTTTTGTAATCAATCATGAATTTAGTAAGTCTTCAGGAAATTGTGTGAGCATAAGTGTGTACATTCTAGCAGTATAAACAGCCATTTTGTCACGTACAATAGTCCACTATAAGGACTAAGTGCGGAAACCAAACCCTAGAACAGCCATTTTTTTAAAGCACTTCGTCATACCTCTTAGGTCAGAGCCTCTTAAAGTCGTTGGACTAATAGAAATAGACATCAGCAAGTTGAAACAATACCTACACTTATTCCTATGAGAAAAACAATGAAACTTACCTTGTAATTATCGGTGATGTCGGTGGTTCCTTCCTCACATCCTCAGGAAGCTTCCAATTCTTTTTACGTTTATAGAAATCTAATCTGTACAGAGCTAACAATTTTGATTCTCCTGTAGCCATTTTGTGAGAACTGAAGACACAGAAGTAACCAAAACACTTCACTGATTTCTATGTCTTTCAAACACTATAAATCTACAAAAATAAAGACACCTGCGTTTCTTACTAATTTTTATGCAAACAAATAGGATTCTCTTGATTATCTGGATTTCGATGGTAGACGAGACTTAAATAATTATCACTCCGGTAGTTAGTTATGGTAGGTAGTACAATACAAAAGATTTGAAGTTTGAACAATAATAAGTTGCCGCCATATTGACATCTCTTTGACAGTGACAGTTTTAACTTTTTATTTAAGGCATAGAACCAACATGGAACATTGTTAAACGTTTTGTGCAGATGCCAGCATAACACGCAACTACAATCTGTCATATTTCTTTATTAGCTACTTTATCGCTGAAGCAGTAGGTTCAAAGTTAATTGGGAAATTTTGACAGTTTCGGGTAGCTTGATGTGCTGGCATCTGTACATAATTATGTCGCTTTCTTTTTTGTTTTTAATTAACTCGTTTAATTTGCAATCATAAACTAATGCAAATTCACAGACATATAATTTATATTTCTGTGTGCAAATTAAATAATTCCTAGCAGACAAAGTAGGTAGGTATATGTGACTTCCGACGCCAACAGTCTATATTCAGATAAATTACATTCAAGATAACAAGTTGCTGTCGTGGCATTGACTGTTTGTGCGAGTGCGTAATTCAACACCATGATAAAAAAATAAGACCTAAGTTTGCATCAGTGAGACGAAAGAGCTCTACTTATGTCGCATGCAAGCTTGTAAGCCTTAAAAAAGAACAACGTAACATTTAGACCACACCTAATGATTTTAAGACCTTGGTACCTACTTCATTTCTTATACTTAACCATTTAGGTAATTCGATGCTAACTGCTATTTGAATAATTACCTATTATCTCATCAACAACTAATAATGCTATCAGCCTATCTCTTTAGAGTCGTCTCTTGTGATGGCTTAACGGCCTTATAAGGCAGCTAGAACAGTTCATTTTATTTTATTTTATACAAGAGGAACAGCAAACAGCCACAATATATAGAATAAAAAAGAACATAAACATACAATTTTAACAATATTGTAGCCCACAACGCTGTTAAACATAGGCACATGTTGAAGGCTTGGAACCTGGTGTTTTGATGTAATTTACGAGAGGCCTAGGTCCAGCAGTAAATTCGAATGGCATAGAGTTGAACTTCTCAAAAACCACCTTATTGAACCTGACAGAGATACACAGTAGCAAGAATGGTGGACCGCACAGGGCACAGGAAAAAGCCGAGACTGTTTCGCCGTTTGAAGATCATCAACTTCTAGTTCAAGAGAATATGAGAGCAACTTCCATAGGTCTGATCGATTTGAAATTTGGTATATACTAGAATGAAATTGCAAGAACAAAAACGTTGACCTGATGCTGAGGCAAATAGGCGCCGCCAGGGGGGAAAGGGAAAGCGGCCCCCCACCCCTGAGACTCAAGATTTTTAAAAGTTATAATTTTCCTGCCTGATGCCACAGAAGTACATAGGTATGTAATAAATTATAGCGTACCGTAGGATCTATCAAACTAAAATATTTTTTAGGCTAAAAATGAGCCTCTGAGTATTCGTAGGTACTACCGCTACAAACTTACAAATTTTCTCGCGTGGTTCATATTTTGAACCCAGCGAAAAAACATTTAACAGAAAGTCTCCTTTTTCCTGCATCTGGATTGGCACTCCTATTGGATTTTCGCATGATCGACCGGTATAGATAGGCCATTATCGCATACATAGGTAAATACACAAGGATGCAAAACATAGAGCATATGGACAATATGATCACAAATTACATATTTTACTATTATATTAGATACTTATTTTATATTATTAGTTTCTCTTGGATCTTAAAATTGTCCATTATATGTCCCCAAGTTACTCCGGCAGATCTAAAATCGAAACAATTCTACATAGGCAACGTAGGCAAAAAAATATTGCCTTTGTCTGTAAGTCGACCAAGTAACTCCTGTATCAAGGGTCGAACCAGTTCTAACCTGTCCAAGGTAGAGTGGTCTTTTAGAGCTTGTTCAGTAGCGGCGTTAGTAGGGCCATTAACGCCCTGGGCAAGAATATTGTGGCGCCCACTTCAAAAAATCATTATTAAATGTTCATTTTTTGCTTTACCAATGTGAACGGATATCAGGGTGCGAATCACGAACACCGAAATGAAAACCCAGCGCTTTCCGAAGGAAAATTGCTACTTATTATTTTTTTGCCGAAACAGCCCCAGCGCCTGGCGCCCCAGCCGCCGCCCTTTCACGTGGAATGGTTTGTTCCCGGGTCTTGCAAATTGTAATTGGGTTTTTCCATAAAATATAATATGGCTGAGGGAAATTTATCAGTAGGTTGATGGCAATAGGCTCGCCCCCTATTACATGGGACTTAAACATTACAGGTGAAATGTGGGTGTACTATTAAGCATATTTATTTATTTAACGGTTCAAGCAAAAAATACAGAGGCGGACTTGCTTGGCGGAATGCCAATGACTAATCTTTTGGGATTACAAAACTCAACCCTAAACTCAAACTCTCTTTCAACTTATTTTAACCGACATAAACACCGACATAACATTAAATTACGCCTAATTTAATCTTATTTATGTCAGTTAAAATAAGTTATGAATTTCGTTTTTTTTTTTTCGCGATTTCGGGGTTGGTCCTATAGTGAAAGTTGTTCATAATGCCATCATTATGTACAATGACCCCTTAGGAGGTTTGGCGTTTATTCTGTTCCATGTTGTATACAGATGAATTTTCCAAGGGGGCGTGGATGGCCAAATCCGAAATTATGAGGAATATCGAAAAAATTTTTGGCGAACACTAAAACCGTATCATTAGATTTTTGAAAAATCAATATTCCTAGCCAGGAATCGAACCCATTGATTTTGGAGAAAAAAAACACTGTATTATGACACCATTCGATAGTGTTGCTAATAAGGATTAAATTCTGAGAAGTAATGACATACGGTAATGATGCAGTTTTAGTTTTCATCAAAATCGAGCTCGAGACTCCTATGAGCATTTTTCCTATAAAAAAAACCATATTCTATTATTTTAATCATATTTTGAAGAATATTATCATAGTAGCAATAACGGGTTACAACCCTTGCAACCATGTAACAACTGACGACTGGTAATATTCCTCTTTAATCCCGCATTGTGTCGCTTTTGTAGTTTTTTGCTGCCCTCTATTAGTTACTGCACGCTGCCTACTTATGCTATCTACCACGCTACCTATAATGACCAGTGTTGCCGCAACTGAGTTCCCAAAAGGTACATATCCAGCGCTGAAAAGGTACATTTTGGGTTAAAAAGGTACAAAAGCAATGCTTTCACTAAAATCATTCACTACCGTTTCTCTCGCTCTCTCGCAATGAATGCGAGACAGAGAGAGACTGCTTGCTCGCCAGCAGAACTTCTATTTTTTGGATTCTAGGCGTGAGAAAACTTACCTATATTATGTAAAAAAAATCCCCGCAGTTTTATGATACGTACTCATTGAATTGTTTCTCGTGGATAATAATATGGAGAAACCGTACGGTAAAAAAATCGAAATCGTGATTGTGGTTGAAGTTAGATCCATAATCTGAAAATTAAAAAACATACGTATAGGTATGCTCATAATTATCAGTTGAAACTAAAATTAATTCAAAACAGAAGCACACACAACAGGGAAACAGAGGGTCTTCGTTCATGTTTCGTAACTTGAAAACCGTATTCCAGTAGCTGGTGGCCGTTAATGTTGGGTCTAGTTTCAATGTTTCATGATCCAGCAGAGCATGTTCTCGCCATTCTTTGTGTAGAGCTGGCTCGTCAACAACACTTTTAAACAATCATTCAAATCATCAATACAGCTCTCCAAGTTCATATAATCACATTCAATAGCTATTTCATGAAAAAGTCACTTTTTGAGATTATATGAACTTGGAGAGCTGTATTGATGATTTGAATGATTATAATTCTTTAACTCCATACGTGTTACTGGCGCGATTCATATTTTCATCAACATACAACCTGTCACTGGCCTGCAAATTGCAATAAACGTAAGAAAATTTAAATTTCGCGGGCTACCCTTGCGCATCCACCTGAATGTAAAACAAGTGCGCCCTGTAAGTAGAGTCACAGATAATTTAATACTACGTGGAGTACTGTGGTAGTGTTCTGTGTCTGTCTTGACAAGTTACATGCTCTGTGGTCTTGACTTGGTGAGGTGAGCGCGCCCAAAGGGCGCGCCACTCGGGCCGGTCGGATACACGATACAATGTTCATTGCCTACACTCTCGGCGGAAGCGAGACAAAGCTATTTCCTACTCTATTCCTACATTACGTAGGTCTGTGACTTCACAGGCCACCGCACCGGTACAATGCTATCTCGTTTTCTCGTTTTGGCGGTGGTTTCAAAAAAGGTACGTAAAATAGACCCCATTACACATAACACATGAGAGGCTTAAAAGGTACGTCAAATGTGTAAAATGTACGCTAACGGCAACACTGAATGACCTATACATATCGTGCGTTCGTAAAAAAAAAACAGACTAAACTGACATTACTTGGGTTGCCAGTTTTTTGTAATTCTTAAATAGTGATGTGCTACTACCGTAAATTGCAGTTAATAAAATCTAGTAGTATCGTTTTTTTAAGTTACTTATCCTGGTTGTAAGGTATAAGTAGTTAATTAAAACGAAATAATACAAAATTATTAAGGTTTAGATAAGTATATTATAATATAAAACATACATTTTTAATCAATTAATTATACAGATACATATCATTTTACTTTAAATCTATGTATACAGGGTTAGTATTAAACTTTTAATGCATTTATTATAAGGATTTTTTATTATTAATCAGATTCCGATAATGACTCCATGTCTGAATCATCAGACTCGCCAAATACTTCTATAATAAATCGATGAGTAATATCGTCGACTTTATGGCCCAGATGACACATTTTCATCTTCAATTTTAATAATATGAGCTACACAGTATTTCTGCCACTGCGGGGTCACTTGACGAAGCCCTTCTTCAAAAAGGCTTCGTACTTCATTTAATTAGGGTTGACGTATTCAGAATCACACACTAACTGCCGTATTATCATAATTATTTTTAAAATTGTAATTGTTTGTGTGGTGTCAAGTTCCAATAATTGCCATATTTTTAAAAGTTCTGCCGTTTTGTAAGAGATAAGAGTTTCTGTATCCGTTTTACCGTGTACAACGTTGGTAGCATCTGTCTGTTTTTTCTAATCTTATAATAAATATAAAAAGTTACGATTCATCAAACCGGTATCGTAGGTACAACACTAGACAAAAGAGCTGGCAGCCCTGGCAACATTATCTGTAAGCTCTGTAAGTTTGACATTTTGCAAATTTAATTAGTCTCCGAAACCGAGATTTTTAGAGCAAATGGTTAGTAGTGGGTTTAGTGGGTTAGTATTAAGATGCTCTGTGGTTAGTATGAACCCAGTTTGAACCTGTGTTTTGATTGAAATTCGCCAAGCTAGCTAGAAACCCTAAGATGACCCACTGACCGAATTTAACTTCAAAAGGCTGTGAATTCCACAGCCTAGTTATTGTAGAAATGAAGAACTTGTTACCTATTTTGATTGTTCCCAAAGCGGCTTGGACATTGAGATAGCTTGCAACTGTTGGAACCCTGGTTATCAAAGAGTATAATATTAATAAGGGAGCTGGTTATTCTGGACGTATAGTAGGCTATGAGTGCTCTGATTCGTTAGCAAAGTATCCCATATCGAATCCGGCTGATCGTAAGCACTACGTAGCCTATACTATAACTACGATTAGGTACATACATTATGAATTTAAATTACTACCAATACCCATCCAATATGCTATGAGTACTTCAAGCAAACGAAAAGACGCCATAGAAGGCAATGAACGATGCCCGCTTACAAATTCATTTATTCTCTCAAAATTCTGATTCAATTTTAACAATTATTAACTTAGGTATCAATATTGACTTTTTCAGGTAACAAAATTGCTAAAATGAAGCAAAAAGGACCAAAAAAGCAGTACCCGGAGATAAAAACTTCCCACTTTTTCAAAACACTTTATAGACAACTAACAAACCATGTACATGAACCAAACCTTGAATATTGTAAGTAAATATATATATTTTTGCTATGAAATAACTTAGTGGGTACATGGGAGGCCTGTATAGTCATTGTGGGAGGCACACTAAACCCCAATATTATTAAGTCAGTAACTTAGTATGTTCCCTTAAAATTATATAGAAGGTAACAGTGTTTCCTCAACAACCTGGCCTTTGCCTAGCTATGTTGTGGTTGGCTTCTACTCCAACCTGATATATCTGAATACTAGTGTTATACAATGCATCTGACCACCACAACTCAGTCTGTTAGTACAGGGTAGCATGAAACCCCTTGGTAAGGCTGGCTGTCAGAATTTCAGGGCCACTGATTATCAATAACAATTATTGTCAAAACATCTACAAATGACAACTTGGAGTAATGGCTTGCTTTCTGAGGCATAGAGGAAACTACGAGTAAAGGATGACCCGTATACAGACCGATTTGGCAAACACTCTTGCAACCTTGGAGATTGATTCGCTAGTTATGTAGGTACTAAGACACAAAAGCGAGCGAAGCAAGCTCGAAAATTTTTGCACCCTTCCTAGGATAAATTAAGTTCTTTGTTTATTTATACAGGAATGAGAATAGGAGGCACTCTTTCAACATATGGAGAATGGGAGAAGTACAGGTAGAAGTAGAATGTACAAGTACATGTATTAGCGAGTGAAGGAAGCTGGAAAATTTTAGCACCAGTCGCTTTTGTTAATTTATACAAAAATAAAAATAGGAGGGACTCTGTCAACTCTTGCAGAATTGGAAAAAGTATAGGATGTATTGGCGAGCGAAGCGAGCGAGAACATTTTTGCATTCCGCTTCGGATTGGTTGATTTTTTTATAGTTGTCGGAGATTTCGGGGGGGTTTAACCCGGTGAGGGTTAAACCCCCCCGAAATCTCCGACAAATCTACCTCTGTCTATGGCCCTGCGCCTGAGATAGTTAGATTTTACAGTTTCAGTATAGTAAAAGAGAGAGAAAGAAAAGTAGGATTTTGCCATTAATCATTTTACTACATTATTATTTTTTAAATTTTATGAGACTTACAAACATGACCTTCCTTTTTGGGCTTCTTTTCATTTTAAAAAAGCATGTTTATTTTTATACAAAAAGTTTAATTTATTTCTTATAATTTCAGCATTCTGACTGAACAGGGAAACAAAGAATGCTCCGCCACAGGCGCACAAGTCGCTTTCAGACGAAGCACTCAAAAAGAGAAGTCAAAAAATAGTTTAAACTGCATATAATTAATGGAAACTTCTGTCGCGGTGTTACAGGTAAGCGTATGCAATTTAACTCATGGCTCGTTCCGGTGTATTGCCGTTTTATTAAATTTAAACAACGCGACGTGACCATATTACGTAAATGAGTACCTTAACCCAACGCACTCTTGTTATTAGTATCTTACGTAATACAGTCCTTCGTAGCAATCTGGGGGGTTACTATGACGTCTTAGAGCAGGAGTAATTCCAGTGTGGGAAAGGGACAGACCTATACAGGTGGTCTAGCGCCATCTCTTTCACACACCGGAATTGCTCCTACTTTAAGACGTCATGGTAGGCCGCCTGGACTTTGGTAGTTGGTGGTGTTACACAACTGCGTGCTTAGGAAAGCAAGTTATTCCTACGCCTGATCTCGTTCGCGTCGCGTCTTATTCTAATGGAGACTGTACCTGTGTTCGCACACACTCTTGTTCACTTATCATTTCCCCTGCGTACTTGGCTCATCTTCGTTGAGATTGAAACGTGACCGAAATCGATTGGAAGGATATTGTTACGTGCTGGGATGCTGGCTATGGGATAAATTAAAACACTACCGCATAATCAGCTTTTAATGTTCCCACTGCTGGGACACTCGGCCTCCTCTCTATGAGAGGAAATGGGCTATAATCCACCACGCGGGCCCAGTGTGGGTTGGTAGATGCCAAATTACACAAAGTAATGCGCCTGCCTAGTTTCGAACCCACGAGGCCACGACTTACTGTTTGTAAGTCGGGGCCGCCACCGCTGGGCCACCGCTGCTTTTTACAAAACATTACCGGTTATACGACAAATATGTTTATTTAACACAAAACACTTATTTTATTGTCACAAATTCACCACTGATCACTTAGTTATCGCAATCTGTAGTTCACTTCGATAGCCAAAACCTGACTATTTATATAAAGACCGATCTTTCGAAGAAGTTCCACCGCTTTCTTAAACCTTCTTCTAGAATAATTCTCGAATCTTCTATAAAGTTCCATAATGGAACATTCTAGACTCAAACGTAATCTAGAATGTTCTCGTAAAACTGACGACCAATATTATTACCGACGACGTAACAATATTATTACCTACCAACATTATGAATTCTGCAACCACGGGAATCATTTACTACGAGTACACTTGTGAATCTAGATAATTAGGAGTCACATCTAATTCCTATCAATTTTCTGATTTCAGTGAAAGACAAAGCATACATTGCGGCGTAAGGCTGCTCTCCAACACAAAGGACTTTTGGCCAATGATCTAGCAGAAAGATGTCAGAGTAATAGCTATGATCACTAACGAAGATGAAAATGGGAAGGTACGTACATTTCGTCAAACTTGTTCACGTTCAGTAGGGCCTTGACAAAAGACTATCGTTTCAATGCGTTCCGTATATCTACAGCGACCTAAAACGGGATTGACAAACGAATAAGATTTACGACGGCTGATATCAATCAATCAGATACGTTGACTTTTCCAAGTACCTATAGAGAAAAAACAAAATGGCACTTACAGCTCACTGAGCGTCGAACAGTTTAGCTGCGTCGCTGTCAATAGAAACGGGCAGGCAGCATTGCCACGCTGTATGGCAATGCTAATTCGTTTAGCCAAGAATAGGCAACCCCTCTGGTCACGAGTCTAGAACTCCTGGTTGCTTGAATTTAGTGTCATCTGAAGAAACAAGAACACTTGGTTGTAAAAAACTAATCGCGTGCATTCTACATTCTTCTTTCCTCAGCAGTTTGTTTTAAATGGATTCATAGCAAATCATTAGTCGTTAACAGTTACTCTTTGTTATCTAAAAAAAGCTTTTTGTTTACTAAGATACCATGCGATTGAATTGCTTGTTTAAAAAATCCAGGACTTATATTCTTTTGGGTACAATTTAACGTAACATCACCTACTTACTCTTTGCAGGAAAAGTGCGATCGTTACTAGTTAATCCCTGTCAGGTCATGAGGAGACAGTCGAAGGTCTCAGTGAAGGCCATATCCGAGACACACTATGAGGAGTACCATCTGACGGAGTTCGATGATTGTGATGACAAGAGCTGTTGGACTGTCTTCAAATGCAAGTTCATGGTAAGAATTTCATTTGCCCTCCAGCCCCACACGGCTATTTTCCACATTTTATGGAAAAAAGGTTGAGATCACACTTCAAATTCCCACTGTATACACGGTTAAAAATAAATACACTAAAATAAGAAACTACTATGTGATACCAAAATGATACAGTGAAATAAGTTCTTAAACTGTCATGGTCACTAACATTATCATTAACACTAGAAACGGGATATTTACCATGTATACAGTTGGTTTTGAGTTTCCAATATTTCGGCGCTGTTGCAAGAACCATGTTCACGGATAAACTGAAGTTATTGCGGGTAGGAGTTTATGAGCAGACTCAGAGAGCAGTTCTCAGCCTGTGGGGCACTGAGACGTAATTGTGCATTGCGTGGCGTGACTCAGCTTGTAGCTTCGTCTTCTCGATGCGGTTGACTATATTCCTACGAACTTTGGAGGCGCAATCACAGTTAGTAAATACAGCATTCGTACCTGAGTCAGTTTAAGGCCACCACTAATAATCCTGGCACGTCTCTTTTAGAGCTGCATCTAAATTGGTGTGAGCAGAACGGGAGGAGTCGAGTCAAGTTTTTCCTGGCATACACCTTCACTTTGTCAATTATTTGTGTCGACAGGCGACAGGTCTCAAGTTATACCGATAACCGAGGTATTTCGGGTGGTCACTGTTTGTTGAGACTAATCTTTATGTTTGTTCGTGTGTGCTTTTGCGAATCTCTTACTGATACTTCTTTGTAGCAAAGCGAATTAAGCCCTCCCCAGGAAATTAGTATGACAACATTACAAACCGTAAGAAGCTCTTCATGCAGCTAATATTTTATTTATTTATTTAACACTTCAAGCACAAAGTACAGAGGTGGACTATTTTCCCATTAATATAAAGATTTTTAATAATAGCAAAATGTTCATTTATAGTATATTTAAAAACTAGCTGTTGCACACGACCTTGGTCTGCGTGAAATTATTGTAAAAATACGTGTTTCCCTGTTTTTGCAACACTTTACATTGATACTCCGCTCCTATTGGTCGTAGCGTGATTTTTTATAGCTTATAACCAGCTGTTGCACACGACCTTGGTCTGCGTGAAATTATTGTAAAAATACTTGTTTCCTCGTTTTTGCAACACTACATTGATACTCCGCTCCTATTGGTCGTAGCGTGATGTTCTATAGCTTATAGCCTTCCTCGATATATGGGCTCTCCAACTCTAAAACATTTTTTTCAATTCGGACCGGGAGTTCCTGAGATTGTCGGGTTCAACCAAACAAACAAACTCTTCAGCTTTATAATATCATAATTTTCTCAATTTTATTTACCACACTTTGTCTCTGTATCACCCAAAGGTTGGCTGGTAGAGAATGCCTTTGGCATTAAGTCCGCCTCTGTACATAATGTGTGTTTAGAGTAAAAAATATGACATGGCTTCGACCTGTTGAATCATAATAAATTATTATAACTTCTTTTTGCGACTTTGATTGTGCCATTAACGTTTTCTTCAGTGTAATAATAAGAGAATAACCCACTGTGAAATCTTATGTGACTTTAAATCAAGTTACTTGTATGCAAGTTGATAGTATTTATAACAACATATAGGTAAATAAGGGTAGAAATCACTGGTGGTAAATTGCTCTTACTGTAACGTGAGAGTATTTGTACCACGCCATAATCCAGTATAGGAAGTAGGCAGGCCTGAACGACAGCAAGTTTCACAGTCATGTCTGTTTTGGCGTGCCAAACTATGATATAAGCGCCGCGCCGCGCCGCGTGCTCGTTGCGCCTTCTGAACGACGTAATCCATTTGTTTGCCCATTTTGGTCATGGTCTTGTCTAGTGTACGCCCAGATATTTTATGCTATTTTGATATTAGATTGCCTCGTCTTTGATGCGAGTAGTTCTGCGGTAGTTTCTCTTGTGAATGAAATTATCTCACTCCGTTTTGTATACGTTGCATTTTAGCCCCCAGCGACGGTGGTAGTCGTTGACAGTGTCGGCGGCCCAGCCCGCGCTGTGTGTCGCGCAGTTTTGGGTGGAGAGACCTGTTAAGGATGCACAGGTCATCGGCGTATTGGGAAAGCTCGAATCCGCGGATACGGTCCCGTTGGTCCCAAACGTGTACATACAGGTTGAAGATGGCCGGATCCAGGATAGAGCCCTGGGGGACCACATCTGGCACCGTAGGTTTAGGTAGGTCCGTAAGTTTTACGACCGCTCAGGTAATTCTCTATTAGTTTGATGATGTTGTTCGGGACGTCAGCTCTTTGAGCTTCTTCGTCAGACCTGCGTGGTTTATTGAGACAAATGCCTTCGAAAGATCCGTCAGGAGCATGGTCACACTTTGCCTTGCTTCCAAACGCATCCGTGATGAACTTGCCGGTGCGAAGGACACGAAGTTCAGTCTTATATTCTTGTCGGCACGTTTTATTTATTTTTTGTTTGTAATTCGTGCTAGTTCCAAATCCAAAATGTTTTTATTCACTCAGTGAGTAAAAGAGAGTTTTATTCACTGTTATCGATGATTTTCGAGTGGAAAAGGATTTTTTTTTAGTGGCCTCTCGCGTGCAGCCTATGAGGCTGGCTACTGCTTAACCGGCCTAATCATGTGGATGCCTTGAATTTAAGGCCTCCAGCCAGGACGTAAAAATCATAAATGTTGTAGGACTAACATGCTACCGAAAAATTTAAATATTATGTCGATTTTGTTGGAAGTTGTAGAAATACGCCTATAGAGAAAAAACAAACATGTGCTCACAGCTCATAAAACATAAAAAAACAGGCTTTGTTGCTGTCAATAGGAATTGGGATAGGAATAGGGAAGGCAGCATTGCCACGCTGTATGACAATGCTTATTCTTTGACTCAAGAATAGGCAAGCTCTCTGGTCACAGAGTCGATTACCTTGACATGAAGAGGACAACTGCTTTTGTTTCCTATGAATTCTTATAATATCAAGAATTTTTACGATTTTCTTCCTGAAACTAGCTACTAAGCATAATATTGTAATGTTCCAGGCTTGGTCCAGCGCGAGTGCTGTCCTCTAAAGAAGACATCAATAGCACAATGATAAATATTTCACAGGATACAGAGAGAGAACATTTGAGAGCATCTTCGACCAGCTGCAATGAAATTCTCCTCTAACTTTCATCAGCATCTAAAGTTAGAGTAGAACATTGATTCGAGGGATCATCACATGGTTACCCTCGCGTAAATCTTTCACTTAACATACGCGTAAGAAACAGGGAGGTACAAAGCTGCGTTCCTTGACACAAATTGCTCATAAGGGGGAAAAGCTGCCAAGCTGGAATGGGACTGGGCAGGCCATGTATGCCGAATATCAGAGTCGCTGGGCAAAACTAAAAAAGGTGAGAACTGCACTTTGTGGGAGGCCCAAGCGAAGATGGCGATATGAGCTGAACCGCTTTATGAAAGAAGTGGCAAGAATGGAGGTGGGCCTCTGCCCTATTGTCACCATGGGCTGATATTATACTAATACATGACATAAGTCTTAGCGTAGTCCATATATTTACACATTCATACCTACGATTTTTTTGGTATTTTATTGTTCTTTGGTTTCCATTTTCAAACGTATAATTTTATTATCTGTAGGTTTAATAAGCTTTACATCTTGCCTTAATTTTTGTATTTTGAGCAATTTTTTGTACTTAGATAGTAAGCTATTTCTGAAGAAGTAAAAATCTAAAATTACGAACTGTTTTATTTACAAATATCCCATTAATTTTTTTTCCAGCAGTACTAATCAGCAAGGTTAATGTACACAAATACACAACTACTAACTTCAAAAAGATAATGATCAGAAACTTGAAACAAACACACATATCACGCATTCACATTGGAAAAAAAAAATTGCAATGTGTAGCTAGTCACAGTACGAGTACTGTAGTAAATTAAACCATATCATCATAATTATGATAATTTTTTTTAATGGTAGGGTTAAGGGTAAAGGCATCAAACAAAAAACTGCTCCTCAACGCTGTCAGCTGGTAATGGAGACTGAGAGAAGAGACTGAAGGCGAAATAACCATAATAACTTTGATCATCATATTGTCGCACTGTTATTGACCGTGACTACTGGAAATTTCCTATTATTCTTATAGTATGAAGTCCTACATTCAACCATTCATTACTATCTGCCTTGCTGTTCATCTCAACCTTTGTTGTTGATAATTCTGTTCCCACGCTTGCGATACTTAAATTGTCATTGGTTGTGCCACTGTTTTCATGGCCACATTTGATGTATCAGCTGAGACGCTGGTGCCTGGTGGCTGGTTTGTTTGTTACTCATGTCCTTGCAGTTTATTTACAAATTGCTTTGGAATAATTCAATGCTTCTTTAGGACATTTCATGGTCTCCTCTGACGCTTGTGATAATTTGGAGATATTTATTTAGTGTTCTTAATATTGATTATACGTACTTAGTTCCTTCATTAAAATAATCCACGGGTGTGATACATTGCATGTTGAACTTGACAAATATATCGGACACCGTCAGTCCCGCCGGCACAATCTGTTCGCTCCACCGTCATCCAAAGCTGTCGCCAGAGCTGAATCTCCGGTGTGTCGTACTCTTAAGACGCTCAACGCCCTTCTGACTGCCAACCCTGAATGTGATGTGTTTGCGGATGAATGAAGTAAGCTAATGCGTATATGTCTGGTGTATTGTGAGAGAAAGTATGCAAGAGTGTCCATTGTTCCTTGTTAGTTTTAATTTAATTTAATGAATGTTGTCAACTAGACGTCTCTGTTTCTATGTATTATTGTAATTGGTGTTAAACCCACCACCATTAATTAACAATAAATAAATTAAACCTAATCGTAGTGCGATATATATCAGCCAATTTTTTGAGTACGTGTATTGTAAAATATTTATTGGCATAATTTCTTCATCATCATCATCATCATCGTTGAAGTCAAAGTTTTTTGCAATTTATGACTTTTTCAATACCTGGGTAGATTGGTCCCATAGAAGTTTTTAATTAGGATTAGAAACAGGATCTTGAGGATTTTGTATAAAATGGCCATTGTACATTTTTTTTGGAAATCTGAACGGGGGTCAAAATTTCACAAAAAAATTGTGGATAGTCTCCTAAGACCATTTTCGTTAAGGTTACTGCCCAGCTGAAAGTTCCCACCCGGTATATGAATTAGCTTACATTCATTGCTTCATTCATTCAAATAATACCATTTAATGACTATTTAGTGAAACAGATATAGGATCAGGTATTGATCGAAAGCCCAGCAGGGCTATTGCGTATCTCTGTTGACAGTTCATAGTGATCATCACTTGGCGAGTTTTGATATACAATGACCGTTCTTGTTGGTTTCAACTGACGCTACCCGTGCTGAACTGCCATTGTACCTACTGTCAACAGAGATACGCAATAGCCCTACAGGGCTGCCAACTTTTTGTTTCTAGGAATTGACAGTAGTTACTTAGCTAAATCCCGCTTCACGGTAATATGGATTACCTACCCTATTTTATAAGTCTTGCATAAAAACAAGGTGGTCAATTTAATAATGTTTTGTAGAAGTAGTACCAATCTATTTTGTAGGTACCTATACTATTTTTAAAAAACGAGTTTAAGTTTAGACCTTAATTGAGGAGCATGGGTGATTTAATCTCAGCTAATTAATTGGTTACCATACCTAACGTAGTAATATGTGCGCCTCTAGACAGGTGCCTTGGAAATCAAAGCGCCTGATAAAAGGCGCACCGCAAATGGTTTTGTTTCGGACAGCTCTCCACATTTTTTTCTAGGAATTTCATAATGTATCCTTGGTTGGGTATGCCCTTTATTTAAAACTAGCGGCCCGTCCTGCCTTTGCACGGGTGTCTATGGGGATAATGGAGAATTCTAACGGTGAAAGAATTTTTTAAATCAGTCCTGTAGTTTTTGAGTTTATTTGTTACAAACCTACAGATCTTTCCTCTTTAAAATATTATTGTTAGTATAGACTAGCTTCTTCCCGTGGCTTCGGCTTAGTTTTTAAAGGAATAACGAGTACTCTGTACGTATCCGTCGTCATTCTCAACTTTTTTTACCGTCACGTGTTTAAGAAGCGCGCCCGTCCGCCTCGGCATTATTGTTTCATCGATGTAACTTTTAAACAATTTGTCCAAATAAGTGTTAACGAGAAATTTTTATCTTTATTAAAAATGTTGTACGTGTACTGAGTTACTGACGCTTTGTGTACATTTTGATACAAGTGGAAAAACTTTGTTATCGCATTTAAGGCGGAATTTACACCCAAGCGGCCGAGCCGCAGGCGAGTTTGTTATGGAGCCGAGAACTGCAGTAACAAATGCCCACATGTATCAAATGACGTTTTTCAATAAACTTTTGAAGAAATAAAATAATAGAACAAAAGTATTTTTCAATACAGTTCCTCGAAAACTGGTTCTTAACACACTAATGTATGTATTTCACACGCGTGGATTTTTAATATTTTTCCGCACACGTGAGGAAATAGAAATTTCCACAGATAACTATAGGTACTTATACTAAGTCCAAATTTCAGGGTTCAATGACTATAGTCGGCGGTGATTGTTTTTTCTTTAATCCTGGCAAAGAGTAAGTATAGTTATCTGTGGAAATTCTTATTTCCGCACACGTGATAAATGAAAAAATCCACACGTGTGAAATACATTGCATGTTGAACCTAATCGTAGTGCGATAAGAGCCAGTTTTCGAGGAAGTGTATGATTGAAATGTACTCGTGTTTTGTCGTAATGATTAATATTTCACACTCCTGGATTTTTCATTTACTTTTACTAGTGTTTTATTTCCATAGACAACAATAAACAATTATTCAATGCCCATCATATGCCTACAATCAGCTTACTAAGTATACAAATGTCAGCGGTGATTGTTTTTTTTTTAATCTCTGCTTAGAGGTACATGTTTTTAAGGCCTTTATATTTCATGAATATTTAAATTGTGTAACAGAATATCATTAAAAAAAATATTTTCATAATATAAAACTAAGTCGCTCCCGCTGTTTGTACGCTTAAATCTTTTAAACTAAACAACGGAATGCAGTTTTCAGCAATAGATAGACTGATTCAAGAGGAAGGTTTATATGGAAAACATTGCACTCGTGCGAAGCCTGGGCGGGTCGCTAGTATTTATTAAATAATTTGCTTTCAACAAATTAACATTTATTTGTGTCCTAAATTCAAAAATATTTGAATTGTAATATTAGGCTGTTTTATGATGATTAATGACTAAAATAGATCTGTTATTTTATTTCTTCGTAAATGTATTCTAAAACTTCGTTTGATGTCACGTAGACAATTCTTAATGTAGTTCTCGGCTCGATAACTCTCTCGCCTAAAGCTCGGGTGGTAATTTCGCCTCGTCTGTTATGATAAAGTTTCCCCACTTGTATCAAAATGTACTAATGCCAATCATTTTTACTTGAATCTGCCAGAAGTTAGGACTTTCACTAATTTCGTTCGTTTCGAAGTGACTATTTTGAATAATTTTGTCTGTTTACAATATACCATTAGTACCGCCAGTCAGTTTGTAGAGTTTACTGCCGGCTGCTCTGTTTGCCTATCATTATAATCTGGATCTCTTCGAAGGTCCAATGAATCGGTTTCTTTTAGGCAAGTTATTATTATTTGAGTGTTTTTTTAAAGAAAATAGCAAAGTTTGTATTTTAAAACAATAAATGATTCTAGGAAATGTATCATCACTACAAAAGTGCTTTTATGACAGTGGGTACCATGATTTATGAGAAGTCTCACGAAAATTTATTTGAAAGTTTAGAAAATTACTGTAAAAAAAATATGTACTATCAACAAATTACCCTGATAACCCCAACTATCGCCCTGTTTTGTTTGATCCACGATTTTTACCCAGCCTGTACTCGTATATGAACATTTTGTAAAAGTACTGAAAAAACAATATGGCAGCCTCAGTTCCGAATAGCCACACCACATAAAATACTTGCACAGTATTAACGCCAAAACCCACCAAAAATTGACATGTCGGAGATGTCAGGATTTACTCCGCTAGGCTCATCATGTGGGCAGACGATGGATTTCATGCTATGAAAAGACACAGAGCGATACACTGTTTCTAGCAAAACTAACGAATTACTTGATATTACAACTTAACAAAATAACACGGGGGCACAATTGGGAAACGGGTATGGTTCCAAGAGGTCTTAACTCCGCCGCGATCAGACACTGACATCGTCCTGGCTCAGAGTTGTTACCATCAGGGCTCTGTAACAAGCACGCTGTGGTGTGGGTAGACTTGTAAGTAGGTCGCGTGATGTCACCGCAGCGTACTTGCGATTCATTTTAAACCCGTAACAATGACCGTCTCCAACATACATTTTTTTTTCTCGGGGTATTTATCTCACTTGGAAATAAGTTCACGCGCAAAACAACCATGTTGCACTTTATACGCGTGCTTTTTTTGGCATGAACCCGGGGGCGGGACTAACGACACCATCTTGTTTTTTCAGTACAAACTCCGTAGAAAATACTCTGTCTACGAATTTCACAGACAATTTCATAGAATAAATGTCACAAAGACAAATATGGATTTGAATGATATTGTTTAACTTTAAAGTAGCTATTTATTTTCTATTTTATTTACCTACCTTTAAAGATACTTGTTCTTGTTTTCTAGTGAATAAACTGCGAGGACAATGCACGCGCTGTCTAAGAACCATTATTACGATGTGATGAAGACCGCTCAAGAGGACACGATTTTAGAATCTAACACGTCCGTCGAGGATTGTGAAATTCATCATGCACCAACTTCAGAGGTGGGATGCTATGCCAGGGCGCACCTGAAGTCCAATGCAGTTCAAACAGATTTCACTCGAAGCAACAAGAACTTTCGCAATGAATGTACAGCCACCAGTGACGAAGATAGTGTGAGAAAGCTGGACAGTTCTTTCAACAGAGGAACGTACTCCATCTACTCCAGCCCCAGTTCGCCAGTGGCTAGTTCGCCACACAGTCAGCAGTATCCACTGTTAAATAGTAGGAAAACAGTTGTCATCGCCGAGCAAGCGGCCGTTTGTATGGAATGTTTCCAACGTAAAAAAAATCTACCGGCACTAGAGTCTACTTTACCTAACAAAATGTGTAATGATGCATCTACTCAGTTTGAGTGTTTAAAGTGTAAGATGAGTATTTGTAACTGTGACGAATACCGGTATATTCCATGTAAAACAGGCTTGGCTGCTTTTCATTCTTTCACGCTTGGCACTTCAGAGTCCCGCCGCTGGCAGAACGAACACTGTAAGACGAAGCTCATTGGAGGCTGTCGAGTACCAGTGAGCAAGAATTATAAGAGCAGATTTTGATGGTTTATTTATTCCTTTTTTTGTAACTTTTAATACACTTTCCAAACGAAACGCGGAGGTTTATGTTACTACTATTATGAATGAGAAAGTTTGGATGGATGTATGTTTGTTCCTCAATCGCGCCTGCACGGTTGAACGGATCTGGATGAAGTTTGGCAAACAGATAGATCATAGTCTGGAATAGCACATAGGCTACAGACAATTTTTTTCTCTGCGTATCGGTTATCGTATTATGGACATGTGATGCGGAGGAATGAGTGTAAGTACGGAAAATGTTGAGTATGAATGTGGATGTCTTTAAGAGTAGAGGAAGACCAAAGAAACGGTGGATGGACTGTGTGAAGGATGATATGGTTAGAATGGAGGTGATTGCTGAGATGAAGAGTAATAGAAAAGTATGGAGGAAGAAGACATGCTGCGCCGACCCCAGGTAGGTTGGGATATGGGCAGGAGAATGGATGACAAGTACAAATCAAATTTCCACGCGAACGTTTTTCCGTTTTTTATTTAATTGTACCATATACCTAACGCAGACCAGAGGGTTGTCAGGTGAAGATTCATAAGAACTATTATCATTCTGCTAAGGCGGCAATTTTAGGCCCCCAGCAGTGGTAAGTCGCTTTATGTGTCATTTATGATATTTCATCATTCATAATGTTCAAGGAAAAGGCAACATATCTACAACCAAAAATTCGCAGACATGTGCCATCTGCGACACCGCACTGTGTGGTGCGGACCGCGTGGTGAACTACGGCCCACTCATAGAGAGAACAGGAAGCCTGTTGCCCAGCAGTGGGAACATTATAGGCTGATGATGCTAAACCTTTTTTAATGTGCGTTCGACACCAAAGTTACTTTTACTACAGGAAAAATTAGCAACATTTCGTAATCTTTCCTTACTAAGTAATTATAAATGCGAAAGTAAGTTTGTTTGTTAACTTTTCGCGCCTAAATCACTGAACCGATCATCCTGAAATTTTGCATGTCTGTTGTCAGGTGTACAGAAACATACTTAAAGTACCTTTCATCCCGAAAAAGGTACAGTTCTCGAGAAAAACAATAACCTTCTTATGAATATAGATGGCGACAGTGTCTTTCGAATCATTGTTTAAGTATATTATTACAAGCACAGTACAACCCGAATTGATTGTCAAATTCTAAATTAACGCGAGCGAAGCCGCGGGCGAAAGCTAGTTTTATATATTTTGCTATTACATTTCGTTGCTCAGTAAATACTTACAAACGTTGCTTCCCAAAAATAACCTCGATGTGGACACACATTAACAATGACAGTGTAGTGATATTTAGGTACGTCCTTAACTGTACAAAACAAAAGTAAACAAACATGAAAATGATCGTTGACTTGTGAAGTTGCGAATCATCAAAAACAGGTTCTGGTTTATATTCTAAACACTTCAAAAAACATGTCGTAATATGAAAAAAAAAATAACTACCTACCGTTTTAAACCTGCACTTGGTGGGCTGCTCAGTTTTTGTGTCGACGATTTACGACAGACATGTCAGTCCAACAGCACTTATCGAGACGAATCTTGTCGAGTGCCTGTCGTCAGCGGCCACTGAATAACGCCAGATAAGCTTAACGTGCTGTGTTCTCTTTTTGTGAACTATTAGTAACTAGGTATTTATATTCAAGGGCTCCTCGTTTGTTTAGTGGTCGCCTGCGTGACTACCGAGCACGAGGTCATGGTTCGAAGGCCACGTCGGGCTTGTACCACCTGATGCAGTTTTTAGTGCAGCCAGGGAGTCTGGATTTGGATGGATTGCAAAAAAATCGAAAAAAAAAATTGTAGAAGTGTCTTCTGAGGTGGGTCAGGCTTAATACAAAAATATTCCAAGCCTTTTATTATTTAAATCACGTGTTCATACAAATCATGTTCATATTAATCATGTTCATACAAACTAATCTCCGAAAACACCCAACCGATATCAATGAATTTTTGTAAATGTGTAATGGTTGGAGCTAGCTTGAAAGATAGGATAGGTTTGGACCCGCTAGGTGGCGCTGTAGCCGTATATTAATCTCGATATTTTGTCATATTTTCATTGCACTTTAGCGAAGCAGGGGCAGGTATCTAGTTAATCATAAAAAGTTATCTGATAAGAGTTCTACTCACGTTCCAGCCCCCGGAATAGGGTCCTCACTACTGCGCAGTCACTTGGCAGTTGTAAGGTAGTCGGTTGTGGCAGATACGATGCAGTCCATCTGCTTAGACACTTCACACTTCCTCTTAGAGCGTCGATGGCGATCTTTAATAAGAGCAGAACTTGGCTACGAGTTTGGCGCTGTCACTAGCGACCATCAATTCCTGTCGCGTGCAGGCATCAGGACAAGCAGGATACGTAGCACCACGACTAGGTGAAGGAGCTCGTTCAAAAAAGTAATGCCACCAGGGCAATTTCCGCTGAGAACAGCTGCTGGTTTGAAGAGCAATTGTAGAAAGATGGATAGGTAACTTTCAGCTTTGATAGTGTGCTGACAACATCTTGGACAACACACGGTGCGATACCAGATAGGTATTGTAGGTGTGTCAGCGAAGCGTCACAATAAGACTCTAAATTGTATCGCCTGTCTTATTGTCTTAATTAAAAGCATTTTCGACTGGTTTATTTAGGTTGGTAAGCAGTTTTGAAACCAGGTTGCCTACCATGACGTCTTAAAGCAGGAGTAATTCCAGTGTGCGAAAGAGATGGCGGAAAGAGGCGACCTGTATAGCTCTGTCTCTTTTCCTGCTTTAAGACGTCATAGTAATCCCCCTGTATTTCTGCCTGATTAACGATTTTTAATTCGTAAGAACCTGAGAGAGATTATATGGTAGTAAATATGAAAAAAAAAACAATAAAATTCTAAAGTGTTTATTTAAAAAAAAAAGAAACAGCTTACGACTAATAAAATAATTCATGCCCGTATAGAGACACAATATGTTTCTAAAAAGTACATAAAACAATGTGAATATGAAAATATTAACATAATACTTTTGTGTCGCTTATAATTATACTTTATTCTAGCAATTCACTAATGACTTTGATAAATATCCTACAGGTTTACATTTACTATATTATAAGTACTACATATAACATAATGATCACTGTGATTATATTTAAACTAAGTAATTAGATTTTTTCTCGCAAATTAATCTACTATTCTTCGCATTACTAACTCTTTATATCCCAATGTAAGTTTTAAGCATAAGCATTTTTTGTTCCGGCACTTATTAAGAATTGTACAAGTACAAACAGTAGTATAAAAATAAGAAAATCCTGAGTACTATGCTATAAATGGAAAAGCATTTCCAAGAACTCGAGAGATACCTCAGAGGGCCTTGACAGCGTGACATACTGATGATGATGGTCTAGAGTCAAACATGTATTGCGTTGAAGCTTCTGTCAATCCTGCTGAAGTCGTTAAAGGAATAGAAATGTTTGAAAGCATTTGTCTAAACCGCTGGATCTCCTTGGATCTGCACGTCACGTAAACGCTTCTTATGTATCCTATTAAACTAACAGAAACTACTAAGCATTGGGAAAATTATGTGCATTTAGTCATTTACACCAAGTGAAACAATTTTTGAATGATGATTATGTAATTTTCTTCTACACTACAATTATAGCTACAATAAATCTAAACACACAAATTACGTATCCATCTACATGAAAAGATCACTAAAGTGGGGTTTACATTATGAAAACATGTATGAGTTACCAATGTGAAATAATATTATGGTTTATGACTAAAAACCATATCCACTTTTATATGGTTATGAGAGATATGCCACTTTTCTCGTAGTGTAAACCCCGTATAATACAAGACTGATTTACTCTCACATTAAACTAAAACTAAATCTTTGGGACAATAGTTCACATTTTTTTTACAATAAGCACTGGGCTGGATTCCGATAGGTTTATTTATATCATAAATATGTGAAATATAAATATCTGGCTGAAAATAATATCAGTATCACACCAAGAATTAAGTCTACCCATATAACATATTTTTATGAACTTCAATGGTAAATTGGTTTAGTATTAAGTTCATCTTCCGTTCTCACTCCAGTAATTTAATGTAACAGTGAAACCGTTCACTAACTTTTAATAATTCATAATAATGTAAATATTTTGGTTTTTTTTTTTGGGTAACGTCATACCTGCAACAGGCAGTGTTATTATGTAAAATTCACTGCTAAAGTGCAGAGCATCGCTCGAGGGTCCACGATTCGCACATGTTTTTCATAGCTCGACACCTTCCCAATTTCAGAGTGCTGTATAAAGAATATGAATGATTCTGAAATGGTTTTAATTCCTATCACATAATAAGGTACTGACGCAAAAAATCTAAGTATGTTATATTGTTATTCATTAAAACCAGTTCCATATACGTGTACATCCGAAATGTAGAGCATAATCAACCTATAATGATCCCAGTGCTGGGACACACGGCCTCCTCTCTATTAGAGGGAATTGGCTATAATCCACCACGTGGTCCATATGGTCAATGTCAGATGTTTTCGTTCTTTCTGGTTCTAGGACATTCCACACGTTGTTTTCCATTGCCGTTTTGAGAGCTGTGGTGATGAAATAAATTACACAAAGTAATTTGCCTGCCTGGGTTCGAACCAATGACAACAACTGCTCTCGCTAAAATGTATGCTTAGTACAAATTAAAAAATATCAGCGTTATCTAATAAAAAATCCGGATAATGGGATAAATTTTGATGTGGACCGTTGTAATTTTGATATGGACCGTTTTGGCAAAACTATGCTCGGATTTTTATCAGACCAACAGTATTAAATCCAAGGGGTATTTTAGTTGCAAGCGCCAAATAATTTGGACGTGCCAATGCCAACGTGGTTTTAGAATAGTGTAAACTCAGAGTAATGAATATCATTGATATTAGAGGCGGCTACTGGCGTCCGTGTCGGCGAAGCGTGTATCTGTATTTAAAACTATCTGTAATTAATTATACCAATAGTTACAAGTACAAAATATACATACAGTCATACTTGTACAGTGATACACAGTCGCCAGCACATCAAGTTACTACAAACTGTCTTCTCATTCGATTTTGAACTTAACCTTCAACAATTTAATGGAGAAATTTGACAGTACAAACTGTCAAATTTCTCCATTAAATTGGCGACTGTACATCAGCTGTCCCATACATTTGGGTCAGGTAGGTGAAATGGTGGGAAAACTGTTTTATTTTTGCGTGGTTAAGCGCAGGCCACACCGCTAGATGGCGGGCGGGCGAGCGAAGCGAACGACACCCTTTTCATACTTTGTTCGTATCTTTCGTTAGTTCGCGGTGTGAACGAAAGTATGAAAAGAGGTGAAACGACGTCGTTCGCCCGCCCGCCAGCTGATGGTGTGGCCTGCGCTTTATGGATGATGTTGGAATAAGGAATCCTGTTCACTTTGATGATCGGTCCCACACCCTTACAATGAGAGCAACTGTATGATACACGCTGTAGAGATGCCGAGTGAAATATTCTACCTGTGGGCCTAGTATGAATACGCGGAGTAAACGTAATGTAAATTCGAACGATGTTCAAATTAAAACTACTCGTTTCGTACGTTGACATTTTACTAAGTTTTCAGAGTTGATTGTTATCTATGGATACTACTAGTGCTTGTCGCAAATATTCAAGTAGTATTTTCGATACAAACATAGTTCGAATTCACGGTATTTATTCGGTTTAAGTAATGTATTAGGTGTAAAATTGTATATAAACGTACGGTACTGTACTGTACGGTTTCATTGCTATAGTCATTAAATCACGTTTGCACACACATTAATACTTTGTCGTCTAGCCTTTCGTCAAATATAAATACAATATAATAAATACAATACAATATTAATTTTAGCCCTGACTAGGTTTAAATTAATATTGTGGTTGCACGCCTACGGCGTAGCAAAGTGCTACGAAATGACAGTTTAACAGTTCCGTGCAAAATATTTCCTGAGTATTACTTACTCCTAAAATACTTTGCACTATTATTCAAATGTACACACTAACTAATGTGTTCAAACAGTACAACAGTAGACTGCATGTCAGTGGTAACAACTTCCCCACGAGCTACCCTTACTAAGAAATAATTTTAATAAAGTTGTTTAATAGACTTCAAGGGAAGTTTACATTGGTTTGTTTGGTTTACATTTACAATTATTTATCATGAAGGTAAGCTGAGGCAGCAAGAACACGGATAAAATACGGTAATCAAGAAGACGTCTGTATCTACTGGAGAAAGTTACACAGGATTTTGGGGAATCACTAGCTCACAAAAATTGATAAAATCATTGTTTTTCAAGTTACCAAGTTGCTCGAATAGGGATACACCTGTATAGAATATGTTTTATTACATAGGTAGGTACGTAACTAAAATATACAGCCCAACTTTTACATTAACTGCCCTTTAAACAAGAATATTTCTTTAATTGTAATTTAGGTAGAATAAGTTCATACAAATGTGAAGAACAATTTTACAGCCACGGCTTGAGATTTCAGCAAAAGATAACATATTAAACTCCTTTGAGGGTCCTCTTGATTCAAAAACCAGAAATCACCTAATGCCTACATTTTTGTGCATAACCTTGTCTGACAAGTTTACGTAAAAAGTAGAAAAACAATGGTGTTTCAAAAAATTGTTTAGTGGCATACACATTTAGCACGGTAGAATAGATGAGAGTAATAGTGCTGCTACAAGCATTAGTATATAATGTACTCTCTGCTAGGTCAGAGGCCCCTTCTCTGTAAGTGGGATGGCGTCTAGTGATGATGAAAGCGGACCCTAAAGTAGCGACAGTTATAGCTCATTGGTAGTAAGTGTGAACGGAGCTGGATGATGATGGGGGTGGGCCGGGTGTGGGGACCGACGCTGGCGATGGCAGGGTCGGGAGTGGCGTCGGCGGCGGCGACGAGTACACCTTCCGGTCGGGGGGCAGCGTCGGCAGGGACGACGACAGCCCGAAGCCCCCCAGGCCGCTGATCGAGGAGCCCCCCGACAGCATCTGGCCGTGCACGCCCCTCATACCCGCGAACATCGGCGCTGAGCCTGCACATAACAATGTTATCGTATCAGCATATGGAAGTCGTTGTTGTTACACGCGGTGCATGACGTCATGGGTATTCTTTACAGTTATGATTCCATTAGTTATCCTGTAATGGTAGATGTAAGTAGATAAATAATGAATTGATACGATAAAGTCAGTCTAAAATATAATTTAGTCGAGGTCTAAGCGTACCAAAACATACATAGCTGTTCCATTTTCATATAGATAGGTACTAAATCGACAAAAACCACGGAACAGCCATAGGTTGGACCAATAAGAAGATATATTTTCTATCCCGAAGTTTAATCTCGATGTCGGGTCGGCTGGTAATATTTTACACATACACACATCAAAAGTGTCTAGGGATCAAGCATTTTTATGTGGATTTCTTGAGATTGAGATGTGGCTTTGTAATAAATTTATGATTTTATAAATTTATATGGATCCTTTTTGGTGCATTTCATAATTTGAATCAGGAACTGTGAATCAAATTCGAGTAAAAGATGAAAATCAGCTGTCAATATTTTCCCTATAAAAACATACAACGCATTGAAGACATTATTAGTGCTACTGTTTCCCTACTACTGATTAAAACCAACGTTATTATGGAGCGGCGACGTCATTTAAGCAGGGAAGAAATGCTCAGAGCCGTGGGAATGATAGAAGCTGGTTCCCGGCAACGTACTGTGGCTTTAGCTCTGAATACAAGTCCAGAGTGTTATCAGTCGACTTTGGACACGTTACCGAAGCACTGGTACCGTGGCTGAGCGCCATGGAGGACGGTATCGCTGCACCACACGGAGACAAGACCGATACATTCAAATCTTAACTCGAACAGCTCCAACAATAACCGCCATGATGTTAGCCGTGAGGCTTCATCACTCTTCAGGGAACTTAATTAGCGACCAAACAGTCAGAAACCGCTTGCATGAAGTGAACCTTCATTCCCGAAGACCGCTACGGGTACCACCTATAGCAATGCACAATCGTAGGATACGATATCAATGGGCTTTTGAACACAGAAATTGGGCAGAAGAACAATGGCGTTTCGTGTGCTTTTCTGATGAGTCTCGTTTTGGTATGAGACCGGATACAAGACGTATACGACACTGGAGAACCCCTGGACGCCAACAGCGATTAAAATCCTGCCAGGAAGTCCATCCTTATAGTGGTGGAACCATCATGGTATGGGCGGGTATTTGGATCGGCGGAAGAACTGAGTTGATTTGGATCAGAGGCAACCACAACGCTCAAATTTATGCTGAGACGATTGTATCAGACGTCATCGTTCCTCTACAAGTGCAAATCGGTCCCTTATTTCAGTTAATGCATGATAATGCACGACCGCACACCGCAAGAGTTGTAAGACAGACTCTCGCCGCAGCTAACATCAATGTCCTGCCCTGGCCTGCTCAGTCGCCAGACTTGGATCCGATTGAGCATGCATGGGATATGCTACAGAGAAGAGCTCTGCCGAATATGGAGGGTATCCAGTCGCAAGAAGACCTTTTTTTGTTGTTGCAACGAACATGGGCGGCCATTCCACAGCGTGATTTGGATGAACTCATTTTGAGTATGCCAAACCGATGTTCTTGTGTTGTTAGTGTTCGCGGTAGAAACACGGATTATTAATTGTTTAAGTTACCCAATAAAATTTTAAAGAAAACTGTTATTTCAGTCTTTTTTTCGAACTTTTGTGTTAGTGGTTCAAATGTCAAAAATCCCTTTATTAGGAAAATGGCAAATTTCTTTATTAATGCAAAGGTGACTTGGTTTATCGTTACTGTGACAAACGAAAACACTTTATTTGATGAATCCTTAAAGAAAATTTTAATTAATATCAATCAGGAGAAAAGTTATTGCAAAAATATATGTTGATCCCTAGACACTTTTGATGTGTGTATTTTCATTTTAATCAGCTCATGCAGTGTAGGCATTCAAACCGCAGGGTACATAAGGTACCTATTGCGGAATTTACCATTGTATATAATAGTCATTGCGTTATTTACTTTTCAAACATAGAAGCAATGAATTAGGAATTTCCTTTAAAATCCTTCTGATTCGGCAAGAAAATCTCCAGTGTTAAGAGCGGCCAACCACTTTTCATACAAACGCTCGTATGTGATTATGCCGTTGTTACACATCTATCTTTGATTTTTTTTAACTAATAGGTATTTTGTGCACTATATCTAGGTTTCTATGGTTGGCAAAAATTAAAAAAGTAGAAACAAATTCAGTATAAGCCTCCAAAAATTGCTGTTTTGCACAAATTTTACCTGAACTTTGGCCGTTCATAATGTTCTCATAAACTATAAAAATAAAGAAAATATTATGATAAAAACCTTGCACATATAATGGAGATTCTTAATGACAAATATTGATTTCACATACTTGTAAGACTTATTCAAAAACACGTATTCCCTGGAACAAGTTTAATAAATTTTCGAACACTATTTTTCGTTCAATGTCATCGCGTTAGGCGTTATAAAGTGCGGGGACGACGAGTTGTTCGGGGACGGGGCGGGGTAAGACGAGGGAGTTGAAAGAAAGCCGCCGCTGTGGCTCTGGATGACAGAACAAGCTTTTTGACCATGCTCGCGATGACGATAGACGCGCCGGGAAGGGCCCTCTTAAGAAACCAGGAGACATTATCAAGTTGTACTGTAACATTACACACACTGTGGTTACATTATTATGCCAGTAAAATGAACATATACCTACCTAATTATTGTTTTAGATGAATTCATAAATTTTTGTTTAGGATTTTGAGTTTTTTTTAAGGTAGGACGACGTGATACTGATTAAAGGGCATTTATTATAATACGACTACCTTACCTAAACCTGCATATGCATTTTGAAGCTGACTACATAAAGCCTTTTGCTCTATGCACAAGATTATGCTGTTCGCTGTTTTTTTTTTAAACTGCACAGTGTTCAATGTTTCGTGCATTTAAAAAAATATCGTGCTTTTTAGTGTTACTAATATTTCCGTAACTGTTTCTGTTTTTACCCGTCAGAACTTGTAATTGGCTGAGTGTTACTTCGTATATGACCGTTATTTTTGTGTTAAAGCTGTTCCCTGGCTGGAGGCCTTAGATTCATTTTTAAGGCATCCACAGGGAATAGTCCGGTTAAGCAGTAGCCAGCCTCAGAGGCTGAACTGCGAGATGCCATCTCCAAAAAAAAAAAAAAAAAAAAAAAAAAAAAAAAAAAAAAAAAAAAAAAAAAAAAATTAAAGCTGTTGGTTCTCACAAACGTATAAAAATAAAAGTCGACGCAAAAATGATTGTCACTTAGACAGTACATCATCCCCCCCGATATTGAACTTTTCATGGGTCAGTTAAAAAAACAGCGTCTCTTCCAACCTGTACACACGGCTACACATCAAGCTATACATTTCCAGTATAAGCTGACCTTGCATTGTACGGAAAACCTATACAATGCGAGATCAGCATAAACTGGAAATGTATAGCTTGATGTGTAGCCGTGTGTACATGCCTAATAAACCCAAAAATTTCCCATTAACATACAAAATGCAGGGTGGAATACACTGACGCTATAATGGCTACCACGTATTCAGTAGGTAGGTAGGTTATTCTGAACTGAACCCGGGGGGGGTTCAATACATAAAAAAAATCTCGTCGAAAAAAATAGCTGTAACCTACAAAACTGCAATACCCAGGTACACACGGCTACACATCAAGCTATACATTTCGAGTTTATGCTGATCTCGCATTGTATAGAATTTCCGTACAATGCGAGGTCAGCTTATACTGGAAATGTATAGTTTGATCTGTAGCCGTGTGTACATGGTCAAAATGTACGGAACAGCTATTTTTTATAAATTACTGATGGAAAAATTTCCATGTGGGGGGTGTTCAGAATGATGCAGTGAATATGTTTCCCTTCCACCGTGAATAAAGTGTTTTAACTAAATAGCAACACTATTTAAATGAAACCTAAAATCACATTAAGTATTTAATTTTAAATCGAGGTAATTAGTTACAAGATTGCCTAGTAGATACCCTAGTTATTTTATTGATCTTATAAAAATGAATCGCTTATTCTATGACATCTGTTTTTTTTGTTCATTAACCTTTAGCATCTACTGCTGGGCAAAGGGCTCCCCATTTCCTTACCCCCTTCCCCGTGCCACCTCGGACCAGCCCTCGCGGTACGCGTCCAAATCGTCTCGCCACCTCTTTCTGGGCCGGCTTAATTTATATTTATATAAATAATATATGGCAATACCTCCTGCCTATACCTCAAACAAAAAGTGCAGACAAAAACTAAAGTTAGTTACATACTTTGTATTAGTCTAGACAAGTGTTCCGCAAAGTGTGTGCCACGGCACGCTGGTGTACCGGTATATACCGTGGTCATTAATTGGTGTGCCTCGGAAAAATAAGGTTAGGTATTTCTTAAAGATAAATAGACAGACGGAAGAAAAATACCTACTTAAACAACCGCAAAACTTTAATAAATAAATGTTGATTATTATTATGTAAAAATTTAGTTTTCATTTATAGTTTAGTTTTTTTTAGAATATTCCGATTTTCTAGATGTACCTTGAATACAAAAAGTATGCGGAACACTGGTCTAGATTGCGTAGCTTTGCAGCCAGCTGGTTTAAAAAAGTATACGTTATGTGTATGTGTCCGACTGAATCAATCATCAATTTTGTTCAAACGCTCTAATTTATTACGAAACAATTCAGTAAAAGAATATTCATGAGACAACTCCACGGTGTTCGGAAACCACAAACTCTGTGGAAAAAATAAGCAGTGCACCGCTGACAACGCGTTGATATAATAAATGTGAAGACGGCGTAAAACCTCGCGTACAGCGGCGTGCTCACATAAATATGTGGATGTTAGGCTATAATTGCACACTACGAGTTCCCATCGATCGCGGCCGCCTGCTGCTCGTCTGTTGTCGGCCACGTGCACGCCTCGGTACCTAATCGCCATAATTTAAACAAACCTAGCAACAGCTACCAATTGGGCGGTTTTAGGAATAAAATTTTAGGTACTTCGTCTTAAAATTTTCCGAGAATTTTGTTATTATCTAGTTATATTTGTATATTACAAGTGTATCCCAATTTTTCGATTCAAGCTGTTCCCAGAACTACATGGAGAGCTGAATATACTTATGTATGTTCTGAAATGAAATTGTTTGATTACGACATTCATCATTTCACTTTGTTGAGTGAGACAGCAGAAGATTATCAATATTTTTCATCAGATTGCTTTGATAATATATATGTTGCAGGCACTGTTTCGATTTCTAAGAACGTTGAAACTACTTTATTTTATCGTTTATAATGAAAAACAGAAGTGCTGGCTACTCTGCGGCCGTTTCATAAGCTAACATTCCGGTACTTGTCATCGCTTTTTAAAGGCCATAGATCACGCCAGGGAGAGGGCCTCGCCGATGGGATAAATTGCTCTCAAGTTGGCAGGCGATGAGCGACGTGCGCCGGCGCAGAGCGCACCCGCCGCCCGCCCCGATCCGCGCCGACCCGCACCCGAATTACATTACTTTAACAGTTTAACTATAGATTTATTGGAATTTAAGTGGCACACACAGGTACGTAGTGCATACGCCTGAAATGAATGGAAAAAGAATTCGCATAAGTCGCACAGCTATTGCACATAATATTCAATTTCCAAAATGTAATTTCTTCGCCAGCGAATTATGTGAATCCTGAATGCCAGAAATTTATGATAGTAATCAAAATATTTTTTATGTCATTGAAGCAATAAAACTGGATAATTCGTTTTATATTAGTTCATGCATGTTTCCCTAATTACATTTATTTACGACGCGTCGGATGTGTGTGAATGTGAGGATGTCTGAAACGATTAGTGATGGATTCAGGCGCGTGAGTTTCGCAGGCATTAAGGATTCACGAAGACGCAATATTCCAGAAAACACGAAGAGCAAAGTAATCCGTGTTTTTAACTTGCAGTAACTGTAGGTTACCCTAGTGATGTATCGTCATAAAGGGGCTACAGAAAAGAAAGAAATTATTGTTAATATGTATAGTGACAACGATACACACTATACCATGTCTCGAGCAGTCTCATAATTTATTCATCTACATATTTCAGGTACAATTACATCGGATTACTTTGAGCACATAGGACAATTCGCGGTGACACTGCAGTAACTTGAAATTTTCATAATACCTGATCAATTATCATCGATGATCGTTTGTGATCTTTCAGGTCACAAACGTTGAAAGGTATTCTGGTATTGCGCCAACGATCCTCCCTAAATCAAGAAAAATGTTTTTTTCATTATTATTTTCTTTGAAAGTAATGACGAAGTTAACAAGTCAAAACAGAAAATACGGTTCGAGAATTACATGAAATTAAAAAATAATGAAACGACTGTTAGTTCTGTTTTCATTACTGTAATAAAACACTGGAAATGAATGTGATACCTATTTTATTAACTATGAAAAATATAACAAGTTGTAAAAACTCCGTTAAAATTATATCTGTCTCCGTTAAAATTTGATCTGTGCTACATTCGGAAGTTTGCAAAGGTTTTTTTTTTGCTTCAAAGATATCTGGCAGTTGTAAAAAGTTACCCATTTTTTATATAAACAAGGGTCAAGGTTGCCATATGAAAGGGTTAACTTTTTTATTTATTCGTAGGAGCAACCGAAGGGAAGATCTGTTTTTAACTTTTTTTTGTATTGCGTGTTTATGGTAGAAGCAAGCTAAATCTGTTTGTATCGGGTGAGGGACCACCCATATACAACGTTAACACGAAATATTTTTTTGTTTTTCTATTAGTATTGTGATTATCACGTATTTAAAAGTATGTTTTTGTTTCCCAATTGTTTTGTTGGAATAAAGTACCCTGATAAAATATTCACGAAAATAGTTTTTTTCCTCCTCGAATCATAGCTTATTCAATCAATTGTATCTTCTAAGTAAATTTTATTTACCGCTACCTATTCTGGCGGCTAACGGTTAGCCGCTAGGTTATCTCACCTGAAGGTTCAATAATTCCCCGTAGAACATGTTTTATTTACGCAAACTATGAAAAGAAAATGAAGAAAACGAACTATAAAAATTGAAAAAAAAAACAAATCATCTTTTAACTTTTCACTGCAATATCTTTCAGATCACAAATGGTTGCTGGATGCACCTCCTCTCGTCAAGCCGTGTCGGGAGATCGATTTCGGATCGGGACCGCACACATTGAGTCAAATGCATCGAACTGTGTCAATTACTCAGTTATTTATACCCAACGCAAATAGAACAATACCGAAGATGTATTATTTAGAGATATAACTGTTTTAACAGGCACCGGAAATAATCGAATTTGTGAACAAAGAATCTAATATTTATAACACGTTTAAACTCGCGCCTTTTTCCGATTGGGGTAGCCAAAATCTAGAGACAGAAAGGTGCTACGGTCTCAAATATTCCATCTGCTTTGTTCAAAATAATAACAAATTTATGGAAGTATCTTGGTGATATTTTTTATGTTATTAACAAAGCCTTATGTTCGCACGTATGAGGCCTTCTCTATTTGAGAGACCAAAAGATAATCTACGCTGGCCCAATGCCCATTTTCATGTACGTATGTACAATGTTAGTACTCGATTTTTTGGATCTATGACACGCCGGTCCCTCACGATGTTTTCCATCACCGCTGTAAGAGCAACAAGGGTTGTAAGACGATCTACCACTCGCAAGTCTAGGACGATGCCACCAGGCCACCACTTAGAACGATGAGGTAGGTAGCAAGCGAGCACGTGGCCTAGTTTTTGGTAAGTGAACACCTCGTCTACATCACCAGAGGCCAAAGCCAATGTGCCAAATCTGCCAATGGTCATTGTTTTAGAAACCACAA
Organism: Eugnorisma glareosa; assembly: GCA_947578425.1. Taxonomy (NCBI): domain Eukaryota; kingdom Metazoa; phylum Arthropoda; class Insecta; order Lepidoptera; family Noctuidae; genus Eugnorisma; species Eugnorisma glareosa. Next base: position 27,167,728 of record OX387957.1, read on the forward strand.
AAAAAGTTGTAATTTACGCGTAGGTAGTTTAGTAATATGACTAAAGACTCTATGGTCTTTATAATAGAATTTATGGATTGTTTGTTTTCATTTCCGATTTTTTACTACAAATCGGAAATGATATAAAAAAATCTCATAGTTCACTTCACCATAATCAATCAGTATCTTTCTTATTAGATGTAGCAGAGCTTCAAATACGAATCAACGTTTAATTAAACACCGGAAATTGAGTCCATCATTACAATCCAAAGTGACTAATGCAAAGTTAGTTACTTCGCGGAATAACAGAAGTATTCGTACAAATAAACCTCAGCCTGAAGCCGTCAGTCGTAATCGTAAATTAAAATACACCTCATCTTTTGTGAAATCTCAGGCTTACTCACGTCTTGGAAGGCCGATAACATGCCGGTGAGACGGCACACGGCACACGGTAGGTAGGTACCTACGCTACGTACTGAAATACAATTTCCAAACAGCCGTCAGTTTCGTTAAATCAAAAAATGCTCATAAACTGAGCACCCATAGCCGAGCATAAACAGGGTATCAAGGTTGTCGTTCTTAAAAATCATTCTCGATTTTTTTTATTAAAGCGAGCGTTAGAGTTCCGCCGACGGCGATATTTTTGAAATACCTATTGCATTTATAAAGATCAAACGGCTTGAACAAACGGGCGTTCATGTAAACACATCATACTCCAGCGCTGACTACGGCGCGGCGTCGGCGCGTACGCCGCCTAGCGCGCCATTATACGCACGTAAACTAAAATACATCACACCACGCTCTCTCAGTCAACTTTTATGTTTTTATGATCGTCTTGTATTCTAGTAAATTGTAACCAGCGACCTAGTATCTCTTCAATTAGGTAAGGTATGCTATGGTCCCCAAATTCCTTTAAGTTTGCAGTTAAAATAACAGTGCTGCGAAAAAATGTTGTTAGATCTAAGAGTTTAAAAATAAAACTGTTGTCTGCGCCAAATATAGCAATCGTGCTGACTTGTACTGATCAGGAAGAACCTCTCTGTGCCCTGATTGTGTTCTTCTTCTTAGCGTGTCGATGGCAATTTAAATTGTGTCGGCCCAGAATTGAGCTACCAATTGGCGCTTTCGGTAGAGTCCATCAGTTCCTGTAGTGAACAAACCACAGGACGCGCAGGACATGATTTTAAGCGCCCCATTGTTTGTGAAACAGCACCACAACACCATCACCTGATTGTGTTGTTTTGCAAAATTATCAGCTAGATGTAGAACTTGCGGTAATAACATAACATCGCGGCTGATTCCCGTTAGACTGAGATGGTTTGATAGATGGATTTGTGCCCGGTTAGTGCCAATACTTATTATTCTGTACCAATTGGTCGGCCCTATTACCTGGCGAAATGTCGGTGTACTATTAGGTACACCTGCCTAACCCTTCGGGGGATATACGCGTGATGTTATGTTATGTTAGACTGAGATGTAGTGTGTGTGTGTTTCGGCAAGTAAAACGGGTTTCGCCCCGTATTGCCTCGTGAAATGAGGGTTTAAAATTCTGGGAGTAATAAAAGCTTCTCTATTGACGAGTGCCATAGGTAGGATTTTTTTTTAGGTCTTCACGAGAGCAAAATTGTGGCTACTATGTATAATTAATTACCCTAGCCTGGTTCCCCTTCGAGGGAAAAGAACCTTGTACTAATATTAACATGAGTCACACGTGGTGGATAATGGGTGTAAAAATACCCTGAATGAAGTCGAAAGGTACTTGTTCTCCCTTATTTTTCGATTGCGATATTTTTTTTGTTCTGGACTTTACCGACCTGGGAACCTACCACCGGAGATATTGGAGGAAAAAGTTCATTTTCACGCGTTTAAAAAAAAAGCTTTTATGTGTTCAATGCGTCCTTTAGCATAATGTTTTGATTGCACGTTGAGTTCTACCGTAAAACGTGGTTTTTCACCCCACAAAAAAAGGAGTTTCCCAGTTAATTTTTTGCGTAGAGTTATTTAGTTTGATGTTGAATAATAATTATTATATTAATGCAGAATTAATAATGGGTTTAAAAATACCCTTAGCCAAGCCGAAAAATACTATTGTTCTCTCCGTTATTCGTTTTTTTGTTGTTTTGGACCGTACCTGGGAACCTTCTAGTTACGGAGATATTGGAGGTCAAAATACCAACTTTTTCACAACTTTTTATTTTAAATACATGTTATAACCATTTATTTAAAAAAAAAAGTTGTGAGAAAGTGAAAATGTCATAACTTTACTTTAAGTTGGTACCTTCATGATCCCCGTACTATTCAATGCATCCAACATAACAATATTTAGGATGCGTTACATCGCGTCTTACCGTAAAACGTGACATTTCACCAAAAAAATAAGTAAAAAGTAGTTTGTCAGCAATACTTTTTGCGTCAAGTAAGGTACAGAATACTTGGTTAACGGCTTCGTGAAAAGTCGCCACCGTGTATAATATTTATCCGTTGGAAAAATGGTTTGCAAAATAAATAATTTTAGTCTTTCCACTCATTCGGATCAGCCCCCCTAGCATGGCAATACTATCTCCAGTCTACCAAGACTCGACAAATCTCTTTCTATACAACTTGACAAGTCTTGTCATTCATTTCATACATTTCTAACATCGCCATGCTTGCGACGATAGAGATCTTTCCACAATCTGTCATAAAATGACTATTCAATTCGACTCTTCGTCGACAAAATCCGTTTCTACGCGGGCAGAAGAAACAATGATAATTTATTGTATGTAGCCCTTAAACTTAACCTAGCCTTTAACTTAACTGCCTTAAAGATGCCAAGATAGAAGAAATAATTAAAAATGTCAACATAATTATGTATTTACTATCTTTTTTCAGCACAGGTACATAAGAATGTACTTATAATGCTACCTACATTGCGAAAATATTAATTAAGTACATATTTTTTATTACAATAATTTCTTATGATAAATTTAACATAAATTGACGGCACGGGTCTACCGATTATAGTGGTTGCCTTGCCACTATCTTTACACCGGGTGTTCGTGGGTTCGATTCCCATCCGAGACAAATACTTATGTGATCCACTTTGTTTTGTTTCCTGCGTCTGGGTGTTCTTTGTGTCCGTTAATTATTTGCTAGTTAGTTCATTGAGTTGGCAAATAAAGATTTCTAATTGGTCAATGTTACAATTGCTGTACAAAATCCATAGAGAAATCCCGTTTTTGGCTGATAGCCGAAAGGCACTTGTTCTCCCCGTCACTGCGATCATTATTTTGTTCTAGACCATACCTGGGAACCTTCTAGTTACGGAGATGTTGGGGTGAATCATTCAAATCATCAATACAGCTGTCCAAGTTCGTATAATCACATTCAATAGCTTTTTCATGAAAAAGTCACTTTTTGAGATTATATGAACTTGGAGGATTGTATTGATGATTTGAATGATTATAATTCTGTAACTCCAAACGTGTTACTGGCGCGATTCATATTTTCATCAACATACAACCTGACACTGACCTGCAAATTGCAAGAAACGTAAGAAAATTTAAATTTCGCGGGCTACCCTTGCGCATCCACCTTAACATAAAAAAATCAGGCAAGGTTAGTTTCTGAACGGGATCATTACTTTCCTCACTGTTCAAACAGTGAGGAAAAACCAACTTTCCTCACTTTTTTCGTAGAGGAAAGTGCGTTCGTGCGTGAGTGGTGAAAAAGTGATTTTTCACCCCAAAAAAAAAAGTCTTACCCCAGCAATAATTTTTGCGTAAAGTTACATAATTTGATGTACCTAATGCTTGGTTGACGGCTTCGTGAAGGGTCCTGTTACACCCTGTATGTCCATTGATTGGAGTGTCAACTAAATGAGACAAGAATGTGCGGCCCGAAGTGGTACCTCACATTGTCCTATGTGGCCCTTCACCAAAAAAGTGTGACGACCATTGCTCTAAAGCTATCATGCGAAATTACCTATATCACTCTAAAGTTTTGGTTTTCATTTTCTATTTATAGCTTCTCACGTGTTCATTGAAAAAAGCTTCGCATTTCCCTAAGCTTTAGTGTGTGTGCAAACCTAACTAAACTTACGTCTGTGTGGAGCCTCCATATTCCTCCACAGTGGAAGTTGCGTCCCCTTTTTCACACATAGGTAAAGCAGCCGTGTATAACACTGATGACGTGCGCAATGAACGCTCACATTTTGAATGAATACATCCAACTTCTGTCTAGACTCCTGGTAACCGAATTCAAACTCGCAGCTTCGAATCAATAGTGCAGGTGAAACTAAGGGTGGCGCTGCCTGTACCGCCCCGCCCTAATAACTCATTCCAGTGCAATGTATTGATCGGTTTTTCTCGGGGAAACCACCAGGACTATACGTTTCTGCAGGAGCTTTTCTAAGGCGTTGTGCCATTTTTCATACATTATTTAGTTTGTACTGAATGTTGGATTTTGATCAATATTGCCTACATTATTGTCAGTTATAAAATCTATTTCGATTAAAATAACTATCCTAGTGTGTTAAAAAACTTTCAGTTTTTGAAGTATGAGCCCACGCCCATCCGAAATAGTTAAACAATCTATTGGGTGCCTACTATTAGAATAGTTAATAGAGTAAAAAACTTGTAATTCAAGTTAATATTCTTGATTTTATAACACAGTATTTCCTGTAAGTTTATTTTCTTGGAGACAATCTTTTTTGTTTAGCATTCACCTGAAGCTGAATGACTTGCATAGCAATGATATTTTTTAATTGTTTTCATATTTGGGATTTTAAATGCGTAGACTTTTAGCTCCGAGTTACTTGGAGAACATTTTCTATTTTATGTAATATTAAATCTAACTGGCTTTAAAATGCCAACAAATAATCATCCTAAGGCGCGAATAACACAGACACGGCGTAAGGTGACGGCGCGGCGCAGGCATGATGCCGCTTCAAAACGTTTTCATACAAAATGTACGTGGGCGACGCGCGACGTGTCGTGAATTACACTCATGAGGTGCGGCGCCGCAGTCACGCCTTTCTTATTTTTTCGTTATAAATTCCCCGCTTGCCCTGCGTCAGAGTTGATAGAAATTTTGACGATAAGTTCACATATCGCTTATTCTCTCGCTTATACTCTATTGCTTCAACAGTTGACACCGAAGTACTCGAAATTATTAGGTACTCTCTTGCGGATTGAAAGCTGAAGTTTAAAGTACGTAGTTTCAGTTATCAAGACGACTAATCATGATTGTTGAGTGATTACTGATTATACTGTTCAAATTACTAAAGACCGACCGACCGACGACTAACCGACTTCTAAAACGGAGGAGGTTAGGTATCTGGCCGTTAACTTAATTAAGTTATTTACATTATTAGTCGACAGCGATGTGGCGGAATTCGGTGACATATTTTAGTAGATGCAGTACCTTGGGCTACCGAGCTCTGCTTATGCATTGAGACAACGAATTTTCCCAGATATGAGAGCTAGCTAGATCATTTATTCGCCCCGTAAACCCCTAACTATGTTTTCGAGAATAAATATTAAATATATAATAAATTATATCAATATTTGTAAACACGTTTGTATCCTATTGGATAGAATAAGCGTAATCTAATCGGTATATTATATTCCCACTGTTGGGACAGAGGTAATTAAGTAATTAATAGTTAGTTAGGTAATGTCCGCATATTTAAATTTTACTTTTTAATTAGCCTTGCTCGAGTAAACCTCAAATAATAACTTATCAAACAAAAGCAAAAGTGCAAGCCAGATGCGTCTCGAACCACGCCCTCTGAAGGGTACATTAATAAATATGTATGCATGCGCAGTATTGATTTTATATAGCAAAAATAACTTTTTATTTCATAGTATCTCCAAAAAAAAAGAAACTGAAATTGGGATGTGTGACTGAATGCGGGGGTTCCCAGTCCCACATACAAATTTGCTATGACTTTTTTTTTCAAACATCGAGATTGGACCTTGTTTTGTTTGTAATTTCACAACTCCTTCGTTAAGCGATGCACAGACCACACCCTCTATCTAATGGTCATCGGTTTCCTTAGGTATTTGAAGACCATAAAATACTTATTCAACAACATAAGTTTTAAAAAACTAAGCGAGCTTTTGTCATTTCTATTTTCCATTAAATAAATTGGTTGCAAACTAAATTTTTCAAACGACAATATATCAGTTAATCAGAATTCATTCAGGTTGGTAGCGTTAAATCTCGCTGACGTCACGTTGCCAATGTAGTGCGGATGTGCAAAATGTGTACGCAGATTGACGTCACCACCAAACCAGACAAGTCCACTTCAAACAACTTTATATGTACAGGCGGGAAAACACAGAACTAAAACAAATGTACCAAGTTTGACGGATCGATGCATTTTTTCTCGACAAGCAGCGCCATCTTGAACAGCAAACATAAAGTGGTATAGTTTCGCAACGACGAAACATGGAACTCTTCTCTTTAATGCGTCCCTAGTACAGATTTCACCGCGTAGGCTCAGTTTTCACATTGGAAATGAATGTAAACTGAATATATACTATCTATAGGATAGACTCTGTTTTTAAATGCATTGTTTGAAGGGGTGAATCTGGTTTTTAATAAGCACCGTGTAACTTATCTAGCGTATGATTTCGTGCAAATTGTTTCATCCCTCAATACACGTAGTTTTCCTACTACCTACCCCAGCTTGTGAAACAGGGTTGAATTTTCATGCAAAGCGCCAATGCATTGTGTAGAGCTACCTCGTTTATGTTTCTGCGATCCTAGTACCGTATGGTTTTATTAGACATCCAATGAAGGCAGAAGGACCGCTGTTTAATATCAGCAATGTAAACTACAATATTTCTTGCAGATATTTTTTTCTCACTTTCGTTTCGACTCTTAAATAAATGTCCTCACAACATTTTCACTTGTATTAGGGAAACAATCCTAGCAACAAGACGCGAGTAAGCGGGAAAAATCCTTGGAAAATCCATAGTTCTTCTTTAGTAATTATAATAATGTAACGAAGGTTTTTCCTGAACTGGTAGGTAAACAGTTGCTTAATTTTTATTACCTACCTATGCATTATCATCGGAAAAGGTATTTGGTCGGTATTTGGTTCAAGGGTTAGGAAAGTAGTAAACGCTTCGTAATCACTAATATAAGCGTGTCTAAATTTAACAATAAATTGAAGCCCAAAGTTCACTCTGTAAGTGAACATGGCGCGAAACCTAACAGCGCCAAAATTAAAATACACAAACAAAGCCCAGCGCTAAACTGCAAATATAACACCTAAGATTAAGGGGCAGTGTACATAGATAGCCAATAAATACGAAGTTCGGAACAGGGCCGGATAATCGCCGGTTTATGACCGCCCATGTGCACAGCGGCCCGTTTCTGAGAACACGCAGAGAAGATACAGCTCCCTTACGACGGTCGTAAAAGATGCGGTATAACATGTGCAATGGCGGAGCCTGCATCTGACGAACTGATCTCTGGTTCTGATGCTTTTAAGGTCGGGATTTAGTGCCAGATATGTGCGTTTAAATGTGAATCGGTCTGTATCATTGTGTCGGAAGGGTTGGGTTCATAATTTGTTGTTTATGCAGGTAGGAACTGAATCGGTATTTGGTTACGCACGTTATCTAGACTGCTGAAAATTATTTTGTTATTGTTATTAAATAAAAGAGGCCTAATTAATATTATTTTAATTCCAACTGTGTTTAAAACATAGTGCTGCAGTGTCTCCGAACAAAAGGTTTCTGGGCCAGGCCTAGCACAGATAATATTGCCTATTTTTTGTCCCATAAATAATTTTCATTACTCATAGTCGGAAAGTGGGTCTGAAGTTGCCTGAGGAGCGGGTTGAAAGTAAAACTTTTCATCCCTAGAGAGAATCGTTTTCAACTGACAGATGTCAAATTATAAAAAAAAACTAGTTCTATTTTCACATTTATAAGTAACCGTGTTCCGACTTTCTATACAGCCACTCAATTACAGCGCGGGGTAAAATTGAAAAACATAAAGCTATGTATAAAATAAAGAATATATTTTTTAAATGACTATAAATTTAGTGTCAACTATTTCTTTAAAATAACAGATTTGGGCAAATTATTTACCATTTCTTCAATGATGAAAATGGAAAATAATGGCTGAATAGCTGGCCAGCCGCAGAAAAGGAAAAACAGAATAGGGTAGGCGGCTATCCGATCTTCATTTGGTTTTTCTAATTGTAGAGTTCTGTCTATACTTGTGTTCATCTGATTCAGGTAAGGATATAACGTCTGATTTCATATGGGAAGAGGCTAAAGCAGTAGTGGAAAACCTTTTACCACCTAAATCGAAACAAAGACTTACTTTTCAAACCTTCAACATATGGAGCGTGTATTCTATGTTAAAGACAACAATAAGTACTAAACACAATGTACATTTAAAGGATTTCGAGAGAGTAACATCGTTTCTCAAAAGGCAATCTGATGGATTTAAATCTAAAAAATCCAAAGTTTTCACTTCTCAAGAGATTCTCAGAAAATATCAAATATCAACATACCCGGAGAGAACCTCTAACTAACTATAACTAATTGTTCTAATTTTACCATAAACTTTAAATAAATATCTCACCGAAGTTGTTGATTTATGTTTTTATTTTTACTTTCCTTGTATTCGTAATGAAAAGCACAGTGTTTACCTCGGGTTAAAGACTTATTAAGTCCCTCGAACTCCGTCTCGGGACTAAATAAGTTACTTTCACCCCTAGGGTAACAATGTACTATTTAAGACCTCAAATATTTCTCTTCTCTAAAATAAAAAGTATACAAATGCATATTAATTGCATCACTTGTTTGCAGCGTTGCCATTAATTTAATATGTATAAATCTATTTCTGCCAGTTTTTTGAAGATGTCAGAGGCTGTATTTTTTTTGAGGGGTGGTGCTAGCGGATCTAAGTATTGTATGACAAAAAGTTATTTTTTTCAAAAACCTATGTTTTTCTACTTCAATTACATTTAACATCTATAAAAAAAAATATACAAATTATTATTAACAAGATTTTGAGAAAGAATTTGAAGGACGAATGGGTTTAAGCAATGAGGTTATTTTAGAAGCATTTTGCTAAATGTTTAGAGTTAAATGTACACCCCCAACATTTTGGAGATAACCATAGCTAGCCTCTTCCTATTTGGCTTAAGGTTTTAGTAGATTTTGTGACTGCAATACATTTTTAACTTTTCCGTCCGCGTTATCGCTAATTCTTCGCTTCTACGCCCTCTTTTCACATCATTTACCTAGTAATAATCATGCTTTTTGGTGACACTTACAACGAGGGCTATTGTTTGTGAGCTCACCAGATGGCGCCATTGGCGAGTAAGGTGCTCTCATTAATTCTTTTCTATACTTTAAAGTACCTATAACTTCATAAAAAGTTTATTTTATCACGTATAACAACATAGTGTAAACTTCAGATACATATTTACAATATCATATTGTCCCAAAAGTTAGCAAGCAAAAAAAAAAAAACATATGTATGTATGTGTATAGGTGTGTGTATGTATGTGTGTGTATTTGTGTGTTTATGTTATTTAAAAATCATTCATCCTCCAAGTAACACCTAACAAATTAGATCGTTACTTGCTACTATTGCCAAGTCATAATTAATCAAGCTATCAATCTTGACCACAATCGTGAATATTAGTAAAAATACGTGATAATAAAAAAGCGCGAACGCACTAACACTCTATGACGTTGACAATTCTGGAGACCATACTCTACACGAACGCATCATCAGCTCCCATTGCATTATATATTCTCAGTAGTTTGGGGCCGTTTTAACTGAACTTTCAAACTTCAAAAAACCTAAAACAAGAACGAATCCTATTGTTACTTGGTTAAATCAAGAGGTGTGAAAGGGACACTGGATCATATTCGCTAGTCTATCTTGCTATCACCTTGCATCATTACACGTTTCCCGATTACAACGCTCAAGTTTTCATGATCAGCCATCCCTGACTCTCGAGCGGGGTCTCGTTATTAATGTACAGTTTATGTCAGTCAAAAAAGTATCGGGAATGGATTATTTGTTTATGATTCCAAATTTTTTTTTTTTTTTTTTTTGTTAGTTTGGGTCGACTGATTTCCATTTGAGTTGCATATTAAATACAGTGCTGTTTTTAGTTAGATCATTATCTAGTGTGTATTGCGAATTTCATTGGACAAAAACATCGAACAAAGCGTTTGTCTTAAATATTGCATCGCCAATGGATTTTCGTGTTCGGAATCCCTGTAAATGTTACAGAAGGATTACGGTGAATCGACTTTATTTAAAACACGTGCTTATGTGTGGTATAAAGCGTTCAAAAGTGGTCGAGATATGATGGGAGATTTGCCTCTCTCTGGTAGGACATCAACGTCTTCAACTGAAGTTAACATCGCAAAAGTGAAGGAAACAGAAATGAAAATCTTCATTCAAGTTTGAGAGAGATAACTGCTGAACTTTCTGTGTTTCACGAGTCGATCCGTACCATTTTAAATAATCATTTGGGTAAATGAAACATGTTGCCGCTCGGCTAGTCTCAAAGATCTGATTTTTCTCCAAAAACCCAATCGCATAAGAGTCGCTGAGGACATGCTAGAACGAGTCAATACCGACCTAACATTCGTGAAACGCATTATTACTGGTGACCAGACATGGAACTATTATTACTGGTCACCACCTGAATTTGACGTGCAAACTAGTCAACAAGCTTCGGAGTGGCGTCTTCTAACTAAACCGAAACCGAAAAAATCACTCCAAAGTCGATCAAATCAAAGTTCACCGTTTTCTTTGACTATCGCGGTGTTGTGCACTCGGAATTCTTGCCTGAAGGTCAAACAGTAAATAAAGAATATTATTTGAGCGCTAAGAGGCGTTTAAGAGAGCAAATTCGACGAAAAAGGCCAGATTTGTGGAAAGAATTCTTGGATTTTGCAACAAGTAATTGCGCCTTCGAAAAAGGCCATCATAGTCGAAGAATTTTTGATCAAAAATTCAATAAATACCATAGAGCAACCACCTTATTCACAAGATATAGCTCCAGCTGACTTCTTTATTTTTCCTAAACTCAAATTACCACTTCGTGACACCCGTTTTCATTCAGTAGAAGAGATTCATAAAGGAGATTTCGCAGCGAGAACTGAACTCAATTCCGGAATAAGCGTTTTAAAAATGTTTGATGATTGGATTTGGATTGGATTATTCGTTGGCGTAAGTGTACCGTTTCTGAAGGAGCAAACATTGAAGGCGATAAAATAACTTTGGCTGAATAACTAATATTTTGTGTATTATTGATCGTTTCCCGGTAATTTCTTGACATAGTAGTATTTTATTGTAAAGCAGGCTGGTGTCCGCAACTCCACGTCCAAGCGCGTAGTCAGCCTAGTTTGTTTGTGAATCAATACACGTGCTGCACCCCAGGCAACGTTTGCATTATCTCATTTCTCTACCTTTTAGGTTCAACGTTAGGTATTAAGATTTCACCAATCACCATCTAAACGTGATTAACACATCTGAACGGTGTTTAAGAATCGGCGGTTATCCCTGTCTATATTCCGTAACAACGATGACACTAACATCTCTTGACCGTAGTTTAGATGTGTTGATCGTGATCAGTTTCATTGGTAAAATTCGCTCTAAACCTTCTATACACAAGGTGTAAACGGACCATTCGCGAAGCCGTTGAACAAATACAGTGCCGTTCAGAAGTTAGTCGTAATGTCAGATTGACATTAAAATTGGAGGTTTAGTTATCATCTACAAGGTTTTACTGACTAAAAACTTAAGCGCCAGTAATTAGGGATTTTCATATATTTTATTTTTGACTGACTTCAAAAATTTGCATGCAAAATCTGTAATGCAAAACCTTTTTTACATTTCACTGACACACACATGAGTGTGTCAGTAAAATCTAAAGAAACGTTATAACATGTGATGCATAAAAAGTAAGCGTGGCTATTTTTTGGCCAAAGAATCAGCATTGCCTTTGACAGCGCTGTGGACGATTTTTTTGACGCCCTATAACCCTTTTGATACTTGTACATATTTTGATTACTATTGTAAATTTGTAGTTTGTAAATAATGCATAAAAATTAATATATTACGTACCTAAGTTACTTTCCCACTTATATACTAACCTACCTAGCTATTTTTGTTACTGGTTGCATTGATTTTTGGAGTAAATGGCGCTTGTCGTGGAAATGAATTCATAAACATCAAACTCGAAGCTATCGAAAAACATTCAGATTTGTTGCTGGTAAATTTGCCAGATACAAAATCAAAGAAAGAACGGACATTCGTAGTCCGTGGAGAATACGTAAGAATTATAGAAAAGTAACAAGCTCTACGCCCCTCTAGTATAAACACTAAAAGGTTTTTCATAGCTTATAATAATGGCAAGTGCACAAGTCATTAGAAAAAATAAGATCAGCAGCATGCCGAAAGAAATTGCGAAATAGGTACCTGAAATTGACAAATGCCGAGCTCTACACGGGCCAATGTTTCAGGAGAATATTGGCTACTCTATTGGCGGATTCAGGAGCAGATATGACCCTGATTAAAAGACACGGTGGGTGGAAATCTGATGTAGTTACAGAGAGCTACATTGAAAATTCAATACAAAATAAGGATAAAATAAGCTGCCGCATTAGTGACAGCATGAAACTAAAAACACCGTTGTAACTGATCCTTGGACACCTTTGTCACCGCAATCTTCCACATCAAAACACTATTCATCTAGCACGCTGCCTCAAGCACCACCTTCACCAACATTCACGATCCAAAATGGTCCTCAGCAGACCCAAGTTCCTGAAACTTTACTTAACAGTAATACTCAAATAAACTCTACCTCAACTTCATTAAATGTACCGAATAAAAACATATCTTTGTCTTTCCAGAACTGGTAACTAGCTAATGTATCAAACGTAACTTTTAATTGTTTCAATTAAGTCTACTAACTGTTATTATAATTTTAATAAATACTTTGATTCTAGTACTATTGCTTTTTATTGTCTCGTAGATGGTGTGAAAAGTAGAGTATTCTCTTCGGGGATAAAGGTGCCTTCATCTTGGGCGACCTGGAATCCCACGCTCCACTCAGGATTCTTGTCTTAACTCCCTCGCTTTGCTCGGGCATTAGGCTGAGGTGTAGCTAATAGTACGCCCACATTTAGCCAGTTATGTTTAAGTCCCGTGTAGGAGGACGAGTCTATAGCCATCAACCGGGCACAAATCCAGATTACGTGGCTGCTACTGAAAAATTTCTGATAGACAAAACCCAATATCGATTTTCCCGACACAGGAATCATACTCAATACTTGCGGTTGTAACCACTATACCAACGAGAACAAGAAAATGTTCTACATATTTACCAAAATAGCTAGCCGCAAATAAACTGTGAAAGGGCTGAATCAACAATTCAAAATTCAAAATCAATCAAAAAACTTTTTTGCAAAAAATAAAACCGACTTCAAAAAAACGTGGAAAAATAACTTTAGCTTCAGAAGTCGTGACTTTTGTTTGTTCGATTGAATATTTTTGCCACCGACTTCTGAAGCTAAAGTTATTTTTTCACGTTTTTTTGTTTTTGAAGTCAGTTTTATTTTTTGCAATTTTTTTTTTTTATTTTCCTTTTTTAGTTTCAATATTCTACACAAATATTTGCTATAGGTACATTTATTTTACATTGTTAACAACTCCTTTCATGGTAATAGGGTTATCCCCAATAAAATGTAACTTATATCGTTAACATACCTAACTGTCGATATCTGGGTGTACTGTACACATCTGCGTACTCCCTCAGAGTATACAGGTGTTATGTTATATTCTAATATTGTGTAAAAAATAAACATCCAAGCGATTGCAGCAATCACGACAGATTTTCTGTCTATTAATGAAGCATTCCATTGTATATCTCCGAAGATCAGCATCAGATCCTGACTTATACCTTCCATCATCAGCTCAGCAACATGAGACAATGATTATCAGGTACAAATATCGTTAGAAAGTACCTATATGAAAAACATTGTAAAATGTCATGGTTGCCCTCGATTTCCCTGGGAACCCATCATCAGATTCTAACTTTGTGATAACGGGACCACCTCAGTAGTATAGGCTTTCAAATAAAAGATGAATTTTGAAAATCGGTCCACAATAAGCGGAGAAATCGGTGAACATACAGGACACACAGTAAAACGTAGATCTCCTCATTTTGTTTGAAATCGGTTAAAACATTGTCAAAAGACTTTTGGTGAAACATTAGTGAACCGCTAACAATACATTTCATGGTAAAAGGCTTATCCCCAATTAAATAGAACTTAACATACCTAACTGCCGAAAAGTTGTACAGTACATATCTGGGTACCCCCTAGAGCATACAAGCGTGATATTATGTTATGATGTTGTATAAACAATAAACATCCAAGCGATTGCAGCAATCACGACAGATTTGCTGTCTATTTTTGAAGAGTTCCATAGTACATCTCCGAAGATCAGTATCAGATCTTCACCAAATTTAAAATGGGACCACCGCGAAACAATATTCTACCAAACAAAAAAAGAATCATCGAAATCGGTTCACAATTATCGAATATATCGCTGAACATAAACACAATAAAAAAACCGACGACTTGATTACCTCCTCCTTTTGGAAGTCGGTTAAAAAACACATTTGTTCATACCGAGGCTACGAATCTCATCAAAAGTTACAAAAGACCGTGAGAGCGGTTGAAGTGGTGGTGCAAAACTAACTGCTTCGCTTTTAATTTAAAACTTTAAATTTCACATATTGTAAAAGCAATCAGAAATTTTTCCAAGTTTTTCTAAAATATCACTGACATTTTGTAAAGGAGAACCTCTTTTGGAAACCAGGATTTATAATCAATTTAAGTTTAATTTCGCAGCTTTTCTTCTTGTAAGTGCATTTTAATAAAAGCTTATTTTTTTAAGGTTTTTTATTAATTCACAATTTTATTTTTCATCTCAAACATTTTCCTGAATGAAGTTTACATGCAAAGTGGTTAAAACTCACTTTAGTTTTAACAGAAACACGGGTAGGGGTAATGCGCTTAGTACTATTGAAAGACCATGAAGTTTTAGTTTTTCTTTAATAAAATTAGCGAATTATTTAACAAATTAATGAAGGTAGGTACCTACTATAAAAATATAAAATCGCAAATTCACCTTGATTAAGCTGTGCCTTCTCATGATGGCTGGCTGGTGTTACTTTTGTTTGACTTATTCTGTTTTTTTGTGTGCAAGCGCGGCTTCTTGGGTAGGTACATGCATCGCCTAGGTTGGAATATGTCTGGTAAGTACCTACTGACCATTTCCTAATAGAAGAATTCTGTAAGTAACCCTTTGAACGAGGGACCAATGAAACTAAATTCAGCAAGAAAGGCAGCTGACGACATCGCTTTTTACGCTTCTGCACCAGGGCATCTTCATGTCATCCAGAGTTCATAGTTATCGACTTTGTCCGGCTTCCAGTTTATCCGGTTGCAGCTGAATAAAATTATTTCAAATGAAGCGACTGCCTATCTGACCTCCACAACCCATTTAGTACTGGGTAATACGATACCCCTTGGTAAGACTGGTTGTCAGACTTTTTGGGCCACTGACTACAGACTACAGATGACAGCCGGGACCAACGGATTAACGTGCTTTCCGAGGCACGGAGGAAACTCGGTATGTAATGGGCGGTCGCCCATCCACCTACCACCAGGACCAACCTAGGCAAGCACGGCTTAAGCAGAAAACCCTAACCTAAGCGACAAGCCAGAAAAGGGGAAGAATTGAAAATGGGTGCTCAACCTGCCCTGACTGCGGTCCGTAGCTTCATTCCAAGAACGAGCCAAGTTGATGAGGAGGGTTTCACTAAAGTGGAAAGGAAGAAGAAGAAGGCCTGTTCTCGTAACCTGTGCGGTATCGCACCGAGTGGACCTAACATACTGCTGCGCCCTGCTGTGCCTACGACGCAGCTGTACGTTTCACGTCTGCACCACTCCACGACGATTGAGGAAGCCGTGCAGTACGAGGGGCGAAAGGTTGGAATCGCGCCACAACTTCAACTTTAAGTCATTTATGGTACGAGTTCCAACCCACCATCTACAGACCTGTTTGAAAGAGGACTTTTGGCCGAAAGGTGTTGCATATCGACGTTTCCGAGGACGGTTACGCGACACCACGCTGCGAAACACGACGCCGACAACGTGTGTTTAGTTATAGTTTCATATGTTTTAGAATATGTATGAGTATATTATTGTTGTAAAATGTAATTTTGTGTATTTTATCTATGGGCCTTAGATGCCTGATAATAAAATGATGATTATTATTATTATTATTTAACCTAAAGATCCACCCGAGTGGCTGTTATTATTTTGCCACGAGCTCTTCGCGATGTACGGGTCACTAAGATAAAGAGATATCAATAAAAATAAAAAAAACAGAGTACCTAACTTTGCAAAAAAAGAACGTCTCTTCACCCAGCGACATCAATATATTAAGTACCTACGTCTTATCCTTTAAAAAGGTCAGGTGCATAGACGACTATAAACGTCGCAAAAAGAAATCGCAGCACGTGTTCTCTAGTATTCACACACGAAGAAAAATTGTGCGAGTTTACAATCAAACTGGCATTCCTATAAGATTGTTGTCATCAATAAAGCATAATTATCTCTAACTTTCAACTACCAACTTTATGAATTAACTCCGCAAGGTTCGCCTAGCACTCGAAACCACTTGAGAGTCTGCCGTGGCCCAGCACTAGTGCTCTCAACACCTCCTTCAAGTTCCCTGTACGTCGTCAGGATGCCTGATTCATTGTGTGATAAAAGACTGCCACGCGTGGGACCTCACCTATCGCACAGACGACACGATGTCGGTACTAGGCAATTTGGTTATGTATGTTTAACCTCCTTTGTTAATTTATAGACAATGATCTTCATTTATAAACTACTCGAACTTAACATCACGCCTGCCATTCACGAAAGGTTAGGCAGAGGTATACCTAATAGAGTAATAGTACGCCCACCATAGGGGTCGAGCCTATTGCCTTGATGGCAAGCTCTACTAAGAAATTCCTGGTGGAAATTAAAAGTAACCTTTTTTCGGTATCTTAGTTACCAGGAACAGGCTGGCTGAAAATGGTAGATTATGCTCACAGAGCACTTTGCCATCAGTTTCTATAGAAGCTTCCGTACGAAGTTTCTAGTAAAATATACGTCGTCTATACTTACTAACTATGACAATAAGCAGCCCAACTAGATAAAATAATTACCTAATTAATTTAGAAGTAAAGTGGCCTACTATTGACCTCAATAATACCTTCAAATGGTAAAACCGGAAAGCCTGACTCAATATTTTTAACAATCTGTCATCATTTTCATAATCATTACCACGGCTAGACACCGATAACTTCACCAACCCGTGCTTTCAAAAAAGTAATTAACTTTATGTTTTACTCGCATTCACTTAATAATGGGTAGTTGACATCATTAACCAACAATTCCATGACACAACTTGTCTGGAGTACGGAAGAAAACTAAATACTGCGCCGACTGACAAATTTGGGCGTCCCATAAAACTGAACAACTTTCTCTACGGGACCACCATCGAAATCGTAAAAAAATAATCAGCTGTCCTATACAAAATTTCAATACCTACTCGACCCAAATGTATGGGACAGCTGATTATTTTTTTACGATTTCGATGGTGGTCCCGTAGAGAAAGTTGTTCAGTTTGATGGTCCGTACCACAGTATTCCATATGATTGTACCCTTTCTGTTACACGTTGTATAGTTAGGCATATGTTTCTAGTGTCGACTCGAAAGAAGTAAAGGTATCCATTTTTTATAGACATAATCTGTGGGCAATCCTATAGTATAGTAAAAAAAGTTCAAAGTTCAATACAATTGTTTGTGTGGCTTGGCATTTTGAAAGACAGGCACTGACTGGAAGCTGCTAAACTGCTTATATCAAAAACTGATCACTTTTTTATCAAAAACATAAAAACTGGTCACTTTTATAATGCCTAATAATTAATGTTAATTTCTTGACAATGATTTATATAATTTCACTAGCTCCTGAAATACAGGTACTCGATAGAGTACCTGTATTTCAGGAGCTAATTTACTACCTATTAAATGTTTTAAAGTTAACTTACTCCACCCCTGAGACCCTGGCTCCAGTGCTAGTATCCTAGCACTGGAGCCAGGGTCTCACATTTTTCTGTACCCTCTTTTTATGGCAATAGAAATTTTATTTATTTTTTTATTTTATGGGCGTGAGCTTGAACTCATGGGTTTATGATTTAAAACATTTAATAGGTAGTAAGTTTATTTATGACACTTTGTTTCTTCCCACTGTTTTGAGGAGTATTAGGCATGAATGCTCTTTACTAAAATTATAGCACTTTTCTAACTAGTAAGTTTGTCATGTAGTTCTGTGGCGAATTTTCCCGCACTAGTTTGGAATCGCAAAGTAAAAAAGCACAACTGTTCAATACACTGCGCTGTAAAGCACAAATAATTATGGGAATAACCGACACGCGTTGCAAAAAGAGCCTTATTTTCGGGCAACTGTTTTGAAGAATAAAAAAAATAGTTTCCACTGTCTTCATACTCCTCCAGACATTATGAAAAAAGAAAAATAATAGTGGTTTTCAATAATTATTCTTCTTAATTCAATACGTTCAAAGAGCGTTCAAAATTATCTGTTTATGATGGTAATTTAATCCGTATGTTTTACTACAGTAAACTTTTCAAAACATAAACCAAAAAATACCTAGTACTGAAAATTCTAACGGCGCAATACAATAACCTTTTTTGTATTAAATACTCTGCAACAAATGCTAATATTTAAGGAGCAAATCCCAATAAAGTAACTTAGCAACTTTGATCCTTTCAGCTACAGCATTTGTTTTCGAATGTTCATAGAATTTCAGTATTCAAGCAGGTTTACGTAAACTTATACATAGAATCTTTACTTTGGGGTAAGTTTTAATCACTACTTAATAGATTTTACTTGCAAGTTATGATTTTCCAGCCTGCGTCTAAAAATGATTTTCTAAGAACCAACTAGAAAGAAGCAATTAGACAAAAATATGATTTCGAGATAAATGTCCGCGGAACACGGCTATTTATTTATAGGGCTCAAACGGACCCCCGTTTGAGCCCTACCTCGTTTGATACCTCTGATCAAAAAATATTGCTGGGAAATAATTGTTTTTCTAATTTTCACTTATTGAACACTTTTATTTAAAACAAAAGAACGAATAATTTAGATCTTTGAGCTTTAATATCTCCGTAACTAGAGGGGATGGTCCGGAACCAATGAAATATCGCAATGACGAGAAGAACAAGCCTCTCGGCTTCGCTAAACATGTTTTTACACCTTACGTAACGAAGTCCTACAACACATTTTTACAAAATGGTAAACTATTCACCCCTTGCCACCAGTTACCAGTAATGACGCAACAGGAAACCATAATAGGCATATAAACAGCCCCATGTAACTAGGCGAAGAGTCTCTTCCGCTTCAGGGCTTATGAAAACAGTAAATGATGTTAAACTCACCATGTTCATTGGCCACAGCATACTGGTAGTTGGGGATGAGGTCGGGCAGGTCGTGGTGCGGCGGCGGCGAGGCGGGCGGCGGCCGGTAGCCCGCGTCTACGCCGCCGTACGCCAACGGCCACTCGCGCTCGTTGATGGCGCCGTACGCGCAATAATCGCCGCCGTACGCCAGTTGCTGGCCCGAGCTCGCGTGCGAGTATGCGCACGCCCCGTAGTCTATGGAACCGCCGCCGCCGGCGCCGGCACCGCTGCCGCCCGCCAGCTCGTAGCCTGTCGGCTGCGACGGTGGCAGCGATGGCACTCCACCGCCGCAGAGATAACTCCCGCTTCCGAACTGAGGCTTCAACGCTTGACACTTCCGACGGAAACCGCGTGGTCTTCTTCTAAACGAACCTTCCTCGAACATGAACTCGGATGACGGATCGATCGTCCAGTAGTGACCTTTGCCTGGCCTGCCCAGCCCCTTCGGTAACTTCACGAAACATTCGTTTAAACTTAAATTATGGCGAACGGAGTTCTTCCAGCCCTGATAGGAGCTGCGGAAGAACGGGAACTGTTGTTGGAGGAACGCGTATATCTCGCTGAGCGTCAGCCTTTTGTTTGGCGAATGTCGTATGGCCATGACTATGAGGGCGATGTAGGAAAAGGGTGGCTTTTCTTGTCTCCGGGTGGCGGGCGCGCGGCGCGCCGCCTCCTCCGTGGTTTGGTCCTCGGTCTTCATGCGTGCACGTGCGTGTGCGCCGGGTCGCGTGCGAGCTCGCAGTGCGCGCGCGCCGCCTCACAGCCGCCGCGCGCCGCCCACCGCCGCCCCACCACACCACTCCCACGTCCGCCTCCATACTCGAGCTTATTGGCAAACCGATACACGCTGATGAAAGCGCTATACCATCTCGCGCAGAGTCTGAAAACTGACTGAATACTGAAAGGCATAACCTGTATCATACGATTTATGCAGAAATTTCTCAGAACAGCCTTACAAAGCTCATAGGTTTAATTAGGAATTACTTGTAACTCGGCTTATTTGCGGAACTAGTAACTGCTCTGATAGATTAGTAAATTGCCGAGCGCTCCCTGCGTTTATATTCTCCTAGGTACATAAGAAGGGAGTCATGGTGAGTTGGTGGCTGGAAGTTCAGGTCCAGCCCAGCTCCTCTTAGGATGTATGGACATTTACGAGAGTGCGGTCATTGCACTGGCGGATCCCCGTCTGTATCATCCACAAACTCATACAAACATCCAAACAGCGGAAAACCCGCTTAGACAATAATATTTACCCGTCGCAAGGACGCCTGTCGAACGCCCGCTCTTGACCTAGCACAATTAAACCAAACATTTTACTAGAACTATAAAACAGTTATACGACGTACACCAAATATTTACCATAAAGCGTAAACCAAAAGTTTTGCATTAAACTTGCCGGATTTATTTACTCGCACACGTGTAAACTAAAGAGCGCAATCGAAACCAAACTTTATTCGAACATCATACGATTTATTTTAGAAACCACAAATTGAAGAATCAATGGCGTTTGGCAGTTCTTCCCACCATTGAAGAGAATGAAGAGGAAGACATTGTAACAAGCTGTATTAAACAAACTTCAACTTTATTGCTATACATTAAGCACTTTTTATTGATAAAAGAAATCTATTGCGTATACAGTCGTATACCATAACAGTAACGATAAGGATACTATTTCTTGAGCGGAAGTGACGCCGTGACGTCACCCTACGCTATGCAAAGCAATGTGTGCTCTGTAGCTTTTCGAGTAGGCTAAAGTTTTGTTATAACTTCGTTGTGCTGTTATGAAGCAACACACAACATAATATTCCGAAGATATTCCAAGAACTCTTAGGTAATACGTAAGTGGACAAATTAAATCCTAAATGATTTCATTCAATCTTTCAGTGTCTCAGTATGATTTTACCTTTTTACCGCTAAATGTATACTAAAGTGACGTAACAGGAATGTCGTGATAAATAAATAAATCATTATTATCGAACGGTGCTATAAATACGTGGCATCAGAGCACCGGGCACGGATGCGCAGGCGCCGCGGGTTGCTGATCTCTCCTATAAACAATCACTGCCACTGTAGTAAACATTAATACTACCATTGTAATTTTTTATTTATGCTTTAGTTATGACTACGATTAAACGTAAAATAAATTCAGCAGACAAGGGGTCATGTCTACCTTTCATACTTATTCTACAACAATGTATAATGAAATATAAACAAACATACATGCAACAAATACCATACCACCATTCTGAGAACATAGATAGTTCAGTAGACAACATAAATACCTACCCATTTCAAAAATAGTCCATCAGGTACGGCGGAGATGACAAACGTACCGCACATCCAAAGTTGCTCACTATTTCAAAGCTACTTTTCTCTTTCCAACGCAGTGTTTCCAGATAATACGGAGTTAAAAGGAAGATGTGCTCTGACACGACCGGCCAAACCCCGCCCACAAGATGGCGCGGACGCTCGGAGCGGCGCGCGCGCAGCCGGCGGAGCATTGCCTGATCTTGAACCCTCCATTCATCACCTTTTACGATCTAGTCATGTTTGCTTTGAGGTTTTTACGGTTTCGCCTTAATTTTTGGTGTGCAATTAGACATTTTATTGCTGAAGTTTAATTGATTTTCCAACCATTATTACTGACCGAAAAATTCGAGAAATCACATCCAGAGCGACATGTAACGATTTATTAGACATGTTACACATGTTGGTATAGTAAACGTCGGGGTTTATTAGATTACTATGTAACGTAAGCCCGGCGGCGGCGGCGGCGCATACGCATGCTATTGAGATAAGCACATCCTCGACTGAGCGAGTAACCGTGGCCTCTAAGAATGTAGGTATACTTTGCCTTTGTCAGCGGCTCTATGACTCAGTGCGAACCAAGTACGAACCAAGTGCGAACTAAGATAAAGGCCTTCATTCAGGTAAGCAATAACGATGTGACCTTAATATAACTAACATACCTTATATTTTATCAGTTTTCGAATAAACTAATTACAGTTACTGATTCAATGTTACATGGATTGTAACACTTACTGAAAATATAAATACCACTTGACCAAAGAATAAGTCTTAATTTGAAATTAAGTAATCTTTATAAGATTTTATTACAATAATACATTACGTAGCTATTCGTAGCCCTGTGCTACGAAAACCGTAGCGGCGTAGACCTTCCGTAAACTTGCACTTTTTTAATACAGGTACCTACTGAACCCAGTATTCGATGTTTAAAGGTTAGTTTACATTGACAACTGATGATGCTTTATGCGATTAATACAAACTTTATTGAACGTCACGTGCTATTAGGTATGTTACAATTTGGTATTTCTTTTTTATTATTGGAGTCCAAAATAAGCCCTATTGGAACTTTGTGCTGTCGTGATGCGATTGCGTTATGCCAACGCCTTCAAAATTTCGCCTTTTTAAGTGAAACAATCACTTTTCTTGTCATCAAATGCTTTTTATTATTTAGGTTTTATTTTGTGTTTTGAATTATATTTATTTGTTTTTTCTAATTTCTGTGTCACCTAGTTTTATGTGCATGCTGTCTTCCCCTGTAATTGAAGGAAAACACGGAAAAGAACCTTTGTAGAACTGTGACCAGTAATGTGTCTGTGTATCCTTTGTTGGAGAAAAAATATTTGAAAGAAACTTGTAAAATGGTTTAGATTCGATTGCCGTCGATTACCTATCAGTTTTAGCCTATCAATAATATTGGAGGTCGCATATTTATGTATGCACTGGCTTGTGAGAATAATCATATTTTACACATGACAGAATTAGCTTAGTTACGGTTGTTTATGTTCTGATACATTGTAGCCTGTGTTTTGTAACGTGCTTGTAAAAATATTGAACCACGTATGAATATATTCTACCATCCCACTGCTGGTCTTATCATTATTCCAATAAATAAAACCTTGTGGACGAACTCGTTCCACTCTGATGTCAACACATGGTAGAAAGGTTCTGACGCTACCGTAATAAGGTTTGTCTTTGGATACTGTAGTCGACTTCGCGAGGTTTCGGAGTGTTTGTATATCCGTTAAGATAAGCTAGCACAGCATAATTGTATTTAGACGGATGAACGTCAAATAAATAAGTACTTTCCAGAACGTACCGGTTGACTGCACTATTAAGATTGTTTTTGACGTTATAATTGAGTTTTTGGTTAGTTTATTTTACTTTTCTTTTTTATTATAATATTAGCTGTTGCCCGCGACATTCTTTTGCGTGAAACTATCATAAAAAATTACTTCACTTTTTTAATCGAATTTTGTTACCAATTTTAGGGTTTATTTATTTTGCACGGAATCATAATTATTTTTCTAAAATACAAGTAGCCTATGTTAGACCTTATAACATCAGCTATCTGCCAGTAATAATCCCGTCGAAATCGGTCCAGCCGTTTCGGAGTTTAGCCGGAACAAACAGACAGACCGACAGAACAGACCGCAGACAAGCAAAAATTGCAAAAATGTGTTTTTGTTAAGTACCGTATATAATACTTTCATATGCATTCAGTAAAAAGCTGTTATTTTGATATTATAAAAAGGCACTACAATTATATTTATTTATATGTATGTATAGATAGATGTATAGATACGTAATATGTAGTTATTGTATGTTTTTACTTTTTTTATATCAGCCTGCTCTGTCCCACTGCAGAGCAAAGGTCTCCCCAAGGCTTTCCGATCCTGTTTACAATTGGCCCTCTCCGACCAGTCCGTTAAATTAAAAATGAGTTCAGATCGTCACGCCAGCGTTTCTTGGGCCTGCCTCGTTTACGACGGCCGACTTTAGGCACCCACTGTGAGACTATCTTCGCCCATCTGTTCGGCTTCATCCTAGAAACGTCTTTGTAATATGATTTCTTATAAAATATAAGAAAGCTCTTTGTGATCTTAGTATCAAGTTGTTAGTAAGATAATTTGTAAGATGGAGTTTCGTGACTATTCTTCTCGATACCACTGAGAATTTATTAAATTTCCGTGTTTGTTCAAGTTTGTCGTTCAAACCAAGAGTAGTTTATTTTCAATAATAATTATCATGAATTTTTTTAAATTCCTAAAACATCATGTTAAGAATAGAAACTAGCATTCAAAAAACCTTATTTAAAAATAATTTTGTTGGTTAAAAAATCTGTTTGTTGATTAAACGCAATGTGACCGAGGGACCGTTTTATTTTTTGATGACGCTAACCGCTTTTAGACACACGGCAGCCGGCAGCGGCAAATCGTGTTCATAACTATACCTATTGTTTTATTAACTAATGTTTTATGTTTTTATTATGGATGCATCTGCTATCGATACCGATACCGATGATATATCGGCGATATCGCGAGATTCCCTTTAAATCGGACGATACACCGATACTTTTTGAATTTGTAACACAAAAACATATTTCAGTTTCCATGTGAACTTCTGTTGCATCTGTAAGACCTCTCGTCCAAACAGACTGACGAAATCGACTTTTACCGAATAATTTAAGAATGTTGTGTTTCCTAAATAAAAATAAGCTGTGAATTTTAATTATTAAGATTTGTCTTCTAATCTGGCTCCTGCAACACAGTTTCAACTATCGCAGGAGTCAGAGAATCCAATAAACCGTGTACAATGTTTTTATGTTAATAAATATATTTTGATTTTGATTTTTTTGAATCTGTCATCAATTATCATTTCTAAATAAATATTATTATAAGTATGCATAATTTTGTCTGTTTTTAAAGCCACAGCTTTTTATAGCTTTCTTTGAATCCTGTCTGTTTCGGTATCGGTAATGCCGACAGGTATAAATATCTGTATCGGTACCGTATTGCCTGAAGTGCGTATCGATGCATCCCTAGTTTTGCTTACTATCAATATAAATATTATGATAATTAACTTTGAAAGCGAGGGTCGATAGTAAATAGGGCTTTCACTTACAAATATGCGTGTATGCAGATGCGTAATAATAAAGTACCTTAGCCCCTCCACAGATGTTGTTCACAAACTAGCTATCTTTGCTGACATACTACAGTAACATTAGTACAGTAATGACCGGATAATAAACTTTGTAGCGACCACGGCCAGACACATCGCACGTTACGGCTTTGTTTGATACCCGAGCCGCGCTGTTCTTTGAAACCCGACTGCGATCGTATAACGTTGTTAATCTAGAGTAAACAGTTCATGCGACTAGAAAGACACATTTTTTATTAGGATTTAAAATGCCATAAGAGGTTATAGAAATAAACGTATTTGTTTTGATCTCTTCTTATATGAAGAGCTTTTTTATTCTTAGGCTTGCGTTTGGCCGCATCTCGCCTGATGTGAAGTGATGACGCGGCCTATGGTGGAGCACGCTTGCCTCAAAGAAACCGATTCACTGGAACTTCGAATAGATTCAGATTATATTGATCAGGGAACAGAGAAAAAGGCAGTGAATTCCATAAAGTTATGGTTCCACAATAAATGTCGAAGCATATCGATTTATTCGGGTCCGCGGAACTGAGCCATATAACAGTGACGCTTTGTCTTATCTCTGCTCGTCCGTTGATAGAATTGGGATGAAGATAGCTTTAACAAGAACAGCAGCTACATTGCTAGATAAACAAAAAACGCGTCGAATTTTATTGATAGCGTCACCCTTTATTTTCGTCCTTAAAAATATGTAACTATATACACTTTGCGGCAATGTCTAACCTATATTATAAATATACGATTTCCACACTTACTCATTCTATGGAAAAAATGTGATCAGAAGTGGACCTTGACTAAAGTTTAATTTATTCATCACTATTCATACATCATCTTACCCTCTGTTTACAGCAAGTTAGGTTTATAATAACATGTTTATAATAACATGTTTATATTGACATGCTACGTCCCCACTTTGTTAAAAATGAGATATCACGGCTCTTTGTGGCTGTAAACGAGGGATTCTGATTTAAGATCACAAAAACCGCAAACAAATTTCAACTAAGTATGATTATTAACATAATTTCAATTAACCCTAAAAGACAACAGAATCGGATGCGTTACCATTACTTTAGTTTTAAACTTTAGTTTTTACTCTCCTCACACCTTGTCCGTTTACAATTCAACTTGTTGCATGGTGGCTCGTTGAGCGACGCGAGACTGTGCATACGAGCTGATCAGTCTCTGTGTGCGTGTGTGAAGCATGTGTTGGAGTTTTTTCGAAAATATTCACAAACAGAAATAAAACAAACGAATGGAAACGCCACTCACGCCGGTTTTGATTGATGACTAGGAGTGCATGATAGTACAGGAAGCTTCAAACAGGGTGGACAGAGAGAAGAATAAAGCTCCAATAAAGCTCCTAGGTCCGCTTAGGTCCTGGTACAGGGGTCTAGGAATAGCGCGCTTTCGGCGTCTGGATGCTGTGCGCATGTCTGTTGGCGGCGGCGGCAGATTAATTATTTGCTATTTCAGTTTTCCATCCCTCTCATTGATTGCACTGCATTTGAATGTGTGATCGGTCTGTCAATATTGTAAACTGCAGGCGTGTGTATCTCTTATCGATCAGCGATTTGTCCTACTATTCTCGATAGAGAGCGAGGGGTTATTCACCTGCATATCTGTTTTTGCTTAATAACAAGAGATGATTCGTTTTTTCATGGAAGAAGAGTAATAAGTACCTAAGATTCATAATTAAATTATTCATATTTTGTCCACAAATAGTACCTTTTCTGAATATTTAAGAAAATATTTTCAAATCAGCAAAACTACTGCCACTTTATCCACAGCTTTGATAGTAGTTAAGTTAGTTCATAGACAAAGTTTTTAGGGCAGTAGGTCTCAAAGCCATAGCTGCTAGTAGGTGTTAAGAATAACAATGATTGTACATCAATGATATCATCCTTCTTATCTAAAAACTTTGTTCGTGAAGTAATAACTAATTGATTAATCTTCTAAGACTATTTTCATTAAATTTGTGCGTTGAATCATGGTACAATAGTGATCTTAAGTATACATTCATTAACCGACTTCCAAAAAGGAGGAGGTTATATGTTCGTGTGTATGTACTTTTTTTTAATGTATGTTACCTTATTTCTCCCCCATTTGTGGACCGATTCTCAAATTTCTTTTTTTATTTGAAAGATTATACTTCTGAGGTGGTCCCATTTTAATTTGGTGTAGAGCTGATGCTGATCTTCGGAGATATACTATGGAACTCTTCAAAAATAGACGGCAAATCTGTCGTGATTGCTGCAATCGCTTGGATGTTTATTGTTTATAGAACATCATGACGTAACATCACGCCTGTATGCTCTGAGGGGGTACGCAGATGTGTACAATACACCAAGATTTCCATTTATTTGGGATAAGCCCATTACCATGACATGTATTGTTCATCATCTGCATCATTTTCCCAACTATTTTGTGGCCGGCTTCCAGTCTTACCGGATGCAGCTGAATACCAGTATTTTATACACACAATAGCCACGACATAAATGTTAGTAAAAAATAATTTCTAAAGCTATTAAGACATTCGCGTATGGTCATCATTATGTCATGACGCTGAGCTGATGAAGGAAGGTACAACTCTTTAACAGTTAGGAGTTAGGTGACTTCTTGTTCTACAATAATGTATAGATAATGCGACTTGTCGATAGCGATAGTTGATTTCTCTAGAGACAACAGAGTGAATGCTAGAAACTAGAAGTATTAATCATTTTAACCGACTTTAAGAAAATAACTGTTGTTGTCATTTAGACGCGTATTTAATAATGTAAAATAAATTCATGGCGACATGGGAACAACTAAAAATGGAAAAATAAAAACTTTTTTGCAAAAAATAAAACCGACTTCAAAAAAAGAAAAAGAAAAAGAAAAATAACAAACTAAAACACAAAAAAGTGAAAAACAACTTAAGCTTCAGAAGCCGGTGACAAAAACACCAAATCAATCAAACAAAAGTCATTGCTTCAGAAATCAGTGACAAAAACTTTTTTCTTTTTTCGATTTCAGTCAGACAACCAGTCTTACCAAGGGTTATCGTATTATCCAGTACTCACTGGGTTGTGAAGGTCAGATAGGCAGTCGCTCTATGTATAATACTGGTATTCAGATGCATCTGATTAGACTGGGAGGCTGGGAGTCGACCCTAACATAGTTGGTAAACGGTTAGGCAGGTGATAACAATGCTTATGGAGAAGGCCCTTATCAAAATCCAGAAAGAAATTAAACTCCACAAAATAATTATATGTTTCTTCCCTTGAACAGTCAAAAAGTGAAGAATAATTAAACTAACGTTAAGGATACCAGGTTACGCCGTCTTTTAATGTCTACTTTTGAGTTTGTGTATCTTTTGTTGGAGATCCTAATTAATAAGCTAAAATGTCTAGTATGAGTTTACCGGCTTTTATATCCTCGGTCCACGGCACTGAGAAATTAATCAGCAATATCCTGGCTTCCACATTGATTGATTTTGATGAGCCGTGCTTCTCCGAGGCTATCAATGCCAGGAATCTCGCTTGCCCTAGTTCTGAAGAACCCGACCATCCGTTTTTACAGAGACGTCGCCTTCTGGCTGTGTCAAGGCTCCACATCGTTGTAATTTTGGCCCATAGCTTATCGGGCATACATCAGACATGGTCAGCCTAGTCCTATTTTAGCTTTGCGGCTTTTTGAGCGAGCTTATTAGCAGTGTATCGTAGCCAGCTGCGTTTTATTATGAATGTGGGAAAAACAAACAACTGTTGCATTTAACAATTTATTGAAATAAATAATAAAAAGCGAATTACAACATTTACAACATTATTCTACAACTACAAGGGTAAATTCGGTTTATACAGTACAGGATAAACACAAACATACAACAAATTAAACCAAAAGATTCACAATTTCGACATATAAAACTGATATATGGTCTGAATTTCCATATTTGCATCTAATCAACATTAGCCAAATTATTTTTATGAAGTAGATGTTTAAATTCAAACGTATAATATTCACAAACATGGATACTTTTGAATTTTCATACATATAACATTAGGGAGTAAGTAGGTAAACACTGAGTAATTTATTTCAAAGGTTCTGCAATTGGATTATTGATAAGAAGGTGAGGGTTACATCTGGACGAACCGGATGACAAAGAAGATTGACAGACATTACGCACTAACGTGAAGACATTACACATTTAACACTTGCAATATTTCGAGGTTTACACAGGATATCAACGATGAGGAAGTAGTACAGTAAATTGAATAGCAATAGAGTCTAGCTAATAAAAAACATTGATAACTTATAGCTTAAACTCCATCGATACACACATCACGACACTAACACTGACAACGAAGGTAAAGATTGCCTAATAACTTGTAACATTATTTTTAAAACTAAAGCGCTTCCAAAGGTTTTACTTAGTATGGCTCCTGTCTCCCATCCTCAATTTATTTGAATCTTTTACTGTGTATGTATTAATATTTGTGGGATAAAATAAATAAAATTCAAGGTTTAAATTCTATTTCAAAGAGTCATTAAAGACAAAATATAACTTGGTAAAGTAAAATCCGACAAAGTCTGTACTGCTTTCATGAGTATAACATATAATTTTTTGTTTAACACACAAGCACATTTTTTTTACACACTTCGGTCGATCTACACTGCGTCTTGAATTTTCTCTTTTCTCCAAATTAATTTTCTTCCGAAATAAACAAAACCGCAACAAATAAATTCGTAGCTCTAACATTTTCGGTTCAAGAAAGGATTTGGCTTGACTGATGATCTAGGTAGTTTTCACGTAGTACATGAACGGCAGCACATAGTCCAGCATTAGCATCAGTTCTCCGCCGTGGACAAATATCTTGCGCAAGGTGAGGAAGACGCCGTCGATTATATCCCAGAACAGGAGGGAAAGGACTCTGAAGGACAGCAGAGCTATTTGTACGAACATCAATATCAGTTGAACAAGTACGGAGTCTTCCAGCATCTCCTTGAGGGTCTTCTCTTGATAGTCCTCGTATTTGAACAAATCCACCCTTGGCTTCATCTTGGGGTCCCTTGTAGGCCTCATGATGGTATTTACTCGCAGATTTGGCTTGGTTAACAACTTATTTCACACTTATTTGTAATAAATGTTCAGGCCGTGCAAGCAGTGGCGCCGGTACTTGCAAGCTGCAGTTCGATTGAATAAATATACGCATGCGCCGACGACCTATTTCGCCGACCTATATAGATTCTTAACGTAGGGCTACGTTACACTGATATTATGAATGTGGGTAAAATAAACAACTGTTGCATTTAACCATTTATTAAAATAAATAAGAAAAAGCGAATTACAACATTTACAACATCATTCTACAACTACAAGGGTAAATTCGGTTTATACAGTACAGGGGAGAACGTAAGGACACAGACACAGACACACATGACTGAAGCATAGTTATTATTAAAAAAAAAATCACAATATACAACTAATATTTTCAAACAGGGACACTTGAATTTTCACAACTTTGGAGTTATAAATATTACATTAAGGAGTTGGTAAACACACAATTTCAAAAGTTCTGTAATGAGATTATTGATAGGAAGGTGAGGGTTATTTCTGTACGAACCAGATGACAAAGAAGATTAACAGATATTACACACTAACATGAAGACATTACACATTTAACACTTGCATTATTTTGAGGTTTACACAGGATATCAATGACGAGGAAGATGTACAGTAAATTGAATAGCAATAGAGTCTAGCTAATAGGAAACATTGATCACATTAAGCTTAAAATCATGTCGATACACACAACACGATGCTAACACTGACAACGAAGTAAAGATTGCCAAATAACTTGTAAAACCAAAGCGCTTCCAAAGAGTAGATAAAGAAAAACAAAAATTGTTAAAATCCGACAAACTGTGTACTGCTTTCATGAGTATAACGGATAATCATTTTTTTTTAACACAACCACATTTTTTTTAAACAACGATCGCACTGCACTCAATTTTTCTTTGCTTCAAATTGATTTTCTTCAGAAATAAAGACTGCAACAAAAAATTCGAAGCTCCAACATTTTCTGTTCAAAATGAAGGAGATGAAGCTTGACTGATGTTCTAGGTAGTTTTCACGTAGTACATAAACGGCAGCAGATAATCCAGCATTAGCATAAGTTCTCCATCTTCGTCAAATATCCTGCGCAAGTTGAGCGAGACGCCGTCGATTATATCCCAGATCATGGAGGAAAGGATTCTGAAGAACAGCAGAGCTATTTGTACCAACATCAAAATCAGTTGAAAAAGTACGGAGTCTTCCAACATTTCCTTGAAGCTTTTCTCTTGGTAATCTTCGTATTTGAGCACATCCACCGTTGGCTTCATCTTGGGGTTCCTTATGGGCCTCATGATGATGTTTACTCGCTGATTTGACTTGGTTAAACACTTATTTCCCACTTATTTGTAATAAATATTCGGGATGTGCACTACTTGCAAGCTGCAGTTCCATTGAATAAAAATACGCATGCGTCGAACTTGGTATACCTAACTACCTATTTCACTGACCTATAGACATTCCGATTTGGTGATACACCTGCTTGGATTTATGATGCCCTGGTACAAAATATTTCAATCTATATTCAAACCAATCGTGGCAGGTGGCGTTTTGTTTATTCTTACCCCCATATTTACCCCTCGTAAATATATGTGTGTATTTAAACTAAATGTCTGATCCACCTTGATTACGATCTACGAGTAGCTTTTCTTTCCGTCAAGTTTAATTTAGTCCCATGTAATCGGGGCGAGCCTATTGCCATCAATTGGGCACAAATCCAGACTCTGTGGAATCGTGGCTGCTACTAAGAAATTCCTGATTGAATAACCCAATAACATTACTCTATTACTACATTTATGTCACTAATCATATCGACAGCGATACATAAATATCTACCTACCGTAACGAATAACATTTTTATCAATATAAA
Organism: Eugnorisma glareosa; assembly: GCA_947578425.1. Classification (NCBI taxonomy): domain Eukaryota; kingdom Metazoa; phylum Arthropoda; class Insecta; order Lepidoptera; family Noctuidae; genus Eugnorisma; species Eugnorisma glareosa. The sequence goes on from OX387957.1 coordinate 27,200,219, forward strand.
TATGGCAAACAAACAAAAATTTTAATTAGGTAACAAAAATTTTACTCCATTGATACTGGGAAATATTCTTAAAAGTGTGGCAATATTGCAAAACGCGTGGGAAATTCGTATTTCGCGGGCTGTTCTGGGGGTTCCTCACCGAATAGTAGATGTCGCTAGTGGCGTTTCCTCTAGAAATGGTGCGCCAAATGTATGAACAGCAAAAAATGTTACTAGCACTGCAGTAACGCAAAGAGATTACGACCAAAAAACGTTGATCCCTGGGTGTTGCCAAGTGTGGTATTTGCAAAGTCCCATTTTCCATTGCTACTAGAACGGAATAATATTGAGGCTTTATCTTGATATTGGCGCCAAATGTCCGTTTCCTCGTCGACCAGAGGTCCAACGCTTGATTGGTGGCAAAATACTGGATTCCCACCCCAAAGACTATTTGCCACACCCCAAGGGAGAACTAGCTAAGTTTGACCAGAAAATTATGACCTGCAGCTAACTGGAGACCTAAGTATTAATGTACTGCATTGAAAGGCCTAGATAAACTGGATGCATTTTATAGCACACATATGCAGGATGCTCAAAGGTTGCAGGGTTGTACCAAAGTGAAGAAATATATCGAGTCCTTTACACAACTGAGTCAACAGAGAGGGTAGAACGAAATAGCACCATGTTTATGCGTTTCTCTCTTCTGTTTAAGCCTACATAATATCTAGACTAATTATAGGGGGCACGGTAGTGCTTAACGCCAAGACGAGTCAAAACAAAAAACTTGGTCTGTATTAAAAATTTAGTTTGGATAGATTTCGATCGATAGTGTGTGCATAATCCTAAATAATTTTTAACCGAATAAAAAATGGAGGAGGTTTTTACACTCTTTTTTTACCCGACTACGGTGAAACCAAAAGGAAGGGTTATGATTTTAGCTGTCTATGTATGTATGTATGAGGAATCTAATCCTAGATGGCTACCCAGACAAAAATAAATGAAATCCCACCGATATCATTTCATGTGAAATTGGTTGCCATTTGCGAGCCCATTTTACTTTCTTTTCATGAAGAGCCATCACATTGCTCTACGTCTACAAGAACTAACGCTACAAATCCTATGTGTTGGTCAAAAATTATGATTTATTGTTAAACTTATAATATAGTATGCCTTATTTATTACTATGGAATCCTAAAAAGGCACTTTGTAGCAATAACTTTTAGTTGCAGGAGCTTTTGGTTTAGTTACTGGTTTACACTTTTATACGTAAATAAAATATAATGAAATCGTAAACCACAGAAATTAAATTAACTACATGTTTAATTCATCATCATCATCATCATTTCAGCCGATAGACGTCCACTGATAGACATAGGCCTCCCCTAAGTGTCGCCACATTGACCGGTCCCGTACAACTCGCAACCTTCACCAACAACGGATCCCCGCAACCTTCACCAGGTCATCGGTCCACCTAGTGGGAGGCCGTTTAACGCAACGACTTCCGGTCCACGGTCGCCCCTCCAGAACTTTTCGGCCCCATCGACCATCCGTTCTGCGATTAGTGTTCCCTGCTTACTGCCAATTCATTTTGACAATTCTTCGGGCTACGTCGGTAACCTTGGTTCTCATTTCTGATTCGATCGTGCAAGGAAACTCCGAGCAAGCCAAGCCTTCGAATGAGTCCCACGTGAGCGGCCACGTTTAGGCCCCGTATGTAATCACATGCAACACACACTAGTCTTAGACTTTCGTCTTGAGACACTGCGGTAAGTTGTACGAGAAGATACCGCGCAGCTTCCCGAATGCTGCCCAGCCGGGTTGGATTCGACGGTGGACCTCTTTCTCGAAGTTAGAAGTTCAAAGTCAAATTTGGGCCAGCTTCAGTCACTAGTCGATAGAACTTTTAAAAGATGCGACAAATAGTTTATTAAATTTTTTGTTTTTATTTTTGACTTGTGGATGAAGCAGAACCATTTTGTCAGAATTGTGGCAGGTGGCGTATAGTTTATCCTTACCCCCATATTTACCCCACGTAAATATATGTGTGTATTTACAGCTAAATGTCTGATCCACCTTGATTACGATCTTGCTTATAAGTTCTTTCCGTCAAGTTTAATTTGGTCCCATGTAATCGGGGCGAGCCTATTGCAATTGGGCACAAATCCAGACTCTGCTGAATCGTGGCTGCTACTGAGAAATTCCTGATTGAATAACCCAAAAACACTACTCTATTACTACATTTATGTCACTAATCAATTTAGGGAATGCAGAACCGGTTCAGTTTTAAAGAACTGGGATTTTCGGGACCTTCAGGCTAAAGAACCGGGATTTTCGGGACCTTCAGGCTAAAGAACTGGGATATCCGGTATTTTTGATACTTTCGGTACATTAAGTAAGACTTTTTAAGGTAGTAGAGTTAAAAGTGCTGAAACGGAGAAAGTAAGAGAAAGACTATCTGACCAGACAAAATAAAAACATTTAATAAATATATACATATATGTATAAATATGTATGTATATAAATGTTTTGTTTCTTGTTTTATCTATATAATATCAATATAATAATATTGTAAAAAGCTCCTGCAACTAAAGGTTATTGCTACAAAGTGCCTTTTTAGGATTCGTAGTAATAAATAAGGCGTACTATATTATAAGTTTTTGTAGCGTTAGTTCTTGTAGACGTAGAGCTATGGGATGGCTCTTCATGAAAAGAAATTCAAAAGGGCAACCAATTTAACATGAAATGTTATCGGTGGGATTTCATTTACTTTTGTCTTTTGACACTGCTAAAATTATAACGCTTCCTTTTGGTTTCACCGTAGTCGGGTAAAAAAAGATTGTAAAAACCTCCACCATTTTTTATTCGGTTAAAAATTATTTAGGACTATTGCACACACTAACGATCGAAATCTATCCAAACTAAATTTTTAATACAGATTTGGTTTTTTGTTTTGACACGTCTTGGCTTTAAGCACTACCGTGCCCCCAAACTAACACTATAATTAGTCTAGATATTATGTAGGCTTAAACAGAAGAGAGAAACGCATAAACATGGTGCTATTTCGTTCTACCCTGTCTGTTGACTCTGTTGTGTAAAAGACTCGATATATTTCTTCACTTTGGTACAACCCTGCAAACATTGAGCATCCTGCATATGTGTGCTATAAAATGCATCCAGTTTATCTAGGCATTTCAATGCAGTACATGAATACTTAGGTCTCCAGTTAGCTGCAGGTCATGATTTTCTGGTCAAGCCTAGCTAGTTTTCCCTTGGGGTGTGGCATTTACTCTTTGGGGTGTGAATCAGGGGCGTGCCGTCCATAGAGGCAATTAGGCCTAGTCTACCCTACCATACCTACCAACAACGCAATAAATGTATTTATTATAACTATGTAATAAAATAATGCAAAATATTTAAAAAAATAATTAAAACTCCTGTTAAAATACTTATAGCAACTTGTCGCGCCCGTGTGACGTAACTGATAATAATACTACGACGCTCGCTCCCGGCTCTTCTAGGCAACGACGCCGCCGGCCTAATTTCCATTGATAAATTTACGCACACTGATGCACATTTTCGTGTGTATGAACGGCACACATGTATAGATCATTGATAGATTGGGGGCTCAACTCCTGCGAGTGTAGCTGGCCACTGATTGGCCACAAAGTATTATCCGGCTAAAACGGTATGCAGTGATGCAATTATATTTGGTAGTGTCTTTAATCGACAAAGTAGCAATTATATTTTTCTTAGAAAGTTGTAAGCCATATTTGTTTCATGTGACAAGCAAAATTTATTTCGCGATCTTGAATGTTTTGCTTTTTAATATCTGACGGTTGTAATTCGCTTTGAAACGTACAGTAGTGTAAATATTATTTGTTGTATTTGTTTATTTACGTAAAATGGTGTTCTGTTGTGAAGTTTTCGCTGATAATGTGTGTTTGTTATAAGGTAAAAACAGTAAGTATTCACAATCGTTTAATGATAAGATTCAAGTTGTGTCTAAAGGTGTAGGTACCCGAATTACGAGAATTAACCCAAAATTCATCTCGTACTCGTCATTTCAAATGAATCTTGCTTCTGTTTGCATTGTCAGAAAATCGTGATTTGAACTTTGAATAATGTGGTCAGTTCTTGTATTTATAACTTTGGTTTTTACAGGCTTATTTTCAATGTTTTTTTTCTAATATTCCAAAAATCTACACTATACCATGGTAATTTTAGGTAAATTTATTTTTTTGTTGACAGCGCACTCTGTTTTATTTTTAAGATTTTTTTAACGAAGCTTCTACCTTCGTTTTTGTATTGACTGAATGCCATTGAAATTCCTGATATTTAAGCTAGATGGCGTTGTTTCTCATAAGCTTAAGTACTAAAAATACCAGGGGCGGGTGCGGGGGCCCGGAAGGGTGACTGAATATATCAATAGATGTGAAGCTACTTTGAGGGTCATCCTAAGTAGAGCGACGCTGTGATGTTGCCGAGTTTTTTGTTTTGGGTGTCAGTAATTCAGTATGCGTGGCCTACCTTATCAGAAGAACTACTGCACGCCACTGGTGTGAATCCAGTATTTTACCATCAATCAAGCGTTGGACCCTTGCTCGACGAGGAAACGCACATTTGGCGCCCATATCAAGATAAAGCCTCAATATTATTCCGTTCTAGTAGCAATGGAAAATGGGACTTTGAAAATACCACACTGGGCAACACCCAGGGATCAACGTTTTTTGGTTGTAAGCTCTTTGCGTTACTGCAGTGCTAGTAACATTTTCCGCTGTTCATACATTTGGCGCACCATTTCTAGAGGAAACGCCACTAGCGACATCTACTATTCGGTGAGGAACCCCCAAAACAGCCCGCGAAATACGAATTTCCCACGAGTTTTGCAATGTTGCCACACTTTTAAGAATATTTCCAAGTATCAATGGAGTAAAATTGTTGTTACTTCAGTAAAATTTTTGTTTGTTTATCATATTTTATTCGTAACGGTAGGTAGATATTTAAGTATCGCTGTCGATATGATAAGTAGTGAATAGTCCCGGGAAATCCCGGAACCGAAAGTACCGGGAAACCCCAGAAATGTTCGTGGTTTTAGGAACCGGGATTTTCTAAACTAAATCCGGTTTCTTTTGGTACTTATGAATGTTATCTTTGGATGGTCCTTTCTGGACATTTGTGGAGTCTATTTGCGAGCCCATTTTTACTTTATTTTCATGAAGAGCCATCTCATTGCTCTACGTCTACAAGAACTAACACTGCAAATCCTATGCGTTGGTCAAAAATTATGATTTATTGTTAAACTTATAATATACTACGCCTTATTTATTACTACAGAATCCTAAAAAGGCATTTTGTAGCAATAACTTTTAGTTGCAGGAGCTTTTGGTTTAGTTACTGGTTTACACTTTTATACTTAAATAAATATAACGAAATCGTAAACCACAGAAATTAAATTAACTACATGTTTAATTCATCATCCAGCCGAACGACGTCCACTGCTGGACTTAGGCCTCCCCCAAGTGTCGCCACATTAACCGGTCCCGTACGACTCGCATCCAACGGATCCCCGCAACCTTCACCAGGTCATCGGTCCACCGAGTGGAAGGCCTTCTAACGCAACGACTTCCGGTTCGCGGTCGCCACTCCAGAACTTTCCGGCCCCATCGGCCATCCGTTCTGCGAGCAATGTTCCCTGATTACTGTCAGTTCAGTTTGGCAATTCTTCAGGCTACGTCGGTAACCTTGGTTCTCTTGCGGATGTCTTCAAATCTGATTCGATCACGCAAGGAAACTCCGAGCATAGCCCTCTCCATTGCCCTTTGGGTGACTTTAAGCCTTCGAATGAGGCCCATTGTGAGCGACCACGTTTCGGTCCCGTATGTAATCACTGGCAACACACACTATTCATAGACTTTCGTCTTGAGACACTGCGGTAAGTTGTACGAGAAGATACCGCGCAGCTTCCCGAATGCTGCCCAGCTGGGTCGGATTCGACGGTTGGCCTCTTTCTCGAAGTTAGACCTACCTAGCTGGACCGTTTGTCCCAGGTAGACATAATCGTTTACTACTTCAAGTATAGAGTCTCCGATCTTGATAGGAATGGGTGTTACATGTTTAATTAGAACATCATCATCATTATCTTGCCCTTATGCCAATTTATTTGAGGTCAATGCACCATGTCATGTGCCTTCTTCCATTCCAATTCTCTATTGGTTATCATCTCAAGAATTTCATTCTTTCTAGCCGTACCATCTTTCATACAGTCTATCCATCATTTCTTAGGTCTTCCCTTACTCTTAAAGCCATCCACACACTTACTCAGAACTTTCCGCTCGACATGACAATTGAAAAATGAATTGTATCGTTGCGAAAAACATTTTTATCTATATAAATATGGTAAACAAACGAAAATTTTAATTAGGTAAGTAACAACAATTTTACTCCATTGATACTTGGAAATATTCTTAAAAGTGTGGCAACATTGCAAAACTCGTGGGAAATTCGTATTTCGCGGGCTGTTTTGGGGGTTCCTCACCGAATAGTAGATGTCGCTAGTGGCGTTTCCTCGAGAAATGGTGCGCCAAATGTATGAACGGCGAAAAATGTTACTAGCACTGCAGTAACGCAAAGAGCTTACGACCAAAAAACGTTGATCCCTGGGTGTTGCCCAGTGTGGTATTTTCAAAGTCCCATTTTCCATTGCTACTAGAACGGAATAATATTGAGGCTTTATCTTGATATTGGCGCCAAATGTGCGTTTCCTCAACGACCAACGGTCCAACGCTTGATTGGTGGTAAAATACTGGATTCCCACCCCAAAGAGTATTTGCCACACCCCAAGGGAGAACTAGCTAGGATTGACCAGAAAATCATGACCTGCAGCTAACTGGAGACCTAAGTATTAATGTACTGCATTGAAATGCCTAGATAAACTGGATGCATTTTATAGCACACATATGCAGGAAGCTCAATGGTTGCAGGGTTGTACCAAAGTGAAGAAATATATCGAGTCTTTTACACAACAGAGTCAACAGACAGGGTAGAACGAAATAGCACCATGTTTATGCGTTTCTCTCTTCTGTTTAAGCCTACATAATATCTAGACTAATTATAGTGTTAGTTTGGGGGCACGGTAGTGCTTAAAGCCAAGACGAGTCAAAACAAAAAACCAAGTCTGTATTAAAAATTTAGTTCGGATAGATTTCGATCGTTAGTGTCCAATAGTCCTAAATAATTTTTAACCGAATAAAAAATGGAGGAGGTTTTTACAATCTTTTTTTACCCGACTACGGTGAAACCAAAAGGAAGGGTTATGATTTTAGCAGTCTATGTATGTATGTATGAGGAATCTTATCCTAGATGGCTACTCAGACAAAAGTAAATGAAATCCCACCGATAACATTTCATGTGAAATTGGTTGTAATATGGTACGCCTTATTTATTACTACGGAATCCTAAAAAGGCACTTTGTAGCAATAACTTTTAGTTGCAGGTGCTTTTGGTTTAGTTACTGGTTTACACTTTTATACTTAAATAAATATAATGAAATCGTAAACCACAGAAATTAAATAAACTACATGTTTAATTCATCATTCAGCTGAAAGACGTCCACTGCTGGATATAGGCCTCCCCCAAGTGTCACCACATTGACCGGTCCCGTACGACTCGCATCTAACGGATCCCCGCAACCTTCACCAGGTCATTGGTCCACCGAGTGGGAGGCCTTCTAACGCAACGACTTCGGGTTCGCGGTCGCCACTCCAGAACTTTCCGGCCCCATCGGCCATCCGTTCTGCGAGCAATGTTCCCTGCTTACTGCCAGTTCAGTTTGGCAATTCTTCGGGTTACGTCGGTAACCTTGGTTATCTTGCGGATGTCTTCATTTCTGATTCGATCACGCAAAGAAACTCCGAGCATGGCCCTCTCCATTGCCCTTTGGGTGCTTTAAGCCTTCGAATGAGGCCCATTGTGAGCGACCACGTTTCGGTCCCGTATGTAATCACTGGCAACACACACTAGTCATAGACTTTCGTCTTCAGACGTTGCTGTAAGTTGGACGAGAAGATACCGCGCAGTTTCCCGAATGCTGTCCATGCGTGTCGGATTCGACGGTTGACCTCTTTCTCGAAGTTAGACCTACCTAGCTGGACCGTTTGTCCCAGGTAGACATAATCGTTTACTACTTCAAGTATAGAGTCTCCGATCTTGATAGGAATGGGTGTTACATGTTTAATTAGAACATCATCATAATTATCTTGCCCTTATGTCAATTTACTTGGGGTCGATGCATCATGTCATGTGCCTTCTTCCATTCCAATTCTCTATTGGTTATCATCTCAAGAATTTCATTCTTTCTAGCCGTACCATCTTTCATACAGTCTATCCATCATTTCTTAGGTCTTCCCTTACTAGTACTACTACTTCCCTTCCTAGGTTTACTCTTAAAGCCATCCACACACTTACTCAGAACTTTCCGCTCGACATGACATTTGAGAAATGAATTTTGTCGTTGCGAATAACATTTTTATCAACAAAAATGTAACAAATAAACAAAAAAATCTGATGAGACAACACCATTGTAAACGGGAAAGTCCCTTAAAGTACGGCAACATTGCAAAACGAGTGGGAAATTCGTATTTCGCGGGCTGTTTTGGAGGTTCCTCACGGAATAGTAGATGTCGCTAGTGGCGTTTCGCATAGAAATGGTGCCAATACTGCGGAACATGGTACTAAGACTGCAGTAACGCAAAGAGCATACGGCCAAAAATCGTTGATCCCTGGGAGTGTTGGTGGTGTTGTAAGTTGCGGAGTTTTCAAAGTCCCAATTCTATTAAATAAAAAATTTAAAACTTAATTTTCTCGTAGACATTTTCATGTTTCAAATAATAAAATCAATGAAAATGTATGTTCTTATGCAGAGCCTATTGTTTTATGGAGTTTTGACCAAACATTTACGAATGCCAGACGACTTCATAACCCAAACTTTGTTTTTAACTTTTGGTAAGCTAAACCAACGTGCGTTATTCAACGTCGACCATGGGTCTAACACATGATTGGCTCTGAAATACTGGCATCCACTACTAAAGCCTATTTGCAACACCTCAAAGGGGGAACTAGCTAGGGTGAACCAGAATATCATGGCCTGCCAGTAACTGGAGACCTAAGTATTAATGTGCTGCATTGAAATGCCTAGATAAACTGGATGCACTTTGTACACACACATGCAGGATGCAAGGTTGTATAAACCTTAGTGATCAAATATATTGGGTCCATTACACAACAGCGTCCAGAACTTGGATAGAATGAAATAGCACCATGTTTATGCATTCCCCTTTTCGGTGTGAACCTATATCATACGTAGACTTATATTGATAGCCTCATCCCCTAGCTATTTCGTCAGGTGGCGCTTTGGCGCATGCTTACAAGTAACTAGTCCACAGATAACATCACGCCTGTAATCCCCGAAGGGCTAAGCAGAGGTGCATCTAATAGTACGCACATTTCGTCAGTTATATTTATGTTCAATGTAATAAGGGGCGAGCCTACTTGCCACCAACCAGGTGCAAATCCAGGCTGCTATTGAAAAAATCCTGATGAAAATACCCATTAACACTTTAGATTTGAGATTCTGGGTTCAATTCCCAGGTCGACCTGGTAATCGAATCCAGAATCTCATGCTCAGCGGTCGCACTTGCGCTCTCTAGACCAACGATGCAGTGTACCTGCTCAACATTTCATGAACGGGGGGTCTCCCAACATCTTTTAAAGTATCTACTATTTTAATCATACGTGCGTACGGAAAGAGATGGCGAAATTTACGTAAAATTACTCTAAAAAATTAAGATGAGAGGTCCCAAGCTCTCAACATATTTGTATAATTTTTGATTTCGCTGGAAATCGTTGTTTAAAGAGTAGTTGTGGCGCGTTTAAGCTGACCCCTTTACTATTATTATGAGGCTAGGGATTATTTTGGATCCTAAGATAGCAAGATCGTGTTAGGAAGGTAGCGTGCTTGTCACTCTAGCTAGCTATTATGTTTAACATAGCCAAAGGGTGCCAACGGGACCTGCCTGATGCTGTATGTCCGTCAGTCACAAGGAATGCAGACCTAAAACTAAATTATCATGATTTAGTTCGCATAACTGACGCAATTTTTCATAGACACTTGAAATTTTAACAGAGTGTAGGATAAAAATAAAGGGTCTTAAAATAAAAGGGGTAGAGGTCTCCCTTTCATTTTTAACCTTTTTTTTTTTTAAACAAGTTCCATGTTTTTTCAGCATTTTTTTTCTCGATCTTAATAATGGCAATACATAGTTGTACAAACGTCACACTAATACAACTATAAAATTCGTGCTCTTAAAAATATTGTATGGACTATGAAGGTGGTATGGAATCCTCCCTGTGCGACCCCGACTCGCAGGTGGGCTTTTTTTAATTTTGTTAAAACTTAAGTAGCTTAGAATATTAACGATAAAACTATTCATTAAAATATTTACCTCCAATTAACTAGTCTAACCACACAACATATTTTTTTAAAGAACTATACAACTTAGTACTTGGCACTGTGAAGGTTACTTTTCAATATGAAACATAGAGCTTCCTGGCTGCAAATAATTTAAAAAAATACACTACAAAAATCTAGGTTTTACTGTCAGTGGGTTTTGATGAAAAATCGTACGAAGAATTTGTAAGTTCTAGCTACTACCTAGTTTTTTACGGAAAAGACAACTTACACTCGGTTTTCACGAAGCAAGGCACATAGTTCTAACATAATACGGAAATCCTGACTCCCCGCCGTAGTTCGTGAAATGTTACTCAATGTAGTTTCTCATTGTCAGTTGTCGAGTGGAAACTATTGAAAGTCACGGAGCTGGTCGCTGGTCGCGGTAAGTAAATTGTGTACACACATTGTATGTCTTGTTTAAAAAGAACCCATTAGACTATTTAGAGTAGGTATTTAGGTGTTCTTGACAAGGTTAGTAGGAATTATTATAAGGATATTATTACAGTAGTAGTACCTACTGCCGGCTGCGCTATGGTGATGATATTAATGAGTTAGTTATGCTCATGCTTTCTCTGTATGAGAAGAGGTCTTTGTCCAGCACTGGGACAATAATATGCTGGTATTTTTGTTATAATGACCTGTTGAGGTGCCTGGGTCTAATAGGTATGCGATGCGACAAGCTTGGATGTCGCACCCGCCGGTCGCTGCACCGTGTTTCAAAAGAACTCTAGCTATAGACAATATTATTTGTGAAGGTTTTCTACTTGCAAATCATATGGAATATCAAAAGCTACAATAAAAATGAGGAAACGGAGAAAAATTAGAGTAGGCCCAGTTTGTTACAAAGGGAAACAGTTTCCAATTTTGAATACTTACAGCTATGAATATGCTAAATATGTATTAAAACACCATATTTTTCTGGACGAATAGGTAGTGTTGTGCTTATCACAAATCCGATTTAAGTCGATCGACACAAAAACCTATTGAGTCGAATACATATCAATGAGTAATTTCAAAATTATGCTACCGTACCGAATTCTAAATACAGGTAACATCGGCTGCATATTTTAAAAACTTTCTAAACCATTGCTTTGTAAAGGTATAGTTGGTATCTTATGGCTATCTTAGTTTTTTCGAAGTATTTAAGGCGGAAGCGCCATTTGATTTTCAAAATAGCAGCCATGCATTAAACCTGTATTAATCAATAGCTGGGATCAGTGCCATCACTGAATAGATGTAATCTAACAAAAAATCTACCAAAATTACAATTTCCGCCATCAATGCAGTACAACATTGAGCTTTGATAGCTCAAAGCTCAATGTTATACTGGTGTAACCTGATGTAATGTCCTCATCAGCGATGCGATATCATTTCACGGATTTGCTTCTCCAAGCCACAAGCTCACAACTTGTGGTTTGCACTACATTTTGTAATTGGTATTTTCAGAAAATGAGCAGGTGCCTATTTTCCATTATGTGGTTTTTTATCCTCATAATAGTTTCAATATTGGTAGCTATCCTTTCTGTACCTGTCTACGTATATACGCAAATTTTTGGAGTCTGTAGTCGTTGTTGTGCGGTGAGTATTTTATGTTTTTACCTTGTTTTAATTCAACAATGCGATGCCCTAAAGATGTGCCTACGGCATCGTCCTATTAGAACGCGAATACGCGCTCATCGCGCAAATCAATGACGCAATAAAAATTGGGTGTCCTAATAGATAGTCGCGCGAGTCTGTTTTGACACACGACGCGAATATCGCGCGAATGTTAATATGGACACCGATACAACATTAATATATTTAATCGCCCGTTCACGTAAACGAGGTCACACGATGTTACACATTTTAGTCGTGCGATTTCATGGCATGAACGTCAACACACTTAATGGACATCAGTACGTTTGATCGCCAGTTCGCAAGAGCAAAAATTACGCGAACTTGCGATGGTCGTGGAATTGCATTCTATTAGGACGACGCCTACTGTTAAGTACGTTAAATCAAACGAGCAAATAAGCAATGAACACATTCACTTGGTGTAAACAGACATAGCATTTGTTCATGTCATGTGTATTGTGTACGGCACAGAGCATGCAAACCACGAGCAAATATAATAATTTAATATAAAATACAGCTTTATGTCGTGCTTATAAAAGATATTGTATCTTGTGTTCAGGTTTTTTTCTTCAACGCTTTCCCGTGTGGGAAAGATTTTGTTCGATAAACAAAGAACAATCTTTCAATATTCTTTCTCTATTCTCGCTCGACTATACTCTCGCTTCGACCCTCGAACATCACAACAGTTGTCTAGAACGTTCTTGAATGACCGGCAGTGCTTGCTCCTCGAGTAATATTTGCAAAATGTTCGTGTGAACTACAGTCGTCCGTACAGACGACCTCACTCGCATTTGTTGAACGGAGTTACTTATTAGATCTTATTTGCAGCAAAAATCTCGAAATTCAACAATCATGTTTGGTGTTATCGATCTGCCGCCATTCGACCCTGTTTAGCCGTCTCAAGGGTTTAAAGTCTTGCTATATACGGGCCCACAGTTTGGCCGGCCATCCGGCAGTTTTAGCCTTGCAACTTCATGGGTTAGGCACGTCAGCAATGCAGACTGGAGTGCAAATGTGGAGCATTATAGGGGAAGGATAAATCACCCTTGAATCCTACGCTCGCTACGCACGGAAAACGTCTGCTTGAACAATTGGTCCACTTACAAATTTCCGTGCAAGACGCACTTTATCCCAGTAGGTACTTACCCCAGTAAATATATTATTCTTGGACTTAATGTAATTTTTCCTGTCTATATGAACGTCGACTAACGTTGAGTGGTGAGCTGTTGGTCATAGATTTAGTTTTCGACAAGTGTCCCTACCTCAAGGTTAGCATTGCTTAGCTCATGAAGCACCCTATTCTACTTCCGAAGCTGATGCAGACAATGTCATAAGGGGACCGTAGATTTACCATGAATATTTGATATACTATGATCACGTCGCGCCTTTCCACGTTGCGATACATTCTACGTTCCATCTGTCAAGGAAAGTGCTACGACCTACGACCACAGACACTGGCTGAACATTCACTTGCCTTTGGTTTTACGAATTCTATTTTGAATTTTCGTTTGGTGTTAGATTTTCGTATCTGGTATCTGATAGAATCCTTGCTGCTTACACCAATCGATCAAGAATATCAAGAAAATTACTTTGATTTTGCTCTAAATCTTTGTTTGTTTGGTTTCGACGCACTTTTATATAAAAATAAACGTTATCTAGACTAGTTACAAAGTACCTATCTATTAAATGTTTTAGTCAAAATATACCCATTAAACTGCAGGGTGGGCGAAAAGAAACTATCCAAAAAGAAATTGCCCGCTTGTTAACTAAAACATTGAACAAAAAATAAAAAATTGTCCTCAAACAGAAATGGAGGCACAAAGAGTTGTATAGTTTATTTTGCCCACCCTATGTTAATAATACCTAACACTGAGATTTCGGTACGGTACCTAAACAACGAAAGTCGATTTATAATAAACATGACACTGTTACTGAAGTAGACCTCAATCAGCATTATTTATTATAGGTGACGAATTTGTTCCTAGGTATTCGATTCGACACGTTCACTGCGTTATCGGATGTACATTATATGTACTGGCCCTTTTCCGGGGTGCACTTTGTTGCAGGATGCATAATTAATTATATTTATTAATCGGTAGAGCTAGGAGATAAAAACTGCTTTACTTTCTTCTACTATTTACGTACCCACTACACACGCTAATTCACGCGCTATTGCGGAAAAACTTAGGAACATTATAATGGGTCTTCTTTGGAATTCTTGTTCTAAATGTTTTCTACTGATATCATCATCTGCCTAGCCTTTTCCCAACTATGTTGGGGTTGGCTTCCAGTATATACGCATGCAGCTAAATACCAGTATTTCACATGGAGCGACTGCCTATCTGACCTCCACAACCTAGTTAGTACTGGGTTATACGATACCCGTTGGCTTTCGGGCTACTGACTACCTGTACCGACTGTCAAAGATCTACAAATGACGGCCGGGACCAAAGTTTTCTAATGATATATGTATTATTTATTCCTATTGGAGCCGGGGTACCAGAATCCATACATTTATTGGCATCAACCTTTAGAGTTGGATTTAGCTACCACTTACCTAACAACAATCACCAACTCATTGAAGACAAGACAGAACAAAAAATATTGTTTTAATGTTTGACTCAATTTCACCTGAACGCAAAGCCGTCAACCAAATCTGTTCGACCTAATAACGAATGTCTGCCAACTTGCCAGGTCTAGCGACAGGTCTTTGAGATCCTTCATCTAAAGGGTGTAACAAGACCCTTACGAAGCCGAAAGACACTTGTTCTCCCCGTCATTGCGATCACTTTTTTGTTCTAGACCATACCTGGGAAACTTCTAGTTACGGAGATATTGGGGGTCAAAGTTCCAACTCTTCCATAAGTTTTTTTTTTAATTACATGTTTTTAATATAAGATTTTGGCTTTAAACACCTCCACGACCCTACTATTCAATCCATCCACCAGCACAATGTTTTGAGTGCGTTACGAGTACATTGAGTCCTACCGTAAAACGTGATTTTTCACCCCAAAAAAAAAAGTCGTTTCCCAGCAATAATTTTTGCGTAGAGTTACTTAGTTTGATGTACATAATGCTTGGTTGACGGCTTCGTGAAGGGTCCTGTTACAGCCTGTATACCACCGAAACACCGTCAGCAAGTCGGAGGCTAGCACGACGCTTGGAGTAAACGTTACTTTACGGCCCCATCGGCCATCCATTCTGCGAGCAATGAGCCCAGTTCACTGCCACTTAATTTTGGCAATTCTTCGGGCTAAGTCGGTAACCTTGGTTCTCTTGCTGATGTCTTCTTTTCTGATTCATCGACGCAAGGAAACTCCGAGCATAGGTGCTTGTTGCAAACAATTTAACAAAAATGATATACGATAATTGTATTTTCGATTCAAATGTCGTCGGCGTATTTACGTTATGTTTACACCAATCGCTCGTGCTAGGGCGCCAGAACTAGGTGCGCAGTGAACGTGGTTTGTTCCTATAGATATGTCTACTTTTTATTTAAATTCAAATAAATTTAGCTTTATGCACACAGGTTACTTACTTAACTACCTTATCAGTAGTCAACCCAGGAGGATTTCCAACGAGCAAATTCAGTATGAAAACTTGATAGCTAGTGGTCTGGTCGTGATGAGAGAACGATAAAACAAATAGGAGCCGTTTCAAATAAGGAGGCGTTTAGGCAGGGACTCAATTTCATATTTCAAAAAGGCCCAAAAACTAAGAATCGATTTTCCAGCAACGTTGATTTTCATGTAAGCACGAGACTTGAACCAAAACGCGCGCCCTACCGAATGAGCTACTAAGTTTTCATGCTGAATTATAATCCTCTCGGTAACTACCAAACTAATTGAAAAAAACGACTGTAAATCGACTTTCGTTGATGATTATATCCCGGTGTTAAGTATAATTAAAAATATCCAAATTCGAAACGATTTCACATTATATCTACGTATGTAGTGATTGGATAAATAGTAACTTTATTTGTTGACAACTACTTTGATTGCAGGGTTGCGCAGATTTTTTCCTGACATTAGTGGAATTCCCGAAATACTGTGCAAGTGCGATGTTAGAGGGAAAGGGATGCTGTGAAAGATATTAGATTCTAGTGATAAATGTTGTGTTGTCGGAATGCAACAGATTTTCACAGATAGACGTGAGACGAGATAGGTAAGTCATTTAGTGCCATCATTAAGGACTAATTCGAAACAAAAGACCCCGAGTCAGATAACACCTGCTTTGGACTGGTAGTGACGTAGTACGGAGGTGTCTAGTCATGGTGGGTGGAACAAGCCGGTTCATGATTAAAATAATGAAGGGTAGCTTCCCATTGCCATCTTAAAGAAAATATTCTAAGATACACACTGTTAGCTAAGTGCTTTCACTGATTTAAAAACGACTCCTACTGTCAACATTACAAACTTCTTGAAGAAACTCCTTGTCTAAAAACATAAAAACAACAATAAATTGCTTTAACAAAGTTTATTAGTTTACTCAACTACTATAGTTTATCATTTTGCTACAAGATGGTTGAACACTTCATAAGTTGTGTGAAACAATACGTTTCTACGCTTCGTCAATTTACTGATTTAACGAAACAGAATGATGGTTTGTCGGTGATGTAAGTCGATCGGAATTTAATAGCATCGCTCCATGAGGACTTACCTAATTGCAAGTCAGATCGGGAAGCGATGCATTATCGGGGAATCACATATGAATAGGGAACTAATTAAACTCCCCCTTCAATGGCATGTGGGCCACAAATTTAAAATTGAAATTTTGTCGAGTTTTACACGTTCTTAATTTCAAATACTTAATGTCTAAAAGATTTATAGAGCGTTGCGAAAATTTTTGATCCCGAATATTTTCTATTTTGACACACGAATGCTACAGTCAGGCCCCAAAAAGATCTAAACGCGACCATTTTAATGTCTGCAACCGTGCTCCGTAATTTTGTATACAATGTAAAGCTACAAAACCTATTCATTTCACCAAACCTAATGCACAGGCGGGATACATAATATAAACAACCTATGACCAAAACAAGGTACACAGAATGACAATGTCATACGACTTGCAAAGCAACGATTGACATGTCTCGAACTTTGTTTGATAGAAGAACAAATAAAAATCTTGATGTCTGTCCTTTTCATTTCATGCTTGACATCAGTGACGTGTCATTTGGTTTTTGTTGAACTTGAAATACATAATTTTAGTCTAACGAATGATGTTTAGCCCTTTAAAGATAGTCGATGGTAACCATTTTGGCGTGAATACAAGAAATTAACTTTTGAGCAATACCGCGTCAGCTATGTTACTGACCAAGGAGCATTTTCTCAAACTCTAAACGATCCGTATCCGTATCCGTACCCGGATCCGACATGGTCAGTTGTATTGATCGGTTTTTCGCAAACACTGCTCTAGTGTCACAAATAATGTTAGCAAGACAGCTGTGCTGCGCTGGACATACATTCGAGAATAAGGTGGAACGAAGTGCTCCGATTTTCATGGGACTTTTTTATTGAGTTTCTAGAGGAGTGAAGAATAAAGTAAAAAAAAACCGCTCGCGACTTTTTTTTTAAATTTCATTTGGAATATTATTTTTCGTTTATGAATAACTTCAAATTCGACGAATTCATATTGTGATTGTGACCTAATAATATGACCTGCATGCATCCATTAAACGCCAATTTGGTCTGTTTTTTTTTCTTCATTGTTGTCGATGTAATGCGCAGTTCAAGTATTTTTTTAAATTTCTTGTTTTATTAATTATTTCTATAATATCGAACTTTAAGACCAAATTTTTTTTTTTTAAATTGGTGACGGGTGCTTGAGTGACTTAAAATTCATTCGCAAATGTCTCTGTTGGGGTGGGAAGGACCTTCATCCTTGTCTTCATTTTTATCTTCTTTTTCTCCAATATCTTCTACATCGGACCAAGATGAAGAAGAACAGGAGGATCCTCTGACCGTTTTCTTACAGGAGATAGGGAAACGGTCAGAGGGTTCTCCTATTTTTCTTCATCTTCGGAGTCAACTTGAGCCCAATTCAGGCATTTCCCCTGGCAATTTTGGCAAGCTGGGGAACATTTGACGCTTGCTTTTTTGCCGCCAAACCTCGCGCTAGTTCAGCCTTTCTTACATCAGCAGAACAATATTTTCAGGATATCCTCCGATGCAGTTGTAACTCACTGTGCACTGGGGCCAGGCAGTTGTTCTCAATCTTCCACCCTCACACCGAGGATGGGAGAGGAGGCAGGTCCTTTCCCGGCCACAGCTGAACTTGTTGGAATCAGCTGTTCGGAGGGAATGCTCTTTTACTGCTCCCTCGGTGGGAGGAAGACAAGGGACATCAGGCTTGATGGTGGCTACCGATTTCAAGAATGACTTGTACTTGTAGGCGTTGAGAGAGACCTCTTTTATTGGAGCCCCATACCACCTCAAGATGCAGGTTTCACCTTCCTTTTTGTACTTGGGCGGTGGTGGAGAAAGGGTCTGAAGTCTTGACGTTTATCTCGGTGTCTTCGGTGAAATGGATGTCAACAAACTGCTAAGTCGATAGCGCCTTTATGCTCTGCTTTCGTGTAATAACTGTAGATTCTTCATTTAAAGACCAAACACTACCAGAAAAAATAAATATACAGCTCTTCAAGACTTTTGACATGTTCACCTCCTAACTAGTCCAAACAAATTACGAAGTCAAAAATTAAATTTCCCTTTATGCTTGTACCTTTTCGTTGCCTGGCCTAAAGAGTCCTAATTTATGTCTCAAAATATAATCGAAAAACGCTGAGTGGAAACGTCCATAGCGTAATCATGTGACGATTGTATATCGGGCTGGTATCCACAAGTCCACGTCAAATGTGAAGATATCGCAGCGACTTAATTTTAATTTGCACACGTTCTCATGGAGCTATATACTCGTACGTAACAACTCTACAGATTTTCGTCGCCAACAAACAACCACCATTTTGTTTCTAAATCTGTAAAACAGTAATCCTACGTAGCATAGAAAATAATCTCGAGAGAGACGGACAAAAAAAAAAAGTCAGAATATAGAGGTTCCATTTGTCATTTTAGGTCAGTCAGTACCTATAAAGCGCAGGCCACACCGCCAGCTAGCGAGCAAGTGAGCGAGCCGGGCTAGCATCGTTTCACCTATTTTCATACTTTGGTTCACACCGCGAACTACAAAGCAAAGCCACGTCAGCGATACAAAGGATGCGAACGAAATATCCGACGATGCCAGCAATGTTACTCGTTCACCTCGCTCGCCCGCCTTCTTGCTCGCCCGTCCCTTCGTAATTTTCGGTGTGAACCCACATAGTTTAGCTCACCAATGATTTGCTTAGTTTATCTAATAGCTTTCCACGCCTCGCTTCGCCCGCCAGCTCGCTCGCTCGCTAGCTGGCGGTGTCGCCTGCGCTTAAAATGTGCACAATAAATCTTGTACCTCACTTGAAACGGCTGAGCTAACATCTTGAAATTGGTCTTTTCAGAAAATGTGCAAGTGCTTTTATCATGTTATGTGGTTTTTTATCCTCATCATACCCGCACATATAATAGCTATTATTGCTGGTATAATCTACGTAATAGTGCTACCCTTCTCAGTCTGTTGCAATTGTTGTGCGGTAAGTAGTTTGTCTAATCTATACTAATATCAATAGAGAGGTAAAAGTAAGTTTATATGATGGGGGGTAATCTCCCGGACTAATGATCCAATTCTAAAAATTCTGTCATTGACAGAAAGGTACATTATTCGTGGGTGCTATGGGCTATTAACTATATTTATATCATGCATATTACGATTTATGCGGACGAAGTCGCGGGCGAAGTGCTAGTTTACCAATAAGTTGACGTATCACATTGTAGCCAGTCAAAAACGTTGGCGTAGACAAAACGTCGCGTTACAAATAATATTTACTATTTCCCACAACTGTGCTGAAAAACGTCGTGTGATACACGGGTGTATAAGTTATTGCAAACTCGTCATTACAAGCCCTCGCCTTCTGCTCGGGCTTGTTAATGACACCTCGTTTGCAATAACCTACTTTCCACCCTTGCATTACAATGTACTATTCCACTATACTGTTTTATTGGGATGTTGCGTTGTAAGGATTGATATTAATAGTGTAAAACTAAGTTTGCAGCTTCAAAAGACAAGAGGCCCTTCCGCGGCGCGCGGTGTAAGCGTGACGAGCGTACTTCGATTTTAAAATTAAAAGTACTGTTGTTTCACATATATAATATTTTCATAATATAAAAAAAAAACATATTTATGGACGATACTGATTGTGTTTAATGCAAACAATTTAACTAAAAATGGTATAGGATAATTATTGTATTATCGATTCAAAAATTTCTCGTATTTATTTACCCACGTTTACAGAGCGCTCGTGCTGGGGACGCTGTACTCTGTACTGATGCTCAGAAAACCTTGAAATTTTCGAACTTTTTTGTTTTGGCCTAATATAAACATTGTCAATCTGTATACGAGAATCTCGTATTTTTACTATAATAACTGAACTGATAACCTTCTGTTGTTAGATCTAGTCGTAAGGGGTCGTCTTCTTCATCTGACTCCAACCGGGGCAGGTTTTGCTACAGCTGATCCCGATTCGAGGCGATGCGTGACCGCGGGCCTATGGACGGTGAGCTATGGGCTAGCTCGCCGTCCGTCCATCTTATGACGACAGGCCGTGTCGATGCCTGCCGAAGCTGCGGGACTGTTCGAAAGAGGTACCGTGGCCACGGAACGCAAAGGGCGATGAAGGAACATGGATGGGTTTTAGTCAGTAAAAGTCTGACACTCCCTCCTGCTCAGCCCAGAGCGGGAGGAGTTATTTGATGATTTCCCATCCGAAAAAAAAGGCGATGCGTTACTGTGCTTATTAGTACATACGTGTTGCATTGTGTAGTTTCATAGATAGAATCTCAAGCGGCTCGAGTGTGTGCGTTTCGACCGCGCGGCCAAGGCGTTTTTTTTTTAAAAAAAACTATGCCAAGATTATGTAAAAGTTTGTAAAAGTTGATTTCCCAAAACCATAAATTTGTCAAAGTTATGGTTAAAAAGTTATAAGGGTTTGAACGTGGCCGCGCCATCGAAACGCGGAGAACCGCGCGGCCACGGAGATCTCTAAAACTAAGCGTTGCAGAGACCTGAAACTTAGGCAAATAACAGATTGAATTTGTAAAAAATTTGTAAAAATATAGAAAAAATTCCAAGGTTTATATTTTAGGAGCTGTAAGACTAAAACCCCATGGCCGCGCCATCGAAACGGTGAATAAAACGTTATCGCCGATATCTCGCTGAAAAGGCATCGCAGAGGTCTGAAGTTTTTTGTAAAACTTAGATTTGAATTTGTCAAAACTAGTAAAAATACAGAAAAAAATCCTAGGTTTATATTTTAGGAGCTGTAAGACTAAAACCCCGTGGCCGCGCCATCGAAACGGTGAATAAAACGTTATCGCCGATATCTCGCTGAAAAGGCATCGCAGAGGTCTGAGGTTTTTTGTAAAACATAGATTTGAATTTGTCAAACATTATAAAAATACACAAAAAAATCCTAGGTTTATATTTCAGGAGCTGTAGTACGATATCGTTTAGAAATAAGTCGCGATTATTTACCGAAGGAGTTAAGTATTAGGTAGATATTTTTTTAAAAACACTGATGAATAAGTAGAACTACCGATAATAAGCAAAAAAATACATTTTTTTCATAATTTAAGACCTTTTAATACGTTTTGAATATTTCGATAGGGTGATCATGATTTATTGTTTACAGAAAGCTTCCACATATTGTATTAGAAATTATTTCTCAAGGATTCTAAATTAAATTAAAATGAAGAGTCGTATGTCTATTTCAGCATAATTATGTTTTTGTATTTTATCGTTTCATTTTAGTTTATTTATTTTTAATTATAAAAAACACTTAAATCACCGATGATTCAGTTAGGTGCTTTTTCAGCTATTTAAGCAATGGTGGCTTAATAGCTGAAAAAGCGCTAAAATTAAGAAAAGTAATTGTTTTGAATTTGTCTAAAGGATTTGAAATGTATGAATTATGCCAGAAATAACCCCTGTAATTAACTCACGGATTCCAAAATCAATTTACCCTGATAAACTCAAAAGATGTTATATATATTTAAATATATATATTATAAAAAGTTAGTGATGTGGCTAGTTTAGAAATTTAAATACCACCGCTGCTACTTTTTCGTGTAGGTACAAGATAAGTTCGTTGAAATATTTTCATTTCTGAGCCACCCTTAACACTGTTTTTAAGTAAAAAAATAATATCATTTTATTTCATTTGGGCTTTCATATTTGAAACTGATACTTTTTTGCGGCAGCATTTTTAAAATGATTAAACATAGAATAACGACACTGAATTGAACGATATTGAATTGCACTGAAGGAATCAACAATAAAGGCTGCACACACTACAGTACACAGGAGCGAACGGAGTGCGGGTCCAGTGCGGGAGACGGAGATCGGCTGTCTAACCAATCACATCAGTCCAATATGTGCGCTCTAAAAGAGATATCCCGTAGTCGTGCCCCGTCCCCGCCAAAGGCTTTTTGTTGTAGTCGTCGTTTTACTTTCGCACGGACTACTCGTTGGTGTTCGTTTGGTGTTTTTAAATTTTGGCATTCCTACTGACTTTGTATTGCGCACTGTTTCGGACATTGTTATCTTTGGAAAACTACGTTCTGCTATTACAATCTGGACTTCGTTGAAATACCTCACAACATCGAAATAAAACAAAAGAAATATAGACTGATAGGTGCTGTGGAATATGTTCCCCCGGTTGTAGGGCTTATTGGTCATTACAAGTGTCATTGCTTAGTAAGTAATTCCGGAATGATTTGTTACGACGACAATAAAACCGGAATGCACTCAAGTTCTGAACAACCTATGACAATACATAATTTAACATATGGTCTAACAGATGATTAGGATATAAAAAAAACAGAGTAATTTTAAACAAAATATAAAAAAATCTTGGTGTAAATAATCTGTGATTTGTGATTTTGTCAGAAATATATATCTTAGTGTAAATTATGAAGGTGGCAGCCGGAGGACTTTAAAAAAAACCGAAATTAATTTAAAGAAGAGTTTAATTACTTCAAAATTACAATATTAGATCTTAAGTCTAGACTTGGTCGATGCTTGTACCGAAGTGCCAAATTAATTATAAAGAAAAATACAATTCTGAACGATTGCGAAACGCGGATGAGGCATCATCAGATTCGAAGTAGGTGGTCGGCGGCCACACGGAGCGTCGAGTCAGCAGATTTCCTGTGGTCCAATTTTACGTGGAAACACCCGTTGTACGTAAATCTCTATCATGTCGCTATTTAACCGTTGTGGTGTAGGCAGGGTACGTAACATGTAAGTAAACAATCTGTGATTTATGTGATTTTTAAAGAAATTTAATATTTTAGTGTAAGTAAACAATCTATGATTTATGTGATTTAAAAAAAAAAATATCTTAGTGTAAGTAAACAATCTGTGATTTATGTGATTTTTAAAGAAATAAACATATGTTTTTGTATCTTATCGTTTCATTTTAATTTAATTTAGAATCCTTGAGAAACAATTTCTAGGTAATGCAATAGGTGGAAAGTTTTCTGTAAACACTAAGTCATGGTCACCCTATCGAATCATTCAAAACGAATTGAAGGTTATAAGCGATATCGTACTACAGCTCCTGAAATATAAACCTAGGATATTTTTGTGTATTTTTATAATGTTTGACAAATTCAAATCTATGTTTTACAAAAAACCTCAGACCTCTGCGATGCCTTTTCAGCGAGATATCGGCGATAACGTTTTATTCACCGTTTCGATGGCGCGGCCACGGGGTTTTAGTCTTACAGCTCCTAAAATATAAACCTAGGATTTTTTTCTGTATTTTTACTAGTTTTGACAAATTCAAATCTAAGTTTTACAAAAAACTTCAGACCTCTGCGATGCCTTTTCAGCGAGATATCGGCGATAACGTTTTATTCACCGTTTCGATGGCGCGGCCATGGGGTTTTAGTCTTACAGCTCCTAAAATATAAACCTTGGAATTTTTTCTATATTTTTACAAATTTTTTACAAATTCAATCTGTTATTTGCCTAAGTTTCAGGTCTCTGCAACGCTTAGTTTTAGAGATCTCCGTGGCCGCGCGGTTCTCCGCGTTTCGATGGCGCGGCCACGTTCAAACCCTTATAACTTTTTAACCATAACTTTGACAAATTTATGGTTTTGGGGAATCAACTTTTACAAACTTTAACATAATCTTGGCATAGTTTTTTTTAAAAAAAAAACGCCGTGGCCGCGCGGTCGAAACGCACATGCTCGAGTTGAGGAGATTCTGGTCCCGGACAGTGTTTATGGTCTTATACTGTGCTTTACTGATCTTATACTTTCTGACTTATCTTTTAGGAGAAAACGATTACAATTTAAAATATACTGTATCCCAATTACAAATTATACTAGATACATTTTATAACAACATGATCATTGTACTAAATGTGCTTAAAAATGAGTATCTAGATGTTAATGAACTTAATAATCGTATTAAAAATGTATGTAAAACCTATAAAAAATGTAAATTTCTTGAAAGCCAATCTAATAAGACATCCGAATTGTGTATAAAAATTAATTACCTAATTGACTGTAACGATTATAATGAGAATTATTTAAACCCTAGGAACCTTGTAAAACGAATAAGGAGTAACAAATCAAGTCTTAAAGTAAACACCAAACCTATTAAACCTAAAAAAGGAACAATTCCGTTCTATTTTGATCGCATAAGCCTCGGTCAACAAAAATCAGAAAACCAAATAAATCCCACTGAGAAACCCCAAAAAGGAACTATCCCATTCTATTTCCCGGTAATAAAAAAGAATTTAAAGTTTTTTCGTGCCCATAACTCCGCCATCTGTAATACATCATAATTTTAAAATACTGCATCAAAATATTGCCAGTATCCTGTCCAAAAGGGAACTCCTTGAACTAACCTTGCAGGAACTCCAGGAAATGAATAATAGTCCAGACGCAATATGCCTTTCAGAAACATTTATAAAAAAAGGTAATGAATCTCATGTTAAAATCCATGGTTACAATATGACGGCCAACTTCTGCAGAGATAAACAAAGGGGGGGTACGTGTATTCTGCTTAAAAAAAACCTCGTTTTTAAAGAGTTACCTTTTATAAATACATATGCAACACAAAATACTTTCGAGGCATGTGGCATAGAACTGACACATCATAAGCTGATTATTATTTGTGTATATAGGACACCCCAGTCAGACCCCATCCAATTTTTGAGTAAGTTAAATAGTCTTTTGTACCACGTATTCAAAAAATATAATTCCAAAGTAAATGTGGTCTTGGCAGGTGACTTAAACATTAATACTCTCCAAAAGAGTAATATTTCTATTCAATTACAAGAACTCTCCTATAATTATAACTTAAAACTACATATTAATTGTCCAACTCGCAAGTCTTCCTGTATCGATCACATTCTCAGCAACATTCCTAATGCTAATGCTACTGTAATGCCTCTTCACCTGTCCGATCATGACACAGCACAAATGTTGAGTTTTCCCTTGAAACATAAGATACCAAACCAGTCAACATATTTTTTCTACAAAAGAGATTATAGCCTGAATAATATCCATAAATTTAAAGAATGCTTACGAAATCTGTCATGGTTGGAGGTCTACGGTGAGAAAGACTTAAATATAGCATTCAACTCTTTTCACGAATTGTTAGGCTTGTTCTATAATTTATGTTTCCCAAAAATAAAGGTGAAAGTAAATGCTAATAGTAAAAAGAAACAGAACTGGATAACCAGAGGCCTAAAACAAAGTTGCAAAACAAAAAGGTCTCTGCGCTATCAATATTATAAGAGCAAAAATTTACGAAATAAAACTAAATATTTACAATACTCAAAGATCTTACAGAAATGCGTTTACACGTCAAAAAAGAACGCAAACATCAAATATATAAACAATAGTGAAAACAAATGTAAAGCTGTCTGGAGAGTAATAAAGGATGAAATCGGGAACAATAACGATAGAGACAACATAGAAAATATTCTACTTGATAACACAGTACATTCAGATCCTGTAGAAATAGCAACAGCTTTCAAT
Source organism: Eugnorisma glareosa (assembly GCA_947578425.1). Lineage (NCBI taxonomy): Eukaryota > Metazoa > Arthropoda > Insecta > Lepidoptera > Noctuidae > Eugnorisma > Eugnorisma glareosa. The sequence goes on from OX387957.1 coordinate 27,226,465, forward strand.
AACCACTATACTAATATGGCACAATCTTCGAATAAGGGAGCAAAAATAAACAGTAACGAATGTTCAGTAGTCCATTCGATGTTCCTTAAACCTGTGTCTGCAAATGAAGTTAGAGCAGAGATTATGTCATTGAATAACACAAACTCCGAAGGTTATGACGAAATTAACACAAAAATCATTAAAGCATGTACTAATGAACTTATTGAAATTATGACATATTTAATTAATTTATCATTCTCAAATGGCATTTTTCCTGAAGCACTAAAGCTGTCAATTGTTAAACCACTTTATAAAACCGGTGAAAAATCAGATGTTAACAACTATCGCCCAATAACTTTGATACCTATTCTATCTAAAATCTTCGAAAAGTGTATGTTTAAAAGACTGATTGAATTCTGTAATAAATATAACATTATTAGGAAAGAACAGTTTGGCTTTCAAAAAAATAAATCCACAACGTTAGCTATCTACAGTCTTATAAAAATAGTATTAACGAATATTAACCATGACTATCTTACTACAGGGCTGTTCTTCGATCTGTCTAAGGCATTTGATCTTGTCTCTCATGACCTATTATTACAGAAATTAGAGGCAACTGGGATTAGAGGCATTGCACTTCAATGGTTATCATCATATCTAAGTAATAGACAACAACGCGTTACTATTACTAAAATAGATACAAGTAAAAATATGACATCTCACTATTCTGCTTTCAAATCCAATAAACAAGGCGTCCCACAAGGAAGCGTATTGGGCCCTATTTTATTCCTATTGTACATAAATTCTATCACTACTATTACTAATCATAAATGTATTCTATTCGCTGATGACATCTCTATTATTGTGACATCTGATAAAAAAAGTAATACAATTAAAGACCACGAAACAGATATTAATAATGTTATTGAAAGACTGATAAAATGGCTAAAGGAAAATAACTTATCAATAAATCTAAAAAAGTCCGTTTATATACAATTTAATAAATCAAATAATGGAAAACACAATATAAAATTGAATATACATAGAATTCACGAAGTAACGCAAACTAAATTTTTAGGAGTAACCTTGGATCAGGATATCAACTGGAAAGCACATGTTGATACAATATCCAAACGAATTAATAAGTTTGTATATGCACTGAAACAGATTAGAAACATAACAAACGTTAAAACGTCTATAACAACATATCATGCATATGTTGAATCAGTGTTACGCTATGGCTTAATTATGTGGGGAAACAGCACGGATCAAAATAGAGCATTTGTCGCACAGAAGAAATGCATAAGAGCTTTATGCGGCCTTAAGCCCGACGAATCTTGCAGGCCGATGTTTAAGAAACTTGATTTGTTACCACTACCATCCCTTTATATTTTTGAAATTTGTTTGTTTGTGTGGAGGCATAGGGAACTGTTTGCGAAAGCAAGCGATATAAACTCTCGCAGCAGGCGCGACCCCTACAGGCTCGTGTTAGATGTCCTCCCAAGGCTTGCGAAATATAATAAAAGCTGTATGTTTATGTGTGTCCAGGTATACAATAGAATACCAAATGAATTAAAAACATTAAATACAAGAATGTTCAAGAATAAATTATACAAATGGCTCTCTACTAATAGTTTTTACAGTGTTAAGGAGTTCCTGGAATATAAAATCGCATGATGACAGATTGTTTCGTTATGCATGTATTTGCAAATTTGCACGCTTATATCTATTAAGCAAAACATGTTCGTTCACATTATTAACATTACCATCTATTATACCATGTTTTTAGCAAATAAATGATTTTGATTTGATTTTGATTTTGACCTTTTGTCGATTTACATTTGTTTGTAATTTTATTAGCTGACAACTTCTTTTATTGCAGGATATTGCAGATTTTTTCCTAACAGGATTAGAGTTCCCAAAGTTCGCTACTGAAGCGATGATAGACGGAAGAGGATGTGCTCGTATCTGGCCTTAGGAAATCAGTCATTACAGAATATATCAAACGAGTATACAATTATACATAATATACAATAATTTTATTCATATCAATAGTTTGAAATTGTTGTAACATCTTTATTTCTATAGGGACAAGGAAGGCAAAGAAAAAAATATAGTGAAAATACAGGGTGTAAGGGAAAGCCCTTCGTAGACTGATGAGGTGAATTCATTATATCATACTAAGATGACAAGAAAATATGGAGGAACGTTATGGGAATCCAATAAACCTGATTCGTTTTATTTCCTCATACGCAATGTATCGTTACCATGGCAAAACGCACGTAGCGAATGGCAAGCGCGACGACGAGTTCGTTGAACTCTGCAGCTAGGCAGGAAGTGCCCAGCTGATTTCACGAGTCGTTCGTTAAAGTATCTCAATATCCAATTTTTGAATTAATTTTAATTTTAGCCGTATTATTTACATAAATAGAGTAACTGTAAAAACGATTCAAAAAAATCAAAATAAAATCTGCGAAAAATTCCGGTGGATTATGATACAGAATAAGGAGTTGAATGCACCCTGCCAGTTTGCGGTGAGCTGTCACTTACACCCTGTATCTTAAGGGTGAACTAGTCGGTCATACTTCCATACAATGTAGTATGGCGATTACTGTGGAGTAATCGACCGATGTTTGATGGTGTACGTTCAAAATAAAATAAAATGTGTCGATTTGTCTCATTATTATCTAACCCTTTATGGAAACAAAAAACTTTTTTTACAACATTCAAATATTTAAATGTTATTTTTCTTTTTTGTTTAGTATAGAACTATAGAAGTATGACCGACTAGTGAACCCTTAAGATTTACCGATATATGTCGATTAATGTCCGGAATTGATTCATTAATTTACTTGGGTGGTCATTCATTGGAGAATCTAAACCTAGCCGACTAATTGTTATTTATTTTCAACAGATTTAAAACATCAACATACAAATGGGGCGCAGACTATGAACCTAGAGTTATGCGTGTTGAAAGTGATATTGGGTGGAGTTACTAGCCCTATCAGTTCTGATAGAAACTGCTCATCACAATTAAAGATGATCGTCAGGGTTGGGGGTATAACAGTGAAGAGAAAAACTATTGTGATCTAGAATTAGTAAATGTTCGATAAACTATAGAAGGTTTATAGTATAGGTATAGAGGTATGAAAAGACAATGACCAATATAGGTGCCTCTTATATTTCAGCGTTATTTAACGAAGCATTCTAAATTTAATAGAGAAACATCTACATTACAAACAAAATTAGTTGTAGTGGAAAAGCGCAAAAATCAATTTGAGCCGCGATATTAATCTATCTATAAATATTTATAAGATGTTTTTTTTTGTACAAAAGGGCCGATCCTTTTTTCATCCCTTCCTTAGCCTTTTTCAAAAAACTAAACAAGCAGATTTATTTTCCTATATAATAGAACACTACTAACAGTTTCAGATTTCATCCCTGAAGTTCTCTCAAAAATCAACCTGTGTAAACTGATTTGCTTAACTCGGCTCAGACTGATTTTTAAGCTTTACCGCCGTAGAACTAACTAAAATTTACTAAAACTAACTAGATTTTGATACAAGTGGCGAAACTTTGACATTGTAGCCGAGGCGGATTTACACCAGCCGCAGGCGCGGGTGTTATGCAGCCGAGAACTGCAGTGACAAATCCCAACGTGAAACATGCGTGTTTTTCCAAACACGAAGAAATAAAATAGCAGAACTAAAAATGTTTTTTATATTATTAATCATAATGAAACTATGATTTAATTTGCTTTTTTGCGGTGTGAAATATACTTTACGACCTATTCTCATGTAGGTATGAGAATAGGTTGTAAAAATATATGTAACAAAATTCATAAAAAATCGTTCGAGCCGTTTCGGAGGAGTGCGAACAACCGGGACAAGAGATTTTTATATTATGTAGATATTTATGAAATTCTGTTTTTAAACACGAATGTAGATATTAAGGCCTTAAAAACGTGCGCCTCATAGCTGAAAAAATACAACCACTGGCGGCTATAGGAATTGAACAATTGTTTATAGTTTATCTGTGGAAATAAAACACCAGTAGAAATAAATGAAAAATCCACGAGTGTGAAATTCATTACATTTTGAACTTAATAGTAGAGCGACAAGAGCCTGTTTTCGAAGAAGTGTATTGAAAAAAATATTTTGATTTGTTACTGACCTACCTTTAACTTACCTTTTTGGTAATAACCAACTTAAAGAAAGGTACCACTTTTGGTCATTGGCTTTTACGTTTTAGTGCAATTTACGGATCAGTAGGTCCATTACCTACTGGCCTATAAATTTATGGTTGTATGGTTATTTGAAGGGTACAGGCGAAAAACAAGAAATGCCACATAAAATTCAAATAACTGACTGACTGAGAATAACTGACTGAGTAGTAGTAGTAACTGACTAGTATAGTACTTATGACATTTGCGCGTATGTAGCAAGAAAGTCAAGTAAAAAGGGTGTACAAATTTTAAACACAATAATAGTCCTTGGTGCCATCAACATTTCAAGACCCTGTGCTAGATGGGACAAGTTTAAAGATTTCTTTTATGTTTTTCTTTTTTTTTTGGTCTATACCCTTCATTTAAAAATTACGCGCCTGTTACAAATTTATGTATTCACCGAACAATAATTATTTTAATTCTGTATCGTATCATTGAATCACTTAATTATATAGATATCGTGATATCTAAGAATAATGTGTTGGATTAATAAATTATTCTAATGATTTAAATTTCTTTAAATAAACATTTTTGTCATGGGCGCGTTTATGTTAGATTTGTTAAATAACATATTACGTAAGATTTGAATTTCGCTACCTTAGGTTTGTTTTATAGCTATTACTTACTTTTTTTAGGAAAACTGTGTTGTTAAGTTGTCACTACTGTACTATTTTTAATTTAATAATAGTTATTCTTAATTTTTATTTTAAGTAAGTTGATTGTTATTGATTGATGCAACTACAACAGTTCATTAAAAAAGGGTCGTAACTGATTTACCTATTTTAATTGGTATTATGTAGTTTTGAAAATTAGGGTGTCATCATGAATTAAAATGTACTTATTTTATATTTGTTTGTTTTTTTATTTTTATTTTATGTCTCTCTTTCAATTCATTCTTTATATATTTTGTCTGGAACATACTGTTCATTGACATTTCCTTCTTTTTTCCTTTTTTTAATTCGTAAAGAATCGAATCACATTTCAGATTTCTCTTTCAAGACTAACTGTTGATGATAACACTTGCACGTATAATTTATTAGTTCAGGGCGTTTGCGAAAACTCGGCACGAAGCGGGGTCAAGCGGGGGTGCCCGCTTGCAAAATATTCATAGAAATGCAAAATATGCTTTCTAATAAACTCTGAGCTCATCTACCTACTATAGCTAAATAAACATTTTGATATGAATTCAATCCATTCTCATAAAATAAAACAAGAATGTATGTTGTATATCTACTACAACTAAAAAAAAACCCAACTACTGAAAACTAACGCTCTAATTAATTTGGGGGTTTATAAGGTAAAATAGACTCCTCCTATTGTTAAAGTTGGTTAAAATGTAGCCAGACACCTTATTCATCAAAATCGTATGAAAAGTTTAGGCGCTAAGGAGGAACATAGGTAAATAAAAAAATACATATCATAACCCTTCCTTATTTTCCGCTTCGCCGTAGCCAGTCGAGAGTGCCGTGACATATAATGTACTCTGTGGCCGTGACTCATGTATATTGCTAAAGAGCTAGATGTTGAAACTTGTGTAAGTAGGCCTAATTTTGTTATCCTTCCTGAAACTTTGGGTGCACAGTTAGCTTCTTCGATTGATGAGTGAATTAAGTGCTTACTTACCTCCTCATAAAAATAATAAAAAAGTTAAAACATTTCAAACATTCGCATCCGTTCAAAGCTGACTTCAAGTTGCTGTCATGCAAAAGTCTGGTAATGCCGCACGTTGTCTGATGGCAGCAAAAGCACAACAATAAAAAAACAACACCTTATACGCATGCGCCAATTCTAGAACGCCTGAAGTTGGACCTAAGTTCTCTTTAGCAATCATGTTTTCCTAGTAAGTTTTTGCTTGAGAAATCAATACGGTGCAAGAACGCGGTCTAAAGCATTATTAGGGTTACCACCCCAAAAAAAGCCACCGACCGCGCCCTTTCCAACGCGTTAGTGACAGACTTTTAGAGTTTTTCAACTTTATTCATATTTTCATATCGTCTATTCCCACTCATCACCACCGGCTTGTAGCCCGATTGTAGCCACGGGCGACGAACGGCGAGTAATTTCCTGTTGGTTGCGTCGGTAAAATTAAAATAGATAGGTACCATTTCAATCGGATTAAATAATGTCGATTTTACTTTGATTTTACTCACTATGTAATCGTAGTATAAAAATACAGCTTGTTTTTTTAACCTGTGGTAATAAGGATTTTTTTCTATTGGCAACATTCTAGCCATTCCCGCATGCGTACAAATGGTCACTGTGCTCAACGTAACTTGTTTGTTGGCAAACAGTGAAGCTTACTAAGAATGTACTGCATTTTGGACATTTGCCTTTGAAAACAACGCCATCTTATAGGTCAAAATATAGTGGGCATCTACTTAGGTTCAAAATCTCTTGTAACTACAACATTACCAAGCCTGTCTCCTCGACAACATAAGTAAATCCATTTCTGTGGAATCTATGTATAGTATTAAATAAACTCGGTCTACTGCCTACTCGCTCGCTCGCAGTTGGTTATTATATGCCTATCGTGTATTGCTTTCAGGACAAATAATATCTATTTTTTCTGGAGTTTTAGATGAGCATGCAAAAATGAATAAAACACTCAATACAAAACGCAAAATTTATTTATTTAGTATGCACACAATGTAACATTATTTATTTCACGCAAGCTTTAAGACAAATCGCAGTAGATTGACATTATAACATTTTTCGCAGTGCTGGATAGCAGTTGAGCATAGCACTGAATGAAAACAGCACTTAAGTACTATATAAAAGCTGTACTACTATCTATTTAAATCCACAAAACACAGCTACAGCATTTTTTTGTTTCGCAAATGTGGCGACTGCTCTGACACAAGTATTTGAGACCGTTTGTAACATGAGAAACATAGCGGTCGATATTATGTTATGCTAAAATGTCAAGCTTTTTCAGAACTGGTAATGTTGTGGAAATGCCATTGTGAAAAATAACACATAGTGAACGAGAATTTCTTTGAGATTTTTTGTTATGAGCGTTAACAATGATGGTTGAAATGTATTTTTTTTCAGTAATTGTCATAAGACGTTTTAACTAAATCGCCTGCTTAAATATAATCAGCAAAAACGTCACGCAACGCACAAATACGTCTCACGTCTCAAATTTATTTTATAAGTATTACCACATAGTACACTTTTTGTTTTTCTTCTTCTTCATCTTGTCTTTGCACGGAATACAGCTCTTAAAATCATCGGAAGCCTTTTATTTAAATAATTCTGGATATAAACCCCCAACAGTAACTAAACGGTTTTGTTGTCTACTGAGGCTTTTTACACAACTGTCAAAAAAGAGGAATGCAATGTTTTCACAGTTCATATTAGTATGTACCTACAAATAAGCTAACATCCCGCCTGTTATCCCGCACGGTCAGGCAGAGGTGTACCTAATAGTACACCTAAATTTCGCCAGTTAAGTTGTAAGTCCCATGTAAAATGGGGTCAGCATATTGCCATCAACCGGGCACGAATCCAGACTCTGGTGTGAGTGTGATTCGTTTAAAAAAATAAAGGGTTTTAGCTACTTAGGTTAGGTTTAGATTACTTTTAATCAAATATGCATTTTATGATACAATGTTATCAGCATGTATCGTTCGAAAATAATTGATAATTAATATTAATAAAAACCTATACTTACCTAATAAGTTTAATATTTCGATATACAGCCCATGGAGGTTTAATAATAACTGGTCTATACTTTTAACATACCATAGTAATTTTATAAAGAGGTAATGTATGTTTGCAGATTTGGATGTAGAGGGTAACAGTCGGAACTACTTGACGAACTAACTCGAAGATACATTATCCCAGAGTGTCATTAGCTATATTTAAAACTTTCCAGTGGTAACTTTCCGACCATGTCACGAGCGCAGCCGCGGGAAAAATATTGTATATACTATTTCATCATCCCAACGAGCATTTGGACGGTCTTGGACTGTACCAGTGCTTCCTACAGTAGTATTAAATTGGCACACGCCGCAAGTGTGCGCACAAAAAAATACAGCAGAAATTGGCCACCATTATATGTTTAGCCGAACTCCACTTGAAGCGCATCGCCTACTAGTTCATAGGTGTTCGTCTGGCGATGCATTTCGGTGTCACGCACACGGTAAGTAGGGCTAGGTAGAGCGTGGTTGGGTTTTTGGGCATGGGGGATTGTTTCTAACGAAAAAATATTTCAACTTACCATATACCATCCACCTGAGCTTTGTGGAAAGTATACGAAGGTACGAATGCTCCATGTCAAAAGATAGAACATGTCCCAGAAAAACGTAATGAAAACAGAGTCATCCGGGATGCCTAACATCACGTTCGTTTGACTTCAAAACTTGATTTTTTTTCTCAATTTTTTTTCAAATGTTTTATTAGCATAACATAAATTCAAGACTGTTATCGCCGAAGGGTTAGGCAGAGGTGTATCTTATAGTACAGGTACACCCACATTTCGCAGTTATGTTTACCAACAGGCCAGCCTTTTTGATGAAGTATGTGATAAAGTTTAAATCGGCGTAAACCTTAAAGTATAGGTATGAAACAAAAGTGCTTAAAATATTGACATGAGATAGGTACAATTATATGTCGTGAGGTATGTTTTGAGTATGAATATGTTTAAAAGAGTAGAGGGAGACCAAAGAAACGATGAATGGACTGTGTGAAGGATGATATAGGTAAGAAAGGAGAATACGAGTAATAGAGAAGTTTGGAAGAAGAAGACATGTTGCGCCAACCCCAAAAAAATTGGGATAGTGGTAGGAAAACGATGATGATACATAATAGTTTGTACTCAATATTCAGGAACCCGATCCCCAGGACCTCACACGCAGCAGTCGCGATTGCAACTAGTCAGTTAGCTTTTATGATGAAGTACTAATGTAACTTTAGATTGGCGTAGGTATTCCAAAAGAAAAAATATAAAGAAATAAAACAGAAATGCTTAAAATATTTACATAATAAATAATATTTTGCGAATATAATATTTTGCGAATGTAATAATACACACATCAAAAGTGTCTAGGGATCAACATATATTTTTGCAATAACTTTTCTCCTGATTGATATTAATTAAAATTTTCTTTAAGGATTCATCAAATAAAGTGTTTTCGTTTGTCACAGTAACGAGAAACCAAGTCACCTTTGCATTAATAAAGAAATTTGCCATTTTCCTAATAAAGGGATTTTTGACATTTGAACCACTAACACAAAAGTTCGAAAAAAAGACTGAAATAACAGTTTTCTTTAAAATTTTATTGGGTAACTTAAACAATTAATAATCCGTGTTTCTACCGCGAACACTAACAACACAAGAACATCGGTTTGGCATACTCAAAATGAGTTCATCCAAATCACGCTGTGGAATGGCCGCCCATGTTCGTTGCAACAACAAAAAAAGGTCTTCTTGCGACTGGATACCCTCCATATTCGGCAGAGCTCTTCTCTGTAGCATATCCCATGCATGCTCAATCGGATTCAAGTCTGGCGACTGAGCAGGCCAGGGCAGGACATTGATGTTAGCTGCGGCGAGAGTCTGTCTTACAACTCTTGCGGTGTGCGGTCGTGCATTATCATGCATTAACTGAAATAAGGGACCGATTTGCACTTGTAGAGGAACGATGACGTCTGATACAATCGTCTCAGCATAAATTTGAGCGTTGAGGTTGCCTCTGATCCAAATCAACTCAGTTCTTCCGCCGATCCAAATACCCGCCCATACCATGATGGTTCCACCACTATAAGGATGGACTTCCTGGCAGGATTTTAATCGCTGTTGGCGTCCAGGGGTTCTCCAGTGTCGTATACGTCTTGTATCCGGTCTCATACCAAAACGAGACTCATCAGAAAAGCACACGAAACGCCATTGTTCTTCTGCCCAATTTCTGTGTTCAAGAGCCCATTGATATCGTATCCTACGATTGTGCATTGCTATAGGTGGTACCCGTAGCGGTCTTCGGGAATGAAGGTTCACTTCATGCAAGCGGTTTCTGACTGTTTGGTCGCTAATTAAGTTCCCTGAAGAGTGATGAAGCCTCACGGCTAACATCATGGCAGTTATTGTTGGAGCTCTTCGAGTTAAGATTTGAATGTATCGGTCTTGTCTCCGTGTGGTGCAGCGATACCGTCCTCCATGGCGCTCAGCCACGGTACCAGTGCTTCGGTAACGTGTCCAAAGTCGACTGATAACACTCTGACTTGTATTCAGAGCTAAAGCCACAGTACGTTGCCGGGAACCAGCTTCTATCATTCCCACGGCTCTGAGCATTTCTTCCCTGCTTAAATGACGTCGCCGCTCCATAATAACGTTGGTTTTAATCAGTAGTAGGGAAACAGTAGCACTAATAATGTCTTCAATGCGTTGTATGTTTTTATAGGGAAAATATTGACAGCTGATTTTCATCTTTTACTCGAATTTGATTCACAGTTCCTGATTCAAATTATGAAATGCACCAAAAAGGATCCATATAAATTTATAAAATCATAAATTTATTACAAAGCCACATCTCAATCTCAAGAAATCCACATAAAAATGCTTGATCCCTAGACACTTTTGATGTGTGTATGAGAACAAAGGATAGTTTTTACATAAACTTATTCAGTGTCATCTAATTCAGAGGTAGCACTACACTATTCATTATTAGTTGCGTTACTATAACTATTTAGGTATATTTCCTACTATTTATTTTATTACTATTTTGATTTATTTTTTTACGATAACTATTTTGATGTCAAATCCTACTTTATAAAAAAACACATCGGAATTATTGGGGAGCACATTCATATTGAGTTGGCATTCATTTTTAGTTCGGGCATCGAACTAATCTTATGTCCGTAGGTGCTACCGAGTAGGAAACACTCGTAACTTCGGCCGAAACTACGGGTTTCGTGCTTAGAGAGCAGACCCCCTGAACTATTACAAACATGTCACGTTGATAAAATGTACCTACCAACCTTTTTTTACGTAGAGTTAGACAAATTAAAAAATGAATCCTGGCTAAATTTGAAATAAAAAGAGTCGCGATCGACACTGACATTATGACTAAATAGGCTGTCAGTTCAAATTGCTGTCAATAGGGTAAAGTGCCCAATTATTGCTGTCCTGCAGAAATGTATTTTTTATTATCTAGTGAATAATGATTAAAGCAATTGATCTTTAGTATATAAGCAAAGCACAGCTAAATAACGTAGGAGTTGTAGACGTTTTAAAATAACGTCTAAATGAGCAGAATCTCTAAAACAAAACAGTACAATTTGGCCACAGATAACCATAAACTAAGGCCAAAATGGTTGAATTCCTATTCATTATCAACATTGTCCTGCCCTTATCCCAATTTATTCTGGGTCGGCGCAGCATGTCTTCTTTTTCCAAACTTCTCTATTACTCGTCATCTCAACCCCATTAGACAATAGGGAATATGCATGTAATTTTTTTTTCCACTTAAATCATTATTAAGCAGTACTATCAACCCAAGAAAATAATTAAAAGTTAATTTCAACTACTGCTTGTCGCACAAAAAAAAATATTACACTCCTGCAATTTTCTACGACAGTTCAAACGTCCATGACTATCGCGGCCATTCATGTCAGGACTTTGATGCTAACGATATTTTCCTCATTCTCATCAAAGATGCGTAAGATCCAAATATTATACGGCTTTATACCTTTCTTTGGTTCTCCTTCAACCTGCGAAGGTAAACCGCGAGAAAAAGCAAACTAATTATTGGTAACTGAATAAGTTCTATCTTCTGTAGCTCGTGAATCGTATTTACGAATTATGGAAGTGATTTATTAACAATCAGTGTTTAAAAAAACCAATGCAAGCAAGATTATTTTACCATGTCCTACATGACAATAACAGGGTTCTTTACCCTATTTGGTAATTGGGTGGCACCAATTATTACTTTCGGTTATGTTCGGTTACGTCCACAGTCACTTCATACCGAGATTGTCTTCCATTCAATGAATATTGTTTAAGAGTTGAAGTTGAGTTGAACATCATGAGCTTAGATCCAAGAAGTGTGAGTATTCATTTGAAATATTATTTTAAATTTCTGGTAAAACCAGGTGACTTTGGAAACCTTGGATGAAAACCTTGATAATTACGAGAAATAAACTGCTTTACACAATTTTATCGGTAAAATTAACGCAACAGATTATTCTTTTTACTACTGGAGACTCAAGTTGCCAGGCTATATTTTGCCAATGCGTTTTGTGTAAACAAAATAACATTACAAAGTTTACCCTGAATTTTCATGGAAAATGCATTCCAGGTAAGGATGATTTTAGAAGGCAATGAAATAATTGAGTGTTTACCCATTTTGTATCATATCAATTTATTACAACATGTTTTTATTTTTTTAACTTCCCGAAACTAATGTGATTTTATTTTAATTTTGTATTGTTATTTATTTAGATAGAGATTCTCCTGCCCATATCCCATTTTATTTGGGGTCGGCGCAGCATGGCTTCTTCTTCCATACTTCTGTATTTCTTCTTCTTTTTCTCGTCGTCTCATCACACGCCTCTTTTCTAGCCATAAATGGTGTAAAGAGTCATCCACTTTATTATTTAAATTATTTATTGTGCTTTCTACAATTCCTTAAGCCTCGTTTTACGGTAGTGATGTTATGAATGCTTTGAGACGTAAAAATACTTATTTTCCTATCTGAAGTTTGTGGCTGTGGAGCAAATATTGGCCATCCTGGACTACATGAAGGACCACCCGCAACTGGCCCACAGCCGGTTCAGTCGCACCAAGGAGGGACGCGGCCTGTGGCAGCGGCATTGGGCTACATGTGCCGATCTGGCCAATAACGTTTCGACAGACTGCATCCAAAAAACACCTGAACAATGGAGGGCGGTAAAGACATTTTTTTTTAACGTATGGAATGAGCAATTGTCCATTTATAACGAACCTGTAGATCGTTTTATAAACAAATAATACACTAACTGACACTGACACTTACGGGATATCTTCCGTGATTTTCAATGATTCTGAGCTCTCGATATTTCGACGCTGAGCGCCATGGTCGCGGGATGACTTGAATATCACGGAAGATATCCCTAAAGTGTCAGTGTAAGTTTAGACACAACCGTGATAGCTTAAAACAGTGAATACAACGATACGAAATAGGAACATTTATTTTGTAATGATATTAAGCAGTTTAGGGGAGAGTGTGCATGAAAGAGCCAGTTTTAAAAAGTATTAAAAAAAAACATCTTAGGCTGACTGTTTTTAAATAAAAATACTTTTTTCAATAATCCGTTTAATAGTTATGGTACTGAAATTTAAAAAAAATAGGTAACACTGTAAGAAATCTGACATATAGCTACTTAAAAAAAATAGGAAATTGGCCCTTTCAAAACAATCTGTCAATGAAAGAGTTACCGTGTGCTATGAAATAGCCAGATTCCACTTTGTATAAACAAACTAGTTTCTCAACAATTTTAATATCTCTTTTATACTTATATATTTATATTATACTTCTATTATATTATATTTCGATTATACTCAAAAATAATCAAAATTAAACGTAAGTAAAAATCACAGCTTTAGATCAGGTGCAGCCGATCCCTTTTCGAGTTGATATGTGTGCTGTGACCTTTAGTGTTGAAAGTCTTTGCGATCTTCCTATTGCTGTAGGACCTATAACTGATGTAGAAGTTTGTGGTTGATGGACTGGAATTGAATGTCCTCGTCTTCCAATCAGCTTTTAATCATAGTCAAGAAGCGATCCTTTGACTTACTCGCAGAAGTTTATTTGCTAACAATTCTTGAAGAACAACTGCCCAAGTTCATCTTTATTTTCCTTTAAAATTCTTCAGTAATAACATGCAACGTAAAATTTAGGTTGGCAAAGTGATAAAGATTAGGGTTTCGGTTATGTTTTTCGCCTCTAAACGATTTTCGAAAAATAACTATGGAATAATCGAGTGTTTGCGCCTCGTAAGAAAAAATAATAAAAATGCGCTCAAATGTGCTACTTATATAAAAACTTTCAGCGAAATCAAAACCGACTTCCAAAAAAAGACTAAAAAAGTCTAAAATAACTTGACCTACGGAAGTCGGTGTCTTTGTTTGTATCATTGACTTTTTTGCCACCGACTTCCGAAAGTCAAGTTATTTTAGACTTCTTTAGTGTTTTTTTGGTAGTCGGTTTTGTTTTCGCAGAAAGTTTTATTTTTATTTTACCCTTTTTAGTTGTAGTATACCACACAAATTCATGTCTTGAATTAATTTTTACATTGTAACTAGAAGTTAGTTACAGTACTCGTCAAGACGAATCATACGAGCCCAAACTCGATGAGGTTTTGTCGTTTTATAATGGAGTTCCTATCGCCACCGTACCGCTCCATCATCAGACACTGGATACCATTTAGGACCAAATTACTCGTCAAGACGAATCATACGAGCCCAAACTCGATGAGGTTTTGTCGTTTTATAACGGAGTTCCTATGGCCACCGTCCAGCTCCATCATCGGACACTGGATACCATTTAGGACCAAAGTACTCGTCAAGACGAATCATACGAGCCCAAACTCGATGGGATTGTGTCATTTTATTACGGACTACCTGTGACCACCTTCCAGCTTCATCACCAGACCCTAGGTACCATCTAGAGACAAAGTACTCGACAAGATGAATTATACGAACCCAAACTCGATAGGGTTATATCGTTTTAATGGAGTTCCTATGGCCACCTTCCAGCTCCATCATCAGACCCTGGTTACCATTTAGGACTAAAGAACTTGCCAAGACGAATCAAACGAGTCCAAACTCGACGACGTTGCGTCGTTTTATTACAGAGTTTCTATGGCTACCTTCCAGCTCCATCATCAGATCAGCTCCATGTCATCATAATATTGCATTGTCTCGCGATATACACATGCGGGCAAAATTTCAGTTCAATCAGAAATCGGGAAGTGTGTCAAATTGAACTAACGTGAGGAAAACAACCAAATTACTAAACCGATTTTGATGAAATTTCTATGGGACCAATCGGGAAGTATATTCTTTCACAAGAAAAAAATATTTTTTCAAATCGGTTTACAAATGACGAAGTTATGAGGTAAAAAACATTACAAAAAAATACAACCGAATTGAGAACCTCCTCCTTTTTGAAGAAAGTCAGTTAAAAAGCATCATATTAATTTTGTTAAGCAGAAATATAGAACAAATATACAGATGGAATACTCTACTCATTAAACATTTGTTCGTGTTGATCCAAAATTATTGTAGATAGATAATGACTTGGCTGAATAAATTAACTGATTTTTTTCAGTATTACAGTGCGTACAAGAGCAAACTTAAAAGAAAGGTGAACGATATAAAGGCCGAAATTATGGCTACAGGTAATAACGCTTTATTTCCATACGTTTTAGGGTTCCTTACACAAAGAGTGATAACGCTACCCTACTATAACTATGGTGTCGCTGTTTGTCTGTCCGTTTTTCATAGACATTCTGAACCGTGATTGGTAGACACTTGCAATTTTCAAAAAGTGAGTATACCTGTATACTACACGTGTGTGTGTACTATGACCGCTAAGCCTGTAACAATAAATTAAAGAGAAGGAAGGAGAGGGTCCCCATACCCAAAAACGGGTTTCATCCGTGTTTTTTTGCTACATCTTAATAATTCCATGTTAAGTCATGTTAAATATTGTACGGTGGTACTGAACCCTTCGTGTGTGAGTCCGGCGCGCACTTGGCTGGTTGTTATTTGTTTAGGTACAAGGAATAAACATATCAATATTACCATTGTTTTAAAGGTGGAGGTCCTGCCAAAAAAAGGCTTTCAGAAGTGGAGAACAGGTTGTTTTTAATTCTAGGACCTGACCTTGGGGACCAGTACCCAAGAGTTTGCAATACTCCGGTTTCTGTAAGTAAACCTTTTTGAATATTACAATGGTACTTACTTATGGATTATAATATCTACAGCCACGAACAGTACTATCTACTACTGGATTGATTGTAATTATATGTTTTACGAAAATAGTATTCTGGAACTCATAGGTTCCTCCTACTATGAATAAGGCCTTATCTCCTCAATATTTAACAAGAAAATCGCTTTTGAATAAAGGCAAATGTATACTTATTAGTGACTGTATATCGAAGGTATAGTGTTAAATCCCAATTAGTGCCAAAAAATCGAAAGTCGTTATTATGATGTAATTGTCCATTCTAATGCATTTTTGACGCTTTTTCCAGTGATCTAATCCAATAAGTCGCAGTAGAAAGAAAATAACCCTAGGTAATAAACTAATAACACAAGAAAGTGATCCGTTTTGCTGCAAATGAAAGGCTGAAACACTATAAAGTAATTTGAATTTTATATTTTTGCCTATAGAAATTTAATATTGAATATCTCGAAAGTAACAATTTCATATTTGGGTTTAGCATTATATCCTCGATATACAGGTTGGCGACTACAATACAACAATAAATTAAACTGCATATAGCTTAGACGCGCGACGTTCTCAATTTGCATACAAAAAAATCGTATCGATTATATCCAGTGGTTTGGTCACAAGTCATAAGACATTATTTTTAATTTTTAGCATTTTCTACATGAAGTAGATAAATAGGCTTAGTCCGACAGGTTACCGACAGTCACATCGGTATTAAATGAACACTAAACACATGTTGCCAACTCGCTACTTCAAAAACCTTTGCCAAATTGGTTCTTTAAATTTTATTTCCAGATGCGAATTAGTGCAAATTATATTTTGTTAACAGTTTCATGCTATTTAGTTTGTATGTTTGTTTTTTTTTTAATTCCATTTAGAATTTATTTAATCGTTAAAATGTTCCTTTTCTTTCCTTTTCTTCACGCAAAATACGCGCTTAGACGTGGAGTTGCGGGCACCAGCCCGCTATACAATACAAAATGTTCCTATGGACTAGTAGAAATGAAATGAAAACACTGTTTCATTTATGTCGTATTGTCGTCGCCACTTTTTAAAACTTTGACAAACGTTTGATTGAGCGATGTAATTTTTTTTATTAATTGTTATCTATTGATGGCTACCGACCCTGCTCCCGACCTGCCTGCCAACAGCGTCTTGAAGCCGAACATCAGCCGTCTTCAAGCACAGCTGAATTTTTGCTGCAAGAAGACAATAATATCACTATAGGGTAAATAATCTCTATTTATGTAAATCACTGTTCTAACTATAGACCCTATAGAGTTCCGTACCTCAAATGGAAAACTGAATCCTGATATCACTTCGTTGTTTGTCTGTCTACCTGCCAAGATCCTTTTTGGTAAGAAAGCGTGGTGGTATCAAGTTAAAATTAATATCAAGTACTTGGTCTGCAACCCCTTGGAGCTGTAAAAAAAACGAGCTTCTTATTCAACGGATTTTAAAAATATGGTCATTATTGTCGTAGTTATATTTTGTTCATTCGCAAGTAAATCAAAACCTACTAAGTTTTCCCGTTCATCAAAAATCAAGGATTTAGTAATAAACAAGGTCTTACAGTACAAGTAAAGGAAAAAAATCCGCAAATAGTATTAATTATTTGCGGATTTATTTCCTTTACTTTGTTACTTTGTGATTATACTCGCGCCTCTTCTCGAGATTAGTTATTTACACATGTACGAGTAGTTACGCTAGTTGTTACCACTGTTGTGTTGTCTTCATTTGGCAATTCAATTTGACATACCCACAAAACTTAACTATAACCTCGCAATGGACTTAATTAACGTGCGAGAATGAAATACCATTCAAAATTAATACGATTACTCATGGAAAAAAGCAAAAGAACTGGCTCAGTTAAAAATAAACTTTCAAAAGAATACAATAGCAAAAGAGCAAGGATAGTTAAAATCTCCTTCTTTTATCTAGCAGCAGTCAAGTGCCAGTGTCG
The DNA here is from genome assembly GCA_947578425.1 of Eugnorisma glareosa. Lineage (NCBI taxonomy): Eukaryota > Metazoa > Arthropoda > Insecta > Lepidoptera > Noctuidae > Eugnorisma > Eugnorisma glareosa. The sequence goes on from OX387957.1 coordinate 27,244,568, forward strand.
ATTAAAAATGAGGGTTCCGGACACATAGATTTTTATTAGATTATTCGGTTTTTTACCAATGATCATAGTTCGGTACAATTAATGGATTCGGTCAGTGACCTTTCTAAAGAAATTAAACAAAAATAGTAAACGTTTAGAATCTACGAAGTTTTGAATAAAAAAAATATATTTATTTCTCCAAAATCTGGGTAATCTGACGTGTCACTATATATGGTTCAACATACCACTTTATTCTTTATCTGCATTGTTATATGTTGCAATGGATGACCGTTTTACTATGCATTGCATTTTTGGCCAATCTGTATGAGACATTGAATATATTAGTTTATTCATCCATCTTTTTCCCTAGAACTTTGAATATTATAGTTTATTCATCCAACCTTTCCCAAGCACTTGGTATGCTAGAGAATTTTTCTCTCCCTCTTTTTATTGTCTTCACTATTTTGAACGGCATTTCTATTTTCTGAAAACAATAGTATATTACTTAGCAGTAACATTAACATCAAGAATAAGTAGGATCACAAAATCAAGTGAATTACCTAAGCTACTTGAGGACGAAAAATGCTCGAAATGGTTTTCTATTAAGATTAGAGATCCCTAAGACGCTGTTGTGTACTCTCACTTTACTCCTTTTACCAGTCGTTGGAATAACTGTAAACCATTGTACAGCTAGTTTTCGCTGATTAATATAATTAAATATGGCCATTGAACAGAGAAGAGAGGGTCAAGGGAATTAAGTTAGAATCATTGCTTGATAACAAATTAACGCCATGTAAATAAAAAAAAATGCAAAAAATGCATGCAATGCAATGCAATGCATGTAATGTAAATAAGCCGATTACTTATCAAAACTCACTGATACCTGTTAAATTTTCATGATATTTGGGAACTATTAAAGTAAAAACACATTATTTTATTGTTACAAACAGATATGAATGCTTAATGGAAAAAAAATTAGTAAAATCAATGAATTGTATTAACAGTAAAGTGGCACCCGCAATACAATTTACCAATAGAGATATAAAACAAACGTGAAAAATAACTTACCTTAAATTAGAAATTATTATATTTGTCCGCAGATTACAGTAACACCATCTATTGACGTAACACGTGCACTGCACAGATAGTTTTTTGTTGCTATTTCTTTGTAGAATTAACAATAGCCGTTAATGAGCCATCTTTTGGCTGTCTAAGAGAATTAAAGGAGCTGGATAGTAGCCTATCGACAGCTATCTAAGCCATTGTACAGCCCATGTAAAGCTCTTAAAATGCTCTGGGCTGCTATTAACAAGATACTGTATTGCTCAAGGGTTGTTAATTTGGGGCCAAATTTAGAATTATAAGAGCTGTGTAGCCGGATATAAAGACCTTTTTTTATTTTTGGCTGGGATGTCGGGGGGGTGTGTGGGGGCCACCACGTGGCCCCCGACGCCCGGTGCGTCTCCCGCGGCGGCTGGGACGTGAGGTTCTCTCCCTCTCACGTTCCGCCGCCTCCTTCGCTAGCATGACTGCTTCGCAGAAGGAGGACGGCGTGCATATAAAGCCCTTGCACAGACACCATAACAGCCGTGAGTTTTCAAAAAATCTGTTATCCAGTGACTATACAGCTATGTGTGCTTCTTGGATAATCATTGTTATTCCTAGAAGTACAAGTTTTTCTTTCTGTTATTTTTATTGATTGTAACTAAATCAACAATTATAAAATAATTTTGATATTTACCAACATTAAATCATTGACGATATTCCCAAAAGATTCTTAAAGAGTACCTACATGTGTAAATTACCAATCTCGAGGACGAGGCACTAGTATAATTAATGATTAAACAAACTTACCTGGACGTGAAGTTCTATTATAATTTTACGATCATTAATCTCGAGGACTCGGCGCTCGTATTAATTAATGATAGAACTTCACGTACAGGTAAGTTCGTTTAATCATTAACTATATCACATAATAAAATACTATGTAATTTTTTTTACTATGTAATTTTTTTTCTTCAATTTATATTGTTGAACATTCAATTTGTTTCTCAATACGACTTTGGAGCTTATGAATTTGAATCTTTAAACCTCGTTTCCGTGATAGGCAATACATTTACATACAAGTTTGTATGGAACCCTCGATGCGCGAGTCAGCCTCGTACTTATCCTGTTTTTTTTCGGTAGCCTGTCTTGTGTCCCGCTGTTTGACAAAAGCTTCCCTTTCCTCCTTCCAAACCTCATTTATCCTGTGCATCTCTGGCAATGATTGCCTCGCATAAAAGTAAAAAAAATGTGTTTCAGATCGGATTCTTCCGAAGTTGAGTTGTACTACCCTGAGGATTACGCTGAAAATCTGGCTGCTAGCCCTGTGAAAACTGCTCAGCTAGTTGCTGACTCTATGATCCATAATGATCAGCAGCTCGAGCCTGTGGTCTATAAAGGCCAGAAGCTGGAGCCTTCGGTCCATACAAGCCAGCAGTCAGATACTGTGGAATACACTAATCAGCAGCGGGAGCCTGTGGGCCATATAGGTCAGCAGATGAACTCCGTGGCCTATTCTAATCAAAATCTGGTGCCTGTTGTCTATACTGGCCAGCAGTTGGACCATATGGTTCACACCAAACAGCAACGGGAGCTTGTGGGCCAGACAGGTCAGCAGATGGAACCCGTGGCCCACTCTAATCAAAAGCAGGAGCCTGTAGTCTATACAGGCCAACAGCTGGACGCCTTGGTTCACACCAAACAGCAACGGGATCTTCTGGGCCACACAGCTCAGCAGCTGGACCCCATGGCCAACACTAACCAGGAGCTGGAGCTTATGGCCATTACAGGCCAGCAGCCTTTTTTCCACACTGATCAGCAGCTGGACCCGGCAGCTCATACTGACCGGCAGACAGAGCCTGTGGTCCGCGGTGGCTTACTCAAAAAGGAGATCGTGGAGGGGTCGCCGCGGCGACCACGACGCAAACCTAGCACCGAGCAAGATAATGGTAGGTGCACTAGGTACAGTTACATATACAGAGTGAATTTTTCGAGTGGGCGTGGGTGACCGAATCCTAAACTATGAAGAATAAAGAAAAATGCTCAAAGGAGTCTCGAGCCCGATTTTTATGAAAACTAAACTGCATAATAGGAATTTTGAAAAATCAATATTCCTAGCCAGGAATTGAACTTGTTGGTTTTGAAAAAATCACACGCAGTATTAATACTCCACTCCATAGCGTCGGGGAAATAATAACACGACAAATCACAGGAAAGAGTTAATTTTTAATTGAAATTAGAACTTACAAGTGATTTGTCGCCAATTGTAATTTTATTCGACGTTTCATTGATTTTGTTTGCTTACTGCGATTCCGAGATGTATTTTATCATAAATGAACTCTTTCCTTTAGGTTGCCGTATGTCATTATTTCCCAGGATTTGATATTAGCGACACTATCGAATGGTGTAAAAATACTGCGTATTGTTTTTTTTTTTGAGTATTTGAGTATTTTTCGCTAATCCTCATAGTTTCAGAGTCTCCTATGAGTATTTTTCGCTAATCCTCTTTGTTTCAGATTTAGCCATCCACGGCCACTTGAAACATTCACCCTGTATAATATGTAGGGCTCGAAAACCGAAAAAGCTCATTGAGCGAAATAACCGACCAAGACGTGTTGTGGCATTTTCAAAATTAGCATCGTGGCTCTTTTAAAAACAACCACAAAGCGGTCTTGCAATGAGAAAATACCACAACGTGTTCTGAGCATTTCTCAAACAGCCACGACCGGCGACCCGATGGAAATGTAAGTTTTGTTAAATACCACTGTTGCTCAGTTATATTTTTAAATTTAGATCCTGTCCCTATACGTGAGGCTACGGAGGCTCTGCTCAATATGGAGCGAATGAAGACTGAAGCCAAGCGGGAGGCCACTGCGGCCATCCACAGGCTGGCTGGAGCCTTGGAGGCCATTGCTGACCGAATCGGAGGACTCATTCAAGTTACTGGTCCTACACGAGCTAAAGTGGGTAAATCTTCTACCGGTCAGTTAATTTGTGGTTTTTGTCAAGTGACAGCAGTCTAAGCAATGTTTATTCCGTTATTTTCAGAGAAGACGCCCAAGGATCTCCAGTTCGGAAAGTAATTAAAGGATAAGTTGTTACATTAAGCCTAAGAATAATAAAGTTTGTTTTAATAAAACAGTGAATATTATGATATAATTGTGTGACTTTTTCTTCTTGAATCGTTGACTCAGATTTTGTCTGACCGATATGTAGCGACCACAGGTTTTTTTATTATTCTCCCTTTAATCATTTCTACACATACGATTTACATTTTTAAACATTCCTATACCAATTAATATACCAAAACATTTAAAAATATAAAAAATATTAGCCCACAAGTACCGGGAACAGGCGGCGCTCAGGGCTCCAGAGAGAGGAACCTCCTAACAATACGAGCTGTGTCCAGGAGTACCGCTTTCTGAATCAAGCCCTTGATACAGCTGCCTAACGAGAGCCTCCTCAGGTATTGATCGAGGCACTTGGAAATTAAGCATTGGCATTGGCTAAAAATATTATCGGCACAATGATCGCTGAGCTCACACCCTACATGTATTGTAGACAACCTCGCCAGCCAAGTCAAGATACTTGATTTGCTTATATCTTTCTCGGCTTTCACGAGATTCTCGTCATGCGGGGGACCGTTTAATAATCTCATTATTAGTGTCCGACCGGAGGTAGCTTCTGGCAGAAGCCAATTGAAACCGAGTCGGCTACTGCTACAACTTTCGGCCGAAACCGAAGCTGAAGGTATAAATAACCCTAAGAAATTCAGTTCACGGTTGGCTAAAAGTGAATAAATGTGTAGAAGTTGTTATAAGGTAATGGCGACACGGGTCGAACTTTAAGGTTAAGCAACTCTTGCCAGGGTCGGTCCGTGGATGGGTGACCACCCATTACATACAGTTTCCTCAGTGCTCAGAATGCACGTTATGCTGTTAGTCCCGGCTGCTATTGTTGTAGATCTTTGGCAGTCGTTATAGTTCACTAACTAGGAGTCCTAAGGAGTATCATATTACTCAGTGTTAACAACCCAATGGTTGGAAAGGTTAGACAGGCAGTCACTCCATGTAAGGTGGTTAAGGCCGACCGATAGTTAGTTTTCCCAACACAGTTTAGGTAGATATTTATTTATTTACTTAAGGTTCACCCACAGCACATACATATTACATACATATGTATACTAAATCACACGATAATATTCTAATTTATAGACCAATTATAGGTAAACACTTTTTAGTTACTAATAGTGTTTTTTTTGCGTCTAGGTGTTCAGCCTATAGCCGAAACTAATATACATTATGTACATAATGTATATTAGTTTCGGCTATGCTGAACCTATAAGAAGTTTCAGCAAGATATATCCTTCCCCAAATCTTACTAAAACGCCTCATATACTTAGGTACTTAATTCGGCTACAAACTTGAGATCCCAACATAGAATAAGAAAAACAACTTTATTTGTTACAAATGTAATGTATTTATTAAGTATCAAATCAATTAATTTTAGTATGAACTTAAATATTACTTATCACATAAATTCAATTCACATACAATGAGCTAACACACTACACTAGCCAAACTTAGCTAGACACACTAAAATAATATTAAAAATTCGATCATTTCCACTAGTCAGCACACCACCGACGTTTCTCCGCCGCCTCTTCTGCCGGCGGCAGTTCCATTTTTTAAAGTTTTGTGATGTTGCTTGATATATTCATGCAACTACTGTTTTACCACTGCACAGATCACTGGGGACACTGATCAGGGGCCTTAGTCTGCTATTGCAATAGTGTCAGAATGGTCTATAATTGATTTAATAAGGCCCCTAGCCCACGGCGTATTGAAGCGCGTTCGAAACTCGTTTGACGTGCGTACAAAGGGTAATTCGTCTGCGCGGGGCCTTATTAAATCAATGATAGACCATTCTGACACTATTGCAATAGCAGACTAAAGCCCCTGGTTGTTTAAACAAACAAAACAACCAGAACTTACAAAAGACAACGCAAACCACGCGACGGACGGTCTCGCCTCGCAAAACGAAAAGAAATGAACAGGTTTCTACAGGGTCCGTTTGGTTTGATTTGACACAACTGTCAGCGAGCGGGAACAAAACGTTTCGTTATGCGCAGCATAACTTAATCACCACCAGTTATATTGCTGTGTGATTGAAGACCAAAAATATTCTAAAACCAACATAATCAAAATTAGTTGGTCTCAGTCAAATTTTTTGTTTGTTTGTAGTAACTTTACAACACAAATCTCAACAATACTTTATAGCTGGAAACAAACTATTTCCAGAGTTGAAAAATAGCAACATAGTCGATTAAAAAATTGTTTTAGTTGGGTCAACTGTAAGGCACAAGTGTGTTCGATTATAGCAAAACATATTATGTTGCAAAGTGCCGAAACCGAATATTGCATTAGATAACATAAACTTTAGTAGCTTTTAACTAACTCAAATAACAAATATTTTTGTAAAATGCAACAAAAGCAGTTGATCAATACGTAAATGAAATTCGTTTATTAGTTAACAAGGTTTGGCTATTTGTCAGTTACCTCAACTAGTTCTGTAAAATACTTTTTCAATACACTTTCTCGAAAACTGGTTCTTATCGCACTACGATTAGGTTCAACATGCAATGTATTTCACACGCGTGGATTTTTTAATATTTTTCCGCACACGTGCGGAAATAAAAATTTCCAGAGATAAGTCCAAATGGGTTCAATGACTATAGCTATAGTCGGCGGTGATTGTTTTTTTTTAATCTCCGCAAAGAGATATGCGTCTTTACGGCATAAATATTTTTTGAGTATTTAAATTGTGTTTAGATAGTGTGAATAGAATATCATAGATAAACATGATTATTCAAAACAAATATTTACATACCTATAAGAAGAAATTAACATTTATTTGTGTTGTAAATTAAAAAATATTTGAATTTTCTTTTTTTCATATTAGGCTGAATGGCATAACATACCTTTGCTTCTTCTACAACCTGGCGAAAGCAAAGCGCGGTAAAATAGATAAATCATAGTTTCCTAATAATTCCTGACAAAAATACTTTCCGCTCTAATATTTTATTTCTTCGAAAGTGTATTGAAAAACGTCGTTTGATACGCGTGGGGATTTGTTACTGCAGTTCTCGGCTCCATAACACCCTCGCCTACAGCTCGGGTGTTAATTCCGCGCTCGAATGCAATAACAAAGTTTCCCCACTTATATCAAAATGTACTATTTTCAGTGCAAGATGCGATTTTGTATAGAAACAAGTGATTGTTCCAAATTGTGGGCACAAGCTGCGCACTTTTAGGCTCGGACTCCACCAAAGTGGAGACGAGCGGAGAGTCTCCTCTCCGCTCGAAGATGCGTAAGAGCTACGGTGTATCCACCAAAGCTGGGCAGAAATGTGCAAAGTGGAGAGAAGTGCACCGCTTACTGCACGCCGCTCAACGCTCCGTGCTCACTTCTCTTAGCGAGGCCACACGATGCGTTAACGGTGCGGTAGTTAGCTTGGAGAACCAAACATTTAATTGTGGGTGCTAAGCTACGTGTGAATTTCATTTTAGGCGACTAAACCGGAACAATACAATTGCAATGTGCAAGAATGTGACTCGTTGGGAACCCTGCTGGTAAAAAAGGTTACGACGAGTCACACTGTGACACGATTGAGTTTGATTCGATAGGAACCCACCACCGTCTCCACAAAAGATAATCGGAGACGAGAAGTGTAAATAACGTAATTCTATAGGTGGTTTACAACACATCTCTCCTGACGTCTCGTCTGCGCTTTGGTGGAGCAGATAGAAGAGGAGATGTGTCGTATTAGTTTAGGCCAAACAGGCAGCAGTACACCGCGGAAACGAAAAGAGACGTGGAAAGCATTTTGTCAGGTCAAAAAGGGACTGTCGAAAACGTCGATGTATGCGCATTCCGACCGCCACCGCACCAGATCAAAAGATATTATTGTGAACATGTGCATACTATTTGTTGCAAACTATGCTTACAAATGGTACGCATAGTTGCAACAAATAATAATGCACTCATCCCCAAAATCGGAACTAACTTCACCATATTTTATCCAATTTCCTCGCAACAACCGCTTGCCAATGCCATTCAATAGCATTGTTGTTGGAATATAGAGCAATATCGGCGTGACAAGGTGCATGGTGAGCTTTGTTGGGACCGGCACGGAATACACATAGGTGACAACAGAATACCTGAGTAAAATAACCGAGTGCAATCTGGCCAACGGACATGACGAAATTATAAGGATTCCGTTTATGCCGTTTGGCTACGAACCTTAAAACACCGTTTTTTTTTAAATTCGTTTGCCGTCATTGTCTTTTGACACTGACAAATAACTCTCCCTGGTTGACAGAGCGAGGACAACGGATTTAGAAGTACTTTTACTCATAATTATAGATTTACATCGTTTTACATTGTTTGGTATTATAATATTTATTTCTAGTTTTTGAGTTGACCGGACGTCCCCGAAATATTTTAAAAGATGGTAAAGTGTTTCATTAATTTGACAGAAAACATTACAATAGATAGCCAAGGTTCTCTAAATTACAGAGAAAGAGATTCTCACGCATTCGCGATCGTTGTTTCAGTCATACTTTTCTCTCGTGAAAATCAAGTTGAGTTATTATTGTCATGATGGAATCTACTATTTCTAGCAGAAAAGCAGTGGCTTTTCTGCTAGAAGGCAAAATATAAAATATATTTCGCCTTAATGTGTAGTATATAACTAGGTATATAGAAAAACAATTAATTTTAAATACCACAATGCATCAGTATTTAGCGAGCGCACCCGCATAAGCAATGACAGAAAAATGGTTTCCTTGTAAACCTGTGGAAACGCTTTCGTAGATACACATTGCAGCGCTATTGTAACCCTGTGGGAACACTGTACACATTGCAGCGCTTATTGTAACCCTGTGGAAACGCTGTCGTAGATACACACTGCAGCGCTTTTATCTCTGTGAAAACGCTGTCGTAGATACACATTGCAGCGCTTGTAACCCTGTAGAAGCGCTGTCGTAGATACACATTGCAGCGCTTGTAAAGTAACCCTGTGGAAACGCTTTTGTAGATAGGTACACAATGCAGCGCTTGTAACTCTGTGGAAACGCTCTCGTAGATTCACATTGCAGCGCCATGTCGGTTTGCGTTCTGCGGTTGCCTTCTAAAATGTACCTGAAATTAAACATACCTATTTAACTTGTTTCAGGTTTTTGATTACTTTGACAAATATAGTTATTTATGCGACATGTATGACAAAGACACCGACACTGTTATACCATTAGTACTTTATTTCTTTCCATACGATAATTCATGTCAAGTAGTAAATTTAAAAAAAGGGAAAAAACTGCTGAGACGTGTGCATGCGCCATTCCTTAAAATGGAAATGTTACAAACTGGAAATATTGTCAATATATTTTCCAAACTACTTCTTATAACAGACTACGGCGCGCCCGCCATGAAGACTTTGTTTAAAAATAGTGAAAGGTAAATATTTCACCGCCTCTTGGTCGTTTGCGTACCTGCATCATCTTTCAAAGGACGGCGCTACATGTGCCAAACTCCGGCCAGTGTGAATTGCATTGTGGTTCGTGTCGCCTAAGCATTTGCCATGCCTATACAAGGTGTAACAATACCCTTAACGAAGCCGTCAACCAAGCATTATGTCCATCAAACTAAGTAACTTCACGCAAAAATTATTGCTGGGAAACAACTTTTTTTTTGGGATGAAAAATTACGTATTACGGTAGGACTCAATGTAACGGAATCAAACCATAATGCTGATGGATGGAATGAATAGTACGAGGGTCGTGGAGGTGTTTAAATTAAATATATTACATTGAAAACATGTATTTTTCGAGGAATCTTCCCATGGGGAAAATATATTTTTATATATTTATAAATATAAAGGGTTATGTCACACTTATCGACTAAAACTGCACTTGATTTCAGTACTTTTGCGTTAATCAAACCTGTGCCAGGACGTATGCATGGTCAAATAATAGAATTTATTTTGAAGAAGGGGTTCCGTATTGTACGTATGAAGAACGGAATATTAAACAAAGATTTTGCAAAGAAACTTTATAATCATATGAGAGGAAGTAGCATGCTACCGTAAGTTAATCCCTAAATTAGGTCATGCCACATGAAATACTACACTTTTATTTTCTAGCCTTTTCTGTCCCGCTCCTGGGCAAAGACTCTATAATTTAATTTCGTTGATTTGTCTATTTTACAAAATTATTACTTTTCTTAAAAAAACTCTTAAAATATTTGAAAACATAAAAATGAGGTACACCAGTGTCGTGAGCAGGGTTCAAGCTACTGTTGCCATATTGTTGCAAAATTTAATAATTCATTACAATAATTGATTCCACTATTTCAAAAACAGAAGACTTCCGGTCTCTGGAGCCCTGACCACCGGCAGCCTCGACCTTGTTTCTGATGCTGATGGCCACTGGGCACACTTTTAAATATTTTAAAGGACTTTTTAAGGAGGATTTTTTATGTTATTTTTATATTATAAATATAACATTTAATAGTAGATTATGCATATATGCATGCAAGGGGATAGAGCAGTGTCTTACGAGTTACGTTAGGGGCGCTATTTTGAATCCCGAATGCGGCGAACGATTTTAGGGCTTCCTTGAGGAGCGAAAGACCTTTGCGGCTAGAATCCTGAGAGCAGTGAGAGATTTAAGCTCGCCCAAGACGAACACACCCCGAGGTGCATGCTCTACTTTTCACATCACTGCGAAGAAATAAAAAGCAGTGCTTTTGTAACAACCGTACTGCGATCGTCAACCCAGCTTGCCAAGCATGGCGATTATCGCAAGCCCCCCTAATGATGAGCGCAACACAGAAATGGCCCCTAGTACCCGGCAGCCCGTTTACTGTCGACTATGGTAGCGGTCGAGGTGACGGTGTGGCAAGGGGTGCAAAGAATCTCCGGAAGGGATCCGGCTGCCTATACCGACGACTTGACCTGGCAACATCCAACACGCGTACACTCCGGACCGACGAGAAAATAACGGAATTCGAAGAGGAATTGAGCAGGTTGTGTTGCGATGGAGTATTGTGAGATTATCTGAAGTCCGAATAGAGGGGGAGGAGATGATGCATTAGTGTTAAGATAACTTAAGAGCTGTGTCCACGAGAACACTGTCGACAAACTGTCCTGCAGTTTGGCAGAAGATTTGAAAATACTCTTGTGTAACTTTTGATGAAATAAATAAATAAATAAAGATGATAATCCTGAAATCCGGCAACCTGCTCTATTTCCAATTGTTGGGGTTATCGTCCACAAGTCCCTTGTGAATAACGGGGAAACTGAGCAAACGAGGCGGGGACGAGCTGCAGGTGGGGCAGTTTGGGGTTGGACGTTGGAAAAACCGGGGTCAAGGAGAGAAGAAGGGCCTCTATATGATGAACTCCTTCTTCAGAAGCGAGAGCACAGGAAGTAGACCTGGCAGAGCTCTGATAGCGCAACTAAAAATGAGATTGACTTCATCATGTCAACCAAGAAGCAAATATTCAATGATGTCTCTGTGATCAATTCGGTGATAATCGGGAGCGATCACCGCATGGTAAGAGTCACATTGAACATCAATATCAAGCTTGAAAAGTCTCGACTGATGAAGTCTACGCTCCATCCACAGATCCAGATACAAAATCCCGAGAGCTTTCGGCTTGATCTAGAATCGTTTCGAGTGTATAGGAGCTCAGTGGACGAATACAACGATGGTTTAGTGGGAACTGTCCATACGACTGGGTCTAAGTTCTTCAAGACACGTCGTGCACATAAGAACAAAAACTCTCTGATCATGCTCTCAAGCTCATGAAGGAGCGGCGTGAGATGATCCTGCAGTCTTCAAACGAGGCGTAAAAATACCGGCAGCTCAATAGATGGATCTTTAAATCCTTGAAAGCGACCTCCGCCGCTTTAATACCGAGCGTATTAAAGACGCAATTGGACGGAATAAAGGCTCCAAGGTATTTCAAGAGATCTGGTAATTCGGCAGAGCCAGCTCACGAAACTGAAGACCGACGATGGCAGGCCAAACCGGACCTACTGAAGGAGCTCGAGAGATTTTATGGGCTGTTGTACACGTCAACCAGTAAACCCGTTGTAAATCTAGCAAACGACCCAAGAGCTAGACTGACCCGAAACTATACCGAAGACATCCCGGACGTCAGCCTGTACGAGATTAGGATGAAACAGCTTAATAACAACAAGGCACCGGGAGACGACGGAATTACGGCCGAACTCCTGAGGGCGGGTGGAAAACCGGCTTTACGACCTATTGTCATACCTACCAACTATAAATAAAAAATTCATAAAAATCGGTCGAGCCGTTTTGGAGGAGTGCGACCAAAAACACCGTCACACGAGATTTTTATACAGCGTGTAACAAATCGTAAAAAAATAATCAGCTGTCCTATACAAAATTTCAATACCTACTCGAACCAAATGTATGGGACAGCTGATTATTTTTTTATGATTTTGATGGTGGTCCCATAGAGTAAGTTGTTCAGTTTGATGGTCCGTACCACAGTATTCCATATGATTATACCCTTTCTGTTACACGCTGTATATGTATAAGAAGTATACATAAGCCCATGACAATAAAACTGTCTTATTTTTACAGCATTATAATCGACTACGTAACAAGTGGTGAAGTTATTGGCCTGGAACTGGTAGCTCCTAATGCTGTTAAAGAATGGAGGGTTGCTTTGGGCGCAACAGATCCGGCTGAAGCTGCGCCTGGTACTCTCCGAAGAGAATATGGAAAAGATGTACTCAAAAACGTCGCGCATGGAGTGGACTCAAGGAAAGACGCTATCGAAGTAGGTATCAGGAACAGTACATTATTTGAATTATGAAAGTGCAGCTTGGTGATTTTGGATCTTAAATGACATAGTCAGGACCTTTCGGTAAAAAAATATGAAACTGCGGAAATTATATGGAAAAACGAGATGACGATATTATTCGCGACTGTAGCCACGCGCCGAAAGAATCATGCAGCTTGCAGAGCTGCATGATACATGGTTTTTTCTTTTTTTAATTTTTGTCTGTTCGATTCTCGTGTGAGGCAAACAAATTTTAGAAAATCTTTGAATACAGATTTATTATTTTTGAAATAGAGGAATGTTTCCTTCGAGATTTTGTTATTTAGATTGCTTTCCCTCCAGGTGACACCTGTATACTCCGATCGCATCTCGTGATCTGTCTCTCAAAAAATATTGTATTCTTTTTTACCATGATATTATGGTAATGCGTGATTCTTGTCTATTACAGATCTTGGAGTTATTTTTTGGAATAGTAAATGGCAAGCCACGGATACCATTCAATGCAACTTGCGAGAATTGCACTTGTTGTGTAGTCATGCCTCACGCAATTACGGACGGCAACATGGGGTCCATTGTCGAACAAATTGCTACGTCAGACAAGTTTTACATATCTGCTATGGCTATGTTCTCCTTGATTATACCTAACGCTAGGGAGTTTTTTGAAGTTTATGATGAAGTTCTGCCTACCTATGATGTTAATATTTCTTTGTCCTGCCATTTTCATAAGTATATTTTTTCATCGAGTTCGAACCCTGTAGTAGAGCATGATTTAAAGTTTTATTTCAGGATATGACCATTGAACTGGCCCAAGGAAAATGTTTAGCGATGGAAGTAAAATGTAAGGATCCTAGTGTGAATGTTGTTTGTGAATTCAGAAAATTGTGCGGTCCTCGAGATCCGGTAATTCGATTTATTATTATTAGTTCATTTCGTTCAATAATTAGGGCCGATATTCCAATCGGTAGTTGTTACTGGTACCTATTTAAAGCTTTTTAGTAACACTACAGCCCACTAGCGCCACGAATGGCTACAGTCCTTTCACAGCTTTTCTAACTAATCCTTGTGCTAGCCGTAATGAGTGTAAAAATACCCTTAATGAAGCACTTGTTGTCCCTTGCATCGCAATCAATTGTTTGTCCTGGGAACCTTCTAGTTACGCCAGTAGAATTTTTTATATAAATAGTTCTCGTCTCTACAACCGTATGAACAAAATAGCATACATCCATAACTTAACAAAAAATAAGTGCAAATAAAAAACGGTAATTAAAAAAATTAAAAAAACTGGATGTGTAAAAAATAAAAATAAAATAAAAAGCATAGAACATAGCGACTTAACAGTTGGGACCCATTATTGGGACGATTTAAGCCGGTCTATACAGCGTGTAACAGAAAGGGTATAATCGTATGGAATACGGTACGGACCATCAGACTGAACAACTTTCTCTACGGGACCACCATCGAAATCGTAAAAAAATAATCAGCTGTCCTATACAAAATTTCAATACCTACTCGACCCAAATGTATGGGACAGCTGATTATTTTTTTACGATTTCGATGGTGGTCCCATAGAGAATGTTGTTCAGTTTGATGGTCCGTACCACAGTATTCCAGATGATTATACCCTTTCCGTTACACGCTGTATATGTTAATGGGTCCCGACTGTTAAGTCGCTATGTTCTATGCTTTTTTTTTTACGCAATCTGGTTTTTTAATTTTTTAAATTGCCGTTTTTTATTTTATTTATTTTTTTATTTTTTGATGTACCAAGTGTCACTCTCACAGTAAATACGAATCTAACGACACCTCTCAAGCTAAAATCCGTCGAGCCGTTCAGGCCACAGAGCGTACCAAACAATTATACATACATACATACTCTCGAAAAACATAACCCTCCTTCTGGCGCAGTCGGGTAAAAAGAACTACAAATCCTCTTACTAAAGTAAAATTACCAGGAGACGGAAGAATTTCTCAAACCAATCCAATAGATGTACCTATTTGAAAAACGGACGCAACCATCACTTACACAGACACTCACACTTACACTCACTCTTACACTCATTAATACACTCACGCATACACTCACACATATACTGACACTTACACTCACCTTTACACTCTCGTGCACGGACACACACAAATGTTTCAACATATGTAAATAAGTAGCTTAATTTTAATTTAATAGTTTTTACTTTTTATCTTTAAATTACTTCTTCTTTATTTTTAAACTACCATATATTTTTACAACCTTTGTACCACGTTCGATTATTTTTATCTAACGTATTTTGGAAGGCGCTGGTGTCTGTGATACAGTGCTTTTTAATCATTAGTACAGGCACCAACGATTCACTTTTCTTTGAAATGATCATTTTTATTTGAAAATGGTTTTTGTGAACGTAGTATGGTGTTTTTTTCTGAAATAAAATTATTATTATTAATTAAGTTACGGAGAAATTGGAGGACAAAGTTCCAAATTATTCACCAGTTTAAGAAAAAAAAACAAGATTTCCATGTTGTGAGGACTTCATTTTAATAAAAACTTTACTCTACATATATCCATCAGCACAACGTTTTGAGTGCATTGCACTGAGTCCCACCACAAACCGTGATTATTCATATTTTAGAAATTAGTACATACCTACTTGTTAACCTTATTATCTTAACCTAATTAAAATCACGTCTACAGACTGATTCAATATATACCACCATGCAACTAGTTATAAGATTGTAATGAAAATTAACAATAATCTTTGATTTTTAATTCAAAACTCATTCAAAGCGTATACTATATTAAAAAATGATAAGTACTTACTTGTTTTATTATTGACTAGCTGTTGCCCGCGGTTTCGCTCGCGTTTTCGTTTTATCGGAAATTTTACCACGAGCACGTTGTAAATATAGCCTGTGGCATTCGGGGATAATGTAGCTTCGTATTAGTGAAAGAATTTTCAAAATTGGATCCAGAGATAACCCCCTACATACAAACTTACAAACAAATTTTACCTCTTTATAATATTAGTATAGATTTATTAATCCAAACATTATTTAAATTTTACACTCTCTGTGGTGGAAGCGTTAAATCGACACTTTTCTGTCTGACTATACATCGACGGTTTTACGCCTATCAAAACAGAATTATCCAGGTATTATTCTTCGCCTCGAGTCTAAGCGGGTCGAGTGGGCACTAATCCGATTTTTCACCCCAAAAAAAAATCCTGTTTATAATTTTTGCGTAGAGTTACTAAGTTTGATGTAGGTTTAGAATGCTTGGTTGACGGCTTCGTGAAGGGTCGGTTCCCACCTTGTTTACTAACAGGTAGACACAGGTAATACTTTACTCAATGTTTGTAATGCGCAATACAAAATAACAAAAAAATAAGCATGTAATTTGTACATAACGAATACTTGTCAAACTTGCTTTGCAAAGTTCGCTGAAAATATATTATTATTTTTGTTCAACTAAGTCGTGTTTAATTAAATTAAAATGCTCGGTATAAACAAATTAAATTATTACAATTACACGTCTTGTCTTGAGTCGTGAAATAAAATGATAACTTCAACTACTGATACTGCTTTGTGTTATTAAGATTATTTAAAAAATAATGTTTCTTAAAATATCCTTAAACTTGCCTTAATTATATAAAAAAACTAATGTTTCATGAAAAAATCATTCAATGGAATTAAATGAACTTATAGGGTATTATTGATGATCTTAACAATTTGAACTCTGTAATGCCATATTTGTAACGGCACAAAAACGTGCCAAAAAGAAACCATTCCGACCCCGCCGTGGTCCGTAGCGACGTCCCGTTTCAAACCCCCCCTCCCCCCGACCCTTGCATGAGCCAGCCCGTGATGCTGAGCCAGTAGCAATAAAACAGCCCCTAAATCAGATTCAGCCTGTCCCCTTGCTGCCCTCCCCAGCGACGCCCTAAGCCGAGGCTCGTACCCCACAGGGGGTGCCCTTAGCGAGTGGTCGCTTAGCTTATAAGTTAATTTTGCCCCTGGCTGGAGGCCTTAAATTCTAGGCATACAGGGTTAGACCAGTAAAGCAGTAGCCCCAGCCTCAGAGGCTGAACTGCGAGAAGACAAATACAAAAAAATAGAAGTGCCAAAAAAACGCAAGAACATTTTAATTTCGCGGCCTAGTCTGGCGCTTCCACAAGCGTCGGGCAAGTGAACCATTGAATCTCACCTATTAATTTGAATGTTTTAATTGCAGGATGTATGCCGCCAAATATACCCAGATTCCATAAGAGCCTTATATGGGAAAACAATAGTTCAGAATGCTGTGCATTGCACAGATTTGCCCGAAGATGGAGAGAGCGAAGTGGAATATTTCTTTAAACTTTTACCCAATGATATGGATTCCTAGTGAAACTATCTATGTCCCTATTGTGTCCAATTTTATAATGGCTTATGTTTAACTTAACACCAGATACAGTAAAATATAACTTAAAATAACTAATATTTTATACTGTCAAAAATTGTAAATGACCCCCAAAATTAAAACCTCATTTTAGTGTGAAATTATATATACCTAAATTTTATATTGTGCTATCTTATAAAAGCAAATGCCTCCAAATAAGGTGAACTTGACGTCTGTCTGCAGGGTTTAAAGTAACCTAACACGAAGGGGATGGCGGGGTCTTAATTCAATCGCTTTCTAGTCGGGGTTTCCCCAAGTCCCGAGTTCTCTCTTCCGAAGTCTCTTGCATCCTAAGTTCTTCTTGCTACAATGCCTATTTTTTTGGTGTGTTGTGAAGTGTATTAAGGCAATATATTTCTTTGTGGAACTGCCAAACGTTAGCGTCGCCGCGTCGCTTACATTCTGTTACGTTTCGTTACGCACGGTGTTTTTAGAGTACAAGCTTTATTATTTTGAATGTCATTTATTATATTAACTTGCTAAGATTTGGTGATCATTTAATATATTTTTGGTCTTTGAATACAATTTGATACTAAAAAACCATTGTAATTTTAGACTTTATTAACTACATGTTTTCTTTTTTATGTTTAGTATTTTTTACCCGACTGCCAAGGAAGGGTTATATTTTTCGCGCGTTTTTTGTATGTTTCTTTGTTTGTTGGTTTCTTTGAAAATTTTTATCACCTCGTATGTGCCTAATGGATAGATGGATTTTGACAATTACGGTATCATTCGATTTGTCTCAAAAACCCAAGTATCTTTAGTTAGGAGTGTTTAAAAACACAGAATGGCGGATGTATGGCGCAATATTTTTTATTTTAAAAACCCGATTTTGATGAAAACTAAAAGATATTTCTAGCCAGGAATCAAACCAATTGATTTCTGAAAAAAAAAACACATGTATGTATTGTATGTTTTCGATCCACGCCCACTTGGAAAATTCACCCTGTTTAGACCAGTAAAATTGTTGCCTGAAAGTACGCGCTAGTTGTCGTCAAATCCGGTAGTTCTGATTTTTTGCAGACTTTTTTATGATGTTGGCCCAATGAATAATCCAAGTTTGAGACCTCGAGGTCCCAACGCAAGTCTGTTAAAAATCGACAAAACCACGAAAGTTTCGAACTTTTTTCAGATTTTGGCGATTATAACCCTAAAGACTAGTTTTTGATTGCATCTTTTCCAAAATTGTTTAAAGTGGACTAAATTTGCTACAGTAAGAGACTAGATATGTCTATGTAGACCTAACAGTTTCCGAGATAAAGTTATTCAAAGTTTATCATTTTTTCGAACTTCGCAACTTATTGCAAAATTCTGTCGTTCCTAACGGATTTTGACCCTGATTCTTCGTAAGTGTTATACTATCGAAGCCATATACGTTTTAGGATGAGATGTTAAAAAAAAATGAGAAGTGTGAACGATGATGTTTAATGATAAGCTAAGCTACGAATAAAAAAACTATAAATAAAAAAACTTTTTTGCAAAAATAAATAAATAATAAATGTATAGCAAATATTGATGTAGAATATTGCAACTAAAAAAGGAAAAATAAAAAATCTTTTTAGCAAAAAATAAAACCGACTTCAAAAACAAAAAATCGTGGAATCGTCTGTGACAAAAACACAAAATCAATCAAACAAAGGACTTCGAAGCTTGACTTTTGTTTGATTGATTTGGTGTTTTTGTCACCGGCTTCAGAAGCTAAAGTTATTTTTCACTTTTCTGTGTATTCGTTTGTTTTTCTTTTTGTTTTTTGTGAAGTCGGTTTTATATTTTTTCACCTATCGTTCATCATTATTGAGATATAGATAGGAAAAGTAAAAAACTTCGGTAGTGAAATTTGTTTTTTTGCTATTTTCTTTCTTCTCGTGATGGATATCCAAAAATTGTCTATTATTAAAATTGTAGAACGTTTTCAGACCTACAATAACATTTTTTATTTTTTTATTTACGACACAAATTACGACCTCTAGCGCGCCGCAAAGTTGACCGCAGCGCGCCCGACGCTATATATTATATGTTAGGGTTGGGTTTGGAATCGACCCGCCTGAATTTGAGGATTCTGTCACTAGGGTGGTCAAGGGAGTTTACCTAAAGCACCCCCATGCGATTTTAGCTGCCGGAGAAGCGTCGAAGTATTTAAAATTATTATGCGAAAATATTGGTAAATCACTAACTAAACGCGAAATGGAACTTACATTTTATTCCCCCCCCCCAAGTCACTCCCCCATAAATCAGGTTTATAATGTCAAAAACATTACGAAAACAACACCTCAAAATGAGATTTTTTTAATTTCTATAAAATAACGGGTCCGAGCCCATTCGTCCCCTAAGATTCGCACCCTGTGCCCACTCGTCCCCTGGAACTTTTGAGGGGCCCATTCGTCCCCTGAAGAATATTTATTTTTATTCATTCTTCTAATATAAGTACATGTATATGTGTATACAGCAGCTTGGTAGTCCTGGTACAGTCGCGCAGAAAATGCTAAAATAAAAATATAGTAATTCGGTAGATATCATGTTTATTTCAAATAAGATTAACACATACAAAATCACAATGTCCTAGAAACTAACAAAATACAACTCTTTTACAAAAATCAGCCTTGATTGACCATCGTATAAATCAACATTAAATATAAAATATGCAAAAAAAAAAAATAGAACACATATCAACAGTAAATAATCACTTCTTATTTTTTTGTATATTTACCAACTACATACATGCGAAATCATAATAACTTAAATCTAAAAAAATATAACAGTACAAAAAAAAATACTAAAATCACAGTAATTATTGAAGACTAGATAAATCAACATATATTTTTTTTGTATATTAACCAACTACATGCAAAATCGTAATAACTTAAATCTAATAAATTGTAACTAGAAGTACCTACATAAAAATTGGCTAAAATCACCGTATTTTTTGTATATTTACCAACTACATGCAAAATCATAATAACTTAAATCTAACAAACTATAACTACAATAACAAAAAATGACTAAAATCACAATAATTATTGAAGATTAAACAAATCAACATTATTTTAGTATAAAACTAATCTTATATTTGTTTTTTAATTTTAAATTAATAATATATGCATAGCTTTTCCATGCAGTGGCCTAGTGAAATCGGATTTTCAAAAAATTGGCTAATTATGCGATTTATTCTCGCTTCATTTTCAATCGATTCAGGAGTCCGATTATTTCTTTGGACACCCCTTTGCACCTGATCCATTTTATTTTTTGATAAATTCGCTTCTCTATGTAGAGTGTCTAAACATTGCAAAATATTTGGTTTATTTCTACCATTAATTTTATTTTCGTAGTGAGACAATTTAACATCGTAAGCCTATCGACAGGTTATATTATTATCATGACGGACTATCATTCATCATAGCTCTTTTTTCAATGATCTGTTATGATTTATTAAATTAATTCCGTTAATAAACTGTTCACAAGTGTACTATGTTAAACGTTTCTTATGTAAAATATAGCTAATTTTATCTCAAGGGACCAATAGGCACCTGAAGAGGTGCCGAATCTTTAACTTATATTATATATATATTAGAGGGGACGAATGGGTACCTTAAAAATAATATTTTTTATTAAAATATTAATTGGTCCCCTACCAGGAGACCAATGGGCACCTATATAGGGGCCGAATCTACAACTTTTATGCTGGGGGACGAATTTTAGGGGACGAATGGGCTCTGACCCAAAATAACTATGTAGGAGGGGGAAGTGGGAGCCATTTTACAACTCCAAAGCAAAGAAAAGTATTGCAATAAAAAAAATCGTATCTCAACAGAGAACCGAGTTATTGTAAAAAAACTGAATTTAACCCTTTTTTTAAGATGGCGGAAAATGCACATAGGAAATCTTGGTCGACAATTTGATGTTAAGCTTTTTTAACCCCCCCCCCCCCCCCCCCATGTAATATCCAAAAATGTGGCTTCTCGGTTCACATGCATTTCCAAATGTATATTGACTGGACTAAATTCTAAAACAAGTCTGCAAAAAATCTGAACCCCTGAGAACTACCGGATTTGACTCAAACTCTAGAGTTTATAAAGTTAGCCAAAAGAAATATACAACACTAGCTTAAGCCCGCGGTTTCGCCCGAGTGAAGTTCGATATTTCTCCCAAGGGATCATACTTCCGGAATTAAAAGTATCCTATGTGTTAATCCAGGTTATGAACTATCTATGTGCAAAATTTACTTAGCTATTTCTTGTGACTTTACCTTAACAGACGCGTAAACGCAATGGACGTGATCTTAGTTCTAATTTTACTTATAACTTTTTTAATCAAGTTAGATTATAATTGCTTATTAGCCTTACTAGGCTAGATTATAATTTAGCAAACAAATAAAAAACAAAGTCGTTGTGATTAACACCGAAGCTGGTATCCAGTAGCCGGTATCAGTCTTTTGTTGTTTTATTATGATTTGTGTTCGTGGCAAAGTATGGCATGTATAATAATGCTGGGATTTACTGAATAAGAGTGACAACAAAATCAATCCGTGATTATGAAATAATAATCATTTTATTATCAGGCATCCAAGGCCCATAGGTAAAATACACAAAATTACATGCCAGAAACAAAAAAAAAATAACAAAAAAATTGAAAAACAAATGAATTGTAATGCCAGAGACAATTCATAAGATTGTATTGTGTGCAATATAGCTTGTGATGTTCTATAACTTTCATTTTCTTGTATTAATATCGGTTTTTTCATTGATTATTTTATGCGAATAAAATCTGAAGTTATGGAATTTTAACGATAGTTTATTTTAATAGCTAGTAATTTTTAAACTCTAATTTCACTTTTCTACATAATCTAAGTATATTTGTTTCGTGAAACAAGTTGAAAAACTCAATCATTTTTATTTGAATAAATTGTTGTGTATTAGAATACATAAACCCAAATTATTTTCTTCTTGGTCCACAATAGGTGCCTACATTATAACACAGTGAGATGGGCCTATAATTCTTCAGCCGGGCATTGTCGCCCTTCTTGAAGAAGAGTACCTACCACACCCCTGCACCATGCCTGTGGTGTTTTCTCCTTGAGTATGATGGAACCAAACAGCTTCTGGAGGGCCTTAAGTACCGGTTTTTCACCCGCCTTCAGGAGTTCGGCCGTAATTCCGTCATCACCCGGTGCCTTGTTGTTTTTAAGCTGTTTCAGAGCCATCCTAAACTCCTACAGGCCAGTCAGGCCAGTCTAGCTCCTAGGTCGCTTGCTAGATCTACAACTGGTTTACTGGTTGATGTGCAAATTTGCCCATAAAATTTCTCGATCTCCCTCAGAAGCTCCGGTTTCGCGGATACAATCCTGCCATCGTCGGTCTTCAGTTTCGTGAGCTGGCTCTGCTCAATAACCAGATCTCTGGCAAATACCTTGGAATAAAGGGTTTACGCTCGGTTTTAAAGCGGCGGAGGTCGCTCTTCAATGATTTAGAGATCCGTGTATTGAGCTGCCGGTATTTCCACGACTTGTCTGAAGACTACAAGATCATCTCAAGCCGCACCTTCATGAGCTTGAGAGTGTGATCAGAGAGTATTTTGTTGTTATCTGCACGACGTGTCTGAAGAACTTAGAACCAGAAGTTAAACCCAGTCGTATTTTTCAACGCCACCTGGAGGGAAAGTACTCTAAATACTGGAGATAGAAAATTTTACTTAAAGGAAATATTCCTTAATTTTTAAAAAGAAATAAATCTGCATTCAAAGATTTTAGAAAAATCGCTTGCCACACTCGGGAATCGAATGCTAAATTAAATAAATAAAGGCTAAATTAAATAAGGATAAAATCTCTCTAAAAAACACGATAAATTAAATGAAAGGAAAACCATGAAACCTTTACTAATAAATTCAATGAGCTAAGATAAGGTTGTTTTACTCAAAGTTATATTCAATTACTTTTGTTAGTATTCATAACAAATATCTTTGACGTCATTTATTTATTAAAATGTCGAAGAATTATTTTGATAGAATATTGCAATTTGCACAAACAATCACGTACAAATTGCATTCTTCTTTCTTCAATTTATTAATTAGGTACTAACACAAAAAATCGGATGTACCTTTGAGTAAAAGTGCTTTATCATAACCCATTGCATTTATAAGTTTAGATTTCATGGTTTTCCTTTCATTTAATTTATCATGTTTGTTAGAGAGATTTGATCCATATGATTTACCCTATCGATTGATGTCATAAAAGTACAGAATGTTATTTTTTTGGAATTTAGCTGGTTCGATTCCCGAGTGTGGCAAGCCAATTTTCGAAAATTTTTGAATGTAGTTTTATTTCTTTTTACAAATAAAGGAATGTTTCCTTTGAGTAAAATTTTCTATCTCCAGTATTTAGATTACTTTCCCTCCAGGTGTTGTTGAAAAATTCCACCCTGTATATGATGGTCTTTGGATATTATCCACCATCTTCTACGAGGAACTTTCTTTTTTTATTTGATATCTTTTGAAAATAATATCGAACATAATTATGTATCGCAAAAAGACAGCGCGGACCCTGTACCATTTCGACGTCTGCTATTGCCGAATCTCGAAAGCGAAATGGACACTGAGGACATTTTTTGGAAATTTAACATACTGCCTAGTATGAAAACATGCACTTCTATCGATCCTGCTGTAGAAGTATTTAGGGAATTGCCTGCAGCTCGAGGGACAGCGGCAGGGGCTGAATGTAAATGTAATAAAATTCTGACGGACGGCATGGCGCTAACTAGTCAACTAAAAAAGTTAGGTACAACAGTTCAAACAACCAAATTATTGTAAGTAAGTAATATTTATGTCCAACTTTCGCCATTCGTCATGTTTTATATTCTATACTAATCTACATATACCTAGTTCTATACTAATACTAATAATAATTGTTTGTAAGTTTGTATGTTTGGACGTTTGTATGTAGGAGGTAATCTCTGGATTTATAGAACTGATTTAAAAAATTCTTTCACTACTATAAAGCTACATTATCCCGGAGTGCTATACCACGTGCCCGTGGAATAATTTCCGACCAAAACGCGAGCGAATCCGCGGGCAACAGCTAGTATTATTATAAAGAGGTAATTTTGTATGTGGGGGTAATCTCTGGAACTAATGATCCAATTCTAAAAAATGTTGCACTGATAGGAAGCTACATTATTCGTGAGTGCTATAAAGGCTATAAATTATTTTTGTATCCAGCATAATCATTAGCCGAGTCGCTAGTTCAGTTAATTGAACTGGTCAACTGAACTAGTGGGAACTTCTGGAGCTATCACACTTTTTGAGGACGAAGTGCTAGTATTTTATTCATTACATTCCTACTAAATAATCATGGCCTATTCAAATAGAGCGCAAAAATAAAGCTATCTTCACACATCTCCGCACTCACTGATGTAGTGCCCAGATCTGAACTGCTATGATTCCGGTGAGGAAGCGCCGGAACATGCAACATGGCACTGTAGAGTGGGTAACTGGGTGTAGAACCTTCATGTTGAGAGTAGCCTAAGCTGGCTATATTTTTTGAGACTGACAAGTGTCAAAAGGAAAACAAAATAAAAAAGTGAGAGGTTGAAGTTTGTCCTTTAGATATTGGTCGAACCTTAGTACTTGCCTGCATATTTTACATAGCTCTGAGCTCTTGTATTGTGTTAAAAATGGTAATAATGTTCGCTATAAAGATTTAAAGATCAAAGATTTAAATTAAAGTGTTTAGTATTTCAAACTTTTATTTGCCGCTTGGAATACCTAGCCTGTACAAAGGGGTTGGTCAGGCGGTAACGAGAGTAAAAGCACAAGGTGTTCCACCGCGTCCCTTCTGGTTGAGGTACAGGGACGCATTCAAGGCCTGCTTTACCAGGGACCCCCAGCCGTGACGTCAGGGTACTAATTACAAGGGGCCAAAGCAGGCTCCTGTTCGATTTTTACAATCGAATGAATGAATCGTTCCGCTGGGACCCGGGTACCCAGGGTTCAAACTCAGATTAATAGAATGCTTAACCTTTCAAACCGACCTTGTTTCAGGTTTATGATTTCTTTGACAAATACATATTTTTGTGCGACATGTATGACGAGCACTCACACTCGATTGTACCATTAGTACTTTATTTCTTTCCATTCGATAATTCATGTCAAGTAATAAACTCAAGAAAAGGAAAAAATCTGCTCAGACGTGTGCATGCGCCATTCCTTAAAAAAGAAATGCTACAAATTGGAAATATTGTCAATATATTTTCAAGACTACTTCTTATAACAGACTGTGCCCCAGTCACCATGAGGAGCTTGTTTGCTCATAGTGAAAGGTAACATTTAGTCCCATTTAGAAAATATTTTATTTGCTCAATTGCTGTGACAAACTGACACGCAACGGTTTTCCTAGGGATTTACTTTGTCTTTTCTAATTGCACCGTCTATTCGGTGACGTCGTATGATTGCGCAAGTGGTGCTGTATTACCTAAACTGTGGTAAACGTCAGCGCACGTCAACTGGGCTCTTCTTCGTGTAACACTACCTACTCTGGTTGGTGCGGCGCCGAGTCGTCTAGGCAGTACATTGACACATGTACTCTCCGTTGCAAATGGGCACAGAATCCAGAATTGAATCGATTTCATTATATCAGTACAACAACATTCATTTCGTTATTTACTTTGTTGAACGGACCAATTTTTCGAACACGTGAAGATACGATAACTTTCCGATTTAGTAATTCACTAGCGGATATGTAAAATAAATTGCTTTTGCACAGCACAACGTTAGCGACCAATATTTTGTGTGGGTAAGTTGTACGGGGCATGGTACCTAAATATACGCTGTGTTTGGTGGGAAAAGGTTTAAAATTGATTGTGTAGTACGTTCTGTTTTAAGAAATGCGGGTTGTGCGTGACTGCGTATCTATTGCTTTTACTGAACTGCATGTTTAGTAGTTGCCGTGTGGTAGGGGCAAACTGGAGACACTATAGGTTTCCGATATATTATCTTCTAACGGACCTAACTCCTTGTTTATTATATCTATGGGTGAACTTCTTGACTATATTTTGACACCAAATGGTTATTCAAAAACGTAAGCATAACGCGCATATGTCGATATTCCCATCCGTTTACTTGCACTGAGGTGAGAATGGAGATATTCACCCTACAATCCTCACCAACATATATGGGGTCTATCTATTCATACACGAAATCTCTTAAGGGGTCATTGTACTCATCATTATAAACAACTTTTACTATGGGACCAACATCGAAATCGCGAAAACAAAATCAGCTGTTCCCTACAATATGATCGCATTAACTCGTCAAAATGTACTGAACAGCTGTTTTTTTTTCGCGATTTCGAGGTTGGTCCCATAGTGATGAGTACCCCTTAAGAGATTTCATGTATGAATAGATAGATCCTATATAGCTATAACTTCAGAATCATAGTTCGACAATTTTTCAAACTTGGTGACTATTTATGATTATTTCATGACTATTTATTAGCGTACTCAAAATTTATGTTCATGAAGTTATCAAAGGTGAGGATTGTGTGGTGAAGGACACGGTTTTTTTTCAGTTGTAAGGTTTCCATGGGGAGAATAAAGAGCACCGTCTAAAACTCCTCTTGATTTCAGTACGTTTGCCTTCATCAAACCTATACCACCAAGTAAGCATGGAAAAATAATAACATTCATTATGAAGGAGGGCTTCCGCATTGTTCGTATGAAGAACGGCAAATTAACCAAAGATTTTGCACTGAGATGTTACAGTCATATGTCCGGAAGTAGCTTGCTACCGTAAGTACTGTAATGATGACTTTATAAGAAATGTTCAATTACAAACGAATAAACGGTGAAATAGCATTATCACATACGCTAGATAAATTACGTTAAATAAAATAAAAATTAAATATAGTTAAAAAGTTTTTTTTTAATTAATGACACCTGTTCGTTTAATTAGATCTGGTTTCACGGCCAAGGGTACATCGGTTAAAATTCATCTTCCATTGTACCATCAAAGGAACAGCCAAGGCTACACAGGAATAAAAGGGAAAAATAAAACTAATTATTTGTCCCTTACAGTACTATTATCGACTACGTAATAAGTGGTGAAGTTATTGGCCTGGAACTGGTAGCTCCAAACGCTGTGAAAAAATGGAGGGCTTGTTTGGGCGCGACAGATCCGGCTGACGCTGCGCCTGGCACTCTCCGAAGAGAATATGGAGAAAATATACTCAAAAACATCGCGCATGGAGTGAACTCGAGGTCAGAAGCTACCAAGGTAGATAACAGAAACAGTCCATCTATTCTTAACAAACCTTGTCGAGTTTTGAAATAGATAGTCACACAGTCACTGTTAATCCAGTAAAAGTATGCGCTTTAGTGATACTTGTGAACATCATGCTACAGAGTGACCACGCACAGAGGCAAAGCTTCTTAGTTTTGTAGATTCTGCCGCTTTTTGTAGTTGTCCACCTATCACTGCACATTTGTTCGTATGAAATGGAGTTGGGCAGGATACAAATCAAGTGCAGTGTTTACAGGTGGACTCCGAAAGGCGTCTAATAACGGGGAAAAGAAATGTGGGTAGGTGACTTAGTTGCCACCGGGGGAACAAACCTGGATGAGCCTATATTATGCTCACTTAGTGGGTGCAAGCCCCACTTAACCAAGCCGTCTCCCCGGACGGTGCGGTATATGCGTAGGCATTTTTAGGCACAAGAAAAGAGACCTATAGCCAGCAGTGGGTGAATTCAGGCTGTCGATGATGATGATGATGATGAAAAAGGCAAATTACTAAACTATTTTTTTTTTCTGTATTTCAGATGCTGGACTTATTTTTTGGAGAAGAAAATGGCACGCCACGGATACCATCCAGAGCAACATGTAAAGTTTGCACTTGTTGTATAATCTTACCGCATGCGGTTATAGACGGCAACGTCGGCTTCATTATCGAACATATTGCTACGTCAGACAAGTTTTACGTATCTGCCATGGCTATGTTCTCCTTGACAACACCTAACGCTAAGGAGTTCTATGAAGTTTATGATCAAGTTCTGCCTACCTATGAGGTTAGTATTTCTTTGTTACGATTTCGTACTTCTACTCTTAGGCTGGTTTTTAAAGCCAGTGCGATAGGTTACCATATTGACTTCATATTATGTTTAAAACTTCGTGTTGGTCATACTGAATGAGACTCGCACTGTACATGTGGACTACAGATTGTGGACTGTAGCCTAACTATTAGCACCAGGAGACCAATCCATTATTGTCCCAGCTGCGAAAAAGAACGGTCCCCCTGTCCTGCAGCACTGGAATTGAGCGTGATTTTAAAGTTTGATTGAATACTGTGAATCAATAAATCGTTATATTTCAGGCAATGTGCATTCAATTGCCCGAAGGAAAATGTATAGCATTAGAAGTTAAATGCAACGATCCTACTGTGAATGTTGTTTGTGAATTCAGAAAATTGTGCGGACCTCGAGATCCGGTAAAGGGATACACCTAAACTTATATCTATGGCAGCTGACATAGACACAAACGCTATTTTGATTTTTCCTTATAGTTACGGCACACGATGCTACTGTTATATGATGTTATTGATATTTTAAGGCCCGGACTCCACCAAAGCGAACACGAGTGGAGATGTGCGAAGCGGAGAGGAGAGGAGATGGTCAGGAGCTAGGGTGTATACACCGAAGCTGTGCGGAGTAGACCGGAGTACGGGAGTAGAGATTTGTGAACAGGCTACTCACGCCCAGTTAAGCGACCGATGCACCCCGCTCCTCCTCTCCTGTCCTCTCCCAACCTAAGGCAGTTTTTAGTAAAACTACAGTTCGAATATAATTCATTACAAGAATTTATCCACACACTAACTCAAAACATAGCTAGGTTCACATTGCAGTGTGTTGTCACGCATGCTTTATACTTTGCATTCCTATCCTAATGCGGGGATGGGCACACTCATAATGTATACTTTTGAAATTACAGGATGTATGCCGCCAATTATACCCAGATTCCATAAGAGCCTTATATGGGAAAACAATAGTTCAGAATGCTGTGCATTGCACAGATTTGCCCGAAGATGGAGAGTTCGAAGTTGAATACTTCTTCAGACTAGTAGGCTTTGATAGGATTAAGTGATAATAACTATGTATATTTATCTATGTATGATTTAATAATTTTATTATTATTTCAATTGATTGTTAAATCTAATTTTAAAATGTAATTATCTTTTTAACTTAATAATACGTCTTTAAGTATGAAATTGCCGTTTTTACTCTAGTAATATTTTTTCCTAATTCCATTTTATTGGATTAATTGTTAAATGACGTACCTTCCAGAATTTAAAAACCGTACTAGAAGTTGCATATGCATTGCCCACTTATAGTAGTATGTTAAAACACCTGTTTCAATGTGCATCGGTTTCTCTTTTTCAAGTAGGTATATTTTTGTCATAGACTGTGTTTTGAGAATTTAAGATACGCAGTTCAGCGCAACTTTCTAACTTTAATTTGCAATCATACATAATCGGTTTAGAGTGTAGACGTATCCAAGAAAAAAAATGTTTATATAGAAATATCAATTTTCACGAAATCGTCCATACAAATCGGCAATTTCATACTTTAACTCCTAATATTACACTGTAATTATTCACTTAACTTATTATTGAAATGTAATTATACTTTGAACTTAATTATTATCTTAAACTTATTATTAAAATGTTATTATACTTTAAACTTCATTATTATATTTTTTATCGGTATTTACTGTCCGAATGTGTGCCCTAGTTGTGAAATGAGTTTGCCCTACTAGGCTCCGGTCGCAGCCACGGGCGATACGACTTGCATGAAGTGAAATGCGTGCGCTTCTACTGGTTCTCCGCAAGTTGCGTCTCTATATCTCTCTCAGCGATACTCAAAGGAAACCCGCACACTAGGCTGGATGGATTCCCAGCGAGTCACACCCAATCGAGATACAATGTGAATCGTTGGGATTATCTTCCCCATTGAGTCTCACTGTGACTTGTTGCAACCTTTTTTTCTAAGAGGGGGGTAATAATCACACTGTTACACATATGCAATTTTAATATTCCGGTTCAGTCAACTAAAATGAAATACTTGACAATCGAAGCTTAGATAATTAATTCAATTCAATTTATTTATTTACTTAAAACACAAACTCAGCGAAACATAAAACTATTAAATAACATATTAAATCAAAATACGTATCTAAAGCAATAAAAAAAAACATTTTAAATAACGAAATAAATAGTAAGTAATTTAAATGTTTCAATGTAATGTTTTGGTTCTCCAAGCTAACTGAAATTATCTTGTTAATTAATTTATCCAATAATTATGTTTGGGGGATGTTTGTCCCACCTATGATTGGTCTGGCTCAAAATACTGAAATGATTTCCTGACTTTCAAATATAAAAGTTAGTCTCAGGCTACACAAACTCACATTATTTGTTCAATACACTTTCTCGAAAACTTTCTCTAAAACTGGCTTTTATATTAGGACTAGCCCGCGGCTTCGCTCGCGTTTTCCTTACGTTAGGTTGAAGCCTGTTTGACGGCGAGGTGAAAAGCGATACGGTGCCGATCACTTTCCGAGTTGATATCTGTAAACCCTAGCCGAATGGCAAAAAACGGAACCCTTATAGATTCGCCAAGTCTGTCTGTCTGTCCGTGTATGTCACAGCCACTTTATTCCGAAACTTATTTAGGACTACACAGTTGAAACTTAGTAGGTACATGTATTCTGTGAACCACTACGGTTTTTACACAAAAAAAAAATGTAAGATTAAGGGGGTCTCCCCATATATGGAACTGAAACTAAAAAATATTTTTTTCATCAATCTTATACGTGCGGGTCTTTAGAATGCGTGTCTATAGATAGGGCTTTAAAAATGACATTGAGGTTCCTAAAACCATTTTCTAAGAAAGATAGATACTTCCAAAGTGGTAAAATGTGTGCCCCCCCCCCCCTCTAATTTCTAAAGTAAGAGAAGGAAAATTCTGAAAAAAAATATAGGATTATAGAATTAACGTAAAAAAACTTACAACCAAAATTGGTTTGAATAAGATTTGATGTTTATTTTTGAGATATGGGACTTTTTCATCAAACTGCAGCACAACTTTGTTTTTCATTAACATACTATGAAAAACAAATTTAGTTTTGTTGTTGAATGTAAAACAATACAACATATAAATGAGCATTCAAAATATTTTTATTAAATTGTTTGGTGCTACGGAACCCTATGTATATTTTTTTTGTATATAAATAAAAAAATGAAGAAAATAACATTTATTTTTGTTCAAAATTTAAAAATATTTTATTTTTCGTATTTGGCTGTTTAGCCGGTGTGAATTACGCCTCGAATGCAATAACAAAATTCCCCACTTGTCAAAATGTACTATTTTGTGTTGTTCTTAATGACCAAATGCATTTTTTCGGAACTATTCAGATCTTCATTATCGTGTGGTTACTTGGTTAGTGTCTAGTCTGGTGTCAGAGGTTTTGTGACGCCCATGGGCCTCATTCAACTTACTACCACCATTGTTTAATTATATTTTAACATTTTGATCCTATCCTTAAGTGAGGGTACGGAAGCTCTGCTTGAAATGGAACGAATGAAGAACGAAGCCAAGCGGAAGGCCACCGCGGCCAACCACGGGTTGGCGGATGCCTTGGAAGCCATAGCTGAGTGACTCATTCAAGTCACTACATGATACCAAGTGGATAAATCTTCTAACGATCCCTTATTTTGTTGTTTTTTTTTGTAGAGACAGCAGACTTAACAACTACGATATAAATTTTCAAACTTTTTCCCCATTATATTTTTCAAACAGGAAATGAAACAAACAGATTTTAGGACCATTTTCATTCACTAAAAGTACCACTAGCGATCGAATTTTGTTTCTGTGTATCTATTGCCTGATCCCGTTCATGTATGACACCCTACAATCGGCATAATATACCCAAAGTATTATTAAAAATTACCAATTTGGCTGTAGTCACTTGGTTTTCTAAATACCTATCAGTGTTATAGCTCCAAGGATTTCGTTTCCTCAATAATTTCCCTAGAACGATTTGTTTTTCGAAAAGACGGAAAGAACTCCAATTTACTGACACTAGTGTGTGGCGCCTCGTATTGGTTTTTATTTCCTCGTAGTAGGTGTGAAAAGTAAAGTATGGTCCTCGGGGATAAAAGTGTCTTCGTCTTGGGTCAGCTTATATCCCTTACTGCTCTCAGGATTCTAGTTGCTCCGCTAGGGAACACTCTAATCGCTCGCTGCGTTTGAGATTCAAAATAGCGCCCGTGACGCAAGATACTGCTTTATACCCTTGGTGCATAATGTATTTTACTTGGATTTTTATATTTACATCAGAACGTTCGGCCAGTCGAGATAGGGCGCTGGCTGCTACTCCAGTTTTTAGTGACGATTATGTGACGCATAAAGATGCCAGCCAAAGAATTTGTGACAGAACAGTTCGAGAGTTAGAAGCATTTATTTATGGCCGAACGACCTGATATCAGAACGTTCGGCCAACCTGAATCTCCATAACTGAAGACCTTAGAGAAACTGTTACTGAATAAAGATTTAGTGACGATTTGGTGACAAACAACCAATGCTTTACTTTTACGCGTAATGCCACCGGTTAAAAGTAAAATGAATGTTGGTTCCTGGATCATCTGGACGTTCGGCCAACGAAATCTCTATAACTTTCAAGTACAGCCCAGTTCAAGGTACCAAGAGCTTTTTCGCCAGCAAACACTACCAATGTATTACCCCACGTCTTTACAACAAAATCGGCCATGAAAAGGGGATACAACACCTTATGAAACTCAATAACTTCCAATTCAAAAAAACTATTATTGACTGGCTAGATAATCGCGATTATGAGGAATCAGAAAATCTATTTGGAAGCCTTACATGACACTTTGTCACTTTCACACACTCATCACACACACACACACACACACCTCCACACCACACACAATCACCCCCACACCACACACTCATCCCAGTCACACTTACCTAAGAACGCAGTTAGTGGTACTTAACCTAATTTAATTTATAAAAATATTCAAATCTCTTAATAATATTATTTTCACTTTTAATTTTTTTTTACTCTCTTTTACGTTTTAAGTTGTCAATACTTTTAAGTTTAATGCATCACCATATTGTATCTCATTTTTTTTGTCTATCGTTTTTTTTTTTCTTTATATTCTCTGTAAATTGAGAGGTCTGGCTCTTGTGATACAGGAACTCCTAGTACAAGAGCCAGGGCTACACTGATGTTTAAGCCATAACTTGTCAATAAAGATTTATTATTATTATTTATTATTATTATTATAACTGAGGACCTGAGAGAAACCGTTAATAAATAAAGATTTAGTGACGAGACAAACGAATTTTTATTGCTTTATTTTTTTTTGTGACAGCCCCTTTAAATAGTAAAATGAAAATTTAACATATAACCTCAAAATATTGGGATTATATGGCCTCCACAAGGAAGAAGCCCAGAGAAACCGTTAATCAATAAAGATTTAGTGACGACTCTGAAACGAGCTTTTTTTTTTTTTTTTTGTGACGGCCCCTTTAAATAGTAAATTGAATATTTAACATATAACCTCAAAACATTGGGATTATCGATTCCTCCACAACGAAGAAGCCTAGAAGACTCGTAAAACCCCTGATGTGTATAGGTTTTCAGTGCAATGGTGTCAGTATTTTCGTTGATTCAAGATTAATCTATAAAAATGCACTATGACGGATGGCGACTGAAATAGGGTGACCATGTATTCCAACGAAACAGGTAAATAACGAGTACTTAATTACCTAAACACTGAAGCAAAACACGTCGTTATATTAAATTATATATATAGGTACAAGCAACGTTGAGCTGATGCCTGCATACCAGTGTCCACTTGTGAAGTTTTTGTTATATTAGTTGAGTTTATTTTGGCTAAAAGCAAACGAAAGTGACTGTCATTGGATATTGGGAAATTTGACTAAGTACAAGTAAACTTAAATAAATAGGTACACAAATTAAAACATGCTTTATTTTTAATCAATAATCCAAAAAAAGCGGTAGGTAGTTAGGTACATAATAATTTGTACTTTTTAGAATTACAGTTAAATTGGTTCACCACGATAGAAGATAGATCGATTTGACAGCGTCTTGTGTTTATTGCTAGGTGATTGACTTGAAACTTGTCAAATCGGATTTCTTTCGGTGGTGGCCCGACAATATTATTATTAGTTTGATAAACTAGATTACACATTTTACAATTAAAAAACAGTTCTATAGATAAATCACAGTAAGATTATACAATAACTACACCAAATGAACTCTTAAAAATACTAGTCAGACAACATTACGGCTTTCTTTCCGGTAAGGTCAGCCAGAACTTAAGCTACCCATTTTCGATAGTCCTGTCTGGTACTATTAAAGTACCAAAGGATCTCTGCGCCTGACCTCGATGACGTCACACCAGTGACATGACTGGCGAGCGAGAGAGAGCAAGGCGCCGCGAGGAAGTTGCGGGGGAAGGAACGCAGCAAAACCCGGATATGCCATAAAAATAAATGTACATATCACGTTTTTACATTACCATTAACCTTGTAAATAGAGAATATATTTTTTTGACACTTTAAAAGCGCTTGATTCTTATAATCAAAAACTACTTAAAATTAAATTCACTTATAATAAGATAGGTAGTAGTTTAAAATTGGTCGTGTTAACAAGTAGGTAGGTACTGTCATCCCTTTAAAAGTGTCCATCTACATAGAAGTAAAAAACTTAACAACTGTATAAAACTTAACAATAGTAGGTAATTACTTACATATATACAAATCAGTCTCTTGTCATGAGTTTCTACTAGATTAAGTACCTAAATTATTTGAGTAATTGCTGTCATTTTCTAATGTGACATATGTTATAGTGTGCATTGTAATTTTTATGTCAACAGAGCTTTGATGTTGTTCACACTTTCCATCATCATAACATACCCATTTATTTTTATCGTAAACATGACATTTGTAGTGGCCGAGTTTGCCTAGCAGTAGCACAGACGAAATGTATTCAATTACACCCAGTATATGAAAAACTTTGTTCTTAACTAAAATCGTAGGAGGCATTTCTGATAAACTGTGTAAATTGTTGCAATCTAAACCAAACGTAATTTTAGAGTCTACTATGTACTTGCAGGTTATTATTCCATGTAATATATTTGTTGTAATACCTACATCATCACCTTATTTCAACTATTTCGACGTGTTTCTCTTCATTCAGTAGATAAATAGGTACCTACTCGATAAATACTTGTTTCGTTGGAATACATGGTCACCCTATTACAGTCGCTATGAGACCCTATTTCAGATTAATCTTGAATCAACGAAAATACTGACACCATTGCACTGAAAACCTATACATATCAGGGGTTTTACGAGTCTTCTAGGCTTCTTCGTTGTGGAGGAATCGATAATCCCAATGTTTTGAGGTTATATGTTAAATATTCAATTTACTATTTAAAGGGGCCGTCACAAAAAAAAAAAAAAACAATAAAAGCTCGTTTCAGAGTCGTCACTAAATTTTTATTGATTAACGGTTTCTCTGGGCTTCTTCCTTGTGGAGGAATCTATAATCTCAATTTTTGAGGTTATATGTTAAATTTTCATTTTACTAATTAAAGGGGCCGTCACAAAAAAATACAAAAGCAATAAAAATTCGTTTCAGTCTCGTCACTAAATCTTTATTCATTAACGGTTTCTCTCAGGTCCTCAGTTATAGAGATTACGTTGGCCGAACGTCCTGATGATCCAGGAACCAACATTCATTTTACTTTTAACCGGTGGCATTACGCGTAAAAGTAAAGCATTGGTTGTTTGTCACCAAATCGTCACTAAATCTTTATTCAGTAACAGTTTCTCTAAGGTCTTCAGTTATGGAGATTCAGGTTGGCCGAACGTTCTGATATCAGGTCGTTCGGCCATAAATAAATGCTTCTAACTCTCGAACTGTTCTGTCACAAATTCTTTGGCTGGCATCTTTATGCGTCACATAATCGTCACTAAAAACTGGAGTAGCAGCCAGCGCCCTATCTCGACTGGCCGAACGTTCTGATGTAAATATTTTTATAAGTGTATGTAAAGGCGATCCTTCACCCGACCATTAGCCTCTTAATATAACAATTCAAGATTAGATTTTGTTCAGACCGGTTTTCTTTAGTCTTTGATGTAATGCTCGAATCTCAACTGTTACATTACAGGCCAATGCTAAGGCTGCATTTCCACCAGAGATGAGCGAGGATGCGTAGCGAGGGATATGTGTGAAACTAATCACTAATATCGCTTCTTTTTCACAGCTCGAGCTATTCTAGCTATGTGATTGGTTAGTTCCACACACATCCCTCGCTACACATCCTCGCTCATATCTGGTGGAAACGCAGCCTTAGGCACGTTTACTTACACTTGGTACTAACCGAAACGATAAAGCTGGACTAGATTATCCGAAGACGGGGCACTTCACTCAGTTTATTTAAACTTGGTCCTTTGTCCAAATTTCATAGGCAATGGAATTCGTGTAAATAATAATTCAAGTGTAAACGTGTAGTTGGGTATGAACCTTCACGTAAAAGGAAACACACGCTGGTTATATTTAAAAAAATGATAAATGTCAAAATTAATTAAAAAAAATATGACAGTAACAGTAAGGAGCGGAAGGTTGAAGCATTTGGTATAATTATTTTACTCAGTTTGACATTTAATATTGGCAGATACCTGCTTATTTTATTTTGTCTGAATTCGTTTTATTTGTACTAAGACATCTTTAAAAATGGTAATAATATTCGCTTTGTGTATTTATTTATAGATCAAATATTTAAATGAAAGGAATGCCTGTACATAAGGTTCTGCCAGGCACTAAAAGCACAAGGTGTTCCTCCTGTTCACTTCTGTACGGAGACGCATTCAGGCCTGCTTCACTAGTGATCCCCCAGCCGTGATGTGAAGGGTTCTATTTACAAGGGGCCACAGCAGGTTCCTTCTGTTCGATTTTTACAATCGATCAATCGTTTCGTTAGGATCCGGAGCACCCCGGGGTCCAAACACAAATCAATAGAATAGGGTAGATGACTAAAAAAATCTAATTAATCCGTCAGAAACGTATTTTTTCTTTTTTCACGTAAACAAAAAATGAAGACTATACAGTGCGTCGAAAACTGGCGTGACATCACTTGTATATACGTACACTTTTTACGTACCTACATAACAAGTGACGTCACAAGCCCCCACTTCGATTATTTGATGCATTTATCTTCATCATTTTTTAACCCCCAACGCAAAAAGAGGGGTGTTTTATGTTTGACCGCTATGTGTGTGAACAAATTTGGATCTATTTTTTTTTATTTGAAAGGCAGTTTTTTGGCGATGCCGATGGTGCTTAGATATGTTTTAACAAAATTGGTTGGTAAATATGGGGGATGAAAAATCGAATATTTTCAAATATACACAAGTGGGAAATCAAATAAAAGCGCATGATGTGTATATTACAATTTAGACATGTTTTATCAAAATCGGTGCAGCCATTTACTAGTTGGGGGTTTTTTAAATATTAAATTTAATGATTATTATTGATTTGATTGAAACAAAAAATATGTATCCAATATTTTTCGATAATCTAACTGACATAGAATAATATTTTTTTACTCAGGAATCATCCCTATTTTAGAATGCTTAACCTTTCAAACTGACCTTGTTTCAGATTTATGATTACTTTGATAAACACACATTTTTGTGCGACATGTATGACGAACACTCCGATTCTGTTGTGCCATTAGTATTAAATTACTTTCCATTCGATAATTCATGTCAAGTAATAAACACAAGACAAGGAAAAAATCTGCTCAGACGTGTGCAGGCGCCATTCCTTAAAAAAGAAATGCTACAAATTGGAAATATTGTCAATATATTTTCAAGACTACTTCTTATAACAGACTGTGCCCCAGTCACCATGAGGACCTTGTTTGCTCATAGTGAAAGGTAACATTTAGCAAATATTTAATTTGCTCAGTGACAATATGGTACGCAAAGGTTTCATAGGGATTGCGCAGTGCGCAGTGTGCGCACCTCAACTGGGCCCTTATGTCTGCAAACATGTAGCGTTAGACGAAAACGTTGTTGGGGTCTGTGGTTGGTGCAGCCCCAGTCATGTAGGCAGTTGCCACTCTCACTCTCTCTCTCCTTAGAGCGAGCTTATCTGTCTCTACCTTACTTCTTCTCTTTGAATTTGCCGACAAGTTCAGCAC
The DNA here is from genome assembly GCA_947578425.1 of Eugnorisma glareosa. NCBI lineage: Eukaryota > Metazoa > Arthropoda > Insecta > Lepidoptera > Noctuidae > Eugnorisma > Eugnorisma glareosa. Next base: position 27,283,188 of record OX387957.1, read on the forward strand.
TTTCAGTAGCATCCATCACGGTCTCTACTGTGGCCGACTAAAACAAATAAAATTCCTATTGATTTCAGTACTTTTGCCTTGATCAAACCTTTACCATCAAGTATGCATGGAAAAATAATAACATTCATTATGAAGAAGGGGTTCCGCATTGTTCGTATGAAGAACGGTAAAATAAAAAAAGAGTTTGCACAGATTTGTTACAGTCATCTGGCCGGAACTAGCTTGGTACCGTAAGTACTGGTATTGTGTGATATTGTGGCAACACATAATACTGATCCATGTCACTAATAGAGACAGCAGTTCCATAACACTGTAAACTCACAATTTTTTTTAGTTTATTGTTTGTACACACGGCTACACATCAAGCTATACATTTCCAGTAGAAGCTGACCTCGCATTGTACGGAAATCCTATACAACGCGAGATCAGCATAAACTGGAAATGTATAGCTTGATTTGTAGCCGTGTGTACCCGATTGATCGAAAAATTGAAAAAAGCTAATCTTAAGATAAATCGCGAATTTAACGATGATGAGTATGGACGCTGATTTGCTTAGCACAGCTCATCAGCTCATACTATATGCCATCCAGCCATATTGCTAGTAAGCCGTCCAGGTTGGCTCCCGGCACAGACACTGTTATAAGATTATCCTGTGACATAAATGGTTTCTTAAACCCATGAAAATAAAACTAACTTATTTATCCCAACAGAACGATTGTTGACTACATAACTAGTGGTGAAGTTATTGGCCTGGAACTAGTAGCTCCTGACGCTGTTAAAAACTGGAGGGCTTGTTTGGGCGCAACAGACCCGGCTGAGGCTGCGCCTGGCACTCTCCGAAGAGAATATGGAGAAAATATACTCAAAAACGTCGCGCATGGAGTGAATTCGAGACGAGAAGCAATCAATGTAGGTAACAGGAACAGTACACGTACTCCTAACAAGCCTAGTCAAGTTTTAGAAAGAGATTGAATATAGTTCAAAAAAGGTATGCGCTTTATCTTCGAGAATACCATGGTACAAATATTTTATTTCGCATAGGGCTACATGGGCACTTACGAAACATCGAGAAAAGATGCACGGTTCGGGTTGGTCGTTTCCTATGGAGAAGAACCGGAAAGAAACTCCATGGTTACTCTTTTAAAATGATTTGGTGTTACATTATTATCATGTTAGAGCATTAGTACTTAGCTGGCCCGAAGGCACCTAAGAAGCCGATTCCTGTCGGCTTACCTTCGGGAACAAGGCACTCTACGTAGTGTCTAGGTATCTACTATAGTCAAAGAGTATATTAAATACACATCTGTAGGTGGCGCCAAATAAGCCGGTGCTCAGGTGTCAGAATTCAGAACTAAAATTGTATGGACGCGCACTCGTGACTTCGCAGCTGGCAGTAGTATTAATGAGTTACGACAGGGGCAGAAAAAGAAAGTATGTGGGGGAGAATAAGATAGAACGAGATGAGTAATGGTGGATATCGTATTTGGTACCAACATTTTTTTTTTATTTTGTTAACTTATTTACATACGATAAAATCTTTTGTTTTTTACTTTACTTCCTCTACATTTTATTTTTTGTCATGGGTGTCATTTTCATGGAGTTCGGGGTAGCTGATAACGAAAATGGGGTCAAAATGAAAATTCAAGATGACGCCGAAGAAAACTTTGTTTTTTTTTTGTCATGGGTATCATTTTGACGGTTTTGGGATCACTGATAACGAAAGTCAAAATAAACATGGGAAAAAAAACTCTCTTTCTTTTTCTTCGGCTTTTCTCAATTTTCACCCTTCGCCACTGGTACTTACACTTAGGTATGGCGGGATAACGTAGGCTTGACAATAAGTCGTCGCTTACTACACCAAATACCTAAAACAAGAAGTTAACAAATATCTAGGAATCTACAAAATGCGTTTAACCTTTCGAGTTCCGGAACGTAGATCTACGCGAGATACCATAGCTTTTTAATTGTGTCTTACTCGGTATACGACTGGTTAAATGATTTCAAAACTATTGTAACAAAACCTGATAAAAGAAAAAATGAGATTGAGAATAGTTAGAATCAACAAAGCTTCTTGGACTAGAGTCTATAGAAGTCTGCAAAATCAATAAACGGTCAATATGACGACATGATAAAATATGCATAAAATTATTAATACTAGAAATATAATCATTTTTTCTTGATAAAGTTAATTGTCAGAACATGCACTTAATAAATTTTCCTAATTTTAACTTAACCACTAACAATGTCCATTTTTTATATGCTCAGGCTATTTCCAAATTAGAAGTAATCGTAAAAACGTAGTCTGCTTATTCAATTGTGTATGCAGGTTATGGTAGTGACCACGCTCGCAGGCAAAGCTTCTAAGTGTTGACCTACTTACTGGCGCGTTTTGTAGTAGTGTACATATCACTGCACATTTGTTTGTATGAATATTTCTCTCTACCGGTATCTGGTTCTTAGATTACCGGGTTGTACCGTGTTCCCGGGGTTTGCTTAACTTTTTTTTTAATTATTTGGCGTATTTTTTAATCTTAAATGTTTAAGAAGCGCATACGTTATCTGGGAGATCTGTAATTAATTATAGCAACGAATCACTTCAAAGCCAAACTAAAGTATTTTTTGCTTCTCTATTTCAGATGTTGGACTTATTTTTTGGAGAAGAAAATGGCACGCCACGGATACCATCCAGAGCAACATGTAAAAACTGCACTTGTTGCGTAATCTTACCGCATGCGGTTATAGACGGCAACGTAGGCTTCATTATCGAACATATTGCTACGTCAGACAAGTTTTACGTATCTGCCATGGCTATGTTCTCCTTGACAACACCTAACGCTAAGGAGTTCTATGAAATTTACGATCAAGTTCTGCCTACCTATGAGGTTAACATTTCTTTGTTACAAGATATCTACTCTTAAGCTGTTTTCTCAAAGCCAGTGTGATTGGTTGAAAATTGCAGTGTGCTTCCTTAGTGTTTTACCATAGCGGCTTCATATATTAGGTTGTATACTCGTACACTGTGGATTACTGTCGACTGTAGCCTAACTATTAGTCACAAGAGACCAACGGCTGTATTATTGTCCCAACTGCGACAGAGAGTGATCCCGTGCTGCAGCTCTGAAGCAGTGCGTGACATTAAAGTTTGATTGAATATACAAAAATCACGCCTGTAATCCCCGAGAAGGTTAGGCAGAGGTGTACCTCGTTTCACCAGTCCCATGTAATAGGGGGCGGTCCTATTGCCATCAACTGGGCACGATTCCAAGCCCCGTGGCTGCTACTGAGAAATTCCTGATTTAAACCTTATATAACTTTGCTCGACCTGGGAATCCAACGAAGGACATCGTGCTCGGCAGTCGCGCTTGTGACCACCAGGCCAACGAGGGGCAGTCCGATTGAATATCTATCAACAAATCGTTATGTTTCAGCAAATGTTCATTCATCTGGCCGAAGGAAAATGTATAGCATTAGAAGTTAAATGCAAGGATCCTACTGAGAACGTTGTTTGTGAATTCAGAAAATTGTGCGGACCTCGAGATCCGGTAAAGGGATATACTTAAACTTACCACCAATACTATTTCGATGTTTCCTCAAAGTTGCGGCACACGATGCAACTGATACCTAACCTATATTATGTGGATGACAGACATTTTTATGGCTCTGTGTCCTTTACAGTTCTGTCTAGTGACGCGCGGGTTCAGGATAAATAGAATGGGAGCGACCTTTGCCCAGGAGTGGGACAGAGCAGGCTAGGAAAAAAAACTCTCCTTTCCCAACATACGGCAGTCGTTTTGTGCCCGGTAGACGACAGTTAAACAAAACATGTCCAGATTGGTGATTGAGTAACTGTGCCACTTTGGTATAGCAACAAAATCCACACCACCTGGGAAGGGGGACGCACAGAACCGGGAAGTGTGGCAGAAAAAAGGTGAGGCCTATACCCAGCAGATATTTTTTTTCGTGATTTCGGTCTGACATGATAATGATGATAGTAAAATCGAACATAATTCATAATAAGAATTTAACAACAAACTAACTCAAAAAATAGCTAGGTTCACATTGCAGTGTGTTGTCACGCATGCTTTATACGTGTACTTTGCATTCCTATCCTAATGCGGGGATGGGCACACTCATAATGTATAATTTTGAAATTACAGGATGTATGCCGCCAATTATACCCAGATTCCATAAGAGCCTTATATGGGAAAACAGTAGTTCAGAATGCTGTGCATTGCACAGATTTGCCCGAAGATGGAGAGTTCGAAGTTGAATACTTCTTCAGACTTGTAGTCTATGATCAGGTTAAATAGAGAAAGTGTAATTTAAGGTTGTACATTGTTTTATAGACAAAAGTTTCATAGAATTTCGTGTCATATAAAATTATTCTTATATTATCATTTCATACAATAATTATTACGCAGAATACTAACTTCGAAAAAATTTAAATCATAGATTTTTGTTACAAATAAAATGTAATGTTTCGATATTCATATCATAGAATAACAAATCAAATATTCTTTATTGTTTAGTTAATATAAAACTTATTACCAAGAAAAACACACCTTTGACAAAATGCTTAACCTCCTATAAAATTACAACACCGCGTTCACAAAAACTATGCGGGTAATCTTGTTATTCTCATTAATTGTGACTTCATATACACGTACAGACTCCAGCCAGCACATCAAGCTATTACAATCTGTCAAATGTTTTTAATAGATTGTCAACTATATGGCTAAAAGGCGTGGTCCCGGGGGGGAAGTTGTTAAATATGTATCAAAATAATATATAATAGCAACACAGAGTATGCTGTTGTCTTTGTTCAAGAAATAAAGTGTTTTCTTCTGTGGCGAGCTCTTGTAGTTTCAATAGGTGTAACTCCGTTATAAATTGAAATTTATTTATTTTGTTGTGTTTCAAATTAATTACTTAGTTGTTTTTTCTTTTGTCTGTATGTGAATTATTTTGATAAGGGAGTGTGTTAAATATGTATCAAAATAATATATAATAGCAACACAGAGTATGCTGTTGTCTTTGTTCAAGAAATAAAGTGTTTTGTCTGTGGCGAGCTCTTGTAGTTTCAATAGAAGTCAAAGGGTTCATGACCCCCCCCAAAATTCTACACGCCAATTGACAAACCTTATTAAAATAACTTTTTTCGATTATAAATTATTAATTTCCTGCTTAATCGTTCAACAAGAGAACCTAACCATTCCGAGGCAAAATGCAAAAAATTTCAAGCTCGCTTAGCTCGCTAATGCATCCTGCCCTTTTCAGTTACTTTTATTCTCATCTCTGTATGACTTTATACAAAAAGAACCTATGGGGCGGTGGCGGGTTGCTTCAATTTTGAATCTCTCATCTCTCGCTCTTGCACTCTATCAGTATCAATTGCGGATCCAGGGCGGTCATGAGCGAGACGGAATGGGACGCCGTCGCATCCTTCTGCGAAGCAGTCATGCTAGCGAAGGAGGCGGCGGAACGTGAGATGGAGAGAACCTCACGTCCCAGCCGCCGCGGGAGACGCACCGGGCGTCGGGGGCCACGTGGTGGCCCCGTGGCTAGCTCGCCGTCCGTCCCGTCTTATGGCGACAAGCCGTGTCGACGGCGCGTTCGTGTTCCACGCGCGTCTCAAAGAGATGTCAGTAATAGGAAGGGGTCCGCAAGGGCCGATGCATGCCGGGGCTGCGGGACTGTTCGAAAGAGATACCGTGGCCCCGGAACACAAAGGGTGATGAAGGAACATGGATGGGTTTTAGTCAGTAAAAGTCTGACACTCCCTCCTGCTCCGCCCAGAGCGGGAGGAGTTATTAGACGATTTCCCATCCGGAAAAAAAAGGGGGGAGGTCATAGCCGGGTGTCATGATCACCCCGCCCTGGGCGGGGACTAGGTCGACCGTGATCATTTTTCTGAACTCATTGATTTAAGTAAAATAAGTGCCCGGCTGATCGATTCGCTCGCTTTTGCGTTCTATTCATACTATAACTGTAAAATTCAATTATCTCAGGGGCGGGTTCAACCCTCCCGAAATCACCGACAACTATAAAAAATCAGCCTATAAATCCGAGGCGGGATGTTAAAATTTTCCCGCTCGCTTCGCTCGTCAATACATCCTACACTTTTTCTATTCTGCAAAAGTTGTCGAGAGTCCCTCCTATTCTCATTTCAAATTAACAAAAGGAGTGATACTAACTTTTTCCAGCTCGCTTCACTCGCTAATACATCCGGTACTTTTTCAATTACCCATAAGTTGCAAGAGTTCCTCCTATTCTCATTCCTGTTTGAATGAACAAAGATAATTATTAATATGATAATTTAACCGAAGAAGGGTGCAAAAGTTTTCGAGCTCGCTTCGCTCGCTCTTGCGTCTAAGCACCTACATAGCTTCTGTATAAAAGATCAAAAGAAAATCTAACCTACATGGTGTAGTACTAAAATTTTCAAACTCGCTTTGCTCGCTCTGACATTCTGCGTTCTTTTCAGACTTTCTTTATATAACGTCCCATTAAAATTAAAATAGATGGACAAATTTTAACACAGCGTTCAGTACGCCTAACCAATGATGTCCAAGCAAAAAAAAAAAAATTTTATTTTATTTTTCTAAAATAATAAATTGCCGGCGGCACTCTAGAATAAACAAATCCATTACGTCAAAATAAAATCACTTTAATCAGTGTTTTTGTGGCCTTATTACACTGACACAATTTCTGAAAACCTATCAAATTCGACCTGTTTGCTAAATTTAACGAGCTTTTCTCAATTGATAGGCTTTTCTGTATAAATCGACAACAAACGAAAATCTAGCATATCCGTGTAATAGTTTAACACCCTCCCCCCAATCTATTTTATTCGGGAGAACGAGTCCGAACCAAATTCCTGAGTACGGCCATGTGTGACCCCCCAAAATCTTAGGCTGGGACCGCACCTGATCGCTAAAGCATTCAATTCAAGGTTGATTGGGAAATACAGTTTTGGGTAGCATGATGTGCTGGCGTCTGTTCGTACTGTGCTTAGTTCGCGGTTCGTAATATTGTCGGAGTTCCCTAACTATATTACTGCGACCAATTTTGAGATAGCGCTCGCGCCGGCGAGCGCTATCTCAGCGGCTCTCGGCGGCTGCTGCCGCGGCACCCCTCGCGCCTAGTTGGTCAGCGTTCTAACCTAACCTAACCTATTTGGTCGTAGTGAACGGAACGCTTCAACGTCAAGCTTCTTCGAACCTAAACTGTCCGGAGTCGGGGTGACCTTAGTCCTGAGCTCACTTCGCTCGCTCTTGCATCCTAAGTTTTCCTTGTCACAATGCCTTGTTTATGTTGATGTGGTGTGTGTACAAAACAACATAAAAATAGGATTACGAAAGACGCATTCGACTGTGTGTGTGTATTTATAAAATGATGGAAAGCATAACGTCTACTTTTACATTTTCGTTCAAATAAAATACCATGGAAAAATACACCGAAGAAACAATATTCGTTAAAAAATAATTCTACTGTATGATAAGTTTGATAATAATAATAAAATAATAAGATAAATAAAAAAATGTGATTATAAAATTAATTGAATTGTATTTCTGTGAAATAAGTTTCATTCAAGTAAATAGTCGTTACAACAATAATATTCGAAATAAAAATACAAGAACCAAATATTAAATGAAACATTTTCGGCGAAACGAAGTTCTATGAAATTTCTGTCTGCGAAACAAGGGGACACCGTAATTTAATAACTAAGATTTTAATTTATTGTTAAATCTAATTTTAAAACGTATATGGTTTTATCTAAATAATTATATTTATTTTTCATCAGCAGGTACGTTTTTTTTTTAAATTAATTAACTGTCTCCCACTGAATTTCTTCTGTTTCGTGGGTGCATTTACAAGCATACATAATGAACTTACGGGGGGTAAGCAATATTGCATTAAGTCCATAATCCTCAACTGTTTGACAACTGTAATGACATGCATTAGATTATAACAGCTATTTCGGGAGAATAGATAGCTATTTTCGGACATTTTGTCACCGAAGAAAGTAGTCCGACGGACGGTGTCAGCGACCGCCGTGTGAACAGTAGGAAGAAAGTTGTAGTAGCCGAGTGCAATTAGACAAAAAATATTCAAAAGGTGGAACGAAGTTTATGGTAGTCAGATTTTCATAATTTTTTTATTGAGTTCCTAGTGGAGCGGAGAAGGTTAAAAAAAAATTCATGAAATTTTTTATGTCCAGTTATCCATGAACATCCATCAGTTACCAATTACAAAAGAAGTCTAACACCGGTATTCTTAGTCGTGGATTGAACTTAAGTCGGACTTGACACGCCTACATTCTGCCCCATTAGACATATTGACAGCTACAGTTTGTTTATAATTTGACATAAACGCCTTTGAAAAGCGGGATTATAAACAAATTGTAGCTGTCAATATGTCAAATGGGGCGGAATGTAGGCGTGTCAAGTCCGACTTAAGTTCAATCCACGACTAAGAATTATTATTATGTTAGACTTAAAATCAGGTATATTAAAAATAATTGAAGAAAATAGGAAAGGATGATGCAAATTTTGGTCCCACCCTCCAATAGCTATGTGTGATACATTTTTGGATAGGTATTTTCAAGCTGCACAAAAGTTACCTTAGCGCCAAGTTTCAAATCTTAGTCCGTTCAGAGTTATGCAGCATTAAACAAGTCAGTTTAACAATAGTCAAACGTAATGTTTTTCTATAATATAATGCACTTTTTGAATTAACGATGAATTAACTAGTATTATCTACATAACTACCGCTATCATCATATACCGATGGGTGTATAAAAGTGGTCTGTGATAGCGGCAGCGCAGTGCATTGTTGATAAATCGTTGGCGTAACATCTTAAAATCGCGCTTGAACCTGCCGTTAACCTATTACACTATATTTGCCACTGGGTAGTAGTTGGTCATACTACCCAGCGTCAAGTAGTGACCAGTCGAGATTGGTTAGCCTGATCGATCAGTGTTAAACTGACTTGTTTAATACTGCATAACTCTGAACGGACTAAGATTTGAAACTTGGCGCCATAGTAACTTTTGTGCAGCTTGAAAAGACCTATCCAACAATGTATTACACATAGCTATTGGAAGGTGGGACCAGAGTTCATACAAATCCTGGCATCATCCTTTTCCAAAAAATACTTGAAATATGCATTATATGGCTAATGGACAAAGAAACAGACCAAATTGGCGTTTAATGGATGCATGCAGGTCACATTACTACGGCACAATATGAATTCGCCGAATTTGAAGTTATTCAGAAAGGAAAAAAATAGATTCCAAAGGAAAATCAAAAACAAAAAAACTCGCGGAGAAAAAAATTTTTAAACTTTCTTCTCCATTCCACTAGTAACTCAATAAAAAAAGTCCCATAAAAATCCGACCACTATAAACTTCGTTCCACCTTGATTGTCTAATTGCACTCGACTATAACCTCAGATAAGATATTCTCTTTTTTGTATTTGGGTAACTAGGTGACGCTACCTAAGAAATGCTTATGTTGCCAATCTATCCCTAGTATATAAAACAGTAGTCTATGGCTGGGTCACTGAGGAAATTTGGCAAACGTTTCTGTAAACAGGCTGAGGCTGTCGCTTTGCATCCTGGTCAAATTCAAGGAGGTATCTATACAAGTGAGTCTCGACCCGAATCTATAATAAAAAGAGTAGGTTTTTTTATTTTCTACGGAATCGGTAAGTTCCATACTGTCCATAATTATACTGTGGAATAAACGTTTGTGTGGGTGATGGCGCATTTATTGGGCTAGGAACAGACAAACGGGTTGCCTTTTAATACGGGTGATTTACACTTACCGACTTCCGTAAAAAAAAAAAAATGAAAAATGCTACCCTCTTTTTAAGTATAGATTCGGGTAGAGAATCATTTAGTATAGATACCTCCTTGAATTTGACCTGGATGCAAAACGACAGCCTGTATAAACTGAATTTTATGGGTGTTTTGTTTTATGTATAATTTTCAGTTTACGTTATTTTTAATGTTTTTTTTTTATCGTGTCATTCAACTGTGGCCATCGATAAAATCAAATAATAACACAAATCTATTGACAGAAACTACGTATTTTTTTAGAACAAAAACCGAGAAATTTGACGATATTAACGTAATCAGATTAAGAAAGTATTTCTTTTTTTTACAAAAAATAACGTGTCGGCGATAAGACCATATCCGGAGAGCAGGGTGCAAGTAGTGGCGGTACGTAGATGTGTGCGCTTTCTATTACGAATCGATTTAAGTTAATCAGTTTCAATTAGTTTAATGTAGGGTTCTGACAAAGTAAATAACTTGTGAAATTTACGTTCTTATTAGATTAAGAGTTTGTGTTTTCTTATAAGAATAGCGATAAAGCGATATATAGGCGCGTATAATTCCTATAAATATAAATTTGACGTTCAAATCTATGGTTCCTAAATAAGTTGAATATTTGCAATATCTATCTTTTAAATAGCCTAACAAAGGATTTTTTATAGTTAGTTTCCTATTAGAATGACCGCAAGACTGATTAAATAAAGTTTTAAGCAAAATAATTAAGTTGAAAATTCGATCTCATAGAAATTACGTAACTTGAAAATGAGGTTTTTTATTAATAGAGATATTTTATCGAAATTAGTGTCAAATGAAAGGATTATGTATAAAACTAATTGTGTAAAAGGATTCATGTTGATAACTCTATTAGTTTAGGAAATATAAGGAAATTTGTATAGTGAAAATTTGATCTGCTTAATTTTTTGCAGTTTATGTTCTAGGACTTTTTTATTTAATTAAGATTTAATAAATATTGTATTGTTTTATATGATAGAGTAAGTTAAGACCTGTAAAACAATATATAACACATAAGGATTTCTTAAAGAAATAAATAAAATATGGGGATCCAAAGGTTTCGGCTTTAGCAAAAATGACGCGTAAAATCGGTCCAAATTACGCGGTTCTCGCTATCGTAGGCACGGCCCGTATAAAAGACGGGGTCCTGTCCGCTCAGTCGTCAGTCAGCACCGTTGCGGTCGCGACACCACGTCGCCACGGTGAATTTTTAAAACTTAGAAGATGTCGAAGCCTGGCGCCCGCGGCTCTGGCCGCGGAGGCGCCGGCCTCCAGGAGCCCCGTCCGGGGTTGGACCGGGCGACGTCGATGCCAAACATCGGCGACGCGACGCCCGGTGCAATGCTGGCTGGACCCCCTCCTCCTCGAAGCGAGGAGAAGAAGAGGTCCAGCAAGAAGAGGGGGGACGAAAGAAGAGGAGGAGGAGGTGGTGAAGAAGACACACCGGCGGGAGCCGGACCGAGCACGGCGGCAGCGGCGTATGGTCCGTCGACGTCATCGGCGCCTGCGCGCGTTGCGCCGGCGCTGTCGTCGAGCGAGCCGCACGCCGTAGCCGTGCGACCGTCCGCATTCCGCCCGGTGCCGATTCAGGCCCCAGGGCCACTTAATTTTTAGTGGTTAAATTCCATTAATATTTCTATTTATATAGTTTAATAAAAAACTTTACATTTTCATTGTAAAAATAAAAATATTTTTTTTATAAATAATTAAAACTTATATAAATATTATTTAAAGATATTATATATCTCCTTAATATCTTGCCGCGTTCAGTGGCCGCGCGCCGCCGCACCCACCGCGCGCGTGACTGTGCGCGACTCCGCGCCACCTGTGCGGGTGGCCGCGCCTACGCCACGCGCTACCACAACTGCCGCCCGGCCCGCTGCACCGACAGCCCCACCCGCGCGCCCCACCGCGCGCCCCACCGCGCGCCCCACCGCGCGCCCCACCGCGCGCCCCACCGCGCAACCTACCGCGAGCACCACCGCTGCGCCGCGACCCGCCGCGTCGACCGCGCCCTCCGGGGCTGCGTCCGCGGCGGCTCCCGCTAGCCGCAGCACCACAGCTCCGCGCACCGCCACCGCCGGCTCTAGTCACAGCTTGCTGTCTGGGCCGGCTCAGGCGGAGCGGGACCGGCGCCCCCTGCTGAAGCTGGCGCCGGGCGCCCGACTGACGCCCCCGGCGCCTCAGGCGCCTCAGGCGCCCGATTCTCCAGCGCCACCACGTGCCTCGGCCTGCGACTCGCCGGCGGGACTGTCGGCATGCTCGTCGCGAGCCGGCTCGAGCATGTCGATGGTGTCCGCGGGCTCTGCCGACTCTGGGCCGAGTGCACCAAGGAGGCGCACCCCACCAGCATCACCGACGCCGTCGCTGGGATTCGGGTATGAATTCCAGCTGGAACCTCGCCCGCAGCGACGGCGCCGAAGCACCGACGAGTCCATTGAAGGAGAAGAGGCCAAGCGGTACTGCCTTGACCCGCCGCGACCGCAGCGCGAGCGCGGGCCGCCGCGGGGTCGGGGCGCCGCCACATCGCCCACCTTTGCGGAGGCGGCCTCCCGCGTACGCCTCCCGCGTCGCCGACGCCGTCGACGCCAACGCCCACGCCTACTACCGGTACAAGACGCCAGGAGGCACACCATGGGGTGAGTGCCTCAATAAATATTGACTCCACAGCTCAGCCGGCGGCCCCAGAGGACGACGGAGGAGCGGCCACCACTCAGCCCAAGCCGAAGCCGCCGAAGCGGCCTAGGTATCCTCCGCTGGTGGTGGAGAAGCTGCCAGGATGGGCCGCCCACTTTAGGGCTATCAGGTCAAAGCTGGGCCGACTTCCCAACGCCCGCCCGTACGGCGCTGGGATTCGCTTCTCGCCCGAAAGCGAGGAGGAATTTAGGTTGGTCCAGCGATATCTGACTAACCTGGAAAAGGAGAGCGGCATCTCCTGGTTCGCCTATTCGCTGCCAGCGGAGCGCAGCGTGAAGGTGGCCATCACAGGGCTGCCGGCCGACACCCCGACAGAAGAGATCGAGGAGGAGCTCCGTGTGATGGGACACGAGCCGGAGTACGTGCGCCATATAAGGGCGCGCCAGGGACGACCCGGCTGCGTGTTCCACGCAGTCCTAAAGAGGACACCGGAGGTCAGGTCGATCTATAGCACCAACGTGTTCTTATGCATGCGTGGTGTAAAGATAGAGGCCTGGCGGGGGAAAAGAGGGCCCGCCCGGTGCCACCGGTGCCAGAAGTTTCGGCACTCTTCACATCACTGCCACCGGCCGCTCGCCTGCGTCCGCTGTGGAGAGGGGCACGCTGCGCGTGACTGCCCCCGCCCGCGGGAGGACCCGCCCACCTGCGTGAACTGCGGGGGTGATCACCCGGCGAACAACGTGCGTTGCCCCGCTTTCCAAACGGAAATACGGAGCAGGCGAGCTGGCACTGTCGCCGCCACGTCCGCCTCGCGCCGACAGGCGGCCACCAATAAGCCGATAGAAGTGGCCTCCACCGAGGCTCAGGGCGCGTCGCTGATGGCGGCGGCCAACGGGCCCACCGACAGGGGAGAAGCCCCCCCCTCCTCCAAGCGGCGGAGGAAGAGGAACAGAAAGCGCAGGGGTAAAGGTGGGAAACCTGAGCCCCTCCCTGCGCCCGCAGCAGAAGACAACCTCCTGGACGACCTCACCTCGACCCTGGCGCAGGCTGTCGCACCACCACCACCACCTATTAGACCCGAAGGAACAACGAAGAGGAAGACAGGGCCGGCAGCTGGCGCCGGCATAGCGCGGCCCCCGGCCCCGCTCCCCTCTACATCCAGACGCGCTACGAGCGCCGGCCCAGCTGCCGACGCTGAAAAGAAAAAGGAATTCACAGCCTGCGCCATACAGCTCCTGATGGACCTGATTAAGGCCATCAGACAGGGTCAGGACGCGGAGTTGATCATCCTCGACGGCCTGGCCTCCCTGCTCAAGCTTTACCATGGCTAGGCCGCTGAGGGTGATTCATTGGAATGCCCGCGGCCTCCGAGGTAAGGTCGCCCCCCTCCGCCGCCTCCTGTACGAACAGGACATCGACGTGGCGCTAATAAGCGAGACACTCCTGGGACCTACGGACGGACTCCGAGTCTCGGGATATCTCGCTTATAAGAAGGACGAAAGGACGGCTACCAACACCTCCTACCGTGGTCTGGCGGTACTGGTGAGGCGTAGAGTCGTCCATCAAGAGCTCCCTGTGCCGTCACTCGGCTCGTTCTACGCGCTGGGTGTGCAGCTACACGTTGCCGGCGAGGATCTCGCCATCTACGCCTGTTACAAGGCGCCCTCGGCCTCGCTCAACGTCGCGGAGCTGAGGGCCCTTCTTGAGGCCAGCGGCGGCGCGACGATCCTTGCTGGCGACCTTAACTGCAAGCACCCAGCGTGGAACTCGGCCGTGACGAACACGGCGGCTCTTCGCGGACGCGGAAGCCTTCGGATACACGGTGTCCGGCCCAGAGGCGCCCACCCACTACCCGGGCGCCTGCACACACATGCCGGACGTGCTGGACATCGTGGCCTACCGAGGGCTGCGCTGCCAGATCACGCAGCAGGTGTTAGACGACGAGATGCAGTCAGACCATCATCCTGTACTCGTCGTCCTATCGGGCCTTTAAGGAAAAGACTGAGGCCACCACACCGACTCGGCCCGTGACTACCTCCGCGGACGTCAACCGGACCGCGGACGACGTCACTGCTTGCATCCAGAGCGCCTTGGAAGCGGCGACAACGTTAGAACCGCAGGGGAGAGTGCTGCAGCCGCCCCTGCCAGCGTATCTACAACGTATGATCGCCGACAAGAGGCGCCTTCGCAAGCAGTGGCAACAACTTAGATGTCCGTCACTGAAGACGCAGGTAAATCGTCTCGCGGAGAGGATTAAGGCCGAGTTGCGGAGCCGCGAAGCCGAGAGCTGGGAGGACCGCATCCAAGAGGCGGCTGGCAGCTGGCCATCCGCCCACAGACTCTGCAGGCAGCTGACCAATACCCCAGCTCCGGTGCGCCCGCTACTGGACAGCGGCGGGGCGCTCAAGTATGTAGCGGAGGACCGCGCGGAGGTCTTCGCCGAGCACCTGGAGCGTCAGTTCCGACCGAACCCGACCTGCGACGTCGAACATGTCGCAACAGTCGAGAAACACCTTGGGGACTACTTCGCCGCGCCGATAGCTCCCGAGGAGGATGCCGTATTTTTCTCGCCTGGGGCAGTCAGACGCGCCATCCTGAGGACGAAGCCCAGGAAGGCCCCCGGTGCGGCCGGTATCACCAACGCAGTGCTGCGCCAATTGCCGTACCGTATGGTAGCGGCGCTGGCGCGCCTGTACACGGCGATACTGCGCACCGGGACGTTTCCTGCCTCGTGGAAGGAGGGGCGCGTCATTATGCTGCCCAAGGCGGGGAAAAACATTCTGAAGCCGGAGAGCTATCGGCCTATCACATTGCTGCCCACCATCTCCAAGGTGTTTGAAACACTCCTGTTGCGGCATCTCCAGCCGCACATCAGCCCGCGGCCCGAACAGTTTGGGTTTAGGTCGGAACATAGTACGACGCTTCAGCTGTCGAGGGTACTGCACCATCTGGCTCAAGCCATGAACAAGAAGGAGTACTCGGTTGCAGTATTCCTCGACATGGAGAAGGCCTTCGACCGCGTGTGGCACGATGGCCTAATATACAAGTTGGCCACGTCCGACGCGCCTCGCCGCGTTGTAAAGGTGGTCCAGTCTTTTCTTTCAGACAGGAGCTTCCGTGTGGTGGTTGAGGGAGCGCTCTCTAGCGCCCATCCGGTGATGGCCGGCGTTCCGCAGGGCAGCTGCGTTTCGCCGGCGTGTTACTCACGTTACACCGACGACATCCCCACGACGCCAGAGGCGACGCTTAATGACGACGCCGCGTACATTACCACCTCGCTCAATGCGAAGTACGCGGCGGTCAAAATGCAGCGCGCGCTAGATCTGCTGCCTGACTGGCTGTCTAAGTGGCGGCTGTCGGTTAACGTGGGTAAGACGCAGGCGATGGTCACCGGATCAGCGCCCCTCCCACTACCCCTGCCTCTACAAGGCGCCGACGTCGATTGGTCGCCCCGGGTGAAGTACCTGGGTGTCACCATCGACCGTCGGCTCACCATGGGCGGTCACGTCCGCCAGGTCGCGGCGCGGGCTGGCATAGCCCGCCACCAGCTCCGCCCAGTGCTCTCGTCCCGTCTGCCGGCGCGCGTCAAGTTGGGCGTATATAAAACTTATATACGCTCGATACTGACGTACGCCGCTCCCGCTTGGTACGTCCTCGCGTGCGAGGGCCACAGGAAGCTCCTCCGCACGCAACAAAACTTGCGTTGCGGACTATCGTCGCCGCCCCTCGCCACGTGAGGAACGACGTCATCCAGCGGGATCTCGGGATCGAGAGCCTGGACGCCTTCATCCGGCGCCTCGCGACGGGAATGTTCGCGCGTGCCGACGCATCTGCTTGGCCCCACGTCAAGCACATAGCGCCCTGGCATGCGCGCCCCCCTGACGCGAGGCGCCCCCTCCCCCGCGACCTGGTAGCGGACACTGACCCCCCCCCACCGGATTGACGCCCAGGTAAGCTGCCCCAGGCTACACGCAGCTTACCTGAACAATATGACTCTACAACTCACATACACTCAGCTGGGTGGCGTGTTCTAAGTTAATATAGGCACGTCGCGCAGCTACACCACACATGCATCTCTCTACACACACGTAGACTCACAATGTGGGGGCGCGGCGCGGGCTCGCGACCCACACCAACACTGGGCGGTGTTACACAGTACAATACCGCCCACACACTCATAACGGCTTCTTAGTCCGGACCGCGACCGGCTAGCTCTGGAAGCGGGGCGGACGGGAGCCTTACATCCTTCATAGGTGCGTCGAGTCGGTACCTCTGTCGCTGGTCGTCCTCCGCCGGGCCTCCTCCGGGTAACCGGGGGTCTCACCTGGCGGGGACAGACCGCCGAGGTGCCGTGAAGAAAGCAGCGCTATGAGACAGCGCTGTGGCGCGCCTACTGAAAACTTCACCGCAACCACACACACAGGCGTGCGTTGTCTCACGCACGCCAACAGGCCCAGCCTTTTTAAGGCAACACAACGACGGGCCCGTCTTAACGGGCCGAGGTATGGCCTCCGCGGCCAGGGGGCAGAGCTCCGTGACCGCCTGCCGCGCCCCCTAGCGGGGGCGCAGCGCCATCCTACGAGCTCAGTCGTCAGTCGCAGTACGGCCACCGACGAGGCAACAAGGAACAAGGAAAAGCCGAAACCTAGGGAACAGGCAAAAAAGAAGAAAGTGTTTTTATTCCTGCCTACCCCTCCGCTCAACGTTGAAACGTTTCTGCGCTCTCCTCCGAGGTCCTAGTGGGTTGTGCTTAGTACCCACAGTCTACGCATTCAGGGTGCGTGGCGACGTGCGCCACCAGCAAGAAATTTATAGCGTACGTCAAACTCAGTGGGAGATTGTCCCAGGACGATCAGACATCGTAAGGGTCTGGTCTCCGAAACAGTTGGTCCTTCGAGCCGGATTCCCTGCAGGAAGAAAGAAGAGTCAGAAGAAACAGAAGATTCAAGATGCCGATAACTAGGAGCAAGAAGGATGCCCCCTCCCGCCCCGTGTCCCACCCCTCCGTTAGGGATGGGACAGAAGGTACGTCGGGGTCAGAAGAGGTCACGTCTGCGTCCGCGTCAGCATCATCAGGAACCACAATCACTTCAGACACGAACACTTCTTCGGGTACTACAGCAACAGAGGGCACCACGACGACCGAAAATACGGTCGCGACTGCGACTACGGCGACATCCGAGAAGAACCAGAAGGAGGATGCCGCACAGAAGAAGACGACAGAGAAGACCCCAGAAGATGTCCCGGACCAGGGTGCTCGCAACGCCGCGACCCTGCAACCGATGGGGGCCAGTCGTCGCGCCAGGTCCACGAAGACCACGAGTTCCTCAGCCAGAAGACGCGAGCTCGAAGCCAGAGAAGAATTAGCACGCCTGGAGCTGAAGCAAGCACGGGCTGCGGCGAACCTAGCCCGTGTCAGATTGGAGCTGGCACAATGCGAAGATGAAGACTCCGTGGATGAAGACCAGGAAGACAGAACAGCACAGGTGCAGAACTGGATCGAGTCATCAGTATTAGGCGAAGGCAACAAGGAACAACCAGAGCTACGAGGTCAGCACCCTCCGAAAGAGCCCCAAATCGTGAAGCCTGAAGAGAACTCCTCAACGGGAGGAGCTACGATCGAAATTCAAGCGTTGGCGACAGCGTTAAAGGAAGCCTTTACCACAAGAGGAGGACCAGTGGCGCAGCCGAAGTATATCCACGAGTTACCCTACTTCGACGGCAACAGCAGCGAGTGGTTGGCCTTCAAGGTTGTCTACGAAGATACAGCACCTATGTTCAACGAAGTTCAAAATATGGCTCGTCTAAGAAGAGCACTGAAGGGCAACGCAAGAGAAGCTATCAAGAGCTTGTTATACTCCGAAGCCTCTCCGTTGGAAGTAATGCAAGCCCTAAGAAGAAGATATGGAAGACCTGATGCGCTGGTATTGGCCGAGCTGGATAAGGTCAAGGCGTTACCGAAGATATCTGAAAACCCGAGGGACATATGCATCTTCGCAAGCCAGATTAACAACAGCGTAGCATCGATCAAGGGGTTGAAGAAGCCTCAGTACCTGCATTCACCTGAGATGGTGAAACAAATCATTGAGAAGATACCGAACATTCTCAAGTTCCGGTGGTACGACTTCACAGCAGCATCAGAAGAAGGCGAGTTCTCCGACCTGACGATGGTGTCGAAGTTCCTGAACCTAGAAGCAGACAAGTGTGGAGCCTTTGCGACTTCAGAAGAGAAGAGCGGACCTAGAAGAACCTACCGACAAGCAGCACATTATACAAAAGAAAAGGACTTCAGAGAAAAGGATACTAAGGGGAAAGAATCAAGACATCAAGAGAAGACTTGCCCTATGTGTGAGGGTGAACACTTCCTCGTCGAGTGTCCGAAGTTCCAGAAGACATCAGTGCAAGATCGGTGGGCAATAGTGAAGAAGAATCATGTCTGCTTCAAATGTCTACAAGGAAAACACAGGAAGGAGAGTTGCAGGAAGCCGCCGTGCAAGGAATGCAAGAGGTGGCATCATCATCTGCTGCATGTGGAACCAGAAGAAAGGACCTCGGGGGAGAAAAAGACGGAGACATCACAAGAAGTAACAACCGTCATGGCATCAGTGAATGCAGTCAGCAATACAAGAGCTTACCTGAAGATAGTTCCTGTCGAAGTCTTCGGGTCAAAAGGATCAAAGAAAATATTGGCCCTCATGGACGAAGGGTCAACAGTGTCACTTTTAGATGAAAATGTGGCAGAAGAAGTCGGCGCTCAAGGAAACCAAGAAGAACTGGTCATCGAGACAGTGGGAGGCAGGCTGATAAGGAAGAAGAACTCTCAGATGCTGGACCTCACCGTGAAAGGGGTTCATCAAGGAAACAAGAAGATCCTGAAGAGAGTTCGAACAATCGACGAGTTAAAGCTTGCACCGCAGTTCCTGGAAAAGAAAAGGATAGAAGAATGTCAACATTTAAAGAAGATCGCCGACGCTCTATACTATGAAGGGGAGTCGCCACAACTGCTCATCGGTCAAGACAACTGGGAGCTGATCGTGACTCAAGAAGTAAGAAGAGGGAAACCAGGAGAACCAGTTGCTTCAAGAACGGGGCTTGGATGGGTGCTCCACGGGTCAGACGTCGGAGGCGTGAAAGTGGTACACTTCCTGAACACGTGTCTACACATCAGTACGCCAGAAGAAGAGATGCATCAAGCAATCAAGGATCATTTCGCGATTGAAGCACTTGGTGTACAACCGAGAAGACCTACTACGGACTCAGAAGGAAGAGCACTCGCCATCCTAGAGAAGACTTGCAGAAGATTAGAAGATGGTCGATTTGAAGCTGGACTTCTGTGGAAAAATGAAGATGAACAGATGCCAGAAAGTTACACGTCTGCCAGAAACCGACTGATCAACATAGAGAAGAAGATCGACAAGGATCATCAGCTGAAAGCGGAATATAACAAGCAGATCCAGCATCTAATCGACAGCAAGTATGCAGAAGAAGCACCAGTTGGACAAGAAATATCTGAGAAGAAATGGTACCTCCCTCACTTCTCCGTGGTACATCCATTAAAGAAGAAAATAAGGATCGTCTTCGATGCTGCAGCCAAGTCAAAAGGAAGAAGTCTCAATGACGCTCTACTACCAGGACCGGATCTACTGCAATCACTCTTCGGGGTACTGTTGAGATTCCAACAAGGGCCGTTAGCAGTGGCAGCCGACATCAAAGAAATGTTCCTGCAAGTTCGCATCAGACCAGAAGACAGAGACAGCCTGAGGTTCCTGTGGCGCGGAGATCGTCGCGACGTGACGCCCAAGGAATATAGAATGACATCAGTCATCTTCGGCGCAACATCATCTCCAAGCACAGCGATCTACGTGAAGAACCGAAACGCAGCGGACTACAAGGAACAATATCCGGAAGCTACAAAGGCCGTCGAGCTGAACCACTACATGGATGACTACTTACACAGTTTTCATTCGGAAGAGAGCTTCAAGAAAATAACAACGCAGGTGGACTTCATACACTGGCAGGCTTCGAACTCAGGGGATGGGCGTCAAACCAACCTAAGTTGCTACAAGACGTGAAGACTGAAACAACAGAGAAAACAGAGGTGGATCTTGGTGAAAAAGAAGAGAAGACGCTAGGACTGCGCTGGTTCACAGAGAAGGACTCCATCGGCTTCAGGGCAAACCTGCGCAACACGCCAGAAGAAATAACCAAGGGATTCAAGATACCCACGAAAAGAGAAGTCACCAGCGCGGTAATGTCAACGTTCGAATGAAGTTGCTTCAAGACCTTCAGATTCCGAGATGCCTGGCGCCACATCGCACCGAGGGGGAGTTACACACGTTCACGGATGCGAGTGAAGCGGCATACGCAGCAGCTGTATATTGGAGGACAGAAGATCAAGACGGAACTTACCACGTCAGCTTAGTATCAACGAAAGTAAGGGTCACTCCACTGAAGCCCGTATCGATTCCAAGACTCGAGCTACAAGCAGTCCTCCTAGGAAGCAGACTGGCACACTCGGTGGAAGAAGAAATGGAACTGAAGATACTTAAGAAAACGTTTTGGACAGATTCCAGCATCGTACTTTCGTGGATCAAGACAGACCCCAGAACCTTCAAGACGTTCGTGGCTCACCGCTTAGCAGAGATAGAAGATCTCACCAAACCACAGGAATGGAGATGGGTGCCTACAGCACAGAATCCTGCAGATGATGCGACGCGCGACTTGCCAGAACACTTCAACTGCACTCACCGATGGTACATCGGACCAGACTTTCTAAGAAAAGAGGAAGTCCATTGGCCCACAGCGAGAACCTTCAAAAATGAAACCACCGGAGAAGAGAAAGCAACAGACATCGTCGCAGCAGCAAACACCGCTCACCCAACACCAGACCCCGAGACGTTTTCATCATGGAAGAGACTTTGGCGAGCAACGGCAAGGGTATTGCAGTTCATACAAATCTGCAGAAATAAGGAGAAAGTCCACGTCAGCCGAGAAGACCCCACCTGGAAATTAACGAAAGGAAAGAAGAAGAAGATAGCGGAAAAACAACTTCAATCTTCGAAAATGCCCGAACGGAACTACATACCAATGGACGCAGACCTACTCCAGCGAGCTGAAACTCTATTGTTAAGAAGGAGCCAAGAGAGAAGCTACAAAGAAGATATCAAGAATCTACAGCAAGGGAAACAGTTAGAGGCCAGCAGCAAGTTGAAAAAACTCGATGTAATAATGGAGGAAGGTCTCCTGCGAATGAAAGGAAGAATTGACGCGATACAGGGTGTGACCAGAGACTACAAGCGACCCATCATACTCGACAGCAAGGACAAAACTACGCGACTCATCATAGAAGAGTTCCACGGCCGTTTTAATCATGGCAACCACGCAACAGTAATGAACGAATTGAGACAACGCTTCTGGATACTGGGATTAAAGTCAGCGATCAAGGCGGTTCAGCACCAATGCCAATGGTGTAAAACAAGGAAGGCGAAACCACAAGAACTTCCGACGGGCAACTTACCTGTTGAACGGCTGATGCACGGAAACCCTCCTTTTACGTGCACTGGCGTCGATTACTTCGGCCCAATGACCATCACCGTAGCAAGACGTCATGAGAAAAGATGGGGTGCCTTGTTCACATGCCTAACTACCCGGGCTGTGCATATTGAGCTCACTCCTTCACTCTCCGCGGACAGTATGATCATGGCACTACGAAGATTCGCCGCAAGAAGAGGAATGCCAACAACAGTCTACAGCGACAACGGTACCAACTTCGTCGGCGCCAACAAAGAACTGTAAGAAGCGCTTCTTATCATGAAGCAAGAAGACCTCACCTCAGAAGCAGAGAAGACCGCACTAGACGCCACACTCAACGAAAGGCATCCACGAGAGGAGGTACTCCATACCCTCCTGCTAGAAGCCGAGCACATAGTAAACTCTCGGCCTCTCACCCACATCTCCGAGAACCCTGAAGAAGAAGCACTAACTCCAAACCACTTCCTCATCGGGCGATCCTGCGGCGCAGCGAGAATCGGCAGCTTTCAAGACAACGAGCTGGTGGGCAGGCCCACCTGGAAGACCACGCAGCGACTTGCCGACCACTTTTGGCAACGTTGGCTGCGAGAATACCTGCCCACCCTACTGCCAAGGAAGAGTAAAGGAAGAACTTGCACCACAGACCTGCAAGTTGGGGACATCGTGCTGATCGTCGACCACAGCCTACCAAGATGCACCTGGCCACGCGGCAGAATCCTGCAGGTGTATCCTGGACCAGACGGGCGGACAAGGATCGTCGACGTCGAGACCAGAGGAGGCGTGCTACGAAGACCCAGTTCGAGAGTGGTGCTGTTGGTGCCGGGAGTATCGCCGAGTCAGGAGGATGGTGCGACGCACGAGGGGGAGAATGTCGGCGACAAGACCATATCCGGAGAGCAGGGTGCAAGTAGTGGTGGTACGTAGATGTGTGCGCTTTCTATTACGAATCGATTTAAGTTAATCAGTTTCAATTAGTTTGTAGGGTTCTGACAAAGTAAATAACTTGTGAAATTTACGTTCTTATTAGATTAAGAGTTTGTGTTTTCTTATAAGAATAGCGATATATAGGCGCGTATAATTCCTATAAATATAAATTTGACGTTCAAATCTATGGTTCCTAAATAAGTTGAATATTTGCAATATCTATGTTTTAAATAGCTTAACAAAGGATTTTTTATAGTTAGTTTCCTATTAGAATGACCGCAAGACTGATAAAATAAAGTTTTAAGCAAAATAATTAAGTTGAAAATTCGATCTCATAGAAATTACGTAACTTGAAAATGAGGTTTTTTATTAATAGAGATATTTTATCGAAATTAGTGTCAAATGAAAGGATTATGTATAAAACTAATTGTGTAAAAGGATTCATGTTGATAACTCTATTAGTTTAGGAAATATAAGGAAATTTGTATAGTGAAAATTTGATCAGCTTAATTTTTTGCAGTTTATGTTCTAGGACTTTTTTATTTAATTAAGATTTAATAAATATTGTATTGTTTTATATGATAGAGTAAGTTAAGACCTGTAAAACAATATATAACACATAAGGATTTCTTAAAGAAATAAATAAAATATGGGGTTCTAAAGGTTTCGGCTTTAGCAAAAATGACGCGTAAAATCGGTCCAAATTACGCGGTTCTCGCTATCGTAGGCACGGCCCGTATAAAAGACGGGGTCCTGTCCGCTCAGTCGTCAGTCGCAGTACGGCCACCGAAGAGGCAACAAGGAACAAGGAAAAGCCGAAACCTAGGGAACAGGGAAAAAAAAAAAAAAGTGTTTTTATTCCTGCCTACCCCTCCGCTCAACGTTGAAACGTTCCTGCGCTCTCCTCCGAGGTCCTAGTGGGTTGTGCTTAGTACCCACAGTCTACGCATTCAGGGTGCGTGGCGACGTGCGCCACCAGCAAGAAATTTATAGCGTACGTCAAACTCAGTGGGAGATTGTCCCAGGACGATCAGACATCGTAAGGGTCTGGTCTCCGAAATAACGAGACAACTTTGAAGACAAGGATATAAAGGTATTTATTTATTTTTGTATAAAAATTGGTAATACTTGCGGGATAAAAATTGGCATTAATAGAAGCCGCTTCCATACTGTGTGTCGTTGAGCTCCTTGAGTTATAAGTTGAGCTACACGATAACTGACAAATGCTTGCACTGACTGGACAGGTCCACTCAAATCTGTGTGGTTCTTTCTTCAAGAGACCATCTCAGACACTAATCTGCATAGTCCTCATGTGAGTTAACCAAGATTATGTCTGGACTTTAAAAGAGACTATGACCTCTGAGTTTGTTTCGGCTGTTTCTTCTCAGAGTAGTCAGATACGAAACACCGGCCCCATCTAGTTTAAAAAAAAGAGACGTGTAAAAGTGTTTTTAAAAACCTATTTGCAAAATAAACATCATTTATCATTTACTTTCGAACCCTTTGCCGGGAGAAAACATACTTTAGGTAAATATGCATCCGAATATCAGATCCCTAGTGATAAGTCAAGGCAAAGAACTGAAATAGAAAGGCTGTCCAAAATCAGCTTGCAAATATCCAACGTTAAACTGGTTTATTAATATGGGGGTTTTGAAAATTAATTTTGTGTGCAGTGAAACGAATTATACATTAAGCTTAAAAATCCCCGCGTGGGTATAATGGGCCCAGCCATGAGTAATATTAGACATACTTCTATCAGTGCGTCTACATTTGCATGGAACTGGATCCATTAACGCTCGGCGAATGTAAACAACATCATCGGCTAACGGCAACTTAAAAGGCGTTACGGAGAATTTAAATCTCCCGAATGCTTTTTGTTCACGCCGCACAAGAAGACAATGCAGGTACTAAGCATTTTTAATATCAAGTTTATTACGTAGTTAGGAAAACGAACCGGACTTGAATTGGTGGGTACCTACTTCCTACCTAAAAAGGACCTGTGGTTTGAGCGTCACCGATAAATTGAAGTGTCTGTCCACTTATTACACTCGGATTGTCAAAAATATAGCATCACATAGGTAACGTTTAACCCTTGGACAGCGAATGTACCAGGGACATTTGAAAAGTTCGTAGCCTAATATTATTATGTAGTTAGGAACATGCTTTTTTTATGAAACAACGCTGTTCAACTATACGTTATTCAAGAAATAGCTGACACCATTGGCATCTCAACTGAACGAACGCACTACATAATTACCACACAACTACACTTTTCAAAGGTGTCTGCGCGCTTGGTGCCTCGGCTCATCAGCTGGCTTCAGTTAAACAAAAAAACCGACTTCTAAAAAAACACTAAAAAAGTCTAAAATAACTTTACTTTCGGAAGTCGGTGTCTTTGTATCTTTTTTGCCACCGACTTCCGAAAGTAAAGTTATTTTAGACCTTTTTAGTGTTTTTTAGAAGTCAGTTTTGTTTTCGCAGAAAGTTTTTTTTATTTTACCCTTTTTAGTTGTAGTATACAACACAAATTCTTGTCATGAATTAGTTTTTACATTGTTACTAGAAGTTAGTGAAAGTACTCGTCAAGACGAATCATACGAGCCCAAACTCGATGGGATTGTGTCATTTTATTACGGACTACCTGTGACCATCTTCCAGCTCCATCACCAGACTCTGGGTACCATCAAGAGACAAAGTACTCGACAAGATGAATACGAACCCAAACTCGATGGGGTTATGTCGTTTTAATGGAGTTCCTATGGCCACCTTCCAGCTCCATCATCAGACCCTGGTTACCATTTACGACTACAGTACTTTTCAAGACAAATCAAGCGAGTCCAAACTCGACGGCGTTGCGTCGTTTTATTACAGAGTTCGTATGGCTACCTTCCAGCTCCATCATCAGATCAGCTCCATGTCATCATAATATTGCATTGTCTCGCTATATACACACTAGCTGTGCCCGCGGTGTCACCCGCGGTGAAAAAGTTAGCACACGTCCAGACGCCAGAACATCAAGCTACTAAAAACTCTCAAATTTCTTTAATAGATTTTAAACTATATCGTTATAGCATTAAGTTTAAGGTTGATTGGGAAAATTTGACAATTTCGGGCAGCTTCATGTGCTGCCGTCTGTACAGGAACTGAAACTTGGAACAAAAAAAATGTCATCTAATTTTCAAGAACATTTTTTTCATGTTCTTGATATGCGTTACACTTGCAATGCACTTTTCCTGCCTACTACCTCCTTATACTTTTTACTACACACACCTTACCTACCCTTACCTACTAACACCTTGAATTTATGCTGACCTAGTACTTTTGATCGTTAAAAGAAGATTTCAGTCAAAATTCAGGGAAAAAATATTTTATGCCAACCTAGTACTTTACCTACTACTTCCTTTTACTTTTTACTACTCTACCCTACCTTAACTACCTAATTTCCTACCTACCTACCCTACCTATCTACCCTACCTACCTCCCTACCTTACCTACCTACCTATCCTACCTACCTGACCTACCTTCCCTACCTGCCTACTTATCTACCTACATACTTACCCTACCTACCTAACTCGTTTGAATAAACAACACCTTGAATTTATGCTGACCTAGTACTTTAAGTCGCCAAAAATTTTAGTCAAAATTCGCCAAAAAAAAACTTGAGTAATTTGATTATCCCACGACAACATTGCATTTTTCCGGGATAGAAAGTAGCCTATGTGTTAATCCAGAATATAAGCTATCTTGATACCAAATTTTGTTCCAATCCGTTTAGCCGTTTGAGCGTGAAGGAGTAACAAACATACACATATACACATACAAACTTTCGCCTTTATAATATTAGAGTGATGCGTGCAAAATTTCAGGTCAATCAGAAATCGGGAAATGTGTCAAATTTAACTAGCAAGTATCACGCGACGTCGCGTGATGTACATCAGAGCGCCAGCACGCGACGTCGCGTGATGTGACAATTAACAATTAATTAATTTTTTTAAAGCTATCAAGTGAAAGGCTGTCACTTCACTGCACTGCACTATAATCTAATGCTGTGACAGTTCGTGATACACTACCCTAATTTAACATCGCTGGAAAACAACCAAATTCCTAAACCGATTTTGATGAAATTTCTATGGGACCAATCGGAAAGCATATCCTTTCAGATGAAAAAAGAAATTTTCAAATCGGTTTACAAATGACGGAGTTCTGAGGTAACAAATATAAAAAAACTAAAAAAAAATAAAAAATACAACCGAATTGAGAACCTCCTCCTTTTTGAAGAAAGTCGGTTAAAAATTAAAACCAACTTTAAAAACACAAAAAACGTAAAAAAATACTTTAGCTTCAGAAGTCCGTGACTATTGTTAATTTGCTTTGTTTTTGTCACCGACTCCTGAAACTAAAGTTATTTTATACGTTTTTTTACGTTTGTGATTTTGAAGTTGGGTTTTATTTTTTGCAAAAAAGTTTATTTTCCATTTTTAGTTGTAATATCCGATACAAATATTTGCAATACAATAATGCATTTTTGACAATACATTTTGGTAATAGCCCTATCCCCAATAAATGGAACTTAACATACCTAAACTGTTGAAATCTGGATGTATTGGACACATCTGTGTACCCCTCAGAGCATACAGGCGTGATGTTACGTCATGATGTTGTATAAACAATAAACATCCAAGCGATTGCAGCAATCACGGCAGATTTACCGTCTATTTTTGAAGAGTTCCTTTGTATAATGTCTGAAGATTAGCATCAGACCACCAAACCACCAAAACCAAATTTAAATGGGACCAAATGGCAACTATTCCGCATCAAACTAAAGAAGAATCACCGGCTGTTGCAGCTTGTGTTAGGGCGACACACTCGCATCGAAATGTCGAGCTGTATTCGCCTAGAGGTAGGTGAGAGTTAATGTTGAGGTCTAAAGAGTGTACGCCAACCCCTGAGCCGTTTTGAGTTTTAGACCCATCTGAGTAGATGCGTGCTTCATTGACTCCTGACTGATCCCTAATTCCTCAATTGTTTGTATGCTATAGCTTTTGTTGAACATAGGTTTATTATGTGTCCTATCACACGAGGCAGCGATGAGAATGTCACTGCCCCGTGTGATAGGACACCTAACCTACACCCTAGAGGTTGATACTCAATCACCAGGTCCACGATGCCTGCGTGGGTATTGGTGTGTTTCTTGCCCCATATAAGTGCATAAGCCTGATAGCTGCTAGTGCTGCCTCCTGCTGTGTATACAATTCAAGGGGAGTTAATTGTAGGGGTATCTGCATTGCCGAAGTTGGGGTTGTCCTCATATAGCCCGTGATAGCGGAACAGGCTAGCCTTTGGAACCGCTGAAGCCTAGAGACGGTGGTCGAGAATTCAGTTCTCGTCCACCAAACCAAGGCGCCATAAGTCAGCATTGGTCTGATCACCGCTGTGTAAAGCCACAGCGTGATCTTTGGAGACAACCCCCACGTTTTTCCTAACATTTTTTTGCATTGTTAAAGTGCGATTCTGCTTTTATTAAGTTTGTAGTCAAGATGGTTTTGTGCAGCTAAGGTGGTTTTGTCGGCTGGTAAAATGATGGCATCAGTTTTTTGGGATGCGAAGGGGATAATCATGGTGGACTAGGTACTTAGAAAAGGGTCAAACAATAAACTCGACATACCTATTACTGTAACCTCCTGCGATGTTTAGGTGAGCTTATTAAAAGAAAACCGTCCTGGATTGATAAGAAAAGCTTTGTTTCATCAGGATAATGCTTGAGTTCACATGTCAGTCGAAACTATGGCAGAAATTAATCAAAGGCCTATGATAGACTTCTGCCATAGTTACCCTGGCTTCGAATTGTTAACCAATGCCCCGTATTATCCAGATCTAGCTCCATCTGACTTTTATTCCCAAAGCACAAAAACCAAAAAATTCTACAAATGAGGAGGTCAAGGCTGCCGTCGACGCATATTTTGAGAGTTTGGACGAAGGTTTTTTTTTAAGCTGGGTTAGGCCGGGTTAATGGAAGAAGTATATAACACTTCGAGGAGAACATGTTGAAGAATAAATAATAAATTACTTTTCATTTTCGTGGTTAGGCTAAAACTTTACAAATGCCCCTCATAAACAAATGCAAATCAAGATTGGCGTTACCGCCAGTCGCCACATGTGCACTGTTTGAGGTTAAAAAACTCACTAATTGGTATCTGATTCTCACAAATAAAAAAAAATGAACATTTTACAACTTGTCTGGTAAAGATAAGGTCGAGGGAACATCGGGTGTGAAAACAGAAAAAGCAAATGTTTTATGGCGAGCAAAAAATTTGTTAGGGGGATTGACAATACATGAATACAGTCATGGTGAAATAAGCTATTGCACCACTTGTTCATAATCATTAGATTTAGCTCATCTCAGATACTAGCTATTTAATGTAAGTTCCTACCTGAAAACATAAACCATGGCCGATTAAAAAAATGTAAAGAAGAAAATGTCTAATAAATGTTTTCTTTTTTATAGACCCTACGCTAAGATAGCCTAGTAAGTAGTAATACAAAATAATGAAACTGCATGAATCAATAAAAAAAAACCTTTTTTGCAAAAAATACCGACTTCAAAAACACAAAAAAGTGAAAAGTAACTTCAGCTTCAGAACTTTTGTTTGTTTGATTCAGTTTTTTTGTCACCGACTTCTGAAGCTAAAGTAATTTTTCACTTATAAGCGTTTTTGAAGTCGGACTTATTTTTTGCAAAAAAAAAAAAACATTTTTAGTTGTAATATCTTATTCAAATTCTTGCCATGCATTTATTTTACTTTTTTATTGTTAACAATTAATATCATAAAGCAAATCAAGTATCTTGACTTGGCTCGCGAGGTTGTCGACATGTGGAATGTGGACTCGGCGATCATTGTGCCGATAGTCGTATCAGGCCATGGCTTAATTGCCAAGAGCCTCGATCAATACCTAAGGAGGTTCTCGTTAGGCAGCTAGATCAAGAGCTTGATTCAGAAAGCCCCAACGAGATTTATCAACAAGTGAAAGGTTTACATAAAGAGATTATTTTGTACCTATAGAAAATAAATAAGATATATTTTGTACTTCGACAGTTTTTGATTAAATGATGTTTCTATGAAGTGTCTTGCTAGCGGGCCCCTTATGATTATTGTTATTGTCATTATACTTTCAGATCCCTCAATAGTGCTCGGAGTTAGAAACTATTATGTACCTTACAAATCCAAAATTTCGACTTCCTGTGAGCTATACTTTGGAAGATATTCGTTATTTAGACAAACATCCAGCCAGCAGGCCCCTTTCTTAAATAATACTGTTTTATATAATATTTAATACAATAGCATTAGGAGCTTAATACTATTATGTACCTTACAAATCCAAAATTTCGACTTTCTGTGACTTACACTTCAGAAGACATTAGTTATTTATACAAACGTCCAGCCAGCTGGCCTCTTTTTTTGAATACTACTCTTGTATACGAGTATTATACAATAGTGTTAGGAGCTTGATACTATTGTGTAACTTACAAATCCAAAATTTCGACTTTCTGTGACTTACACTTCAGAAGACATTCGTTATTTATACAAACGTCCAGCCAGCTGGCCTCTTTTTTTGAATACTACTCTTGTATTATTATACAATAGTGTTAGGAGCTTGATACTATTGTGTAACTTACAAATCCAAAATTCGACTTTCTGTGAGCTATATACTTCAGAAGATATTCGTTATTTAAATAAGTCGAAATTTTGGATTTGTAAGGTACATAATAGTATCAAGCTCCTAATGCTATTGTATGATATAAAAGAGTAGTATTTAAAAAGGGGCCTGCTGGCTGGACGTTTGTCTAAATAACCTGGACACGGCTCGTATTGTTAGGAGGTTCCTCTCTCTGCAGCCCTGACTGCTGGAAGCTTGGACCCTGTTCCCGATACCGGTGGGCTACAATTCTTTTTTTTTATTATTCTTTTTTTCTGAGGAATATTTAAAAATGTAATTGATTTGTAAAGATATAAATAAAGGAAAATCATGGTAATTAATAGGATTATCCCCAATAATATGGAAATTAACATACCTTACTGTCGAAATGTGGGTGTACTGTACACATCTGCGTACCCCCTCAGAGCATACAGGCGTGATGTTAAGTTATGGTGTTGTGTAAACAATACACATCGAAGCGATAGCAGCGACCACGACAGATTTTCTGTATTTTATTGAAGAGTTCCGTTCCATATCTCCGAAGAATATTTCTACGGGGCCAACTTGGGAATTCTTTCAAACAAAAAACGAATTTTCAAAATCGATTCACATTGCAATTGACTGAGAAATCGATGAACATACTTACATTAAAAAAAACATAGAACCTCCTCAATTTTGAAGTCGGTTAAAAAGAGCATCAGCATCCTGTGTAACAATTTCGGTATACCTAGGTATAATAAAGTATACTTTACCATTGTATATCAGTATAGGTACCAATGTCAAACAACAAAATGAAATTGAAAACAAACTAGATCATGCCATTACAAAGGTCAGTTCAACTTCAAAACAAAAGGGTTGCACGTCGGCCAGGACTCAGCAGGATGCAGCCATCAGTTGGATCCTTTGTTTTCTTGGCGTGCCATACGCGACTCAAAGAAAATATACAAGAGACCGAAATGTAACCCATCATGCTGCGCCCACACATGCAATACATGTTTTGACGACGCGTCATCGTTCCAATACCTTTGCCTAAACGGATAGTGTTCATATATCATAACAAACTACGCTACAACTTAAATACGTTTCCGCAATTTATATTCTGCAGGTTTGCAGTTTGACTGTTCAGACTATCTTATTAATTTTGTAAAAGGAAGCTTGTTACAATATTATCAATAGCTACTTAAAGGGTTAGGTAATATTCATGTTTTCATTTTGACCTGTCTACGTAGGAGTAGTTATTACTTACTATTATTTGAATCGTCGCTATCGGTGAATGAATTTGAGGACATTGTCAATTATACTGTCACTTACGGGATATCATACGTGATAATCCATTATTGTGAGCTCCCGATATTTCAAAGCAAAGCAAGCGCCATGATCGCGGGATGACTGGAGAATGCGGGAGGATGGTAAATATATTGTTAGGTGCAAACAAATCTGTCTACCCTCTTTCTTAGCCTTTTGCTAAGCGCACTACTGGAACTCGACACTAAGTCACGGCAAAACACACAGTATCACTTGGTTTTGTGGAGTCCTTAGTACGACGCCGGCTGTTTCTTTTGAGCATACTACCCGCGACTAGACTGACTTTTTTAACAATCAATCTTAAACTTAATGCTATAACGATAAAGTTTAAAATCTATTAAAGAAATTTGAGAGATTGTAGTAGCTTGATGTGCGCGTCTAGACGTGTGATAATAATTTTACATAATTTATTTTGTACTAGACTGAACAATGTTTATACGATGCTTAATCGGAGGCATGGGAAAAAATATTCCCGCTCCTCCTCCAATCGGAGTTCCAATCGGAGGACAGGGAAAGACCCTTATCTATCTATACAAATAAATAAACTAGAAGTGTATATTTGTTAATTCTAAAATAACAGCTTTTTACTGAATGCATATGAAAGTTTAGTACATATACAACAAAAAACTTTTTTGTCTGAGTCCGTTTGTTCCGGCTAGCCTCCGAAACGGCTGGTTGATTTTGACGAGACTTTTACTAGCAGATAGCTAATGTAATAGGTTTAACTTAATGTTCTTTTATTTTAGAAAAAATGATCTAGTTATTATTTTTTTTTTTTTGTTAAATTCCACGCGGACGAAATCGCGGGTAACAGCTAGTAGTCCATAAAATCATTGATTAAAATTACGGCTGTCAAACTAAAAAGACCAGAAACTTTAGTCATATCGAAATAAATGCAAATGCATATTAATTTATGCAGCCAGTATTTTTGCTATTTAAGTAAGGGTATTAGTTAGAGCCAATTAAATTAAACTATATAAAACATAGTAAAATTCTTAGGTTTAATTACGTAAAGCCCGACAACTGTCATTTTAAGAACTATATGTTGCCCAAGCCTCAGTTGGTCATACAGAGTTATTTAGGGAAATAATAAAATTTCCGAAAAAAAAAAAAACTTCAAACGATCTGTGGTTGACTGTAATACTAATGCTTGGTTAAAATGAATTACCGAAAAATTATTACAAAATGAACCGGCAAAAAATGTTGTATTTAACAAACAAATTTCAAATTACAATTCTAGAAAAAATAATAAACTAAGTTGCCAAACCGATAATAATAATAAAGTTTGCGAAAAATATACCTACTAAATTGCGGAAAACATGTCTGCTAAAATAATCGTTTTCAGCTGCTGTTTAACTTAGGTTGCAAGAGCTGATCGAAGCGAGCTCTGGACTTGGGTCACCCCGATGTTAGGTTATGTTACTTTATTACCCTGCAGACAAAAACGGATCATTCCCACTAGTTCTACTGCACAGGTCTAAGGTAGAAATAATGGGACTTTTTTTCCCACTAGTCCTACGATTCAAGGTAGTACAAAATCGTAGAACTAGTGGGAACAAAAAATCCCATTAGTTCTACCGTAGAACTGTGTAGTAGAACTAGTGGGAATGATCCACAGAAACCCCCGCGTAGCGGGACTACGTCGACTACGCCATAATACATTTTGATAATTATCTTGACGTTGATTTTATACTTATTACCAGCAAACAACATTGATTTTCTGAATTTTCAGTATCTTATTCGGTAGCTTCTTTGTCGTTTCAGTTGCCGCAAGAGCAGTAGTTAAAGCAGTACATTTCGTATTTTGAGTACCTACCTATGCTCTTTTTTTCGGAGCTTTTAACTAAGTAACTACCCAATTTTTATCCTAAGAGGAAACATGATTGGATTAATCAGCAAACAGCACTGGACTGTGGTGTGCGCTTTATGTATACCTATTTTTACATTAAGGAATGAGAAATTAAAATAAAATGCAATTTATGTTTAGATATAATTTAATAATTATTCATTTTAATATCATGCAATCTTAAAAAAAACGTGAATCTAACTAATAATTGATATTCACGTAAGACACGTGTGACAAAGTGTTTGGACATTTTAATTGCCCGTCAGCGTTTGTTATGAAAATGTTTTGTTTCTTAATGGTAGGTGAGCCCAGAGGGTTTTCAACAAGCATAATCAGCATGAAACTTAATAGCTGTATATTAAGGTGTCGTCGTCTATTTAAATTCGTCATATTTAGTGAAACACCACAATATCTTCAAGTTTTGCTGGTCGTCTTGCTTCAGGCCCCGTACGATGACAAACAAATCAACGTTGAAATCTGAAAGCCATTTCAACTTTTCAAATCTACCAGATTTGGCGTTCTCTCGACACGCCTTAGCTACTCAGCTAAGAAGTTTTCATGCGGAATACATAGTTTCTGAAAAACCCTCTGGGCTCCCCCCTAACCTAACAACAATTAAACTAAAAAATAAGTGAAACCTTAATGATAATATTATTATGACGATTTTTTGCTACTTTTCCAGAAAAATTACAATGAAAGTACGTTTTCAGGTAGAACTACTTTGAATTGATAGGAAATGTGTCCTGATTAGATGCTGCAGAGCTAACCGCCAGCTCTGTCGTATAATACAAAGTTTCTCCGTTTTGCATGGGCTGCAAATTGGCCAGGTTGAGAAATTCCATCTGATTGTCCCGCCCCTCCCCTTGCACATAATTTTCCACGACTAGTGAAGCGTCACCGACATGCGAGCGCATATGGAAGTTCAAATGACTGCTCTGCTTGAATCTCCGGCCACACACGGAACACTCAAACGGCTGTATATTGGTGTGGGTACGCATGTGTTGACGAAGATGTACTGACTGCGAGAAACACTTGCTGCATATCACACACTTGAACGGCTTCACCTTGGTATGTGTCCGCAGATGCTGGTCCAGCCCAGCCTTCTGTGTAAACGCTTTTTGGCAGAAAGTGCAAACAAAGGGGCGAACACCTGTATGCATGCGCATGTGCTGCTGCAATCCGCCTTGTTGAGTGAATCGTTTAGCGCAGATCGAGCATTGGTGCGGTTTCATCTTAGCGTGTACGATACGATTGTGTTCGTCGTACTCGGTGCTATCCAGGAATATTTGACTGCAAATGCGACAAGAGAAAGTAAACCGATTTGTGGCATGAACTTGAGCATCGATCGTGTCAGTGGGGTAGTCCCGGTCGAGTCGTTTCTCGCACACCTGACAGCGCAGCGCGGCTTTGCGTCTTTTAGTATGCTCTTCCCGGTAGTGTAGTGAATAATCACAGCAGTTGAAGAAAATCTGACGACACTGCAGGTCCGGACGCAGGGTTGAAGGAAAAGTGCAAGTAAAGGGCCCCCTGGTTGAAACAAATTAAAAATAAGACCCCAGGTTCGTTTAATGGCTGCACTAGGTAAGTATTTAAGAACCAAGGATGGTATTTAGTCGCTTTGGCGATTAAAATACACAAATACTCTAAATCATCCAAAATACTGTATCTTGATGTGTGGGTGTGCTCATATTTGGAGCTTTCAGTACCTTTTCCCAAGATGAAATCACGCTGTAAAGCTGGTTATACCTACCGACCTAAAATCGAGTGACGTTTGAACGAATGACAAATAAATCGAAAACGTTCGCTCGGTACCTATTGGAAGTCGTCAAACGACAGTTCACTATCTCGATATTTAAAGGATTGTTAAACATTACTCAAATGACCATTACCTACCACCTACCAAAATCGGATAACGTTGCTGGGGAGTTTGCTCCACCACTGCTTCCTCCTAAATAAGCCCGTAGAAGTGGTAAAGGGCGGACGTTTAGTAGTTTTAACTGTGACGATTCTAATTTAAAAGTGACTTTTGATTTAAAATACTGTAAGTTTGAGCAGTTGTTATTCGATAGTCATTCGATTCAAGTAAGATTATCAAGTAAGATTATTCTTATACCTATTTAACATGCCATCCTCGTAAAATACAAAAATTAAACCTACTGCGAATTGATTAGGTCTAAACGTAATTACCTCAGATCGATAGGTAGCTTAGGTTTCATTCGTGTCCTTTTGACGATACCATCGAGTCGTGATCGCTTCATGGCATCGGTATCCATCTCATTCCTCTCGATTTTAATTATCAAATAAGTCGTGTTTTCAGTAAAGGTCCGTGTAATAAAACCATCGCGTCCAATGACTTGGTTATCGCTATTATTTTTCGGTAGCGGTATAAACTTGAAACCGCAGAGGCCATTTACATTCTGCGCAAAAGTCATTACAATCTTAAGATGTTAGCAACTGTTTTACAGATTACCTATTACATAGTGCTTGGTGGTTCGGAACGTGTGCAAGCCTCTGCTCTGCTTTATTAATATCTCCCAAATTCAATTTAGGCCACAGCGGCCGATCTCAACTTGGACTAGCCGCGTTTTCAGGAAATTATTATAAGTAGTGCACACAATTACCTATAAGTGTACCTAACCCCAATTAGTCGAATTACCTACACTTAGCCCGGCCACAGAATCGAACCCAAAGATTTCCCGCTAAATGCAGTGTGCTATTGCCTTTCCAACGATTTTCTTTATTTAGCACAGTACAATTTCTGAAGATTACTAGCTTAGGGAGCTAATGTAAGTTTTAGACCAACAAATTAGTAAATGAAGCCTGCCTGACTTACTTGCTCATTTAGTGGCATAGTTTTCTGTTGAAATTCTCCATCACTGCCGTCGTCATCATGCTGTGTCTTTTTATGATTTTGTAAAGCTTTTTTGTTGTAAAAGGTTTTCATACACATTCGACACGGAAAATCCGCCGCTGATTCCCGCCA
The DNA here is from genome assembly GCA_947578425.1 of Eugnorisma glareosa. Lineage (NCBI taxonomy): Eukaryota > Metazoa > Arthropoda > Insecta > Lepidoptera > Noctuidae > Eugnorisma > Eugnorisma glareosa. The sequence continues at coordinate 27,319,960 of OX387957.1, forward strand.
TATTATGGCATACTGTAACTATTAGCACAAAAATAAGTAGGTATATGTAGTTAATATACTTACCTACTTAATTTAATTCCGATTCTTGAATTTAGAATAATAAATACAGTAGGTATTATGTACCTACGTAATTTAACATGAATTACTAGCACTACATTATTTTAGCCCTGCTATGTGAACGCCATTTCGAACAAAAAATAACAATAAGGTAAGCATGGCCAGGCTCCATACAAAAATATTCAAAATCTTGCGATGCTTCGTTGTTAATGTTATTGGTGTACTCACAGGATTTCCGGGCAATAGGAGCAACGGCTCTGATGGTGAAACATTTTCTCCAACTCTTTCCATGCTTAAGAACCCCAAGTTACGCTGTTACGCTTCACTAAGTACCTACGTAGCGTGCAGGTTTACTTGCTACTTATTTAGGTATATCCTTGAACTCAGTTTAAACTTCTCAAATTATTAGTAAAACCTGGAAAAAACGAATAAGTTACAAAGTACGTGGACTGTGTTTTGAAGGTGAAAGAAACTTGTATTTTCTAACTATGCTAGCATCTTGCTCATTTCTGATGCGTACCAACCTACGCAACCTGCGCATCTTCATAAAATAATAAGGCTGGGTGTCCTCACTACCTACTGGCCAACTTGCTGAACAAAGCCTATTTAGCGCTGCGCAGCCGTGAGACACACAACGCCTGTAAGGTCACAATCCAAGATGCGATTGTATAAAGAAACAAATGATTGTTACAATTTCCTATACCGTAACCGATTGCGCTCTGTGATGATCGAAACTGAACAGTTCCATTACAGGCGAATGCTCCTGGTTAGGCAGCACCACCTTTAGGTGAACAGTGAGTGGCTGACTTTCCGCTGAGACTCTGATAGGCGAATCGCTAGACAGTAAAGCACTGCCTAACTCTTGGCAAAGAAGAATAGATCTGCGTCCATCTACCTACTCGGTGTATGGACAATCTATTTATAAAGCATATTATTAAGGCGACCTAGAAGCAAACAGTCAGTTGCTAATTGTTCACCTAACGAGGACACTACAGCCTAAGAGGCCAAGACCCACCTTTCTTCAATAGATAAAATCCGAATTGCGACTGGTAAATATGATTCTGCCATAAGAGGCATCAACAGATACAAAAAATACATACACTTTGAACATTAGCTTTTACTCGCGGTTTCGCTCCCGTCATGTACAGATGCCCCACGGGAACCTTTTACATTAAAATTGTAAAATACTTACTTGGTAGGTTAATGTAGAAACGGACGTTTGGTGCCTAGTGTCCAAAACTTACGTTTGTAACTCTACAGTCTTTACAACAATAAAAAACGCGCCAAAAAGGACTAGGCATAGGGAAACCGCCAATAGGCAAAACAGTCCGTATCACATTGCCTGACGAGTAGGTACACAATCATATTTAGGTATGTGTGTTATGCAAATTGATAACAGTCTCGATGGCCTGAGATAATTTAAACTTACTGTAGATTCTTGATCGATACCGGGATACACAGTGGCCTGATTTCTCACTTTCGGCTTGCTTGAATGCCAGCACTTGTCAGTGTATATATTTCTCATCAAAATGTACCCTACCTTTTAGCTATGCATGCAGTTTGTGTAAAATAACTCCGCTGATTGCAAACAAACGGAAAAAATATATAATTATTAAAGCTCATTGAATTTTTAAAAAGTCCGCTTTTCTTTTTGCTAACCACAGATGATAAATAAATATCAAAAATGCCGTAGACAATGTTGTACTGACAACTTGGGATTATTAAGTACTAGAAATAAGGGTCTATTTTAATTGGAAAAATGCTTTTATTTTATACTTGAATTAAAGCACTATATCGACAATAATGAACCAAGAAACAGACCAAATTGGTGTTTATACTCTTACACCACAGTGAATTCGTCGAATTTGAACTATTCATAAGAAAAAAAATTCCAGAAATGCAAAGAAAAAGTCAGAAGTTATTTTCTTAACTTTCTTCTCCACTCCTCTAGAAACTTAATAAAAAAACTTCAATCAAAATCCGAGCACTATAAACTTCGTTCCACCTTAGTGTTTATTTGCACTCGACTCTAATATCAGCTTAAAATCAAAACCAAACCTAGTTGTACAAATTCGTTCGGTTGGTTCGGCTGAATTAAATCAGCTAGCTATACTCCGCAGACGTGATGGATATCGATATCTAAACTTATTAATAAACCAAAAAAAAAATGGATTTGCTGTCATTTTGTTGGGTTAACGACCAAAAGTAGTACAGTTATTTAAATTACAACATGGATTTAAATCATAGATGTGCTCTTGCCGTACTTCACGCGAACGTGTTCACCCTGCGATGAGCTCGCTCGTTTAAACTTCACGGCTTAGAGACACGTTATACAAATAATTGTTTTGCAAAAAAACACAAAAAAGTTAAAAATTACTTTCGGAAGTCGGTGTCTTTTGCTTGTCTTATCGACATTTTGCGTGTTTGCAGGGTTTAAAGATACTTAACACGAAGGGGATGGCGGGGTCGTAGTCTAAGCAATTTATTTGAAAAATGTTAAGCAATAATTATTCCAAATAGCAAGTATTTAGCGTTAGAAGTGTCGGAAATATGTAGTTGTGACAGATAAACGGATAAACCAAAATCGACACCAACGCCGTCATCATGGCTTTATAATTTTACAAATATCTATCAAAGGCCGTTCAAATAATAAGTAAGAAGATTTTTTTGTAAATTTGTAATTTTTACTTGGTCAGACTTAACAGAAATAACATGTGACTATTTGCAACGATTTGCAACACCACCGCTTTACAGTCGAGAGCATTGGTTTTGTTCTGCTACTTGCCACTACTTGGTAGAGCGATGGCTTTTGGCACCTTGCCTAAGCACCATAGACAAAATATTTAGTTGGCACTTGGCTTCGTGTATACGGCTTCGTGGCTCAGACCTTGGTAACACACAAACCACAGATAAATAAAACCAATACGTCACTCACTTCATTTGATAGTATTGATAGTTGATAGTACAAAAAATCGTGAAAGGTGAAATCACTTGCACGATTTCCATCGATTTCCTGTACAAAAAGTTTTATCTTTACATAGCCAGTGATAAATAAGCGAGAGCGCGTAATCAAACTGTCGTGCAATACACCTTATACTCCCCATTATCTGTAACGCGTTAATTTGCTACAGTCAATGCCATAGTTTCTGTCACAGCACGGCTAAGATTTTTGGCGAAATTTTAGATTCAATGAAATTATCTATATTATTGTAGCTACTGCTTGAAAAGACATGGCTGGGTCAGCACTAAGGCGGCTTATGGCTGAATATAAACGTAAGTTCAACTTCTCGATACTTAATTATTAATACTTTCACAATACTTAATTATCTGTATTCTACCTTGCAAGTTAGTTTCAAATTAAATTGGTAATAACATCATTGGAATATTTTCTATTGCTCTGTTCTGCTTACACTATTTTAATTGTGCCAACAATGTCAAAAGTGTCATACTATGAAAAACAAGTAAGTTAAGTATTTTTATAATATTTCGGTTTTTATTAGCAACAGAATATCAAAATATGCTTACGCGGGATGACTATTCACTACCGACACCTGTACTATAGGTACTTAAATTGAACTGACATACAAAGTAGATGAAAGGTTCAATTACTGATTGTTCTTTACATCATTTGCCATGTACAGTTTTGGCTTTATATCAAAAGTATAAATATAAATAAGTGTATATATAGGTACACTGTATCAAGACTCAAGACTTCAACATGTCATCCAACACATATTAAATTTGCAAAAAGGAGAGATAAGATCACCTTACACTTTCAAGCGCGGATCCACCGCTGTGCACAACGGGCATGCCCACAACCCTTATTGAGGTTGATGGTTTGATTTTCTACACAAGGACTTAATAAAACTTAAAAAAGTATAACCCTAGTTTACCTTAGCATTCAAACTTACGTGACTTGCCTGGTCAGCATGGCCACTGCAGAGATTGTTTTCAATAATGATATGGTTTTTAATGGTTTACCAAAATCGGTGGAATAGTTTAGAGTTTAAATGTACACACTTGTTATTTTCGTGATGAAACAGGATAACATTTTACAGGCTTCTTATTAATTTATTAGTGTTCCCACGGTTTTGCCTGTGTGGACCTATACACTGTAGGTACAACAAGCAATGGCGTATTTTTTTAGTCTTAGTCCAAGAAGGCTGTAGCCTGGGGCGGCGAGAACTGCCTTAGCCTGTTGATAAAAGCAGTATTTATTTTCTAGCCTGCCGCCTCATATTCAAGGAAGCTTCTTTCTTTGTATTGCTTAGTGGTCAAAAGGAAACGGGCTGCTTAGTTTTCGAGCTCGCTACTCTTGCATCCTAGTCTCTTAATTGTTCAGAGACTTTATGCGTAATTATGTCGACAATATATCCTCTATGAATGGTAAAAATTAAATCTACAGGTACAAATCCGAGAAGGACTGCTAAGTTTTACAAGTTCGTTTCGCTCGCTCTTGCATTCTGGGGTCCAATTTACTTATTTATTCTCAAACTGAGCTTAACTCGGCAAAGTAAGGCAGGTGCCAAAAAATTCTTGTACTGAATATGGGGTAACCGTTTGCATGTCGGTGTCCCTTCCACCCTGTTTATTAAAATAAGCCATTTATATGAAGCACTAGTAAATGAATTTATTATTTGGCAACTTCAATCAAGCTACAGAACTATGAGCTTCAACATTTTGATGCTGTCCAGTAGGTAGTGTTCACAACTATAAACCCAAGGCTTTTTTAGCTGATGTAAGTACAGTAACTTTAAACCATTACTATTGATTAATTAATTTGCAGCAAGTACATTCAATCCCACCACTAGGTATGATAGAAAGTAACTGTTATCATCACCTAAATGCTTTAACCAAGAAATTTTTGGCATTTGAATGCTCTTATTGGCCAATGAATAGGTTACATAAATGTGAATGTTAAATAATGGGGCAGTTTATATTTATTTCTTCAACCATTCATTTTTAAGTTTATTTTTACGAATTGTAGAACAGTTACTTTCTCCAGCAGCTGTCAAAAGTAAAATAACTGGTTGTACAGAGTGTAATTTACTGTTTTTTCATGTGTTAACACTATAACAGTGTACCCATTACTTAAAGTGAATTAAACCAACCATAATCTTTATTATAAACCTACAAATATAGTGTAAACACACCAGTGAATAAATTTAGAATTTTGAGTTTCCCATGACATAACTATCAGACATTTATTTTATTTCAAGGTTCAAAAATTCTCGAGTTTAGTAAAAACAACCCTTAATGGTATTTCTCCATTTACAGAGTTAACTCTCAACCCCCCAGAAGGCATCATTGCAGGACCCATCAATGAAGAGAACTTCTTTGAATGGGAGGCGCTAATAACGTAAGATTTGAAACACTGAAAACCAAATGGTTTACGTGTCACAGTAATACATCAATCATTCATACTAGGTCAGATAAGCAGTCGCTCCATGTAAAATACTGGTATTCAGCTGCATCTGGTTAAACTATAAGCCAACCCCAACATAATTGGCAAAAGGCTAGGCAGATGATCATTCCAGTTCCACTGATCTATTCTTCCCTCTTAACAAAGAATATAACTGTACCCATTTTATATAATTCTATGGCTTGCGTTTGGCTGCAACTCAACTGATGTGAAGCCATGATGCAGCCTAGGGTGGAGCACTCTTGCCTTGTTGAAACCTGAACACTCGAACTTTGAACCCTAATTTTGTAACCCATTCATACGAATGGATACAAAAGCTTTCCCTTTGGAATCATTGCTCCACTGATTGAATAATTGGACTTCAATATGAACACACTAGTGTTCAACAATAGATATACGGGTATGAAATGAAAGTGATGCAAATTGTTAAGAGTTACACATTAAGGAATCTGGTTTTGCAAAATTTTCCAACAAGAAATGCATGATGCAAACATTGGGCATCACAGACATTTTTGTACTGCATTCCCTCTAGCAGTTAGCAATAGTCCGCTAGCATGAACTTAGCATTTTCATTGAATACAATTTTATGAAACCAGAATCTCAAGTTTAAATAAGCTTATACAGGCTTAATATAGGCTAGTGCATCAAAAACACTACTTTTTTGTGAGTCCAACATAAATCATGTAACTTAACATGCACTGTCCAGAAGGTAGTACAATAGCTAAACAATCACATCAATAGCTTAAAATTGTAATTGCGTTCAAGTCTAACAGAAGTTAAATTGTCTTTTTCAGTGGTCCAGAAGGAACATGTTTTGAAGGTGGCATCTTTCCAGCAAAATTAGTCTTCCCTCCAGACTATCCACTGAGTCCGCCTAAAATGCAGTTTATCTGTGAAATGTTTCATCCAAACAGTAAGTGATATATTCATTACTACCAATTTGATATTGACTACCTTTTACCCGTGACTCCGCCCGCAGGAACGACACGATTGAACTCGGCAACAGTATAGTTTTCATCAGTGAAATAATTTTTGCAATGGGATGAGGAGAATACACAGAGAATACGTCCTACTTACAAACCTTACCCTCTTTGTAATATTTAATTAAGATATTAATAATACCCATGTAAACTGACCTTGGGGCTATAGGGCTACAGTTTCAAAGTGTTGACAAATGGAGTAAAACGGAACCATGAATCATTTTGTGTATCAAGTGCAATTATTTTACTAACCATGGCTGGCAATACATTAGTGAAATGTTAAGTAGGTAATCCCGAGGTGGGTCCGCTACCACCTTGTCGCCAAATATTTACCATAACCTTATTATATGCTTATTATATGTTTTATTATTGCGCGTTTCTAGTCGGTGCAAAATAAATGATTTTTCTTTCTTTCTTTCTTTCTATTATTAGACAGTTGTGCTATTTATTTGCGACTCTCCCTTGTTTCGCACAACTTGACAAAAGTTATGCAATAGTTATGCAAGTTCAATATATTAAAGTATTATGCACACACAGACCTTCTGGGGAAAAAAACTCGGAATGGCCCTGTGGTGTTTACTTTAAGGTGGGTCTTCTTTCTATATCATGTGGCTAGTGCCTAACCTGGTGTCAGAGTTTTTAGACCGCCCATGGGCCTCTGACTTGGCTTTACATGCCGTCAAGAAACATCTTTTAAGGTAGGTAATTGACGATATTGCGTTAAGTAATTGCGATGTTATTACCTACATGATAATTGCACATTTTCGTCATTTTTAACCCCGACGCAAAAAGAGGGATGTTATATATAATTATAATACCAGCCTATTACTGACCCACTGCTGGGCAAAGGCCTCTTCTCAACAGAGAAGGCACGAGCATTGATCACCACGTTTGCTCAAGACGGGTTGGCGAATTCAGACTTTTATAAGTCCAGGTTTCCTCACGATGTTTTCCTTCACCGATGTCTGTGATGTCCAAGATAAACTTAGAAAGTACAAATGAATTGAAAAAGTCACATTGGTACTTGCCCGGATGTTATCAGTTCAGTTTTAAGTTTAGTTTTCTCTGGCACCGTAGCTCTTAAACGAGTGAACCGATTTGGATGCAGTTTTTTTTATTTGAAAGCTAGTTTCTTGGTTTTTCGATGGTTCTTAGATCATCAAAATCGGTGCAGCCATTTACTAGATATGGGGGTTGAAAGTTTTTATGAAAAATCTAATATTTTCAAATATACCCAAGTCAGGTATCAAATGTATAGAGATGGGTAACTAGCCGAAATTCCAATAGCTTAGCTAGCCGGCTATTTGTGGTTCAATAGCCAGCTAGCTAGCCAGCTATTTTGGCTACTAGGCTATTGAACAATAACGACTAGCGCTCGCTAGCGGCGCAGCGGCGTAGCTAGGTGTAGGGTTGAATAAATAACGATCAACTGCCCTGCGACTCGAGTTCGATCCTCGCCGCGGCAACAAGTCTAGATGTTAATAATAAGTTAGGAAATGTCATGATTTCGTTTTTCATTTACTTTTATTTTATTAAGTATAATCTTTTGAAAGTAGATGACTTCCAAAAAGAAATCGAAAATCTACAATAGCGTCATCTCTTTAAACCTATCGTATTTCGTAAATTCGTACACTAAACGAACGAAATTACTAATCAATTTTGTGAGTATTGTGAGAAAGAGATGTGCGATGCGAATGAAGTTCGAGCGCGCACACAGCTAGTCAGCTATCGGCTACTCCGGCTAGCCGGCTACCGAATACCGGGACGGCTGCAAAACGTAATAGTTATATTATACTCTGTGGCCGTATTCTAGCCGGCTAGTAGCTTATAGCTAGTTATCGTGTTTGAGCGCATGATGTGTATATTACACTTAGATATGTTTTATCAAATTCGGTGCAGCCATTTTAGACATGGGGGTGAAAGTAGTGATGAATAATCAGCGGTACCCCGCCGCGACAATGTAGCACCATTTAAACGAGCAAAATGTTAAATTTCCATTCATCTATTTCTGTAATCGAATTTGATGGCTCAACAATAGGTATTATTTTTGACTTTTTAAATGTTTGTTCGCTTTTCTTTTTTGCGTTGGGGTTTTTTTTTAATTTAATTTTTAAACCTGATTTTAACTTTGCTTGATGTCCTGGTTTCGATTCCCGGATCGGGCAAAGTGTTAATAGGGGTTTCCATCAGGAAATTATCAGTAGCAGCTAAGAAGTCTGGATTTGTATCCAGTTGGTGCCAATATAGGCTCGCCCCCTATAACATGGGACTTAAATATAATTGACGAAATGTGAGTGTATTGTTAGATACACCTCTGCCCAAACCTTTAAAAACCCTTTGTGACTACAAGGCGTGATGGTGTTTTCTTTGCTTCTGCCAATTTCTGTATCGGTTGAATGTTCATATGCGAGGGCACAATCGTTTTTTATGCATGCCATGGCTTATTCATTAATTTTGCTTACATTTCACTTTTTTTTTGTTAAACTTTACGTAATGCTGAGTGCCGATGCGCAAAATTCCTTAATATTTATAAACGTCATACTATAATTAGACTATATTTTGTTTCACATGTAATGTATGCATATGGGCTGGTTCTGAAGTAAATGAATTTAATTTATTATAATGAGTGTAAAAGTACCCTTAGGACACTTGTTCTCTCCGTCATTGTGATATATTTTTTAATTTTTAGGGTTCCGCAGCCGAATGGCAAAAAACGGGACCCTTATAGATTCGTCATGTCTGTCTGTCTGTCCGTCCGTGTATGTCACAGCCACTTTATTCCGAAACTATTAGAACTACACAGTAAAAACTTAATAGGTAGATGTATTCTGTGAACCGCTTTACGATTTTTATTTAAAAAATGGTAAAATGTGTGGCCCGCCCCCTCTAATTTCTAAAGTAAGAGGACGACAATTCTGAAAAAATGTAGGATTGTAGAACGTAAATAAAACTTTCAACCAAAATTAGTTTGAATAGGACTTGATGTTTAGTTTTTGACTATGACATATGACATATGGGACTTTTTTGAAACAAATTTAGTTTTGCTGTTGAATGTAAAACAATACAACATATGAATGAGCCTTTCTTAATATTTGTATTATACATGTTTGGTGCTACGGAACCCTATGTGCGTGTGAGTACGACTCGCATTTGGCCGGTTTTTATTTTCCTATCGACCGTACCTGGGAACCTTCTAGTAACGGAGATATTGGGGTTCATAGTTCCAACTTTTTCACAAGTTTTTTCTTAAATACAAATTTTTAATAACGTAACATTCATAGTCATAACATTTTAAATACCTCCACGACCCCCATAATATTCAATGCATCCATCAGCACCATGTTTAGAGTGCGAAACTTGATTTTTCACCCCAAAAGAAAAAGTTTCCCAGCAATCTATTTTGCGTAGAGTTACTTAGTTTGATGTACAGAATGCTTGGTTGGTTGGTGAAGGGTCCGGTTACACCCTGTATAACTTAAAGTAGTAAAAGAGAGTATATAAGACTGCAGCTAGCGCATGCTTTACCGATTTTTGCTGATCTCTTAAACAATAGGGGTGAGCTGTAAGGACAGATTTGCTCGCACTGTCTGCATAACTAATTATACGATTTATTTTTATATGTCTATACTTAAAACGACTCGCCCTTGGCTCGCCCGCCATTTCTTCTTAGGATGGTCAGATAGAAATGTCGATTCCAGACAACACACATTTATTCTTAACTAGCTGTGCCATGCGTTGCAATGCACATTTCCCTACCTCCTTGTTTTGTTTACTACTCCACGCCTACCTACCCATTTTACCTACTTTACCCTACCTACCTAGCCTACCCTATATACATATATTTTTTTTCGTTAGCTTTGAATGTCTACATCATCATCTGCCTAGCCTTTTCCCAACTATGTTGGGGTCGGCTCCCAGTCTAACCGGATGCAGCTGAATACCAGTATTTTACATGGAGCGACTGCCTATCTGACCTCCACAACCCAGTTAGTACTGGGTAATAGATACCCCTTGGTAAGACTGGTTGTCACACTTTTTGGGCCACTGACTACCTGTAACGACTGTCAAAGATCTACAAATGACAGCCGGGACCAACGGCTTAACGTGCTTTCCGAGGCACCGAGGGAACTCGGAATGTAATGGGCGGTCATCCATCCACAGACCAACCTAAGCAAGCACGGCTTAACCTAAAGATCGACCCGAGCGGCTGTTATTATTTTGCTTTGAATGTCTAAATATATAATATATACTTAACAATATTTATTATTCTAGCCTTGCCAGCCCTTTTTTCAGACACCATCTCTGTCGCATTTAGAACAACTGCAATTTTAAAAGCGAGCTTTAGCGAGACTAACGATCAGCAATTCATTTTTATTTATAGACAGATAGGACATATAAAATTATTATGGTTTGTTAACAGAATAAATATTTTAATTTGAGTAACATGAACTTATTTTCCAATTTCCAGTATATGCTGATGGTCGAGTGTGCATTTCGATCCTCCACGCGCCAGGTGACGACCCCATGGGGTACGAGAGCAGTGCTGAGCGATGGTCGCCTGTACAGAGCGTAGAGAAAATATTACTTTCCGTTGTTAGCATGTTGGCTGGTAAGTTACAAATGACTTAAGGATTATTAACTTTTTATTGATGCTAGGTAGTAAACGCGGGGTGCGTTGTCAGAATTCCTCCACGTGCGCCTGATGGCTGCTAGTCCCTTTAGATACGTCTGGAGGGAACGGCAGCTGTTAGGCCGATGCACCCTGGGCGCGGGCAGTATCCTTCCCCGAGGAATGGGAAGAGATTCTTATTCTTTGGGGAATGTTACTGTCCGTGGCTAATATTCTGACATGGTGGGGTCCAACCTGGACCAACGGGGCGTTCTTCTGCGTCTTCTGTCCCTCTGGATAGCAGAGGGCACAGTGGAAGAGCAAGGGCGGGCTCGGTGTGCACGTACCCTGCCTCCGAGCAGACAGGGAAGGACGCAGTCCCTCCCTGTCCCCGTCGTATATCGTAATCCCACCGTCGAAGTGTCGTGGACACGTCTCGCGGCTTCGATAGGGACCGAGGGTCTTGGCTTAACCGCCTGGACCGCGAGGTAGAAAACCTCTATAAAAAGCTACCCCGAATGCCAAGTGGCGGAGCACCGCGAGGGGATGTATGGCTGACGGGAACGTTCTTGGAACAATCAGTCGCTAGTGCTTTCCACCGCCAGGGTACCAGCCGACCCTCTGGCGGGTTATAAATGTCAAATGGCTTATCTGGGTACAGGGGGTACGCCCAGATGGACATTTTATTTCCCCCATACTCGTGGGAACAGTATGGATACTCAAAAAAAAACCACCAAAAAGACGGCCGATACCGGCAAAGATAGGGAGAGGAAGGATGCGGGGTCGGAGTCCGACGCCGCATCCAGTGTGAGCGCGGGAGGCTCAGAGAGCTCCCGCAGCGCGAGGACTGGGGCTGATGCTGCGGAAAACAGCAAGTTCTTCCGCAAGCGGACTAGACCGGTGGGCGACTTAGGGTCGACATCGGAAGGGGAGCTGGCTTCGGCTCGCAAGATCCCCACCAGTAAGCGTGGCGGGATCCGGAGCAAGGGGAGGGGGCCCCCGGCCTCCGAGAGATCGGCAAAACCAGCTGAGGGGGGTCACCACCTTGGGGTGGCAAGTCACGGGGCAGCCTGTCCGGGCTCCTCTGGTGACGAGGCGGGTGTAACTGGCGACTCCGATGCGGAGCGTAAGGCCAGATTTGCTAAGGAGGTGGAGGCCGCTATAAGGGCCGTAGCCATGAAGAAGTTGCCATCTTTGAAGCTGCGTGCCATACCTGCGGCTTCCGCCTCCATCTTGGCAGCAGCGGAGACCAACTATGCGGGACCTCCGCCAGGCGAAGTTGCCAAACTGCGGACGGAGGTCGCCCGCTTGACGGCCGCCACGGAGCTTCTCCATGAGGAGAATGGGAAGCACCGAGCAGACCTCGCCGGTCTGCGTGAGTCTGGCCCCCGCGAGGCACCCCAAAATGGGCGACCAAGCCAGCCCGCGCCGGTGGAGAATCAGGTCCTTAACCTGATCCGGCAGGAGCTGGCTGCCTTCCAGGCGCGGTTCTCCGTCCTGGAGGGCATCGTGTTGCGCCCCCCCCTGGCGGCGAACAAGGCGGCCCCGGGCTCGGGCCCGAGGGTAGCCTCATATGCGGCTGCTGCGGGTGCCGCCTCCAGACCGGGGCCGCCCATTCAACCCTCCAGCAGGGTGGTATCGGCCCCCGAAAAGCCGGCTCCGGTAAAACCGGCGCCGGCTAAGGCGGTGGCCCAAAAAAAGAAGAAGGGTAAGGCAGTGCAGCCACCTTGCCCCTCGAAGGTGATCCCACGCCCCCTAAGCCTCCCGTGGCCGAAGCCGAGTGGCAGGAGGTCGGGGAAAAGAAGAAGGGGCGGAAGGCGGCCAAAAAGGCCCGCAATGATGAGCGGAGGCGCCAGCACAAGGCGAGAAGCGTCGCGGCTAGGCTCCCCGCCCCAAGACCGCAGCTGTAGTGATCACACTACAGCCGGACGCGGAAAAAAGGGGCGTGTCTTTTTTTTTTTTTTTTGGTTTCGGGGTGGAAAATCCTCACGGATGTCCCCCGCCCTGGGGCGGGCGGAGGGGTCTGTCAGACTCTAACTGACTAAAAACCACCCCGGTGTTCCCTTCCCACACTTGCAACGGGGATCATGGGAACTAGTGCGCCTTCCACGATCCCCGGCTAGTGCCGGCCCGCGTCCGCGGGCCTCCTCAATTCTGCGAGGGGAGTGAGGTGTACTCCCCACGCGACCTCAGTAGGGGCGCGCGTGGAACACTACGCGCCACCGCCTCGGGTCCAGTTATATGGGGGGGCGGCGGACGTCCCCAAGTCCGCCGTCCCTCTGAACCCGTTTAGGGGGGCTGGAAGAGGGCGTTGTCCGCCCTCCGCCGACGCCCGGTACGTCTGCTGCGGGTCGGGAGAGTGGTTTCGACTTCCCTCAACCTTTCCGCAGCCTCCTTCTGTGAGATGACGGTTTCACAGAAGGAGATCACCGCGTCCCACGACTCTGCGCTCCCGACCATCGAACGAGCAACGGCCGGCAGCGTCAGGTCGGTTCCGACTTCTGTTATGAGGGCACGGCGTGGCTCCTCCCATGCGGCACACTCTGCCAGCGTATGCCGCGCCGTGTCCTCCAGACAGTGGACGCAGTGATGACACCGAGCGTCCGGCTCCCTGTTTATGCGACACAGGTACTTCCCGAAGCAACCATGCCCCGAGAACACCTGCGTCGCCCGAAACGACAGGGAGCCGTGCCTCCTCTCGAGCCATTCCTCGAGCACTGGTCGGATCGCCTCAATGGTAGCGAGGCCGGCGGTAGGGCGCAAAAGCCTATCCCGCCACTCCGCCACCAGGACCTCGCGGAGCTGAGACCGACGCAGATCGATCTCTCGCTGCATCAGTTCACAGCCCCGCGTCCGCGCTTCCTCGCGCCACCGGTACAGTGACGCGAGGGGCGTGTCTTACCGCGACGTGCTCGCGAAGACCAAGGCGTCGGTAAACCTCGGGGAGCTTGGAATCACCGGGGGCCTCCGGCTTAAAGTCACCGCGACAGGGGCTCGAGTGCTGGAGATCCCCGGTGAAACCAGTGGCTCGTCCGCTGACGCTCTAGCTGAAAAGCTCAGAGCGTCCCTAGATGCGGACGAGGCCCGAGTGTCCAGGCCCGCCAGGTGCGCAGGCCTGCGCATCCTGGGCCTGGACGACTGAGTAACCGAGGAGGAGGTGGTGGCCGCCGTCACTAGGACCGGTGGGTGTCCTGCCGAGCAGGTGAAGGCAGGCACCTTACGTCCGGACCTATCGGGCATGCGAACCATAACGGTAAGCTGCCCGGTGACGGCGGCGAAAACTATTGTGGAGGGCCGAAGGCTCCTGGTGGGATGGGTGGCAGCGCAGATGAAGCTGCTGGAGCCCAGACCTCTGAGGTGCTTCCGCTGCCATGTGGGGCACCACGTGTCAGTGCGATGCACCTCGGAGGTGGACCGCAATGGGCTCTGCTTCCGCTGCGGTCAGCCCGGTCACAAGGCCGCGGCCTGCTTCGCCACGCCGCACTGCGTCGCATGTGCAGCGACTGGCGGGCCGGCTGAGCACCGGGCAGGGAGCAAGGCCTGCGCTCCACCCGCCAAGGCCAGGGGCAAAGGAAGGCCCTCAGCCACCACCCCCACCGTCGCCACCGCCGCAGCCGCCGCCACTGTTGCCGCCGCTGCCGCCGCCACCGCCGTTGCTGCTCCTTCCGCAGCGGGGCCCTCACAGGGGGCCCGAATGGAGACCGTAATGGAGTGCCAATAACGGCCCCATTACGGCTCCTCCAGGCGAACATCAACCACTGCGCCTGCGCTCAGGATCTGTTGCTCCAGAGCATGGCGCAGTGGTCGATCAATGTCGCCGTGGTCGCTGAGCCCTACTTTGTCCCGCCCAGGGACGACTGGGTGGAGGACCTTAGCGGCTCAGTGGCCATAATTTCGTCGGCCGCCGCCGGTACCCCGACCCATGAAAGTGTCAGGAAGGGTCGGGGGTGCGTAGCAGCACGGTTCGGGGAGATCGTTGTAGCAGGAGTCTACTTCTCCCCGAACCATACTCTTGCCGAGTTCCACAACTCCCTCAGGGAGTTGAGTGTCGTCATCGGAAGCCATTCCCTCCCCGTGCTTGTGCTCGGGGACTTCAATGCCAAGAACTTGGCTTGGGGTTCTCGTTGCACAGACGTGCGGGGAAGGATGGTGGAGGACGGCTCTGGAGGCAGGCCTGGTCGTCCTAAATAGGGGTACTGTTCCCACGTGTGTGCGGATGCGGGGCGAGTCGGTGGTGGACATCTCGTTCGCTAGCCCCGCTCTGTCACCGCGTGTCGTTGACTGGCGCGTCATGGAGGGGGTGGAGACCTATTCCGACCACCGGTATATTCGGTTCGACGTCTCCGCCCAGACCCCAAGCGCGCCGGTCCTACAGGCCCCGAGTGGTCCGCGTTGGGCGCTGAAACAGCTGGACCGGGAGCTCCTCCTGGAAGCCTCGATCGTGCAAGCCTGAGTGACATCACCGGTCAGGCCTGTCGACGTCAACAATGAGGCGGGTTGGTTCTAGGAGGCCATGTCCGAGATATGTGACGTGGCAATGCCCCGGGTTCGGTTAGAAAGCGCCCGGCGTCAGGTGTACTGGTGGTCGCAAGAGCCGACGTCTCTGCGCGAGGCGTGCGTCGCTGCGCGGCACCTGTACGCTAGGCATCGCAGGCTCAGCATCCGCCCTCCAGATGCGGCGGCCATTGAGGCGGAGCTGTATGAGGGATACAGAGCGGCGAAGACCGCCCTCCAAGAGGCTGTCCTGCGGGTCAAGGATGTGGCCCGCGAGGAGATGCTGGAGACTCTCGACAGAGATCCGTGGGGCGCTCTTATAAGATGGTGCGGGACAAACTCCGCACCAGGGCCCCTCCGCTGACGCGGAGTCTCCGGCCTGAGCTCGTGGAGGACGTGGTGACCGCTCTGTTCCTTTCGCGACGGGAGCATCCTCCCCACCTATGGCTCCACCGCTTGTTGTGCTGGAAGCGGACCACTCGGAGGACGATGACGACATTCTGGAAGTGACCGGGGTAGAACTGAGAGTGGCGGTAGGCAGGCTTAAGGCCAAAACTGCCGACCCGGGACCCGATGTCTTGCCTGGCAAAGCCTGGGTCCTGGCCTTGGAGGCTCTCGGGCCCCGTCTGGAGGGGCCCTAAGCGCATGCTTGGAGAGAGGCCAGTTCCCGCTTCGTTGGAAGACGGGGAATCTGGTCCTCATTCGGAAGCCAGGGCGCCCTGCGGACTCTCCGTCCGCATACCGGCCCATCGTGTTGCTCGACGAGGTGGGCAAACTCTTTGAAAGAGTCATTGCCAACCGCTTTGCCGGGCACCTGGCGAAGATGGGGCCGGATCTTGCGGAACACCAGTTTGGTTTCCGCAGGGGGCGCTCGACGGTGGACGCCATCATGCGCGTGAGAGCCCTCACGACGGGATATGCGGTTTCCCGGGGTGTCGGTCGGTGCCGGTGTCTCTTGACACCGCCAACGCCTTCAACACCATACCCTAAAGCTGCATTATGGGAGGTACTCCGGTATCACCGGGTGCCGACCTACCTTCGTCGTGTGGTCGGGGACTACCTGTCGGACAGGTTTGTCATTTACCCTGGTCGCAGCTGAGAATGGAACCGGCGAGAGATGTCGTGTGGTGTTCCTCAGGGATCGGTTCTAGGGCCGCCCTTGTGGAACATCGGTTACGACTGGGTGCTTCGCGCCGACCTTCCTGACGTCGTCAGCGTAGTTTGCTACGCCGACGACACGCTGGTGCTGGCACAAGGGAGGTCGCACGGCGGCGGCCGAGCTAATGACACGCGGGGTTGCGATAGTCGTGGAAAGGATCCGGCAATTGGGTCTCGAGGTGGCATTGCACAAGTCCGAGGCCATGTGCTTTCATGGGCCTCGGAATGCGACACCGTCGGGATCCATGCTGACGGTAGGAGGGGTTCCCATCGGCGTCAAGCCGACGTTGAAGTACCTAGGTCTCGTCCTCGACAGCCGGTGGAACGGACCGGGGCTGCTTTCAAGCGGCTCTTGGCCAACCTCCAAGGGGTCCAAAAGCCTCCTGCCGGAGGCTTTACGCGGGGTTCATGCGGTCCATGGCCCTTTACGGGGCCCCGGTGTGGGCGCGTTCCTTGAGGCGGCGAGCCGCCCATTACCTGAACGCGCCCCAAAAGGTGGTAGCCGTAAGGCTGGTCCGGGGATATCGCACGATCTCCGGCGAGGCGGCGAGCCTCCTTGCCGGATTACCGCTATGGGATCTGCCCCCGTATTCACAAACGTTCGGATTCAACTTCGATTCGGAAAGTCGTATGTCTATCTCCCTCGTTTTCGTAATGCCAAAAAAAGATGGATATACGACTTGCCGAATCGAAGTTGAATCCGAACGTTTGTGAATACGGGGGCTGGAGGCGATAATCCTCGCGCGCCTGCATGAGTGGCGCGTGGAGGCACTACCCCGGGAGGTAACTCCGCTGCCGCGGCAAATCGTCGCTCAGCGGACAGACCTCCGGCGCGATCTCATGGCGACATGGAGAGAAGGACTGTCGCAACCCCGTGCAGGGCACGCCATAATAGTGGCGATAAGTCCCCTCTTTGAGGAGTGGCTAGAGAGGCGCCACGGCGTTCTAACCTTCCGCCTGACGCAGGTCGTCACCGGACACGGTTGTTTCGGGAGGTTCCTGCACCGAATCGGGCGGGAGGAAACGCCCGGGTGCATCATTGTGAGGATCAACCGGAGGACACGGAGGAGATCTGCCCCGCGTTGGCAGAGCACCGCCGTGTCCTCGTAGCGGTGATCGGCGGCGGCGACCTCTTGCGTCCGGCCTTGGTTCAATTCATGGTCTGGAGCGAGACGGAGTGGGACGCCGTCACCTGCTTCTGCGAAGCTGTAATGCTAGCAAAGGTGGTGGCGGAACGTGAGAGGGAGAGAACCTCACGTCCCAGCCGCCGCGGGAGACGCACCGGGCGTCGGGGGCCACCGTAGGCGCGGGCCTGTGGACGGCGAGCTATGGGCTAGCTCGCCGTCCATCCGTCTTATGACGACAGGCCATGGCGACGGCGCGGTCGTGTTCCACGCGCGCCTCAAAAAGATGTCAGCAAACAGAAGGGGTCCGAAAGGACCGATGCCTGCCAGGGTTATGGGACTGTTCGAAAGAGATACCGCGGTCCTGGAACAGAAAGACCAAAAGAAGGAACATGGATGGGTTTTAGTCAGTAAAAGTCTGACACTCCCTCCTGCTCAGCCCAAAGCGGGAGGAGTTATTTGATGATTTCGAAACAGAAAAAAAAAAAAAAAGACATCACATGCCTCTATGAATTAGTGAATGTACGGTTCACGTACAGGCAAGTTATTCGCCGCGACCTACTTTTATTAATGCATTTTATAATTATTTCTGATACAAAACGTTAGTTGACCATTAGCTACCTTTGCACCACTACGGATTAGCATCCAACATAACGTTGTGTAACTTTGCAATAAACTACTTGAAACGTGAATTCTGTGGTTTTCGTCAACTCACCTCACTACAACTTTACCACTCTGAGCCGTACACTGAATGTATCGGTGAATCCGTCGCTGTTTAGTGGTAACCACAGCCTCAAAACGACCTCAAGGCTAGTTTATCCGTCACTTGAATACAATGCAGCATAATTTTGGTTTTATCCGTAAAACGAACCTGGTTCCAAAGACACTAGCTTAAGACCATTGGCTTATGAGGTTTCAAGCTACGTTCCTTGAGTCTCCTAACAATTCGAGTGCACTGCGACAGTCTCGAAGCCTTGGCCTGTAGTGAGGTCAAGTGACGATTACGCAAACTTTTGGTAAAAATAAATAGGTCTTGTCGTTTTGTTGTGACCTGGTTTCGTGGTCTTCTTTGGCCAGCCAAGCCTGCAGGTGTCGATTGTAATCTCTTTGAATGGCAAAACCACTTATTTGTAGTTGTGCAGTAACTTTTCACTGTTAAGTCTCGATTATAGAAGTGCCACAGCTTGCCCAGTAACTTTAGGTGCAGTAACTAATGTGACCGTCAAATTATATTAAAACATAAGCAAATACTCTTTATGACCAACAAAATAACGATTCAATTAGATGCTCTGACTAAAGATTGCTATTTCTTTCAATTACTTTGCTTTTCAGCTGTTTTTCAAATTGGTGAATTAAAATGTACAATAAAAATGACACCAAAATGATGGCCAGTATTCATCCATTCAAAACTGCATGAATAGTGTTTTCTTTATTATTTTGATGATTTTGACCTTTCAACGTAGAAATGCAGGGTGGTTCTATTATTGGGTTATAATAGTGTATGTTTTCCTAATTGTCAATGTTGTACTATTTCAGAACCAAACGACGAAAGCGGCGCTAACGTAGACGCCGCTAAAATGTGGAGGGAAGACCGCGATCAGTTCAATAAAATTGCTGAACGACTTGTGAGAAAAACCCTAGGTTTGCCTCCGCCGTAATATAATAGACATAAGGTCCAAGTTTTACTATTTTCTTTTAGGGAGATGTCGTTTTTACCTCATTCAAAATATCTATAATTATAGCTACAATGTATGCTCATAACTTTTCTCGCAATGTGATTACGGTGTTAAGTTAATTACGACGGAGCCCGTGATTATTATGTAATTATAGTTCATTAATATGAATGTTTTATGGAAAATAATATGTGACCTATTTATATATTTCATGTCGTTACAAAATTAATGAATGGTTTCTGAAAGCCTATTGATAAACCTACATCTCCTTTTTCGAGATCGAGATTCAACGTAGCTTTAGATCGTTGATCTGTAATTGAGCTTTCAGAAACCACTGGTTGTAATCTTTGAGAAGTTTCGTGCCAAATTACGAGAAGGTTAAATAAAAAGGCACCATTTTAAAATAATATTTAAAATATAAGTAGGGGTGAAGTCTCAATATCTGTTGATAAAAGACAAACTATATCACGAATATCCTGTACAGTTTATATTTCTCTTGAACTTTATCTCGCAACTTCTGAAATTTTGTCTTCCAAACATCATCTGTCTAGCATTTTCCCAACTATGTTGGGTTACGGCTTCCAGTCTAATCGGATGCAGCTGAATACCAGTATTTTACATGTAGCGACTGTTTAGCTGACCTCCACAACCCTGTTAGTACTGGGTGATACGATACCCCTTGATTAAACTTTCGGGCCACTGACTATCTACCTGTAACGACTGTCAAAGATCTACAAATGACAGTAGGAACCAACGGCTTGACGTGCTTTCCGAAGCACGGAGGAAACTGGTGTAGTAATGGGTGGTCACCCATCTACGAACTAGCATAGGTAAGCGCGGCTTAACCTAAAGGTTGGCCCGAGTGGCTGTCATTATTCACAAGCTCCTCCAATTCAAATTTCCTCCAAAAATTCTTCCAAAAGATCAA
Organism: Eugnorisma glareosa; assembly: GCA_947578425.1. Lineage (NCBI taxonomy): Eukaryota > Metazoa > Arthropoda > Insecta > Lepidoptera > Noctuidae > Eugnorisma > Eugnorisma glareosa. The sequence goes on from OX387957.1 coordinate 27,340,405, forward strand.
AAAATTGAAATACAATTTGTATTGAATGTCCTGATTTTTTTGGAAAATAATAACTCTACTACTATTTTCTATCTCATCATGATATTTGAAATATCGACTATGTTAGTAAGCACAGATAAAAATAATCAACACAACAATAGTAAGTAGATTATACAACAAGTGAAAAAAAGGGAATTTACTTCGAGGGACTACGTTGGATACCGAGAGCAGCGAAAGCTTCTAGAGTAGAATCCTGAGCGGAGCAATAGAAACAAGAACCGAGGATTATACAACAAGTGAAAAAAAGGGAATTTACTTCGAGGGACTACGTTGGATACCGAGAGCAGCGAAGGCTTCTAGAGCAATAGATACAAGAACCGAGATAAGTGCACCTTTTACGCATTGTTGCGTAAAAACAATCCACATGCGCATCTCCGAACATCCCCAACCCCCCCCCCCCCCCCCCGACTACAGAAGCGGGGCAGCCCCACCAGCATCCTAAACGCGTTATTATACTGAACGCGGAGAGCACTGTTCGCTCTTTGCGTACATCTAGCCCACAGGGTGCACGTGTATAATGAAGTACAGTACGCTCGAAAGAGCATGACTTTGACTGAGTGTGAGCATCGTGCAAACCTGCGAGCCAACATGTTCGCTCTAACCGAGAATACCCTCCGCTCTCGTTCAATATCATCAAAGGTCAGGGGTCAATATATAACCAAGGTATTTGAACTTCTGTACTCTCTGCAAAAGCGTGCCATGCAGTAGTACAGGAGCCTTGAGGAGACTTTTTACAATTATACGCCAGGCCATGCACTTTGGCGTACGCCTCACACTGGACAGCCGATTTTCGTTCCATGTCGTCAGTATAACTGATATTATTGACACAGATACCGTCCGCGTAGCATTCAACCCTGGAACTGCTGAGCTCGGCAATAAGCCCCCCCAATGAAATGAATTCCAGATTACATAATGATATTTTACTACAGAGAAGGAATTCTTATACAAATTTCAATTTGAATCGTGGTAAAACCGAAACTAAATGAAAGCGAAACTTCGGTGGGATACTAGTTATAATGCTAAATGACGCATTTTGACCTTCTAATTCATTAAGTCCATAAATAATATAGGGTATAAATGTAAGCATACTTCAAAATTGCAAGTTCAATATACAACTAACTGTTCCTTCCTGTGGCTGTCATGACCTGCCATGAACATTGTTGACCACTTACAGAACTTTATTGTTGCTAGTTTGTCACACTACTTTCCTGTTATAGCCATTTTTGAAAGAATAAAGAGAGATATTTGTGATTTGAAATTATGAACAATTTATGATAACAGTCAATTTGCTTATCAATCATATTCCCATGTACATCCACAGATATGGAAAATAATCCATGATGTTCCCACTGCTGGGGAGTTCTGGGCCTCAGGCTTCCTCCCTCTGAGAGTAAATGGGCCATAATATTTCACATAGGGCCTAATGTGGATTTAATGACAAAGTATTTCTCTCATCATTTTTTGTAGATTTGTAGCATACCTTTAACCTTTGGATCCGCGAACTAAAGTTATTTAAAATACGGTTATTTTTATTTTTTACATGTGTGTGATGTCGTTTTGTTGCGGATCCTCGTTAAGACGGTATACCAAAGGTTGAACCTTATAATTAAATTGTCTTGTTAATCATGTTAGATCACTTGGTCTGGATAAAAAGTATTCAACTCTCGATTTACAGCATTACCTATTATTTTCAATAAAACAGAATATTTTATTGTAATACCTGCCCGCGTAGCATGGCAATACTATCTCTATTCTACCAAGAATCGACAAAGCTCTTTCTATACAACTTGACATACCTTGTCATTCATTTCTAAAATCGCCATGCTAGCGACGATAGAAATCTTTCCCCAATCTGTCATATTTTTCGATTCTTCGTCGACAATACCAGTTTCTACGGCGTTCATGCTACGCGGGCTGGGCGTTGACCAGGATTTTAATAAAATTGTATTTTAAATACCTACATTGTAAAGTTTACATGACTGTGGCTTCTAAAAGACTTGCGTGGACTTATATTTGAGTCTTATTCTATACAGTAGTTCATCACGAATGCTGAGCAATCTGTAGCTTGCAGATTTTGGACTTGTCTCAAAATTGTACTGTTTGTTTAGACATGTATTTATTGTATTGTTAAAAGCACTACGACACAAGACACCATTATTGCATAATGCCGAAAAGCCTTTCAATATAAAGATCCAAGGGCTGCTGTATAGAATTTAAAGTAGTATCATCTAGGGTCTCATTTGTCTCTATTTACAGTAGTTTCAATATGTTGTATTTTAACTTTTCAATTCTTACATTAGTAGTAAAGTAGCCTACGAAGACAAAATGTGTGTAAAATTGTACATAATGATTTTTATTTCAATAGAATCGACTTCCCTCGTACCTATAAGACAAGTTATAAATACTAATATAATAAAAAATCCTTTTTTTTATTATTTTCAATAAATATTTAATTGAATAGTATTGTTTTCTTTATTAATTTATAAACATGACGGCGCTTTAATAATTAAATTAGTGTAGTAGTTGTAGTATCTACTTAGATTTCATAGATGTCGCTGTTAGTTTAAGAGTGTCGTGAACATGAATTATCTGTGTCTGCTACGTCACATCCAATCACACGACACTCTGACACAACACCGAGCGCTAGTGCGCGGGGAGGCGACGATTTACTGGCGGTATGGTTTGAGACTCGGTCGGGATCGCACAGGCGTACTACGCGTTCGGTGGAGTGTCTTACTTGTGCTACCTATCTTGTTATTTTATTTAAGCTGTAATTACGTGGTGATTATTTTAAAAGGAAAAATAAGTTTGGAATAAAAGTGATTGTGATAACCAGTGCCTCTATTTTCTTCGCCCGACAATCCACGCTTACCCACAAAGTGCAACTTGGTAATTAAGATCATGGATCGAATTAATATCGCTGATGATGGCCAAGTTCCTTCATCAGAAGTGGGATTCGAAGGGCAAAGACCTGAAGAAAATAACGGAGACAGTGTAGTGACCCCGCCAACGTCTAACCTATTGCAAGGTATGGAGACTTTGTTATCACGACTGCTGGCAACTGCTCAACCGCAAACGTCAAATTATAACGCAACTGCGCGATTGATACGGTTTGATCCTGATGATGCTGATGCTGACATAGAAGGTTGGTGCAAAATCACGGAAATTGTAGTTCATAGCCGAAAGTTAGATGGTGCCGAATTACTGTTGGCTCTTACCCATGCGTTAAAAGGCCGGGCTGCCACCTGTTTAACGAAATTACAGCTGTCTCAGCTATCATGGCCTCAAGTAAAGGAATTATTGCTAGCCAAATTTGCAAAGCCTATGCTTGGGCAAGACTATTTCGACGAAATATTACGTTTCCAAATAACCGCAAAAGAAACTGCTAGCGAGGCCGCTATACGCCTGTGGAGTCTCATAGAGCGCATACCACGTACAGAAATGGCCGAAGACATATTGACGGGATTTGTTGCATCAGTATTGTGCCAAAAGGATAGCACAATTCGAAGAGAATTGCACTCACATAACGTGGTAACAAGAGCCCAACTGCTTCGCATCCTAAATGGGATTTCTCTAAAACGAAGACATGAAAGCAGCGAAGGATACGATGGTGACACCAAAAAACCTCGCTTCACGGAGAATCGCTTCAACGGCACATGCCATCGTTGTGGCAAACCAGGCCACAAATCAATGGATTGCCGCAAGCGGCAGGACGAGCCTTCATCTCAAGTGAAGGCTTCGAATCGAACCCCAACACCGAAAAGTCACGATAAGAACCGTGTCACCTGTTACGTGTGTGGACAACCAGGACACGTTGCATCGTCGTGCCCAGACCGAAAAGGGAGCAGTGGGGTAGCGGTGGCTGCCGTCAAGGAAGTCAACGTCTGCGAGCTCAAATCGACAAGGAGTAACCTAACCACATCATCTGGTGAGCTCGTTTCTTTTCTCTTTGATAGTGGATCTTCCTGTTCACTTGTAACTTTTAGCTTTGCCAACAAGTTCCCGGGTACTATGCGCTTTGATTTAGTTTACCTTACAGGCATAGGCAAAGAAAACGTAAAATGTGAATCGCAAATATTGAGCAGTGTTAAAATTCAAAACATCACAGTATCTATTTTGTTTCATGTTGTGCCTGATAACTCAATTACAGAACCAGTTATTATAGGAAGGGACCTACTAGACAGTGGTATCCATGTACGTTTAGATAGTGACAAAATTACATTCTCTTTGCGCAAAAAAGTTAACATTACTGAAAAGCCTCATTATTTCGATTTTAATAGCATCGACACTGACCTACAGGGTGAAGATAAACTCGCATTAGTTCAGATATTGCAAAAATATAGTGAATTCTTTATTGATGGTATACCTACGCGTCGCGTTAAGACGGGTGTTTTACGTTTAGACCCTATTGATCCAAGTAAAACAGTACAAAGACGCCCATATAGGTTATCCCCAACAGAGAAAGAAATAGTCCAAGAAAAAATCGATTCCCTCTTGAAAGCGGGCGTCATTCGTGAAAGTTCTTCACCATTCGCTAGCCCCATTCTTCTTGTAAAAAAAAAGGATAACACGGATAGGATGTGCGTAGACTATAGGGAACTTAACGCTAACACACGCCCCGAACATTTTCCTTTACCCAGAATAGACGAACAAATCGACCGGCTTCACGGGGCGCACTATTTTTCTTGTCTAGATATGGCATCAGGGTACCATCAAATTTGTGTTGACCCAGATGGCGATAGTATAGCACGAACGGCGTTCGTGACCCCTGATGGCCAGTACGAATATTTGGCCATGCCCTTCGGACTTAGAAATGCTGCGTCTGTGTATCAGCGTTGTATTAACAAAGCATTAGGTCCCCTTAAAGACAAAGTAGCACTAGCTTACATGGATGACGTTTTGTGTTATTCATTTAATGTTTCCAAAGGTCTAGAACGCTTAGACGTAACATTAAAGGCATTATCGGATGCTGGATTTTCATTTAATTTCAAAAAATGTAAATTTATGAAAACTGAAGTTGATTATCTTGGTTATGTTATAAAAGCAGGTGAAGTAACTCCAAATCCGAGAAAAATAAAAGCTCTGGTACAGGCACCCATTCCGAAAACCGCTTCTCAAGTTAGACAGTTTTTAGGTCTTGCTTCCTATTTTAGACGATTTATACCAAACTACACTCGTATTGTCGGACCACTATACCCTTTGACCAAATTAAAAGGACCTATTAAATGGACAGAGACACATAATGATATTCACAAGAAAGTGGTCGAAATACTGACATCAGAACCGGTACTAACTATATTTAACCGTGACGCACCTATAGAACTTCACACTGACGCAAGCTCTGAGGGGTACGGGGCAATATTGATCCAAAGAAAGGATAACGTTCCTCATGTCGTGTCTTACTTTAGCCGGCGAACTTCTGAAACAGAATCGCGATATCACTCATACGAGTTAGAGACCCTGGCCGTTGTTAGAGCTGTTGAAAATTTCAGGCATTACTTGTACGGGCAACATTTCACAGTCTACACAGACTGTAACTCTCTCAAAGCATCGAAATCGAAGATCGACCTCACCCCACGCGTTCACAGATGGTGGGCCTTTTTGCAGGCCTATGATTTCGATATTGTCCATAAGCGTGGGAGTAGCATGGAACATGCTGATTTTCTGTCCAGAAATCCTATTCAGGAGCTGGTACATAATCCTGTCCCACAATCTGGGGAAACAAATAAAACTAAAATTGTGCAGTTTGTTGAATTGCATCAAGGTTGGCTTTCAGTAGAGCAGAAACGTGACTCTGAGATCCAGGATCTCATCAGTAAGCATAACAATCAAGAGCTCCCAGAAGCAGTTGCTCACACTTACGATGTCCGTAAAGGAGTTTTATACAGGAAAATTGAGCGTAACAAAAATAGCTTCTGGCTCCCAATAGTCCCAAGATCACTAACTTGGACTTTAATTAATCATGTTCACACAGAAATTAAACACCTTGGTGCGGACAAAACCCTTGATAAGATTTATGAACAATACTGGTTCCCTGAAATGGCTAAGCAGGTGCGAAAATTTGTTGAATCGTGTATTGTATGCAAGGCCTCAAAGGGATGTTCAGGGGCTCAACAAGTCAGACTTCATCCGATACCTAAAGTTTCTAAACCATGGCATACTATACATATAGACATCACGGGGAAGTTAAGTGGAAAAAGTGATAGGAAAGAGTATTCTTCCGTCATTATTGACTCCTTCACTAAATACGTCCTTCTAGAGTACACGTCTTCTTTAGATGCAGTTAGAGCACTAAAAAAAGCTGTCTGTCTTTTCGGTGCACCTTCACGGATCATTGCAGATCAAGGCAGATGTTATATTAGCGCAGATTTTAAGCAATTTTGTAGTGACCATGGTATAGAATTACATCTTATTGCTACCGGTTCTAGCAGGGCAAACGGTCAAGTAGAGAGAGTTATGCGGACATTAAAATGCTTACTTACTATAATAGAAAATGACCCAAACAAAACCTGGCGTGACGAACTTCTCGAAGTACAACTGGCGTTGAATAGCACACGGTCTAGAGTAACTGGCTATACGCCCACAGAACTAATGTTTGGCATTCGGGCGCGGTCTTTAGGTCTAGCACGCATAGCTTCAAATTCCGAGCCTGAGTGTAGTTTAGATTTAAATGAAATGCGTGAGAAAGCATCCGAGAATATTAAGAAAGCTGCTGCGTCAGAGGTAGTGCGTTTCAATCGTGGTAGAGCAACGGTGAGACCATTTTCCAAGGGCGATTTTGTCTTCATTAAATGTAGCGAAAGGAGTCAGACTAAACTTCATAGGAAATTCAGAGGTCCCTTTGTCATAACTGACGTGTTAGATAACGACAGATATGAATTAAAAAACATAGATGGGTCCAATAGAACATACAAATATAGTCATGAGAATTTGCGTGCAGTACCCGGGGGCTATGAAGGCTTGGCAGATATAGCTACTATCTTAACTAATAACTTGGAGGAGGCCGAGACGGCGGTCCACGATCGGGGAGTGGAGTGGGTATCATCTGGTGATGACAGTGATACCTTGTCGATTTGTAGTTCGCGTACGTTGACCGCTAGTTCTGGAACCCTCTCTGCCTCCGAGAGTGAAGAAATGTAATTAAAGGTAACATTGCTACTAATCTGTGAGATTAACTTAACTGGGTGACGCTAATGTAAGGGACTGGCTCATGTGGGTCGATGTCCTATGGTGTGTGTAGTTGGGTGATCTAAGGAACTGGCTTAAGCAGGCCGATGTTCCGGATCATGTCCTATGGTGTGTGTAGTAGGGTGATCTAAGGAACTGGCTTAAGCAGGCCGATGTTCCGGATCATGTCCTATGGTGTGTGTAGTTGTGTGATTTGAGGAACTGGCTTACACAGGCCGATGTTCCGGATCATATTATTGCACCGATCGTCAAGTCTGAGAGGCTTTGAGATCAATTGAGATGTGTGACACTAGTGAGTGTGATCGGTTGCTATCGACGCTGATATGTTGTACGGTTCATGTTGTCTGGAGAGACAACTGGTCGAGGGGAAGCCTATTTCAGTTGTCCGGGACAGCTCCTGGATGTTGTTTGTGGGCTATAAAATGTTGTAATGTATGTCAGTGATAGACGAGCGTACAAAATAATGTATCTACCAGTTTTATTCTCTTTACAGAATAAGGGGCAAGCGGCGACTTAAGAGGATGAAGACGCACGAGGACGTGCGAATGTCAGTCTGGCCGTGACGGCGCTTTAATAATTAAATTAGTGTAGTAGTTGTAGTATCTACTTAGATTTCATAGATGTCGCTGTTAGTTTAAGAGTGTCGTGAACATGAATTATCTGTGTCTGCTACGTCACATCCAATCACACGACACTCTGACACAACACCGAGCGCTAGTGCGCGGGGAGGCGACGATTTACTGGCGGTATGGTTTGAGACTCGGTCGGGATCGCACAGGCGTACTACGCGTTCGGTGGAGTGTCTTACTTGTGCTACCTATCTTGTTATTTTATTTAAGCTGTAATTACGTGGTGATTATTTTAAAAGGAAAAATAAGTTTGGAATAAAAGTGATTGTGATAACCAGTGCCTCTATTTTCTTCGCCCGACAATCCACGCTTACCCACAAAGTGCAACTTGGTAATTAAGATCATGGATCGAATTAATATCGCTGATGATGGCCAAGTTCCTTCATCAGAAGTGGGATTCGAAGGGCAAAGACCTGAAGAAAATAACGGAGACAGTGTAGTGACCCCGCCAACGTCTAACCTATTGCAAGGTATGGAGACTTTGTTATCACGACTGCTGGCAACTGCTCAACCGCAAACGTCAAATTATAACGCAACTGCGCGATTGATACGGTTTGATCCTGATGATGCTGATGCTGACATAGAAGGTTGGTGCAAAATCACGGAAATTGTAGTTCATAGCCGAAAGTTAGATGGTGCCGAATTACTGTTGGCTCTTACCCATGCGTTAAAAGGCCGGGCTGCCACCTGTTTAACGAAATTACAGCTGTCTCAGCTATCATGGCCTCAAGTAAAGGAATTATTGCTAGCCAAATTTGCAAAGCCTATGCTTGGGCAAGACTATTTCGACGAAATATTACGTTTCCAAATAACCGCAAAAGAAACTGCTAGCGAGGCCGCTATACGCCTGTGGAGTCTCATAGAGCGCATACCACGTACAGAAATGGCCGAAGACATATTGACGGGATTTGTTGCATCAGTATTGTGCCAAAAGGATAGCACAATTCGAAGAGAATTGCACTCACATAACGTGGTAACAAGAGCCCAACTGCTTCGCATCCTAAATGGGATTTCTCTAAAACGAAGACATGAAAGCAGCGAAGGATACGATGGTGACACCAAAAAACCTCGCTTCACGGAGAATCGCTTCAACGGCACATGCCATCGTTGTGGCAAACCAGGCCACAAATCAATGGATTGCCGCAAGCGGCAGGACGAGCCTTCATCTCAAGTGAAGGCTTCGAATCGAACCCCAACACCGAAAAGTCACGATAAGAACCGTGTCACCTGTTACGTGTGTGGACAACCAGGACACGTTGCATCGTCGTGCCCAGACCGAAAAGGGAGCAGTGGGGTAGCGGTGGCTGCCGTCAAGGAAGTCAACGTCTGCGAGCTCAAATCGACAAGGAGTAACCTAACCACATCATCTGGTGAGCTCGTTTCTTTTCTCTTTGATAGTGGATCTTCCTGTTCACTTGTAACTTTTAGCTTTGCCAACAAGTTCCCGGGTACTATGCGCTTTGATTTAGTTTACCTTACAGGCATAGGCAAAGAAAACGTAAAATGTGAATCGCAAATATTGAGCAGTGTTAAAATTCAAAACATCACAGTATCTATTTTGTTTCATGTTGTGCCTGATAACTCAATTACAGAACCAGTTATTATAGGAAGGGACCTACTAGACAGTGGTATCCATGTACGTTTAGATAGTGACAAAATTACATTCTCTTTGCGCAAAAAAGTTAACATTACTGAAAAGCCTCATTATTTCGATTTTAATAGCATCGACACTGACCTACAGGGTGAAGATAAACTCGCATTAGTTCAGATATTGCAAAAATATAGTGAATTCTTTATTGATGGTATACCTACGCGTCGCGTTAAGACGGGTGTTTTACGTTTAGACCCTATTGATCCAAGTAAAACAGTACAAAGACGCCCATATAGGTTATCCCCAACAGAGAAAGAAATAGTCCAAGAAAAAATCGATTCCCTCTTGAAAGCGGGCGTCATTCGTGAAAGTTCTTCACCATTCGCTAGCCCCATTCTTCTTGTAAAAAAAAAGGATAACACGGATAGGATGTGCGTAGACTATAGGGAACTTAACGCTAACACACGCCCCGAACATTTTCCTTTACCCAGAATAGACGAACAAATCGACCGGCTTCACGGGGCGCACTATTTTTCTTGTCTAGATATGGCATCAGGGTACCATCAAATTTGTGTTGACCCAGATGGCGATAGTATAGCACGAACGGCGTTCGTGACCCCTGATGGCCAGTACGAATATTTGGCCATGCCCTTCGGACTTAGAAATGCTGCGTCTGTGTATCAGCGTTGTATTAACAAAGCATTAGGTCCCCTTAAAGACAAAGTAGCACTAGCTTACATGGATGACGTTTTGTGTTATTCATTTAATGTTTCCAAAGGTCTAGAACGCTTAGACGTAACATTAAAGGCATTATCGGATGCTGGATTTTCATTTAATTTCAAAAAATGTAAATTTATGAAAACTGAAGTTGATTATCTTGGTTATGTTATAAAAGCAGGTGAAGTAACTCCAAATCCGAGAAAAATAAAAGCTCTGGTACAGGCACCCATTCCGAAAACCGCTTCTCAAGTTAGACAGTTTTTAGGTCTTGCTTCCTATTTTAGACGATTTATACCAAACTACACTCGTATTGTCGGACCACTATACCCTTTGACCAAATTAAAAGGACCTATTAAATGGACAGAGACACATAATGATATTCACAAGAAAGTGGTCGAAATACTGACATCAGAACCGGTACTAACTATATTTAACCGTGACGCACCTATAGAACTTCACACTGACGCAAGCTCTGAGGGGTACGGGGCAATATTGATCCAAAGAAAGGATAACGTTCCTCATGTCGTGTCTTACTTTAGCCGGCGAACTTCTGAAACAGAATCGCGATATCACTCATACGAGTTAGAGACCCTGGCCGTTGTTAGAGCTGTTGAAAATTTCAGGCATTACTTGTACGGGCAACATTTCACAGTCTACACAGACTGTAACTCTCTCAAAGCATCGAAATCGAAGATCGACCTCACCCCACGCGTTCACAGATGGTGGGCCTTTTTGCAGGCCTATGATTTCGATATTGTCCATAAGCGTGGGAGTAGCATGGAACATGCTGATTTTCTGTCCAGAAATCCTATTCAGGAGCTGGTACATAATCCTGTCCCACAATCTGGGGAAACAAATAAAACTAAAATTGTGCAGTTTGTTGAATTGCATCAAGGTTGGCTTTCAGTAGAGCAGAAACGTGACTCTGAGATCCAGGATCTCATCAGTAAGCATAACAATCAAGAGCTCCCAGAAGCAGTTGCTCACACTTACGATGTCCGTAAAGGAGTTTTATACAGGAAAATTGAGCGTAACAAAAATAGCTTCTGGCTCCCAATAGTCCCAAGATCACTAACTTGGACTTTAATTAATCATGTTCACACAGAAATTAAACACCTTGGTGCGGACAAAACCCTTGATAAGATTTATGAACAATACTGGTTCCCTGAAATGGCTAAGCAGGTGCGAAAATTTGTTGAATCGTGTATTGTATGCAAGGCCTCAAAGGGATGTTCAGGGGCTCAACAAGTCAGACTTCATCCGATACCTAAAGTTTCTAAACCATGGCATACTATACATATAGACATCACGGGGAAGTTAAGTGGAAAAAGTGATAGGAAAGAGTATTCTTCCGTCATTATTGACTCCTTCACTAAATACGTCCTTCTAGAGTACACGTCTTCTTTAGATGCAGTTAGAGCACTAAAAAAAGCTGTCTGTCTTTTCGGTGCACCTTCACGGATCATTGCAGATCAAGGCAGATGTTATATTAGCGCAGATTTTAAGCAATTTTGTAGTGACCATGGTATAGAATTACATCTTATTGCTACCGGTTCTAGCAGGGCAAACGGTCAAGTAGAGAGAGTTATGCGGACATTAAAATGCTTACTTACTATAATAGAAAATGACCCAAACAAAACCTGGCGTGACGAACTTCTCGAAGTACAACTGGCGTTGAATAGCACACGGTCTAGAGTAACTGGCTATACGCCCACAGAACTAATGTTTGGCATTCGGGCGCGGTCTTTAGGTCTAGCACGCATAGCTTCAAATTCCGAGCCTGAGTGTAGTTTAGATTTAAATGAAATGCGTGAGAAAGCATCCGAGAATATTAAGAAAGCTGCTGCGTCAGAGGTAGTGCGTTTCAATCGTGGTAGAGCAACGGTGAGACCATTTTCCAAGGGCGATTTTGTCTTCATTAAATGTAGCGAAAGGAGTCAGACTAAACTTCATAGGAAATTCAGAGGTCCCTTTGTCATAACTGACGTGTTAGATAACGACAGATATGAATTAAAAAACATAGATGGGTCCAATAGAACATACAAATATAGTCATGAGAATTTGCGTGCAGTACCCGGGGGCTATGAAGGCTTGGCAGATATAGCTACTATCTTAACTAATAACTTGGAGGAGGCCGAGACGGCGGTCCACGATCGGGGAGTGGAGTGGGTATCATCTGGTGATGACAGTGATACCTTGTCGATTTGTAGTTCGCGTACGTTGACCGCTAGTTCTGGAACCCTCTCTGCCTCCGAGAGTGAAGAAATGTAATTAAAGGTAACATTGCTACTAATCTGTGAGATTAACTTAACTGGGTGACGCTAATGTAAGGGACTGGCTCATGTGGGTCGATGTCCTATGGTGTGTGTAGTTGGGTGATCTAAGGAACTGGCTTAAGCAGGCCGATGTTCCGGATCATGTCCTATGGTGTGTGTAGTAGGGTGATCTAAGGAACTGGCTTAAGCAGGCCGATGTTCCGGATCATGTCCTATGGTGTGTGTAGTTGTGTGATTTGAGGAACTGGCTTACACAGGCCGATGTTCCGGATCATATTATTGCACCGATCGTCAAGTCTGAGAGGCTTTGAGATCAATTGAGATGTGTGACACTAGTGAGTGTGATCGGTTGCTATCGACGCTGATATGTTGTACGGTTCATGTTGTCTGGAGAGACAACTGGTCGAGGGGAAGCCTATTTCAGTTGTCCGGGACAGCTCCTGGATGTTGTTTGTGGGCTATAAAATGTTGTAATGTATGTCAGTGATAGACGAGCGTACAAAATAATGTATCTACCAGTTTTATTCTCTTTACAGAATAAGGGGCAAGCGGCGACTTAAGAGGATGAAGACGCACGAGGACGTGCGAATGTCAGTCTGGCCGTGACGGCGCTTTAATAATTAAATTAGTGTAGTAGTTGTAGTATCTACTTAGATTTCATAGATGTCGCTGTTAGTTTAAGAGTGTCGTGAACATGAATTATCTGTGTCTGCTACGTCACATCCAATCACACGACACTCTGACACAACACCGAGCGCTAGTGCGCGGGGAGGCGACGATTTACTGGCGGTATGGTTTGAGACTCGGTCGGGATCGCACAGGCGTACTACGCGTTCGGTGGAGTGTCTTACTTGTGCTACCTATCTTGTTATTTTATTTAAGCTGTAATTACGTGGTGATTATTTTAAAAGGAAAAATAAGTTTGGAATAAAAGTGATTGTGATAACCAGTGCCTCTATTTTCTTCGCCCGACAATCCACGCTTACCCACAAAGTGCAACTTGGTAATTAAGATCATGGATCGAATTAATATCGCTGATGATGGCCAAGTTCCTTCAAACATATGATTTACATTTTTAAATATTCCTAAACAAATTAATATAAAAAACACAACATTTAAAAATATTAAAAAATTGTGGTCCACCGGTGACGAGAGCTATTGGCGACAATAGTCCTGTCAGTGATAATATATATATATATATGTATATACATAGTGACAATAGTCATTGACCGATCCCAGTACATCGTGACATCCTGGCTACTTGGTTGTGCCTGTGCAAGTACTCGCCGTTAGCCAGACGAGAACAACCAGACATAATATGTCTCTGGTGGACTTACCCAGACGGTATTATATGTTTTTGTATATTTATATTGTTTTATTTATTACTAGCGGCCCGTTCCGGCTTCGCACGGGTGCCTATGTTACTCAGGGTGAATGTAACTTTTTAATGGTGAAAGAATTTTTGAAATCGGCGCAGTAGTTTTTGTGTTTATTCATTACAAACATACCTCTTTATAATATTAGTTTAGACTAGCTGTGGCCGTGGTTTCGCTCACGTGACAGCGTTTTCGCAGGGAACATCATGGGAACGTGGAGTAGTCGTATATTCTAATATCATCTACAAATAATATACTAATACTCGTAAACTGACTTTAATACGGTCACTCCTTTTGTCCACGTTCATTCATCATAATAAAGTTAATATAACAAACACTGAAAATGTAAATTTTCTGGGTACCTATAATGAAATTAAACCAGGGTTGTTTTTGATGAATTCTGTGTATTATTTTTTGGGACACAACAAGGAAACATTAATGAAATAAAACCCCTTCTGTGAGAGATGACAAATTATTTATTCAAAATAACGATCTTACATTACAGTTTTGGCAAGATGGGACGTTTAGTCCAAAAATATCTATGACGTACATCATTCACGTTATGCCTACCTTTGTTATCGTCTTCTGACATTTTCGAAGAGACCAATTAATAGACCACACTTTCATTCATCTCTCACTCAGTTAACAGAATAACTTGACAGAGTCTTGAAAAACTTACCTTTTACCCGAGATTTAAGGTTTTATTTCGAATACCAGGATATAGGGGACGCAACTTGAAAACTTCTGAAATGATGTTAATATGAAAGGTAAATAAAAGAAAAAAGTAATATAAAACCAAATGAATAAAGACTCAAGTTACTCTGCTAATAAATGCACCACAAATTCTTTATCTTACCTTATTCCAGGCGCATCGACACAATTTACATTCCTAATTTTGTTCCAAATACTTTGCTCCACGAGACATACTTGCCTGGAAATTAAAAGTCAGGGTCTATGCAATGAGGATTCGATAGATACAAACATGAATGAATACTTTTTCTGAATGGTCGGTTGGTTCCCTTGTATTCCACTTTATGATCAACTACTATGGGCGAGCATTGGATTACAAAACTACTAAGGATAGTATAATAATAAATTTATTCTAATGTACCTTAAAAATATTGAACTTCATGTCTTTAAAAACAATATTTGGATTCGTCACATCTCACAATTTTCAGAATTTCAGCATTGAACTACAATACAGAAAAACGACTACTCGCTAGTTTATATTTATATCTATCGAATACTGCACAGATTTAGTCTAAGATCAGGTCTTACATTGACCTATCTTCATGTCATTTAAATGAGAGATGGATGATAAAAGAAATTGTTGAAACTGAGTAACTGCAGTTAGTTGGTTTATCATTTTCTGACCCGCAGGCAACTCTCACTCCCGGGTGCTACCATTGTGAGGATCGACCGGAGGACACGGTGGAGCACACGGTGGAGATCTGCCCCGCGTGGGCGGAGCACCGCCGTGTCCTCGTAGCGGCGATCGGCGGCGGCGACCTCTCGCTTCCGGCCTTGGTTCAATCCATGGTCCGGAGCGAGACGGAATGGGACGCCGTCACCTCCTTCTGCGAAGCAGTCATGCTAGCGAAGGAGGTGGCGGAACGTGAGAGGGAGAGAACCTCACGTCCCAGCCGCCGCGGGAGACGCACCGGGCGTCGGGGGCCACGTGGTGGCCCCCGGCCACCGTAGGCGCGGGCCTGTGGACGGTGAGCTATGGGCTAGCTCGCCGTCCGTCCGTCTTATGACGACAGGCCGTGTCGACGGCGCGTTCGTGTTCCACGCGCGCCTCAAGGAGAGTCAGCAAACAGGGAGGGGTCCGTAAGGACCGACGCCTGCCAGGGTTGCGGGACTGTTCGAAAGAGATACCGCGGCCCTGGAACACAAAGGGCAAAGGAAGGAACATGGATGGGTTTTAGTCAGTAAAAGTCTGACACTCCCTCCTGCTCAGCCCAGAGCGGGAGGGGTTATTTGATGATTTCCCATCGGTAAAAAAAAAAAAAAAAAGGCAACTCTCACTCTCTTTACATACCTGTGTCTTAGCAAAAACTCCTTCGTACAATGTCGGTAGGCAGAAACCATCAAACTTCAACAAACTATCCCCTCAGGAAACATCTCTCATTCAAAAAACAGACAAAGACACGCCAAAGTTATACCAAATCTTGTACTAATAGACCAGAAGACAAACAAAACAGACACATATTAACCAAAGCATAAACCACAATTCCGTTTGAGAGACAATTTTGTTAATAACTACATTTATCTGCTTACCATTGTAGCGGCTTGAGCCGAATACCGTATTTTATACAAACATTTGAATACTACGACACCTATCTATGTATCTACTACTTAAACATCAATAAGAAATGAATCCAGACGTGTTGGACCGGACTGGCTTGTATATGCCACTCAACAATAATGTGAACAATTTTATACCACAGTTATATTTTGCAAAAACGTCTAGAAAATCTTTAGAATAACACTTGAGCGAAGAGTTGTTGGAAGAAGAAACAATCAAAATTTGTGTTTGTGACCCGCTCAGGGTCTCCATCAATGACACTGGATTTGGACTTGTTATGGTAAGAGAATACATATATCGTATAGAGCTTTACTAGTCAGCGTCGATTATACAGGGGGAAGGGACACCGAACGCGAAAACGCTTACCACGTATTCAGTATATCCTTCTCAGCCCCCTAGAACATAGAACTTTTCATCGGTTATTTAAAATTATTTTGTCCCTTCCACGGTCCACCCCGTACACAGATGACACCAAGCCACGATTTCCCCGTGGTGCTGGCTCTGTCTAACAAAACACCTATAGAATGAAACTGGTGAGTCATTGCCGACGAGTAGGTATACCTATCAGTATATCTCAACCTTTAATATCTCGAATACCTCCTTTTCTCAAATAAGTTCGATAAATAACGTCATCAAAACAATGTTTTGTGATAAATACGATACGCCATTCTAAGCGAAATTCATGATTTAATTTGTCTGGACCGAAATTCGCATTTTTGCCCGATTTTTTTCGAAAATATCATTTTTGGTTCGTTATCTTCCCTATGTACAAAAATAGAATTACGTGTTAAATTCTATCATTAAGTCATGCGGTGAGCTCAGTGTGAGCTATAGGCCCTCTCGGACACCTCAATGCAAAAGTAAGGTCCAAATGAATACAAGTAGACAAGGCGCACCATCACGGGGACCATTCGCCCTTATGTAATGTAAAAAGTCGAATGTTACAAATTGTATCGTTACAGGTTGCGCACTGTTATATCGGTTCCCCTCACTCACTGATGTACCTAACTGTTACATAATAGGCGAATACCCCCGTTACAGTAGCGCCCTTATACATAATACGTTTTAGATTAGATGCAAAATATTACATCTTAATACTTACTCAAAATATCTAAGTGAAGAGTATAAGGGATTACATTATAAGAATATTATCAAAGTTAAATATAAATACTACATCAGGCCGATTCGTTCAAAAAGTTCTCCTCAAACAAAATGTTAAAACTAATTGTAGAGGGTGAAACATGTACGGAGACGTCCGAGGTACCGCCGATCCTATCTCCTAGGAGTTTGGTGCCCAGTGAAGCTATGCCGTATATGGACCCTATCGTACCGACCCAACCTTTCTATACTAATCTTTATCGTGAGATATTCTACTTGAAACTAAGGACACCAAACTCTCCTATGAGATACCTACATATAGTCTAACCTAGCGTCCTAGCTGATAATAACTTCAAACAAATTAGTGCGAATTTGTATAACGGGCGTATATCGAAGAACGGATGTATCAGGCTGATTTTAAGGCTAGGCACGTAGTATGTATATCTTATGTGATAGACTTAACGATTCCTGATTAATTATGAACTAAATTAATTAATAAAACGGTGTCATATACAACTATGTGCATGGCTAACTCAGTCTAGATCGAGCCTCGTTACTACTTATTGTTCAGTTATTATTATTCGGCAGTGTTCGTATGTCACGGTTTCCTATAAATATTGATGAGATGACAAGTTGTGAGGCGTCTGGTCATGAGTCTGAAACTAATAGTGATACTTTAGCAATAGAGGATTAGATATTTATGGGACATTAAAAGGACAGTTTACTACAAGTACAGCGAGTGCCGCAGAGTGCGGGCATACACAGAAGGCAAGAAGGTATTTCTTATTGTTTAATCTTATGTATATGTACGTAACTATTTCAAACTGTGTCTAACATATATTATGTTTAACCTTTTGACCGCTACAACAATGAAACACTGGGAAACAACAGCGTCTTACTAATACTACTGCACCGAAGCTGTACGTTTAATTACTTTCAAAATTCAAACATCTATTTAGCATTTACCGTTGAGTTTTATTGTTTATTTCATGTGTGAGAGAACATTTGTCACCACACGATGAGATCTAGATCATCATTGGATGACTGTGGTGGTCAAAAGATTAAAAGTGAGTGAAGGGTCTCAAATGTGTTGAGTGACTAGGGTTATAGCTGGCTTACAGTACAGAACATAAGTAATAAATAAGCCACAATATAATGTGTTGTATAGGGTCGGGATAAAATAAAACAAAAACAACTCATATCAATGATAGATATCGATTACAAAAATATATTAGAAAACATAACAGAAATAAAATAAATTGTTTCAATATAATGTGGAATAAATTATAAGTCTTTAGATATTAAACCTAAATAATCGATAAATTATGAAAATATTAAAACTAGCAACTAAACGATCAAAATATATACGTAAAATCTTTTAATTATATTGTAACGTAATTTTTGAATTCAATACATAGAGACTAGAAATTGAGCGTTGAAGTAGACTATGTTTAAAGACAGAAAGGGACAAAGAATAATAGTCACCTCATAAACGCGCCACATGCCCTAAGCTAGTAATATAAATCCTACTTTATGCCTACAATACAATATATACACATTTATCTTTTTCTAATTCAAACCGATTTGTTATAACCTCGAGGCGGGAAACCAAAGTTGTTACCATGGTAAAAACACTTACAAAGATGCAAGATGCAATTATGGTTATTAATTATAAAAATAATAGCTGATTGAGCTGCTCATAAACTTTTATATTTTGTTCCCTGCACTTTTAATGTGATCTCAGGTTCTACATTCTGTGATGATGCTGACCTTCAACTTGATCTAAGCTACCCATTAATCGTGTTTTATTTAAACTTTAACCCTTCAGATTGTTCCCTACTTTTAAGCCAGTTCAATATTGTTCGAAAAATAATGACGTTAAAAAATTCCCCAACCTTCAAGGCTATGCACCAAAATGTACACTTCAGGCAATTATACCTGATCACATTCATTAAAAAACATTCATATTCCCATCAGTACAATGACGATTACCGTTACATAATATAAAGTTTAAATCTTGAGAATCAATATATTAAATACCTGTTTAACAATAATGTGCGCATATAATGATAAAATAATAACATCAAGATAAAAAATAAACTTACGCTTTAAGCCATGTAACAACTAAAATAAACTTTGGCCAAAAAAATTAATTATCACACTGTGCACAGAATGTACGATATTACTGACCATCTGAACTGATCTATTATTTGCGCTTTTGCTTTGAGCAAACCGATGTTCCCGAAAACATATTGAGCGGAACAAAACATTACGTGTCATTAAACTTATCACATTTCTCCAGCATTTGGTTTTGCTTGCGCTCAAACGATCACGTATACCTACAGGATGATTTTTTCAATTGTGCGTGGATGGGCAAATCCGAAACTATGAGGAATAGCGAAAAATACTCAAAGGATTCTTGAGTCCGATTTTGATGAAACTAAAACTACATAATTGAATTTTTGACAAATCAATTTTCCTAGCCAGGAATAGAGACGGTTGATTTTGGGAAAACACACTCACTGTAAACATTGCATAATTCGATAGCGTCGCTATCAAGAGTCAAATTATGGGAAGTAACATTGATATGCGGCAAAAGAAGAAAGAGTTAATTTTTGATAAATTACGTAACATTGTGCAAACTAGTAGTCAACGAAATGTCGAACAAAATCACTATTGGCGCAAGTCAGTTGTTTTTTTTTTTTCTTGGCCTTTTACCGCGAAAAGTTAATTAAAAATAAACCGACAAATGCGAGTCGGACTCGCGCATGAAGCGTTCCGTACCATTATCTAAAACAAAAATATTACGTTTGTTGCATGGGAGCCCCCCTTAAATATTACTTTATTCAATTTTTAGTATTTGTTGTTATAGCGGCAACAAAAATACATCATCTGTGAAAATTTCAACTGTCTGCTATCACGGTTCAGGAGATACAGTCTGGTGACAGACAGCCAGACACAGACAGACAGACGGACAGTGGACTCTTAGTAATACTCGTTTTTACCCCTTGGGTAACCCTAAAAATGAAATTAAAACACATTGTTTTAATTTCATTTTTAGGGTTTTTTAACATTTTACTAAAGTTTGCCGTATGCCATTTCTTTCCATAATTTGATCCTTATTATCGACATTCGAATGGTGTTCAAAAATTCAATGACACAGTTTTAGTTTTCATCAAAATCGGACTCGAGACTCAAAGGAGTATTTTTCGCTATTCCTCATAGTTTCGGATTTGGCCATCCACGCCCTCTTGAAAGAGTCACCCTGTGTAGATCTAAATAAAATGTTTAGCGTTACATTACAAAAATTTATGCTTTGCATTGGCGTCTATGGCCGTTCAACAAATGAGCAAAAAAACAAACAGTACAAGATATTTTATAAGAAATTCGATCTCTACTTATACACTTTTAGTAATAATCAGTAATCTATCTTAATACTAGACTCTTCACAAGAGTTTACCCGTTCATCACATCCAAATCGCATCGTGCTAAAGAATAGTAATCACGTAGAAATGCATATAGATACGTCTTTATGAATTGGACAGGTCAATTTTTATACTCTCGCGGATAAGATGTTGGCAAGAAACTATATAAAATCTGACTGGTTATCACAAAGTGTGCCAACTAAAGTAACGTTTTGTGATGTTCAACTGGTATATTGTGATGACTATTAGTTTTCGGTTCATGCTGCCAAGCTAATGAATACTTCTTTTACCATCACGGAGATCAATCAATAATCACCATTGCAAACGAGGCGTTTTAAACTATTACAGATATCATGCCAATAACCTATCTATTTCTGCCAAACTCTCTTACCTCGACATCTATATCGCATTTAAATTACAAGCATCCTACCCGACCTATAGATAGTTCATTGGAATTTCTACCTTATCTGACAGGCTTTTCACCAATCATTGTGCCAGCATTTGTGCGCCAACTATGTTGGTCATTAAGGCCAATATTGGTACCAACATACGAAGCCGTCGTAATCAGTACTTGATTAGAAATGTATAAATAAACATGTCAATCATATCGCAAGGAGTCCAAGACCATCAATATTTTATTTAAGACATATTTTTTTGTACAGATGGCAGTGTTATTGGGTATTATATTTGGAACATAAATTAGTGCGTCAAAATAACATATTATCATAGCTTATTAATAACTTATGTAATCAGCTAACTTTGGAATGTCCAGTAATTGTTATTAGTATAAAACCTAATAGAAAGAGACGGTTTGATTTTCTATGAATAATTCATCAAAAATTCAGCCAAAAATTGACGTAAAAGTCTACTTAAAAACTAACTTATATTTGGCAATAAATAATTCAAGTAGGCCTTGAACTCCGTCACTGACTCATTCAATTATAATCATAATACAACAATAAATTCACATTAAATACAAGTATTAATATACGATTACTAGTAATGATAAACACTACTTGTAATAATTATTAATTTCAATAATTATTATTAATTAATTATATGAGTGGATTCCTCTTAGAGTAGTAAAATAAATAGTTAATTTAAATTCGAATCTGCGAAATAAATCCTATTGAAGACTTAACATCGGAATTATCTTTATTCAAGCATTAGCATTACTGGTTATATTGATTTTACGTCCATTTATTCCTTATGAATTTTAAAATAAAAAGTTTATCAATTATTGGTTTTCGAAAGATACAACTCCGGAATACTGAACTAACGATGCATTTGATTCCGATAAAGTAAAAGGCTTGTTCTTTTTTCTATGTTATCACTTATCACACAAAAAATGGATGATTGTGTGACTAGAATCTAAAAACAATGCGTGTTGCGCCGACCCGACCCCAAGTAATATGGGACAAGGGCAGGACGATGATAATATCATGATCTAACCCATTCATTCTTCAGCTTAAATAAACATAATCCCGCTGGAAACCCAGGATCTTTTTCGCAGAATTGATCTAACATACCAGGGTATCAGAGTAAATGGGATTAAATTATACGGTGATCTGGTTTCCCTGCCTTGTGTATGTGTTGTCATCTTGAACGTAAGTCGTACAGTCTGGCAAAGAAAATAAGAAGTCAAAATCGTTGATTTTTGTCATCCTATGAATGTAGTACCGGTATTGTAGCAGCACTACAAAACATCGTACAAAAAGTACTACAGCGCCATCTATGACACAAATAAAGAAATAAATCGCGCCATTAAAGTTATCCCCGATTTGAGACCACATAGAAAAATCCAAATTATATACATTAAAAAAAAATGAGTGTCTCACTGCTGCGCCTTATTTGTTGCGCTTAGATTTTTTTGCCTTTTCTATTGTAATGGTAAATTGATTAATTTGTACTAAAGGGGTAATCTGAATGGTTCTTATTTAAAGATGGCGCCGTTGTCGATATCCAGGTTGGGTCAGCTAGAATAAGTAATGAGAATGTACCGAATTTAATGAGCAGCCCTGATCTGGTTCAGGTCGTCGTCGCTGTCGGTGGGCGGGGCGGCCTCGGAGCCTGCCAGCACAGTGAGGTGAGTTGAGTCGCTTTGCAGGGTGCTGCACTCGCCACCCCCGCTGCCGCTCCAGTTGCCGCACTGAGCTTTCTTCTGCAGGGCTTGGACGTACGACTGTATAATTTAAAAAAAACAGTTGCGGGTTACACTCATAAGGAACTCGCATAAAGATACAGGTGTATACCGATTTGACGGGACCAAAACCCGTTTCTTTTTTTTTATGCAAGTGTTTCTTCATCCGTACTTTATTCTCTCAATTTAACCCGCACTGATCGTTACCGACTTGTCCGCACTGAGACCCTGAAAAAAATTTACGCAAACACCCATAGTGAAGCTTACAGTTTACAAGTTGATTAAAACGATACTATATCGTGTGAACCGATTGGGTTTCCAATTGGCAAAAGCAAAATGCTTTCACCTCAAGATCTTCTAGTTAATTAACATTAAGAGATGATTATTTACGGGATTGATTATTCATTAGATTTGATTTTTGATTAAGTTCTAGAGTGGTGACCGCGAACCGGAAGGCCTCCCACTAGGTGGACCGATGACCTGGTGAAGGTTGCGAGGATCCGCTGGATGCGAGTCGCACGGGACCGGTCGGTGTGGCGACACTTGGTGGAGGCCTATGTCCAGCAGAGGACGTCTTGAGGACGTCGGATGCTGATGATGAGGAGATAATTTTCATAAAATCCTACCTTAGTTCACCTGCGCTGTATACAGACTCTATTAGAACTCTTGTGCAAAGTAGCATTCTTTTAGCCCCTGTGGTCCGCGTTCTGTCAGTGGATGAATAAAATGTTGGATATTCTTTTCTGTTTCTTTTTCATACGAGTCATGCGAAAATAAGCTCATGACCTATTGACCTGCCGGGCAAAGCGCGCCAATTAACCATGACCCGTGCTCCGTGTATACAGGGTGTAACAGAGTAAGCACAATACGTCTTAGGTGGACTCATGTCCCAAAGAATCATTTATTTTTTAAAAAAAGTTTGGACGTTTCATACTCATTGCAGTCGTGAGTCGATGCGATATTTTGTATGGAAAGTCCAAAAATGCTTTTTTGTTATTTCGGGCAAGTTGTCCATTATGATGGTCTGAACTACATAAGAACGTTTCGCTTGTCTTGTATTTGTCCTGTGTGCGTTGTGTTGGTTTCAGAACATACCTGCGAGATAACATCGCCATGTGCGGTGCGGACTTGGTACAGGTATCTGTATTTGCGCTGCCTCATCTCCGTCCGTTGCTCACGGGTGATGGGACGAGTCTGCTGGGCTTTCATGTGACGCTTCTGCGCGCTTATACCTTTAACAAATTATGTTGTTACAAACCTGACGAGATATTGAAATGATCGATGTTGTGAATGATTTTATGGCTAGCAAGGAAGTGTTGAAGAAGGAGACATATAGTGCCGATCACGAATAAATCAGCTTGGCTGCACGAGAATGATGTTACATCAAATCAAATTGATTTATTGACTAGGTCCTGCTCATTCTTTGACACGAAAATAACAGAGACATTGTTACAATGACAGCCTATGTTTAAAGGCGAGTTTAAGCTCAGTGTAGTAGCGAAATTTACACATTTTGCTACATTTATATTTGAGAAATAATGACGAAGACTCTATAATCTAGTTTCTTATGAGTAAATCCAGTTTCAGCTGCCAGTATACCTGTAGCCTAACACAGGTATTCATTACTTGTAACTGTCACAAAAATATTTTAGTTTAAGTTTACTTATAAGTACTAATTGATACCATTGTATGAGACCAAAGAAAAGATTTGAAAGAAATAAAATACTAAATAATAGCGTGACAATTGACAGGGGAGCCCAGAAGAAAAAATGTATTGCGCCGACCACAAGTAACATGAGACAAGAGCAGTAGATGACGGTGAGACATAATACCGTACACTTTTTGTAAACATACTTTTAAAATTAATTATTCTATAGCTGATCTCAGCGTGTTACTCACTCTGCTCGTGGTAGATCCCGGTGGCGGTGAGAGCGCACTGTGCGGTGAGGCCCACGATGGCCGCGGCAGGCCACGCAGCCAGCGTCAGCCATGACAGACGGCATGGCGGGGCTACGACAGGCTCCAGTTTCGCGCGCTCCCACAGCTAGAACATAGTAATATGAATCGGTATTTTTTTTTCCATTACATTATTTTCTCGGCAACTTTCATCCAGTTGTTCTCTCCATCGAGCCTTAGGCGTCCCACCTTATGCTTGCCGATTCATCGTCTCCATGCGAAATTACATTTCGTTATTTCAAAGCACACTCTCCGAAATGTAAGCGATAAAAACCGATAGGCTGGCAATTTTGCGGCGATTTTTAGGGCTTTGTAGCTTGGCTTTGACAAGGAAGCCGCTGTCAATGACCCTCTTGCAACGTGATGACCATAAAACATGACGTCATGGAATAGATTCGGCTATCAAACAAAATGCAGCTTGAGAAACAATAATATGTATTAATATCCGCTCCAAATGTGGGTAGATGAATATCCATCGACCTATTTTTATTTTGATCTCACTTCGGTCATTATAAACAGCGCTGGCCTGACCCAAATGTGAAGTGATGGGAAAATAGAGCGATCAAGCAGAGAATTAACACAAGCCTAAAGCGGCGATAGATTGCGGAAACTACTTGCCTCACCTAAGATACATTTTAACTAAAGATAAGCTCAATGGAGGGTATGCTCAGAATTTCCCTGCGACATCGAATCAGAAATGTAGAGATCTGCAGGAGGATCTGTCGGTATAGCGACGCATGGGGATAGTCTATCAAAATCTCACCAATCTAAATGTTTATGATGATAACGATAATGGATGCTCCCTAGAATTAAACTATGTCATGTAGTTCATAACATGAAAACAAACAAAATAAAATGCTACTGACCCATTTTAGCATCATCATTCGTTCGAAGAAATAGTCGAGAGACGTCGCGATCACAGCGCCCCCGTACACGCTCGTGCCGAAGATAGTTAAAACTGAAACATGAAGAAAAAATTTGTTAGTAAAATAGATTTTTCTTCTACTTTATCGCGTGGTTAGTGCCTAACCTAGTGTCAGAGTATTTATGCCACCTATAGGCCTCTGACTTGGCTTTTCATGCCGTCGAGAAATACCTCTGAGGCATGCTGGTTTCCTCACGAAGTTTTTGTTCACCGAAGAAAGTGATAATTATACAATACGCACGCACATGAACCCGAAAAATCAGAGGTTTGGGTTCGAACTTGAGACCTATGAATTGGCAGTCCGACAGTCATACCACTAGGCTATCATTGATTACTATAATATATAAAAATAGTAGATACACAGTAGCCGCAATGAGTCACACCAATGTTTTTGCTATCAGCATGTCTAAAAAATAGGTAACTCGAGAAAAAAGAATCTGTTTTTTTTTACCCTAACCAAACCTATCGAGTAGGGTATCAAAATGGAGGAAATCAAAAGGAGATTACAAATATAAATATATAGGTACATAGTACAATTTGTAGTCGGGTTTTTTGATACTTTTGATTAAGGAGACCTAAAGATGATTTTCAAAAACCTATTCAAGGAATAATGATACCCCCACTTAACATAGCTCGTCGTCTTTGTTTTTTTTTATTGCTCACAATACGGCGACATTTGTTTACTGTCATGTCTTTAGTGACACTCGCAAAATTATGACAAATCGATTAATGCAAGAATCGACAAAATTGGCCCACGCGTTTGGTCTCTAGAGCGCCACAAAGGAACAAACATACATATAATAATATGTATGTCATACAGGATGGCAGGGACACCGACGCGAAAACGATTAGCACGTAATCAGTATATCATTCTGAGCTAATACAATTTTAAAATAACAGCTTTTTACTGAATTCATATGAAAGTAATAGCTGTTGTCCGCGACCTAAAAAAATATTACTTCCCTTTTTTAATCAAATTTTGTTATCAATTTCAAGGTTTTTATTTTTTTTGCACAGAACCCTAATTCTTATTCTTAAATAAAAGTAGTTCGTAACGCCTTAGTTACTCCTTATGACATCAGCTATCTGCCAGTAAAAGTCCCTTCTAAATCGGTCCAGCCGTTTCGGAGATTAGCAGTTTGAATCGGATTTTCTTAGCAATTTCAAGGTTTTATTTTTTTTCCACGGAACCCTAATTATTTTTCTAAAATAAAAGTAGCCTATGTTAGACCTTATAACATCAGCTATCTGACAGTAAAATCCCGACAAAATCGATCCAGCCGTTTCGGAGATTAGCCAAAACAAACATACAGACAAAAATTGAAGAAAATGTGTTTTCCTTAAACGCATTCAGAAAAAAACTGTTATTTTGGTATTAAAAACCGACTTCACTTCAATTAACAAGACCCTTCACGAAGCTGACAACCAAGCATTATGTACATGAAACTAAGTAACTTAACGCAAAAATTATTGCTGAAAAACGACTTCTTTTGGGGTGAAAAATCACGTTTTACGGTAGGACTCAATGTAATGGACTCAAAACATTGTGCTAATGGATGGACTGAATAGTGCGGGGGTCGTGGAGGTGTTTAAAGTAAAAATCTTACATTAAAAACACGTGAGTATTTAAAAAACAAACTTGTGAATAAGTTGGAACTTTACCCCCAATGTATCCGTCTTGTTTGGGTTTTGTTACACCCTTGCATAAAGGGTATAACAAGACCCTTAAAGAAGCCGAAATGTACTTGTTTTCCCCGTCATTGCGATAATTTTTTTGTTCTAGGCCATACCTGGGAACCTTGTAGTTACGTTACGGAGATATTGGGGGTCATAGTTCCAACTTTTTCACAAGTTTTTTTTTAAATACATATTTTAAACGTAACATGTTTACTGTAAACACCTACACGATCCCCGTACTATTCAATCCATCCATCAACACAATGTTTTGACTGCGTTACATTAAGTCCTAACATATAACGTGATTTTTCACCCCCAAAAAAAAAACCTCCTGATCAGAAGGTCTAAGTAGCAAAATGTCCAATTGTGCGTAACGTCTAATGAGCAGTAAGTCTAATTAGCAAAATGTCCATGTAGCAAAACGTCCAACTATCAGATGGTCTGTATAGCAGAATGTCTATTTAGCAAATCATCAGATTCTCAAAATGTCTGGATACTCAGGCACAAAATTCAACACAATTATTGCATCGTGAGGGAAACGGACACGGCATTATAATATGTACATACAGACTCTTTGTCAAACTAGCATAGTTGAAAAGGCAACGAAAAGCGAAGAAATGGTTGCTTTTAGATAGATTTCGTTAAAAAAAAAGGTCTTGCATCTTTTTTTTTTACCGATGGGAAATCATCAAATAACCCCTCCCGCTCTGGGCCGAGCAGGAGGGAGAGTCAGACTTTTACTGACTAAAACCCATCCATGTTCCTTCCTTTGCCCTTTGTGTTCCAGGGCCGCGGTATCTCTTTCGAACAGTCCCGCAACCCTGGCACGCATCGGTCCTTACGGACTCTCTAAGAGGCGCGCGTGGAACACGAACGCGCCGGCGACACGGCCTGTCGTCATAAGATGGACGGACGGCGAGCTAGCCCATAGCTCACCGTCCACAGGCCCGCAAGGTCTTGCACCTAAAGTCAAGTTTTCCGAAAATTTCACCATAGGGGTCTAATTATGACAAGAGCCCAGATCAACCCGCCGGTAAAAAAGTTGTAAAAAAGGTAAAATTTTCAAAATGTTTCGAAAAAATAATTTTAAGTATCTCCGAAACGGTAAACATTTTTACAGTCACAATTTTTTTTTTTTTGAATGCCTTTGTTTACTCTACAATTTTTTACTTTTAAAGATTAGCGATAAAACTTAGTTTTCGAAACAAAAAATTATAATTGAAAAAATGAGGGCGTTTTTGAAAAAAATAACGGTTGAACCTTCTTCGAAATTTACCTCCTCCTGCGGCTTGCTGAAGGGATTTTTTAAATTACTTTATAAGACACACATTTTTTTAATAAAAAAATTTAAAGTATTTTACAAATTACTTTTACTTTCTATCATGAGTGTACACATTTAAAAATGACGATTTGCTAAATAGACGTTCTGCTATACAGACCATCTGATAGTTGGACGTTTTGCTACATGGACATTTTGCTAATAAGACTTACTGCTCATTAGACGTTTCGCACAATTGGACATTTTGCTACTTAGACCTTCTGATCAGGAGGGAAAAAAAAGTCGTCTCCCAGCAATATTTTTTGGGTAATGTTACATAATTTGATGTACTTAATACTTGGTTTGACTGCTTCGTTAAGGGTCTTGTTACACCCTGTAGATACAGGGTGGGGCAAATAATAAATTAAACTGCGTTCTCATGAGTTCATGACGTTGACAACTCTCTACTTCAAAAAGTTTTGTTCCTTAAATCTTATTATCAGACGCGTATTAGTGCAAATTATACCTAAGGTAAGTAAACCAATATTTATAAATGGTGTTGCATTTCCTTAAAAGCTTTATGGTATTTAATTTGTTTAATAAAGTATATTTTTTAATTCGGTGTTAGCATTTATTTGATAGTTTAAAATATTCCTATGTAATAATAGTTAGTATTGCCAGTGTTTCCACTTATTGTCCTATATTGTCGGCCCCACCCTGTATACGAACAATAATTAATCAACAATTTGGTTATTTTCATCGGCTTTAAGACTGCTATTCAAAAGATATTCCTATGTAAAGAATATCAATTTAAAAAAAAGGAAAAGGAGTGAAATTTTCAAAACCGATCAGAATGCCGATGCGTAACAACTATTCAGATAAAAGCCTCCTTCCTGAAATTCAAAATAGTAGAAATTCAGTGTATCGTATGAATTTAATGAGCCGCAATACTCTAAAACAAGGTATTTTGTTTCAGTACTAGTTGCACGAAAAGCCGGCGGCGACCGCATCTCATAACATCATGTTGGAAAATTCAGAATGATAGCTAAAAGGCGTGCAAACCACAACTAATTATAATGAGCTCGAAATATTATTGCCCACTTTATTATTATGTAAAGTGTGTCGACGGGAACGGGCATTTAAAACGGGACACACCTATTTATTATCAGGAATAAATGTTCGAAATTAATTTGTAGTATGTCCTTATTATCGTTATTTTAATATGCAGCGATATGTAGGGGACATAACTTGCAACCAAATGCCCCCCCGCCCCCCCCTATGATCCCGAACAACCTCAATTTGATCATTTAAAAACTAAAAAGATTTAGTTTTAAAATTTATTTTTTATTAATTAAATTATTTTTGATTAATTTGTTGGAGGTATCCATGGCCCGTTTACTATCAGAATGATTTGAGTGCCTTACATTGAGTTTTACCGTAAAAATCGATTTTTCAACCCAAAAAGTCATTTGCCAATAACAATGTTTGCATACGGTTACTTAGTATCATGTACAGAATGCTTGATTGGCGGCTTCGTGAAGGGCTCGTTTAGACCTTCTATTAGTTATGTTAAAAGCGAATATGTGCTGCGTCAAAGTTCAATTTATTAAATTCAAATAATTGGCTTTAATAACTCATGCATACGCAAGATGATTTTTCGAGTGGTTGTCGGTGGCCAAATCCGAAACTATGAAGAATACCGAACAATACTCTGAGGAATCGTAAGCCCTGTTGAAATGAAACCCACCATTAGGTTTTTGGAAAGTGAATATTCCGCCAGGAATCGAACAAGATGATTTGGGAAAAAAACGGCCAAGTGCGAGTCGTACTCACACGCACATATGGTTCCGTAGCACCAAACAATATAATAAAAATATGTTGAAGGCATTCGTTCATATGTTGTATTGTTTTACATTCATCAACAAAACTGTTAACGATTAGTCCCCTGACGTAAATAAAACATACAAAAAAAAGTCGTTTCCGAGCAATATTTTTGAAATAAGGAATGCGATTGGCGTTTTACACCCTGGATTAGCTGTGCATGCACCGCAAAAGTGCACAGTGCACGGTGTGGAGGTAGATGGGGTAAGGGGATCAGGGGATAATAGGTAGGTAGGTAAAGGCTTATAATTCACAACTACCCGCGATGGTCACGTATTTCCGTGATAACCAAGCTCTTTTTACCACGTTCAAGGGATTTACAACGTAATCAAAATAATATTGCTGCATTTTGAACTGAATTTAGTGGGATCTTTCTTTATTTTACATTCTAGGGTTTCGTACCTCAAAAGGAAAAAACGGGAACCCCTTATAGGATCACTCGCGTGTCTGTCTGTCTGTCACAGCCAATTTGCTCTGAAACTACTGGACCGGAACTAGGTGACCCAAACACGGACGTGTAACGTAAAATAGGTACTTCTCTTAGCTGTAAGAGGTGGATGAATTTTGATTCTTCTTCAAATTGGGTCAGGTTTAAAACAACTTACGGAATTTAGGTACCTTATTAACGTTCGGAACCTTCTCCACGCGAGTTGAATTCGCACTTGTCCGGTAAGTTTAAATGTTTGTAAAAGCACCCACGATACAGTAGAAATTCCTAGTCTGGGGCAACGTTTTTTTTTAAAGAAAAGAATTGTCAAAATGTTACAATCTTTGATTCTACAGTCGATCCTGACCAACAAAAAACTATAGAAAACATTTGTTTAGTTTTCAAACTAGGTACTGAAAAGATAAAAACTTTCTGCGAAAACAAAACCGACTTCCAAAAAAACACTAAAATAGTCTAAAATAACTTAACTTTCGGAAGTCGGTGTCTTTGTTTGTATCATTGACTTTTTGCCACCGACTTCCGAAAGTCGTTATTTTACACTTTTTTAGTGGTGTTTTTGGAAGTCGGTTTTGTTTTCGCAGAAAGTTTTTGTTTTATTTTCCCCTTTTTAGTTGTAGTATGTACCAAACAAATTCTTTTCATGAATAAATTTTTACATTGTAACTAAAAGTTAGTTAAAGTACTCGTCAAGACGAATCATACGAGCCCTAACTCGATGAGGTTTTGTCGTTTTATAACGGAGTTCCTATGGCCACCGTCCAGCTCCATCATCAGACACTGGATACCATTTAGGACCAAAGTACTCGTCAAGACGAATCATACGAGCCCAAACTCGATGGGATTGTGTCATTTTACTACGGACTACCTGTGACCACCTTCCAGCTCCATCACCAGACCCTGGGTACCATCTAGAGACAAAGTACCGGACAAGATGAATTATACGAACCCAAAGTCGATGGGGTTATGTCGTTTTATAACGGAGTTCCTATGGCCACCTTCCAGCTCCATCATCAGACCCTGGTTATCATTTAGGACTAAAGTACTTGTCAAGACGAATCAAACGAGTCCAAACTCAATGACGTTACGTCGTTTTATTACAGAGTTCCTATGGCCACCTTCCAGCTCCATCATCAGATCAGCTCCATGTCATCATAATATTGCATTGTCTCGCGATATACACATGCGTGCAAAATTTCAAAAATCAGAAATCGGTTATCTGTTTGAAACATTAGCTAGCATTAACTAAAATTTATATACTTGTTAAGTTCTATTCAAACGGTTGGTCACTTTGGTAATTATATTAGTTGATAATTGACATTCCAAAGTTTCCATCATGTGGATCGCCCCAGTGCAGCGTTGATTTAACAGTTTTAGACGGACAAAATTATTTATTGAGCTGTTAGTTGAAGACAGGAAAATTATAATAAAACTATACTTCTGCAGTTCTTAATTAAGAAAAAAGTATAAAATTATTTTCTAAAATAAGTAGTGGCGATATACGAAATTTTATGTTTCAACTCATTCTTTTGGGTGTCAGAGTAATCATCAGATGTTAAAAGATAATTTTCTAAGTGATTTAGTTTATCAATGAATTTAGCATCAAATTCACACATTTTATCGTACAACCATTTTCTGGTAACTACTCTATAATTCGAACCACTCCATAATGGTTCGAATTATAGAGAATTATTGAGATAACAGACGAAGTGGCACTTAAGGACATTTTTTTACGGATTTAATAACACAAAGGCAATCTACACGAAACAGTCAGAGGACTTAGAAATACATCGGTATATAACTAATTTCTTTGAGAGTTTGTAAATTCAGTTTTTTTTCAAAGATTTAAACCCGTATCGTTTAAATCCTTACAAACTAAATTAATAGATTCAGACATATAACGTTTAATTGATTACTACATACATGTATTACGATATTCCCTCATCAATGCAGTTATGAATACAACACAAATAAAAATATTGCAAAGTTAAATAAATAAATAAATATCGCTGGTAATTACACACAGCGCCATCTAGGTGCCACACTAAGCAACGAGGCTTGTGTCGTGGACACCAGATAGTTGATACTACTACATAGATACTTTTTTGTTTGTAAATACATAATTATTATACATATAAACATCCATGACTCGGAAACAAATGTCATGCTCATCATGCTCATCACACAAACATTTGCTCCTACCGGGATTCGAACCCGGGACCCTAAGAACGTAAGGCAGCCTCGCAACAGCTGCGCCATTCGGGTCGTCAAAAGCATAATGAAAGATAATACAAATGCAATTACACTCGGTGCGTAAAGGACAGTCAACTCTAGATTGTCACAAAATCACCGACGAAGCCGATTATGCTAGAAATTATTAAATTGTGTTCAGCAAATACCCTCATTTCGTTTGATATTGTAGTTTTTTAGGGTCCCGTACCCAAGGGGTAAAAACAGGACTCTATTACTAAGACTCCAATGTCCGTCTGTCTGTCACCAGCCTGTATCTCATGAACCGTCATAGCTAGAAAGTTGAAATTTTCACAGATGATTTATTTCTGTTGCCGCTGTAACAACAACTACTAAAAATAATAAAATAAATATTTAAGGAGGGCTTCCATACAACAAACGTGTTTTTTTTTTATTTTGTTGATAATGATATGGAACCCTTCGTGCGCGAGTCCGCACTTGGCCGGTTTTTACGATAAAATAATTATTCTTCTATGTACAGACGTCGACCAATCAAACTATACAAAACCAGTTTATGCGGATCTCTCATTTTACGGGAAACCTATACAAAGCGAGGCCATGTTATACTGGAAATGTATAGCTTAATGTGTCGCCGTGTGTACCCTGGCAGTTACCTGACTATTATTCCTTTCTAAATACAAATTTGTGCATATCCTGCTGTCATAATAATCCAGTTACTCATTAAATTATCGTAGAAGTCGGTACGGTAGGAAAAGCAAAACAAATAAAACCTCTGTACTAGTATATACTCTCTCCAACGACCACTAATCATGATCACATTCTACGCCACGAGAACTGGATAACCAGCACATTACGAGTATTTCCTTCTCACAAGTTACATGTACGAAATAAATAGATATAACAATAGTGTCAGTACTATCACAATTTTATCTGTCGAGATAAGATAGCGGCCTTACCTTTCTTCCAATAGAGGTTGATGACAGCGAAGAATATTCCTGAACACAGCAATACTACCACACAGAGCCAGTACTGAAACAAATGAAATACATAATATTAATTTAAATTAGTTCGATGAAAACGGCATCGAACCTTCTCAAGAAGAAATTCGCAGAAAAGGGAACTAGGATGCAGACAGTCGCAATGAAAATTACTGTTATAAGCTCATTGTAAAATGTATTATTCGCTCCGGGCTGCAGCCGCATCGGCATAAATCAATTTGTGAGAATCTACTACATATCTTCATTTGACCTAATTAATCATTCGTTGGAACTCTAGGTTGCGCACAGCGTACTTCTTACTAAAACTCAACAATATTTTAAATCATTTCTATTTCACCTAATCCGGTCAGTTTTAAACTTCCTCAATGTATTTAGCCGACAAATGACGTAAGTAGGTAAATCAGAAACATTTTTCTCGTGAACTATTTTTGCAAACAGATAAGTTACATAAAAAGCTGTGTAAAATGTGGATTATTTTATAAAGCTTCCACATTTATTTTATTAACCCTCTTTAAAATTACTGGAACTGGTAAATACGATCCGAATAATAAATGAAAAAAAAAACAGCACTCAAGGATTGTCTGCAATATTTGTTTGTGAAGTGATTGGCACTTACTGATCAGTTATACGATACGCTTAAAAAAGTTGAAAAAGGCGTTAATTCCGGCGTTACACACGTCCATAAACAGACATTTTTAGAACTGGTATGGCAACCGACGGCATTAAAAATGCCATTTTAATGTCAGTCAGTCACGGTTCAGATGAGATTCATATTAGACATTATTCAACATGCTAAAAACTACATACATATGAATACCTATCTGTTTAACATTTCAACGTCTCATATTTAACAGACCTTTCAAGTGTTGACTGAAAAAGAAGACCTCTTCAACATGAACAATGCGTATTGCATACAAGTTGCAATTACGTACGTGTTACGTGTACGGAACGTAGGTACAACAAGGTGTTAAATTAAACCAGTGTTGCATTGAAACATCTTCGTTACCTCATTAAAACCCAACGCCATTAAGTAATCAGGTTCAGTAAAATGTTACAAGACATTCTGTGAGCCGAGAAGCAGGCAAAACAATCGTAAAAGGTTTTTTTAATTCGCGAGGCTCTGGTGTGTATGAGTGAAACCGTACCGGGTTGTGGCCCGGGGCTAAAAATAGGGCAACCCCATTTTACACTGCTGTAGTTTGATACACTAAAGGGATTGAAACAGACTATGGATACAACTTATACGTTGATAAACTGATAACAAACGCTTGCATGGCTAAGTGATTAATATCACGATATTGGTTCCTGACCCACTTTACAGAATGATCGAAACCATTCAATTACAATCCTTTACGAAATATAAAACTCAGAGATGCGATTGAGTGCGATTCCATTTAATTACAATTTTCATTTCATGAAAACCGCTATAATAATTTTACTGTTAACAAATTTCGTGAAACAGAATGAATAAACATATAGTTCGGTAATCATATAATTCAAAATAGCAATCATGTAAGTATTATAAACTTGATGGGCTTATCATGGCAAAATTCAAAAGGGATTTTCTCGTAGGGACGTTTGCGACGTCGCGCGTCGCGTTGAGGTAAAACCTATAGTTGTGTTTTGAGCCTACAATAATCGTACACTGCATGCCACAATAATCGTCCACACCAATGAACTAATGGATCAATCGGTCCGTAACATTGTTGTTGTGGTGTTAAACGACATGTGGACTGTGGGACGCTATCTGTGGTTTCTGTGTGGTGTGGACTACTAAATTCTGTACGATTGTACAATAATTCTCAGAAGCATATAAATTGTTGCATCTGTTTTATGGAATAACAATGCTCGTTTTGCTAAGTAAAATAAACAATGGAGTTACGAACAAATAAAGGGTGTAACAAGACCCTTAACGAAGCCGAAAGGCACTTGATCTCCCCGTCATTGCGATATTTTTTTTGTTCTAGACCAGGGATCCCCAAACTATTTTGGACAAGTGACCCCTTTTCCAAAATGAACTGTTACCTCAGACCCCCATGGCCAAATTACCTACTTTTAAGATCAACCCCCTTATTCATAATGGTCCGCTAACTTAAAACAGCTGCTACAGTGTGTTATTTTTCATTCTGACTTAGGTCAATAGAAGAAGACAGAGTGAGAATTAGCAATGCTTTAAGTTAGCAGACTATTATGAATAAGGGGGCCTATCTTTACTTTTTTCCTATTGACACAAAATACCTAGGTACTAAGGTACCAATTGGAAAACTTTGCACTTGGTTAAGTGAGTAAAATTGACTTCATTTTCGTATCAAAATTTAACAAAATAAAAAGACATACAATTCAGTAAATATCAAGTTTAATTTATAACGATTATTACAAATTAGGTACTTAAAGAATTTTAAGTAGGTAGGAAATTATATTTAAAAAAGTATTAATTCGCAAAGAGAAAATAAAACATTCAGTGTGATGGATGAACCTGGTGACTATCTACCAATCTAGCTACATCCGGTTCAATATTGGTGAGTTGCAGCCTTAAATCTCCACGTTCGTTGATTTTCAAACGGTTTCTTTGTTTCGTCAAAATGTTTGTTACCACACTGAAGCTTTTTTCAACTAGGTATGATGATGGAAAAGCGATAAGGTATTTTTCAGCAATGTTCCACAATGTAGGATACTGTGTTTCAATGTTGCGTTGCAAAAAGAACTTCTGATAGCCTTGGTTGAACTTCTGCTTAAGCTCTTCGTCTGTGCTGATGGTAATCAACTCTTCTTGCATTATCACATTGGCTTCTTCTATGGCTGTGGTATTGTACGGATTTATTATCCATTGAGGAATTTGTAAATTTAAAAGATCCTCAAACCTCTCCGTAAAATCCTTGTGTAATGCGTCCAAGTGAGTGACATATAATAAAATGTCATCATCTTGAAGCGTTTCTGGTAATTTTGACAAATGCAGAAACTGCGAATATTCTTTTCTGCCTAAATTTTGTTTATAAAGGATTAGTTTACCCACGAAGGCCGATATTATTGATTTTGTTTTAATCAAGTTAAGATCGTCACCCTGCAGCTGCAAATTAACTTTGTTGAACATTCCAAAGATATCAGTCAAGTAATAAATATCTGTTTTACAATTGTTCAGATTTTCTTTCAAATTCGGATCTTTTTCTTGTAAAAACTCCAACACAGATTCAAAAACGGCTGAAAATCTTTCTAAGCAAGAGCCTCTTGATAGCCAGCGAACTTCAGTGTGAAGAAGTAATCGAGTAAAGACTTCGTCGTTTTCCTCACATAGCTGAGCAAATAACCGAGAGTTCAAAGAATTGCTTCGAATCTTGTTGATAGCATTTATTACATATTGTAAAGACTTATGCAATCTAGGACTCAGCTTTTTTGCTACTAAATGCTGCCTGTGAATCACGCAGTGAATGACCAGTACATCAGGCAGTTGTCGCTTTAAGTGAGCTATAAAACCACGATGACGACCAACCATAGACGGTGCACCATCAGTCGCAACAGAAACAATGTTCTTCCATGGAATAGCTTTGTCAGTAAAAAAATGTTCCACGGCCTGAAAAATTTATTCTCCTCTGGTATCAGTCTCTAAATATGTAGCAAAAAGCAGTTCTTGGCACATATTTTCATCTTTGATATATCGAACATATCCTAACAACAGAGCTTCATTGCCGGGTAATGTAGACTCGTCCAACTGGAGAGAGAATCTGTTGGTCTGTAAGAACTTGCATAAAATGTTTTCCACATCGCGTCCCATCTCGTCTATGCGTCTCTGAACGGTGTTATTGCTCAAAGGTATTCTCTTTAAAATATCATGTGCGGGTTTGTGCAATACATTGTTAAGGACCTCCGCAATGGCTGGTAAGATAAGCTGCTCTCCAATTGTGTGGGGTTTCCCCGACTTCGCTATTAGTAAAGATATATTATAGGACGCTCGTAAACCATCATCGTCTTTAATAGATGATGACGCAAACATCGATCTTATGGATGGCCTTTTGTCTAGTTTTTCTTTAAGTGCTTGAAAAAATGTCAAGGGCTTACTTTTTTTGTCAGCATGTACTCTCGATAAGTGGTCATCCATTTTTGAAGGCTTCATGGCATCGTTACTGAATACTTTTTCACATATGAGACACATCGGCAAGTGTTGATTTGATGGAGATGCAATAAATCCGAACTTCAAGTAGTCCAAACTGTATTGTCTGCATTTTTTTTTCGTGTCCGCCATCATAAAACTCTCAGTAATCCTGCAAATAAAAAAATAAGAAACTAAGTACCTAAATTAAAAACAATACCTAATAAACTGTTAAATTTACTGGTAAATTTTTACAATTGAAACAACTGAGGCAACTGCAAACTGTTGCAAACAATCTACAGATAGCTCAACTGATCACTATCACACAGTGTGCAGTGGGGCAATGCTGATGCGCTGTGCCGGATAAAAACTGTTTGGTACTTACCCTGTTAATTTTTCATAAACTGCAGATATTGTGTGGTTACGCTATTAACTCGCGTAGGGAGCTCAGCATTTTGTAAATTCTTTTTCAGTCACTTTACTTCACTTAATTTAGCTATGTAATAACTTTGTAATCTCTTGAAATAAATGAGTACTTATATGAGTTATTATCGTTCAAGCTCCAACGAATTTCAAAACGCAAATGAACTTTCAACCTAAGTGCAACCTCGTTAAATAGTAAAATATCAGGAACATGTTTGGACTTGCAACTTGATCATGAATTCGTTCGTGTTAAATCGCGCAAGCGTCAAATAGAGAGCAAGTCAAAACGCGCCTGAAAGACGTACGCTCGAACTCATTATCTTGCACAAACTTGTCCACACTGACTTGCCGAGTTTTTCATCTTGTACGAACTTGAGGCTTTATATTACTACAACAATGCTATTTCCTACATAAATATTAATTATTCTTAGTACACGTAACACAACATAAACAATACAGTACCTACCTACCTATCTTGAAAGTTTTAAATAAGAACTTGTGTTAATTTAATAGGGGTCGATTTGACCTCGTCGACCCCCATAATCAGTTTTCGTTTATGTCGACCCCTAGGAAACCGATATCGACCCCAAGGGGTCGATATCGACCACTTTGGGAATCCCTGTTCTAGACCATACCTGGGAACCT
The DNA here is from genome assembly GCA_947578425.1 of Eugnorisma glareosa. Lineage (NCBI taxonomy): Eukaryota > Metazoa > Arthropoda > Insecta > Lepidoptera > Noctuidae > Eugnorisma > Eugnorisma glareosa. Next base: position 27,379,698 of record OX387957.1, read on the forward strand.
TCTAGTTACGGAGATATTGGGGGTCAAAATTCCGACATTTTCACTTTTTTTTTAAAATACTTGTTTTTAATGTAAGAGTTTAACTTTAAACACCTTCACGACCCCGGTACTATTCAATCCATCCATCAGCACAATGTTTTGTGTGCATTACATTGAGTCCTACCGTAAAAGGTGATTTTTCACCCCAAAAAAAAGTCATTTCCCAGCAATATTTTTTGCGTAAAATTACTTAGTTTGATGTACCTAATGCTTGGTTGACGGCTTCGGGAAGGGTCCTGTTACACCCTGTATTGTCATCGTCATCTAAGGATCATCAACATTTCGTATTTCGCTAGTAAAAAAATTTGTACATCTATGACGTCGTATATCAATATATATCCCTGATTATAAGGTAGTATGATTCATTTCCTTTAACGATAAAAATGGCATCATCGCAGTCATTGCGTTTACCTATGCATTTAATCGCCACAGCTTCGGGTAACTCGCCAGCAACACGGCCGTCAGTTAGCGATCCGTGTCAGTTTGGATTACTAGTTAACTGCGATTAACTACCCACTGACTGGGGCATATCGTTCAATTGCAAAATTGCATTTGATTGTTACCTACCAATCCTGATGACGATGACACACTGTTACTAAAGAGAAATTGGTGTAAATCCGATTAGATTTAAAAATTACCTGACTAATCGATCTGCTGGGAATGAAATACTGGATATGAAACCTTCATTCAATTCTACTTTATCCCGATTACATACTATTTAGTATTTAGAATACATGATACATCACTTGATAGTGTCCCTCTGAAAGTCGATTTCTGCCGAAGGGAATTATTTGGCTATCGCCCCATCCTTAGTCAAAATCTAGTTCAAAACTGATTTATAAAAACCATCAGCTTCGGCCAAAACTTCGGTGATACAATATCACTTGATTGCATCTAATCCATTGGCTTTCCATTTTGTTTACATACTGAGGTTTGTTACTTTTAAGTATAGTCGCACAGCAGAATTCAATACTTTCCTTTCGCCTGCACATTTGTGACTTGTATGTATGTGTAAAAAGTCGCGTCGCTAAAACGTGTTCATTAATTAATCATCATTTAGATTTCACTATCGCAATTTCACTTTCACCTAACTTGATTGATATAAACCTTTATCAGGTGTTCGGTAAGTTCCTATTTATCTCATAAGTTGTTTTATATTTGTGCGTAACATTACGTAGTAGAAATCCATGTAAGGTCTGAGGTCTCTCATAAAGAGCATATAGAAATTAGACAGTAATGAGTCTTTTATTTACAACGATTCGTAGAATTCTAGAAAATCTTACTCGTTGCAACACGTAATGTTTGCTTTGAATCGAATCCGTGATACTCGGAAATTTATCATGAACATGATCAACAGAGGTATTACGATGAGCTAACCCAGCACGTTTATGTTAACTATTCAAACAAAATTGTATGTATAATGTACACAAACATCAATGTATGTACGAGTAGGAAATGCAAGTATTAGGTAAAGCTGGCAAAAACTAGAAAGTTGTTTTATGAAAAACATTTAGTCCTCTCTCGCAAAGCGTCTGGGATGAAACAGCTTCCATGGATTTCGCAAAAGGATTAGCTGCAGTCGCTGTTAACATCTAGGTAAGGGACAGAATTGAATGAAGCTTATATCAAGTTATGTTTTATACCACCTACTACCTAGTATTTTAGCAAAGCTTTGCTACTTCCTTTGAAGCTAATACGACATATATTTACATTCTTTCCGAGTACCACTTAGTAAATTAAATAGGGTAACAGTAGATCTATGCACGGACCAATCTTGTTGCTATTTCAGTGTCGCTTTTTTGAGTCGTTTTGTCGCGTAATGGTAAAATAGTAAGTATTCATCATGTGTAAGTATCAGCTCAGTTGAACGACTCATGTACCACTTACGAAGACACTCGTGAATAATATAGACATAAATTGCCTATAGGCGGCCACTTGCGACCACCTTGTTGAAAACAGAAAAACCGAAGAAAGACACTTAAGATGTCCTAAAGTCAAGACAGAGCTACAAACTAGGAAATACGTTATTGATTTTTCTATAGAATTTCGATATTATGATGATACCTGGTTCTACAATGCATTTCAACGTTACGGGCTCTACGTACACAAGACGTGCTCATAACATCATAATTTATGATCCATGCCAGAATGTAACTAGCCTTCTTAGAACATTCTACCAACGTAATTTAATCATGGAAAGTATCTCTGTTGCTAAACCCCACCCGCTAAACTCATTCGGGAATGGTACAGTCAACCGTTAATCAGTGGTTGCACCTTGATCATGAGCTGACGTAATTTATTATGGAGGTTTGATGCAAGGCCAGCTTATACTGGTGTTGTAACCACTTCCGACTGTAGATACTTCATTTGACTCGTCAGACCGAACGCCCATTTAGTCCATTTTACTAGGAATTGTAAAAATCCTTTTACTGTTTCAAATGCATTTTCTCGCAACTTTGTGCCAGTAATACCTACTTTACTTTCTTGCTAAGTTGTTTGTGTTTATTTTTTGTAATACTAAGTACGGTTTAATGAAATATTCTCTGTTTTAATTACAGACAAGATAAAATTGTTTGTAAGAGAATATTTCGTTTAACTTTACAGGTACTATTTACGTCCGCAGTTCATTTTTAAATTCCAGCGAAAGAGCAGGATTAAAATGTATTATTTATTTATTTATTTAAAGAGAGCACCGGGCTTTAACCAATTTGGAAGCCAAGTAGTGTTGATTAAAAGCCTTTACCGCGTAAGCTTTTACTGCAGGCTAATTGGTATCGGATATGAAAAACGCACTAGTGCTTATATTTTCAATTCTACTAAAAAAGCATTGTTATTTATTAATCCCCTATAAATTACATAATTATTATGTTTTTTTCTTATGTTTTACAATCAAATGAACGCTATAGTGTGACTGCCAATGAGTTTTTTTTTATAAAATCGATTAGGTACAATACTTTCGCTAATCACTACGTGAATGTCAATCAATTAAGCTCTTTTTTTTACACCTACAAATATTTATTTCTCAAATATGCTTGGAAATTGGAGCATTATTTTGACAACCTTCTTCGAGATAAATCGAAATTGCTGTACTGGCCAGATACATGCGACCAGCGGCCGGCAAAAGTTGTATGAAAATCCATATCGGAATCTGTCATGTTTAGCGGCCAAATAAATTACGTAGTAAACCCATATCTGTCGCGTTATTTAAAAATGGATCGATCTTTTACTCTGAAACATGGCAACCAAGGAGGTAACTTATCAAAAGGTTTTATTTAAATTTCGAATTGGCTTGCAAATAGAAAGCGGTTTATTGAAAAAAAAAAAAACAAATGACTCGAGCGAGAGAAAAGTACTATACAAGCCTTGGCCACAACTAGGCTTTGATGGACTTATTTTGTGTGCCTCGGCTTCGCCTCGGCCCACATTTACACGTTCATCCGTTAATGCCTCTGTTGCTGGCCGCTGCAGTAATGTACTATATCTCTTGTATTCACTATAACCATATTCATTAACAGCCGCTTACAAAAAAGAACAAGTTTTATTTCATAGTTCCCTTTATCAAAATGCTCTCAGTAACTGAAAGTGGTTTGAACAAGGGATTAAACAGAAGCTACTTGCCCTTTTGAAGTGTGTTGCCAACAGAAAAATATCTCATTATATTCTTATACACGTGGCATATCTTCATTCAAACCAACATAAATAGTCGATCGTTACCGTGCGAAGCTGTTATTTTATTTTTTGCAGACTAAACGGTTCGCAAACAAAAGAAATAACATGAGAATCATTTTGTAAGATTTAAATACAGCTATTGAAATCGAGTCTAGACAACTAATGGAACTTTGTAATCGTTGTCAAGAGAACTGGTAATGGTAACGACCACAACGTTCAGCCGTACGTAAGTAGTTCTATACAAATATACTAAATAACTAGCTGTTGCCCGCGAGTGCGGTCTTCGTTCGCGTGAAATTATTATAAAAATATTACTTAAATTATTTTTTAATAGGACTTTGTTAAAAATTGAAAGGGTTTTAATTTTTTTTTTGCACGGTTTCTAATTATTTTACTAAAATAAAAGTAGGCTATGTTAGACCTTATAACATCAGCTATCTGCCAGTAAAAAAAGTCCCACTATTTATTTTCTGTGGTAACAATCACGCATAGAGTAGCGCACATAAAACGAAATAAATATTTTTGATTCCAGCGCATTTAAAGTTAGAACCAATAAAAATAACTTACACATAATAAGTGTTATAGTAATTAATACACGGTACGTCGCACCGTGTGAGCTCTTAGCCTAATGTCAAGACTTTTTAGTAGAAATCATCATTTTTTTTTTGTTCTGGTAACCCTAGCTGGAGATTTCATAGCTAGCGGTGTGCGTTGTGCGTTTGAGAGTAAAACACATCGGAGCATGCAATTGAGGTCGCATACCCACATTATATCGTTAGATGCAACTACAGCTACGGTTTCGACGCATCCTATTGATGGCTATTATATTCACCGGGAAGCGGTTCCTATCAGTCAATATTAAATGTGTGCAGTACTAAATAACTAGCAAGCTGCACGACTAAATAACTTCCTTTTCCGTACATATACCTAGTGGGTGTAAAAAAACTAAAATAGAAGGTTCTCCGGGTCAAAGATCCAACTTTGTCACCAGATTTTTTTAATACAAGTTTTTAATGTTATAACTTGACTTTATATACCTTCATGACCCCCGTACTATTCAATGCATCCATCAGCACAATGTGTTGAGTGCGTTACATTGAGTCATACCGTAAAATTTAATTAACCCCCCAAAAAAAAAGTTGTTTCCTAGCAATATTTTTTTGCGTAGAGTTATACTCAATACTTAATATTTTGATGAATGCTTGGTGTTTGTGAGAGGTATTATCTACATGTCTACGTAATTGTACTCATTACTATGAACAAGTTTTATTACCGACATTACCGACATCGACACCGCGAAGTGAAATCAGCTGTATTTTGTATTCAGCTACATCGTTAAGATATATGGGACATCTTTAAAATGTAGGTGAATACAAAATAATGCAATTAACAATATATGTTTTCGTGTTTATTAATTTTCTATTGATTATACAGTCAAATTGGTTCATGATGGTGAGTTCAACGAAATGTCTATAAAGGGTGTAACAAGACCCTTAACGAAGCCGCACTTGCACTTGTTCTCCCCGTCGCGTCATTGCGATCACTTTTTTGTTCTAGAGTTCTAGACCATACCTGGGAACCTTCTAGTTAGTCAAAGGTCGGTCAAAGTACCAACTTTTTCACAAGATTTTTTTTTAAATACATATTTTTATTCTTCGATTTTTACTTTAAACACCTTACGACCCCCGTACTACTCAATCCATCCATCAGCACAATGTTTTGAGTGCGTTACATTGAGTCCCACCGTAAAATGTGATTTTTCACCCCAAAAAAAAAGTCGTTTCCCAGCAATATTTTTTGCGTAAAGTTACTTAGTTTGATGTACATAATGCTTGGTTGACGGCTTCGTGAAGGGTCTTGTTACACCCTGTATAGTTATAGGTCACTTGTTTTTGGATGTTTGTAACCTTCGTTTCATCATCTTCGTTTTTTTTAAGAGAATCGTTTTGTGATTGCGGTTTTACGAATCACCATACTTATATGCATATGAAACTCTTAGAGCGAGCATTCCGTACAGTGCAACAGGCAAGGGACTGAAAATTATTCGCGCTACTATACGCAAAAGTTTGTATCGTCCTGGAAATCTTAGGCGCGAATTATACAGAAACGGCGTAAGGTGACGGCGCGGCGCAGGCGCAGCATAGGCGTGGAATTTATAACGAAAGAACGGCGGCATGCCTGCGCCGCGCCGCCTGAGTGTAATTCTCGACACGTCACCTACGTACATTTTGTATGAAAACGTTTTGAAGCAGCATCATGCCTGCGCCGAGAAGAAGAATTTGTAAGAAGAAATAAGAATTTATATTTCAACTCCTCTGAAGCTGCGTGTTACTGCGTAGGTAACTAAGGGGAACGCCCCTTAGGTACCCCTACCTACGCGGTATTATGAAACTACCTTCGGAATAAGCCCGTACACGTGTAGACGAGTGGAATATTTCACAAAAAAAAATAATAGATATTTTGCGCGGCTCAGGAAAGAACTTTACTAATCATAGGGAGTCTGCTATTAGAAAACTCGTTTAGCATAGTAAAATGATATAAAGAGCTTTGACTCGTTCAATTTAATCTTTTGAACGCCAGAGCATAAAGGCACGCGCGTGCCCTCCACGCCAAGCCATTTCACCTAACATTTTGTCATATATTTGTGTCGTTTGGCGAACAGGGCACGCGTTTGCTTGTCACGTATATGTGACAATGTTGTTCGAAAGGTTAATCCGGTTTTTAAGCATGCCAAATATAGCATTTTATTGCTTCTTTATTACTGATAGATAACGTATGTTCAATTAAATGCTTTTAGAACTTGCGGTTACTGTTTAACTCTAAGAACAATAATTGCTTTACATTTCTTGTAAATTAATAAAAGGAGGGTGTCGATATCGGTACTTTCCTTTCTTAAAAAACAGAAGAAATATTCCTATAGGTCCAAAATCATGCCTTCCTGATCAAAGCATAATCACTATTGTCAATCTTACACAATCTGTAAGCCCCTAAAACAACAATAAGTTCTTGATTGACCACCGAATTTGAATGTACATGTAACCTTATTTTATTTTTACTTTCCGAGTAAAATGATAAAAACCGCAAAACGGGTGATTTAGCTACTAATTCATTATGCATTAAAATAAAACTAGAATTTTAGTTTTAAAAACACTAAAATCAATTTTACAATTTGTTACATTTCTAGAAACAATAGTTCGCTCCTGAAACCCGTAATATCAGTCATATGGCACCTACTAAGTAGTCCTTCTTCCGATTGTCCCAAATCCAATCCCATTCTAATATACAGGTGCCAGAAGGCAAGGAATAGGTTTAGATCTGGCCAAGGTGCTACTATGACAAACTAGCTTGGTAAAAAACGATAAAAATAAGGTTCGAGAACAAGAATGATTCTTTAGAATCCTCTTTTTATGCGCTTCTGAACATCGACGTGTCGAGCACTATGACAACAATCAAACTTACTCAAAGCCCTTGCTGAGAATAGATTCTTATCACCTTTTGACTATTATACCGTGTCATCTTCAAAGCACGAGACATGCTGGTATTACCTACGTGTGGTGCTCGAACGCGTAAAGTTGACACATCAAAGTAAAAAGTTACAAAGCAGTAATTGTTAGTTCCGAGTGCTCGTCTGCAGCACATACGGGAATCCGTTTACGAATTATGAAAAATATACGGACTATTACGGAGCAATATTCTATTTTCGTATCGCAGAAATGTAGTATTGGATTTAATACCAATAGTCAGCGAGCTTGCCATTATTTCGACCAGATTTATCTCTTATTCAAGTGCGTAACTACGTAGGTGTTCCAACTCCAGCCTACATTTATTGGGATTTTGGAGGGGTCGAGTTTTTTATCTGCGTTAACTCATCCTACATGACCGAAAATAAATATTGCATTGCTGGTTTCCTGTATGCTACATTTATTGGGATTCTGAAGGTATCTAGTTTTATAAATGCGTCATCAGATCACAACCTTCATCATCAAAAATATATATTACGGGTTGCATTGCCGGTCTCCTTTTATCACTACATTTATGTTGAATCAGGTTTCATGTAAAGTGACGGCATGTGTGTCAAGCTAAGCTGCGGCCGATTTACCAAACCTACTGACACGAGATAACAATGATTCACTTTATTTACACCGAATCGATGAGTTCGATGACGCGGTACTCGTACCTCCGTATGACGAGTAGCAAACATGTTAGCAAAGTATTGTCAAGACATCCTTCCTCGTCACCATCGACACCATTCGTCATTAACTTACGAATATAAATTTAATTAACTACAATATAAATATTATTATTCCATTTTACCACAACAAGTCTTATTAGGATTCCTCATCAGAGCCCAATTATAATATCAGCTACGGTGAAGGTGTTTTTATCATTTTGCAATATTAACTGCTCCAATTTTGGCGACAGTGTAAGACACGACCATATTATCCGTCAATAGGAAAGATACTTCGTCCGTCGAATTGATATTCTCTGCGATTGCGACCTACATAAGCATGGTCAAGATATGATCACGCACAAAGTATGGTAGAATAGACATTAAAGTGTGAGGATATGCAAATACTTACTGTGGTCGGGCGGGAGTCCAGGAAATGATCGTAGATGGCCAGGCCGGCGATAGCGAGTAGCACACCGGTGTGGAAGCCAGTCATGAACAGCCCCACGTACTGAATCAGCATAGTGATGAGCCCGAACAGAAGTCCGGCACACAGAGCCACACCTACAAACAATCAAACAACGTAAAAAAGCAATTTCATTAACCAGATGTTGAATCGAAGCGACACCAACAGATTTTTCGTTAAGCTAAGTGTATTGGTTTTTATAAAAATAGAATGCCCTCTTTAGTGCAATGCATAAGTGCACAGTAACAGTCGTTTTGTAAATATATAAGTACATAACAAAACGATACAAAATTACGAATAAGCTATTAGATACTGGAACTAACTATTAAACGCATTCTGGAAATGATAAGCATGTTACTCAGGGAGAATTACTCCGGGGGTCGATATCTGCTGAGGTGTGAGTTAGTCAACGTAGTTAGTTAAATTAGGAAGGGAATTGACTTACCGACGTTGCCGTACGGAGGCATTAGGTATTCCTGTAGGCAAATAAGATACACGATAGCTGATCCGAAGGTGAAACCCGTGAGGAACATGCTGGCTTTGAAACATCGGTAGCCTAAAATAAATAACCTGATTAATATACAGAAAAACAGCATCATTCATCATTTCAGCCGAAAGACGTCCACTGCTGGACATAGGCCTCCCCCAAGTGTCGCCACACTGACCGGTCCCGTGCAACTCGCATCCAGCGGATCCCCGCAACCTTCACCAGGTCATCGGTCCACCTAGTGGGAGGCCTTCCAACGCAACGTCTTCCGGTTCGCGGTCGCCACTCCAGAACTTTTCGGCCCCATCGGCCATCCGTTCTGCGAGCAATGTGCCCTGCCCACTGCCACTTCAGTTTGGCAATTCTTCGGGCTACGTCGGTAACTTTGGTTCTCTTGCGGATGTCTTCATTTCTGATTCGATCACGCAAGGAAACTCCGAGCATAGCCCTCTCCATTGCCCTTTGGGTGACTTTAAGCCTTCGAATGAGGCCCATTGTGAGCGACCACGTTTCGGTCCCGTATGTAATCACTGGCAACACACACTGGTCATAGACTTTCGTCTTGAGACACTGCGGTAAGTTGGACGAGAAGATACCGCGCAGCTTCCCGAACGCTGCCCAGCCGAGTCGGATTCGACGGTTGACCTCTTTCTCGAAGTTAGACCTACCTAGCTGGACCGTTTGTCCCAGGTAGACGTAATCGTCTACAACTTCGAGTATAGAGTCTCCGATCTTGATAGGAGTGGGTGTTACATGGGCATTCAACATAACCTTGGTTTTGTCCATGTTCATTTTAAGACCCACTCTTTCGGAGGCTCTAGTGAGGTCATCGAGCATTGTACTGAGGTCCTCCATGGTCTCAGCCATGACCACTATATCGTCGGCAAACCGAAGGTGAGTGATGTACTCGCCATTAACGTTGATGCCTAGCCCTCTCCAGTCCAGAACCTTGAAGACATCCTCCAGTGCAGCGGTGAACAGTTTCGGAGATATGACGTCTCCCTGTCTCACACCTCGCTGCAGAAGGATAGGTTCCGAGGTCTGATCCTGAAGTCGGACTGACATGGTGGCGTTTTTGTACAAACACTTCAACACCTCGATGTACCGATAGTCGATTTGGCACCGTTGGAGAGACTGCAGTACAGCCCAAGTCTCGATCGAATCGAAGGCTTTCTCGTAGTCCACAAACGCTAAACAGAGAGGAAAAACAGCAGAAAAAAATATTTTTAGCTTTATTTATCTTCTATACATTATCTATACAAATAAATAAAATTATAGTGTCTGTTTGTAACATCAAAATGACAGCTTTTTAATGAATGCATATAAAAATATATACAGCACTTCTAAAGAAAAATTTTTTTTTTTCGAGTTTGTCTGTTTGTTCCGGCTAATCTCAGAAAAGACAGGACCGATTTTGACGGGACTTTTACTGGCTGTTTTTATAAGGTCTAACTTAGGCTACTTTTATTTTATAAAATAATGAAAAAATAAAATAAAACCTTTGAAATTGTTGACAAAATCTGATTCAGACGCCTAATCTCCGAAACGGCTGGACCGATTTTGACTTTTTTGGCAGACAGCTGATGTTACAAGAATAACTTATGCTACTTTTATTTTAGAATAAGAATTAGAGCACCGTATAAAAATAATAAAACCCTTTAAAATTGATAACAATTTTTAAGGTTACGGGCAACTGCTAGTTAATAGTATTTTAACCGTCTTTTTCTTTCACGGAATGAAAAGGATTTCAAATGCAGTTTTAACTTTAAAAGATAAACTCCCATATTATTAACTTTCATATCCATATTTTTCCCATTTGGGGAAGAATTTTCAAAAGTCCTTCCTACATTAGTGCACAACATCATTTATAGAGCATAGCGCAACTTCGTGTTTGCCCTAGCGTTTTTGGCTGTGTTGTCTGTCCGAGTATAAATATATCGAATGATTTTAAAATTTGATTTAATTATTGTAATTATTTATTTTAATTTTAATGAAGTAGAAGATCATTTTCGCATTTACCTCCGTTTTATCCAAAGATAATATCGAATGCCCATAGACTATACGCAGATTCATCTCATAAATAACAATGGGAAGTCAGTTATCAGCGCGAACGCATGCGGGATCCTACTTGTGATGCGATATTTTTAAGAACCTAACTGTGTGCATAAAAACGGTGCTTCATATTATTTTAATAATTATGTAGCTTACTTACATATTTTATATTACAAAAAATTAGAACGCAGTCAGATGTTATTTTGAGAATAGAATTTTACAAGAAGTTCATTATGTAACTAGGTAATGAACTAATTATGAGTCCAGAACATTTTACAAATTAATGTGCGCTAGAAAGACAGGTGGATTAGGTATGTACCTACTTTTATAACCAAATCAAGTTTGATCGCGTTTATTGGTTTTATAATTAATTCTACAAGTTGGTCAAAATAATTTAATTAAAATATCAAGTCCTTTTTTAATTATGTCAGGTAGAATTCATGGAAATATTTAAAAGATGTACCATTATTATCGACAACTACTTTAAATTCAAGACCAAATAAGTTTGATTAAAGCTATTTTTAATAGGACTACAAATAATGTGTTTGATTAGCTATACATTTAGGTTTAAGACAGTAAAAGCTAAAGATATAATGAAAACCGGAATACCAAAATTAACTATGGAATAATTTAGCGTCAATTTATATGTATAAAAAACCGTTCCCCGTTCATATCTAAACTGCACTAAATTAAAGCTACGTTCTAAACAATAAATATAATTTGATATGACTTTTTCGGCCATTTCATCCCGCAAGAGAAACAGCACATACATATAGCAGCTTACATTACTTACCGAACAACGTGTAAACTATTCCGAATGCGATGTACATAGCGCATAGTACGCTTATTACAGGGTCATAGTTATAATCGATTTGCGTGCAGAAAGACCCCTCCACATGGGGGCCGTTGAATTTGATCGTCATGTTTGGGGGGCGTCGCGTCACCTGAGGAACTAACTGTCCCACTGATGACATGTTAATTCACTGGTAGCCAAATAAGTGTTATTGACTGGTGTCGGTGAAGTCCTGTAAAGAAAAGCATTATCAGTTTCTTAGCCGAATTGTCATTTTGAAGAATAAGGCACTTGTCCCTCCGTCGACGATTAGCGAAAAGCGCGAGGAGCGAGAATCTAGTTCAGAGGCTGTCGATTGCTCGCGCACATTCAGTTGCTGTGTACATACGTAAGCAACTAACACCACTTTCAGTGAGTATTCTGCCTGACAAGCAAGTATCGTTGAGCCTTTTCTTTGATAGCCCTGTTCCCTGCGATAAACTGTTGGAGATTCAGTTCACGTCGGCAATGTGTCAACTATTATATCACTTTTCCTGACACAGAACCCACATATTTATGTTGTGCATTTCCCGAGCGAGAAAATAGTGGTTAGCTAGTCGCTTCCTCATCTACGGTAAGGCAGCCTTAGACTTAAATAAGGACGTCTAGGCTCGGTTTCAAGAGCGGTGTAGCAGGCAGCCTTTAAACCAGTGTTTCCCAACGTTTTTAGAGTAGAAAAACGAAACCCTTCGTCGACTCGTCCTTTCCGTCTGTCTGTCACAGCAATTTTACTCTGAGACTGTTCTGCGTTATAAACATTATTATTATACATGGTGGAAACTTTCAGCGGAGCAGTAAGGGGAACTACCTTAACCTTTGCACTTGCAGCTATACAAAAATGGTTTTAGGAGACTATCCAATATTTTCCTTAAATTTTGAACCCCATTCATAGAATTTCAAAAAAAATACAGTTAGCAAGAAAATGGCAATTTAACACACAAAAAACTTGTATAGGACCAGCGAAACACCAAGATTTTAAATTCTTTCAAGAATAACATTAATGTCAGGTTTCAATCATTATCATTACCTTCCTGCCCTTGTCCCTTTCTATTTGGGGTCGGCGCAACACGTTTTCTTCTTCCACGTTAGGTTTATATAATAAAAAAATAATTAAAATTATTATTATTATTATATTTATTAAAATATTATTTCTAGATATTTTTGATATGTGTAAACTTACATAGCATCTTCGTTAACATTTGTCTTTTAATTTTTGTATTTATTTGACTATTTATGTACACACAGTAGACAACACAGGAAAATAAAATTATAAAATATGAATACTAAGGTACTGCTTATTTCTTAAGAAATTTCTGCCAGCAGACCTGCAAAAGAAGAAATGAAAAAGAAACGTAGACCATAGTGTGTCAGAAAAGGAAGAGAATTGTATGTATTTATGTGCCTTACCTAACTTAACCTATAATACTAAATAAAAATAAAATACACATACTAAGTAAATATTAATATACACTTATATAAATACATAATGAAAAGATAAAAACAATAAAAAAATCAGTTGTGTGTTGTGTAGTTTGTATTTCAGTTTCACAATTTCTTTCTTAGGAACTGAAATGATTTGCTACGAAATGTATGAAAAAAGTTTTTTGCGACCTCTATTTTATACTGCCCCGATGGTTGGTCCCGTAGAAGTTTTTGAAAGTATTAAAAACAGGATCAATTGGCATCAATAAAATGTTTTGTGGAAAAAGGCTATTTTCTTGCCAACCGTAATTTTTGTGAAAATCTGTGAATGAGGATCAAAATTTCACAAAAAATTATGGATAGTAAAATGGCTATTTTCTTGCTAACTGTAATTTTTTTTGAAAATCTGTGAATGCAGATCAAAATTTCTCAAAAAATCCTAAGTCCATTTTCATGTGGCAGCATCGGTTAGGGTAGTTCCCCTTACAGCCCCGTTGAAAGTTTCTACCCTGTGTTGTTTGGTGCTACGGAACACTTTGTGCGCGATTCCAACGTCACTTGTTCGGTTTTTTGTGCATGGGCCATTTTGATTTGTTTATTGTTACCAGGGACCACTACACTTTTAATAAACTTTCAGGTACTGTCAAGTTTAATCTTCGTAAAATTATGCAGAGAAGCTAAGAATTATGAGAATCTTAAAAAAAAAGCGGTCAAAAGCGATCGAAGTGAGCACGATAACTTTAACACGTGTCGTCTGATAGGTTCTCAATTATTAAGACCTTTTTATCACGTAACAACGAATAAAAATTTGAATTTTTAAACATTACGCGGCGATTATTTTAACTCTTCGCGGACCTGGTCCGCGGAATATAAGTTGGGAACCGATGCGGAGGTATGAGCTGGCTCGAGTGGATCAGTGCTGTTTCCGAGTGTGGTAAGAAAACAGTCACACAGTCGTCACACAAATCTCAGAGCGTACAAACTCCGCGCAGGTGCACGCGTATTCATAAATAGAAGGAGCGCTTACAGGAGCGAGCGCGTGCGACGGGGTTGCCTCGACAGTCGACACTCACGTTGGGCTTGCGGAGCAACAAGCACTCGCGTGATTTCTAGCGTCCGCCCTCTCGGCTCTGCGCGCCACCCACCTCCTGCACGCTGCGCATCTCCATTGCACACATATACTCTCTTCAACACTTCAATAATGACTATGAGGAGGGTTGATTTGGAATTACGATATCTGGTTGGTTATACATATATTATTATAATTCTTTTGCCCTTATCCCAATTCATTTGGGGTCGGTGCTGCATGTCTTCTTCTTCCATACTTCTCTATTACTCGTCATCTCATCAGACACCTCCTTTCTTGCCATATCATCTGGTTGGTTGTAAATAATGATTGGTAAGTGGGTGCATACCTTGACATGGGTGCTACGAGACCTAATTTACAGCAATTTTGACCCGATAACTTGGGGTCCAAACTGGGTTGTTTTCAAGAAATCTTAAAACTGTTCTGGATATTTTCCATCTCTCCGACTTAAACTGCTGATGGTGGGAAATCTTCATAGTTCAGGTAGTCCAATCGTCACTTTCCTGATAGCTCGTGAACTAATGAATCCTTTGAAAACCAATATTTATTGAAAAAGTAACCCAATATTAGGAAATTAAGCGACGTTAAGATCAAGATGAGAAATTTTCTTGAAACTTCCCTTGTTTCGAAGTAGGTAGTTTCTGAAAATAAAGTTCTAGCACTTGACGTACAAACTCCAGAAAAGACTTCGTGGCCTCGATAGCTTAATTAAACTATAGTTACATTGACTGCTTTTATCAAGTGTATGGCCAAAAAACAGCGGTTGTTCCTGACAAGGTGGCATTTTAATAAAACTTAGTAGTACACTTTTTAGATGCATTTTTGTTACCACTATTTGATGTTGGCTAGTTGACTTAATGCGCCGGTTCCTGGTCGATCAGATTAGGTGATTTGTGTGTATAACTCTATCTGTTAATTACCATCACCCTGTATACAAAACAACTTTACTCTTCTTCGCTTCGTTGGAAACTGAGTCTTACTTCTATATTGTCCGGGAGCTACTTATTAGTTTACGAGAAAATAGCAATACAGAGCGTACTCAGGCTACTGGTTTAAATCAATGGATTGCATTCGCGTACTTTACGAAATAGTTGCGAATCTGAAACAACAGTTTGTTTTACATAGTGTCGAACTAAATAGAGGCGATACTAAACAGATTCCATATCATTGTCTGTGGTTCAGTTTACGAAACAGTTTGAATGTAGTTTGTTTGTATGTGTTTGTAAATTTGTATAGTCAATATTAATAAGATGCAAAATTTGTTTGTAAGTTTGTATATATACATACACACATCAAAAGTGTCTAGGGATCAACATATATTTTTGCAATAACTTTTCTCCTGATTGATATTAATTAAAATTTTCTTTAAGGATTCATCAAATAAAGTGTTTTCGTTTGTCACAGTAACGATAAACCAAGTCACCTTTGCATTAATAAAGAAATTTGCCATTTTCCTAATAAAGGGATTTTTGACATTTGAACCACTAACACATAAGTTCGAAAAAAAGACTGAAATAACAGTTTTCTTTAAAATTTTATTGGGTAACTTAAACAATTAATAATCCGTGTTTCTACCGCGAACACTAACAACACAAGAACATCGGTTTGGCATACTCAAAATGAGTTCATCCAAATCACGCTGTGGAATGGCCGCCCATGTTCGTTGCAACAACAAAAAAAGGTCTTCTTGCGACTGGATACCCTCCATATTCGGCAGAGCTCTTCTCTGTAGCATATCCCATGCATGCTCAATCGGATTCAAGTCTGGCGACTGAGCAGGCCAGGGCAGGACATTGATGTTAGCTGCGGCGAGAGTCTGTCTTACAACTCTTGCGGTGTGCGGTCGTGCATTATCATGCATTAACTGAAATAAGGGACCGATTTGCACTTGTAGAGGAACGATGACGTCTGATACAATCGTCTCAGCATAAATTTGAGCGTTGAGGTTGCCTCTGATCCAAATCAACTCAGTTCTTCCGCCGATCCAAATACCCGCCCATACCATGATGGTTCCACCACTATAAGGATGGACTTCCTGGCAGGATTTTAATCGCTGTTGGCGTCCAGGGGTTCTCCAGTGTCGTATACGTCTTGTATCCGGTCTCATACCAAAACGAGACTCATCAGAAAAGCACACGAAACGCCATTGTTCTTCTGCCCAATTTCTGTGTTCAAGAGCCCATTGATATCGTATCCTACGATTGTGCATTGCTATAGGTGGTACCCGTAGCGGTCTTCGGGAATGAAGGTTCACTTCATGCAAGCGGTTTCTGACTGTTTGGTCGCTAATTAAGTTCCCTGAAGAGTGATGAAGCCTCACGGCTAACATCATGGCGGTTATTGTTGGAGCTCTTCGAGTTAAGATTTGAATGTATCGGTCTTGTCTCCGTGTGGTGCAGCGATACCGTCCTCCATGGCGCTCAGCCACGGTACCAGTGCTTCGGTAACGTGTCCAAAGTCGACTGATAACACTCTGACTTGTATTCAGAGCTAAAGCCACAGTACGTTGCCGGGAACCAGCTTCTATCATTCCCGCGGCTCTGAGCATTTCTTCCCTGCTTAAATGACGTCGCCGCTCCATAATAACGTTGGTTTTAATCAGTAGTAGGGAAACAGTAGCACTAATAATGTCTTCAATGCGTTGTATGTTTTTATAGGGAAAATATT
This sequence comes from Eugnorisma glareosa, assembly GCA_947578425.1. Lineage (NCBI taxonomy): Eukaryota > Metazoa > Arthropoda > Insecta > Lepidoptera > Noctuidae > Eugnorisma > Eugnorisma glareosa. The sequence goes on from OX387957.1 coordinate 27,396,587, forward strand.
GACAGCTGATTTTCATCTTTTACTCGAATTTGATTCATAGTTCCTGATTCAAATTATGAAATGCACCAAAAAGGATCCATATAAATTTATAAAATCATAAATTTATTACAAAGCCACATCTCAATCTCAAGAAATCCACATAAAAATGCTTGATCCCTAGACACTTTTGATGTGTGTATATGGACTAATCGTCGGAACTGCTGATCCGATTCCGAAAATTCTTTCACTAACGGGAAGCTACTTTATCCCCGAGTGTTATAGGCTACATTTTAAACGTCGTGAGTAGGTACATTTCTCGTGAGTACTGTGAGTACATGCCGTACAAAACGGGACCGAAGCCGCGAGCAAAAGCGGTACGCTATAATACGTTTTGTTCCGATTTCGTCATCACAAAATTATTTTAAAAAAACGTTAATAATATTAGAGTTGCTAGGTAAACAAAATAGCAATTGAGTTGAGAACGACATCCTTTTTGAAGTCGGTTAAAAAATGAATACAAAAATTTACTGCGACCAAACAACCACACATACAATACAATTTTAGAATCATTAATGATTCTAAAATGTTTGTCTAGACATGGACGACACTATCAAGAGCTGACATCATACCAATGAAACGTCAAGCAGAACAAACAATATACTATGTTTGGCACAACATACACAACCACTACAATACTAAATATCTATTCAGTGATAATAGTTGTGTTGACTTGACGTTCTGCTCACCCAATTTGTCTAGTCTCCTCATTTGGCGTCGCTTGGATATGACCTATGGAAGTGACCACTACCCCATCATAATTGAATTCCCTTCCAAGAATATTCCCTTTAAAGTTTCCCCCCCTCTTTTAAAACATCAATTAAATTCAGCTGACTGGGATTTATATTCTAAAATCGTAGACCTAAGAATATCTTCCCTTCCGGAAGTTAACAGGGATAATGCCCAGGATTGTTTTTTGCCATTCTCCTCCACCATTGCCTCCACAGCTGATGATTGCTTCCCGTCCAAAAAACCCCATTCCGGTAGACTCCCTTCCCCGCCATGGTGGGACAGGGAATGCACTGACATGCTCAGGGCCAGGAATGAAGCTGAAGAGACAGTCAACGACAATATGAACCTGGATAATCTCATTGCCTTCAAACAGATTCTTGCTAAGTCCAGGAAATTCTTAAAAAGGAAAAAACGCGAAGGTTGGTCAAAATATTGTAGTTCGCTGAGTCCGTCCACCCCGATTTCGGCGGTTTGGCGGAAGGTGAAACGCTTCAGGTCTAGTTTAGCACCTGCCTCCTCCTCTAACAACCTCACGGAAGAACTGGGATACCAGTTTTTCTCTAAAGTCGCTCCAGCCTATGTCCCAAGTGTTGAGGAAATCAGTGTTGACATCCATGATGCAGACAACATTGACGACCCAATGAACATGCCATTTAGCTTGGAAGAACTAAAAACTGTGCTATCCCATGTCAAGGATTCCGCGCCGGGGGTGGATGGATTCCCGTACTCCTTTATTTCTAAAGCTGGTCCAAAAACGCACAAATATTACCTGGATCTAGTTAACTTCTGCTTTACTTCTGGATATATTCCCACAGAGTGGAAGGTTCAGGTTGTCATTCCGATTTTAAAACCAGGCAAAGATCCTAATGATCATTGTTCATACAGACCTATTGCCTTGTCGTCCATACTCATAAAAATTTTAGAACACTTGGTCAAAAACCGTTTAGTGTGGTTGGTGGAAAACAGGAAACTGCTCCCAACGACTCAATTCGGCTTTAGGAAAGGTCTGGGCACAGCTGATAGTGTGGGCATCCTCACATCAGAGGTCCGGCTGGCCCTCAGCAGGAATGAGTCTGTGGTTGCGGTTTTTCTGGATATATCAGCTGCTTATGATTCGGTTCTCCTCCCTAATCTCAGGCAAAAGCTGCACGAGCTGAGAGTCCCGGCTAGGATTTGTCGCATCATTGGTAGCATCTTTATCAATCGCACCATTCAATTGAGAATACCTGGGAGTGACTCTGAACAAAGATCGGTCTGGAGAGGATTACCTCAAGGATCAGTTCTTAGTCCCCCATTATATAACATTTATACAGCTAACCTGCCCACTTCCCTAAATTTCGATTGTAAAATCCTTCAGTATGCTGACGACATTGCACTAATGGTGTGTGGCAGTTCCATTCAGGATGCCGCTCTTTCGATGAATGTCTCTCTAGCTTCATTAAACCAATGGCTACTTGACAATGGTTTGTCTTTAAGTGCGCCAAAGAGTAAGGCTATCATTTTTACACGCGGGCGTTCGCTACCCCCAATTGATGTAAACATTAATGGACAAATCATTCCAGTCGAAAATAAGGCTAGGTTTCTGGGAGTAACTTTGGACACAAGATTGTCTGGGGTCGATCACATCAACAACACGGTCAAAAAATGTGAACGTTCTGTATCGGTTCTTAAGTCTTTGGCCGGGGTATGGTGGGGTGCTCACCCCTACACGCTCAAACTGGTCTATAATGCGTTGACCAGAAGCGCTTTGGATTACTGCAGCTACCTCCTTGAGCCCTGCAACAAAGAAGCGCTTAAAAAATTAGACAACATCCAGTCCAAATGCCTAAGAATTGTCATTGGGGCCATGAAATCCTCTCCCATAAATGCGCTTCAAGTGGAATGTGCAGACCCACCCCTAAACCTTAGGAGACAGTATTTGGCAGATCGCTTCCTAACTAAAGTCTTTTCCCTCTCATCCCATCCCTTGCTCCCAATTTTAGAACAAATTGACCTCTCCTTTAATGAGTCTTCCTATTGGAACCATAAAGTAGTTCCCCTATTGATAAATAGGTACAGAGAGCTTAAACAACTCTCCGCGCCTATTTGTCGATATCCTACCCTTCCGGTCTTTTCCGCCGCGTACGAGGCGATTTATTTTGAACCAAAAGCCGTTTTGGGCCTTGGAATATCAAGGAATCCTCAAGATGCTAGAGATGACTTTGAGTCAGCTGTCAAGCGTTATTGGGAGGGTTGGAACTTATTCTTCACAGACGCTTCAAAATTTTCGGAAAGTGAATGTACTGGTGTGGCAGTTTATTTTCAAAATTCTAAAATAGCTTTACTTTTTCAATGCCCACCAGAAGCATCAGTCTTTACAGGGGAGTGTACTGGTATTTTAGAAGCCTTATGCTATATTAAGTCCCATCAAATAACAAGGTCAGTAATTTTTTCAGATTCCCGTAGTAGTATTCAGGCCCTTAAACAAAACCAACTTCACAGTAAAATTAATAGTCATATCATTATGAATATAAAGAACTTGTTGTTTGATCTCTCCCAGAACGGCTTGGACGTCGAGATAGCCTGGATCCCCGGTCACTCGGGTATTGTTGGCAATGAGTGCGCTGATTCGTTAGCAAAGTATGCCACATCGAATCCGGTTGATCGAAAGCACTACATAGCGCACAACTACGATTTGCAGAACAGTGCCAAACCCAAGTTATTTAACTCGTGGACGGAAACATGGAAGACGACTTCTAGGACCAAGGGCCATTACTATGCTGCTATACAGCCTGAAATCCAGCGTCGGCCTTGGTTTTTTAAATGCCCTAAATTGTCGAAGAGAACTGTTTCATCCCTCTGTAGACTAAGACTCGGACATTGTTGTAGCCCTGTGTTCCTGCACAAAATTCATGTCCGGGATAGTTCCCTGTGCGAGTGTGGTCTTGCGGAGGGTACTTTAGATCATATTTTCTTCTGCTGCACCCTAAATAATAAATCCGTTGACCTGTACCAAAAAATTTCCAAATTTAATATTCCTCTCCCAACCAACTTTCATACCCTTCTCTCTCACTTCTTCCCTAAATTAATCAACATCTTGGCCACATTCATAAATGAGAATGATTTAAAATTTTAGCTGGTGCGCAACTTGTAATTAGTCTGTATATAGTTTATTTGTTGTTTATAGTATGTTTATATTCTTGTAAATTAGATTATTTGTTCTACTAACCCATGTGTTCGTCCTTACAGCTAGACTAACACCTACCACGAAGTACGAAGTTCGACGGCCTGCCTCTCTGTGCTGCCGTCACGACGTGACACTGGCAGAATAGTCGGAACCGACTCAGTTGCCACAAAAGAAAAAAAAAAAAAAAAAAAACTATTCAGTGACATAGTCATTCCTCTTAAAATCTAGAAACATGTAATATGTAGCTCTTCTCCTATTTAGGGTTCCGTAGACAAATGGCAAAAAACGGAACCCTTACACATAGATTCGTCCTGTCCGTCTGTACTCTATCATACCTATCGGTATATCACAGCCATCGAGGTTTTTTCCTTAATTTAAATAAGATTTGATATTTAGTTTTTTAAATGTGGGACTGTTTCGTGAAACCGCAGCATTCACTTTGTTTTTCATCATCATCATCTGAATGATGATCATCATCATCATTCTCTTGCCTTTACCCTTATTAACTTGGGTGCAGCATGTCTTCTTCTTCCATACTTCTCTATCACTCGTCATCTCATCAGACACCTCCTTTCTTGCCTAACAGTCCATCCAAAGTTTCTTTGGTCTCCCTCTACTCTTATACCCATCCACATTCACACTCAAAATTTCCTCACGACATTATCTCATTCCTCCGCATCACATGCCCATACCAAAACAACTTTTCAGTCACCGGCGCCACTTTCAGACTTCCTCTTATCGGCTCATTTCTAATTTTTTCCATTTGAGTAACACCACACATCCCCGTTAGCATTCTCATCTCACCCACATGCAAATGCCTTTCATTCATACCTTTTGTGGGCCAACATTCTGATCCATACAGCGTACAGACAGCACGTCTAACAATTGCTTTATAAATCTTCCCATTATGTTTTGTTTTCATTAATACACTATGAATAGTAGTAGTAATTGAAAAACGTTTTGTTGTCTAGTGTAAATAAACAGCTGTTTTTATTTATGTGGGGCTGTTCAGAATTATGTACTAAGTAAGTGGTAGGCTTGGTGTTTGTTTGGTGCCATGGACAGAACGGGATTTTAATATTTTGGCCTACCTAACTTTTTTCTAACTCAGAAACGTGACGCTTCAGATGATTTTCTCTCATACAATACTTGTTTCATGAGTGGGTGCTATTTTGAAAATAAAATAAATTGGCGAAAGTTAGGCAGGCCAGGCTTCGTACAAAAATATTCAAAACCCATATTACAACAGGAAATTAATCTGTATTGCCCCACTGCAGGGCAATTGCCTTCACAGTGAGAGGCCAGTCATACCAAAAGTACTGTTCCAGAAATGAAAGCTGTTGTCCCCAGGGATATAAATACCGTCCCTGTAACATTCTATATCCTTGGAGTAAACATTTTTGGACCCATCAATAACAAACACGAGAAAGTGTAAGAGACTGAGCCCTAACACTATTGTCTTGCCTATAGAGTAAACCGATATTCCAATGAGACCACTGCTTCCAACAAGTTATTGGCAATAAAAGTTGGTAGGGCTGTAGTTGTGAGAGACGACAGATCATCAGAAGTGCATATTGTGATGGCCTGAATTTATGAACATGTTAATCGTAATAGCATCAGTTAGCAGATTAATTAATATAAAGTTTGATTTTGTCGAGGCTAAATATGTAAGGATCATAGCAGGTGGGATTCTGTGGTTTCTGCCTACCCCCATGGGAAAAAGGCGTTAGTTTACGTATGTACGTATAATGTAACAAAGTTGCTAGTTGAACCAATAATTTGCTGTAGGTCAGCGTTTCCGATTCGGTGGGACACGACCCGGTACTGGGTCATCAAAATAAAATACTGGGTCCCAGCATTGTTGCCTTGTTTTAACAATAATTGGAGATATGCGAGACAAGACTTTTGATAGATTTTTGTTTATCTTGTTGTCAAGAATACACAAAATTAGGTAATCAAGCAATAACTTTTTTAATGCCATTTGTCACAACTTATAAAATGTGAAGCTGGGTTTTTAACACTAACTTACCTGAAAAATAAATATAGAATCCGACTTGAAATGGAACCAGATCTCAGGATAATACTTTCATATATCCCACGATCTTGGATTCTTTTATAAAACATAAGCAGCAGCTCCATATTTCGCACTATATAGGCGATACCGAAATATTAGTAAAACATTCTTGTTATAACAATAAATGTGTACCCACTTAATTTAAACAGCAGGGGCGGGGCGGTGTTAGAAAGTATTGAGTGGATCACGAAGGGGCAGTGTGAAAATTACCAGGCCATGGCAGAAGAATGTTTGAGAAACACTTCTGTAGGTGATCTAATACTTAAAGCAATATGCTGTAGAAATCAACCAAGCCACATTGATCCAACTTTTTGATAACGGCACACTACCTCTCAGCTGTGCTCAACAGTGGAAAATTATAGATTGATAAAGTTGAAGATGATAGCTATTGTGAATATGGAGTGCAGTGAGTGAGAAGAATTACTTCACAAACTGCATACTTATTTCCTGCAGGGGGATATTTTAATTTTGAAATGTTACAAAATCGGCAGTTATTATTGCCAGGTGTAATGGAAAATGGAGCATATTTAAATTTAACAATGTTTAGTCTCTCATACATAAAGGAGACTTACAAAAGACAAACTAAAACTTTTGTTTTTTAGAATTTTCTATTAGATTCTATTTATTTATTTGTTATTGTTGCCTTTTTTATTATTTAAATTAACCAATTAGATACCTCTACTAATAAATCGAATTCGCAGTCAATTAAAAAAAAATGTAGTTAGGAATACAAATCTTTTTAGAATTGTTTGGACAATAATTATTACTGAAATAATTTATTAATCATATAACACTCTACTAGTTAGGGGCATAGATTCAGATGAAACCTCTATGAAAGCTTGAGAAAATACCCAAAATGAGTCAATAACAAAAACATGATTCGCCTTTTAAATCGGCTGCTGCGCTTTGTTTCGTACAAGCTTTCGCTAAAGAAAAAATCAATGACAAATATAAATTACGTACTAAGAATACAATCCATCAGAACCAGTATTTTGTTGAAGTTTTTTTAATGTAAGTAACAAAAAATATCTCACCAATCTACGTCGTGTCGTCACGATTTCACATTGTAAAATAAAATCCAGAACACACATTTAACAATGATCACGAATTACCCCCGCTTCTAAAACAAACGCATGCTTTTTTATTTAAGTAAATATTCACAAAATCCCACACTCCGCACTCGCGTCTACCTACGAAAAATAAAAATATATGTAACAAAGGAGACGTTTCAACTGGTTTCCACCAAGTTTTCTCCTCGACGACTGCCCAGTGTTGTGATTTTGTCAAAGTGATGTCCGTTGCGTGCCACAGATGTAGTAAACCAAATCGACATATTTTGACATTGGAATCGAGTCGTAAAACCGATAATTGAAGAATTATATAAAAAATTAATGATACGTCAAATACCAAAACTACGTAAAAGTTGAACTTTCAAAATATATATCAAAAATATATTATTTACATCAAAGGGTGTTACAATAAAAATACCGTTAACCAAGCACAAAGCATAGAAAGGAAGCCACCGAAATACAACCCTAGCCCCAACCGAGCGAGCGAGTCGAGTCCACCTTTGTGAATACTGAATAGTAGCATACTTTTGTAATTTTATTTATCGCAAGGAACATTTCCAAGAGTTGAAGAGTATTAGTTGTACCTATGTTAGTGTACACAAAACGAGTGTATTCAAGGGGCGTATACAAGATTTAAAATGTTTTGGCTAGTCATTCTCAGAGTTTAAATCAAACAACACGTATTTACCTCAGTGAACACAGTTCATTCGCAGTAGCCGCATCACCAAAATTTCACAATGAAACTCACAATTACAACTCTGAACGATGAAATCTTCGTCTTGGACGTATCCGAAGATTTAGAGTTGGAAAATTTTAAAGCGTTTTGTGAAATCGAATCTGGGTTCCCTGCGAAAGACTTCATCCTGAATTTCAATGGAAAACCGCTATTGGACGATAAGAAATCCTTAAAACAGCACGGTGTTCACGACGGGGATGTCATCGTGCTTCTTCACATGATGCAGTCAGCCTCAAACCTCAACCAGACTGATTCCAGTCAAGGTACAAGTATAAAACACAATTTACTTTACTTTTCACTGTGCATTTTAAAATTGCATTGTCATGCCTATTGTCATTGATGACATAGTGTATTTTCGTCAATTTTATTACTGGCAGCCAAGATCCAAACAAACAGTCTTTTAAAATACAAAGAGAGCTAAATGCAATTCGCCAAATGTTGGCTATAATCAACCTTTAATTTGTACAGACCATAAGAAAAAAAAAACTAAACAATGACAGTTAATGTCAATAAATATCTTTTCTAATAGGTTGAGCTACTTTTTTTATAAATAAATTAAAAACCTCATCATCCTTGCAGCTTTGCCGACTGGCTTAGCCAGTTTAGACTTCAGCGGCATCAGAGTCCCACCAGCAAGTGCAAGCACTTCAATGGCAGCTAGAAACCCGCCAGTTGAAGAGGACCCGCGCATTATCAGGGAAATGTTCTTGGCTAATCCAGATCAACTTGCTCTCCTGAAACAAAATAATCCCCGATTAGCTGATGCACTTCTCAGTGGAAACTTAGGTACGCACATAATTACATTACTTGAAGTAAAATATGGAGGTAACTTGTTTTATAGCAAGAGTTTATGTGATAGTGCTTATTAGTTTCCTGTGCATAGTAATAAAACTGTTGGATAGTTTTTTGGTTCTTTTTAACATATTATTGTAGCTTTTATTATAATTTATTTCGGATGGGAAAAAATATAATTTCAGCCTTTTAATACACATTCCTTGGAATATACCCCATATTCCCTGGAATGTGTACTGTAAGGCTGAAATTATATTTTTACAGTTATTACTGTATCTAGTGCTTTCCTTTATTATTAAATTGTTTTTAGTTGTATACTGTTATAAGTTTACCTTTGAAATAAGTCCAGTAAGTATAGATTCAAGGTTTTTCAATTTCAATCAAAAGATCTCGATTCAAAAGTCTCTTAATAAAACCTAGTAAACAAATCCATTTGTATAATACTGAACTGTTTAACAAAAACTAAAGTCATCTAAAGGTAGCACAAAATGATGTTTAGGTAGATTAGGTAACCACAGCACTAAAACCAAATTAAACAGAAAACTATGATTTATTCTAGTTAAGCATTTCAGAGGGTCTAAGATACAATTTTTCCAGCAAATTCATTGAATTCACAAGGGGTATGCTTTATTAATAATAATGGTGATTGGGATAACATTAACAGTTGATATTGAGAAAACCAACTTTAATAATAAGAGTGGTTTTCTTTATAATCACAAGGAATTATTAATTGTTTCTAACCAATAATATTAAATATACTACAGATATGTGCCCAGCCCGAAAATGGCAATATCACATTGTACTTGGATCTATCCATCATCACCGACAGGACTATTGTAGACATTAAGCCTGCTATAGTGTTGGTGGATCAATCAGAGCGCTGCACAATTTTTGTTGACATAAAAATCCTGTAAGACAAGTACCTTGTGGAAGCCGAGAAATATAAGCCTATCTTGACTTGACTCTCGACATGTGGTATCTGGACTCGGTGACCATTGTGCCAATAGTCATGTCTGCCAAAAGCCTTGACCAACACCTGAGGAGGCTCTCTTTAGGCACTGGATCAAGGGTCTAATTCAGAAAGGCGCGTATTGTTTAGGGGTTTCTCTCCCTGAAGTCTACACCATCGGTAGCTTGGACCCTGTCCCTGAAACGGGTGGGCCACTATATATTTATATTTTTTAATGTTTTTTTTTTGTCTCTGTTTAAATATTTAGAAGTATATTTTTTTAAGTACGATTGAAGAATAAAGGAGAGTAATTAACCATCACAAATATATAATGTTGAAAATTTAAATCTTGTTTCATAGATACATTTGCTTCTGTGCTTCGCGAACAAATCTTAGCTAGAACGGAACGTCAGCAACAGCGTATAAGGTGAAAAACATTATAGATTGGTTTCGTGAGATAGGTGTAAATAGGGAGACATGACTTAAAGCTAGACTTATTTCAGGATGATGAATTCAGATCCATTTGATACAGAAGCGCAGCGTATGATAGCCGAGGAGATCCGCCAGAAGAATATAGAAGCCAACATGGAAGCCGCCATGGAGTACAACCCTGAAACATTCGGCACTGTGGTGATGCTGTACATCAATTGCCATGTGAATGGGTATGCTTATCATTAATACACTAGTTTTTCTTTGCTTCATTTTCATCAGTAGTATTTTTATTAGCTCTGTTCTCATTTTTAGTGGTAAAAGGGTATGAGTAGGTATCCTCACTATCTATTATATAATATACACTTTTGTTGCATTCAGATGGATTTTTATGGCTATTATTTGTCATGTGAAAATTTGATAAGGCATTAGAGATGTAGCATTCTTAAGACCTTAAAACTTGAATACAATATTTATGGCAGGTAGGCCAATGATGTGAATAATATATGCACATTGGTATTCTAGATTTCCAGTGAAAGCATTCATCGACTCTGGTGCACAGACAACAATCATGTCAGCAGCATGCGCGGAGCGATGCAACATCATGCGGTTGGTGGATACAAGGTATGTAATCTCAGTTCAAGCAACCAAATTTAGAATGGAATCACCAACGAAACTGACCGTGATCAACACGCCTAAACAGCGTTAAGGAGTTGTTAGTGTCAATATTCCAAAGCAATTATGACACGTTTAGATCTGATCACGTTCATTTTTCGCCCTAATTCGCGTAAAAGAACTGAATAATTTAATGTCGGCCATTGTGCCCTTCATTTTGTTGGAGGTCAATCACAGTGAATCAATTTGGCTGAATGGTGTACCACTGCTTTTGCTTTAGTGTTTATACTATACAGCGATATATGAGAATAACTATATGATCATTAATAATTTTACAATGTCAGATTGACTGTTTTGTGTTTATTGATATGTTATTGGAGCAGGAACTCATAGTTTGAACAAATGTTAAGCCGTTGTTCCACTGCGGCTTAGGTTGTGCACGGAGAGGCTACATATTTTAGCTGCGAGTACTACTGCACAATGCGCGCCCAGATAATTGGGGCGGTATTTATGCACAGTACAACCGTTTACGTTTATCCTTCTTTGTGGCAAAAGATGTTATGGAGATATACCTGGCAGGAGGCCAATCTGTCACTGACCGGTCACTGACACGACATGGCACTCCACGTTTCATTGCAAATTATGCTGAGATCACACGGTTTTCAACAGTATACGATTCAAGTGTATCGCCACAGGGTTTGTTGCCGCGTGGGTCGTACTTCGATTTGACTGGCACTGTAGCGTGGAGACGCTGATAGTGTAGTTGGTAAATAAATCCTTTATTCTGGATCAAACATTTCAAGTGAAGCTGCTGAGCGTGGAGTCCTGGGTTGTATTCCCGTTTCGAGCCAAGCGCTATTGGGTTTTTATTTTTTTGGTCCTGCGTCTCATCTCCCCGGTCATGTCGATGGCCGCCCGTTCGATAAGAGTAATAGGACAGTGAGTGCACCTGTTTTTTTATTATTATGGCCTCCCAACGTGAAGATTTCTCTCATGAATCTCTTTGACGATTCTCTCAGTTAATTCGCTGTTCTTAGGTAAGAGTATAGGATGCTTAGCGTCATACGATAGATCAGAATTTGTGAACCTTCCTTGACATCTTAACATTTCATTTGTATCAATGAATAACCCTGTTTTGGATAAATGCATCATCCTTCCTTTGTATTCTTCTGGATATTATATTTTTTGTAATTCTTTTATTTCTTGTGATTGTGAGTCTAAAACCTTGTCTTGGTTCAATCCTTCATCCTATAATTTGATTTTAATTTGTTTTTCTGTGTTTGACACACCCTCCCGCGACAGAAGAGAGAGAAGTATTTCTTGATAGACCTCTAGGCCAATGCTTTGGATCTTGTTTTAAAAAGCCAGGTCCATCCAACCATCTCTTCCACTCCCCCTCTGAGGAAGTAGGACGTGTAGCTACGTCTGCAGGATTAAGACCAGATGGTACACAATCAGATTTTTCTCCTGTTTCATTTCTTCCAGTCTTTTAAATACAGGTTCAAGTAATTTCTCTGAATGATACCAATCAATTACTATTTGACTGTCTGTCCACAATGTCATTGAAGTTACAACTAATTGTTAAAATCTAAATATGTATTTCTCTAATCAGCACTCTCAATAACTCCAACCGTGGTATTTTTAAATGTTCTTGATCTTTGATCTTTGATAGGAACTAACCGTGATTTACCTATTATAAAATTGGCGATAGATGAGTCGGGAAAGCAGTGTATTTGAACTTCTGTTTCATTGGGTACAGTGATATTTCTTGGCAGAGATATGGTCGCTACTAGCTTTAATACTTTGACATTAAGGTGAAGAAGTACAAAGTTTCTTACATAGCGCCTTTGTGTGATGCTGGTGGGTGATCCTACACACATTTTCATAATAAACAACTAAGCTACTTACACGTGCTTAGCGTGGCCGTGTGTCATAAATCGATCCATAGTCACTTTGAACCTTCAAGTTAAGAGCGTTCAATCTTCAGAAGGTAGAATTTCAAATGATTTTAAATCTTTTATTCAGTTATTTTGTATGTTTGTACCTCTATGTAAGAATATTATATTTGAATTTGTTGACGGGAATGTAATACGTTTGTAGTTAAAAGCAAGAAGGAAAAATTTTGCACGGTGCGAACGGCGAAACGTGTAGTAACTAAATCAAAAGTATTGAAATGTATTTATCGTGCCACGTGTAGCGTCCACCGGCGGGACGTGGCATTATAAGTAAATTTCTCAGATTTTTAACCAGGCTGCAACAGCTTCAGCAATCACGTGGCCGCGTGCTTTTGTAAATTCTTTCGCAGTTGCTCGCTGCCCGTGTTTTGACAGAAGGATAGTAAAACAATAAAACTAAGACAATTATACAAAAACAATTTTGAGAGTGGTGAGAATTACTGACGAAGCTGCGAAGGTGTGATTACTTGCCTATGGGCGGATAAAAAAAGCACGCTCTAGCTGTTACATAGGGCATGAAAGTTTACCAAAGGTCAACGAAATACGTCAAGTAGAGTCGAAGCCATAAAATGTTAAAGGACACAAAATCTTTTTATGAGAAACTTTTACAATTATTATTTATTTATTTATTCATCTTACAACTATCATTACAGGTAATCTGAAACCTAATTCGATAGTGTGGCTATCACTCAATAAAATAGAAATACTAAACTGAAAATACAAAAAGAAAAAATCATTACTCTTTTTAATTGTAGGCATGGCCACCTTATTGACCTACTTTTAAAGTGAATTAAAAATTATCCACCCGATGAAATTGTATTATCCTATTTCTGAACTGGTAACGTCAACTTTTCGTATCGTTTCGCAATTTTCGGCCTTTTCCTTCCCCCTCCCATAAAGAGTTTTGACAATTTCTCAGCCTGTTTCTGCGGTTAATTCATTCCTATACACGTGACCTATCCGGTCTTACCGTATGTATTTTAAAAACATGAACAACCCACAGCTTCTTTTGACTGGTAGACATGTAATTGTCACCTGCATTAGTGATACCTCTGAGGGTTAAATGTCAATGTCATTATTCCTTTCAGCTCCCGTGCCTCGATGTATTGTACATTTTTATATGGCAGTCTTAAGATTCACAACATTAGCTTGAGGTTTATTTTTTTATCGTCTATCATTAGTATTCATAACAACATACACCGTATATTGTCAAACATTCGTTTGATAGAAATATTATTTGCTTACACAATATTTCACAATCATGTGTAATCCTCGATTTTCCCATCGTGATTTTTTCTGTATCACGAGGTTGTAGGCTCAACGAGGTTGTGAATCTTTCAATTCATATGTGCTTTCTAAGTTTATCTTGGACAGCACTGACACTGATGAAGGATAATCATCAAACATCTTGAAGAAATCTAGACTTCCAATTAGTGTAAATCTGAAATTGCCAACCCGTCTTGAGCAAGCGTGTTGATTAAAGCCTGTTTCTTCTCTGTATGAGAAGAGGCCAACAGTGGGACAGTAATAGGCTGGTATTATAACAAGTCTGCCTTTTGCCTTTGAGACACAGGTAGACCATAAACGCGGATTAGGACATGGTCAGACATAATAACACACGGACGAAGCCGCAGGATAAGCTATTTTACAATAACAATAGATCACACTAGATTCTAATAATTAATTTCTGCAGTCTTATCGTAAACCAAAACAATGCTTCATCGTGTTTATATACCTAAGTATGTTTTATTTAGATTCGAACATATTTGTTTATAGCTGATTAAATTATTTACACACATTCGATAATTGTAGCACTAATCTACTTTTTATCAAAAAGATATACTTGCTTAAATGTTATACTGAGTGAAAGGGAAACCGACCGCAATGGGATACCACGTGTTCAGTACATCAGTCCGAACCCGAGAACCCCGAGAATTCCCGAAACTTATAGAAAGAGCATTTAAACATTATAAGCTCGCGTTATAGCAATAAGGATGCGTTTTTGTGACCAGCAAACTGCATCCAACGTTTTTGGGGTTCTGTACCTCAAAAGGAAAAGCGGAACCCCTTATAGGATCACTCGCGTGTCTGTCTGTCCGTCTGTCAAAGCAAATTTACTCCGAAACTACTGGACCGATTGAGTTAAAATTTTGTACACATATGTTTGTCGGTGACCCAAAGACGAACGTGTAACGTAAATTAACTGAAAAAGAAAAAACTTTTGCCAACTATATCGTGTTACATTATCAAATGAAAGGGTTTATTGTGAGCATCTTAATTATTTTTTAAATGCATAGTTTTGACGTTATTTTAGAAAATAGGCGAAAATTGACCATTCCCCCTTTACTCCAAAACTACAGGGCCGAAAATTTCGAATAAATCACAAAAAAATAGTTCTAAGCCTATAGGTTACAGGAGAACCTATAAGAAATCTGTAGTAACAAAATAGGGTCAGATTGAAAACAACTTACGGAATTTAGATAATTAACGTAATACGGAACCCTCTCCACGCGAGTCGAACTGGCACTTGTCCGGTTGTTTTTATTGACACACATTGCCAGCTCATTGAAACTTTGTGCGTGCGCTATTTTTCAATCTATAAATACACACTGCGGTATACATCCTATATTTCTCCGTAGATGGGCAGGCATCGCGAAAGGCGTCGGTGTGCAGCGAATCATAGGAAGAATCCACATGGTGCAGATGAGAATTGAAAAAGACTTCCTCACCACTTCTTTCTCGGTACTTGAGGAGCAGCCCATGGACATGCTGCTCGGCTTAGACATGCTCAAAAGACATCAGGTAAAACGAATTTAATAGCCGCGTATTTGGTAGAATTATCGTTCGTAGGGACTTCATTTCACTAAAACATTCACGACTTTTTACATAGTGCAACATAGATTTGAAACGAAACGTTCTTCATATCGGCACGACCGGCACCGAGACGCCATTCTTGCCCGAGTCCGAGCTGCCCGAGTGCGCCCGGCTGTCCGGATACTCCGAAGACGAAATTGTCAACCAATCTATGAGGGACCACGAAGAGCGACTGGTCAAAGAAGCTATGGAGAAGTCAAAGCAAGGTGGGCGTCCCAAAAAGAAATAACAAGTACGATAAATATGGAAAGTTGTGGGATGTCATTCGTTCTTGCACCGTAATAAAAATAGTAACGTAATATTTATAAAACAATAAAAATCGTAAAACTAATCCCTTGTTTTTGTGTAGTTGATTGCATGTGTGCGGAGTAGCTAACAGCTTGTCGGTAACGAGTGCATTTTTGTCGGGAAAGTTGGGTCAGTGAATGGAAACGGTAATGAAACCAAGTTGAGAAATAAATGAAACAATGGGACTCAACTCGACAATGCATGGGGACTTTACAATTTTGATAATTTCGTTAATGTTCACCTTTTAGAAGAGTTTAACTGCTGCGATGTTTGACGCGTTTCCGGTATGTGGTTGTTATTCGTTATTTTATTATGTCATGACTTCATTGACTGTACTTTTTCGAGTAAGTAGAGTAGAGATCATGACAAAATGGATTGTTAACATAACGGCTTTTAATTGTTGGCTTCTGACTAAACTTATCGGGATATCCCGATAAGTTTAGTCACTGATATCAGTCATTAATACAAACCGTCTTTTTAATTAATATACTAGCAAATGCTTCAGACAACTGATTAGCGTTTTGGAGTTGCATTTTTTTGTTATTGGAATAGTTCACAGACCAAATCGCGGTCGCTAGTTGGGTGCTTGCAATAAAAGGGTGTTGGGAACTAACCTAAAAAATAGTGCCTTCTCTAGATTTGACCAGCTTGTTATCTTTTGAAAGTTAGTACATCCAGTATGTTTTCTATTACTTTATAGCTATATCCTAGACACAAAACAGGACCTATGTATCCGTCCCACTTCCCACCGAATATCTGTCAAGAGGTCTGTTACGTCTAGGTTTTAAATAACAAAACAGGTTCAATTTGATATACAACAATAGTGAGATATTGAAGGTCAGACAATATACTTTTTGTTGTACGTGTGCATATTCAAATTGAGTCTATCCCGGGCTAACTGGAGCGGGTACGGTGGTCCTGCATTGTATAGCTTATATAAAACGTCCCCACTAGAATTACAAGTATATTTGGACACAATTGGGTTGGTGATGTTTATGACTATTATGTAACATGTTTGACATTGAACAGAGTCCGGTGGCAACCTATTTAGACCGACTACTAGCCGCCATTCGCCACCAGAGCCAATGCAAATCAATAACCAGGCCGGTAACCAGCGAATGGGTAAGTTTAGTACACTCGCGGACAAAAAATACGGGTCAGTACAAAAAACTAAAATTACTTTTAAAATAATTTAGTTAGCGGCATGAATGAAACTGTATGTTATAGATAATTTACCAGCTATTTTTCTCTCTTCATAGTTGAAATCTTTTATCTCGTTAGACAAGACACTAATCTGTGCAACACACACACGTTCGATTCGTTGCATTCACGGCCAAGCAGAAAAATCGAATGCTCATTTTGGCACTCAACGAACATTGCGTAAATGTCTTTAACTAACACACACACACACATGTTTCAGACCCCGATGTGTAGTTGGGGCGGGTTTCGATTTCAGTTCGAGTTCAGGTGCGGGCTTCTCGCGAGTCAGTCCATGCGATTGATGTCAACGTCCTGAATATACTCATTAACAATTTGAGCTGTAGGTGGCCTGGCGGTTTCGTGCATGAATATTGAATTTTTACCCATAAAATATGAGCCGACATGCTAATTGAGAATTTCGTCCAGATATCTTGCACTAGTTAGCACGCCATTTTCTATCAGCAGTAACTCCGTGCGAATCTCTGAAGATATTCCGGTCCAAACCTCAGCAGATCCACCGCCGAACGGTGGATCTGTTATGGTTAACAGTTTTCGTCAAAACAAGCTGGAATATAACGTTCCCCTGGCTGTCGGTAAACTCTTCGCCGCCCATCATGTGCATACAGCATAAATCTGTATTCGTCAGAAAATATTACTCATGATTCTCTATCTCCCCATTGTGCGTGTTCGCGGGTGAAACGAAATCTGCTACCTGATGTTCCCTTTCAAGTTTTGGACTATTGGCAAATTTATGTTGGATCAAATTAGCTTTAAGGAGCCGTCGCATTACATACCGCTCGCTTAAGAGGGCCCTTCCCGGCGCGTCTATCGTCAATGCGAGCATGGTCGAAAAGCTTGTTGTTTCATCCAGAGCCACAGCGGCAATTTTCTTTCAACTCCTCTGTCTTACCCCGCCCCGACCCCGCACAACTCGTCTCCCGCGCACCTCATCCCGCCTAACGCGATGACATTGAACGAAAAATAGTTTTCGAAAATTTCTTAAACTTGTTCCAGGATATACGTGTTTTTGAATAAGTTTTACAAGTGTGTGAAATAAAAATTTGTCATTAAGAATCTCCATTACATGTGCAAGGTTTCTATCGTGATGATTTCTTTACTTTTAGAGTTTATGAGTACATTATGAACGGCCAAAGTTCAGGTAAAATTTGTGCAAAACAGCCATTTTTAGAGGCTTATACTGAGTTTGTTTCTACAATTTTTTATTTTTTGCTCCCATAGAAACCTAGATATAGTGCACAAAATACCTATTAGTTCAAAAAAATCAAAGATAGATGTATAATAACTGCATAATCATATACGAGCGTTTGTATGAAAAGTATGACGGGTTGGCCGCTCTTAAGTCGTCTCTACGGGTCCCGAAGTTGATTTGTTACTTGAACTGCCGCGAGGTACTGATTTCGGATCATGGTCGTAACAGTAAACCGATCCTCTCGAGCCGTAGTACATCTCGGTCTGCCGGTTCTTGGTCTTCTTATGTTCTGCCCATTTTCTCGGAAACGTTGGACGACTCGCTGCACTGTAGAATGTGACATGTCTATTGTTCTTGCTGTAGTTCGCTGACACCTTTTTTCTAACAATTGACGATACATGTACATTCTTCTTGTGTTAGCGACGCGTTAATTCAATAATAATGGTGAAAAACTACAATGACCGCCTTTTATCATTTTGATTTGACACATTGGAAACAAAAGCGAGAAAGCAAGCAAAGGTGCAACAACCGTGAATTGGATAAACTTCCAAAATCAAAATCAAAATATTTTTATTTCCCATAGGCCTAGATGGGCCTAGGTGAAAAGACGTCAAAGCATAGATAAAACGTCGACAAAAACGTGCACGGTTCGGGTTGGTCGTTTCCTATGGAGAAGAACCGGCAAGAAACTCCATGGTTACGCTTTTCAAATCATTTGGTGTTACAATATTATCATGTTACAGCATTAGTACTTAAGTATGGGGGGACAGCGTAGGCCCAACAATAAGTCTTTACTTACTACACAAAAAATGTAAAACAAGATAAAAAGTTAACAAGCATCTGGGAATCTACAAAGCCTACAATGCTCACACATTCACAAACAATCGGTAAAAAAGAATCAACACAAAGGTAAGAAAACATTGTAAAATACTAAATTGAACAAGTGTCATAAATATTGTAGTCAGTGCTGTAACTATTCTGAGCAAAAGATGTATAAATGATTAGAAAACTATTGTAAAAAATCTCTCTCAAACGCAAGGTTTTTATTTTTTTTACTTTTTACGTATTTTGTAGATTATTTAAGGTTTTGTTTCATACGATATTAAAATTCTATGTACCTACTACAGTTAGTTTCATGCATGTACACACGGCTACACATCAAGCTATACATTTCCAGTATAAGCTGACCTCGCATTGTACGGAAATCCTATACAATGCGAGATCAACATAAACTGGAAATGTATAGCTTGATGTGTAGCCGTGTGTACCATTATTCATTTGCAAGTTACAGAGATTTTAGTCATCGACCCGTATTATTTGTGCGCGTGTATTAGTATGGCATTAAAGTAAATTCTTTCTCTCCACTAAGTAACAACTAGTATTTTAAAATGAAACTATCTGTTTTTAAATATCTTTTCAGTTCTGGGAGATCCTAGCCAGACTATCATGCCCAATGACAACTTTGGCGAACTTGAAGTAGAAGAAATAATGTCCCTTGGATTTACTAGGGAACAGGTATGGGTTTGAATACAATATCAAAATTTACCATCCTTACTTCATATATTAAATTCCGGTGTGAGTACGTTCGTAATTCTGCTCCTCATAAACGGCGATCTGGATGGAACCCGTTCGGTGGTAGTAAAGATGGCACTAAATAGGCTTGCGTTAGTCCGCAACTCGTCGGCCCCCCTACCATGGCAATACTATCTCTAATCTACCAAGACTCGACAAAGCTCTTTCTATACAACTTGACATGTCTTGTCATTAATTTCATACATTTATAACATCGCCATGCTTGCGACGATAGAAATCTTTCCACTATCTGTCATAAAATGACAATTCATTTCGACTCTTCGTCGACAAGTGGTCATGCTACGCGGGTTGATGTGAAGCGATGACGCGGCCTAGGGTGGAGCACGCTTGCCTAGAAGAAACCGATTCACTCGATCTTTGAATAGATCCAGATTATAATGATCAGGGACCAGAGAAGCTGGCAGTGAATTCCACCTCAGATAATTATAAATATGGAAGTATGTGAAGATGTTTGTAATTAAAATCCGCATAAACGGCTGAACAGTTTTATATGATACGCACACAGATGGACCCCTGTCCTAGACAAACGATTACAAGTTCATGAAATAATTACCCGATTCGAACGCGACTCTTGAGAGGATTTTTTACTCAATTTGCCGTTATTGTTACAGGCCATTGTGGAACTACGGCGTTTCAACGGCGACAAGACTCAGGCCACCGTGGCGCTCTTCGCAAAGTCGCTGAAGTTTTAATCGCGCTTCTCTGACTGGAGTTATGTGCTCGCTAATCAGCCCCAGACAGACTGTCGACCACTTGGCGATTTAAACGTAATTAAGACACAAATATTAATATAAATTATGACTGTAGTCAACAAAAAAATAACCATTATTATGTTAAAATTTTAATTGTAGATCGTTTCAAAATTTTATTTTTGTTTATTGGAATTTATGAATTAGTTTAATGACACTATAATGCGATGTCGACACCTTCTGGTGATAGAAAGGTTTTCTTTGATCATCACGTTTTGTACATGTTGTAGTGTATTGTGTACGAGTGATGCTAAACATTACTGCTTACGCTGGGGTTTTATAAGACTAACTTAGGAAGTTACGCAGGATATTGTTCATAGTTTAATCAAGTCGGCGGCAAACTGGCTTGTGCCTACTTGCGGAGTCGGAGACTTACACTTGATGAACTGTGGTTTATATAATTGTATGCATTACAATGTTTTCTTTAGTGGCGTTTAATATTAAGATTGTACCAGACTTAAGAATACTTAGGAAGCATTCATCCTATTCAATTGGCTATATTTAATCACGAAAAATATTTAAAAATAAGCATATGCTATTACTGTATACTATATAACCGTAATTTACCGTATAATATAAATCTTGCTATAATAATAAGTGTATTTGAGTTTTAAACATGTGCCTGTCTTCTTTAGTTGCATCTTATAGAAGACTTCAGCAATCTGCCTTCGCTTTTTATTATACTTCAATCTAATTACTGTATTTTTCTGAAAATA
The DNA here is from genome assembly GCA_947578425.1 of Eugnorisma glareosa. Lineage (NCBI taxonomy): Eukaryota > Metazoa > Arthropoda > Insecta > Lepidoptera > Noctuidae > Eugnorisma > Eugnorisma glareosa. The sequence goes on from OX387957.1 coordinate 27,417,771, forward strand.
GTCGTAAAAAAGGAAAAAACAAAGATATGGTTCACATACCCTTACCAAATGCGGAATAATGTTAAAACCAGGACCAGGCTCCAGAGGAAGTGAGAATGCAATATGTGAGAAGCGAAACCGTCAGCGGATTTTCGTTAATGATAATATGTATTTATCGGGCAAAAAATTTGGTCCATTTTGTTTTACCCCCTCCTTTAAATGAAGTCGTTTTAATGATGATGATTCAGACATAATTAATAGTATATTCTAATTATGAAAGTCATGATGGGTTCTTCAATGATATAAAAATAAGTGTAAAAGGGCAGGGTATTTTCGTAAAAGTCTCTCACAGTTAGATATAGTTGCCGGTCCTCACATTTGGCATACTCAACTTTCTACTAACAGCGCGAGCACTATATGAAATTCAGATTTGGCACATGTGGAATCCGTGTTTGTACTGTATCTTTTTATTCTGGTTATTTCTTAACTTTTCTTTCCTTCTTTCTTACCTGGGTAACCAATAGTTTTATAGGGAATTTACTCTATCGGAAATATAACTTGAAAGAATTTTGTATAAGATAATTTTGTACCTTATCTAAGTTGATATTTTGTATGTTTTCATGATTAAAGTTAGTTTTTATTATTCAAGACTTGTTTCAATCATTTCACCTGCAATGAATACAATTCGCAGACGTTGATAACACACGCAATGGAATCATATAAGGTGATAGAGACAGCATCATAATATTCCTGCCCTTGTCCCACGTTATTTGGGGTCGGCGCAACACGTTTTTAGGGTCCCGTACCTCAATCGGCAAAACGGAACCCTTATAGGATCACTTGGTTGTCCGTCTGTCTGTCTGTCAAGACCCCTGTTTACAGGAACGCGTGACGGTAGCAACCCCTTGGAGCAATGAAAAAATCAAACGTGTAAGTCAACGCGATCAAAAGATTTGAGTGTATAAGTCGCATAATTATGCGATTTCACAATGGAATCAAAACCTATAGGACCTTTTGTTCTAGAATCATGAAATTTGGCAAAAAGCAAGGCCTTACAGAACAAATAAAGGAAAAATACAAATAAAATAAAAAAAGTTGAAAATTAATGGGTGTCCCCATACATACATAGTTGACGCCAATTACGATATTTATTTTTTTAGATTATGGTACGGAATTCTTCGTGTGGCCGGTTTTTGTTTCTACCATTCTCCCCTGTCAATCGTCACGCCATCTATATATTTACTCCTTTTTCCTACATATTACTCCGCACACAATCCATACATCTTTTCTTTGGTCTTGTTCTCCCTCTCGATCCATCAACATTTATACTCTTTCAGTCACATGCAATTCGTCCCTGTTCATCACATACCCGTAACAAGACAGTCGATGCCCTTTCAGCTTTTCTGTAACAGGCGCAACTTTCAAACTTCCTATAATATACACATTCCATACTTTATCCATTCTTGTACACAACCACATCAACATTCCCACTCCGCTACATGCAATCTGTTTTCTTCATAATCTTCTTATCAGTGATAGAGACAACAGTGCAGAGTCAAATTGCCATATTTCATGATTCTAGAACTAAAGTAACTTTTTCTTAATTGATTAAATGCCCTCATTTTCTCATCTTGTAAACCTTATAGTTTCATCTTCATGAGTGCCTTATAAACAGCCAAATAGGTCACCAGTTATGGTGGTGGTATGTTACGTGCTAAATATAAAATTCACGTGTCACTGTTCATATGTACACTAATGCTACAGCTCCGAAACCACCCAACCGATGTCAGTGATTTTTTGGGAATTTGTACAGTTGGTTCAGCTTGAAAGATGGGACAGTTTTCTCGAAGCATATTCCCGTATTGAAAACTTGATAGCGGTAGGCAGGGCAGGGCGTGATGAGAGAACACTAAAACTACGTTTTGAAAGTTTCAGATAGGGTCTAAAACTAACAACGGGCTGTATAGCAACGTTAATTTCCATCTTGGCGTACAGGGCCTGAACCAAAACGACAACAGGCAAAACATCTCAAAGATAGCATTTCAAATACTTTTAAATCGCTTTCAAAGTTTTGTTCATAATAACCCCATTTTAAAGGCAAATTATGTATTCATCGGTAATCTTTCAGGAAGGTAAAAGCATACCTGCAACATAAAAAAATACCCTGATACTCTCAAGAAGTGAGGCATCTATTACAGACATATTCATGGGGCCAATGGGGGTAAGTGCTGCACTTTTGTATAAAACGGTAGATTGTTATTTAAACAAAATTATGAAGGATATCATTAATCCTGAACTAATGACATGGCGGCACTTGTGAGCAGGATTGTATAAAATGCGCAGCACGGGTAAGGCCACTACAAGGTGGACCGAAGATCCAAAGTAGCTAGAATCCGCGGGATGCGCGCAGCGCAGGACCAGCCCTTCTATCCAGCTGCAGACTGTCGACTAATATGTTATAACATGACATCACGCCGAGAGCAGCGGTGGCCCAGTGGTGGCGGACCCTACTTACGAACAGTAAGTCGTGGGTTCGAACCCAGGCAGGCGCATTACTTTGTGTAATTTATTTCATCACCACTGCTCTCAAAAATGGTGAAGGAAAACATCGTTAGGAAACCGGCATGTCCTAGAACTAAAAATTCGAAGACATGTGACGTCTACCAACCCGCACTGGGCCCGCGTGGTGGATTATAGCCCATTCCCTGTCATAGAGAGGAGGCCGTGTGTCCCAGCTGTGGGAACATTATAGGCTGATGATGTTTATGCTAACATCACGCCATTTCTATTGACAACAACCGGGCACAAATCCAGACTGTGGCTGCCACTGAGAAATTCCCAAAAACCCGTCACACTGCTCGACCTGGGAATCGAAACCAAGACCTTGCTGCAGAGTCGCGCTCCCGACACTAGACCAGCAAGCAGTCTGTCGACTAATATGAAGATTTTTATGTTTATTTAACACTACAAGCACAAAGTACAGAGGCGGACTTAAAGCCATAGGCATTTTCTACCAGTCCACCTTTGGGCGATGCAGACTAGCAGTGGTAGGTGTATATCTGAAAATAATTATATTTTATACTAAAATAAACTACAAGGATATATATAAAATACTATAAATGTGTTATTGGGCATAGTTATCTGCTGTGGCATAATAATATCAAAAGGGGCTCTTGAAAAAAATAATATTGATGTTCGGTTTAGATTCGTATAATATTCACGTTTTACAAATGTATAACAAATATCGTAATTGGTACAAGTAATTTGAGATCATAAATTTAAATTTTATAACGATATAATTATGGCTAAAATTCATCGCATTGTATCTTAATAATATCTAGGACTAGATTTCACACACGTTCATACCTATTGGGTAATAAATACTCATAGTATAGGGTCTTGGCCTACCATAAAAGCCGATATTCAAACCCAAGTAAAATTATATTAAAAAGTACACTGTAGATTACGTATCAACCCTAGTTGAATTATTCGCAGGTACAAACAGGTACCTGATCAAATTAGCATCGCGTTTATATTGAAACAAATAATATGTATAAATTGGCGTTTTGATTACTTCAGTGATATGGTAAAAGATTCTAAAAATATACCTAAACATTATCATCTGCGTCAGGCGGTTGACTGGCCAACTTATTTGCCATTGCAGTTAGAATATCTGTTAGTCGAGCGAATCTTTGATTTGGCGTGGTTAGGGCACCTCTTTCTCCCCAAAGGAAGTTTATGTGGAACTCTGTTCTGAACAGTTCGAGGAGAGTAGGGTCTAAAACGGGTCCTAAAGACGACATCTCTTGCACTACAGTTCTAGCGTTTCGTTTGAACATTTCGATTTGGTTGGGGAAGTGTCGGGCGGCGTCTAAATGGGCCGCAGTCGCGTTGAAGTCAAATTCCAGGCTGTTCATGAGACTGGCAGGGAATGTCTCGTCGGGCTGCATTAGGCCTCCGCCTTCGCCGTCTATAAAAGCAAAATACTCGTTTTATCGACATGTGTTGTCTCTGTATTTAAAAGGTTCTGCTTCTCGCAATGAATATTCTTGGATTCCTAACGCAGCTGTTACCATTTGCATATCACTCACCAAATAAATGGAAGCACAGTACTGGCGGCAGGATATACGGCGTCGTTGTGTTGGGAGGCAAAGGATTCGTGCCTTCGTTCATACTTTTAAAGCAAGGCCTCAGTTTAGCCTCGAACATAAACGCATTGTCCGTGAAAACCCTTCTCAAAATATTCCACGCGTTCTCCAGGCACTCCACCTTTGAAATACAGAAAAATGTTAATTATTTTTCACAGAAAGTAGGTACGATATTTTATTATTTGTCTTCGTAGTCGTGGCTAGAAGCTTTGATTCTACAAATTGACATGTTTATTACCTGAGGCATACACAGTCCAAACATAATGGCTGAAAACCCGTACAGATTGCCCAACGCAGTCTTTATTTCAACTGCCAACAGAATCCAGTCGTTGATGGTGTCAGCTCGCTGCCTGTCTGTCTGACAGGTTAGTATCGTCACCGCTATCAATAGGCGATAAGTCTCAATCCTGAAAATGAAAATCAGATTGAAGTCCCGTTTCAGTCTCTTCAAAGTTATGAATTTTATACTCATGCTCATTTATGACTACCTTTCTATAACATCTAAACGCAAGGGTCGACCTTGGGGTAAAAATAATAGTTCTAATCCTGATGCAGTTTTTTCAAGACCTTCAATTTGAATTGCATCGTCAAAGAAGAAATACAAATCTACTTTCGTCATGTGATTTGCTAGGATCCTCGGCCCAGATGTACGTAATAACAGTTTGATCGTGTGTAACGTTTCAGATTCAAGCGGTTTTGATAATCCAGTCGGTATGATTTGCGATTGAAAGTTTTCTAAATTAATTCTTGAATCCACCACGTAATCCAAATTTTCTGACTGTAAAAGTTTTGCTTCAGTGAGTTCATAATCAAATTGCTGCTTTATGGTCGGTGTCACCAGACTGTAATCAGATTCCATTCTTGATTTATTTGGATCGCTGTGCGCTGAGCTTTGAGTAGAATCTCCGGATCCATTGCCTGAATCTGATCCCGAAACTTGGTAGAGTCGCTGGAGTTCTAATCGTCTTTCATCTGCTTTTGGTCCATCGTATCTGGCTGGCTTGGCTGGAGGACTAGTTGGGAGATTGGCATCCCAGGTGTTCGAACTGGAGTTAGACTCACTGCAAAAGTTTTTCCCATGTATGTGTTGTTGACTCTGAATTACTCCATCAGCGCTGGCGCTTTTGCCATGAGTGACATGTTGTCCCATGTCGATAGGTGTTAGTGAGTGAGATCGTTGTTTCTTAAAAGGCACTCTAAGTTGCATTCCAGGCTTTGCTGCAAAATGACTGTACAGACTGTAAGGGTTTCCGTAGGAGCTGTCTCCAACTGGTGAGACAACGATATTCATATCATCGTTCTGAATATAATTCGTAAGAGGCGTCACCCGGTTGGCTGGGTATTGAATCCTGGCTCCAGATGCGGCTGATATAGGTTTACCAGATCCAACGTAAGAAGTGATGAGATCGGCGACTGTGTCGTAGGCTTCGTCCTCGAATTGATATTGGTGTCTTTCGTACACCGTGTCGGGGTGGACGATGATCTGAAATAAAGTATTATTTAATTCATAATTTAGTAACAAATTAAAAAGACATCGCAGCTGCTGTGATTCCTTACCCGTTGTATAACGAAATGTAAATGTTGTCCATTGGACCGGCAGCTGAGCACGTAGTTGTCTGGCTGAGACGAAGAGTCTCTCACAAGGAACTCCCGGTCCTGTTGAAGCAGACTCTCGGCTGCTGTCCTGCTGAGTGCACCGTGGTACCAGCCGTGGGAAATGATCTGGTCTGATGGTAAGGAAAACTCCCATTCCAGCAGACCAGACGAGGTCATAACATTCGGATCCTGGAATATGTGCAAATAACATTGAGTAGAATTATCATCCACTTAGAATTATAAAAAGAACAAAGTAAAATAAGAATAGTTATTTAATAAACATTAAAAAAGTTAAACGATCTTTTTTTGTCTTTGTGCCCACCTACTTACAAATAAAAACCTATCTATAGAGTTCAGTATTAACAGGTGTATTTTTTACAATTAAAAAAAAAACAAAAATTGGTTTATTTTTCAACATTGAACTCGTATACAAAATAACAAAGTTTCGTGTCCGGGTGATTACTGATTAGTTATCTTGTAACTAGGCAATCCTGGCTGCAGGATCAAGTTGTGTCTGTCATAAAATAGTACTCGTAAATTTTGATATAAGTGGGGAATTTTGTTATTGCATTCGAGGCGGAACTAACACCTGATTCGAGCTGCAGGCGAGGGGGCTTTGGAGCCGAAAACTGCAGTAACAAATCCCCACGCGTATCAAACGACGTTTTTCAATACACTTTCGAAGAAATAGTATATTAGAACGGAAAGTATTTTTGTCAGGAATTATTAGGAAATTATGATTTAATTTGCTTTTCTTCCGCGATTTGCTTTCGCCAGGTTGAAGAAGATGCAAAGGTACGGTGCCGCTAAACAGCCTAATATGAAATACTTATAGAAAATTAATTACAAATATAATTTAGAACACAACTAAATGTTAATTTGTTCATAAAAGTAAATATTTCTTTTAAATAATCATGTATAACTACTTATGTTAATCTATTTGTACAAACAATTTACATACCTACTCAAATAAAATTACACCGCAATTAAAGTCATTGAACCCATTTGGACTTAGAAAAGTTTAATATAGTTACCTATTTGTGGAAATTTTCATTTCCGCAATTTGCAGAAAAATATTAAAAATCCGCTCGTGTAAAATACAATGCATGTTGAAACTAATCGTAGTGCGATAAAAACCAGTTTTCGAGAAAGTGTATTGAAAATTTACTGTCTCCAGAACCAAAACTGTGAGCACAATTTCAGCTCAATCGGTTGGGGAAACTGGTTAAACAATACATACTAACAAGACATGATAAACAAAAGTGTATAATAAAACAAAGACAACAAGAAACACTTTGATTCAAAATATCTATTAGAGACCTTTTTCATACAAATGAAATGCGAAATTTAAATGTAGTTTAATATCTGTACCGCAGAATCAGCCGGGTTCTAGAAACGCTTAATTTATTGCAGGTTCTTGATAACAGCCCTACATCTTCACCCACATATTATTACCGCGTATTAGAGGCGTATCTATACAGGTAAGTAAGACCAAGAATCCGATTCCTGACATCCCCTCTATGATTTCACGACGACCCCGGATAGGCTTAAAAGTCATAAGAGCTTCTTATGCTCCACCCAGGCTATTCAAGACTAACCACCAAAGGTGAGAAGCAAACTGTGGGAAGAGAAGCATCCACCACCTCCCGATTTCGTTAAACCCCAGGAAGGCAGATGGCCTCTGGGACATGATCTGCAGTAGCCTGCATGTTTGGAAAGCACGCCGCTTTAAACACAATTTGGCAAAATGGGGATTAAAGATCCTTCCGACACAGTTTGAATGCGGTGCCTCCGACCATGCAGAGGATGTCCCACTTGCGTGAGTGTCCGAAGTGTGCACCTTCACTTTTAGAGGACCTAAATACGCCATGGACGCCGAGATTAACATCTTTTGTCTTTGTAGTGATTTAAATGAATGACATATGTAAAGATGGAAGAAGACAAACATCTATAAAAATAAAGAAAATTGAAGTGTCTGTTTGTAATATGAAAATAACAGCTTTTTGCTACTTAGAATATTAAAATAATTACGACATTTATATATATTTTTCAATACACTTTCTCGAAATTTGGTTCTTATCGCACGCGTGGATTTTTAATATTTTTCCGCACACGTGCGGAAATATAAATTTCCACAGATAAGTTCAATGACTATAGCTATAATTGGCGATGATGGTTTTTTTTTAATCTCGCCATTCTCGTATTTAAATTGTATATAAATAGAATATCATAGATAAACATGATTATTTATAACAAATATTTACTTTTATGAACAAATTAATATTTATTTGTGTTCTAAATTCAAAAATATTTGAATTCTTTCTTTCATAATTTATTGTTTTTTTTTTTTCATATTAGGCTGTATAGCGGCATCAGATCTTTGACCTAAAGCAAAGCGCGGAAAAAAAGCAAATTAAATCATAGTTTCCTAATTATTCCTGACAAAAATACTTTCCGTTCTAATATTTTATTTCTTCGAAAGTGTATTGAAAAACGTCGTTTGATACGCGTGGGGATTTGTTACTGCAGTTCTCGGCTCCATAACACCCTCGCCTGCAGCTCGGGTGTTAATTCCGCGCTCGAATGCAATAACAAAGTTTCCCCACTTATATCAAAATGTACTATTTTTTCATTTTTTCTGGCTTTCTGTCTGTTCCGGCTAAGCTCCAAAACGGCTGGACCGATTTTGACGGGACTTTTACTGGCATATAGCTGATGTTATAAGGTCTAACAGAAGTTTTTATTTTAGAAAAACTATTAGGGTTCCATGCAAAGAAAATAAAACCCTTGAAAGTGTTAACACAATCCGATTCAAACGACTAATCTCCGGAACGGCTAGACCGATTTTGACGGGACTTTTACTGGCAGATAGCTGATGACATAAGGCGTAACGTAAGCTTTTACTTTCGAATAAGAATTAGGGTTCCGTGCAAAAAAATGAAAACCCTCGAAATTGATAACAAAATTCGAATCAAAAAGGCAAATCAAGGGAAGTTTTTTTATAATAATTGTATGCGAATGAAGGTCGCGGGCAACAGCTAATTGCATAATACAGGACAACATTATCACTAATTTATTTGTTTATTTATCTTGTCTTCGTAAAACTGAGTAATAATGGGTGTAAAAATACTCTTAACCTTAACAAAGCCGAAAGGCACTTGTTCTCCCCGTCTTTGAGATCATTGTTTTGTTCTGTACCATTTATACCTGAGAACTTTCTAGTTACGGAGATATAGGAGCTCAACGTTCAAAATTTTTCTCAAGTTTTTTTATTAAATACTAACATGTCTTTAATGTTATAGATTACAAGTCTCCATGACCCTTGTACTATTCGATGCAACCATCAGCACAATGTTTTGAGTACCTAGGTACGTTATACATTGAGTCCCATCGTATACCGTGATATTTTACCCGAAAAAGGTCGTTTCACAGCAATCATTTTTGCGTACAGGTACATTGTTTAATGAACAGAATGCTTGACGGCTTCGTGAAAGGTTCGTTACACCTTTTAAGCCATTTGGGTGTAAGCAGAAAGGAAGAAGCAACTTACCCATAATCTTATGTCAACAACACAATAAAATCAGTGTAGATAATGCACTATGACATAAAACTAAACAAAAGACGGCAATACACGCGCACAAAATGTTATACTTACCATTTCTTTTTGTCACTTCATAGAAAAAGTACTAAGCGGTATTTATATTTGGCTGTGGACGATACTCGTGTTGAGAGTTTAGCCGGCAGTCTCACCCTTAATTGGGGGGTCGAGTCGATCGATGAAACAACCCGCCCTTTTCTAGCCGTAGGTTGGTAGCAAAATAATCGCTAACTTCATGTTTTACAGTCGCGCATTGCGTCTATGATTTCTACATTTTAGTGCTGAGGTTGGTAGTATAATGGTCGCTAACTTCATGTCTAACAGTCGCGCATGCGTATAGAATAGATTTTTGAACTTTAGTTGAGAAGTACTGAGGATATTTTTTATGTGATCATTGTTGTTATTAATGCTATTTTTCTGTTAATAATTAATACTTATGCGATAAAGCTGAAAATCTATTAAAGAATTTTGACAGATTGTAGTAGCATAATGTGCTGGAGTCTGTACATGAAGATACTTGAAACATCCCGCCTTTAACAACTCTGGAGTTCGGAGAGTTGGACATACTTCGTTTGCCTTTCAATTTTTTTTTCGCTAGCCTGAGCAAAGCTTCCACAACGACTGCGTCTCGATGCTGCATGGCCGTCTTCAAGTTGTACTCGACGACCGCTTTAGTTGGCGCATCCATCGCTCTCTTTGCAAAGCGGCCGGTGGGTTCATCGGCGTCGTCGGTGTAATAGACGCAACTGACTGTATGTCTCGACACCGCCACTACCGCGTGGGAGATGCTGTCATGGATTTGGAGTCTCCTGGACTTGGTGTTAATGATAATTACGCTGTCGAAGGTCAGACCCTGGGCCTCGTGTATGGTTAGCGTACGCGACCCTTCGCCGGACCCGTATCCCTGGCTGATGAGAGAAGCTTTCTCCTCTTGCGTATGAACCAGAAATAGGCTGTTTTAGGCGGTGCTCGGTATTTGCGCTCCTGTCTAACCTTTGACGCTCAGTGAGTGGACCCGCGACAGCGACGACTTGGAGGAGTATATCTCGCTCAACGCAAATGCCACATCCATCGGATTGCGGTGTGTGCAAAGCAGCTCTTGGGTGATGCCAGCCACCAGGTTTGGACGGGTATACCTTAACTCGAAAAGGTTCTCTCTGTCCAGAAATTTTAGCTGGTTTACGTCTCCGATGAGGACAACCTCGCTTGCTCCTGACAACTTTACTGCCATAACTATGGCCCCAAAATGGTTCATAAGAGCCTCGTCTACCGTTAGGCGGTAGAATTTATCTTCTTTCTTAAACCCGTTGACTAAGATCGAGGCCATAGTGCGCACCTTTGTCTTTACTCGGTCTCCTAAGCGGTGCGCAAGCTTTTCTCTGAGGTCTTTGGCAGCTTCGGTCGTCGTGGTGGCTACAACGTCTTTCTCCCCATCGAAGTGTTTCACCACCCAGGTTGTCTTGCCGCAACCTGGAACTCCGTTTACCCACCTGATATTAGGTACCGTCCAACTTCCCTGCGATGCTGTGTTGTCCGGGATCCCCGAAATGGACTGTGCCATTTCAAGGATCTTATCGTCTAGCATGATCTTGGTACATTTGGCGGTAACCACTATGGGGTCGTCATTTGGTGTTCTGAATGTTAGTTTTCCCACGCGTTCCGTTTCCTCCTCGTCCAGGGCCACAAAACCGTTCTTCGCGCTGTAGGCTGCCATGTACGACCCCGCCATTTCCCCTTTGATGACTTGGGATTTGACGTTGTCGTTCAATCTTGATGTCGGTCTTATTGTGTTTTGAAGGGTGACTGGTTGACGGTTTGTGTTCTCCTGATCGCCCTTAGCAATAGGAAACGCGTGACCTCGCTATACCATCCCATTTTTGGCGTTCCGGGCAGTCTTCGCTGAACACGGTGTGTGCCAGGTCGCTGTCCGTCCTGTGTGCTACCTTGCAGTTGATGCAGGTGGGCAGTTTGCCGTCAGCCCGAGTGAGGCAGTCCCTACTGCTATATGCTACCCTATGTGGTACCTATCCATGTTCCTTCTTAGCCCTTTGTGTTCCAGGGTCGCGGTATCTCTTTCGAACAGTCCCACAGCCCCGGCAGGCATCGGCCCTTGCGGACCACTTCCGGTTTGCTGACAAGTCTTTGAACACGAACGCGCCGTCGACACGGCACCTGATACGATCCTTACTTACTCCTCGTCCACGTTTATTCGTCTGGTCATAAACGCACGCCGATTGCGACGATAATTATTGTTAAATCAAAAACAAAGAAAAATATAGCAGTGCAATTGCAATTACCCTACAGAGAATCGAGTCAAACTTATCCTCTATCAAAACATGAAATGTTCAATGCAAAAATGTTTGCAAACAAGGTATCTATACGGAACAGAACATGAGACTATGACTGTACGTAAACATTGCAATAATGAGTTGAGGTTCATTTTTCAAGCAACACCCGTAATACCTCATTTAGTCGGTATTCGGCGATGGATAGTGAACTTCGCGTCTTGTGTGTAGCCCTACTGCTGATCTTAAGCCTGACGGCGCCCACAGTGTGCTATGAGAAGAGTAAGAAAGATTTACGCTTGTTTATGTTCCATAAATATATTTAAAAGTGATTTAAATGACTACTCTAGTTCTTGATCAAGATCTTATCAAGATTAGCATTTTTGCAGTAGCCATTTTAACAAAACTTTAACTTACAGCTTTGCGCAAAATTGTTCGTAACCAATCGAAAATGGTACAAAGGCCATTCAGTGAAATGAATGGTCCACAGCAAACATGGATAAATATCACCAATCATCATTCCCTAAACAACAATGAAGTGTTTAATTTCCCAGGAGGAACTCAAGTAAAGACTGTTTTTCATAATGTACAGAGGCCAAAACTATCAACCACATTGGCTGCAATTCAGACGAGTAAAGGCAAATTAATGCACACGAATATGAAAATTACAAAACCAGAGACTGCAAAAGAATTTAAAATGACTATTAGAAACAAGAGTAAAGACCATAATAACGACTTCAGGGCTTTGGAATCATTTGAAGAGATGCCAAATAACATGAGCAACCAAAACGTAAAATTGGCTATCAAAAACTATTATCAAATACCAACGGAATCCAGATTTTTCCCACCCGTAGGAGAACAGGAGTCACAAAGCGTTCAAGGCTTTGAACAAAGAGGGAGTAGCAAGGAGAATACTGTGGTAATTCCTAATTTTCAAGATACACTTAGAGAAAAGGAAACATTAAAAGTGAAAGGTATTCTTATACCTAAATTAAAAACTCAAACTGAAGCTCCGGTTGTTATCAGAGAAGCAGTGCATAGTATCATAGACATCGATCCTGAGAACGAAAAGGCGGATTTTCTAATTGAAGGTTTGCGCATGGATAGTACAATGTTCAGCTATAATCTGACTTCAGATCCTTTCACTTGCTCAGCAATTCGATCAGCGACAGCTGACATCGATGCTCAAGAAAGGTTTTCGCAATTAAACATAGAGGTAAGATTGTTCTGCTGTAGGTATTAGAGGTAAGATCATTCTGTTAAAATAAAACAAACATCTGTTCATTTTACAGCCCTTCTGGATGAGTAAGAAGCATTTTTGGAATCATATTTTTGATAGCCGTTACGAATCTTTGATGATGAATTCAAAGTGGCCCCCTCTAAAGGTAATGCACTGTTATTTAGCTTTATTATCTATATCAACTGGCATAAAACACTTAATTTGATCAATATTTTCCAGGTCATACTAGTACCCCGTACGCACGTAGATACAATATGGAAAAAAACATTTGAACAATACCAAAAAGACAGCGGTAGTAAAATTTTATCGAATATCGTGAAGAAATTGCAATTCTATACTAAATTAACGTTTAGTTGGAATGAAGTTTCACATTTGAGTTATTGGTGGAAAACAACAACACATCGAAATCGATCGGTAAGAAATTAACGAAATATATCTTATAGATAGGTACTTAATTACTTATAAAACATGCATGACAAGAATATTCAAAATATTGTGTTTTTTTTGGTGTGATTTAGACATTTCGAAAGTTATTAAGAACTGGTAGACTTGAAATTACCACTGGAGGTTGGGTTGAACCAGACGAAGCAACTACGCATTTATTTGGACTCGTCCATCAGCTCATAGAAGGTAAATTCATTAGTTCCGTTGTATGCACTGGGAACATTCGAGGTGTCTGGAAATAAAAGGTCCTTGAAACAAGTCTAATCATTTTCAGGGCATCAATGGCTGAAACAACATCTAAATTATTCACCAAACGTCGGTTGGCTCACTAGCAGCGTAACTCATAGCCCTACAATGGTGTACCTCCTCTCCGCATGCGACGTAAATGACCTAGTTATCACAAATGTTCATTACGCTTGGGAACAATATTTTGCTGAGTATCAATATAGTGATTTTATTTGGATACAAAATTGGGACGATGATCAATCATATCCAACTAAACTCAATGAAGCATTGAATAGAATGGGTGTAGATCGGTATCCAAGACACGCGGTTATGACACACTTTCTGCAATTCAATTCAGCTGAATTTAAAGCGTGCGGTCCAAATGGCCCTCTTTGTGCTGCAGATTATAATTTTGCCACACATCAGGGAAAACTTGATATCAGCGCTTATAATGTTAAAGAAAAATCAGAGCAGCTTCTAGAACAGTATTCTAAAACGGGAACTATATCGCCTCACAACAATATAATTGCACCTTTAGGTGGTCCATATTTTTATGAAACGCAATCTGAATTTGATTTTCAGTACAATAATTATCAGAAAATTGTTGAATTTGTAACAACTAACAAAGATATTTATAAAGCTACAATAGAATTTGGAACAGCAAAAGATTATTTTAATAGTATAAAAGACAAATATAAATACTATCACAGTCTAAAAGGGGATTTTCTTAATTTTGCTGACATCAATTCTGGAAGCCCCGCATATTGGACTGGTTTTTATACATCTAGACCTTTCACTAAAATTTTGCTAAGGCGTCTGCAATCAACGCTACGAACGACAGAAATCTTGTTTTCTTTCGCTTTAAATTACAACAGTTTTCGAAAAACTAATATGACTAATTTATTTGAACTCTTAATCAAAGCGAGAGAAACAGTTGCCCGACTTGTTGATCGCAATGTTGCAAGCGGAACAGTTACAGCAAACGTCTTAAAATACGTTCAAACCCAGATTCTGACCACCGTCAAAGACTGCTGGTTTATACAAGAATTGTCAGCGAGTTTCTTGAGCCTAAAACCCGAACAACACGTACCATACCTGCAAAAGTATGTCTACAGGGATGGTGAATTCATCAATTTATTCAGAACAGTTTCCCCAGGAGATCAAGTTTTTATCTTCAACTCCCTAAGTCACGAGCGGACCGAAATAGTAGAACTCTTAACTAGATATCCCAATATTAGAATAGTGGATCATGCGAAAAAAGACGTAACAGTTCAGATAAATCCTGTGTGGAAATATAATTCTGATAATATTATCAAATTATCCAGGAGATACTTCAAAATTATATTTGCAGTTATGGTACCTCCATTGGCGCTTGAGTTATTTAAAATTAAAGAAACATATGATGCTTCACAAAACGTCGCTGCGGTATATTGTGTATCATGTGATGTTGAGGATGTGTTGAATAAAGGGGCAGCGTTTCCGTTTGTAATTCAACCAATACAAGCAGGTGATATACAGCTTGAAAGTTACAAACATCGACTATTGTTCGACGAATTTACCGGCCTTATGAAAACCGTTGTTGAGAAAGAAACAAACATTGAGAAAAGTGTTTCTATTGACTACGGTGCATTCAGGGACTCTGATGTTAATTCAGGAATGTTTTTATTCAACACAAATGTGAGCAAGCCTCTGCTAGACGTTTTGTCGGCATATCGATTGGGAATCAGGAAGAAAGTAGTGTTCATAGTATCGGGACTAGTTACGCAAGAGTTGTCTTGCATTTACGGTCGCCTCTTACAACATACCACAAAAATATTCAATCTCATAAGAAGCCCTTTGTCAAGTGCTATTTATATTGAAAGTAAAGTAGATTACGAAATATCTCCGAAAAACAGGGAGTTAGAACTGTTTCTCTCCGTTCAGACAGATATAGGAAATGGTAATCCTCCACAGATCTATACAGACAACAATGGTTTTCAATATACTTCGCGAATTTTAAATATTAGTAGACGGATTGAATCTAATATGTACCCGATTACAAGTATGGCTTTTATACAAGATAGCAGAAATCGGTTTACATTCATTACAGATCATGCTCAAGGTGTCACCGCTCTACAAGAAGGGCAGATACTGGTGATGCTAGACCGACGGGTGCTATTTAACGACGGACGAGGCACTCGTGAAGGTTTGGCTGATAGTAGAAACACGTGTCATAGAAATGTCATATTGCTAGAAAATTTTGAAGATAGTCACAATACTGTCACTTGGTATCAGCACCATAAAGAAGTAAACTTACCTAGTTTATCTGCATTTTACCTCGCCAGCACTTTAGACTACCTCCTAGATATATTTCTTATCAACAAGAATCAGACGCACCTTTGCTACTTCGCGTTTTTACCATTAGTTAAAACTTCGTTTCCGTGTGATGTTGCCCTTGTGAATTACAGAGCAGTTTTACACAGAAGTACGATACAAAATGTGATGCCGACCACTGCTCTTATGACACTGCATCGGCAAAGCTTTTCGTGTCACATTGATAATCCTTCAAATCTTCACTGTAGTGGAGACCCTAATTTCTCGATACAAAAGATACTACGTACTGCCAAGTCTGTGTACCAAACAAATCTGCCGGGTACCGACGAAGGTACTGAATCCTTGTATCTAAATCATGCCAATTTCCCACCAATGGAGCTGACGACCTTGAGGATACAGTTTTAAATGCAGGTGCCCATCGTACATACATCGATGAACTATTTATAACACGTACAAGTATGTGTAACCAGTACACCTGTGGAGTACCTGAAGTCTTTTTCCTCGTACGATGGGAAAGTATACTTTGTTTTTCTCTGTTTTTTTTTTTTTTAAGCTTTATGTAACGCTCGCTAGTTCGCTAGGAGTGTCGGCAGGAAAGACTTGTTTTATGTCTAAACTAGCTGTTACCCGTGACCTCGTTCGCGTCAAAATTATTAGTTTCCTTTTTGAATCGGATTTTGTCAACAATTACAATGGTTTTATTTTTTTTGCGCGGAACCCTAATTATTTTTCTAAAATAAAAGTACCCTACGTTAGACCTTATAACATCAGCTATCTACCAGTAAAAGTCCCGATCCGATCATCATTTTGATCCGAAGTCAAAATCGGCACAGCCGTTTCGGAGATTATCCCGAACAAACAGACAGAAAGACAGGCACACAAAAGTGTTTTTGTTATAACTGATGTATATATTTTCATTTGCATTCAGTAAAAAGCTGTTATTTTTATATTACAAACAGACACTTAAATTTTTATTTATTATATTATTTTTATTATAAAAAAAGCTTGAGATTGGGTTTTCAACGCTAAGCTCAGCGGCGAAAAAAAAAAACTGTTGGAAATTCAAGTTCCAACAGAGTTTTTTTGCCTTCATTTTGGTAGCACCTAGTGTTGGTACGTACGGGAATTAATTAGATTGATTCCAGAACGGCGCGCGGCGCTCCTATTCTTAAATCAAACCATTCATCGCCACTACATGCAACGCAAATTCAACAGGTAGGTACTTAAATAGCGAGTATTTCCTTAAAACTTGCTCCAAATAATTGGCGTTTCTAATCTACAAACGATAATTACTTAATTCAATATTACTCAAGACAGAAATCTGAACAAATAGGTTGATGCAATGCAAATACTCGTATTTGCTCTTCTTTTGTTCAATAAAAGTGCTTCAGGAACGGCTTCAGCTGGCTGTTCAGCACTTGCGTAGACACACTAATAAAAACTGTGGACACTATTCCTGGGGGCCTACCATAACCTCATTTCAATCTCCAGTGTGGACAGGAGATGAAGGAAGACGTCCTCTATAGCTTAACCGACTGGAACCAACACGAACCAAATGTAAATTGGAACCTTTATAAAGGATGTAACAAGACCCTTAACGAAGCCGAAAGGCACTTGTTCTCCCCGCGTCATGGCGATCTTTTTTTTTTGTTTTAGACCATACCTACCTAGGAACCTTCTAGTTACGAGATATTGATTGGGGGTCAAAGTTACAACTTTTTCACAAGTTTTTAAATACTTATATGTTATTAATGTAAGATTTTTACTTTAAACACCTCCACGACCCCCGTACTATTCAATCCATCAAAGCACAATGTTTTGAGTGCGTTACATTGAGTCCTACCGTAAAAGGTTCACCCCAAAAAAAAGTCGTTTCCCAGCAATCTTTTTTGCGTAAAGTTACATATAATTTAATGTACATAGAGTTTGGTTGACGGCTGTGTGAAGGGTCCTGTAACACCCTGTATACTCAACTTCTTGTTATTCTCTCATATGAGGTTTTTCTAAGATCTATGACACGAATAAATTTGAATTTAAGTCTCGAAAGACATAAAAGATCTAAGACCCGTATCCATAGTCAAGTTAAAGCAATTAATTGCACATAAGCAAATATTTATAAGCAGGAGACAAGAATTTAAACGAAGTAATAACCGTCAAAGAGAGCCAAGCTAAAGATTCTAACTTGAAGCAATTACTGAATTACACAAATTCTTATCTGAAATAATGACTTACTCAAGTAATCACTTTGACTTGTTTATAGATACAGGTGTAGGAAGACTTCGCTTAAACAGACGAAAAGCCACCTCATTATAGATTATGTAAGTAATATATAAATATGAAACAACAAAAGTTGATCAGTTTCATGGTCCGAGAGACCACACGGGAGGACGTTACACGTAGAAATAAGTTTTATAAGTTTCTAAAAGACGTGAAACAAAAACACTTAATTTGTATGAAATGTGCGAAACTGAAAATATACCTACTAACAAGAAAATAAAAATGTAATTTAATAAGTAGAGTAAACTAACATATTTTTATAAAATATACTTAATTTAATAAGTACTTCTTTGTTTTAATTGATATCCTAAGATCATCGTCATCGCCTTTTTATACTCTTAAGTACCTATAGAAAATTTAATAAAAAATGAAACATTTTTATTTTATAGGGTAATATTTTTGTGCCAGAATTGGTTTTACTGTTTTTGGTGATTAAAAAGGAAACAAAATTAAATCAAAAAAATATTGCCCACTTCGCCTTGTGGCGCCAAGTCCGACGAAAATGCATGAAAAGTGGACTGTTCGGCAGCAGATTCTAGGGAAAATTCATAAAGACCTTCGTTGCAGCATATTCCAGGCGTGCTTAAAAGGAAATGAAGATATTTGAAGAAACTATCGATGTCCTTCAACGAGCGCTATTTAGACACTGGTGCGATACAGACAACTACAGATCCGAGTGATCCGACAGGTAAAAAGTCATAATTAGAGGTTTGGCTCTCAGCTATTTCCTCCTCGACCAATTTAAAAGATATTTCATAAACGGATTTAGAAGGTACATAACCTTCATAGGTTCATATTTGAATTTCGAACAGTATGTCAACGTTCAACGTTCAAAACATCGACAATTTTAATATCGGACGACCATAAAACCGAAAATTAAAATAACGTAAGTTTATATTGTCGAATGGTTAGGTCACCTACGTCCAATATCTAAAATCTAATTATCGACAAACGTGACATCGAAAGGCTTAAATATCGAAGTACAGAGTATCTAATGACCTAAATATCGAAGTACAGAGTTTCGAATGTCCTAAATATCGATATTTATTTATATGCTGTGCTACAAAAGTTAGTGACGGAAACAAATTGCTGCAAAACCGACTCCACGTAGTCTTGTCTGCCCTACCCCTAGAGTGTAATTTAAGCCTACGTAGGCGCGGAGGTGTGAGGCGGTCCGCGAGCTGAGGAGTGGTGGCTTCAACCGCAGCTTCGGCTAGCCTCAGCCGCAGCGGCGGCGGGCGTTAAAACCATCGATGACGATAAGCTCGCGTGGGACCGCCTGAGCCCAGCAGCGCCGGAGCCGTGACAGAAATCTTGCCTGCCGTATGTTGTGTGCTCGCTTGCATGATGCAAAAAAAAAGTTCGCGTACATCTAACCATCATACTGGCAATAGACATCATGCATTCAGCCCAATGACAAAAGAGGTCGCTTCGCTATTCAGCCTTGTCTTCGTATGAGTATAATAGTCATCAATTTTAAATATCGAACGGCGAAGCTCAATTTCGTTCTAGAAAAAATAAAATAAAAAAAGTGATGAAAAAAGGCGGGAATAGAATACTTTGACTTTAAATATTGTTTGTTTTTGGGATTTTTTTATAATTACGTGCTAATTAGGAAAAAACATGAGTTCTGCAAGTGATGAAGATATAAGCTGCACTCCCAATTCAATGAAAATGGAAGCTGAAGCAGCAATTAACAATATTTTGCCTGAAAGTTCTAAAGAGAGATATTTGAAAACTTACGACGAGTTCATGAAGTGGCGAAAAGAAAAACGAGTATAGTAGGTACATTTTGATATAAGTGGGGAAACTTCGTTATTGCATTCGAGCGCGGAATTAACACCCGAGCTGCAAGCGAGGGTGTTATGGAGCCGAGAACTGCAATAACAAATCCCCACGCGTATCAAACGACGTTTTTCAATACACTTTTGAAGAAATAAAATATTAGAACGGAAAGTATTTTTGTCAGGAATTATTAGGAAACTATGATTTAATTTGCTTTTTTTCCGCGCTTTGCTTTCGCCAGGTTGAAGAAGATGCAAAGGTATGATGCTGTATACAGCCTACTATGAAAAAAAGTTTTTTTTTTTTTTAATTTAGAACACATTAAGATGTTAATTTGTTCATAAAAATAAATATTTGTTTTAAATAATCATTTTTATCTATGATATTCTATTTATAAACACAATTTAAATACTCGAAAAAAACTTAATCCGTAAAGACGCATATCTCTTTGCCGAGATTAAAAAAAAAAGCAATCACCGCCGACTATAGATATAGTCTTTGAACCCTTTAGACTTATCTGTGCAAATTTTGATTTCCGCACGTGTGCGGAAAAATATTAAAAATCGCACGCGTGTGAAATACATTGCATGTTGAACCTAATCGTAGTGCGATTAGAACCAGTTTTCGAGAAAGTGTATTGAAAATAAAATATTAGAACGGAAAGTATTTTTGTCAGGAATTAATATGAAACTATGATTTAATTTGCTTTTTTGCCGCGCTTTACTTTCGCCAGGTTGAAGAAGATGCAAAGGTATGATGCCGTATACAGCCTACTATGACAAAAAAAGAAAATTTAGGTTTTTTTTTTAATTTAGAACACAATAAGATGTTAATTTGTTCATAAAAATAAATATTTGTTTTAAATAATCATGTTTATCTATGATATTCTATTTATAAACACAATTTAAATACTCGAAATATATTTAATCCGTAAAGACGCACTATCTCTTTGCTGGGATTAAAAACAAAACAATCACCGCCGACTATAGATATAGTTATTGAACCCTTACTTATCTGTGGAAATTTTTATTTCCGCACGTGTGCGGAAAAATATTAAAAATCGCACGCGTGTGAAATACATTGCATGTTGAACCTAATCGTAGTGCGATTAGAACCAGTTTTCGAGAAAGTGTATTGAAAAAGTCTTTATCTGAGACTGTATTCTTAACATACTTTAGTGAGCTATCAAAAAAGCTGCAGCCATCTACACACATCAAAAGTGTCTAGGGATCAACATATATTTTTGCAATAACTTTTCTCCTGATTGATATTAATTAAAATTTTCTTTAAGGATTCATCAAATAAAGTGTTTTCGTTTGTCACAGTAACGATAAACCAAGTCACCTTTGCATTAATAAAGAAATTTGCCATTTTCCTAATAAAGGGATTTTTGACATTTGAACCACTAACACAAAAGTTCAAAAAAAAGACTGAAATAACAGTTTTCTTTAAAATTTTATTGGGTAACTTAAACAATTAATAATCCGTGTTTCTACCGCGAACACTAACAACACAAGAACATCGGTTTGGCATACTCAAAATGAGTTCATCCAAATCACGCTGTGGAATGGCCGCCCATGTTCGTTGCAACAACAAAAAAAGGTCTTCTTGCGACTGGATACCCTCCATATTCGGCAGAGCTCTTCTCTGTAGCATATCCCATGCATGCTCAATCGGATTCAAGTCTGGCGACTGAGCAGGCCAGGGCAGGACATTGATGTTAGCTGCGGCGAGAGTCTGTCTTACAACTCTTGCGGTGTGCGGTCGTGCATTATCATGCATTAACTGAAATAAGGGACCGATTTGCACTTGTAGAGGAACGATGACGTCTGATACAATCGTCTCAGCATAAATTTGAGCGTTGAGGTTGCCTCTGATCCAAATCAACTCAGTTCTTCCGCCGATCCAAATACCCGCCCATACCATGATGGTTCCACCACTATAAGGATGGACTTCCTGGCAGGATTTTAATCGCTGTTGGCGTCCAGGGGTTCTCCAGTGTCGTATACGTCTTGTATCCGGTCTCATACCAAAACGAGACTCATCAGAAAAGCACACGAAACGCCATTGTTCTTCTGCCCAATTTCTGTGTTCAAGAGCCCATTGATATCGTATCCTACGATTGTGCATTGCTATAGGTGGTACCCGTAGCGGTCTTCGGGAATGAAGGTTCACTTCATGCAAGCGGTTTCTGACTGTTTGGTCGCTAATTAAGTTCCCTGAAGAGTGATGAAGCCTCACGGCTAACATCATGGCGGTTATTGTTGGAGCTCTTCGAGTTAAGATTTGAATGTATCGGTCTTGTCTCCGTGTGGTGCAGCGATACCGTCCTCCATGGCGCTCAGCCACGGTACCAGTGCTTCGGTAACGTGTCCAAAGTCGACTGATAACACTCTGACTTGTATTCAGAGCTAAAGCCACAGTACGTTGCCGGGAACCAGCTTCTATCATTCCCACGGCTCTGAGCATTTCTTCCCTGCTTAAATGACGTCGCCGCTCCATAATAACGTTGGTTTTAATCAGTAGTAGGGAAACAGTAGCACTAATAATGTCTTCAATGCGTTGTATGTTTTTATAGGGAAAATATTGACAGCTGATTTTCATCTTTTACTCGAATTTGATTCACAGTTCCTGATTCAAATTATGAAATGCACCAAAAAGGATCCATATAAATTTATAAAATCATAAATTTATTACAAAGCCACATCTCAATCTCAAGAAATCCACATAAAAATGCTTGATCCCTAGACACTTTTGATGTGTGTAGTTTGTGGTGCATTTATTCAATGTTAAAAGCAACTATGAGTACCTACTAAACACGACATCAATATCAAGAACTTTTCAAAATTATCGTCTTTTCTAAAAAGACAATCAGCTGGGCACAAAAGCAAAAAGTCAAGGTTTTTACAGCGCAAGACGTGAAAACATTCATAAATGAAGCCCCTGATGACATATATTTTGCTGTTATGGTGGGTACGTAAAATAACAAATCACATAATGGTAATACTTCATCATTTATCTTTTAAATTCTTACAATCGTAAAAAAAATACTTATTTTTATATTTCGCTTGTTTTAGGTGGTTCTTATCTTCGTCGGTATAAGTGGCGCATGCCGAGGTATTGAATTGACAAATATAATAAAAGAGAACATAGAACAACAGGGTCAGTTGTTAGTAATTAAACTATCGAACACAAAAACTAAAATTGACCGAACATTTGTAGTTACTCAAGAATTCTCTGAATTCGTACAAAAATACAGAAATCTCCGTCCTGAAAATGTAAACACCAACTGATTTTTTTTGAAGTACCACCAAGGCAAGTGCTACAAACAAGTTATTGTAAAAAATACCATCAGAAGTATGCCGAGCAAATCGCAAGTTATTTAAAGTTAGCAAACCCGAAATTGTACACAGGTCATTGCTTCCGGAGAACATCGGCTACACTTTTAGCCGATGCTGGGGCTAACTTAACCACTATAAAAAGGCACGGTGGGTGGAAATCCAGCAAGGTGGCTGAAGGTTACATTGAAGATTCCATACAAAATAAAAGCAAAATTACCAACCAAATAACGAAAAATATTCAGCTTTCAAAAAATGAAACATCTTTCTCAAGAGTTGATCCGCAACCATCAACTTCTGCTGAAGAAAGCTTCATCCCGTCAGATTTTGTCCATGACCAACAAATATCACAACCTCAAACTATTAACATACCCAAAAAACACCTGTCCCTAAAATTTGAAAATTGTTCTCATTTCACTATAAATTTTAACTAATAAAATGTTTTATTCTTGTAATGCCGGTTTTTTTTCTATTTAGAGCCCTTGGCTACTAATCTACTATTACTATGTGTCCCTATGTTTTTCTTTTTCATTAATAGTTGTCAAAGTCAAGGAACTTATCTAAAATAACTGGAATGATTACAAACAATATCTTGATATCAAAAAACAGTTCGAAATAGTAGATTATTAACCAAGGGGATAAAGCAGTGTCTTTTGTCGCGGGTGACGATTTAAATCGCGAGCGTAACGAAGGACTCGAGGTTTACTCCCGAGCGTAGCAAGGGTGTTAAAAACTTAAATTACGAGCGAAGCGAGTGATTTAAGACGAGTCCTGAGTGTAGCGAGAGATTTAAGTTCACCCAACCAGCTTTATCACCGAGGAAAATACTCTACTTTTCGTACCATTTGCGAAAAAATTAACACAATAATAATATGAAATAAGCATTTATTAAAAATAATGACAATTAAAAGTAAAAGTTAACATTCGAAACATTGGTCCAATTATTGATAGAGAGAGTTACATTTTTGTTTGGTACATTTATTGTTGATGAGTTGATTTGAGTATTTCTCTGTTCTTGCGTCTGAGGAATTTGCGTTTCATTGTAGATAGTATACGTCGGATAGTGGTGGTGGTGCATCGTGAGTTATGGACGAAGATAAGATAAGAGAAGTTGATGGTTGTGGCTCTGATGGATTAAGTTTTATATTTTTGTTAATTTGACTGCTTAATATGGTTTTATTCGCCATTGAGCTTTCGATATAACCCTCAGACACTCTATCGGAGCTCCAACCACCGTGTCTTTTTATTGACGTAATATCCGCCCCTGAATCCGCCAAGAAAGTTGCCGAAGTTCTTCTGAAGCAGTGACCGGTGTAAAGTTCAACATTTTTAAATATTTAGCAATTTCATTTGGCATATTGCTAATTTTATTTTTGCCGATGGCTTGTCGAGTACATTTCCCATTCCGACAGTTTATAAAAAATCTATTGTTTTCCATGTTGGTGGGACGTAATGCTTGGTATTTATGAATGATTTTAGTATCTTGTCGTTGTACAATTAATGATCGATTTTTCTTTGTCTTAGTTTCCTTTACATTAATCAGCAGTAACTCATTGGAATGATTTTCAACGTCCTCCACCTTTAAGTTTACAAGTTCACATCCGCGGCAAGCACTATTAAGTCCAAAAATTAAGGCCACCTATAACAAACATAAAAAACAGGTAAAATATATAGAATAATTACCATTACTGAGATACGAAATATTCATAGTTAAATCATGTATACTTACTTTTGTGGCCAGAAAAATTTCGTCAGGAGCTTCATTAAGAAATTTTTCCACATTTTGAGTCGTAAATATTTTAGACGTCTTTGCGCAATACCCTTCTGATTTTCTTTTTAAAAAAGCCAGTAATTTCATGAATCTATATATTTCAATGCTGTGTACTGTGTGTAATATGCACCAAAGTGTATTCGGATTCTTTGTCTTGGATAAATAATCAAAATAGACTTTCTTGTCTATACTACTACTACTACTACTACTACTACTACTACTACTACTGATTCTGAAATTGATAGGCCTTTCGCACTTCTCCACGTTGAAAATTCTTCTTAAGTTTTTAAATAATTTTCCTTGGATTTTGTTGGAAGCAAATTATTTATAATTGCGGCAGCATTTGCACAGATGGAATCCGACAATTCACTGTCACTGTCACTTTGATTTAACATCGTAACGTATTTTTAGAACATTTCCTTATTTATAAAAATAAATTAAAATAAACTTAACGTTTATGTATTTGAAGAAAACAAAAACGCGGCAAATTCCTAGACTAATATTTTTTTGTCGAAAAAGCAAAGGCATCAAGCTCATACGGCCTCGTCGGTTTTCGTAATTTTATTTAATAATCATAACTGCATAATAAATGCATATTCCTTTTTCAAAAAGATGTATAATGCTTTATATACAAACTCAATGGTGTAAACACAGATGTAGTTCAGTATAAATTTCGGTAAGTATTCCAAATTTAAATCACATTCTCCCCCTAGAGGTTGAATGAAATTCAGTACAATTTTCTTTCCCTGTTTTTAACAGATTAAAAATGACTATTGTTATGTTCGCTTTTTGTGGCATAGAATGTCACTTTTTCACTGAAAGACACTGAAAGACATCGAGTTCGTATTACTTAAATAATAATAATAGTACTTTCTGACGCAGCATCTGCTCGGTGCCCGTCTGTCATACTGAGGCTGACTGGATGCGTGTTGTCCAGCGAGTGTGTGAACCTATCCCAGAAATTGAACCAATTTTAATAACACCTTTAGATGTAGCCAGAGCAGTTCGTCCGTTACCGAACTGGAAATCACCGGGACCGTACGGACTGCACAATTTCTGGCTCAAATGGTTTAGTAGTTCACACACTTGCCTGGCATCTCAATTCCAGTCATCCTTAGAGTCTGGGTCTCTACCGCAGTTTTTTACAACAGGCGTTACCCACCTGCTCCATAAGTCAAGTAGTCCCGCGGAACCCAAGAATTATAGACCGACCGTGTTTGTCGACGGTCTATAAGCTTCTTACATCCATTTTGAGAGCGAAAATTAATACACACATTGACAAAAACTCCATCATGTCTGCCTCTCAAAATGGATGTAGGAACGGATTCCGCGGTACTAAGGAGCTACTCCTTATCGACATGGCCATTAGCCAACAGGTGCGTCGGTCCCGCAAGGTTCTGTCGACATGTTGGATAGATTATAAGAAGGCCTACGACTCGGTGCCACATACATGGCTCATGAGGGTGCTGGAGTTGTACAAGATAGATGCAACTCTACGCGCCTTCCTTGAGTCATGTATGGGGCAATGGAGGACGGCCCTTCGATATAAACGGGGAATATTCCAGGGCGACAGTCTCGAGTCCACTTTGGTTCTGTCTAGCCCTGAATCCTCTAAGCACATTGCTGGAGGATTCAGGTCTAGGCTACCGGTTGAGGAGTGGTGGTCAGGTCATATCTCACCTTCTTTACATGTATGATCTGAAACTCTTTGCCCCCAGCAAATTGCGACTGATGGGGCTACTGAAAGTAACTGAAACTTTTAGTAGCTCCATCAGGATGGAATATGGTGTGGACAAATGTGCAGCCATGTATGTTATGCGCGGAGAGATTATGGAATCCGAGGGAATTCCGCTCTCGGATTCCATACACCTGAGATCCCTCTCGTCATCCGAAAGCTATAAATATTTGGGTACTCGTATGTCGGAAGCGTTAGGTATTAACGTAACTGACATGAAGCAATCGTTGAGGGAACGCTTCTTTGGACGCCTGAAGAAGGTATTAAATAGCCTTCTTTCAGGCGGGAACAAAGTGCGCGCCTTCAACGGTTGGGTCATGCCGGTTTTAATGTTCTCTTTCGGCATACTCAAATGGACTCAGACCGAACTCGATGCTCTGGATAGGAGAGTCCGTACACTGCTGACCGCAAACCGGAAGCATCACCCACGATCATCGGTGATGAGACTGCACACCTCGCGGTCTTGGAGGGTCTCCACAACCGCGAGGTGTGCAGTCTCAGAGAATATTTTTTAAAAGTCGAGGTGGGTATGCAACTATGCACCGAGAAGTGATCGCAGTGGACAAGTGACTCACCCCGCTGTCCATGGCTAAAGAGAACTGGCGCAAACCTGTAGTACCTGTACTTACTACCGATGACCGCAAGGAAGTATGGCAAGGCAAGGAGCTTCACGGGCGCTTTTACCGGGGTCTTCATGGACCCGATGTAGATTTTCTAGCTTCCGTGTCATGGCTACGTTTCGGTGACCGCCGAAACTGAAGGTTTTGTCTGTGCGATTATGGACGAAGTTATGTTGACGAACAACTACCGGAAATATATTATGAAGGACGGGACGGTTGATGTGAGTCGGGCATGCCACCGTTCGGGTGAGTCCATCAGACATATTATTTCTGGTTGTTCTCGTACTTGCACAGGCACAACCAAGTAGCCAGGATTATTCACCAGCACCTTGCCTTGAAATATAAACTTGTGGAATCTGAGGTACCGTACTACAACTATGTGCCCGACCCAGTTCTCGAGAAAGACCATGTCAGGCTGTACTGGGATCGGTCTATCATCACTGACAAATATGTAAGAAAAATAAACGAAATAATAATAATACCAGGCTATTACTGTCCCACTGCTGGGTAAAGGCCTGTTCTCAAGAGAGAAGGCACGAGCATTGATGATCACCACGCTTGCTCAAGACGGGTTGGCGATTTCAGACTTCTATAAGTCCAGGTTTCCTCACGATGTTTTCCTTCACCGATGTCTGTGATGTCCAAGATAAACTTAGAAAGTACATATGAATTGAAAAAGTCACATTGGTACTTGCCCGAATTTGAACCCACAACCTCATGCATGAGAGGCGAGTCCTTAACCTCTGAGCCCTCACGACATTTTTCGTATTACTTTAATTCATTCAACAAGGGGAAGAAAACTTCTGAGCGAGAAAGCGACGAGAGTGGATTATGTCCTTACATAACAAATAACAAAAAAAAAAAAATACAGTAATCGGAAATCACGTTGATAGCTAAACTAGCACATGAATCGTAACGGGATTAATTTAATAATCAAATCCAATTATTAAAATAATAATTTCTTTCCAAAATTAAATTCTTAAGTAGCAACTTGCAATAAAATTTATGAATGCCAAAATTCATGAAACTCATCTAAAAACTGTATGGTCATGAAATAAATTAAAATAAAAAAACACTAATAATATGGCCGAAATACTTTCGCGTTGAAGTAGTATTTTTGCTTTCTCAAGTGCTTTTTATTGTCTGTAAGTGAAATCTTCCACTTTAAATATGGTAAATCGTGTTGTGTGTAGGCGTATAATAGTGAGGGGCTTGCTGGATGTGAAATGTATTTATTTTAATCAGGTAAATCATTTTAACTTACAAATTACGACTAGGGTAACAATGTTCTAGATTTATAAACGGGGATCATGAAAATATTGTTAAGAATACTCCTTTTCTACATACAAAATACAAAACAATTTGGCGGCAAGTGTCGATTCAACCTTTGTGTTTTATTCGACATAAAAGTCTCGAGTCAATTTCAAAAAGATTAAATGATGTTTCCTTGGTCAAATTAAACACTATTAATTTATTTTTTTAAAACACAGTAATTCTTAATAATATTTGGAAATCATAACATAACATTACGCCTGTAATCCCGGAAGGGTTAGTCAGAACTGTACGTACACTCACATTTCGCCAGTTATGAAAATCGTGGCAACACGAATCAGTTTTTAACCGACTTCCAAAAGGAGGAGGTTATCAAGTAGTCTGTTTTTTTTTTGTGTGTTTATGTTCAGCGATATCTTCGCGAATTATGAACCGATTTCGATGATTCTTTTTTTGTTTGGTAGAATATTGTTTCGCGGTGGTCCCATTTAAATATGGTGAAGATCTGATGCTGTTCTTCGGAGATATACTATGGAACTCTTCAAAATTAGACGGCAAATCTGTCGTGATTGCTGCAATCGCTTGGATGTTTATTGTTTATACAACATCATAACATAATATCACGCTTGTATGCTTTAGGGGGTACGCAGATGTGTACTGTGCAACTTTTCGACAGTTAGGTATGTTAAGTTCAAGTTCAGAACAAAATAAATTGCCTATTACCATGAAATGTATTGTTAGCGGTTCACTAATGTTTCACCAAAACTCTTTTGACAATATTTTAACCGACTTCAAACAAAATGAGGAGGTTCTACGTTTGTCTGTGTGTCCTGTATGTTCAGCGATTTCTCCGCTAATTGTGGACCGATTTTCAAAATTATTTTTTTATTCGAAAGCCTATATTACTGAGGTGGTCCCGGTGTCACAAAGTTAAAATCTGATGATGGGATCCCAGGGAAATCGAGGGCAACCTTGAAATTTTACAATGATTTTCATATAGGTACTTTCTAACGATATTTGTACCTGATAATCATTATCTCATGTTGCTGAGCTGATGATGGAAGGTATAAGTCAGGATCTGATGCTGATCTTCGGAGATATACAATGGAACGCGTCATTAATAGACAGAAAATCTGTCGTGATTGCTGCAATCGCTTGGATGTTTATTTTTACACAATATTAGAACATAACATAACGCCTGTATGCTCTGAGGGAGTACGCATATGTGTACAGTACACCCAGATTTCGAAACTTAGGCATGATAACGATATAAGTTACATTTTATTGGGGATAAACCTATTACCACGAAATGTGTTGTTAACAATGTAAAATAAATGTCTACCAAATATTTGTGTGGAATATTGCAACTAAAAAAGGAAAAATAAAAAAACTTTTTTGCAAAAAATAAAACCGACTTCAAAAACCAAAAAGCGTGGAAAGATAACTTTACCTTCAGAAGTCGGTGGCAAAAAAACTCAATCGAACAAACAAAAGTCACCGACTTCTGAAGCTAAAGTTATTTTTCTACGTTTTTTTGTTTTTGAAGTCGGTTTTATTTTTTGCAAAAAAGTTTTTTTACTAAGCATAATCAAATAGCTAAGTTTATTGTCATGTAGTAATTAGTAATCAAAATAGTACGTATTTATTTTTCATAAATGAGTAAAAAATCACTGTTCGGAGATCACGCTCGTCGTCGGCAGTAGTTTAATGTAAAATATTAATAATATTGTTGTTTCCATGCAGATTCCCTAATAATGAGAATCTTCAGCAACGGTGGCTTGAAGATGTCCCTTTAAAGAAGAAGTATTCAACCTATTGCCTAGTTTGCAGCTGTCATCCATCATCATCTTCATACTTAGATTTAATTTTAAGAGTACGTCAGTAATCTCATAAAAAATCATCATCATCAAGTCATACAAAAAGCCAACAATAATTACATAAAACAATACGTAAGTTTAATACATAATGTGTAGTTTGTTGAATCAAATGAGTTGTTTCAATATGCTACATGCTCATGCTTCATCTATGTGAATTAAAGATATTAATTTAATTTATTTATATAAATAGTTTAAAGCATACCTACACTTTAAAGCAAAAGTAATACATAGCATAAAAAAATAAAATATTACTAAGTAATATACTCTTAGGAACAACCTGTATCATTTAAAACTTCCTGCACTACTTCTGTCTTTTATGAACAGACGGTCGAATTGGTCACCGAAGTTCGCTCCTTGCTATTAGATATTATTTCGCCCAATACCCGTTATAACTTTTGTAGATTTTTCTTTATTTTTAACTAAGTACATACTTAAGTGGATATAATTCTAAATTATGCGGTCAATGATCTTGGTGCACTCAAACTCTAATGAGTATATGTTGGCACCAACTTAAATGTATTAAATGTATGTACTTAAACTAGGTACTGAATAAATAAATAAATATATGCAAATTGCAGCCCTGTTTGCTTTAAAATATCTCGAAAAATGAAGGATGTAACCTAACATGTAGACCACCGTGAACGAAAATAAGTGTCACGTATTCTTCACATCGTAGGACGTAGACCTATCCCATTACAAAGTATTTTTTAACTGTGACACCCTTGGAAAACTAAAGGTTACCGCCGCTACATTGCCGGCAGCAGTCAAATATGACTGCTGCTGCCTAAAAAGCTTATAATATAAGCTTTTTTAAAAATATTATTAGGTATACCTTTAAATCAAGTAGGTATTAGTCAAGTAGGCTCTGATACAATGACCGTTCTTGTTGGTTTCAACTGACGCTACCCGTGCGGTTAGAACTGACATTGTAGGTATCCCAAAACTCGCCAAGTGATGATCACTATGAACTATCAACAGAGATACGCAATAGGCCTGCTGGGCCGCAATATCAATACAACCCTCCAAGTTCATATAATCTCAAAAAGTGACTTTTTCATGAAATAGCTATTGAATGTGATTATATGAACTTGGAGAGCTGTATTGATGATTGTAATTCTGTAACTCCATACGTGTTACTGGCGCGATTCATATTTTCATCAACATACAACCTGACACTGACCTGCAAATTGCAATAAACTTAAGAAAATTTAAATTTCGCGGGCTGCCCTTGCGCATCCACCTTAATTACGTTGTTGTAGCCGCTGAGTGACCACTCGAGTCGTAGTTGGGTGGGCATCTACTTGCATCATCATCATCATCATTTCAGCTGAAAGACGTCCACTGCTGGACATAGGCCTCCCCCAAGTGTCGCCACACTGACCGGCATGACCAACATGGATACCTAAAATAAAATCATGACCCATTTGCAACTGGTGTGGTTTGGAATACAAGTGCCAGCACCCCATCACGGTGTTTTGCAGCTGTTAAATTGCATTTTATCTAAACGTGATCAGTTTGCTCGCCTAGACGTAATCCCGCCCATACCATGATTGTTCCACATTGTTATGGATGGACTTCCTGGGGACTTTGCAAGGGTCTCACGTCCAGGAGATAGCCAAACACGTATTCTTCGCATGTCTGGATAGAATCCGAACCGCGATTTATCAGAATCACTGTGAACTTAGCATCTCAAGTATTAGCATCTCAACAAATAATTTGAGTTCTGCTTGCATCCAGCATAGTTTCACAGTTCCTGATAGTTTATATCGGTTGTTCAATTCATTTGCCCTGAAAAATCCAATTTTGAAAATGAGATGCCAACTTCACAGACATCGCAGCATCTCATCATATTATAGGTTTTTCAGAATCGAGAATTGAAATCTGATTGATTGTAACAATAGTTCTGTTGCTTTACCGTCAAAATATAAAAAAAATAAATAAAAAAAAAAAAAAAAAAAAAAAATAGCAATTTTGAAAATGAGATGCTAACTTCCTGTTTGACGTCATCATATATATAGCATCTCACAGTATTTTCAGTGTTTTAAACTTTTAACACCGAGCAGTTGTAAGCATAGTTCTACACCCTGATTGATTTTAAGCACCCATACGATTTATAGTGTTGGTAATGAAAACGGCTGAGATGCTGGGCAGAACAGTCAGTAAACGGTCACCATGTTTATTTTGGTTTTTCACTAAAACTTGTAGTGTGGTGTGTCTTACTGCAGAAGTAGGTGTATTTATATCATTGTATTGAAAACGGCTGAGATGCTGGGCCGAACTGTCAGTTAAAGGTAACCAAAGCTAAGCGACATGGTTTAGGATTTTTCTCGCTAAAACTTGAAGTGTGGTCTGTCCTACTGCAGCAGTAGATGTATTTATAGCGTAGGTAACGGAAACGGCTGAGATGCTGAGCAGAACTGTCAGTAAACAGTCAATTGTTTTTTTGGTTTTTCGTTAATACTTGTAGTGTGGTGTGTCCTGAAAGCGTAATACCGCAGTAGTAGGCGTATTTATTACATTGGTAATGAAAACAGCTGAGATGCTGGGCAGAACTGTCAGTTAATGGTGACCATATTTTTAGACGTTTGAAATCGCGGTGGGGTAGCGACTTTGGCGGTAAATTGACTGAACTATGCTTAAAATCAATCAGGGTGTATAGAACTATGCCTAATACAACTCCTCGGTGTTAAAACACTGAAATTACTGTGAGATGCTATGACGTCATATAGGAAGCTATCATGTCATT
Source organism: Eugnorisma glareosa (assembly GCA_947578425.1). NCBI lineage: Eukaryota > Metazoa > Arthropoda > Insecta > Lepidoptera > Noctuidae > Eugnorisma > Eugnorisma glareosa. The sequence continues at coordinate 27,451,020 of OX387957.1, forward strand.
TTCAAAATTGCTATTTGGACGGTAAAGCAACAGAACTATTGTTACAATCAATCAGGAGGTATAGAACTATGTTTAAAACAACTTCTCGATTCTGAAAAACCTATAGTATGATGAGATGCTGCAATGTCATATGTGAAGTTGGCATTTCATTTTCAAAATTGGATTTTTCAGGGCAAATGAATTGAACAATCGTTATAAACTATCAGGAACTGTGGAACTATGTTGGATGCAAGCAGAACTCAAGTTATTTGTTGAGATGCTAAGTTCACAATGCTATGCCGACGGACATCTTAGGAGACGTGCGGAAAGCAACCAATCACATTGGTTGAAATCTAAATTGCGTTCTCTCGCTGCTTTCATGGAGTCCGGTTCGAACGAACGCAGCGAAACATCTACATATACATACATAAAAAACGTGTGGACTTATGTAAATTTAGTTCCATAGCTTGGCGTTCAGAGGGCGCTGATCGCCTAGATGAGTTCGACTTCTGGGATGTCATTCAGTCCTGTCAGTCACAGTTGCCACTTGTCATTCTTTGTGTTTGTGTCATTCTATCTCTGATATAAAAAAATAGTCTACGTGCGTAACGTCGCTAGGAAAGTACGGAGACCCGAATCAAACATATTTTTGCTACAAATTTTAATCAAAATGCGATTTAGTGAAATATTCAAGTGAACTAGAGCGTGAAAAGAGTTCCCTAAGTAGTATGCAGTGGAATTTTAAGTCATAACACTGCGTGTACTTGTGTAACCGCCTTCGACAATGAGAATAAATAAGTAGTTTACCTTAAAGTCATTGTCTCCTTGATCTTTTTAGTGCGAACTGGCACAAAGTTTGCCAGAATGGGTTTACTTATATCAAAGATCTGGAGTTTGTTCGGGAATGAGGGTAAGTAACCTAACTGTACAAATAGAAAGAACAGTTTGACGTTGTCGACGAGATAGAGATGATTGTATTACTAGGCTCATAAATACATGTTTGATTCAAGAATTACTACTGATAAAACAGGGCCTTTGTCCCGCAGCGTGACCCAGTTTATTTGAGAATTTCTACTAGAAAATCAATTCAATGATGTTTGTCTTCAAACATTTGGTACACTGACTTGTGAACAACTGTGTTGAGAATCAAAACTTTTGCTAATATTTACATGTTCATTATAAAAATATAAACACTAATTAACAATGATAAAAGTTTTCCATTCTTTATTTCAGAATCTTGTTTTATCGACTAATTCTGGTTCTCGAGCTGTGTAGGGTCTAAAATCAAAAGAGTTCTAATATGTATTTGACTGTTGTGACTGTAAATTTTGACTTTGTAATCACTAATCAGTGTTGATTTTAATTAAATAATGTTAATAACCATGGATTTTCTAGTTCTTCTCCTTAAGAAGCAACTAATTCAAACCATGCACGTAGCTTCTGATATATAAGGACCCATGTAGGTATAAGCGAAATAAAATAATTTAAATTTTTAATGTAGGTACATCATACACATTATTTACAAATTTAACTCAACGTTAAATAAATAATATAAACTAAATAAAAAACTAAGAAGTACATAACATATAAAACAACAACAACAAGACACTTAGGAGTCAAAGTACTCCTCTGCATCATTTTCGTCCGGGAATGTACCCAGAACTCCCAGAAGATTGGCAGCATTGCCACGTTTAATGCCAATGCTAATACAATGTGGCAATTGATAATTATGAATTGATTTCATACTGAATTTTATCGCTATGTAGAATGGTAGACTCATCATACTCCTAATAAAGTTTTAAGTGAACCATAGTATTTTCTGAAAGAATACTAGAGATCTCTAGCTCGCTAATTACAAAAACCTACCAAGACTACTTAGATTGTTTCAAAACATATACTGCATCCACAGTGTAGATGAACAAGGGAAGAAGGTGATTAAAAGTAATCATCAATCAATTCATTAAGTAATTGGGACTCATATTATTACATTGGGCTGTCACTGTCATCATTAGATTGTAGCAATATTATAATTATATTGTAACAATATTTAGTCATTAATAATAATATCATCATTGTAACAATCTTATTCTTAGAAATATATTCACATGAACTCATAACTATCAAGATTCAAGTCTAGACAGTAGGGATTAATTATAAACATTGCATGGTTAAGTAATGATCTAATGATTCATCATAATATTTTGGATATAAAAATATCTTTTGCACATTACCCATTCGTTTTGGAATGATATGAAAGAGAAAGGAGTAAATGATGCCGTGACATCTGACGAAAACATGTTGCTCCAACCCCAATTAGAATGAGACAAGGGCATGCAGATGGTGACATTTCACACTAGCTCTGGAGCATAAAAACTGGAAGTCTTTTGCCCAGCAGTGGGGTGATGCAAACTTACAGTAAATTTCTCTTAAGTTTAAGCAATGTAAAAAAAAACTTGTTAGTTTTTAAGTAATATCAACCCAGTATTTAAGTTGAAATTTTTATTTACTTCTTCTACATTGAATTTATTCTCTTATCACATAAGTATATTCTAAATCAAACTGAATTAGATGAATGTGCTGTGACCCACCCAGTGCAAATATGGTGCTCCTGCCCTTACCACGTCTCATAATGTTGGAGTGAAACCTACAGTGTCCAAACACTTACACTTCCGTGGATTTGAAATTTGCCACTAATGTGGCAATTGGCATGGTCAGCTACTCGTACTAGTCCCGAATCATTTAAAATTTCACTTACCATTGATTCAAAACCATGAAGACTGATACTTACATTTATTTTTCTGTTTACATCCACAGAACACAAGCTTGTGCTTGTCGGTCTGGACAATGCCGGCAAGACCACGATACTGTACCAGCTACTCTTGGGCGAAGCCGTCCACACCAGGCCCACCATTGGCTCCAATGTTGAAGAGGTGGTGTGGAGGAACCTTCGCTTCGTCATGTGGGACCTGGGAGGCCAGCAGAGCTTGAGATCAGCATGGAACACATACTACACTAATAGTGAGGTAACTGATTGTTTTAACATTTTGAAGGAAGTAGATTTTGTCTTTTTATTTTCAATTACAATAATATCTTTATAAAAGCAATAAAAAAATCTGTGCTAAAATCACAAACAAGGCATAGAGTTGGGATTCAAATAAAATTTAAATCATCACTTTCCTATAATAAGGTAAATCATGATTTGGCACAAGTAATACAATTAGTAAGGTAGGTAAACACATAAATATATATAGCAAGGGCATATGCCTAGTATTAGCAACTGACTGCATATACATACATACCAAATGCATGGAGTAAGGATCATAGCTGGTGGTATTCTGTAGTTTCTGCCTACCCCCATGGGATAAGGCGCGAGTTTATGTTTGTGTAAAATAGAGTATTGTGATGTGTTTGAACAAACCACAATGCTTACCTATTGTTGCGCTCTATGTATCACATGTAGTAAATAGTATGTTGAGGAAGCCAAAGAATATGTGGATGGATTGTGTGAGGAATGATTTGAAAGAGAAAGGAGTAAATGATGCCGTGACGTCTGACAGGGGAGAATGGAAGAAGAAAACATGTTGCGCCGACCCCAAGTAGAATGGGGCAAGAGCAGGAAGGTAATGATTATGTTTTTACTATATGCAAATCTTTTTAAGCAGTATGCTTCTCATTTTGCTACTTAGGTCTATTTACAAATTTCCTCAATAAAGGACACTAGTGGTTTAATATATCGTTGGTTTTTCCTCGACGACATGAAGAAATGCTGTACTATAGTAATATTTTATGCTCCATAAATTCATTCACACAAGCAGATCCATTAATTTTGACATTATGTCTTTAAACGACAATATTTCCAGTTTTTGTAATGTCTCTCATTATCCGCCTTTACCTTAAATTACCCTTGGCATATAAGTAAGGTGTTAAGTAGCTCGGCTACAATAAACCTTGTAAAAGATTTTTTTTTTGCGATCTTGTACGCCTTCACATAATATGTATACCTAATCGAATTTGTGGAATTATAATTTACCAAAATTTCACGACTACTAAGTTTAATGAATACTTACGGTATTTTTTTTAAATGTTTTTTCTTAGGTTTTGTATTTTCGAACCCTAGGTAGAAAGGCGTGTCGAGCGTGCGGCGTACGGCTCATACATCGCCAATTCGCCATAATGTGTTTGAATTAAATGTGGGCCGCGCCGCATCTCCGTAATTGAGCCCCTAAAGTAATCTCACCGTAAATATTGTGGTCCCTATGAGCAGAAACATAGTCCAAGCTACGCCAGGGACAGATCTTGAGATAGTGCTTAAAGTCACCTCAATTATTAATTATTACATTCAGCAGAATAACTTTTTCCTATATCAAATAATTTTCCTGCATAATCAATTTGCTCAAACAATAATCTTGCCCATGTTTAGTCGACCTGAAATTCCACATACCTATGTGTATAACAATGTCCTTCCTTAAATGAATGAAGTACCTACCTGCTTTCCTGTATGTAGTACAAGTATATAACATATACATCTTCTAATACCTTCGTAGTTTCAATATTATGACTATAATAACAAATAAGTGATAAGGAACAGTTATTATTTTTCCAGATCAATTTGTAGTTAATTACTAATCATAACACAATGTAGCTATATTATATACTTTATGAGTTAGGGCTTACGAGGCTTGCAATTAAACGAAGTTTTCTATATTAGGCGTGAACAGGATAAATCATAGTAAAACATTGTATTTAATATGAAGTTTTATTCACTTGACATATAAACATGGTATATTTACTTACTTTTAGTTATGGTATATTTACTTCGTGATATAAACACATTCTTATGTGTTGAAAATTAATATTGTGTTGTCTTATCTACGGTTTTAATAGCTACATGGCGAGTGATAACTTGAATGCATCGTGTCAAATCTGTGAGGACAAGTCTAACTGATAACACAGTATCAAATAAATCATGTCTGTGGTGGTCGCAAGACTCGCAAGCACGACTGCTGAGCGTCTGAGTTCGGGTTAGATTCCCGGGTTGAACCAGTGTGTGTTTTCAGTTTGGCTATCTTAGAGCTTAGGGTTTGATTCGGTCAATAGAAAAAAGGTAATTTTCTAATACATTGGACTAACACTACTGGCTGAATGTAAACTGTACAGTGCACCTCTACCTATTCCTTTGGGGACAAGGGATTAAGTAAATATGCAGTACCTAGACCTACATAAGTAGCATGATACTGCAGCACTGCAGCTCTGAGAGATGGTACATTTCGAGTTCTATGATCAACAGTAGGCGATTACATGACTTTTTAGTCATGTAATGTATATTGTTCACTAAAACAATGCTCTTAATGCAATTGGCGAATTTAAGATAAACTTAGACGCTTAAAACCGAGGTGTCTTCATTAAAACCACAGTTTCATGAAAATCTATTTTTGTGCCATTTGGGCAAGCCGTTCTGTTGGCTACTTAGCAGTATTAAGCTATTGTCGCATTTGATTAAGTCTGCGAACGGTTGAACCTCGTTTGCGATGGTTAGGTTAGTTCGCGTCTTGCTATCGTTAACCTTATTTAAACATATTGCCTGGCCAGTTAGTCATTAAGCGCGGCTACTGAGCTCGGCGTCCATGGGGTTAGATTCCCAGCCCGGACTAACTAATAATGACATCATAGGCTCGCGACTATTGATGAATGATAATTATTTTGTAAATTGGTGAAATGCTATTCTGACTATATGGGAACAAGCCTTTACCCTGTGTTGGCTCTGTTAAGTCCATCTTATATTGTTTTAATGAGCAAATCATTACAAGAGCTCTTAAGGAAAGCACCTCACAGATTTGGGTAGACGTGTCTGTCATTCTGTAACTCAGAAGCTCAGAACATAAGGAGCTCAATAATGTTGAGTACTAAAAAAGTAGAAGACTTGTGACAACTACCAACATGCACTGAGCGCGGCCGGATTCCGGTTCGGCCCACTCCACTCCCTCTCACAGTATGAATCATATAGATGCGAAAATTGCAGGCTGATTATGCTTACTGCACCTGCAAATGCAACGCTGTGCACAAAGCCTTATGCCATAGCTACGCGATGTTTTATTTATACTAACGGCTTGCGATTACTTTATACAGAATCCGAATGTATGTATTTCATAAATAGTCTATAATAAGTACTTCTTCAGCATGATGTGGTTTACAAATATCTAAAATTAATTAAATACTTTGATTGCAACAGTCAACAGTTATACCCGCTTGCACCACTAATCACTAAATAAGTTTAACGTTAATATTCAAAACGTCATTCGATTGACAGGAATGGAACGTTATTATAAAACCGGCCAAGAGCGAGTCGTACTCATACGCACACAGGGTTCTGTAGCACCATACTATATAATAAAAATATTTTGGAGGCTTATTCATATGTTGTATTGTTTTACATTTAACAGCAAAACTAAATTCGTTTTTCGTAGTACGTTCATTTAAAACAAAGTTACTGCTGCAGTTTGATGAAAAAGTCCCATAAGTACCTATCTCAAAAACTAAACATCAAATCTAATTCAAAACAATTTTGGTTGAAAGTTTTATTTACGTTCTACAATCCTAAATTTTTTCAGAAGTTTCCTCCTCTTACTTTAGAAATTAGAGGGGGGACACTCACACATTTTACCACTTTGGAAGTGTCTTTCTTTCAAATGATTGACTTTGAGAAAATTTGGTTTTAGGAACCTCAATGTCATTTTTAAAGACCTATCTACATGTCTACCCCGGACGTATATGATGAAAAAAATAGTTTTTAATTTCAGTTCCATGTATGGGGAGGCCCCCCTTAATCTTTTATTTTTTTTATTTTTGTATCGTAAAGTGGTTCACAATATCCATCTACCAACTAAGTTTCAACTGTGTAGTCCTAATAGTTTCGGAATAAAGTGGCTGTGACATACACGGACGGACAGACAGACATGGCGAATCTACAAGGGTTCCGTTTTTTGCCATTCGGCTACGGAACCCTAAAAACGAGCTCAGTTCGTCTGTTCTTCGTAATACCCGCCCATACCATCACTGCGGAGCCACTGTAAGGGTGCACTTCCTGGTCGCATCTCAGCCGTTCATCATTTCCGGGACGACGATACACTCTTACCCTTCTCGTATCAGGCCTAACTCCAAACCGGACACATCACAAAGTAAAATTTTATCTCATTGCTCCTGGGTCTATGTCAAGTGTTCCCTACACCATTCAAATCGACGGGCGCAATTCCCATGGCGTATAGGTGGGCACCTAATGGGCGTCGTGCTCGTAGGCCGTATTCAGGCAGCCTATTTCTCACGGTTTGGTGGCTAACAACAACACCACTTGAGAATTGTGGTTAATATCGGCTGACGTCTTGCAATCAGTTGTATGTATCTGGTATCGGTCCTGCCGAGCAGTTGTAATCCTTCCGCTCCTGGGTGCTGCCCGGCAGGATCCCCTAGATTAACGTAACGCTGCCAAAGATGACTTATCACGCTACTATTGACACCAAAATGCCGAGATACCTGGGACTGATCTTTTCCCGCTTGTAGTATTCCTACAGCTCTCTGCATTACATAAGCAGTCAAATGACGTCGCTCCATGACATAAAAAATGAATCATCACTAAATTTTTTCAAATACTTTTTACTATCTTAAAATGATAAAAGTGAGATAAATACCAAATTTATCAAGCTACGAAAATACATGAAATCGGGATAAAATAATTCGATTTTATTTTAATGAAAATAAAACACAATCGAAAAGTTTCTATTTTTAAAAACAGCCAGTATAGTTTCCGAGAACAAAAAGATTCAATCTACTTTGTTAAGAAAAAAATAAAGTATCAATTATTAAAACGAGCAGTTTCTGTAAATGATGTGTGTTCCTAAAACTTTTTTGATGTGGGTACGTTTAGCGCATAAGAAAAAACTATGTTCACAACCTATAAAAATCTATCAATACTTTAGGAACTTTACGTAGGTAATTATAAAGTACTAGTTGTTGCCCGCGACTTCGTTCGCGTGGAAATTTTGATGTACTGCGATGTATGTACTGTGCGTGTCAGAAAAAAAATAACCTATGTCCGGCTCCAGGGCCTTTCCTCCAGGACCGGAGATCTTTTTGACAAATTTCATTACGATCCGATCGGCCGTTTAGTCGTGAAAAGGTAACGAACAAACAAACTGAGTTACTTTCCCATTTATAATATTAGTTAGGATAGTATGGATTTATGCCCGTGACAGTGCTGCTATGCTATTGTTTCGTGCGATGATTCCATTGTTTATTTTTTGTCCTTTCAGTTCGTGATAATGGTAATTGACTCGACGGATCGCCATCGGCTGAGCATCAGTCGCGAGGAGCTGCATCAGATGCTCAAACACGAGGAGCTGACCAGAGCATGCCTCCTGGTCTACGCGAATAAACAGGTAATCATCTCTCCTTTCCTCTAAACGCGGTGGGTCAGTCCTTTATACTGAATGTATGAGGACTCCATCGTCCGTGATAGACTAGCAAGCGGTCTGTTCTGCGTGGTTGGTTCCGGAGAACATGGCCAGCTTAGCTCTGTCTACTAGCATAGAAACTTCCTTGGAACTCCACAGGCTTTTAGGACTGTTCTCGTCAGGAAGCCACGGCCTCGCTTTACACTGAAATAGAAGAATAAATAGTAATAAATTAAATAAATAATCAGCTATAAATTCATCAGATACATTCTATGTCTAGGTTTAATAATAAGGTTAAGCAAGAAAAACCTGGCGCTGCTACCTACTTGTAACAATGTATACAAAAGTAGTGACTGTCGCAGTAAGTACAAGATAAAACCTTCACTATGTCTGTGGAATGTGAAAGTACTCGGATAATGTTTCAACTCAATAATGACATAATGAGAATGTAAATAGACTCGGTACAAATTAAAATTATTTCGATGTTTTGTTCTTCGTACTACCTATTTAATTCGTTACATTCCTTATTTACTTGAGTAGGTGATTAATTACATCATCGCTTAAGGTGAAAGTTACTCGGTAACAACAACGAAGGTCAACTCAAGCATAAAGGAGATTACAGTGAAGCCTGTTTTAACCACCTCCGTATAGGTCTCGTGGTCCTCGCACCAATGCGCGAGGATACGTCATGGAAATACGAACCGAAAACACAAGAATCCTAAATCATTTTGGTTTAATTTTTGTGCGATTAGTACAAGTAGTAATAAATATGTAAATATGAATACCCTTAAGAGTAAAAACTTATGGGCTAAAGGAATATCTTTAATTTTAATTAATTTCATAGTAAATCCTTTCTAGTTTTTTTTCTGGTCAATGGTGCGTACACGGACACTGAAACAACCACTGATAAAAGTAATTGAGCAATCATTACCTAACCTAAAATGTTACAGCTAAACACACACATATAACCAAAAATGTGCGCAGTACATATCTAACAAGATAATAATTATAATGAATCTGCCACCATTATGTCTCGCGTAACCACTTGTTTCAATCTTATTGCGTCATCATTATATTTATATCCGAAACACAGTGTTAACCAAAGTATCCTTGAACGAACATGTTTATTTACCGAGATATACAAAATACATGCAAAATTAACTGTAACCTTCAAACTTGGCAGTTAAACAACTGGGTAAACGCAATTTGTGATCAAAAGTGAAAGTCGAAAATCCTGAGTGCCTGACAGACTGAGCTTTGAAATAATGATAGGCGTGGGTAACTTATTGTAATAAAATATGTACTAAAACCTAGCCTAGCCTAGGGAACATAACTACGTCATATCACTAAAATGCCTACGGTTAGTGATTCAGAGGGCACAGTGAAAGATTTTCCATGTTATAAAATGTAAAGCTGCTTAATTTAATGTTACCTACGTCATATCTAACTCACTTATACTTTTACGTTTAAACATACCTTCCAAATTCCATATATTATGTAGTTCAAGCTGATTCATAGCAATCACAGCCAAGAGCGTCGACACAAAGGGCAAAGGAAGGAACATGGATGGGTTTTAGTCAGTAAAAGTCTGACACTCCCTCCTGCTCAGCCCAGAGCGGGAGGGGTTATTTGATGATTTCCCATCGGTAAAAAAAAAAGCTTTTGTAAGTTGTCTTTTTTTCTAATTACGGATGCAGCTGAAGTTCTTCTAAGAATCTAAAATGCAATAGCCACTAAGGAAGCCGAGGTCCGTTACTTTTAAATTTTTTAATTTTTTAGATTTTCGATAGGTACTTGTTTATAAAGAAAGAAAAGTTACTTAAATTGAAGAGTTATTTAAAAAATCTAGGAACTAAAAGAAAATTTATTTTATTACATTTTAATTTCTCCACTTCAGACAAGTTAGCTTCTTTAAAATTTTAACATCCTACCTTGGCCAGGTTAGAATTGTTTTGAGCCTTCGTACAGGGGCTACTTGATTGACTTACAGACAAAGTTAACATTCAAGAGGAAGTAGGCTGCAAGAGCGAGCGAAGCGATCTCGTAATTTTTATGACACCTTGTCTTGGAGGGGTTGGAATTTTTTCGATCATTCATACAGGAGTTTCTTGGTCGACTTTTAGACAAATTCAAGAGAAAGTAGTCTGAAGAGCGACCGAAGCGAGCTCGAAAATTTTAAAACTTTACCTACCTTGGAGAGGTTAGAATTGTTTCGACCTAAAAAGTTATGATTCAAGAAAAACTAGGCTGCAAAATTGAGCAAAGAGAGCTCCGAAATTTTTATATTTTGCCACGAATAAATTCAGATAATTATGTAATTTGAGATCAAAATAACCACATGCTCCATTTTTTGCAGCCTTGTGTACGTATACTTGAATTGCCTATTAGGGCCTCGGGGCAAGGGGCTCCTTATTTATTTCAGCCTCTGTTTATACCGGTCGATCATTCGAAAATGTAATAGGAGCCTACTTTGTGATAAAAGATTTTTTCATAGGGTTCAAAGTACAAACCGCTCGCGTTGGTTTAAAGAAAATGTGTTAGTTTGAGTGATACTATTGTCCCCTGTAATTTATTACGTACACTGTGTGGCATCAGGTAGAAAAGTGATACCTTTTAAAAATACTGAGCTCTAGGAGCCCTAGCGACGCCCATGATCACTGCTACCTATAGGCATACATGATATCTTAAGATATGTTATGTGCTAACCCACATAGCGGGCGATGTTTATCTATTATGTGACAAGGATGCCGGCTGTCGGTCGTCAGACGTCAGATTTAATGGTCGTGGCAGGAAGGTCGGCTGCACAGGGGTCCAATTTGCTTGTTATCACTGATCAAGTGTGGCACACTTGCAATTTGCAACACGTGAATGCCTGGGAACGCCAACGTGATGTATATATATTGTGTGATGTATGTATATGTATATTGTGATATGTATTCGTTAAGTAACAGTTTTATAAAACGCGGTGAATAGGAATAGGATTTTTACGTTGAATTATTATTATTATTTACTCCTTTATTCATCTCTTCTTATCGATTACATTCTAAATATTTTTTAAAAACAAATGTATACAGAACTGATGGCCCATTGGCATTAGGAACAAGGTCCAGGCTAACGGTAGTCAGGGCTCCAGAGAGAGGGACCTCTTCAGTACGCGTGCCGTTTCCAGGAGTACTTCTTTCTGAATCAAGCCTAGCTTTGACCCGGTCGCGCAATGAGAGCCTCCTAAGGTGTTGGTCGATGCTCTCTGCTATTAGTCCATTAACCGACACGACTATAGGTACAATGATTGCAGAGTCCTCGTCCTACATGTTGACAACTTCGTATGCTAAATCAAGATTTTTTTGGCGGCACGGTTTGCGCAGTGGCTGAGTGATTAGCTGCTGCGCTGCGTGTCGCAGGTTCAATCCCCGCACGGAACAAATATTTGTATGATCTACAGGTAGTTGTTCCGGGTCTGGCTGTTTGTGTATGTGAATTTAAATGTTAGTAAACGCACCCACGATACAGGAAAAATTCCTAGTGTGGGGCAATTATTTGACAAAAACAAGATACTAGATTTTTTATGATCCTCACTCAGCTTTCACGAAATTCTCGTCATGAGGGACAGTGATGACAATAATCATTGCTCGGGGCTCTCGGTGATCTATCACCTCAATATCAGGTTATTTGCTAAAATATTAATGTCCGTGACGACGAGCTAGCCCATATTGTCCCACTGCTGGGCAAAGGGCTCCCTCCATTCATCACAACGGTCACGACTCTGTGCTACTTCTTTCCCATTCTTAAGGAAGACTTTATTACTTGATTCACCTATTTATTTATACTTAATTACTTAGAGACCTTGTTGGCAACATTCTATATTAATTCAACGTTAATGTCTAAGCGTAGATAGACATAGAATACCCCTATGAGGGGTGGCATGGTCATACTTATCAAACCCTCTATAAACTAATCAATACTAATATTATAAAGAGGTAAAATTTGTTTGTAAGTTTGTATGTAGGGGTAATCTCGGGATCTACTGAACTGATTTTGACAATTCTTTCACTAATAGGAAGCTACATTATCCCCGAGTGCCATAGGCTGTATTTACAACGTACCCGTGGGATAATTTCGAGAAAAACGCGAGCGAAGCCTCGGGCAACAGCTAGTAAAGAATAAAGAAAAATAACGTTAATATCTCTTTCATCGTTTTGCTTAGATTCACCCTGCGTTTCTATTCACCCCGTTTTACGGTCACGCTGACTAAATTCATGGCGTGTCACGCTGTCTCTTGTACTGTGTGCAATATTTGTCAGTGATTAAAAGCAGCCCGTTTCTTTTGTTCCAGGACGTGAAGGGCTCGATGACAGCTGCTGAGATATCGGAGCAGTTAGATCTGACGTCGATAAAGCAGCACCCGTGGCATATACAGGCTTGTTGTGCGCTCACTGGGGAAGGGTACGGTCCACTATATTTTAACATATTTTATTCATACTCTATAAATGGCTCATTATTATCTTCATAAATTCTTCACACATGCGTAGTGGAGTTCGGCGCAGTACGGGACGTGGCCTCACTTGCACCCTCTTACAGAGGAGTTATTATATCAAAGAAAAAATGAGTTATGGGTCAGATGCTAATGACCCAGCCAGGACAATTTGTTACCTTCCTAACTCTTCTAGATTCTATTCCTAAAACCGAGTAGTGTAACTGTGACCACTAGCGAGATATGTTAATACATATAATTATCTATTTCTCTGTCTTATGATCTCATATCTAATTTTAAATCTTTATCTTATTAAGTTACACGTTTATAAGTGCAATTTCACTAGTGGTCACAGCTAGAAGCATAGAATAGAATATTCTTTGTTATGTACACTATACAAATAACATTCATAAAAGAAAAATATTTCACAAAGAAGAAGAAGGAAGGTAAGAACTGTCCAAACTGGGTAACTAGCATCTGAACCACAACTTAGTTTTCTCAATCATAATAAAAAGAGATAATAATTGTCACGTAATTGTAATATTTTATAATCAGCATTACAGTTACAATATAGGAATTAGAACTCATGTTTTGGCAGCCGTTAATTGCACTTCGAGAAAAATAGAAATTCAAATCCAAACATAAAAATAAATTTATAAGTTCTATAACCGCACGAGTGCGTCAGCGAGCGTCTGAAATATTGTGGGGAAAGTACGAAACCTTTTAACAACAAAGTTGTTCCGTTGTGTCCCAAAATAACATGCATTTTTATGGTCGCCTAACTAAATAGGCTGTTTGTTCTTTCGAAGTTACTCGTTTTCGTAAGATTTATTGCCAAGTCATAGGTCTCGAGTTCGAACCCAAGGCGTATTGTATAATTATCACCTGCTCCGGTGAAGGGAAAAGTCGTGAGGAAACCAGCATGACTGAGAGATATCTCTCGACGGCATGTAAAGCCAAGTCAGAGGCCCATGGGCGGCCTATAAACTCTGAGACCAGGTTTAGGCACTAACCACACGATTGTGACGATAAGAATTATTGTTTCAGAAAATCGGTGCTTTCATAAATAATGAGAGTAAGCTCATTGTTATTTTTTTCAAGTTTAGACATGTATATTAACGTGTAATAGTCGGTTAACTTAAACGAGGAACTTGGGGAACTATGGGACTAACATAGAGAAAAAAAAACTTTTTCTTTGTTTTATTTTTCGTATTTGGTCTTAAAGTAATCGTTGTTCAGCTCTTTCAGTTGATAGAAATAACTTCGACTCTTTGGCTTTTAGGCGCGCTTGTGAAAGCAAACCGTCGTATTTGATCGTATTTATAGTTATATTGATTTGTGAAAATAGGCTTTGCTTAATTACATTTTGGCGTATATTTAATATCATATTTCTACTGAATCCTAGATAGTTGTTTCTAAGTAATCTTATTAGTGTTAGTCACTAATAAGATTACTTAGAAATAACTTTGAATAGACGACAAAGGGCTTGGAATATCATTGTATGAAGCCTGGCCGGTCTAACATCCGCCATTTTTTTTTAATGTTGCATCCACACCTAACACGGTTTTATGCGTGGCTGATGAAATCAAAGTTTTGCTAAAGATGCCATCAATGAATGGACTTTAACTTTGATAGCTCGTATCTTGGAAAGGTGAACGTAAAAATCATTCGATTTATTTATTACTCGAAATCACGTGAGTTTGTTTATTTTGGTTACTTTTGATGCTAATGAGATTTGAAAACGCTTCTAATTAACGTTAACGAATATGATAAAGTTGTGTAAAAATAAAGATGCAACAAAAGTGCTAAACCTAAGTGTTAAAAAATTTTAAAAGTATTTTGAAAGTCGCCCGACATTAAGAATTTCTCCTGTATTGAAGGTGCCTTCACAAATATTTAAGGTCACCATCAGCCAGACCCGGAACAACTATCTGTAGATCAGAACTATTATCATGCTAATTACTTCTTCAGTCTGAAACTACAGTATATTTGACAATGCAGCAATTATCTGTGACTAGTAAAATATGTTAATCCCCATTTTACGTATCTTAAAAATATCTTATCTTTGAGTATATTTATTTAATTCATAGCAAACCTCGTATCAATTATTATTTGCTTTATCTAGAAAAACGTTAATAATGTGTGTTTTATATTTTTGAATTCGTTTTGTTTTGTCCTTAACTTTTTGGTTGTATTTACTGCAGTAGAGGATATTGTGACAGAAATCAAAGACCAGTAAGAAAAATTATAATGAACTACGCATCAAAGCCGCCGAGCATGCCGGCAACTTTCGTACACGTGTAGTAGTCATGCGGCCGAGCATGTCGGCAACTTTCGTACACGTGTAGTTGTCATGCGGCCGAGCATGTCGGCAACTTTCGTACACGTGTAGTTGTCATGCGGCCGAGCATGTCGGCAACTTTCGTACTCGTGTAGTTGTCATGCGGCCGAGCATGCGCAACTTTCGTACACGTGTAGTTGTCATGCGGCCGAGCATGTCGGCAACTTTCGTACACGTGTAGTTGTCATGCGGCCGAGCATGTCGGCAACTTTCGTACACGTGTAGTTGTCATGCGGCCGAGCATGCCGGCAACTTTCGTACACGTGTAGTTGTCATGCGGCCGAGCATGTCGGCAACTTTCGTACACGTGTAGTTGTCATGCGGCCGAGCATGTCGGCAACTTTCGTACACGTGTAGTTGCAGTCGACATGTCGGCGGCTTTGGTGTGAAGATAATGCACACGCGGTATTGGCATAAGTAAAAATGTTCGTATTTAAGGCACTTTTAATTTCGTGGATCTATGCAGCATCTGCGACTGCAAGAGTCGTTTAGCGTTGCAAAAGTATTAAACTTATATTAAAAATACCTTTTTATAAGATTAGGAAACGCGTTTTGCCTCTTCTTGATGTGAAATAATATTTGCAAAATCTCAAACTAAAATACATTTAGTATTTTGCTGTATTATTATCAAACACATTACACTCTCGATTACAACCCACACACCCACACAGAGAGGAAACCTGTATCCCAGCTCTGGGAACATTATATTTCCCACCTTTCCTATGATCAAACAAAGTTTTTTTAAGTAATAAAGAACTTAATATCTCATAGTTTAAAAATAATCTAAGAAACACATTACTCAATTTATTATATGCTTCAATGCAGCCTCATACTGGTTTTATATCAGATATATTCAAAACGAGAATTAATCATGTACGAGTATAAATATGTATGTATGCAGTAAAACAGAGATTTAAGGAATATTATTTTGTTTGAAGAAAAGACGAACGGTTTATCCTCTTTGCACTCTTAAAATGTGAGTTGTCGAAATTGAAATCAAGAGCAATGTGTCGTGAAAGTCCGCCATTCACTTAGCACTAATGTAAGTATGATATAAAATACTTTATTTTAATTTTTTGTTGTCCTTTTGTATTTCCTTATTTTTTATTACTAGAAGAGTACAGCTTATATTTGTTCTCACATAAATACACCGTTTATATCTATTTATTTATAATCCTTGTATAAATAGTGGTATTTTTATGCTAAGAAATATGTAATAATAAAGTTCTTATTACTTTTTTCAGGTAATCCCTGGATTCAAGCGAACGACGACCGCTGGCAGAAAGAATATGTGTGTTGGAAAAGATCCAGAGTGTCAAGGCGCCGCTCCACAGCGGCTCACTGCTCAGCTACGCACGGATGCGTGCCTGGCAAAGAAATGAACCGCGCAGCTGACGTGGAATACCTCTTTTTTTGTGAATCCTCGGTTCTCTGCTTAACCGGACTATCCTGTGGGTGCCCTGAAGGTAAGGCCTCCAGCCACGGGCTTAAAAACTAAGCGAATACACGCTAAGGTTACCCCTGTGGGGTATAGGCCTCGGCTTAGGGACAGCTGAAGGGACAGGCTGGATCGGAACAAATCAGAATGCCTCACACTGCACACATCCTACTTCTAGTGCTGTATAATCCTCTTATTGGCCCTTTGCCTTTAATGAGGCTCATGGGCGTACGACATCAATGTCATCAGATAATTCTAAACAGTAAAGTAGTCCAAGGTGAGCTGTGTTCAGTTCAGCAAATAGGTACCGATGCCCTTTAATTCGGAAAGTCGCATCGGTACCTATCTCTAGTCCAAATACATGTCTGACAATCCATCAAGACGAGAAAAATATGTGGTCGTAATATTTTAAGGGCTTTTCTGTAACACTCATACGTTAAACTAAAACTGAAGTACTCCAAAATAGTTTACTTTATCAATGTAACAGACACCCATCTAAATGACTATAACGGGACAACCTTGTGGATTCTGCTGTTGGCTGTCAACAAGGTGACCCCTCGGGCCAGAGATTTTTAGCTTAGCTATCCACCCAATTGTCCGACACCTAATTCCAAACTTAACGTTTGGTACCTAGATGATGGAAGCTTCGAAGACGATTTAGATTCTTCTAGAATTTTAAAAGGTAAAATTCCTTAAATATTAACTTTACTCCATTGGCCTCGAGCTCAATGTTTCAAAATGCAAAATATATGTAGCGGACAGTACCGACAGACAACTGACTCTTTCAAAATTTATCGCAATAGCCCCTGATATGAAAATTAAGGTGGATGCGCAAGGGTAGCCCGCGAAATTTAAATTTTCTTACGTTTATTGCAATTTGCAGGTCAGTGTCAGGTTGTATGTTGATGAAAATATGAATCGCGCCAGTAACACGAATGGAGTTACAGAATTATAATCATTCAAATCATCAATACAACCCTCGTCAATACAGACCTGCAAATTGCAATAAACTTTTGAAAATTTAAATTTCGCGGGCTACCCTTGCGACTCCACCTTAAAGAGAAAAGCTCTCTCGCCTCCTTGGGTGTCCGATCTATAAAAATTTCCCCATTTTACCGGGAAAAAATCATAATTTTAAAGATGTTTCGGGAAAATGTCTCCTAATTAACTTGCATATCGTAACTGCTGTTTCGGCCTTAAATTAACATACATATTTCCGTAGTGCTTCCCCTTTATGGAAGTACACTCACTTTTTGGACAAAGTGGATGAAATTATCAGATACACTTTATGATCAATTTTAAATGCGGCTATTGGATGACAGAGCTTGGGCAGAAGCTACTCTTCCCATTCGCATGGGAGAACTCGGCGTCCGGAAAATTTCTAGTATTACTTTACCGGCCTTCCATTCCTCGGTCCACGGCACTGAGAAATTAATCAGGAATATCCTGGCCAGTTTGAAACCACACTGATTGATGTTGATGTGCCGTGCTTCTCCGCGGCTATCGATGCTTGGCAACTCGCTTATACTGAATATAAGAAAAGTTTACTTTTGTAAAACTTTATACAACAATGTTAAAAGTCCTATGTTTGAGTAAAATGTATTCAGTCAGTTACTTATCGCTAAACTTTCAAAATAAAAATTGTAGTTACAATTTGCGTTTAAAAAAAAAATTGCGACGGTAAAAATGATTACTTATATCATTTCTTTTCCAAAAATGTTGTAAATTTTAACCCCCTCATGTTAGGGGTTGCATCAAAAAAGTTTTAATTTAAAAGTGGTCGTATTCTTACTCGGAATGATAAAAATGTTAAACGGTTCAAAATGAACGAATTCCGCTCATTCACGAACTTAACCTAAGTTTTGAGCCTTTCGATTTTTTGGCCAAGTTTGAAAGCAATCTGTGCATAATTGCGACCTGTAGATTGTGGCTAAATTTTGCTTGTCGCCCCTTAGACATACCAACACGCATACGTATACATATATATATAAAAATTTTAACCATTTGGGCTCTAGGGGTCATAACTAGACCCCCATGGTGAAATTTTCTGAAAACTCGACTTTAGGTGCAATACCAATAGGTTTTTTTTGTGACGCAATTACCTAAAAAATATTATTTTTTTATATCTACTATCTCAAAACTGCAGGTCACGTGAGTTCAGGATGACACTGATATCATTTTAAGATACCAAGTAACATTTTTGTATTGGTATTACCTTTCTCAAGTAAGAGTATATTAAAAAATACCTCAACTAATTCCATTCAAAATCTGAAGAGTATGTTTGCATGAGAGGAGGATCTGCTTAGGTAGTAGGTACATAGTAAGCATTCGAGTATGGGATCTTATACCCTCTTTAGTTACTAGCATCTATTAATTTAATTGCCCTATAGTGCCTAATTTCTGGAACTTTGTTTATCATTATTTAATACCAAATTTCTAGCAATAAAGTGATTTGTCAAACAAGTAGTTGGAAGGAATTGTTGTACAAATTTATTACATACGATTTATTTACATTATGCGTGCCTGCTACCTGTATCTACGATCTACTATCTGTTAAGCTAAGTCTAAGCTGTTCGGACGTACCTAGAAGGAATAATAAAAAAGTACTTACCATTGTTCTGTAACTATTATTTTTAAAATAAAGTGTTTTGTTTACTTATGCGTTTTAATTTTTACCTATCTTTATGGTATGAGTTATGTATGATTCTTTAAGAATACTACCGAATACAATCCGAAGGTCAAACAGTGCGCCAAGGGTCTTTAGAGTTTAGACGCTCTAGAATGGCGGGAGACGCGCCGCGACGAAACTACGTATTCAAGCATCACTGCATTTCGCGCTCTTTTGCAAACGTCATGCTCCGTTTAGTTTGATGCAAGTGGACTAGATGGCTCTAAGTGTATCTGCGGGTCATAAATCAAAGTTTTGCGAAGAGTTAACTTTTTACGTAACTAATGTAAAAGTTATAATTTGAAAGGTTTATCGGGTTTTGATAACACTATTCAACTGCGAATATTATATTTTCGAGTTATTCGAAAATTACGTGTTATTGTGTTAAAAAGCATAGTTTGATATAAATTCAAGCTTTGGTTTGTCTATGCGGTATCTGCACGCGTCGCTTCGTCTGTAACATGTATAATTTGCTTAAACGGTAGCGGTTTATTTAGAAATCTCAATTATTGTAACTACTATCTTGGGTAGGTTTCTTTTTAAACTCTTAACTATTGACTGGCATGATTCTTCACTCAATCTTTTTTTAGATTCAATTTTTTTTGTTTAGTAATTCTGTGTTGCGTAATATTTTTTGCTAGTGGAAATACGCATGCAGGTACACTTTTTATACACAAGGGAGCGTTTTATGTGTATTTTACATAGAGTACTGTTGCTAGTGAGCCCCTAGCTAGACACTTCTTTAATCTGAGTGGAGACTAGGGTAGGTGATACTGATAAGGAATGTGGTGGAGCCGAATTGTGTGTGCGTGTGTGCCATACATATCACTCACAAACATAGACCAAGCGTGTATATTTACGTACCTATTTGATTCGGATGTCAGGATCTTTATATAAATTTTTCCGATTTTTTATAGCTCATAGAATATTCTTTAATCACTGTTTTAAGCTGTGGGAGGCCTTCGCCCAGGAGTGGGAAAGAGCAGGCTAGAAAAAAGAAAGCGTTGTAGCATTTTTTAATTCTCAGACTTTGTTAGCTGTGTGAATAAGAGGGTCTAGTAGCCAGCAGTGAAGTGTTGTCAGGTGTTGGAACTCTATAGGTTCGTTTGTTACTATGGTTGGTAATCAGGACTGTTAATCTTATTCAATTTACTTTTTTTCTCTTTACAGATTACATTTAGGGCTCGAGTGGATTGCGAGTAGAATAAAGAAGAAATGACGCGACTATCCTTTTACTAGTAATTTTATACCTACATACTATTGTTAAAGTTACATAAAATTCTAATTCCTGAATAACTGTTTGCATTATCTTTACTAAATAAATATATTCTAAAGAGAGACCTATCAGGATCATTGTCCGTTGTTTTGAATGAATGGGATATATTATTATAAAATAAACACGTTCTTGTATATTTTATTGAATTTTATTTCATCTACTACATCATGTTTTCAGACAAAAATTGTACACACAAATTTGAGATGCTAGTTTATGTTTACGATTAAATAAGACAATTACAACCAAATTATACAACGAAATAGTACAGTTCTACAATTGAGAAACAGATTATATAAACCATTCACTGTCAGCTTATTAATTAGTAGGTATTGATTAAACATCTTAACATCCATTTAAGATCTAATTTTCTTTGACTAAATATTATCGATGGTAATGATTTCGAATTATACGTTATCACAATAATATATTTTTACAAAATTGATTTTGGTACATAATATTGTAGAAATTATTTTAATCTTTAGGTGTAGTATGAGAATCCAAAACATAACTAGCTTTGAAGTTACAATAAACACGAGCCGTAAATGATTATTAAATAATTATGTTGATTTAATTTAATTGTACATAAAAGCCTAAATTAATAGTGACCATTTCAAAATATAAAAATAATATCTTAAAAATATACACTTTCACAATTATATACACAAAAAATATTCACAAAAGTTAAATTGGAAATGCAATATTAAATTATATGTACAGCATCTTGCAACACAATTACATGAACAAGCTAAACGGATTAATAACTAAAGAAAAAGTAATGTTTGGTCCATCAAATGCAATTAGAAACATAAGCCTTATTAAAAAAAAATCCTACACAGATCTATAAAAGTAATTAAAGAATTCAGTTTTATATAAATTACTTATTTGTTCTTTTAGAACTGCATAATTTTTATTAATAAGGCGTAATAACTAAGGCAAGGGTGAAAATAATTGTTAAAGTTAATTCATTAAAGACTTTAACACCCTTCCTTTCATATAAATTGTATGCCTAGCATATGGATTAAATTATGACTTACTATATTAAATGTAACTCAAATATCACTTTCAAACTTAAAAATACTTAAATCATTTCAAATCAAGAAACACAACTTAAAAGCCTTTGTCATAGACAAAGTGTATTATTGTAAACAATGAGAATTTTAATAAGGAAGGATTCAATTGTACGAGTAATCTCATTAGATCAATAGTCAAGGATTCAAATTATTACATTATAACTATTAAACTATCGGTAACTAAAATAATATAAAATACATTTAGTATGTCATGAATGGTATCACAGCAAACTATTATGAATGTAAGAAGTTATTATGCGTGTAGTGTACCTTCTCCAAACTCAGCGCTAACGTCACTTATCATAAACTTTAGGGTTTGTTATACATGAAAATACAAGAACACAATTTTTACAAAAGTCAGTGATAAAAGTTAATAAGATTAATAATAGGAGATTCAAATATTATGGACTATAATTAATTGAACTAGTATAATTAAATCATTTGTAATAGAATCAATAGATAAACAGGTATAACATTTGGTCCTGAGGTAGATTTATCTAGTGGTCGAAATTTCCGTTGAACTAAAACAGCCATTGGTTCGACAATAAATTATTTATATAATATCAAACTGATACAGGGCAAGTTAGCATGACTTAGTGAGAGTGTATAACGTGAATCGAAAATAATTCTACTAATACGAGTATACTATTACACGGTCAGTTATATTGCAGCTACGAGTTTACACCAGTACCATTAAAAATTGCATTTTCCTACTTATTTCTCCTACATAATTTTATCTTAAGCTTTGCCGCAGCGTATTCTGGCAAATAAGTTGTAAGTTATAATAAAATTACAAATGTGTTACACCTATTACTTCTAACAGTCTTTAAAACCTGATTTTATATGTCTTTACCTCCATGGCATCTAGGTGGATATCGCTCAGTCCGCTCAGAGACTTGAACGTCTTCAGGCCTGTCAGACTGACTGCAGTTAAATTCTTTATGGTCAGACCATTGAACCTGGTTTTGGACGAAAAATTCGGGGACTTGTTGATTGGTTTCTCTCCGACGGCGCAGCTGTACCCTGGTCGATGCAGCACCATGTAGCTTTCGGAACTCGGGAAAAGTTCAAGTAAATCGTCAGTAATGGTTCGTAGAGTGACCAAGTGTATGCCGGCCGGGAAGTTCTGCAGGAACGATTGGTATGTCTTGACTTCGATGTCGCCTACTTCGCTGGTATCCAACAGATATACATTGACGGGGTAGTTGAATGTTCGGCTCAGATACTCCGCGGTTTGAGACGGCACTTGGTAAGGGCTCGCCTTTTGGTCGGGTCCGAAACGACGTTCGTTCACAAACTTGAAACCTTGCTCGCTAGTATCTCTCTTAGTTCGCGTGACACCTGGCATTGATTCAATCAAAATCCAATTTTGGAAAGTTGTAGGTTTGTTATCCACAACTCCTTCTCCGATTCCTCTGAAGTCATCATAGAGAGTCCGTCGGTCAAGCATCACCTCCAAGCGTCCAGGTTCATACGCAGACGCACCTTGAGCGTGGTTAGTCAACAGAGTCAGTCTGGTCTCCTCGTCTTGCAGCCACGCCATAGTAGTTATTGGGTAATAGTTCGCCTCTATGCCTAATTTGCTCACCTTTACTCTCTTCTGATACTGGAATCCGTTCTGGTCGGTGTAGAATTCCGGAATATCACCGTTTTGAATATCAGTCTGAATTCTCATAAACAGCTCAGTTTCTCTGTTTTTGGGAGGACTCTCGAAATCTACGAAGTTCTCGATGAGAATCGCACGCGACAGCACTGGGTCTCCGATGTTATATATTCTCACGGTGTGAACTAAAAACGGCAAATACATTGTACTAATTTCAGTAGAGATGGGGCCGGAAACAATGATTATGTTATCGTCTTGCATATTATTGGGATTAGTAAAAGGATGCAGAACATTTTTTTCGGGTAAATCATAATCCGGCATGAAAAGATATGCTCCTGAATGACGTTGCGCACTCTGGTATGCCCCAAATTGCACATCAACAACAGTCCTCTTCCTAATATCTTTCCTATAAACCTGTCGCAAGAATCCAGTGTTCCTATTGACAAGAAGTTTCAACACCGCATTTTCTAACTGTATGTCACCAGGCATCATTTTCTTGATAGAAAATACGTTAGATTTCTGGGAGTCTTCACAATTGTTGCAGAATATAACGCAGTGGTGAGAGGTGTTGGTGTGCTCCTGCAGCTTGTAGGATATGGACGTGAGCGGCGGGACGGTGGCCACGAACATGACGTCGAAGTTGGTGTCGCTCACGACCCTCTTGCCGTTGTCCTGCACGTCGATACTCGGTGTAATCTGGTACATCACGTGCTGCTTCTTGTGGGTATCGAACACGCGGATGTTCGAGGTGTTGGCCCTCACAGTGATCACTTCGGTTCGGATTTCAGCCAAGGGATTGAAAAGCACAATTTTCTTCTTATCGACGAAAGACACTTGCAGTTTCTTAGCCGGTTTGCCGTACGTTTCCCACTCCGTTTCGCTTTGTAGTATACTCTGTGAGTGCAGCGAGCGATCAACTATCATTAAAGTGGTGAGCGCAGCTTCTTGCAAGCGGATGCAGTGATACAAACTAGTGAACAATTTCGTTCCGTAATCTTGCATCACGCTAGACTTGGATGTGCCAGTAATCGCGTCGTGATGTTGGAATAGACCCAAGTTCCTCCTTGCGTAAATGAGCTGTTCGTAGGATTTCTCTAATTTCTTCTCAGAAGCTCCAAACCCTTGGTGGCCGTTGATGTAGTTCGACACAAGAGTGAATAATATTTCTGCAGTTCGGAGTTGATGTTCGAATTGGCGAGCGAGAATCTTCAAATAAGGTCTGGTCGTGTAGTAGCCTGACCAATAAGCCGGTTTGCCCTCGCTAAAGATATCTGAATACACGAAGAAATCGCCTTTTAATGTCGGTATAGTGTAATGCCTCTCCTTCATGGCATTGAAATAATCAACTGGCGTTCCGAATTGCACGTCAGCATTGAAAATCTCTTTGTGAGCATTGATGTAGTTGAACAGCTTCATGTAGTTAACGTATTGAGCATCGAACTCGATGCTGTACTCGTATCTGAAGTCGTCTCCTAGCGGCACCAGCACCACGTTGTGTGGTGTAAGGGATCCGATACGTTCATACTCCTCCACCAGAGTCTTCGCCTTGCTGTGCAAATTATGGTCTGTTATATCTTCATGTTTAGCAGTATATTCAGAATATTCGCCAGGGATTTTACGGAAGTCAAAGCTTAGACAAATTGACGGATGTGGACCGCACGTACTTTTTATCGAGTAGATGTCGAAAGGTTGGTTGTGGACAATCATGGAGGGTTTGGTGGTTGCCCAGCCCGCCATCCAGTAAAACTCTTCAATCTGTCGCTCCGCCAGCCATTGTTTCCAAGCGTAATGGATTCTTTGTATGATGGTTCCTTCAAGACCACTTTTATCCAGAAGATAAGGTACAGTTGCTCCGTGACCGAAAGGGTCGATGGACCAGCCTGTCTTCGGGATGACGCCGAGGTTCGTTTTCACCCAGTGATGGCCTAAACAATAGATCAAAATATAATAACCTAAAACGTGAGAATTTCAATCAAAATAAGAATAAAAAGTGTACGTTGTTACCTTCAATGAACTGGTCAATTAGCGCGTAGATATGCGTGCACGCCTCGTCGGGCATCACCCAGCCGCCCGTGGTGATCTCGAGCCGACCTTCTTTGATCAACTTTTTCAATAACTGTAACGAGATCAATAATTATTATAGCTAGAGCACTACCGAGTTCACTGACGGTCGTTCAGTTTTCAACCTTATAATTTAGAGCTTAAGGGTGAAAAGTGGCAGACCGTCAGTGATTCCTTTATAATGATTATTTTTAAAATGAAATCCACGCAAGCTTTTAAAATAACTACATATTATTTTTATGTAATTATTTTAACTAGTCGAGTGCAAACAGACATTATGGTGGAACGAAGTTTATAGTGCTCGAATTTTCATGGAACTTTTTTTATTGAGTTTCTAGAGAAATGCAGACGAAAGTAAAATGATGTCGAAGCTCGCGACTTTGTTTTTAATTTCATTTGTAATAATTATTTTTCGATAATGAATAACTTCAATTTCGACGAATTCATATTGTGGCGTAATAGTGTGACCTGCGTGCATCCATTAAACGCAAATTTGGTCTGTTTCACTGTTCATTCTTGTCGATGAAATGCATACTTCAAGTATTTTTTGAACATTTCCAATTTTAAGACTAAGATTTCTTTTAAAATTGGCAACTGATGCTCTTTCACAGATAACTGGACGTATTCTACATATACTATACTGGTCGTAAATCTATTGAAGAAAACCACTTTCATGAGTGTGTTGACTTAAAATTCATTCGCAAATGTCAGAAAAAAAACGTCTATGGAAAAGTTTAAAATATCATTTTTTTAACTTTCTTCTCCACTAAAAAAAAAAAAACCGAAAACCGCAGCACTATAAACTTCGCTCCACCTTTTGAGTGTTTTTTGTCTAATTGCACTCGGCTTTAGGCTCGGCTTAGCCATCGTAGTCAAAATATGAGTACAACCGAGCGACGCTCGCCTTAATTAAAGCCCTATAATTATAATTAGCGTACGGATGACTGCATATCCGTAAGTCTATTGTGGCTTCGCTAAGCTTCCAAACAGCGACGAAAGAAATCTTCCCCTTTATATTCTTTCAGTGACCAAAAAGTTCTATGGTTTCGATGATTACCATGATCGACAGATTGCCGATGATTCAAGGGATTACATATTACCTATGGCAAAGTCGCTGATTGCATATACCTATCATTTTATAATAATACGCGAAGTGTGTAGTCTGAATAGGGTAGAAATTAACCCAATAACCATCTTAACTAGTATCTATATAGTATTGATATACCTACGTTAGTGGACGTCTAAAGATAGATTTATGAAACTAGATTCGGTGCTAGACCAAAAATCAGTAACGAAAATACGCGACCTCTAAAATGATTTGTCAATGATAACTTCAGCTATGTTTACAAATACAATGTACCTTTTGTTTAACAGGGTGAGATCTTTCCCACCAAGCGTTCAGAAACGAGATTTCCGTCCAAATGAAGGTCATATTCGGATACTGATGCAGTTTGGTCACAATGTTGTTGATGATGTTTTTTGTCTTCCATTCGAAGTACTGCTCGAAGGTCTTCAGCCATCCTGGGTCATTATGCGAATGAGGGACCACTATTACCTGTTGTTGGGAAGAAAAATTATAACTTCACAAAATGAATAGAAATTGCAAGGCTACTTTTATTAGTCTTCTCTATGGGCATTGCGTAGGATACGACTTCATCAAACTTCCAGACCAAGTTAATCTAAGCCAATATTGAATTTTAGGTTTCTATTAAATCCTAGAGTCTAACGTTTCGGTCACTTGTAAGTTCGCGACAGACACACTTATTGGACGAAATGGTGAAACTTGATAGGATAGATAGATATCAATCCATAGGTAATGTATATTATGTAGTTATCGAACTTGCCTTCAACCTGGGCCGTGATGTATCGTTGTGGATCTTTTCATAGCGATCCTCAAAGGATTTGTCCCAAAACTCCTTTGTGCGCAACCAGCTCGGCTGAAAATAAAACATTATTCAATTAATTGCCCCTTTCATTTTTAACGGTGTCAGAAAACATCGGAAGGCAGTCGAAGTCGTGTGACATCCACTCACTCTCACACCCGTACTGAGCCCGGGTAGTTAATGTTGTGGATTGTGGTGTGGTGCCCACCCCTCTTGCGAGAGGTCTGTAGCAGTGAGACCGTTATAGGCTTATTATGGCATACAGTAATTTCCTTTACGTACGTTTAAATGTTTTAGTAGTTCATAGTAATTATTTGTAATAAAACATTATTTTTGCAAACTAAATTTTTTAATATGTATTCATAGTATTTCAGCTTGACTTCTAGTCAAGCTGAAATACTATGAATAAATATTAAAAAAAATAGTTTACAAAAATAATGTAACAAAAATTCTTCAGATCTATTACAAACAACAATACATTTTATAAAAAATCGCAAGGGTGCCTTGTTACTCAGGGTGAATGTAGCTTTCTAAAGGTGAAAGAATTTTTGAAATCAGTGCAGTAGTTTTTGAGTTTATTCATTACAAACATACACACATACGATACACACACAAAAATACAAATCTTTCCTCTTTATAATATTAGTGTAGATGAATATAAAAAAGGTAGAAAAACAAAATAAAATCGGAGGTGATTTTTTCCCAACAATTTCACACGCGATTGACGGAGCGTTAAGTAATTACAAAACAATTGATGCGAGATGGAAGCGACGCGTGTAACTCACTTTCATTACACATTTCAGAAAGCGAACGTGAAACTGCGGGGCGTGAGCGCGTATGAATGGAATGATGCACGTCAGCCTATTACACCATTCGATATACGATACGCCATAGATGAAATTCGTGCTTACACCATTCGGGTTATGATAGGAACGATACGTCGGGTCAGGTTTGGAAGAGGGTTACGTTCGGAACATTTTTTTTTTTTCAAATTTTTCGGGCCAGTTTCGGAATAATCGTATACTAACACCGAGCGAGGGCGACGTGAACATCGCGATTGGGAATGTTCATTTTACTTGCATTCTGCGGCTATTGTTCTAAATATATTAATTTTGATGAAAATCCGTTTCCAATAATTGTTCATCATCATCGTCATTTCAGACAAAAGACTTAGGCCATAGACATAGGCCTGCCCCAAATGTCGCCAAATTGACCGGTCATACGTGACTCGCATCCAGCGGATCCCCGCAACCTTCACCAGGTCATCGGTCCACCTAGTGGGAGGCCTTCCAATGCAACGTCTTCCGGTTCGCGGTCGCCACTCCAGAACTTTTCGGCCCCATCGGCCATCCGTTCTGCGAGCAATGTGCCCTGTCCACTGCCACATAAGTTTGGCAATTTTTCGGGCAACTTCGGTAACCTTGGTTCTCTTGCTGCCCTCATTTCTGATTTTCGCAAGGAAATTCCGAGCATATTCCCTCTCCATTGCCTTTTGGGTGACTTTCCAATTGTTATCATGTTAAAATTGTAATATGACAGAAAATTTACTACCTACCTATTGTTCGTTTAGTGATGATATCATCACCTGCCTAGCCTTTTCACTAACTATGTTGGGGTCGGCTTCCATTCTAACCGGATGCAGCTGAATACTAGAATTTTACATGGAGCCACTGCCTATCTGACTTCCACAACCCAGTTAGTACTGGGTAATACGATACCCCTTGGTAGGACTGGTTGTCAGACTTTCGGGTCACTGACTACCTGTAACGACTGTCAAAGGTCTACTAATGACAGCCGGGCCCAACGGCTTAACGTGCTTTCTGAGGCACGGAGGAAACTCAGTATGTAATGGGTGGTTACTCATCCACAGACCAACCTAGGCAAGCACGGCTTAACCTAAAGATCGACCCAACCGGCTGATATTATTTACCCACGAGCTCGTTAATGATGTGTATTTTGATATTTACCACGGTACGTAATTGGCTTGAGATACGAGGAGAAGTATACAGGGTGTAACAAGACTCTTAACGAAGCTGTCAAACAATCATTATGTACATCAAACTAGGTAACTTAACGCAAAAATTAATGCTGGGAAACAACTTTATTTTTTTGGGTTGAAAAATCACGTTTCACGATAGGACTCAATGTAACGGACTCAAAACATTGTGCTCGTGGAGGTGGTCATAGTAAAAATCTTACGATAAACACATAAAGGGTGTAACATGACCCTTAACGAAGCCGAAAGGCACTTCTTCTCCCCGTCAATGCGATCATTTTTTTGTTCTAGACCATACCTGGGAACCTTCTAGTTACGGAGATATTGGGGGTCAAAGTTCCAACTTTTCCACAAGTTTTGTTTTTTAAATGATCGCAATGATGGGAGAACAAGTACGGCTTCGTTAAGGGTCTTGTTACACCCTTTATAATGGCATCACGCACTAGTAGAGACACGTAGTAGAGATATGGTGTAGTCACTACTCCTTTACCATAGTTATTTTACCCAAGTACACTATCGCGCTAGACTTTCATGAAGTAGAAGCTAACACCAAAAGAGGGATATTGATGGTGGTGGATGTTGATGATCACGATTGAAAGTAAAGTCAAGTCTGAACAGCAGCTTCACCTTCTTTATACTAAAATGAACCCAACGTGTCGCCGAAACATATTGTTCGGAAACCCCAACCAAATTGTTTCTTTCATGCAACATACATACATTATTTATTCATCCCTTCAATTCATTTAGATTGATTACAAAGGACCAATCAAGGAAAAGGATACCTCGATGAAGGAATGAAGCTTATCCTGCTATTAGTTTTTTTAATACGGGTAAACTCCGGATGAAAATCAAAAGGATTTAACTTGGACGGAGTTTCCTGCGAGGAAATGGGATAATTTCTCTATGTTCAGAAGTTGACTGGTGATCAGATGACTGGGAAACGCCCAATGAAAATAAGAGAAGTTTATAATTAACACTAGTGAAATATAGGAATTCGCGTTTAGAAGTTATTGTATTTTACAAACACAGCACAAAGTCCATAACATAGTCGCCTTTATACACCTGGGTGAATCTATTCCAAGGTGAACAAAGGCCTCCGCTTATGTCGGAATTATTTCACCTGCAAGATATCACCTAGGTGAAATTCTTCCAAGGTGAAATGAGGACACCAAAAAATCTACTTTGTTCACCCGGGTGATATCACCCAGGTGAACAAAGTGGAATAAACCAGGAAAACAAATCAAATTACTAATCAAATGTTAAAACAATTGAAGAGTATCAAAAACCCCGTGTGTTTTCACTTGCATGTCTTATTTAAAATTCCGATCTTGATACTCGTTCAAGTTTTAAAGAGCCGCGGAAAGTGAAACGAGAAAAATAACAAAAGCTGCGGGCGTTTAAAATTGTACAAAATACTTGCAGTAGAATTGCAAGTTAAAAGACTGTTTGAGTCTTATAACTTGCAATGCTACGGCTTACTACTCATAAATAGATTTTCTATGGGAAAATGGTACCACATTTTATCAGCACACAGACTTTTTAACCGACTTCCAAAAGGAGAAGGTTATTAATTCGTCAGATTTTTTTTGTATGTATGTTCAGCCATATCTTCGCCAATTGTGGACCGATTTCGATGATTCTTTTTTGTTTGGAAGAATATTATTCCGCGGTGGTCCCGTTTAATTTTTTTTTGGTGAAAATCTGATGCTGATCTTCGGAGATAAACAATGGAACTCTGCAATACTAGACAGCCCGCCTGTATGCTCTGAGAGGGTACGTAGATGTGTTCAGTACACCCACATTTCGACAGTTAGGCATGTTTACAGGTCCATTTTATTGGGGATAAGCCTATTACCATGACATGCATTGTTAGAGGTTTACTAATGTTTCACCAAACCCCCTTTGACAATGTTATGTTCGATTTTATGTATTTTTTATTTATTTGTATTTACTGATTTCTCCGCCAATTGTGGACCGATTTTCAAAATTCTTTTTGATTCGAAAGCCTATACTCCCGAGGTGGTCCCATTGTCACCAAGTTAGAATCTGATGATGGGATCCCAGGGAAGTTGTGGGCAACCCTGAAATTTTATAGGCAAATACTATGTTTTCCATATACTTTTTTCTTTTCTTTTTCAATTCGATTTCAATACATAATTTCCAAACTATAAACATACTTAAAGTAACAATAAAAATATGTACACGTATCAAAAGAAGAAAAGCATACTCTTTTGAATAATATTTACAAATAAAGATGTTCTGTTTAATAAATGATGGTCCAAGCCCAGTAAGTGGTCAGCGCGGCCACGTTACTATTAAATAGGCTACATCGGTTCCCAAACTTTTTCAGTTCGCGGTGCACTTACAGTTTTTTTTTTCTCGGCGGCCTATCTAGTCGAAAAACAGTTTTTATAATAACGTTGACACGCAAAAAACGGCTGCAACGGCACAACGGTGGCGGCGAAAATCCGGC
The DNA here is from genome assembly GCA_947578425.1 of Eugnorisma glareosa. NCBI lineage: Eukaryota > Metazoa > Arthropoda > Insecta > Lepidoptera > Noctuidae > Eugnorisma > Eugnorisma glareosa. The sequence goes on from OX387957.1 coordinate 27,482,723, forward strand.
TTCAGATAATTAAGATGTTTCAAAGGGGATGAGCGTTCTTAGAGGTTTTTAATTTAATGTTTGATATTAATTTTGGACCGATATCCGAAACTCCACGAAATCGGAACACATGATTGGTTTAAGGCTGCTGTCGCAAGAGTTCAATGAGACTCTTCTTCTTTTAAAGTGAATTCTGGTGGATCTTGTGCATTGAAAGGATCTTCGATTCACGCAAATTTTTCGTTGTCATCGTCTTCGGCAAAGTAAATAAAAAACAATTAAGTGAGTTTTGAAAAATGTTCCGTGAAAAGGGACATGAAGTATTGTGATTTGTGAGTCAACAAGCTCATTTTCAGCAATTTTTTATCGAATACCTAAGTATAGTATTTTTAATAATAGTAAACAGGAGCGCCTCACGGCGCCCCTCTTCATTCTCTACGGCGCACCAGGGTGCCGCGGCGCACACTTTGGGAACCCCTGGACTACAAACCATTTTCCGACTACCCTTTAGTTACTAACTCGACGGCGATTATGTACTTAGACTGCCTATAAATAAATTAAGCAGTCGCAAATCAATAACGTCGTATTTATGTCGTCGCCATCATTTGCCGTGTTGTTCGAACTGTTTCGAGAAAGAAAATAATCCTTTGTTACTCAAATGGAGGAAACAAACATTGCTAATGATCCGGAATAAATGGCTCGAGAGATATTGTTGGGAGTTTTAAATTCGTTTCAGTACTTCTATTCTTTTATTGTAAAGTGTAGAACTCAGCGAAGTCAGGTAAGTATGCCGCTCGCATCAGAATTGTTATCAATACTTTGTTCGATTCGAGAGCGGACGTTCAAAGGTAAAAAACGGTAAAAGCTCCTCAGCAGAGTTCGCGCTGCAAACTTTTTATCGCAACGCCGCGCGCCGAGTCTCGTCCGACATGCACCTCCCGATCAAATCAAATGAATATTGGACTGAGTAAATACATTACGTACAAATGAGTAAAGTTACCAGCACACATAATTCGTCCGGATTCAGAGTTGAATGGTACCGTTTTGTGAAAAACTATGAACGGGGTAATAAAAGGCAGTTTTGTTCGGTTCTACCATTGAATGGTTTCCAAATTCTTTTCATGGGTATTATGTTATGTTGAAACCACATTATGATCGGTAAACGTTGCGTGTACAGCGGTATGGGCCCGTGGTGCAGCACTCGCATGCACACCGCTCTTTTATCGTTATCTACATCTGTATAAGCGAAGCGTTCTGCATCAGTTATCATTATTTCTCGCTAACAATTTTCCACAACACGACTTCAGTGACAAATTAACAAAATTTTGTAGTATCGTAGGAGCAACAAGCTTATATTTCATAAGCTTGGTATTTACATGCATCAACAATAAGGTACGGTATTGCAGTTTAACTAAAAACCCTGGTTGAGCATAAATGAGTTGCTTGCTTTCAAGTTTACCTAGGTGCTTCCACAACTTTAAAGGGGAAAATTAAATCTGGAGCAACGCAAATTAAAGTATGATTGATGCTGAAGTCCACATCAATCAAACAACAAATAAGAGACAACTAAGGGCTGACCCAGTCTGAAAACAAACTTTCTGAACAAAGGAACCTTAATAAACCTCTAAACTAAAGTTTTAGTTTGACTTTCGAGTAATAAGTTTTCGGTAAACTGCACTTTGATAACGGATGGGCGTGTTTGGGGACCGTGGACTCTGTGGACAGATGTGCCACATATAGACATCCATACAAATAAATAAAATTGAAGTATCTGTTTGTAATATCAAATTAATAATAACAGCTTTTTACTAAATGCATATGAAAATATATAACAAAAACGCATTTTTTTAAATTTTTGTCCGTCTGTCCCTTTATTCCAGCTAATCTCCAAAACGGCTGGACCGATTTTGACGGGGAATTTTACTGGCAGATAGCTGATGTTATAAGATCTAACATAGGATAAAAAAATAAAACCCATGAAATAGGTAACAAAATCCGATTCAAAAGGGTAGTCATATTTTTTTTACAATAATTTCACGCGAACGAAGGTCGCGGGCAACAGCTAGTCTTCTAAATATCTATATATATATAAAACAAAGTTGGATTAGTTACACCATTTATATCTCAAGAACGGCTGGACCGATTTTAACGATCTCTGATTTGGGATTCGTCTCCGCCCCGAATAATAGAATAACAAAAATAAAATGTTTTTAAATAAATAAGCCCTTCGCAAAATACGCGCTTGGACGTGGACTTGCGGACACCAGCCCTTTAATACAATACAATAAATAAATTAGATTTGGCATCTTCCGCAATTGACGGCAGAGCTCATTTACTCCACACTTCTAGAAATCAATCTATTCCTTTTTAGAGACCATCGTTAATGATTATGTAAAAAGCATTCTTATCGTCGCGAAAATGGGTAAAAGAAAGACCCAAAACTACTTTTGAGGCTTAGAAAAAAGATCCAAAGGCAACGATATATCTTAGATTTTATTAAAGAATCATCTGTATCTTATACTTGGTTCTGCTGAGACTTCGTCCGCGTCAAAGAAACACTATGCATCTGAAACATACTAATTACTATATCTACTAGATATGTAGTAGTTTTATACTTCCAATATTTTACCTGTTTATAATATTAAAAGTATAGATTTTGGATTGATGGGAGCCTTGCCAAAACCAAACCTAATAAAAAATAAAGAAGAAAATCCAACAGTTTTTAGAAGAAACTGAATTTGAAACTTGAAATTGAATTATTAAATTTAAATTGTATGCCAAACCGTAGTCGGCGCGTGTCGTTCACGCCTCGAGCCTCAATGCCTCACAGACGAACGCTTGAACACATTGCTTACATTGAATTATTAAAAACAAACATTGTTGAGTAACTCCAATTCTATAGTAAGAAAGGTGACGTATTTGTAATGCGTGAGATTATTGTACGTTTTATGTAGGACGCGAAGTTTCGTTGCGTAGAGAGAGGTTGACACGTGTAGCACAGTTTTTCTGAAATCCCCTCCAAAAGAGTAAAATAGGGCTTCGAAACTCACGTAGACGGGCGCGCGGCGCGCAGTGTGGCGGAGGGCGTGCGAGGCGCGGGAGTATTTACATATTAGTAAGTAGGTAAGATTTTTCTGAGGTAAACGTGTCTGTAAATATTATCTATACTAATATTATAAAGCGGTAAAATTTGTTTGTAAGTTTGTATGTAGGGGTAGTCTCTGGATCTTGTGAACCGATTTTGAAAATTATTTCATTAATAGGCAGCTACACTATCCCCGAGTGCCATTGGCTATATTTACAACGTACCCGTGGGATAATTTCCGACAAAAACGCGAGCGAAGCCGAGGGAAACAGCTAGTATTATATAAATGTGAAATCCCGATTTTCGCGTTGGCTTTTAATACGCGACATTGATATTAAATATTATGTAATAGTATATTATGTCTATCCATAGATAGTATTATGTCTATTCATAGACATAATAATACTATTACTTAATATTTCGTAATGAATCATTGGATTGTTTTCACCGGTGTCCAATCAGAAAATATAAACATTGTTTACAAAGAAATACTGCGGTAGTTAAAGTATTTCGCTGTAAACAATGTTATTTATTTATTATCCACTTCTGGTTGACTGTTAATTCGATCTTTTTACACACGCTTTGAGTTCTGTTATAACCATACAGTTACTGTCAGAGATTAGTTTAGCTTTACGGAGAACTTCATCCTTATTGCTTTGTTTGGGATATTTTCAGTTTGTATATTCGAAGAGAGAGCGCTTACAATGTTCGTTTCTGAAAAAAAATTTTTTTTTTTTCAAGTAGGTTACGCGCGCGGAGCCGCGGGCTTGTCTAGTAACAAAACATAAGGAAAGAACATCGAGTATTTTTTCAGAATCAGTCTACTCAGTCTCAGCAGAAGTTGATGATTAACTTTTTTGTAATTTTTATCCAACAATAGAAAAGTTTTTAGTGAATCAAGAAGTTGTTTCTCTGATGAATATACATGAAGGACCTCTGTGAACTCAAAAAGTAATAACGTCGGGTTTCAATCGCTTCTGGTAGTGGACTAATCAGCTTTCGGTTCCGGGCGTCAAAATGTTATTTGATTTGTGGCGAACATAGCCGATTTAAACTGGCGTGCATAAATAAGTTAAGCCACTCTATAAAGATGGTCCTACGTATTGTATATTCTGTTTTGTATTGCATTTGCATTTTGAAAGTTAAAAAAAAAAGATTTTATTTGCAAATCGTAAAATGCCTTTATTTTAAAAGCAGTACAGAAAAAAATAGACTATCATTTTACGTGGCCTAATTTGAAAGCACGTCCATTCATATTCAATGCTGAATTAATACTGATGATGAACGACATTAAATTGGAACATTTAGAAGTTAATCGATTATCGTGCAAATTTATTTTATTAATTTATGAAATCAATGAGTTTTGAATATTCGAAAGGTTATTAGGTTATTTCCATTGATTTAAGTTCAGTGGCTTGCATAACTTCCGCCATTTTATTTTATTTTCAAAATATGTATTAAGCAATAGCTAGGTGTCGTTGCTGGTATAAAGTTGTACTGAATTGCGAGAATTGTAACTTTGATAGATTATGTCTCGCAAACTAGACATGTGAACGTTTATTTTACGTTTTTTAACGTTTTTTAATACAACTTCTTGCTGCTTGATATTTCAGTGTGTATTGTTTTGGATCTTCCACACTATGTTTTGATTACCCTGATTTAAGAAAAATAAAATAATATTATAGAATGGGCAACTACAGTACTTTCACAGTTTTTATGTCTTGTAACTGGGACTGTAGCTACATTTCAGTGTTATCTTTGTTTCGAAAGTTCAAAAGTGCCTGTAACTGGCCTACTTGAATTACTTAAATGCTTTGATTTTGAATATTATTTTATTTTCGTATTTATTATTGGAGTACTTTCCGTGCCACTTTGTGTTGGTGAGAACGGGCTTAAGGCATCGAGTCAGGTGCCACTTAGTGTTGGTGATAACAGGAACTAGGCGTTCAGTTAGGCGTCACTTACTGTTGGTGAAAACGCGCATTAGGCTTTGACTTAGCTGTCGCTTTGTGTTGGTGAAAACAGGAACTGGGCGTTCAGTTAGGTGCCACTTTGTGTTGGTGAAAACGCGCTTTAGGCATTGAGTTAGGTGCCACTTTTTGTTGGTGAAAACGCGCTTTAGGCATTGATTTAGGTGACACTTAGTGTTGGTGAGAACGGGCTTAAGGCATCGAGTTAGGTGACACTTAGTGGTCGTGAAAACGGGCTTAAGGCATCGAGTTAGGTTTCGCTTAGTGATGGTGAAAACGGGCTTAAGGCGTCGAGTTAGGTGCCACTTAGTGTTGGTGATAACAGAAACTAGGCGTTCAGTTAGGTGCCACTTTGTGTTGGTGAAAACGCGCTTTAGGCATTGAGTTAGGTGCCTCTTTGTGTTGGTGAAAACGCGCTTTAGGCATTGACTTAGCTGTCGCTTAGTGTTGGTGAAAACAGGAACTAGGCGTTCAGTTAGGTGCCACTTTGTGATGGTGAGAACGGGCTTAAGTCATCGAGTTAGGTGACACTTAGTGGTGGTGAAAACGGGCTTAAGGCATGGAGTTAGGTGTCGCTTAGTTGTGGTGAAAACGGGCATAAGGCATCGAGTTAGGTGCCACTTAGTGTTGGTGATAACAGGAACTAGGCGTTCAGTTAGGCGTCACTTACTGTTGGTGAAAACGCGCTTTAGGCATTGACTTAGCTGTCGCTTAGTGTTGGTGAAAACAGGAACTAGGCGTTCAGTTAGGTGCCACTTTGTGATGGTGAGAACGGGCTTAAGTCATCGAGTTAGGTGACACTTAGTGGTGGTGAAAACGGGCTTAAGGCATCGAGTTAGGTGTCGCTTAGTTGTGGTGAAAACGGGCATAAGGCATCGAGTTAGGTGCCACTTAGTGTTGGTGATAACAAGAACTAGGCGTTCAGTTAGGCGTCACTTACTGTTGGTGAAAACGCGCTTTAGGCATTGACTTAGCTGTCGCTTAGTGTTGGTGAAAACAGGAACTAGGCGTTCAGTTAGGTGCCACTTTGTATTGGTGAAAACGCGCTTTAGGCATTGAGTTAGATGCCACTTTGTGTTGGTGAAAAGTCGCTTTAGGCATAGAGTTAGGTGCCACTTTGTGTTGGTGAAAAGGCGCTTTAGGCATTGAGTTAGGTGACACTTAGTGTTGGTGAGAACGGGCTTAAGGCATCGAGTTAGGTGACACTTAGTGGTCGTGAAAACGGGCTTAAGGCATCGAGTTAGGTTTCGCTTAGTGGTGGTGAAAACGGGCTTAAGGCGTCGAGTTAGGTACCACTTAGTGTTGGTGATAACAGAAACTAGGCGTTCAGTTAGGTGCCACTTTGTGTTGGTGAAAACGCGCTTTAGGCATTGACTTAGCTGTCGCTTAGTGTTGGTGAAAACAGGAACTAGGCGTTCAGTTAGGTGCCACTTTGTGTTGGTGAAAACAGGAATTGGGCATTCAGTTAAGCGTCACTTACTGTTGGTGAAAACGCGCTTAAGGTATTGAGTTAGGTGACGCTTAGTGGTGGTGAAAACGGGCTTTTGGGGTTTAGTTAGGTGTCGCTTAGTGGTGGTGAAAACGGGCTTGCGGCATCGAGTTAGGTGCCACTTAGTGTTGGTGATAACAGGAACTAGGCTTTCAGTTAGGTGTCACTTACTGTTGGTGAAAACTACGCGATGCATATGCTTAAAAAAGTATCGTTTAGTGATTTTTACATTGCTTGTCCAGTCACTTAGCGACAAACTTTGGTAGTGGTTAAGGCGGTACCCTGACCAAATAACCTTGAGCAGTAGTACCTTTTCACCGCACGCCACCCAGCATAAGATCGTGACATAGAAAATAGCAATATACGTAGCGAGTACGCTCAGATTTTGGAATAAAATCGTTATAAAATCAAATGTCTTTTGACTATTAAATTGCCTATCATCTAGTGTAAAAAGAAAATCAAAATGAAGGTTACTTTACGAGGAGATGCAAGCCATCAATAATCCTGCCTCATTTCTGTGGTTTCGTTGTGAGGAGATTAATTTTACATTTTACTACTAAAAAAAATCCAATACTACAATTTTGGAGTCAAGAATATGCAGAAATGTCATGCCTATTTTATAAGTTGGTATTTATTTTGGGTAAAGAGTAGATAGCTCCCAAAAACTGCACATAACACGGTTAACGCTGCGTTTTACTCGGGGAGGCGCCTTAAGGAGCAATATATTTATTGCAAAACTTATACAGTCGCTGTGATATTTGAAAACACAGATAACATAGAGCAAGAAATATTTTACGATTTGTGATGTTAAAGACAAATATAATAAAATACTTGTACATACATATATAGTAAGTGATTCTATGATTTATGAAGTTTTGGTTTATGCTTCGATTTTTACAAGAAATCCCTGAACAACACGGCATTCTTATAAGTTGTTACGATTGCGGTCGAAAGCACACTAGTTCGCGGAGACGGCCATTTGCCCTATGACATGCTTATCGTGCGCTCGTCGCGGCATCACCGACACGTCCCCTTGCCACTTCTCCTGTTTTTAATATTTCTATGGTGAACAATATCGGTGAAATTACGTCCCCTTGCCTCACCCCCCGACACTATGGGATATGGCTCTGTCTGCTGGTTCTGAGTTTAGACGGTCATTATTTATGGCGTTTTCTTAAAGACTTTTCAGCACTTGGAAATATCGCCAGTCTACTTGACTACGCTGCACAGACTCCAGAACAAACCAGGTCTCGATAGAGACCGGTTTGGTTTTTTAAAATTAATATAGAGGTAAGTGACATCACATACCACGACATGAATGGCCGCGACAGTCACGGACGTTTGAAATGTCGTAGAAAATTGTAGGGGTTTAATTTTTTTAAGCGACAAGCAGTATTTCAAATTAACTTTTCATTATTTTCATGGGTTGGTGATACTGTATTTTACTGATTTAAGTCAAGAAAAAATTACATGCATATTCCCTATTGCGGGCTCGCTTCCGTGGGGTTAAAGGGGTTTAAGCGGCTTATTATTTTCTTAATTTTTTTTATTTTATTCTAAACATTAACGTAACATACAAACAAACATGCACGTTCTCGATTCAACATGTCCATTTTTCATCAAGTCAAACTTTAAGTATAACATACTGAACTCCTTAAGTTTTTAAACTGTCTTGGCCACTAACATTATCATTAACACTAGAAACGGGATATTCGGAGATTCGGGAACTCAAAATGAACAGAAAACATGGTAAATATCCCGTTTCTAGTGTTAATGATAATATTGAACTATGTACCCAGTTTAAACAATTATTCTTTAAAGCCCCTTTAACATAATAAATAATTAATAATGGCTACGTACCTGAAACTCGAAAGTGGGGTATATAGCGACGGTGTCGATGTCTGCTACGCTTTCCTTCAGCACTGGGCATTGGTCCGGAGTAGGCTGTCAAATAATACATAATCAGTAACATCGATGACAATATTCTTTTAAAGAACATTTGAAACGTTACGGATAAATTGCTGACTGGCTGGGAACACAGGATGGACCATCTCAGAGTCCAGTGTCCGCAATCTGTCCTCACCGGTTCCACAGAATCTTTATAACGGCTGAGGTCTTGTTTTATTTTATTAATCATATTTCACAAGTCCCAGGTTAATTTTAAAATAGGATTCGGGAAAACTGAAAAGTGGATCATGTCAAAAAGTTCCTAGAATATGAATATGACGTCTACAATGACTGTCAAAGAATTCACAATCAGTAATACCAACAACAAAACGTTTATAATGGTTGCGGTATTGGTACTTCCACTAAATCATATTTCTCAACTTTCAAAATTACTGTAAAATAGGATTCAGGAATCTGGAAAAATGACACAGAACGTTTTCTCTTTTTAAGTAGGGCAATGATGTTTTCGACTTAGGATAAATATAGTTTTAAAGCTACGCAACAAATTCATAGAATGTTTTCGATTAGCTAGTTACGAAGATTTTAGGGGTCAAAGTACTAACTTTTTCACAAGTTTTGTTTTTTTTTAATACTATTTTTTATGTTATAACTTCACTTTAAATACGTCCACAACCCTCCAATATTCAATGCATCCAACAGCACATTGTTTTGATTGGGTTACATTGCGTTTTACCGTAAAACATAATTAGTCACCCCAAGGAAAAGTCGTTTCCCAGCAATATTTTTTGCGTGAAAGAAAGTTACTTAGTTTGATGTACGTAATGCTTGGTTGACGGTATCGTGAAGAGTCTGTTCACACGTTGTATTTAAGATACTAAAGTTACTTGCCTCTTCTCTTCTTCCATTATGCGTCAGTTGAGACTTGAGATGAATATCCATGCTGGACGGGTAAGCACCTGTAACAAATGGAAAACAATAATAGGATGTGCAATATTACTATTTTTTCTAAGAATAAGACAAGTATTATTACTTATCACAAATGAAATGAAATGAAATACCGGATACCCAGTAGTTAAATGTCGTTGTCTTCCAATAAAATAGGTGCTTGTTTATTTATTGCCTGTAGATAAAACAATCGTCTGTTATTATGTTTACATATTGCCTGGAAAATAACTATTTGTGTATTTGTTTTGCAGAGAGATATGATAAACACAGTCATTAAATGGCCCTGATTTTTATGTGTATTGTTGGTAACACGAAGGGGCAACTAGTAGGCAGTTGTATGATTTCCTGCACGAACTAAAATGGAAAATGGCAACCACACATCCGGTCAGTTATCTAGGCCAATCGACAATACATGGGTAGTATTGGGTAGCTGACATATCGGTACGGTCCCGGCGGTTGCAATGGATAATGGGAATAGTGAGACCCACCGGACTCGACGGAACCAGAAATAACTTAGTTGTGGTAAGATGGATACTGCAACGGCTTCGATGTTGATTTAGTATTCGCAAGCGCTACTGCTGAGCATAAGACAAGGATGAGGACCCGGGTTCGATTCCCAGGTCGAGTAGAGGGTTTTTTATCAGGAATTTCTCAGTAGCAGCCACGGAACCTAGATTTGCTCGCGGTTGATGGCAATAGCTCACCCCGTATTAGATGAGACTTAAAAACATAACTGGCAAAATGTGGGGTAGGTAGGAAGTAACCTTTTTTCTTTTCAAGTCATTTAACCATTTGCATCATTTTTATTAATGATAAAATGCCATTTCATTTAGCCACTTAGATGTCTTCAAATGTGATTGAAAAATTAGTCTTTTTCGCCAGATAATGTGAGCATGTTGTGTACAGACAAGACGTTGAAAGCAGGATTAACTTGCAACACTAAGCATAGTTTAATAACAATACCTACTAGTTAATATCCCGGTGAAAGCGAAAGCGACTTTTCAACCAAAAGTTCACACGAGGTGTTCAGAGAAATTAGTTCAAAGTAACTTTTTGCTAGCTCAACTTTACGGACTCAAACATAAATAACGGTTTCGTTTACACAAAGCGTTGGAAGTTTCGAGTGTAAACATTTATTTGGTAAGTTATTTTCTAACGTTGCATATAAGTTATGAATATGATAAACCAAAGAAAATAAAATTTAATATTATTGGCCGCGTCCTTGATGCGCAGAATACGGGACAGCTCCAACATCGTGCTCGCGATGATTGGGGGGAAGGCTTGACTGTCCTTTCATTCGGCAAGACAGCAATGTTCTAATAATCTAATACACATGTCGCTGTCAATGGCGGAGAAAGAATTGCACCTCATTTTATTTTGGACATTTTTTTTTTATTGAACTTCATTTGTATTTTAGTCGTATTTGAATTATTATTCTAGTTGTATTGTATTTTATTTGTATCAAAAATGTAAAGTTTTGTTATTGTTACGTGGTGTAAATTTGCTGAATAAATGAATTTACGATTATGATTGTCTCATCACGATGTTTTAAGAAATATATATATAATTTTTCGATAAATTGATAAAATCCTAATACGAATTGCAATTTAGGTGTTAATAATGACTTTATTACACCTATCTAGACAGCTAATTAGGAAGAGCTTTGTCTACATGAATCAGGTAGATTAAGATTACTTACTTACTAACTGTCACGTGCCGGGGACGGGTATTTCCAAACATCTTATTATTAAGTTAGTGCCTGATGACAGCATTGATAACTCAACGCCACAGGCTTGTATGAAATTAACTCTCTTCAAATATAATTTTCTTCATTAACTTAATGGAACTAATTACTTAATTAGGTACGATATCAATCTTATTTTGCATAAAAATCTTGGTGAAACTAAAAAAGTAACTACGGGGGTTGTAGATCATTAAAGACACGGTAGCGTTGAATGATTAAATTTTATGTAAAGAAGGAATTTTATATAAAGAAAAGGGACTTTTTTAATCTACTGACAGCGTTGACGAGTTTTTTGGTGCCCATTTATAATTTATTTATTTAATAGTTTTTAGTTAATAATTTAATACTTAGTTAACTCTGCTGATTTTTTTTTTCTTTTAAAACGTAGTAGGTACATATTATAATTATGGCGGCGATGATATGTCACGTGTCGACCTCATCTATTTCGAAGTATGAGGAAGCTGGCATGTCGCTGACGTGTGACAGAAACGGTACCGTTCTATAACTGTAATATTGCAGCCGGAGGGCTTTGTCACCGACAATACTATCGATAGAGCATCAACAAAAGGGACAGGTTGACTGGTCGAAATCGATCTTCGCGCCGCCGATGACAACTACGTAAATGATTGTCACCAGTGGCTCTTTGTGCGACACATATCACACATAACTGTATCCATTCTCTTTAGTCATAGACAGACGGATGACGGATTTACGGGGCATTTAGTTAGATTCAAATGAAATAGAAAGATCGAAATGGCGGGTTTGCAGAAATTCTATTTTGGATGCGGTGTAAAGCTAAAAAGAAATCGAGGCAACCGTGTCCGGCTTCAAAAATGCAGGTTTCTCTGGTAAAGTGGATCACCCAAGGGATTTTAAAACATCTAAACCACGTCGATGGATAATTTCCTACCTGTATTAATGCACGTTGGTCCCTTTCCAGGTTCAATAGGTTTTTTCTTTTAAATTATGCAGATCATGCAGCAGTCATTTACCTAGTTAATTTATGATCGATTGGTGGAGAGTGAAGTGCACGTTCCACGAGATATCCAAAGGGTTGCATAGTCTAGCCCAGTTTTAACAAAATGTTGTTAAATTCTAGTAAGTAGTAACATAATGGATACTTTTACACGGTGTAATTATAATTATACATCGATTGTTTTTCTTCTAGTCATTCTTAACTAAAAAAAAAAACAAAGCTGGCAATTTTGCTAGGCACAGATTTTTTTTATAAGACACGATAAAAAAAAAATTACGTTTGTTCTATGTAGAATTATATACGTACTGGATTCACGGTCCACAGCACGTTGATGTCCCTTTACAGTTCAAAGCTCCCCAGCTTTAGCTATTCGGGGTGCCCGCCAAAACGCGGCGCTTGTTAGCATGATTAACGTCAATGTCGTCATAAATTTGCTGATGCATAATGCATTTCCATTATTGTTGTTCAAGTACAACCGAGCCGGCCGTTCAGCTTTCATGTAACAAAAGCTTGTTTATAACGCTGACAACGACAGCCATCATTTTGGTACTGTCTCGTTGATATTATGATGTATTTCTGTTAATTGATTTAAGGATGATTTCCATCAAACGACATCCGATCGCGTCCGGCAAGATGTCGATGCATACGGCTCCGGATCCGTAACGTCGCTTGCGAACGGATCCGTTTCTGTGCCTAGTCAAGTAGTTTCATCCCTACCGTGCGGACAGTTAAAAGGATCCGATCGGATACGACGACAGGCGAACGGAGTCGATCGCGCGTAGCAGCATACTTTCGGTTAAGATCGCGTGTCGCGGAAGACGCCCGCGGACAAGCCGCTTGGTAATATAGACTTTAAATACTGTGTACGCGATTTAATATCGTTTAAAGATTGTACAATCCATTTCGATCCGAACCGTTTGGTGGAAATCATCTAATGATGATCGTCTTAATAGACGAGGCGAGTTTTCATGTGTACAAAGAGACTAGTCTTCGCCCGCGTGGACCGTGGAAGTCGAAATTTATTCTGTGCGTACTACGTTATCATCTGGCTTGCCTTTTCCCAACTCCGTTCGGGTCGGCTTCCAGTCTAATCAGATGCAGCTGAATACCAGTGTTTTACATGCAGCGACTGCGTATCTGACCTCCACAACCCAGTGAATGGGTAGTACGATCCCCTTGACTAGACTTTTAGAGGTATGAGAACGGGGTGTATAAGCATAAGCATAATCAGCCTATAATGTTCCCACTGCTGGGACACACGGCCTCCTCTCTATGAGGGGGCTATAATCCACCACGCGGGCCCAGTGCGGGTTGGTAGATGTCCCATGTCTTCGAATTCGGGGTGTGTACTCCGTTGAAAAGGTCGGGTGGTGTGTCAGGCGGGCTTCTGCCCTGGGTACTTTCTACTGTACCGGACACCTATAAAAAATAAAAAGTATTTAATATTCTAACCCAGGTCAGGCCTATCCCTGTAGCTTTCTCGATTCCGTATAGCCTGAACGTAGCCTGACGTGAAACCAGCTCTCGAGTCAGCTATAATATTAGTAGGTACGGGATAAGTAAGTTGTTTTCTCTGTAGTATATTTTTTTAAATATAACAGTTTGAATTGTCATAAAAATAATATATTACAATGACTCTTAACTTTGTTTATTACTTATAATTTTTTTCATAGAAATTTGAATTATTCCACAACATAGATCAAACATTTGTAGTGTAGCCATTCCCAAAGTTACAAACTTACGATAGTTTGAATAGTAGCGTTATGCCGCCAAGATACACAATACCGTAACACGAATGTGAATAGACCATCTCCAATACAAAGAGATTGTATCTCCGCAGCTGCAGTATCTACAAGCTACCTGTGTTGGGTCCTTGTCCTTCTATGTAATATATTGCGACTTTTATTGTAACCTCGCGTCTTAATAGAATGCTCTTATCGCGAAAACTCGAAAAACGGCCGTTACGAGCGTGTCCTAATCTGAGCGATCGTCATTTCTTGGATCGCTCAGATCCTTAAATAATCTTTTTGATGGCACATTACATCAAAAAGATGAATTTCCGCGGCTGATGCATATTCCCCTAACTTCCATGCAGCTGACTATTATCTGCGTTTAAGGTGTTCCCAACAATCGTCCCACAAGGTTTTCGCGCTTTATATTACTTTTTTTATAACTTTGATATGCTGTAAGTTTGGATGGCCCTCATGGGTGCGGCAACCGACTTCGACATTTCGATGATTAGTGAACGTTAAACAAATGAATTTAATTCGTTATAAAATTGCTCACATAAATTGCGCAGTGCCTGCCGTAAAACTAGTAGGTAGGCACTCTATCCCTTTTTGAGTAATCGTTCAGTATTAGAAATTTATCTTTCATACTTTCCCAATGCACTTTTTTCCTTTTCAAGTCCGCCTACGTCCCGCCTTCAAACGTAATCAATAACAAGGTTGTAAAAATAAACCTAGATTAGGTATATAAACGTTGTAGGATCGATGACTAGTTGATAGCATTTACATTTTAAAGTAGCGTAGGCCTACCGTACATCGGTGAGTATCGCTTGAGTGACGAACGGACTTGATTTTTGAAGCATGGTTTAAACCGCTTAGTTGCTATCTAAGTATCGAACCGAATGACTAAGGCTATTATTATGTCGCTGGACAATTAATTTCCTTGAAAATCAGGAGCGAATGCGTTAATGTTGTGTGTCGTTGCGTCTATACGTACCATAGTGTATAATGGACATCGAGAAAGTTTTCGCGAAACCAATGCACGTCTCAAAGCAACTACTTGCTAATGCACAAATAGCCTATGTGCGATCAGCCTTTATACCGAAAAGACAAGTTCGGAACGAAGCACGCCCTTTATTTTTTTGTTTGTTTTTTTTTTATTGTTTATCAATTAAAGAACAAAACAAAATATAAACAGAAACATCACAAAAAACCTCAATAGGTTACAAAGGTACACACGGACACGTAGTTTGTAAACTCCAAAACTTAGTAATTGCCCCCAACCTGACGCTTGAACTCAGGGACAAACATGCATCAAAATACATTTGAATTTGAACGCGAACGTAATTTCCTCCTTTCAGTCGCTAACTAGATGCGCCTACATTAATTAAACGCTGTTTGACTAGTAATAGGTAAAATCCTTTAAACGTTCAGAGGGTTGATTGACGTCAGTAGTTACGACGCGACGGAAGTTATTTGCAGTTGCTGTTAATTTTTGATTAATGGCGGTTTTCTTGATCACAACAAATTCAAAAGACAGTTATTTGTTTTTATGGTGAGAAACAACACTCAATTATAATAACCCTATAAATATATATTTAGCTTTCTAAAGATTACATTAATTACGTAATTGTATTGGTATTGTATAGGTTCGTGTGAAGTTCTGGAGTGGCGACCGCGAACCGGAAGACGTTGCGTTGGAAGGCCTCCCACTAGGTGGACAGATGACCTGGTGAAGATTGTGGGAATCCGCTGGATGCGATTCGCACGGGACCGGTCCATGTGGCGACACTTGGGGGAGGCCTATGTCCAGCAGTGGACGTCAATTGGTTCGCGCGCAGTTTGAAATGAGAGCAAGATTGCCTTCCATTTAGGACCAAAACTTAAACTTAACAGGACCGGACCGTGATCGATGTATCATGTGGTCGTAAGTTATCCAATAGATTTATAATGTATGGGCTCAAAGCCGCAAGAAAGGCTTAGGAAGTGTTATCGTCCCATACGGGGTCTTTTACCCCAATGAAAGACTTTCCATAAGCACGGCGACAACTAACAACGGCAAAACACATAGATTGCTTATTATACACCAGATTAAATAAAAAAAGTGGTTACAACAAAGGTAGATCGGCGTCTACCCCTGGTAGGTTACATAAATGCATAACACTGGATATCCTCAAACAGGAAACTGTAACTAGATATATAGGCTATGGCGACAAGCAATAGGGGCTCTCTCTGATAAGCGGGCTCACATGGATGGTTCTGGAAAATGCTCTGGAAATCTTCTGGAAAAAGCAGTTATTGGAAAATGTAAACATACTAGCCCTGCGGCTTCGCCCACGTGGATTTCGGAAATTGTGTGCGTGATTTCGTAACAAACATCCATCAATCCAACTTTCGCATTTATAGTAGTACCTACTAGCTTAAATAGCGCCGCCAAGTCCGGTAATAATCCCACGGGATCGTTCTACCAGTATAAAAAGTATCCTATTTGTTAATACAAATTATAAAGTAGCTTTGTGCCTTTCACCCAAATCCGTTTTTGCGTCGAAGAGGATTAAACATCCATATACATCCTTTTACAAACTTTTGTATATAAAATAGTTTAAATTATGAATCAATCCATAAAAATAATCGTATATTTATATTAAAAAAATATTTCCGTCACGTGAAATGAACAATTTGCAACCATTATTCTTTAGGTATTTAACGCAACTTATTAGAACACTAAGTATTTAATAAAAAAAAGTTTCCCTTTCGGTACTTTACTTAATATTATATCGATTACAAGTTGCAATGACAGCCGCCCGCGTAGCATGGCAATACTATCTCTATTCTACCAAGAATCGAAAAAGATCTTTCAAATTGACATGTCTTGTCATTCATTTCTAACATCGCCATGCTTGCGACGACAGAAATCTTTTCACAATCTATCATTATTTTCGATTCTTCGTAGACAAATCCCGTTTCTACGATGGTCACGCTACGCGGGCTACCCGCGTAGCATGGCAATACTATCTCTATTCTACCAAGCACCGACAAAGCTCTTTCAAGTTGACATGTCTTGTCATTAATTTCTAACATCGCCATGCTTGCAACGATAGAAATGTTTCCACAATGTCATTTTTTTCGATTCTTCGTCGACAACCCCGTGTCTACGGTGGTCATGCTACGCGGGGTGTTGTTTCCCCTGCATGTCTATTAATAAGGCAGCCTCTACCGCAAAGCAAAAGCAGGAAAGTAATACGCCGTGGCATGAAAGAATTAAAGAGAGTTCAGTACAAAAGAATTGTGGCAGTGGGCTTGTTACAAAGAATTTATAAAAACCTTTTTATCACAAAGGAACTCACATGTGGAAATCTATACCTTTACCTACATTAAAATATTGTATATTACCCAGTCTTCGCAATGGCGTAACATTTACACAATGACATGAAGAACTCTGTTTCTCGCCATCTCTTTTAGTTGAAATCATTATCTCTATTTAGACATGTTTTAACGTAAATGTTTCGCCAATGCACAGTTAGAGATATCGGTTAGTAGGATAGTTGTTTGAAACCTTTATCTTATTCGTCGGGTAAATAAAAAGGTAACTACGCACGCGGTTTGCCTAAATTACAATCATTTACATTGTAAATACTTTTAAACAGTATGCGTGCGTAGTTTACCTATGTTTGAATTGTTCCATAAGAGAATTTCGGTGGCAATAGCAAATTATTTAAGCCACAAGCCGGCCATGTTAAACAACTCTTTGTATTGGGCGCCAACTTCGTTTGACGTGTTCATTTTCCGCCCTCACAAAACATTTTCACTGCTTAAATATTTAACCTGCAAGTTCTATTAAGTAATAACGTTAGAGTTAAAACATGGTTAAGTTTCGTGTTGGTGCGATTTGTAAATAATTAAATAACAAAAACATGTTTCCGGAAAGTTTAGTCAATTAATTCTGTGGAAATGTACTTTTTAACTCTGTTTATGTTCAGTGGTTCAGCGACAAATATGCCTAAGCACATGCTTAAATAATACCAGCCTGTTGCTGTCCCACTGCTGGGCAAAGGAATCTTCTCATACAGAGATGGCGCGAGCAATCACCCCGTTTGCTCGAGGGGGATTGGCGATTAAGTATGCACTTGAGAGAATAAACTCCTGATTAAACAGAAAATTGACGGAATTTGCAACAATTTTTCTCTTTAAATTCAAAATCCTTCGCATTTCAGAGGACACTCGATTAAAAATAAAGAAAATAATATCGGTGGACTAATGCTGCAAAATGCTGTCCTCTTCCGCGATATGAACCTTTTTACTTTAGCTTTCATTTCATTTAACTTGTTAAGCCATGATAAATGGATATCAATTAATAGAGTTTGCTAAAGAAGATTATGAAAAAAAAAAAAAATACGTCACACCTATATTTAAAAGCGTATTTATAATATGTTTTTTTTTACTTGTTTCTTCTTTCCTGTTAGTCGCGCGAATCTGTTACTACTACCAGATTATTAAGTGAATTCACTTGCTATTTATTACCAGTAATAAAGGGTGGAACAAGACCCTTAACGAAGCCGAAAGGCACTTGTTCTCCCCGTCATTGCGCTCATTTTTTTTTATTCTAGACCATACCTGGGAACCTCTAGTTACGGAGATATTGGGGGTCAAAGTTCCAAGTTTTTTAAAGTTTTTTTTTTTTAAATACATATTTTGAATGTAAGATTTTTGGAGAGACACCTCCACGGTCCCCGTATTATTCAATCCATACATCTTCACAATGTTTTGAGTGCGTTACGTTGAGTAAGTACTACCGTAAAACGTGATTTTTCACTCCACTAAAAAAGTCGTTTCCCAGCAATAATTTTTCCGTGAAGTTACTTAGTTTGATGTACCTAATGCTTGGCTGACGGCTTCGTGAAAGGTCCTGTTACACCCTGTATTGAATGAAACAAAGACCTTTCTCCGGATTTTTATGGCCACAGTCAAGGGCGATTTGTAGCACCTTAAAAGAAAATGATATTGAAAGTTGTGCCAGCTGACAGAATGTCAGAGTTGATAAGCTCATAATCCAGCACTACCATTAATTGTTTAT
The DNA here is from genome assembly GCA_947578425.1 of Eugnorisma glareosa. Lineage (NCBI taxonomy): Eukaryota > Metazoa > Arthropoda > Insecta > Lepidoptera > Noctuidae > Eugnorisma > Eugnorisma glareosa. The sequence continues at coordinate 27,501,620 of OX387957.1, forward strand.
TATCTTAAGTATGAAGATTTATTCAAATTAGGCGGTGAATCAGCACTTTTTGATCTTCAAAATTATACTAGACGGAGCCTCAACGCGCTCGCCCCTCACCACTTCCTAGTGTTTAACCACAACTCTCCAGCACACTTTACTGCTTGGTTTAGGAGTGTACAATAAGTGTGTATGACGTCACATGAACGCTTCTAAATTATTTTAAACTAGCTTTTGCCTGCGGCTTCGCTCGCGTTAATTTAGAATTGACAATCTATTCGGGCCATCTATTATAATAAGAACATTATTGTTGTTTTCTTCAGGACCAATACTTTTTTTTCGGGATGAAAGGTACCCTATGACTGTTTCTGTAGACCTGACAACGTAGGTATACATAATGCAAAATTCCAGGATGATCAGTTCGGTGGTTTAAGGCGTGAAAAGGTAACAAATAAACAAACTTACTTTATCATTTACTAGCTGTTGCCCGCAGCTTCGCTTGCGTTTTGGTTGGAAATCATCCCACGCGCACGTTGTAAATATAGCTTATGGCGCTCGGGGATAATGTAGCTTCTTATTAGTGAAAGAATTTTCAAAATTGATTCAGTAGGTCCAGAGATTACCCCCTACATAAAAACTTACAAACAAATTTTACCTCTTTAAAATATTAGTATAGAAGTCTAAATAAGGAAAGGATTAGATGTTTGACATCATGTCAGAATTTCATACATTAACATGTTTAGAATAAAGGCAATGAAATTCAAGAATGTTTTCTTAACTGAAAGGATTTTATTTAAAACTTGTTATAATTATAATTAGAAACATATAATTTATGCATCCGTTGTTGACGTATTATAAAATATTATAATATTATTATAAAATATTGCGGGTTTTGAAACCCGCAATATTTTGATCGATTTAGCAAGCAGGACGACTGGTCTCAAATCAAAAGTTAGTTGTATGAGTGGACGTCACAAGTTCAGGGGCCTTAGTCTGCTATTGCAATAGTGTCAGAATGTTCTATCATTGATTTAATAAGGCCCCTAGCCCATGGCGTATTGAAGCGCGTCCGAAACTCGTTTGACGTGCGTACAAAGGGTAATTCGTCTGCGCGGGGCCTTATTAAATCAATGAAAGACCATTCTGACACTATTGCAATAGCAGACTAAGGCCCCAGTACGCGAGACGTTTCAAGTTGCAACTTAGTTTCTAGTGCTCGCGCTGTCAGAGAGCGTAGATCCGTAATTATTGTTTACAACTGAATGCAAATGATGAACAACTGAAGTGCTAATGTAATTATCAGAGATCGGTATAGGTTGACTGGATTTATTTACCTAAACCTAAAAGAAATAGTACATGGATAAATACCACCGTATAAATCCCTGAAAAATAATAAAGCTGATACATTAGCCAGTAAGTAACATGCGGATATTACTTCCCTTAGTAGGTATTTACTGCTTTGAAGTTTAGGCAAATAAACTCCTATTATTATTTCTGTTTTTTTACGTTTTTCTAAGACTTTATTTACTGTATAAGCTAACGCAATGCTTATTGCAAAGCTTATTGTCAATGTTTCTACACCTGCAACCTGTGGGTCAGTTATTCGCAGCGGGCATACAGCGACCTGCGTGTCCAATATAATAATGCACTCAGGGTATTGATGGGGCTGCCATGGCGTTGCAGTGAGTCAGGGATGTTTGCTGAGGCGCGGGTGGATGGCTTTGCCGCTATCGTTAGGAAAAGATGCGCCTCAATACTCGCTCGCGTTCGTGGCAGTACCAACACTATACTGAGTGTTTTCACTGATCGGTGGGAATCCCCCATGCTGCAAAGGTAGGTGCGGCTTCATGTTGTAATTTAAATTTTGTTTTGCCTATACTAACATTAGTTTTTTAAGTACATTGTTACTAACAAAATATGGACCTAGTCTGAAATAAATGTTTATTATTATTCTCCTTTATTCATATAAATACAAATTAGTTACATTTTTAAATATTTCTTATAAAAAAACAATATAAAAACATTTAAAAATATAAAAAATTATTATTATTATTAATGCGTCATCATCATCATCGGATGATGAAGAAGCCAATCATCCAGTCCTCTCTTTGCCTGTGCCAATATCTACGTTCCCAAATCAGCCTGATTATCCTTTAACACATTATACGTACAAGACCATTACTCAGTTTCTCAGAAAAGATTTTCTTGTATTGCAGGTCAGTTACAAAGCTGTCACTGATTAGAAATTGTAATATCGTTCGATATTAGGTTACGTTGACGTCGCGCGTTCGTGTTATTGTCTGGTGTGGCTTCACTACGTAGTCGTACCAAAAGAATTCTCGCCATAGTATAGCGCGTCGTGAGACAGACACGAGACAATACAATATAAGTACTAAACAGTACGCGTGGGTGGAGAGTTAGGTCGCCGATCCGGCGCGCACGCGGACCTCAGAGATGGGCGAATTTACGATGGAAAGCGGAACCGCACGAATTACCTACACTCTGAACGAAGACGTAGGCGCCTCCAACATTATAAAACTTATACATAATCAGAATATAGAAGCTACAATTTCAACTGCTGGGTCTTAGGTCGAATTCTGTATCATCCAGTGCATGGCCGTAATGAAATGGTGGATGTCAGAAGTATTAAAAGATTGCATGTTTTCATGTAGGTACTGGCTTTAGACGATCGTATCGAGGCAGTTCCCATTCCCACTGGCGCGGCGCCCATGGATGCTCTAGGTTGTCGATGTTGTACGGTCAGCATAATTTCTGAAGTTCTAGCAACTATCACCCGCCTCGTCTGTTCCCAACTTTGTTGGAGTCGGCTTCAAATCAAACCGGATGCAGCTGACAAGCCTAATACTACCTTGGCTAACTATTGAGGGTTGGTAAATACTTTAATTACTGCAAGCTAACTCGCTAACTACCCATTAGTTATTTAATAGGTATTGGAAACTTTATGTTAAGTCAATTAATTTAGTCTCTAGTAGGCTACTAGATAGAAAGAAACCTTACATTTTAATAAAATAAAATTTAAAGAAGGTAGGTATTTAGTTAAAGCCTAAAACCTGGGCTCAGGGAATATGCATGTTATTTTTTTTCTCTTAAATCATTATTATGCAGTACTATCAACCCAAGAAAACAACAGTTAATTTCAACTACTGCTTGTCGCACAAAGAAAAATATAAAACTCCTGCAATTTTCTACGACAGTTCAAACGTCCATGACTGTCGCGGCCATTCATGACAGGACTTTGATGTCACTTACCTATATCTGCCTTGTTTAAATGAAATTTTTTGCCCTTAGTAGATTAGTTTTACTAAAATTTAAGTGCTTTATTTAAGCAAAAATTACATTAACAATATTATAGTAAAATCTTAGTGAAATTTTAAGTACTTTTCAATTAAAAGTGTTTCTTTGACACATGGATTTTGACGTCAGTACCGGAATCGATGCGTTTTGTGTTTGCGTTCCGTTTCACCAAAAACACGCTAAATAAAATATTAAATTGTAAAATAAGTGTTGTATTAGAGAATTATACAAGTGTACCACAATGTTTTTATGGTCCAATACAAGGCATTTTAAAGAAATAAAAAAAGTTTTGTATTTCTTGCATATACCCTGTAGTGTGATTTGGTTCAAATTAATTGATTTATTACACTGAAACATTTATATGTATTCAGTGGTCCCATTTTTTGAAAACGATGACAAATCAAACCAATCCTAAACCAAACAAACGTACAAACGTTAATTGAAATCAAGACCAGTATACGAATTGTTTAGAAGATGCCTCAGTAATAAGTTGTAATGGACCCTCGATACTTCAGAGTTGGCATCTTCCGCTCCCTATGAGAGCCCGCTCGGTCCGCCGCGCCGTGCAGGGGTCGACGTACCCATTCAGCTGTACAAACAAGTCACAGTCCTCACTCCGGATAGACAACACATACATATCGGTTTGTTCGTGGAAGCGAGAGCAGTACGCAGTTTTCCTGGGACTGGGACTTTTCTCTCTTACTTAAGTTTAGTAACACTGCAACACCATAAAATTGTATAAAAGCATTTTTTTTAGTTGGTAATCATGTAGTTTCTTCTCCATAGGAAACGACTTATCTTTTGACGTTTCACAAGTGGAATTATGTGAAATAAAATATTTTAATTTAAAAAAAAACAACTGCGTACTACATTCTGCGCCCCCCCCCCCCATAAAAATTTGACATTGGTTATAAAAAAAAAATCTGCTGGTTGCTACAAAAGTGCAATACCTACACGGTCAAAACGTATGGAACAGTTCTTTTTTTTTTAAACGGGTAAAAAAATTCCGTGTCGTAATTGCGCGTAAAAACGCGTGTTTCGCGTCGGTGTCGGGATTCCACACCGTATAAAAGACAAGTTACTGACAAACTAGTTTTAATAAACCGAGTTGATCATTTCGATACCTAGATTGAACTCATTATGGTATTAGTCTTGATTCATAGTACAATATAATACTGTGTTCATATAGGGTCATCACGATGATGACTATCATTGGCCGCCATGTTCCACCCAGCCACCCACTGCTGAGTAATATGGAGTCAAACGTTGCATAATTCGCATAACGCATTGATCAAAACAATTGGTTACATCTTTGAGACAATTTAGATCACCGTGTTTTCAAATAACTATTACCTACATAATGATATGTAGTACGTTGTATCATTTATTTGCACCAGACCAAATGGAGTTTTCCAATTAAGTGAAATATAAACGTAAAATATTTGATTCCTTAGATTTTCATAAGTTTCTACTAACGTAAATTCAAGGAACAAAGGATTTGCAAATCCAACTCTCAGAATTCTGATACTAATCTTAGTACTTTCATCCGTTTGAACAAACTTTTATACATCTGCCAGAAAACTTCCTGTCTGAACTCGAGGTATAATAAAACCGTATGAAATGTTAATTGCGTTTGTTTTCGGTTAGATGGATTGCAGGATTCAGTTTTTAAATAATTCTTGGAAGGTATCTCAAAAGTGTTGAATCAGTAATACCTCGTAACGAGGTAAGTTTATTTTCGAATGGAAACGTAAACGGAAAAGTGGAGATCAAAGAGGAAGTCTCTTTGTTTCAAGCTGTTTGTGTTTAGCAGGTATGGTTTTACGGACGAGCTTAAAGCTTTAACACAGTTCGAAGCACTAAGTGCTGGCCACTACTCAAACTGTTGCTCGAGATAAAAACGGTATACATCCTTTCACACCAAGGTAGCAAGTACTAGACATCTAAGTGTCCCATGACAGCTAGATTCCTTGCGGGCAACGTACAGTTAGACAGCCTATATGACACACATATACTTAGTGGTGAATACACTCATACCTAAATACGAATATCATTCAAGTTTACATCGGTAATACTTTCTATTGCATTATTATAGAAAATTCGTACAATTGTTACGGTACGACTTTATGATACAGAATCACGCACACGTATTCAAATTCTTTAAAAGATTTGAAGATTGAAATCATTATATCAGTAGTTGATAAAAGTCTCATAAATACTTATGTATGTATAAATTTCAACAATATTTTTAATAAGTAATACTAATAATAAGATAGTTTGCGTAGTTATTTTTCTCCTCAACGTTTTTGTAACACTTGAATTAATAAAGTAGCTAGAACATAAGCGAAGGAAAGCACTGAAAAAAAAAACACTCCATTCCTTTTAAAGTGCATCCTTAAGTTTTTTTTTGTTCGATCTCGTTCGTAAAATATTTAAGGCCTGAATTCTCGAGGAGGCGTAGAATTACTTGAGACAAACCGTTCCTGTTAATCAAAGAATAAGAAGCTAAGTGAAATCTGAATTTCGATGCATCAATTTTATAAACATCGTCGCTGTAAAAGTTTCAAATTCTGAAGAGGTAAAAGTTCTGTATAGTTATGTGTTCAGTACGTTTACGTTTGTTGGATTAATGCAATTTTTATATTGATGCGAGATATTTCATTCGCATTGTCAGGTATTCAGCTGCATCCGGTTAGAGTGGAAGCCAAATCCATCATGGTTGAGAAAAGGCTGGGCAGAGGATGATTTTCAGAGATATCTTATGCAACAGCGATGCCCAGATGGTCATAGTTTTGATTCCACGTCACGTCCTTTTCAGAGTTTTATCCTTTTCCCAAGTCAATGTTGCACTCAATGGGAAGTCACTAGCACTAATAACAAGTCATACCTCTTTTAAAATTATCTGACTTTTCAGTTTCAAGTCCCAGCGTATCTCTTTATTTTTTATTCTTCATTTATGTTAGTAGTGAAGAACACGACTGTTGTGGCTACAGCCTCATTGACGCGATCTTTACAAACGAGTAAATTACCTTATTAGATATTTCTCGTGAAGCAAAGGGCTCTTCTGGTTATGACAACTTGTCTAATATGAATCCAAGTATTCATGCCCGCCCTAGGTGTTTACTAATAGATCATTTACCGACTATAGACTTTCTTGATTAATTTGCACTGTAAAATTGGCATATTACCTTTACGTCTGCAATTTGGGAACACTTCTTTCATCTGCTGTTCAATATTTCGCATCACATGTGAGCAGCGCAAAATGATTCGCCCTTTCAGAGCTAAATTGGTGCATAATTATGTGTAGTACAGAAATATAGAGTGGTAGGTGGTGGTGGTGAGTGCTCACCGTAGTACTATGCCGACCGTGAATCAGTGGCCGAATCGAGTTTAGAAACCGCACTGTGTTACAAGTACCTAGTAATAATAGTACTTATGTATGGTCACGAGCGAAAATACCCTGCACTTTAAACGCATGATTCCTACAAAACGGCGTGCATCGCATCTGAAAGGATACGAACGGTTGCGGCGATAGCCGATCGCGTCCGGCAGGATGCCAACGAATACGATCGGCTCCGTACCGTCGCTTGCGAACGAATTTGGGTTAGCTAATCAAATAGTTTCATTCCTACCGTGTCGGATACGACGACAGGCGAACGGAGCCACTTGCTCGCCACAGCATACATTCGGCTACGTTCGCGTGTCACGGAAGACGACCGTGGTCAAGCTACTGTGCGCGGCTTGGTAACATAGACTTTAAATACCGTGTACACGGTTTAATATCGTTTAAAAACAAGTAATAGAGAATTATGGAAGAAGAAGACATGCTGCGCCGACCCCAAATTAGTTAGAATAAGCGCAGGAAAATGATGACGATTTTAGTGATACAGATATATACGATACGGCGATACCCGGGGGTTAACGTAAGTTAATATTACCACGTAGGCATGAGTGACAGCCATGATGCATGACGCTATACAATACGGAACTATTAGGTGCTTTGCAGATGGACCAACTATTGCGGCAACTGACAACTAGCTGATAACATATATATCTCAATGGCACTGCGCAAACGTAGCAACTCTAGTTGCTAGTTCCGGTGATCGACAACAGTTTTCAGTTGCTGCAATCGATGACTAAGTTAGTTTCTAATTGCCGCAACTACCAACTGTCGATTTTGTATCGGTTGTGTAAAGTTTCAGTTTCGAACACTAGCAGCAGTTCATAAATAAGTTTAATTATATTTTTGAAGCTCTCTTTTGTTAATACATTGAGTTCGATCTTGCAAAAAGGGATGATTCCAAATGCTGCGAATAATTTGTCGTTGTTGACGCCGTCTATACCGCCGACTATATATTAATAGTGAGAACACGTGCTGCTTCTTCGATATCCATCATACTCATCACACTGTACGTAGTGTAGATTAGCAACGAGGCTATCAAAGTTGCTCACAGATTGCCATAAAATTGCGGCAATCGTAAGCCGGGCTATTTGGTTGTAGCAATTGGCAACTTTTAAAGGTAACTTTTAAAAGGTTGGTTGGTTGTTGGTTGTTGTTTTAAAGTTGCCTCAACTAAAGTTGCTCCATCTGCAAAGCGCCTAAGTAAACTCAAATGATTGGAAAATCTCTAAATACATGTGATTTGTGAAGGTTCATTGAAATATACTTTAGCTTGAAAGTGAAAGTAAAAACAATAAAACCTGAGACAAGGAGCGTGTGAAATTGTGCTTGCATTGTCACTAGATATTTTATTATTGTCTCCGATTCAATTGTGTCAGACGCTATTCATAGTTGTTTACGTTTTCTATTTTTTTTTCATACTTGCATACAATACATAAGTTATTCAATGCCCGTTTTACTAACACGAGGAGACACCTGTGGTACTACTTACTGGTGTTTGTATTGCCTTTTCTATAAACTTGCACTGATGAATGTGGTTTTGATTTCCTCACTGAGTGATCGAAGCAACCAACTCCGTCCGGGTTCCGATCAGTAATGTGAAACAACGTTTATGAACCTGACTAAGTCAGTCAGGTACAGTCTGTTGGGATAAAGGTCCAGTTAGGCAGGTCTAACTTCGAGAAAGAGGTCAATCGTCGAATTAGACTCGGCTGGGCAGTGTTCAGGAACTTACCGCAGTGTCTCAAAACGAAAGTCTACGACCAGCCCGAAGATTTGCCAAACTTAAGTGGCAGTGGGCAGCACATCAAAATCAAAGCATTTATTTCAAGTAGGCCAGTTACAGGCACTTTTGAACTGTCGAAACAAAGATAACAATGAAATGTAGCTACAGTCCCAGTCACAAGGCATAAAAACTGTGAAAGTACTGTAGTTACCCATTCCCTAGCGTAGATCTCTATGGAGAAGAACGGCAAGAAACTCCATGGACACTCTTTTAAATCAGCATATTGTTACAAAACCTTGGTTCTTATTGAGATGGTACATTATGTGAGAACGATGTAGCAAGATGTGCACGTTAAAAGTGTCCATAGCAAAAACAAAAAACATAATTAAAAATAAAATTAAAATAATTAATTCAAATAAGCCGTGGCAACTAGAGATGACCAGTCACAACTGACAGCGCCCGTTCACGAACATGACGCATATATCAGCACCATTCAACTCAACCATTTTGAAGGGAACTAAATTATCCGACACACGCGCCACCATCAGCGAGACATTGAGTGAGCATGACATACTCTCAACCGCCAGGGCACATTCAAGTCGACATTGCTCGCAGAACGGATGGCCGATGGTACCGAAAAGTTCTAGAATGGCGACTGCGATCCGAAAGACGTTACTTTGGAAGGCTTCCCACCAGGTGGACTGAAGACCTGGTGAAGGTTGCGGGGATTCCCTGGATGCGAGTCGCACAGGACCGGTCAATGTGGCGACACTTGGGGGAGGCCTATGTCTAACAATGATGATTTTTCAAAAGGTATTTTTACCAAAGAATACCAAGTGCAAAAACTTATCTTTATGAAATGACGGGAATTTTACACAAGAGCATTTACAAAAATATGAAGATAGCACAACAGAAGAGAATATTTTTAAGTGAATAAAGTTTTATCTGAAAATGTATCTAAATAAATAAAAATCTATTGCCGCATGCATGCACGACGGATCATCACTTGAGAACGGCCCGACCGATTTGACTGATTTCTTTTCTGTTCGGACCAGGATTTTTTTGTGAAATTCACTGGTTAACATGGGGATGGTAGTTTTTAATTCAAATCCCTCAAAAAAAATGTAGCACCCGGGCGAAGCCGGGGCGGATGGCTAGCGTTGAATATAAGTTAGCACATGTCCTGTCGCGCATGTGTGAAGAAGCTTTGTCCTCAGGGATTGCACTGCACCACAGCTCTACCATGCGCCGGCCACAACTGCGGACGAGATCCGGCACTCGTTCTCAGAAATAATTAATGCATCCATTTTAATTAACGCAAGTCTATTTACTCACGTTGCAACACAAGATACTCAGGAGACTAAAAACGGATTGTGGACAAAGTGTAAATAGGAAACACATTTGGGACCGCTTTTTACGGTTCAAAAACAAAATGGTCAAGTCCTTATTATCATTTTCTTGTCCGTTTGTCACAGAGGTTTTTCGCGTCGTCTATGCAACGTAGGCATTTGATTTTTTTGATGCGGACACAGATATAAGGGGTGTAACAAGACCCTTCACGAAGCCGAAAGGCACTTGTTCTCCCCGTCATTGCGATCATGTTTTTGTTCTAGACCATACCTGGGACCTTCTAGTTTCGGGTAGATATTGGGGGTAAAAGTTCCTTTTTTAAATGCGTGTTTAATGTTTAATGTAAGATTTTTACTTTAAGCACCTCCACAACCCCCATACTATTCAATCCATTCAACAGCATAATGTTTTGAGGGCGTTACATTGAGTCCTAACGTAAAACGTGATTTTTCACCCAAAAAAAAAGTCGTTTCCCAGCAATAATTTTTGCGTAAAGCTTCTTAGTTTGACATAATGCTTGGTTGACGGCTTCGTGAAGGTTCCTGTTACACACTGTATTTGACAAAAAAAAAAAAACTTTTTACGAGGTAAGTTTGCCATACCTAAACTATTTCAAGTAGTAACCAACCAAAAAAAGCTCGGTGAATGGTAGCGCTACGGAAATGATGATGAACTGCTATAAAACCGCATGAATCAGAAAACACAATTGAAGGAGGAAGCATCACAGTTTCTGAGCGAATGTGGTTTCTAAGATCTCAAAGTAGGGTTTTTTTTATTAAGGCTTACTACGTCACTTTTTTCTCTTTTTAAAAGTTCTAAATAAGTTGGTGGAACGATCTAATCTATACTATAATATTATAAAGAGGTCAAGTTTGTATGTTATCTTGATAGGAAGCAATCTTCGGAATAACTGATCCGATTCCGAACTTGTTTTACTAATGGGAAGCTACACTTCTACACTATCCCAGAGTGTCGTAGACTTTATATAAAACGTTCAGCTGGTATAATTCGCGAGCGAAGGTGCGGCCAAAAGCTAGATTCTTTTTAAAACATTATTTAAAAAAAAATGCAAGCAATTATCGATAATATTTAATTTTACGAAAGTGCTTTACTTGATAGAAAAGAAAGAAATGATCATAAACAAAGAGCATTATTGCTCATTAGGACGCAAATCAAAGCGTTAATCCAGATAATACCATTCTTAGAAAAAATTATACCAGCTTCAAAGAAACGAATTGAAAAGATAATTGTATGTTTTCTGAGTGCATTTTCCAAGAGTCGGTTATCCATTAGTAAAGATTAACAACAAAAAAACAAGTAATTTAATTCTGTTTGGAGAACTAAGCATAGCACATACGATGAGTAATCTTATTATAATACTCAGCAGTACAGTTGAACAAGGCCGACAATGATGACGTTGATGAAGTACATTTCAATTTAAAATATTTTATATCTAGCGAACGTTAATGTTTACCAAACTAACTGTAGACTAAATAAACACGTCTGTTTAAAATTTATTTCATGATCAATTGGGACACAGAAAAGGAATACGAGTGACATGAATGTTTGAAATATTGTTGCATGTTGAAGTTGGGGGACCCATGATTGCAAGATGTAGATGTAACAACAGTATAAAATTATTTCCTGAATTTATTGAAAATACTGTGAAATATTACCGGTAAGTTACCATAATTTATGATGTATTTGAATACTATATGAGTTGGGTACGCGGCCACACCACTCGCGGTATCATTGTCGTTTTTAGGTCCTCAGTAGTGCAGTCAGGTGTTTAAAAACTTTCTTTAAAGTTCAATATTTCGCCATCGATTCGAAAACAAGGACGATGTTATTTCAAATTATGATTGCACTTTTCCTATGTAGCGTACTTAAATAGGATAACGTACATGCTATGTAAGTATTTATAGGAAAAGTGCTTTTGAAAAGAAGCCTAACAAACAAAGTGTAAGAACTTCGGGCTTGCAGGAGTCACTTCGAGATTGACTTTACAGTTCACTAGTTTTAAATAGGTTTCGCATCTGTAGTGAATGGGAAAATAAGTGAGTTTATTTTCACAAACGTTATAAAATGTAATTAAAAACCTTTTTAGTCCTGTTACAATAAGCCTCTCAGTTCCGCTTCCGATGATGATTGAATCCATATTGATATTCAAAATATTGCCGTGCAAAAATTGTATCCCTTTCAATACACATTTGATAGGTAAATGAATCGCTTTTGTAGTTCAGAATTGGTTGCTTCTGGAAAATCCGGCTTTCGTTACCAAATTCAGACCATTGAACGGAGTGAACCGAATCGAGAAGCACGCCTGTAATTTGAGTATTCCCTAGTATCGCTACTTCCTTCTGAAATGTTTATCTATTCTGCTTTGCCCGAGCACCCGTTACCGCGTTACGTGGTCTAGAACTCTAGACCGATGATTCAATAGTTGGCTGAATCCAGTTAAGTACCATATTTGAATTAAGAAGTGATGTTTTTTAAGTGTGAAATCGAACACAACATTTGTTTTTGTTTGTTCAACCGTACAAGTATCATGATTTCACATCAACAATAATTTATTTCAATTTCTGCAATCCACTGTGCCATAATATTGTATCAATATAGTCAGAAAACATATTACACACTGGGCTTCATTGTAGCTAAATATTGTTACAATATTAAGGAACACAAATTGTAGACAATCAAATTAATTCTTGTCGGTGTTTCAATCTTTTAGCTACGATATTTGCACCAAACTATCCAGAATTATAGATTCTAAAGAGTTATACAGCTAATAAAGAAAAAATACTATCGTTTATTTTTTTACTTTAATTTGCTTTAGAGGTCACAAAGTTCGGGGGTCGCATAACAAAGTTACGAGCTGAGGTCAACACAGTCGGGTCGTCATCCCTTTGATGGGCGTCTGCCCGTCCCTTATACCAAGAACGTATACCGTTTCTGAAGCGGCCTATAATTGCATTAAACATAGCGTATTTGGGTCACGGTATGAGATTATTAACTGCAGTATGAGCTACGCTGAATGAACGTGTACTATTTATATTTCATAGTATTCGCAACTGGTGTATGTTTATGGCTTATGGGGTTGCAGTGGCGAAGGTTCCATACAACGCGATTCCTATCGGCTTCCCTTTGAAAAATGGCAAATATAGACAAATAAAAATTCATCTAAAGATATGTACTCCGGCTTACCTCTTAAGCCGTATCCAGACTTTGCGAGGCATCCGCCGCAAACGGCGCACAGCGAATGCCCCGCAAGGTGTGTACCTTTTATATTCGTGGCGAGGAGACAGACAAACGAGGCATTTGCTTCGCACGCGATGTCTCGACCCGAGCATATGTTGGTATATTTTTTCAACACGCACGCCGCAAGCAGAGGCAGTCGTTGTGCGCCGTTCGTGGCGCATGCCTCGCAAAGTCTGTATCCACCTTTACAAAAGTTAACCGTTCGCTACTGCGAGATTGGGTTACATATTGCCTAACAGACAGAATGCTTTTTATTTTGACAGTTCAACAAAAATAATTTCGTTATTTACATGGTTGAGCAGAATTTTTTAAACATATCAGTTAATGGTCATACAACGCATAACAATTAATATAAATACAACAGGACAGAAACTAAAAAAAATAACCGCTTGTACGTCGTGACTGCGACAAGCACGTTACCACTCAGCATGATGCTGTGCTACTACTAAGTACTAATGTTGTAGCATGATAATATTGTAAAAGAGTAACCATGAAGTTTCTTGCCGGTTCTTCTCCGTAAGAAACGACCAACCCGAACCGTGCACCATTTCTCAACGTTTTTAAGTTCTCGTGAAATAAAATATTTTGATTGATTTTGATTCGAGATTGTCCGAATTTTATATTTGGTTTGGTCAAAAAAAAACATTCCAAAGTGATTCGTAGATTTAGTTTAATCTATTTATTTTACCATGATAATTACCTACAATTTGGCCAAATACAGGCTCTTTTTACCCGACTACGGCGAAACAAAAAGGTTTATTTAATAGTCGATAAATATTGAATAGTTTTTAGGTACATAACAATTTCAGACGAGAATATATTCTTGTATCATACTTCTTAGAGCGTGATTTTTCAGCAGTCGGGTTTTAATTTTTGAACTAGTTTATTTACTATTTCGTTTTTAGGAATATTTGAAGTCTGGTTTGTCCTTGTGTTTCTCCTTCTAAGTACATAATTAGATAGATTTCATTTCGTTACAAATAACTAAACACCAATATGGAAGAAAGGCATTACAATAATCCGTAAATCTTTACAATAAAAGCGTTAAAGAATAGTGATTTCTGCAATAAAAATATTTTGCTGCGGATTATCTTAAAAAGAAAAAGCTACCACTTATCGCTAGGTACTTGTATTACGTTTTAATGACCTCGAAGGCTTCTCAGACGTGAAAAAGGAAAAGTGAGGGACCAATAAAGACGGCAGAATCTCTTTTAACGAGTAAGAATTCAATAGTTTAGGTCGTCTTATTTGCTGGACGAATTATTGAGTAGAATTTGTCATCGTATCGAGAAAATTGACTCAGTTCTTCGGATTGAAAAATAACGTTTGTTTTGTACGAGATACTCATTCATATTTATATCGTAAGACAAGTGAAGCAACTTTATTTACTTCGGTTTAATTAGTGTTATATCTAGGGAGTGGGATAAGACCAAATAAACGATGTATGGACTGCTTGAAGGATGATATGGCTCGACTGAGACAATGAGTAATAGAGAACCGTGGAAGAAGAAGACATGCTGCGCCAGTGGCGTGCAGTAGTTCTTCTGGTAAGGTAGGCCACGCATACTGAATTACTGACACCCAAAACAAAAAACTCGGCAACATCACAGCGTCGCTCTACTTAGGATGACCCTCAAAGTAGTCACATCTATTGATATATTCAGTCACCCTTCCGGGCCCCCGCACCCGCCCCTGGTATTTTTAGTACTTAAGCTTATGAGAAACAACGCCATCTAGCTTAAATATCAGGAATTTCAATGGCATTCAGTCAATACAAAAACGAAGGTAGAAGCTTCGTTAAAAAAATCTTAAAAATAAAACAGAGTGCGCTGTCAACAAAAAAAATAAAATTACCTAAAATTACCATGGTATAGTGTAGATTTTTGGAATATTAGAAAAAAAAAACATTGAAAATAAGCCTGTAAAAATCAAAGTTATAAATACAAGAACTCACCACATTATTCAAAGTTCAAATCACGATTTTCTGACAATGCAAACAGAAGCAAGATTCATTTGAAATGACGAGTACGAGATGAATTTTGGGTTAATTCTCGTAATTCGGGTACCTACACCTTTAGACACAACTTGAATCTTATCATTAAACGATTGTGAATACTTACTGTTTTTAACTTATAACAAACACACATTATCAGCGCAAACTTCACAACAGAACACCATTTTACGTAAATAAACAAATACAACAAATAATATTTACACTACTGTACGTTTCAAAGCGAATTACAACCGTCAGATATTATAAAAAGCAAAACATTCAAGATCGCGAAATAAATTTTGCTTGTAACATGAAACAAATATGGCTTACAACTTTCTAAGAAAAATATAATTGCTACTTTGTCGATAAAAAACACTACCAAATATAATTGCATCACTGCATACCGTTTTAGCCGGATAATACTTTGTGGCCAATCAGTGGCCAGCTACACTCGCAGGAGTTGAGCCCCCAATCTATCAATGATCTATACATGTGTGCCGTTCATACACACGAAAATGTGCATCAGTGTGCGTAAATTTATCAATGGAAATTAGGCCGGCGGCGTCGTTGCCTAGAAGAGCCGGGAGCGAGCGTCGTAGTATTATTATCAGTTACGTCACACGGGCGCGACAAGTTGCTATAAGTATTTTAACAGGAGTTTTAATTATTTTTTTAAATATTTTGCATTATTTTATTACATAGTTATAATAAATACATTTGTTGCGTTGTTGGTAGGAATGGTAGGGTAGGCTAGGCCTAATTGCCTCTATGGACGGCACGCCCCTGTGCTGCGCTGACCCCAAACACATTGAGATAGGGGCAGGAGATTGTGAATAAATGATTTATCTTGTTTTTGTTGAACTTTAATTATGCATTTAAGTATCCAAAATGAATATGATAATAGAACAGAGTATTGTTTATTTGACGTGATACGGGTATTGTCAAGCATATAGCAAGGATAGGGTACCGTGGTGAGCTGTAATGGAATGAACGTCAGGGTTCCACTCGGGGGTCTAAAAAAAAGACCTCCTCGTGGTGCATCCTCGGTACAGGAGGTAGTCTTTGTGAACCAGAATGGTGGGATTACTGTCTGTAGCCAACTTATGGACAAGGGAGGACCAGTTGTGGTCAAACGTACTCGTACGTTTTGGAGAGTACAGTGGAGAAAAGGGGCAAAGATTCCAATACGGGATCTCTAACCTTCTGCAAGACTCCGTAGGCAGAAAGGATAGTTTTGAACTAAAGTTTAGGAAGAACTCGAGCGGAGAATAGGCCACTCAGGCCGAGTAGGGCCAAAGGGGAGTAAGTTTTCTACCAGTTTCTCATGTGAGGTGACATGGTGGAGGCCGTGGAGGACCAGAGCGACGCTAATACGTTACGACCGACGACGCCCGTCTATAATAGGTTAACCTTTCTACGTTAAAGCAATTTGTCACTACCAACTACTCTTAATAGGTCTAAGCAAAGCAGAATTGCCAATCATAGCCGATGAAAGGTCGCGGCGATTTGGGCGCGAATCGCATATCTGTCACGCTGCTTGTGGGTGAACAAAGGAGGTTAAAAAAAATTGTATGAGCCAGAAAGTACGTTAATGTCATTTAATAGTAAAGATCTTCTATAAACTCTTCTATAAACTTTGACGGCACGGTTGGCGCAGTGGCAGTGATATTGGCTTCTGCTCTGCGTGTCGCGGGTTAGATCCCCGCACGGAACAAATATTTGTATGATCTACAGGTAGTTGTTCCTGGTCTGGCTGTTTGCATATGTGAGTTTAAATGTTTGTAAAACGCACCCCCGATACCGGGAAATTCAAGTCGGGCAAGGTTTTTTTTTAAAAAATAATTGCGTATCGCTCAGCGGTAACGGACAAAAGTTATAAAGAAGCCCCACGACCCTTTTTGTCACCGTGAGAAGTATTTTTATTTATTTTATGTAGATTAATGTAGGTAAACATTTGTCCTAGGCATTTAAACATAGTAAGTTACTTTTATTAGTCTGAGATTTTAGGACCACCACGTGACAATATTAGGATACATGAAATTATCTTCTATAAAGGTTGTAGGGACTTAACGAAACTAGAACTTACCATAATCCTCCAATAAATAACAGTCATATCAGGACGTAATGATGATATTACATGCCGCATAATACTTTCTTTAATTGTGATACCACAGTGAACACAAGTTTGTAAGAGGTCCATTTTAAAACACAAAACGGACGAATTGTGAGAACGCGCGCGAACATCAAAGGGCGTTTGTGCTACAAGGCTGCAAGTGACTACAAGGAATTTTATTGTTCTACAGTCTGATTTTTTACGGTACATTTTCGACCCGATGAGTGTCATTACTGTTTCCCCTGTACTAATCTGGCAACATTGAGGGTACTTTCGAGTGAAATCAAATAGTAGCCATCTTTTTATTATGACTTGATTTTAACCCCCGACGCAAAAAGATTTCATGGGGTGTTATAATATTGTATCGTCTGCTAATAGTACGTTAATCATTTTCCAAATACCTACAAAACTTTGTTATTTATATTAACTTTTTATAATACATTTATTTTTGTTTTCTCCTTTATTTTTTCATTTAATTAGCCAAATAAAGCCGATCATAAGCTGCTTACATAGTTTGTGTATTGACGGCTTATTCTGCTCATTTTATTTCAAACAAAATTAAATCAAAAATGAAATAAATAACTGTATTGTTTATTTTAGTGAGCTTATAAAAGTATTAATAAGGAATTAATTTAAAAGTGTTGCGTAAACAAAGGTAACATAAACTAACGCATTTTTCCCATGGGGGTAGGCAGAAACCACAGAACGCCACCTGCTACGATCCTTACAGTTCTTTTGCCCTGTCCACGTGCATACATCTGGTCGTACACGCACGCCGGTTGCGAGTACCACGCACCTGTCCTTTCTGAAGACCCTTACCCATAAGGTCAGTGTATGTCCTCCTAGGGCGTCCCCTCCCAGCGTTGCCACTCACATCGGCCTTGTAAATACCATTTGTTAGTCGCCTTTCACTCATCCTCTCCACATAACCAAACCATCTAAAGAACCAGCATACTCTTTTCAATTTGTGTGTGTTTTCGATTTTTGAGGTTATACGGAAACCCGTATAACCTCTTTCCTCAATTTATCATTCAGAGTTGCTTGTGCTGTGCTGTTGGTGTTGCCACACCTGCTTCGCAAGGAATTCATTTTCACAGCATTAATTCTACTTTCATGCCGCGTTTGCCACACCCAAAATTAACTTCCATACATAAGTTTAGGCTGGAGCACACCACTGTGTACCCCAGCCGACCAGCCAGCTGCCAGCTGCCAGCTGTGTGTGCTGTGTAGATGAGCCCTTCTTTTTTTTTTCGGATGTGAAATCATCAAATAACTCCCCCCGCTCTGGGCTGAGCAGGAGGGAGTGTCAGACTTTTACTGACTAAAACCCATCCATGTTCCTTCTTTTGCCCTTTGTGTTCCAGGGCCGCGGTATCTCTTTCGAACAGTCCCGCAGCCCCGGCAGGCGTCGGCCTTTGCGGCCCCTTCCTATTGCTGACATCTCTTTGAGGCGCGCGTGGAACACGAACGCGCCGTCGACACGGCCTGTCGTCATAAGACGGACGGTCGGCGAGCTAGCCCATATCTCGCCGTCTACAGCCCCGCGCCTACGGTGGCCGGGGCCACCACGTGGCCCCCGAGGCCCGGTGCGTCTCCCGCGGCGGCTGGGACGTGAGGTTCTCTCCCTCTCACGTTCCGCCACCTCCTTCGCTAGCATGACTGCTTCGCAGAAGGAGGTGACGGCGTCACATTCCGTCTCTCTCCGGACCATGGATTGAACCAAGGCCGGACGCGAGAGGTCGCCGCCACCGATCGCCTCTACGAGGACACGGCGGTGCTCTGCCCACGCGGGGCAGATCTCCACCGTGTCCTCCGAGCCAGACGAGCCTTATGTAAACAATTGATGGCTAACCGAAATAAACAAATAAAATATATCACTTTTGTTTCAGTAATTATTCAGTAACAGTTTTCATATTTAACGGAAAGCCTTAATGGAAATATCATTCATGCTTTAATCAGAACAATACCCTGTTATTGACGTCTATTATACGTAGTATTTAGTTACTGTTATCCATTACCTTTTATATGATCTGCCAGTCTCCTGCACCCCTGGCCCGCCAACGGCAATGTTGATGAATAAATAGTTTGATTTATATTTTTTTTTATAGCTGAACGTGGATCTCATATGGCGTCGATCAAATTAGAAACAACTTGCCATCTTGTTTTTTCAATATAATTTCGTAAACATTTTCACATATTACTTCTCGAATGTATTAGCTGTAAGTTTTCTTAAAATTAATAAAATAAAAAACCTCTTAAAGCCTCTTGTAAAAGTCGTCCAAGCGCCAATATATTCATGTGAGTACCATGTTTGTGTTTGACAATTTGCAAAGTTCCACCAGAAGCAGTAACAAGAAGTGTTCATTATTTCATGATCACGTTTCTAAAATGTGCACAAAAAAATTTAAAAAAAGTCTTAAATCTAAGGACCTATGTAGATCGTAAAGAGCAAGCTTATAGTAGCCCGCAGGTTGCTCGGCTTATCACCAAATGAAAGCTGTATTTAATATGGATTCAGTCAGACGGATTATGGGAATATTAGAAATACGTCCGTATTTAAATATAGCTCTTTAATATCTCCTGCAAGAGCTTTACTATCAGGGCGCCCGATAATTTAATGCGTCGTGGTTATTCTACCATTGGATGTTCGGTAACCAGTTATATTTTTAATGTGCCAATAGAAACGCTTCATGTTCGGAGTGTTGAACTGACTTTAACTGAAAAACAACAAGCAAGTATATATATATTAAAGTGGCAGGCCCATTTTAAAATATTCGATAGTTGCTTGTTGTTTTAGCTAATTTTTAAAAAAAATAAAAGCAACAAGTAACTACTTAAAAACAAACTTTTCGCCAAAGATTTAACAACTAATACATAACTTGTATAGTTGGCGTTTTATAAAGAGATTTTTGAGTTAGTAAATATTAGAAAAAGTTACAAAATACTACAAAAGGCATTCTAGCGAATTTAAAATATGACAAAAATTCTTAAGGAATTTTACGATTCTCGTTTGTACCGACCGACGACGGCGACGTGACGGTACAAATAAATGAAGAAGACACATGAAACTTTCGGCTTTCGAATTCTGATTCATTTATTCGAAATGTTTTATTTTTATAGTACACAGGTAACTTATCAGAGTACCTGTGTTTAATGTCAGTTGTTTTATTAATTCCCT
Source organism: Eugnorisma glareosa (assembly GCA_947578425.1). Classification (NCBI taxonomy): domain Eukaryota; kingdom Metazoa; phylum Arthropoda; class Insecta; order Lepidoptera; family Noctuidae; genus Eugnorisma; species Eugnorisma glareosa. The sequence goes on from OX387957.1 coordinate 27,521,932, forward strand.
TTAATTTTTTTAATCAATTTTTGCTTGCTTTTTTGATTTTCAACCTGCCCGTTATTGATCAGTAAAAACACTAACATTATCCAACTATACGAAGCTACAATTAGTTCAGTATGTCAATAAGCTCCATTAAACCAAGCCAAATAAAAGGAATACTTTTTAGGAATTAAAATAATTCTGAACTAAATATAATCTTTTCTTTCAGTTGGTTCCGCTTCCTAAAGAAAATACCTATTTCACCGATTTACTAAACACAACACACGCACACACACACACCCAACACATACATACACATACAGACATAACAGAAGTGAACAGTGAAAGCCTCAACAAAAGTGTTCTGTAGTAATTTCCAACGCGCCGAGAGCTTCAGTGCTAAAAACTGGAACAGTGAACGATTATTCATTAGGCATTAATTCAGCCGTCGACTTGTGTTGTTGAAAACTGGCAATTGATTCAGTTATTTTACATCAAAGGGACTAATTGGCGGTCCTAATTGAAGACAAACTAGTCAAGCATTGCTGTGTATTTGTGTCATCATTTGCATAGCCTTCTACCAACTACAGGATGTAAAAAGGACCCTTCACGATGTCGTCAACCAAGCACTACCTACATCAAACTAAGTAACGTTAGGCAACAATTATTGCTGGGTAAGCTCTTTTATTTTGGTGTGAATAATCATGTTTTACGATAAGGGTAGGACTGAATGTAACACACTAAAAACTTTGTGCTGATGGATGGATTGAATAGTACGGTGGTTGTGGAGGTGCTAAAAGTAATAATCTTACATTAAAAATATGTATTTTAAAAAGAAAACTAGTTTTAAAGTTAGAACAACAAAAATGGTTACTCCATGGTTACTCTTTTCAAATCATTTGGTATGTTACAATGTTATCATGTTGACAGCATGGGGGGAAAGCGTAGGCCCGACAAGTCGTTGCGTAAAACGTGAAGGTGTAACCCCCGACGCAAAAAGAGGGGTGTTATCTTAACAAAACTTGGTTTACGAGTATAGAGACTTTTTTAATTTTAATCTCGAATTTACTTAAAAATCGTTTGGATTGTTAATAGAAAAATGTTTAAATTGTTTTGGAATAAAACATACTCTTTGTCCGAGTACATACATTATATTAAAGGCCTGGTCAGACCAGATGCGTGGCGTGACGTACACGTGTACACGCGCGTGGTGACGCGCGTGAACCTCTGACACACCGGGTTACGCATACGTGTACGCTTACGCTTACGCATACGTGGTACGCACGCAACGCACCGGTCCTTTGCGTACCTAGCATTCTTGTGCACGATGTCTGAAGAAGATTGGGTAAATGGACCAAGTATTTCATCTGATGAAGAAGAAGCAATATTACTGTTATTGTGACAGAATATTCCTGGGTGTGCCAAAAAACAATGGGTTCAAGTTTTATATGACATATTTTTTACTCTTTGTTTTTTGTGTTGTACAAACAATTAGTTTTTCTTTGATTTCATTATTCATCATTAAAACCGAAACAAAACATCACTTACTATCGGTAAAACTTGAAAACAAAAAACAACTGAATGCTTAAGTCACGCGCGTAGTTACGCGCAGCAAAGATACGTGCGTGCTCAAACTTGTTCGGTATGACGTCCAATACGTAATGCCATTGACTACAACGTCATTACTGCACGCATCAATGTGACATTGCTGTTCCGCTCTGCGTAGGTACGCAGCAACTTTGACAGATGGGAGCTGCAATGCGTAGCGTTACGCATGTAGTCTACGCGCACGTGTACGTCACGCAAGCGGTGTGCCATGTCTCTATAAAGTTCCATATATTACAACGTCATGGTACGTGCACGTGCACGTCTACGTGTACGGATCCGGTGTGTTTCGGCCTTTAGGGTTAAAGTATGAAATTGCCGATTTGTATCGATTTCGTGAAAAGTGATATTTTCATACAAATATTTTTTTTATTTTTTTTGGAAACATCTGAACCGATTATGTATGATGATGCAATTGCAAACTTTATAGTGAAAACTCTGCGCTGCACTGCGTATCTTAAATTCGCAAAAGTCTATGAAAAAATTATACCTACTTGAAGTAGTGAAACCGACGGCACATTGAAACAGGTGTTTTGACACACTACCCTATGAGGTAACTAATATGCAACTACTAGTACGGTTTTTAAACTGTAAAAGGTATTTTATTTAACAATAAAATTAATCCAATAAAAATGGAATTAGGAAAAAAATAAAAAAATAGCTATACCTGCGTCAAAGTAACAAACAGAACAAAATGTGAGAAAAAACGCCAATTTCATAAAAAGTCTTAAAGGACCTATTAAAAGCTGATCAACCGAATAAATGTCGATCATTTTACAAAACCACTATTCTAATTTCGGAAACACGTAGGTATTTCTATTTGACACGGAAATGCGAGCCGAACAGCTAATTTGCATTGTATTACCGCAGCAAATATGCCGGAGGTAGGTATATTTGATTTCAAATCAGCATGGGATCTGCTTCGTACCTAACCATCCTTCGGGCTAGTTTAGGTAAAAGCTAGCACAGACGAGGGCTTTTTGTCGGTCTTAAAGTTTGCGGGTTGCGTGAGTGCTGTTTTGTTGCATTATATAAAGGCTTCGCTCACCTGAGCACGTGCAAGAAAAGCGCGGTTCGCAGTCTTAGGGAACTTAGTGTGGACAGCTTTGGGCATGCAATGTCTTCTCGTGAACTCGAACAGTACGGTTCGCATGCATCTTAGGAACATAGTACGGACATGTTCGCGCTTGCACAGACATTCAAAGTTTGTGGCATGAACGGTAAGCATGCGTACGCTGCAAGTGCGCCGGTGTAGACGCGCCTTTACATAAGTTTTAAAGATTATTACTAATTAAGTGAGTAACATAACATCAGGCATCTAGTACTTTTAGTAGGCACACCAACGTTTCATCAGTAATGTTTAGTTCGGAGATTTTTTGTCTGCGGACAAAGGCAACTCGTCTTCACAGGCCTTTAAAGCAATCTGTGCTCAGTGCTGTTTATACAGTGTACGTTACAAGTAAAGCGGGCGTCCGACGAGACGAAGTGCGACGGCGCGGCCAGATTTTGAGGCTAGTTTGAATTTTATAAAAAGTTTTCATAGTGGTGTCGATGCAAATTAATAAGTTTTGTCCAGAATTCAACCACGTCGACAGCGTTTTAGCATCACGTTTTAATCACACCTATTCAGTTTTATTTAGAAGAGTTAATATAGTTTCCCTTTTTCATAAATCATTTGCTACATCATTGCGAGCTAACTAGTTTTGCAGCAACGAAAGCTACTGAGCTTTTATTCTATATCACAATGACTGGAATCAAAAAATGAACTTCCAACCTCCAACGTCAACATTACGAATGTCCAAAAGGTTTGATGAGAGTTGAACAATGCAATGGAGAAAGAGAAAAATATTTCTATTTAAGTAAGCAGGTCAGTGTCAGGTTGTATTTAACCTGACACTGACCTGCAAATTGCAATAAACGTAAGAAAATTTAAATTTCGCGGGCTAGCCTTGCGCATCCACCTTAAAGGAAATGTGAAATGAAATAGCTATCGAAGTCCACATAAACATGACGCAATTGTGAAAAAACACATACAACACACCTATATTACGTTATTTGCAGTTTAAACAATTTACTTCAGTTTTTCCGGGTGCTTGCAATAGCGCCGATATATCGGGAACTCAAAACAAACAGTAAACATGGTAAATATCCCGTTTCTAACGTTAATGATAATAATTTACTTTTCATTAATGCCGATAAGTATTATTTGTGTTTATATAATGCACTGTGATAAATATTTGTTTTGAAGCAATATAGGTACCGAGTACGATACTGCAGCTTGGTTTTATAAAATAAACAATAAAATCTGTAGCATCGATTCCAAATAAAGGATGAACCAACGACGCTGTAATTGCTCGCTGCATGTTGTTCTTTCAGATAATTTATTTAATCTAGGGTTACTAACGTTGTTTTCCTCAATCATTCCAAGACCAACGTACAAAGTAAATATACAAATATAAATTAATTTTCTGACCCGTCTTACAGTGTCGGAGTGATTCGTTATGACTAGCGACGAACACAAGGGTGTTTTTCAGTTTGTGAATATGGGGATAGAACGTTTAATTTTGGGAGACGTGCCATTCGATGGAAAAACGAACCTTGTGTTTCCAAGACTAGAGGTCCTCGAAGGCAATGATCAATGACAGCTCCTTGGCTAACAGAATCCCTACCTTATCAAAGAACTGCTTCATAAAAAATATTAATAGAGTGTCAAAAAAGTGTCTCACACGCGCCTCGCACGTGTCACGGCTAGCAGAAAATATTATAAAAAAGGGGCGATTCCCAAAAATGTATTATCATCTTGTTCACCCCACAGCAATGGACAGATGAATCCTGGTACGGGCCGCCTGGTCAACTGTATAATGTATATTCCATGTCTACCGTATTTTCAAGGCAAACTATAACGTTTTTTGTTTGGTAAACGTTCACAAGTGTCAGTAGCAATGAGGTATCTGATAGGTGACAGTCAATTAAGTCGATATTGTGTAATAATGAAGATATGACATGAGCGAGAATATTATCGTGAGAATACGAGACGAAAACAAAAAAAAAGTGGTAAATAGCTTAAGTTGCGGTAGTCGTTATTTTTTATTTTACACTGTAACTAGATCATCATTTCATCAACATAATTAGACTATGGTGGATAAGTAAATAAGCTGACAGTAAAAAAAAACAAGCTTTTAAATAATCCGCCATCTTTGCGAGTCCACCATAATGGATTCAGAAAGACGTCACTTAGCTAACCATGCATCAATATCCAAACTAAACGTGTATAAAGTTTCAACTCAATCGGTTGGAGTTTAAAATTCAGTTGCAAGATTGCAAATTAAAACACTAACATTGCAAATTAAATAAAAAGCTTGTAAAAACAAATGGAGCTGCCGTAAATGAAAAGTTTACGTCAATCCTGCTAAAAGTCGTTGCACAAACACAAAATGCTTTAAAAGTTACATTAGCCCTCTGCTACGCACCACTGCACTGATCCATGGTATGGCTAAATATTCGCAGCGTCCATCAAAGCAGGGGATAATAACCTGTTAACACGCAGTACGACGTCAATGGAATACGGGTGCACACAACGCGAACCCTCAGCCTCACCCACAGCCCCGGGGTATTTGGTTTTGCTTATTGCTTTATTAGCCCCTACCCACCCACATCAAGCTTGCACCCTTCACTCGAAATTCAAATATTAAAGTGATTATCTTTTATTGATGTCACATAATTATGCTAGTAACATATTGTTTAAATTATTATTTCCTTTAACAATCTTTACAAATCAATTACTTTAAAACAATATTTAATTCCTTAGAAAAAAAAAACAATATTATAAACATTTAAAAATACAAAAATTGTGGTATCGGGAACAGGGTCCAAGCTACTAAGACTTCGAAATGTCGTTTAAAAAAAAAAGATAATTGGATTTTAGATTTTCCATGGAAACATAAATTTCCAATTATCTTTTTTTTTAAAAGACATTTCGAAAAGTTCTCTCTCAAATTTTTAGACGTACCTATGTATCCTGCTTATGCGTATGAAGTTTCATTAAAATCGGTTATAATTTCGCAAAAAAAAAAAAGCTTTAAAGTTTGTATGAAATTCCGTACGACATTTTCTATTCTGAAATCGCATAACAGCTGGGTCTAGAAGCGTAGAATTTGGTACAGGCTTCCTTATGTATGAGAAAAGTAACAAGGTCGCTTAAGAGTGCTGCTAGGCCTGCTAAAGGTACAAGAGGCAAAATTACTGTGAAGGACTTCAAAACACAAAAAAACGTGTTTTCGCTCCACATAAAACTTTAGGCGATCAAGATGAGCTGATTTAATGCCTTAGCGAGCCATTTATATCTCTAGCTGTTGCCCGCGATTCCGTTCGCGTGAAAATTTTGATGTACAGGAGTGAGAAAAAAAAAAAATCCTATGTGCTTCTCCAGACTTTCAATCTATATCTGTGCCAATTTCATCTAGATCCGTTCAGCCGTTCTGGCGTAATTGAATAACAAACATCCATCGCTCTAAACTTTCTCGTTTGTAATATTAGTAAGATGTGATTATTCCTTATCAACAAAATTATATGTTACCCTATTTATTTATCCAACCTTCATTGCATTAAACTGATACTGTCAATAGCTTCAAGGCAATGCAGCTTGCGTTTTATATACATTGTGAGTCTCAGACGAGGTCGCGCAGATTTACTCAAGATCGCCTTATCAGCAAGTTCAAGTTGATAACCTAGCGACCTGATCATCGAACATTGCGTCTTTGTAACTTACGTTCAAATATGCATATATGTAGCTAAATGTTCAAACGTACAATGTACACAAATCGGAGAGAGAATTGGATACGAGTAGGTAAACAAAAACAGCGAAATATTGACTGGAGCCAAACAAACATGCATGCTCCAACTTCAACATGCTCCACATGAATTATTTTTTGATGAAAATAAATTTTATGAAACTAGTGAGCATTTTTTTAAACTAGTAAACAAAATCTTTTGGGTTTGGCGGTACGGTCGCGGTCAGAACTTCAGTAGCAACATCATAAAGCTATAGCATTCAATCAAAACTAGTCGCACTTACGACCTTCTTCAATAGAGACATTTCACACATACACACATCACATGAGTTCATAAATTATATCGCACTCTTTCATCATGAGTCAATCGGAAAGAACGCGGTATATAGATAATCGTTTACTTAGGTGGCTTAGTAAAAAAAAAGGGCCAAGTACGAGTCGGACTCGCGCACGAAGGGACCGTACCAGTATCTTAAAAAAAACACGTTTGTTTTATGCCCGCTTAAATATTTATTTTACTCTGTTTTTAGCAGGGCTTGGAACCGGTTTTGAAATACCGGTTAATATTGTTCATAAACCGGTTATAATATCGTTCTTCGATTTACCGGTTAAATACAAAAACAGTTTAGACTAAACCTAAATCATTTTGGATACAGGTTTTTGCAGAAAATATAATTTTAATACTCGCACTAACCTAAATAAACCGGTATTACTCAGATTCCATTCAAGTATTTTGTTGCACGCACGACAATTAAAACGAAACTACGAGCGCGGTCGAACACAATCTGCTTGTGACTGCGTTATTCGTTGGCGTAGAGCGACTAGACCCAAAAGCTTTATTATTGTAGATGTAAGAGAGATGGCGTAGTAGGTAAAACTCTTATTTACTTACCGCCGAATCTCAAGTTAACCGGTTAATTTCGCTCAAAAGAACCGGAATTTGTAAAAAACGGGTTTTCCCACTAACCGGTTAAAATCCCGGTAACCGAAACCTTAACCGCAATCGTTTCTGGTTTGGGGTCAATGACCGAAACCGGTTTGGAAAATTAACCGGTTTCCGAGCCCTGGTTTTTAGTATTTGATGATAGAGAGGCAACAGAAATACATCTGTGAAAATTTCAACTGTCTAACTATCACGGTTCATGAGATACAGCCTGGTGACAGACAGTGGAGTCTTAGTAATAGGGTTCCGTTTAACTGTTTTTTTTTTCGGATGGGATATCATCAAACCCCCCCCCCCTCCCGCTCTGGGCTGAGCAGGAGGGAGTGTCAGACTTTTACTGACTAAAACCCATCCACGTTCCTTCTTTTGCCCTTTGTGTTCCAGGGCCGCGGTATTTCTTTCGAACAGTCCCGCAACCCTGGCAGGCATCGGTCCTTACGGACCCCTTCCTGTTTGCTGATATCTCTCTGTGGCGCGCGTGGAACACGAACGCGTCGTCGACACGGCCTGTCGTCATAAGACGGACGGACAGAAAACGGCTGGAGGGGGCGAGCTAGCCCATAGCTCACCGTTCATAGGCCCGCGCCTACGGTGGCCCCCGACGTGAGGTTCTCTCCCTCTCACGTTCCGCCACCTCCTTCGCTAGCATGACTGCTTTGCAGAAGGAGGTGACGGCGTCCCATTCTATCTCGCTCCGGACCATGAAATGAACCAATGCCGGACGCGAGAGGTCGCCGCCGCCGATCGCCGCTACGAGGACACGGCGGTACTCTGCCCACGCGGGGCAGATCTCCACCGTGTGCTCCACCGTGTCCTGCGGTCGATCCTCACAATGGTAGCACCCGGGCGTTTCCTCCCGCCCGATTCGGTGCAGGAACCTCCCGAGTTCCGTTTACCTCTTGGATACGAAACCCTAAAAAACGAACTGGCTCAGTGGTTAGCACTGTGACATTGTTGTAATGAAACGGATCATGCTGGTTCAAATCTCGTGCAACCACAAATCATAAATGTCTAAGATTTTGTATTTTATATGAATAATGAATAATTACTAATGAGGAGCTCGTGACTAATTAATAACGATCATCATACCAACTAGACGTTTAATTGCCTGATCTCAAAGTAGCAGGGCCAATGCAACGACGGTTTTGTTTTCCCATTGGCCCCACCAGTGGGGCCATAGCGGTGGGCCAGCGGGAATACAACAGCAGAATAATTTGAAATAAAAAAAAGCTTTCAAATCTTCTCAAAAGGGAAGACTTAATTTATGACATTAAGACAATACGTGTTGATCTGACAACAACATTATTCCTAATACGGAATCAGGAAGAATAATTGGAAACATGTGGGGGTGGAGTAGTAGTGCTCAATGACCATGTGAGTTAGAATTTATACTGATACGTCAGCTGCTTTACGAGAACATTCTAGATTAAGTTCCGAGTCTTGAATGTTTCCCTAAGAAACTAGGTATATAGAAGATTCCAGCATAATCCAGCTCTGGAGAAGGTTCAAGAAAGTTGTGGAAGTTTCCCACCAGCATGAGAATCGTATCTCAGAGGCCGAAGTTCAGATTGCTGGTGTGATGTGACTTTGATTGAAACCGAAAACAAATTGTAGCGAACTTTGTTCAGTTATGCTCTGTAGACTACAATAACTAGTAAGCGCGTTATGTTACGTGTTGCCGCACTAATTACCTTCACTGGCGCATCTAAAACAAACTCTAATAACGTTCGCATCGCATTTCATGTTTGCTTGTAAAATATTAACAAGCACCTCAACTCTGTCCAACTCTATTCGACACTTTATATCAGTTTACATGCAAAGTTACAGAAATTGCAAAGTTCAGTTTCGTGTGTGAAGCACTACAACTACTGACTATTAATTAGCCTAGCTCAAATGGTAAGTTAGTTGTAAACTTCGTCCATTGAACAAGGTATACGTCGTTAATTAGACAGCTTTCATTGTCACTAAAATGTAGAAATATAATTAATTTAATCTTAAAGATGAAATACCTACGGTTTCAAAGAAATTATTTGCCTTCAACAGTTCAATCTCCATAAATTTTAGAATTTCTAAATTTAAACGTTTTTATTATTTTGCAAAATATAAAACTGACTTCAAAAACACAAAATAGTGAAACATAACTTTAGGTTCTGAAGTCGGTAACTTTTGTTTGTTTGATTTAGTTTTTTGCCACCGACTTTTGAATTTAAAGTTATTTTTCACTTCTTTGTCTCGGTTTTAGTTTTTGCAATAAAGTTTTTTTTTCCATTTTTAGTTGTAATATACTATACAAATATTTGCTATGCATTTATTTTACAGTGTTAACAATATACTATGTCATGGTAATAGCCTTATTCCCAATAAAATGAGACTTAACATACCTAACCGTCAAAATGTGGGTGTACTGTACACATCTGCGTACCTCCCCAGCATACAGGCGTGATGTTATGTTATGATGTTTTGTAAACATTAAACATCCAAGCGATTGCAGTAATCACAACAGATTTGCTGTCTATTATTGAAAAGTTCCATTGTGTATCTCCGAAGATTAGCATCAGATCTTCATCAATTTTTTATTTTTTTTATTTAATAGGGACCTCCGCTGAACAATATTTTTCCAAACAAAAAAATAATCAGAAAAACAACAGAACAGACGAATTGATAAGCTCCTTCTTTTTTTCAAGTCGGTTAAAAACTGGCGAACTGTCAAATTGACGCAACTGTGTCATTCACAAAACTGTCCAATCAGCGAAACTGACTAATCAACGAAATTGGCCAACTGACCTGTGATATGCGGACTTGTCTCAGAGTAAACTATTCATTTTTTTTATTTTGGTTTATTTTGTTAAAATTCTTCCTCTTCAAATGAAGCTGCATCCCGTTCTTTACACGTAGAATTTCAGTGAGAAAATATCTATTCATCACGGTAATATCGCTCATTCAAATTGTTTGATATCGCGTAAGCTGCACCGAGGTCTAATGTGCTTAAAAATAATGACATTTTATCCGTCTATTGAATATGGGAAATTCTGAGAAATTCAAATCTTGGCGCTGATTAAGATGGAAGCGTCAGGGTAGCCCGCGAAATTCAAATTTTCTTACGTATTTGCAATTTGCAGGTCAGTGTCAGATTGTATGTTGATGAAAAATGAGTCGCGCCAGTAACACGTATATAGTTACAAAATTATAATCATTAAAATCATCAATACATGGGATTAAATGAGCTTAGAGGGTTACCACCCACTCATCTACCCTTTTTTTTTTATCGATCCCGCTCTGGGCTGAGCAGAAGGGAGTGTCAGACTTTTACTGACTAAAACCCATCCATGTTCCTTCCTTTGCCCTTTGTGTTCCAGGGCCGCGGTATCTCTTTCGAACAGTCCCGCAACCCAACCACTCATCTACCCTGCGGTTACAAATAATTGCAAAACCATACCAATTGATGCGCCGCGCCGCGCAATTTGGTAATTATTTAATTGTAACCACATTACCAAAATTATAGGGCAATTTACGCTGAAAATTATTCTACCTACGGTTTTACATACGATATTAATAGTTTTACGCAATTCTGTGATTAAATTTTATGAAAACTATTGATTGCGGCGCTCCCAAATGCGGTTCTTGGAAGAACTTTGTACTTATTTTCTGTATAAATTATGGTCTGGCTCGTAATGTTTTTCGACCAAATCTATTAATTTTGCGTCAGCCCCGTAGTAGGTCGGTTAGAGACTATAGTTTGATTACGATTTGCTGTCATTTTTATAATGACTCGTACGAATGCGGGCACATCATTGTTTCGTTAGCACACTACAGCAACAACACAAAATAACACTGCAGCCGAGTGCGCTACGCACTCGGCTGCAGTGTTATTTTGTAATTTACTTTCAACCAGCAATTATGTACCTACGTTGATTTTAATCTAAAAATGGAAACAGTAACTAGAGACATAACGACTTCGTGTAAGTTAGTTTTATCTCGTAAAATCAACTGCACATAAACTGGAAGTTCTAGTTCAGATGAAACTCGTAAAAGTTAAGTGAAAATTATTTCTTAATATCTGAATAGCGAGTTTGTTTCAGTATGTTTCTAGCTACGGAAGTTTGCAGTTTACACAAAGAAATTAACCAAAATTAAAAAGTTATGACATGAATCTAAAAGACAAAAGCATGCATAGCAACATGGCAGGGAATGGTGTCCTTTTCCACACGTGCTACACGTGATAGATTTCAGAGAGGACAGAAAAGAGAACAACGAAAAATGGAAGTGGTAGGTAAACGAATATCGATTCACAAGCATGCATTCGCTATTAGGTATGCGCGGTCACACCTTTCGCCTACATTATATATAATGTCGCCATCTCGCTTTTTTGTCCTAAATGGGTAGGGCAAGGGATGTAATACGTATGGGGGTTGCGCCATATCTATCAGCACGGAATTGCATTTTTTCAAGTTCCTATCCTTTTCTGTCGCTCAGAACCTTGTTTCTCTCTCTAACGAATGACGGTTCTGAGCGACTGATAAAAATAGCCTGGTGAAAGGCCATTTCGTGCTGATAGATGTGGCGCTACCTTAGTACCCACATTTACCAGCGCCAGCGCCAGCGATCATCTAAAGCTCTAGAAGTCTAGACTGACATGCGTCAAAGAAATAAAAGAAGCAAACGGTTAGAATGATACACTAAAATTGAAGGATGTAATTTACATTTCGCTTTGAGTGTGCTCTTGTCTGCAGCTGACGATGCAGCAGTCAGGATCACTCATATCAAGTACCTTAAAAGACGTAAAAAATAGATTTATTCGTGTGCAATACCCGAATAAATCTTAAATTTTCAGCGTTATTTTTTAATTTTATGTAAAGCTTTGACCATCAAATTTAATATCAATTGTCCGTGTAGAGGTGGCAAGGATGCAAGCCTTGTATTATTATTTGTTTGGACTTTCCCAAGTATCGATATTTATTCGTTTCATAATAGATTAATGTAAATGTGAAAACCTGGCCTGGACAAAGCTTCCTCTCGTTAAAAGTTGCTGTACAAAACAGAACGTTTTATAAGCGATTGCTACCTGTCTAGGCCCTCAGTACACTTTAATCTAGGAATTTCAAGCCAGCAACTAAAAATAAATCGCCTAGCATTATTCTGACAATACTGCATAAAAGCGAAACCATCAACGCACAAGCAAACATTCGCAAGGAACAACAATCTAAAGAAAATAAGACAATGAACAATATACCATAATAATATGACTAAGTTGCAGTTGTTAGGTAATCATAAAGTTAGTATTTACATAAGGTGCACATTGGCGCAGATAAGTCATCATTCTCTTGCCCGTATCCCAATTCATTTGTGGTCGGCGCAGCATGTCTTCTTCTTCCATACTTCTCTATTACTCGTCATCTCATCAGACACCTCCTGTCTTGCCATATCATCCTTCACACAGTTAATCCATCGTTACTTTGGTCTTCCTCTACTCTTATAGCCATTCACATCCATACTCAAAACTTCCCTCACAACATGTTCCTCATAGCACAGCACAGTAGGTAAATTTTAAATAATTAGAGGAGTGAAAATCAAAGTACCAACAAAACGCTCAGCTAATGTTCATAAAAAGTTCAAACGAGTAAAGGCAAACAAGAAGTAAAGCATGGACAGAAAAAATACTAAAAGAACATTACTGCAAAGTGCTAAAACGCAGAATTAGAGCTGCGGGCGGTTCTAAAAAGGATAAAAAATGCTGCGACGCAATTACGTATCACTCTTCCTATGATAACAGGAAGAATTTTGATAGAAATTCATTGCAATCCATTGCTGCATCAGCTGCCTAGCCTTTTCCTAACTATGTTGGGTTAATCTGCTGCAAGCTGAATACCAGTATTTAACATGGAGCGATTGCCTATCTGACCTCCTCAACCCAGTTAGCACTAGGTTTTACTGGTTGAATGTTGTCAGACTATCGAGCCATTGACCACCTGAAACGACTGTCAAAGATCTACAATTGACAGACGGGACCAACGGCTTACCGTGCTCTCAGGAAACTAGGCACGGATGAAACTCGGTATGTAATGGGTGGTCACCTAACCACGGACCAACCCAGGCAAGCGCGGCTTAAACTGATGACCGACCCCGAGCAGGTATATGTTCGGAAAATTCGTCTGCTCGATAATGCTGATATTTTTTAATTCTAAAATTACAGGGCAATGCAAGTTTGTTCCGTTATTAATCCCCAGTCGAATGGAAAGAATTTCTTTCATTGTCTTCGTAGAAACTCGAGTCTACGGGTCACCCCATACTCGGTCAGAAGATATGTCGATTTGTATAGAAAGAACTTAGTCTATTCTTGGTAGAATAGAGAAGGGAATTGGACATGATACGCGTGCAGGTCCAGTTGAACAGAATTAAATTAAAGAGAGAAATTCCTGCACACAAGAAGTAGGGTTTGTAACTAGGTTAAAATACACCAGTCGAGAGTAAGACTGAATATTTAATGTTCCAGCGAAATTTATGGCTACCACGTTAACTGTTTTTGCAGCGTAACGTTTTATTTTAAACCGGCTGTTCTATAAATTAAACCGTGTAGCTATTACTGAAAGATGACACAGTCAGATGACGGCGGACTTAATAAAATTGTAGTGGTACTGATTTCTATACCATTTACTTTTGCCGTCTGTTTGAGATTTTAATAAAATATCTCATGAAACAGTTGGGAAAATCTCGTGAGGTCATTCTTGAATGGCTCTCAGAAAAGGGCAAGACATAAGAATCAATGGATGGACAGTGCGACAGAAAAAAGGGGAAGACTAATAGAGAAAGAAGAAGATATAATTATGCTGTTACGACCGCACATACATTACATACATTATACATTATGGGTGGAGACCTGGTGGAGACCTGGTGTCCTGAAATACAGGCCCCAAGCCTAGTTTAGGCACCAGTCTCCCACAATATACTTACTGTATCCACTTGTTCCCTTAGAAATAATGTTTTTAATGTGTATTGTGGCGAGAAAAATAAAGATTATTATTATTACATTAGGACACAAGAATAAGAATATTGATCCACTAAATGATGATTGATGGGCATGAAGCAATTATTCCTATCGTTTGTGAATATAATTGGTTCTTATTAATATTTCATGCGATTCTATTATCGTAAAAAAATATATCCGTAGATGGAAGAAGTGCAAAGACTAATAAAAAGACGGATGCACGTCAGAGAACGCTTTAATTCGCTCCAACTCGATTTGGAAACTCACACAGGTGGACAAAATTACATAAGTTTATCGATAAGGACTGTCAATCAATGGTGTGTACTGTGTGTAGTTTGAAGACCCCGTGATATTTACTTTTTTTATGGTCTCTACTCCAGGCCTAGTCGAAACATTTTCGCACGAAATGCAATTTATACGGCACGTAATTATTTAGATACGTACGCACGACGACCAATCAAGCTATGAAAACCAGTATAATATACGCTGATATGTCATTGTTCGGGAAGCTCATACTAAGCCAGATCAAGTTATACTGGATCCGCTATATATAGCTTGATGAGTCGCTGTGTGTACCAATGATACTACTGAAAGATGTTGATGAAAAAAAATATCGGTTGGTATATCCAGTAATGACCTCATCTTTACATCCACAATATAGGAGATGTACACTCTACATCTCCTATATTGTGGATGAACGCTAAAGGTTAAAAGTTATTCGATACAATACCTAGGTATCCGATCAAGAACTCTCGCGAAAACTTGACCTAATACGGCTGCCTTGCACTTGACATATTTATAAGCCCATCTACAAGTCTATTTTTGTCATTTCATAGTTCACATCTGGGTATTAATACTATGCCAACTGTTGAAGCAATAATACGGCGTATTTTAGATTATTGTCTGGTTTGGATTTTACTTTCTGTAGAAAAACATACAAATATATTAAACTTAAACTGTCACTTACGGGATATCTGCCGTGATAGTCCATTATTTTGAGGTCCCGATATTTAGACGCTGTTGCAAACGCCAACCCGCAATCATGGCGCTTGCAACAGCGTCGAAATATCGTGACCTCAAAATAATGGACTATCACGGAAGATATCCCGTAACCCCGTAAGTGACAATATAAGTTTAATTGTAAACCGTGAAAGCTTAAAACAGTGTTTATACAAATATATAATTTTCTAAAGTGGATTCAACTTAGTGTAAGTTGAATCTACTTTATAAAATGTAGATTGTGAATGTCACCAGAAAATTCCAAACGATTAAGATTATAAAATATCGCGTGATCGAGAAGTTATAATCTAATAAAGATTTATTACAATGTTACGGAGTCTGCAATTATCCGGTGACAAAATGAAATAACAGAAAACTTGAGAAGGTGTCATTGCACTCATCATTACGAACATTGTTTTTTAAATGGAACCAATCGTAAATTCAAAACCTCGCGAAATAAGAGCTGTTCCACACGTTCGCATAACCCGACAATGTGCAGAAAAAAGCTGATACTTTTTCTCTATTTCAGGGTCGGTCGTGCCGCACTTCCGACGTTTGGCCCCAAAACTGGAACGGGCCGGGGCTGCCTTCAGGCGGCTCCTGCCCAACCTGGCGGGTCCAAACGCCTCCTGCCGGAGGCTATGCGGGGATCGTGCGGTCAATGCCCCTTAACGGGGCTCCGGTGTGTACGCGTTCCTTGAGGTGGCAAGCCGCCCACTACCTGAACGTGCCCCAAAAGGTGGTAGCCGTAAGGTTAGTCCGCGGATTGCCGTCATGGGATCTAGAGGCAATAAACATCGCGCGCCAGAATGAATGACGCGCGAAGGTCTGCCCCGCGTGAGCGGAGCACCGCCGTGTTCTCGTAGCGGCGATCAGCGGCGGCGACCTCTCGCGTCCGGCTTTGGTTCAATCCATGGTCCGGAGCGAGACGGAATGGGACGCCATCGCTTCCTTCTGCGAAGCAGTCTTCCGCCGCCGCCTTCGCTAGCATTAGCGAAGGCGGCGGCGGCCACCGTAGGCGCGGGCTTGTGGACGGTGAGCTATGGGCTAGCTCGCCGTCCGTCCGTCTTATGACGACAGGCCGTGTCGACGACGCGTTCGTGTTCCACGCGCGCCTCATAGAGATGTCAGCAAAAGGAAGGGGTCCGCAAAGGCCGATGCCTGCCGGGGTTGCGGGACTGTTCGAAAGAGATACCGTTTCCCCGGAACACAAAGGGCGATGAAGGTAGATGGATGGGTTTTAGTCAGTAAAAGTCTGACACTCCCTCCTGCTCCGCCCAGAGCGGGAGGAGTTATTTGATGAGGGGTCGGTCGTGCATAACGAGTAGGTGCTTACCTTGATCCCTTTTCAGGGTGTCAATTAGAATTTGGATAGTGTAGTTATTATTTTTTCATCTAGGCTCCCGAGCAAAACACTTAACTTCAAGGAATATTACGTTTTTCAATTACGATTTAACCTACTTCCATCTCAGTTTCTGAACTACGTTGACAAATATTTTTATCGCCTCGTGCCACTGTGACAGATTTTGTGGTGTCCGCACCCGGTTTTTCAGCAGGGTTCGGAATTCACTAATCTTTGGAAGAGCTCTTCATCCAGTTGTCTTTCGATTTATTTTTTTAAGATTAAAATTACCAGCTAGTCACTGTCCCACTGCCGCTAAAAGGGTTCTCCTGATTCACAGAAGGTATGGGCTTTGATCATCACACTGGCTTACTTGAGGCGCTTTGAGGGATTGTCTTGTGTAGTTTCAACGTTCAGGGCTGATTTTCAGGTTTAATTGGAGAAATGACTTGATTTTAGTTGGCAATTTAAAGCTAACATGAATAAAATTAAGATGATTTATTTGATTTCCTTCACCGATACCAGTGATGTTCACGATAAACGAAAGTAAACGCTGCTAGTTTTAATGCAATAAGGTATTGCTCCTGGGAACTGCATCTCAATGTATGTAAACATATACACAGGAGATTCGTTCTTGTATAGGCAAACATCCACTTCCTGAGAACCAGATAATACGAACGGGCGGCGAACAAACTTTAAAACGCCGGTATAAACTTCGGATGCTCGATAGCCAGTATTATATCGCAAACAATACGATGCCATTACATAACATAATATCACGCCTGTTAACCTCGAAGGGTTAGGCAGAGGTGTACCTGATAGTACACCCACATTTCGCCCATTAAGTCCCATGTAAAACGGGGCAAGCCTATTGCTATCAAGCGGGCACGAATCCAGACTCTGTAGCTGCTACTAAAGAAATTCCTGATGAAAATACCAACAACACTGCCCGGCCTGGGAATCCCAGGACCTCGTGCTTAGCAGTCGCGCCATGAAAAATAGTGTCTGTTTTAATTAAAGAATGGCCATAAAAAATAAATATCAAATCACATGTGATTTTTTTTACTCCCGCCATCAAACTGTGTTTCTTCGTGTGTTCGTATCTTCATATTTCATGCGTTGCTAAAACTTTGTCAACTTATTGTTTGCACTTGCGCAAAGGGAAAAAAAGAAATAGAAACTATAGAAACCGGCCAAGTGCGAGTCGGACTCGTGCATGATGGGTTCCGTACCATCGTAGGTTTTTGTTGTTATAGCGGGAACAGAAATACACATTCAGTGAAAATTTCAACTGTCTACATATTGTATTGTATAGCGGGCTTGTATCCGCAACTCCACGTCTAAGCGCGTATTTTTTTAAATATTATTATTTCTTTTCTTTTTATATTTTTTTTTTGTATTTTTTTGTCTACATATTACGGATCATGAGATACAGCCCGGTGACAGACAGACGGGCGGACGGACAGCGAAGGCTTAGTAATAGGGTCCTGTTGGGTCCCTAAAAAGTGACTGCTGCAATAGAAGAAGACATGTTGCGACGAGGACAACGATATAAAGCAGGTTGTAGCTCTTTTCCATTTTCATGCAAAAAGCTTTTATTCAATTATCTTTTCACATTCATTTCAATTGAAATCGTTTTCATTTTGATTGGATTTATATCTGAATTGAACTATCAATACTTGCAACTGTTGAATATATTTTAGTTAAAGGTAGTTTACTTATAATACTTAAAAAAAAACTTATTTAACTTAGTTTGAAGCAACCGGGGGGTTCGAAGATAATAAAAAATATTATTTCACAGTCCCGAGTACTAGCACTTTTACACATTTGCCAAATGAAACCCGTTCGTTTATTATAATTTCCTTTTTGAATGAGATAAAATTCATTACTGTACGCTTGAAACGTATAAATCTGAAAGCAGTTATTATTTTACAAAGATCGGTAAACTATTGTTACAAGAATTTTTATTACGAAGCTGGAGAGAGTGGCAAAGTGATTAAAAATAGCATGCCTACCTACATTGTTCTTGATCTATATAAAGCAAAACACATACTTAAACTTGATAAACCGTCATAAATACAAATGTGGAAACGATCGACGCATGGCTAGTGCTGCATACGACACACAGATGTTTTTTTTTTAATAATAAACCAGACGAAGCTGAAATATCGGTATAGGATTTTTTTATGCTGGTAACCCTATGTCATAGTCAAACAACAAACAATTGACATAGGAGTATGTTGTTAAAATTTTGAGTGTGTTTTGTTTTGTGCCAGATATTTTAAAACTTAAATATTTTTGTGTAAGCAAAGACATTATTATAATTGTAGCGCGACATCCCAACAATTGGAACATTAAAGGCCGATTTATAAAAACTGCCATCGAATATTCATGATTTTTCATTTACATAAGCCGGACTACATTTCCACTATCTTACCGATGAGACACAAGAAAACCCGAACATCCATAAAAAGGACAATCCTTTGAATAATGCAAGGGAATGATGATGATGATGATTCTATAGACAGATCAGTACCTACCTATCGTGCGTGACCAACAGACTGCATTTAGGCAATTCGAATCCACTTATGTGAGAACAGTAATCCAATTAATTACCTAAATGCTTTTAATCATCGAATGAGCCAGCTCACTATCAGTATATCATCCTATAAATGTATCGGTCACATTGCACCTATCAATGCTAGTGTGTAGATCGGTGCTTAAAGTTATCAGTAGAAATTCGGACTAATTATCCTAAATGTGCTAATGTTACTTATATACCCACATGCCGTTTATGTACAGTATTTTACTCGTTAAAATGCAATAACCATTAGCTTACGCGATAAAAATCCTAACAGCGATTTCTTTGTTCATGTAAATACAATATTTTGTTGCTAACGCAGAAGAAATGAAAATTATAATGGTGTTTTAAATAAGTCGTGAAATTGACACCTTTTTTTTTCTGATGTATATCATCAAATAACTCCTCCCGCTCTGGGCGGAGCAGGAGGGAGTCTCAGACTTTTACTCACTAAAACCCATCCATGTTCCTTCTTTTGCCCTTTGTGTTCCAGGGACGCGGTATCTCTTTCGAACAGTCCCGCAACCCTGGCAGGCATCGGCCCTTTCGGACCCCTTCCTGTTTGCTGACATCTCACTGAGGCGCGCGTGGAACACGAACGCGCCGTCAACTAGGCCTGTCGTCATAAGACGGACGGCGAGCTAGCCCGTAGCTCACCGTCCACAGGCCCGCGGTGAAATTGACACCTGGATAGTCTAATCAAACCTTTAATCAATTTAATTAGTATGAAATTACATTTGAGCAGACATGATTGGTTATCGTAATTAACAATTAGTGTAATCACTGCGCATGAGATTAGACAATAGATTTAATAGCAAATGTGATTGGTTTCAGGAACCGGGGTCAGGTCTAATATTATTGTTTGCTGCTCCATCGCAATTACACAAAACATTGTATGCCCTACCATTTACATTGGATTTGACCTAAACGTATAACAGATACAAAGTGCACTTGATCATTTCATGACACGCTTCCTATTTTTTTTTCGGAAAACTTATGTAGGTATAGTAAACTAGCTGTTGCCAGCGGCTTCGCTCGCGTTTTGGTCGGAAATTATCCCACGGGCACATTTTAAATATATAATGTAGCTTCCTATTAGTGAAAGAATTTTCTAAATCGGTTTAGTAGATCCAGAGATTACCCCCTACATAAACTCTCAAACTGTACCTACCTTTTTATATAGTATAGAAAATAAACTCTGTCATAAATAGATATAGCCCACAAAACACTGCGGTTTATGGTTAAAACTTAAAACCACTTCCCATTTGAATGCAGTCTGAACGAAGTGGCATTTTATATCACAAACGTTATTTTTAGTTTGTACGAAACAAAAACCGGCACTAGCATGCACCTGCACGCACGTTGATGAATCTTGTTACGTTGCGCTGCCGTTTTGGGGAATTTCAAACACCAACATCGACTCGACGTTAGATATTCGATTGGAAATATTTTTAACTTGTTTATTTTTCCCTTGCGATGGATATGGACTGCAGGAAGATTGCATTCCAAATATCGCTCTCGTTTTAAGCAATAAACAAAGCAGCAATTAGTTTACGCCGTCTAGCGTATGCTTAGCAAGATCGCTGAGAGAGAGGGACCAATAATCAACATGTGATCGGTGTTCCTGTTCACACACGGTTGTAATTGTAATATTAACAAATAATTATTTTTGCAAGCAATTTTATACCGAATAAAAAAATTCTAGTTATTTAATTAATATGCTCTGAGCATCCAAAAGAAAGTTGGTTGCCGCACCCATGGGGGAATCCAAAGTTACAGTATGCGAAAGAACTTGTAAAAAAAATTTGATTCTCGCCAAAACCACATAGGACGATTGTTTGGATCAAATTGATCCTAAAAAAACCCGGCTAAGTGCGAGTTCGACTCGCAAGGAGAGGGT
This sequence comes from Eugnorisma glareosa, assembly GCA_947578425.1. Classification (NCBI taxonomy): domain Eukaryota; kingdom Metazoa; phylum Arthropoda; class Insecta; order Lepidoptera; family Noctuidae; genus Eugnorisma; species Eugnorisma glareosa. The sequence goes on from OX387957.1 coordinate 27,543,047, forward strand.
TCCGTACGTTTATAGATGTTTTATAGGTTTTCCTGTAATTTATAGGCAAAGAACTATTTTTTTTTTCTGCCCTGTAGTTTCGAAGTCAAGGATATATATAACTTCAAAACTATTTATCTCAAAATTATTTTTAACCGACTTCAAAAGGAGGAGGTTCTCAATTCGTCGGAACCTTTTTTTTATTTATTTTTATGGATGTTCCCCTATTACTCGAAGATGGCTGGACCGATTTGATTATTTTTTTTTTAGTTTGAAAGGGTATACTTCCCAGGTGGTCCCATGATCAATTCAGGATCTGATGATGGATCTTGGAGAAATAGAGAGGATTCTTCAAATTTTATAGGCACACTTGAAGCGATTTGGGTAGTTTATGGAAGAGTACTTTCTCGGAGTGGTCCCATTTCAATTTGGTGAACATCTGATGAAGAACTTCGGAGATAGGCAACGGAACTCCTCAATAAATGATAGCAAATGGACTGGGATTGCTGAAATCTCATGTTTGTCTATTGTTTACACTAGTTCATAACATAACATCACGCCGGTACGCTGTGAAGGGGTAAGCACATGTGAACCACTAAAAAGTGAAAAATAAAAACTTTTTTGCAAAAAATTTAACCGACTTCAAAAACACAAAAAAGTAAAAAATAACTTTAGCTTCAGAAGTCAGTGACAAAAAAACAAAATCAAACTAGCAAAAGTCACCGACTTCTAAAGCTAAAGTTATTTTTTACTTTTTTGTGTTTTTGAAGTCTTTAATTTTTTTTTTTTGCAAAAAAGTGTTTTTTTTTAATAAATATTTGAGCTATTCACAATGAGCGCCTTCATTTGATATCCAACACGATGTATTTTTTTTTTCATTTTCTAATTTATTATCTAATTTATTTATTTTTGAGGTACGGAACCCTAAAAATTAAGCTTCCTGACAGTGCATCAGTGCCTGAAAGTCCGTCAGTTGCGTCAATGAATATAAGTATATATATTTTTTTTAATAAAATCCTTTCTATCCTAACATCACGCGAGCGAAGTCGCCGCGGTCATAAGTTAATTAACTGCGTCTGTGACCATTTTAAGAATTTTAACGTGATTCATATTATTATACCATTAGGATTCTGCTAAAGCGGCCATTTTAGACTCCTGTTAGACTTGAAGGCATTAATCTGCATCTACTCGAACCACAGCTAACCTATTAAAATGCAATTTGTCGACCCATTCAACCTCGACCGAGGATATTCGCATTTCCGTCGAGCTATAAATAAGAAAATCGAGTCTCTAAAGTTAAGATGATTTGTCTCAGAAATCTAATTATCTGTAAAAGCCGACACGCGCATTTCTGGTTCTCTTTCCAGGTTTAACGTAAAAGTCTATTGAAAAGTTGTCCACGAATATCGTTTTATTTACGAAGTTAAAACCTAAAGGTAGGCTAAAAGCTTGAACCGCGTCGCACAAAATAGAATCCAATTCATAAAAGCCAAAATCAATTTAATAAAACAATACTCGTCGAGTGGTTTGAAGCATCATTGACGAATTGGGAAGTTGCCGAACGGGATTTAGTCGATCTACTGGGTGGCGCGTTTCACATAATTTGTCGACTTTTTCATTGTTTTTCTTTGTTACTAAAGCGGTGTGGCGACTTTTGTTTTGAAAGTCGCATACGAAGAGGCATTTTGAAAACTAAAACTGATCACTATGACAAATGCAATCGGCTACATAGTGTTCGCTACGTGAATAGGTAGTTGCTGAATAGCGTCCGTACCGTGATGGCACCCTCACTGCATAGCTCGCTGTAGTCGTACAGCGATAATGGGGTTTTAGTTAAGTGGTAGGTACTCAAGCTTCTGATTGGTTGGCTATTGTCGACTTTATGTCCGTTAGATTTCTGTGCGGTTGATTTCATCTGTGATCAGTAAGCTAATGGAATTGACTCGATGCCTGCGCTTTAGAGTCCCCGATATTACTTAAATTTATATTTATTGAAAGCTGTTATTGGTTTTCTCTTGAGTCAATTGCGACGCTCAGTGTACGTGGCTTGTTACAAGCCGCTTAAGTGACGGACGTACCTATAAGGCGATTCTCACACGACACCACTCGACCGCGCGGTCAGGCGGGGCCGGTGAAGCGCATTTTGTGAACGTCTGCAGCGCGACGGGGCGGTGAGCGCCGCTCAACCCGAGCGAATCTACAGGATTTCATACAAGCCAATGCGACGTGTGATCCGCTTCGCCGCCCGCCTGGCCGCTCGCGGGGACGAACGGTGCAGTTGAAAGCCGTTTTATTACGTTTTTTAGAATTTACATTTTAATTTCAGGCTGTATGTTGAACAAAATATGACTCGCACCGTAACACATATGTATTTAGAGAATTATAGTCATAAAAATCATCAATACAACCCTCTAAGTTCATTTAATCCCATTGAATGACTATTTCCTAAAAAAGTCCGACACGATCTACAGAAAAATGCACCAAAAGTTTACGCCAAGTTTTAAAACCACTACCTTTTAAAAGTACAAAGCTTTTACCGTTAAAATGAAATCTGTGGTTACATTTCCCGAAAATATAATACGACTACTTACAGAAACTGCAGTGGAGCGCTAAAGTAAAAATCTTATACGTGACATTTCGGAGCGGCCGACACACACTGGTCCCAAATTAAAAAAAAGTGGACATTGATAGTAGACCGCTGATATTTTTTTTTATTGTTGATACAATGATAACAGATAAGGCAAAAAAATATTATTGTCCTACTTCAAATACTTTTCTGTAAAAAAAATATTTCTTTTTTTTTTGTATGGGAGCGATTACATTTTACTCAATTTCTCAAAAACTTTAAGCGATGTCGAGATGGCAATCACATATGTTAGAAAACTAATAATTCTGAGTATTTGGCTCGAAGAAACTTATTGCTTATCTCTGCGTACTTTCGAGATAATAGTGACAGAAAATAACAATTTTTTTTAATGTTAATTGTTCGCTTTTTTTTAATCATAGCCTTACTCATATCGCAATAGGTCCGCTGGCCAGCAAAATGGAGCTTCGACGCGAGTTTGCCGGGATAACAAGATGGCCGCCTCTCATGACGTAACGTAATACGGTCACGAATCGCGCGCGTACACCTCACTCAGTGTACAACTAAATGTGGTTGCGATAAGACGTGTCCTTATTTTTTCTGTGCGCTTGAAGAAATGCTTGTTGTTTGTTTGTTTTGTTATTGTTGTATTTTGAATCTTTGGATTTTAAAATCAAATAATTTTTGTTTGTCTTTCTTTCGTCGAATTTGTTTTCGTAATTTTTTTTGTTAAAATCAAAGTCACTTTGTCTTTGATATCTTTGATTCTAATTTGTTTTCAATTTTCCTTAAAATTATAATATGTCCGCATTTGTCACCAACTTAGACTTATACGTTGTTCTTAAATCAGGAGGTGGTTTTAAAAATGTCGAATTTTTATTTAATGCCCTTATTGAACGTATTGGTGTTGAATTGTCTTCCGAAGATTTGAGTAATATTAAATTATTTTGTCGTAATTTTTCAAGTAATATCTCAAAAAGATGGTCTGCTTCCAGTAGAGCTCAAAAGACCTTTCTTAACAAAAATTCAGACTGGTTACAATCCCAAATAGTTTGGCCAAAATGTCAAAATATCGATTTAAGCAGCATTTTTAAAGTTGCCGAGGAAGTAATTCCAAATTTCGAAACGCAAGTGGATACTCATCAATTAAGTTATGGTACAAGTAAAAAACCATTTGTTGATATATCTGATAAACAGAAGAAAAGGCGTTCTCTAACACTTCTAGATCACACAGAGGAGGAATTAGTTTATGCTTTATGTGCCAAATTAAAAGAGTCTAAAAAAACAAAATTAGCAGCTATATTAAACGAACTCAGCCAAAACAAGGAAAAATGTGAGATGGTACATGATGTACTATTCGCTAAAAAGACTGACAAACCGTGTTTACCAGATGATAAAACGTTAGCGCTTTACACCTCAACAAATTTGTCAAAATGGCAATATCGAAATTTAAGAACTATTCTTGCTTCAGAGAAAATGTATGGTCTTCCATCCTATCAAAAGCTCCTGGAAGCTAAAAAAACTTGTTATCCTCCAGAGTCAGACATAACTGTAACTGAATCTGATGCTAAGATAAGACTTCAATCGCTTCTAGATTTGACAACTAATAGGATATTAAAAACAATTCAGCACAACTCTGCCGACAAAAAATCGCTAAAACTAATAAGCAAATGGGTTTTTGACGGGTCATCTTCTCAAAGTAATTATAAACAAAAGTCACACTCCGACACTAAAATTGACGATTCTTCAGTTTTCATGATTAGTTTGGTTCCGCTTCGTTTGGAAGAAGAGAGTGGTACTATCTTGTGGCAAAATCCTGCTCCCTCTTCAACAAACTATTGTCGTCCAATTGGCTTTATATTTGCAAAAGAAACAAATGAATTGATAAAGAAGGAAAGTGCATCCTTAGAGGAAGAAATTCGTAATCTTGTTCCCACAATTGTAGATAATTTTGATATTAAACATGATTTGTACATGACTATGATTGATGGGAAAATTTCTACTGTGATTTCCAATACTTCTTCTGCAGCTGTTTGTAATATTTGCAATACCCCACCTAGCAAAATGAATGACTTGGACTTTGTATCCAAAAGACTCATCAGAGAAGATATGTATAAATATGGTCTGTCTTCGCTTCATATGTGGATAAGATGTATGGAATGTATTTTACACATTTCGTACAACTTAGACTTCAAAAAGTGGGCTGCACGAAAAGAAGATAAATTGTTAAAAGAAATTAAAAAGAATTTGACACAAGAAGAATTCCGGGAAAGAACTGGTTTGTTAATTGACATAGTAAAACAGGGATTTGGTACAACCAATGACGGTAACACGGCAAGAAGGTTTTTTGAAAATTATGAAGTATCTGCTGAAATAACGGGATCCACCCTGATTTAATCAAGAGATTTGCAGTCATTTTACAAACAATTTCATCTGGTCAACTTATTAATACCAACTTGTTTAGGGAATATTGTAAAGAAACAGCAATGCTATATGTAAACTTATATCCATGGTATTACATGCCTTCAAGTGTCCAAAAATTGTTGATACACGGTGCTGATATTTGTGAAAATTTCTCCTTTATTCCGATAGGCATGCTTTCCGAAGAAGCTTCCGAAGCGAGGAATAAAGATTTCCGGAATGTTAGAATGGCACATACAAGAAAAATCGGTAGAGTTCAGACTAATTTAGACATTATCCACAGCTTTCTAATTAGCTCAGATCCTTACATCAGCCATATCAAACCAAAGTTTGCTCGTTTACATAAACAGTTGTTTCCAGAGGCTAGTGCTTTGATCTTGAACAATGAATTGCTTTCGTTGGAAAACGAGGAAATAGAGATTTCTCAAGAGAATATAGACCCAAATATTAATCTTTCACCATAATATTTTTTCAGAATCGTTTGTGAACATATTCAACTTTATGTTTGCAGCTTTATTTGTCTTCATTTTGATTGTTTTTTAGAACTGATGAAAGTACTCCTTCAGAAAGGTCATAGCTTTTCAGTCATTAGTGAGCCCCCATAACCTCTTTTACAGAGAAGTCTCTTTTTACTTATTTGACATTACGCATACATTATAATTATGTGCTAAAGTAAGGCTATGATTAAAAAAAAGCAAAAAATTAACATTCAAAAAAAATGTTATTTTCTGTCACTATTATCTCGAAAGTACGCAGAGATAAGCAATAAGTTTCTTCGAGCCAAATACTCAGAATTATTAGTTTTCTAACATATGTGATTGCCATCTCGACATCGCTTAAAGTTTTTGAGAAATTGAGTAAAATGTAATCGCTCCCATACAAAAAAAAAAGAAATATTTTTTTTACAGAAAAGTATTTGAAGTAGGACAATAATATTTTTTTGCCTTATCTGTTATCATTGTATCAACAATAAAAAAAAATATCAGCGGTCTACTATCAATGTCCACTTTTTTTTAATTTGGGACCAGTGTGCGACAGCGGGAAAATTCGCAATATACCAGGTAGCTTTCTATCTAGGCACAGTCAAGGGCCGAAGGCACCTAAGTCACCGATTCCTGCCGGATTCCCTTCGGGAACAAGGCACTCTACGTAGTCAAATAGTCTATTACATACACATCTGTGGGTATCACATCACAGTACAGCCATTTAATACATTATGATCGAAAACATTTAAAAAATGACAACATTTTTCATGTTAACAAATAAAGCAACAGGTGGCGCAAATAAGCCGGTGCTCGGTTGTCAGAATTCAGAACTAAAATCGTATGGATGAGCACACGTGACTTCGCGGGTGGCGTTTACTGTTTTGTAGGGAGCTCGGTAAGCCGAACATTATCGAGATAAGACAGAAGCAGAAAAAGAAAGACTATCTATGGGAGAATAAGATAGAATGAGTAATAAATCTAGTTGGTACCAAACCAAATACAATATCGACCGATATTGTATTTGGTTTGGTACCAACTAGATTTTTTATTTTGTTGACTTATTTACAGTTACAGACGATGAAATCACTTTTATTTTTTTTAACTATTAGACCTCCTCTGCATTTTATTCTTTACTTTTTTCCGATTTCTCGTCATGGGTGTCATTTTCGTGGTTTTTGGGGTCACTGCTAACGAAAATGAGGTCAAAATGAAAATTCAAATGGAGCATAATTTTTTTTTGTTTTCGTCGTCAGGGTTACCATTTTCATGGCTTTCGGGGTCACTAGAGAAATGAGGTCAAAATAAAGGTAGAAAAATACGAAAAAAAAAAAACATTCTTTTTCTTCGGCTTCCCTTGACTCAATTTTGACCCTTCGCCACTCGAGAACACTGAATTAATGTTCCCAATAATTGCGCTTTCGGAAGTAGCCGCCACCTACAACGTGACAGAAGCCAGGCTACGGTGATATTATAATCGACGTGCATTTTGAGCGACCGAGACGCGGCACCCTCAAAAGGCCGGTATGATGGGATACGAGGAACACCAACATCGCCGTATACACGGTATTCACCTTTATGTAGCCGAATTGAATAATCAACACTGCTGGCGCGCCAGTCAAAGTAAGCTGTTGTTGATATACGCTCTATGCTATGCAGTTTATACATGCATTATTGGTGAAATTTGGAATAGGATATCTTTTTAGTGCCTATGCTATTTTTTTAAAGTTCATTTTTTAAATAGTCTTCCTAGATAAAACTGACACACAAAAAAAAAACACGTACATATACATTACTCGGGTGCTAATAAAATAGTATTACTAACCCCCAACAAGAATTGTCATAATTCAAATACTATTAGATCCTAACTGAGGTTTAGGCAAGTTTAATTATTACAGTAAAGCGTGGGTGTAAGGTGCGAATAATACAGAAAAGGCGGAAGGTGAAGGAGCGGCGCAGGCGTGGAATGGGGATGACAACTTGTGGAACTAATGGCGCTAGCATCGCTAGTTCCTAGCATCGTCATTGATTGAAAAACTGGAAATGTCATTTTGTATTTCAAAGATCTTGACCTCATTGGTCAGATTGGGGTTTTTTTTTTTATTTGTTTATTCAACCTACGTAAATTTTGTATGAGAATGTTTTGAAGCGGCATCATGCACCTGCGCCGCGCCTTGTCCTTACGCCCGCCGTTTCTCTATAAATCGCGTCCGGTTGTGTTTGAGCTTCTTGCAGTAGCCGCGATTATTGCTCGATCAATAATGAATGGAAGTAAAATAGATATCGTTGACTTGTGACAAAGAAATCGAGTAGTGAGATAATATTTGTCAGTTTCGAAGATTATTCAGTAGGAGATTAACTCCAAAACTACTCACCCGATTTCAAAACCATTTTCACTGATAGGCTCACTGTAACTGAGTGCTATACGTTGTTTTTTCGACGCGATGAGGCGTTGTAATAAACATACCAAAAAAACAGTAAATCATGACTTGATTTGTACCTAATTATGAAAAAATTATTACCAAAATAACATTTTGGTTTAAAAATTTAAATTGCTAATTGAGAACAAAAAGTATACAAGGCCAGGGGTAACGAACCTAGACGTTCATAAATATTGTTTCAATATTAATTCAAGTTACAATAGGAACAAACTTTAAATAAAAAATAATAAGCTGAAAGCTACAGAGGATACGTTTCTTTGCTGTTGTATGCAGCTGTGTCCGGCTCTTCTTAATTCTATATTTGAATAGGGAACTCTATATTTAATAACAGAATCATTATATATCTGTATATATAATGATTCTGTTATTAAATATAGAGTTCCCTATTACAACAAACACCCTGTGGTGTTTGGTGCACCGTTTGCCAAATTGAACGGTCCGAAAGGATCATTTGCTGTCTCTCCAGCCCCGATAACTCATCCTTTGCCCCAAGAACTATTTGTAATGCTTTTTTTATTTATTTGAAAAATCGCAAAATTTTACATTTAATCTTGAAATTGAGTCATAAGTTTATTTTTCCTTTTTACAAAAACTTTGTCAGTTAAAAAACCTACATGTTACTTGCGACCAAGTTTGAATTTGATAGAACCAGAAAACGGTCAAAATCAACATTTAAATTAAATTTGGCGGCTAGAATAATACCTTTTTAGGGTTCTATAGATGGGGATAGGGCTTATAGATGTACGTATGTCACAGGCACTTGATTCTGAAACTATTAGGACTACACAGTTGAAACTTGGTGGATAGATGTATTCTGTGAACCGCTTTGCGATTTTTATACAAAAATTTAAAGGTTAAGGCAGTTGCGTGCCGCTCCTTTTCATTGAAAGGGAGGCAAAGCCCAATTACCACAATAAATTCAGTACAACATCTCCAAATAAGTACCTACAGATGTATTAAAAATTTGCTAGGGGAAAGTGAGAGGTCAGAAGCCAGATGCAAGCCAGCGCGTGTGAAAGAGAAAGCGTTAGCACCGGCCGAAACCCCTAAAGAAACCTAAAGAATGTTTTTTATTATTTTTATTTGTTGTGTATGATTGTAGGCAAGCCGGTCTTTTCGGCTTGTCTGATGCGTCCGCCACTTTAAGGGGGGCTCCCTATACATGGAACAGAAACTTAAAAAAAAATGTTTAGTAAAGTCTTTAAAATAATATTGAGGTTCCTAAAACCATTTTTTCACAAAGTTAAATATAGACATTTCCAAAGTGGTAAACTGTGTCCCCCTCCTCTAATTTCTAAAAAGGAAAATTCTGAAAAAAAAATAGTATTGTAGAACGTAAATAAAACTTTAAACCAAAACTGGTTTAATAAGATTTGATGTTCAGTTTTTGAGATATGGGACTTTTTCACCAAACTGCAGCAGTAACTTTGTTTTTCATTAACATAGATACTATGAAAAACAAATTTAGTTTTGCTGTTGAATGTAAAACAATATGAATTAATGAATGAGCCTTCAAAACATTTAAATTATATTGTTTGATGCTACGGAACCCTGCGTGCGTCTGAGTTCGACACGCACTTGGCCGGTTTATTTCTTTACTTTATTTTTGTGTGTTTTTCCCTCTGTTTGTCTATCTGTTTGTTCGGGCTAATCTCTGAAACGGCTGGACCGGTTTTGATAGGTTCCGCGCAAAAAAATGAAACAAAATCAGAACCAAATAGGGTAGAGTATAGGTAATTCAATGTAATCATTTTTACAATAAGTTTCGAAAATAAATAATTTCATTTCCACAAGATCGTACGCAAGAGGAGCTAGTTGCTAAATTAAAACAGCCGCACGAGCCGATCTTCAAGATGAAGCCGCGCTTGCCAAGGTTGGTCCGTGGATGGGTGACCACCCATTACATACCGAGTTTCCTCCGTACCTCGGAAATGTTGGTCCCGGCTGTCATTTGTAGGTCTTTGACAGTGGTTACAGGTAGGCCGAAAGTCTGAAAACCAGGCTTACCGAGGTGTTTAGTATTCTTACTAGTAAATTGTTGTCTCACTCTTACGTCATCTATCTCGCTCTTTAATTCGTGTTAATTGTGTGTGTAATTTATAAGTCTATAATATCCATAAAACAGTGTAATAAACATAAGTGCTCAGTTTGATGTATTTAGTTTATATATTTTGTTTACTAGCTATGTGAAATCAGGCAAAATGCATTAATCTGTTAAAACCGTTTTGTATCTCTAAAAACTCAGTCTCCGTAAATAAAACCTTGGCTGTCAATCCCCATAAAACTCATCGCGCAAACTTCTTAACACTAATATAGCTTTGAGCGGATGGTAACTTTTTATGAACTCTCCCATAACTGAACAAGAGCATTAAGGAATGACTGACTGCTACCATTTTAATCTGAACCCACTCAAAGTCCTCGTAAAGAGTTATAATTGAATTATCGCGAGTGCACTTCGCACTCTGGGTATCCTCGGTGACATAATCATCGTTAGCAAAATTGTGGAAGAAGTGAGCATGGACACAAGAATAAATAACACGTTGGAAAACATAGTAGGAATAGACTAGGGCTGTGTAACACCATGTTAACATGAATTAAACGCGACGTTAAAGGAAGCCATAACTTGGCAAACCACAGCTCTGCTACTGGACACACCTGATACCTACTACTGAATTCCCTCCATATTGCATTTTCAGTCCCTTTTATTAAAACTACTTTTCATTTGTCGAGAGAATGTTCTTTATTAAAACACATGCAAATTGCATAAAGCAAACAATAATAAATTGTTTGTAATAATATTATTATATTAGTAACAAAGCCTGATTTTAATTAAAAGAAAAACATATCATAGAAAACAAATTCCATTTTTTTGAATAATCTGCAAAGAGTTTTCCTTGCCGAATTCTTTATTGAGAAGCATATCAACTTTAGTTCACTTACGTAAGAAATTGCGATATGTGTGAGAAAAATTTACAAGATTTTAAATATTCTTTGACATAAATGCCTACTTGTTAAATAAACCTCAGTCTACTTGAAATTTAATTTTTAAGTATCAGACAAGGATGCTTTGAGGAGCAAGGAGAGTTTTATTTTGGGGAGAGAGTAGGCATTGTAAAAACTAGTGCAGAATAAAAACAACAACTAGATCTTTTGACATAATACACTGGATTCACGAACGAATTTTAATGAGCAGTGTTGGTATTAATTTATCCCACACGGCCTGTTTAGGGTCAGTTCACATCGAGACGCGACGATACTGGAAGAGGCCGGTGATTTCACGATCCGCCGCGCGCCGCGCGCCTCGAGACGCATCGCAATTCGCAACCTCGCGAGGCGCATCGTAAAATCGTTGGCAGCACGACGACGCCTCGCTCCGCAGCGAGACGCCGCGGGGCGCAACTGAACGTGTCTACATTCGCCGCGTCCACCCGCAGTCTACCATTTTTGTGTTCTTCTCCCTCTTCCTTTTCGGCAAGAAGTCCGATTATAACAAGATATCATTAATTTTCACTCGAGCACTCGACCGAACTGCATCAATTCTACACGAAGTCTGGACGGAAATAGTAGAAACAAATCACCACAAGACAACTCGAGGCGCAGCGCTGTATGGTGCAACGAAATATGAATTCTCACAATGAAATGTGTATCTCTTCGTGTAGTAAATAAAGTTATATTTTGAGTCGCTCTATTAAAATATGCGCACAGCGTCGCGTCGCGTCTCGGTGTGAACTGACCCTTGCTCGCAAAATAAAAGTTCCAACTTCGCGAGTAAAAAGACATCTACTGTCTGTCATCATGGGTAAATAATAAATGTTGTTTGACTTGGTCTATAAATAGTTGTTTCATAATAAAAAGCTTTGCACCTCGTTTAGTCCATCCCCTATATTGTCAGGATTTTTATTAACGTTGACATTTAACGCAATACGCAGTATTGCGTTATGAAAAAATAGTTACGGGGCATCGGCGCGTGGGGGAACGGACGATGTTACATTGACGCATTGTTTCGATGCAAAATATTTGCTATTTTTGCGACTTGCAATTCGAACAATGGATTCAGTAAATTATTTAAATACATATTACATAAAGGTAATACAGGGTGTAAAAGGACCCATGACAAAGCCGTCAACCAAGCAATAAACACATCAAACAACACTACGAAAAGTTATAGCTGCGGCACAACTTCTGTTTTTGGTTTTAAAAATCACGGTTTACGGTACCACTATATGGTGCTGATGGATGCATGGAATTGTACAGGGGTCATGTAGATATTTAAAGTTTTGTTAAGTTATTAAATACAATTCGAAAATCAGCTAAAACTGTATAAATTTAATTACGGTTTTAAGCAAATTCGAGTTCGGATTCAAGCAAATTAAATAACCAACAGTTACAGTAGAAGAGATTTAAACTAGTGAAATGACATGGTAAATTGGTAAACTAGTGGTCAAACGAATTTCCTGTGCCGAGGGGGTTTCCGCCGAGTTTCGACCGATATTGACAGAACAACCAGCGAACTTCTAAAGCGTATGTCAATTCAATACTTAACGAATAATCACAAACAAAGTTTAATTTGATCTAATAATTATAGTTATTTAGTCAGATAGAATTAGAGAACGCAGTTACATGCAATAATGTTGTGGAATATGGAGCATGTGGAAAATTTCACCAAAAAGTATTGCCGGCTGGAAAATTTCCCGTCCCGTCTGCCATAACTATGTAACTGCCAGTCGGCGTCAATCGGTAATTGATTGCTTTGTTAGGGCGATTGTGATATTACAGGCACATGCGACATTTCAACTTTGTCCGTAAGGTTGGTATTGCAACGAATATTGGACCGTTACCGACCCTTACTAAGGCAGAGTATACAGAGGGTAGCCGTTTACCCTTATTGCAGTGAAGTAAGTACAGATCCACAAAGAGGGCTTTACGGCTTACTGGTCAAGACGGTTCCATTCAAATACGAATGAAAACTGGGTAACAAGAGTAACCGTTTTATTTAGACTAATATTTTAAAGAATTAAAGTTTGTGAGGTTCTAGGGGGTAATCTCTAGATCTACAAAACCGATTTTTAAAATTATTTCACTAACAGGAAGCTACATTAGCCCCGAGTGCCATAGGCTATATTTACAACGTGCCCATGGGATAATTTCCAACCAAAACGCGGGCGAAACCGCGGGCAAGAGCCAGTTGAAAGTGTATTTCTATCGAACACAATATTTTTTCTTGGCAAAGGAATTTTAGAAAAGCTCGTTTCACCAGCAAAGAGGTGGACGGTAAAGGATGGATGGTTTTACATAGAGAATATAAAACCATACTTGTTATACGAGGAAACAAACTACTGATAAAAGCTAGGATACAAAACTTACGAAGGTTATGAGAATTTTTTCATTGACAGCGTTTGTAACGGGAAAAGCTCATCCGTGCATGCGAAGCAAAGCGAAAGTGTACGTGATGACCTGACAATCACAGATCGGAAGAAGTAAAAAATATCTATACACTTCTAACTAAAAGGAAGTAAGTAAATAATATGTGGATAATACCTCCCACTAATTTAAGGCGAAAATTTTAAAAATTTGGTGTTTGAAGATACCCCTTGTGCCAAAGCGATTTCGACATTTTGGTGCGATAAGGACAACTGCAGATCCGACTGAATAGCTTAAAAGTAAAAAGTCATAATTCGAGGTTTGGCTCTCTACTATTTCCTCCTCCAATATCGGAACAATTTAAAAGATATTTCATAAACTGAATAAGAAGGAAATATACTGTATCCCTTTCTTTTTTATTAATAGTAGTCAAATTTGCACAATAAGCCTCTGTTGACAGCGATCTCAATAGGCAATTTTGAGCAATTTATAAGGGTTCTAGTGCTAATAAAGATAATGCATCGTCAAAAGGGATAACATAGGGACATACTCGTAGAATAGGTTGATTTATTTTACTGTAAAAAATCATTGCTTTAAAGAAATAAACCAGAAAAACAACAGGCAAGAGCGTTTGTATGGAGATAGGAGCACCTGCATTTCCTCTAAGTGACGCAACATTTCAATTTTCCGAGATTTTACAGGGAGATATTTATTTCCTTGAAGTTATGGCAAATATACTTTTCCTATTCCGATCTCTGGCGGATGATACATGAACCATGCCAGGAAATGCAGTGACCCCAAAGGATTCAGCAGACGTGTACATCCACATTTCGCCAATTATGATTTTTAAGTCCCTTGTCATGGGGGTGAGCCTATAGCAACTGGAAAATTCCTAGTGAAAAAACCCAATAAAAATATGCCCTTGCGCAATGAAATCGCGTATACTAGATTGTACACAAGCACGTCTGTGAATGAGACTAACTTTATCTCAAAGACTACAATCGTAGTGAGTTTAAATTTAAACACTTGGTCATCTAAAGTTACTTCAAGTGAACTTAAGTCTGTGAAATTAACTGGATATAAGCACGAAATTTACTTCATGGATAACTTGATAACTACAGTTAGTTTTCTTGTTGAGAATAGCGGTTCAATAAAAAAATACTTGGAAGTAACTTTACACAAGTACTTAATAATCTTATTTTGGACATAATGCGGTATACAATAATTTCACTAGTAATTGAAAAAAATGTTCAACAAAGCCCGCGGTTTTTCGGAAAAAAATAACATAGGAACGCATCGACAGTGTTGCAGCGATTGGAAAACAAACTTTAAGTTTACGAAGCTTTTTTGCCAAATACCACGCGGTCAAACTCGCGGTCACAGTTATGAAAAAAGTGAATGAAACCGCAAAAAAGTTCGCAGCTATCCCTCGTACGGTCGGACTCGCTTTGGTAAAGTGAATTTGCAGAGATACGCGGTAGTCGGTACAGATCAAAGGTACGGCTTCACAAAATTGATACTTTTGTGAAGAGTAACGACACAGCTGACATTTTTGAGTTTGTTAGTTGGGTTTTGTTTTTTATTTCCCAGGCAATGTTCGTATTTTTTTTTTATTGTTGGTAGGTAAGGGTAGTAATTAACTTTTGGTCAGAAATGGTCTGGACAATTTTAGTAATCGGCCATCTTGGCCGCTGACCGTCCGTCTGTCTGTCAGGGCTCAGTGGGCTGTATCTCACGATCCGTTATAGGCAGACAGTAGATTTTTTTTACAGAATGTGTATTTCTGTTGCTGCTATAACAACAAATAATAAAAATAAATTCAAGAGGCCCACTACGATGGTACGGAACCATTTATGCACGAGTCCGACTTGCACTTGGTGGGTTTATTAACACGCATGTATACGCGCTGTTGTAAGCACAACGCACACCAAAAACGGCCTGAGCGAACGACAAGAAGACCAAACACAAGCTTAAAATTCAATAAGCCTGAAGAGCGAAGTAACGCCAGTTAGTGAGATTACATGACACTACGTACGGCCAATCCACACCCACACACGATCAGGGGGCCTAAAATGCCTGCTTTATCAGAATCATAATACGAATCACGTTAAAAAAATTAAAACTCTTAAAATGGAGTTTGTGGTCATTACCATAAAGACCATTATAAGAATTTTAAATTTTTAACATGATATATGTTTCTGATAAAGCTTCCAATGAAGGCATTGAATCGGCATGAAGCTACCGATTGGACGATAGGAAGCATGGTGTATGGCCGACATTAGTAATAAAAATCTTACAATAGACAGAATATCGTGTTACCCAGACTTGTGGAAGTCAGATAGGCAGTCGCCCCGAGCGAAGCTGCGCGTGCGCTCGTTGGCTCATAAAGCTTCAAACTTCGTTAAAGTGTGTACATTAGCCCCCGCCATCTTAACATTGTTAGTCCGATCATCATGAAAGTTGCCACAGGCACAAATAGATTCCACGTAAAAAATATATTTAAACTAAGTACAAAACTAGAAAATTCTCTTTAAAATTGCTCATTCCACCAAGGAAGAAAAATAAAAAGCATAAGTAGTAATATTAAATCGGTATTATGAGCAATAAATGATATTCAGAATATCGAACCCTATTAAAGGGTTTCTCTAAATCGTACCTATCGCAATCGAATCAAATAAAACATCTGGTAAACTGAAAATTTAAAGATAAATACGCTAAAGAGTTTTCCGAGCGCGTTTTGTACTTTTTGTAGGATCAAGTGTACTTACTGATACTGTTACTGTTAGCCTGCGTCATGCCACAGCTGGGCAAAAGCTTCTCCCCATGACTTCCAGTTGTTTCGATCCAGGGCTAATGTGGGCCACTGGTCGTTGGTTTTATCCAGCTCATCCCGCCATCTTCTACGAGGTCTGCCGCGATGCCTTCTAAGTATAGGTACTTGAAGGAGGAAAATGACGAAGATCGTGGGAATTTGTATTCTATTTGTCTAATAACAAGAGCGAGGTTAAGACGTACACGACACGTGAGCTGTAGGCACAGTGTAAGTAACTACGTGGCTTTAACGGTAACAATAAATGTTTTATGAGGAACGCACACCGTAAAAGGAGACGCCATGTTTCCAAATGAAATAGAACTGCTAAAGCTCCTACTCGTTTTGAATCCATACTAATATAGATAGATATATTATTCTTTATTATGTCCACCAAACTAATTTCAATTTACTTAGAAGAAAACATTTCACACAGGGTGACATAATGGGCGGTCTTATCGCTAAAAGCGAACTTTTCAAGACAACCTTTGGAAGGATTAGAGGACGAGGGAGAAACATTACTGCAGGTAGTGTAATGTATTATTTAATAATAATATTATACATACATAAAGCTTAAACTAATCTATATAAATATATGTATGTATGTAAGTAAAATAATCATGTAAAAAGAGCAAAGAACCATGTATAGCGATGCTTATGGAAGGAGGTAGTGTTTTTGACCATATTTTCAAAAGTGGACAAGGTTTGAGCGCGCCTTACTGACACGGGCAAGGCATTCCCTAGTCGTACTTCTGCGTAGTAAAACTGGTAGACTGAACATCTTCTGTCTCAAGTTTTTGATGACCTCGGATATCTATTATGCGCGTTATGAGGGAACTTGAAACGTTCATAAGTTAAGAGTGGGTAGGTTTCAACCGAATACTGTAGAGCTGAAACAAGATATGAGAATGCGAAGACTTATGGGAACCTTTATATGAAATTCGGAAATGTGGCATATTTCCGCATTTCAAATATAAATCTTATGCAAATGTTTTAAAGTAAATTTTATGTAGTTGTGCCTCAGTGAGATCAAGATAACTGACAATAGCGTAATCAAGGATGGGAAAGTAAAGGGGATTGTGCAAGCGCAGTTTTAGTGGCCCTTGGATGAAAGTTCCGCAATCGTCTCTTGACTTAGCGGATGCAAAATTTTGCGTTTGTAGCTGGTGCCAGAAAGATGTTGGTCGATCCAAACTAAGATTTTTTAACCTTTTCTCTTAGTGGAAAAGTGGTCCCGTTGATTTTTGATTTGAACCTGGGGTTGCTGCTACCAGTTTACCTTGGGGATCATCCTTGACCTGCCTAACCAACAACCTATCTAACCTGCAACCCATGTGCCTTACTCAACTCGCAAATCGAAGCCAGATCCTTATTAATCATAAATTAATATCACCAGCCAGATTTTAAAGGGCAGCTTGCTTATAAATTTGCAAGTGGTACTTCGGAAGTAAGAAGTTTCTTGGATAAAGAATTAATAAATATAGCGATTTCCGACCTCGACTCG
Source organism: Eugnorisma glareosa (assembly GCA_947578425.1). Taxonomy (NCBI): domain Eukaryota; kingdom Metazoa; phylum Arthropoda; class Insecta; order Lepidoptera; family Noctuidae; genus Eugnorisma; species Eugnorisma glareosa. The sequence continues at coordinate 27,560,628 of OX387957.1, forward strand.
GGCGACCCCGGGGGGCAAACGCTAATATATTATATCTACAGGCAGGCGTTGTTTACTTTTTTGTCGAGTTGTACAAAGTTTGTACAATTTATTTTACTGATTTGTTTTTACCAGTGCGTGCGTGCATGTAAAACCAAATAAATACGCGAGTGCAACTTAGTCTCTGTGCTATAGAAATAAGTTATCAAGGCACTTTGTTCTGAGTTGGATAATACCGCCACGTTGCGATAACAATTATTATTGTTAGTTTCTTGTTTAATGTTTTGTTTTTTTTTTCTACACTGCCAGTTCTCATTAAATTTCTGTTTCCCGCCTAGGAACAGACAGCAGATTATAATTGACGTGTAACAAACAACGCATAGAACGTAAATGCCGGAGTCCCAGAAGAATAAAAGGATATTTCTAAAATCTTAAGTAGTGTGATGAATGAATTGTCTATTCGATAATACTGATTATATTGGCATCATAATGATAGATTGGTTATTATATTATACATCTAGATTCACAAGAATACTCTGACAATGATCTTTGCATAACAGTTTCAAGGAAAGTGAAGTTTATCATTTTTATGGGAAATCCCAATGTTTAGGCCTTAACTTATTATTAAATTATACAGGGTGGGACGGACCTCGACGCACAAATGATTACCACGTGTTCAGTACATCACACCGAATCTCCCCTCCCTTCCCCACATAGAAGTTTTTCATCGAAAATTTAAAAAAGACTGCTGTTTCCTCCAAAAGTGCAATGCCCTGCCACCCTGTGGAAGGAATTAAACATTTGTATAAATGTATAGCAGCATTTGTATAAATGTATACTTACTATTTTTTTTGTGTACACATGAACACTACGATAACTGCACATACAAAACTATAACATCATGGAAAAAACAATATTTAGAAAATGATAACGTTCAGATACATAGTAATAAAGCAGATTATGTAATGATGATAATTGTATGCTCCGCTGATTAGTTACTTGTTAGGTGATGTCACGATACACAATTCCATCAAAAGCATTAAATGTTTTCCTCTAGTGTTTTCCCGCCAATTTTTTCACAATTATTTTTATATATTTTTACTGTTTTCCTCGTAATATTGTCAAAGATGAAAAGTGCCCGATTATGGGGGTTCTCTTTTACAAGCAAGATGTTCAAAAAGGACAAAGATACATATTTAATCATACCTAAGTAAGTTTTCGCAATAGGGTAGATGGATGACCAAAAACCCGATCAAGTACGAGTCGGACTCGCGCATTCGGTTTTTAAATTTATTATTAATTCACTTTTAAAAGAAAAGTTCGTAACCACTATCTAAGTCAGAATAAATAACTCTCGATTTGAAGTCGAGTCACGGTAATTAAGTTAAGTCCGCCTATGTACCACTATTGTACATGAAGTTTAAATAAATAAATAATTATTATTTGTTGATATAGCTTTGTTATAGATTTTCCTGTAATCTATAGGCAAAGAACATTTTTTGTATTTTTTCTAAAATTTTCGGCTCCGTAGTTTCGGAGTTAACGGGGGTGAATGGTCAATTTTCTTAAATAACTTCAAAACTATTTATCTTAAAATAATAAAACAATATATTTGAGCTGCTCACAATGAGCCCTTTCATTATTTACCCCCCAAAACGTTACACGTCCGTTTTTGGGTAACAGACTTAAATACATGTACCAAATTTCAACTCAATCGGTCCAGTAGTTTCGGAGTAAATTGTTTATTACAGACGGACAGACAGACAGACAGACAGACACATCGGTGATCCTATAAGGGGTTCCGATTTTTCCTTTTGAGTTACATAACCTTTAAAATGTAATTAGCCCGTCAGATAGATTTCCAATAATTAAAATAAACAAAAAATGTACTTAGACGATACAGTGCGTCGAAAATTCGCGTCACGTCTCTTTTATGTACAGTATTTACCGACTAGTGTCGTAACAAGTCCCCACTTCGATTATTTGATGCGTTTTATCTTCGTCATTTTTTATTGATTTGTTAAAAGAGAAAATAAGTACCCAATATTTTTCGATAATCTAACTGACAGACCTAACAGAATCATATTTTTTTACTCAGCAATCATCCCTATTATCGAAATCCTGAATGGAAACAAATCATAGCGACTGATATTTTAAACCGCATCAGTATCACTTTTGCACATGTAATTTGATTAAAAAACCAGAACTTTATTTATTACAAATTCATGAAAAACCTTGCGTAAGACGAAAACAATTTGAAGTCGGTGGAAGCTCAACTATTAAACATTGCCTCTGGGTCGCACAATAGCTCCAGTGACTTCAGTCCTACTGTACAATTTTCCACGGGAATGGCATGACGACAGATATATACGATTCAAGACAAGCGCTCACTCCCGACCTTTATTTTTTTCAATAGATCGTCTTATCGTTGTTATTGAGTACTCTAGTATTTTTAGAATTAATGAGTGGTGTTTATCTTTCACTAATGTCTAGTTAAACAACGTCTAGTTGGATATGACTAACGCTATAACGTTAGCAAATACCTACATGAAAAATTTAAGGTCAGTATCTATCTTTCATAAGTACGACAACCATCTCATAAATGATTCTATACCCACTATGATGACGGACAAATACATTTTTCTCATCAAATCAAGCTAGTTAATCTACAAAATGTAAAAGTAATTGAAACAGTCCTTTGAATTCTTATCTGTATATATTATTATATACTTTAGCCCAATCAAATAATATTTACATGTACAGAAAATATGATAATGACTGTTTACCGGGGCTGACACGATGCTGTTTGGACAACTCAGCACTGACGCCATTATTCCGTTCGATAACTTTTTATATTCATATTAAATCAGTAATACCTACCTACATATTTATTAAGCGTCATTTTCCTGGAACCCACTGCTGGCATTTAATAATATTATGTAAAAGTCATAGCAACTTAAGGTGTTGCGTAGGAAGCTAAGACTCTTGAAAGAGACCTGGTACTAATTTCTTTATAAAAACAATTTGCTTAAAGAAATTGCTCCTCAAACGTAAGAGTATTGAGTAATCCTCTTCACGTGACAATTCGTAAGTATATGGATATCATGGGTTGTATTACGTATTCTTCTGACTGCTGGCAATTATATCTTGCAATAATTAGCATACGCCGCCGCGACCGCGACGCGCCGCCGAGCTGGTTACTACCGCGTTACCTTCGCACGGGTGCTTTTGTAACCTGCCAAAACATCGAGATTCTTGCTATTCTAAAGACACATACTCCTCTCGGCACTTACGCACTGAAAACTACATTAAAATACATTGTGTAGTTTCGAAGATCTAAGTGGTCACAGACAAAAAGCTATAATTAACATGATAGCGCAATTTTGATCAAGTTACTTAGCTAACGTCAATCTACCTACATAATAGCACATTCTGTGCTCCCTAATTTATATATAAGTAATTGTAATACTTTCTGTGTCGTTTGTACATTAAAACCACTATACACTATACATTGAAACGCACATTAAACCTAAGTCAACAAGTTCCAAGACTATTATTTAAAGTTTGTTCCATTAACCGAACAAAATGTGTAATTTTCCGTTGTTTTTACGCCAACTTTTTATCTCTGAAACTAGGTACACTGGCCGTCAAAACAATCGAGCCACCCTCGTATTTTCAAAAAACTGCAAATAAATATGTTTTTTTTAATCATTTTTATTGTTCATTATTTTGTATAATACGAGAAATGTTGCGTTTTTAAAGAAACACGTAATTCACCGAAAAAATGCATTACTTTTGAAAAATCAATTCAAAAACAACGAACCTATTGAAAGAGATGTATTGGCGAAAAATTAGAATAAATATTAAACGTCAACACAAACTGCATAAAACAAGGCTAAGTAGGTGTATCGAAAAAAGAAAATTACCCACTTAAGCACTTGTCACCCAGCACCCACGGGACTTTCGAGGGTTTATTCTACCTTAATCATAAAAAATAAAGATCAGTTTTTAATAATCTTTTCAACTTTACTAACGCAAATGATAAAGTGACTCGATTTTTCTGGCGTTTAAAGTTTATATCTAAAGCCTTGGTAAAAAATTTGCTGTGCCGTATTTCCTAGTACAACTTGAATGAGAGTGTGAAGCCTGTTAGCTCTAAAGCTGGTAACTAGAAACGATTTTGCGCGAGCGTTACACTACACCGAGCACTAACTACTAACGTTATATCGGAGCCCACATAAAAGCACAGTCATTTTCTTCTTTTATTTATCTAGTGCCGTTCTGCGCGGCTGTGTAAAAAGCTCAAAGCGTCAAAACCTACAAAAGATGCATTCACGTGTTTTGAAAGCAAAGTTGAAATTCTGGGGTTCATTGAAGCATTATCTACTTCTTCTTCGTCTCGCTGGCACGACAATTTTTATATCTTGGTAGCCCAGAACTTGGCCACTTCAACCGCGTCGTCGCTGACAGCGCTGCGGCCACTTCGGCTACATGTTTTTGGGCTAAGCTGTCCTGCCCTGTCCTAAGAGATGGAGCATTGTTTATTATCTACTAAGTTCTGTTAACTACAGCAAGTGGTTGCCGTTGCATCGTCTGTTCGTTAGGGGATAAAATGATAATGTAAACATCTTATTTCTGAGCCAGTTTATTTTCACGCAAAATATTTTAAACTAAATTCGAGGTTCACAGAATCAGTCAGAATCTCCGATGAAGAAAAGCAAAAGTAAAGATAAAGGAGCGGTAAACAAGAACAGTTCATGTTTACACACAACGTGCTAATCGTATTTTTGTCGTGCACATGGATCGATGTACGAACTACTAGGTACTACAAAGCGGTCAAGTCCTTGTGTGACGGATGGCTGGGTGTACGCCATCTACACGCCGCCGCCGTAGTCTTTCCAAATTGAATGAAGTTGAATGTCACGGGCAGTCAAGGTTAATTGTATGACGTTTCACCACGAGGTAGGTAAAGAGGCGAACACTTCAAAAGTAAACATCTCAGATTAAATGATCTATCAATATCCACATTGGAATGTAACAAATATATCAACATAGGAAATCACAGCTACTAATTTGTTTGTGCGTTTAGTAAGCTAAAGCAAACATGCTGACCGACGATTACAAAAGTATTGGTCAATCGATGGACGGCAACTCATGTCCTAACTACAATTTCGATTTATTTATCGGTCTCAAAACTTGTCAAACGAGTTAGTACCTACGTCACTATAGCAACTGACGGAAGAATGGACGCGCAAATCCTGGCGTATAACCGGAGAGGGCCGACCGGTAGGTCACATGAACATTTTCACGACGTATTTTCTACAAATGGCTGGCCATGCACAGTAGGTGGATGATCTTAGGAGGATCTTCTTCGTTTAGTCTGAATAATTAAATAGGAATACAGATAATTATGGGGATGTACACGCACTGAAGAACATAAACTCGGTGCAAATAAATTTGAGAATTTTATGCGACTCTTGTTTATGGGATTGAATTGGGATATAGTAACTACAGCTTCTAACGGATTCTAATAATATAATAATTATGTCGATAATTATAGAAACATAAAATATGAAAAGTAATTGTTACTTTAAGGTTATGATAATGAAAGGCTAGCCCGTTGTTATTGGCAAACGTAACCTACGCCCTTTACTATCAAGAGATGTTGATACACCTCAGGAGTCAGGAGATGTTCAAGAACAGCTAGAATGGTTAGCCAGTCAGTAATATTTTAGTCCGTATTTAGCATTAATAAATTAATTCGATGCAATTAACAACATGCAAACGAAGTTAAGTTATATGGTTAACAGGTAAATAATATGATTTAAATATTTCACTTAATTATTACACTCGCTTAATTCAATTTTATCGGTTTGGTGGTTTATTCGGTCGGACTCGTACAGCCGCGAGCGGCGCGGCGTGCAGCAGAATTAAAATAATGAAACTGCAAGTAAATTGCATTTTGCTCTTTCCGTACCATACTAAATTAAATTGTGTATGATGTGAGAATCGAAAAGTTAGCAGATGTTTCTTAGTTATTAGGTTCTAAGAAGAACCAGAAGTTTTATTTTTACGGGAAATTCCTTAAGGTCTAGAAATAATGACATTCTATCAGCAACAATTACTATAGGAAAGTCTAAAATGTGATCTGACATTTGCTACCGAAAAGCTGTTAATAATTCTGTTGACTCCTAGTAGAAATATGACACGCTTTGAAACTATTAACACTTGTTTGGGCATGTCTAAATTGAAATTAAATGATTAATATTTTTTATTCTACCATATAATTTCAATACTGTAGTGGAACTGCCCATCTGCTAGCCCTGTGGGAATGGGTGTCGGGCTTGTGGCTTCAGGCACTTCCGTCATCCACAATTGGCACTATGATGCATGACACATGTTCCGTTTCGCAACGAGTCTACGCTTAGGTGCACCTTGTGTGCTCCGCATCGGTGTCACTGCGGTGAAGCTGTCGACACCCTCGGAAACCATGGCTTGTCCTGCCACGGGAGCGCAAGTCGCATTGCACGGCACGCCAGCATTAACGACATTATTCGTCGAGCCCTTGCCAGCGCCGGCGTACCAGTGGTATTAGAACCAAACGTCCAAATGCTTGGTGCGTGATGATGGGTGGAGGCCAGATGGCAACGCGTTGGTGTCTTGGAAGGTGGGCAGACCTTTGGTGTGGGATGCAACCTGTGTCGACACTCTTGCGCCATCTTACGTTGCAAGCACGGCGGCCTCTGCGGGCGCTGCTGCTGCGGCTGCTGAGATCCTCATAAGCGGCGAAAATAGTAACCTAATTGGTAACTACAGTTATGAGCCGTTTGGGGTCGAAAGCGAAAGCTCGGGTCAGGGGAAATATCTCGCTGACTAGCCGTCACTTCGAGTGATCAGAGGGCTGCCTCTTTCTTAGGCCAAAGAATTAGTATTGCCATTCAAAGTGGCAATCTTTCTTTATCGTGTCTTAGTGCCTAAACCCGGTGTCAGAGTTTTTAGGCCGCCCATGGGCCTCTGACTTGGCTTTACATGCCTTCAAGAAATATCTCTCAGGCATGCAGGTTTCCTCACGATATTTCCCTTCACCGGAGCAAGTGATAATTATACAATACGCACATGAATCCGAAAAATCAGTGGTGCGTGCCTTGGGTTCGAACTCGAGACCTATGACTTGCAGTCCGACGGTCACTCCACTAGATCAATGCTACCAGTCTTCTGGGCACGTTTGCGGATAACAGCTATGGGGGTTAACTTTGACGCCTTACTGTCCTATTGTCGTCGTTGTAGATATGATATGTAGGTACTTACTTTTATATATACTTGCTTAGCATAAATAAAATCTACCTTATTGATAATGTACTTATTAATACGAGAGTGCTGTTTAAAGTTTCCCGGAAAGCCATGCTAATATGAATTAACTATTAATGTGGTCGTCCGACTAAGGTGTACCTACTCGTATCTATTATTTATTCCATTTGGTCGCAGATATCAAAGAGATAGACTAAAAGGGTCACAAGAGAACTCAGAACTGAAATAACGGTAAATGAAGAAAAAATTGAGAAGCAGAGACGTGCTTAAGACAAAATGATCGCAAGGATATTCTAGATGGGAGGCTAGGCTACTTTAATGGAATCCAGCACCCCAATTGCATAACATTATTTGAATCACAATCCGGTGGATTTTGAAGAAACTTCTTACAACATTTTGAAAAATTCGTCTGCTCAAAAAAGAGATTAAAATATTACAATGAAAATTGTTAAATTAACCAGCATAGGGATACTGGAATCCTCTCAAAACACGTTAAGAATGAAACGTTTACAGTTTTCGACCACCATAATATATGAGCCATAACTTAGATCAAGTCACTTCACATTGCGGCTTAGGCCGACATGTCGGTCGTAACTCAACGGTGGTTGCGGTACCAACTCCGGGAAATACCTTCATATTTGTGTACCATTTTTGTACAGACATTTTTAAACCTATCTCTTTGGATTTTATCTCTAGATGTATTAATTAACATGTGACTGTATTGTGGAATGACGTATAGGTACAGATGAGAGTTTGTTTTCTTGTAGAGGTTTTGGGTTATTTCCCGAATAGGCAAATTGTTTTTAGGTGTCTCCAGCAGAAATTTTTCAATAGCTGCCCAAAGGCTGGATTTGTACCCATATCGTGGCACCAGACTCACCCTAACACAAGGGCGAAATGTGGGTGGGTGTACTATAGATCGGTACGTCTATGTCCAACCCTTCGGGAATACAGGCATGAAGTTGTTATGGTTTTTTTGTTGTTTTGTGACTTTAATTCCATACGTAAGACTTTAATTCTTTAAGTCCTTTTATCTCTTAAGTATTATATTAAACTTATCAAAGGGTTAGCTAACAAAACCTCTTAAGGTGGAAGCGTCAGAGTAGCCTGCGAAATTCGAATTTTCTTCTTACGTTTCTTGCAATTTGCATGCCAGTGACAGGTTGTACGAGTATGTTGTTGAAAAATGAGTCGCGCCAGTGACACGTTTGTAGTTACAGAATTATAATCATTAAAATCTTCAATACAAATCCTCTAAGTTCATTTAACCCCATTGAATAACATTTCATGAAATAGTTGCAGAATAGGGTTAAATGAACTTACGGGTTTTATTAATCATTTTAATGATTATAATACTGTAACTTCATACGTGTTACTGGCGCGACTCATTTTATATCAACATACGACCTGACACTGACCTGCAAATTGCAAAAAACATAAGCAAAACTGAATTTCGCAGGCAACCCTGACGCTTCCATTCCACCTTATACTCTTACCCTCCTAATAATAAACACAGAATAAACTTATTCCAAGTTTAAACCTTTGAAAATGTATGGTTATTACTTTGTTATTCCTGGTGTAATTTTATTCCGTGTTTATTAATAAGAGGGTTAGCACACAATAGAAGTTTTCCTGAATTATTTTTAAACATTTGTGCAACAGTTGTTTTATGAAGTAAATTGATATTCACGACGCAGTTATTGAGCAAATTGGTTCTATTACAAGTGGAAAAAAAAATCTGCGGCTTACCGCGAGAAATTTTTCATTTAGGTACTCTTGTGAAATTCACCATGCCTGCACTATGAAATTTACAGTCGTATAATTATAGCTGGAGGTAAAATACGAGGTACTACTATTTAGCAGCTCGTATTTTACCTTAATCAATGGGCATTGTCCAAAATATGTAACCAGTTATTTTTTTTATAAACTTTGCGACTGTACTACTTGCAATTTCTGACTTTTTAGTACCCCAACGATGGTTGGTCCCATAGAAGTTTTTGATCAGTATTACAAACAGGATCGATTGGCAAAAAAAAAAAATCTTTTGATTATAATAGCCATTTTATTGCTGTTTTTTTTTTAATCTTTGAATGGGGATTAAAAACTTCACGAAAAAATATGGATAGTCTCCTAAGACCAGACCGTTGAAAGTTTCCAGCCTGTCGAGTATTTTAAGAAACTAATTTGAATATTTTTGAAATTCAATGGCTAGTTTAACCACTTTTCTTCAAAAATATAAATTAATTTAGAGTATTTAATTTTATTTTAAAGAGAAATAAAAGATTAGAGACCTTATTCCTCGAAATGGTTTTGCAAATAGTACAATTTATGAAAACTGAACATCGGGGTATTGACGTTTCATCGATTCTCATAATAATGAACAATCGGAACCATTTCCTGTGATTGCCAGAATTCCCGATGTATAAAATGCGAACCGTTATTTTACCGGATCATAAAAATCAGTTCTTCCCTGAATGAGGCAAGCGTGGGATTATATTGGTTTATTTTTATTTTGTTCAATATTTTGAGGCGCATCAATACCGAGTATTAATAAAGTGATGCGTGTGTTGGGCAGTTTTATTTGCAGCGATATATACACATACAGGGAAATATCTAGCTGACGGCTGCGGCTTTTGAAGAGATGTAAAAAATGTTTTTAATTTATTCTCGTAGGTACCTTATTTGACTGGTAGAGAACAACTTTTATTGTACCACTTTACTGATATAAGTAAATATTATTTCGTTTTCAAACTGTTTCGTATTTCTGCAAAACTTTTCATCGGGATACATTGTTGGTTTTCCATTATCGATATCGCTGATAAAATGTCTTTGTCTAGGCCTTTTGACCCTCTGGTAATAATTGCTTCATGGTGTTTGGCCCACGGATTTAGGTAGATAACAACTTCTTTTTTTTTCACGACTATCTTTTTATTTTTCCGAGATTACGTGTATTTGCACTAAGGAGCGCAACAGAGTATTAAAGTGAGTAAGTAAAAAAGAACTTGTCACTGAAATTAACTACGTAATGTCGTGCAAAAACGAGTGCTTACTACTTTACTGCCTTTTAACAGTTTCCATTATAATTGTATTTAAAACTATTCATCAGAAACATTTTAAGCGGTGTCCCCTTATTTCGCAGACAGAAATTTCATAGAATTTGGTTCTTGTATTTTTATTTCGAATATTATTGTTTCAACGACTATTTACTTAAATGAAACTTATTTCACAGAAATACAATTCAATGAATTTTATAATCACATTTTTTTATTTGGCATACGTATCAAACAGTAGAATTATTTTTTAACGAATATTGTTTGTTCGGTGATTTTTTTCCGAAATGTAAAAGTAGACGTTATGCTATCCATATTTATTTGTTGTTTTGTACACACACCACATCAACATAAACAAGGCGTTGTGGCAAGGAAAACTTAAGATGCAAGAGCGAGTGAAGTGAGTTCATGACTCCGGACCTGGTTCGAAGAAGATTGACGTTGAAACGTTCCGCTCACTCCAAATAGGTTAGGTTAGGTTAGAACGGTGACCAAATACGTCGAAATTGGTCGCAGTAACAAAATTAGGGCACTCCGACCGAATTATGAAACGCTTTAAATAACTATACTACGGTAAATAGTGTTATCAATTATAACATAGTCCAAGTAAATTTTAATTTTATAGGAGGGTATGCATTTTGTCAAAGGTATGAATTAAAACATTTTAGAAACTGTCACTCGATAAAATGTTTTTCTTGGTAATAACTTTTATATTAACTAAACAATATGAGTATAAAGAATATTTGATTTGTTATTCTATGATATGAATTATCGAAACATTAAATTTTATTTGTAACAAAAATCTATGATTTAAGGTTTTTCGAAGCAAGCTTTCTGCGTATTGATTATTCTGTGAAATGAGAAAAAAATTATACGAAATGAAATTCTTTTGAATTTCTGTCTGTAAAACAGTGTACAACCATTATAAACACATTGGGACTCAAAGCCGCACGCGGGCCGAGGACTGAATGCAATGAATGAGCTGTCAAATTCATGTATTCGTATTCCGCATCCCCAAAGTTAATTGAGAAGTTCGAGCGCCTATGGTGTTAAGAATAGATAGTGCAACCAATTTAATTTCGTGGTGTTCGTCGTCATGTTCACCTATCTAGATGAACGCTTACCGCACTTTAGGTAGTAGTTTGGCTCAGAACATATTATGTAGTTATTAGATTAATTTATTCACTAAAGTCCATTTAAATTTTGTTTTATAACACCGATTAATAACAGGCAAAACCAGACCACCGATAAAATGTTTTATTGGGAAATGTGCTTCACCTATGGTGTTGCATTACAATAGAATTCTTGAAATCGTCTCGCGAACCGGCAACCACGGAGACCGGGGGCTGGAAGGATGGCGCAGGTGGTTTTTTTTTTGGCCACAAGTATTCCCCGCAAAAACGTGTTTTTTTTAAACTGGGAAATTGTAAGTACTTTTTTTGCCGTTTCCCTGTTAGTATTGGCGGGGGGTATTCGCGAATTTTGTAGGATACAGGTAAGTGAACTAAAAACTTTTATCGTTGGAAATATTTTTTGTTGATTCATAAAATGAAATTGCTGACTCGAACATATAATACAGTCGACGGGCAGCCAATTTAAATGGATCTTTTACTGGAGAACGGCCAAGAATCCTGGTGGGCTCGCAAATAGAAGGATTGATGAAACTCGCGCAAAGCCGTAGTGAGACATAGCAGCTGTTTATTGCGAACGTGCGGCCTTCCGCTGAACTGTGGCCTATAATCCGTATTCTGCCTAATTAAGAACTGACTCATCGGTCTACAAGTCGGTAGGTACCTTGCGCTGAGGTGTGTTTACGTACTGAATGGTCAATTGCTTGATAGGTATTATCTACAATAACGCGCTGGCGGACATCGTAATAGCGTTTTAATGCATAGTAAATAATCTAACAATTTCTTTAAACGAGTTCGTCAAGGTTAAAACGTAAAGCAAAGGAAATATTATTTCTAACAAAAATTCAATTATGTATGTAGAATGGACAAGGTCACGAGTCTGATGATTTAATGTTTTTTGTTGAATATGTTTAGTTAAGTACATAATTTGTATCTTAGTGCCTACCTGGTTCTGTAAATTGACTGTTCCATTGGCAAATACCTGGGTAAATATTTTTAAACATCAGGATGGTTGAATATTCACTATCTTAATATGTCCTCAAGGATGAGATGAAATTGTGATGTGTGATGACAAAAGTTAACATTTTGGAGTTAATACTTGGCAAATGAGTCACTAAGATTTCCATTATTGTAAATATAGGTAATAATCAGAATGAATAGGTAAGTAAAATTGATCAAGATCCTCTGTGGTAGATTGTAGTTAAAAATCCCTGAAAATATTTACAAATCAAAATAATGAAATAAAAACATTTTTAAAGACAACTTAATGCAATTTAAATAATAAGAAAATAAAGAACTTAAGTTTTGTAAAAGAAACACTAAACAAAACATGGACAAAAAAAATCACATCCGAATAAAAATAAGTAAAATAACATAAAAAATAATAAGCAGAGTTTCTTTATGAAGGGCACTTACTTGGTTTGTTATAGCGAGCAGGAGACGCATTATAGAAGTAGCAGTAGACCCCAAAGGCAAGGACTATCAGCAAGAGTAGCAGGATACGGGTGGAGAAGGGCCGGCAACGCAGAACGCGGGTCCTCATCTTGGAAACTGTAAAGAACCATTCCTTTAAAAAAAACTACATAGTCCATTAAATATTTTTAAAAAGAATTTCATTTACTAAAGTAAATAATAATCTGCTGCAAATTTACCATAAGAAGGCTATGACAACATTCTGCAATTTTAAATAATTAATAATTTTTCTCAGAAAAAAGTTTTGAAAACAGTTGAACAAACTTTTTAATTCTCTCGTAAATGGGTAACTGCTTACATAAGCTTTTTTTTAGTTACTGCTAAATAGATAGACTTATTATATGATGTGACTGAAAATTGTAAGTAAGATTTCATTATTCCCTTGAACTTTTTTTTACGACTTTATTTCTAGATCGAGAAAAACGTTGTAAATCTTGTATGTGTAAATCTAAATCAAATTCCTACATTACCTTATAATATTAGAGTGTAGGTAGAACAACTACATAAAGCTATACATGACGCCTTAGAGGTTTAAATACTTACGCAACAAAGCTTATTTCGATAGAACATGACCAACTAACGACGATATTCGACTACCCCTAAATAAAACAATAATCTAAAATATTTATCAACAATCGAGTCCTAACCAGCCAGCTTCAAGATCGAAAACAACATAAATAAAAGATTATTTACCTACTTAAAACAGTCAATGTGAGACATCCAAACACTAAATCACTCTCTATCAACATCAAAAACAACCCAAATACGTAAAACAATAATTTAAAAACTACAACCAAAAGTTTAACACAAAAAAGTGACAGCTAAAAAATAATATTGGCTCGACGTATATCGACTCAACCCAAACTAAACTGTAGGTAAACAGCAAAGATGCGGCAAACACTTCAAACTATTTATAATAATTTAACTCACATTTTATAAGTCACCACTTTTCAAGAAAACAATGTCCACATTTTATTTTTCGCCAAATAAAACCGAATATTTATTTAACTGTACTGTATAACTTATCGAATCACGCTTGCATGCGGCAACTGAGCGCCCCAGCGTACTCCCAACCCTCCGTGATACGGATACAATACCGATTGGCAATGGCAACCTGCTCGCTTCAGAGTTGCCAGCCTTGCTCCAAAGACCTACCAAACTATATTTTATAAAAATTTGGAAGTTTTTTGTAAATTATTTTTGTTCTCTCTTAAGGAACTTCGTAAAGCATTAAATACGTTAGGTATAGTGACTGATATCTTTTCTAAGATTGGATACTTTATTTTATTTTCTGTAATTATCTGCGAAATAACACCTTAGCAACATTACAATTGTCTATGTGGTAATAATCTTTGTTTTGTTGTCTACTTGTACTATTATGTATACTGTGTAATTTTACTTGTTTGACAAATTACGATTTTTTTTTTGTCGCGCCACCCCAAATCCCGCGCGGTCCCAAATGCGAACCGGGGAAAACTTTACTAGAAGGTTGGCTACACGTGGCATACTAACTTAACTTATCCGGATACCAGCCGAAAAAATCATAATCTATTAGTAGAAAAAAGTGGCGTAAAAGTTTGAAAGTTAAAAAGTGGAATAAGCAATAGCTATTTTTGAAATTGTTTGTAGTGATCATATTTGGGCCGTATATTATGGAGTTTTTAAATATTCATGATTAGCGGCTCATGTAAAATATGTATTTCAATGTTTCTGATTTTCCTTTTGTTTCTCAGTAGGTACTTTGCAGTCCGAAAAATTGAACTTATCACCAAGCACACCGAGCTATAATAATGAAGTTTTTGAGGCCTTGGCAAACCTCACTAAAAGGTACGATACACCAAACCAATTGTGGACCTACATATTATGTAGGTAGGTATACCTACACAAATATGTTGGAATTATTATTATAAGTAAAACATAAAAATACATTAGGTGTCTAAAATAAATTAGCGAGCTGGGCAGAAGCAAACAGAACAATTATTTTTAGGTAGTAAATTGTACATAAGTACTATAATTATACCTAGTAGCTTATCAGTGTAGTGGTAGGTAACTCAACTCAAATACTCTATGTGTCGCAAGCAAGGAAGGCGGCGTATCGTGTCATTACATTATTCTTACGTTGTTTGAACAATTAAACATGAGATACAACGAGCTCGGCAATACCGGAATCAAAGTCTCTCATATCAGCTTGGGAGGCGCGTCGTTTAGTAACTTCTACGGGTAATTATACTCATTTATTAATGTAAATAACAGACTTTGTTTTCTCTGCTTGTGAGCCACAGAGCATCATACATTTAATATTGTGAGCGGTGCATTATCACTTTAACATTTCGTCCGTTATTATTACGACATGTCGTCCGTCCGTCCGTATTTGTCAGGAATCTTGCAATGTTAATATTAACCAGAGAAGCTCATGCTGCTCATGTATATTTTTAAATCAAGTTTGCTCAATTTAGGTATATAGGTGGCAATGACGAATTATTTATACGACCGGCTGCTGTGATTGTAACTCGGTTATTGTTTATGTTTTGTTCCATATATTCGCGTTTATTTTTAACTCGACCGCGCGATGTGGCAACTCGTACGGATATGTTTATTTTTCTTTTTATATGGAACGGATTTAATGTGTCTTTGTATTCGATTTCCTCATACAGCGCAAGCTCTGCTGGGGTCAAGGCCGTTTATATAGATCGTTGACATTGATTAGGTACATTAATGGTCACGTTACGAACGATTGCTCTAAATAGTAGAAGAATTTCGACACACCATTCTTAAACGCCTACGCACATCGTAGGTAGCTAGGGAAAATGTTTCATTCAATAGTGTTTAACTCATTCAATCATCGACTGTTTTTGTCTGTACCTACTTATAGCCAAGGAGCGGTTATAATTTTATGAGTTTATGACCTAGGTATGATAATGAAAACTGCACAATATCTTGTTATCTTCGAAAAAGAGTTATAAAAACGCTATTTTTTAGGTAGTAATAAATTAATCGTGTTGTGTAACACCGCGTTAGCACCCGCTGATGATTATTTGCATCATTATTTTTTAACCCTGATATTATTCATTTTGGGTAGAAAAAACCAACAGTTTTCATCTGCTTATTTTTTATTCTTATTGTTTTACCGCATAAAAGGTTATTTGTACCTAGTTTATGAAGTATGTAGGTACCTATCTAGGCACTTGCCCACCTGCCTATTTAAAGGTGACCAACCCTAGATTTCCTACCCCTCATCTTAGCTCATGTGGTGAAGAATATTAGCTCTGACTTATGGTTGAAATGGCGAAATAGATCGGAGTGTTTAGCACCTAAATAACACTGGATGGATGAAATGGCGACAGATCACGGACTCACAGAACACAACACTCATTTTTATAAAACAGCTTTTGCCCGCGGCTTCGCTCGCGTTTTTTTTAGAATTTGACAATCAATTCGGGTTGTGGCGTTATCTATTATCATACGAACGTTATTGTTTTTTTCCTCGGGAACAGTAGGTACTTTTTTCGGGATGAAAGGTCCTTGATGTCCGTCTGCAAAATTTCAGGGGCCTTAGTCTGCTATTGCAATAGTGTCAGAATGGTCTATAATTGATTTGGAACGGGTCCCGTGGTACTAAGGAGCTACTCCTCATTGATATGGCCATTAGCCAACAGGTTCGCCGTTCCCGAAGGGATCTGTCGACATGTTGGATAGACTATAAGAAGGCTTATGACTCTGTGCCACATACATGGCTCATGAGGGTGCTAGAGTTGTATAAAGTTGATGCAACTCTGCGCACCTTCCTGATTTCATGTATGGGCCAATGGAGGACAGTCCTTCGCTATCCAGGATGTCAGCAAATCCAGAGGAATAGCGAGCCAATAAGGATAGAGCGAGGAATATTTCAGGGTGATAGTTTGAGTCCACTTTGGTTCTGCTTAGCCTTGAATCCTCTTAGCACGCTGCTGGAGGATTCAGGTCTAGGCTATCGGTTGAAGAGAGGTGGTCAAGTTATATCTCACCTCCTTTACATGGATGATCTGAAACTCTTTGCCCCCAACGATTTTCAACTGATGGAGCTACTGAAGGTAACTGAAACTTTCAGTCGCGCCATCAGGATGGAATTTGGTGTGGACAAATGTGCGGTCATGCATGTAAAGCGAGGGGAGATTGTGGAATCTGTGGGAACCCAGCTCTCGGATTCCATAAATCTTAGATCCCTCTCAGCAACCGAAACCTATAAGTATTTGGGTATGTCGGAAGCGCTGCGCATCAATGATGCTGACATGAAGCAATCGTTGAAGGAGCGTTTCTTTGGCCGCCTGAAAAAAGTATGTAATAGTCTTTTATCGGGCGGAAATAAGGTGCGTGCCTTCAACGGTTGGGTCATGCCGGTTTTGATGTACTCTTTCGGTATACTCAAATGGTCTCAAACAGAACTAGACGCCCTGGATAGGAAGGTCCGTACATTGTTGACGACATATCGAATGCATCACCCACGTTCTTCGGTTATGAGATTGTATATCCCGCGGAGGTGTGGGGGTCGAGGCT
This sequence comes from Eugnorisma glareosa, assembly GCA_947578425.1. Classification (NCBI taxonomy): domain Eukaryota; kingdom Metazoa; phylum Arthropoda; class Insecta; order Lepidoptera; family Noctuidae; genus Eugnorisma; species Eugnorisma glareosa. Next base: position 27,578,101 of record OX387957.1, read on the forward strand.
TTTTAAACGCTAAGACTCTCCACAATCGCGAGATGTGCAGTCTCAGGGAATATTTCTTAGAAACCGACGTGGGGATGCATCGAGATGTGGTCGCAGTGGACAAAGTCCTCACCCCGCTCTCCTTGGCTAAAGAGAACTGGCGCAAACCTGTAGTGCTTGACACTAACGACCGCAGGGAGGTATGGCAGAGTAAGGAGCTCCACGGACGCTTTTTCCGGGCTCTACATGGGCCCGATGTAGACCTATCCGCGTCCGTAGCCTGGCTACGTTCCGGGGACCTCTTCGGAGAAACCGAAGGTTTTGTCTGTGCAATTATGGATGAAGTTATGATGACGAATAACTACCGGAGATTTATTGTGAAGGACGGCACGGTTGACATATGTCGGGCATGCCACCGTCCAGGCGAATCAATCCGTCACATTATCTCCGGGTGTTCTCGTCTAGCTAACGGAGAGTACTTGCATAGACACAACCTTGTAGCCAGGATTATCCATCAGCAACTCGCTCTTAAATACAGCCTTGTGGAATCGGAAGTGCCGTACTATAGGTATGTGCCCGACCCAGTTCTCGAAAAAGGCAGTATCACATTGTACTGGGATCGATCCATCATCACTGACAGGACTATTCTAGCCAATAAGCCTGATATAGTGGTGGTGGATCGATCAGAACGGCGCGCAATGATTGTTGACATAACGGTCCCGCATGATGGGAACCTCGTGAAAGCCGAGAAAGATAAGCAAATCAAGTATCTTGACTTGGCTCGCGAGGTTGTTGACATGTGGGATGTGGACTCAGCGATCATTGTGCCGATAGTCGTATCAGCCCATGGCTTAATTGCCAAGAGCCTCGATGAATACCTGAGGAGGCTCTCGTTAGGCAGCTGGATCAAGGGCTTGATTCAGAAAGCGGTACTCCTGGACACGGCTCGTATTGTTAGGAGGTTCCTCTCTCTGGAGCCCTGACCGCCGGTAGCTTGGACCCTGTTCCCGATACCGGTGGGCAACAATTTTTTATATTTTTAAATGTTTTTATATTGTTTTTATAAGAAATATTTAAAAATGTAAATAATTTGTAAAAAAGTTAAATAAAGGGAATAATAATAGTATTACTAATAATAGCTCAAACCGACTACAAACATAGACATGATCAAGTAGCTAACGTAATCCACCAGAAACTAGCTCATCAGTACAAACTTGTGGACACAGTAGTACCTTATTATAAATACAGCCCTGAAACTGTACTAGAGAACACCACAACAAAGTTGTACTTTGACCGAGCTCTCTTCACCGACACCGCACAATTCATTACAATAGACCAGACATTACATTGATTAACAAAATAAACAACACTGGATTCCTAATAGATATAGCCGTGCCAAACACTCACAATTTACAAACTACAATAGCCGAAAAACTATCGAAATATACCGAGTTAAGGGCATTACATTGCCCAATGACCTTGAGCATGCTGCCCCGTACTAACTTACGACGAAACGGCGAGAGAGAGAGGGACGAGTGCGGCAGTGACATAGTGCTTTTCGCGAAATTTCCGATTTTTATAATATATTTTAAAATATTAAAAGAAATATGAGAAAAAAATCAATACACATTGTTAAATACGTCATTACGTATTTTTTGGTATAAAATTCATGCCGAGTTATTGAGCCGTTATAGAGAAAATTTTCAATTTAGGTTGAAAAAGGACCTATTTGTTACGATTTTTCGATAAAATTTGAGTTAGTTTATTAAAATTTTAAACAATACAATGTATTTGTGATGACCTTTACTTTAACATATATTTTTTATATTGAAAACGCACAAAAGGATTCATCTACAAACTTCTTTAAACACATCATGCTCAAGGTCATTGGGCAATGTAATGCCCTTAAAAGATGAAATAACGCGACTTTGGCGCCTACAAAAAGTAATAATTGTCCCCATAGTTATTTCTTCAACAGGAGTCATCCCCAAACAGCTTCATCAGTCTGTTAGTTCCCTAAACTTACCAGCTAACACCTACCACTTACTGCAGAAGGCAGTGATTCTAAACACATGCAGGCTAGTAAGAAAGTTTCTGCAGTGTGAGTCTGACAATATCATACAGTCTGCGTACAACCGCGTAGAATCTAACATTTCCATACCCGAACATAACCCAACTGATGAACACTTGGCTTAGGCCCGTGCCATTAGAACTTCCCGGCTAGCCGGAGAAACAAAAATGTCAAAACAAAAATAATAATAATAAATTTATTTCTCAAAAAACTTAGTAATATTTTACAAAAAATAGTTTGGCAGTATTAATTTCTAATAATGGATGTAGCCACTGCAACCGAACTAGGCAATGCCTGTATTTCGGTTTTCAGTGCCTTTTCCCTCAATTATTTTAGCAATAAAATGCCAACAAAGGAAATATGGTCGGTTGGTTGTACTACTACTTAAATTTGGAATAACTTAAAACTAACTTAAACACACTGTTTAAAATTAAATTACCTAAAATATAATAAGACACTTTCTTATTATATTTTAGGTAATTTAATAGTAATCTATACGTGAGTGAGAAGTGTTTCTGAGTGTGTGTGAATTAGAAGTGATTTATGTGGAGTTTGAGTGATGTGGGTGTATTAGTGTGTTGGTATCTGTGGGTATGTTAGGGTGAGTGTGTGTGATTGAGATGCACGAGCTTGATTTAACCTAAGATTATTTTAAGTAATTCGAACCTAACATTCTTATTAGTGATCAACGTTTAGTAATAACTCCGTTTCTTCATAATTTAGTTGTTGCAAATATTCACTTACTATTTGTTTACATTTAGATTTAGTATGCGGGTAAATATTTAGTTTTTTATTAATTTTGCTATAAATGAAAGGACCCAGAAATTCAAAAAATCTTTCACTAAATTTGGTTTTACAAGTGATCCGTTCCATACATACTATTTTATTTCTTCGGTTTTGCACGAGTGGGTCGTAAGGTAGTTTTGTATGTTGTTTAAGAATAATGTTGAGGATGAAAAGTTGTCTTACTGTCAGAACTCCACAAATCTGGTATAGAGAGACAGTAGGAAAAGGGGTAGGTTTAAAAATACACACCTTAAGAATTGCGCGCTGAGCGATTTCCATGGATTTCATAGTGGTTTTAAAAGTACCCCCCCCAGGATGAAATGCAATAATTTAATAATGACTGACCTAGGGCATAATAAATTTGTTTTAAGAGATAAGGCTCAGCAGCGTGCCGCAAATTTTTAAAAACATATATGAGCTTGCGAACTCGTGCACCAAGCAGCTTGATATGTTCCTTGAAATTTAGATTTTTATCTATAGTAACACCTAAGTACCTGATGGCGTGAACACGTTCCAGTGAAGAACATGCGCAGTTGACTTTCAGGTCACACTCATGAGAGATAATTTTGTGGCTGTTACTGAGACTTGAATAATTTTTTGATGCTGAACGAAATGTACTTGGTTTTTTCTAAATTTAAAGTCAGAATGTTCGCCTGAAGCCAGCTTCTTGCGATATTAAAGCCCTGCTGTGCAGCATCAAATACCTCATCCCAAGTACTGGCGGCAAAAACTAAAGCAGTGTCGTCTGCGAAGGAGATGATTTCGCCTAGGGTGAGTTTGAGACTCGTGAGCTCATTAATATATACAAGAAATAAGGTGGGTCCTAAGATGCTGCCCTGTGGTACGCTATGTGTAACTGGAAGGTAGGTACTTTTGTATTTACTCACACGAACACACTGGTTTCGCCCAGATAAGTAACTTTTAAAGAGTTCTAGCTGGGTACCTCTGATTCCTATCTTCTCGAGTTTATCCAATAAGAGAGAAACAGAAATCGTATCAAATGCCTTGGCGAGATCGAGAAATATTGAAATACATTTTTTTCCTTTGTCCAAATTTGTACTAATAAACCTGGTGAGTTTGTTCACTGCTTGTTCTGTGGACTTACCATGCCGAAACCCATACTGATTTTTAGACAATAGATTATTTTTTTCCAGATATTTTACCAAGCGAGTGTTTATGATTTTTTCCAATATTTTCGATATCACCGGTAGTATGGATATTGGCCTATAATTATTGATTTGGTTTCTGTCCCCACTCTTATAGATTGGGCACACTTCCGACCTTTTCAGGGAATCAGGGAATAAGCCCGATTGTAAGCTATCATTGATAATTTTTGTAATAGGTGGTATAAGAATATTTTTATGCAATTTTAGAAATTTACTACTAAGCTTATCACAACCCGATGCACAATCTGTTTTTAGACCATTGATAAATAGGGTAGCCTACCTAAACTTCATTTACAGTTTTACACACGACCACCACTTCATCAGCGTTGCGTTTGAAGTGGCCAAAGGCACAGTATAAATATTTATATTGTGCCAAAGGCTTGTGTTTTTAGTAGTGTAGTTAAAAAATGGAACAGCCGATCAGCTTTTAAAAAAAACTAATCATGGTGCCAGATCTACTTGCAATGATGTGACGATGAGGGGACGATAAATGAATGTCTCTAGGAGGCTACGAATTTTAAAAATAATTTTAAATGATAAAACGACAGGGTAGCCATAGTGATATTATAATAACTCTGTAAATCCATATTTGTTACGGCCGCGAATCATATTTTCATCAACATACAACCTGACACTGACCTGCAAATTGCGCATCCACCTTAAGTATTTGGCGGGCGCTTCCCCTTTATGTAGTACCTAGACCTACACTTCTTAGTGTCTTGTTTTACTTCAACCTCTTACAAAGAAAGAAAAAAATGAAAGAGGTCGGCTAATACATACGGGCCACTGACTGTACCTACGCTCTTGGGGTACCTACAATTTCATACCTGGTTTTTTTTTTTTTTTAACTAGAACTAAAGTTAATAACAATGTAGCTTTCGATCTGTATTCAGCAGCCATGTCAAAGTTTGCAGTACGTGAATGCATAGATATAGGTACCCTTATCTTGCAAGACTTGCCCATCACGTGAATAATATGCTCGTTATTTGCCACTCGGTTAACTTCTAATTTAAACTATGTCATCTGAAGCGTACCTATAGTGCATTCTGCTGTTTACCCGAATTGCTGCTCTGATAAATTCTGATCTTAACGTAGGTACAACGCTTTATGCAATACAAACCAATCAATGAAACCTATCAAAAGAAATACATACTTACCTATCATACAATACTAACCTAAAATTGATGGAATTGGAATGATAATTGATAAACAGAACGAAGCAAAGTTTAGTATTAAACGTTCTCTTCTTCTATTCATCAATAGAACTATTAAATAACACATCTTGTTAAGAATGAAATCTATTTGCCCCTCTAACTTTAGGTTTTCTTCCCATAACATTATTTTTAACTAGCTTCTGCCCGCGACTTCGTACGCGGATCCTGTTGCTTTTGCCAGCGACAACGGGGTCGTCAAGAAAATCGAAGATCTGAAACGTCTGATGTAGAATTCTGAGGCCCGGGGACGGGAAAACAACTGGATGAGCGAGACGATTGAAGACGTTCCAGATCTTTCATTTTCGTAAGTCCACAGGAAATGCCCATCAGACTAAACAACTTTTGCTAAGACGTCATTCCTTAATATGTTATAGTGTCGCTGGGCTTTGGAGATCCACAACAGGGTTCCAGATCTCCAAATTTATTCTCACAGCAGAAAATGCTCTTCACGTGGAATAATTTTTGCTATGACACCATTTTTATATCTCTTATACTTTAGCTGTTCTGTTGCGGTTCTGCATCAGGTGTTCCAATTTCCAAAATAAATTATAGCCTATATGTTGCCCAGACTTAATACCTACACAACAAATACCTTTTCTTCCCGTTATTCTGTCAAATAAATATGACGTCGGGCTTATGTTATTTGAGTGTTTAATTTCCTTTTCCATTTATCTTCGTGACACGGTAGCCTACCCGGTAACGCAGGGGAGCAGTCACTTAGATTTTAATTGATCAGGTATCTTCAAATTTAAACTATAACTATGCCTAGTAAGAGGTCAAATCTTTCCCAACGTTCCAAAGGAGCTAAAAGATTGAGGATCATAAGATCCCAAGAATCTACCGAAGAGCGTCAGGAGAGACTTGATGCTGTTCGAGAACATCAGGCTGCAACTCGCTCCGTAGAAACCTCTTCGGATCGCGAAGCACACCTGCGTTCTCAGCGTATTTACGCATTTACATCCAGGTCTCTAGAGACCACTGAAGAAATCATGCATTGTCTCGTGAGTCGCAGACGTTCACGGATAGATAATTGCGCATTAGTTCTCAGCGTATCTACGCATCTGCTTCTAGGTCTCTAGAGATAAGTGCGGAACATGATGCGCGACTGTCCACTATGTTAAGCGTTTGCCTAGGTTTGCCCGTGGATGGGTTACCTCCCATTACATACCGAGTTTCCTCACTTCCTCACTGAACATCTGATGCAGCACCGCAACAGACCAGTTAAACTATAAGAGATACAAAAATGGTACCATAGCAAAAATTGTTCCACGTGATGAGCATTTTCTGCTAAGAGAATAAATTTGAAGATCTGGAACACCTGAAGTGGAACTCCAAGAGCCCAGCTACACTATTACATATATAGGAATGACGTCTTAGCAAGAGTTGTTCAGCCTGATGAGCACTCTCTGCGTAAAGACTTAGTTTGATGTACAGAATGCTTGGTTGACCGCTTCGTGAAGGGTTTTTTTGTTGTAAAGGTATTAAAGCTGGGCAACATATAGGCTATAATTTATCTTGGAAACTTGAACATCTGATGCAGTGATAGCTTTGATTTCCATATTACCTGATATGGTGCTCCAGTGTTCTTCGCGATCCGAAGAGGTTTCTACGGAGCGAGTTGCAGCCTGATGTTCTCGAACAGCATCAAGTCTCTCCTGACGCTCTTCGGTAGATTCTTGGGATCTTATGATCCTCAATCTTTTAGCTCCTTTGGAACTTTGGGAAAGATTTGACCTCTTTCTAGACATAGTTATAGTTTAATTCTGAAGATACCTGATCAATTAAAATCTAAGTGACTGCTCCCCTGCGTTACCGGGTAGGCTACCGTATCACGAAAATAAATGAAAAAGGAAATTAAACACTCAAATAACATAAGCCCAAAGGCTTATTTATTTGATAAAATAAAATAATAAATGGGAGCTTTGGCCAGTAGAGTCAAATTTTCAATGATTCATCGAATTTTCATCGAAAATCAGTCCTAATCTGTTATCGCCTTCACCGCGTGGTGGTACTCCACTACGCGTGTGCCAGGTCTTCAAATTTTATACGACAACAGAGAATGCTCATCAGGCTGAACAATTCTTTCTAAGACGTCATTCCTATATATGTTATAGTGTAGCTGGGCTCTTGGAGTTCCACTTCAGGTGTTCCAGATCTTCAAATTTATTCTCTTAGCAGAAAATGCTCATCACGTGGAACAATTTTTGCTATGGTACCATTTTTGTATCTCTTATAGTTTAGCTGGTCTGTTCCGGTGCTGCATCAGACGTTCAAGTTTCCAAGATAAATTATAGCCTATATATTGCCCAGATTTAATACCTTTACAACAAAAAAAAAATCATTTAAATCCGTCGAGTAGTTCCGAAGATTAGCGTGTACAAACAAACAGACATACAGACAAACAGACGGAATTATTTTTTTGGATTCGTGCTCTATTACTGTTTCCAAACCCCCCTCAATAATTATTTTTTTAATATATTCAATGTACAGACACAGTTTTTTTACTGTTTTATTATAAGTATATATAGATTTGAAGAAAAAAAAAATACACGCATACGCCATATTTGTAAAAAAATAAGTCCATATTCGTATTTATCTTGTTTTAGATCATTTGACGAAGAAAAAGGTGTGCAGTTAATTAAAGAAACTCTCAAATGCGGCGTTAATTACGTCGAAACTGGACCCTGGTATGGCGCAGGAACATCCGAGCGAACTTTTGGAAAGGTAGCTAATTTTTACTATACTTTTAAAGTACAAAATATAAACGTGTGGAATGACGAGAATGGAAAATAGTCCGGAGAATAGGCCGAATATTAGGCCAGCATTGTATTAATTAAATGTTTAGGGGACAGGGGAGTGTAATAAGTTGTATCCCGCGAAAAGTTCGATCCGCATATGTTTTTTTTTTTTGAGAAATATCTAATATGAACTTTATATTAACCAGGTGGCCTACCATGACGTCCTAGAGCAGGAGCAATTCCAGTGTGTGAAAGAGATGGCGCTAGACGACCTGTATAGCTCTGTCTCTTTCCCACACTGGAATTACTCCTGCTTTAAGACGTCATAGTAGCCCCCCTGGTGCTTTATATTAAGCCATCCAGCCGTTTGGAATGTAGGGCAGCCAAAGAAATCGACTTACTTATATACACGCTCGTAAAACATTACCCTCCTTCAGACGCAGTCAGGTAAAAACTTAACATTTTCCAAGACCGGATCTAGTAAAAAAAAACCTAAAACGCGTTTTTGTGAATAAAAACTTTGTCCTGTTAACTATTTTGAATTAACCCCGGACACGGACTAAAATAAAAAAATCAGTGTTTTTAATAAGGACGTTTGACGGTAGTGTCTGTGGCAGAAATGTGTGTAAAGAGATTACGGAATCGTTTACATAAACATCTACATAGACAAATAAATAAAATTGAAGTATCTGTTTGTAATATCAAAATAACAGATTTTTGCTGAATGCATATTATTGTGAAAATATATACCTACGGCACTTATAAAACTAAAACATTTTTTTAAATTTTTCTCTGTCTGTCTGTTTGTTCCGGCTAATCTCCGAAACGGCTGGGCCGACTTTGACGGGACTACTACTACTAGCAGATAGCTAATGATAAAAGGATTTTATTTTAGAAAAATAATAAGGGCTCCGTGCAAAAAAATTAAAACCCGTGAAAATGTTAACAATATCCGACTCAAAAAGAAAAAGTCATATTTTTATAATATTTTCACACGTATCAAGTATCAAGGGGCCTTAGTCTGCTATTGCAATAGTGTCAGAATGGTCTATCATTGATTTAATAAGGCCCCTAGCCCACGGCGTATTGAAGCGCGTTCGAAACTCGTTTGACGTGCGTACAAAGGGTAATTCGTCTGCGCGGGGCCTTATTAAATCAATGATAGACCATTCTGACACTATTGCAATAGCAGACTAAGGCCCCAGGTCGCGGGTTACAGCTAGTCTTGGTATATGCATGACCGATAATGATGAGGAGGGATCAAATGCATGCTATTAAAATAACGATCATTAGAAATGTTGATGTAAGAAGATGGAGAGAACGGCTAAACGGAAAAACTTGAAAGAAAAATCTTGAAAGGTTGGTGTTTTAAAAAAACTTGTTGCATTGACCATAAGTAACACGAGACATGGCTGAAATATGAAGATGTAGTTATTTCTGATTTCCTTCACATCACAAGAACAGGAATTAGAACATAAGAATAACACAAGAACAAAATGTATCTTTATGGCTTAAAACATTTTAATTGTTCGGAATTAACCCGTGATGACCCTGCCTGGATACAGATGGCAGGCAGACAGATTTGGGAACGTAGTTCCTATGCTAAGTAGGTAGTTACTACAGTTACTTAGCTAAATTAACTGAAACTGTCTTGTTTTTAAAAATACTTGCGGCTGTAGTCAGTCCAGTGACTTTTAAGATTTTACATTTCCCTGGTAAATTCGTACGCTGTACGATTTTTTGTTGAAAATCCATTAAGTAAATTAGCAAGTTTTTTTGCACATGATATAAAAGTAGATTTGCTAAAAAAATAATGTCATGTTTTGTTCCGTAGATTTTTTTTTTTGCAGTAAATACAAGTCATTCGTTCTTTTTAATAAGTAAGTAAGCAATACTTTTTAATAAGTAAGTAAGCAATACGAGTAATATAATGGCAATGGCAATACATCCTCTTAGATATCGAGGAGACATTCTTTCTCCAACTCAATTACCTACTTAGTTCGTCTCATGAAGGATTTTCCGACGTAGGAAATAGGAATATGCGGGCCGTTCTGTAAAGGACCAAGCACTTGAACGAATACGGAAGCATTTGATTTTGTTCAATACCAGTCTATTTTTATGATCTGGCTCTACCTATTATTCTTTGCTATTCTGAGGAATACGGGGTGGAATCCCTTCCACTCCGTATTCCTCACAGAAATATTTCATAAGTATTGCATTTTGTAGCAAAACTGTTTTTTTTATCATCCGATGAAAAATTTCCTATAAGTACCTACATCATAATTATTGGCTAGGCTACTGATAGACTTCGTTATATGTTGTACTGCATTTTATATATGTATAGTATAAACCTACTACGTTATCGTACAATCGTTTAAAAAATAAATGTCCTCAAAATCTTAACAACCTGTGGCAGAGTGTACATACCTACGTATGTACACACGGCACGACACATAAAGCTATATTTCCAGTGTAACTTGACCTCGCTTTTAGAGATCTGCATATATTGGTTTAGCATAGCTTGATTGGTTTTCGTGCGTAGTACCTTCCTACGTTGTCGTGTTGAGTGACTGCTGAAGTGGTAAATGAATGTTAGGTAGGTACCTGAATGAATGAAGAAATCTGCTATGATACCGAAATGGTACAGAAAAGCGTTAAAACTTACGTGTAGTAGGTAAAATCATCAAAGGTAGGTCCTTTGATGATTTTCACAAACGAGTTGAAAGTTCGCGTGAGGAGTCGTGGCTAAATAATATACCAGCCGCTCGGGTCTATGTTTAGGTTAAGCCGTGCTTACATAGGCCGGTCCGTGGATGGGTGGCCACCCATTACATGCCCAGTTTCCTCCGAGCCTCGAAAAGCACGCACGCGTTGGGTAGTTCTTTGACAGTCGTTAGGAACCGGTCAGTTAGTCAGTGACCCGAAATTCCGACAAGGAGTATCATACCTATTACTCAGTACAAACTGGGTTGTGGGGGTCAGATAGGCAGTCGCTCCATGTAAAATAGTGGTATTCAGCTGCATCCAATCGCTAACATAATTGGGGAAAGGCTAGGCATATGATAGGTAAAATATGACGTGTGCGAAGTTGAAAGTTCGCGTGACAATACATTGTGGCGGATTTGACGCGAAGCGAGCGCTACGTTCTGTGTACCTTTTCCAAGCAACAACAATGAACTGTTGATCCGTAAATATGTGGTGACAATTTGATATTGACAGTTTCGCAGACCAAATTTGCGACTAAAGGTCTATCCACACTTATCAGGGCCGTGCCCGGGACGTAACATAACAGGGCCGTGGCCGAATGTAGGTATGTAGGTACTGAAGCTTCGTCGCCGGCCCGGGCACGGTTTTTTTTTTTTTGATAATGGCATCTCGCAGTAAGCCTATGAGGCTGGCTACTGCTCAACCGGTCTAATCCTGTGAATGCCTTGAATTTAAGGCCTCATGCCAGGGGCAAAATGAGCTACGCACGGACGTCGTGAACGAGTTAATATAAAATGTACACAGTTTTTTTTTTTTCGGCACGGCCCTAATATGCGTGGATATAAGACCTTAAATTGTTAACACTGATATTTGTTTGAGGGTACGGTCCACGTCCCGGGCCCGGACCTGATATGAGTGGATAGACCTTAACACGTACTATACCGACTACCGATCGAATCACGAATCCTACTGGTAAGTAACTAATTACCTACTTAAGCGCCCAAAAACGTAAACTCAGTGCCCTATATCACAGAAGGGGAAAACCGATAGGAAAAACGAAAATTTTATCAGCCTAGGTAATTTAGGAACAGTCACATGTGGTTATAGTGACATTCATGAAGTCAATATAACTTATTTAATTGTTATAAATCCTAGCTGTTGCCCGCGACCTCCGTTCGCGTGAAATTATAAAAAATAAAGGGTGTAACAAGAAACTATACGAAGCCGAAAGGCACTTGTTCTCCCCGTCATTGCGATCATTTTTTTGTTCAAGACCATACCCGGTAACCTTTTAGTTACGGAGATATTTGGGGTCAAAGTTCCAACGTTTTCACAAGTTTTTTTTTAGTGACATGTTTTAATGTAAGATTTTACTTAAAACACCTCCACAACCCCCGTAATAATCAATCCATCAATCAGCAAAATATGTTGAGTGCGTTACACTGAGTCCTACCGTAAAACGTGATTTTTCACCCAAAAAAAAATAGTTTCCCAGCAATATTGTTTACGGAAATTTACTTAGTTTGATGTATGTAACGCTTGGTTGACGGCTTCGTGAAGGTTCCTGTAACACCCTGTATCACCCTTTTGAATTGGATTTTGTTAACAGTTACAAGGGTTTTATTTTTTGCACGGAACCCTAATTATTTTTCTAAAATAAAAGTAGCCTGTGTTAGATAATCCTTAAATCATCAGCTATCTGCCAGTAAAAGGCCCGTCAAAATCGGTCCAGCCTTTTAGGAGATTAGCCGGAACAAACAGACAGACAAAAATGGAAAAAGAATGTGTTTTTGTTATAAGCGCCGTTTATATTTTCAAATGCATTAATTAAAAAGCCGTTATTTTTATATTACAAATAGACACTTCAATTTTACTTATCTCATTATTTGTATAGAAGATAAAACTCTCATTGCTCCTATCAAAACGAATTCAATACCTACACATTGTCTCAAATTTAATGATTTCCTCTGCTGCTGGTCTGCTACTAAGTAGTTGGTTTATTTAAAAATGTCAAATGACGTCACGTCACTCGCTCATAAAAATCTTTAATTGACATACATGATGACAAAACTTTATCTCTTAACAGGCACTAGTCGGAGTTCCAAGGTCATCGTATTACATCGCAAGCAAAGTTGGAAGATATGAGCAGGCCCCGGAGAGAATGTTCGACTTCTCCGCAGAGAAGACGGAGGCTGGTGTGGACAGAACTCTGGAACTTCTCGGCTTGGACTACGTGGACTTGATACAGGTTATGAGCATGCGGGCGCTGCCCATTCAATCTAATACTCTTCCGGCTATCAGCATAATTGTGCTATCAGTCTCACCTCAGAGGGGCGACGTGACGATGTATCATGTAAACGTCTCGTGTATGCATACGCGAACTTGACCTTCGTTTTGATAGCTGTATATCACGGCCACTAGGTGCAATATTCTATGCAATGCCAATTGAAACTGACAGCTCTTGTTACGCAAGTACGCGTCCTATGATGATTCCGAACGGAAAATTCCAAATTGTTCTGTTATTGTTTCGAAAAAAAATAACATGATTAATAGCAGCAAGCAACTGCGATGTTTTATTAAACTGTTAATGTAAATACAAAAAAAAGTGGTTGTTACTTATAGCATTGCCAATAATTAAGGAATATTGAGTTCAATTATTTAATGGATTGAGGCAGATACACGGCACAAAGTGATCAAATATCAGTGTAACGAAAAACATATAATTTTATTAAATCAGTTTACATTTATTTTCGGCAATCCACGCAATTAAATTAAATACGGTAAATAGTTCGTCTGGTTGTAGTTTATACTGAGTACCGACCTGGTACAGTGGCTACAGGAAAATTTTACATGAAATTGAGGTCGACGGAGCAACAAATATTTCATAAAATTTGAAACTGATACAGTGAAGTCGAGATTATTATCTGCGTAGTTGGGGCAACACACATTCTTTTGTTTAAGAAGGAGCTCCTATAAAACTATAAACATATAGTACCGATAGCGCTAGGTTTTGAGGTTTCAAAAATATTAAAGTTGTTTGTAGTTATATAGTTTCAGGACCATTTGCCCAACCTAATAGATTACTTACTTAGTTTGTGTCGTCCTAGGTTCTTGCATAGGTAGAAATTTCGGTAATTGTCTTTTCGATCAGTATTAGACGAAAAGAAAATTACAGATAAAAAATTTACTTTCATGATCCTAGCGAAGTAGTAACTGATATACATAGGCATTTTGTGTCATGTCTGTCCTCGAGAATCCTGATTTTTAACTAGTAGGTACTTAACACGTCGTCCAACTAGCTCTAAAAGAATAGGTATTACAATAGGTTGAATAGGTGTTACGCGTTTTAAACAACAGATATCAATCTGTTGTTTAAAGCATTTATAGATATTTTATTTTTTTATAACAACACCCTGTAAAATCCACAAAAGAAATAATGCAAGTTATTAGAGTTTACGTGTTTTTGTTTATTATGGTGTAACAAAACACTATTCATCATTTGTGTTGTTTATATCGACGAAATATTATTATTTGAAAATAATAGTTACCAACTTCTTCGCACGAAGGGTGAGCCCGGGGAAGAGCGCGGGCGGCGGGCGCTAGCCATTGGGTACAATTTGTGACAAAAAGTGCGTGCGTTATTTGATTTGATTGATTTAAAAGTTAGTACTTTCGCTGTAGGAAGGTGCAGGTGACATTAGATGGACCGTTCCTTTTCAATCTTGAACGTGAATTACTGAAAATGCAAGTGACAGATGTGACACAAAGCGTGCACAAAACGTAATGTTAAGCTTTATAGGTACGACTGTATCCACGGGCTAGAAATTAGCAACTTTAGATTTTTTTAAACTTATGATATCAAAATAGCCCAGGACTATCAGTCTATCAGTCAGTATTCATTGAGTTTTTAATAATTGATAATCCGTAAATCTCAACTGTCTTTAGATCGTAGTGGATAATCTACATAATATAGTCGCGAGCCATCCTTATAAGTTTACGTTCTGTTCCAGATCCTAGTTGGCAACAATTCCGTTGTTTAACCAACTTCTAAAAAAGGTGGTTATGTATTCCACTAGCATCTGTTTTTTTCATTTATGTTCACCGATTACTGCATGATTTCTGGGCCTATTTACGTCATTCCTTTTGCATTTGGCACGGTTAGCTCGCGCGGTGGTCCCATTTACCTATACTATTCTTTTTGGGTAGTTTTTGACTAATCTTCTATAATACGTATTTTTTCTTCATTGTCTATGTTGATGACATGATGATATCATAATAACTTCTCGTTACAAAGTAAAATTTATAGATATTACAAGAATTTAGTAGGATATCTCAACTAATGAGGGTAAAATAAAAATAAAACTATTTTGCAAAAAAAAAAATAACCGACTTCCAAAAAAACACAAAAAAGTGAAAAATAGCTACTTTCGAAAGTCGGTGGCTTAGTTTGTTTAATTTACTGCCACCGACTTCCGAAAGTGTAGTTGAATTCGAGTAACTAGTTATTTTTCACTTTAAAACTGTTTTTTGGAATTGAGTTATTTCTTTTTAGCAAAAAGGTTTTTTTATAGGTCGTGGAAATTTATCGTGAACATTTCACAGACTTCTATTACCTAATTGAACATTCGCTCATTTATACAGTTCCGGGATGTAGAATGAAATACGGGTAAAAAGGGATAATAGGAGTGACCGACAGGGTTTGTGAGAGAGAAAATGCCGGCCGTTTTCTCGTATTGCATTTATACCTATAATTCTATATATTAAATGAATTATAATTATATTAATTGTTGCTCTGCTTTTGTTGCCCTCTCGTAAAACATACGCATTGTTCGAATTTGCGAACTTCTTTGTATTGCAGCTTTCCGTAATAAAACAAAAACCGGCAAAGTGCGAGTTGGACTCGCGCATGAAGGGTTACGTATCATCGTAGTAGCCCCCTTGAATTTTAATTTATTTCTATTGTTTGTTGTTATAGCAGCAACGGAAATACACATTCTGTGAAAATTTCATCTGTCTACCTATTACGGCCAAAATTACAAACTTTATTTCTATATGTATAATATAATGTGGATAAATGTGACTTTCAAGTGCCTAACTTAGGTACTGGTTTCGAGACTTTTGGCCGCAAAGTCCAAAATATGTCTGTGTGTAGGTAAGTATGTGTGTGTGTATGTAAGTATTGTGTAAATGTGCGTGTATGTATGTTTCTGATGGCCAGTGGAATGCCACTGGCGCTAAGAGCTATTGAATGTCAATAGCTCCTTTCTTCGATACTATCTGTTTCCTTGTGTCACTTTTAAAAGTCATGTATTTTAAGCCATACCTACAGATAACCTACTGTCGATCTATATAGAATTAGTGGCCTATTATCAGTCAGGAAACTATACCTTTTAAACATAATTCTATATTTACACAAATGCATTCCAGTCAATCCAGAAAGACAGAAACGATATTGTGGCTTACTCCCCAGGGGTACGAACGGCTTTCGCAAGGCGTCAGTATGTATGCCAATCAGCCTATATATACAACAAAATTAACGCGAAACTTAAGTTCCACCACGAGGTCTTGCATCAATGCAAAAAGGCGATAACCGAGTGGTTAATAACTTTAACATATGAAGAAGCAGAGCATATTCTAGACAGGCTTACATGAATACTTACCTTCTTTATCAATTTTGACTATAATGGCACTATCAGCAAATACGTAAACACACACACACACGCTCACACAAACACACACACAAATCCACCATCACACAAACACATACAATTACACACTGCACAGAGCTGCTAATTATTTTGTTTCTCTTTGTTCTTCAATTTAATTTTATAAAATCTCAATATTGTAAATATCAATTACTAGCGACCCCCCCGGCTTCGCACGGGGAATCACTCTATCTATTAAAAAAAACCGCATCAAAATCCGTTGCGTAGTTTCAAAGATTTAAGCATACAAAGGGACATAGGGACAAAGAAAGCGACTTTGTTTTATACTATGTAGTGAAGGGAAAGAGCGAGACAACCCCAACTCAAGTATTATTAATAACTTACTGGGGCTGTTGCATTCATATTTTGAAATGTAACCGTTTGAGATACAATAAACACTCTTTTTTTATAACTAAGCAAAAATTGCAATAACAATATTAAAGTAAGATCTTAGTGAAACTGTATGTACTTCTCAACTAAAAGTGTTTCTTTGACGCACCTAACATTTGACGTCACTACCGGAATCGATGCATTTTGTGTTTGCATTGCATTCCGTTTCACCAAAAACACGCTACATAAAGTATTAAATTGTAAAATAAGTGTTGTATTAGAGAATTAAACAAGTGTACCACAATGTTTTTATGGTCCAATACAGGGCAATTTACAAAAAAATAAAAATTGTTTTGTATTTCTTGCATATCCCTATTGTTGTTGTCCTGTATTACAAAAAACGGAATCTATCAAATTTTAATATCTTGGCATAATAATTATCGACTACCGTCTCAGCTTCCAACAACAAATTGAAACTTCAGTTAAAAGAATCCGCAAATTAATCTACATATTCAGAAACTTACGACATTTAACTGATACTTCAGTAATAAAATTAGTTTATTTCGCATTATGCCAGTCTTTGCTAGCCTACTGTATCACCACCTGGGGCGGTACTTCTAAATCGTATATAATTAGTTAAGAGAGCTCAAAGAGCTACATTAAAAGTCAGTTGTTTTTTCCCAATACGCTATCCAACCTTCAATCTCTACCAACACTGCAAAGTTGTAACGGTCCGGCAGTTGTCCATACTCATGACTGTATTGAAAAAAACACTCTGAACTACCCAAAGATCACGATTTCCTTTCTCAAAATAGAAGATCAGCAAATGTTTGTCCAATCATCCGTTTTAGCACTAGTTCTTCCCAGATTTTTTTCGCATATTTTGGCACTTTTTCTTTATGATTCAATTAATAATAAAATATCTATTTTCACACATGTTATAGCTATTTGTAAAAGAAAACTGCGCACCAGGCTATTAAGTCTTGACTACGCTTCCACAGAAAAGTTACTTAAACCTGTCTTAACAGTCACACATAAACACTCTCACATTCGCACATACACATTTACACACACATCTCACGCATTGCATCAATGCACTTTCATCACCCCATTTACACTTTCATCCTTCTACTTCATTTTTTAGGGTTCCGTAGCCGAATGGCAAAAAACGGAATCCTTATAGATTCGCCAAGTCTGTCCGTGTATGTCACAGCCACTTTATTCCGAAACTATTAGGACTACATAGTTGAAACTTCTACTAAGTTTCAACAGTAGATGTATTCTGTGAACCGCTTTATGGTTTTTATACAAAAATAAAAAATATATAAGATTAAGAGGCGTCACCCCATACATGGAACTGAAACTATTTTTTTTTTCATCAATCCTATACGTGCGAGGTGTCTATAGAAAGGTCTTTAAAAATGACATTGAGGTTCCTAAAACCATTTTCTCTCAATTTCAATCGTTTGAAAGATAGATACTTCCAAAGTGGTAAAATGTGTGTGTGTGTCCCTCTAATTTATAAAGTAAAAGGAGGAAAATTCTGAAAAAAATATAGGATTCTAGAACGTAAAAAAACTTACAGCCAAAATTGGTTTGAATATTGTTTGATGTTTATTTTTTGAGATTTGGGACTTTTTCATCAAACTGCAGCAACAACTTTGTTTTTCATTAAAATACTATGAAAAACAAATTAAGTTGTGTTGTTGAATGTAAAACAATTCAACATTATGAATGAACCTTCAAAATATTTTTATTATATTGTTTGGTGCTACGGAACCCTATGTGCGTGTGAGTACCTACGACTCTCACTTGGCCGGTATTTTTTTTTTTATTTATTCATGAATATCATAACCCATTTTTTTGTACTATTCATATTTTTTATTATGCTTGCAAGCAAATTTCTTTGTTTTCAATTTTCTTTTTTTTTTTGTTTCTTGCATATTTTTTACTTTTGAACTATTAGTAAATATCTCATACATAAGGTTTCAATAAGTTGATGTTTTTTTTATGCCAATTTCATATTTTGTTTTACTTAGGTATGTTTAAAAAATGTCTTCAAATAATTAATTTTAAGTTCTTGTTTACCTACTCCCAATTTAAATTGTATCTTTAGTATCTTGACAAAAAATGTAGCTAAAAATGTTATAAATAAGCCAGAGAGGTGATCTGTAACTCAGGACCTTCCTACTTCAGACCCCTTTATCTATATAAGATTGTGCCATGTACCAGTGCATGTAATTTTTGATGTCGAAAAATAAAGATTTATGATTATGAAAAATCAGTAAAAAAAGGTGACAGTTTAGATTTTTAGGTAGATTTCGTCAGAAAAAATCTACCTATTGATCTTGCATCTAAAGTCGAGTTTTCTGGAAATTTCATCATAGGGGTTCTAGGTATGACCCCTAGAGCCCAAATCAACCGCCGGTTAAAAAGTTTATATTACGTATATGTTTACTTATACACACATCAAAAAAAGTTTTCGATCACTTTGAAAAAATGAAATCCTTATTGTTAGGTACGGTAGATTATAGTATGATTTCTTCCTCTTTTTAGATTATTTACTTTAAAATATAGATTTAGAATATAAAAAAATAAAACAGTTCAATTGTTTTTCCATACAAAAAAGGTTTCAGTCCTAGCTTATCCTCATTCAGAAATCTGATTTAGTCAATTTTAACGGATTTAAAATACTTTTTGGTGGAAAGTTGTGATTGAAAAAATGCCAAGAGGATTATCAGAAGTTGTACGAGCATGAATAGTAACTTTGAGGGAAGAAGCTAAGGGAAGCCACTATTCAAGAATGGGACAGGTTACCCCAAGAAATGCTGGATAACTTGATTCTCAGCATGCCGAGGAGGATCTTCGTATGTGTTCGAGGCCGGGTGAGGAGTTATATTATATTGAATATAAACCTTTTATTAATAAATTTTTGTTTAAGTTTGGTTAAACAGTCTTTTCCTTTCTATTAAATTTCTGTTACAATTACATTATGATTAATTAATCAATTAAGGCGGCTTCGACCAAACTGGAATAAATCTTACTCTCGGTATAAATCGATACTTACTCGAGAGTAAATCAATATTCCAAGAATAATGAAATGGCGTCCTATTGTTTTGTGCTGTGATTGCAACTCAACAGTCAACACAAGGAATTTGTTGTTTCAAATAAATAAAATGCAACGTCTAAACGAATTGATTCAAGATAGTGATGAGGAAGTTATACCTAGACGTCCAAGGTGGCTCATAGAGAGAATAGATTTATTTAAATACTATGATGACCATGATTTCACGATAAGATTTCGTTAGAGCAAAGAAGCAACTTCTTTTTTGCTGACCAAAATTGAACATAAATTGGAATACATTTCCGACATTATTTTCTATTACATTTTAATGGAACTCTACTAGGCTTAACAAAAGTTCTTTTTCAAACGGCAGCCAATTGGGACTGCGTTTACGCATAATTTCACTCATTTTGCATTTTATAATGTAATAAACTTGCAAAACCCTAAAATACACACCACATGAACCAAACCGAAACGACAAACAGAACAACTCTATGAACATTGACAGCTACTTTACCACTTGACCACGCTATAGGTAATACGACAAATGTGAGTTGACATGAGTTTTGCTTCTGCAGCGTCCAGTTTGTAGAACAACGTTTTTAAGCCAGGTATTACATTCTTTCGCCATTCACTCTGCTACGAGTATACGCACATAGCTATTCCAATTCCAAGTATAGCTAAACGTTAGATTGCGTGGAAAAACAACTGTTGATTTACTCGAGAATAAAATCGTAGAATATATGTATATATATACCTATAAATATAGATACCTGGTATAGTTACTCGAGTATAAATTCGGGTTTGGTCGAATCCACCTTATAACTCATAAAAAAATAAAAACTCATTTTTTTAATAATTAAAGATTAAAACAAAAATATTTTTTAATTTCAAACAGGGTATTTCTATTTAAAGAAAACACTAGCGAACACAAACTTTTTTGGATGTGTGTACATATGAGGGGCGACAAGCAAAATTTAGCCACACTACAGGTCGCAATCGCAATTATGCACCGATTGCTTTTAAACTTGGGTTAAGTTCGTGAAAGGGCGGAATTTGTCCATGGGGGGTGGCGGGGGGGTTGTTCTTCGAAATACGGACATGTTTTATATTTAAACTTTTTTGATGCAACCCCTAACTTGGAGAGGAGGTCGAAATTTCCAAAATTTTTGGAAAATAAATTATATCTCTGAAACGGTAAACATTTTTTTGCGTCACAAATATTATTTTTTGAAAGCAAATTGTTAACTCTACAATTTTAATTTTATGAGATTAGCGATAAAACTAGTAGTAGTAGTAGTAGTAGTAGTAGTCGTTTAGTTTTCGAAATAAAAAATTATAACTGAAAAATTGAGGGCTAATTGGACTATGCTAAACTCTAATGGGAGGATTTTAAAATTATAGATAAGTAACCATTTTTCAGCTGTAAAACCATCATCTGCCCGTTAATTAAAGATTTTAAACAAAAAAAAAATGTTTATAAATTCATATCTCCTTTAATACGCACGATATCAAGTTGGTTTAAAATGTATAATGTTCTGCTCATTAACCTCTACAACTTTTGTCTAAAGTTTTTTGATCCAAGAGGTTGAAAAAAATAAGGGCGGAACCTTCTACGAAATCTACCTCCTCCTGCGGCTTGCCGAAGGGATTTTTTTTGCTTGGTGTTTTTGCAAAATTAAATTATAAGCAGTACATAAATAAGACACAACTAATATAAAACATTTTTAAAATTCTGCACACATAACCTCCTCCTTTAGGAAGTCGGTTTAAAGAAAAGACGAGAAGTTGTGTTTAGTCGAACTTAATTGGTTTCTGTACCCACCTAAAGAAGGCCTCCTCATCTTCTGCGATGGTAACCACTTTCCAGGCAGTATTTAGAAACCCTGCAATCACTTTACTACTAAAAATTCTCATGCACAACACAATAAGCAAGATAAACAAGCGATAATAATACCGCCGATTGGCGTGAAATTACCACTGTGACCTACGTTTCTTTGTGAGCACAAAATATCTTTACAACATTGTTACAAGCTTGGTATGGGATAAAATAAATATTACCGATAAAACACGAAATGACTTTATTAATTACAAAACACTTAAAACACACTACTGATTACTATTCACTTAGATAACGCACTTCTAGTTCACTTCGATTCGCATTGTTGTGTAGCCAAAATCAGACTGCCTGTTCCCACAAATACGACGGCGCGACGGCTATTTACATGACCACCGATCCTTCGAGAAATTTCCACAACTTTCTCGAACCTTCTTCACAGTCCATAATAGTGGAGCATCATCCTTCGAGAAAGATCCACAACTTTCTTGAATCTTCTAGACAGCTCCATATAAGAACATTGTCCTTCGAGAAAGTTCCACAACTTTCTCGACCCTTCTTCACAGTCCATAGTGGAACATCATCCTTCGAGAAAGGTCCACAACTTTCTCGAATCTTCTAGACATTTCTATGTACTGGAACATATTCGAGACAAATAAATAAAATTTATTTGTTTATTATTCAAAAAAATACCAGCTTTGTACTTATAACAAAAAAACAATAATTTGCTTTATTTTTGTCTGTCTGTTTGTTCTGGTTTCCGAAACGGCGAGACGAATTTGACGGGACTTTTACTGGAAGATAGCTGATATTATAAGGATTTTATTTTAGGATTTTTATTTTAAAAGGATTACAGTTCCGTGCAAAAAAAAACCCTTGGAAGTCACATATTGATTATAATTTCGCGCGGATGAAGGTTGCTGGCAACAGTTAGTCATAAATCAATCATAAGTATCTCCAACAAATAATATCAATACCTCTAGGAAATCGTTTTTTTTTTGCAATTGCACTTTTAACATTATGTATAGGATAATAAACGTAATATTAGCTGAAAAGGTTAATAAGGAGCCAAAACGAAAGCCTGTGGCACTTAGTCAGGAGGGCTCATAGCCTGATAAAGTACTTAGAAATTCCCTTTGTTAATTCACATTGCGCTGTTTTAATTCCCGACCCTGACGAAAACAGAGGGGTGCTATTCTATGAATGTGTTACAGCGACTACAACATACACTGTCTAAATGATATGGCGATAGTTTTTATTCAGACGATAAATATAAATTTTCTTGTTTTCTCAGAAAACATAGACGTAGTTAATTAATTCTTTACTTCTTTATTTCGTTTACTGTTTTTTTTTTGAGCACATACATCTGTGTCTACGTCTACCGTCTGGAAACTTTTGTTCATATTCGTGCTGGCACGAATTTTGATAAATTTTGTTGGACCAGTCTTTCTCAAGAGTCACTCCAAACGGCTCTTTGAAGAGCTAATCCGGACTCGAACTACACCGGCTCTTTGCGTTATTCCAATCAATATTGAAGTACACTTTAGGTATAGCTTCGGGTCTAATTAAAGAAAAAAAAATCCTTATGAATAAATTTCTTATGAAATAAGCAGTACCTTTGTGCTCTTCGATCATAATGTAATGTCCTGTTAAGTATTTTGTATAAATAAAGTCTTACTAATTGTTTCCAATTTTTTTTCTGCTACAGGTCCATGACAGCACCTTCGCCCCAGACATTTCGATCGTGCTCAAAGAGACCTTACCCGCTTTAGAAAGGGCAGTAAGGGACGGCAAAGCCCGATACATAGGCCTCGCAGACTATGATATTGATCTCATGAAAGAAGTCATTGAAGAGTCGGATGTGAAAATTTCTTCCATACTGTCTTACGCGAAATCTACGCTGTGTGACAATAGGCTGCAGAATTACATCAGCTATTTCAAGGTAGGTTAATTAATTAAGTTGGTAAATAAGCACATGCACAGCTCCTTTGTTATTTACTTTTTAAAACGGTGAAAGTAAATAATGTGGAAGGACACAAACACGCTATAGGCCCGCGGTCCAGACGAGGCCTGCGGGACAGCTAACATGTGTTTTTTATTACTTTTACTTCAACGGACTTCAAGAGAGAAGCAAAGCAAGTAAGAATGAACTGGCATCTTCTGAGCTGGCTCGTCCGCCAGAGCAAGCCAACCTCGCACAAAAAAACGTTAGAATTTTGGAATATCATTGTATGTAGCCTGGCCTGACCAAAATATTAAAAATCCTTTTGTAAATGGAATTTTTGAATCGACGATTTTATACTTCTTTAGAAAAGTTCCTGAAAATAATAATTAACATCCTACTTCTACGAATACTATAAATGCGAAAGTTTGTGAGGATGGGGGTGATGGATGTTTGTTACTCTGTCACACAAAACTTACTGACCGGATTTTGATGAAATTTGGCACACAGACAGTTTATAACCTGTATTAACACAATATGACTTTTAATCCCGGTAGAATGCTCCCGCGGGACATTACCGAACTCTTCACGGGTGAAGCCGCGGGCTTAAGCTAGCGACATGAAGAGAAAAGAATAGAATATTCTTTATTATGTACATCACCGTACGAGTAACATACAATCTACAACCCAACCTCCAACCTATGCTGCTTCCAGTTAATTTCATACATTCATTCATGAATAGGCTGCAGCATGAAAATGCATGATAGATTTTGTTTCGTTCGAGCCAGAGACCATGAATGTTTCAATTTTACCAATTTTAATACGCACACAGCAATCAACACATAAACCTTGTGTAAATTCATTTTACGCTTTCCAGCAGAACACCACTTGGAAAACATTAAACCCGCAATGGCCTCAAGCTATTTTTATTAAGATCGCACCCGGAGTATGTCCCCCGCAAAAGAAAAGCGAGTAAAACGACGTTATGATAAGAAATATTTTTATATATCTCGCATTCCACTCAACGATGCATAGCACGCCACACGCCAACCCCGGAGTTTGCGTTCCGTGCTCCGCGCATTGCATAAATGCGTCTAAACCCTGGGTAGACGGGGGACTTTTGTCCGACTCGTGTGTTCATTTGTTACGTTTTGCAGATGATTCCTGTTGTAAACTAGATGGACAAATAACACAGCGTTCAGTACGTCTAACCAAAGATATCCAAGCAAAAAAACACTGATTAAAGTGATTTTATTTTGACTTATTGGATGTGTTTATTCTAGAGTGTCGCCGGTAATTTATTATTTTAAGTCAAAATAAAATCACTTTAATCAGTGTTTGTTTTGCTTAGTTAACATTGGTTAGACGTACTGAACGCTGTGTTAAAATGTGTCCACCTATTCTAATGGGACCTTATATATAATGTGTCATTCACATCGCTATTCGTGTTCGCGTATTTGTCATATTTGCCCAAATACGACGATGGGAAGTGGCGCTCTTCGTCTGTATTTGCCTATTCTCACGAACAAGACGAACACGCGAACACGAGCACCCGTATCCGCCTGCATGACGGTTTTTTGCAACATATCAAAGGATTGCGAATATGCCGAATATGTTTGTTTGCCGTCCACACATCGCTTGCTCAGTAGTGTGCGTGCGGTGCGCGACAGCGGCGGACGTGTTTACTTAGTTTGTATACAGCTCGATCGCGATTCGCGCCCAAATGTTAATCAGTGCCCAAATGGATTGGAATACTATCAAATGCATCCCTGCATATGGGACTCGCAAACCAAAGTTGCGGACGCATGTATTAACAATAGCCTGGAATATCAAGGCACAACAAAAAACTTAAAAAAAGCGAGATACTTTGATGGCTGCTTAACGGCGAAACAAAATAAATTTTTTGTTCGATATTATAGCAAAAATATTCGTAAATGTTCGGATGATGTATATTCGCTGTTCATGAACGATATGTATACGGTGTATTCCTATTAATTGAACTTCAACACGAATACATATAGCGAAAAAGCCGAAAAAAAACGCGAACACCGAATAGCGATGTCAATTGCCAGCCAGCCTTATGGAAAATATAAAAAAAAACAGCGAATCATCTAAGGGTTAAACGAAGCCGTTTCAAAAGAATAAAAAAAATATCTTAGGTACCTACTATATTTTTATAAAAAACTAGCTGACCCGCGCAACTTCGTCTGCGTGCGTGCGTACATAAAAGAAAGAGAGGTTAGAGAGAGTGTGCGTCAACCTTAAAAGTTAGACATATGGCCATTGCGGATATTTTTTTAGAGCTTTTTAAGAGGGACAATTCCGACATACATGATAATTGCGTAACTTTAACCGTTCACGCACAACGGAAGCTCTCAAAAGGAGTAAATCCCTATTATATACTATTACCGATGGATAATCATCAAATTAATGACCCCTCCCACTCTGGACGGAGCGGAAGGGATTGTCAGACTTGTACTGACTAAAATCCACCCACGTTTCTTCTGTTGCCCTTTGCGTACCAGGGCCGCGGTATCTCTTTCGAACAGTCCCGCAACCCTGGCAGGCCTCGCTCCTCTCGGATCCCTTCCCGTTTGCTGACATCTCTTTGAGGCGCGTGTGGAACACGAACACGCCGTCACCACGGCCTGTCGTCATAAGACGGACGGATGGCGAGCTAGCCCATTACTCACTGTCCACAGGCCCGCGACCCTCGACAGCCTTACGTCTTCATCTTTAGACACTCGATGACAATCATACACCAGCTAGAACGAAAGTTCTCATCAAAGTTCTTGAAATGGACCGAGACACGATAACAGCTGTAAACTGTTGCGGACCTCTTGCAACTGCCTTCCGTCTCCATCGTCAGACCTTTGATGATAGACATACTCCAGGCAGGTCTAAAGTTCTCATCAAGGTGCATGAAATCAGCCGAAACACGATATAGATGCTGTAAACTCTTGAGGACCTCTTGCAACTACCTTCCGTCTCCATCGTCAGACCTTCGATGACAGTCATACTCCAGCTAGGTCTAAAGTTCTCATCAAGGTGCATGAAATGAGCCCAGACACGATATAGATGCTGTAAACTCTTGAGGACCACTTGCAACTGCTTTCCTTCTCCATCGTCAGACATTCGATGAAAGTCATACTGACAACTCAGTATGGTTTAAAGTTTTCATCAAAGTGAATGAAATGAGCCCAATAACATTATACCTGCTGCAAACTGTTTAGGACCGCTTGCAACTGCCATTTGTCTCTATCGTTTGACCGTCGATGACAGTCATACTTCAGCAAGGCCTAAAGTTCTCATCAAGGTGCATGAATTGAGCCCAAACACGTTATTGTTGCTGCAAACTCTTGAGGACCTCTTGCAAGTGCCTTCCGTCTCCATCGTCAGACCTTCGATGACGTCATACTCCAGCTAAATCTAAAGTTCTCATCAAGGTGCAGGAAATGAGCCCAAACATGATTTCTCAATTTAAAAAACAAAAGATCATGTATATCGGACTTCTCTGTAAAAAATTATGCGTGGTCAGGTCATACATAAAGTAAAAAAATATAGACGCGTCGAATTGAGAACCTCCTCTTTTTGTTTCGTTGGTTAATAAACCAAGCTTCAGACATTTGACACGGGCGAGGGTCATTCTTTCACGGAAAACTTAACACCGCGACTCAGAAAATGGAGTGAAATTAATAGCGCCATCTATCGAGCACGAAATTTAACCGTTAAAATATAATGCATGTAAAGCGATCGAACACACACTCTACAGGGTTATAGCGTCATGTAGACTAATCTAGAGTACTTTTTGCTCTCAGACCCGATTTAAAAGTTATCTTGTGAGCACATTTTTATTAATTAGTACCATTTTGGTGCAATAGATGTCGTTGCATGTATCTTTCACAATGATGGTAAGTTCTTCTTGAACACTTTAAATTTATAAATCTTTTGATAGAGAGCACTGATTACAGAATGAAACCAAAACTAAAACCTTCTCTAAGTTCCCCACAATATTGGTGCATTGAATCTAATCACATTGGTTTTCCCAACAACATGAACACCCGCCTCGCAGCGCGCGCGGGTCATTATTTTGATGCGGAGTTATTTTAAAACTGTGATATCTCCTAAGATATTCATCTAAATTGAATAGTGTAAAGGTCAATTTTGGTCACAATTGAATGCTAAAGATGACTAACATATTTATTTTGATAAGGATTAAAACTATGTCGGTAAAAACACCTTCGCAAATAAAACATTAATTTTGACCAAATTTTAAAATCATAAAAATGGTTATTGTGAGTCAACCTTAAAAGATAGGCATGTGCCGTCGCGGACTTTTTTTGAGACCTTTTTAAGAGGAATAATTCCCTGCTACATTATATTTGTGCAACTTTAACCGTTTACGCAGCGCACGCAACGGAAGCTATCAAAGAGAATAATTTTTCCCCGTTTTTGCAACATTTCTCATTGATGCTCCGCTCCTATTGGTTGTAGCGTGATGATATATAGCCTATAGCCTTCCTCGATAAATAGGCTAACCAACACAAAAAGAATTTTTCAATTCGAACCAGTAGTTCCTGAGATTACCGCGTTCAAACAAACAAACAAACAAACAAACAAACAAACAAACTCTTCAGCTTTATAATATTAGTATAGATAAATAATTAAAATTACTTGACGCACAAAATAAATACTGGCTCCTTATTTTTCAACATCCATTACGCTAGTTTACTACGGGGGCGTCTCATTCATAGAATTGGGAGTAAAGGTTAAGCAAAATGTCTCAAGAAAATGTAGTTGATATTATAATAATTTCTTAAAAACAAAAACACAACGATATTTTTTTTTCGTTTTTAAGGCGACTTTGCGATCAAAAATCAAAATCAAAACATTTTTATTTCACATAGGCCTAGACGGGCACTTATAAAACGTCGACAAAAAGGTGCACGACGACGACGACAGAAGTTACTGTTAAAATATTTCGTGTTTATAAGATAGACCTTATATATAGCACCTACAGCAGCGCAGCCAGGAGCACTAAATACGGTATACGTACACGTAGCAACTTTTAAGACATTTTTTCTACTTCATCATTTCTCATCTGTGATATTTTTCTACTGTATTGATTGATAACTCATGTCGTTACGAGATAATATAGCATTTCGGAATTTATGTTTTGAAATAGATCACAAAGATGCAAACGTTATTCCACGAGAAATTCGCCATTTAATTTTGCTCCGTGTATAAAGGGTGTAACAAGACCCATAACGAAGCCGAAAGGTGTTTGTGTTCTAGAATCTAGACCATACCTGGGGACCTTCTAGTTACTGAGATATTGGGGGTCAAAGTTCCAACTTTTTCACAAGGTTTTTTAATACTTGTTTTTAATGTATTTTTTTTACTTTAAACACCTTCACGACCCGCGTACTATTCAATCCATCTATCAGCACCATTTTGTAAGCGCGATAAGTACCTACGTGGAATCCTACCGTAAAATGTGATCGTGCACCCAAAAAAAAACAAAAGTCTTTTCTCAGCAACGTTTTTTGCGTAGAGTTTCTTAGTTTGATGTATAGAATGCTTGGTTGACTGCTTTGTGCAGGATCCGTTTACACCCTGTATGTATTGGTGCTCCTGACTGTACACGAACATTGTACCCGTTTTCTTTCGGATCATTCCCACTAGTTCTACTACACAGTTCTACGGTAGGACTACTGGGATATTTTTTCCCCTCTACTCCTACGATTCAAGGTGGCACAAAATAGTAGAACTAGTGGGAACAAAAAGTCTCACTAGTTCTAATGTTTTATTACACAATTTACGGTAGAACTAATGGGAATTTTTGTTCCCGCTAGTCCTACGATTTTGTACCACCTTGAACCGTAGTGGGAATGATCCTTTTTTTTCGGGGATTTTAGTCCTACGCGGAAGGAAGTTTCTCGTCTTACGCAGAACGCAGGCCTTAAGCACTCCTATAACTACTTATATAATAAACTGTGACCGGGATCCAGGTGTTGGGATACGAATCAAATTATTACTGATCAACACGAGCCATTTACTGAGAATGCATCTTTGTTGTCAACTTGCATAATAGGCTACGGCCTATTCAGGTGGTTGTCTAGCGGCCTATTGATTAGATAGAACACACGACATAACCCAAGACCCATGTTCTGCGAACTGACATTAATGTCTTTACTAGGTAGTATAAGCATGTATAATGACATTAACATTGGCACTTGACTTAATGTCCAAATTAAAACTTGATCGTGTGAAGAAAAATCATTCGCGCTACTATATTTTATCGTGGAAACTCTCGGTAGGGACTTTATTGGGAATCGCGCTATGGAATTCAAATGAAGTTGGAGAAGACACCTAGTAAGGCCAGGCGCGGAGCCACCGTTGTAGGCACGATGGGCATGCCACAACCCTAATAATTGAGGTCGGTAGTCTGATGTTCTACACAAGGAGTTAATAAAATAAAAAAAACATTTAGTTTACCCTATTCAAATTTTCTTACGTGACTCACCCGGTCAGTGTGGCCACCGCGGATAGATCATATTCATGGAATGTCAATTTTTTTTAATGATTCACCAAAATCGGATATAATTTGGAGTTTAAATGTGTAATATGCATTCAAACAAACACACTTTTGTAATATTCGTGATGAAACAGGCTAACATTTTAGTTTTTACAGATTTATGAATTAGTGTTCGCCCCACGGTTTTACCTGCGTAAACCTTATACACTGTAGATACAAGCAGTGGCGTATTTATTTACCCTTAGGCTAAGAAGGCTCTGACCCGGGGCGGTGAGCACTCTTTATTTTCTAGCCTACCGCCTCATATTCAAGTAGCTTCTCTAATTTGTATTGCATAGTGGTCGAAAGAAAACCCAACCTATCCGAAGCGGGCTGCTTAGTTTTTCGAGCTCGCTACTCTTCAACCAACAGTCTCTTTATTGTTCAGAAACTTTAAGCGTAATTATGTCGACATTATTACCTGTAGGTTTATATGGTAAAAATAAAATCTAAACAAATCCGCGAAGAATTGTTAAGTTTTTCGAGCTCGTTTTGCTCGCTCTTGCATTCTGGAGTTCAAATTGCTTATCCATTCTGAATCTGTTAAGTAAAATATAAAAAGAAAATCTAACATATCCGAGGCGAGGTGAACAAAAAATCCTCGAGTTTCTTAAAGCATTCTTGATTCTGAGACTTTTTTGCCAAAGTTGGCAAAATCATTTCAATATCGCCTATCTAAATGGTACCTATAAATAGTGTTGCAAATCGGAGGAGAACTGCTAATTTTCGAATTCTGTTGATTATTCTGAAAATGTAACATATCAGAGGCGGGTGCAAAAAAATCGAGCTCGTAGTTTGCGTCAAATTCGGTAGTTCTGATTTTTTGCAGACTTGTTTATGTTTTTGTCCTATGAGGTCACACCTCGAGCGCCTTACGCAAATTAGTCTAAAATCGAAAAACCCCGATTTTTTTTTGTTTTTTTGACTAATTTTAGATCGTTTCTTTTCAGGACTTTTTAAAGAACACTAAATTTTCTACAATATGAGGCTAGAATTCTTTCTGTAGACCCAATAGGTTCCGAGATAAAGCCTTTCAAAGTTTATGTTGTGGGTGTTAGGGTTGCTTCCATAAAGAGCAATTAGGACTCGCTCTCCTGCTGTTGTTATCTCATCAGGTGTAGAGTTGGTGTCGAGAAAAATCGAGCTTCGTTTTCAACGTCCGGATTTTTTTCGTCCATGGACTTCATTTGCTTCTTTCCTTTGCCAAATAAGCAGGATGTCGAATCACAACCACTAAAGGTAGGGTTTAAGAGGAAAAGCTGGTGAAGAGGCGATGCTGGAATGCATGACAAGTGATGCTTTGCCTCTTCCACATTTTTTTTTCATCCTCGCTCGCCTAAAATATTGCAAAATATTGCAGTTGAAGTTCGAAAAAATGATGAATTTTAAAAAGCTTTATCTCGGAAACTGTTGGGTCTATAGAAACAATTCTAGCCTCATATTGTAGCAAATTTAATCTACTTTAAAAATTAGTCCTTTAGTTTTTTAATCGCCAAATTCTGAAAAATAACCGAAATTTTCGCGATTTTTGACAAAGTTGCAATCGGCGCTCGAGGTCTCAAACTCGGATTATTTATTGGGCCACCATCATAAACAAGTCTGCAAAAAATCAGAACTACCGGATTTGACGCAAACTCTGATGTACCTACAAATTTACTGGACTATACTACCACTCCACAAAGATTTTTCCCTTGTTTTTGTTGCGATGTCACTTTGCCCATTTTAGGGCGGCCGTGCCCACAACCTTTTTTGAGAGCTGGATCCGCGCCTGGACAAGGCGTGGTGATGGCAGGTGGAGTAAAGCTGAGAACAAGCGGCGTCTAAGGACTGCAAAGAGAAGTGTTGGGCAGGCACTAGATAGATATTGTATAAGTTTAAGTATACCTTGGCTTTTATTTTTCCAGAGTAAAGGAGTGGGTGTGATTAATGCAGCCGCCACAGGAATGGGGCTTCTCTCCAACCACGGTCCCCAACCATGGCACCCCGCTAGCGATGACATCAAAGCCATTTGCAAGAGAGCTTCGGATTACTGCAAGGTAAAGAAACATCATTATTCAGCCCAAACATGGCCTTGATCCCAAGACAACGAATCAGCAACTCGAGTTGTTCTAGGTGGCACACAGAAACCCTCGTAAAAAGAAGTAGCAAAGAGCGAAGTCGGGTTTGCACAATTGTAGGAAGGTGTTTTTATGGCAGTCGCCTATTTTTTCTTTAGTATCAATCAGCCGACGCTTCGCCCGGTAATTCAAGCGCGGGGAATTGCAGGAAGTGTCGCTCATCTGTGGCGACAAGTGACAGTTTGCTCAGCCAGGGATGTACTCGTACGATGCTGCTTATAGGCTGAGCTTCACTATGCGATTTATATGCCGTTCATAAAAAGTAGAAGATAAAATATAATTCGGGTTAACTTATTGCTTAGGAATCGCACTATCTCAAGTTTAATCTCTAATGAAATGAAATTAAACCGTGACGTAGGTAGGTACATAAATGCATGCAGATTATAATATTCTTACGAAGCTTTTCCCATTCCAGGAACAAAACGTCGAGTTAGCTCGCTTAGCGACCTGGTTCACGCTTAATCAACCTGGTATTGACACAAACATATGCGGTTTCTACAACGTCGAACAGCTTAGGGACACGGTCCACGTACTGGATAACGGGTTGACTGAACACGAACAACAAGTCCTACACGACATCCAATTAAGGTCAGTGAGAGAAACTTAAATGCTTAACCTACCTAGTACCTTCACAGTTACTATACCTACTGTGAATTATGAATCAGCAACATGATCACATTAAATTTGATCTTAATTCGACGGTGCTCTAAAATCATAATTTCAGATTTAGAGTGTTGAGGTGGATGTGTGGTGTGAGAAGAATGGATAAAGTAAGGATTGAAAGGTTGAAAGTTGCTCCTGTATAAACAGTATAGGTGAAAGGGAATAGGATGTCTTGGTATGGGCATGTGATGAGGAGGGATGAACAACTAATGATGACCGAAAGAGTAATGAATATATATGTTTATGGATTGAGAGGGAGAGGAAGACCAAAGAAAAGATGGATAGATTTGTTTAAGGAATGATACGAAGGAAAAAAGCGTAAATGATAGCGTGAAGATTGACAGGGGAAAATGGAAGAAAAACCGTGTTGCGCCGACCCCAAATAACATGGTACAAGGACAGGAAGATGATGTTAAAAGCACTTAATGTGTGAGTAGCATTACAAACTTGTACTCACAGTTGTTCCATTTGCTTACATTTTCATCAAATACTTTTTGGAACAGACCGTACCTACCAATTACATTGGTCTGGTTTTATGCTTTGCCATTGCCAGTTACTGCGGTTGCGGACTTCTGGAGGTCCGATAGGCGATTGCTCCATGTAAAATACAGAGATACGCAATAGCCCTGCTGATCTATTAAAAAAAGTTTTGTGCGTTTGAACGGGAACCACAATACTACTAAAAACACTCAGAATTAACTGTAAACTCCTTCCTAGGTACTATATACGATATATGTACATAAACGACAACTAACGATTATTCTGGTACATACGTAATAAGAATAACATTAGTAATTACGTACGTACCAGAATAACCGTTACTCCTAGAAAGTTAATTTCATATTAAAAAAAAACATGAATGCGATGCGTCGGCTTCCTGAAGCCTGAACTCAGTACCGCAGTACAACTCAGCACTTTTTGTGATACACCTCGTGCAATGGACAATTTGTAGCCAGTAGCGCTATCTAGGTACCCGTGGCAGGAAGAGATGACTATGTTGGGAACCACGAGACATCTAGGATAGGGCATTGAAGAAACGCTACGACATGCACTAGGCTTCATTTTAGTTCATACACCGTTTCACAGATGACGCCACCTGTTATGAATTAGCGTGTAGCACATTGATAGCAATTTTATTTTGTTGACAACAAGATTGAAGGTATTATGAAAAATATTTGATATATTAGGCCATGAGAACCATAGAGGCCTAACTAATTTTTTTACAATATTAAGTCTATGATTTTTTCCAGCTAAAATTGAAGATTTCTGTTTTTGTATTCTATGGTACTCAAAAGGCTTGTCCATTGAATTAGGCCACTATGGTTCTCATGACCTCATATATTACTTACTTATATAGGAAAACTAAGGTAACCTTTGCTGGATGTACCTATGTCCAATATTATTTCATTTATTTCTAGATTGTTCGACAATGTGGAGCTGCATTGGGACAACGTCGAGTTGCCGGCGTATAAAGCCAGGTTAGCTGAAATTCAGGGAAAGTGAGCCGAAAGGAATAATTACAAGGATCTTTTAGGACGTGGCCAAATCGAAAAATCAAAATCTTGTTGTTTTGTTACTATTTACCTAGGTACTTATTTTACAAGACGTGTGCACCATCATGGAACCTCTGTAAAGGGCATGGAAGATTTTTGTATGAAGACTTGCCGGCCTAACTTTATTTTTTTTTCAAAGTTTCGGGTGACGTCGCAGTAATCGATAGCTGGTATCAATACAAACAAGTTTTGCTTAAAAGGCAAAATGTTCAAAAGTGTCACGTTACCGAGATAAGAGCTATCAAAATTAAAGTCCATGCATTGATTGCTAATGTGGGCCACTGGTCGTTGGTTTTATCCAGCTCGTCCCGCCATTTTCTACGAGAAACAACTGGAAGTCTTGGGGAGAGGCCGTTGCCCAGCAGTGGGATGACGCAAGCTAACAGTATCATTGATTGCATCTTCAGCACAGCTTTGGTTTTAAGCGTGGTCACAACTTTCAAAACAAATTAAAATGGCGGAAGTTATGACGGCCATTAAATTCAAATCCCTATGTTCGGGCGCCAAAAGATCCATGTCATGTACTTATCAATCGCACAAATCTATTTCTACGTAATGAAATAAATAAAAGACATTTATACATTTAATGATGTTTTTATTTCTTTTATGATGTTCAAACAAGAATGCACCACTAATGCTCCTTGTATGGTACAACAACACAATATTGTTTATTATAGTACAGCAAGCAAGGTTCCCTTGTCGCATGGTTTTTTATCATATTCGTGAAAACTAAACAGATGTTTCCCAAATGCGCCCTTCTGAAATGACTTAGGGCTCCAAGACAAAAATGCTGCACTATATACTTACATCGACTAGTTACATGTGGGACAACAAAAAAAACATGTTTGGAATGTAAATAAGAATAAAGTCTAATTTTGAATCACATTTTGAGCATAATACAAACTAATAGATAATAATTATCATCGTACCACAACCAACCGTAAAGAATACCGACTTTTTTTTATTATAACCCAATTCTACAGTCAACGACTTCCATAGCCAATTATTATTGAATTCGTGTTTTTCTTAATTTTTTAATTTTTTAATATCACCAATAAAATGAACATCAGCCAAATAACATTATTTTTTATAAAATGTTTTAATTTATTAACGTACAGACGCCAGCACATCATGTTATTCGAAACTGACATATTTTCCCAATCAACCTTCAACTTAATGTTTTAGCGATAAAGTTGAAATTCTATTAAAGAAATTTGACACACAGTAGCTCGATGTGCTGGCGTCTGTACTTGAACCAAACTACGTACCTAAAGTAATTGCAATATCAAAAATATGTCTTCCTAACCCAAAAGCGTTGATACCAACATGCATAAGATGATTACAATATTGGGTACCCACCTAGTGCGGGTGACCGTCAAATTGGAGGGACCAAGTCTCTAATGTCTTTCATTCATGTATAAAAAAATAATACCATTTATCTACTATTTCCTACCTTTGCTATAATTTTAGCTACCTCATCATTTACATAATATTTTAACAAAATACTTGGTAAACTGATCTCAAGATGGAGGGACCAAGCATTTTGTTAAAATATTATGTAAATGATGAGGTAGCTAAAATTATAGCAAAGGTAGGAAATAGCAGATAAATGGTATTAGTTTTTATATATCAATGAAAGACATTGGAGACTTAGTCCCTCCAATTTGACGGTCACGAGTGCGTGAGGGCATACCAATTAAAAATTATTTTGCGGATTATAATTATGAAAATATTATATTAAGGTTTGATTTTTCCAACACCCAGGAACATTTCATCACGCCTGTAATCTCTAAGGGGTTAGGCCAGCCAGAGGCTTATCTATGGTAAATCCACATTTCGCCAGCTATACCAGATCTTGTCTTGGCTTTCGATTTCTATTAAAAAAAAACCGTCAGACGTTACTTTTAATTCCAGGATCAAAGACATCTTATGTGGAAAAATCGATCCTTAATTACAGAAAGAGATTACCTAAGTTTATCTAACACGTTACAATAACATAGAGTATAGACATTAAATATTGCGCAAGATAATATACTAAGTTAATCTTCAACTAGAATAAATATGAAATAATCTCTAGTCAGTAACATCAAATAAGCTGTTCAAAGTGTACAAAGACTTGCTCATTTTTTCACGAACGCTATTATAGCTCAATATGCTATATTTCCGCGATTCGAAGATATGTACAACATATGTCCAATGCCTGTTGTTTACACACTTACTGATATTTAAATCGTGAAAAATTGAGCAAACAGTGATTTTTAAATTATTTTTGAGGAAAGCTTTTTTTATTGCTTATTAAAACATCAATTATTACTATTATGTAGATAATATTGAAGATTATTTATGAGCATAATACAAAATCTACTTAAATTAGCGAGCTTGTTTTATCATAACATTACGCGTGCAATCCACGAAGGGCTAAGCAGAGGTCCACGTAATAGGGGGCGAGCCTATTGCCATCAACCAGGCATTGGGAAATTCCTGATGGAAAAACCTAAGAAAATCCAATCCAATCCCTTTTATAATATTTAGGTATCGACACCCATCAGCTCTACAGTGTTTCGTTCGCTAATTTAAGTTGAACCTGTATACGTTCTATATCATAACAAGACATAGTCGGCAACAAGAACACGTAAGCTCTCCCAGCGACATGGCTCACCTTTATCAGATCTTACTTTTATCATGGCACATAATTAACATCTATCAATTATCCGTACAATAATATTTAGGAGATTTCAAATCGCTACATACCTTACAAAATATGTAAATACGACATTATTTGGTAATTTAAGTCCAATAAATTTAATATAGTATATAATGTATTGCCATTGAAAGCGTATCTGTTTACAAAAATAAAGCCTTTCCTTTATTATATGCCAACTTTCTTTGTGTACCAATCTGTTCGTAATGGGTTTTAAAAACCACTTTTAAAATAAACTAAGGTTATTGTATAATCTATGGTATCCGTTTTTATTATATACTGCACAAATGAAGGTTTATTCTCGCCAATTTCACGTTTACAGTGTTGTTACATACATTCGGCTCGGCCTGATTCCGCACTGCACAGCGGCAAAATATACATTCGATTGGAACAAAAGTTTAAGTTATTTTATCTTTGGTTTCTGATTTTTATGGCGTCAATACACAGAGTATAAAAGTAAACCACGTGAATTGTGGTTATTATTATTGTTTTTAAATATTTTATTCAGGTAAACATCGACTAACTAGTAATTTACTGATATTGTGTTAGTTTTAGTATAATTATATAAACATACTGTGGACGACAAACAACAAAAAATTGCTACATTCATTTAATAGTTAACATCCGGAAAAATAATTTCTTTGCCCGAAAATCTTCATAAATAACTTAATCCTATGTTAATTTTTTATTCACAGGTTTGTTTGTTGGAATTTTAAATTGCTTTTAACATATTAAATTAAAATTAAAGTAGTCTTCTTTTTGGTTTAACTAGCGCTATATGGTTCATAAAATAACATGTTCAACATAATATAATTATATAATAATTGTTTAGTGTTAGGACATTCCAGTACCAGTACTTTATTCTGACAAGCATATAGCCTGATTTACTCATGTAAACTTTACAATAAAACTTACTGCTTTACAATAAGGTTCTTATTACCAGGCGGGTTACTAAGACGTCTTATAGCAGGAGTAATTCCAGTGTGGGAAAGAGACAGAGCTATACAGGTCGTCTAGCGCCATCTCTTTCCCACAATTACTCCTGTTTTAACTCGTCATGGTAGGCCACCAGGAGTCAAATACCTGTGAAAGAATTTTAGGGATAAGCCGTCATGGTGATGGAACATTTGTAAATTATACAAGTATCACATATTCACAAACCAAAACTAAAATTATTACGCTTTAATATATTAACTAACTGGGTGTAAAAATAATATATTATTACGTATAAATGGCTTAATCAAAATAGTACACTGTGCTGCAATACAATATTAACCCTAAAACAATCGATATAGGCCTGTTTTACAACGTATTACATATACAAAATGTTTAATTAAAGTCACCCACACAGAAAATAATTAGCGTTGAATTTAACACAGAAACATTATGCTTGTAGTACTTAAATATTTGAAGATAATTTCAGCTATTGACTATGCTAGTTGAGATAACCACTTAGAAGCTTGTTTGTTACATTAATTTCATAATATATTAATATGTTATATATATATATATATTGCATCTACTACCATCTACTAATTATGCAGGCAGGCAATTAAGCTAGGCAGGGAAGCACAGCATAGCATGAAATAAAAATATGATAGGCCACAAAAGAACAACAATAGCGAAGAAACGAGTACATATTCGACTCTATACCACCTTAAATGTATAGCTTGCCTTTAGGTTTCATTTTTGGTATAGTATTTGTACAAACGGCTAAAGCAGCTCTGTCTCCTTTAAACAAAAAAAAACACTAAGTATACTATCTAATTAAATTGACTAAATACAACACGCAAAATTGCTTTGTTTCGTTAAAATATATAAGTAATACAAATTATATAATAATTATTAATAGAATTACAATTATATCATAAACGTTACATTAATAAACGAAATAATATAATTTGACTATGCTATAGGTACTTTCCTAAAGGTAAAGATTTTAAGTATTTTGTTCACGAAAATAACCAATTGCACGCCGTGTTAATGTAATGAAATATTGACTGGATTACAAATAATTTTTGACACCTATTGAATATTTACATATAATGTTAACTACTTAGAACATTGCATATCCATGAAAAAATGCTAATTTTTAAAGAATTCCTTTAAAGAAAGCAAATTCTTTTTTTAAATAAAATTAAGAGTAAAAAGATCTACGAAAAACACCGTAGTCCTAATAACTGGATTAAATTCCATAGCCTCGTGAAAATCTTTCGCTTGTCCTAATTACGAATAATTTATTAAATTTCTATCTAACATCACACTGGATTTTAACACCCTAAACTAAATTAAGAGAAGTTTCTAAATATTTTTTTTTATTTTAACAACGTTTATTAATTTGCCCAAATTATTAAGATGACACTGACCGAACTACGAAACAGTGTAGAATGTATATTATGTAATTTTATATTTTCCCATTGATAGCACTTTTCGACCACCGACCAGGAAGTGACTAGCTATATTGATGCTATGCTGGCTGCCCAAGTCCCTTTCGTTACTTAAGGTGGAAGCGCACGGGTACCCCGCGAAATTTATATTTTATTAAGTTTATTGCAATTTGCAGGTCAGTGTCAGGTTGTAAGTTGATGAAAATATGAATCGCGCCAGTAACACGTATGAAGTTACAGAATTATACTCATTCAAATCATCAATACAGCCCTCCAAGTTCATATAACCCCATTGAATAGCTATTTCATGAAAAAGTCACTCAGTGGGATTTTATGAACGTGGACGGTTGTATTGATGATTTAAATGATTATAATTCTGTTACTCCATACATGTTATTGGCGCGATTTATATTTGTATCAACATACAACCTGACACTGACCTGTAAATTGCAATAAACGTAAGAAAATTTAAATTTCGCGGGCTACCCTTGCGCAACCACCTTAAGGGTTCCGTACCCGAAGGGTGACCAACGAGACCCTATTAGTAAGCCTCCGCTATCCTTCCATCCGTCTGTCTGTCAGCAGGCTGTATCTCATGATCCGTAATAGATAATTGAAATGATCACAGAACGTGTATTTCTGTTGTCGCTAACAACAAATAATAAAAATAAATTAAAAGGGCTCCCCCTACTACGATGATACGGAACCCTTCATGCACGAGTCCGACTCGTACTTGGGCGATTTTATTTTAAATAAATTATTGTTTAATTATTATTATTCATGATATCGTGTCCTGTCTGTCCTGTTGCTTGCACGTCAAGGAGCTGGACGACTCGTCGCCAAATTTTGAGCTGACTCAATTTAAATTGTCATCGACTCGCTAATAAGATTATTATTCGTTCTTGCTAGGTCTACTCGCTACTCGTCGGCGGTAAGATAGCTGCCTAAATACGTCAAAGGGAAACAGCTGCTGGCTCTGATTGGTCAAATAACATTATCATAACACAAATCTGTCTCGAGGTACGCTCCCTATCGAGATTGGTCGTAGTAATACTTGTACTTAACTTAAAAGAGATTCGTGAGATATTGCTTCTCTTATTAAATAAGATTCAGATCTAGGCCAGTTTTAACTATTTGTGTTTTACTACATATACACATAGTTTAAAGTTATACTTGTCCTAAAAAATAAATCTGTAAATATCAATATGTACTTATCTATTTTCACGAGATCACTGACTAAAATTTTGATAACACAACCATATTAAAAAAGAAATATATATAACGTATTTTTGTTCAGGAACCGTAGCAGTTTAGAATACTAAGAAAATAATTATGTTTCCTACATGTCGGGGCCATCAGGTGGAGCGAACGCGTCCTGCACTGGTATTCACGAAACGGAAACAGGCGCCGCGGCAGGCCATTGCAACGATATCGTCGCACTGGCAGGGATAGAGTGGAAGGCCCAAGATAGATATGGATGGAAAGGAGTGTCCCCGCTGGCCCCACTGGTGGGGCCAGCGAGAAATATCAAAACCGTCGTTTCGTTGGCCCCACTACGCTACCCCACTACCTTGATATCAGCAAAATGAAGGAAAGCAATAACCCTTAATGATGTCAACGGGAATTAATGGTCATTTCGAAAATATGGACATTAAAAATATGGTGGGGTCAACGGGAACAATGTTTAATTATTTTAACTTTTTACCAGTGGGGCCACGGGCGGTGGGTTCAACAATGGTGGGAATACACCGATGGAAACAGATGGAGGAGGCCTTCATCCAGAGATGGATGACCCCTTAATAGGTTAAGTTTTATTAGAATTGTAAATAAAGGCTATTTGTATTTTATTTTATTACATGTCGGGATGTAATTCAAACCATATTATGCAAATAATAGAGCAAAAGGCAGCCTTGAAATATTAGCTGCATCCAATTATACTTTTGCATTCATGTATAATTTAATTATACAATGCGATACTTGTTATGTTCGTATCATCACTTCACATCCGGCGAGTTGCGTCCAAACGCAAGCCTATTTAGTAATAAAAACGAAATATTTTATAGTGTTACTCAATTATTTACTATTTCACAGTTTGAGTTCATAAGATCAAGAATGTATAAGTCGAAACTAAATATTCTATTAGCTACCCGTAAATTAACATATATTAGGGTTTTATAAATTAATAAAACATTCGCTTTTTTGCACACAATTTTGAAGCCTGGAATGTTCTGTTTTTAATTTAGATACTATTGACTTTAAACTTTGAGCCAGGAACGTGTGCTAAGTGTGACTTTCCTTGAAAAGCTTTTTGTAACAGTTATTGTTGAAATTTTTGGGATTTTTGCTAACTTGGGAGCAGTCTCCTATGGCCGCAACACG
Source organism: Eugnorisma glareosa (assembly GCA_947578425.1). Taxonomy (NCBI): domain Eukaryota; kingdom Metazoa; phylum Arthropoda; class Insecta; order Lepidoptera; family Noctuidae; genus Eugnorisma; species Eugnorisma glareosa. The sequence continues at coordinate 27,620,016 of OX387957.1, forward strand.
GTGCAAATGTATTCTATGGCGTAAAGTCCATTCTTGTTTTTTTATATTTTCGTTTTGGCACTTTTTCAAATTATAATAACTTATATTTGTCATTTGACTGAATAATTGCGTTAGTGATCGGAATTATGGGTTTTTTTTTTTGGTTTTTGCCTTATTCAACAATATCAAGAAGAAAAGTATCTACAAAAAGTTTCCTTTATCTTTCCTATCTGTCTTAGGCTCGGGAGCTGTAATTAGGACTTAGTTTGATTCTTTACAGTACGATATTTTGTACATGTTAATTAATACATAATCTATAGTTCAATAATCTCCTCTTTAACCCCCGAAACCACTGCAGTAAGAAACACTAGAATTGGAAATTTCCCTTTAAATGAAAAGCAAAGAGCACAGTGGCTAGCCGGTACTGAAATAAGTCAAATGAATTATAAATGTGTGTGTGACGGTAATGCCTAACGGTTATGGTGAGAACTAGGTTACGACAATTACCTGGCTTCAGTGGGTCGAGTTCACTGGGGACATTTGATGATATCCCATCCGAAAGAAAAAAGAGGGTCTAGGGCACCGCTCATAGATCGATACGCGGAGTAAATATCAGTTTACATTGACTCAAACATTAAAAGGTAAATTGGAAACTAGTGACTGAACACTAGTTTATAAACGTTCCTAATTATAAATTAATAAGGTCTTAGATCGACAATACGGCAAATTATTTTTACCCGTCCGAGGTGATAACAATTCCACATTTTCACATTCATCGAATAATCATTTCCTATCTAAAATTACTTAGCGACTTACTTTTACGAGCCACAAAGATCGCGCACAGCGAAAAAAAATCATAAAATAACATAACTGTACGCTTGTAATCTCAAGAAGGATAGGCAGAGGTGTACCTATAGTACTCTGACGTATAACTAGTTATGTTTAAGTCCCTTGTAATAGGGGTTGAGCCTATAGAAAAACCTAATCTACATCTACACTAATATTATAAAGAGGAGAGATTCGTATGTTTGTGTGTGTATTGTATGTGTGTATGTTTATAATGAATAAACTCAAAAACCACTGCGCCGTTTTCAAAAATTCTTTCACCATTAGAAAGCTACATTCACCCTGAGTAACATAGGCACCCGTGCGAAGCCGGGACGGGTCGCTAGTATCACATAAAATAAACCTGCGTCGATCACATTACCACTGCTTACACCGGCTACCGGCTGTCATTTGTATCTTTGACAGTCGTTACAGGTAGTCAGTGGCCCAAAAAGCAGCAGCTTCAGCTGCATGCGGTTAGACTGGAAGCCGAACCCAACATAGTTGGTGAATGGCTAGGCGGATGATGAAGATGCTCTAATTGTTCAGTTTATCCTGAACCATTAGGTAACATTGTTATTTCCTTGTTTTCTGAACTGCTACGGTACGGTATTAAGATCGTAACATTAAAATAACGTACATTGACCTTATTTAAAAAATTACGTACTAAACGGTATTATTTTTAGGCCAGTGCAGACGTGGGACTTTGCCTATCAGGGATGCGTGCACCCTCAATGCGGGCAATAATTCTCTCGTCTACGCTGAGCTTAAACGGTATTGCCAACGGATTTCCCTCAGGATAAGTCGACACTATTGTAGACCACCTGAGGTTTCATATTGCGTACGGTTCCGTATTACATAAGTCTTTGTCCCGTTATGTGAGTTCACATACGCCATGCCTAATCGAGATGTTTCTTTAAGTAAACTGGCAAAGTTACCGTATTTAGGGAAATTATCAAATTTCTCCAGATTAATTTTTAGAGATGGCTTCTTATGTTTCGCAGTTTTCGTATGCCAGACTAGAACTTTTGAGCAATTGTCGGCAAGAGGTTCTATGTCGTCTAGTTTTAATCCTAAGCTGACTAGGAACCTGTCTTCTTCGTGTCCCGCGATGTAGGGCATGGATGCGGAGGGCTTCAGGTACTCAATGTTGACAGCGAAGCCAGCCATGTCCACTGGGAATGTTCGAGAGCCCGGCCAGGAGTCGAAGAAGGCCACCACCTGGAATTTCATAAGCAGGGCTTGAGATTTGTACCAGGAAATATTTAATAGTATTCAATGACATGGGAGATGGGTGGTTATGCAAGTGTTTATTGAGAGAAGCGACGGAAAGTGTGGGCAACGTCGGCTGATTCGAGAGGCCTCGCACCTTTATCGCAGGAAAATCTAATCATGTATTACATATAACTCAAAACCTAAAACTATTTTGGGTAACTTTAAAAGTAAACCCATAGTGCTAAATTACGCTACTTTTTATTTCTTTTACAATATCTGAAACAAAATACAATTTACCCAGCCATGTCCACCTACTGTTCAAAGTGTGACTTAAAATAGGGTTGCCATCCGTCCATGTTTCCTGCAATTGGTCCTAGTTTGGGGGCGTCCGAGGGCCATCCGGCCCGGCCGGGGCGGCGTTTAAAAAAATGTCCGGTTAAAACCTGGTTATCTTTTGTGGCAGGGGAATCAAGGCCGGGCGCGCCGAAACCGCGTATGCAAGGCATGCATATGGCGGCGCCTCGCAAAAGTAAGCGTTGCCATGCTGCATTTTTTGGTATACTCTCATTACAACACCGTCTGAATCCAATTTCGAATGTGTTTCCATTTAAACGAATAGGTAAACTTTTGAGCTTACTATTAAAAAGGTCATACAAAGTTAGAAGATGTAGCGCCAACGGAACTTTCCACGTGGGTATTAAAGTTTTGAGCATTTGTATTTGTGTGTTTGGCAACTAAAACACGAACGCATTTAAATGAAGACAGTCTACCTTTCCATCTTTGACAATAGGTGTGGACACTCCATAGCTTCCGATGAGGCCTACTGGGAACATGGACACCTTCTTCGTATTCCTTATTTCATCGAAGAGTTGGAGATCAACGGTGTTGTCATCATCGCCGAAGTACAAGACTCCTTCGTGCACGTTCTCTCTGAGCCAAGTCAGCGATGCTCGTCTGTTCGCCACACCTCGAGGGAAATTACTCTCTTTGTAAGCGTATGGCTTTGGGCTTGATATGTGCGTGTAGGGCAAACCAGAACGCCTAGAAAGACAAGTATTGAGGTTAGTTATGCGGTGTTGAGGTAAATGGATAATGTGTTTTAATGTGTGGTTGGTAGGGTGCATTATTTTTTATCAAAAGTTTCTCCAAAATCATCCAAATCCACTACCGTTGCAGCTCATCATGAAGAGAAGAAATATCCTTAACCTGGATGGCTTATAATGAACTACCGAATACTAAGACTTAAACCCAGTGGGGATGTCACGCTGCATGACACTCAATCTGACAAAACATTTGTTCATAGTTAGTGGACTGATTGCATGACAATAGTGCTCTATACTAAAAAGAACTTTAAGACAAACGTCTGGTCTATACTAGCCCTGCCCATCAACTAGTCATCTAGAAAAACCCTGTACATCTATGTTTTGATGGTCTTCCAACCATCTTCATAGAAACTTTGTTTCGAAATCTTTGGGATTTTGGCATTGGCATTTGGGTTCATTAACTCCAAAGTACTCAATTCTAATTATTGACTTTAAAATATGTAATTATGGGAGTAGTTCAAACTGAGATGTGACGTCACTTGCAGTTGCAGTTGCTTGAAGAAGTTCGCTGTTTATGAAAACCCACGCTATCCGCCATAGATTCTCTTGCAATTTCCACATGAATTTACTCTATTTAGCTATATTCAGACAATCTGTATTCAGACAATCTATGTAAAGTAAGATTTTTTTTAAATATTCCGTAGGTACTAACGTTTTAAATGCGAAAGTGTTACCTTTTCACGCCATAACAGCTTAACAGTTTTGTATCGGAAAGACCTTGATTAGGACATATACGTTACCTGTATTACGTTCCAGTGGGATTTCGTACCTTCACGCACGCGGGCAATAGTATTCCACTTAATTAATACATACATAAACTCACATCATTTTCCCGTGGGGACAGGTTTTTAACACACTCATACTTTTACCTCGTCCAAGTTCATACATCTGGTCATACACACGCTACTGAAGAACCTCACCAATAAGTTCAATGAACACACACTATAGACTACAGTGTACCGTCTATCTTACCTAAGTATATCATAAACTATATCCGTACAGCCTGGGTAATCATCCGCTATGATCCAGTGCAGACGGGGGACGTGCATCAGTGTGTGCGCCAGCCTCGTTAACTCCGGCGCTTGTTCCGGCCGCGGGTACGTAGGCGTCACAAAATATATCATCTTCAAATCAGTCGTCTTGTTCACATGTCTCCTCTTATCCTTGAAGTTCATGTAGCACAATTTGTTCTTTACTTTCAGGGGTGTACTTGGCGTCTCCACAGAGCTATTGAAAAAGAAAAACACATGAAATAACTTTGAAGACCAAAAAGTATCTACAGTACTGCATGGTTGTCTTGGCGTTTAGGTAACTGACAGTGACAGGATCCCGAGCGACATTGGATTTAGAATAAAACCACCAGGTAAATATCAACCTAAAGAGAAAGTCTTGCCGCCACCGGGGATATATCGGGACTCAATTGAGACACTACCATTGAGTTGTGCGCTACATTAGTTACCCGACTGACCCAGAAAGACGGTAATGTTTTTTGTATTCACATCTCACGTAATTATTCATTTCAACTACGCCATTAAAAGGCATTTTGAGAAAAAATATTTCATTCTGATCTCCCATTCGCAAAGTCAACATGGAGAAGAATGGGCAAAAGAACTCCATACTCTTAAATGAATTGTATACTTATAAATAAATAATACGTAGTCCATGCTCCTGGAATACAACATACAATTTGAACAATGACAGAACAAATAATTATATTGTTTGTTGATACACAATAGAGCCGCACCTTGAACACAAAAACCGCGTTAGATCGCAAATAATTGTACTGACGTTGTTAGGATAGATATTACTAGTGTAAAACCCAAGTTGCTCCTGAGTGATGGCACTTCTTGCAACAACTACTCAGTCAGCGAACCGACGCTATCAAGAGTATACAGAAGGTATCGAGAGACCGGTGCCTTTAATCGATGACCAAGAGCGAGCCATCAACATTGCATTTCAGAGAGAAACGACCGCTTTATTGCCTTAAAATCTCTGCGGAATCGCTACCTGATGAGTGTCAATGTGTTAAAAGTGTGGCTGTCAGCGAGTGGTCGTTAGACAGGTAGACTTTAAGGCAAACCATCTTACTCAAAAATGGCCATGCGCGGGCTCAGAGTTGACACAAAGTGCGCCTCTAATTTAGTTAGTTATGATTTTGAGCGTCGCGCTATGAGAGTCAGTGTTACTCACTGTTGAGTGCAAATGGGTCTACAGGCTTCCCGGGGTGTGATTTACGTACATACGTACTTGGTATCTTTTTAAAACCGACTGCAAACCATGATTAGTTGGGGGGATGGTATTGCTTACCAAGTTTTCACATAACAAATTATGAAATTACAATCCTACCCACAACACATTGCTATAAATCATTAATTTCCCATTTTTCCTACATTTCATTCCGCTAACATTCTTTTGAAACCTACTGTAAAATATTGATGACTAAGGTACCTATTTAAAGTTAAGGCCTTAAGCTTCTGAACCGTATACGATGTTATAAGTTTTTAAGCTGACATAGTCACAATCACAATCCATAACCCTAAATTACCATGTTTAATATTACTAACATGGTAAACATCACGTTTTTAGTGTTAATGGTCGCATATAATATGTTATTTCTAAATAAGTAGTAGATATAACGCGCGCTAATAGCTCGAGTCGATTTGGTTGCTCAAGAGTGTAGTTCCTGAAATAAGCAGCTGTGACATATCTGTTAAAGTTGCTTATTTACAAATTAACTGTTAATGGTTATACGATTTTTGTTTACCAGATTCGTACGGGACCCTTTAAAGTGAGGTAAACAATTAAACATTATTATACCGCGCTTATCGTTACAATACATCCCTATACTGATATTGCGTATTAACTAAAAGCATACCAAGGCTGAACAAGTTTCCTGTGATTTGATATTAATGATGTTGAGTGAAAAATATTTAGACGCACACCGGTACAAATGTGGTCTTAATGCCTTAGGAATACTCTACCAGTCCTAAGGTGGTGGAGACATAATATGATCTTTCCAGGCAGGTACTTTATTTGATCACAAGTACATACATATCAAAAATTCCTAAGAAACTTCCTAAGAAACATAAATGATCTTAGGCATAGACTTACTGGAATCTAAATAAGAATATGGTAATGTAATAAATAAAGATGCATCTACAAACAACATTACTATTACTGACTTGAGTGATGCAGTATTGTTACCTATATGATTGTTAAAAATATTACAAATATTAAAAAACACAAATGTTAAATTCAGACCTAATCTGTAGGCATCTAAAGGTGATTTTAATATGAATCAAACAATCTATAACGATGATTTATTTTTTACCTTGCTTCTTCGAGTTCACCTTCTGTTACAGGACTGTATGATTTTAACCATAAAAGATAGCCAGTGGATATTTTCACAGAACATGTAAAATAAAATTAATAAAGTCAAAATCAAGTGGAAATAGAACCCTTCGCAGGGGTCGAACTCATACGTCGGTTAAGGGAGGACCTTCAACTATTTTTTCAATAATAATTATAAATGATCTAACATGACCCTTAACGAAGCCGAAAGGCACTTGTTCTCCCCATCATTGCGATCATTTTTTTTTGTTCTAGACCATACCTGGGAACCTACTAGTTACGGAGATATTGGGGGTCAAAGTTCCATGTTTTTCACAAGTTTTTTTTAAATACATGTTTTTAATGTATTTTTTTTTTTTACTTAGAACACCTCCACGACCCCTTGTACTATTCAATGCATCCATCAGCACAAGGTTTGGGTAGGTTACATTGAGATTTACGGGAAAAGGTGAATTTTTAAACACAAAAAAAAAGTTTACCAGCAATATTTTTTGCGTAAAGTTACTTAGTTTGATGTACAGAATACTTGGTTGACGGCTTCGTGAAGAGTCTTGTTACACCCTGTATGAGTAAATTATATAATTTAATCTACACCCATGCTATAAATCCTTTATAAAAGTATGTGAAACAGTTAGCTTATTGCCAACATTAAAAGTTAAAACAACCAGTGTCATAGTAACCATAATATCATCGAAACGGGTGTTATAATGTTTTACTAAATTTCATTATGCAACTCATTAAAAAAAAATAACATTGTCATACACGCGGGTTTCACTAACACAGCGCCGTAATTAAAAAAAAAACTTATAGATCGTTGAATTCACGTCGTATGCCATTTTTGTTCGATATTTGTATTGCATTAAATACTTTGTTGTTTACAAAAAATGAGTGATACAAGCTTTGATAAAATGATAACACACCACCAGATATTTCTAATTCCGCAAAGGACATTTCTAACTAATTATTACCAGAAAACACGAGAAAATAATATGAAAAGGCGTACCAAGATTGTATGAATTGGAAAATATCGAAGAATTTTCTGAAGATGTGCTACTAGTATATTTTCAAGAATTGTACGATACAAAATGTAAATAATTATTACATTAAATAATTCTATTATTACATAGATACATTGTTTGTATTAAATACTCAGCAATTAATTTCCATGACTTTACATAGACTTCTCACAACACTACAATGGGTGTTATGTGTATGGTTTAAGAACCTTTTAGGGAGGATTCATATCATGAATGTAGATAAAGTCTTGTATGCAACTGTACATAATTAGGTATTAAAACACTCATGTGATACTATTATCAAACTCGGCTTCGCCTCGTGTGATAAACCTAAATTCAATTCAATTCGTGTTTTAATACCGCTTATTATACAACAGTTGCATAACTAACTATTACGAGATTCTGGGTTGGCTGATTACGTCAAAACTACACACATTCAAAAGTGTCTAGGGATATATTACATTTATTAGTAATTTTAAAAGAACTGGACATTTCAAAAGAATTAAACGTGAATTTGTTTCTGGCGCATTTATCTTCGGCATACAAAAATTAAATTAAAAAAAATGGATGTGACCAAATTCACTAAGTACACCTTTAAAAAACAGAATTTTCTCACCTGCGCGGCTACATGATGTGTTAAAGGTTTTATTGTTTTTAACATATTAACGGTTTTTTCGAACGTTTGTTTCGTACATTTTTTAAAAGACAATACTGCTGAGTTTACCTAAACCATGGAACGTCACCATTAAACTAGAAAAGAGATGTTGAGACTAATAGGCATGCTGGAAGCAAGCGCGCCCCCGTGCAATGTTGCTGATGCTATTGGCACCAGACAAAGCGTCATATCCAGATTGTGGTCTCGCAATCGGGATACTGGTGAGGTGGCTGATAGGGTATGAATCTCGGAATCTCCGATCTTCCGATATTACAATTCCGATACTGGGTGATCCAATATTGAAATCGGACAATTTTTTCTATTTGTGTTTTAAACTAAACCTATATTTTGGCTTCTCGTGTAGCGCCTAGCAGGACAGCGCGCTTAACTGTATTCCTGTTGCCAGCTCGCTAAGAATTTATTTATTTATTAATAAAGGTCTACCAACAGCTTCTGTGTACAATATATCCTAAGTCATCATTTCAGCCGAAAGACGTCCACTGCTGGACATAGGCCTCCCCCAAGTGTCGCCACATTGACCGGTCCCGATCCGTGCGACTCGCTTCCAGCGGATCCCTGCAACCTTCACCAGGTCATCGGTCCACCTAGTGGGAGGCCTTCCAACGCAACATCTTCCGGTTCCGGTCGCCACTCCAGAACTTTTCGGCCCCATCGGCCATCCGTTCTGCGAGCAATGTGCCCTGCCCACTGCCACTTCAGTTTGGCAATTCTTCGGGCTACGTCGGTAACCTTGGTTCTCTTGCGGATGTCTTCATTTCTGATACGATCACGCAAGGAAACTCCGAGCATGGGTCTCTCCATTGCCTTTTGGGTGCCTTTAAGCCTTCGAATGAGGCCCATTGTGAGCGACCACGTTTCGGTCCCGTATGTAATCACTGGCAACACACACTGGTCTTGGCTTTGGTCTTGAGACACTGCGGTAAGTTGGACGAGAAGATACCGCGAAGCTTCCCGACCGCTGCCCAGCCATTTTGTCCATTTTCATTTTAAGACCCACTCTTTCGGAGGCTGTAGTGAGGTTATCAAGCATTGTACTGAGGTCCTCCATGGTCTCTCGCCATTGACGTTGATGCCTAGCCCTCTCCAGTCCAGAACCTTGAAGACATCCTCCAGTGCAGCGGTGAACAGTTTCGGATACGACGTCTCCCAGTCTTACACCTCGCTGCAGAAGAATAGGTTCCTAGGCAGACCTTGGAACCTATTCTTCTGCAGCGAACGCCACCATGTCACATGTGACATGGTGGCGTTTTTGTACAAACACTTCAACACCTTCGCACCGTTGGAGAGACTGCAGTACAGCCCAAGTCTTTCTCGTAGTCGAAGGCTTTCTCGTAGTCCACAAAAGCTAAACAGAGAGGCAGGTTATACTCTTCGGTCTTCTGTCCATAAGTATATGTATATCCTTAGTAAAGATTCCATAACGCTCATGAAGGAAAATGGAGAAAGATTTACAATGAATCTCGACGAGTGAATCTCTCTTCGAAACAGGAGGTATATGAACATTAACCTTTCGTATGCCGAGTAAATTAAAAAAATTGAGTAAAAGACACAATTAAAAACCTATTGTGTCTCGCGTATATCCACGTTCCCGGCACACGAAGGGTTAACCTTCATTGCAGAGCTTATGGAGTTTTGAATTCAAGAATCTTGGACTCATCAAAATAACGGGATCCATGCCAGCTACAAGTATTGTCGATAATGCGCGAGCACCTTGCCAAATTCAATATCTTTCTTGAGAAAGTGTAGGAAAATAATGAGAAATATGTGATTTAATAAATACAGTGGATATAGATACTTAAAACCAACCAATTTCTGAACCAAATTAAAGAATACGATTTAAAAATGTTTTTTACTGTAGGTACTCAATCCAACCGCATACCGACTTTGTTCAATTTATAAATAAAATGTGCAATTTCTAACGAAATTACGAAATTCCGATATTAATATCGGAATTCCGATATTGAGATCTAATATAGGAAATCAGTATTGGAATTGAAAACTTTCCGATATTACTTGCCCTAGTGGCTGAGCGGTACACTAGGAATATTCGGGCCACCTCCAGGCAGGACCGATTTTTACTAATTACAACAAGAAGACAACCGAACGCTACGACTTTCAAATTGGTTTTAAAGTTACAGTCAAAACACCTGGTTTTCGCCAAACTGGCAGGAGAAGACCACGTGAAGTCAGCCTTCATGGTCGTACACCATTTCCGCTTCCAGCACTACAACGAGGCAATCGCGCGCACAGATTAGAATAGGCAAACGAACATTTGGCTTGGAATGATCGCCCATGCTCTAGATTTCTAGAATGTTACTTAATGAATCCTGGTTCGAGTTCCTTCCAGAAACACGAAGAATACGTGTTTGGCAAACCCCTGGACGTGAGGCCCGTCAGAGTTTGTTAATTGTGCAAAATGTATTGTTTAATTTAATCACTTTACGCTTTAATCACCAAAAATAGTACGTCTAATATTAGCAATTTTTTATTATTTTTATTTAAAAAAAAACCCAAAAAAGGATTAGTTTTTCCTTAAAATTAATAAAATAAATAATTAATATTTTTAATTAATTTATTATAAAGATTGTTTTTTGCTTTATTGTTTTGTTTAAATACGTGAATAACTAAATATCCCTAGGCACTTTTGATGTGTGTACATCCAACTGTCCAATTAGTTAAATACTCGTAGCTCTTCGATGATATACGCACCGGAGAAATTAGACTTTCCAATATAATTACTAATATACAAAATGATTCTATTGACCTACATTAAAATTAAATAATTTCAGACCTAATCTACATTATTATACAAGTCAATGTGATTTCAGTACGATACATACGTCGTCGTTAAAGGACGGTTGTCTTCATGATGATTTTCTTCTGATACATTTCCAGATGTATTTGCCACAAGACTGGATCTTTTAAACCGTAAAAGAGAACCAGTTAATGTCTCACTATTGAACCCATCAACAGTGAGACATCAACTAGCTCACAGATCTTGAAAATAATAATAAAACAAATCAAAATCACATGGGAGATGAAGCTCTTAGTGCGGAACTCAGATTCATACTGAGTGTAAACGGACCCGAAATCACGAAGCTGTCAACCAAAAATTATTTCTGGAAAACTCAAAGTAACGCACTCAAAAGATTGTGATGATTTAAATAGTAATAAGATTTAAATAGTAAACGGGTCATGGAGATAATTAAAGTAAAGTTTATAACCTTAAAAAGTAGTATTAAAAAAAACTTAACCTCCAATATCTCCCTAACTAGAAGCTTCTCAGGTATTTATGGTCCAAAACAAACAAATTGTCGCAATGACGGGCAGCCTTTCGGCTTCGTTAAGGGTCTATTTACACCCTTTATGTAGTGTTTTTAGGGTTCAAGAATAAGCCCTCTATCGAAGTGCAATTAATCTGATTGTTTAATAGAACCATGGACCATTTCACGTAAGTCACATGTATTAAGTCTCATGTCACCGATATATAGAAGTTATAGTCTTCGAAAGATCAAAATTATTAGTTTTTTTTTTGTATATTTCTCGTAAACGGTAAATATAATATGAAGAGTGAGTGCGAATTTTGACAGAAGACAGAAGTAAATTAGCGAGGGTGTTTTCACTGGCATAGTATGAATTTACCTCATCCTTATCTAAATAAATGCGAGTACGTTAACTTAGTCATCTTATGCATTTAATTTAAACTAAAATTGCCCTTAACACCATTTAATTTAGATGATTATTTTAGAAAATATCACAAAATTTAAATATCTCGCGCAACAAAATACGATGCATAACAGCGTAGCGCGTCGAATGCGACCTTCTGCATCTCGAATCGATGACTCTGACCTATCATTCTGCTGGAGCTATACGTACCACCTATGGTACAGTACATTACAGTATCGTAACGGGGTGCTTAAATCCTATCTGGATTTAAGCACCCCGTTACTATGTGGAAGGTTTTCCTTAGAACTATGTCGACCTCTTTTGCGTGTGCGGAACGATGCCCATTGAATCCCAGGTAATAGAAGCGAGTCTATTACCATCAACCGGGCACAAATCCAGACTCGAATGCGGGACAACCGTAAAAATAACGAAAAATACATTTAATTAAAAATGAAATGAGTCCCAACTCCCACCGTCATTGTCGGCGTCTGCCCACCTCCACCCGAAGGAGGGTTTTTTAGTTTGTCTATTGATATTTTATAAGTAAACTAGCGACCCGCCCCGGCTTCGCACGGGTCAATGTTATACATATAAACCTTCCTCTTGAATCACTCTATCTATTAAAAAAAACCGCATCAAAATCCGTTGCGTAGTTTCAAAGATTTAAGCATACAAAGGGACATAGGGACAGAGAAAGCGACTTTGTTTTATACTATGTAGTGATGATAGTGAAGTGTACCTAAGATGCTCTATGCGATTATTGTAATATTTTGTTGTTTTTTTTACTATAGATTGGTGCCTAGTACCCAGAAAGGCAAACCTTGAGCTAAGTATGAATAACCCCTCTTTGTGCGACGCGGTTAAAAAATAAAATTAAACAAACTCATTGATTTCGTGTTTCCCCGTATGATATAAATATGATAAGTAATATTTGTAGAAACAAATTTTAAATATTTTTCATATTTCGATTGTGTTTCAGTGTTATTTCTATTAAAAGTTGTAGGTACCTACTTACTCCATGAAAATCACTATATTCGAACAGGGTGAGAAATGCCTACTTATCGGTGACATGAGAGTTCGTACATGTGGCTCTATTCGATTAAATTTTCATCGATCACAATCCAGCGGTTGAAAAGCTCTTCGATTATATTGCGTGACTTATTTAAATGCACATTCTGGCGTATACTGCGCGCCACATAACTAGACTTTATTAGACCCAAGAGGAGACAAAATATCAATATGTTGTTTAACATGTGTTTTTTGTAAATATACGCTATTTTACTGTCATTTTTATATTGTGTTTACTTCATTTCAATCAGGCTTTCAATTCGAAAACTGCGCAGGTTCTAGTTACGTGGCGCGCACTGTAATATTATGTCGAACGTAGTTCAAGATTTTAATATAATACAAACAATCGTTAAATATAATTATTCATTTACCTTTTCTTTTCAGGTTCCGCTTCTACCGTAGGATTGTATCTTTTAACCATTCACAGAACATGAAAAATATTAACAAAAAAATATTAAAATATCATATTAAAAAAATAGCACCCTTAGTTGGGAGTGAAGCAAATAGTACAGAAACAATAGGAACCAATTTTATTTTCTTTTTTTGAAATATGACGTTCGAAAGTGCATTTTAATGGCCTTATTGTAACAAATTGTATAACTTTCACACTAGTGTGCCAGTTTTATTCCTATAGGAAAATGTATTCGGTTTTTCTCATTTTTTATTGTCTCCATCATTGCTTGCAAGCTGTTCTAATCTGCTGCTTATTTGTATTAAATTGCAGCAGACAGTGGTAGCCCAGTCTGTGAAGATTTTTGGCTCTATCCTTCATAAAGCAAGTAGCAGCTGAGATGATAATAATATAATAACATTAGTATTTAAGGAATTATTATAACAACTTACATACATAAAAAATATATCAGATTACCTCACGGAAACAAGATTTCAATAAACATACAAATTTTATTGGAGTTTTATTCAAAAGACTGGTTACTAAATAACGGTTGTACTAATCAACATTTAGTGCTGGCCTTATTACTGTATTATCTATTCCATCTAGTTTGAATAATTGTTAATTATTGTTTTACTTGCATTATCGGTATACAAACCTGCAAGTACATTTTATGGACACATACTAAAGAATTTTCGTCATTTTAAAATAGTTTAATATACATAGTTTAGTAGTTTTAGTGAAATAATTATATATATATTACACTAAAACTAATACATTAATACTACACATACAAATTAATACTACATTACACTAATATTATATATATATATATATATATTATATTGTATGCAAGAAGTTGCTAAAATAACTAACTTAAGTAATTCTACTGCAAATCTTACAATCGAAATAAGTTTTGCTGTAGGAAAACCCAATTTTGTGTGACGCAATAAAATATATCTGACAACCAAAGGTTTTTATCAACCGTTTAGAAAAAATAAACACAATAGTTGTAAATGATGTAGGAGACACATTGAAGTAAAGTATCTATTAACTATTCATAAAAAATAAATTATGAATAGTTCCATGCCCAGGGATACCCCAAAATACCCCATGTATGTCCTGTGATTCTTGATAGTTTTCGAGTTATAGTTTCATGAAAATTGTATAGGAACCGCTAGTAGTAAACACCATGGACATTCTCTGAAATCAGCATATTGTTACAAAAACCTTGGTTTCATCATTCATGTTGAGATGGTACACTATGTGAGAACGATGTAGCAAGATGTGCTACATCCTCTTACCCGTCAAGCACAACTATCTGCCCCTTCAGGACTCAAATGAGGCAAACTACAGAGTTATTCAGGTTGCTACATACTCAGTAGCGGTCAACCTGTTTTCAACCATCACTCAAGACATAAGGGTGAACAGTGGTCAACGGTCAATGAACTCAGTAGTATGTCATCATTGACACAAGAACAGAAATATGAAACTGGAAACCTCACAATAAATAATCTCCATCCTAGGAATGTTTTTAGTGGTATAGACTGATTTACTATTTGGGACACTTTTCTGTCTATATCGTAACGTACTAGTCGGACAGAAAGTGCATCATTGACACACCAAGAGAAATGTGAACCTAGCAGCTTCACATTAACTCTATGCCATTGCCATGATATACAATGCCTTGAGTGGTATAGTCTGATTTATATTTTAGGACACTCATGACATGACATTGTCTATTCATTGTGAATTACAAAAAATGGATAAACCTGACTCATTTCAGAATGTTGCAGATGTCAAGTGAAATGTTATTTTAATGTTAATGTAACTGGGGCCATAATATTTTATCGGTGTTTAACATTAAACCACAAAATTTTATTGGCATACATACCTACCTAAATAGCTACAAAAAAAAACAACATTGTCATAAAATTGTATTCAAATGCTATCATGTCCCTTTTGAATTATATATCCATATGTATTGTAATAAACGAACCGCAAGGTCGTTTTATTCATTTTTAAACATTACAAAAATAAAAATAAGTACTCAAACAATTGAATAAGGTGTAATTTTCAGCAAAAATGTAAAAACGATAGGCTTTAGCCTTTAAATTTATAATTAAATTTAAATACATTACCTTACAATTCCCAAGTTCGCCCAGAAGAAAACAAAAACCATAGCACTTATAATGAGAGCCATCAGAAATGATTTTTTAAACAAGTTTACTGAATTCATCATTATAGATGAAACAGTCACACTGTTATGTATCTATTGTATTAATTACACAACTCATTTAGTTTCAATCGCAGTTTCAGTAAAATAAAATTATAATTTGGAATATTTTCGATAATTTTTTCTTGCAGAATATGCATCTGACTGCATAGAAATTTTCACTGCTGCGACGAACTAGCCTTCCTTTATGATGCTCTGTGGAACTAGCGAAATGACATAATTATTGACATTGGCGATTTGACAGTCCATCAGGCCCCGACCATTGAGATAGACTTTTTATATGTCTATGGCTCTGGCATGGTGTACTTATTATTTCTATGGTGAATAATTTCAAGCTAAACATGTCTATTTTAAGGTGGATGCGCAAGGGTAGCCCGCGAAATTTAAATTTTCTTACGTTTATTGCAATTTGCAGGTCAGTGTCAGGTTGTATGTTGATGAAAATATGAATCGCGCCAGTAACACGTATGGAGTTACAGAATTATAATCATTTAAATCATCAATACAGCTCTCCAAGTTCATATAATCACATTCAATAGCTATTTCATGAAAAAGTCACTTTTTGAGATTGGAATGAAATTGTATGTTTTAGATAATTTTAATGGTTGGTACTTAAGTCCTTGGTCCCGACGGCCATTTCTAGATCGTTTGCAGTCATTACGCGGAGACAAAAGCCTGAAAGTCTTAAATACAACGCGGAAACGAACTTTAGAACAAAATTATATTTTGTATTGCGACCACGGGGTCTTCTCACAGAGGCGAGGCGACTGGGCATGCTGTTTAATAAGTTTCCAATGTTGCGGGATATTGGTCCCTTCTTCCACTAACGCATGTTTCAGAACTCGAAGTGGGGCGGAGTTTCAATTTTATACAGACCTTCCTTCTAGCGGGACAGTTCATGCGATTGTTGCCAACAACATCCTGAAAATACCTACTCACTTACAATTTGAGCTGTATGTGGCCTGGCGTGGTCATGCATGAATATTGAATTTACACCCCTATTAATTAATTAAGGACTGACATACTCATGAAGAATTTCTTCCACATTTCTTGCACAAGTTAGCATGCCATTTTCTATCAGCGCTAACTCCGTGCGATAATCTGAAGAGATTCCAGCCCAAACCATAACAGATCCTCAGACTCTGCCGAATAGTGGAATTTTTATGGTTAACAGTTTTTCCTCAGAACAAGCTGGAATAAAATGTTCACCTGGTCATCGGTAGATTCTCCAAAACTCATCATGTGCTTAGACATCATAAAATCTGGATTAGTCAGAAAACATTACTCGCTACCCAATGATCCCTTTCAAGTTTTACACTATTTGCGGGTCTAAGTGGGATCAAATTAGCTTCATGGAGTCGCCGCCTCGCAGTCCGCTCGCTTACGTCGTCTTTAAGGGTCTCCCGAAGTTGATTTGTTACTTCAACTGCCGTGAGGGGGCCGATTTCGGATCATGGTCGTAACAGTATATTGATCCTCTCGAGCCGTAGTACATCTCGGTCTGCCGGTTCCTGGTCTTCTTTTGTTCTGCCCAGTTTCTCGGAAACGTTAGATGACTCGATACACTCTAGAAAGTGACACGTCTATTTTGTTCTTGCTGTACTCCTCTGATTTCTGCCTTCTTCCAACATAGTGAATATGCGTGTACATTCTTCTGGTGTTAGCGACAAGATAGTAATTCAATAATGATAGTGAAAGACGACATTGACCGCCGTTTATCATTTTGATTTGATAGATTGAAAACAAAAGTGAGAAAACAAGCAAAAGTAATTCATATACTTTTTTAATAATGCTGTAGATCATTTTAGGTTTTATTGCATACGATATTTAAATTTTGATGAATCAGCTTGATAATAACAAAGGTCCTGATTCAATAAATCCCTTTTAAAACGGTGCCAATGTACTGGCTGCACCGTCAGCCAAAATCTACAACCGCTCTCACGCCGAAGGATTTTTTCCAGAAGAATGGAAATACTCTAAAAAGATTCCTATTTAAAAGAAAGGCGATCAAGACAATATTAAAAAAATATAGACCCATACTAGTTAGTCATTCATAAAGTTCTTCAGGCCTTTCTTTTTTTTTTTTACTTGTTGGTAATCATCAAATGACTCCTCCCGCTCCGGGCGGAGCGGCAGGGAGTGTCAAACTTGTACTGACTAAAACCCATCCATGTTCCTTCTTTTGCCCTTTTTGTTCCAGGACCGCGGTATCTCTTTCGAACAGTCCCGCCACCCTGACAGGCATCGGTCCTTTCGGACCCCTTCCCGTTCGCTGACATCTCTTTGAGGCGCGCGTGGAACACGAACGCGCCGTCGACACGGCCTGTCGTCATAAGACGCCCGGTGCGTCTCCCGTGGCGGCTGGGACAAGAGGTTCTCTCTCTCTCACGTTCCGCCACTTCCTTCGCTAGCAGAACTGCTACGCAGAAGGAGGTGACGGCGTCCCATTCCATCTTGCTCCGGACCATGGATTGAACCAAGGCTGGACGCGAGAGGTCGCCGCCGCCGATCGCCGCTTCGAGGACACGGCGGGCGGTGCTCCGCCCACGCGGGGCAGACCTCCACCTCCGGTCGATCCTCACAATGAAGTTGAAGACCTTAATGTGCAAAGTATTGTTAAATATAAATATCCTGATTCTAACTCTAATAAGAAAAATTACCATGCTGTGGTTCAAACGGGGTATTGATTTAATAATGTTTGTGTAGGTTTTATATTTAATTACCCGAAAATATTGTTTTAATAATTTCTAAATTAAGTAGTACTTTATTTATCGTTTCAAAATAGAAAATAAACATTACAAAATACTTTTTTTTCTTGCAATGCTGTGGTTGGTTTTGGAGATTTGCCTCAAGCACAACCACGAAGTTTCTCCAAAAAAATTGATTAATTTTGTGTCTTAGGTTGGCTGTTTTGAATCGTTGTCAACAACTTCAGTGTGCTGGTTCTATAGTGATTGCACGTAGTGTTATTGTTTTGTGGAAAAAATTGTGAAACTTAACTAAATCCTACACAATCAGTGAAAAATTTCGGTTTAGTTTTTATCTCTCTTCATCTTTTATCATTTTCTTCGTGGAACATGCTATTTTCGGGCGAGGTAAGTCCAATTTTATGCTACATCAACATCAGTGGATAGGGCGGTACTATCGTGTGGCAATTGACAGCATTTCTTGTCTTATAGCATTTTTTATCAATAAAAATCATCGTGATTCGTTGATAAACAGCATAATAAAACTATTCCTTCGTTAACACAGCGGCCCATTTCGTTTTGGAAGAGATTTTCGATGGTATCGGATATGCATCCTCCATATTTTACTGCTACGTGCATGGTACCAACTACATAATGTTAGTAGCTATAGAGGCTTTTTTTGCTTGTGTGCCCAATATTTAGTACATTTTCTCTTGCATCGGATAGGAAATAAACATGAATTGGAATGAACACGACTCGTCTTTAATTAGGGTCTACATATTTTTGTTTTTTTTTAATCAATAAAATTATTTCGTATCTTTAAAATACTTATCGATTTGGGGCTAAATGAAAAAGAACTTGTATTTTTGTGTAACAAGGCCAATAAGACATCATTTTTCGTCAAAATCTTTGGGTCCACATTGGGTTCTTCAGAGTATGCGAAACAAAATTAAATATTGATTGGTAAGTAGGTACACAGAAATGAACAAAGATAAAAATGACTACATAAAAATACCTTGAATCTTACTGAGAATCAATACCCAAACACTTAATAAAAATTTATGGACTGGGATTTATTTCTTGCAATCATACATGTCATACATACACCTCATTTATTGTGGTGTATTTCCGCTAAGGAGATGGAATAATATTTTGTTAAAGACTACCTAATCTCAAGATTATACCAAATCTGACAAATGACACAGTTCCAGTGTACACTTAGAATTGATTCAGGTTATGGTCACTAGATGGCGCTGGTGAGCCAACACAGGGAATATTCCAGCTGTGATTTTATCTTTGTGAGTCTGACACAAGAACCAATCTTAGTAAAAACAGCAATGGTTTGCAAAGTAACTGACATAGATAGCCTTAATATCTGCAGGAACAAAGGACAAGCACATCCTTTTTGATATTCTGGATATAGTCTGAATAGGTCAACAAAAGAATGCTCTATCTGAATACAAGAAGTCATTTCCCAGTACTAAGCTTAATGCTTACCTCTCATTTTCACTTATACTGTAAAGTTTCTATTAATTATGATCTTACAAAAAAGAAGCAGCAATATCCTGAAAAAAATATATGAGTTAACTGTTGTTTCCTTGTTATCACTTTAGTCTTCAGCCGCTTTCAACATCAATCACTGAAGTTGTTTAGCAGTAAACATAGTAAAACATCATCCAGTTTCTATCATAATATTAGTATGACAGAAACAGAACAATCATATCGTCAACATGTCAATGAACATCTAAATTAATTTCAACAATTTGTTGAACACATATTAATCAGTAACAGATCATGTATGATTGAATACTTCAATATCATTTGAAGACTATTATCGTCTGCGTCCACAGTAAGGAAACATTTAGGTACATAATAGGTTATTAAATAATATTCCCTATGCGAGCACTGAAAAACCTGATATTTAACATAATTAATTTAATATTTAGCGTAATTTATGGGCGGGACAAGGCTATTTCTATGGTGTCCCTGTCTCTTTGAAAATAATTTACAAAAAAAAAAGCAAAGAATTTAAAAACATTTACATAGTTGCCTGCATAAGTTTTGCTCAAACTTTTTTTTCTTGATTTTGTTACCACAAGAGTTGTGAAAAATATGTTTCTTTGGTAAAAAATATGGGGTTCTCATGTTATATTTTAAAAAACATGTTGCAAATAAGAGGAAGAGAATTTCATTCCAATCGGAATATCAGTAATTGATTGTGTTGTTGCTAATAAAAATATTGAGGTTCAGTTTTAAAAATACTTATTGAACATATCAGTGGTAATCATTGCGAGTTGACCATCGCACTTTGTGAAGTGCAGTATCATTCTATTCTTGTCTCACATGCCCCCCTGTGTTGGGTCACACGCCTTGACAGCCAGTTAGATCAATCACGACACTCAACAAGGCGGGAAACGTATGTTATGCATTTTATGTCAGTAGAGTAAATTAATTGAAAAGAAGTTTGTTTTTTTAAGCTTCTAATGATGGTTCCATTATGCTATGTTTTGGTCAAATCATGTAACTGAATTTCGAACCAGTTCCCCCAACCGCTGAAATTTTACACAGACCTTTGGTTCTGGTGAAAATACAATTTTATGATAGATATGACTTGATTCTGCAGCCAGGATCGTCTCCGCGTGAGCGAACTCCTCAACGGTTAATAGCATAGACACGAAACTTTGTAAACGCGTTAAATTTTGATAGTATACAAAGCTAGTTTCTCCTTTTCATTTTAATAATAGCTTGTTTTTTTTCAAGGACTCTGAAATAAAAGTCACCTAGAAGCCGTAAAGATTTAAAATCGGGTTTTGGCCCCCCCAAAAGAAACGTGATATTCTTTTCAAAATATGAAATAAAACTGAAACTTAATTATGAAGTTCCATTAATAATATAAATAGTAATTAACTAAACCAAGTAGCATATTTCTGGGTGAGAGTTGCCAAGAACCGAGTTAAGTGGCGTGCAATAGACATAGGCCTCAGCTGTAGGCTGGTGATGATGATGATGATGATGATGAATTAGCATATAAGCAGGCTACTTGGACTTTATAAAAACACAATGTTCGGTTTTAATATCAGTGAGCCTAGTAGAGTTTTTATCACGACAAAACCAACTCGATGGTGTGACTACGTTTTTTACGAAATAATTGTGTTTCCCATCTTTGTCACCAGATGGCGTTGGTTCAGTTTCAGTACAAATTAGTCTGAAGTAACTTTCGAATACGTATAAAACGACGCAATAGACCCTCAGCAGTAGCAACGATACGCTTGTTTGCATAGGAAACTGACTTTTTTAGGAGTGCTTTACAAGAGTATGTTCATGTACTAAGTATAGTACTTTTATGACTCCCAGAGAAAATAGTTTTCTTACCGAAGAAGTAATGCGCGTGTGAATAATTGATCATTTACTGGTAAATATTTTCTTGGACATCGGTTTTCATCAAGTTCAAAACCTTTATGGGTACTTCCCATTGACCTAACACCCTAAAAGACTAAAAGGAAGTGTAAGTTAACAAAAACGTTTTTTTTTAATTTGTAGTGCACAAACACAAAATATTGTTATGTCTGTAATTAATGTGATTTTCAATAAGAAAACTTTTCCGTACCGATTTCAACCACGGCAACTTTCGGAGCTTATTACCATAGATTAAAAGAGTGACCTTACCTTTTACTAATTATAATAGTTTTTGGTGGAAGTAAGTTTTGGTTAGTACATACAGCGGCACATGAAGCTGTACATTTCCAGTACCTGTAACTTGGCCTCGCTTTGTACAGATTTTCTATGCAATGAGAGATCCGCATAAACTGGTTTTGTATAGTTTGATTAGCCGTCGTGCGTACTAATTGTTCGACGACGACTCACTTTTCGATTTTTTTATGGTTCCGTAGTCAACAAGGAACTCTTATAGTTTCGCCAAGTCCGTCTGTTGTATCTGTCTGTCTGTGGGCATAGGTATATAATACATATTATTTAAGTTTTTTTAGGATAATTTATTATTTCCTTTCAAGCCCATGACATTAAAGGTTGTTTTTGGATATGTGAAAAAATTCAGAGCATTAATAAAAACCAAATTACTACCAAATTACTGAGCTATGATATATATCATAGCTCAGTAGGCTGCACTGGTGAATGTCGTAATAGTCGACTAACTTATTGAATGCACTTGAATAACATGCTTTCCCATACATACGAAATGTATGGAACGACATGTTTTTCAACTGCAAATGTAAGTTAGTTCTTGTGATAAAATATTTAATTAAACGACGTGACTACAGAATCCTTCGATGTGCGTGTTTGGTTTCCCGACTGCCAAGGAAGGGTTATGTTTTTCGCGCGTATTTTGTATGTTTCTAAATTTCTTTATAACCTTGTATCTTCCAAACGGTTGGATTTAATAAGAAAATTATACAATCAGCTATAGGTAATGGACGGTGCTAATTACTAAATGGATATCGACAATTAAGGTATCGTTATATTCGTCCTAAAATCCCAAGTGTCTCTAGAGAGGTGTTTAAAAAAAAAACAAAATGGTGGATTTTTGGTGCGAAATTAAAAATCGTTAATTATTTTCAACCAAACCAACCTATCGCGTAGTGTATCAAAATGAAGGAAATTAAAAGGAAAATGCAATTGCAATTACATAATACAATTTGTAGTCGCATTTTTGATACTTTTTATTAAATGTTACATGTTTGTAATTTCACTTTGCTATTTGACTTTTTCTTGAAATGTCATTCAATGGGATTAAATAAACTTAGAGGGTTAGATAGATGATTTTTATGGTTATTATTCTGTAAATACATACATTTTACGGCCGCGAATCATATTTTGTTCAACAAAAAACCGGACACTGACTGGAAAATTGCAAAAAACGTAAGAAAATTTGAATTTCGTGGGCTACACTTTTTTTTTTGGGATGGGAAATCATCAAATAATTCCTCCCGCGCCCTGAGCAGGAGGGAGTGTCAGACTTTTACTGACTAAAACCCATCCATGTTCCTTCTTTTGCCCTTTGTGTTCCAGGGCCGCGGTATCAATTTCGAACAGTCCCGCAACCCTGGCAATCGTGGGCTACCCTGGCCTGACCTTAAAGGGTATTCATCGTAAAATAGGGTATTAGACATTCTGAAACATTGGAATTCTCAGACGACCCGCCGCCCGTTTGTAAGCGCAACACCCAGAACTATAACCTAGGGACTTTACTGATAGCGCTTATCACAATGCCAATGCGTGCAAAATCGCATTGATTGACAATTTGAATCATGACATCGCTTCATGAGACCGTATCATTTAGAGATGCAATGCAGTTCGATCGATTGATGACACCGATAGGCTGTGATGTTGTTCCTTTAAATTATTTTATTGACAATCTATTGGTGATCTATACTAATATTATAAAGAGGTATTTGTTTGTAAGTTTGTATGTAGGGGGTAATCTCCTGAACTAATGATTCAATTCTAAAAAACCTTTTACTGGCAGAAAGCTACATTATTCGTGGGTGCTATAGGCTATAAATTATATTTATATCATGCATATTAGCCGAGCTACGAGTATCACAATTTTTGCAAGTCGCGGGCGATGCTCTTATTAGAATGTTCAACCATCTAATAGCAGAACGTTGAAGTAAATACGTACCTACGTATGTCCAGTACGATCATTGTGTTGTTATGATGTGTATTTATGTTTTTTAAGAAAGAGTAAGTCTATACGTCAGTTTGTAGTTGTTTTTTTTTCTTTTAATTATTTTTAGTTTGTAGTTTGTATTAATCGATCGCGGTATTTTGTTTTCTAATTTAAGTTATAGTATTTTATGTTACTGTATTTTGTAACTACCTTTTGTTTTGTTGTCTTTTTTGTTTCGAGTGTATCAAGTGTTTTTCTGTGGAAACTTGTAAATGGCCTTAAAACTTGTATTGTTTAAGAACATTGTTTATATTAGCTGTAAGTTTCCCGAACAGAATAAAAAATAATAATAATAATAAAAAATACTAAATGCCAACATGACCCAAATTAAATGGTTGAGTGAATCTTCAACAATTTAATTTGGATTACTAAGATTTCCATCTTGCGTCCAAACAAGGAAAACTAGTACCTATTAAGTTTTTAACTACTCTGACATTTTTATTGAAAAGTTAAATGATAAAAGAGCTTTAATGCAGGAAGTAGGTAAGCTCACAAAAGTAGCTTGGTGACAAAAGAAAGAGAGATTTCGTGGAATGAGGTCAGTTTTGACCTTAATACGGATTGGTGTACCACACCAATCGATCGATCGATTTTTGTTTCATAAAGAAGCTAGGGGAAACATTAGATAATATCCTGTTTAACCAAAAAAATACTGGTCATTATTGTTATTTTGGAATACGGTCTTCTCCCAGTTCTTAGGACATAAAGAATAAAACGCTGCGATTGCTGATTTGTCCTATATTTTGAAATGATTGCATAGATCTATTGTAGTTATTTATGAGATTATTTATTTAACATGAATAAAAGATCGATATTATTTTTGCATATCAGAATAGCGGCCTCTATACTAGCATTAGATAGGTTTTGCTATATCGAAAACAAAACAAAAAAAAAAAAAAACTTGTATTTAACGAAAGTTGTGTCGAGGAAATTTAAGAACCTTTAAGAGCCTGCTGAAATTGTTTAGCAGGTTCCTAATGGTTATTACATTTTTTAAACGATTTAAACTCACTTCTTTTATCCGGTAGTGTCTGAAATAATGCACGATCAAGTTTACTTTGATATTAATATTAATCCCATTTTCAGCGATTTTCTCTCGTAAAACTGGATAAAATGACAGACACTTTAACTTGCCGAAGAACGGTGATAGTGTTTTTAATCAGATTTATTGTGATGGAACATAAGGCCGCCGGTTTTATTAAGGCTACTTTTTCGTGTCTATGATTCTCATAGTTTTTTTTTTCGACGGTTTCAGGCTGGTCTGGGAGTAGATGGTAGTATGCGGTATGATTTTTCCCTGACGTCATGGATAGGGGACGTCGGTGGAAGAGTGGCATGACCCACTGAGGGGCGTCCATCATTGACTAACTACTTCTACGTATTTATAAACGATGTAGTTACCTTGGAAGGGAATATGCAGACATTCAGCTTGTGTTAAGTTATATACGAATGTACACAAAGAATCAGATCATTCATAAAATACTGTTTGTGGTGGCTTTTTGCTGTTGTCAACATTTCGACAGGTCAGGCTGCTCGTCTTTGAATTAGCTAATAACGTGCCGAATTAGATATCTTCCAGTGTTTACAATAGTCCTTCGCACAAGACGTATTATGTGGCACAAACATTAATTATTAAATAACTTTTAAACTGCCTCGCTAGACAAGCGACGTAGTTTCAGTCCAGGACTTGGGTTCGATTCCGAGGTCTGGCAGTGTTGTTTGGTATTCCGTCAGAATTTTTTCAGTAGGAGCCTGGAGGTTGGATTTGTGCCCGGTTGAATGCAAATTCGCTTGCCCACAATACATGGGACTTAACTATAAATAAATAAATATCGCTGGACATTACCCACAGCGCCATGTAGGTGCCACACTAAGCAACGAGGCTTGTGTCGTGGACACCAGATAGTTGATAATACTACATAGATACTTTTTGTTTTTGTAAATACAAACTTATTATAAACATCCATGACTCGGAAACCAATGTCCATGCTCATCACACAAACATTTGCTCCCACCGGGATTCGAACCGGGGACCCTAAGAACGCAAGGCAGCCTCACTACCGCTGCGCCATTCGGGTCGTCGATAACTGTCTATATGTGGGTGTACTAAAAGAACATCTGTGTCTAAGCCTTTGGAGAATACAAGCGGTATGATTGTAATGTTTTGTTGTCAATAAACAAAAAATATCGTATCATTTAAAACACAAATGTATTGTGTTTTTATGGACTCCATTACTAAGCTAGATCCTCCTGCCCGCAAAGGGACCGCAAGCGTGAATTACTGTTCATAGTCGGAACGTAAGATACACATAGATTATGTCTATTAAAAGCCGTGTGATTGGAATGTGACGAAATTCCTTCGAAAATCTTTTATCCTCTGTTCAGTTTCCCAGCGGTTTAAGTTGTGCGTTGCCTTTCAATATATTTAAGATTTTATTAAGTAGAAGATGTCACGATAAAATTACGGCCCTACAGGCCGTTCCTAACTTGTAATTTTACTTGTAGTATACAGTGGCAGTAACAACTTTAAATTTTAAAACAGAGAAAAAAATGAAATGATAAATGAAAATTATGTAATAGAAAAATCGATTTAAAACTACAATCAAGTGATTAGTACAAGATTAGTCCTATAAAATCTTGTTACAATAATAGTCTATAAATAATCTTAAACAAACCGTATTGTCAATGAGATTTCAAAGCGGTAATAACGACGAATTTCCACGACATACTTTTATAATTAGACCCTTTCAAGGAGATGTATTCCCAAAAATCCTTCCTAGTTAGGTATTCGAAACTAGGATGAAAAAAAAAATAACGATTCTAGACACAACGATTGAGTTGTACGTTGGGCAGTCAGTGGATGGCTGTATGATTTTTATGGATTGTTATAACGAAATCAAAGCCAACCATTTATTTCAAGTGGGCCATTAAAAGGTCCTTTTTTAAGTGAAATTGTAGAAGGAAATAGAATAGATTCTACTGACGACTTGGCTGTCAAAAATCAGTCCTTTTGGTACGGCGTTGTGTTCACAATTGAATGATTACATCCATGTGTGAATATGAATTGTCATATTCACGCATGTATCACAGCCACAAGGTTAATGGCGCCATAGTACTGGTCACCGCAAACTAGTTTAAACAGAACTGTGGTGAATGTGGTGACATCCATTGTGTGGTTCAACTTCTATGATGAGCATAATTCCAATTTGTGGTCGCTATCATGTTGATTTTGGACAAATAAAAGGTCTCACGGTAATATGACTAAATACGTAAAGAGATCTTAATTGTTTGGCAAAGAGATGAATCAAATCACAACTTCCGTCCTTTGACAGTTAGATATAAAATGGATGTAACACGGCAATTGACCTAGCATTTAGTCTGAAAAGCATACATTTTCCTGGCTGTACCTATGACACCATTGTACCAGAACCTATGATAGCATTGCCTATCAGCCAATAATTTGTTAACAAGATAACTGCGGACATATCATCTGAAGTTAGTTAGATAGTTACTTGCATCGAGTGTTCAAATGCCGATGTTTCTAAGTTACACGGAACTAATGCATAAAATGGTAAAACTATACGCTTCTGGCAGAAATATAGCCATTAGGGTGGTCCTTATTCCTAATTTTTTTTTTTTAATTCGCGGTGCTCCACGTAATTTTATTATTATACCATATGAAATAATTGCAGAATTTTTATAATTTTTTTTAAATGACGTTTCGATGTCGTTACCAAGGTTTGAATTTTAAATAAAAAACTCAAAATCTGTTTTTGTTAGATTCTTTTATTTTTATAGCCAGGACATAAATAATATTACAAAATTATTGTTGTTGTTATGAACTAAGATATTATGTAGATATTTGAATAATTTATTTTTAAGATACAAAGGGTTAACTTGTTAGTATTACGGTACTTTATCGTTGTTTTTATTTAATTACTACTAAACATTAATGAAACCATCATTTAACGCTTTCCTTCAAAGCTTTTTGTAAAAAAAAATACAGGTTGCGACCTCTAAATATTAACAAAAACAAAAAAAAAACTCATTTTATATTTAGAGGTATATAATCAAATGAGAAAGTGCCCCGGGGATAATTCAAAAGTCGAAAAATAAGGACCACCCTAATAGCCATTCAGTATACTGGAATTTTTCGTCATATGGCAATTAGGTACTAGGAATTCTACATATACCTTATCTACTCTAACAGAAAAAGGATTCTTCCTAGAATGTCAGGCTTGTTTTGAAACATAATAAATAATTGGCCAATTTGTTCCATACATATTAAAAGAGTAAATAATTATGTTACAAGGTTTGGCCTAGCTTTAAACTTATATTCCCTGCTGAGCTTACATATATCACAAACGCGCACTGATAGCGTTACTTAAAACCAGGGCTCGAAGTGACAATTATCATTTTTTTTTAATATGTATATTTTTTATATTATATTTTTTAATTCTTGGTAAACTAACTATATACGTTATTAATTAAAAACTATGAAATAAAATAAAATAAATAAACTAACAATAAACTATAAAGGGCGTCGAAAAACTCCTCAACGCTGTCAGCCGGTAATGTGCCCAAGAGACTTGCGGCGTTGCCACGTTGTATGGTAACACTTAGCCTCTGGCTAAGGTAAAAGCCAGCCCTTGGGTTACGGGAAGCTTCAACTAGGCGTTTCGAAAGTTCCTTAAACAGGCTATGAGCACCCGGACCCCACGGCCCCAGAGTTTCAATTTAAATTATCATTGATTTATCTTGGTAATTATACCTTGATAATAATATTTAATAAATCTTCACGTGTATCAGAACGCGAACAAAAAAACGGTCATTAATCAAGAAACATAATGTTTAGTAAATTTTGGTTAAAACTAAAGAATAAATCTATTAGTAATTAGATATGTTTTTTTTCACATAATATGTTTGTAATGAAATTATAATTTCCAATTCAACAAAAAAAAATAGAGATCAAGTTATGAATCGGCGTGGACAATTATCCGATAATTATTAAAGAAAATAATTGTCTTGATAATTTCGAACCCTGCTTAAAACAGCATTCATCATGCCCCAACACAGTTCACCTAAACATTGCAATCAAAGCCCTTCTCCAACACGAAATAACAAAAGTTTTTATTTTCTTTTCTTTCTCTTTCAGTACATTTCGTATTCACAGCCATAAAAATGTTGCCATGGTGGAATACGAAATGTGCACTGAAATGAGCTTTAATTATTGTCAGATCATGGATTCGGACCAAACAAGTGACATAATCAGAGTTGAAAACAAGAATCAGCCGACAACATTTTATAGGGGAATTTAAACTAC
Source organism: Eugnorisma glareosa (assembly GCA_947578425.1). Classification (NCBI taxonomy): domain Eukaryota; kingdom Metazoa; phylum Arthropoda; class Insecta; order Lepidoptera; family Noctuidae; genus Eugnorisma; species Eugnorisma glareosa. The sequence continues at coordinate 27,649,238 of OX387957.1, forward strand.
GAAATGTGATTTTAATGATTATTATAACTCTATCTGTAAATACATGCAATCGCGGCATGCAGTAATTGGCGAAATATGGGTGTACTATTAGGTATACCTCTACCTAACTCTTCGGGGATGTCACGTTAGAAAATTTAAACATGAATGTATTATAAATATTATAATATACACGACCACATCAAAACGCATTATTATGAAAATATCTATATGTGGTCATCATCGTGGTGTCTTACGCGAGAAGCGACTTTAATATGTAAAGAAATGTGTGGAAAAAAACAGGCATAATCAACGTTTTTCTTAATATATAATTAACTATTATAATCTTTTAACATAATTATCGTTACAATATGTTTTTATCAGTTTAGCTTTAGATTAGTTTATCATCAATACGTTTGGATAATTTTGTGTATCACGGATTTTTCACTATTTTACGGAGTTACCATCTACTTCACCAATTAAAGGTTATTAAAACAGCAGGATGCATTCAACAGCCGCTATTGTCGTCATTGCTGTGGAATATAGACACAAACTATACCCTTGAACGCGGTTTAGATAAGCTGATCGCGTTCATTTTATTTTTTCAGAATCACGCTATTACCTACTTTTAAAAGAATTCGGATAAAATTTGGTTTTAAGTAAGAGAGAAGATTCGAACTGCAATTCATATCGTAATCGTAGAACTCTTGACAGCATAAAAGAAATTTTTACAAAAGATTGCTCAATCTAATATAGATTTATGGATTAATTCGATTTTTTAGACCAAGAGATCAATTACATTAGTATTGTATGATGTGTCTAAACGTACTAAAACTCTATCCCCCGAAAAGGTAGACACCAGTGCTATGCTATGCTTTACCCATTATTCTGTCTGCCAGTTTTGCTGTAAAAATCCCATGTATCACAGAGAAGTGTGGCAAACTCCAACTCGGATACCAGACTGTTACTGAAAACCAATGAAAAATTCTTAAAAAGCTTTGCTCTACCTGTATTGGACCTAGTACGAGTATCCCAGGCTCGACCAAAGAAGGAGTAATTTGCAACAGTTATAATTAGATAGTTCTGAATAATTAAGGTCGCAAAAAGAGAATGTAAATAGGTGCCACGTTTATGGAACTGAACCAGAATTACCAGTCTGAAAACTGAAGTCTCGTCGAAGGTATCGGAGTAAATTTTGGTTGTATAGTTAGTACAAACTGCTGATATGCCGGCTGCGGAGACGCGTCTCTGCCGCGGACATATCACGGCATATCAGCACGACCAACCATCGAACGATCGACGCCAACCTCATTGCGTATTTCTCTCTAAATTGCATCCCTTTCATTTTCCCTCCCTTTCAATTCTACGTAACTAAAACAATGACAAATAAAAGGTTTAAGGTGGAAGCGCAAGGGTAGCCCGCGAAATTTAAATTTTCTCATGTTAATTGCAATTCGCAGGTCAGTGTCAAGTTGTATGTTGATGAAAATATAAATCGCGCCAGTAACAGGTATGGAGTTACAGAATTATAATCATTCAAATCATCAATACAGCTCTCCAAGCTCATATAATCACATTTAATAGCTATTTCATGAAAAAGTCACTTTTTGAGATTATATGAACTTGGAGAGCTGTATTGATGATTTTAATTATTATAATTCTGTAACTCCATACGTGTTACTGGCGCGATTCATATTTTCATCAACATACAACCTGACACTGACCTGCAAATTGCAATAAACCTAAGAAAATTTAAATTTCGCGGGCTACCCTTGCGCATCCACCTTAACAAGACCCTTAACGAAGCTGAAAGGCACTTGTTCTCCGTAAACGTGATTTTTCACCCCAATAAAAAGTCGTTTCCCAGAAATACTTTATAAGTAAAGTTACTTAGTTTGATGTACATAATGCTGGTTGCCTTCTTCGTGAAGGGTCTTGTTACACCCTGTATAGACGAGAAGTAGGTAACCCTAAATTCGATACTTGTTCGATACCTGTATACATTGAGATTGTATCCTGTATACATTGTGATAGTATTTGGTAACATAGCGAACCTAATCACAAAATAGATTACATGTACAAACATCCTGAAAAATTCTGCATGTTCTTTTTCTATTTGTTCAACACCCGGTTCAAACAAGCTACTTTTCAGAAATATTAAAATACATTTTACTTACGTTTGCATAAATTTATTTCACGTTTAAGAATAATTTAGTCACATCAGTATTTGGCGTAGTTGCTTCTCTTCTAGGGCTCGCTAACATTTTCTACTGTAAATATGAATATCTAGGAGCCCAGGATGTGGGCTATTGCAACCGATTGCAGGTCTATAAATATGCACCGATGAAGAGGTACAAATTGAATCTGTTATATTGTTAAATTGCTTATGCGGGACGTTGTGGAGTTCATTCAAGATGTCGGACGTCACAGGCAGGGAGAAACTAGATTAGCTGACAACCAGTCCGCCGGTACAAATGATGGTTATGTCATGTGTGGTACTGTATTCTTGTATTGTCATCAATCACGAAAATACAAACAAAAATATTAAAATACATGTGATATGCATATTTCACCACGAGGGCGCAGTGCGAGTTCACACTCGCATGTCCCACTCCTTCTCCCAGAGAAAAGGTCGGTGTCCCAGCAAAGGGAACGTTATGAGCTTATAATGGTCATCATCATCTGCTTGAACTTGTCCCATTCTACTTGGGGTCGGCGCAACACGTTTTCTTCTTCCATTCACCCCTGTCAGATGTCAAGTGAAAAAATAGTAGAATAAAATGTTAAATCGTCCGCGATATCATCTGTCACATTAAGTACTAAATAGACGAAAATAAAAAAAAAAAAACGTTATTAAATAACTGAAAACACGGATGCCGTACAAAAAACTGCAAAGCTGAAAAAAAGCACATTTAAAATTATTTATAATTATATGTATATTTAAAAAAAAATAACACTATTCTTACCATACTTTTGAAGTAACGTTGGTGCACAATAAAATGCACGACAACTTCCACCCGGTTACTGCCGGCGGACAGTCTCTCTGCGTCGCGTCCTAGATAATACTGATCGATACTATAAGAATACCGTTATTTTTAGAGCCTGCGACACAGACACTATTGTCACCCTGTTTCTATTAGCAACAATTAAGATATTCTTCTTTTCTGATTTCTGGCAATTGAATGTTATTTTATGTTTGTCTGTTGTTGCTAGCCTCAGTTATCAACTTACGTGTCTCAAAATAGAATATTATTTTGTCTAGGCTTGAGAGCCTAGACAAAATAATATTCTATTTTATGTTTTATATTTCATATTTTATATAAATAATCACTTCACTTTCACTTTGACAACCGATGCGATGAAAGAAAAGTGACAAATGTATTGGACTTTTAATTTTACACTAATATTTGTTAAATACAAGTTTATAATGTTATGGCTTTACTTTAAATACATCCATGAAACCTTTTTTTTTTTCGTATGTGAAATCATTAAATAACTTCTCCCGCTCTGGGCTGAGCAGGAGGGAGTGTCAGACTTTTACTGACTAAAACCCATCCACGTTCCTTCCTTTGCCCTTTGTGTTCCAGGGCCGCGGTATCTCTTTCGAACAGTCCCGCAACCCTGGCAGGTATTGGTCCTTTCGGACCCCTTCCTGTTTGCTGACTCTCTTTGAGGCGTGCGTGGAACACGAACGCGCCGTCGACACGGCCTGTCGTCATAAGACGGACGGACGGCGAGCTAGCCCATAGCTCACCGTCCACAGGCCCGCGTCTACGGTGGCCGGGGCCACCACGTGGCCCCCGACGCCCGGTGCGTCTCCCGCGGCGGCTGGAACGTGAGATTCTCTCCCTCTCACGTTCCGCCACCTCCTTCGCTAGCATGACTGCTTCGCAGAAGGAGGTGACGGCGTCCCATTCCGTCTCGCTCCGGACCATGGATTGAACCAAGGCCGGACGCGAGAGGTCGCCGCAGCCGATCGCCGCTACGAGGACACGGCGGTGCTCCGCCCACGCGGGGCAGATCTCCACCGTGCGCTCCACCGTGTCCTCGTAGCGGCGATCGTCCTCACAATGGTAGCACCCGGGCGTTTCCTCCCGCCCGCTACGGTGCATGAACCTCCCGAAACAACCGTGTCCGGTGAGGACCTGCGTCAGGCGGAAGGTGAGGACGCTGTGGCGACTCTTTAGCCACTCCTCAAAGGGGGGACTTATCGCCACTATTGTGGCGTGCCCTACCTCCATGACCCCTGTATGCACTCATCAGCACAATTTTATCACAAATCGTGAATTTTCATCCCAAAAAAAGTAATTTCCCAGCAATAATTTTTGAGTTACGTACTTAGTGTACAGGCTGGTTGACGGCTTCGTGAAGGGTCTGTTAACACGTTGTATTGAAGGAATCTTTCTTGTTAGTCGTCACAGTTATCTAAGTAACCCTGAGGACTACGTTACCGGGGCGTTTACTTAGTTTTTTTTTAAATTTCAAGCTTGGTCAAATCTGTATCTACTAATCTACTTATGCGATTGGATTAACTAATTACAATATGATATGTGAGATAAAACGGCTATTTGACTGCATCAAAACTACCACAGGATTAAATATGCTATTTTAAGTGATTGGGCATTATGAAAACCACACAAAGGCCCTTTTTTGTAAATCACTGAAACATTGCATGCTAATAGTAATTAAAAAAATTGTGTCTGTAATCTTCAAACGATTTCTTAATGGCATTAATTGATTTGTGGTGCAAGTGGACCTACAACAACGGCATTACCATTGTGCTAAAAGTTCGTGTCTTCTAAAGCCGCTTAATAGTGTGAATGAAGCAAGTGTTAAGGCTTGCCAAAAAGCTAAGCAAGTGTAAAAAAAATTGTCGAAATAAATGTCAAAGTAAAAGGAGATTATCAAACTATCGCCAGACCCAATGATTTGCCAGTGGCTCACTCTCGTTAGACCATAAAGACGCCTTACAATTAGGAGATTATCAAAACTGTCCAAATCAACCATTACAGTTCGCAGACTTGGGCCCAGACCTTCAATAAATAGGTTGTTATAACTTTACATCAAATAGTATTGAACTGAGTCTTCCTCGCTCTCGATTAATATTTATTTTTGTTTTATCTGCTTGTTTCTTGAATATTCGCCCAGACGGTTAACAATAACTTGATATGCACTGCGATAGGCAAGGCAGATTGGGTATCGCAGTAAGATAATGCCACTTTTAGGCAAAATACTAATGTCTATTCAAATGCAGACACAAAAATGGCAGATAGATACCTCAATTCGTCAAGAAAATTAAATGAATCCATGTCATATTGTGACAAAAAAAAAACGGTCACGTTATATTGCTATCTCATTGCTACTTTCAGTAAACTTGCACCTCACACTCATCAGGAAGCCGCCATCCCGTGGTGCGGTGCATGTTTTTTAGAGCCAGGCTTTCTGCTAATATAATCGGGTTGTCTGGGTTATATGAAATTGACTTCAACCTTCGTCAAGCATCGTTTTAATTTTGCTAGTTGGTGTCGTCCTATCATTTTTTTTAAGAATGGGTAACACGACTTAAAAATGTCAGGGAAATGAGACAATTCAGCAATAATTATCTAAAAGTTAATTACACTCGACAAAAATATTCAACAATTCACGCCACAAGATGCAATTTGAAGAGTAATTTTCTTTTAATTGGGAAACTGATATATTTCGGTGAATATTCACAAAATCAAAACCGACATGCACCGCTCCCGACACGCTCGCTCGCACGCGGCTCCCGCGCCTCACCCGACCCGCACCCGTCCCACGCACGCTCTCTGTGTGTTGTCGTCCTTATAAATGCATACAATACAACCGCCGTAGTCCCGACCCGACCCGCACCCGACCTGCGTTCGCTCCCTGTGTGTGTAATGTTCAACACTGTGACAAAAAGGCGCCGTTTGAATTTTCTTGATGGTATAGATCAAAATCGATTCATAGGAAAAATAACATAAAAACACACAACTGAGATGTTATAGAGTGGTTCATAAAAATTGTATAAAGATGTTTGCCAAAGTAATCACCTGGCAAGCAACTCTTCAAACAAGCCTACGCGTCCATGCTACGCCGTAGCGTTCTTTTAAAAAACCAGAACATTTGTTACTGCTAAGTCTTCGCTACGGCGTTGCTTCGCGTAGCAGGAAATAGCTAAAAATTCTGTAGCAAAACGCTACGCTACGGAATTAATACGAGACCAGTTTGAAAAATTCATTTTTTGTTTGCAAGAGTATACTCCCAAGTTGGTCCGATAGATATATTGTCATGATCTGATCGTGGAATTCGGAGATGTAAAATTCGACACGCAAAATTTTGAGGAAAATTAACTGTGCTGTATCAATTTTCTGTAATAAATACAATAAAGTACAGTGTGAATGAGTTATAGAGAATTAGCAAGGATTTAGCAATAGTTGGCGGCAGTGGCGTGCAGTGGTTCTCCGCGGAAGGCAGGCCAGCCACGCTAAGATGACCCTCAAAGTACTCACATCTATTGATATATTCACTTATGAGAAACAACGCCATCTAGCTTAAATATCAGGAATTTCAATGGAATTCTGTCAATACAAGAACGAAGGATGTCGCTCCGCTACAAAAAATTCTAAAAAATAAAACAGAGAGCGCTGTAAACAAAAAAAAGGTAGAGTTTTCTGACCGGAATATTTGAAAAACAAACCTTTAAAATAAGCCTATTAAAACCAAAGTTATAAATACAAGAACTCTGCATTAATCAAGGTTCAAATCACGATTTACTGACAATGCAAACAGAAGAAAGATTAATTTGAAATGACGATGAATTTTAGGTTAATTCTCGTAATTCGGGTACCTACACATCTTTCTTTGGACACAACTTGAATCTTATCATTAAACGATTGTGAATACTTACTGTTTTTAACTTTTAACATACACACTAAAAGCGCAAACTTCACAACAGAACACCATTTCTAAGTTAATAAACAAATACAACAAATAATATTTACACTACTATACGTTTCAAAACAAATTACAAACGTCAGATATTATAAAAATCAAAACACTGAAGATCGCGAAATAAATTTTGCTAGTCACATGAAACAAATATGGCTTCTAAGAAAAATACAATTGTTATTTTGTCGATAAAAAAACACTACCAAATATAATTGCATCACTGCATACCGTTTTAGCCGGATAATACTTTGTGGGGCAGCCAATCAGTGGCCAGCTAGCCAGCTACACTCGCAGGAGTTTACGCCCCTATTTACTATGTGTGCCGTTCATATACACGAAAATAACGATCAGTGTGCGTAAATTTATCAATGGAAATTAGGCCGGCTGCGGCCTTGCCTAAACGGCCGGGAGCGAACGTCGTAGTATTTATCAGTTACGTCACACGGCTGCGACAAGTTGCTATAAGTATTATAACAGGAGTTTTTTATTTTTTATTAATATAGTTATAATAAATGCATTTGTTGCGTTGTTGGTAGGAATGGTAGGGTAGGCTAGGCCTAATTGCCTCTATGGACGGCACGCCCCTGGTTGGCGGAAATGGAAGAGATAATTTTGCTAGGACCAGGATTTCTTTAAGATAGTTCTACAAAGCGACAGATTCTAGGAAGACTAGCTTCTAGAGGGGTTAGAACTCACCCATTGCAAACCTCGGCCTAGATTTTATTGCTGTCGATGATATTCATAACGTCTGTTGTTTCAGATAAAATTAACCGCCATGGGCCCAGCGCTGGGTCAAGCTGGCTGCATCTTTGCGTGCACGCTGTGAAATTATTCTTAGTCGTTGTTCGCGTATTGGCCAAAGCGGGGAGAAGACGCCACGTGTGGGCCTGCGTACACCCGGGGGCGGGCGCTTTGCGCCGCCCCACAACTGTATATGTAAGTGTATTACTTGTCCATCGCCCGCACACACGCGCATTTCCTATTTTCATGACGATGTAGCCCCCGCCAACCCTTACCTTACCTGCGAATTGCGAGAGCCATTATTCATTCGTCGGCAGAGCTCGACGTCGGTCGTCTAGAGTTCGCCACGATGATACCGCGTGCAACAGTTCTCTCATATCTTGTTATTTTAATTACCATCTTTCTGGTTCGACTCATAGTGTTTCTTTTCTTTATAACCGATCTGTAAGAGCTTAAATCGGGGAGAGTGAACGTTGTAGCTCTCGAGTAATTTACTTTTAGAACATTTTTTTTTTTTTTTTTTTGTTCTCTTTTCGAAGTGACGATTCGCTTTCAAAATGTGCGTGCAGCAATTTCCCAAGATAATTGATGTGAACAGGTTAGTCCTAATAACTTACGGCGATCTTCTGCCTGTAGCGAGTTAGTGTGCTTTTATTTTTTGAGTAATTTTCAGTTGTGCTTATTTTTTTTTGCTTTTAAAAATATTTGTTTTATTATTTTATTTTGCCTGTGCTATTTCCTATTTTGCACTATTCTATATACCTCTTTTTTAAGAAGAGTTTAGTTTAAAAAAGCTAGCTAGCAAGGGTTTTCATTACTTACTTAATTTTAAATTGAATTTAAGCCTATGAAATAGTTGCAGGGAAATTGTGACGTCAATTAGTGCGTCTCTTGATAGCGGTGAAATAGGTCAAGCTGGCAGCCTCGGACCTAGGGGGAGGCTGTGGGTAGAGCTCACCCCCGCGCTGTAGTTTCATTCTCGACGGACATCCATTCAGCATTTCGAATTTCAATTACATTTTACCGTCACTCAAAGCTCGCAATTTTTGTAAAGGAAAGCAAAAGCATTGCGAATCGATGCAACAGCTTTAAATAGTTATAAAGTTTATTAGTAGTTCATTTATGAAGGCGCAGGTATTTTGTTGCAAACTCATACAATTAAAAAAAACATACAATGAAAATACCTATCAAGTTTTTAATCGTAATTTTACCAAACTGAAAAAAAATAAACTTAAAAAAGTTTGAGTTCTATATAGGAAATCTAGATTATTATGAGTAATTTTAAATGTGAACTTCAATAAAAAGCTCAACAAAGATGCTTGCTCTCGTAACTTGCGCTGTGATTGATATTTAAATAGATCATATATCTGGAATGTAATTTGTAAAAGTATCGAATATAGGGTTACCTACTTCTCGTCTATACAGGATGGAACAGGACCCTTCACGAAGCCGTCAACCAAGCATTATGTACGTCAAACTAAGTAACTTTACGCAAAAATTATTGCTGGAAAACACTTTTTTTTGGGGTGAAAAATCACGTTTTACGGTAGGACTCAATGTTACGCACACAAAACATTGTATTATTGATGGATTGAATAGTACGGAGGTCGTCGAGGTGATTAAAGTAAAAATCTTACATTAAAAACATGTATTTAAAAAAGAAACTTGTGAAAGAGTTGGAACTTCGACCCCCAGTATCCCAGTAACTAGAAGGTTCCTAGGTATGGTCTAAAACAAAAAAAAGATCGCAATGGCGGGGAGAATAAGTGCCTTTCGGCTTCGTTATGGGTCTTGTTATACTATTTATAATAATTTTAGAAATTGTCTAAAATATTTTTTTCCATACCCTCTTCTGTTTTTTCATTTATCAAATTTGTTTTTGTTTGCTTGCTAATTTTTATTGCCGTGTTAGTCTTAAGTAGTCGTTAGCGCGAGTATGCCGCACCGCAGGTCCTGGGTTCGATTCTCAGGTTGACAAAGTGCCTTAGTTAAGGCGTTAGGATCGACTTTGCTGAGCTAGAGGTCCTGGGTTCGATTCTCGGGCTGACAAAGTGCCTTAGTTAAGGCGTTAGGATCGACTGTGCTGAGCTATAGGTCCTGGGTTCGATTCTCGGGCTGACAAAGTGCCTTAGTAATGGCGTTAGGATCGACTTTGCTGAGCTATAGGTCCTGGGTTCGTTTCTTAGGCTGACAAAGTGCCTTAGTTAAGGCGTTAGGATCGACTGTGCTGAGCTATAGGTCCTGGGTTCGATTCTCGGGCTGACAAAGTGCCTTAGTTAAGGCGTTAGGATCGACTGTGCTGAGCTATAGGTCCTGGGTTCGATTCTCGGGCTGACAAAGTGCCTTAGTTAAGGCGTTAGGATCGACTGTGCTGAGCTATAGGTCCTGGGTTCAATTCTCAGGCTGGCAAAGTGTCTTAGTTAAGGCTTTAGGTACGATTTGCTGAGCTATAGGTCCTGGGTTCGATTCTCGAGCTGACAAAGTGCCTTAGTTAAGGCGTTAGGATCGACTGTGCTGAGCTATAGGTCCTGGGTTCGATTCTCGGGCTGACAAAGTGCCTTAGTTATGGCGTTAGAATCGACTTTGCTGAGCTATAGGTGCTGGGTTCGATTCTCAGGCTGACAAAGTACCTTAGTTAAGGCGTAATGATCGACTTTGCTGAGCTATAGGTCCTGGGTTCGATTCTCGGGCTGACAAAGTGCCTTAGTTAAGGCGTTAGGATCGACTGTGCTGAGCTATAGGTCCTGGGTTCGATTCTCGGGCTGACAAAGTGCCTTAGTTAAGGCGTTAGGATCGACTGTGCTGAGCTATAGGTCCTGGGTTCGATTCTCGGGCTGAAAAAGTGCCTTAGTTAAGGCGTTAGGATCGACTGTGCTGAGCTATAGGTCCTGGGTTCGATTCTCAGGCTGGCAAAGTGTCTTAGTTAAGGCTTTAGGTACGATTTGCTGAGCTATAGGTCCTGGGTTCGATTCTCGAGCTGACAAAGTGCCTTAGTTAAGGCGTTAGGATCGACTGTGCTGAGCTATAGGTTCTGGGTTCGATTCTCAGGCTAACAAAGTGCCTTAGTTAAGGCGTTAGGATCGACAGTGCTGAGCTATAGGTCCTGGGTTCGATTCTCGAGCTGACAAAGTGCCTTAGTTAAGGCGTTAGGATCGACTGTGCTGAGCTATAGGTCCTGGGTTCGATTCTCAGGCTGGCAAAGTGTCTTAGTTAAGGCTTTAGGTACGATTTGCTGAGCTATAGGTCCTGGGTTCGATTCTCAGGCTGGCCAAGTGTCTAAGTTAAGGCTTTAGGTACGACTTTGCTGAGCTATAGGCCCTGGGTTCAATTCTCAGGCTGACAAACTGTCTTAGTTAATGTGTTAGGATCGACTTTGCTGAGCTATAGGTTCTGGGTTCGATTGAGAATCGAACCCAGGACCTTCTTCTCGGTTTTATAATAATTTAGAAATTATCTCAATTATTTTTTATTTCAAAATGCCATATACCATGTTCGCCTTTTTCATTTATCAAATTTGTTTTTGTTTGCTTGCTGTAGTTGTTTGTTGTTGTATTGTTCACTGTCGCGTTGGTCTAAGTAGTTGCTAGCGCGGGTATACCAGAGGTCCGTCCTGGGTTCGATTCTCAGGCTGACAAAATGGCTTAGGATCTACTTTGCTGAGCTATAGGTCCTGGGTTCGAATCTCAGTCTGGCAAAGTGTTTTAGTTAAAACAATAGGAACTATTTTGCTGAGCCATCTGGTCAGTTAACATCCTATTCTCATTTTATGTCAAACCTATCAAGGATATATGAACTGTATACCTACCTAATTCGTCGTCGTACATACATATGATGATTTTTCTTACGTAAGACGTTGGGTCCCCCGACTCCACTAGTCAACAAAAGCAAGAAAAATTGTGTGCCTTCCACTCCCCGAGCCTTCTTACATAATAGTTACACAACCCATTTTCACGTTGCAACTTTAATTAGAAACGTGCCAGTTAGTGATAATTGTATTAGTTATTATAAGCCTGATGTGTCTCACTGCAGGGCTAAGGCCTCCCTTCCCTTTTTCAATTTTTCTCTGTTTTTTTTTTTTCAATTTTTCTCTGGCCTTTTGGGCCCATTCCTTTTGGTAAGAGTCCAGCTCGTCACGCCATCTCCTTCTGGGCCTACCGCGTCGCCGGGTTTTGTTGTTCAGAACCCACTTTGGCCCAATAGTTATAATTAGTAAAAGAAAAATATCACACTTCAGCTTTAAAAGCTTTCATCATCATGATTCAGCCGAATACGACCGATGTAATTGAGGTGTAATTTTGCTAGGTGACTCTCCGAAGTATCGCCATAACCGCTGGTAGTGCGCTCATCGCGTCCAGCTAGTTTCCGTAACTAAGAAGGCTATACAAAACGAAAATTATACTTGAGTTGGGTAAAAGACGACGTTCACCGCGAACATTTGCTTATCGAATTTGTTATGCACACATTCAAAGCAGGAAATTCAAACGAAAAACAATTTCCCCGAAAGCTGTTCGCCAACAAATGTTTGTTGCGTAACTATCGGTCACTTAGTTAAGCCAAACATTTTTCGATTAACTCCAAAATAAATGAATAGGCTACTTACTAAAGCATTGTATTTTCTACCTCCTAGATAATACCGCGCATTATACTTAGGCAAGCGTACTACTAACTTCTATGCATTGTGTAGTAGTGACTACGTAAAATATCAATTTTAACATTAAGCGAGCTCGCGCCCCTAGCTCGCAAACATTATCTTGTGTCACATTAGGCCTTCTTACAAATTGATTTTGATGTGACACTATTTCTTACTTTGTGTAATTTTGTTTAGATATTCATCAAAAAAATTCACGGTTAGCGGTACATCCAAGCATGATGTAGAGACCTATTTGGATCCAGACGTCTTTGCGCCGGATCCGGCGGAGCTGTACGACTCTGATGATTCTAGTGGAAAGCATCTATATCCTCTGAAGTAAGTGCCCTTAGATTGTATAAGGTCTATCTGGAATAGTGGGGACTATTTGCAGGGTTGGTCCGTCAGGAACAGGTTAGCGAGAAAATTTTACCGAGAAAAATCACCAATCATAAATTTTAACTTCGTTTACACAAAATAAAAAAAATAACTTTTGACATACAATTAAATAATTCTAGCAAATAAACGCGAGTGGAGTATAATTTCTAATATTAATGTGTAATTTTGTTTTTCTCACGGTGGACTGGTAGTTTTTATTCGAAGAAATAAGGGTTATGTTTTTTATAAGTTTTAAATAATGTCTTATTAACCCGTAAAATATTTTTCACTATTTGTTTGGACCTTATTAATTGCTATTTTTCACGTGGGACGCGACTTGAGCTGCTTTAAACTTAAATCATTAGTTAAGAGATGAAAAATAATAATGTAAGGAAATCAAAACTTTTAAATATTCTTTTCTAAATAGTCGTAACTAATCCTACGTGAAAAATACTGTAGCTGTCTTTGGCGTTGTTTGATAAACGTGCCATTTCCTGGCATTTGTCTAGCGGATTCACGTCATTCACACTTTTTGTCATTTGGAAGATTTTATTTGTCATTTTATTTTATTTTAAAACAATCGTTCGTCCATCATTCATACATTACAGCACAGCAGAGAATATTGTCCTTGTTTGCCACACAACGGGACATTAAGAACATTTACTAAAGCAACAGGTGGCCCGTCAGACAGCCTGCGACGAAAGGATTTATTCTATTTGGAGTTGTGTTAGAGTTGAAATTCGCATAACAGTGTAAAGTACGTTTTTCTCAATAACTTTATATGCAACGTAATTTTACGAATAACCTACGATGAAAAAGTATACTAACAATATTGAGTGACTGCCAAAAATGGCTGAGCTCTTTTCAGGGTCATTTATTTAGTGGATTTTACTGATTTTTTGGTTAGTATTGGACCAGTAAAATCTGCTAAATGTAACATTCATACTGCATGTCATAACGTTCAGAGGTAATACGGTGATTTGGTATTGTTTCATAATAGAGTAAAAAGGAGGAGGTACTCGCTAGCTTTTATATGTATGTTCCCCGATATCTATCAGATTTGTTAGCGAATTAGCAAGTTAGTGGTACAAAACTCACGAAGGTAAACGATCCCCGCATAAAGAATAAAGTTAAAAAACGACATTGTAAATATAGTTTCTGTATATTCTATAATTAGCTTATGACTTAAAAGCTGAAAATCTTTACTATTTCTTTTCTATATTTGGCTTTCGGAAGTCCATCGCAAAATCCTCAACCTTTAGAACTAACAATAACGTTGTGCGATCCGTACCAAAGCGAATTAAAAGATCAGTATCTGTAGGTGTCCCGTATCCGGAGCCGCAGTCGCAATTTTGCCGAACTATTTCAACCGAACTTTTAGCGTTTCGAGCAATGTGGCTTGACATCAAAAACAAAACAGCACGGTAAATCACGTTTCTCTCACCCTTTTAAAACTAATGGCTAAAAAGCCAACATGCTAAAATTGTGTTCGCCTGCGTTGGTAAACGACAAGAAGTAATAGCTTGTACTAGACACGTCCGCCCCTCATCACTCTTCAATTGGTCGGATATGCAACGCGGTGCACACGAATCGAAGTACTTGAATCGCGTGGTTAGTTCACGAACATAAATCGCACGTATACCACTCAGCCTGTAACGTTCTCACTGCTGAGCCACAGCTCCTCCATGGCCCTGTGGGAGTGAGTGGGCAGTGCCTGTAACCTACCAAGCGGGCCCGGTCAGCCTAGAAGATGTCACTATATTCGAATTCTTGGTTCTACGACACACCGGTTGCTGACACTTAATCATGTCTCATGTTTATCAAAAAAGGTGCCATTTTCAAGAACCTCGTCGGTGTAGAACTATTGCTGGTATACATGGTTCGAAAGGAACTGTTAACCAATTAGAGCGTCCATCAGTGCGCAACGTTCGTATCAGCCAAACTACATTTATATAGACGTCGTTGTTCCCAATTTACCTTAGTTAAACTCGTTTAATTAAAATTAGCTCGTAATATCACGACGATATAATTATTATCTCAGTTCTTAAAATAATCCTAGTGTTTTAATAGAAAATAAATTATTTTTCAAATTATCATGCGACACATAAACAGCCAGCAAGGGGGCAATACAGTAGCGGCGATCGACGGCGGCGACCTCTCGCTTCCGGCCTTGGTTCAATCCATGGTCCGGAGCGAGACGGAATGGGACGCCGTCACCTCCTTCTGCGAAGCAGTCATGCTAGCGAAGGAGGCGGCGGAACGTAAGAGGGAGAGAACCTCACGTCCCAGCCGCCGCGGGAGACGCACCGGCCACCACGTGGCCCCCGGCCACCGCAGGCGCGGGCCTATGGACGGGGAGCTATGGGCTAGCTCACCGTCCGTCCGTCTTATGACGAAAGGCCGTGTCGACGGCGCATTCGTGTTCCACGCGCGCCTGAAAGAGATGTCAGCAAAAGGGAGGGGTCCGCAAGGGCCGATGCCTGCCGGGGCTGCGGGACTGTTCGAAAGAGATACCGTGGCCTCGGAACACAAAGGGCGATGAAGGAACATGGACGGGGTGTTAGTCACTAAAAGTTTGACACTCCCTCCTGCTCCGCCCAGAGCAGGAGGAGTTATTTGATGATATCCCATCCGAAAAAAAAAAAAACTGGAACAATACAGACTTATAGTAAGTCATTACGAGACAAAAATATAATAAAATAATAAATTCATTGATTTCAGGTAAATAACACCCATTGTCACACATAAATTGATAAACATCAATTATTATTAGATAAGATCATATAAAATTAAATAAAATCAAAATGAAATCAAATAAAACCAAATAAAATACAAATACAATAAAATCAGACAAAATCAAATTGAATCAATTAAAACCAAATAAAACAAATAAAATTAAATTGAATCAAAGTCAATCGAATGAAGCTAAACCAAACAATAAAATTAATACCTCCTCTCCGACACTGGTACAGCAATACAGGGTTAGTTTCCAAAGACCAGCCAAATTCTCAGATATGATGCAGTACATCATTCTGAGCCCCGGACATAGACATTTTTCATTGGTTATTAATACGAGTACCTCTCCGACACTGGTACAGCAATACAGGGTTAGTTTCCAAAGACCAGCCAAATTCTCAGATATGATGCAGTACATCATTCTGAGCCCCGGACATAGACATTTTTCATTGGTTATTAATACGAGTACCTACACAGTCAAAATGTATGGAACAGCAGATTTGTTTTCTAAGCTGGGCTCAGAATTATGTACTGCATCATATCGGAGAATTTGGCTGGTCTTTGGAAACTAACCCTGTATGTCTGTCGGAACAATGTCGGATGGAGACGTAGTCCAGTCTTCCCGCAATCATCACCAGTCCGATGTTGGGGCTAATATGAAGAAAGCGCAACCGTCGACGACGGTCCTGCAACTGAACAGTGATCATCTTAATGAACTGTCATGTACTGGAAGAAAAATATCTGTAACTATTTCCATTTTTCATCTCGGATTGTGATGGATTTTAATTAAGGCAAGCGTTTCCGTGGATCTACCTTTTTTTTTTTTTTACTGATGGGAAATCATCAAATAACCCCTCCCGCTCTGGGCTGAGCAGGAGGGAGTGTCAGACTTCTACTGACTAAAACCCATCCATGTTCCTTCCTTTGCCCTTTGTGTTCCAGGGCCGCGGTATCTCTTTCGAACAGTCCCGCAACCCTGGCAGGCGTCGGCCCTTACGGACCCCTTCCTGTTTGCTGACTCTCTTTGAGGCGCGCGTGGAACACGAACGCGCCGTCGACACGGCCTGTCGTCATAAGACGGACGGACGGCGAGCTAGCCCATAGCCCACCGTCCACAGGCCCGCGTCTACGGTAGCCGGGGGCCACCACGTGGCCCCCGACGCCCGGTGCGTCTCCCGCGGCGGCTGGGACGTGAGGTTCTCTCCCTCTCACGTCCCGCCACCTCCTTCGCTAGCATGACTGCTTCGCAGAAGGAGGTGACGGCGTCCCATTCCGTCTCGCTCCGGACCATGGATTGAACCAGGGCCGGACGCGAGAGGTCGCCGCCGCCGATCGCCGCTACGAGGACACGGCGTTGCTCCGCCCAAGCGGAGCAGACCTGCACAGTGTGCTCCACCGTGTCCTCCGGTCGATCCTCGCAGTGGTGACACCCGGGCGTTTCCTCCCGCCCGATTAGGTGCAGGAACCTCCCGAAACAACCATGTCCGGTGAGGACCTGCGTCAGGCGGAAGGTGAAGGCGCCGTGGCGCCTCTCCAGCCACTCCTCAAAGAGGGGACTTACCGCCATTATAGTGGCGTGCCCTGCACGGGGTTGCGACAGTCGCTCTCTCCATGTCGCCATGAGATCACGCCGGAAGTCTGTCCGCTGAGCGACAATTTGCCGCGGCAGCGGAGTTTCCCCCCGGCGTAGTGCCTCCACGCGCCACTCGTGCACGTGCGCGAGGACTATCGCCTCCAGATCCCATGGCGGCAATCCGGCAAGGAGGCTCGCCGCCTCGCCGGAGATCGTGCGCTACCCCCGTATTAGCCTTACGGCTACCACCCTTTGGGGCGCGTTCAGCCGTGGATCTACCTTAGGGTGGATTGTACGCGATACGTTAAGCCGTGTCTCAACCTGGTGTCGGAGTGTTAATGCCGCCCATGGCCCCTGACTTGGCTTTACATGCTGTCAAGAAGTATCTCTCAGGGTTGCTGGTTTCCTCACGATGTTTCCCTTCAACGGAGCAATTAATAACCGGTGTATCTTAAGAGCGGCCAACCCGTCATACTTTTCATACAAACGCTCGTACGTGATTATGCAGTTGTTACACATCTATCTTTGATTTTTTTGAACTAATTGGTATTTTGTGCACTATATCTAGGTTTCTATGGTAGCAAAAAATAAAAAATTGTAGAAACAAATTCAGTATAAGCCTCCAAAAATTGCTGTTTTGCACAAATTTTAACTGAAATTTGGCCGTTCATAATGTACTCATAAACTGTAAAAGTAAAGAAACCATCTCGAAAGAAACCATCTCGAAAGAAACCTTGCACATGTAATGGAGATTCTTAATGACAAATATTTATTTCACACATTTGTAAGACTTATTCAAAAACACGTATTTCCTGGAACAAGTTTAAGAAATTTTCGAACACTATTTTTCGTTCAATGTCATCGCGTTAAGCGGTATGAGGTGCGCGGGGGACGAGATGTGTCGGGTCGGGGCGTGGTAAGACCGGGGAATTGAAAGAAAATCGTCACTGAGGCTCTGGATGAAACAACAAGCTTTTCGACCATGCTCGCGTTGGCGATAGACGGACCGGGAAGGGCCCTCTTAATCACGTTTCATGGTTGAAACCACGAAAATTTGCGCCTACTAACGATTTAAATATTTCAAATATCCAAGCAAACGCGGCCATGGAACCTGGAAATTAGTTTCTAAACTTCCATAATAAAATTCTAACAAGAATTTGTGTGGTATACTAAACTAAAAACCCGGCTACTGAAAAATCATGCTCTAATTAAATGGTTTACAAGGAAAATCGGCTCCTCCTATTGTTGAAGTCGGTTAAAATGTTGCCTTGGTTACCTGGGCCATAATAACGAATCGATTGACACCCTTTCATCAAAATCGGATGAATACTTTAGGCGCTACGGAGGAACATACATAAATACAAACATACATACATAAACTGCTAAAATCATAACCCTTATTTCTGGCTACATCGTAGTCGGATAATGAAGGTTATAATTTTCAGAATCCGGAAATAGATTTCATTCAATGGGGGCTATAAATAAATAAAATAAAATTTGTTTATTTCAAGCTCTATAGCGTATGAATTCGCCGCTAGAGGCGCTAGTGTAGCGCCGGGGCACCGAAATGTCAGATGTCATAGATTGTTCGCGCGTTGCGTGCTGTTTTAACACGTATTTTTACAAATATTCACGATTGTGGTCTAGATTGAGCCATTCCTGATTAATAATGACTTGAAGATTTTAAGTAGCAGCTTAGAATCTTAATTTTCAGTACTTACAGGGAAAATGATTTTAAATGTTTCATGCTTGCTAATATTTAAGGGAGAATTTTGTAAATATATGTACCTGAAGTTTACACTATGTTGTTATACGTAATACAATAAACTTTATATGAAGTTATTGGTACTTTAAAGTATTAAATAGAATTATTGACAGGACCTTCATTGACAGTGGCGCCATCTGGTGAGCTCAAAAACGATAGCCCTCATTGCATAAAATTGTTATCTGAAATGTTACCGATGTGTCGAGGCTACGCTTTCGTAGCACTCGCTACGTGCTACGTCGTAGCTGTGCGCGCAACTCGGAGATTCGGAAGATAAAATCGTGCAGTGCGGGCGCAGTTGGTCACCGCTAAATCTTTAATTATATCATAATGTTGGTTTAATCAATTCGGTCTCTAATTAGTATAAAAATAAAAGCCAAATCGGAGCTAATACTTAGAAAAATCATCAAGTATTTGAATAGTTATTGCAAATTCTCCGTCGTAATAGAATTGTAGAATCGAATTAATATTTTTAGTCTACTTCAAAAGAGAATAGAATTAACCTTGGCCACTATATCGGGTACCGTTCAATGCACTTGAAATATTCAAGATAAAGGTCAGACGGGGAAGGCTTATATCACGGAAGATATCCCGTAAGTGTCACTCACGGGATAAGTTCCGTGTAAGTTTAGTTGTAAACCGTGAAAGCTTATAACAGTCTTTGGTTTCTGTGAGTTCGTTAGAGCTAATGTTAATATAAAGCGAAGGCTTCTGCAGCGAAAACAGAATTCAAATCAGTTATAGAGTACACTTTTTTTGTTAAAGAATATACTTAACTAAAAAAAAACTTTTTTGCAAAAAATAAAACCGACTTCAAAAACAAAAAAAATGTGGAAAAATAACTTTAGCTTCAGAACTCGGTGACTTTTGTTTGTTCGATTGATTTTCTTTTGCCACCGACTTCTGAAGCTAAAGTTATTTTTCCACATTTTTTTGGTTTTTGAAGTCGGTTTTATTTTTTGGAAAAAAGTGTTTTTATTTTTCCTTTTTTAGTTGCAATATTCTACAGAAATATTTGCTATTCATTTATTTTACATTGTTAACAACCCCTTTCATGGTATAGGCTACTAAAAAAGAATCATCGAAATCGGTTCAACTTGTTTTTTTTTTTTTTGTTTGTATGTTCAGCGATATCTTCGCCAATTGTGAACCGATTTCGATGATTCTTTTTTAGTTTGGTAGAATATTGTTTCGCGGTGGTCCCATTTTAAATTTGGTGAAGATCTGGTGCTGATCTTCGGAGATATACTATGGAACTCTTCTTTAACTCGCTTGGATGTTTATTGTTTATACAACATCATAACATAATATCACGCTTGTTGTTCACAATTGGCGAAGATATCGTTGAACATACAACCAAAAAAAAAAAAACAGGCGACTTGATAACCTCCTCCTTTTGGAAGTCGGTTAAAAAGGAACATAATGTGATGTTGACAAACAAGTGACAATATTTAGCGACTTTGACAACCAGTCTCACCAAAGGGTATCGTGTTGCCGAGTTACTGGGTACTGGGTAGAG
This sequence comes from Eugnorisma glareosa, assembly GCA_947578425.1. Classification (NCBI taxonomy): domain Eukaryota; kingdom Metazoa; phylum Arthropoda; class Insecta; order Lepidoptera; family Noctuidae; genus Eugnorisma; species Eugnorisma glareosa. The sequence goes on from OX387957.1 coordinate 27,669,504, forward strand.
GAGGTCAGACAGGCAGTAAGCTCCGTGTAAAATACTGGCAATCAAGTGCATCCAGTTAAACAGAAAGTCGAGCCCAACATAGTTGAAAAAAAACTAGAGCTAGTGCCTCAAGGCGTAATATGGTTGAACTATACTCTATTTTTAACAACTTCATGTAATTACCCATTTTTAGGAAATAAATGATTTTGAATTTGAATTTAGTGAGATGATGTAATCTGCCGACATATCTGAATAAATGCGATGTCGAAGCCGCACTTGCCAAAGCCCGAACTAGCGAAATACCTGTAAAACACTGAAAAATTACTTAAAAATAACTGTGTACTCATTTTTGTTTATTATTAAAAAAGAAACACGGACACATGGTCACGGTAAACAAAGGATGACGCCCAAACTACTAAAAAAGAGAACGCGGGTATAAACCACAGTAGAACGAAATCCTAATATACGGGAAGAAAGAGAAAAGAGATCCCTAACGTAAGCAAACTAGCATAAGTTATAAGCTCTATTTCGGGGACAGGTTTTTTGTGTGAATCTACATGAATTACCCAATTATTAATTTAATTATAATTAAATCTGTCACAAGAGTGTTTTAAAACACGTAACTAACAAACGTAACTATTCAGGTTTTAGTAAATTCCTTATTTATTACCAAATTACCTTCGTGAAACGAGTATCCATTTCATGCCAAACCGCCTCTAATCGAGAACCTCCTCTTTTTAGAAGTCGATTACAGCCATCAAACATGATAGGTTTATTTTAGACCTAGGGCCGCTATTACCGTAATTTGCACAACAATACGATAGTTTGTATTACAATAGATACGATAGAATACGCTCTATGGTTTGACAATAGATCGTAAACACAAGATGTAGGATCCTATCTGACAGCGTGGTAACCATGGAAGTGGCTCGCCGAGATACTCCCGAAGCAGGACGAGTGTGAGAGTGTAAAGCCAAGAGGGGAACAACATGACCATATAATTCTCAGAATTTTCTCAAAATCAGGGAGTTGAAACTTTTTCACGCAATGGTTTGACTTTAATTACTACTGCGCTTTATATTAAACTGTGGGCTCCTCCATGGCTACCAAAATAAATATGAAACGCGCAGGTAACGTGGCAAACATCTCTGCACATTCTATTTAGCAGTAGATGGTCGACTTTACCCTAGCAAACAAGTACCCCCTTTTCAATAGGACGACAATAATATGGTAAGTAATCGCGGCCCTAGGTTCCAAAACTTCATTCTTAAAATATTATGTATGTGTTTCAGTATTTCTTAAGAGATATAATTTTATTGAACAATAGTCGCTTATGCGGCTCGAAACTCTTTAAATCGTTTTATGAAAAATTTAACCATAACAAAAGCTAAAATATCAACTATGCTAAAAAACCGCCGCAATTGACTTGTTGGATTTTCTAATCATGTCTGTTTAGTGGTCAAAATTTTATTTGACGATTTTCCTCGTTCCTCTGAAACGCATTTTAAACTTACCAAAATGCATCGTTTCGTGAGAAAGGCCTCGAAAATGTCGTGTGGCGCTGCAAGTTAGCTATCAACAACACGCGACTTGTTATGTGGTGGCTGTACACTCTCGCTGAAACGTTCCGAGGCAGGGCGAGGGCAATAGTGTGCAGCCAAGAGAGGAACACCAAGGCGCGACGAGCGCTGCTATTGACACCACGACCCGCGTCGTGGTGTCAAGAGCTGAAAGCCACACAAGTTTTTCTGTTGTGAATGTGTTTTGTCGAATAACATATCACGAAGGCAAAATGTACTTCTGAGCGAACGTAGACAATACACCTTATACTTATTTCAAGAAGATGTTTTTTTTTCGAGTTACGGACGAATTTGTGAAAGTCCCTGACACTGGGGTCTGTTATTCTTCTAAGGGACTGGAAATGATAATATTTTTTAGTGCATTTACACAAATAAACCTATCAATCAACATATTTCACGTATCCTTTTTACACAATTATTCATTATAAAATATGACTGGTATCAATAAAGTTTTGATCTGCTGATTGAGAAGGTTTCATTTTACTCTTTTTTCAATAATCGTTGTTCCAATAGCATCTATTGAATTGTACAACAATTGTTTGAATAACAACACAACATATTTAATTGAAAAATCGACAATGGAAATCGTAAATAACCGTTGTCAACTTAATTGAAAAACATCTCCAGGTGTTATTCAATCAGAATTTCGGGTTTAGGTGTTCAAATAGTGAAATTATAATACTCAATGAGTATGTGTCGTACGGTACTTTTTCTGATGTATTAGTTGCCAATTTCACCAAATGCTATTCAATCAAATGTACACTTTTGAAACAGAGTATAGTTGACGTACTGCATCATTTATTTGAAACAAGGTGGTAATATTGATTCCATACTGTCATTTGTAAGTTACTTGGATTTACACAAAGAAATAATATTTACAATAAAGTCAGCCCCCAGCAAGTAGAATAGCTATTATTTCGTAATTTGTAAAGACATTACTGAAGAATAAGTCTGCCCGGAAAAAGCGCGGCCGACAGTCACACAAGGGAATTTTATATAACCAAAAAAACTTATTTGTTTCAGATTATATTTGCCTTACATACTCGTAAATAGGGACTAAAAGTGGATTTATTGTATCAGGTCTAGATTAACAGATACAGCGATACTTTAAAAACCAGACAAAGAAAACAATTAGTTTATTTTTTATGTAATGGCATAACCAAATTTAACAGAATGGCCTTAATTTTGAAAAGTTTACTATTTAAGAGTATTTTAACCAAAAAAAAAACACCGTGTTATTATTTTGGTTATCATCCTTTATTCACGTTCATACGAGGCCCTTGGCAACTAAGCCATTGGCTGAAACAACTATCGGCACAATGATCGCTGAGTTCACATCCCACGTGTCGACAACCTCGAAAGCCAAGTCAAGATACTTGATTTGTTTCATCTTTTTCGGCTTTCACGAGGTTCTCGTCATGCGTGAACGATATGTCAACAGTCATTGCACGCCGCTGCATTCAATCGACCGCCACTATATCAGGCTTATTTTCTACAATTAGGGCATCGAAAATCGGCCATTTTTTAGGACAGGTTTTTTTTCGGTTTCGGGTTTTCATATAAACCGGGTACCCGGGTTTTTCTTCTTTTTCGGGTTTTTAATATCTTTTGAAAACCCGAAATTGTTAATCAATAAATAGCTTATTGATTAACAATTACAAAGGTTATAATATTGACCAGGCGTTCGACCAAATAGTTAAAATTAAGGAGACTCTGGAGCTTCTATCCATCACTTCAGCAGAACTACAGGCACTGAACAAAAAAATAAGAAAATTGGTACGACGCGACCTTCGATGCTCCAAGACACAGCAAAACCGGGGATTGAAAGTGTTCGTCAAATCACTTGGGAGGAGCCACCTGACGATATTGAGCAAATCTGGTTGACTTGGGATATCGTCGTTTCGAAGTCTGAGATTGTTTCAGAAGTCGAAAACTTCTACGGTCAGTTGTACGCATCGCATGCATCTTGACCTGATACCATTTCACAGAAGACCTGCCAAAAGTCAGCCAAGGTGAAATCGAGGCGGCTCTTAGACAGCTTAAGAATGGAAAAGCCCCTGGTGAGGATGAGTTAACGACTGAGCTTCTGAAAGCAGGAGGAAGTCCTCTATTAAGAGAGCTTCGGGAACTTTTCAACTCGATCCTGTTCTCTGGGAAAAATCCAGAAACGTGGAGAAAGAACGTCGTCGTTATTTTCCATAAAAAAGGGAACAAGACCCTATTAAAGAATTACAGACCCATTTGGCTCCTTAGCCACATGTTTAAGCTGTTTGCAAGAGCCGTTACAAATCGTCTAGCAAGAATACTCGACCACTTCCAGCCACCGGACAAGTTGGGTTTAGAAGAGGATACAGCACCAGAGGTCACATTCACACAGTGCGGCAAATTATGCTGAAGTCCGAAGAGTATAAGAAACGCTATAAATAATGATTGTCCAAACTCAGAACCAGCAGACAGAGCATATCCCATTGTGTCGGGGGGTGAGGCAAGGGGACGTAATTTCATCGGTATTGTTCACCTACGAACTGGAGGATGTGTTTAAGACGCTGAACTGGGAATGGCATTAAGATCTACAGCAAGTACATCTCACACTTGAGATTTGCAGATGACATCATCATACTGATTGAATCGCTGCACGACTTACAGCAGATACTAGATGGCGTAGTTGATTCTTCAATACGCTTTGTCTCAGGGTGTACTTGACAAAACCCAGGTTATGTTCAACGAACTCGTCTCCCCAGGATCTATTGTTGTCAATGGCGGTCCTCTCGAGGTTGTCCGAGAATATATTTACCTCGGGCAAACTCTGCAGTTTGGTAAGAACAACTTTGAGCGGAAGGATAACAGAAGCATCCGGCTGGGCTGGGAACCATTTGGGAAGCTTCGTCGGGTCTTTTCGTCAAAAAATGATAAAACGGGTACTTTAGAATGAGAATTTTACCAATTATATTTATTCTTGTGAGAATAAATAGATGAATAAGTCGTGGGAATAATAGAAAAAAATTACTTACTCATGTTTCTACATTTTAAACGACCTACGACGTGTTGTGTGTCTGATCTGCGAAGTTCACAGATCAATAATAAATGGATTTAATAAAGATTAAAAAAAAAACGAAAACCCGAAAAGACCGGGCTTTATACGAAACAACCGGTTTTTTTACAAAGTTAAAACCCGGGAATTCCCGGTCCGTATGCCCTACCTACGATAGTCCTGTCCTGTCAGTGATGATGAATTGATCCCAGTACAATGTGATATTGCCATTTTCGAGAACTGGGTCGGGCACATACTTATAGTACGGCACTCCGATTCCACAAGGCTGTATTTTAGAGCAAGTTGCTGATGAATAGTTAGCTAGACGAGAACATCCCGAGATAATGTGACGGATTGAATCGCGACGGTCACATGCCCGACATATGTCAACCGTGCGGTCCTTCACAATAAATCTCCGGTAGTTATTCGTCATCATAATTGCACAGATAAAATCTGCAGTTTCTCCAAAGAGGTCCCCGGAACTTAGCCAGGCTACGCTGATTGGTCTGCTAGAAATCCATTCGGAGTTATTGACCTGAATAGGTGACTATAACGTGCCCTAGATACTTGAAACTGCTAGAGCAGCGCCATTGAGCATTCCATAGTCCATGTTTCGCCGCGTACGCCTCACAGATCGTCACAAGTTTACGAACTGCCCCCACCGATGGGTCCAGCAACACCATGTCATCTGCATAACTGATGTTATTGACTCCATCAAAATCAAATCAAAATCAAAATATTTTTATTTCACATAGGCCTAGATGGGCACTTATAAAACGTCGACAAAAAGGTGCACGGTTCGGGTTGGTCGTTTCCTATGGAGAAGAACCGGCAAGAAACTCCATGGTTACTCTTTTCAAATCATTTGGTGTTACAATATTATCATGTTACAGCATTAGTACTTAAATATGGCGGGACAGCATAGGCCCGACAATAGGTAGTTGCTTACTACACAAAAAAAAAAAAACAAGATGAAAAGTTAACGAACATCTGGGAATCTACAAAGCCTATAATGTTCACACATTCACAAACAATCGGTAAAAAAGAATCTATACAAAGGTAAGAAAATATTGTAAAATAGTAAATTAAACAAGTGACACAAATATTGTCATCAGTGCTGTAACTATTCTGAGCAAAAGATGTATAAATGATTTGAAAACTATCGTAAAGAATCTGGTTAATTATATATTGTATATAGATAGATGAGAAAAAATGAGATTGAGAATAGTTGGAGACATTCACATATTTGTGCCGTTTATGAGCTACCAGGGAAGCCACATGCGCAGAAGGAACTAAGGGCAAACTTCTTTGTCTTCGACGTAGTCCTTGATTTTGTAATATGCTTTTTTAATAAGGACACGTTTTATGTAATTTTTGAACTTTCCATCGGTCAGTTCTATTACTGACTTTGGCAACTTGTTATAAAAGCGTATACTGTTTATAAGAAAAGACTTGCTAGTTTTAGTTAATCTGAATTTAGGTATTACAATTTCGTGTTTACTGCGTGTATTTATATTATGGAAGTCGCTTCTAATTTTGAAAAGCCCTCGATTTTTGCGGACATATAAAATACATTCTGAGATATAGAGCGAAGGCAGAGTCAGGATATCGATCTCTTTAAATTTTTCTCTTAGGGACTCGCGAGGACCCATTTTATAGATTGCGCGGACTGCCCTCTTTTGTAGAATAAAAATTGAGTCAACGTCTGCTGCTGGTCCCCACAGCAGAATGCCATAAGACATAATACTGTGTCAATAAGCATAGTATACTAACCTAGCTGTGGCTACATCAGTTAACTGCCTTACTTTCCTTACTGTATATGCAGCTGAGCTTAACCTAGCCGAAAGAGTTCTAATGTGCGCGCCCCACTGCAATTTTGAGTCGATAGTAATCCCTAAGAATACAGTTTCCGCTATGACATCAAGTTTTTTGCCGTCAAGATTTAAATTTAGATCCCGTTGTGGTACATTCGATAAAGAGAACTTTAGACATTGCTGCGAACCATTTTGAGAGAACAGTTAGACTTTCGTTGACATGTAAGACATCCGTATCTTTTCTATTTATTTTAAAAATTAGCGAAGTGTCATCAGCAAATTGTATTATATCCGATAATTTGGCCATCAAATAAGGGAGATCATTAATGTAAACAAGAAATAGGAAAGGACCGAGAATTGAACCTTGGGGCACGCCCATCTTGACTAGAGACCTGGAGGACGTCGCCCCATTTACATTTACTTTTTGCTGCCTATTTGATAGATAGGAAAGAACAAGATCAGCAACTTGTCCACGAATTCACGAATTAGTGGTGTAATTTACAGATCAATGTTTTGTGGTCGACGCAGTCGAATGCTTTTGAGAGATCACAGAAGATGTCAATGGCATCCTGGGACTTCTCCCAAGATTCCAAAATGTGACTGATGAGTTTTACTCCCGCGTCCGTTGTCGACCTACCCTTCGTGAAACCAAACTGCTGACTATGCAGAATCCCATTAGAGTTGAAGTGCGATAGCATCTGGTCCAGCATGAGTTTTTCATAGATTTTACTCAGTGCTGGAAGCACAGATATAGGTCTATAATTAGAAGGATCACTCTTACAACTTGATTTAAAAATTGGTACTACTTTACTATGTTTCATTAGATCAGGAAACTTGCCGCTGTCCAAACATTGATTGAATATGCCTGTTAGGACAGGAGCGATTGAGTCAATAATATCTTCAAGAACCTTGACGGATATCCCCCATAAGTCTTCGGTATTTTTTATGTTGAGACTTTTGAATGCGTTTATAATTGTAGCAATACATATTGGTTAAATTTAAAGTTTGGTATGTCCCGAGTAAAGTTTTCTTTAAGAAGAGGTTCTGCTAGTTTAGATGAAGAGGGGAGAGATTTCGTAACCTCTAACGGAATGTTCGTAAAGAAATTTTCTAGTGTCTCGGCGACTTCTAGCTTATCAGAAATGGTCTGACTATCTATCGATCATCCACGAATCAACCCATATGAGTACTGCTGAGCTCACAGATAAGGTCATTAACATATAGGTTGAGCAACAGAGGATAAAATAATAATCATAAGTAATGCCTCCCTGCCTCATGCCATATTTCTCGGAAGGAGCCCCAGCCCATCGTATCTGGTGCCGCTGGTACCAATACCAATGCCTTAGCACTGATACAACCTCCGCCGGCACAACATCGCTGTATAGCTTCATCCAGTCTATTGTACAAAACAGTGTTGAAGGCTCTCAATAAATATAACTGTAATATTACCTTAATTATAAACAATATCTATACTAATATTATAAAAAGGTAAAATTTGATTGTAAGTTTGTATGTACGGGGTAATCTTCGGAACTACTGATCCGATTTCGAAAATTCTTACACTAACGTGAAGCTTGATTTTCTCCAAGTGGCATAGGCTACATTTAAAATGTTCCCGTGGGTTAATTGCCGTTGATAACGGGAGCGAAGCAAAACCTAGTTGTTTATTATTAAGGTAATATTACAGTTTCCTATTACTATCCAAACAATCTCCTGTTACCTTAGAAATAAGGTTGGTTCTTATTACAATGTTTTTATATCTATTTTTTATTATTATTTATTAGACTTATACTTATTCTATTTTATTTTTCTTTTTTGACACGGGCATTTTGAAGTGGATGAAAGGTAAAATAAAGAAAATGTCGCTCAAAACTCATTTTCTACATTTCCCATTTAGACTTTTTTCCTGACAATCTTGGTGCAGCGATGAACAAGATGAGAGGTTCCATCACGATATACAATAAAAACAAGATATCATAGGCCGCTGAGGTCTAGCTATAATAGCACATTTTTGTTGGTTCCTCAAAAAGGAAGATTCAATGTTGCAGACAAAAGAAAAGTCATTGAGGCCAATTTGTAAAGTGGAGGCTGTCCTTAGTAGCAAAAACAAATGTACTCCTCGTATGGACTAAGTGAGGAGCCCGTGGCTAAATAAGAACCGCTCGGGTCGAGCTTTGGGTTAAGCGGCGCTTGCCTAAGTTGATCCGTGGATGGGTGACCATTCCTTACATACCGAGTTTCCTCCGTGCCTCGGAAAGCACGTTAAGCCGTTAGGCTGTCATTTGTAGATCTTTGACAATCTTTACAGGTAGTCAGTGGCCTGAAAGTCTGAGATCCAGTCTTACCATGGGCATTACCCATTATTAACTGGGTTGTGGAGGTCAGATAGGCAGTAGCTCCATGTAAAGTACTGGTATTTAGCTGCATCCGGTAAGACTGGAAGCCGGACCCAATAAAGCTGGGAAATAGCTAGGCAGATGATGTATGGACTAAGTGATCACTTAGGTTTCTTTCTTGCGTACGTTGCCTCTTAAATTAGTTGTCTAATGGTCATTGAGGAGATTAAAGACTTCACTTTATGTATATGACATCAAATATAGTATATCCGCAGAACATAAACATTTCGAACATTTTTGGTGGCTGAAATTCATGTGGCTTACAAAAAAGGGTTATCAAAAAAAAAATGACTTATCAAAAGATAGTTGGATTAGATAATAACAAAGCCAAAGAGTATATTTCAAACAAATAAAACTATGATTTTAGAAAATAATACGACGACACATACGAAGTAAAAGATTTCAAGTAACTTTTGGAGGCTAGTGTATGTTCGTATATTGTTCATCTTCGGCCCTAGTCCCAGTATCGGCTGAAACCGAAACTTTACCGTCGAAGACCATCAAACAGGAATTATCCTCGCGACATCGGTTGAAAATCGATTTAAAATCTTATTTTTACACTCAATGGATGTGTTTACATCCATTGAGTGAGAGACCTTAACGAAGCCGAAAGTCATTTTTTGTTCCGTCATTGCGATACTTTTTTGATCTGGTCTATGGTCCAGAAACTAGCAGGGTATCGCGGGATATTGAAGGTCAAAATTCAAACTTGTTGGTTATTTTTGAATACCTAATAATAAGAATAGCTTTAAATGGTATAACTTTAAATACCTCTATAACCCCACATCTACTACTATTCGCTATTCGTACGAGTACTATTCACATCAGCACAATGTTTTGGGTGTTACAACCTATAGTACACCGTGATTTTTTACCCCAAAAAAGTCGTTTCCCATCAATTATTTTGCGTGGAGTTCTTAGTTTGATGTACAGAATGCTTGTTTGACGGCTTCGTGAAGCGTCCGTATACATCTTTACACAGTATAAAACAAAGTCGCTCCCGCTATCTGCACGCTTAGATCTTTTTAACTTCGCAACGGATTTGAATGCAGATTTCAGCAATAGATAAGAGTGATGTCAAAGGCAGGTTTATGTGTATTAATATTATTAATCACTCCACATTGCCCCCCTTAAGTATCTACATAGCACCAGTGCGAAGCCGGAGCCGGTCACTATATAAGATAGTTATCACGTGTTAAAACTAAATAATAATAAATATAAGAAAAGGCGGCGAACTTGGATAGCAATCACGCGCAATAAACTCACCCAAAGTTCGCCTAAAAATAAGGCAATTCACCAATACCGTGTTTCGGTGGGTCCTAAGTTTCGGCCAATAATTTGGCGATACCGTAACTGTGGCCGCAACTAGATTGTTTGGCCGAATATGGCCGAAACCGAAACCAATTCGTTGTTCAATCGTTTCAAAATTAAATCGTTATAATACAGTGGCCGATAAATGCTTTAATTTGGATGTTGAATTAATGACAAAAAATAATCCAATATTGAAATGACGCGTGAGTTAACTGTGGATTAATTTCTAGACCAAACACAAAACGAATTTCATAGAAAACCACAACCCAGAGTATGACAGCTATCATACCTAAGAGATTTTTTAAAATTCTAAACTGCAATGGTTAAGGAGAAAAACGCATCGCAAAATTAACACACACAACACAACTTTGATAGCTTAAATCTCGGAAACGTGATGCTTTTAAAAATTTGTCTCATACAACAACTTGTTTGTATTGATACCAGCTATCGATTGATACAGGTTTTATGCGTGGCTAATGAAATCAAAGTTGTGCTGAAGATCCCATCAGTGAATGGACTTTAACTTCGATAAGTCATATCATCTCGGAAACTTTAAAACATTTGGTCTCATACAAAACTTGTTCGTATTGAACCAGCTATCGATTAATATAGGTTTTGCACCGAGCCGCAAATTTGAAAAAAAATAAAATGGCGGATATTAGACCGGCCATTTAATTCAAATCCCTTTAGGAAAGTGTGTATATAATGGTGATCGTGACTGTAAAAAAAGCCCAATTAGCCGAGGGCAATTAGGCAAAAATACTGAAAAGGTGGAACGATGTATATAGTGCTCGGATTTTCATGGGACTTTTTTATTGAGTTTCTGGAGTGAAGAAGAAAGTTAAAAAAAAATTCACTACTCGTGACCTTTTTTTTAATTTCTCGTGGCGTATTTGTTTTTAACCGACTTCAAAAAAGGAGGAGGTTATATGTTCGTGTGTATGTTTTTTTTTTATGTATGTTTCCTGATTTCTCCCCCATTTGTGGACCGATTCTCAATTATTTTTTATTTGAAAGATTGTACTTCTGAGGTGGTCCCATTTAAATATGGTGAAGATCTGATGCTGATCTTCGGAGATATACTATGGAACTCTGCGGCGAATCTGTCGTGATTGCTGCAATCGCTTGGATGTTTATTGTTTATACAACATCATGACGTAACATTACGCCTGTATGCTCTGAGGGGGTACGCAGATGTGTAAAATACACCCAGATTTCCATTTATTGGGGATAAGCTCATTACCATGACATGTATTGTTCATCATCTGCATCATTTTCCCAACTATTTTGTAGTCGGCTTCCAGTCTTACCATATAAAATACCTTACGTATAAAATACTGGTATTCAGCTGCATCCAGCTGAATACCAGTATTATATACACAACACAAAAGCCACGACATAAATGTTAGTAAAAAATATTTTCTAAAGCTATTGAGACATTTGCGTATGGTCATCATCATCTTATGACGCTGAGCTGATGAAGGAAGGTACAACTCTTGAACGGTTATGAGTTAGGTGATTTCTTGTTCTAGAATAATCTATAGATAATGGGATTTGTTAATATCGATAGTTGATTTCTCTAGAGACAACAGAGTGAGTGCTAGAAACTAGAAGTATTAATCATTTTAGCCGACTTTAAGAAAAGAACTGTTGTCATTTAGACGCGTATTTAATAATGTAAAATAATGTAAAATAATGTAAAATAAATTCATGGCGAACAACTAAAAATGGAAAAATAAAAAGTTTTTTGCAAAAAATAAAACCGACTTAAAAAAAAAACAAAAATAACAAACCAAAACATAAAAAAGTGAAAAATAACTTTAGCTTCAGAAGTCGGTGACAAAAACACAAAATCAATCAAAGGTCAAAGGGCTGGTTTGTTATTTTTGTTTTTTTTTTTTGTATTTTTTTTGAAGTCGGTTTTAATTTTTGAAAAAACGTTTTTTGTTTATGAATTACTTGAAATTGGACGAATTCATATTGGGGCGTAATAGTGCATCCATTAAACGCCAATTTGGTCTCTTTCTTTGTTCTTTGTTGTGATGAAATGCATATTTCAAGTTTTTTTGAAAAGGAAATGGACAAAACGTGCCTCAAAAGTGTACAAAAATAAAAGTCTTACAAATAATTGTAAAAAAAAAGTCAAAATTTTTGGAAAATGATTAACATACATGCAAATGTAGCAGATTTTGAAAAGAACTAATAATATAAAAAAAACTTTTTTGCAAAAAATAAAACCGACTTCCAAAACAAAAAAAAAAAGTGGAATAATAACTTTAGATTCAGAAGTCGGTGACATTTGTTTGTTCGATTGAGTTTTTTTGCCACCGACTTCTGAAGTTAAAGTTATTTTTCCACGCTTTTTTTTGTTTTTGAAGTCGGTTTTACTTTTTGCAAAAAAGTTTTGTATTTTTCCTTTTTTAGTAGTAATATTCTACACAAATATTCGCTATACATTTATTTTACATTGTTAACAATAGATTTCATGGTAATAGGCATAACCTCAATAAAATGTAACTTATCGTTATCATACCTAACTGTCGAAATCTGGGTGTACTGTACACATCTGCGTACTTGGAGCATACAGGCGTTATGTTATGTTCTAATATTGTGTAAAAAATAAACATCCAAGCGATTGCAGCAATCACGACAGATTTTCTGTCTATTAATGAAGCGTTCCATTGTATATCTCCGAAGATCAGCATCAGATCCTGACTTATACCTTCCATCATCAGCTCAGCAACATGAGATAACGATTATCAGGTACAAATATCGTTAGAAAGTACCTATATGAAAAACACTGTAAAATGTCAGGGTTGCCCTCGATTTCCCTGGGATATCATCATCATATTCTAACTTTGTGACAACGGGACCACCTCAGTAGTATAGGCTTTCGAATAAAAAAGAATTTTGACAATTGGTCCACAATTAGCAGAGAAACCGGTGAACATACAGGACACACAGTCAAACGTAGAACCTCCTCATTTTGTTTGAAGTCGGTTAAAATATTGATTTAGTTGCCGCTCGCGCTGTCGGTCCTTTGACTTACGTCCAAAAAACCGCTCTTTTGGGGAGTGCCGGGCAGCACGAGTAGCAATGGCAGCGCCATGAGAAGTACCGTGTTTACACACTCGTCCTGCCCACTTCGCTGCTCACTTCGGCTTAATGTAAATGTAGCATTAGATTCACACATTTTAACCTATTACAATACCATGATCTAACAAATGTTTAACCAATTTCATCTGTAATTTCTAAATTAATAATACCTTCAAATTAGCCGCAAACAATCGTCAAGACTAGATATTTATTTCATTAAAATATTTTCATTGCATGAAATTTTTGTCATTAGTTGGGCTTCTATTTGTTTTCGTAAAATACTGAGACACATACAAAATGATTGGAAATTCGACTTGAGTGTAGAATCGTATAAACGTCGATGCCGCTATTTAATTTTTTGATGCTAATCGATTTGTAGAAAACTTATGGACTAACAAGATCGTAACCATCCGCGAACCCGTTCAATGGATCAATAAACCAGATTGAGCATAACTTGTATTTGCATAAAATAAGCTCTGATGTAATCCTAACCCTAGGATAAGGTCGAAGTTCCAATCACCCTATACAGCAACATAGGTCTAAAGGTGAACACGCAAATAGCCTACCTATCGTCACGCTAATAGTTTGACTCCAAATGAGACGTATGAATGACGTCATCAGATTTCTCGCGTGAAATATTCGATATTGGCAGATTTACAGCTTTCAAGAAGATTACAATAAAAAGTCACGCTCGGCACGTGTGTGTTCACCTATAATAAGCTATATTTTTTTAAGTAAATTGTTATTTTTTTTAAATGTAAATGTTTTTTTTAGCGATCTCTGCGACATCATGAATTCCAGCGAAGATGAACCTTTGTCTGGTTTAAATATAAGACTGAGACCACGGAGGAGGACTACCAGTCTCCAATCGAAAAATATTAAGAAAGGTGACGGTAGAACTGCTCATGACAAAACCAAGAGAATACGGACCCCGTCCAGGGCGTTGCCAAATAAACCAGAAGATCTCATTAACAATGCTGATTCTCTTCCTGTGCCGCAACATCTGTGCCCACACTGCGATAGAAAATTTTCATCTAAGCAGACAGCGTCTAAACATGCGCGGCGCATACATTTGTCGGATTCTAAACAAGATTTTTTCATTGCTTGTCTTTTTTGTAATCACACTGAAGCTGAAGCAAATGAAATTATTCGTCATATGGTTGATAATCATCCCAACCAATACTTCGCATGTCTTGACTGTCAAACCCGATTTTCTTCAACTTCCGAACTTGCCGAACACAAGCTAAATGTTTGCGAAAGGCAAAAACCTTACCGCAGCAAATTGCGGCAGAAAAATACATCTGTATCAAAGCATACTCAAAAAAATCTTGACATCGATGGAAGAGACGATTTTCAAAACGACAAAGAATATATTGAAAACCGTGGCTTTAATGGCATAGTTATATCATGTGAACCTAAGCCATCGCAAACACACGATGAAGCTGACATTGAAGACAACATAACAACGAATTTAATTTTGCCGCCCAGCAAGTCTTTAGGTAATAGTACAGTAATAGAAAAGAATGCAGTTATCGTTTTGGACGATATACAGTGGAATAAACGAATTCCCCCAAACTTTTCATTTCACAACACCGATGCAGATCAGATTCTCTCAAGATTGGGTGTTGTGCACAGATCGCCACGGACAAGTGAAACGACTCGGCGTGATTGGTTCAAAACCATCGACGATTCAACTCAAAAATTTGAAAAGTGTTTTGAGACTAGCTTTTACTCCAAAGTGGCGAGTAATGTCGCTGAAAATCTAGCTAAATGTCTTGATGGCTCGTTCAACTTCAATCCAGATTTGGAAAACACAATTAAGACTAGAAGGGCAAAAAATAGTGTTGTTATCAATACAGCAGAAGGCTTCCCAATACTCTTGGCTCGCGAACAGTTTTCACGCAACTTGTTTGACAGCTATTTGCCAAGAAGCATTGCGCCTAAACACAAATGGAAATGGGATAGCCCAGAGAGCGATAAAAGCGTTATTAATGCTGATCAAGTCAAGCGGGACTCTCATACCAACAACTGCATTATAACGTTAGTTTCGAGCCTGGACATATGGACCCAGCTGAGCATGCGGAAGAAATTTGAAAATAAATTTAACATTTCTCATGCAGTTAAGAAGACTGAAAAACAGAGTATAATTGATAAAGAATTGAAGGAGATTCTCGAGAGTCGAGAAATACCAACTACTTCTTCGACGCAGATAATTAAATATTCAAACAGTCCTCCTCCAGTTAGAGATGGACTTGACTTCCCAGGCTACTTGGGGTTAGCGCCGTCAGCGCCATCCTATGATTTACAACCAGCTGTTCTAAGCGGAGAGTGGGTGAGACCCAGGTGCTACGTTTGTTGCGCATGCGGCGCTCAAACTCGCGACTCTAGAGCGCTCTCGTCCCATATTTCGATTCAACATCCCAATGCACAAGTACAGCATTATGAAATAGTTGGAGAACCACTTTTGAATGCTGACATTTTGAAGCATTTATACGTACCACCGAGCCAGTTGTTCAATAGGACCAGACCGCTTCGTGGGATAAGAGACTGCACAAAATGTCAAAAGTCTATTACGTTAGAAGAATTGCATCAACACATGTTAGATTGCGCGGGTGATACACCAGCCGTACGCAGGAAGTGCCGATATCGGCCATTCGGAGTGCGCAGGAGACGTCCGCGCGTACCAGACAATATAATGAGAAGAAAAATTCGTAAAGATTTGAGGAATAGACACAAACAAAAGAACCATTTGAGATCGAGACAAAAAATAAGAAGCGAAGTTGGAGATGGTAAGTTGTTTTTTTAGTTTATATTCATTTCCCATATGCTCCTTGTTATAATAATATTATGCTCCTTGGTATAATCATAATAATATTATGTTCTATTGTTTTAGCTGAAACGATCCGAAAAATGATTGCCGACTTACCTGCTAAACGACACCGCGTTGTGGTAAATCCTTTGAATCCCACGTTACGACCACGAAGGAAACTTGATAAACAAAGAAGTACGCATTTGATAAAACACCGCTCAACAGATGACTCCAAAAGTCGAAAACTGCGGTCTGTAAAAGATCTTAACAATTTTGTGAATTCTGTAAACATTCCTCCACATAAAGAGGAAGAAAATAAAATGATACCAAATCAAGATGATGAAGACAACAAACCTCTTAAGCCTACAAGAAGACCAACTGACGATAAAAATACTCGTCATGCTGATTCTATCCAGAGAAAAACTGTGCTTAACCGAGCAAAAAGAAAAATTCAGATGAAAAATATTGGCATTGTCAAGCTTCCTGATCTTGACACTGTAGACGCAAATAGTTCATCAAATTCACCAGATGAAGAATTCCAAAAAACAAATGCTCCTAAAAAAATTGATGTTAATAATACCCAGAATAGTTCTAGGCAGCATTCTGGCCGTGGAAATTACAACCGGTCAAGCAGCAATCGGGGTAGGAACCGTCGAGGAAACAATGATCGAGGTAATACCAATCGGCGAAGCCACGATCGAGGAAATAACAATCGGGAAAATGGCAATCAAGGAAATGGTAATCTTGGAAACAATAACAGAGGCCAGGGGACGAGAGGGAATCAGGATAAAGACAAAGATAAAATGGAAAATGATGCCCCAGCCGAGAACGACCCATTTAAACATTCAAAGACGACTTCGACGGCGGATGGCGATACTGAAGTCAAGTCTAAAGACCAACAAGAGCGTAATAACTGTCCACAGCACTTACCTACGCGACAGGCAGAGTTTGAAAACGAAGCTGCGGATTCAAGAATAGATAAACCGCCTTTACTCTGTAACCTAAAAGTTGCTATAGACCCTCAAAAGAATACTTCAACCAAAACGAGAAAAGGAAAAGGGCTAAATGACTGCATAGAGATGTTAAAAATGAAAAATAATAAAGAGACTGCAGTTGACACTGGGGACGACAGTCCTATCGACTTGTCTGCACACGGACGAGCAGCTTTAGAAGCGGACATGTATTTTCATCCAGCTGTTAACACAGATGTTCACGTGGCTTCTGGTCTCGCTGATCAAAAAGCGCTTCAATCTATACAGCAAGATACTCAGCAAGTTCCCCAGACTAGCTTTCAGACAGATGACCGACATTTGGCTCAACCAGTTACTAGATCAGCTACTCAAAAAGATACTCAGACAGTTATTCAACCAACTGGCAAGATCGAAGCTAGTCCAGTTGTCGAAACCGAAGTTTGTCTAGCTGTGAAGACCAAGGTTCTTTCAGTTGTCCAGGCTGATAACCGTCAAGCTTTTCACACAGAAGATCTTCTAACTATTCCGAAAGGTGATAGTACAAATGTTAATAAAGATGATCACTTAGATGTACATACAGATAATCGACGAGGTGTTGCCACAGACGACCGTCTAGATGTTTTCACAACTGTCAAGCCTAAGGCTAGAAGCTTGCAGCCAGATATGCGACGAGCTGTTCAGCCTGATGCTCGAACGGCTCCGTATCCGACACTTCAATCAGAAGCTCAACTATTTGCACATCATCTTGCAAATCTAGCTGCAAATCCAGCTCAACATTCAGTTGAACATCCACTTGCAAATCCAGATGCTCGCGCTTTAGCCCTGCATGCAGCTGAACATCTTGGTCTACAATCAGTGCCTCATTTAGCTGCACATCAATCTGTACATCCAGTAAGACATCCCATCTATCCAGCCATGTTTTCAGCAATTCGTCCACAAATTGAACTAGCCCATTTGGCGAGTTTAGCTGGTCAAGCACAGCTAGCCACTCAGTATAAAGGTGTAAATCCTATGGATTCTCGTTTCTTTCGACCATTTGACCCTTCACCGCTTGAAAGAGGATTAGCGTATCTGCAACGCAATATAGCCCATGATCAAGCTGCACACGGCCTACCTTTGTGTACAGAAAATCAAACAAAACCCTCAACTCCACCTAAGAAAGCTCCAGTGAGACGAAAATCAACGCGTCTTACATCGAGATCAAATGTCCCACCTGACTTGCCGCAGAATATATTTGGATTAACTCCACTTGAAATGATCCCACCCCAACAATTTCCTGGCCCGTATTCCAGTATGATGATAAGTCCAGACAGCGATCAGACGAAAAAAAGAAAGCAAAATGACATTGCAACCGATACACTAATTAATCAATCTGATTTTTCAAAATCACCTAAAACAGCTGAATATCTTAATACATATAAAATGTCAGGTGGCCAACTTATTGAGGGCACATCTTATCAACAACCTGTAGATACTGAACCGAGTGCAAGATCAACTGTTGAGTCCAGAATACTTGAGGATCAGAGAAAAATTGCAGAACGCTTATCAGAAATAAGAACAAACTCCGAACATACTGCACCATTGGAATATAGGCCACATCCAAAACACGTAATACCAGACGCATTGATACAAGCAGAACAACGGTTCCGAGTTCCTTCATACCCATATCCAACATACTCAGACCACATAAAGTATGCGGAACACAGGCCTTTGCCAGAGAATCGGACACTTCACGAAAAGAGCCAGTACCCGGGAATGAAGTCTCATGTCGACAAAAATATGCTACAAGAACCACGACCACATCCTGATTCGAGGACTTACACTCAGCAGATGCCATTCCAGAACCAGGTGCCGTTTTCCGAGTTGAGACCATTATCCAGGTCTTTGGAACAGATGGCATTCGAACAGAGATTCTTGAATCAAAGGTTATTCCCAGATCAGCCTCTATGCCCAAATATAGCAATACGCCAGGATCTGGGAAAATATCCAGAACAGAGGCCGAATTCACAACAAACGTCTTATCCAAATCAGGCATTATTTCCTGACAACAGAACTATCGCTGAAAAAGTTGTTGATCCGAAGGTACAGAATGATCTAATGTTGCCACCAGAGCACAGGCCAGTAACTAAACGTAGATCATCTAAGGAACTGAAAACTGTCCCTGAACGCAAACTATCCACAGACCAAAGAGCATTAAATGAACGGAGACCATCAAATGATCTTTTATCCATACAAGAGCAAAACATATGCAAGGAACAGAACGTTACAAAAGATTTGAGTTTATCTGTAGAACAAACACCCATTGAACCTAGGCTCCCCGCCAAACTACGGCTCTCGGCTGAACGCAAACTGTCTGATGAACGCCGGCTCTCCAATGAACGCAAAATTTCTGATGAACGCCGGCTCTCCAATGAACGCAAAGTGTCTGATGAACGCCAGCCCTCCAATGAACGCAAACTTTCTGATGAACGCTGGCTTTCCAATGAAAACAAACTTTGTGATGAACAGCGACTATCTACCGAACAAAAGCCTAGTGATGAACACCGCTCTTTTCTTGAACCACAGAGGGCCCCCTCTGTCGAGCACCATTCCTCCATCGAGCACTGCCGCTCCATCGAAAGCCAGCCTTCCGTCGAACCGGAACGAAAATCTTCTGTTGGACGCCAGCCTTCGGTCGATAGCCGGGCCACTGTCGTACGAGCACCCTCCGTCGAAAGTCAGCCATCAGTCGATCGACCCACCGTAGAACACAAACTTTCTACCGAGCAAAAGCCCGCTGATGAAAGCCGGCCCCCGACTGGCAGCCCGCCTTCGACCTGCAGCCCGCCCTCCGTCGGCAGCCCGCCCTCGGCCAGCAGCCCGCCCTCCGACGGTAGCCCGCCTTCGGCTGGCAGCCGGCCCTCTGTCGTATGGGCCCCCGACCTAGAAAGCCGGCCGTCTCTAGAACACAGGGTCTCTATTGAGCAAAACCCTTCTGCCGAACGACGGCCCACTTCAGAACACCAATTCGCTACAAAGGAGATGCCCGTTGTTGAACGCCGGTCATCGGGCGATATCCGGCCCTTCATCGTACGAGCGCCCTCCGTTGAAAGCCGGCCATCTATCGAACGGGCACCCTCAGCTGAAAGCCGAATGTCTTCTGATCGGAGGCCTTCATTTGAACGAGATCCATTATGTGAACGTAGACTTTCGAAAGAACTGCCTCATGTAGATGAGCACTCGGTGATCGGTAACGAAATGCTTTGTGAAGTAAATACACCATCTAGGGAACAAGGTATTTTGAATAAACAGTGGCCGGCAATCAATCAACAATTATTGCATGAACAAAGATTACAAGCACAACATGCCCAGTTCTTACAAGAACATGCCCAGCTATTGCAATCGGTGGGCGATCAAAGATTACTACATGAGCAAATGTCTTTGAAAGAAAGGAGACTATCTGAACATAGATCTTCTACGGAACAAAAGCCTTTAATTGAACAGGAGCTGATGATTCAGAATAACGCTTTACGTGAAAAAGAAGCATTGGTGCAGCCAACATATACTGGATTAAACCCTCACATACCGACATACATTCGAAATCCCTTGACCAACTTGTATCCCCCGAATCATGGTTTACCTCACAATGTACAAAATCAAGCCTATATGTCGAAAGAGGAGTCTATTCCACTGGATTTATCGTCCCAGAGGTCTACGGATACTCCTATACCTCATGCTGGGACCCGTTGGCAACACCATACTGACTCGACCGTTGAAAGAAACTTAGGAACAGACTTATCATTTAGTAAAGGTGTATCGTGGAATCCGTCATCAGAAAACAAAGCGGAAAATACTACTTATGGCGTACGGGTCATACCAAGCAAAGACCTTTCTGAACACGCACCTCAAGAATATTCAAACATAATGAATGATGCAAGCAGAAACCTTACTTGTCGACATTTTCAAAACATTTCGAACACAGTCAATGATGCAAGCAGAATCCCTGCTGAAGCACTACCTCAAGAATATTCGAACACATTGAATGATCCAAGTAGAATCCTTGCTGAAAGAGAACCAATTTTTTTTTCAAATATAATGACCAATACCTCACAATCACCACCCGACTTTTTGGGAAAAAGCACTTTAAATTCTGATTTTGTCGATAAAGATATAAGTGATAACATTAGCAATACTGCAGATTTTACTGCTGATGACGAAAGTTTTCTTGATATTATGAGCACTGAGGATATCAAACCAGAATATGGCGGTTCGATAGACATTAAAACTGAATTACCAACTAGTGAATCAAGAATAATTGATAATGCTGAGAATATACAGCAGTTGAATTCAAATGTTTTGTTCTCAAATATTATGACAGCGAGAAATCCAACTCTGGAAGCAGATACGGCTTTACTGATAGCGAAAGCAGCTATCTCAACAAACTCAGACATATGTGCTACAGCAAAGCAATCGGCTTTTGCTACGTCCTCCTTAAATTCTGAGAGCGACGCAATTAGATCGTTACCAGTGTATACATTATCAAATCCTGTGAATAATGAAAGCACTTTACCTATAGACACAACAGTTAACGCGTGTATATCATTCAAAGAAATAGAATCTTCAAATTCATCAACTCTGACTAATTCTCTTCACAGTATAGCTGGTACAAACAATACCACGTCAGTTTATAATGTAGCAGATACAAGAATAGGAGCACCATTCAATTATGGAGGTATACAGAATATTGATTTGCAAATGGGCCCAGCCATGCGAAACAGTCATATGCAAACCACTGCTTTCGAAGATATAACAGCCCCAAATAGAGTTGATGCTAGTACTGCAACAAATGAAACACCAGATCCCGAAACGGCTAGAAAAATCGCTTTGTTACCACCAGAATTGGCAGATGTTTTGGGAGGATTGCCTACCGAAAAACGGAATATGCTGTTAAACGTATTGCCTCAATATGTCTCAACTTCGAAGTCTTCACCCAGGAAACATTACAATAGTAACATTTTAAATACTAGCCACCAAGCATCAACATCTGAGCATATGTTAGTCCATGAAAATCAAAACATGACTAATATGCATGGTTTTATTCCAAACTACCAATTACCTACGAATATGCAACATTGTCTGCCTCAGTTTATGGGATCGTTTAACATGGATAAAAATCATCCCATGTCATATCTACCTTCGGCTTATCAAGCACCGCCGCCACCACCCCCACCACAGTTTACTATGTTGCCTCCTCCGCCCCCGCCGCCCCCGATACTTGTTGCGCCACCTCCACCACCGCCAGTAAAAGAAGAAACATGGCAAAATAACCCGCCGCTACAAACACAATCTACTTTTATTCCACCCCTACCTCCTAACCCACCTCCACCGTTATTCCCCCTCCCAGCAGTCATAAAAACTGATAAAATAGATGACGAGGAGGAAGATGTAAAACCTCCTATCCTGGATATGAAAGAAGAAAAAGACTTTGAAAATGAAGATCTTAGCGTCGACAAATTTCAACCTGGTCCATCTACTGCGCCAGAAAATAGAAATACTAACAAAGAAAACATAGTAATAGATCTGACCGAAGAAACCACACCCAAAGATAAAGATTTGGTTGAATCGGCAGATGACCATACCAAGACAACAGTAATTCCACCACAAGAATTTACCAACTACCATGTCGCTTTAGCGACTACGCCAAATCTAAAAACTATAAGTGACAAGACATCAAGTTTAAGAGCTGTACGTATTAAAACAGCATCCGAGCGCAACAAATCTTCAATAGTAAACGTAAATCAGTCGCCACCAAACACTGAACCGGAAGTTTCTGCAAGACCAGCACTACATCAAGAAATTCAACAGTGCATTCAAGCTCTAAATGAGCGTGAAATTGAAAAAGTCAGAGAATCGTCTGAACAAACTGAACAACACGTAGAAAACACCGCTGTGGAGAAAAGGCCTATTATCGATCAATTTCTAGACTCTGAAGAAGAAGACAACAAATTATTACAATGGAAAATATCGGTAGCTATTCAACAAGCTGAGATTACTAGCACCCAACAAAACAATAAAAACAAAGCAATATCTTCTAAGCCAACCGAAACTGTTTCGCCCGGATCTATACTACGCCCAGAAAATCCTACAAATAATGAATTACTAAACCCTGTCGCACCAACAGAAGATATTTCAATTAAAAATGATAATGACTTGATTGACAATCCGATACTCGAGTCAAGAACCGTTATTGTATGTGACCCGCAACAAGATAGTCACGTTGTTGATCGATCGCAGAATTCTGCAGCATCCCAAAACTATGAATTGATAGATGGTGCTCAGCTACCATCAAAAGATAATGTTGAACTCAAAAGCTGTGAAAAAACTGCTTCATGTGTAGAAACATTAACCTCGGTACTTATGACTGTCTCCGACGGTCAATTTGCTTTAACTGTTAAACAAGACAATATCCTCGAAGACGACGATTCTGATGACGACGTGTCGCTAGCGATAATAGTGAAAAACCGTGATCAACTGAAAAATAATTTACAAATAGATAATTTGTCTGAGAATAAATCTGCAAATAATAAAACCCTTGACGACAGTATAAAAGAAGACATAGTACTTAAGGAAACCACAAATAACCTTAACAAAGATAGAACAGTTGAGCCAAATTCTTATATTAATGATAAAATTGAAATAAAACAACAACACCATCAAGTAATACAGAAACCATCTGCTTGTGATAAAACAAAGGAAATATTACAAACCAACAAAACAATGAAAGAAACGGAGGAGAACCAACCAACTAAAACAAATAACAGAAAAAAATCGAATGGCGATCCTAATGATCATGAACTTATAGAGATCCAAACTGTTAGGTCTGCGAATAAAGAAGACGTTCATAAAGCAAGAAATATCATAATTGCAGACAGCATAATTGATAAAGAAACTCTTAACAGTGCCGAACAGCTAATTAATAAACCTTACGTTATTTATGATAAACGGGATCAGCAAACTAGTTCATTGAAAAAGGTTGTTGAAGACGGAATAAAAAAGTCTCCAGTTTCGCTAAAACCAAATGATAAAGAAATGCTAGAAGTCCAGAAAGATAAGCAGAAAAATAACTCTACATGCAACTCATCGACTACTTCTCTAAATGGTGATGATCCGACTACCCACACTAAATCTGAAATTGAAATAAAAAGCATTTCGTTGAAAACTGTTTATCAAAAACCTAAAGAAATCCTTGCTCAAACAAGTATTACAGAATCATATCCTTCTCAAAATACAAATATTATTACTAAAGAAATTAACTCTGTAGATGAAACAGATAATATAAAAGAAATTGCTGATAAAAGTATCAATAGAGTTGTCATTGAAAATAATAAAAAATCACTTGATTTTGAGAAAGATGAAAACAATACAACGCCGTTACGCCGCAGCAGACGTAGAAAATCTGCGTTAGGTGAAGATGACTTTATAGATGAACCTGGTGCGTCTATAGAACAAAAAAAACCTCTTACTAAAAAGCAATTAATTTTCTCGAAGTTGTTGTTGGATGAAGAAAATCACGCCGAGCCACAAGCTCATTCAACGCCCGAAAAAGATTTAAGTCCTTGTGAAGATAGCATTCAGACAATCCATACAAGTTTGAAGGCTAGTCCTACTTCGCCGATAGTTGATGGTGCCGCAGTAACTCAACAAAAACACGACCAGAGAAAAAGCAAACGAACGAAACGGAAGAAATCAGTGCAATTAAGACGTTTATATAAGAAAAAGAAATCTTATGAATTTTGTGAAAAATCCGAAGCAAGGTATTCCCAGAGGGTAAAGAAGTCTAAAATAAGATTGCATTCCGAAAGTTCTGTTACTTCAGATCAAATACGACATAACTCACATATTAACGATAAAGAACACTTTTCCGTAACGGAAAATAAAAGCCATCGCAGTCCAAGTGCAAACAAAGATCTTGAGACGAACACTAAGAAACTAACCTTACAGTCTGGTCCCACCACAATAAACGAAAAGTTAAATATTTCTGGAGATAAAAGAAAAGTCGACGATACGGCCACTGAAGATTGTAGTGAAATTACAAAAACTAAGAAACTAAAATTTTTTGATAAGAGCAAAGAAGACATGGAATTAAAACATGATATGCACATTCTCAAAGAGAAAGTTCCCTTATCTTTGGAAAAACGTACAGCTTGTTACATGCCAGTGGCAGCACGAAGAACACGTTCAAAGTCTGTTATTGTAAAGTCTTCAACAGCCGACTTTTATGACCCTTACGATATCGACTTGGATGATATGATCGAAAAACCCGATTCATTTAGACGTAAAATAAACGTATTAGATAAGAACACCCAAAATTTGAAAATACATAACCATTGCAAATCTAAAAGTAACATCCAAACTTCTAGTAAAACCCACACTCTCGTCAAAAAGTCTTCGAAACCTTCAGATTATCTTGTTAATTATAGAAACAAAATGGCAGCTAGCTCTAAAAACAACGTGAGTGATTCTGACGACTCTACAAAAAGTGATGTTCCATTAACGAAATATATAGAAGATAAAGAAAAGAAGTCTGGTAAACCTGTGTCCAATAAACGACATGTCAAAGATTCCAATTTAGGAAGAAATAGAAAGCAAAATGTAAAAAGCAAACGAAACAATCAAGACATAAAAAGGAATAGACGAACTCTCGCTACATTTAATGATATTGATAAATCTAGCACTCCAAATGATGCCGAAGAACTACGATCAGAAAAATTTATGGAAAGCTTTGGTTTCTTCTCACAGAGGAAGCCTCGGAAATCTAATTTGTTGGCTTCTAAAAAAATATCTGAGACATTCCATATCATAGCCAATGAAAGTGATGACGCATATTTCGGTTCTAAGAAACGAACACAAAAGCGATCTAATCAAAATGAAAATAAGAAATCCATCGGCGGTGGCGATACAACGACGCGGCCAAGACGACGTATAGCTGCCAAGAAAGTGATTAAACGAATCCCTAAAATTAAAAAAAAAGTATTCGTTCAACCAGTGCCATGCTTTTGTCGTCTGTGCAAGAAAGAATTTCGGCGGCCAGATAACTTTTTGCGCCATCAAATGACAGTATTACATGCATCAAAAATATCTGAAATAGAATTAAAAATGAGAACCATACCCATTATTGAAAAACCTAACTACCTTATTGCCTATAAACGACAACTAGACCGATTGAAACTACTCACAAAAAAGTTTGCCAATAGAAAGCATTCAAAATATTCAAAAATTAAACTGCCGTCGTTAGATAAAATTTTAGCGAAAGTGAACAGAAAAGTACGGCAGCAAAAACTTGCTCAAAGGGGACTAAGCCGAGATGAAGCGCTGTTCATAGATTGTTGTCAATTGCTGAAATCCAATAAAAGCGAGCTAAAACCCCCGGATCCGATATGTTTTAATACAGTACCTAATCATTTGTCTGAGTCAACGGTCAAAACATTTGATTTACTAGAAAAACCAATCAAAGGCGACGGTGATGTGGATTCTATTACAGCAAAAAATATTTTAGAAAGCGATGAAGTGAAAAATTTGGAGAAAGATTTAATCTCAGGCCTGAAGGAAGCTGCAAATGAAGGCTCCTTGAAGACAAAAATCATGTACCAACGAAGTGTTAGTGATGTGGGACTAAATCAGATCGAAGATGAAAAATTAGATTACTCTAATTCAAAAGAACGTGAACCTAAGTATGAGAACGAAGAACCATACCCCGAATCTAACCCTAGTAAAACGAAGAAGCAACCTGAAGTTAAGGAGAAAATGTATCCTGATATAATCGAAAGCATAGATATGTTTGAAGACAAGTTCGATAAAATCAAGAGGAAGTGTAGGTCTCAAGCGGCGGCCGCGGCTGCAAAACAAACGCAAGCTGTTATTGAACCCAGCGCTAGGTAAGTCTTAATCTTTTAAACTAAGGTTACTGGGCACAGTTAATTGGAAAGTTTTTATACACGATCTGAACTCCTAATGTCAAGAGGCAGTAAATATTTGACAAAGTTTTCTCGTATATTTATTGGTTTTAATCGCCAATCATAATAATTTTCCCACATTTTCTGGCGGCTTAGTTACCATAAATATGACTTCTACATTTTATGGATTCGATTTAACTATTCAATGTATCAATACGTTTAATAGTTACATCTAAAATACGAATCTGTAATTTAACGGTTTTACTTGGGACTTCAAACTGTCGCTTGTCTTATTCTGGCTACTAACTTCAGTTAACTCTTAGACGGGTTTCTGCTTAGGGACCAAAAGCAATACACCACAAAAGAATTAAACAAACTGTATTCATTAATAATAGCGAAGATCGTAGACAAATTCTAAATTCATTGAACACATAAAATAACTGGCTTTCTTTTTGTCTCGTCGAAATCTATTTTGTCCTTGAAATATGTGATGACTTGATGAGACATAATGATCATCGACATTATGTAAAAAGGTATTTCAAAACATTTATTATTATGTAGTAAGTTTAATACTGGATGCAATTTTTACATCGATTAAAAAGTAAAAGTGTAATTTTATAAGAATAAAGTCGAAAGGAAAATTTTGAAATAAATTGTGAGATCCATAACACTTAAAATTCACATTAACGCATCACTAAACCGCAGAAAATGTTGTGCAGCCTTTGTTGTTTACATCTTTGACAAAATTCATAATGCCAGAATTTAACACCAGAACAAACAAGTCATGATGTGGTCTATCTGGTTCAAAATTAAGTTATGCGATTGTTCACACTTTCGCAGCCTATTTAGACCTAGAGTGATTACTTGAGTGAAAGTAGTTATTAAGATAAGATTTTTATTCTGTAGTTTACTAATTGCTCCAAGTTAGAACTGTCAAAAGTTAGAATTCTTAGCTTTGCTTTCTTTGAGGGTTCTTAAACCGTTCAAATGCTTGTCTATTGTATAAAAATGGTTCTATAAGTAGTTAATGCAACTCAAGTATTTACTTTGACTTCACTATAGATACTCGTACGGATGTAAGCAACTGTGATTTCAGTTACAAGGACAGAAATAATGGATATTGGAATGTTCTAATATCAGTACTTTGGGAAAAATGCAATTATGTATATTGTGCGTTAGAGTTTACGAGAGTACATTTTTATTCATGACTAGGTTTTGCCCACGGCTTCTAGTAGGAAATTATCCCATGGGAACGTTTTATATATATCCTATGACAGTCTGATAATGTAGCTTCTTATTAGTGAAAGAATTTTCTGAATTACATTAGTAGTTCCAAAAATTACCCCCTATATCCAAACTGACAAACTATATAATAATATTAGTATAAATGAAAAAAATATAACCAAAAAATAAGTTGTTACCGACGCAAAGTCTCGCCACATATGGATCAATTACATCTTTGAAAACAACTTTCCCAGTTTCCTTTTTATATTATTAGCTTGTATGTCTTTCTTATACGTAGTTCTTGTTCAGGTTCAATTGCCGTAAGAAAGCTGAAAAGAAAAAAGTGAGAAGAAATTCTAAAAAAACGCATCAAAGTTCCCAGGTGCTTACAAAGGGCGCCTTGAAAGGATTCGATGGAATCAAGGTATCTATTCCTACATCCGATATTAACATGTCCGCAATTGTCCCTTCGATAACTTCCCCGAAAAAGAAAAAGAAACTGAATACAAGAAAAAAAGAAAAAGTGGCCGAACCAAGCAGCAAGAACGATAGTCAGCGGCATGCCGGAGACGGTATGACTTCACAGAAGGAAGTGGACGTATATGAGTTTCTGGACAATGAAGATGCAGTTTTTGAGTTCAGACCTTCGACGCTCATGGAAAGATTTAAAAGCATTAGTTATAAGGACACGCCCGGTACATCCAAATTGAATCCTGGCGTTGACGATGCGGACAATTCAAGAGATAGCGTTTCTGACGGGGATGACTTCGTATACATGTCTGACGACTACATTTGCAGCGATATTGAAACTGAAAACAGCCTGTTATCCTGTGAATTGAGCAACGGTAAGGTTGGCTGTGAACTGAAGAAAAATTCATCACCTTTAAAAAGAAAAGACGCAGTTGAGAAAAACGCTGTCATGGGAAAAATATTTAAATTTAATGCAGTGCGTAGTGATAAAAAGAGCACAAAGGTAAAAGAAACCGCGAAGCCAAAAGCTAATTTGGATCAATTATTTGACAGCCTACTAGAGGATGAACCAAACTCATCTGTGTTGAATAACGACGCAGTATCACCCAAGAATGACGTTTTCGTGACGCCAAAAAAACACGACCACTCTTCCAAATATGAAAAATACAGCCGCACGTTTTCGAGCAGAGATGAGTGTTCTTCTCCAACGAAGTCTACAAGCCCATCGCCTAAGCGGCATATGAGTTCTCCTAGAGAATATGATAGATCATCTCTTATAGACTACGGACCTTCAACTTCTAAAACAGCAGCAATCGATTTTGGCCCCAGCACATCTAAAAAACGTGATTCAATTTCACCAAAAGACTTCGAAGACTTATCACCGAAAAAATATGACACTCCATTGCACGAGGTGCCACCAAAATATACAACAATTAAACATAGTGAACCTTCACATTCAAAGAGTGACGTTATACCTATAAAGAAACGCGATTCAAAGAAAGAGAAATCACCATCGAGCAAATTAGATGAAGGCATCAGCACTAGTTATGATTACAACGCTGATGTATATGACCAATACGATGACACGGGAGTAGCTAGACAAAGGGCGCGGCGTAAATGTACCGTAGGGAAGCAAAACGTGCTAGCCGAGACTTGGAGTTCGGAATCAGAGCCTGACGGCATTCCGCCGCGGCCCAACAGTGCGGAGTCAGTTGTTCTCACCTCCGCTCGCAGAAAGAAAGGGAAGAAACGGGACAGCCACCACGGCGGTGCAAGACGTGCGAACAACAGACATATTTCATTCAAGAAACAAGACGTCGAAAGCAGGCTATCTAATTTTAGTCGTACCACGGCTAGAGGCAGCGATGCGACAGCGAGCCGAGCGGGAAGAGACAGCGACGAGGCGGTCAGCGTGAACCCGTACGACGCGCCTGCCCCTTCCACGTCGAGCGCGCACCTGTCGCTGCACCCGACCGGGCCGCGACCGCGCGCGCGTCCCATGGCTTACTACAACTGGTCGTCGGACGGGGACGACGAGCCCGAGCATGTGCAGCAGCACGGCTGGATCGTGGGCGACAGCCACAAGAAGTTAGTCACTATGCTAGCGCATGCGAAAGGTCGGAAAGGAAAAACTGATGATAAACGTCATTTTGTCGAATAAGTTTAGTTTATTAGATTATATTAATCTTGTAAATACATTGTACATAATATTCTAGTTCTTTATTAAATGTCTTTAAACGTAAGTTGATCAGACATTACAAGCTTCTTTTTTTCTTTTATTGTTGTAAATATTGTACTAAATAGTTTTAAAACATTAGTTAAATTTTGAATGAGCCAATGTCCTGTCAACTCCTGAATTAGTAATTTTTTTGGAACATTTATTTAAATTCGATGGTTTGCACCTACATATATCAACAACGTGGGCATTTTTAGTTCATACGCGTCGCCTGTTGTAGATTTTTTGTGTCAATAAATCCTTTTGTCCACTCATTATGTCTGTTTAATAATCTCGGAGACTATTGGAGAAACACCGAAAATTTACATGTTAATATATAAGTAATCTAAATTAAACACTGTTTTGACTAAAATAATCATATTGAAAATCTCTTTCCATTTCTGCTATAATTAAGAACTGTGGCACAAAGTTCGTTTGAAAATGGCACAAATTCTAGCAACCCTGTATATGTGTAGAAGCCACTGTTTTCACTAAAACATTAATATTGGAAACCACTATTTCTGCTATAAATAATTACCAACTGTTGCACATTATTAATATAAAATTGCACAAAAACTGGTAAAGCCGTAGATAAGTCTCTGAGATATAAAAAGTAGAGAATAAGGTTTAGAATTTTATGAAATGTCTGTATCTACTTAATAAAAAGTTATTTACGTTCGTCAACATATGTAATATTTCTCGAGGCGAGAAAAGACGAGCACGTATTCATTCACTTATCGTTATAATATCCTCTATTTTGTACATAGTTAAAAATAATATAGTATCATGTATGTTAAAGTAAATGTGTTTTAAATGATCGTACATTATTGAATATTCGAAATAATATATACATAAAGATTCATGAAAGTGTATTGACTAAAAATGCCTCGTTCTTAAACTGTAATTTTAAAATATTAATAATTTTAGTCAGCGAATATAAATGTATGTAGAAATTTCAAAGCATAATAAAATTGAAGTAATGTTCCTTAATGAATTATGTTTATGGATTTATTTTATTTTCGGAATTATTGTAAAGTGGTATCCAGACATGCCAACATGTACCAATCCACATGTTCTTACATCTTGTTATCATTAAAGCTGATTAATTTCACAAAATTCTAAACTTATGTTGGATTGTTCCTCACGCTTTTTGCGTTTTAAATATCAGAATTGGAAATTATTGGATCAGTTTGACGTGAAATGTTTAATTTATTGATTGACAAGCCGCGTTAGCCGATAGGATAATTATCTTATCGACAAAAAGACGAAAACACTTAGAAGAAGTTTCATCTTTTATGTTGGGATGTGTTTTTGAAAACCTTCGTTACTTTATATACAGTAACACAGTAGATATACAGTAGTAATTTGTAAAGTGGTCGGTTGGTTCATTTTGAGTGCAGTTATGAATTTATGTTATCGACTGAATTTCTGTTACCTGTGTCAAAAGTTATGTCCTTACGGGGCTGACAACGCGGTGAGTTATTCGTGTATCGACTTGAGTAAATTAATTTGTTAACTATTTTTATACTTACATTAGATATTTTTTGAGTAGTTGAATGAGTTAAGTACATATTATATTGAAATCTCAGCATTAGTTTTTGTTTTATCTAGTCCAATAAGGAGAGACTAATAACCGCATTATCAGCCTCACAACTATAACTGCTATGTAATTTTATTTTTCAATGTATTAGAGCAAATCAATGTTTTAGAGAAGGCTTAACATTTTTCACTATTTACACAAGAAATTAGTTTAAAATCTATTGGTATGTAATCGTGTCTGTGAATCAGGTTTTTTTTTTTAAATAAAGCTCAATGTTAAAAATGTATTTATTTCATTGCTATCTAGTACTCAAGTTTGAGAAGGGAGAGCTATACCTATGTGATAAGGCCAATAAACATCTACTTATGATAGGAATTAGGATATGTATCCCTGTCTAGACTCAAACTATTGTTTTTAGACGCATAGGTTTAGAATGTAGAAAAAAAATACATATTATATAATCTTATTTGAACTTCGTTTTAAATTAATGATTCAATAAGTACTAGTCAGTATGTCAGGTGTTCCGTGATCTTTACCAATAAGCAAGGGTGATTCCCATTCGCGTTACGGATTTATCTCAATATTAAAAATGAGCTACATACTATGTGTTGTCGTATATTTTAACGAATAAATGTATCCACAGGACTAAAATCTATTATTTTATCACCCTAGTTTTTATTCAAAATCTGTGGGTATATACTCACTTATCCTGCTTGACCCGCAGAAGTCAATAGGAAGATAACATATCTGCGTCAGTACCTATTACAAATCATAGAGCTGCAATATCGCAATTTGCCAGCAACTTCTTGAAACTGCTTCACTTTACAGGGCAGCCATTTCAATTATACATACTCACTTATAGATTCATAAAAGAAAAATTGAATAACAATGATTTTGTCTTTATTGTTGGAAATTTAAATACTGGATATTTAGGGTTTATTTTAATATTGAATAACAACTAATATATAAAAAGTCATGCCTCATTTTACTTCGTGACAAATCCGTCACTGTTCTACGATTATAACGAGTAGGTACCTAAATATTTTATGAACTTGAGGCAGATTACCTACTGATCGCAAACAGATATTTGAAATCTGGTACATTTTCTCAAAGATCTGGTAAAAAAATAAACCCCTGTGGGAAGCACACACACAACAAAAAACAGTCGACATGTTCGTTGGAGGATCACCACTCACGGACTCTGTTATAGGTATACCGAGTAAGTATTCTGTTTATAGAACCTAGGAATTGTAGGACACACACTATTTTTTTTACATGATGGGATTACAGACAGGTAGCAAGCTCTTAATGTTACTTACTGACTGTGCCTTGCTTGCTTAGCGCCTAGAGCCTAGTGAGGCACTAGGATAGGCTAGGTAGCGACTTTACATCTGGTTACATTAGCTAAGGCGCCAAGCGCGCAGTGCGGCCGGATGCGAAAATTCTAGTTTACTTTGCTACTCGCTATGGTCTTGGCGCTAAGCAAGGTGCCTGTCAGTGCGTAGGTACCTACACACAACAAAAAAACTTTGTGATCACTAGCATAAGCTGATTTTGTAAATTGAACTTTATCAAAAAACTTCTTTGTTGTGTGTTTTCTTTAAATAGAAATACCCTGTTTGAAATTAAAAGTTCCATTTTTAAAGTAATGTGAATCAAAAGCTAATTTTTCTTCTTGGCGTCACGAATTCATAACCGAAACTATCCTTTCTCTGAATGGCCGAAGTGGTGGGAATAGAGAGCAAGAACGAAAAAGCTTTTCAATAAATTTGGTAAGTTAATTTCAGTATTTTTTTAAGATTTTTTTCTTAAGATACCTTTTTTTTTTTCTTTCGCCTTTATAAAGGCAGGCATCGATCTATCAGACCATTCAGCCTTTAAATTAAGATAGGTACAATCTTTCACTTTTTGACAGATGAGTTCGGATACATGCTATCTATGGGCATTCAGTCAAAAGTAACGTAAGACGCGATTATTAAATTTTAAAATGAAGGATTTGTTTGTTAGATCTCAGTGTTGAAAATTTAGTATTTTTGCGTACTATATAGTTCTTCAATAGTATATAGTACGCAGACCCAAAATATAGTGCAATATTATAGGTATATTATAGTAGGTACGGTTGGCAACCGTAGCTGTCATGAATACTCGATACGGGATCAAACGCGTTCTAGCTCCAATAATAATACTACCCCAAAAGGACTCCGATCTCCCGCCTTGCTGAACTGTTCCAGTGGCAGTTCTTTACCTTTCACGGTCTCCTGGTCTGCTCCAGACACGGAAACGTCGAATCAGTACTCATCCAGATAACTCTGGATGAGAGCTAATTCGCGATTCGTCAACGAAGTGACAGCTTTGCCATATGTTTTCTTCTTCATTTTGCCGAAGCCTAGCGCAATCTCCGTCGTTGACGTTGCCGGAAATTCAGAGGACCTCGCCAAGACCTCCATGCTCGTAATCCAGCCTGGTGCAAGCAATTCTGAATGGTCTGAGTGCTAACTTCAAGCCCAGAGGCGGCCCGAACTTCTGCTTTTACTTTAGTAGCGTTGATTGTTGGGTCACGGGCTGCCAGCAATCTAATATAGCGCTTTTGGGCAGCAGTCAAAACAGTTGGGCGAACACTGCGGGGTCGGTCAGCTAAATTACCTATCCCGTGGTACCTCTGCAACGTTGTTACGACACAGGATTGGGATATAGCAACTCTGCGTGCTATTTCGTGTGTGTTCGTTTATTTTTTGCGTGCTAATGCTCTTGGCATTTTTTTAATCACAACTTTCCACGAAAAAGTATTTTAAATCGGTTAAAATTGACTAAATCAGATTTCTGAATGGGCGTAAGCTCCGACTGACAGCCTTTTAATATGGAATAACAATTGAACTGTTTTATTGTTTTATATTCTCAATCTATATGTTTAAATAAAGAATCTAAAAAGAAGAAGAAAGCATAATATAATATGTATATCTACTGTAAAAAACGATTTCGATTTTTCAAACTTTATTGATGTGTGTACGTAACCTTAAAGCTTAATGTGCATCTGGATTGAGGGCCCATTTGTTAAATCCTTAAAAAACGAAATAAGATTTAAAACGAAATTAAGTAGTAAAAATAGTTAAAACTTAAAGCCATGTCAGCTACGAGTATAGTCAGCTATAGGGCCATGAATTTCTTAAACGTGAAATAAAACGGTTGAGATTAAATAATTTGGGCCCTCAATCCAGATGAGTGGCATTGCCTAAATTTCATGCAGAGAAAGTACCTACTATCTCTGAGTTAATCAGTTTTATTTAAGAATTTAGTTAAGATTATCTTAAATATTTTAAGATATTTCCGAATCTGTAGAATAAGACACTTTATGGCGGTATATTATATCTAGGTCCTAGGACTTGGAATTCATTATTGTCTGTATTAAGGAATCTGCAATACATGAAATTTATCTGAAGAAATACATATTATACATAATTAGTTAAAAAGAAATAACGACACAAAAGTTAATTGTTAAAAAGTAATTAAAGTCGAATTTTACTACGATTAAACTTAAAACTACTTTCCACTTTTTTGTACTATTTTTTTTTTAAAACGATTGAACTTAGAGCCCAATATCCAGGCTCAGCCCGCAAATTAGAATAAGATTTTTTATTAAAATGTAACAAATCGTCCGTTCTTTTACATGCCAATCGATTTTACATTTTTATAGGACATAATTTTGTAGGGTGGATATGATTTTGTTAGCTTTTTGGACGGAAAGTCATTTATTCTTCCTCACCGCAGGAGAACTTAGGCAGAGGTCTGGAGCCACAAGTACAGATATAATGTAGGTACTCTTAGCATACCTAATAGAAAAACGGGTTATGGCCATTGAGATAGCACCTAAGTACCTCTTTCATAATCAACTACGTTTAACATAATACTGCTTGCGACTGTACGACCTTCTGCCTAAGTACTACTACGTTGGGACTAGTACAAGTTTTCAATATTATAATTATATCGGCGCGCCTATCATATCAACCGGGTTCAAATTCCGGCTGCAATTGAGGAATTACCTGATATGTCCTAAGAACACTACCCGATATATTTCAGTAAGCATGCGACTACAATCCGTTCAAACTTGTATTTCGTCTGACTTGGCATCGCTGTCAAAAATATCTGGGTGTTCTACCGTCGTCACTTTAGGGTTGGTATTGGGTTGCTCAGAATTACTATTCGAACTCTAGTCTATAGGGAACCTTTCCCAGATTAGTTGGTGAAGAAGACAGTGACCTTTATTGTGATTGCAATAAGGTTGCTAGTGACAGAAGTAGGTATAATATCTGTCAAAGGACTGTATATGGCCTGTATTAGTGGTATTATTTAGCAGGGCGCAGGGCTTTGTCTCTTACATCTTTCCCAACTAGTCTAACCATCTCACTTTCCAACCACGTGTACAGTCACAATAGCTTTGTATGCCTACACGTCGCAACATTTAAAAGTAATTTAGTCCTACGATATTGATTGTATTGATGTTGTTACTAACATCCGATCAGAACTTTGGAGCCCGTGCTAATAAGAAATGGGTGTCATCTAAAAGTTACAAATAATTGTTATCCCACTAGAAAATCACTATTGAATATTACTAAGCCTAAGTGTATCCATGACTATACTTACGACCTGTTCCCGAGGGTCGTCACGAACCACCACGCCGGGAGACGTGACGAGTTCCAGCCACCAGATCAATACGGATACCGAGTACCGACTCCATATATATGTTGCCGGCCAAACCCGATTTCAGGCCAAACTAGTTTGCCCTATGCCAAACCGGTTTACTGGTCTAGCTTATCAGGATACACTAACTCAAACAAAGCAATTGAACTGCGCCCAACTTGGATGTAGCGCTCGCAGGCCGCTGCCGCGGCACCGCCCGCTACGCTCGCTCTGCTCACGCGTTGTTGGTCACCAATCTAACCTAACCTAACCCATTTAGTCGTGGTGCGTTATGATTGTCCTTTTGTGATGATCCCTAGTTTGGTCTATGACAAACTAGTTTGGCCTGAAATCGTTTTTGGCCGGTAACATGTATATTTCCATATATCTGTTCGCTAAATTGTACCTACTAAAGTCAGAAATGTGTGCAATCAAGCTCAGAAATATACCTAGGTGTATAATTCTTTAGCAACTGAAATTCATAATTTCTAATATTATAAATGCTATTATTTGTTTGTTTGTTACCTTTTCGCGACTAAACGGTTGATTGGGTTTTAATGAAAAAAAGAGACTTCTGTTTTCATGGGACTTTTTTTATTGAGCTCCTAGGAACTCAATAAAAAAAATATAACAAAACAAGTCAAGTAAACGCCAAAGTGGCGTTTAATGGATGCACGCAGGTCACACTATTACGCTACAATATGAATTCGTTGAATTTGAAGTTATTTATAAACGAAAAATATACCAAGGAAATAAAAAAACAAGTCGCGAGCAGTAAATTTTTTTTTTTCACTTTCTTCTCCACTCTTCTAGGAACTCAATAAAACAAGTCCCATGAAAATCCGAGCACTATAAACTTCGTTCCACCTTATTGTCTAATTGCACTCGACTATCATAAAGGTAGAATCAATTTAATCTTATCTTACTACTACCTATTATAAATGCGGAAGGTTGTATATATCCATACAACCTGCCGCATTTATAATAGTAGGATGTTTGTTCGGGCCTGGATTTTGCCACAGATTATAGTCTGGAATAGCACGTATAGAACTTTTCTTTTTATTTTCTGACACGTGCACTTTGCAATTTCCACGCAAACGAAGTCGCGGGCTACAGCTAGTTTCAGTACCTATAAATGTAATTTTACCGCATATCAGTAACTTAGATGTCTAAAAGTAACATAATAATAAGGCTATGTAAAAAATCTTGGATCAAACGAAACAGAGCGATAGTTGGGGTTATCAGGGTAATTTTTTGATATAAGCCGCGCAGATAGAGAATAGATCTGAAAATGGCGTCCGCTCGCATGCGTTCTCGCTCACTCTCTATCGCTGTCTTTACTCACACAGTGAAGTACGCGCTACAAAAAAATAGTCAGTCAGGAGGGAGTCTTCTTATTTATTTAATTAATATTTTTGTCATTATTTCTACTATTATTAATTAACTAGCTTCCGCCCGCGACTCCGTCCGCGCGGATGTCGGTCTTCGCGTGGATGGTTTATTTCCCCATTTTGAGTAACTCTGACAATGACATCTTATAAATATTACGGCGCTGAATCCACTGCGTACCCGCATGCAACGTGTGTTCGCGGTTCTACAGAACAACGTCTATGAATAAAACTGAAAAATAAGTTTTTTTTTCTACGTATTTTTCCAGGATAAAAAGTATCCTATGTTATGCCCAGGATAATAAGGAATAATTATACCAAGTTTCATCGAAATCGAACCGTTAGTTTTCACGTGATGCCTGCACAAACAGACAGACAGACAGACAAAAATTTTTTTAATCATATATTTGGGTTTGGTATCGATCCAGCAACAGCCCCCGCTATTTATTTTTTCAATGTACAGAATTGACCCTTCTACAGATTTATTATATGTATAGATAATATTAAAAAAGAATAATTTATAACAAAAAAAGTTAATAAAAAAATGAAAATCGATGTTTGAGAACTTGTTTTTCCAACCGTACCATGAGTACCCGCCGCCATTTTCAGATCTATTCTCTATCTGCGCGGCTTATAGTAATTATTTTTTATCAGTAATTTTCTCTTTAGAAAATTACTATAATATCAAATAAGTTTTCGTGAGAGTTAAAAGATATTGAAAAAAGTGCCATTACTCATAAATCATGGTACCTACTGCCATAAAAGCACGTTTGTAGTGATGATGCATTTGCTAGAATCAACTAAACACCATTTAATGTTTTAAAATACAAATTTAAGTATTTTCTTTAAAAAAAAAACACTCAAATAATCATAACTTTTAAGAAGATCAAGTTAGGGCTCTGCCACAGGGCACGCCACAATAGTGGCGATAAGTCCCCTCTTTGAGGAGTGGCTAGAGAGGCGCCACGGCGCCCTCACCTTCCGCCTGACGCAGGTCCTCACCGGACATGGTTGTTTCGGGAGGTTCCTGCACCTAATCGGGCGGGAGGAAACGCCCAGGTGTTACCACTGCAAGGATCGACCGGAGGACACGGTGGAGCACACTGTGCAGGTTTGCTCCGCTTGCTCCATGGTCCGGAGCGAGAGGGAATGGGACGCCGTCACCTCCTTCTGCGAAGCAGTCATGCTAGCGAAGGAGGTGGCGGGACGTGAGAGGGAGAGAGCCTCACGTCTCAGCCGCCGCGGGAGACCACCGTAGGCGCGGGCCTGTGGACGGTGAGCTATGGGCTAGCTCGCCGTCCGTCCGTCTTATGACGACAGGCCGTGTCGACGGCGCGTTCGTGTTCCACGCGCGCCTCAAAGAGAGTCAGCAAACAGGAAGGGGTCCGTAATTTAATGAATTTTTCTCCTCTTACTTTAGAAATTAGAGGGGGACACACATTTTAACACTTTGGAAGTGTTTATCTTTCAAACGATTGAGTTTGAGAGAAAATGGTTTTAGAAACCTCAACGTCATTTTTAAAGACCTATCTATAAACGCCCCGCACGTATAGGTTTGATGAAAAAAAAATATTTTTTAGTTTCAGTTCCATGTATGGGGAGACCCCCCTTAATCTTATATTTTTTTTATTTTTCGCAGAATACATCTACCTACTAAGTTTCAACTGTGTAGTCCTAATACTTTCAAAGTAAAGTGGCTGTGACATACACGGACAGACAGACAGACAGACATGGCGAATCTATAATCGGGTTCCGTTTTTTGCCATTCGGCTACAGAACCCTTAAAACTATGAATAATATACTACAGAAAAAAGACAAGGGAAGTAATTTCGAATAAAACAATAATTACGTTACCATGATTAATTTATTAATTTGATTAACTTACATAATATCAAAACATCACGCCTGTAAACAGCGAAGGGTTAGTCAGACATGTACCTAATATAATTTAATTTCTAGCGAATAAGCAATCAATTCATCAATTACAGGTGAGTAACCTTAATCATCTAAATCGCATTTACTGTTTCTTTTTATAATATTTAGCTTTGATAGTTAGAGCAACACCCAGCACCAGTATGACACAGCAGAAGGCTATAATCACGGGGACCAAGATCTCCACCAATCGGAGGCTATAAAGTAACCGGTCTGTCAGCTCCTCGACGTATTCTTCTGGTAGATTAATGCCCTGAAAATAAAACAGTATGTTACACTAGGTGGTAAGAGCATGTAAGTCATTTGCGAACACTTGGAAAAACGTATGTTTGAGGTCAAAGTAGCACTTATGAAGTACTGTTTGTGAATAGGACCTATAAAAATTTCTTTCTTTTTCTTTGTCGTTCCGTCACTGCTGGGGATCGCGATCACAATATTTCAAAAAAAAAATAATTAGTCCGTCAGTTAGATTTCCAAAAAAAATTGAATAGGTATTTTTCTTTTTTCACGTAAACAAAAAATGAAGACGATACAGTACGTCGAAAAGTCGCGTGACGTCACTAGTATGTACACTTTTCACGTACAGGTACAAGTGACGTCACAAGCCCCCACTTCGATTATGTCGATGCTTTGTATCTTCGTCATTTTTTATTGATTTAATAAAACAAAAAATACGTATCCAATATCTTTCGATAATCTAAAGATGGACTAAATAGAATCTTATTTTTAAACTCAGGGATCATCCCTATTGACGGGTCTCTAAGCCTCGATCTCCTGCAGTGTGAACCGCTCGCTACAGGCTGCCAGCTGCGTATAAACGTTTGGTGTAACGCATCTACATGTTTTGATAGGGCAGGCAGTGTGTACTATTCTAATTTATAACTCCACAAAAGAACTACTACCTACTGAAAAGGAAACGATGTGTTTTTATGATGTCATCATTCTCGTTGGTCTAGTGTGCGCAAGCGCGAGTATTGAGCATGAGGTCCTCCGTCCTGGGTTCGATTGTTAGGTCGGGCAAAGTGGTATTGAATTTTTCCATCAGAAATTCATCAGCCACGGGGTCTAGACTGGAGCCTGGTTGATGGCAATAGCGTCGCCCCTATTGCATGAGACTCAAACTTAACTGGCTTTGGGAGTACTATGGTACACCTCGGCTGATGTTAAATGTTATTTTGCAAAATAAATACCAATAAAAGTCATAGCAAATCATGACCGCATAGCATAGTTGATTGTAAATAGCGAGAATGGCAGGTGCATTGGTTTACGTCACTGCGTATTGCTATGCTTTATTTAAAAGGCGCATAGTTTTCAGAAAAAAATACTTTAACAAACCCTCGATTCAACTAGATTGAACTCCACCAACTATTGAACTTCATTGTCAGATTGTACGTTCATTCATTCGCTCTATTGAATAGAAAGCTCATTTGTGTGAGCTTGGGCCTTAAATAATTTATTCAAGCGGAGCAACAAGTCGCTGCCTTGATAGCACAATGTGGCCTGTAGATCTCTCCATTGAAGTCAAGAATACTTTCTTATTTGTGTACCTGATTTGATTGTCGATTGTTTTGTATATCGGAGCATTTTAATAAAAGAATAACATCTGAAACTTTTGAATATCGAAGAGAAGATAATAATAATAAGATAAGAAGATATATTCATCATTCCACCTCATTGATTCCAGCAGTTAATTTTATAATCTAAAGTCCCTAGTTAGAAATTGTTAATGTAATTTATAATGTATCTATGTACTTAGATAAAATATCTACTATCCACCCTTTTATTGTGGATGGCATTTCGTAGGTCGACCTAGGAGGTGGTCGTCTGGTTAGCCTCCAGCCAGGAGAAAGCTATGAAATGCTGTGTTTATTTTATACTCACTTCATCGACCCAAAGAATGGGCACAAGCACAGTGCGCAGGTTCTGTGTGGGAGGTATGCCCCGGACGTTCCTGGAGAAGATGTTGAACTGTGCCCGCTTGGCGCCTCTGATCGGTGTGCCGGTGTTCTGAAAATACGAAATAATGACTCTGACTTTCATAACAATAAACAAAGAAATTGTGGACAGTTAAGTACTTTATTCCTACATCACCTTTTGCCTAGCCTTTTCCCAACTATCTTGGGGTACGCCGCCAGTCAAACCGGATGCTGCTGAATACCAGTTTTTTTTTCATGGAGCGACTGCCTATCTGACCTTCACAACCCAGTTAGTACTGGGTAAAACGATACCCCTAAGTAAGACTGGTTGCACAGAGCTTCATATACAGGATGGAATTTTTCAACGCCACCTGGAGGGAAGGTACTCCAAATACTGGAGAAAGAAAATTTTACTCAAAGGAAGCATTCCTTTATTAAAAAAAAAAACAAATAAATCTGCTGTCAAAGATTTTTCATAAATTCACTTGCCACACTCGGGAATCGAACCGGCAAAATTCCAGAAAATAACGCCCTGTACTTTTATGGCACCAACCGATAGGGTCAATCATAACGATCAAATCTCTGCCCGCCGTCACCTCCTTCTGCGAAGCAGTCATGCTAGCGAAGGAAGTGGCGGAACGTGAGAGGGAGAGAACCTCACGTCCCAGCCGCCGCGGGAGACGCACCGGGCGTCGAGGGCCACGTGGTGGCTCCCGGCCACCGTAGGCACGGGCCTGTGGACGGGGAGCTATGGGCTAGCTCGCCGTCCGTCCGTCTTATGACGACAGGCCTTGTCGACGGCGTTTGTTCCACGCGCACCTCAAAGAGATGTCAACAAACAGGAAGGGGTCCGAAAGGACCGATACCTGCCAGGGTTGCGGGACTGTTCGAAAGAGATACCGCGGCCCTGGAACACAATGGGCAAAAGAAGGAACAAAGATGAGGTTTAGTCAGTAAAAGTCTGACACTCCCTCCTGCTCCGCCCAGAGCGGGAGGAGTTGTTTAATGATTTCCCACCCGAAAAAGAAAAAAAAAAGTATCTAATCTCTCTAACAAACATGATAAATTAAATGAAAGGAAACCCAACTTGGAATCTTAACTTGTTGCTCAAAATGAGCTCTATTTTGTTGGGTACACATAATTATTTTAAGAGGGCCCTTCCCGGTCCGTCTATCGGCAACGGGAGCATAGTGAAAAAGCTTGTTGTTTAATTCAGAGCCACAGAGGCGCCGCCTTGACCCTGCACAACTTGTCTCCCACGCACCTCATACCGCCTAACGCGATGACATTGAACGAAAAATAGCGTTCGAAAATTTCTTAAACTTGTTCCAGGAAATAAGTGTTTTTGATTCTTTACTTTTACAGTTTATGA
Organism: Eugnorisma glareosa; assembly: GCA_947578425.1. Taxonomy (NCBI): domain Eukaryota; kingdom Metazoa; phylum Arthropoda; class Insecta; order Lepidoptera; family Noctuidae; genus Eugnorisma; species Eugnorisma glareosa. The sequence goes on from OX387957.1 coordinate 27,712,654, forward strand.
GAACATTAAGAACGGCCAAAGTTCAGGTAAAATTTGTGCAAAACATCAATTTTTGGAGGCTTATACTGAATTTGTTTCTATTTTTTTTTTTTGCTTTCATAGAAACCTAGATATAGTGCACAAATACCTATTAGTTCAAACAATTCAAAGATAGATGTATAACATATCACGTACGAGCGTTTTATGAAAAGTATGACGGGTTGGCCGCTCTTAAGGAATTCATTTCCAGTAACTTTTAATAGCGAGGTGTGATGAATATTAAAAATTGTATTGCGAACCTTAGTTCTTAACTCGTGTATAGTTGCATAGGAGTTTTTTTAATAGAGATTTGCTAAATTTGATTTTTAACATAGGTATCCCCAAAGAGGTGAGGTCTGGCGATCTCGCAGGCTATCTGATTGTGCTGTTTGTATAAATCCAGGTATTGAAGTGATTATTAACATAGGCTGTGGTGATTCTGCTGATATGGGCCGGTGCAGCATTCGTCATTTTTATAAATAAATGACGTCAAAGATAATTGTTAATTAGGTACTTAAATAAGTAATCGGATGGACCTTTGAGTAAAAGTGCTTTATCTTATTACTTTTGAATTTATCAGGTAAGATTTCATGGTTTTCTTTTCAATTAATTTATCATGTTTGTTAAAGAGCTTTGAGCTTTATGATTGACACTATCGATTAATTCCATAAAAATAGAGGGTGTTATTTAAGCGCTGTGCTTCCACATACATTGTGCGAACCGACAGTCCGTGGAATCTACTGCTGACTTCTCTGTTTCCCGATCATTATAACCTAGATTTCTTCAAAATTCCATCAACTATAGGATTACAATTATATTTTAGAGACCCGTTTGATGTCATTACTAATACAATCCACCTCTATGTGGTCTACCCTTATTGACCTTTGACCGTCTTTTGGGTACCACTGAGTGAATATTTTACGCCACATTCTTATCTTGACTAATTTTACAACCACCACGTGAAATAACAGCACGAAACTGAAAACTTTAAATCTATCAAAATAGGTAATGTATGTTATATAGGTCAAGGTAGACTCGCTCGTTTTGCGGGGTTGTAAGCACCGGATAAGGGGTGAGACGTCGCGGGCCCCAACCCCTGAACACAACGGCGCGCGTGTCTGCCAAGTTCCCCTCAGACGAGCCCCTTTTCCTCAACATTTTCACGGCCAAGGTCATGCCCCCGTTTGTTTTTAAATTATATACACAATCTATTCGCTCGTTCAAGGTTATCGTTCTATTTGAGTCTTGAGTTGTGGAGCACATAGTATCATGAGCGGGTACTTACTGCGATATCGAATATCTTTATGGAATACGGAATTTATTGTTATAATTATGTACTCAGTACATTGATATTTGAATACTCACCTAAGTTACGATAAATCTACGACGTAGCTAGGACTCTGCTACAACGCCGCTACGACGACGCTACGAAAGAGCTACGATTTCGCTACGACAGTGTTTCAATATGGGTACGACGCGGCTAAGGCTAAAATACCCCGAAGCTTGCTTTAGTATACTCGTACATTTAAAAAATCATTATCACATTTTCGTGAGCAGATACATCAATATGCATGAGGTGGCGAAAGGAGTATGTAAAGATCGTTGCAGGTTGCACTGCCTCATTGGTCTAGCGGACGTATGCGCGACTGCTGAGCATGAGGTCCTGGATTCGATTCCCAGGTCGTGCAAAGTGTTATTAGGTTTTCCATCAGAAATTTCTCAGTAGCAAGGAGTCTGGATTTCCGCCCGGAAATAGGCTTGCCTCCTATTATAATGGTCTTAAAACTTATCTCGCAAAATGTGGGTGTACTATTAGGTACACCTCTGCCTAGCCCTTCGAGGATTACAGGATGTTATGTTATGTAGCAGGTTCTGCCAGCCTCCTGGGGAAAAGGTGTGATTTTATAAGTATTTAAAAAAACTGATTCCGTGCGTTTGTTTACGAAAAGTTGATACGACAAACCACACCAGTTCATTCCTTTATATGTGTTATTATTACTTTTATACAGAGTGTAACAGGACCCTTCACGAAGCCGTCAACCAAGCATTATGTACATCAAACTAAGTAACTTAACGCAAAAATGGTTGCTGGGAAACGACTTTTTTTTGGGGTGAAAAATCCCGTTTTACAGTAGGACTCAATGTAACGCACTCAAAACATAAAAATACGGGGGAATAGTACGGGGGTCGTGGAGGTGTTTAAAGTAAAAATCTTACATTAAAAACATGTATTTGAAAAAATACATGTGAAAAAGTTCGAACTTTGACCCCTAATAGACCATACTTTAGAACCTTCTAGTTACGGAGGTATCTCCGTAACTAGAAGGTTCTAAGGTATGGTCTAGAAAAAAAAAATGCCGCAGTGACGGGGAGAACAAGTGCCTTTCGGGTTCGTTAAGGGTCTTGCTTGTTCCACCCTTTATATACCGGGCTTTCTAAAAGAAGCGCTCGGTTGATTGCAGCGTATTGAGGGACGAAGTGCACGGATTTATGAAATATTAGGCGTTTCGAAGTTGGGAACGTGCGAAACAGGTTTATATTTGTATGCGTCCGTTCCATTTATTTAGGTAGGTTTTTTGTTTTCAAAATCAAATTATTTATTTGTAAAACCAAACTCGTTTTGTCTTGCGCTTTTCCCGATTTTTATTAATATGTAGTTTTATTTGTTATTATTGCACAATTTGTTCTATAATAGCTGTTGTCCGCGACCTTTGTTCGCGTGAAATTTATTACTTTCCTTTTTGAATCGAATTTTGTTACCAATTTCAAGGGTTTTAATTTTTTTTGCGCGGAACCCTAATATTTTTTCTAAAATAAAAGTAGATGTTAGAGTATATAACATCAACTATTTGCCAGTAAAAGTCCTGTCAAAATTGGTTGAGCCGTTTCGGAGATTAGTCGGAACAAACAGACAGATCGACTGACAGGCAAAAATTGATAAACATGTGTTTTTGTTCTATGTACCGTATATCATTTCATATGCATTCAGTAAAGAGCTGGTATTTTGGTATTACAAACAGACACTGCAATTTTATTTATTTGTATACATATATGTAAAGATAATTAGCTAATACACATAAATAGCAATACAAAGTACAAAACTGTTTTATATCGGACACTATCCGTTGAAAACTAGCGTCGAGCACTAGCTGCTCGGCAGTTTGCTGAACTGGGCCTATTTGTCGCAGTCGTGGGGTGAAACACACAATATCATCCCTTTTTCTGTTTTGATTTAAGTTTTTTTTTGTTGTGTGCATTGTGGCAATGTGCCGAATAAATATGTTTTCTTTTTTTTTTTCATAGAAAGTAAAATTCCAATGAGCCCCAGCGAACCAAGTTTAACTTAACTAGATTATTTATTTAATAAAAATCTACTGAACCGTTGGATCTAGAAGAATGGAATTTTGCACGAGAATTCTAATATAAAGGTGAGCTTTAGAGAAGAGATTTAATAAAATTAAAACCAAGTTAGACATTTTTAATTGTAAGTTTAAAGTTTTTATGCATGGGTGATCCCATCAAGCAAACGGCTTTCGTTAAAATTTAATATAACTATTTTATATTAAATTTTCTCTGTAGAATTTAATTATACATTTTATTTTAAATTCTATCTGTGCCCCGCTGCTTCACCCACGACTCGGTTCCTTATGAGCGTAGCGTGATGTTCAATAGCATAAACATATAACCTTCCTCGTCCCCAAGTAACGACCTATCAAATACAAAAAGTTTTGTTTCGTGTAGATAGATTATTACGTTCAAACTAACAAACAAATATATCAGACCCGATCTGAAAGCCATATATGTAGGTATCCTAACCGCATTACCAAATAAAATAAGAAACAAAATATTCACAATGAATTTTTAAACCCCGATTTTTGTGCCTAAATTACCACCATTTCCCTAAAATTTAACTAATATTAGATGTTAATTTTTCAAGTTATAGGTGCATGGAAAAAAACAATTCCATGCTGAGGGATGTGGCGTAACCCTTATGCTGCATGAACACATTACTTTATTGGAGATAAAATCTTACGAAACCGTTTGACCTGAATGCAAGTGTTTCTCCCTAGATCTGAGGGTGATCCTCGAAGGGTGTACCTAATACCAGTTACACCCACATTTCCACCAGTTATGTTTAAGTCCACTATAATAAATCTCAAAGGCAGAAATCCAGACTCCGTGGCTAAAGTACTGAAAGATTCCTGATAGAAAAATCCAATAACACTTTTCCCGATCCGGAAATGGAATCCAGGACCTCATGCTCGGCAGTCGCGGTGGTGATCATTAGACCAACGAAGCAAAAATCTACAGGGCAAGTATGACAACCTCTAACCTCTATCCTCGTAACGTTTAATAAAAAAAACGGGCCATGAGTCGGACTCTTACACAAAGGGTTCTGCACCAGCAATATAAACAATATAATTTTTTTTTTAATGCTCATTAATGTCTATTTAATACACTTAATAAATTTGTTTTTGATAGTGAAGAACAAAATTACTGCTGCATTTTCACGAAAAAGTCCCATATTTCAAAAGCTAAATATCAAATCTTATTCAAGCCAATTCTAGTTGAAAGTTTTTTTTACGTCCATAAACCTACCTTCTGTATATGGACGGCACTTATTTTATTTTTTTAATTCGTAATTTCGTGTCACCTTTGTGTTGCGGTTCATAGAAGACACCTGCTCTCCAAATTTCAATTTCAACAGATTCCGAGTAAAATTGTTGTGATATACCTACGGACATACAGATGGACAGGACAAATCTACAAGGGTTCTGTTTTTGGCCATTTGTCAACTGGACCCTAAAAACATTCTTAAGGTTGATAGCATATATGAAATAATAAGTTTATTTTACATACCGGCTCAATGTCTATGAATATCTTATGATTTTCCTCATTGGGTCGCATCCCAATGACGCCGTCACGGTACCGGATGTCAGCAAACAGGAAGTGCGGGTACGACATCACGAGGAAAGCACCTAAAGACAAAGAAACAATAATATTAAAAACAGAGTACTAATACGAATAGCAACAGGATAAAAAAATACTTCTACACGTGGCAAACCTGTGTGACGTCAAAGAAATAAATCTTTTGAACCCAGAGTATAAACGCACGCGCGTGCCCTCGACGCCAAGCCACAATTTCACCGCAAATACCTACAATAAGAATAGGAATTCCAAAAACTATTTTATTGTTTATTTCGTGTTATAGGCACACGCTTGCCTGTCAAGTATATGTTACAATTGCGTTCAAAGTCAAGTTTCTTGTAAGTATATAAGAAGTAAAAGCTAACGGCACATTTGTACTTCTAGGAACCAAGAAATAGGACGCCCAAGTGTCCTATTGTTGTCATGTACTAATATAGTTTTAGTCTTAATTTAGTACATTAGGCAGTATTGTTTATTTAAGGTTATCATCAATAGCCATTTTACACATAAACTGTCACTTACGGGATATCTTCCGTGATTGTCTGTAATTTCGAGCTCCCGATATTTAACCCCCCCATATATCCCCGTATTTTTATTTTTTGTTATTTTGGTTTATGTGTAGTTGTAAACCGTGAAAGATAAAACAGTGTTTGAATAGCCATTTTGTCTCTAAGGAACAGGTATTTATTAAATTATAGATGGTAACTTTATTAGTAACGAGGGTTCCATTACCATGTTAATAATTTGCTAACAAAAGAGCATCGAAAAAACTGTCCGGGCGAGCGGTGTCTTGTGATAATCGCGTAAAGAAAGGCCACCAAGTACCAAGTACTAAACCATAGATCGTCCTCTATGAGTCAATCAATCGCTTGCAGCCAGACCTATCACATTACACCAACGCTTCCTACCTGACCAGTATACATTTACACAAATCATGTGTTAATCATCCGACGTTATTATTAATTGTAATCGTATGTTAATCTGGCCACCGATGTGTTTACTTTATACAAGTCATGCGAGTAAAGGTTGCGCTGGTCAAAATAGAGAAGTGGATATTTAAAATAATGATGACGGCAGATCCGTTATCATGATTTTAATTAATTTGTTACTTGTTACCTAACTTTCGGAAAACTTCTAGACACGCCACTATCGATTTTCATAGATAAATTAAAAAAATATATATAATTAGACACTTAAAATACAATGTTCTTACATAACTTATTTATGTATTGCGAAAACTTGGTGCTAGCTCTCAAACTCGGCCGGGGCCTTTTATTTGGGGGTCAGTGTTTCAGTGTTGTGTGTGTTGTGCATTAATATTAATTAGGTATTACAAAAATACGTCACATCTTCTACATCGTTTTAGTTAGTTTTATAAAAGTGGGTAGGTCTTTCAATAATTTTCATTTATTTGGAAGAGAAGTAAAAAGAAAAGGAAAGGTGGTTTCTCTATTTTTCTCAAATCTCTATTCTATGCCTACTATGATTATGTGGGTGCCAGAAACACCTCTAGTCTACAGTGGGTGCGACCACGGTTCTACTTTGAGCATTTTTGTACTTATGCATTTCTGGATTTCTATTTGAATTATTTTCTTGTTTCGTCCTTTTTAGACCCCTTTTTTACGTAGTCGGGTTTATAGTCTTTTTTAACTTAATTTTTTATTAAATCTTTTCCGTTTCCCGATTGGGCATATACCACTAGCCGTGCGGGTAAATAACTGAAACGACTTGACCGCGCGAACTGTACCCACGACGGCCATTCAAGCTATACAAAATCAGTTTATACGGATCTCTCATTGTATTGGAAATCTATACAATACGAGGCAAAGTTGTACTGGAAATGTACAGCTTCATGTGCCGCCGTGTGTACGACCGAATTTTAAACATATATTTTGACTTAAACAATATGACATAATTACATATTTGTAATTTACAGTACTCCTCGATACGGCTAGCATTGTGTGTAGGTTCCTGTCTCTGAAGCCCTAACTACCGGTAGCTTGGACCTTGCTCCCGCCACCGGTGGACCACTATTAGTTATATGAAATAAGATGAAGAAATGTATAAAGGAGATAATAATAATACATAGACTGCCAAAATCATTTCTTTCCTTTTGGCTTCTCCGTAGTCGGGTAAAAATTAGCAAACGATATTTTATAAAAATCGGATACCGAACGAAACCATCGATGTTGTATGTGACTACGTGGAAATGAGACGGCACTTTATTATGAAAGCGAAATGTGAATACCTAGGTTATTAACGGTATTCCAGGAATTTTGAAGCCCAACACAGACAGGAGAGTGAATTCATTTTACAGGAATTCACCCTTTGACATGGAAGTTGGAAAGTTTATTGGATTTGAGTTGCAGGAAATAGTTATATTCAAACAAACGCGAAGCTCAATTTCAGTACCTACAGCAAATTCTCATCACAAAATTCATTTTACATGCTGCAAATATAACTCTCTGTTTATCAAACGAACTTGTTTATTACCTACATTCTTGACAAGCTTGGGATATTGCGATGAGGTTGTGAATCAGTCCGTAATTAAAAGAGATAGCCTACTGCAACTCATGTTTTTTTACAAACGAATATTATATTTACTTTAAGCGCAGAAAAATGTCGAGAATTCTTAGAGAGAAGATTCAACTGCCATGAATCCTAACAAGGGCGTCGCTAGCATTTGGGCTAGGGGGGAGGGGGCAAAAAGGTGCGAGTAAGAAAGAGATTCATAATAGGATTAATTCTATTTACTATCTATTTATTTACGGACGCAGCTGTTTTTTTTTCTAAAAATCTAAAATGCAATAGCCACTTCCAAAATGTTAGTACCTCGGTTACCTCGGATTGCTTAGATTTTTGACACATGTGTTGTGTATATAGAAGTAGAAGCTACTAATTTTAAAGAGTTATGTGAAAAGTCTAGAAACTAAAAGAAAATTTAAGCTCTATACTCCAGACTGGTTTGCTTTTCTTTAGTCCTTTTATTCAGAAAAAGATGTTACACGACGAGAATATTAAGAGCGAAATGAAGTAAAGCTCCAAGAGCGAGCGAGCGAGGTCTTAAAATTTGCGACAAGAGCGAGCTCGAATTTTTTTTTTTGTTTTTAATTTTTTTTTACGTTTTTCGAGCTCGAAATTTTTATGACACTTGCCTTGGACGGGTTAGACTTGTTTCGATCCTTCATACAGGAGTTTCTTGGTCAACTTTTAGACAAATTCAAGAAAAAGTAGTCTGAAAAGCGAGCGAAGCGAGCCGGAAAATTTTAACACTACCTGCCTTGGACTGATTAGAATTGTTTCGACATACCGGAGTTACCTGGGCCACTTATAGACAAAGTTAAGATTTAAGAGAAAGTAGGCTAAAAACACAGAAGTAGTTTCCCGGGTCATAGAGAGTCATTTGGTTACTTGCCGTCATATTACCAATCATATTAACCCTGTATATGCCAATTAAGCCCTCGGGGCAAAAGGCTCATAATTTATTTCAGCCTCTGTCTATAACGGGCGATCATGCGAGAATCCAATAAGAGTGCCAATCCAGAGGCAGAAAGAATGAGCCTTTGTGATACCGCGCGCGTTGGTTTAATGAAAATGTGTAAGTTTGTAGCGGTAATTAATGTAGTGTGAATATAATTTATTTATAGTTATTAAATATTTTTGAGTGATTCTATTATACGCTAAAATTACGTACAATACTAATTCCGTGGCATCAGACAGGAAAAGTTATAACTTAAAAAAATCCTGAGCCTCAAGGTGGGGGGGGGCGGCTGCACCCCCCCCGGCGACGCCCATGAATCCTAAACGAAATTAATTAGAAAGAACAGCGGAAGAGTTTGAAAAAACATAATTTCCATTTCCCTTAATATCAAGCAGGAGACAGAATAGAGCTAGGCCAAATGGCACAAACATACCTTCGTTTCATCATCATCATCATGTCAGCCGAAAGATGTCCACTGCTGAACATAGGCCTCACCCAATTGTCGCCACATTGGCGTCAAGTAAGTAACATAAGAGTCACTTGCCTGGCACCAGGGATATTAAAATTTACATTCATTTATCATATTAATGTTAATTTGCGTAATATTTATGTTATTAATATTACGATCTTATAAACTTCTTTACTGCGACCACGTTCATACTATGCACCTGAGATAATGATTATGGGTTCCAAATATATCCACGTGTTGGTTATATATAAACAATAGGTCAAAGCTGAGTGCACTATTCAATCTTGCGGACCTGCGTTGTATAATGAAAGTGCTGCCCCCTGGCGGATTCAGCATCCATCAATTAGGTAAGCCAAATTGATTAAACGTATAATAAAGAGAGTGCACCCAGTAGGGTGAAATTCATTTATTGCAGTTTTGTTTGAGTATTTTTATCAGTGATTTCGTAAATAATCATGCTACAATTAGCAAGTTTGGTCAATACCAAGGCATGCAATAATGTCCAATTAAGTTAGACGTCTCATTAAAAACCGGACATGTGCCTCTGACTTGGCTTTACATGCCGTCAAGAAATATCCCTCAAGCCCTGGTTTCTTCACGATGTTTGCTTTTACCAAAGCAAGTGATAATTATGCAATGCTCACATGAATGCGAAAAATCAGAGGTGCGTGCCTTGGATTCGAACTCGAGACGTATGACTTGTCACACCACTGGGCTATCACTGCTATAATAGGATTATAGGTTTTCCTGTAATCTATAGGCAAAGAACTAATTTTTGTATTTTTTTCAAAATTTTCGGCCCTTTGGTTTTGGAGTTTTGGGAATGGTCGATTTTCGCATTTTTTTTTACTTCAAAAATATTTATCTTGAATTTCTATTATAATAAATTGAGATGCTCGCAAAAAGCCCTTTCTTTTGATATTTAACACGATATAGTTTGTATTTTTTTTTTTCATTTTGTAATTTACCCCAGAAAAGTAAACATGGACAACACAACCCCATGTTTAAAATTCATTAATTTACGTTACACGTCCGTCTTCGGGTCAGCGATTTACATATTTGCACCAACTTTCAAGTCAATCGGTCCAGTAGTTTCGGAGTAAATTGACTGTGACAGACAGACACGCGAGTGATCCTTTATGGGGTTCCGTTTTTTTGGGGTACGGAACCCTACAAAGATTTTAAAATAACATCCCAAGCCCTTCGAAGGGTTACATCTGAAGCGTTAGGTAGATATGTACAGCACCCACACTTCACCAGTTAAGTTTGTGTGCCATGTAATAAGAAACAAGCTTATTAACTTTTATTTATTTAAAAATTTCTGTTGGAAAGACCCAGTAATACTTTGCCCAAACTAGGAATCGAACTGGCCGGCGGCGCTTGCTTAGCAGAATAGCTTGCGACCGCTTATTTAAATATATAGTGTTCTATGTTATTTATCCTATGCTGATATAGGCGTTAATAATATTAATGAAGATGCATTCAATTACCGGTTAACCAACTTGTATTCATATTGTCACCACATAATTATTATTTAAACCTATTAAAATACCTACCTATAAAGCTGGGTATCCACTAGAGGCAGCCTCGGGTCGAGCGGCTGCCTCGCACCGAGGCCGCGCAAGTAGAGACGCTGCCTCAACCTGAGGCACGCCGCGACATGAGGCAAATTCGTCGCCGCGAGCCGAGCCATATTTTGTTGGTTTTTTTGCCGTGCTCAAGGGAGCCTCAGTCCGAGTTTTTTGTTGCTTCCTGTTTTATTTTAATTGATTGCTATTATTGAAGCAGCAGCTACTCGACGCGCGTCTGGTGCCATCGCGTTTTGGCTTTAAACTGCGCACGTTGCGGATCAAGCTGAGGCGACTCGCCTCGAGCTGATCCATAACGTGCCTCGAGTCTTTGTCTTAGAGTGAGCAGTCTCAAGCTGAGGCTGTTTGCTTTAAGTCGAGGCTGCTCGACCCGAGTTTGCCTTTAGTAGATACCCGGCTTTAGAATGATCGATATCTATATAGATTCTACAGTATACAGGGTGGAAGAGTCTCCGAATTAATTTTCACATAGAAAATTTCATCAGTAATTAAAAAAAAAACAGCTTTTCCATACATTGTGACCGTGTAGGTATCGCAGTTCTGTTTTTTTTAATAATCGGGGGCAGGTTATAGTCAGATGGACATAAGGAATACAAATTCACCATTAACTGCGACTAATTCAGAAAAAAGGGTAAAATTAGAAGTTATTTGGTGTCGGCATTATAACTAACCTGATCTAAAGATAAATAAAGGCTTTTCTACGAGTTGTAACGTGAAATGAAATGATATATATGTTGTAGGGAAGTTATTAAATACACTTTTACGCTACTTTATTTTTTTGTACCTTCTCTACTCATTTTCTTTATTAGTAAATTATATCCGTGTGAGACCGTGACTTGGTTAAGAATGAAATTCAAAACATCCCACCGGGAGCACGAATGTGCTGGCAAATTTTCTGTCTATAAAATGTTCTATCTATAAATAAAACTTTCTATCAATAACTATCGCCGTCGTGGCTCAGACAAGGCAAAATCATCCTGTTCTCGGAACAGCGTTCCGCCTGCTAGAGCTTATTATTCTATAAACGATAAAGTACCTAGGTACCTATTGATACTGTTGAGGTGGTCTTATGAATTTCTTAAATCCGATCATGAAATAAGTAAGTACTAAGGCTTAGCAGACATTTTGCAGAAAATATCTTACCTTATTATTTCAAAGAGTGCCCGTCTGCCCGGTGAAAGGCTTATTATAAAGGTACATTTTTATATTTAATTTTAAACGTCACAAGCACAAAGTGCACGAAGTTCTTTTATAAGTGGTTTTCTCCTGCTATAATGTTTAACGTTTTCCATTTTCTCAGTAGTGTTTTGGTAGCCATATAATACGAAATAGGTCTTTTCTCAAAATAGAAACCGTTATTTCACGAGAAATTGATTTGGAATTTTGCTGAGTATTTACAATTTTACATATTAGTGCTCATGACTGTACCTATATGTTTCCTTTTTTTAATTTCAATTTGAAGGTTAATTATCGATTAATAACCGGATATCCTATGGTACTTGGCTTTTCCATCCCCACCCATCAGAATAACATGTGTACTCGGACCAAAAGACTTCGAGACTTGACACTTCTCGGCCACGACCACGACTTTGAGTGCAGAAGCTTCGACAAGTTGGGTCGTACAACAGGGCGTTCTGCCAGTTTTACGACTGGTCATGCAACACGTGACATATGTAAGTACGGCGAGGACACATTGAACAATTATCTGTGTTCGCAGCCCTTTATTTTATCAAGTCTGTTGAAAGCCTTTTATTTTCCCTAGCGGAGCCGGTGCCCGTGGCGGAAATAAAATGCAACCAACCATTCTAGAAGAGACAACGACGGATGCGCTCGTAAACGACAGGAAGTTGGTTCATCAGTGGTTTGTAGAGGAAGATTTGTATACTTGCGTTTCGCTGCGCTATACTGGCTGAACCCGCCCACAATACCTTAAGCCCATTCCGGTCTTCTATGGCGTCAGTGTATTGATTGTATAACAGACCCATTTCATTTTTAGGGTTCCGTAGCCGAATTGCAAAAAACGGAACCCTTATAGATTCGCCCTGTCTGTCGGTTTGTCTGTCTGTCCGTGTATGTCACAGCCACTTTATTCCGAAACTATTAAGACTACAAAGTTGTAACTTAGTAGGTACATGTATTCTGTCAACCGCATACGATGTTTTAAAAAAAATAGATTAAGGGGGGCTCGCCATACATGGAACTGAAACTGAAAAATATTTTTTTCATCAAAACTATACGTGCGGGGTGTCTATAGATAGGTCTTTAAAAATGACATGGAGGTTCCTAAAACCATTTTTTCTCAACGTCAATCGTTTGAAAGATAAACACTTCCAAAGTGGTAAAATGTGTGTCCCCCCCCTCTAATTTCTAAAAATTTAGGCACTAACCACACGATAAAAAAAGAAAGAATTTCTAAAGTATGAAGAGGAAAATTCTGAAAAATTTAGCATTGTAGAACGTAAATAAAACTTTCAACCAAAATTGGTTTCAATAAAATTTGAAGTCTAGTTTTTGAGATATGGGACTTTTTCATCAAACTGCAGCAGTAACTTTGTTTTTCATTAACATAGTACGAAAAACCAATTTAGATTTGCTGTTTAATGTTAAACAATACAACATATAAATGAGCCTTCAAAATATTTTTATTATATTGATTGGTGCTACGGAACCCTGAGTGCGTGTGAGTACGACTCGCACTTGGTCAGTTTTTTTAACTTCCTATTTTTTTCATGGGCTTCAGAGCTCTTTCATCATCATCCAGTTTCCTATTTAGTTGGTCACAGGACTACTGAGACGCCTTTAATTCGCTCAAAGCCAGTTTCAAGTTCTCTTCTTGGCAGGGTTAGGCGAGACGAATGACTCGTCTCGCCAGCGCTCGCCGGACAGTCATGATTGTATTTAGGTAAAAGATAAGAATAAAAATGGGCAGAGATTAAGGTAGTTACCTTAATCTCTGCCAGCAGGTGCAGCAGCAGGTTTAAGATATTATTGTACGAAAGGGAAAAACATAAATTAAGAGGGCCCTTCCCGGCCCGTCTATCGTCAACGCGAGCATGGTCAACAAGCTTGTTGTTTCATCCAGAGCCACAGCGGCTTTTCTTTCGACTCCCCCGTCTTACCCCGCCCTAACTCCGCACAACTCGTCTCCCGCGCACCTCACACCGCCTAACGCGATGACATTGAACGAAAAATAGTGTTCGAAAATTTCTTAAACTTGTTCCAGGAAATACGTGTTTTTGAATAAGTCTTACAAGTGTGTGAAATAAACATTTGCTATCAAAAATCTCCATTACGTGTGCAAAGTTTCTATCGAGATGTTTTCTTTATTTTTACAATTTATGAGTACATTATGAACGGCCAAAGTTCAGGTAAAATTTGTGCAAAACAGAAATTTTTGGAGGCTTATACTGAATTTGTTTCTACTTTTTTTATTTTTTGCAACCATAGAAACCTAGATATAGTGGAAAAAATACCTATTAGTTCAAAAAGTTCAAAAGTGATAGATGTGTAACAACGGCATAATCACGTACGAGCGTTTGTATGAAAAGTATGACGGGTTGGCCGCTCTTAAGGTTTATATCGAGTTCTGTCACCAAACCAAGCAAGGTAAGTAACCAAGTAGAGGTCATGGGTGTCGTAAGTAAAAGTTGAACTCATCATCATCTGCCTAGCCTTTTCCCAACTATGTTGGGGTCGGCTTCCAGTCTAACCGGATGCAGCTGAATACCAGTATTTTACATGGAGCGACTGCCTATCTGACCTCTACAACCCAGTTAGTACTGGATAATCGATACCCCTTGGTAAGACTGGTTGTCAGACTTTTTGGGCCAGATCTACCATGACAGCCGGGACCAACGGTTTAACGTGCTTTCCGAGGCACGGAGGACACTCTGTATGTAATGGGCGGTCACCCATCCACAGACCAGCCTAGGCAAGCGCGGCTTAACCTAAAGATCGACCTAAATCTAAAGATCGTTATTATTTTGCAACGAGCTCCTCGTTCGAAAAGTTGAACTATATTTATGTAAATATAAACCTCGCTTCTCTTTCAATTAGCGCTACGTTCGAACCTCAACAAGTATCGGTACTAGTTACCTCTTCGTGAATAGACCAACAAGCAATTGATTGATTTTCCACTGACATCGGGTGGCAAGGGGGCTGGGAAGGGAAAGAGGGCGGGAGGTTTCACCAACATGATTACTTTTCTCTCACAAACAAAGGTCAGCGCTGCAATCCTCAAAGGAGCACCAAATATTGAAAATTGCGAGTGAAGCGATTGAAAACTAAATACAGATGCATTCCCAATAGTTACAAAATGGAAAATTGGCTAACAGCTTCAGTTGTAAGATATGTAATGCGACTTTTTTTCCGCTTTAACCGAATTAACTCATCAAATAAGCCAAGAGACACATTTCAAAACATAATTGTATAACATACACGAGGATCGCCATTTGTCGCGTACAAAAGTACTCGTACCTTTCAAGCTGCAATCCATCATACAAATTCACAAAACACAGAAATCGGTTGAGTGGTTTCAAAAACTAGCGTGTACGAACATATTGAACGTGTATGGTTGGTTCCAGCTCCAAATATAGGATATACTGATAGGTGGCGCTGTTGTCGCATATAAATGCATGCGAAACAGCGGCGGGTAAAAAAGGATGCCTTGTTATTCGCTTTCAACATTCACGTACTAAAAATCACGGATAAATTGTTAATTGGAATGAGAAATTGTGAAGGCTTTCGCAGTTTGCAGTTATTTCAATACCGCTAGATCCCGTTACGTATAGAGAGGGAAATGCTCCGGAGCTTTCAATCAGCTACGGAAAACTTGGCCTACATTTCGTTTTAAAAATACTGGTTTTTTCAATCCACAGTTACAATGTTTTTTTTTTTTTTTTTCTCGTGTATCGTTAGTGCGTTTACAAACATAAGGGTGTAACAAGACTCTTAACGAAGTCGAAAGGCACCTGGTATCCCCATCATTGCTATCATTTTTTTGCTATAGACCATAACTCGGAACCTTCTAGTTACGGATATATTGGGGGTCAAATTTACAACTTTATTACAAGTTTTTTTTAAAGACATATTTTTAATGTAAGATTTTTAATACCTCTACAACCCACGTACTATTTAATCCATCCATTAGCACAATATTTTGAGTGCGTTACATTGAGTCCAAACGTAAAACGTGATTTTGCCCCCCAAAAAAAAGTCGTTTCCCAGCAATAATTTTTGCGTAAAGTTATTTAGTTTGATGTACATAATGTTTGGTTGACGGCTTCGTTAA
The DNA here is from genome assembly GCA_947578425.1 of Eugnorisma glareosa. NCBI lineage: Eukaryota > Metazoa > Arthropoda > Insecta > Lepidoptera > Noctuidae > Eugnorisma > Eugnorisma glareosa. The sequence goes on from OX387957.1 coordinate 27,728,430, forward strand.
GGGTCTTGTTACACCCTGTTTAAACTCACATATACAAATAGACTGCCTCGTTGGTCTAGTGGTCGCAAGCGCGACTGCTGATCCAGGGTTCGATTCCCAAGTCGAGCAAAGTGGCGTTGGGTTTTTCCGTCAGAAATTTCTCAGTAGCAGCCCCGGAGTCTGGATTTGAGCCCGGTTGATGGTAATAGGCTCGCCCGCTATTAAATGGCACTTAAACATAACTGGCGAAATGTGTGTGTACTATTAGGTACACCTCTGCCTAGCCCTTCGAGGTTTGTTTACAGGCGTGATGTTATGTATATATAAACAGCCAGATCTGAATTACACGTTTAGGAGGAACTGTTGGTTGGAAGATAGGATTATCCTAGTGCGTGGTCAAATGAGATTATCAAAGGGACTTTGTGACATACTCACAGCAATATTGGTGAAGCGTACAGCAGACGTATCAAGTAACACGACGTGCGTCGCGTCGCAAAGGAGCAGGCAGAGCTGCACAGACAGAATCTCCGTGCATATTATTATTGCTTTAATTATTATTAGTACTATTATACTTTCTTATTAGTTACTATTTGGGTGATTGTGAAAGATATGAAGGTACGGTTAGCAACAGAAGTAGCTTAACATTTCGGAATTTTAATTATTTGATGTACAAGACTCCAGCTATTATTTTTAATGTTTCGGAAGATTATTCTTTAAAATATTCCTTACTCTTCAATACCTTGTTAGTAACGAGTAATATCTAACTAGTTTTTATTAAAAAACCTGCTTTGAAACTTTGAGTAGTGTTAATCTACTTCTGATGCTGACTGTACTATACTACATAGGTACTATACCGTGCCCACAGAGCGGCAGACTCGCATTTGCGAAACGGACTCCGACTCCGTGGTCACAGATTTGTTTGTTTCTACGTCATATGTAAGCAAGCGTAAAATGACGGTAGTGTGCGTGTGACGTGCAGCTCACGTGGACAGTTGGCCTTACAAATTAAGTGATTTAGGGTATTTGAACCGTAACTTTAATCCGAAATTCAATATTGAATTGTGTTCAAGATCTTTTTCATTTGATAGGTTATTATTTCGACTCTTCAATTATAATTTAATAATGATATTCAAACAATTATTGTTGGAAAAGTGATGACCGATGGATGCGATATAAATATTTTTTCAAATTCAACTTAATTACGCAAAAAAGACAAAACTTCTTGCTCCTCATTGGCGGTGGCGCTGGGACAAGTGACTTATACACCGACGGGCGCGCGTGGGGCCGCATCGGAGCGCATTTACAATTTATTCAAATTAATTGATGCGTTATGATGTAATTAAAATGTTACTAAATACAATACAAAATGACTATTATATGACTATAGGTATTATATACCCTTTCTGTTACTGTATATTTTAAAAGCTAGATGAGTTCGGTGTTTCTTATGCGACTACTCTGATAACAAACTAAGTAAGCAGTTTTTGAAAGCCTATGTTGTCCAACTCTAGGGCAAACACATTACTCCCTCTTTGTTGTTTACGAAGACGCCGCGGTATGAAGCGGTGTCATCTTCCATATGTTCGTATTTGCCCGGGTGACGCTGCATATGCTTGTCATCTACGGGCAACGCTTAATTTCAAGCAAACGGGCCTAAAATCGCTTCTCCGTAAACGCTCTTATACATCGCCATATGTTTGAATTGAAAGCGGGCCACGCCACACTACGCGCCGCGTCTCCGTAAATGAGCTCTAAGACTTGGTGGTCACTCGGACCCCACGTCAGGTCCAAACGGTTCAAACATATAAAGTATCAATTAGGTAGGTAATTGTAGTTCCGCCGTCTGTGGTAAAAAAAAACTAATTTGATTTTTCTGAGTACGTAGGTAGACGTACCATAGGTCGTCTAGTCACGTGAAGTATTAGTTTAGTTATTGATTTATTCTTAGTTTTTTTTTAAATCTCAATTCTCATCGCTTCTGTGATTTTAAATATTTAAAACTGATATTTCAATAACTCATTTGATTCGACCATGTATAATAAACATGTATGTATGTACATATATTTTATTTAGCGGTAGGCTTCTCACAAACAGTGATCACTGGACTGTGGATTCCATTAGGCGCTGTACACGATACCTGTGCGATAGATTTCACACAACAATGGTCGAGGTAGCGTACAATGGGAAATCAAGGACTGCTTTACCTATAGACCTCTAGGTATAGCGCTGGGCCAGGCTTGTAACTCTGATCATCACGAGGTACTCAGGGCATAAACAGATAAGGTGTGATTTCATTCAGCAGATGTAATCAAATGGAAGGACGCCGAAATTACAGGTAGTGTCGACCACAGCACCATCTGTCAGGTCACATATATTGCGGGTAAAAGATTACCGGGTTAAGTTAACTTTATCCGAGTTTGTTGGGTAAAGTTTGGAAAGTAACTACGTTACGGATAAAAGTCGAAGTACGGTTAGGTATGCCTAGTTCTAGCCGGCTAAACCTAGGTGCGGCCGGAAGCAGTTGGTTAAACTTAGGTGTATCCTTTTTATTGCTAGGGTACACCGACCAAATGGGTTAGGTAAGGATTAGCAGTGTGCACAAGCAACCGCACGCGAGCCGAGCGAGCTCAGCGAGCAGTGCCGCGGCAGCGGACTGCGTGCGCCTCATCCATCCAAGTCCAAAAAGAAGGATAGACTTCCAAATTTAAATTTGTTTTAGTGATTATACGGAGTTTACCAAAAAGCTTGGGAAATACTAACTTAATTCGGATAAAAAGTTTACTACTTCTTCTGGCATTACTCGTAATATATATATATATATAGTTTATGCCAAACGATAACAACACGATGAAAATAATATTGGACAGGCTCGAGGCTTTATAATCACTAGTACTGTCATTTGAAGTTCAACATTTTCATTAATGAAATGTCAAAGCAATCCCTCGCTGCAAACAGATTTAATTACGTGCTGCGGTTTGGAGCAGCGGCAGGTTTGCTGCACCGCAGAGCTTCGATTTCAAAATGAAATGTTTGTCAAACAAACATTTCATTATAGGTAGTGTTATTATCATTCACCAATTGATAAACTCTTATGTATTTGCATACATATATGAATGTCAAGTCTAGAATTTTATTTTTCATTACGAGCGTCATAAAAAAGTACTAGTCTGTTTTACCGACTCTGTAATAGACTATCGATAGGATGTTTGGCTCATCATCAAGTCTTTTAAATCTAGGTTGCAACGAATAACCTAATTTCACTTACCGGAACTTTCGGTTTTACCGAAAGTTCGGTTTCGGAGGTTCGGTCGAACCTCTCCTGAATGGTGCTTAACTGAATTTATTTACACATGAACGATTCAGTTCTCGTATAAATGAAAAATATCTGCTTAAAATAACATAACATCCAGGCTGTTTTATCCCGAGGGTAAGATAGTGGTGTATTACCTACATAGCATATTAAGCCCCATAGGAGGTGAAGTCATGGGGAGAGGCATTGGCCCAGCAGTGGAATAACGCAGGTGAACAGTATCAGGAGGGGAGCCTATTGTCTACAACCGGAAAAACATCCAAACTCCTGGCTACTACTGAGAAATTTCTGAGAGAAGAAACCGATATGACTCTTCCCGACCTGGGTACGTGACCCTGGACCTCACACGCAGCAGTACCGGTAGCGACACCTAGACCACCGTGGCACTAGTAAAGAATCCTTTTTTTTTTGGAGGTTGCATCTCGCAGTTCAGCCTCTGAGGCTGGCTACTGCTTAACCGTCAAATCCTGTGGATGCCTTAAAAATGAATGTAAGGCCCCCAGCCAGGGGCAGTAAAGTATCCATCCCCGCAGAAATGTTTTTATACAAAGATTATTCAGCCAATCTGTGTTGCTTGGGCGTAAACGAGCGAAAACAGCGAGTTTCCAGGTTTCCTGCAACCAGTGACCTCTATGGCGGGTGACACACTTCTTTAGATTGACGTTGATTAAAAGCAGCTGAAATGAGGGCAGTGCTAGCGCAGCCCAGCTTAATTAATTACAAGTTACTGCCTGAGAAAATGTGCCCGGAGTGTTGGACTATTTAAAAAATAAAATAAAAATGTAATTTTGTTCTAGAGTCACCGCAGAGCTCGGAGATTTCTCGGCGGCCGCTGTTAGAGGCGTTATTTTCATAGTTTTCTCAACGCACGCCGAATAATGTATATAATAGGCAAAATTTTGCTACTTTGAGTTACATTATTGCACATTTTTTTAAATAAATTACAGCCTATGTTACTTCCTGATAATTTAGCTTTCTGTTGGTGAAAAAATGGTTAAAATCGATCCAGTAGTTTCGGAGCTTATTCGGTACAAACAAAATCTTTCCTCTTTTTAATATTATTAAAAAAATATTTATAAATAACACTACGCCTAAATGTACACTTATTCTTATTAGTATATTATAAATTAATATAGACGAACTAAGCCAAAAGTTTCTGTCACGATATACCAAACAGCCTGAAGTGTGTGATATATTGTGTAACGCTATCAGGCGCATGCATTCATGCAGCACGAGACGGTTGAACAGAATGCCTCCGGTTTATACCGGTCGCGATGCTCCAACGTGACTAGTAAATCCTCTGGAACTAACATCTTCAATGGTGGAGATGAATCTACTTATAAGGGAATGTCAGGTTACATTTCTCTCTCTGATACCCGTGTATCTGACACGATATTAAACAGCTAGTCTAAAATTGAAAGTTGCTGCCAAATTTTTAAGTTTTATGTATCAATGTGTATGGCTACAAGAGTAGGTGAAAACCAAGGACATCATGGATAAATTGCGGGTAAGATGTGGCTGGAACGGGTGACTAGTTAGATCACGACTTAAAGATAAGTATGGAAGTAGAAGACGTGCGGCGACGACTTCAAATAACAGGCTTTCAGATTGAGTCAGAGAAAAAAAACCGGTCAAGTGCGGGTTGGAGTCGCGCACCGAGGCTTCCGTATAAACTTGTGGGTATTTTGTTTTTAGATTTTTTCCTTTACATGTGCTGTAAGACATTGCTTCTTGCCAAATTTCATAATTCTAGGTTAAGGGGAATAGGTTTTTATTTCCTTGTGAAATCGCGAAACATGCGACATAAATGGTCATATATCTTTTAATCGTGTTGTTTTACAAAGTTGATTATTTAATTGCTCCAAGAGGAAGCAGACCTGAGTATTTGATATTAATTTCAGCTCGATACCTCAAAGTGTTCCTGAGAAAAGGGTCTTGACATACGGACAACGAAGTTATCCTTTAGAGGTTCGGTCTAAAACATATTCTAGAAATTAAAAAAAACCCATACCATTCTTGCTACTGCCAATAAAAATATATCGCAACTAGCGTCTACACGCGTGTTTTTTGTCGAAAAACATTCTACAGGAACGCTCAACCTACGGGGATGAATATCAATATTCCAACCCAGGTATTGCCAATCGATACTATACGTATCAACGACATCATGAACGATTTAACATTTCAACACAAAGCAATTATACAGACAATTATTTTAACGCATGACTGAACTTTTGAAAGCTACATGTAGTTACGTACTGCACCTGGTGTACCTACTGCGCAGTCTACATAAAAACTCTGGAGGGGGCCTGTGTTGATGCTGTGTGGGAGGGAGGAGGAAGCGACACTGGCAGCTTTGAGCTTACAGCTTTAAACGTCATTCGTCAACGTCGTCAAAACGAAGCTTACAAAAGTGAATGTTACTTAAGTATGTCGTTACAATATTATAATATATTAATATTACTAATTTTAATAATCCGCTTCATTTTTACGACATCTGATGTTTGTTTTCTGTTTTCTTAGAAATCTATTTTGTAGGTTTTTTTTTTTGAAGTGCAGGTGGCCGTCAATACAGGTAGGTATGCATAATTAGTTTGTGTGGTCATTTACATATTGTTATATGGTTTCTTTTCATTTGAGACAGTAACGTTGTATAATGTGTGACGGCCGGTCAGGTCTACAAAACTTGCCTATTTATATCAATACATGGAACGAATTGAAACGACATCTTAATTTAAATATTAATTAAGGCAATTTAATCATTCACTGATGTGGTTCGGTCACAGAACCGCGAACGAATATATTTTAAAGTAAAAAAAAAAACATTATTTATGGTTTGTTTGTCAAGTTTCCGCATAAATTAGACAGGTTATGTTGAGACACTTTTCCAAGAATTGTAGGTTAAAATGTTTGCGGTAACATACTCATCGCTCCGACACGACACTTTATAAATAACACAAGACCTTCAACTTATTTCACTTATGCGCATCTTTACCTGCACAAGGTCAAGAACATTAGTACAGTCACGAACAGTAATATGTATAGGTATTCTTACTGAGACCGATACTGTTAGCCTGCGTCATCCCACAGCTGGGCAAAGGCCTCTCCCTATGACTTCCAGTTGTTTCGATCCAGGGTCAATGTGGACCACTGGTCGCTGGTCTACATTAGCAAGACTCAAAGGCGATTTTCTCGTGGAATATCGGTTGTACGAGTAACGTTGAGCACGAACTTTTTCAATACAGTTGTTAAACATGGCGTACTTTCGGAGGCTATAAATAATAGTATACAAACTCTTCGGCTTGTATGCTATTAGCAGTATAGATAGATATGTTCTGCCAATGACTGTGCCCCCGTGTACCTCGATAGCAGTGATCCCCATACTACCCGAATAAAAAGTAGGAGGTTAACCTGGTCAGCCGTTGAGACGTCTCTCATTTGAAGCCAAAGGACCAAAAGTGCCAAAAGTGCGAAATTAAGTAATTAGAAAACCGATCTGAACTCGGTATCTTTCAGTCGCACTCCGAGTGTTCGAAAAACGAAATGTTTTCTTTTTAAATGTAATTTTAACAGAATTTCAAGCTAATTATAATCTATCATACTGCACATAACTGCTTCGTTGGCATAGTGGCTGACGACAGCTGAGCATGAGGTTCTGGGTTGGATACCGGGTCGGGCAGTAGTAGCATCGGAGTCTGGATATGTGCTCGGTTGATGGCAATAAGTCCGCCCCCTGTTATATGGGTGTTAAACATAACTGGCATAATGTGGATGTATGTACTATAGTCAGTCACCCTAACCTTAACATAGCTGTAATGTAGCTGTAAAACATAGATACGTGCATCATTATTAAAAAGTTCGTTAATGAAAAACTTAATTGAAAGAGTTGCTTGCTCCGCATCGCAGCGAGTAAATAAGAAAATTGTAACTATATATTTCTGGACTACTACGTGCAATATATGAGCGAACAGCGAACTGCGTAGTCCCACCCGACCGGCCCGACGCGACGCGTACTTACTGAAGGTAAGTTATACAGGGTGTTGCTTTGCATCTTGGTCAACTTCAAGGAGGTATCTGTACTAACGATTCTCGACCCGAATCGATAATAAAAGGGTAGTTTATTTTTATTTTTTTACGGACTCGGTAAGTGTAAACCACCCGTATTAAAACGTGGCCCGTTTGTTCCTAGCCCTATAAACGCGCCGTCACACACACAAACGCAAACGTTAATTTCACAGTATAATTATGGACAGTATGGAAATTAGGGGGTGGTTTACACTTACTGTTTTCCGGAAAAAAATTAAAAAACCTACCCTTTTTCTTATTGATTCGGGTCGAGAATCATCAGAGTAGACACCTCCTTGAATTTGACCAGGATGCACAGCGGCAGCCTGTATAGATAAGTTGAAAACAATGTGGTTCTTAGTTTTAGTTTTGCTTAAAAAAAATCCAAGTCATTTATTTTGGACTGTAAAAGATAACATTATTAGAAATAAACATTTGTTTGCTTTGAATTTTTATATTATTTTGGATTTACCAACATTGTGAATAAGATTATCGATGTATGTACTCATATTATTATATTCCGACTGAAGTAATAAATGTAGGTTGCATGCGGACAACACTAAAAGGAATTTGGTATGATTGAGTATGACATGCGGGTTTAGTGCCCGCCAAACAATATGAAAAATTAATTTCGTTTTTCAGAGTTTCCCGACGCGAAGCCGCGCCGTCGCTGCATACACGAGCTAAGCCCGGCTCATCGAACTACGTTTTGTTATCGCCCTAGGGCCTTAATATGCTCGATTGGACACTGGACAGGCAGGCACGAGAAACCCTTTCATTCACACTGAATTTGACACGCGATACGTTGAAGTTTATTAAATTCTGGAGTCCTGTGATGGTAATTTAGTTAGTGCTATGCTGAAAGCCCGGACAAAAAGCCGGGCATTGACAAAAAAGTCCGTACATTTTACTTTTTTTGTTCTCATAAATCTTTTGTAGATTCCGGACAAATGCAAAGGCCGGACAAACCAAAGGCTGGACAAAGCCATGATGCATGTCGAAAAAAACAAATTCGAGCGGATGGTCATCATATAGTTTTATGCATTTACATTTCAGATGTGGAGATGAACAACATTTTTTTTTTGTGATTTTTTTGTTTGACCGATGTTTTCCTACCGAGGTTGACAATCGAATTGACGTCAGCATCGAGGACAATAACATCAAAATATACAAAAATATCACGCATAAGTTTATTGTTAACTTGATCGATAAACAAGGTATGTTTTTGTCAGGATATTTGGGGGCAAAGATCGCATTTTATGTATATCTCAGCAACATGACACTTTAAGGCACTTTTATATCTATTGTAAGTTTTTATTTGTTTAAGTTTTCTTCTACCCATATACAGGGTGACGCCGATAAAACGACAATTAGTGAAAACACTGGTAATACTAGTAGTTGAAAGGAATATTTTTAAACTATCAAATATCGTAATTAAAAAATTGTTTTACATATGTGCACATAATCGTGTATAAATAAATTAAGATTCTAATAAATTGTTGAATGCAGACTGGGAACGTCATGAGGTGAACGCAGTTTAATTATTATTCTCAATTGTAAGCACCATCCTGTATAATTTGTATCTAATAATTTCACCGTATGCCACAACTTTGCAGAAATGTCAAAATAGCGATTGAGAGTGTCTGCATAATTACATAAAAAGTACACCCTCATTTAAATCACAATCTTTTGTATTTTTATGAAAGCTGTGTGTGAAATTGTGTTTCAGTTTGCCCATCCACCAAAATACCCTTATGAGACTTATACGCATACTTATACTGGAGGGCATAGGCAGGCATAGAGACTGCTACAAAGGGTAACTAATTAGCTAATTAGCGGGCCGCTGGTTGCGGTCGACTGGTAGTTGCAGCGTTTCCCTGCATGAAACCATCTATGCTGAAACCTTTCGATTCATTACTGGCTTACAAACCGATGATACTGTCAAATTTTGAATTTGAAATGAAAAAAATAGTCATTTATTTCGTTTTTCTTTATTTCGTTTTGTCAGTCGAGGAAGACATCTTTGATTAGCAACATGCTAAAATCGATGGACATGGACCGTCAATTTATGGGGCGGGGAGAGGGAAGGGAAGGGGGCCTATCCCCTGTACCACCCCCACCCCGCGTAGCCACATGGTTATGGAGATATCAATGGTTAAAGTTTTGAGGTTAGAATAGCGCTATTTATTTATTAGAATGAAAAGTGGTAAAATGTAGCATCATTTGGCAGGAAGCGGGAGGGGGACGTGCCCCCTGTGCCCTGGCACCACGTCCCGTTTAAAAGCGACGCACCATTCTTGAGAAAAACCAATTATAGTAACTTAACCTCAAAACATTTTTTAAACGCTCAACATGGCGCAGACGAGGGAGGCCCGGTCGACGGAGCCCCGCTACACGGGGCTCCTACTTCTGAATGGTTTATAAATAATTACCACGAAGGGGATGGCGGGGTCTATTCGCTGCGCTCGCTCACTCAACCTCGCCATCCCCTAACCTGTCCGAGTCGGGGTGCACCGAGTCCAGATTTTTAGATTGGATGCTTGCATCCAATGCAAGCATGCGCTTCGCGGGGCTCCTACTTATGAATGGTTAAAAAAAAACCGAGTCGGAGTGCCCTATGACTAACGCTGACAGATGGCGTCGCTTCACCTTCCGTTCCACATAGTGTAAACAAAAATTAGTTATTTTTTGTGTAAAAAAGTAAATGTAATTGCATAATACCGCAAAAAATATTGTGCACATTTAATACACACCAGAAATACGTGAAAATAAAATTATATTTATGTAAAAACATGACATAAAATTGAATAAAATACACTTCTACCGTCAACAGAACGTGAAATGTAAACTTTGACGTCTACCATGACAATGTAAGCTACCTAAAAATTTGCAAATGGCGTGCTATTTTCCAATTTCCATGGCAACTTTAAAGAATGATATCTCGTAAACCGTGAATTTCCGCAACTTGAAAATTTGTAAAAAGCTTACTATTTGTGAGTACTATCTACAAAAAAATGAACTTCCAAATCAACGGTCCAGGATAGAAATTTTATTCCTGAAATGTTTTAGTTAATAGAACCATGTAAAATCCAAACCATTTACTAAGCAGTTTAAAGATGTTGATATAAAACATTAATAGCGTTAGTCCAAGTTTATGGCAACTGCTGTGATCAAACATGAAATAGTTCATGTTGTGGCTTCTATGGTATAAATAGCCTCGATTCCAGTTTGCTGCTAGAGCCGTTACTTTGGAGTATCACACTTCGTTATTTGGTACGTAGAATTACGAATTTTCAGATACTTCGATATTTGAATGCTGTCTTTGTCGTTTTCCCCTCAACATAAGTGTGATCTTTGTCTCTGGTCTAAAACCGTTTTCGTTTTGGTTTTGTCATATTATTTAGAATAAAACCAGTTAACAGGGCCGCTTTTTTCTTTTTGACCCTTACCTCCTTGGGTTTTATTTCGCTACATAGTGTGACTTGTTGGGAGTTGATCATCTACATTGACATTTACATCAAATTATTCATTACATTGTATTTCTGTATTTCATATAGGCAATAGTTAGGGCTTTTGAGATCTATGAAATTTGGAATGATTGAACTTATTAAACTTGGGTATAATAGAAATCTAGATATTTAGATATGTTGCGAAATCAGTACCTATACATTGCACCCGTACGAAGCTAATAATTTTATAAATTACTATTTATTGCTGCATTTTGAATTGCTGAATTTTAGAAGGACACCGGTATTCTCATCCTCTTACCAATTGATTCCCAAAAAAATAGCGTAGTTAGGTGAAAGCTTCGGTTTGTTTGCAAAAAATAAAATCTGATCAAATCTATAGGTAGGTTGTTGATTACGGAACCCTAAAAATAGACAAATGTCGTCAATCTTCTTAGGGAATGCAGTCGCGGGCACACACAGCTACTTTTTGGTATTAAAATAATAACCAAGATATTTAATAAAACCAAGCAAATGTTATTACCAGCACGTGCTTTCGCTGATGCATCATTATTTATAAACCGTAAATAATAATTAATTATATACAAATTATTCTTTTATTTATTGATTGTATCATCCTCTGAACTTTGAAAGTAATACCGGCATTATGATAATAAATCAATTTGAATAATGTTGTTTGTGACAGCCCTAGAAAACCGGCTGGACCGGACAACGTGGGCAACGCCTCGTCGATCAATTCACTTTTCATGGGTGTCACATTAAGTATGAATATTAATAGACTGATGATCACTAAATTAATTCATACATCGATATCACGTCTATAATCCCCGACGGGTTAGACAGAGGTGTACCTAATAGTATACCCACATTTCGCTAGTTATGTTAAAGCCCCATGTGATAGGGGTCGAGCCTATAAAGCCGGGCACCAGTCTAGGCTCCGTGGCTGTTACTGAGAAAGTTCCGATGGAAAAACCTAATAACACTTTGCCCGACCTGGGAATCGAACCCCAGGGCCTCCTGCTCGGCAGTCACGCTTACGAAACCTAGATCATCGAAACAGTTAAATAGCTATCGATTTTTTCAAGTATTATGTAGCAAATCTTGTACCTACGAGTATAATCTTACTACTGTTATAAAAGCGAAAGTTTAGATGAATGTTTGTTTGTTACTCAATAACGCTAGATCGGCTGAACAGATCTGCATGAAATTTTAAACAGAGATAGATTATAGTCCGGAATAGCACATAGTTTCCTTTTTACCTATTTTTCTCACACATACACATCAAAATTTCCTAACAAAGTCGCGGATAATAGTTAGTCTAATATTAATATAAAAAACTCAATAATAATAGAAAGAACAGCAAATTAATTCAATATGGTATTATTATGTGGCTTTTGTAAAACAAATACCTAGTATAATATTTCTACCTAGCATTATATATTAGTATTAGTTGCAGATTTTATATTAATTCTTACGCAATAATGAATGTTCCAGTTGCCATAGAATGGAATGAATGCGATTTTTTAACGAAAACTTACAAAGCATAATTATTAAACTTTATAATATCAATTGTTTGTTATAAACTAGATAATAACTGCTAACTAACTGAGGTAACATCTTGTGAAGCCACGAGAATTATCCGGAAGATGGTTCCGGGTTCTTGTTAGTATCAACTGACGCTACCCGTGCAGAACTGTCATTGTATATCAAAACTCGCCAAGTGATGATCACTATGAACTGTCAACACAGATACGCATTAGCCTGCAGAACGATGCGTGTTCGTAGAGTATTGTCCTTCGGTACATTCACACCTTCAGTTTATTTCCGCATTAGAACTTGTTCTTTTAAATGTTAATTACAAAAATAACAAGCCTCTCATGATGATGTTATGCATTATTTTTAGAGTCTATTAATATAATATATTTACACAACATTACGCTAGGAATCCCCGGAAGATTAGGCAAAGGTGTACCTTTATAGTACAATACATTTCGCTGGTAATTTTTCAGTACACGATGGGAGAGGGACCCGTAGCCTATTGCCACCAAACGGGCACAAATTCAGACTCCGCGGTAGCTTCTGAGAAATACTTGAAGGAAAAACCCAATTACCTTTGCCCGACTTTGGGAACTGAACCCAGAACCGTACGCAACACTGTAGCGCTTGCGGCTACTGGACCAACGGGGCAGTCAGGTCTATTTCAATACTAGCGACCCGCCCCGGCTTCGCACGGGTGCAATGTTATATAATATAAACCTTCCTCTTGAATCACTGTATCTATTAAAAAAAACCGCATCAAAATCCGTTACGTATTTTTAAAAATCTAAGCATACATAGGGACAGATAGCGGGAAGCGACTTTGTTTTATACTATGTAGTGATAGTGATTAATAGGACTCGCAATTAAAACAAGATTATGTACAATTAAAAGTATAATAGATTAATATACAATAGTCGATAATGCTTTTTGGTCTGGTATTAAAATAAACGTTCGCTTAATTCGCAACTTATATTTACATAGTAAGAGCAACCTCCGTCGGATGCGAGTGAGTCGCAAACTCGCAATAGCATGCGTTTGCGCAACATACAAATACTTGTACTGCGCAGATTTTATAATGAAAGGCATCTCTGTGATATGTTTATAGTAAACAAACTGAGAAAAACACGTGTCATTTATGACAAGGAAATTAAAAGAAAACTTATTTGTACTAGATCTGTTTTGATAACGGAGATCACACATAGATTAATAACCTACGGAAAGAGATGCACATTATGCTCGTCTCTTAGTCAAATTATTATCGTCGCCATTATTATTGTCCCCTCCTCCTCGTGTCACTGTCGCAGGAGTCGTAGTACCGCCAGCGAATATACTAAGCTTGGATTGACCCCAGCTGAACTTGTAGCTTGGTAATTGTGGTGCTTTCGTCGGATTCAAATAGAGATCGAATATGGACTGAGTCGTTCTTGGTTTCTGCGTGGTTCTTTGCGGTTTGTTAGCCGTTGAGTATGTCACCACTTGAGTGGTCCTTGCCAGTGTATTATTTTGTGCTTTCGTCGTAAATAATAATGGCTGCATCGTCCTAGCTTGGCCAAAAGGCTGGAGTTTTGTCGTCCTCGGAGTTGACGATATTCGTGACGTAAAAGTGTACCATGGAGGTTTTGTTGTCGCTGCTTTGCTAGTGACAGTAAGTGTCTTCGGCGTCGTTGAACTCCATGGATTCCACGCCCAAACAGTTGTTGGTTTTCTAGTGGTCGTTGTAGTACTTGGCTTAAGTGTGGTTGTCGTTACAGGTTTGTAGGTAGGAAACAATGTCTTCGCAACCACTGAGGTTGTGCTCGGTTTTTGAGTGGTTGCGCTGTACCATTGCCTTGTTGTTAAGGCTGTGGAAAGAGGCTTGAATGTTGTCCAAACAAAAGGTTTGTATGTAGTAGTTAATGACGGCGTCTTGTATGTAGTTGTTGAAGTAATTGGCTTGCTCGTTGTTGACCAGGTAAAGGGCTTGTACGTAGTTGTTGTTTTTGCAGTAGGGGGCCTGTACGTTGTCGTCGAAGAGGGCAGCCTGTAAGCCCAAGTAGAAGTGGGTGTCCTGTACGTAGCTGTTGTAATTGTCGTTTGCGTTGTCGGCCTCAATGATGTAGTAGTTGGTCTTGGTGATAATGTGGTCGTTGCTATGGTTTGCGGACGAGATGTCGTACTAGGCAGTTGTACGGCTGTGCTTGCTCTCGTGCTCTGTGTATATGTTTCTGTAGTTGTCGTCTGTTTAGTCGTATCACTAAATTTTTGTTTCTTCCTGAACTGGTTCGTTTCTATCACCCGCCACACCTTTATACGTGGTACGTACGGCGTGGTGGCGGTGGTGGTACGACGTGGTGCAGGTGTTGTTGTGGTGGTGGTACGGCGTGGAGCATTCGTCGTCGGCGGCAAGTTTATATGCTGGGAGGGTTGGTTTAACACAGGCAGCTTGAGTTCGTCAATGTTGTCAAACTTATAATTATACCAATCAAATCTATCCCTATTTTGTTCCAGTACTTTACCGTAATTTTCTCTGACGATATTTCCAATCGACAGATACGGTGGCAACAAATGTTCTATATTCTGTCTCTCCGTCGTGACGTTTAGTTGGTCGTAACTGTTCACATGTGGATTAAACCCACGGGATCTTGGTACCAGCACTGAATTCTTCACGTTTACATCACAATCCACGAGATATTTTTTGGTGTTATGTTTGCAATGCTGCGGGTACACTACCCAGGCGAGAAACCCGTTCCCCTGGAGCCGAGTATGTTCCTCGTGGACTATGAGCGCACAGTCCAGGTCGTTGGAGATGTCGTCGTCCCGCAGCTCGGAGCAAGGCAGGCCGCACGCCTTGCCCGGCCCGCACCAGTACAGCTCGCTGATCTGGAAGATGCCATGGTCGCCGCTGTAGGGGTTGTTGGCGGTGGTGTCGAAGCGCGACTCGTGGTAGGCGATGCAGACCCACGTGGAGATGTGGTCTGGGCGCACGCCGAGCGCGCTCAGCTCCCGCGCCAGCTCGCAGCGCTCGAGCACGCGCGCGCGCGCCACCACCGACAGCAGCGCACACGTCAACCACGCAACGCGATACATCTCAGCATGCGTTTGACCGTCCTGCGCTCGCGCACTCATTTTTACGTGAGTGCCACCGACCTCCCGCCGCGCGCCGCTCTCCAAGTGTGTCGCGCCCGTATTTTCGTAGCAATCTTAATTGCATCAAGTTGAGCTGCCATGCATTTTAGTGCACGAATGCAGGTCATTGTTTCCAGGTTATAGATGTGGGATTGTCAATATCGAGTATAAGGCACCTAGTGAACATCATCGAGGCCAATAGTTCACCTTGAAGAAGCGCGTCATCATCTCATAGCACCGAATGTCGTGTGTGTCTACAACTCGGAACTTATACTTATAGTACTACGTATATAATATTAATAGAATGAATGTAAATATTTATTCTGTGCACGCACATTCTGCATTGGTTAAAGACGTGTGTTAAATGAAACATGTCCTATTGTTTCCAATCAAACACATACAATAAACCTACCGTGAGAAGATCTGGGTGTGGTTTATAAAAAAAATTATTATTGCGGGTCGCGATAGTTTTAAGGTCAATTTTTAATATTGTCAACCTGTTCCTGGAACATGTAACGAGCGTATTATTAGTACCTAATGTTCGGAGCTCTAGATTACCTAATATTTTCCTGTCATCAGTGTTTCGTAAATGTTAGTCGCAATGGTGTTACCTGGCGATGGCGGCTATGTTCAGACGTGTACAAGGTTGAGCGCGTGCATGCGCTCGCGCTTGTATGTAAACATTCGGCTGATTTCCGAGTCGGGTCAAGAGGTGAGCCGCTGGCCTCTGTTGCCTAATAATAAGTTTGAACTTAAAGATATAGGTAATCGTACATTTCTGATGCGTGACGCTTCAAATCTTCATATGAATAATCGTGACTATCAATCATTTCAAAGGACTATTGGATATAAGGATATTGATTTACATTTAATCAAACAGTAGTTCTGTTTGATTAAATGTAAAAAAGTGCTCATCACAAAATTATGCGAAATACTGTGCATAACAAGTAGTAGTGTTTTCTCATCACACATGGTTTTGAAAGGTGAGCTCACTATAATTTTAAATAGCAGTTAAGTCATTAATAAATAAACCTGTTAAATGCATTTAACCGATGTCTGTTATATAGGTTCAAATCCGAGCAAGCACCAATGTGACTTTTGCAATTCATATGTACTTTCTAAGTTTATCTTGGACATCACAGACATCGGTGAACCAAAACATCGTGAGGAAACCTGGACTTATAAAATCGCCAACCTGTCTTGAGCAAGCGTGTTGATCAATGCTCGTGCCTTCTCTGTTGAGAAGAGGCCTTTGCCCAGCAGTGGGACAGTAATAGGTTGGTATTATTATTATTTTATGCGTATAAATATTTTTGCAAAAAATAAAACCGACTTGAAAAACACAAAAAAGTGAATAATAGCTTTAGCTTCAGAAGTCCCTGATAAAACAAACTGAATCAACAAAAGTCAAACAAAAGTCACCGACTTCAGAAGCTAAAGTTATTTTTAACGTTTTGAAGTCGGGTTTTATTTTAGCATTCTTTTTTTGTATTCATCCATTTTTAGTTGCTATTTCACATTGTTAGCAATACATTTCATGGCAATAGGTTTATCCCCAACTAGCTGTGGCCCGCGGCTTTGTTTGCAGTTTGCTCGGAAAATATCCCGAGCACGTTGTAAATATAGCCTATGGCACTCGGGGATAATATAGCTTCCTATTAGTGAAAGAATTTTTAAAATCGGTTCAGTAAATCCAGAGGTTTACCCCCTACAACCTCACAAACACAATTCACAAACTTGTAGATCATACCTAACTGTCGCAATCTGGGAGTACTGTACACATCTACGTACCCCCTCAGGTATGTATCACGCATGTATATGCACAGGCGTGATATTTCGTTCGTTTCCGTGTTAACAATAAACATCAAAGCTATGGCAGCAATTAATCTTTTTAGAGAATTCCATTATATATCTCCGAAGCTCAGCATCAGATCTTCAGCAAATTTAACGGGACCACCGCAGAATAATATTCTTCCAAACAAGAGAGAATCATCAAAATCGGTTCACAATTGGCGAACATATCGCTGAACATCACGAAAAAAACAGACGAATTGATTATTACTCCCTTCCGTCGATGACGTCGGGTAAAAATTGAGCCGAAAATTTAAATCAAATTAAAGCACATTGGAAAGCTTTTAACGATGAGGACTAATTGGTCCTTTAATGGGTGGCCTCGTAGGTATGATGCGTGCATGTATTGCGAGTGCATGAATATTATTGACTGCATGAATATTGCTTTTCCAAAAATTTGATTTTGTTAGTGTCCGACCGAAGTTTCGATTTTGGCCAATTTCGGCCTAAAATCATGTTTCGGCCAAAGGTTTGGTTTCGGCCAGAAAACAGCCGATGCTTTCGGCCGTGCCGAAACTACAACATCGTACTTCCTTTTACAAAGTGCTGAATAACATGTAATATTCTGAAAATTAAGAGATTTATGGTCTAAGTTGCATCTTATTTATATGCTGATTTTTGTAGAAGTGTTATACAATGTTAAATTAAAGTAAAGTGATGATTTTCAATAAATAGAAGAAGTAACACAATATAATGTATATCATATTATACTAATTATAGTTAATAACTCTCTTTAAAAAAAGTAAAAGTAACATTTAAAATGTTCTATAGAACAAAAAGATTCCTATAGTAATAAGGAAATTTGAATTAGTCTTTCGAGGCTGGCTGATTGTGATTATAAAAAAACCGGCCGAGTGCGTGTAGGGCCATGCACAATGTTCAAAGTAGTGGCCCATCAAAATATGCGGACACTTCCTACGGTCGGATTTGCCTCCGAAAGTTGATTTTTATTGTAATAATGAAAAACGAACGTCATTTGCAGTTGAAAAACCTGTGCTCCGATTCATTATGTTTAGGAAAATATGTTACTCAAGTACATTTTATAAGTTGGTCGACTATTAATCGTAAACTTGTAAAGCCTACATAACTGTGATAGTTTTCCTTTTAACTTCGTTATATACAGCGTGTAACAGAAAGGGTATAATCATATGGAAGATTGTGGTACGGACCATCAAACTGAACAACTTTCTCTATGGGACCACCATCGAAATCGTAAAAAAATAATCAGCTGTCCCATACATTTGGGTCGAGTAGGTATTGCAATTTAGTACTACTACATAGAAATTTTTCATCCGTTATTAAAAAAAACCAGCTGTTCCATACTTTTTGATCGTGTAGGTATTGCACTTTCGTAGGCAACAGCTGTTTTTTTTTTAAATAATGTATGAAATAATTCTGTGGGGGGCTTAGACAGAGCTCAGAATGATGTACCTACTGAATATGTGGTAACCGTTTTTGCGTTGGTGTCCTTTCCACCCCGTATATATAGTACCACCGTGACTTTTTTCACACACTTTTATCTGGAAAGAACGGCCCACTGACATTTTATTCAACGTTTTAATCACATTTATAAAAGGCTCGGTTTCGGCCGAAACTCAATCAAAACCGAACCTTCGGTTTCGGTTTCGGCAACAAAACATGTTTCGGTCGGACACTAGATTTTGTTAACAGTGTGTTAAGAGCAGGCCACACCGCCAGATAGCGAGCGAGCTGGCGGGCGAAGCGAGGCGATGGAAACTATATAAACTACGCGAAGTTATGGCGCGGGCGAACTAAACTATGTGGGTACATACCGAAAACTACGTACGGACGGGCGAGGGGGCGGGCGGGAGATTGAGGGGAGCGTTCCGTCTCGCACCGGGAGACGCGGGCGACGTCATCGTTCACGTCGCCCGCGTATCATTGCTGGCATAGTCGGATATTTCGTTGGCATCGTTTGTATCGCTGACGTAGCTTAGCTCGATAGTTCGCGGTGTGAACCAAAGTACGAAAAGAGGTGAAACGATGCGTCGTTCGCCCGCTAACCCGCCCGCCAGCTGGCGGTGTGGCCTGCTCTTAAATCTTACTTCTTGCTATACCATTATATGGAGGGATCTTTGTTACTCAATCACGCCAGAACGGCAGAACGGATCTGGATAAAATTTGGCACAGACACAGATTATAGTCTGGAATAGCACATGTGTTACTTTTTTATCCCGGAAGTACGATCCCGGGGGCAATTCCCGAACTCAACGCGTGCGAAGCCGCGGGCATAAAGCTAGTCCTATGATAGAGCCCCTTATACGGGCTGACGTAAGCTATTGAAAATCTTATTACAATCCTGGTGAAAATCTTAGTAGAAATAAGAAACGATTTGAAAGCGGTGGTCACACGTTTATGATCAGAGATTCACATGAGCGATGTGCATATTATGATTGCAGGCTGATTGAATGCTGCAGAATATCGCTCGTATCCGATTGGCTGCATCCGACACTCCGGACCCCTGCTGTCAATCGAGATAATTCGTAAAGTGGGAGGTGATGCTTTTGCAAGTAATTGAGATTTGGACTACTGCGTTGCAAGTACATGCAGTAATACTTTGCGTTATTCAGAAACTGGTTCTTGGAAGTCCGATAGGTTGTCGCTACATGCAACATTCTGCTGCTGTAGCTATCCAGTTAGACTGGAAGCCGACCCCATCATAGTTGGGAAAAGCAGATGAAAATCAGATCTTAAAGGTTGGGTTTCTTGTCGTCCGTCTCTCTTTTTTTCAAAAGGAAAATAATTTTACAGTAAACTATGTGAAAAATAAAATATTACAATGTGGAAAATTGAAATGCAAAAGAACCAAGGAGGTTTAAAGGCCACGTAATTATTGTTTCCGTTCCACGGAGCGGCAAGGGAAGATATTCCTGCAAGTCAATTTCCAGCGATCAAAGGATTACTTACCTAGTAATAATGCTTTAGAGAAAGAACGAGATTTTTCAATCTTACAAATTGCATCTGCACTTTTGCACTCTTTGGATTTATTTTATTAGAGGTACCTACATTTGGCCTACATATACCTACTACGTTTTTTTCTCTTTATTTCTTTTGGGGTTTTTACCTAAACACATAATAATATGTCAACCCCATCGTGCCTTTTACCACATTATATTTGTAAGTAGAATTGTTTATTGAAAGAGCGCTTTTTTTTTTTTAATTTGTGTGCCGTCTTTATGGCGATGTGTCATTGCACTTACAAATGTACCATGTATGGTACAAAATTTAGAGCAAATACGAGTATATAACTTTGATTCGAAATACTTTTGTTTGTCACTTTTTCACGCCTAAAACACTGGACTGATCGGTACAATAGTAGATTTTATGCCAAGGGATCAAAATAATATTTTTACGGCGAGGTATTTTGAATCCAGAGCGAAGCGAAGGATTCTAGAGTAGAATCCGAGCATAGCGAGGGATTCCTAAATAGAATCCTGACCGTAGCGAGGGATTCAAAGTACATCGCCTGAGGGAAAAATATTTTTGCTCTCGAGTCATATACCTACTCTACTTTTCATTTCCTTCTATGAGTAAATAAATAAGAGACACTTTTAAGTTATTAATGAACAAGTTTAATTTAAAAAATAACCTGAATGTAAAAAGGTCAATTACAAATTTATATTTATATTTGATACACTGGCGCAATTTTGAAAATTGATTATCACTATTTTATTTGGGATTAATATAGTTGTGGATTTATTTATATTTTGAGTGTTTGTACTCTCAGTATCTGGCTGGTGCTCAGGAAAAGGCACTGACTCCTTTGATGTAGAAGGTCGTGGCGGCAATGGTATCAATTTTGGATTTTTGGATTCAGTTTAAAAAGTTTATTGATGTTAACTGTAGATTTAAGAATTGAGTATACACTCCAAAGAGTAGAAGGTTGTTTAGTTTTGGCTAATTATTAAAAATAGGCCAAAAATACACTTTTCGAAAATGTCCTCGCTCCTTTTCTATTTTTCCATAGTATGAAGTCATAGACCTTTAAATATTTCTCCCGCGATTTCGTAGGTAATTAGGTTTTGTATGACGTTATTAGCTTCTATTTTTATTGTTTCAGGAGTTAATGCACTATCACTTTTAGAACTCGAGGTGGAACTCATATTTTTGAAAAATACAATAAAGTCCGTACCGATTACAAGATCAGGGAAGTAAATCGCGCGCTTTTGTTTTTAGTTGCCGCGCTTCCCCGCACCGTACAGCCAACACTTATAGCCAGTAATTTATACAATTTGCGTTCGATTTCAATGAACGAGTCATGTTCCAAATTCAAATCTCATTATCGCCCGCTAAATAGTCTAGTGGTGAAAAGAGCTACTTTGCTCCCGCTTAAAGAGGAACAAAACGACACTTTTCGAATAGAAGGGATGAAAAGATTTGACAGATAAGTAGCCACAGATAGGTTATTTATTTAATGACTAGCTGTGGCCCGCGACCTTCGTTCACGTGTTTATTACTTTCCTTTTTTAATCAGATTTTATGAAAAATTCGGAGGGTTTTATTTTTTTGCATGTTAAAAGTAGCCTATGTTAAACCTTATAACATCAGCTATCTCCCAGTAAACCGGCTCGCCTCGTCCCATCAAAATCGGCCCAGCCGTTTCGGAGATTCTCCGCAACAAACAGACAGAAAGACAGACTGACAGACAAAAATTTAAAACAATGTGTTTTTGTTTTAAGTGCCGTATATATTTTCATTTGCATTCAGTAAAAAGCTGTTATTTTGATATTACAAACAGACACTTCATTTTTGTTTATTTGCGTACAATACAAATACTACATTTGTACGTATGTATGTATAGAAGATGCCTCCTTTGGCTAGTGGTCGCAAGTGCGACTGCTAAACGGAAGGTTTTTGGGTTCGATCCCCAGGTCATTTCATACAAATTTTATTGGGTTTTTCTTTCAGGAATTTTACAGTGTCAGCCGCTGAGTCTAGATTTGTGCATGGTTGATGGCAATAGACTTGCCCCCATTACATGGGACTCTTCTTTCTTTATCGTGTGGTTAGTGCCTCACCTGGTGTCAGAGTTTTTAGGCCGCCCATAGGCCTCTGACTTGGCTTTACATGCCGTCAAGAAATACCTCTCAGGCATGCTGGTTTCCTCACGATGTTTCCCTTCACCGGAACAAGTGATAATTATACAATACGCACATGAATCCGAAAAGTCAGAGGTGCGTGCCATGGGTCCGAACTCGAGACCTATGACTTGGCAGTCTGACGTTCACACCTCTAGGCTATCACTGCTAAAACATGGGACTTAAACATATCTAACGAAATGTGGGTGTACTATTATAGGTAGAACTCTGACTAACTCTTCAGGAATTACAGATCAGATGTTATGCTATAAAATCGCGCATCAGACGAACTCGCGGAAAAGCTAGTGGCATATAAAGGAGGTTGTTATAAGTTAGACGGGGTATACCTTCTCTCTGCTTTGTAGTTCCCAAACGGTTTGATACGAGTACCTATGTTTCGTGTTTGAGTTTATTTATGTAGTTGGTTGCAAAGACTTTGTTTATATGGCTGTATCTGAATGGGGTTTTGTTGGGGAGTGTTGTTGATTGAATCGAACCTAACTATCCTGTGCAGTACATTTAAACTTAACTAACTTACTTATTTTAGATACGGTCAGCAACAGAAGTAGCTTAACATTTCGGAATTTTAATTATTTGATGTACAGGACTCCAGCTATTATTTTTAATGTTTCAAAAGATTATTCTTTCGAATATTCCTTACTCTTCAATACTTTGTTAGTAAAGAGTAATATCTAACAAGTTTTTATTAAAACACCTGCTTTGAAACTTTGAGTAGTGTTAATCAACTTGTATCTACTGATGCTGACTGTACTTTCCTTGTTTTATATACTTAGAGTGAGCATAAATGAACAAAGAATTCACCAAATCAGGTAGTTTCTGCGACCAGCGCAATTTTTGTTTATCGAAAATTGCGGTGACCAACCAAACAAGGTGATAATGGCAATAACCTTAC
Source organism: Eugnorisma glareosa (assembly GCA_947578425.1). Classification (NCBI taxonomy): domain Eukaryota; kingdom Metazoa; phylum Arthropoda; class Insecta; order Lepidoptera; family Noctuidae; genus Eugnorisma; species Eugnorisma glareosa. Next base: position 27,751,758 of record OX387957.1, read on the forward strand.
TCAGGTAGGCGTCTAAGGAAAAAGTGTTTTGTGGCATGCGTTTGAGTCATTTGTAATCATGATCATTGAGAGTCTTATTCCAGCACTGGTCAGTATAGGCCCCTTCCTGTTTGTGGCATTCTTCCCTGGTCTGTGTGACTCTCAACCAGTACACGACCCGACAGGAAACGAGAGTAACTTTCATATCACGAGAAAATAATGTTTTAATTAAGACATGCCTAACATTTGTACCGCTCTTGAAACATTCGAGAAATTTTTGTTATTCGTGAATTTTTCGCTTCGGTTTGTTGAATACGCTTTCGCTGCAGTGTGAGAACCCCTTATAATATTAAATTATTTGGCTGTGTTGTTGATACACTCACGTCTACCACTTTAGTCCACTACGGACTACTAAGTGTTCGTTCGCAAAAAAAAAAAAACATTTACTCGCGATTCCTGGCGTTGTAACTTTGTAACTCGGTAGACAGTAGGTCCATGCCTCGTAATGTTTTATTTTTATTTATCACAAACACTACTAATATTACAGGGAATTCCTATGCGTTATCCAGGTCGTAAATTAAACTATCTTATACAAGCTGACGCTTTGCATTCCTGGTCAAATTCAAAGAGGTATCTGTATTAATGATTCTCGACCCGAATCGATAATAAAAAGGTTAGGTTTTGTTTTTCTTTTTCAGCATGCAGACTAGGGGGTGGTTTACGCTTACTTAAACCACCCCCTAGTTTGCATACTGTCCATGATTATACTTTGGAATAAACATGTGCGTTTGTGTGTGTGACGGCGCGTTTACAGGGCTAGGAACAGACGGGCTGCGTTTTAATACGGGTGATTTAAATTTACCGATTTCCGAAAAAAAAATTACCCTTTTTAGTGTCGATTCGGGTCGAGAATCATTAGTCTAAATATAACTTATCTTAAATAACATAACACATACAATATTGCTTTTGGGAATTCAGTCAGAGAGCAGGGAGCCTAAAATGGCTGATTAAGCAGAATCATAATAGGAAAACAATATGAATCACGTTAAAATTCTGTAATTGTAACTTTGTGACCATTTTACGAATTTTATTATAATTATTATTATATATAATCTACTAAAGCTGCCATTTTAGGCCTCCTGGAAAATAAATCGATCCTGTCAGCATTGCTTTCCTAGTTTTGATAACATGATATCATCATCTTGATTACAACATTGAAAAACATTTTTTATTGGTGCCCTGAGGAATGCTTGTAGTCGTCATCATGATCGTCTTTGTTCCCAGTTTGTTGAAACTCCAGTCAGGTTGAAATAATCGCACTGTCACAGAGACAAACATACCTTAGGGTCTGGCTAACTGTTGGCGTCAAAGCGTTTCGCTGCAACAATTTTTAACAGGACCAAAATGAGTTTTTCAATACACTTTCTCGAAAACTGGTTCTCATCGCACTACGATTAGGTTCAACATGCAATGTATTTCACACACGTGGGTTTTTAATATTTTTCCGCACACGTGCGGAAATAAAAATTTCCACAGATAAGTCCAAATGGGTTCAATGACTATAGCTTTAACGGTGGTGATTGTTTTTTTTTAATCTCGGCAAAGAGATATGCGTCTATACGGCGTAAATATTTTTTAGTATTTAAATTGTGTTTATAAATAGAATATCATAGTTATACATGATTATTTAAAACAAATATTTACTTTTTTGAACAAATTAACATATAATTGTGTTCTAAATGCAAAAATATTTGAATTTTCTTCTTTTCATATTAGGCTGCATAGCGGCATCATACCTTTGCTTCTTCTTCAGCCTGGCGAAAGCAAAGCGCGGAAAAAAGCAAATTAAATCATAGTTTCTTAGTAATTCCTGACAAAAATACTCTCTGTTTTAATATTTTATTTCTTCGAAAGTGTATTGAAAAACGTCGGTTGAGACGCGTGGGGATTTGTTATTGCATTTCTCGGCTCCATAACACCCTCGCCTGCAGTTCGGGTGTTAATTCCGCGCTCGAATGCAATAACAAAGTTTCCCCACTTATATCAAAATGTACTATTTCGTTACCATTCAATACATTTTCGACTTTTCGTCATCATTTACGCTAATAGAATGTAACTTTGTATAAGCCACCTTGTCGTTTAATGACATTCATCCGGTGGTAAAGCATTTACAAGGTCAACTAAAATTATTTATAGAAACACTTGCTCAGGTAACTGGATTTATAGGTAAATTAATCAAGCACATGTTCATAATTATTATTTTTTTGATTGTGGCTTAGTAAATCGGTCCTTTTATTTTATTTTATGTAGCAGTAGCAGTATACTTTCTTATACATTCAGATAGCTGTTATTTTGAAATTACAAACGAATACTTTAGTTTCTTTTTTTTATTATTGTATGTAGTATGTATTAGTTTACGCGTCAAGCGCTTGCCTACAAACCGTCCTCACCTCATGAGCTGCACGGTTTTGTCAATAATATTTTTATAGTCGTTTCGACTACATTTTTCTTAATGTACTATCGACGAATCATACGACATTTGTCGGGTTAATACTAAAGGATTGCACATCTATACTAATACCTTAACTTATATTATAATGTCTATATGGGGCGTCGCCCTTCAATTAAAACAAAGAATACGAGCCAACAATTTAAAACATGTGTGAGTGCGGCAACGTGCTCGCACGTCACAGAGACAATAAACTATGACAATATGTCTCTGTGTGCGAACGTATAAGCCAACAGTTGGCTGATATTTTTTGACACATTTGCGCACATTTGATGCTCTATTTAGACATTATATAATCAAAGACACTATAAATCAAAACGTAATCAGTAAGTTTAGACCGAGCGATCCTGTTTCCCTGCGTTAGTTAGGCCAATCCAATGATCCAAATACCTATAAACTGTAGGTCCTACTATTCCGTCGACTTCACTTTGAAATACTGCATTGAGTACCTTTAAGATTCAAAACGGGATGGTGAACTAGCTGGTAACTAACTTAATCGTATTTATTTATTTTGAAATAGGTACGTAGTTAGTTGTAGCATTCCGAGGAAGCCTGTTAAGTCCTCTCGCTTTGTTCACATAATTCCCAAGACATACTCAAGTGAAGATGAAACCGCATCGAAATCTGTCAAGTAGCTTAAAATTGGAAGCGCAGACGACAATACAATGCAATAGATATTATGTACCTTAGAGTATTATTGGTACTTGAAACCAGGCTTGTCTAATTTCCACCTCTCTATTTTATACTCAATTTAACGGCCCGTTGCAAAGATTGCAACTTTGATAGTTTATTTTGTATCTCAGAAAAGTGACACTTTAAAAGATTTTGTCCCCCAGATTACATGTTTGAAATTGATACCATCTATTGACTCTTCTTCTTCTTAGCGTGTCGATAGAAATCTAAATTGTGTCGGCCCAGAATTGTGCTACTAGTTTGGCGCTTTCGGTAGCGTCCATCAGTTCCTGTAGTGAACAAACAACAGGACACCCAGGGCTCGATATTAAGTGCTCCATCCTTTGTGGAACAGCAACACATTTACACTCCAGAGCAGACATTAATGAATCTCCACCTGAGCAGGTTTTCCTTGTTGCGACCAATCTATTGATTAATACAGGATTAATGCGTAGCCGCTATTTTGAAAATGAAATAAAAAGACGGAAGGTAAGCAGATAAAAATTCAGACAAAAGTACTTACCGACACAAGTGTACAACTCCATCGCTCCTTCCAGCAGACAGCCATCCTCTCGATTCAATCCGGTCGTGAAGTTCAGGCAGAAACAACCCTCATTATTATCCAGCAGCCACTCGTTTGCGGCGAACCGTTTCGTCGGGATCCCCTGGTATTCCGTGTCTGCTTCGTAGCGCAGTTCCACGGATCTGAAAATAATAAAAAGTATTAATAGGCATTCAGAGTAATTCCTTTCCTCAATGCGAAAGTAAGTTTGTTTGTTTGATTGTTACTTTTTTACGCCTAAACCAGTGAACCGATCATCCTGAAATTTGGCATATACGTTATCAGGTGTACAGTAACGGACATAGGGTACCTTTGAACCCGAAAAAAAGTACTATCCCCGAGGAAAACAACAATATCTTATGATAATAGATAGCGCAGAAAAAAAAGCTCCAAACTCGGAAACGGTGCGTCGTAGGGCCAGGCTTCTCAGAACCTACATGGTCTTTATAGTCAAGGTCAGCCTGATACTGTAATAAAATTGGAAAATTTCCGAAAAAATAGAGGATATTTTTGAAAAAGTATTTGGCTCTGGCATGAGGACGTGTGCCATAGCGCCCCTAATGCTACACTCCAATACAAATAACGTAATGTTTAACATTTAGTATTTAAATAATACTTGCATCGGTAAAACTTCTAACTAACGTCACTAAAGTACCAAAATTAGGAGTTCTCATTCCGCGCGGTACTTCGATGTAACTGGAATACCGAAGCTTATGCAAAGGAAACCGTAAACGAAGTCTTTGTTGTTTGTGTAGTTAGATGACATTGACAAACACTGGATTACGCATAACTTTGTGCACTTGGAACTGATTTGCAAATAGGTTGAGCAAAATTGACTAATTGACATATGCTCGTATGTAGAAGTCATTGTGATTGTCTGTAAAAAGATGGAATTCATGCTTTGCTTTCTTAGACGGTTCTTCATCATCATCATTTCTGCCGAAAGGCTTCCACTGCTGGACATAGGCCTCCCCCAAGTGTCGCCACTTTGAGTCCCGTGCGACTCGCATCCAGCGGATCCCCGCAACCTTCACCAGGTCATCGGTCCTCCTAATGGGAGGCCTTTCAACGCAACGTCTTCCAGTTCGCGGTCGCCACTCAAGAACTTTTCGGCCCCATCGGTTTGGCATTTCATCGGGCTACATCGGTAACCTTGGTTCTCTTGCGGATGTCTTCAACAGACGTACGACGTAGTCTTACTTCGTTCAAATTCTTGCCTATTGCATACAAATTGTTGATTATTATTGTTGTTGTTGTCTTGACTATCTATAGATACAAGTTAGTCTTAGTGAGAGCATGTAAGTAATGAAGTACGAGTTACGTAAATACGAGTCAGTCTAAGACACACTTGAATCCATTACTCAACAGAATATACCATTGATTAAAGCATGAGGTCTGCTCCGTGCTTTAGGGCTTTTGTGCACGTCTAGGAATTCTACTGACCGGCAGTTCGATTTTTTACGGTCCGATGTGGCATGAAAAGCACGGATGATTAGCTTGTGCACTTGTCCGTCTTTACTCGGATCGGTGCGGCGCAGTTTAGGGTAGCTGTCTTTGTAACTACACTCCACGCACGCGTAATTACGCAAGGAACGATGAGTTTCTTGGAACGTCGGGTGGCTTGCTTACTCTACGTGCGATGACGTAGAAGACAAAATGAATATTGGGTTCATCCCCTTATAAGAGAAAAATACCTGACATTTTACATAAACCACAATAAATTGAGGCAGGACGAAAGACTTTTTATTTTCGGCTGACAATGCCTAACTAAAATAAAACCGGTCAAGTACGAGTCGGGTTTGCGCTAGGGTTCCGTAACATTACCTAAAAAAAACACGTTTGTTGTAATGTGAGCCCCCTTAAATATTTATTTTATTCCGTTTTTAGTACTTAGTAGTAAATGTAGTGTGAACGGGCCTTAGTGTACTTTAATTTTGCAGCGAACATCCAAAGATTCAAAGGTGTTCTCGGTAGGTTGGACTTGTGAAGACCTCTAGTCTTTAGCAAGAAAGAGGGCCTTGAGAGGGCGAGGGTGAGGGCTGAGGGAGGGTGTTGCATATCACTCACAGCCCGACAGTCCGCCAGACAGACAGTCCTACCGAAAACAGACAGTGATAATCCTATTCATCGGCCAAACATCCGGCAATCGCTATGTATAGTTCACCTTTGAGCCGTGTATTCGTGAATTGTGCCTCGATATTTGCTCAAACAAATACCGGCTAAGTGCGAGTTGGAGTCGCGCATGAAGGGGTTCGTACCATCGTAATAGCCCCCTTTCATTTTTAATTTATTTTTATTTTATTTGTTATAGCAGCAACAGAAATACACATTCTGTGAAAATTTCAACTGTCTAGCTATTAGGGATCATGAGATACAGCCCGCTAACAGACAGACAGACGGGCGGACAGCGGAGGCTTTAATACAAACACCCTAAAAACGTATACAAACAAAGAGAATTGTCGTGAGAATTTCAAAGGCAAAGCTTAATTGGAAACTGTACTGTCAACTCTTTCTAGCCTACTTAAGTGGTTCTTAATTCAGTGCTAAACCGCTAAAAAGCTAACTTTAAAGAAAAACCAAACCAAATTAAGTCAGAAACAAAATTAAGTTATTCCTAGTGCATTCAGTAGTTTCTGCCTTTTCCCGCCCGTTTGTGCCATGGAAAAATGTTAATTTTTATGTACTCATGTGTATAACTTTTTGATATCGCTATTTGAGGAACAAAGAGCTATAATTTTAACATCGCCTTTTCGCGTTCGCCTCCGTCCGCCATTGCCTTTAAAAGTAGGTAATCAGTTTTATAGTAATCAGTCTCACTAAAGTCGTTAGACAATTCCACTTTATTTTACTCATGAGTTGATGAATTCGGTAATCATAAGTAGGACACCGACGAGAGGGAGTTTAACGTCCTCTGATGAAAGGGTGCAACGAGACGACAATTAGGGAAATGGGTAACCCCGATTTGAGTACAGTAGACGGCGTTCATAGACTACGAAACCGAACCTTTCATTTCGCCTGCTTCGCTGAAGGAATCATCATATAGGTACCCTCTAATACATTGTGAGTTACACGACGTACCTCTTGCCGGACACCTTGATCATCATATCGCCGCGCTGCGCCGCGCCTTTGAGAACACTGACATTGGTACACTGGTTATATACGGTATATGTGCGGTATGTACGGTACATAAATATTATGTACGATATCCGAGGCCCAATCAATAACATCAATGTCGTGTATCAACGCAGTTAGTGTGTGTGTGCGCACTTCAACATCATAAACGAGGCTTAGTTGACCGACACAAAGCGAAATATTTCAGCGGTATGCTTTGTACGAACCATATGCAATTTGCGTTCGGCCACCAAAATGTATTACCTACATGAAAGCAGCTATTAATTATTTAACATTATATTACGCCTATAATCCCCAACGAGTTAAGCAGAGGTGTAATAATAGTACACCCACATTTCGCAAGTTGTGTTACAGTGGGCGAGCCTATTGCTGTCAGTGGCGGACCTAGTATCATACAAGCCAGCCCGGCTTGCCTTACAATCAAACTCAACAAATAAAAATAAAAACATTATTTACGTTTCTTTACGGGTTTCGGCCGGTGCTAAGGATTTCTCTTTCACACCCGCTGGCTTGCATCTGGCTTCTGACCTCTCACTTTCTCCTAGCAAATTTTTAATACATCTGTAGGTACTTATTTGGAGATATTGTACTTTACTGTGGTAATTGGGCTTTGCCTCCCTTTCAATGAAAAGGAGCGGGCACGCCACTGATTGCTATCAACTGGGCACAAATCCGGACTCCGAGGCTGTTTTTGAGAATACATCGATGGAAGAATTCAATAACACTTTGCGAACTCAATAGCTCATACTAGTTACTACACAGTTGCATTTGTGCCGAGACCAACGAAGCAGCCCTTTTTTATTTTCAATTTCTTTGTGTACCAATTTGCTTTAGTATTTGTCATTGTGATGTTGAGTTTTATTGTATTCAATTGGTCTGTTATTGTGTCGTATTGTTGCGCTCGATATGAACAATAACTGGATTCATATTTTGTTGAGCACGATAGTACTTGAGTCGAGATTGGTTTGGTTTCGAAGTTGAATACAAACTCAGTGTTGATTTTTTATTGATGGCAACTGTGCCGATGATGCTGAAATTTCTGTAAATATCAGATGTGATATACAAAAAAAACTTGGAAAAATAACTTTAACTTCAGAAGTCGGTGACTTTTGTTTGTTCGATTGAATATTTTTGCCACCGACTTCTGAAGCTCAAGTTATTTTTCCACGTTTTTTTGTTATTGAAGTCGGTTTTATTTTTTGCACAAAAGTTTTTTTATTTTTCCTTTAGTAGTTTCAATAAGTATTCTACACAAATATTTGCTATAGGTACATTTATTTTACATTGTTAACAACTCCTTTTATGGTAATAGGCTTATCCCCAATAAAATGTAACTTATATCGTTATCATACCTAACTGTCGATATCTGGGTGTACTGTACACATCTGCGTACTCCCTCAGAGCATACAGGCGTTATGTAATGCTCTAATATTGTGTAAAAAATAAACATCCAAGTGATTGCAGCAATCACGACAGATTTTCTGTCCATTAATGAAGCGTTCCATTGTATATCTCCGAAGATCAGCATCAGATCCTGACTCATACCTTCCATCATCAGCTCAGCAACATGAGATAATGATTATCAGGTACAAATAACGTTAGAAAGTACCTATATGAAAAACATTGTAAAATGTCAGGGTTGCCCTCGATTTCCCTGGGATCCCATCATCAGATTCTAACTTTGTGACAAAGGGACCACCTCAGTAGTATAGGCTTTCGAATAAAAAAAGAATTTTGACAATCGGTCCACAATTGCGGACAAATCGGTGAACATACGGGACACACAGTCAAACGTAGAACCTTTTTTTTTTTTACCGATTGGAAATCATCAAATAACCCCTCCCGCTCTGGGCTGAGCAGGAGGGAGTGTCAGACTTTTACTGACTAAAACCCATCCATGTTCCTTCCTTTGCCCTTTGTGTTCCAGGGCCGCGGGATCTCTTTCGAACAGTCCCGCAACCCTGGCAGGCGTCGGCCCTTACGGACCCCTTCCTGTTTGCTGACTCTCTTTGAGGCGCGCGTGGACCACGAACGCGCCGTCGACACGGCCGGTCGTCATAAGACGGACGGACGGCGAGCTAGCCCATAGCTCACCGTCCACAGGCCCGCGTCTACGGTGGCCGGGGGCCACCACGTGGCCCCCGACGCCCGGTGCGTCTCCCGCGGCGGCTGGGACGTGAGGTTCTCTCCCTCTCACGTCCCGCCACCTCCTTCGCTAGCATGACTGCTTCGCAGAAGGAGGTGACGGCGTCCCATTCCGTCTCGCTCCGGACCATGGATTGAACCAGCGCCGGACGCGAGAGGTCGCCGCCGCCGATCGCCGCTACGAGGACACGGCGTTGCTCCGCCCAAGCGGAGCAGACCTGCACAGTGTGCTCCACCGTGTCCTCCGGTCGATCCTCGCAGTGGTGACCCCGGGCGTTTCGTCCCGCCCGATTAGGTGCAGGAACCTCCCGAAACAACCATGTCCGGTGAGGACCTGCGTCAGGCGGAAGGTGAGGGCGCCGTGGCGCCTCTCCAGCCACTCCTCAAAGAGGGGACTTACCGCCATTATAGTGGCGTGCCCTGCACGGGGTTGCGACAGTCGCTCTCTCCATGTCGCCATGAGATCACGCCGGAAGTCTGTCCGCTGAGCGACAATTTGCCGCGGCAGCGGAGTTTCCCCCCGGCGTAGTGCCTCCACGCGCCACTCGTGCAGGCGCGCGAGGACTATCGCCTCCAGATCCCATGGCGGCAATCCGGCAAGGAGGCTCGCCGCCTCGCCGGAGATCGTGCGGTACCCCCGGATTAGCCTTACGGCTACCACCCTTTGGGGCGCGTTCAGATAGTGGGCGGCTCGCCGCCTCAAAGAACGCGCCCACACCGGGGCCCCGTAAAGGGCCATGGACCGCACGACCCCCGCGTAGAGCGTCCGGCAGGAGGCGTTTGGACCCCCCAGGTTGGGCAAGAGCCGCTTGAAGGCAGCCCCGGCCCGTTCCAGTTTGGGGGCCAAACGTCGGAAAAGCTCCACGAAGTTCCACCGGCTGTCGAGGACGAGACCTAGGTACTTCAACGTCGGCTCGACGCCGATGGGAACCCCTCCCACCGTGAGCATGGATCCCGACGGTGGCGCATTCCGAGGCCCATGAAAGCACATGGCCTCGGACTTGTGCAATGCCACCTCGAGACCCAATTGCCGAATCCTCTCCGCAACTATCGCAACCCCGCGAGTCATCAGCTCGGCCGCCGCCTCGTGCGACCTCCCTTGCGCCAGCACCAGCGTGTCGTCAGCGTAGCAAACTACGCTGACGCCGTCAGGGAGGTCGGCGCGCAGCACCCAGTCGTAACCGATGTTCCACAAGGGCGGCCCCAGAACCGATCCCTGTGGAACACCGCACGACATCTCTCGCCGGTTCCACTCTCCGCTGCAACCAGGGTAGATGACGTACCTGTCCGTCAGGTAGTCCCCGACCACACGACGAAGGTAGGTCGGCACCCGGTGATACCGGAGTGCCTCCCTAATGCAGCTCCAGGGCATGGAGTTGAAGGCGTTGGCGATGTCGAGAGACACCGCCAAGACCACCCCACCCCGGGACACCGCATCCCCCGTCGTGAGGGCTCTCACGCGCATGATGGCGTCCACCGTCGAGCGCCCCCTGAAACGTAGAACCTTCTGATTTTGTTTGAAGTCGGTTAAAATATTGTCAAAAGAGTTTTGGTGAAACATTAGTGAACCGCTAACAATACATTTAATGGTAATAGGCTTGTCCCCAGTAAAATAGAACTTAACATATCTAACTATCGAAAAGTTGTACAGTACACATCTGCGTACCCCCTAGAGCATACATGCGTAATATTATGTTATGATGTTGTATAAACAATAAACATCCAAGCGATTACAGCAATCACGACCGATTTGCCGTCTATTTTTGAAGAGTTCCATAGTATATCTCCGAAGATCAGCATCAGATCTTCACCAAATTCTACCAAACAAAAAAATAATCATCGAAATCGGTTCACAATTGGCGAAGATATCGCTGAACAAACATACAAAAAAAAAAGTTCATACGACTTGATAACCTCTTCCTTTTGGAAGTCGGTTAAAAACAGCGCAAGTTGCATGGCGATGCAAGCGCTGTTGAAAAAAACTAGACGGGACATTAGTTCAGTATTTTTTTTTTTTTTTTGTTACCTATCAGTGATTACTATTGATTACCGAGAACGCACGTCAGAGGTCCCTAATTCTTTAACTTTATTTAGAAAACAATAGCTAGCGAATCTTAATGAAAAAGTGAAAATAAATCTGTCCTCGGAAGAATGCAATGTAAAAATCATCTCTGTTTTACTCAGTTTTGTTTTTGCCTGATTCCATTTTGAAACTCCCTACATTTGTAATTTAAAGCGAAGAGGACTTAGAATAGAAATAACAGACTACATTGTGCGAACGTTCAGACAGCCGCCTCGCGTCGCGTCGGTTAGCTGAGCTAACTATACTTTATTTGACTTGCAACAAGTGGGCAGTTCGTAATTAACCAAGTCTAGCTATTTCAGATTAAACAGGCTGCACGACCGCAGTTTCAATCGGAAGGACTGCTAATAAATTTCAGCAAATTAGTGACTCAAATGCGTTATATGAACGGCACGGACTTAATTATATTATAACGGACGCGACTGACAATGTATTGTCTTGTCTACTTATCAATAACTGTCTAATTGTTAATAATAATAATATCCAGAATCGGTTTGACAAAACCTTTACCTTAATTTAATTATGTACGCATCGCATTATGTATGTACCTTTTGGATGTGTTCCACTAAAATCGAATCCCTCTAATAAAACTTGTACCCAACTTCAACTTCAAATACTGTATGTTTATAATGATGAAGCTAATACTACATGTTATTAAAAGCTTTCAGACGGAAATAAACCATATGTGCACCCGCACAGGCAAGAATATTAAAAAAAAACCATTAAATTATTACAAATGCTATTGACCGATCGTGTATCCGTAAAAGAGAGCGAGACAAACCAAGGGGAGAAAGGGGGAGTACTCGTATCTCTACTGAAGTCAGCACGTTACAACTATGCCTTACTGTTTATGTAACCGTAACGTTGAACGGGAGCGACAGAGATAAAATAACTATTGCACTTTATGCTCTTGAAATTCAGCACGCACACAGGCTCCATGTTGAATTTCGATTCAATCTGAAAGCGAAGTTCATGGCAGTGTTCGCCTGCTGGATGCACACAGCGACAGGGCCGATGACGCAAACGCGATTCAAGAGAAATCTAGAATCCCCTGTATGTAGTACGTACACCGGGATACTAATGATAAGGCTTTTACTCGGAACTCTCTTTTGATGGGTTTTACGCGTTATTTCGTTTAAGCTTATTGGTACGGTTTCCAATTAAAATACTGTTATCTGTAACTTTGTTTTTTTATTTATTGTATAAAATAAATATTGTATTTACGAAAAACGAAAATAAGTTTGTATGGTATGAAGGCGTACATTTATTGGTACTGGTAAGGTTTCCAATTAATTTTCGAAATGTAAATGAAATAGTCCGTATGTCAGTGTTTGAGCTGGCCTGGTGTATTTCGGATTTTCAACTGCTTTTGCTTCCGTTGGAGTTCCAATTTAGGCGACCGGGCTTAAATAAATATGTTGCACTGGGTACGTATCTACGCCGTGCGACCACCTACGACCTAGCATAGTTTAATATGTATACTCTATCAATGCGTTTTCTGAGTCTACGAGAGCACGGAGAACCCTTAGCGCTGCTAGAGGCAGTATTGGCAAATGTGTTAATTGGAGTGCACAGCCTCCACTCCGTTTATTACAACTGCAAGCTGTACGGTAGTTGTATGTAAGCTGGCCTCGTATTCTATTGAAACACGAAGTGCTAGGCCAAAGTGCTACTACAGAATGTACGCAAAAGTAAGCAACTATCTGGTATATTTTTAAACCAAAACAGTGTTTCTTTTTTACCCGACTGCCAAGGAAGGGTTATGTTTTTATCTTGTATGTTTGTCTAACTTGCAACAAAGTCAAAAGTATGTTTTGAACATAGGATCTTTTTAAATCCCATGTTTTGCCGTCAACGGCGTATAAATTTGAAGAACGTGTATATGTAATATGAAGAACATATTTAAACGGAATTAAATTATGTCAACCTCAGACGAGAGAAGCGATTCAACTGTAAATTATTTCCGAAAACATAGTTAGCATTATTTCAAACAATATTGTAGATCTTTGACAGTCGTTACAGGAAGTGAGTGTCCCGAAAGACTGACAACCAGTCTTACCAAAGGTTATCGTATTGCCCAGCAGCAACTGGGTTTTGTAGGTCAGATTGGCAGTAATTCCATCTAAAATAGCGGTATTCAGTGGCATCTTTTTAAAAATAAATTATAGTAAAGACCAGAGCTATGTCAGTCCACCTCGAGTCAAATCATCCTTTTTGCCTTGCAGATACTGTAATTGGATACCTTTCAAAGGAAAGCACTATTAGTAGCTAACGAAGAAGCTTGCTTCATTTACGGCTTCGCTGAGTTGATTAAAAATAACTCATTAAAGTACTGAATTGAGTCCTGATTTAATTAGGTACGTATTTTTCTGTTCGAGGAAGCGAATCAAGGTTTTCTTTTATAATGTACTAGCGACCCACCCCGCCTTCACACAATACACGGTACACATGTATTGTTGTATACATAAACCTTCCTCTTGAATCACTCTATATATTGCTAAAAACTGCATTAAATCCTTTACGTAGTTTAAAAGATGTAAGCGTACAAACAGCGGGAGCGTCTTTGTTTTATACTAAGTATTTATTAAACAAAGATTTTTATCTTTCACAGAAATCGATGGAGGATTTAGATGTTTTTCTTTAGTTTTTATTTGATTCTTTAGAAAAGTAATCCTTTAGACAACAAAGGCGTATTTTTATCTGATTTCAAAAGCTGTTTATGGTATCAAAAAATATCTTGAAGTTAACCCAAAAGAAGCCCATAACTCGCGACTTAAATGGACGAGCAGATTGGGGTCATATGAACTTGTTTCAAGCCTGTAATGAATCGCAAAATTCCAGGCTTAGAGATTCTTTATACAGGCGTATGTAGTTTCTACTATGCGGATTATTTAATACGCTCGGTAACCTCGAATATAATTCCTGTACTTTGATGTCTCTAATGAATTGATTGCGTTTTGTTTTGTAATCTTATCTGAACTATATTTAGCGGGTACAAAGCATCCCTGCCTGGCTGCCTTCCTGGCGAAGCGAATATAATATTTCGTTATTATGGACGGATATATTCCGAACAGACAAAAACAATCCGACTATTCTGCGTATTTCTATTTTGTGTATTGTGCCTGGTCTATTCTTCGTTCGTGTTCGCCTATCAACCTTCTATTAAGTAATCTACTATTGATTGCTAAAAAACCAATGAATTATATGGCTAATGACGTTGACGCCCGGATTCACATAACTGACGTAATGCGGTTGTACTATGGGTTACTTCTGCCTAGCCCTGAGCGGAAAACATGTGTGAGATTATGTTATGTTGGGAAGAACTAGAGGTTGGAGAAAGAGGAAGTAGGATCATGATTATGATGATCATGGCAACCAATATGTTATTTTTTTGTTGCAGGAGGTGGCATTGCTGGATAACACCGTGCAGATGGATCGATTCGAGGCGGTTCCTTTTCCAATGAATTTTACGGTGTGGATCTTCAACATCACCAATCCTGACGTAGTGCTGGCTGGTGGTGTGCCAGTTGTGAATGAAGCTGGACCATACATTTATAATTGAGTACCTATGTATATTAATCTTTATAGATAAAGCCTTGTGTACGATGGGGTTTCCAATCCGTAGAATAATCATCGGCCAGAAAGGAGGTGACTGCTGAGATGACGAATAATAGAGAAGTATGGAAGAACAAGACATGCTGTGAATAAATTTGATTAATGCAGGAAAATGATTCTTGAGTGCTCATCTACGATACATAAGGAACTATTGTGCAAGAACTGACAGTTAATGCCGTGTGTTGTTAGTTGTTAACAGATAAATCTTTTTTACATATCTTAGACTAGGCACGAACATTTACTACATTACATATTTAAAAAAATATCGATCATATTATATTCGGATGGTTATTGCATCAGCAAGGGTTACAATTCTGATGAACTTAAATATCACGAATCACAACTGTAAGGTTATCCATAGGTTAAAATACAACCTTGGTTGGCACAAATGGGCCTAAGTCGATGAAAACCACAAAAATTTCTTGAAAGTCACAAAAGAATCATGTGACGTAAATGCACTATAGAAAATGTTTACCTCTGAAGTGTTATTTTCAGAAACACACTATTTTATTTTGAAAGACATTTCTACGGATTCCAAGCTTGCTGGTTACGTGACTTACCAGAAAAAATCTTTACAAAAACTTTACTTTTGTTTACCATAAGAGCAAAAAATATTTAAATACTGTGCCTGCGGCTTTGCTCACGTGGCCATGTATTCTTTTGACATTCTATGGGAATATTACGATATGGGCTAGTGAGTAATACATTGGGGTACAATAATCCAAGAGTCCAATAGGTGTTTAAAGAAAAAAAAACAAATGGTGGATTTTTGACGTGAAGTAGGCGTGCGTGGTGATAGACCTTTGAACTCTAGTGATTTTAACTGAAACTTTTACTTTATGTCAATTAAGTGACAAATTGTGAATTAAATTAAAATCTTTTTTGTTTTGTTAGAAAAGGTCATGGAAATGTATTGTTGTATTTCTGGATGCTCCGACACATCCAAGAATAATAAAACATAAATACGATGATGTAAGATTTTACTATTTTCAAAATGTTTGATAGCATTCACATGCCCTGGTTAAATGATAAACGAGAAAAAAGGTAAAAGCATAGATATAGCCTTAGATTCTAACTGTTTCATCAAATTAGCAAGTTTTGTATTTGGATGGTGTTGGAAATAACTCATTCATTTTTAGACCCTTATCGTAACCCATCTTTATGTAGTGGTTTGTTAATAACGTCCAATTTTATTAACTTATCATTAACAGTTTTAAGTTCATCTTCTAGTTCATATGGTTTATGAGTACCTCTTCTTTTTTTCATCGGTTAATAATATTTTAAGAAGTAATCATTAGTAATTAAGTAGTAGTAATTATAATATTGGCTACTTAGAGGTCATAAAAGGCGTAGAATTCGGCTCCTGATGGTTTTTCTTAACTTTGCGTAGAGAAATCAATTGGAGGGAGTTGTGGTGTTGGTAAACTTAACGAGATGGGAACGTGGATAGGTGACGCAATCCATATCGACATTCCGTACCTAGATTGTAGAGATCAGATAGGCAGTCGCTCTGTGGAAGCGATCCCAAGGTTAAACGTGGGCAATCATTTTGAATAGTAGAATTTTGATTAGTCTCAGGGAATGAGTTACTCATAAATATGAGTAACTCATTTTTTCGGGTTATGCGACTATTGAGTAGCTGATATTTTTTTTAGCGATCATGTTGGGTGCCATAGAAAAAGCTGTCATTTTCATGAGTACTGCACGCCCTTGAAGTATTATAGTTGACAACAGGCTTAACAGATGATGATAGATGTTGTGAGTAATGAATAACTCACCGGCAGATATCTGTGTTTATAGCAAACAGGCTCTTGCTAGTGTCCACGAAGGGAGCGAAGATCCCGGAGTCAGTTCCATTGATCGCGTTGCACAAGCTCATGCCGCCCTCAGGCGGATTGATCCACTCCGAGAAGTAGCGAGACTCTCCGTACCTTCAGATAAATGACAATTATTTATTTCTGTACATTGGTGTTAAGAATATTCACAGATGACTGATGAGATGACAAGTAGAAGTGGAAGAGGAAGACATGCTGCACTGACCCTAAATATAAGGGATCAGGGTAGAAGTATGATGCTGATTGTATTAAAGATCACTGTAACACTGAGCACACGGCATTGTACATAGCACAGTCAGCATCAGAAGTAGATTAACACTACTCAAAGTTTCAAAGCAGGTTTTTGAATAAAAACTAGTTAGATATTACTCGTTACTAACAAGGTATTGAAGAGTAAGGAATATTTTAAAGAATAATCTTCTGAAACATTAAAAATAATAGCTGGAGTCCTGCACATCAAATAATTTAAATTCCGAAATGTTAAGCCACTTCTGTTGCTGGCCGTACCGCACGTTTTTTCCTGCGTAATTTTTAGATCATATAGCAGTTCCAGTGCATTTGATTTGAACTGTATAATCGTTGGGTTTATTGGCAACCAGGTTTTATTGACGCAGAAAAACTACAATTGATTCGCTGTGTATTAGCACTGTCGTCAGTGTTGCATGGGATACGAATTATATTTTTATGATAATATATTATGTACTATGTTAGTATGTAATGTACTCGTACATGTTATATGTTTGGGCCAAAGCTGCCTGAAAATAAATGAGTTGATTGATACAGATCAGTGTTCTAAGATAGTATTTTGATTAGAGAAGTACACTGGACTTGATCAACAATCATATAACAAAATAAATGCACCTCAACTGAACCTTACCTCAAGATTCGACCCAAATCGGCGGGGTCCTCCGTCCCTCTCAATACCTCATATTCTTCACTGGGTAGTTGCTGTTTCTGTAATCATACACACAAAATGGCGTAATCTGATTAAAAGTCTAGAACGTCTCAGTCGTCTACTAGTCGCAGGCGCGATTTCTGTTTTTTTTTTCTCTTTGTGCCATGTGACATATTTTCTTTCTTTTGTTACGGTTTTGATACCATAGGTGGAACAAAGTGTTCTAGAGTATTCCAAAATGTAGGTATGTCAGTCAGTACCTCGTATTTATGTCATTTTGGCTTTGAGCTGGCCTAGCGGGGCACGGAGTTTCAAACTCGGTTATAAAATACAACCGTGATGCTTTGTTATTATATACTTAAGTATATTGGAACCTATTTCACTTTGTTACTATTAGTGTTTAATATATATGCGAAAGTTTGTGAGGATTGATGGATGCTTGTTACTCTTTCACACTAAAACTACTGAACGGATTTGGACGACATTTGACACAGAGATAGTTTATAACCTGGATTAACACATATGTAGGATACTCTTTTTATCGTTTTCATCTTATCTCCTCTTTCTTTCCTTTTATTCGTTTGTTTTAGTACGATCCCGTGGGACAATTGCTGAACTCCACGTGGGTGAAGCCGCAGCCTTACAAGCTAGTTCTTATATAAATTTTTGTGGCAACGTTCAAAGCAACAAGTTTTCACAAAACCTGTAGTGATCGCCGCCGGAAAAACTCTAAGAGCTCATTTACGTAGACGCAGCGCGATGAGCGTTTTTTCCGTTTACGAAGAGGCGGCGCGTGCCGGCGTGCAGCGGCCCGCGTTACCGCACGCCCATACACAAACTTATAGCAATGTACGATGTTGTTTACGGAGACGCGGCGCGTGGTGCGGTGCGTGAGGAGCAGCGGTGGCCGCTGCGTCGTCCGCCGCGGTGCCCGCCGCGTCGTCCGCCGCGGTGCCCGCCGCGTCGCCCGCAGCGTCGCCCGCCGCATCGCCCGCTGCGTCGCCCGCCGCGGTGTACAACTTCCTTAACCTCCCACACCCAAACCCACGCTACTTGAGCAGCTGACGGTCGGTTCTCTTATTAGTCATATAAGATCAAGTATCTATGTCAATTTCAACCGGCTTACTATGACTTTTTCATTTGCAACGGTATCTCCCGGACTATAAGCGCGTGTGCCGCCGCGTTCACCTCCGCGGGCGACGCAGCGAGCTCCGCCGTGGGCACCGCCGCGTTCACCGCGGCGGACGACGCAGCGAGCGCCGCATGCAGTACAAGCAAACGCGCGTAAAATCGTTTCTCCGTAAACGATCTCATACATTTCCATATGTTTGAATTTAAAGCGGGCCGCGCCGCTCAACGTGCCGCGTGTACGTAAATGAGCCCTAAAGGTGGCTGTACACTTTCGCCCAAGAGCTCTCTCTATGTCTCTTCTGAGACTTCTCGCAATAAACCGTCAAAGGACGACAGCAAGCGGGGAACACCGAGGCTAGACGAGTGCCCATACACTCTCGCATTCGCTTGGCTCGTGGTGTCTCGGCGAGTCCCGTGTACAGCCTTCCTTAAAGAAAGACTGCAGTTTCACCGCCGGCAGCGACAAACTATGGCCATTTTCTCGCTCAAGAAACGTACAATAGATATAGGTATACATGTCTTGTAAGCAAAAGAGATGCATATATTAATAGTTGATTGCTGACTGTTTACACTGCTGGCGAGGACTCCCTACACCAGTTTGTCACTGAGCGACAAAAGCTATCAAAGAAAATACTCGCTCAGCGATACTTGCTCGCTTGGCAGACAGAACTCGCGCCGACAGACCAACCACCGGTAATTCCTACCTAGAGTGCGGTTCTGAGTGCACATATTATGAATTCAGAACAATTACTAGAACTATCATTGTTCAGAGGACGACGGTGATGTATTTTATAGTGTGCGAGTGGTGCGAGTAATCGCCCGTCGAACTCGCATACTCGCTTATAGCCCAGCGAAAAAACTATGAGATCTACACTCTCGCTTCTTTTTGCTCGCCAACTCGTTTCTAGTTTCTAGCTCTACTCGCTTCTCGCTCATCGTTGGCGGTGGGTCAAGTGCCAAAGGATGAAAAACACAAGCTCCCGTCTTGTTACATATTGAGGTTTAACTTCAGCTCGTGCTTAGGACACAAAACATGTGGAGCGCTTGCGAGTAGGACTTGTGTCCTTGCACTAAATCAGATGAACCTGATTTTGAATACAAACATTTTTAAAGAATATTCAGCACTAACCTTCTTGTTTATAGGGTTTCAATGACATTCTAAATTAAGTCGGCCCATTTGACGATGAGTTTAGCTCTTAAACATACACAGTAGCCTCCGCTCCCGTGATGTGCAAACAAAAGGACGTTTGTGGAACGCCACCACAAACACTCCAAGGCAGAGTCAACATGAATATCCACCTGAACTGGTTTCCCTTGCTTCGGCCAGCTTGTGTCCGGAGTCTACTTAGAGACTTTCAGGTCAACTATAGCAACTCGTGTGCAGGTGTAACATTTTCAGCAAGTGGCACAAATGAGTTGGATAGAGGAACACTCGACACAACTTGAATATTTTCTTAGAACGTTCACAGTGAGCAGTACTAATAAAACTTATGCTTTCTGAAAGTGTAGTTCCTTGTTTTTAAAAGCATGTTTTTTTAAGTAGTCCGATTCTTTCAATAGAACTAAAAGAAACGGACTACTTAAAAAAACATTGTTGTAAATTCTGACAAAAATATATTGTTTACAGGAACGCCACCAAAGTACAGGCAAATAGTGAAATAAAGAAGTATTTCTACCAAACATGACATGATTGCTTTACATAACGTCCCTTTTAAAACGATCCGACGGCGTCTGAAAGCTTTATTCGACGTCGACTGCCGAACACCGACGCATGTGAAAACTGCTAAGATTTCGCCGTGAAAGGCCAAATAAAATAAAAATATAATTTATTTTCACCATTTGGGTTGAGTAGGTGAACTGGGCACGGAAAAGACTTGCCGACCGAAACTAAATAACAGAAACTGCTTCTGCTATTGCAAGTAAACTAACGAGACAGTCCCTTTAGGTAAGTAAATTTGTCGTCGATGTTCAACAACTAAGAGAAACACCGGACCATGATTCTAGAAAATCATTTCTTTCTCCTGCCCATACCTATCCCAATTTGCATGACTACTTCTTCCATACTTCTCTATTACTCATCATCTCAGCAGTCTGCTTTCTAGCCATATCATCCATCACACAGTGCATCCATCGTTTCGTTAGGCTTCCTTTTCTCTCATAGCCACCCACATTTAAACTCAAACTTTTCTCACAACATTATTCCCATTCACCCGCATCACATGCCTATACAATGACAACCGGTTACCACATAGGTTTTCAGTTACTGGCAATACTTTCAGACTTCCTCTTTTATACTAATTTCTTATTTTATGCAATGGCGTTCCATCACACATCTCCCTTCAGCATTCTCATCTCAGCCACATGCAACTGCCTTTCATTCATATCCATCCACTGCTCTGCAGGTCAAATAATCTCTGTAAAATTTTCAATCATTTTCTCCAAAAGACGACGAATCACAAGTTCCGTCCATCAAATCACTAACTTTTTTAATTATATTTTAAATTTGGCATAAAACACACAATGAGGCGGTGACGTTGTTCATAGACTTCGAAACCACATGGTCCCTTCTAGAAAATGTATTAAACAAACAAACCTGAAGTTACCTTATTTTTCAAATGAAATAGTGAGTCTCGCTCGCATCTCCCAAACATTACAAATAAACGGAAGATCGTTGAAACTTGAATACATTTCAAGTGCACTGTTCTATTTTATGTACTTTTTTTTTTAAAGCAACGTTTTTTGTACCAACTACGCTGTCAGATGTAGTCATAAAATTAGAAATAATTTAATCCTACTTCGCAGAACTGCATTACCTTGTTAAATGCAAATTGGTGCTCCACTCGAGCAAGTTCCAAAGAAACCGATTTCTATTTTTACGCTACCTCTCTCGTATTACACAACAGTATATATTATTACTAGCTGACCCGCGCAACTTCGTCTGCGTGCGTGCACATAAAAGAAAGAGAGGTTAGAGACAGTGTGCGTCATCCTTAAAAGTTAGACATATGGCCATTGCGAATATTTTTTTAGAGCTTTTTAAGAGGGACAATTCCGACATACATGATAATTGCGTAATTTTAACCGTTCACGCACAACGGAAGCTCTCAAAAGGAGTAAATCCCTATTATATACTATTACCGATGGATAATCATCAATGACCCCTCCCACTCTGGACGGATCGGAAGGGAGTGTCAGACTTGTACTGACTAAAATCCATCCACGTTTCTTGTATTTCCCTTTGCGTTCCAGGGCCGCGGTATCTCTTTCGAACAGTCCCGCAACCCTGGCAGGCCTCGCTCCTCTCGGATCCCTACCCGTTTGCTGACATCTCTTTGAGACGCGTGTGGAACACGAACACGCCGTCACCACGGCCTGTCGTCATAAGACGGACAGATGGCGAGCTAGCCCATTACTCACCGTCCACAGGCCCGCGACCCTCGACAGCCTTTTTTTTTTTTACCGATGGGATATCATCAAATAAACCCTCCCGCTCTGGGCTGAGCAGGAGGGAGTGTCAGACTTTTACTGACTAAAACCCATTCATGTTCCTTCCTTTGCCCTTTGTGTTCCAGGGCCGCGGTATCACTTTCGAACAGTCCCGCAACCCTGACAGGCGTCGGTCCTTACGGACCCCTTCCTGTTTGCTGACTCTCTTTGAGACCCTCGACAGCCTTACGTCTTCATCTTTAGACACTCGATGACAATCATACACCAGCTAGAACGAAAGTTCTCATCAAAGTTCTTGAAATGAGCCGAGACACGATAAAACTGCTGTAAACTGTTGCGGACCTGTTGCAACTGCCTTCCGTCTCCATCGTCAGACCTTTGATGATAGACATACTCCAGGCAGGTCTAAAGTTCTCATCAAGGTGCATGAAATGAGCCCAGACACGATACAGATGCTGTAAACTCTTGAGGACCTCTTGCAACTGTTTTCCTTCTCCATCGTCAGACATTGGATGAAAGTCATACTGAGTTAGGTTTAAAGTTTTCATCAAAGCGAATGCAATGAGCCCAATAACATTATACCTGCTGCAAACTGTTTAGGACCGCTTGCAACTGCCATTTGTCTCTATCGTTTGATCGTCGATGACAGTCATACTTCAGCAAGGCCTAAAGTTCTCATCAAGGTGCATGAAATGAACCCAAACACGTTATTGTTGCTGCAAACTCTTGAGGACCTCTTACAAGTGCCTTCCGTCTCCATAGTCAGACCTTCGATGACGTCATACTCCAGCTAGATCTAAAGTTCTCATCAAGAAAAATAAGGAAATGAGCCCAAACACGATTTTTCAATTTAAAAAACAAAAGATCATGCATATCGGACTTCTCTGTAAAAACTTATGCGTGGTCAGGTCATACATAAAATAAAAAAATATAGACGCGTCGAATTGAGAACCTCCTCTTTTTGTTTCGTTGGTTAATAAACCAAGTTTCAGACATTTGACACGGGCGAGGGTCATTCTTTCACGGAAAACTTAACACCGCGACTCAGAAAATGGAGTGAAATTAATAGCGCCATCTATCGAGCACGAAATTAAACCGTTAAAATATAATGCATGTAAAGCGATCGAACACACACTCTACAGGGTTATAGCGTCATGTAGACTAATCTAGAGTACTTTTTGCTACCAGAACTTTTTTGTAAAGCTGGTCAGCCGATTTAAAAGTTATCTTGTGAGCACATTTTTATTAATTAGTACCATTTTGGTGCAATAGATGTCGTTGCATGTATCTTACACAATGATGGTAAGTTCTTGTTGAACACTTTAAATTCATAAATCTTTTGATAGAGAGCACTGATTACAATGAAACAAAAACTAAAACCTTCTCTAAGTTCTCCACAATATTTGTCCATTGAATCTAATCACATTGGTTTTCCCAACAACATGCAGCCCGCCTCGCAGCGCGCGCAGGTTATTATTTTGATGCGGAGTTATTTTAAAACTGTGATATCTCCTAAGATATTCATCTAAATTGAATGGTGTAAAGGGCAATTTTGGTCACAATTGAATGCTAAAGATGACTAACATATTTATTTTGATAAGGATTAATACTATGTCGGTAAAAATACCTATGCAAATAAAACACTATTTTTGACCAAATTTTAAAATCATGAAAATGGTTATTGTTAGTCAACTTTAAAAGATAGGCATGTGCTCTCGCGGACTTTTTTTTAGTCATTTTTAAGAGGAATAATTCCCTCATACATTATTTTTGTGCAACTTTAACCGGTTAACCAGCGCACGCAACGGAAGCACTCAAAGATAATACATTTTCCCCGTTTTTGCAATATTTTTCGTTATTGCTCAGCTCCTATTGATTGTAGCGTGATGATATATAGCCTATAGCCTTCCTCGATATATAAGCTATCTAACACTAAAAGATTTTTTCAATTCGAACCAGTAGTTCCTCAGATTAGCGCGTTCAAACAAACAAACAAACAAACTCTTCAGCTTTATAATATTAGTATAGATTTACAAAACAGTATTTATTACTCGTAGTCCAGATTAAAATTCTCTGAAGATACAATAATCTGAGAAGTAAGAGTGGTTTCTGAAAGGTTGGACCGGGCAGATAGATAGATGTAATTTAATCAGTGCAACTAGAAGCATAATCCCGTCCGAAGGAATGTCCCTGCGGTTTTGCTCATCTTATTTCGATGCTACTCAGTAATCACTCGGTCTATTTCGAGAGAAGGAAATCTGCATGTTGTGTGTTGGGCGTGGGTTGGGATGGGGTGGCAGGGTGGCAGGGTGGCGAAGCGCTCGACCGCTCGCAAGAATTAAGGCTGGCTGCATGTGCATGGTTTTCTGATTCGATTTTGTCATAACCTAATTATTTTCCTTACAAGCAAATTTTATACAACATGTTCTACATAGAGCAGTACATTCGTTCGGACACAATGTATTCGTTTCGGAAAAAATAACGGCGTCCTGAAAAAATCGCTCACATACCTACATATCACATCACAAACATACATTTCGTAATGACAAATAAAATTGATTGAACTAAATTGCTTTAAAAATTACAATTAAATTGGTAGCAAAAATTCCAAATGAAAAACATATAATTTCGAAATAATAACTTCTTGAAACAGCACATTTGCGGCCAACCTTATTTAGTTCAATAAATACATCATAGTCTTTGATGCAAACTGGGGTAGCTACTAATAATCCGGGATTTGTACGGATTACTTGTGCAACTAATGCTGACGGCTGATGCCGACTGTCGCGGTTTACAGCAGCTTTTGAATAGAATGTTGCAGTTGCTTTGGAATCGAAAGCGTGTAGCTAGAGAATTAGAGGAACGTCTAGCGTCTTTTGCTTTGGCAAAAGATGGAATTTCTAAGTTTGTCAGTTTGTTCTCTTCTCTAATGTTTGTTTAGCTGTGTGGAGGGTCTGGTAAAAATGAGAAGCTTCCCTTTTTATTATATTTATGCCATTGATTACTCATCTCTCACAGGAAGCAAACCGTCTTCCTGAATAAAAAATGAATCGAACGTTGTAAATTAATTCATTAGTGAACCAATCCAACGATGTTTCAGCGTGCGGCATCTTTTACTACTCGCGCTCCGTATGATTGAAAAATGATATGAGAAGGGAATGTGTTCAGACATTACAATTAGGGTGAAATGAACGAGCTACATATCCATTATGAGTAAAAAATACTCGGTTTTAAAGAGTCACCGTATGGTTGTACATGTGTTACAGCTACCGATGAAAATTAGCGTAATTCAGTAGTTCCTTTCCATTTGACATTATGCTTCCATAGGCACTTATGCCTTATATTTAATTGATGGCATATCACAATTCTTGTTGTTTTAACAAATAAAAAATAAACTTTCCTTTTTGACTCGCAAAAACGAATGCGACGACGACGAACACAGAGACAGTATAAATTAATGTAGGAAAATTTAAAAAAACTTACGTAATTTAAAATCGAAAAAACGAGGGAGCCGTCTTCTTGTATTTCAATGTTTCGCGCATTTTGCGCGATACCGCGAATGATCTCGCATGCTATGTTTGCAATAACGCTGGGTCCGGGGTTGCACAGAGTAGTCCCGCTGAAAAGTAGTTCTTTCGCTGTGATTGTTACGATGGGTTTATCGTACTCGCCGAACACGTCTCTCATGGCCATGTTCAGCAAAGTCATCAAGTTCGGATACAAGCGCTCTGCAACTTGTATGATAGCCTGAAACAACGAAATGATAATTTAAAGTTTAGTACTCATTTTCTATTGTACATTTTGATACAAATGGGGAAACTTTGTCATTGCGGCCGAGGCAGAATTCAAACATGAATCAAACGTAATGTAACGTACATGACGTTTTTCAATACACTTACGAAGAAATATAATAACGGATCGATTTTTTTTTGTCGTTAATCATTATGAAACTATGATATAATTTGCTTTGTTCCCCGCGCTTTGCTTTCGCAAGTTGACGGAGAAGAAAAGGTATGCAGCCCCAAAACAGCCAAATATTCAAAATCAAATATCTTTGAATTTAGAACATAAATAAATGATTTTTGGCTCGGGCGTGAATTTCACCTCGGCTGCAAAGCAATGTATCCCCAGTTGTATCAAAATGTACTATTCCTCCACACGACAAGGTTTCCCTCAACAAGAAAAAACAATAACCTACGTTAAAATAAAGAAATGTAGTTCTGTTGATATGCTGGTTGACATCGTATCCTTTTCAGATTCTGCTGTAGGTTGTACTGAATGCGACGAGGGCGTGTTTATGAGTTGGCTATTGAATAACAGTGCATTCATACATTGTTGGTTTGGTTTTTGTTACTGTATATTGTGAGAGTTGAATGGTGCTGATCCTTGCGTCATGTTAGTGAACGGGCGCTGTTAGTTATGACTTGTCATCTCATAGCTCATCTGGGAACGGCTTATCTGAATGAATTATTTTATTTTTAATTTTTGTCTTGAATGTTCGTCTTTACTATATCCAATTTTAACTTGCATACCTCGTCGCTACATCGTTCTCACCTAATGTACCATCTCAACAGGAATGATGTACCTAACCAAGGTTTTTTAACGATATATACTCAGATACATTTTAATTCGAGGTGAGAGCCTGGAGATCCGTCACACAGGGTAACCTATGGACGGCCGTCTCTCACAAAGGAACATAATAAGCATTTTGCAATTTTGTTATTCTTACAATTATATTTTATTAAAACTATGTGAACCTTCGTGAAGAGAGAAAATAAATATTGTATTGAAGAGTGTGCATGGAGTTTCTTACCCGTTCTTCCCCAGAGAGATCTACGCTTTGGAATGGCCAACTACAGTACTTTCACAGTTATTATGCCCTGTGACTGTAGCATAATTTTATTGTTGTCTTTGTTTCGACAGTTCAAATGTGCCTGTAACTGGCCTACTTGAAATAAATGCTTTGATTTTGATGATTTGTAATTTAATGTTATTAAGTCATTCAATAGAGTAATGTGAACTTGATTGAAATCTTAATAATTATATTTCTGAAAATACCTATATTCCGCTTTTCCACTACGACTTTCTACATGATTGGCTTAACCTTCCATGCCAGTCCTTTCAGATGTATTTTATTACTTCTGAGGTTTGCATCTCTTTATGCTTTATTTGGATGCGTAGTATTATTTGATTGTAAACTTTAGATTCATAAAGACGTAAGGCGTCTGCTGATGCGTCTAGCATTTTAGGCCAAACATGTTAGATGCATAATTATTGAAATTGAAATACGGCTCATAAAAGTCTGTACATCCGACTTTATGCATGTACGGTGGAACAAGCTATTTGGTATACACGCAGAAATATTCACAATCCTAGTACACTGACAATATTGTTTGCAAATTTAATTTTATAAAGCTTATTTCATTAAGACTCAATCTCTTAATGAAAAACGCTTTATTAAATAATAATTGGAAAAGTATACGCTTCGGCATTGGATTGTGAAAATTTCTGCGTATATACCAAATACCTTGTCCGAACGTACGTATCGTTTTAAGGGTCAGATTGTAAGAAACAGAAACAAAATAGTACATTTTGATATAAGTAGGGAAACTTTGTTATTGCATTCGAGCGCGGAATAAACACCCGAGCTGCAGGCGAGGGTGTTATGGAGCAGAGAACTGCATAACAAATCCCCACGCGTATCAAACGACGATTTTTAATACACTTTCGAAGAAATAAAATATTAGAACGGAAAGTATTTTTGTCAAGAACGAAACTATGATTTAATTTGATATTTTACCGCGCTTTGCTTTCGCCAGGTTGTAGAAGAAGCAAAGGTATGATGCCGCTATACAGCCTAATATGAAAAAGATAAAATTCAAATATTTTTTAATTTAGAACACAATTAGATGTTAATTTCTTCATAAAAGTAAATATTTGTTTTAAATAACCATTTTTATCTATGATAGTCTATATAAAAACACAATTTAAATACTAAAATAGTACATTTTGATATAAGTGGGGAAACTTTGTTATTGCATTCGAGCGCGGAATTAACACCCGAGCTGCAAGCGAGGGTGTTATGGAGCCGAGAACTGCAATAACAAATTCCCACGTGTATCAAACGACGTTTTTCAATACACTTTCGAAGAAATAAAATATTAGAACGGAAAGTATTTTTGTCAGCAATTATTAGGAAACTATGATTTAATTTGCTTTATTTTCCGCGCTTTGCTTTCGCCAGGTTGAAGAAGATGCAAAGGTATGATGCCGTATACAGCCTACTATGAAAAAAAAGAAAATTTAAATATATTTTTTTAAATTTAGAACACACTAGGATGTTAATTTGTTCATAAAAATAAATATTTGTTTTAAATAATCATGTTTATCTATTTATAAACACAATTTAAATACTCTAAAAATATTTAATCCGTAAAGACGCATATTATCTCTTTGCCGGGATTAAAAAAAACCAATCACCGCCGACTATAGATATAGTTATTGAACCCTTACTTATCTGGGGAAATTTTTATTTCCTCACGTGTGCGGAAAAATATTAAAAATCGCACGCGTGTGAAATACATTGCATGTTGAACCTAATCGTAGTGCGATTAGAACCAGTTTTCGAGAAAAATATTTACGCCATAAAGACACAATTATCTTTTTGCTGAGATTAAAAAAAAAAACAATCACCGCCGACTATAGCTATAGTCATTGACTTTTTGTTTGTCATTTGGAATTATCTGTGGAAATTTTTATTTCCGCACGTGTGCGGAAAAATATTTAAAATCCACGTGTGTGAAATACATTGCATGTTGAACCTAATCGTAGTGCGATAAGAACCAGTTTTCGAGAAAGTGTATTGAAAACATAATATCGCTATACTAAAAAGTAATTTTGGTCGGTTCGGTCTATATCTAAGGAGTAAACTGTCGATAAATCAAACTCCTGAAATGTGGTATTTGACTAGTTATGCGGATTGTTCTTGTGAATAAGCGATGTCATCTAAATAATGTTGTAACTCGTTTATGCGAGTACATTGTTGACAACACGTGTCGAAATAAAAAATGCGGTAAAAAGTGGGACAATGGCCAGCGATTAGGTGTTGTAATTGAGTTAATTAGTGCAGGTCCTACATGCCTTTTACCCCTTGGTCACGAACTACATGCAGACACGTGCTGTGACAGCGATTGCGCAGAATACAATCGAAAGAAAATTATGGAAGAAAATTTTGGAACAGGCGAGTCACTGCGAGTCACTGCGACGCAATTTACGACGCGGGGTAACGTGCTCGAAGAAAACAAACGTATCTCTAGATGCAATTCGCGTCGCAAGTAGCATCGCCCGAAGTTGTAAGCAGGGTCTTACTTGGTATTTACTCTTAGATGAGAAGATGTACGTGTCACCAAGTGGTTTGTTTGTTAGACCTCATATTACATTCCGTCTGAATAAAGGCACAGACATTGAAACGGAAAAAGATCGCAGAACGTAAAACATATTGGTTGTGAGTAGAGCAACTTCATGAAAAGTCAGTCAGTTTTGTGTCCCTGACCGTGCTTTGTGCACTCGTAGTTAATAAATAGCAGCCGGTCGGGTCGATCTTCATGTTACCCACTACCGAGTTTCCTCCGTAACTCGAAAAGCACGTTACGCCGTTGGTCCCGGCTGTCATTTGTAGATCTTTGAAAGTCACTACAAGTAGTCAGTGGCCCGAAAGTCTGACAAATAGTCTTACCAAGAGGTATCGTATTACCCAGTTCTAACTGGGTCGTGGAGGTCAGATAGGCAGTCGCTCCATGTAAAATACTGGTATTCAGCTGAATCCGGTTAGACTGGAAGCCGACCCCAACATAGTTAGGAAAAGGCTTGGCAGATGATGATACATTATTAACAAAATACAAATAGATCTAAAATAATGATAAAATATGTACAAGTATCAAAATGGATAAAGACTTTGATGTGTATAAACTGTCAGGCGGTGTAAGGCGCGAATTATACACAAACGGCGTGAGGCAACGGCGCGGCGCAGGCATGATGCCGCTTCGAAACGTTTTCATACACAATATGCGTAGGCGACGTGTCGTGAATTACACTCGAGCGACCGCCACGTTACGCCATTTCTGTGTAATTCCCGCCTAAGGCTGCTTGTCCAAATTCATAATCTTCCTTACGTGACGGGGGGCTCTCCTTTAGCAGTTATCCCTGGAAGTTCTTTTTGTTTTTTTTTTTAAACTAACCAAAAACAAACTTCAGCATAATCCAGCTCTGTGCAATTGCTATGAAACTCGGTAAGCAAGCCAAAGTCAAGTGCCTGTGTTTGGTGCCTGAGTAATTGGCAGTTTGCGATTGCAACGTTTTTTCAAACTTTGCTTTTCAGAAACGCCGTGTTTGTTTCGACAGATGAAAAGTGAACAGAAATATAATTGAAAAGTTTCATTAACAAGTCAAATTGAGTAATTGAAAAGTCAGTTTGTAAAAAAATCAAGTTGAAAAAGTACATTTCTGATCGCTACATACTGGTCGACCAGTATGTAGCGATCAGAAATGTGCTTTTCGCTACGAGGAAGAATAAAACATTTTTTCACTTCTCATGCTCTTAAAGTACGCCATTATAGCTCTACGAAGCGGGACTAAAGTGACCACTTTAGTCTCTAGGGAGTAAAAAATTTTTTTTTCTTTCTGTGACATAGACAAACTCAAACAGCCAGTAAATATACTATTATCTGAGGAGTGTGGACTGTGTGGACCATCTTACTTCCAGAGAGTTTTAGTTCCATGGTTTTTCCGCAAAGAAGGTGGCGCCATGTGTTTTAAATTAATAATAATATTCTTTATTTCAATACAGTGACAACATTGTTACAGACATCTTAAGATATAACATACAGATTATGTCCCACAGATAGGTCCCCTGGCTCCCAAAATAGGTCTTCACCTGTGACTTGGGAGACAGTATTTCTCCATTAAGAAAGTCGTTATGCATGTCATAGCCTCATAGGTGACCAAAAATGTAGTGAAAAAAGTAGAAATGAAAATGAACAAAAGGTATTTCTTTTCTATGCATAATACAAAAATCACACTCATTGTAAAACACGAAGTGCATGATAGTGTGTTGTGAGAGGGTGTGTGTGCCTGTGTGAGTATGTGTGTGCCTGTGTGAATATTTGTGTCTGTGTGGGTGTGGTTGCGTATATCTGTGTGTGTGTATATGTGTTGATGGGGTGTAAAGTGCATATGAAATGGGCTATCGAGTAGGAGAATAGTAAATCTTCTATTTCGTCGTAGCTTTTTTTAATCAACCACGTTTTTACCACGCTTTTGCATTGGTGCATGTTAGGGTTATGTACCGCGAGCAATTTGTTGATGGAATTGTACATCTTTTGGCTGAGATAAGAGAACTGGTGTTCAGCAAAAGTGGTATGGTGTCTTACAGGTGGAAAAACAATATCAGCTCGACGTTTTTTGGTAGTTTTTATTGGCACACGATGTTTTTTCAGTATACATTGCAGCACAAACAGTTTCCTTACTGAGAGCACTTCGCAGTCCTTATAAAGTTCCTCTGTAGGGTATCTGTAGGGCTTGCAATGCATTACTTTAAGAACTGCTCGCTGTGCTCTTTCTAATTTAAGAAAGTAGGTCTTACAGGCTCCACCCCATACTGGCAGGCAGTATGCAAGAAGTGATTGACAGAGCGACAAGTAGACAACTCGGAGAGTACTTGCATCAGCTGAGTAGCGTAGTTTTTTAAAGATGTAAATAGGGTCCGTGTCCTTGCTACCAAGTTGTCTACGTGAGTATACCAGTTGAGATGTCTGTCTATCAACACGCCCAAGTACTTTATATTTGTTGTAATTGCCAGTACAGGGCACGTACATGAAAGAAGTCTTGAGTGCTCTGGACATGAGTGACCTTTTATTAAAAGCGTCCTATTAGGCTGAGATTTTTTACTTATAGAAAATGGTACTACACATGCACAAGCAGTGCTGTATCATCCGCATATGTAAAAACTGAGCAATTTGTGAGGGGTAGGGAACACAGGTCATTAAAGTAGAAGAGGAACAGCGTTGGGGCCAGAATGCTTCCCTGTGGGACGCCGTATTCAATGTTTGCCTTATCACTGACTACCTCACCTATTTTAACATGTTGGTATCTATTTTTGAGGTAACTCGTGAATATATCTAGGGCAACACCACGTTTACCTATGCGTTCCAATTTTGATAAGAGTATCGGGACAGGGACAGAGACAAATGCATTGGATATATCTAGAAATATGCCCAGACACTTCTCCCTGCTATCCATATGTCTAGTTGCTTTTTCAGAAAAAGCCACAACCGCATCTTCAGTAGAAAAACCAGTTCTAAAGCCATTTTGACTGTCTGAGAAAAAACTATTTGCACGAAGGTAGCCACGCAAACGCTTGTTAAGGATCTTCTCTAGTATCTTAGACATAGATGGTAGAACGGAGATTGGTTTATAATTGTTTACACTATCCCTGTCCCCCCCTTTGTAGATTGGATGAACGAGGGCTATTTTAAAGGTGTCAGGGAAGATACCAGTTGAAATTGCTAGATTGCAAATGTGGGTAATGCAAGGGACTAGGCTCTTACGTGTCAATTTCAAAATGCTGGTGGAGATACCGTCAATTCCTACTGCTGAATCTGATTTCAGGTTGTTTAGAATCCCTTCCACCTCTTCGTCATCGGTTTCCAAAATACACATCGAAATCGACGCTGGCAGTGGACTGTGAGGGAGTGACAATTTTGAACTACCTTGTTGAATTTTAGTGGCTAGGTTATTACGTATGCTTATAAAATAGCTGTTGACTGCGTTCGCTGCTCTTCGCTCGTCTTTTTCAGTTTTCAGGAGATTTGTAGGTGGGTTGGTGGAGAGTTTGGTGTGTGTTATTGTTTTTATTAGGTCCCAGGTAGCCTTAGGGTCATTCTTTCTTTTTTTAAACTCGGTTTTTTCGTAGTTAATTTTAAGTTTTCGTAACAAGGAGTTGCAGAAATTACGGTATCGTGAGTAAGTTATTTTTGAAATAGGATTTTCTGGGTCAGATTTTAGTTTTTTATGCATTTTATCCCTATTACGGATACATCGAAGCAGACCGGGAGTGATGCATGGCTTTATATTTCTTTTTTTCTTTGGGACATTAATTAATCGAGTATAGTTATTAATAATTAGACTTAAAATGGACACCCAGAATGTTAGCAGCATCGTTTGCGTTATTTGCCATGAGGACGGGGGAAAAATCAGTAGCATCTATTTCATTTTTGATGCTTGTAATGTCAACAATTTTGGTAACACACGTGGATTTAGGTTTAGGTTTGTCTAGATTGATGCCCAAAAATACAGGTAGATGGTCCGTTATTTGTGTTTCTATCACAATGGTGGTCCTTGGCTGATCTGTTCGTAATAAGACATGATCGAGGCAGTTTTCAAGTCTGGTAGAATAAAGGTGAGCAGGTAACAAACCGTGAGAGGCAGCGAAGGTGAGGTATGTATTTGAGTGCCTATCTTTATTTTCAGATTTTATGTCGATATTGATGTCTCCTACTAGGGCAACATGGTTCAGTTTAGAAAGGAGCGTTAATGTAGCGTCTGGGCTGTTAATAAAGTTGTCACTGTGTTTGTATGAGGGGGGCGGTACACACCTAAGATAGCAGCATTGTTCTCGACTACGCAAAGTAGACAATTTGCATCAATAAATTCAGGTTCAGGAACTGAGCACTGAAGTGAAGTTTTAGTGAACATGACAACACCGTCATTCTGATTTTTTGTATTTTTTGTAGAGTGGGCATTGTAACCATTTAAGGTAGGTATAATGGTAATTTTCCGTAACCAGTATTAAGTCAAGACTATGATATCGCATTTAAAGGAGGTGTTTTTTCCCCCATACAATTGTGGCCAAACAATGTACCTTAATAATAAAGGTACGAATTTATAGGAAAAAAATCGCAGATTCTGAAAAAAAATATATTGGATTTATTAATGCATTTGTACCACCTGAAATTGTCGATCAAAGATGCTAAAACTTGCAACCCAAGAATTTTAATCTGGCAATCTCGTAATTCATTTCTCCGATGATGCGTTTCGTTACTTCATTTAAACACGTATGAAAAACTAAAAATATACTATTTTGAATTTAGTTTTGTATTAAAGATAGGTTAATTTTCCCGGCACACTTTCTTGTGAAACATTATAGGATCACGAATTTAAAAAATACATTTATTTCACATTTCAGATTATTTTTTGCGTTTGGTTAGCTACTGGCCAAAAGACAGTGCTCCAGGGCCGATAATTTACTATCTTATTCCTTTTGTTGTTGTAGGTGACAATATTGTCATTCGGATTATTTTAGCCCTTGTCAGACGATCGATCGATCGACCGATCTCGAAAGAGTTTAATATTTTGACAGATGGAATAGTTTGACAGCCGCCAGCGCTGTTAAGAACGTTTCTTTGAACGCAGATATGATTCGAGGTAGTGTTTTTTCATATTCTTTTATTTTTTAATCTATCGAATATTGAAGGATTTAAAATACTGCTAATAACACAATGTATTGGAAAGAATTTAAATAGTAATTTGTACCTCGGTACATGTTTGGGCCGAAAAAAAAACACCTCCTTTAATTGGTGCAAGTTTTTGTTTATGCTGCGAATATTAAGTTGTAGTACTGTTATTTGTTTAGTTGTTTGTTTATAAACCTGTTCACAGTCATCTACCGAGATTTTATATGATTTACATACTTGATCCAAGTCTGTCACAAGTTGATCTATATGAGTAGCCATTTATTATGAAGTGAGTTATGCCATAATGCGATTGATCTCTGAGATTAACCCTAGTTTGTCCCCGTGCCGAAAGTGGTAGTATAGATATTTTTGATATATATTTAGTTTGAGTTTTGTTTGTGTTTATGGTGATTGGAAGATATAAAAGTGTATTTGCAGTGTTTCGAGTGAGCGTGCATCTTGTCTTATAATGGTTAAAGTTAAAGACAGTAAAAAGTTTAATTAAAAGTAAAAAATAAAGTGGTTGATAAAAAGCAAAAGAATAAATAAATAAAAATAGTCATTGCGGTTTTTTGAGGTTTTCAAAACATATCTCAGATTTTATAAGAATCTGCTTATCACCCTCAAGTTTACGTAAAAATATCTTATTATTCTTACACCAGCAGAATTTGTAATTGTTTTGATTCTCTTGCAAGGAAGTACAATTTTTTGAGGGATGGAGACAAGTATTCGCTTACATATATGGGACGGTTTTCACAGTTGAGTCCAAGTTGTGCAGAGTTAAGCTTTTCTCCTTTCTCTCTGTTATTATTATAGGACCGAACTAAGGAGGTGAGCTTCGTTTTTATCGGGAATGTAGAAAATTCCGCAATTATTGGTCTAACTGCACCTGGTTTGCCAGGAAGCCTGTAAACATCTCTTATTTCAAATTGTTAATCTGTGACTGGTTTAGAAGAAAAAACTGACCGCGAAAATTTCAGAATTTTTGTTGAGTGTAAAATAATATTACAAATAATTCGAATTGTACATTTAACTTCAAGAAAAAAACATTTGTTTATTTTTATTTTATTAAGTAATATTTATTAAATGTTTTTGTCCTAAATTGACTATTTTTCTCGCATTCAAAGTGAAAAGTACAGTTTGAACCTCGAGACTAAACGCCAACTTAATATACCCTCGGTTTCATGACTCCCTCGTACGCTCGGGAGGCAAACCACCTCTGGTATATTATGTCTTCGTTTAGTCCCTCGATATAAAATATACTATTAGTTGGATTTTTAGTGATACTACAGTATTGCACTTCATTGTTAATCAAAGGCATCCTAACTCTTACCTTTACTGAAATATTTATCTGCGAGTTCAGAAAGAAAGATCTTTCATGTCAGTGGCGGCTTGATACGTAACCATAATTATTTCCCCCTTGTGTTATTTGGAGTCGCTCTGTACTTTGCCAGCAAACCTCCAGAAATGAATGCAAACCATGTGCTGGTGTTTTAGTGTAGTTATCTATACTTTGTAAGAAGTCGATCACTTGATACTAACGAAATATGCTAATTAACGCTTAAAGTTAACAATGATTTTCACAGTTAACAAAATGTATGAAAGTGACTTAGTAACGCGTTAGTTGTTAGTTTAAATCTCACGTAAAACTTATTTCAATATCCATCTTGATATATTCTGGTAAAAAAAAAAAAAAAAACTTTGGCTTTTTATTCAAATTCGCAGCAGTTTTTGACTGATCACCTTTCAGTCAGAGTTGAAACATTTGAAACACAAGAGTATGACGTACCTAATTCTATGTATAGGTAACCAAGTTTTGTTCTGTGAACTGACGCACAATTATTGTTGCGAACTTTGCTACGAACGTCACTGTTTGCGTAAGTAAAAATGTAGTTTCGAAATAACTCTCCTCAGAGAGAGAGAGAAGTTCTAAATATGAGTCATTTCACAATATTTTTTTTTTTTGAAAGGAAACCTTTCTTGACATTTAGTCAAATAAATAAAAAGAAACTTGGCACAGGTAAAAATAGCACAGAAAACAATTACCTAGTTGGTTTCTAGAAGTGAAGAAACAAATCCTGTTGCAGACGACGGACTAATATTAAAGTAGGGTTCGTCGCCGTCGCGACTTAAACTTTTTACTTTATCTTATTAGTCATACCAAAGAGCAAATCATTCTGAGTTTAGCCTTTTTTTTCGCATGGGAAATCATCAAATGACCCATCCCCCTCTGGGCGAAGCGGAAAGGAGTAGACTGGTACTGACTAAAACCCATCCATGTTTCTTCTTATCCCTTTGTGTTCCAGGGCCGCGGTATCTCTTTCGAACAGTCCCGCAGCCCTAGCAGGCATTGGCCCTTGCCGTCGACACGGCCTGTCGTCATAAGACGGACGGACGGCGACCTATTCTGAGTCCAGCCAGACTTTAGGCCTTAAAACTTCGGAAATTTTATAGTCGCGTGAAGTTCGGAAATTGCCCACGGGATTGTACTTCCGGGATAAAAAGTAGTATAATATTCCAGGTAATCTATATTATGCCAAATTTCATCTAGATCCGCTAAGCTGTTCTGGCGTGACTGAATAACAAACTTTCACTAGTAAGTTTATGAAGTTTGTGTATTCGTAACTGCTCATCCGATAGCGGTAAAACTTTGTCAACTTACTGCTTGCATCTGTGCGAAGGTTATAAGGCATAGTACAATTAACTATAAACAAAAAACAAATGCAGGCGGAGCCGTGGGCGGAAGCTAGCTAGCTAACTAGCTAATATTCTAGAATGTTCGTTGCCTTTGCCGTTTAGAAGCAACAGGACGCCGAGTTGTTTGACTTTGCGCGGTTCTTCCATTACTTTGACTTCTGTCTGGAATTTAATTAATTAATAAAGCTCAGGTACGGAATCCACATGTGAAGTGAAATAATAAAACAGAATTGTCACTTAAAAATAATGCACGGTACGGTACAAAGTCTTGTTGGCGTTTGGGAGTACGAAGTGACGTTATAGTGAGCATGAGATCCGGAGTTTTCCAAGTATACCCAGTTGTCTCTGTCAGGAATTTCTCAGTAGCAGCCATGGAGTCTGGATTCGTGCCCGTATGATGGTAAAAGGCTCGCCCCGTATCACATAGACGTAAAACATAACAGGCGTCATAGTGTACCCTTAGGTAAACCTCTGCCCGCAACCTTTCAGAGATTAGATTTTTTTTTAATTTTTCAGGTACCGGGACTGAAATGGTACCTACCTTGCGATGGCATTTCCATTTCGACTTTATTTATCCAGGAAAAACTAAAAAAACACAGACAGTTTGCCTCCCCTCCCCCCCTACCAAATAAACATGGGTTGAACTTGTTTGAATACGATGCAAAGTAAACAATTCTCGTTCAACATTAAATAGTTATTAAGAGCTCAAAGTGAAGCGTTAGGTATTTATTTTATACGAATTATGCAATGAGGGCTATCGTTTTTGAGTTCACCAGATGGCGCCACTGTCGAGTAAGGTCATGTCAATAATTCTATTTTATACCTTAAAGTACCAATAACTTAAGTAAGAACAAGTAAGTAAGTATAAGTATACACAACATAGTGTAAACTTCATATATATATTTACTTCCAAGTAATAACAAATAAGATCTTAAGTTGTTACTCAAGACCACCATCGTGAATATTTGTAAAAATACGTGATAAAAAGCACGCAACGCGCGAACACCCTGTGACATCTGACATCTCGGTGACATCGCGCTACACTAGCGCCTCTAGCGGCGAATGCATACGCGAAAACCCCGATTGGCATGAGTTGACACACTTTTTTCAGGCCTTTTTTATCGGAAGGTTTGAAAACAAAATTCTGAAAAACCCTGGCGTATGTAAAACAAATGTGAAAAACTGTCAGTACACGTAGGTAGGAGTTGCATAAACATGCAGGTTTTCCTGTCCCAATTTGTCGCTATCAGAAAAACCTATACCTTTCTTAATGTCTTGCGCCTGATTTTATTTGCGATCGTACGCAGAACGTAATCATAATCATTACCTTCCTGCTCTTGCCCCATTCTACTTGGGGTCGGCGCAAACATGTTTTCTTCTTCCATTCTCCCCTGTCAGACGTCACGGCATCATTTACTCCTTTCTATTTCAGATCATTCCTCACACAATTTCTTTGGCTTTTCTCTCGCGATGGCATACAGAAAATATGGAACTATTTTACCGGTACCGATCCGGAAGTGCATTTCTAAAATAAGCGTCTTGAACAAAATAAATGTATTCCATCCATACCATCCTGATAGCCTATATGACGGCCACTTGACGATTATTTTTGTTAGTTTAGTGTGTGTGTTATTTAGGTCGAAATTTGTCAACGTAACTAAGCTAGGTACCAGTAGCGAAGGGTAATTTTTTATAAGAGGTAAGCCGGAGTACATATCTTCAGGAGTATTTATTATTTGTCTATAAAATTCGGACTGTGCCATTTTTCATAAAGCCGAATCCGATAGGAATCGCGTTGGATGCAACCTTCGCCACTGCTAGGTACATATCATCAAAAAACATAGCTCACGAACGCGGCTTAAAAGATTTTGCTTATCGCGTCCAGTATCTTTGGTGAATTTCGTAATCAGTAACTTCGAAAGTCGAAGGGTGAACCCGCAACGAACGCTCGAACTCAACTCTGCACGAGGTAAACTGTAATGCAGAGATGTGCGAGGATGCGTGGCAAGTTAGCGAAGGATGAGTGTGAAACTAACCAACAATATCACTTCTAGTTCTCAGCTTAACCTACGCATACGTGATGAGTTAGTTTCACGCACATCCCTCCCTGCACATCAGCGATTGTCTCTGGTGGAAACGCAACTGGTTTTAGTTGCGACACGGTGATGAAGAGCGTGGCCACAGTAAACTTCAGCTGAACCAAGTTTTAAACAATATAAGTTTTAACACTCTGTTAATAACTGACACACGCGGGTTGTGGGTAGTTCGGTATTATGAATTGCGAACCAAGATGTCGAGTGTGGTTAGACCAGCTACAAGTTTGTATAAAGTTGATGTCGTTTCACGGAGTACGCTAGACGCTTTTAAGACGGTTTATGATCCATGTTACTTCGAAAATATAAAAAAAATATACAAACTGTTAATATGAAATTTACACTTTTTAGAAGACTGCTTGTTACCGTTAGATCATCATCATGTTCTAGTAGTACCACTATAGATATTATAGATAAGTAGGTATGTTTAAGAAATATGAGTGTTAACACGAGTTTCCCATACCCCAGATCTACATGATATGATAACATTGTTTAGAACAAGACACCCTGTAAGGTGATCCATCTATATACATTACATACTAGTGTATACTTATACCTAACATGTACTCATTATAAATAAGAAAACATTACTACCAATATATCTCAGTTAATACTCGCACACTTCGCTTCGCTTTCTTACCTACCACCCACACTGCAATCTGCTTACCCTTTTCCGAACTTTGTTGGGCTCGATTTCGGCTCTAATCGAATTTTATTCGATGCATCTGAATACTACCTATCTGAACTCCAGCACCTTGCTTATTGCCGTTCGATACCATTGTTTGAACTGTGATTCACAAAGTGGATATGCTATTCCAAAAACCTATTTAAAAGTTTGTAAACGGATTGATATCTAACTAAAGAAAATCTAAACTAAAAAATGAAAATAACAAGTCCCAAAACACTATAACGCTGTTCGTTGAAACGCATAATTTAAATGAAAATGCCGTATTTGCATGCATTTTTATGCAATCTCCTTTCGCTAACATGGAACAACATCATATCTAGATGTATGGGAGTGGCATATAGAACCTTATTCCATTAGTGATCTCCGTGAGCGTGGCGTGTACTCGCATTGATTCAG
The DNA here is from genome assembly GCA_947578425.1 of Eugnorisma glareosa. NCBI lineage: Eukaryota > Metazoa > Arthropoda > Insecta > Lepidoptera > Noctuidae > Eugnorisma > Eugnorisma glareosa. The sequence continues at coordinate 27,792,146 of OX387957.1, forward strand.
TAAAACCTGTTACATAAGCCGGTATGATCGAGTAGCTAGGTTTTTGAGCGGGATAATAAAAGTGGTTGTTTGCTCTCGCGTATGCACCACGTGTGAACACGTGAGTACAGGCACCGGCACAGCTCTATTAGAGTGTAAACTCCGTGCAAACAGCTCCGAGGTATGGGTAGTCCGCATCTGTAGGCTGTGAGCTGGTGATCGCTGAAATGATTCTATCCATTAATCGACGCGTTGTTTTTCCATTCAGTTTTGGTTGACTGTCGTCTATTTTTCATCATTGACTGTCGTCCATTGGTTGCTGCAAATTATCCGTGTCTGTCCGCTGGACAAACAGTCAGTGTCTTATGCGCCAACCACGGCCTCAGATGACATGACTTGCGTCTAGTAACACGAGCGCGTGCCACTTTTTTATTACACTAAATAGGGTTGCTTTTGGCCGCATCTCGCCTGATGTAAAGCGATGATGCGGCCTAGGGCGGACCACGCTTGCCTAGAAGAAACCGATCACTCTGAACTCTGAAGATATCCAGATTATAATGATCGGGAAACAGAGAATCTGGCAGTGAATTTTACAGATGGCGGTTCGCACAGTAAAAGAAAGAAAAAATATTTATTTGCCGCAGAGACATGACGTGCATACAAGAAATAAATAAATAATAAAAAAATAAAAATGTAAAAGTATATGTATGGGTGTGTGTATGTGTGTGTAAGTGTGTGTAAATGTTTTTGTCGTGAGTTTCGTGTCCAAACCGTTGCTTTATTACACTGTTGATTGAAAGGCGCAGAAATGAAATCTACCGCCAATATTGAATGGTTTACTTTTAGGTTTAAACAATAAGATGTAGACGCTTCATCGTCACCTCAATTAAACTGTAAACTGCAGCAGTGGCGAAGGTTCCATACAACTCGATTCTTACCGGCTTCCCTTTGAAAAATGGCACAGTCAGTATTCTATGGACAAATAATTACTCGCATTAAAGATTTATGTACTCCGGCTTACCTCTTACAAAAGTTGACCCTTCGCTTGGTAAACTGCCATTTCACAACAAGATATTTTACAGCCACGTTTTATTCAAAAGTTCTATGAACAATTACGAAACTGCGATGCCATTTTAGGTTTTGTTTACGTTGTGGTTTCGCCATGTCTTTTTATTTTAAGCACAGTCAACATGACGTAGTTTGGGTACTATTTCTGATGATGCTTTTGTTACCCAAAGGGCACGTGTTTGTTGCATGGGTATGGGGTTCTACGGGTTCTACCTGTTATTTTCTACCAGTACAGTTAGTGACATCGCAATTTATAAATAATTTAGGTTCGGGCAAAGATCGCAAAGGCCGCCTTTACAAGAGAAAAGTAATGCTATGTTTACCCTCGTAACGCTTCTGCCGTAGTGTGTTATTTTTTAACTCGGCTTCTTACAGTTCCAGAAGCGTATAAGTTACCTTTGTGCCTTCGGTCCGTGGATGAGTGAACATTCATTACATATCGAGAGTCCTTCTTTCCTCGGAAACCACTTCAAGCCGTTGGCCCCAGATGTCATTTGGAAATATTTGACAGTAGTTACAGGGAGTCAGTGGCCCGTAAGTCTGACAACCAGTCTTACCAGTTACTAGGTTGTAGCGGCCAAAAGTCAGATAGGCAGTCGTTCTATGTAAAATACTGATATTTATACTGGAAGTGATGGGAGTTAGATGTTTCTTATCTTTTCTATTCTTAAAAGAGAGATGGGGATGTGTTCTCAATTATGGTAGCGTTACAATCTTAATTACGATAAGTGTCACGTTGCGTGGTCTCGGTATAATTTATTAAGTAAATTGATAAACAAATCATCCTCAGATTAATTACTAAGCACATTCTTTGGCCTGTGTGCGCGCCACACATTCCGAAATAAGTTCGATCCAAATACATTATGTGCAATTAGTTTGAAAGACAGACGATGGGTGGTTGTAGGTAATTTAATGGCGTGTAAATAATTAAACTTATATTCACTCACTGATAAACAATACAGAGACTAAACCGTCAACCGTCGGTCACGAAGCATGATATTTTGCACCAGAGTTCCTTATTACGAGTATAACTTATTTCTAATATCGAAGTTGAACATAGATTTAAAAGAATTTAGATGAGGAAGGATTTAAAAATAATTATTTCCCGAAAGGTGATAAATGAGTAATTGTTAAATAGGAGTGCAAGTTTGAATGGAATTTCATGATTTTTCCCGATCGATGATCTCACCGCCCACACGAGTAACGGCGCTTTGAGCGATTTGACATTTTCCAAATTCTCCGATTCACGTAGATTTTTAGGTGACATAATGAATAAGGAATTGGATTTAGTGTGTAGTTTTTCCGGCTGAACAAATTTTATGAATAAAATGTATAGTTAGTTTATAACACACACTCAGTACGCTCCACTTTTGTTAGTCCTTGTTCGCCTCACATTGTATTTGTGTTCCTTTTTCTAAATGAAAAGATGTTGGTTTTTATTTTATTCGTGAGATTTTAATTAATGATGTAGAGTAGGTACAGCCACATTTCACCGTTAGGTTTGTTTAAGTCCCATATATGTAGATCTCAAATGACCTTAAAAATTAATATTTATTTTATCTTATCTTAATTTTATTTCTACTTTGTGTTGGACATTTTACATTTTCTTTAAAAAAATTAAAATGATTGTATTAATTTAATTTTATATGTGATTTTGATGTTTTTACGAGTATTTATAATAGTATTGTGAAGTCTGTATTTTTAACTGTACCAACTAACAAAACTATAAACAACAACAAAATATGAATCGTTGTTTCTGATTTAACTAAATGAATTGAATATAACGTCACAGCTTTCTTCATCAACAAACCTCACTGATTTAACTAAATGAATTGAATATAACGTCACAGCTTTCTTCATCAACAAACCTCACTGATTTAACTAAATGAATTGAATATAACGTCACAGCTTTCTTCATCAACAAACCTCACTGATTTCACAACTAATCAACAGTGTCTTTACTATAATCCCCTTATCACACCCTCACACTTGACCACATATCACGCTTGATAGCGCAAATTAAACATTCATACAATATTATAAACAGGACATCGTTATCTATTTGATCCGATTATGCCTGTGACATCGTTCTAATCAACACGTCTTTTAATATAAGCGCATTTACGTCAAAACAAAGTATTTATTGCTTGCATAATTTATTTAGAAAATTGTTTATTTATGCCGATAGCAAGAATAATAAATAATAATAATAATACCAGCCTATTACTCTCCCACTGCTGGGCAAAGGCGTTTTCTCAACAGAGAAGGCACAAGCATTGATTACCACGCTTGCTCAAGACGGGTTGGCGATTTCAGACTTTTATAAATCCAGGTTTCCTCACGATATTTTCCTTCACCGATGTCTGTGATGTCCAAGATAAACTTAGAAAGTACTGAATTGAAAAAGTCACATTGGTATTTGCCCGGATTTTAAGCCACAACCTCATGCATGAGAGGCGAGGCCTTAACCTCTGGGCCATCACGACAGGGATAACAAGAAAATGTTTTAGCAGTTGCTTAAACTCTTAGTTCGAATTGTTTTTTTTTTAGAATGTGTTTACGGCTAGCTTTCGAAATATTAATTTAATACGGGCTCTCAAAAAGTGTGTCTGTAGCAAGACTCAAAGCTTGAAGACTCATCATAATCTTCTAATCAGCGTTAACGTCTTTCGGCATTTCATACAAACTTTGAACTCATTTGTTTTTGAAATGACTGAGCCGATTTTAATGAAACTTCATACGCATAAGCAAGATACATAGGTCTAAAAAGTTGACGGAGAACATTTTCGAAAAATAGTGTTACAGCTAAATTAGACCGATTTTCGATAGAAACAGAAATTTCCAATCAACTTTACTTTAAAGACATTTCGAAAATGAGGCGATGAATATGACCATCGAGACCGTTCAACAGTGGGTAGGCAGTGCACCCGTGCGACGAATTTCATACAGCTGTTGTGTTATTGTGAAAAAAGTGAATGCGTTTAAAAAATGTTTCTTTGGGAAAGTTGTTTGTTATCATGAGTACAATCACGTGTATAAGTATCGGTCACTAATAGGGAATATGCATGTAATTTTTTTTTCACTTAAATCAATAAAACGCACTACTATCAACCCAAGAAAATAATTAAAAGTTAATTTCAACTCCTACAATATTCTACGACAGTTCAAACGTCCATGACTGTCGCGGCCATTCAAGTCATAGTATTTGATGTCACTTCCCTCTATCTACCTTGTTTAAATCTAATTTTTTGCCTTTAATAAAATAGTTTTACTATATTGTAAGTGCTAAAGCAAAAATTGCAATAAAAATATTATAGTAAAATCTTAGTGAAACTTTTAGTACTTTTCAATTAAAAGTGTTTCTTTGACACATAGCATTTGACGTCACTACCGGAATCGATGCGTTTTGTGTTTGCGTTCCGTTTCACCAGAAACACGGTACATAAAATATTAAATTGTAAAATAAGTGTTGTATACATTAACATAACTGATCTAATGTGGGTGTACTATTTATTAGCCTCTACCTAACCCTTCGGTAATACAGGCGTTATGGTAAGTTGTTGTTTATTTCGTAATCAACAGATATTTATTATATAAAAGATATTTAACAAATACGTTATATAGACTGCGTCTTGGTCTTCTATAACTTTAAGGCCTCTAAGAACCTCAAGATCTTAAGTCATTTATTTAAAAGTAGTCCTTAGTGTCGTTAAATTAAGGGTTTTAAAATCTGACACACATGTTGGTGGTGGCTTTATGTCGATCCAATACATTTTTCTATCATTAACTATTTCAGTTAATGATAGAAAAATGTATTGGATCGATAAAGTGGTAAAAGCAGTTTATTTAATGCCAGCAGCATCGCCCGCGTGGTTGTCGTTAATGATCTCATGGTATAAATAAATACACCCTTTAATTATGTTAATCCGGGATCACGGCGGCGGAACTAGGTGCGCCAAATTTTCATCTCAATCCAGTCGCCCATTTTGGGAGTAAGAGTTTTTAACATCCTCAAAATCTTTCGCGTTTACAATAGTAGTAAGATTATGTGTACATGCTTCCGGGACCTCGGGATTTGTAAACATTTAAAGAAGAAAATTTAGTCTCATACAAAACTTGTTTGTATTGATACGAGCTATCGATTAATATAGGTATTATGCGTGGCTGATCAAATCAAAGTTGTGCTGAAGATCCCACCAGTGAATGGACTTTAACTTTGATAAGTCATATTATCTCGGAAACTTTAAAACATTTTGTCTCATACAAAATTGTTTGTATTGATACCAGCTATCGATTGATACAGGTATTATGCGTGGCTGATCAAATCAAAGTTGTGCTGAAGATCCCACCAGTGAATGGACTTTAACTTTGATAAGTCATATTATCTCGAAAACTTTAAAACATTTGGTCTCATACAAAATTGTTTGTATTGATACCAGCTATCGATTGATACAGGTATTATGCGTGGCTGATCAAATCAAAGTAGTGCTGAAGATCCCACCAGTGAATGGACTTTAACTTTGATAAGTCATATTATCTCGGAAACTTTAAAACATTTGGTCTCATACAAAATTGATTGTATTGATACCAGCTATCGATTGATACAGGTTTTATGCGTGGCTAATCAAATCAAAGTTGTGCTAAAGATACCATCAGTAAATGGACTTTAACTTTGATAAGTCATATTATCTCGGAAACTTTAAAACATTGGTCTCATACAAAACTTGTTTTTATTTGTGGTTTTATATGTGGCCGCAACTTTGAAAAAAAACTAAAATGGCGGAAGTTAGGGCCGGCCAGGTTTCATAGAAAAAAAATCCAAGCCCTTTATTACGTTTTTTGCAATTTGCCGGTTAGTGTCAGGTTGTAGGAGGATTAAAATATGATTCGCGGCCGTAACAAATATGGCATAACTGAGTTGACATCATTAAAATCTAGGGCTACTCTGGCGCTTCCACCTTAACACTTTATTCTAGTCATCGGATTAGGTAGAGTTAGGTTATTTCATTTATCAGGTACTTTTCTTTAGTACCAGGATCCTGGTTTTGCTTTCCCCGTAACCACACGTAATCTTACTACTATAACAGTAATGGCGTAATGGAATGGTTACTTTCATACAAGCCTTAAAGCTTGGCTTGCCGTTTTTAACTTTTCATGATTTCTGAACAGTCTGCTGGCCAATATGGGCTTGCCGTATTGTTGTCAAGAACTACTGCACGGATTGCAAAGTTCGATGCGAAAGTTTGTGAGGATGGATGCATGTTTGTTATCTTTTACGCAAAAAACTACTGAGCAGGTTTTGATGAAACCATACAGTAATATAGTTTAATACATATATAATACATAGGCTTATGACATGATGGCATATTTATAATGATATTGTTTAAAAAAAAAGAAATTACGCAGGCGAAGCCGCGCATGGAAGCTAGTAATAGATTTGTGAAATTATTATGATTGTTCGACGATACACTTACTAAAATTGTTAAGAAATTGATAAGATTTGAACGGAAGTAACGTCTACATAAATGTCGCTTACGCGACACGCTACACGGCTACGGCTACGCCGCCGTTACGCTGCTACGGTTACGAAGCTACTACGCGGTTACGACTAACACACTGCTATGACTACGATGCTGCTACGCTACTACGACTACGTCGGTGCTACGCGGCTATGACTACATCGGGAACTTAGTTTTTAGATCAACATTTTATTAATTTTTATTCAGTTCTATAATTCGTTATCAGCGTTTTCACAACTTTCCCTTTTGGGCTGCTTTTTTTTAAATTTCTATGATTTAGTACTAGGTACTCTAATACTGTTTTCGGCGTCCAGAAAAGAACTATATTTATGTTTTCTACTAAATAGATTCTTGTGTAACTTAATTCGAACATATTCAGAGGTCAAAAGTTTTATAAAATAGTGACCGTCAGCCTAGTGACTTTTACTTTGTAATGAAAATCACTGTGCGTGGTTACGACTACAACACTAGATTTATGAAATTATTATGATTGTTCGACGATACACTTACTAAAATTGTTAAGAAATTGATAAGATTTGAACGTAAGTAACGTCTACATAAATGTCGCTTACGCGACACGCTACGCGGCTACGGCTACGACACAGCTACGCGGCTACGACTACAATGCTGCTACGCGGCTACGGCTACGTTGTGCTTACGTAGGTACGCCACGCCTACGGGACGTCAAACATCAGTTGACGCTTACAGATCTCAATGCTAGTTACAACATACTGAAGGTCTGTGTATCAATCGCTTTTTACGCGTTTCGTATGTTAACAAAGAGTTTCAATAGGGTTGCTTTTATCGTCATTTTTATGTCCGTCGAATATTATATTATTTTTGACTTCAAAATTTCTGCTGACAGAATGTCACTTTGTGTCCGATACCTCTGATTTAAAATAAAGTCCGAATGATTAACTTGTAATATCAAACCTGAATAAGCGACTGAAGTTTAGGTATACTATAATTACATTTCACTATCGAAGTATGCATAATTGCAGATGGCCTGATTATCCTAACAACCTCTATAGACTAGGAGGTCACAACATTATGGTAACGACATCCTAAATGGCCTACTATGGGTTGATATAATAAAGAACAACTCCCTGATGCCAAATATGTCAGGCTGCCTGTGCGAAGTGGTTGCGTTAAGTGTATATGGCGCTTGAAAAACTAGTTATCGTGACAAAAAAAATGATTTAGTAAATGGCTGAATTTGCTACTGAATTAAGCACAGTTTTATATGGAGGCGTTTAAGACCTTATAATGAGAATCGTTGATGGACTTTGTTTTGCAGTCATTTATAGAGTAGAATTTTCAACCTCACCGAGGGAAAGTTCTCTAAATACTGGAAATAGCAAATTTTACTCAAGGGTAAGCCACCCTTAATTTTTAAAATGAAACAAATCTGCATTCAAAATTGTCGAAAACTCGCTTGCTACACTCGGGAATCGAACCGACTAATATTCGAAAAATAACATCCTGTACTTTTATAACAATTTAAAATTTAGTGATTCATTTGTTTTCGCGCCATTTGATTTATCTTTGAAATCATTCTGTTCATAAGATGGAAAAATTCAAATATAGCGTTATTTACTATTACGAGTTCCATTGCGGCACCAGCGCTGCAGAAACAGCTTGAGGTATTAATGATGCATATGGTACTAAGGTGGTATTCATAAGCTACTGTATAAGAAAATATGACACCTACATTTTTGGATCCAACGTTTTCATTCTGTACATTTTAACCTACTAGCCGTGGCGGCCGGAGACCCTGGTTGACAATAAAGAATTAAACGTGATCGTAGCAGCGGATCCATCGCAAACCACTGCTGAGTTAGGGACAGGCTTCGGTAAGAGTGGTAAAACAATTTAAATTCAATTGAAACGAATTGGAAAAATAAAATAGTTCGAAAAAAAGGTACGGCATAAATTGAGTGAAGCACACCAAGAAACACGCGACCAGTGCTGCGTCACATTAATCAACCATCGCAATAACGAGGAGATTTGGAATCGTACCGTTACTTTTGATGATAATAAATCTTCTACAATAGTTGGAAAAGCTCATCACAATGATTGAACCCAGGAGAACCGGGCAAATCCTGCCCAAAACGAAAGTTGACTCAGAAAAAGATAATGGTAAGTGACTAGTAGACCAGTGCCGGTGCCTTCCAGTACAGCTTCCTTAGATCTGGCCAGAAGATTACCGCAGATCTGTAATGTCAACAATTGCAAACCATGCTGGAAAACTCAGAAGCTGAACAACCGAGGCTAGTCAATTGTTCAAGCCCACTGCTGTTTCACGACAACGCTAGACCAGATTATTAAAAAAAAAAAAAAACTTGAAAATTCCTCTCTGAAATTTGCACGATAAAATATATATTGTTCGCAGAATTCGCAATTGTCATGTGGCCGATATTAAGCCGGCCCGCGAGCGAGCATAGCTTCACTGGTAACAAGTGGGAGTACTCGTAGCAGAGCTTATTTAAACTTATAGCTAAGAGCGCTTCACAACCTTATGGAGCAATTAGGCTTGGTCGTTAGCCCGTATGCGGGTGGTCGAATGACGTTACTCATCGAAATGGAATAGGTGCTACCAATTACAAGTAGTTTAAATGAAGGTGAGTACTTGCATATGTACCCGAAGCGATGAAGCCGGATGGGTTTACATCAAGATGTATGACATGATGTCTAGTTTACATATATATATGTGAGATTATACTTATATGTGTGAGAGTATGAGTACTCGTAGTAGTTGTGTTTAAAACATGTACACCATTTTTCAGAAATGCATACCTACCTACTAAAAGTTAACAAGACACGTCTGAAACTACATCAATGCATGTAGGATACATGTCTCATAACCGCAGGGTTGCAAATGCCAATTAGGCGCTTCCTTCATTTAATTAATTTGGAATTCGTCCCATACAGACTATTGTGACAGTTCAAATGAACATTAGGTAGATGCTAATTAGAATTCGCAGAGCATAATTGGACGAAGACGCTAGCCTGTGCATTCAATTATCTACATATTATTCAATTGTATTGATTAATATAATTATTACTAATCGTGTTTTGGATGAAGCATTTATAGCAGGCTCCTGCATACAACCGACCAACCAGACGGTCAACACAAAAATAAAATAATGTAAGACTGTTCAAACGGTGTCAATTTAATTTTTAATTGGCGTTCGTAGTAATTGTTTTATTGTTATTTGTTAGAATAAAAAATAAAGTACGATTACGTAAAAAAATAGCTGAAAAGATTTTTTACAATTTCAGAACATACTCGTAGATGAACGAAATTCAAATAATCAAGTTTGAATTTAATTGTTCACTCTATATTTAAAACAATTGCCGTAAAATTATTCCTCCATCGTTTTTGTTACCCTTACCATTGGCATTGGTACCACTGCCAACCAAGAGTCGCACAAATAGTCGCGTTTAGTAAAACCCGACTTAAAGTTTGTGTCGCATATATAGCCCTTACCGATATTCAGACACTGCCTTTAATCATCATAGTAGCAGGTATTACTGTAGAGACTACAAAAAAAGGCAAAAAGTCAATTAAACCAACAGAAGTAAAATTATTTACCGAATCAGAATCTGAGAATCATAATCATAAATCATTTATTTGGCATGAATGTGGGTGCAAAATAGGTGTAAACATTATAAAGCAGCAGACAACACATTCTACCTTACGGCATGCAAAAGTATAAACATATTTATATCTACTAATTAGACATATAAACACACAAAAAAAGAAAATAAAAACATAAAAGTACAGTTATGTTAATATACAGCCTTCCTTACATAAAGTAAACATCAAAATCAACAATATTTTGATAGTTTTTTTTTTATTCCGCTTATTTTTTTATGTCAAGAGCTCTTACCCTTTTTAGTGGTACTCACGCAATTCCTTGTAAAGTAACAATTTTACATTGTTACTAGAAATTATTAGAACATCATCCACATGACGAAGAAGAAAAAATGTATATTTTATATGGTAACTCATACCTAGTTTAATGGTGCAACAGCGCGAGCTTCTTTCACCAAATGAAAAAAATAATCACTTAAATTGGACCACTAATCACGGACAAATCGGTGAACATACATGAAAAATATGCTCGTAGAATACATAACGTCCTCCTTTTTCAGAAGTCGGTTAAAAACTAAACCCCAGTTGTGTTTCGCGTCGACAGCTTGTTCAAGTAACGTCATGTATTCAGACCCTAACCTAGATGACTAACTGACCCCGAGGAAAGACGATGCCGTTAAGAAGCTGATCAGTAGCAGAATGGAGGTTCACAGTAGTGATGATACCGATCCCCGAATGCCTAGCTGATATGTGTATGTTGACCTTGAAACGACTTGTAATCGAAATTTAAATTTTTGTAAATACATACATACATAGGTACGTGTTACGGTCGCGAATCGTATTTTAATCAACATACACCTTGACACTTACCTGCAAATTGCAAAATAACGTAAGAAAATTCGCTGGCTGACTTAACTCATTTTGAGGAGGATATTTTTAAAATACAATATCCGAAGGCAACCGCGCTTTACAGCGACAAAGCAACTCAATCGATATGCAGACACTGCACACGGCTGGTTCCTTTGTAAGTCTATGAAAACGTTTCCGTAAATTGCCGTTTTTGGCCTATTGCCGTTTATCGACAATATAATCATAAGAAAGAAACTTATACTTAATAAACAAATAATTATGTTGATTACTTACAAAGTTTCCAACTAATTAGGTGTTTTGCTTGAAACCGTGATTGATAAACAAAGTTCAAAAAATATGAAATTTTATTCTTAATTACCACCACTGTATACTTTATTATTTGGAATCACCACAAGTTTGTCACAAACGTGAAACATAAAAATATTCCAATAGAAACGAAGCCTTTAAAAATGATGCTTCACAGAAAAACAAAGAGATTTAAAAGACTTAAACTTACTGCCACTTCACTCGTAAATATTTGATACCTTTTGCAGAATATAAAATCACTTTACCGACTCCACGACGCGACGCTAACAGCGAATTAGTAAAAAATGAGTCGCTGTAATAAATGCATCACAGAAAGGAAATAAGAATCGACGAAACCTGGTTTTATTTTTCAATTCAATTTCCACTTTCCCACAGACAAATTCAGACTGTCGATGGAATGGATGGATCTTCTTATCGTGTCGATGGAAAATTTTCATTAAATATATCTGGCCCAAAATTCAGACGTAATAGTGTAATTGACATAGGTTCTTTTTATGAACTGTCATAACGCGACTTCCCATAGATTTTGTTTGGCAATAGCAACTTTAGACGTCTCTAATTAGTCAACACAATGACTCAACTATTTATTGATTTAACAGAAACTAAAAATCATATAATTCATAGAAAATAAATCGGGTTTTTATTTCTAAGGTTTTTTTAGGGAATTACAAAGAAAAACTAATTATTGTTTAAAATATAATGGGTATGAAAGCAAAATACATATGTTCTCCCCGTAATTGCGATTATTTTTTTGATCTAGACCATACCATGGAACCTTTTAGTTGCGGAGATGTTAGGAGTCAAAGTTCCACGTTTTCACAAGGTTTTTTTTTTTTTTAATACATGATTATAATGTTATAACTATACTTTAAACACCTCCAAGACGGCCGTATTACTGAACCAAGCATTCAGTTTGATGTTCTGAATGCTTAGTTGACGGTTTCGTGACAGGTCCGTTCACTCCTTGCATACCAACAGCTCTCTCCGGACAATGTCATCCAAGCACCAAAACAATCAAGCAGCAAATGGGTGAAATAACAAAAACTTACGTGATACGGAACATTGATGATGGTCACCAGGTCCTCTTCTTTGTTTGGGTAAGAATTCTCGTGATCAAATATGAAGAGTTCATGACGCCTGTACGTGATTACATCGCCGTTAATTTCACTCACGTCTCGGGATTGATGGAGTCTGTAAAAAAAGAATTATATAAGGCTAAGTATGTGAGAAAAGCAAGTGCCGACGGATCTGTGATATTGCATCACTGTTAAGATAAGTGATCTTTATAAACGTCGCAATAAGGTTGTTGGTTAGGTTGGTGCTAGTAACACATCTGTCAAATGTACTGAATACGTGTAACCGTTTCTGCGTCGGTATCCCTTCCAACCCGTATAATTAGCACACCTTAAGGATACTTATACCATCCCACTTAGATACGATAACTATGCTAAGCCATAGAGGATGTCATGATTAATATCCTCCCAACCGAGATTCGGTCACAGCGGTCGATTTCAATGGAGGATAGCTATATGGGGGGAAATGGTATGTGCAAGTATATGCAGAGCTACAGTTGCCTCACCTATGGGATGGCAACGCGACACGACCGAGGACCCTTCATGGTCGTGTGACGTAAACATAATTTAAGGATAGATTTTAGTGTCGAGAAAATAACTGGCAATTATGGCATATTGGTCAGAAATTCTGCGTATAACACAACTAGTTTCACTCAAAGATATGAACAAGCTGAAAATGAGTGAATTTTATGTGCGAAATGAGTATTTTGAATTTTCGTTTCTTCGACTTCTCTCTCGTTTCTCTCGGTTCTAGGAACACGTGGAGCGGCGCAAGTGTTTTCTGAAACTCGAGGGGCGGGAGTATCAAAATATTTCTGCGAACGGGCTTTACTGAGAAACAACCTTTGCAAATATTACAATCACGTTTTGATTTTCAGGAATGTCTATTATTAAGCGAGGAGGTGGCTGACAAAAACAATATACACCCCCATACCCACCCCACTCTTTACTTGTTGAATTTTCCTTTCAAATGCAAGCCGAATACCAGATGATATTCCCAGCGCTAACTGAACGAACTTCCATAGAAACCTACGACATTTCATCGTCTTTTAAACTCCTTTAAAAGTGAATTTCTGAAAAACTATTCTCTAGTGAGTCTTCGATATAAAATAATTCTAGTGGAGTATTTCGTGTCTGTAGATGCAGCGGTCTAGGTTGGTAATATCGGAATTAAAGGGGATAATTCAGACAAGTACTTCTTGCCATTATCTGCCTAGCCTTTACCCAACTATGTTGGGGTCGGATTCCAGTCTAACCTAATGCAGCTGAGTACCTTCATTTACACGGAGCGACTGCCTATCTGACCTCCACAACCCAGTTAGCTAGGTAATAGGATACCCCTTGGTAAGACTGGTTGTCAGACTTTCGGGCCACTGGCTTCCTGTGACAACTACGAGAACCCAGAACTTGGTAACTAGTTCATATAATACTTAAACCAAATGTGTACTGATAAGTTTTAGTTTAAATTAATATTTTGTCAGTTTATTATTTTATTTTATTTCGATCAAAACTTACAGCTAGGATACAGATAGTTCACAGTTAGTTATGTTGTACCCCAATGTATTACAACTTCGCTAGCCCATATCGTAATATTCCCCAATAGAATTTCAAAAGAATACATGGCCACGTGAGCGAAGCCGCAGGCACAGTATTTAAATATTTTTTGTTCTTATGGTAAACAAAAGTAAAGTTTTTGTAAAGATTTTTTCTGGTAAGTCACGTAACCAGCAAGCTTGGAATCCCTATAAAGGCCTGGTCAGGCCAGATGCGTGGCTTGACGTACACGTGTACACGCGCGTGGTGACGCGCGTGAACCTCTGACACACCGGGTTACGCATACGTGTACGCTTACGCTTACGCATACGTGGTACGCACGCAACGCACCGGTCCTTTGCGTACCCAGCAATTCTTGTGCACGATGTCTGAAGAAGATTGGGTAAATGGACCAAGTATTTCATCTGATGAAGAAGAAGCAATATTGCTGTTATTGTGACAGAATATTCCTGGGTGTGCCAAACAACAATGGGTTCAAGTTTTATATGACATATTTTTTACTCTTTGTTTTTTGTGTTGTACAAACAATTAGTTTTTCTTTAATTTCATTATTCATCATTAAAACCGAAACAAAACATCACTTACTATCGGTAAAACTTGAAAACAAATACAACTGAATGCGTAAGTCACGCGCAGCAAAGATACGTGCGTGCTCAAACATGTTCGGTGTGACGTCCAATACGGAATGCCATTGACTACAACGTCATTACTGCACGCATCAATGTGACGTTGCTGTTCCGCTCTGCGTAGGTACGCAGCAACTTTGACACATGGGAGCTGCAATGCGTAGCGTTACGCATGTTGGCTACGCGCACGTGTACGTCACGCAAACGGTGTGCCATGTCTCTATAAAGTTCAATATATTACAACGTCATGGTACGTGCACGTGCACGTCTACGTTTACGGATCCGGTGTGTTTCGGCCTTAAATGTGTTTCAAAATAAAATGGTATGTTTCTGAAAATAACACTTCAGAGGTAAATGAAATGAAATAGGTGGATACTAGGATACTAGGACTCCTAGTATCCACCTATTTCATTTCATTTACCTCTGAAGTGTTATTTCATCCCCCTGGATGAAAGCTGGAAATAAGCACTTACCAAGTACCTATCTACATAAATAAAAAAAAACGAACGGAATATTTTTATAAAATATTTTAATAGGTATTTCAATAAAGTACCTACTTATCTAAACTATTATTATAGTGATCAGTACAAAAACAGCAGATCTAAACGCATCTAACGCACCACGAGCGTTGAGGTCAATGGCCGCATTCTGTCAGCGAGTGTCGCGCGGCCTTGCGCCCGCGTTTGTATCAGCGGCCTTGTAGTTGGATTTTTTATAACCATATCATAAAATCATAACAGTCGTTTAGACGTGACAATATCAGAAAAAAAAATGTTTTTGTTCTTGTTTCATTTGTTTTCGATATCGGTTCGTAACACGTGGTAAAGTTTCGCTAGCTAATTTAATTTGACCCTGCATACGTATACAGAATGAGTTTTTGAGATAGCCGTCTTTATGAATTAGAGAAAAGATATCGAAGGAGTTCAACCCTTGATTTTGACAAACACTATTTAAAGTTGCATCGTTAGAATTTTGAAAAAATCCAATTCTAGAAATCGCACTGGTTGATTAGCTAAAAAAATAGTCTAGAGTAGCTTTTAAGCTTATCAGGCCATTAAACAGTTATTTATTTTGTAGAATTCTTATTTTTGATTTTGATTCAATCGATTTATTTCTTGATTTACAGTAATCATAATATTTTCATTTTCTATAGTGCACTTACGTCAAATGGTTCTTTTGTGACAAGAACGCCATAGAAGCCTTTGAAAACATAATTAAAGAACACTCCTTTCTTTTTAAAAGCTTTTATTTTTATTCTTAGAAACCAACGTAACATGATTATTTGCCTTAGCAAACAATTCGAGTCAAGATCTCAATATACCTAACTAATTTGTTTTCATCTACTTAGGCCCATTTGTGCCAACCAAGGTTATATTTTAACCCATCGATAACCTTACAGTTGTGATCCGTGATATTTGTGTAAAGAAATCAGAATTGTAACCCATGCTGACGCAATAACCATCCCAAAAAAATATGATCGACAATATTTTTTTTTACACATAATGTAGTAAATGTTCGTGCTTAGTTTAATATGATAATTATGTAATAGTTATTGGTTATACAAGAGTGCAAAGTTGCTTTTTAACCGCGTGCTCAGTTTTGATGGCTGTTTAGTCAACTGATCCCGCTCATTTGGGACCCGCGGGATGAGTTTACTAAATTAAGATTTTTATTTTATATCCTTTGGTAGATTGCACCCGCTGTTAAAGTTAAAAAAATATGTGATCGAATTTCAAATTTGAGTACAAGCGAGAAGAAAAATTTTAGGAGGAATAAAAATAAAATCAAAGTATGACATCGAGTAGTGTTAGTACAGTAATTCTGCTAGTTAAGGGCAGTAACCTTAGGAATAGTACTAGGCTGGCATGAATCCAAGATGGTATTGTATTGTATAGCGGGCTGGTGTCCGCAACTCCACGTCTAAGCGCGTATTTTGCGTGCGTATTTATGACTAGAAAACCGTACCTACCCAGAATTATTGAAATGCATACCTATGAAATGCATTTGCACCACCTTGAGCACATGCTAGCCTGGTACTTTTTGGGGAACAAAATTATAAAACATAACAAAACATTTTAAAGGCGAAAGTTTGTATGTGTATGACTGATTGTTACTCCTTCACGCTCAAGGTCAAGGTAGCTTATATGTGCTGGATTAACGCATACACTACATTTGATCCAGGAAAAAATGCGATATTCCTGTGGGATGATCAAATAACTTAAATTTTTTGTTCCTGAATTTTGAAAATCGTCTTTTTAGCGACTAAAAGTACTAGGTCAGCATAAATTAAAGGTTTTGTTTATTAAAACGGTAGGAGGTAGGTAGGTAGGGGCAGTTAGGGAAGAAGAAAAAGTAAAGAAGTACTAGGCTGTCATACATTTAGGTTAAGGTTTTCATTTCATTTTGTTCACGACACGTTCTCTTATGTATGGGCAGTAACCCCAAGAAAAGGACTAGGCTAGCATGAGTCCAACATGGTATTTGTATTGTATTGTGTAATGAAAATGTAATTTCCATTACTATGTACTAGACTTTGATTCTTATAATACACACCACCTTGAACTCATGCAAGCCTAGTACTTTTTGGGGTACATAATTTGTGCCATATATCATTATCCATCAATGGCAATCATGTATTTTTTTCCCGATTGTCGCTAGTGGTGACGAAGCCGTTGGTGACGAATAGGAATAGATGGAAACAGATGGTAACTGAACAAGACAAAGCCAAATGGGTTTTCAAGTGTCTATGGGACACATCTCTTAATATAATTGCTACAATACATTTAGATTAAATATCAAGAAAAATTTTATACTTGACTATACAAATCACAAAATTGGCTAACGGGTCCAGTTGACCAATTCAAAAATGCATTAGGTCGACTGGACCCGCGGGTCCCACCTGTGTGGGATCAGTTTACTAAAGAGCCATTTTGATGACCGAGCAAGCGAAGGATATTCAAAAATTAGAATCCTGACCGTTAGCGAGGGAATCAAAAGAGCACGAGGCGAAAAATCTCTGCACTCGAGTGCAACACGTAACTTTTCCTCCTACCTCAGCGAGGAAATGACTAAATGCAAAAAAAGACATTTACAACATACTTTTATTAAGTAACAAGAAACTTTTGTTTCAGCATAGGTATATTAACTACTACATTACGATAGGTAAGTATTACATAATAATCTTTAAATTATAACAAATTTTACTTAGGTATAATTAAGAAAAATTGAGAGTAACGTTTCTACAGTTACTTAAGTTGACTGTAATATTTTTGTTAGGTACTGTAATGTTGGTGTTAGTGACTTGTGTACTGTTTTTCGGTAAACTATCTGTCATACTTAATAGGTGTACCGATTCATCGGATTCCCTTGGCGTAAATGTTGGCGAGAGAGGGCGATCATTAGGTGTTTCGTAACCACTCATTATTGATTCAGAAGGGCCAGTCCAGGGATCTGACTGAGGCTCTTTCAGTGTAATGGCTCCTACGATGCCTTTACATATTGTAGACTTAATTTGGATGGAATCCTCTATGTATCCCTCTACAACCGCATTGGACTTCCAGCCTCCATGGCGCTTAAGGGACAGGAGATCAGCTCCTGAATCGGCCAAAAGTGTGGCTGAAGTTCGTCGGAAACAAAGACCCGTGTACAACAGGGGTTCTGGAAGTTCAAGAAATGTTGCTATTTCTCGTGGGATACTGCCAATTATATTAGCACCCTTAGGCGATATTGTAGAAAAAATCGATTGATTGGAGTGTTAGGCGGGCGTAAGGCTTGATATTTCTCAACAATTGTTACGTATTCCTTGTGAATGACGAAGTTGCGGTCTATTTTTGTCTTTGTATTAAGTAAATGATTTAATTAATAGTAAGTCATCTGAATGTTACTCATTGTTTTTGACATTAAGTTGTATTAGTTCATTAGTTCGACATGCTCCGTTTATATCAACAATAAGAACAACCGGTAACGTAAAGTATTGTAGTAGATAAATTAATAAAATTGATATGCATGCATAATTACGCCTATCAACATCTAGGTACACACGGTTACACATTAAGCTATACATTTCCAGTATAAGCTGACTTCGCATTGTACGAAAATCCTATACAATGCGAGATCAGCATAAACTGGAAATGTATAGCTTGATGTGTAGCCGTGTGTACTAAATACGTATTAGATTATATTAAGTAGTTGATTAATATACTTAAGTAGATACTGAATGTGCAACTGACTTACTTTTGCCGCCAAATATACGGACAGGGGCTTCGCTATGAATCATTTCAATTTCAGATGCTGTGAAAACCTTCAACTTTTTGGTCGATGAACAGATGAGGCTCTTTTTTAAAATGCCACTAATTTAGAATATGTGTCGACATGTATGTCTTTTCATCGTTATTGTTGGTTTTAGCATTGAATACGTACTCCTTAATATAGTACTTGATTTCTTGGTCTCGGATAATTCAATAAAACATGCCAGCAAAACGTTTTCTGCGAAAGATTAGGTGATTAGGTGTTAAACATATCGTACTGTTTCAAATACTGCTCGCGTGATTGTTGAGGGAGAAAGCTCATTTGCGCATTAATAACAGTTTCAGTCAATTTTGTTGGCGTCAAATAAACTTCCTCGTCGCTAGAACCACTCATTTTAGGTTTTTTTTTTTTTTTAACCTAAGGTTTTAACAATAGGACGTGAAAAAAAAAGTACACCAAGAAGGTTACGAGTCTGAATTTTAACAAATTAAAAAAGGTTGTATGATAAATTCGGCACCATGGAGGTAGAAGTAAATTAGTCGGGTGCAGAGCCCCTATCAATTTCTTCGCAGTACTAGTTTAGGTAATTTCGGAGAAATGTGCGCTTGTGAGCGTTCGAAATATCGCCAACGATCGTAGTGTGCGTAGCCTCATGCAGTGCAGTGGGAGCAAACAATCTTGGTCCGTAACAGTATTAGATACACATATATTTTAAGCAAATCAATTTGCATTTAAGCTGCAATGTTTTAATATTTCATACATTATCAAAACCAATTAAAGAAGAAAAGTTAAGACTATACAAAAGCAAATAATATTATAGGAAAAGGTTGAGTGAAAAAAATATATTAACAACTAAATATATTTTATCTATTTAGTGTTGTTTATTTTTATCGCTTGCGTATGTCTGTATGTGTGACATCTTATTGCTGTTTTATTTAATTTTTAACTAAGGAAGTGTTTTTTCATTTCAAGTGAAAGAAAAACGAGATACCTACTTATTAATTTCTTTATTATAAAAAGTGTCGGCGACAAGGCCATATCCAGGGAGCAGGGTGCAGTGGTGGTACCTAGGTGTGTGCACTTTCTATTGCAAGTCGACTTAAGTTGATTAGTTTCAATTAGATCAACGTAAAGTTCTAACAAGAGTAAATAACTTATGATAATTACATTCTAGTTAGATTTATAGTTTGGTTTTTCTTATAAAAATAGCGGTAAGACGACATTAGGCGCGTATAATTTCCATAAACGTTTTGTTGTTGAAATGTAAGTTTCCTGATTATGCTGAATATTTGCAATATTTATGTAAAGATTAGCTTAATAAAGGATTTTCACAGTTAGTTTTCCTATTAGAATAATCGTATGACTGAATAAATAAAGTTTTAAGCGAATTAATTAGGTTGAAAATTCGATCTCATAGAAATTACGTAAGTTGAAAATGAGGTTTTTTATTATTAGAGATATCTTATCGAAATTAGTGTCAAATGAAAGGATTATGTGTAAAACTAAATGTGTTTAAGGATTCATGTCGATAACTCTATTAGTATAAGAAAAAAATAAGGCAATTTGTATAATGAAAATTTGTTCTGCTTAATTTTTGCAGTATAAGTTCTAGGACTTTTTTATTTAATTAAGATTTGTTAAATGTTATTGTTTTATATGATAGAGCAAGTTAGACCTGTAAAATAATATATAATACATAAGTGTTTAGTGAAGAAATAAATAAAATTTGGGGTTCCAACGTTTCGGCTTAAGTAAAAATGACGCGTAAAATCGATCCAAATTACGCGGTTCTCGCGATCGTAAGCACGGCCCGTTTAAAAGACCGCCCTGTCCGCTCAGTAGTCAGTCGGATCGCCAGTGGTCCGCGCTGATCTGACGTGTCCAGGTGCGCCTAGATCGCGAGTGGGAAGTGCCGTAAAAATCGTGCTCCCAACCGGGAGTACTTTTAAACCAACACACTTCGTCGCTCGGACCGCCTTAAAGCCTCACTTTCCCTGTGTTCGCACAAGTGCCCCTGCACTGGTGCGAGCACGGGGGGAGCGGCTACCGTGCTGCCCGGTGCTGAGCACCGTTGCGGTCGCGACACCACGTCGCCACGGTTATTTTAAATTTTTAAGAAGATGCCGAAGCCCGGCGCCCGCGGCCCTGGCCGCGGAGGCGCCGGACTCCAGGAGCCCCGTCCGGGGTTGGACCGGGCGACGTCGATGCCGAACATCGGCGACGCGGCGCCCGGTGCAATGCTGGCTGGACCCCCTCCTCCTCGTAGTGAGGAGAAGAAGAGGCCCAGCAAGAAGAGGGGTGAAGAAAGAAGGGGAGGAGGAGCCGAAGAAGTTCCGGTAGGAGCCGGACCGAGCACGGCGGCGGCGGCGGATGGTCCGCCGACGTCATCGGCGCCTGCGCGCGTTGCGCCGGCGCTGTCGTCGAGCCAGCCGCACGCTGTAGCCGTGCGACCGTCCGCGTTCCGCCCGGTGCCGATACAGGCCCCAGGCCCCGCCCCCGCACCCGGAGGCCGCGCTCACCAAGCGCGTGCTACCGCACCCACCGCGCGAGTGATTGTGCGCGACTCTGCGCCACCCGTGCGCGTGTCAGCGCCCACGCCGCGCGCCCCTGCGAGCATCAATCGCCCTGCTGCACCGGCAGCCCCGCCTGCGCGCCCCGCTGCGCGCCCCACTGCGCACCCAGCTGCGCGCACTACCGCTGCGCCGCGACCCGCCGCGTCGACCGCGCCCCCCGGGGCTGCGTCCGCGGCGGCACCCGCCAGCCGCAGCGCCACAGCTTCACGCACCGCCTCCGCCGGCCCCAGTCACAGCTTGCTGGCCGGGCCGGCTGAGGCGGAGCGGGACCGACGGCCTCTGCTGAAGTTGGCGCCTACTGCCCGACCGACGCCCCCGGCGCCACAGGCGCCCGACTCTCCTGCGCCACCGCGTGCCTCGGCCTACGACTCGCCGGCGGGACTGTCGGCATGCTCGTCGCGAGCCGGCTCGAGCATGTCGATGGTGTCCGCGGGCTCCGTCGACTCTGGGCCGAGCGCCCCAAGGAGGCGCACCCCTCCCGCATCACCGACGCCGTCGCTGGGATTCGGCTACGAGTTCCAGCTGGAGCCTCGCCCGCAGCGACGGCGCCGAAGCACCGATGATCTAGAAGAGGAGGAGGCGAAGCGTTATTGCCTCGACCCGCCGCGACCGCAGCGTGAGCGCGCGACGCCGCAGGGTCGGGGCTCCGCTGGATCGCCCACCTTCGCGGAGGCGGCTCGGCGCACGCCTCCCGCGTCGCCGACACCGTCAACGCCCACCGACGGAAGACGCCTGGAGGCACACCATGGGGTGAGTGCACCATTAACCACTGCTTCCACAGCTCAACCGGCGGCCCTAGGGGACGACGGAGGAGCGACCACTGGACAGCCTAAGCCGAAGCCGCCGAAGCGGCCTAGGTATCCTCCGCTGGTGGTGGAGAAGCTGCCGGGATGGGCCGCCCACTTTAGGGCCATCAGGAAGATGCTGGGCCGACCTCCCAACGCCCGCCCGTACGGCGCTGGGATTCGTTTCTCGCCCGAAAGCGAGGACGAATTTAGGTTGGTTCAGCGCTACCTGACCAGCCTCGAAAAGGAAAGCGGCATATCTTGGTTCGCTTACTCGCTGCCGGCGGAGCGCAGCTTGAAGGTGGCCATCACAGGGCTGCCGGTTGACACCCCACCGGAGGAGATAGAGGAGGAGCTCCGTGCGTTGGGGCACGAGCCGGAGTACGTGCGCCACATCAGGGCGCGCCAGGGAAGACCCGGCTGCGTGTTCCACGCAGTCCTAAAAAGGACACCGGAGGTCAGGTCTCTCTTTGACACCACCGTGTTCATGTACATGCGGGGTGTTAAGATTGAGGCCTGGCGGGGGAAGAGAGGGCCGGCCCAGTGCCACCGGTGCCAGAAATTCAGGCACTCATCGCATCACTGCCACCGGCCGATCGCCTGTGTCCGTTGCGCAGAGGGGCACGCAGCGCGTGATTGCCCCCGCCCGCGTGAAGAGCCGGCGACGTGCATCAACTGCGGGGGTGACCACCCCGCCAACAACGTGCGCTGCCCCATCTTTCAACAAGAGATACGGCACAGGCGAGCGGGCACAGTCGCCGCCACGACCGCCTCACGCCGACCGGAAGCGGCCACCGTGAGGCCAACAGAAGTGGCCTCCACAGAGGCCCAAGGCGCGTCACTTATGGCGGCGGCCAATGGGCCCACCGATAGGGGAGAAGCCCCCCCCTCCTCCAAGCGGCGGAGGAAGCGGAACAGGAAGCGTAGGGGCAAGGGGAACAAACCTGAGCCCCTCCCTGCACCCGCACCAAAGGAGGACACCCACCGGGACGACCATACCTCGACCCAGGCGCAGGCTGTCCCACCACCACCACCCGAAGGGACAAAGAAGAGGCAGCCCAAGGAAAGGCCGACAGCTGGCGCCGGCATCGCGCGGCCCTCGGCCCTACCCACAAGCACATCGAGCGCCGGCCCAGCTGCCGACGCCGAGAAGGAGAAGAAGAAAGAATTCACAGCCTGCGCCATCCAGTTGCTGATGGACCTGATCAAGGCCATCAGGCAGGGACAGGACGCGGAGCTTGTCATCCTCGACGGTCTGGCCTCCCTCCTCAAACTCTACCATGGCTAGGCCGCTGAGGGTGATTCATTGGAATGCCCGCGGCCTTCGAGGTAAGGTCGCCCCCCTCCGCCGCCTCCTCTACGAACAAGATATCGACGTGGCGCTAGTAAGCGAGACGCTCCTGGGACCTACGGACAGACTCCGAGTCTCGGGATATCTCGCTTACAGGAAGGATGAAAGGTCGGCTACCGACACTGCCTACCGTGGTCTGGCGGTACTGGTGAGGCGGAGAGTCGTCCATCAAGAGCTCCCTGTGCCGTCACTCGGCTCGTTCTACGCGCTGGGTGTGCAGCTACACGTTGCCGGCGAGGATCTCGCCATCTACGCCTGCTACAAGGCGCCCTCGGCCTCGCTCAACGTCGCGGAGCTGAGGGCCCTTCTCGAGGCCAGCGGCGGCGCGACGATCCTTGCTGGCGACCTTAACTGTAAGCACCCAGCGTGGAACTCGGCCGTGACGAACACGGGGGGCAGGCGGCTCTTCGCGGACGCGGCAGCCTTCGGCTACACGGTGTCCGGCCCAGAGACGCCCACCCACTACCCGGACGCTCGCACATACATGCCGGACGTGCTGGACATCGTGGCCTACCGAGGGCTACGCTGTCAGATCACGCAGCAGGTGTTAGACGACGAGATGCAGTCAGATCATCATCCTGTTCTCGTCGTCCTATCGGGTATGCCGACCCGACTGATGCCCGCAGCGCCACGTCGACGCATCGATTGGGAAGTTTTTAAGGACAAGACTGAGGCCACCACACCGACTCGGCCCGTGACTACCTCCGCGGACGTCAACCAGACTGCGGACGACGTCACTGCTTGCATCCAGAGCGCCTTGGAAGCGGCGACCACCTTAGAACCGCAGGGGAGAGTGCTGCAGCCGCCCCTGCCAGTGTATCTACAGCGCATGATCGCCGACAAGAGGCGCCTTCGCAAGCAGTGGCAGCAACTTAGATGTCCGTCCATTAAGAGGAAGGTCAATCGTCTCGCGGAGAAGATTAAGGCCGAGTTGCGGAACCGGGAAGCCGAGAGCTGGGAGGACCGTATACAGGAGGCGGCTGGCAGCTGGCCATCCGCCCACAGACTCTGTCGTCAACTGACGAATACCCCAGCTCCGGTGCGCCCGCTACTGGACAGCGGCGGGGCGCTTAAGTACATAGCGGAGGACCGCGCGGAGGTCTTCGCCGAGCACCTGGAGCGTCAATTCCGACCGAACCCGACCAGCGACGTCGAACATGTCGCAACAGTCGAGAAGCACCTTGGGGACTACTTCGCCGCGCCGATAGCTCCCGAGGAGGACTCCATATTTTTCTCGCCTGGGGCAGTCAGACGCGCCATCCTGGGGACGAAGCCGAGGAAGGCTCCCGGTGCTGACGGTATCACCAACGCAGTGCTGCGCCAACTGCCGCACCGCATGGTAGCGGCGCTGGCGCGCCTGTACACGGCGATACTGCGCACCGGGACGTTTCCTTCCTCGTGGAAGGAGGGGCGCGTCATCATGCTGCCCAAGGCGGGGAAGAACATCCTGAAGCCGGAGAGCTATCGGCCCATCACGCTGCTGGCTACCATCTCCAAGGTGTTTGAAAAACTCCTGTTGCGGCATCTCCAGCCGCACATCGACCCGCGGCCCGAGCAGTTCGGGTTTAGGTCGGAACACAGCACGACGCTCCAGCTGTCGAGGGTACTGCACCACTTGACGCAAGCTCGCAACAAGAAGGAGTACTCGGTTGCAGTACTCCTCGACATGGAGAAGGCCTTCGACCGCGTGTGGCACGAGGGCCTGGTATATAAATTGGCCACGTCCGACGCGCCTCGCCGTGTAGTAAAGGTGGTCCAGTCTTTCCTTACAGATCGGAGCTTCCGTGTGGTGGTAGAGGGAGCGCTCTCCAGCGCCCGTCCGGTGATGGCCGGCGTGCCGCAGGGCAGCTGCGTTTCGCCGGCGTGTTACTCACGTTACACCGACGACATCCCCACGACGCCAGAGGCGATGCTCGCGCTGTATGCCGACGACGCCGCGTACATTACCACCTCGCTCAACGCGAAGTACGCGGCGGTCAAAATGCAGCGCGCGCTAGACCTGCTGCCTGACTGGCTGTCAAAGTGGCGGCTGTCGGTTAACGTGGGTAAGACGCAGGCGATGGTCACCGGATCAGCGCCCCTCCCACCACCCCTGACTCTACAAGGCGCCGACGTCGATTGGTCGCCCCGGGTGAAGTACCTGGGTGTCACCATCGACCGTCGGCTCACCATGGGCGGTCATGTCCGCCAGGTCGCGGCGCGGGCTGGCATAGCCCGCCACCAGCTCCGCCCAGTGCTCTCGTCCCGTCTGCCGGCGCGCGTCAAGTTGGGCGTATATAAGACTTATATACGCTCGATACTGACGTACGCCGCTCCCGCTTGGTACGTCCTCGCGTGCGAGGGCCACAAGAAGCTCCTCCGCACGCAGCAAAACTTCGCGCTGCGGACCATTGTTGCCGCCCCTCGCTACGTGAGGAACGACGTCATCCAGCGGGATCTCGGGATCGAGGGCCTGGACGCCTTCATCCGGCGCCTCGCGACGGGAATGTTCGCGCGTGCCGACGCATCTGCTTGGCCGCACGTCAAGCACATTGCGCCCTGGCATGCGCGCCCCCCTGACGCGAGGCGCCCCCTCCCCCGCGACCTGGTAGCGGACACTGACCCCCCCCCCACCGGACTGACGCCCAGGTAAGCTGTCCCAGGCTACACGCAGCTTACCTGAACAATATGACTCCACATACTACATACACTCAGCTGGGTGACGTGTTCTAAGTTAATATAGGCACGTCGCGCAGCTACACCACACATGCATCTCTCTACACACACGTAGACTCACAATGTGGCGGCGCGGCGCGGGCTCGCGACCCACACAAACACTGGGCGGTGTTACACAGTACAATACCGCCCACACACTCATAACGGCTTCTTAGTCCGGACCGCGACCGGCTAGCTCTGGAAGCGGGACGGACGGGAGCCTTACATCCTTCATAGGTGCGTCGAGTCGGCACCTCTGTCGCTGGTCGTCCCCCGCCGGGCCTCCTCCGGGTAACCGGGGGTCTCACCTGGCGGGGACAGACCGCCGAGGTGCCGTGAAGAAAGCAGCGCTATGAGACAGCGCTGTGGCGCGCCTACTGAAAACTTCACCGCAACCATACACACAGGCGTGCGTTGTCTCACGCACGCCAACAGGCCTAGCCTTTTTAATAAAGGCGTCAAAACGACGGGCCCGTTTTAACGGGCCGAGGTATAGCTTCCGCGGCCAGGGGGCAGAGCCCCGTGACCGCCTGCCGCGCCCCCTAGCGGGGGCGCAGCGACATCCAACACGATTACAGTAGTCAGTCGCAGTACGGCCACCGAAGAGGCAACAAGAAAAGGAACAAGAAAAAGCCGAAGCCTAGGGAACAGGGGAAAAACTATATCATGAAATAGTTTTTTATTCCTGCCTACCCCTCCGCTCAACGTTCCAGCGTTCTCCTCCGAGGTCCTAGTGGGTTGTGCCCAGTACCCATACTCTACGCATTCAGGGTGCGTGGCGACGTGCGCCACTAGCAAAGTATTGTCAGCTTACGTCAAACGTAGTGGGAGATTGTCCCAGGAGTCTGGTCTCCGAAACAAGAAGTATAAATATTGATAAATTTTAACCTCCCTTTCGACGTTAATTTAATACGAAGTGCTCCGAATGTCCAAGCTTTCCTGGAATCAACGATTTTAAAATGTTTTTAATTTTGGTTCCGTTTTGTTTGCCAGAAGTAGTCGTCTTTTGCAATTCTTTCGACTTTTACAGGCTAATCCGATCCAGTCCACACAGCAAACAAACATAGTAGAACAAAAAAAAAACATTCTCACAGTATCAAAACTAGTCAGACGTAATACAAAATCACGCGCGATTCGCAAGTACTTTACGTCGGGAGCGGCAGTCGCAGCGACACAGGTCCGTCGTCGAGTAGCCCTCGGGCGCGACTGAATGGAACGAGCAAACGCATCCGCTTTTATGGCATTCTTTAAATATTTTATTACAATTAAATAAGTAGTCCAAAAATTATTTAAAAAAATTGAATTGGATAGATAAATACCTTAAGTTTTATAATATTTCATATTTATTGATATTTTCAACATATTCTTACGAGTAGACGACGGTTTTGCGCATTATTTTATCGGGTTTTTTCAGTGTGAATCACATTTTTTTTAAAGCACTAATTAAGTTTATTTTAAAATAAAAAATCGTAGACTTACTAATTTACTATATGCCCAGTAAGTACGATTTTTTTTCAAATTATAATTCATTACCAGTTAGCCGAAAAAGCTATTGAAAAACCTGGTGTTTCGTGCTTTCGTAAAAACGTATGTTTGATTTTTATTTTTCCTAATTTATGTTGAGTGGTTATCAGAATTATAATTCGTACACTTACTATATATATAGGTGATATATAACTTTGCATTAAAAAAATTACCAGATACCATATCGTTATTGAGTAATTTGCACTGAAAAAAGTAGTATTTTCTGTATTTAGACCGCGAAATTGATAGGGGCTCTATAGTGGTCGGATTTTCATGGGACTTTTTTATCGAGTTCCTAAAAGAGTGGAGAAGATAGTTAAAAAATAAATTCGCGGATAGCGTTTTTTTTTTTAATTTTCTTTGGAATATTTTTTTTTTTCGTTTAGGAATAACTTCAAATTCGACGAATTCATATTGTGGCATAATAGTGTGACCTACGTGCATCCATTAAACGCCAATTTGGTCTGAATCTTTGTTAATTATCCATGTAATGCACATATCGATTATTTTTTGGAAAAATCCCTATTTTCTTCAATTAATTTTAATGTACCGGATTTTAATATTTAGATTGCTTTTGTAATTGGTAACTGATGCAATTGTTCACGGATAAAAAGACATAAAAATTAAAAAAAAAAAAAAACACATATATGTATGAGAGTAGTGACTAAAATTTCATTTGCAAATAGCAGAAAATCGTCTATGTTAATGAAGGCATTTTTTTTCGAAAGTTATTCGACGAAAAACAAAATATTCCAAAGGAAATGCAAAAAAACAAAAAAGTAGCGAGCGGCGAAATTTTTTTTTAACCTCACCACTCCTCTAGGAACTCAATAAAAAGAGTCCCATGAAAATCCGACCACTATAAACTTCGTTCCACCTTTTGAGTATTTTTTGTCTAATTGCACTAGGCTAAATAGGTTTAATGATGTTTTGAATTCACAAACTTAGTGCACACGATGTTCTACATTCAATTAACTTTATCCTCTAACGGATAAAAACGGCTTTTGCACTCAGATATCGAAGACCAAAAATACTCTTTTCATCCCTTCTATTCGAAAAGTTTCGTTTTGTTCCTCTTTAAGCGGGAGCAAAGTAGCTCTTTTCTCGATTAGACTTTTTAGCGGGCAGTAATGAGATTTGAATTTGGAACATCAAATCGTTCAATGAAATCGAACGCAAATTGTATAAATGACTGGCTATATGTGTTGACTGTTTGGCGGGAGCAGGCACGGTAACTAAAACAATAAAAAACAATAGCGTGCGATTTACTCACTTCTTTATTCTTGTAATCGGTACGGATTTTATTGTATTTTGCAAAAAAAATGAGTTCTACGTCGAGTTCTGAAAGTGCTTTAACTCCTGAAACAATAAAAATAGAAGCTAATAACGTCATTCAAAACTTAATGCCTACGAAATCCTGGAAAAAATATTCAAAGGCCTATCGCAATTTCATACTATGGCAAAATAGAGAAGGAGGGAAGACATTTTCGGAAAGTGTATTTTTGGCCTATTTTTAAGAATTAGCCAAAACTAAAAAACCTTCTACTCTTTGGAGTGTACACTCAATACTTAAATCTACTGTTATTATCAATAAAAATATTTCAAAATTAGTAGTTTATCTGAAGAGACTGTCTGAAGGACACAAATCAAAGAAATCGAACGTATTTTCCGGATAAAATGTTGAAACTTTCTTGAATGACGTACCTGATAAGGAGTTTCTCGCCATAAAAGCGGGTATCTTTTAGTTGTTCCATTATAAAAGATAAACAGTGTTTTATAACGTGTACGTATACGTACTGTACTTAGTCGTCTTCGATTCCCTTTCTTTTAATTTTTAATTTTAAAAGTGTCTCTTATTTATTTTCTCATAGAAGGAGATGAAAAGTAGAGTTAATTCCTGTGCTCGGGGTTATATTCTAGAATCCTTCGCTTCACTCTGGATTCAAAATAGCGCCCTCGCCGTAAAAATATTATTTTACTCCATTGGAAACCCCATCGTACTCAAGGCTTAGTTATCTATAAAGATTAATATACATAGGTACTCACTTATAAATGTAGGGTCCAACTTCATTCACAACTGGCACACCACCAGCCAGCACTACGTCAGGATTGGTGATGTTGAAGATCCACACCGTAAAATTCATTGGAAAAGGAACCGCCTCGAATCGATCCATCTGCACGGTGTTATCCAGCAATGCCACCTCCTGTAACAAAAAAATATCTATTGGTTGCCATGATCATCATAATCATGATCCTACTTCCTCTTTCTCTAACCTCTAGTTCTTCCCAACATAACATAATCTCAACCATGTTTTCCGCGCAGGGCTTGGCAGAAGTAACCCTTAGTACAGCCGCATTACGTCAGTTATGTGAATCCTAGGTAATACGGGTGTCAACGTCATTAGCCATATAATTCATTGGTTTTCTAGCAATCAATAGTAGATTACTTAATAGAAGGTTGGTAGGCGAACACGAATGAAGAATAGACCAGGTACAATACACAAAATAGAAAAACGCAGAATAGCCGGATTGTTTTTGTCTGTTCGGAATATATCCGTCCATAATAACGAAATATTATATTCGCTGCAGACTGGATTGTGCCAGGAAGGCAGCCAGGCAGGGATGCTTTGTACCCGCTAAATATAGTTCAGATAAGATTAGATAACATTAGAGACATTAGACACATTAGAGACATCAAAGTACAGGAATTATATTCGAGGTTACCGAGCGTACTAAATAATCCGCATAGTAGAAACTGCATACGCCTGTATAAAGAATCTCTAAGCCTGGAATTTTGCGATTCATTACAGGTTTGTTACAAGTTTATACGAGTATGACCCCAATCTGCTCGTCCATTTAAGTCTCGAGTAATGGGCTTCTTTTAGGTTACCCCATAGTATTAACTTCAAGATATTTTTTGATACCATAAACAGCTTTTGAAATCAGATAAAAAATACGCCTTCGTTCATAAGGATCATTTTTCTAAAGAATCAAATAAAAAATGAAGAAAAACATCGAAATCCTCCAACGATTTCTGTGAAAGATAAAATCCTTTGTTTATTAAATACATAGAATAAAACAAAGACGCTCCCGCTGTTTGTACGCTTAGATCTTTTATACTACGCAACGGATTTTAAAGTTTTCAGCAATAGATAATGTGGTTCAAGAGGAAGGTTTATGTATACATTTATACCGTGTATTGTGTGAAGGCGAAGTGGATCGCTAGTACATTATAAAAGAAAACCTTAATTCGCTTCCTCGAACAGAAAAATACGTACCTGAGCGTTTTCAAAATAAAGTGTATCATGTCCGAATTTTTTGTCAGATTTCAAATGTGATATTTTCGACAGTTTAGTGATGAGAATATAAGTTAGATGTATTGCAATTTATGAAATTATATTTATTTCCTTCAATAGTAAGCTATTTTACGAGAAATCATAAAATTAAACAGGCTCCGCGGAAAAAAATGTCAGTTTTGCGATTATCTTAAAAGCTAAATATCTTACAACTTTAAAGAAACACACAAATTATTTTAATTGTATTTTGAAGATAATATTATTTCTTTTTTAAAACTACGACTTAATAGTGAAAAAATTAATAACATGTGAATTATATGCTAATTTTAAGTTCGGTTTTGTCACAACTGACGTTAATAACCGTTAGTTTTTGACATTATGTAATGGTTAAGTAGTTTCACTGGGAAACTACATTATTGCTTTTGAAACATATATTACTATTTTAAATGTTGAAATTAAATCATTTGTACCCTTTCATATCAAAAAATGACAAAAACTTAGAATTCCCTCGTCGCAAAACACAGGACAATCGCAAAACCGACAGTCCATTTTTTATAAGGCTGGGCTTACATGAATACATTTTTGAGAGAAATCTAATGCGATAGAATAAAATAAAACCGAAATATATTTTAAATATTTAATATTATAGGGGAAAGTATAGGCTAGTAAAAAAATTTTTTTCATCTTTTCTCTATACCTCCTAGACCTTTCTGCACTAGTGAGTGGCATCGTGTAACCTAAAATGTATATAACGATTTAAAATTAATAAGAATTAAAAAAAAAAACTTTAGAGGAGGCCTTTGCCCAGCAGTGGGACAGTATAGACTAATTAAAAAAAAAAGAATTTTAAAAAATACTGACAAAAAAACTTTAGAAAAAGTTCTACATACGTACTACTTAATAAACCTAAGCAAATTAAGGATACTTGTTTTAAAAAATAACTCACTATTCAAACAGACCGACACACATAATACAAAAAAGTAAATAAAAAAGGAACTATAAATGCTAATGTAAACCTTGCTTTATGGTGTCGGTTTTGCGACTTTGCTGGTCAGCCTGGTAGGTCACGGGATTAAATGTCGCAAAACTGACGTGACGTCTCTTCCCTTAAAATATTCTGAACTGTATTCTAACGAAAACAGTTACACTAAATTTTTTATTAACTATATTACGATTACATTATAAAATTGTTAGTCTTTTAAATATCGTGAAGTGATGTCAACCTATCGGTATCAGCAGTTAATGTGTTACAAATCCGACACACGAAATCTTGACGTTCGGGGCACAACAAACACGTATTGTTTCTTGGTTGAATCGTATCACAACTAGTTTTTATTTTATTTCGAACGGTGGACTGTACGGTTAATGTGGCCAGTTAAGAGATTAAAACATCCTTATTTATTATTTAAATAGCAGTTTTAGGCGTGACAAACCTGTCATGTCCGGACGGTACCACTTTTTACATGTTTGTTGGAAATTGAATTGTGTTACTGTGTATTTTAGGTTTAAATTAAAAAGTATCGGAGACGATAGACGAGTCAGAGTGCTTTCAAACCGTACCAAAAAGTAAATGTATCGCATACAAAAAATTTTCAGAATAGTTTTTAACATCGAGAAATTCGAGTGGGGGACACGTCAAAAACTGACTTCTTGCTGATTAAAATTGGTCATTATTTTAATTGCTCTCAATTTTTTCATATTTGTGGCAGATTATTTACTAGTTTAAAATGTGTTTAATGCTTATTCGTTAAAATATTCACCAGATCATATCATATTACTTGTTAGTAATACTTCAAACACAAGGGACAACCGAAAAGTTGGGGGTACACTTTTTTGTGAAAACGCTCACCTAATTAAATCAGGATTCAATTCAGTACTTTAATGAGTTAGTTTTGAATCAACCCAGCGAAGCAATAAAAGAAGCAAGTTTCTTCGTTAGCTACTAATAGTGCTTTCCTTTGAAAGGTATCCAATTACAGTATCTGCAAGGCAAAAAGGATGATTTGACTCGAGGTGGACTAACATAGCTCTGGTCTTTACTATAATTTCTTTTTAACCAGATGCAACTGAATACCGCTATATTAGATGGAATTACTACCAATCTAACCAACAAAACCCAGTTGGTGCTGGGCAATACGATAACCTTTGGTAAGACTGGTTGTCAGTCTTTTGGGCCACTCACTACCTGTAACGACTGTCAAAGATCTACAATACCTATTGTTTTAAATAATGGTAACTTTGTTTTCAAAAGTAATGTACAGTTGAATCCCTTCTCCCATCTGAGTTTGACATCATTTATTCCGTTTAAATATATGTACACGTCGTTCTTCATATTTATACGCCGTTGACGGCAAAACATGGCGATTTAAAAAGATCCTATGTTCAAAACATACTTTTGACTTTGTTGCAAGTTAGTTTTAAACCAAGAGACCGTCGTAAACATGACATTTGTAGTGGCCGAGTTTGCCTAGCACAGACGAAATGTATTCAATTACACCCAGTATATGAAAAACTTTGTTCTTAACTAAAATCGTAGGAGGCATTTCTGATAAACTGTGTACATTGTTGCAATCTAAACCAAACGTAATTATAGAGTCTACTATGTACGTGCAGGTTATTATTCCATGTAATATATTTGTTGTAATACCTACATCGTCACCTTATTTCAACTATTTCGACGTGTTTCTCTTCATTCAGTGGATAAATAGGTACCTACTCGGAAATACTTCTTTCGTTGGAATACATGGTCACCCTATTTCAGTCGCCATCCGCCATAGTGCATTTTTATAGATTAAATCTTGAATCAACGAAAATACTGACACCATTGAAGTGAAAACCTATACACATCAGGGGTTGTACGAGTCTTCTAGGCTTCTTCGTTGTGGAGGAATCGATAATCCCAATGTTTTGAGGTTATATGTTAAATATTCAATTTACTATAAAAAGGGGCCGTCACAAAAAAAAATAAAGCAATAAAAGTTCGTTTCAGTCTCGTCACTAAATCTTTATTCATTAACGGTTTCTCTCAGGTTCTCAGTTATGGAGATTACGTTGGCCGAACGTCCTGATGATCCAGGAACCAACATTCATTTTACTTTTAACCGGTGGCATTACGAGTAAAAGTAAAGCATTGCTTGTTTGTCACCAAATCGTCACTAAATCTTTATTCAGTAACAGTTTCTCTAAGGTCTTCAGTTATGGAGATTCAGGTTGGCCGAACGTTCTGATATCAGGTCGTTCGGCCATAAATAAATGCTTCTAACTCTCGAACTGTTCTGTCACAAATTCTTTGGCTGGCATCTTTATGCGTCACATAATCGTCACTAAAAAGTAAAGTAGTAAAGTAGCAGCCAGCGCCCTATCTCGACTGGCCGAACGTTCTGATGTAAATAAAAATTCGAAGACATGTGACATCTACCAACCCGCACTGGGCCCGCGTGGTGGACTCCCTCTCATGGAGAGGTGGCCGAGTGTCCCAGCAGTGGGAACATTAAAGGCTGATTATGCATGTATCGATAAGGTATCGTAGAAATCATGCAGGTCGATGGTACAAACAGGCTGCTTTGCTTGTGTAACTACAACTATAAACAATATTTTTCACTACTTAAACCAATTTACACTTATTGTACTATTGTATTTTTTGTACCTTAAATTAGATTTTGTAACTTATTGGCAAGATATAAAACAAGATGACCACCATAGAAACGGGTTGTCTCGACGAAGAATCGAAAAATATGACAGATTGTAGAAAGATTTCTATCGTCCCAAGCATGGAGATGTTAGAAATGAATGACAAGACATTCATGTCAAGTTGATTAGAAAGAGCTTTGTCGATTCTTGGTAGAATAGAGATAGTATTGCCATGCTACGCGGGAACTATTAATTAATTTATCGCTGGGCTTAAACTAGGAGGGTATTTGTATACTATTATGGAATGGTCATTATAGGTAACCTGTCTAAATCGTGACTGAATGTATTTTAGCTGCACCCTAAATACCATAGTCACAAAATATGGAATCAGTAATAAATAACTGTAGTAAATTAAATAAATTTACCCTGCCAAGATAGGACAACGAATAAAATCAAATTGAAAGGAAAATTAAGCAAAGTGTTATGCGTGTAACGTAACGCCAACGCCATATATATGTTTAGTGATGGGATGTGTAACTATATCAGATAGTCGATATTTTTTACAGAAAAAGAAGTTACCTTAATGTATTTTGAATGTTTTTTTGTTCTTTTTCGCCACATGGCAAAACTGATACCACGATTTTTTTTCTGAATATCCTTTATGTTTTGTTTTTAATGTTTTGTATTAAATACACACCTATATTAAAATAAATTACATAGTAATAATGAAGAGAACGAGATATTTGCTGTGAGAATCGTTTACAGATTTAAACATTAATTGCAATGTCTTCTTTTTCTATAAAAAGATACTGACTATTCATCATTGCATTACACCACTAAACATATCTTTGCGTCTAATGTCACCAGATGTCAACCGCAAATGCTAAAGCGAAAATACTGTATCCATAAAATACACCCGCACTAACTGCTCACAATCTGTTCATACTTACCCCTTTTGCCTCATTCACGTTTTAATCCAACACAGCACATTACTGATTTTCTGATTAACAAAATATGTGGGACTGAGTAATGTTAGTATGTGAACGTATACATATTAGCTAGCTTGGGCCTACGACGGCCAATTTATAGGTACCAAATGCAAAAGTTACATAAAACATTATTTTTTTAAAGATCTGCTACGGCTGGCTTACTTTTTAAGCCCTCAGTGATACTGGATAACTATACTCAACAAAAAAAAAAATTAAAAAGCTCCTAGTATTCAAATAAAATCGAACTTGTTTTCTATTACTATTTTCTGGAGAAATTGAACATTGAGACATTGTAGAAAAAAAAGGATCAATAGATGTTAAATAAAAAGATTTAAAAAATTTCGCACGCAAAATACGCACTTAGACGTGGAGTTGCGGACACCAGCCCGCTATACAATACAAAAAGATTAAAAAATATATCTAAACTACAAGCATTGTGTCGACAAACACGAACAGAATAAAAAAAAAATAGCGTAATCGGCCGAGCCGTTCTCAAGTGATGATCATGTGGTTTTTTTCTGCGCTATATTTACTCTGCGCTTTCCTAGGGCAACAGTTTGGGCAATACTTACATCAACGATGGTATTCCTGACGATCTTGGGGACCCACACGAATCCGATCAGACTGCTGCCCAGCACCAACACAGTGCCGACGGCTACGGTGATCACGCTCCCGATTATTCCGCACATTTTTGCAATCACTAAATTAATTACACACCGATAATTATAAACAGGTGATAATTACTGACCGTGCGGTCTAATACTAGAGGCGATTGTTTGCGATTAGCGCGACTATGTGCACCACATTTTTTCTCTGATAACGATATCCAAGATTTATATTATTAAGGTGCTTGATAATAATATTTATACGTGTTATCAATAAAAGTATTTGTACGTAGATTTAAGTTCAAGTACTTTTATATTTATATATTTTTATTGATATCTTGATTTCATAACACTCTGATTTTTCAATGAATTTAAAATTGAAACTTATTAAATATTTATTTATAAGGAAAAACATTTCATGATTCCCGAATTTTCATGCACTACTCTAAAATCAAACATGAATTTAATTAGATATATCATTAATTCATTACTACTAAGTTATCTAATGCACAACAATAAAATAATATTTAAATAAAAGAATAGCAAGATTTTCCATAAATAATAAAACAAGACGGTTATTTCCCAAAAACGTGCTACAATTTTAAGCATAAGTTACAATTTTCCTTAAAAACTAAACAAATATAAATATAGCTAGTGCACAATATTTCTCATTTCTTTAGTTAAATTTTGTTTTGTTTTTTTTTTTTTGCAGTTTTTTTCCAATTAGCAACTTAATTGTTAATTTATTTATTGGCCTCTTCCAAGGATTACCATTTCTCACGGTATTGGGCTATCCGTTTCCGTTGCGACCCAGCTATTTTTCTAATATCATCCTCATAAAATATATTTCCATAAATTATCGCGCAATAATTTTAAATAAAAAAATATTGCAATTTTAACCCCTAGTGATTAAATATTAAACAGACAAAGAGAAAAATCAATCGGGCAATGAAGATAATATCAAAGTCAGAGGCAAGTCAGAGGCAAAATATCTTTCAAATAATGTGTACCTACTTATTAGTCTTTAGATTAAAAAAAAAATCAGGCCAAGTGCCAGTCGGACTCGCACACGAAGGTTTCCGGACTATTATCTAAAAAAATATATATTTTAATTGGCGTCAACTATGTATGTATGCTATGTAGGCATCCTTTAATTTATAATTTTTTTAGTATTTTTCCTTTATTTGTGCTGTAAGGTCTTTTGTCGGTGCTTTTTGTCAAATTTCATGATTCTAGGTCAAAGGGTAGTCCCTATAGGTGTGATGTGGAGTGATTCCCTTGTGAAATCGCATATTACCCGAAATAAACAGTCATATCTTTTGATCGCGTTGATTTACAATTTTGATTTTTTCGTTGCTCCAAGAAGTAGCAGACCTGAGTATTTGGTATTAATTTCAGCTTTATACCGCCACGCATTCCTGAGATAAAGGGTCTTGACAGACAGATGGACAACAAAGTGATCTTAAAAGGGTTCTTTTTTCCGATTGAGGTACGGAACCCTAAAAAAAGGGTTAATTGTGTCTCAAACGGTTGCATTTACAAATGCCCCAGTAAACTATTAATAATAATACTTGTGTCGCTCCTTACCCTAATTGATAGTTTACAATATTGAGAATTTATTAAATTTAATTTAATAACAACGTTTATAAGCACAATGAGCCACAACGTAATTAGCAGCTCTGTGTAGTGTGTAATTATTTGTGTATGTGTGACTATAGTTGTGTGTGATGGTGCGTTTGTATGTGTGACTCTTTGTGTTAAGATTAGCAATAGTATGCCGTGCGTGCAGCCCATGAACAGCTTTTATGTTGAAACTTTACGTGAAATAACTATCTACGTTTATAAAATCGCTATAGATAGCTTGCAGAAAATCAAGGTGTAACTAGGTGTATGGGGAAGGATACTTGGAAAAATCACAGTCTTGCAAAATTCTTAGAGTGATGGTGAAGTACCGGATTAATGGAAACTAATGAAGGTTTTTGTAATCATACGCTGGTGCATTGTGTGGGGATGATACGAAAGAATTATGGAGAAAATTATAGCGTGACCTTGACCCTTACATTAGCCCTATTAAAAGTGTACCGTCGTCCCATTGCATTAAACATAGTATATTTGGGGCGATTGGAAACCTGAATGCTGATTAGTCGATTTAAGAGTCAAATAATTAACGTCTTGGGTTCGATTACCAAGTCGGGCATAGTATTATTGGGGTAAGTATTCGTTAGTAGACCGGGTCTGGATTTGTGGTGGAAACAGGTCTTAAATATACCTGGCGAAATGTTGGTGTACTTATACCTAAGTCTAACTTTTCGCAGAATACAGCATGTTCTTATTTTATTCTAGTTTTCTTCTGAACAGCTTTCATAATTTCCAATAATTAAAATCGTAGGTTGGTGGGTCGGGTCTGGTCGGTAGGTGGGGTAGGGGGTAGGTTGGTATTTTTCCAATTATCCTGCAGCATACAATTTTTTGTAATTAAGTTTTCTGCGAAAGTGGACTTAACTAACGGGGCTCGCTACTTTCTTTTCAGTGTACGTATAATATATGTTTTATGGGGTTGTTTTATTTATTGTATGGATTAATATAAGGCAGTCTTGTTATTGTAATCTGTAGTCTGGTGTACAACAATAAATAGCCTTTAATCTTTGAGAGGTCAGAATAGTATCACATATTGTTGTTCAGGAGGCAGCAGAGAACAAGCCTTCGTTAATGAATGCAGGTTTCTAATCAACCTGTTGCCCTCAGTCCTATAGTAGGGAATTGTAAATAGAGGAACGTATAATTCGTTAGTAGTATATCAATAATATATAACATAATATATAGTATAATATAGTGCATCAATAAAAAAATGTGCCGTACGTCACACTTATTTGTTTTTTTTTTAGTTAATGTGCACATACTGGATAGAGAGGGAGAGGAAGACCAAGGAAACGAAGGATAGATCGTGTGAGGAATGCTATGAAAGAAAAAGGTGTAACTGATTGTGTGACGGTTGACAGGGGAGACTGGATGAAAAAAACGTGTTGCGGCGACCGCAAGCAGCATGGGACAAGGGCAGGACGATGATGATGATGAAGCACATAGAGATCAGTGCTTGCTGGTTGTTCAATAGTATCGGTTCGAACTCATACAGGAACTTTGTATAAATTATTTCATAATCTCAAAAACGTAAAGGAAAATATCGTCGGAAAACCAATTCGTCATTCTAAAACATGTGTCATCAACTCAACCGCACTGGGTCCGTATGGTGGCTTGCGGCCCCCTCGCTCTCCCAGAGATCTTTTGGTCCAAGCAGTGCGAATATTACTGCAGTTATGCTTAACTATTGACTGAATTAAGTTTGTTAGCAATTGTTGAGCTGGATTTAGTATTTTTAATACAAGTTTTTTGATTCTTTTATCGTTTTTCTGCACTTGTGAAAATAGATCTTTTCCTTTCCAAGTTTAATGGTTGGCGGGAGGCGTCCAAACTCATACCTGCACGAAACCTAGCTGATTTGTCGATTGATTCGGTTTGAGACCGAATATATAATGTCACGCCGATATAAGAGCGAAGGGTCACATCCGCCTTAACCCTCCGGTCATAAATCGGTATCCCTAGTCATCGCAAATGCATTCAACACCCTGCCCTGATGTTGTGATAAAGAAACACTCAAATGTCACCAGGTCCCGCTATACCTACGTTGGATAATCGGGGCTTATCCTACAAGATACAAGGTCGATAATCTATCCGGGACGTGACGGACATTGCAAAAGGCAGGTGACGTGCCGTGTTCCACAGGGATCTGTTCTTGGATCACCTCTGTGGAACATCGGCTACAATTGGGTCCTGCGGGGTGTCAACCTTCCGTGCGTCAGTTTGAGATGCTATGCAAACGACACTCTAGTTCAATAAGAGCCCATGGACCCTCGTAAAGCTCCGCCGACTAGATCTCACATTACCATCAGTGGGGTCAAAATCCAGATTCAAACGACCATAAAGTTCTGGGGCTCGTGCTCGACAGTCGACGCACATTTTCAACGCCTTGTGATGCCAAGGGCGATGAGTGCTGCAGGCGCACCTCCATCAGACCTCTCGGTTCCAGCTGTACTTAAATGGATAGTTGAAAGCGAGAAAGCTCATGGCTAGCAGTAGCTGCCTTCACTGAACATGTTATGGCAGCGATGGAGGCAGCAGAAAGGGAGAGGAAGATGTTCTCTACTCTGCCTATCCACGCCCGAAGATCTGGGCGCAGGAGAAGGGCTATATGCCCTCTTCCGCCCCACATAAAATCGCCAACTGGCGATGGCCTTGGGGAAGTCCGTCGTCTAAGAAAATAGGTCCGAATTGGCGTCGCGTGGTGTTTTCGCACGCCTCTTATATGGAATGACAGGGCGAGGAGCTGCTCACTCCTCCCATTTGAGACGAGGTTTGTTGCAAGCAAACCGCCACTGCTGGGGTGACATACATTGAGGATTTCCACAAGCAAACAAAAAGATTTCCAGTTAACACCTTGTTTACACCTTGTATACTCAGGGAAATATAATGATATCTGTCCTTAATTTACGAACCTCAAAACGACCTATTTGCTTAAATGTAATAAATTCTATAATCTCATTATTTTAATCCTACTAATCTAATCTTACCACCGGGTGGTTATATTATTATCTTAACGTCTATTTACTAGGAAAAACTGTTCAAAACTGACTGAATTCACTATAGTTATGTCTCTCCAAAGAAATAGGTATACGCCAGTTTCTACTCAAACTATGAGTAAATAATTATTCGTATTTCCTACGGTTTGAAATCGCGATAACTCGAGAACGGTGGCTCGTAGGAAAAAAGTATAGGTTTGTTTAGAGAATTGTACGATCTAAAAACATTTTTCCGTTTATTTTTCTAGTAGAACTCACCGTTTCAGAGATATACTTGAAAAACAAAAATTTTTGAACTTTGACCTCAGATAAAAAACAACTCACGCGCGGGATCGATGAGTACTTTTTACATATTGTTTGTAATAACGTATTCAAGACCGTCCAAAATTCAGCTTGTTGGGATGGGAATTCATGCAAACTGAATGTGTTTGTCTGGACTCATATACATCCGTCTTTGGGTCACCGATTT
The DNA here is from genome assembly GCA_947578425.1 of Eugnorisma glareosa. Taxonomy (NCBI): domain Eukaryota; kingdom Metazoa; phylum Arthropoda; class Insecta; order Lepidoptera; family Noctuidae; genus Eugnorisma; species Eugnorisma glareosa. The sequence continues at coordinate 27,833,537 of OX387957.1, forward strand.
ACATAAATGTGTAGCAAACGGGTTTGAATTTAATGGCCGGCCAAACGTCGCCATTTTTTCTTCAAAGTCGTGACCACTCATAATACATATATTAATCAATAGCTGGTATCAATACAAACAAGTTTTGTATTTCCAAGATATCAGCTATCAAAGTTGTGCTGAAGATGCATACCATGCGCTTGGCTGCAAGTTCAAGTTTTGCCATTGGCCAAATGGCAAAACGGAACTGAACCCTTAAAGGTTCGTTATGACCGCCTGTCTATCTCTCTGTCCGTCCGTAGGTCACAGCCATTCTACTCCGGAACGGTTGGCACCAAACAGTTGAAATTTGGAGGGTAGTTTGTCTTCTATGAACCGCTATACAAAAGTTAGGAGACATGTGAAAAAACATATAGGGTTGGCCCTCTAGACATGAGAGGGTTGAAAAAATGTTCTACTTATACAGCGTGTAACAGAAAGGGTATAATCATATGGATTACTGTGGTACGGACCATCAAACTGAACAACTTTCTCTATGGGACCACCATCGAAATCGTAAAAAATTAATCAGCTGTCCTATACTAAATTTCAATACCTACTCGACCCAAATGTGATGGACAGCTGATTATTTTTTTACTTGGAATCGTGCCCTGTTGATGGCAATAGGCTCGCCCCCTATTACATTGGGATTTATACATAACTGGTGAAATGTGGGTGTACACCTCTGCCTAACCCGTAGAAGTTTATGTTGTGTTAAAAAGAACTTAAAAAAAAATGGTTTGAATAAATGTTTTATTTAGTTTTTTAAATAAGGGATTTTTTCGTGAAACTATGCTATGTACCTATAAAATGGAAAAATGTTTACGAACAAGCCAGAATAGCGCAACTACAGTCTAAGCAAATGAAAACGAGGAAAAAAAAAGCGCAGTCTTTAAAAACATAATGTTGTTTTAATTAAAAAAATATAAGAAATTAACATTAGAACATTATCACTTTTACAAGTATGTGTCAGCTAAATAAGCACAGGTTAGGTTGGAAAGATGGCGGAGTTAGTCAGCGAGCGAACTATGTCCCCTCCATTCTCTTAGTGTTATGTTACTTTAAACCCTGCAAACAGAAATAGGAGCCACGCGCAGAGAAGCCGCGTATGCTAGTAAACCGATTAGGTTTAGGACAAACTAGTTTGGCCTGTAACATGTAGTTACATTATTATAATGTGAGTACCTAGATTTTATGATTTTGCATGTTGTTGGTCTGAACACAAATGATAGTAGGCTTTTTGATGATACCCCACTCAACTTCAATTTTTATTATACTTGCTCTATATTTAAAAAAAAAAACACTAGAAAGGTACTGCGAAAATAATTCACCGAATGGAACAAGCGAAAGTTTTTTTCACACAACGCATCGGTTGCATCGGAACACAAAACCTTAAAAATGCGAAGCTAAACCTGCTATTTCTGGTAGTGTTTTTTTTTTAGAACTTGCGATTCATGTTTTAAGCTCTCTGCAATGTTTTGCATCAAATTTTTCTCTACTATTACTAACAAGACCTTTTAAAAAAAATAAAACAAATAACTATGCAGGACAACTGAAAAGCAAGAAAAGCCAGGAATCTTCTTCAAATGGCCGTTATTTTCTCCAAAAAACATTTTTTTAGAGGTGCGAACCATAGTTTTACTTAGATGCAAGATAACAGTGTAGCAACAATTTACGTGCGAGGCTTACGCGCGGCCTGTCGACGCGACGGACAGGACTGGTACTAGGGGTAGTCGAAAGCGTGGGTCTCTCCCAGGCCTGTCAATAATCTACATATAAAGCCAAGCTACGTACGTACTGTGCACTCAATATACATATCAGTAGCTACGTATATTGGCCATTAAAACAGCCGTAACTAGGTTTTTTATGAAAAATTAGTAAATTCTTAATTCGCTATCAGCGTGATGACAACTATAATGTTCTCTTTGTTTTTAGGGTTCCGCACAGCAAAAGGAAAAACGGTAAAGCAGCCACGGAGTTGGCTGGATTTATGCCTGGCTGGTGGCAATAGGCTTGCCCCTATACATGGGACTTAAAAACATAACTGGTGAAATGTGAGTGTACTATTATGTACACCTTTGCCTAAACCTTTGGCGTGATGTTATGTATAAAGGGTATAACAAGACCCTTAATGAGCCGAAAGCCACTTGTTTTCCTCGTCATTGAGGAACCTTCTGCATCGTAGTTTTAGACGACAAAACAAAACATGAGTTAGCCTTACCAAGCTCAAAATTAACTATGTTCCATTCAGGACCTTTAGCCATGTGCGTGAAAATTTATAATAAGCTTCCAAATTCAATTAAGGACATAAAATACGAAAATAAATTTAAAAACAGTCTCCAAAAATACCTTGTATCAAAATCGTATTACACTCTAAAGGAATTCTTTGACGATAAGTAAATTTTGAAATTCAACTAAATTTTGACTTACGTATTACTATGTTATTTTATGATTATTTCCTTTATTCCTTTCTATACAAATTCATTTTTTCATTATTATTGTTATCGCTATTTGCTTTGTTTAAAATTTTAATTTTATTTTAATTTGTGAATGTAAATAACGACAATAAATTGTTGTGACCCTATTTATTAATATGACAGATACTTATTAAAATTACAAATGTTGGCACCTGTTAGACATGTTAAAATTAGTATTTTTGTTTAGTGGTTTGTTATTGTTGTGACACTGTAGCACTTTAAACAATTTATATTGCTGTGCCCTAGCAGGGTTCATGTATGAAACCTATATAATTATGCTTTGTAACAACTTGTAAACTACATGAATGCAATAAATTATGATTATGATTCTAGTTACGAAGATATTGGGGGTCAAAGTTCCAACTTTTAACAAGTTTTTTCTTAAATACATATTTTTAATGTAAGATTTTTACTATAAACACCTACTATTCTACTATTCAATCCATCCATCAGCACAATGTACCTACCGTAAAGCATAATTTTTGACCCCAAAAAAAAAAAGTCGTTTCCCAGCAATATTTTTTGCGTAAAGTTACTTAATTTGATGTACATAATGCTTGGTTTATTAGCAGTGATAGCCTAGTGGCGTGACCGTCAGTCGGACTGCCAAGTCATAGGTCTCGCGTTCGAACCTCTGATTTTTCGGATTCATGTGCGTATTGTATAACTATCACTAGGTCCGGTGAAGGAAAACATCTTGAGGAAACCAGCATGCCTGAGCGATAATTCTCGACTGCATGTAAAGCCAAGTCAGACGCCCCTTGGGCGGCCTGAAAACTCTGACACCAGGTTAGGCACTAACCACACGATAAAGGAAAAAGGAGAAGATGCTTGGTTGACGGCTTCGTGAAAGCTCCTGTTACACCCTGTATATCTTTAGGTTTCTCTTATTATTTTTTATTTCTAATGCCCATTATTTTGCCCAGAATTATAACCATTTAAAGTAGTTATTCGAAATGACAAATCTATAAAAGCACGGCGGGCTGTGCGGGCGCTGCTGCTAATCTAACAGCAAAGATACCTAGTCTTTTTTTATTATAAAAGATATATATTTATATATATTTATAAAAGAATAACTGTCTTTTTTTTTAAATGGGTTTTTTCTTTGCAAAAGAGGTTTTTTGGAAGTCAGTTTTTTATTTGACTCTTTTTTGTAAAGTTTAAGTTGTCATTCAAACTACAAGTAGCTTATCATGGTCTGGTTGCATCAGTTCTAAGATTTGGTATCATTTTCTGGGGCAATTGCAGCTCAAGGGAGTACATATTCAAGGCGCAAAAACGTTGCATTAGAGCGACGTGTGGTTTGAAGGCTATATACAGACAGTTGCGAACCAAAGTTTAAGTCCATTTGCTTACATTTCTGTCATTGTATATTCTGGAAACGGCCATGTTTGTAAATACCAATAAAAACCTATTCCCCACGATGACAGAAACTAGAAAACGACCGGTCAGAAATCAATACAAAAATTTATTACAAATGGAGTCCTGTAACAAAGCATTACTGAGGAAAATTGTTATTGGTATGGTCCTAACCATATACAATAAATTGCCAGATGTAAGGAAAAATGATCCAATTAAAAAGTTTAAAAAGAAATGAGTGGCCTTCTTAATAGAAAAATGTTATTATTCGATTAATTATTTCGAATAGACAAATCTTTGTAATCAGCAATGTGTATTATAAATATAATTAATATTATTTTGAACATAATTAAGTATAATTTTTTTTTTTTTTTTTCTAATTAACTATATTATTATTTCATTTTTATTTCACATTTTTCAATAATTATTCTAACTGTGACATCTTAATTTGTAACTTTATTTATAGATAGACTCATAACAACTTTATTTTTTTTTTTTAATTTCGTGCCTATTTTCAGGCAGAATGGATATATGAATACATGGCTCACTCCTTTCTACTCCACTTGTATTTCAATGTAACCTACATTCATTGCAAATTATATTGATTGATTGATATAAAGTACAAAGTATCCCACACGAGTTCTAGTCAATAATTAATGTTACATTGTAACTAGGAGTAACTAAGGAACCATCAGGTCTATTGACCTATTGGCCTATTGGCCTATTGGCCTATTGGCCAGGAAGAAAAAATACATATTAAAGGGAGCTAACTCATAAACTTCTCAAAAAAAGTGTTGTGAAAGTTCTTGCAAATGAAAAAAGAATCACGTAAATCGGCCTAGTAATCACGGAGTAATTGGCGTTAATGGTTGCACGTTGTTTTTTATATAAGTTTTATAGAATTTCGTATCACATAAAAAAAAATCTCTCAATTTTCACATTTTTTCATTTCATTGTGTAAATATTCTCTCTATTTTCATTCAATACGCAGAATAATTTGAAAAAAATTAAATCATTGATTTTTGTTACAAATAAAATTTAATTTATTGATATTCATAATTATCATAGAATGACTAATCAAATGTTCTTTATTCTCCGACCGATCAACCCATCTAGGTCAGAAAACGAGTGTGGAGCCCCAACACAGGATATGACACACACCTGCTGTCCTGCCCGTCCTGCACAACTAACTGCACCCTCCAGGATCTGAATGAGGCAAATGACAGAGCTACACGTAGTCGGAGAAAATCTGAGTCATCATTTAGAGAAAAAGCAGTTTTCGAGAAAGCTATATAAAATTATAATTTTTAAGCGTTTTTTTTTCAGCAACAAAATATTGGTTGAATAACGCACCCTAGTCTCATAATTATAATTCTCAAATCGTTTGGCAGTACCGAAAGTACTGAAAATCTCGGGAATTCCCTTCCCCGAACAAGTTCGCTCAGGATTTTGATTACCGTGATTTTAATTTTGGGAATATCAAGTTTTTTTTGGTTTTCTCCATGTCCCATGGAAAGTACAAATTCAGTCAGGAAGAGGTCACTTATGATGGCAATAGGTTCGCTCTCTCTGGCGAAATCTACCTACCTATCTTCGAGGATTACTCGAGTTATTGTTGTTTTTAAAGAACTTCACGTTTCATGAAGAGTTCATCATATGATTAGTGTTTATTTTATAATTAATACTATCTATAATCACTATGATAATGGAGTAGTGGACGTAGGTAAATACTGTGATAAGAGATAGGTACTGGCTACTTTTAAGATAAGTAGGTTTTAATCTGGTGTAAGAATTTTATTGGCCTAGATACTATAATCAATCATCTGAGCCAAGGCTAGATAAAAGTGCGATGGCCGCTACTCACCTTGGTTCAGCTTTAGTTTTAGTGCTATTAAATTGTGGAAAATAATGAATGAAAGTATTTTTCTATTTCTTGTAACATGTTGATATAGGGTGTAAATGGGCCCTTCGCGAAGCCGTCAACCAAGCATTCTGTACATCAAACTAACTAACTGTACGCAAAAATGATTTCTGGGAAACGACTTTTTTTTGAGTGAAAGGTCACGTTTTTCGTTTGACCTCAATGTAACGCACTCAAAACATTGTGCTGATGGATGACGAGGGTCGTGGAGGTATTTCATTTTAAGATTGAATAAAAGTGTTTTTTTAGTGTTCCATGAAATGAATAAAATTATATTGTAATTGTAAAAATAAGAATTATTCGGAATGTGTGATCCCTGCCCCCCTCGCAACGCATTATACATCGTGCATTCGTAACAGTTCGTTTAATTTCGGTACTTGCTGGAGACCTTCGGCTTCGGTCAAAACTTCGACCCATTATGGTCGAAGCTGCTTTTTCCATGCAAGCGGAAGCCTGTCAGATGTCCTAACAAGTTATGCACTGGCCAAACTGAAGCGAATACCGCGCGGGTTGTGGAACGGAAATCACTCGCGGCGTTACTGTTCAAGATCTTATATGAAGGTGTTCAGATTAGCGCGAATAGTCGCGTCACATCTTAATCATTGACACATTCGACGCGGTCACAGTACGTTGCATATCCTATGCGGGAAACAATCAGTGTGGCTTTAAAATCTGACGCCAACCTGACCGGCCGCACGGTGTTGCAAAAATACAGGATATTTTCACCACTTTCGTACATTTTGTATTTAAAATACAAAAAAATACGAACCATAGCACATTACAGGCCAGTAGCATCGCGCTTTTTTTTTATAAAAATGAGTTTATGCGCCGCAGTCGACTTTAACAGAGGCACATACACACTACATGGCAGGCGACATCGAGCGCTGATAGCGGTATCAGCTGCAATTCTAGCGTTGCGACTCTTGTTGGTTCGATAAAAAGCTCCAAAGTCAAAGTCAAACCATTATTTATAACCCTTTGATTATAATTAGTAATATTTTTAAATATTCGCGGCGACGTTATTTTTTTAATACGTTTTCTTATGAAGCGATGACGCGGCCTACGGTGGGGCACGCTTTCCTAAAAAAAACCGATTCACTCGAACTTTGATGAGATCTAAATAATTGTAATGATCGGGAAACAGAGAAGCCGGCAGTAAATTCCACAGTCTGGTATGGTTCGTGGAAACATAGCATGTCCGTAATTTTAATATGTTTGGTGATATGTGCATCACGTGTCGCTTCGCCGTATTTGGTCGTCTGATGATAGCATGGGGAATTATATTGTGTAATTCCAAAGCACACTTCCCGAAATGTAACCGTTAAAAACCGATAGGCTGGCAACTCTGCGGCGATGTTCAAGGCTTTTTAACTTGGCTTTGGAGGAGTCGTTGTCAATGACCCCCTTGGCACGTCGCTTCCAACGCCTGCAGCTGGTACTTGGCTGATGATCCCAAAGGTGCGTAAATTATAATTACGTAAAACTCTTTTATAAAATTAAACTTGATTTAATGTCAGCTGCCCGACTCCACAATAAAATGAAGACATAATACTGTGAAAGAAGCTATTTATAGTAAACCAAACGCACTGTTTATACATCTGTTAATAAAATTGTCTTAGCTTTCCATCAGCACAAGGGGCCGAGCTTTAGGTCCCCATTGTAATTTCTCGTCTAACTTGATTCCGAAACCGTTTGTTTAATAAATTTCAGTTTTACCCCGTTCAGTATCATTTCAAAGCATATTGCAAAACATTTTACACCAGCAGCCTTTGGTTTCATCATACCCAAAAATCGGACAATACCTTACGCATCCAATATAACAATACCTTCAGGGTGTTGTTGGGGCTTCCACCTTACTGCAGTGCATCAGGTGTGTTCGCTGATGCGCACACAGATGAATATTTTGCGTTAATGCGAAAGAAAGTTGCTTCAATCATACGCAGAATTGGGGGAAGCACAAATGGCATTCTGAAGGTACTTGCGGAAAGGATGGATGGTCCGACAATTGGTAGGTTTGTCAAGCTACATGTCGTGCATAGGGCTTGATAAATCTTACCAAAGATAAAAATGTTTATTGTGTAATATTATAATTGTGTTTACTAACATAGTTTTAAGCAATTGATTGTACTAACACTATATGGGCCATGTTGTCTGAAAATAAAAGATTATTATTATTATCATTCACATTCGCTGTTTGTAACATTTGCCCAAGGCCCCTTCCCCCTCCTCCCTCCCAACTGTATTCGAACACAAGATTGGTTTACTAACATCAAATTACAAGCACAATGTATGGTTGATGGGCAGCTGCCCACACGTCTAAAATCAAAGACCCCATATCGCTCAGTCGTCTAGTGCTACGAGCCTACGCGGCTACGGTGCTACGGCGCTACGCCCCTACGAGCCGTCAGAATCACAACCTACAATAGGCTACGCTATGATTAGAAGTCATCCAGAATACTGAAATGGACCCCTGTTCCATTGTAACTTTTTATTACCAGATACATTAAATATACTTTTAATTACTAAACTAGAGCCTGTGCCCCGCGACCTTCGTCCGCGTGAAATTATTATTATAAAAATATTAATTCCCTATTTGAATAGGGTTTTAAATTTTTTGACCCTAAGTACGTCTTTTTCCAAAATAAAAGTAGAAAAAGTTTTTCTTTAAAACATCAGCTATCTGCCAGTAAAAGTACCGTCAAATCGTTCAGCCGTTTCGGAGAAACAGACAGACAAAGAAGAAAATTAATAAAAGGGTCTCGTTTTAATATACTATCATCATCATCATCATCACCCTGGCCTTTTCCCAACTATGTTGGGGTCGGCTTCCAGTCTAACCAGATGCAGCTGAATACCAGTTTTTTAGATGGAGCGACTGTCTATCTGACCTCCACAACCCAGTTACTACTGGGTAATACAATACCCCTTGGCAAGACTGGTTGTCACACTTTTTGGGCCACTGACTACCTGTAACGACTGTCAAAGATCTACAATTGACAGCCGGGACCAACGATATAACGTGCTTTCCGAGGCACGGAGGTAATTCGGTATTTAATGGGCGGTTACCCATCCACAGACCAACCTAGGCAAGCGCCGCTTAACCTATATATATATATATATATTTTGCCACAAGCTCCCTCAATATCATCAATATCAATATCATCATCATTTCAGCCGAAAGACGTCCACTTCTGGACATAGGCCTTCTCCAAGTGTCGCCATATTGATCGGTCCCGTGCGACTCACATCCAGCGGAGCCCCGCGACCTTCACCAGAAAAACATATGAATAGATAGGTAAGTAAGTAGCCAAAAATTATTAAGTTCTTCCCTCACAAAATGCTATTATTTTTTAAATATAATAATAGTTCCATCGTTCTGGTAAGTGAGGAGGTATTCGGAAAATGTTTGTGCAAGCATGTGTGAACAGTTATGTTACATAGAACCTATACTGATATTGCCACCACCCATCGAGATGGGGCCCCCGTGCATTCTGCACAGTGGGGGTGGCGCCTCCCACACCCTCGCTCCAGCCCTTGCACGAGCTACAAGCATAATCAGAATTGTGGACATAGCAACAGGCTAAAATAACTCCCAGCAACGTAACTATGACATAAATTCACCTTTGTATGAAGTATGTGTTGGAAATAAATCGCATAAAATATTTGACTACGCTATTTAATTTGGAGTTTTATTCTCTGAGCAGGTTGTTAGTGTTTGCACTGTTGTGCACACTAGCGCGATCTTGTAGTGACAAATGGAAACAATCTAAAAGTATAATCTTTTCTGACTAAGCAGAAGCCGGGCTGGTTTGACCGGCGAGATGCAATTATAAAATAAGGGAAGACGTGTGCCACGAGTCTGTTGTTCCCCAGGTCGCCAAATTAATACTTACTAATTCTGTTTTCTGTTGGAGTCGTGTTTTCTAGACCGCGTACGGCTCTAAGACACGGTGAATTCTGTAGCTGTGGTTTAGTGTGTATAACTATCTAAACTAAAGTGGATACAGTCAATAAATTTTGTGAAAGTTCCTCAAGCCCGAATTATACACAAACGGCGTAAGTTGACGTCGCGGCGCATGCAAGATGCCGCTTCAAAACGTTTTCAAACAAAATGTATGTAAGTGACGTGTCGTGAATTGCACTGAAGCAGCGCGGCGCAGGCACGCCGCCGTTCTTTTTTTCGTCATTAATTCTACGCCTGCGCTGCCCTGTCACCTTTCGCAGTTTCTGTTCAATTCGCGCCTAAGACTGCGTTTTTTTCTTTCCTAGTTTAGTCCATTGTCCTCAACTGTTATTAACAAATCAGCGTTAAATTAGATTATACAGGCTCACGATTTAGTCGCCTGCATTCTTGCAGGGAGGTAAGTCTACCCGTCATACTAAACTAACACAACGTCACCACGCCTGTAATCCCCCATGGGCTAGGCAGAGATGTACCTTATAGTACACCCGCATTTCACCACATGTATTTAAGTCTACTTCGGTGCCTACGCTGCGTCGAAAGCTCAACCTGCGGCAAAAAGCTGGGTAGGTATCCTAAATAATTTTAAGCGTTACTTCAAGCCTGGATAGCTTTAGTCTTATATAAAGCTCAAGTCCGGTCCGGCATGGAGTATTACTGTCACCTTTGGGATAGTTCGGCTAAATTCCAACTAGCCAAACTCGACTCTTTTGAGCGCAAAACCAAGATCAACTAGCAATAATCGCACCTCGGGTGAACCTTATTGGTTACGATATTGCCTCTGCGCAAAGTTAAGCAAAACCAAGATGCTCAATGGTGGGTATTACCAAGGTGGCCTGGCCCATCGCCGCAAAGTTGTATGCTTGTCGGTCTTTTACAGTCTGTACTTCGTTGTGTGTACCTTGCCGATGTTCTAAACATTTGCTTTGCTACATCTTATAATATGCACACACCCAAAGAAGGGAATTTCCTGCTTGCGTCGGTGTTCCCCAGTTCATATGACACAAGTCTCGAGTTAATACGCTTCTTTTTAACTGACTTTTAAAAAAGGAGGAGGTTATATGTATTCCACCAGCATCTTTTTTTTTCATGTATTTTCACCGATTTCTCTGTGGTTACTGATGTGGAATTTTCCACTAAAAAGTGGAAAAGACTTTACTTTCGGAAGTCGGTGGCAAAAAAATCAATGAAACCAACAAAAGTCACCGACTTCAGTTAGTAAAGTTTGTTAGATCCTTGTCTAGTTTATGGTAGTTTTAAACTCCAATAATTTTATGCCTTCTATTACCCTCACTTCTGGTAAAGTGTCGGTGATAAGCAGCCCTCTTGGTGCTACATTGAGTCGATGTTCGACTACTGAAAGGGATGCAGGTTCGGGTTGCCGTGCACGCAGATGTCTTTTTTTGTATAATTGTCTTTTTTCCACCGACTTCCGAAAGTCAAGTTATTTTAGACTTTTATAATGCTTTTTTGGAAGTCGGTTTCTTTTTCGCAGAAAGTTTTTTTGCAAACAGTTTTGGGTTAGCTTGTCCCATCGTTGACCTTATCTCAGACTCAAAAAAATAAACACAAAATATAGAAAAGAAATATGTCTATTCTTCAGTCGACAAAAGTCTACGTCATGCATGATGACAATTTTGCTATACTTTTGAGTCTTGGGGGTAAAACATTTCTTCTCAACTAAGGTCAAATAGTCATCACATCGGTCCTAGAGAAGATTCTTTTTATTGCTATTCTTTGTGTTTAATGATCACATTTTATACTGATTTTAAAAACATGTCGGGGTCCTACAATTAACGGGTGCTCTTGATCTGCCTCTCTGCTGTGTACTGAAAAGATTTGATCAGACAAGCCTAATGCCCGTTTCCACCAACACTGCCTAGTGTCCGTTTTCATCACCACTAAGTGTGACCTAACCGAATGCCTAATTACTGTTTTCACGAACATTAAGTGACACCTCACTCAATGCCTAATGCTAGTTTTCACCAACAGTTGTGGTCATAAAATTAAAAACGATTTGAAGTCCAGTTTTTTTTTATCTAAATCATGTCATGTGTAAGTTATGTATAAGAAACACAGAAGTAACTAGTAATGTTATGAAATAGCCACATGAATAGAGCAAACGGGATTAGGAATATAGAATAAAATAGTTAACTATTTTATTTACAAATTGTATTTATTCTCTATCGTAACAAATTCAAATAGTAATGAAGCTGGACAAATAATTAAGAACGATTTATTAAACTGCTTGAGTCGTTTTATATGAAGCTTATAGATTAAACAGATCACATTACTTGAAATGCGTAAAGAATTGAAGAAACAATTTGATACATTTTAAACCAAAATTAATAGGTAGTCAGTATAGCATGTCCACGGCTTTTAATTACTGTTTTACACCGGCGAGCCATTGACTCTATAAATTTTTGACATTTCGCAAGAGAGATAGATTCCATTCTTCCAAGAAAACGTCGTACAGCTCTCTTAAATTGCCACACTGTCGATTTGAAACCTTTTTCTGGAGCACGCACCAAAGATCCCTATTGGGTTTAGACCTGGGCTGTTGCAATCTAAGACAGAAACTGATTGCGATGTGAGAAACTCTCTAACGGTGCGTGCAGTATTCTTTGGATCATTGTCGTGCTGGAATGCCCAAATAACCGGAAGCACGTCTTCAGCAAAAGGTAACATTGTTTGTTCCAGTATCTTTTTGTATTGGAATTGATCCATGTTCCCTTCTATCAGCTTAACAGGTCCAACAACATGTCCAGAAAAGCACCCCCAAATTTTCACATTTCCCCCACCATGCTTTAATGTCTTTTTTGTGCACTTAGGGTCGAACGCTGAATTCGGACGGCGTCGTACACACGGCTACACATCAAGCTATAACATTCCAGTATAAGCTGACCTCGCATTGTACGGAAATCCTATACAATGAGAGATCAGCATAAACTGGAATTGTATAGCTTGATGTGTAGCCGTGTGTACATATCGTTTTCCATCAGAACATACCCTTTTTATTTTAGTCTCGTCAGAAAAAGGAACATTGGTGTAATAATAGTGTTTTTTTCAAAATCAATGGGTTCGATTCCTGGCTTGGAATATTGATTTTTCAAAAATGTAATGACGCAGTTTTAGTTTTCATCAAAATCGGGCTCGGGAGTCCTTTGAGCATTTTTCGCTATTCCTCATAGTTTCGGATTTGGCCATCCACGCCCACTTGGAAAATTCATCCTGTTTGATATAAATAAACGTAATGAAATTATGAAAAAAAAAATCACACTATCTTCAATTTCCGTACTTTGACTTGTTTTATTTTCTTTTGTGTTTGTGGTGCATGAAATAATTGTTTGTTGTTTTTCCGTCTGGAATTTGTGTACAAAATACGAAGAAACTGTGAACGTGGTCGAGGCTTAAATAGTATGTAAGGATCGTAGCAGGTGATGTTCTGTCGCGCGACAAAAAGAGTGAGGCGAAGTGTTATAGTTTATCTAATTTCTTAAGATTGTTGGAAACAACATAATAGTAGATTATTAACCAAGGGCTGTATGACATCAATTGCATACGAGGTTTTTGGCGCCTGAGCGAAGCGAAGGCGCTAATTAACCCGAGTATGCAATTGATGCTTACGCCCGAGATAAATACTCTGCTTTACATATCGATTGTGAGGTAAGTAAACAACAAGACAGCAGGTTTCAATGAACATTTATTAAGAAGAAAAAAATGTGTATTTAATTAAAATTAATAGTAAAATTATTACAATTTGTAAGAGATATGGTCACGTTCTTTTTAGGTATATTTATAGTTTGAATATGAGTTTGTGATGATAAGACTTGAGTTTGAGTGACTTGAGGTTCTTGCATCGTAAATGGCGGCAGTTGACTGGTACTATTTTCTTCATTACACTTTGCTGGACTTCCAGCCGCCGTGCCTTTTTAACAGAGTGAGGTTGGCTCCCGAATCAGCCAATAGAGTCGCTGATGTTCTGCGAAAGCAATGCCCGGTGTATAACTCTACGTTACTCAGTTTTAAATATGTGGCTATTTGCTTTGGCATGCCTGTAAATTTGTTTTTTCCTATTACTTGTCTGTGGCATTTTCCTTTACTGTAATTAAGAAAAAAACGATTTGTATCCACGTTTTCAGGCCGAAGAGCTTGATATTTTTCAACATAATTTGCAAATTCTTCATGCACAACAAATGACCGGTCAATTTTAGTTTTCGTGTTAGGCAGTTTTATGAGTAGTAATTTGTTATGTTTTTCTACATTTTCTATTGTCAAGTTTGTCAATTCCACGGTTCTGCAGGCTCCCGATATCCCAAAAATTAGAACAACCTGTAAAAAAGACATAAGTTGTATTAAAGGCACCAAATTCGCATAGTATTTTTGTGAAATATTTTGGTAACTTATTAAAAAGGGCAAGTAAATACGTAGGTACCTTTATTGCTACATAAATTTCATCCGGAGCTTCATTTAAGAATTTCTGTACTTCTTCTGCAGTAAATACCTTCGATTTCTTGCTTTTAAAGCCGTCAGACTGCCTTTTCAAGAAAGCAGTAAGTTTAGAAAAATCTTTCAAATTAACGTCATGTTTTGTCATCATTGTAGATTTTAGCATGGAATAAAAGCACCATAAACTGGAAGGTTGTAGCCTCTTAGATAATTCATCAAAATATGATATAAAAACACTTTCAGAAAGAGATTTCACTTTTTTTTCTGACCGCCATTTCATAAATTCGTCGTATGCCTTTACATATCTTTCTTTCGAGTTCGGCGGTAATATATTTTCGACAACTGTTTTTGCCCTTTCTTTAATAAAATCGGGCGTTAGATCTATGTCTTCGTCACTAGACATGTTTAAAACTTTTGAAAAACAACTCAAACAAGAAAATTAATTATTTTCGCGATGCTTTCGCGCCTACTAGTAGACTGCCTTTTTTTTTTCACGCACGCAAGCGCGTCAAATCTTGTTGGCCAGTTTGATTTTTAAATCGATTCCATCTAAGATACGATGTGGAAACAAATACTTAGTTCCATATTTAAAATAAAATCTTTATAAAATAAATTGTCTAGATTCCGATTCGAGTAATTAATCGATACCGAGAAAAAAAAATTAACTTTTTAAAAATATTCTTCGTGCAGTATGAGTATGACAGTTCTTTTTTCAAATTCCAAAACCTATGCTGTAATGATAGTCATACACCCCGGCATTCAGGGGTGTAAGGGTGTACTTACAGAGCAAGAGATATGTAATAGTAGATTATTAACCAAGGGCTGTATGACATCAATTGCATACGAGGTTTTTGGCGCCTGAGCGAAGCGAAGGCGCTAATTAACCCGAGTATGCAATTGATGCTTACGCCCGAGATAAATACTCTGCTTTACATATCGATTGTGAGGTAAGTAAACAACAAGACAGCAGGTTTCAATGAACATTTATTAAGAAGAAAAAAATGTGTAGGTATTTAATTAAAATTAATAGTAAAATTATTACAATTTGTAAGAGATATGGTCACGTTCATTTTAGGTATATTTATAGTTTGAATATGAGTTTGTGATGATAAGACTTGAGTTTGAGTGACTTGAGGTTCTTGCATCGTAAATGGCGGCAGTTGACTGGTACTATTTTCTTCATTAAAAAATGGCTCAGATGATGTGCTTTGACGTGGTGATTTTAAGTTTATATTTTCTGTTATTTTAGAAGTAATTTTGCTTTTGTTTGCCATCGAATCTTCGATATAACCTTCGGCCACTTTGCTGGACTTCCAGCCGCCGTGCCTTTTTAACAGAGTGAGGTTGGCTCCCGAATCAGCCAATAGAGTCGCTGATGTTCTGCGAAAGCAATGCCCGGTGTATAACTCTACGTTACTCAGTTTTAAATATGTGGCTATTTGCTTTGGCATGCCTGTAAATTTGTTTTTTCCTATTACTTGTCTGTGGCATTTTCCTTTACTGTAATTAAGAAAAAAACGATTTGTATCCACGTTTTCAGGCCGAAGAGCTTGATATTTTTCAACATAATTTGCAAATTCTTCATGCACAACAAATGACCGGTCAATTTTAGTTTTCGTGTTAGGCAGTTTTATGAGTAGTAATTTGTTATGTTTTTCTACATTTTCTATTGTCAAGTTTGTCAATTCCACGGTTCTGCAGGCTCCCGATATCCCAAAAATTAGAACAACCTGTAAAAAAGACATAAGTTGTATTAAAGGCACCAAATTCGCATAGTATTTTTGTGAAATATTTTGGTAACTTATTAAAAAGGGCAAGTAAATACGTAGGTACCTTTATTGCTAAATAAATTTCATCCGGAGCTTCATTTAAGAATTTCTGTACTTCTTCTGCAGTAAATACCTTCGATTTCTTGCTTTTAAAGCCGGCAGACTGCCTTTTCAAGAAAGCAGTAAGTTTAGAAAAATCTTTCAATTTCACGTCATGTTTTGTCATCATTGTAGATTTTAGCATGGAATAAAAGCACCATAAACTGGAAGGTTGTAGCCTCTTAGATAATTCATCAAAATATGATATAAAAACACTTTCAGAAAGAGATTTCACTTTTTTTTCTGACCGCCATTTCATAAATTCGTCGTATGCCTTTACATATCTTTCTTTCGAGTTCGGCGGTAATATATTTTCGACAACTGTTTTTGCCCTTTCTTTAATAAAATCGGGCGTTAGATCTATGTCTTCGTCACTAGACATGTTTAAAACTTTTGAAAAACAACTCAAACAAGAAAATTAATTATTTTCGCGATGCTTTCGCGCCTACTAGTAGACTGCCTTTTTTTTTTCACGCACGCAAGCGCGTCAAATCTTGTTGGCCAGTTTGATTTTTAAATCGATTCCATCTAAGATACGATGTGGAAACAAATACTTAGTTCCATATTTAAAATAAAATCTTTATAAAATAAATTGTCTAGATTCCGATTCGAGTAATTAATCGATACCGAGAAAAAAAAATTAACTTTTTAAAAATATTCTTCGTGCAGTATGAGTATGACAGTTCTTTTTTCAAATTCCAAAACCTATGCTGTAATGATAGTCATACACCCCGGCATTCAGGGGTGTAAGGGTGTACTTACAGAGCAAGAGATATGTAATAGTAGATTATTAACCAAGGGCTGTATGACATCAATTGCATACGAGGTTTTTGGCGCCTGAGCGAAGCGAAGGCGCTAATTAACCCGAGTATGCAATTGATGCTTACGCCCGAGATAAATACTCTGCTTTACATATCGATTGTGAGGTAAGTAAACAACAAGACAGCAGGTTTCAATGAACATTTATTAAGAAGAAAAAAATGTGTAGGTATTTAATTAAAATTAATAGTAAAATTATTACAATTTGTAAGAGATATGGTCACGTTCTTTTTAGGTATATTTATAGTTTGAATATGAGTTTGTGATGATAAGACTTGAGTTTGAGTGACTTGAGGTTCTTGCATCGTAAATGGCGGCAGTTGACTGGTACTATTTTCTTCATTAAAAAATGGCTCAGATGATGTGCTTTGACGTGGTGATTTTAAGTTTATATTTTCTGTTATTTTAGAAGTAATTTTGCTTTTGTTTGCCATCGAATCTTCGATATAACCTTCGGCCACTTTGCTGGACTTCCAGCCGCCGTGCCTTTTTAACAGAGTGAGGTTGGCTCCCGAATCAGCCAATAGAGTCGCTGATGTTCTGCGAAAGCAATGCCCGGTGTATAACTCTACGTTACTCAGTTTTAAATATGTGGCTATTTGCTTTGGCATGCCTGTAAATTTGTTTTTTCCTATTACTTGTCTGTGGCATTTTCCTTTACTGTAATTAAGAAAAAAACGATTTGTATCCACGTTTTCAGGCCGAAGAGCTTGATATTTTTCAACATAATTTGCAAATTCTTCATGCACAACAAATGACCGGTCAATTTTAGTTTTCGTGTTAGGCAGTTTTATGAGTAGTAATTTGTTATGTTTTTCTACATTTTCTATTGTCAAGTTTGTCAATTCCACGGTTCTGCAGGCTCCCGATATCCCAAAAATTAGAACAACCTGTAAAAAAGACATAAGTTGTATTAAAGGCACCAAATTCGCATAGTATTTTTGTGAAATATTTTGGTAACTTATTAAAAAGGGCAAGTAAATACGTAGGTACCTTTATTGCTACATAAATTTCATCCGGAGCTTCATTTAAGAATTTCTGTACTTCTTCTGCAGTAAATACCTTCGATTTCTTGCTTTTAAAGCCGTCAGACTGCCTTTTCAAGAAAGCAGTAAGTTTAGAAAAATCTTTCAAATTAACGTCATGTTTTGTCATCATTGTAGATTTTAGCATGGAATAAAAGCACCATAAACTGGAAGGTTGTAGCCTCTTAGATAATTCATCAAAATATGATATAAAAACACTTTCAGAAAGAGATTTCACTTTTTTTTCTGACCGCCATTTCATAAATTCGTCGTATTTTCTCGTCTTTACATATCTTTCTTTCGAGTTCGGCGGTAATATATTTTCGACAACTGTTTTTGCCCTTTCTTTAATAAAATCGGGCGTTAGATCTATGTCTTCGTCACTAGACATGTTTAAAACTTTTGAAAAAGAACTCAAACAAGAAAATTAATTATTTTCGCGATGCTTTCGCGCCTACTAGTAGACTGCCTTTTTTTTTTCACGCACGCAAGCGCGTCAAATCTTGCTGGCCAGTTTGATTTTTAAATCGATTCCATCTAACATACGATGTGGAAACAAATACTTAGTTCCATATTTAAAATAAAATCTTTATAAAATAAATTGTCTAGATTCCGATTCGAGTAATTAATCGATACCGAGAAAAAAAAAATAACTTTTTAAAAATATTCTTCGTGCAGTATGAGTATGACAGTTCTTTTTTCAAATTCCAAAACCTATGCTGTAATGATAGTCATACACCCCGGCATTCAGGGGTGTAAGGGTGTACTTACAGAGCAAGAGATATGTAAAATATTTTTTCACACCACCTGCTCGAAAATGTCAAATTATATGTCAAGCAACCTAAACCTAAAGTGAGTCATTAGTGGCCGGGGGCACAGCCGGTCAATAATGTTGTACTGGATTTCATTATGGGGTCATAATGCTGGTCAATATAGTGATTTGAATTTGGAATCTCACTTGCTCAGCTAAATTGGCAGTACAGTACTAACAAACACCCTTTGGTGCCAGAAAGAGGAAAGCTATTCTCGATACCCTTACTACGCGTGGATGATATTCTCGATTTCCTACAAAATCATAACGACTGCTTCTTCATATCGTTGCCATGTTTTCGAAGACATAATATTGTAAGAATAATTAGATAACTACGAACCATTTTTTAAAAGGAATAAACTGGCATTAATAATAACAAATACCGTACCGCGCCGTAATACCGTAATAGTAATTGACTGTAACATTAGTTAATTTATTTTAAGTAAACTGCGCTAAGATTTCTGTGGATTTTGTGAATAAATAAATAAATAATAAAACCTATGTATACTACAGTCGATTTATCACATTTTATCAAAAATACTCTATTTTCACGAGCATCTCCAATAACGTTCTAAATTCAAAATGCATACAGCCAATCATCCAAAACCATTCTACTAGCCCTGTATAAAGCTTAGTTTACACAAACGCCACTTCCATGAGAGTGATATCCTTTGGGCGCATTATGATAGACACACACGACAAAACCGTAGAAGAGACTTTTTTTTTGAAAATCGAATTGATCGAGTCTTGGCTACTTATTGGTAGACGCAATAAAGGCGCAAATATGTTATTCTTACTGTTTGTTTATTTAATAAATACTTTATTTTTCGTACTATGGCTATTATTTTCTCACAGTAGGTGTAAAAAGTAGAGTATCCTCCTCTGGGCTAAAGGTGTCTTTGCCTTGGGCTAACTTGAATCCCTCGCTGCATTCAGGATTCTTGTATTAACTCCCTCGCTTCGCTTGAGAGTTAAACTCTTAACTCCCTCGCTGCGCTCGGGAGTTAAATCCCGAATCCTTCATTGCGCTCGAGATTCAATATGACGCCCGTGACATAAGACACAACTTTAGCCCCTCGGTGCATAATCTACTATTAGTATAAAAATTAATTTGCAACATCAAAATACCTTTGTGTTAGCGAAAATGGCAACATTATTTTTTATATTCGTTTTCCCTTTCTTTGCTACTGTTCCTTGTACGCGGTGGTCACGAATTTTAAGAATATTTAATAAACTAGTATTTGCGTGTTTGCGCAGTGCTTGTGGTGGTAGACCTTTCACTTAAAAAAAATACTAACTCAGACCTTTTACATTAAAAAAACATTACCCTAAAGTTTGCTTGTCGTCGCCCCTGAGTTACGCTTCACCCACTCAACCTTCGTTACGCTACGGTTCCGACGCCTACTTTAATATTTGTTCAAACACATAATGGCTATCTCTACCCGTTACGAAGTTAGCCCATTCAATTTTAGGGGAGGTTGGGGAGGGGAGGGTACACAAATTTCAACGTCCCTCAATAATAAAGAACAGTAGCAAAAATCAAAAAGCTGCTACGTGTCCTAGTTTCCGAGATACGATGGGGGGAGGGCTGAAGAGGGGGAGAGGGGGGAGTTTTGAAAAATGATTTTTACTTTTCCGAGCCTTCTCTATACGAATCCGTAAAAAACAGAACACGGATCTCTCAGATTCCGGGATCGGCCTAAAGGGGGGAGAAGGAGGCAAGGGGGGCAATTTAAAAAAATGGTTTTTACTTTTCCGAAGCTCCCCTATTCGAATCCGTAAAAAAATAGAACACAGCTCTCTTAGTTTCCGAGATACGATAGGGAGGGGGGCAAAAAGGGGGGGGTTGGAACTTTTCCCATACTCGCGAGAGTTACCTGTTTACGAATCTGTCAAAATATACCCACCTCCCCATCCACCATCTGGGAGAACAATTATGTCAGTCAGTCAGTGAGTGAGTGAGTGGTAATCGGGCTTTAAACAGTAATTGTCAGTAATCAACTCTATTAATTATATTGTGACAGTGACATCTGCAATTAAGTGTGTTAAGTGAAAACCGAATTTTAATCACGAGTAATCGATCCACCCAAAAAATTGGTGGAGCCGAGCTGGCAGCCTACACGCGCTCCCGCCAAAGATTTTACTCCATTTTGGACAGCTTTTTGAAAGGGAGTTCTCAAGAGTCAAGACAGGTCTATTGTGTGAGCAAGTGTGTGTAGAGTCGGTAATGTTGATGAACAGGTAAGATAGGCCAAGACTTAATAAAAACACGTTTTTGGTAGTGATTTAGTTTATTCAAGGTAGTTCTATTACATTTGGCAATTGATTGAAACTGATAGATCCAATAAATGCAATAAGATTTTGTTATCACCAAGAACATGACATCATTCAAACTTAAATAGTTAAAACTATTTTGCGTAACCAAATAAATGGATTATTAAAACTAATTATAAACAATCAGTCATAATTTTTCGTTACGATTCCCTCTAATACGAGTTCACATTTTTATTGTTCACTGGAATTAACAAGAAAATAATTTGATTTGGACATAGTGATTCTGTCCGAATATTATTTCTTTACAACTGTTTTGATTTAATTTTATAATGACCATATTACATAATTGTAATCGATCAATCATTATCATATTATTAGGTTTTCATATCCAGAAATTTCGTTTTAAATAACGTTTGTCAAAACTTACTACATACAATAAAAATATGAACTCGTGATATATCAGTACTATCGACTGAGATCACTTCGTATGAAGTTTACAATGGTCTAAGCACACTATCCTAACAGCTATTTTACCAATTCCCCATAAGGTAGATTTAGTTTCGTTCAGAACTTGAGACGGTAGAAAATTTTAGTGCTAAAGGCGTGCACTAAAAGTATCTAGACTTCTTTGTATCGAACGATTCTGAACGAAACTAAAACTATTCCATTCACATTTACAATTTGAAACGTGATTATTCCTGAATCGGTTAAAACAATTGATACTTAAATTAACTTAAAGAAATAACTTAGAACTTAATTTTCAACAAAGAATATTATGTTTGTTTGGAAATGAAGCATAACAAACATTCACACCCAGTCGTTTCGACAATAAACTTTGTTTAAACATTTTCATTCCTTGGGAAACACTCAACCGCTGTTTAAAAGATAAAGAGTTACTGACAAGATTACTGTAACAATGTGTATTTAATTTCAGAACGTGTATTTTGTTCTTTTTTAGCAATCAGCAACATAACTGATAAAAATCTAGACATTATTTTTAATGTTAGATATTATTGTGAAATGGATTTGTGTCCCATTAAAAACTCTACGCTCTATCCCACTTTATTGCACACTTTATGTTTAAACAATGTTTATAATAAAAAACAAATAAAATAATGCTAAAAAGCTGTTCAATAAACAATAGTGTCACGCCTACTCACGTAATCAAATAGTTCGATGACAGATGTTTCAAAACATAAAACACCTACGATTTTCTACAATTTATCTCAATTAAAATGATTTTAACAACATTTATACCAAATTACACACAATTTCCAATAATTTGAAGGATGTGACGTCATAACAGAAAGAGGTTTTTAAAAATGCATTGAAAGGCTAGTCATCTAGATTAAAATAAGCTAAAACATGATGTCACGCATAAGAAACATTTGTTGTTTTTTTGTCAATTTTGATATGATTTTAATTTTTGCAGTAGAATTTTGTATATTTTACTAATTGATTTCGAACTATGTAACTGTCAAGTTTTGAATACCTAAATCATTTTTTTTGTTTTATTTTCACAGTGCACTGGGAGATACCTATCAGTGTTCAGCTACTTGAAGAAACGCGGATAACATTGATACTGATCTATTGTGATATTAAGAAAAGGACCGTCTTTATGGGTGCGGTGGAATCATCTAGGATCCCAAGAAGAGCTACAACGGCGATTGAACATCTTAAACACTGAGATTTATCTATAGGAGTGCTCGCATGCACACATCGGTCCCTGCCCTGTGTTGTCAACTACGTCACACGCACGCGAGATGTTCGCAAGTATATTAGAATACCACACGTTCTTAATGACCGCTCCTACCCGAGCCTGTGCGGTAAGCAGTGTGTCTGTAATGTCCAACTTACAAGGACGTACGACCGCTATCTGTTTGCGCGAGCTCCCAACACTGACTATCAACAACAAATATATTTCATATTGTTTAAATCTACTAATTATTAATCTGCGTTAAAATGGCTAGACAACACAGAAAGCCCCGCATTTTAGCGGAAGAAGTCTAGAAGGCTAGAAGACGGCCCCAAGACCAAAGCGAGTGACTGGCCTGGTGGAGTACTAATTGATCAAACATTTATTACTGATTAACGAAATAAATATGAGGCATTTAACATTCAACACCGATATTTAGATGTACATCGATCAACAACATTGAATTTAGTATAACATGATAATAATATCGATACATTCATTGTTTACGTAACGTTGGGCTACACCGATCATAATGATGGCTTGTACTACGGCTCGTTGAAAAGGGTGAAGGCCTGACGTAGCTGACGAGGAGAAACCTCCCTGCGTCACGGTATATCGAGGGTCATCATCCCACACAACGACTCACTCGATCATCTTCCTCCGCACCCGGGAGAAGCGACGCTTCTCCACGTAGCACATAGTACACATCAACAACACATAAACCTGATGCAAACACCTACACACAATCTTAAAGGAACGTACGCTATCACATCGTGGATATATAATATAATACTGATTCTGTGCTCGTAAACTATCAAGAAATCAACATAGTTTATGAGGGCCGCGTCTTTTCTTTCAAATAGATTCGTGCAGTGCACATAGATAACAAGACATAGAATATGCGTCTCGCGCCGAGGACAATTACAACACTATTGTTATACGTATCTAACACATAGATATACGGTACATTCATGAACATCAAACTTGAGTATTACTTCTATAATTACTTATGGTGCAACAATCTTATGACTATAAACTTCGGATATATACTGCGGCAACAACGATCTAACGAGCATCGCTGTGCAGACGCGGCCCTTTCAAGACACGGTACATCATCAACATCATCTTAAAGAACATCTATTTATTACCAAGCTGTGTGCCGGTCATCAATTGAAATAATGCAAATATTAATCACAATCATTAATTTTACAATTAACAACTAACACACAAGTTAACTATTTTAACAATAAAGAATTAAACATGTATCGATAAGTAATCATCAATCGGTTCCAGTTAATATTTACTACAAACTTGATTCCAGGCCAAAGTCTCCAATATAATCAATCAATCATTTCGCAATCCCGAGCTACACAAAATCTATTATTTTATTCATTATCATTAACAAAATGTCCAGTATCCGGCTTCAGCAAAGGAATATTTTCCTGCATTTGGAACATTATTTTATTTTAATGACACAGGTAGAAAGTTTACTTCCTACATCATCTTTTTTTTATTTTCATACTATAATCCTATTACACATAGTTCAAAATCCTTAATACTAAAGTAAACATTTACCCCCATATTACAGACCGCCACAAAAGACTCAAGCATTATAACTAGTTTCAACCAATCAAGTGGCTTGAATCTCCTTTTAAATAATGCTTGAGTGTTGAGTGACATTCTGTAATACAGGCCTTAATCGCTTGTGTCGTCCAAAAGAACTGACAGTCCAAATAGACAAGATGTTGATCCAGTCGAATATATGATAACACTTACAGGATATACCGCACTTCGCGTAATCTACTCAGTCGGTGGTGCCGTGACCTGAGGCCTCTACCAAAGTACCAACCGGGGCTTCTACGTCGTTACTAAATGCCACTATTTGACAAACGACACAATACCTGTATATATCATAGTTAATCAATGAAAACTGTTACCAACTTTGGTCCAAAGGGGACGCCTATTTATAATTAGGCACAAAAAGTTGGCAACTCTAGAAACAGTATAATAAGCACGAGATAAATTAAAATACGCCGCGATTAATATAATGTGAAAAACATCTACACGAAGCATCGGTTTCGTACTTATGTAGTAGACCTGCAGCATTCAAGATATTAACCTCGACACGACTAAAAACGCTGAAACCGCCCAAAAATATAACACACACCTGTGTGTTAATCTAGTATAACATTAAGAACTTTAAATACTACAATAGTGCAAGCTCAACATAGAGCTGAAACACAAGATCGTTCGTAAGCCGACTGAGTCGAGCTGAGTCCTATTTGGGTGGTGGCAACGAGATGGAGCGCGCAACAACTTGCTCCTTCACGAGCTAAACAACGCAGACACAATGTGTACTCAATCCCAACACTTTGCCCATTTTGAAAAGTCAAATTGTAGGTGCAGCCATTTTCTAGTACAATGTGACATTCAATGTGGCTTCTCAAATGAATATATAGTGGCAAGTGTGTAATTTAGTTGTTGAGTTTAAGTATGGAATCGATGGAAAAGTCGACCCTGCGTCGTTGCTCGAGCATGATGTAGGTTTGGACGGTGTGCAGCGCTGCCGGGTTGGCCGACGACGGGCCCGGGGCGGCAGCATCGCCGCCGCCTCCGCCGCCACCCTCTTGCTTTCAGCTGGGCTTTTGCTGCACCTCACGCATTATAAGCTAGAACAATTTAATTGCACTGTATACTTGTGTTCCGTTGTTCCGCAGGTTCATATAATACGACATTGATTGACACTGAGAGCTCGTTTCTTTGATATTCGTTTCAGGGTGCCATTACTACACTGTCAGCCCATCAAAAGGCGCTGACAAATAATAGTAATAGAGCAAAAGAAATAGCAGCATAATTGGGGCAAAAGAACGCGCAGCTCAAAATCAAAATGGAGCGTAATACGACTATAGTTCATATAATATTCATATAATTATCAGATAAATCTGTTTCATGTCCACAAATAAATAAAATTAAAGGGTAGGTTTGTAATTTCAAAATATAACAGCCATTTACTGAATGCAGAAAGTATACGGTACATAAAAAAGAAAAAAAAAAAAAAACATTTAGTTTAATTTTTGTGTCTGTTTGTTCCGGCTGCTCGCCAAAACGTCTGGACTGATTTTGACGGGGCTACGACAGAAAGCTGCTGTTATAACTTAGGCTACATTTATTATAGAAAACGGATTAAGGTTCCGTACAAAAAACAACCGTTGACATTTTTAATAAAATCCGATTCAAATGGGGAAGTAATATTTTTATAATCATTTCACGCGGACGAAGGTCGCGGGCAACAGCTAGGAATAAAAAATTATAATAAATAATTTTCTGTGATAGTAGTTGAAAATCTTTATAACATACTACAATCCAACTTTATTAAACTGTTTGGTTATTGAACTTATTATTATTACTTGTTTAACTAAAATATATTGGTATATATTGGTTGACGGCTTCTTGAAGGCTCCGCTTACACCTTGTGTATATAGATACATAGAATAAATTTTAATACATGTCGAAACTGTACCCTTAATTTCATAGATATAAGATTTCTTACATAACTATGGGATCCTGAAACGAATATAAATACGTGAAACAGTGGTGCTCTTTAATATCACAGTGTAGCAGTCCACGTTTCATGCTGTGTATATTACCAGCTATCATCTAGTTTTTTCTTAACGATCTCTGAGCGTCTATCGTATTAATTCCAACAAAATACTCAAAATTATAAACAAAATAAAAATAATCAATGTAAAACTAACTGCAATCACTGAAGCAATAAAAATCATGATAAAACTATAAAGGTTTCCATGTGGTCGAAAATAATCAATGAAAAGCATGAATACGTTCCATGGCACGCGAAGCGGATACTTTACCAACAAAATAAAACTGACTTATATTTATAAAAAAAATTAAGATGTACCGTCTTTATCATGTGTGGTGGCGTTTTAAGCATGGCGTCATGGTATGTACGTGGGGAGTGATATTGGCAATTATAGAACATTTTAATGGAAGCAAAATAATTTTGATTGCATTGTCCGTCAAGTGAGTTTGTCATAATCGTTATTTATTTATAATACTGTCCGCAAAATGTTAATAATCATCCTAATCAGGGTTCTAAATGATCAAGATAATTATTATGATAATTATCACTTCGAACCCCAGTAAAAATATATTCAAGATATGCCCCTACCACGGAGTCTCGGTGTACGCGATGAGCCTGTAAAGGTCCATACAAATTTCTTATTTCTGTCCTTTTATACTGAGATGTAACGCCCATATTGTGAGCATATAGCCTAAGGCAGCACTGCTAGGTGGTCTGCTTAGCGCCTGGGGCCCGGCTATCTAGATGAGATGAGTTTGATGGGTGAGCTATAAGCTAAGCGATTAGCGATTGCGCTAAGCTCACGGTGCATTTAAAATGTTGTCTAAGTAGGCACCAGGCGCTAAGTATGCCTGGCTACAGATACAGAGAAATGTAAACTGCACGGACTGAAGATGACCCATTAATTTGATGTAGTCGATGATTTCCGTAAAACTATGGAAATCTATCGGCACATGACATGATAGGGTACTACAGAGATTGCCAGATTCTTCGTTCGAAAGAATATTAATAAATTAATTAACTACATTAAAATCACAGAAATTACTATTATAAACATGAATAGCACTAATTACAACGCTAAATAGAGAAAAATGGAACTATTTAAAATAACTTAAAAGAATACAATATTTTTTTAAGAAATTTACTAATGGCTAGCTGAATTAATTTAAAAATCGAATGAAGCAAGGCTAGATTAAGGTGGAAGCGTCAGGTTAGCCCGCGAAATTCAAATTTTCTTAGGAATTTTGCAATTTGCAGGTCTGTTTCAGGTTGTATGTTGATGAAAAATGAGTCGCGCTAGTAACACGCGTGTAGCTACAGAATTATAATCATTAAAATCATCGATACAACCCTCAAAGTTCATTTAACCCTATTCTGTAACTCTTTCATGAAAAAGTAATTCTATGGGGTTAAATGAACGGGGTTGTATTGATAATTCTGTAGCTACATACGTGTTACTGGCCCGACTCATTTTTCATCAACATACAACCTGAAACAGACCTGCAAATTGCAAATAACGTAAGAAAATATGAATTTCGCGGGCTACCTATGCACTCCAGCTTAACTATAAAAGTACCACGGCCATGGTAATATGACATTTTGGGTTAAATCACTACAACTAACATTTGAAGTAAAGTTATTATAATATAAAAATTCCCTCGGGCTGTTAAGACAGCGTTTTGCTTATTAGATGTTATGTGTTAAAACGCAGTTACGTTCATTTCTGTAGTCATCGAGTGAGACCGACATTTTCTGGCAAGCCCCTTTGTTATTTGGGAAACAATATACAAAGAAGCTTGGAGGGAAGTTTGGCAATTTACTAAAAACCAGAGATGCACACGGTGCACCAAAGGTTGTTAGCATTTCTCTAAAAGTGAATTTTTGAACATTTTCAACTAAACAAAGGGCAAGCTAAGATAGCCCCGCAATTTTCAAAATATGACTATTTCAAGAAAAAATTACGTTAGCCAGCAATAATAAGAGAAATAATAAATTGAAGATTACTAAGATTGTTAACTACGGAATACTTTAAAATAACTGCTGAGCATCATATTTTGATCACTATACGACCGAACAAACAACCGCAGTTAGCATTTTTATGCAAATTGTAATTATTAGTTCTGTCGTAAGAACATTATAATTTCGCGGGGCTCAATTAGTCTAGAAAAATAATTTCAAGTGTAAAAATTATGAACGCCCGGTTTCTGGAAATAAAATCAACACAAAACTTTGTTACCAAATCGTCAAGCGCGCGTGGTCTGATATGATCGGTTGATTGAATTATCAACATCCAATAGGACCTTGAGATGCGTTTAATTTGACACATCGTTAATTTTCATTTCAGAAACATTGGTTCTTTGAGATGTTTTCTTCAAAAATTCACTCTAATCTGTATATCCTATCAGTGCGTCCCTAGGCTACCAGTTTTAATTTGTACCTGATGGGGGCGCTCCGACGTGACGGTCTCGGCGGCGCGCACCGGCGGAGGCGGCGGCCGCTGCATCATCTGCGGGCCATTCTCGCGCGTGCAACGACTCGGCTCGGGCGGGCCAGTGGTCACTGCGCAATTGTACATCACTTGAATTGTAACATCTGTCGCCTAGGAGCATTTCTGTGACAGTTTCAGCAAAAAAAAAAGTTAATTTCCATTTTTATTAAACACATACACACACGGTAAAAAATTAAAAGCTTCAGGGTTACAGGTTGACGAGGACAGTTGATATATATGTCTCAGGAGTGCTACAAATGGTAGTGGTCCTCAGTGAAGCAAATACCCCTGTTATTACTTTCTTATTTCTTTCTCTTCTTTCTTTTTAAAATAGATAGATAAAATTCATTATGTTGTGTTCAAACTTTAAATAAAACTTATTTTGCTACTCTAAACAAACATACACAACACTGTTCTATACTAACTCAGTATAAGTTCAATTAACTCCCTTTTCATTGATGATTCGCATGACAAACTGATAAACGCAGATGCTTTTTATAGATGTGCCATGCAAGTAATCATAAGTTGAACTGCGAAATATTTACACAAAGACAAATTGTAATTATGCGAATTAAATTGAAGGATAATTATGTTGAACGCAAACTGGTTCTTCTTGGGTTATCATCATCCACAGCCAGAATTCACCCACTGCTGGATATTGGCTTCTTTTCCACTTGTGTAAGCGTCTTATAAAACCACATTAAAGTTTAGTATCTTATCAACTACACTGACGACTTATCCTCCACGCAAACATGTCCAAAATTCTGATGAAATGAATCCTGTAACTGAACTGCCAAAGACACATAATCATAATTATGTCAAACTAGGGCATCTCAACCACCACATATAGCATGCAGGGTCACTAACATAGAGAAGAAGAAAATAAACATGTGACTAACATTCAGCAGACAATCTCGAGCTATCCTAGGGCAAATATTACGAAATCCTTAACAAGTTTTCAACATATCATTGTCCTCATTTTGCTGTCAAGATTACAGTCGTTCAAATTGCTATTTCCCTAACTAACTTAGTCATGAGTAGTTTGTTGAAAAAGTTGTTAAGATTTTCCGGAGCTTTACCCAAAACACGTACCAGTAGTTAGCGGTATAGCTAGGCGAGCGTTTACGGCTAGGAGATGGTCGCGTCGCTGGAGCAGGCTTCCTACGTGTTCTTCCAGACGAACGTTCTCTGTGCGCAGTTGGTGTAGGCATGATAACAGCGAAGCGACTGTGCACACGTATCTTGTGTTAGCGGTACATACGTAATGAAAATAAACCTCTCTTCTAAACATAGAGCAGGGACTAGAGACGGCAGAGCCTGTCCTTACACTGATACAGTACTTTACAGGAATTGTGAAACATCGCGCTTTTGATAGGGACAGGTCAGTTCTGTGTCTGACGGCCTGTTTTTACTCACCGGCCTCCTCCGTAAGCGAGGTTTCGCGGCTCATATATGGGTTGTGACGCGTCGCACCTGCATACAAAATACTATTGATAATACCTCATACATACACCTTTTTCTCAAACATAGCTGCTTTATTCACTATTCTCGACGATTCCATAATACAAACTGTTATACAGGTGAAATGATCATTCATTGCACATCATTCATGTTTCTGAACTGATGGAAGATAGATTAGTTAGGTTGATAAGAATCAAACTGCAAGTATTTGCTTGTATTTTATGTATGTACGGTTTATAATAACCAGCGTTGGGCAAGATTTTGTTGAGTAATGAGGAACAACAAATGATTGAATACCGATCACGATTGATGACTAATGACTACTTAGTTAAAATCAGTTCGTGTGACTAATGACTGATTTGTCACAGTGCACTTCAGTCGTCTCATATTCCGCTAAATTAAGCATATTTCTTCTATATTATATAATCCAACTGCAAGTGTTTTTTTCGGCTTTTCTTATTTTATTCATCAGACGCATTAGTCATCAAGTCATGATTGATGACTCACTACTAATGATTGATGACGAGTTAACTAACATCAAGTCAAAATTTTGACTAACGTCAATCAATTAATTGAAAAAAGAAGTTGATTTGTATAATACTGATAATTTCAATCTGGCTATTAAGAGCATACTAATTTGTGTATCAAAAGGATTTCATTAGATTTTTTTGTCTGTTAATTCGAGTGCATAGAATGAACCCTTCATGTCCTCACCGCAGAATTCTAGAAATCTGACAGTGACGCTTGAAAGCACGAATGTTGTCCGTGTTTACTTACTTAAGGACTAATAATTATTGGGGATGCTGTCGTTGCAACTCTACAATAATATTATATTCAAATCTCAAAAAAAGGACAGAAAAATTATATTATATGTAGCTGCAAATAAAAAAAACTAGCAATAAGAAAAAATACGATGCCAGGTTGCAAGGTTTTGCCCACATGTATCGTTTTTATTACGTCGTAATCGACTGTTACCAGCAAAATTATAAATATTAATATGTATAAGCTTTGAAATTCGATCTACGATATTTTGTACGCAGACATCAGAATACATTGACTGTTTGTAAATGCTTTCAAATTCATAAAACTAACAAAAAAACCATCAATTTTATATCAACAGACCAGGTTTTATTAGGCTAGGTTTTGAAAAAGAATCCGCGTTGCAAGCGCAATTTCATTTTCTAAACACGTTTTAAACAACGCGCAACTAATTAAATGTAAGTAGCCCCAAATAAAATTCAGAAATCAAATTAAGCAGGCTGGCTTAATATAAAAAATAAAACTTTTACTAAAACCAGTTACTTACCAGCTAACAAAAATATGCCTTTCATTCTCGTTTGGAGAAGACCGGGGATAAAACGCACAGCGGTATTGCATGTTCAGGGGAGGTTACGGCACTAATCCACTACTGTTATAAAAGCATAGGTTAAGATGGATGTTTGTTATCCACGGCGTAATACTTCACTGGCTCTCTTTTACCAACTGTCCCTTCTTAAGCTTAACGTTTCATAATTGTTGCAAAGTACTGTGTCTAACAATATATTAGGGGAGTACAAAGGAGAGAAAATAAAACAGATAATCATACACACAGAAAATTAAAAATTACTGTGATAATAACTTAACTACGAAGGATAAAGAATTAAGTAGGTACATGCGCAAAATTACGCACACATAGATTAATTCATGCCATGTGGTCAATATTTTGACGAGGGCGAATACCCCACATGCCGTCTCCTGTAAAGGTCCGGTCATACTGGTACGGATAAATTGCGGACGCGGTTCTGTGTACCGGAATCTGACAGATACTATACGGCCATTGTCCGGTATCCGCAGCATGTCCGCAATTTGACTGTAGCGGTTTGACTGATCTTAAAAGTGCTCGGAATATGAAATACGTCACAGATTGAGATAATGCTTAACTACTCTAGGTACAGTAGTTGGTTGTGTGGGAATGTTTACTTACTGTCGAAGTGTTGGGCCTGCTCCATGAGGAACTGCGAGCCCTGCTCCCATTGGCGCTCGAGCAGCTGGTCCAGGCTTTGAGCGCTGGATGAACGTCCGGAGCTGATACTGCCGCCCTGTTATTGCATAGTTTGCTATGTTATATACTATCTGTTGCTAACTTACTTTTCAATTACAAAACCTCTTTTGTTTTTCGACAAGAATAGTCGAACTACAAAACGGTAAAATAAATCAAGACGATACAACTATATTGGGTCATGCTGTAGTTAGATCATCAGCATTATTAGCCTTTACTCCCACTACTGGGAAACCAAAATCTCTCTATTAGGAAGTGGGTTAAAATCCACCACGCAAATCAGTGCGGGTTGGTGGATTGGATATCATATAAGTCTTCGATTTTTTGTTTTTTCAAGATGTTTTTCTTCACCGCTCAAATGCAGCGGTGATGAAATAAATTACATAAAAACTAAAATAACGTACAGCTGCTTTGTTGATCAGCGGCGGCGGGATGAGCGTATCTCCGCCCACGCTACCGGCGGCATGAGCGGCCAGTTCAGCAGTCAACTGTTCTTGCAGGCAAGCCGCCGCGCCACTCTCCGGGTTCAACTCATTGCCTAGCATGTGAGGGGCAGTGCAGGAGGCGATCCTGGGATACATGAAGGTTCTGAGGGTCAGTCACAGTAAATTGAATATCCTGAAAGATTATCATCAGCTTTGGAATAAAACCTCGTTTGACAAGGTTTTCTTGTGATGATGATGCTGGTTGTCATAATGATGGATTTTTTTAAGTACATTCAATTTAGAGAAGATTCCCGAAGGAATAATAGTTGAGACAATAGCCTCGACAACAAGTCTCCTCGATCGGTCATAACAAAATCAGCCAATATCTAACCAAACGTGGTGCAACAAATTGCTTGTAAAAACAAATTGCTTGCAAATATTTTTAAACACAGTTTAAGTAGTAATTTGTGTTTAAAAATATTAAAACAATAATTCTTTAGTCCAACTCAAGTATTTCAAAACTGGAAGCTTTAGGCAAAGCAAAATCAAAAATGTGATAGGCACAGAAAACAACATTAGGAACATAATGTCTACCAGATCTTGCTTGTTCGGCACATGCATTATAAAACAAATGTCGCCCCGCTTTGAATATTCCTTAAAAAATTAATTTATGGGTAAAAACTAGACCCTATTACTAAGACTCCACTGTCAGTCTGTCTGTCTGGCTGTCTGTCACCAGGCTGTATCTCATGAACCGTGATAGCTAGACAGTTATCATATTCACAGATGATGTATTTCTGTTGCTGCTATAACAACAAATACTAAAACCAGAATAAAATAAATATTTAAGGGGGCTTCCCATACAACAAACGTGTTTTTTTTAGATAATGGTACGGAATCCTTTTTTAAATTACTTCTTTTATTCTTATTTAGAACAAATATTATAGACTTACCTAGACTCAATCTTGGGCTTCAATGGTCTTTCAGAGCCTGTGAAATAAAACATCCATATTACTTGATATGATACTCAATTAATAAAAACAAACGGTATGGCCTTTGTTTTATATTTACATGACTATCAATGTGCTTTCAGTAGATATCAGATATTCGGATGCATATTTACCTAAAATACGTTTTTTCCCGGCATCGGGTACAAAAGTATGGAAGCGGCTTCTTAAAATGCCATTTTTTACCCGGTATCGCGGTATTTCATAAATAATAAACTGTGCATCAATTGTAGTAATCATAAGCATATTGAATATTTCAAATATATTTAAAACCAAGCAAGAAGTATGTTGAAAATAACACGAATATTTACTAGTATTTTAGAACAAAATTTAAAATAAAACTATTTGATTTAAATTTTGCTGCTCAATGTGA
Organism: Eugnorisma glareosa; assembly: GCA_947578425.1. Taxonomy (NCBI): domain Eukaryota; kingdom Metazoa; phylum Arthropoda; class Insecta; order Lepidoptera; family Noctuidae; genus Eugnorisma; species Eugnorisma glareosa. The sequence goes on from OX387957.1 coordinate 27,867,605, forward strand.
CAATTAATTTAAGCAATAAAATGAAAAAAATAAACCGAGCTTTTTCCGTACTAACCTAAGTAAACTTTGAGTGATAACTTGTATTGCAACACTCAAACTATAGGTAAATATGCATCCGAATTTCTGATCTCTAGTTATCAGAATCAAACAATATTGAATTTACAGTAAAATAGGTTGAAGATTGCCTCGTTGGTCTAGTGGTCACAATCACGATTGCTGAGCGTGAGGGGTTCCGATTTCGATTGCCGAGTCGGGCTATTCTTTTTTAGATTTTTCTATCAGGGATTTCTCAGTAGCGGCCACGGAGTCTGGGTTTCTGCCCGGTTGATGGCAATAGGCTCGCCCTCTATTACATGGGACTTGAACATAACTGGCGAAATGTTGGTGTACTATTAGGAACAATTTGTTATGTAGATTATTAGAGGCGTTTTTTACTTTGCACATGAATTGAGACTTACCATTGAACTAGCTCTTGCTACTCAGTAAAACTTCAAAGTATACATACAAAAAAAAAGACAGGTACTTTTTATGCCTGATAACTGCACGGTTTTGTGAGATTCTTCATGCGCATGGGTATGGCAAGTACTCGTAGCTAATTGAAATATTTACAAGAAACAGACAGAATAAACTCCCAGAGCTTGTTTTGCCAATTCCCCTCAGATCAGATAGAATATGTGGATTCCACCGAGCTTAAGTTTGGGATATTTACCCTTTCAATATGTTAGTAACAATACTGCTTAATAACTACGTTAGTAACCGTAAAGTAGGCTTAGTATTGTATTATAACGTAGAATTACTTGGTGAGCTGGGCGGAGAATCTTTGATGGTCTCCGAGTAGATCGGTGGCGGGGTCGGCTGCGGCTGACGACGCACGCTGGCAAGAGTCTGAGTCTGAGTGGACATGCTCTCTGAAACATTCACAAAACATTAACATTTTTCTATCGCGTTCCAAAGGATTTTGAAAAAACCTATAATACATTGTCCTATATTCGAATAATTCATCAGCTCGACAACATAAATAAAAACTCAATTGATGTTGAAGGACGGTCAAAATGAAAAGCATCCTTTTTCAGTTATATTTTGTACTTCTGATTGTTTGATTTTGCATCACTGTCAAAATCAAAATGATCTTTATTCTCCTTTACATACGATTACAGTTGGGTTGCTGCCGTTGACTGCTACGACTAATGATACGAAATTGATTCTACTTGACATGCCAATCACAGGGGTTTGAACTTAAAGCGTGTAATGGCCCGTTTTCGCAAAATAAAAGTATTTAAATCACTGTCGGAGTTGGGAAGTAAATATGCCTCAATATATTTTTCGTACCTAATTTTCGTTTAATCCTATGTTTTTGCAAGGAAAAACATTCACAAAATCCTAGTCATCATTGAACATGTTCCTTATTTTATTGGAACTACCACACCTCACAAACTTCCTTATCCCTTAGCCTACCTACCTACAACTAAGTACTTATCAGTATATTATTAAAATTGACCTAACAGGATACTGAAAACCAAGAGTTATTTTCCGTCGACTAACACATTTTATAATTGTTTACTCTAGCAAAATATATTAATTCTTTGACACTTTTAGTTTTGGGTTGCGAGTACTACGCGCCTGACTTTTCTGAAGAACCTCACCTATAGGGTCAGTGTATGTCCTCCTACAGGGCGTTCACTCCCGACGTTTCCACTCACATCTGCATTTGGTTAATCGTTTTTTAGCATACTCTTCAAAATAGTTGTCACTGTATTCTCTTGAAATCCGGTACATTGTGTTATCACATCATACCTTAATCTGTCATTCACAGTTACCCCACATATACTTCGTAAATAATAGTATATGCATTATGCAGTACTTACGTATAGCCGATGCGGTGTTAGCCATAGCTACGACGGACGTGGCCATGGCAGCTCGCTTCTTTGTCCTTACTGTAGTCGGCATGGGCACCATATTCACAGGCATATCTGGCTGCTTGCTCGGGCCAGGCATGCTACTCATACTGTAGAACAAACAGAAATCTTGTTTTATATCTACAAAGTTGCGTAGACTATAGTTTTATTATAAATTTTAATTTATAGCACAGCATAATAATATTTATTAACGCGAGCATTAATTTAATTCTGTAATTATATTGCGTTAATTACAAAGCAATTTAACTAATGACCGAAAACCAAAACAAAAATTGGCAAACGTGAGTATAAACTGCTATGATTGGTTGACCAACAGCCAATTGCAACATGTGACTTGGGGTTCATTTGAAGTGTCGATGATTTTACTTCCAGAAACCGGGAACGCCGCAGCTATTTGATATTCAACCTATCAGACGATTCTTGGGTACCGACTAGAAATGTCCAATCAGCAGTTACAGGCGGAATTAATAAAGTTCTGAAGTGATTGAACTTATAACGTAAAATGAAAAGGTTACATTTGCAGTGCAGCACTGAGTAGCATAGCAAGCGAGTTAGGATGGATTGACTTGGCTGTCTACCCTCCAGCTTTAAACGATATCTATAGGATTTATGCCATAGGTAACTAACTATGGCCGAATGATGGCAATAGTCTTGTCTCCTATTATATAGAACTTTAAAAAAACTGCCGACATCTGGGTTTACTATAGGCACACCTCTGCCTAACCCTTCGGGAATTACCCCCGTGATGTCATGTTATGTTTTCTTAGCAATGATGTTTTTTCATTTATAAAAGTTGATTTTCTGTCATAGTATCTCGCATGTGCGCAAACAAAGCTGTACGTACGCAAGCTAGTCGCGATTTAAATATTTAAAATGTATGTATTCCGATGTATTTATTGGCGTTTCATAAATCATGGTACCCTTGTTCCAATTTACAGGATATGAACACTATAGATGGCAATAGAGACTAAAGATTGATTTTAATGTTTCATTTTTGCTTTGAATAACACCTGTATCTAAAGACAAGAAGTAATTACTTGCGTTTAATAAATAATTACGGCTGTTAGACTACCCGTTATCTGTTGGTCGCAAGCACAATTGCAGTGCATGGGGACCTGGATATGATCCCAGGTCAAAGTCTTATTGGGTTTGACCGTCAGGAGTTTCAGTAGCAGCGAGTTGTTCGCGGTAGACGGCATTAAGCGCGCCCCAATTACGTGAGACTTAAACATTATTATATTTATAATAGCTAGCCCATATTGTCCCACTAATGGGCAAAGACCATTCCTTGCAAAGGTCAAAATTCTAAACATAACTAGAGCAATTTGGGTGTACTATTAAGTACAATACCCCTCTGCTTAACCCGTGAGACTACAAGCATTAATGTTACGGGCTAAGACTTAAGTTAGTATGTGAGAAGTTTCATGAAAAACGAGAGTGAATTTTAAAAGTCAGTGAAACGTCGCCAATCTTTGTGTAATATTTCGCTGTTATGATTAATTTATCAGTATTGCTAAAATATCGCGATTGAGAATACCAATTATTCTTACTACGTTACACAAAGCCAGATCATAGTTATTATTTTGAACAATGAATTAGATATAAACAGTTATTAAATTTAAATATAGGATTAATGTTCTTGTTTCGTTTGTAAGTTTGATTTTTTCTATCCAAACATTGTGAACAGTGTTATATTGTATTGTATTTGTGTTTATTCAGGAAAATATAGTTAAGTGGATCGTAAAGACGCGCTGCTAAAATACATTATTCGCTGAGCAAGATTTATGTGAAGTTATTCTTTAAATAACGAAATAAAGGGTGTAAATAGACACTTAACGAAGCCAAAAGGCACTTGTTCTCCCCGTCATTGCGATTTTTTTTTGTTCTTTACTATATTTGGGAACCTTCTAGTTACGGAGATACTAGAGGTCTAAGTTACAACATTTTTTACAAATTACTAGATTTTAAGGTTATAACCTTAAAAACTAGTAACCTTAAAAATACCTCCACGACCCCCGTGCTATTCAATGAATCCATCAGCACAATGTTTGAGTGCGTTACATTGAGTTTTACCAGAAAGAGTGATTTTCCACCAAAAAAAAAAGTTGTTTCCCAGCATTCATTTTTGCGTAGGAATACTTAGATGTACAGAATGCTTAATTGACGGCTTCGTCAAGGGACCGTTTACAGTTTACACCTTGTATGTAAAATTGATTTTCCTGTACTTGACTTATTTGTTAAACAAATACTACGTCGCCGCTGGCCTGATTGCATCACAAATCACTGAACTCGTTCAGCGTTAAAAGAATTTATAACTCCGTTCTGTTTCAGTCAACCGTTTCAAAATAACAAATTTAGGTACTGATGTTTAATTTAGATTAATTTGTTTAGCGCTAAATATTTTGTGTGAGCAAGCAGGCCTGTGTTGATAAAAAACTGATATATTTATGACATGAGTATCACACAGATAAAAACAAATACTCATAACATAAAAGTGTGAAATAACTGTGAAAGCTTAATAATTTTCGGTTACCCAAATAAGACATGTCAAGGAAATTTTAAAGTAACAGACACGGAACTTGATTGATGAGCGAATATGGCACTACTTCAATAGGTATGCAGTGGTCAGTTATACTAATTGACGGTTGTGCTGACTTACGGACAATTTTAATTGAGGGATAATTTGCTTATCAATCGGGTCCCCTCACTCTACTTTATGACGTTATAGGTACTTACCCAGGCTTGTTGGGATCTTGTTGCATCTCGTAGGCTACGTTAAGACCTCCCCAGGAGCGCCCAGGGTGAGCGTGCGGTGAATGCCCTGTCATGCCATTGTCTATCGGCATAGGAACAGGCTGTAATGAAACATTTATAATATTAAGATCAATTCATTTATATTCAACCTTAGGCATAGTATGTAAGAAAGTGTACTCTACAGTCATTTGATCAAACAGTTTCTGCCTATCCCCATAGGTAAAAGGCGTAAGTAAGTCTAGTGGTGTGCCGGTAGGACTGCCAAGTACCAAGCATCTCCGATTTTTGGATTCATGTGCGTATTGTATACCTAATTATCACTTGCTTCGGTGAAGAAAAACATCGTGAGGAAACCAGCATGCCTGAGAGATATTTCTTGACGGCATGTAAAGCCAAGTCAGAGGCCTTTGGGCAGCATAAAACTCTGACACCAGGTTAGGCACTAACCAGACGATAAAGAAGAATTAAAAACGGAAGGATCTTTGTTTTTTAATAAAGGTATTAAACAATCTAAGGGGTTTTTAGTTACGTTTCTCTTTTAATTTTGCATAACATAACAGCGTCTCATAATACCGTAAAAATAAACCAGACATCATTTCAATGAATTAAACCTAATACCATGTAAATAGGATAAGTGGTTCTCAGGTTGTACTCGCACTAACGGACAGACAGATGGCGCGTCTTAAATCAAGTAGAGAATATACGACTTCAGAAGCTTCGCCACGATTGTCTATTTCATAGCATAGAACTATGAAACAAAAGCTATCACACTCATGTAAAGACATTAGCAGCTGCTGTTTTGTAGTTTTTGTGTATTTATGTAAAACTTATATTCATCTTGACTGCGTACTGAATTACTTGTTACATTTACAAACTAAAAAAAAATCTACTCGTGTGGTAGACAACATTATTCAACAGCTTCGCGTCTCCAAACATGTGTTCATAAATGGTGTGTCGTTGCTAAAAACAAAATCGTTTCCAGCTTAATTTGTGAACGTTATGAAATAGGTCACATCAATGTGGGCTGTAGCGTCGCATTACTACGAATTGTGCTTTATTTGACATTCGCAACAAAACGAGACTAAATTAAGCGAATGATATTTGAATATAATTTCGATCTGCCTCCGTGTGGTTTCAAGACCTTCATTGTGTGATGGTGTGAAGACTCGATCGATCTAGCGACTATTCTGTGCTACATTATAGTTAAATATTATTAATAGCTTCCGCCCACGGCTTCGTGTGCGTAATAATTTACAAATTTATTTAATAATTTATTTTAAAATATATTTAAATGTAATCATTTAAATATATTTTATACGTTTAATAGGTTTTGCGTGGAAGAGTTACAAACAGCCATCCCCATAAACTATCGCGTTTATAATAATGGTAAGATTTGTTAATCATCACTCTTATCAAAATGAATTCTACATATTTAGGGGTTTATTCATAAAAGTTACAGTATAGTAAACGGTTAAAGGCTGCTGAAACATTTTCATTCGTATTTTCTGCTTTGGCTTATAGTTGTATAAGTGTTTCTAACTCCAAGCATCATTTATCAATATTTAATTAGTTTTTAAATATTGATATTCTTCCTGAAATTTTATAACAACATTCGTAGGTATAACACATTGTATAATTATCAAAACTTTATCATGCAGTGATAATAAAATTCAACTCACGGGATTCCATTCTCTTCTACATTGCTATCACAGAATTTAATACGGAAACCGATTCTGCATATTTTCGCCGTTTCAATTCGAAATTTTAACAAACCGAAACGGCAATTATTTTAGCCTGTAGTGTATTGTGATTTCGTTGAAACTGGCAGCAAAACTACTTCACAAACTCCCGGTATATAACTAACATATCACTAACTCGAGTGTAAGCTCAAAACCGCGGGAGAAGAACACGTGCTACACAAATGATACACATTCGCACTGACACAAACGTGTGTAAACTCAGCTTAACACGTAATTAGTTTTTTACTCGCTTCTCTTACGATTGCCTATTTATCGTGTGTATCATTCCCGTACAGATTGACATGTGTCGACTGTCGTTACCAAGCGTCGGTTACAGACTGAATGAATGGCGTCCGTCCATGTGCTCACAAACTTCAAAGCTTTGGACTATCGTATGGAGCAGGTAGGCAGGGGATAGCGACTAGCGAGCAGGTACAAAATGGCAATATTTATCTTTACTAGGGACGCCACACAGTGGGCTGGGATTACAAGGTTGGGTCTTAAGAGATCAAATGTATTTTTTTGGTATCTAGGCATAAATTTAAAACGTTTTTATTCTTTGACTTTTTTTAATTTAACGAGTACTTTCGGAGATATAGCCATATCAAATTTGTATGAAGAGTCATGTTATTTTAGTTAAGCAATTTATTCCAATTAAATTGAAATTGAAAATAATGTATACTAAACGGCCTGAAAACCTCAATACCTACTTAGTTCTTTAAATCTTTTTCGAATTTGTGAAAGAAAATAAAATAACGATATTGCGGGAAAAAAGTGCTATTTAGGAAGAGATTGTAAATTTAGTGAAAACAGAAGTTGGAGAAATAAAAATTTCACACTCTTTATTAATGACTATGATAGACGGAAAAGCAACATCAATTTTATGTGATACTTCATCTCAGAGATGCGACATTTGTAAAGCCACTCCAACAGAGATGAATAATTTGCCCTTAATTGCATCAAAACCGACTGATCCAGATCTCTGTAAATACGGATTGTCATCATTGCATATCTGGATACGAATGATGGAATGCATTCTGAATATAGCCTACAGATTAACGATACAGACATGGACAGTAAAGGGAGACAACAAGTGCATCATGGAAAGAAGAAAGAAAGACATACAAGACGCTTTTAAAAATAGAATGGGACTTCTGATTGATGTTGTTAAACAAGGGCATGGCTCCACGAATGACGGAAATACTGCTAGAAGATTTTTTGCAAATCCAAACATGACTGCTGAGATAACTGGTGTTAGTGAAGAATTAATAAGGCGATTTGCAATCATTTTAGAGGCAATTTCATCAGGTTACCACATTGACACAGCGAAATTTCACGAATATGCTCAAGTGACCATGCAACTGTATTTGGAATTATATAGCTGGTATTATATGCCTTCAAGTGTTCATAAAGTTCTTATGCATGGTGCAGCTATTATTGAAAGTTTTGGTCTAATACCAATTGGACAGCTATCTGAAGAAGCTGCTGAAGCTAGAAATAAAGACTTTCGTAGGTACCGCCAACACCATTCCAGGAAATGCAGTAGAAAAACTACAAATGAAGACATTTTAAATAATTTATTGACCAGCTCTGATCCACTCATCTCAGCGAAACGTCACAAACTTCGCAGAAAACATAAAACTTTGTCAGTAGAAGCACAATGTTTATTAGTAATTGAACAAGCGGAAACATTTGATGATGACGAAGACGAAAATTTTGCATTCGTTAATGTGGATACCCTTGACAGTGATTAAATTAAAACAGTGCAGCGGCCAGTAGTGATTGTGATTTTTACTTATTTATTTATTTATTTTATTAGTCCTTAGTGGATTAGGCCTAAAGGGACCACTACATAAAAAAAAACGCGCCTAGTTCTTAACCTCTATGGTGGTGTGGAATAGAGAACAAAATTTGAAATTGCGACCAAATCGCAGAAAATCGCAACCCGAGAGTAGGCGCTAAAATAGGACAAATATACGTACTATGCATACGTAGAGTCAATTCTTTGAGAAAATTTGAGAATTTCGAGATTTTCACATTTTTTTCTTTTGCTTCATACAAAAATTACTTTGGATATTTATAACTCCGAAAATACTAAGTTATCTGAACGACCCTCATAGAAATAATTACTTATAATCGATAGATAAATCCAACACAATATTTAAAATTTCAGAAAAAGAAACTTTTTTTTTTGAAATGCTAAGTCCTTTACCGGCCCGTTTCAGCCCACTGTGCGCCATGGCGGCACGCACAAAACCTTTCTAAGAATACCGTTTTTTTAATAATTTACCCAAAACGTCTTGTATTTTAAAATGGGATAAGAACATCTATTCGTATGAATTATCTTACAAGTTTTTTTTTTGTTTTAATTTGTTAAGAAATTATAGTTTTGTGGATTATATACTTCTCGATAAACCACGTCCAATTATACTAGATACCGTACCGAATAATGTGATCTACGAATCATTAACAGACAACAGAAAAATCCGACTCGTCCGTTATTTAATTATTATTGTTACTTTCTAGCGATATCTAGGGGCTCCATTGTCTGCTCTACAGCCCTACTTACTATACCATGTTTATGCCAGTTGTGTACCATCACACCAAAATGAATCTGCTCAGTTTTAAGACAAAATCCCGTGCACACGATATCCACATCTGTTCACCACCCTTACTACTATTGGTCAGCACAAAGAGAGTGCGGACCAATAGTAGTGAAACAATAAAAAATATGCGACCTTTTTACATTATCTTTTGTTTTACAAAAATTCTCAGGCTCTGTTAATGGTCACAGATGTTTGACCACCCTTTTTTGACTAATAGGAATAACACAAAAAAGGACCAATGAAGAGAAAGTTTTTAACTAAGTACTCAATAGCGGCCGGATGCTGCAAGCAAGAATAGTCCGTAAGGTGATCAGATTTATTTTGGGTCGGTTGTACATGGTAATAAAGGCCAGCTCATTGTGTGTAGGTTATTTTTTTTTTTATTCACACCCCTGTCTTTTGAGTAAGTCAACTTCGGTTGGTAGTTACCAAATGTTATTGTAACTTGTCTACCGCCATCTTGTGGTTCAAATCCTTGAGCAGACGAAACTGGCTTATGGTGGAAGCGTCAGGGTAGCCCGCGAAATTCAAATTTCTTACGTTTTTTGCAATTTTTCAACCCTCTAAGTTCATTTAACCCCATTGAATGACATAATAGGGTTAAATGAACTTAGAGGGTTGTTTTGGTAGGTTTGGTTTGGTTGTTGATTTTAATAATTATAATTCTATAACTACATAAGTGTTACTGGCGCGACTCATTTTTCATCAACATACAACCTTACACTGACCTGCAAATTGCAAAAAACGTAAGAAAATTTGAATTTCGCGGGCTAACTTGACGCTTCCACCTTATACTGGCTATACTAGTTTGTGTTTGTTGAGGTTTGATGTAGGAAGTAATCTCGTAAGTCTAACACTACTTATCCGATTTAATCAATTATAAAAATGTACTGAACCTAGAGAGAACAATATAAGGAGTAACAATCAAAGGATATATCGAACTGACTGTCCTATTGACGCTACCGCATCGTTAAGTGTCAATTCCCGAGGTCGATTCCCAGGTTAGGCAAAGTTTTCTCGAGGCGAAATACCGATACGAGGGAAACGACTATTTCTAGGAGTTGAAAAATATTATTTAACGGTAAGACTCAATGTAACGCACTCAAAACATTTTGCGTAAGGATTCATTGAATAGTACGGGGGTCGTGGAGGTATTTAATGTAAAGTTATAACATTCAAAACTTGTATTTAAAAAAATACTTGGGAAAGTGTTATGATCTAGCCTCTGGAGAGGGGTCGGCAAGTAGTTTTAAGTAGGATCCGGACACCGTTGAATTTTTTTATCGAGGTCCCAAAAAATAATAATTCAATAGTAGATTGTACATCAAGTGTACCTATGTGTACGTGTAACGCACCATCCATTTTACGCGAGACGTTTATCCATCCGAACGAACTTGCGAACCCAGGATGGATGGATATAGAGTGTAAAATGGGTTTTATGGACGAGTTGTACACTCTACTGCTCACTTTGATTGCGAGGAAATGAAACAGTGACATGTAAATATTGTAAATTTAATAAAAATTTAAGTTACATTAAGGCAATGAGGATTCTACAACGAGTTCCCCCTGGCGAAAGCAACAAACGATCGGATACCCAAACAGTTCGTATTCGATAAAAAATACAAGATCCAACTCCATGAAGACCACCGCTGCGAGGGACTAAACCCCGCAGAGCTGCGGATCTTCACGGATGGATCCAAAACAGGTACTGGCACTGGAGCTGGAGTCTTCTCTCAGGATCTCAACATCCACATTGCCGCTCCACTAGGGGCCCACAACACGGTATTTCAGGCAGAATGCATGGGCATTACCCTGGCGGCATCAGCTATCTTAGCCAGAGAGGTTGTGGACCACCCTATTCGTATACTCTCAGACAGCATGGCTGTACTGCTAGCACTAAACAACCACATAGTCAACTCTGGGTTAATATACGAGTGTCATCAACGTCTGAACCAGGTTGGTAATCTCAATAATATAACCATCCAATGGATAAAAGGACACAGCGATTCCCGAGGCAACGATGCAGCGGACGATCTCGCTAGAAGGGGATCAAGTATGGCAGCGGTGGGACCCGAACCCATCGTGCCACTCCCTTTCGGATACCTACGCACACTGGTAAGGAAACGAACTAGTGAACAACACCACAAGCTATGGCTGGACCATGGCGAGTGCAGGCAGGCCAAGGAAGCACTTCCTACTATCGACGGCCGCTTCACCAAACGGGCGCTTCGGCTGTCCAAACCACAGCTGCGCACAGTTACAGCCGCCGTCACTGGACACGGCTCTTTTAATAAACACCTCTTTGTCATAGGAGTTACGGACAGCCCCCTATGCCGAGCCTGCATGGAGGTAGACGAGACAGCAGCCCACGTGCTTCTGCACTGCCCAGGGGTTGCAGCATACAGGGCAAAGTACTTCGGTAACCCAGGTACTCTCCGCGAGATTACCAGCAACATCAAGGCGCTGCTGGCCTTTCTCGGGGAGTTAGGGTGGATCGAATAGATTTCCCACCCGCACGCAAAATACGCGCTTAGACGTGGAGTTGCGGACACCAACCCGCTATACAATACAATACAATACAAGGCAATGAGAAATAATAAATGGACGAAATAAAAAGTATAATAATTTTGTTTCATGAAGTTTTATTGTGTACTTTGGCTGTTGGTATCCTTGCCTTGTTCTTAGAATACTAACGAAACGAATTAAAATAAAGAGGTTATTCTATGAAGTTGTAGTTGTTCGTGTGGTTGTTGGACCGATTACCTTGGTCTTCCACGAAGATTTTACTTTATGCTCTAGATCATAAAAAGCGACTTTACATACAGACACGTGACGTGACATTAAGACGAACTTTTAGAGCATGAGAAGTGAAAAATCCTTTTTTATTGTATACTAGTCTGTTACTTTGCTTCTTTTAAGTAATTAAACAGGGTATTTTTTCCATCACATCAGTCGTAACGTTCATATGTAGTTGTATGTATACAAATATTATTTAAATTGAGTAGCTAGGCGTATTTAACAATCTTTGCCGATCCAAAATTCAACCTTCCATGGTCCGGCTCTAGTCCGGACCATACCAATGACGCAATGACACCGTGACGGGGAGAACAAGTGCCTTTCGGCTTCATTAGGTGTATTTTTACACACATTATAGTTAGCATGAAAGCTTAGTCCACCACAAGACGACAGGCACGAGATAATGTGTAAACTATTGGGTGGAAATTATAGAAAGAAAGACTGAAAATTGTGTTTATTCGCATTATTAAAAAACACACATTAAAAATTTAACAAAATGCATAAACAAAAATAACAATAATGTCAAAAGGGCCTCAGCTCAGCATAGTGCCAGATGGCCACACAAGGTGTACCACCTGACGCTGATTTTCAGCTGCAGCTCATGAGTGCCATACGCAGCTATAGCAGCTGTCTATATCATACTTTATTTGAGTCAATAGCCGGGCCTGACACACTATTGATTTGCACAAAGGAAAATTGCACGCCATGTCATTACGGTAATTAGCGGTATCATTGAAACCACAATGTGAGCCTATTTGCTCACCGCTGTTGTATTTTTACAATTCCGTACCTCAATAGGAAAAAACGGAACCCTTATAAGATCACTCTCTTGTCCGTCTGTCCGTGTGTCACCACCGATTTTCTCAGGAACGGGTGGACCTAGCAAGTTGACCTTTATACCAAATACTGAGGTCTATGGTCTCTATAAGGTGTACAAATCAAGGTCCGGATTCAACAGGATAAAAAGATATGGGCAAATTTGGATTTTCGCGAAATTTTATAAGAACAAAAACTTACCTTAATTTTTCGGAATTTTCCCTTTACTTGTGCCGTAAGACCTTGCTTTTAACCAGAATTGACAATTCTAGGTCAAGCGGAAGTACTCTATAGGTTTTGGGTCGAAAACCTATAGGGTACTTCCCGTTGACCTAGACTCACGAAATTTGGCAAAAAGCAAGGCCTTACAGCACAAATAAAAGAAAAACAAAAAAAAAAATTGAAAACCTCCCATACCTACATATAGTTTTTTTTTAAGGTTATGGTAAGGAACCCTTCGTGCGCGAGGCCTACTCGCACTTGGCTGGTTTTTTACGTTTACTATCGAACGAATGATATTATTAGTTTATGCGGTCAGTGAGTTTTTTATCGATATAGGCTGACGAAGAAGTACTTGATGTCACCAACAATTTATGTACATTTGATTAGAATAATATACCGATCACACAATGAGAGCGCAACGGTGAAGATGAAATTGTTTGTAAAAGTATTCACACAGTGTATTATTTTCTATACAAGTAAATAGAAATTAAGTGTCTGTTTGTAATTTCAAAATTACAGCTATTTACTAAATGCATATGAAAGTATATACGGTACATAAAACAAAAAACTAAATTTTCGTCTGTCTGTTTGTTTGTTCCAGCTAATAAGCTAACCTCCGAAACGCCTGGACCGGTTTTGAAGGGACTTCTACTAGCAGATAGCTGATGTTATAAGGAGCATTATATTTTAGAAAAAGGATTAGGGTCTGAACAAAAAAAAAACCCATAAAATTGATAACAAAATCCGGTTCAAATAGGGAAATAATATTTTTTCACTTCTCATGCTCTAAAAGTACGTCAATATAGCCCTGCGAAGCGGGACTAAAGTGACCACTTTAGTCTCTAGGGAGTAAAAAGTAATTAGTTTTTTTAATTTCCTTCTTGTGACAAAGACAAACTCAAACAGCCAGTAAAGTGGACCATCTTCATTGCGAAAATGTTGAGAGTTTTAGTTCCATGGTTTTTCCGCAAAGGTGGCGCCATGTGTTTTAAATTGTTAATCTGTGACTGGTTTAGAAGAAAAAAACGGACTGCGAAAATTTCAGAATTTTTGTTGAGTGTAAAGTTGGGTTTTACATAAATTTATTAAGAATGTCTAGTGACAGTGAAGAGTTTGACGTCGAGCGAAGAGCAAAAGACATAATAGATAATCTTTTGCAGCCAAAATCGCGGAAGATTTACCTAAAAACTTACGAAAGTTTTATGGACTGAAGGAATAAGAATATTTATTATATTATTTATGTTTTTGTACTAAATTTACTATTTTTCTCGCACTCAAAGTGAAAAGTACAGTTTGCACCTCGAGACTAAACGCCAACTTAATATACCCTCGGTTTCATTGACTTTTCAAACCACCTCTGGTATATTATGGCGTCCCTCGATACAAAATAATATACTATATAATAATTTCACGCAGAAGAAGACGTGATTTTCTTCCGCAACAGCTAGTTATAAAACAAATTGTAGTCGCATTTCGAGTTTGACCGCGTTGCTTCTTTGACAAGTATCGCCATTGACAAGTGTTGCAGCACTTCGGTTGATCAGTGTACAATGTGTTGGTAATAAAGACTTCCGGCGGTCGGTTACGTCACCGCGTCGTGTACTTTATGTAACTATAGCCCTACACGTACATTCAACGCCAAAACTGAGAAACAATTTCTATGTTTGAGGCTTTGAGGACTTTCACATATTAATGTAGAAAAAGTCTTTAATTTACCTATATTTATATATTATATTTTATTTTATATATTTTTTTTTTTTTTTTTTACATAGATTCTGTTTTTTTTTGCTGTTATGTTAATGCGACCTTTTTTAATATGCTAGAATAGTAACAATTTCGTTCGTGTGCTTTTACATAGTAACGATATTTATTTTTATAATGTGTTTAGTTTTGCTGAAAATAATATAAACAATGGTGTCGATTCCCTTATTTTTCACGAATCCCTTATTTTTGAACTCCGCCTATTTTTCACGAATAAAACAAGAATTGGACGGACATAAATAAGAACTTGTCATTTAAGTAGTAAAACTTACTTCGAAAGCTACAATATATAATTATAATCAATAAAACGAAAACAATACATACGTAAAAATAGAACTTACTTTACTTACTTGCTTTATTGGTGGCGGCTGGTGGAAAATGTGCGGTGACGGACTCGGCATATCGCTTGGAACCTAGCAGAGAAAAAAAAAAATTAATTATACTGCGCTTAAATATATTTCCGAAGCAACACATACCAATACATCACCTTTTACATTTCATCAAAACAAATCTATGTTTATTTGAAATTGAAGCTTTTATAAAAGGTCAAAATATGGAGGACGTTACCAGATCCAATGTTAGCACAAGCTAAGCTTTCGTTGCGCCGCGCCGCAGGGAGACCATGCATCGCCCAATTTGATGGTACGGCGCACACGGCCAAGCAGTAATTGTTAGTAGGTAGTTGTAAATAGCATGTCTGAGTGAACACACAACTGTCATCAAGTTATTAAGTCATTACTTTCGTCCCCTACCTTTACGTTTTTATATAACATCGATATACCTACCTACATGCTCGGTACTTACGATTGGTTGTTGCACTTATTCGTTTAACACCAAAATATGAGAAAGAAGTAATATACCATTTTTTGTTTCTCGAGTTCGGTCCGATGATTAATACAGACTCACCTCAAATCACATGATACCAAATATAGTCCGTTGTAATGAATATTGGGTACGAAATCAAAAATTAAAGATCAATGGAATGAGAACAGTACGATAGATTACTAGGAATGCCTCGGTTGCACATTACTAGTAGTCCTGGTCACTCCCGACTGAGCTAGGGTTAATTGACCGTACACGTCCGATCCGAGGTCGAACCGTACGATTTCTTAGTATTTGTATAGAAGCTCCGGTGCTGACACAGACGTATTAAAATCGACTCTTAAGAATAAGGTCACACGACCCTGACACGGCCAGGATGTGTACGGTTAGGCCTACCGGAGTAGGTTCACTACAATAGCACAACGGAGAAGTTAAACTAGGTCTCCACCGTTGGACTATTGTCGTATCAATCTAAGAAATGAAACTACACAGTTCTACTTTTTATTCAAAAAAATATGTGGGTTCCACGACACGTGTTAAATAGCTTTGCATGGAGTGTCAAAAATATTAAACATTTTTTAAATTTCATATCTTGTTTATCATGCAATATTTCCACGCCACATGTCATGGAACCGTTGCTGTCATGAACAGAGTTTAGTAATTAGCCAGCGACAGTTATGCGTCCATCCGTTAGTCATGAACCTGTGAGTGCGCGGTGAGGTTGAGTCCGTGGCTGGTGGAGGGCAGAGGCACCGACACGAGAAGCGACGCAGGCCCCTCGCGATCGCCCTTGCCGCCCTACACAACCCACGCATTAGTACGCTGAGGGACGCCTACTGTATCACGGAGTACTAACAAATGGAGTGCTAAAGGGTAAGGGCAATACTGGACCCCAAACTCTCAAACGCTCAGTATCTATGTAATAAGTGCACTCCATTTTCCGCACTTCTCATTAAATCCGTTAGGTAAGTTCTAGCTAACATCCACCCACCAATCTGATTAGATTTATTCTGATTTTTACTTTAAAGTATGTATCAAATAAAAAGTTATGACTTATATTTTTTGTTTGTGAGCAATAAATAGTGTATCTTTTCATGTGTGGATGTTTAGAGGTATTACGCGCTTTTCAAAGCGCTCAAACGCTTAGACGAATAACTATCGTGTACATGCACGCAAGTGACCAAGTTCACCTGTTCAGTTAATCCTCTCCATAACTAAGATGGCTTGAATCTGCTGTTTTCAGTTCACCGTATTAATGAGAACAGTATGATACTTTCCAATGCCTAATTTGACTTGCGTTCGAGAATTCGGACGTTCGTTCAGCGTCCATTATAAGTAAGTTTATTTCAGCACTTCCATTTGTTCAATACTCCATGGCTGCATGCGATATGCATCGATGAACCAATTGTTTAGCTCTTAATGTATACTTGTATTTTTTGCATTATAGTTTCATACAGGCTTACTGGTTTAAGCATTCTGACATTCGTCTTTCATTTTTGACTCATGCATAGGTATAATAAGCATTTCATTGTATTCTTATGGGAGAAGGGAATTCTATGCATGTATTAGTCTCTATTTGGAGACGATATCTTTGATTGTCGCTGTGATATGTAAAATTAGATTTGAGACTCGAGTTTTTTTTTTATAATTAATAAGTCGGGTTAACTAAGCATCGTCTTATAATGAAAAAACATTAAGGTAAAGCATAATTGAAGCACACATAGGCATTCGTCATGAAGCAAAGCTTGTTTTGTTACTTAATGGCGAATTGAAGGAATTTGTTACTGAACTTCTTTATTCAATTCATGATTTTATAAGTACATATCACAATGTTTGAAGAGGAAATCACCCATTTTGGAATACAGGCACGATGCTATGTGTATGATGTTACATTGACACAGTACATATAAATATTGTATTGAAAACTGCTGTAAATGTGCTGTAACTAACCTGTGGGTTCGACGGAGAGCGTATGTTGGACACCTGGCCCATTCCGCTTGGGCCCGGCATTGGGCTGGGCATCTGATGCCTGTTGGAAAGGTATCATTGTTTTATAACCTTTAAATACATAGACGATTATTTTGTGTTTACACCACATCACCTCGGACTATGAATTAGAACAAATTGTATCAAAAATATTGTATTGCATTAGTGGTCTGATCTTTAATGACTGAATCACTTTCAACATGTTTGTTATGCTTTGGCTACCAGTTTAATGTTAATTTTTCCGACCAACGACATGAGCACAAACGCTTTTATAGCGTTTTGTATTACAAAGACTTCAACATGATTGAAACAAGTTACACGTTTCACGTTTACATCAATGTTATACATGATACAATGTCATTTTGTTTAGGCTCTCTGGTTATCATCTTATAAACTATGTTAAATAGAAAAAGGTACTAACACATACCTAGGGCTTGGGTTAGAAGCCGGGCTGTGAGCGGGCGGCGGCGGCGGCGGCGGGGGAGCGGGGCTGACGCTCGCGAAGTGTGATGTAGGCACCGGGATCGCTTCTAGACCCGACTCATCTGTTTTAGCCTGTGTGTGAAATAACCAGATTAAAGTTAGAACGACGAAAGTAAATTCTAGAATATTGCACCACAAATCGCTTAATGCGTTTATCGCTAAATATATATAAAACATTATTTATTTGTATGAAGTTGACGGAGAGATAAATATGTTTCATTTCAAAATAATATTATGTTCAATATAATATTAAGTGTAACACTTTTCGTGATTTGTGGTGCAAGTGGGCCTTAGTTTATCGTAGTTTGTTGGTTAATGACACATAGACACCAATAGTGTTAAAGGAAAACAGGCAAATACAGGCAGTGGATTTGGTGACTGCAAATATGCACACAATTTGTATCTTTGCGTATCGAATAATGAAGTGAAGGATGGCTAAGAGATGTGTGTTCTATTGTACAGGATGGCAGGAGAAGGGCTAAAAAAAATTCAGATGCCTTGAGTACCTGTAAATGCCACTTCTTCGGCCACCCTGTATATGATAAAGACCGCATGGGTAATGTTCGGATTCTAAAATTCGAAGTTTACCAAGATATACTGAAACCACTTTTTGGTCAATATAAATAAATTGATTTAGTAGCTTTTAAAACTAAATGTTATATTATGTTTAAACTAGTTATGAATATCTAATGAAGTACTGCTACTATAGACGGATACACTACAGACTAGCAGGTTACTATGACACAAAAGGAGTTAAGCAATGAAAGTGATGAGTTAGGTCAACAATGAAGATACCTTTTTAATAATTTTGTCAACGGATTCCAGCTGACCGTCAGCTGGCACATGAATGGCTTCCCACACGCCACTCCCTTGGGAAGTGCCTTCTCCGGCCTAAATGATTTCAATTGAAAACTGTTACTTTTGTCTATTGGATATTGCTTTTGTTATACTCTAGCCTAGCTTAAAATAAGAATAGTCAAGTATAACTTAAAACAAAACTATCTTTTCATGTACTTTTGTAATAGCACTTGATCAATGTATAAATTTGATAATAAATTTTGAATTAGATGACTTAAAGATTTAGGTATTCTCATGTTACTTCCTAAAGTGAGCTCCTGTGTTTGGGCACGCACTTCACTATAATATTTTCTGCATCTATAACTAGTCTCCGTTTTGACTGGCTGCGAAGACCGAAAATGGGTCAGGTTACTATAACGTCTGAAAGCAGCAGTAATTCCAGTGTGGGAAAGAGACAGAGCTATACAGGTCGTCTAACGCCATTTTTTTCCCACACTGAAATTACTCCTGCTTTAAGACGTCATGGTAGGCCACCAGGAGTTTGATAACTTGTCACTATTTCTGACAGTTGTGTAGTTATTTTTTTTTTTATACAGAGTGGGGTCTCTGTATTCCTCTGCCATTCCATCCTGTGATTTCACTGAACTTATTATTAAAAAAGAAATACAGTTGTTTCAGGCCTTACCGCAGCATTAGGAGGCGTATTAGAAGTGTAGTCGACTGGCCCGTTCATATTGTTAGCTGCTGCAGCGATAGCCTTCCTCTTCTTAGTCTGCTTGGTCTCCACTTGATCAGTGTTAGTAATCACCGACTCTTGGTAGGTCGGCTTTGAAGTCGGGACTTGCACTACTGAAGCGGGCACAGGAGCGCTAGGCACAACAAATGGACTATTCATTAAATAACGGTAAGTTCCTTAATATCGATACTGGTAGAAAAGTAGTATTGACAGGGTACGCAATTATCTAGATTTTTTTAATCTAGATAATTAAGTATTTTCTTTTATCATTTAATTATTCAGGCTGGATTCCTAACATCACGATCTCTTTAATTTTTTTAACGCAGTTGAATTCAGTTCAGCTTTTTCGTAAATATCCCTCTGGTCTTATTAGTGAAATAGTAAAAAACAATAACACAACACTAGTAACACACAACGAAAATTCTGTTTGTTGATTAATTGTTGTGTAAAAACACAATGTTTATGAATGTTTGTGTTTTAAGTTGACACTTCACGTTTTTGCGTGTGAAGTGGCATTAATAATGGTATCGATTGTTTTATTAACTAATCTTTTAATTATGTGATAATTATCAATGATTATGAAAAATAATTAAGGCCATTGATAAATGCCAGTCATGTCAGTCTCACGTCTCTGTTAGCTGGCACCACTGCCTTCCAATCATGCTTTGTGACAGATATTGGAACATTAGTGCTACATCTTAGGACGTAGCTGCAATGGGACTAATCTTATGGGACATCTTATTTATGGGACATCTTATTTTTCCAATAAAAGTTCATGAAACAATTACACATTTTTACTAACCCGGGACAGGGTTAATAGCACTGTACCTTCCTGAACATGACAATATTCACAAGATAAAATATACAGCAACTTGCACTGGGCCCGTGTGACGATCCTGTATGGCCCACTTCCTCTTACAGAGGTTGGCCAGATCCCAGCAGTAGGTACATTGTAGACTGATTATGCTATACAGAAAAGTAAAAAGCGTTTCCTCACCTAGTCGGGTTGGTAGTGATAGTGGACGCGGAGGCTACGGCTTGTGCCACCGAGCTGATGACTCCTACTGGTTCCACTGCTGGCTGCTTGCTGGTGCTGGGCGAAGCCGCTGATGGCGATACTCTCGATGGACCGGCTACTGGAGTTGAGGTGCCTGATGCTGTAACAAATAGGAAGAGTTAAGGTTTGAGAAGATATTTAAGAATAAAAACATGCTTGACTAAAAGATTGGCCACTGAGTTTCTTGCCCGTTCTCCTTAATAGAAATCTATTTTGAAATGGACAACTAACAAAGAAAGAAAATTATTTGAAATCTGTCATGTTCTTTGAACAAATATGTGAATTGAAACTTTTCTAAGGCCTCAGTTGTACTTGTAACATTTTCCCACAGTACCAATATGTTGTTTTTTTAACTGTTTGTGCTTTACTTAAAAAGTTGAGCATGGCTTCTGGACTGCACTGAAATTGAAGAAATCAATAGACCACTATAGATAGAATATACTTCATTGTATACCAAACCTTATGGACAGCTATTTGACAATATTTCTAATTCTATGTGTAACTATGGGCACTTAATTAGATTAGAATAGAATAATAAAACAGACCTTCATTGTTTCCAATATTACAACTTGGTCCTGTGTCAGATACACGAATGATAATACAGGTAGCAAAGTGTTCAAACGTCAGCTTAATATACCTTTAGCGGTCTGTGTAGAAGTGGAGTCCATGCTATGTTGTGGCGAAGGCGCTGGGGTACTGCTCTTGCTGCCCGACCCCCCGTCCCCGGCCGACGAGCCCCGACGCGACGGCGACGGCTTTTTCTTGTCTGACGAATGGTGTAATTTGCCACCTAAGTATCATGTTCATATACTGTGACTACGTGATCTTATAAATATGGGCATGCGTAAGGAACGATGTGAAGTGTACGTGTGGGATGGTTGGAAGTTAGCTACTATGTAGCATACGGGGTGAAAGGGTTACAACCACGCGAAAATGGTTACCATGTATTCAGTACTGTGTACTGACTATCATTCTGAGCCCCACATAGAAATTTTTCATTGGTTATTTATAAAAAAAAACCGGTTTCATACGAAAGTGCAATACCCACACTGTCAAAATGTATGGAACAGCTGTTTTTATTTTTAATTACCGATGAATCCTTTCTTTAGGGGGCTCATAACGATGTACTGAATACGAGGTGACCCGTTTTCGCGTCGGTGACCCTTCCCCCTGTATACAAGGTGTTTTTTTTTGTATCCCATAACTCTAGCGTTTTAATGCGACCATGTCAAAAATCAACTGGCATATGAATTATTTTTCAATTACTTATCTTTTGTTTTTGTTTTCCTTTTTCATACAAAATAATTCGACAAAGTCACGATTATTAATGTAAAACACCCTTACATGAAATATGACAACGTCTCATTTTCTTAGCTTTAAATATGAATGATTGGTTTTAATGAAAATGAATTACTCGTATTTATCAATGAAACTTAAATACCTACACACCATTTGGACCATACATTCTAAAACTTTTTGTAATATGTTTAAGTACTTACTAATAGAATATAACCTAGAGTTATAGGATATCAAAAAAAGAACGTTGTATATTATCTAAATAGGAGAACTTAAAGTTCGGTCAGACTGGCAAGGACAGATGAGATGTCTGTAATGTGAATGATGTGTCAGTCCGGTGACTCTGACAGATTCATCACTCAAATTATAGACCGGTGGCCGGTGTCCAGTGCGCAATTTATCCTTACCGATACGACCAGCTTCATAAGAGGGTTCTAAATAAAATAAAAATACTTAAAAATAAAACTCTATTACGCTAAAACCCTTGAACTAATTTATAAAAAAAAAAACAATCGAATCATTCTCCAAACCTCAAACCTTTACTCTAAACGACATCTAATTACCTTTATGTAGACAAAAACATGCATAACGAAAACGACGAACATAATTATAAAGGGTGTAACAAGACCCTTAACGAAGCCGAAAGGTACTTGTTCTGCCCGTCATTGCAAATTTTTTTTTGTTCTACACTATCCCTGGGAACCTTCTATTTACGGATATATTGGGGGTCAGAGTTCCACCATTTTCACAAGTTTTTTTAAATACTTGTTTTTAATTAAGATTTTTACTTTAAAAACCTTTACGCCACCCGTACTATTCAATCCAGCACATTGTAATAAATGAGTTACATTGAGTCTTACCGTAAAACGTGATTTTTAGCCTAAAAAAAAAGTCATATCCCAGCAATAATTTTTGCGTACAATTACTTAGTTTGATATACAGGAAGCTTGGTTGACGGCTTCGTGAAGGGTCTGTTTACACCCTGTATACATTAAGGTGGAAGCGCTGTGGTAGCCCGCGAATTTTAAATTTTCTTAATTGTAATTTGCAGGTCAGTGTAAGGTTGTAGGTTGATGAAATATGACTCGCGCTAGTAATACGTAGTAGTTACAGAATTATAATCATTAAAATCATCAATACAATCCTCTAAGTTCTTTTAACTCCATTGAATGATTTTTTCATGAAGTAGTTATTGAATGGGGTTAAATGAACTTAGAGGGTTGTATTAATGATTATAATTCTGTAACTACATGTTTTACTTGCGCGACTCATATTAATTCAGCAACATCAACCTTACACTGACCTACAAATTGCAAAAAAACGGAAGAAAATTTAAAATTCGCGGGCTTACCCTGGCGCTTCCACATTAAATAAATTAAATAAAAACAAGCAAATCTATGACACTCCTCTCCTCCCAAGTAAAAGGTGAAAGCCCAGTCAATCTGATTGATGGTTCAGTCTCCTGTAAAGCGATGTGATTGGTTGCTGCCATTTTAGGCAATCATAGCAGTTAACATGAGATTGGTCGGCTAGTAAACCGATCAGAAATTTCATTAGGCTTTCTGCAAAGATTTAAATCGTTAAATTCAATCTACCGCGTCGAAATATGATCGTATTTCTATTTCGTGAACAATGAATGACATTTGTCTCGCTCACTCATACGTAGTAAATGCGAGTTCACTTGTCTCAATTTGAACACTTTTTTGCACGAGCTAAGTACGGTGAGGACAAAAGTAATGATTAAAATCTTTGGCTTTCTGCATACCGCCACTTACCTATTTTGAAACTACACATCGAAATCAAATTACCGAAAATCCGAAAGCAACAGCTCAATCGTATTGCTACTACATCAAAACGCTAAAAGAGCGCTAACATTATTTCGTAGTAATGTACAGCTTGCATGTCCAAGGGTTATAGATATTTAAAGACTAGCTTCTTGCCTGCAATTGAACATTTTAATAACTGATCGAAATGGCGACGGCAACACCATTTATTTCTATTGTTTTATTCAGTAACTTACGTTTGCAATCGACCTGGCCTCTTGCGGTTTCAAAGAAAAACAAATAATGTTGTGAAAAGTATTATAAACATTTCGTTTTTTCATTACAATTTTGATAGGCACTGATTTAAGTAACAAAAACATACATAAAATTACGTCTGTTTTTACTGAAAGAGTTTTGCAGGAGTGTAGATTATCCAGTTTTCCTCCCAGATTGTTTTGCGTGGTAGTCCCAAGAAATAAGGAGCCACATGATCTTACACCTACACAGTTGGGAAGGCAAGACAAATATGATTGTAGATGGCGTGTCCATAGCTTAGTCCCAATCTGACCAAAGAGGTCAAGCTATTTTGAAATATAAAATGACATTGACACATTTTCAACCAATGACGATGCTTGGTACATGCGATGCTAGCGCCATTAGCTTCGTAGTTGCCATCTCCATTAGGCAAGCAGCTATTCTTTATAAAAACTTCGCCCAAAAACAGTGTAAGCCACATCGGAACGAGCTAACATGCGGCAAAATGATTACACGACATACGAAACAAACTTTTTTCCGACGCCTTGTGTTTTCGTGTGACGGGACCCGAACTGACCGAATCTGTGCTATCTTGCGATATATCTGGTGGCAGCGAACGAAAAAATAGGAATCCAATTAGTTTTATTACCAGTAAATATTTATACGATTTATACGAAAAAGGATTATCACATACGAAACAAAGTTTTCTCAGTCGCCTTGTGTTTTCGAGTGACGGGGCCCGAACTGACCGAATCTGTGCTATCTTGTGATATATCTGGTGAAAGCAAACGAAAACAAAACGATTCCAATTAGTTTTATTACCAGTAAATATGTTTACCTTCCACACTACACAATTATTACACCTTCCACGTTTAATACGTAATTTCAGTAAGAACTAGTAAGTTTAAATATGAATTGGTACGATACCTTTGAAAGAGGTAATCAATAAGTGTAGGTGTGTACCTACACATTGTTAATAATCACCTCGATGGTGAAATTATTGATATTCCCGTGAGTCCCTGCAAAGGCGACCTATTTTGTTAGTAAGCTGAGCAACGCCAGTTTTTGTG
Source organism: Eugnorisma glareosa (assembly GCA_947578425.1). NCBI lineage: Eukaryota > Metazoa > Arthropoda > Insecta > Lepidoptera > Noctuidae > Eugnorisma > Eugnorisma glareosa. Next base: position 27,892,481 of record OX387957.1, read on the forward strand.
CAATAAAAACATGAGATGGGGCTTAAACAGGTTCCCCTGTATTATCTTTTTTACTGTTTCTATGTTTTCCTTGCGAATGCTTGCATAAAGTATGTAACTATTTGAACAGTACCGATCGGTTCAGGACCGTTCCGACTTATCCGAACTGGGAACCTTTTTTCTTTTCTTTATGCAAGCACCCATACTGCGATCGTAAGTCAAATGTTGTTTAGAAGTGTTATTTTTCCGAAAAGATCAAAATAAGATCAGCACCTTAGTATATTTTTATCCTAAAGGCCCGATTCCACCGGTGATGTACAGTGTGATACATATATTTTTGTTACTCGCTCAACACAACCGTGAGTTTTGACCGATTTTATTCTTAGGCAACCTAATACCACGTAAACCTATTCGTAACATATGTGTTCATTCCTAAAAAGTATTTTCATAATAATATCATCTTTTGATTTTATACGGTTTTGGCCGTAAAACGATGAGGCAAACATTTTGGTAATGGGCTCAACATGTTTACAAATGTGCTGCACTGTGCACGAACAAGTTAAGCACAGCTTTTCCGGTGGAAACGGATCTGCAGCACAAATGTTCACGCACTATTTCGGTGGAAACGCATCATTACAATTAAAACCATTGGTATCTAGCATACAGCCAGGTACTTCCTTAAAAAAATAATTTTAAGCATTTTTTTTTTTATTAGGTTGTTTTTTCTTTTTATTTGATAATTTTGTTATTTGGCATGCTTATGTAATTATATTGTGTTATGTAAAATTTTAATAAATATTTTAAGCATAATTTGAAATATCGATATTTCATAACAAAATATTATTCTAAAACCATGTTATCACATCAATTCTTTGTTAACTATTTAACCTAGTTAATTAAGAGGTAGATAAAAACAAGCACAAAGCGGGAAAAACTCTTCAGTTATCCAATCAATATGTTTGTCTTGTTTTTGCATAATAATATGAAAAGTACTCGTTGTAATTTCAAAAGCATTCACGTTCTTATTTATGTTCAGTGATTTGGATGCCATACTCATATCTAGGTTTCGTTATGAACTGTTATTTGATCACAAGCAACATGTAATAACACTAAAATAGTCCAAGTCGAAGTAAAACGCATTATTATTAGTTAACTCTGCAAAAAATGTTGCGAAATACGATGCCTGAAATATGTCGTTCACATATTTTACAATCGTTTAAAATATTTTGATTATGACAGAAGAATTGGTAGGTAGAGAGGAGTCATTTGTAGCACCCATCTACCTGATAGCGTTGATAGAATAGAGTAAGCAACAAATGTACTTACCCATAGGCTGACTAGGATTCGGAGCCTTGGATGTGCTCGGAGTATTCTTCCCTGATCCTGACACAACTGTGCTGGTCGCGTGCGCAGACGACTTGCGCCCCGGCTACGAATGACAACACAAAGTCAAAGAGCTATTAAGCCAACATTCACGGTTATTATCAACTTAACTTAAAATACCCATAATATTGTGTTACGTTACATAAATAATTACTTGCACATATTTTAATAACCACTTTAAGTTATTGCGATACTAATTTGTTACTAGTACTACCATAAACGGAAAAATATGTAATTATTATTAAAGTCAGTAAAATGTACCCTGTTAATAACGGACTTCAAATTGGGTTGATTAGAATACGAAAACATAAATCTTTTCCAATATTTGTCATGGATTATTTCATTCACTTAGTCATTTCATTTCATTCATTTTTCATTTTCGAGGAACAAAGGTAAGCAGTTTTGTTTATTTATTGTAAACTAGGACTAGAACGGTGATTCTAAGAAGCTCAAGCATAAAACCATAAACTATTATAATAATGGGTTGAATGGAAGATGGTAGGGAGCTATACATACTAATACATACATGGTCGGCTGTGCTACAGGCATGAGACGTACGTACCCCTTTGGACTTGCCGGCATGCGTCGGCGTCGCACCGCCGGCGCCGCTAGCCTTGGGCGAGCCCGAGGCTTCGCCCTCCTTCTCGCAGCTCGAGTCGCTCGACTGACTGTCGTGCGACACCGGCTTGTACGGCGGGATGGTCTTTACGTTACCGCCCTTTTTCTGCACAGTCAACGTTCGTCACCGTATCACACACCGCTCATTAACGCCGCCAATAATGTCGGTGTCAAATTATAACGAGTTCGTGCTAAACCACTACGAAACAGGATATGTTTATTCAATAATTGATAAACCTTTAGTTATGGTCAGTTAGACATGTACACTACTCTACTCTATAGAAATGACTTCCAATTACGTTTATATAATGAAATGGTTTTAGTACCTTGGCGATGATGGTGACGTCATGATTGGTGAACTAAAAAAATGATAATGAATGAATAAGTCAATTTTTCATGCACAAATTAGTGGCGACGTAACGCAATAATTAGGTGCAGTTTCCGACATGATAACAAAATGACAAAGTGAAAATGTTAAACACTATAAACGCGTACTCAACACAATAATCAGCTCTTATGACCGCACGTAGTGGTCTAAATGCTGGCGCGCATTACACATGTTACCATATACAATCAATTTAGGTATGTATGTTATAATTAAAAAATAACATTATATGTATGAAATCTAAGCGTAAATTCTTACTGTTCCAGTATAAAGCGACCTTCTACTTGTAATAGGCGCCAGTCTTTAGACTCGGAAGACTGTCACAGTGTGAACATAAATCTTAATGGCAGTAAATGTGAACACAGACAATGATCTCAAAGAAGTGTACAGCAACAGTTCTAAAAATGATCTTGATTGTGCAATTAACATACAATGGTAGGTACTGTAAGAAGTTTAGGTCACTTCTTACCATTTAAGCAAAAAACAATAACGTCATAATTTTCATTTCAGGTTGTAATGTTTAAATTAAGTTATTTTTAAGTGATTTGTGCTGCAAGCTGACCTAAAGCCCACATCACAACAAACAAACATACACATTATAATATTTCAGATATAATATTAGCACCATACCAAACATTTACAAAAGAGCACAAAACAATTATTTTTGCACAATTGCTTCATCAGGATCACCCGGTACTTGAAATCTTTACACCTTTCATAAAGTGTTCAACGTCGTAAAATGAATTCCTGTATGTCGTATTATTTTATTAGCCCCTTCGTTATTCATCTTTGATATTCAAGAGGACAAATAAAGACACAAAGAGATATAGAAACACATTGTGAACTAACCAGTTTACTGTAATGGTGTTGGCAGTAGCCGCAGTACTTTACGTTGTCCAGGTAGTTCCCTGCTTCCTCGCAAAGCAGGCCTAGGCCTTGCGCACAGGTCACGTGGAACTGTTGCTTGCAACCTTGTGACAAACAACCCGGATAAAGCGTCATGTCATCCTGGAGTTTATAATTTCATAATTATATTTTATAGGGCTGGTGTTAATCGGTGAAAGATAATTGAATGTATTGTTTGAAACAAGACGTAAGATCGATAATTACGAACTGCCATCGCCTATTTAATGTTATCTGTCGGTGAATTGAGGATTTTTAACAAGTAGATGAGGGGAAAAAAGGCATTGTACGTTTTTATTCCCTGATCTATGTCAAACTCCGTTTCCCCAGATTCCGAAATTCAATAGTTTGATTCCGAAAAGGCAACAGACTATGTGGGTGTATTCTACAATCTACACAAAGGAGTACACATACACTTTAAAATATACTTTTATATTTTCAAATCAAGCTTGAAGTCTTGGGGTTCGAACATTAAGATTTTGTCGTGGACAATACTTATTAGTATGGATGCCAGTTTATTTAATTTATAAATATAAGCTTGATGCGCGGCTGCGCATTTTATTTTAAGATAAAATGTCGGATAGTTAGACACTCCTTATGTAAAAAAAAATCAGATTCATTGGACGATGTTTCATACAATAGCTCTTTAAAATAATAATGACCCCCCCAACGTCTTGCTATCAAAATGGCTGCCATTTTGCTAAGGTAGGTTGGATTAACTTGCGCAAGAAAGCTCTTCATTGTTAGTGCTAAATTTGACTAGTATGTAAACCTTTTATGATGGTTTGTAGGGCTTATCCTAATCTTGAAGTTTTGAAATGTTTTTTTTTTTCTGTGCTGTGCTCACATGTGTATAGAAGCAACAATATTGTACCCAGGACAGTAATACCTAACTTCATTTGAAAAGAATGTCCATGGAGTTTCTTGCCCATTATTCGCCATGAGATCAACGCTTTGGAATGGGCAACTACATCCATTCAAAGTTATTATGCCTAGCTTATATTTGGCTATTCATAAGTGCCTGTCAGGAGTGACTGACTTAAATAAACAAGCATAATATTGTGGTAATCGTCCAATTTAAAAAAAAAAAAAAACAAAAAGAGTAATCAAAATCGAAACTAACCAGATTTGTTACACTGCATGCATGCCCCAGCATTGGCTCGGTGTGTCTTGCCCAAATCTTGGCAGATGTAGCAGGTCTGAAAAATAAAGGTATATTTAATTAATTATTATAATACCATCATTATCTTCTTGTCCTTGTCCCATATTACAACATTAGTCTTTTGCCATTCTTCTTTGTCCACCATCAACCTATTATTTACTCCCAATTTTTTTTTTAATGTTATTGTCATTTGGTTACGTTAAACATGTTTTTAAATTATATTATTATTAAATGGTTCTCACCTTGTTGTATCTCTCTGGTGGTATGAGACGCAAAACGATCGGTTCCATAGATGTGACATTGCCGAATCGGACCTCCGGTATGTAAAGGGCGCAGACAACATGGGCCCATCCACCTGTGTCCGACCGCTTCAGAGCACCCGACTTGGACGGGCATAGCTCACAGCGCTGAAACATAACAGACTTGATATTAGAACAACACCACAGTTACAACAACAAAAAAAACAGTGCAAACCACACCCTTATTGTAAACACACTCACTAACTGTTTCATTTTGATTTTACAACAAGAAACTCTATTGCTGCTTTGTCTAAAAATTTAGGAGCAAAAATAATGCTAGAATATTGTTGAATTGTCAAAAAGAAGGAGTTGGTGTTATACGAAAAGGGTGCTGGATATTAATACAGGCTGCTGTTGGATCTGTTGAAAACATTAAATCTATTGGGTATACCATACCATTTACCCAATGCCTCCAAAACATGACAAGTATGAATTTAGAATAAATCAACAACCTGTATTGTGCATAGACCGCTGTACTTACAACCTTGTTTTTAGTTTCCGGACTTTCACATTTTCGACAAAACCATGGTCCTGTTGGTACTGTCACTATTCCATAGCATGCTGAAAATATATTGAATTTCTCAGTAAAAAGTAACAATTCAGTATTTTAAATTATTTCATTTAATTAATTCATTTAACATGGAAAAGATTTTAGTGTTAAGTCGCGTCGCTGAAGCCTAAACTAGTCTGTCATAGGCATCAGCAGTAGCAAACACTCTAGTATAAATACCTTGATGGACAGCAACAGTGCAGCCAACTCCATCACAGTAGACAAGCGGGTTGTCGGGCCAACCGCGCTCATCAGAGCACACACAGCAGCCTCCTACCATCTCCTTCATTGTGTACTCCTCATTATAGACTTAAAACCTACAAAACCTCACACTTATGAACCGGAGTAAATATCACTGATATTTAATAAATTCAAATCCAGTAACGAAGACATGAAAATAGCAATTTATTAATTCATAAACGTGCTTAAAACGAATACATCACCAGGTAATTTGACCTTATGGAAGCTTAAGATGTTTAGATGACAACACAATGATCTTGTATGTAAAAAACAATTCAACAAATGCAGCGCAAATGAATGTCTCTAATCACTTCATATTGAATTGAGCTCTTACTTTAAAATAATATGTATGTTACACAATGGGTCATCTTCCAATTTTCGGTGACATTTTAACTATATGAGATCTATCTTTTCCAGCAAGCAATATCGTGATTTTTTAATAACCCCCCATAAAACATAGACTATACGCAGAATTATGAGTGAATGCATGTCCACATCTCATACAGGGTGGAAATTTGAGGTGGGGCAGTCAGGACGTGTATCTTAACCGTTGTAGCTATAGGAAAACACTCAAATCATCAGGGACCAACTCAGGTTTTCTACAAAAGTCAGAAATCGGAAAAAATCTAAGAAATTAGCTCTGTCAATGTTGTGTGTGTTTACTCTTCCAATTCCATACCATATAATTTGTTGAATTCTACAAACTACTATTATTTATTATATAGCAAGTAAACAGTAAATGTGACCCAAATTACTATTCTACTTCAGAATTAACTGTTTATTTTCTCATTGATTTCCCTTGCTTTCTTGCATAAACTAGGTCAGGTCAGCTTTCATACTAACTAAAACTGCAGCCATATTAATGTTTATTCTAACAAGGTTACTGTCTGACCTACCAACCTAATTACTGGGCAGTGCGTTTAGCTGGAATTATTATGTCTAATCTTTTGTTCAGTTGAATTTGCAGTAGTAATAGGCCAAGGTTTTAAAAAGAAAGTTGCTAAGTCAGGATATTTATATGAAAAATCTTAGTTATTTGCTGATTTTTAATTATTTTCATGTAATATAGGACTTGACTTCATATGCACTTAGCAATTCAAGATGGCTAACACGACAAAGAAATACTAATGCGTGTTTTGACAAACACCAAAAAAATGAATGCTTGAATAATTCAGTTGGAGTTTTAACTTTAAATACTAAGAAAATCCAACAGTATGCTTTTATTTAAGCAATCATGTATGGTAAATGTTCACTTGCCAGCACCAAAAGAATCAAACCAAACGAAACATTCTATCTTATGTATAACATTATCTTTTCCTCCGATTTAGGACGAATAAGTGCGAGAGGTTTCATACAAGTCATTCTAAAATTCGATTCTTTCGCTTCCTTCGGCTCTGATAAGTTTGCCTTGCATGTGATAAGTGTGTGTCCTTTAAAAGTTGTTCACGTCCATTTTCACTCACACTAGGCATTATTGTGATTGAAAGTCCTACACTCCCATCAGACAACAAAAAAATTGCTCAAAAGGAAGCTGAGAGTAAGTGGCGTGAAATCCAGACAGATGAATACCAATTCTCAGAAAATGTGTAACTTCCACTAATGCATAAGCATACTATGATGTTAGCTCTGAAATTGCTTCATTTATAAAAATAACAATTTTGCTGATGTTACCGACCCAGAACCCAGTGCCGGTGACAATGGTGGTATATAGCTTGATACCTCCACTGTAAAGCGTGCCTATCAGTACAAAGGGCAGTGTCCACTGACTATAAATATCATTCCGAAGGCAATCACAAATGGCAGCAGCAATGCCATCTTTTTGCAATGAACAACCACAGTAACAAAACTAGTTTTTATGTAATGTTATTAAAACAGTACAGGGAATCTTAAGCAGTTTGTTGATGTGGTCTATAATAGCGATAAGGCAGGTTAGCCACTGCAGTTTGTGTTTTTGAAACTACCCAAAATTACTACACATATCACCAGCCTAAGATCAGTCATTGATGCAAAAGCGGTGGGAATACAACAAGAATCACAATCAATACAGAACATTTAAATACTAACAATGATATGTAAATTTATTTGAATGTCTGTATCACATGTTGATAAGGATATTTATATAGATAGGATAGATTTTTGTAATATGAGTTCATAATAACCAAGAAAACACTATAACAACTGAAACATTACAGTACATATTTATAAATAGTTCAATGTGTAATTTGCTACTGACTAGCCTTCAAGAATCGATATATATGTAATAGTACACTCACTTTATCCTTTTACACATAACAACACTGTAAACAATGTGTCTAATAATTAACTTATTTCTTTACTAGCCCACCTTCTTCAGTAATTCTTATATTTAGTTTTAACATTACCTTATATTTCTTTTATTAAGTGAATTTTATTCTTTTTGAGAAATAAATGTCTTAAACCATATATTATAATAAATCACGGAAATTGGTGATACTTTCTGCGCTGCTCTATAATTAGTTATTTTAATGTATCAGGCTATGGTAGGTCTAAAAAATTGAAGCGCTTTAGAATGATTGATTCACAGTACATTTATGCAGCATAAAATACTTAATATTAATCAGTTTTAAACTGTCTTCACGGGACTCTCATGAATATATGAGCGAATATCAACTAAGGTTGTTACTACACCAATCGATCGATCATTGATTGATGCCATTGATCGTTGGTCGAATGGATTACTCGAAAGAGAGTAACTATCGAACGACGATAGATCGATTAGTGTGGTGACACCCTTACTTCACTATCAACTTGACTATAATAGGTGTTCTTGCTAGATAAGAATATTAGTATTTATTGATCTAAGGCAATGTTAAATAAAAATGTAAGGACTGTTTTCAAATGTCATAGAGCTTCTAAAAAGCGATAGGTAGTATCAAAAATTACCAAATTGTAAACGAAAATATATCTTCTTCAAAAGATAATGAATAAGAATATTCACATTATGTTTTCTTTGAGCGTGCTGCAGATGATGCCAATGAAATTGCTAATTGTAACGTAGTAAATAAAAAGTAATGAATAATAATCCAAAGCTAGAGCTAATACAATTTGAAGTGTAACACCGATGGGTCCCAATGGATATGCTGTGAATTTTAAATGACAATGAATAACTTACAGCTTCCATCTAGTTATATTTACCAAAAGTAAAATTATCCATTCATTGATGAAGAATTCCCGGGCAACAATTCTTTAATTCATCTTTAATTTACAACTGATATCTTTTAACACCTCACCTGCGCCTAGCAAGAACGATAAAATGAAGTCTTAATTACACAGAATCGAAACTCGTTGAGTGATTTTAAGTAAAACCAGCCAAAACTAATTTAGCACTCTGATTTTAACAGAATTTACAACTGCAAGTATCCCGGCTTTTAGTTGGTTTTTGATGCCAAAAAATCGGTAAATTTATACTCGCTCGCTCGCTGCCATTAGCTAGGTACAAGCAAAAGCCATGTTGAATTTTGTTTGGAGTGCATTTCAAGACAGTTTTGTAATATCTTTAGCACTTGAACGTTAGAGAAAGATAGCAGCATCCTCGGATCCAAAGCGCAACAGAGATAAGTGAAAATTTCAACATTCTACTCTAGGGTTCTGGAACGCGCTATTTTAGTTTAGGTTTGCAGTGTTGGTACTTTTGGAACCATTGAAAAAATAATACAAAATAACGCGACGCTTGCGCGCGCAAGACCATTTTGGCATTGCAGCCCATATTGATCGATTTCCAGTTTTGAACTAGGGCACTGGAGCATTCGTTTCCTGAAATGATGCCCTACGACCTAGATAATTATGAGATGACATAACTGGCTAATGTAGGTAGCACATAATAAATGCATTTGATACCTCTACTAAAATACGTTTCTAACAAAATCCTCTCTCTCTTAAATCTCTCTAAACTCTTGAATAATAATAGAATCATATAAAAACGTGTCAGTTTTCAATCAAAGTACTAGACTCATTGTTGTCTGAAGAAAAGGGTAGAAATTCTTCAAAGTTAGGCATTTTTTTTAAACGGGCTCCTGTTGATTTTGTCAATATTACCTACAAATTAGCAACCTGTCATAAAGTCAAGCCCTGTAAAACCACTAGTGGTTATATTATAGAGCATGAAATGAGCCTTCCCTAGTCGTAGTCCCTAGCCAAATGTCAAATAAAATTGACTCTAAACGGCGAGAGAGACAAACCAATGGAGCGGCCATGGTTTGCCCCAGGGAGGCTGGGAGGGGTGCAACTCATGCAATCTTGACGTGATGCCCTAAGCAATTGCTTAATTTGATTAAGGTAGATACGCATCCACCAAAATTTAAATTTCGCGGGCTACCCTTGCGCTTCCACCTTAAGGGCTAATCCGGCACTAGGTATAATGGCCGCATCACCGCTCTGTTTCTTTCTACAGAGTAGTCACTTTTTGGAGGCTAACCCTCAGTCCATTCTCTAGCCTTATGCAAATAAAGTATCACGTCAAGGTTGCATGAGTTGCACTGCTCCCCTCCCGGCCTCCCTGTAATACCTATTTAGATAGGTATTACAAGGAGGCCGGGAGAGCAGTGCAACTCGTACAACCTTGGTATAATTTTAATGAATGTGCATACCTCGCCCCGCTTGTTACTAGGCAGTTAGGCACGAGTCCGCATGTCAGAAACGACCCCCATTTTGTATTGGATCTTGGATCGCGCATGCATTTTGTTTTGCTAAGCGACGACATATTGTTAGGGCTCATGCATCCGTTGATTGCTTCGTTGTGTTGTTGCTAACGGGCTTTACTAGAGGGCGTTCAAGAGCTCAGTTCCGACGACAGATATCTTTTAAAAGATATGTAAAAAGAAAAATTAAAACGAATGGTCCGTTTTTTATAAGAGGCTTCCTTATTTTTTTGAGAAAAGAATGTCTTTAAAATAAGTTAAAATAAGATTCGGACTTCCAGCCGAGGAGGCAAGGTAAATCCAACTCTGACCTTGCCATGTTTCAAATATAGTAAGCTCACGAAGTGGGTGTAACTCAGACTTTTAGTCCAATGGGGATACTAGAACTTTTTCTTGTGGTGATAAATAATAATTGATGATTATTTGACGCTATATTCACATTGATTATTTTTTTTTAATATTAAAAAAACATCAGAATAGTAATGAATGAACAAAAAATATATTGCCACATAAAAAAAAAGATTTCTGAACGAATGAAACGTCAATGCCAGGGAAGTCCGGGAAATTTAAATTTTCAATTTCTTTTCTTACGTTTTTTGCATTTGCATGTTGTACAAATTATGATTCGCGGCCACAAAGGGCATACAAGCCAGGGTATACCTGACATGTTTGCCTGTACAGGTAACCCGGAGCGTGTATGTTGCCAAACTGTGCAGCTAGGTTTGTTCTGTACGCAGCTCAAGCTTACCTGACGGGTGTACCTGTACAGGCAAACCTGTAAGATACACATTTTATAGCAGGTTTCTTCAGGTTATCACATTTAAGCAGTAGCTGCTCTGGGCTTCGAGTTTCTACCCTGCTGGTAGAAATAGACACAAAAAATAAAACAAAGAATGCAGAGTTTGGCATAAAATATATTTTCGACATGATAAACTGCAGCGTGAAACCAATGAGCACTAAACGCCTGCGTTAACTGCCTTCGAAGCCTCTTGTGTTAATTATTATTTGTGGCAACTGCAGCTTTCGAGTTGAATACCACTGTGTTTGAGTACGCAGCTAAGCAGGAACATGACCTCATCTTACCAAGGTACTTGCTTTATTCTGGAAAAGTGTTTTTTTTGTATCTAAACAATCTTTAAGGCGGAGAGCAGCGGTGGCCCCGTGGTGGCAACCGCGACTTACGAACAGTAAGTTGTGGGTTCGAACCCAGGCAGGCGCATTACTTTGTGTAATTTATTTCATCACCACTGCTCTCAAAACGATGGAGGAAAACATCGTGAGGAAACCGGCATGTCCTAGAACCAAAGAAGACATGTGACATCTACCAACCCGCACTGGGCCGCGTGGTGGATTACAGCCCACAATGTTGTAGAAAAGGCAGTAATAGCTAATGTTACCTACTTTAACTGTTTCTTTGAGATTCAGTTAAATGTGACTAAATTATTGAAGTCGGCGCTAGTGAGGGACTGCCCGTGCCGTCATGTCTTGCCGCAAGAACTTTAGGTTAAACAGATGACCGTAACGTAGGTTAGAAACTAGAACGTAAAGAACACCGCTTGGGCCTATAATACCGTAAAGAGGATGAACATACGAAGGGTTTTAAAGTTGGTAAGTAACTTGACTAACATTCGGTATCATGTGATTTGTCTGCTGCACTTGCACCGTGCACGCGACGCAGAGAAATTACGGCCCGTATAAATTCATCTTTTTGGATCGACGACGGTTTGAGCACTAAGCTTAATTGGGAAAATGGCGGATGTGGCTGAAGCATGGCGGTAGTATCTGTCATTGTCCAGTGTGCGCAGTAAGTCCGTAATTTTCCCGTACCTTTACTGAGTACGCACTTACCTCCGTCGCTACTTCAGTCGCTAGTGTCGCTACCTCGGTCGCAACCTCAAGTGATGCTTTCCGTTGTCTTGAAAGCTAGTGATGATGTACAAGATGAAAAACTCAAAAGAAATATTAACACTTGAAACGGGATATTTAAAATGTTTATTATTAATAATATCGTTTATCGTAACACAAAAAAACTGCAGTTTTTCCGTGATCAAGGCGCTTGCAACAGCGCCGAAATATAGGGAACTCAATATAAATAATAAACATTCCTCCGTGCCTCGGAAAGCAAGTTAAGCCGTGGGCGCCGGCTGTCAATTGTAGATCTTTGACAGTCGTTACAGGTAGTGAGTGGCGCGAAAGTCTGACAACCAGTCTTACCAAGGGGTATCGTATTATCCAGCAGTACTAACTGGGTTGTGGAGGTCAGATAGGCAGTCGGTCCATATAAAATACTTGGTATTTAGCTGCATCCAGTGGGACTGGAAGCCGACCCCAACGTAGTTGGGAAAAGGCTATGCAGATGATGATGTTAATGTTAGTGACTATGTCGGTTTAAAAACTTATAACAAAAGATAGAATTGAAAAGAGTTGTATCAAACAAAAAGCAAAAGAAAGTATAAAACAAAGCCGTCTGAAAAAAGTAATTGTTAGGTACTATTGATAGCAAAGTGAAAAAGTAAAGTTGTTTTTTTTCCACAATACCTGTTATTATCAGACTTTTCTTTTTCAGTCGACTCGTTCCCAGATAGTTTATATGTATATGTATGCATGTGTGTGTATGTATGTATATCCGTTTCTCTGTTCCCTCGTGACTCCTAAACGGATGAACGGACTTGGATAATTAATTATACGTCGTTAAATTCGTCTTGGTGGCGTAAATGTCACTGGCTATATTAAAATAAAATTATAAGGGTTCCTTTTTTACCTTTTGAGGTACGGAACCCTAAAAACAGCGGCAACAGCGCAGAAAAATGGCGGATTTGGGGTGCCATATCGTACAGTTCGATTTTTTTTTTCCGGTACTGGTGGGATATGAAAATGAAGGGTTTTAAAAGGTGATTGATTACAAAAATATATACAACATATTTGTTTATAATTCATTGGAAATGACAAATCGTATGCAAAGGGAAAAGATCACATACAGTGCGTTTGGTTAACGGCTATCGATACTTTAAGGACATTCGATGCCTTAGTTCACAATTGCACTAACTACAAAATTGTCAATTTTCAGGAGAGAGCATTAAAGTTTTTTTGAAGTTTAGACAAGAACAGTTGAAAAACAAAGCAAAATAACAAAACAAATATGCATCTATTCATAAGACTAGTCCTTTAACTCCATCATATCTCAATATTGTAATATTAGTATATACGTAACCTTTTCAAAATGTCTAAATAAACTTACAACCCCCCATTTAATACATTTGTGCACTTCAAAAATTGCCAAACCCGTTCCAGTTCAAATAAACGTAACGTACTTAATATACTTGTTACAAGAAATCCAATACCGATCGATCGAAAACCGCGTTGCGTGAGCAGATATTGTAAATGTATATAATACGTTTGTGTTTTGAAATGTTCTGCAGTTGAGGAACTTAAAATCAGTTAAAGTGTATCTTGATTGGATTTACAAAAATAAAGGTCATTAGTTTAGTACAACATTCATGGAACATTTATGGAACTTATTTAATACAACTGTGACCTCTTTTTTTTGTAGAAAGAGACGGAAGAACGGTATTACGATACGCGCAAATGAAAGAGCATGAAATTTAGTGTGTTTGGCACTAAAAAAGTGAAAATTGGTAATTTTGTAGTTAGTGCAATTGTGAACTAACGCATCGAATATTATATACTCATTTCTTTCGACAAATACACGATTACAAATGCTCTTATTCCAACACCCCACGAAAGGCAGCCATCTTGTTTTTTTTATTCGGCTGTTCTAAATGCTAATATCTTAGAGACCTACAGGTGTACCTATGCACCGCTGGAAAGGTATTTTTGTGTAAATTAAGAATAACCACGGTGCTAGTTAGGGTTGCCACCCGTACTTTATAATAAAGTATTGTACGTTATTTCAGGTAGTTGTACTTTATACTTTATGAGAACAATAAAGTACACGAAAATACTTTATTTCGCATGATTTGATTTCTTTGGGATTTTGAAAAGTTTAGTCGTAAGTATTTTTTCGTTAAACGAAATTTATCGATTGGTGACTCCACTCAACAGCGCCACATCACTTAAGCACTCGTTTTTAACCGCATTTCTGACCGCAACCTAGCCTCGTATGTCGACAAATAAAATAAGTACGAAGTAAGTTTTACCATTTATAATATGGACATACATATAATATTGAGTTTGAGCCATCGTGGTGAAAGGATTAGTCGGGTGCGAGCTGTCCATGCAGGTTGCGCCGGGCGTTTGGAATCGCAGAACCTACGAATTTTTTTAACGCTACTCGGGGAGGCTCCTTTCATGCACCCCGGTGCAGGTGGTTATATAGGTACTGGCCGCGCCGCGTTAGAGAGCGAGAGAGGAATACTGGTCCCAACTTACTACTCATCTACTTACGTACACCGAGATTTAATAGTAATGAAAATATTGCTTCAACATCATGCACCAATATCAATTGACGTTTTTGTACGTTTATTGTTTAATAGATAGATCACCCCTAACTGAAAAATACTAAACCGATTTTGTTGTGATTTTCATCCGTTAACTGAATTTTACTTAGCTTAAAACCTGTGGCGAAATGATTTAAAAAAAAACTATTTTGAACTAAAATAAAAAATAAAAGTAAAATACCCAGTAGCTTCTGAAGACTATATTTCAAAACAGTCATTTTACACGGGTTTGTTGCTGTACTCTTAAAAAAACCATCAACACCACGATACCATCTAACGATCGTATGGTGGTGGTGATGGTGGTGGTAAATTAATTTTGATTGGACCCATGTACACATGTAAAATGCCGGTGCCTATCTTCCTGCTCAAGCTAAGAACGGGATACCTGCGACATTGTGGAGTCTATGTACTGGGGCAGGGCTATGTTCAAATGACTATAACTCTTAAAATAATTGGTGTAGAGTCAATATTGTTAACATTAATTTTGTAGATTGAAACAAATACTTCTGACTAAACAAAAATTTAAGCAACATTCATTGGTTAATTTTGAGTAAAAAATGTGAAAAAAATAGTAAATGTTGTGTAGTATTTCGTATTTTCTTAATTTTTCAGGCTCTTTTTGCATATCATTTAAGAACAAAAAAATGTATTTCTATAGCTTCGGCGTTTACCCTTGCAATAAGTTCAATTGCATGTCTCTAGATCTCTTAGATTTAAAGATAATTAGCATTTCATTGAACATTTCAATCATACATACATTTATTTGATCAGCCGAATGAAAAAACCAAAATGGCAGCCATTCGCGGGGTGTTGAGTTAGGAGTATACAGAAATGTGTATTTATTGATAGAAATGAGTAGATATAATATGCAATACAAAAATATGAAATGAGTTGGAAGCAGGCGGTGCCCGCGGGGCCCATTTGAATATTAAATAATTATGAAATGGAATGGGTCCCGCCTGCTTCCAACTTTTGTTTACTGCTTTTGCTTTTGTTTTATGTGCTTGTTTTTTTTTGCTTTTCAGTTTTTTCAGTCGGGTTTTAATTTTTTTTCAACTACTTTTTTTGCTTTCTTTGCTTTAAAAGCTTACATTGACCCAGTTAGTCTACAGTCAGCTTAGTTTTACATTGACCCAGTACCTATTTCAATCCAGGGTTCGGTTGGTTGCACCCATAAAAAGCCTAATAAGATTAGATATGTATATTTAAATAGGTACTTAGTAGAAGTACCTACCATCTTTAATGTCCAAACTACATTCACTATTTAGGTCTCAACTAATGTGATTTGAGTTAAACTGGATTGCTATTAATTTGACTAATTCTACCCAAACAGCTTGTAGCACACACTAGCTTCCACCGTTCCTGCGTTTAAATGGGATACTGGATCAATGTGAATCACCCTAGGCCGATAAACATTTCTTCTTACTTATGTTTGAGTGTTATAGCAATAGTTTAGGCATAAAGGACTAAGACAAGAAAACCACTACTCACTGTATTCACGAGATCACCTGGAGTATATTGTGTACTAACCGCAGGAAACCTCTGAGGTACTCTTCTGTTCCTGGTATACCTCCTGGCCGATTTTCGTTCCATGACGTATGCGCTATACTGTGAAATATGTATTAAGATTACATGAAACTGGGAGTTTTTTTAGGAAGGTGTTTGTACCCAGGTGTAACATCAGCTAGCAAAAGCATTCAGTCCGCTTATACCCAGTGTTTTTTGTAGCATAAAGTTTTGATAAATAAATAAAAGCAAACAAAATTCCATTTCGAAAAAGTGGAGGGAGTCTTTTGCCCAAGACATAGCAGGCTAGTAAACAAAAACACTCTTCATTTCTGTAGATAAATTATTAAAACAAAAATAACAAACCAAAACACAAAAAAGTGAAAAATAACTTTAGCCCTGACCTTTGTTTGATTGATTTGGTATTTTTGTCACCGGCTTCTGAAGCTAAAGTTATTTTTCACTTTTTTGTGTTTTGTTTTGTTATTTTTGTTTTCATCCCTTCTATTTGAAAACTGTCATTTTGTTCCTCTATAAGCTGGAGCAAAGTAGCTCTTTTCTCCATTAGACTTTTTAGCGGGCAGTAATGAGATTTGAATTTGGAACATAATCGTTCAATGAAATCGAACGCAAATTGTATAAATGACTGGCAGGTGGTAAGAGGTGACTGTAGGTACGGTGTGAGCAGGCACGGTAACTAAAAAAAAAAAACAATAGCGCGCGATTTACTTACTTCTTTATTCTTATAATCGGTACGGATATTATTGTATTTTGCAAAATAATGAGTTCTACGTCGAGTTCTGAATGTGCATTAACTCCTGAAACAATAAAAATAGAAGCTAATAACGTCATTCAAAACTTAATGCCTACGAAATCCCGGAAAAAATATTCAAAGGCCTATCGCAATTTCATACTATGGCAAAATAGAGAAGGAGGCCAAAAATACACTTTCCGAAAATGTCTTCCCATTTTCGGAAAGTGTATTTTTGGCCTATTTTCAAGAATTAGCCAAAACTAAACAACCTTCTACTCTTTGGAGTGTATATCTACTCATACTTAAATCTACTTAATATCAATACACATATTAAAATTGACAGCTACTCAAAATTAGTAGATTATCTGAAGAGATTGTCTGAAGAACACAAACCAAAAAAATCGAACGAATTATCCGGACAAAATGTTGAAACTTTCCTGAATGACGTACCTGATAAGGAGTTTCTCGCCATAAAAGTGAGTATCTTTTAGTCATTCCAGTATAAACTATAAACAGTGTTTTAAATT
The DNA here is from genome assembly GCA_947578425.1 of Eugnorisma glareosa. NCBI lineage: Eukaryota > Metazoa > Arthropoda > Insecta > Lepidoptera > Noctuidae > Eugnorisma > Eugnorisma glareosa. Next base: position 27,909,920 of record OX387957.1, read on the forward strand.
GTAACGTGTACGTATACGTACTGTACTTAGTCGTCTGATTCCCTTTCTTTTAAAATTTAATTTTAAAAGTGTCTCTTATTTAGTTTCTCGTAGAACGAGATGAACAGTAGAGTATATGACTCGAGAGCAATAATATTTTTCCCTCAGGCGATGTACTTTGAATCCCTCGCCAAGCTCGAGATTCTATTCTAGAATCCTTCGCTTCGCTCTGGATTCAAAATAACGCCCTCGCCGTAAAAATATTATTTTGCTACCTTGTCATACAATCTACTGGTTTTTTTTGTGTTTTTTTTTAAGTCGGTTTTATTTTTTGCAAAAAAGTTTTTATTTATTTTTCCATTTTTAGTTGTACCCATGTCGCCATGAATTTATTTTACATTAAATACGCGTCTATATGACAACAACAGTTCTTTTCTTAAAGTCGGTTAAAATGATTAATACTTCGAGTTTCTAGCACTCAGTCTGTTGTCTTTAGAGAAATCAACGATCGATATCGACAAGTCGCATTATCTATAAATTATTCTAGAACAAGAAATCATCTAACTCTTAACCATTAAAGAATTGTATCTTCCTTCATCAGCTCAGCGTCATGAGATGATGATGACCATACACAAATGTCTCAATAGGTTTAGAAATTATTTTTTACTAACATTTATGTCGTGGCTATTGTGTTGTGTATAAAATACCGGTATTCAGCTGCATCCGGTAAGACTGACTTGGCAAAATGATTCAGATGATGAACAATAGGTACATGTCATGGTAATGGGCTTATCCCCAATAAATGGAAATCTGGGTGTACTGTACACATCTGCTTACCCCATCAGAGCACACAGGCGTGATGCTACGTCAGGATGTTGTATAAACAATAAACATCGGGTATAATTTAAGCTATCGCTAATTAACTAGTTTTGTGTTTCTTAAATAATAGGGTTTGCCCGCAAAATAGTAGATTTGCCACCAAAATGTAGTCACCAAACAATATAAAATCAATTCCACAATAAATCACTTAAAATCATGGAGATATAGGATATATATACCAAATAAATGTTTTTGTATGTATTATAATAGGTTTGCCCTAATAAGTTTTAAGCAAACTAATTTAAAGCGATCACCAATAAATCATATATTATGTCACTGGAAAATTTCATAAAGTTCCTAAAAAAATTTAGGGTTGGCGTCATCGTCGTTTCAAAGAAAAGAGTCTACTTCTTAACTGGACATATAGGTACCTCCCCCAAGGATCTTAATTTCCACAGGTAGTATACATGTTACCGGCCAAACCCGATTTCAGGCCAAACTAGTTTGTCCTAAGCCAAACCGGTTTACTGGTCTATCTTATCAGGATACACTAACCCAAACAAAGCAATAAAACTGCGCCCAACTTGGATGTAACGCTCGCAGGCCGCTGCCGCGGCACCGCCCGCTGCGCTCGCTCTGCTCGCGCATGGTTGGTCATCAATCTAACCTATTTAGTCGGGGTGCTCTATGATTGTCCTTTTGTGATGATCCCTAGTTTGGCCTAGGACAAACTAGTTTGGCCCGAAATCGGGTTTGGCCGGTAACATACATATATTCCAATAAAATTTCGAGCAGAATAGTAAATAAAACAGTTAATTAAAGTCAAAATAATCAATATTTATTGTTAAAAATAATAATCACTGAATAATCTTAATAAGTATGCCACTTTCTCCACGAATGATTGCTCGACGACCGACGATAAACTTTTTGAATGAATTGCATTACCTTCACCACTACTTGATGCCATAATCCAAATAACTAAAACAACAAATTATCCACAACAATAATAAAATGCACCCACAACAATGAACGTGGAATCGACGCGAACTTGCATCTCGCTGCCCGCGCCGCGCATCGTATGATCCGAGTACCTAGTTACCTACGACCCATCGTTGAAACCGGAAAGCGCGCCATCTCCGCCTCTTTGAACATATGTTCATTAAAATTATAAATTAATGTATTAAATTGGTATTATTTTAATAACTGAACGAAATAAAATGTAACTACTGTAATCGTGACAAAATAACAAATAAAAAGGAGTCGAAGTCAGGGATCGATAATCGATTTATAAATTTGGTGAAAGATCTGCTATTCCGAGCACAAAGCTATTATTTAAGTAATAAAACTATTTTGAATAGAACGAAGTTTATATTCATTTAATGCACTACAATTTTATTGGTAATCCATCTCTTATTTTGCACCTAAATCAACATTATTTTGATAATAATTCATACCTGGGAACACTTTTTGTTTATGTGAGAACGAAAATATTCGTGGCGATAGATTTAATTATTAGGTGATACAACTTGATGACAAATATAAATTTTGGTGACAAGAACTATAGTCCCCAAAAACATCCAAGCGTTTGCAGCAATCACGACAGATTTGCCGTCTATTTTTGAAGAGTTCCATAGTATATCTCCGAAGATCAGCATCAAATCTTCACCAAATGTAAATGGGACCATTTCAGAAGTACAATCTTTCAAATAAAAAAAGAATTTTGAGAATCGGTCTACAAATGGGGGAGAAATCAGGTAACATACATAAACAAAAAATACAAACACACGAACATAATAATATATCCTCCTGCTTTTTTGAAGTCGGTTAATAAATAGCCTATTGGTAACAACTAACAATTGAGAATTGACAATTTATTTAATAAGTACTCAATATTATTCATAAATAAGAATTGAATGAATCTCAAAATTAAATCAGAAAAGCAAGTCTCACAATTTCACATTAACACTTTTCTTAACACAATAACACCTTTTTTGCGTGTAAGCGGGTACCTACCCTTGTAAAAGGGAAATCATTTTGATTATCAATTTTTGTGAAAATATATGTAAAGATTGCGATTGAAATTCAAATTTTGTCATATTTTTTGGGGCTCCGTAGCCGAATGGCAAAAAATGGAACCCTTATAGATTCGCCAAGTCTGTCTGTCTGTCCGTGCATGTCACAGCCACTTTACTCCGAAACTATTAGGACTACACAGTTGAAACTTAGTAGGTAGATGTATTCTGTGAACCGCTAAATGGTTTTTATACAAAAATAAAAAAATATATAAGATTAAGGGGGGTCTCCCCATACATGGAACTTGAACTAAAAAATGTTTTTTTTCATCAAACCTATACGTGCGGGGTGTCTATAGGTAGGTCTTTAAAAATGACATTGAGATTCCTAATACTAAATGATAAATGATGAATGTAAAACAATACATCATATGAACGAATGCCTTCAAAATATTTGTATTATATTGTTTGGTGCTACAGAACCCTATGTGCGTGTGAGTACGACTCGCACTTGGCCGGTTTTTTTTAATTTTGCTAGTCAGTGTCAGGTTGTATGTTGATGAAAAATGAGTCGCGCCAGTAACACGTATGTAGTTACAGAACTTTTATTAATTAAAATCATCAATACAACCCTCTAAGTTCATGTAACCCCATTGAATGACTTATTCATGAAATAAATAGTTACAGAATAGACCCGAGGAATGAGCAACAATTGAGTAAGAGTATTTGTTTAACTGGGAAAATATATAAAAGAACAGGCTATAATATTTTTCTCATTTAAACAGATACTTTCAGCTTCAGCCAAATAGAAAAAAGGGAATTACCAGTTGTTATCTTTATTCATGTAATCAAATATATATTAAAATTTATTGATTTTCCTGATAACTTCGGTAATTGTTTTGACATGAATTGTAATAATTATATTTAATTCGTATAGAACATCGTTAAGTTATTGAAAAATTATACAAAAAAATAGTATTGATTCTGAGCAAGGCTGCAGTTACTTCATTTGATGGTTTCTGCCAGGGACTGTCAACAGACTCTGTTGCCAGGGACTGCCAACATAGACTTTTGACAGTCCCTGGCGTGCCTAATACGTCATAGTAACCCCCAGGTAAATAGTCTACCTATAGGTATCATCTTTAGGTTTCTTTTGAGCATTCAAATAGATACAGAAATAGGTAAAGGTTCTTCCCACTTAATGCCTATTAAAGTTTCAGAAATATCAAGAGGCTTTAGGATGCAAGAGCAAGCGAAGCCAGCCCGAAAATATCATATTAAAATCCAGCTCCCATTAATTCGTCAGACGCATTTAATATGCTCATAAGGATGCATGCACGATTCCGAAGACGGCGTTGGATCTAATTCGTTATGTCTATCTGTATAAGGGCCGATGATGGCACAGTCTTGCATCGAACGGTAGGTCAGTTCAAGGCCGCCCTGATTACGTCAACGATTTGCTTTTGTTTGGCATCTTATCAACGCTGACCATTACTTGCGGTTTGTGACGTAGTTCAGAAAGTTTATTAGTATTACGCTTTGATGATCTAATGTCTAGATGGAGCGTTGCCCTAATTGTTGTTGTATGTAATGGAGCGTTGCCCTATTGTAGTTGTTGCCACAATCAAAACAAAGAAAACGAGGCAACAATTTCAAACTCGCGGTGCACAGAGACAATAGCAATAGCAATGGTAACAGCAAAGACAATCTCTGTGTGCGAACTTCAACAGTTAACAGTCTGCTGATATTTTTTGACAAGTTTTCGCACATTTGATGCTCCATCTAGACATTATATAATCAAAGGTATTACGTAGGTCATTTTGGATTTGGACACACATTAGTGAACCGCTAACAATACATTTCATGGTAATAGGCTTATCCCCAATAAAATAGAACTTAACATACCTAACTGTCAAAAAGTTGTACAGTACACATCTGCGTACCCCCTAGAGCATACAAGCGTGATATTATGTTATGATGTTATATAGACAATAAACATACAAGCGATTGAAGCAATCACGACAGATTTGCCGTCTATTTTTGAAGAGTTCCATAGTATATCCCCGAAGATCAGCATCAGATCTTCACCAAATTACATGGAACCACCGCGAAACAATATTCTACCAAACAAAAAAAGAATCATCGAAATCGGTTCACAATTGGCGGAGATATCGCTGAACAATAATACAAAAAAAAAAAAAAAACAGACCACTTGATAACCTCCTCCTTTTGGAAGTCGGTTAAAAAATTGGAACAAATTCGCGATTGTTTTACTTTGCCTTGTTTTCTCACTTTTGTTTTCAACCTGTCAAATCAAAATGATAGAAGGTGGTCATTGTCAATTGTCATCTTTCACCATAATTATTGAACTACTATCACTACATGTCGCTAACACCAGAAGAATGTACACGCATCGTCACTATGTTTGAAGAAGGCAAAAGTCATTAAAGTACCTACAGCAAGAACAATAAGCGTGTCACTTTCTGCAGTGCAGCGAGTTGTCCAACGGTTTTCGAGAAACTGGATAGAACATAAGAAGACCAGGAATTGGCAGACCGAGATGTACATACTACCGCTCGAGGGTATTTATGAATATTTATTGTTACGACCATGCTCACGGCAGTTGAAGTTACAAATCAACTTCGGGAGACCTGTAGAGACGACGAAAGCGAGCGGACTGTGAGGCGGCGGCTCCTTGAAGCTAATTTGATCCCACATAGACCTGCAAATAGTCCAAAACTTGAAGGGAACATCGGGTAGCAAGATTGCGTTACGCTTGCGAATGGGGACACGGAGAATGAGCAAGAGTAATGTTTTCTGACGAATGAAGATTTATGCTGTATGCACATGATGGGCGGCGTTTGAGTCCAGCTTGTTTCGAGGAATAAATGCCGTTAGGCGGTGGATCTATTACGCTAACTCGTATAAGTGATCTGGAATAAATTCTAAATGAGCATGTTGGCCCATATTTAACTTACGGGCGACAATTCAATATTCATATTTGACAATGCCAGGCCACATCAGCTCAAATTGTAATTGAGTATTTTTAGGACGTTGGCATCAAGAGCACGTACGGACTGAATGTGTATCTGTTCATACACGAAATGTCTTAAGGGGTCATTGTACTCATCATTATGAACAACTTTTACTATGGGACCAACCCCGAAATCGCGAAAAAAAAATCAGCTATTCAGTACATTTTGACGAGTTAATGCGATCATATTGTAGGGAACAGCTGTTTTTTTTTTTCGCGATTTCGAGGTTGGTCCCATAGTAAAAGTTGTTCATAATGATGAGTACAATGACCCCTTAAGAGATTTTGTGTATGAATAGATAGACCCTATATACTTTTGTGGAAGAATGGACCAATATCCCGCTACATCGATTAAGAAACTTAATAAACTGTTCTGAGAAGAGCACGTGGAGGCAATAGAAGTTTTAACCACAGTATAAATATGGATTCCATATTTATATTGTGGTTTAACTTTGTTTCAAAGTTCGTTTTTGTGGTGTATGTGAGGTATTGGCCAACCATTTGTTTTTCAAGGTAAAAGTGATTGATAATTGTTTTTATAAGTAATTCTGAATTAAACTGCAACCAACGATGTTAATGATGTTGTTTGTGAACAATGTTATGTTTCCAAATTTTGGTAAATTGAGCTGTTATTTTATGAGTAATTTTAGTTTTTTGTACTCACCCGTATTCTTTGTCCGCGAGTGTATTTAACTGGTCGAAGGCAAAATAACAAAGGTAATCGAACCCAGATGAGCTAGTTAGTGCGGACAAAGCATACATCATGACCTTTTGAAGGCACAAAGAAAATTGTCATAAGTCGATTCCCATTCAAAACAGCTAGACCTTTTCAGTGTACTAATTGTCGGTTTCGGAATTTAATCAGTGAAATTAAGAGCTTAAGTTCTACGGACTCTGGTCTAAGAAGCTTTGTTGATTTTACGATGCTTCAATAAATTGTTGCGTTTGCTGCTTTTTAGTTACTAAAGCTTATGGAAATCGCGTTAAAATAATGATTTTTGTAAATCCCATTTTTCCTTTTATTTAAAAGTAATACAGTGAAGAGAAGTGGATTATTCAAGCGATATTGATCAGTATGGGCAGTATGAAGCCATCATTTAACCTTCACGATCATAATTCTTTAAGGGACAGACAGGGGCAGACATGTTTAATCGTATTTCGAAGTTCACAGTTGGTCGCACTAATTATTATGAGTTAAGTGATATGTTTGCTTAGTTCCGAAGGCACAACATCTTCAACAACTCAAAAAACTCCAGCATTTATTTCAATTAGACCTTAACAGGCACTTTTCAATGTCAGCAAAACAAAGGCGAAGCTGCAGTCAAAGACACAAGGCATAATAACTTATGAAAGTACTGTAGTTGCCCATTCCAAAGCGTAGAATGGAGGTAGATATGGAGAAGAATGGGCAAGAAACTCCATGGACACTCTTTTCAATCAAAATATTGTTACAAGATCTTGGTTACATCATTCATGTTGAGATTATACATATATGTGAGAACGATGTAGAAAGATTAGTGCACATTAAGAGCGTCCAGAGTAAAAGATTACAATTATCAAAATTTAAAAACAAAGTAGTTAAAAGAAACCGTGGCAGCTTAGAGATGACCAGTCCCAACTGACAGCGCCCGTTCACGGGCATGACGCATGGATCAGCCCCATTCAGCTCAACCATATTGAAGGGAACTAAACGACGACACACCCGCCACCATCAGAGAGACCTTTGAGTGAGCCTGACATTCTCTCAGCCACCAGGGCACATTCGAGTCAATAAAGGATAACTAAATGTAGGTAGCTTTACAGTACATAGTACTCACACATGTGCTATGCAATTATAAAATACTAAGAGATTGAATCTATACAATGCAAAGATATTTTTACAATCTTCTGCAGCTTCCACAATAATTTCACATGACCTTCTAATTAGTTTTCCCTATGGTTGTGGAGCAGAACCAGCATTAAGCCAAACATTTCTATCATCAATGTAATCCCCCAACTTATAATATCTTGCCTACATAGTGTGCATTTTATACAAGATTTAAATTTCGTCTCATTCAGTTGTAGAATGTGGGGAGATATTATATTGAAACATTTTAAACAGTACCCCATGAAAGATGAGTCTACTTTAGCTAGCCTGAAACCTGGCTGTACTAGTTGGGCCCTGTTTCCAATATTATAGTGGTGTCTGTCACCTCTTTTACTAAATAAATGCAGATTTTTCCTAACGTACATGATGTTTTCATAGATGTATTGACAAGGTACTGTCATGATGTTAATTTCCTTAAACAGTTCCCTTACAGAATCGCGCCTACGTAGATCACGTATGGCTCTGATGGCTCTTTTCTGCAGAATAAATATAGACTCGATGTCTGCAGCCCGTCCCCATAGTAAAATACCGTATGACATAATACTATGACAATAACTAAAATAGACTAGCCTCGCGGTCTCTGCATCAGTAAATTGACGGATTTTTCTAACAGCATATGCTGCTGAACTCAGCCGTCCTGCAAGAGATGTTATGTGCAGACCCCACTGTAGCCTTGAGTCGAGCGTGATCCCCAGGAAAACAGTATTTTCGACGAATTGTAGTTTCTCTTGATTCAATACAATGACACAATCACTACTTTTGACATTCGATAGAGCAAATCGTTTTTTCCCATTTAATACTAAATTATTAGCGGTGAACCAAACATGGATCTGCATTTGGGCGTTATTTACGTAGTCAAGATTAGTGGCACGTCTGTTTATATTAAATACTAGCTGACCCGCGCAACTTCGTCTGCGTGCGTGCGTACATAAAAGAAAGAGAGGTTAGAGAGAGTGTGCGTCAACCTTAAAAGTTAGACATATGGCCATTGCGGATATTTTTTTAGAGCTTTTTAAGAGGGACAATTCCGACATACATGATAATTGCGTAACTTTAACCTTTCACGCACAACGGAAGCTCTCAAAAGGAGTAAATCCCTATAATATACTATTACCGATGGATAATCATCAAATGACCCCTCCCACTCTGGACGGAGCGGAAGGGATTGTCAGACTTGTACTGACTAAAATCCACCCACGTTTCTTCTGTTGCCCTTTGCGTTCCAGGGCCGCGGTATCTCTTTCGAACAGTCCCGCAACCCTGGCAGGCCTCGCTCCTCTCGGATCCCTTCCTTTCCGGTTTGCTGACATCTCTTTGAGGCGCGTGTGGAACACGAACACGCCGTCACCACGGCCTGTCGTCATAAGACGGATGGATGGCGAGCTAGCCCATTACTCACTGTCCACAGGCCCGCGACCCTCGACAGCCTTACGTCTTCATCTTTAGACACTCGATGACAATCATACACCAGCTAGAACGAAAGTTCTCATCAAAGTTCTTGAAATGGGCCGAGACACGATAAAACTGCTGTAAACTGTTGCGGACCTCTTGCAACTGCCTTCCGTCTCCATCGTCAGACCTTTGATGATAGACATACTCCAGGCAGGTCTAAAGTTCTCATCAAGGTGCATGAAATCAGCCGAAACACGTTATAGATGCTGTAAACTCTTGAGGACCTCTTGCAACTACCTTCCGTCTCCATCGTCAGACCTTCGATGACAGTCATACTCCAGCTAGGTCTAAAGTTCTCATCAAGGTGCATGAAATGAGCCCAGACACGATATAGATGCTGTAAACTCTTGAGGACCACTTGCAACTGCTTTCCTTCTCCATCGTCAGACATTCGATGAAAGTCATACTGACAACTCAGTATGGTTTAAAGTTTTCATCAAAGTGAATGAAATGAGCCCAATAACATTATACCTGCTGCAAACTGTTTAGGACCGCTTGCAACTGCCATTTGTCTCTATCGTTTGACCGTCGATGACAGTCATACTTCAGCAAGGCCTAAAGTTCTCATCAAGGTGCATGAATTGAGCCCAAACACGTTATTGTTGCTGCAAACTCTTGAGGACCTCTTGCAAGTGCCTTCCGTCTCCATCATCAGACCTTCGATGACGTCATACTCCAGCTAGATCTAAAGTTCTCATCAAGGTGCAGGAAATGAGCCCAAACATGATTTCTCAATTTAAAAAACAAAAGATCATGTATATCGGACTTCTCTGTAAAAAGTTATGCGTGGTCAGGTCATACATAAAATAAAAAAATATAGACGCGTCGAATTGAGAACCTCCTCTTTTTGTTTCGTTGGTTAATAAACCAAGCTTTAGACATTTGACACGGGCGAGGGTCATTCTTTCACGGAAAACTTAACACCGCGACTCAGAAAATGGAGTGAAATTAATAGCGCCATCTATCGAGCACGAAATTTAACCGTTAAAATATAATGCATGTAAAGCGATCGAACACACACTCTACAGGGTTATAGCGTCAGGTAGACTAATCTAGAGTACTTTTTGCTCTCAGACCCGATTTAAAAGTTATCTTGTGAGCACATTTTTATTAATTAGTACCATTTTGGTGCAATAGATGTCGTTGCATGTATCTTACACAATGATGGTAAGTTCTTCTTGAACACTTTAAATTTATAAATCTTTTGATAGAGAGCACTGATTACAGCATGAAACAAAAACTAAAACCTTCTCTAAGTTCCCCACAGTATTTGTGCATTGAATCTAATCACATTGGTTTTCCCAACAACATGAACACCCGCCTCGCAGCGCGCGCGGGTCATTATTTTGATGCGGAGTTATTTTAAAACTGTGATATCTCCTAAGATATTCATCTAAATTGAATAGTGTAAAGGGCAATTTTGGTCACAATTGAATGCTAAAGATGACTAACATATTTATTTTGATAAGGATTAATACTATGTCGGTAAAAACACCTTCACAAGTAAAACATTAATTTTGACCAAATTTTAAAATCATAAAAATGGTTATTGTGAGTCAACCTTAAAAGATAGGCATGTGCCGTCGCGGACTTTTTTTGAGACCTTTTTAAGAGGAATAATTCCCTGCTACATTATATTTGTGCAACTTTAACCGTTTACGCAGCGCACGCAACGGAAGCTATCAAAGAGAATATTTTTTCCCCGTTTTTGCAACATTTGTCATTGATGCTCCGCTCCTATTGGTTGTAGCGTGATGATATATAGCCTATAGCCTTCCTCGATAAATAGGCTAACCAACACAAAAAGAATTTTTCAATTCGAACCAGTAGTTCCTGAGATTACCGCGTTCAAACAAACAAACAAACAAACAAACTCTTCAGCTTTATAATATTAGTATAGATTAAAGAAGTATCGACAGCAAACAATACCATTTGTGGTTGGTTTTTAAATAAATGGGGTAGATCATTAATATACAATACCAAAAAGAAGAAAGGACCTAATATCGAACCCATTCTTACTTTTAAACCCATTGAATTGACACCATTTATTTGTACTTGCTGATGTCTGACGATTTCACTAAACTGAGCGCAAGTTTCCCTAACCCGTAATGTTCAAGTTTTGAGAGTAGGGTTTCTTGGTTTACGCAATCAAATACTTCATGAAATCATGACTAAGGTACCGGAGGCAATTAACGCCTGGAGTATAATAACGCCCATCTGAAAAATAATGGACTTGCAACAGTGTAAACGTTTTGGTTATTAGAGGGAACGTACAAAATAATAATTAAAAGCAACCAATTCAGTATATACATATATTATATCTCAACAATTTCTTAATAATTAGACTTATTAAAATTGCGACTAATAAGGCCCATGTGCATCGCGCAATTAAGCCTATTCAATTATAGGGAACCGATTTTGTTTAAAATTTTGTTCTCACAGAAATAATAATACCTAATACAACTAAACAACGATGAGTACTTACAGTTAAAATATTATTAGTGAATCATTTCTAATAGTTTTACATTTTTCCGAAAACTTGAAAACGGGTAGGGCGTTAATAAACTACCCAGGCCTTATTAGGCTACCTTGTACGTGATTTTTGTTTAAATTGTAATATAAAATTGACGCTTATACACATTTATTTCATGTCTACGTCTGTTTAAATTTATAAGAAGCAATACTGGCCGACCTTAAAAGTAGCTATTTTAAAGTAATAAATAAAGCGAATCGAAATTAGGAAGGCCTTATTACCCATAGGTACCTTATAATTCTTGACACGGTACACAGACATCGTTCGGGTTCGTCGTATACCGAAGATCATAGATGGTCGCATTAGTTATTAAGTCCATAACAAAAAAAAAACACCTTTCTTACAAGCTATAAAATGATAAAGGTATGTCTGAATCCCCGACACTCCTCGCATCTCTTGAATTGGGACAAACCCGCCACACTATTCCCAAACCACTGCAGCTCTTGAAAGCAAGAATGAACAGTGACGACCACCAGAAAAGCACTGAGACAAAGAAGCTCGACGAAGTCCCAGAGAAACAATTTAACTGTCTTGGGTCCCGTTACGACATTAATCAGAAAATAATAGCGGATGAGTAGGAAAAACAAAATTTTTACTTGCCTCCATATCAGCAGGAGACAGAACAAAACAAGGCCAATAGGCATAAAGGGACGTTTACAACTGGGATAAGCCCAGTTGCCTAACACCACGGATAAATATTATCATAAATATTAAAGGGTCCTAAATTGTGTCGTGAGGAAACCGGCATGTCCTACAACCAAAAATTCGAAGACATGTGACATCTACCAACCCGCACTGGGCCCCGGGGCCCGCGTGGTGGATTATTGCCCATTCCATCTCATATAGAGGGTCTCATATAGGTATGGCAAAAACACTCACAGGGAGTTAATTAGATAGTTGCTACAAGGTCTGTATAGTAGATAACTCCGGATGGAAACTACACTATCCAACATAATATTGCATTAATTCTGCCAAAGTCTAGATTCCCGCAAATTCTTGAATTAGAGATTTTGTTGTCTATAATAATTGTACAAGACATGACCTTTAACTTTTTTCTCCTGGCGCCGATTTGCTTATTAAATACCCATATGAAAAAAAACCCTTGTCTTAGAACCTTTAATGTGGTGTATGTCTCAATTACCGACGCTATTTTGTAATCAATACAATCTAATTTGGCGCCATAACAAAAAAATATTCTCTTTCAATCGGCCTTATCAGAATATGGGTCTTGTTAACCGACGCCATTCGGTCTGATTCTGCCCATCCTTTTGAATTTCAAGTGCTATATTGCGTTGAAAGAAACACCTTACAGTTCTATAATTATCCAATACGCAAATTAGAACCCAAGAGTTACTATGACTTCTTAAAGCAGTAGTAGGCGCTAGACGACCTGTATAGCTCTGTCTCTTTCCCACACTGGAATTACTCTTGCTATAAGACGTCATCGTAACCCGCCTGGGCTTTCAACTTCCATGCGTTCAGAGAACTGAGTTCATTTTGGAGATAAGTTAGGCATGTTAGTTATTATTTTAACCAAAGACATTCTATTCACGAGCGATAGATGGGACAAGTCGGGACATAAGTAATCCAATACTTGTTTCTACTTAATAACAAGTCGCTCTGTCTAGTGTCATAATTCCATTTGCTCCCGCTTGTCAGCAAACATTCGTGGGTCACAATCAAAAATGTTTGGGATCAATTTCTTGTATGAAATGAAAATAGGGACCCAAAGTCCGCTCTCTAAGTCTTTTAAATCTCTTTGTTACACCAAATCATTTTGCTTCCTTCACATTCATACATAAGGCTTGCGATTAATTAACAGTTAGAATTCCCATAATTCATCAATAACAGAAAGGTGATACCTACGTTCAGACAAACATTTCGGATACATAAATAGCGTTTGTAAAACAATACAGATTACGTAAATACTCACTTTTACATTGTCTAGGTTGTTTCAAAGCCCGGTCTCACCCCCAAGTACTTTCTCCTATGACGTCAAAGATGGAGGCAGACACGGCGGCGCCAGCACCATCGATTGCTCAGCTCATTCAATGCCAGCAGCCGGGCGCTAGGCGAGATGACGCCCCACACCCCATGAGCTCCCGTCACCGAACTGACCTTTCTGCGAGGTCGCGAGGACTCATATAAATGAATGAATGAACGGTATGTAGAACGCGCTGATCTAGTTTAAATTGTGTATTGCGCTTATTTTACACTCTGTATTAAATTCTTATTTCTTAAGGCATTTTAAAATCTTATTTTACCACTCAATGGATGTAAAAGATAACGGCACTTTTTCTTCTCGTCAGGACGTCAGACTATGGTCCAGAAACTAGCAGTGTAACGTGGGATATTCAAAGTCAGAATACCAACTCGTTCAATCCTTTTTTTTTAATGTTCTGCGCGTGCTCTAATTCCCCAGATTGCGTGACGTTTTTGTGCGTCACTGTTTCAACTTTAAGTTGAAAAACAAAAATAGGGAAAGAACGATTCAAAACTCTTTCAAGATTATTCGTAAAGTTAACATGCTCGTCTAACAATTTGATTATACATAGGTAAAAAATTATATTTCCGCACATATATATATATATTATATTTTTTATTTACTCACTGAAATGTTTTCACTACCGAATTATGTAACAAATTAGGAAAATAATCTAGTTTCGTTTCCAAGAATTAAAAGGACCCTGGTCAGTGAAGAAAAGAATTGTTTATTAATTTTATATTTCTCAATTTAGAAACACTGAAGTTTGCAGGTTTCAACGGAAAATTAATGGTTTTTCCTGTTTTTTGTTCTAAACGTGTGTTTTGTTCTGTTTTTCATTCGTCAATAAACAGTATTGTCCTGTATTGCGACTACTTTGAAGGAGTTGTTGTATTAACAAGATATTTTGTTTCTAAGGAGCTGTGTGAAATTTTGTTATTTTATTTATATATTTATATTTATTCAATAAGATATGATATAGTAGTTGTATGTTTCATTCATTCTAGATCTAGAACGTAAAATGAATGAGCTCCTCTCAGAAAAACTGCAACAAATAGAACATACTGATGTGGTTGCTTTTCTTACGTCAATCTACATATTTGCATCAAACAAAGGTTAGGCTGAAAATGTTGTGTGATATTATGTTTTCTCCATAACGATATCAACAAGCTGATGGTTGGGATCATTGGTCCCTAGCCCAACCATCAAAGTAAGTACTTTACCTCAGTAAATAATTCACTACTTAAAAACTATCATAAAAACATCAATCGCACTAAGGTTGAATGTAGGTAGGTAATAATTATCCGTATTACCTATGTATCATGCATGACGCAGCACATTATCTACACTAGTATATGGAGGAAAGATTTGTATTTCTGTATGTTTGTAACTACTGGACCGATTTCTATAATTATTTCACAATTAGCATGCTACATTATGCCCATTTTAAGAGTTTTAAATTTTTAACGTGATTCATATGATGGAATGAAGATGACTGTGCTTCCCTTTAATGTTGAGCGACTACGCCTCAGTGCAACGTTGCAGTGTGGGTGCAACGATTTCCTGCTCTGGCGTCCCGCTTCCTGTACAGCCACTGCCTCGAATCATTTCCTGACTTCTTGTAAGTAGAGACAAAGTAGCTCACTTTGTCACTGACTCGCCCCCCAAACGTGACGATGTGTTTTTTTTTCCTGACTTTTGTATCTTGAATTTTCGGGTCAGATCCGACTTTGGCTAATTCTTTTGTTCTACCAAAGTTAACGTACAGCCACCGTATTTTACAAAAAAAAAACAAAGTATTCATTTTTAACTTTTTTTTTTGTTTCCTATGTTTTCCAAGACGTTTTAATGACTGATCAACGTAATTAACATAGAAATGATGGTAATAAATAGTTATGTTATTTTCAACATTTTATTAAAGTTTGTCTAACTTTGATTGGCTGTATCCCCGTTACTATTGATTGGACTTGAAAATCTGGTTCACCAACGAACTTATAGGAAATTTTGTTTTCCAGGTGGTACTCAAAATGTACTTAGTTTAAAAGGTATACGCGAAAAACTGAAGAAAGACAGAAAAAAAATGAGGTTTCCCCCCCCCAAGATCCTCGAGGGTCCTCGAGGTAATGCAATACTCCAGAGGTATCTTACAGTCGTCCTGAGTTTTTTTTTCTTAGAACTAACGTGCGGCCTGCTGTACCAAAAATGTTTCACCTAATCTGTTAAAGCTGGGTGATTTTGGGCCATTATCATCAAAATCAGCGTTGAGAAATCCACCAATGGTATACCGGATGTCAACATAGGCTTCTCGAATCGTACCGCAAGCCACATAACTCGATCTCCAGCTACTTGCATCCAGTTATTTCTAATCACCAAAGAGTTAGCAGCCTAGTACACTCACATTTATGCTTTACGGTTGTACGAGTATGTATCAGGGAGCGTGGCTTTGCCATTAATCGGACAGGAATCCTGATTCTGGGCTGCTACGGAGAAATTCATCATCATTATCAGCCTAGCCTTTTCCTTACTATGTTGGGGTCGGCTTCCAGTCTAACCGGATGCAGCGGAATACCAGTATTTTACATGGAGTGACTGCCTATCTGACCGCCACAACCCAGTTAGTACTGGGTAATACGATACCCTTTGGTAAGACGGGCTGTCAGACTTTGGGGCCACTGACTACCTGTAACGATCTATAAATCACAGCCGGGACCAACGGCTTCACGTACTTTCCGAGGCAATGAGGAAATCTGGTATGTAGTGGGTGGTCACACTGGTCACCTATCCATGGACCAATCTGCGTAATCTGCCTTTAATGTTCCCAATGCTGGGACACACGGCCTCCTCTCTATGAGAGGGAATGGGCTATAATCCACAACGCGGGCCCAGTGCGGTTTGGTAGATGTCACAAATGTCTTAGATTTTTTTTTGGTTCTAGGATATGCCGGTTTTCTCAGGATGTTTTCCTTCACGGTTTTGAGAGCAGTCTTGATGAAATAAATTAGACAAAGTAATGCGCCTACCTGGCTTACGAACAGTAAGTCGGGGCCACCACCACTGGGCCACCGCTGCTCTGCACGGACCTACCGACTCAATATTATTAAGTTTGTTTACAAGATAATAAAGACTTGCACGTGCACGTTGCTTAATCAAGTATTGGTTTAATTAACCCGTCGCTAGAAGTATTTATCGTAGCGTATAATAATCATGTTACTGCTGTCGTAGGTGTTTTAACGCTTCAAGTATTCCCAACAAGATGGAAGGACTATGTTAGAGGACTGTTATAAAGGAAAACTATGTGTTATGAAGTATTATTGTAAATTAATGTATGACGGCTGACAAAAGAGAATGGAAGATATAAACGAGTTTAGCCGTCCCCAAGTAATGGTTAATGGTTTTTCCAGCATTGCTATACCAAGATTACCAAGTATTTCCAAAACAGAGTATAACCCGTAACCCGTATGTACATGCTCCCGAGCGAAAATAGGAATGAGCATCCATTGCAAACAATTGTTAAAATAAGAGTAAAAGTAAACAAATAATAAAATGTAAAGCAAAAAATAAGCACCATCAGTTAATAACGATGCAGCAAGTATCTATTTAAACAAATAAATAAATAAAATATAGCGAGTGGTCGCTTAGTTTGTAAGCTCATTGTGCCTCTGGCTGGAGGCCTTAAAGTTTTAAGCAGTAGCTGCCTCATAGGCTTACGTGAGAGATGCCATTAATAAAAAAAATATATATACTCAAAGTGGAATATTTTCGTTGGTACCTACTGCCGTTAATTGCTTGCAACTCGACGTCTCCTTCAACGTTGTCCCTTTTGATTGTTTCGCTTCTCTACCACCATCGTTTTAGGGAAATGTAGAACAAACAACAAATAAGTAGGTAACCGTATAAAGGTAGGTGTACGTATGTCGTGATTTGAGATGTCAGACTTATTGGGGATTATTTAATTGTTTCTGAACTTCGAACTGCCGCCGTTCGACTTTTCGTATCTCTATTTCAGTTGGCGTTTCCAGTTCTGTAATATTCATTGTTGCGGTTTTTTCATCTCAGGTCGATTATGTTGTTAATCGCAGAGTTAATTGTTGGTACTTCAATATTCATGTTATAGTAACTTCCCAGCTGATTAAATGTATGTAAATGAATACTCTGGCGTCTTTTCCTGAAATCCTACTGCAGGTGTAACTTGATCATTGCAAATTACACGCATACGCTGTTTCTCGCAAAGTGTAAATAGTCACGTGTTTGGTTTACCTAAGTAACTTAGTGCAGGTTTGTATGCATACTACGTCATTGAGGATACAATGATAATATCGCTTGTTGAGTAAATACTTGAGCCTCACATGACGCGTCTTTATCGTGCAAGTTGCAGACCGGTTGACGAGAGGTGCTGATGAATTCATCTTCTCCGTAAGAAGTTCTTACATGTTATGCAAGATTTTTTACAAAATTGATTGCAATGAAGTCCGAACTAGGCTGTACTAGTTTCAAATGTCCTTGTCTTAGGAATGGTGTTGTTAGAACTCAGTATATCTTGTGATCTTCATCACTTAGCAATGGGATTTGTATTTTGACCAGAAAATAGTTGTTTGTTTTTCGAGCCTGGATGTTTTGTAATTCCCTTTGAATGTCCTTTACTGGTACCGAAGGATAGCCTTATGACAACTTTCCGTATATTATATTTAGTTGTTCAATGAGTTGATATGCTGGAGAGAGGTGGGTACCTACTCCACAACTTAACCAACATCAACATTGTGATAGTGTACGGTGCCTACAACCATTGGCTCCTTACAACTACCAAGGCAACGGCTTAATGCAACGATAACGGGAGTAGGAACTGCACCTGGTACTTGCAAAGGACGACTTCAGCTTACCTGTAAATCAATTTACTCGGACTACGCATTCGAAACTCAGGCACTCACAAACAACTTACCCAACGCATCGTTTGAAAAGGCCAACTGGCCACACCTGGAAAACTTGAAACTAGCAATCCGGAAAGATCTTTTACTTGGGGCAGACGTGTTATCCGACATCATCCTTGACGGAGTCTTGAAAAGCAGAAACAGTCTCCTGTAGCGCAACAGACGCACTTTATCTGGATCCTATGTGGCAAACTGAAATCATTTAACTGTCACATGACACTGGTCGACCTAAGCGAATTAACTACATTCTAGGAGATCGAAGACATAACTACCTATCAGCAGCCATGACATGCCCAAAGATATTCAGAGTAAAGAATACACACTACACCACCGAGTTGCAAAACAAATTAAGCAAATCAAAGTCAATGGCTATCTCGCATTTTCTCCAATTAGAAAAACGCCTGGGAAGGAACAACAAACTTGCAACAATGTACCGGGACTTCATCAGAGAATAAACGCAACTGCAGCATATGAAACCGGCGTCCCCAATATTACCTTCTACGTCTGAATGCTACCTTCCGCACCATGGTGTATTGCGAGGAGCATTTCTACTACCAAACTAACTAGGTTTTTAACACCTCGCAAAGGACAACAAATGCGTCCAGCTTGAATGGAAAAGGAATTGAACTTAATGGAAAAGGGCCTAAATCTCAGAAGGACATTCAAGCCCGTAAACTAAAGTGGAGGTCCTGCAAATACGCTTTTACCGCCTATATAGAGAAGACTGCGGCACGAATTTCATTGGAGCTTCGAACACGTTGCGCAATGAATTTGAACATTTCGAGTAAGAGCTTTCATCGAAATTTTTCAAGGAGATCGGAAAAATGGAGGTAGAATTTAACTAAGAATATAGAATTCAACGCTCCCGCGTGGCCAGGTGTTGTGGGGAGCGGCCGTAAAATCGATGAAACATCACCTTCACCGTGCACTAGGCCATCAGAAACTAACATTCGAGGAGTTTACTAAGCTACTGGCAAAAATAGAAGTATGTATGAACTGAAGATCCCTCTGTCCACTCACTGAAGATCCCGATTAATTTCAAAACTATCCAACACCTGGACCTGGTCATTTTCTCACTGGAAGCCCAACGACGTAACTACCAATTTCAACGTACTGTGACGTAAATAACGTTAATTTACGTCAACGGTGACAACACATGCTGCATCACTTTTGGAAGAGTTGGTCAAGTGAATACTTAACACAACTCCAGATCAGGGGGAAATGGAACAAACCAAAAAAGAACATTCAGGAAGGCGACATAGTCTTGATCATGGTCATGGGACGCGTACTTAAACTGCATCCCGGTTCTGACGGCTATGTGTGAGTGACCACGGTTAAACCTCAATCTGATATCAACAAACGTCCAATCGTAAAACTGTCACTAATTCCTATGGAGAACACCATCCAAGATCACTCAGAAAAGAAAACTGAAACCACGCGAAAAATATTTAGACATAATTAAGGGACTTGTGCCATTTGTCACACACATTTATCTGCCATTTGATCTCAGCTGCGATTAATTCAATCAATCGAATGGGTGACCACTAAGGGCCTGCCTGCTCTTGCGTCCATTAGTTTACTGCATTCTACGTTTTATGTCAGCCATTTTGTATGCAGGACGGCTCGACTAAAATGTCTGTTACTATTCTTTTTCCAAACATAGCTGTTTCTACTCTAGTGAATATAAAAAAAAGTATTGAAAATGCACGAATAGAAAATGAGTGGATTTTCAAGTACCTACCTGTTTAATTGTTTGTCTTAAATCACATACTATTTGTAACTAAATTGCGAACAGCATGCATGAGCCTTACTGTTCGCAATTTAGTTCTTTAGATAGATACCAAATAAAAACCGACAATGGAAGTTCTATATACGAAAATACATAAAACTTGATCATTATTTTTGAGTGCATTAGGTCAGTTATTAGTGGTCGAAGTAAGTAGTAAGTAGTAGTGTAAGTCAGTATAAGTCTTAAAAAAAAGCTTTAAAGAGATGGTTTCAAAACACGCTTTCGTCCATTTATTCATATTTCCTAAACATTCAACGGCAGGATCGACTGTAGGCACGATAAGGCCTAGGTTTATAGTAATTATAACATTATGTAGTACATTACACCCGGAAATTAGCAGTAAACCGCAAGTTCAGCCAGTCCCAGGTATTAAAGTTTAAATTTTCATCCATTATACGACTGTTCCGTAATAAAAGGTTTACGGAAACTGCAGGATCCTGGATAGTTGCCATGGCAACAATAAAACAAACAGTGTATGCAAATAATGGGATTTTTTGCGTGAAAATCAATACTTACGTCAACTAAGCATAGCCTTTATCATGTTTAGTTAGAAACAAGTAATTAGCTGTTACCTACTATATTTAGGACAAATAAGACAAGAAACCTCTTTTAAAAAAAAAAACAGGGATTTTGTGTCGGAACAAAAACTTTCCAAAAAGCCGACATTAAATCACACCTTGCCGTTTTTATATAGATAAACACACGGCTACACATCAAGCTATATATTTCCAGTTTATGCTGATCTCGCAATGTGTAGGATTTCCGTTCAATGCGAGGTCAGCTTATACTGGAAATGTGTAGCTTGATGTGTAGCCGTGTGTACAAATAGGGGCGCCTTTTAGACAATTTTCAGACGAAATATTATTTTTCAGTCGTTTTTTTTTTTTATAAAATTATCATATTCAAGAACAGTTTCAGTTTATAAAAACTATTGTATCTAAACAT
Organism: Eugnorisma glareosa; assembly: GCA_947578425.1. NCBI lineage: Eukaryota > Metazoa > Arthropoda > Insecta > Lepidoptera > Noctuidae > Eugnorisma > Eugnorisma glareosa. The sequence goes on from OX387957.1 coordinate 27,931,259, forward strand.
CGATTGAGGAACTTGTCCGGTAAAATATTTTAATTTTCTTTTTGTTATAAACGGGTGCGTTTACAAACATATTCACTCACATGTATACACAAAAAGCCAGACCGGGAATATAGCTACCTGTGTAGGTCATACAAATATTTGTTCCGTGCGGGTATTGAACCCGAACACGCAGCGCAGCAGCCAATCGCTCAGCCACTGCGCCAACCGTGCCGTCAATTCGTATAATCATAGAAAATTCATAGAGAATTCATGATACAAACAACAACAGCTTACTCTATGAATTTTGAATGAGCATTGAGAAAATGTAGAACTAATTGCTCTTTCCCGCATATAATATTTTGTTTCCTGGTATTACGCTGCATCCGTTTAGACTGGAAGCCGACCTCAACATAAAGGTAGTGGGAAAAGGCTAGGTAAAGGTTGGTCTTTAGGAAAAGCAGCTCCACTGTGGCGCACTGCCGGCTAAGCAGATCACGAGAGCTTAGAGCTTTTTACTGTTTTTGAAATCTGCCGCTTTGCTGTGTTAAATCACCCGAAGATAGAACGTGTGACCATGTGTGGCACCCCTTCTTTTTCTTTTTTTTTTTTCGTTTGGGAAATCATCAAATAACCCCTCCAGCCCTGGGCTGAGCAGGAGGGAGTGTCACACTTTTACTGACTAACACCCATCCATGTTCCTTCCTTTGCCCTTTGTGTTCCAGGGCCGCGGTATCTCTTTCGAACAGTCCCGCAACCCTGGCAGGCATCGGTCCTTTCAGACCCCTTCCTGTTTGCTGACTCACTTTGAGGCGCGCGTGGAACACGAACGCGCCGTCGACACGGCCTGTCGTCATAAGACGAATGGACGGCGAGCTAGCCCATAGCTCACCGTCCACAGGCCCCCGATGTGTGGCAACCCTTAGACATTAACAAAATACTTGCAAATATTAGCGCCAAACTAATTAGCATTCAGAGTATTGGATTTTTCCTAGATGAGGTAGTGAGTGGTTTGTATTGTGCTATGATGGCATATACGTAACCAGCTTTTGTTAGCGGCTTTACTCGCATGGAAGTACATAATATCAGATTTCCATACCATTCCTCACGGGAACGTATTACTCGCGGAAAAAGTCTCATTTATCTTAATTAATTAATAATCCTTTAACTTTATGTGTATAAATAAATAAAAACATTTTGCAAAAAAATAACCAACTTTAAAAAAAAACACTAATAAAATGGAAAATAACTTTACTTTCGGAAGGTGACTTTTGTTTGTTTCATTGACATTTTTGCAACCATTTTTCACACTTTTTTGAAAAAAAGTGTTTTTCTCAAACATGCTTGGAAATTTGAGCATTATTTTGACAACCTTCTTCGAGATAAATTGAAATTGCTGTACTAGCCAAATACATCCGACCAGCGGCCGGCAAAAGTTGTATGAAAATTCATATCTGTCGTGTTTAGCGGCCAAATAAATAACATAGCAAACTCATATCTGTCGGGTTATTTAAAAATGGAACGATGTTTTACTCTGAAACATGGCAACCAAGGAGTTAACTTATCAAAGGTTTGATTTAAATTTAGAATTGGCTTCCCAATACAAAGCGGTTTATTGAAAAAAAAAAACAAATGAACTCTTCAACGCGAGAGTTTTAATTTCCTCGCATTATTTGAGAGAAGTACTATGCATGCCTTGGCCACAACTAGGCATTGATGGACTTACGAATGTGCGTTCGTCCATCAATGCCTCTGTTGCTGGCCGCTGCAGTAATGTACTCGTACTAAATTTTATCCTTTTTAATTGTGGTTACTAGAAATTATTAACACATCATACACATATAGTTATAGAAGAAAAAACAAAATGCATAATGAAACCTTTTAGAATTAGGCCAACGACACGTTTTCCAAGTTACACACTTAGCTCTCTATCTCAAAAACTACTGAACCGATTTTAATGGCACTTGCACTGTTAAGTAGGTACCCAAGCTGGACTTCACCTAGTCCAACTATAAAACATTTTTTGCAATTCGTTTGTATCTCAAAAACTGTTAGTTTTTGAGATACAAACGCGAGGACAAACATACCTACATACACTTATGAAGTTTGGCACATATGCTTAGAAGCTGTTATTGACATATACCAAAAATGTGCACTTCAATTATTACATACGGGTCGAATTGATTGCACCTTTTTTTTAAGTCGGGTAAAAACAGGTTTAAAAAAATGACACAGGAAGCAGAGATCGTAAGTGTCATATATAGCTATGTAGGGTCTAGTTTTGCTGTACAACTTTATTGAACATATAATAAAGATGTAACATGTAGGTAGATTGACATTGTTTTTGTACACTCAGTTTGTAAGACAGCTCCCTAGCTGAATAAATGATTCCTATCAACTAATGTGTTTTTATGGACAATCAGGACATAATAGTGGCGACGTTTAGGAAAAAGTGTTAAAATGAGTGCTAAAGCAGTGAAATTTGATCAATTCAACCCGCAAACAGACAATTGGGAGATATATCTCGATCGTTTAAAATTTTGTTTCGAGGCGAATGGCGTCACGGACGATACATCGAAAAGAGCTAATTTCTTTTCAATTTGTGGTGCGCGAGTGTTTGAGACTGTACTTGCATTAATAACGCCGAGAAGAGCCTCCGATGTGACTTTTGCTGAAATAGAAACAATTCTAACCAAACATTTTAGCCCGAAACCCAATGAGATTTCGGTATCGTTCAAGTTTTATAAGTGCGATCAAAAACAAGACGAATCAGCTGCGGACTACATCGCTAACATTAGAAAACTCAGTTCGTGGTGTAACTTTACTGATTTAGAACGAATGCTGCGGGATAGACTGGTGTGTGGTATGCGAGACGCTAAATTACAATATGAACTTTTGAAGAAGGACAATTTACGCTATCAGGATGTGGTGGACGCGATGTTTACGTATGAAAGTGCGGGCAAGGACGCTCGTATGATGCAGGACGCGGCCGGCACGTTGCCGCCGAACGCCGGCGCCGCCGTTGCTACATCGACGCCGGGCGCCGAGCCGATGGACATCAATGCGGTTCAATCTAAGTCCAATGTTCGATTGTGTTATCGCTGTGGCAGCCGACACGCCGGAGAATGCCGGTTTGTGAATGCCGTATGCCGCTTTTGTAAGAAAAAGGGACATTTAGAGAAGGTCTGCATAAGCAAAAAGAAGAGTGATAATCGAAACATTAACTTCACTGACGAGGAATACTGTTTGAATGGAGTGTATTGTGTACAAAGCAACAGCCGCATACCGCCGTACGAAGTGGAGGTGTCGCTAGCCGATACGCCGGTTCGCATGCAAGTGGACACTGGAGCTAGTTTTTCGATTGTTAATGAAGTCACGTGGCGTACTTTGCGCACACGCCTGCCTTGCACCGGGTTACTGCCCGCGAATGTGACGCTGCGCACCTGGACGGAGACGCCGGTTCAGCTTTTAGGGCAGGCAACGCTGCCTGTGCTATACAAGAACTTGAACCGCGAGTTGAACTTTTTCGTTGCTAAAGGAAATGGGCCTAACCTGCTGGGACGTGATTGGTTAGGTCCACTCGGCATAACAATGAACAACATCAATCTCATCACAAGCACGACTGACCTCGAAATGATACGAGTGATAGAAAAACATGAGGAAGTATTCCGGGATGGACTAGGTACCTACCGTGGTCACCCAGTGGCGATACATGTGAAGAAAGGAATGACACCAAGGTTCCTAAAAGCTCGACCGGTCCCATACGCCATCAAAGAAAGAGTTGAAAATGAAATTGATAGACTTGAAAGCGAAGGGGTACTGCGCCCGATTTCTTATTCTGAATGGGCAACACCGGTAGTACCAATTATAAAAAAGTCTGGCGATGTCAGATTATGCGGTGACTACCGTAGCACAGTCAATGAAGCGACTGAGTCGGATACTTATCCGATGCCAACAGCAAATGAAGTTTTTGCTACCGTAGCTGGAGGAAGATTCTTTACAACACTGGATTTAGAACGAGCTTATACACAGGTGGTGGTGAATGAAGATACATCCAGATTATTGACCTTAAACACATGCAAAGGATTGTACACCGTACACCGATTAGCATTTGGAGTAAAAGCATGCCCGGGAATTTTTCAACGTTTGATGAGTTCCTTACTGGCAGGCATCGGTGGAGTTTCGGTACTAATCGATGACATCATCGTATGCGGTCGCACAATGCCGGAGATGCAGGAGAGACTCGATGCAGTGTTGGATAGAATAAAACGAGCCGGGCTGCGACTGAATAAAGGAAAATGCAGGTTCGCTAAAACCCAAGTTGAATTCCTAGGGTTCATCATCGATTCGGAAGGCATTCATCCCGCACCCAGTAAAGTAGAATCTATCGTTAATACTCCGGAGCCCAAAAACAAACGCGAACTGCAGGCATTTTTGGGACTGTATAATTTCTATGAGAGATTCGTGCCACACAAGGCGACTCTGCTAGAACCACTACATAGGCTTTTGGAGACAAGTCAGATATGGAAATGGACAGAAAAGGAACAGAGCGCGTTTGAAATGGCTAAACGTTTTATTACATTTGACCTGACATTGGTACACTATGACCTTAAAAAACCGCTTGTACTTACATGCGATAGTTCGGAATATGGAGTCGGGGCAGTTTTAGCACACGAGATCGGTAAGGATCAGGAACGCCCCATAGCCATGGCTTCAAGGACACTACATACACATGAACGGAGATACTCGCAGCTGGATAAAGAGGCAGCAGCTATTATGTTCGGCATCACGAAATTCCATAATTACCTCACGGGTAGACATTTTCGAATAGTGACAGATCACAAACCACTTCTTGGAATATTTGACCCAAAGAAACCTATGCCTAACATGCTGTCACCAAGGTTAACAAGGATTGCCATTGCACTGACATCACATAGCTATGAGATAATTTATAAACCTGGAGCGATCCTGGGGAATGCGGACAGTTTAAGTCGCTGGCCAGAGCCGGTGCCGGATCAGCCGGAGTCACAGATCGGTGAAATTTTGTTAATGGCAGAAACACCCGAAGACTTTCCGTATGATGTAGAAAACATCGCTTCAGAAACAAAGCGAGACAAATTATTATCTCAAGTCCAGTACCACGTTCAGCGCGGATGGCCCGCCAAAGTGACTGATAGCGAATTACGCCTGTTTTGGTTGAATCGATTAGAGTTATCACTTCAAGATGACTGTATACTACTAGGACATCGTGTAGTAATACCAAAGACGCTGCGCCAAGCAGTATTAAAAATGATACACAGGACACATACAGGAATTGTACAAACAAAGGCATTAGCCAGAAGTTATGTGTGGTGGCCAGGGCTTAATGACGACATCGAAACTTTGGTGAGCGGATGCGCTAAATGCCTTGAACACCGGCACATGCCCCCAAAGACCAAACATGAATGGATAACACCAACAAGACCATGGTCAAGAATTCACATCGACTTCGCTGGACCTTTTCACAACAAATACTTTTTGATAATTGTTGATGCTTACTCCCGTTGGCCTGAGTTATTTATGGTCAACAATACTACATCGGCCACAGTTATAAGACTTTTAAGAACAGTATTTGCTACTCATGGGCTTTGTGAGGTGTTAGTATCAGACAACGGTACTTCATTTGTGTCAAATGATATGAAACAGTTTTTACAAGCCAACAATATTCGACATATTACCACAGCACCCTATCACCCTGCCACCAACGGATTAGCGGAAAGAATGGTGCAAACTATCAAAGATAAATTGCGAAAAATGGATGATTTGACATGGGATATCAGAATACCAAATCTATTATTGGGTCTTCGTTCTACTCCGTGTACTACGAACAATAAAACACCAGCAGAGCTATTGATGAACAGACGTTTGCGGACATTATTAGACACAATACATCCAAATAACCTGCAATACAAACGAACAGAGAACCAGATTAAGGACAATAACGAGAAGAGAACTAGAGAGAAAAATGTCGGTCAGAATGTAATGTACCGGAATTATAGCAACTCAGGTTCTAGATGGTTACCAGGCAGGGTAATTAATAAAAGCGGTCCATCAAGCTACCGAATTGAAACTGACGATGGTACAGTGGTCAATCGTCACGTGGATCAATTATATAAGAAAACTCCTACAGAACCAAGATCGAAGGAGGGACAGGGAGGAGATACAGCTGACAATACAACCACGACACCGGGAGAGCTGGAAGATATATTTGGAGATAAAGATGAAGACATGAGAGAGACGCTAGAATCTGAAGAAATAATTGAGATTCCTGATGCTGATCAGTGGGCCGATATTTTAGGGATACCAACAGTGGATAGTCCCCATGATATGGCAGGGAAAATTAGGAACAAGTGTAATGAGCATGCTAAAACCCCTTATCAGAGACCTCATCATTCTAAGGATAGTCAGCTCTATTTGTACTAATTGATTTTGTAAATTATTATGTTGTCTTGTTAAAATCAGAAAGTTAAGTTGATTGTTAGAGTAACAGTTAAATTAAAACTAGGATTATTTCAGTTTATTGTTTAATCATTGTATACATTTACTGAGAGGGGAGGTATGTCATATATAGCTATGTAGGGTCTAGTTTTGCTGTACAACTTTATTGAACATATAATAAAGATGTAACATGTAGGTAGATTGACATTGTTTTTGTACACTCAGTTTGTAAGACAGCTCCCTAGCTGAATAAATGATTCCTATCAACTAATGTGTTTTTATGGACAATCAGGACATAATAGTAAGTATGACATTAGTATTAGATGCGGGCTTGACGAATTGGCATCGGTATGAGTGTTGAAAATCATGGTCCATCATTAGCGTATCTAGAGATATTTTCCAGGGGGGGCTTGGCCAGTGCCTTGTATAATACATTGGGCTAGCCTTCATTCGGCTTCCTATTTATAAGTGGTCAATGAGCAGAGCACAACTAGCATCTTACTTCGTAAATTAAATAACTTGTCGCTGTATCGTGTGTGTACTTTACATGCTTGATCATAATCAGTGAAATGCCTCACAAATTTGTCAAAAATGTTCAAATCAGAATCACAAGGCCCACAAAGTGATTTCAATACGAACTTGAAGCTAGGTTTTGAGCTAGGTGTAGTACTTTAAGTATTTTAAGTACTTAAATTAAAAAAATTAAACAATGAATTAGTATGTTTCGTCATTTTTTTTTTGTGTCCAAGTATTTCGAATCGGTAACCCGATAACCTGGGATGGGCACGGCAAACCCGCACCCCCCCATATACGCCGATATTGTCCTTGCATGTGCGCTTTTTTTATATTAGTATAAGTACTGGTTCATCGTTTGATTTTAGAAGTTATTTTATCCTTATTTATTTTGGTAGAAGAATTGTCGCCAGATGGGCGGATGACATTCAGAAGATCTCGGGTAAAACCTGGAAGAGTGGTACAGGTGGGAGGCTCAGCAGAGGGACGAATTAGGCTGCCAATGGTGATGATGACCATAGCCTTAGCAAACATTGCACGATGTTTAGACCACTCTAATATACATACAGTGTGTAACAGGACCGTTCACGAAGCCGTCAACCAAGCATTCTGCACATCAAATTAAGTAACTTTAAGCAAAAATTATTCCTGAAAAACGAGTTTCTTTTTTGGGATGAAAAAATCACGTTTTACGGTAGGACTCAATAAAATGCACTCAAAACATTGTGCTGATGGGGGGATTGAATAATACGGGGATCGGGAAGGTGTTTAAAGTTGAAAATTTTACACTAAAATAATGTATTTAAGAAAAAACATGTGAAAAAGTTGGAACTTTGACTCCTAATAACTCTATAACTAGAAAGTTCCCAGATAATTTCTAGAACAAAAAAATGATCGCAATGTCGGGGAGAACAAGTGCCTTTCGGCTTCGTGAAGGGTCTTGTTACACTCTTTATATCATCTTACTTACGACTATTGACTCATATTTGGCAGCATAAGAGTGTAAAAAGAGCTGTACGACAACTTTACTTGTGCAGTTCAAATGTGCGCTGCTTGTCAAGACATAATGCATCAATATGTCGAACTTGGTACATTTATTTTAGTTCTGTGTTTGGCGCTTGCACAGATAATATTAGTTGGTTGAAGAGTAACCAATTATTTTTTTTGTAAAACAACCAGAAACATTATCTGTTTTGAATGTTCCTGCTAGAACGTTCCATAACACTATTTTGTTTTTAAATTTTTTCATTCCGTTTTCTATTTCAGTCTAGGTCGAGCAATGTGTTATTGACTTTTTTGATTACTAGCAGCCACTGAGTCTGGATTTGTGCCTGTTGACGGCACGAGGAGCACCCTCTATTACATGGAACTTAAACATACTGACTATATGTGGAAGTACTATAGGTAGTACACCTCTGCCTAATTAGTTGGGTATAACTGGCGTGATGATATGAAATGGACCATGAATAGCAAAATAAAGATCATTGGTTTATTAGTGTGTGGTACAACTACAAATTCATCCAAATTTAAATTATATACCTACTATGCGTAGCTAGTTAGTACCTACCAATGAGACAGCACCAATGGGTAATTTCAAGAAATTTGCTTATTCAGGATATGACGTCAGGCTATCAAATTGGCAGGCAAATAAATTTGTTTGAATTAGCGTTATTTACAAATACTTTTTTCATAATATCTAATCGGTTGTCGATTTCCTCCAATTCTGCAGTCTCTGGCAACATCACGTGCGACATATAATGTGTTATGTTCCCATTGTTATTTACCATCGAGTTAAGTGAATGTATGCTCATGGAAAGATCCATCTTCATGTTGCTATTGTATTGGTTATGCAATACAAAATACAAAATACAAAATAGTTTATTCGATTAATTAGACATTACACTACATGTTAATGTGTTTGGAGCCCTCATTTAAGCAAACAATGCCTGTATTAGAAGGCCCCGCTCTTTCAACATCATTGTCGTACACTTATATTAACACGAGTTGGTGTTATTAATAGTGTACTGTGACCTTTTGGGTAAATATGCAATGTAAGTACCTAAGTACATATTTAGCTTAAACATACTAATCTTAAGAAATATATAGCAAGGTTGTAATTTAAATAATTAACTAAAAAAATAAAAAAATAAAAGTAAATTAAAAATAAAGTAAATTATTGACACTAAAATAAAACTTATTTCCAGTCAGTGCAAGTGATGTAAAGTGTGGTGTGATAAATAGTGCAGTGTTATGTGTGGTATGTGGTTTGGCGTGCTATGTGGTGTGATGTGTGGTGTGTGGTGTGGTGCGAGGAATGTTGTGGGGTGTGTGATGTGTGGTATGGTTTGTGGTGTGGTGTGGCGTGGCGTGTGTGAGTGGTGTAAGTGATGAGGTGTGTGGTGTGGTATGGTGCGTGTGATGAGGTGTGTGGTGTGGTATGGTGTGTAGTATTAAGATATGGTAGATATTGTGGTATATTTCGGCTACCCAACATGCTCCAGGAGTGCCTCGGTTTCCTCATAGGTAAGTGGTTTTATCCAATCTATTATCCTTTTTTTACAGTCGTGGTAACTTTTGTTATATACATAAATGTGTCTGTTAATTTTGTTATACAGCTGAGCAGAGCGTTTATTAAATTGTTTGCATGCAAATCTAGTTTTAGTTTGGGGAACTTGGAGAACTAAATCTTTTCTTCTTTTAGATTTTTCCTTATCATTATATGGTAGGGTTTTATGTTTTTTCAGTATGGTTTGGGTTATGTACAGTTTCCTTACAGAAAGTAAATTACTTATTTGGTATAAGTTTGTGGTGGAGAACCTTTTATTTTTAAAATACATTATTTTTATTAATGCACGCTGCGCTCGTTCTATGTTTATAAATTTTGTTTTTGCTGTACCGCCCCAAATTGGGATACAATATGATAGTACAGACTGGGCCAGTGCCACATATATTTCATTTAAAAGATTTCTGGGACGGTTCTTACAGCTCTCTATTTTGGTTGGAACAATGTGTCTGAGGGTTTTAAAGATCCAACTGAGTTTCCTTATCCTCCCAGCAATCTGCTCGAGTTGAGGGTACCAGGACAGTGCTTGATCTACCACAACTCCAAGATATTTAGTTTTAGACACCTTCTCAATGCCCGGGCAATTACAGCTTACAGTAGACGTGTCTCCGCATATGTGTACCTTTAAATCTAACTCTTCAATAGGCTGTGTTCGGTTACAGATACTAAAACATATGTAGTTAGTTTTATTAGTATTTAGGGAAAGTAAGTTACTCTTTAGCCATTCAGCTACCCTAGCCATTCCTGCCTCTGCTCTCATTTTAACTTCGTGCCAGGATGAACCAGAGAACACAATAGATGTATCATCTGCGTACGAGAATACTTTAGCATTTTCTATTTCCATATTACAGAGATCGTTAATGTACAGGAGAAAGAGGGTAGGCCCTAAAACACTACCTTGTGGGACGCCGTATGATATATTCACCTCGTCACTGGAGTACTGTCCTATTTTTACTCTTTGTTTCCTGTTGGAGAGGTAGCTTTTAAGTAAACTGAGTGCCTTCCCTCTTATTCCGGCTTTTTCCAGCTTGTTCACAAGGATTGGGACAGAGACGGTGTCGAAAGCTTTTTTCAGGTCTAAGAAAACAGATAGGCATCTGTTCCCTTTGTCAAGGTGCTCAGCTACAAGAGAACTTAGCGCAGTTACTGCATCTTCAGTACATACACCTTGCCTAAATCCAAACTGTGATTTAGATAAAAGATTGAATTTTTTAAAATAATTAATTAGTCTAATATTTATAATTTTTTCAAGCACTTTTGATATCGATGGTAAAACGGAAATAGGCCTGTAGTTGCTGACATCGTCACTGTCCCCACCCTTGTAAACTGGGGTTATAACGGACTGTTTTAGTGGAGCAGGGAAGACGCCCTTTTGAAAACAGAGATTAGTAAGGTGAGTTATAATGGGGATAGCTTCCTTTCTTATGTATTTCAGGAACTTAGTCGACACGTTATCCCAGCCAGGTGCACTGTCAGATTTCAGATTCATCAAAATACCATCTACTTCAGAATCGTCTGTATCTAACAGTACGAAGGTATTAAGTTGTGATCCTAATGCATTATTTTGATTATTAGGGATATAATTTAATTCAGGATAAATTTTTTGGGCAAGTTGTTTTCCAATATTAGCAAAATAAGCATTGACATAGTTTATTGACTCTTTGGGGGTTGTTTTTATGTTTAATAATTCTACGTTTTGACTTTTTAATCTATTTGAGTATGTGATGGTTTTTATATTCTTCCAAAGTAATTTGTTGTTAGATATTGATTGTGCAATTAAATTTCTTTCATATTTACTTTTCAATTTTTTTATTAGATTGTTGCAGTAGTTCCTGTATCTGGTATAAGTTATTTTTAGGATTTCGTTATGAGGGTCATTGCGATTTTGTTTTTGCAATTTGTTTCGGTTTTTGATACAGCGAAGGATGCCCGAGGTAATCCATGGCTTTATGATACGTTGATTGCTTGGGATATGTCTTATATTAGTGTTTTCACTTACAACGTTGGCTAGTATATTAATAAAACTATTGATTAATAAATTTGGATCATTACAAAATAACAAGTTTGATAAATTCTTTTCCTGTAAATCTTTTAAAGCTTGTTCATAATTTAGTGTAGTGGAAAATCTATTTATGACCTGAGTATTTTTTAACTTCGTTATAGAGATAAATGTTGTATAGTGATCAGTCACCGTAGTTTGTAGGATAGCGATGGATGCCGAAAACTTTTTGTGTATTTTAAGCATGAAATGGTCAAGACAGCTTTGTTCCCTCGTGGGCAAAGTGTGCCCAGGAAGTATACCAAAAAACGATAACATATTTAGGTAGTTAACTCTACTCTTATGTTCCTGGGATGACTCGTTCTCTTTATGTTTGAGGTTAATATTTATGTCACCAGCTATTATAACGTTTTTTTGTGATGTTAATGTGTTTAACTGTGTGCTGAGGGAGTCAATGAAGCTGTCGGTATTTGAGTTAGAGGGAGATCGGTAGACAGCATAAACAATATTACCCAAAATGTCTAATCGTAGACAAGATGCTTGAACCAACTGAATTTCCTGAACTTTAGGGTTTAAAGAGCCCTTAACATATACAACTACGCCGTCATTCTGGTTTAACTGTCGAGTCGTCATATACGGGTGATAGTTGTTTATTTGAGGAATTGCCTTATTAGCATGCAATCTACATTCCGTTAGGATTATAATGTCTGGTTCAAATTTAAGGGTAGATAAAGTGATCAGAAAATTTTCAAAATTACAGTAAATACTCCGTATGTTTTGAGATATTATGGTGAGGTCGCTTTTATTTACACATATATGTTTATGGAGTTCTGTAGAGTCGCATTCCACTGTACGGGCAATTTCAATGCTATCTATTTCAGAAACAGTATGTAGTGTATTATCCATTTATAATTAATGTTAATTGAATAACCGTCAAGTTTAGGTAAGTATTTATTTCAATGAGTTTAGACAATAAGTAGCCATGTACAGAGATTTTAGTTTGTGTTGTTTTGGTGCGCTGTGTTTTTATTTTACAGGATTGTAAAACATGTGTGTAGGTGGGTATAACTGTGTTATGTATTTGTGTGTCTTGTGTGTTGTAGATTCGTGTAGGTACTTCGTGTGTAAATAAGATAGTTATGTATAGTATGTGTGGATGTATTGTGGAGTTTCGTTTTTTATAAAAATAGTTTAGCATGACGGCTGGGAAGCCATAATAACAAGTTGAGTAAATCTTTAACCAGTATTCGGTGGGAAATAATTTCAGATGACACAGTAATACAAACATTTTCAATGCTGAAAGGAGACAATTTGTAGGGTTAAGGGAAAATAGTCATTTATCTAGCAATAGTTTATGTACCTGTGCTTCACTTCTTATAATTATAGTTGGCGAATTTTCATCCTTTTTGATGTAAACCTTGCCGTAGGCAGTCCAGCAAAACTTGTAGATTCCAGCTTTAGTTAGATCACGTGCCAGGAAGTGGAGGCGGGAGGCTTTAGCCGTTAAATGTTCCGAAATGAAGACCGGGGTGTCTTCTTGACTTTTAAATCCCATGTGTTTACAACTTAATTTATTTTGATGTTTTATGTTGAAGGCCTTGGCCATTTTCAAAGTCTCAGTCTTGAGGATTGTGGAGCTAATTTCAACGACAATAGGTGTGTTTTGTTTTTCCGCTGTTTTTCCGCGTACTCGATATATGTCCTTAATGTCGTATTTTTTTATGCTACAGTGTATGTTTTCAAAAAGGCACATAGCCATTCCTAAAAGATCTTCTTTGGTCTCCCCATTTTTTCTGGGTACATTTTTAATCGTTAGATTACTTTTCCGACTTTCAGTTTGCATGTCCTCAATTTTATTTTCTAAAATGGAGATATATTTCTTGTCTTCTTTAGACTGCATTTCGAGTCGGGTAATCTTCTCTTGAAGATCCGAGTTTTGTGCTGTCAAGAACGCAATGGACTTTTCTATGTGTATGTTTGACTGTTGAATCTCCTGTAGTTTTATATTTATTTTTTGTGTCTCTTTCCCTTGTTTTTCGTTAAAGGACGAGAGCATTATTTTCATCTCTTCCTTAAATTCATCTAATTGTTTGATTAGTGAATCATCCCGATCATCCCAGCTTCTTTTGACACGTTGGAACACATAGTTAGGTGGAGTTTTATGTATGCCCACTGTGTTAATTTCCGTGTCTGACAGAGATTTATTTAGGAAGTTAGGATCCGAAGCGTTCATGATGTCTTCGTATAAAATCAAAGTAAGTTGACTCACCGTGAAAGTACGATACTGCAAAGTCGCAGTGAAGTTTCGTAGTGATCAGGCGGCGACGCGGTGAGGTCTTGTGATAAGCGGGCGAAGCGGCGACACGGAGCGCGGCGCCGGAGCAGGACGCAAAGCTGCGCACAGTAGATCGCTGGCGATAGCCAAGTATTGTTGTGTGCGTGACTAGTCCGCGCGATCGGCCTCAGCGAAGCCAAAAAAAGGGATAGCAATTATTTTGACTGCTCTCTTTCTCGCGGGTCGAGGCTCGGGGGGCTTCTGACGCGGCGACTCCTCGCACAGTTTTTTAATTATCAAGTCTAACGTACTTGTAAGTAGAACTATTATCGCAGTTGGATTTACAAGAGATTTCTTAAGAAATTGGACAACACGTCTGCAGGCTTACTCTTCAAACTAATTTCAATTCCAATCTAATGCCAATACGATTCCAATGTCAATTTTGCAGTCACGTGATTCGGTACTCTTGAAAACAATAATGTCAACATTGGATTGAAATCGGGATTGCCCCGCGATTGTTTTGTTACGAGTGAAGTTAGCTATGTTACGGGCTGCAATAGTGTTGTTCAACTCATTACGATAAACCGATAATAGCGCTTTAAAATGCTTTATCCTTTAAAAAAAAGGATTAATAAATAAATATGATTTAAGTAGTGGTTTAATTGATTATTTCTAACGTATTAAATTCATTTGTGCGTTAGAAAATGATTTAAATCATAAAGTTAACCATTACTGGCTTCATGCGGTAGGATCGTTGCCTACACTACTAAAAAAAAAGACGGCGTCAAAGTTCTCCAATTTCAAAATTTAAGTGGAAGTGTTTTTAGAAGTGTATTCGAAATGCAAGTTAGTTTGTTTATAACATTCACCTAAAGATATTGGTTAGAAACCAAGAGGAAATGGGCAAATTTAGCAACCACTTTAAATTCCATCGGAGGAGCGAATAAAGAAGGTCGTGCTTGGGCTAAGGTACCTCATTTAAATAATGAAGTACAAGACTTATTAAGAATCATTATATACAGAAATTTCATTAAAATTATGAATGTTTATAGTATTGGGCTGAGAAGAAATGTGCTCTAAAGAGGACGTGCGCAGGACTCTCAGCTTCAATGAGGCGCACTGGTGGTGGGACAGCAGACAACATGCCAGCATTGTCTGCCTTAGAGATTAGAATGGTGGCGGTGATGGGTGGACAAGAGTTTGCGACTGGTGACTCAAGATTGACGGTCAATCCATTTCCTCAATCAGTAATATATATTTACAATTTTATCATACCTGTGATATTTATTTGAAGCTTAACATTTTATTTAACTTTCTAATAATAATCATTTCATATTTTCAGACTAGACCTACCGAGCCAGAAGTTGTTGTAGAGGACAATATTGTACCGGAAGCAGACACTGAGATGGATTATTTTCACATTTCTCCTATTCCTGGCACGTCACGCGATGACGCAATACCAGCATCATCCAGTAAGTTCCAGTAAGTTACTGTAACCAGTAAGTTTTTATTCGAATTTGTTTAGGAATGTTTAAAATAAGCCATCCATCAGTCATAACAACCCAACATAAGTGTGTAATATTGAAGTGGTTGGGGACTTATCACGCTTGGGCTACGACATAAAAAAACTCCAGTATTATTTATCGACTTGTTTTTTCTATTAAGTAACTCAGGAGTTTGAAAATAGTTGGGTCAAGTGCTGATTTTTTTAAAAATATTTTTCAGTACCTGCGCCTCCCACGCCACTACAGAGGACCATATCACCACGGCCCCGCCGGCGCCGATCTTCGATTCCGAGGCCGTTGCATGCGAACATGGATCAGTTCACGAATATCGAAGCGCGGCGGGTTGAAGCGGAATTGATAACAGCGCGTTTACTCAATTGTCCGAAAACATTGGCAATATCACTAGTGCACTGACGTCTATTGCTAATGCAATTTCGGATGTAGCTAGAAAAATGCCAAATCCATGATTTGCCATTTTTTTGCTACGTTTTTCGAAATGCATTCGCGATTAAAGTCAAAGCTTTATTTTAATGCTAATGTTTTCAGATATTGATTAAATACTTGCATTGCGCTTCAAATATTTAGTTTTTTCTACATGATTTGATTTTATATGATTTTTTTAGTTTTTACACATACTACATTTGATTTCATATTATTAATTTGTGTTAAGGTTTTATTTATTAAGTAAATTAAAGTACATTTAAGTTTAAAAAAAAAAACTATTTCATATTCAGTTCCCCATGGTTCAAGAAATAATATGTAGATAGTTAATCCATAATATAGGTACATTGTTTCCTATTACACACACATAAGAAAGATTATAACATTTAAGAACTAATAATATTTAACAATAACTGTAGAAATACAAAGTCACAAATAGCATGAAATACATTTTATCAAAGAAAAAATCCTATCTAAATCTTAAAATACCCTTTCACCTAACTCCTACTGGCCCACAACTGCTGGACTAAAACATTTCGCTTTTCGATGCCTTGCCTTAGTTCAGCAGCTGTGCTGCTAGTTGATTCTTGAGAAGTGACAGCAGGGTAATCATTTCCATCCTCTGCTGTATTATCCTCAAGATCAATATCGACCCTATTGATACACATGTTGTGCAGGACACAACATGCATTAATTATTTTGGCTGCTACATCAGGATGATAATGTAGCACCCTATGTCCGAGTAAGCACCGCCATCTGTTTTTAAGTACACCAATAGCACGTTCTACTGTATTTCGTGCAGAGCAGTGCAACTTGGTGTAATATTGTTCTGGAGATCCTTCAGGAGCATCTACTATAGGAGTCATCATATACATCCTCTGAGCATATCCAGAATCACCTAAAAAAGTAAATCTAATTAAGTTATATCCAAAAACAGAAAAAACTAAAATGGATCTGACTACTTATTTACTTGCCTAGTAAAAACACATTTTCTCCATTATTATTCAAATCAATTAAATGTTGTTTCACAGGATGCTGATTCCAGACGAAACTGTCATGTGATGCTCCTCCAAATGAAGCATCTACTGACAAAATTCTTAAATCGGCATCACTTATCTGAAAATATAATAACAAAGTCATTCAACTAATAATTTATTATTGAGTGAATTACAAATAAATATGAATCAAAAGTATTGCCTTACAATTAGAACATTTCTTGAATGGAAATGTTTGCGATTAAAAAATCTCTCTTCGTTTTCTATGGGTCTAATTATGGCTACATGTATGCCATCAATACACCCTATAACAGATTATAAAAATTTAATATACCATATATTAAATTTTTCAAAAAACCTGTAACAAGGAAAAATATATGTTAGGACTATAAAAACAAGGCATTTTAGATAAGTAATTTAAATGATTCCATATAATTTATCTTAATTCGATAATAATTAAGTATTTGTTATAAGCATTACCTCCTTTTTATAGCATTTCTTTCCTGCCGAGTTTGAGGAAACTTAATCCATTTACTTTGTACTATTGGATGGTTAAGAGCTGCCGTTACATCTCTAATAGTACGAGAAACAGATTGCTGCGACATTAGGGTCCCATATGTGCCCCCAACTAGTTTTTGGTAACTGCCAGTTGCAAAAAAGGATAATGCCACTAAAACCTGCAAGAATTTAATACAAGTATTAAGTTATTGATCTTCCAAACAAGTCATGATATCATTGATAAAAGTCATTTATCAAAGTCAACATGGGTACCTTATATTTTGGTGATATATCACTTCTTCTCTTAGGAGTTGGCATAAAGGGCTTAATGTTTTCATAAATTTCCTCAAACAAATCCTTGCTCACTCTATAATTCGCTTTAAATTCGACTTCATTCATTGAAAACGCTTTGTCCGTATAACGCATCATCCGACGCTCATCTCGTCTTTGTTTCAGTTGTTTCTTATGGGAATCACTTAAAATACTGTACATTATTGCTAACCGTGCCATATTATACACTTATCACTTACTGAAAATCACTTAAAACACAAAACAATTTCTAAAAAGTTACACTTTTGTTATTGGAATAATCACAATCAACAAACAATCCTACCGCAATACTGACTCAATTGACAACTGTCAAAATAAACTCAAGAGTAGCGTTTACGGTGCGCCAAGCCCGATCCCGATCCCACTTAGTTCCCCAAAATGGACACGCAATTTAAAACCAATGTGGCGCTAGCGTCAAACTCAAGAGTACGGAACGTCACAATTCCAATGTCGATCGATCGGAATTAAAATCAAGAGTAAGCCTGCTGTACTGGGCAACGGTTTGGACGAAAGAGGAAGTGCGAGTGAATTATTACGGAGGAGTTCGTGGCAAAATAATAACAGCCGGCTGGGTCTATCTTTAGGTTAAGCCGTGCTTGCCTAGGTAGGTCTGTGGATGGGTGACCGCCCATTACATAGGCATCGAGTTTCCACCGTGCCTCGGAAAGCACGTTAAGCCGTTGGTCCCGGCTGTCATCTGTACATATTTGACAGTTGTTACAAGTAGTCAGTGGCCCAAAAAGTCTGACAACCAGTCTTAAACAGGGGTATCATATTACCCAGTACTAACTGGGTTGTGGAGGTTAGATAGGCAGTCGCTCCAGGTAAAATACTGGAATTCAGCTGGATCTGGTTAGACTGGAAGGCGACCCCAATATAGTTGGGGAAAGGCTACACAAATGATGATGCGATTGAATTGTTAACACCTTCGATTGTAACAAGCAACCCTGTCAGCATCCCGCAACTCATGGAGTGTGTATTAGTGATATCATTTTCACACACAATTCGTATTGTGCAAGTTCCGCAACAAACCGTCAACCAAGTATTCGTTATGTGTAACGCGATCCACTCCTGCTTACATAGCACATTTTTACGACACAAGGTTAGGTCGTTCGATGACCCAATAGTTTTGCATCTCAGGAGTTTGCTGTTATGCAAGTTGAATATAGGTCGATTCTTGTTGCATATCCAATTGCCTGGTGGAATGTGACTACGCCGCTTCATGTCATCTTCAAATAAAGAGACATAAGTGCCCTTCTCGAATTTACTGCTATGTACTGCGAAGCTATAGTTGGACGATGACTGTTCCTGTGCTTGTTGTCATAGGCAACGGAGTAACTTGGTTCTGAGATCAACGGGGCGTATATCTCGAACAATAAGTAGGTAGTTAGTGGTGACTCGCTGTAGAGGTGTCGTTGAGGATATCGTCTATGACGTTTCGGACATGCCGACGAGGTTCTCGGGAGTTTTCGTCGCTAATCGTAGAATTGCAAATTATGCAATATTTCCTTCAATTAGTTGTGATGTGCGTACACTAGAGCTATGAAATCATCATACTGGCTGAATCGCAGCACGACTTGTGTAGCAAATGCTGGATAGCCTAGTAGATTCTTCAACACGCATTGATCTCAGGGTGAACTTGGACAAAATCCAGGTTGTATGACCCCAGGACCTATTGTTGTCATTGGTGGTAAAAGGTAAAAGTTGTTCATAATTATTAGCAGAAAAAGAGCAGGTTATAGCATATATATATATAGCAGGCATAGTTAAGTTATTCTCTGTTGTGCCAGGCTATCGTGGCTGTAGGTCGATTAATCCAAGTGAACAACATGGAACGCGATTCACTCGAGTAAGCTCAAATTGAATTGAAATGGCACGTGGATCTCAGTTTGCAAGTCTGCAGCCGATGGACTACCTACCTAGTACCTATAGTGATACCTACATATAGTATGGATGCAGCTACTTGATAGAAAATTGGATAAAACGCGTCCACAAACACAAACTCAAAGCATTTATTTCAATTAGACCATAACAGACACTTTTGAATGTCAGAAAAACAAAGAAGGCATAGCTACAGTCACAGACACAAGGCATAATAACATTCATGCTCATTCTTAAGTTTAGATTTCTATGGAGAAGAATTTGCAAGCAAGAAACTCCATGGACACTCTTTTCAATAAAAAGAAAATAATAATATATAAGATCTTGGTTACATCATTCATGTTGAGATTTTACATATATGTGAGAACGATGTAGAAAGACGTGCACAATTGCACATTAAGATCATCAAAGATTAAACCAACAATTTAAAAAACAAAGTAGTTCAAATAAACCGTGGCAGCGGTGAACGCTGGTAGTTGGGACTGGTCATCTCTGGACCAGTCCCACAAAACTGACAGCGCCCGTTCACGAGCATGACGAATGGATCAGCACCATTAAGCTCAACCATATAATATGGAAGGGAACTAAATAAGCCGACACACCCGCCACCATCAGCGACACATTTGAGTGTGCATGACATTCTCTGAGCCACCAGGGCACATTCGAGTCAATGAAGGATAACTAAATGTAAATGGTATCTTTACAGTACATAGTACTCACACATGTGCTATGCAATTATATAATACTAAGAAAGAGATTGATTCTATACAATGCAAAGACACTAGATATTTTTACAATCTTAGGCAGCTTCCACACTTACTTCACGTGGTAAGCAATTAGTTTGCCCCTATGGTTATGGAGCAGGACCAGAATTGAGCCAAGCATTATCATCAATATAATCCCCAAATTATAATATGCTTGTCCACAAAGTGTGTGTTATAAACAAGTTTTAAATTTCGTCTCATTCAGTTATAGAATGTGGGGGGCTTACAACATTTTAAACAGTACCCCATGAAAGATGAGTCTACTTTAGCTAGCCTGATTGAACTAGTTGGTCCCTGTTTCTAGTATCACCTCTTTTACTAAATAAATGCTGATTTTTCCTAAAGTACATGATGTTTTATTGTTTTCATAGATGTATTGACAAGATACAGTCGTGATGCTAATTTCCTTAAACAGTTCTCTTAGAGAGTCGCGCCTACGTAGATCATACGAGGCTCTGATAGCTTTTTTCTACAGAATAAATATAGAGTCGATTTCTGCAGCCCGTCCCCATAGAAAAATACCGTATATTACTATGAAAATAACTAAAATAGACTACCCTCGCGGTATTTAGATCAGTAAATTGACGGATTTTTCTAACAGCATATGCCGTCTGCCGTCTTTCTCTCAGCCGTCCTGCAAGAGATGTGGATCCCATTGTAGCCACTACTTTTGACATTTAGTAGAGTAAATCTGCACTTTTTTCCCCGTTTAATACTAAATTATTCGCGGTGAGCCAATTATGGACCAGCAGAAGGGCGTTATATATGTAGTCAAGATTTGTGCATGTTTATCTTAAATATTAAAGAAATATCGTCAGCAAATAACACCGTTTGTGGTTGGTTTTTAGTTGATCATTTATATGTATAGATAGACTAAAAAGGGGAAAGGACCTTATCGTACCTTACGGTACCCCCATACTTACTTTAAACCCATTGAATTGACACCATTTATTTGTACTTGCTGATGTCTCTAAAAATAAAACTTTTACAAATCTATCAAAAAAGGCAATGAGATCCTACTACTAGTGGACCCCACTCGAGAATCTTCTATATTTACACATGGAATGGAATTATTAGTATTATGACTAATAGTCATTGTTCGTGTCACTGATCATTGGTAAAAAGACTATGAAATGCTAATTAATTACAGTGTGGCAAATTATAGTGTGGGCTTGTGCTTTAATCGGAAATCTAAGATTCGTGAACAAGATTAATTAACCAATCTTGTTAAAAATTGTTTTAAATTGTACTAAATTTAAGACTCGTAATGACATTGTTGATTTATAGGTTGAACAAAATATTGAGCTGTCTTGTGTTAAGCTGGCAAAATTACCAAAAATACTCTATATTTCAGCAACATAACAGCAGTATATTTTTGCAACTGGTAATAAATCACAGGTTATCTGTGGTGACTTTAAGGTGGATGCGCAAGGGTAGCCCGCGAAATTTAAATTTTCTTACGTTTATTGCAATTTGCAGGTCAGTGTCAGGTTGTATGTTGATGAAAATATGAATCGCGCCAGTAACACGTATGGAGTTACAGAATTATAATCATTCAAATCATCAATATAGCTCTAGAAGTTCATATAATCACATTCAATAGCTATTTCATGAAAAAGTCACTCTTTGAGATTATATGAACTTGGAGGGTTGTACTGATGATTTGAATGATTATAATTCTGTAACTCCATAAGTGTTACTGGTGCGATTCACATTTTCATCAACATACAACCTGACACTGACCTGCAAATTGCAATAAACGTAAGAAAATTTCGCGCATCCACCTTAATGTTAATATTTTAGACAAAAATTCAATTAGCAATAGTAGATTATATAATATTGCTTATTTCTCTAAGTGTTTCTGAATAATTAATAGATTTAGTGAATAGCCATTGAGTGCGTGTAGGTTTTGTAAAAATGTCTGTTTATTTTTGCTTTGGGTAATAATTACTGTCTGTCCTTTATTGGTGTTTCCTTAGTTTCAGTGAAACTTTGTAAAAAGTTTGAGACCAAGACCCGTTAGGTCCTCAGTAACAGTTACATTTCTATTTTTGATCTATATAACTACTCAGGTTATTAGTAATTTACCTACAACTCTTGAACCATCATGACTATCATATATCTCGGGCTGTACCACTTGTAAATAATCTTGTGTATTATTAGCTGTTTCTTGGTTGAGTATTCAATCCTGAGACTAATTCTCAGCCTCGGACGGGTCCTCCATTACCTCACGCTTGACAGTATCATGTTTCGGAACTGTCTGACTACATTGAAACACTAACAACTCATTTGCAGCTAGAATATGTTCCCTAATTTGGTTCTGAGAACTCACGTACCTATAACTGGAAAGGGAATGAAGTGAGTTCTAAAGTACCTGTATTTCTGGTTGCAAATGCTGAGTATCAATATCATAATTTTGTATACTATTTTCTAATTTTATTTGATAATTATTTAACTTAATTAACTAAATCAACACGCTCGTACCTCAGTGAAATATATTTGGAAAAGTGTTTATGTTGTTTCCTAAATTGGTTACATTTTTATTATTATTCTATTCAGTTTTGCATATATTTTAATTTTCTTATTGCTAACTGTATAATTCTGTGTCTGTAAGTAATCTTTAGTCAGATCAATAGTTGTTAAAAAAGGGGGAGAAGGGGCTCGATAAAATTACTATTTAATAATTAATTGTATTTAAATAAGGTTAGTCTCTTTACCTGACTACATTATTTTTCTTTCAGTAACTTTAATATACAATTATTATCATGAATTAACTCATCCTCTAGGCCCTAATTTTTAATTTTCACAAAAGAACTTATACTTACTACATACATAACATATTCACACCCTTTTTCCCATGGGTCTAGCTTTGATTATTATAATGTCTAGATGGAGCAACAAATGTGCGAAAACGTGACAAAAAATATCAGCTAACTGTTGGCTTATAAGTTCGCAGAGACAGACGTGTTTACACTGGTCGTCTATTGTCTCTGCGCCCCGCGAGCACGCTGCCGCACGCACACATGTTTGAAATTGTTGACTCGTTTTCTGTGTTTTGATTGTAAGGCGACGCTCCATCTAGACATTATATAATCTAAGGGGTCTAGGCTGGGGTTTGATGATTTCCCACCCGAAAAAAATAAAAAAATAAAAAGGGGTCTAGACGGAAACCACAGAACGGCTTGATCCTTACATACTCCTCTCGCCTATTAGCATGCGTAGCATGACCCCAGTAGCGGGTTTTGTCGACGGAAGAATTGACAAAATGACAGATTTATTTTGTTGTTCTGTCATTTTGCCGACAAAACCCGTTTCTACGGTGGTCATGTTAAGCGTGCTGGTCATACGCACGCCGGTTGCAAGTAATAGGCACCTGACTATTCTGGAAAACATAAACGTCTCGGCTTGGTAGGCAGAGGTGTATCTAATAGTACTCCCACATTTCGCAAGTTGTGTTTAAGTCCCATATAATAGGGGGCGAGCCTGTTGCCATCAACCGGGCACAAATCCAGACTCCGTGGCTGCTACTGAGGAATTTTCTAATGAAAAAACTCAATCGCACTTTCCCTAACCCGGGAATCGAAACCAGGTCTTTATGCTCACCAGTCGCGCTTATATACGACCACTACACCAACGAGGCGGTGACATTTGTAATTGTTCCTTCAACATCATTGGTTGAACATCGTTTTGGGAAGACCCACAAAACCACGAGCAATGAATATTTAATTATTTCTCTGTATCACAAACGAATGACAAAATCGAACGCTCACGAAGCGATGTACAATTCTATATTGTGTGCTCCAATCAAGAACTTGCAATGCGATCCTTTTAACAATATTCAAAGTTCAGATTATTTAACCGTACTTCATCAGCATCTGATCGAACGATTTTATTGACTGATTACTCCATTACGTGCGTGTCAATAAAGTCCATGTAAATTATGTTTTCTGCCTCTTATGTAATCTTTTCGCGTACTTTGTATTGCACTTCGAAGTTCATGTTCAATCTTCTGAAGGACTTCATCTGTGTCTGTTTTATTTGCATTTGTAATTATGGTGAATCCGAATAATAACGAATACGATTGGTTGCCATAGAAGGCGCTGTTATTGCGGAAATAATTAGAGGTAGAGAGAATATTTTTACTGAATCGTATTAGTTTCTATTCGTACAGTCGTACACAGTAATTAATGTAATGGACGGATTATTCTTAAGAGGCCCACAATTCCCAGTGCAATTCATGTAGTTGACTTTCAAGTAAATTTTCACATTGTCAATGAAATAATAATAACCTTGTTTAATATTGCAACATGGTTTTATTCACACTGCACTAACAATACCTCTTTTTATTTAAAGATAGAAGGATTACCTGCGACTTATTTCTTCATACGATTACATAAATGCCTCTCACTGTCTCGTTAGTAGTCGCAAGCCCTGCTGCTGATTATGTGGTCCTGGATTCGATTACCAGGTCCGGCAAAGTGTTTTTCCGTTAGAAATATCTCAGATGTGGACCGGAGTTTGGGTTGATGGCAATAGGCTTGTCCCCTATTACACGGAAATTAAAAATAATTAACTTGATTATGTGGTTGTACTATTAGGCACACCTATATGCATCACCCTTCGGAGACTACAAGCGTGATCTTATGCTCGTCGGAATATTTTCCTGCAAGCCGAGGTAACTTAGATAAATATAAATAAATAAATAAATATCGCTGGACATTACACACAGCGCCATCTAGGTGCCACACTAAGCAACGAGACTTGTGTCGTGGACACCAGATAGTTGATACTATTACATAGATACTTTTTGTTTGTAAATACATACTTATTATACATATAAACATCCATGGCTCGGAAACAAATGTCCATGCTCATCACACAAACACTTGCTCCTACCGGGATTCGAACCCGGGACCCTAAGAACGTAAGGCAGCCTCACTACCGCTGCGCCATTCGGGTCGTCAAACTTAGAAAACTTAGAAAGTACATTAAATATTGAAAAGCCACACTTGCACTGGTGAATACGCGCCAGTTTTCTAACAAGTATCCTTGTTTATGCGAAGCGGGCTCCATTTCATACACAATATCAAGATAAATTAACTGGTGAAATTGGTATTGATGCGTATGCACCACGACGAGACGGAAGGTGAATTGATGATCCGGGGTTTTGTTATGTTATATTGCTTGGTGTTTATGTTTAACCTTGTATTCTTTTAATGTGATTCTCTTTTCCGTTTGTCTTACCCAGGGGTTACCTTCTAACTGGGGATCGGATATTCGGATGGATATTTACCTGTAGTTTGAGTTTTGACAAGTATAGAGCGCGCGTCTGTGCGGAAAAAATACTTGGAAAAACTAAAAAACCTAACTGAAAAAACTGAAAAGCAAAAAAACAAGCACAGTTTAAATTAAACCAAACTTGGATTGGAAGCAGGTCGGGCCCATTTGAATATTTCAATTATGAAAAGGGATTGGGTGGTGGGTGGTGGGACTGTGCTTGTTTTTTGCTTTTCAGTTATTACTCTCGGTTTTTTTAGTTTTGCTAACTACTTTTCTTATTTCCAGCTTTTTAGTTTAAAAATGTGAAAAATTTCGCAGACGATATAACATTTTTTGTTATAAACGTTTTTTCCTTTTTTCTACGATTTGCCACTTTAAACATTAACAACCTTTAAACATTACTTTTTTATATGTATTTTTGTAATCTCCTTTTAAAACCCTTCATTTTATTTGAATTGTCATATTATTTACCATTTTGTCTATTCGAATATTCAGCAGCCAAAATTAAAATCGTATATTTATTGTAATTTTGTATTTTTTACGTGTTATTTTCAACAAATTCCTTGCCTGGCTTTAAATAGATTTTAAATATTCAATAAGCTTATGAGTACTAAGTTTTATAAACACATATATTATTTACAAAATACTGCGATCCCGTGATCGATCGTTTCATACTTTTGTACCAAAAAACGTACTTTAAATAAATATGCATCCGAATATCCTATTTCTACTTAAAACCCAGTATTGGGTTGTAGAGGTCAGATAGGCAGTTGCTCCATATAAAATACTGGTATTTAGCTGCATCTGGTTAATTCTGGTTAGACTGGAAGATGACCCCATGATAGTTAGGAAAAGCCAGGTGACGATGATCCCATTTTTACGGTTCTGTACCTCAATCGGCAAAACGGAACCCTTATAGGATCACTTTGTTGTCCGTCTGTCTGTCTGTCAAGGTTCTCAGGAATGCGTGGCGGTATCAAGCTGAAATTAATACCAAATACACAGGTCTGCTACCCCTTGGAGCAATGAAAAATCAAACTTGTAAGTCAATGCGATCAAAATATATGACTGTCTAATTCGCATAAATTTCATGATTCTAGGGCGTGAGATTTCACAAGGGACTAAAAACCTAAACCTAGCCTAGAATCATGAAATTTGGCAAAAAGCAAGGCCTTACAGCACAAATAAAGGAAAATTCCAAAAAATAAAAAAGTTGGAAATTAAAGAGTGTCTCCATAAATGCATAGTTGACGCCAATTAAGTTTTTTTTTAGAAAATGGTTCAGAAACCCTTCGTGCACGAGTCTGACTCGCACTTGGCCAGTTTTTTTATTTATTAAGTATGTCAATTATGTTAACATTTTATTATTTTCCCATGTTCACTTCAAAGCTTTAATGCGCTCATAAAACAATATTTTACTGTTGCAACCGCATTATTGCCGAATTATGTCATGTTCGTCTCCCTCGCCCCGGCAAGCTGACACGCTCTATATATTCGCATTTCGGTCAAGGTTACTATCTATCGTGAACTATTACCATTACAATCGTGAAGTAGGTATCGTTGTCATTTTAAGGCTATTTCGATTGACCATTGTCTATAGGTACAGGATGATTGGGTAAACGTGCGCAATATGTTAAGGAAGTGAAGTAGATCCTCTGTAGGTTCTCTCATAAATATGATACTTTTGGTATGGGACAGGGGACTAACTATGAAGTATGATAAAAAATCCGCTGTTCCCTAATTTTAGGGTTCTGTACCCGAAGACTAAGCCTCCGTCCGTCCGTCCGCCTGTCTGTCAGTAGGCTGTATCTCATGATCCGTATGGACAGTTGAAATTTTCACAGAATGAGTATTTCTGTTGCTGCTATAGCAATAAAAACAAAATAATATTTATAGGCTACTACGAAACCCCTGATGCGCGAGTCCGACTCACACTTGACCGGTTTTTTTTTAGTTATACTACCATAAATATATGAGCAGAGCAGCTGATTTCTTTTCGCGCTTTTGTGGTCGGTTGTATAGTAAAAGATGTTCATTTTGTGGTCGGTTGTATAGTAAAAGATGTTCATTTTGTGGTCGGTTCTATAATAAAAGATGTTCATTTTGTGGTCGGTTCTATAGTAAAAGATGTTCATTTTGTGGTCGGTTCTATAGTAAAAGATGTTCATTTTGTGGTCGGTTCTATAGTAAAAGATGCTCATTTTGTGGTCGGTTCTATAGTAAAAGATGTTCATTTTGTGATCGGTTCTATAGTAAAAGATGCTCATTTTGTGGTCGGTTCTATAGTAAAAGATGTTCATTTTGTGATCGGTTCTAAAGATGCTCATTTTGTAGTCGGTTCTATAGTAAAAGATGTTCATTTTGTGATCGGTTCTATAGTAAAAGATGCTCATTTTGTGGTCGGTTCTATAGTAAAAGATGTTCATTTTCACGAGTCATCAACTCATCATCTGCCTAGCATTTTCCCAACTACGTTGGGGTCGGCTTCCAGTGTAACCGGATGAATATCATTCTTTTTCATGGAGCGACTGCCTAACTGACCTCCACAACTCAGTTAGTACTCGGTAATACGATATCCCTTGGTACGATTGTTTGTAAGAATTTCGGGCCATTGTCTACCTGTAAGGTCTGCCAAAGATCTACAAATGACAGCCGGGACTTTCCGAGGGTCGGAGGAAACTCTGTATGTGGTGGTCACCCATCCATGTCACCTAGGCAAGCGCGGCGTGTTCATTTTCACGAGTACTACACGTAAAGTTGTTTAACAAATGAGGCATAATGCAACCTTGCAGAAGGTGGCAAACAAAACCAACGACCAGTGGTCCACATTGGCCCTGGATCGGAAGAAATCGAAGTCATTTGGGAGAGGCCTTTTTTATGGATCTCTTTTAGAGAAACGCACCTTAAAATAAAAAGCATTGATGCCATTTTATTCTATTTTTATTGTTCTGATTTACTTACTGAGTCTACTTCTTTTTAGCGTGTCGATGGCAATCTAAATTGAGTTGGCTCTGAATTTGTCGCTTTCAGTAGCTTCCATCGGTTCCTGTAACGAGCAAACAACAGGACACACAGGACCTACATTAAGACCAACTGGGTATTTTATAGGTATTTATGAAGCACATACTGTTCAATACTTAATTAAACCTACCATAAAGATGACGGTAACATTCGGGTTTCTTCCGAATGACTTCATCTCCACGATTGTCCATTTTCATCGCGATGATTATTATGAGTTGGCGCCGCTACTCACTATGGAATTGTTTTCTGTGCATCAAAATCTTAATGAGCGTTCGAGTGGACTATCAGCTTATCTGATATGAGTCAACATGTGTATCAACCAAGCCGTTCTGCGAAGTGACGCAATATGATCTATTGAAATAATGATAGTAAGCATACTTGTACAGGAAAAACACAGAATCGCTAATGATGATGGTTTTGAAGCCAGGTGTAGAAAACGTTTCAGTATTATGAAGACGTGATTCAGTAAGGCATAGCATGAGTCCCCTTTGTACCGTTAGACACAAAGCACCCACTGTTTGCTTTTCATGTGAAATCGCTGAAATTATTCTGTTATACTCCTAGGGCTTACACAAATCCTAAAACAAATGGCAATAGTAAAACCTATTGCAAATTCAGTCGTTAAAATTAAAATTCCAAGATGATGACATAATTTCATGGGATTTAAACCACTTGAATTAGGAGGAGGCATTACTTGTGCAAACACTTTCAGTACCACTGAGTATTATGAAAAAAGAAACACCAGCACGTGTGTCAAGACAAGAACCTGATGATGTAGTTCTCTAAAGAGAACAGAGTCCAAACAAAAGACAGGCAAAATCAATTCAGCAATATTTTACAGCGGGTTTGAGCTATTTACAACAACTTCAATGAAAGGATCTCTTAATATGAAGTCGATAACCTTGTATAGAACACAAACTTTTTTATCAAGCCTTGTCATCGTTTACCCATCGCTATAAAAGTTATTTTAGTACGCACAACAAGACGTTAACGTACGAATTCAAAATTAACTGCTGTCATCCATAAAGATGTGATGGATGGTATCGTCATCCACCTGATAATGACTAGAATAAGGTACGTTGTCTGTCTAAAAAGCATGAAATTGACTGATTCATTAACACCAACAGACATGTTAAACGATCTCCTTCTCGTTGTTTTACACTTATAAATTGTGTGACGTACAAATTCGCAAGTTTATATTTCTGTACCAGCGATTGATCTCAACTCATTAACGAAACCAGAATCATCTTGATTCTATTGTGTAGTGAAAAATATACTTAGTTATGAAGTAATTCAAAGAATGTCTTGACATCATGATTATTTCAATGTAAACTTAAATGAGACAATTATTGCACCATCGTTATTGATATTGACACAGAGTGATTGATTTGCATTATTTGAGGCAATGTTGGCCCGTTCATAAAAATATACATTTGTTGAAATAGTATATTTTGATTTATTTTTCCCATTAACTTTGTTATTGCATTCGAGGCGGAATTCACACCCGAGCCGAGCTAGGCTGTTAGGAGCCGAGAACTGCAGTAACAAACTAACAAATGCCCACGTGTATCAAACGCCGTTTTTCAATACACATTCGAAAAAATTAAATAATAGAACGAAAAGTATTTTTTTCTCAAATTATTTGGAAACTACATAATTAGGTTAATTTGCGTTTTTTCCGCGTTTTGTTTTCGCCAGGTTGAAGAAGAAGCAAAGGTATGAAACCCTGTTTAGCGGCCTATGAAAACTAGAAAATTTGTTGAATTCAGAACCCAAAAGAATGTTAATTATTTTGTTCATAAAAGTAAATATTATTTTTTTAATAATCACCTTTGTAATATATTCTATTTATAAACACAATTTAAATATTCAAAAGATATGTACACCCTAAAGACGCACAAGCGATATATCTTTGCCGAAACAATCACCGCTGGCTATAGGAATGATCTATCGATCTATCGATCTATATCGTTTTTGAGCTTACCAGATGGCGCCACTGTCGAGTAAGGTCCTGTTAATAATTCTATTTTATACTTTTAAAGTACCAATAACTTTATAAAAGTTTATTTTATTACGTAGAGCAACATTATAGTGTAAACTTCTGATACATATTTACAATATTCTCCTTATTTATAATTAGCAAGCATGAAAGATTTAAAAATCGTTTTACCTCCAAGTACTAACAAATAAGATCCTAAGTTGCTACTTAAAATCTTCAAGTCTTCATTATTCAGGAATGGCTCAATCTAGACCACAATCGGGACTAGTATTAAAAATACGTGATAAAAAAGCACGCAACGCGCGAAATCTCTATGACATCTGACATTTCGGTGACCTCGCGCTACACTAGCGCCTCTAGCGGCGAATTCATACGCGTTAGCCCCCATTGAATCAATTTGGACATAATTAGTATCTGTGGAAATTTATATTTCCACGCACACACGTTGTTAAAAATGAAAAAGAATCCACGTGTGTGAAATACATTGCATGTTGAACCTAATCGTATTGCGATAAGAGCCAGTTTTCGAGGAAATGTATTAAAAAATATCTTTCCATAAAGCAAAGTTGAACGTCTTTAAAATTAATCAACTCACAAAAAAATAAGTAAAGTACCCAAGTGTTTAAATATTACTAACTCTATTGAAACTTCAAAGTTATCGTTCCTTTTACAGCGAACAACTCATGCAGCTACCTACTCATTAAGTTATGAATGTTATGATTAACGATTGCTTAATTAAGTGTCGTGTTTCGACAATACAGTTTTATTGACATTACACTCGCTTGGTTGAAAGGATTCCGTGGCGCCCGTCGACGGGAATTTTCCATAGCTTTAAGTACCTACCACTTTTTTTATTCTAATGTATGCTCAATCGTAAATCCTAATAGGGCTGGTCGTTATGCATGTGGTTACACTGCGATGTTATCGCCTATCCTCAACTCCATTAAAGTCCCGATGTTCAGGATTTTATTGACTATTATTTACGACCACAGTGCCTTCCTAGTACCTATATATCTGTATATTTGGTATTCAGTCATTTCAACGATTAGGTCACTTGTGTATTGCGTTATGTTTTTCTGATATTGCACATAATTTTCCTTGTGACTATTTCTTGCAGGTTTATTCCCTTCTTCTTGTTTTATATCTATATCAGGCTCTTTATTGGGGCAGGCAGTAACCTGCTCATATTTTTTACCTGTTCTAGGAAAGGATACCTGGCCATTGAAAACGTCTATTCAGATAAATAATACAATGCCCCGTTGTAGTGACTATTAGAAGCCATTGATCCTGTTTTTTTTTTGTGGATCACCCTGAGACCCAGAAATATTCCGTGAATATTCCAGAATCTAAAAGTGTAATAATAATATCGCTCGTTTCATAGCTTAACTTACCGTGGTGACTTATTTCAATTTCAGTTTGCAGTTGTATTATATTGAATTTTCTAGAGCTTCCTTCTTGACGATGACATGATGGTTACTTGAAGTATCCTTAAATACTGAAAAAGTAGGATTGTCGGCGAGCCAAAATAAAAACGGTGTCAGGGTTGCATAAAAGCAATTCGATTTGCCTATTTAAATCAATGATTGAGAATCAAAAAATACAGAGAAAAAGTATAACTACGTTTTATCAGCATGGATCTCTTCAATTGAAATGGTCAGCATACAAAATAGGCATACCTAGTTATATTCTTTTTTTTCAACCCTGGTTTAGCTAATCATAGTAACATTTATTAGAATTTGTTGGAATAACAAAAGCAACCGAAAATCTTACGCCAATCAATCAATGGCGATGAAAACTACACTTCGATTTTTAGGTAGATGTGTAGATGGTGTATAGATAATCAGAAATGATCATTGATCGATATCCCAATTTATTTGATCTGTGTTGCAAGTCTCTTCATCTGTCATCTCTCAATAGCCACCCACAATTATTGATGGACTGTCCGTAGCCATGTAGCCTTCAGACAGTCCATCAATATTTTCATTGGTTTTCCCTCCCCTTCCAAATTCATACTCAAAACTTAAGATATACTGATAGCACGACTGCTGAGCCTGAGATGAGGCCCTGAGTTCGATCTCCGGGGCGGGCAAAGTTTCATTGGGTTTTTTCATCAGGAATTTCTCAGAAGCAGTCACGGAGTCTGGATTGGCGCCCGGTTGATGGCAATAGGCTCGCCCTCTAACTGCCGAAATGTGCGTTTACTCTTAGGTATATCTCTGCTTATCCCTTCGATGAGTACAGGCATGATGTGATGTACTTGATTATGGGTTATTATTGTTTACCACAAGCCTGCGGGCTGTTTTCAAGACAGGGAACAGCTGGTGCCTTTAAGGAGTCCAAATGACTAAGTGATTGCTGTCAGCGCGCGGGGAAAATTTTGCATTATTTGGGAAATATTATGCAAGCAGATTAGAAACAACCATAATCTTTATTCCTATATCATTATCGTCTGTCCCAGGTTTCCTTTATTTTTACCATTTATGACTGCCCATCTGACGACTATAACATAGTTACTGGGTATCATAATAGGTACTCCTTGTAAAGACTGACTTGGTGAGTTAGAAAGAGCCATACTAACTCTTCCAGGATTAACATTTTGTTTACCGTATAGTATCAGCGTACTATCAGTGTGTTATGAAGACTTATGTAAGAATACTTTGTTTAAGCAATCCTGCCTGTTCATAACCCAATTTATTTGGTCAACGAAGTACCTTGATATTTCTATATCAGCCGGCATCTGCTAATCGTCTTTCATATACTGCTGTTTCTCTAGCATAAAGTCTAGACATGAATATTCTAAATATTCCTGACACAACATGTCCCTAATTACTGTAAGGATACTGAATGCATACTTGTGTTAAGTCAACTGTAGTAACCTAAGGGTTAGTACTATTATTTATTCTGTGGCATCTGTGTGTGTGTGTGTGTGTGTGTGTGTGTGTGTGTGTGTGGTTCTGTGTGTGTGGGTGTGTCATCGTCTGTGGCAGTCGTTGCTCCGCCCTCAGAAACCCCTGCTGACAATTCTTCGCTGTGCGTTTCCGTCTCCTCCTCCACAGCCCTAGTAAGATGAGCTGTGGTAGTTTGTCAGACTGGTTCCGAAGCTTTCATCTTTTCCACACATTTTTGATTTTCTTCATTATTATCGCTAATTGATTCTCACTGGTTATGTTATGTTATGTTCGACAAAGTAAGAGCTTTTACGTAAACAACATATGTACAGCTATTATTGTATGGTTTTGACATTATATTATGACACTTTTAAACAATACCTCACAATCATGAATTACTTTAATTGTACTATTCTACTATTCTGTTTGTTTACATCATCTTTACAGACAATTATCTTTTCTGTGACTTGGGTAGTGCTATTTTGATCACCGTCTGGAGAACTAGTGTGTGAACCGGCCCAGTGTGTATAAATTTGTGCATGTTCTATATCCATTCTTGGTTATGTCGATAACTAACTATTATTTGGAAAATGAAACACGATTGGGAATATTAGAGGTTTTGACCGAATAAAGCCACTGTTATGCAGAAATGCACTGACAATTTTATTCTGAATAAAATATGGGTTCTTCGTCGTGAAGATGTGAGTGATGTGTCAGTTAAATAAGCTTCATCTAGAGCTCAGCTACATCAACCGCGTCGGGCATGTCCTTCAGAGTGCAGCTGGAGCATGTTAATAGTGACAGCCATAGAAAGGGTCGAAAAGAGAGGTGACTTCTGGAAAAATAAGGTTGTGATTCACCCAGAAATTAAATATGCAGAAATAGACTATTCTGATTCGGTTGTTGATGAACATCCGATTTCGCCGCTATTTCAAGATTCATTAATCATTATTATTCATTTAAATTAGAGAATTATGCAGATATGCATCGGATCGGCGGTTGGGGTCCAAAACAAATACTACTCGCTTACTTTACTTTTCATTATGCTTAAGTTACATATGTTTATCAACAAAATATCAATGACTGACCTCACTATGAGTATTACACTTGAGGCTGAGACTTTCATATGTAATTAGTTCATTGTAAGATTACTGACTAGTGCTAGATACGCGATGAGGTAATGCAGTGATATACGAACGTCAACATTTTCTCAAGTGATTAAAAACAAACAAAAATGCTTTTCAGATATTGCATCCAAAAAAATATGATTTCAAAAACGTAGTAGGTCCAGTCCATCAATACAAACAATTTTCGCCAGAGTTTTCCTAGTCTTTCCGTTTTAGAATTACACTCCGGAAAGTCCCATGCTCTGCGTAGTGCGTCGCATGTAATTATCTGGTCCTTTACTATAAATATGGATAAAATATATATAGCAAACAAGAGGAAAAGGATTATAAGATTTATAAAACTCTTGACTCTGCAATCAGTACAATACTTGAGGCAGTAATAAGTGCAATAGTGATCGATGCAACCGGACCATTTATTGGTAGTGTACTACTGGGCTTCTGTTCAAAAGGATCTATCTTGGACTTCGTGATGGGTGACAAACCGAAGCTGGCTGTGTTCACCATCAGTGACGGAGAGTTCCAAACTTCCAGTCCAGTCATGTAAGTGTATTGTATCGCCTGGCAGTGAATTTTTTGCGTTAGGATATTGTGATCATGCGTCACCTGTTTAGAAGGCTAGGTTGTATCGTGTTGTATTGGCGGTTCTCGGCGACCGGGTTAGGGGCGTGCTACACGGTCACAGTGATTTGACGCAACAGTGAAAAACTATGACCGCACTAGATACAGAACGGATCCACCGCGGTTTTCAGCCCACTGTAGTGTGCGAGATACGCTTACGTCACTCGGCGCCTCTGCTCCGCTACCCGCCAGGCGAGGCTGCTCCGCGGCTCGGCGGTACTCCGCTGAGCGCTCACTCCTTTTGGCGCGTTCACTCGCGTCACACCCGTTCATTGCCGACTTGACCGCAACCGTGGCACGACGTATGGTACACTATTACCGACGCGTCACACTCAAATTTAAGTTAACTTTTTTTGGCACGATTTAGCAAGTGTCCAAATAGTGTACTCATAAAAATATCTTTAAGAAAACGAACATCGATTTTTTTTACTAAATACGGCGATCTAAAGAAGTTTCGCACGGCGAAAACTTATATCGCAATTTTAGTCATCGGCGACTAGAACGCAACTCGTTTTCAGTATACGATTTCTTTAGAATTGAAAGTAACAAGTATAGTTTTTTTCAATATTTGTGAGGATACCGATTAATAGAAGCGTGGAAGGAAAAAAAAAACCGAAAATGTCGAAAAAACATCTTCACAACCAAGCGGCTATACCGTTAGCTCCGGCGGTGTTTAAGGTAAGTGTTTTTTTAACATAATTTTGATTTATTTATATTGAACGCGAATTTTTTGTTTGATGGATACTGTTCCGATGTTCTTTTTACTTTCTCTAAATTGCTTTGCGACCATACTTGAATCGCCAACTTGTATGAATTGATGAATTATAATTGGGCTTGTTAAGAAACGTTTCGAGAAAATCGGTGTATAACTAACAGGCTCTTAAAGTGAATTGGCGTAAAACTTGGATAACCGATAAAACGAGCACATAAATAATAAACAAAAATATTTCTAGTTTACATGTATTTTGGAAAGAACGGTTCCGTCGCTTTTTGAAGTAACGCAGAATTTCATAGTCGTTGTGAAACAGCGGAATGCAGCGGGATAATTGCCTCGGTCACTCAGACCGAAGCCTAAGACACTCTCTGCTTTCAGAATTGCGTTATGAAGCTGTGCGATATTTATCTTTAGAGTACTGAATTAACACGCAAACATGCTTTAGCTAAGTAATTAAGCACTTTTTAAACATTTTAAATTATATTTAATGGATGTATAACCATTGTGTTGATTGTGAAACAATTGTTTAATGACCTATTAAACTGAAAATAAATCCTTGAAAAGTCACAGATTTTAATCAATTTGTAGAAGAAGAGAATTATAATTGAACGCAGTACGCTATTTAAGTAAGCATCTATAAAAAAAATGAATCAAAAAAACTAGTATTTAATATGGAAAATTTACAGATTTGCAGTTATTTATCCGGAATGACGAATACAATGCATTATCATAATTCATTCTTCATTATTCTTTCTAAGTTAGCTGCAGTTCACGGATATATTAATCTGTTTAGCATTTTTTCAACTCCTTAGCTATGTTAAAGTCGGCTTCCAGTCTAATGGGATGTTGCTGAATATGTTTGTCTTACTTAATATGCTTTGTCTTACCATTGATGAAGTCTTACCTTTGGTAACACTGATGGTACGACGTTCAGTTATCTGACTACCTACCCGTAACGACTGCAAAAAAGTACGAATAACAGCTGGGACACGGAGATGTCGCTGTATGCAATTGATGGTCACCCATCCACGCACTGGCCGCAGCAGGCACAGCTTAACCTTCGATCCCCCATACGGCTGTTATTTCTTAGGTTCGACTCTTTGCGGTTCACGGTCCTAATGTCTGATGTAATTTTAAATATTTTTTGCTCACGACACTACCTCGTTACGAAGTTATACTTCACGTGGTTTATGAAATATCAGTCTCTTTTAGGTATAACGGTCTAGTATAATGAAACTTGAAACATGGGATCAAGCAATTATTTTAGTGGCTAAGCAATAATAATTGTTATTTTGTCTAAAGCGTATACATTTTCCATTTTTATATCTTCTTCAAGGACTCATAAGTTCTTATAAAGTATTTCCTATGTTATGTGAAAGTAAATAAAAACATGAAGGCGCCAAAAAACGCTTCGGCAGCAAAAACTGCGCCTGAGGCCGTGAATTGTTTTTCTATCTCTAAACTTTCACAAAAATAGACGTAGGTTTGCAAATAATACGTTAACCGCAGAGTCCGCAGACAGACAGACTTATTCGCAGCAACGAACGTCCAAGGTTTCTAAAATGATAAGAAGTTATGAACATCTTTTGAATCTGAAGCAATAACTTTGCAGAACCTGACATTCCGAGAGTCGGTCACCATGTGGCACGAAAAAGTATAAAGATAACTAATGCAAAATATTTACTTAGCTAGTTTCAAAACTACAAAACTTACAGTCGAAATGGAGTCGACGAAACACCGGTAATGTGAATCGACCATTATTATAAAGGTACTTCGAAGTACGCCCGTGGATGAATGGCTGTTGGTGACCTCATACGAGACCCCTCCTTGCATCAGACAGCACGCTAAGGCATTGGTCCCGGTTGTCATTAATATAGATCTTTAACAGTCGTTACGAGTAGTCAACGAATAGAAAGATTGTCTGACAACCAATGTTACCCAGAAAGTAGTTTGCAAAATCATATAGGCGGTCGATGTTGCACAATCTAAAAAGCTGTTATTCATCCAACTGGTATGGAAGCCGACCTCAACTTAGTATGATGTAGCTAGTTCGACTGTTGACCAAAAATTAACATATCAAAATGTCTAATTCCGTGCTACACGCTTGATTTGTAAAATCGTGATAAAGCACCTAACTTTACAACGACATTACACTCACATACTCACAGAACACGTGATTATAAGAACGTGATTGTTAAATTGAAACTTTTGCTTGAAAAAGCAGAAAATGTTCTAGTAGTGGAACTTGGGAAAGCAGAAATATCTAGTATACGAGTAGTTGAACAATAGGCACATTTCAACAATATAGCTAGTTAAGCAAATGACGATAGTCGAAAATTGCTAAGTTGCATTAAAAATATTCCTAAGGCACGCTTAATAGAGTCACTTCAAACAAATCGTACGTCATGGCTCATGGCGACATCACGTGAGCGTTAATTTTTTGTATGCAAAATAGAAGCATACATTACTGAACAGTTTGTCGCTGTAGACTGAATTCATTTGCGCCATTTATTACCTCTTAGAAGGCGTTTTTACCTGCGCGTTATGTTTGACCCCAGTTTGTTTTGTCATCATTAGTTTAACAAATACGAGCATCTTCATGCTCTATTTTAACATCTTATGTTCCAATAGTTAAATAGTTTGGTTTTCCATTAAATTAATATTATGTGGATATGTAATAAAAGGGATTACGTGTAGATGAGCGAGCGTACATTTCATTTACTATTTCCCTGAAATCGTCACCACCAGTTCGTAGTCTTAGCTTTGCCACGGACAACAGCTTGCGACATAAGTTTATAGAAATATTTCAGTTTCATGGCAATATGCACATTATACGAGTACACTCATTAGTCGCAGATTGTCACGATCATGATGCGTTGTTCTTGGGATGATGGATGGCATATTTGCAAGATGAGTATTACTACCGGCTTACTCAATTATAGTATCTGCTTCATAATGCGACACCGAACGGACCCAAAACTATCATAATTTCCTGGTGCTGAAAATAATTAAACCAATAAGCACAGAATATGAGTAATACAAATAAAACCGCTTTAGACGTACATTAAATATCGTAAAAACCTAATGTTAAAACTAAGTTAGTAACAGACAGTACCCCTATTTTAAAAGGGGACACTTCAAATGATATGCCTATGGTATACCTTATTTGCGAAGGGGTTGTTTGTTGCAGTATTATGCCATTAGGGTCTGTCAATCACTCCAAGGGAGCAACACTGAATAATAAAAACTGTGGGCTTTCATACAGACAGGGATGACTAACCATTTGTTAAGTAATGGTGGAAAATCTTGTGTAAAACTTGGTGTTGAAAAACCCGAGTCTATTTAAGTAAATAGCGTTGATTGATCACTTTCTAAATGTGATATTAGTTCACGTGTAGATAATAATCATTCTTTAACAACTTCATCCCAAAAGGCTGGCGACCGGTTTTTTAAATTTTGCTTCAAAATTGCCAGTAGCTGTATCGTCTTGTGGCCATAATCGTAGGATTGAATGCTATTTTGAGTAAATATTTGCATTTAGATTTCAGTCAGTATTTCTTATTTGGTGGAGAAATGCTGAATGTTTCTCAGTCTGGTATTTGTTTTCACCAATGGGGCTTCACTCAACTTGTTCTGCAAATCTTGGCTTACCAGACTGCACTGCAGAAAAAGTGTTCTGTGCCTTGGGGACATATCAGATTAGTGCACTTGGGAAATTATCTCATCCCTCTTGCGTTGAGTTATTGTATTCGTATATTCTGTTATATTATCCTGTCCTTGGATTAACTACATATCTTTATGTTATTTAATTTTCTGGTCTCTTTTTTGTTAAATAGGTTCTAATTTGACAATGTTTTTCGAATCAATGTCAATGTAATCAATGTGTTGCTCAATGCTCTAAAAAGTGTTGCTAGTGGTTCTTTTATTTTTTTTGAAAACAAAATGTTCTAGATTCTATTCTTTTCGTTGTAAATATCATTTCCGTTTTTCTACCCGCACCCGCGTCTTAACTAGGTACCAGCAAGCAGTATTTTGCATTGTTTTCTGAACTTGTTAATAAAAAAGAATGTTTTTGTTTAACGACTTAATTGGACGGTGTCGTTGGCTGAGAGGTTCCTAACGGGAATATAATTAGATACGATTTGTTTGGCGATGACTGTCACATTTGTGTTCTCTTACAGAGGTGAGGTAGTTAGCTAGTGAACTCGCATATACTTATCACTTGACAGAAATGGTATAACAATTCTCGTGTCTTAATTCGTCAACAGTATCAGGTGTTCATTGGGTATTGTCTCTCTACACAATCCGGTGCAAGCGGACACTCGCCAGTATGCGCAAGCGCTTCCGCCGCGATCCGCACACGGCAATGCTTTAGAGGAAAACCTGTATTACATGTAGCATGAATAAACTGAGACGTTCATAATTGCTTCGACTAACGCATTTTCCCTTAACAATCGATTTCCTTGTTCACTGTGGTAGTGTTAAAACATTGTAACTAATTTTCATGCAACATATTCCAAGCTATGTTTACGGCATTCTACTATTTTACAAAATGCTAACGTTGGAGATACATCCAAATAAATTTTTAGCCATCAATAACGGGCGTTAAAATTAATCTAGAAATAGAAGCGCTCGCGGTGCCCGTCTCCATTTCCGTCCAATGGAAAATAACCAAAAACGGGATGCCTTTAGACAAGGACGGAGATATTCGCCGTCGTCGATAAGTTCGTCTGACTTAGGAGGTTCAAAGTGAAACCTAACCTAGTGCATTCTGTTAGAGTTCAATTTTGTTTCAGACGGTACGTTTACCCTAAGTCTATAGCGAATAACCCCGGCAAGGCTGGCCTCTGTATTACTGAAGCATGTAGCCGAAAGTTGCGCGTGCGACTACACTGCGGCGCGGTGCGGCCTCCAAATTGGTGCCATGAGTGTAGAGCAGGCGCGGGCGGTCGCGACCGCGGACCGCTGAGCCTCGCTACTTTATTCACTTGACAACGATAGAGAATCGTTTATATTCAATACCCATATTATGACCATGACTAAGTAACTCGCGTTCAATTTTAGAACACATTTTTGTTTTTGTACACCGCTTCCTCAGGTCACCTTTAAATTCTGTTTATCATGCTAAATAAAACGGCAATAATTTCATGAGTTAGTCTCATAAAACTTTATCGTGAACGAAGTCAGAGAAAACCATAAGTCAGTTTCGATTATCTTGAAATTAAACGCGTGTAGTTCGCGAGGAGAGGCGGTGATCGTGCGTCTCTCTCTAGCCTTTTCGCTTGGTTTAGTGTGTAGTACGTGTACACATTATAACAACGGCGGCGCTTGGGCAAGGCAATGGAAATTTCTAGAGCCGTACACGTCGTCTCCTCGCCCCGCCGTCGCCGACACCTGCCCCACCCCGCGCCGTTCGCTCGCATAAGTCTTGTACCCAAATACCGTTCTCGAAGCGCTGTCCCCTTCGATGGAATCATAAGATTTTATATTTCTATACAAGAAACCGCTCCAGCTTGTTGTCCGCGCCATTCAAAAGGACATAAAGGATCATTGATAAATTGTTGAAAACCTGT
Source organism: Eugnorisma glareosa (assembly GCA_947578425.1). Taxonomy (NCBI): domain Eukaryota; kingdom Metazoa; phylum Arthropoda; class Insecta; order Lepidoptera; family Noctuidae; genus Eugnorisma; species Eugnorisma glareosa. The sequence goes on from OX387957.1 coordinate 27,972,697, forward strand.
TTATTTTTTGTAAACTTTCTGTTATAAAATTGTGAATGGTTTTAGGAAAACTACTGAGAAGTGTATTATAGTAAAATAAAATAAAAATTAAAGTAAAAATCAAGGTCATTGATAGGTAAGGACGGAGCGACGTCTAAACAGAAAGATTCAAGCGTGTCATTCGATCGCGTTGCGCGCCTCCGCCCGCATTTTGCACTGCCGTAAAAAACGCTCGCTCCACAAAGCAATAATTGCTTTTGTGTTTCTATGGCAGCTCTCTAACTGTTGCAGTTAGAGCTGCTTTGACAATCAGTTCGTTTCAACAAGTTGTATTACCTTGATTGGTCTTTTGATTGTCTTTATTTCTCTTTTAGTTTGTCGAGATTTCATAAAATTATCTGGAAATCTGACATTGTTTACCCACACTTTTGTTCCTTAAAACAGCTAATCAACTAAAGAAAAAAATATATATACAATCTCAGTTGTTAAAAAAGTATCAGCAAACAATTTAGAGTTGCACGAAACAAAGACTTCAAAGCGAAACTGCAAAAGGTTGATCCCGAGAGAGATAATTCTAAATGCCTTAGATATTGATGCACAGGCCAAACTGTACTATGTATGAAAGAGGTAAGGTATAGATTCGTATTTTGATCCAAAGGCCAATTCAGGTTTACATTTTGATGTAGCTTACTGCTGTGTAGCTTGTTTCTTCGGTGTAATGTACGCGCGCACAGTGGGTTGCGAACTCAAGTTGCAGTGACCTTATGGCCTGAAAAAACTGCGAGACTTATGTCCAAATAAAAAATTACGTTTCGTATTCACCTTTTGCACTGACATACTCGTATAAAAAAGATTCATAAATAACTTGTCTTTGTGTCCATTTGCTTGATCGACGATAAAATATTTAAGATTTCTAAGTATTTGGAGTCATTGCAATTTAAATTATCTGGTATCATGTTCTTAACACAGTAGCTAGAAAAATCTTTTGCCATAGACACATGCCGAAAAACGTGCTTCAAGTGACTGAGACATTTGCAATACCGTTATCGAAGTCTCTAGTGTTGTTATAGTGCCAAACAAATGATTTAAAGTTGAACATCATAAATTATAGACGTGGGTCTGTGTATGTGGGTGGCTGACTGTGTACTTGCGGATTCCCTGTGCGGCTTTCACATGCCATTGTTTTGACTGCACTTAAAATACTAATGAGGTCGCTCGTTGGAGGGCCAACACTCGAGGCTGCTAATATTCTATTATATGTGACACATACAACTAAAATGCAATAAAAACAGATCGTAAAAAAAATCCGTAAAATTAACCCAATGTATTGCCTGTAAATAGGCCTATAGATGTAAAACAACATAAGATAAGAGCTGTAGTGATGATTTTTTTCTAAACAGCAAAAAAGTGTAGAGTAAAACCGGATTGTGGGACACGCGACGGCGCGGGCGCACATCGCGGGCCAGAGGAGGCTGTACTGCGTGTCTGAGAATCTGTCTGCAGCCTTAGATAAACACAGATTCACTGAATTGCTAATAATAATATACATTACGGGTATAGCTACAGAATAAGGCTTGTTGAGAATTTGATCAGATTATTAAATTCTGCGATGCATACTTGCATCACTACAGGCAGTGTACCTGACGGCCTAAACCGCGGGTTTAGAAGCTAGAAAAGGGTTAAGACAAAAATCAGGAGATACTTATTTTTGTTCAAGTCAACCACTACCATGGTTACATAGACGATGGCAGTTTGTAAGGATTCATCAGACACCTTTTCATTCCTATTAACATTTTTTTAGAATAAAAGTTCCTTTTTTATGACAGCCGTATCCACTATCTCAAAAGCCGTGAAAATAATAATTTCATAATGTTACGGAGGATATTAACATTAAATCGCGAAGGTTTATACTTACTCGTAATACATACTCATAATGCATTTAATTAACAGAAACAATAATTCGTACTTTAATTACAAATATGTACTCACGTTGGTCGTTAAAACATTGGAAGATTAGGTGTGTATTTCCTCTTAGCATTGGCAATTTTTTATTGTTTTTTTCATTTTAACTATAGGCAAGTGAAGAAAAAACTGGTCAAGTGCAAGTCGGAGTCGCGCATGAAGGGTTCCTTACTATCGTAGTCCCCTCTTTAATTTATTTTTATTTTTTGTTGCTATAGCGGTAACAAAAATTTAAACACATTCTGTGAAATTTTCAACTATATGGTACCTATTACGGACCATGGATACAGCCTGCTGACAGACAAACAGACGGACGGACAGCGGAGGCTTAGTAATAGGTCAAAAGTCTTGCCTCAACGTACTATTAGATTCAAAAATTGTACACTTATGAATCTACTAACTATTGAATTATATTGAGAATCAATTAAAAACTATTAAAATTTGCCCTTTTTCGAATAGGTATATTACGAAAATTTTATATTCTTCATTCATATACGAATGTCACAGATTTTGGCGCCAGCATCATTCATATCCTCTCAGTGTACGTACTTAGTGCCTAGAACTTGTAATCGCAGCTGTACGCGATTGTGCATGCTCTCGTTACACAAAGAGTCAACGATAATAAAGGATTGCACAATGAAAAGAAACAACCGACATTTATTCGAACTTAGAAGCCTGTTTTCTGACTAGCAGTCAGTCTCGGGATTGTGAATAGGGCATTCATGCAATCTCTCTCGCAGATCCCGAAAATTTGATAGCTTGCGAGATCTCGAATGACCAATCTCGATTCCCGCGTTTACATGCGAGAGACCACTCGACTCGACGTCCACGAGATTGCATTATCTTATTATGAACCTAGAACAGCTGACATAATCCATCTATAATTTTCCGACTGCTAGGAGGCTGGCCACCGTTCTGGGACAGGGCACCACACAGGGTCAGGGCGCTCTGGGTGTCAGCGGATGTCACATAATTATCTCCAAACTGTTTCTAAGGTGTCCTAGAACCAAAAATTCGTACCTACCATGTCATTGATTTACAATGTTTCCCTGCAATGCTTTAAAAGCAGTGGTGATTTTTTTAAACAAGCAAATAAATTAGCTTGTTTCGAACTTTAAAGGCTCAATTGGAAAATGAAATGCTATGTCGAAGGCAATCAATTGGCACTCAAAAACTGAACTTGTATTACACATATGAATCTGGTAATTCTAACAAAATTGCCAGGGGAATTACATACTTACTTACTTAAATACTTACATGTTTCCATTTGCCAATCCCAGTAGTTTCCCTTGACCTATAAACTTAATGGCTATGTGGCAGACCATTGTTAGTGATATATTATAATTATGTTGGTTCGATTTCATTGCCCTATTTAGGTTGAAGGACCAATATTACGAAACATGTTATAGAGAACACAAATATGTAAACTCATCCTAGATCGCCTTGTGCGGTCAGGTGCGCGTGTCATTTGTTTTGACGCCCTTGTTCGCCCTTGCTTCGCACAGCGCCACCTATCGGGTCCAAAACTATATCCAATGTAGCCTACTGCGTTCAAATCCATGCAGTAGTTTTTGCGTGATACGCGGACAAACATGCAGACAGAAAGAAAGACGTACAAAGTTTAAAAAAACTAGTGTCGTTTTTGAGTGATAGAATAACAAAGATCATACATAGTCACAGTTCTAGTTGCTGCTTCTACGTAAATAGAAGTAGATATAATAAGGAAAAAGCACCTCTATGTACATTTCTATGGTGTAACCACAGCCGTTTAAATAGATTTCAAGCGTTAAAGTGCTTAATTATGTCCTTTATAATATAACAACACGCTTGTAATCGCTGAAGGGTTAGGCAGAGGTGTATCTAACAGTACACCCACGTTTGTAATTTTATATTAAAGTTATCTAAAAAATTAAAAGTATAAATGTGATAAAATACTTCTTAAACCATGCACAGTCAATAACAAAAAATGCATGAAACAAACTGAAAGGAAATTTTAATAAAATTTTGTTGATTGGTTATGCGAAATTAATAAAAGAGTAATGAGCATAAATGTTGATGCATGGAGAGGGACAGAAAGACCAAGGAAACGATGTATGATTTTGTGAGAGGAATAATGATTTGAAAGAAAAAGGTGTAAATGATTGCGTGACGTTGACAAGGGAGATTGGAAGAAATAAACGTGTTGCGCCGACCCCAAATAACATGGACAAGGGCAAGAAGATGATAGTTAGTCCTTTATGCAATAAAGCGTACTCTTTAAGTAGTATAGTTAGTCAGTAAATACAGTGTGTAACAAGACCCTTAACGAAGCAGTCAACCAAGCATTATGTACATCAAACTAAGTAACTTTACGCAAAAATTATTAATGGGATATGCCTTTTTGGGGTGTAAAATCACGTTTTACGTACGGTATGACTCAATGTAACGCACTCAAAATATGGTGGTGATGGATGGATTGAATCGTACGGGGATCGTGGAGGTGTTTGCAGTATTTTTTTATGTAAAAAACGTGTCGTAAAAAAAAATTCTTGTAGAAATGTCGGAAATTTGAGACCCAATAACTCCGTAACTAGAAGGTTTCCAGATATGGTATAGAACAAAAAAAAAATCGCAATGATGGGGAGAATAAGTACCTTTCGGCTTCGTTAAGGATGTTGTTATATCCTTTATATGTATAGAGCTGCTTCCAAGAGTTTTAAATACGGTTAATTTCTATCACATAGTTGTAATTCATATAAAAATCGGAGCGTTTACGACGCCATCGATTACCATGAGCTCATGAGCACTCACCATGTACCGATAAGATAACGGTGTCCTTGATGTCGCGGCTTGTTAATAACGCATGCTTTCCCCCTTTGTTTTAAAAGAAAAATGAAGGTTAGGTGTAAACAGTTGACTTTCTGATAAACTACGTAATGAACTTGGCTGGAAACTAAACGTATACAGGTACAGACCCCAGCACATCAAACTACTACAATCTGGCAAATTTATTTAAGAAATCGATTTTCAACTTTATCGCTAAAGCATTAGGTTCAAGGTTGATTGGGGAAATTTGATAGTTTCGGGTAGCTTGATGTGCTCAAGGTACTCACGGCTACACATCAAGCTATACATTGCCAGTATAAGCTGACCTCGCATTGTACGGAAATCCTATACAATGCGAGATCAGCATAAACTGGAAACGTATCGCTTGATGTGTAGCCGTGTGTACCTTGAGCACATCAAGCTACCCGAAACTACCAAATGCTACTACCTATAGATAAACATATAAACTACCTATGTAGTAGATAATTATTTATACTAAAAAGTATTTTTTATAAATAAAATATTCACCGGTATAAAAAAAAATTGCACTTTTGTCTGATTCAGCAATTTTTCTTGATTAAATAAGTTGGAAAAATTCTATGTGTGGGGGGGACTCAGAATGCTGTACTGAATAGGTACATGGTAACCGTTAACGCGTCGGTGTCCCTCCCACCCCCTGTACACTTAAGTATGTTCATTACAAAAAATATAACAAAAAGAGTTCCACTACTACGGAAAATCATAAACAACATGTTCTAGTTCTAACCTCACATTATTAGATAGGCATTTTCCACGGTTTTATTAATTATTTCGATAGCAAAGTAAATAACGGCACTCCTACATATCGTGTGCCAGTAGGTGCGGCCAGCCGCGGGCTTTATTGGTATTACAAACGAATGGCGGTTTATCATGAAATTCGCAAATTGCTGTTGCTTCTATCACTATCTACCGACTTTAATAGCTCATAGTCATCGTCTAGCCCAACTGAGTTTAGGTCAGCTTCCAGTCCGACTTACTATCTGCCTCCAGTTAGTACTGGGTAATACAGTGCCCCTTGGTAAGACTGGTTGTCAGACTTTCGGGCTACTGAATACCTGAACGACTATTTTATTTAACCACGAGGTTTCTACCTAGCTGCCTAAAGGAAAATTGTCGGAGAAAAACCTTGCTTAGGTACTCACTTCTTTCAAAGAAACTATAAGCTAGTTAGGCCAATAACATAGTTGTTTGTTTTCTTATTAAACTATTACTCAGGTTATTGTAATTGCAACTACAGCTGATTTTCCCACGCGCCGGTGCCCACCACTTTCAGAGTATTTGTACCAAGTAAAATACTGAAGAATCAAAACAGTTCCTAATAATTTTTTGGACGCTTGCTTGACGGATTTAATAAAAAATACTCCTTGCTGCATAGCAATGGACACATCATATTTTTAATTTAATATCCCTATTTTCGAATTATACTGGCCTAGTTATTTTTATCGATATCTATATAAATCCAAGTTCCTGTTCTAGCATCCTAATTTGGCATCTGTCAACTTGACATTTGTGTCGCTATTTGTGTAATTTCAAACTCGGATAAATCCAATTCTGAGATTTTTTAAGATTTTGCTATCAAAATAAAAAAAAGAAAGCTTTTAAACAATTTTATCAGTTGTGTATAAATCCGCATGGTTTTTGAGAAATAAACCGTCAAAATAATAACATTTTATCTAAGTCAGTTGGTTCCTGAGACAGTTTTTTTCAAACTTAGTTAAGTCCATTAGAGCCAATCAGCTACTAGCGTTTGTTCAACATGGCTGTCAGTCGACGTAAACTCAAAACGTAAAATCCAGATAAATCCAGATCTATTAAATCAAAATTCTATAAATCCACACTGAGTTTTTTCAACGATAGATAAATTGCATTCCTTTATATCAAATGAAGGTAATATCTTAATATTACATTTTTGAAAGGATGAATGGTTTAAATACTGAATTTGCTGAACAAAATAGTTTTCTTCAATACTGTTGCCATAATAAAAAAATACTGCCTTTTAATTCATGAAATTAAGACTAATGTCACTTTTTTTTAAATATCTCCTATTAGGGTAGAGTGGATTTATCCGAGTTTGAAGTTTAGTGACACAATTTAAGTGTTTGATTGCGACATTAATTTGCGCAATTGTCACTAAACACCAAGAGCTGAAACTTAAGACTCAGTATAAGTATTTAGTTAGTATAGTTCGTGATCATCACGCATGCGTCTTAATCATGCGTGATGGTCATATCAAAACGCGTGGACAGGGTTAAGCCTGTAATTATGGATGATTTCGTTTATTATATCATGTTATTTTATATCATATATTTAGCAATATTTAAATGTATAGTTTATCAGATTATCATGTGTCCGTTAAATATTACTATCAGTGTTAAGCTTTATTGTTGTTTATTATACGTCACCAATAAATATACATACTGACGCAACTTCGTATAGACTGTACAGATTATATTCTTTGATATCGATAGGTAGGTACTTATATTTAGATGCGTGAAATACTATCGATAAGATAGTGATGTACCGCGGAAATCACTTACTTATAAGATTGTTTTGGATATCGCGATAACAGATAGATATAACCGGTTTCGAAGACTATTGTGAATCATTTTGATCGATGAAAGGATAGCGTTCGAAAAAAATCAGTATGTGTGGAAAGTTATTTTTAGGAATCGAGATTAATCTGAAATATCTGATTAAATCGATTGTTGAAGTTGATGTATTGTACGTCAATTAATTTAAGATTTAATTTATGCTTCCAACATAACAGTGATCATGTAAAAATACGCACCACGATCATGTTATAAAACCTTGAAAACAGTAGGTTTAAAGTAAGTTCATTCATGAAAAGAACTCAAATATTATTTTACAAATAAACTCGTGTTAACATTTCAGTAGGTAAACAATAAATTATTTTATCATATTAAAATCATTTCACAATATTACACTTGAAAGCAGAGTAGGTTACACAAATATTTTTCGATTTTAATTGAAACTGTATTCGGGACGGCTCTCTGTGGTTTAGTCTTCATTCAGGTCATGTGGGATCCCCATCCGACTGGAATTAGCTGTTTGTCCGTACTTTTCGGAAAAAGGGAAGCTTTTTTAAATACCATAATGGTAAATGTAAATCTCTTTCCAGGATTTTTTTAAAAGAAAAGCGCATAATGTTTTGCTAATGTCGCGCTGGCCTTTTGTCTGCACTTTCAAATGAATGAGTAACGCTAAGATCATGTCAAAATTCAAAGGATACCGTGGTCAACGTGAAACACATATTAATAATGAGATAGTACACTATGAACCGGTTACAGCCAGTTTAACTGCGTGTGTATTACACTCCTCGAACCATAGTTTATAAATACCGGCCATATTGTGAGAAACACTGCCCATTAAAATCACGTATTCAGGCATTGTACTGTTCAGAAATCACAGCACTCAATGGACTTATATTTTACTAAGAAAAGATAACTTTTGTGATTGGAGTAATGAATAGCTTTGAGAACAAATAGTTTTAATTCTTAGAATGGTTTTAGGTGGTTCAGTGTTCGTTTGTTCTTGGGATTGTTTGCTGTTTAAGATTTAGCTAACTAATCTTTTTGCTCAGACTGTTATTTTATCTTAAGTCTAAAACATTAGCTAGAGCTCTACCTAAGAGTACAGATATGTACTCAGTGATTCCTCGAAGCCATAGCGGATTCATTACACTTACTTCAGTACACTTGTATTTCAGAAATAGGTCAGCCAAAATTCGGACAAAATGGCGACGATACCCAAGTTTCCGATGTATGCCACATTCTTTCTAGCAGATGCAGAAAATATAAAAAAGAAACATATAAGGCTATTACCGCCTCCATGTAGGTACTATGCAGTCAGAACGACAAGGGCAACATAATGTGTCATAATGAAGAAAATAAAATAAATTATTTTACTACTGCCGCGGACAAAGTACACGTGACTTAGTACGATAACGATAGTTCAGTTCGTCGTTTTTAACTGAAGGTGCAAGCTTATCAGCGTGATAACATCTGCCGGAGCTTGCACATAGTGCCTACATTGTAATCTAGGCACGTAAAGCACGCGGGTAAACCACATAGATGCCTAGTCACGTTTTCCCTGTTCGCCTAAAGTGTTTGTGTACTAAATACTAATAAATTAAACAAATATAACCAATAGGTGTTAAAATATATCACTTTATAAGTCTGTTGATTGATTTACAGATGTACCAACCAAGGATATTTGCTTGTAACTCCTTTTAAAGTGTGCCACATAATTAACATTTTCACTAAAATAAAGGAACTTGAGGGAATTTGTCACAGTGTAGATTTTAGGGTAGTAAATACATAAAAAGGCGAAATAATTTGCATTTTAATATAGAAACGGGAACCTCTCAAAGGCACGACAGTATTTCTGTAGCTAAGAAATCCAGAAGTGTTCTATGCAATAATAAAGATAGGGCAGGATAGATACCGTTAGAAAATATAACCCAACAAAAAGATCTAGGTCTGCATTTTTCCTTAATCACTTTAAAGAGCCGCAAGCGGGTGTCAATAGCCACTATTAGCCACTCTTTGCAGGCTTCTCGCGATGTGGGCAAATTGCTCCAGATTCCAAAAACGTCTAGGTACGTCTAGATATTAGCCGACCTACATTTAATCGGGATATGAAGGCTCTAAGCCGGAAATGAAATGAAATTGTTATAAATTATATTATAATATAACATACATTTCTCCTGTAATCTCCGAAGGGTAAGGCAGAGGTGTGCCTAATACCACACCCACATTTCGCACATTTTTTGGTTATATTATTATGTAGGCTAATTATTATAAATGCTGATTGGCTAATATTAATATTATGCTACGGATGCGCTCATTGGTAAACAGTTCCATATTTTGACCAACCAGATTTAGAGGTTTCATGACTCATCAATTAAGTCTTAACTTAGACAATATAAATACTTTAAGCAATCAAACAAACCGTTCTAAGGAAAATGGGCTCTTTGCGAAAATCCTAGGAACTTCGCAATTCGACAAATTATGATGGTTGGTTCTAAGAATTGGCCAAGTACCTATAAATTATTTGCTATCCTATTAGAATATTAGATGATACGAGTACCTTTCCCGAGTACCCTACGAAGGTAGTTATTTTATTCATCAATGTACGACTCATTGGTAGTTCCTCATACGCATTGCCGTGACGTGACGTGTTACACGATGGACCCTACCGTAACTACTACGTCCATGTTCCAATTCAAAGGAATTGTTGTTATAATGCACACTATTCAAAATACGTACCTATTACGGTGTTAATTTAGAAGGAAAACCTGATTTTAACTTTATTCATTCTTATCCGTGGCTTTGTTTGCGTTAAAAGCCAATTTTTCCGAGAAAAAGTACTTTCTGAAACACGTCACATAATTAATATATGGAAAAACTCATCAAAATTCCTTTAGGTTTGAATGGAAAAATGTTAGTTGCTATTTTAATATTGTTGGACAGAAAACTTTCTCTGTGTCACTTATCGATAGTATTGCCATTTCGAGTGTTATTACAAGTTCAAAAATAAAACAGCCTCTATCAACCGTGTGCACGTGAAAGATAAGGCGCACACGTGTCTTTTAAATCAATGAGGATAATAATTCAATTAATAAAAACGTATTTATAGGTACATCATACACAGTAATACTAAATATATTTGCTACGGACATTTGTTCCCTTTAGAATATGGGTAGGACGGTAGGTATGTATGTACTTGTATGTGTAATGTGTTGTTTCGATAATGAGTTACGGAAAATTTATTAAAATAATCAGCGTTAACCAACATTGTCACGTATTTATAGACATTATGTAACTCGAAATGTTACAATTATAGCTTCTTTGAAAAACAAGTAAAAATAACGATTAAAATGCAATCGGGTTTCCGCTGAACCTGAGGCGTTGCGGTCTAGGGTTGCCAACTGCGCGTGGATCAGAAAATGGGAAACTTGAGTGATGTAAGATTCCTATGGCAAGTGCCCATAGTCGCAACTTTACAGTGGGCCTACATAACTGGCGAACAGTAAGTGTACTATTAGGTACACCTCTGTCTAACCCTTCGGGTTTTACAGGCGTGAAGTTATGTCAATTTTACAAATGTATGGGTACCAACAGCGTTCCCGTGACAATATCACTTAAAAAGTGAATATGGATGAATTAATCAAGTCGTCAATCACAAACCTTTTAAAATGTAGAGCTGTTATGGAAACATCCAAAACTAATAAATGTTTTATTTTTTATGTACCTATAAATAATGTTTCGAAAGAGAAAAAAAAATTCTAATGGGCAATAAGAAACGGATTACATTCAGATGAGCAGATAAAGTGGCTTGTCATGTTTATTACGTAGAAAAAAAACTAGGCAACCCTGACTGAAGTACAGTCACGAGCAAAAATATCTTTACAGTTAGTGACATCTTAAACTGATTTTGTCCTGCTGTAAAATAATTACTTACCTATTTCTAATGCTATTACTTACGATCACAATGCAGCGTATTTCACCCTCGTGGTATACTAGTGTTTTATTTCCACAGATAACTATAAACTAAGTCCAACTTGGTTCAGTTCCTATCCTAGGCGGTGATTGGTTTTTTTTTAATCTCAGCAAAGGGGCGCTATCCTTTAAAGTAATAATACCCTCGCATACGGCTCTGGTGTAAATTCCGCCTCGGCTACAATGAAAAAGTTTCCACACTTGTATCAAATGTACTATTGCTCGTGACTGTACGGCTGCGCCGACGCACGTGACGACCGCGTGCTCTAACGCCGGAACAAGATCCGACCGATTGCTCTCAAACCGTCTGTGTGGGTTGCCTAGTTTACCAACAAACTATCAAGTATCAACCATCCATTACCAATTTATCCTGTTAAAACCACATAACTGTTGCTTCGGTTTACAGGACTTTAATCGATACAGCTTTGTTGGGAATGACTTTACTGTAAATTTTCCCTTTTTAAACTCAATTCTACTAACAGAAATGTTCGCAAAGTATGTGAAACTAAGAGTGCAGCCCGTGCAGCACATTTATTTCATAGTATTCGTTAGGAACTGAACGGAAACGTATGCATTAATGCATGCGTGCACACGTATCGGTAACACACACACTATGCAATATCCAACGCACACACACATCTTGGCCATTCTCAACGTGCGTTGCGCCGGTCGGTCAAAGCAACGAGCGACGCGCTAACCGCTATTTCAAATTACACACGTGTCTGCGACCTGTTTATTTAAAATAGAAATAAGTTTATTTTAAAACATTTCGGTTATTTATGGGCTCCGCGATTTTTTCAACTTGCGTTTTTAAGTCGCATTCCGGTGTTTCTCAGCATCTTGTACACACGGCTACACATCAAGCTATACATTTCCAGTTTATGCTGATCTCGCATTGTATAGGATTTCCGTACAGTGCGAAGTCAGCTTATACTAGAAAAGTATAGTTTGATGTGTAGCCGTGTGTACAGTATTAAATGATGAGAATTGAGGCCATTTCGTTTCTCTGCGGTTTCTATATGTAGTGAAATCTACTTAAGTGCGCATTTAATAAGTTACTAAGGAGTCAATTAAAGTAATGTTGATAGCAAGCCCTCTTAAATGTTGGGAGTTAATCTCCAGCGATCTATGGTACGTAGCTTCTGGAAAATGTACCTATAATTAATAACCGCAAATCTATTTTTTATAGTTCTCATGACATGTAGCTTTCGCCATTATTTTCATTTCTTTCCCATGTTTAACTATGCAATTAAACTTCTCAAGGTACGTATGTTGTATAGCCAATCTTATTTGGCTATAATCGAAATAAGTAAATGAATGTAATAAGTAAAGTATTTTTTTTCCACATACATGCTTACTGCATAGTCTAGTACGTACTTGTATCGGTAAAACTAAAATTCCACTAAGCGATAAGACTTTATATTAGGATAACTATTCATTTAACAGTACTTATTATGGCTACAACGCCTTCAACATTTTATTTTACAATTCATATTATGTATGTCCTTAATCAATTTTTAGTTTTTTTTTTTTATAACCCTTTTAACAAGTCGAGTAAACTGGATTAGTCCAATTTAAATACTATATTTTTTTAAGTAAAAGATAAAATCTGTTGATTGATGCTTCCTGCATATTTATTTAAAGATAGAACGGAGGTTGCGCAAAAAAGTTAAGTATTAGAAATTCGTTAGTATACAGCTAACTGTATGAAATTAGATAGGAATATTCTTTGCAATTTTCTCTCGTTCAGAATTTTATACAATAATTAAACTAAAAGATCAGGAAACAGGGTGGATTTAGAAAAATTTTTGTCCACATACGAAAGAACTTAATTACCAAGTTAATCCAACCAATCTCTAATCTAATCCAACGGATATGACGAATCTAATTTATTTATAGTAACTTCATACAATGCTTTATAAACAATGCAGTTTTATCGTTTAGTTTTATTGCACAACCGCCATAGTATGGAAAAGGTATAAAAGGTACTAGTACTGAAAATATAAATTATCTTCAGTAATGTAAAGTTTTATATATACAATGTGTAACAGAATAAACGCACAACCTCTTAAGGGGTCATTGTACTCATCATTATGAACAACTTTTACTATGGGACCAATCCCGAAATCGCGAAAAAAGAAACAGCTGTTCAGTACATTTTGTCGAATTATGCGCACAGAAATGTATAGGGCAGTCGACTTTTTTTTCGCGATTTCAGTGTTGGTCCCATAGTGAAAGTTATTCATAATGATGAGTACAATGACCCCGTAAGAGGTTGTGCGTTTATTCTGTTACACATTGTATAATTGTAAATTAATTCTCTAGGTACATTTAATTAATAAAATGCCAAATATGCAACAGTTAGCAACACGTAATGATTTTTTCATTTGTGTGAAGCACGTCTGGGTTGCAAATGTCGTTAAAATTAAATAAAAGGTATACTAATTTAATTAATTCAAAGTATATTATAGATTTGTGCCCGTTTAATGGCAATAAATATACTCGACTTCGCCGGTTATGTTTAAGTCACATCACATCATAATGTGATGTGACTTAAACATAACCGGCGTAATATGGCTTCTATAGGTACATCTCTGCCTCAGCTATTCAAATACAGACGTAATTTTAAGTTGTTTAACGCATTATACAAGTCATTTCACATGTCAGTTCACAAGGCTTTCCTAAAAGCCTAGTCAGGATTTATGCCATGAAGATGATCGCCATCAATGTCAGCTGAATCCCGTCTGTAAGCAATTTAGAACATTTGCAATTGAGCACTATGCAATTATGCATACATATGCTTTAAGTGCAGTTCAGGGTGGCGTTGCTTGTCAAGAAAACTTGCATTGATTTGTCAAACTTGGTACATTTATTTTAGTTCGGTGTATTTTCGCCTACATAGATAAGTTAGTTGATGTGTACAGGGCCTATGCAAGGGCATTCGGTTCCAAACATTTTCGTTTTTCTATAACGAAATAACAAAACATTCTACAAAAACATACAAGAATAAATGTTTAATACAATTCGATAGTTGACCATACCATAAACAATAATTTCAAGACGCAAATCCTTAAAAAAAAGCACTCAATTATAGGCTTTGAAGCCCGATTAATTTTCAATTAACTGTTAAATTAGATTTATATTTCCTTTGAAATCAATAAATAGTAGAGTAAGTAATTGAATAGCCAAATTAGAGACGTCACATTATTGCAATACAAATTCTATTCGGGAATCGCGTTTTGAAACCACAAACACCAATTCAATAGGTACATTGTTATCGCTGATAGAATGCCATTTTTTCTGGCCAGTTCTAACTAGAATAAAGATTACCTGATCTTACGATTGCCTAGTACAAGAGCTCTACCTTCGTTCACGGTATGTGATCATTTAAAAATAATGATGATGAATTATTTTTCACCAAGGCAACTGTCAACATCACGTGTTTTCGTGCATTTGACTCGAGCAATTATTTCATAATCTTGTAGTTGAACTAGGTATTCAGAATAACCACAGTAAACAATAAACTTCTATCTGTCACTTCCGTGGACTAGCCTCAGCTACTAGTTATTTATTTTTATTGCACGATCGACTCTCGGAATGTGAATGATATTAAAAGAATATTTCTCCAGCAGTTATTAGCTTAAACTGCTTTGAATACCGTTATGAACTAAATAGGTTTAAAGGGCTCATATAAAGTTCCATTCGATAATTTATTGAAGTACCTACTTACCTATTTAAAAAGCAATTTAATTTTTGTAGTTAGTGTTTTTCTTACAAAATTCACTTTCTAAGAACAGAATTTGAATTGGGAATAATTCTGAGTGGTTATCGTGTCAGTTGCCAGTATTCGATTACAGTTAAGATTTATTTCTTTTGTGTGCAAAAAAGGTGTCATATAAGCCATACAGCCATGAAAATGTATCGCCAGCAGTGTTAATAAGGTTAATTCAGAGCTTTTATTTGAAATAATCATAGCAGTTTTCGGTTATTATTAAATAATTAAGAAGAATTTAATGTTAGTCATACTAAATGCACTACCATTTATTTACCTTGTTATTTTCTTAGCAAACTTTGTCAAGATTTACAAGTTCAGTTAAGGAATGTTGCATGGTTAATACAAGATACTCAACTGATGTTATCGAAGCATTAGGTGTGAAAATTATAATCAACTATGCACATTGCCTTGTGTAACTAGCGGGATGTTTGATCGTTGAATCACCGTTAATTACACACCGCCAAGCTTAAGCTAAGTGAAATCAATAATTAAAAACAGAATTATTACTAGAGTATAACAGCACTAATCTCCTGTTGTTTTAGGTATAGCAAACTGTGATTACCATATCTGTCCATCGGTCAAATCGCTAAAATATAATAAAACAATTCGCCAAAAAACAATTCGTTATAATAAAGACATTGCTTTTTTGTCTAACTGAAACAGAACATTATAATTGCAAAGTAATCCATTATACATTTATACGCACACACACTGCCATTATGAGGCCAAGGATGCCTTTTATTTACCGAAGAATCTCTTGAATTGGCCTTTCGTTTGTCTTTCGATGAGACTGAAAGTCTTTAAAAAAATATTAAGACGATTGAGGCCAGTAGACAGACAGACTTCAGATTGTCGTATTCAAGAGTAATTTTTAGATATCAATAAAAGCTGTTTTAATAAACAGTAACTGATAGTGCTAACTTATACGATCTAAAGATTGTTTGAGTATAGGTACCTGTTTTTATAACCGCACTCGTTCGGCAAGGTCGTCGTACTGTGCACTTTCTACAAACATCTCTCAGCGAACAACATCGATCAAATCTAAGAATTTATATTTCTTGTGTATCCAATCCATGAAGACAAACAATGATCACAATTTTCCAGTGACAAAGAAAACAATAAGATACAATACAGCGACGGTAACAGATAAACATAACTTGACATAACATTCCTGATGTATGAGCCATGGCCAGTTGGCCATCTTAGTTGCACGTAATTGTTTAAGTACCTAATATATTACTGAAAATGAGTCAATAATCGTATTTGTGATGAGCGTTATTCAATGCAGCAATCGTCAAGTAATGTAAAGCTGGAGGGAGGGAGGGGGGCGGCGAGGTCTTTCGGATGCCAAGCTCTGGCGCCAGAGAGGGGAGGCTTCCAGACAGTTGCGTCACGAGAAAAACATGCTTTCTCCTGTACTAGACCAAAGGCCTGCCCGCCACCAAAGAAAAACAAATCATTAACTATCCTTTCAAACGCAACTTACAAGGTCGATTGCACGGTTGTATCGAATTGTAAATACTTTGAAGGATCATAGAAGGCTGGTTGCAATGAGTTAGGTTAATGTTACAATCAAAAACTGACTTTTAGGATTGTTTTGACAAAAGACAAAGATTTAAATTTATGTTTTTTTCACGGGTTTACTTTTAAATTGTTAATGTTTTTCAAAGAAAGTAATAACTTCAAAATAGGGATTGTAAACATAGCTATTGTAAATTAATTATCAATGTGAGTTTCTAGGCTAGGCGGGTTAATGTCACTTGAGTCTTGACTATTGCGAGCATGACTTTCCCATGTCACATAAAATTATACGTTATTTGAATGCTTGCAAATTGCTCGTTATATTAATTTTCTCTTATTGTGTGTTTTAACAAGGGCATCAATTTTAATGAAAGACGTTACTAAGATATTTTTTTAAGTATTTGTTTATGAATGTACATTATAATAATATGTACAACATAATTAGTATGAAAACACCTCTTTTATTACGGTCCTTGATCATTTTATTGTTAGTCATTCTTATACAGTGGTTTTTTTTTGAGAATTTGTGCTTCTTAGCAGAGTAGTTCCATTCTCAGTTCTGATGATGGCTATCTGAACATTATCTTCTTTCTTCCTGATTAATATTCTCATAAGTTACATTCATTTGTATGATTTCGTCTTCATCGTTGAAAAGGTAAATATTTAGGTAAATATTTCTGTTCCATTATGTATGTATGAAGTTGTTTAGGTTTAATTTTGTTTTCAGTAAACAGAGACTTAATGCAGTCGCGACTCAACTATCACTCAAAAATGACAATATATTCAAATCACGGCCGATTTTCAATTATTTTCACTCGTACTACCAATAAAATGTAACTGTTTTGGAGCTTCAGTTTCCGATCTGATCAAATGATTGTCCAAAGGAGTTATAAGTAGACATGAAACATGATAATAAACCTCAGTCTTACTCATAAATAAAATCATTGATTCTTCTTCAGCAAGTCTTTTAGGTAACTTGTTGGTTATACGAATGCCTTAATAATTTAAGAGGCTAAATGTAATCCGACATCACTTCCTTTGTTCATTACGTACGTTGTCATCATTCTGAACGTTTCAGCAAACAATCATTAAGTATCAACAAGGGTTCCTTCTTGATCACATTCTACTCGAGTACCTACCTTTGTAGCACTAGTGTTACAACAGTTATTTGCGTCGCCGCACGCCACAGCAGGCAAACTAAATAATTTCAAGAACGATAATATTATACATGGTGGATTTTTGACACTGAACAGTTTACTGGGTTTGGGTACCTTAATCGTTGAAGCTCATAATGCACAGTGCATATCAACTCAGGATGGATGAAGCTTGCGACCCACGGATGCCCCTCAAGTTAAAGGGGAGAATATACATGTCCGTGTTAGACCTGTCGTACTGTATGGATCGGAATGTTGGGCTGTGAAGAAGATGGATGAAAAAAGATTGCATGTAGCGGAGATGAGAATATGTGGATGAGATATGTGGTGTGACAAGAATGGATCAGGTAGAGAAAGAGGATATCGGAGGAAGTTCAAAAGTTGCGCCAGTTACAGAAAAGTTGAAAGGAAATCGACTGTCTTGGTTGGACGAATCGAAAACGAATTTGTTGGACGAATCGCATGTGACTAAAAGAATGATGAATATAAACGTTGATGGATGTAGAGGGAGAGGAAGACCAAGGAAACGATGGATGGATTGTATGAGGAATGATATGAAAGATAAAGGAGTAAATGATAGCGTGTTGGTTGACAGAGGAGAATGGAAAAAAAATACGTGTTGCGCCGACTCAAAGTAACATGAACGTTGAAGCTAGAGCAAAACGACCTCAGTGGAGAGCCTGGTCTAACATTTTGAGAAATTTTGGTCTGCGTTCACAAATCTTGGAAATAATGTACCTACGGTCGGCAGGAAAATTGGCAATTTTGCTACTTGTAAATTAAATAAGCTGATGACGATGGCTAAGTAGCATGCTCTTTGTATAAGTAAATCTCCATTCAAAACAACCAAACAGTTATGAAATTAAAGGGCATTTTGATGGTCAGCAATTAAAATGACATCAAGTTTATTACGATACGTCTATTGGGTACAATTAAACTCAACGATACGTTTCAAACTTGCTACAGATAGGCCTAAACTTTCCATTCGTATGGCCGATCTCTATTGAGTTATGAGTTGGAACCATACCTACCAATGATACTTCTACTTAAGAGCTGTTATGGCTCAGTGGTGTCGGCCCCGACTTGCGTGCTTGTAGGTAGGTATGACCTACAAGGGTTCGAAATCAAATCCAGTAATGCAGTAGGTAATGCACCTGTATTACTTTTTGTAATCTATTTCATCACTACTGGGAGCCTAAAATGGCCACTTTAAAGTGGAAGCGCTAGGATAACCGTCGAAATTCAAATTTTCTTACGTTTTTTGCAATTTGCAGTACAGTGTCAGGTAGTATGTTGATAAAAGATGAATCCCGCCAATAACACTAAATTAATTACAGAATAATTATAATGAAAATCATCAATACATTCCTCTTTTCGCATGAAATAGTTATTAATGAACATATAGAGAGATTAATGATTTAATTCTTGTAACTGAGTACCTATGTTAATTGCGCGACTCATTTTTCATTAACATACAACCTGACACTGACCTACAAATTGCAAAATTTGAATTTCGCGCACCCCACCTGCACCCAGGCGCCAGAATTATTATAGGATAATATTAAGAATAACGTTTTTTTTTTTAAATGGTGACTGACGCAGTTAATATTACGAATTTATATTAAGATTCTGTTAAAGCGGCCATTTTAAGACCCCTACTCGCAAAACGGTAAAGGACCACACCGCGTTTAAACCGGAGTGTCCTAGCTCCTAGAACCAAAAGTTCCAAGACATGTGGCGTGTTCCAATCCAACCCACACTGGGACCGCGTGGTGGATCACAACCCACTCCCTCTCATAGATATCCCTGTGTCTCAGCAGTGGGAACATTATGCTATGCTTATGGTACTTCCATTGGTACGGTTCTATTCAACCGCTCGTAACACTACCGACGCATTGTTTGGGAAAAGGCATTGTGTTCGTTTCATTTACAAGTAACTGTTCATGAATAGGGTGTATAAGTGCCTTAGTTAGAACTTGAAATGTCTTATGAATAGTCTATTTATGTACACGAGTAGTGAGGTACACAAATACCGCAGGTGTGGTCGTTTTGGTCTAGGGTTTTGACGTTTGCGATGAATGTGGGCCTCTAGTTTCTGGTAGATATTGAATTACATACGCAAAGTTATGCCTGACTGCTCTTTAAAATAAATTATTGTTTTCGGATCGTTTTTTCTTCTTAGCTCTTTGGTTGGTTTTCAGCAAAACTGATGTCTTGTACTTAGTACCTACAGTAAGGAAAGAATAGATACTTATTCTTCTCATTTTAGAAGTCTGTTACTAGACCACTAGAACAGTCAGATTATGATACCTATACGTACCTATTATACTTAAGAGGGCCCTTCCCGGTCCGTCTATCGTCAACGCGAGCATGGTCGAAAAGCTTGTGGTTTCATCTAGAGCCACAGCGGCAATTTTCTTTCGATTCCCCCGTCTTACCCCGCCCCGACCCCGCACATGTGCAAGGTTTCTATCGAGATGTTTTCTTTACTTTTACAGTTTATGAGTACATTATGAACGGCCAAAGTTCAGTTAAAATTTGTACAAAACACCAATTTTTGGAGGCTTATACGAAATTTGTGTCTACAATTTTTTTATTACCATAGAAACCTAGATATAGTGCACAAAATACCTATTAGTTCAAAAAAATCAAAGATAGATGTGTAACAACTTCAAAATCGCGTAAGTATAAATTATGACGGGTTGGCCGCTCTTAACTAGGAACTTCAGTGTTTATTATGTGCTCTATGTAAAACGTCGCCTGACAAGGACGTATGACGTACATACACGGGAACTTGGTGACGACAAACAAGTACCTACCTATGATAATCGGAACATCACGTTTCTGTCTCGTGGCTGATTGCTGAACATACAAAATGTTATGTGGCATACCTAAATAATCAATATTGTCATTGAAAAATTGCTTGGCACTCAATCATCGGAGTTCTGAGAAATTATGCTCTATTAAATGTATGGTACGCACTTGAGTAGGCACATTTTGTAACTGTTATGTCTACGTAAGTTTTCTGTCTTATGTATATATTAATTATTATGTATCTATGAATTTTGTTGATCTGATTATCTTTTCGATTACGTTTTCATTTGGATGACCAAAAAAAAATCATTAGGTTTATAATAGGTAATACATTATAGGAAGGCACTCCAAACACTTAAGTTCAATCAAAACATCTAAAATTTCATAAATATTTAAGTTTTCCTGAAACGAAACCCGAAGACAGACTTACAGACATGATCACGGCAGTCACATTTATTTAATTGAATTGTCTTTTTAAAAATCTTTGTTTTATATTTATACTCACCATTTGCATGTACCTACATACATTAAATTACATTATATGTACCTCTACATAAGTAAGAGCTGAATAACTCTGTTGGTACACACTAAAGCTTTTCATAAAATCATGTAAACCCCCCCCCCCTCCTCCTCCTGTTTATCCGTGATCATGGTGCTTGCAACAGCGCCGAAATATCGGGAAATCAAGACAAACAGTAGACATGGTAATTATCCTGTTTCTAGTGTTTATGATAATCATGTAAACCTCTATAAAGAATAGGAACTATGATTGCAAATTAAGTGTATAGGTACCTTAAACATTATTTGACCTGAACTAACTGAAACTATAAGTAGAAGCCACAGATCAATATTCAAGGGTCTACTTATCATGTGCTTTACAAAATGACAACTGACGATATGGAAACTGAAAGTGATCTCAATAAAGAGACACACAAAAAATGACCGAAAAAAGCACAAACAAATAAATCATCATATTCCTCTCCACAAAAAACTTCGTAGTCTATTTTCGTCAACAATCCACAGCCTAACAACGCCCCTACTACGTCTTTAAGTCACCTACTAATTCCCTTCCACACGAGCGGCGCGGGAGCAATCATCTCGTGACACAGAACCGCTTAGCGTCACTCTGTGGAGTGCAATGATTAGAACGGCCTTGGTCGTGTCGTGAGGAAGCACCAGCAAAAGGCTACCTATTCTATGGTGACCATCAATCAGCCGCAATGATAGACTATAAAAAACTACATCTATTGATTAATTTGTGGCGTCCTCGAGGCTGTTTAGATTTCATCTCAATCACGTTTCGGCAAGTGGTTTTATTCAGTTGTTTTCAGTTAAGAAATATGTACTCATGTAGTAGGTACACACGGCTACACATCAAGCTATACATTTCCAGTTTATGCTGATCTCGCATTTTATAGGATTTCCGTACAATGCGAGGTCAGCTTATACTAGAAATGTATAGCTTGATGTGTAGCTGTGTGTACGTGTAAGTAGGTATGTATTACGCAATCTTAAAATGAAATATTATGTTGACTTTTAATATACTTGTGAAGTACTTATAGGTAAACATGGACACAGAGTAGGCATGAAGTTATAAACAATCTAATAAATAATTAAAACACTGTAATTTCAGCGAGGCGCAGCCAAAAAAGTGTGACATAAATAGGTATGCATATTCCACAATTTTGTAATTATATTGTATAATTTCAAAAAGAAAACAACAGCAAGAATATGTAATCAGCAAAAAATGAAGCCTGTACAAGGTGCAAGAAAATTTTCTTCGCATCTCCTTTCATTCTCTCCTCGTTGACTGACAAACGCCGCCGCTGCTCGGCGCAATAACGTAAGCAGATATGTTTATAAGAGGATAAATAGTTGTTTTCGCTTTTAACATTAACACTAGAAACGGGATATTTACAGTTCATTTTGAGTTCCCGATATTTCGGCGCTGTTGCAATCACCATGATCACCATGTTCGTTTTTGTCGCGAATAGGTACATCCGCAAAAAATTATAACACAGCGTGCCAAAATGTGAAGCTGTCAGTCTGTCTTTCCGTCGCTTGACCTTCCTATGTCTACATGTCATTGTAACTTTTGAAAAAAAAGTAATCACGATATGGGTATTTCAGGTAAAGTAACTGATGGGTATAGAAACAGCGTTTTTCATGACACCAGAGAAGTTTGAGCAAACATAACGTTTACCTTTACTTTACCTGCACCATCAATCACCTAGATAGCTTACAAACAAAATAGTTCAGTCATTACATACATTATTTGGAAATGCATGTGAACCGAGAAGGCTAAATTTTGGATATTACGTGGGGGGGGGGGGTGTCTGTGTGACTGTGGGGTCAAGGGGGTTTACCTGAAACGCCCCCATTGCGATTTTAGCTGAGCAGCGTCGAAGTATATAAATTATTTTCTAAAAATATTGGTAAATCACTAACTGAACGCGAAACGGAACGAACATTTAGCTTCCATAAATCAGGTTTATAATGTCAAAAACATTACGAAAACAACACATCAAAATGAGATTTTAAAAATGTTATAAAAAAAGTATGTACCTCCGGCAGGGTAAGGGAAGTGGGGGGCCACTCTACAACTCCAAAGCAACAAAAAAGTATTGCATCAAAATATTCGTATCTCAACGGAGAACCGAGACTGAATTTAACCCTTTTTTCAAGATGGCGGAAAAAGCACATAGGAAATCTTGGTCGACAATTAGAAGTTAAGCTTTTTTAGAACCCCACGTTATATTTTAAATTTGGCCTTCTTGGTTGACATGCATTTCTACCCCGTTTTTTTCCAACATAAGCATTTTTTGTGCGGTTTCAAAATGGCAGCATGTAATTATTTTTTAACGCGTTTTTTCGAGATACTTATACAGCGTGTAACAGAAAGGGTATAATCATATGGAATACTGTGGTACGGACCATAAAACTGAACAACTTTCTCTATGGGACCACCATCGAAATCGTAAAAAAATTATCAGCTGTCCTATACAAAATTAAATACCTACTCGACCCAAATGTATGGGACAGCTGCTGATTATTTTTTTACGATTTCGATGGTGGACCCATAGAGAAAGTTGTTCAGTTTGATGGTCCTTACCACAGTATTCCATATGATTATACCCTTTCTGTTACACGCTGTATACGTAAGTCTTGTTTTATTCAGTGACAAAGTTACCTTAGAAACATCCGGAATAAAATCTTGGTTAGGTAGTAGTGGTTTTTATCATCATCTTTGTCATTTTAGTGGCGATGCGTCACATAATTAATCTTGGTCGTGTCACCCACGCATTTAGTTTCAGAAACGAACGCAAAACTTCAAAATAGTTAGTTTATTTTTATCATGACTAAGAAAGAAGGTAATACCTACCTACCTAGGTACAATATGTTTGCCTCGTCAAGTGCTTTTGTCGCGTGCAAAGTAAACAGTTACAAATATTGCAACATCTACGAAAACTAATTGAAATTTAATATGGCCGTGCTTCTATGTAGGATTCATAGCTTTGTCAACCGTAATCTTTTCAGACGTCAAGGTTTGAAGACAAGACATAAAGTTAAAGAACTTCTCCAGCTGATCTACATCGAATGTGTGTGAAAACTAAAATGCTGCCCCGGACTTAATTTACATACAATTTGCAATGCATCATTGATTAATCCTTCATGCTCGTCTATACTTCTATGTCTTATGTCTCAGGAACATAAACTATCTCATTCCATGTTTCCTACCCTCAGTAGTTAGTTTAAAGGCTTCATTAATTCAAGGCCCTGTTCCAAATATAAGTTGAGTACATACATACAAAAGGAGCTAAACAGGAAGCCGTTTATTCATGCACTATCCAGCGGATCTATTTCAACTGATCTCAAGTTCACTGCTCACAGGAATTAATTTGAAAAAATCTGTCTCGTCCGTAAGTGTAATCTTCCGGTGTCATAGTCGTGCAGCAAGGTCGGCTTATTCAACTGAGTGACACTACCTATTGTTCCTCGAGGGCCCGGCATGCGCTATTTCATTATGATAAACGACTCGACCCACTCATCACCCCCCTGTTCGTTACCTATCGGTATTCAAGTGTACCTATGAGTAGAATAATACGAATTGTAAGCCGCACGTGAGGTGTAACAAAACCAGTATGAGCTGGCCTTATATTCTTTTGAGATGTTGTACTACGCCAGGCCAGCTCAGGGTCAGAGAGTTGCCATTGACTTGTGGGCAACTGTACGTCGACAATGTTTGCAGTTTAACACTTTTCAAACTCAAGGGTGAATAGTGGTAAACGTCCACTTCGACGAGTGCTTTTTTTAACATTTAAGCTACTGCTAGGCGTGCTGTGCGTTTGTGCATTTGCTTTAATTTTAAAACAGTATTATTAAGATGCTGACTTCATAGCTAAAACTTACTCATTCTTTTAACAATGTTGGTACCTAAGACATAATTCTGAAGTGATGTAGGTATCTACGTATAGTTAACAATGTAAAAGACTAACGTAAACTTAAGAATTCGGGGGCCTCTGACACTGAAACGTAATCTCATCCGTTCTTTATTTGAAAAGTATTTTAGCAACTCGGTGACTCACACTTAGGTAAACTTAATAGATCACTTTATCATTAACATGTTTAATAGCTAGGTACTTATCCCCGTTAGTCAATATTGACCATCGAATGTTTTGCTAAAAGTGGACGTGAACTCTCTACGTTCAAACGTTCGAGTCGCAGGCGCACGTGTACTTGGCCTCTCTCGAGTTATCACTCAATGAGCTACACGCCCCGCGCGAACGGAGCCAATAACCAACACTATATATCTTCGTAAATAGACATTACATGGAATCTTGACTCCTGTCCAAACCCCCTCCTCCCCCCACACTAGAAGCACTTGAGTGTGACCTTAAACCTCAAGCGACGAACAATAAGTCAACTCGGGTTCAGTCCGCCGTTGAATAGGATGCCTCTGTATTAACCATAAGACATTTGTTTATGAATGAGACGCTCCGTAATAAGATTCCATGTTGCAATTGTGTCACGGATCAATCTTCAGGAAAGCCACTGGTAGGTACTGGTAATTAATAAGTGTTTCAGTTCACAACACGCGCATGGATTACTAGATATTTTCTCGCATTGATGCCTTCAGCTTGTAGAGGATTTCATACATGTTTACCAACAGGGGGCCCACAAATCCCTCACTACAACCAGGCAAACTGGTGCAAAAAGAACCTTACAGCACTCTATGTAATAAAGCCTCTTTGACACGCATCTGAACACCTATATTGAGCTTATCAATATCCTGGACTAAAAGTTCTGATGGATTAAATTTTTTTACCCAGCACATTTGCATCTTAAAGGAACCTCCAATAACGACTTTCTTGTCTTGGAGTATGTTATAATAATATTAGTTTACAGGCCACACTATACATGTACCTATCTGTGTTCTTAACGCTCGACGCTCTATCGTCTTGACGAGTGACGCTTAATAGGTACCTACCTATTTAACAGCATGACTTCCTGAAAAGTCAACAAGGCAACTGCTTCATTATTCAAATATTTGTTTGTTTTTAAATCATTTTCTCGTCTAATCCATGCTCAAATCTATTATCTCTACTTTTTAATTTCTCTAATGCCTTGTTTACGCATCCATAATATTTAGATAATCACCTGAAGTTATGACGCTGATAAAAAATGTCTATGATATCTTCTAAGAAACCTGCGATCTTAGCATTATCATTATCAATATCCATAAATTAAAGCGGCTGTAAACTTTGCTTCATATCTTTCCAGACAGCATAATTGAAGTGCTGAGCGCGTATGGACCAAATAATTGGATGAAAACACGCCGCGCGCTGCAACATTAACTTAATTTGTGAAGTAACTGCACATCGTCGCGGTCCGTAAATGTCATTCAATTTGGCCACGCCAGAAAGTGGTTACAATTTGCCCAATTTAGCTGAACTACGCACACTTATTCCGAGTGTTTACCTGACCGAACTGGACAATGTTTGGGTACAGCGTGACCAATCAAACGGCTTGGGAAGTTGGTCTCGCATGGCTGCGTTCTCAAGGATTCGTCTCAACTTTTTACGCTCACACTTCTCCCCATTCAGTTCACAGACCATTTCAAGTGCTAAATCGTTTAGATCCGGCTTAGCACAAGACCAATCAATTTTGCGATTCAATTCAATTGTGGGACGAGACATTTTGTGCAAATAAGGACGCCGGACGAACAGGCTAAATTTGAACCGGGTGTCACACTTATATGTTATAACCTACATAGTTAAATTAACTTAATTCATTTGGTAAAGTCTATTAACCAAAAATCTATTCATAATAAAATTGTTACAGGCCGATGTCTGTACATTGAAGATATTGAAAAAATAATGTATAAAATTGAGAGTATTATAGAGCACCAAGCGCGCGCACATCACGAAAAAACTACTGCATGGATTTGAACGCAGTTTTCAAAATATAGGCTACATTAGTTATAGTTTTGGACCCGATAGGTGGCAGGCAAAGCAAGAGCGGGTCGCTAGTTTCAAATAAAATCTGTTTGAAAAGTCTGTTTAAGGAAATAATAGTTTAACATTAACATGCATTGCATTCCAAGATTTCCTCCAAAATAATCAAGAAAACATCCGAAAATGACTCAAATTTTGTACCTAGAATTTAAAATCATCGAATAAATTGAACATGCCAAAGGTTGTTCACGTTCTAAAAAAGTTATCAAAATGTAATGTTTTGTGTATCTTTTGGTTTCGTCGAATATTTTATTTTTCGAATATAGAGAAAATAAATGTTAAAAAATTAATGTTAAATTATAGTGTTATTTTATGTTTTTGTTTGTGAATTATCAACGAAAAAAACTTATGAAACTTTTACCTGAAAGTATTCCCAAGGTACTAGGATCGCAGAGTCCGCGACGAGTAAATAATTTTCAGACTTTTCAAGCGCGCGAATTTGAACGTTAGTCTTCAGGTTTTCATAGTACCTATTTTCATCTGTGGTGTTATTGTTTATAATCGAATATTACGTGTCTTTCAACTTTCAAGGTGACTCTAAAAGAAGACGTTGAGTTCGTTTAACTAATATTGATTAATGAGAGACGCAGAAACCAGCGTTTATTGTTTAGGATGTAAAAATAGTACCTAACACTTTGGTACTGTTGGTTGTCTGCCAAAACGGTACGTATGAATAATATACTACCTATCTTTCATAATAGCGGGCAGTTTTTTTATGGTGGTTTATTTAGTTTTGTAATGGTTTTCTTATTCTCTTTATTGATTTATCCTTAGATAGACCTGTTTTTTACAAAATTCACAATCACGTTTTGTCTACAACGAAATGATTCTTTTACTCCACTCTAATAAGTACTTCCTACTCTTAAAATCTCTTAATGTTTTCGGATGCAATTTCTACAGACTCGTACAATCTTCCTCAATGGAAACCCAAACGTGGATTTTTCCAAATTATTCAATCAATGTTAGATAAAATTAAATTACTAACTCAATAGTCACACCGACCGTTTAAAGTCGCAAATAAGAAAGTTTGTCACAAATATTTGACGGTCGTGACAGATTAGAATTAGCGTGTTTTACGTCACGACTGGGGGCGTGTCTCTTCTCGACAAATCAATCAAGCATCGTTGTCGCGTGATTAAGGTGAAAATGCGCACAATCTGTAACAATAAGTATGTGTCGTCACATAAGTGCTCTAACCATTAGACCATCATCGTGACTATTGCCACAAGTAGCTATTATGGGGAGCAACTCCGGTCACAATGGGCTTCGTGCCGCGCTATTGACATTGGCTATAGGTATTTGTCACAAATATTGTCACTGTCATGCGACTATAATAAAGAACATCACGGATTGAACTGTATTCCATGTAAATTGTTTGTGCAGTATCGTCTCGCTGTATCCCACGAAACGAGTGAAGTTTTCAGAAGAGGACTTTAATTTTCAATACAATAGTAGGTTTTTCATCGAAATATTTCTTATGAAATTCAATGATATGAAAGAAATAAATCAGCTTTATACTGCTGTTTTTTTGTTGAATACCTGTTTCAATTTCAGGATAAACTCAATACGCATTCGTTCATACTTGAGTTTTTCCGTGTAAAAACACATATTCTTTGTATACCAATACCTCACTAGTTTCAGTATTTTTTTATTAATATTTTTGATAGTGATGATACGTGTGTCTTTTTACAATAAACCAATGAACAAACAAAATCGTCACACACGAACTAAAGTGCGATTTTGGACAACTATCTATGTTAACGTATGCACTAGTGTTAGGTTTCGTTTTAAAACAACATCTTTAAGAACATCAAGACATCAAGAATGATAATTTAATTATGTACCTAGGTACTTCATTTATTTAGTCACCATGGCCAAAAATGACGGACTTACAAAGTTACATACATAACTTAACAGGGTATCGTAGGTTAGTAGGTAAATAAACTTGCATTAATCGTTCCTTGCAGTCCACCTCCCACCCTTTAGTGGCCTCCTTCGTCATACCGCCCCCCTTACCCCTCCCCCCTGACCCTTTCGTTATACGCCTTACGTATTAGATTTTTTTTTCTGAATTTCTACCTTTCCTAATGCGTGCATTATCTACCACATAGGTACTTAGTAGGTAGCCTGTAACTAATAAATATAGATATACCTATATTAATTATAACGCAAGCAATAATCATTTGACTCTCTTGTTATTTATTAGTGACAACTAAAGCCGAATAAGAAGCGGATGTCTAAATCTAAATATTATGTACTATTATGTAACTAAACGTTCTATGATATGTACTTATAAACTTAGATATTAGGAGTAAGGTTGAACTATCAAGCTATTACGTTCACAATGTTGGACTTGTGACCTCTCTATGGAGAGAGTGGAGGTAGTTAATCCACCTCGAGGACTCAGTGCGGGTTGACAGATGTCACAATCATGTCATTGAATTTTATGTTCTATTACCTACCGTTTATTTTCTTTTTGACTCAACTGCTAACGACTGATGATTTTTCAGGACCTCGGTAAATCTGAAAGTTAGTAAGTAGTTACAGCGCAGTATACGGACGAATCCACGCACAACTAGTGTGTATGTATTATGCTGGTGTATTGGGCAGTTTAGATATGATTCAATTATTCTTACACAACCTCGAAGGTATCCCGATTGATCTAGTCGCAATCAATAGTTTATTAATGTTTACTACATGAGACGTGAACGAACAATTCTGACTATATTAGTAGTAGCTATTTGTGGAAGTATGAAATTTTTATATTCAATAGCGACGCGAACACTTGCGCGATACTGTAACTGACAGATTCAAAGCCAGTTGCTTACTCCCTGAAATATTAACGTACAGTCAAGGAAACTATACCTAATCGTTGTTCAGTAAATTAAGTAATGACTTGAACAGAGACAATTGTGTACACCGCCTTAATTTACCTTGCTGTCACTTTTTTTAATTGCCTATTTTTATTTTTTATCTGCTTGTCATTCAATGGCTATCGGAAGGTAAATCAAAGGAGTGTGACTTCTTTTCGTTATACAGGGTGGACATAGAATTTTTTCATAGATAATTTAATGGGGGGCTTCAGAATGATATAGGTACTGAATACCTGATAACCGTTTTAGTGTCGGTGGCCCTTCCACCTTGTATGCTATACAAAGTAGTGCGCCTACAATATATTTCTACGAGTGTACACACGGCTACACATCAAGCTATACATTCCAGTTTATGCTGATCTCTCATTGTATAGGATTTCCGTACAATGCGAGGTCAGCTTATACTGGAAATGTATAGCTTGATGTGTAGCCGTGTGGACATGTTTATGGTCAAGAATACGACGATGTTCAGAATTAAATTCGTAAAGTTATCAAACAATACACGGTCTGCTACGTAAATAAAAGTATGCGAACACCATAAATAATATGACAATGTGATGTTTTGGGGTTACGCATTGCGAATATAAAAACTCTTCATTCTACCTATTGAAGAATGGGTCGATTGACTATGGAAAATTAATATAAAATCAAATCACGTGTTCTGATCGAACATTGATTTAGTATTCTATGTGTAGTAGAGATACTTAAATTATTTTACGGCAATGTTTTCACAATAGCACGGTTTTTTATTTCTTATAATTTGATTTGATTCAATCATAAGGTGTACCATTACCGTTATTAAAACATTGATCACGGTTTCTATGTATGGAACTCGTGCATTTAATAACACTCGAGCTTGACGCTTTTTTGCAAACCAAGCGACCGGTTCGTTTCAAAAATTTTAAAACCAGTTCAATCCAGTATCACGCGCAATCTGTCTTGTCGGCAAACAGAGGCCACACATACAAGATGTTCAAAATACGCACTTAAAACAAACCACCAAAGTTTAGAATAGCGTAATGAAAGTAGAAATTAACTAACTTGGTCTGACTGAATAAAATTAGGGGAACTGAATCGCATGAGTGTAAAGCATTCAATACTTTTATGAATCATTTCGTTGCAGCCGGCAAGGTAGCCCTTAATTTATATGCTAGATTCTTTAAGTTGATAAAACTACTGGTTTTTGTGTACCTAAATGCGTTTACCAACTCGTAAAGTAAAATGAGCCAAAGGATTGAGCTTAGCCATCTATTCGCTATTTTCTAGTAGTTCTCACTAAATTTATTGCCTGAAAATCTGTAAAACTTTCTATTTTTGTTCTGTTCTGGTTAGCTGAACTGAAGTCTTGTCTTCCAGAGAAAAATAATGTATGATTAATAGGAACTGTTACAACAACAAACACACAGGCTGCTCTTGAATAAAAAAATGCCCAGAAGCTAGAATGGTCTGCAGATAAACTATGGTCGGGAAACACGAGAGCGAATCGCGGTCAGAGTTCAAGCAACAAGATTCTTAAAATTCGCCAACGTTAGTAATCCTGTGGGAGATCTGCGTTTCGTACTTACGCGGCCGCGATGACTATTTATGTCTTCCCGAAATAGCAACGGCGTGGTCACATGGCCACCGACCGAGCCGGCGAGCCCCTGCAACGATCACCGGCTACGTCACCGTAGCGTCACATTCAATGAAACTTGTGTACATTTCTGATTCTGGAACGTTACCATTAATCCCGACGAAAGCGAATTTTTTAAACACCATTTTATCCTCGGAACAGTATCCTCATAAGTTATGATATGACCTCTTGTATTTCTTGCTATAATTTGATAACTTTATTTAGACCATTTTCTCGTTTTTTCAGAAACCTCAAATGCGGCCGATGATAGTTGAATATGACCCCAAGAAAAAAGGAGTCAAAAATGACTTATCAGATATCGTCATGGTCAAGTAAGTGACGATGTTCCGTACAATCTGCAACGAGGATGCCACTAGAGCGACAATCACTGAATCAGCTTTGATTGCCCATTTTGTGTTGTCAATAATTAATTTCAGTTTGATCTGGTGCCACATTCGATCAATGATTATGTTGTACTGCTTAGTAATTAATTAGAAATTAAAAGAAACATTAAAGCATGCTTCACAGCTTACCTCATTTTTGTTTCTGTTCAGCAATTGATATTTTAATTGTGGAATATCTTGTCAGATTTGCCTTAAACCTAATAATTTTTGACGTTTTTATTTCTACAGGACATTGAAAAGAAAATGTATACCTATTAGATTTTATGAGCAAGGTTAAAATATCCTAAATCGGTAGCAATTAGAAGTTCAAATGAGTGCGCTCCCAGTGCACCGAGTGCGCCAGGCCAGCTCTGCGCTCTGTCGCATGTCTCACGCCCTGGTCGAGTCTCACTGTTTTTTTTGACAAATTTATGTTTTGTCGTGGTATTTTATATTGTATGTTGACTGTTAAGTACTCGCTCCTTAAAATGAGCTAAAATGCTCGAAGCTGTACGGAGACGATCCGGGAAGACGAGTGCTGCTTCCACGAGATAAATGTCGTTCGTCGACCTTGATCATCTTGCAATGGACTCATACACCGGTACATCATTCCATTTTATGGTTTCAATTTTGTTTATTTAATTTGTTTTGTTTGGTAATGGTAAAAATTTGGAGATACTTGCGTACGAATGGTGCCCAAGTCCGCTGCCATTGCGCCGACGCGTGCGCCGGCCGTGTGCGGCGGCCACGAGTGCGCCATCTCTGTTCAGGCTCGGGATTGGCTCGCAAACTGGCGATTTGTACAAATTTGATTTAGCTTTATGTTCTGTTTACATGTCTGTCTCTACCTTATTCCTAACTAAATTCAGTAATCCTAGAGATACAATATATTATTGTCAAAATGTTTACTAGTAAGCAATCCAACCATCTCTGCAACTCCATTGTCCAATTGCCATCTTTGTCCGTTAAGTTTATAGACTTCACATTTTTGATAATAACGTAAAGCTGTATTGAATTTAACGGTTGAGCCACCTATTTGTAAATGCCAAGTCTTAACAGAGTGAAGCGCACACAAACAAAATATATTATACTTTATTTTGGAGACCATAATGAATGTATCACACTTCACACCACAACACTCACACAGAGTAATGCAGCTTACAATCAGTAAATAATCTTGATCATTCGCGAACAGTTCATAGCCACAGAATCAGTATACATAATATTGCGATGCGAGTAGTGTCATGTAACTTAATGGAACCCGCGGCCGCGACATCCACACCTCGTTCGATTCACATTATAGCTTGAAATGTGGCGCTTTATGTGTTCTCGCTACCATTACATAGATCAGCTTTAAATTCAATTGATTAGAAACTACACTTTGTTACCCACCTCACTTCTAACCTATCAACACCACTTTACTTAGTTTGTAATGTAATGTTAGCCGAAACAGTTGTTATAACAGTATTTGGGAATGTTTTACAGGTACAAAGTTGACCCAAATGAGATCCCAGTGGAACAACAGGCAGGCTCCACCCTGCCCCTCATGGAGATCCCGGGCAGGGACATTGAGGCTGATGAGGACTATAATCCTTTCGAGCATAGGAAGCTGGCGCATCCCACATCGTAAGTGTACCAAGTTAAATATTATGGAAGCGGAATCACGCTCGTTAAAGACACATCCAGAACAATGGAGTATTTCATTCACAATATTAATCGGATACTTCTCTTTCCAGGGATATGGATACTCTAATTCATTTGTTGAAAGGATCCCTCGGTAGTGGGATATTGGCTATGCCTATGGCATTCCACAACGCGGGTCTATACTTCGGCCTGATAGCAACGTTCGCCATCGGAGGTATTTGCACGTACTGCGTGCACGTACTGGTGAGAACAGCACACGAGCTCTGCAGACGGTTGCAGAAGCCCTCGCTAGGGTTCGCTGAGACTGCTGAAGCCGCTTTCTTATCTGGACCACCCGCCGTGCATAAATTCTCTCGACTTGCCAAGTAAGTTCTATAAATCAATAAACCATACTGATCCATACTGATTACTTTCTGATATACCTACTGCGTAAACTGCTTTAAATAACCAAAACCTTAATCTATTTTTTAATGTTTCAGAGCAATGATCAACTGGTTCCTGGTCATCGACTTGCTGGGCTGCTGCTGTGTGTACATCGTGTTTGTGGCCAAAAACGTTCAGCAAGTGGTAAACTTCTACGCAAAGGATACTCCGTATTACGACATGAATGTTCGGTACTACATGGTTGTACTTCTCCCACTGCTCATCCTCATGAATTTGATAAGGAACCTGAAATATTTGGCGCCATTCTCGATGATAGCTAACTTACTGGTCGGAACTGGAATGGGAATTACTTTCTATTATCTGTTCCAAGATATTCCTAGTTTGAGCGAACGCGAGTCTTTCACTGGTATTGCGCGCTTACCAACCTTCTTCGGAACCGCCATCTTCGCTCTGGAAGGTATTGGCGTCGTCATGCCCCTAGAGAACAACATGAAGACCCCCACCCACTTCATCGGATGCCCTGGCGTACTTAACACCGGAATGTTCTTCGTGGTTTCACTGTACGCGTTTACTGGATTCTTCGGCTATCTGAAATATGGTGACGGTACCAAGAGCAGTATTACTTTGAATCTCCCGCAAGACGAAGTGTAAGTATTCTACTATGCCGTATTATCTATGAACTTTCAGACCAGTATTTTAGAGTCGATTTAGATACTTGAGTATCGTTCATAATGTGGACGTGATTGTCTAATTTATTTACTAAAACTATAAGCACGAGTAAAAACTGTACATACAACGGCGGACATGTTGCCTTGGGCATTTTCTTCCAGTCTACCTTAGGGTGATGCAGAGACAATACACACACAGACAGAGAGTAAAGTGCAATAATAGACAAAAAATACAAAAATATATTTATTTAGGTAAACAAAAATAGGACTAATGATAATCTAATGTCTGTCGGGTTAATATTATTTCGATTATGTTTCCAGATTGGGTCAATGCGTTAAACTGATGATCGCTGTCGCCATATTCTTCACATACAGTCTTCAATTCTACGTGCCGATGGAGATTATTTGGAAAAACGTCCGACACTGGTTTGGGGCCAAGAAAAACATCGCCGAGTACAGCATCCGAATTGGAATCATCCTATTGACATTGGGATTGGCTATCGCTATCCCCAATCTTGGGCCGTTCATCTCACTGGTAGGCGCTGTCTGTCTCTCTTTCCTCGGCCTGATATTCCCAGCCGTTATCGAAACCGTCACTTACTGGGACAGGCCCAATGGCCTGGGCCGTTTCAACTGGGTCCTCTGGAAGAACATGTTCTTAGTTTCTTTCGGTATTCTTGGTTTCTTAACGGGAGCTTATGTCAGCATTTTGGATATAATACGAGGCGAGGAATAAGAACAGACGCGCATGACCATTTCATAGAATAAGGCTCAATAGATATGATTTAGGCTAACACCGATTTTTTTATAAGTATTATAGCTTCGGTGGGTTAATTTGATTGACTATGGCTTCCATTTTAATAAAAACTTTTTCAAATAACGATTTTGTTTTACATGTGAATTCACACCATAGTTTTTTCTGAAAGTAAATCAGCACAAAGAACTCATTTAAAGAGTTTTTGATACAATCGTTGACCCAAGAATTATTGTTATGTTAATTCGCTTTTAGTATTTTTATACTATTAGTGGTTATCGCCACTTTAATTTTGTTTAGCAAAGTTGTATTCTTCTCTTAATGAAATTGAGTTATTGTATTTGATGCTCAATTTGTAATTTGTGAGATTCTAATTTAATTTACAATTTGAATTGAAAATTAGTTAATGCGAAGCAGGTTGTGTATTCCTATTACTTACATTTATTTAGCCCCGAAACTCTGTAGCCATTTTAGTTTTAAGCGAAGTGTAGATAAATCTACTTAAATAAATGTGTGAGAATTTGTCTAGTGCATTATCGAAATGTGATACAACTTTAGGTTAACTAAAAGGCATTGTGGTATTGGAATTTGACTAAAATAATATAAATTGTTTCGAAAATAGACAATATAAATGTATTGTTGTAAGCAAAATTTTGAACCTGGCTATTGCTTGCCAAGTTGTCCTAAAAATGGATTACAATTTTGGGGTCTAATAATAAAAACATTGTTCGTGATAATAATTATGGCATTTCCATTACCAAAAAAAATACATGTAGGTAAGTATATAACTGCTTATGTAGTATAAATATTCATATCGAGCTTTTTGAAAAAATATGAACTGAAGCATTTATCTATAAGTACCTATAGGTACAATATTAAGATCTTCGTCGAGATCGTTAACGTTATATTAAAGAAAAACACAAACTCAGGCGACGAAGTTGGTAAATCTCAATAGATACATAATATGTACCTAAAGACTGTTTATAATATTATATTTTTATGTCACAAAAATATTATTCTCTATCGTCCTTCGTTGTCTCAAAATTGAAGTTGACACTTCTAGCAAATAAGAAAATTGTAGAAGGGGTTACTCATCTGAAAATGAATAATAATTACGTAAATGT
Organism: Eugnorisma glareosa; assembly: GCA_947578425.1. Classification (NCBI taxonomy): domain Eukaryota; kingdom Metazoa; phylum Arthropoda; class Insecta; order Lepidoptera; family Noctuidae; genus Eugnorisma; species Eugnorisma glareosa. The sequence continues at coordinate 28,009,224 of OX387957.1, forward strand.
CGAAATCTTACATACGTGATAAACTGTCAAGTTGTAGCGGCCTATTGTTCCTCGTACAAGTTTGATTCTGAATATTTATTTAGATACTAACCGAGTGAATATATGAAAAATGCGAATGACTAAAATTAGGATAAAGAAAATATTATACATGATCGTGTGATAGTTATTCTGTATTAGTTGATAGGTATTAAGTGTTTGACTTATAAAGTTGGGTTGTTTTCCCTGACTTTTAAATTAATGATCATTGTTTTTTTAGTGACGTATCCGCCCTGCTGCAGCTGACTCGACTCTGTGTGTAGGTACTACGAAGCTATGTAAAAGTTCCATCTTTTCTTCATATTTATTGCGACACAAGTTCATAGTCACAGCATTCTGGGGTTTAAATAGTAATTTTAAAATAAGATAAAAAGATAAATCAATTTGACTTCTAATAACCAAGTAAATCAGTTCACTAAACGAATTATTGTCGCTTTTGGAAAGACTTAATTAAATAAACAGTAATGTCAATTCTGTCTCTAAAACATATTTTGAAACTGCATATATTTTTATGTGAAATTTTATTTAGTACAAAAAATATGAAAATTATTAGCTACACGGCTATATAAAATTTAATAATCATGGGATATCATTCCTACATATTTGGTATAAATTACCAGCCTACCTATTTTAGATACTTAGAAGTGGTTGTTTTGTTACAGTATTAAAATAAATAAGATTAAGGAACAAGTGCGTTTTATTTTCAAATCAAATCATTTATTTGCTTGAATAAGGATTAGTACATGAGGTGAAACATACAACAGAAGTTCTATAAGCCATATAATTATCCTACCGTAACAGGTGTGCAAATATCTATTACAATAAAAAATAATAAATCTTATGTTACCTAATCGTTATATTGAAATGGACATACGTATTTAGCCATGCCAAATATTATTATCAGGATATTTTATGACATTAATTAATTAAATAATGGTAGTACTAATACTTGAGTTAAAAATTTAATTACATTTATCATTTAAATTCCTTTAGATAGATCTTTATAAATCAATTACATTTTTAAATATTCCATAGAAAAAACAATATCAAACACATTAAAAAATATAAAAAATTGTACCCAGGCCAGGGGGGCTAGGGGGGGGGTTAGGGGTCAGGCCTCCAGAGCGAGGAACCTCCTAACAATACGAGCCGTGTCCAGGAGTACCGCTTTCTGAATCAAGCCCTTGATCCAACTGCCTAAAGAGAGCCTTCTCAGGTATTGATCGAGGCTCTTGGCAATTAAGCCATGGGCTGATACGACTATCGGCACAATGATCGACGAGTCCACTTTTCCACATGTCGACAACCTCGCTAGCCAAGTCAAGATACTTGATTTGCCTAACTTTGTCATTTAAATAATCACTAACGTTTTAATAGGCTTTATTTATCAAGTAAGTCTGCAATCTATTCGTAAGTGATACAAAATTATTTTCTTCCGTAATTTATATTTATTATTAGGTAATTTATTACATATTTTACTTAGGTCCCATACAAAATGCTCTCTTGTCAAACATAACGTTCTATGGCGTATTGCACGAAGTGTACTGGCAAGCCTGGTACTTTTTAACGTCTCATATTTTTGTTTAAATTATTTCTATCTAGCTGCAGCTCGCGACTTCGTTCGCGATTTGGTCCGTAATTATCCCAGGGGCACGTTGTAAATATAGCCCATGGTACTCGGGAATAATGTAGCTTCGTCTAGTGAAACATTTTCAAAATCGGTTCAGTAGATCTAGAGATTACCCCCAACAAGCCTACAACCTCACAAACTTTTTTTACTTTATTTTTGGTAAAGTTAATACAAATTACAGATATAGATATATTAGTATAGATTGTAGGATATAGTCACGACCACGAATCAACTTTTGTACAGTATTTATTCCCGATTGTTTTTTAGCATTAATTCGTTACTTTTTAGATTGGGAACTCATATTATGTAAAATACTGGTATTCAGCTACATCCGGTTAGACTGTAAGCCGACCCTAACATAGTTGGGAAAAGGTTAGGCAGATGATGATGATGATGATGATTATGTATAATGAAATAAGCCTCTTCTCAAAGTTGAAATTTTATTTTCACGAGATAATACCTTTCGATAAGTTCTAAGTCGAAGTGTTGACATAGTACCTAGTGCTCGTGACTGCATGTTACTAAGTACATGATTCTTCATTGCTCCTTACTTGCAGTTTTCATTGAAATTCGAACAAGCAATTCAAGATTTTAAGAACCCTGTAGGTACCTGAAATATTATGAAGCGTCTTGTTATAGCATATATATATAGCATCCGGTAGCAACAATACTCAGAAACACTACCTAATTAGGGCAACACTTCATCAAAAAAATCTATAATTATTAATTATAGATTTTTGTCGATAATTATTAATTATAGATTGTTTCACTTGATAGAGTTATTACATTATTTTCATTTGATTTTCTGCTTGTATTGTATGTACCTATATGGAAACACTACTCAGTGAACTTTGTCGGTTGTTTGATGCGCACGTGTTTCCGTTCTGTGATGATTTCGGCGGACAAGTTCAATGATCTAAGTAGATACTTATTCAAGCACTACTAAGTACCCACGCAGCAACTTTTAAAAAGTGATTTTCTCCTTCTTTACGTTTTCGCTAACTATTTTATTATGAAATATGACTTATTTCAAAGTAGAAACCTTTGTGCACGAGAAATTTACATAATTATTTAGTAAAACTTTATGCACAAGTAAAAACTGTACAAAGGCGGACTTAATGCCTTAAATTGGACATTTTCTACAAGTTTAACATAAATAAGGTGACGCAGAGACACTCAACAGACAGAGTAGGTGCAACCACACTATTAAAATCACTTTTGAATGTTGTTATGTGTAAACTTATTATGGTTCATGACTATACCTACCACATTGTCGTCCAAAATTTCGCTTTTTTAGGGTTCCTTGTGTTTTCTTCGGTAAAGTTGAGTGTTGTCTGTCCACTACGACTTACACGATGGTCAAGGATCTCCGATGTATGACAACAAGACACCGTTGCTTCTGTCTGGACCATAGATTTGTAGTCTCGAGGTGGAAGCGCAAAATTTTTTTTTCGCCAAAATTCAGGTATTCTCAGTCAGTATGTATGTTGAACAAAACATGATTCGCAGCTGTAATAAGTCTGTACTTACAGAATTATAATCATTTAATTTAACACATTCAGTGCCGGGAACCCACCTGGTGGGTTCACTCAAGTCGCACTTGGGATGCCGAGAACCCACCTCGTGGGCTCATTTTTAATGTACGTTTTTCTTAGCCAATACAGCATCAAATAACGTAAAAATAAAAACAGTTGTATATTTTAACAAGATTAATAAGAATACGCCGTGGTTTCAAATTACAAGCATTTTTATTTTCAATCAATTTTCGACCTCTTCCTAGATGCCGAGAACCCACGTGGTGGGTCCTATTTCAGGGATGAAAAACCATAGGCACGATTTTAATATTTTCTAAAAATAATTATTTTTCCATTTTAGGACACGAAAATGAGTTCACAATCGAGGCTTTTTAGTGTTCGGCATCAAAATAGACAAAAACTAATACTTATTACTGTGAGATTTAGTCTGCCTGCCCGTTTATCTCTCACAGGCACTCACAACTACATATTTCAGAAACCATTATCGCTACAGACTTGACATTGGGAATAAATAATGCTTAGCATTTTTCAATTAAATTGCCTAGACTACGATCCCCTTCGTGTTAGGTTTCTTTAAACCTCAAACATACAAAATGTCGATAAAACAAGCAAAAGCACCGACTTCCGAAAGTAATTTTAACTTTTTTGTATTCTGATTTTAATTCGTTTTTTTTTGCAACATTTTATTAGTATATCGTATTTATATGCCGTGAAGTTTAAGCGAGCAAGCTCATCTCAGTGTGAACACGGTCGCGCGAAGTACGGCAAGGGCACATCTATGATTTAAATCGATGTTGTATTTAAAATAACTGCACTACTTATGGTCGTTAACCTAACAAAATGTCATCAAATCCGTTTTTTGTTTGGTTTATTATGTTAAGATATCGATATCCATCACAGCTGCGGAGTATCGCTAGCTAATATAATCCGGTATTACAAGAGTTACTGGGTGGTTCACACAAAACTAACTGTCAAATAAACTACCTACAAATGCAAATGCAATGTTTGTAATCATTCAAAAGTTTTAAAATGTTATTTATTAAAATCTAAAAGTAACAATAATTGCGACTACGTAAATTAAATTTAAAAAAAAATGCATGAAAATCTCACAAAAGGTTGAACACCCCTGTCACGGGATCAGAGCGGGCGATTTTACTTTTTCAATTTTTTGTTATTTCTTGATTATTGCACTTCCCCTACCCTACTAGGGCATGAAATCACCCCCACAGATAGCAAATATAGCGATAATACCCCCTGAAAATTCTATTTTACCACTTATTTTAGGGTTTTAAATCTTAATCTCAAACCTAATGCCGAGAGCCCTCCAGGTGGGTTCACTTTACCGCAAACGTAATGCCAGTGACCCACCTGGAGGGTCCACTTGCAATATGTATGGTGGGATGGCACATGCGCACTATGAAATTGGGGTGGACTCGAATGTGTTAATTATAATGAATTATAATCGTTTAATACAGCCCTGTAAGTTCATTTAATCGAAATTTTAACTTTAAGACATTTTTTTTACCTGCCAAACAAACAGATGAATTATTTATACACATATAATAATTATATGTACATATAATAAAACAGTAAAAAAACTGTGTCTGTACATTGAATATATTTAAAAAAAAAAATGAGGGCGGTTTAGAAACAGTAATAGAGAACGAATCCAAAAAAAAATCTGTCTGTTTGTCTGTGTGTCTGTTTGTTTGTACACGCTAATCTTCGGAACTACTCGACGGATTTAAATGATTTTTATTTTGTTGTATAGGTATTAAATCTGGGCAACATATAGGCTATAGTTTATCTTGGAAACTTGAACATCTGATGCAGTACCGCAACAGACCAGCTAAACTATAAGAGATACAAAAATGGTACCTACCATAGCAAAAATTGTTCCACGTGATGAGCATTTTCTGCTAAGAGAATAAATTTGAAGATCTGGAACACCTGATGTGGAACACCAAGAGCCCAGCTACATTATAACATATATAGGAATGACGTCTTAGCAAGAGTTGTTCAGCCTGATGAGCACTCTCTGTTGACGTATAAAAATTGAAGATCTGGCACACGCGTCGTGGAATTCCAAGCGCCCAGCTACACTATAACATATAATTATAGGAATGAAGTCTTAGCAAGAGTTGTTCAGCCCGATGAGCACTCTCTGTTGACGTATAAAAATTGAAGATCTGGAACACCTGATGTGGAAATCAAAGCTATCACTAATTTCACTGTATAATTATAAATTAACATAAGCTTGAGTACCTCCACGCGGTGAAGGCGGTAACAGTTTAGGACTGATTTTGATGATGAAAATTCGATGAATCATTGAAAATTTGACTCTACTGGCCAAAACTCCCATTTATTATTTTATTTTAACAAATAAATACGCCTTCCGCCTTATGTTATTTGGGTGTTTCATTTCCTTTTCTATTTATCTTCGTGACACGGTAGCCTACCCGGTAACGCAGGGGAGCAGTCACTTAGATTTTAATTGATCAGGTATCTTCAGAATAAAACTATAACCATGCCTAGAAAGAGGTCAAATCTTTCCCAACGTTCCAAAGGAGCTAAAAGATTGAGGATCATAAGATCCCAATAATCTACCGAAGAGCGTCAGGAGAGACTTAATAAATTGGAACACCTGATGCAGAACCGCAACAGAACAGCTAAAGTATAAGAGATATAAAAATGGTGTCATAGCAAAAATTATTCCACGTGAAGAGCATTTTCTGCTGTGAGAATAAATTTAAAGATCTGGAACACCTGTTGTGGAACTCCAAAGCCCAGCGACACTATAAAATATTAAGGAATGACGTGTTACCAAAAGTTGTTTAGTCTGATGGGCATTTCCCGTGGACTTATAAAAATGAAAGATTTGGAACGTCTCCAATCGTCTCGCTCATCCCCTTGTTTTCCCGTCCCCGGGCCTCAGAATTCTACATCAGACGTTTCAGATCTTCGATTTTCTTGACGACCCCGTTGTCGCTGGCATAAGCAACAGGATCCGCGTACGAAGTCGCGGGCAGAAGCTAGTTTCAGAATAAACCTGAAATTGTATGTATTTATACTTTAATTGGCAGTAAGTGGCAGTGGGCAGGGCACATTGCTCGCAGAATGCATGGCCGATGGGGCCGAAAAGTTCTGAAGTGGCGATCGCGAACCGGAAGACCTTGCGTTGGAAGGCCTTCTACTAGGTGGACCGATGACCTGGTGAAGGCGAATACAGCGGGGATCCGCTGGATTCGCGTAGCACGGGACCGGTCAATGTGGCGACACTTGGGGGAGGCCTATGGTCAGCAGTGGACGTCTTTCAGCTGAAATGATAATGATGATACTTTAATTGAACCATTTTTCCGTTATGTTATAACGGATTTACATGACACCGAATTACCGATATGCTGTCCGAGACGTAGGTACTGGTTGTTTTACTTAGGTAATACATAAAATATTCAAGGCAAAGAGCGCAGTGTCGCAATTAGGCTGACATGTTTATTATTGTTCATGTTGTCAGTCCCACATAATCATCCTAGACAGCCAATTTCTAGACTTTTTCAACCGCCAGCCAGTAGAAGCAACATCGGGAGACATTCACCAGTATATCAAGAATCTGCGCATTCAATACAACGATCTCAATTCTAAATTGCCTGACTTGGATGTGTTCTTTGGTTCCCTACCGAAGTTCAAAAGCTTGCTGCGTTCTCATTTGAATCGATATCTAAACGGCTATAATTAGTTTTTATTTGGATATTTTGTCTATTATTGTTATTAGTGCTTTAGAGCTTTATTGTACTTGTGAATGTTGTGTACACCAGTAATTGGGACCTACATCGAACCCTAACGTGTATACTTATAGTGTAAAATGTATGTACCGTTAGTGTACCTATTTTAATTAAATAAATAAATTGTTCGGTGATTGACCCGAACATGCTCTCGTGGGAGAAAAAGATGTGACCTACTTACTCGTGGATATATACTTCAGTACCTATATCACTTCGTCCATTCATCGGTACCAATTTATTATTACCAACAGCCTTCTTATAGTTTATACCACCCTGGTGCTTGTGGATGGGAAAACCACCCCCGCATTTTATAATAAGTACTCGATATCTTTTCAATGAAGTATTTATTTCTACCTCAGAGACGCGTTGGTGGCTGGCGTAACTTGTTGATCTCTTTAAAATTAGACGCAGCAATGGTACTGGCTTAAAATTATCTGACATCATATACAGCCAGAACACACGCTGTACGTATACAGCCAGAACAGTAAGGAAGGATCGTATACCGAGGGGCGAGGATCTAGCTCGCTATCCTAACCTTCAAAAAACTGGCCTCGTGTAGGCATTAAAAGTTACCAATAGGGCTAAAAAACTGCTGCTCGCATTTGCAAACTTCACCATGCCTTCTCGTCTCCGATCACGAAATGTCAGAAGACCAAGGTCTGCACTCTTCAATCAGTGCGTCCCGTCCAACCCGTCACAACTTACGAACCACCCTTGATTCTACCCTTAGTTATTCATATCCTAGTTTCTCTCACATTTTCTACAAGGCAACCCACATGTCTTTAGATTTTAAAATAGTTTCATTTTATTGATCGATTTGTGGGCGATTTTCCTCCAGATACGTTGGGCGTGATTTACAAGATAACACACCGTAGATACAGTACCCATGTCACGTCATTCATTCATCAATACTAACTACAACAACCTTTCTTTACTTCATGATGCCCTGGTACTCGTGGACGATTGCGTGGACGGGTAATCCATCCCCGCATTTATCAACCGTACAAATGCGAAAGTTTGTGATAATGCTTGTTACTCTTTGACGCAAAAACTGAACGGGTTTGGATATTTTGGCACACAGATGGTTTTAACCCGGATTACTAGCAGGCTAAAAAAGTATCATGTTATCACATCCAATGGGACAATTACCAAGCTCCACGCGGGCGAAACCGCGAGCATAAAGCTCGTGCTGATTTTGTCAATGAAGTATTTTCTACCACAGAGAGACGCCGTGGGTGGCTGACACAGAATAATAACGTTTAGAAACTGTCGGCTGGTGAAGATGACAGTATTGTGTGATCAAGTCACTTTCGGCACTATGAATTCTAGTGGCCGGCCCGACGACGTCGATTCTGCAATGGCACACAATTCCTCTAATTATTATCTATACTGTCTATTTAAACTAATATTATACAGGGTAGGTACTTACACTACCGTCGTAACTCACTCACACAGAGATTTCATTGCAATGTGTGCGGTTACACGCCCAGTTTAAACAGTCTACGTCATACTATAGGTACGAGTACTAGGGATAGACAGTTTCATTGTGGGTACTTATTTACCCGACCGCCTTCATTTTTTTTTTTGAATCAGCCCGTAATGTTCCCATTACTGGAAAAACCTTCCCTTCAGTATATCCACTCTTCATGACTACTTTTCTCAATTTCGCTGCCTGGGCGTTGTTTTTTCTCCATGACAAAAACTTATTTCAACTTCTAATAAAGAACCCATGATGATTTTATATAAATGGTGTGGAGGTGCTCGTAGCTAAATAATAACAGCCGCACGGGTCGATCTTCAAGGTTAAGCAGTGCTTGCCAAGGTTGGTCCGTGGATGGGAGACCCTCTTTTTTCATCAAATGTCCCTCCCACTCTGGGCGGAGTGGAAGGGACTTGTACTTACTAAAACCCATCTATGTTCCTTCTTTTGCCCTTTGTGTTCCAGGGCCGCGGTATGGCTTTCGAACAGTCCCGCAACCCTGGCAGGCATGTTTTTAAAATCATTATTCCCACCCTGGCATTCATCGGTCCTTTCGGACCCCTTCCTGTTTGAAAGAAAGAAAGAAAATGTATTTATTAGCCCGCACAGGACGAAATAAAACAAAAATATGGTTACATTTACATTAAGTACAACAAAATTATAAAAGTAGTAATAAAACTATAATTTAAAAAAAACAACGAAATTAGTCCTGTACGAAGCCAAAAGGCCCCCTATCTCAGCATGGTGCTGTAACATTTACAAAACGTCACAGCGCTCGCTGGTATTCTGATAGGGCCCAAAGTGATGCCACGGTCAGATAATTTAAAATATATAGATATATATAATGTGTACAACGAATAAACAAATATAAATATGTGAAGTATATTAAATGCGAATTTATGCAAATAATACATACATCTACACCCCACGTAACCACACTGTTTGTCAGTCTGTGCCATGAGTATCACTGGCAACACTGACGAAGAGGACGCGGCACAGTGGATCGTCCCCATACAAGAGGTCGGACATAGAATTAAAAATTGAAAAAGTATTTAATTGAAAAAAATGAAATATACAGTTGCATTACTCTATTAAGGAACTACAAAAAATGTTACTACAATTTTTTTATTTGACCAGTACTTTATGAGCAATTCGATGAAAACTGTTATTTTTCTATGGAAATGGTTACAAAAATGTCTGTATCTCATGATTCCCTCCTTGTTTCGATTTGCGGTTTTCACTACTGTTATTTACCCATTTTCAGGGGCGTGCCGTCCATAGAGGCAATTAGGCCTAGCCTACCCTACCATTCCTACCAACAACGCAACAAATGCATTTATTATAACTATATTAATAAAAAATAAAAAAACTCCTGTTATAATTCTTATAGCAACTTGTCGCAGCCGTGTGACGTAACTAATAAATACTACGACGCTCGCTCCCGGCCGTCTAGGCAAGGCCGCAGCCGGCCTAATTTCCATTGATAAATTTACGCACACTGATCGTTATTTTCGTGTATATGAACGGCACACATAGTAAATAGGGGCGTAAACTCCTGCGAGTGTAGCTGGCTAGCTGGCCACTGATTGGCTGCCCCACAAAGTATTATCCGGCTAAAACGGTATGCAGTGATGCAATTATATTTGGTAGTGTTTTTTTATCGACAAAATAACAATTGTATTTTTCTTAGAAGCCATATTTGTTTCATGTGACTAGCAAAATTTATTTCGCGATCTTCAGTGTTTTGATTTTTATAATATCTGACGTTTGTAATTCGTTTTGAAACGTATAGTAGTGTAAATATTATTTGTTGTATTTGTTTATTAACTTAGAAATGGTGTTCTGTTGTGAAGTTTGCGCTGTTAGTGTGTTTGTTAAAAGTTAATCAAGGTTCAAATCACGATTTACTGACAATGCAAACAGAAGAAAGATTAATTTGTAATGACGATGAATTTTAGGTTAATTCTCGTAATTCGGGTACCTACACATCTTTCTTTGGACACAACTTGAATCTTATCATTAAACGATTGTGAATACTTACTGTTTTTAAAGAAATTAGCTCAAATATATGAAACTAGACTAAAGACACATTGACAATATTATGGTACTAGCTGACCCGCGCAACTTCGTCTGCGTGCGTGCGTACATAAAAGAAAGAGAGGTTAGAGAGAGTGTGCGTCAACCTTAAAAGTTAGACATTATGGCCATTGCGGATATTTTTTTAGAGCTTTTTAAGAGGGACAATTCCGACATACATGATAATTGCGTAACTTTAACCGTTCACGCACAACGGAAGCTCTCAAAAGGAGTAAATCCCTATTATATACTATTACCGATGGATAATCATCAAATGACCCCTCCCACTCTGGACGGAGCGGAAGGGATTGTCAGACTTGTACTGACTAAAATCCACCCACGTTTCTTCTGTTGCCCTTTGCGTACCAGGGCCGCGGTATCTCTTTCGAACAGTCCCGCAACCCTGGCAGGCCTCGCTCCTCTCGGATCCCTTCCCGTTTGCTGACATCTCTTTGAGGCGCGTGTGGAACACGAACACGCCGTCACCACGGCCTGTCGTCATAAGACGGACGGATGGCGAGCTAGCCCATTACTCACTGTCCACAGGCCCGCGACCCTCGACAGCCTTACGTCTTCATCTTTAGACACTCGATGACAATCATACACCAGCTAGAACGAAAGTTCTCATCAAAGTTCTTGAAATGGGCCGAGACACGATAAAACTGCTGTAAACTGTTGCGGAGCTCTTGCAACTGCCTTCCGTCTCCATCGTCAGACCTTTGATGATAGACATACTCCAGGCAGGTCTAAAGTTCTCATCAAGGTGCATGAAATCAGCCGAAACACGATATAGATGCTGTAAACTCTTGAGGACCTCTTGCAACTACCTTCCGTCTCCATCGTCAGACCTTCGATGACAGTCATACTCCAGCTAGGTCTAAAGTTCTCATCAAGGTGCATGAAATGAGCCCAGACACGATATAGATGCTGTAAACTCTTGAGGACCACTTGCAACTGCTTTCCTTCTCCATCGTCAGACATTCGATGAAAGTCATACTGACAACTCAGTATGGTTTAAAGTTTTCATCAAAGTGAATGAAATGAGCCCAATAACATTATACCTGCTGCAAACTGTTTAGGACCGCTTGCAACTGCCATTTGTCTCTATCGTTTGACCGTCGATGACAGTAATACTTCAGCAAGGCCTAAAGTTCTCATCAAGGTGCATGAATTGAGCCAAAACACGTTATTGTTGCTGCAAACTCTTGAGGACCTCTTGCAAGTGCCTTCCGTCTCCATCGTCAGACCTTCGATGACGTCATACTCCAGCTAGATCTAAAGTTCTCATCAAGGTGCAGGAAATGAGCCCAAACATGATTTCTCAATTTAAAAAACAAAAGATCATGCATATCGGACTTCTCTGTAAAAAGTTATGCGTGGTCAGGTCATACATAAAATAAAAAAATATATACGCGTCGAATTGAGAACCTCCTCTTTTTGTTTCGTTGGTTAATAAAACAAGCTTCAGACATTTGAAACGGGCGAGGGTCATTTTTTCCTGGAAAACTTAACACCGCGACTCAGAAAATGGAGTGAAATTAATAGCGCCATCTATCGAGCACGAAATTTAACCGTTAAAATATAATGCATGTAAAGCGATCGAACACACACTCTACAGGGTTATAGCGTCATGTAGACTAATCTAGAGTACTTTTTGCTCTCAGACCCGATTTAAAAGTTATCTTGTGAGCACATTTTTATTAATTAGTACCATTTTGGTGCAATAGATGTCGTTGCATGTATCTTACACAATGATGGTAAGTTCTTCTTGAACACTTTAAATTTATAAATCTTTTGATAGAGAGCACTGATTACAGCATGAAACAAAAACTAAAACCTTCTCTAAGTTCCCCACAATATTTGTGCATTGAATCTAATCACATTGGTTTTCCCAACAACATGAACACCCGCCTCGCAGCGCGCGCGGGTCGTTATTTTGATGCGGAGTTATTTTAAAACTGTGATATCTCCTAAGATATTCATCTAAATTGAATAGTGTAAAGGTCAATTTTGGTCACAATTGAATGCTAAAGATGACTAACATATTTATTTTGATAAGGATTAATACTATGTCGGTAAAAACACCTTCACAAATAAAACATTAATTTTGACCAAATTTTAAAATCATAAAAATGGTTATTGTGAGTCAACCTTAAAAGATAGGCATGTGCCGTCGCGGACTTTTTTTTAGACCTTTTTAAGAGGAATAATTCCCTGCTACATTATATTTATGCAACTTTAACCGTTTACGCAGCGCACGCAACGGAAGCTATCAAAGCGAATAATTTTTCCCCGTTTTTGCAACATTTGTCATTGATGCTCCGCTCCTATTGGTTGTAGCGTGATGATATATAGCCTATAGCCTTCCTCGATAAATAGGCTAACCAACATAAAAATAATTTTTCAATTCGAACCAGTAGTTCCTGAGATTACCGCGTTCAAACAAACAAACAAACAAACAAACAAACAAACTCTTCAGCTTTATAATATTAGTAAGTATAGATTACCATAGATATAAATCTACGTCACCCTCGCAGTACGCGTCCATGTCGTCTCACCACATTTTTCTGGGTCGGCCTTAGTGGCGCTTCTATCTCCCTACACCGTCGAGGAATAAGCTAAAAAGACGCAGCATAGTTGGGCTTATCCCTCTGCCAAAGTACATAGTCATTTGACCATATACGATACTTATAAACCAGTACATTCACCAATCGCCGCTGGCACTTCAAATCTGCAAAACCATGGGAATTCGTATCACATGTAACATGGAAGTTCTAATTATGCAAGTAACATGGTGTGTGTTAGCTAGCTATCGGATATTCGGAAGCATATTTACAACCAGTAGATTTTTTTCCCGGCAAAAGGTCCATCAGTGAGGAAGCAGCTTTAAAAAAAAATCTACTGTTTGTAAAAGCTTCCGAATATCAGATAGCTAGCTAACACACACCATGTTACTTTCATAATTAGTACTTCCATGTTACATGTGAAACGAATTCCCATGGTTTTGCAGATTGGAAGTGCCAGATCGAAACTGGCAAACTGGCATTTTGGCACTGGCACGCGACACAAAGCGATACAAAATGGCGTTGCTTGGAGAATGAACTCGTTACGTATAAGTATAACGAGTTTGGTCAAATAGCCAATTTGCCCGTATACTATTGTAGTCTTTGTAGCCAATGTATTTTTCCAAAAAGGTAAGCCCAGTTAGCTGTATCTCTATAGCTTATTCTTCTATTCACCTGGTGAGTAGAAGTTAGTCGATTAAAATCTCTTTTAGCTATTCGACTCGACTATTGTAGTATTGTCATGTCATCCAACGTCGCAACGCTAGTCATATTGATTCACGATTCGTGAAAAAATTACATTACATTTATGCATAATACGCTAGTTTGCCGCATTTCTTGGCATTGTGAAATTAATTCTTTCCCAATCGAGGACTTTAGAAAATTTTAACATCAGAAGAATATTCCACCATCTAATTCACACCCAAATAATAGCACAGGTTGAAAATATTGCCGGCAATCAACAAAGGTGAAATGGTTTTCATAATTTTTACTCGGTTTTGGTGCGTATTCCTAAGTGTTCATGAATTGATACACGTTATGAATAGTATATGAAATTTTTTTACCAAACTTTTCAAGACCTGCTTAAATTAGATACTACAGCGACAGCCGCGATAGCCGCAGTCATTTCCTGCTGAGGACTTAGAAGTCATCATTTCATTTTGTAATCTTTATAGAACCAAATACGAGTAAATGGTAGATTTTATTTTCCGATTGATTACCTCCACGAGTATATTTATCGCTGATGGACGATGCGCTTGCTCTAATCGCAAAACTTGTCGCGATATAAATAACTCAAATAAAAGGAAGGAGAAAGGCTTATGATAGCAGTGACTCCTTAAAAAGTGTTTTCCGCTGATCGGCTCTGGTAGGGTGGTGGTGTGGCTATGATTTATGTATAATTTAAGGACAGGAGCAGACACCAATATGATGTGTGGTCAGAAAGTAGAAAAAAAAAACTATATAAAAGGAAAGTAAATAGTCATAAAATAAGGTAAAGTTGTGAATGTTTGGCAACCCTCTCCCTCTTGCCTTCATAATCAAAATGGTGGTCTTTGTCTTTAATAGTGTTGTGATGTTCCTACAGGTGATATTTCAACATGGAGTCCGCTGGTGACTGGTGTTTGATAGAGAGTGATCCGGGGGTTTTCACACAGCTCATTAAAAAGTTTGGTAAGTCTAACCTTTCCCCATTTTTGTATATTGATTAATTTAAGGGTTTGAATGTGTTATGAGAGATTATGTTTTGCAATATTATTATCCTGATTTTATGTCTATGTTAGATAACTGATTGAAATAAGGCACTTGTCTTACTAAAGAGAGACTAGTAGCAAAAGTCAAATCATATGGTCCTACTCATGAAAGTTATGGAGAGGGGTTTGTGGCCAAGTAATAACAGCCCAAAAGGTTGATCAAAAGTTTAGCTTAATAAATAGACTTACTTATCCACATTTAAAACCACTTAAAATGTGTTGTGTGACTGATCTGCGCGGTTCACAAATCAATAATAATTGATTTTAAAAAGAATCAAAAGAACCAGTTTTTATATGACAGAACCGGTTTTTTACAAAGCACTAACGTGGGAACCCAGGTTTTTCCTGGTTTTTAAAAACTGGTTGTGCATCTGCAAAAGTGGCTGGTGTCTGCAACTCCACCATCTGTAGCACGTATTTTGTGTACGGGTGGGAAAATCGTTCATTTGATCCAGCCCAGCAGAAAGGCCAGCCTTTTTCGGGACAGTTATTGCAGTACGAGGCAACCTCTGGGCAGTTAAGAACACATGTGCCTTTGTCTCGTGTGTGGTGTTGTTCCCTGGTGTGTTTTCTTACCAGAGTGCATAGGTAAACACATTCGGGTGGATGAGAGTTCGACGATGGCTTCAGGTCCCACTGCTACCATATTTGAACCCACTGCTACCATACCCGATCCCCTTTTAGCTAGATTATCCCTGTATTATTATTCATTATCAAGCAAGCAGTTTAGACAACTGATAGATGTGCCTGTAGCCTGTTGTTCCCCACTAGATTTTCTTCTTGGAGTATAATATCCGTATGTTAGTCTAGTAAATTTTTGGATTGATTTATATTTTGGGCTGAGACTACATCGTCTGACTGTTCAGTTGCTTAGAAAGTGTTTTTGATGGTTATTTTTTGATAAGTTGGTACATAGCTTAAAGTGATAGCCTATGTTTTCTCTTCGTTGAATAGTTGATTGAAATCCTGAAAATGTACCCAATCACCTTCCCCGAAATGAGGATTGTGAGGTAGTCTGCGTAACCTAGTGTGTAAAAGTGTTATGCATTGAGTGTTGTGATAATTGTGGTCATTAATCACCAGATTCCAGAGGAGGGGGGATAATACCCCTCTATGGGAACAGCTTCTGGCAATCATGGCCATCTGCTGCTCTTCTGCAAGGCGAACCACTAGTTTGCTTAACATATTACTAATCCAGTGTGTTCTACTCCGTGTCTAGAGAGGGTGTCGAAAACTCCGTTTACGTCTACGAAGGTGCCTAAGAGGTGAGGCAGGTACCCTGCTCAGCCCTTCTGATGTATCGCTTCTTCCATCCGGCTGACCACTAGGTGAAGAGCGGTCTCAGTTGACTTATCGGAGCTGTATGCATGTTTTTACCATGAAGTAGTATCGTTTTCAGAGCGCCACCTCGCACTATTTAGACCAGGGACCAATTGATCTGGTTAAAAGGTTAGCCGGTTAGACTTATAACTAGGGTTGCCAACTGTCCCGTGTGAGGCGGGACGTCCCGTTATCACGGCTCAAATGATGCGTCCTGCGATGAGTGTTTGGGGGACGTTAATTGTCCCGCTTTATGGTAAACTAGCTGTTGTCCGCGACTTTCGTTCGCGCGTTAAAAAAATATTACTTTCCTTTTTGAATCGAATTTTGTTACCAATGTCACGGGTTTTTTTTCGGAAAACCCTAATACTCGTTCTAAAATAAAAGTAGCCCTTCTTAGACCTTATAACATCAGCTATCTGCCTGTAAAAGTCCCGTCAAAACTGGTTGAGCCGTTTTGGAGATTAGCCGGAACAAACAGACCGACAGACAGACAAAAATTGAACAAAATGTGTTTTTGTTATAAGTATCATCGTGTATGCTTTCATATTCATTCAGTAAATAGCTGTTATTTTATTATTACAAACAGGCACTTCAATTTTATTAACTGACTTAAAAAAGGAGGAGGTTATATGTATGTTTGTGTGTATGTATTTTTTTTGTGTTACCTGATTTCTCCCCCATATTTTGTGGACCAATTTTCAAAATTCTTTTTTTATTTGAAAGATTATACTTCTGAGGTGGTCCCATTTAAATTTGGTGAAGATCTGATGCTGATCTTTGGAGATATACTATGGAACTCTTCAAAAATAGACGGCAAATCTATCGTGATTGCTGCAATCGCTTGGATATTTATTGTTTATACAACATCATGATGTAACATCACGCCTGTATGCTCTGAGGGGGGGGGGACAGATGTGTACAATACGTCCAGATTTCCATTTATTGGGGATAAGCCCATTACCATGACAGCAGCAGCACATACATGCAGCCGAATACCAGTATTTTACACACAACACAATAGCCACGACATAAATGTTAGTAAAAAATAATTTCTAAAGCTATTGAGACATTTGCGTATGGTCATTATCTCATGACGCTGAGCTGAAGAAGGAAGGTACAACTCTTAACGGTTAGGAGTTAGGTGATTTCTTGTTCTAGAATAATGCGACTTCTCGATATCGATAGTTGATTTTTCTAGAGACAACAGAGTGTGTGCTAGAAACCAGAAGTATTAATCATTTTAACTGACTTAATAACTGTTGTTGTCATTTAGACGTGTATTTGATAAGTAAAATAACTTCATGGCGACATGGGAACAACTAAAAATGGAATAATAAATAACTTTTTTGCAAAAAAATAAAACCGACTTCAAAAATAAATAAAAACAAAAATAACAAACCGAAACACAAAAAACTGAAAAATAACTTTAGCTTCAGAAGCCGGCACAAAATCAATCAAAACAAGGTCACCCACTTCGAAGCTTGACCTTTGTTTGGATTTGGTGTTTTTGTCACCGGCTTCTGAAACGAAAGTTATTTTTCACTTTTTTGTGTTTCGGTTTGTTATTTTTGTTTTGTTTTTTTGAAGTCGGTTTTTTATTTGTATAGATTTGTTTGGTTGATGCTTGAGTTAGAAAAAAAACCCCTTTCAAATGAAGTACGGCGTAATAACAGTTCAGATGAATAAAAATTTCTCAAATGTTACAAATCACAAGACAAGTACTCCTTCAAAAAGAATAAGTAATAAAGAAGTTTCCATATTTTTTTTGGGTTAAGCTTAATAATTTAAATAAGAAGAAACAAAAATGTGAAAGAATCATTAAAATATCTCTAGAAATTAAAAAGTTATGAGACACGTAAGTTGCGATTGCACTAAGTTATTTATTTTTGATGTGTGGCTGACGAAACAAACCTAACAGAAGGTAGATGAGTAGGAGCTTACTTGGAAAGCTAAGCTCCTTTTATTTCAGCACTAACAATAAGACGGATTTATAGTAAAGACGTCCAATACTCTGTATATGTCAATTTGTGAGATTACTAGGTATTATTCAATGTAAAGAATTATGTAATTGCTTGCCAGTCAAGTCACTTTTAACAGTTAAGTACTAGTAAAGAAAACGAATGTTTTATTTGTCTTATAGGAGCTAGTGGGGTTCAAGTTGAAGAATTGTGGACAATTGAAGATGGTATCTTCGAAACATTGAGGTATGTTTTATATAAATGTAATCCTCTGCACTGAATCAATTGTGTGCCCAAGTTGCCGCTGTAAACATAATTTGGCGAAATGGACTACTAATGGACTATTTGATCCATCCAACACCAAGTGCGAGTGTGGTGGTCCTCATCAAACCATGTTCAATCTGCCGGAATGTCTTTAATGTCCAGTCACCTGTACCCTTGATGATCTAAAGAATGCCTCTAATCTAAACATGGACACAATCTGGACCAAAACATTACAATATACATAGATGTACCGGCGATATGAAAAGAAGGTCATCACAGTTCTATGATACACAAAAAAATCATGAAAAACAATCAGGGAGCCTAAACTGGCTGGCTTTATCAGAATCATAATACGAAACATGTTAAAAATTTAAAACTCTTAAAATGGACTTTGTGGTCATAATCTTAGAGATCATTTTAAGAATTTTAAATTTTTGATGTGATTCATATTATGAATTTGATAAAGCTTCCATTTTAGGCCCCCAGAGGTGAAACAATTTCAATGCTTCCAACATAAAAAAGATTTATTATTGTAGAAAATAAAATAGCACCTACAGTCAGAAGGTCCTGCTGGGATCAAACATAAATATCTGTTATACATTGTTTCAGGCCAGTACATGGACTTATATTCCTGTTCAAATACTTGCAACATGAAGAGCCCGCAGCCCCCGTCGTTACTGACAGTCGTCTCGACAAAATCTACTTTGCTAAACAGGTCAACAATATTATACTTCTATAATTTTATAATGCTGAACAACATACAATATTTATTTTATTAGCTATGCTAATATTTTTCATTGCCTCGGTAGTCTAGTGGTGGTGGCTAGTGCTATTGCTGAACATAATGTCCTAGGTTCAATTCCTAGGACAGGTATGTGATTGGGTTTCCCCATAATACATTTCTCAGTAGTAGCCTGGAGTTTGGATTTGTGAACGGTTGATGGCAAAAGGCTCGTCCCCTTTAAAATGGGACTCAAACATAACTCGCGAAATGTGGGTGTACTATGGTATTCTTATGCAAAACCCTTTGGGTAAATACAGATGTGATGTAATGTAACTTTTATTACTGTATTTTAAATTTTCACGCCTAAACCACTGAATCAATCAGAAGACATTGAGAAGTAGCTGGTAACAGCCAGTACTCTGTAGAGCTCACATCACTAAACTTTTATTAAATCGAGGTTTGTATTCATTTTAGGTTATAAACAATGCCTGTGCAACACAGGCCGTAATAAGTCTGCTGTTGAACTGCGACCATCCCGATGTGGACCTGGGCCCGGAACTGAACAGTTTGAAGGAGTTCAGCATGTCTTTCGATCCCAGGATGCGAGGACTTACACTAAGCAACTCGCAGACTATTCGTAGTGCTCACAACTCCATGGCAAACCAAACACTCTTTGAGTTTGATCCTAAAACCGCTTCAAAGGTATGAAATGTAGGCATTATATGGATTAATGAGATGGACGAGGATGGAACTGGACTTCATGCAACATTCACAAAATTCTGTAATCGAAACTTCCAAGTAGAAACAGAGTACCTATAAATTAGAATCTAGAACTTTACTGATTGTGCTACGTTGATGGTGCTGGATATCGCAGTGATTATTGATTTGGAGACGCAAGCGACGCAATTCGGTTTGCGTCGCGCTCCATGACTAAACCTGTGCGCATGAACAAACTGTTCACTTTTCTTTCCAATTATGAATTTATGAGTTTTGATATGTTTTCATTTGCAATGTTATTTTGACTTAGTCCTCTTAGCCTTTCACATTGAAACTTTATTTTTTTCAGTCGTTGTATACTACAGCTTACATACTCTTATGTGCTGATCCTTAAATGATTGCTAGTATTGTCTTGTTCAGTATTACTTTCATTACTATCTACTTCGGACTCTGAATAACAAATTAAGTATCTAATTCTGTTCTCTGTAAAGTCATTTCCACATTGCACAAACAATAACACAGAATGACCGTGTTGTTTCAGGATGACGAAGCGTACCACTTCGTTGGCTACATGCCAATAGACGGTCGTCTATACGAGTTGGATGGCCTCAAGGAAGGGCCCATCGACCACGGCCCCATCGCCCCAGAACAAGACTGGCTGGATGTAGTCCGCCCAATTATTATGAAAAGAATTAATGTGTATGTGAATTATTATTTTTTATTTTGCTTTTGACTAATCACATTATTAACATTGATATTATATTATTGATGATTCATTTCCATTCCATCTGAAAACTAATTTTGTTTTCAGCCGCAGCATGGAGCCTGGATATGATAGGTGGGCGGGCGTTACATGAAACTTGGGGTGCTACACAATTGTTCGGGTCGGCGGGCGCATACGATCCGGCACTATTTGTTGACCAACAGAGCCTATTCGATCCGAAGCAATTAAATACACATAATTTGCTTTCATTCAGCTCGTGCCGACTGGTAAACTCCGTCAAATTCGGATTAATTAAGAACAATACGAGCTAAGCCGGGCGAACGAACGTATATCTACATGTATCCGATGTTGCCGCTCGGCTGTGCCGAATGCCGACCCAAGTGTGTGTGTAGCACCCCTCCACAGCTATGCATCACGCATGTATTCTCCAAAACGGTGACCCATTGGCAGTACAGGCGTGATGACATCTTACGTTGTAATCGATGCTAACAGTTGACTTAACATTTCCAGATATACTGAAGGCGAAATCCACTTCAACCTGATGGCCCTCGTGTCCGACAGGAAGATGATCTATGAGCGACAGCTCCAGGATCTGATGGCGGAATCGCAGATGCTCGGCATGGAAACAGATGAGATGGAAAACGAAATACCCAGACTTAGAATGTTGATTGAGTATGAAGATGTGAAGATGTTGAAGTATCAACAGGAAATGGCTCGTAGGAGGCATAACTATTTGCCGTTCATCATCATGCTGCTCAGAATATTAGCAGAGGAAAAGAAGCTGTTGCCACTGCTCGAGAAAGCCAAGGAGCGTGCTAATAAAAAGGGCCCGAAGAAACAAAAAGTATAACACATGTCTGGGGCTGGAAAGCGGGTGAAACGCGCGCGAACTTCGCGGCGCGACTCGCAGTCCAGCCCCTCGCGCGTGTTGCCCGCCGCCGAACATTATTCTTTAGCTGACTTAGACGCCATATATAGAGACAACACACAAGATTTATTGTTTAATATAGAGCCCCCGAACATGTTAGAGCAGGCCATGCTAGAAACACATGATGAAATGGATCGATCTATTTTCTCGCACGCGGTGACTCGTAGTAATTTATTAGACTCTGATGATAGCAAAGACTTTTTAGGCGAGGCTCCGCCACCGCCCGGTTTAATATCAGATAATGTTGATATGGAGGATATGGATCTGGACATGGACCTAATGCGTCACATGGATCCACTGCTGAATGTCAAACCACCGGAACCGGATTTTGAGATGGACTAAATTATCAGCTTTTAGAGTCAGTGTTGTTATATCGGGCGTCTAGTGGTGAAGTGAATTAAAACAATTAAAATTTAATGCTAATCTAAATTGATAACGTAAATTAGATGGATGGATACTTCAAATATTATTTACACAACTTTGTTTTTGCATGAATGTTTCACGCGTATATTTATATTACTCAATTACTATTCATATACCTAATCAGAATTATATGTACATTATGTTAAATATGAAAGTATTATATAAATAAAACGACGACGATAAAAATACGCACATTTATTTACTAACAATATTCGTGTATGTAACTTATAACTGAGCACAGTTACGTTTCAAGCAATAATTCATAAACAATCCTATAGAGGCGTCTAGTACAGTGTGGATTATTAGTGAACATTGCCTGAAGACAGCTTACTTTACATAATGGGCACTTGTTAGTAACGAGCCGACGGCGACGCGGCGACGACTCACGAGTGACCGTTGAACTTTAAACTAATTAGTTGTAGTAGTGCAAATTGTTTAATGTTGATAATATCATATTGTGCATGTGTCTGAATACATATTTATATCACGTCGTGCGAGGCATTGCACGAACTTGCTGCTACACAGGTATATATCAGGTACATTGATGTGTATGTGCTACTGGTTAACTACAATAGAGCAATGTGCAACTATACATATGTAATTAAAATCATACATTAAGGTATATAATAATATTATATAATATTTCGAAAGTTAGTGCATTTAGAAATGTAAAATAAAATTCAAATTCCCAGGCTAATCCGCGCTGTCATAATATTATGTTACATATAAGTATTGTTGTCATTTTGTTTGCATCCTAACGAATGCTGCATAATAATAATAATTATTTACATCTTATTACAAAAATTTACTTACAATCTAAATTATAAACCTAATTAACGAAAGGTTTTTTTATGTATCAAGTTTACATGAGTAATAAATTAATGAATTTGGGGCGTGATGTGGCACTTTAAACATAGTCTAGCATCTGGTATTTACATCGGGGCACACTTTACTGTTACAATGGCGAAGATGCGATGACAGTGACATGATCGATGATTTACGAGTAATTATTTACAGAGATAGGTACATATATTGAGCTTAGCTGCCTGCTATGTTCTATGTCATTACATGGATTCGGAAAGCAATCTATTAGATCTGATTATTCTTTGTACGACTGTGAATTTCGAGTCGAATATCGTTGTAAGAGTATCACAGATTGGTTGCTTCAGTTCAATTTCGACTAAAACGCTTGTTGAATGTTTTAGAAGGTGTCGTAATGTTTGTGGGTCGAATCCAGGTAATGAGTGAACAGAGGCTGGATAAGTTGTGTTGTGTCGCGTCGTGTGGCGGCGCTTCACGTGTTGGGCAGCAGCCCTTTGGGCTTGATCATCATGGTGGCACGCTTCAGAGTGTAGTCCCACCCTCTCCAGCGGAACCACACGATACCTGGAACACCTTAACTGTTATTATCCACACTCGCCACGAATATACCTACAGTGGTTTGTTACGGACTGGCACTCCCACGCGCCGCTATGCGGCGGCGCCTGTCGAAATAATGATGGCAACTAGATGTGATTACACCATAGATTCTATTGACATTGATCAGAGCTTTACAATTGTGGTTCGTTTTCTATAGTTCAGTCTTTTCTTTTGAATTTAGAAAATTGCTTAGTTGGAGTTTGGCTTATACTAAGTTGTGTCTTATTAGTGCTTTAGCTCACCTTGTCTAGCAGTGAGGTCCTGTGGATCGTGAAGGTACAGGCCGTTGAGGCCGCGGCCGCAAGACTTCCACCACCACCCTCCCTTCAGCATAGAAGCGCAGTTCAACGAGGATCTGTCGTTATCCCTGTAAATAACATCTTTGTATCATTCTACTCAAGGCCGTGTTTTGTTATCTCGCCTATAAACGAGAACCTAATCCTTTTATTGACTTCATGTTGTTTGGTGTTGTCGTCAGTAGGTAATATCTGATTGAATAGTCGATAATGTTTAAGGTGAAATTGTATTTGATAGACTTAATTGGTAAGTTTGTATAGATATTATAGATACCGGTGAAAACATGAGGATTTAATCGTTTTAGCTAGAAGTAGGTGTTCTGAACGAAGGGTGAGACATCGTGTAAATGACGTAGTAAATAAAATTGTTAGAAGTGTCGTAGAGATAGACCGATATAAAAAAAATTAGAATAAGAACTTCTCTAAAAATTTTAAAAATATTTTTTATTTGTGTAATAATTGAACTACTTGATTCGTGTGTTGTAAAACAGTAGCTATATTATGTATTTGATCCATGTTAGTAACGACTCTTATAATATCCACCACTGTTCCCTGTTAGTTTTAATTTAATTTAATGATGTGGTCAACTATACGTTTTACTCTATCTGTTTATGTTAATTATTGTAATTGGTGTTAAACCGTTTTAATTAACTATAAATAAATAAATAAATATATTGTAATGTCTAGTGCTTTCGACGAATGAACGGAAGACGTTCTTAAGAACGCCTTAAAGTAGATATTTGTGTGAAGTATTAGGCTCGCATACCTGTTGTAAGTAGAGAACGGGCTGTTGTTCGATCCGTACCAGGGGTCGTTGAGGGAGTCTCCCGCGTTTCCCTCGTAACCGTCTATTTCAAGCTTGTAGTATTCCGCTTCCGAGTAGATCTTGAAGTGCGAATACTGTGCATACCTGTTTTGTTGGAAAATCATTAGTCTTTGGTACATTTTCTTATTCCTTTAAAAATCGACGGTATCGCTAAGACTTCTAATAAACACAGAACTGCTTCATAAACTGTGTCTTGCAATTTCATTAAAGCCGGGTTTACGAGAGCTTTTCAATTTAAAATCATTTCCATTGTAATTTTGTTTGACTAATAGTTTATTTTGTAAAACATGAATAAATACTGTGGTTTTTATTGTAGATTAATAAGATTTAAAACGATACCACCAATAGGCATGTATCTGTAATACTGAACATTAGATTCATCTCTTATTCTATGCATGCTGATAAAACCGAATGTAGTAATACAAGTTCTATCATCAACAAATTGTACTGTCTAGTTCAATATCCCACAACCATCAAGCTATAAGCCTACGGATTAAGTTAATACTAGCTATAAATCTGCCAATCAATCGTGTAGCGAGTTATAAAGCTGGTGATAAACTTGTAAATAGTTTCGCCTACGCTACTGCCTACGATGTACCCTGTAAACATGTGTTTGTATCATACTCATAAATTGTTCTATTCGTTGGCGATTGGTGAAGATTTTAATCGTGAAAATTTTCAAAACTGAGAAGACTGCTCGCACGTTCCTGGCAGTCAAGTCACTGCGGTACACAGATGCTGCGGTATTTTCTGTGTCAGACGCGTAAATAACGAAACCAACGAGACCTTTCGACACGTATTTAATTATTAAAAACTTTTTAGTGGTTATATTGGCATGTGTTATTTTTTTGTGTGTATTGATTATTATGTTCTAAAACGTTGTCGTTATATCACTAGAACTGCTCTAATGTTATGATTAGTAATGTAATGATGTGATTAGTAGTGTAATGTGTACGTCTAATCCAAGAAAACTTAATTAATGTTACCTGTAGCTTGCATTTCCTGGTAATTTAACGGCTATAGAATGTATAAACTCACATGGAACTCGAAAACTGACGACCGCGACGGTCTGCTTACCTCTTATTACCGTCGAAATCTTCAAGTTCAACCCTGAGCATGTAGTCATCGTTGTTGGTGAGCATGTAAATGTTCTCGTTACCGAGCCAGAACTCCTTGCTGGTGTCACCGAACCCGTTCTTGTAATCGCTCCAGTCTCGGTTGAAGTTCTCAGCGGGGATGCCGTAGTCATCTCGACGGTGTATCACCTGGGTAATAGAAAGGAGGTTTTAATTGCCTTCAAAAATAATACAACGATTGGAACGTGGCTCATTATGTACGCCGATCCCTATAGAGTCCGTATTATGGCTTGTTAAATCATCGTTCGTTTGGTAAAAGGACAGGATATTCGTCCTGTCCCCCTAGCATGGCAATACTATCTCTAGTCTACCAAGACTCTTCGCCAAGCTCTTTCTATACAACTGACATGTCTTGTCATTCATTTCATACATTTATAACATCACCATGCTTGCGACGATAGAAATCTTTCTACAATATGTCATAAAATGATAATTCAATTCGACTCTTCGTCGACAGAACCCGTTTCTACGGTGGTCATGCTACGTGGGCAGTAGAGCTTCAGCCCTGTCTCTCTCTCAGCAAATGACTACTGACAGTTGTCTTGTGTCTATATAAATCAGATATTCGGAGCTAGTAGAAGCTTGAGGTTCACTCGATGAGGGGAAGGCATAAGAATCTCTTGTCTCAAGCAGCTGTCGAAGGATTACCAGTCACGATTGTGTTCGTTAGTGGGGATGATTGTGTTCGCAGCGTGCGTGTGCGTCTTAGACAAGTATAATCTTCATGTAAGCTCTTTGAATGATTCTTCAATATCAAGAAAAATAGCAAACTATATAATTACTATCATAAAAGTGTAAAATCCGTATTAAATTGTAGTAGATTTCCAATATGGTAATAGTAAATTAATGTTTAAGCTTATAAAAATGTCAATAGCATAATGTTAACATTTTACATATATTTTGCGAATAGCCAAACTGCGTAGCATTAAAGAAATATAAAGCTCGTATAATTAAAATATTTATTAGTTTATTTCTGATACAACCCTTAAGGCTCAGTTCTGTGGTACCGTCTTCTCAAGCTGAGAGACAATCAATGAGCATTGATCACAATGTTTACCCTTCGTGTGCCGGAACGTAGATCTATGCGAGACAGAATAGGTTTTTAATTGTGTCTATATACTCGACATACGAAAGGTTAATAGTGGTAGACCATTAATCAATGCAGCCTAAGATTTAATCTTAGACGCAATTGACCTCCAATTTTAATTTATATTCAAAGTTTCAGGCTTTGTATTCAATTTAACAATATTTTTATGTATTTGTAAGCACTAAACTATCTAAATAGTCATATTTAGTATTTACTTAGATTTTTCTTCATATTAAATATTAGCAATTAGAAACATGTTTTTCGACTTAGAACATAGCTGATAATAATAGATATCTTTAATTTTATAATTATAATATAATTACCTATATATTATATAATAATAGAATTATAATAATTATCTATAATTAATAAATATCTATAATTACAAATTATAAATATGTAGACACACTTGACACTACTTATGTTCAAGCTGTATACTCTTGGTTGTCAAGGACTTTTGAACAGTCACTTAAAAAACTAAATATGCAAGTAGCCTTTCTGTCCTATAAGTTTCCATAATCATACTCTAATGGCTAATTGTATTACATATTATTAGCTGAGTAAATATCAACTTATGTAGTTTTATTATTTCAATAGGTAGGTAGGTATATTTATTAATCTTATACCATAATTATAGCCACATAGCTTTTTTCTTATTGTTCGTGCGCTCTTGTGGTTAGCATAACAGCTGCCAGGGGTGATTTGCTAATGAATCAGTCAGTTTAGAAAAGTCGCAGTCCGGACTGTATTGGGTACACACGGCGACACATCAAGCTACACATTTCTACATTGGCGTAAAGTCAAACTGTCTATTTGGTTTTTCTGCAGTTTGATCACCCCTAGCAGTTGTCCCAATAATAATTAACAAACTACCAACTTAAAATACACTGTATTTATGGTTGTTCAATTATTTTGCTTGTGTATTGTCTGTGTTAATGTTAAACAATGGATTGTTTTAATTAAGTCTTCTATTTTTTTCTTAAAACTTGGGAATCTAGATAGGCAGAATAAGGCGATCCCTAGCTAATAAAATAGAATTTAAAAAAGTGTTAAGGTAATGTTTGTTAGGGTAGCAATTTGAGATGAGGGTAATTGGAACTACTAAAGTTTGTTATAATATTATTGTCCTTTAAAATACTTATTTACATTTTCGGTTATTATAAAACGAGGTGGATCTTGAGTCCAAACTTAAACTCTCCCCCGCCCATGTATTTCAGTTACTTCAGTTTATGTATTTCAAACTTTAAAAACAGTGTCTTATGTATAAATTCATAACTAGGTGTACCATTTTTAAGCTGCTAGTGTCACTGTATGACATGATACTGACAGCTCTTGAACGTGCAATGGGGGCAATCGCGTGTGATTTCGCCGCTAGAGGCGCTAGTGTAGCGCGAGGCCACCGAAATGTCAGATTTCGTAGAAAGTTTACGCATGGGTGCTTTTCAATCACGTATTTTTACTAATATTCACGATTATGGTCTAGATTGAGCTATCCCTGATTAATTAAGACTTGAAGATTTTAAGTAGTTTTTAGTAAAATTATTTTTATATGTTTCATGCTTGCTAATTTTAGGGAGACTATTGTAAATAAATGTATCTGAAGTTTACACTATGTTGTATCACTATGTTATACGTTTTAAACTTTTTATGAAGTTATTGGTACTCTAAAGTATAAAATAAATTATTGACTGGACTTTAATCGACAGTGGCGCCATCTGGTTAGCTCAAAAACGATAGCCCTCATTGAGCTGGTCGCATTCAGTTTGGATAGTGAGAGCGGCCTTTAAATTGTCAGTTTCGGTTGAACTACAGTTCAACCTCGTTTTAAAATGAAACCGTTTTTGACTCGTTCGTTGTATTCGATTTCTTTATAAGTTAAAATTGTATCGTTTTTGTGTTGATGATTTATTCGCATACAATATTTTTAAAAAAACCTGTCCGATCCGTGAGGCTATTATAGGTATCAAGATTAGATTCTGTTTATGTATTCCTTTTTGGATAACAAGTAAAAACATAATACCCTGACAAAAATTAATGTACTAAAATGAGGCAACCATGGCAACACAGAAGCGCGGGCGGTGACACTCCGGTCGCTTTTCAGATAGTGACGTCATAAACAAACAACTGACCATCGAACATACGAATGCCGAAAATGGTGTTGTCACGTTTTAAAAGTTTGTTAGATTTCAGGGAAATTGGATGAATTTGAGCTCAAAAATTAAAAATAAAATTGTTTTAAAATTCATTAATATGTTTACACTCACGTATATTATGTTTCCTAATTTATTTGGTAATGCGGTTGGGATACCTATACAGACACCCTTTCGGATCGGGCAGGTTTTTTTAACATATTGTATATCTGTGCTGTTGGTGTTAATTTTCGGGTAGTGTAAAACATGATGAATGCATGACTATAAGCATTAAATCAATTTTTGTCCTATGATTAATTCTTTGATTTCCACTTACCTAGTCCTGATACTATATTTAATTATTGTTAGGTTGTTATAATAAACATCTACCTCACATCACGCGTGTTCCCCGGACAGGTTAGTCAGAGGTGTACCTAGCTACACCCAGTTCGGAAGAGACATCGTAGCTCAAACGATCAGCACATATTCAGTACATCATTCCGAACCCCATATACATTTTTCATCGGTAATTAACCTAAAGTAAAAGGTAAACAAGCGAGTGCCCTGTACGCCAAACAACACAAATGTGACGCAATGATAGGTGAAATTGTGGCTTGGCGTGGGGGGCACTCGCGTGCATTTATATTCTGGCGGTCAAAGGTTAAAAAAAAATGCTGTTTTCTAAAAAAGTGTAATGGTCAAAATGCACAGTTGTTTTTTGTTTTCAATGAAAAAATCTCTGTGTGAGTTTCGGAATGATGAACTATATACTGAATAAGTGGTACTCGTTTGTTCGTCGATGTCTCTTCCACCACATATAATACAGAATGAATTTTTAAAGTGGGCGTGGATGGCCAAATCTGAAACTATGCGGAATATTGAAAAATACTCAAACGAGTCTCGAGCTCGATTTTGATGAAAACTAAAACTGCATCATTAGATTTTTGAAAAATCTATATTTCAAGCCAGGAATCATTGATTTTGGAAAAAAAACACGCTGTATTATTACACAACTCGATAGTTTTGCTAATAAGGATCAAATCCTAGGAACTAATAACATACGGTAAATTAAAGGAAAGAGTTATTTTTTTCTAAATACACAACAGTAAGCAAACAGTTAGTAATACCTAATCAAAGAAACGTCGAACAAAATCTTTATTAGGGCCAACTCACTTGTAAGTTCTAATTTCAATTGCTTACGATTTTTTCCTTTTAATGGGGTCTTTAACCGCGAAGACTTAATAAAATTGAAATTAGAACATACTGTTGTGAAGATCGCCTGCGTTGCGGTGTCATCATTTTCAATCAAAGACATTACTTTAAAATATGAAAAAACATTTAATTTTTTTTTTCTTGTATTTACCGTACCTATGTCATTACTTCCCAGAATGTGATCCTTATTAGCAACACTATCGAATGGTCAATAATACAGTATATTTTTTTTTCCAAAATCAATGGGTTCGATTCCTAGCTAGGAATATTGTTTTTTTTTTTAAATGTGGTGATGCTGTTTTAGTTTTTATCAAAATCGGGCTCGAGACTCTTTTGAGCATTTTTCGATATCACTACTTAATATAAAACAAAGTCGCTTCCCACTGTCTGTCCCTATGTGGTTATGCTTAGATCTTTAAAACTACGCAACGGATTTTGATGCGGTTTTTTTAATATACAGGGTGCTTGGCAGAACGTTGGACATACGAAAATGGTGGATAGGTGGGGTCATCTGCTACTTACTCAGCCTTAATTTATTTGGCCCTGGCTCCCTGGATTTTTTTTTTTTTAGTTTTCTTCTAGTTTCACCACTTTCTTAACTTTAAAGTGGAATTTTTATTAAAAACAGGCTATATTTTTGTTTGTTTTTTTAGTCTTTAATTTTTACCAACCTTGCAGTATTAAATTTCGCAAAACATTTCATTTTCCGTAAAGGTAGAGTTTCGTCGAAAATTTCCTACTTGGTAAAATTATGAAATAACTCTTAAAGGTTTTTTTTTATAAAAGCAAATTACTTACCATTAGAAAGGTCACACAATAAGGAGGTTTTGCTAGAATTGGAACTCCTAAACATTTTTTTTTTTAATTCATCTTTCTGTAAGTTTGAGGACTCATAACTTTTATTCTAGCTAACATCTGAATAAAGCAATAATTTTATAAGAATCTGCCAACATTAAAGATTTAAAAAAAAAACAAAAATATTGCCTGTGTTACCCATTTTTAATAAAAAATACACTTTAAAGTTAAGAAAGTGGTGAAACTAGAAGAAAGCAAAAAAAATCGTTTTAAAATATCCCGGGGGCCTGGGCAAAATAAATCAGGGCTGAGTAAGTAGCAGATGACCCCACTTATCCAACATTTTCGTATGTTCAACGCACCCGTGCGAAGCCAATTTCGGATTTGGCCATCCACGCCCCACTTGAAAAATTCATTCTGTATAGTATGCCCACTTGAAAAATTCATTCTGTATAGTACGCCCACTTGAAAAATTTAAATAGTACGCCCACAGTTCAAGAATGATAATCACCTTTCAACAGAAACAAATATGAATAAGTAGAAACTCGATTCACATTTAGTGTCAGAATTCTAAAATAACACCATCAGTAGGTATCACTTATGCCTATATGTCATGTGACGTTGCGGTTCGTTTTCTGTATAATTTGACGGAGTTACTCTTAATCTCATTTCTGTATAAAAACATAAACTTAAAGAACCTAATTGATCGAAATGGGAATTATAACATTTCGAGCTCGTTTTTGCATGCTCTCTAGTTTTCTGCATTTTAATTCACAATTAAAACACCCACATAACTCGTGTCTTTGTATTGTATCAATGGTCAAAAAAAAACTACCCGAGGTAAAGTGATAAAATTTTCGAGCTCGCTACGCTTGCTCTTGAATCCTACATTTCCTGAATGAGTCTGATAAGCCTTTCTGTATAAGTCGACAAGGTTACGTCATGTATCAATTGCTATCGACAAACAAAAACCTAATGAGGTAAGTAGGTACCTATCAGAGGTAGAGTGCAAAAATTGTCGAGCTCTTTCGTGAAGCTGAAGATTCACCCCCCTGGAAATTATCCTGCCGGTGGTCGTGATCAAGATCTTGGAGTCAATCCAGAGATGGTTGTCCAGCGCCTTGTCTCCCCCCCCCCCCTAAATAAGTCTAGAGTAGCATATACACAAAAAATCAAGTAATAACTAAGTTCTCAAAAGTGGTTCCTAATTTCTTGTTTGGCTTTCTTGTTTAACTCATTGGTTGACCTTGCCCTCCGATGTTTTTTTTATTTAAGGTAAACCCCCAACCCCCGACCCCCCAACGACACGCGGCTTTATCTAAGGGCGAAGTTCATTCACATAATTTCAGCAATGATGACTTCGATGGTTCTTCACCAAGACTGATGTGCTGATAGCGTCAAGTTTCAAATTTTCAATAGTAAAATGGTCCCTCAATGTCTAAAATTACTTACAGTCCAGCCTCCGTCAGCGATGTTCTGCTCGCAATAAACCTTCAGGAACCAGTAGGTGGTCCCTCTGATCTGCAGGTAGTACACGCCGGACTCTCGCATGCCGCCGTTCATCAGGTCCACGCACGAGTACCCCTAGAAAGACATCAGATATCATTGTAGACTAGTAGTAGATCTTCATACATAATCATACAGTACGCAATAAATTATGAGCACGCAAATACATGCATTCATTTTAGCTATCTTTAAAATTGCGGAAATGATCTTCGGTGCACCCTACGCCCGCTTTGAATAACTTTAATGTGCAACCTCTTACCACATTCTATTCGCATAGGCTATACTTATTATAGATATTCGCGATGCGTTCGGAATGATAATTCACACACATAAATGAATTTGAATGGGTGCGAGGCGCGTACAAAACCTTTAGTACTCAAACAATGCCATCAATTTTATTACCGCGTTATGTATACCGTTACGCAATATTAATAACTTTCTTTCCCTTTTGGTTATACTGGTAGATTGATTACCGGCGCCTTTGAAACTTTCTCGGGATAATTGCTATTTGTTTATGTTTAAGACTCATTTATAACAATCTTTCAATCACGTGATTTTTGGGGCTACGAAAAAAATAATATTAATGAATGTCGGTAAATATTTTTTAATAAGAATGAATAAAAACCCGAGCAAACGGATTTTTACGATTCTAAAATTACATGATGTTTCCAATAATAAAAAATACACGTGTTGCTGGGAGAGGGGAGGAGGGGTAGACTTTTCGTCACAACGTATCACTAAGGGGAGGGGAGCTATGAAAGTGGGAAAAAACCTTGCGTAAGTAAAGGATAGCCCCATATCTATATTGTTATACATACATCGTTTTCAACCCCATTGAAACAAGCTTTCCTATAGGATTCTTTCTGTTGCTAAGTTCCTATAAAAACGTCGCGAAAGCCAGACTGAATGAAAGAAAAGGAAAGAGAGGTCAACTAAACTATATCTTTTCGATCATTAGTAAAGAGCAGGCCTAAAGCAATTATGCAAGATTTTTTACCAATTAGTAACCGCAACCGTTTCTAATGGAAACAAAACATCATTTGTGTAAATCTTAGGAGCTCATTCACGCGATCTGGTATGCCAATTACCTACGTCGGCATTTACTGACCGCTCGCCTGAAGTGACGGTTCATTAATATCTCAATATAGCAGTCGGTATTGCCCAACTTGCTGTCCCAATGCCTTCTGGGTACCGTACCGGACTCCATACTTAGGCAGTTATTATTCTTACACTAAACATTGTTGCTTAATTCATTTATAAAGATACCATTTTAACCTTCCCTTCTACTTATGTCTCTTAATGATGCCATAGACACCAATTATGTACATAAAATAACAAACCGTGAAGAAGCATCGGGCCTCGGACCTCGTCGTGGGAATGAAGAGTGATGATATAAGGGACTTCCTTCAGATATGGAATAGGTTCACCGTGTGATTGTGTGCTAACAACCTATGTAACACTACATACAGAACATCACGCCGAGTCCCTGAACAGTCTGCTTAACTCTTTATTATCTAGGTATAAGTATAGTACCTACTTCCCTACCCTCGAATTTCGATGGCAGCGGGCTGCTACTGAAATTCGTGATGGAAAATAACCCAATAACACTTTGCCGGACCTAGGAATCGAACCTTATACACAGTAAGTAGTAGGGGTTACTACAACTAGAACAAGAATACCTGCCTGTAGCCGCTACCCAAAATAGCATCGTTCGTCTTAATCGCGGAACTAAATCATTAATCTTTTAGCAGTCGTTTTTACTAATTGGATACGTACACGATGGGCCAGCCACAATCGTTCATTCACAAGTTTACAATACCTGCTGATAGTGCTTTAGTTCGAATCGAACAGTTTCCTACAAACAGTTTGTAGCCAGTAATTTGCGTCATATTGACCTTATGTTCAAATTAAAAAACCATTGAGCCTGTTTGAAAGAACATTATAAGTGCTTTCTAGATACATTAAGTATTTATAAAATAGCGTTAACTGCAAGTCTTAAAGTAAGTCTAACTTTGTATCGGGATCTTTGGTAAACGATGACAAGTCAAAGTTCAATCTTTGAGCTCATTCGTTGAAAGGTTCATCGCTACATTTACTTAAATAAGTTCCGCAATTGACTTACTGACTGAAACAAAATAAAACCACTGAAAATTCATGTTATAAAGTGTGTAGAGGCGGGGCGTAGCTACCGCCGCGCCGTATCAGCCGTATCAATGATACGGGGCCCCCGAGTAACATGGGCCCCTGATGAGGAAAAAGATCACAAAATCTTCTCACAACCTCAACTATTTTTCTTGATAAAAGATAAAATGAAAATATAACTTATAAAGTTATCACAGTCCAGAAAGCTCAATTTTTTCGAGCTCGCTTCGCTCGATTTTTCAATGAAAACTAAAACCCTTTCAGCAGGGCTATTGCGTATCTCTGTTGACAGTTCATAGTGATCATCACTTGGCGAGTTTTGTAATACAATGACCGTTCTTGTTGGATTCAACTGACGCTACCCGTGCTAAACTGTCATTGTATATCAAAACTCGCCAAGTGATGATCATTAAGAACTGTCAAACAGAGATACCTACACAATAGCCCTGCAGAATGCTCTAGCTCTTCATTAAAGACTTTAACCTACTCGAGCCATGATCCCAGTCCCACAATGTTTGTCTCACATTTCATTTTTGTCACACATCACACATTCTCTTAGTAAAATGAAGACAGCTACAGCGATGCAAGTCAGAATGATATATTTTCTTAATTAGTTTTGCAAAAATCATTTGTTTAGTATTTATTAATGATTTTCTCCTCTTTTTGGGCTTCGCCGCACTCGGGTAGAAAGGGCCCCCAAAAAAATTGGCCGCCTTAGTAGAATCGTGAGTCTTGAGAAAGAATTTGTAAAACCTAAGTTCCAGGCTGACAAAGCCACTTTAATAACTAGGTGCAAAAAACCGTCATGACGGGTCACACTGTTATTTTGTATTCACCCTTTGGGTACAGAAAGTTAAAGAAATTAACCCAATGACGTCGTATTTGACTCGCATCGATCTCTCTTTCGCGGTGCCCTATCGGGAAACTATGTCTAGGTAAGTATAAGGAAACTCGACTTCCCTACGTTACGAAACTTGTGGTTACCAGCGCTAACCGTTGAAATTATCCCTGTGATTGTTAACAGATCATAATGCACCATGGTGGTAAGTACTATGATTTATAGATATTGCGATTTGCATAAGCGTATCTAATACAAAACGTTGGGTCGTAAGACAGCTGTGGCCCCCGGGGGAAACGAAAGTAGAAGTATAATTTTCATCATTTCGACTGACTGACTGGTCACGATCTGTCACTCTTCTGACTACATTGATAAAGATGTCATTGTTATAGCATCGCAATAGGATTAAGAGTAATTTTTAATGACAGTATTTACTATTTGCATGCATAGATAATACAATCTACCTTGATTCCTCTCATCTGTCTTGTTTTATTTACTTAGAATCTATGCAAATAAATCTTAACTTTACTACAATTAGCTGCTACTTACCATTAATGTCATTGTGCCTAATTTATCAGTGTAGACACTTCCAAAGTGGTAAAATGTGTAATAAATGTCTAATTTTTAAAGTAAGAGGAGGGAAATTCTGAAAAAATGACAAAATTTGATGATTAGTTTTCGAGATATGGGCCTTTTTATCAAACTGTAAACTTTGTTTTAGACTAACATGCTATGAACAACAAATTTAGTTTTGCTGTTGAATGTAATACAATACCTACAACATAAATGAGTGAGCCTTCAAAATATTTTTATTTTAATGTTTGCTGCTACGGAACCCTATGTGCGTATGAGTACGACTCGCCCTTGGCCGGTTATCCATGACTTTATGTCGACTCTTCTGCAACTTACACCCGGTTTCCGATTTGACAATTCGAAGTTGGGAACGATAACGTACCGTACCAATTCATTTCCCACGCAAAAACATTTTAATTAATCGAGGAATTAACAAACTTAAGCCGAGATAGTCTATTAAGATAGGTACTAAAATAGCACATAGTTGTTTAGTCACCTGCTCAACTGGAGTATAGCCTATTGGTTTTATTGAAATTACAACACTTGAATACGTGGGACGTGGCTGCCCAATAACCTGTACAGGAAGTAAATTCGCGAAATTAATTACTTACCTTAAGTTAGGTAAGTTGCGAAATCACGACTACCTGCGTCAAATCAGTTTATTAAGTGCCGTTTCATGTAGATTCTATTTAAGTTTCGGATACCTATTAATTACTGGGAATTGCATTACATTACTTCCAGATTTTTTTGTTAACATTGTTACACGCCTATTCCGGTCAATTTTATTTATCTTTAAAATATCGTACGCTCATGAGACCAAATCTAAAAAATATAACAATAAAACGTGCCTTAAATGAATAGCTGCCGTAAGAAATGTGAAGTATTTCGGAATTGTTGTGAACAGACAGTTACCACAATGTATGTATTCGATTGCGCTCGACGCTCGGCGCTCGTAACATAACGTAAGTATTTGGAGCGACATTTTTTACACAGGTGCGAGTCGTGCGCGATAGGTAAACATGTTATAAAATGTTGCATCACGGAGCTCCACATAACCGCCGGTTCTTGTACGCTAAGAACAATAAACACTTGTAATCATTGGTAATTGTCGCATGGTGGGAACGGCCGGTTTTTGCGCGGGCGCTTACAAAGGCGCGGAAAGCGCAGCCCGCTGTATGAGTGTGATGCCGAACCAGATTTACGTAATGAGAGGCACGCAACTTTCCTTGCACGGAAATGTCGCGGTGTCTCAGCTTGGTGCTTTTTCAACGGCAGACCAACAACAGCACTTCGCTCTTGCGAAGTTTACTGTTTAAGAATGAGCCAACAATTTTTAAGCGTCTTCAATGCAATTTTTTTTTGCGAAATGTTCGTATTTCTTTTTGGGTAAAAAATGTAAATAATTAGTTATGTACCCTGAATAATTGTAGAAAATATAGGATACTGCTGAAGGAGTTCTTGGAAATGATCTCGGGGCATGGGTCAACATCTGGCGTAAATATGTACTTAGTTAGTTATTTATGGGTTTTTTAAAAGCTCTTTGAGTTGATTGAATCATGGATATTTAGAAATGAGATTGTTAAAACTGTGATAACTAGCGGATGTCATAAAATATTTGTACATTTTACGACCAGTATAAACTGGTAGTTACAGTCGTTTGGTCTGAATGTATATATTCCGGTCACTGCATACCAGAGCATGTATTGCGCAGTATTTTGTGTTCCTTATTGCTAAACCGGGAGACGTAAATGGCAGTGTATCGGAGAGACTGTGTCTACAAGTTGCGCACAACCAGACCGACAGGCGCTGATTAACATTCCGACAACAGAGCTTAAATACGAACAGAGTAATACTCGTAGTAACATACCCGAGCCACCGCCTCGACTGACTGATTGTACCAATCCCCTACGCGTAGCCGATGCAATCGCCTTACTTCATCTAGCCTACATCTAGACAAGAATCAATTTAACTAAGACGTATTGCTGCAGTTACTTGCAATCAACGTTTTTGTTTTGCATTAAGTTATTGATACACATTACGGAGGCATATGCTCGCTACCTAAGAAACATTTCTTCTCAAGTGTCAGCTCATACAAAGATGTTAAGCTGTGAGATTATCTTGTTGCTCCATCAATCACGAGCCAAAGAAAAACGTTTCAAAATGTTTTTACTAAAGACAATTTCAATTATGATTAATAGCCAGGGGACGATGAAACATGATGCTACGTGGTACTTCAATAAAGTTATATCATTCGCTCGGTTAGCACATTTTATTAATTGCACCTATAAGATTTGTTCAGCGACAACGATAGGTGTGTTGTGTTATAATGAGTAGTAATATTCTTTATGTAACTTTGACTCACTTTCACGTCTTTATAGTTGGCGACGATTTCCGAAGCGAAAGTATTATTGCCGATGATGGGCTTATTCTTGACGCTGGGGAAGATGATGCCGCCCTTGCGGCTGGCGGGGCGCGGGCTGGTGCTGCCAGTGGAGCCGGAGCTGGCGGGCGTCACGGTGACGGTGGCGCCCGCGCCGCCCGGCGAGCTCCACGTGCTCGACGTGCTCGTGCTCGGGCTGTGTGCGACACGGACATTAGTCACCGTACTCCCCTACACCCCTTGCACCATAACGATATCGCGTGTGTAGGTTGTACGAGTAAGACGCACAATCGCCAGGGCTCGCAAAAACATTTCGCATGGAAAACAAGTTAAAGTATTATGGTAACACCACAATCGCAAAGGCATCAAAAATTGGAAATAGAAAGATGTCACCTGTTGTTCAGTGTGGTAGAGGGTGGGTTGGTGGTGGCGGCCACGGTGCTGGTGGTGGGGTCAGGGTAGGGCTCGTCCACACGGTACCGGTTGGGCGCGTACTCTACCAGCCGGTCGATGGTGGGGTCCAGCAGCAGCTCGGGGGGCACCGGCCGCTGCGCCAGTGTCGCCACGTCGTCCTCCTGCTTCTTCAGCCGTTTCTCCACCATGTCTAAGTTTTCGATGATGAGGTTTGTCTTGAGACGTAAGTCATTATGGATCTGTCCGATGGCGCGCTCTTGACGCTGCGTCTGCGTGAGCAGTTCATCTGACTTAGGAACCAAATCATCTACGGAACTCTTAGTACCGACCACCACATCCCAAACTTCATCCATTTTTTCTGAAACACTCATCATAGGGATCATTTTATTTACAAGGTTATCAATTTTACTGCTTTTCGTGACGGGAGCCGCGGTGCTGGTCGCCGTACGGTTCTTAAACAGGCTGTTGACGTTAATGGAAGCATCTTCAGGTTCAACTATGGCGGCGTGTACATCGGCCATCATGTAAAGAACCTTGCCTAAATTTTCAGAAACAAGATTTATATGGAACTGTAGTTTACGATCAACCGTCGATACGGAGCTTCGCAGTTGGTCTACTTCTTTCGTGATTTCATTGACAACCTCGGTATTCAAACCTTTTGCAATTTCTATAACGTTCAAATTAATAGGTTTCTTTTCACTGGCCTCGGCATTGATGTCATCGACTGGCAAAAAGTTGCTGTCGATCTGATTTTTAAGGCCTAGCAGTGTCGTGTCGATGTTCGACATTTTTTGATCTAAAGATTCCAGTTTTCGGTCAAGCAACTGTGCGTCACTTATCTTGTTTTTATTTTCGGCTTGTCTTTTTGCGGCGTTTTCGGTAACGCTTTCCTCTTCATTCTGGCTTATGCGACTGAACAGTTTTAGGTCGAGGTTCCCCAGTTTTGATATGATAGCATCTGTTTTGTGTATGTTGTCATTAACTCTCGAGTCAAGCGCTTCTACTCTCCTCATTAAGTGTTCCACGGCCTTGTCCAAGTTTTCTATCCTTTGTAGTTTCGTCTCTAATGTACTCACTATTACTTCAAATACGTTGAATATGTACTGCTCTCTGAAACAATAAAAACAATGAATTAAGTACAAAAGTATTTTTGGCACAGATAACAATACGTTACTTAATAGAATTTCCTAAATGAAAAACCTGAGTTATTAGAAGTGAGGGAGGACCTTTTATTAGGTCATAAATTTATTTTTTATTTTTATTCCTAAATAAGCCTAGTGAAATTGACATATCTGTCATCCATCAGAGTTGTTATGCAAGGCAAGAAATAGAAACCTTAAATACGTGCTACCAGGGACGGTTACCGTTACCAAACAAATACCGGTAAAATTACCGAAACATTAACGTTATGCTACGTTAAATATTAACGTTAAACATAACGTTAATTTATAGGATTTACCGGTATTTAAGTAACGTTACTAATAACGTTAATTCACTAAAAACTAACAATATCTGGCGCGACGTTGCCAAACCGAACGCACGCCGCGCGTCTTTTCGTTCGGCTCTGCTAATCAGAGCGGCAACAGCTAGAATTTTACAACGATCGGACAGATACCTACGAAAACGCGACAAATTGCTCGCGCTTACGCCGTTACGCGTGTTTCAGTTTATAGTCCAGTACCAGTACGTCATAAAATGATAAAACATCGCGTACGCCAAAATAGATTTGTTTTGTTGTTCTGTTATTATAATTAGTTGTTTGTTCAAAAAATATTATTATGGGCCAAAAGAAGTGCAACAGAGTTTATCAGTATTTCAAAAGTTTTAAAGAAAACATCTACTTGCACATTGTGCAATAAAACATTAAACGTAAGTACACACGGCTACACATCAAGTTATACATTTCCAGTATAAGCTGACCTCGCATTGTACGGAAATCCTATACAATGCCAGATCAGCATAAACTGGAAATGTATAGCTTGATTTGTAGCCGTGTGTACCTACTCGCCTTTTACTTAAACTATATCATTCTAATTATGTATAATAATCTTTAATTAAAATATTTATTTCGACCATTAAAGTCCCATTGAGTGCTTTTGAATACTGTATAGTTCTGTTCAAACTTTATGGAGGTTCGGAAAATCGGAACACAGATTAGGTTCGGAAATGCGCTGCGACTGCGAATAAGCGACTGACTGTCAAGCAAGTAAGATGAATAAGAGGATGCGTCCGCTGCGCCCGCGCCCCGCTGATACCTAAAAGTGTGTTCTGTGCAGCTTTACGTTAGATGTTGATGATGGGACTTTTATGTTTTTTTTTAAATCATTATTATAGTCGACCACATATCCCTGGATCTCTTTCATTACGAAAATATTTAAAAGACAAATTGTTTAGGTCAAATTATATGCAGCTACGTGTTGTCGACTGTAATAATGATAGGTACCTAACAGTAATATGAGTGGGTTTTTTTATTAGTTATTACCTTCGTAAAAGAGGTCGTAGGTCGTCCATATTTTATATTTTGTCAGGTTTTTTTAACCAGTCATTAAACTTATTAAAAAAATTATAGTTTTTTTAGTTACTTAATTCTACTACAAAAGTTTTTGATTGTATTAAATTGTATAGCGGGCTGGTGTCCGAAACTCCACGTCCAAGCGTGTATTTTGCGTACGGGTGGGAAATCTATTCGATCCACCCTAACTCCTCGAGAAAGGCCACCAGCGCCTTGATGTTGCTGGCAATCTCGCGGAGAAAAAGTTTTTGATTACTGGGAAACCAAAAAACACAAGTTTCCTTATTTATATGGGTTAAGTCAGGTTGTGTTGGTTGCCCCGGCCTCACAAGTCAGTGTAGAGAGGCTATTTTCATCTTTAAATTTTGTAGTATCTAGGTACAGATACAATTTAAAATAAGATTTAATTGAAAATATTGTATTAATTCGAAACAATGCGTTATACAGTAAGAACAAATAGTGATCCTTCACTATTTTTTTTACCGTATTACGCATTGTGTAACCCGAAATCGAGAAAAAAAATATCAGGTTTTTTCTTTGTCTAGATTTAGTGCTGAGTATTGCTAAAGTTTTTCTGTTATATTGCTTATAAACAACTGTTATTTTTCTGTAGTTATAGACTGCGCGCGAGTTGCGAGGAATCGCTGGCTGGCTTACTTAAATCATCGGTGATTTTACCCTTACATAATTATTTCATAATTTTGCACTACGCGCGAACTAAATTATGAAATCATTCTATGAGGGTATTATGTACTTGAAATAAAACCACCGATCATTTAAGTACTTAAGCCACCTATTCCTCTGAGCTCGTGCACGGACTCTAAGGTCCGTAATACAAATTAAAAAAAAACTATAATTTCTTTAATAAGTTTTAAGTAAAAAGTAAAGTTAATAGTAGGTAACAGTTACTACCTACTATTAACTTTTACTTTTTATACTTTTTTTTGTATTTTTTTGTGTTTTATTAAATTAGAAAGAAAAATTAAACTATTAAAGAAATTATAGTTTTTTTTATTTGTCCTTGTATTAGGTATAAAGAGAGGGAAAACCAAAATGTGCCCAGCACACAGCGACTGGGTTATTTATTAGTTATTGCGTTAGGAAATGAAACTAAATTATATACATGGCAATTATTTATTATTATTATAAACGTGTCTAGAAAAAAAAGTCCTTTGGTAATTATTTAGTTTGAGTGTCAAATTGTATTTCCTTCTCATGGCTGCCAAAATGTGATGATTTTTGCATAAACATTAGGCAGAATGCAGGGCCTTATGTCTTCTAAACTTGACTCCACTAATTTAGCAAAATGGTAGTTCATATTTTTGGGGTCGACTTTCGTTTGGGTACATGCTTTGCTGTTTTCGTATGTGTTCCCTGTCATTACCAGGAATTACCGCTGCTGTTTGGCTGGATTTTTCAGCACGTCCTCCGAGATTTTGATTCTTCGTTGGCCTTGCTAAAATTGATTGGGACATAACATCCCAATCATCGTCGAGAAGGCTCGGGGAGACAGTGCGTCTGCGTAACCGTTTACCATCTGCAAAGAAAAAATACAGAACTTATTTTATTACTTTTATTAGTACCTACACATTTGTAGCTGCTACCGCCTCGAGGAATGAGCCATTCGGGGCCATTCCGAATGGCTGCGCAGTGGCCAACGTTCCTTTTATACGTCTATGTGCAGGCATGCGCCAGCCAGTCGCGGCCATTCCCATTGGCTGCGCAATGCTGTGCCATTGCGCAGCCATTCGGAATGGCCGCGAATGGCCCATTCCTCGAGTAGCGGTAGCTACTAGCTACCTACTAACTACATATTAATTTTAAAAACATAGATAATAATGTGTTTTTACTCGTGTCTTCTCGAGTGATAAAAAAACGGAATTTGTTTAAATTAGATTAAAACCCTGTAGGTACCTACTTATTTAAAACTTTACATGTAAATACCAAAATACTTACCGTTTTCTGCCATTTCACAATTTGTTGATACACCCACCAATCACTAATTCACTAGGTAATTCATACACGAGCGACTAGAGTTAGTGCGACTGTGCGAGCGCGAGCGCGACCAACATCGTTAGAAAGAGATTGGCGTATAAATTATCGGTATAAGTATCGTTACTTTTACCGATACTAATTTTAGTTATTAGGTAACGTTAACGGACTTACGGGTATCGTTATTCATATCGTTACTTTTTAATCGTTATCATAACGGTATTTGGTAACGTTATAAAAAAAGTAACGGTAATTCGGTCCCTGCGTGCTACTACGTGCGTGCTACCAAATAGCGTCATAGACCTACGGCTGCTGTAGACAAAACATGGCACCAAGAACCTACGTATAAACAGGCACTAAAAACCTACGTATAAACAAAAAAAAAGGTACAAACTAGTTCTTGTTATTACTCATTTTAAATTCATTTGCGCTTGCACAGTCTCTGAAAATGTATGAACCTATAAAATATAATGTAGCAATTTGTTCCAACGATTTCGTAAATTAAACGCCATGTCAAACCATTTTATGAGTCGGTTAAATTTGCAAATATTTTTGTTGAATTTATTTTATATAGGCTACGGTAAATGCTAAGTCTTATTATTATGTTAGACGTCTGATAGAGTCTTAGGTGCTTAATTCAACATTGATACCAAGTGACATAGCGTAGACCTGTAATAAAAACAATACGCGTATGTTTACCGACGGCATATTGTAAAGTGGTTACGTCATTTTTGCTCGAAGTACGTTAAATAAGTAGTTAAACCTAACATTTTATTATGGGTTTATGGAGGTTGTTTATTGATGAAATGTCTTCTATGGCAATCAAAATAAATCATAAG
This sequence comes from Eugnorisma glareosa, assembly GCA_947578425.1. Classification (NCBI taxonomy): domain Eukaryota; kingdom Metazoa; phylum Arthropoda; class Insecta; order Lepidoptera; family Noctuidae; genus Eugnorisma; species Eugnorisma glareosa. The sequence goes on from OX387957.1 coordinate 28,053,235, forward strand.
ATATAGAAATTAACGAGATCTTCGACAATAATACAGTTTAATAATATTGTACTTTGATGGTTGTCATTATGTCTTTATTTATGTAAATAAACATGAATGGTATCGCCAGACGTGTTGAACCAAAGAATAAATTTATGTAATATATTAATGCGATGTCAGAATTATTAATCACGATGTTGTCAATGAAATAAACAAGTTTTTTAGAATATGTTTAAGACCACTTTCTTCTTGATATTTTTGTGATTAACACTTAAGTGAGGATGAGCAGTTTTTAACATGTGATACTTAAATAATATTTGATACTAGCTTCTGCCCGCGATTTCGTACGCGGATCCTGTTGCCAGCGACAACGGGGTCGTCAAGAAAATCGAAGATCTGAAACGTCTGATGTAGAATTCTAAGGCTCGGGGACGGAAAAACGACGGGATGAGCGAGACGATTGGAGACGTTCCAGATCTTTCATTTTTGTAAGTCCACAGGAAATGCCCATCAGACTAAACAACTTTTGCTAAGACGTCATTCCTTAATATGTTATAGTGTCGCTGGGCTTTGGAGTTCCACAACAGGTTTTCCAGATCTTCAAATTTATTCTCACAGCAGAAAATGATCTTCATGTGGAATAAATTTTGCTATGGCACCATTTTGCAAGGTAACCGTTGTGCGAAAAAATATCCCTGTGCAATAATAGAACAAACAGTGACAGGTGAAAATGGATATCCATTATATCGACGACGTTAACCAGAACAGGGTGGATTCACTGCGGAAGTCAGGGTACGTGGGCAACAGATTTCTGTGTGTCCCCTATTCACCAATTTTTTCAAAAAATTTTAGTGCACACATAAATGTGGAAATTTGCAGTAGTTTATAATCCATAAAATATATCTGTGAGTATGTTAACAAAGGGAGTGACCAAGCTACATTTGCTTTACAGGGAATGGACCGAGATGAAGTAACCAGATACCAATCCGGTCGATACATAAGTACTTCTGAAGGTATTTAGCGAATATTGGGATTTCCTATCCATGAACGCCATCCCACGGTCATGCATCTAGACGTTCACTTGGAAAATGACCAGCGCATTTATTTTGATCCCAGCAATGTTAGAGACCGTTTAGAAAATCTACGTCAATCGTCACTATTGGCATTTTTCAAGTTATGTCAAGAAGGCGACTTTGCAAAAACTACGATAAACAGAGAGGTACTTTTAATCGACGTCGACGTGGTCAACCAGTTGATGGATTTCGAGACCTAGAAGCAGATGCGTAGATACGCTGAGAACTCAAGCACAATTCTATATCCGTGGACGTCTCCGACTCGCGAGACAATGTGTGACGTTCACGATCAGCGGACAGTCGCGCATCACGTTCCACACTGGTCTCTAGAGACCTTGATGTAGATGCGTAAAAACGCTGAGAACGCAGGCGTGCTTCGCGATCCGAAGAGGTTTCTACGGAGCGAGTTGCAGCCTGATGTTCTCGAACAGCATCAAGTCTCTCCTGACGCTCTTCAGTAGATTCTTGGGATCTTATGATCGTCAATCTTTTAGCTCCTTTGGAACATTGGGAAAGATTTGACCTCTTTCTAGGCATGGTTATAGTTTTATTCTGAAGATACCTGATCAATTAAAATCTAAGTGACTGCTCCCCTGCGTTACCGGGTAGGCTACCGTGGCACGAAGATAAATGGAAAAGGAAATTAAACACTCAAAAAACATAAGCCCGAAGGCATATTTATTCGATAAAATAAAATAATAAATGGGAGTTTTGTCCAGTACACTCAAATTATCAATGATTCATCGAATTTTCATCGAAAATCAATCCTAAACTGTTACCGCCTTCAATTAAACAGTGAAATTAGTGACAGCTTTGATTTCCACATCAGGTGTTCCTGATCTTCAAATTATATACGACAACAGAGAGTGCTCATCAGGCTGAACAACTCTTGCGAAGACGTCATTCTTATATATGTTATATATAGTGTAGCTGGGCTCTTGGAGTTCCACATCAGGTGTTCCAGATCTTCAAATTTATTCTCTTAGCAGAAAATGCTCATCACGTGGAACAATTTTTGTGATGGTACCATTTTTATATCTCTTATAGCTTAGCTGATCTGTTGCGGTGCTGCATCAGATGTTCAAGTTTCCAAGATAAATTATAGCCTATATGTTGCCCAGATTTAATACCTATACAACAAAAAAAAAACATTTAAATCCGTCGAGTAGTTCCGAAGATTAGCGTGTACAAACAAACAGACAATAAGACACAGACAAAAAGACAGAATATTTTTTTTGGATTCGTGCTCTATTACTGTTTCCAAACCCCCTTCAATTTTTTTTTGTATTGTCAATGTACAGACACAGTTTATGTACTGTTTTATTATATGTAATATATACATATATATATAGATAAAAAGCGTTGCATAGTATCAGCGCGTAATATGGAATTAAGATAACTGTAACGGTATCGAAATAGCTACCTACAGTGACGACATGATCCAGTGTTCACGTTACAGTGAACGACTTCAGAACCAATTAAAGACATTTGAGCAACAATATCGCTGATATTATAACTTTCGAAGCTAAGTTCTGCTAATCTCGCCAACAGCAAGGTGTTCGGCAACATAAATTCATTTCGAAATCACAAACGAACCTGTTATTATATGTATAGAGGCGGTCACATCGAGCTAAAGTAAAGCGAGAGGCTATCGCCCGATATTATGCAAATCCGCTGTAAAATCGCAGTCTGGCCAACCGGCCCACTTTAATAGTGTTTGCTTTAGTAAATTGATCGCCTGTTACGAGCACAGCGATACATTAACTTCCTGAAAACGATACATTTACTAGTGTACCAACGGCATGGGAGTATTTTGCAACACTTCACACAACTCCTTTCGAACGCACTATGGCACCGTATTCCTGTGTACGGTTCTAGAAACTAAATCGAACTAGTGTTGATTAATGAAGCATTCGGTGTAACCATAACCAATGAGAATTAAACCACTGGCTGTAGGTATAGTCATTGGAGACCTTCTGTAGATCGTTATCGATTGATCTTATTCTTGTTGCTTGCTCTATTATTATATACCTAACTCTATGGTTATTTCTCTTATTAATTCTTCAATGCAAATAAAAATATTCTTATTCTTCTAAGCTCGCAGTTACCCGCGTATCGCGTGATGCCAGTATTTTGCCATTAATCTACGAGTAACTCCTGGGTTAACAGTGGGTGTGTTAATCAATCGTTAATAACACGCGTGCCTAAATCGGTAGAGATTCGTTCACTTGTTGCGGAGTTACTTTACATATTAGGTAACGTATACAAACACTGCGCCACAATTTACTTAAACTAAACATAAAACAATTTTGTGATTACAGTTTTTCTATTTTTACAAAAGATGGTCCCTTCAACTTGCCGTATGAATTATATAAGTGCTTATTAATATAAACAAAATTTTGACTTGAAATATCGTAGAACATTAGTAATTTAAATATTCAAGCATATTGTTAACGATTTTTAGTTCTGAGCAGCAATAATTGTATAATAGATATGTAAAATAAAAATTCCGTTATTCCGTTACACAATAAATGTTAGGTGGATTAAATGTATTATATTAATGTTATTATATAAGCCAAGCCATTGTTAATTGATAACCATCGCCGACAATTAAAATAGATGGGCCTTCAATATTATACAAGAATGTTATAAAAATGATTGTGCTTCACCGGTAGGTGGAAGATACGCACAAATTGTTTCCTTGTTTACGTAAAAATTACTTTGTGGTAATTACAGGGCTTCGGTGAATATTAGTTTTATTACTGTTTGCTAACACAGGGCCAATACATGAACAACACTTTTACCAGCTATTTTACTGTATGTCAGCTTCAAGTTTTACCAAATGCAGCTTAATAAAGTAATACGATTTACTGAAACTGAAAATACGAACAATACCGTATGGAGCAATTCTCCTCTCGCTCACGTTTAACGATTTTGGAACCAATTTTAATTAGCCTAAAACATTTGTCTAATCAGCAGGACTAATCCGAGGGCAGAACATTCTTTGGCCAAGCTTCGAATGTGGCTCACTGGCTCAGGGTCCAAGTAGGTAGCTATTGTGGGCTCCGATTGCGCGGGTTGCTTTGTACGAGGGGCCATTGTCTAACGAACATTTTGTTCTATTTGTTTCGTTAATAATGTATGTATCTGAAAGTGCTTTGTCTATGCGCGACGTCCGAAAGATATACTTTGCATTTTTAAACTGTATTTAATCGCGAGCTCATTTGCACGACGAGTTTGTGACAAAAATGCCTTAGATTGATTAGGTACAGGTCTTTAGTGCACATCTCTAGCTCATAGTTTGGGTACATTGCTTTAAATAGCCTTGATTTTGACTTTAATGGCTTGCTAAGTCACATTTATCATAATTATTGAGCGGATTTCAACTGTATTAGTCTATTCACGATTCATGTTTGTTGGTAGCTAAAAAAGCTCTAAGCATCATGATAGAGTGTAGTACCACTGGTCCTAACCTGTATTTGTGGGAATCGTGAGCGGTATTTAATATTATCTTCTAGCGTCTTCACGACATGACCACGTTTTAGTTGATGCCAGATCTGGCTAACATCACGTACTGACTCTTTGGAATAACGGTTCTCCACGATATGATGAATACAATAAAAGTTAAAATTCTTTACATCAAAAAATATTTGTAGTATGTTCACTTGATCACATTAACAATAGGGTAGGTACTTTATACAATTTTCTAGTTCATTGTTTTTGCGTGACACTATCAGATCAGTATGTCAACAGATAATGATCGACAGGCATACAGCTTGATGTATGTTACGGTCACTCCACTACAAGGATTTTATAAGAATCTAGGTAAGTATAATTAGTTGGGACTCAGCTGCGATATAATCGACAATAGAGTACTAATATGTCACCAAGTATGTTATAAGTAAAAACAACAAATATTTTCATGGGAATGACAAGTGTCACACAGTGGGACCTTGCGTTGAGCCGTTTGCTTATTGTCGGCGGCTGAGCACATTTCGTGCGGATATAAATTGACGACTTTGAGATTAAGTGAGTGAGCAGTGTGAGGCTGTGAGCACTGACCCTCGCGTGGCCATGTGGCGGCTGTGGCAGCACTGCGCGCCACCCACGCGCGCTGCGATTGCGTGTAATAGCTATGATTAGTGTAGCTAGGCTGCCGATACAAGGAGATACTTTATTTCATTCCGTTACATAAGCTTCTTGTACATTGAGTTTCTGTTTATTGACGACATAATTAGGATATAAAACAATAGTATGTGGTCTCGGCTCATGTTTCTCCCATAAAAAATATTGATAACGTGATCTTAGAGGCCTTAAAAGTCACATGATAACTCAATATGCCAACGATAATGTTCTTGTGTTACATTCTGCGGACAGTTTTATGTTTCTATAATAACAGGTTGGTGGCGGGTCCAATAGGGTTATGAATGACCCGCGTCGGCGTCGGTTGCACCTGGCTCATAATATAAAATGTTCACTACATATCATTGTTTCAAGATCATGAGAAAACTTCGAGCATTTCAACGCCGTCAGCTGAAATTAGATCACAATTACGAAGTCAGATTACATAACTATGTGTTGTTACTTTTGTATTTTTTTCTTTGAATAAAATGTGATATTCAAAACGGTTGCTTAAGTTTATTAAGTTGTTAATTTTTGTTACAAGTTACAACAGATATCCGCAATAGCGGTGGTCGCGCCTGAAGATGTTGGCTCATGAGAATGACTGATTTGTTTCAACGAAATCACTGTAGATGTACCAAAAAGATTATATACAATAAAGAAGCTAAAAAAGAAGAAAATATGTGTTCCTATATTTCTGACGTTTTAAAGCGAAATGGCATTAATTGTAAAGATTGAATAAACTTGAACCGAAAGCAACCAGTACTCCTTTGAGAGTAGATTACAAATTTGCTCGTGGTTTTCCGTCCATCGTATGGAAATCCATATCGTTGGGCTGTTCAGGACTAGCATGCAGCTGAACATACATCAAAGGAATATGTTTCCTATTAGCCATTTCCGAACACCTGTATGCTCTTTCCTTCCAACTATGGTACTGACGGTCCTCTCGCAGCCCCGAGTCATTACAATCATTCGGTACTTCATAACTTATTCTTATGAGCTTCTGAACTTGTGTATGTATAATGCTGCATGGTTATTAATTTCAAACACTTCTATCTGGTTTCTCGATATTTTATCAACGGCTCCTGATAATGTCATTCAAGATCCAAAACAACCACGTTGCACTAAATGAGCATGTATACAGGGTGAAGGGGTCACCGACGCGAAAACAATTACCATGTATTCAGTATATCATTCTGAGCGCCCCCATATTTCTAGAAATTTTTCATCGGTTGTTACAAAAAAAGTATCTGCTGTTTCCTACGAAAGTGTAATACCTACACGGTCAGAATTAACTGCTGATTTTTTTTTAATAACCGATGAAAAATTTCTATGTAGGGGCTGACATGATGTCTCTTCCATCCAGTATAGCGTGTTGGTACTCGTATCTATCTTCACTATCTACATATAACATCTATCTACACTATGGTCACCGCAAACCGTGACTAGTTACCGTTATAGTACACAAAGATGTTTGTTCAGACACCTCACGCACATGTTCTCTCTATTATGTCGGCCACGCAACACTGAGTACGAGCTATCCATTGAATCTGTGGTACATCTCAGGTAATATAGCGTCTCAATAGTTTGTCGCTTTGTTTACCGAGATGAAATCTTTATGAATAATTAAGTAATCTAACAAGAGTCTACGAAAGTAAGCGTTCAGAAGCTTACTTTCGTGGATAGTCTTGTGTAAAATGTTTGAATTGTTGAATCTGTTAGACATAAGTAGGTACACCATGACCACCATTAAGGTTTTTAAACTAAAACTTTGACATTTCCTACACCGTGACATTTTCTATCCTCTAGATAGGGCCTATATTGTCATAACCTATGACATAGGTACTATGAGTACATTACAAATAACCTACTAATCCAAAAATACATGTTCAAAGTGCGAATTACATGTGCTAGAATTTCAAACGAACAAACGCCATTTTGTCAAACTAGAAAGCGAGTTCACACCGTAATAAAGATTTTTATATTTCTCTGATGATATAACTTAACATTAAACATTTCTAGAAATAAGTGTTATTGTTTTAAGACCTAATTTGTTACGTCAGTAATTTATGTTATTAATACTATAGAAGAACAGATTGCAAATCAGTGACGAGTAGACAAACGTAGGATAAGTCTTAACCCAGGGTTTTAAAAGAATTCGAACATTGAACAGAACACAGGTCGTTTTTGGCCGAGTGCATGTTAAAGAAAGTATACTTCTTCAAAGTCGTTTAAAATTCGATCAAAACGGTTAATATGCACGAGTTTTCTGTTAGCTCCTCGACCTTTAAAAAAGAGAGAGCCTAGTGCTTGTAGTCTTTCATTTCATAAATTCTCGTAATATCTTTAGGTAAGTAATTCATATTTTCTGTAACTAAGCACAAAGCATTCTGAACAAAATTTTCATCAGTTAAATACTTTTTATGAGGAAAAGTTATTATTATTTTTCGTTTATTCATTCATAGTACTTACTTACATTTTTTTTAATCAATAAAAGAAAACATTAAAAAATATTAAAAATAGTAGCCCATCAGTATCGGAACAGTGTTCAAGCTACGACAGAGCTCCAGAGAGAGGAACCGCCTAACAATACGAGCCGTGTCCAGATGTATCGCTTTCTGAATCAAATCCTCGATCCAGCTGCCTAACGACAGCCTCTTCAGGTATTTGTCGAGGCTCTTGGCAATTAAGCCATTGGCTGAAACGACTATCGGCGCAATGATCGCTGAGTTCACACCCCACAAGTCGACAACTACGCGAGCCAAGTCAAGATACTTGATTTGCTTATCTTTGTCGGCTTTCACGAGGTTCTCGTCATGCGGGACCGTTATGTCTACAATCACTGCGTGCCACTCTGATCGATCTACCACCGTCCACCATTATATCAGGTTTATTGACTACAATAGTCCTGTCAGTGATGATGGATTAATTATTATTATAATGCTTAGTATACGATAACGGACCGCACCTGCAACTTCGATGATTTAGTAAGAGATTTCTAAGAAATAAGCAATTCAAATACTTACTCAAATAAGACAACGTTTCCTGTTTAAGTTATTTACAATAAGAAATATTGAAACAATAATTCCAATTTGTAAGAGTAATTAGTCGAAACTTCTTTTTAGTTTTACGACATAGGAATTGAGAAATAAGAGTAAGTCTCCAGTAGTTACGGGTAACCAAGGGGAACCGCTTATTACACTGCTCAAATAGTATGCACTAACAGCCTGACACGAACTGACGCAATGTTAAACAATATTTTTTATCTGTGGTAAGGTAGCCATATTTTTTCTGTGACCGTTACTTTTAAAAATCGTAAATTATTATCGTTACAAAAAAAAGAAAGATGATTTGTATGTTAAATAGGTATTGTTATTTACGTTCAAATCATCGGGGATACTCATCCTCGCGACCACTTAACTTTGCTGACTGACTTTACCGTCAATGGGACCAGGTGAACCGATTTTAATAAAGGTGCCTAGGCATCTGACCTCCAGAACTAAATTAGTACTGTGCTGGGTAATACGATACCCCATGGTACGACTGGTTGTCAAACTTTGATGAACTTTTCATATATTATTAACTAACTTCTGCCCGCGACTTCGTACGCGGATCCTGTTGCTTTTGCCAGCGACAACGGGGTCGTCAAGAAAATCGAAGATCTGAAACGTTTGATGTAGAATTCTGAGGCCCGGGGACGGGAAAACAACTGGATGAGCGAGGCGATTAAAGACGTTCCAGATCTTTCATTTTCGTAAGTCCACAGGAAATGCCCATCAGACTAAACAACTTTTGCTAAGACGTCATTCCTTAATATGTTATAGTGTCGCTGGGCTTTGGAGATTCACAACAGGGTTCCAGATCTCCAAATTTATTCTCACAGCAGAAAATGCTCTTCACGTGGAATAATTTTTGCTATGATATACCATTTTTATATCTCTTATACTTTAGCTGTTCTGATGCGGTTCTGCATCAGGTGTTCCAATTTCCAAAATAAATTATAGCCTATATGTTGCCCAGACTTAATACCTACACAACAAATACCTTTTCTTCCCGTTATTCTGTCAAATAAATATGCCTTCGGTCTTTTTTTTGTTATTTGATTGTTTAATTTGCTTTTCCATTTATCGTCGTGACACGGTAGCCTACCCGGTAACGCAGGGGAGCAGTCACTTAGATTTTAATTGATCAGGTATCTTCAAATTTAAACTATAACTATGCCTAGAAAGAGGTCAAATCTTTCCCGACGTTCCAAAGGAGCTAAAAGATTGAGGATCATAAGATTCCCAAGAATCTACCGAGGAGCGTCAGGAGAGACTTGATGCTGATCGAGAACATCAGACTGCAACTCGCTCCGTAGAAACCTCTTCGGATCGCGAAGCACACCTGCGTTCTCAGCGTATTTACGCATTTACATCCAGGTCTCTAGAGACCAGTGAAGAAATCATGCATTGTCTCGTGAGTCGCAGACGTTCACGGTTAGATAATTGCGCATTAGTTCTCAGCGTATCTACGCATCTGCTTCTAGGTCTCTAGAGATAAGTGCGGAACATGATTCGCGACTGTCCGCTATGTTAAGCGTTTGCCTAGGTTGGCCCGTGGATGGGTTACCTCCCATTACATACCGAGTTTCCTCGCTGAACATCTGATGCAGCACCGCAACAGACCAGCTAAACTATAAGAGATACAAAAATGGTATCATAGCAAAAATTGTTCCACGTGATGAGCATTTTCTGCTAAGAGAATAAATTTGAAGATCTGGAACACCTGAAGTGGAACTCCAAGAGCCCAGCTACACTATAACATATATAGGAATGACGTCTTAGCAAGAGTTGTTCAGCCTGATGAGCACTCTCTGCGTAAAGACTTAGTTTGATGTACAGAATGCTTGGTTGACCCGTCTTAGCAAGAGTTGTTCAGCCTGATGAGCACTCTCTGCGTAAAGACTTAGTTTGATGTACAGAATGCTTGGTTGACCGCTTCGTGAAGGGTCTTTTTGTTGTAAAGGTATTAAATCTGGGCAACATATAGGCTATAATTTATCTTGGAAACTTGAACATCTGATGCAGCTTTGATTTCCATATCAGGTGTTCCAGTGTTCTTCGCGATCCGAAGAGGTTTCTACGGAGCGAGTTGCAGTCTGATGTTCTCGAACAGCATCAAGTCTCTCCTGACGCTCTTCGGTAGATTCTTGGGATCTTATGATCCTCAATCTTTTAGCTCCTTTGGAACGTTGGGAAAGATTTGACCTCTTTCTAGACATAGTTTAATTCTGAAGATAACTGATCAATTAAAATCTAAATGACTGCTCCCCTGCGTTACCGGGTAGTCTACCGTGTCACGAAAATAAATGAAAAAGGAAATTAAACACTCAAATAACATAAGCCTATTTAGGCTTATTTATTTGATAAAATAAAATAAGAAATGGGAGTTTTGGCCAGTAGAGTCAAATTTTCAATGATACATCGAATTTTCATCGAAAATCAGTCCTAAACTGTTACCGCCTTCACCGCGTGGAGGTACTCCCAGCTTATGTTATTTTATAATTATACAGTGAAATTAGTGATAGCTTTGATTTCCATATCAGGTGTTCCAGGTCTTCAATTTTTTATATTTTTTTTTATATTATATTCCACAACGCGTGTGTCAGATCTTCAATTTTTATACGTCAACAGAGAGTGCTCATCAGGTTGAACAACTCTTGCTAAGACGTCATTCCTATATATGTTATAGTGTAGCTGGGCTCTTGGAGTTCCACATCAGCTGTTCCAGGTCTTCAAATTTTATACGACAACAGAGAGTGCTCATCAGGCTGAACAACTCTTGCTAAGACATCATTCCTATATATGTTATAGTGCAGCTGGGCTCTTGGAGTTCCACATCAGCTGTTCCAGGTCTTCAAATTTATTCTCTTAGCAGAAAATGCTCATCACGTGGAACAATTTTTGCTATGGTACCGTTTTTGTATCTCTTATAGTTGAGCTGGTCTGTTGCGGTGCTGCATCAGATGTTCAAGTTTCCAAGATAAATTATATGTTGCCCAGATTTAATACCTTTACAACAAAAAAAAAATCATTTAAATCCGTCGAGTAGTTCCGAAGATTAGCGTGTACAAACAAACAGACATACAGACAAACAGACAGAATTTTTATTTTGGATTCGTGCTCTATTACTGTTTCCAAACCCCCCTCACTAATTTTTTTTTAATATATTCAATGTACAGACACAGTTTTTTTACTGTTTTATTATATGTATATAGATTGGTCTGTAGCAATCTACAATGTGGCAGTAAGGATTGATGATAGCAACTCGCCATCGTCCTAACGTGACTAAGCCTTATGCCATCATTAACAAATATTTATCTCGCACACGATATTTATATGAGTTCTTGGTAAACATAAACATATTCACTACCTGTTTAGTTTTTATGATACGCTTAGGTACACTCTGTCAAGTACACTAAACAGTAATGTCAAGTACAACTTGACAAAATGTATAAAAAACAATGTAAATAAATATTCTTGTTTATATACGAAGCCTACCAAAAGTTTGTATACTGTGAAACATGATACTCTAACTTTCTATCTACTGACATTAGAAATAAAGAAATCATCTCTAAAATGGCGACGCTATATGCGCTCGCGTCGCATCTGCATCGTTTCAAATAATTTATGATCGTATTTGCACGCTTGCTCTGTGTTTGAGATAATATACTTAGCATTATAATTATGGAAAATAAAATGCGGATTCTAGGAATTTCTCCTGTTTCGTGGGTGTGTTTGCAAATACAGATCTCACAAGCACAAACAGCCTTACCCGGAACAGCGGAACAAGGCCAGGCAAACATTAGTGCGGGAATCAACCGCAACCTAGTCAACACCCAGACAATGCGCAAAGTGCGATGTGAAAAAATTAAGCAAGATGAGGAAGTGATCTCCGAAAATATTAATATTGTTAAGTTTTTGCCTCATTGACTGTATAGTACCTAAAATACATTATATAGTATTAACTCAACAGAGGATCTCGTGGCAAAATAATAACAGCCGCTCGGGTGGATTTTTAGGTTAAGCCGCGCTTGCCTAGATTGGTCTGCGGATGGGTGAACGCCCATTACATACCGAGTTTCCTCCGTGTCTCGGAAAGCACGTTAAGCCGTTTGTACAGGCTGTCATCTGTAGATCTTTGACAGGCGTTACAGGTAGTCAGTGGCCCAAAAAGTCTGACAACCAGTCTTACCAAGGGGTGTCGTATTACCCAGTACTAACTGGGTTGTGGAGGTCAGATAGGCAGTCGCTCCATGTAAAATACTGGTATTCAGCTGCATCCGGTTAGACTGGAAGCCGACCCCAACATAATTGGGAAAAGGCTAGGCAGATGATGAGTACTAAATTAATATAAAAAAAGAAACAAACATCGTGATTAAACCAGCACGTCGGAGAGATATTTCTCGACGGCATGTAAAGCCAAGTCAGAGGCCCATGGGCGGCTTAGCAACTCTGACACTAGGTTAGGCACTAACCGCACAATAAAATAGACTAACATAACATACATCACCTGTCAATCCCAAAAGGCTCGGCAGGCACCTAATGGTAACATTTTGCCAGTTATGTTTACGTCTCATGTCGAGGCGAGCCTATTGCTATCAACTGGACACAAATCCAGACTCCATAGCTCCTACTGATAAATTACAGATGGAAAAATCCCAAAAACTCTTTTTCGGGCTTGGGAATCGAACCCACTGGTTCATGCTCAGGAGTCGCGCTTGTGACTGGACCGTACTAACTACAATAGCTACTATGTAAAGGACAAAACGTTGAAGGTTGAATGTACCTGTAAAGACAGCACGTAAGTATAAACTTATACTGTCACTTACGAAATATCTTCCGTGATTGTCTGTTATTTTGAGCTCCCGATATTCAATCACGGGTGATATCTCGTAAGTGACAGTATAAGGTTAGTTATAAACTGTAAAAGCTTAAAACAGTGTTTACCTTTGTACATATTTTACGGAAGACACAAATTGGTAGCTTTAACTAAAGGCTGAACTATGCTTTGGAAGTCTTGGAGCTTTAAACCAACGCAATGAAACGACAATTAATTTATTATTTATCGAAACAGCTCCATATTCGAGGCGTAGTCGGCAGGATGTTGTGGAAACCGATGAAAGAGTCTACAATCTAAACTAGGTACTAAACGGCCAGGCGGCCAGGCGAGGTCGCCGTAGACAGCAAATGTTTACAAAATGTAAGTGACAATAAATACAATCGTATCATTTGAAAATAAACGAACCTTAATTCACCGTAACATTTAATTTATGTCCTAACGTTGTATATTATATTATTTCTAAATTTCATTGGAATGTAATGTAAAATTAACTCAATATTTTAATAATCATTTCGGAAAATGATACAATAATTGCCGCAAGTAATTCAAGTGGACGTTTCGTCATATTTAAAAGCGTCTACTTGCTTAGTAATGCTCGGCAAGTTATTTCATGATTTTATCGATGTATGATTATTACCGGTCTATATTAGTAGATAAGCGTCTACGAGTGATGGATTGGCACTGCACTGATCACAGTGCAGTGTGCCTGTTGCAACCGCCCATAACTTTATCAAATGACAACTCGTCTAGACGAACTCGTATTATAAGGCGTTCGCGACGCAAAGTATGTGGCCAATGGCCAACTGATTAGGAAATATTTTGATATATTATACGAAAGGCGGGGGAAAATTGCTGCAATCTGATCATGTTGATTAAAATTCAGATTATCGGAATTTAAGCTCACATTCAGTTTGTGGCGGCTGAAGGACCAATTTACATTTAAGAGAGCGGAACACTTTATGTAAAGGAGGCATTTCTGCCTAACAAGGATATCTGAATCTAAATAGACTCTCGAAATATCCACAGTAGGCACAAAACAACAAGTTACACAATTTGGCAAAAGCTAACTGCAACGTCTCGTAGCGCTTTCGTAGGCTCGTAGCGCCTACGCATTATTGACCTATTTAACCGCTACGGCGCGGGAACGCTACGGCGTAACACTGTGACTTGAAATGATCTCAATATTATATCCTGTTTTGTAATCAATTTTCAGACTCTCTACATAAGGAAACAAATATTTAGTTGGTTATGAATTTAAGACCCGGTTGCAGCAAACCGTAACATTCGTTCTGAAACCGATTATTATCAGCTTCGTAGCAATCAGTAAGTATCAGAGTCGTGTCGTTCCGCGACGGGCGGGAATCTCCGATTTGTATTCATATTGGTAATTTATAATTGTAGCCCTATGCCTCTATTATATCACGTATTTATCTATTCCGAATATTAAACTGAGAAAGGTACTTTCCTGTACCTTGTGAACAGTTTAATAGTAAATTAGTAGAAAGCATGTAAATATTACACAATCACAACATATTAATTGCCTACAGTTTAGTACATATAATAGGTAGTTGAAAGCGATTGTTTCTTAAAAGTCTTTCACTGGTTCTTTAAAAATATATTTAAAGATAAATTCGTCAGTCGTTGGCGCAGATGTAGGTACAAGTTTGATAAATCTTCGGACGTGGACATACGTAAACATTTGACATGACTGACGTATCTCGTCCAAGTATTCGTACCGCGCCATAATTCTATCGCATAACGACTGAATAATTATATCTGATTCTGTTTAAGAATTCGGCCCGTGAGTTGACGAATACGGTCATACGACATGTATGCGGCGCGGTATAAACACACGGTTACCGTGCAGTCGCCAGCGCCCGCGCACCGCACGCCGCGCGCCCTGCTTCACGAGCATGTTCAGCCTGCCCCGATTGTATCTAACAACGTATCGGTGTACGACTTCATAGTAAAAATCAAACAAATGGGTGATGTGATAACACCGTTCAGTGGAATTTTTTAGCTTTGTTTATGTTTATAGCCAAGTGATTGTTTGAGCTTGAACTACGCCAAACAAAGGAGGAGATGATTGTGATCAGTTTCAGATATAGCCGCTAGGTTTACGAAGCGTTAACATTGTATTATCTCGACGGGCTGGAGTTGGTTAGCTGAGAGACATTGCCTCAGCCTGCGTTGGCAAATGACAAACAAACGCGACGCATTTTGAAATAGGATGAAGATCATAACGAGTGCGTTTGAAGCGGGTTCGGCGATACAATCAGTTCGAAGGTGATTGACGGCCCGCCTCGCGGGGAAAGGGGCTTATGTAATGTCACATTAGGTAGGTACGTGAGGAACATGTGTATAGCACTGAAGTGCGATAGCTTACCGACACGGCTCGTTAATATAGTTCACTCTCTTTGCCACTAATAACTGTGCAGTCTGCAGCTAGACAGGCCGGCGCCGACGAACAGAAAGTGAAATAAATGGATGTTTCTTGAGTACTTTAGTTTTGTATAGCTGCGCATAACGTTGAGCTTGTACGACAAAAAGAAAAGTAGTTCAAAAGGATCACTTCATAGATTTAATATTTATATTTCTATGGATCACTTAATACAAAGTAAATCATATAGAAAACTATAGACACAGTCCTCAGTGATAATACCTACTATAGGTATTTCAAAGTTAAAATTGTGTGGTAATTGCTGTTATGACATGTGATGGCTATTGTACAATTATAAATAAGATAATAAAACCTTGGGAAATTTGACAGCTGAAGTGCTGATTATAGAATATTTACTTAATAAGCTTTTTTTATTATTTTATGAAAATGACGTGTTGAAACAATCCTTCTTAGCATAATCAGCCAGTCATGTTCCCACTGCTGGGAATGGGCTGTGATCCAGCACGCGGGCCCAGTGCGGGTTTCAAGCCAGTTTCTTTCCACTTTTGTCATTTGAACATAATAACAATAAAATGGTTTTTATAAAACTCATTTACTCCGAACAGGTGCAGTACAATGACATTTTGTAATACGCTACTAAAAATAAATTGTTGTTTAGCTACTTATATTTCAGTGTCTCTTTTAATATCTAGACCAAGAGCTACAAAAAAAATTTTAATTACCTACATATCACGTAATTAAATAAACTGTCCATTGTATTTATTTTTTCGCCACCTTTTTACATTTAGTTACGGTATTTAATGGATGTTTTGCAATAGCAAGGGACACGTCCGCTGGTTCTTACGATCGGTAAATACGTGCTCTATTATTTTTACATCAAAGCTGACAATTTTGTAATGACAGAGAGACACTGGGCCTTGGTTGAGAGTACTTGAAACTGAGTGTTTTTTGTAATCTCAAGTTTTTGGTTAGCGAGAGGAAAAAACGATGGATGCTATTCTATGGTAACATTGATAATAATTAATGATAACTGACGTTGATTGCAATCTTGATAATTATTTTATTAGAATTATTTGTCAGCTTAATATAAAACAAAAAGTATTTAGAAATAAAGCAGTGTCGAAAGTAAAGTTAATTATCTTCAAAAACTTTAAAAAAGTTGTCTTTTGACTTTTTGACCTCCAAAATTTCGTAACTAGAAGGTTCCCAGATATGGTCCAGAACAAAAATATGATCGCAATGACGGGGAGAACAAGTGCCTTTCAGCTTCGTTAAGGGTATTTTTACACGGAGCGCATTTATTTATACCCAACTTACAACACTTGCTTTAATGAATACTTGTTTTTTTTTGTGTCACGAGTTCCTTATACCGCGCATTACCGAATTTTGCCGTCGTGGGCACCTGCCTGTTCTACCATCTAACAATACTCTATGAACCCATTAAACTCCATCAATTTAAATAATAAACGTGCGTATTTATTACATCCGCCGGCGTACCATCAGCGTCTAACGTAAATGGAGGATAATTGGCTCACCGTGAAACAAAAGGGCTGTTAATAACAGGTAACGAGAAACAATGCGGTAACCCTCAACCGAATGATCACACTTGATATTTAACTGTGAGTTCAATCTGCATGTAATTTATTGTTTATACTAATAGTGCTTTGGAATTACAACTAGCCTAGGTTTTACCATCTTTTACTGAATAAAACCAGTGGGGACTGGACCTGTCTGGTGGAACACAGCCCAATCCCACAGAAAGGGGGCCTGTCGGCTCTCCTAGCAGTTGGAACATTATGACTGATGCACAATCTGCCTATAATGTTCCCCCTGCTGGCACACACGACCTCCTCTCTAGAGAGGGAATAGACTATAATCCACCACGCGTGTAGACGTCACGTGTCTTGGATTTTTTGGTTCTGGCCGTTTTCCTCACGAAGTTTTCCTTCACCGTTTTGAGAGCAGGGATGATAAAATAAATTACACACAGTAATGCGCCTGCCTGGGTTCGAACCCAAAACATACTGTGCGTAAATCGGGGTCGCAACCACTGTACCACCGCTGCTCTATGGCTGATGATGTTTATGCTTATTAAAATAACCGAAAAGGTTGAGCGTGAAAACAAAAAAAAATGCACAAAAGTTCCAATCATCATCATTAGACAAGCACTAACAAGGATTTTTGGAAATATACTTCCCTTAAAGGGGAGTTAACAGAGGATGATTTGTAACGAAATTCGTAATTTTTTGCTAAATACCATTAAAAATACCATTGGTCACTCGGCTTGTGCCTTACTATACGCAACTAGAGCCCGCGTGTTGGAAACTATCTGTGACCCAGCATTGGGAACGTTATAGGCGGATTATATGAACCACTATGAACGTTTGCGTGAGGCTATTTCATGAGAGTTATTTTCATGATATCTATATAAGTAAAAGAAACGAATCGTTAAATGAATAAGCCGTACAAGGACAACAAGATCGTATACGAATATATTGTATAACTAATACAACTTATAAACTAAATTATTAATTCGGCCACTGAGCTCATTTCAGAAACTGTTGAATTTTAGAGAAATAATGTAGACCAAAATGGCGGCTTGTTTAAATTCGCAGAACGTTTTTAACTAAACTATAACGGCTTTTGAGTAAAATGTGTTTACGAAATTACAATTTATGGCAATCTAACATTTTAAGTGGGTAACCCCTTCAGAGTTAATTATTGGTTACGAAGTTATTGATTCCATTTGAAGATTCGACAGTTCAAAAGTGCCTGTAACTGGCTTATTTGAAAATAATTGCTTTGACTTGACTTGACTTGATGTTACCTTAGACCCTAAACAAAAGACAATCGCTTTGGTCGTCCATTAATTACGTCAGCGAATTTTGTCGAGGTTTTGAGCCCCCTCCCCCTTTTTGAAATGTTGCGAGTCAACTTAACCCCCTCACCCCAGCACTATTAATGATCGGCCCCTTTCGAAGCTATGCGTATCTCTACAACGACTTTCAATATGATTGAGATAAAGCTTTTCGGCAGCTTCAGTCAGTCTACTACATTTGTTGACTCTTGTTTCATTGTCACTGCTGGTAAAGCGTAAACTTTGTTCAGCTCCGCGTCTAAATTCATCAACAACCATCAACACGAACCTTAGTCTACCCTTTCTTAGTTCTCAGCAGGTGTAGTAGGTATTTGTGGGTGTAAAGTAGGTACCTGAAACAAGCAAAGTAATATATTAGGGAAATGTTTTGATAAACTATTCTAAAGCCAAGTACCTTGGAGTCATACTCGATGAACACCTGACCTTCGCGTCGCATATAAGAGCAGCTCGAAACCGAGCGGCCTTTGCTATGGGTAGACTCCACTACATGTTAACGGATAAGAGCAAGTTGTCACTTAAGTGCAAGTTGCGTCTCTATACCGCAGTCATCAGACCGATTATGACATATGCTTGTGTCGTATTCGCCCATGCCCACCCCCGCCACCTCCATAGGGTGCAGACCTTGCAGAACCGATTCCTCCGTAAGATCACCGGAGCTCCCTTTTACGTCCGCAATGAAAGCCTTCACTTAGATCTTAAATTGCCTACCACCCAGCAATTTATGAAACGTCTTTCAAAACGTTTCTTCGACTCAGCTGTCAAGCACAGTAACCCCCTTATCGCATCGGCCGCCCGATACGTGCCATCGCGTATCAGTAACGTTCGCCGTCCACGGCACGTTCTTCTCACCCCCGATGACCCCACCACCCTCCTCCAGGAAAGCAGTAGGGAAACCAGCACACTCAGGAAATACAAACACAGACCGCCGTCATTCCGACCCCGCCGCCGTGGTCCGTCGCGACGTCCCGTTTCAAACCCCCCCCGACCCTTGCATGAGCCAGCCCGCTATGCTGAGCCAGTAGCAGTAAAACAGCCCCTAAATCAGATCCAGCCTGTCCCCTTGCTGCCCTCCCCAGCGACGCCCTAAGCCGAGGCTCGTACCCCACAGGGGGTCCCCTTAGCGAGTGGTCGTTTAGTTTATAAGTTCATTTTGCCCCTGGCTGGAGGCCTTAAATTCTAGGCATCCACAGGGATAGACCGGTTAAGCAGTAGCCAGCCTCAGAGGCTGAACTGCGAGATGCCATTCCCAAAAAAAAAAAAAAAAAACTATTCTATTAATAGTATATTTTGTATCGAGGGACTAAACGAAGCCATAGTATACCAGAGGTGGTTGACTCCCGAGCGTACGATCCGGGAGTTAATGAAACCGAGGGTATATTATTTTGGCGTTTAGTCTCGAGGTGCAAACTGTTCTTTTCATTTTGAATGCGAGAAGAATAGTCAATTTAGTACAAAAACGTTTGATAAATATTACTTAAAAATAAAAATCACAAAATTTGTGAATGTCTTCATGTGCACTACATGCTTCATATTCAGTGTCGATTTTAACATAGAATACGTACCCCACAACGACGATAGTAGATATTTTTCGACGATTCATCAAAATATGCCAAAAAGACGCTTTCTGTGAAAGAATTTATATGTTTCTTATTCCTCCAGTCCATAAAACTTTCGTAAGTTTTTAGGTAAATCTTCCGGATTTAAGCGGCAAAAGTTTATCTATTATGTATTTTTCTGTTGGCTCGACACGGTCAAACTCTTCACTGTCACTGGAAATTCTTAATAAATTTATTTAAAACTGAACTGTACACTCGACAAAAATTCTGAAATTTTCGCCGTCAGATTTTTCTTCCAAACCAGTCACAGATTAACAATTTAAAAAACATGGCGCCACTTTTGCGGAAAAACCATGGAACTGAAACTCTCAACATTTTCGCAATGAAGATGGATCACACTCTACCGATAATAGTACCTACCTATATTTACTGGCTGTTTGAGTTTGTCTATGTCACATGAAGGAAATTAAAAAACTAATTACTTTTCACTCTCTAGATACTAAAGTGGTCATAAGATGCTCTGTCTTGGTCTTGTCTCTGTCTTGTCTTGGCACTTTGGTCGCATCGTAGGGCTATAATGGCGTACTTTTAGAGCATGAAAAGTGAAAAATATACTAAGAGAACTCCAGCAATGGAATGTACCCTACGTACATTTAAAAAATAAGACAAGACTTCTAAATCTTAGATTAACGTATCATTTAAAAAGTATTGTAAACGAAATTAATCAAGCAACTACACACAAACAATGATTTATTTAATTTTTTGTGCAAACAATAGTAAATTAATTGAGTCATTCGTAACTGTATGTTACGAATGACTCAATTAATTTACTATTGAAGTCAAATATCGTTTAAAAGACCACTAAACAACATTTCACACGCCATATTTTCATTATTCAGCTAGATCAGGTTAGTTCATAAAATCGTTTGTTGTATAATCGGGTTAGTTACGAGTGTTACGACAACCCGATGATGAATTGACATTGTAACAAATTACCCAAACGCACTTGTGATTCTACACATAGTACGTACGGTGACCAAACAAGCCATACAAAACCAGTTTATGCGGAGTACATACTACAAACTAGCTTCTGCCCGCAACTTCGTACGCGGATCCTGTTGCTTTTGCCAGCGACAACGGGGTCGTCAAGAAAATCGAAGATTTGAAACGTCTGGTGTGGGACGGGAAAACAACGGGATTAGCGAGACGATTGAAGACGATCCAGATCTTTCATTTTCGTAAGTCCACAGGAAATGCCCATCAGACTAAACAACTTTTGCTAAGACGTCATTCCTTAATATGTTATAGTGTCGCTGGGCTTTGGAGTTCCACAACGGGGTTCCAGATCTCCAAATTTATTCTCACAGCAGAAAATGCTCTTCACGTGGAATAATTTTTGCTATGACACCATTTTTATATCTCTTATACTTTAGCTGTTCTGTTGCGGTTCTGCATCAGGTGTTCCAATTTCCAAAATAAATTATAGCCTATATGTTGCCCAGACTTAATACCTACACAACAAATACCTTTTCTTCCCGTTATTCTGCAGCGGATCCCAAGGGTACACTGAATTAACAATAATATTGCAAATAACTTTCAAAAAAATGCGCAGTTCTCTATCAGTGAACGTCTCCGACTCGCGAGACAATGCGTGACGTTCACGATCAGCGGACAGTCGCGCATCACGTTCCGCACTTGTCTCTAGAGACCTAGAAGCAGATGCGTAGATACGCTGAGAACTCATGCGCAATTCTCTATCCGTGAACGTCTGCGACTCACGAGACAATGCATGACGTTCACGATCAGCGGTCATTCGCGCATCATTTTCTTCACTGGTCTCTAGAGACCTGGATGTAAATGCGTAAATACGCTGAGAACGCAAGTGTGCTTCGCGATCCGAAGAGGTTTCTACGGAGCGAGTTGCTGCCTGATGTTCTCGAACAGCATCAAGTCTCTCCTGACGCTCTTCGGTAGATTCTTGGGATCTTATGATCCTCAAACTTTTAGCTCCTTTGGAACGTTGGGAAAGATTTGACCTCTTTCTAGGCATAGTTATAGTTTAATTCTGAAGATACCTGATCAATTAAAATCTAAGTGACTGGTCCCCTGCGTTACCGGGTAGGCTACCGTGTCACGAAAATAAATGAAAAAGGAAATTAAACACTCAAATAACATAAGCCCGAAGGCTTAATAATTTGATAAAATAAAATAATAAATGGGAGTTTTGGCCAGTAGAGTCAAATTTTCAATGATTCATCGAAAATCAGTCCTAAACTGTTACCGCCCTCACCACGTGGAGGTACTCCCTGCTTATGTTATTTTATAATTATACAGTGAAATTAGTGATAGCTTTGATTTCCATGTCAGGTGTTCCAGATCTTCAATTTTTATATGTCAACAGAGAGTGATCATCAGGCTGAACAACTCTTGCTAAGACTTCATTCCTATTATTATATGTTATAGTGTAGCTGGGCGCTTGGAATTCCACAACGCGTGTGCCAGATCTTCAATTTTTATACGTCAACAGATAGTGCTCACCAGGCTGAACAACTCTTGCTAAGTCGTCATTCCTATATATGTTATAGTGTAGCTGGGCTCTTGGAGTTCCACATCAGCTGTTCCAGATCTTCAAATTTTATACGACAACAGAGAGTGCTCATCAGGCTGAACAACTCTTGCTAAGACGTCATTCCTATATATGTTACAGTGTAGCTTGGCTCTTGGAGTTCCACATCAGCTGTTCCAGATCTTCAAATTTTATACGACAACAGAGAGTGCTCATCAGGCTGAACAACTCTTGCTAAGACGTCATTCCTATATATGTTATAGTGTAGCTGGGCTCTAGGAGTTCCACATCAGCTGTTCCAAATCTTCAAATTTTATACGACAACAGAGAGTGCTCATCAGGCTGAACAACTCTTGCTAAGACGTCATTCCTATATATGTTACAGTGTAGCTGGGCTCTTGGAGTTCCACATCAGCTGTTCCAGATCTTCAAATTTTATACGACAACAGAGAGTGCTCATCAGGCTGAACAACTCTTGCTAAGACGTCATTCCTATATATGTTATAGTGTAGCTGGGCTCTTGGAGTTCCACATCAGCTGTTCCAGATCTTCAAATTTTATACGACAACAGAGAGTGCTCATCAGGCTGAACAACTCTTGCTAAGACGTCATTCCTATATATGTTACAGTGTAGCTGGGCTCTTGGAGTTCCACATCAGCTGTTCCAGATCTTCAAATTTTATACGACAACAGAGAGTGCTCATCAGGCTGAACAACTCTTGCTAAGACGTCATTCCTATATATGTTATAGTGTAGCTGGGCTCTTGGAGTTCCACTTCAGGTGTTCCAGATCTTCAAATTTATTCTCTTAGCAGAAAATGCTCATCACGTGGAACAATTTTTGCTATGGTACCATTTTTGTATCTCTTATAGTTTAGCTGGTCTGTTGCGGTGCTGCATCAGATGTTCAAGTTTCCAAGATAAATTATAGCCTATATGTTGCCCAGATTTAATACCTATACAACAAAAAAAAAAAACATTTAAATCCGTCGAGTAGTTCCGAAGATTAGCGTGTACAAACAAACAGACAAACAGACATACAGACAGACTGATTTTTTTTTTGGATTCGTGCTCTATTACTGTTTCCAAACCCCCCTCAAAATTTATTTTTTTAATATATTCAATGTAAAGACACAGTGTTTTTACTGTTTTATTATATGTATATACACACATCAAAAGTGTCTAGGGATCAACATATATTTTTGCAATAACTTTTCTCCTGATTGATATTAATTAAAATTTTCTTTAAGGATTCATCAAATAAAGTGTTTTCGTTTGTCACAGTAACGATAAACCAAGTCACCTTTGCATTAATAAAGAAATTTGCCATTTTCCTAATAAAGGGATTTTTGACATTTGAACCACTAACACAAAAGTTCGAAAAAAAGACTGAAATAACAGTTTTCTTTAAAATTTTATTGGGTAACTTAAACAATTAATAATCCGTGTTTCTACCGCGAACACTAACAACACAAGAACATCGGTTTGGCATACTCAAAATGAGTTCATCCAAATCACGCTGTGGAATGGCCGCCCATGTTCGTTGCAACAACAAAAAAAGGTCTTCTTGCGACTGGATACCCTCCATATTCGGCAGAGCTCTTCTCTGTAGCATATCCCATGCATGCTCAATCGGATTCAAGTCTGGCGACTGAGCAGGCCAGGGCAGGACATTGATGTTAGCTGCGGCGAGAGTCTGTCTTACAACTCTTGCGGTGTGCGGTCGTGCATTATCATGCATTAACTGAAATAAGGGACCGATTTGCACTTGTAGAGGAACGATGACGTCTGATACAATCGTCTCAGCATAAATTTGAGCGTTGAGGTTGCCTCTGATCCAAATCAACTCAGTTCTTCCGCCGATCCAAATACCCGCCCATACCATGATGGTTCCACCACTATAAGGATGGACTTCCTGGCAGGATTTTAATCGCTGTTGGCGTCCAGGGGTTCTCCAGTGTCGTATACGTCTTGTATCCGGTCTCATACCAAAACGAGACTCATCAGAAAAGCACACGAAACGTCATTGTTCTTCTGCCCAATTTCTGTGTTCAAGAGCCCATTGATATCGTATCCTACGATTGTGCATTGCTATAGGTGGTACCCGTAGCGGTCTTCGGGAATGAAGGTTCACTTCATGCAAGCGGTTTCTGACTGTTTGGTCGCTAATTAAGTTCCCTGAAGAGTGATGAAGCCTCACGGCTAACATCATGGCGGTTATTGTTGGAGCTCTTCGAGTTAAGATTTGAATGTATCGGTCTTGTCTCCGTGTGGTGCAGCGATACCGTCCTCCATGGCGCTCAGCCACGATACCAGTGCTTCGGTAACGTGTCCAAAGTCGACTGATAACACTCTGACTTGTACTCAGAGCTAAAGCCACAGTACGTTGCCGGGAACCAGCTTCTATCATTCCCACGGCTCTGAGCATTTCTTCCCTGCTTAAATGACGTCGCCGCTCCATAATAACGTTGGTTTTAATCAGTAGTAGGGAAACAGTAGCACTAATAATGTCTTCAATGCGTTGTATGTTTTTATAGGGAAAATATTGACAGCTGATTTTCATCTTTTACTCGAATTTGATTCACAGTTCCTGATTCAAATTATGAAATGCACCAAAAAGGATCCATATAAATTTATAAAATCATAAATTTATTACAAAGCCACATCTCAATCTCAAGAAATCCACATAAAAATGCTTGATCCCTAGACACTTTTGATGTGTGTAGATAGAACTAAAATATTGCTAAAAAGAAGACTAAAACTATGTTCCTACATAATATACAACGACGACAATATGGTTAAAGTACTCCTCCCCATCGCTGTCATCCGGAAACGTGCCCAGAAGACGTTCAATTCAACGCGTTGAATGCCACGTTGCAACGTGGCAATGCTGCCAGCATTGCCCCGTTGAATGGGAATGTTAATTCTTTAACCAAAGAAAGAGCCAGCCCTCTGGTCACGCGAAGTGTCGACCAGTCGGCGAGATATTTCCTTAAAAAGGAGACGCGCACTCGAGCCCCATGACCCGAGCGACGCGACGCCGCTTGAGGATCTCAGGAGCCGCAGCAGCATATTATATTTATATCATGCAAATTATAGACGAGCTATCACAATTTTTGCGGACGAATTCGCGGGCGAAGTGCTAGTTACGTTATAAAGTTAGATGTAAAAGGTTACTTTGTTTCCTTTAAAGGTTTTACGATGTCTCGCGTCAATTAATTGAATTAAACAAATATGTTGACGACGCTGTACAGGTTTTATTGTCAATAAAGGATGGTTATTGGCTGTGATATGGGTATTCACTAATTGCTTATCTTTCATTATCTTCTGCGTAATTAAGTAAGGTGTGATGCGTTCATTATTAAACTGTCACTGTTTCGAAATATTGAGATACGACTGCATTATAGGGCCTAGACAAAGTGTCATTGACTTTCAAAACATTTCGTTTTTCTACGTCGATTTTATAAGACTGACAAAAGCTTTTCGGCAGCGACTTTTCCAAATTATTTTATTGTTTTCGATGATTGAATTTCACTTTGTCGAGATCCTCATGTCTAGTTGAGAAATTTGATGACTAACGCAACTTGTGAAGGAATTAATATAGTACGTAAAGCCAATAATGTAATACTGTCAGTATTTTCCGAGCGAATAATCTGTCGTTTGTTATGCTACGGGAAGCAATTAACTCATGTTTCTCCTCAAGTTAATTTTCTTCCACATATTAAGTAAATTGGACTCTCTAATGGCGATAACTACATAATCATGTAACATCTATGGAAATCGGAAACCGTTTCTTTAACTTTTGAATCACGGAAAAGTGAAACCGATTTTAATTACCGTTTAGTTAACCGTTGATTAGGGCGTCGTGACGCTTCGATGACGTCGTTTTTATATTGTGGATGCAGCCTGTGATCTGCTGGACTTGCACACTTCTTGTCCTAAGGCTCGATTACAACATACTTAAGTAATGTATGCAAGGCATCGCATGTAAATGTATAGCTTTTCTTTAGATAACATGCGAAGGAAGCTTACTGCTGTACCTATTTATAGATAAGTTCTTACATATTAATTAGCAGAACTTCCCAGATCTACACGTAATGCTCTATGTGGTAACTGGTGTTACGATGCTACTTCTATGTAAGAAAAGCAGCAACGTTTAGTCGCACTCTATAGATTGTTACTTCACTAACGTATATCACATAGTGGCTATAGTGTACTTATTAAGCGCTGCTAACCGCGTTTCGATTCGTGTGATATGATAACGATCAACCGACGCATTAGTGCATGCCAGTTGTATAATGAACGAGTATTTGTCTTTTGCCATACGTTACGTATAAACTCTTGTTAGACTCGTTCTGAACAGTGGCACAGGGCGAGCCAATAACCGCCTTGTTCTTACAATACGTGACTCAATGATAGATAGCTACCACTCAAAATGACTTGTAATCATTGACAATTTAACAATTATCGGTATAGTGCATTCCTGGCGCCATTACGCAATCTCAGAGGTTTTATAACATTTCGCTCTTTCTCTAGAGCTAAGTAATTGTATGCGCTCATTGAAATTTGAAAAAAAAAACATTGTACGCCGATTTTACGCAATTTTACCGTTTATGATTCTTAAAAAAAATATAAAATACCCAATTTGAAGAATAAGGAAAATTACGAAATTCTTTTAAAATTCACCTCCATATTTTTCTGGTGCTTATTAATGTGTATTAAGTATGTTAATTCACAAAGTAATAACACCAAATTATTCGTGTGAATTAGGCTTAAGTAAAAAAGGTCGTGGTTGGTTATCACGTAACAGTTAGTATTGCAGCTGACGATTTGATCACGAAGAGTAAACAAAAAAATAAACGAGACTTCGTGAGGCACGGGATTATAACGGGGACCCGGCACAGTGGGGCCAGTGCGGCCCTCTAGCGGCCCCGCGCGCGGTGAGATGGATATCTCCCGCGTGCATTGCACTGCACTGTCACGTCAATTAATTAGACCGCTTTTTACCAAACCACATTTGAGGTTGCAAGTCTGGCGCAAGATCTTGAATCACCAGCGTCTAACCTCTGCACCGCCATTAAAAGCATTGCATTGCAATGCGTGCTTAATATTTTGTTCATTACTCAATGCTAAATAAAACTTGCAGTGAAAAATAACGCTCAATCGTATTTGTCTCCAGGCAGACCAGGCTTTATAAAGTTTTATGTAACTAAATTAAGACGTATGTACGTAGATTTCGTGACGGATTTTCCTCTTACGTTCATTTACTTTCGTAAAATTTTCAATATAACTCGTAATTATTGGATCCTGTTCCAGTGCCCTATCGCCAACTCCGCCTCAACTGAGGAGTTTGGAAATGCTTAGCAAAGAAATTCGAATTAAATCCAGGAAATAACCGGATACCGGAAACGGATAGTTTAAGATTGGTTGATTTTTTATCTTCATTCAGAGCTCTTACCACTTTATTAGTTTCTTATGGCGATCACCAAAAATATAATTTATCCAAATAATCTCTTTCCCTGAAGAGATATTTAACTCTATTAAAATATGCTAAATCTCGTTTTACTTAAGACGTGTGCGGAGAGTCACCCATCAATGCACCCTAATACACAAAATGTTGGAACTGGGAATATACGGTATACCGTCCTCACTCTAATAGCTACGTCAACGTACTCCCACCCACCCAATATTTGTTGAATTCGGTGACATTAGCATTAAGTGCAGATTGGAACCTCAATTGAAACATTAAGATCTTTCTAAGAAAAGGAAAAATTAGGTCGCTAAAGTTCAAAGTACATTTTAGATGTTTTCTTGATCAATTTCAAGTAATTTAACTCTTCACCCCATTGATACTTTTACAATATAAAATCCATATGTTAAATTATTTAAATTGAATGTTCAATAAATTTTATATGTCATAAAATTATCAGATGATTTATGGTTTTTTGTCACCACTTTGTTGGCGCTTTCAATTGACAATTAAAGCAACTAACTAACAACGTCTGAAAAGTATAGTGGTATTTTTCAGAGCACGAGCGCCCGTTAAACGTAACGTAAATACCTCGAATTAAAAATCAAAAATACTCCTTTCACATACAATATTTTCATAGTTTTAAGAATTTATTCATAACTACGGATAACACTGTTTGTGCTTTTTGCTAACAATCTAACTAAAATGTTATAGGATGTATGTTCGATTCAAGAATCGACGAATTTACGTTATGTTTACACCGGGCGCTCGATCTGTATCGATTCAATGTAACCACACCTAGTGTTCTCAATATAATTAGGTAAGTAATTAAGCTAAGCGGCCTCACTATAAAGTTACAGCAAAACATGCGGTTTTACTTCACTCACCGCACATTTATACCTACAAAGATTAGCACAAATACCTGAGCGAATCTGGGTCTAATTAATGGCCTACCATCAACATAACATATAATTCGCGTAGGAAGACAAATAACTAGATAAGTATAAACGATTATGGAAATATGAAGATACAAGTTTTGTGTTTTGCAGCGTGAATCATTTTATAAGGACCGGATGGCCGGTAGCCTGGGAGGCCTTGAATCGGTGAACTTTGTGGGAAACATAATAGAGATAAGTTTAATAGATCTGTTTTGAAGGTATAAGAGGGCCCTAGAGTAGTGCGCTCGCTTTCAAAGGTATTCGAATGTCTTAATCTACTTTCGAAAAAGAAGAGCTCCTTGGGTTGATGATTTCATAACAGTCCCAGGAAGCACCTGGATGGGGGCGCACGGAACCAGGTGGCAGGCAGTGCGACAGAAAAAATGGAAGGAAACGCGAAGCCTAAACGCAGCGGTTGCTGATTCCGGTCTCAAATGACGATTATGATGACGATAAATCGACTTTTCCACTAATAACTATAGTGGAAAAGTCGATTCCTTTAGACTAAACACTGAAAAACAATTTGGGGAAACCCAGTCGGTAAGTAAAGATCTAGTTGGTTTTTGAAGTCCAACGAAAAAATAATGTTAAAGATTTTGTATTTATTGCTGGGGACTTTGTTCCGCTACTTTTTTATACCCAGCTAAATCCGAAAGTTTAGGACAGAAGGACCCGTTCCGTCCTCCACCTACGAATTTAGCCGTCATGTGATTTTGACATTCAAAAGTTCTGATTCTCAGCTTATATTGAATAATAAATACCTTTTGAAATTGTAGGTCACAAAAATGGTATCTGTCGTCGAACAGCAGATTTTAAGAAACACTGTTCCATTGAAGTCACGTTATTTTACTGAAGGCATAGCGGTTCAGTGTTTCTTCTGGGAGAATTGCCATTCGACATCTGCATCGGGACTTTAACCCGGTTCACGGTTATCGAAGGCCGTGAGAAGGTTAATTGTTCGTTAAACTTTACCGTTGGTAAAGTACTCTGGTGAGGTAGGCACTACTCATGCACTCAATATGTAATATGGGAAAATTGTAGGAAACATCGAAAACTGCAACTTGAGGTCTCTGCCTTCCCTGATTGTTTAAAGCCTCAACAGAATATGTTCCTTTAAGTAGTTGTTCAAACTTATTTTTAACCAATCATCGCAATAATGTCAAGATATCGTTAAACAGGCTGTCAGGCAGAAGGGCCCGTCATTGGGTGCGTAAGTCGACCCAATAGAACGTCTGGTTAGTGCGGTGATACTGTGATTACCGTGTAAGTATGTACTTGTTTCCTCAGCTATAAGTGGGCTGGGTAGAGCTGCGCGGAACTCGGTCTGAGGTCGGCGAGCGGTGCTCACGGGCCGTTTATCAACCAAGCAAGGTCGCAGCCACTTGCACTGCTACTCGTTGTCATTGCACACTACACTGCCCTGGACCATTCATGTTTCAAATAATCATAATATTTATTGAACTTATAGAAGTAGGTAAAGGATAAAAAAGGAAAATTAGCAGTGGCCCCCTAAAGTATGTATAGTAACTATGTAGTTGTCATTTAATTTGAGTAGCCTGGGCCCTTATATCGTTTCAAAGAGTCTTACTTGAAAGCGGAAGTTAAGCGTTAAGACTCACATCTGTGTGTGAACCAACAATTTCAGCACCACCTCTACTAAAAAGGCACCTTATTCGCTGCTGACAAGCACGTTAAGCCGTTGGCCCGGCTGACATTTGTCACACACGTTACAAAGAGTTAGTGGCACGAAGATCTGACAACCAGTCTTAAAAAGGAACATCGTGTTACCCACTACTAACTGAGTTGTGGAGGTCAGACAGGTAGTCGCTCCATGAACATACTGGTATTCCGTCGCAACCAGTTAGACTGGAAGGCGATTTCAACATAGTTGGAAAAATACTAGGCAGATGAAAATGGTTCGATGCTGAACAATCAGAAGATCCCAGTCCAGTTCCCGTTCCATCGAACAGACTGCACTTATGTACCTAATTCCAAATCCCAATACAGACTAGTAAGGCCAAACCGTAATCTTCGTTTACTACCGTTTTGTAGGACACCGCGAAGCGATCATAAACTGATGTTATTCTTGCACGTTAGCATATCGAATATTGATTTAAGAAACGTGCGAAACTGAATACAATTATTTCACGCCAACTGCTTATGTTAAAGCTATTCCGACTGATGTCATCGAACCCTCGTGATGTGATGCGGGACAAACACGCGGGAAACTGGAAACAGTCTCGATATACTGGTTTATCTACTGTCAATGACAGATTTATAATAATTTCTTAAGAGAGATGGCTTAACACGTAACTAGGCCTGCGCGGCTGCGCTAGTGATACAACGCTTCTGGGCCAATTCTTTCTTCACTCGTGTTTCTGGTTGGTTGAGTTCGCTTCTGGTATCCACGATACGGGCCTTGTGGGTTCCACTGGGAATTATGTAAAACTGTGCGCAAATATGATGTCATATTTGTGCGCTGAAATAAATAATAATTTGTATTGTAAATAAAAGATCTTTGACAATGTCGCTTTATGCTTCAATGCTGTCGCTATACGGAATTGATATCGAGTCGGTTGACACGCAAGGAACTCGATTCATGTCTTGATATAAATACTGAATATAAATGATCAAGTTACCGTTACAATAACCAGCAATAAGAAAAAAAAATAGGCACTATTGTTTATGGTAGGCATTCAATATCTAATTGACAATTGCTTTACTGCACATTGCACAAAACATTTCACTGCAATTATGTGACTTTTATTGATCGTATTATGAAATCATAAAACAGTCAAACTGCATTACAGGTACATGATTAAATAATCAAATATTAGAACGATTTTTATGGGAATTCGATTGGCAGCATGTGCACTAAACCACTAATAAAATAATATTTATTACGTTAGATAAGTAGCATAAATGAGTTTGTTAAACCTCGAGGCGTAAAAGTCTATCTATAGACTGACTGGCCATCCTTGAAATATGAAAAATTGGATTTTAATATGCTTTTAATCGTTTTTAAAAGGTTGCAAAAGCTTCAAGTGTTAACTTGCTTTAAAGTCAGTGTCATCCGATGAAAGGGTATCGTGTAAGTCCATGGATCGATATCACATAGAACAAACATGCATACAGGAGAAGTTTTCATTTTTTTTGGATTCAATTAAATCATTGAAATTAACATTATTTACAAACAAAATAATCTATCACTGTATAAAACAAAGTAGCTTCCCGCTGTCTGTCTATATGTATGCTTAGATCTTTAAAACTACGCAACGGATTTTGATGCGGTTTTTTTTAATAGATAGAGTGATTCAAGAGGAAGGTTTAAATGCAGGGCGTCAAATTCGTCCACATCGCTGTCAACAGAAAAAGTGCTCAGAAGGCTGGCAGCACTGCCGTTGCCACAACCCTTTAAATTGCAGCACAAACGAAACTAAAATTAGACGAATTTAAAGAGAAAACGTCAAAAACTGTGTATTCCTCAGTTTCAATTCGATGTGTTCTAAATTTAAAAAAAAACACCGATTCTGTGTCCGTTAGCAGATTAGCGCACTTTTTTAAAATTAACATAACATCTCGAATGCCTCGCTGTATTTCCCTGAAATGCATCTTAGTACATCCATATTTCGCTAGTTATGTTGAAGTCCCATCAAAATAATGGGAGCGACCCTATAAGTCTAATTTGTATCGTTCACCTCATAAGGCACAGCTAGCCTGTAATGTAGGTATGTATGTAGTAGGTACCTACGTTCAATACCTATAATATTAAAGCAATCTAAAGTTAAGATTGCCTAGTAGAATCTTGATGCTGACCTTTATCTAGATCAGACGCTCACTGTCAAACATGCAACGCTCGTTTTAATCTGGTCTATCGGCGCCGGCTCATCAATTCGATTAGCCTGCATCGATTTCATAGGTTATGCATCGATGTTGCATTCTGAATACTTAAGTTAATTAATGTTTCGCACTGAAGGTCTGCAAGTATTTTAAACCATCTTAGAGATGTAACGTCTATTTATCTACGTATTGGAATGGGCAACTACAGAACTTTCACAAGCTATGTGATTGGGCTGTGGTTTCATCTTTTCTGACCGTTCAAAAGTGCCTGTAATGGACTATTTGTAATGAATGCCTCGAGTTCGAGTTTAATATATCGAATCTTAAAGGATAACGCGTTAGCATTTCACATGATTAACGGCTCCAGCTGATCATCAACTGGAGCCGTTAAAGATTCTTTTTATGACACCTGTTTTTTATACTGCATCGCACGCTTTTAGGCATCGGATCGGGACCAGGTAGCAGAAATGAGGTGTCGTAATACCGATTCGGTACTTATTGACTACTACTGATGCGCTGCTTTATTGTTGTTTTTTTTTAAGATATTGGTATCAAACCTTATTGATGGCCTTTGCGTATCGATGTCTGATTAAGTTAATTGTGATTTGTGAAGCTAGTTTCAAGTTTGAACATAAAGAATATCCCATAGCGTCGATACTTTCAAATAACTTTACAAGTTTTAAATAATTTTTAGATTGGAACTAACGTCACCATTTTGTTTCTACATACCTAGTAAGTATTTTAATTGGGTCGGGGGTTTTTGGGACCGGGACCGCCATCCCGGATTCATGTTTACCAACAGAACAGCGCTGTCAACGTCAACGTCATTGAAACGCCAAAAGATCCTTGTAGCATTGTAGAGATGCGCCTCTAAAAGTTACAACGTCGATTTATTTTTAAAGTTTATCAGTATGCCCTTTGCCTATTGGTGTCTGATAGTGATAAAATTGGAAGCTGCTCTTCGAGTTTGAACACAAGACACTTTACTAGAATATCCTGAAGCGTTTTCATTTATTCCTGTGAATACTTTTTTATTATTGAATCCGAGAATCTTCGTTCTCGTATTAAATATGCTATTCTGAGAGTATGATAATTTAATATCTTGTACATTTAGGACCACTAATTAAATAATGTTATGTATGTGTCACAGTAAGTAAATACTTAGAAACTGAGGCTGTAGTTGATTTTTGCACAGACCCGAAACTGTCTTTTCCCAATCAAACTTGAACCTAGTGCTTTAGCAATAAATAAAAAAAAACTGTTAAAAATCTATTCAAGAAATTTGACAGTTTGCATTTGCTTGATGTGCACATAACCCTTTTTAATACATTTACAACAAAGGTGTTCCGAAAAAAAAGGTTTTTAATAGAGATAAAGCTTTTTAATATAAAGCAAGGTGATGTTGAATGCCCATGTAACACCCACTCCTATTAAGATCGGAGACTCTATACTCGAAGTTGTAGACGATTATGTCTACCTGGGACAAACGGTCCAGCTAGGTAGGTCTAACGAGAAAGAGGTCAACCGTCGAATCCGACTCGGCTGGGCAGTATTCGGGAGGCTGCGCGGTATCTTCTCGTCCAACTTACCGCAGTGTCTCAAGACGAAAGTCTATGACCAGTGTGTGTTGCCAGTGATTACATACGGGACCGAAACGTGGTCGCTCACAATGGGCCTCATTCGAAGGCTTAAAGTCACCCAAAGGGCAATGGAGAGGGCTATGCTCGGAGTTTCCTTGCGTGATCGAATCAGAAATGAAGACATCCGCAAGAGAACCAAGGTTACCGACGTAGCCCGAAGAATTGCCATACTGAAGTGGCAGTGGGCAGGGCACATTGCTCGCAGAACGGATGGCCGATGGGGCCGAAAAGTTCTGGAGTGGCGACCGCGAACCGGAAGACGTTGCGTTGGAAGGCCTCCCACTAGGTGGACCGATGACCTGGTGAAGGTTGCGGGGATCCGCTGGATGCGAGTCGCACGGGACCGGTCAGTGTGGCGGCACTTGGGGGAGGCCTATGTCCAGCAGTGGACGTCTTTCGGCTGAAATGATGAAATGAATGATGATGAAAGCTTTTTAACCCAAAGGGGTTTTGACTGAAACCAATTAAAATTGATTTTGGCCGTTTGACTATCATTACATGTCTGTAATCTATGTTACATTTCAGACATGTAATGACAGTTAAGTCTGCAGATTTTGAAGTCAGAGTATACGAAGAGGGGAGGGACTACTCACAAGGATCTAGCAAAGTGTCCTTGCTTGTGAAAGAAAAGTCTTTTACAGTTTATTTTCCTGTATCTCGACACGTAGAGACTCTATTTGACTGTCTTAAAGATCATGTACCCTGTTGACTACTTTCCATTATCTGAAAAAACTTCTGCTCAAAAAGCTAGATTCAAACGAAGCCATCATCTTTTGCAGATCTGCCAGTGAGATGATAATAACAGAAGGTGTCCAGGTGAACCAATCGTGAGCATTTTTAGCGGTTACATCGATGACAGTGGAATTTAATGAAAGCTCGTTAGAACAATAGCTTGCAACTGCGTAGGCGCACTACTCAGGGACGACTTTCTTGAATTCTTTTCAATTTGTCTGCGGCATATTGTGTACAACCTTTTTCGAGCACTAGGGCATGGGGTCCGAGTGCCCACCTAGTTTTTTGAGATATATTGCCAAGCGGTTAGTCGACTCATCACGGGGTGTTTTTCCTTCAGAGGGCAGGCTTTTTATTTTGCCAAACAAATCAGAGTTGCCATTCAACGTGGCAATGCTGCCAGCCCTCTGGGCACTATTCCTGATGACAGCGATGCGGACGTTTTTTTTGACGCAATGTAATTTTTCCTTTCAGATACTTGTACATAATTTAACTATTATTTGTACTCAATTTATAGTTTGTAAATAGAAACACTTAGGACTAATAAACTCCCGGATATATAAGGCAATCAGAGCAAAAAACGGCGGGTGGGCATTGCCGCCGGGCGGAGCTAGTCATTTTAATACGAGACAAGTTCGATACGCAACTCTCCGGTGTCCGCGCACATTTCGCAACCGCCTGCGCCGCACTCACTTGGATATCTCGATCACTAACTATTGGTACTCGATTGTAAACTACTGTTTGTTACGATTCTGTGAATGTATATACCACTTGACCAATGCGCTTCTGATATATAAGTTTATACATACATAGTTAGATCGCCTTGTCCGTTCACATCGATATAACAGACAGTAACTGCCTTTAGTCTAGTGTTCAGTACCTACTACTTATTACACAATCGTATGTACAGTCTTAAAAGTAATATCATATCTACAGCTAACTATTAAAGTAGCAGTGCGAATTTGAATAATGCGTGTATTTCCTTATGTCTTGTGAACACGTATTTGGGGATTATTCACGTCTTATTCGAACACATGACATTTGTCGTGTTTTGACCAATAAGTGTGCACTTAAAAAGGGACAAATTATATATTATTAATATATATTTTTAAACCTAAAAAGATGGTGTACCTTTCGTCGTCTAGAAATATCTATGATTTATCTGATTAATTTATCTAATCCTAAGTAGGTTTAGTTGAATTAAATTAATAAATTATTAATTTAGCTGACTTATACATAAGTAACGATCAAACGACAGTGTTTTTGATATATAAATTAAAATACATATGTAAATAAATAAAAACTATGTTTAGGACATTAATTATTTCTTAATGTGTTAAGTTTATTTTGTTATGATTATGACCCAGTAATGGAGAGAAAACAGATTAATATCTGGCTGTCGATTACATAATGTGATTGGAACAAAAAGTTCAACGTCCTATTTTGTATGAAAACCACTTTTTAAAACCAGTATCTACTTGTTTGTACTTGTATCTTTGGGCAAGCAGAATACAAAATTGACGATGTATGTTTGTGTTTACTTACACGGGCACCAGCAAATGAATGAGATTACGTTAATAATTGAATTACTATTAATAGCTTAGGTAACGCCGGGACAGAGATATAATATTTAAATAGTTTTATGTAACGGTTTTAGATAAGGCGGGGCTGTCCCCCGTGTGAATCTAATAAAAGAGGGCGAAGTTTTTGCAAAATATCGTTAAGTTTTGATTGATTAGTGATGGACGAACTTAGTGACGCAATGGAATGCGTGGGAGGTGGCGTCGGCAGGTGGCCCATGAATCGGCGATCCCTGTTGATGTTCTCTACTGCCTGCGGCTATCATCTACATCTGTATCTCTTGCAGGAGCCTCAAGTACCAATCGTATACATTTTTTATCATAGAAACAATTAACATTACTGTAACTCATTCATCTCTTCAATAACGACTTGAAAACTGTGACTATTTTCCTTGATCCGTCAGCCTGTAGGTCATTGCTTATCTCTGTTGACAGTTAATAGTGATCATCACTTGGCCAGTTTTGATATACAATAACAGTAATTCTCCACGGGTAGCGTCAGTTGAAACAAACAAGAACGGTCATTGTATATCAAAACTCGCCAAGTGATGATCACTATGAACTGCTGACGCGCAAGTGCACTCTCTCCGAACAACACATCATCATCGATAGTCGCATGCGACGTCAACAGTTCTGTTTCTTACCGATCTCGAATACATTAACTTCTTAATTTTTATTTAGTGACCCGAATTAACATTGCATGCTGCGGCACGCAATGCCTTGTAATATGTGATTTCGAATTCTTAACTTTACAGAAATGGCTACCGTTTAATTAGATATGAGGGTATGCGTTCATGCTTTATTTATGTAACTTTAAAATACAACTCTATTATCATTGACCTGCCTGTTGCAAATCGAGGAAAAACAATAAAACTTTTAATAAGAACAATGATCAAATAGAGAGTCGATATCGCTAGATTTTGATTGACACTTCAGTCTGATCCTATTAAGATCTTCTCATCGATAAATTCGCAACGAGCTGCAAGGTGTCCGAGATTAGAAGCTTAGCATAGTGATAGGGAATGGCGGTAGATATTTGTAGGAACGATAAAAGCCCTTTCCCTGTGGTGAAAGTTCGAAGTGGACATTTTGCGAATCGCCCGGTTTCACAATGTGCTCTCCAAGCGTTTCGTAATAATAAATACCAGGAAAGGCATTTTATCAAGTGCTGCGTAACGAGGTTCGTGGGCTGTTGGACTGTTGGCATCTTTGTGAGCGCACACTACTGCAGTAAGGCGCTCAATTCGTGGCTGTTTCTCTTTTAAAGGAACGAACTAGAAATAATACCGCGGTTAGCTAGTCAGAATTTGACAACAAACTATAACGGGGCTAAACAGGGTGCACCGAATCTACGTTGGCTGCATTTAAGTACTGCGCTTGTTGAGGCTTTTTAATGCACTCCGTCCGCCTTGACCGAGTACTTTGTACTTTTTTTTGACTAATTTCTGTGTTATCACCTAGTTTTATGTGCAAGCTGTTGTCTCCTGTAATTGAAGGAACACACTTAAAAGAACCTTTGTATAACTGTGACCTATATTGTATCTGTGTATCTTTTGTTGGAGATCCAAATAAATAAAAAATACCTCGGCCCTGCACTATACATACACTCATTAAAATAAGTCTCTCTTCTATTGTTAACGCAAGGGCGGAAGGCAGTAAATCTCGCTTCTCTAATTAGAAGGTACTAACGACTGCTGACTAGAACCGTTCCCTGCATTGTTGTTATTTTCTAACGAGATGCATTGTTTAACGTTTTTAAATAGTAAGTACACTTAGTCGAACCAAGGTTTAAAATACGTATTTCATATGCTAAAAGGTCGACCAACACAGAGCAGTTACAGTAAGAGAATGATTACTGAGGACCTCTGATGTAGAATTGTACAAACACTTTGTAGATAATTAAAGTGGCGTAACTAAGTAGAAAGCCTATCTAAAACAAGTCGGACAGTCGAAGCTAAAAGTTCGCTAAACGTGCCTAAAGCGCAAGCAAAATATCATCTTAAGAACCAAGTCATTCTTCTTCACAATCTATGCAAGACTTTATTACACCTTAGCAAACATCTGTTGATCAAAAGTGCATTTGGAAAGGCGTAGTTGTAGACTGAACTGTGATCGACCATTAACTGCGTGCGCTTATTAGCTAATAGTCGTGTTTTCACGTGAGCAGCGGTAATCATCATTATCTAAAGCTAAAGTACGTTGCCATCCAATGAAGTCGTTCTCAAATGATATTCACCTGCTCAACACAGCACAACCAGTGAACCAGTGCTCGTTGTAGAATCTAAATGCAAATAGAAATGGAGACACACTACTACGAAATACACATTAAAAAGCTGTGTCACCCTGAAACCACTATTTACAAGGAGCACAACAGCGATTAGAATCAATGTGTACCAACTACATGCTGTGACTGAGTCGGTACAACTTACGAGAATGAACATATTCGTCGAAGAATGATTGACATCAAAGAACGGCTTATGTACACAAGCTACATATTCATGATTATTTATTCTGTCGTCCCGATTTAATGGTCCGTATATTATGGCAGGCCGGTCCAAAAATAGAAAGATTAGAATGAACGCCGACCACCTTGTTACATTTTCAACAGCCGCCGCGCCGCGGGCGCAGTTCTCGAACTAACAAGTGCTAATGCGTATAATTGCCTTAAGAGGCCGGCGACCGATGCGTTTTTCATACAAACGTAATACCAAAATAACTTGTAAATCAAAAACATTCTTAAGGTACTGTCTCTTTATTCCGATCGAAATACAAAATATCTAGGTTCCCAATGAAATATTTTGAATGGACACTGATTTAAACAAGAGTTATGAGAAAAATAAGTTTTCTATAGAAATTTTAAATTCCTCATATCTCGTCTTTATATCATTGTCCTTTCAAAATATTTCATTGGGAACCTAGATATTTTGTATTCCAATCGGAATAAAGAGACAGTACCTTAAGAATGTTTTTGATTTACAAGTTATTTTGGTATTACGTTTGTATGAAAAACGCATCGGTCGCCGGCCTCTTAAAAATTCACATTTTCTCAATAATCGAGAGGCATGTGAAATAAATACGTAGTCTGTGAATAACTGTGTCTTAATTTAGATAAAAATCTTTGCTAATGGAATTATAACAGCCGAAAATGGAGCTCTTGATTATGAAGAAATAAAAATATTGCGAAGTAAGTTGTAAACGTAAAGTTAATTAGAATACCAATAATATTTTATGAGAACAGATATATGTGAAAAGTAACTGGTCTCTGATTACATTAATACATTGTATATGTAATATAGTAATAATATCAAACGGACAGGAGTCGATCGAGATGTGAAGTGCCGCGGGTGCTGCAGGTGCTATCGTTATAATCATTAGTTAGGCTTTCAATCGGTAATAAATAAAACTGGGAGAATTGATTAATCACCTTGATAATATAAATCGTCCAAGCTAGCCAAATCATAAAAGTAGACAAGAGAAACAGTAGGCTTTATAAAAAGATTTTTCTTAAAAGTTTCTTGCACTTAAAAGTTGTTACCGACCTTCACGTCGTGTTTTTGAACGTAATTCTAACTGCTATGCTTACTTATAATTAAGTATGTACCTTAGTGAATTTTAATGGGCGATTAATACTGAAACGTCAAAGATTAATCCTCACAACAAGCTGAGCCTATAGAATATTTATGTCTCAAAATTATTTACTACATTTGCTGTTAGCAATGTGAGACTGTAAGATGGCCTATGTTTGCTACTGATCTACTGGATTCTTCGATAGTAGTTTGGTTGTCAGGCACCGATTCCATTAATGTGATATTGGACAACTCTGAACGCCCGCATTTTTTATTCCTCTAAACATAATCTATATACATATAATAAAACAGTAAAAAAACTGTGTCTGTACATTGAATATATTAAAAAAATAATTATTGAGGGGGGTTTGGAAACAGTAACAGAGCACGAATCCAAAAAAAAAAATCTGTCTGTTTGTCTGTTTGTTTGTACACGCTAATCTTCGGAACTGCTCGACGGATTTAAATGATTTTTTTTTGTTGTATAAGTATTAAATCTGGGCAACATATAGGCTATAATTTATCTTGGAAACTTGAACATCTGATGCAGCACCGCAACAGACCAGCTAAACTATAAGAGATACAAAAATGGTACCATAGCAAAAATTGTTCCACGTGATGAGGATTTTCTGATAAGAGAATAAATTTGAAGATCTGGAACACCTGAAGTGGAACTCCAAGAGCCCAGCTACACTATAACATATATAGGAATGACGTCTTAGCAAGAGTTGTTCAGCCTGATGAGCACTCTCTGTTGTCGTATAAAATTTGAAGATCTGGAACAGCTGATGTGGAACTCCAAGAGCCCAGCTACACTGTATACGAATGACGTCTTAGCAAGAGTTGTTCAGCCTGATGAGCACTCTCTGTTGACGTATAAAAATTGAAGATCTGGCACACGCGCTGTGGAATTGAAAAAAAAAAAAGGAATTGAAGATCTGGAACACCTGATATAGAAATCAAAGCTATCACAAATTTCACTGTATAATTATAAAATAACATAAGCTGGAAGTACCTCCACGCGGTGAAGGCGGTAACAGTTTAGGACTGATTTTCGATGAAAATTCGATGAATCATTGAAAATTTGACTCTACTGGCCAAAACTCCCATTTATTATTATATTTTATCAAATAAATAAGCCTTCGGGCTTATGTTATTTGAGTGTTTAATTTCCTTTTTCATTTATTTTCGTGTCACGGTAGCCTACCCGGTAACGCAGGGGAGCAGTCACTTAGATTTTAATTGATCAGGTATCTTCAGAATTAAACTATAACTATGCCTAGAAAGAGGTCAAATCTTTCCCAACGTTTCAAAGGAGCTAAAAGATTGAGGATCATAAGATCCCAAGAATCTACCGAAGAGCGTCAGGAGAGACTTGATGCTTTTCGAGAACATCAGGTTGCAACTCGCTCCGTAGAAACCTCTTCGGATCGCGAAGCACACCTGCGTTCTCAACGTATTTACGCATTTACATCCAGGTCTCTAGAGACCAGTGAAGAAAATGATGCACGACTGACCGCTGATCGTGAACGTCATGCATTATCTCGTGAGTCGCAGACGTTCACGGGTAAAGAATTGCGCATGAGTTCTCAGCGTATCTACGCATATGCTTCTAGGTCTCTAGAGACAAGTGCGGAACGTGATGCGCGACTGTTCGCTGATCGTGAACGTCACGCATTGTCTCGCGAGTCGGAGACGTTCACGGATAGAGAATTGCGCTTGAGTTCTCAGCGTATCTACGCATCTGCTTCTAGGTCTCTAGAGATAAGTGCGGAACATGATGCGTGACTGTCCGCTGATCGTGATCGTCACGCATTGTCTCGCGAGTCGGAGACGTTCACTGATAGAGAATTGCGCATTTTTTAAAAGTTATTTGCAATATTATTGTTAATTCAGTGTACCCTTGGGATCTGCTGCAGAATAACGGGAAGAAAAGGTATTTGTTGTGTAGGTATTAAGTCTGGGCAACATATAGGTTATAATTTATTTTTGGAAATTGGAACACCTGATGCAGAACCGCAACAGAACAGCTAAAGTATAAGAGATATAAAAATGGTGTCATAGCAAAAATTATTCCACGTGAAGAGCATTTTCTGCTGTGAGAATAAATTGGGAGATCTGGAACCCTGTTGTGGAACTCCAAAGCCCAGCGACACTATAACATATTAAGGAATGACGTCTTAGAAGTTGTTTAGTCTGATGGGCATTTCCTGTGGACTTACGAAAATGAAAGATCTAGAACGTCTTCAATCGTCTCGCTCATCCCGTTGTTTTCCCGTCCCCGGGCCTCAGAATTCTACATCAGATGTTTCAGATCTTCGATTTTCTGGACGACCCCGTTGTCGCTGGCAAAAGCAACAGGATCCGCGAACGAAGTCGCGGGCAGAAGCTAGTTAAAAATATCATTGTGTTTGACATTCTTCTTTTTGGTGTCTATGGTTTCAATTCTTAGTGAAATCGGTCATATTGACAGCGTTAGCTTACCACAGCTGGGGTTATAGTAGAGTCAGCCAGAAGTGACGACGAAGAAAAGTGTGGTTTCAGTCAAAA
Organism: Eugnorisma glareosa; assembly: GCA_947578425.1. NCBI lineage: Eukaryota > Metazoa > Arthropoda > Insecta > Lepidoptera > Noctuidae > Eugnorisma > Eugnorisma glareosa. The sequence goes on from OX387957.1 coordinate 28,096,010, forward strand.
ATAGTGTAAAGGTCGCTCCACCCGCCCCACACGTAAAAACAAACGATTTAAAAAAGATGGCTTAGAAAAAGTGACATTCCATTACCGAAAATGGTTCGATTGAAATATCGAAAAGGTCGGAAAACCTTGTGTCAATCTAAAAGATAACCGGTTGAAAATCTTTGTAGAAAGTGTGTGCAGTTAATAAGTAGTACTATAGAGACAAAACAATGTCTATTTCTTTTTTTTTTTTCTTTGTAACATTATTTCACGAATGATTCGTAATGGTTCCGTTCGCTTCTAGAAAATGAAACAATACAGGATTACTTAGTTGTTGTTCTTAATTGTTGCGTCCATAAAGTCGTTTTCCGTACCCGAAGTGTAACCAACGGGACACTATATTACTAAGCGTCCGCTGTCTGTCCGTCTGTCTGTCAGCGGGCTGTATTTCATGGTTCGTAAGAGGTAGACAGAAATTTTCACTGAATTTGTATTTATTTCTGTTGCCGCTGTACCAATAAATAATAAAAGTTAATTAAAAATTATTGGGGGAGCCCCATTTTTTTTTTTGTTTTTTCTCTCACTTCGTTGCACGAATACGGAACCCTTTATGTGCGACGCGATGACTCGCACTTGGCTGGTTTTTTTTTATAATGTTGCCCTACACTGTGAATTTCTCCTGTATCGTGGGTGCGTTTACCAACATTTAAATTACACCAACAGCCAGACCCGGAACAACTAACTGTAGGCCATGCAAATCGCAGCGCAGTAGTCAATCGCTCAGCCACTGCGCCAACCGTGCCGTCAAAGGCAATGAGGGATTATTATTATAACGTATTACAGAAATTAATTTTTCTGTTTATTTCCTCATAATATGGAGCGATCAGGAAACGGATCCCGAAGCTATAGAGAGTCAGTCTCGGTGGATATGAAACAGTTATACCTTAGGAAATCATTAATATTATTATTTGATTATACTACCGTTGCATGCATAATAATTTTATTTAGTACCTTTCTTTTGTTAATTACTATTATTGATGTTATTAGTGTTATAACGACGGCATTTATTCGTAATAATCGTAAATTCGGTAGATAATCGTGTAATAAGAAGTAAATGTAGGAAGCTTTTTGTTATTGTCTACGGGTGTCTAGGTTCTTATAATACGCAATCAGCACTTCGGCAGTCAAGATTTGGGAAATTATAAGAAAGGGGCAGTTTTTTATTCGAATAATCGTAAATTCAGTAGATAATCGTGTAAGAAGAAGAAAATGTAGGAAGCTTTTTGTTTTTGTCTACGGGTGGTTAGGTTCTTCGCAATCAGCACTTCGGCAGTCAAGATTTGGGAAATTATAAGAAGGGGGCAGTTTTTTATTCGTATAATCGTAAATTCAGTAGATAATCGTGTAATAAGAAGAAAATGTAGTAAGCTTTTTGTTATTGTCTACGAGTGTCTAGGTTCTTATAATACGCAATCAGCACTTCGGCAGTCAAGATTTGGGAAATTATAAGAAAAGAGCAGTTAGATTATATTTATGCAGTTAATTTTCACGACGCCACCATGTCAGTCCGACTTCAGGACCAGACCTCGGAACCTATCCTTCTGCAGCGAGGTGTGAGACAGGGAGACGTCATATCTCCGAAACTGTTCACCGCTGCACTGGAGGATGTCTTCAAGGTTCTGAACTGGACAGGGCTAGGCATCAACGTTAATGGCGAGTACATCACTCACCTTCTGTTTGCCGACGATATAGTGGTCATGGCTGAGACCATGGAGGACCTCAGTACAATGCTCGATGACCTCACTAGAGCCTCCGAAAGAGTGGGTCTTAAAATTAACATGGACAAAACCAAGGTTATGTTGAATGCCCATGTAACACCCACTCCTATCAAGATCGGAGACTCTATACTCGAAGTTGTAGACGATTACGTCTACCTGGGACAAACGGTCCAGCTAGGTAGGTCTAACTTCGAGAAAGAGGTCAACCGTCGAATCCGACTCGGCTGGGCAGCGTTCTGGAAGCTGCGCGGTATCTTCTCGTCCAACTTACCGCAGTGTCTCAAGACGAAAGTCTATGACCAGTGTGTGTTGCCAGTGATTACATACGGGACCGAAACGTGGTCGCTCACAATGGGCCTCATTCGAAGGCTTAAAGTCACCCAAAGGGCAATGGAGAGGGCTATGCTCGGAGTTTCCTTGCGTGATTAAATCAGAAATGAAGACATTCGCAAGAGCTACGTCGGTAACTTTGGTTAAAGTTACCGACGTAGCCCGAAGAATTGCCAAACTGAAGTGGCAGTGGGCAGGGCACATTGCTCGCAGAACGGATGGCCGATGGGGCCGAAAAGTTCTGGAGTGGCGACCGCGAACCGGAAGACGTTACGTTGGAAGGCCTCCCACTAGGTGGACCGATGACCTGGTGAAGGTTGCGGGGATCCGCTGGATGCGAGTTGCACGGGACCGGTCAGTGTGGCGACACTTGGGGGAGGCCTATGTCCAGCAGTGGACGTCTTTCGGCTGAAATGATGATGATGATGATGAGTTAATTTTCTAGTTTTAGATAACCCGTAGTGCATAACTGTGCTGCCAGTCTCTAATATAAGTTTAAAGTGATTCAACGTTCAGCGTAAACGTGATGAGCAATTAAGCACCTCTCGTATTGCAGTTACAAATTGTAACCTTTACAAGCCGAGGAGCCATTTGCATCGCTATTTACATTACATCATTTAAATTAAACTCCGAAACGGCCTACGGTGTTATGCTCCGGCGAAATATCACTCATTCTGGAACTACATTTAATTTCTATAAGTTGACGTCAATTAAACACGTCACAATGTTTCCAACTGATACGTTTATTGCTTGTTCTGCACTTTTTGGGCAGAGGTCGTTCATGCACCAACATGTAAGAATGTAGAGTAAATAACGTTTTTTGTTTTTAAACATGAGCATATTAATTAGAATATAATCGTTAACCTCGAAGTATATTGTTATGTAGAACGCATATGTATTACCTATCTGCATACGTATATAAGTTTTAAAACATTTGTATCTCTCGATGGCGATTGGTTGATTCTTAATCTCTCATTAAAACCAGTCAAAAATGTAATTGACTCATAAGTGTGGGGCCACAGTACAGTGCGAAGCTCAAGGCAAAAAGACTTATAGGGATATGACATTAACATATTGCGAAGATTTATAATCGTATCTGGCTATAGACAGACCCTTGTACTCAAGTTAGAAGTCTCGAGTATCTACCCAAGGCGTAGATTTATCTTGTTATGTCAAGTAAACCGATTACATTTAGTATTGTACAACAAACTGGCCATGTTCTGTTTATAAGGAAGATAAAGTAACATTCTAAGCTAGTGAAAACAGAGCAGGTTTCTATAAAAGCATTCTCCAGCGCTGCGTGGCATTTAGCTGCACTAGTTATTCGCCGGTGCCCTATATTACCTAACGTGCAAAGATACCAACAACCGCTTCCGCGTCTGCGAACTACATCTTAGTGGCCACAAATCAGTGGCAGGCGAGTGGAAGCTCGTTTGCGCAATCTACGGGTATGAGTGCCGGTGGCCTACCATGACGTCTTAAAGCAGGAGTAATTCCAGTGTGGGAAAGAGATGGCGCTAGACGACCTATATAGCTCTGTCTGTTTCCCACACTGGAATTACTCCTACTTTTTGGCAAACACCGGTCTGCCCTCCACTATGCTGTCTCAAGCTAGCTTCTGTCATACCACCGACTCAACTAGATTTACTCCCACCTCATACACTCACAGTGAGCAGCCAAGCAGTGAGTTATTCATTACGTTTGTCTAACGACAATTGTAACCCCCACGGAGGCACGGCAACCTCGACCATTTTACACGCTAAAAGAGAACCTTATTATACAAGAATCAACAGACTTGAGGAGACTATACCTTTTGATGAGCTTGTAAAGGTTACTCAGTTTGATCAAAATTGTTTATTCATATATCTACCAATGTTTATTATTTACATAAATTATATCGACACATTCGTCATATATCACGAGTAAATTATCATAACATAACGCTAATATGGCGTTTTAGTTCAGACTGCTGTTTGGCTACGTAGTCATTTACACTTTAATGTAAAATAAGTAACATAATGATAAACAATTCGTGCAGTCATACACCGTCTTGGAACCATCAGTATCGGGACTATCAGGCAGGATGAGGGCTCCACACAATTAACTTCACGCACAATGATGGTGTCAGCACGTGCGTGTGGGTGACTGTCATTACGTAAACTTGACAAACAAACACTTTCGATATAGCCGCGACTCACTTGTTTGAGCTCAAGCCGCAGCTTGACCTTACTCACTTATTTCTTAGCAATGGAACTTCAAAACTGAGCGCTTGGTAGATCAGCAAACAAAAGCGTAAACGTTGTTTATCTCGTTGTACATTAAGTTGAATAGAAACAATATCAGAGCAGAGAGCTCCAATCACGCGAGCCAACATTCACGACTTGACATTGGGTTTAGTTAGTAATTTATTCTGTAAAAATGTTGCAACACTCATGTGCCGTCTATTGAGGCCTTTAGCTGGCATCGCGACAATGACCACGAAGCGAAAGTTCATTCTTATCATACAATGGCTTGGGAATTCATTACCGCCTCATCTAGAGAAATCTTTCTGAACTTTGCATAAATATAGCTCCGTGTGTAGCTCGCACAGATTGTCGGCTTTACTTCACTTCGTTTACTCGTAGGTCTCTATGGAAAGTACATATAATTGAGTACATTAAACAACAGTTCTTACTATGAAATGCGTATTGTATAAACTGTAATTAAAAGAATCATAATTTAGGCTTTCAAATCCCACCGGGTATCATTAGATCGGGGACTTAGAAACTACGGAGCTGCGGTTCATGAAACAAAGTGTGAAACCGCTAATAATACGTTTGGGATTAACAAACACTAAAGGTAGTGTTATTAACTGTACATTTCCTTGATTAACGGAATGTAATGCACTACATAATAACAATAGGTAATGTGTGCAATGTGAAGTAACAGTTGTAATGAATGAATTGTGTCGGCGATTGGTAAACTAGACGGTGCGGCCGGCGCCGGGGTGCAGACTGGTTGAATGTTATTGATGTTATGAACACCACGACAGTACTTATTGCTTGTGTGCAGGGTGGTTGGGTGCGGCACTGCCGACACTACCGGCTAAACAACGCACTTGGCCTTACGTCTGATGGTAGATACAGTAATGAGTTCCCAAAGCGTGAAGATTGCTTGGAAACGCTTTGTTTCCAACATCAAGATTAAAATTGAATAGCTTAATGCTCATTTTTGTTGTATATTTATCTTACGAGTATTTAATGTTATTTTCTGCAAATTGTGATGAGATTAGATTAATTTATTTACAATTACTGTTTACGCAGCTGCTTCAATCTATTGTCCTAACCTTATCTTCACGCGGTATCTCACATATGAATAGGAAAGATTGTCCTTAACATCAATCGTCATGTCGTCGCTCGCATGACTAACAGTCCTATCTCCGTATTGTCAATTGTTCAGGAAAAGCGTTTTGCGGTTACGACATATCTAACTACGATAAAATTATAATCTATCGGCAATTCTGAATATTTAATTATATTTATTCGTAAAGAGTATTTATCGTACTTTAATTTTACGATATAGCTACTTATTTATTTTCAATATTAGTATTTATTTTTAATTATTAAAACAGATAGGACACTTTGTGAAAACTTTATTTATCAATCTGAACAGTTTTTTTCTACTTACGACTTTACGGTTTGGATTAAGTTTGGAAATAAAACACGCAAAACATTTAGCTTTTTAAATTTTTATTACGAAAAGAGTTTAACATAAGAGAAACATAACACGCTTAAAAAATCTTAATATTATTTTTAAGAATCACAATTAAAAAGACAGTATTTTTAAAAAAAAACAACATAAAAGTATAATCAAATTATTAGCAAACAAAATAAAAAATAATTAAATAACAATTTAAAAACCTAATCATTCAGTCATATTGTGAGATCACATGAAGCAAGTAATTGAGTATCTATCATAAAATCATTCTTTTTATGAAAACTTAAAACTAAATTGTAATTATTTTTAGGTGGTTTGCAGTTTGAATTTATAGGTACTATCTTAATGATGCAGTGAACGATAAAATGAAACGAATTCGGGTAACCTTATGACTGGTTTGTCACCCGCAGTCAAAGCCATTAGATCGTTGTACTTTTCTTGAGAAATCTTTGGTTGTGTTACATTCAGTGGTAAAATTTGTGAGTGCAATTCTCCAGAAACTTGCCTCCTTAATGTCAATGAACGAGAAGTTACAGCAGAGTGATCGGTTTCGAAAAAAAATTTGTAGGGATCAGTCTTCATAAAAGATAATTCCATCATTTGTCTCCAATCTACCATTTCACCGGTATCATCTTTTCGAACAGAAAGTAGCCGCAAATTTTGTGAGAGTGCCTTAAAATCTAAAAAGTCCGAATAGCTTAGAGCTGTTACTATGTAAACTACTACTACTAAATACTACTACTACTACTACTAAATGAGTTCGGCTTTTTAGTAATATTTTTTTTGAGTTAATATGAGATACGTTGACTTTCAAAATGGTTATATTTTGAGATCCAAATAACATAGAGAAACGACGGTTAGTGAAAAATGTAAAGAGTTACGAATTGAAAACTGTAGTTGTCCTAACTCAAATCAGCTAAAAAATGAGATAGGACCGTTAGTCATGCGAGCGACGATGTATGTGCTTACGGCAGCTCGCGCTCATTGAAATGTTGGTTTCGAAATGGCTATGAGCTGCCTTCAATGTTACGATGACTTACACTGTAGCATACAAGATGTTGATTGATAGAACGAGAATGAACATATGAATCGATCTAATTCGAAGATAGAGCGACATATTAATTTGTAAATGTTACATTTAAATACAATAAACGAATATTAATACCTATTCGAAATCCGTTCTAATATATAAAAAAAAACCTCCGAAGTATGCAATAAAACAAAATTGAATGTATTTCCTTGAGTGATCTGAATTAAATTAATTCATCATTCACAATAATTGGTTATTAAAATAAGATGGCGTTCGAATATCAGAGAAACGTGGACCTTAGTTGGAACATCATATAATATGTTTGATTTATATTTTGTCACATTTGATGCGCGATGAATATTTATGTTTCTGTTATTATGTATTCGAGTCGCCGATGATAAAACTGCTCGATTTGTATGCGATTAATGCGAGTTAAGCGACATCCAATCAAAATAATAGCAGAATTACGATTTGATTTTAATTAACTTACAGGATTAATTTGTTTCGGTAAACATACTTCAAGGGTTAGGTACGTATTATGTAGGAATTCAAATTGCAAATGTAATTTAAATTATTGATCTGATTCATAATAGCAGACTTTATATAACAATGAATCCTCTTTAAGATTTATCTAAAGCGGCCAAGGACGCGGAAAAACGTTACTTTATAGAGCTTATGTTTCGAGCTTTTATAAGATTATAGTTGAATTATGAACAGTTAACCAAAACCAGCTCAGCATTAATTTAATTTAATTAGATTTACGAGTAGACACAAGGAAACTATGTAATAGGTATTTTGAATAAGTTTTATTTAGCTTCACTTTCGTATTATCGAACTGAAAAAAAAAGTAATTGCCACAATCAAGATTTTGTTTAGATTGATCAAGTAACTTGTTTGCATCTGAGCCTATCAAGCACAATGATCACAGCTACTACTTTTATTTGATTGAGATTTGAAACGGGATCTTGATTGGAGTTGGAAATCCTATTTGCAGCAATCAAGTCAAATAGTAATAAACACAACCAAATAGTAATAAAAACAACCAAGAAACTTATTTAGCGCAAACATTTAGCGCAAGATTTGGTCAAGTTGTATGATTAATACAATTAATTGCAATGATAGATGCTATCAAGTCAAATGATCTTTATCGAAGTAATCAAAATGCTTGATTGACACAACTAACTTATTTTGTTACAGTTAACATTTTTTTAACTTGTCTCTTTTTTAACTCTTCTACAATGATGTCAAGTTATGGGTAATCGAGAAACTTGTTTGAGCGTTCAATCATTTGAACTAGTATTGCTGCGATCATGTCGTGATGATCAACTCAACTAAGATTTTGATTAATCCAAACAAGATATCGTCAATCAAGCTAAAAAGTCACTTCATTGGGGTGCATTTTTTGCAGTGTGTTGCATATAAAGTTCAGTGGTTAAAGTAGTGCAGGTTCATAGTCACAGGTGTCCACAGTGAGTCACAGCCTCCACGGCCAGCCCTTTATGTTAACATAATCTACTTTACTTTTACAAATCTATAACTGGCAACTAAATATGAATAAAGGATGCAGAATTTATTATATATAACCATAATGGAGGTTTTGGCCGTTTTCGTAGCGGACGTGTGTTTAGATCCGTTTAATTGATTGGATATTTCTAAAGTTATATTCTGGTGGTTGTAGTTATAGCCTTAATGTGCTGTGAGAGGCAATTAAAACTTGTCGCCCAGTCGGTCACCAGCGTAAAAGGCGTTGTGGACAAGCCCTTAAAATTAACGACTCTGTTAATTTCATGTTTGTTTTATTGTAGCATATCATTTTAAATTATCGCACATACGTTACGAGTATGTACCTACGTGAGATTTATGTTCAAGTATTCAGATCTGTGTGTCTGCTACAGAGCTTGTAATTACAAGATTTGTTACAAAGATTATGTAGGCGCTAATGTAGAGTTGATCATAAATCTTCTTAATAATTAAATGTCTTAAGTGTAGGTAAACGTAATTATATTTTCCAGCTCCAGCTGTAGGCACGTAGGACTACTTTTTCAAAAGTAGATCGAGCAGGAAGTCAGCGCCCAATTCGATTAAAGTTCAATAAAAAACCGAGACACATTTTAACGACGAGGTAGTTTTTTGCTAATAAATGGCAACACTCGCTTTTATGTTCACTTATATTTCTTAAAAATGTCATTGTAGATGAAATAGTTGCGAAGGAATAAAATAAACTACTAACATTTGTATTGCAATGATACTTTAAGTAAACAGCCACTTTTAGCCTTGTTTCAGAAAATTCCTATAATTACAACTTCGTGAACATTTCGTGTTGTGGAAACCAATTTTAACTTCGTTTCGTTTTATTTTAATTGTATGCAATGTTGATCAAGGGACTGGATCAGGTTAAATCTGCAGCTACACGTACTTTCCTGGTATTTACTTAATCATTCGGATAGCATGTATTAGCTCAGCAGCGCTATAATTTACTGCAACATTTTAATGGCTTGCTTATACAAGTGTCTTGCATTTCGAATGTTTAATTAACTAAATATTTTCTTTAAACCGGCATGAATAATTGACGACTGTGGTTTCGCAACTACCGGATGGAGAAATTAATGAAAAAGGAGGAAAACATAAATTAATGCGGATATTTTGTGGTCACACTGCATACATTGTTATTAGTTTATAACGCTTCGCTTGGGCTTGCTAATCGTTTTTATGTCTGCACCCATTAAATCGTTGCACTCAGCTGTAATTAAACATTTTAGGTCTTCACTGGAAACATTTTAAATGTTTCTTAATACCTTTTATGTAACGTGAATGAGCTTTAGTTTGTGACGAGGTTGTGTTGACGTTCTCTCCGTATTTGGGCCAAGATGAATTTAAATGAAATAGGTACTTCGTTGAACATCCGATAAACTTAGATCACTTTATGCAAACACATTCAATAATCTCTTACATTATCGCCGACTGCATTGTTTTTGCATTGCTGCGGATATTTCTATATCCGAGCTCTTACTGCAAACTCATTATAAACTTTATAAGCAACAGATGTATAATTTGTAGTGCTTAAGTCATACTAAATTGCTAATAGCTGGCACAATAGCATGTAAGTGTGTCCGTATGTTAATTATCTTGGATTTACTTTCAAAAATACTCAAGCGTTTCAGTTTAAGAGGTTTCATTTTTATCCTTTTGAAAAAACGTGCAGAGTTGCACGCTTGTTTGAAAGCGTAGTTTATTAAAAGTATCTCAAAAAAATGGAAACAATAGAGTTGTGTGAAGATACAGACAGTTCAGAAATTCTCTGGCCGCCAGTGCTTCTTTCTCTAAAATTTCTCTATGCTAGTCAAACCAAAGCAGCCGTAGAAATACAAAGGTCCCATGCAACTTTAAGTTTACTTTTACCAAACAGCGAGTCGTATCTAAAACACGTGACCTTAACGCATTGATTTCCTTGTTCACGGTACTCATGAATACGTATCTGTACAGGTACTGCCGCCACCAATAAAATGTTAACACTCTGCAAAATTCAAAAGCGATTTTCTCGTGAAATAACAGTTTCTACTTTGAGATAAGACCTATTTCGTAATTGTATTGTATGGCTTCCAAAATACTATGTTCGTCAAAACGTAAAACGATAATCAATACGGTAGGAGAAAATCACATTTCTTTCATTATTCATTTACTCGTAACTGTACGTGCCCAACTGTCATGAGTGTGTACATGTACATATACATGCATTTATGTACGAAGGTAATTAGAAAAATTCGTCATTGGACTAGATAGCCAAGCATTAACTACATTGTGATCATAGTCGTGATCAGATCATGTTTGCTCCACATGCTCCCAGCCAACCGGACTTGTCTAACGTTCAACTAAATAAGCTAAAAAAATACTCTCGTTTTAAAAAAAATCTGCAAGGCTATGTTATTGTAACTGTATGCTTTTTTAAACGGCTACAATTTTGCTTGATCAGTTTCAAAGTTTTCAGTCAAATGGAGTCTTTTTAGTTCTATCAACTCTCTAATGCATGTAACTTGATCATTGTTGTAAATCCAAGACTTGGTAACAAATTTACAAACGTATACCTCATTGTTCCTCAGTAGTTTATTAAACAAATGCAGGTGTTACTCCTTGGAACTTATAAAATATATCAATTCAATTCATACGTAAGATAAGCAAATTACTCGTAGGCATCTCTAGTACCGAGTCGTGAGGATGCGGCCAGTCGTGCTGCCTGCTCACTATGGGAATGGAAGGAAACGTGACTGCCTCCGAACGGTTCCACAATTGTCTTTGATGTTTCTCGAAGGTCGCTCACCCGATTCCCATCACCATTAAAGATAATCTCCATCAAATCTGCTTCCATCAATCGCTCTCGTTGTAATGAATTCACTATCTTTCAGAACGCAATTCAGTAAAACCTCTAATAATTGCTGCTTTCGTTGCATCGCCTTTTGTAATATCTGTTGCAAATAAGTCGAAGCAAAATTGCAACATATCGGTTCAAGAGGTGAGATTGCAATTAATTACTAATAACTCGAAACTTTTATGATCTGTATTTCCACAGATTGATGCATAATATTCATTAAAAAAAGCATAATTCATTGGGTAAAAAAAAGTTTTGTTAATAGTCTAGATCTATTTGAAAGGAAGTTTGCCTTCCATGTACTCTGATTATGTGTATAAATAGAATGTTATAAAACTTTAATGATTTATTGTATAACAGCTATAACGGCTCATCATGCAAATTAACCATTAAACCTAATTAAGGCTGCAAGTGGAAAGTCGTCGAGCGGAACATTCGCGATGAAAAACATCAGAAGATCGGCAGTGCAACTAGCTTGCAGACTGTTTGTTCGGCATCCACCATCGCCGAATCATGTGCGGCAGAATGCGGGCTACGCCGAGCGGCTTATTTTTCTTGAACGTACATAATCTACAAATATTATACTTATGTATATTTGAAAACCTTTTAATAACAAAGAAGCAAATAACTTAAATAAGTGCTGTGGTTAAGAACTTCTAATTACTTTTATATTATTATGTTCGGGCTTTATTGTTTGTCGTAAGAGAAACGACATTCGACAAGGAATCAGTTCTATTGTTACAAGTTAATGGATGGTTGTCATTCGCGAATGTCACGCGAGCAACACGCCTCCCAAAGCAAAGCTTAGCTCTCTTCGATAATTAGGTACTGTCGCCATGTCTCCTGCTGCCACTTACATGATTATCGCGTTGTATGCACTAGTTAGCGACATTGCCAACCATGTTTTCTGTTAGGAAATTCTTGAGTAGTAGTGTAGTATAGGTAAGGGACCGACAATTATGACAATAGGGTCTGTGGGCCCACATGGGTCCACGTGACTGTTCCTGAATTACCCTAGGCTGAGAAAATTATCGTTTTTCCTAAATATATGAGGCTGTGGGTATCAAAGTCAAAAATTAATAGGACTGACGTACTCGTAATACTCGGAGCTACCAAAACGCTTATTATCATGTGAGTAATGTTGAAAGTCGTTGCAGAAATTGAAAGGCGTTGAAAACGATTGTAGCTTATCTTATTATGTTCAAACAAATGGATGAAATGATTTGTGGATATCTTAGAATACGGGCTATGCGTCGTTGTATATCGTTATGATAAAAGGTCGACCTGTCTTGAAGGCGTTTTAATATCGGTTCTAAAATATTTATGTATAATATACAATACCTAAGTATTGTTGTTCTAGATCACATCACATTATTAAATAGATTTATTACTTTAATTAAGAACGGTGATTTCGAAAAATAACATAGCAAGAAAAATGGCATCTGAAAACCTCCAAGATAATGCGATTCAAATTCAGATAGGTCCACTATTTAAAGTTATAGTTTCTATCTATTCAATGAAAGCTGACAAAATATGAATAATTTTGACACGTCAATAATATGCACCTTGCACATATTATTGTATTATGCATTACTTTCGAGCATGTATTTATGAGGTACCTATATATTTTAAATTACATAATGTATGTAAAGCATCTTGTGGGACTGATTAAAGTAAAATTACAATATTTAATTAAATAGATAGTTACTCGGTGTCGAAAAAGAAATACGTAGGTAAATAATCTAGTAAATTCCCACAACCTTATACATTCGTTTTCAACGTTCAAATAAAATAACTGAATAGTATTAAAGTTTCTCATTTCCAATCATAATTCAAATTATAAATTAACAGGATTGTGAATAAATTAATACAAATCTCGCGTTGATGATGAATTGATGATTAATTTACGAATGCCAGATATGCTAAACAGTATTTTTGGCATCAAACACTTAAATACAATAAATTTTAATTTATTCGTTTATTTTATGTAGCAATATCAATCAGATATTTCAGATAATGAAGTCACAAGGTTTCTGTTAATTTGTCCTAGTTAAAGTTTGTTTTAAAACTAGTGGTAGCACCGGCTTTTCGTCTTTTTTTTTCATTTTGCAGGATTAAAAAAACATGCCTAAACAAATTACATTTTCTATGGCACAGTTGATTGGTTTCATTGTATTTATTTAAATGGATGTTTCTATTACGCCTTATAAAACGAACAAAACACTGGAATTCGTTAACTCTTTTTTTTTTTGATAATGAGCTTGAAGTTGAATGAAACACAATCATAATCTACATGAACGAAAGCGGTATTTTGTTATTTTGTTTCGTTTTTATTTATTTTGAGATAATAGCTTTTTTAAAAGCCAGCATCAACTAAATGTAATTTATTTTGTAGAGCATTTTGTTTTGGAGCTTGCTAAATATTTGAATGTCTATAAGAACCGCCCGATTTTCCACAACGTATATAATTTATAGAACCGGTCTCGCATGATTCACTAACAATATCTAGTTTGTGTATGTTTATACACAATATAGAGGATATAAAAGCAACGCAATAACACATCCGCTGAGGAATTAAATATATCAGTCTGCATTATGAAAATAACAGCCGTGATGCAACAAGAGTGATGGATGGAGCTAGCTGATAGCTGCACAACCATTCTGTTATATCACTCGAACTAATACAATACCGCGATATGAGCTTCGCAAGTTTACACAGGAAATTTAATTAAAACGAGATTGTTTTGATAGATAACTGCAGCTTGTGCGTATTACTTCACCTTACAGATCTTAAGTGGAGAGAAACGTGAGCCTAAGGTTGTAGACGACGTCTTTTGCAACCTAAACGTGCCTTTACCAGTTACCAACACTGACAATAGGAAATGCACTGCGTGTACGTAACCAAGCTAAATTAGTCAATTTTTCATAGTAAGAGATCCACATAACGTTGCTTTGTGAGATTATAACAAGCTATACGTAACTTGATGTGCTACAATGATTTGTTAGGGTGGCAACACCGTTTGATGGCTCGGATCATGGAAAAGGCATTGCGTCACGTGCTTGACGGTTTTGCCGAGAGATTACGAAAGTTCGTAGGTTCGTGCGTCGGTCTGTTTTCGGTTGTACGGGTAACCGTACGAGTGCTGCACGGTAGCTGATATCGTATCAGATCAGACACGACCTGCACGGTGCACAGTGTGGCGGCCGTGCTTGTCGTGTGCAGCGCAGCGTGGACTCGCCCGGAGGCTAGTCCTACCCATACTACATCTTAGTACAACGATAAGAGATAGCTTCTACATAATATAAGACCAAGGCTCTACGTCACATTTTCTTATCATGCGTCACTGAACAATATCTCACACAATATAATGTCTTGTCACAGCAGTGGCGTAACAGCTAATCTCACTAACTCTAACAAAACCGTACAACCCATACATGTATATTTGTTACGAAGTACTTTGTATGAAGTACTTAAGGAAATCCCGTCCATACATACGTCATATTACGTGTCATTATTTTTCATTGCAAACAAATAAACACGAAAGAAACGTAGCACGAACTCGATTACCGGTGACCATGTTAATATTGTATATAGATATGTATACCTGCATTGCATATATACCTGAGTTCACGAAAAGGTCACATGTTCACGTTCAGTACAAAGCTGTTTACTACTTGCCACGCAACTAGTAAATAGAGATATGTACTTGATTACGACAATGTTAATCAAAGCAGGACGTATTTACAACCGAAGTAGGCCTTACAAATGGGTCCAAATGACGCTAATTTTCTAAAATATGCTCTTAAGTTGTTATTAACAAAATTGCAACTGCAATGAAAGTGGCTGGCTATTTTCATGAGCTGATAATTTAGTGTAAATTGTCGTAATCAACAAGGCCTTGACGACTGCGACGCTTACACATAACATCCTTTTGATAAAATAACAAATGAAAACTTATTTTTAAATTACATTATCTGGTAACACGTTCGCATGAGTTTCAATTTCCGGCCCCTCGGAGTAAACGTAATTTAATAATTGGCAAAAAAATGCCAATCATTATAATATTATTACCTTTAATTATTTTCCTATTACCTAACATTAAAAATAAGCATAATTTATTACACAGGTTTATGTTATGGTTTCTATATCGTAAAGGTCCTATTAAAAACAATATAGGCTATTCTTAGAAATGTGGTATAAATTGTGTAGTTACAATCACAATCATGATATTTATATTATGTTACTTCTTTTGTTCTTGCATTTGCAACCAAGATGTTAAGGTAACTTGTAAAATCATAGAGGCAGTGAATTACGATTCTGTAATACCTACTTATGTCATGCTATTACTTATTGATTAGTTAACATTATTGTTACATAGTGAGAATCATCATCGTACCTTTCTTATAGTGACATTCTTCGAATAAGAACATCAGAAGATCGGATTGGAAAATGTCTTTTAAGTCCTGAATACTAATATTATATTATATTATAAATGCCAAAGTTGACTCTTTCTGTTTATTAAATTTGGCTGAACCAATGGCTGAACGGATTGACGAACCATAACATGGATTACGACATAGGATTTTTTTTTCCCGGTAATATCTTCTCGTGGGATAAATTTCGACCTCAACGCGGTCTAAACCGGAAAATGTATATACTCATGTAACTATAACCAACATTGATGTATATTTTAGAGTCAAGTACAGCAACTAGTTAGCTATCGCTCAGGAAGTTGACATCCTTTTTTAATAAAAAGCTAATAGCTATAAGCTAAGGCCACTTATTGGTACATAACCAATAAGTTTACCTCCGTACATACTATTCGGTATCCGTACAGGATGCTAAGCGCGTTGTTTATAGGAAAGTACATACATACTTAGGTACACAACTTACAACACTCATTTCACAGACTCAAACACAAGACAATACAATAATTTATTATTTATGTAAAACTAACCAGCTTGTACCAGCGGCTTCGCTCTCGTTTTGGTTCGAAATTATTCGATTGGAACGTTTTAACCATAGCCTGGGATACTCGGGGATAATATGGCTTCCCGTTACTGAAAGACTTTTCGGAATCAAATCAGAACCTAGATCCAAAGTTCTCTCTAGAATATTAATGTAGGGAGATGAAGTTAAATAAGCTGCTGGTACAAAAACATTCTGTAAATCACTCGTTATAATAACAAAGAGGAACTTGTACTATGTACTGTAGTATTCAGTGGCGAAGTGTGAACACGCCTAAAATAGGCAATTTACGAAATATTGACATGCAAGTAAATATCACCTTAGCCTTGAGGCGCACGTGTCGAGTGCGTAGCCTGCGTAAGCGAAGGGCGCTGGTGGCAGTGGTGGCAGCCTTCACACGAATCGGACATGTTTCTTCATACTTCGCAGCTTCATCCGGCATTTATACTCAGTTTCATTAATGTCGTTTTGAGAGCATAATCGTTACGTTCACTTTGGGTATAGCAGCAGAAATATAAGTTAACGGTTTAATGAAGATGTTCATTTTTAAGAATGAATAAATAAGCACCATAAGCAACAACCAGCGAAAATAAAACAATGATGTATAAGATTCTAGGCATCTGAGATATCTTGTAAGCAGTCTTTTTTATGCACGAAACAGTTCACTATCCTTGATAAGTGAGCAGAAACAATCGAATCACTGTTCGTCAAAATTATAAGACGAAACTGTTCTACATAGTCAGCAGACTCATAGCAAGAAAGTAAGTCTTTAACTCCGCTCTTTGGAGCTCAGCAGGGCTATTGCGTATCACTGTTGACAGTTCATAGTGATCATCACTTGGCGAGTTTTGGAATACAATAACAGTTCTGCACGGGTAGCGTCAGTTGAAACCAACAAGAAAGGTCATTATATATCAAAACTCGCCAAGTGATGATCGCTATAAACTGTCAACAGAGATACGCAATAGCCCTGCTGTTCGATTAAGGATAGATCAAGATTACTAAAACTCCATTCAGCAAGTAAGGATATCTTGATCAAACTATTTAAGGAAACGGCCATAGATTCCAACAGCGATATGATAGCTGTAGCCACAGAAACTTCTAATTCCCAGAAATGAAAAAATACATTCTAGTTATACCAATGCAATCTAATACATTTTTCATAGACGCGCCCGCGTTGCCTCAACGCGACTATTTAGTAAAGGTAAACCGTGTTACTTAGATACTTTGTACTTAAACCAGCACTATCTAACGGCGAGTCTTTTTACAATCGACTAAGCATGACAACTACAATTAAAAATATACAACTCTAATTTTTATAGCAATGTATAATGGTAAGGGACCAATAAGTATTCTTTAGTTTAAATGTGCAATTTCCTGCACATGTTACGTAAACCTCCTATTGGCTATAGAAAGGCTATCACTACTTAGTTGGAGCAACTACTAAGCGGTGTCGTAACTCTACTATTATAGCGAAAAGTGACAACTTTCTGTACAATTATTGACACTATTGACTCCAGGAAATAGTTCATTATATTAACAATAGGTCCCTACATTGAAGTATTTGTAAGATGATTGTATTTACTAGGTAATAAACAGGCAGATCTAATAAGGAACCTTAAAGGATATCATAAGAAATAAATAATGTGAATAACCCGGTAATTAAATTAAACGAAGTCCATTCCTTTTACAGCATTGATTGACTAGTCATGTTTGGGTGCTAAAACAATTCTAATTCACAATAACTGTAACAATATGATTGTTACCGTATTTCGGTTTTTGTACCATGTGCTTGTGCATTGCACAGTTTTTCATGCGGTGCGGTGTCGTAAGATCGAGCGTCGATTATTATGTAGCTCGAGCTCAAGCCGACTGCCGCCGAGCACTGCCGAAGTGCCGACCTGCATCCGAACCGGCCTCGCTGTGAAACTGTCGCGGATACACTGTAGCCGATACCTACTTGTAATTAGCTAATCGCCCTATTGCACAATTAACCAGACCGCCACAACTGTCTATTTATCTCAACTAATAGTTATTACGGCAAAATTGAAACAGGTCGAACATTAAATATAATTTCATACAGTTTTTCTAGTATCGCAGTTCATTAAAACAGTATCGAGTATTTAGAATCCAGCGAGTGCTCCACCGTGGGAAATGGGCAAACGTTATTTATTCACCGAATGTTTTATAACTCTAGAAACAAGACTAGATAAAATTACAAAATAAAAATATGACATGAATTTTGCACTTGATGTCAAAGCATCTGAGACACGGTTAGAAAAACAAATGATAAGTTTCAACGGCGTCAGATACAAGTTACAGCTTAACAGTCAACAGTTTTCTTGTCGGTGATGGGGTTACGCAGCCTGAATGCTTATTTTTAGGGCACAAAAAACCGTCGCATTTGCCGCTCTCGTAAGAAGGCACTCGTGGGCCGCGTAGCGTGGCTGCGCTGCGCTTGCGCGGCGGGTGTCGCACCGCTGCGGAGGCGCGGCGGCGGTGGTGGCGGGCGCCCGCGCACTGCTCGCTCAGCTGCTGCCTCATGTCTGTTTCTTGTAATTTAACCACGTCTTTTCTGCTCTCGCAATAATTAAACAGACGACGCTTGCTGACATTCATTTCGTCGTCTCTTATTTTGACGCAAAAAATTGCAAACATTTCTCGCCAACTGAGATCGTAACACCCAATCGAAACAACGAAAGGCCCACAAAACTTGCGTACGATTGTAAAAAGTCGGATTGCATTGACGAAATGATTATTTAATTCCAATTGTTTTGAGTAAATGGTACCCGTAGTACTTAGCAAGTAATCAAAGCACACCGAAAGAATTTAAAGTAAGTTAACTCGATTTCTGTTTCTTAACCTTGTATCTTGAATATACAAAAGTAGGGAAAAGGGTCCAGTGATTTGAAACATTACTTCATACAAAGCAGCATAATTTAAGCATGGCGGATGGTGATGATTATCTAAGAGTTACCTACCCGGTGTCAATGACATCAACATTATAATGAAATATGAGTGACCTATTGCCTTTTACATTGCTACGCGGGAATACTTTGAAGAATTTGTTTTGCAGACTGTAATCGAATATTATGTTTCTTAAGAGCGGCCAACCCGTCATACTTTTCATACAAACGCTCGTACGTGATTATGCCGATGTTACACATCTATCTTTGATTTTTTAAAACTAATATGTATGTTGTGCACTATATCTAGGTTTCTATGGTTGCAAAAATTTAAAAAAGTATAAACAATTTCAGTATAAGCCTCCAAAAATTGCGGTTTTGCACAAATTTTACCTAAACTTTGGTCGTTCATAATGTACTCATAAAGTGTAAAAATAAAGAAAACATCTCCATAGAAACCTTGCAAATGTAAAGGAGATTCTTAATGACAAATATTTATTTCACACACTCGTAATATTTATTCAAAACCACGTATTTCCTGGAACAAGTTTAAGAAATTTTCGTACACTATTTTTCGTTCAATGTCGGTATGAGGTGCGCGGGAGACGAGTTGTGCGGGGTCGGGGCGGGGTGAAACGGGGGAGTTGAAAGAAAATTGCCGGTGTGGCTCTGGATGAAACAACAAGGTTTTCGACCATGTTCGCGTTAACGATAGACGCGCCGGGAAGGGCCCTCTTAACTCGGTTCAGTTTTTCTCGATATAGCACGTTATAAGCAAGTGACGCAGATGTAGACATCAGGTTGACTAAGTATATACCTTATAAAGGTTAATTGCCAATGTTAACATTTGTTTACAGGGCACTCTAGCATACTTTGAGTGGGCAAGCGAAAATGACATCACTTGGATGACATCTTCTGGAAAACCGAACGAATGCCTACTTTTTTTTTCTATTTCTTAGAATTGAATCAATTAGCCCACCGTGTTCCATGCCGTGTTCGTATCTGGCAAGGTCAGTCAACCATAGACACACAGTGAACCTATAAATACTAGTCGCTTCCCGCCATATCTGGAAACTTGTATTTTGGCCAGGCTCTCGGAACTAGAGGTCGTTATCATTTCGATTGGGAGCGGCAGACGACTCTTCATTTGATTCACTTAGTTCGCAGAATGGCGTGAAACAAATACTTAACCCAAATCCCCTACTCACAGCACCTTGTGCTCTACTATCACCAAATACAAATCTTTAACCTTTTACCATAGAAAATACCAAGAAAAATGTCTTGAATAAACCACTTAACAAAAGAAAATATTTGTTAATAGGGTTATTATCAAGATAACAATCTGGGAACATAAAGAATAAGCTGTCCATTATTATAAAAGTTCTAAGCGGAGGCTGATAAGCAGTACAAATACGGACCTAACAATTTTCATACACCGATACAATCAAAATAACCTTCCTTGGCGTAACTTAGAGAACATAATTCAAGTTTTCAACAATCGTATTGTTATCGAATCTATCTCAGCGCGACGCGGGCGCAGCGGGCTCGAGGTCAGGCTGCCGCGCGCCGAGTGCCGATGCCGGCTGCGCTGCGGCGGCGGCGGTAACATCGCATACCATAAAACAATGGACATTGTAGTTATTGTACAAAATTATCAGAAATATAATGTCTGCACGTCCAAACTCTGCGGATTGAAGTTGACCCGCAAACTGGAGAAGTGGAGAAGCGTCGAGTCAATGTCAAATGTGGGTAATAAAACATATTTTATTTGTTTTGATTTTAGAGTAAGCATATGTATATTTTGAAGATCGTGTAGATAACCTTTTCTTAATGAATCGTTACGAATTAAATCGGTATTCCTTTTGGGCACCATATCTAGGCAAGTTACGCTGAATTCCGGAAAATACATACAAGGTCTTTCTTTCCAGAAAAAATATTATTATCTTAGTTCGTTCGGTAGCATTTTTTGAATATTTTCCTCATTCTTGGTGGATGGAGATGAGCATCAAATGTGTCAAAACGAAAACGTGTCAAAAAATATCAGCCAACTGTTGGCTTATAAGTTCGCACACAGAGACATCGCACAGTAGTAGTGCGTCTATTGTCTCTGTGTTCCGCGAGTATGCTGCCGCATGCACACATGTTTGAAATTGTTGCCTCGTTTTCTTTGTTTTGATTGTAGGGCGACGCTCCATCTAGACATTATATAATCAAAGGTTTACAGCAGTTTACAGAAAATAAAAAGTAAGTTCCCATTGTATAACATCAACAATTTAAAAGATATATTTAATTCTTTCTTTCTATTACTAACCTGCGTTTTGTAAATCAGACGACGTTTTGCCTGTCACCTACCACTTTCAGGGATGCCACATATTTACTACCGATTACAGAAGCACTGTTGGGGAAACGCCTAACAAAACAATGCTATGGGCAAAAGCTTTTTACTATTAGGCCCACAATAACACATGAGTCACATGACTTACGAAATATTTGTCATGAAATAGTGTACACGTGTTTGTCCAATTAAACTATATCTGTCAGTTCATTTTTTGTTTGCGATGATTATAGTGACACGAACCACTATTATCCACTAAAGCGGATACAGTCATGTCTATTAGGTACCTATTATTAATTTAATCGATACAAGCACCGTGAATGTTGTCCACGCTACAAGACACAACCTTACGAAGGACATTGTTCCAATAGTTCAGATAAAGTGCTAACTCGAAACACAACAACGATTTTATTCAAGCACAATACACAAACACAACGTTCGCACACCAATTTGGGTGTGATAATTGCTTAGCGGTTAAGTTGCATACACAATTAACCGCAGATATCAGTAGATTCGACATTCTTGTCCAATCAAAGAAATGTCACGATATTTAGAAAGATTGGGTAACGATGCGTTCGGTTGCGTTTTTTTATCATCGTGAAGAAGAACAGAAGGCATGATGTCGTGGCGAAGAGGTCAAGGGTAGGCCGCGGTTGGTGTGTCAAGCCGCGCCAGCATGAACTTAGTGAACCGCTCTCAAAAGATATGCGTGCTGAGGCCTCCGGTGACCCCCGTCACCTAGGCGGGGTCTACTAACAGATATTAACCCAAATAGTGCTCATCTGTCGATACTAATGAATATTGTGTAAAAAACCAATAAGAATTCGACAGTTGATCGCAGAGAAAAGGTCAGCGCAGACACAGAGCGTTGACTTTCGTCTCGGAATTTTAACGGCGATTGTAAGCACTACATCATTTCACATTTGCTAAACATTTGTTCACTATTAAAACGAGACGGAGAATTTCATGCATCGATGAACTTAACGATTTCAATTACTATGTCAAGAGTTGTCTAAATTGTGTTGCGTCCACAAGGTTGCAATGTCAATATTAACAAGCCTATCTAGGAGCTGTCGGAGTGTATGATGCAGAGTTCATTATAACCTATTATTAAAAATAAATTGGCCAAGCCTTCTCTGGATTCGGATATTCTCAGTAAACGAGATAATAAATCATACAAATAGGTACGTCCGTAGCAAAACATTTTAGAAATTAATATTTCCCAAGAAGATCTAGCGGATGAATCGCTTTTGTCGCGAATTATGTACTACTATTGAAGAAAAATGCATAACATCGTGAGTTACTCAAGCGGGTCAGTCATACAATGTCAACTTAATTTGCTGTAGCAGCCTCCATTCAGCTAGATGTTGGTCTCTCGAATGTAAAAGTTTAGATAATCTGATGTTTGAAGGTCGTCAGTTTTGAAACGTAATCCCCTCGAGCTTTATAAAACCTGACTGAAGCTCGAGCTCCGCCGGAGTCAAACTGATCACATAATTGTGATTTATGTGATACTGACCGCTCTGATTGATAACGACCTTCGTATATACAGGGACAAATGAGCGGAAGATGTCTTTTTAAGATGATTTCGAAGTGTAAAAGAGCTTTCTGGATTCGAGGTGTTGCGACAATTAGTCTTACAGTTATGGATTGTTGTGAACAAATAACGAGTATTTAAACAATTGTGGGCACGAATTGTCGTGTCGGGCTCTGAGCACTAACACTAGTGACGAAATCGCCTTTCGTCGAACGCAATTTAAGAAATTATATTCAACATTATTTCGACATTCTACTCGTAACTCGATTCTAGTTGGATATAGTTGATATTTATTATGTATTGGATGTTAATGACTCCGATGATGAAAATTTACTATGTTACCTTTAGAATCGTATTATAATCCAATGATTATCTTTAATTACAGTATGAAAGGGCAGTAGGCGCAATGTGCAAGGTGAACATAAGTAGGTGTTCAATATATATTATCATTATCATGTTCCGAAAGATAAAAAGCAACAGTTTTCGAATTTTTAAGATCTACCCAACACTAGCAAATATAATAGTGAAATAACCATTATTACTTGATAACACAGTTACATCAGTTTACGCAATCAAAAATCTACAAATTTAACTAACCTGGTTGGCATTTAACCGAGCCTTGATACTGTAGTTAAATCTTAACATTGAAAGAAGGGACGATAAAAATAAACATCAATATAATGTTGTAAGTCACACCGAGGAGTGAACAAGCTGAAATGATATCAATAACATATTTTTTGCTCACAATCATGTTATGTCGAATTGTCGAGTTGTCAAGGTACTTGGCAAAGTTTTCAAAGACATAAATGTTTAGTAAGCAACTTGGCCTCGCCGTGTATCAGTAAGATGTTAAATTGAGATTAAGAATTGAGTAATTAAATATGGGTTGTTACAAAAAACGAGCGATACCAATGTTTCCGTTCACTATGACTTTTAATTTTGAGGTTAAAAAAGCAATTAATTTGTTAGTGCTACGCGTTCGGTGCTAATTTTTTGTTCCGTAATTTATGAACGATGTAATTAAGAATATGTTAAATGTCTCTGTGCCAACATACTAGTAGGTAATTTAAATTGTAACATTAGGTACTTTTTATCTTAGATTCAACTTTGGCGGTCATTTGACTGTAGCTCTCGCAGTAGCCTAATTTAGAAACTCTAAGATAATAAATCATAAATATTTTATTTGCATCAAGGTTAACAAAAACTGCATCGAGTATTATGTATTGTTTTCGATTTTACATCGTAGTGTATCTGCAACATTGTCTTACTAATGTGAATTCGATATTAAAATCTCTGTTATTACTTAAAAATGCTGGATTCGGTACTAGGTTTAAAATATTTTAAAAAGGCGAAGAAAACTAGAAAAAATTAGGGAGGTACTATAAATTGGTAATTTACGTCTTGTTTTATAACATCACGCTTAGAATTTGTTCATTTTAATTGGAACAAAGCAATATGAAATATAACTAAACCTAAGAGCAGGTATAATACTAAGGTAGTTTCGGGAAGCAAAATAGCAATAAATACCTTCACAAGGGGATCTCCCAGATCTTTCTTGATCACTTTGTCCGTTTGAATTTTATAGTAAGCAATAGTTTCCTTATCAGAATCGATGTTTTAAAGATCGAATCTACAAAATTCTGCGACTTTAACGTTGCGTCTACGCGGCCGCTACGCTGCTACGATGCTGCTACGACGCGACGCCTCCGCAATATCTAAATAACATTAATCTATTTAAAACTACGCAGCAGCACAGTATTGTGCCATATTTGTAAGTACGCATGGAAGAGCTGCCCCGCCCCATTTATATTGTTTCGTTTTGGACCGGTATGCGTTATATGTATTCATAGATATGAGTCAACTATTTTCCCATATAAACATATAGAGGTTTATAACGTCCATTTTTTTATAACCTTTAGATAGCAAAAGGTAATAAACAAGTGGACGTTGTTTCAAAAATAGATTCTTAAATTAATTTTATGTGAATAGCAGCTATTCATCTTCCGAAGTAATATCTTGAAGGTATAGCAAAGTGTCCAGATAGGATAATTTCCTAATTGACCACTTTTGGCAAGTAAATTGTTTGAGAACCCTACAAAAAATTGTCAGTATTTTGTACAAAAAATTAAAATTGTATATTTTCGATTAATTCCAATCGTTTTCCCTTAAAAAAAAAACCTTTTCGGCCTCGCATCTTCCTCAAAAATACCAAACGTGTCTATTCATCATACTGGATCGCAAAAGATTTTAAACAGTCAATTATTTTATAACAAAATGGGTGTGATAGGTATCTACGTGTGTGCGTGGGCGCAGTGCCTCTGCCGGCAGACAGCTTCGCCGTTAAATGACATTTTATGAGGTTATTTAAAGTATATTACGTTTAAAGAAGTATCACCAAGTGATCTCGTTTACGAAAGATGTAATCGGTAGTTGTCAATACACAGATGAGTTTTATATGTATTTCAGTAGCTCTTCGTAATTATAACTGTTATGAATACCACTTTTATCGACACGCAATGGGCTTGAGCCGGGCAGAAAGAGATTTATAGTAGACGATAATATTCGCCATTCGCCTCGTTCCGGATGACGCGCGACGCTACTCGATTTAGACCCAAAATTAATTCTGTACCTCTTTTTTTTTTAATGGAGTCTCGTAAGTCAACCTGCTGCTTAACCGGACTATTTTGTATCTCAATCCTAATCTTGGTCCTGATCTGTATTTGTAACCAATTAACGGCCCAATTTTCCAATCTGAGAATCACTGGCTGCCGTCAGAGATTGCGTCAAAGCGGGTCAACATTGGGATTTAGATGCATTATTAATTTCAGGGGTTAATCTGCATAAAGCGTCAGGTAGGGGTGCTTTTTCAGACGGGTTCCAGCAGAAAAAGTGGTCACGCACTTGTGATACGGGCTGTAATTCAGACGCATTTGATTCGGTTATACAACCCTGAAGTTGAAAGAGATAATTCCGAGCCTTATCTTAAAGTAACTGCAGTTTCACGAAAAAGTTCCATATCTCATAATCAAATATCACACAAAGTTCTTTTAACGTTTTACTTACGAAACGAATATATTCAGATTCTTGTTTTTAACCTCCGGTAACATGTAGGTGGAGAGGGCCCTCCTTATTTCTTTAATACGTAATTTCACTTCACTTTTGTGATAACTGCTCTCCTAATTTTAACAATGCGATGCCAACAATCTTGGAGTATAATATCTGTGTAAGCTGTGACTTTCGTTCGGACAGACAGACAGTCGGACAGTACGAATCTATAAGGGTTCCGTTTTATGCTATTTGGCAAGGGAACCCTAAAAAGGGTTAACGAAAACACTTTCTGCAAAAAAAAACAACCTGCTCTTTCCTCTCTTCTTTAACTTTGCAAAAAGTTTTTCTATAAATGACAACTCAACTCAAACCAAAATGGATATTTTAAATACAATTTTCATACATGTTTAGCTAAATGCCATAGAGCAGCGGTGGCCAGTGGTGGCGGCCCCGACTTACGAACAGTAAGTCGTGGGTTCGAACCCAGGCAGGCGCATTACTTTGTGTAACTTAGTTCATCACCACTGCTCTCAAAACGGTGAATGAAAACATCGTGAGGAAACCGGCATGTCGTAGAACCAAAAAATTCGAAGACATGTGACATCTACCAATCCGCACAGGGCCCGCGTGGGGATTATAGCCCAGTGGGAACATTATAGGCTGATTATGATTATGCGTGCTATGCATTTACCTACAAATACGCTATATTAAGCAAGTCTGTACGAAGAATTTTGGTCTAATTGTTTGCTTAAAATAACCATAAAAGATGTTTATCTGACTAACCATTGAACAATTATATTAAAATTAACACACAAGTAAAACTAACAAAATGCATAACAACATGAGTTGCCGATTTATCTTTTACAATACACTTTCTCGAAAACACGCAATGTATTTCACACGCGTGATTTTTATATTTTTCCGCACACGTACCGAAATAAAAATTTCCACAGAATTTTCAAATTTATACTTACACTAAGTCCAAATGGGTTCAATGACTAAGTGGGCGGTGGTTGTTTTTTTTTTAATCTCGGCAAAGAGATATGCGTCTTTACGGCGTTAATATTTTTTTAATATACATAGTATAACACAATAAATAGAATACACACACAGTGTTTATAAATAGAATATCATAAATAAACATGATTATTTAAAAAAACATTTCCTTTTTACGAACAAATTAACATTTATATGTTCTAAATTCAAAAATATTTTAAATTTTCTATTTTTCATTTAAGTTGTTTAGCGGCTTGCCTTTGCTTCTTCTTCAACCCATCGAAATCAAAGCGCGGAAAAAAAACGCAAAATTAAATCTTAGTTTCATGACAAAAATACTTTTTGTTCTATTATTTTATTTTTTCGAAAGTGTATTGAAAAACGTAGTTTTATACGCGTATTTGTTACTGCAGTTCTCGGCTCCATAACAACCTCGCCTACGGCTCGGATATAAATTCCGCCTCGAATACAATATCAAAGTTTCCCCACTATCAAAATATACTATTTCAAAGTGTAATCACATCTCTAGTGATAATGGGCCAAACGACACTTTCGGGCCAACATTTTTTGATGTAAAATTCTAATACGACTGATTTCAATAAACCAACATGACCTCGAGATTATTCTAGATGCTTGCCAACTTAGCCCCATTTAGGGAACAACAAACGATCCTACATCAGTACTCAACGAGTATTATCGCCCACTTGGTTACTTTTTATGTCATTCCACGTTGAAACATGTCAATGGGAAAAGACATACGGCTGAGAGTCGAATATTACCATAAGTAGGCTTCCGCCCTACAATCCAGGCGGTTACGTAAAGCGCAGACAGTCACTAGCGATTAGCGACTTTGCAACACACCCGTAACTATGTACTTTAAACTTCTACTCGATTTGTGTTTGGAATAACAAATGGTTAAAGGTAGCACCGCCCGCCGGCTTCAATGGTAGGTTCTAATTGAAACTGACAGTCTGTTGTGAACTTGTGATTAGTAATTGAGCTCTATGGATTCCGTAGTCTCTAAAATACTGTTCGTAATTAGTTAGTAGAACTACATTATTTATTTCTTTTGATACTTTCGTTTTGGTTATGGAATATAGAATAGCTTAGAGTCATATCTTCATGGATAAAATTCCCTAAAATAAATAAAAACAAAATGAACTTTAGAAGCTGCTTGCGTAATGTTGCGCATTGTTTACTATTTATTTCCTTCACCTGTTCTAAAATAGCTAACTACCTATGGTAAGTAATTCTTAGATGACTCATTGTTTTCAAGCACATTTTTCAGGTTATCTTTGTAACGCTTGAGCAAACAGCTACGCGATGACAGATGATGCGAGACGCCTCCGCCCCCCGCGGCGGTGCATCATTCTATTACCCACATGATGAGCAAATAAATGCGACATCGACTATCGTACTAGCATGTAATATCTACTATCTGTCTTTCTTTCGTAAACACTATTAAGTTTAAGTGGTTTTATGAACAACCATAGTACACAATTGTAAGAAAATATGATCACTTAAGTTCGTAGTTTTACGTAATTTGTGAGAGAAATTGTGGAGCCGATATAAATTGAACAAATCAACTTTGTGATAAGTTTTTGAAAAGGTTTTATTCTTGTATCGACGGTTCTGCGTTGTTAGCGATGCATATTTTATGGCGTTCTTAAGGAAGAGTTTGTAAATCTATAAATAATTATATTGATCCGAAACGAAATGAGACTTATGTATAAAAGGAATCTGTTTTTCCCAAAACTATGTTAAAGATTCAACAGTCTTACTCTCAACAGGTATGTCCATTTCACGTATCAAATGTTGTTGCGAATCAAGACGATCCCGATTGTGCAAGTCACGGTAGGTACGTCTGCACAGCGCTTTAACACGTGCCAGCCTGCCACGGCATAATGATCAGTACCCTTTGAAGTGAGTCCCGTGACCCTATGCTGTAACGTGTCCCGGAACTCGGAATATAACAAGTCATATTGAAAAATTAAGTTAATTAGAGATAGTAAAAAAACAAGGTAAATAGACGACTGTACAAAGAGCAGTATCCGCACTAAGCGTTTATGCGTCGTCGAGCCAAAAGCTAGTTGGACCGATGCACAGGCACAGAGTAGACGCTGCATAGGCCCAGCGTAGACGCTGCGTAGGCCAAGCGAATATAATTATGCCTACGCTGCTTGAGGCCACTTAGGCGCTACAGATTCGTAGACCGAAGGCGTGCTAAACGATACCATTTTTTTTTTTTCTTTTATTTAATTAAAATATTCGGGGCGTGTTTGGTAATGATCATAACATTATAGCAATTAAATGATTGTCTTGGACAAAATATACATGTAGTAATGTAGTTAGTCCAATGTCACTTCACATTTTCTTCATACAAACCCTAACAGCGAGAATGATAAAATTGACAAAGTTATTGTCAAAACATACCTCATTCTAATTTGTTATAAAATTACAACACACTTAATGATATAACATTAATACACGTAAAGTCTAATGGAGAACGTTCAACGTGTTTGTATGCTTAACATGCATCTAGGTTAGCGAGTATGGATCTCTTAATTATTAAATAAACAAATGTCTTTGCTGTAGTGGTGACAGGCATTTGTAAGTACACACGTACAAAACAAACACACCAGAAGGTAGTGCATTATAGTAGGTGGGTCGCTGTTATAGGTTAGTAACAGGCTCGGGCCGTTTGGAACGCAGTTGTTCCGAAAGGTGATACAATCAATATAATATATCGTTGTCGGCAGTGTCCTTGTTATAGATAGATAGGTACGATACGACAGAGTTTGAGTGGTCACAGCCGCAGCCGGCGACATCTCAAAACGCCCAGACCTCTTCCTGTATCAACGTAAGCCGACATTGACATTTAGACAGTGGCCCGCGCACTTCACACGCTGGTCCGCCAACAACTTACGAAAGGCCGCTTGCACTGAAAAATACGCTTTGTATAATATATTTTTAGAACAGTTGCAAAGTTCATATATATGCATGCCATACATTCGCTCGATTAGCGTCCTTGGCCGGTCGACTGTCCCTTCGAGAATGGAGATGCGATGGAGACTTGCGAACGCGAATCGAATCCATTCATTAGTACTTGAATGGGAGATCTCTCGGGCGGCGATTAATTACCAGGCAGTATACCACCGTTGTTAGTACCTAAAGCTGGTAGTGGCTGCTTTCAGTAGCAAGTCGTAGGCATGAGCAAGCAATGAACAGAGCTGTTATTAGTAGATATTAGACCTCGTAATTAGCGGCTGAACAGTAACAATACGTGCTTGTGACCTTGATCTCGTTTCGAGAGCAAGCTGCGCCTCTATCCACCTGTTTGTACTTGGAGCTTAGAAGGAACCGCCCAACAACATGTTCTAGAAAGGCTACTATCGGCATATTTTCTGATAATAGTAGATCACATTATGCTTACATTCTGAAGGTGTAATTAGTGTCACCAGACGAGACGTTACTGGATGGCGAGGAGTATTATTACACTTAAATTTCGCATTTATTGCATGGTGTAATAAGAGCAATTTAGCTGGATATTTGCGATCAAAATCGAAGTTTCATCATCATGCCCCGAGGCGGCCGTCATGAAAGTCCTCGCAGGTCGGCTGAATTGCCTTTGTATACGTAGGTATATCTTGCATAGGTCCATAATTATAAAGTCAGATTAGTATTAGGCATTATTGGATGACGCTTGACGATGCTGTTGCGTTAATTTTATATAATTTTGCTACGAGAAGAACGATAGAATGTCAACAAATATAGTCTATAGACGTTTTGATATCAACGAATCGTAAATAAACAGAAATCATAATTATGTATTTGTGCGTAACAAGCTGCACAACAGTACGATAGTGATAAAAACTCACAGTTGGTGTATGCAGGTACGAATATGTCGAATTAAACAATAAATGTCCACAAATTGGCTTATAATACGGTAGAGGAAGTGAACGTGGCCATGATGTGGTACACGTTCAAATGTTCACTGCACGAGTACCTACCTACCACAAGTAAATGAAAGGAATTATAGAAAAATGTAATGAATCAACACGACAAGCAAAATGTCGCGAGAGAATGTGGAAAGCGGCGGCGATTTACGGCACGCATCTCCTGACATGCTACTGCAACACAGAGTGTACATTGATCAAGCATAACTGTTGTTTTTTATTAATTGTATTTTACTATCAGTTATTCGTAGGTCTAAGCGAGGTGGACAATCGACATGGTTGCCATCGGGGCAAAAATCTGGATGATGCTGGCACAAGAACATCGATAAATACTTCGGAAAGTGTGAATTCAGGCTTTAAATGATGATAAGGTCCGTGCTCATCAATATATTTACCATCTCTCTGCCGGGTATATGAAACCGTAGGTTTTAATTTTGCCCAAATACCATAACACCTACAGTGTTCTACAAGCATTGTACACGGTTTTTCTTATCATAAGCTGTTTTAAAAATTTGTCAAAGCGCATTATTTTAACTTATTTAAAACGCAAAAGATGCGAGGTGAATGTACTACAGTATTATTAATAAGTTTTAATTCGAAGCACACTGAGGTCTCATTGATCATTTAAATAGAAGAAACATTTGCTTTGGAGAAAAACTGGTATATTAACAATGTTTACAAATTCGATATGACATCATAACAGGTATTATGAAAAAAAAAACTGGAATTAAGTAAACTAGTGTTATTATAAAACATATAAACTGTATTATTTTTATTTCTAAACAGGTAAAATATATATGAACTTAGGTGAACGTAGCGGTACTTATATGGTACGCTGAATTAATTTACGTATTTTAATTAAATAGATTGACTCACAACTTTACGTGGTTTGTTACTGTCAAGTTTTAAAAAAAAATTAACGGCTTGGGAATGAAAACGTAGTTTTTGCTGTAATTAATCTTATATTTTTAATTTGTTATAAATTCGTAGGCACAATAAATGTGGCAGTATTGCGTATTTTGTTATTCGATTAGATCCATTACTTTTGATTAGTTTCCGAGTTATAAAGTAATCAATAAGCAAAGTGTGTAACAGTGTCACAGTGTGTGTGTGTGTGTGTGTATGTACACAGCCTTTACAAGACTTTAACTTTAAAAGTTAAGGAAGTTAAGGAACTAGGCATTCCATATAATGTAAATATAGTTTGGAAACATATCTATGGGACTGTAACTTTTAATTTTAGGTCAGCCCTTAAATCTCTATAAAAGAAAACATGCAATTGATATGTACACATATAGGCAATGTCCTATACATACATAATCTAGTGGAAGAATTTCTTATGTAATGAATAACCGATGAAAAATTTCTATGTGGGGGGCTCAGAATGATGTAGGTACTGTATCGGGGTAACCATTATGACGTCGGCGTCCCTTCCACCCCGTATATATTTATTAATTTAAAATAATGATAAAAGAAGACTCAAAGTATAGGTATCTATTACTTTCGTATTTATGGAACTTTAAATAAGTTATACTAGCTGTCCATAGAGCAATTTATGGGCAAAGTTAGCAAGTTAAAATAAAAATAGAAGTGGGCTTAGGAATAACTATATAAGTTTGAAAGGTGTATGATAAAGTACTATGGTAAGAAGATAAAACTGTGTTCTACGAGAAAATGAATAAAAAAATTATTTTCTCTTTCATCAGAGTAAATGATGAGAAAGAGTCACAGGAGGTGGACATCGCGATTGTGGCTGACCAAGATGTATGGATAGAAATTGGAATAAACGCTAAGAGGACCACGACAATTACTTAAAAAAAATACTTAACCACTTATCATATCAATTTCAGATCTGGTGAGCTTTTTTTTATTTTTTTTCGGGTGGGAAATCCTCAAAAAACCCCTCCCGCTCCTCTGGGCTGAGCAGGAGGGAGTGTCAGACTTTTACTGACTAAAACCCATCCATGTTCCTTCCTTTGCCCTTTGGGTTCCAGGGCCGCGGTATCTCTTTCGAACAGTCCCGCAACTCTGGCAGAGATCTGGTGGCCTACCATGACATCTTAAAGCAGGAGTAATTCCAGTGTGGGAGAGATGGCGTTAAACCACGACGTCTTAAAGCAGGAGCTTTAAGACGTCGTGGTAGGCCACCAGGAAACAATCAGTTTAAAAAAACAATAGATGGTTTTAACAACTTCCCATACATTAAGATTCTATGATAACAGCGATCTTTAAAGTTTCGTATACGATTGGTAAATAGATATTTATGTAGGTAATTTTGAAAGCTGACAGTCTGAATAGTATATTATTTCATTTCTTTTATATAAAATTCTATAATTATGGAAATGATTACCGAACAGCGCCAGACTCTTCATTGCGCAAATAACGAAAGTGATCATCTTGATTTTTCATTAATATGAAGAATAGTTTTCAGTTTTTTTCCTGTTCCTGGATTAGAGTTCGACTCATATAACAAACATACAATTTCTCCGATAATGATGTGAATTATTTGATGTATGAAAAACATGTTGCTGATACCATGGTGCTAGGATAATCGAGGTTTCGTCGCATCGTTTCAGCTCCCGCTACAGGATAGGTACGGAATTATGAAATTCTACTTTCAATTAACAGCATTCTTGATCAAAACAACATTGGTTACCCACAGTGACAGTTAGGTACTCCCAGAGCCGGCTCCCAGAGCATCTTTTGATATTATTTCGCCAATTATTTCAAAACTGGGCCGATGCCGTAGTATTTCATTGATGTCGTGCTGACGCCGTTCGGTTAGTCGTCGTACTTGACAGCTTTAAGCACAAAAGCTTGCGCGCACGGTTACTGTTGCCTCACTAGGACGGACAACCGAGTATCACATAATACTCACTCAATGTTAAGTGAATCTAACATATAAGATGCCATGACATTCCCAACATCCACATCACCGACATTTAGCCCAAGCTTCACTGTTATGCAACGTACAGGTTTCAAAGGGTAGCGCTTCATTATGAAAAGTAACGTGATAGTTTCGCAAATCACTGCAACACGAATGTATGATTCTGATATATGGACTGTGATGAATTGTTTGATAACATTTGTCCTCACAGGACAGAAACTCACGAGTTTACTTCAAAATATAACTCAATCAACAGTTATGACATTAAGGGTACTGACCTGTTTCTTACTGAAGATCTAGATGCGAGGGTGAGATTCCTCTGAGGCAATCGCGGCGCCGCGGAGGGCGCCGGCGGAGTCTGGGGCGCGGGCGGGGAGGTGCGGGGCAGGCGACCACCCGCCGCCGCCGCGCTCGCCAGCAACACCACCATCCACCACCTGGACATCACGATATCACGATACGCACGAGACGCGCGACTCACGTTTCGGAACGTACTGTCACAACAGCCACTCGCCGACTCACGGCGTCGTACGCGCTCGCAACGACGTTCACTTTTGTTGTGCTTGTGGTGGCGCCCCACTCCGATGAAAGTGGGCTTTCACTGGTGCCCGCAGCGCTGCGCCGCCGCTGGCAGCACCAGAACGGTGCCCAGCCCTCGTCCAACACCGTCATCTTTACATATCTGTTGCTTATGCCAGCTCACCAAGGAGTTAAGGGATGCTAAAGTGCGACAAAGCTGCCTAGCTTTAGTGAAAAGTATTATATAGTGGGAACGAGCGAAATTTCGTTGGTCAAACAAGTATATTAATATGTCTAGTAATTTAAGGACTGTAAGGTGCTGCTGGATAGAACTTCTGTTTGAATCCATAAGATTAGTATGAGTAGGCATCGTCGTGTAACTCATGTACCTCTTATTCCAAGACGAGGAATGGTGAAGTTTATCACTTGACTAAGTTTAAACAGGAATTGACATATGATGAATTATGGATGTCGTATGATCAATCAGAGCAGCAAAAGGAGCAACTTTGTTACGAATTAAGCTTTTTCAATAGATATTTAGTTACTACCCACAATTTTTAGGGTTCCGTAGTCAACAAGGAACCCTTATGGTCTCGCCATGTCCGTCCGTCCTCTGTCCCCAGCTTAGCAAAGATTCTTAGTACTAGAAAGCTGTTATTTGGCATGAATATACAGATTAGTTACGCCGACAAAGTGGTAAAATAAAATCTCGAAAAGTATTTTTTAGGGTAAAGTGGGGTTTTGATTTCTCGCGTAATCCGTAGTGTGTGATGTCGTTGGATAGGTCTTTAAAAAATATTGGGAGTTTGTTTAGTTAATTTTTCGATTAAGGGATTCGTTTGTGAAATAATAGGTCTTTTACGAGTAACTATGAAATTGATAACTTTGACGTAAGGTTTTTCATAATTCCATTATTATTGGATTACTTGTTAAATTACGTACCTATACGCGTTTAAAAACCGTAGGTCCAATAGTTGCACGTTACCGCAATGTGCCGTCGGTTTCACTACTTCAAGTAGGTATACACTGCTTAGTAAAATGCAGTACAATTTTATATATTAAACTCGAACATTCCAGTTTTCTATGAGCATGCCCATGACCCTACAATTAACATCTCACGGTATCCAAGCTTACCATGCCATAATTAAAACAAGTACGTAAGTACCTACCGTAGGTGTTAAAGCCCTGCACGATTACTGTCCGACCGAAGGTCGACTTCGGGCCGAAGCCGAAGTCGATGAATCGGTTATCGCCATGTTACTGGCAAAGCAGCAAAAGAGTTGTAATTTTGAATAAACGGATGACAATCAGATAAACTATGTTAAATGGGCAGGGGAATTTCCGGATTCATACGGTTTGAGATGTGGAGTGAATAACCTCTCCTAAAGTCTTAAACTTTCAACTTAAATGTTGATGGCTCCATTGACGGAGTCTTTGTCAACAATTTGAGTAATGCGACGACATGGTGCTGTTGGCGCCAGGCTGTGTAGAAAGTTGTTACTATTAAGTGAAATTTAAAAATTACTTATTATGTGAAACTTATGCCTTTACCTATGGCTTACGATACATTGGTAACCAAGAGTGAATCTAAGTTGTTTTCAAAAGGGGGCCGACTCTGTTCCCCCTGTGAGGTTGAATGGTGTTACTCTTAACAGGGTTTGTCCATTTAAATAAGTATTTCGGTTACTTGGTGGGACCATAAAGATGACGCATATGTCGATATCAGCGCAGGGCGTTGATGGTCAGGGCTAAATGCTAATATGTTGTTCAGAAGATTTGCATCTTGTTCAAAAGAAGACAAAGTTACACTATATAAGGCATATTAGTTAGCGTGTTAGTAGTAGCTTACGGATAACATATTCTCTAAAAACCCTCAACACCTTGCGCGTCCAATATAACAATCTCCAGTTTCTGCAGCGCATCTGCCATGTTTATGGAGGCTCGTACGGACGGATTCGCAACTATTCTACGCAAAAAGTCGCCTCTTTATTGAACAGCGTTCATGCCAGCAGCAATGGCTTCCTGACGGTTGTTGAGGACTTTGACTGCCCTATTTTAAGTCATCACTTCAGGGTGCTAACTAAAACGAATATCATAAAATTGATGAAATGATGGAATTATTAATTAATTTATTATTATATTTTGGCGAATGAAATTTAATTTTACTCGTATTACCACTAACATAGTTCATAAACACTTATTCCCTAACCCTTAAAGACCTTGTTATTCGAACTATATAATTATTTGATTTGATTTGAAAGCATATAATTCAGTCATTCCTTAGATACCTAGTAATCATCATCACCATTTCAGCCCGTTGCTCGATAGATTGGGGAGGCCTATGTTCAGCAGTGGACACTGCTGAACATAGGCCTCCCCAATCAATTTCCAACGTGTCCGGTCCAATGCCACCTGCATCCAGCGACTCCCTCAGTTAAAACTGGCTGTCGCTCCATCTGGCAGGTGGGCGCCCCACGCTGCGCTTTCCATTGCGTGGTCTCAACTCCAATATCTGTTTGCCCCATCGGCCGTACCTACTAAATACCTAGTAATTCTATATACCTCATGCCGAGCTCGTCTAAACAATGTGGTATACAAATCTTACCTAGGTATTGTATCGAACACCTTGAAGAGATCAGGCAAAGTAGAAAATAAGGGACATATCTAAATTAAAGATTAAATGAGTGTGGCTTACCAAAACACTATGGGCAAATTACTGTGGGAGATTATTCATTTGCAGCCTGATGCTAGAGCAGCCCCAACAAAATGAATGGGCTAAACTTTAGATACAAAATGCGCATCTGTTATGATGCGATTCCACCAAAAACTGATGAGCTGCAGGACCGTTTTCACCGGCAAAGCTTTGCGTAACTTTTTAAAGTTTAATTTATTAACAAAGGTCTGTTGCATCAGCTATGATAATATTAATAACTTCAATTTCAGTGCTGCTATGACAAGAACGTAAATTGGCTTCAAATGATATAAGCTGAGATTTTTGCCAAACTCAAAAACTACTGAATTTCGGTAGGACATGAGGTGGTTTAATTTGTACTAGGATGTCGTGCAAGGAATACGTTGAGTTACCTGCAGTACCCTGTCTTGTCAGTAACCACTAACTTGCCAAAAATACTAACACTTCGAAATGTGTTACCGCTTTACCAGTTATATGCTCTTGCTCTTTAGTATCCGTTCGTTGAATTTGGCCGTTCGCTACAAACCTTGGGCTTCGGCCAAAACTTCTGCCCATTTCGCTAGAAAAAAGTCTGTTTGAAGTTGGACTTTTTGGCCGAAGGCTCGGTCGTACCCAACCCACTACTGGTATAATAACTACTTACCTAGTTTTGTGAATCACTTATGAAAGCTTGACGGAAAAAGCGGGATGAGGTGGACTCCTTTGGCCTGGTTCTGAATAGCATTAGTGGTTCTAGATAGACAGGATCATAGGAGTAGCAGGATAGAAAATAACTTTGCACGAGTTAAAGATTTGGTTTTGCTAAAAACAAAAAAATGCTCTCTTACAACATCATCATTTCAGCCGAAAGGCATCCACTGCTGAACATAGGCCTCCCCCAAGTGTCGCCACATTGACCGGTCCCATGCGACTTGTATCCAGCGGATTCCCGCAACCTTCACCAGGTCATCGGTCTACCTAGTGGGAGGCCTTCCAACGCAACATCTTCCGGTTCGCGGTCGCCACTCCAGAACTTTTCAGCTCCATCGACCATCTGGTCTGCGAACAATGTGCCCTGCCCATTGCAACTAGGCCCGTGCGTCACGCGTAATATTATGACCTTTGAGGTCCGGCCGGATGAAGCGAGGTGATAGCTAAGGCGATTACAAGAGAAAGGCGTGCGAGTAAGTTAAGGACACCTACTACCAAACAGTATTAGTTCTAGCCATTGACATGTGATATGATAATCAGAGACGTACTTAACTCATTATGTAGTACCGATGATAGCTAGCAGTAGATATTTTGTAAGTTATGGTGTAATTACGATTATTTTTGTAAAGGAGAATGGCCCTTAAGAGGGCCCTTCCCGGGGCGTCTATCGTCAACGCGAGCATGGTCAAAAAACCTGTTGTTTCATCCAGAGCCACAACGGCGATTTTCTTTCAACTCCCCCGTCTTACCCCGCCCCGACCCCGAACAACTCGTCTCCCACGCACCTCATACCGCCTAACGCGATGACATTGAACGCAAAATAGTGTTCGAAAATTTCTAAAACTTGTTCCAGGAAATACGTGTCTTTGAATAAGTCTTACAAGTGTGTGAAATAAATATTTGTCATTAAGAATCTCCATTACATGTGCGAGGTTTCTATCATGATGTTTTCTTTATTTTTACAGTGTATGAGTACATTATGAACGGCCAAAGTTCAGGTAAAATTTGGGCAAAACAGCAATTTATCGAGGCTTATACTGAATTTGTTTCTAATTTTTTTTTTTTTTGCATCCCGTAGAAACCTAGATATAGTGCACAAAATACGTATTAAGTAGTTTAAAAAAATCAAAGATAGATGTGTAACAACGGCATAATCACGTACGAGCGTTTGTATGAAAAGTATGACGGGTTGGCCGCTCTTAAAGTATAGGCATCTGCCCTAAAGTCCAATTGCCACAAGATATACCTACATAATTGAAAAGAGCTTTTCAAGGAGAACCATTGCTACTAACACGACTTTTGGCATTTCGCAGTCCGTTCGGAGTTATTGGACTGAATAGATTACTAGTTGGACGCCGAAGTTAAGATTTTCTCCAAATATGTAAGGTTTTCTGGGTAACCAATAGTAATAAGATATAAACCAATGGATAGACCTTTTCAAGCAGAACCCTTGTCCAGTAACACGACTTCGCCAATTTCTCACAATCAGCAGTTTATGGTGGACCGGTGGATTTCCCAAATACTTTAAAAGTTCGATTTCTCCAAAATAACCCAGTTTGGACCCCACGTTGTCGGGTCAAAATTGTTGCAAATTAGGTCTAGTGTCACCCATTCCAAAGAGTGCACCCAATTACCAATCACCCTGTAGATGTTCAGTCCATAAAAGGTAAGTTGGGTTTAGTAGTGTGTGTCTGATGTACGTATGTGCTCAAGATCGGAAGGAAGCTTTCAGAATTTGCTGAGCTGCCTTTACACATACAGAAACACAAGTGTGCGTGCAGTCACACTATTCTCAATGAGGCTCACTATTTTAATCACGTCTTGAGAATATACGAGTAGATTAATAATGACGGAGAGGACCGAAGTACGATGGCGGTTCCTGCCAAAATCGTCACGACTGTTGAGCGTTCACCGTGACCGAGGGCTGAGGTTCTTTGAAGAATACCTGCTCTTAATTTATATTTGTGACGATTTCTTTTTTTACTCGAAAAACATGGATCCCTCAAATATCTCAGTATCAACCTGTTCAACTTTAATTTAAAACTTAAAATCTTTCAAGTCTTTCTAGCTATCCGCAAAAGCCATAAGACAACCAAAATCTCCTCGTATTCGTCTGAGATCAACACTCGAAAATATACAAGTGGAACATAAGCATTTTTCGTTCAAGACAGGCTCGAGGTTCGTCAGGTTGAACAGTCAATTCCTGTAGCGAACGTGACTGTTTGAAATTCTAAACATGTCTGAACCTCCACGCGCCGTATCTCCGGGGTACATATCGAGGAGGAGGTAGAGGCTTCGGCAGCTTTTGAGAAATTGCTGTTGAAAGCGTAAGTTACTGATTCTCATTTTATTTCAGGAGTAAAAGACTACTTTGTTGTAATTAGTGTTAGACGTTTGATCTGATACAAATGGCTAAGGTTACATGGAATAATGTTGTTTGGATTTTGCAGCTGAAAAGACTATCTTGTCAAAATCTGAAGTGTTAGGCCAGGCTTATCATGTCACCGCCCTAGTATTTCGAAAGGAGTTCAGAAAAATTCTATTTGGAAGGGTGTGAACCTATTGCCATAAATGATTAATAGTAAAATGCATTTCCTTGTCCAGGGGATGGAACCGAAGCTAAGCAGTTGACTTAAAGGACCATAAAACAAAGTCAACATTCCTTCATTTCAAATTCAAATTTACAAAATAACTATTTTCAGATGTAGAGAGAAATTTACAACAACCCTAAGATGCAGAGTTGATTGTCTCATCAACGGCGAGACTGCGAGAGGCTGGTTTAGCGGTAAATAGCAACTGCATGAAATTTTTGTAAATGAAATTGTATGAAGGAAAGGGTGGAATAGTGGAATTAGCATTTAACCATGTTTCATTGAGTAAACAAATATCAATATTTTGTTCAATTAACAAATTCTGTCAAAATAATGTCGTGATGGCCCAGAGGTTAAGACTTCGCCTCTCATGCATGAGGTTGTGGGTTCAAATCCAAGTACAAATGCAAGGGCAAGTACCAATGTGACTTTTTCAATTCATATGTACTTTCTAAGTTTATCTTGGACAACACAGACATCGGTGAAGGAAAACATCGTGAGGAAACCTGGACTTATAAAAGTCTGAAATCGCCAACCCGTCTTGAGCAAGCGTGGTGATCAATGCTCGTGCCTTCTCTGTTGAGAAGAGGCCTTTGCCCAGCTGTGGGATAATAATAGGCTGGTATTATTATTATTATAACAAATTCTGTAAAAGGATCTTTTTACTCTGCAAGCTTTGTATGTTAAACTGAAAAATATTTATGCAAGTAACTGTTCATAATATTAAAATTGATAAAACTATTTCTTTTATTTTCATAAGTTATTGGACCAACATCATCAGTCTTATTGCCCAATGAATTATGAAGCTTTACAATTGCATTAATGATTATGTCATTACTAACTACCTGTTTAATGTCAAGAGTATCATTGCTTTTTCTGTATGCTTATGGGTAGATAAGGAATAGTACATTTTGATATAAGTGGGGAAACTTTGTTATTGCATTCGAACGCGGAATTAACACCCGAGCTGCAGGCAAGGGTTTTATGGAGCCGAGAACTGCAATAACAAATCCCCACGCGTATCAAACGACGTTTTTCAATACACTTTCGAAGAAATAAAATATTAAAACAGAAAGTATTTTTGTCAGGAATGATTATTAAAACTATGATTTAATTTCCTTTTTTTCCGCGCTTTGCTTTTGCCAGGCTGAAGAAGAAGCAACGGTATGATGCAGCTATACAGCCTAATAAGAAAAGAAGAAAAATCAAATATTTTAGCATTTAGAACACAAATAAATGTTAATTTGTTCATAAAAGCAAATATTTGTTTTAAATAATCATGTATATCTATGATATTCTATTTATAAACACAATTTAAATATTAAAAATATATTTACGCCGTATAGACGCATATCTCTTTGCCGAGATCACCACCAATTAAAGCTATAGTCAGTGAACCCAATTGGACTTATCTGTGGAAATTTTTATTTCCGCACGTGTGCGGAAAAATATTAAAAATCCACGCGTGTGAAATACATTGCATGTTGAACCTAATCGTAGTGCGATAAGAACCAGTTTTCGAGAAAGACTATTGAAAAAGATTTAGATATAAAGGGAACTCACAACAGTGGCTTAGGATTATTGACGAAATTTGGGCTTATTTTCTTCCATACATATTTTGAACAGAACAATCTCGTAAATGGCAAGGTGGTTACCTGAACAGTTGATACATACAATCTCTTCAACATCGCATTCCTTTTAAGTGCGTCGTCCAGCACAAGCAGAGCAGCGTGCACCTCTACAAACCTTGGCAGAATTATTTAATTTCCGTCATAGGTAATATAACATTGCAATAGTGGAGGTATTTAAGTTTTGACTTCATATCGAAAAAGTTTGTAGGCATATTGACATTGTGGGAGAGATTTAGAAACAAAGGTGAGAGGACTAAACTTTCTCATAAATCTTTTATATTACTTCAGCATCACATTCTATATCTATATATACATATAATAAAACAGTAAAAAAACTGTGTCTGTACATTGAATATATTAAAAAAATAATTATTTTTAATAAATTTCTTCATTCGATGGGTCTTTCGGTAAAAACCCCAATTTTTTCAGTAAGATATGATGGAAAAGAAAATCCTCCATTTTAATAAAATTGTTGGCAGCTGCTGGTTTTCTGAATGTAACGCCCATTTTGTATGAATTTATTCTGTGAGCTCCTAAAACTCCCTTTTCACTTCTCATGCTATAAAAGTACGCCAATATAGCCCTACGAAGCGGGACCACAGAGGCAGAGCATCATTTATTTAAACAGCGGACTAAAGTGACCACTTGAGTCTCGTGAAAAGTAATTAGTTTTTTATTTTCCTTCATGTGACATAGACAAACTCAAACAGCCAGTAAAATACTATTATCTTTAGAGAGTGGACCATCTTCATTGCGAAAACTTTGAGAGTTTTTTAGTTCCATGGTTTTTCTGCAAAGGTGGCGCCAGGTATTGTTAATCTGTGACTGATTTAGAAAAAAAAAAGGACCGCGAATATTTCAGAATTTTTGTTGTGTAAATTTGTTCGGTTTTTAACCGACTTCAAAAAAGGAGGAGGTTATATGTTCGGGTGTATGTATTTTTTTTGTACATAAATTTATTAAGAATGTCCAGTGACAGTGAAGAGTTTGACGTAGAGCAAAGAGCAAAAGTCATAATAGATAATCTTTTGCCGCCAAAATCGCGGAATATTTACCTAAATTTGCGATTTTTTTATGGACTGGAGGAATAAGAATATTTATTAAATGTTTTTGTACTAAATTGACTATTTTTCTCGCACTCAAAGTGAAAAGTACAATTTACACCTCGAGACTAAACGCCAACTTAATTTAGCGTCGCCGTCGGTTTCAAAAAACCTCTGGTATATTATGGCTTCGTTTAATCCCTCGATTTAAAATATACTATTACATTATCTGCTATCAAGTTAGTAAGTGTTACGGGGTCTCTATAGCCTAGCTTCTCATGTACAGTAGATTCTACATATACCTACAGTAAATTCTGACCCTCCCAAAAATATTCACCTTCACCCAAAATATTTAAGAAGAATCTAACTCTAAGCCTTATAGCTTTTTTATGACAACATCAACAGTGCAAAAACTCACGGAACATTATACATATAGATTACAGAACCAGGCTATGGGAGTACTGGGTAGTTTTATTAAAACTACGCCGATTAACGTGATTAAAAGCTACGTCTGCAAAAAGACTAAATCTTTGCAGGCAATGAGGGCTATCGTTTTTGAGCTCACCAGATGGCGCCACTGTCGATTAAGGTCCTGTCAATAATAATTATATTTTATACTCTAGAGTACCAATAACTTCATAAAAAGTTTATTTTATTACGTCTATTAATATAGTGTAAACTTCAGA
Source organism: Eugnorisma glareosa (assembly GCA_947578425.1). NCBI lineage: Eukaryota > Metazoa > Arthropoda > Insecta > Lepidoptera > Noctuidae > Eugnorisma > Eugnorisma glareosa. Next base: position 28,139,672 of record OX387957.1, read on the forward strand.
TACATTTATTTACAATATTCTTCCTAAAATTAGCAAGCATGAAACATTTAAAAAACATTTTACCTCCAAGTACTGAAAATTAAGATTCTAAGTTGCTTCTTCATCTTCAAGTCATAATTAATCAGGAATGGCTCAACCTAGACCACAATCGTGAATATTTGTAAAAATACGTGTTGTGTCCTTCGGCCTCATTCGGGGTCATATAAACATTATTTGAGTCAAGCATCTTCCGTTTCCGTGTCACATCTATTCAGGTATATGCAACTATCGCCTTTTTGACAACACGATGATGACGTATTTCCGCCTTCGTTCACCAGGTGGCTGCAGCGCGCCAAGACATTCATTGGCGTCCTGTTTTTCCACAGAGCATCTTATACAACGTGTAACAGAAAGGGTATAATCATATGGAATACTGTGGTACGGACCATCAAACTGAACAACTTTATGGACCACCATCGAAATCGTAAAAAAATAATCAGCTGTCCCATACATTTGGGTCGAGTAGGTATTGAAATTTTCTATGGGACAGCTGATTATTTTTTTACGATTTCGATGGTAGTCCCATAGAGAAAGTTGTTGAGTTTGATGGTCCGTACCACAGTATTCCATATGATTATACCCTTTCTGTTACACGTTGTATATTGTTTTTCGGACGGTTCACATCTTTAAAAGTTAACGTTGTTAGCGTTCGATATTTAAATATTTTATAATTTCAAAAGTTATTTTAATTTTGGATACGCTGTAGGCGTTCGGTATATGCACAGTTTTATAACAAAATAGTGTTAAATTTAGTTTTTCTTAAAATGGCGGATAGAATACAGACGCGTAGTCGTAAAGATTCTTTTTCGTCATCGGGTTCCTCGAGTTCCTCAAGTTCCTCTGAATCATCACCGTCGGCTTCAGAGTTCGAACAGGTTGATAAATCCCGTAAGAGGAAGAAGGCGGGTAAGAAGAAGAGAAGTAAGCGTCGCCGAGGGCAAAGCAAGGTAATCAAAAAGCTTGCAAAACAGGTCAGTAATTTGAAAAAATTATATTGCTACCCTCATAATGTTATGTATTCGGAAAATGGAAATTATGATTGTGATAACCCGATATATTATGGTGATAACTTCGATATGGCTCAGGAGCAACCAGATACGGAAAGGTTGTCAGAACCCGTCGCAGATCCTGTACCGGTTCAATCATTTGATTTTGATTTGGCAACGCAATTAAAGGAGCCAGCTGTCACTGCAACCCCTTCTAATCAGTTAGAATTGTTAAATTCCATTCAATATTTCAAAAATGACAACTGGAATAGTGTTAGATATGTGGAAACACAAAAAGTATATAATGCTCGTCCAGGATATGTTGACCTTGAAGTTAATGATGAGATCAAGTTGCTAGAAAAAGTTAGCCATCTACCCACTTCGTACATAAATTTCTTGGCTCTGTAACTCGGGCATTGATAATGCAAAGCGAGGCTATGCAACAGGGTTTCCGACAGATAGTAGACTGGGCACGGGATACTAATAGTATGGATCCAGAGCAGTTGGCATTAAATTTAAAAGAGATTTTTTCTGCTGATTATCAAAAAGTTTCACGGGATTGTTTACAACTAGTTTGTGGTCGTAGGGCAGATATAATTGAACAAAGACGCGAAGTGTTCATTAAGCAATTAAGGGATAAATCATTTAAGCCATGTTTAAAGAAAATACCGCCATCTAGTGAATGTTTGTTTGATAAAGTACCTTTTAGTGAATTTATTAAGAATAATGGCGGTGTTAACAAAATTTTTTATCCAAATAAAAATATGTTTTCTGGGCAAGAAAAGAAAAACCCTAGACCCCAGGCGGCGTACCCTGGGCCTAGTGGGTATCAATCGTCCAGTCGCGCTCCTGCACTGGCGATGAACCAAAGATTTCTTCCTTCTCAGAGTATAGAAACTTTTTATAACTATCAGGCAATGCACCCGTTTAATAATAATAGATTTTTTCGTCCTCAATCAAGAGGACAGCACGCTGGACAACGCTTTAACCAGCCCTATAGTTTTCGGAGAAATGAACCGCAAAACAATGTACCTCGAGGCAAAGGCTCTGGTAAATTCAATAAAAAGTTCTGACTCGAATCGGGAATTTTGGGGGGGTTGCCTACAAAATTATGTTACGGAGTGGAGGAGATTGGGGGCACCGGAACCATTAATAAAAATAGTGAAGGGTTATCGTATTCCATTTCAAAAGAAACCGCCTCTGGTCCCGCCAAGGCAGTTGAAACGTTGCAATCTCACTCTACCATCTCCGGAGATGGACAGGGTTATTCACAATTTGTTGAAACAAGGAATTTTAGAGTATGCCCCCCTGACTCCGAGTTTCGTATCAAATTTATTTCTGATTCTCAAAGGCGACGGAACCTACCGTCCCATTTTCAATTTAAAAAGTTTAAACAATTATTTAATCATAAGCAAGTTTCGTTTGATTTCGGTAAATCGGGATCCCGATTTTATTCAGGACAAGGATTGGATGGTCAAAATAGACCTCAGGCAAGCCTACAACCACGTAAATGTTGCTCCAGTACAGCGGTATTTTCTCCGCCTATTGTATCGAAATCGGTTACTGCAAAGGAATTGTTTGCCGTTTGGCCTGGCGACAGCGCCCAAAGTGTTTGCATCGTTGACCAACTGGACTGCCGAGATTTTCAGGAATCTAGGCATACGAGTAGTGGTTTTTCTCGACGATTATCTCTTAGTAGCACAGGACAGAACGACACTTATAAAACACGTGGACATTGTTCTTCGAACTCTCAGCCAGTTGGGTTGGCAGGTAAACAGGGAGAAATCAATTCTTGTCCCTCAGAAAATAATAGAGTATTTAGGTTTGATGTGGGATTCGTGGCAAAATCAATTTTTTTTTTACCAGAAAACAAAATTCAGAGCATGCAAATAGTTTTGTCGAAGTTGCTCCGCCGGCGGAAGGCGTCTCTTCGAGAAATACAGAGTATCATAGGGGTTCTGAATTTTGCCCGTCTGGTAGTTCCAATGGGTCGTTTGAATTTTCGCCATCTACTGGCTTATTGCAACGTGGTCCTGAAAATTCCATGTCAGTCGACTTACCTCTTGTCTGCGGAAGTGCTGGAAGAATTGAATTGGTGGAAAATTCACTGTCTAGAAAAGTCCAGGCTTCATCCACCACCAGTAAAAAAAATTTTTGACCACGGATGCGGCCGATTCAGGTTGGGGGGCGCAATTGAATGATCTTCATTTATCGGGCAAGTGGACAAAAGAAGAAGAGCGGCTTCATTCAAATCACAAGGAAATGCTAACTATCCTAAAATGTTTGTTAGAGTTCGCTCCGTCTCTGAGTCATACATCTCTTCTACTGCAGTGCGACAACAAGGCGGTGGTGGCGTACTTGAGGAAGGAAGGGGGAAACAAGTCGAGAATCCTGATGGAGTTAATATATCGGATATTTCATTTACTTCAGAAGTACGACATTCATGTAATTCCCCATCACATACCAGGCAGGTACAACAATGTCGCAGACGGTCTATCGCGTCATTCAACGTTACAGGAATGGCATCTGCTCCCCGAATTCACCAACATTGTCTTTGCAAAGTGGGGTGTTCCCCAGACAGATCTTTTTGCCTCCAGCACAGCTCACGTAGTGCCTTGCTATGTCGCTCTAGATCAACGAGACCAGCAAGCATGGAGACACAACGCGTTCGCATTCGAATGGGATTTTCGTCTGGCTTGAGTCTTTCCTCCTCCGAGTTTGTTTGCATCTCAATCAGGCGCGGGGTGTATTCCTGATAGTTGCACCGAGGTGGTCCCGAGCATTCTGGAGAGCAGACTTGAAGACCAGAGCGACCGCGCCTCCGTTCACGATTCACTGATTATCGAAGGTGCTAGTGGACACGAGGACCGGGCAGCCACCGCCTCGAGTGAAGGAGCTGGTCTTAGAAGTATGGAAATGTGGGGGTGGTCTGAATCCTTAGGTGACTGGTCTGCAGAACAAAAGTGTCTGCTCAAACAAGGTTGGAGGTCGTCAACTTTGAATACCTATAGGCCAGCATGGCAGAGATGGTTGAATTGGTGTTCCAAGTTTGGTGTAAGTTTTCAGACCCTTCAGGTAGTGAATTGGCTCGATATTTAGCAGATTTACACCTAAAAGAAAAATTATCGTATCGTACAATTTTACTTCATAAATCGGTTGTGTCTACTTTATGCAATACGAAGATTGAGGCCCGTTTAAGTTCAAACATTTTAGTTAAACAAATGATTAAAGCTATAGCGTTGCAGCAGCCTAAGAAGTGTCCACCCACTGTCTGGGATCCTCAGTGTCTGGTAGGTTGGTTGGGCAGTAGACCTCTTCAAAATCAAAGCCTATTCGATATTTCAAGAGTTAGTGCAGTTCTTTTGTTGTTGTGTTCAGGGCGTAGGATACACGATTTAACATTGCTAAGTGTATCTCCAGACAGATGTATAATAGGTGAGAATAGCATAATGTTTTGGCCGCATTTTGGGTCCAAAACTGATTCGGAAACTTACGTACAGTCAGATTGGAGATTATTAAGTAATGTTGAAAATGAGGCGCTTGAGCTTTTTTAGCCAAACCACCGGGGTGGTTTGGCTAAAAAAGCTCATAGAAATCGGAAAACCACGTCGTTTGCTTTGTTCTAGTGATAAATTATTTATTACAGTTTGTGGAAAAGCTAAGCCCGCTACTAAAACTATATTAGCTGGTTGGGTTAAGTCAATTTTGAAGGAGGCAGGAATTCAGGCTACTCCGGGTAGTTTTCGTTCTGCGGTAGCTTCTTGAAGTTGGTTGGATAACGAACCTCTTGACGAGATAATGGCACGTGCGAATTGGAGATCCGGTAATAATTTTAAAAAACATTACAGGAGGGAAGTGGTTCCAGCACAGGGAAGCTCTTTGATTCATCTTTTTCAGCCAATTAATTAATTATCTCTCATTCAATTATATAAATTATTTTTATTTATATTAAATGAAGTAAGTATTGATGAATGATGTTACATGATTATGGTAAAGTTTACAAAAAGATGATTTCTGGTACGTATAATGTTCAGTTTATTCTGTTGGTGTTTATCAAAGTTATTTTAAAACGTTATTATTATTATTTTTCTTTTTTTTTGTAATATATTTGATAAATATAAAAATTGGTTTTATTTTTAAACTTATTAGTTCCTTGATCTAATTTAGTTAATTTCTTTTATAACACATTGGCGTCCCGTTCACCAGGCGATAACAAACAGAGCCTCAAATAATGTTTATATGACCCCGAATGAGGCCGGAGGACACAATAGTAGCGTTTTACCTTCAAATAAAACGCTTGTTGTGTCCGGAGACTCATTCGGGGTCATAATTTAAAAGTCTGCCTGGTTTAATTGGTTCTCAAGTTTTTAGGTTTTTGAGGCCACAATGAATGTATTGGCGCGCTGCAGCCACCTGGTGAACGAAGGCGGAAATACGTCATCATCGTGTTGTCAAAAAGGCGATAGTTGCATATACCTGAATAGATGTGACACGGAAACGGAAGATGCTTGACTCAAATAATGTTTATATGACCCCGAATGAGTCTCCGGACACCACAAGCGTTTTATTTGAAGGTAAAACGCTATTATTAAAACAGCACGCAACGCGCGAACAATCTATGAAATCTGACATTTCGGTGCCCCCGCGCCACACTAGCGGCGAATACGATACGGCGATACCGTACCGATACCATTACCGGAGGTATCAATTTATTATCCGAACTATTTATGTTATGTGAAAAATCCTGATATTGGCAGAACAGAAGAATCCACCTTTTAATCTTGGCTAATGACTCACTACATACCTTAAAAATTCACTATTTATTGATTACCTTCCAAATACTCGACTTATGTAAAAATATTTACTGACGGATCTAAGGACGGGGACAGTAAAAGGGCTCCGTTTTACGAGTCAGTAAAAAATCAATTCTATATACTGGGTGTAACAGGACCCTTCACGAAGCTGTCAACCAAAAATTATGTATGTACATCAAACTAAGTAGTAACTTTACGCAAAAAATATTGCTGTGAAACGACTTTTTTTTTGGAGTGAAAAATCACGTTTTCCGGTAGGACTCAATGTAACGCACTCCAAAACATTGAGCCGATGGATGGTTTGAATAGTGCGCGGGTCGAGGAGGTGTTTCAAGATAAGTTCTTACATTAAAAATATGATTTAAAAAAAAAACTTGTGAAAAAGTTAGAAGTTTGACCCCCAATATCCCCGTAACTAGGTTTCCAGGTATGGTCTAGAAAAAAAAAATGATCGCAATGTTTTTGAATTTCGCGGGCTACCTTGGCGCTTCCACCTTAATAATATTGAATGTTGCCAATTTAGCGTCTTTGTCGGTAAAAGAAAAAATGGTTTAGCGAATTACAGGTCGACTTTTGGAGTAAAAGTCAAAACAATTATAGGGTTGACCAGATACATTTTTTGTTAACTCGGCCTAGAATTATTTTGAATTCAAATGCTATTTGCATGTGCCTAGTCTTTCTTGTAAATTTTTAATATGATGGTAATATATTTACCTAACCGGCAGTATAGGAGACAAGTACTAGTATTTGGAAGATATTAACTGTATTAGGATTTATTGATATTGTCTTGAAAGCCCCAGTCCCCTTGGGTATCGAGAATAAGCATTATTATTTTATAAATATTGAAATTATTAATTACCGCCACTAGCCTCTTGTGAGCCCGTCCAAGAACAAAATCCTGAGTCCGCTCCTGGTAGAATCAGTTTTAGCAACTTTTGAAATTGAGTTATTGGCTCGAATTTAAAGAAGTTGGCAACAGTTCGAGCTGCCTAACTATTCACAAACGCTTCGGTTCGATTTTTTTTTGAGATATCTTCGATTTTCTTTTTTTTCCGCATGGCATCCATGGACGTAGAAAAGCTGGCTTCTATCGGTCTCTCTGACTTTTAAGTAGGTACTAATTATAGTTATCTGTGGTATACGAGTAATGTTCTGTGTTTTCGCCCGCCATCAAATCATTTTTCTCAAGGTTTGTTTATTTTTTGTGAGTTTATCCCAGTGATAGTTATTTGTTTGATTGTGCGCTTCGTGCGGATTTATTTTGTTTAATTTTAACCATTCATACATCATTCTTATTCAGTGAAACGTAACAGGTGTGTTTGTTTACCCAATGATAAATCGTTTTAAATTGCCGTCTTTTTATTATTCATTAACAACACCGTAAATCGCAAAAAAACACTGTAAAGTGTACACTACTCATCACTATACCTAATACAGTGTGTAAAACAAACATTAAACCTACAAACAAAACCGCGTAGTGCTCGAAAACCATAGAATTTTTGGACACGGCCGTTTTAGGCCTCTGAGTCCTCTGACCTATTCATATTAATTTATTTGCGTACTTAGCACAATGTAGTTTTAAGGTGTTCCAATAGGCCTACAGCTAAAATAATAACTGGTACCTGATAGCCTGTGACAAAAATCAAAAAAGAAAAAGTATTTTATTCGCGACCTTTTCGATTTTGGTGTTTTTTGTGGACTGTACCTTTTTTCTACAATGCCTTATTTTCAGAGTTCATTTCAATAATTATTGTCTCCCTGTTTCAGTTTTATCATGACTGCTAACAACTCCATAACACATGGAACGCGGGCAAGGTATGGACATTTATTTATTCAAAACAGTGTAATAGGTAAGTTCTTATCTCTGGTTTCCTTTCAAAATGCATAATTCTTTCTCTTTAGGTTCATTCCACTCAATAGGTATCCACAGCTACTATGTAATTGTACCCTTGATGAAATGTAACATAAAATTAAAAACAAAGCTTCAACATAATTATACCAAACAGAATCAAAAAACTGTCTTACACTAATCTCAATAGTAGACAAAGTAAGCAAACAAACTAATTACCAAAGCAAATAAACCATTTAAATATCTGAGCAAATGAGAGTGCAAAAAGGTTTTAAAATTCAGCAGGGTACTAATAAACCCATTCAAGTCAGGTAGCTTTGAGTCGAGCTAGCTGCACATTGTAGATACTGGCAAGTGTCTCCGAATATTGCTTCTACAGCCTGATGGTTGAGAAAGTCGAGAAATTGGCTGTCCAGGAAGACTATATTATGGGACTGACAAAATGTCATGTTCAAACAACTGTTTGGCATTCAATCAGACTCTTGACAACCCAGACAATGCAACATTTTCGAAGTAACTAAAGAAAACCAAAGAACAACAACAAAGAACTGATGAAAATTTTGAATGATATATTTTCTCTAAAAACATTGTATAGCTTAAGTATCATTCTGAATCTTGGTTTAAAAGCCTGGTCAGAGGCAGTGGTGTAACTTGGTGGCCCTTTTGCCAAAAGATGGTTCTCAGTGGAGATGCACATAACTACATTTATTCAGCACTGTTGTATGAAACTATTATTTGATAATCGCATAACATAGTGGTGCCACTGTATGTGGCCCCTTTTTACTTTTGAAACAGTTACTTACTTTCTTTTCATTTCTGCATTAAGAATATGAAGTTGAGAACCTGTCAACCTCTATTCTAGCAGTCTGGATAGTATGGTTAGGTGATTCCTTTGAAATTCCAATTGGTCTTCATCAAAAAGTAAAATCAAGTTGATAACATGGGAAATAAATCTGAGCTAGGCGGACGGTCCTAGAAATTACTAATAGTCATTAGTAAATTATCATTAGTTAAGGCTATGTAATGGAATTCCTTAGTTCAACTGGGTTTTTTCTCCTTTGTTGGTATCTATACATATTGTGTATTTTTTTATATTTGGACATAAAATCATTTGAAAATATAGAAATTAGTAGCCCACCAGTATCAGAAACTGCTCAACAAGAGCCTCCTCAGGTGTTGATCAAGGCTCTTGGCAATTAGGCCAATGCCTGAAAACTACACTTATTATATTGAATGTTACCTAGGTCAAATCTTTGTCAAAACATATTTCAAGTTGCTCTATTTCTGTTCTCCGTGACTTAGGTACTTGTTGTTTTAAAATGAATAAAATTGTAGTCCTAATCATAAACTACTATTTGACATATATTTCAATTTGTTAGTCTAACACCCTGACTTAATAGTAAATTGGCTATGGTTCTAGAGTGGCTAGTAAGATAATTCGAATTTTCAAATCAGAAATTGTTTGGTTACATTTTCTTTGGATCATTAGTATTATGAATTGTAAAGGATCATATTTTTTTGGCTTATTTTCTTATGCATATACCATTTCACTGACTAATATCCAAGGCCTTGTTGGCTCGGTAGACACTGGAAAAAAGTTAGCATGAGCGAGCTTGGTGAGTATGTAAAAATTGCTCCCCTGATGCCCCGGACCACTTTGCAGCTTAGTAGTAACGCCACTAATTTCTGAACAGTGACCATCCTCTAAAACGATCCTCTAGTCATCTAAGAATACTGAATCCTTCTTTACGCTTATTGACTTAACAAACCCAGACTAATGAGGTAAACTGGGTTCATTATAAGAAGTGTTTTTGTTGCAGGAAGAAAACAAACCAGTTTATCAGTAGGCGGTTAAAAGAATCGAGAACACAAGTTAAGGAGCTTTTCGGCGACGCTTCCGAAGAAATTGAAAGCCAGAATCGTAATCCCACAGCTGAAATGGTTCATGCAAAGGTTACGCCTTTAGCCAGTTCAGAAATGAACAAAATTAACCAGAGCAATCAACATAACGGTGAACGACAGAATATAGGCTCCTTTACCACCACTTCCGATGATGAAGAAGAACGAGATGGTGATGAAGAAGAACGAGATGGTGATGAAGAAGAACGAGATGGTGATGAAGAACGAGACGATGATGATGATGAACAAGATGATGATGACAAATACAATGAAAACTGTGACCGTCAGAATAATGGCGAAAAGAATATTGGCATCTTCACCATCACTTTCGATGGTGAAGAACAAGATCATGAGCAAGAAGATGATGAACAAGATAGTGTTTCTGAACGACCGAATGGTCTTGAACAACAGACTGATGGTGAAACACGGAATATTGGCATCTTCACTATCAATTTCGATGATGGACAAGAGAATGTTGGTGATCAATAGAATGGTCACTACCACAGTCTTACCAAGGGGTATCGTATTACCCAGTACTAACTGGGGTGTGGAGGTCAGTTAGACAGTCGCTCCATGTAATATACTGGTATTCAGCTGCATCCGGTTAGACTGGAAGTCTACCCTAACATAGTTGGGAAAAGGCTAGGCAGATGATGATAGATTAAGTTGTTCCTCTAAATTAGTAAGCAAGATCACATCATTGATTGCATAGGTAGGAGTTTTTTTTTGTAATGTATAAGGTTCTGTTCATTTATTTTATCAATTTTTGTTTTTCACATTGTTCTCCCAGATACCCATTTACGGACGCAGATTGCCAGGTATCGTCGCCGTTCTTAACTGTTACAACAAAGCACTGTTCAGTTTGGTCACTGTGTGGTAACCGTTTACACAAAATGCGCCAAAAAACTTTTAGTAATAATGTGTGGTTGCTGTGTACAGTCACATTATTAGATTTTATCCGTAGAATAATTTTCATACACTCTTGCGTTCAGTTTGTAACTAGTGTATATGTTACCGACCAAACTAGTTTGTCCTAGGGCAAACCGGTTTACTGGTTTATCGTGTCACGATACACTAACCCAAACAAAGCAATACAATGCGCCCAACTTGGATTTAACGTTGTTGATCAGTTCTAACCTAACCATTTACTAAGTACAATCTAAATATGTGTGGTTACGTTTCGTAACTTTTCTTCAGTAGCCTTATAACGTATATCAACATTGAAAATAACTTTTCAAGGAGAATCTTTGCGGAACCTTCCTTTCAGAGTTATTGATACCGTCGTAGTCGGACACCGAAGTTAAGATTTTCTAGGCAACGAATTAAGGTTTTCTGGGTAACCAATAAATAGTAATAAGATATAAACCATATTATAGATAGATATATTCGATAATTCGTTTTGAGCACCGAAGTTATGATATAAAATCTTATAACCAATTGGAGACAGCTTTTCAATGAAAACATTTGCTAACTAAGTTAGTTCGGAATTATTGACCTAAATAGACTATTTGAGCATCGAAGTAAAGATTTCTGGGTTCTTCTTCGTATCGATGATTCCAATTATATTTGTTTCGTCCAGAAGTCAGCAAGATAGACGGCGTTGATGGTGGCTTCGGACAGGTCCCTTAAGTGCAGGTGAAGTTGCACAAAGAGCAGATCAGGAGGTGGGCCATGGTTTGGGATGAGATTCCGTAGTGGTACTAATCTTTGTCGGAATACCTCCACCGGACCAAGTTGTTCCTGCAGCGACCCACCTAGCTTCGAAGTCGGTTTAGTCTTCCAGGTGGGACACGGTAGTGGTTATTTGATTAGCTTCGTATCCATCTTCTATTGGGTGAGACGAAGGATTTGCCCGGTACGTCATATTAAGTTAAATCAATATAAGTTAATCTCCCATTTCTTGTTTGATTTTTAAATCATAAAATGTATCCACTCAAAGATACCTACCTACTTTCTTGTCAGTGTGTCGTATCTACACCATAAATTAAGTGCATGCACGGTCCTATTAAGGGCTACTAACTATTAGATAGTGTACTATTGAATGTAAAAAGTTGGCTTATCAATTTATTAGCAGTCGCGTCACATTAATTTATTGTTAAGCTAACTTTAAGGAGGTAGTGACTAACTCGGCCAAATAGGTAAGCTACTAATTGGTAACTCGTAACTCACAAACAATTACTAATAGTTCACGCCCTTGCTAGACTTTCAATCAGCGAGCGAGGAAATACAACACAGGCCTGGACTCCTCCAAAGCGGAGACTAGAGGAGAGGTGTTGTGAACCACCAATAGAATTTCGTTATTTACAGCTGTTCTCGTCTCTGCTTAGCTTTAGTGGAAACGGCTGACAACCATCAATCTAAAAATGAACTGTCAGCGGCTTATGAGAACTATAGGTATTTCGATAAAATGATTAAAAAAACGAAGATCGCAATTTTAAAGAAAAACAAAACTGCAGTTTGGTTTTTTAAACAAGCGTCTTCCTAAATCCAGGCATCGAACCCTTTTGTAAAAAATATCCTGCATTATTACATTGAGCAATATTGTTGCTGTTAAGGGTCAAGTACTGCAACCAAAGGAATAGATTAGTAAAATGAAAGCTAGTGTCAGTTTTTTCAGTAATTTTGACTTTTTATTTATTACGGAAAAATTTAAAAAAGGCTTTTCCCTTGATTTGTCACTATATTTCTTCCCAGTATTGGTCCCCAGTATTCCCGTTCAGATTACACGCAAAAATTTTCGTAGGTAACGTGTAACGTGTTTTTTTTTTGGGTAAAAATGTATGAGCAAAACCTAGTAATCAATATTTTGCTACATTACACCGAATGTAGAGAAACCAGTTTTTTTTTATATTAAATGGGCCTACTCTTGACCTCAATCTAGTCCTAAGGAGATAGATGAGGTCGACGATGGAACGAGCTAACCCGAAAGAAGCCTATACTATATTTTTTTAGTGGTACTAATTTAGTTTTGAGAAGTAAATTAATTACAACTAAAGTGAAACTTTAATATTTATTAAAATATAACTTTCAATAGACTTTTCATGTTATGTGCATATTAGATAATTTATAGAGTAGCAATAAAATGAAAATATATCACTTTTAAACTGAAACCGATTACAGTCACTGTGGTGTTACAAGCTTTGGGCATTTTGTCTTCCTCAGATAATTCTTGCCGGAAGGCATAGGCACCACAGTGGTGCCCTGCGGAAACACTTTGGGTATCTGGTCTGCGGGCACAGAAGGCAGGACCATGCAGTCATCTCCAACCTGCAAATAATAAAATAAACGTTAGCTTACTGACTTGTAAATATCAGTTAAAACCATATTGGGAGATGTTCCCCAGAAGGGTCACTTTACTTTTCTGAAGAACCTCTTCCAATATGGTTGTCTCGCATTTTGCGTACCTAGTACTCGCAACCGGCATGCACGTATGACCGTTGTACGAACGTGGCGGACGAGGCGATAGGAGAGTATAAGGATATGGTATCAGGTAGCGTTCTGTAGTTACTGCCTACTTCCGTGGCAGAAAGATGGTGCATCTGGATCGAGGGCCCATTTTTTAAATCCTTTCGATACAAAATAAGTCCTATACGGAAAACAGAAAAAAAAAATATGCAACAATGCAACTTTAATTTCTTAAACGTGAATTAATACTGTTATGATAAAATAACTTAGGCCCTCATTCCAGACGTGCACATAGAGTGGCATAGCCTACATAGCATATCATAGCCCCATAGTTAAACAAATGATCAGTTGATTATGGTATAACGAAATTCGATTATAACTTGTGAAACGCAAAAAACTTAAGCGTGTACTTATGTATTTGAGAATAATCAGTTGAGATTTGCTACTTTTCTCAAATCAGAAACCGGCAGTCAATCTCAGAAAGTACTATCTCTGGGTTAAATTTAGTTAAGATATTTTATTTTTAGAAATTCCCAAATCTGTAGAATATGACATTAAAAGTCTAGTTCCCTCAATTCATTGTCTTTACTGAGGAATCTGCAAAACATGAATAATTATATCTGAAGAAATACGCACATCAAAAAAGTCTCAAGCAACATGTACGGTTTTGAACGATTTTTACTATTGTAATATATTTATATTTCTTTTATAAATAATAACTAAGCATTTTTTGATGCATAAAATTAAATAAATTAATTAACGAAATTAAACTTTTCATGTTTTACAAAATTAAATACCTACATTTTTTTTTAAATTATTTGTTAATTCAATACAAAGTGTGACCGACCGCCTCTGTTGTTGTCGGCAACGATTTTTCATTGAATTTATAAGATTGTTTATCTGATCCTGCGGCAATCGATCCCAATGGAATTTTAATAAGTCTCGCAGTTGTTGGGTTGTCGACACTCAGTTCAAGTTCTCTAGAACACGTCTCTGGAGCATGCCCCATGCGTGCTCGATGGGATTGAGGTCTGGCGATTGTGCAGGCCACGGCAATACCTGGAAGTTTTCCATTGCCAAGTACTCTCTGGTCCCCCAAAGTAAACAATGGCCGTGTCTACCGTGTCGTTCGTAAGAGAAGGTTTCCCCCCACTGTTTCCTATGTTGCAAGAGTTCATTGATATCCACTAAAAACAGTAGGGGGCCTGAGGACTGACCCCTGCGGAACACTGAAATCAATTTTTTCCTCCTCACTATGTGAATTACTTATTTTAACTTGCAGTTTCCTACGTCGGAGGTATCTGTCAAAGAGGGAGAGAGCCATACCTCTTATCCCTATAGCCTCAAGTCTCTGCACAATAACAAAGTAGATTGTATACCTAGCAATCTACTTTGTTAAGAAAAAAAGAAAGTGTCATTTAATAAAACATGCAGTTTCTGTAAACGATGCGTGTTGCTTAGACTTTTTTGTGTGTAAGTACATAAATACAACATTAATCTACTATTACATATCTCTTGCTCTGTAAGTACACCCTTACACCCCTGAATGCCGGGGTGTATGACTATCATTACAGCATAGGTTTTGGAATTTGAAAAAAGAACTGTCATACTCATACTGCACGAAGAATATTTTTAAAAAGTTAATTTTTTTTTTCTCGGTATCGATTAATTACTCGAATCGGAATCTAGACAATTTATTTTATAAAGATTTTATTTTAAATATGGAACTAAGTATTTGTTTCCACATCGTATGTTAGATGGAATCGATTTAAAAATCAAACTGGCCAGCAAGATTTGACGCGCTTGCGTGCGTGAAAAAAAAAGGCAGTCTACTAGTAGGCGCGAAAGCATCGCGAAAATAATTAATTTTCTTGTTTGAGTTCTTTTTCAAAAGTTTTAAACATGTCTAGTGACGAAGACATAGATCTAACGCCCGATTTTATTAAAGAAAGGGCAAAAACAGTTGTCGAAAATATATTACCGCCGAACTCGAAAGAAAGATATGTAAAGGCATACGACGAATTTATGAAATGGCGGTCAGAAAAAAAAAGTGAAATCTCTTTCTGAAAGTGTTTTTATATCATATTTTGATGAATTATCTAAGAGGCTACAACCTTCCAGTTTATGGTGCTTTTATTCCATGCTAAAATCTACAATGATGACAAAACATGACGTGAATTTGAAAGATTTTTCTAAACTTACTGCTTTCTTGAAAAGGCAGTCTGACGGCTTTAAAAGCAAGAAATCGAAGGTATTTACTGCAGAAGAAGTACAGAAATTCTTAAATGAAGCTCCGGATGAAATTTATTTAGCAATAAAGGTACCTACGTATTTACTTGCCCTTTTTACTAAGTTACCAAAATATTTCACAAAAATACTATGCGAATTTGGTGCCTTTAATACAACTTATGTCTTCTTTACAGGTTGTTCTAATTTTTGGGATATCGGGAGCCTGCAGAACCGTGGAATTGACAAACTTGACAATAGAAAATGTAGAAAAACATAACAAATTACTACTCATAAAACTGCCTAACACGAAAACTAAAATTGACCGGTCATTTGTTGTGCATGAAGAATTTGCAAATTATGTTGAAAAATATCAAGCTCTTCGGCCTGAAAACGTGGATACAAATCGTTTTTTTCTTAATTACAGTAAAGGAAAATGCCACAGACAAGTAATAGGAAAAAACAAATTTACAGGCATGCCAAAGCAAATAGCCACATATTTAAAACTGAGTAACGTAGAGTTATACACCGGGCATTGCTTTCGCAGAACATCAGCGACTCTATTGGCTGATTCGGGAGCCAACCTCACTCTGTTAAAAAGGCACGGCGGCTGGAAGTCCAGCAAAGTGGCCGAAGGTTATATCGAAGATTCGATGGCAAACAAAAGCAAAATTACTTCTAAAATAACAGAAAATATAAACTTAAAATCACCACGTCAAAGCACATCATCTGAGCCATTTTTTAATGAAGAAAATAGTACCAGTCAACTGCCGCCATTTACGATGCAAGAACCTCAAGTCACTCAAACTCAAGTCTTATCATCACAAACTCATATTCAAACTATAAATATACCTAAAAAGAACGTGACCATATCTCTTACAAATTGTAATAATTTTACTATTAATTTTAATTAAATACACATTTTTTTCTTCTTAATAAATGTTCATTGAAACCTGCTGTCTTGTTGTTTACTTACCTCACAATCGATATGTAAAGCAGAGTATTTATCTCGGGCGTAAGCATCAATTGCATACTCGGGTTAATTAGCGCCTTCGCTTCGCTCAGGCGCCAAAAACCTCGTATGCAATTGATGTCATACAGCCCTTGGTTAATAATCTACTATTACCTATGTACCTCATTGAAGTAGTTAAAAATAAATAATGACACAAAAATTATTGTTAAAAAGTAAATGAAAGTCGAATTTTATAATATATATATTTTTTATATTAAACTCGCCTTCGGAGACGAGGCGAAACTTCAGATTCAGAGGGAGAGAAATAAAAATCCACCATAATAAATAACTCAATTTAAAATTACAACCCTCTATCACCATGCTATGCTGTCTGTAAGTTGCTTGCCATTTAGATTTAGGGTCTTTCAATCGCCAGTTAACTTATAACCGACGAATAAATTGTCAATAAGTTTGTCATTTTGACAGTTTTTGTATGGGCACCCTGTCAAAACGTCACATTCGGGTAAAAGTTATCTAATGATTGAAAAAAAAGGACATGTGGGAGCCCATCTAACCAACGCAAGTACGTAAGATTAAAATTAAGAGTTAACTTACCACCCAGTCCACAGGCGTAGCGACCTTGGCGGTATCAGTCAACTGCAACGAGTCCAACACACGCAGTATTTCACTGGAAAGTATAATGCCACAGGTTAATTCATTATATCAATAATGTCACATGGTACGTCTAGTCAACAACAACCGAAACCGCCGGCGTCGTAAGGTCAAAAACTAGCCGGCGGCGGTGGTGATAAAGGCGTGGGAATTTGCCACTTCGACTAGCACTGAGTTAATTCTATTAAGTCCACAGTGTAGAGTAACTATTCAATAAAACTGCATTACAATTATATCAAGGAGGATATCATCAGCCTTTAGAAACATAAGCAAATCAACGCGAAAAGAAATTAAGCTGTTGAAGTTGAATCACTTCCTCCACCAAGACTTACGGAACGTTGGCAGAATTATTGCTAATGCGAATATTAATAAAATATTAATATTAACTCATTGATCAAAGACATCAGATCGCATATCATGGTGGGGCTCGACTCACCCAAGCATGGCTGCGTCAACAATATTGAATGCAACAACTGCAGACGGCGCGATCCAATCCAACAATACAATTGCTGGGTGACTTTCTTGCAGCAGCCAGCAATCCAGCGTGAACTTTCTATCATACTGGTGTCGAGTACAGTGAGTTGGTACTTGGTAGGTTCTTTCGAGTAAATACGACGAAAGGATACATCACTGTGTTCGTATGCATGGCCACAAAGGTGGTGCATCTAGAAGTAGTCTCAGATCTGACCTCCATTTTTTTGTCAGCTCGACAGAATGTTAGCGGAAAGGCCCTCGAAACACATATGCGACAATGGTACAATCGTGTAGGAGCATGCACTCTAAATTAAGATTTGTGATAAGATATTCAAAAATGTACGATGCTATCACCTCAATATAAGAGAAATCGGCGAACTGTTGACGTCCGAAGAATATTCTACAGTGCACAAATAAATAAATAAAAGTGAATTATCTGACTGCCTCGATGGTCTAGTGGCCGTAAGCACGACTGCTAAGCACAAGGTCCTGGGTTCGATTTCCAGGTAAGGCAAAACTGTTATTGGGTTTTTCCATGAGAAATTTCTCAATAACAGCCACGGAAGTCTGGATTTGTGCCCGGTTGATGTCAATAGGCTCGCCACCTGGGACTTAAAACATACCTGGCGAAATGTAAGCTGACTTACACTACTCAAATGCACAGCTAAGTGTGTCAGTGCTCAGTGGCCTCAGAGACTGAAAAGCTTTGTCGGGTACGTGGGCACATAAAGATGCTCTGGGTTTGGAGTCGTCCGGAGCAAAGACAATCCCTACAGAGGACGGCTCAGATCTCATGTACGTATGCGGCATCTCCCCACAGACAATGGCCCACTTTCTATCTTGTCCTGCCTCCTACAAACTTGATGGCCTTATGGCTGCATCGTCGAGCAGAGCAGTCAGTGGAGCGGAGGCCAACTTTTTTGCAATCGACCACACGCTAAGAAGAAGAACTGCCATACGGGCCTTGTGGGAGTGCCTACACACGCATACCGGAGTATATTGGTTAGTTCGATTCCGATGAACTAGCAAAGATCTTAGAAACAAATACTGATACACCTAGGTACTAATGAAAAGTTATATAAGTTAAAGTTATTGTCATGCTTAAAATTATAAAAAAAAAAATGTACGAGTTATTTAAATTTTTAAACAATTTCATAAGTAGGTAAGGCATTTAACAATGACTAAGCAGATTACAAACCATGGTAAGTATATAAATAAGTACCTACATTTATTCAAGTGTTACGATAACTCGCACTAAGCATACTGTCGTTTTGTCAACATTCTTCCTTCACATGGCCGACAATGCGATAATCCATTGTCCAATAACATAAACGTCTTCAAAGATAAATATTATCAGAACTAGTGATAACATGACACGGGCCCCCGACTTAACAAAGGGATCTTGTGTCAGTTGTGGTCATAACTCAAATAGTCATAATATTTGAATGCTTTATTGTACCTAAACAGTAGTGCAATTGCTTTTATATGTAGGTAGGCATTAAAACTAGATTGTGATACAAATGTGTGAAATAATACATACTCGTATAATAATATAAGGTCCCATTAAAATAGGTGGAAAAATTTTAACACAGCGTTCAGTACGTCTAACCAATGATATCCAAGCTAAAAATGTATTAAAGTGATTTTATTTTGACCTAATGGATGTGTTTATTCTAGAGTGCCGCCGGCAATTTATTATTTTAGGTCAAAATAAAATCACTTTAATCAGTGTTTTTTTTTGCTTGGATATCATTGGTTAGACGTAACGCTGTGTTAAAATTTGTCCACCTATTTTAATGGGACCTTATACATGTATGGCATACACAAACAGCTAGACCCGGAACAACACCTTTAGGATATACAAATATTAATTCCAAGCAGGAATCGAACCCGCGACACGCAGTGCAACGGCCAATCGATCACCACTGCGCCAAACGTGCGGACCGCCATTTGTCAGTGGTTGTAGATGGTCTATTACTCTTTCCGAGTGCAAAGTATAATACTTCCCAGATTGAAATGTTTAACATGAAAACAAGCGTGTGCGCGTACGCGCGTGAGCGTGTGTTCAAGCATTTTATTATTTAAACAGCATGACTATAGCCAACATTATGATTGAACAAAAATGGCATACACAAATTGGTTATGAAAAATTAGGAATGTGTTTGTTAACTTATAATTTTACTACTGTACATTCTAGAATCTCTTGACCTGAGAAGAGTTTATTAGTGAACCCTTAACCAATAGGAAAAGAAAAAATATAAACTATGCTTACTCAAAGTTTCTGCCTGTAGTGGCTGGGTAAAGAAAAGACAGCCTGAACTTCTTGTTTGGGTCAATGATGAAGAGAGCACGAGCCGTGAGAGGAATTCCTGAAGAATCCACTTCATCCTTGTCTACCATGCACAGCTTCTTTGCAATATCTCTATTCTTGTCCTCAACTATTGGATATGGAAACTTCTCATCCTCATTGCAACCTGTAAATGGTATATTATTTCTTTAGGTAAGATAAAAATATAAGGATAGCATTCTATAACCATAAAGAGGTTTTCTAACTGTTATATATTATGTGAATATGTCCGCCTCCACTTGCACCTCACATGGCAAAATGCATTCAGCACAGAATTTATTTAAAAGTAATTTTCATTCATTGATGATAACACTGATAACAGAGTCAGAATAATGCTTTAAACAAGTTTAACACTAACTAAATGAATTTGCAATTCTTATTCATTATTGCACACAAAATATAAAAGTAGGACACACAAAATTACAATAATTATAACTTATGTACAATGGCGAGCTTAACCCAGCCTGTACAGTTTCCAGTTTATACATTAATTTGCCAGTGCTTGAAGTAGATTTACAAATCTTCACATTATTCATACAGTAAATCATCATGTAAGTAAAATATAATATCTTCCCTTGATGTATACAGATTTTAGGATATTTTCAGCAATATGCCATAACATAATGCGTGTAATCCCAGAAGGGTGAGGCAGAGATTTAACTATAGTACACCCATACATCACCAGTTATGTTTAAGCCCCATGTAATAAGGGACAACTGGGCACAAAGACTCCATGGCTGCTACTGAGAAAAACCCAATAACACTTTACCCGACCCCGGAATCGTACCCAGGACCTCATGCTCAGCAGTCACGCATGCGACCGCTCGGCCAACAAGGCTGTTCAATTTAAACAATATACTCATAGTTACTCATAAATACTTAAAAAATAATATTTTTTTAATTATTGAGCAGAATATTTGATGCCTCCATTTGATGATCCTGCTTAGGTTGTTTTTACCATCAGTCTGGCACATTTTGTTGTGGTCAGTCCTTTTCCATAATTATAATAAACCAATGAAATCCATATTACCTGCAAAGCACTGGATGTCTTTGCACCACTCTGTATGAGACTCAATACTATCACAGGACAAGCCAATAACTTTGGTATTGCGCTTTCGGAACTCAGGCATCAGCTTCAGAACTCGGGCCAACTCTGTAGTGCATACTGGAGTGAAATCTGATGGGTGAGAGAACAGAATACCCCATCTGGAAAATATAAAACAGTTTATTTGCAGACAGAGGGGTTGATATGAATGTATTTATTTATTATTAGGCTTCTCAACAATGAGTACACTGTGACATTATAATTTGTACATTGCTATCTTAAGTCTAAGCGCCTCATCACTTACAGAAAAGCACAGCATGCATTACATTATGCGCAAATAATTACACCATTAAATAATTGAAACAAGAAATACACAATTTGAAAAAATAAAAGCTATTAAAAACTAAATTGTTACACTGAATTAAGTAAAATATGATTGATTAAATTAAATTATAATAGAACAAATGAATTAAGAATGGATTAAATAAGAATGAATTAAATTGTTTTATTGTAGATTATATTTTTATATAAGATTAGGTAAATATTTGACTAGAGATTGACACATTAAAGGCAAGGGCGGCTTTTTTTAGAGCATGTACTGAAGAGTAAAAGAGATCAATGTCCACTTCGTGCTCTTTATATGCAGCATACATTCTTGATAGTGGACCGTATTGCCTCAAGATGGTGTGAAATCTTGCCAAGAGAACTTAGAACTTCTTGGCAGATTACGTGGCACATGGAATAAGACCCTACTGAGCAAATCGGGACAGTTCAGGGAACCCGTTACTAGCTTCTTCAGGAAAACCAAATCAAGCATATTCCTGCGTTTCTCCAGCGACACCATCCCAAAATACTTCAGTCGCTCTTGGTACGAGTTTAGCTTTTTTCCCATATTACTAGCATAGGTAATGCTACATGATGCCACAAGAACCGTTTTTGCAATCGTTCAATACGCTTGATGTGGACCTTATACGCAGGTGACCAGACCACACTGCAATACTCGAGATGGCTTCTAACTAGCGAGTTGTAAATGATTTTTTTAATGCAGGTTTTTTTGAAATTTTTACACTCTCTCATAACGAAACCAAGCATCTTTGATGATTTTAAAATAATTTTGTCAATATGTTCGACAAAACTTAACTTTTTATCGAACTGAGCACCTAGGTCAGTTATTGTTTCGACTTCCTCAAGCGGCTCGCCATTCAGTTTGTAAACTGACTGCATAACTTTTTTTTTTTGTGAATTTGATATGATGGCATTTTTTAACATTCAGAGACATGTTGTTGTGCTCGCACCACTTAGTCAGCCGGTCCAAGTCATTTTGGAATAGTAACGACTCCGCAGGATTTCTTATAGACTTATAGGCTTTGAGGTCATCAGAATGAGAATATCTTCGAGTTCGGGAAGCATTTGTGTACCTATGTCATTTATGAAAAGAGTGAACATAGGCGGACCCAAGTGAGATCCCTGAGGGATTCCTGATGATGCAATGTACAAATCCGAAGAGCAGCCATTTACCACAACCTTGAGCATCCGACCAGACAAATATGATTGGAACCAACTTAAGAGAGGGTCCGGAACACCATACATTTTAAGCTTCATGACGAGTATGTAATGGTTTACTGTGTCAAAAGCCTTGTTGAAGTCGGTATAGACTGCGAAGTAATTTTTTCTTCTATATCGGCAATGTGAGCGTTATAACAAGTCGTAGCCATACGGTCGCATCTTTTCCCAAATAAATTCAATGCAATAATGTCTAAAGGATTATTGTACTTTTTAACTCTAATTCGTAGGCGGTTCTTTTCGTTAAGCCTTTTAATGAGCTGTCTAGAGAACCAGTATGGATATATAGTATCTTTTACTGGTACTTTTGGAACATAGCGCTTAATTAACACATACAATATATTATAAAAAAAAGTCTACCATCTGATCTAAAGTCATGCAAGGATCAAGCTCGGATGACCAATTGACCTGTTCCAGTTCTGCATTAATTGCCACGTAATCTGCCTGGAAATAATTTAGCTTTGTTCTATTATTACAATTTTGTGGTTTTTTAAAACGGGTAAATGATAGCTCACACAGTATAGGTGGATGGTGCACATCTATTTTAGAAAGAAAATCTACTGGTGCACTTACTACAACACAATCCAAGTTGGTTAGGACTAAATCAAGAACTCTATTACATAAATAATTATATTGTCTTAAGTTGTTAAGCAGGATAAAATCACAAAGAGTCTGCTCTAAACCTGTGCGAGTATTTTGTGGAGCACATAAGACATTGCCACCTGTCCCAAGCCAGTTAATAGTTTTCATGTTAAAGTCACCAATAATCAAGCATTCATTGGCATATTCCAAGACATTGTTTGTATTATCAACAACATGTTCGACGGCAAGTATACAGTACAAATATAAATTACTCTACTAATTTCAATACTAAAATTATAAAGAGGCCAAGTTTGCATTTTTGTAAGTTTTGATGTAAACTTTGGAACTATTGATGTACTTTGCGAGCTTCCAATAATTACCAAAATAATTTTTGGAAATTCCTTAAACTTGACACTCGGAGATACTGTAAATTGGAAGCTACAGCATCTCGCAAGTGTCATGTTTGTGTGCTATATATTGAATACATGCCTGGGGGATCATTAAAATTTCTGACTAACATGAAGGTAAATTCACAGGCAAAATGTCAGGTAGTAAAACGGGCCAAAATTAAACATTGACAAAATTAATTGTATGACACATTAGCTCAATTATTTAAAAAAAAACTTACAACTTTGTGCTATAATCTAAAGTACATACATAAAGCTGTATTTAATATTTGACAAAATAAATGTCAGATACCAACAAGCACAACAATTTTATGTAACTCGGATTGTGGTTTCCTTTTACCTGTACTTATGTTGTAACATTTTTAGCAAGACATAAAACCCTTTTTAATATCTTCACTTCTTTCATAAATCAGTAGTAGACAACATAAAAATTTGTACAGGATTTTTTTCCATTTAATGTTGGAAAATATCATTGGTTGGAATCATTAAAACTGGTAATCGGCTAAACCGCCGTACACTATGAAAAGAATTCGTAAAACTGATGATGTAGGTGTTCTAAGGGTCATTGGGTCGTCTTAGGGGTTCTAGGAGTTGGAGTATACGCTTAGGGGCACTATGAACAGTGCTAAGGTCTTTGTTGTTCTTATCTTAATCATAATATTCCTAGCTAGAACAGTGCTATCAATGTTTAAATAGTGCCGGTTTTAAAATGATTGCATAAAACTTACGAATCTCCAAGATAGTCATATAATGCGATCTCCCCAATGGTCGAGTTGGCAGTAAAATTAGGAAAAGTATCACCTAAAAGCAACATTTTCAGGTTATGTAAATATTATTCGCTCAATTTGTTTGTAATATACCGCGACGGCCAATGTAATCCACTTCTGTAATTTTCGCGAGATTATTCGGACAAAGTATCTATACAAGATGACAAATTCACAATAAAATTATTTTATATATAACAATGATTCGGAATTTAAATAATTATGTTATTTTTTTAATTCCCGCCTGGTGCTAACGAGTTACAGCCAGTGTGTAATTTTTTGCATTGTTGATTGGTTAAATTCCATACTCTCTGGAAAGAACCAAAACGGTTGTCAAGTTCGGACTTTCGGATGAAACTCAACCAAAAAAAATATTGTCGCTGGCTTACTAAACACGAAACTGCTCAAGTCACGTCATTTTTTAACATAGAGTAATAAGCTATGGAGACACAACGCATCGCCAACAAAATTCTCTGCCACCTTTTTTTTACTTCGGGAATTTGACAATCACACACAGAGACATATATCCTATTGCTACAATGACACACACATTAACACAATGGGGGTTATCGCGTATGAATTCGCTAGAGGCGCTAGTGCAGCGCGGGGGCCCGGGCACCGAAATGGGAGATGTCATAGATTGTTCGCGCGTTGCGTGCTGTTTTAACACGTATTTCTACTAATAATCACGATTGTGGTCTAGATTGAGCCATTCCTGATAAATTATGACTTGAAGATTTTAAGTATCAACTTAGAATCTTAATTTTCAATACTTGGAGGTAAAATGATTTTTACATGTTTCATGCTTGCTAATTTTATGGAAAATATTGTAAATATATGAACCTGATGTTTATACTATGTTGTTATACGTAATAAAATAAACGTTTTATAATAATCATTTTATTTGAGATAAGTACATACATATAAATTGTTAGTAAACATGAACTTTAAAAACTAAGTCAGTAAAACATGTAAGTTTGTTAGGAAATGCATACACGGGCCATCAAATCGCAATGACAGTCAGGAGACTGTTAGAGCTGCCCCGGACCTTCTGCAGCAGCGACGCGGCCCGCTTACATTTGATAGCTAAGAAGCCATCATTGTGCGCATCAGCAAACATTCCCGAGGCGCTACAGAAGCATGGCAGCCCCAGCAGCATCCTGAATGTATTGTTATATTGCACTCGAAGAGCATTGATGGCTTTCCGCGTATAACTTGTCCAGAGGTTGCACGTGTACAATGTCTGACAATATGCTTTAAAAAGCGTCACTTTCACTTCACACGTATAGCGAGCAAACCTCAAACATGAAAAAACGGACAAACATGTTGCATCGAACCGCCAATGCTCTTCGCTCCCTTTTGACATCCAGGTCATCTTTGATGTCTGCGATAACAAAATGGTCGAGGTATTTAAATGATTGAACACCATTTAAGACACTACCTGCTAGCTTTATAGAAGGAAATTTATCTGAGGACTTTGCTCCAAAAATTAGAATCTTACTCTTTTCGGCATTACATCTCAAACCGTGCTCCTCAACATACCTCTCACAAACATCCAACAGCTTTCTCAAGCCTGATATCGAAGGGCTTATGAGTGCCACATCATCGGCGTAACTGATGTTATTGAAAGCCACTCCATCTAAATAACAACCGGCCTGCAAGCTACTGAGCTCACGAATGAGACCGTCTATGTACAAATTGAACAAGATCGGAGAAGTCAAACCACCCTGTCTGACCCCGCATTGCAACTTATACTCCTCAGAACTAGCATCAGCCCAACGCACCTAGTTCACTCGGTGACCGTACCAGTACCTAAAAATATTTATCAGCTCTAATGGCATATCCGCTTTGCGTAATTTACTCCATAACTTATCATAATTAATCATATAGAAGGCCTTTGACATATGAAGGAAGCAAGAAAAGAGTATAAAATAGAACTGTTGACAGGACCATAATCGACAGTGGCGCCAACTGGTGAGCTCAAAAACGATAGCGCTTATTCGTGTATAATAAATTGTCTTGCACAACAAACCTAAAGTGCTACTGATGTGACTCAACGATGTCTACACTACACTACCACTTTTTATTAATTAGTGGTATTTCATTTATCATCCATGAATATCACAATAAAATTGGCATTCCTATAAAATGGGGGCTATCGCTTGTGAACTGACCGCTAGAGGTGCTAGTGTAGCGCGAGGTCACCGAAATGTCATATGTCATAGAAAGTTCACGCGTTGCGTGCTTTTTTAACACGTATTTTTACTAATATTCACGAGTGTGGTCTAGATTGAGCTATTCCTGATTAATATGACTTGAAGATTTCAAGTAGCAACCTAAGATCTTATTTGTTATTACTTGGAGGTACAATGATTTTTAAATGTTTAATGCTTGCTAATATTATGGAGATTAATGTAAATAAATGTATCTGAAGTATACACTATGTTGTTATACGTATTAAAATAAACTTTTTATGAAGTTACCAAAATAGAATTATTGACATGACCATGAGCGGCAGTAGCGCCATCTAGTGAGCTCAAATATTATGATAGCCCTCTCTTTAAGGCAATGGTATCACAATAAAAGGAGTTGTCTGATGAGTTTAATATTAATTGGTTTATGGGCAAGATAATGATAATGATTCATGAATGAATGAACAAAATTATAATTTTATTTTGAACCAAACATCCTCTACACGCATTAGTCAGTTTTATTGAAATTTTAAATCGATTAACTGACATTAGAAGCACATCACTATTCATCCAATCAATGGCGTCACCGTCAATGACCCAACCCGCAACGTACAGTTTTGTAGTTTTCAAGTTATTTATAGTGAGTTACAATTGAATTTTTTGATTTGAAAGTGTTTCATCTTCATACGGTAAGTAAAAATATTTAACAAAATGCATTTATATATCTGTAATGTCATGATAGCGAGTTACTTGTGATCGTACTCTACACAAAATGGACGTCAAAGGTATTGTGACGTGATTATGTAAAAATACTTATCAATATTGGACATAACTGCACCGGTATGTAGATTAATTAATCGTGTATTCAATGTGATTGGTCTGATGCATCAGACACCCTTGTGTGTTCCTATAAGTGTACGTTTAGATAGAACAACAGTCATGACGGAAACGAACAGGAAGGCATGTTAATGAGTGGCGGCGCACAGGCAACCGCCTATCGCGCTATCGATGCATCTAGAGAGATGTCTATGTTTTTTTAGCATCCTGAAAATCACCACACGCTTTTATTTACATGACCCCTTTCGGGTCATTGCCCCATATCGTGCTTGGAATGTAGTTCTATTTAGCGTTTTACAATGCTTGTATTTTATTTGCTGTGCGAGTTATTATTCACCTACATTTTACACGCCTACACTGATTAGTCAGATGCTACATTGTCAAGTGCCTACTTTATTTGCCTCAGATTGTATTTATTGTTGTTTGTATTATGGTACTTGTAAGATAATAACTTTTTTAAATATTTTGAAAATTTTGACAGTTTTCAAATAGTTTTCCTAATAAACTATTAGGTTCTAAATGCAGTAATACTTGGGAAATATGTAATTAAAAATTTGGACCAAATTAACAATGAATGGTTACCAAATAATTATCATCAATTGAACAATGACTATTTGGATTGTCAACAATTATAACATATTGTTATTATGCAGTGAAATCATTATTGTGTTACCATAAGCAGCTAGCTGCTTCAGCGAGTGTGTATTGTTTTGCATACAGCCATTATGTTTGCTAAATGTGATTGTGTAAAATGGCATGGCTATCAGAATTAAAACAATCAACTTTTAAACAACAGATCACTACTTTTTGAAAATATATATCAATTCCACATACTCTAGTGTCTTTCCTATTAAAAAGTGATTGTTGATAATCAAAAATCCTGGCAGTGTTGTCAAATCATCCACAGCTGGTTGATAAACTATCTTCTATTTTTGATAGTAACAACAAGAAGTAAATAAATATTGTTGCAATACTAGGTCATTTCATAGACTTTCCTCAAAAATAATGGCACCTACAGTTCAATTCAATATGGGAAAAATACAGTTTAGGCACAGTTTAACTTGTATATATTTTATGATTATTGTGTCATTACAGCTGTGATTCTCTTCAGTTCATTTGTTGCAAAACGTGGTTGATATCTAGAATTAACTTGATATGCGGTATAAAAAATGCAAATTGGCATCTTGAATACTGAAGCAATAATTTGCATGTGACAAGTTGCAAATAGCATCCCCCAGCGTTGTCGCGCGCGGCGGAAAATACGGTAACATCCTTTGTGACCGGCCTACAATAAACATCCACATAATAAGAATGAGGGTATTATCATCAAATCATCTCTACGGATTTTTAGAATGCTCTGCATAGGGCTGATCTCATCCAATCTGTTACCTCTGCCCAGGTTGAGTCCATGTTGTTGGAGGTTTCTGGTTTCCTGTTCATGGTTTCTAATCTAGAACTTTTCTGCTATGAAGTGAAACAGATATTGGTTCAGAACACTTGCTTTTCGGCTTCGTGAAGGGTCTTGTTACACCGTTTAGATGTTTTGTTACGGTTAACCGAGTAGTCTAGCCTGAAAGCCTGACAATAACCCGCCACGACTTTGTGTTAATAATGATCTAAATTAGACCTTACCTCCAAGACGTAAGAGCGGCTGGAGTTATGGCCTTGTTTGCCTAACCAACTATTAAATTTAAAGATTATTGTGTTGGTAAGAACGTCCTAAGGTGGGATACCATAGGAAGTTGCTCTACAGCACAAAACACTTGCTCTACTTACATTTTATTCATTTGAAATTCTCCATTAAGTGTAGTCAAATACCTGACATTTCGTTTAATTATTTTGAAATGGTTATTTTAAATGATTTACCAAATGTTGTCATAGACTACTCTAGTGAAAGGTGATGAGGAAATGTTATTTGTAATGCTATTGCTTTTTAAATATCAAATATGTTCCATTTTAAACTAGCTCTCTGTCTATTTAAATCATAATAACTATCAGAAAGGCGTAAAGCAAGGAGACCCGCTTTCACCTAAGCTTTTTAATAGCGCTCTTGAAGAAGTGTTTAAAAGCTAACGGCTAGTTGGGAGAGAAACGGTATTGAAATCGGTGGGGCGCGGTTAACAAACCTTCGCTTCGCTGACGACATTGTTGTATTCTCTTACACGGCGGCAGAACTAGAGCTAATGTTATACCAACTCAGTAATGCAAGCCTTGAGGTTGGACTGGCGATGAACATGTCAAAGACCAAACTGATGTCAAACACCACTAAGCATAGAATCAGAGTAAATGGTGAAGAATTGCAATATGTGCATGAATACATCTACTTGGGCCAGTTAGTCTCTTTCCAGTCCGGGCAAGACAAGGAAGTCACAAGACGAACCGAAAATGCCTGGAAGAGCTCCAGGTCCATGAAGGAGCTTATGAAGGGAAACCTTCCTTTGTCACTAAAGCGAAAAGTCATGGAAATGTGCATTCTTCCCATTTTGACCTATGGATCCCAGACTTGGTCTTTGACAAACATTCAAAAGTCCAAGCTCAAGGTCTGCCAACGTGCAATGGAGCGCAGCATGCTAGGCGTCAAACTAACAGACCATGTACGCAACACGACACTGCGCTCCAAAACACAAATTACTGACGTTGCTCAAAAAGCCGCTAAACTGAAGTGGGACTGGACTGGCCACGTCTTTCGCATGCCTCATGAGCTGTGGGCCAAAATAATCACTTTCTGGAGCCCTGACACAACCAGAAGGCGTCGCGGCAGACCTCGTAGAAGATGGCGGGACGAGCTGGATAAAACCAACGACCAGTGGCCCACATTAGCCCTGGATTGAAACAACTGGAAGTCATGGGGAGAGGCCTTTGCCCAGCAGTGGGATGACGCAGGCTAACAGTATCGCTAACAGTATCAGTAACTATTAGAAATATTTTATAATTACTTTTTTTAGTGGTATTTTCTGTGGGGATTATAACATGAATGGTTTAAATCACTCTGATTATGCAGTATATTTGCTTTCTTCTGCACTTTTTAACATAAAATGTTTTTTGAGAATCACAATTCCCAAATATGAATTGTTACCTCACTTGTGTTGATATTTATTATTACCTCTTTTACATATATAAATATTCCATACTTGTTATGACTTCGTTGTGCGACTTTTTCTATCACCTACATACATCACTCGCAATTTTTTCATTGATAACCAGCACAAAATACATGATGTCTAAATGTTTTTATCTTTAAGGCTAGCTCATCAATATTGAAATTGACATCTTTTGTGCTTCCCCTATCCTTAATGAACTACCAGTATCTCCTATCTTAAAATTTGCAACTTGGTAGGAAACCAAAAAGTCTTATTTTTATTTAAAACTAGCTGTGCCTGGCATGCGTTGCAATGCACCTTTTCCTACCTCCCTACTGCTTGCCTACTACCTACTTTGGGAAAATAATTTATTTTTAGTAATTAAATGCTTTTATTCCTCACTTTTTTAAAGATTTTTTCTGCTTTTTATGAAAATTGGTACAGCAGATCTCGAGTTATAAGTGGTCGAATTTTCATGGGACTTTTTTATTGACGTTCTAGCCTAGAGGTGTGGAGACGAAAGTTAGGTCGGTTTTTTTGTTCATTGTTGTCAATCAATGACATGACAAAAAATGCATAATATATCAAGATTTTTTTTGAAAATTTCCTGCAATCTACGATTAGTTCTAAAATACCGAATTAAAGACTTAATACTTTTTCTGGACATCAAAGGAAACCACCTTTATGAGTGAAGTTGCTAAAAAATCATTCACAAATATCAGGAAACCGTCTCGAACTTCCCTTGAAAATCCGACAACTATAAACTTTGTTCAATCTTTGAGTAATTTTGCGTTCGGCTATAATGGTTTTAGTTTCATTACATTGTGTACAATTCGGAGGCTGAAAGTATTTATTGATGACAGTAATATAACAACAAAATTTTAGTTTGTAGTTTTGTATATTTTCAGGCACCTACTTCTTTATAAAAACTAGCTTATTTAAAAAAAAATATTTGCTTGGTTTTTTAGTAATCAAAAGTGGTAAAAGAATCAGCTCATTTTTAGAATAGGTAGGAGGTATTGTCACATGTTCTTTTTATTAAGATTCAGAGGTATTCCTCAATAAAGTTAGTAGGTATTCGCAGCAACGTTGGAGTCTAATATTTGAGAAGCTATTTCTATTAGTGTTCTAAGGCATAGTCAAATATTGTGTCAGGAGATTTTGCCAGTAGGTACATAAAAGAAAAATTCTATGTTATTTGGCATTAGAAACGAAAAATCGACAAAAACGAAGTAAGGAGGTATTGGTATTTCACTGTCGATATGTCGGAGTTAAATATCTATTTACAAGCACAGTGCAACACAAGCTCTTTGACTTGTCATATTTTTTTTGTAGATTTTTTATATTTTAACGGTTACTAGGCTACTTACTACCTGAGCCTTGTATTAGTTTGTCATATAGGCGTTAGACAAAACTTTAGGCTTGCTTGAAACCCTATATTGTTGGTGTAATCAAAATTGCTTGCGTTATATTGACTTGAGCAACAGCTTTGTTCAAAAACTCTGATATTCTTACAGGCAACAAGTGATGTCATAATTAAATCAAACTTCTAGCGGTATGCAAACAACTGAGATTGACGCAATATTTGTTTTGTTTCAGACTACTTCCTGAGGGTTGCTATGGTCAGAGAATCACTTCAGTGTGTTAGAAAAAGCGAGTAAAAGTTTTCATCGCAGATATCTGTTAAGAAGTTACCCATCATTTGCGAACATGCAGACGATTAAATGTGTGGTGGTAGGCGACGGAGCCGTCGGTAAAACATGCCTACTCATAAGCTACACAACCAATAAGTTCCCATCCGAGTATGTGCCCACTGTGTTTGATAACTATGCTGTCACGGTCATGATAGGAGGAGAACCTTATACACTGGGTCTCTTTGATACTGCAGGTAAATATATTGTTTTATGCAAAGTTAAAATAATATAATATACATAAGATAATAAGAGTTAAGATAATATACATTCATCATTGTGGTTGGCTATTAGTAACTAGGATCAGGAATAGAGTGCAAGACTGCTAATGTGGCGTATTACCAGTTGATAACCTAGGTATATTCAGTTATGTAACTTCAGTTCTGGAATGTACTAAACATATTGAAAGCAGTAATCTAGTTACACAAGAAGTCAAGTGTGAAATTGCGTTTTGTGTTTCAGTTTATGTCTGGACAACTAATTAGGAAAATCATTAACATAAAACTTTGTGTAAATAACATATCGATTAACTACTTTGTGTGTTGGCTACAGGTCAGGAGGACTACGATAGGTTGCGACCGCTAAGTTATCCACAGACGGATGTTTTCCTTGTTTGCTTCAGTGTAGTAAGCCCCAGTTCATTTGAAAATGTCAAGGAAAAAGTAAGTTGAAATTATTAATGGCATGCATTGCTAAACACAAAACCAATTCTACTATTTACACATATTTAAATGTCAATTAAAATTATAAAGCAATATTATTTAGCACAATTTAATATCATTATAAAATGATGCAATAAAGTAGCTTAATGAGTAGCAACAGTTTGCAGACTGTTTTGATTTTGAGAGTATGTTCATAAATACTATTCAGTACTTCTTCTTAAGGATTTCATTAACTACGTTATTGCTTAGCTTCTAAAAGTAATAAAACATAAGTAATAGAATAACATACTATCTATAAAAAAAAACGTACTAACATTGATGATTCTAATTAATTGCTTGTAATTTCCAGTGGGTGCCAGAAATAACTCATCATCAGCAAAAGACGCCTTTCCTCCTGGTGGGCACTCAGATAGACTTGCGAGACGACCCAGCGACAATGGAGAAGCTGGCTAAGATAAAACAGAAGCCTGTGTCACTGGAACAGGGCGAGAAACTAGCGAAGGAACTCAAGGCTGTCAAATACGTAGAGTGCTCAGCACTCACACAGGTATGCCCCAATTCTATTGAACCTTGTTGAATGGTTTTAATAACTGCTCATCACTAACGTTTATTAAAATATGACAATGTTGCTATTAATCTAACCCAATTTCATTATATTTTAAAGGCTTAATGCAAAGTAATACCACCTTTAATTAATACCTCAACCATAACCATTTTGTTTTCAATTTCACAGCAGAATTCACTATAGACACAATTTTCTTTGAATAATAATATTTACTTAAAACATGTCTCTTATGTTTTTAAGGAGTGTGTAATTGATGTCATAATATCGTATAATGAAACTATTGGGAAGTATTGCATAAACGCAACTGTCTTTGGTTCGTTGTTTACACTGCTACCTTTCTGTTGGAATATATAAAATGGAGACTGAATTAAACAAGTTTCAAATGTCTACAGAAAGGAAGATACTGTTTTACTAAACCTAAGTTCACGTAGTTTGAACAACTGCACTTATAATCTCTAAAAAGCACACACTGCATTCCTGAAATAAGAATTATAAATGCTATTTCAGCGCATGTTTTAACTTAGTACCTGCGTTCACCATTTTATCTCCCAATTGTTTCACGAAACTATATTCAATCCAGGTAGTTTTTGGGAAACTACTAATTAAGTAGCAAATAAAATTAGGAGTAAAATAGACTGTGATGTTCTTTCTGTTATTGTGTCATTATATTGATTTTAAAATTAGACACAATAACTTACATTCATCATGGTGATTATTTGCAAGACTACGAGCATTTGGTGTTTGAGGGTAAGAGTTAACATATAAATGTTGTTCCCTCGTCTTGCAGAAAGGATTGAAGAACGTGTTCGATGAAGCCATACTAGCAGCGTTGGAGCCTCCAGAACCCGCCAGGAAAAAGAAATGTGTGCTGTTGTAAAGAGTCCGGCGCATACGAGCCGCCCACCACGCGACGCGAGTGTGCCCGTGAGGCCGCGTGCGCGCCGCCACCCGGCCCCCTCACGCGTACATTTTAGTATTTTACCATATAATATTATTCATAACGAAACGGTTTTTGAACAAGTAATTAATTAACTTTTATTTATGATGTTATAATGATTATTAAGTCTTTTTGGGATATATTCAGATATTTTAGTCGGAACAATATAAAAACGTATCGCTACTACAATCATTTAGTTTCGTTTTATAAAAACAATGAAAAAAAGGGAAAATGTTTAAAAAAAAAAGTGAGTGTACTCTGTTTTACCATAAGTTGTGTTCTGGATTGTTTATAGAACGAATAGCGATCGTGATTTTAAGTCAGTTAACGAATACTTTTATAATAATAACAGAAGCTCAAATACTGAATGAGCTGTTCTAGTTGAAACTGGATGAGAGGAAAATACGGTAGCCTCTGCAGTGATTAACAACTTTATCTGAAGGCCCATTTATTATTTCGTAATGTTGTACGTTCTATAACGTTTGAATAACAATTCGATTCCCATCGCTGCTCGATAGCCACCCATCATAATTTGTTTGATTTGCATAATCAAATATAAACTTAGGTTATTTCGAAACGCAACTCACTTGCTATGGTAAAGTTACTGAATATGTGATGCCAACACTTCAACGGTATATTTGAATGTTATCACGACAAATGTGGTTACATGTAAAATACATTTTTAATTAGGGCTCATTAAAACTTAATTTACATCATCTTTTTATAACCAGTCAAAATACATAATTATTTCAAGATGGATCCATATTATCTACATTATAGAAGGACTGAAATCTTCACCCTTTAGCATAGTTAATATCGTAGTAAAATTAAGAACAATGTCATAACTGCGTTTGTATATACGATATGCGCCACAGTCACAGAGCTCGGAGACGCTCCGCGGCCGCTGCTTCAGGCGGCATTGTGCACACTTTAATGTTAAATACAAACCGAGTGTGTCAGCGTTTACTCGCACTACGGCAGAACTGACGAATACACTTGAAATGCGGTCCGGGACAAGTAGTGCGCTCAACGCATTTTCAGTGCCACATATTTTATTAGTGCTGCCTTCTCTAGACGCTGCCGCTGCGGCTTTTCCCTGCTCTGCGGTCACCGATGAGTACGATCGTATGTCTGCCGTACATTGTACAATGAAAGAGATTCGGAGCTTGTTTGGATTAAGCTAAAGCAGACTTATTAATGATTTTTCTCCACAAACTTAATAGTAACACCGCGCAATGTTTTTGAACCCTAAGTATTTAATTGTAATGGCTATAGGCTCGCCCCCTATACCTGGACACACCTGGCAACATGTGGGTGGACTATTCCCTGTCATGTTTTATTTTGTTACATATTTACGTTTCATGTGGAACCATACCAACTAAGGCTATTTAGATAATTTCTCTTTCCCTAGTTATGATGGGAATGACTTCATCCGTCGCTAATAAAGTAGATTAATAATTTTTAAAATTTCTATCGTTCGACTTTGCGGACTAGAAGATATTTTTTTTAATCAATTGTCCTTTCTGTTTGACTGATATGAAGAAATTGTACACAAACAATAACTTTGTATTAATAGCATAAACATAACGATATTGATCGGATAACGAAATGTCTATGCTGGCTGTGTAAGCTGGAATCGATGAAGCAACTTCATGCACAATATTTGCTAAGCACAGTGCGTCTATGTATTTTTATAAGTATTACTTGGTAATATACTAACTTTTATTAAAATCATTATATTGTAATTAATACAACGCCTGTCTCAAGGGACGGCCGTCCACGTTTGTGTTTTATATTATTTCGATGTGTTCTAAATAGTTTTACAAATAAACACTTAAGATTGACTAAACACTATACTACTATAATTAGCATAATATTCTAAAAAAAAACAGCAAATTTTAATCGCTAGAAACTCGTGATTTCAGACGATAAAATAAATCGTAAAGTTCTTGATGCTATACAGAGTATAAATATTATAATACAATAATACGAGTCATGCAATATGAGTTTGGACTGATAATTACATAAATTCATCATTCCATGAAATATTTTTGCATTTATTGAACATACAATTCTTTGGAGTAAATAGTCGACCTCGTAATAGTTCCACATTAAAGTTGAATATTACTTGCACATCACAAAACGGTATATTTGTCTAAGCGACTGTTAAATTGTTCTCAAAAGTTACAACAGTAAAAATTACGAGTTCGACTATACCTTCATTAAAACCAACGCTGAATACAAAATATTTAGTTAGCGTCTATTACGATTACCTCGTGACGTAAAGACGGTGCGTATTCTGTAATAAGA
The DNA here is from genome assembly GCA_947578425.1 of Eugnorisma glareosa. Taxonomy (NCBI): domain Eukaryota; kingdom Metazoa; phylum Arthropoda; class Insecta; order Lepidoptera; family Noctuidae; genus Eugnorisma; species Eugnorisma glareosa. The sequence goes on from OX387957.1 coordinate 28,175,970, forward strand.
AGCTTCACTTGTCACCAGTGCGTACGGTGTCGACGCTCGACCACTGCTTGCTGCGTCAACGCCCTTCAATAAGTATTTGTAACAAGACTTCTTAACACTAACTAACTAACATTAGTACTCTGAAGAAGCATGTTGGTGACGCTCGCGCTTGATACTATTGATTTTAATGGTTCATTAAATTATCTAATGGGTGCAATTAATGATAATATAATAAATTAATTATTTAACATCTTTACTGAATTTGGGAGCTAAATATAATTATCGACTATTGCAAATATACATGTACTCAACATTTTAACTACATTTTTATGTATATATAAGCTACTGTATACTTTTTTACGCATTGGAAATGGTAACACAAGTCTTCTGAATTATTATTATTTTATTTAGCGTTCTTTGTCATTTACAAGAGCGATGATTATTTTATATGTTTATGCATTATCAGTGCAGTTATATGTTCTTTGTGTCAAGAAGTAGTTATAGGTGTATATGGAATAAATATATAATGAGATTAAATTATAAAGTTTTATTTTAATTACTTTAAGTTTGGTGCAACGGTTGACACCTTATATCGGCTAGACCTCCTATCACTCCGTCTTTCGGCCATTCTCATCTAGCTGCTGCCAAATGCCACCCAGCCACGGTCAACCTGACTATTGCCTACTGAAGATCGTCGCTCCACTTAGCCTGGTAGATAGTCTTACCGTTCCTAAGATGTTTTTTATTTAATCTTTCGGTTGGGTAATCATCAAATGACTCCTCCCGCTCTGGGCGGAGCAGGAGGGAGCGTCAGACTTTTACTAAAACCCATCCATGTTCCTTCATCGCCCTTTGTGTTCCGGGGCCACGCTATCTCTTTCGAACAGTCCCGCAGCCCCGGCAGGCATCGGCCCTTGCGGACCCCTTCCTTTTGCTGACATCTCTTTGAGGCGCGCGTGGAACACGAACGCGCCGTCGACACAGCTCACCGTCCACAGGCCCGCACCGTTCCTAAGCTTCCAGTCCATAAATACAGTTTCTCTGGGCATAAGTTTAAAGGTTAACGCCACAGTTTAAGCATTGCACGGGGTTGGCATCACCTCACCTCATCGGCTCGTCGTGAATCAGTAGTCTTCAACCCACCAAGCATATAAGCGGATCACCTCAGCACTTGTGAGGATCGCGCCATATTTTTTACATAAATAAGAGTGGAGTGGCTTTGTCGGCTTGGTAGTAAAGTTTAGAGCTCGAAACTCTCAAACCCTCGTGCCGTCTGAGCCCCGGGGTGCATTCCTTTTCGGAAATAATGAAGCTTCCAAAAAAAAACAACGATCTATGGCTGACTGTAATATGACCGAAAATTAACCGGCAAAAAATGTTGTAAACCTCGTATTGTGGGATTTGCAGCTGAACAAACAAACGAGCTGCAGTTGCGAAGGTTCCATACAACTCGATTCCTATTGGCTTCCCTTTGAAAAATTGCACAGTCAGTTCAGTATTCTATAGAAGTCGAAGAATAATATACCCCATTAAAGATATGTAAATGAAATGAAATAACTATCACAACAAATGTAATCTATAAAAACACAAAAATTAACAGTTAAGACTCAATAGTTATGAATTTACGTGACAACATTACAAAATTAATCGAGTGAACAAAATCCTTTTTGTAAAACAAAAAATAATGTAAAAAGACGCATTTTTTTTTTGTTTTACTATTATTTTTCCGCTCTCTCTTTGTGCGGACCAATAGTACTAAGGGTGGTGAACAGATGTGGATAAAGTGTGCACGGGTTTTTTTTTAAAGTGAATAGATTCATCTTGGGCTGATGGTACTCCATACTGATGGCTTACCTCTTACAAAAATCGACCCTTCGCTACTGATGAGCTTATTCAAATTACAATTCTTCGAAAAATAAAAAACTAAACTACCGAAAAAAAATAATAAGTTTTCGAAAAAATACAGTTCCCGAAAACATGTTCTGCCAAAAAAAAAAAACTTTTTTGCAAAAAATAAAACCGACTTCAAAAACAAAAAAACGTGGAAAAATAACTTTAGCTTCAGAAGTCGGTTACTTTTGTTTGTTCGATTGAATTTTTTTGCCACATACTTTGAAACTAAAGTTATTTTTTAATACATTTGCTCAAAAAGTGGTGTATTGTAGGGACGTATAGCGTTCGGGATGTGGGCTATTACATACTAGTGCTTTTTTTTTTACCTTTCCCGAACTCGCGTTCTCTTTCCCAACTGTCAAAATAATGTCTATTAAAAAGAAAAACCAACCATGAATTTTTTACTAAAGAGTTTTTGTGATTCATACAAATACGTATATTTCTAAAAAGAAGCTACTAATTTATTTCAATATATGATTTAATGATTTAATTGAATGAGTTAGGTTAGGTTTCATTTCATTTCATATCAATAAAAAAAATCTACTGAAGACTAAGCTGTATGGATAGTTCCCTTTGCTTACCAAAATGGGTGAAGAATAAAAAAACTCTGCTTATATTCTACGGTTGGCTCCATTCTCCAGAAATTTTCTTTGCGAGTTTAGTTGTTTGTTGCACAAAATGAGTAATTTCGACCATTTTTTTTTAAATTATCCCCACCGGAACTCAGTATAATTGCACAAAATGTTTCGGAGACTATTTTACCGGAAAAGTCAAAAAGTCGTTACAAAAACTGTACCAATTTCAATGTACATGTGTACTATAACTTTTATAAGAAATTAATGATTAGTTAGTTGAGTTTATTGTGTTTTTATTATTTTATTAAATTGCTTCATTTGTTCGCAACTGTATTAAAAATAGTCGTTCAGTACACCTGCGGAACCGTCATTGCAACTTGTTCCGACTGTCAACCCTCGCCTTCGGCTGCGCCTTGGCTCGGGTAGACATTTGTCGGAACTCTTTGCAATGACAGCCTTTCCGCACTTGTAATGAAATATACTATTTCCACGTTTTTTTTTGTTTTTGAAGTCAGTTTTATTTTTTGCATAAAGATTTTTATTTTGCCTTTTTTAGTTGCACTATTCTACACAAATATTTGCTATACATATAATTTACATTGTTAACAACTCTTTTCATGGTAATAGGCTTATCCCCAATAAAATGTAACTTATATCGTTATCATATACCTAACTGTCGAAATCTGGGTGTACTGTACACATCTGCGTACTCCCTCAGAGCATACAGGCGTTATGTTATGTTCTAATATTGTGTAAAAAATAAACATCCAAGCGATTGCAGCAATCACGACAGATTTTCTGTATATTAATGAGACGTTCCATTGTATATCTCCGAAGATCAGCATCAGATCCTGACTTATACCTTCTATCATCAGCTCAGCAACATGAGATAATTATTATCAGGTACAAATTTCGTTGGAAAGTACCTTTATGAAAAACATTGTAAAATGTCAGGGTTGCCCTCGATTTCCCTGAGATCCTATCAACAGATTCTAACTTTGTGACAACGGGACCACCTCAGTAGTATAGGCTTTCGAATAAAAAAATTAATTTTGACAATCGGTCCACAAGCAGCGGAGAAATCGGTGAACATACGGGACACACAGTCAAACGTAGAACCTCCTCATTTTGTTTGAAGTCGGTTAAAATATTGTCAAAAGAGTTTTGGTGAAACATTAGTGAACCGCTAACAATACATTTCATGGTAATAGGCTTATCTCCAATAAAATAGAACTTAACATATCTAACTATCGAAAAGTTGTACAGTACACATCTGCGTACCCCTTAGAGCATACAAGCGTGATATTATGTTATGATGTTGTATAAACAATAAACATCCAAGCGATTGCAGCAATCACGACAGATTTGCCGCCTATTTTTGAAGAGTTCCATAGTACATCTCCGAAGATCAGCATCAGATCTTCACCCAATTTTAAATGGGACCACCGCAAAACAATATTCTACCAAACAAAAATAGAATCATCGAAATCGGTTCACAATTGGCGAAGATATCGCTGAACATACAACAGAAAAAAAAACAGATGACTTGATAACCTCCTCCTTTTGGAAGTCGGTTAAATAATCGTTTTTTTAGGCTCTATAACTTAGGATGCAAGAGCGAGCGAAGCGAGCTCGAGACTTGTGGCACCCAGACTCTGGACAGGTTAGGTTCGAAGGGTATGGCGGGGTCTTGAGAGCAAACAAACTAAGGCCCCGCCATCCCCTTCGTGTTAGGTCACTTTAAACCCTGTAGACAGAAAGCCTCGCGTAGCGGAACTACGTCGACCACGCCTGATTACATTTTAATATTTATCTTGAAGTTGATTTTATTCCCGTTTTATTTATTTTATAGGTTAAAAAGCAATATTATAAGCTTTTCGGAATTTCGTAAAGATCTGGTTTTCGAAATTTTCAGTATTTTATTCGGTCGTTTGTTTGTCCTTTCAGTTGTCGCAAGGTTAGTATTTAAAGCAGTTCATTTCATATTTTGAGTATGCTCATTTTGTTTTTTTTTTGTATGTAATGCTGCGTTTCCACCAGAGTAAGCGAGATTGAGCAGCGAGGGCAGTGCCTAAAACTGACCAATCATCAGCTAGATTAGCTCAAGCTGAGAATTCGAAGCGATAATCACACAAATTCTGGTGGAAACGCAGTTTAAGTACCCAATATAACCTGCCAGTGTTATATTTGTTAAGTACTCAACATAAGCACATAGATTTTGAAGCAAATGCCGAATGTTTCCTTGTTCCAGGATTGATATTATTTTGACAACTGACGTAATGATTTTTTAGTGCTTTTACTAAAAACACCCTCCTTTTTATATTTATTATTCAGCCGTTTTCCTATTTAAAATTAGCGCAAAGCTTGCGAGTAGTGTGCTATGAAAATTTCAAGTTAATATGGGCGACGGTTTAAAGTTAACTAAAGGTTGGTCATAACTATTTAACTTGATTGTAAGTTGTGATCCTTGTAACAAATATTTGTATTTACAATTCTTTGATTTGTGTTTATTTCACTACACCGATATGAACTGATGTTAAAATGACGGAGTCGGTAGGTACGTAGAAAGGTGCCTTTCTCAAAATCGATGTTGAATTAGATGATCTTGGATGTTTCACGGAGTCAATTCAGGAAAGAACGAAATCCTTTTTCTACGACTTTCGACACCACTACTTAAATCACTATCACTACAAAAGTACAGTCCTCCAATCCGCGTTTGTCTGTCTGAACGCTATAAACTCAAAAACTACCGAACGGATACGTAGGTACGGTTTTAACAAATAGACGGAGTGATTCATGAGGAAGTTATAGGTATACCTATAATTCGTTATGGTTTGTGTAAGTTTGCCGAAATATAATTATGATGATAATTGTTGAAGATGTCGGAAAAATCATGCCGACAAGCTTTACTGGCTTTACTAGCTGGCGTGCGCCGTGTAAACCAAAACGTAAGTATTACGGAATTTTTCCTCATAAAAAAAATCTATTAAACGGTAGAAACGCGAAACGCTGTATGTCTATCTTCTGAGATTAATACACAATAAAGAAAAAATATTCAACCCCAAAGTGGGGGAAATAGGAGTCGAAAGTTTGTATGAAAATCCATCACCGGGCGAAGCTAGTGCGGGTCGGTTAGTTGCTACTGTGTACCTACCTGCGGTCAATTTCTGTTCCATATTTAGGTACCACTGGCAAGTGTCACAGTTATTGCAAATGCATTGTACTTAACAAACATAACATAGTAAAATTATTACAGAAAAGCATCATAAGAGCTCCAGCAGTCTAGCTGGCTTCGGCTTAGAAGGAACGCGTTCCGAACGGAGACTGGACAAAAATGGTTCGTAATAATCCGTGCTATGCTGTACCTACATAATTAAGTATATACTAAACTCAGCCAATAAAACATGAGTAGTCTGTGGTATAGTCCTGTTCGAACCATAGACATAGAGAATGGACTGAGCGTTCGGTATTCAGTTGTGCAATGAATGAATACAGACCGAGAGAGACAAAGCGAAGTTGCGGCCTGTAGTTGTCTCTTTCTACGCCTTGCCTGCGGCTTGCAGAAAAGAGTCATATTGTATTGGCCGCGTATTCACTTTGTCTCTTTCTAGAGAGTGGTCAATTTTGTGAGGATATTGCTCAGTCGGTCAGTCCATTCTCTATGTCTATGGTTCAAACTTTATGGTGGCTCGGAAGTTAGCTGCGACTTTACGTTAGATATTTCGAGCCGCAATCAAGTTTGAACCGTTATACCTGCGCTGATCGCCATTCGCAGCTGACTTCCGAGCCGCCATAAAGTTTGAACAGAACTATAGGTAGTTGATCAGTTCTAGTAAATAGGTATGTAGCTACCACTCGCGTCGGTCACGATGATTATTGTGATACCTGCTTTATGAGCACGCAACTGTAGTCGACTGTGTGGCATGATTACGAGGATGCGACCGAGGCCTTCGCGACCTTGCGATCATCTGACTACAAAAAGTAGGCGCCGAGTGCTGAGGGGATGTTGGACTGACACGACAAGCAATAATTCTGTTGATGGATTTGATTAATACGCAATTTTGTTGTTGGTGTCAGGTGTTCTGGTGATTTTATCTTCGCTCATTGCTCAGCTGTGTGTGGACAGCCATGCTTATATAGGTGCCTGCTATTTATTACGTGAATGTTAAGCGACAAAATCTTTTTTACCAGCATCGATACCAGAATTAGAAGACCAGTTTTCCATAGCTGAAGAAAGATGCGACGCGCTTCAGGAGAAAATCGATCTAATGAAATCATTAAAAAGAAAAAAGAAACTTAAAAAAAAACGAAGGTACACCATACTTACTACTTACAGGGTTATGATTACCTAGATTAAAGGGTTGAGAAACTAGATTATCCGTGGCTAGGCCATCCGTGACTTATTATCCGGCTCGAAGGACCATAAAGATGTATGCGCTGCTGAATGGGTCGCAAACACCTTGATTGTTAGCTTGAATAATAAGTCACGGATAGCCAAAGATGATGATTTATGGACTATATTTAACTACCACGTAACTAATGCTATATGAATAATGCGTGAATGAGTACAGCTGACTATGAACGCTGATTGTGTACTGTCGCTTTACTTACAATATAATTTGTGTAAGGTGACGGAAAAGTGCTGATCTATTTAATGCGCGCGTGCCATGTACGATATATGACTCGTACAATCATAGTACTAGAACTGTATCTACATTGCACAAGTTTACTCATCCATTAGTTGGGGACGAAGTATTATATTATCTGTGGTTGGGCTTTAGCCTTGGGTTTAGCAGACATTCATATAAAGAGTGTAACAAGACCCTTAACGAAGCCGAAAGGGACTTGTTCTCCCCGTCATTGCAATCATTTTTATGTTCTAAACCATACCTGGCAACCTTCTAGTTGCGCAGATATTGGTGGTCAAAGTACCAACTTTTTTTTAAATACATGTTTTTAATGTAAGATTTTAACACGTTCACGACCTCCGTCTATTCAATCCATCCATCAGCACAATGTTTTGAGTCCATTACACTGAGTCCTACTGTAAAACGTGACTTTTCACTACCAAAAAAAAGTCGTTTCCCAGCAATATTTTTTGCGTAAAATTAGTTAGTTTGATGTATGCTTGGTTGACGGCTTCGTCAAGGGTCTTGTTACACCCTGTATTTACGGGCGTTAGACGAAACAAGACGAATAAAATCGTAATCTCGCGTCTAGTGTCACACACCCGCTTGTCAGACCATAGCGTAGGTAACATTCGTGCGTCAAAATCCAAAATGTTCTGGATCGCAATTTTTGTATGACTTTATTCCCAATGTTCGCTCTATGATTCTTTTAAATCTCTTTGGGTTGACGGAACATCTAGTTGAGTTGTCCACTCGTTATTGGTACACGAACACTCAACTTGAGCTGTCCTACCGTAATACGGAGTTTCAACAGAATAAGTAGCCAGCCTATAGGTACAAGGTGAATTTTCCAAGTGGGCGTGTAGGCCAAATCCGAAACGATGAGAAATAGCGAAAAATGCTCAAAGGAGTCTCGAGTCCGATTTTGATGAAACCTAAAACAGCATCATTCGATTTTTGAAAAATCAATATTCCTAGCCAGAAATCGAAAGCATTGATTTTTTGAAAAAAAAAAACACTATTATACACCACTCCAAAGTGTCGCTACTATGGATCAAATTCTGGAAAGTAATGACATACGGCAAACTTAAGAAAAATCTAAAATGTTTTTTTCGTATTTTTTATTAATGTTCTTGTTTGATGAGTGATGACACCCGCAGCGCATTCGATTTTCACAACGTTATATTCTAATTTCAATATATTGATTGACTCTGCGCGGTTATAGGCCACAGTAAAAGAGCACTTGTAAGTTCTAATTGAAATTAGAACTAACAAGTGATTTTGCGCCAATAGTGATTTTGTTCGACGTTTCGTTTATTAAAATTGTAACTGTTTGCATACTGTTATGTTTTTACCAAAAACTAGCTGACCCGCTTAACTTCGTCTGCGTGCGCGCGTAGATAAAAGAAAAAGAGGGTTAGAGAGAGTGTGCGTATGCCATTGGGGACATTTTTTTGAGCTTTTTAAGAGGAACAATTCCGACATACATGACAATTGCGTAACTTTAACCGTTCACGCACAACGGAAGCTCTCAAAAGGAATAAATCCCTGTTTTTGAAACATTTTTCATTGGTGCTCCGCTCCTCGATAAATGGGCTATCCAACACTAAACTATTTTTTCATATCGAACCAGTAGTTCCTGAAATTAGCGCGTTCAATCAACAAAACAAACAAACTCTTCAGCTTTATATTATTAGTATAGATGAACTCTTTCCTATAATTTTCCTAGTCATTATTTCCCAGAATTTGATTCTTATTAGCGACACTATCGAATCGTGTAAAAAATACACACTGTATTATTACAGTGTGTATTTTTTTCCGAAATCAGTGGGTTCGATTCCTGGATAGGAAAATTGATTAAAAAAAGAAAACTAACGATGCAGTTTTAGTTTTCATCAAAATCGGACTCGAGACTCCTTAGAGAACTTTTCGCTATTCCTCATAGTTTTGGATTTGGCCATCCACAACCACTTGAAAAATTCAGCCTGTACATAAGTAACGGTAACTAGGTACTGGTTTTGTTACCACACTGCAGACGGTCGGTCGACTGTACCTAACTGCAAACAGTTGTAGTGAAATCTATCGTTTCTAAATACTTGGCTCCAAGTGTGTGTGGGTTGAGATTTTTTTTCACACATACGCGCTTCAGATCAGTTTTAGACTACTCTCATTTCTCATTAACTGTTTTTTTCTGTAGCATAACCAAAGTAACAGAACCGCCACAGCCACCAGAAGACATCCCTTTCATATCTGTACGGACACAGCCGAAGAAAAGTAAGTACTGCTTAGTTGGGGTTAGTTTCCACCAAGCGGAAAAATCCTCGCGCACTTTTTATGTAACTGAATATTTTATTTTATACTTGAAAGTCATTATGGACTGTAATACAGTCCTTTGTTATAATAATGACTTTAACTAAGTATAAAATTGGGCACTCGCGCAAGTTCGAGCTAAATATCTATAAAAAAATGCAAAAATAATATTTAACTTTTTTCAGAAACTAGATAGGTAAACAAAAATATTCGTCGTCTAAATCCTTTACCAAATGATTCTTTTTTTACTCCTTGGGAAATAATATTTGAAATTATAACAAAAACTAGTACGCGCGACTGCGTCGAATTTTATACAAAGGCAAAGTAGATCCTGGACTGTAGTCTTTTATTAAAAAAAGGGCGCCAGTATTTTTTCGCTTGGTGGAAATTGACCCATATGCTGGCATTCGTACAGTGCCCTACTCTGTCGTATCTAGTTATTCACAGTGAAGATGAATTTCTACAAAACCTCTCAAAAGTTTTTTTTGCGAAAGAAACATCTTGCCACATTTTTGAGTAGAAATGACACTTGTCGACAACACGATTGCAGGCATCGTCAGAGTAGTCACACTGGTCACACCTGGGATAGATGAGGCATGGTGGTGACAGATGTACTATCACGCCAAAATGAATCTGCTCACTTTTAAAACAAAATCCCGTGCACACGACATCCACATCTGTACACCACCGTTACTACTATTGGTCAGCACAAAGAGAGTGCGGGCCAATACTAAAAAAACAATAAAAAGTATACGACCTTTTTACATTATCTTTTGTTTTGCAAAAATTCTCAGGCTCTGTTAATGATCACAGATGTTTGACCACCCTTTTTGACTAATAGGAATAACACAAAAAAGGACCAATGAAGAGAAAGTTTTTAACTAAGCGCTTCTATAGCGGCCGGATGCTGCAAGCAAAAATAGTCCGTAAGGTGATCAGATTCATTTTGGGTCGATTGTACCTATCAGTGTACTAAGCAGCTATGCCACGCCGCGCCACTTTCTGCCATTCTGCTTCCTCAAGCATCTGTGCTTCGCTAGGCACATCACTTAGGCTTGCTAGAACATGTTACGTTCTCGGGCTGGTGGTTTGATGCGCTTAACATCGCTTCATCTGCCTAGCCTTTTCTTAACTAAGTTGGGGTCGGATGTTGGATGGGCTTATTAACTTCGATTAGCATAGAAACATTGTGCCAGCCTTGCTGATTACAGAGGTGACACAGCAAGCTGCGAGATTGCGTCGGCTGGAGATTCCGCAGAACCGCACGCGAGGCTACCTGGACCCAGCCACCGTGGAACAGCACCGGATGATCGGCCAGGTTCGGGGCTACAACAACAATTTCATGAATCCAGCTCAGGAACGCCTTGGGGTACGTAACAAACCCAAGCGTATTACCTACCTACTGGAAGTGTCTTAATTTTCAAAGATTGCTATGGGATTTTAACGATTTTGTTTAATTCTTTTAGCATTTCCGATCAAGTCTGGATCAGCAGCCGTACAACACAACAAAACTCAAAAGGCAGCGGTCGCATGCTGATGGAGACAGTGAGTGTTATTTTAGTTTTCTTTAAACTAAACGAATATGTAGGTTAAAGGTACATATACAGCGTGTAACAGAAAGGGTATAATCATATGGAATACTGTGGTACGGGCCATCAAACTGAACAACTTTCTCTATAGGACCACTGACCACTGACCACTTTTGTGTAGATAGTACCTACCCTTATATGTATGGCTAAATTTTGCTAAAGCTAAAGAAAAGTTTGAAAACTAGACGTATCGTGAAACATGACTCTGCCCCTAAATCCTTTTGAGGCTTTTCATTTCGACCAGTCGATAAGTTGGCACCGACCGTTAAACTGACTTCGTTTAGTACTTCTACATTGTCCTACACAGGTATGTGTAGCCATCGCACCCATCTAACCAACGAAGGGCAAGAGGTAGCCTGTGGGCGGGACGACATCGTCGACGAATTTGCTAACTTCGACGCGTTTAACCAACGGGCAGACTAGTAAGTTTCTTCATAGCTTATGATCTTGATGTCAGACTGGTTCATAAGAAAGTTAAGTTTCTTTCGTATACTGGGTTATATGTGTGTGAAACTTAGATCATGGAAAAATAAGTAATTAGTAAGCACCTACCTGGTACCTGGTAGGCACCAATGAAATTAGACAACCAGAAACTTCGGAGGGATTTTGAATAAGTTAAGTTTTAAAGCTCGCGGCTAAATAATAATAGTCGCTCGGGTCGATCTTTCGGTAAGCCGTGCCTGCCTAGGTTGGTCTATGGATGGGTGACCGCCGGGAGTTTCCCCAGTGCCTCGGAAAGCATTCTAAGCCGTTGGTCCCGGCTGTCATCTGTAGATCTTTCACAGTCGTTACAGGTAGTCAGTGGCCCAAAAAGTCTGACAACAATTCTTACCTAGGGGTATCGAACCTATTACCCGGTACTAACTGGGTTATGGAGGTCAGATAGGCAGTCGCTCCATGTAACATACATGCAACAACATGCATGCATGCATGTAACATTCAGCTGTATACGGTTAGACTGGAAGCCGACCCCACGTAGTTGAGAAAAGGCTAGGCAGATGAGGTGATGAAGTTCTACAGCTGCAAGAGCACTGGCCTGTTTGGATACGTCACTCTCTCTCAATAACATGCAAAGGCAATAATTAATCGCAAGAAACAGTTTTTCGTAAGTTGATTGTGAATTAATGGTAACTGGCAAAATTGGCATTCATTGCTCCTGCTAATACTACTCGTAATTTACTACAGCAAAAGCAGCCCCGTCACCAGCGGCAAGAAGACCACAGAAACGCGTCTGGTAAAACCAACAAATAACCGTCGAAGACATGTGCCCAGAGATGTTCCACATAAAGAAGGTAAATAAAACGTATACAGGATCTAAATCTATACTAATATTACAAAGAGGTATTTGTTTGTAAGTTTTTTATGTAGGAGGTAATCTCTGGATCTACTGAACCGGTTTTGAAAATTCTTTCGCTAAAAGGAAGCTACATTATCCCCGAGTGCCATAGGTTATACAGCGTGTAACAGAAAGGGTATAATCATATGGAATACTGTGGTACGGACCATCAAACTGAACAACTTTCTCTATGGGACCACCATCGAAATCGTAAAAAAAATATCAGCTGTCCTATACAAAATTTCAATACCTACTCGACCCAAATGTATGGGACAGCTGATTATTTTTTTACGATTTCGATGGTGGTCCATAAAGTTGTTCAGTTTGATGGTCCGTACCACAGTATTCCATATGATTATACCCTTTCTGTTACACGCTGTATTTACAACGTGTCCGTGGGATAAGTTTCGACAAAAACGCGAGCGAAGCCGCGGGCAACAGCTAGTTATATATAAAAGGTAGTAAGTATTAGTAGGTTCACTGGCTTTTATTATCAGCCTTTTAACGCCGCACTGCTTGGCAAAGGCTTCTTCTTATACTTACTGAGAACAGTATTGACTTTTAATCACCACCATAATTGCGGAAGCGATTTCTGTTTTTTTTTTTAATGTACTTTTCCAGATTTCGTGCCGATGTTTTCATGCACCGTTTGGAGAGAAGTGGTGATGAAATAAATTACACAACTGTAAAGTGCCTAGGTACACACAGCTCCATAAGTGGCTACCCTCCAAAATACATGTGCGTTCAAATCCGTGATAGGCCCAAGTTGGTTTTTGTATTTTGCCAAAACATTTCACTTTAATTAATGTATTTGTTTGGTGAGTAAATAAGTTTAAGTAAGATACAATTTTTATATTGTTTTTTTTTTTTTAATTCTATAAAAATTTAATACTTCTATAATTGCGTATAACGACATAGCTCGCGGTAATCAAAGGATGACCAATGTTTCGATGGGTCGAATCTCGTCCGGGTCATTTTTATGGATGTTTGAATTGCAAAGCTGTTATAGCAAAGTTAATACAACTAGGGTAACTTTGTCGTTTTAAGTGAACGTACACATCAAACGTTGTAGTTTTAACTTGAGGGTATGAATTAATTTAGTAAAGAAAAAGTAAGTAAATAAAACTCATGGATAGGTTTCAAATTATCTGACGATTAGACAGAGACCTGAAGATAAAGTGACGCGGAAGATATTATATAACAATTTCATCGCAATTCTTATGGGCTCGCTGGCTAGTTCGTAAAATCGGTATGAATATGACGACGTTCGGAGATGCGATGGTTTGAATCCAAGTACTTCAAAAACAGTTCATTGTTTTAACAATGAACTGTTTTTGAAGTATTTTTTAGATTTTTCGTAACGAATTCAATGTTGTAACGGTGTAATACTTTAAAACTTGAGGGGTTAACACATACTGACGCTGTTTGTACGTATGTCGGGCCTTTACAAATGGATAACCACTGCTCAGTGCACAGCTAGATAGATATTTGACGAATTATTGTTCGCAACTTAGCTTAAAATTAAAAACTTCCGTAGAAAACATTGACCTCTTGAAAAGATCTCTTACTTCTCCAACCCACGTAAGGCTCCAAACACTTGAAACTAACTGTCAAACCTTTTAAAATCACCACCTAACAAAGTAATATCGTGATTTGTACAGAACGAGCACCGGCAGATCACTGGCACGGCGGACCGCAGGGAGAAATTCCGGCACCTCGCCGCAGACAGCCCCTCCACAGGAACATGCAACAGCCGGGTACGGAGCTTGATATCCTTATCTTATTATAACAGTCCAAGTCCATGAAACATGCTTGTTAGCTGCCAGGCAGATTGAATCGAGTGGTTAAAGCTCACGTGGTTATTGCGATTTGCTTAAGACAACACCCTCAAATACCTTATTCTGTATGTCTTCATTTGTCTAAAAAAACCTTAAAAAAATTGTGATCCACGACCGCCCGAAGTAAGAAAGACCGTAGCGCGTGTCTACACGGTTTACACTTACCCTAAGGGCTCATTTACAGAGACGCGGCGCGTTGTGCGGCGTCGCCCCCTTTCAATTCAAACATAAGGCGATGGATGAGCGCGTTTACGGGGAAGCGATTTTACGCGCATTTGCTTTTAAAATGCAGCGTTGCCCGCAGATGATACCGCTGCGGTTAACGCGGCGTCACACGCGCAAATACGAACATATGGCAAGATGACACCGCTGCGTCGCATGCAGCCTTTAAAACGGCGGTGCACGCCCTGCGTCTTCGTAAACTTCATCGTACATTGCCATAATTATGTTTGTGTTTGGGCAATGGGCGTGTGATAACGCGGGCCGCTGCACGCGTTACCTCTCCGTAAACGAAAAAAACGCGCAACCCGCCGCCCGACGCGCCACCCTACGCGCCGCGTCTCCATAAATGAGCACTAAGTAAGGCAGTGCGTGTAACCAACTTTAAGAACATTGGAATTGGTTTCGTGTAATCATTATCTATTTTGTTGTTGAAACGACAGTAAGACAGGTAGAGGAGCGACCGGTTGTGGAGCTGTTCAACAAAAGCCGGATGATCCCCCCCAGCATGCGCCGAGAGGGCACGGCGCCAATGACCGCTGCGCCCATGAACCCCTTACCAGCAATATCGCTCGACAAAAACGGTAAAAAAGTTCTCTAATCAATATATGCTATGCACCTCCTTTCCTACACATCTAGCCGAACCGCCAGCCCCTTGCAGGATTTCTATGGATGCTGACGTCCTATGCTATAATTACTGTCTTTATTTGCCTCGGACGGATGAAAACTTTTCGATCTCACATCGGCAAATACTTCTTAAGACTTACTTCAAATATGAATTTTCTTACGCAGCAACTACGAACCTACGCAACAACACAACACAACAGTACAACGCACTAGGAACCTTATTGCAACGTTATTCACGTTCCCTATCACTTTGATTTTGACAGTGATGCCAAATCTGTGCTAAAATGCCTGTGGAAGGAAGGAAGTAGATATTGTTAACTATCCATGTATCTATACTACAGATATGTTTTTGTTTAGTTGGTCTCTTAGCTGCTTTAACGCCTTAAGGTTGAATGTCTGGGTAGAATTTGTCTTTTTAAGTGATATTGTGGTATTTTAATGTGAACCTGACGTGACTTTTCCGGTTTGTTTTTCTGAAAGACAAGAAGTAATTACTTGTTCGACTTTTTATTCATGCAGTTTCAATTAACTAATAAAACGACTTTTCAGTTCGCAACGCCCAGAATTTCCAAGATGAACATGAAGAAAATGAATGTCTGGAAACTATGCCGATATCAATGGAACCTAAACAAGTTGGTTAAGATATTATTAAATCTCTTTACAATCCGAGAAACCTGCTTTGCGCCTCATGGGCGCACTCACGCTCAGAGAAACCGAGCCTATTGAATTTATCTACTTATGAGAAAAGGGGGTATAGGTATTATCATGAGTCACTTTTGTCCATCCAGGATAGTTGGTCTTTATTTCCTTGTTGCCAATATTGACCGGCGGGCCGCTGCCGCCGTCGGCGCCGTGCTGCCGTGCTGCCGTGCCGGTGATGATCGTCTTCTATTGCGAAAGCGCCTCATGCAGACAATACCTAGTCGAAAATATGGTTAACGGAGTGTTTGAAAATGTGCAGCTTTTTGTCCTTTTTATTATCTGTGTGACAGTCTTTTAAGGTCAAATACTCGATGTGCCATTAAAAGCCTACGTTTCCTCCAGTGATGTGTAGCGAGGAATGTTGTCGTAAAACTTACCAACTACAAAGCTAACTACTTATTCATGTTTGTCAAAAGGCCACGCATCATCCCCGCCGCATTAAATTCCGGAGCCGTCGGTACGAGATGCCAACCGTGGCCTCGCAGATGAAGCAGGCAGGCATGCGCAACTACTACGGCAGCTCCAACCACACCAACATCCCGTTCGTGGTCAGCAAGAGCACCGCGCCCTCACACAACATCGGCGTCAACATACAACAGGTGAACTAGATGTCTGCCATTGTTTCATCAGCTCTAGATATAACTAGCTATCGACAATTTTCTCGCTCGTCATATTAACGACTCCAGGCGCTGTGTCATTAATGCTAGGGCCACATTATCGGACGAATGTTCGTGTCGGGTTGTCCACGAATATTCGTTTGGCGATGTTCCTGTTCACATTAGCGGCCAAATCGCAATCTGCGAATGGTGATGTGTGTGCGGGCAATAATTCATTCGAGCGTAGTAAAATGGAGTAGGTGGTTGCTTTGTATTACATGTCGGGGAATAATTATTTATTACAATTTTATCATTTGAAAAACTAGAAACATTTAGAAACCCTACAACATATAATTATAAGTATCAAAAAACCCGACTACAAATTGTATTATGTACCTACTGTATATTTATATAATATTTGTAATCTCCTTTTAATTTTATTCATTTTGATACACACGATAGGTAAGGTTAAAAAAAAAAATTACGACTTACAATTTAGCGCCAAAAATCCGCCATTTTGTTTTTTTTTTAAAACAACTTTCTCAAGACACTTGGGTTTTTGCGACGAATCTAATGATACCGTAATCGTCGAAATCCATCCAGTCATTTGGAAAATACGAGGTAATAAATAAATTTACAAAGAAACACAAGATACGCGCGAAAAACATAAACCTTCCTTGGCATGTGCGTTACAGTGAAAAAGGAGATGGTGGATAACTAAGTCCACGCTGCAACTGTAAAAAGTCTGTCGATGTCGGCCGTTCAAAACCCTGAAAACAGGACCAAGTAACACGCTCTCTGGGGCTGAAGTCCTGAACATGTTAGTAGGGATAGGAAATAGGTATAACAAATCGGGACATTTCATCAATATCAAAGTCGAGTGTTTCTTATTTCTAGGTGTTAAATGGGCTCAAAATTCAACAACCACTATCTGGCATACCGCTGACTATCGCACATCATATGGGTAAGACGCATGTTTGTTATTTCGAACGTATTTCCATAAATATGATACGACACAGACTTGGCCACTTAAGGGCGGATATTGTTCCATTAATTCCTTTGAAACTGTCTAGATGTGGCTTACGGAATTAAGATTCGCCACACTACCACGACTAGTCTTAAAGCAAAACACAAAAAATCCGACGAACGTTATTAAATAGGCCAGATGCAAATGAAAAGCTTGAGCCCCCTATACTCCTAAGTAAAAGTTAACAGAGTAATTCAATTATTTATTTTTCAGGCTTGGGCCACGTACCCGCGTATGGTGCAAAGAGGGCACTTTCGGTAAGTCTAAATCAGTACTTTTCTGTCTATAATGTCGCGCCACTTCCGTGTATTCAGAAAAAAAGCACCATATAGCATGGAATTCCCTATACCAGCATATCCCAACCCAACTTGACCAAAAAACAACCAATACAGACCAGCCCGCGTAGGAACGGGTTTTTACGATGAAGAATCAAAAAAAATACAGATTGTGGAAAGATTTCTATGGTTGCAAGCATGGCGATGTTAAAAATGTATGATAGACATGTCAAGTTGTATAGAAACAGCTTTGTCGATTCTTGGTAGAATAGAGATAGTAGCAGCAGTCTGGTGACCAGACTTAAGGCGAGGTTACAGTAGTTTTTTTAAGATTTTTGAACGTCTGGAAATCTGATTATATATGATTTTTTTATTATGTAAAAATCATTATCTATACAATAAACATTGAACATACCGTCAAGTAAATCGTAAAGATAGACCTGATTGAGGTTAGACGTACGTCGTTTGCTCAACAAAAATTCCCCCCGCTTTTACTCTTTAGTAATAGCGTAGCCCCGCGCAATGGGCGTTTAGGCATGCCACAGCGAAGCGTAATGTAGTTGGTAAATAGAGTTCTCGTGTATCTGGATTACGTTTTCGTGAAATGGTAGTTAATGGGAAGGTAGGGAAAAGAAAATACAATTATATTTCTAGGTAGTGCGTACAATGGGGTATTTTCCTGAAAAGTCTATTTAGTCCGTCTGTTAGTTCACCAAACAATGATGAACTCGTATTTTTTCTTTTGTTACATAATCAAAAAATGATGACGATACAGCGCATCAAAGTTCAAGAGAGGGGTCGATAGTCTTTAAATCAAACTTCATTAGCACATGAATAATTTTAAGTTTTCCGTTGCCTACTCAAAGGAAAAACGAAACCCCTTTACAAATGATTTATATTTAGGTTTGGCTTACAATGCGACTGACCTTTTCGTTAGTAAAGCCGTGATATCTTACGACACGGGTAGATGTGTAATCTGAATTAAGTAAGACATAGGGTAATTTTTCGTCCCGGTAGTTCGTAAATATCGGAAATTATCCCTGAGGATCGTCCCTGAGGGATAATTTTATAAAACTCGAGCCAAGCCGCGGCCTAACCGTTAGCCTAGTAATGAGCCCTACACTTCATTGGCTGGTTGACAATGCACCGGGAGTAGGTATGCGTCTGTAATAAATAATAAAATAAATAAATAAATATCGCTGGACATTACACACAGCGCCATCTAGGTGTCACACTAAGCAACGAGGCTTGTGTCGTGGACACCAGATAGTCGATAATACTACATAGATACTTTTTGTTTGTAAATACATACTTATTATACATATAAACATCCATGACTCGGAAACAAATGTCCATGCTCATCACGCAAACATTTGCTCCTACCGGGATTCGAACCCGGGACCCTAAGAACGTAGGCAACCCTAAGGCAGCCTCACTACCGCTGCGCCATTCGGGTCGTCTGAATAATGTGACCACTAATAATGTGACCAATGTCCACGTAATGTAATAGTTCAGAACTTCAGATTTTAAGCATTACAGTGCGCAACCTGTAACGATACAATTTGTAGAATAATCACTGTAGAGAATCGAATGTTGGATTACAGGTGAATAGGCACACACCGGGAGCATCTATTAGTCACTCAAAATCGAATCTTGGATTGTTAGATTACAGGCTCAGGCGCCTTTACGTAGTAATAAGTTTTAATAAATAAAAAACAACCATTTTCACAAATGTCGTTTGCTCTTAGAACCAGCACCCGTCGTTGGACCACCACAGCGAGATCAACGCGATACGCGTGGGGCGGCGGCTGCTGCGGCTGCCCTCCTACAAGTACATCTCCTACAACCGCATGCTGAACCTGTACCGCGAGGGCGACGGCATGGTGCCTCGCTTCCTGCGCGCCATCGCCCGCCCACACTACTTCTATACTTCCATGTACAAGTGAGCGCTTGCTAGGTTTACTTGCTGCTAGTATCAAAAACATCTTTCTTAACTTTCGCATTCTGATCTAACTACTAACTTACTTACTAACACAAATATTATATTCTAACCGTGTCTAGAATGTGTATCTAATTATAAAATAAGCTTAATATTTAATTTATTTATTTAAATAATTAATTCATTAATAATTAATTATAAAATATTATTATAAATATAAATTAAAAAATGTAAATAAATAAAAATATTAAAATGTTTTATTAAAATAATTAATTAATTTATTATTAATAATAATTAATTCATGAATTTATTGTAAGCTTTTTCGCTCCATTTTTAACTACCACATATTTTGTTGTGTATTAATGTTTCAAGCAGTCTCGTGATAAATCGGGAGGACTTTGACTGCGTCACGTCACGTAGACGTATAAGATCTTTTGTTTAAACCACAATTTCGTCGTGTATTAATGTTTCAAGCAGTCTGGCGATGACTCGGGAGGACTTTGACTGCGCCACGTCGAAGGGGCGTGGTAGCCACGAGGCCAAGCAGAGCCTCGCAGAGTACGCGAGCCTGTACCGCGAGTACGAACACATCAACAAGTGTATCAATGAAGGCAACTGCGAGCCGGAGCTGGAGCGGCGCAAGGAAGAACTCACCAAGGCACTAGCTTCCCGCGAGGAACACATACGTCGAGTGAGACAGTATTCAGGGTGTAACAAGACCCTTAACATAGCCATCAATCAAGCATTCTGTACATCAAACTAAGTACCTAACTTTACGCAAAAAATATTGTTGGGAACCGATTTTTTTTTTGGGGTGTAAGTCATTTTACGGTAGGACTCAATGTAACGCACTCTAAACATTGTGCTGATGGGTGGATTGAATAGTACAGGGGTCGAGGAGGTGTTTCAAGATAAGTTCTTACATTAAAAATATGATATAAAAAAAAAACTTGTGGAAAAGTTGGAAGTTTGACCCCCAATATCTCCGTAACTAGAAGGTCTCCAGGTATGGTCTAGAACAAAAAAATGATCGCAATGATAGGGAGAACAAATGCTTTTCAGCTTCGTTAAGGGTCTTGTTACACCCTTTATAAATAGCTTACATAGTCCGTACTCCCCGTCTCGAAAACAGTGAACAAACTGCTCCAGGCCACCGTAATTTCTATTCTTGTAGATCAGCAACTTGGCTATTAGATTTCTAGTACCTACCTAGTCAACGTGTTTTCCTTCCGGCAGGTGGTTCAAGAGTATCGAACGGGAGCTGAGACGGAGGTACCGATACGAACGTCCGTGTCTACGGCCGAAGACGCCTTCCGACACTCGACCTTCAAGGTTGCGGAGGGTCAAAAGTAGCGCGCCGTCGCACCGTCGCGTCGTCAGGGTCTACGTACACTGCCGCCTGACACAACACAAAAACCCAAATACCCAGTGTGCGCTTCAAAAACGTCGCCGTTATACCCACTATAAAGTAGTAGCAGGCTACCACGTTCAAATTATTTGGTTGAACCGAGCGGTAGAATATTTACGTGTAGAGCGTCATCTAAATTCGTGAAAAACTATCTAAATTCGTGTCGAAATGTAAAAATTGTAAAATAGAAGTAGAGGTCATAGGAAAATCTTATTTCGTTTCTGTTTTGTTGTGGGTTAATTACATACGTTTTGTTGAATGTTCATTGTTGGTCTTCGTCATGGGTACCGGCAGAACTGTCTCCAGGGGGGTGCATCTACAGTTCCATGAAACCAGCTCGAAACCTTTTTCTCTCCACCTCGGATATGTTAGATTTTCGTTTGTCAATTCGAACAAGGAGTAGTTTTCTCGATTTATACAGAAAAGTCTCACCATCTTCCTGGCCTAGTCCCATTCTACTCGGGGTCGGCGCAGCACGTTTTCTTCTTCCATTCTCCCCTGTCAGACGTCACGGCATCATTTACTCCTTTCTCTCAGGTATTTAGCGAATTTGTCCTTTTTTAGCTGTTGGGCATTTTACGAATTGGGCATTATTGCACCCCTTGCACCCTGCTGCCAGCGCCCATGGACTCTTCGTACGTGTGCTTTAAACACATAATTATCTAATTTTAAACTTCGAATAAGGTTGTGAACGATTCTGCATCTCCTTTTCCCGCCATTCGACTTTCGCAATGGTCCAATATTTCAAAGCTGGACATACAAGCACAGAGAAAAACTACAACTAACTTACGAATTGTAATGGGTACTTTCTTCGATGAATTTCTTTTTATTTCTAATAGTAACTGAAGTTCAAACCTTAAACTGTCAATGTGCGTAAGTGTAATTGAAATAACTTGGCTAATAGTGCATTTACGCTGACAATGACAAGTAAGTTTCAGTGCTATTTCATGAAAGTAGTGTCAAGGGATAGTTTGTTTCTTCGAGTAAAATTGTTTACAGGTTCTGATGGATGATTATAAGCGTACCTACCTTAGAAGCTGTGCGTTTTTAATTAGTAGGTTCTTACGTCAAATTTTAACTGAACGAAAGTTCCGGGGAAGCTCCCCGTTTGGACTCGTGCTGGAGAGTGGCCTAACCGCAAGCACAATCCTTCCGTTGTCGTCTGTGCCGTGTCGGAGCTTCTTAATCAGTCCCATATTGTTGTTCACTGCCTTTGGCAAGTATTGGAATTTGATATTTATGTCGAAGATAATCTTTATTATGAGTAGTAAAATATTTGTAAACGATGTTTTAATTTAAAGAAGTTTGAATACATTTCCTTTGACTTCTTAATTATTTTTTTATTAATTCCTTTATAAAATAAAAACGATTGAAGGGAATAAGACATGAACTCTACTAAGCAATGAACATACCTACATCTTGGTATGCAATTGCAGATTTGCAGATCGTAATTACTATAATCCATAGACTTTAATATACACAATGTATTACCTACTTCTAGTGATGCAATACGTAGCTAAGTTCGTTTTATCGATATATGTAATATAATTATGATTTTTATAACATGAAACAGTTTGACATATTTTATTATGTACACATAGTTAATAACAACGACGAGTTGATTTACATTCTGTAACTTATCTACATAATAACTAGATTTAAAATAGATAGACATAGTATGATAACCTTAGACCGACCGAAGACCTTAACATATTTGATAATCACCGACGAACATAACGTTAAAGTTGCTCGTTAAAAAAGATTTAACTCTATTTACACAGAAATAAATAACGATATCTTATTATTTTAAAACTTTCGCTAATACATATACATAGATCATCTAGAAGTGCCACATCGTTGGTGGGAAAGAAGAAACATGCACTTTTCATGTCAATTATCGATAAAGTAGGTACCTAGTCGGTTATCCCGAACGTTTATAATATGTATATAGAACGATTATTAACTAATAAATAAAAATATAACTATACTTATTTCATTAACAATATGTATAGAGAGCGATTGAATTGGGTGCTGAATAAGACCGACAAATGGTGACCACATCTCCTAGTCATCTATATCAAGCGCTTTTTTGGATACGAAATTAAATCGTTGAATTTTCGTAAATATTAGCAAATTATAGCACGGTACCATACATTATAACACGGTATGTATTTAGTGTGAGGCTTTTATATAGCTTCAAAACAACTACCACTAAAAATGAATGAGATGCAGTCACACCATTACACATAATTCTGTAACTAGCAGACGTTTAGTTGCGTGTGTCGGTGGACGAGGGCAGGTTCTCGCCGTCGATCTTGTGGCGCGTGGCCTGCATGTAGGCTTCCGCGGCCAGGGTCGGCCAGGCATCCGCAGGCGCACCGGGGGCCCCGGCCCCGGCCCATGCCTCCGACGTCGACACCTCTGCTGGCCTCTCCACGCTCTCGGCTGTCTTTGGTGTGCAGTCCAAAGACAGAGACTTTGGTGTCTCAATCCTTTAAAAAAAGACATACAAAAGTCAGTAACAAACTGAAGTTCCCCCTTTTCTTTTGAAATTCGTTTAAAAACTATCGAGTTGAGATCAAACTCCTTTTTGTGGAAGGAAAAATAATGATGAATACATTATTTCAGAAATATAAACGAACTAGCACTTCGTCCGCACAAATTGTGACAGCTCGGCCAAAATGCATGACATAAATATAATTTTTAGCCTTTAGCACCCACGAATAATGTATCTTAATATCAGTGAACACATTTTTAGAATTGGATCATTAATTCCGAAGATTACCCCCTACATACAGACTTAAAAACAAATATTACCTCACATAAACTGTGACTTACGGGATATCTTCCGTGATTGTCTATAATTTTGAGCTCCCGATATTTCGACGCTGTTGCAAGCGCCATGATCGCGGGTTGACTGGAGAATGCGGGTGGAATGGTGGATGGCAATTATTTACCAAAATTAAAAACAATCACGGAAGATATCCCGTAAGTGATAGTTTATATGTAGTTGTAAACCGTGAAAGCTTAAAACAGTGTTTAAATATTACCTCTTTAAAATATTAGTAGGTTTAGATATAGATTTATACAAAAACTTTGGTTCCATTTTTCTATAAACTCTCTCTACCTATCCTATAAGTAAGACAAAGTGCGGTGTGGGCATTTAGAGAAAAAATACCTCACGCGTTCTGGTGACTGCATGGCGTCGTTGGTGCTGGATATCTCCAGGTCCTCGGCATAATTCATGTGTAGCTTCTCCCCCTCACTGCGCTGCTCTTTTTCTGAACAAAATTACAATAGGTTAGTTGACTCATCATATAAAGAAATTTAAAGAAAATGTTTATTTCATAATCTAGTAATTAGTCGAAGGAACCTAATTTGATTCGATTTAAATTCTTAAAAGTATAAATGACTGTACAATTTTTTATTTATTCTTTTCGATGATTAGTTGTGCATTGCAATGTCACTTTTCCAATTTTTTTCGGGAACCTTCCCTTGTGACGTATAAAGAAGTAGGACAACTGCGCAAAATTTCATCAATATCGGTCCAGTAGTTTACGAATCCACGAACGAACGAACAGACATTGTTTTTTTATATATAGATTTGAAGCGCCGAAAACATTAAGATTTTTTTTTAGTTATAATATTATATTTTTTCTAACTATTTTGTGAAATTATATTTTTAAAGTTTTAGGGCTGATGACGTGATCAATATAATAGTGTCCTATTTATATGCCCTTCAGCGATTCCCGTGAGTGACACTCTAATGACAGTTTTGTTTTTATTGGCTAATCCACGTGAAGCTAACGGCTCGTTAATATAGGCAGGATACGCGCGAAATCAAATCGTGCGGTTTGGAACCGCAAAATTGTGTTTGGAAATTCGGACAGCGTCAGTTTGGAAATGGAATGGACGAAGAAATAATATATTTACTGTAGTTGCTCATATAAAGAAAAGCAAAAGGCAGTATTAGGTGTCACCGACTTTTATAAGGCGTCGTTAGTCTTAATAAGTCCTTAAATGATGATATAAATAGGATCCCACGTGATTCTGAAACCGCGCGGTTCCTGTCGATATTTCACGAAATTCCTTCTTTAAAGAAAAATAAAGGTTAGCCACATATTTTCAAAAATATAAATGAATTGAAGTAGTTTTTCTTTTTATTTTAACTGGAAAGAAATCGTCAGGGACCGTATATTCCTCGAAATGATTTTGCAATTTGCTCAATTATTGCAAAATGGACAATCTCCATTGCAAATGACGTTTGGTTGTTTACAAATTGCATGACGTCAGTCGTCACATCATTGTGGTTAATATAAACAGTTAAATTTTTTTTTGACAATAGTTTTTAAAACTAATCTACTACTAATCTATGTAAAATCTAAGTTTGCTATGACTGTTCAGCAAAGCTTTTTATTCATTTAGGCCTAAGAAATCAAAGAAGAAAAAAGGAGAGGAGCTATCCTTTACTAGAAAAAGCGGGACACAACAATCTAGCATGAAATTTCCATGTCAAATGTCTTTTTAATAGGTATTTTTAATCCCCGACGCAAAAAGTTTGACCGCTATGTGTTTGTATGTGTCTGTCTCTGGCAGCGTAGCTCTTAAACGAGTGAACCGATTTGGATGCAGTTTTTTTATTTGAAAGATAGTTAGTTTCTTGGCAATACTCCCAACCAGACCCGCCGACCACATATCTAAGAATCAATGCATTCTTAAATATGTTTTTATCAAAATCGGTGCAGCCATTTACTAGTTGGGGTTTTTTAAATTTTAAATTTAATGATTATCCTTCTGTGGTCTACCTTTATAAGAATAAACAACTTCAGCACATTGTTTTATACAGGTAAGAGGGTGCAACCGAAACTCCAGTCCTATCACTGTCATTATTCCTCTGACAATAGCAACGTGACAGCTACC
Source organism: Eugnorisma glareosa (assembly GCA_947578425.1). NCBI lineage: Eukaryota > Metazoa > Arthropoda > Insecta > Lepidoptera > Noctuidae > Eugnorisma > Eugnorisma glareosa. The sequence goes on from OX387957.1 coordinate 28,201,831, forward strand.
TTCTTGCAACGAAAATAAAGACCTCCTGTTAGTGTCAGCAATAATCGAACCGCAACGTTATCGATTGTTGTAACGTGATCTTGCATCACTGTCCAAACTTGTAACGATCTATTTATTTTATTTTATTCGGGAAACTTACAGCTAATATAAACAATGTTCCTAAACAATACAAATTTGAAGGCCATTTACAAGTTTCCACAGATATACACTTGAAACAGAAAAGAAAACAAAAAAAAGGTAGGTACAAAATACTATAACATAAATTTACTATAACATAAATTACAAACAAATTACCGCGATCGAATAATACAAATTACAAAATAAAAACAATTAAAAAAAAAAAAACAGATTTAAAATCTAAATTCAGACGCAAACAATTACTTGTCTGTAAAAAAGCTTTTCACTAACAAATGCTTAAGCCGAGAGACGCTGAAACACTATCTAATGTAACATCACGCCTGCAATCCCCGAAGGGTTAAGCAGGGGTCTGTGTATCTAATAGTACACCCTCATTTCGCCAGTTAATGTCCAAGTCCCATGTAATAGGTGGCGAGCCTATTGCTTTCAACCGGGTGCAAATCCAGACTCCGTGTCTGCTACTGAGGCATTCCTGATGGAAAACCCCAATAACACTGCCTGACCTGGGAATCGAACCCAGGACCCCATGCTCGGCAGTCGTGCTTGCGACCATAAGGCAGTCCAATTTAACTATCTACCTAAAAAAATGTTGTATGTTTATTTGTCTCTGTTTTGTTTTCGTATTTTTTTTGTTGGTTATTCTTGCAAAATTGTTACATTATTAGAAGAAGTCTGCTCTGGAGTTATCCTGGAGACATTATACAGTTAATGCTTTGATCTTTTACCATGTTCATGCGTCAATTTAATACGTTTTCCATTAATAATTCACCCTCACTAGCTCACCGCCTACCGACACCGCTTCTATTTTTAGGCGATCAATATGCCATCAATGGACCGCAGTTCACCGAGTTGCACTAAATCGCAACACAGAGCGAGTGTGGGTCGGGCGCGGATCGGGTCGGGTCAGTACGTATGTCGGGTGTAATTTCGTGTAATCAGAGCGTATTTTTTTAACGCGTATACGCTCGTACTGGCTTACACGATCGTACTAGTTGCGCGTGTGATTGAAAGACACGCGCTTTCAATAGAGGTAATAAAATACGCTAACCTGATCCGAAACCGTTATAATTATGTACGAACAGCGTACGCGGGAATGGCGCGGGTCGGGTCGGGAGTATGGACCCGCACCAGCTCCCTGTGTTTGTTGCACCTAAATTGCGATCGATCAACGGCGATTTAGAAAAAAAAAACATTGTGGCATCGATCGACCAAAGCGTTACCCGCGCCCGACCCGCAGTCGCTCTCTGTGTGTGTTCCTTTTAAATTAAACCTATCAAGCCTCGACAAATGAAAACATTCATATACACTATCGATAAGATTCGCCCGCGTGGATGTCAGAAATTTTCACATAGAAAGCTACGACCGGATTAAGAGTACCCATACCTCATAGCCCTAACCTAGGTCATGATCTACATACGCGCCAAATGTCATCCAAACAGCCATGAAAAAATAATAGAGAGGCAGGCAGTTACTTTCGGTTTTATGAAATCAGTATAGATGAATGAGCTATGAACAATCTCTGTTATTCTCGGCCATCCTGGACTTCTGAAAGGTACAAAAGAAACAGCAGCGTTACCATCAACGTTAATGGCCGACTCTGGCCAGCCGAGCGAGTCGCCCTCTACGTCGACGGGCTCGTCCTCCGCATCGTAGGGCCGGGGCTCGCGGGGGCGCTCCTCCCGCCTCTCCTCGTCAAGGTCGTAGCCCAACATGCTCTCCACAGTGTGATGGCGCTTACGTGTGCGCAGCTTCAGCCGCCGCTGACGATTGGCGCGGATGCGCTGATATGTCTGGTAAAACGTTTGTATCATCAGGAAACATTTGCAGTAGTGGTCTCCGTAGGTACAACCCAGTCAAATTACCTCTGATCCTGTAGGTGACGACGCATCGGCAAACGTATGCGACTATAGGCATTTTAGAAGAGCATCGTTTTCCAGACGTCCAGAGATAAAGTAACCGTGTTGTAAACTTTCAATTAGGAAATCGCTTAGGTGAAATATTTGAATCCGCTCGCAGAGCACTGCGTCGTCTCAATTTAAAACAAGGTAGGTAATATGGCTAATTGAGTGAAAGAAAAATTTCGGTTTCCATCACTAGCCTGTATGATACAGCCTCACTCTACGACACCTGTTAGAGCACACATAGATCAGAGGCGCGCGCGCGCTGTATTTCATACAGCTGTTCGTGTTATTGTGTTAAAAGTGAATAGGTATAAAAAAAACATTTATTTGGGAAAGTTGTTTATTTTCATGAGTACAATCACGTGTATATAAGTATAGGTCACTATTAACCAGTCACCCTATAGAGTTCGGACAAATGAAAAAATCTAGGGTGATGTCACAGGATCGGCGGCCAATTCACCGGTCCGAAGCGCGAAATTAACTGTTCACCAAATTATTCTCGCAATAAAGCCATGGTTTCACGTGGTGTGTGGCAAGTAGGCTTTTAAACTTTTCGATGGTATATCAAATCGTGCGTCCGGTAGGCCGATTATGTTGAACGTAAGTTAAAATTCCTCTAAACTCTAGCCCTCCTATTAATAAACACAGATTAAAGTTATTCCAAGTTTAAACCTTTGAAAATGTATGGTTATTCCTTTGTTATTCCTGGTGTAATTTTATTCCGTGTTTATTAATAAGAGGGTAAGTGTACGAAACATCTTCCTTGTAGAACGCTGATTTTCGTAATGCAGCTGAATTATTTGTAGACGCTGTGCCGGGATAGAAAGACTGTGTGTCATGACAAACTATACTGAACAAAAATACGAGTACAATGATAGGTTAACATGATTCACGCATCCTAAAAAATCTTTATTCAAATTAGTTCCTATAAATGAATCATCCATTACAATCCTACAACAGACCTTCAATCTTTTGTTTGTACGTTTCTTGAGCAAGAAAATCGTCGATAACTCGTCGCTTCCTCGTCGGCGGAGGCGCGCGGCTTTGAGACGGATGCTTAAAATTTAAATCTTGTATAAAACTCACAATATGTAGGCAAGCATATTATAAGTTAGGGGATTACATCGATGATAAAAATGCTTGGCTCAATGCTGGTCCTGCTCCACAACCATAGGGGCAAACTAATCAGAAGCTCATGTGAAATTATTGTGGAAGCTGCAGAAGATTGTAAAAATATCTTTGCATTGTATAGATTCAATCTCTTAGTATTATATAACTGCATAGCACATGTGTGAGTACTATGTACTGTAAAGCTACCATTTACATTTAGTTATCCTTTATTGACTCGAATGTGCCCTGGTGGCTGAGAGAATGTCAGGCTCACTCAAATGTCTCGCTGATAGTGGCGGGTGTGTTGGGTCGTTTAGTTCCCTTCAATATGGTTGAGCTGAATGGGGCTGATGCATGCGTCATGTTCGTGAACGGGCGCTGTCAGTTGGGACTGGTCATCTCTTAGCTGCCACGGTTTATTTTAACTACATTGTTTTTAAATTGCTGATAGTTATAATCTTTTACTCTGGACGCTCTTAATGTGCACGTCTTTCTACATCGTTCTCACATATATGTATAATCTCAACATGAATGATGTAACCAAGATCTTGTAACAATATTTTGATTGAAAAGAGTGTCCATGGAGTTTCTTGCCCATTCTTCTCCATAGAGATCTATTTGTTTTGGAATGGGCAACTACAGTACTTTCACAAGTTATTATGCCTTGTGTCTGTGACTGCAGCTTCGCCTTTGTTTTTCTGACTTTCAAAAGTGCCTGCTAAGGTCTAATTTAAATAAACGCTTTGAGTTTGAGTTTTTGAGTTTTAAAGCTCAATGTGCCATTATGCCAAACTATTTACTTAGACAGGGTATAACAGGACCCTTCACGCAGCCGTCAACCAAGCATTATGTACTTACATCAAACTAAGCACTGTGAAAAATTGCAGAGAAACTTTGTTTTTGGTGTGAATAATCATGGTTTACGGTAGCGCTCAATGTTGCACACTCAAAACATTGTGCTGATGGATGTTTTGAATAGTCGTGGAGGTATTTAAAAGTTAAAACATTTCAAATTTGTACTTAAAAAAAACGTTGTAACTTTGACCTTCAATATCTCCGTGGCTAGAAGGTTCCCAGGTATGATCCAGAACAAAAAAATGATCGCAATGACGGGAAGAACAAGGGTGTTTTTACAACGTTTATGTGAGTGAGTAGGTACCTCCCAGCGAGCGTCCTCATCCTGGTGGTGCAGGGGGTGGTGCGGGGGCGCGGGCGGGTCGCGCGGCAGGGCGCTGAGGCTGTACAGATGCTGCAGCTCCTGTAGGAAGTGCGCCTGCGCCACGCCCGGGCCCAGCCGCGCGCCGCACACGCCGCACGACGACTTGCGCTCGCCATCCGCTGCACAAACAACATTACATCACAACTGTTTTCCCCGAAGAGTTAGGCAGAGGGGCACCTTACTCGACTTACCCTACTTATTAGGGTATTTGATCTGCCTATAATTCATTGCAATATAATAGAAACTGGCCACGACAGCGGCCGGCGAGCGCTACATCCAAGTTCCTTGCATCAGTATATTTTTCTTTCTTTTATTTACCATCGGAAGTAGATATATTTTATAATTTCCCATCTAAAATCTACTACTGCGGTAGAAACAAAAGTAATGGGATTACCCGTATTACTACTGGTGGTAGGATTGGTAGTCACACGGGCACGTCAAGACACTGACGGTATAGAGCCCTCGACTTAAAAAGGAGAAGAAGACGGTAGGTGGTTACTCACGTGAGAAGAAGTCGTGTGAGTCAGTGCAGGTGGGTGCGGGTGGGGCGTCGTCGTCCTTGCAGGGACGCGGCGAGGCGGACGCGGCCGATCCCGGGGAGCTCGTGTCGTCTCGTGCCGCGTAACCGCCGTGCCGGTACAGGGGCGGCGTGCTGCTGTCGTCGCGGACATTCTGCTTCATAACAAATAAATGAAATGAAAAATAGCCAAGACTCACGAGTAAGGGACCTTGTGCACTATACGCGTCCACGATCACGACTTTTGAGCGCAGCGGTCCGACTAGTATTCAGTACGGCGACTAGTCGTGGTCCAGTAGTGCGCCAGATCCCTGTAGGAGCCGCACCATTGCGGTCCAAAGCTAAGCTTCGCTTTATTTGTAATGTAAGTATGTTCGTTGAAAGGTCCACTGCGACACACGTTTAAACGTATGAATGACTGGCAAACCAATGGGCCCCCGCACTCGCAGCGGGGGCCCGCGCGCCCAACGCGCTAATCTCAGGAACGAATTGAAATATTCTTTTAGTTTTGGATAGCCCATTTATCGAGGAAGGCTAACATTACGCTACGACCACAAATGTTGCAAAACCAGGGAAAATTGTATTTTTATAATAATTTCCGGCGGAGGAAGGTGAAATACCGCGGGCAACAGCTAGTATACCTAATTTATATTCAAAAATGGCTTGATCTCCTTGGTCAGACTAAGACCTAGCTATGGTCACGCTATCTACAATTAGCATAAAACGGTGTTCCGCATTGAAATACTTTTTATGAGCTGTCAAAACTTGATTCCCATAGATTTTGTGTGGCAATAGCAACCTATTTAGTGATTTAAAAGCAACTAAAAATCGAATTTTACCGTTAATTTAAAAGAAATCGGGTTTTTGTGCATAATCTAAATATTTTTTACAGGATACTATCAATACGAAGATACAAACGGCAGTCTTGTCGCTAAAAGCCATCTGTTTCAGAAAACCATTGGATGGGGCAACCGGACACTGGTGTTTAGCATACACCAATGTTATAAGTCTTTATCTTCAATATCATTAAAACTATGCCTAGCTTAGCACTTTCGGTGCAAAGCACCCAGCACATGACATGTGTCGAGCAGTAATTCGTTTGTGTGCCCACATCTCGCCCCGAGTCGTCGTTATACGTAGCTATTGATGACTTGTGTTCATGCCCAGGGGGCCTAAAATGGCTGCATTATCAGAATCATAATACGAATCACGTTACAAATTTGAAACTCTTAAAATGGACTTGGTGGTTATAACCATAAAGACCATTCTAAGAATTTTAAATTTTTAACGTGATTCATAGTATGATTCTGATAAAGCTTCCATTTTAGGCCCCCAGGACAAGTCCTGGACTTTGGACTCGCTGGTCAAGACCAGCGAGTCCAAATCAACAAAGAAGCATAAACATAGAAGTATGTAAAACGGAAGGCGATAATGCATGTCTAAGCTTTACGGTAAGCCAAAGGTGAGTATCATATTTATCTACATTTTAGTACCATTTGTGTAGTTTGCAATTTTATTCAAATGAATAAGACAAGACCTATTCCCGTTGCGTAATCATCGCGCCGATGGACTCGAATGTCGGGTCAAAATATATTACGAAAGTGCCAGGAAGAGGCATATATAAACCTTGTACAATCCCATTTTCCACCTACTTACCTGCTTACCTACAGGTAGACAGTTGCTATTGTGTTACACAAACTGTCAATAATGGTTGTTGAGTGTCATCGGCATAATAACTTGTACGTACCATGAAATCAAAGTACATAAAATAAGTACCTAAAATGATGCTTAGCTTGTGGCGTCTTCTTGGAAGGGACGTTGTGCTAGCGACGGGACGTAGTACGCAGGAGGAATTATAGTGCACAAGTGTATGCGCAAACAAATGTGCACTCTGCTCCTTTTCTCACAAAGTCCGATGTCTAACTCGACCAGGAAGGGATTAGGCGGGCCAACGATTTTATCTATTTTCCGAGTCACGAGGTCCAGAGGTGCCACACCACCACTTTTGAACTCCGGGCCGCTAATGAGAAATTTTAAACCGAAAACCTAATTACCTTTTGCCGCCTAACCCGGGACTCGAACCCAGAATCTCAAACTAAATAGTCATGCTTGCGACCACGAGACAAACGGGCAGTTATCATTACTAGCAAAGCAACAGGTACCTACCTACCTGTTGTTTAACTAGTAATAATAGCGAAAACAGTCCAAAGTGAAGCTGAAACTCACCCTCAAAGCTTGTCCGACGCTCTGGCCAAGCGCGTACTGTTCTCCAAGGTGCCTGGCGAAGGCCTTCCCCGGGTACAGCGGGTGGAAGGCGCCCCCTATCGGGCGGAAGGCGCCGCAGCCGAAGCTCTGCAGTGCAGGGTGCAGGAACTGCGGCGCCATATGGTGGAGGAAGCCTTCCATGACGGAGGTTACACTCTAAACACACAAGTTTATTAATCAATAAAGATTCTTTGGAAAAACTACGCTAGCAGGCCTAGCAGATGAGTTTAACAGAAAAGTTTTCGCTGCAGAATGTTTGTCGCAGGTGCATCGTTTCTAAGCGCCCAGCATGTAGACTAAAATCAAAAATTCTAACTTTTCATACCATGAATATCTTTTTCTATTTTCAGTGCCCCATTGCACACCAGTGCACCATCTTCTGACTGTGAAGATATTAGTCAAGATATTGTACCTTCCTAACTAAATATTAGAATTGATTTCAAATACAATTACAGTGCCTAACTAAGAAACGGTCTAAAACTATTTTATGAACGACAGGTCGTACAGTGCTACTTACGCCACAAAAAAAACATTTCCACAGAAACGGTCATCGTAACGGTTTCGGGGAAATAAACAAAAAAAAAGCCGAGTTACAGCCACTTAACCACACACGAATAGACAAGCTGTTTATTTTGAAATCGTTCATATAGCGTCGCGAGCGCCCGTTTGCGGCGGAAATATAGCGGAGGACCACGAGAACAAATAAACAACACTAGTCGTTGCTGCCCTCATCACAAATCATCTCACTTATTGTTGTGAGTAAAAAAACCATTTTTGCGTTTAAAAAATGTGAGTATGTAATTTATCCCGCTAACGTTCAAACAGCATCCTCTTTCAACAAAAAACTGTCGACGGGTGCAGACTAATCAGATTACGGACTGACTGAAACTGACAAGCAGCAGAGGCCACCATCTGTTTGTGTCGCTTTCTATATCACACGGTCAATAGTCTGCAGGCAATAAATAGTTCAATATTGAAATGATTAGCACAATCACAGCCATCCCTTTACTGGGTTGCTGTTGGTCCGGGTTTCCCCAGGATTTGTATTAGTTTGGAGGGCGTCCGGGGGCCGTCCGGGCGAGTTTGTAAAAAGAGCCCGTCTGAAACCTGGTCACATTTTTGTTTTTATGAGTCGATTTTTAAAGCATAATGCTGCATGAATGGTTAACATGAAGAAACTTATCCGATAAGTACTTAGTTATGTATGATATCAATAAATTAACCAGATATCAAGGTAAACGAATGAACGAACGAACTTTTACTCAAAGAAAATCTGCGATTTACAATGGCTACGTCGAAGGACAGCAGTCTTAAGTAAAACTGGGCTTAGAGCTTACTTAAAGTCCGAAATCCTAAGCTTGATGAGCACATTCCTTTTGTGTACGAGATGTGGAGTGAGACGTCCCTAGATGTGTTTTTTGTTTTCTTATTAAGTGTAAGTAGTAATTAAAACAAAAAACAATGCGTCATTTTCTACTAAATATTTCAGTGTCTATTTTGTAAAACCTCAACACAGTTTTTTTTTTATAGTTTACAGCATTTTCAGTCAAAAATATCCGTAAAACCAGAACACTAATGTATATTGTATTAATATCTCCAGTACAAGAGTGGCCTGGTTAATTATAACTATACAGGCTGTCGCTTTGCATCCTGGTCAAATCCAAGGAGGTATCTATACTAATGATTCTCGACCCGAATCGATAATAAAATGGTTAGTATTTTTTTTTTTTACGGATGTCTGTAAGCTTCAACCACCCCCTAGTTTCTATACTGACCATAATTATACAGTGGAATAAATGTTTGCGTTGGTGTGTGTGACGGCGCGTTTATTGGGCTAGGAACAGACGGGCCGCGATCACACACCGATTTCCGTAAAAAAAATCTACCTTTTTTATTATAGATTTGGGTCGAGAATCAGTAGTATAGATACCACCTTGAATTTGACCAGGATGCAAAACGACAGTCTGTATTTAGTTCAAAGTACTAATTTATAACCCTAATGAACGTAATTATCGTTAACAATCCGCTCCAATCAGTGACCCGTCTGATTAACAGATATACATAACAAGATCTCAATATCTGTCGTTTGAGTCTCCAATTAGCTCAGCGGCGTAATGGCTTAAGTGTTGTCGCTGTAATCAAACGGGGAGTAAACATTGTGTTGCTTTGTGCATGCACCCGAATTTGATGTCAAAGACAATTTGGTCACGTCATTGCCGGACACATCAATAGGGAACCCATTGATGTGTCCGGCAATGACGTGACCAATTCATCGTACATCAATAGGGGACCTACTGATGTAAATCCTCAAAGGTTCTGTATGCAATAGTTGTATCTGAAGACCGCAGGACACATGAAGATGAAAATCATGAAATGGGTACGCTATCATACGAATGAATACGCTATGAATACGTTATGAATACGCTATGAATACGTTATCGTCTATAGTAAACTGGCTAAATTTAAATGAACTTAAAATAATCCTAACTTAAACAAACGAATTTCAAAAATAAAAACTCTTTTAGTAATGTAAGTATAAATTATGACCAAATAAACATAACTTAAACTACAAAATTTCTTGGACTACACATAGACTCGGACACGTCATGGAGGACACATATTGAACAATTATCTAATAAACTGAGTCGGTATTCATATGCCTTATTTAAGCTTCAAAAAGTGGTAAACCAAAGTGAACTTCTATCTGTTTACCACGCTTACGTTGGTTCGACACTAAGATACCTATAGTATAATGTTTTGGGGGAATGCCACTGAGAGAGAGACTGTCTTTAAAAGAAATATATCCGGATAATATGTGCATTAAAACCTACAGATACTTGCAAACCACATTCCATAAATTTAAAAATATTGACATTCCCTTCACTGTATATCTATGAACTAGCATTAGACATTAGGAATAATTTAAACAAATATGAGACATAACGCCTTAAGAACGATTATGTTTGACGATAGTGCATTTTGTATGGGTTTAGGTCCCATATATATTAAATTACCTAATAATATAAAGGATCAAAATAATCTTCTCTAATTAAAGACTTACTTGATCATTAAAGCCTATTATAACGTTAACGCTAATGGTAGCTCGGACACTGTTCCCGATACCGGTGGGCAACAATTTTTTATATTTTTAAATGTTTTTATATTGTTTTTTATAAGAAATATTTTAAAATGTAAATAATTTGTATAAAAGTTAAATAAAGGAAATAATTTAAATGATAAATGTAATTAATTTATGTAATAGTAATAAAATGATATAATTAATGAATGTAATAAATGCCCTAATTATAATATTTCGCTATTGTTAAATATGTAACGATTATTAAAGGACTTATTATTTTTTATTTTAATAGATATTTGCACACCTGTTAAGGTAGGATATGGCTAAAAGAACTTCTGTTGTATGTATCACCCATGTACCTACCCATAATCAAGCAAATAAAAGATTTGATTTGTAAATTGTTAATTAAAATATGCCAATTATGTTTAGCCTGTGGTTCGGTAATCTTGCGATTGCAAACTGAATCGATCACGAGTTATGTCCATGATGCTGGTTTATTAGATTCTCCTGAGCTTTAAGAAAAGGTGAAATTTAGTATTCCACGTAATAGTAGCCGCTTAATTAACCGAAGAGCTTTCGTCCTTTCTCATACGAGTAGTCTAACTAATATAGATAATTTTTCAGCCATTTACCGCATGTTTTCTCTTTCCAACTCCATTCGTAGTTAAATATATATCTTTGCTGGTTCTGTAGCCTCAGTTAAGACTAAACTTACAGTCTGAATTGTTATTGTTTTTTTTTAATATATTTCTTGTGTTAAATTTTTCTTTCCCAAAACCTTTTCATTAATTTTGGAAAAGTTTACTATTCAAGTTTTATTTGATTGTCTCTTTTTTTATAGTACCTACCTAAGTGTTTTACTTAGAAGCATGCTAGATTCACATCTAGTAGTCTGTTACTTTTTTATTGTTTTTTTTTTTATTGTCTATCAGTTTTGTGAATGTAATAGAAAAAGGAGCGTTCAAAAAAGACTTGCCCAAATCTGTCTACAATGTAATCTGTGTAGGGGTTTGAAGCTCGCTTTAGTTTAAAATAAAATATCTCACTCAGTAAAAAGTCAACTTTAATTAGCTAAAAGGCCCGCGCGTTTATAAAAAGACTTTCTAAATCCAATATGATAGGAAATCCCCGGGAATACTAACTTGGAAGAATAAAATATATCCACATTCGCCGATCAATCCGGGCTACATGTACACACGGCAACACATCAAGCTATACATTTCTAGTATAATATGGCCTCGCTTTGTATAGATTTCCCGTACAATAAAAGATCCGCATTAACTGGTTTTACATAGCTTGATTGGTCGCCGTGCGTACCATTCTAAGACGATGCCGCATGTGACGATGATACGATGACGTGTGGCCACTGGCCAGGGATTGATTACGGCGGCTTGTGCCACGGGTAGCATCTCCCGCACGCTATTCAAATGCAATACTATGACTATATTGGATCCTGTATTGTACTAAATTTTGAAAGCGGCGGGAAATGAATGGACTGACAAAGCGAGTGACAGAACTATGTGGAAGAAAATGGAGGAGCCCTTAAATCTATAGAGAGGTTCTTAATAAATAAATATAATTATTAAAGTCAATTAAATTTAGCGATTACTTTTTTTACCCAGAAGTTATTGAAAGGAATTTTATTTAATTTTTTAAGTTTATTGATACATAATTAAATTGCATGTTTTATTAAAGAAATAAAAGGCTTATTATTTCCTTTATTCATATAAACACATATTATTTAGATTTTTAAATATTCTAATATAAAACAATATAAAAAACATTTAAAAATATAAAAAATAGGAACCCACCGGCATCGGGAACAGGGTCCGAGCTACCGATGGTCAGGGCTCTTGGTCACGGATAAACCGTGATCCCATGGTGCTTGCAACAGCGCCGATGATAGTGCTAGTGACCATGCCAGATTAAACACTTCTATGGCAATATGTATTTATTTGCTTTTTAATTTGGCAGGCAGTTACTATAAAGAATACAGGCTATGTATTCTAAAGAGAAATAAACTAAATAACAGAAGACGTAGGTACCTACTGGAGTTTAGCAGAAGGTAGTATTATTAATTAATGATGCACTAGAAGAAACAATTCTCAAAAAACTAAAGCTCGTTCACAATCAGCCGCCAAATTATGATCGAACGTTACAAACGCACGTTGTTGATTTTTCATCATTTCAAGTAAAGATTTCGTTCACACAATCACACTGAACGCCGGATTAATATCTGCGCCTACAAGAATCAAGTAAAGGTAAAATGTGCTCCACAAATGGCTTTTCAGCGACGGCATCAGCCCTTACAAAGTTAACAAAGCAGTCGAAATAAAAAGTAATAATGATTCTCCTTAACGAGTGTAAAGTACTTTTATTCGGTGTTTGTTTGGTCCGCAGTGTGACCGCACCCCACGCCACCTACTTAGGAGCAGTTGGGCCGCGTTACTTGCAGCTATCTATTCTATTGCCGCGACGTGTAAACACTGGGAAAAGAATAGTATGGCCGGAACAGTAGGCGATAAACACAGCCAGTGTAAACGTTATGAAATGATACATACGGTGCATTCCGTTTAATTGTACTTGTATTTATGGAACACTTCTGGGTGTTCTAGAATATTGGCTTGGAATAATATCGGCCACGTAAGTTGTAAGTTCTAAGAGTAGAGGTGTTATTGTTACACAGTATTACTGATCTGATCATTGGAGCTTCTGCTAATGTAAAACAAAGCATGGAATAAAACTAGCAATTTTAACTGAAATATATGAAGATATTCCTGAAACTTGAAAATGCCATGACAAGGAAAATGTAACCCTGACTGCAAGGAAAATGTAACTAAACTCTAATAAGAATAATATAAGTATATATATAATGAATAAATAATAAGATTTGACAAATGTTATTCAAGTTGGTACTTCTAGCCCACTGCTACGTGGTGCTTTCTGCGCAGTTAGTACGTGACGCCGCTGACACGAACTATAAATAGATCTGTAAATCAATAATAGTTCTATTAGACCGTTAATTCTATCGGTGCAATATATCAGATCGAGGTTACCAATAAGTGGGCAATAAAAGAGCCAACATTGCCTGAAAGAAATACGCGTGTTCCTGATTTATGCGTGATAGGAACGCGGCCGCCCCTTTTTCAATAAGGGCCTGATAAGAATCATTGCCTATCCCCGCGTGACGACCGGCGAGGCATGCAATTAAATCGCATTTTTACAAGTCTTTCTGAAGAACAAAAATGTAATGATCAGAATGCTAGAAACGAGTAAATCAATAGCAGCATAATCATCATTTTAACTAGCTGTGATAGAATGATGTTTTTTCTAGTCAGAAGTCTAATAAGAACAGGCCTGTGATTTTAACGTATGTTATTGTGGAGACAGTGTATACAGGGTGTAACAAGACCCATAACGAAGCCGAAAGGCACCTTGTTCTCCCCGTCATTGTGATATTTTTTAACTATAAACACCTCCACGATCCCCGCACTATTTAATCCATCCATCAGCACAGTGTTTTGAGTGCGTTACATTGAGTCCTACCGTAAAACGTGATTTTTACCCCAAAAAACAAAGTCGATTCCCAGCAACAATTTTTGCATAAAGTTACTTAGTTTGATGTACGGAATGCTTGGTTGACGCCTTCGTAAAGAGTCTGTTTACACCCTGTATTGTTGTAATTTCTTTTGGAACACTAGTAAGCATTTTTTAAAGAAAACTATTTGATCATAAGTAATAATAAAATTAGAGTCGCAAAATCTGTTAATAGTTTTGCATACTGTACCCGTCGCCGGTCGATACCGACCTTATACCGACAAGCGACATCAAGAATGTCGCTGGTCTGAAAGCTCCCTAACACAGACTGCCTCAGTAAGACTAGCTGTCTAGTCGTGTGCAGTTAACCTAAAATAGGAGAACGAAGTTTATTGTAATCCAATTTGAATGGGATTTTTTTGTTGAGTTCCTAAAGGTTCCTAAAGGTGTGAAGAACTTTGTGAAGCCTTTTTTATATTTGTTCTTCTTATCTGAACACCTTATTATTTAACGTATTATAGCGCAGGCCACACTCGCCAGCAGGCGGGCGGGCGAGCGGGCCAACGACGCGTGACTTATCGTTTCACCTCTTTTCATAGTTTGGTTCACACTGCGAACTATCGAAAAATACGAACGAAGTATGAAAGGGTGTCGTTGCCCGCCCGAACAGGGAGACGCCATTGCGGCCGCACCAAGCAGGCGTTGTCAATCCTTTTCATACAAACCGAGCATGTATTCTTAAATTACTTACACTACGAAAGAAATGTATAAAAACTGACAACTTTGACAGACGCTATGCATCCAGCGCAGCTTCGACGTCACGCACTAATTTGGCTAGTAGGTACCTATCTAGCTAGACGGTACTGCCGCATGCCATCTCAATTCCGTGCTTTGTGTTTAATTAGTTGTTATTACAAATTACTTGGCTGTTTATATATATACCTGTCGCATATTATAATATGTCCTTGCGAACCTACTTAGAGATGGCTTAATTAGTAATTCGATCTCCGATTGCTTAATAAGGTACTTTGAGAGTACCTAATTAAACACTCGGAGATCTGAGAAGGCTGAGTTCTCAATATTAGCATACCTATATTAGTTATAATACATGTAGTTTCACTTACAGATTTGCAATTAATTTAGAAGAAAAAACAAAATGGGAAACTTAGGTATTAATCCAATGTAATGTACCAGTATTATATATGATGCTCTATGATGTAGCGAAAACTTTGTTCTTGACATGGTCACCTAGCCAGTTTATTCGCGTAGCAGTGCTTGGCTGTTTCGCATCTTTGATTTGTTTTTAAAGTAATTCCTGTGCGTTTTTATTTTTTAGTCATAGTATGCTGCAAAGAAAGAGTGATCAGCGCGACAATAATTATAGTATAGAGATAAAACTATAAAAATTAGAACGTGAACTATGACGTGGGTGACAAACTCGGTATGACAGTGCATCGTCGTCGAATGGTGATTTTGATTTTTCTACGCCATCTGGGGGCCTAAAATGGCTCCTTTATCAGAATCTTAACATGAATCACGTTATTTTTTCTTTTTTTGTCTTTATGGTTATGACCACAAAGTCCATTTTAAGAGTTTTAAATTTTTAACGTGATGCGTATTACGATTCTGATAAAGCAGCCATTTTAGGCCCCCAGAATGATCAAGGTGTCATTGATTGTTGTGTTTCAATTGGTTACTTTTAGCAAGTAAGAAGCCAGCTTTTTTAGCCGTTACGTAAAATTGGTACGTTTTTGGTTTTAAATTCATAACAAGCTTATTAGAAGTTTAATAAAATTATTTTCAACACACTTGCTCGTAAAGTGAGCCTTATTACATCGTTCTTAGGGCCATAAACCGAACTATAACACTCACGTGCATAATAATATTACACACTAGTGCATAATAGAATTATCCCTACAAAGCTAAGTTAGTACCTAACTGCAAATTATATGCGAGTAAACAGAGCATTTTCAATTTAACCGGGTAATACAGTTTTTTTTTTTATAAACAACAAAGAGGTTTTATGCCGCTGAAAATCCATTTACACATTTATTTTTTGGAATAAATAAATTTGTACCTAATTATGACGAAAAAACAGTTATTATTGTCAAATTATTTATAATTCATAATAATTTGCTTTAAAATATTTACATTTAATCACTAAAATTATAATTTCGAAGTAGGCTGTATGGCTATTGTAATCACCTTACATTTGGCGCGTGCAAAAAAAAAGACTTGCGCGCCATTTCCCTTATTTTTCATATTTTGTTTGTATCGCATTTGTTGCTGTGCGGTAAATAATTGTAAGAATGTCAAGTTTTAGTACAGAAGATGAACAATTTATAGATTTAACCCCGCCAGAAATACTACATGCAGCACAAAATGCAAACGAAAGCCTAATTAATACCTGCAAAATCTATAGAAAAGTACTTAGCTGCTTTCGATAGTTTCCTACAATGGAAGAGCAACAAAAAAACCAGTAATTTTCTGTAAATGTGTTTTTGGCGTATTTCTCTGAACTCGCCAATACATACAAATCCAGCTCCCTGTGGTGCATCTATTCCAAGTTAAGAAGCATGGTTAAGCTCAAACATGGTGTTGATATCAAAACGTACTGTAACCTGATGGCATTTTTGAAGAGACGCTCGGATGGATATTACAATAAAAGATGTAGAAACCCATGGAGTTACTGCTTCTTGTCAAAATTATCCAGAGTAAAACCAAGATTCCACGATCTTTTACAATCCAACAAAAACAAAGAATGACCGTTATTTAATTAAAGGATTTATACAATACATGTTTGTTTTTTTCTCGCAAGTGTGTTGAAAAATTGCGTATGAAAATCGTGAGCAAGTTGCTCACTAGACACTCGGCTGATTTACGTCCTCGCCTACGGCTCGGACTGCAACCCACAGCCTCGTGTATAATGAGCAACTTAGCTCACTTGTACCATAATATACTAAAATAATACGGAAAACGAATTGTACTTTCGGGGCGTTCCACTTACTAAATTAAGTACTCGCTGCTCGGATTTACCTGTGGGGTTTTTCTATAGCTTCTACCTACGTTATTTATTCCTAGAGATATAAATAGGTATTAGGCCACCTATAGGGATTGTGTGTTTCGAACAAGGAATCTCACTTACCACCAAATAAAGGTTTTTAACTAAAATACTTATTTTGCTTGCAGAGTGCGAACTAATCCCAATCGATGACGATTGTGCCACAAATCACGGGCTTACGGCAATACAGATCCACAACGTATATGCTCGTACTGGCAATTAGCCACAGCGGAATATAGTGATGAGGAGGAAGTCCCGGTCCCGATTGTCACACAGTCGCCTACCGCCGACAACACCACGGCACAAGTACTTGCCAGCCGGGAATCTAACGCCGTGCCTCTAGAGGGGCGAGTGAACCGGAGGCTTCTGCTCCTCAACAAGACGTTCCCAAATTAGACCCAATAATGGAAATATAAGGTGACGACTTCACCTCGAATAAAAAGTATGGCTGGATAATTCAAACAGATTTGGCAATTATTCGACTGAATGACTGATTTGAATTGAACAATTCTTTAAGTGTTGGATAGCCCATTTATCGAGAAAGGCTAGGTTATTTAAAGTATCACGCTACCACAAATAGGAGCGGAGCATCAATAAAAATGTTGCAAAAACGGGGAAAATGTATTCCTTTTGAGTGCTTCCGTTGCGTAAACGGTTTAAGTTACGCAACAATCATGTATGACGGAGTTGTTCCTCTTAAACAGTTCAAAAATAAAAGCTCTTAAAAAGTCCGCAATAGCATTATGTATTTTAAGGTTGACTCACTATAACCTTTAATCCTTATCAAAAATAAATACCCTATTCATCACAAGTATTTAATTTTGAACAAAAATGCGCTGACATCAATTTTTCAGAAAAGTACAGATGTAATTTGAAAATGAAGCGACATACAGGTCGTGTTCTGATTTTTTTTCGAAACTTCTCTTGCTTTCGAGGCAGTTTTCTCAAAATTTAATTTGCAACAAGGAAGACGTGCAGCGAAGTAACTGTACTACCCAGTTTGATTAAAATACTACCTTATCAGGAACAACCGTTGTTTTCTGGTCATTTACTTGCTAATAGTGGGTACTGTGGCACTATTTTATAAAGCTATTGAAACAATAATGTCGTTACTGTGTGCACAAGTGTCATTTATTTTGAGAAAAGTGCCTCGAAATTTCAAGGAATGCATCCAATAGGCTATAAGCTAGAATTACAAAACTTTAATTATTTCTTAATGCCTTGTATTGGCCCATAAAACATTGTGGTACACTTGATTAATTCTCTAATACAACACTTATTTTACAATTTAATATTTTAGGTAGCGTGTTTTTGGTGAAACGAAACGCAAACACAAAACGCATCGATTCCGGTAGTGACAAACTCAAAGAAACACTTTTAGTTGAAAAGTACTTAAAATTTCACTAAGATTTTACTATAATATTGTTATTGCAATTTTTGCTTTAATAAAGCACTTACAATATTGTAAAACTATTCTATTAACCTCACGTCCCAGCCGCCGCGGGAGACGCACCGGGCGTCGGGGGCCACGTGGGGGATACAAATTAGATTTAGGTATACAAAGCAGATAGAGGAAAGTGACATCAAATACTATAACTTGAATGGCCGTGACAGTCATGGACGTTTGAGCTGTCGTAGAAAATTGTAGGAGTTTAATATTTTTCTTTGTGCGACAAGCAGTAGTTGAAATTAACTTTTAATTATTTTCTTGGGTTGATAGTACTGCATTTTATTGATTTAAGTGAAAATAAAAATTAAATGCATATTCCCTATTACCAATCACCCTGTATTTCACGACAATATTTCAATACTGTCTCTCAACATCTACATGTGTATTAATGCTAGTACCAAGAACGAAGCTTGATAATACGAACTTACACGTTAAATCACAATTACTCGAAGAGCTTCTTTCGATGATATTACCATCTCTCCCTCCCAGTTATGTTGAACCCCCAGTTGTGAAAAACAGCTCAACAAACCTCCACACTACATGAGCTGGCTTGGTTAGAATGTCATTACCAAGGACAAACTTTTGTCTACCTGTTATTGGATTCATATTTATAGTTATTAAATTTCATTTGTTTCTTTTTTCTCGTAAATCAAATGCGAAATGGCGAGTCTCTAAGTGAAACTACATGTGTGTATGTACACACATGTAGTTTACACACATGTAGTTTCACTTGAGATGCTAATATCTACTAACGTAGCTCTTCGAGTAATTGCGTTTGAACTTCACGTACAGGTAAATTCGACCGTCAACAATCATCTGTGTTTATTAACTTAGTGATGTTGATCTTACATAACATCACGCCTGTAATAACTGAAGGGTAAGGCAGAGATGTACCTATAGTACACTAACATTTCACCAGTTAGGTATGTTTAAGTCTCGTTTATTAAGGGCTGAGCCTATTGCCATCAACCGGGCGCACACTCCGTGGCTACAGAGAAATGTATAGCCAAGTCAGAGGCCCATGGGCGGCATAAAAACTCAGACATCAGATTATGCCCTAACCACACGATAAAGAATAAAGAAGACTGATAATAAAACCCAGCAACACTTATCCAACCTGGGATACGAACTCGGGATCTCGTGCTCATTACTAGCTCTTGCAACCACTAGAAGGCCCTGTACAACGCACTGGTCAGCAGGCATCTGGTACATAGTGTTACAGGAAGAAGTGGCAACACTGCCCGAGTGACATGTCAAATTTTAGAAAATTGTTTTCCTGATGAATTAATAAAGGATTCCGTTATACGACGTAACGACGTTACCGGTAACCTAAGAACTACAGCTGACGGTCTAACTACGGAAATAGAAGGATATATACGGGGAGTATTTGTTATCTTTTATTTTAATAGCATACAATCGTCCCTTCAACTCTATAACACGTCCACGCCAATTCTAGTATAGTTATTTTTATTTTATTTTATGCTGATTTGGTACCCTGTATTGGTTCCAAATCGCTTTGGAGACCAATGTAACTTCGTAAAAAGTAATTTTTCTTTGAATTGTTTCATTAGTTGTTTTATTTAAACGTTGTTTAAATCATTCTTTTTAATATTAATTAAATAAAACGTTCCCTATCGTTATTTTATTAATGTCTTGAAATAATCTAAATTTTTACACTAGGCAACCTACCCACTTATGAAAAAGTGAAATCCTGAGATAATAAAAATCTTATGAAAGCAATGAAATCGAATATTTAGCTAAATAACATCAATATTTGCAAGCTAATATTGCAGCCTACCTCATTTCTTTGATTATTGCTTAAAAAAAAACCCTGTTTTTTCCCTATCATATCTAAATTTTTCTTCTTTGATCTATCCTAGTAGTTCTCACCGTTTCCTTATTTCCAATTTTCAGTAACCAATCCAGAAACCATGCCTGTGATGACCCGTAAGGCTACTGCTCAGGATATGGAGCTAAAATTGAGAACGGCTCTCCAAGAACTTAAGGACTCCAAACTCCAATGCCAACAACTGTTACAGGAGAGAGAAGACAGTGAGGAGGAGGTCATTAACATAAACAGCAAAAACTCAAGCTTAAAACGGGAGCTAGTAGACCTTCATCAGGAATTCTTGAATGTTGTCAATGAACGGGATCAGCTAAGGGTGGTCACGGATGGGTTCAATAACTGTAGCAACTTGTATGAAGAGGCTTTATGTAAAATTAGGGACCTAGAGGACGAATTAATCCAGGCTAATGTTAAACTTTTAAATTTGAAAAAGGAAAAGGATCATACTCAGGCTATAGAAACTGACCATTTGTATAACGAGCTAATAAATACAAATTGCAACCCTCATACTATTATAACAATAGACCTTACAGAGGACTGCTTAATAAAAAATACCAAAAGTAAAATTAGTCAAAATAAAATTAAGAAATATGCACGGTTAAATAAAATCATTAAAAAATGCAATATATACAAGAAACAACAAAAGCACTATTCCAAAAATATTCAATTAAGGAAAGAACGTGTTTCTCTTGTTAATAAATTAAATAACTATCAGATTAAATTGGAAGATAGTATAAATATTTATGAAATTGACACTCAGCGCTTACAATCAGAAATACAGGCTCTGAATAAGTCACTAAAGTCATTATATAATAAATATGAAAGCTCTGAAAATCAAATTAAAGAGCATATTCTTGCTACAAACGAACTGGTAGACCAAGTGGACTTGCTGACTCTCAGCAACACTCGGTGTACATGTCAGAGGGAATCCAGTCTTGATGCCCTCCAGCCTGAGGTAACGGAGGACCCGTCCCTAGCTGTGAGTGCTCAGGAATGTATTATCAGCCAAGATTCAGTACCTGACATTATTCATCATAATTTACAGCCGGAGGTTAGGCATTTTGTCTCACCTAGTAGTCTTGATTGTAATCATTCAGTTATGTTCTCTGATAGTATAGGTAGAGGGCTAGGGAAATTGATCAGTAATAACCTGAGTTATTGTACCCAAAATTACTGTATGCCAGGGTCGACCTACAAACAGGTTATGGCATCGGTAACAAAAAATGTTTATAATCCTAATACTACCATTACTATATGTGTTGGTAATAGTTCTAAGATTAAAAAGGAAGACATCACTGACTGTGTATCAGAGTTGTTGAAGTTAAACTGTAGTAAAATCATATTGTGTGCTTTTCCATATTTTGAAAATTTAAGTAGTAGAAAAAACAATTTTATACATACGCTAAATAATCATGTACATTTTTTAGTAGGTCACTATAGTGACAGACTTATATATCTGGATATCAACACTATTGTTGGTAAACTTAAGTCGACACGGGGTAAGGTGTATCTACCTGTTAGATGTAGACACAAAATAGCTAGGCTATTAGCTTTTAATATTCACTCAGACATATGTAGTATGTCGAAGTTTGGTTATATTATTAATACTGCGACTATTAGTGATAATACTAATGTACAGGTGACCTTAAATGAGTATAGCATTAGTGCTATAAATGTTTACAAACATTGTACTGAGGAGGATCCATGTGTCACCGTGGAAAATTCTCAATTAGGGTGTAGTAGTGATAGGGTCTTGTTATCTGGGGATGGCACCAGAGTCTCCGGCCTCACTCCAGATATTAGTAGTAATTTAAACTAGGAAGTGAGACAACAGATGGTACCATTAACAATATTGTTAATCCTACCAACAGCAAGGTACCTTCTTGCACTCAATTAGTTAGTAAAAAAGGGCCTCAGCAGAACACCTTAAAATTATTCCACCAAAATATCCAAGGCATTTCTTCGAAATTATTAGAAATTGAATTGTTTTTAGAAGAAAGTATGTTTGATATTATTTGTTTTACTGAACATTGGCTAAAGGATTACCAAATGCTTATTAATTATGATAACTATACGGTGGGTAGCTGCTTTAACCGTAAATCTATGCTGCGTGGAGGTTCCCTAATATTATTAAAAAAATGTGTTAAATATAAGCAACGTAATGACATAGTAGGTCTCTCGGTTGAACATTGCGTCGAACTGTCCTGTGTTGAGCTGGATAAGCATGTAATTATGTGTGTGTACAGACCCCCAAATTATCAAAACTTTTCCTTATTTGAATCAATAATGGAAGATGTCCTGGCAAAACTTTCAGCCAGTAATAAATCTGCAATTGTTTGTGGTGATTTCAATATCAATATTTTAGAAGAAAATTCCAATAGCAGTCGGTTATTAAATCTTTTTAAATCATTTGACCTGACCAATATTTTTATAGAACCTACTAGAGTCACTCCATCTTCTGCTACTTGTATAGATAATGTTTTCTGCGATTGTGATTACTTAGATAAAGCCATATTAAATTGTCTCCCGTCTGACCACAGTGGACAAACTGTAACTTTTAGGTGTAACACACCATTGCAAAAAGTTCTGATTAAATTTAGACCTATAAGTACTAGCAAATTAAATAGGTATAATATTTCCCTACAGAACAAGTTAAATGTTATGAGCCATCATATGGACGATATTAATATTAATCAATTGTATGATAATTTCTTTTCAATAGTTCGAACTGAATTCAACAAAACATTTGAAAAGAAGACAAAAAGTATTTGCCCTAAATTTATATTTAGTGATTGGGCTACTAAAGGTATCAGGAAAAGTAGGGAAAGACTATTTGAGCTTTATGGCCTTAAGCCTTACATAAACACTGAAACTTTCAACAAGTATGTTGCTAAGTATTCAAACATTTTTAGAAATACATGCAAGGTTGCTAAAGCCCTGCACATTAGCAACAAGATCAAAACAGCAGAAAATAAAATAAAGACTGTTTGGAAAGTCATAAATAACGAGACAAACAGGAAGAAAATACGTAACACTAGCTACACATTAGATACAGCATGTGGTCCTAAAAGCTCTAATTTGGAAGTAGCTCAAGAATTTGTAAACTTCTTTACCGATATCCCGTTAAAAACTACGGAAGCTCTAAATTCCTCACCTGAAGTCTCAATTGGTTTATTAAGGGCCAACGTGTCTGGATGCCCGACTGAATTTAAATTTAAACACATAAACCCTGTGATAGTTATCAAAGCTTTCCGGCAAATAAAAATCAAAGTGACCGAAGATCTATGGGGAATGTCTATCAAAGTTTGTACATCCATAGTTGAGACTATAGCACCTTACTTAGCTTTAATTTTTAATTTGTGTGTAGACCAAGGAGCTTTCCCTGATTTAATGAAATACAGTAAAGTCATACCACTTTTCAAATCCGGGGATAGTAAAGATACTAATAATTATAGACCTGTATCCGTGTTGCCAGTTTTCAGCAAGGTTTTTGAAAAGGTAATGCTGAATCAAATGCTTAATCATTTTAACACCAACAAAATCCTACACGATCAACAGTATGGTTTCACCAAGGGACGTTGTACGACTGACGCCGGTGTAACCTTATTAAAGCACATATTTACTGCATGGGAAGAGTCCCAAGACGCCATAGGAATTTTTTGTGATCTCTCCAAAGCGTTTGATTGCGTAAATCACGACACATTACTTTTGAAACTTGAGCATTACGGACTAGGAAAACTTGCACTTAGTTTGGTAAAATCTTATTTGAGTGATAGACCTCAACATGTTCAAATAAATGGTATCAATTCACAGGGTTTAAAAGTAAAAATGGGGGTTCCGCAAGGCTCAATATTGGGTCCTTTCCTCTTTCTAGTATACATAAATGATCTACCTTATTTACTGAAAAACCAACCTCAAAATATGGTGTTAATTGCTGATGACACTTCTCTAATTTTTAAGATAAATAGACGGGCCCAAATTCTAGATGACGTGAATAATGCCCTACTTCAGGTTCAAAATTGGTTCACAGCAAACAATTTAGTATTAAACGAAAAAAAGACCAAATGCATTAGATTTGCTTTACCGAATGTTAAAAGTAGTGATTGTGATATAATATTGAATAAAGAGAAACTTGAATTCGTAGATAAAACGGTTTTCCTGGGGATTACGCTTGATTCAAGGCTACAATGGAGTTCTCATTTAACATCTCTTGCCGGGCGGCTAAGTTCAGCAGCATATGCTATTAGAAAAATCCGTCAATTTACAGATGTTGATACCGCTAGACTGGTCTATTTTAGTTACTTTCATAGTATAATGTCTTATGGCATTTTGTTATGGGGACGAGCTGCAGATATTCAGTCAATATTTATTCTGCAAAAAAGAGCCATCAGAGCTATATATAATCTTCGTAGGTGCGATTCTCTAAGGGAACTGTTTAAGGACATTAACATCATGACGGTACATTGTCAATACATCTACGAAAACATAATGTACGTAAGAAAAAATCTGCATCTTTTTAGTAAAAGAGGTGACAGACACAGTTACAGTACTAGAAATAGAGACCAATTAGTTCAGCCGGGCTTCAGACTCGCTAAAGTAGATTCATCATTCATGGGGTACTGTTTGAGATGCTATAATAAAATTCCACAAAGTATTCTTGAACTCAATGAGACGAAATTTAAAACATGCATTAAACGCACACTATGTAAGCAAGCATATTACAAGTTGGACGATTATATCGCTGACAAAAATGCTTGGCTCAATGCCGGTCCTGCTCCACAAGGACAGGGACGCATAAATTGATAACATTAAATAGTATTGTTGGAGCTGCTGAAGATTGTACAACTATCTTTGCATTGTATAGATTCAATATCTTTAGTATTATATAAAGCCCATATTGTGTGAGTGCTATGTACTAAAGAGCTATCGTTCACTGGAAACCTACGTCCTTTCCCGACTTGAATGTGCCCTGGCGGTTGAGAGTATGTCATGCTTACTCAATGTCTCGCTGATGGTGGCGCGTGTGTCGGATCATTTAGTTCCCTTCAAAATGGTTGAGTTGAATGGTGCTGATCCATGCGTCATGTTCGTGAACGGGCGCTGTCAGTTGTGACTGGTCATCTCTTAGTTGCCACGGCTTATTTGAATTAATTATTTGAATTTTTTTTCAATTGTCTTTTTTGTGTTTACTATGGACACTTTTAACGTGCACATCTTGCTACATCGTTCTCACATAATGTACCATCTCAATATGAATGATGTAACCAAGGTTTTGTAACAATATGCTGATTTAAAAGAGTGTCCATGGAGTTTATTGCCCGTTCTTCTCCATAGAGATCTACGCTAGGGAATGGGCAACTACAGTACTTTCACAGTTTTTATGCCTTGTGACTGGGACTGTAGCTACATTTCATTGTTATCTTTGTTTCGACAGTTCAAAAGTGCCTGTAACTGGCCTACTTGAAATAAATGCTTTGATTTTGATTTTGATTTTTGTCATATGGGCTCCACATGAGGCCAATCACTTGGTAATGCTGGAACGCGTAGAGAACAAGTTCACGCGCCAGTTGTACAAGAAGCTGTATGGGGTTTATCCGTTGTACCCGTTGCTGTACCCCACTCTGTTGGTACTCAGTATGGCCGGGTATAACCAACTGGGGTGCGACGGAAATTCACGCTTGTTTCGTATTTTATTAGGTCACTTTGTGGCATTGAGCTAGTCCAGGAGTGCTGCAGAGACTGAGTTTATGTGACGCGGACCGCTTTGTGTGAAGGCGGCGCGCGGCGCCGTCCGCCGCTGCTGGCCGTGCCGGTTGCCAGGACCAACCCTCTCGCTAAAACACCATGGACCAATTCGGGTTTATTAACGATCTTCACTTCAAGATCGCTGTATTTACAGGGTTCCCTATATGACTTCGAAATACTATTCTGCGAAAATTGTAACATCGATGACTATACACCGATGCCTTGATAATGCGACGTTACGTTTTAACTACGCCTTTTTTGTTCGCTATTTCTTAATATCGATAACCTTACATCGAACACTCGTTTCTTCGAATTTTGTTTGTTTTATGTAACGTTACATCGAAAACATTTGGTCAAAACAATTTCTTTGGAATAATGTGTTACATCAAATATTACGATGGAAACTATCAATAAAAAAATTCTGTTTCGTAAAATACCTCTTAATAATCAAATAATGTCTGCTGAGATAATAATATGATGGTAAAATAATTTTGACTAGAACAGATTGGTTTAAAATGTATTACGAGTATGTCCTCGGAAAACCTCAATCACACGTCCAAGGGACAAAAGTAGTCAATTGATAGACAGAACGAACTGAGGCTGCTAGAACACAAAATAGTATATGGCGCTGACGAAAATTTTCTATTTTACCATCATTATTTTATCATATTTTTTTTTCCTTCTTGCAAGTGGGTTCGCGCTAATGTTTTTCGCGCAAAAGTCCCAGATCCCTTTCAGACCCCCTCGATATTTTTGTCGCTGGTAGTACATTGTACATACTATGCGTCGGACGAGTGTCGAGTTGGGAATGAGACGAATTAGTGCATGAAACGAGGTAGGAAACTGACCAGCTGCCAAGGTGACGTATTAGTGAATGTGACTTAATAGGGATGGCGACGAAATAGCCAATCTGACGAGTGGTCAACACATCCATCGAAGCTTGGCACCCATGGCACCGTCGTCGGTGGAACGATATATTGAATAATAACCGCTACGGGATCCATTCAACGTAATGTTAATAGATGCATAATATGAGATTTTATATTTACCCAATTAGTATCACACATTTTTATTAAAAGAAATCATTAAAACTGCATTAAACATACTTCATAAATCAATATCTCGTTGACCAAATATTTTCGAAGTAACGTTACATAGAACAACCAAACGTCGAAGAATCAAGGGTTCGATGTAAGGTTATCGATATTAAGAAACAGCGAACAAAAAAGGCGTAGTTAAAACGTAACGTCGCATTATCAAGGCATCGGTCTATAGGCATCGATGTTACAATTTTCGTAGAATAGTGTTTCGAACTCATATAGGGAACCCGTATTTACATGCTATTTGAGTGAATCTGCAAAATTACTGTTGTTTATTTTATGTTATAGTGTTGATTAGAATTAAATAATAATAAAAAAAAATGCAAAATGGCAAAGGCTAAATGTTGTTGTTGTATAATTTAAATATTGTGTTTTAATAGTTGGGAACTTAGTATATAACCTATAATTAATTATTAGATGATATTATAAGTAGGTACCACTAGTTTTTTTTACGTTTTTCATAGTATTATATTGTAAATAAGTTCATTTTAAGACCGCGCTATCACATTAGGGATACAGCAGTAATGATAGTTTTTTTTTTCACTACGTTTTACGCCGTAATTAATGACGTCATGGTGGCTGATGAGATTACGAGTAATAGAGAAGTAATGAAGACGAGGACATGCTGTGTTGATCCGGAATAAATTGGGATTAGGGCAGGAGACTGATGATGGTCACGCAGAAACTACCAAAGGAATAAACTCCAGTCGTCCCGGTGTTCACTATCCTCCTCTCTCTCTACCTCTTCTTAGTTTCCTCGGATTCCATGGAACCGACACGCGATAAAGTTCATCGAAGGACATAACATGAGCATAATCTGATCTGCCTATAATGTTCTCACTGCTGGGCCACGCGTCATAGAGAGGACTACAGGAGTGATGGGCTGTAATCCAGCACGCGAGCCCAGTTTGGTTTCCTCACGTTATTTTCTTTCACCGTTCTCAGAGCAGTACGTAGTGATGATATCAATTACACAAAAAGTGCACCTGGGATCGCACCGACGACCCCACATCGAGGCCGTTATCACTGGGCCACCGCTGCTCTTATGATGATGATGGAACATCACTTACACGTAGTAATAAGTTCGTTGCATCACTCATTAGTCCAGGCGGGTTTAATGTAAACCTGGTTTAACGTCCTTTCCCCTCCAGAATGGTGGAAGCGCAAATCAATCCCGCTTGTCGATTGCTTTTAGAGCCTTTGCACACCACGTTTTTTATGCGCTGACGACGCGCGTAGAACGCAATCAGGACGCTTAGCAAACGCAAGACTGAATACACACACGATCCTTGCGTTTGTATCGCCATAAACGCGATGATACATCGCTACAAACACGCTGTAAACGCGCGTTTGTAGCGATGCATCGCGCAGAAAGCCGCTGCTATTTGGAACCACAGTATTACGATGGCGTCGCTCAAGACAACTCTGCTTACGCTAGCCTTCGTGCTGCTTTTAAAACGACGACCAAGAAGAAAGCGGAAAAAGCAGTGTAAATTTTGGGTACATCAGCCATTTACGAATGACTCTTCCCGCATCACCTCCTTCCCCGCACCACCAATTGCACATACGCGCTGTAAGGCGAGTTTGAATCGATACAAACGTGTAAAATCAGCTAAAACGTGTTGATAACGCGCAGAGGACGCGCTAAACAAAAACGCGCGTCGTCACCCCATAAAAAAAAACGTGGTGTACAAAGGCCTTTACGTCGACTCGTGATTTTTCTTGGTTTGTCTTTTGTTTCGCCTCGACATGGCTGTCACAGAGTACAGTCTCATTAAAAACGAAATACGGCTATGTTTTTAATTAATCGAGTAATTTCGTCAAATTTTCTTTTCATTTTCATGAAAATTGTCATTCAATGAGATTATATGAACTTAGAGCATTATATTGTTGATTTTAATGATTCTATCTCAGTAAAGCCATATTTTTTCCGGTCTCGAATAATATTTTAATCAGCACTGACCTGCAAATTGCAAAAAACGTAGGAAAAATTTAATTTCGCGGGCAACCCTGATGGCAGGCCTGATGATGTGATCCTGAATGAGTTTATTTTAAAAACCTTGTAGATGGTCTTTGTTGCATAAAAAATCAACTTTAAAGTTACCATTATTTACCGCTTCGTATTTAACATGTTTTAGCACTCCTGTTATCTTCGACTGATCAGGTAGGTATAGGTTTAGTACCAACACCCATATTACAACTAACTTGCTAGTTGTCGCTTTTTGTTTTCTTGTACCCAAAATGAGTTTTACCACTATTAAAAACGTGAGTTTTGATGTATGCAGGAAAATCGGTATGTAATGGATGGTCACCCATCCGCAAACTGACCGGGTGCGGCTGTTCTTATTTAGCGATGAGTTAATGCCCAATAATAAATCTACACTTTCTTTTATCCATTGCATTGTAAAACGTGGACATCACTTGCGGGCGGCACGACCAATTTGGCAGTTTTATTTTGTTCATTATTTAATTTTAGTTTTGTTAATTAAGTTAATTTTCCGGACAAAGTTTGTACTATGGATGATTTTTTATATTTCACTAGCCACATTTTGTAGCATAGGATGCGCAAGGTTTTATAAAAAAATCACTACTAACAATTAATTTTTACTGAACAGTGAAGGAAAACATCGTGTAGAAATCAGCATAACCCAGAAGCAAAAATTCAAAGACAATACGACATCCACCAGCCCGCTGTGGGCGCACCCACTGCTTGAATATAACCCCACGGCTCCGACCCTCTCACAGAAAGTCTTGTGTCTCTACAGTGAGAACGGTATGAATATGCGATGTAAGATGAATGCGTAGTTTTGGATGTTTACACTCTCTTATATAGTTAAAAAAAAAACTTATAAAATAAAATTTGATAAAATCGCCAATGCAGATAAATGAGATATTCAAAATAATTACCATTTAATCAAAGACACTATACGGATACACTCCATTGTTTTTAAATCCTGCGCCCACCTGAAGGTTTAAAACTGAAATAAGGTTTCAAAACGTTTTGTTTAATGGTTTTTTCAAAGAAGTAGTAAATATCGACTGATTTTCACAAATAAAATAAATCTCTGAGTCCTTTGTTATTTTTTACCAACAATTCGTACAATGGTATTATTTTATAAAGTAAGTACGTATGACTCATATGTGTTTCTTTCATAGAGGCAAAAAGGACTTTCAGATACCTTCTTCAAAAGCCTCTAACATCGAATGGTTTCACATTTACAATATTTATTATTGAAATAGTCAATTGAAAATTCGGATAAATGCATTCGTCATTAACAGACTATCGTCTATTACTAATTAACGTAAAAAGTTAATAATTATTATTTTAAAATGCGAAACATTCAATGATTTATCGAATGTTTTTTTGTTTTTCGAATGCATTTTTGCTAATGCTTTAGTAATGAAAGTATTTCGTAGGACTCAACAAGTTCAGAGAATAAAAAAATAGCAAAACTAAGCTAAACTGTTTCTTTTTAATAAATTGAAATAAAATAAACTTCGTAATTTTTGTATCAATATAGTATTACGATAAAAAACAAGTCAGAGTTTCTTAATAAACTGGCATAAACCGGCAAATATAAGGGATATGTGCTTAATTTTAAAACTTAATCAATTGTGCCTTTTTTTTGTAGACCCAAAGTGAAAAAAAGTGTTGAAAATATTTTGATAGAAAAAAAAACAATTACGACCAAAAAACTAAAAACTAGATAAAATGTGTCGTCCTGAAAAAAGACTATAAACGTCTTAACTTATATTTTTACTGATATTGTGTGTGCACACAGCTTTACAATTTGACAACTCACAGTGAATTTTTTATTTACATTTATTGTGCTAAACCTGAATTGAATTAAAGCATTTTTTTAATATGTGGTTCTTCAAATAACGATATCTTTAAATAATTTTATAGTTGTATACGTTAAACTTAACATAAAGTTAAAAAGAAAGTCAAAACTAATTCAATATAGGCGGTTTTTATTTCTAGCAGTTTAAGAACGTCTAGACAAACCTAAAGAAAGTTTATTTTCAGTCTAGTTTCTAAATTATAATTTACAAATCGCAAAAACGTTTCACTTTTCCACAACATCCTAATATCTAATTTCTATGGACCCTTAGTTCAAAAGCACTTTGTTTTATTAAAATTCGTCATTATTGTCTTACTTCGCTACTTAAAGGTACTTTGATAAAAGGTATCAAATAGATGGGGTTTAGCTATATTTTCCAAAAATCCATGAATCCGAGAATTCACGTTAAAATTAGTTAGTTTTAGACAAAATTTAATTTTAAAAGAAACTGGCCATTTTGACATAAGTTGTTTATTTTTGATAAAGTTGCTTAACACTTTTTTTACAGAAAATGTAACTATTTGACGTATAGTATTCCGAAGTTCCCGTTTTTTTCTACTTTTAAAGTATGTGGCACCTAATAAACTTTTCACAACAAAAATAACACGACTTACCTATTAGATTCTGCGACGGAAGTGTTTCGTGGGTAAAAGCGAGTTCGCGCGGGCACGGTACTAGACGCGGCGTGCAGAGCGCGCGGCGGCGGCGGGATGACTGCGGCGCCAGGCGCGCGCTGGGCGGGCGTCGCGACCGACACGCCCCACACCCAGAAATAAGAAAAACACCGTTTTCCTACCATCTAGAAACTTCTTAGAACTTTGAATTTATAAAAAACTTTATCAGCTGTTTGAATCATATCGTAAATAATGGCTTTCAAAGGCAAACTAAGCCAGCGTTAACACGTAGTGGTTCCTCCACGTAGTTTGCGCTGTTTCACATCCACTCAAACAAAGTCAGGTTTTACTTCATTTACAAATTAATTGTGAAGGTCTAACTGTAAAAACGAATTGTAGTTTTCTTCAATATGAATAAAAGCAAAATGAGGACTTTCTTTTTCATTTTATCTCTCCATTGAAGTAAGACATATTACTTAAGATAAACAGTAGATGTAACAGAATACACTACTCGCATTATGGATATATGTTATCTCTATCTCTTTGTTTAAAATGAAAATATATGAGTAAATGAAAAGAGTGTGACAGAAAATTGTTAGAGAAGAGTGAACTGGGCGGAGCATGCGACCACTCCCAGCTCAACATCAGGATTATACGGGAAAACAAATTGATCCGAAGAGGTTTTTTTTTACTTTTTTCATCTCGTTGCGCAGACCCTCATAGCTATACTTAAAACGAAACGATATAAACGATGTACTAATTTATTTCATGCTATTACAGAAATATGCATCCATTTTTTAAGTTATTAGTAGTTAGTTAGTTGGTCCCATAGATTTCTAGTTGATCGTTAACGTGAGCACCTGCTTGCAGCCTTATTAATATCTTCTGAAGATGAACATGTGGCCTAAATGTATTTGGAATCTTCAGCTACAAAGCTGCAAAATTTTCAATAAAATAAAACTGCCCGGGTTTAAAGCCGCAACATCTAATTTAAAGCCATCAGTCAAACAAATTAGGTAATGGCGATCCCATTGAATCTCGAAACAGTGTTGCTCTCTCAAGATGGCTTGGTGCCTAGCAGATTTTAGGTCACAACGTCTTATGAAACTTTTGTAACATTCATATCTTCTTCAAGCGTAGGGCCTTGTAGCAAACTGCTACGAAGGGCGCAGCGTAGCAGACGCTACGACTAGCTCCTTCGTTACGCTAGTTCATTTTTATAAGTATATTAATTCTGACTCTACACGTTATATTACAGGAAGGTGAATTTGATTTGACCAAGTTTTAGTATCTACAATGAAGTGCGTTCGGTGCTACGCCGCCGCTACGAAAGTGCTACGCGGTGCGGTGAAGAATATTTATATGTTTTGTGTTTTGTCTTTCGTGGTATTTAACTTGCCTTATTCGTTAGTTATGTAGTTGGTTATTTAGTATGAATTGGTCAAATCTTGCAACTGAATTTCAATCCAGTTCCCCTTAACACACACCTTTGGTTCTGAAGACAATACATTTTATAACCGACATGACTGCATCATGCATCATCTTGCCAGACTCGTCTCATCACGAGATTGTAAATAGCATGAACACTTTTCATTCTAATAAAATCTATTTATTATATTATTTATTTTCATATTCAGTACTTAATCAAAAGTTTTTTAAGTCATTTTGGTCCCTTTTGAACAAAACCCGCTTTTTATGTATTACAAAAGACAGTGTAACATGACAGTGGCAAATTAAATAATCAAAATAAACGAATAGAATTCGTTGTCAAGTTTCAGTTCAAGAACACTAAACAATTATATACAGAGGAATTTGATTATCATGTTGCTCATGATTAAAAATATCTCTGAATCCCATTAAAAGTCACCACCTTCAACAACAGTGACTGTAATAAAAGTGTAGTCATTTATTACACCACTAGCTTAAGAGCGAGCAATAAAAATGAGAAATTATTTTTAATAATATTGCCGGTGAGCGCCCCCCTCTGCCCTTAGCTGGTGACGTGGCACAATATTTTGGCGAGGCTAATACCGCCCCTTATTACGGCATTCTTTACCCGCTAGTGCCTAATAATAGTGGCGAGACTTACTTTACGAGTTTTAGGGATGTTTATGCCAGATTAAACGATCCGACCTTTGACTATGTTTATGAAGGTAAAGTCATTGTTAGGTTATCATTGTTGAGTAATTAATACAATTATTAGTTATGCGGCACAGACTTATTGCGAATAAAACATGTGTTTTATTAAAGAAACTGCAGGGATGACGCAAAAAGTAGAATACTTATACCAAACGGCGATGACGAAAATTGCTTAGAAAAAAAACAGATTTATTGTAACTGATGTAACGATAATACATAAACCGTGTTCTGTGGTAGCCAAACAGTTGGATTAAAACCATAATCTTTCAGTAACACTTGTCCCATGTGCTTCAATTTGAAATGACACGATTAAATCAATGTCCCATTTGCTCATGCAATTTTAACGCTAATATCGAAGAGTCACCATGCTAACCGATTTTTCATCCCCGGCTCCCAGACGGCGACGGTTGAACGAAACAGTTTCTGTAAAATTACGATCAACACTGATTCTAACCGCTTTGCTTATAATTTCATTTCGGTCTTATTTTATGCAAGGTAAACTAGGAGCTCGTGGCATAAGTTATAACAGCCGCTCGGGTCGATGTTCAGGTTAAGTCGCACTTGCCTAGGTTGGTCCGTGGATGAGTGACCACCGACATACCGAGTTTCCTCCGAGCCTCGGAAAGCACGTTAAGGCGTTGGTCCCGGCTGCCAATTGTAGATCTTTGACAGCCATTACAGGTAGTCAAGGCCCGAAAGTCTGTCAAAACGTCGTATCGTATTACCCAGTACTAACTGGGTTGTGGAGCATAGATAGGTAGTCGCTCCATGTAAAATACTGGTATTCAGCTGCATCCGGTTAGACTGGAAGCCGACCCAACATAGTTGGGAAAAGGCTAGGCAGATGATGATGGTAAGATACTCTAACGACTTGTTCACTAAAACACATTATGATAAAAATAACACAGCACAATACCTCAGCTTATGAGACTTTTTGCCCAAATACCAGCTTAGACTGCGTGGAGATTGTTGGATGTACGGTCAGCACGCACAGTTTCTCATTCCAACTCGCCTTTGGTTCGCGCCCTAGCAATGCCGAATGCTCTACTGACATCGATACCGGAGTGTGATATATTTGGCTCGACGGGTAGACGTATGTCGTGAATGTTTGCAAGAGTTTCTATGAGAGGATGGACGAAAGACTTTTTCTTGATCTTTTTAAGTATTTTATTTAATAATTATAGTAAATAACCTTTCTTTTAACTATGTAATAGCTTGGATTTCCGTCTGTATATTGTAAAAGTAAATTAGGTCGGTAAATAAAAATACAGAACAAAACCCCTTCTTCCTCGTCGTGCCACCAACTTGTTCCACCAGTGGCACGAGAAGGAATTGTCATTCCTCGTCGTACCACTGAATGCAGATATATGCAGTGAAGATCTACTTAATTTCCCTTTTGCACTATTCGACTTTATAGCATCTCAAATACCAGCATGGCAACCTACTACAATTCATGCTGATTTTGAAACTGCATCTACAAATGCAATTCGTCGATTTTTTCCTAATATTAAAATAAGAAGATGTTATTATCACCATGACGAACACGAACAGTCTTTGGAGGAATTCCACATTTCTTTGGCTAAAACAAAATATTGAAAAAACTAAATTTATAAATTAGATGAAAAATATTGGATGACAAATTGACGAATGGTGCGTATGCTCAGAAAGCCACCGTACGAATAACTTGGTTGAGGCCTGGAATAGTAAAATCAATAGGACTAATAATTTAAAAATGCATTGTGAAATGATGCCGCCTGTTCAAATTTAAAAAAAATGCACTGCACCAAAAAAAAGATGATTTTTTTTCACAAACGCAAATGGAATTAGTAAACCACGTAATAAGTATCTGTAATTTTTTGGAAAAATTGAGATAACTCTACAAGATAGAAGTTACGATTTTGTTGTTTTAGCTAATAAAATATGTTTACATTTTTTTATTACTAGTAAAGCAACAATCATTCAGTGGTACGACGAGGAATGACAATTCATTTTCGTGCCACTGGTGGAATAAGTTGGTGGCACGACGAGGAAGAAGGGAAAAACCAGACAAGGCTCCAAACAATAAAATAATTAAAAATAAACAATTTAAATCTCATTCATTCGTCAATTTACACTCAACAGTAAAACTAAATTTGTTTTTCATGGTATGTTAATGAAAAACAGAGTTACCTACTGATGCAGTTTCAAGAAAAAGTTGTTTTAGGAGCTGTCGATGACCGTAGAATTTATTATTTTCATCCCTCAGTTACTTATATGGGGGGCCTACCTAATTATTTTTTTCACACATTACTTTTCAATACACTTTCACGAAAACTGGTTCTTATCGCACTACTATTAGGTTCAACATGCAATTTATTTCACACGCGTGGATTTTTAATGTTTTCGAAAATTTCCACAGATCTTTACGACGTAAATATTTATTGAGTATTTAAATTGCGTTAGTAAACAGAATATCATAGATAGACATGATTAAGTATTTAAAACAAACATTTACTTTTATTAACAAAAATATTTTAATTTTCTTTTTTCATATTAGGCTGTTTAGCTGCATCATACCTATGCTTCTTCTTCAACCTGGCGAAAGCAAAGCGTGGCAAAAAAGCAAATTAAATCATGGTTTCCTAATAATTAATGCAATAAAAGTTTCCCCAGTTATATCAAAATGAAAAATTTTGCGGGTTCACCTGCTATCCTAATTTTAACTGAGTGGTGCCAACAGTCGGAGAAATGACATATTAAGGACAGGACGATTTCAAATAAGGGTTCAGTTTTTCAATATTGCTTACTAGATTTACTTATAAAACATTAATTACTAAAAGAAGCACTATCCCAACTAATCACTTTATGAAACAGATACAGTGCCTACCATTACCAATGATACGTTTCACATGTGTCCTCAAATCTATGGTTAGGTTGGGCGGAAGTAGCTATCACGCAAACCGATGCTCAATAAGCCGCACGCAGTATGCGGTAATGTTAATTGAGATCAAGATCACGTGAGGAGCCGGTAATGGTACATAGTGGTCTTACAACCTGTCTAGAGCCTGTGGCTATGACGTTACATTTGTGGTCTAATCGCTATTGCAATCGTGACAGCGTACTTACCGGCAATTATCATGCTGGTTACATTTGACAAGCGTCGGTTACTCCTCTAATTTCACCACTACAATAGTGTAGCCAAAGGATAAATAAATGGCAACAATCAGATAGATAGGTAAGTATTTTCAAAATAAAATCTTATTCTTCCCAAAAATAGTACATAAAGCTTCCCCACAACATGCAATGAAATGTGATATGATATAGTAGCGGTGTCACCACACGAGGTAATTTCTGAACAAGAGACATATTTTCCAGAGGGAGGACAATCCGGGATCGCTGTGACGAGGCTTGGAATGCAACACGATTATGAAACGCCATTTGTCAAGTTTTTATTGGGCACCCTTGAGCAGCGTCTATTGTGGTGAACCCTTAGCCAACCGCCGCCGCCCCCCCCCCGCCCCTCCCCGTGGCCCGCACCGGACCCTAGCTGCGGGATGTTAATTCATAATTTTTATAACTTGTTAACATTTTGCGGATAAAAAGGGCGCCGCTGTAAACCACAATTGCTGTTTAATTAAATTTCATCCTCCTTTTATTGGAACAGCAACTAAAATAACAATCGATATTGGTTAAGGTTATCAGGGAAATGTTTGGTTTGGCAGGGCAGTGTATAAACTATTTCTTAACATTAATGCATTTTATAATAATCTAAGTGTAATTATGAATTGTCAGATAACCTATCTAAGAATATTAAGGTTTGACGTATTTACTATGCGTAAAATTTAAAAAAAAATCGGCCCTCAATCTAATGGTACTTTCAGTAAATCATTGTTAACTATTAATTGGAAATCAGGCATAGGGACTACCATTTTCCCAGTTCTTACCCACCGTCCACCTCCTGAGATCATCTGGGTGAACCGTGGAAAGTTTTTTTTACAACGGCTCACCTTTGTCCACTTTTTTAGTCCTTAAATGACGGACTGTGTTTTAAAAGATATAACTAAATATTCACCCCAGCAGCCCTTTGGTTGTGTGCGACACACGTGTAATACTCATATTACACATGATTGTGCATTCACCGTTAGAATATATTGCAATAATAACTGACAAAAGTTGCGAGTTTGATTGGCGTGGATATTAAACCGGCAGCGTTCCGGCGGTGCAGCCATATTTCGCGACTCAGCGATCAAAGCGGGGCACGCCACAACAAACACACACTTTAATATCTGATGCGCTGCTCCTGCTCAGCCTCCATAGACTAACTTGTGCAAAGAACTACAAAATTTAATAAGTGTGCTATGAGGAGACATTAAAGCAAAATTGAAATATGCCAACACACAGGTCGCTATAAATGAAATGCATGTTATTCTATAATGATGTGCGTTTCACGATGTACGTGTCGTATTGTATCGGTGATATACAATATTTGATTGTTTGAAACAGTAGTATGTATTCATAGGCGTATATTTATAGCCGTTCCAACATAGTTGGGAAAACTTGATGTTGATGATGATTATAATATTATGTTTTATGTAAATGTGTTTTCGTTAACTTAATAAATGATCCTATTCGTGTTGCCTTCTTAAACATATGGTAGGTAATCTGTATGAAGGAATAGAAATTAAAATTACAATCGTAAGAAAACGTTGATTATTTTATTTAAAAAAAATAGCAATGTCGCCCGGAGGCATGCAGCGAGTTAATCATAAATAATCATAATAAATGCATGTCAATATGGGCATTATGAGAAGAAACTACATATTTTTCAAGTCTTAATTTACATTTAGCTTAATCTAAAGTTAGCAGAGTGCTCTAAGTAAAAAATACTCATAAAGAGGAAAGAAGTTAGTAGTTACCCAGAGGTTGGTACGTAAAAATGTACAACAAGGTTAAATTGATGAATGGTGCACCTATTTAAGCCACAATATTATAAATTTATCGATTACAAGCTATTCGGAATAAAAAAATTAAAAAAAAAAGCATAAACGTCGTATTTTCTTGTTATCAACGCATTTTTTTTACTTTGGAACTCACCGAAAATCAGACCTGTAAGTATACACTTCGTTCCACTTTTTTCGCTAATTGCATTCCGCTAAATTGTTCACATTTAATTTACAAGTCATGAAGAACCCGTAATGATTAGACTGTACAAAGTATTTATGACTGTAGAGTACACTAAATATATGGCCTATACAGGTTAAGCGCCGTCGTTTAATTCGTATGTGACACATATTTAGTGTACATAAACTAAGTATGACATAATTGTCACCAACTACTGTTGTTGTTGTTTAGTATCATACTAATGTATGATACTAAACAGTCATAGTTGTCGAAGCTTGCGCGTCGATGTCTCTTAACTATACTACTCTGTAATATAACTATAAACAAAGTGATTCTTATCAACAAGGGAAAATTCAAATACGTAAGAGTTACCGGAAAACATTAACAGAAAACTTTAGGTATTTTTTTATGAAAACAATTAATTAACAACTATACAAATTTTTTGATCAAGTGTTTATTGTTTTTAATGCCTGCCTGTGTGTGACACTGTTTCGTCTATACTAATATTATAAAGAGGTAAAATTAATTTGTAAGTTTGTATGTTTGTAAGTTTGTATGTAGGGGGTAATCTCTGGATCTACTGAACCGATTTTGAAAATTCTTTCACAAATAGGAAGCTACATTATCCCCGAGTGCTATAGGCTATATTTACAACGTGCCCGTGATATAATTTCTGACAAAATCGCGAGCGAATGAATGAATGATTACAATAATGAATGCATGAATAAATTTATTATATGGGAAGAAAAAATCGGGACAGTTGAAGTTGGTCAGGCAAATATATTTTTTGAAACAGTTTGTATGGAAGAACATTTGGCCAATTTAAAAAGAAGTTTTTATGAAAGTTTTCCAGTAACTCGTAAGGATTCGGATTTCCCCCTGTTGCATAATTTAAAAGAAAAATAATTGAAAGATCAAAAAAATTAGAATCAAAGCTAATCATTTTACATTTATTGATTAATGTAATATTTATCCTGGAGAGTTATAAATCCAAGATTTAAAAAAAAAAACTTTGTCAATCAAACAATAAATAATTTTTAACAACGTCAGTATTAATGAGATAAAGATATTTAATAGGTACGTGCTTCGTACGGGGCAAAAATAACAGATCCAAAATTGGGGTACCCAGAAGATAAACCTAGGTTTACCCGGGTTAACTTAACATTATCCGAGATAGTTGGGTAAAAGCCGAAGTATGGTTACATCAAGTTCTAGCCGGCTATACGTATGTGCGGCCGGTAGCAGTTAGTTAAACTAGAACGGTTTATTAGAACTGTAACGAAACGCGTCATACATCCAAGTTGGTTGCATCAAATCGCCAAAGAAGGCTAGACCTTGTAACAATATTTTGATTGAAAAGAGTGTCCATGCAGTTTCTTGCCCATTCTTCTCCATAGAGATCTACGCTTTGGAATGGTCAACTACAGTACTTTTACAAGTTATGATGCCTTGTGTCTGTGACTGTAGCTTCGCCTTTGTTTTTCTGACATTCAAAAGTGCCTGTTATGGCCTAATTGAAATAAATGCTTTGAGTTTGAGTTTGACCTCCAAGAATAAATTTATTTTAGTGATTATTCGGACTTTACCCAGAAAGCTGGGGTAATTTAACCCGGATAAACCTAAGTCTACCTTCTGGGGCATTTGTAACAAACACAGATTGTACTTAGTGCTGTTATGACAGCACACTTATTTTAGTATTGTAAGGAGCAAACCTAACATAAACGTAACCTAATACATAGTTGTAGCTACATGTAGAAACTTGTGAATATCGTCACGTCAACTGTTTTACGAGAACAATCTAGCGGTGGTGTTTTAATTTGTGCCGTACCCAGCTCGTAACAACATGGTCGACAAAAAAATACCCAATAGTACACAGTTATGTCTAACATGTTCACAATCCAGGCTCCGCGGCTGCATCTGAGAATTTCCTGATGGAAAAACCCAAACACACTATGCCCCACCTAGGAATCGAACCCAATACCTCATGCTAAGTCGTTGTATTAATGCAGTAATGCTTATTATATACAAAAACTAATTCATCTGTCATCATAAGCGATGTGTAAAGAAAAAATGGAATTGAAGAAATGGAATTTAAAAATGGATTACTTATTTAGTACCTACTTAAGTAGGTACATACATTTAGAATAAACAAGTATTTAGAACTGAAGACTTTGGTATTAATACTGTACGTAATAATGATGCTGTGACGCTAGAATACTAGCAGAGGGGCACGAATAATACCACCAAAAGACGTGTCCTACTGGCACCGTTGTCTTGAGGCTTATCCAGAAGTACAGACAAGCACACAATCATACACGATGTGGACACGGTGTACTTGCTGGACAATTCGCACTACACAACCATCCGATCAGAAGGCATCGCTGACTGGATGCAGTCGAGTGATGCCTTGTTAGTATAGTCGCATTGACCTCACTTGCTAGTGACAACTACATATTGGTACTATTCTGTAGTATAAACAGGGTGAATTTTACAAGTGGGCGTGGATGGCCAAATCCGAAAGTACGAGGAGTAGCGAAATATACTCAAAGTAGTCTCGAGTTCGATTTTAATGAAAACTAAAACAGCATCATTTGATTTTTGAAAAATCAATATTCCTAGCTAATATAAAGGTACACACCACCCCTTCAAAAATTACAGGTTTTCTGTAATGTTTATCAATCTAACTAAACTAAATGTATGCGCTTGTTACCCTGTGGTATATGTACATAACAAAGATAGTCACACAGCACATCAGCTACATGAGGCGCCTCTTCTTGAGGATGGGTACGTAGGAGGCCTCGCTGAGCACGCGCAGCAAGATGGTGTTGGCCATGGCCTTGATGTAGCGAGACTCGACGCGCAGCATCTTGCCCAGCTTCACGTCCAGGTTGTGGGCGAGGCAGCGCATGTACCGCGCCGTCGCCACCACCGCACCCGCGCACACGTGCAGGTTGTGCAGGGTCACCCTGTTCGACCCTACGTACGTATGAAACAATGTACTTATTAAAACTAATCCAAGATAGCTCCACTAATTTAGACATTATTTCCCTCAGACTCGAAACGCCCTATAAGGTCCTTATAGCCAAACGACACTTCAGTAAACGTGTTAAAAAGTCTTGAGATAGAAAATCGGATAGCCCAAATCGCTTAAACAATATCGCTTAAAGATAAGCAAAAAATACGAATAAGCAAATAGTTGTATTCAATGACACTTTCGAACTGGAATTATAAAGTGTAAAAACATGTCTAATCAAAATTCCTTAAAACACTCCTTCCTATTTTTCATAATTAGAGTAGCCCAGTCAAATTAGGGGTTTCACCTCGGAATGAGAGATAGCTGAGAGAAGCTGTAAACTCGTATACAGCACACAACCCCATTCCTGGGGCATTATCAACCATTTTTGAACCTGGTAATAAACACGACTTATATGCTCTATCTAAAATAACGGTTGGGCTTATGAAAAAAAATTCAATGCAATATTTGTCGCAAATTTTATGCTTTATAATCTGATAGTACATGTTAACATCATTGGAGCTGTAGAAATCGAGATAATCACGAAAAACTGATTTTTGTGACCTTTGACCTTGAATAACTTACGACGCAGACACGAGATTTTATGAGAGTTTTGAGGCAACTTTTAGAGCACCAAAATGAAGGTGTATACGAGTTTACAGCTTATTATCTCTCATTCCGAGGTGAAACCCCTAATTTGACTGGGTTACTCTAATTATGAAAAATAGGAAGAAGTGTTTTAAGGAATTTTGATTAGACATGTTTTTACACTTTATATTCCAAGTGTCATTGAATGAAACTATTTGCTAATTCGTATTTTTTGCTTATCTAATCTAATAAGCTACGAGCATATTATTGAAATGTCTAATCTCTGTAGAAATAGTTTTATTTGATTAAGTCTACGGTCGGGATACCACCACCCCACAGACTTACAATTTTGTAGTTATTAAAGTGAGATGATATAACCCACTTCGTTACACTTAAATTTTCGGACTAGTACTCGTATGTTTCGGTAAGTTTATGCAAGCGGGGTAACCACACACATTCAACCTTTTCATAGGTTTTGAGCAACATGTTGATGTCAATCTAATAGAGTAGCTTACAATAAACTGATATGGTGGTCTAACTATAGAACACTATCCGAAGGCCCGCAGTCTGGCTTTGTTCTCTGTTACTGGCCTATTTACTATCATGAGAGTTAAGTACAACTTGTGAAATAAGATTCGTTGTGTAATATATCAACAAGATGTATAGTAATCGGTTGTCATGGTATGTGCATGTGATGCAGAGGGATAAGAAAAGTTTTGAGTATGAATGTGGATGATTATAATTAGTGTAGAGGAAGACCAAATATAGTATGGATGGACTGTGAAGGACGATGTGGCAAGAAAAGAGATGACTGTCGAGATACCAAGTAATGGAGAAGTATAGAAAAAGGCATGCTGCGCCGACCCCAAATAAATTGGGATAGGGGCAGAAGAATGATGATGTAATATATCCACAAGTAGGCACTCACTTGGTGACGGTGCACTTGAATCGGGTCCTCTATGCCACATCCAGTTCTTCATGTGCAGTTCGAGTATATCACGGTGGTACTCAGTCAGGTTGATGATGAGCCCCAACGCCCTTAGGACCGAAGGCCCAGTCATACCCATTTGGACTGCCAGAAATTCAGCTATCTCCAAAGTATTCCATAATGGTATACGGTATTCTACAACAAAATATAGTATCGAAATGTTTGTAAATGTCCAGTACCATAGAATTTAAGCCAAGACTCATTCACAGAGAGTGTGTACAGTCAGCCCCAAAAAGATGTAAACACGGACAAGGGACGATTTCATTGTCTACAGCCTTTATTCAATAATTGTATAGTTATTATATAAAAATTATAATAATAAATAATAATAATTAACAATTATATAATTCATCAGTAAGCGGGGTTCGCGTGGCTGAGTTTTGGGCTAAACAAATTTGAACTTTTTGCCATCGATACGCTAAGAAGAAGATTCAATAATTGTGTCTACAATGTAAAGCTACAAAACATAGTAAACAATTAATTTCACCTGAACCTCCTACACAGGCCGGATATATAATAATTTACATCCTATGACCAAAACCAGGTACACATGTCTCGTATATCGTTTTATAGAAGAACAAGAACTTTATTTGTCCTTTTCATTTTATGCATGTCGTTAGTGACGTGTTATATGTTTTTTGTTGAATTTGAAATACATATAGTCTAACAAATGATGCTTAGCCCTTTAAAGGTAGTCACTCACCGGGAGAATTCGCGTGTTATAAACAATAAGGGAAATTAACATTTGAACATTGTGTTACAATCCGCGCCAGCTCGATTGACTGATCATGGAGCATTCTCTCGAACTGTAAACGTTCGCATGAGTAACATCGATTCCGTTGTATCGACATTGTCAGTTGTAATTATCGGTTTTCCGCACACTGCTGTACCGTTAGAAGTAATGTTAGCAATACAAGTTCACTGATGTAACGAACGCTCGCGCGTCGAATCTGAAAGTGTAACACGGTAATGCTCCCATGCAGTGAGTGACTACCTTAAGATGTATCGTTGTGATGACAATTAATAATATGTTAGTCTGTCGCGTAAAAGTAAATAGTTAGTCTATAATACCGCGATTTCAATAAAAAAATATATTTCTAACAGCATTTTAGATTTGTTTACCT
Source organism: Eugnorisma glareosa (assembly GCA_947578425.1). Classification (NCBI taxonomy): domain Eukaryota; kingdom Metazoa; phylum Arthropoda; class Insecta; order Lepidoptera; family Noctuidae; genus Eugnorisma; species Eugnorisma glareosa. The sequence continues at coordinate 28,246,207 of OX387957.1, forward strand.
CGTTTTTGAACGATTGTTGTTTACATATTTGTGAGATTTATGTATAGTAAGCTCTTTTGGACATAGTGTTTTTATTATTATGTATCCGGCCGACATGAATTGTTTACTATGTTTTGTATTACATTTTTGGAATAATGGTTGTAGACAATGTAATGGTTCCTTGTCCGTGTTTACATCTTTTTGGGACTGACTGTATATCTGTGTCCCAAAAGTGTGGATATTAAAGTTCAATTATGTTATTCATTATTATTTATTATTAAAAAGGTAAAAATACTTCAGAATCGTAGCAACTTAGATTAAGTTACTCGTTAAGTTTATAAAATCAAGTTTTGAAATTTGCCAAGGGTTTTGTGCCCGTTTTTCAGAGCCAGCCTTGTCACTGACGGACTGGCTTGCGAACGAAGAGCAATCATGACAAAAATATACGTGTAAAAAACAACCAATACGTCAAAAAGCTGTGAGTCACAAAATACGCAATAGGTACGTACCGAGATAATTGAATACGTGGAGCTCCATTACCACGATATCGAGCGAGGAGTGGTCGACATCCACTTTCAGCAACTTGCTCCTGACAGTGGACGCGTTGAGCGGCGCCTGCATGTCGGTCATCTTGGCCGCCAGCAGCACGCACGACACGATCAGCAGGTAGAACCGGGACGACACCACGTTCTTGTACTGGATCCATTCTTCAGCGTCTGACGGCAAAACATTCACATCTTTTATAGCTTGTCGATGACAATCTACAACGGGGTGAAAACAGACCCTTTACGGAGCCATCAACCAAGCATTCTGATCGTCACACTAATCAATTCCACACAAAAATTATTGTTGGTAAACTGACTATTTTTGGGGTGAAAAATGAAAAACAATGTATAAAAATGTATTTAAAAAAAAGCTGTGATAAAGTTGGAACTTTGACCTCCTATCTCCGTAACTAGAAGGTGGGCCCAAGTATGATTGCAACAAAAGAGAGAATCAGTGCCTTTCGGCTACGTTAAGGTTCTTTTTACGTCCATTATAAAAGTCGGTCCAAATTTTTTCTACGCATTTGGTAGGACACGATATTCTGCGTCCCATAGTTTGGAGAACTGCATCACATTTTGTACTGCAGGCTAGATTCGCCTCTAATCCGGGGCAGGTTTTCATTGCTTCAACCAACCTGTCCGAGTCTATTACGGACCACGCATGAAGCTTCCGCTTTCGAGGTTAGGTTTCGCAGTTAGGTCGTCTTATGACAGTTTCACACCAGTTAAATATAATAGAACCCTGACTGCCTCATTGATATAGTTCTAGTGAAATGAAGAAGTCCTGTTAGGTACACCTCTGCCTAATCTTCGACGATTGCAGGTTATGTAATGAAATTACGGAATAACGTATCGCTTTTTTTAATGCGATAGTCAGGTATTTGCTGGCTGCTAGATTTACAGATAATAATAGTGCATTCCTACAATTGTAAGATCATCAGGACCTATGAATGAGCCCTATTCCGATCAAGATTTATGTGAAAAGGGCGAAATGCAAAAGTAGCCCCGCCTGTTACAAAGGTGAAATTGGTAAGGATATTTATTTATTTATTTTATGAAAGACAGCTTCACAGCGGACAGTACATTAACTTAAATTATTATATAAAACATTACGCCAACATTAGGAAGTACATAAAAAGAATTCAAATCAAATCAAATCAAAATATTTTTATTTCACATAAGCCTAGATGGGCACTTATAAAACGTCGACAAAAAGGTGCACGGTTCGGGTTGGTCGTTTCCTATGGAGAAGAACCGGCAAGAAACTCCATGGTTACTCTTTTCAAATCATTAGATAGCCAGCGGTAGACTCGAATGAATTGGCATTAAAATGTATTGTGTGTGCCTACATATACTCAGAGGACACATAGGTACATACAACACACATACATAGGATACTTTTTGTCCCGGTTATATACTGTGGGATAACTTCACACCTCCACGTAAAAGCTAGTGTAATAAGTATTATGCATATCTACTTACTACGAGTTTCTTGTAAAAATGTTCGAACATGAGAGGATAGGTATTTTTCTAAGAGTCTGCAGGCACTTCCTGGTACTCCTTTACCATTAACCTCAAGTATAGAGCTAATAGCCCATACCATCCGCCTCTCTGTCGAATTCAACAAAATCGTCGGCCAGCGAGCTTCCACTCTAACTGAAAATAACGAAGGTCAAGTTTTAAATTCACTATTAATGTAATAAAAGTTATTTACCTTTTAGTGATGCTATCAGTTTCTTACTAAGTATAGCGGCTGCTTACAATATGCTTAATTTATCCTTCAAAGTATACCAACTGTGCCTAAATTAAAAACTTATCTGCCTATTGCAAAATTAGCGATTAATCTCTCGATACTCGTTAACATCGGATGGTAATACGGTTTGCCTTTGGGTGTCGAACTGGTTTATTGAAATATAAAGCCCTAACAAGACATGGCACGGCATGTAAAGCCAAGTCAGAGGCCCGGGCGGCCGAAAAATTCTGACACCAGGTTAGGCACTAACCACACGATAAAGAAAGAACACAAAACAGGAACCAAAATCAGAATCAACAATTTTGCAGATTACCTTCTAACTCGTACTCCTTTATTAATCCCTCTATCCAGTCACTGCTTGCAAAAGCTAAAAGTTTTCGTCTTGAATCCATTTTAGGAAACCAGACAACGGTGCCAACAGTGATTGTTTTCTCTTGTGAATTGTAAAGACATAAAAGCTAGCCACTTTCGTTTAATAATTGTTAGTTTTGTATACACCGACGCCATCATCCATAGACAAGCACGTAATTGATGTTTTAGTTGATGAACTACCGATACTTTATTGATAAATAAATGTTTCTGTTTTTAATTTGTCAACACTTTCATGGAAAGCCTTAATATTTTTTCGTAAACACTACACAGAACTGACATAATTATCCAGCCAGGCGTGTTCCAATTTCAAATTGATTGTGACTGCATAGCAACAATTTCCATTTTCAAATTAGGTATTCCAGATTTCAGGCCAGTTATTTTTACGGCTGACTCAAATGAGTTTTGATCGTTTTTATTGCCTACGTAAGTAAGGAAATCGTTCATACAAAAAGGTGGAACGATGTAATAAGGTCCCATTAAAATAGATGGACAAATTTTAAAACAGCGTTCGGTACGTTATGGTATACCAATGATATCCAAGCAAAAAAAAACACGGATTAAAGTGATTTTATTTTGGTACGCCAAAAATATTTTTTGCATTAAGTTTTATAGAAACATTTTGAAAAGAAAATCTTTATTATCTTATTAGAAAGCCTTTATTATCTTATCACAGACGATTTTCTGATATTTGCAAATACATTTTTTATCACTTATTTTCTTAGTTGACTGTGAAAAATATATTGTATGTATAAATGTGAAACGGAGGAATGAGGAAAATGTCGAAAGGAAAGTTTTGAGTATGAATGTGGATGGGAATAAGAGTAGAGAAAGATCAATGAAACGATGGATGGGCTGTGCGAAGGATGATATGGCACGACAGGAGGTGTCTGAAGAGATGACGAGTAATAGAGAATTATTATTACAGGAGGTCACGACATTTTTGATAACGATATCCTAAATGGCCTACTATAGGTTGATATGATAAAGAGCAACTCCCTGATGCCGAATATGGGTCAGTGGGTCGTTTTAGGTGTCGGTCCGGCTTGCGCGAACTTCGCGAAGTGGTTGCGTTAAGTGTTGAAAAAGTAGTTGTCGTGACAAACATAAAACGATAAAGTAAGTGTCTGAATTTGATACACAATTAAGCAATAGTTGCACTCGTATGAATAACATAAAAACTTTCTGCGAAAACAAAACCGACTTCCAAAAAACACACTAAAGTTTCGCAGAAAGATTTTTTTATTTTACCTTTTTTAGTTGTAGTATACCACACAAATTCTTGTCATGAATTAATTTTTACATTGTTACTAGAAGTTAGTTAAAGTAATCGTCAAGACGAATCATACGAGCCTACACCCGATGGGATTGTATCATTGTATTACGGACTACCTGTGACCACCTTCCAGCTCCATCACCAGACCCTGGGTACCATCTACACACAAAGTACTCGACAAGATGAATTATACGAACCCGAACTCGATGGGGTTATGTCGTTTTATAACGGAGTTCTTTTGGCCACCTTACAGCTCCATCATCAGACCCTGGTTAACATTTAGGACTAAATTACTTGTCAAGACGAATCAAACGAGACCAAATTTGACGGCGTTGCGTCGTTTTATTACAGAGTTCCTATGGCCACCTTCCAGCTCCATCATCAGATCAGCTCCATGTCATCATAATATTGCATTGTCTCGCGATATACACATGCGTCCAAAATTCACCAAATACAAAAAAATAAAATACAGCCAAATTGAGAACCTCCTCCTTTTTGAAGAAAGCTACCAAAAAAAGAAGAAGCCTCGTTCAAAGATGCTTTAATGTATATAAGTTTAGATTTCAACCACACGAGGGTACAATAAAATCAACACAACACTTGCAATTTACCTGCGGAGACCAGTCTGTGAACTAATCGTCTGTAAATGTCTGTGAATTGGAAACTCTAGACTATCAGGCAATTGAAAGTCTATAAAACACACACCATCTACCATAGATCGCACATGTATGTCCCTTTATAGTGATTATAATTTTCTTATTTTGATTTATTTTTATTTAACAACATTCTGTTCCTAGTATTAAAGTAAAATCATCATGCATGAGTTGTTAGATAATAATCTAAATTAGTTTTATACCTGTAAGTCTTGGGGGGCCGGGTGACTCGTTACACAGGTAGTGTCTGCCTATTTCGGGCATTTTTCTCACAAATGTTTACCATCTGTATTAGATTTAATAATTCCTGTTCACTGTAACATTTGTGATAATAAAATAAACAAATTATTTATTATTATTGCCCCTATCGATTGATGTCGTAAAAGTACAAGATGTTATTTCTTCGCTGTATAAGGCTGCAAAACATCTACCAACCCGCACTGGGCCCGCGTGGTGGATTAAAGCCCATTCCTTCTCATAAAGAGGAGGCCTTATGAGGAGGATTATGCATATATACCTGCAAAACGAATTCCGTTTCAAATTCGCTTGCCACACTCGGAAATCGAACATAATAATATTCGAAAAAATAATATGTACTGTACTTTTACGACATCAATCGATAGCTGTGGCAATAATATGGATCAAATCTCTCGAAATTTGTTAGAGAGATATGATAAATTAAATGAAAGGAAAACCATGAAATTTTAAACTTATACAGGATGTAAGGGGCAGGCCTCCCCTGCCAGGGTTGCGGGACTGTTCGAAAGAGATACCGCGGCCCTGGAACACAAAGGGCAAATGAAGGAACATGGATGAGATTTTGTCAGTAAAAGTCTGACACTCCCTCCTGCTCAGCCCAGAGCAGGAGCAGTTATTTGATGACTTCCCATCCGAAAAGAAAAAGAATGGACAGGCCTCCACAGACTGATGGGGTGAATTCAGTATATCATACTAAGATGACCTTAGACATACTTACATTAAATTATTTCTGGAATGTTATGGGAGTCCAATAAATTTGATTTGTTTTATTTCCTCATACGCAATGTATCGTTACCGTGGCAAAACACACGTAGCTAACGGCAAACGCAACGACGAGTTCGATGAACTCTGTAGTTAGGCAGGAAGTGAACAGCTGATTTCACGCGTCGTTCGTTAGAGTATTACAACATCCATTGTGAGATTTTTGATTTTAGTGGATTATTTACATAAATGGAGTGCTGCAAACAGGGAATGTAATTTTACATTGAAATAAAGGAATAGTTGTTGAAAAAATAATAAAAAATTAAAATTGTCCGTAGAAAAATTCCGGTGGAATATGATTCAAAATAAGGAGCTGAATGCACCCTGTCAGTCTGTGGAGGGCTGTCCCTTACACTCTCTATACAATAAAGCATCTTTGACGAGGATTGCTCAATAACGCAACCGCATATTTGGTCAGTTTTTATGTTATTCACCATGAGTGCAACTATTGCTTAATTCTGTATCAAATTCAGCCATTAGTTATCTTAACTTCTGTTTTTGGTCACGACATCTAGTCTTTCAAGCGCCATATACACTTAACGCAACTACTTCGCGCAGGCAGACCCATATTTAGCATCAGGGAGTTGCTCTTTAACATATCAACCCATAGTAGGCCATTTAGGATATCGTTACCAAAACTGTCGTGACCTCCTGTAATAATAATTTTCTTTTACTCGTCATCTCATCAGACACCTCCTTTCGTGCCAATGCCATATCATCCTTCAAACAGTCCATCCACCGTTTCTTTGGTCTTTCTCTACTCTTATTCCCATCCATATTCATACTCAAAACTTTCCTTTCGACGTTTTCCATATTCCTCAGCATCACATTTGTACATACCGAACCCAGAAAGTATTTCGTTGATACCACGGAATAGCAAAATACTTACTTACAGAAACGTCGTCGTCCTCTTTTAAAAATTTACAAGTTGTAAGTTAGTACCTTTATTACGAGTAGCATAAAATGTGGTAAATATACAGGATGTTATCGTTATTTTTAGTGTAGGACACATTTCGCCATAATACAATAGCAATAGCATATTATATTATATTTGAATTCTGTTTTAACTTCGACACGTTAAATGAAGAATAATTGAAGGGGCAAAATATACCTATTCGTGTAGAAATACAGAGGTATAGTAGTCCTAAGCCTGTGTATTTATAAAATTCGTTCTTCTTTTTGAGTATATTTTGGATTGATTACACTCGACTAGCAAGTCATCATCACCATCTGCCTAGCCTTTTCTACGGTGGGTTCGGTTTCCAGTCCAACCGGATACACGTGAATACCAGTATTTTACATGGGGCGACTGCAGGCATCTGACCTCAACAACCCAGTTAGTTCTAGGTAATAAGGCTTGATAGTCTTTTTAAAGAGTCAAAATTCCGTCATACTCACCATATCAACTAACGATAGGAATTAATTATTTATTTCTATTTTTTCTTCGAAATTCTTTAAAATAGTCCTTCATTAGAACTGGAGTTCGAAAAATTCAGAGGTCTTTTTTAAGGTGCCTTCAACAATATGAAGCCCAGTTAGTGCGCAGCAGTGCGGTAGTCTGCTGGTGTTCCGTAACATGGAGCCGGTGTGAGTGTGCCCAGACGTCCAAGCTCACACGGACACCACATAATAAAAGGAAAATAAGTTAAATGCTCGTGTGGAAAAGCGAGAGCACGAGGGCGTGGCGCGGGAAGGCGGTATATTTTTCTCGTAAACTCCGCCCAGTGGAAAATCCCGAGACCCGCCCTCGCGCCATTACTTCGCGATCCACACTAAAACCGAGATATCTGCATTGAAATAATAATGTTATATTATGTTCTCATAAGAATATTGATCGCTTCGTCTAATTTGTGTCACGGAGCCGTAGTCAGGACTAAACGTTTTTAACTTGAAGACACAGAATTGTCTAGTTCTACTTTTTGGGATAATACGTGGAGATTGGAGTCACAATATCAATTTATAAGTAACTAGGTTTGCCCCGCGGTTTAACCCGCTATTTCGCTTATTGCTCGGGTCCTAAGGGCTTTAGCCTTTCTCAAGGCAAAGCCTCAGCTATCAAATGCAAAGCCAACTGGTAGTTTCAGAGATTAGTGCGTTCAAACAAACAAACTCTTCAGCTGAATTATGATGTAAGTGTAGATAAGGTAAATGTACCTTATTACAGCATTTTCTACTTTGAGGATGGTTTTTAGAAAAGCTAAGAAAGTGCTCGGAATAGAAACTCTTACCATTGGCAGAAACTACCGAAAGCCACTTTCAAAAGTGCAAACATACATACTCCTTTGACTTCGTCCATCACGTTAATTTATATGGTGCTGCAGCGCGAGTCAGTTTTCTATGGCAGCTCCTCGACTATGGCAGCTCCTCGACTATAGCAGCTCCTCGACTATAGCAGCTCCTCGGCTATGGCAGCTCCTCGGTTATGGCAGCTCCTTAGTTATGGCAGCTCCTCGGTTCTTCCACTCAGATCTACATTTCAAATACCTTCTGTAATTGTGTTTAATCCATCCCCTCAACTTGACCAAACCTAGGCACACCTAATTACCTAACTACAGATTACCATATCCCCATTACATTCTTATATCCAAGTTACATGGAGATTGGCGGTAGTGCGAATAGGCTCCAAGTAAAATGACTGTGTGACAATTGTTACATCCCGACAGACATATATATACAACATAATAAAGGGTGTAACAAGACCCCTAAAGAAGCTGAAAGGCACTTGTTCTCCCCGTCGTTGCGGTCATTTTTTTTGTTCTAGAGTCTAGAACAAAAAAATGATGAATGAGAAGGTTCCCATGTCTAGAATATAGACCATACCTGGGAACCTTCTAGTTGCAGAGATATTGGAGGTCAAAGTTCCAACTTTTTCACAACTCTTTTTTAAATCAGTGTTTTTAATGTACTTATGATTTTTATTTTAAACACCTCCACTACCCACGTACTATTCAATCCATCCATCAGCACAATGTTTTGAGTCCGTTACATTGAGTCCTACCGTAAAACGTAATTTTTCGCCCAAAAAAAAAGTAGTTTCCCAGCAATAATTTTTGCGTAAAGTTATTTAGTTTGATTTACATAATGCTTTGTTGACGGCTTCGATAAGTTCGTCTTGTTACACCCTGTATAGGTAAGTTAAAAGGCTTCCGTTTTTGGTGTAGAACCCTAAAATCTGAATTATCCGAACCAGAACTTCCGGCGACCATCAGTAGAAACATCCTCGACTAGACATCTCTATCTAATAGTGACTTCTGAGACCCATAGATTTAAATCTTTGGATACTACCGTGTTAAAAGATGATCACGTTCTGATTCGTTCAGAATAACAATTGTATTTTTCTCTCTCCTGCTCATTTATACTTAAAATCTTATAGCTACGGCTATCGTTCCATTCGGGGTGTGTTCTCTGTGCTCACTCGTCTCGCGCAACCATAACGCGGTACGGTGACATGACGTGACAATACCACTTCTCTTTAAAATACATACTTACACTTACTTACGTAATTTATTTAAAGAAAAAAAAAACGGATTTTCAAGAGCTGTTGCTGTTTGAGCTTGTTGTTTGAGTGTGATATCACTATATTTTTTCATAATTTTACTTTGCTTTTGTGCAGCGCGGCATAATCTCCAAAATTCAATTTCACAGTTCCATTTTTGTTATTTGGCAAGGGAACCCTAAAAAATTACGGTGTCCATACACTCCAGTATTGATCGAGGTATAATGTGTGCGTATGCGTAATACTTAACTTTTCAAACTTATGGCATACTTCAAAGAGAAGATAATTTGGATCTTATGGCGCGTAACCAAAATCGGAACTAATTCCACCATTCGTTTTTTAAAGCAACATCCATAGACAATTTCACGAATTTTTACCAACAGCGCCCTCTTGACCATGTCATTAAAGAGCCAAAAGAACCATGCAACAATGTACCAAACATGTAAGTAAGTGTTTTGACTGTAGTTACATGAGTGCACTGTCGTCGCATTCGCTGACATGTATCAGTAGTGACGACGACGAGGCGCCGTTGAGGGGTCATCGGCGGGGGTCAAACAAATTGCCCCGACATCCATCACGCGAGTCCTGCGGGACAAACGCTGCCGCCGCCGGCCGACGGCTTGTGGTATCACTACTCAATTTCTAGACTGGCAACCGTTCCATATTTTTTCCTTTCAACAAAGGCGAGGCTAATCTAAAAAAAAATACGATCTAGAAAAAAACAGAGTACCCAACATAAGTTTTTAAGTAGATAATAAGACAAGAAAACCAACGCTAAAATACTATAATCATCAATACAATAAGACTGATAAAACCGATACTACCTCCCCAACCACTATTATCAGTCGAAGGGATTTTTCCGTCAACAACTGAAATGTAAATACCCTCAAACTTAAAGGTTCGGAAAATTCTCATATTTATATTATCGTTGTTATTTATTTTCTCTGGTGAGCCGTAAAATACGGCTGTATGGAAATGTGGGGATTTGCAGCGTGTTATAGTTTGACAAGATGACAGTTATACAAAAAGGCCCGGTAGCGGGAGCGGCGGAGGGTTATGGAAGTACCCGCGCCTGAGATGTCCTGTTAACTCGTTTATTGCCATCTCCCATTCTTTATGTTGCGCTTTTCTCCCTTTCTGATATCATCGCATTTTATTGAATTATAAAGGTCTACAGAATCTTACTTATAGTAACGTACCTACTAGAAATTGTGATGTTGTTCAATGGGGGCTATCGCGTGTGAATTCACCGCTAGAGGCGCTAGTGTAGCGCGAGGCCACTGAAATGTCATAGAAAGTTCACGCGTTGCGTGCTTTTTATAACGTATTTTCACGATTGTGGACTAGAATGCGCTATTCCTGATTAATTATGACTTGACGATTTTAAGTAGTAACTTAGGATCTTATTTGTAAGTACTTGGAAGTAGAATGATTTTTAAATGTTTCATGCTTTCAAATTTTAGGGAGGATATTATAAATAAACGTATCTGAAGTTGACACTATGTTGTAAAACGTAATAAAATAAAATATTAAGTTATTGGTACTTTAAAGTATAAAATAGAATTATTGACATGACTGACAGTATGTATAGCACAGTGCAGTGTCCCGTGTTCAATATCCGAGAAAGAATGCACTCTGCCAAGAGCAGCGCGGTGCGACGGCGGATAGTTTACTTTGTTCGTCGAAGCGTGTATAATCACATGCTAAACGATATGGGACGCTGCCTGCAGAAATAAGCTACGGTCTTGCCTACGCAGAGTTATGTGCGTACATCTATGTTTACATCTCATATAACATGTGATTTTTATTTAAACAACAGTTTATCATTCAATTTGTCCTCAATTACATAGGTATAATGCAAATGGACTTTAAAACTATTATTTAAAGTGCAATAATTTTCATAACCAACCATTGGCATCAAAATGCAGCTAGTTACGTGGATAAATAAAATTTTACTAACGATAAAGAATTGACGCTCACCGCATGTTGTCCAACAAGATCTGATAGGACTACCTAAGCATCCACAATGACATATGCTTAAAACTGGTTCGAGCAGCAGCATACCAAGTCTTGTGACCCACACAATAGGGTGCACAGTAGCGTGTACACCCATAAATTTACACACGTATGAATTGCACATTTAGTTGCGAGGGTGCGAAAACTTGTTGTTATCTTGAACGAGGCCAATTTCAGCAAATGGATACTAAGTCCTAACTCTCGTATCTTTTTTTATGTCGTGAGGAGCTTGTGTTCTTTTAAAATATCGACATATCTCGGCGACGGCGACGTGTGCGCGACGCGCAATTTAGAAAGGATTTGCTTTACTGCCGCGAGGCTAACCGGAACATCGTTCGCGAGAGCTGACGATCTATTCTCATTAATGTGTAATTTACACTCCCTTATAGGTAGCAAGGAAGAATGTACTGACATTATGTAATTTCATGTCACTGCTTTTTTCTGTGACTTGATAAGTATCAGACGTCCTCAACCGAGTCACTTGCTATTGGTAAGACTGGTTGTCAGACTTTCTGGCTAGGTACTTATCTATATTTTGACTGACAAAGATCTTTCCGAGGTACGGGGGAACCCGGTACTTATGTAATGGTTAGTGACCCATCCACGCACCGAGCTCAGTAAGCGCTGCTTAACTTAGAAAATCGTCCTGTGCTGCTGTTGTTATTTAGCCTAGTGGGTATATAACGGCAAAAAATTAATAGGTTACTACGATATCTGATAAAAATCGTAAATGTAATGAAAAAAATGTCGCTCAAGTATTCTTGAATAGTCAAAACGCAAATGAATTAAATGATTTTATGAAGCGGATTCAGTTTGTGGGCTCGGATCGAGCGGATTTTGCCGGGCGCGGCGGCGGCGGCGTGTCGACCGCGTCGGCCGGTTCGCGCCTGGCTGCCCGCTCTTTGACAGCTAGCCATGCGAGAAGTCATTCACTTATCAACGCGATCTAATGCCGACATTTTTCTCGTTTTTCCCCATCTTTTCGCGTGAACGAGTGTACTCCAAACGTGACATAATTGAATCAGTGGCCCCGACTACACGCCTAACGGAGATTGTTGCGAATTAATACGGACAGACGTAAAGTAAACATTCTGGTAGAATGGACATACAATGTCGTCCGTCCAGGGTTCCAACTGGTAATTTTGGAAAACCTTAAAGAAATAGAAATGATTCACAAAGTCTCAAACTGATAAAATGAAAAGAGGGTTGCCGGAAAAAGTTTATGGTTTGTTAGGGGTTCCATTTATTCAGGATAATACGGGCTGGAAATAGAACCAAGGTAAAAATTAAAAAAAAAAAAAAACGGAGGCCCTCAAGCATTACATGTGCATGATGTGCATCCAAGACCACGCACCACTATACCAAACTATATTTAACAAGAATTTGTGTGGTATACGATAACTACAAAACCCGACTACTGAAAAATCATGCTCTAATTAAATTCGGGGTTTACAAGATAAAATCAACTCCTCCTATTGTTGCCATGAAGTCTGTTAAAATGTAACTTATGTTACCCGCGCCATAATTACGAATCGATGGTGTCAACCTTATTCATCAAAATCGGATGAACAATTCATCCGATTTTAGGCGCTACGGAAGAACATACGCAAATACAAACATAAATACATACATTCATACACAGACAGCTAAACTCATAACCCTTCCTTTTTGCTTCGCTGTCGTTGGGTAAAAGAAAACACTTTCATTTTACAAGCACTGTAAAATGAAATAAAAATATTGTGAAACGAGCTACATCTGTAATTACCTACGTACGAGTGTTATCGGAATATAAAAAGACGGTTGTAACGGGTAAGGGAACATGGCAGGGCCCACTCGTATCACAGCAAGTGTAATGCAATTTGAAGCGGGTTTCAAAGCGGCGGCGTCCCGGCCCCAGTCTCTTGTTGTACTTAGTATCATGCACAGAGGGTAGTCACACTCTTTTACAAACATGTTTTACCTTTACTACACTTTCTTATTTGAAAACTACGCCAACTCGCCAACTAATGTTCACTTTTAAAACAATCAAAGCGAACATTATACGGAAATTTTCACAGTTAGGTTTTACAGAGTTTTAATGCTCACTATAGTATTGATAGCCGCATAGCATATACAATAGTAGTGGTAGCCTAGTGGTGTGACCGTCGGACTGCCAAGTCATAGGTCTCGAGTTCGAACCCAAGGCACGCACCACTGATTTTTCGGATTCATGTGCGTATTACATAATTATCACTTGCTCTTGAAGGCAAACATCGTGAGGAAACCTTCATGCCTGAGAGATATTTCTTGACGGCATGTAAAGCCAAGTCAGAGGCCCATGGGCGGCCGAAAAACTCTGACAGCAGGTTAGGCTCTAACCACACGATAAAGAAGAAGAATGCTCACTATTAAACATTATAACAAACATAAATATTTCTTACAGGAATAGAAATTTTAAATGATAGTTCTTTATGTTCTCAATACAAAAAAACGGGTAATACTTACTTTTTTAGGTTTTTACATGTTTGATTAGATATGTAAAAACCTACAGTAACAAACTTTATATCATGATTGACGTAATTGCTTTGTTCATACAGAAATAATGTAGTAACGAAAGTAAAATTATAAATACCTACAAGCAGGTATCATGATGACAACCAAAATTGTATGGGGTAGGTATTAATCGAGGTGCTTAAAGTTGACGATTGTTCGATTTCATAACGTCATCTACGTTATGAAATTGAACAATTGTCAACTTAGTTTAAAAATAATCCAAATAGCTTCACTTACAACAGATGGAAGAAAATTTAATGACCATTTTTGTACGAAAATTTAAACAAAATTAAGAGTGTCAAGTGTCATAATGTCGTCGTTTAAAAAATTATGTAGGTACTTACTTTTAGTCTTCTTTTTGCATTATTTTAGTTCTATTTGTAGTCTGTATAAAATGTACATAGTAGATATACTTATTATTTAATTATTAATTTAATTGTTACACATAATAATTAAGTATTTTAATTGTTAATAAATACAATTTTTAACAAAATGATATTCATTAGTAAATTGCACGTGTGCGAAGCCGGGCGAGTCGCTAGTGTTTTAATAAATAAACAACAAACATACTGGAGCATGTAAATAGTGTCGGTACAAGTGTCGGAGGGCGCAGTTTGCGGTCGAGTAGTGCAGCGGGCACACGGTTGCGTTTTGCCGACGCTTTTTGCTGCGAGTGATGTGGACAGCCCTGACCGCGCCGTCCGACCGACTGTAGGGCTGCGACCTGTCTCACTAATGTACTCGTATAATCTGTTTTTTTAAACAGCCTAGAAACAACCAATTTTTATGACTAGACCTCGTCTGGGGGGTTGGAAGGCAAGTAAAGCAGTTGTCTCTTCTGTCAAAATGCAATGCCAAACGTTACTCTTAAATATATTAATCTTCTCTCTACATATGCACAGGGAAAATAATATTCGCAACAATCAAGAACTCGTTCGTAGTCACTACGAGGAAAATGGCGAAAATTTATAGGAAACCGAAAGTGAATGAAGATTTATCCAACCATACGGGCATATGTTTAAATAGAGCCTACACGGATAACGGTACAGCATCTGTATTGTATATCCTAGGCTGTCAACTAAATGTACCCTCCAGGAGAATGTGGCAAATTATTGAGCTTTTCAGGTCTACGTTCTGGTCGGATAAAATCTGAGTCATCGATTCGAGAAGAAGAGGAGCCCAGCAACCAAAAAAAATTAAATTATTATCTTTTTGATTTTTCTTGTTTTGATATCGACACCGATCACATCTGTTGAGTCCTTTAACTTATCTTACTTGACCTTGTGTTTTCGTAAAGACTGTGCCGACATGAGAGACGAAGATCAGAGTATGACGGGTGCTCTGTAAGCTACGTTCAATAAATAGATAGTCGATTAATATCATCATCTTTAAAGCGCGAGGATTAGTAGGTAGAAACAACAACAACATTATTTATTTCAGGCTGCAATTGCCCTTAGATATATACCTTATAAAGTAACATACGAGTATATATTATGTAAATACAAAAATTGTGGTAATAAATAAGAGTTAAAACTATGTTAGTAGCACTTCACTCTTCACTCTCTTCTCTTCTCTTTCTTCGTTCTCTGTTCTCTTCTCTCTTCTTCAGAAACTATGGATGGACCGATGTGTCAAGTATGATAGTGTTAGAAAGGAGGTGCCTGCTGGGATGAGTAGCAGGTAACCGAGCAGCATGCTGGGCCGACCCAAATAAACTGTGATAAGGGAAGGAGATCATCGTCAGATGATCTTTAAAGCGAGCAAGTCGAAGAATATTGGGTTTGATCGATGGGCAGCGTGACACGCCTAGCGGTTGGGACGCGTCCGGCGGGTGACGACGTGTTTTGCCGTGACACGTGACGCCGTAATTAGTGCGTGACCGCCGCCCGCCGCCCGCCGCCGGCCGCCGGCGACACGCTGTCGCGCGCAGCGTGCCCGCAACGTCACATCACAACATTGTTTATGCTCATTATGACCAGTACTATTAAAATTGTCTGTGCAAATTATGTTTGCTGCTGTTTTTGGTTGAGTTGTAGGCTGTGTTAGTTTGCCGGATATGGGCA
This sequence comes from Eugnorisma glareosa, assembly GCA_947578425.1. Lineage (NCBI taxonomy): Eukaryota > Metazoa > Arthropoda > Insecta > Lepidoptera > Noctuidae > Eugnorisma > Eugnorisma glareosa. The sequence continues at coordinate 28,261,909 of OX387957.1, forward strand.
AGCTTGGGTAGCGGTAGTATATTCATATATATACACTAAGTTACACTGTTCATATTTTCCTAAATGAATGTGACTTCGTTAGTTGACAAGCTACCTGCTATATGGAACATCTCTTTTAAAGTTGCACCTTTCAGATTCTAATTATCATGACAGTGACTTGCTCGACACCTAGTGCTTACCATTATATATTTTTTTTGCGTCATACTCTTCAGATGTCTTATAGATTTACTTTAACTCAAAATCGAGAGGGTTTCAGATGTGTCTGTGGCACAATCAGTTCGCGGTAAATTATATAAAAAATACATTTCAAGCTTCAGCTGACTACGAAATGGTTTCTTTATTAGTTTTCCCCGAGGCAGGCGAGCTCCGTGGGGACGCACGCGGGGGACGTGTGAAAAAAATCTTAGCGGGATTAAGGGCCCGTATAGCAGCGCCGAGGCGGACTTATTGCCGTAATACAATCTCGGTTATGTCGCGCACGGATTATCCGTATCAGAGTGTTTCACACAAAAACGTCTTTTACACATGCTCGTACAGGTTAATACGATACTTTTTGCATAGTCTGTTTTTTGCAACCCCTTTTTAATGCTTGCTTTAGACGTTCAATATAATAAACTCTTGGGAATAACAGGTTTGTTTATAGTAATAATGCATTAGAAAAAATACGTTTGTAAATAAATAAATCATAGTCACGTCTATTCAAAGCTCAAGTTGCAAATCCCTGCAAATTGAAAAGGCCATTATCGAGCGCAAGCAATTTACACGCAGCTGGTGCCACAGGGCGCGACTAACCGCCGCGGCTACGGCGGGCTACGCCGTAGCCGCTACGACCGACTACTGTACGAGTACGTACTCAACAGAAATCATTACTTTTAATTTACTAATTAAATTGTTTGATGGTTTATTTTATTTTCTGCTGCTCTTTTAGCAAGTAATCGAGAAGTTTTCAAATATTTAGGACTTAATTTATATATTGCCATTTAAATCTGAATGATCAATGGTTGTTCTGTAAAGTAAAAAATGCCAGTTATAAAAAAACTGAAACTTTCAACTATTATTTTATCCAAGGCAAAAAACGAATATTTCTCTTCGCCGTCAGCTGTAGTCGTTAGGGTCGGATCTCGTAAATAAGTCAGATGTTGACGAGTGAGCCGCGAGAGGAATTGAAAATACCGGCGTCGGCGTCGACAGCGCGGGGCAATGGGGCTGCGGGTAGCGCGATATACGACCAGCTTCCTGTGCGGACCATAAGTGAAAAAATATTCTGCGATGCGAAGCAGTGTAACCTACGTAGCAATGTTATTTCATTCACTAATAGGATTTAAACTGGAACTATTGTATGTCAATTAAAATCTAAACTCGTAATGAGTTCTGACTTTGAACTTTTTTTGACTTTCAAATAAATGTGACTTTTAAATTAACTAACTTACAAATCATAACAACCTGGAGTCCCAATTCGAACAATTAAATACTGAAATATTTCCAAAAGAAATGACACCATCAATAACAATGACACATCCACTAATGACCATCAGATCAATCGGCCGTACGTTTGCATATTGGTTTTTGTGCACCGCTGACGTGGTATGCACCGAAATTAGTAATTAAAATAATATCGTTAATCATTCATCGTTCACCGCAAATCAGAGGCCGTCAGTGGGCTATTAATAACTCGTGATACCTCCAATTATAATAAAACAGGAGTGGAAGGCCGGAGGGTTAAATTGTTATGCCACGTTTTATGGAAGCCTTTGATATTGTTACCTAAAGTACGTCATTGAGTTTTAGATGTATAGGGATGAGTCGAGTTGTAAAAGAAAGAGTTTTACCGAATACTATTAGACACTTTTTTAAATTTTTTTTTTTTTTTTGGCAAATTGCAATCATATTACTCTAACCTTATCAGTTAAAATTGACTAATAGTACTGCATGGTTTTCTAATTTGAGTCAATCCATTAATTAAAATTTCGTTTAATATTTCATCAAGCATTACATTTAAATCAGGGGTGAGACGACAAGAAGTCACAGCCTCACAGCGTCGCCGGCTGAAATGTTGGCGTGTTTAATATCAGCAGAACATCTGTAAAACGACCAGATTGACTTAATGGTGTTTGGAAAGTTTCTCGCAGAGAAAATTTTAGTTCGCCGCGAGTCCTACTAATGTTGGAGATGATGGTGGGAGGGGCGGGGAGGGGAGGGGGGCTCGATTAGTAGCAGCTGTCATACCTCGCGAATATGTTACTTATTGACGACATGAAAGTCGGAAGCTTAGTATGACCTGCATGTTTATAAAATGCCGTGGATGTAGGTACCTGGAAGAAATGCAGACAATATTGTCGGGAAAAAATATTGGGGTAGAAGGCCCTACTTCTATTCGAAAGTAATATAACAAGATGGCGAATAAATGATTGGTGAAAAACACAATTCCTCTCCACCAATTATTCAGTACTCAATAATGTGATTTTGATATCAACGGTTAATGTTGACTCACCACTACATCAGATATGATCTGTCGATCCACAGAGTCACACAGAAGTCGCATCCACCAGCGGTTGTGGCGCGACTTGCGACTGCTTGCGAGCGCTGCGACCGCACCTGTCAGAATATTAGATCGACGACATTAATCTATCGCCACAGGTCCCCCTCCTCCCGACACTAGCCCTCGTCCCGTACTCCCGCTGCTCCCACACAACGCAAGCAATCAAAAACCCTATTCTAAAATCGCGGTTTCCCATCGTTTTCATCTGTGTCCGGCTTTTGATGAGGCCAGCGGCTTTGCTGCGAACACTCTACTATTATGTGTAGGTAGGTACTCTTAACTAAGAAAAATGTATATGTAGATAAACGTTGCCAATGGTTTCAAAAAGATGGAAGTCAGATCGGGCGGTGCGTCACCAATTTGATTATAGTTTTACATAAAACTTCGTCCACGGTTGAAAGGAAAGAATTTCGCAAAGTGCCTTGTAAAACGCGTAACGTGCAATAAGGCTCTTTGTTATTTTGTGGGGTCGAAACTTATTCATCCCGCAAATCCGATCATGTATGAAACAAATCCCGCCCGGTCACCGCTGATTGCATTGTCATGTCTACTGGCCAAACGTTTGCTGACTCAAACCGAACCTTGGCACGTAAAACATACAGCTTATTGTGCGTTATTCACAAGTCGAAGTCACCGGAAGCCACGTCGTATCGGTTTGTAAAACAAGCGAGCCAACGTGATTGGAATGTTTTATTCGACCCTCGGAACATATGAGACCGTTATGATGTATGTTTTTCCTTTTGATGTGGAATTTATCGCCGTATAATTTAAGTGTCGATGTAATTAAAATGCCGAATACTAAAATCTATTGTATTTGTCATCACGTTCAATCACATGCTTCTTAAATACGTCACGTGTAATTGACTTTATCGTTATTAAATCTGTATAGCTAGTAGTATTTCTATAGTAAGTATAGATAACGTGGATGCAGTAAGGTTTTTCCGTGATCGCGTAAGGGTTCTCTTCGCCGTCTCGCCCCCTGCCGTCAAACTTGTGCAATAACGTGACTAGTGACGTGACACCCGTGCGGCCACCTGTTCACACCACTATTATCCGATCATACTACCGCTGAAAAAGTTGAAGGTTTCACGACTAATAGTGAACTTTGACGTAGGTAGACATTTTTTCTGTTAAAAACGTGCATTAATATATTGTTTTATAAAATAATTACAATAATTGTATTACAATATCCGAATAGTACTAACTACCAACCAATTAAATTACAAAGCGATCAGGGTTTGTAAGAAAGTTTTAAAATCGTGACGCATTATCGGCTTTTGCGACAGTTCTATTTTAATTGCAATTAACACATTCTGAAACAAGCCCGCAGTACTAAACAAACATTACTTATACAATATCACCCTGCATTCTCCAGCGAAATAAATACAGAGGCTTAATAACGATAATCGTTTGAAATAGGTGTGAGTGAGCGTGTAACACGGAGAGACTTTTAAGTCGTGTCGACGTGCTAACCCTATTATCAGGCGAGGCTTAACCGACGCTAAGCCGACCCGACACCGCCCGATTTATGATCGTACATCGCACGGACGCAATTTGCCGAATCTGATCGCTTATTGGCTATCGGCTCGTTCTGTCTAATTGTAATGCTATACAGGTAAATTGCGTACCTATAACATAGTTACAGCATTTCTTGTTCAAAACTTTTAATCATTTCATAAAACTGTTAAAGTATAAAATAAAGTTCTTTTTGCTGATTTTTCTTCAGAGAAATCGCCCAACTGGAACTTAAGTTCATCTTCAACATCGTATTCGTCATAAGCTTCCAAGTAATTTGCTCTTATTATCGTTTCTTTAGTGCAAGGTGTTCCAGCAATCGTGGTGATTTTGCCAACCCAAAAATCAAAATCAAAGTATTTATTCCAAGTAGGCCAGTTCTATGGACTTTTGTGTCGAAACAAAGATAACACTGAAATGTAGCTACAGTACCAGGACAAGACATAAAAACTGTGAAAGTACTGTAGTTGCCAATTTCCAACTGATTGAAGTTTGATCTCGATGATGATCCATAAACCTTGTCAACCCAACTTTCTTTACACGTTATGAGCCTCTTCATGAATGTCATCGTTGGCTTGTTGAAGGAGTTTCCAAATTTAACTTGATTTTTCTTCTGCGGTTCGGCCTTCAAACGGAGCACGAATTTTGCTGCAACGCGACCCATGCTCAATTTCTCGGTCAGATCGTTTTGGCACGACCCTAACATGTCCTGCAATTTCTCTGTAAGTCAGTCGACGATTTTCACGCACCAGATTACAGATTTCCTGAATAGGAATGACATCAGTTGACTGGTTGACGACCACTTTTGATTTGTAACACTGAGAACGCCCTAGAACATCGTCTCCGCAAGATTGTTTCAAAGTTTTAATGTTTCCGTAAAGGTTTCTTCTGTTTTACGCAAATATTCAAGTTGCATGAGGATCGCACATTTTAAAAATCGCCACGCACTCTGAAATACTTTTCGCTCAAAAAACCATAACGCGGGTAAGAAGTGAGATATCAGCAATCCGTAAAGAGGAATTAACTCGTAAGGTTATGACGAAAACAGTGTTGAAAACCGCACGACGCTGAAAGACTACGTTGCTGCGTAATTTAAAAAGTTCGGTTATTTGTTGATTTAGAACAACAGTCACAGAAAGACAATTATTCTAAAAAGTTTTAAAATCGTACGCCTTCTTCTCTCATTCTTATTCCGTCAATAAAGCTCTACGTTTTATGTATGTGGGTACAAGAATATTTGTTCCGTTAATTAATACAAAACTTAACTTTATCGTCAAAGCTATAGCTGTTGATGACCTAGCATAAATTGTTCTGAGAATCTCACTATATATATATATATATGACACACTACAAACGTTTTCTGCGCACAAAGCTCTAGGAAATACCTGGTGGTCAGACAGAAGTGGACATACAAAGGATCACCCATCTATATTCAATTGCATAGAACAATATTACCTACAATATCGCCACAATACTTATATTGACTTGCACACACTGACGTATTTAGTTGTTACCGTTTTACACACACACGTACTAAGGTACATGAACTCATGCCTCGGCCGTAGGGGTAGGCAGAACGCCTCCTGCTACGATCCTGACATACTCCTTCAGCTTCGATCACCAATAAGATCAGTGATCACCGTTACATAAACTGACACTGTAGCGCGTGAGCTTCCAAAGTCCCAAAATTGTTCTTTATCAGTTAGTATTCATTTATTTTCAGAAAAAGAGATCTTCAAAAAAGAAGTTTTGTCAATTTGCTCATGTTTGACTACGGCGTAGCAGCGCGCTACGAGCCGCTACGCGCTACGCTAATCCCGGGCTACGCTAAAGCCGTGTATTTCACGCCTCTTTATTACATTAATTTAAATGTTTGCGCGCCGGATTGCCGACTGCCGGCCTCCCCGCACCACATACATATATCTGCACTACTGTTCAATGTGGTATTCCGTGAATTCGACAAGCATATTGATAGTTGCTTGTATTGTTCACTTGTATTAGACATCATGATTGAAACTATATCACATTAGTAGTTAGCTGCACAAGGGTGTGGTTTCTTACTTCAACTAACAGTTGATGAGTGATAATGTTCCAGTATGTGTCAGTGATTCACTTGTGAGAGTACAAGGATTAAGCGTGTCAGCGCACCTGGATCCGGACAACAAACTGGTGTAATTAGTCAGGCTCAGGCCGCGGTGCAAACGAAAATATTTACTGGAGTCAACAGCGCTAAGTTATTGCCGTATAATCCGATAAACGCAGATCGCTTGCTCGGAAATTGTGTTATCGTCGCTGTAAAGTGTTGACAAGTCGCCGCTTTACGAGGGCAGGCGCCGGGGCCGGGCCCGGGAGCATGCAAACATAAAAATTCTCTATCGGGACTAATAGGAGCGAAACAAATAAAAGGATACGTAAATAGAAGCGTCAGATAAATTCCACTGGGGCTGGAGTGCGCGTAAATCCGCGCGATTTGTATCTGTGACAGGGACTGCGGGCCCCCGCGCTCTGCCCCCCCCCCCCCGCCTCGCCCCGCCCTGCACCCCACGTGCACCCCGCACCCACAACCCTCACCTACAATTCTCACAATTAATATGGTAATATTTTTTGTAATGTGCTGTAATGGTTTCAATTAATCTAACACTCAACTTACCGGCTTAATGCAGCCAAGACGGTGGGGCCACCTGCTGAACATGGTATAATAGTTATACTTTATGTTGTTAACATTCCATAGTCATAGAAACAGAAGTTTAAATTTTTACCGAAAAAAATCAACTGACGATTGATCAATATCAGTAAACTTTAGAAAAACTCAGAAATTATCAAAAATCCAGCCACATCAACACCGGTGAGGTATGTGGGAGGCGAACGCCGCGGGTCACGTCTATGCAAATGATATTAAATTAGAAACGCTTAATAACAACTGTGCCACCGCCGCGCCGCCTCTAAAGAGATGCAATTACACCAATCAAATTGCAATTTTACTGTACTAATTGCGACCGACATGTTTTACGGTTGAGCTTTAATTCCGTACAGTCGCAGTGACGTTCGCGTGATTAAACGCCGAACGGATCACCCCTTTGATATTTAGAGTAATTTGTATGATTCCCCATCGTTTAGGCTCAGTGCCTAACTTTGAATCGAGTAGTAAGTAGATGGTTTCTCATAATTTTGAAATGATTGTATATGTTACGCGCTAGTTGACCTGACATACCTCCGTGTCTTGGTCAGTCTCGACATACTTCTGGACAAATGTTCAGCGCATAATTTACCAGGCCGGAATCACCTAGTAAAAGAGAGAATAGAACACCTAGAAAAGAACACAGGAAGAGAACACCTAGAAAATGTTCAATTCGCAGGTCGCATGTGTATGGTTCGTATGTGTGTTCCGTCAGCTTGTAAATCATGTCGTGTGAGCGCGGAAAGGGTCATCAATAGTGCGGTGCGGTGCGGTAAGCCGGGCCGCGCACCTGCGCCGCGCGACTGAGCCGGCAACTAAGCACCCTCGGCGCACACGCCGCCGCCGAGCTATTGTATGCCAAATGTGGACTAATCTTGCTTAATGCAGAACATTATAAGATAATTCGACAAAACCTCTGTTGCACAGCTTGTTGTTATTATTTTGAGCGAAAAGTTCCGACTCCTCCTTCTCCTAGTTTCAGATACATTTGTTTTCTTAAAACTTTTTATAATATCATCTAAACATAAATTCCAAAGTGTTGTTCACTCTTACTTACTACAAATGCTTTCATATGTACGATACTCGTAGCATAAAGTAATTGTAACCTATCGTCAAAACCCCAAAACTGTAGATAATTACTTTTGAAAACAACGCCAGCGCCGTGAAGCCCGTCGCGAGAATCAACAAAGTGCGCAATTTAAAGGCCAAATAAGCGCCGTATCACAGAGTTTTTCTTAAGGAGTCTCGTCGCAAACTACGTTAAAATGATTTAATTCCCCCCTGATAGCGTTACGGGCGCCGCTATTATTGAGATCGCCGACGCGGCCCGCCCGGCTAATAAACGCTTATCAACGCCCTCATTATCACACCCTTAACATCGCTTTAATGTCTTGCTCTTGAACAAAACATATTTAATCACATTTTTTCCCCGGTGGCGAGGAGAAAACTTTTAAATTTCATAAAATTCACGCCGTCTCAGAGGCCGACGGCGGAAAAATGGACGGATCCGAAACTTGGGGTAGGGAGCGCGCGAAATGTGGTTACGGGTTAAGCCTCTCTTTGTATACTGTGCAATTAGAAAAATACTGAAAATTATATTCATAATTAGGTATCAATGGATTACTTTTATTGAAAAAAAAAACTACGAGGGTTTAGTGCTGGGGTGTCTAGTCAATAATTGCCTGGTAGATGTTTATCCATCTATATTACTAGTTGTGTATCACCCGGTAAGTGCGTGTAGAGTGTGAAGAGCCCCGCTGCGCCGCTCGCCGTCTCCGCCCTGATCTTATAAGCCCGATTTTACTGCTGGTTCGCGACACTAAATTATAATATAACAGCTCATAAATTTCTGAAACTATCCTTCTTTGACGCGGCAGACTTAAGGATTTTGACTCAAGTTTTAATATCGAGAAAGCTCCAAAACGACACGTTACAGCGTTACTATATGATATAAACGTAAAATACGCTATAGTTAGAAGTAACTAAAACCCTTCAATAGAAACGCTGTATTCAACGTCAATAAATAAACAGTACCTAAGATACGTTACATTTAAAAGCTACACAGAGTATGAGGCCGCGCAGTAACAACAGAGCGCAGGTGAAGTCATGCGCTGAGCCTAGTACTTAGGATTTGTCGAGTGTTCTTTTGAACGTATCTCTCCCCCATATTTAAACTCAAAATTAAGAGCCAGTCAGCAAACAGTATCAGAAAAAAAGGGTGTCGCCGACTAAGTAGCTGCTCGTTACCCGTAATATTTGAAGCCACGACGAAAGAACCGAATTGAATATTAAATGAAATAATTTATGCCATATTTATCATTTTGCAAATGAACAGTCTCACCTTAATGAAAACGTTAATAACTTTTTTTAGACGTTGTGTTTGTTTTGAAAATAATTTCACAATTTTTGGTTTTCACTAAAGATTTTAGTTACGTTTTTTAGCTTATTTACTAATACGTACCTTACAATCAATTTAGGGATTCCAGCGAATATTTCAGTGTTACACCGAAATATTCGCTTAGCTTCTTTGGGTGTCACATGAAATAAGAACATTCAAAAACTCGCTTTTATCGTATCCACAATACAACAAGTCCTCTGTTCAGTGACCGGAAATACAAAAAGAGAAAAAAAAATAAAAAAAAATGAACACCATAGAAATGAGTAACAGCTTTAACTAATAATTGGAGGTTCTTTTGAGTGAATAGCCCCGAACCCCTGACAAAGTCACTTTTGTATATTAATTCGTGGCTGCGGTGTCTAAAGTCCTTATGAAAAGGGTGTAACATCTTGGCTGCGGTAAGGCTGCGTGCACATTAGCGACCGTGCGTAGTCCGGCCGTAAATCACGCGGGATCAGGCCGCACGGCTATCTGCGACAGGCGACAGCGGCCGTCGGCACGTCTACACTCCACACCGTACATACCTCGTGCCTAATTGACTTCACATTTAAGGCAATGGATCACGTACTTGTGTTACTGTTAAGTGTAGGGCTTCTCCCCTTAAAAGTAAACTACTAAAAGTATATTGCAATGACTGAAGTACAGATCTCAAAAGAATTTTTAATGTCGTCAAGAATAACAACAAAAGAAAACCAAGGTTTGTTTTGACAGGACAAACGCTTACAAAAGTCAGTAGATAAGTGAAAACAGATTCAAAAATTAAATAAAACAGCGGGCAGGTAAAGGTGGAGGGAGGGAGTAGGTTAGGGAGGAGGGGGGGCTAGTGAGGGATCTTCGTTAAGGTTTAATTAAATCGTCCTCGGCGGCCTCTCGCGCTTTAATTCCACCGTTATTAACGCTGTTAAAAAGTGAGTAGCCTGGATAGGGCAATGCGTAGAGTCGATAAATAGAGAGAAATATAGAGTTTAAAACTTTTGGAAACATTCGTGTAATAGCCGAGACCTTAAAAATATAAGACCGATGATACAATGAGGAAATTTCTAGTTTGGCCTGTACTAAAAGTAATACTTAATAAGTGGTAAGATGACCAATTCTCAGGGTTCAGTTACTTCAATTACATTTTGTGAAGCCCACAAATGACTACTATAAAAGTTTACATTAGTGAGGCGGATTAGTTATTGAGCCCTGTTGGACCCCTCTCTTGCTCGCAGGATCGTGAGCTAAGAGTCCTGGGTTCGATTCCTAGGTGGAAGTGTTTTTAAGAGCTTTTCCCATTTCCATCAAGAATTTCTCAGTAACAGCCACGGAGTCTAGATTTGCGTCGATCCGGTGGTGCAAATATGCTTGCCCCCGTATCACATGGTAATTCGCTTTCCAAATGCCTATCCCAGCAGGGATTACAGGTGTGCTATTATTATATTAATAATTAACACTATGCAAAATTATTTAAATAACAACAGTAACAGCGACCCCACAGTTTGTCCGCGGCCGAGTGGTCGCGGTGTTTCCGCAGAGGAACACTCGCGATAAGACGCGCTCACCTCGGAGCAGCCCCCCCCCTCGCTACATCACCACACCACCGCTCGCCAGTGTTCCCCGCTCTCAGGAAACTGTTTGGATTTTAATATCACCCTTAAGTGTTGTTGCTAAAGACGTCGCCGGCTAAGTACTAATTTGTCCCAACTTGAAACGATTGAGCCGTTTCTACGTCTGCGTAAAGTAACATTAATTTGTTTTAACTGTGTACACTCAGTCTGTTTAAAATTTTTGGACTTTTATTTAAGGTCTATAGCAGCAGTGCTCATTCCTTGATTAATCTTCTTTGTATTATGAAATGTAATGAAAAAAAAATATGAAAGGAAAACTTTTTAATACTCACTGTTAGAGGTATGTCTCCGTACAAACAGTCAGTTTTCAGGGTTCAGTTCCCAAAGAGTGCCAACTTAGTGCCTGGTTACTAAGGTTCCGCTATCTGTCCGTCCATCCGTCTATGACAGGGCTGTCTCTCTTGAATCATAATAGGTAGACACTTGACATTTTCACATAGTATTACTTTTGCCACTTTGACAACAAATAATTAAAATGTAAGTGGTTTCCACACAAGAAACGGAACTCGTAGTGTGCGAGTCCGACGCGCACTTGACCAGATTTTAAATTAGATGCATACGAAAGTGATTTGCCTACTTCATTTTTTTACAAAACTTCGCGAATTTTAGATAATAAACAGATTATCAGTTAATACATAAACTCATTGTGTGTCTGGCTGACTCGTTTGTTTCACCTAGTTTCAAATACCTGTGTACTGTCCGAGTCGCGAGCTACTTCATTTTTTTTTGATTTTTTTATTATTCTGCCTTAGGCGACAAATTAAAAGTAACGAGTGACCGTGAAAGAAAAGAAAGTAAGTACATGTGCCCATTTTAGCCCATGCCAAAAATGCACAAAATACAGCAAAAAAAAAAGAAATAAAACTTCTAAAAAAGATAGATCTTACTGCTACAACTCACTGGTTTTTGGTAGTTTTATGTGACGCAGCTAGTTTTATCTACTTAAACAAATAAATAAAATTGAAGTGTCTCTCTGTAATTAAAAAAAAAAACGGCCAGAAGAAGACGAAGGAGGGTTCCGAACCATAATTAAGAGCGGCCGACCCGTCATACTTTTCATACAAACGCTCGTACGTGATTATGCCGTTGTTACACATCTATCTTTGAATTTTTTGAACTAATAGGTATTTTGTGCACTATATCTAGGTTTCTATGGATGCAAAAAATAAAAAAAGTAGAAACAAATTCAGTATAAGCCTCCATAAATTGCTGTTTTGCTCAAATTTTACCTGAGCTTTGGCCGTTCATAATGTACTCATAAACTGTAAAAATAAAGAAAATATCTCGATAGAAACCTTGCACATGTAATGGAGATTCTTAATGACAAATATTTATTTCACACACTTGTAAGACTTGTGGCGAAATGCCACGTATTCAGTACCATACATTATATACATTAAGTTGGCAACACTGAGACGCTCTCTGCAGGCTCTCTGCCGTCAATTGGTTTTTACATGGCGCCACTACATTGTACAACAACATCAGATTGCTATATTATTAATCACTGAGTACATTGTTTATACGTAGTCACTGTCACTGAATAAATGAAAGTTGTATACGACGCGTATCAATTAACGAACCCTCGCTCTGCTAACACCCAACACAACACGCAACCTACGACCGCTCATGGATATTGGATAACCGCCAATACCATATTGGTGACCCCGACCGACGGTACAAGAAGACCAAGAAGTAGCGTGAGGAGTTTACGAAAACGGTATCAGCGTGCAGTGCAGAGCATTGTTCCCGCGCTCTGGCACTCCTATGGCAGCGGCAGCAGCGGCATCATACTTATTGCGCAACTTCGAGATGGCGGGTGCGGCGGCGCATTGAAGGCCGTGCCGCCACCAACAAGTCAAATCGCAAGGCGTCAAGACGCTCATAAAGTGCTTACCTAAGAGACTGTAAGTACAAACATCTTTTAGACACTTCGAATTTACACCGAATTTGAACGGCGTTCTACGGATGCACGTGTTTCTTGCCTGCGGAATTAAACCTGGTTGTTGTGTGCATGTGCATAGTAAATAAAAACTTCATAAACAGCTATGGAATGGGACTTTCATCTAACTAATTGTTCAATCAAATATGAACATTAGCTTAAAATGTACTTTTTCTATATTATTTTTATTTTTACCCTAGCAACATTTGTAAGTTGTTATTATATTGTGGGTTTGTTATGGCAACTCTTCTTCCAGATCGTCTCCCCCACTGTGTAGACGTGTTCAATTCAGTAATTTTAAATAAACGCGAATTTACGTTTAATTACACTTGCATTTTATTTATACATGCAAGTGCTGGTCCTTCGAAGTTTAGCCAGTGAAATATCGGTGATTTCGATAGTTTTCCGCGGTTTGTGTGAGTGACATCGGTTGCCGGTGCGCTCGCGACCCGCCAAGTGTCTGCGAGAAATAGCGGATTATCTCGTATTACGGACGAAAAAGGAGCTTCGGATCATCAAGGAAACACAATCTACGAGATTATCGACGATATCCCACTACAAATCTGCAATTTAATTGTGGACGATTCATATTTTCAAATGCGGGTGTCTTGAAAAAACTCGTCCATTTTTGCAACGGACGGAGTGTTTGAGCGTTGGGCGTGACGACACGACGAGCTTCGTCAAGTTGGCCATTCTGCGATTTCTGCGGTTGCGTTCCGGTAACTGTCATCAAGTTGACAGTGACAGCTGTCAATCTGTCAGCCGTCAGTTGTCCAGTCATCTTCGACATTTGCGCCCAGAAGTAAACAAACACCGATTTCTACGTGAACAACTGAACAAAACAATCGTAATATCCGTCGAGTTACGTTGCAGTGCAATAGATTGCGGCTTTTTAAACTGTAAAGTGCATCGCCGTGTGGTTCCGGCTTTAGGAATAGCACCACCCCATCTCCGAACTTGGGTGTCGTGTCGTACAACAAATCGACGAAAGTTCATCCGCTAACAAACTAAAAAGTGCGTTCCATAGTTAAAGTGCAGTGTTACGGCTTATTGCGTGCGGTTTATACGGCTTGTTTACCCACGTCCGGTAAACCATGGCGGAGGATTTAAACAGGTTGCGTTTACAACGCCGACAGCTAAAAGGTACTGTGACTAGGATAGAAAACTTTGTGAATGATCCAATTAACCTAACTTCTTCTTCCGTCGAAATGTTGCAAGCCCGTAAAGACAAATTAATCAGTACAATGCGTAGTTATGAAAGTGTACAATTAGACATTTTGTCTCTTTGTCCAGAGGATACTGAAAAGGTTGAGCTATTAGAAGAAAAATATTACTTCATAATTTCAAAGTTAGACTCGAGTTTGAAACTGTTAACCCAGTCTGAAGTATCTAAATGTCCTAATGTAGCATCTTCCAAATTACCCAATATCGAAATTCCAGCATTCTCTGGCAAAGATTTTACTAAATACACACCATTTATGGATTTATTTACTGCTGTTTTTGACAACAACAAATCACTTTCTGATGTTCAAAAATTGTTTTATTTACGAAAGTATTTATCAGATGAAGCGTTAGCTGTTATTATAAACCTGCCACTTGTAAATGAATCATACAAGGAAGCCATTGATTTATTAAAGAAGAGATATGATAATAAGGCACGTTTAATAAACAATCACATAAACATTATTTTAGAAATGCCGTCTATGCAGCGGGGTACTGCGGCCTCCTTGAGGTCTTTTATTTCGGAAGTTCAGCAACAAGTTTATGCTCTTAAAAACTTAAAGCAGCCCATCGATAAATGGGACATGTTGCTCATTTGTGTTTTAAGTAAAAAGTTAGATCCATATACTAACCGGGCTTTCCAACTAGAAAGGGATCCCGAATGCTTACCAACATTAGCTGAATTTATCAACTTTTTAGAGAAACGCGCCAATGCGCTTGAAGAAAGTGGAGACAAAAGCACTCATGAGAGTATCTCCAAAAAGTCTTTCAAGGTGAGCAATATTGCCACTAAAAGTAACCTCATTAAAATATGTAAATATTGTGATAAAGCTGATCATTTATTGTTTGATTGCCCAAAATTTAAAATGGCAGCAGAGATTGATAGAATCAAGTTTATTGACAATCACAAATTGTGTACAATTTGTCTCAATGAACACAAAGGACGCTGCAGATTCCACTTTAAGTGTAAAATTTGTAAAAAGGGCCACAATACTCTGTTGCATAGAAGTAGCAATGCAGATCAGGAGCAAACGGTAGCTCTGCATACAAGCAGTCCCACTACACAGGTAATATTACCTACTATAAAAGTTAAATTATTTGATGTTAAGGGACGTGAACTGCTTGTAAGGGCATTGCTTGACAGCGGCAGCCAAGCCTCATTTATCACAAATTCTTTAATGACGAAACTGTCTTTGAAGCCAATGACTCAATCTACCAATATTATTGGTATTGGCAATAGAAATAACACAATAAATACATATGTGAATGTTGTGATTCATTCTCCAGTGCAGAACATGCAATTTGATGTGAAATGTAATGTGGTAAATGCAATTACCACACAGTTACCTCAACAATATTTTGATCCTACAAGTTACAAGCTGCCAGAAGGACTATACCTATCAGATGACAAATTTAATGTGCCAGCTGAAATTTCCCTTCTCTTAGGAGCTGACATTTATTTCAACATTTTGTTGGATGGCCATATTAAATTAGTAAATGGTCCAGTGTTGCAAAACACCTTATTTGGGTATGTTGTTGGGGGAACTGTGTCTAATTTGGATAGTTCAGATGAAACTCTAGTATCAAACTTCGCTATCTGTGACTCTGAAAAACTAGAAAATGTCATGGAACAGTTCTGGCTAAGTGAAAAAATGCCTGATGTTTCTGAGAAATGTAAAAGCAACACTGCTGAGTTCCAAAAAACTGAAAATATTTTTCTTGAATCAGTCCAGATTAAAAATGATAAGTTTTATGTAGATATGCCTTTTGTTGCTGACTTAGAGAACTTGCAGCTTGGAGATTCCTTTTCTGTAGCTCTGCAGAGGTTTCTTGCACTGGAGAATAAATTAAAAAAAGATGCCAATTATTTTCAATTGTATAAAAAGTTTATCGATGAATATTTAGCCTTGGGGCATGCCAAGAAAGTCGACATTAGTACTTATGATGTACAAAATGGCCCTGTGTATTTCCTGCCACATCACGCTGTTTTAAATGAAAATAGCAAGACAACAAAGCTCAGAGTTGTATTTAATGGCAGCATGAAATCAAAAAATAAAATTTCCCTTAACGACGTTATGTTGAATGGGCCCATTGTTCAAAATGAACTTTTTGATATTCTTCTCCTATTTAGGACCTATATTTATACGTTAGTATGCGATATAACAAAAATGTTCCGAGCAGTCTATATTAATGAACATCAAACTTCTCTTCAAAATATTTTATGGAGAGAGGATCCAAGCAAGCCCATTAGTTGCTTGCAGTTGCAAACGGTTACATATGGACTTAAGGCTTCAACTTATTTAGCAACTAGATGTCTTATCGAGTTGGCACAGCGATATGAAGATGCCTATCCATTAGCTGCTCAAGCCATGCGTTCCAACACTTACATCGATGACGTTTTGAGTGGAACTGATGATTATGGCCAACTTATTGAATTAAAAAGGCAGTTAATAGAACTATTAAGCAAGGCCAGCTTCACACTACATAAGTGGTGCTCAAATGCACCCGAAGTGCTAGATGACATCCCCAGTAAAGACAAGTATTTTGAGGAAATTGATATCAATAAAAGCAATATTATCAAAACACTTGGTTTGAAATATGATATCATACCCGATCAGTTCACTTTTACAAGTCCTGTCAGTAACAAAAATGATTTGATGACCAAAAGAGGCATCTTAAGCTACATTGGCAAAATGTTTGACCCACTAGGATTAATTGGACCCATAATAGTAATCGCAAAATTGTTCATGCAAGAGCTGTGGTCCAGCAAAATTGGTTGGGACACAGCGCTGCCACAGATCCAACTTGAATACTGGTGGAAATTTATAGACAATTTAAATCTGATGGGAACAGTAACTGTTCCAAGGGGTTTATCTTGCAAAGGCTTCAAATCCATAGAGTTAGTTGGGTACGCAGATGCCTCTATTAGAGCCTTTGGATGCTGCCTCTACCTACGGGTTTTAGATGAACAGGACACAACTGTCAGTGTTAATTTATTGTGTTCAAAGTCACGAGTCGCTCCCATAGGAAAATCCTTGACTATTCCCAAGCTTGAGCTTAACAGTGCTCTCCTCTTGTCTCAACTGGCAGGTAGAGTCTATCATACATTGAAAACCAAGCTTCCCTTGTCAGTTCATTTATACAGTGACTCACAAATAGTTTTGGCATGGTTGGTTTCGCGTAAAGACATTCGCAATGCTTATGTGTCAAAACGTGTCAAGCTAATACAAAACTTGACACCAGACTTTGAGTGGTCGTATGTAAAATCGGCCGACAATCCTGCAGACTTATTATCCAGGGGCTCAGAGCCTCAAAAACTGAAGTCAAGTGACTTATGGTGGCATGGACCAACTTGTTTGTCAAATGTAGAGTTCAAGCACCCACATACAAATATTGATTTGCTATACACCATCCCCACAAGTAACGACGACGCTACAGCCAATGTCTGTACCACACAAGAATCAGATTTTAGTCTCTTTGAAAAATATTCAAGTCTTAATAAATTGCAGAGGTTAGTGGCTCTCCTGTTGAGGTTTAAAAGTAATTGCCTTAATAAATTTGAAAAGGTTTATGGGGTGTTGACTCCCAAAGAGCTAAATAACTCACTAAATGTGATAATTCGTGCAGCTCAGAAAAAACATCTCTCTAATGAGATAGATTCTCTTGCTAAAAACAAAACTATCAAGTCTAGCTTAGCTAATTTGCATCCTTTCTTAGACGAAGGTGGCATTCTCAGAGTAGGAGGTCGTCTACAAAATGCCACAAATTTACCTTATGAAAAGAAACACCCTGCGCTCATACCCAAGTCATCACGCATTGCGTCAATGCTAGTTGAGAGAGAACACATTCGCCTTCTCCATGCAGGCCCTAAGTTGGTTCTTAGCTCTCTCTTGCAAAAATATTATTTGATCAGTGGTATAAGGGAAGTGAAAAAAGTGGTGCATAAGTGTGTCAAGTGTCATCGAGTGAAGGCTGCAGCCGCCAAGCAACTCATGGGCTCTCTTCCAAAAGAACGGCTCACTGCTGAAAGACCCTTTCAGACTATAGGTGTAGACTTCTGTGGCCCATTCAACATAAAGATTGCAAGGATACGTAGGCCATTAGTATCAAAGGCTTATGCAGCCCTATTTGTTTGCTTTATTACCAAAGCCATCCATGTTGAACTGGTTACTGACCTCACTACTGAGGCTTTCTTGGCATCTCTCAAACGCTTTATTGCTAGACGTGGATTACCTACTTGTATTTTTTGTGACAATGCTGCCACATTTAAAGGTGCATCCAATACTTTGAAAGCCCTGTATGATCTGTGTAATTCCAAAAAACACAGAGATGAGGTAACAAACTTCTGTCTAGAAAAATGCATAGATTTTAAATTTATTCCCAGTTACTCTCCAGAATTCGGAGGACTATGGGAAGCAGGGGTCAAAAGTTTAAAATTTCATTTAAAAAGAATTGTTGGCAATCTCTGTCTTACCTATGAAGGTCTCTACACAGTCATTACTGAAATTGAAGCTATTCTCAACTCAAGGCCTCTGCTTCCTATGTCATCTGACATTTCTGATACTAACTACTTGACCCCTGGTCATTTTCTCATTGGCACAGCAATGACATCATATCCTGAAGTAGACCTTTCTAATGAAAATGTTAATCGTTTAAAATTTTGGAATATTTTATCTAAATTGAAACAGGATTTTTGGAAGGCTTGGTCAAGGGATTATCTTACCCAGCTTCAGAGCAGGCCTAAGTGGATTGATGCACATCCTAATTTGAAAGTAGGAGATCTGGTAATTGTAAGATCAGATAATACTGCTCCGCTTAAATGGCCCATGGCCCGGGTAGTAAAAGTTTTTCCTGGATCAGATGGCAGGGTGAGAGTGGCTGAGGTCAAGATAGGTACTAAAACCTATACAAGGTCTTATAGAAAACTAAGTCCTCTACCTATAAACTAATTTTTTGAAATTGATGTTAACATTTGCAAACTTGATACCTACTTGTTTATTTTCTTTAGTTTAATGGAGTGCCTTGAAACTATAGGCATTTACCAAATGTTGTATTTTCATACTCTACTTACATAGAGTCATACTATTCTGTTTAAGTTTACATTTTTTTTAAACTAAGTATTAGCATTTTTGTGATCCATTCTGCCCTCGGGCCCAACTATGTTCAATCAAATATGAACATTAGCTTAAAATGTACTTTTTCTATATTATTTTTATTTTTACCCTAGCAACATTTGTAAGTTGTTATTATATTGTGGGTTTGTTATGGCAACTCTTCTTCCAGATCGTCTCCCCCACTGTGTAGACGTGTTCAATTCAGTAATTTTAAATAAACGCGAATTTACGTTTAATTACACTTGCATTTTATTTATACAAATAATAATAACAACTTTTCATATTAAATAATTTGTAGTTTTCCAATTTTATTGTTTGTCTACAGTACTGTTACTTGTGTACTACTAGCCACCTTATTCAATTTTAACTACACTTGTTTGGTTTTCAAATATGGTATAATTTAAACTTAAAATTATTTAAGCCTATTTAAGATTGTAAACAATGGTTTTCATATTTTAATTTGTTTGTGTGCATTTATTATTTGTGTCTTAGAATTTGGTGTAATTTTATAACATAAAACTGTTTTGCTTAATAGCAAAAATTATATTAGGTGTTGGTTAAAATATTTTGATTATTATGTGTGAAATTTATTGAAACTTATTTTAATTTTTTTTATGCAACTTTTGTTATATACTAACTGTATTGCTGTTTTTCTACTAATCCTGTGATATTTGGGATTTAACGCACACCACACTACACTACTTTAATTGAAATTTAACTTTTTTTTTCTGCGTGTCTTGCTTTTAACTTACTTCAGCTATGGAAACTAAAGAGGGTAAAATATTGCCGTCTAACATGGACGAACCTAACCATGACCCGGCTAGCATTCCTGTAACAACTGCTTCAGTTCACACTAATGTTGTTTCTACCCGTGTCCCATCCTTTTGGCTTGAACGTCCCGCACTATGGTTTGCTTTGCTGGAGGCACAGTTTTCACTTAACAGCATTACCAGGGAGGAAACTAAATTCTTCACAGCACTTCAGCAGTTGGACCCTAAGGTAGCTCTTGAGGTGGAATCATTTATTGTACAGAGGCCAAAAGACCAGCCGTATACTAAGTTAAAAGAAGCTCTCATTGCTCGTTATTCTCAATCTGCGGAAGAGAAGGCACGTCGTCTCCTGGAAAAGGAAGAGATAGGTGACCGTAAGCCATCATCATTCTTGAAGTATTTGAGGTCACTCGCAGGACCTTTATTTCCAGAGCACATGTTGAAGACTTTTTGGATGGACCGCCTCCCATTTCATACACAGGGCATATTGGTCTCTCAAAAGTCTGCTAGCCTCGAGGAACTTGGTGAGTTGGCAGATAAACTGAACGAGATTCGCCCTCGGACCTCTTACGACGTGGCGGTTGCAGCAAAACCCTCGACACCCAGCGAGCCTGATGAACTGAGATCCCTTCACCAGAAAGTAGATGAGCTCACTCGTATTGTAGCCAGTCTCACAACAAACCCTAGCTGTTCCAAAAGAGAGCGCTCCCGACCTCGAAGTCGCAGTAGGTCTCGCTCATGTGACAGACAACTTTGCTGGTATCATGATCGTTTAGGTATTAAGGCTAGTAAATGCACACAGCCTTGCTCCTGGACCAGCGCCCGCCCTACGAGGCAGGAAAACTCCAGCAGCGGTAAGTAAGGGCGACTACTGACTGCTCTTCCCCAAGTCGCCGGCTGTTTATTACAGATCGTTATTCGAACCGTCGATTTCTAGTTGACACCGGATCGGATCTGTGCTGTCTACCTCGTAAACAGGTCACGGGAAACATACAGCCTCAGCCTTTTGAGTTGATTGCTGCCAATGGCTCCAAAATTAGGACATATGGCTTAGTACAACTCAATCTCAATTTAGGTCTGCGACGCGACTTCAAATGGAATTTTACTGTAGCAGACGTTGCTACTCCTATAATAGGTTCTGACCTTTTAGCATACTATCATCTGCTACCAGACTGCACTCAAGGTAAGTTGCGGGATGGCAAGAGAGGACTGTCTAGCCCCGCGCAAACTTCCACCACAGACCAGCTTAGCATTAAGGTCGTTTCTTTTCCTGAGTCCCCGTTTGCGGCTATCCTTGCTGAGTTCCCGAGCGTCACTCGTCCTCCTGGGGCTCCTAAAGAGGTGAAGTATACTACGGTGCACTATATCAACACCACGGACGGCCCGCCTGTTACATCCCGTCCTCGTAGGTTAGCACCACAGAAGCTTCGCGCCGCGCACAAGGAATTCGAGGAAATGGTTCGAGTAGGCACAGCTAGACCGTCCAGCAGCTCGTGGTCCTCACCATTACACCTCGCACCGAAGAAAGACGCAACATGGCGTCCTTGTGGCGATTACCGCGCCCTTAATGCGCGCACTGTCCCTGACCGTTACCCCGTTCGTCATGTTGGGGATTTCACACAGAACTTGACCGGATGCTCCGCGTTTAGCACCGTTGATCTGGTCAAGGCATACCAGCAGATTCCTGTACACGGTCCCGATATTTGCAAAACGGCCATCATCACGCCGTTTGGCCTTTATGAGTTCCCCTACATGACGTTCGGGCTTCGTAATGCGGGACAGACGTTCCAAAGATTTATTGACGAGGTCGTCCGTGGTCTTGATTTTTGTTTCGCCTACGTTGATGACATCCTTATCGCTTCTAAAGACTCGAAGGAACACGCAGAACACCTGCGTATTCTGCTACAAAGGCTTCACGAGTTCGGAGTGGTGATCAATCCTGCCAAATGTGTCTTCGGCGCAGGAGAGGTAAGTTTTCTAGGCTATCGCATCAATGCTGCGGGCACGCGTCCACCCGAAGACCGCATCCGCGCCTTGATGGATTTTCCACCACCTAAAACTGTGCAAGGCATGCGCCGATTTTTGGGCATGACGAATTATTACCGTCGGTTTCTGCCCAGCGCCGCTAAGTACCAGGCTCCGCTTATTGACGCAGTAGCCTCCACCAATAGTAAAGGCGCCAAGCCATTCCCATGGACGCCCGAGCTTGAACGCTGTTTCGAGGAATGTAAGTCAAGTTTAACATCCGCGACTATTTTATCTCACCCTGACTGTTCTGCCACATTAGGCTTATTTACAGACGCGTCTCACATTGGCGCTTTTCTGCAGCAAAAGTCAGATGAGGGGGACGCTTGGATGCCTCTCGCTTACTTCAGTAAAAAGCTGACAGCGAAACAATCTGAGTGGCCTGCATATTATCGCGAACTCCTTGCCGTGTATGAGAGCGTACAGCATTTTAGACATATTCTTGAGGTCCAGCACGCTACCATCTTTACCGACCACAAGCCGTTAGTGTACGCGTTCATTCAACGGCGAGAAAAGCTTCCGCCAACTCAGCTTAACCATCTCTCCTTTATCAGCCAGTTTACCACCGATATCAAGCATATTAGGGTGACGACAACATTGTAGCAGATGCCATGTCTCGCATTGAGTCTATTTCGCTAGAGGATGATTTCAGCGCCCTGGCAAAGTCCCAGGAATCAGATCCAGAGCTTGCCGAGCACCGTTCGTCCTCATCTCTAAAACTGCACCAAGTACCTATCCCTGGTACTAATCTTTCCATCTGGTGTGATACGTCCACTGGTCGTCCTCGACCGTATCTTACGCCATCATTTCGCCGAGCAGTTTTTAATCGGTTACACGACCTCAGCCATCCTGGCGCGCGGGCAACTGTTCGTCTGGTGACTGAGCGTTATGTTTGGCCACACGTCAATAGGGACTGTCGTAACTGGGCACAGTCATGCCTTCAGTGCCAACACAGCAAAGTAACCAGGCACGTTTCCTCGCCCATTGGTCAGTTTTCCAGTCCATCGAACAGGTTCCGGCATGTTCATATCGACATTGTCGGGCCGCTTCCCCATTCCAATGGCTACACGTATTGCCTCACTGCGATTGACAGGTACACGCGGTGGCCCGAGGTGTGGCCCATGTCTTCCATGACGGCTGATAGAGCGAGTGCATCGACAACTTAAGGCGGCACTTATGTGTCACAACGAATCTTGGTCTAAGGCGTTACCCCTCGTGCTCTTAGGCATGCGGTCAGCGCTGAAGGATGACCTCAAGGCTTCGTCTGCTGAACTCGTTTATGGCGAGCCTCTTCGCCTACCTGGCGAGTTCATCGTTCCTTCGGAGGACCCCATCAATACTGCAGACGCCATCGATTTTGTCACTCAACTCAGACGCCAAATGGAAGCTCTTCGTTCCATTCCAGCATCTCATCATGTTCGACCGTCGTCATTCATCTTCAGAGATCTGACAACGGCAACACACGTTCTTCTCCGCGACGACACTACACGGCGTTCCTTGCAACCTCCGTACACTGGCCCCTTCCGAATTCTGCACAGAAGAGAGAAAACACTCACCTTAGATGTAAACGGCAGGGAAGTCACGGTCAGCATTGACAGAGTCAAACCGGCTTACGTCGACTCAGACTCAACCGCTGCAGCTGTACCTCCAGCAACAACCAGTTCACTTCCAACCTCTGTGTCTCCGACTCCCGCCGAAACCCCTAGTCCTTCTGTCCCCACTCCTGTCGTCCCTAACCATAACCTTGTCTCCCCTGCAGATAGTGCTAATTCAACTACTTCTCCACCCACTCCCACTCCCACTTCTGCCCCTGCTCCTACAACTACTAGGTCTGGTAGAAGGATCAGGTTCAGGGACATCCTTGACTTGTAGTTTCTATTTTCTAGTATTTACTAGGACCTTTTTTTCTCCGTAGGGGTGTGGTGTGGCGAAATGCCACGTATTCAGTACCATATATTATATACATTAAGTTGGCAACACTGAGACGCTCTCTGCTCTCTGCCGAGAATTGGTTTTTACATGGCGCCACTACATTGTACAACAACATCAGATTGCTATATTATTAATCACTGAGTACATTCTTTATACGTAGTCACTGTCACTGAATAAATGAAAGTTGTATAGGTACGACGCGTATCAATTAACGAACCCTCGCTCTGCTAACACCCAACACAACACGCAACCTACGACCGCTCATGGATATTGGATAACCGCCAATACCATAGACTTATTAAAAAACACGTATTTCCTGGAACAAGATTAAGAAATTTTCGAACACTATTTTTCGTTCAATGTCATCGCGTTAGGCGGTATGAGGTTCGCGGGAGACGAGTTGTACGGGGTCGGGGCGGGTTGAGACGGGGGAGTTGAAAGAAAATCGCCGCTGTGGCTCTGGATGAAACAACAAGCTTTTTGACCATGCTCGCGTTTGACGATAGACGGGCCGGGAAGAGCCCTCTTAAGTCAAATAGTTAACATCACATATAGCGGTAACAAAAAAAGAAAATCTGCAACAAGGAAGAAGTGCATCGAAAAAACTGTACTACTTACAAAGTTTTATTAAAATACTGTTTTGTAACAGCCGTTGTTTTCTGGTCATTCACTTGGTACTGAGGTACCATTTTAGAAAGATAATGAGACACGGAAATCGTGCTTGTAATTTTCACGCCATGTGTCGTATTTCCTTTTTTTACTCCATTCACCTCGTGGTGAATGGATTGGTCAGCTAGACTCGGCGCTAGACTCGTGTCCCTCCTAAGGAACGACTTTATCATTAATTTCTTTTCTTTTCTTTTCTCATAAATCAGTATCATACCACTAGAGTACGTGTGATGGTAGATTAAGAAATTTAAATGTCCCGTTACTTGTAAAAGTGCCTGTCCATACAGTGATCATGATATTTCGTGCTTTCTTCTATGGTTACGGTTCGCCTCAAAACCATTTTTTTCTGAATTTAGTCAAAAGCCCAGAAAATTACTAACTCTTTTTTCTGAAAAATAAAAGCATATTTGACAAAAAAATCCACACAAATCATTTCAAATCGTGTAAAAAATATTAATAAAACATGAACTTCAATTAACTTTTAGCGGCTGTTTATGTGTTTGGCAACTAAAAACTTGTTATCAAATAAAACAAGAAAACAAAATGTCTGTACATCCCTTATTGGATGGGTAGGTGGAGTTAGTTCATAAAAACGTTATAATGCACAGTTTAAACATTTGGAACTAGAATATCAGATGGCGACGCGACATGAATGAATAATTTCAAATTTTCAATTAAGTTTTGGAGCTTTTGTGCTAGCTTATAATACAATTTTGCAAAAGACGTGTGACGTGATGAGTTGACGCAGGTGCTGGTGCATAGGCGGCAGGCGCAGGCCCGCAACGGCTACATTGCATCCAGGCTTCCAAAGCCGATGACTTTGGAATTAAAATAAATGCATGTGAAATTGTAGAAAGTGTGTTTTATTTATTTTTTAGGAGTCTGCTGTTGTGCACGGTTAGTGGCTGTAACGAGAGATGTTGTGTTTGTGTCACAACATTATTTTATGGTTATTTGATCTTTCCTAAATCATAGATGATTTGTTTTAAACTTTATTTTGAATTTTAAATAACTTCAAATCAAATAATTTATTCGCATAATATGGGTAGATAGATGGTATGTACGTAAGTAAATGTTACATTACATAATTTAAATCCTCATACGAAATATAAAATATAATAACAATTAAACGAATACGTAACATAAGTACTCTTTTTAATTTTCGTTTTTTATACTAAATTAACTAGTTATTTATTGTACTGGATTATGAACATAGTGAGCTGTTACAATAATTTTCTATTATTTTAACTAAGGTAAGTATTTCTGGGTCGTGTAGAAACATTTATTGACTAACCAGGCATACAATTTTTTTCGGAATAAATTAATGGGTAGGTCTTTCAGTTCACTTGGTAATTTGTTAAATAAATTTACGATGCTACAGCTCTTATAAAAGTTTAACCTATGCATTTTTCTTGTTGATTGTGTACCATATATTATGTGTACTGATGGCGTACCTATGTGTATTGAATAAATAAAATAAATTCGTGTCTGTACCTGACTCAAACACAAAACTTGCCTCTCGAACTATAGGCATGTCTTTTCTTGGCATTACGAAAGCGCGTGAGATAGACAAACGACTTTACAAATCGAAGCGTTTGTGAACACGGGGGCAGAAGATGCGGAATTTACCCCGCAGTAGGTATGGGACAAGTTGGCCCAAGTGGTCAACGTCATTAAAGAGAGGTGTTCGCGGTGAGAAACAAAACGCGATGACCTTTTAATTAGACCACCAACAACTATCACTTACAATACCGTCAATGGCGTTCTGCCGTGACCGTTTGTGTTCGGAATTTTTCGGCCAAAGATTAATAATTTGCTAGTTATTTGAAAACACATAAAAGAGCAGCATACCGAAACTATTGACAATACCACCATAGAAAACCATCTAATGCAATTCTGTGGCCGAAATCGGCTAGATGGTATCGTCATCCTGACTCATTGTCTCCACTATAAACATCTAGCTAGGTGTAATGCCAAAATTGTTTTCGAATCAATAACAATTCTATTAAAAACCATTTTGCTTAAATTTGCCGTTTAACATTACTTCCCAGAATTTGATTCTTTATAGCGACGCTATCGAATGGTGTAAAATACAGTGTTTTTTTTTTTCAAAACCAACAGGTTTGATTCCTGGCCAGGGATTGATTTTTCAAAAATCCAACGATGCAGTTTGATTTTACATCAAAATTGGGCTCAAGACTACTTTGAGCATTTTTCGATATTCCTCACAGTTTTCGATTTGGCTTCCTTACTTACTTACATGCCTAGATGAATCTAGTGATTTATTGAAAAATTCGAAACGACTGTTAAGGTCGATTTTGTTCCAGCGAACCATCTTAATGACTGGTCGCAAGCGCTACTTCTGCAGGTCCTGGGTTCAATTCCCAGGCCGGGCATAGTGTAACGGGGATCAGCCTGACCTCCTTTCTCCTTAAAACCATGAAGAGAATCTGCGAGAGAGAGCTGAGGGATGGCGTTTTAAAAACGATCCCACTCCATGCGAATCAGCATGCATACAGCTCGGGTAAGTCTACTGATTCCGCTCTCCATCTAGTGGTCGGCCGGATAGAAGAAGCGATACATCAGAAGGGCACCTGCCTGGGCACTTTCATAGACATCGAAGGGGCCTTCGATAAAACTAATTTCTCCAGCATCAGCACCGCCCTCTCCCGACACGGAGATAGGACAGGTACTGATAGACTGGATTACTAATATGTTAAGCAAACGAGTGGTTCGCCTTGCAAAGGATCAGCAGATGACCATGATAGCCCGAGGATGTCCCCAAGGAGGAGTACTATCCCCTCTCCTCTGGAACCTGGTGATTAATGATCTTATTACCAAACTCAACGCGAATCATTTCTATACTATAGGGTACGCCGATGACCTCGCCATCCTCATCTCGGGGAAAGTGACGGGGACAATCTGCAATCTCACTCAACAGGCACTACGCATCGTTGAAAGGTGGTGCAGAGAGTTCGACCTCTCGGTGAATCCCATGAAAACTGAACTAGTTATGTTTACCCATAAGCGTGTACTAGGCCCCTACAGCTGCCTACCCAAACTTTTTGATACAGAACTCCAGTTAGCTGACGAGGTTAAGTACCTAGGAGTCATCCTGGACAGTAAGTTAAACTGGAGCAGCCATCTTGACACCAAAATAAACAGGGCCTGCATCACCTTTTGGCAATGCCGGAGGATGATAGGTAAGAAGTGGGGTCTATCCCCCAAAATTATACTTTGGTTATACTGCGCGGTAATCCGACCCATGATTACCTACGGGGCAGTGGTCTGGTGGCCCCGGACCAAACTAGCTACAGCCTCCATCAAACTGCAACGCTTGCAAAGGCTTGCCTGTATGGCGATAACAGGTTGCATGAGGACTACTCCGACAGCAGCTCTCGAAGCCATGTTGGGGCTCCCACCGCTCCATCTGTTCATACAGCAGGAAGCGACGATGACGGCAGTACGCCTTAATACACTCCAACTCTGGGGTAAGAAAGAAACTCAGCATACCGCAGTACTGGAGGGATTCTACAACGAGTTCCCCCTAGCGAAAGCAGCAAACGATCGGATACCCAAACAGTTCGTATTCGATAAAAAATACAAAATCCAACTCCACGAGGACCACCGCTGCGAGGGATTGAGCCCCGCAGAACTGCGGATCTTCACGGATGGATCTAAAACAGGTACTGGCACTGGAGTTGGAGTCTTCTCGGAGGATCTCAACATCCACATAGCCACACCACTGGGGGCCCACAACACGGTATTTCAGGCAGAATGCATGGGCATTGCCCTGGCGGCTTCAGCCATCTTAGCCAGGGAGGTTGTGGACCACTCTATACGTATACTCTCAGACAGCATGGCGGTACTGCTAGCACTAAACAACCACACAGTCAACTCTGGGTTAATACACGAGTGTCATCAACGCCTGAACCAGGTTGGTAATCTCAATAATATAACCATCCAATGGATCAAAGGACACAGCGATTCTCGAGGCAATGACGCAGCGGACGAACTCGCTAGAAGGGGATCGAGCATGGCAGCAGTGGGACCCGAACCCATCGTGCCACTCCCTTTCGGGTACCTACGCACACTGGTAAGGAAACGAACCAGTGAACAATACCACAAGCTGTGGCTAGACCGTGGTGAGTGCAGGCAGGCCAAGGAAGCACTTCCTACTATCGACGGCCGCTTCACCAAACGAGCGCTTCGGCCGACCAAGCTACAGCTGCGCACAGTTACAGCCGCCATCACTGGACACGGCTCTTTTAACAAACACCTCTCTGTCATAGGAGTCACAGACAGCCCCCTGTGCCGAGCCTGCATGGAGGAGGACGAGACGGCAGCCCACGTGCTTCTGCACTGCTCGGTGGTTGCAACATACAGGGCAAAGTACTTCGGTAACCCAGGTACTCTCCGCGAGATCGTCAGCAACATCAAGGCGCTGCTGGCCTTTCTCGGGGAGCTAGGGTGGATCGAATAAATTTCCCACCCGCACGCAAAATACGCGCTTAGACGTGGAGTTGCGGACACCAGCCCGCTATACAATACAATACAATACAATAGTGTAACGGGGTTCTGCCATCACATTGGGAAACTGACATTCACCTCCACCTGACATCCTATAGCAAGATCCTGTCTACAACACAGTATGTTTTTATCATACTTATTTATTTAAAAACCTGTTTACTCATGTACTTACTCACTTCTTACGACAAAGATTTCAAGAGAGCGCTCTAACAGCTCGCACAGCGCCCTCTAGCGAACATAAAAGTTGGCTGTTTTCGACAAGTGTTGTCTGATGCCCGGTTTTAACGAGAGTGTAGTGTTCACACCTAGAAATGTTTGAAACACAAACTAGAGGACGCTAGTGGATGCCAACTAGGCTCAAAGCTTACTGCAGCCACGTTTGGTTTATGTATTCTGCTCTTTGGTGCAACCCATCTTCCTGTAGGCCCTACCTATAATATCAGTAGATGGCAGTCACAGAGTACATTGTAATGTCAGTGCCGCAGTGGTGGTACTCTATTGGGATATAGTGAGTGACCTTACTAAACCTGCGTACCTATATAATTCATTATAAGAATAAAACCGTCGAATAAAAACTCTGTGCTTAGAGTTTGCAATGCCAGATAGAAAGTTGTCTATATATGAATGTAAGAAACTCGTTCCATGAATGAATGCAGCGATGAAGATGAGACAGGTTTAGAAATATGTAGGTAGGTCACACAGCATCGTATGTATACTGGAGGTAGGTATTTAGACAAAGAAGATAGTCAGCCAGAGAAGATAAAATAGATAGGTAGGTAGGTAATTATTATTATTCTTGTATACTTCCGTTTACCATCTATATTATATTAGAAATTCGAACATTAGGTACAGAATTAAAATGTGTACCTCAGTTCAGAATTAAAATGTGTACCTCAGTTCAGAGTTTCATATAAAAATCAGTAAGTAATGTAGCTTGCTTACTGATTTTCAAAAACCTTCTATCGTTTAATGCACAGTAGCGAAAATTGTGTTCAGGTGTCTAAGAGGTCGTATCTTCATTTATTGTATGTCGTGTTCATATGATTTGTCCAACTCCGTAGCTTATATACCAACCCACTTTAAGTCCATGTCGTAGCTTTCATGCCAATCCCTCTCATAGAGCTTTCCAAGCAGTGGGAACATCGTAGGTCAAGTATGCTATGCTCGTTTTCATATTATGATGTCTCGAGTGCTCCCCTAAATTTCATAGCGGTTTGTTGTATGACTGAGTTACTATATATTTTATCTAAAGTATGTTGTATTTATTATATGCCTAGAAAGCTAGCTCTCCAAACTTCTATTGCAGTATGATGTGTTAATGACATTTCTAGAAATTATGTAAATTATGTAGCAGTTCTAGCATTTATTTTATAAAAAGCTCCCTAAACTGTTTTAGGTAGCATTATACAGGTTGAATTTTCCAAGTGGGCGTGGATGGCCAAATCCGAAACTATGAGGAATAGCGAAAAATGCTCAAAGGAGTCTCGAGCCCGATTTTGATGAAAAATTAAAACTAAAACTGAATCATTGGATTTTTTGGCTAGGAATCGAACAGGATTTGAAAAAAAAAAAACTCACGTTTTTTTACACCATTCGAAAGTGTCGCTACTAAGGATCAAATTCTGGGAACTAATGACATGCGGCAAATATAAGGAAAATGTAAAATTTTATGGTTTATCAAATTTTAAATTATTGTCCTAGCTGGCACCCACACCGCAGTCATCTTCAAAACATTGTTCTAATTTCATTTTTTTTTCTCTTCGTGGTTGAATGCCTCAATAAAAAAATAAAAAATTTAATCAATTGAAATTAGAACTTACAATTGAGTTGGCGTCAATAGTTTGTTCGACCTTGTTGGACCTTTATTATTCTTGTAATACTAAATGACCTGCCACGTCATATACTTCATCCAATGGTATTATTTGCAGATCAATTGTTTCAAGTATCAATAAAGAATCATAATTATGTAAATGACATTAACAATACAATTAGTGGTCTAATAAAGTGGCTTAATAAAAATAATTTAGTTATATTAATCTCCAAAAAACCAAAATTATGCAATTTTACCAAAGAATATCTACGGGAGATATGGATATAAACTACACTGGTCAAGCTATAGAAAATGTAAACAACAATGAAAATGTAATGTTCATGTAACAGTACAAAATTTTTAGGAATCATAATAATGACAGCCAGATAACTTGGAAACCGCAGGCAGAATATATATCAAAAAGTATCTATATATTATTATCAACTATCTGGTGTCCACGACTCGAGCCTCGTAGCTTAGTGTGGCACCTAGATGGCGCTGTGTGTAATGTCCAGCGATATTTATTTATATGTAAACGTCTCAGCCGCGTTTATGTTGCACAATCTATCGAAAAAAGTAAATTTACCGACAATACTAGTGGCTTACCATGGTCTAGTGATTTCCATCTTAAGATTTGGTGTAATATTTTGGGGTGACTGTAGTGAACGAGAAAGCATCTTCAAAGCTCAGAAGCGCTGTCTGAGAGCTATATTTAATTTTGGTCTTAAAGTAACAGACAGTTGCGTACCTATATTTAAGTCTCATAAATTATTAACCTTCCTATGCCTTTATATCCTTGAAGTAACAATATTTGTAATAACAAATCGATGTCCATTTGCAAACTTTAATAGAAACTAGAAAACGAAGTACAGCTATGAGATCTCAATACCAGAATCTATTATGCACGGGCGTATTTAAAACTAGCTTACTAAAGACAAATGTGATTTGTATGGCTCCTATAATCTTTAATAAAATTCCGGACCAAATTAAAAATTTACCACTGCAAAAGTTTAAACAACGTTTCACAGAATTACTTGTAGAGGAATGTTATTATTCTGTGCAGATAATTCTTTGTAATAAACATTTGCATGCTATATTAAGGCAGAATGTACATGGATCCTATGATATTATGTAAGAACTTATTTTTATGTACCTACATTCTAAGCAAATAAAGACCTATTCTATTATATTCGAAGTTTCCTTGAATACTACTAACAGTTAGGTATTTTATCAAAAATTAACTCCTTCCTTTGGTTTGTCACATTATGTCATTACTTCCCAGAATTTGATTCTTAATAGCGACGCTATCGAATGTTGTACTAATGTTTAATGTTGTAATAAACAACAGGTTCGATTCCTGTCCAGAAATATTGATTTTTCTAAAATCCAATGATTTAGTTTTAGTTTTCATCAAAATCGGGCTGGAGAGCACTTTCGAGCGTTTTTCGATATTCATCATTTTCGGATTTGGCCATCCACGCCCACTTGAAAAATTCACCCTGTATAATATTAAGCTTGTGAAATGTGTGTATTACAGGCTCTAAGGAATTCGGAAATAATAACATTCACCTGCTCTGGGACTCGGCATGAAGTGGTTTCACAGTTCACACCGAGTCACATTGCAGTATATATTTTTGTAGATATAGTTGTATTTAATGACGACAGAATATTACATTGAAATTCTTAAAGTATGTGTCGACTGGCGTCAAAGCTCAGTTGTTCCGTCGTTATGGATGGCGAACCATTACTATCTACTTTATACTTAAGTTTAAAGTATTGACACATTAATTGAAAACCACATTACTAGGTATATAATAAGTGAATGGATTATCATTACAGAAAAGAAAAACGTAACTATAGGTATTACAATGTTATTTTTTCTTAGGTTTCCCTATGTTTAGATAGAATATAGATACATACTTGAAATACTTATAACATGTGAGTAATTATGATTAATTTGTATAATAGCTACTAACTTACAACAATTTTATAATGAGTGTGAATAATGAATAATATTGTTGATTATAATATCGATTAGGTATTGTATTATATCCTACCAAGAGACAATAAAGTGAGCATCCCTTACACACTTGACAATCCAACCCCAACTACTACTTCTCTTCCCTGAACAAATGCAACAAGCCCTCCACATCACATACCAGTGGTCACAAATGCTTGCGGTTTTCTTTATTGTCTCGACAATTTAACACGTTAAAATGGGAGTATGACATTTAATATTACTGTGATGCTTAGATATTAGTCCTAACCTAAATCTAGTCCTATGTACGTAATCATAGTCATTTTAAAATTACCCTTCTATGTGTACACCGCTTTGCAGACAATCTCATTACGTTACGTATTGAGCGCGTGTTCGCGCTACAGTTTGCAAGCAGCCAGCTCTGTCAATATGTCGCATTACACTGAAACAGGCTCTCATACAGGATGGTTGGACAAATCTTCAGCCTTATTATTAAATAAACATTATAATATTATACGTATACTACATATGAATTAATGGAACGTGGCTACGCAGCTACTGAGAGGCTGGTTCACCATGCTTTTACCTACGACGAATGCGTACGCGACGACTAGTATAGTACATCATTCCCTAAATTATTTACTTTCTTATTCTTAATTCCTTACTTTGTATCTAATGGCAGTGATGGTCAGCAGTTGTCGGGAGGGACCAAAAACGTCAACCTTTACCCCGGAGAATCAAAATCAAAAATTTCATAAGACAAACAAATTCGGAACCAAAAATTTTTTTGTCTTTTTTCTGTTTTTCCCCCTAACTTTATGGGTGGAACGGGCCCACACCTCACCGGCCACAACTCCTCTTACACTAACGTAATCTTGGTTACGTGCATAACTATTATTCTATGATTACCATTTATTTGACATAACCATGTAGCAATTTCGAAACCTATCCATACCTACTTATCATTTTAAACTCTAACATTAATCAAATTGAGATGTAAAGATGGAACTACAGCACAGGTAATCACGTACCGTGCCTATCTACAAACCGACTAAAATCGACATTCTACTATCAAGCCACGATGCGAAAACCATTTACTTATATTATTACAAATTTTAAAATTAACCGTTCAACTTCACCGCGTACAGCCAACGACCTGGTGGACACACAACGTTTAAACTCTATCGTGAAAATGATGTGTGAAACTGGAATGTACTTTAGTGATTTATTACCTAAATACATAGCTTTAAGCCTGTTTCAGTGCCTAACGCCGTAAGTCAACCCTAGACGCAAACTTTAAGAAAATAAAGAAATTCTCATTCAATTATTCAGTCGTAGTGCTGGCTGACCAAACAATCAAGGAATGAATAGTGAGAACAGTCTTCATAGATTATTTTACAAAACATGTATAAACGTAGTAATAGATAATTACGGGTTTTGCAAAAATTATTATAAATGAGTGTGAATGTGCATTATTATGAGACAGCCGAGATGTGGGCGTCAAGATCGCGACCAACGGGCAGACGCAGTAGTGTGAGCGACTATGTTACATCATAATATTTGTAACTATCGTTGGGGAAACCCCGCGCTGGTGTTTGCGTTTTCTTGATGGCTAAACAGATAGTGTGCTCAGTTAGCAGTTACAAAGTCATCGACTGAATAATCATAATGCAGGATGAGATATATACTATAAATTTTGAGTACATTTCTTTCTAAACCTTAACAATAATACAATATCAAAATTGTATGGACTATGAATTATTTATAATATGAAAAACAGTCTTCCAGGTTTGTCGATTATCAAAAATTTGTAAATTGTAAATTTTATTTGTATAAAGATAAACCAATAAAGTACAAGAATCTCAAAACAGTCTAATCACACATTAGCTCTTTCTTTAGAGTTGAAGAGCTATGTTTCAAGAAATGCATCATTCTTTCCAATTTATCTAAATCAGCCAATTTTTGGTATCAAATATTCTACACTTACAAAATAGAGAAAAACATAGAGCGCCATTGGCGCCAAAATATGAATGGAAAATGAGATTTGTGAAAACATGTTCTCGAATATACGACGCTTCATACAAACATGGGTATTAATGGGCGTGTTTTAGTTTTCAATAATTACAATTTATTTAAAATAGCATTCTTAGCCCTGTTCAAAGACCCTGTCAGAATATGAAGAACTGTAAAGATTGCGAAACAATTTTATTTACGATGTAGCGGTAGAAAATAAACGTGAACAGTAATGTAATAATATTGAAGCAACTTGGCACAATACTTATTTTCACTTCTATCCATATTGACGAGTACACGCCTGGTGGTCATATTGCTTCAGGCGAACAACTGCAGACTCCAGTTCCATACATGACGATACACTAACGCGATGCTAGTGGACTATCTCGAATTAATTACATATTCTATTACTCATTTTGGGTAAAATGCTTGCCTAATCCTGAATACATTATAAACAGCAATACTTATTATATTGATTTGAATAATTCAAACATTCAATGACAGAATTATCAATTATTATAAACACATAGAGCATTGAATTACACAAACTACTTTCGTAAATATTAGAATCAAACCAACTCTAAGACCAAATGGTTCACATCGACACGAGTACACGACATCACGTGAACTCTTATAAGAATGGAGAGCACAATGATATTACAACAGAGACGCATACGCGACCCCTTTACTGAAAACACAGGAAAGACAAATGGATTTACACGCTTATAATATACAGAATCTACGACGAGTCTGACTCTTAAGAGTTACTCAACTTGTTAATATTACACGGTATAATGAAATCAGCGCCGTACATGTTGTGATCGTTTACTTCTCTTTTTCAGTGTCCTTGTCCTTCCCTTTCTCGTCGGCTTCCTTTTCGAGCTCCTTTTCTTTTTCATCGCCCTGTAACAGTTCAATTACAAGTTTAGCTATCTTTTCCTTGTGTTACAAATTTACAACACATGTATATTTTTCTATGTGAGACATAAACGTACCTTGCCCTTTTCGGGTTCATCTGGCAGAGGCTGCTTCTCATTGGGGCCGGAACCTTCCTTGCTCTCCTTCGTCTCCTTGGCGTCCTTCACGGGCTTGGGCAGGTGCGCGTTGAGGTCGAGGGTGGAGCAGATGTCATCCCAGTCGTTGAAGGCGCGCTCCTTGATGCGCGACACCAGCCCCACCAGGTTCGGGAACAGCTCGCTCATGGCATCTCGCAGCGGGTGCGGCACTTCTTTGTCGATGAAGTGGAGTTGTGCGAGGTGCGAGAACGCAACCACATCCAGCTGTGGATAATGCCAGCTTCGTTAGCATTTAAGTCTCATTCATTGTATAACAAAGGATTCATTTAATCCAGGCCCAAGTCCTGTACTGTTGGTATAACTGCAAGAATTTTAGTAATTCATAAAAAATATAGCATTCGATTGAAAGCTATATTTCTTATGAATTACTAAATCTGTATATCAAATGTAATTTTCTCGAAGCTACTTGTTTAAAACCATTTAGCTTATCGCATTTGGAATCCCATTAGAGTAATGGATAAACAAAAGAAAACAACTAGTTGTCTATGGTAAAACCATAATAATGAGTCATCGGAGCGCAGGCCACACCGCAAGCTTTACGATACGTAGACTGAACTAGCTCATGGTTTACCAAGCTAGCCGATGGAATTTGTGCTTTAAACCAAGGCGTTACTATTCACTGCTGTAAAATAGCCAAACTAAGTTACGTTAGCAGTGAGCTGGCGATGTGGTTTGCGCTTATTGTTGAACAAAGTTGGGTATTAAGAGAAACACTTACAAGAGTTGGCTCATTTCCAAAAAAGAAAGGTCTATCTGACAGAAGACCCGAAAGCACTCGCAGATCATTTTTGCCGAATTCCAGGATCTCTTCTTGGGAGTGCACGCCAATTCCATGAGCCTTCGCCTTTTTCATGCCCTGAAAGTAATAAAACAGTCATATTACGACACCGAGGAAAATACGACAAATAAAAACTATACTAATATGACTAATCTGAGTAAAATGTGAACAAAGATGATTAATTATTAATAATAATAAGGAAGACATCGTTTTAGTCCTTGTTCTCGGATCAATTATTGAAGTAAGCGGTGCTAAACTATGGTTAGGGTCGGCCTGATTCGGCAAAGCCGGGCGGAGAACTATACATTCGATTTTGCCGCCCGGTCTGTGCTGAATTAGACCGACCCGAACTCGAACCTGAGTTCGGGTCGGTTTCGGTTTCGGGCTTTGTGTAGCACGCCTAAGGTTGCAAACAAAAATACCGAAAGTATCGGAACAAAGAATCTAAATTTGCCGCCCGGTCTCTGCCGAATTAGACCGACCCGAACATGAGCTTTGTGTAGCACGCCTAAGGTTGCAAACAAAAATACCGAAACTACCGGAACAAAGATCGGGATCGGAAATTTTGCCGCCCGGTCTGTGCCTAATTAGACCGACCCGAACATGAGCTTTTTATAGCACGCCTAAGGTTGCAAACAAAAATACCGGAACAAAGAATCGAATTCTAAAATAAAAACTGAAACATAATTGATTAATTTAATACGTCGGTACCAATCCAATTTTTTAATAAACACCAACCATTGAATCTGTCGGTAATAAGCTGCTCATTTCTAATACCACACATGAGAAAATATTTTACAAACGAACGTGATGTGGGAAACAAAGACACTCATATTTGTTCAAATTTTATAAACCTTTGTTTTTAAAGCAGACTAAATAACTGAATTCAAGAGTTTCACGTAACCCATCCTGAGCTGAGCTGAACTGAGCTTATTATTTGCTTAATTGCCAACAATGGTGATAAGTGAACAGGCAGGGATCGAACCCGCGACCTCTCACTCGCTGATCCGCTCCGTTAAGAATTGCGTAACAAGTAAAAAATTCTTAAAAAAACATTCAGCACCAGTGGTTAGTAAATCAGGATCTTTGTCAATCAGTGCAACAGTTTATTGTAAATATAAAACAAAAGTTATGTTGGCTGAGCAACCAAAAAAACAAAACTACTAATTACTTAGTAATCCTTTTTAATGTTTAGCTAATGCTCCGTACTCGGGTTCTGGAATGTTTTCACCCAAAGTACCATTTGAAACATAAATGTATTATTAATTCATCTAAACAAAGGGTTCTTTTTTCTGTGATATGTGAATCAATTAATGTGATATGTTATAAACCGATCGCAATCGAATGGATTAATTCGAAATAATCCACGAGAACAATTATAGCCATGAAAAGGATTGACACCTGTGAAAAGTGACAAAGAAATTTTAAAAATGTCACTACTTAACGCGATCACGACTTCATTCAGAACGGATTTATCCTAATCTAGTTCTTATTGTTAGGTTTCACGTACCTTACGGGCAGCCGTCAACTTGTAGCAGAAGTTGAGAATCGGGTTCGGCAGGCGAGTGTTGAGCGCGCTCTGCAGATTCACTTGGTATCCCTTGATAACACTCTCCGGGTACTTAGCACGCCACCATAGAACCACCCAAGATAGATGGTTCTCAATCATAGAGATCATAGCGTGAGCGACGACCCGCTGCTCCGGCGTCAGGGCTACATATAACAAAATAGGTCATTTAAACGAGCCTGGTTCCACTACCTACATTTTATGCACATGCGCGGCGTCCTAGAACTATCTAGGGAATTAGGACTCAGCTCGGTCCGCCCGGTTTTCCCGAGAATCCTCCGTTGAACATATAATAAACATCAATACTGAGCCGAGCCCCCGCCCAATAATGACGACGCACGACCTATATATTTATTACCTGTACTGTTCAGACAAAGAAACTTGTAAGGGCTATTTTTTTTGTTCCTATCCAATGTATTTGATACTAATCCTAACAAAAACCATAAAAACCAAAATGTATCGGGCCATTTTTAGTATATCTCTTGTGAGCAAAGCGAAGTACCTATTAATTGAGACAACACATACCCGCATCAAGATCTTTGTTGAATTTCGCAGACAGTTCTTTGATGATGAAAGTGCTGTCAGCGACCTCTTCGCCGTTCAGCTCCACAAATGGCAGCTGGCCCTTCTTGGAGCGGAACTTTGCCTTGTGGTCCACATTCTGCGAAAAAGATGAGTCGATTCATTGCCTAGTTTTACACATAAGGAGAAGTCTTCACTCTGCAGTGTAGTGATATTACAGCCTGTAATGTCCAAGTTAGATAAGATTAATCGTAGATTACTGACGCACGCCAGCGAAAATTTTCAACATCCTTTTAAGCATCCTTTTTCTTTCATTTTATACAATTATTATTTTACTCTGTATCCCTCTATCCAGAGGGTTACCTACAAGCTAGACGTAACGATATATGAACGACGCAACTCTTAATATTCGTATCAGTGAGATACCGCGCGAGCCGCATTTAGATTCTTATCTTGATAAGTAATATAATCATCAATATTATAGTTGAAACCTAATGAAGCTACAAACAATGGCGCTTAACTTCCGTAGACATATTTAAATAAGCATCAGATGTTTTTATGCGTCTATAGGGTTAGTCTCATAGTAAAAGTCTTTTTTTCATGGAAGATGGGTAGGCCTTTAGTGTGGGACGCAACATGTGTCTATACTCTTGAGCAACCCATCTTCCTAGCTCATCTTGCTGTGCTACCGATATTTATAAAAAAAAGTATCGTCGATACCGATACCGATACGGACAGTTAAGATTCAAAGAAAGCTATAAAAAGTTGTGGCTTTAGAAACAAATATTTATTTAGAAATGATAATGATAAAAGATCAGAAGAAAAAACTTAATAATTAAAATTCACAGTTATGAGATTTTTATTCAGAAAAGGCAACATTCTTGAATTTTTCGGCGAAAAGCTGATTTCTCCGAGCGTAGACAGATTAGGCCGCGTTTACATGAACGCATTAAGCGCGGTGATAGTGCGTTCACATGGATTGTGTATAGCGCGAAATCCAAAAAGTATCAGTGTATCGGCAAAATTTAATATCGCCGATTCCGATATATCTGAAAACTCGCGATATCACTGACATATTGGTATCGGTATCGGATGCATCCCTAATCAATAGACTTACAGGACTCTGATTTTATTTACAACCGTCTCCAACCACATAACCAAAGGTTCCAACACTCAAGCGGCATATACAACCTGTTTTTTTTGATATCCCATAACTCTAGGGTTATATTCTGTAGGTAAAAATAATACTAAAACTCCTAGAATAGGTGGTCCAAAAATGCATCGTTTCGGAGATATCATCAATCATAATTAAATTAGTTCAAAAATTGTCACCAGTATGACGAATCTTTACTTTTGCGAGGTTGCCAAACTTCGCAGTAGTGTAGTAAAATAAATAGTAAAATAAAATATGTAGGTACTAAGTTTCATTGATAAATACAAGTAATTCATTTTTATTCAAACCAATCATTCATATTTAAAGCTAAGAAAATGCGACGTTGTCATATTTCACGTAAGGGTGTTTTACATTAATAATCGTGACTTTGCCGAATTATTTTGTATGAAAAATGAAAAAAAAAATAACGAAGGATTGGAACATAACTCATATGCCAGTTGATTCTTTGATATGGCTGAGGCCAATCATACCCTAGAGTTATGGGATAAAAAAAAACACGTTGTATAAAGTAACCTTACTAATAACTCTACATTTTCGAGCCTTTTGGGGCTGAAACTCTAGGACCGTGGGGTCCGAGTGCTCAGCTCACAGCCTATTCAAGGAAATTGACACTTCCCGTGACCCAAGGGCTGGCTTTTACCTTGGCCAAAGACTTAGTGTTGCCAACTTCGATACAACGTGGCTAAGAACGCCGCCGCCGCGCGCCGGTCTCTTGGGGACATTACCAATTGACAGCGTCGAGGAGTAGTTTTTTTAC
This sequence comes from Eugnorisma glareosa, assembly GCA_947578425.1. NCBI lineage: Eukaryota > Metazoa > Arthropoda > Insecta > Lepidoptera > Noctuidae > Eugnorisma > Eugnorisma glareosa. Next base: position 28,302,520 of record OX387957.1, read on the forward strand.
GCAAATTTTTAAGTTTATTGAGTTTAGGTTATTTTAATTTAAAAATGTATACAGGGTGTAAGGGACAGCCCTCCACAAACTGATGGGGTGAATTCAGTATAATATCATACTAAGATGACCGGTACAAGAAATTATTTCTGGAATGTTATGGGAATCCAAGAAATTCAATTTGTTTACGTAATTCGTTACTGTGGCAAAACGCACGTAGAGCTCGGGAAGCGCGACGACGAGTTGAAAGTGAACTCTGTAGCTAGGCCTCTGAAAAGCTAAAAAAAAAACGGTTATAAATGATGGAATTATGAGGCAACAAACATAATAAAAAAAAGAAATACAACCGGATTGAGATGCTCCTTCTTTTTGAAGAAAGTCGGTTAAAAAGAGAGAGAAATACCGGTGGAATATGATTCAAAATAAGGAGCTGAATGCACCCTGTAAGTTTGTGGAGGACTGCCCTTACACCCTTATTATATAATATTGTTATCTCAATTATCTAATCCCAAAAATATAACTCCCTGTTTTCATGATTAGGATAACACAAACTAAGTTTGAATAAATTTATTTATTTTTCATCGGCGATTTGAAGAATAAATAAAATACGAATAAAAAAAGTGAAAGATTTTTGTAACCGACCAATTGATCAATTAAGATTTAGTTACAATTTGTGTTGCTTTTGTTATCTATGTACTTTATGTAGAAAACCCATGGGATAATAGTCGGCGACCGTTTACGGATGCTGTTACTACAAATGTTCAAACTATTAAAACGAAATAAACAAGTAAGATAGTGTCATAATTGAGTACTCGCTGTTATTTGATTTACGTGGATATGCCACACCGTCTGTTCTGCCGGTCATATAACTTCACTCTCCATGACTTGAATGAGGCAAACGATAGAGCTGTTCGGGTCGCTAGTTGGTACATACTAGGTACATAGGTACTGGTTTGACAAAATCCGAGTCATCGATTTGAGAAGAAGTAGATAACAGGCCTACGGCTTGTTACAAACTAGAAGTCAGATATCTACGCAAGTATCACTACATAGTATAAAACAAAGTCGCTTTCTCTGTCCCTATGTCCCTTTGTATGCTTAAATCTTTGAAACTACGCAACGGATTTTGATGCGGTTTTTTTTAATAGATAGAGTGATTCAAGAGGAAGGTTTATATGTATAACATTGACCCGTGCGAAGCCGGGGCGGGTCGCTAGTATAATTTAAGATGATGAGGAGACCGGTTGTTCCAAACATTAGGGCAACTTCATTATGCAGATTAAATTAGTGATTGCGGGCTGTTCGATAAAATTCGAAGAGATTTGTAAAAGTAGATTGATACATTGGCCCTACTCATCACATAACTCTTATAGGCTACGATGCCCGAGAAACGGGGTCCCAATGTCACGAACACGATAATAATACACACAATGCTTATGGGATATCTTCCGTGATTGTTTATTATTGCCACACTGCTTATCTTAATATTGAAAGAAGTCATCGATTTCGAAGTCGGGGCTGGGGTATATCAAGTTTTTAAATTGAAACTAGGTACCAGTACTTCAAACAGAGTTATTCGTTGTTGCTAGCTTGCCGTTACTGTATGATGATCTATTGAATATACATAACATAACATCGCGCCAGTAATTCCCGAAGGGGACATACTAGTCCCATATTATACGGGCGAGCCTAATGCCACCAACCGGGCGTAAATCCTGTATCAAATTAAACAGTTTAATTACACTACATCTAGTGGTTCACTACATAGTATAAAACAAAGTCGCTTCCCGCCTTCTGTCCCTATGTATACTTAGGTCTTTAAAACTACTCAACGGATTTTGATGCGGTTTTTTTTTTAAATAGATTGAGAGATTCAAAAGGAAGGTTTATATATTGTATGACATTGCACGCGTGCGAAGCCGAGGCGGGCCGCTAATCATGTATAATGTTACGATGGATGGATTCTATAAAAAATGATGTGGCAAGAAAGGAGGTGCCTGATGAGATGACGAGTAATAGAGAAGTATGGAAAAAGAAGACATGCTGCGCCGACCACAAATGAGTTGGGATGATGGGATACGGATAAGGGCAAGAGAATGATGATGATGATGTATAATGTAATGTCCGCGAAAGTTAGGTTAGTTGTTATAAATCTATTAATAATTAGGCTTTAAATAAGGTCTGGATCCGTGTCTAAACAAGCTTTTAAATATGTCTGACGGGCACATTAATTTGGTGAACCCACAAAAAATAATGAGCATTGGAGATGAAGCAGACCACCACTACTGTAATTCCCGTTTTATACTAACACATGACGATACTTAAAGGAATGACCAATTAAATGATAATTTTTGGATTTATAACGCTTGGCTCTGCGCTGAGAGTTCAAATTGCGCTAATGGCAATGATATTTAAAACGAGCATTAACAACAGATTAAGCGCAGGCCACACCGCCAGCAGGCAGCGAGCGAGCGACCCGGGCGAGGCATCGTTTTTAATCAAGTAATGCAGGCGGAACAAACAATGCTTTGTTACAGACCTACTGGCACAGAAAGATCTCCCAAAACTACGTTTGTCACCGATGCGGCACCTTAAAGTATTTTTCTCAAACATGCTTTTTATTTTGACAACCTTCTTCAAGATAAATCGAAATTGCTGAACTCGCCAGAAACATGCGACTAGCGGCCGGCAAAAGTTGTATGAAAATCCATATCTGTCGTGTTTAGCGGCCAAATAAATAACATAGCAAACTCTTATGTGGCGTGTTATTTAAAAATGGAACAATCTTTTACTCTGAAACATGGCAACCAAGGAGGTAACTTATCAAAGGTTTTATTTAAATTTTGAATTGGCTTGCGGAAAGCGGTTTATTGAAAAAAAAAAACAAATGAACTACCTATTCAACGCGAGAAAAAATATTGTTGTTTGTGTGCATCATTGATTTTGAAAAGTAGTTTTAATTTCCTCGCCATATTTGAGAAAAGTACTATACGAGTACAAGCATTGGCCACAACTAGGCATTGATGGACTTGCGTATGCGACTTGCGTTTACACGTTTGTCCACCAATGCCTCTGTTGCTGGCCGCTACAGTAATGTACTAATAGTATAACTAATTTTTGAATTTACAATCATAATGTTGTTATTTCATTATTTGATTAAGTATCTTACAAAATTACATATAGGTATTGTGATTCTTGTTTTTCCCTTTTCAGTTCATTATTTTTAAGCAGTCGCGTTGGTTTTGTTGTTTTTATAATAATACCTCTTTTCATACTCTGGTTCACACCGCAAACTACCGAAAGAGCCGAAACAAAGTATGAAAAGAAGCTCGCCGGGCTCGCCCGCTCTATCGCTAACTTGCGGTGTGGCCTGCGCCCACGAACCGTAATTCATAGCGACAAGATTTGATGTTGAAGACCGCAGTATAAGTACCTACTTATGTTCAATTCAATTTATCTGTAGGACAATGTTCCTATTGTCCATAGAATAACTATAATGGCATTCGAGATATTTCTAATTTCCTATTGGCGCTAGATAAAACTTTCGGATCACGTGTCTTATTTTCCGTTTTAATTGACATTTTTTACATAATTTACTATCCTCACCTTACAGATTTTAACGTATAATGAAAACAAAGAAAAATTAGTACATCATCTAAAAACGAGATGGCGCTAGTAGTCACGTCGTAATTCGCAAACGGGGCTCTTCCCATAAAGATAAATTATTGGTAGGTATACGGGGACAGAGAAATCACAGATTCCGTTCTTTTATTGCCCCCCAACCACCCTAATCAGGCGAAGGTCACGTTTACAGATATTATAATTTTTAAACGATACTTTGAGTCAACTGAAAGAACCTTTTGTTCAGACTCAAAATAAAGGGACAGATTTTTTTTACGATTTTTTGATGATACCGGCCCGTATTAAAAGGGGTGCGAGAAGTCGGTCCTAAATAAGGTTTTTTTTTGTTACTAGCCCGAATTTTACCTACATAATAAACTTAAATACCTACATCCATCTAAACATATAAGTTTCTGCTACTTGTACCTACTTTACAATTCGTGTGTCTTTTCCTCTAAGCCATTTCTACGATAAACATTTGTTGTATTTAGTTTTTTTTTTTGAGCATCATAAAAAATGGTAAAGTACTAGTAGCAGAAATGCCAAAACTACATTATTTAACACGTCCAATTACGCGTTCTAATACAAAAATGAACCGTTCGTTGACTTGGTTACACTTTCTCTTAGATGTCTTTAATTTAATTCCACGTGGTAGCAACAGGTTGCTCGGTGTCTGCATGGTAACAGAAAAAGTTCGAATTATTGTCAACGGGGAGTGCGGGAATGGGTCGCCCCGTCGCCCGGACCATGGAAGGAAGCGTAGCGGCGGCCTGAGAGGGGCGCGGGGTAAGGACGTGCGGCGGGGATCGGACGGGGCGAGAGCGGCGGGGTCCCAGCCCGTTGGTTTATCTGGTACGGTATCCATAGCAACGGGCTCCAGACTTCGCCGGGCGCAGCGCGCCGCGCCGGGCGGGGAGAGCAGCTGTATTGATTTCGACTAGCGAGGTTCACCGGCCGACAAACCCGCCCTTCCCGCCGCGCCGCGCCTCTCATCAGCTCGAGCCCCGGCCACATTATAATCACTCAAATCGTATCAATATCATACATGATTTTAGTTATTACCTAAATTAAATTTCCTACGCCACCTATACATAAAAATAAATTAAATTGAAGAGTCTGTTTGTAATATCCAAATAACAGCTTTTTACTGAATGCATATAAAAATATATATACGGCACACAGCAAAAACAGCACATTTTTTACAATTTTTGTCTGTCTGTCTGTCTATCTGTTCGTTCTGACAAATCTCCGAAACGGCTGAACTGATTTTGACGGGACTTTAACTGGTATATAGCTGATGTAATAAGGTCTTACATAGGTGAATACCTTTATTTCAGAAAAATAATTAGGTTTCGGTGCAAAAAAAATAAAACCCTTGAAATTGGTAAGAAAATCCGATAAAAGAAAGGGAAGTAATATTTTTTAAATAAAATTTCACGCGAACGAAGGTCGCGGGCAACAGCCAGTGTACCAATAATATTAAATTACTTTATGCAAATGATACCATCAAGAGTATACACTATGTACTTGTCGACAATAAAGATAAATAATTATAATTTACAAGATTATGTGCAGTAAGTTGTAGGCTTGCATATAAATTATTGATTTTATTGCGTCCAGACGATATACATAATTAATTATACATATACGCTGAGTAGTAGTATCGTCAATCATGCCAAGGATTCCGTCCTTTACACAAAGAGTCGCCGATTGGCCGTCAATAAGTAGGGGCATTTAATTTGTATGGCACAGGCAGACGACGACGCGTCGTTTATAATAAATAGCCTTTGAGCTAACACTTGTTCATTCATCAAGTTCTAAGCACAATGTGGACAAACATTCCAATGTGAATATTTCGCTAATTGACTCAGATTTTATTGTTAAGATAAGCCCAAGGAATAGCTTGTAAAATAAGTACAAGATTTGTTTTTAAGACAATAGCCTTAACTTCAATTGAAAAGATTAGCCTCTTAGCTTGAAGATGACTAGAAGATGACATGATTTTTTTTTTGTTTTTATCATTTATTTATTTATGTACAAAAAATAAACTTAAAAACTACTATGGATAAAAATAAACTAAAAAAATATTTTTTACAAAATTATAAAGCAGCTCAAAATAACCTTAGTTTCGGGGAACTGTGTCTTTTAGGATTTATTGCTTTTCTGTTGTTTATCAGATCTTGACTTCATTAATACTGTATCAAAGAGAAAGTACATTAAGCCCTTTGAAATAATTAATTCAGAAATGCCGGAGATCCGAGGTAATAAACATAGCAGTCATCGCCAGCCTCGGTGAAGCACGGCACGTCAAATCAATCAGTGTGAACGCCAGGATATTCCTGATTAGTTTGTCAGTACTGGGGACCGAGAATATGGAAGCCAGTAAAGTAATACTAGTACACACGGCTACACATCAAGCTATACATTTCCAGTTTATGCTGATCTCGCATTGTATAGGATTTCTGTACAATGCGAGGTCTGCTTATACTGGAAATGTATAGCTTGATGTGTAGCCGTGTGTACACTTATCCATACTTCTATACTTAATTATATAAAGAGGTAAAATACAATATAATACTAGGCTTTATTTACAACGTGCCCGTGGGATAATTTCCGACAAAAACGCGAGCGTAGTCTACCTTAAATATAGGGTGGTATAATTTATATATTTATACTATAAAAATATAATGTATAGGTTTTTTGGCCAGTTTCGGTTACAACCAATTATTGGCCGAAACTTCGGCACCGCCAACGAATGATCATAAGCAAACGAACTCAGCCCAACGACGTACACACGGCTACACATCAAGCTATACATTTCCAGTATGCTGATCTCGCATTGTATAGGACTTCCGTACAATGTGAGGTCAGCTTATACTGGACATGTGTAGCCGTGTGTACGTGGTCGTGGCTTTAAATTGTCAATTTAATTATCTTATAAACAAATAAATAATATTGACGTGTCTGTTTGTAATACCAAAACAACAGCTTTTTACTGAATGCATATGAAAGTATACACGGTACTTGAAACAAAAACACATTTTTTCAATTTTTTTTTATGTCGGTCTGTCTTTTTGTTCCGGCTAATCTCACTGGATTTTGACGGGACTTATTTACTGGCAGATAGCTGATGTTATAAGGTCTCTCATAGGCTACTTTTATTTTAGAAAAAATGTTAGGGTTTCGCGCAAAAAAATTAAAACCCTTGAAATTGGTAACAAAATTCGATTCAAAAAGGAAAGTAATATTTTTTTATAATAATTTCACGCGAACGAAGGTCGCGGGCAACAGCTAGTCATAAATAAATAACTATATGTATATGCTACTTACTTTAACTACTGTTGTTTCAATTCAAAATGATATTGGACTTTTCCAGCTGAGTAACAGACACAGAGTCGGGATTTGTGCCCGGTTGAAGGTAAGAGGCCCGCCCCGCCGCCTACTACACCTCTACCTAACCCTTCGGCGACTACAGGCGTACAGGCGTCATATTATCTTACCCTAAGTGATGTAACTTTCGTCCAGGTGTAAAAATACGGTAGATTATAAGATGCCCTAAAAAAACAAAAGTTCTATGTTTAAATCTTTGGTAATCCCTGTTTCGGTCGGACACTGTTAAAGAGTCAATGGCAAAATTTCGTCGCATATTAATTAGGTGTGTGACTATAAATTTCTTCAGCGTAGTCGAAAATGTAGTTCATGGGGGTTACTATGACAGAGCTATACAGGTCGTCTAGCGCCACCGCTTTCCCACACTGGAATTACTCCTGCTTTAAGACGTCAAAGTAACCCCATTCCACAGGTCGCTTTTGATTTAGGTTATAATTATAAGCTAAGATATCCTATGAATATAAAATGTTATTTATTTCGTCAACTACCTACCAAAGCAAATTTGTATTCCAAAGTAATTATCGAAAAAAAAAAAGTCATAACTGCTGACACCTGTAAATCACTTGGACTTTGAGTTGCACACTATAACAATACCCCCCTTAGCTCAATGGTGAAAATGGAACCCTAATTTCGTCCGTCTCGTCTGGCCGTTACGATTATTCGAAAAACCCCTTAAGTCACCTGGCGTGAGGAGTTAGGGGATTTTTTTTATCACAATCAATTTTGATAAAATATCTAGGGTCTTTCTCACAACCTGAATAAAATTGTAGTAAATTAGTGAATGTTGTGCCCGATCGACATCTATGATTTAGTTAGTGTTACATTAAATTAGTAAGAGTGGATTTTGGATCCTCGGATATTGAGCATGGTATCATCGGCGCACATACTGTTACAACTTCTATGGTTACCACGTATTCAGTGCATCATTCCCGGGAGGATATAGAATTTTATAAATTAAGAAAAAAACATCGGCTCCATACAATTTGACCGCGTAAGAACTGCACTTTTATAGGAAACAGCAGTTTTTTAGGGTTCCGTACCTCAAAAGGGAAAATGGAACCCCTTATAGGACCTCTCGCGTGTCTGTCTGTCTGTTCGTCTGTCACAGGCCCAATTTGCTGCGAAACAGCTGGACCGATTGAGTTGAAATTTGGTACACATATACAGAGTGTAACAGGACCCTTCACGAAGCCGTCAACCAAACATGATGTAAGTACATCGAACTAAGTAATTTTACGCAAAAATTATTGCTGGGAAACGATTATTTTTTTGGGGTGAAAAACCGCGAATCAATGTAACGCACTCAAAACACTGTGCTGATGGATGGATTGAATAGTACGGGGTTCGTGGAGGTGTTTAAAATAAAAATCTTACATTAGAAACAGGTATTTAAAAAAAAACTGAAAAAGTTGGGACTTTGACCCCCAATATCTCCGTAACTAGAATGTTCCCAGGTATGGTCTAGCTAGATCAAAAAAATGATCGCAAATACGGGGAGAACAAGTGTTTTTCGGCTCCGGGAAGGGTCTTGGACACACCCTTTAATATTTAAGTCGGTGACTCATAGACGGACGTGTACCGTAAATTAATGAATTTTAAACATGGAGGCCACGGGGGGTAAATAAAAAAATAAAAATTGCCAGCTATATCGTGTAACATATCAAATGAAAAGGCTCATTGTGAGCATCTAAAATATGTATATTTTATAATTTTAAGATAAACAGTTTTGAAGTTATTTTTAAAAATAAAAACCGGCCAAGTGCGAGTTGAACTCGCGTGGAGAGGGTTTCTTACAATGCCTAAGTCAAATGTTTTTATTCCATTGGAAATCAGCACATTATGACGCGAGTTAATTACTACTAGCGCTATTTAGTGGTGTTTGAAGTGAACTATTTTCCGTAGGTGAACGTAGTTTATTGAGTTTACCACTTTATTTCAATTGATAGAATTCATATAGGATTTTCTGTAATCTACAAGCAACGAACTATATATATTTTGTATTTTTTTTTTCAACATTTTAGGCTCAGTAGTTTCGGAGATCAGGGGGGAATGGTCTAAGGTTTGCAAAACTTTTTTTTAAATTCCTAATTTGTCGCCTTTATTTTTAATTGATAGAATTCTTATAAGTTTTCCTGTAGTCTACAAGCAATGAACTTTATTTTGTTTTCTTTTTTCAAAATTTAAGGCTCAATGGTCAATTTTCGTCTTCTTTTATGAATAAAATAAAATTTTACAATAATAACAAAAATATATTTGAGATCCTCATAACGAGCCCTTTTATTCGACATATGACTCAGTAAGGTTTGCTTAACTTTTTTATTTAGTTTCCTATTTTCCCCCCGATAATAACGCTTAATATATATTATATTTTTATTTACTTTGCACTTCTGTGACTCTGTGTTTGGGTCATAGGATTACACCATCCTACCAAATTTCACCTGATTTGGTCTAGTAGATTCGGAGCCAATTGGCTGTGACAGACGGACAGACGCACGAGTGATCCTTTATGGGTTCCGTTTTTTTTTTTCAAGTTTATACGGAACCCTAAAACTAGGCGAAAATTGACCATTCCGTAACTAAAGGCCCGAAAATTTGAAAAAAAAAATTATCCGCGGAATAAAATTGATGTCTGACATTTTTTGAATAAATTAACTGACAGAAATTCAATTTTTTGTGAGATTAAGTTGTCGGGCAGTGGTAAAATCAGTCTTTAGAAGTATGAAATGAGCTGTGAATAAACTGTCACAGAATCTAAGAATGGGCCGTTATTAGGAAAAGGATAAAATTTATCAGCCGCCTTGAACTCTTGACTTATGTCCTTACTTGATGAGTAAGGCTAAGTAAGAAAAAAAAAAGTAAGCAAGTTGGCTACTTGTTTTGTTTTTGTAATTTAAATCTTGATAAAATATCCTTGCAGATTAAGATGTTCATAGGTCTACACTAAGTAGGTAGTCGTATTATCTAGCTAAAGCTAATCCGCCCGAAGCACGGGCCCGCCCCATTTGAAAACTTAAAACTTTTTGTGATTAGTTTTTCATTCAGACAAACAGCGAGCAGACATTTTATGTTAAACCAGCATTTCATTTAAATTCAGTATTTTGCATAAACCTAAGAAATCTGAAGTGTTCATCAATATTAAGATTGGTTGTTGACGGTAAAACAATCCTGTTCTAACTTTGACGGTATGGGCAACGCGAGTCTTACATCAGGGAGGACAATAAAAACGTTGATTTAAATTATGCATACAGCGCAGCGTGATAAAACGTAGCGGAAGACAAGTACCTTTTTATTTTTTTATAGCACTATGGCCAGACAATGAACGGTTTAGCTAGGTACATGAGGGCGCTAGCAGCGCCGCGCGGCGCGGCGACCCGGGCAGAGGCGGCGCACCCTGCCGGGGGGGTGCGGGGCTCGGGGTGGTCGGGGTTGGTCGATGGCCGGCCGAGCCGCGCCGCGCGCCGGGCGGGGTCGCGCAGGCGCTCTTACGATCTCATTCAGGTCGAAGCCCTCGCGGTTGCCGACCCCTCCGTCTAGGCGTTCCCTCAACTAATAATGACATTTTCACCCAACGTTACGATGATACATTTGGGCATCATATCTCAACATATGTAGCATCACTTAATCATTGCATGAAATAACTTTAAAAATCTATGGGCTTATCAAAGAGGTCATGATAACAATCAGTTGGTTTTACTTAGGCAGTGTGGCACATATCGCATTAGAACATTATAAATTAATAAAAAGCCATTGAAAGTACTCATTCGTCTATTAAATAAACAAGTGAGTTGGTCGCTTAGCAATTCATAAGTGTAGGTATTGAGAAGTAGATTTACGAGTACATGAGGTAGTTTAATTATTCTGGCTTGTTGAAAACATGAATCAGGATATTACAGCTCATCTTCATAGTTTTGACCAGCGAAAAAAAACATTAGATCAGAGGTGTAGCTAGTACACCCAGCCCCATTTCTAAACAAGTTCCCAAAAAATAGCCTCGATTGCTACTAACGGGCGCAAATCTAGATTATACTATTCATTCTTACGGGTACCGCCCTTTCGATGATACAGTGTTAACTCGAAGCTCCGACTAAAACTTGATACAACATGACATACAAAGCGTTACTCGTGTTTAGCATGTTTTCACTAAATATGTGAAATACCTCGCTAGGTGGAAGAAATAACATTCATTGAATTGCGGCTAATTTTAACAATGTACGTTACTGTTAAGTATCGTGTGTTATGTGTAAACAAGGCAACATCACACAATGTGCTACCGTTACTTAAACAGTAGCGTTCGGGGAATCGAGCCATTGTGCTGTGCAGTGTGAACTTGTGCTGCTACTTCACTCTTCAATTTAGTAGGTAATTGATGATTCGATGCACTATTAAGTAGATACACGACGGTTACCATGAATTCAGCACATGAATCTAAATACCCCAATATTCGTCAGATATTTAAAAAAAAATGGCCGTCACGGCCCACGAAACGCCATTCATAATAAAAAAAAAGAAAACCTATCTGGTCTGTTTATAATTTCAAAATAAAACTGTTTACTGAATGCGAAAGTATACAGGATACAACTGTACACGGACAAAACTGAACGGACACAACTGTACAATTGTACACGGTACTAATAAATAATACAAAATATATTTTTTTAATTTAAAAAAGGTCGCGGGCTATTAGCTAGTAAAGAATAAAGAAAAAATAGTTACGTTAGTAAATCAATTTATTTAACTTTCTTTATTTCTATGCACGTTTGTTACATTTTCGATTGCTTTTTAAAATAATATTACAACAAAAACAAATAAAATAGTAGCCCACACCTGTATCGGGAACAGGATCCAAGCTACCAGGTCAGGGCTCCAGAGAGAGAAACCTCCTAACAATACGAGCCGTGTCCAGGAGTACCGCTTTCTAAATCAAGCCCTTGATCCAGCTGCTTATCGATAGCCTCTTCAAATAGGTACTTGGTCGAGGCTCTTGGCAATTAAACCATTGGCTGAAACGACTATCGGCACAATGATCGCTGAATTCACACCCCACATTTCGGCAACTTCGCGAGCCAAGTCAAAATACCTACTTGATTTGCTTATTTCTCGGCTTTCACGAGCACGAGTCATTATGTCAACAATCGTTGCACGCCGCTTTGATCGATCCACCACCACTATATCAGGTTTATTGGCTACAATAGTCCTGTCAGTAATGATGGATTGATCCCAGTCCCAGGACAATGCGATATTGCCATTTTCGAGAAGTAGAGTACGGCACTTCCGATTCCACAAGGCTGTATTTTAGAGCAAGTTGCTGTTAGATAATCCTGGCTACAAGTTTGTGTTTATGCAAGTACGAGGGTCATTCAATAAATACTTAGCCTAAAAAAAGTAAACGAAATTTTTTGAAAAGTGGCAATTTATTTTTCAACATAGTCTCCTTTTAGTTCGATACACTTAGCCCAGCGATGCTCCAACTTTTTTAACCCGTCCGAAAAATAGTTTTTGTCAAACTCTGCAAAATAGGCCTCCGTGGCGGCGATGACCTCCTCATTCGATCCATATCTATTCCCGGCGAGTGATTTTTTCAGATTAGGAAACAGAAAGAAGTCACAAGGGGCCAAATCTGGAGAATACGGTGGATGGGGCAGCAATTCGTAGCATAATTCGACCAATTTGGCCATGGCAACGGCAGACGTGTGAACCGGTACGTTGTCGTGGTGAAACAGCACTTTTTTCTTCGCCAGATGGGGTCGTTTTTTCTTTAATTCGGCGTCGAATCGGCCCAATAAATCGGCATAGTAAAGCCCTGTAATTGTTTTACCCTTCTCGAGGTAATCGATGTAGATCACACCTTGTGAATCCCAGAAAACGGTGGCCATAACTTTTCTGGCCGATTTTACAGTTTTCGCCTTCTTTGGAGCACGTTCCCCGGTCTGGATCCATTGTTTTGATTGCTCCTTGGTCTCTGGTGTGTACCAGTGGATCCAGGTTTCATCGACGGTCACAAAACGACGCAAAAACTCCGCTGGATTCCGCTTAAACAGCGCCAAACACGTCTCCGATGTGGTCTCACGGTTGCGCTTGTTTTCTGGTGTGAGTAAACGCGGCACCCATCGCGCCGACAGCTTTCTCATGCCGAGTTCCTCGTGAAGAATATGATGCACTGTTCCTTCTGAAATGCCTAGTCTCAGCTAGCTCCCGAAGTCTCAACTCAATCGGCGATCTGCCAATACGAGATCATGGATTTTTTTAATGTTTTCCTCCGTAGCAGCTGTTTTCGGTGCACCTGGACGTGGTTCATCAAAAACCGACGTACGGCCACGTGCAAACTCGTTGAACCAATTCTTGACGGTGGCCATCGATGGAGAAGAGTCACCGTACACAGCATCCAAGCGCTCTTTGATTTCGATGCGCGTTTTCCCTTCCAAAAATAGAAATCGAATCACCGAACGATATTGCTCTTTTTCCATTTTTGTAAAACCGATCGACAACGTGTCGATCGGTTCTACAAAATTGGCGCTTCCATAAGTTGAGAAATTAAAACAAATGAAGGGGTTGGAATGAAAATTAGAAAAAATAATTAAAAAAGAATGTGCTACACTGTGGTAAAACTCTTGAAACTACAGCGCCCTCTGGCGATGAGGCTAGGTACTTATTGAATGCACCTCGTACTTACTCTTGGTTAGATTGACGAGAACACCCGTAAATAATGTGACGGATTGATTCGCCTGGACGGTGGCATACTCGAAATATTATGTCAACTGTGCCGGTCCTTCACATTATTAAAATTATAATAATGTGAAGGATTCATTGCAGGAATTATTGATTTGAAGGATTTGACTCCTTATTATTTTAATTATTAAAATAAAAGAGACGTTATTTTGACTTATTTACTCACAACAATCGTTTCAAAGCAAATGGGAAAAGGTTAATGTTACATGGCATAGAGGAGGCATCACGCCATAATAGCGTCATGCCATCTTCCGTCACGGCGCAAGAGTCGGTTTTACTTCCTAGGGCGCGCATAAAGATGTTTGTTTGACATCAAAAAACAGCTGCTTTATGCTGGGGGGTCTAGAATCATGTGCTGATTTCATAGTAACCGTTTCTGCGTCGGTGTTCCTTCTAGCCGATAGAAATCAGCCTGTAATACTGGGGGCCTAAAATGGCAAATTTAGCAGATTCTTTTAAGGAAAAAACTATGAATTATGTAAAAATTCTTAAAATGGTCACAGAGCAGTATGAATTGTCACTTTGTGACCATTTTACGAATTGTAACGTGATTCTTGTTATTACCTTAGTAAGATTCTTAGTATTACCCCCTACCAAAATAGTCAATTACTCAATGAGATTCTGTTACAAAGAGAGTTTCTTATCGTCTTTGGTGGACGTAATAATAAGTCTTATTTGCGTATTGAATACAGCACAAGCGTATAACCACTAGTGTACGGATAGTGGTATAGGTAATAGGAAATGTATGCTAACTTGCTCATCTTCAAAAAGTAGAGTAGTGTACTAGAGTTAGTAAGAGATAAAAAATACATCCTGTTCAAAATCACAAATACAAATAAATAAAATTGAAGTGTCTGTTTGTAATATCAAAATAACAGGGTTTAGTTTTTGTCTGTCTGTCGGACTGTCTGTCTGTTTGTTCCGGGTAATCTCCGAAACGGCTGGACCGATTTTGACGGGACTTTTACTGGCAGATAGATGATATTATAAGGTCTAACATAGGCTACTTTTATTTTAGAAAATAATTAAGGCCCCGTACAAAAAAAACCCTTGAAATTGGTAACAAACTTCGAGAGAAGTAGTATTTTTTTATATCTAATAATTTCAGGCCAACAAAGATCGCGGGCCACAGCTAGTATAAAATATAGAAACGGAATAAAAAATGTATGTTGCATTGTAATACATGTCTTTTGAAAGTTGACCTAGTGCTGGTGCACTATTCATACGATCTACCTAACATGAAGATCCTTGTTTTTTTCCACTAGTCTACCGATCCATTACTGCAAGAAAGTGAATACCTACGAATCACAGTGTGTAACTTGATCATTATTTCAATACCTAGTCTGGAAGTATTATTATTGTATGTCGAACGACGAGTGTCGTCGTTATTCCGCGCATACCTATGTTGAGTAAATCTGAAGACAAACAGGACATTCCTAACGTACCTACCTATTCTGTAAAGGCAAGCGACTCATGATGACTGATCCTAAATTAAACATTCTAAATTAACAATAATAATTAACTATACTGTTTGTATGAATTTTGTAAATGAATGAGTAGGTATTTAAAGTTTCGGGTTCCTCCGTGGTTTAATGAGACAAAATCACCCCTCGTTTGACGTAGTCCAGTAAGGCTGAGCGTCCGAGTCAGTCCTAAATTTATGCCTTTCTGAATTCAGCAAGTGAATGAACTGGAAAATTCAGCAACTGAATCATGCTACTTCCTATATACACGTCCCATATCTTTCTGCTAGCATAACTAACAGCTGGCGATGGAATTTAGAAGACATAACTATTATATAGAAGGTTGCTTGTGTTAGTTGGAGACAAGGAGATTCTGAATTCCCGGATTATTCATTTGCTGAATTCAGCAAGAGATTCTTGACATTTACGCCCGGCCTAAAAGCTGAACTCCGACGCAGTGTTTATCAAACAAGACACAGGTATTACATCCGTCTGAGCTCGTAATACTAGTCTATGTTTACAGAAGAGACGTGAATGTGAAGCATGAGCATCATGGCCCTTGTTACAAGTGGATATATTTCTCAGAATAAGGTAACTAAGCGAGTGACGTTAGTATGCGAAGCTACTGACTTCTTATAATAATAGTGTCCAGTAGTGTTGGCCGGAACTTGAGAAAGTGCAGCCGACATACCGTAGCCGCACGATTTCATAGCTCAGTGGCTAACTCGCAGCTGCGGTTTCTCGATCACATTGCAACATACGTGTATTACCGATTTGAGTTACTCCAATAGATCGATACAATATAGTTAGACACAATAAGATGTGCAATAAAAAAGAAACTTAATTTTGTATGATTTAAGCTAACATTCATGGAAGAGTCAAGCGGATCTGCTTATCTCGAGAGGCTTAACTACCTGTATTTTTTTTTTTAAATTTTTCAATGAAAATCAAAATCGATCTTTGGAGTTTCCGTTTGGGGTAAAATAGGGGTTGGAAGTTTGTACAGGTAATTTAAGTTGGACGCGGGCAAAGTCGGTCGACGGCAATCATCATCCAATCAATGAAATTATCAGAAATGCAAAAGCAGTAATCGCGGGTGACGCACGAGAATAGAGCTCGAGAAGTAGATAATATTATTTTGAATTTTTCACAAATTTTAAACAGGAACATCTCAGGATTCTCAGGAATGCTGTACATCAAACATTCGCTATAAAAAGCGTGCGAAAACCAAATAAAAGTACCTACCTATGTATTGGGAAATGAACAGCCGTATATCATCAGAGAACTTCATTCTTTTTGCTCAAAGTAGTTTAAAATGATCGTTAAAGTATAGGTACTGTTATACTAATTAATTAGTAAAGATAAGACAAACTAATCATGATGTGTTACATGTCCACTTTCATTAATTGGGTCACTGTGAAATATGGTACGGTAACGTTGCTTACGGGACTCGTTGCAATGCTTAATGAAGGTCATACTTTAACGGTGCAGGTGCTAGTTATTAATATAGAGCCTATCCGACTCGAATACCAATTAATGGCTTTGCAAAGTAGCATTAAACAAATCAACGCGCACTTCCGTCGTGCGAATGTGGACAGGAGGGCTGGCGCGCGGCCGACCCGCATTCCACCACCAAATACGTCGCACGAAACACGACTCTCAGTTGGAATAATAAACGCATTGTTGCCGATGCCTCACAAAGCAAGCGAAATCGATTACACACATAATACGGACAACCGACTCACTGCGCGACGTTATAATTAGGTATACCTATCTGCTGTGTTTATAAACTAGCAGTATGTTTTATGCCTAAGCACAATGAAGTCTTAGTTCTAGCATAATAATATGTACTACGCAATTACGCTGGTAATCCCATATCTCACTTATGTCTAGATATTAGACCAGTCTCATTGATTCTTCTTAGACTAACAAGACATGAAAATAATTTTATTGTGTTCTTGACTTGAGGAGCACTACGGTGCAGTTTAGGGACAAAAACGCTCTATACTAAAAAGGAAACTAACTACTACTTCGAAATCTTAATAACCCCATGAAGTCGAATAACTTACTAGTTTCCCCAGATCTTGACGATACCCGGGTTTCTACTTCGCTCTCGCTGTAAAAACTTTCTTTGCGTAGAAGTAAAGCTAACGTTTGAAAGTATGTCGCATGCATTAACACGCGTTTGCTTGTAAGTGCCAGTATAGCGGCCTTTTCTACGAAAGCTTCAAGGGTTTATCAATGCAATTTTTCATCAAGGAGCATCGTTAGCTATTTATTTTAGTGACGATCACATTGAATTTAGTCACATCTTAAGCGGCCGACTAGATTAGATTTCCAGATTTAAAAGTCGGCCACTGCAATCCTACGTTTGATAGCGACGGATTCCTGGTAAATTTATCATTGAGGACGATATTGCATCTAGGTACAAACATATTTATACTGTGAATTTAACCTGATGCAGAGAAATGTACAACATACCAGTAGACGGTCGGGCAGGGTTGATTCTTCGACAACCTTATAAAAATAACCCCGGTAGTCACTTCTTCGAAAAATAACAGATTTTACATTCAATGTACACACATAGGTACGACTACCAGCAGTACCAGCCTTATGCCAGATGGAGTCGTCGAATCGCGACGTTCGTAACGAGATGAGGCTAATGACGGTTTTAATACTTGGACATAAAGCTCATTCTGCTGACCGGCTCAAGCCGATTCCGTTTCGTTGAGTATGGTCACTATCTCGTTATAAAGTAACTCTAGATGATCAAGCGTCTAGCGAGACCCAGCGGTTTAGGCTTTGTGTTGTCTGTCGATAATCGGAATTCATTAAAAAAATATATATATTCTTCGTAATAGAAAACCTTACGGAAAATGTAAAACGCACTACAAAATTCAGTTAGTAGGTACCAATAGGTAGTGATCAAGACCACTGCACCATAGTACCTACCTACCATACCCTGCAGATTAATGAATAATAATTTTTCGAAATAAACTCATTTTTAATTCAATACAAATTTACCGATGCATGAATAATAAATTGCATGTGTATGGTGAAATGATTGACGGGTATTTTTAGGTTTATTGTCCCGCCGCTGATAGTCTGTTAATGTAGGTATGTATGAACAAGGTTAATAGTAAAGGGCAATGGCCGCGGGCGGATACCGCACGTCCTACACCCTTCCCTCACGCTAGCTAAAGAGACTACACATGGATGCTCATAACGTGTTACTATTATTATTACATCCAATTCACATTGGTGGATAGCTAGAATACTACAGTACTATCGTTGCGTTTTTAATAAGTCAATAGAAATGCTACAACATATTTATAGCTTTGTATGTATGAGCAGTATGACTAATAAAATAATAATTGTGTCGTCTTTCCTCTTAATGAGACATTGCTGAATAGGTAACAAACAATAAACTTGCAGTAAACTTTGTTATTTTCCTCTCTTTACGCAAATAACAGTTTTACCCATCTTATCATCTCCGTGCAAGTCAGTAGTACCTACCTATTTATAATTACTCATTCAAACTTTATATGTACGAGTAACTGTCATGATAATAATTTTTATCATGACATTAAGTTAATTTTACTCTAGATCATTTCAATTAATAGCTAGGCAATGTCAACACTACAAAATATGTCGTAGGTAAGGTAGCCAAAAATACCCAAGGCATAATCTCTACTTTAAAAAAGACTCGAGCTTTTTAGAAAACAGTGGATCTTTTTTTTATACGTTTTTTTCGTACTTTGATCTGTGTCATACACAGATCATGAAAAAGCGTATCATCGTTAGATATAAATACCCGTAACTTGTATGAAGTTTTGCCAGTTAATTCTACTCGGTAATCTTGAATTGGAGTCGAAGGTGCTTTGTGTCCATACTAGCCTATGTACTAATCCTAGCTATATACAGACAGGCACTCGTCTCTGTTTTCTTTTAAATAACGTTAATTATTTCATTAAAATAACGTTTCATTTGGACGTTTTCAAATTTAAAAAGTCACCATTTCAAATATTGCTAATATTAGAATGCAAAAAGTGCTCCTTGTGATGTTTTCCAACGCTGCTGATGATGGTTGAAGATCTTTGTGTAGATCAGCGATGTTCGTGTTCGAAAGTAAGAGATCGCCAAGCAGGAATCTTTGAGACTAACACGATACGTAGATATTGTTTATGCGGCTTCTCGATTTTAGCGTTCAGTATTGACAGATTTACACTTTCTTGATCCATGTTCTTGTGTAAAGTACTGAACTGTACCTAGGTGACTCTTTCCGTATTTTTTTTTTTATTTGCAGAGATAGTATCAATATCATTGGCATGAAATTTGATCCAGTTAGCTTGTTAGTTAGTGGTAGTATTGATGGTAAACAAACACTGAACATTACATTTATTTTTTAGATGTATCAGCTCTAAGGTGACTGGTGAGTTAGCATTTTGGCATTGTAGAAGACCTATAATTGGTTTATTTTATGTTAAGTGTTAGTGTTATTTTAGTTGGTCTTATTTTTTAATTTTAGTTTTATTTCCTTTTTCATAGCAATGCTAATCAAATAGCATTCATGACATTATGTGTCAGTCACCATTAAAAAGAAATGATATAATTATGCCACGAGTACATAGACCAAAGAGTCGGTATGTTAATATTATAATACTGTTCCGTTTCTCTCCCGAAGCAATAAGTGTGTTGAATTTTGTGCCTGAGTACCCAGACATTTTGAGAATCTGACTTTTTGCTAAATAGACGTTCTGCTATACAGAGCATCTGATAGTTGGACGTTTTGCTACATGGTCATTTTGCTAATTAGACTTACTGCTCTTTAGACGTTTTGCGCTGTTGGATGTTTAGCTACTTAGACCTTCTGATCAGGAAGGGTTTATTTGATATCCTGTGAGAATCAAACAAGTACCTACTTTGTCTTTCTTTCTAACTAATATTTAAAGATCAAAATGATTTTGTAAAACGTTTTTTATGTGTGTATTCTATAAGAACAGAAATTTTACTTAATTGCAATTTATTATTGGGTTGAATTATGATGATTCATGGATTCGCGAATGCAACAAATAAAGTCATAGAAATATAAATGCAATTTCAACAGTTTTAATCAAATTCCCTTCTAATATTGTCTTCCAACATTAATTTCTCAAAATGCTCGGGCATTATGTCCAATTAATCAATCTCTTGGCTACCTATAATCGCAAGCAACCAAATCAACTCAACCTCATACATATAGCACTAGGAAAGTATTTAAAAAAAAAATGGTTTACATGCTTAGGCCTCTGCATTAAATTGGTACCATAGTCACCAATGGTGGATTTATTCAGGAGTTTTGAAATGAATGCCGACTGAATGAAAATGTAGGGAAAGAGGTGTGCTTGTGTGTGTGTTTTCAGGCAGGCCACTTTGGACTTAGATTGGCTTCTTTAGAGCATCCTCTAGCTGTTGCCTTGCTGGCAGCCACTCCTCAAACACATACCCGCTTTAGCTGCAGATGAACACTGTCAGGTGTCGATTCCGCAGCAAGGTTGAGATAATGGAGAAGAACTGTCTCTAAGGTACCAGTCTCTCAATACCTTCTGTATATCCTTGATACAGTGTAATGGCTCAAGTAAACCTGGGCAGTAACGGTTTGCTGACTGAGTCCTAGCTGCAACATGAGCAGCTTATTCAGGTGCAGAATGCATAGTTTCATCAAATTAATGCTGTTTCTGTAGAGGTGTACTACCTAAGCAAAGTAGCAAGTGTTTTTTACGGGGGCGAGTCTTAATGCAATGTACCACTGAATAAAATTTATTGATTGAAATTGCCAAAATAAAAGGGACCTTTTTTATAAACCTTTTAATTTAATTTCAATACTTTAATGGACACAATACATGTTTTTTTTATCATGTATTGATAAGGGTTGAGTTGGTGGTTCATTGGGAGTGTAGTTAGGGTAGATTACTTGAAGAATGAAGTACCTACAAAACAGAGCAATTTGTAAATAGTTCTTTAGTTCAAATATTGTAGTTATTTTTAATCACGCAATTGAAGGCATATTAATAAGGCATATTACACATTTTAATTTAAAAATCTTAATTCAGAGTACCTACCTGCCACCTACATGTTTTGCCCCAGGGCCAACCTGCTATTATTTTGGGCTACAATCTGACTTTTTTATATTTTTGGTCAGGGTTTACTTAAATTATTTAATAATGAGCATTATCTATCAATTAATCACAAAGTGTAGCGCGAAAATGTGGTCGCCGCAACGGAAAGCGCTGCTTCTCATACTGGCCGCGATGCGGACGTCGCCGTCCTCGCCGTGCAAGACGCAACTCGAACGCGGAACGTGTTAGGGCTAGAGCTGTAGACCATTCACAAACGAATACTTTAATAATTTGACTAGACGCAATCAATAAATATGAAAATCTTAAAATTATTTTTGCGTTTTTAAAAATCTATGATGGGTAACGTTCATATTAAGAATTGATGCCTCACTATTCCATATAACTGCCTAACAATTTTATTGTGAATTCCTAAAATAGAAATTCCAGTGAAAATTCGCAGGGCCAAATTCGCTGTATTTCCCGCTAATAAAACCAATAATTAAATACCATTGGTACCTGTAGATATAACTAAATAAAAAATTAAGATGCAACAAAATCATATTTGATTATCAAAAAGCTGCGTAGCGTTTAAGTGTAAAAAGTTAACTTACTGTAAAAAAAACAGAAACGCAAGCAACTAAAAAAAGTAAAGATAATTAAAAATAATTAAGATAGTTGTACACTTACCTCGTACTTGATGCCGGTCAAACGAAGCCATGTTTCAACTTTCAAGCAGTACGGTGAAGTTGAGGGCAACAAAGGAGTTCGCGAGAACTGATACAAATATACAACATCTTTTTCAAAGTTAGCCTTGTGCACCGTGATCTTGGGCGGGGCAGGCTCAACTTTCTTCTCCTCTGCCTTTTCTTCAACTTTTTCGGCCGGAGGATCTTCTTTAGTTTGCCCATTGTCTACAGGCGCGTCCTCCTGTGCTTCCTTTTCTTTGTCGGTGTTCTCGGGCACGTTATTTATTACTTCAGTGGCCATGTTGAAAACAAAATGCGTTTAAACAAGTCCAGTCAATAATCGCACGCACTTTAATTTACACAAAGAGCCGCGCTATAGATTTTATAATTTTAATTCACTGCAACTTATAAGCAAAATGCGCGTACCACACCGCCTATGTTGTTTAACTGACTGCGGGCGCAGCGGGCCGGCCGGGGCTCCTACGTAGTGTTGCCAGCTCCGGTAAGCTACATAATGGGGTGAAAGGTAAAACGGAAAGTTCAAATCAGATTCAAAGCAGCGAGGGTTCACGTTGGAAGGAACATCAGTTTTAGTCCATTCGGATTCAATATTCGGTCGAGCTTTGAAAAAGAGTTAATTAAAAATAACTGATATCAGGTACGGGCGGTGCCCTCTGTAATCTGACATGCGTTTAACAGTTGTTGTGAATGTAGGTACACAAACATTATTTTGGTAAATCTGCACTAATGTAGGTAATGCATGATTGAATAGGTTGCATGCATCATAGCATTTTGATCTGTAATTTGTCGGATTACAAGCCTACTCTTTTTCAAAAAATACTTTAAACTCTATGGGGCCTTAGGCAATACTCTATAATCTGACTATTTCGGTATTTGAAAACTTTCCACAACTTTCGTTTCTTCGTAAAGGCCCTGTTTTAATTTTAGGCTTCTAAATGCTCTAAACTTGGAACATTTAGTAACTTTGCTGTAAATATATCAGTTTAAAAGATTTTGAATCGGATCGAATGAAGTCGAATGGGAAACAAAAACCGTATCCTCTGTCTCAGGGAAAATACTACTCAACAAGTTTTTTTTACAAAAAGCGGTATGTCAAGAGGAGAACAAGTCCACGAACCTTTGAAAACCGGGACGTCGTGCTTACTATCTGGCAACACTACGCCTAGCGTTATCTGGCTGGTTTGGGCCGTTTTTTTACGCCGTTCAGGGTGTTGCAAGCTCCGATAATTCCTGCTAAGTAGGAACTTAGAGCCAACTTAGAGCATCTAACCTGTGGAGATGGTTTTTATGGCAAATCCCTCTGTAAGTCTGTACATTGGCCATTATGGTCCAAGTACGTTGTCCATTATGACCATGCACATTTATAAATCTAGTTCATTCGCCGACCGTTGCCATTGAGTGGTATAGTTTTGTGTTGTAATTATGCGCTCGCATAAAATGGTTAAATAAGCAGTTTCCTTCTAATAATATCGCCTGGTTCCAAAGCTTGTTTTTTGCTTTTCAGTAATTTTTCCGCAGTGGGGTTTTTTAATTACATGGGTACCTACTATTTTTCCGATTACATTTTTAGTTTAGAAACGTGGAAAACGCAGACGATTTAACTTTTTGATATTTTTTCTTTGTCTAAGATTGTCATTTCAAGTTAGTTACTTTAAAACACATTGGTTGCTTATACTTAATATGTCTTTACCTATGAAATTTCCTTAATGCCGTACTGGCTATTTCGAGTCCATTTTTGTTCAATTTATTTTTATTTTTAAAATATGGAATTCTTTTTTTTTTTAATTATTTATTTGTATGGTGGTTATCTTCTGTTTTCATCGCATTTGTACGTTTTTCGTCATCATGGGTATGTTAAAAAATCGAGGGATTATGGAATATGAGTACCTACCTTCGTGGCAGCAAAGCGGTAGAAGCGGCATGCAACATCAACGACGTATACGGAGCGAACACTACTAACGATGGCACCACCCGTTATTGGTTTGCCCGCTTCCGTTCCGGAAATTTCTGCCTAAGAAATGAACCCCGTGGTCGACCGAATTCGGTCGACCACGGGGTTTAGTCAACAATGACGAATTAAAGGCGATTGTGGAAGCTGATGATTCTCAATCTACAGCTGAATTAGCAGCAGCTTTCGATGTTAGCATCAAAATAATATTGGTCCATTTGCGTCGAATTGGCAAGGTAAAAAAGCTTGACAAATGGATGCCCCACAAAATTAATGATCGCCAGCGCGAAGCACGCGTCGTGTCGAGCCTTGCACTGCTCAACAGGCACACAAACGAAGGCATGTTGAATCGCGTTGATACTTGCGACGAAAAAAGGATTCTGTTCGACAATTGCAAGCGCTCAGCAAGTTGGTTAGATCCTGGTTCAACACAAATACGCCAAACGAAAACTGACCTTTATAAAAGTGATGGTCACTGTTTGGCGGTCTAGCGCCGGTGTCATTCATCACAGCTTCTTACCAAACGGGATGAGCATTGCTGCAGATGTGCACTGTGAAGAACTGAACATAATGATGGAGAAGCTCGCACTTCTCCAACCAGCTTTGGTCATCCGTTCGGCTCCGCTGCTCCTGCACGACAACGCGCGACCTCATGCCCAGGAACCAGGCGATATTAATAAAAGGAAACTGCGTCATCAACCATTTTTTGCGAGCACATAATTACAACACAAAACGATACCACTCAATGGAGACAGTCGGCGAATGAACTAGATTTATAAATGTGAATGGTCCTAATAGCCAATGTACCGAGGGATTTGCCTTAAAAACCATCTCCAATTCTCCACAGGTTAGATGCTATAAGACGGAGGTTACACGTTCAGTTTGGCATCAGTTCAATCCGTGATTGATGTCAGCATGCGCGGTCCCAGGGGGGGGGGGGCACAGGGGTCATGACCCCCCCAAACCCTTAAAATAGCTATTTTTCTTCCGTCAACTTTATGCTTAATCGTTGAACAAGGGAGACTAACTTTTCCGAGGCAGAATGCTAAAAGTTTTCAAGCCCGCTTCGCTCGCTAATGCATCCTACCCTTTTTAAGTTCTCTAAAAGTTGACGAAGTTACTTTTATTCTCATCTCTGTATGAATGAACACGAAGAACCTAATATATCCAGTGGAGGGGGGCTGCTTAAATTTTTAAGCTCTTTCCTGTCGCTCTGCAACAAATTAGTAGCAAGAGCGGATCCAACGGGGTGGTCATGGGCGTCATTACCACCCCAGATCTCTCGCTACGGTCGCTAATACAGCTTATACTATCTTAATTCTGCACAAGTTGACAGCAATGTTCCTCCTATTCTCATTTCTGTCCAAATTAACAAACAGTACCTAGTTATATCCAAGGAGAGGTGCTCAAATTTTCCAGCTTGCTTCGTTCGCCAATACTTCCTGTACCTACTGTTTCAATTTTGCATAAGTTTACAGAGTTTCTCCTAATCTTATTCCTGTAAAAAATGAAAAGAATCTAATTTATCCGAGGAAGAGAGCAAACATTTTCGAGCTCGCTTCGCTCGCTCCTGCGCGATTCTCATAATTCTTAAGATTTTTCTGAATTAGTCGTTTGAAGTATTAACGTAACTCCTGTATGCTTGGTCAAAAGAAAATCTCACTAAGTAGGGTTATGCAGTGCAAAAATTTTCGAGCTCGGTTTCCGACATCCTGCGTTCTTTTCGGTTATTTTTATAAACTGACACAATTTCTGTCATAGACAGTAAGAAAACCTATGTAATTTGAACTGGATGCTAAATTGGACGAGCTCGCTCTTGAATCCTGACTTTTCTCAATTGATAGGCTTTTATACTTAAATCGACAAAATAACTCCTTGCTCCCTAGAGTGTGACTTTTTTATTCGGGGTAACCCTCCCAACTAACAAATTCCTGGGTACGGCCCTGTATGGCCGCCCCAAAATCTTTGGCTGGGACCGTGCCTGGATGTCAGAATGACGGAAAACTGATTGTGTACGCGCAGATTGATGGATTGATGTTCCGGGGCGGATTGATGGGCATTTAAATATAAAAATATTCTTTGAAAATCTGGTCAGATACGAAAAACTGAACATGTGTTTACTTGCCGTCAGTCACCGCTTATACAGTGAGTGATGGAGTCGCATGCCGCGAATTTTCTGTCGTCGCAAATGCGCGACTCCCTCGATGCCCCTGACCTGGACTTCTCAAAGTTCTCAACCATTAGGCCCGGATAAAGAATTTTACTTACTTTTGAAGCATTACCTGTTCTTTGGAACAAAACAAATCGCCAATACAGCAATAAATACTAGAGAAACGAGGCGTTACAGAAACTACGATTAATTTTGCAAAAATTAAATCCTTTTTTGGATTTATTTTCTTTTTCACATCTTCTAAATTAGTCCGGGCTGTTAAACAAGATGTCAAAAAGGAAATTAATTCTTTAGATCCAATTACTACCACCGTGAATTAAAAAAGTTATAAATTCGAAAAGGTCAGGAGCTGGACTGCTGGAGTAAGCTCTGGTAAGCTCTCTCCCCTCCCAGTAGCAAGAAATCGAAAAGTTACTGCCAGTTTCTCTTCTAGGCTGATTGACTTCCACATGCAGGTGTCTTATTTAGTTAGGTATGTTTTTACCATTTGCAACAAATTATTAAAACAGGCTTAATTCGATAATAATTGGCATAGTCATCTTCTCTTGTGTCTCTTATCTCATTCAGTAATTTAAAAAAGTGGTAATGAAAAGAGAATTCTACACAAACTTATGTGTGTGAAAAGAGCAGGCACAAACCCCGACTGTTACTGATAAATTCCTGCAAGAAAAAACTCAATAGCACTTGACCCGACCTGGAAATTGAACCCAGGACATTTTGCTTAGCAACCACGCTTGCGAGGGCGTCTCAGAAGAAACTTCTCTCAAACTAAAAGAAATAAATAAAACCACATAAATCAATTGGTATTAATATGTAAAATTGATGGTAAAACCAACTTTGTTTTTATTTGTTTGTTAAGACAAGACCAAAGCAAACAAAAATATATAGTAGGTAGGTACTAATAGTTAGCTTAAACACAAATATATTTATAATATTAAAACTGTGGATATGTCCAAAATTTTTTGCATGATTCACAAATAGACGTACAAAAGCACTTAATACGAGTACCTAACTCCGCATTATACAAAATTCCATATTCGAAATAAAAAAAATATCACATGGGCCTTAATAATGTTTGAAAACCTTTTTAAAGTTTTTAAATCGAATATTACTAGCACTCCGCCTGCGACTTAGTCAGCGCGGACATCCCCTAAAAACGTCAACTCCCCTGCAAGCTTTTCAAAGGTAGTTTTGGAGAATTAATTAAAAGGATCTTACACATTTTTGAGCAAAAAGAAAAATAAATGAATTTGAATACCACTTTTCACTATTGGGTGACTTAAAAAAAAATCTAACGACTCATATTTGTTTCTTAATTATATTTGAATTAAAAACTGAGTTTCAAAATCATCAGTCCGCGGCTCCGCGCGTTTAGATTCTTCAAGAATCATTTACTTGCTTAAAATATAGCAAATGGTAGTATTAAGCACAAACCATATGCCTTTTTAGGGCATGAAATTATAATTTTACATTAATATTAAATAATTTCTAAAGAAAATTAAATTGAAATAAGTAATTATAAAAAAATCCTTAGAATATAAATTTTACTCATATAACTATATGGGTTACAACTATATACGACACATTTCCAAAAATATTCGCAAAATCGCTTAATACATTACTTCGTTAATAACTACGACTAATACTGTTATTTTTTTATCTTTAGCGGGTGGATCCTATGAATATACCACACCACCCTGATTACCTATTGTACAGATAAATTCATTTTTTTGGCTTTCATGCCACATAGAAGTAAGTACCTACCCACTTTCGTTCACTGGACGAATATAATTATAGATATTCAAAAAAATTGGTAAGCTACAGGTGCTCTGTGTCTGTGGCACATACAGTCATACACACATCAAAAGTTACTGTTTTGATGATGATTGTAATGTCAAAAGTTTTTTTTAAGTGTACGTATTTTATTTATCCGAAACGAATTAAACTAGATATTTTATTAATAATTACCCATCAAAAACATAAATTTTATGTAAAATGAGAGCCAAGTTCAATATTATGATATGTGCCTTGGTTGTTGATTTCAACGACTAAAGAAGTGAGATCTAAATGGGTGCCAAGTTCAATGGTCAGTCCTGAAATTTGTTTATTTAGCAAACATAAAATATTTTATAACAACTTAAAATATCATTTCTTCTTATAACTTAGGCTATTATATTGCAGCCCAAGGTCTGACTTGGCTAGTTCTCTTAAACGAATTGCGAGATACATATGTGCTCCAAATTTTATAAACACACCTCGTTTATGAAATTTGGAGCACATAAGTATCTCGCAAGTCGCAATATATGAGCCAAATTTGACATGTTTAAGTGAAATAGTTTTTGAGTTATGAGGGGTCAAAAGTGGCTCCAAATGGTTCGTGTAATATACACACGGTGCTACTCGCCAGTCCTGCTATAGCTTGAACTTGGCTTGACACGCTAACGCGTGTCTAGATTAGTTCAATATCAAAATAATGTAAGTACTTGAACTACTAATTTATTATCGAGCTATAAAACTTAAATTAATTAGTCTAGAACATCGTTGAAAAACGTCATCTTTTTAGAAAAGGATGCGAAGAGTTTTTGCGCCTTTCTTTGGCTTTTGTAATACAGCAAGCTTTTTAGTGGTACGTCAGTACTTACTACTTTCATGCTAGACTACATGTGTATGAACACATAAGGTTAGGAATACACACAATATAAGTAGTACATTTTGATATTAGTGGGGAAACTTTGTTATTGCATTCGAGGCGGAATTAACACTCGAGCTTTTTAGTGGAGAGCTGCAGGCGAGGGTAATATGGAGCCGAGAACTGCAGTAACAAATCCCCACGCGTATCAAACGACGTTTTTCAATACACTTTCGAAGAAATAAAATATTAGAACGGAAAGTATTTTTGTCAGGAATAGGGAATATGCATGTAATTTTTTTTCACTTAAATCAATAAAATGCAGTACTATCAACCCAAGAAAATAAACCAAAAAAATATGAAACTCCTACAATTTTCTACGACAGTTGAAACGTCCATGACTGTTGCGGCCATTCAAGTCATAGCATTTGATGTCACTTCCCTTCCTATCTGTCTTGTTTAAATCTATTTTTTTGCCATTAATAGAATAGTTTAATATATTGTAAGTGCTTTATTAAAGCATAAATTGCAATCACAATATTATAGTAAAATTTTAGTGAAACTTTAAGTACTTTTCAACTAAAAGTGTTTCTTTGACACATAGCATTTGACTTCACTACCGGAATCGATGCGTTTTGTGTTTGCGTTCCGTTTCACCAAAAACACGCTACATAAAATATTAAATTGTAAAAAAAGTGTTGTATTATAGAATTAAACGAGTGTACCACAATGTTTATAAGGGCCAATACAAGGCATTTTTAAGAAATAAAAAAAGTTTTGTATTTCTTGCATATACCCTATTATTAGGCAACTATGATTTAATTTGCTTTTTTTCCGCGCTTTGCTTTCGCAAGGTTGAAGAAGAAGTTAAGATGTGATGCCGCTAA
Organism: Eugnorisma glareosa; assembly: GCA_947578425.1. NCBI lineage: Eukaryota > Metazoa > Arthropoda > Insecta > Lepidoptera > Noctuidae > Eugnorisma > Eugnorisma glareosa. The sequence goes on from OX387957.1 coordinate 28,332,147, forward strand.
ACAGCCTAATTTTTGAATTTAGAACACAAATAAATGTTAATTTGTTCATAAAAGTAAATTTTTGTTTTAAATAATCATGTTTAACTATGATATTCTATTTATACACACAATTTAAATACTCAAAAAATATTTACACCTAGACGCATATCTCTTTGGCAATATTAAAAAAAAACAATCACCGCCGACTATAGTCATTGAACCCATTTGGACTTAGTGTAAGTATGTTATCTGTGGAAATTTTTATTTCCGCACGTGTCCGGAAAAATATTAAAAACCGACGCGTGTGAAATACATTGCACGTTGAACCTAATCGTAGTGCGATAAGAACCAGTTTTCGAGAAAGTGTATTGAAAAATATATTACGAAATTAAAGCGAATGTCTGAAGGTGCTATGTAGTACGCGGTCGAAAGATCTTTCGACCGTTCAGGCCGATTCACTGTCATGGTGTTCTTCTATTTAGAAATCTAAATAGTCTTCGGCGGTGAGAAACCCTCCCAGACCTGAAAAATAAAAATAAATATTTATGAGGTACCTACCTTTATTTTTTAAACCTTGTTTACAAAGTTTATGAATTTCACCAGCTATGTTTTAAGTCCCACGTACTAAGGGGCGACCCTACTGCCATCAATCGCGCACAAATCCGAAGGGTGTTTTGGGAAAACAACCAATATGACATTTTTTTTTGTGCTCCTTTGATTTTCCATAACTCATACTAAAATTTGACTATTGAAGATAATGCAAAAACAGCCAACATCCGGGAGAAATATAGCGCCAAAATTTTGGTGTTTCTGGAAAAACAACCAAAGTCCATCCATACTGTATCTGGCAAAAAGAGCCATATCTAGGTCCATGGACATCGGCGGATTTTTAAAATTTTGTTTTTATTTATTTATTTAAACTTCATACACAATAGTGGTACGGTACTTAGGCGGATTTAATGCCTTATGGCATTCTCTACCAGTCAACCTTTGGGTTAAATAAGAAAACACTGTGGTAGGGGGTACAAAATAAATATCTAGATAACTTCTTGCTTTTTATTCCCATGTTTCCATTTTTATAAGTTTTATTTACTTCCTGTAAATTTTATGAATTTGATATTGGTTGTTTTTCCGAAACACCCTTCAATTGAGAATTGAAATTTGAGAAACCAGACATTAATAGACAATTACTGCTAATCTGTGAAACCGTTTGGGAATTACTGGCTAATAGAATTTTAAAGCTCCGAGTTAAATAATAGGTAAGTAGAAAAGGGGGACCGCGCTTGAATTTTATTGCATAAATAAACTTTTCCTAGTGACAGTAATAGATAGTGTTATTGAAACCGATTTCGTCGTGCATCTAACATAAAGAGCATAAAATCAAATTGGCAAACCTAGTCGCCATCGTGTTTTCGATCAAATTGGTTTACTGTTGTAGTACTTACACTTATGGTGGAAGCACAAAGGTAGCCCGCGAAATTCAAATTTTCTTACGTTTTTTGCAATTTGCAGGTTTGTTCCGGATTGTATGTTGATAAAAAATGAGTCGCGCCAGTAACACGTATGTAGTTATAGAATTCTAATCATTAAAATCATCAATACAACCCTCTTAGTTCATTTAACCCCATTGAATGACTTAATAGCAAAAAACGTAAGAAAATTTGAATTTCGCGTTCTATCCTTGCGCCTCCACCTTAAACAAACAGAAATGACCAGGCCCTCTAAAGTGGTGTATTTGTAAGATAATTGAATGTAAAGATCTCATAAAACGACCTTTTTTATGCACTTATTTTAGGATCTAAATTATGCAGATCATAGAATCTCATGTTAAACTGAAAAAGAGTCACCATTTGTTTTTTAGGCGTGTGGAACGGATCTCACGTCATCAGATTACGGTTAATGAGAATATAGTAGACATATTCTACACACCGACGTAAATATTTATTACACCGACAAGTTATACTGACCACCGGGGCTGCAGGGCGAGTCTCTCTCCCCATCACTATTGTCCTCCAGGTCGCTGCTAAAGTACAGCTCGTCTTGTTCCTCCGTCTACAAAATAGGCCACATATATTTGTTAGGTATTATGTATAAAGTTTTGAGGGTTCCGTTGCCAAATGGCAAGAAACCAGAACGCTTATAGATTCTTCCTATCGGTCGGTCTGTCTGTCCGTCCGATTGTCACAGCCATTTTACTCTAGAACCTTTTTTTTTTACCGATGGGAAATCATCAAATAACCCCTTAGGCTGAGCAGGAGGGAGTGTCAGACTTTTACTGACTAAAACCCATCCATGTTCCTTCCTTTGCCTTTTGTGTTCCAGGGCCGCGGTATCTCTTTCGAACAGTCCCGCAACCCTGGCAGGCGTCGGCCCTTACGGACCCCTTCCTGTTTGCTGACTCTCTTTGAGGCGCGCGTGGAACACTCGCGCGCCGTCGACACGGCCTGTCGTCATAAGACGGACGGACGGCGAGCTAGCCCATAGCTCACCGTCCACAGGCCCGCGCCTACGGTGGCCACCGTAGATTTAAGAGCTATTTTAGTCCGTGTTTACGAAGAATAAACTAGCTCTTTTTGTATAGATGCGGTAAAATAGTAGAATTAAAATATAATACAACAAGTGTAAAAAAGGGAATTTAATTCGAGGGACTAAGTTGGATTCCGAGAGCAGCGAAGGATACAAGGACCGAGATGAATTTGTTTTTCAAGAGTTTTGTAGTAGGTACTCTACTTTTTATCATTGACTGCGAGAAAATAGACAGAATAAAAAAAAGTTTCAAATTAATAGATGGCTGAATCGTAACCTTGAGTACGTAACGACACGACACGACACGACACGACACGTCTACTATTGACAATTTGTAGGTAGGTAGGTACCTACTTGGTTTTCAAGAAAAATATTAAAACCTTGTCAAAAAAGGAGTAAATTAAAAAATAAATGAATTGGTAGTACCTACCTTTACTTTTCCCTACAATATGATCGCATTAACTCGTCAAAATGTACTGAACAGCTGATTTTTTTTCGCGATTTCGGGGTTGGTCCCATATTGAAAGTTGTTCATAATGATGAGTACAATGACCCCTTAAAAGATTTCGTGTATGAATTACATTAAACACCTTATATATATGATGCTCTGTGCCTTACTTATTTCAATTTTATGCATATTGTGACACTTGTGGCATATTTTGAGCATTTATAAAGCATATTTGTATTTGTGTTGCATATTATCGGGTCTCTAATTAATTATGTATATTCTTCAACAGAAAATTATTACAATACTTCAAAATAATAAACCAACCTCTGAATTCTCCTCTGTGCTCCTCTGTGTTTTGTGCGCAGATTTTACGTTTTCTGGTGAGTCGAAATACGAAACAAATATGGAGACGAGTCGAAGGATTTCCTCATCCTTGATCACCTGCTCTAACGGCGAGAACAAATAGAAAAGACCTGAAAAAACAGTGTTTTGTTATTCCTTTATTTTTTTAAACAAATCAAAATATAAAAATAAATAAAATAAAGCTTAAATATATCATTCTAAAATAATATTAAAAAAAATTAAAAATAGTAGCCCACCGGTATCTGGAACAGGGTCCAAGCTAACGCAAACGAGATCCTCCTCAGGTATTAATTAAGTATTCTTGGCAATTAAGCCATGGGCTGATACGACTATCGGCACAATAATCGCTGAGTTTACATCACACATGTCGACACCGTCGCGAGCCAAGTCAAGATACTTGATTTGCTTATCTTTATGCATTCACGAGGTTCTCGTCATGCGGGACCGTTATGTCGGTAATTATTGTGCGCCGCTCTGATCGATCTACCACCACTATATAAGGCTTATTGGCTACAATAGTTCTGTCACTGATAATGATGGATTGATCCCAGTACAATGTGATATTGCCACTTTCGAGAACTGGGTCGGGCACATACTATAAATACGGCACTTCCGATTCCACTAGGCTGTATTTTAGAGCAAGTTGCTGATGGTTAAACCTGGCTACAAGGTTGTTGTTTTGTTATTATTATTATACAAATAATATTATAATAATTATATAATATAATATTATCCTCTAAGCACATTGCTGGAGGATTCAGGTCTAGGCTACCGGTTGAGAAGAGGTGGTCAGGTCATATCTCTCCTTCTTTACATGGATGATCTGAAACTCTTTGCCCCCAACAAATTGCAACTGATGGAGCTACTGAAAGTAATTGAAACTTTTAGTAGCGCCATCAGGATGGAATTTGGTGTGGATAAATGTGCAGTCATGTATGTAAAGCGAGGGGAGATTATGGAATCCCAGGGAATTCAGCACTCGGATTCCAAACACCTGAGATCCCTCTCCTCGTCCGAAAGCTATAAGTATTTGGGAATGTCGGAAGCGCTAGGCATTAACGTAACTGACATGAAGCAATTGTTGAAGGAGCGGTTCTTCGGTCGCCTGTAGAAGGTATTAAATAGCCTTCTTTCCGGCAGGAACAAGGTGCGCGCCTTCAACGGTTGGGTCATGCCGGTTTTAACGTACCCTTCCGCCGATACTTAAATGGACTCAGACCGAACTCGATGCCCTGGATAGGAGAGTCCGTACACTGCTGAACGCAAGCCGGATGCATCACCCCCGATCATCGGTGATGAAACTGTAGATCCCGCGGAAGTGCGAAGGTCGAGGCTTTTTAAACGCGAAGACCCTCCACAACCTAGAGGTGGGTATGCACCGAGAAGTGGTCGCAGTGGACAAGGGACTCACCCCGCTGTCCATGGCTAAAGAAAAGTGGTGCAAACCTGTAGTACTTACTACCGATGACCGCAAGGAAGTATGGTAAGGCAAGGAGCTTCACGGGCGCTTCTACTAGGCTCTTCATGGGCCCGATGTAGATTTTCTAAGATCTGTGTCCTGGCTACGTTTCGGTGACCGCTTTCCGCTTTCTTCCTCTTTGTCTGTGTGATTATGGACAAAGTTATGTTGACGAACAACTACCGGAAATATATTATGAAGGACGGGGCGGTTGACGTGTGTCGGGCGTGCCACCGTCCGGGTGACTCCATCAGACATATTATTTCTTGTTGTTCTCGTCTGGCAAACGGCGAGTACTTGCACAGGCACAACCAAGTAGCCAGGATTATTCACCAGCAACTTGCATTGAAATATAAACTTGTGGAATCTGAGGTACCGTACTTAAATACTACAAGTATGTGCCCGACTCAGTTCTCGAGAAAGACCATGTCACGCTGTACTGGGATCAGTCTATCATCATTGACAGGACTATTGTCGTATTGTCGTCTGACATAGTGGTGATAGACCGATCAGCGCGCCGCGTAATAATAATCGATGTTACCATCTCGCATGACGAGAACCTCGTCAAAGCTGAGAAGGAGAAACAAATAAAATATCTCGACTTGGGACACGAGGTTGTCGACATGTGGAATGTGAACTCGGCTATCGTTGTGCCGTTTGTCGTGACGGGTAATGGCCTTATGGCCAAGAGCCTCGACGACCATCTTTCGGGGCTCTCCGTAGGCGGTTGGATCAAGGGCCTGATTCAGAAGGCAGTACTCCTCGATACGGCTCGCATTGTGAATAATGTATAGTCCCGGGAAATCCCGGAATCGAAAGTACCGGGAAATCCCGGAAATTTGCGTCCTTTTAGGAACCGGGATTTTCTTAACCAAGTCCCGGTTCTTTCGGTACTTTCGGGACAAAATACTTCGCCTTCATAATATGTATTTTTAATTTTATTGCTTAAAGCCCGACCGCTTAAGGCGGAAGCGCCAGGGTAGCCCGCGAAATTTCAATTTTCTCAAGTTTATTGCAATTTGCAGGTCAGTGTCAAGTTGTATGTTGATGAAAATATGAATCGCGCCAGTAACATGTATGGAGTTACAGAATTATAATCATTCAAATCATCAATACAGCTCTCCAAGTTCATATAATCACATTCTATAGCTATTTCATGAAAAAGTCACTTTTTGAGATTATATGAACTTGGAGGGTTGTGTTGATGATTTGAATGATTTAATAGACGAGGGGACATCCATTCGTAATAGGAAATATTATTTAACCTGAATCTGCACTCACAGCGTTTCCCGAAAATTTCAAAAATCTAGGACTAATAGTGGTTCATTATTAACAAAAAGATGCGTCGAAGAATAAAGTTAAAAATTAACAGAGTTTGACCCCCTTAAGTAGGCCGCGTGATAATATACGGCCTAAAATTCAAAATAAAATTCTTATTTTCTCAGTTTCAGCACTTTCAACTCTACTATCTTAGAAAGGCTTACTTAAGTACCGAAAGTATCGAAAGTACCGGGTCTCCCGGTTCTTGGACCAGCAGTTCCCAAAAATTCCGGTTCTCTAAAACGGAACCGGTTCTGCATTCCCTAATTGTGAAGAGGTTCCTGTCTCTGGAGCCCTAACCATCGGTAGCTTGGACTCTGCTCCCGACACCGGTGGACTACTTTTTTTTATATTTTGAAATGTTTTATAAATGGATTTTTTTAAAGAAATATTTTAAAATGTAAAAAAATAGGAAAGAAAAATGAATAAACGAAATAATTATATCTCTACAATCGCGAGAAATGTAGTCTCAGGGAATATTTCCTAGAGATCGACTTGGGGATGCATCGTAATATGGTCGCGGTGGACAACGGCCTCACCCCGGTCTCCTAGGCAAAAGAGAACTGGCGCAAACGTGTAGTGCTTGACACTAACGACCGCAGAGACGTATGGCAGAGTAAGGAGCTTCACGGACGCTTTTTCTGGGTGCTGCATGGGCCCGATATAAATTTATTAGCGTCCGTAGCCTGGCTCCATTCCGGGGTCGTCTTCAGAGAAACCGAAGGTTTTGTCTGTGCAATTATGTATGAAGTTATGATGACGAATAAATACCGGAGATTTGTTGTAAAGGATGGCACGGTTGCAATATGTCGGGCATGCCACCGTTCCAGGCGAATCAATCCGTCACATTAACTCCGGGTGTTCTCGTCTGGCTAACGGAGAGTACTTGCATAAACACAATCTTGTGGCCAGGATTATCCATCAGCAACTTGCACTTACAATACAGCCTTGTGGAATCGGAAGTGCCGTACAATACAGGATAGAAGGTACACCGACGCGAAAACGATTACCACATGTGTACCTATTCAGTCATCATCGGCTATTCCAAACTCTCGGAGTGGCAATGGTGACGATGTATTGTTTACTACACCTTTAACCACACCTCTGTTAATTTAATCTTTTCAAATACATAGTATCTTAGATTGAATAGTCAAATAGACATCAAAGACTCAAAATTTGTTACTGGGAGAAGACCAGGGGGTTACTTTGACGTCTTAAAGCAGGAATAATTCCAGTGTGGGAAAGAAACAGAGCTATACAGGTCGTCTAGCGCCATCTCTTTCCCACACTGGAATTACTCTTGCTTTAAGACGTCATGTTTGGCCACCTGGTCTCGTGGCGCAGATTCCTGGTTATAGAAGTACTCTTTAAAATACGGCTTATTTTTTAAAGGAAATAGCAACCTCCACTTAATCTAAAATAGCACACGCTAGAGAAGACTGATTGATTACCAATCTTCTCTGTGGTAGCAATATTAAAGAAATAGGCATAAATGATCGAATAATAGACATGAATGATCGAATCATAAAAATGTGTTGTATTTAGGGAGAGACGAAAGGAAGGAGTACAATTACTAAGGATGTAGGTCTGGTGGTGGTCGACAGAAATACAGAATGTGATTTTGGACAATGTTGAAGTTCATTTCAAGTAGGAACAAACATACAGTCCACGTTTCTTGATACTAGTGGGTGGCTAGCCGCCGACCGTATTAAATATGATGTTTTGACATTTTAAACTTAGTTGACGATAAACACCATCAAATACAGACGCTTGTTTCCTTGAGCTAACTCCTCGCCACACCAACATAACACCCCAGACAAAAATAAGTCATTCTAGGAGTGGCAGTTCGTTAGTTTCAAAACTGAAAAGAAGATTGAATAAGCTCTCAAGATAAAAGCAGCGGCTATAACTACAGCAAAAGCCCAAGTCAAGCCTTATGATCATGATACACTGGATAGTCCAGCAAGCCAAAAGAACTAGGTATACCGGTTTGCTACAGAGACAAATGCAGATGTGTGTCCGATAAATTTCCGATGAGCCCTCAAAGAAACGTTGTGTTAAAATAATATAGTTACCAGCGCGTTTGCCATCATGCCAGGCGTCCTTGACCTGGTCGAACACCAGGCCTGCCTCGGCCAGCACACGGCGCAACAGAGTGAGTCGCCGGCGCTCCATCTTCGAGCAGTTCAGGAGCGGAGCGAAAGCCACGCGGAAGGTGTCCTGCCTGGAATTTGAAGACCACGTGTTATTAAACAAATGCAATTATTTTTTAACTAGATTTACTTACTAAATCTACGGATCTACTATGTACGGAATTATATGAATTATTCTCACAAGTCTCTGCTAGATAAGGAGTGCCAGAACGCTCGGGTTTTTGCCTTTCGCAGCCAGTCTGTGCCACCTACCTTTTTAAGTTCTCGGACCAAATGGTCATACATACGCTTACCGATAAGCGGTGTCTCAAAGAATCGTCTGTTTCAATACTACCTTTTGATCTTTCTTCTGAGCCGGTGGATTCGTCAATTGCTACTCCAGCTTACCAACTCTACAACTACGTCGGTAACTCTAAACTAAATAACTTATTTCTATAACTCACACACACCCGTATTTTAAAAGCCGACTCAAGTCCATTTTTGAACTTAGGTTCAAAAATGGACTTGAGTCGACTTTTTTTTTTAATGTTGATTTATGTCGACTTTTGCTGTCATGGCAACAGGTAAAGAGCCCCACAGAGCATCTTATATATGAAAGCCCACTAAATTGAGATCTGGGACATTTGCGCCGAAAAACGACAGACACTTGCGTGAACCCACTTACACGAAAATACATATTTGCCCCAATGGACTTTTGCGTGATTGAACTTTTGCGCGATAAAGTCCATTCGCGCAAATGTCCATGCGCGCAAAATCTCCGTTCGTGCAAAAGTCCATGCGTGTCTTTTCGCGCAAACGTTCAATCGCGCAAGTGCGCGAGAATGTTTTTAGCACAAGTGTCCTGATACTACGAAATTGTATACCAAGAATTTCTTGGCTGCAATTGGCGGATCTTCGAATAAGGTACCTCCTCGGTATATATACGTTGCCTCCCACACCAGGCATCCCTGTCAAACCCATAGTTGCATTCTGCTTAAATCAATGCTAAATATGCTATGTAACTGTGATCCATGTTAAATATGTCTTTATGGTCATTCTATTGAATGTTCTTGGCTGTCAATATTTTGTCAAAGATTTTACAAGAATCAATGGTGTTGTAAAATATAACCTCATTGACAAGAATTATACAGACTGATTGCTAATTATATTATCGACGAATGAAATTAATGGTAATCTAACACAGCTAGTTTTGGTGGTCTATCAAAAGAAGGAGCAGCACACATCATAATCAAGCTCTCACCAATCAATAGAATCCCAAGTTACCCAAGTAAGCAATACCTATCATATCTGATGTTTCATAGGCCCCGAATACATTTCTAATAATAAATTAATCTTGGCTTATCAGCACTCCACCAGACAGTATGTAGAAAGTTTTAATTCTGGTCAATCTATTCGCATTATAACGAAAATCGAAAATAATTGTTTCACTGACTGAGTGATCTTTGCAGTTTTTTTTTTTGCAACTTAACCTAGTTACTTTTGTACTTGGTTTACTGAACCGATTTACATTTTTTTTAGTGGCTCATGGTAATGGGCTCCAAAGAAAAACTCAGGGCTCGATAGAAAAAGTCCGGAAGAGTAGATAGTCACTAGTTGGGTTAACTATAGATTTAATTATACATACATTGTGAAATGGTTTTATTCTAGCATTGTTAAATATACAGAAGGATTGGGTAGAGGGAGTATGTAGGATGAGATGAGCCTGTTGTCATTCTTTCTCTTTCGTGTAGCTAGTGCCTAACCAGAGAGTTTTTATGCCACCCATAGGCCTCTGACTTGGCTTGTCTATTGCCATGAACTGGGCTTAAATCTGGAATCCGCGCTCGTACTGAGAGTCACTTGCATAAAATGAAAACGACACGCTCAGCAGTCATGCTTACGACCACTAGACTAATGGGTATGAAAACTACGCAATCATGAACAAATATTATATTACATCATTGATAGCGTTCACTGTGGGAACAGAGAAAGGGGAATTCCTGCTTGGGTCTAGCTAAACCTATTTGAAAAATTGTTATGTTTTTCTCAAAGCAAAGACATTAAATTCTTTGTCTCAAAGAAATCACAAAATGACGCATCAATTATAAATCTAGAAAGCTGGTAAAGAAGCATTATAGGAATATACAAAATAATCGATTAAATGCATATTAGTCCAGAGTGAATAAATCAGTATTTCAGAATATATGATAATCGAGTTACAGGAACTAATCATCGATTGAACATTGCGAATAAAGTTCCTTTAAATTATTTGTTAGTACTTATCAGTTCCATGATTGATTATCTTACAGGTGACAACTGTGGTCATCGACTGACAAAATGACAGACAGATACATAATAAGTCAAAAAATCGGCCAACTCCGCACCACGTACAGTGAAGGGTTCCGTAGTCGGGATCAAATATTACGCAACGACTGTATTGATTAAATCCCCGCAAAAATAGTTTGTATTTCGTATTATTTCTGGAACAAACTATTAAAACCAAGTAATATCTGCGATTTAACAGAAAATATCACAAAGCTTTTGAAATGGATAGGGTTTCGTTTCTCCCATTTGGCTATGTGGACCCTAAACAGCCACAGGTGTTCGTTTTCTTTCGTTGTTCTCACTTTTGCTATACCTGAACCATCTAACTCGTTTCCTGGATACACCATCAAAAAGGTTAGTGAAGACATTGTTCCAGCAGAGTTTTCTCTGTGTTGCGATGGGCTTTGTTCCGAAGCAGAGCATAGGGAATTACTCCACAACTTTGATTTGAGGTTGGTTGCCATCTTGTCTGAAGCTGCAGCGGCTACTTACACTCGGGTGGAGCAACGGAGGATAGGTGGTTACATTGCTGGGTGGAATAAGCATGTTGTGGGTTACCATAGGGAGCCCAGGCTGAAATTTTGCGCATGGGTAAATGATGGGAAACCTAAAACTGGACCAGCATATAAAGAAATGTGTGACAGTAGGAAAACATTCAAAAAAAAGCTCAAGTGGTGTCAAGATAGACAAGAGCAAATTAAAATGGACATCCTTGCTGCGAATCATGCCAAAAGTGATTTCAAACAGTTTTGGAAGCAAACGGGTAACATTAATAGTAAGCCTGGCCTTCTTGTGAGTGTAAATGGCATTAGCGATCACAGTATGATTGCTAACCACTTCAGCGACCACTTCAGGGGGGGACCACAGCCTATTATTAATGAGTCACATCGACATGAAGGTAGGGAGGCTGTCAACAAAGGGAGATCGATTAATTTTACGGCTAAAGAAATACGTAAAGTTATCAAAGATATGAGTAGACGTAAGTCTTCGGGGTATGACAGCCTCAGTATCGAACATCTTAAATATGCTGGGGTTCACTTGCCGCGCATACTCGCCATGTTTTATAATTTGTGTCTATGTCATGGATATTTACCGGAGGAATTAACAAAAACTATTTTGTTGTTCCAAAAGTTAAGGATAAAACGGGGGATATCTCAGATAAAAATAATTATCGGCCCATATCATTGGCAACCATAATTGCAAAGGTACTTGACAGCTTGCTTAATAACATTTTACATAAACATATTAGTCTGCACGACGCCCAGTTCGGTTTCAGAGCTGGGCTTTCTACTGAGAGTGCGATCGTATGTCTTAAGCAGGCTGTCAGGTACTATACTGATAGGCGAAATGCGTGCTTCCTGGATTTGTCACAGCTTTTGACACAGTACGTTATGACAAGCTTTGGGGCAAGTTGGCAAGGGCGGGTGTACCGGCAGAGGTTACGGCCTTGCTGAAAATCTGGTATGGTTATCCGAAAAACCAGGTGAGATGGGCGCGGGCCTTTTCGGACGCGTATGGCATGGAGTGTGGTGTGCGGCAAGGGGGACTGACCTCTCCTCTGTTGTTTAACCTGTACGTAAATGATCTAATCGGCGAGCTCAGCAATACGCATACGGGGTGTCACATAGATGAGGTATGTGTCAACAATATAAGCTACGCGGATGATATGGTATTGCTGGGGCCGTCAGTAGGGGCGATCAGGAAATTAGTGGCTATATGTGAGGCGTATTCAGCAGAGCATGGACTGAAATATAACTCTTCTAAGAGCGAAGTACTGATATTTAAAGGTACTACCGCACTAAACGCACCGGTCCGTGTTCCTCCTATTATGGTAAACGGAGTGACTCTGAGGGTGGTAGCTAGCTTCAAGTACTTGGGACACATTGTCACTGAAGATATGACTGATGACGCTGATTTGGAAATGGAACGAAGGGCATTGGCGGTGCGAGGAAATATGCTTGCACGTGTATTTGCGCGTTGTTCGGTAGTAGTAAAAATCATTCTGTTTAAGGCATACTGTCAATCCTTTTACTCGAGCAGCCTATGGGCGAGTCATACCCGACGGGCCGCCAATGTCCTAAGAATACAGTACAACAACATATTCAGGATGCTGCTGCGGCTGCCTCGTTACTGCAGTGCATCTGCAATGTTTGCGGAGGCACGCACAGACGGCTTTCATGCGATTATCCGCAAGAAAGTCGCGTCTATTTTTAAGCGTGTGAGAGACAGCAGCAATGGTATCTTGAAGATGATTGCTTCACGTGCTGATTGCCCAATCCAACAGAGTTGGATGAATATTATGTTGGGTCGTTAGATGTTGGCAAACTAGCGCAGGAGTTTGGCAGGAGTTTGGTGGTATCTAGGGGAAGCTTTGCAGGGACGTTGGTGACGTGTCTGGCTCGCCTATTGATTGATTTATTATTATTAGTTTTTGTGTGAATGTCTTGTTATATAATTTGTATTTCGATTAGTAGGATAAGTTCTGTGTATAGTAATTGTATTGTGATTTTATTAATTGTATTGTGATTTAATTTAATTAAGTATAAATGGATAATTGATAATCTGAAGTAAACGTTTAATAATAATTGTAATGCAAGCCCCTTCTTAAATAAGCTTATTTTGATTTAGTTAACACCAGGGCCCAGAGGAAAATAGAGCCAGAGAAATTATAAACGGACTAGCTGTTGCCCGTGGCTTCTTTCGCGTTTTGTCGGAAATTATACCAGGGGCACGTTGTAAATATAGCATGTAGAACTCGGGGATAATATAGCTTCCTATTAGTGAAAGAACTTTCAAAATCGTATTCCGTTGTTAACACGTGTTGATGTTGACTGAGAGTAAAAAGAACCGAGAAGAATCTATATACCAATGAGTTTTCGTTCTCCATCATCGACACTCCCTACAGAAATGAAACTTATTTGACTAATACGACTTGCAATTCTTCTCATTAATTATCGTATTAAACACTTTCCCATATTTTAATTAACATTATCAACTCATTGTGTTGACACATTGAGTTGATAATGTTAATTTTTGCAGATGTCGTATTCAATCTTCTGTATTTTCTAAGTTCTTCTCTTTATGCTTACTCCTTTTAATTATAACATTAGGGCTTTTTATTGGTCTTTGTTGTGCTCGCTCCCTGCAATTGCTTTTCTCACTGTGAACTAACTCTGAGTTCTTACAGTTTTGAGCGTCCTGCTTCTAATGGTTGTCGTTCGAATTTACAACTTGCGTAGTTTTATTTTTGCAATGTCTAATTTTACCATTCAATATATTTTTTCTTTTTTGGTATATTAACTTCACAATTATTGATATATTAAAAATGACAATTTTAAATTCAGAACATTTGCACGCCATAGTATGTGGCAAACATGTCTGAACGAATTTTATTTATGTCATCCTACATGCACTTCTTATTATTGTATGTGTACAAATGTTTGAGCAAATAAGTATATCTATGTTCCAACGTATTGTGAACCGTGGGAGTCGGTGAGAGACATCTTTGCAATTAATTTTTCAGACAGTACATTTTTCAGTAAATGATTCGGATGCGCCGCAGACACAAAAATATGTATGGTGGATCAAAGAACTACGCCGCCGACCAGTTTAAAGTACAGGAGGCCTACCATGATCTAATTAAAAACGATTCAAAAGCAAGACATTTCAGTTTAGGTTCCTAAACTGTATCGCTTCAAATCGTACCATGACATCCAATTCGCTCAGCGGCACTTGGATCGCTAAAAGTGAATGAAAGATCGCAATTTGTGGCTGAACCGCGTTTGAAACGTTTTTGGTGAAAAAGAGATAACGCTATTATGATCGAATAACTTCGTTTCGCTCACATTTTAGTGTCAGACACGCTCAGAAGCAAGTAATGTTATAATTATTTTTAACTCGGTATCATTACTTAAAGTAAAAAAGACACTCAACAGTTGTTTTTAAGATTCCACGTTAATGCGGCAACTATTGTTAAAATAATTCCTAATCAAAGTAGATATATATATATACCTTTTGCTGTTTATTATACGAAAGAAATATTTTTATTTCGACGTAATAAAACAAATTATGTTTAATGTTTCGAACGTACCAGAGTAAAAAAAGTTGTGTGGGTTGTCACGTCAGTGTCAGTTTGACTAGATGCTTAAGTAGTCTGTGGAGTTGTAATTACGGTGGGAAAATTTAAAGTGAAGTGTAGTTTTGAATTCGTTAAAAACATTATTTCAAGGAATGTCGTAAGTATTAAACATTGTGTTATTTGTTTATGTACTGTCAATCTCCTATTTTATAGTTACTACGCGTGTCCGCCATAAAATAAGTCCATTGTAATAAGACTTGCCTCGAGAAGCCACTTGTCTTTGTAACAAGAATTTCAAGTGCTTTTTTTGTTGCATTCTAGTCGAAAGCGGAGAGTAACATTTAACCAGCTCGAGACTTTGTGGGAGATTTTAAATGAGAACAGAGCTCTCGCAACTGGCTACAACAAATCTTCCCAAGCCCGAGAATATTCCAAAAGGATGTGGCAAATCGCGGCAGGCACATTGAACTCCCAGGGTGATGGTGCAGAAAAGGATTGGAAGGGCTGGTGTAAGGTAAATAAATTTCGTAGGTATCACATTATCTGAAATTACTTCACATTATTATTAAATACATTTACTAACTTATGCAATCTTTTCAGTACTGGAATGACTATAAAAGCAAATTAAAAACTAAAGTCGCCAGTGCACGAGCCTCTGCACAGAACTGGAGGTGGGCCATCTAACGAAGGAAGATTGTCCGATTTGGAGTTAAAATTTCTCCAAATATTGGGTGAGGATTTTGGGGCGGGTCTTCCTGGAGTTAGAGTGCAACCATCATTTAATATTGTAAGCATGTGAAAGTACTAGACTTTATAGTGATTTGCTTGATTTTGATGTTTTTCTATTCAACATATTATACACAAAGAATAATGCATTTGTGGCCTGTATACACTATACAGTACCTATCTGATAGACATTGTTTAACATTTTTCAATTATTTACAGCCAACAGACGATCAAACTGAGGCAGGGAGCGCTCCACTATTATCTGCTCATAGTGAGCAATCTGAAAGCATACTGGCTCATCACTTGAACATGGAGTCAGTATTAGATATGCTAGTGATTCCTCCTGAGCCAACAGCGGCGGCGTCTACACCACCCGCGCCCGCGCTAGCAACGACCCCGCCCCCTCCGCCAGCCCGGACCCCATCCCCTCCATCAGCCCCGGCAGCGGCGCCACATGTCTCATCTACTCCGCGCCGTACCCCGCGACGGCGGCAGCGCCAGCGCCGTTTGGTACCTATGTCTGCAGCTACAGCAAGGCAATCCCTGGTTAATATGTCTGAGGAGAGAGTTAGACTTGAAGAAAGAAGAAACGCAATTTTAGAAAATATAGCTCTTGAACTCAGAGAAATAAAAGGCATATTAAATACTAGGTAAGAACATAACTTTCTACTTCAAAATACATACAATGAAACATCACTCCTGAAATATTAAACTAAACCTGCTACCTGTTGGACATTCCCAAAAAATTATGACAAAGCATTTGTGCTAAGTATAGACACTGATGGATCTTTAAATAGATTATCCAACCCTCTACAATATAATTATACAAACAAAATGAAACAACAGCTTAAAATACATTATAAAAACTTTATTTTTCAGGCTTCCCGGGCTGCCCACAGCCGATGAACAAGCCTAGCTCTTATGGACATGCCTTGCTGTAAATTATGTTGGCTGCCATCGCCAACATCAACATAGTTATGTTGCATTTGGGCTTCTTGGTGAACCTCTGCATCTGTCAGTTCTGGCACCGGAAGTTGAGCCCGATTGCAAATATTGTGTAAAATGACACAGGCATTTACAATAGAAGCTGCAACTTCTGGCTTATAGTGTAAGACTCTATGCACTAACAGACAACGGAAACGTGCTTTAAGAAGCCCAATTGTCCTCTCCACAATGTTTCTGGCCCGGATATGCATATCTGTATAATGTCTCTCAGGCGTATCTGGTGCAGCATCTAATATTGGTGTCATCATGTATGGTCTTAGTGGATATCCAGAGTCGCCTGTAAAGAAATATTTGACTTATTACATTGTTTCCAAAAAAAAACAAATATAATATTAGAATATAAATATTTACATGTAAAACCCTATAATATAATTCCTATATTGTAAGTAATATTTCTTACCAAGAAGCCAAGTTGGCTCATCAAGTGCCTCTAAATAAGCCTTTATTGGATGTTGATTCCAGATAAAAGAATCATGCGAAGCTCCACCATAGCTGGCATGAACACTTGTGATGTACATATTAGCATCACATATCTAACAAAAAAAAAAAAACAAATTAATGTGCCAAAGTTTTAACTTGGAATTGCAGTCATAGTTATTTTCCTTATTAATTTTAATAGTAGTTCCATAGTTACTAAGTTTAAAATGTTATAATATTGTAAAAGTTTAATGTACTGTTAAAGTTTCATTACCAGTTGAACATTTAAGGAATGATAGTGTTTTCTACAAAAATATCTTTCTTCATGCTCATTGGGTCTTATGATGGCGATTTGCGTGCAGTCGATGCAACCCAAAACTCCTGGGATTCTAAATTGTTGATAAAACCTAGAATAATTGGTAATTTTATTAAACAACCATGAAAATTATTTTACATAAGTTGGTTGATTCATCTCAAGGAATTGACTCATACCAAAAATTTATAGTACATACAACACCAATAGAGATAAAATCAAGACACGCATTGCAAGGGAACCATCCTTTGAAAATAAACATAAACAGAAAAAAGATATGAATTGCGATCTATCTAAATCTTAATATTGAGAGCAATAGGTACTTATTATATCTTTATTTTAGAATTAAAGTTACCTAATTGCACTCTCTGTCTTTTTGCTATTGTTGATAATTAATGTAAGAATTTAAATAATGAGTAAGTAATAGTAGCCAAAGATGATTGTTAAACTGAACATTTGTATTAGACTGTGATACTTAATACCTACTTATAATTTCTAATGAATACCTATTAAGGTGGAAGCGCAAGAGTAGCCTGCGAAATTTAAATTTTCTCAAGTTTATTGCAATTTGCAGGAAAGTGTCAAGTTGTATGTTGATGAAAATATGAATCGCGCCAGTAACACGTATGGGGTTACAGAATTATAATTATTCAAATCATCAATACAGCTCTCCAAGTTCCTATAATAACATTCAAAAGCTATTTCATGAAAAAGTCACTTTTTGAGATTACATGAACTTGGAGGGTTGTATTAATGATTTGAATGATTATAATTCTGTAACTCCATACGTGTTACTGGCGCGATTCATATTTTCATCAACATACAACCTGACACTGACCTGCAAATTGCAATAAACGTAAGAAAATTTAAATTTCGCAGGCTACCTTTGCGCATCCACCTTAAACAAAATATTTAGCCAGTGTGGGGCATCAGCTAGTTAGTAATTAAATTATTTCATTTAAGAATAAAAAAAAAAACTTTGTTAGTGTTTAATTGATGTTCTCTACTCCTACTTTTTTATTATTTGATTTAATTAAATAATGTAATTGAAAAGGAAGCTTTTTATTTAACAATTATTTATATTTCATCATGAATAATTTCCAATATGCTGTTCGGGTTTGTTACATTTAATGTGATTTAAGGAGAGGGAAGACCTTGTGCCCTGGATTGGGATGTATATAGCGTGAAGTGGTGGAAGTGGAAGCAGCTTTAGGTTTTACTTTATTATTCTTAGTGCCGAGACAATATCAACCTAAAATTATCGCTTTACTTACTCTTTTCTTATGGAATTCCTTTCCTCTAATGTCCTTGGGAAAACAATGTATTTATTTCTCATTTGGAGAGAATTTAATGCAGTGGTTATTTGAGACAATGCTGATGACACCGTTTGTTGTGCCACGGAATGACCACCTATATCTCCAATTGGTCTTTGATAAGACCCTGTGGCATAGAATGACAATGCAGTCAAAACCTTAAACAAATATTATAACAACATTTATTATGGTTATTAAACCATACAGTTGTAAACTTTGGATAGGATAAGTAGTTTCTCAAATCTTTCTCACAAACTAAAACGTAGGCAATATGAATTAAGTACTTAAACTAAAGAGATAAGAAGTTATTTATCTACCTTGTTCTCTAAGGATAAATCCGTTGACTTGACAGGCTCTTTGAACATCGGGCCCAACTCGGCGCACAAATCGAGCAACCGAGCGTTATTCTTTGGATAGCCTGTAGCGCCTAATGAAGTCGGCATCCTCAAAGTTATTGAAGGGGTCCAATTGGCCGCGTAACTGGAGCCTCTTACGTTTTTGGGCATTGTGTGAGGCAGAATCTTCCTCAAAAAACTCAAACAAAAGTAGTTCATCAGACATCTGTTAAAGAAAAACAAATGCGGTTAAAAAGGCATGTAAAATAGGTACTTTAGACTTTAGAAGAAAGATTAAAGTACACTTACACTGTTTTTTGTAAAATTCCACTATGTTAACACTAAAAAACTTTATTTTCGTCAATAATTCACCAAACGTTTCAGTGTAGGTTAGAGGAATAGTAACTATTATTGAATCGCTTATTTTGACAGTTGAGCGTTTCAGTTTAGCTGCTCTATGGACGTCATGGTACCAAACAAGTACAAAATTGAATGAATGAAACCAAAACTTGCGACTCAGTTTAGGAAAATCGCTGTCAGATGGCATGGCCTAAACTGAATCGATAAACTGTCGTCATGGTACGAATTAGGAGAACAGTTCAGTTTAGGTCCTAAAATGGATCGCGTTAAGAGCTCGTGGTAGGCCTGCAGGTCATACTGCCAGTTGGCGGGCGGGCGAGCGACGCAAACGACGCCTTTTTCATACTTCGTTCGGCCCTTTCGATAGATCGCAGTGTTGTGAACCAAAGTATGAATAGAGGTGAAACGATGCGTCGTTCGACGCTCGCCGGACCGCCTCGCGCCTGCTGGCGGTGTAGCCTGTGCTTAATGGTTCATACTGCGTTTTGTTTCAACCACACTCTGTTACCATGTTGATATTTGGGTTTTAAGTGAGTACTTCTAAAGAATAATAAATGTATTGGATCAAAATGTTCCCTTGTTTAATTGTGCTACAGACAGCATTTGTTGAAATCGAGCGATTATAATATAGAATCGTAATTGCGCAAAACTGACTGAAGGTTGTTTCTTACAATTCCCATCAAGAAACATTATTTATAATCAATGATAATACAAAAAAAACCTTTTCATTTTAAATGACTGAAGGAAAATATTATAATTGGCAAATGTTGACATTTGAAAAGTGGGCGTTTACGTCAAATTGTAAACAAACTGAAATGTCTAGTGGGGCAGAATGTAGGCGTGTCAAGTCCGACTTAAGTTCAATCCACGACTTAAAATTCCGATGAAAGTTGTCTCAAAGAAAGCGCCACACCAAACTGACTTAGAATCAGGCGTAAATTGTGACTCTCCATATATCGAATAAATAATATTGCGAATAAGGAACTTCTAACTTCTAATAACTGGCAGTATTTTGTGTATAAGGATGCTGGGGTTTGCTGTACCGATTTACTTACCTCGCTATCAACTCTTGCAAATTTCTGAAAGCTTCGACTTCGGTGTGGACAGGTCGACCGAAAGCGCAAGCGAGACCTATCATTTCGCTCTCAATCCAGCGTCCCTCGAAGCCTAAGCCTCCGGCGGCTTCTTCCATCAGCTCGCCTCCTACACACACAACGAAAGATATTATTGCCGGGGTACAAAAAATCTATCAAAAAAGCAGTGGCTTGTTGATGCACCCAACTATTGATTCGCGGATTCTAACAATCCAAGTTATATACGAAGGTTTGGCTGTATCTACAGTCGTCAGACCAATATTATAACTTCCACTATAAGGTGGTAATTAAAGAACATTCCCCCAGGCTAAGCTAGGATATATGGAGGTTAAAACGACATGAAAGTTATCTCGCCCCACTACAAGGACCTGAAAACACCAGAGATTTGACCTCTTTGCTGTGAGGGCTGAGGGAGTTAGGGAATACAATATTATGACTTTTCTTTTCTTCTTTTACACTCATGTCTACTTATCTTTTTAGCCGGTCGCAGATAAACTAGAAGAGATATCTTTAGAAATAAACATCACCTTTGTACATATTTTTTCTGATATTAGTACATTTTGATATAAGTGGGGAAACTTTGTTATTGCATTCGAGCGCGGAACTAATTATGTGTGTTATGGAGCCGAGAATTGCAGTAACAAATCCCCACGCGTATCAAAGGACGTTTTTCAATACACTTTCGAAGAAATAAAATATTAGAACCGAAAGTATTTTTGTCAGAAATTTTTATGAAACTATGATTTAATTTGCTTTTTTTCCGCGCTTTGCTTTCGCCAAGTTGAAGAAGAAGCAAAGGTATGACGCCGCTAAACAGCCTAATATGAAAAATAGAAAATTCAAATATTTTTGAATTTAGAACACAAGTAAATGTTAATTTGTTATAAAAGTAAATACTTGTTTTAAATAATCATGTTTAACTTTGATATTCTATTTATAAACACAATATATACACTCAAAAAATATTTACGCCGAAAAAAAAATCACCGCCGACTATATTCATTGGACCCATTTGGACTTAGTCTATGTTTAGTTATCTGTGGAATTTTTTATTTCCGCACGTGTGCGGAACAATATTAAAAATCCACGCGTGTGAAATACATTGCATGTTGAACCTAATCATAGTGCGATAAGAACCGGTTTTCGAGAAAGTGTATTGAATTTTTTCAATACACTTTCGGGGATTACAGGAGTGTTATTTATTTAAATAACACTCCTGTAATCCCCGAAAGTTTAAGGCAAGAACATAGGTGTGCCTAATAGTATACCCATTACATATATTTCGCCAGTTATGTATAAGTCCCATGTAATAGGAAGCAAGTCTATTCCCAACTAGCAAAGTAATCCTATAAAAAAATACTATATATAAGTCTATCATTACTAGTAACGTTCTTATAAAGGCATTGCGGTATACTATTTAACTTATAATAGAATATGCCAAGCCTTAACATACTCAAGCGCATTAGTTTTTATATCTCGGTCTTATAGTTAGCTACAAGACTTACCTATAAAACATGTATAGGACACTTTTACCAGTAATAGCATTTCAAAAGCGCAGATTTTCTCAAGTGCATTTGATTTTATATCTCTGTCTTGTAGTTAGCTACAAGATTATCTTATAGGAGACTTTTAGGAATAAGTCTCTTATAATTGTCTACAGTAAAACTAAATAATCTTTGATCCTATACTAGCATTTTGTGAGTGAACCAGATATTATAACATACTTAGCTGAGATCACTTTAAGTTTGCGGCGTTATGGTTTTGCTCAAGACTCTTTTAAATCTAATAGTACTTGATAAGAGAACTTCATGATCAAAAAAGCTTATAAGTTACTAGATCAATAACTTTATTAGTAAACCTCGCCATTTTGTCGAATTTAAGTTGTTGAGTGAATAAGCTAAACATGAATTTAAGCGATTGGAAACGATTGAAAACGAGTGGCGGTTACAGGAGAAAAGTGAAAAACAGATAAAGCAGGCATTTCCAAGGGAACCCTAATTTGTTTTAAAATGGAGGCCGATGGAGGAGAGTTATTTGGGCTGAAACTGCTATGCCGTATAGCTAATCCGTCGAACCCTAGAATATGACGAATCCACGAATCAGTCGAGTAGAGAATCTGCCGAACTAACTAATCTGTCCAATCCAAGAATCTGTCCAGTACCGAACAAAGGCTACAACTACTAATTTACCTATAAAGTACTTTCTTACTTGCTACAAGTACTAATTTACTTATAAAGTTCTACAAAGTACCTAATGAAGAGCAATGGCGAATATTCATAAGAATTGATGAAATATTTTATTTACAAAAATATGTGCTAATGTGCCATTTTTCGAAGGGGATTGTAAAAACTAACTAAATTGCGGTACATATTTACAGTGAAAATGACTTCCCCACGAGTTTATACACTATAATAACGATATATTTAGTAATTAATATTCTACAATAATAGTAATAGAAACTTACGTTATTATTAAGTTTTACCACAAAACAACCGGAACCACCAGCCGAAGCAACAACAAACTCAACAAAAATATATTTATAACCAAAAACTAAGTACGTTACTAGTGCATTATAAACAAGATTGTTTTGGTAAGATACTTATGTCAGATACTAACAAGAGCGTTTGTGCTTGTAATTGTGTAGTCGCAGATCATTATAGAAACTATTGCGCTTCGTCAAGTATATTATAGGGCACAGTAACATTTAATAAGTTGATTATAAGATAGTTATAGAAATAAACACTCCTATAACTGCGCCCAAATCCAGGCTTGTAGCGTATTATAAACAATTTATATGTAAAAATAAAAGTAGTCTTGAGAGCGTTATAAGTACTGATTTTGCTAGTTGGGTTGCCATCAAACCGGGCACAAATCCAAACTCCGTGGTTGCTACTGAGAAATACTTGTTGGAAAGACTTTACCTAGCAAGAAAGAGGAAACAGTGAATGAAAGGATAATGTGGTCTTAATTTATATACTAATATATATATGCTAGCTGTACCCGCGGGGTTTCACTCGCGTGTTTCATACGTTAGTGTTTATGAGATTTAAATATAGATGTAAAAATTCTAATAAAGTGAGCACTATGGTTTTTACAAATATTTATTTATTAATCTCAAAGTAACAGAGATCGAAATAGTACGAATAAAAAAAAACAATTTCACTTTTAATTATATTAAAAACTTTGCTCTGAATAGCTTTAATTAGAATATAAATATTCCTTATCGGGTAATTTGTAGCTTATAATTATTTCTTATTTTTAACGACAAAATTTAGGCCAGTCCATCTAGGAATGTTTTAGGTCCATCTCACACTAGAGCTAAATGGCCAGTATACCGTTAGGTAAGTCCGTTAGGTGATTTCCTAAAGAGGAAATCACTGTATGTTATGAGAAGACCTACACCAGGAAGCTCATGTGAAATTATTTGTGTTTGAAGTATTTCGGCGACTCGTTTCATCGGTAAAAGGTAGGTGGTAGCTGACGCGACCATCGAAGAACGATGTTTTCGGCGAATAGATTGGCGATGGATTTATTCGTGGAACCAACCGTCGACTAAGAGTGATTTCGGCAAACCGTACCAGCGGCGAAGGGTGATTCGCTATCACTTCGGAACTCGCGCATTTAGAACCCTAAACCGTACCAAATGGAGATTTTTCCTTAACCAGCCCTACAATAACCGATTCGTGTGGGCTTAGTTCAGGAGTATGTTGGTTTGGCGACCTTAGATCAGCCAAATCAGGGTCATCATTCTCTGGCTCAGTATACCGGTTGCCGATTGTTCGGAACCAAAAGAAGGGGTTATGGGACACGTCAGAAAATGGTGCACACTGAGTGTAAGTCGGTGATTCAACCACAAAGACACTAATTTGATGCTGGCGTTGTATGCCAGAAAAAAATGACTCGCATTCCGTTTGCTCACTGTAGGCAAGCGACTGCTCGACAAAATCAATAGCAGTGAGTTGGGACTGGGATTGTGAATTCAGCTGCTCATTTACCGCTCAGTTGGTGAAAGTCGGTGATTCTTCAATTTTGCCGGCGTGAGGGGTCAAAAGATTTTTTTTATTATTTAAATTATCCAACGGAATTAAAACATGAAAATTATAAAGTTTCCTGAGAAATGGATTATTTTGACTCCCTGCCGTGCTTCCCCAAAACCAACAATAAAAGTACCACCCTGAAACACCTGGAACTCAAATGGGAATAGTTCTCCCGCTGCCATGAGTTCACAGGTGGTTCCGTAGGTGCCACAGCAAGACATTTCAGTAACGTATTTACTCTTAGAACAATAAACAGCTCCTGGCCGCTCCTGGGTGAAAGGTTGAAACCTTTCCCAGTTCTTAGACACGTTGCGCACAATGCTGGCTCGAATTTGAGAAGCCATGGCCACGTTACCGTTCACCAAATAGGATAGGGATGAAAATAAGCATGTGCCATCACCAGGTATATTTACTATTTTGCAAAGAATTTGCGCTGCGTTAGAAGTGATAATTTGCCACTTCTCGACACATTCAATGGCAGTGAATTGGGGCTGGGATTGTGAAGCCAACTGCACACATTCCGCTGATTCAGTGAAAGTCGGTGATTCTTCAATTTTGCCGGCATGAAACGTCAAAAGATCATTTTGATTATTTAAATTGGCCAACGGAATTAAAACATCAAAATGACCTTCATTGAAGTTTCCTGAGAACAGACTAGTTGTGCTTCCCCAAAACCAGCAATAAAAGTACCACCCTGAAACACCTGGAACTCAAATGGGAATAATTCTCCGGCTGCCATGAGTTCACAGGTGCTTCCGTAGATGCCATTACAAGACATTTCAGCGACGAATTTACGCTTTGAACCATAAACAGCTCCTAATCGATCCTGGGTGAAAGGTTGGAATCTTTCCCAGTTGTTAGACATGTGGCGCACAATGCTGCCTCGAATTTGAGAAGCCATGACCACATTACCGTTCACCAAATAGGATAGGGATGAAAATAAGCATGCGCCATCGCCAGGGATATTTACTATTTGGCAAAGAATTTGTACTCCATTAGAAGTGATAATAATTTGATTATCCATTTTAATTAAACAATGCTCACGACCAGTAAGTAACGTAAAACATATTACTTGGAACGTATAGCTACTCTTTTACAACACCACCCTAAACCAAAGATACTAAACACTAAAATTAAATTAAAATACGAACGTAGGTATTCAAGGACACTTTTTCTAGTAAGAACGGCTACTACTAAAAAACTATTATAGTAATACCACAGTGTGAAATACACAATACATAGGTAATTCGCGAATAAATAGACATAACAAAATTCCAACCAGGCAATAGGTAAGAACACAATTATTATTATCCTCAAATTAAAAATTAGGAAGTGAAACAAACCAAAACGAAGACAAACCAAACAACGATGATGACAAATATTTCAAAGCAAATTAGTAGTAATAGCAAAATATCGCAGAACAGAAATGAGCTTGAACGCAATATTCTGTATTCTGTGATTGATTAATCAGTGCGTTTTTTGAAACGTTTTTTTCTTACCTTTCAGCAGACAGAGACAGAGCATACTGAAAAATACTGGCTACCTAGAAATTGGCATACAAACTTTAGAACGTTATAGAAATTAATTTCATTACCTACCTTTCAGCAGACGTATGCATATTACTGAAACATACTGGCCACCTAGAAATTCGCATAAAAGCTGAAAATAAACCTCAAGGAACTTCCAAATTCATAATTCAATGTAAAATATGCATTAACGCGATGTCTTAGAATTTAATTTGGACCTTTATCGGCTTCCGAATTCTAATTTGAATGTAAAGTATGCAATAACGCGTTGCCGTAAGATTCAATTTGGATTTTTTACTTTTTTTCATACAAACATTAAACACACTTATTTAATTTATACCCTTACGGGCCGAATTTCGTAAAAACCTTTTCTTAGTGATCACCTAGAAGCCGAAAGGCACATTCAGGCCCACATTCATGTCTCTAACTTTAAAAACATAGGACTTTCATACAAAGTTTGACACGCCTTTTCAACCCCTCGGGGTGCGAATTAAAAAAAAAAAAATTCTTATTGCGCGCCTGCACCCCATAGAGTGCTTGTGCCAAATTTTAGACCTCACGGCCCAGTAGTTTCCGAGATTTCGTGATGAGTGGTCAGTCAGTCAGTGAGTGGACTTCTCTTTTATATTTATAGATATTATATGTATATATTACATATCTATATCTATACTAATAATAAAAAGCTAAAGAGTTTGATTGTTTGGTTGAACGCGCTAATCTCAGGAACTACTGGTTCGAATTGAAAAAATCTTTTAGTGTTGGATAGTTCATTTATCGAGAAAGGCTATAGGCTATATATAATCACGCTACAACCAATAGGAGCACGGCATCAATGAAAAATGTTGCAAAAACGGGGAAAATCTATTATTTTTGAGAGCTTGCGTGCGCTGTTTCAACGGTTAAAGTTGCACAAAAATAATGTGAGAGGGAATTATTCCTCTTAAAAAGGTCTAAAAAAAAGTCCGTTACAGCACATGCCTCTCTTATAAGGTTGACTAACAATAACCATTTTTATGATTTTAAAATTTGGTCTAAATTAATGCTTTATTTTCGAAGGTATTTTTACCGATATAGTATTAATCCTTATCAAAATAAATATGTTAGTCATCTTTAGCGTTCAATTGTGACCGAAATTGCCCCTTACACCATTCAATTTGGATGAATATCTTAGGAGATATCATAGTTTTAAAATAACTCCGCATGAAAAAAATGACATCCCGCGAGCTACGAGGCGGGCGGTCATGTTGTTGGGAAAACCAATGTGATTAGATTCAATGCACACATATTGTGCGTAACTTAAAGGTTTTAGTTTTTGTTCCATTGTAATCGGCGCTCTCTATAAAAAAATATATGAATTTAAAGTATTCAAGAAGAACTTATCATTATTACTTAAGATACAAGCTACGACATCATCAGTTCAGACGGCGCTGCTGTCACGTACAGAGCGACTCCGCGCTAAATAAATAAGTAAGAATAGTTATTTGATAACAATCGTGATTTTTTCATGCGGAATTGAACTAGAAGCAGTGACCCACATGATAGTAGTGCATACAAGGATTAGTTCTTGATTAGTTTTTTACCATCTATCATTATTAATACCAACCGAGACTGGGGTTGTGGGTGAACCAAAACAAAGTGATTTACGAGACATTTTAACAACAAACCGTCAATTTGGCTTCAATTATCAATACAAACTCAGGTGCAGTGCATGTGCAACAATTAACTATCTCTCAAAAACAGTGTATCTAATTGTGCCAAAGAGAAACGTCGTTTTATTGAAAGTGGCGGTGTTACAATCGGTTACAATCCGAGTTCGATTCCCACCAACTGCAAAGACTTTTTGTAACTCGTAATTTGTTGTGCACGTTTATTACACTATAGTCTTGGGTTCGAACAACGACTTCAATCCCAAATCTTCGTTCAACATGTTCACGTGTAAGAGTTGTGAGGTTAGAGCTAGAGATGGCGTTACATGTAGTGTCTGTGAGGGGCAATTTGACTTCCCTTGCGCGGGTATAACGGAGATTGGATGGAGAAAGCTTGGGGACCGTAAAGCAACATGGAAATGTGCCAACTGCAAGTCATCAGCGGCGGCCAGTCCCCGCATCGATACCCTCAAGACCTCACCTGCCGACTCAGAGACCATCTTAACTGAGCTGAAACGGCTGTCAACCCAAATGGAGGCATTGCCAGTGTTGGTTGAAACCATAAAAGCAATCCAACTTGAGCTCGTGGAGCTGAAATCCATCAGGTCAGAATTCTCCGAAATGAAGGCATCTATTGCGTTCGTAAGTGATGATATGAATGCCTTAACATGCAAGGTCTCGTCACTGGAGCAGGAAATTGAGGCTATGAAAAAGACAAGAGAAGAGATATCTGTCTTGCAGGGTCGCGTGGTGAAACTTGAAAACCAGCTATGTGAGAGTGACCAGAGATCCCGAATGAATAACATTGAGATTAAAGGAGTACCTATGACCAGCGACGAAAACCTGTTCACAATAGTGGCAAAAATCTAAAAAAAAAACTGTCATATCCCAAAAGAACAGATCAACTACATAGCCAGGGTGCCAATGCGCAACGACAAGCAAAATAAAAATATAATTTGTTCGGTGCACAACAGCTACTTGAAAAATGATTTTGTAGCAGCCGCGAAAAAGCATAAGACCCTGAAGACTGGTGACCTGGGGCTGCGTGGCGAGAACAGGATCTATGTCAACGATCACTTAACATTTGAAAACAAGATCCTACTCAATAAGACCAAAGCCAGAGCTAAAGAACGTGGTTTTGAGCATGTTTGGGTCAGAGGTTGCAAAATAATGCTGCGAAAAAATTAAACTTCCCCAAAATATCACGTTAAGTCTGAGCAGGATCTAAATAAGTTTTTATACTAATGATGTCGATTCAACACTCTGGCGAGTTATTTGTTTACATTGGTTCATTAGGATTAAGAAACACGTGTACTTGTTTTTTCTACGCATTCCTGTCTCATCGGCCCTTTGTTCGCTTGTCGCTTGGTGTGAATCATTCCGCATTGCGTTTATCTTACAATTTTATTTGCTATTCATCTACACCTAAGGATACTTTTTGCTTGTTGATTCAACAAGACAAAGTTTTTTGTGGCTATATTTTTTATTATCTTTTCTACTTTTGCACTATGCTAACCGTACCCTATGTTCTTGCTTTTAAAGTTGTTTTTTGCATATTCATAGAAATTGATCTAACCTTTGGAAATATAATTTGTTCCGACGAATTGAATGTACCTTACATTTTTACTATTTATATTATGCGTATAATTTTTACTGTATGTTATGATGGCTCCCCTTAGTATTTACTACCAAAACGTGCGGGGACTACGAACTAAAACTGAACTTTTCTTTAGACATGTATGTATCAATAGTTTTGATGTTGTTTGCCTGACTGAGACATGGCTAAATGACGGGATATCTGACTCCGAAGTGTTTGACGACAGATATCTCATATGGAGACGGGACCGTGACTATGCCAACACTAATCAAGGTTTAGGAGGGGGTGTCTTAATTGCGGTTCGACGCGAGCTAGTGGTGGATTCTCGCAGTGAGTGGTGCTCGAGTGCTGAGGACTTGTGGGTTACGTTAACACTATCGCGAAAGAAACCAAGAGCTTCATATAAAATGCACATATGCGTTGCTTACATCTGCCGCCAGAATCTAGGAAACTCTCTAGCAGTCCAGTTGGGCAATTTCTCTGACAACCTGTCGGATATTGTTCTTAAGCACTCCGCTGACAAGTTTGTGATCCTGGGAGACTTTAATCAACCGAATATAACGTGGCAGCCGGCTGCCGATGGTCACTCTTTATATCCTACTGGACTGTGTGGAGATGCGCAAACTAACCTTATTGACAATTTCAATATCTGTAACCTTGTACAGTATAACTGTCACTTAAACAAGAACAATAAGATTCTGGATCTGGTGCTATCCAACGATGAGGTTATCGTCACACGTTGTGGGGATCCACTGGTGCCTGAAGATTCGCATCACGGGGCATTGTGTGTTTCTTCGGACTTTGTTGAATTGCATAGTCTTCCAGCTCGTCCCTATGTTAAATTTTTATATCATTTGGCTGACTTTAAGGCAATAGATGACGAACTTAATCTAGTGGATTGGCAGAACGAATTGAATCGCCGGCCTTTAGAAGAGGCCGTTCAATATTTTTATTCCATTATCGATAGACTGCGTAACACTTATATACCGAAAAAAACAGTCCTTTCCCAGTCGAAATATCCGCCTTGGTATAAAAGCCCTTTGGTCAAAATTATTAAAGAAAAGGCTAATAGTCATGCTAAATTTAAAAAATACGGAAACCTTTCTGACTATCAAAGTTTTGTTTTACTACGACAACGTGCCAAAGACTTAGAAAAAGTAATGTTTGACGACTACATGAAAAAAATCGAAACAGATATATCTAAGAATCCTCGTGCCTTTTGGAGTTACGTTAAGTCAAAAAAACACTCCAACTCTTATCCGTCAGTGCTACACTTTGGGCAGCTGTCTTCTGGTGACGGTGACGTAATCTGCAATATGTTTGCTGACTATTTTCAGTCCAACTTTCTTGCAAGCACTAGTACGAGCGGTAGTGGTTTTTCTCGTGATGTGGGTCACAGTAGTGCAGTGCAGAGCACATCAGATATCAGTACTATTGAAATAAATGAGCATGAGGTTCATAGGCTACTGAAACAAGTGGATCTTAACAAGTCCGCTGGACCAGACAATATTCCGCCGTTGTTTATAATGAATTGCGCCAAGAGTCTATCTGTCCCGCTCTCGATCCTGTTCAAAAGATCAGTTGACATTGGTGTGGTACCCACGATCTGGAAGTCGGCATACATAACACCGATACATAAAAAAGGACCTAAAACTTCTGTTGACAATTATAGACCGATCTCTAAATTGTGCGTGTTTGCAAAAATACTGGAGAAACTAGTCCATAAGCAAGTCTATTCGGCTCTTCAACATAGTTTTAGCGAGCATCAGCATGGTTTCTTAAGAGGTCGGTCTACCACGTCTAATCTGATTCTCTGCAGTGAATTCCTGTCAGAGTCTATGTCACATCGGTCCCAAGTCGATGTTATTTATACCGATTACAGTAAATGTTTTGACAGAATAGATCATGTAATCTTGATGCGTAAGCTTTTATCGATGGGTATCAGGGGTAACCTCTACAGGTGGTTCATGTCATATGTTGAAGGTAGATGCCAGACCGTGGTGCTGAATGGTTACTCATCTAGAGCTATGCGTATTCCCTCGGGAGTTCCCCAGGGGTCGTTATTGGGGCCGCTCCTGTTCAATATTTTCATCAACGATGTAATTTCTTGTTTTCAGCACTGTAGAATATTGTTGTATGCTGACGACATGAAGATCATGAAACAGGTTGCTACCCAGGCGGATGCTCTCTTACTGCAGGCGGATCTAAATGCTTTTCAAACCTACTGCAAATTAAATAAGTTGGACTTAAACGTCTCCAAATGCTATGTGTGCACTTTCACCCGCAAACCACACCCCTTATATTTTTCCTACAAACTTATGGATACTCCAATAGAAAGAGTCAGCGTAATTAGGGACCTGGGGGTTACTTTTGACTCGAAGCTTATTTTTGACACACATATAAATAATATTGTTAGCAAAGCGTCGAAAGCTCTAGGTTTTATCTGCAGGGTCTCATCAGAGTTCAGGAACATCAAAACTATCAAGATTCTATATTGCTCATTCGTTCGTAGTCACCTCGAGTATGCCTCTCAAGTCTGGAACCCTAAATACAACGTATATATCGCTCGATTAGAGGGCATACAGAGAAAGTTCTTAAGGTACATTCAATTTCGTTCCAAAATATATCTACCAAATTATTTTAAACGTTGCAAAAGGTTTCATATTCTTCCTTTGTATGAACGAAGAAAAATCTCAGATTTGGCCTTTTTAATTAAAATTGCAAACGGATCCAGTGATGTCCCTGAGCTGCTAAGCAAGATTGGGCTGCGGGTACCTGGTTCGTTTCTGCGTAAATCTCGTTTGTTGCACATACCAACGACAAGGACTAATTACAGACAAAACTCGTACATGATTAGGGCGAGCCGTGAGTACAATGCGACTTGCCCGGAGGTTGATATCGACATCTTTAATACAAGCGTGTCTAAATTGAAAAAGGCCTTTTGCGGCCGCTTCTTCGACAATGCTTGAATGATGTCAATATTTGTGTTCTTTGTTATTTTAATTATTATTATTTTTTATTTTTCTTTTCTTTAACGTTTAATGTGTGTACTAATCCTTCCTTACCACTGTCTTTTAGTTTTTATTTTTGTTTTCTTTAACTATTATAAACAAACTATTTGTGAAAGCTTGTAATTGGCCATATTGTTATCATTAACAAAACTATTATGTCTGCCTAGCTGTAAGCTTTCCGGAAACATTAAAATAAAATAAAATAAAATAAAATAAATCTATTGAGCTAAATTGGTACTAATAAATAAATGTGCTCACAAGACAACTTTTAAATCGACTGACCGGGTTTTTCAAAAAGTTATAATAGCAAAACGTACTCTAGATTTGTCTTCATGACGCTGCTTTGAAAATCTACATAGCCTAGCGCTACCCTATCTATAGGGTTTGTGTTCGATCGCTTTCCAAGCATTATATTTTAGCAGCTCGATAGATGGCGTTGTTTCTGAATCGCGGTGTTAAGATTTTTCGTGAAAGGCTGATCCTCGCCCGTGTAAGCTGTTTCTATGTAGGTTGTTAGATACCGTGTCGTTTTTGAACCTGGTGTCGTAAAAGCAACGTATCTCCAAACTAGCTGTGCCCGCGACTTCGTCCGCGTGGGCTTAGATGTTTCTTAGCCTGTTACTTGCACAGGCACTTTGTTACGGGTCTATATGAAATAAATGCTTTGAAATTGAATCGTTTATAACCTTCCCAATCAACAAACGACAAAATAATGGTGTTAATTGTCATACTAACAAACAGATAAAGTCTTGAGTTATAATGTTCTAATAACAGGCTGAGAAAGATCTAAGCCCACGCGGACGAAGTCGCGGGCACAGCTAGTATCTAATATCTACCTTGACTGGCCAGCTGCTCTAGTACGTTGTAAATGGCCATAACCCTTTCGATGATCGAATCCGTATTCTGCGACCCTTCGTCCAGCAGCACCGAAGCCAGCGATTCAATCGACACCGACTTGAGTGAGGTGCCGCACTTGTCGTGACACAGCGCGTAGCTGTCGGAGAAACCAGCTACTATGCTTACAAATCTGTCCAGCAGATTAAAGCTGTAAAATAATTTTCAAAAATTCAATTTGATTTTATAATTTGATTTTATTGAATAAAGAGAAACTTGAATTCGTAGATAAAACGGTTTTCCTGGGGATAACGCTTGATTCAAGGCTAAGTTCAGCAGCATATGCTATTAGAAAAATCCGTCAATTTACAGATGTAGATACCGCTAGACCGGTCTATTTTAGTTATTTTCATAGTATAATGTCTTATGGCATTTTGTTATGGGGACGAGCTGCAGACATTCAGTCAATATTTATACTGCAAAAAAGAGCCATCAGAGCTATACGATTCTCTAATGGAACTGTTTAAGGACATTAACATCATGACGGTACATTGTCAATACATCTACGAAAACATAATGTACGTAAGAAAAAATCTG
Organism: Eugnorisma glareosa; assembly: GCA_947578425.1. Lineage (NCBI taxonomy): Eukaryota > Metazoa > Arthropoda > Insecta > Lepidoptera > Noctuidae > Eugnorisma > Eugnorisma glareosa. The sequence continues at coordinate 28,365,588 of OX387957.1, forward strand.
CATCTTTTTAGTAAAAGAGGTGACAGACACAATTACAGTACTAGAAATAGGGACCAATTAGTTCAGCCAGGCTTCAGACTCGCTAAAGTAGATTCATCTTTCATGGGGTACTGTTTGAGAAGCTTTAGTAAAATTCCACAAAGTATTCTTGAACTCAATGAGACGAAATTTAAAACATGCATTAAACGCACACTATGTAAGCAAGCATATTCCAAGTTGGACGATTATATCGCTGACAAAAATGCTTTGCTCAATGCCGGTCCTGCTCCACAAGGACAGGGACGCATAAGTTGATAACATTAAATAGTATTGTTGGAGCTGCTGAAGATTGTACAAATATCTTTGCATTGTATAGATTCAATCTCTTTAGTATTATAAGCCCATATCGTGTGAGTGCTATGTACTAAAAAGCTATCGTTCACTGGAAACCTACGTCCTTTCTCGACTTGAATGTGCCCTGGCGGTTGAGAGTATGTCAGGCTCACTCAATGTCTCGCTGATGGTGGCGCGTGTGTCGGATCATTTAGTTCCCTTCAAAATGGTTGAGTTGAATGGTGCTGATCCATGCGTCATGTTCGTGAACTTCTCTTAGTTGCCACGGCTTATTTGTTTTTTTTTAATTGTCTTCTTTTGTTTTACTATGGACACTTTTAACGTGCACATCTTGCTACATCGTTCTCACATAATGTACCATCTCAATATGAATGATGTAACCAAGGTTTTGTAGCAATATGCTGATTTAAAAGAGTGTCCATGGAGTTTCTTGCCCGTTCTTCTCCATAGAGATCTACGCTAGGGAATGGGCAACTACAGTACTTTCACAGTTTTTATGCCTTGTGACTGGCACTGTAGCTACATTTCATTGTTATATTTGTTTCTACAGTGCTAAAGTGCCTGTAACTGGACTACTTGAAATAAATGCTTTGATTTTAATTATTGATTTTGAAAACCGGCCATGTGCGAGTCGTACTCACCCCAAGTAACACATCAAAGCAGTATAACGGCCGACTTACAGCATTTCTGTGTCGTTTTCGCATTTTGAGTTAGTTCTATAGTAGCATTACAAACGTTTATACGGCTACTGTAATGCTTATTTGGGCACAAATTATACGGCTTTAGATCCTAAATAGGTTCACAATAGTTGTTTAGTTGCATTACAGGCGCATTATATTAGCATTATTGTGGCCAAAGAACGTACCAATCGCATTACAGAAGCATTATACTAGCAATATTATTGATAATGAAGATGTTGTTTGCATTACAAAAGCATTAGACTAGCATTTGAATGTAGTAAAAGAATGATTGGAGCTTTTTAAGTGTTCACAGTTAGAACTTAAATAAACCCTACATCATTGCAAAAACATCTCTAATACAACGGCACAAATGTCATAATACAATTAACGTGGAATATAATATGGACGAAGACTGTCAAAACTGAGTGAGTGCCACCATATTTGTTTGCATCAAAACAAAATTTACTGGGTAAGTTTTTGACTCTTTTGTTACTTCATGCCTTCAAATACTATTCGCAATGTAGTTTACTGTAAATGTCTATATAAGTTTCATTGAAAATTTTCACGCGCCTTCGATATTTTGTGGTTTTGATAGAAAATTTCATATTAAAATATGTGTGAAATCATCAAAACAATTGTGTATTTCTAGTATAGAACGAATTTTGCTTAATTAAAATAATAGTATTGGTTGGGCAGTATTAAATCAAGTTATATCATTATGTTAAAGATCTTTTGCTTTCATAAATAGGTCCGAATGATAATTTTTTTGGTTATAAAATATTTACAAAATGGTGTCGGGGTATAGCAGCCCGGTGAGCCTTTAACAAGGCTAATTAATGCTGCCAGCTGTATAAATACTCACACGTGAACCATTATTAAGCCAGAGGCAAGAGAGAAGGCTTTTGATGAACCACTGTAGTGGCATTGTCTATAAAGTAGGTCTATATGGGTTCACCGGTATACCAGTAGTTTTGATGTAGACTGAAGTAGTGCCATTACTTGAACGCAATTTTGGGGATCCTTGAGCAAAACAATAAAACCCATTTCAGAATTTATACAATTTGATTCGTTTGCCAAGTTGATAAAAAGGCGTCATTAAGATATTTTTCACACATTTTTTACCTGTACACTTTAAAATGGCCAAACTTTTCAGAAAACGCAATAATATATTTTTTATGGGTGATGTTTTTTTAAAATATTGTTTTCTTATTTTCAGTGATACCAACCATACAATGCCGTACAAAATGGAACAGACGATAGAGAGAAAGGAAAAACAATACGAGGTAGTCTTTCTGGGAAGAAAATGGTAAATTGTGGTGGCCGCCTAAAAAGACACAGTACAAATTAATGAAAGATGAGCAATTCAAGCCCGATAAAAAGAATGGACATTTTAGGACTGCTATTTTAAAATGAACAATATTTGAACATATGAGCTTGCCGAAGCTGAATTATCAATCATGGAAGAACATTCAGACACAGACGCGAATGACACAGGCACGTTTGCACCCTGGACGACAATAGTTCAAAATCAAGAAGTAATGAAAATAAAAATCAACCATAAAAATTGCTGTTGTTTTATTGATCATTTAATATGTGCTTTTCCCCAATATGTCCGACAAAAGGTTCTACGATTACAGTAAAATGAATGTATAAACAGTTTTATGCATTACAATAACTCACGTATATTTGATTAAAGAGCTACTAGCTGTACCACACAGCTAAGTTGATCTTAAAAAACGCAAGCATTACATTGATTCACGTTTATGCTGTTCAGCAATACTAGGCTTTTACTTACCTCTCAAAAGTGCTATTACACAACAAAGGGCACTTAAGACAACTCAAAGCTGTATAACGGTTTTACGGTGCATTATAACGGTAAAAGTTTAAGCTTTTAAACAGCATTAGGCATTATCTTACTACTTAAAAAAGCTATTGTAGAACCTAAAGCACTAAAAACAGCTGAAAGTTGTATAGCGGATTTACGTGGCATTATAATGGTTCATATTTGTGCTGTTAAACGGCATTAAGCATTTATTTACTACTTAAAATGCTATTGTAATTCCAAATGCACTAAAAACTGCTGAAAGCCGTTCAGCTGCATTGTGGTTTGCTGCACTAAAACTAAAGGGTTTAAAAAAGCATTTTGATATGCTATTATCCAACCGTTATACAGTGTAAAGCATCCTAATGGTTTTGAAATACCAATATAAAGCGTCAAGATGCTCGGTGAACTTATTTATGAGTTTATAAGGACCTTAAGTTCTACACAAGTTTGCTATTCGTTGGTTAGAATGCTTTCTGTGTTACTTGGGACACGCACACAGGGTTCCGTAGCACCAAACAATCTAATAAAAATAATTCAAAGGCTCATTCATATTTTGTATTGTTTTACATTCAACAGCAAATCTAAATTTGTTTTTCATAGTTTGTTAATGAAAAACAAAGTTACTGCTGCAATTTGATAAAAAAGACCCATAGGTATCTCAAAAACTAAACATCTTATCTTATTCAAACCAAATTGAAAGTTGAAAGTTTTATTTACGTTCTACAATCCTACATTTTTCAGAATAATATTTTCCTCCTCTTTCTTTATGAATTACTCGTAGAAGGGAATTATCATACATTTTACCACTTTGGAAGCGTCTATCTTTCAAAAGATTGACTTTGAGAAAAAATGGTTTTAGGAACCTCAATGTCATTTTGAAGACCTATCTGAAGACACACCCAGGTTTGATGAACAAAATTTCTTTTTTGCCTCCCCTTAATCTTTAGTCTTTTTTTTAATTTGAATAAATATCGTAAACTGGTTCACAGAATACTTCTACCCACTAAGTTTCAACTGTGTAGTCCTATTAGTTTCGGAATAAATTGGCTGTGACTTATACGGACATACAGACAGATATGGTGAATCTTTAAGGGTTCCGTTTTTCGCCATTTGGCTACGGAGCACTAAAAAGTGTAAAGGTAGTAATGTATTGAAAAAAAAATGGTTTTACTTATTCGTGTATGTACAAACAGCAACACACTTAACTGCCCATTATAGACGCAACTGAGAGAAAATAACACTGTTCGAAAGGGATAGATATGTGTTTGTCATTTTCAATGGAGTCATATGTTTTCCAGGTTAATAATTCTTAATTCGGTCGTATTGCAACTATAAAACACTCAAATTGACATTTACTCAAAGTTCTCTATACCTACATACAAGTACATAAAATTGAAATGTCTGTTTGTAATATCAAACAGCTTTTTACTGAATGCAAATGAAAATATATACATATAGCACTTATAACAAAAACACATTTTTTTTGTCTGTCTGTCTGCATGTTTGTTCCAGCTAATCTCCAGAATGGCTGGACAGCTTTGACGGGACTTTTACCGGCAGTTAGCTGATGTTATAAGGTCTAACAAAGGCCACTTTTATTTTAGAAAAATAATTAGGGTTCCGTGTAAAAAATAAACCCTTGAAATTGGTAACCAAATCCGATTCAAAAAGGGAACTAATATTTTGTTATAATAATTTCACGCGAACGAAGGTCGCGGGCAACAACTAGTTTCAAATAAAAACTGCATGGATCACAGATGCAATGTTTTAAAAAGTAAAATTTGATGTCAATTCTGTCTACTTACTTGACAAAAGACCTTTTAAAATAATTTTCAAAATCTACAATAATTTGATAAAATGCCTGCACCGTAAAATATAACCTCATTGCACAGAGCATCTTATATATACTGGCCTCATTGCCTGCACCGCTCACTGCTGCGGAAAGAATACGCATCGTAATTTTGAAAGAAATGGAGATGAGAATTGGCGAAATATCGCGACAACTAAATGGACACGTAAATTTTACACCAAATCAATGGCCAGCTAAAAGCCCCGATCTAAATCTCATTGAGAATCTTTGGGCACAAATGATTCTCAATTGGGATCAACATTCACTTCCATACATAAGTGTAGGACCAGCACATCATTGTGAACAGCCAGTCGATCCTTTCTTGACATCGACTGGTTGGTCACAGCCGCATGATTGTATATTTGGACACCACTTACTCTATTAGTACACCCACATTTTGCCAGTTATGTTTAAGTGCCATGTAATAGGGAGCCACAGAGCGCTAGGCTTTATATATGACACAAAATAATGCGCCTGCCAGGATTCAAACCTACGACTTACAGTTAGTAAGTCGGGGCCGTCGCCACTGGGCCCCCGCTGCTCTCTATTTCCGGCATTTACTCTTATTTCTACATCTGCGTCAATCTTTGCGTCTCTTGTAAACGGACTGCCCAAATACAGAACTCATTCACTCGTTTCCACACTCGGCACTCTTATTATTTATTTTCACATCACACACCGATACATCCTCTTCTCCTACAAACGGCATAATCTTCGACTTGTTCACATTTACATTCGTCCCTTTTCTCTAAAATGCTTCATTCATTCCAGTTAACTACCATATCTGGCATCTGTTCCGCGGTTTCTTGCAACTGTTTTGCAAAATATAAGAGTTACTAGCAGTGCCTGTGACTTCGTCCGCGTGGACTCAGCCTGTTATTATAAAAGGCAACATGACTTTGTCTGATCGTTAGTATGACAATTTACACCATTGTTTTTACTAATACATAATTTACAATAGTTTCAAAGACAGCTGATAAAAAGGGCTATAAAACGTTTATTTTATTTTAAATCTCTATCTTATAATTATGTATAGTTTAAAAAAAATGGAAATTTTAAAAGTGTAGTACTTAGTTTTGCAGGCCAGTGTAGATATCGATACTTAACTCTTTTCTTAGTTTATTATTATCAAATTCTAATCACAATACTAATCGTAATTTTTAATTCATAATTATCCAACAACATTCATATAACAAACTAGTATTTGCGTGTGCACCTCGCGTGCATGTGGTGGTAGATCTTTCACTTAAAAAAAGAAAAATAACTATCTCAGATCTTTTCCCATTAAAAAAAACATTACCCTAAAGTTTGCTTGTCGTCGCCCCTTTTTTCTTTTTTTTTTACCGATGGGAAATCATCAAATAACCCCTCCTGCTGTGGGCTGAGCAGGAGGGAGTGTCAGACTTTTACTGAATAAAACCCATCCATGTTCCTTCCTTTGCTCTTTGTGTTCCAGGGCCGCGGTATCTCTTTCGAACAGTTCCGCAACCCTGGCAGGCATCGGTCTTTTCGGACCCCTTCCTGTTTTCTGACTCTCTTTGAGGCGCGCGTGGAACACGAACGCACCGTCGACACGGCCTGTCGTCATAAGACGGACGGACGGCGAGCTAGCCCATAGCTTACCGTTCACAGGCCCGCGCCTACGGTGGCCTCCGACGCCCGGTGCGTCTCCCGCGGCGGCTGGGACGTGAGGTTCTCTCCCTCTCACGTTCCGCCGCCTCCTTCGCTAGCATGACTGGTTCGCAGAAGGAGGCGACAGCGTCCCATTCCGTCTCACTCTGGACCATGGATTGAACCAAGGCCGGATTGCCGTCGCCCCTGAGTTACGCTTCACCCACTCAACCTTCGTTACGCTTCGCTCCACTCGATCTCGCAGGCTCGCTCCACTCAGATTTCGATACCTACTATACTCGTATTACGAAGTGAAGTGTGAAGTTACAGCCCTTTCAATTTTAGGGGAGGTTGGGGGTTTGAAATTTGTATAACCTTTTTTTTTTCGGTTTGGAAATCATCAAATAACCCTTCCCGCTATGGTCTGAGCAGGAGGGAGTGTCAGACTTCTACTGACTAAAACCCATCCATGTTCCTTCCTTTGCCCTTTGTGTTCCAGGGCCGCGGTATCTCTTTCGAATAGTCCCGCAACCCTGGCAAGCATCGGTCCTTTCGGAGCTCTTCCTGTTTGCTGACTCTCTTTGAGGCGCGCGTGGAACACGAATGCGCCGTCGACACGGCCTGTGGTCATAAGACGGACGGACGGCGAGCTCCTATTAGCCTATAGCTCACCGTCCACAGGCCCGCGCCTACGGTGGCCGGGGGCCACCACGTGGCCCCCGAAGCCCGGTGCGTCTCCCGCGGCGGCTGGGACGTGAAGTTCTCTCCCTCTCACGTTCCGCCACCTCCTTCGCTAGCATGACTGCTTCGCAGAAGGAGGTGACGGCGTCCCATTCCGTCTCGCTCCGGACCATGAATTGAACCAAGGCCGGACGCGAGAGGTCGCCGCCGCAATTTGTATACCCTCCGGTATACAAATTTCAACGCCCCTCAATAATAATGAATAGCAAAAAAATCAAAAAGCTGCTTCGTGTCCTAGTTTCCGAGATACGATGGCGAGAGCGGTGAAGGAGGGGAGAGGGGGAGAGTTTTTGAAAATTATTTTGGCCATCTCTGGGCCCCTTATCATGAATCCGAAAAAAAATGAGATCCGCCCCCTAAATGGGGGAGAAGGGGGGGAGACGGGGCAGTTTTGAAAAATGGTTTTTACTTTTCCGAGCCTCCCCTATACAAATCCGTAAAAAAAAAACAAAACACGGGTCTCTTAGTTTCCGAGATACGATAGGGAGGGGGGGAAGAGGGGCGAAATGTTAGGAAACAACAAAACTAAAGTGAATTGTTAAATGATTGCATGTAATTCTTATTAAATCTTTTGTGCAAGAAGTAAAAAAGGCTTTTTTATTTATTAAATAGGTAAATATCGACATACATTAATGGGGTCAAAGTTCCAACTTTTTCACAAGTTTTTTTTTTAAATACATGTTTTTAAAGTAAGATTTTTACTGTAAATACCTCCACGACCCCCGTACTATTCAATCCATCCACCTCCATCGTTACATTGACTGTTTTAAACTTTCACGGTTTACAACTACACATAAACTGATATCGATTGATAAGTCTGTGGACAGTAATAAGACTATGCATAGGTATAGGTACTATCTAGGATGTAGAGGTCAGATAGATAATCGCTCTATGTAAAATACTGGTAGTCAGCTGCATCCAATGAGACTAGGAGGTAGGCAGATGATGACGATAAGTATACACTTGTGCGTTATCCTGAATAGAAGAAGTTTATGCGAAACTTACCGTAAAATAGCTTGTATTATCTTGATCGGGATTAGCCGACGCGGGTCATGGTAAAGAAGAATGATTTTTTCGTCATCCTTCTTTAAGGAGTTCAGCCAAACCATAAATTCTTCTAGGGCACCATACTCAGTTTTGGATTTGACTATCTGTGGAGGAAATGTAAGGTTAATTTTATATAACTGATACCCTCACGCCTTGTGAAAATATAGCTTTTCTAAAGTAGGTACCGCATTCACGGGCATGTTGGCTCATGGCTGGCGTGGCGTCTTACCAAGAAAATAACATGAGAGTTGAATCGGGAAGTAAAATACTTTTGTCACTGATAATCACGAGTGCCCCATGAGCGTAAAACCTACATAATGGCGTATAAATTTCGTCAAAATTTACATGCGACGACTGCGTTATTTCAGAAAAAAAATCCTCCCAATGCAAAATTTTCTTATTCTTGTCGGTTTCTTGAAAACTTATCATCTACAATTCGTTCATTTAACTGAAAATGTTTAAGGTGGAAGCGCAAAGGTAGCCCGCGAAATTTAAATTTTCTTACGTTTATTGCAATTTACAGGTCAGTGTCAGGTTGTATGTTGATGAAAATATGAATCGCGCCAGTAACACGTATGGAGTTACAGAATTATAATCATTCAAATCATCAATACAGCTCTCCAAGTTCATATAATCACATTCAATAGCTATTTCATGAAAAAGTAACTTTTTGAGATTATATGAACTTGGAGGGTTGTATTGATGATTTGAATGATTATAATTCTTTAACTCCATACGTGTTACTGGCGCGATTCATATTGTCATCAACATACGACCTGACACTGACCTGCAAATTGAAATAAACGTAAGAAAATTTAAATTTCGCGGGCTACCCTTGCGCATCCACCTTAAGTAGATGTATCAGAAACCGAGTGCAAAGCTTCCATTTTTATGAAGGGAGGATCCACCGAGCGACCAGACGGGCCTTGTCTCTGTTAGGTCATATAATATCCCGACCGCGACAGTTGAAAGTCGGATTTCTGTTTATATTTTCACGAGCAGATAACTTTATTTTATAACACATTTGCTCGTAAAGAGTCTCTTATTTCACCAATTTAAATATCGTATTGTATCTCATTACGTACTTGTGCGTTATTGTAATGTCAAACGCGCGAGTTTCTTTTTAATAAGCTAAAACGCACGGTACTTTTTAAAATCTTAGCAAAGAGTTTTTATATCAGAAAAGTGGTCAACATTTTATGAATAATATTAACTTTGGGAGATAAAATATAATAAATAAACATTTAATTCTTTAATTTAATTAATTTTGACAATAAATTACAACCTGTAATTACAATCTGTAACAAAAACACAAAATAATCCATTTTATTTTTATTTTTTGTGGATGCCACGTTGGCAAGTGTTGTGCAAATCGCGTACGAAATGACAGAAAAATCACTACTGAGTGATTTTAACCAGGTATTTCGCATTCTCTAAACATTATTCTTCATTTACCTGTAATTATTTTGTTTCTATCTCACAAATAATTAATTTCATAGATGCTTACATTTCCAGAACCTAAAACAAACGAAGTGAGGTAAGTGCGCCTACTAGCATTGGGGAAATGCGGCACAATGACGCACTTGCCCCAAACCAGAAGTTGACAACATTTTAAGGAAAAAAGTTTTAATGAATTTTCAACATATTATCGATCTTATATTATACTTATAATAATATATATAATTTGTAATGTTGGTTAATTTTTCGATACCCTTAAAAAACCAGGCAAACCCCTAAACAAACCTAATCTATCTGAGTCGGGTTGTCAAAATTTCCAAGCTCGATTCGCTTGCTCTAGCAGCAAGTTTTCTGGAATGTAATACATACGCCAATTGGTTTTCGACATAAGTTAATAAAGCCGTGCTTTGTCGGGCTATTATTTCTGTGTAAATAGTAGAAAAAACCTTAATCTGTACGAGTCAGGGTGCCTGAATTTCCGAGTTTGCTTTTGCATCCTAGGTTCTCTTAATTATATTACGTTTTTATTCTTAACCAGGCGCATCTGCTAGTATGTTAGATAAAATTAAACTTATTAAAATCAATGAAATTTTTCGTTTTAGGTCACCTAAATGGTCCGCCAATATAGACGAAAAAAAAATGGGAAAAGATGGGCCTAAATGGAGCAAAGAAAAACTTGAAGCGGCTGTGACTATATTAATTTTTGTGTTTTTGTTACAGATAAGTTATAGTTTAAACTAATTAAATTAAAGAATTCAATGTTTATATATTTTATCTCCCAAAGTTAATTTTATTCATAAAATGTTGACTAATTTTCTGACTTAAAAACTCTTTGCTAAGATTTAAAAAAGTACCGTTAGTTTTAGACGGAGCATCTTGATAGGTCGTACGTTTTACATTACAATAACGCACAATACCTACGTAATGAGATACAATACGATATTGAAATTGGTGAAATAAGAGACCCTTTACGAGCAAATGTGTTATAACTTCTAGCTAATACCATACCTTATGGGTTTTTATGTTCCTTATTACGCGGTTTAAACCGGTTGCGTTGATTTCTATTCGTATATGGTGCCGGCGACGAGCACCAGGAGTCAAATCCCTGTGGGGCATCACATGCCGGAGATAACTGCTCTCCGGCCGCGCATAACCCGCCATTACACAAATCTGAAACAACAAAAGCAGTGCCATCAGAGCCACCAGTTGATCACCGACCTACAAACATGTACCTACTACTGACTACTGGCATAAAAAGATAAAGTGAGAAGTGCCATCGTCCTCATTTTAGCCCGGCAATCACCATACATATAACATACTGGACTCAACTCATACTGGTGTACGCAGCTATAACAATGTTTTACTGAATGCGAACATAACAAAATGTCTAAAGTTCTCTTTACCAAATGTACCACAACGAGATCTAAAGAAGAAAGGCAGCCCACCACGCCATCAGGGATTACACTTAGAGCTCCCGAACATTCATAAAAATACTCATACAAGATAGGTCTCGGTCAAATTAAGTTAAAAGGTAATCACAGCATATTTAATCACACGGCATCGAAAAATGAGATTCCGTGCTGATAGATGTGGTTCAACCTATGGATTCCACCCTTATTCACGTATACTATACGTTCTGCACTGGTGGTGGGGTTGACCGTACGAACTCTTGTTCACGGCCGGATTTGACTAGGCCCAGGCAGCCACGCATGAAGCACATGGAGGCTTAGTCACAACACCGGCCGCGGCGCTAACCCTGGTTCATCTCTTCGCCCTGCCCGGTTGGGACAATTGGACATGGCTGAGTAAACAGAACTCCAACACTTACCGGCTAGGTTAGAAACGTGTATAAGGTTAACCCAACATTGTCTCTGCTAAAAACCGGTTGTACACAAAAGCCCTACGTAGCTACTAGCTATAAAAAAGGTGCAAGCGGGAGCGGGTACGGGACGAGCGGGTAACACAAATTCCTACTTGTAGAGTTGCGGCGTTTCAGCTGGAGTGTCAACTCGGGACTAATTAATTAATCTTCTGTTGAAAAAAAACAATAATATACTTGCACGACGAGAGAGGGAAACTCAAAATGTTTTGCGTTCAACAGTGCAGCGGGTTCCGCGCACCCGCTCCGCTGTGTTATAAAGAACTTCCTTTTTTAAAAGTTGGTTAAAAACACCCACTCGCGGATTCTGCTTATGGGCCTGGGGGGTTACTATAACGTCTTAAAGCAGGAGTAAATCCAGTGTGGGTAGGAGACAGAGCTATACAGGTCGTCTAGCGCGACCTCTTTGCCACACTGGAATTGCTCCTGCTTTAACCTTCCGTATGTCGACTATTTAGACACAATTAAAAACCTAATTGCCTGCATACGAAGGGTTAAGACGTCATGTTAGGCCAGCTGGTCTCATGTTTTCACTCTTAAGATTGGGGTATGTGAATTGCGTCCACAAAGTGTCCGCAGACATGTGAATTACACGGGAGCTTTTCTTCAATGACAGGCGTAGAAGAGTGTACCAGAACTGAGGAAGAACCAACTCTCAGCACAGAAAAATTAAAACTAACATACCTCATCAATAAGCCTTCTGCCAGTGGTGCCCAGTTCAAAGGCAACCAGCTTGTATTTCCTTGGAGACAAGCCGGCTGGCGGATCTGCCAGTGCTGCAAAAAGTGGTTTTTGACCTGAGACGAATACATCACAAATCGATGTTTGTGATTCTAAATTTGTCTCTCTTCTTTGTGAAGACATTCCAGGTTTTAGCTGGCTACAAAAAAGAAAAAATAATTATGGAATTGAAAAAAAAAAAAATTTGTCCACGGAACCTCTGATTTTATATGTAAGCTACGGGAAAATAAGAAAACTTCTAATAAACTAATTCGTCTTTTTACAACGCCAACTAAACATTCCAACGAAAGCGTCAAGTAAAGACCAATTATGAAGCAACATTTATTTTACATAATTATCTCCTTGATTTATATTTCACCATCTAATTTACTAAGTCAGTTTAGCAGTCAGTTACGGATTTAACAACTCGCCAACATTTTACTTTTTACAGCTTCAACTTAGGTTCCTTAAAAAATATAGTTCAGGCATCAACTCGAAAACTTAACTCAGCTTGTAAAATAGTACATTGTATTCTTTTAACATGAAAATTGCAACTGCAACGATAAAACGAGTCGGGCGCCACTGGCCGCTACCACCAATTAGAGAGCGCCTTTCGATTCATGCGGGGACGAGTCGTTTCGTTTAGTCAAAAAATAATACTCTTCTAGATTGTGGATGTTTTATTTAGTTAAAATAAACATTATCATCGTAAAAAGACATTGCGGCAAGGAGAACATAGGATGCAAGAGCGAGCGAAGCGAGCTCGGGACTTTTAGGGCACCCCGACTTGGACAGATGACGATCCTCATCTGGATCTAGTGAGCGAACTAAGACCCGGTCATCCACTTCGTGTTAGGTTTCTTTAAACCCTGCAGACAGCAATAGGATCCCCGCGCAGCTGGGCCACGTCGACTACGCCTATCACCAAATATTGATGTTTACCATGAACCTAGAACTTTAGGTGAAAAGAGTCTATTCTACCCAAAAAAATGCTACGGTTGATTTGTTGCTTATATTTGGTGGCTACAGTTAATTAAAAAATTCAAATTCTAGGTACGTTTTATGATCGACAATGAATTACTCAAATAAGTTTTAAACGTACTAAGTTATAAAATTAGAAGTCGATAGAATTATTTTATGGGCGTCATTGCATAGTTATTTTAAAAGAACTAGACTTACTGCTTAAATACTGTCACAAATACATATATTCAAGAAACTACTAAATAAACATGCGGTTATTTCAATCAAAATATTTACATTATTTACAAACTACAAATCTAAAATCTATAATAGTAATAAAAATATGTACAAGTATCAAAAGGGTTACAGGGCGTCAAAAAATTCGTCCACATCGCTGTCGACAGGAAAAGTGCCCAGAAGGCTGGCAGCATTGCCATGTACATTGCCACTTATGAAAAATGTAGTATAAAATAAACTAAATTTTTCATAAGTTATTTAAAAAAAAAACAGCTGTTTCCTACAAAATCCCTTCCACCCCGTACATCCTTTACTTTATAAATTTGTAATACTGACCTACTAGTACTCGGATGAGGTTCGGCAGCCGATGCTCCTTCGCCCGCAGAACTGGCTCCACCAGCACCTGCCCAACTGCCCTCACCAGCTTTCGATGAAGAAGCCATTTCAATTTATGGCTGGCTATAAAAAATGAAAATTAATCAGAATGTTGAAAAAACATGTACTAGCTCGCTTTTGTTGTTGTGACTTAAAGGAACAATTTTCCTGCACTTATTATAAAACCCTTTTTACACTCTACTTTATATCCATCCTCGCTCGCAAGCTCGTTAAGATAGATAAACGTCTCGCGTAAAATGGTGCGTTATATGCACTTGATGTACAATCTATTTTACTTCTCATGCTCTAAATGTACGTCAATATAGACCTACGAAGTGACTAAAGTACCAGTATATATAAGATGCTCTGTGGACTAAAGTGACCACTTTAGTCTCTAGGGAGTGAAAAGTAATTAGTTTTTTAATTTCCTTCACGTGACATAGACAAACTCAAACAGCCATCATCTCATCAGGTTATCTGTTGAGTGTGTACCATCTTCATTGCGAAAATGCTGAGAGTTTTAGTTCCATGGTAAAAAAATCTTTTGTGATTTGTATTTGATTAGTAAGTACCTACGTACTTTAAAGAATAGGTGAATGCACAAACCAACCAAAAAAATTTAATTGCGTTAAAAAATGTATGGTTATAGGAGTGAGTTTTATATAAAAAAAATGATCCCTCGAATTATGATTAATGTTAGTAAAATAAAAATAAAATTATGACAACCTGTCCTTTATGTAACCACTATAGAACAAAAAGTCACTATTAAATATGTGGGAAAATACCTACCGAATCCGCCGCGTGCCTACTGTCTGTCGCCGCTATTATTATTATTTTATTATTAATTCATTTATTTCAGACATAATCCATACATTTGTCGTGTGTATGTAGTGACGTCAATGTATGTTGCACCTATGTGTATGTAATCTATCTTATATATTAATCATGTGCATCCTAAAATAAAGGAAAGTATTACTTGGGCAGTGGTGTGTATCATTTCTCTCCACAAATACCTCCGACCTTCCATGGCGACCCTGCCAGCGGACATCGCCGCGCGATTGCGTTACCGACGCCGCGCGCCGTGCCATACAAGGGTTGTAAATCTTAAACAATTGGACTAAGAGAGGCCGAGCTAAAGTGGATTATAATATTTTATGCGCTGCTAGGGGCTGTGATAAGTTGAATTCGGTTCAAAAATTACGAGTTAATTAAAAATGGGAAGTACCCAAACTAAAGAAGAGACCGTGGTGATGCAAAACGCAGCCGGAGGAACTAATAATACGCATCTGGAGGAGGTGAAATATCATATTTCCACCATCACCATACTGATGATAATAGTGGTGCTGGTTCTGGGACTCGGCGTGCTATATTTTCTGCTGCAAATGTATCGGCGTTGTCATGTACCTACCTACCCTGGATAAATCAAGAGATATACAGAAGTGCGATATCTAGAAGATCTGGAGCGAGGCAATCTGGACATTCCCCGGAGAAAGGACGGCTGAAGGGCGACATAGTATGAAAACAAAGATAGCGGTCACCAGTTTACGCATCTGATATTCTGAAGTGTAAGTGGAAAGGCTAAAAAAAAAAGTGACTAGTGATGAAAATGTTAAAGTGGAAAATTGGTGAATTCAAACCATTCGGGTTACCCATTGAAAGGGTTTTCGATTGGGTTTTTCTAAGCAGTTATTAAGAAACCCATACGATGTGGGTAACACTTTTGAACTGCTTAATTCAAGCCGTGACCATACTGACCATTTTGGTTACGCATTGAAAGGTTTTGCGATAGGGTTTTTCTAAAAAGTTAATCAAAAATCCATACGATATGGGTAACCCTTTTGAAAGGCTTAATTTAAGCGGTTCCTAAGGGTACGCTTTCAATTACCTATCATCTTTTTTTTTGTGTAGTTAATAAGTACAAAATGATAACAGCGATTCCGACTCGGAGCAATGTAATATGGTCTCTTGATGATGCGCATAGGTTGCAAAATAGCATAGCATGCGTCAATTGGCCACGGCGGCGACGCCTTTGTGGCTACTTACCGACCGGCTTGTAAACAGGGATCTATGATCGATGCAATATATTAATTTTAGCTTTGCTGGCCTTAGTTACTGTTATTGTCATTTTTGCCGTTTGATGTTTTGAGCCCGGACGTCGCGATAGTGGTGACATATTATTAGTCACAGCGACTGCATTTGATGGCTTTTCTAGGGAGGTTGTCGAGAGCTCTGGTGTGCTGCTCTATCATGTGCTCTCAAGTGGCTAGCATATCCAACTTTGGCCGAAAAACTCCGAGCACAAAGCGGACATGTCAGAACACCATTGACGAAATTGTAACTTAGCTTTTCCCTTTACAGCACAAGTAAAGCGAAAATTCCGAAAAATAAAAAAACGTTGAAAATTAAGGTAAATTTTGGTACTTACAAGTTTTCGCGAAAATCTAAATTAACCCATATCTTTTTATCGTTTTGACTCAGGACCTTGATTTTTATACATTTAGGGACTATAGACCTCAGTATCTGGTATAAATTTCAACTTGCTAGGTCCACCCGTTCCTGAGAAAATCGGTGGTGACACACGGACAGACTGACAAGAGAGTGATCTTATAAGGGTTCCGTTTCTTCCTTTTGAAGTATGGAACCCCAAAAATGCCAAAACCAAAACGAGATGCTGTCCAACGCTATTATTTATATTATGATGCTTCTAACAATACAAGTAAATGCAATTTATGTGGACATTTCTTAAAGGTGGATTCCTACAATTTATGTAACAATTTGCCTTCACTGTAAAAAACCTTACTATTGGTAATTATGTGCGTTATAGGTAGGTAGTAGGTAAATTATTTGTCAATCAAACTAAATATGGAAAAAGCAATTGTATGGTAGACTGCTAGACTTACCAATAAAGTAGGTAAGTAGTGTTGGGAATTTATCCGGATTAATAGGTACTCAAAATGGATAAATACTCATAAATATCCGGTTTTACTCGAGTATTTATCTAAAACTAACCTTAACCTTATGTGTTATAAATGTTGTTGTTGTTTATTATCCCATATTAGATCAAATAAATAAATACTCTTGGCGTACGGTATTTGTGTTAGTAGGTACGATACGTAGCGTATTTTTTTTTCTTTTTACGAATAAAATATTGGATGAAAATAGAAAAAAGTCAATAAATTTAGATTTATTACTTCGGCATATCAAAATCTTAAAACAACAATTAGTAGAGTGCGTGGGGCGTTAAAATTTCGAATTTTTGGTTACAGTGAATAAAATTTAAAAATTCAAAATGGAATGTTTAACTGATCGTACTTTAATATAATAAAACTGAAGAGTTTCTTTATTTATTTCAACGCATTAATCTCTGGAACTACGAGTACCAGTCAGATTTGGAACATTATTTGTGTATATTAAAGCCACATGCATGAGAAAGGCTATATGCTATACGGGAACGGAAAATATTGGGATATGCGTCGCGTATGAAGTCGCGGGCAAAAGCTAGAAATAATTAGGTACAAAAATTTAGCAATTACAAATTGAGCAACTAATTTAAAAAAAATACTTAAGTTGCTATAATTCAAATAGTAAATATGTATTTATTAAGCTGTAGAATATCTTTTTAAATCAAATTGAAGGCAGCGTATTATTAATATGTATAGACATAGTAAACAGATAAAAACAGGCCAAGTCTATGTTGAGGCACGCACAGTGTATGGTTCCGAAGTTTTCTGTCTCTAAACCATGACAAATACAATAAATTCAAGCTCATTTATGTTACGAGTGACCCTAAAAGCTATGAAAATACACCGATGACGTGAAAATGATAGCACTTTAACTATATTGACAATTGTCCTTAAAAGACTTCATGTAAGAAATATACGTAAAGTACATTAAAAAAAGAATAAGTTAAATTTTACACTCTCTGTAAGGCCAAGCATTAAATCGACACTTTTCCATCTGACTATACATCGACGTTTTTAAGCCTACTATAACAGAAATTACCAGGTATGATTCTTCGGGTCAAGCGCACCCTTTTTTCTCGGTTTATGGTACGGAACCCTTCGTGGCTTCGTATGAGAGTCCGACTCGCACTTGGCCGTTTTTTTGTACTGACCGATTGTAGATAAAAAAGAAGAATGAACCATTTATGAAAATGTTGGGTACATGGGGTACTTCCCGTTGACCTGGAATCATGTAAGAAGCAAGGTCCCACAGCAAAAGTAAAATCGTATTTATTTTTAGCCCTTTATGTCGAGTCCCTTCAACTCCCTTTACATCGAGCCGAGAACCTTTGTCTCGCTTCTATTACCCCTACGTCGCGTCGAGTCTATGATTTCTGTCCCTCTTATAATAACATATTATTATCTTTTAATTTTTAAATAAAAAGTATATTATACAATATATATATATTAGACTCATGACCAAACGCACAAAATTTATTTATTTGCGTAACGCGTCCGTGTTTGGGTCACAGGAGTTCATAATACACACATCAAAAGTGTCTAGGGATCAAGCATTTTTATGTGGATTTCTTGAGATTGAGATGTGGCTTTGTAATAAATTTATGATTTTATAAATTTATATGGATCCTTTTTGGTGCATTTCATAATTTGAATCAGGAACTGTGAATCAAATTCGAGTAAAAGATGAAAATCAGCTGTCAATATTTTCCCTATAAAAACATACAACGCATTGAAGACATTATTAGTGCTACTGTTTCCCTACTACTGATTAAAACCAACGTTATTATGGAGCGGCGACGTCATTTAAGCAGGGAAGAAATGCTCAGAGCCGTGGGAATGATAGAAGCTGGTTCCCGGCAACGTACTGTGGCTTTAGCTCTGAATACAAGTCAGAGTGTTATCAGTCGACTTTGGACACGTTACCGAAGCACTGGTACCGTGGCTGAGCGCCATGGAGGACGGTATCGCTGCACCACACGGAGACAAGACCGATACATTCAAATCTTAACTCGAAGAGCTCCAACAATAACCGCCATGATGTTAGCCATGAGGCTTCATCACTCTTCAGGGAACTTAATTAGCGACCAAACAGTCAGAAACCGCTTGCATGAAGTGAACCTTCATTCCCGAAGACCGCTACGGGTACCACCTATAGCAATGCACAATCGTAGGATACGATATCAATGGGCTCTTGAACACAGAAATTGGGCAGAAGAACAATGGCGTTTCGTGTGCTTTTCTGATGAGTCTCGTTTTGGTATGAGACCGGATACAAGACGTATACGACACTGGAGAACCCCTGGACGCCAACAGCGATTAAAATCCTGCCAGGAAGTCCATCCTTATAGTGGTGGAACCATCATGGTATGGGCGGGTATTTGGATCGGCGGAAGAACTGAGTTGATTTGGATCAGAGGCAACCTCAACGCTCAAATTTATGCTGAGACGATTGTATCAGACGTCATCGTTCCTCTACAAGTGCAAATCGGTCCCTTATTTCAGTTAATGCATGATAATGCACGACCGCACACCGCAAGAGTTGTAAGACAGACTCTCGCCGCAGCTAACATCAATGTCCTGCCCTGGCCTGCTCAGTCGCCAGACTTAAATCCGATTGAGCATGCATGGGATATGCTACAGAGAAGAGCTCTGCCGAATATGGAGGGTATCCAGTCGCAAGAAGACCTTTTTTTGTTGTTGCAACGAACATGGGCGGCCATTCCACAGCGTGATTTGGATGAACTCATTTTGAGTATGCCAAACCGATGTTCTTGTGTTGTTAGTGTTCGCGGTAGAAACACGGATTATTAATTGTTTAAGTTACCCAATCAAATTTTAAAGAAAACTGTTATTTCAGTCTTTTTTTCGAACTTTTGTGTTAGTGGTTCAAATGTCAAAAATCCCTTTATTAGGAAAATGGCAAATTTCTTTATTAATGCAAAGGTGACTTGGTTTATCGTTACTGTGACAAACGAAAACACTTTATTTGATGAATCCTTAAAGAAAATTTTAATTAATATCAATCAGGAGAAAAGTTATTGCAAAAATATATGTTGATCCCTAGACACTTTTGATGTGTGTATATGAGTAGCAAAGGAGATGTTTCATTTTCTGCCATAAGATGTACATTTATCGAAAAAGAGGAAAAATACCAGGAATTTAGGGAAAATATTCTTTATTTAAGCCTGATTTGTTGTGCATGAAAAGTAACAGTTTTTCAATTATTGCCATATTTTATTCAATAAGGTGTCTTACTGTTTGCATAGTCTGCTTTCGTTCTGAAATCGTGTCACATAATAACACACTTAACACATCATAATATAACACATCATCATATCACATCGATGTTAAATATGAAAAGAATGTGTCCTTGCAATAAATAATTATTATTATACTCTTAAACATCATTTTCGACTAATTATAAGCAAGAGTGATGATTTCATTGATAAAAAAATACAATAGGTACTACTTTCCTGTAGTGTACTTCTGAACGAAAAATTCAAAATGACATTTTGTTTTGACAAAACCCGTCATCTCTAGTATCTGTCATAGCTGCCACACCTGACATATCTGTCATAGCTGTAACACTCACGACAAACGTCAAACATTTTTAATTTTTATTGCGTGCATAAAAACCATATATTATTATGTAAAAAATATTACTTTATTCTATTCAGAGGTTTGTTTCCCAGCTTTTATAAAAGGTACATGTTATGGCCGGAGTCCCATACAAAAATGAAACATCTCCTTTCAATAATCTGTCCAGTACATTCTGAGAAAATCGGCTGTCGACAGACGCACGGTTTGTGTTGACAGACGGACAGACAGCCAGCCAGACAGCTGAGTGATCCTATAAGGGTTCCGTTTTTACGGATGTGCAGAACGGAACCTTAAAAATAAATTGTGATAATATTATGTATTGTTCACTTTAAGAGTGCCTGGTTTCAGACGTTTTTTATCCTTCACTAAAGTAGTATTATAGTAACCTATTAAATTAAAATGTTTCATAAAAGTCTGAATCTTTTAAATAATTTAAATAAATATTGTGTCGGAAAACATTTTGCATGGAGGAATAAAATAAAGACATAATAAAGGGTACCAACAAGACCCTTATCGAAGACGAAAGACACTTGTTCTCCCCATCATTGTGATCATTTTTTTGTTCTAGACTATACCTGGAAACCTGCTAGTTACGGAGATATTGGGGGTCAAACTTCCGACTTTTTTACAAGTTTTTTTTTATATACGTGTTTCTGATGTACGATTTTTAGGTTAAACACCTTCACGACTCCCTTACTATTCAATCCATCCATCAGCACAAGGTTTTGAGTGCATTACGTTGAGTCGTACCGTAAAAGGTGATTTTTCACCCCAAAAAAAAAGTCGTTTCCCAGCAATATTTTTTGCGTAAAGTTACTTAGTTTGATGAACATAATGCTTGGTTGAAGGCTTCGTGAAGGGTCCTGTTATACCCTGTATGTAGAAGGGTGTAAGCTTTTAGCTCGATTTGGAGTCAAACTTATTCTTATAAACTAGTTATTCTTAATAAAAATCCTCAAAACAAAAATATAAGTAAACAAAAATTAAACTAAAACGACGCGATCGGTCGCCCGCCGGCCGGCGCGGACAGTGGGTCTTCCTCTAAAAAGACTGATCGTCCGTGCCTGACTTACAACGACAGCTAGGTAAAGGTTGTCGCGAACTGGAGGCGTCGAAGAGTCAAGCTGGGGGGAGGTACGTATTTACGAGGCCAGGTTTTCATACGAGGTACAATAGGTATACTTGCAAGTACGCTGACTAAGTGACCCAAAATATACTCGAAGCGATTCAGCTCCTTAATGAAATTATATTTAATTACGGATCAATGTTCTATGCAAGTATTTTTTTTCCAACAAGGCTTGAAAGTATCCTTTTTTTGCATACGCGACATCAAGTAGTATATTTATTGTTTATAATCATTTTCTACCTGATTGTAATTTAAATGGAGAAAATATGTATATCATTTTATTTCTTACTTTTAAGTACACACACATGCATATATTTTTCAAAGTGAAATATTTCAAAAAGAATAAGTATCATTTACGACATTATAATTATAAAAGAGTATTGTCGATTGGCGTATGTTTCATAGGTGTACACCAAAACACGTAATTTTAGATACCTACTTACTTGCAATTTTAAGTATGCAAGGCTCTACACAAAAAAGTTCAAAGTCTTTAATTCACATATCTACCTAAATATTGTCAAAATTCTTACTAACCCATTGCTCTTTCAATTGATTACGACTCAAATTCAAATTTAAAATCGTTGGTAATTACATGAAGTTGTTAAAAATAGAGTATAGTACTCGCAAAACAACAATATTGATCGTCAGAAACTCAGGAAGTCAGGACACACACCTTGCTATGTTATGTAGGCACTAGGCATCTGAATTCTGAAAAATAATATTTGGAAATTTTAGCACGTGTTCCGTCTACAAGCCTACGTTGTCTAGTGGATGGTGCGTCGTGGTGCTCCACCACCTACTTCGCACAAGTTTATTGAATAAACATAAGGTACCTAACCTGAACTAAACCCTTATATTAAAAAGGTCATCCTAATGAGTTGAGTGGGTGACCCTTTCGGTGGGTTTGAAGTTTAAAACCCATTTAATGGGTTATCATAATTATGTTATAACCCTTTCACTGGGTTTCAAGTTTAAAACCCATTCAATGGGTTTTCATAATGATGGTGTAACCCTTTTACTAGGTTTCAAGCATAGTATCGAATCGAAGGGGTAAGCCGTTTATGAGGTTACCTTTAACATGACGTTATCTTTGAATGGGTTTCAAGGAGTTACATCGTGATAAAGGTAACCTCATAAACGGCTTACCCCTTCGAAAGGCTTAACTCTTAACCGGGGTTGTACGGTCCCTGATTCAAAACGGACATAAAATATGAACTGTGTGGCTATAGTAAAGGGCTCATAAATCTAGAAAATACCAGGCATCGTAAAATGGACATAGAAGTTTATTTTTTAAGTGTGTAATCATAATAGCTATAATCGTAGTAAATAATATGTAACAAAGTACTAGTAACTGAAATCATTAAAGTGTTTAAACGACTAATGATGGTAAGTAATGGCAGATGACCTGCAACTTTTATTAGAATTGCAATGTATTAAAACATATTTAATTAAAATCGGCCCTCAACGTAGGCAAGGAAAAGTATTAGAAAAAAAGTTGTGTGAATGAAAGGAAATTTATGATAAATATACTGTTATACAACGTGTAACAGAAAGGGTATAATCATATGGAATACTGTGGTAGGGACCATCAAACTGAACAACTTTCTCTATGGGACCACCATCGAAATCGTAAAAAAATAATCAGCTGTTCCATAGAAAATTTCAATACCTACTCGACCCAAATGTATGGGACAGCTGATTATTTTTTTACGATTTCGATGGTGGTCCCATAGAGAAAGTTGTTCAGTTTGATGGTCCGTACCACAGTATTGCATATGATTATACCCTTTCACGTTGTATAATCAAGGAGATATCTGACGATCTATAGAAGGGTAAAGTAGGACAAAGCGAAAAGATATTAATAGATAAATTTTGTATCGATTTTAAATCATTGTATAACCAAATTTTAGATTTATGTGCTATGTCAAGTACGAGTAGTAGCAGTGAGGATACAAAAATGGAGTCTTTTAATTTGAAAGTAGCTCTTAGTTTATTACCTATGATAACAACCGATAATGAATGTTCGTTTATACAATTAATTGATAATGTAGAATACTAGTGTAACAAGAAGTTAGTACAGTTTGTCTTGAAGAGCAGGTTGTCTCAGCGCGCTAAACTGCAGTTACAGTCAGATTATTCTAATCATTTATCAAATCGTCAATGATTTGATAAATGATATGCGTAGAGTGTTACTGCCTCAAAAGTCACCGTTTGCAATCCAAAATAAAATTAATCAATTAAAGCAAAACGAACTGTCTGTTCAGGACTATGGTAACAAACTTTCGGAACTTTTCATAGATCTGACGGTGTCTCAAGCCGAAGGTAAATTAGAGACATATAAAACTCTTAAACCCTTGAATGAAAAGCTAGTTATCAAAAGATTTGCCGATGGCCTGCGAAACCGCCGTCTTTCAACCATCATTGCAGCTAGGAACTACGAATCAATGAAGGACGCTATACAAGGAGCGGCAGATGAAGAAACATCCACGGGTGGCCCGTGTTCGGTTTCCGGCGAGATCCTAGGTATGTATTCTTCTAGAGGAAGACAACAGAAGAACCGTGAAGGTTATCAAAATAATAATTATTATTACAGGACATATTATAATAGGGGACGAAACAATGATTTCAGTGCTCGTCGAGGCTACTACAACCCTCGTGGAGGCCATCAGACGCATCAGCAGAGTCGCGGGGTAGCACAGCGAGGCCGAGGATCGCCATGGCGTGGTAGAGGTACGAAATATTATAAGAATCGGAGTAACCAAGGGATAAGCCAACCCCCCAAAGATACAAATAAACACGCGGTTAATGTACTAACGGGACCAGAAAATCAAGACTTTGGAAATGAGTTTTTTCGTGAATAATAGAGTTATTTTCGCAAAGGTTACAAACTATTATATTCATTTATCTTCTAATAGCAAAACATATAAAACATATTCATGGTTAGTTGACACCGGTGCTATAATGTCAGCTTTGAAATACAAATTTGTTCTAGAACAAAACATTCCAGTCCAAAAAGAGGACGTAGTCATAAATGGAATTGGTGGCAAAGTCCATGCAACAGGATAAGTTTATTTAACGTTGTCTTTGGGTGATCATCACCTTAATTGTAATAAGTGTTATGTTTTCGATACTCTGCCTGCAAATGGCATCTGGATTTTATTGATAAACATAGGTCCATATTAGATTTCAGTAATAATACCATAACATTGATGACTCGAAGTAATTTTAAAATAGTTTTACCTTTACTGAGTTATAAAAATACAATGGAAATTTTCCCAAGATGTGAATCCATTCATTATTTTAGGACTGATATTATACAGGAGTATATAGTACATTCTAAGAAGATTAATGATGGAATATTTTTGGCCAGTTGTACGAGTATAGCAACACCTGTTAAAGGACTAATACCGATTAAAATATTAAATACAACGGATAAGTCGTGTACGTTAACGGATATTAATCCGTGTATAGAAAAATTATGTAACTACAATGTTTGTAATTTTGATAAATCAGAGCGCCATGCAAGAAGAATAAAACAATAATTCTCGGTACTGAACCTCAAACATCTTAATAAGTAAGAGCAAATTTCTATTGGAAATTTATGCGCGAAGTACCTACTCGGATACTTTTTATTTGCCAGGAGATAGATTAACTACAACAAGTATTTATAAACGTTCTATTAGTTCAAAACCAAATGTAACTTCAGTATTTACAAAGCTATATCGTTTACCACATTCACAGAAGGGAGAAATTAAGCAACAAATTGATGGAATGTTGAGAGAAGAGAACATAGAACCTTGTCGTAGCGAATGATCCAGTCCGGTACTGCTAGTTCCTAAAAAGACCGATGGCACAGGTCAGAAAAAGCGGCGACTAGTTATTGATTATCGTAAATTAAATAATTGTATTGAAGACGACAGGTTTCCACTTCCTAATATTACTGAAGTACTTGATTCGCTATCTGGTTCGGTTTATTTTTCTCATTTCGATATGAATCAAGGTTATTACAATATTGAACTAGAACAGAAAGCATTATTTTTAACCCAAATACGTTTCCCTAAATTCAAACGAACTTTTAAAACGTGACAACACCATCTTCGACACAATTAGGTTACGATCTTCAATTGTTTTTTTATGACGTCACTACCCGAGAAGCGACCACTCGCGCCCGCGTGTTGCCATAGAATTTTCCTCATTTTAGTAAATTATAATTAATTTTCATAGGGCTATTTTTTACTTCTTCTCCAATTAGGATTACATAAATAGAATCAAATTTCGATACGGATCGGACAGGGTTTTTTTTTACATATTGTAGGAGGAGCATTTGTAATTATCCAGGATCCGTTCGAGACAAAAAGTCTGAACCTTTTTTTAAAAAACCCACACAGTCGGCCTCTGGTCGCCGTCAAAATAAAGAAATATCTGAAAGGAGTGGAAGGAGAAACAGTGGCTGACGCCGGACAGCCATGTCCGAACTTCGTATACTCTCCAGATGGATGCTTGCACGAAGATCAAACGTGACGTGGGGAGATAGACTATTTGTAAATGCCCTAAGTTAATTAATTATGTTTCTACTTACATAATTTCAGTCACAGGAAACGATGGCGACCTACGAGCTTAACACGAAAACGAAAATCCGCGAACGATTGTTTTGCGTCATGCACGTGCACCGCCGGCAACAGGATAAATAATGCGTGGAAGAGAGTGGTGCCAGCCGTACGCACGGGGTGCACTTTGTGCAATAATCGGAAAGAACGACACGCATGCGCTAAACAACCACCACGCCACGACGCGCCCCTCCCAATGCCCAGACAGAAATAAAAACAACTCTATCAATATCAATTTGTACAAAATCATAAACGTACCTAACTACCTAAGTAGGTATATCAAGCCCCATGTAATAAGTTAAAGTCGCGTCGTCGGCAGGTAGCGACGCGATCGATACTAGGAGTCCTGATTTCTGTGCCGTCTGCGTTGTTTGATGCACTAGGTAACCTTCCGTACTAAATGATTTTGAAAACCGTATCAAAGTCCATTGTGTAGTTTTGAAGGGATTAAAGTGACATGTGATTACTTACTTGACATAGCATTCATCTAGATGTTTGTGAACTTCATTAATATTATTATAATGTAATGTATGAAAAACGAATGTATTGTTTACGAAACCTGTTAATGTACCTACCTATGTATTGTGGTGAGAAAAAAATCTTTATCTTATCTTATCTTACCTAATTATTTCATTATTTAAAAGAAAATAACTTCGTACCATGTTAAATATTGTTTAGAAATCTGTTATTCAAATAGTTATTACTTTAACACATAATTATGCCTGTGATACTGGTTTAACCTAGTGCAGGAATTAACTTTGTTAACACCTACATTTCTAAGATTTATATTGTATTGTACCAATCTAATACTATGAATAAAAATGTAAGTTTTTATTTTATTATTTACTAGGTAGATACTTTTTTACAGGCTGGATCTGAGTGAATAGAAAGGTACTGATAGGGATAAGTTATTTACATAACTGAATTCATGATACTGTTCGTTACTGAGTTTCGAGCGAATTGCAATCGTAAATGCCCACAGTCTACATAGCTCTGACGTGTAAATACATCTATTTTAGATGCAAAGTTTAACAATAACTATTTACATCAGTTGCTGACTCCACCCAAGTTATAAGCAATCGCGGTGATAAGGTTGTTTTAGATCAAAGCTGCTCAACTTCTTTTTTGTAGGTGCGTGATCTACGGATTACCATGTTCTTTAGTGTCGTACTATCAAGTGTTTGATGAGGCTTTACCGCCTAATGCTTTTGGCAATTGTTGTAATCATATTTGAAAACCTCGGTGCTCGGTTATGGTCATAGCTAAGCACATGGTATGAGCGGGCTTTTAAGGATACGGCCCGAGCTTACGATGGCTGGGAATAAATTATGAACGCAGGTCTTAGGAGACTCGGCCCAAGCTGGTAATAGTTGGGCCTAAAGTATATACGGGTCTTAGGACTCGGCCCGAGCTGGTGCTTCATAGCTGGGTTAAATGTTTCAATACTACTCTCTAGAACACGGCCCGAGCTGGTAACAGTTAGACATGAAGTAATAACTGAATCATTGGATTCATGCGTTCCACATTTTTGCTGTGACACTTAATAACATGTTCGTTAATTAATATCTATAAGTTCTCAACTTATAAAGTGTGTCTAAGTACTTGGAGAGTTAATTCAGTTTGATTCAACTATACCTTAACTGGAGGTGCATTCAGCTTTAGTGCATGAGACGTACGAGGCAGACGCAGACAGGCTGAGAACCTGTACTCCAATTTGGTAAGACAAACTAACTAACATAAATAATACACCCGATAAGTCTCTTGGTCACTTAACTCATTACATAACATTATAGCGAAGCAGATAAACACATACTAGTAAAATCACTCTTGTAATTTTTGGAGTTACATTCTATTAGAACCTGATGACAAGTATGTCTCCGTGAGTTCATTCTTCTAGAATGCTCTTACTGTGATATCGATATATTGTGCACGTAGTCCATTTCAGAGATTCGGCACAAATTTGGCTTAGCTCTGTCTGTTTCCCACACTGCCCCCTGAACGTCAGAATCAACAGTGGCGGCGACCTCCAGAGATGCACCGAGACAATGAAGCTTGATAAAGTTCCAGATAAATAATTTAACTGTCTTGGATCCCGCAACGAAATTAATCATAAAAGAATAGCGGAGGAGTAGGAAAAACACAATTTCTACTTCCCCTCATATCAGCAGGAGACAGAACAAAACAAGGCCAGTAGGCACAAAGGGGCATTTACAACTGGAATAAGCCCAGTTGCCTAGCACCACGGACAAATATTATCATTAATAATGGGTCATACTTTGTTAGTATTTGATTTTCTGATTCCAAAAATAGGTATGGCAAAAAAGCTTGAACGCACGGTTTCTACATATATATCGAATCTATCGTTATCATAAAATACATGTGTTTTTTTCACATTATTGGCGGGTTGGATTCCCGACTTAGGCAGGCGATCATTTAAAAATCTTAGGTGGGCCTAAAACGGGTGCGATAGTATGTACCTACCCGTTTTAGGCCGACCTCCCAACCTACATATAAACATTAAAGCTTCTCGAATTTGAAATTGATTGAGATCTACTTGAACAGCACGATGAACCACCAAAGACTCCAATGGGGACCCATCTAGGCCAGGGTCGATAATTTTTGAGAACAAAAAAAATTTGAACAGGATGAAAGTATGAAACCCATTAAAACCCACCAAACTAAACCCACCCAACATAATATATATATAAAAAAGAAGAAAAATAAATTACGGGCCATTTGAGGTCGGGAAGGGTAAGGGGGAGGGGGAATTTAAGGGTGATAAACGGTTTATCGCGAATTTCGGGAAAACTACAACTCCTATCGAAAAAATGTAAATGGCAAAGTTGTACGTAATTAAAAGATCTACAACTTTTTTCTTCACACTTGACACTTTTTCACATAACCTAAAAAAAACTGAGAAAAATCAAATTAACCGACTTTTTGGTTTTTTTTATTTTTATCTACCACAATATTTTTTCTTTTTCACGAAATTTGGTGAAAACTTACTTTCTTATGTCCCAAACACATTCTAATTTTTTCGATTAAAATGTTTACTTTTCCCTTATTTTGATATTATACCGAAAAAAATAACCTTATTTTCAATAGGAAAATGTCGCGTCAAAAAAGATTTTTTTGGTGTAAAGTTGGCGCTTTTTATTCGATGAAAGCTCTACTTTCTGATGGTGTACAAAAAAAAAGAAAAAAAAAAAAAGATGGATTTTTTTTTTCTTCAGAAAATGCATAATACTGAAAAAACACGATTTTGAAAAAAAAAAAAAATCATCGTTTACAATTTTTAGTTCATAAATTTACACTTTAATTGCTCGAAAAACATAAGGTTCCATATTATATTGATAAACTAAGAAATCGAAAATCCATGAAACAGAGTTTGCTAAAAACATGCGAAAATAGTTAGTTTTCTGAATATTAAAGATGGTATTGAAAGTGGATTAATCTAAAAAATATGACTGCTGTTGATTTATTAAACTTTTATTAATGAAATGTAAAGCTTGATGTGTAGCCGTGTGTACCTACAATAATAAAAAGTCCATGTAAATTAGCAAAAAAAAAAACACTCAGACATGTTTGCACATATGTACTACGGCGTGCAAATGTTTTGAATTCCTTAATTGTGATGTTTACTACATCATTTCAGTCCAATATAATTAATTTGAAGTGAATCTAACAAAAAAACTAAATCGCTAACTTAAACATGATAAAATTAAAAAATCATAATCTATGTCTATAAAATTAGGATCTCGTAATAATTTCGATTTCGACATTACACAAACAACCCATTTAATAAACAAACTTATCGGCCTTTGTCTCCCTGAATTTGGGGGGGGGGGGAGGGATTTAAGGGTGAAAAACGGTTTATCGCGATTTTCGGGAAAACTACAACTCCTATCGAAAAAATATAAATGGCTCAGTTGTAGGTAATTTAACTTATGTTTTTACACTTTTTCACATAACCTAAAAATGTCTGCGAAAAATCAAAATAACCGATTTTTTGGTATTTTTATTTTTATCTCCCACAATTTTTTTTTTAGCATGCTAAGTTTATTGAAAACTTTCCTTCTTATGTCCCAAACACGCTCTAATTTTTTCGATACTAAATATTTATTTTTTTCCCTTATTTTGATATTATATCGTAAAAGTAACCTTATTTTCAATCGAAAAATCTCACGTCAAAAATGTTTTTTTTTTTTTGTTTTTGAGTTGGTGCGCTTTTTATTCATTGAAACCTCTACTTTCTGATGGTGTACAAAAAAATATACATTACAATTGAAAATTTTCTCAGAAAATGCAAAAAAAACTGAAAAAACTCGTAATTGCAATAAAAAATTGAACTTAAAATTTTCATTTTAATTACTTGAATAACATGAGATTCCATGTTTTTTTTTTTTCGAAAATCCACTAGAATCGGAATGATGAATGCCAATCCAATGCCAATGAATGAAAAATGCCATCAAAGATGCAAAAACTAATGGATTAGTGATTAGAATTCCAAATAAGGTGTTAGATGTGTTTCAATAGTACATTATGATATAAGTGCGGCAAATTGAAAATTACAGCCGAGGCGATATTGCTGTTCACAAATTAGCCATCAGCGCTTCTTTTTAAGGCAATGTCACGAAAAACAGCCAGTATTACTAATAAAGCAAATTAATATTTTTGTGTTTTTGTTACAGATTTGGGTTGTAATTTATTGTCAAAATTAATTAAATTAAAAATTAAATGTTTATTTATTTTATTTTATCTCCCAAAGTTAATTTTATTCATAAAATTTTGACCACTTTTCTGACATAAAATCTCTTTGCTGAGATTTAAAAAAACACCGTTCGTTTTAGACGGAGCATTTTGATAAACCGTGCGTTTTACATTACATTACCGCATAAATCCGTAATGAGATACAATACGATATTGAAATTGGTGAAATAAGAGACCCTTTACGAGCAAATGT
Source organism: Eugnorisma glareosa (assembly GCA_947578425.1). Classification (NCBI taxonomy): domain Eukaryota; kingdom Metazoa; phylum Arthropoda; class Insecta; order Lepidoptera; family Noctuidae; genus Eugnorisma; species Eugnorisma glareosa. The sequence continues at coordinate 28,396,562 of OX387957.1, forward strand.
GTTATAAAATATTAGAATGACAAACTTCCCATGTATTTAAATGCCTAACAAATATATTTATATTGGATTGTCAGGATTTATTCCGTAAGGCTCATACAGACGGGTCAGTGCCCCCTCGACCCGCTTAGACTCGACCCGAAGAATAATACCAGATATTGTAATTCCCTGTCATTTGTACAGTCAGGCAAAATGGTATTTTAACTCTAAATAACATATTATACATAGATATTTAACATTTTTTAAATGAAATGATGATGATTTAGTGATTTCATTTAAAAAATGTAGCTTTATAAAGATATGACCTCTACCTCGCTCTGGATAATTTAGACAATCTGTAATTTTTTTTTAAATAGAATTTTAACTTCGTTGGTAAAGCGTAAGGTTCAAGGTTGACTGGGAGAATTTTAAAGTTTCGGATAGCTTGATGTGCTGGCATCATGTGGGCAAGATATGGGTTTCGTGCATTGAAATCACACTGGGTGCGATACACTGTTTTTATTAAACTAAAAAAAATCTTGAAATTACAATTTTACACAATAAGTTTCGAGACGTCTCAACTCCACTGCAATCAGACACTGAATGTCGTGCTCGCCTCGAACTAAACATCACGGCTCTGTAGAAGCACGCTGTGGTGTGGGTAGAATTGTACTTGCGATTCATTTCATGTCTGTACTAATAACCGGATGCGACATTTATATATTATAAGATTTTCTATTCCATGATTGTAATAAAAGTTTAATAAATCAACAGCAGTCATATTTTTTAGATTAATCCACTTTCAATACCATCTTTAATATTCAGAAAACTAACTATTTTCGCATGTTTTTAGCAAACTCTGTTTCATGGATTTTCGATTTCTTAGTTTATCAATATAATATGGAACCTTATGTTTTTCGAGCAATTAAAGTGTAAATTTATTAACTAAAAATTGTAAACGATGATTTTTTTTTTTTTTCAAAATCGTGTTTTTTCAGTATTATGCATTTTCTGAAGAAAAAAAAAATCCCTCTTTTTTTTTTCTTAAAAGAAAAGATGGATTTTTTTTTTCTTAAATTTACACTTTAATTAATAAATTTACTTTAATTTAATTTTTAGTTAATAAATTTACACTTTAATTGCTCGAAAAACATAAGGTTCCATATTATATTGATAAACTAAGAAATCGAAAATCCATGAAACAGAGTTTGCTAAAAACATGCGAAAATAGTTAGTTTTCTGAATATTAAAGATGGTATTGAAAGTGGATTAATCTAAAAAATATGACTGCTGTTGATTTATTAAACTTTTATTACAATCATGGAATAGAAAATCTTATAATATATAAATGTCGCATCCGGTTATTAGTACAGACATGAAATGAATCGCAAGTACAATTCTACCCACACCACAGCGTGCTTCTACAGAGCCGTGATGTTTAGTTCGAGGCGAGCACGACATTCAGTGTCTGATTGCAGTGGAGTTGAGACGTCTCGAAACTTATTGTGTAAAATTGTAATTTCAAGATTTTTTTTAGTTTAATAAAAACAGTGTATCGCACCCAGTGTGATTTCAATGCACGAAACCCATATCCTGCCCACATGATGCCAGCACATCAAGCTATCCGAAACTGTAAAATTCTCCCAGTCAACCTTGAACCTTACGCTTTACCAACGAAGTTAAAATTCTATTTAAAAAAAAATTACAGATTGTCTAAATTATCCAGAGCGAGGTAGAGGTTATATCTTTATAAAGCTACATTTTTTAAATGAAATCACTAAATCATCATCATTTCATTTAAAAAATGTTAAATATTCTATGTATAATATGTTATTTAGAGTTAAAATACCATTTTGCCTGACTGTACAAATGACAGGGAATTACAATATCTGGTATTATTCTTCGGGTCGAGTCTAAGCGGGTCGAGGGGGCACTGACCCGTCTGTATGAGCCTTACGGAATAAATCCTGACAATCCAATGTAAATATATTTGTTAGGCATTTAAATACATGGGAAGTTTGTCATTCTAATATTTTATAACACATTTGCTCGTAAAGGGTCTCTTATTTCACCAATTTCAATATCGTATTGTATCTCATTACGGATTTATGCGGTAATGTAATGTAAAACGCACGGTTTATCAAAATGCTCCGTCTAAAACGAACGGTGTTTTTTTAAATCTCAGCAAAGAGATTTTATGTCAGAAAAGTGGTCAAAATTTTATGAATAAAATTAACTTTGGGAGTTAAAATAAAATAAATAAACATTTAATTTTTAATTTAATTAATTTTGACAATAAATTACAACCCAAATCTGTAACAAAAACACAAAAATATTAATTTGCTTTATTAGTAATACTGGCTGTTTTTCGTGACTTTGCCTTAAAAAGAAGCGCTGATGGCTAATTTGTGAACAGCAATATCGCCTCGGCTGTAATTTTCAATTTGCCGCACTTATATCATAATGTACTATTGAAACACATCTAACACCTTATTTGGAATTCTAATCACTAATCCATTAGTTTTTGCATCTTTGATGGCATTTTTCATTCATTGGCATTGGATTGGCATTCATCATTCCGATTCTAGTGGATTTTCGAAAAAAAAAAAACATGGAATCTCATGTTATTCAAGTAATTAAAATGAAAATTTTAAGTTCAATTTTTTATTGCAATTACGAGTTTTTTCAGTTTTTTTTGCATTTTCTGAGAAAATTTTCAATTGTAATGTATATTTTTTTGTACACCATCAGAAAATAGAGGTTTCAATGAATAAAAAGCGCACCAACTCAAAAACAAAAAAAAAAAACATTTTTGACGTGAGATTTTTCGATTGAAAATAAGGTTACTTTTACGATATAATATCAAAATAAGGGAAAAAAATAAATATTTAGTATCGAAAAAATTAGAGCGTGTTTGGGACATAAGAAGGAAAGTTTTCAATAAACTTAGCATGCTAAAAAAAAAATTGTGGGAGATAAAAATAAAAATACCAAAAAATCGGTTATTTTGATTTTTCGCAGACATTTTTAGGTTATGTAAAAAGGGTAAAAACATAAGTTAAATTACCTACAACTGAGCCATTTACATTTTTTCGATAGGAGTTGTAGTTTTCCCGAAAATCGCGATACACCGTTTGTCACCCTTAAATCCCTCCCCCCCCCCCCCAAATTCAGGGAGACAAAGGCCGATAAGTTTGTTTATTAAATGGGTTGTTTGTGTAATGTCGAAATCGAAATTATTACGAGATCCTAATTTTATAGACATAGATTATGATTTTTTAATTTTATCATGTTTAAGTTAGCGATTTAGTTTTTTTTGTTAGATTCACTTCAAATTAATTATATTGGACTGAAATGATGTAGTAAACATCACAATTAAGGAATTCAAAACATTTGCACGCCGTAGTACATATGTGCAAACATGTCTGAGTGTTTTTTTTTTTGCTAATTTACATGGACTTTTTATTATTGTAGGTACACACGGCTACACATCAAGCTTTACATTTCCAGTGTATGCTGATCTAGCATTGTATAGGATTTCCGTACAATGCGCGGTACGCATGTTTGGGCAAATAAAAATATAATAACTTAATATAATTCAGCTCATTTTATGTAAGTAACGTTGGTTCTCTTTCTAGCTGGGAAATGAAAGAACACTCAAAGCTGATGTCGCCGGCCAAGCGCCGCCATTTTTAGAGGACAAACTACCAACGACCAAAATGTATAGAGGACTAACTCCCAAGATAATTAAAGCTTTGAGAAATTACCAGCGATTGTCAATATTATGATAGTTTTAATGATTAATTTCAAGGCACATAGGTAGGTATCTAAAATTTATCCGGTTCAGGAATCATTATTTGAGTAATAATCATTTTTGCTAAATTATTAGTAAAACCTGGTTTCTTGGTACCTACATAATGTTTCTGAGGTTTATAGCAGCAGATACACAATTATAAAATATGACTCTTTTCATTATAACCACAATTATAGGGGTTAGCATTTGACATATCACAGGAAAAGAAAAGGAAATTGTTTATTTATATTTAAAAAAAAGCATGTGGATCTTGTTTTATCTACTCATACTTTTAATTGTAGCATTAATGCACATGGATAGATATGTTGGAATCAGGTTAATTTCTGGAATATGAAAGAAAATTACTTTGTGAACGTCTGGAATTGACAATGTCCTTTCATATCGACTTCCGACGCGAGGACGGGACGCCCTGACTTGATCAGTTTTAGTACCTAGTGTACCTACATCGTGGACTCTCCTTATAAATGGAATCCATATATAAACTGTGTTGTGGAACTCCGTCCGTGCAATGTCGATGGAAGGGTTATACCTGTCTTCAAATAGGGTAGGTAGGTAATGAAAACTTAAATTTGTTTACAGTGTTTTATAAAGTAAGATGTTTTTTTAAAGTCTCACTCGAATTCCAAAGGTCACCGCTGAATGAAGAAGCCATTCAAGCAACGCTGCCCAAGTTTCAGGGACGGCGAACTAATTTTATGCTAACAAGAAAGGTTTTTGTAAACATTGCTCATTTTCTTGGCTTCTGTTTTTTTCAAAAAATCTGTGAATGCAGATCGTAATTTCTCAGAAGTAACCGACAGTGTTGTTCAACCGTTTTTCTATACACGCTACAACGGCTGAAGTACCTGCTCTTACTGCCCCAACCAAAAAATATTGCAGTCCACCAAGAGGGTTGTGTGCCATATGTATCATTACGTAAGGTTTTTGAAAATCAATATTGAACTGCCCCTAGCGTCTGTCTGAAATTTCATCTCGGTACACGGCATAGCACGGCTCACTACTCGCTGTAATTAATTTCTGTCTGCAATCCCGACATTGCCTTTGAAACGTCCTGTGAGCCCCGCCTGCCCATCCCGTGCGGACACTGATAATGGATGCACCGGATTAAAATGTCCGCGGTTAAAAAGGTTGTTATACGTATAAAATTGACGTGCTGCTACCCCCGCTATTTCCCTACGGTCTGTGTTGTGCTTTCAATTATCTTCAAACTGTTAATGGTTAATGCCTACGCAGACACTGGATTCGAAATCTAATCTAATATTAGTTGGTCAAATAAACTTGTCAAACCGCCAAAAAGTAAATTTTAAGTAAGAATAAAAATTGATATCTAAAAATTACATCGAAATTCTTAACAGGTATTTTTCCATTGCGACAAGAAATAATAATAGATTATTAACCAAGGGGATAAAGCAGTGTCTTCTGTCGCGGGTGACGATTTAAATCGCGAGCGTAACGAAGGACTCGAAGTTTACTCCCGAGCGTAGCAAGGGTGTTAAAAACTTAAATCACGAGCGAAGCGACGATTTAAGACGAGTCCTGAGTGTAGCGAGGGATTTAAGTTCACCCAATACTAAGACAGCTTTATCACCGAGGAAATTTATCTACTTTTCGTACCATTTGCGAAAACATTAACAAAATAATAATATGAGATAAGCATTTATTAAAAATAATGACAAAAGTAAAAGTTAACATTCGAAACATTGGTCCAATTATTGATAGAGAGAGTTACATTTTTGTTTGGTACATTTATTGTTGATGAGTTGATTTGAGTATTTCTCTGTTCTTGCGTCTGAGGAACTTGCGTTTCAGTGTAGATAGTATAGGTACGTCGGAGATAGTGGTGGTGGTGCATCGTGAGTTACGGACGAAGATAAGATGCCGGAAGTTAATGGTTGTAGCTCTGATGGATTGAGTTTTATATTTTTGTTAATTTGACTGCTTAATATGGTTTTATTCGCCATTGAGCTTTCGATATAACCCTCAGCTACTCTATCAGAGCTCCAACCACCGTGTCTTTTTATTGACGTAATATCCGCCCCTGAATCCGCCAAGAAAGTCGCCGAAGTTCTTCTAAAGCAGTGACCGGTGTAGAGTTCAACATCTTTAAGTTAGTTAGTAAGAAATCTAGGTTTTTAGAGTTAGAACGCGCTCAAAGAGCGATACTGAAGGTGATGTACTTCAAAAAACGAATATTCTCCACTGAAAAGCTTTACAAATTATGTAATTTGCTGTCAGTGAGAAAATTGTACATCCTTCTTATCATCCTCAAAACGCACAAAGAGATACCATATGATCCTAAAATACTAGAAAAGAGAAAGAAACACTGTATAGTAAACGTTCCCTCAACTAAAACTGAATTTGCCAGTAGACAATATAAAAAACGGTCCGCCTATTTATACAATGCAATTAATAAACTAATATATATTTATGATAAAAAAAAATATGAATGCAAAAAAAAGCTAGCAATATGGTTACACAATTTAAATTATGATGACACAGAGTTACTTTTGCAACGTGTGACTTAATAATAAATAATATAGTGATGTTATTTGCTTAGGTAGACACATTATGTACACTCAAAATCTCTCTTTCACACACTCACTCACACACACACACACACACACACACACACACAGGCGCACACTCGCTTATACAATTTATCGTACTTTGTATAATTTTGTTTGTTTTTTATTTTATTTATTTTTTCTCTTTTTATTAATTGCCTATTTATTTTGTATCTTTAAGATGTATGGGAAGAGCGGAGCCTTCAACTACAGGCATTTTCTATGCCTAAATGGAGACTCCTTGACATGCTATATAACCCAAATTTATACGCAATAAACTTATTTTATTTATTTTTATTTTTATTTAAGTTTTAAATATTTAGCAATTTCCTTTGGCATATTGCTAATTTTATTTTTACCGATGGCTTCGAGTACATTTTCCATTCCGACAGTTTATAAAAAATCTATTGTTTTCCATGTTGCATGTTGGTGGGAGGTAATGCGGCTTAAAAAAACAGCTTTTACGTTGATTAATAATATGAAGAAGGATCTTACTTGCATGAGATAATAACGCAATTATTGTCCTGTAATTTCCGCATTCTTTTGAGGAGCCTTTCTTATGCAACGGTATAAAAACCTACTCTATCCAGTCCCTTGGCCCTCTTCCAGTATTCCAGATGGTATTGCAGATTTCGGTAATAGTCTTTGTGCCTTCCTGACCTAGGTTTTTTAATATTTCAGCTGTGATAGCATCCTTACCTGGTGATTTATTGCACTTAAGAGCTTTGGTGGCATGCTTAACTTCTGACACAGCGTTAGTAGATTTTCCAGTGTCATATAATTCTGCACAGTATTTCTTCCAGCGTTCTAACACTTGAGCCACATTAGTAAGTAGACGCCCGTATTTATCATCGATGGGACAGGTTCTCGGCTTACGCGGACCAGACATTTCTTTTACTTTTTGAAAAAGATATCTGGACTCGTTTTTCAGTGCGTGCTCTTCGAGTTCGAGACAGATTTAGCTGATGTGGTTATCGTGATGTTTTCGACAGCGTAGTTGAACTTGGCGGCTTAAATCTGCGTAACGCTGCTGATCTTCGGTTGAACGTATACCGTTCTCCTTTAGCTTACGTCTTTCAAGGATGATTTGAGCCTTTTCAGGTGTGATGAAATCCTTCATGACGGGTTTCCCTAGCATATTTTCTATAGCTGTTTCCTTTATCATCCGTTTGAAGTATTCCCACTTAATGTCGCTGTCTGTCACATCATTCGGAAAGTCTCCCATTTTTGTTCAAAACCATCTCTGAAGTCACTGATGTTTATACCGTGCATATTCGGAGCTACTTTGGGTCTCTGTATCCTTTTTAGCCGTACTGGAACTGTTGCTGCAAGAAGCTGGTGATCGGAGCCACAGTCAACAACGGGGAAAGTTGTAACGTTCGTCAATGAACTTCTCCACCGCGTTTATATCAGTATGTAGTCAATTTGATTCCAGGGGATATCCAGGTGTATAATCTTCGGATATAATGTTTGTAACAGGTGTTGGCTATGTGTAAATAGTACTTAATAATACCATGTTTTTTTCTTCTTTCAACGCTGTCATTGTCATTGTCTTGTCATGGACCGGCTGTCCTCATTTTAGATTTTACTATTCTGTGCGGGATGTCTGTCTGTTTGACAGCAAGCCATTTTTGAGCATTTCTGGAACTTAGTTTTGGTCTTTGAATTTTGAATCTTTCTCTCTGCGAAGAAAGTTGTTTGCCCCCCGCGTGTTGCATTCAAGTTTTGATTGAAATATTCTGAAAGTTTTTAAATAAATCTTTATACTACTTTGTCCCAGATTATAATAGAAATAGCAAGCTGAATTATTATTGTTTGGCAGAATGCAAAAATTATTTCCAAATCTAACCTGTGTTGTTTGAAATCACTTGTACCAAAAAGTTGAAAACGTTAAGAGATTGCAGTGTTTAGGTGTTTTTTTATAAATATTCAATATGTTATATCTAGTAGATTTTGAGTAAGGTACTTTCATTAACAATAATTGTGGGAAACAGTATTGCAGAGATGGCTGACTCCCAAGTAGCAAATATTGTCAATGAGATTTTGGTAAGTTTCTTTGTTTCCTGATTTGTGCATACTACATATGGCCATAGAAATATTCTAACCTGTCTCCTTCATTATATATAATAGAAACTCTTGATAAGTATAATAGAAACTGTTTTTGGTATGGCTTTAGGCATGTCAGTGTTGAGCATGGTGTATATTTCATCAGACATATTATTGTGGGCCTCATTTTACTTTATTCAACTTGCTGATTACTAACCTACAAGTTGTCAGGATAATATTATAAAACTATTCTGCCAACTTGTAACTTTGGTGGTACTGTCTTACAACCAAAGCTATAAGTGTTAGGTTGCACTGTTGTTGAAACAAAATGTATTAAACATTTAAGTTTTTCATATGATGGTATGGCAATTCATGGTTAGCTATGATCTCATCATCTTCCTAGCCATTTCTTATGATCTAAGAACCTAAATTAAAACATTTTCTTTTTCTGTTTGCAGCGTGTTGAAGCAGTTGAGGAAGCTTTCAGTTGCTTCCTTGTACATAAACCAGAAGAAGAAAATGAAATGTTAGCAATGTATCAGAAGAGACTGTGCGGTATCATGACCAACTTGAGTGCGGAGCTGCAGGAATCAGCATTACGCCAGTACTTGACTCTCACGGCCGTTCTGACTAACAGATACAAAATGAAACAACTCCTTGCCCTTTTGGAAACACTAGTGAACACAAATATTATTCAAGCTCGGTATGTATCTTACTGTGCACATGTCCAATAGACATGTAGCCTATTTGCACCACAAATCATTCAAAGCTGAAAGCTGTTAACTAATTTTAAATAAAGCATATGAATTATGTTAGAGAGTTTTGGTGCAAGGAGGCTTTAACTTTTGGTAAATAAATGTTATTGATTTGTTACATTTTTTTATGTTTGCAGGATGTTATGTGACTGCATTTTGACTAATGAAAAGCTCATGTATCAGAATGCTGACTTCTGGATAGAAAGTTTCAATCTGATCAGAAGAATTATAGGAGGAGTGGATTATAAAGGCGTCAGGGAAATAATGAAGGTTGGTTTAATTCTATTGTGGGACTTATTTTTCCAAAGTTGGTTTTATCTTGGTTTTATCTTATTGTGTTTTTTCCAGGGATGCAGAGAGAAAGCTCATACTCTTCCAGTGAGGTTAAACTCGAGTACAATGCCTCAGTTAAGAGCATTGTACAATGTAATTGAATACATTTTTGATCGTACTGCTTCCTTGCTGCCAGCATACTTTATTGTCACTGAGATCCAGAAGGATTATCCGGGTAATAACCACTGGCCACACTGGGTAAGTTGTATATTGTTATATTGATCTCATGTGATTACTGCATGACTGGTTTCTTACCAATCCTGTGTATTGTGTATATCATTAGATTAGAATCTCCTAGGATTTCAGTCACCATATTGTTATTGCTCTGTGATGAAATACACAAATATTTGTATGTTTCTGTTTCAGCAACTGGCTAAACTTTTGTCTAGTTTTGTGGAAAGTTTTAAACCTTGTGCCCAAATGGTTTCTATTATTGGACATTCACAAATGTTGCCTGTGGTGGAGTTTTCAGGTTATGCAGATCATCTTGTTAATCCGTGGAGATTAGATCCTACAACTTTGAAATTTTCCCTGAAGGGTAATTTGCCTTATGATGATGAACTTCTGAAACCACAAATAGCTTTGTTAAGACATGTTTTACAACAGCCATATTCCAGGGATATGATGTGCTCTATGCTTGGTCTTCAAAAGCAGCACAAACAACGCTGCATAGCTCTTGAGGATCAATTAGTGGAACTCATGATACTGCCAATGGAAAAAAGTGAATCTGAGAATGAGGATGATGAAATGTCTTCGTCACATTGGTGTTGGCTCCACTTATCATCACAGGTTATATACTTGATCCTCATTGGATTTGCTTCATTCCCCAACATTGTAATGGGTCTCCATAGCAAATTGATTGGACATGATATGAAAAAAGGTAGAGACCACCTTATGTGGGTGTTATTACAATTTATATCTGGAAGTATTCAGAGAAACCCATCATCCAATTTCCTTCCAATAATAAAGCTTTATGAATTGCTGTATCCTGAAAAGGAGCCACTACCTGTGCCTGATTGCACTAAAGCCCACTGCACACATCAAATGGCTGTAGTATGTATTTGGATGCACTTGTTGAAGAAAGCTGAAACTGAACACAAGACAATGACTATGCCACAAAATTTAAAAGTACAGTATGAGTATGTGTTCTTTTATTTATCAGAGTATTTATTGTGAAGTTTGATTTACTTAGAATACAAATGTATAAATCTTCAAGTTAAATAATGTGAATGTTTGTATCTTAGGTTTCTTCAGCATCTAATGACTTCTAATAGTACACCGACATTGATGGGCTCTGACTATCGTATAGCCTTGCTATGCAATGCATATTCAACAAATCAAGAGTACTTTGCTAGACCAATGGGTGTGATTATAGAGACACTCTTTGGAAGCCAAAAAGCTTTGCCGAATGGGAATCCAGGCACGCCTTTACCAACTGTTCCCTTGTCTATGTGTATTTTAGACAGCTTGACATTACACTGTAAGATGTCTCTAATACACTCGATAGTAACTCATGTTGCGAAGTTGGCTCAGAATAAAAGTAATATACCAGGGAACAGCATGATGGCACCGGCGTTGGTAGAAACTTACAGCCGTCTTTTGGTCTATACTGAAATAGAGTCAATGGGGATCAAAGGATTCATACGTAAGTACATTAAAAAAAACTAACTACGAGGGTGGGTCAAAAAGTTCGCGGAATGGAGGGGTTAGAGAGGGGAGAAGGTTTTTTTTTTTTTAACTGGTCTACTCGGTGACTCAATATAACAATAAATACTAAGTTTTATCCCGATCAATTCATAAACCGTTGGGATATCGCAGGATAAACAAGTCAATCGGGAAGAAAACAAAAAGCAAAAACAGATACAGCAGCGTGTCGGGTTTTCCCGCGAGTTTTTGGAGCTGTGTAGTGAGAGCAGGGATGAATTTATGAACCAAATTGTGACTGAGTATGAAACGTGGGTCCATCATTATGAACCTAAGTCGAAACAAGAATCCATGCAATGGCACAAAAAAAAATTAAAAACGGCTGAAAAGATTTTGGCTACAGTTTTTGGGATTCAGAAGGGTTTTTATTGATCGATTACAATGATAAAGATATTAATATCACGGTACAATACTTCACCCACATTACAACAAAAAATAAAAGAAGCAATTAAGGAAAAAGGAAGCGGAAAGTGGTCTCGTGAGCTCCTCTCGCGCGACAACGCAACCCGTTCACAAGAGACATGTTGCAATGGCTGCCTTACACAAATGCGGATCTGAAACTATGACCCACACTCCCTATAGTTCAGATTTGACCCCTCCTTATTATTATTTGTTCCCAAAAATAAAAAAGCGCTTCGTGGAAAGAAATCACTGATTACAAAGAAGTGTGTAAAAATTTCTGCATATTTTGAAGAGCTTGACAAATTATTTTTTTCGCAGGGATAAATAAATTATTTAAAAGGTCTGAGAACTGTATTAGGCCTATTAGGGACTATATTATACAGGAAAAATAATTGAATTTATAGTTTCAAACCCCTTCCCTTTCATTCCGCGAACTTTTTGACTTCCCCTCGTAAGCGAAATCACTAAAGTGCCAGCGTAGTAATAATCGTAAAAAAAATCTGAATGCTAACACTGAATATCTTTAAATAAAGATCCCCTGTAACTTTAGGATTAAAGATTTATCTCCAGTTTATACCTTTTTATTTGTGTGCGAAAGGTTTAAATGAGTATTATCTCTTTCAGATCAGTTGCTGCCCAATGTGTTCAAATCCCATGCTTGGGGCATACTTCATAATTTGTTGGACATGTTTTCGTATCGTATTCACCATGTGCAGCCACACTACAGGGTCACGCTGCTGTCTAACATACATTCCTTAGCTGCATACCCACAAGCCAATCAGACACAGCTACAATTATGGTAAAAACTACTAAACCTTGAACACATTGTTTTGCTAATAAATATTCGTAACACTACGCATGAAGTATTATGAGTACAAGAGCACTAAAAAGTAATCATTGTTTTATTTCAGTTTCGAAAGTACAGCATTACGTTTGATAACAAGTCTGGGCAGTTCCGGAGTGCAGCTGCAAATGTCGAGGGTGGTCTCAGAGCCCAAGTCGCTGGTCTCGTCAGAGAGTGAAGAGTTGAACCGAGTGTTAGTGCTCACTCTAGCGCGAGGCATTTACATGACGGGGGCTGGTAAGCGTTTTACATTTCTCGTAATTATAAGAAATGGCTCAATCGTAGTCCTTGAGTAATCAATAAGATTTTATTGAATGGCTTCAACGGCTATTGTAGGAATAGCGCTATTGCGTTGCGGGTCCAACAGGGATTCTAGTAGACACCTGTCCTCAACGCAATGGCACCATTATGTCCTAATAGACAAGTCGTTGGACCATCGCACGACCAAAGAAGGAAAATAAATTAAAAGTGTCTAAATGCACAACATATTCTATAGATAGAGGGCTATGCTTAGAGTTTCTTTGGCCGCTCGAATTTCCGATGAAGAGATCCACAGGAGAACCAAGGTAACCGCCATATTCTGAGGAATTGCCAAACTTAAGTGGCAGAAGGCAGGGCAGGCACGGAGCGGCTGTCAGGCTAAACAGGTCCTGTAGTGGTGATCACTTACTCGAAGGGGCTGTGGAAAGGGGTTCCGGTGACCGAAGAGATAGGGTATGCTGCGGGTATCCGCTGGATGCGAGAAACACCTTACCTGTAGCGTAGCGACGCTTTATGGAAAACCTCATAAATTTAACCTCACCTATTGATAAATTCTAGTACATACTAATGAAACTGTTTGTTTGTTTACCAACAGGCAGTGACGGTGCCGCGGTGAAGGAACTTCTCACTACGATCATGACGAACACGCCGCACATGTGGTCACAACACACGCTCCAGTGTTTCCCGCCAATGCTCGTCGAGTTCTTTGCTCAGGTAAGTCCATAATGTTAAATCCAAGCATTGAGAAACAGCCAACGCTCAGCCTAAACTGTTGGGTAGATAAGCTTGAATTTTCACAAGAGTTCATTACGCAGATGAGCACTAAGGAAGAATCATTGAAAATGCATGGAGTGTGTTAGTTAGGAGATAAAATGAAAGTTCCTCTTTTTAGGGTTCTGTAGCCGAATGGCAAAAAACGGGATCCTTATAGATTCGCCAAGTCTGTCTGTCTGTCCGTCCGTGTATGTCACAGCCACTTTATTCCGAAACTATTATGACTATACAGTTGAAACTTGGCAGGTAGATTTATTCTGTGAACCGCTTTACGGTTTTTATACAAAAATATAAGATTAAGGGGAATCCTCCCCATACATGGAACTGAAATTAAAAAATATTTTTTTCATCAAACCTATACGTGCGGGGTGTCTATAGATAGGTATTATAAACCATTTTCTCTCAAAGTCAATCGTTTGAAAGATAGATACTTCCAAAGTGATAAAATGTGCGTGTGTCCCCCTCTAATTTCTAAAGAGGAGGAAAATTCAGAAAAAATATAAGATTAAAGGACGTAAAAAAACTTACAACCAAAATTGGTTTGAATAAGACTTCTTTTATTGGATTCTTAATACTTTTATTTTATTGTTTGGTGCTACGAAACCCTATATGCGTGTGACTACGACTCGCACTTGGCCGGTCTTTTTTATACGATTTTTAGTTTAAAGTTGAATGTATCATGTTTTTTGGAAGAAGGACGAAGCTTCGGAAAAGCTGCCGATGGACAAGTCATCGGACACAATCATGTCTTGTTTACTATGAAATTCTAAGTACCTGTCCAAGATTTCACTATCATGGAATCCACGAAGCACCTTTAATTTAGACTCGCGCGTACTATTGGGGATAGAATTAAGTTACGAGATACAGGAGCCGCATTCTCTACGCGCTTACACCACCTCACTTGGCCAGAACTCGTGTCCGGACTTTGCTTCACACAGGTGCAATTTACTAATCTATCGTAATGTCAAAACATCAAGATTTCTGTGCTACATTTATGCTATTATGAATTAATTTATTTATACACATAAACCTTATCTACCTTTTGGAATAAATTCTATAAATGATGGTGATGACCCAGTGGCCGCATCAAATTCCATTGTATAGTTAAGATGAGCATGGAGAGACACGAAAAGCGCCTTTGTCTATAGATCTTTGTTCTTAGATATGTATGGAAGTTTATTTATACTGTTACTGTACTATATTGATTTATAATTACAGAACCCTGCCCCTAAAGAGAACAAACAAGTGCTCAAAAAGTCGGTGGAGGAGGAGTACCGCAAGTGGACCTCGATGGCCAACGACAATGATATTATATCGCACTTCTCGGTGCCTGGCACGCCCCTCTTCCTCTGTCTCTTGTGGAAAATGATTTTTGAGACTAGCAGAATCAACCCTGTTGCTTTCAAGTGAGTGTATGTCTCCGGTTCTTTTTATAAATGTTATTTAGCACTGTGCTCGCGATTGTAATACTTGGATAGATATCTAATGCTTAGAATTCTGCCTTGCTAAAATGATATTTGGTGTATGTGGTATTTTTAATTATTATTAGTAATATTGTTAAAACCACATTGTACTGTTAAAACCACAGGTTAGTTCTCGTCTAGTGGTCGTAAGCGAAACTGCTGAGCATGAGGTCTTGGTTCGATTCCCAGGTCGGGCAAAGTGTTCTTGAGTTTTCCATCTGGAAATTCTCAGTAGCAACCACAAAATCTAGATTTATGCCCGATTGAAAGCAATAGGCTCGCCCCTATTACATGGGACTTGAAACATAACTAAACATAACTGGCGAAATGTGCGAATACTAATACACGTCTGCCTAACCCGTCGGGTAACAGGCGTGATGTTATAATATTTATTCACTATTGCGTTTGTCATTAAAACTTTGCGACCGCTTCTATTGTAATACTGACTGTTTATTTACAGAATTCTGGAGCGAATAGGCGCCCGCGCCCTGTCAGCACACCTACGCAAATTCTGCGACTATCTCGTGTTTGAGGTCACGAACCCCGCGGGCGGGCCGCACATCAACAAGTGCGTTGACGCGATCAACGACATCATCTGGAAGTATAATATCGTCACTGTCGACCGGCTCGTCTTGTGCTTGGTAAGTCATATTGAGACAGTTACACTCTCACTCTTGGCAGAGGAGCGCTCTAGATAAACATTTGTGAAAATGAATGAACTGAAAAACAAAATGGCGGGGCCAGTTCCAATTAAGGCCAACAAATGTACAACTATTCGCAGGGAAATTTGGTAGTGACTGAAATAGTGTTAGTCGCAACGAGATTTTAAAAGTTGACTACAATCGCGTGTTGAAAGGTGCGATGAACCTGTCCTTTGACAGCATCCTGACAAACGAAAAATCGTATTTCTAAAGTATCAATCGTAATCGTTTCGAGACTAAGTAACTCTATTGAGTATTAATACAACATGTACCTACATGAGCGTGAAGATCGCTTGGAAAATCTCGTTTTTCATCTGTCGACCAACTCAGCTTGTGTAAATAATACACTGTTGCTAAATATTGAAATAAAACCAATTTACTGAAAGCTGAAAAGTCTAATGCTCTGTCCTTTTTTACATTCTAGGTACTACGCCCCAATCCGGACGGCAATGAAGGTCAAGTGTGCCTTTATATTATTCAGTTATTGCTATTGAAAGGTTCAGAATTGAGAAATAGAGCACAGGATTTCGTCAAAGAGAACTCGCCTGAGCATTGGAAACAAAATAATTGGTAATAATACTGTTCATTTGTTAATGATATTGTTGACATTTGTTTTTATTTATTCTTATATAAATTCAATACATTTTTTTAAATTCCTGTTTAAATTAATATTGAAAAAAAAAATGTTTAATACAATGCTTAAAATGCAAATGCTGTGCAATGTTTAATTTAGGTAACTGAAAATAGTAATTGTCGTATATATTACTTACAGGTACGACAAACATCTAGCATTTCATAGAAAGTACCCAGAGAAGTTCGCGCCTGAAGAGGCAGGCAATGCCTACGGTGGCCCTATTCCTGTTTACTTGAGCAATGTGTGTCTCCGGTTCATACCAGTTTTGGACATTGTTGTACACAGACATTTGGAAATACCATCTGTTAGCAAAAATTTGGAACAGCTTCTGGAACACCTTGGCTATTTGTATAAATTCCACGGTGAGCTAAGCCACGTGCGCACAGCCGATTATGAACGCGTTAGGTTACATTGGTGGTGTAATGTTGATATATAACGTAACATTATGTCAACAGATCGACCTGTCACTTTCCTGTACAATACTCTGCACTATTATGAGACAAAGCTGCGGGACAAACCGTTGCTGAAGAGAAAACTAGTGAATGCTGTATTGGGATCGTTGAAAGACGTGCGTCCTTCCGGATGGGCCACCACTGAGGCGTTCCAGACGTATCTAGCAAAGACTGATGCAGACGCGGGGTCCGGCTGGACCCCCGATCTTAACTACTATTTGAGTCTAGTCAACCGCATGGTGGACAGTATCCTTTTTAAACGCTAACATTAATATTATTTTAATAAATAATATTATTTTGTTTATTCTGAATTTAACCAACGTTTTTTCAAAATTAATCATAAAGAAAAGAAAAACAAAGATGCAACTTCATATTATAGCCATATTTTAAAGCATTATCTCACGCCTGTAATCCCCAAAGAGTCAGGGAGTGGTGTACCTAATAGTACATCCACATTTCGCCAGCTATGAAGTCAAATGTAATTTCTTGTGTTCTGTATAAAATTCACTTTAATATTCCTTAGCTTAGTCGCAGCTATGACTGGCGCGTCACACTTCCCTAACACAGACTGGCGCTTCAACGAGTATCCAAATCCCTCGGCTCACGCTCTGTACGTGACGTGCGTGGAGCTGATGTCTCTGCCGCTGGCACCCAACTTTGTCGGCAACACTCTTCTAGACGTCATCACCAAAGGCTTTGTCGTAATACCAGCCACAAAGATCCAGCTTTGGATCAATGCTGTCGGTCTGATAATGGCCGCTTTGCCTGACCCGTACTGGACTGTCCTTCACGACCGCATATTGGAACTAATGACAAACACTGATATGACGGAATGGCCCTACCCACACACACCGTTCCAACTATTTAACCTAACTACTACGAATGATGCTATGCTGGAGAATAAATACAGCCTAACTTTGGCATTGGCTCATGCGATATGGTACCACGCGGGGGCAGGGCAAATAATGCAAGTTCCTCAGTAAGTATACTCGTAATAGTTTCATAGTGTAGTTCTGGTATTTTTTATGTTTTAATAGCTCCAGAATACGGCAGAAATGATGCCTTCGTTAAAACAATCTACTATTTTGTCTATTTATGTGTTTTCAGGTTTGTCAAAGAAAAACTATCAGTGGAGATCCATACAGAGATTCAACTGCTGTACCTGTGTCACTTGGTCGGCCCTTTCTTACAACGATTTAACTCCGACTTATCGCGAGCAGTCATGGACATCACTATCACTTTGTACGAACTTCTGGCGCATATCGATAAGTCTCAGCAACATCTGCAGTACATTGACCCAATATGCGACTTGCTGTATCCTTTTAAAAACGTGCTTTAACATGGTTTTGTGCTGTGCGTTTCTATGCTCACTTTTTTCTGCTATATTTGTCATTAGATGTGCGAAGTGTGCTGTGCGAAACAGCACGTATCTGTGTCTCTGTACATCCGTTTATAATGGTTTCATGTGCTAGCCATTACAATATAAAAACTTATAACGAATTGCTCACCAAGCGACTGCACGAAAGTTTATTTGCTGTCACCGCGGCAATGCACTAAGTGAGTGTGAGAGTTATTGTAAGGTAGAATTGTACTCACACAATTTTTGTATACAGGGTGGAAACTTTCAGCGGGGGAGTACCCCCTACCTTAACCTTTGTAGCTACACGAAAATGGGAAACAATTTCACAAAATAGTAGATTGTTGCATCGAGCGCAAAGTGAGTTACTAATGCACGAATGTAAATTAACATGAGTGCATTAATTACTCACTTTAGCAAGGTGCGTAATCTACTTTTCTTTCAACTACCAATCTACCTACCGTGATAAAATATACCTACTCAAAATAAAAACTCAAGTTAATGAAAACAAAGTATCTCGCGACTTTTGTGGCAAAAATCTATTTCCATTTTTTTTTTAACTTTTCTTGCTAAATACGAAATATCAAATTTTACAATTTCTGGTACAAAATGCACGCCATTTGGATTTTATTTTTTATTTTTCGCCTAGTTGATTTTATTCAGCCGATTTTTATTTTCAGCCAGTATCTTTTTGATCAAATGTATACATTTTTTAGTAAAATAATGGAAATCTCTGTGGTAAATTAATATCTAAATAAAAAAACAGTGCATAAATGAAAAACTGTGCAACAATGAGATTTCATATAACATTTCTGCACTGTTTTGGTTCTAAGCAAAAAAGACGTCCTTTGTGATCGGTTTTGTAGTGATTAATGATAACATTGCTACGTAGTTGAAAGAAAAATAATAGATGTCTCCTAAGACCATTTTCGTGCAGCTGCAACGGTTAAGATAGTTCCCCTTATTGCCCCGCTGAAAGTTTCCATCCTGTATAGGTGACGCAGTCGTCACCTATACAGGGTATGCATATGCTATGTATATGCATATGCGGACTGCATATGCTGCAGCCATAAAATAACAGTTGAGTATCATTCTAAGACCAGATAGAAGCAGGAATGTAGTGAAAGTAATATAATTAATCCTTGGAATGGAAACTATACTTGCATAGTCAGATATAAAAATATGTTGTGAATTGTAATGCCGAATACTTAAATCACGCACCACACTTAATCGACGTTGAATCGGATCGCACCGACATTTGTCGTATTTAGTTCGGCTTGTCGGTTTGATTGCATGGATGCTCTTTCTGACCGGCTCAAGCGAATTCCGGCTCGATACATATGGATACTCTTTTAGGCTGAAATTGTAAAAGTTAATATTTCTTAACCATTCATCAGTTATCACATAAAATACATGTTCGTCGGCGACACGATGAAGAACGAAGTGGAGAGTGTGATCCGGAAGCTGCGGCCGGCGCTGCAGATGCGCTTGCGCTTCATCACGCACTTAAACGTAGAGCAGATCAACACCGCCTAGCAGAGCGACTACTACAGCTACACGCCTTCCAGCTCCAGCTCGAGCTCGGAATAAGGCGAAGCTGTAGTGGCACGTCGACCGACATCATCCCTTCGAGCTCTTACACCCTTACCAACAAACTCGGAGTGAAACTAAGCCAAACCTGAAGTTGACTCGTGTAACTACTTACGGACATACGCATGTCCGACATTTTAATGTCGCGCACTGCGGAATGCTTTAACAGTCCGCTGTATGTTGGATGGACGCACAATGTACATGTCCTGAATCAAAAAGGCTCGGATTGATCACCAATGTTATCGCGTCACGGGTTTGATACTAGTGTTAGTGTGTTACTTCACTCCATGTTTATGAGAAAGGGCTAATAACCAAGTGACTATTTTGTGATTATAGACTTTTAAACTGAGTATTTGACTTGCCGGTTGTGCATTTGTGATTCGCCTCAAGGATATACTTTCTTAGTATAATTATATACATCACGCAGTTAAGAAACTTACGATAGATATAAACTTTTTATCTGTTACCGGCCAAACCATACCATAGGGCATAGGGCACCCGACTGAATAGGGTTAGGTTAGAACTAGGACCAACCAAACCAGGTTAGAACTAGGAACTTGGTGGCAGTGTAATTGATTTGTTTGGGGTAGTATATCCTGACACGATAAACCAGTAAAACGTGTGGCCTGAAATCGGTTTTGGCCGGTATATATTTATCCAGGGTTTCAGTTTTTGAGATGAGACTCCAAAGCGAAGTCCTGAGAAGTCGAACAGATCAAAACGGTGAATCGCTGTTTAATTAAATTTAGGAGAAAACTATTAAGTAGTTTTTTTTTGCAAAAATATTGCTTTCGTTTAAAAATATTGAAAAATTTTATATATTCGCCTTGGAGGACTTTCGCAACGTTGTACCCTGTACAACATTAGAATAGTTTACATCTAAAACTATGTATTTTCATACTAACCATTTTCTTGTAAATATGGTAGGTTTATATTTCAACCATCGAGCATAAGAATAAAATACTTATAGAATAAACTAGGCAAAGAATAGATCGTAATTTGGACAAATCTGTAAATGGTATTTTAAGTAATTATCCTAGTGAAATACATTTATGTATTCAACTTATGAAATCTTATGGTTCAATGCAATAACCAAAATCACATTAAGATAAGATGCTAAGGCATTAATATTTAAATATTATTATAATTCATCAGAAACATCGAAAATTATAATAGTCTAAGATCGTCCTTCGCCCATCTGTTTACCGGATGTTTTTTTTTTAAATCTTATAACATGTACTACTTGTTAAGCTGTTTGTTAGTAATATGTATATGTATGTGCTGCTCTATTGTGTTGCTGCTGTCCATTAGCGAATAAATGTTTATTCTATTCTACTAACATATTACGGGTAAAATTAAATAAAATTGATAAAATTAAGTAAAAACTGTTTAAAATTATGAAAAATCTAAACAGAATCGTAACCTATTTAACTGGAATAATCCCATCGTGTTTGTTATAAAATTGAGTGTGTAAATTGATGAGTGTACAAACATAATACCAACTCAGGTGTACTACAGGGTTTACAGGGTATAACTGTAAACCCTGTAGTAGATAAAAAAATAGACAACCCAACGGTTCCTTGTTCCTATGCTTTGCACACTTTTTTCTTGATTTGAGATTTTTTTCTAAATTTGATTTCGGATGAAAAATATGGTAAAAAATATCTAAAAGTTAAAAAAAGCAAAACTTATTATTTTTTTTATTAGAAGGTGACTTTACTTAAATTTCATCAAGCAACCCATTTGCACAATGTTTGTTTATGTATTAAGATTTCTAAAAGTATGTTTAATTCGGTAAATAGATGGATGAAGGTCGATCTTAGACGTGCTATTAAATGAAATATTTTTTTGAATTAGTTTTAATCCAAAATCTGGTATTTTCATACAAACCATTTTATTGTAAATAAATATGGTGGGTTGATGAGACAAAAATACTTATAGATTAAACTAGGCAAAGGATAGATGAATTTGGAGAAATCTGTAATTGAAAGCAATAAGCTAAGTGAAATATATTTATTTATTCAACTTAATGATTAAGTGACTCAATATAATTATGAACTATTGCTGTTCAATGCAATAACCATTAATTAAGATGCTGAGGCATTATTAGTTAACTAATATTATAACTTGTCAGGAACAACGAAAGTTATTAGTCCAGTTTGTCTGAACAGATGTGTTATGTCCATTATTTTAGGGTCGTTCTCTTTAGTCCACACATTACCCTGGTTATTGATTTGAGAATTTGAAGGTGCGAACTTGTCAAACACTACACACTAGCATTACTTTATATGGAGATTCCTATGAAATTCAATTGTCAACATTGAAGAATTAACAATTGGCAACGTTTAGGCGCAGATTACCAGTATTTCCAAATTAGAGCATGACATGTTCTGAACTTAAAATGTTCAATTCAGAGATCAGTTAATAATAGTATGTCGTAGGTAATTTATTAATAATCTTTTAGTTTTAACCATTAAAATATATGTCTGAAGCACTCAGAAACTCTTATATTTGTCAGTGAACTGAGTTTGTCTGAAAATTTCGTTAATTCAGTGTCTAGAAGAAAGTCACATATTGAATGCATTTTTTAATTTATTTTTTATTTTTTTATGTTTTTATTATTTGGTTGTTTGTATTAATGTGATGAATTGAAGGTGTAAACATTGTACAGAATTATTGTATTAATTATTAAATCAGTATGAAGGTATGAGCTCCATCCTTCATTATTCCCAAAACAGAACAGAATATGTATGAAATAATTTTTCAAATAACCATGAACTTTTAAGGAGGTGGTGATCTCTGTTTAAAGAAAAAATGTCTTACAGATGTAATACTGCAAGGTTTAATGGTTATCAGAATTATCTGTAATGTGTAACCAACTTAAAAAAAAGAGGTTATTTATTACTGAGGCATTATCTACAAACACAGTGCTTGTTTGAGATGTGTATTAGACAAATTATTGTCTTGTCTATTTTATTAACCAATTTATATTTTGTTTTTATTCAGGGGGTCTAAAACGGCCGCTTTAGCAGAATCGTATTTGGATAATAATATGAACTAGATTCCAAATCATAAAAGTAAAATAAGCAACCCCTACTAAAACGCTAATAATCAAAATTAATAATATAATTATAATTAAAAATGTTATCAAATATAAACATTTACCATCTAAATAATTTAAATTATATATAATCACAAATTGACAATTCGAAATATAATCTGTATTCAATTCATAGCAAGCTAATGATTTATAAAATTCATATCACATTAATTACTGTGTGAAGGGTGCGCGGTGTGTGCTATACTGCAGTGTATACACAGCTGCTATACTTATATTAAAATTGAGAGATAAAATGCAATAACTACTTGGTAAAAAGTACCTAGTATAAAGCTTCATGCTTTATTTGTTGATTAAAAAATAAGGCTTCTTTTATAATGATGATCAAACAGCAAGTATTGAATCAATGTGATGATTCAAATGTATTTAATTGTTAGGTACCTACATGAAATAAGATAAGCGTGACTTTGCATAATTTAATATAAGTTTTCTATTACAATTAGTAGTGAACAAATAAATATTTTGACTGTAGTCCTGTTTTCTTTTATTGAAGCCTTTGGCGAACCCTTAGGAAAGCCGCGAATCATATTTAAGTGCGTATACAACTTACGGCATTTCATGCAAACTTTCAAGTCTTTTTTTTTTCGAAATGACTGAGCCGATTCTAATGAAACTTCGTACGCCTAAGCAGGATACATAAGTCTAAAAACTTATCAGAGAACATAAAAAATGTATGTACCTACCCCGCTCATGCATAGAGAGTTAGATATCTCTCTAGCGCGCGTAAATTGTTGCAGACAAATTCAGACAATTATCGTAATTTAAGTAGGTATTTCAAGCCCAATAGGTCTCTTTCTGTATCATAGAACGTTCCGTATTATCTAGCACAGTCTTAACAACGCAAAGATAATTATTTGAACGCCGATCAGTATGAAAGTAGCGTATCTTTCTTTATAATATCATTGGTTATTAGAATAACGTTCCAAATACCTCGGGGAGAAGAGGTGGATGGAATAAATTTCACACCCATACGCTAAATTCGCGCTTGGACGTGGAGTTCCGGACACTAGCCGTTTTATAATACAATAAAATACTAACCCTAAAAGTGGAAGGTTTAAACAAAGTGTAAACAGACCCCGCACGAAGCCATCAAACAAGCGTTCTTTACATCAAATTAAGTAACTCTACGCTAAAAATATTGCTGGGAAACGAGTTATTTTGGTGTGAAAAATCCCGTTTTCGGTTTCGGTTTAAAGAAACTTTATTCCCAATAAAGACAAATGTCACTTACTTGAGAACAATACTAAAAAACGCACATTTAAAGGTTACAAAAAGTTCGTCATCAGTACAACAAGATAGTAACCCATCCAATGCATTCATTTCTCCAGAAGGGATCGATCCGCAATTATGTGCTGGCTAAGTTGAGTTTTGAATGCATTGAAAGAGTGTAGATGTCTTATACAGGACGGTGATTTATTGTAGAGCTGTGCTCCTTCAAAGGTTATAATTTTTTTGCCATAGTTAGTTCTTGTTTTAGGTAATACTAGCAAGCTTGCTCGCCGTGTGCTACGTTGACTAACTTGTTTATATTGGGTGAGTGTTAAGTTTGAGTGAAGCTTTTATTGAGAATATTTCTGATGAAAATACAGGTGGTTTACGTTTTATACATCATATTTTGCGTCAAATCCGGTAGTTCTGATTTTTTGCAAACTTGTTTATGATGTTGGCCCAAGCCCAATGAATTATCCAAGTTTGTGACCTCGAGCGCCGAATGCAACTTTGTAAAAAAATCTAGAATTTATTTATTTTTTCAGATTTTGGCGATTATAACCCAGGACTAGATTTAGATCGTACCTTTTCGGGTCATTTTAAAGTAGACTAAATTTTCTACATTATGAGGCTAGAATTGTTTTTGTAGACCCAACAGTTTCCGAGATAAAGCCTTTCAAAGTTTATAATTTTTTCGAACTTCGCAATTTTTTGTAGTATTCTGTCGTTCTGAATGAATTTTGAGCCTGATTCTTCGTAAGCCCTGTTACACTATCGAAGCCCTGTACGTTTTATGATGGGATATTAAAAAAGAAAATGGGAAGTGTGAATGATGATGCGTTTAATGTACGTTCAACATAAAGTTAATAGATTTCTATGTTAGTAAATTGAGTTATCTAAAATCAATAAATTAAGTTACATAATAAAGTTGGTACACAGCTCGTCTAGAGCAATTATGACTCTCTCTCGAGGTGTAGAGTTGGTGTCGAGAAAAATCGCAGCTTCCTTTTCAACGTCCGGATTTTTTTCGACTATGGACATCATTTGCTTCTTTCCTTGACCAAAGAAGCAGGATGTCGAGTCACAACCACTAAACGTATGAATGAAGAGGAAAAGCTCTGGTGAAGAGGCGATGCTAATACATGATATCTGATACTTTGCCTCTTGCACATTTGTTGTAAAAAAAATCACGTTGGTTCAAATAAATAATGGTGTGAATTTTTTGATCGAAATCAATTAGCAAATCAATGTCCTCACCAACGACTGCCACTACATCATGGCAACAGCTACAGCTGTAGTCATGATGAGCCTGTCAGCATCTTCCTCTGCTTGGAGTAGGTACTTGAATGTTGCGATGTTTCACTTATTTGTTAGCAGACGAATCCTGTTTTGCAACCATGGCACAGGTTTTCAACTGAAATTCTTGTCAAATTGAAAAAAACAGGATTCGTCTGCTGACAAATAAATGAAACATCAAAGATTATCTCTGGCGATGAGTTTGACTTGGCTCTTCGAAGATTTTAGGGTAGGGGTACTCGTAAGATATAAACGTGTTACAGGGGGATCGCATTCATGCTTTCACACGAGCAACACTAGCACACTCCATGAGAGGTAATGAGAACTACATCCCGATAAATTGCGAAATTCGTAAAAATAATGAATTTAAAAAAGCCTTAACTCGGCAACTTTTGGGTCTATAGAAACATTCTTATAGCAAATTTGACCTCTGACATTTCGGTGACCTAGCGCATCGCCCATTGTCTAAACTGCAAGTTTTAAGGAAATACCGCAAGAGTCAAGACTAAAGTCTGTTTTTTAATCTCAGACTAAATTGACACGTCAAACTTACAAATAATGCCGCCAGCTCTTTTGTGTAGTGTTGTGCCTACGATACCGGTTTGTTGAATCGTAACTTTTTATATTTATTAGACGATTAGACAAAAAATTACAGATGCCATCAGTGTTCTTAGTACACCGTAAAACAGATATATAAACCCTTTTGTCTTACAAAACGGTAGAACTTTTAAAAATTACGGCAATTATTGGAACTTGATACCAACCATACCAATTTAAAAAATAATTATGATATTAAGGTGGAAGCGCAAGGGTAGCCCGCGAAATTTAAATTTTCTCAAGTTTATTGCAATTTGAAGGTCAGTGTCAAGTTGTATGTTGATGAAAATATGAATCGCGCCAGTAACACGGATGGAGTTACAGAATTATAATCATTCAAATCATCAATACAGCTCTCCAAGTTCATATAATCTCAAAGAGTGACTTTTTCATGAAATAGCTATTGAATGTGATTATATGAACTTGGAGGGTTGTATTGATAATTTGAATGATTATAATTCTGTAACTCCATACGTGTTACTGGCGCGATTCATATATTCATCAACATACAACCTGACACTGACCTGCAAATTGCAATAAACGTAAGAAAATTTAAATTTCGCGGGCTACCCTTGCGCATCCACCTTAAGGCAGTTAGTGTGTGATTTTGAATACGGCAATCTTAAATTTAACAGAAACAACACTGGACGCCGTTTTATTTACCTAAAAAAAACAATACTACTGATTTTATTAACGGTGATTTACGGTAGTGGCACATCACTATTTAAGAATTGCAAAGAACTGGCAACCCACGTAATGTCAGTTTAGTCTCGAGGATTAAAAAAGGGTAGGCCGCGAAATGTAACTTTTTTTGATGAAAATATGAATCGCGCCAATAACACGTATGGAGTTACAGAATTATAATCATTCAAATCATCAATACAACCCTCCAAGTTCATTTAATCCCATTGAGTGACTTTTTCATGAAATAGCTATTGAATACAATATTATAGTAAAATCTTAGTGAAACTTTAGGTACTTTTCAATTAAAAATGTTTCTTTGACACATAGCATTTGACGTCACTACCGGAATCGATGCGTTTTGGGTTTGCGTTCCGTTTCACCAAAAACACGCTACAAAAAATATTAAATTGTAAAAAAAAGTGTTGTATTAGAGAATTAAACAAGTGTACCACAGTATTTTTAGGGGCCAATACAAGGCATTTTTATGAATTATAAAGAGTTTTGTATTTCTTGCATATACCTACCCTATTGTTTGAACCACAAACTTCGCGTAAATAATTAACATAAGACGGGATAGCCGTGAATACGCCACGCTATAAACAGCTTAACTCTTTCGGTCGCTTGACTCATTAGTACATGATCTACATCGCACTCAACATTATCAGTATTTGCTCGAAACTGCCAGGTTCTTGGTAACAGGCATTATTAAGCGCGTTACGCGTTAACTTTTTTCTTTTCAATAATGTGTAATGAATTTCGGTTAAACTGAAGCCCCCTATTTACGAAGCCGAATTAAAGATGTATACACGGCGACACATCAATCTATGCATTTCCACTTTTCCAGCACTTAATTGACTTAACATGGCCTCGCATTGTATGTTACATTGAGTGTTCCCGCGTTGCGTACTTGTTTATCACGTATTTTTACTAATATTCACGAGTCTGGTCTAGTTTGAGCCATTCCTGATTAATTATGACTTGAAGATTCTGAGTAGCAACTAAGATCATAATTGTTAGTACTTGGAAAAAAAAAAGTAAATGTTTTTTAAATGGTTCATGTGTAGTTTTAAGGAAAATATTGTAATGAAGTATCTGAAGTTTACACTACGTTGTTATTTGTAATAAAATAGTCTTTTCATGAAGTTATTGGTACTTTAAAGTATAAAATAAAATTATTGACATGACCTTACTTGACAGTGGCGCCATCTGGTGAGCTCAAAAACGTTAGCCTCATTAAAGATGTTTACTATTAAAAAAAAACGAACTTTTGCTTATTTCGCTTGTACCCAATTCATAAAAAAAGTTGTAGGTAGGGCACTATTAAGAAGTAAATAAGACTGCAATGCAATGTATTTCCTTCAATATTTTTATGAAAATACTGAATTTACGTCCATTATTTGTTCATGTTAGTTATCCCAATCAAATATTTGGGTAATGGAGTCGCCGCCTTTTTCAACACATTCTGAAGCACCTCCGTTAAGCGAAGATAGTGGTCTTATAATTACAAGTGGTTCTTTTTCTAGTGATTCTGCCAGTGGATGGCATCACGTTGTATCCGAGGTGAGTTATTCACTAGAAATTTTCATCACAAATTATATTATTTCATTATATGCCGCTTGGTAGTGTATTTATTTTATGTTTAAATTATTTTCTGTAACATTTTTTTATAATTTTATGGCAATTTGGTCTCTAATTTAGAAGCTAAACGCGTTGTAAACAATGTATCTCCAGAATGATTCTGACTTTGTATACTTTTCGATTCAATAGTCCAATTATGTGGATAGAATTTCCACATATTTGGACATGGGTTAAAGGCAAAGTAATCACAAACGAATAGGAACTAATCAAGTAATATTATAGCATGTTTATGTAATTGTATTTTCGTGTGGGCGAAGGTTTATTTTACTTGTATTCCCCCCAAATAAAAAAAAGAAAACGTATCAGAGTTAAGTAATGCTTATTCTGAATTAGTTTTCTCATTTTTGTAGTTTGTACTTAATTGTTGTACTAGGGTAATGACATTTTCCTTTATAGATTGATTGTTTTGTTGTTGATGCTTATAGTGTGTAGGTAATTATTTTTACATTTAAATTATATTTAATACTTAACCAGCTGTTGCTTTTTATTCTTAATGTACAATATATATTGTTTTAATCAACAATTGTATGAACTTAGGAGACAATCAACCAAATAAAAGTCACCTCTCAGCCACATGTATTCACCATAGGAGCCAAACAGTCAATAGTTTAATAATATACATGGAGCTGTCTAACAGGCATAGTTTACTCCTTGAATAGCATCCATATTAACACTAATGCGAAAGCAACTATGTCTGTTACCTTAGGGTGCCATAATGACAGAAAAGACTTGAATGAAATTTAGTACACAGCTAACCATTATCTGGGTTAGGTTATTAAATGGCAGGCGAAGCAACAGCTAATAAGTACCTAAAAAAAAGATCAAATATCAGAATTTAGATGAATTTTAGATTTCACATAGGCATTTATAAAATGTCGAGAAAAGGTACAATACCGCAAGGGGCAAATGTAAACTTCTTGGTCTATTATAAGAATGTTATGCAATAAGAAAGGACACTGCTGAACTGTCAATTGTATTTTACTAATGATTATGTTTCTCTTAGGTGTTGAATTATTATTTATTTTTACTATATTTCACCTGCTTTGCATTATTACAGTTGTTGCCATATTGCCAGTTGTTGCACGCATTGTTATATATGCTTAGCTACTCACAAAACATCAGCGAATGCAGTCAATGCACAAAATAATATGACAACCCCACAATCTAACAAAAGCTGGTTGGTCCCAACTGATTGATTTAGTTAGGACGTGAGCTAAGGGCTAATTTGTCCATTGTTTAAAATTATACATACATACTAATTGATTTTGAAAGGAAAAACTAAAAATCTGAGGCTAAATGTCTGATAACACTTAAGCCTTTTCTTTGAAAATGATTTGTATATGTTGCTACCTTGATGCTTGAGTTATTAGACAGTGGTGAACCTAATCATACACCCACATTTTGGCAGTTAAGTCCCATTTAATAAGAGGCCTTTTGCCATCAACTCTGCACAAATCAGGACTCCATGTCTGCTACTGAGAAATTCCCGATGGGAAACCCCAATAACACTTTGCTCCACCTGACAATCTCCAATCTAAGACCTCAGGCTCCGCATTAGCGCTTGCATCAACTAGACCAACGAGGCAGCTAAAATTATGATGGAGAATACAATGTGAGAATGATCAAAGAATCAAGAAAAAGAATTTATTATCTACTGGCTACTTTCTCAAACAAGCAATCTATCATTATGTAACTTAGCCCCACGCGATGAAAATGATAGCTCTGCGAAGGATATTTTTAGATCATAAAACTTATTGTATCTTTGTTACATTTATACACATTTAATGCAGTAGAAAACAAGCAATCATTTCTTTGTTGTGTTTCTGTGTCAAGCTAATGGCCATGTCTCTCTGTACAGTTACAAGAAAGTGACTTTGATGAAAAGTCATTATCACTATGCGAATCAACTGAAACATCAGAACGTATGTGTGGTGATTTTTTCAATACTGTGAAAAAAGGACCTGGAAAAGTAATACTTACTACTATAGAACCACCACCTGAATTTCAGGTACCTATGTTGTTACTGAATCTATATCTAGGTACTTTAAAGGTAGCATATAGTAATAATCTCCTTAATTGGGAGAATGGGTTGACAAATTCAAAATGATTCTCACTAAATGAAAATGTCTCATGTTAGGGGTTAAAGTATGAAAGTGCCGATTTGTATGGACCATTTCGTGAAGTGATATTTCCATTCTAACTTTTTTTTTGGAAACGTCTGAACCGATTATGATGCAATTGCAAACTATAGTTAGAGTGAAAAAAGCTGTGCTGCACTGCGTATCTTAAATTCTCAAAACACAGTCTATGACTAAAATATACCTACTTGAAGTAGTGAATCTGATGGCACATTGAAACAGGTGTTTTGAGACACTACCCTATGAGGTATGCAACTACTAGTACGGTTTTTAAAACTCTTAAAGGTACGTAATTTAACAATGAGTCCAATAAAAATGGAAATAAGGAAAAAATATAACTATATGTCAAAGTTGCAAACAGAAGAATAAATGGCAATTTCATAATTAAAGACCTATTGATATTGTTTAAAGCCTTTCTGATTATAGGAATACTATACAAAACTAGACATCTTTATAACTTAGTTGTTTAAAAAACATTTCCATTTTATTGAGTCAAGTGTGTTTTTCTTTTGCAGGATAGCCCCGCTGCGGATGACATAGAGAAATGCCCGGCTGTGCACGTGCCTCCGACTGTTGTCTTCACACTTGACACGGCTGACAACAAAGCCATAAACACAAGGCACCTTTCGCCTATGTACCCAAGAAAATTTAAGCCTGAAGCGCTATATGAACGGCGTCAATGTTTGAACCATAGGTTCGCGAGTCCAAGACTTCTTCACTTGAGTCCCTGTCGTGTTAATCGTCCTTCTTCAAGGAATTCGCTGTCATCAAGATTGTCCAGCAGCCACAACTCTCTGGTAACACAGTTCCAGGCTGATGACTCTAGTTTCATTACTCAGGCTATCTCACATGATACGCTGACTACCAAAACCTCAGATATAACAGATATGTACAATGTCCCATTCGATAGCGACATTTATGCAGTGCCCATTGATATGGTACGGCCTAGTCAAAGCAATATAAGAAATAAAGGAAAAAAACCACTAAGAAATATCAAAAAACGTGGCAAAAATACAATGCAAACTACTGCTACTAATACCCCAACTGATAAAAATCATAAGACAAAAGAAAATAACAGAACTAAAGATGTAATAAAAACTAAAAGACATAGCTTGCCTAGTTCGTCTTGTAAGAAAAGTACGGGTGACTCCGATACTGACTCATTGCATTTAACCTTGCGCGAAATGAGAAAATATTTACATACTCTTTATTCTAGTTCAAGCGATTCGGAATGTCGAGCTACTATTAATAAAAAGAATAATCCCATAGTGAGCAACGTTGGCATACATGCAAAACATATAGGGAAAGAGGCCAGCTCCACTGTATTTTTGAAAGAAAGTAATGAAATAACTAGAACTGTGGAAACGAATAATAACCATAGGAAAGCGAACAAAAATTCATTTGGAATGAATAGTAAGAACAAAAAGCATAAAGAAAACATTCCGAAGGATGTAATCGAAATAGAGAAGAACGATAAAGTCGTTAAGAAGAATATTACAAGTCAAAACCAAAAGGCTAAAATGTCTCCAGTGAGGATACTATCAATTAATTTAAAGCAGAGTTTTTGTAACTTGTTTCGCTGGAGACGCCAGCCCGCGGCTGAGAGCGCGGCGGACGTGGAGCGAGTGAGCGAGAGCAAGGAGGAATCGCCGCCCGCCGCCGTGCGCCGCGCGTTGCCACCGCTGCCACCACCGACGCACGCGCGCCCAACTGTGCGCCGCACCGCCACTGAAGAAGACACTGTTATGGACTTCGCCACTTCCATACAGAAAGTTAAAGATGTAAGCACTTATTTCAATCGTTAAAACAAATAATATTGTTGCTGCAAAGCCCTTTTGGTCAATATCATATAACATTATAATATTTCATTCCAGTATGGTTGGTATTGGGGCCCCCTATCGGTGGAAGCTGCTGAAAAAATTCTGTCTAATGAACCAGATGGTTCATTTATCGTACGTGACAGCAGTGATGACCATTATATATTCACTCTAACATTTAAGTTAAATGGTCTTAGACATGTAAGGATTGAACATGATCAGGGTAAGAATTATTTGAATAATTTCCACAGTTTTACCAAAGTTGCCAAATCAATACACATTCTTAGGTCCTAATAGAAATGTAATTTATCTTTGACATAACATGGCTGTATTAGCCAGTTTTGAAGATTTCTTTAGAATCTCCTTGGCTCTAAAGAAATACGTACCTACGTAAATAATAATATAATGTTTTTCGCTTATGCATAAGAAAAAGAAGGCGCCAAGGTGTGCTCTAGAGTCGCTGCTGACAAATTGTTTTGACGGCAACAAAGACCTCGCTCATACCCAGTGCGGCTGTAGCGGCATGTCGTGTAGCTCACATCAAAGGACCATGGGGAAATATGATATTTAAAATACCTGGGTTCTGGTATGTTGCTTTGTGAGCTTCCAAAGAGAGTAATTGGTTGAGGCTGAAAGATTGAGCGATTCAAGCTGGGTTTCTAGGGTGTTATAATGCTAGTGTGGTAGCGGCTTCTTTAAATGCCAATTTTTATCCCGTGATCGCGGAATTTCATAATTCTTCTGCGTGTATAAAATGTAATACTCAAAAGCATAATGGATATTTATAAACTATTAGCTTATGCCCGCGGCTTCGCTCGCGTGAAGTTCGATAACTGTTCCACGTATAATCCAGGTTATAAACTGTCTATTTGCCAAATTTCATCCAAATCCGTTCAGTAGTTTTCATGTGAAAGAGTAAGAAACATCCATCCATCCATCCTCACAAACCGCATAATATTATTAAGATAATATTTAAAACCAGCAAAAATTTTTTGGACAAGTAAAAAAAACAAACTAACAATCTATTTAAATTAAAATTTTGATGCTGAAATATCAAATAAAAGAAAATGGTAAATATGACTGGGCATAATTCATTTGAAGTGAAACAATAAAATGAAAAAGTAACTATTTATACACCGGAACTTTTCCCGTACTGACGCGCGCTCCATGTTCGTCAACACTCAAACTTTAGGTAATCATTAGACTTTAGGTTATGATTAGAGATCGGATATGCATCCGAATATCCGATCTCTAATCATAACACGTTTCTGGCTTAAGAGTCACTCTTCCAGCATGTAGGTTTTGGCCAGCAGGCCAGGCGCTCTCCGTATTTTAGGTATGAAGCTACAAGTACGTGGCGTGGTCGACGCGTAGACCGAAATTCAGTTGAGTTTAGAGTACTCATTCAGTGTAAGATCGAGTCAAACTTTTCAGGTTTTTTTAATAGTAATTTAGGTTCGAGTGTCATACTTGTGTGCGTAGGGTTAGGAGTATTATGTCCTTATGACTGCTTAAGTATCTTGACCCGGCTCGCATGGTTGCGACATGCGGGATGTGTGCACCGCAGTTATTATGCCGACTGTCTTGACGGCCAATTGCCAAAAGCCTCGACCAACATTTGAGGAGGCTCTCGCCAGGCAACTGGATCAAGGGTTTGATCCAGAGATCGGTACTACTGGACAGCTGGACTAGGAGCCCTGACCACCGGTGGCTCGGTTCCTATTTCTGCTACCGGTGGGCTATTAACTTTATATGTTTAAATGCTTGTTTGTTTTTTTACTGAAATATTTAAAAATATAGTCGGAAAAACTATACATTGGAAAAAAAATGTAATAAAACGTTTTATGTTTAATTTCCAGGTAATTTCTGTTTTGGTGGCTGCACTATGTTTAAAGCTCAGACTATAGTAGAATTCATAGAGAATGCAGTAGAAACATCTCGCAGCGGACGGTATTTGTTCTTTTTGAACTTGAGGCCCGTGCTTGGGCCAGTGCGAGTACAACTGCTGTATCCGGTATCAAGGTTTAAGCGTGTACAAAGTCTTCAGCATATGTGCAGGTAAGCAACATATTATTTTATCAAATGAGGGGGAAACCGGTAAAGGGACCAGCGATGCGCTGTACTACTTGAGATCACCCAATCTATTTTATGGGGATTAGTTTTCATACTGAGTACTTCAATTGGACCATTGTACGTGGGCCATGGCGGCTATCTTTGGTCATTCCAACCAGCCTCCTCCAAAAACTGATTAGGGCTCCCTATCTCCTCTCGGATAATTCTCACACAGTCCGCGTAGTAGACGGTGTTGAACATTCCCAGATGGCTGGACATGTGCGACTCGGGTTCCGAAGTCGGTCTTTAATGCATAATTGTATATTCTTAGATCTTTCGGGCCTGGTTAGTCCCACTGTTCTCCTCTGAGTATTATGCTGTAGTGCTTTTGAAAGTAGTGTAGTTTCGTGGCTTTGCCAAATGGTGATGCAATTATTGGTTGCCGTTTATGCGTATGTGGTTGACTCTAGAGTCATTGCTCAGGGTACCGGATATGCTGAGCCTAATGGTGGCCAGCGCCTCTGCACGATAGGTGTAAAAGTTGCATTCCTAGCATTGCTTTCTTGGCGGTAGTGGGTTTGGTTCTCATACTGTTAATGAAATCAAAGCGCAGCTGTTCTTCCAGGTATATTTAGGCTGCGCTCATATCTGTCCTGGGCGACCAGATTATTGAGCCGAATGTGATAATTGGTCGGAAGGCTGTGATGTGAGGCTCAGGGCTAATGTTTCGGTTTCAGCCAAGCAGTAACACAGGGATATGCGAGCTTTTGTGGTTATGTAGTTGGAATGTTTTGCCCAAGTCAGTTGTTTGTCCAACAAGGTGCTCAGATATTTGGTCTCAGTTAATATGCTTAGAGTAGTTCCAAAGAAACGTGGTACATAATTGTAGAACTGCCATCTTCCTCTTTTTTTGTGAAAATAAATCACTTCGGTTTGAGTGGGGTTCACTGATAGTTGATATTCTTTGCGCCAGTCCTCTGGCGCAAAGAATGTCCTCTACTATCCTCGAGGCTTGACGCATTAGGTTGCAGTGTTTTCAAAGTGCCGTTTATTATTATAGTAATGTCATCAGCGTAGCCCATGGTGAAGTAGCCTTGAGAATTTTGATGAGGCTGTACACCACAAGATAGACGATCCACGAGACGTAGATACTGTATACTCTGTTACTCGTGTAAGATTTAAACAGGCGCATTAATCATACACTATAATATAGGGGACGGGGGTCTAGAATACATAGCATTTAGCACATCCGGTGCTTAACTAGCTAAGCAAGCAATAATAAAAATGTTCTACCATGCAAGTAATTAATCCTAACACCTCCAGGGAAATACTATATGGCTGTAGAATTCACTGTTCCTGAAGTTATGCAGATAAGCGTTGGTTGATGACGAGTTTATTAATTATTGTCTTGTATATCGTGCAGAAAGTTCAATCAGTAATAGCTTAAACTCTGTAACCTATTGACATACGTAAAAGCAACGGTTAGTTCTTTAATTTAGTTTTCACTTCAATTGTTAGTAAATTACTGCATACTTCTGATTGAACAAATTGGACACAATCTACAGTTTTAAAAACAAAAAATACCAGCATTCATTATGAGATTCTTATCACTACAACTAAGCTATCCGCGTTTTGAAGCGTATTTCACTGAATATCGAAATACAATAAGATCAATCAGCGAAGCACTGCTAGAATACCTGGCCACAACTACCAGATGACAAACATGGTTGCTTGTGAACGTCGATCAATGAAGGATATTAGTTAAACAGTTGCGAACCTAAGAAAGTTCTTGGACTGTTCGCCACGCGGTGGCTGTAGTTGGGACATTCACCGGGACTTGTACGGCCTCCAATTCGAGCATGTTGGTGATGGTGATCCAGGCACTCATGGTCTAGTCTATGCAGTGTCTTTCTAGGGCCAAGTTGATACTTTTGATCATGGTTTTGTCAAAGGCCCTTGATCTCAATGAAGATGGCCAGTGAAGAGCATTTGTGGTCTACTACGCATTCCGTCTTGGAAACCATGCATGTTGTTGTTCATGAAGTGGTTTAACATGGAGATTTGTCTGTCACAGAGTCTCTCGAGGGTTTTCAGTAGACAGGATGTCAGGTTTATTTATAGGTCTATAAGCATTGGGTTTGTGTATATTCGGTTTTGCCAGGTTTGGGTATGAAAATATGTCACCCTCGCGTCATGCGAGAGCTATATATCTGAGTGCTAGGCAGCTCGATAGAACTTCACCAACCATGGTGTCAGATAATCTACTCCTCATTGTAATAGGGCTGGGAAGAGGCCACCCAGACTTGCGAATTTATATGGCTGAAATATGTTGATCGCCCACTTTATCCTGCCTTCTATTTAAGAAACAATAAAAAATAATAGTAAGATCTGCTGTAAAAAACCCATTATTAAAGCAATTCAGGTATATATATTTTAATTAAGTGTGCATTAAAGAATAAGAATGAAAAAGGAATGCTAAGTTAAGTTTTTTCAAAAAATTCAATTAAAAATTTCAGTTTTGATATTTCCAGGTTTGTGATATTAAAGTACGTACGTCGAGACCTCGTCAGTAGCCTACCTCTGCCGAGGCGGCTTGTAGACTACTTGAGTGCAACTCACTACTACTCGGAGCTTCTCGCAGACATGTGATCGACTCCAGGATGTAGCGTAGCCATCCTGTCGGCTGTGTCAATAACCCGTGATGTATTACAAGATCTTATCCATGCAACAAGGTGACTATTTATATTAATTTATGATATTGTTATTAATTTCTAATGATTTTTTCAAATTGTATAGTTGGATGATATTTATTTTTTCTTTGAAAATGAATGATGTTTCTTTGAATGAACTAAATTTATTTGTATTTAAAATGTATAATTGTATTTAAACATTTGCAAGTTTTCTGATGTAATTAATATTCGTGTATTTAAATTTAATATTTCACCAATTCGCTGATAGTAAATATCAGAATTATCCTGATTTATCTTTATCTGTATGGTGGCTAACAACACTCGTAAAAATACCTACCTTACATTTGTGTTGCTGATGTAATCGTGTGGAAATATTTTCCGCAACCAGTCATTCACGTACATCGTACAATACACCAGCTGTGAGGGTTGGACAGGTTCCTATGTGACGATAAAAGTCCCGAAAGTATACCAATCGACTTTTTCAATTAGACGCCCAGTGGCAGTCTTTCATAATTTCGTATCAAAATTCACATTATAATATTACTGAAAGTACTGTTTCAGTTGAATTACAACAAACCGTCTGAAAATAACGTTTCAGCTTAAATGACGAGAGGTCTAGGCAGAGATTAGAAAATATTATAATTTCTTAGTTGTAAAATGTGAGTGAGAATTCACATGCCTGGGCTCGCGAACCAATGAATCATAAGTTAATAAACTACGTACAAATATATGGGAAAACAAGCAATTCTAAACATTAATGTGTATTAACTTTAGAGGATAGTTCTGTCGGTGGTTGCGTCCTTAGCATGTTAGGACATCCGTATTCGCAGGGTTGCTGATGCTGTCAGTGAATTCGGCTTAGTTCCTATGACAAGAAATCTGACGAACGTTTTTCGTCAAGAGTATTCAAATGCAAATATCATATAGTTTTCATAGTGTGCGCTAACTTGCGTTTTCGTCTTTGAACACTTCTATGGTATGGTAGACGCGTGTCATCATGTACTGTCATGGGAACCTGGCTTAAGAGAATGTCAAATTATCTCAATTTAAAACGACTAACTGTAAAACGTCGTTCGTTTTTTTTTTGGGACTGTGCTATGGTTCACACGGGAGGAACTGCGGGTGTGGTCACAAGAGAGCAGGCGGGAGCTCCATTCGGAGTTTTCGCAATTTCAAGCATTCGTTCGAAATATCGTA
Source organism: Eugnorisma glareosa (assembly GCA_947578425.1). NCBI lineage: Eukaryota > Metazoa > Arthropoda > Insecta > Lepidoptera > Noctuidae > Eugnorisma > Eugnorisma glareosa. The sequence continues at coordinate 28,434,668 of OX387957.1, forward strand.
GAGAAATCTGAAGACTTCCTCTTGACAACGAATACCATGTGCGCGTGCCATATCCAGGGGATGCACGTAAAAACGTGTGTACTCGTATTTTAGCGGGTGAAGGTTCCCCCCACTAGGATAAGTGAACTGCCACCAACCAAAAGTAGGCCTATATCCTATCTCCCTGAAATGAAGTCTCTTGCAGTGTTGAATGTCGTGCCCACCTGCACGGCACTGAATACCAGTAACATCTCTGGTATCATCGTCAAGGTTGTTATTTGGAGGGTATTTAGATACTCACCTGCGGGTAGAGCATTTCTCGGATACAAATTTATTTGTTCGGCTACCCAATCCAGCTGGTACAAATAAAAACGTATTTGTTACTAAACATACCATATTCCACTTGTATTTGATGTTGTGGCCGATAACTACAGCGACATGAACATGTTAACAACAGACAAAAATAAAAAATAAATGTATTAATATAATAGCCTCGCCGTAAGAACGTATAACTCCAAGAAATCTGTAGATATTCTCTTTTAAATGAAAGATGTATATAAGTGCCTGTGCATTTTACACTAAATATTATAATAGATCTAAAAACAGTAAATATTCTTTATTTTTATAATGAACAAATTTTTCACGATTTTGCTAAATAGAAAAGAATGTCGCTTTTAACGGATATTCATCTCCATAAACAGAATAAATAAATGTACCTGCAGCCAGGTTGCCAGGATACTGGAGTAGTTTACTTCGGTTTCCATAAGTGCGATATATAAACTTGAGTAAGAGTGTAGGAATACCGAACTCTTTTGTTGCAGTGTGATGCTGTGCTTAGAACCGTTTATGCAACATGCGTTTAATATGCCATTTTAAAATTTTATCACGTGTATCGTAGTTTGCAAAGAGCGTTTCATACCAAGCTCAGTGTCTGCTGTTTTAATGGCTGAAGTGAAAAAAATGTCCAGATCTATGAAACTATGTGTAGATTAGTTGACAAACGAGTCACGACCTCTGCCGAGTCATTTGAGGTCTACGGGCGTGATGCTGAGTTGGCAATTCAAATTTTCTTACGGTTTTTGCAATTTGCACGTCAGCGTCAGGTGGTATGTTGATTAAAATGTGATTAGCAGCCGTAATGAATATGGCTTAGTTATTATCATCAACACAACTCCTTTATGTGCGTTTAATCCCATTGAATAAATATTACATGAAAAAGTAAATACGTGTGTATAACAACACTAGCCTTTGCCCGCGACTTCGTACGAAAAATAATAATTTCACGTGACAAAATGTAGCCTATATTTTAAGTTATGCATCTAGCAGTAGAGCGGTGAAAACTATGTTCAAATCCATGCAGTAGTTTTTGCATGATGCGCGTACAAACAGACAGACAGACAAAAATTATAAAAACTGTTGTTTTGGATTCTGTTGCTCTAATAATGACATATATATGGGGGCATATATATAAGGTGTACCTATTCATACACGAAATCTTTTAAGGGGTCATTGTACTCATCATTATGAACAACTTTCACTATGGGACCAACCCCGAAAAAGCGAAAAAAAAATCAGCTGTTCAGTACATTTTGACAAGTTAATGCGATCATATTGTAGGGAACAGCTGATTTTTGAGAGAGATCGGCCTGTTCCAATTTTATTATATGTATAGACACAGCCTGATACTGACCGGCAAATTTAAAAAAAACGTAAAAGAACGTGAATTTTGCGGGATACCCTGGGGCTTCCACCTTTAATTATCAGTTATCATGAAATAGTTTATGTCGAAACCTTGTCGTTATATTTAACAACACAATGGTTAATTCAGTTTCAACATTATCGGATTGATGGCCTTATTTTATACCAGTATATCTATACTTCTATACTAATATCTATACATATAATAAAACAGTAAAAAAACTGTGTCTGTACATTGAATATATTAAAAAAATAATTATTGAGGGGGGTTTGGAAACAGTAATAGAGCACGAATCCAAAAAAAAAATTCTGTCTGTTTGTCTGTATGTCTGTTTGTTTGTACACGCTAATCTTCGGAACTACTCGACGGATTTAAATGATTTTTTTTTTGTTGTAAAGGTATCAAATCTGGGCAACATATAGGCTATAATTTATCTTGGAAACTTGAACATCTGATGCAGCACCGCAACAGACCAGCTAAACTATAAGAGATACAAAAATGGTACCATAGCAAAAATTGTTCCACGTGATGAGCATTTTCTGCTAAGAGAATAAATTTGAAGATCTGGAACACCTGAAGTGGAACTCCAAGAGCCCAGCTACACTATAACATATATAGGAATGACGTCTTAGCAAGAGTTGTTCAGCCTGATGAACACTCTCTGTTGTCGTATAAAATTTGAAGACCTGGAACAGCTGATGTGGAACTCCAAGAGCCCAGCTACACTATAACATATACATATAGGAATGACGTCTTAGCAAGAGTTGTTCAGCCTGATGAGCACTCTCTGTTTTCGTATAAAATTTGAAAACCTGGAACAGCTGATGTGGAACTCCAAGAGCCCAGCTACACTATAACATAATAGGAATGACGTCTTAGCAAGAGTTGTTCAGCCTGATGAGCACTCTCTGTTGACGTATAAAAATTGAAGATCTGGCACACGCGTTGTGGAATTGAAAATTAAAAAAAAAAACAAAAATGAAGATCTGGAACACCTGATATGGAAATCAAAGCTATCACTATTTTCACTGTATAATTATAAAATAACATAAGCTGGGAGTATCTCCACGCGGTGAAGGCGGTAACAGTTTAGGACTGATTTTCGATGAATCATTGAAAATTTGACTCTACTGGCCAAAACTCCCATTTATTATTTTATTTTATCAAATAAATAAGCCTTCGGGCTTATGTTATTTGAGTGTTTAATTTCCTTTTTCATTTATTTTCGTGACACGGTAGCCTACCCGGTAAAGCAGGGGAGCAGTCAATTAGATTTTAATTGACCAGGTATCTTCAGAATTAAACTATAACTATGTCTAGAAAGAGGTCAAATCTTTCCCAACGTTCCAAAGGAGCTAAAAGATTGAGGATCATAAGATCCCAAGAATCTACCGAAGAGCTTCAGGAGAGACTTGATGCTGTTCGAGAACATCAGGCTGCAACTCGCTCCGTAGAAACCTCTTCGGATCGCGAAGAACACTGGAACACCTGATATGAAAATCAAAGCTATCACTGCATCAGATGTTCAAGTTTCCAAGATAAATTATAGCCTATATGTTGCCTATGCCATATAAAAATGGTGTCATAGCAAAAATTATTCCATGTGAAGAGCATTTTCTGCTGTGTGAATAAATTTGGAGATCTGGAACCCTGTTGTGGATCTCCAAAGCCCAGCGACACTATAACATATTAAGGAATGACGTCTTAGCAAAAGTTGTTTAGTCTGATGGGCATTTCCTGTGGACTTACGAAAATGAAAGATCTGGAACGTCTTCAATCGTCTCGCTCATCCAGTTGTTTTCCCGTCCCCGGGCCTCAGAATTCTACATCAGACGTTTCAGATCTTCGATTTTCTTGACGACCCCGTTGTCGCTGGCAAAAGCAACAGGATCCGCGTACGAAGTCGCGGGCAGAAGCTAGTCATAAATATGTTACTTCCGGAACTACTGATCCGATTGCGAAGATTCTTTCACTAATGGAAAGCTACATTATCCCCGAGTGTCATTGGCTATATTTAAAGCTTTGCCATGTGATAATTTCCGACCATAACTCGAGCGCAGTCGCGCGATAAGTCAGTAAATAAATATCGTATGTTTAGTCGCTTCAGGCGTTGTTAACTCAACTTAACTCGTAAATTCGAGAGCGTAGTGTTATCTGAGTATTTTATTGTCAAAGGCAACTATACAAACGTTAGTATATTTTAATAAGCCGTGGATAACTCGCAGGAAATATTTAGATACGCTCTATACGTGCGCTGAATTGCGTTGATAAATATTTTTTTAATATGTATTTCCTATGATGGCTTCATGGGGAGGGCCGCGTTTTCTTTTAAAAAAAAAACCATTGTATATATTAATAATGTATTTTCATGTTTATTTATAATTGATTTATTAAGTTAATCAAGTTTTGTTTTTATATGGAGAACCCTTATTATGTATCTTTATTAATATTCTCATTGATTTTTAGGTAGACCTGTGTAAATATTATTTTATAAATGAAATGTAATGGTTTAATTTTTTTATCATATAAATTAGATTTGTATAAAATCGTTTGTAAGTAACGGAAAAACTTTAGCATGAATTTGGTTTATTTATTACGTTAATTTTTAATTCTACACAAATTATGATGTTTATGTCACCAAAGATGTTTTAATATTGTTCATTCATTGATTATAATGATAATGTCGGTTTGTTTGTGAGTAACTTCCATATATCGTGTGAGTATTGACGGTAAACTGTGCATGCTTGCAACATGATATTGAATACTATAATATTTTTAGGTCCTACGTATTGTTATGTTGAGTCGCAAAGTATTTAGTTTGTTAATCAAATGATCGCCGTCAAATAATATATAATGTATGCCTTTTTCATACCACCGTGACAATTATATTGTAAGATTAACATTAAGGTATTACAAAAAAAATAAACATATCACTCACTTATTGTTAAAAGTAATAATTACACATTTAAAAATAAACTCTGATGTAACTTTAATACTGTATGTGTTATTGTATGTCTTAAATAATTGCATTCTTGTGTTATGTTGTCATTAACTCTTAGGATGTATTAAAATATAATTAATCTGTTAGTTAGTTAATCCAGCTTAGTATCTATGTACACTCAACTACGTATGGTATTGTGTGTAAAACAGGCTTATATTTAATCAGAACTCAGTATATTTTTCTAGTACATTATGTTAGTAGGCAATGCTATGGGAGGTCGAGGTGATGGGGACCGCTTACGCCTTGCTCCCACTCATTCGACTCCGTTCATATACCGAATGTGATAAATTATAATTATCAACTTTTAGTGAATACACCAAGCTTGGTCCTGCCTACCCAAGATTCTTAACGGCTCAATGGCAATGTAACACGGTACCAATATGAAAGCATGAATATAGTGTTACTATTGCTTCCCGTCTACTATCTGAGTTTCACAGATGATTAACAACAGTAAAGCTGCTACCATAAAACCACCATTATGAATTCAGACGTTTATTAAACTGAGACTATGCTGCTAAATATATTTTGTACTCGTGTCTATGCAGTGCACCGAATATTACCTTTAAAGTAAACTCATTCAAGCTTGCTTTGGTTCTGTTATTATCTTAAAACGATTGTGGGGATTATAAACCAAAAAAAATAAGAGCCATTTGGATTTTTATATTTTAGTGTTATTTAATATATTATCCCGATTTTCAGTGCTTGGTTTGATTTTAATCCGTTTTATAAACTTAGGCCAATCCCTGCAACAGTATTTAAAGCACTACACCCTACGGCCTCAATCATATAACGCATACGATTATTCAGCGATTGCTATAATGTACCTAATGTGTACATAACAGTTTAGTACCTTCGCGCGACGAGGTTCTTATGAATTTTATTTTACTACGGCGAGTACCTACAGCGCAATGTTTCATTTCCAATCTAATAAAATTCATTTCTGCTCGTTACTAATCATCCAGATGAAAGTCAGCTACCGGCTCCAGGGGCAATCCAAAGTTACAGTAAAAAAAGTAATTTCACTCTGACACCAAACACCACAATTGTCTGTAACAACGTTTCGGCGTAGTATGAAATGAGTTTCTATCCAATTTTGACACACTGTCTCTGCATGCCTCACTTTTGGAGCCGCTGACTCTCTGTTTTGCAATGGTTTTCAGCCGGCATTAAAATATTTGTTCAGATTAACTTGCTTACTTGTCCTCCTGCCTTAGTATTGGGTAGTGGTCAACTTTATTTCCCTCATTATAGGGCAATTTAAGGTGATCAAATATTTTGAAACAATACTGTATTGCACCAATATTATTTAAATTGGGCTAGTTCGAATTTTCAGCGTCAGATGGTTCATCAGTTGAAAAAGGTGCATTGTTTTTTGTAGCGCATCTACATGTGTGGTCCATCTTTAACGATGGCCACCTGCAGTAATTGTCTACTCTTTGTTTATTCACCCAAATATCGCTGACAGGTTCACGTAGTGTTGCGTGATATGGGCTTTCACCGCCCATAAGTACAAATAGGATTCTTGCCAGTGTAGCATATTGAGATTATACAATAATGTATAACTAGTTAGAATACACACATACCGTGGTTCTATACTCATTCTAGACAAATACTTTGTAATAATTGTGTTACGCGTAGTTTTAGACGTACCGCAATATCAACATAATCCGTAGTTGTACTTACCTATTTGTCATAGAACTTAGAAACATTATTACTTATACAATATAAACCGACTGTGAATTAATACATACTAGCGTCTAATTTATTATACCTTCAAATAATGTTTCTTATATAAAATTGTAAATAATATTAAAGTAGTGGCTGACTGGCTGTGGCTAAACCGAGTAGGTGTAACTTATTTAATAATAATAACATAACCTTCACAGTTGTAAGAGATATGAATTATTGAAATATTTATTTTGCTACTGCGGAAATATGTAGTTAGCCTTGTAAAGTTAAAGCAAAAATAGGTCCGTAAACTCATAATGAAAAATAGTGAGGAATCATTATGTGGTGGTTAATAATCGCTTTCATAAATTAATGGTAACTGTTTACAAAAGTAAGTGGTTTTGTAAATGGAGCAAATAATAATAATGGAACCTGTAGCGCAGTACAAAAGTTATAGGTTGATGGTAGTGTTATTGTAGGTATGTCTGCATTTGTATATTGTGAGCAATCAAAACTTATAACTTCTGTGGCGGGGGAAGCTGATGAATGCCGGAATGAGTCTGTTTATAATTAAGACATGTTGTGGTATAATTATAGGTAATAATTATAAAATATCTGACTGTAATCTGTGTGCGAGTCGTACCAAGGGGTATCGTATTACCCGGTACAAACGGGTTGTGGAGGTCAGATAGGCAGTCGCTCCATGTAAATTACTGGTAGGCCCGCCTATTTAGCTGCATCTGGTTAGACTGGAAGCCAAGCCCAACTTAGTTGGGAGAAGGCTAGACAGACGATGAATTTGCGTGCGAGTATGCTTGATTTCCAGTAAGAAGGCATCACATAAAAAAATAATTGAGTGCATCTGATACTGTGTAAACAAGCCTAGATATATGTCACTTGTCTATTTGAAAACTAATTATAAAAGATAAGCAAGAACAGTTTGCTTGATGATCAATATAATTTAATATTATCATGTCATCTGGTTCGGTTTTGGAGCTAGATCATTCAATTCCTGTACCCATTATAGGAGGCAAATATTCATGGTCATGATCGCTCTCCTGCGCTTATCCCAATTCATTTTGTGTCGGTGCAGAATGTCGTCTTCTCTACTTCTGTATTGCTCGTCATCCCAGTCACCAGCAGTACAGGAAACATACATGTATTACAGGCTTCATAATGAACATACATGTATCAATATACATACTATATTATGATTGTTGGAACGTGTTTTGTAACACTCGGGTGGCATTCATTAACCAAACTGCAGGTACAGACAGTATCATAGATTTAATATCATAGATATAATGTGCTCGTAGGATGCAGTTACACCTAATATTAATGTTAGTACTAACAATGTAATAGTTTACTAATTACTATAATTGACAGCGTGTTGATGACGCAACGACTGAATAGTGTTGTAATCCCCGGACTACTGTAGAGCAAGATAATTCTTCCGTCTGACTGAAAGTCTCAACATTATTATGACTAAGCGCTGTATTCGTTTCAATCTGCAATATTTTCTACTAAATAATTTGAAAAACAACATGTTCTTAAACACAAAAATATTGTGACCAAACGTTGAAGTCATTATGACAATCGAGAGTCGGTAAAGCAGATTATATCGTACACTGGAGAAGCAAAAAAAAGACGATCATATTTTTACCCTGACTGTACTACTAAGGTTCACTGACGCTGGAGTACTTTTCAACCTTATTTCTTATGGTATAAGGACGAAAATTGGCAGACCGTCAGTGAGCTCAGGAGTACATACATAAATAGTGTTACTTAATATAATCATGATGCCGGTGTGGTATTCTGCAAGCAACTTCCAGTTGCCCACACTATTTCTTACATAGATTTGACCAGACGCGCCGAATGTCAACAAGAGTATCGATCTGCTTTGCTTTGAGTTCACTGTTTCACTGTGCGTCCCTCCTATTATGCGTCGACCTCGTTGACCTAATACCAGGCGTACTAACTCGAACAATCGATTCGAACAGCTTCAGATCGGCAATGTTGGCTCTAAACAACACTACTTCGTAATAGACGTGTGACGGTCTTAATTCATTTAATATGTTCGGACTTGAAAATATCTATCTCCGTCTTGTTGAACATAATTATTATAGTAGTTTATTAAAAACTGTAATAATGTTTGTTGTATCGAGAAATAATATCAGAGATAGATACATTTTCATTTTTGTTTTAATGCAACCTTATACCGAGGTTTTAGGTTCTCCAATCTTTTTACATTTTGATGCAATCTGACTTTTTAATTCGTAGTGATTTCTTATTATCGAAGTTTGAAATCAAAAATATTTTCTGAAAATGAATGTTTTTCCTAAAATTCATAGGTCAAATCGTTTTCATATTATTAAGTGTATGAGAACGTGTTGTCCAGTTTTGGTAATTGGTTTTCTGTTAAATAATATCAACATTCAATGTAAATGAACTGCAATGTGGGTTAAGTTGTAAAAATAGTGTCCAGTATAATTTTATTACATGTAGTAATGAAATGACCTGGGTCGAACAGGGACCTTAAAGTGGGATATCATGAAAGAATAAATCGCTTGTGTCTTTCATTATATGTACGAGTACTTACCAACTTTTATTGGAAAAAAATAAAGATAAAACGTGGTATTTGTAAGAATATATTTTTTTGCGCGTCACAGCATTACAAGTGTTAATCAAATCAAATTAAGACATGAAAAAAACACAAATAGGTATTGCTATAAGCACACTTTGAGGCAGCTGTGTCGCTAATGAATATTCAGTGTTGATAGTGTCAGCCTTCGAATTTACTCCATTGTTGTTTTTCACATTATTATGTTACTTGCAGCTACAAAAAAACAGTCCCAAGCGTGAAAAATGTATTTGTGTAGTAAAGGCACCAGAAGATTACACCTTGTAATTTTATAAGGCGAAAACAGTTTTCATATTTTATGATTTAAATATAAAATATTGAAAAATCTTTACAAATAACGCCCTGCTATCTAGGCTGTAAATAATTATAGAACATTCATCATAATGAAGCGGCACTTTATTTTAAATCAATTGTGAATGCGAAAACGCATTATTATCAGTAAATAAAATGTATGGAAAATATAAGTACAAATTATGTTGAACAAAAAATGTGTTTGGGGTCATGAATCCAACAACCCTAAAACTTGTTCTTGTATAACAATACATATAGCCCGTAGAAAAAAAAACGTACGTAATGTAAGCTTTTTGAAGCGAAATATTTGGTACCGCGTTTCGTAAAGCAACGCAAGTTATAATGGCTGTGATACCTATAAATAAAATTAAACCTGTGTGCGATTTAATAATTACAAATTCTCAACTATGAATGGGCGAAATACTGAAATCCGCTAGCCTTTCAAAAATATGCTCAGAACTTATGACTTGAACACATTTTTATTTCAACATACCTAATTATGTAACGTGAATTACGATTTAGACTAGTAATTTATTGTTTATAAAAGAGTTAATTACTATATTTATTCATACATACGTTGTAGTAAAGTTAAAATAATGAATTAATTTATGAGGCGTCGGTCGGAGGTCGTAATCTGCAATGATATGGAGCTTCACTATTTTGTAAAAAATCACTTAAAACATTATTTAAAAATGTGTAATTCGTATTAGTAATTGTCCCTAGAAAACCACAAGTGCGGTTAAATCGATGAGTTTTAGAACTAGCAACACTGTGTTGTTGAGACTAATAAACAATCACAATAGCGTTTATTTTTATGTACTTAATGAGAAAATTATTTTTGCATACACGTAATATTACTATTTCGATTATACGAATTAGGACACTCATTTTTCTAGAATAAGGATGAAATCATAAGACAGAATGTAAACCACTCAAAACAAAATAGGGCCTCCTTGGGCTGCCCTCATAGGACATGTAACACTTAGTTCCCTTTGAATACAATAATAATAATATACCCATAAGTTTGTGTCCATTATTATAATTAATTTGGAATGGTTATCATAATAAACTTGCCACTCTTGCACAGTGTCTTAAGATGTATATTTACAACATATAATCAATCGTATCTTAATGCTTCACTAACTGTACCCACATTCATCCAGATGTTGTCACGCTTCCAACTGTGTTATCATATTATATTAAACTGTGCTCGGTTTTAGGGTATATACCTTCCTTGAAGCCCTAATGTAATCATCCTATGCAATATTACCCTACAACATTGTTTAAGTATACAGGATGGCCCAAGAATCGACTTCCAATAGAGAATTCTAGAAACCTCTGTAAACTATAAATAATCGCGGAACGTAAACGGGGTTTTTCGAGAAGCCCTCGGAGTTTTCTAAAATTTTCTTCAGGACAACGAGTCTTGGACGGACCTGTGTAATAAAGTAATAATTTATTAGATAAATAATTCATACGCCTGTACATAATCTATTTTAAAATAATTTCATACCTTACGTATTTATGTTTAGATTTGAGCACATTTTATTGAGATTTCCATTAGTCATCGTAAAATGTGTGTTTTAATAAGTTCAGGATGTGTAGTATTTAACGGACGGTTTAATTAAACACATTACAAACGATAAACACCAATGTTAAGGGTGAACGTAAAGAATAACATAATTCAGCTGTGATTTAACGTAATATTATATTGACTTGCGATACTATCTACTTTTTACATACTGGGTAGTGATGTTAAACACACATGCGTTATTTTTTTAATTTTTAGATGATTAGCGTTATTTCCAAAGCATTAAGTGGTTTAAATAATGTTTAGCTTATTGTTCATCTGTACTTATTTACTAACGTTGAATTAACTTTGTATTTGTTATATAAAATTATATATTACAGTTAATGTAACGCATGTAATGCACTTTTGTGTAACAACTGATATGTAAGTTAGTTCATTCTGTTTTATAAAAATGGGACATTGAAATAAATAGGTTCCGATTGAAATATTTAGTTTTATTAATAATTAGTCAAAAACCAACAGCAACTGTCCCACTCTATACATTATAATATGTATATTTACTATTGAGATTCAAAATTAAACCTTACAAAAATATACATGGCTAAGTCTCCTTGCAGTGTCGCCACTTTACCGGGCAATGCCACTACGTATTGATTGCCATAGAAATGATATGGTGTTGTCTTGTCTTGTAGTGAGCGGCATTTTGTAGCTATTTATAAACCATCAGGTTTGAGCACTAATGAATTAGAACCGTTATACATGAAAATGACTGTAGAACAGCATGGTGTGCAAGTTTTCTTGAGTATTGATGTTATAGTCGCGATGGAATTAAAAAGTTAACAAGTTTGCAATGGCCTCAGAAAGGTATGCATGCCTAGCAGTAGCACCTATTTACTTATAACGAACGGTCGCTTATTGACTAATATACCAAAGCGTAGAAAGCAGCGCGGTTATTGCCTTTTAACTCGTAAATTATCTAGGTATAACCAAAAACGTGACCAGCTTTCGAATCATATGTTACTACTAATTAATGTGCGAAAGTTTTTGAGGATGTTTTTTACTGTTTCATGCAAAAACTACTGAATGAATTTGAATGTTTGGCACACAGATAGTTTACATAAAACTTGGATGTTAACTTATTATAGGATACTTTTTATCCCGATCGAGTCCCAATTACCGAACTCCATGCGGGGGAAACCACGCGCTATTGTAATCATATCTTACATCGAATCTGGTCATTTGCTCGGGTTATTGCTGCAGCCACCACCAAACCGAACTCAACAGCGCTAGGCTGTTTGACCCACCTTGCACAGTGTAAAGTCCAACTACTTATTTCAAATAAACCAGTTACAGGCACGAACTGTCAAAAAAAAATGTCTTAGTTGCCAATTCCAAAGTGTAGATCTCTTTATGAACAGGAATAAACTCCATGGACACAAAAATCAAAATGTGCACGGGCATAAAAGTTTATAAATTGAAACTTTCCCTTTCATGAATATTAATAGTTAATGTACCACTTATGTTCGATAACTGAAGACTGAATCCCGAACCAAGTAAGTTCACAAGTATAAGAGACTGATTGACAAACGCTTTATAAACAGCGAGGTGACTGCACCTGTTCAACCATAATTCAGCATAAATAATGAAAGGAACAAAGCACTAAAGTGTCACGCCCTCTAAGCTGCGACCAATCCAGTTGATTGTAGCTAGGGGATGAAAGGTGGCCCCGCCCACATATCCAACCACCCACTACGTAATACCACCCCAGACTGAACAATTTTATAACAGAGGACATAATCATCTGGCGGCGTTTGATTGTTGAGCTTTCTCCACGGAACTGAAGACATCAGAAACGTGAGTACCTACCTATATATTTTTAACCGGAAGAAAATGTGTTTTTTGTATGTTCTTATTTCATTAGCATTAGATAAAAGTAACCGACTAACACGGATAATTTTCTAATTATTTCTTTGAGTAGAATTTGATAGCAAAAGCATTTTACTGTTATAGTTATGATTGATGAATATCCGCTGGAGGCAAACCCGTTCTTTATTTTATTTCCGTTTTAGAACATGCCACGTATTTTTTTTTCATAATTGATAATAAAAAATAAAATAATTATAAAAATGTTACGATATTCTGTGTACCGTGTAAATCAAGTGCCTAGTTTTGTGATTTACCAAAAATACTTCTTGATAATACAGTGCGATCCACAAGGCCCCTAAACCGCTGAAAGCAATACTTATTTCCCCGTCAATAAAAATCAGTGTTTATTCCTGAAGATCAAGCTTTAATTTGATTAGATTATTTTATGTACAGCATATACATTTTTCGCTTTTAAAACACACCTGTTTTCTAAACCCAATTAATAGCCATGCAGAAACACATGATCATTATCGTCCTGCTTTATTAATTTGGGTTCTGCACAGCACGGCTTTTTCTTCCACACATAATTCAAGACATTTGCTAATAACGCTTTTACTTTTTCTAAGAAGTAGATAAGCTAGCGGTTCTTATTAGTTTTAGTTAGTTGTTTTTTTTGGACCATCCATCTCCTGTCGTTCTTTGTTATGAAGACACACTTCATACACTGAAAATGTAGCTATAAGTCGCGTCGGCTGACCCCTTCGGTGAAATTGCCAGGGATTTGGATATTAAATTGCAATTGGATAGATTGGTTTTCCCTATTCATTTGTTTTCCTAAGTACATAACAAGTTTCTATTTCAACTGTTATTTTAGTTGCAAATTGTAACTTAGGTAAAACGTCGTGTAAGGCCTTCATGAAAGTATGTTTACTACTTATTATTTTGTTCTAGATCTATTATGTAGATAGTACATGCGCGTTTCTATTTTGATTTATTTAATTTAACCACATTTTCATATACGCGGCGTTTAATTTTCGTACCCTTCCTGTTGTACCTAGTAGGCTGCTATTATTTTTATGTGATGGTCTAAACATAAATTGAAAATTATTAGCAAATCGAGTTTTGAAAGAGTGAGCTTTTAGTTTGGTAAGTGCGTTAAATGGCACCTACATGTATCGCTTAACTGACTGCCAGCTCATTCAGTCTGTAATCATATCATACCAATTTATTTTTATGATTTCTTTTGGCTAAATTTTGTAAAAAAAGAAGAAGGATCAAAATTCACCCACGTCCTACAGCAAAAGAGAAATAACTACAAAAAAAAAATATATAAAAGTGGGTATAAAAAGATGGCATAGGTACTACCAAAATCCATCCTTACAGTGTAACATATAAAAAATTGCTATGAAAATTCGTACCTACCTATTTATAACCAGTAATTTTAAAATTCATTCATGATTTCTTGGCAAGACTTGACAGCAAATAATGAGTAGGTTTTCATGATGTACAGCTAGATCTCATCATCGAGCGTACGTGTTTGCGAAGTTGGACGATGATTTCCGATGCAAATAGTTTTCTTGAGGACTTAGATCTTGTTTGTAAGGTTCGATCGTAGCAGTTGGCGTTCCGAAGTTTACAGTAGGGCCATGGTTTCCTCTCCAAAATATTCTAGTCGCACGAAATGTAAGCTATTTCCGTTAATTTTTGCTAGCAATCGATCTTTTGGACTAACCGTTGGATGATCATTAAGGTGGCTTATTACTTCTTTAGCTTACTGACTCGGCAAGCAATGTGGGTAAGGCCTATGCGGTTATTCTATAGAATGCCTTTAAATATTACTAAAACGAAATGAATGCGATTTTTTTTGAGGATGGATGGATGTTTACTTACTCTCCTACGCAAAGACTACTGAACATTAGATGAAATTTGGCACACAGATAGTTTATAAACTGTATTATCACATAAGATACTTTTTATCACGGCCGTACTATTCCGTCGGACAATTACCGGCCACGCGGGCGAAGCCGCGGGCTTAAGGTTATCAATTTTAGCTGGTGGTCTCAACATTATTGTGAGAACTCGTTTCTTTTAATGGTGTCCCTGTGTAACTATTCCTTTGGTGTCCTTCTTTGATAGTTCGCAAGAACAACTCTGAGATTAGCCCACACATCGTTTTAGAATTTATTTATTTGTAACAATTTTTCTAACCCTGCGGTAGGTACATAATAGTTGCGAAATCAATGAATAAATTGGCATGTTGTAAAATGTTCATATGAGATTCATGTTTTTTTTTTTAAGAAAGCAAAGCGCCTTAGGAAACTAATTGGGAAACTTCTGATATTTTTTCTTACCAGATGATTTGGGAAACCAAAGACTTTGGTCCAGGAATTAGTAATGATTTGTTTTTTTGTAGAAATTGTTAGTAATTACGTACCTACTCGTACTCAGAGCGTTCACTTCGCTAATTCGATCCTACACCCCTGAATCTGCGAAAGAAAGCTTTTAGTAATAGTACCTTAGCCTACCTCTATACGCCGTGTCCTCGTAGCGGCGATCGGCGGCGGCGACCTCTCGCGTCCGGCCCTGGTTCAATCCATGGTCCGGAGCGAGACGGAATGGGACGCCGTCACCTCCTTCTGCGAAGCAGTCATGCTAGCGAAGGAGGTGGCGGGACGTGAGAGGGAGAGAACCTCACGTCCCAGCCGCCGCGGGAGACGCACCGGGCGTCGGGGGCCACGTGGTGGCCCCCGGCCACCGTAGACGCGGGCCTGTGGACGGTGAGCTATGGGCTAGCTCGCCGTCCGTCCGTCTTATGACGACAGGCCGTGTCGACGGCGCGTTCGTGTTCCACGCGCGCCTCAAAGAGAGTCAGCAAACAGGAAGGGGTCCGTAAGGGCCGACGCCTGCCAGGGTTGCGGGACTGTTCGAAAGAGATACCGCGGCCCTGGAACACAAAGGGCAAAGGAAGGAACATGGATGGGTTTTAGTCAGTAGAAGTCTGACACTCCCTCCTGCTCAACCCAGAGCGGGAGGGGTTATTTGATGATTTCCCATCGGTAAAAAAAAAAAAAAAAGCCTACCTCTATTCCAAAAGGAACGACTTCTGTTCTATTCCGTAGTTGTTCAGCAGTCTTTCCGTCTTTCTTTATACTTTTTTTCCAGTGACGAAAAGTACAACCACTTCTTCTATTTGAACTTTCTGAGTCTCAGTGACCCCTGGTTGCCTTTACCTGCTAGCTGCAACGGGTCGGTGACTCGGTCCCCTTGTGGGGCCACACGGCCACACCGCAGGTCAGTCGGTGCAAATGTCGGGGGTCCATCTGACACTAACACGGCACACGAGTCGCAAGTTGACGCAACTAATCGTGGGGTGCGGATAATTACAACACTTCATAATTCCGGCAATATGTGTGCTTCTCCATTATTGACTGCGGTTGGCCTTAAATTAGAGGTGGCTTTTTTAATTTGGCTATCGTTAAGTTAGTCAAAAGCGTTGGTTTTTTTTGGAGATTAACTTAATCATTAACTTTGCCTTCCACGGCGTCATTGGTAGCAGTGCAGACGTCATTTTGGAGGTTTCTGTTACTTATGTAGAGAGGAGATAACAAAAAATAAAGCCACGTAGAGCACATTGATGTTTCACGCAATAGGACTCTAAGGATCTTACTGTTCAGCGAGGACTTCATTTAGGTACCTACTTTCAGTTTCCGAATTGAGAATTTATGTTTGACAATTATCAATCCTTACCTTAGGTACTTTTTTAAGGTGATTCCTCTGATATTCAATATTTCTTACAAAAATAACGTACAATCTTGATTATTGCTACAGTGTATGCTAAAATTCAAAAGATCTTAATTTAGAAATAACAACGTAGGTAATATCAGGTACATACGTTCTAATCATTCTCAGATCTAGATAAAAATAACAGCGGCTATGTCAGAGAAAACCGTCTAACGGTACTATCTTAAGAACCTTTATGTACGTATTGTACTTAATCTATTTTTCCCGTTTGATGTTTTATCATAGCATGTTGTTCTTTCACAATATTTATCTAATGATATGATACCTATTTTCTATTTTGCATTCCTTTGATCAATTTTGTTGTTATTCTTTAAGTACGTTTAAGTATTTTAACAGTTTCTCTAAAAATCGGCCTTTAACTCTACGCTAAAATACAAACTCCAGCCTCAAAATATTTTTAGTAATATAAAACATTTAGAATAATCTACATTGACAATTGCTCTGTTTCGGCAGTTTTACAACATTACATCAAGAAGATAGTATCAGCCTACCCAGGATTACTTACAAAAGTCGAAAGCCAAAAGTTAACCGCTTGGATAGCAATTAGTAAGGGGAGGCCTGCAATCAAAACATGTAGCGTTTATCATTCAAGGATAATTATTGAACTGAGCCCCCGTCATTTTCACCGCACATACGGTGTAATTGTGACCTTGTACGTCACGCCACAATTACTAAAACATGTCAGTGTTTTTCCAATAGAAGGTATAACCAGCGATTTGACAATTGAGTTTTGGGTCAGTAATTTGAGCGGAAAGCGGCAATCGTCGTGTCGTGTCACTATAAACCCCTGGCAGAGCTATGTATCAGTAACGAAGGGTCACTTTTGTAAGAGGTAAGCTGGAGTACATAATATCTATAATGTGATTAGGCTATTTGTCTATAGAATACTGACTGTGCCATTTTTCAAAGGGAAGCTGGTAGGAATTGAGTTGTATGGAACCTTCGCCACTGCTATGTATACCTATTAAATAAAGTAGATCTGTTCGACTTTTGAGACCTATTTCAGTACTGGGCAATGGACATCATGCTAGAAGGCTCATAGACACATTGACCGCCCGGTTTCAGAACCAATATTATGTAAAACAAAAAATATTTCTTAATTTTAGTTTGGTTGGCTTGCTGATTAAGTAGCTTCGGAGCAAAATGTTAACAAACAAAATAAGGCAAAAAAAAATGTAAACAACTGGTCCAGAAATCGTACTTTTTTATTATAGTAAAGTGTAGTGTCACTTAGTAGTTGAGAGGTTTGTTTTGTTATAATTTATTGAGAACCTAACTGACCAAGGTTTGACACATTCTTCAAAATGTTTTGAGCCACTGGGGCGCCACGAACAGTGAAAACGCGCATACTCAAGCATGCTTGAGACATCGGACAGCTAGCGTGACTTCAATGGACAAATGCGAACACAAATTAATGTCGCACAAAATTCTCTCTAGCACGCTATTTTAAACTCTATTTCATGTTCAATGAATCAATCAAAACTTGGGCTTCTTGTTGCTCTGTCTGCGCTAACCCTAATGAGTAGGTTCCCCAAAGAACGACAACGCCCCACGCCGCCCGTGAGAACCGGCACATGTTATCATGTTCCTGAGTTGAGCATGGCAGCAGGCAGTTACCGGGGACTTTGGAACTAGATGTACTTATTACTAAATGGTATTAGAAAACTATTATCTGACGAAGTGTATCTCGAAACGCTTTATAAAACATAAGAATTTAAGTTTAGGCAACATGTGATCTTTTACAGGGTAAATGTATGGATTAATTAAGGAGATAGTAGGTGATGCTAAAACATCTAGACCACAGACTGCATAGTCTCAGGGCTAAGTTTTGGCATTAGTAAATAACAAAAATGACTGCCTTGCTTGATAATACACCAGTTCTACATAACTACAAGCATTGATAATTTTTCATTTTTCGTGAATGATTTCGCAAGAATACCTCTAAAGCAGAGTAGACCTATATAAATAGGTCTACTCTGTTCACTATATTTTGTTTCTTTTTCTCTGTAGAGAGGCCAGCCTGCACATCCAGCTACTATACAACCGGTCAACATTATTATTAGATTTTCAAATTTATCGATAAAGCATTAGGTTCAAGGTTGATAGGAAAAATACGACAGTTTCGGGTAGCTTGATGTGCTTTGTGTGAAGCTGAATGTTAAATTGTGTTTGTGAGGAAAGAAGTCAATGAATATCCTGTCAAACAGACTGCTATATGTTATATATTTATAAAAACGCAGATTGATAAGCCCAAAACGTAGAAGCTTAGTCTATAACGACATCAGTACCTACGTGTTTTGTTAAACCCAAGCATAATAAGTATGTCATCATCATCAATATAACAACTCAAGTGTCACGCGACATGACGCTAACGTACGCGATATCACGATGCGGTAATACGACAAAACCTCTATCAAATCCCCATTTATCTATGCTGACAACCGAAGAGTTATTTTTTATATATTGTCGTATGATGTCGCACCACTGGCCTTCCTATTTGAATAATCAATCGATTATTAATGCCTGCCGCCGGTGACATAGCGGTATTCTTTCAAACTTTATAATGTCCTTACAAGGGTGCATATTGGGTTTACAGATGATTTGATTACGTTATTGTGTTATAAAATGAGATACATCCTGCATATTTTTATTAAGAAGCCGTTGATGTTTTTGAGTACTTTTTAAATACATTTTGAAAGTCATCCTCGTTTATTGATTGTGTCGCATGTTGTAGGCAGCATTGTACCTCAGAATGCTGATAGAAGCATAACGCCTATTGTACATTACTTACCATACACACTCCATCGCAGATTTAGATTGTAGCGGCATTACAACTTACAACATTCTTCTTTAACCTCCTCTAGCTGCAATTTATAACTGACGATTATAATTTAATTAACAATGTGGCAAGCAGGATGGGATTTTATTTTCTCTTTTTACAATCGAAGTTACAAGCAGTGCCACCAAATACATCGTTCCAGGCACTCCAAAAACTGAAATCGAGTTCTTTCAAGTTTTTGTGACATTTGTTTCGTAATATTCTGAAATTGGTTTAATTGGTAAATGTTTGCCAAGTTGAAACTATTGGATAATTTTATAACAAGAGTTTCCTGATCAAATATCTAGTGTTCAATACATTCTTCTGAAATTTCCATACCGAAGATCACACCGCACCGAAGATCGCACCGAAGATGAGAGAGATGAAGAGAGAGTTCTCAACATAATAATGCGTACATTTTACGCTTGGGATGGGAGGCTCACCTTGAAAACTTCAATGAATGCAAAGATTTCCGTAGATTTGAAATACTTTAAGGCCCACAATGCTCCCTTGAAGGATACGTAGCCGTAGACAATTCTATTATTAATTTACCTGAATACATAATGTTGGCTAGCGTTATGTAATAGTTACCTACCTGTTAGGGAGGCCAGTAGGTAGGTACAGTAACATCGTCTTTTAAACATATAATACTAGAAACCCCTTTTCGTGTTTGTCTGTATGACCGCGTTTTTGTTCAAATCTCAGTAATGGACCGATAGGCAGAGAATTAATATTGGAATATTTATGTGTAAGCGTACAAGGGCGCTTTATTAAAGTTTTGAGTATGCTCAAAAGTCACTAGTTATTGTGAAAATGATACTTAATTAAAATATATACATAGCTTTAAGTTGCACGGATTTTCATTTTTGATATGATTAGAATTACAGTGAAATTATTTTCCAATAATTTCGAAAGTAACTACTACTAAATAGGTATTTATCAAAAAGATCCCGCCTAAGGCCGACCTTCACACATCTGCTTATCGAATGAAAAATATGTTTAGCAAGCAAGGGTGGCGGTCGTTCTTAGACGGGATCCTAGAATATATACGTATTGTGTTACTGACAATGGATATACCTAGGTATTTATGTAAGAAATTGGCTAGTACATAAATTATTATCAATAATGAACATGGAAAGTGATCCTGAATGTGGGTACATGCTTCCCAACATTCTAATGATATTATCAAAGGAAATTTCCCGAAAAACCAATCATAAAATCTAGGCAAATCAAAAATCTTTATTTCCAGGCTACTTTGGCCGATAGACCTTACAGATGATAAAATACAAATTGTGTTAGTAAATAGAACCTTAAAACCCTGCAGAACTTAAGAGTGGAGGAGTTGTGCTTCTAGGCTCACATCTTGTCTTGGAAGAGGTCTGCAATGGCACGTATGTCAATTTCTTGACTAAAATGAGAGTAGTGAAGCCTCATTTAGGCCCACTAGCACAGAATAAATAGTAAAAGTACCACTAGCACAACAAATAAATGGATAGTACTTATCGAAATTAAAACATCTTCGGTTTCTGTCAATTGTTGCAGATGACAGAGGCAGAGTGGTGTAAAGGGGTTGGAAGCTTTTTGTATGAAGTGTGGCCTGCCTTACTTGCCAACGTGACGCTTTAGCAGATTTAGCCTCATATAAAACTTATATATATTGATGCCAGCATTGATTCATACAGGGGCCTTAGTCTGCTATTGCAATAGTGTCAGAATGGTCTATCGTTGATTTAATAAGGCCCCTAGCCCACGGCGTATTGAAGCGCGTTCGAAACTCGTTTGACGTGCAATAGCAGACTAAGGCCCCTGGGGCCTTAGTCTGCTATTGCAATAGTGTCAGAATGGTCTATCATTGATTTAATGCGCAGACGAATTACCCTTTGCACGCACTTTAAACGAGTTTCGAACGCGCTTCAATACGCCGTGGGCTAGGGGCCTTATTAAATCAATTATAGACCATTCTGACACTATTGCAATAGCAGACTAAGGCCCCTGGTTTAATGCGTGGCCGCTATTTTCAAAATAAAATGGCTGAAGTTAGGCAGGCCAAATAATTCAAACACCTTTGTTTAGCGCCAAGCGTGCCTTACATTTGCATTAGGTAATTGTGCATACTAATATGTTTTTTAGAACTTCCAAGGCATGGAGGCAAAGCCAGAAACTTTGTGTCGCGTGTGCGGAGACAAAGCTTCAGGGAAACACTACGGTGTGGCGTCGTGCGACGGCTGCAGGGGTTTCTTCAAGAGGAGCATAAGACGGTAATTACTATAAAATACAAAAAAATATATAAAATATCTCCAAGTTTCTGAATGCCTGATCATGTTTTTAGTTTTGTTTTTATAGATTAAATTATTGATTGCAGACGTCGACAGTCATACTAATATTGTAAAGAGGTAAAATTTGTTTATAAGTGTGTATGTAGGGGGTAACCTTCGGACCTACTGGTGCGATTTCGAGAATTCTTTCACTGACGGGAAGCTACATTTTCCCCGAGTGTTATAGGTTACATTTAAAACGTTCGCGTGGGTTATTTTCCGTACATTACGGGTGCGAATCCGCGAGCAAAATCTAGTGCCTTATAAATCTAATTAGTAAAAATCTTAATATCACTGATGCACAACGTTCAAACAGCAGTTTGATGTGTGGCACAAAAGTTTCTTACACCTGAAAAGCTGAACCTAGATTTTGAAAATTCTTACTATACAAACTTAAATTATCCCAAGTGAAAGTTTACATGGAAGTTCGACATTAACCCCTAGAGCACTGGCTTCTTTCTAAAAATTAAAGGAAAACATTACAAAATGGAAATAACAAATGGAAACGTAACACTTATCACATTAACTATTTATACGATAATAGACAACTATTCCATGCATTGAACTATAAGGTGCCTATTTACGCTCAATTGTTGTGTACACTGAATTGGCACTAGTTACTAGTTTACCGTGTAACGTATTATTTTCCGTTCTCAGTAATTTGGACTACGTGTGTAAAGAAAATGGCCGGTGTGTGGTGGACGTGACGCGACGGAACCAATGTCAGGCGTGCCGCTTTTCAAAGTGCCTACGCGTCAATATGAAGAAAGATGGTGAGTTTGTTATTAGCCGAGTGCAATAATTAGACAAAAAATACTCAAAAGGTGGAACGAAGTATATAGTGGTCGGATTTTCATGGGACTTTTTTTATTGAGTTCCTAGAGGAGAGAAGAAAATTAAAAGAAAGTTAAAAAATTTCGCCGCTCGCGACTTTTTTTTTTATTTCCTTGGGATTTTTTTTTTTCGTTAATGAACAACTTCAAAATTGACGAATTCAAATTGTGGCGTAATAGTGTGACCTGCGTGCATCCATTAAACGCCAATTTGGTCTGTTTCTTTGTTAATTATTGTCGATGTAATGCATATTTAAATGCAAAAGTTAAGGAAGGCCATTTTTCTCTAAATATTTCTATGACGGTCAACATAAATATTATCCTGAATATATCCTTATTATATCTGCTATCCACAGATAACAAAACCAATAAAAATATTTGGAGGTGCTCGATAAATGTTGATTATTGCTGACGAAGGTGGAAAGGGGCCGCTGGTAAATTTATAAAAAGTGTTGTAATTCTAACGTAACATTTTTCACGATTTCTATCTAAAATTAGTTGCAAGCTTGGGTTGCTGCGCGCAATTTAATACCAATAGCGATACCGCTCCCAATTCTTAGCGATAGAACAGGCATTTTGTCATGTTTTACTTTCTCAGGAGTAACTAATGTTTAACAAGTATCCTTAAATATTTTTCTAGTTATTATACCTCATTACGAGCAGCTCATAAAGCCTCAGCTAATAAAATAGGATTTGGACAATAATTGGCACATTGAGCTTAATAGAAACTTTTCGAAAAAAAATTGCCTCTATTAAAATAGAAGATATTCGGCTGATTTTTTAGTCACTACACTCAAAATTTTCAAGAAAACCACATTTCTTGAATTTTGTTATATCCAGTTATCCGTGAACAAATATCAGCTACCAAAGAAATCTTAGACTTAAAATCCGGTATATTAAAAAAGGAAATATGCATTACCTACATAGATAAATGAACAAAGAAATATACTAAATTGTCATTTAATGGATGCACGCAGGTCACACTATTACGCAACAAATATGAATTCGTTGAATTTGAAGTTATTCATAAACGAAAAAAAATATTCCAAAGGAAATTAAAAAAAAAAGTTTCGTGCGGCGACATATTTTTTTTAACTTTCTTCTAACTCTTCTAGGAACTCAATAAAAAAGTCCCATGAGTATCCGAGCACTATAAACTTCGTTCCACCTTATTGTCTAATTACACTCGACTATACTCGTAATGTCGGTTTACGAATTGAGTACCTAACTGAAGTTTAGGACTTCTTAATTTCGAGTTTCGAATGCTTCATTACGTTGAAGGACTGAAATCAGAAACTGGGCATTAGTCTTGATTGTTTCAACTAGTTTATTTCTAATTAACTACCATGACAATGTCGGGGCTTTAAAAGCAACTGTGGCTTCTGAATTTGTTTCGTAGTTTTTTTTTCAATAGTCAAAAGGAAAAACCGTCCTGATCTTTAAAACAAGTGCGTGTCGGATTCGCCTACAAAGAGTTCCGTAGCAGCAAACATTATAATGAAAGTATTGTTAACGATCATTTATATTACTCAACACCAAAACTCAATTTGATGTTAGATAATGAAAAACAAAGTTACTGCTACGATTTCAAGAAAGAGACCCGTACCTATTTCCAAAACGAAATAACAAATTATCTTTTTTTTTCAGAATTTACAATAGACAATTTTTATTGATAACCTTAAAAACACGTGTGATTGACACTTATTTGCAAAAAGAACTATAATTTATTAATTAGAAGCCTACTGCTTCTAGCTCCCACTCCTTTCTCTTTCATAGAGACTGAATGCCAGCATTGAGAATATTTACAGATTTTTACCGCTTTTTAACAGTCTTCCAAAAGGAAGAGGTTATCAAGGTTCGTCTTATTTTTTTGTGTGTTCGTTCAGCGATCTTTATCGCCAAATGTGAACCGATTTCGATAATTTATGTTTCGAAGAATATTATTCCGCAGTGGTTCTGTTTAAATTTGGTGAAAGCCTGATGCTAATCATCGGAGGTATACAATGGAACTCTTCAAGAACAAACTGTCGAACGACATGACACGGGAATCTGTCGTGATTGCTGCAATCGCTTAGATATTATTTTATTACACAATTTCATAACATAACACCGCGCCTGTATGTTCTGTAGGGCTACGCAGATGTGACTGGTGAATTGTACGTGTTACTGTAGCTTAGTACACCCACCTTCGCCAGTTAATTATACTCAACCATATCTTCACCAATCGTAAACTGATTTCGATGATTATTTTTTGTTTGGAACAGTATTCGTCCGAGGTAGTCCCGTTTAAATTAAGTGAAGATCTGATGCTGACCTTCGGTGATAGGCATTAAAACTTTTCAATAATACATAGCAAATCTGTCATTACTGCTGTAATCGCTTGGATATAGTGTAGTTTCCACAATTCCATAACATAAAATTACACGTCCTGTATGGTTTGAAGGGGATTCTCCAGAATTTCGCCAGCTTTGTTTTAGTTCCATTTTATTGAACACAAAGGAAGAATTTGGGTACAATATTACAATTAAAAATGGAAAAACATAAAGCCTACCTCGTTAAGGTGGAAGCGCCAGAGTAGCCCGTGAAATTCGAATTTTATTAAGTTTTTTGGTATTTGCAGGTCAGTGTCAGATTGCATGTTGATTAAAATATGATTCGCGACCGTATCAAATACGGGTTAACAGAAAATAATAATAATATATATATATATTAAAATCATCAATACCACCCTTTCAGTACGTTTCACCCATTGAATGTCTTTTCATGAAATAGTTATTCAAAGGGAGGAGCACCAATGGCTTTAGCTAGCTGGTGTTTCTCTCTGGACACTTGGTGTTTCTCGAACCACTGTCCGGTATGCCATCAGACAATTTTAGAGAGAGTTTCATACACCCGCATTCCAGGTCCGAGCCGTCATCGATACACTTCGGCTCGTGTCTACCGCTATGTTGACCACAGTGCGTAAACATATCGTTTAAACGCAACTAATGAAGCTCGTAATAGTTTCTTCGATGTGGAAAATGTTAGTGTGAGTGAACGAACCACCAGAAGAAGAGTGCAGAAATGATTCTTAGTGCATTTACCCAGCTCAGGCTCCAGAGCTTTTCCCACAACACCGTAGAGCTACACTTTTGCGTTTTGCGTGCATGGCAATATGCTGATTGGACAGTATTAGAAGCATGTACTGATGTCAGGTGTTAGCAGAGTGGCTACCTCCTACTCCATGTGAGTAGAAACAGCGGGTTATCAGGGAGGCTCGATAATAATGTGGGAGGTATCACTTGTGAGACTCATACCAGACTCGTCTTTGATAGAGGATGTGTGACTGCTCACAGGTACGTGGAAGTCACGACATATCGTTCGTGCCATTTATTGGTGATAACTTCATCGTAATACTCGATAACGCACGTTGTCATACCGCTAGACCCGTCACTCTCCATCTCGAGGAGGTCGGAATTCATACTTTACCATAGCCAGCGCGCACTCCAGACCTTAATCTAAAAGAATATGAATGGGACAAACTTAAACGAAGGGTTCGGGCAAGGGTAGCAGCATTGACATTATTATTATGCACCTATGAGTGTTTTTGTTAGAATGCGTTTTTGTAGTAGGTAAGGTCAATACAGACTAACTGATACTCGTAGAAGTTAGTTGCGGAAATATTTTTTTAATTTATGTTTCCTAGACGTGGCGTGACTTAATAGTGAAACGACACGTGGTTTCATCGATTGTTAACGGCTGTCGAGTTGTTTATTTATAATATGGCCATAACTTATGTATGAACTACTTAGTTAGTTTAAGCTGAAATTCCTACCCGACTCCGTTGAAAAACTACTTTAAGTATTAGGTTATCCTGGTCATTTTCAAATAGATTTCAGTCTCAGAAAACCTAGAGCAGAGATTTCAGATACATTTAAGTAATAACCTATACTACTTGTATTCACAAAGATGTCAACGGTTCGATGAAAACATGTACCTACTGGTACATGTTTAAAAGTAAAATCAGAGCGATATTAACGGTAATCAATAGTGAACACGGGCGGGCACTTGTCCCAATAAAGTATTTATCCAGGGTGCCTCCTTCGCAGCATGTCTTTTCCATTAGGAAACATTTCAAGTATTTGCGGTACACAAGTGTTAGTAAGTGGTGAGAGAAAAAACGCAGGGGCCGACACGGACGAGCTTTCATCTTCCCTTTCATGTCAGAACGCAGGTTTACGCTCTCACGAAGTCAAATATCAACAATTTCATTCAAATCGAAGTAGAGCTCGACGTTATATGAGGATAGACGCGTTTGCAAGTATCTGTGTACCTTATTTATTTAGATGTTTTTATAATTACTTTGTTACAGTATTATTCCCTCTTTCTCTCTTACATTTCTGAAGCTACAAAGCAAGTAAAGCTTTTTAGTCGCTAAGATTTGTGAGCGTGAAATATTGTTGTAGGGCTTTTCTTGTACACATTTCGTGTCTGGAGCGTTTCATTGGTGTGGTGTCTGGAGTTTCCTATCCATAGGAGTTCCGATGAGTTTAAGTAAACGATTGTAATCATTTAGGTATTAATAATGTCTAAATAATTAATAATAATAATGTCAAACTTAAACTTGTACTTAATTTGTAAAAAAGTTGGAACTTTGACCTCGAATATATCCTTAATTAGAAACTTCCCAGATTCCCAGGTATGGACCGGAACAAAAAAATCGCAAGGAGGGGGAGAATAAGTGCCATTCGGTTTCTTGAAGGGTCTTTTTACACCCATCAGGTAAGAAATAAAAACAAGACCTACAGACAGTGTCAAAAACATATTTTTGTTGAACTCCATATTCATTTAAAAAGCGACAAGTTAAAGATTTTCGTAAACAAAGTAAGTATGGCGAAAAGTAAACAATGTATCGTGAAGACAAGCTGTCGCCAGCAGCCGTGGTTCACACAGATATTTATTTACATATGAAATTGATTGCGGGTAGCGGGCGGGCCGCACCACGGATCGTTTGCGGCATCGTCAAGCCGTCGCGCCTTGCCTTTATTGTGACGCCTCTCTAAATCCCCTTAGGTTAGGGCAGTGCAGCAGTGGTGTGGAGTTGTTTGCTTATCACTTACTGTTTTGGCCATCAGATTTCAGATGTTTATTCAATATGATTGCTAAGTGACACTTAAAGGAGTCGGGCAGGTCGGGCTACAAGATAAAATTCATGGGGGCGGTATTCATATTTTCCTAAGTAAGTTATGTTATGACATACGAATTAATCACTACATAGTATAAAACAAAGTCGCTTTCTCTGTCCCTATGTCCCTTTGTATGCTTAAATCTTTGAAACTACGCAACGGATTTTGATGCGGTTTTTTTTAATAGATAGAGTGATTCAAGAGGAAGGTTTATATGTATAACATTGACCCGTGCGAAGCCGGGGCGGGTCGCTAGTTTAATATAATATCTACTATATACAGGGCGGAATTTTTCAACGCCACCTGGAAGGAAAGTACTCTAAATACTGGAGATAGAAAATTTTACTCAAAGGAAACATTCCTTTATTTTTAAAAAGAAATAAATCTGCATTCAAAGATTTTCGAAAATTTGCTTTTCACACTAGGGAATCGCTAAATTCCAAAAAAAATACAACCTTTATTTTTATCGCATTAATCGATAGGGTTAATCATAAGGATCAAATCTGTCTAACAAACATGATAAATTAAATGTAAGGAAAACCATGAAATATTAACTTGTAAATTAAATGGGATAAGATAAAGCACTTTTACTCAAAGGTTCATCCGATTAAATAAGTAAGTACTTATGTTAAAATGACAAGTGGTGCTCCGGCCTATAGCAGCGCAATCACCACTGCGTATGTTAATAACCACTTCAATACCTGGATTGGTACAAACGACACAATCAGATGGCCTGCGAGATCACCAGACCTCACCACATTAGTTTGTTTTATGGGGATATGTTTAAATCAAATTGAACAAAAATCCTATGCAACTGTACACAAGTTAAGAACTGAGGTTAGCAATACGATTTTCAATATTCATCACACCTCGCTATTAAAAGTTACTGGAAATGAAATCCTTAAAAGAATTTCGTGTACCCATCAAAATGGAACTTATTTTGAAAAATAAGTTAAGATTTCATAGTTTTCCTTTGATTTAATTTATCATGTTCATTAGAGAGATTTGATCCCTATGATTGACCCTATCGAATGATGCCATAAAAGTACAGGATGTTACTTTTTTGGTATTTATCCGGTTCGATTCCCGAGTTCAACAGAATTTTCGATAATCTTTGAATGCAGATTTATTTATTTTTAAAAATAAAGGAATGTTTCCTTTGAGCAATATTTTGTATCTCCAGTATTTAGAGTACTTTCCCTCCAGATGGCGTTGAAAAATTCCTACTACTTAGTGATATGAAAATCGTCAATATTTGACATCGTCAAATCTCGCTGAATTATCAATCTAGATCATAATGCTTTTTTAATAATTGCAAAATAAATATAAAATATTTTCGTGAGGCATGGACCAGGTAAACTACTATCTATATATGAAAGTTTGTGATACTTAATAATGTCCGGATGTTTGTAACTCACACTAACATAATAAAACTACTGAACGGATTTTGATGAAACTTTACAGAAATATATCAAAATAACACGTATGATATACATTGTGTAAAAAAAATGTAATTGTGATATTGACTAATAAGTACATTAATTTCCTAAAATCATTATACATTTAAATGTAAACCTCCATTTTGTAGTAAATAAATAATATGCAAAGCAGAGTAACTATTTAACCATAGCCTGGCGCAAATGTGGATCAAGTGTGAACGGGTTAAATTCATTTTCCAGGTAGAAAATGTCTTAGTGCCTATGTTTTTACTCGTAACCATTACTCTTAGTATACGTATATTTTTATTGCAAGATTTTCTAATCGATATTCCGGGCTTGCAGCAGTTCAACACGAACGAGCCCCGCGCCCGTCCGTCGCCGCCCAGCACCATCTGGCGCTCCAGAAGCTCGGCTACAACTTCTCGCGACAGCAGCCCTTTCTCCCCGCCCCCACACCCCTCGCCCTCTCCACCTTCCCCCCGCTGCATGCGTACAATGGTCTGGTATCCCTCCCCAACGCAAATACTCACAACTCGCTGTTGGACAGGTCATCGTTTCAAGACTTCCCTCCG
Source organism: Eugnorisma glareosa (assembly GCA_947578425.1). NCBI lineage: Eukaryota > Metazoa > Arthropoda > Insecta > Lepidoptera > Noctuidae > Eugnorisma > Eugnorisma glareosa. Next base: position 28,464,287 of record OX387957.1, read on the forward strand.
TCGAGACTTCCGGACGCTATATCGCCCGACGCTCCTCAGCTGAACCCACTCCTCGGCACTCATATCAGTGCGCTCAGTCCACTCAATCCTTTCAAGATTCCGCTGTTCTCGGCATCACTTCATTATCCAGTTCCACATCCAGCTTATATCCCAACTAATATTCTGTATCCACCCGTCATCACGGCTGGCTGCTCACATTCCTTAGAAAGTGAGTATCTTTACTTAATAGCTAAAACATTTTAATTTTATTGTGAATAATTTTACGTTTTTTTTTTCTTGGTTTTCCGTCACGTAGAAAAACCAGATTCGCAACTCACAGAAAAGATTAAAGAAGATGAAGTTTCGAGCACTGAAGAGGCCTGCAACATTGATTGCCAAGTCGACGCCATTGATAAGGAAGGTCTGTGTTGCCTAGCATTTATATGTAATTGTACTTGTATATTATTAGCACATGTCATGTAACTCATGTAAAGCCCTGCGACTTCTGCTATCTGCGACCTTCATAGTTATCACTTTGCTCCGCCCATTTATACATTCATTGATATCCAAGCGACTATTTATTTGTGTGTATCATACGTAAGGCTGGCAAGCATAGGTGTCGTTTCGTTATATTTTCTGTCACGTTGCTGCCAAGCAGTAAATGGGTACCGGAGCATTCAAAAATGGAATAATATAAAATATTTTGTCCCTAGATACGAGAAAAGCCACACCTCACTCTCCTAGCAACTTTGAACCTCCAGCACACATTGTATCGAAAATAATAGATAGACGGAGCCAAACTTCGGAATATAAACCTTACACATTCGTCGACTACCTCAACGACCGCCATAAAGCCATCCACGTTATAGATGGCAGTTCGGATGGAATTACAGAAATGACATCTAATTTTAAAAAGTATTGTTTTGATACGTGGAAACTAGACGAGGAACAGTGTGGGCCAGCTGCGAAAATATTAGTCGCGTCTATAAAATGGCTGCACGGAGTTGGATCCTTCGTTCATATGAAGCCCTCTGAACAGACTAGCCTATTACACAGTAAATGGAAGGAAATTTTCATCCTAACTGCAGCAGAATACTCTTTCTACTTTGAAGAAGGTAAACAATGTAATATCTCAAATTCTGAAATATAATGTTCGAGTTCAAACCAAAGTAATAATTTTTACGAATTTTCAGATAACGCCGTACCAACAGTAACTTTGAAACGGCCTCATATCAAGGAAGATGTCAAGAAGTTAACATATCTGTTGAAGAGATTATCTCAGTGTCGGCTAGACAGGTCGGAATATGACTGGATGAAATCTACGTTGTTGTTTTGTACAGGTTAGCAATTTTCCTCGATATATTAATGTGCGTAAAATTGTCTCCTACACCATGATTAGTATTCTTACATATTGCATAAGCTTTTTTGCAGGTATGTATTTTTAAAAACATTTATTGAACTAATTAACTTACCGGCCATTGTCTCTCGCCGTCACAGACTCCACGGAGAATACATCAGCTCACCTCGAGATGCTACAGGACCAGTTCCTCGTGCTGTTACAGAAACATTGCGCTGCGAAAGATTCCACGCGCTTTGGGAGGGTGATGCTGCTACTACCCAGCATATGCTGTGCGGCCAACAGGGACACACTCAAACATTTGCTGTTCCCTTCTTCTTCTTTAGACGATCTACAATCTGTGCTATCTCGTATACTGTTGTATACCTCGATGTGATTTTGATACGAGCTACACTTCTTGTGAACAGATATAGATATGTGACCTGTTGTACCTTTGATCTCGAGCGCTATGGACCAAACAATTTACTCGTAATATTTTGACCAATTCTAGCCGCTGGCTTCCACTTTGCCATAACGAGAACTTACTTACTACGCTCATACAAAGACTTGTAACAAATATGATATCTTAAACTAGAGCAAAAATTACATGTTAATCTCAGTCAGTCACAAACAGAAAACTGTAGTCGGCAAAGTCAAGGTTATGAGGACTGAAGTATTTTTTTACTTATTTAATTTCAAATGAATGGATTCAATGGATTTCAACATAGTCACATGTAGGTAGATAAAAGGCTCCGTAGACGTAATACGTGTTGTACCACGTACCTTCTGGAAGTACCTACCAAATATGATTGTACATAGCATCTCAATAATCTCTAGTCATAAATCAATAGTAATATCTACATATTATATAAATAGGTAAGTAATAGCTTTAATAAACGAGTGAGTCCGGATTTTTTAAATTAATAAGTTTTTATTTCTTTTTTATTTTTAACCTTAGAACCATTTAGCTAAAAATAATGTATATCACGTTCGTGTGTATGACTTCTACACAAGTCGCGGCGTACGTAGTCTTCGTAGTGTCTACGCAGCGTGCGGTTTCTTCGTAGCGCCTACGCGGCTGATGAAATCTTCGTAGCACCTACGCAACGCGTAGATTTTCGTAGCGCTACGCAGCTCACGAAATCTTCGTAGCGCCTACGCCGCGCACATAGTTATCGTAGCGGCTACGCGGCGTGCGTTGTAGTAGCCTCTAACTAAAGTATACGAAGACTATGGTACAATTGATAATTACAAGGTGAAGTTTAATCCTACGTATACATGGTGAGAGAGGTGAGAACATTGTGTTAATTCCAGGTTTATCAGTCGTCACGGGGCTGACAGCCAATTATTATACATTTTGAAGTAAAGAAGATATTAAGTAGCAATTATCAGCATTTTTATTTAACTATTACCTTATTTACCGTGCTGCCCTCGCTCGAGTACTCTCCGATCGCGAATACGCTACTGAAGGCGCAAAACTTGCAGCTAAATCTGGCCCGAGGCCGACTCGATTTAAATTACCATCTCCGCGATACTAAGAATAGTAAAGATTATCTTCAATCAATCACAATTTGCAAACGCTTCTTTGAAAATTATGATGATTGTGTTTTGCAGATATTCAACATAACATCGCGCCAATATTCCCCGAGAGGTTAGGCAGACATGTACTGGTGAAGCGGTGAAGTACTTTAAAGTTCCTGATAACATAATATTGTTTGATATTTATTGACAGCAATATCACACAGGTCTGGTAATTTTAAATCATTAGTACCTCTACCCTACCTAGTTTTTTCTTGGAAAGCCATGTTTTCTTTAGAACTTATTTATTACTGAAACCACCACGTTCGTCATAACAAAATTGTTTATTGTTATTCCAAAACTATCACTATGGTATGTATATTTTTTCTGAAACCGTTTACAACTGGAAAAATATAAAAGTATAAAAATATCCAATATAGAGCTTCTATAAAAAATATTGATAAACCAAAAGCAAAATTTTTATTAATGACTGCAGATAGGCTTATGAGCATTATACTACCGAAATCTACGAAGAAGTATACGCAGGCGAACCACAGGTACAGTAATATTTGCTTCTCGTTGTATGATACCGAGGCCACGATGAGCATAACGTTCACAGCGCCCAGCAGCACTCCCAATATTGCGTATGAATGGAGAATTATATCAGCGATCAACGGAGGCACTCCATAGGCTACCAGCATTTCTTTTCCCGCACTGAACGCATATATGAGTCCTATACTCGGCACAAACCCTGCCAGGGCGATCAGGATCGTGCCCATTTTGAGCGTGACGCAGAAACAACATGTTCTCGAAGTAAGGCAATAGGTGTTCAATACGCTGTATACCATTGCTATTTGGAATACTGACCAGAAGAGGTGTATGACGCATACAAAAATCTTTCACCATACACTATAGACACATAAAGGAACTGGGTATGGTTACCTTTAATTTAAGTTACATATATAAATAGGAAGGGTAAAGGTAGTTTCTAGATACTGCCTATTGTACCTAAATATTGATTTTGTGTATACTGCTAGATTTGACAAAAGCTGTCATAAGTAAATGCTTAGGCACAGAACATTATTATTACAAGTCCAAAACGTAACATAAATAAATCAGTCTATGGGTAGGAATACCATTATTAGAACGCAGAAGATAGAAAAGAGACACTATAACGGTTTTATACAAAAACATGTCTTTGGTTTTATAACTCAAGGAAAGAATTCCGTTCATCATCTTCCTGCCCTTGTCCTATTCTACACTCGCGAGCAAAAGTATGGAATCACTTACTTGGAATTGATTCCGCGCGATCTTGAGTACTTAATAACTAGTTATGAATAATAAAAATGATACCATTTTAATGATAAAACTGTTAATTTTAAATTGATGCCAAATTCATTTAAATCACGCCAGTATTTAAGGAGCTATCCCGGATTGAGCGAAGGAGTTAGGAAAACAGAAGGATAATGGAAAAATGATAAATGAAGAAAACAACAAAAATTAATTCATAAAAAAATTATTTGGCATTAAATTAAGTTTCAATATTTTGTGTTCCCTCCCCTCGCCCTAATAACTGCACGAATACGGTTCTTCATTAACCTAATCAGCTTCTGAATCGATTCTTGCGGGATACCTTCCCACTCCTCTATCAAAGCCGATTTCAGCTCATTCACACTTGAAGGAGCAGGATTTCTGGAACGAACCCTAATCTTCAGTTCATCCCACACGCGCTCAATGGAATTCAAGTCCAGGCTGAGTACTGGCCAGTCCAATGTGGCGATACCGACTTCTTCGAGGAATTCAGTTGTGACACGGGAAGTGTGACAACGAGCGTTATCGTGCATAAGAAGGTAGTCATCCCCGATAAATCCCGCATAAGGAACGACATGTTCCAGCTCAGAATGTCGGAAATGTAGCGGTCTGAAGTTGGTCTACCTTCTCCTCCTCGTCCCCCGCCAGGCACGAAAACAAGCTCCGTTTTACCGTCGAAGGAAAACACAATCATTTTTGCCCACATCATACAAGAACCGCCCCCATAAGCCACTGTCTCAGCGAAACAGCACTGCACAAATCGCTCCCCAGGCCGCCTGTATACCCGACCCCTTCGGTCGCTGCCGTGCAAACACATTCTGCACTCGTCGGAGAACAGGACTCGCCTCCAATGTTCAACCTCTCAATCAAGATGGGAGCGAGCAAATTGGAAGCGTGCTTGTCGGTGACCTGCCGTCAGTTTCGGGCCCGTAGCAGGCCTTTTTGGAGTCAAATTAGCCTGCTTAAGTCTTCGACGAACTGTCCACTCACATGCAGCTACCCCATGAACATTTCGGAGCTCCTGTTGGACGTCGACAACAGTCAAATGTCAATTTCGGGGAGAGGTTGACACGATAAAACGGTCATCCCTCTCCGAAGTGCACCGGCGCCGTCCAGATCTCGGGATAAAGCCACGAGTCTCCCGAAACCGTTTATAAACTTTCGAAACACAGGACTGGCATAAGTGGAGCTGACGTGCGACAGCCCGCTGGCTGAGTCCTTCTTGCAATAGGGCGACGATTTGCGCTGCTTCTGTAGGTGTAGTATCCATTGCCGTCCAAGTTCTGTTATGAGTGTAACGTCACTAGGGTAGTGGAACATCACTAGCCTGCAAGAAGGCGGGACGAAGATGGCGTCGGCGTACACAAACCAACCATGTTGTAACTCTATGCTGATTTATGTAATACATTAGAACGATAATTAAACTAGTTCAAGTTCATAGTTCGGTATTATCATTTAGTACACCAACCAAAACATGGTGTCAGAATTGGGTTCGTAATCTATGTGTCGTATAATCATTGCACCTTGAGTGAAATTCTCGTGTGAAAAGTCGGCGTCAGTCATGTCTGATGAAAATCAAAAGCCCAAGAAACTTTCTGGAATGTCCAGTCCGCAGCCCATGGTGATGAATGGTAACTTGGCCCAACAATGGAAAAAATGGGTGCAATCATTTAAATTTTATTTACGTGCGTCTGGCTTGGATGAAGAGAGTAATGGCAGAAAAGTAGCTTTATTTCTACATGTCATTGGTGAAAAGGGCGTGGATGTATTCAATACATTTGGAAAAGACGAGGATAACATTACATACGATGAGCTTATACAGTTATTTCAAAATCACTTCGCCCCAAAAGCTAACCTCACTTATGAATGTCACAATTTTTTCACATACAAGCAAGGTGAAAATGAAACCTTAGATGATTTTGCTTGCACATTAAAATTAAGGTCACAAAACTGTGAACTAGGACAGCTGCAAGAACGCCTAATCAAAATAATGTTTATATGTAACATGCATCAAAAATACAACTATATAAGAGAAAAATTATTGCTTGAAGATAAGCTGGATCTTGATAAGGCCTTAGAGATGGCAAAGGCCATGCTTGCTTCCAGACATCAAACGGATGAATTGACAGCAGAACAAAGTTCAGTCTTGTATAATACAAGTCAGTCACGCTCAAGATCAAAGTCTAATTCAAGGAACGTCAGTCAGTATAGTCAGCAGTCAAGACAGGAAGTTTGTACAAGGTGTGGTCAGGTACATCGTTTTAAGTGTCCAGCATTAGGTGTAAAGTGCAAAAAATGTGAAAAAGTTGGTCATTTTGCAGTCTGTTGTCGGTCATTTCAGTCAAAGTCAATAAGATATGTACAGTCAGATAGTAATATGCAACAGGTACAGCCAGAACAAGATGAGTTGTTTATAGGTCATATTCAGTCATCCAAGTCATTGTCAAGTGAATGGACAATTAATTTATATATAAATAATTCAGAAATAAATTGTATTATTGATACGGGCAGTGATGTCAATATTATGTCAAAAAATGTGTATGATTCACTTAATACAACAAATTTACTGTCTAAAACTGATGTAAAAATTAAGTCATACACTGGTAATAGTCTACAGGTACTAGGTCAACAAAACTTAGAGTGTAAATTTAAATTGAATGACCTCTATATGACAAAACAAATTAATTTTATAATTGCCAATGTGAATTCTCCAACTGTATTAGGTAAACTTACTTGCTCAGAAATGGGACTAATTAAAAGAGTTTTTTGTGTAGACACTACAAGCATGCAAACGTCAGAAGGTGAAATTAGTCAATTGTGTTCGGAATTAAGTCAAAATGAGTCAAATTCAAGTCAAGTTATAAGGCCTAAAGTCACCAAAAGTCAATCACAGTCATTTCTATTACAGTCAAGTCAATCACAAAATATAAACTTAAATAAACTTGTTGAATATAATAAGTCTCTTTTTACCGGTCTTGGTTGTCTTCCTGGTGAGTGTCATATAAGTACAAATCCTGAGGTCCAGCCAAAAGTCGATGCTCCAAGGAAGGTACCATTTGCATTACATCATAGACTTCAACAAGAACTTGAGAAAATGGAAAAAATTGATGTCATCACCAAGGTCACAGAGCCTACTGAATGGGTGAGTTCTTTAATCTTAATAGAAAAGAAAAATGGTCAATTAAGGGTATGTCTAGACCCCCGTAATTTAAATCAGGCAATTATGAGGACTCATTATCCTATCCTATCAGTAGACGTTGTCCGTGCCAAGGTGGCTGGTGCAAGATATTACTCCACCTTGGATGCAAGCAGTGGATTTTGGATGTGTAAATTGAGCGAGAAAAGTTCTTTCCTCACAACTTTTAATACACCTTTTGGCCGATACCGCTTTAAACGTCTTCCATATGGAGTCAGCTGTGCTCCTGAGTATTTTCACAGAATTATGACTGAAATGTTTGGTGACATACCAGGGGTGGCAGTATACAGTGATGATATTTTAGTAAGTGGTCAAACACTACAAGAGCATAATGAGCGTCTTAATATAGTATTTAAAAGAGCAAAGGAATATAATGTCAAGTTTAATAAAGAAAAATGCTCATTCACCAAGGAGAGTATTAAATATCTGGGTCATATTTTTTCAGTGGATGGAATCACAGTTGATCCGGACAAAGTCAGAGCAATCAAAGAGATGCCATCTCCTACCTGTCTAAAGGATTTGCAAAGATTTCTAGGTATACTTAATTATTTAAGTCCTTTTATTAAAAATATGGCAGGAGAGACAGAAATTCTACGCCAATTATTAAAAAAATCTACTGATTGGCAGTGGACTGCCAATCATGAAACAACATTTTGTCGTCTAAAGCAATTACTATGTCAAGTTCCAGTGTTGTCACATTTTAATGTTCATGATCCTATTGTCCTACAAAGTGATGCTAGTAAGAGTGCTGTCGGAGCAGTATTGTTACAAAATCAACATCCAGTATATTATGCTTCAAAAACTTTAACAGATACACAGCAAAACATGGCTCAGATAGAGAAAGAACTCTATTCAATAGTTTTTGCATGCATCAAGTTTCATCAATTTATATATGGACAAACTGTAACTGTAGAGACAGACCATGCTCCTTTAATTACATTGTTTAAAAAGTCTTTAGTGGAGGTTCCAACACGTCTCCAAAGAATGATGTTGAAAATACAACCCTATAGTCTAAATGTAGTTTACAAGAAAGGTAGTCAAATGTACATTGCTGATACCTTGTCAAGAGCAGCACTCTCTGAAACAAGTTCAAATGAACTAGATGATGATGTCATTGTTCATGTAAATTTACTGATTAAGTCATTACCAGTCTCATCAGAACGTCTACAGTGGTTAATCAGAGGCACTAATGAAGATGAAAGTCTGCAGATTTTGAAAACATACTGTAAAGAAGGATGGCCGTTAAGTAAAACTCAAATTCACAAAGATCTGCATGAGTATTGGCAGTATAGATTTGATTTACATACAGAAAATGATTTAATTTTCAGAAGTAACAGTATAGTCATACCTAAAAAATTAAGGCCAGAGATTTTGAAAATAATACACAGTGGTCATCTGGGAATTGAAAGGTCAAAAGCATTTGCTAGAGGACATGTATTTTGGCCATTTATGTCAACTGATATAAAAAACATTGTTCAGTCGTGTCATATTTGCTTGTCACATAGAAACTCAAATGCTCCAGAACCACTTCTTCCACATGATGTTACATTATTTCCTTGGGAAAAAGTTGGTGTTGATTTTATGGATTATAAATCTAAAAAATACATAGTTGTACAAGACTATTACTCAAATTATATTGAATTAATGGCAGTGGCAAGTACTAACGCCAAAACAGTAATTGTTTGTCTTAAAAGTATTTTTAGCAGACATGGTATTCCAGTTGAGTTATTCTCTGACAATGGGCCACCATTTAATTCGGCAGAGTTTAAGAGTTTTATTTGGGAATGGGGAATACATCATAATACGTCAAGTCCCTACACACCAAGGTCAAATGGGTTGGTAGAGTCTGCAGTAAAGATATGTAAACGTTTTCTTACCAAGTCAGAGGAGTCAGGGACAGATCCATATCTGGCTTTGCTTCAATTCAGGAATACACCTAGAGGAAATCTACCATCTCCAGCACAATTATTAATGTCACGTTCACTTAGAACACAATTACCAACAGTCACAAAAAACTTAATACCAAGAACAGTCAAATTCCAAGAATATGTAAAATCTAAGGAAGAAAATAAAAATAAAATGAAGGATTACTATGACAGAAACACTAAACCATTGCCAGAACTCCAAGAAGGAGATGAGGTCTATTTTAAGAAAATGCCTGATACTCCATGGATAACAGGCACAGTAAGGTCCAAATGTAATCAGCCTAGGTCTTATACTGTTGAAGGGTCAGATGGATTTATAGGAAGGAGAAACAGACAGCATATTTTGAAGCCTCCGCAGTCACCTCAAGATATGTTACAAAAAATCAAGATATCTCCTAATTCTGAAACAGAAGCACCGTCTATTGAAGAACGTATTACTCCAGTTCAAATGCGCACTAGGTGTGGAAGAGTCATAAGACCACCAAGACGTTTAGATTTATAAAAGTTAATTTTGTTATAAAAGTTAAAACATTTATCAATGACTGTGAAGGATTGATTTAGTGAAGTTAGAATACAATCTTAAATAGAGACTTGGCTTAACAAACTGTCTTATTTTTAGTTACTGGAAACAGTCTTTGTTATCAGGAGTTACTGTTAAGAATTTAGTAAATTTTTGTAAACTGTCTCAAGCTGTAAAATTATAATACTTAATTTTAACTTTTTCTAATAAGGAGGATGTTATGAGTGTAACGTCACTAGGGTAGTGGAACATCACTAGCCTGCAAGAAGGCGGGACGAAGATGGCGTCGGCGTACACAAACCAACCATGTTGTAACTCTATGCTGATTTATGTAATACATTAGAACGATAATTAAACTAGTTCAAGTTCATAGTTCGGTATTATCATTTAGTACACCAACCAAAACAAGTTCAAGGGTCAAAAGTAGCGGAGATGTGTCCGGATATAGTCGAATCCGATAACACGTGCTTTTATAGAGGTCAACAGGGCGCAACTCGTGGCGTATCAAACAATTGAAACATATCTTTTTCCTATCTTCTTCACGTAATCCGGAATAGCTTCTTAAATAATGGCGTGATTTGAATGAATTTGGTATCAATTTAAAGATTGTTATCGTTAAACCTTTAAAATGGTACCATTTTTATTATCCATAACTTGTTATTAAGTACTCAAAATCGCGCGGAATCAATTCCAAGTAAGTGATTCCAACTTTTGCTCGCGAGTGTATTTGGGGTCGGCTCAACACGTTTTCTTCTTCCATTCTCCCCTGTGAGACGTCACGGCAACATTTACTCCTTTCTCTTTCATATCAGTCTTCACACACTCCATCCATCCTTTCCTTGGTCTTCCACTCCCTCTTCATTCATCAACATTCATATCCATCACTCTTTTAGTCACATGAGTTTCATCCCTCCTCATTACAACTCCATACCAAGACAAACGACTTCCTTTTAATTTTTCTTAACAGGCACCACTTTCGAACATCCTCTATTTTAATTAAAAGGATGAAAGTGGAAATGGGTTGATGAAAGTGCATCGATGCAATGCGTGAGTAAATGTGTGTGTGCGAATGTGAGAGTGTAAATGTTTGAGTGTTTATGTGTAAGTGATAGGACACAGGTTTAGGTAACTTTTCTGTAGCTAAGCGTATTCAAGACATAATAGCCAGGTGCGCAATTTTCCTTTCCAAATAGTTCTAGTACCTGTGTGTGTTAATAGATATTTTATTATTAATTTAATTATAAAGAAAAGTGCCAAATACGCCAAAAACACAATTACAGAAAATGACTGGGTTTTTTGTAGCTCTTTCATTATAAGAAAGTATCGCAAGCAGCTAAGTACTTTTCTCTAGATTTTGAAGGTATTAGGCTTTCGTTTGCATTTTGTGCTGCATGTAGTATTTCTGACGGGGTTAAATCTATCAATTGTTCATCTTCTGTACTAAAACTTGACTTTTTTACAATTATTTACCGCACAGCAACAAATGCGATACAAACAAAATATGAAAAATGTGGGAAATGGCGCGCAAGTTTTTTTTTTTTGCACGCGCCAAATGTAAGGTGATTACAATAGCCATACAGCCTACTTCAACATTATAATTTTAGTGATTATTTAATCAGCAAATATTTTATAATAAATTATTGTGAATTATAAATAATTTGATGATAATAAATATTTTTTCGTCATAATTAGGTGTACATTTATTTATTCCAAAAACGTAAATGAATTTTCAGCGGCATAAAACCTCTTTGTTAATTATCCAAAAAAAAAATTGTATTACCCAGTTAAATTGAAAATGCTCTGTCTATTAGCATATAATTTGCAGTTAGGTACTAACTTAACTATATAGGGATAATTCTATTATGCACTAGTGTGTAATATTATTATGCACGTGTGTGTTATAGTTCGTTTTATGGCCCTAAAAACGATGTAATAAGGCTCGCTTTACGAGCAAGTGTGTTGAAAATAGTATTATGTAAGTAAACCGATTTACTTACAACAATCGACCAATTGATTTGTGTTACCTTAAAAAGAGGGAGAATTTCGATTTTATGTGGTAAATTTTAAATTATCATGGCAGCACTGGGGAGTGTTAACAGATAATAAATCTTTCCCAGTATATTGTAAATAAATTATAATCACAATGATTTGGCTTGAAATGTAAATAAACGCTCTGTGCATCGTGTTCAGCTACATCATCTGGTTCAACAACAACCAATAATGTTACAATTATTTCTAGCCCTTCGTGTGTAAACGTGCTTACGTTAGTATTTTTTTTTTTGTATAAGGTGGCTAATGGATATTTTACCATAATTATGTTTAAATAAGTCATAGTATGCAAAACAAAAGTATTCCTATGGAGGTTGATCACTGGTAGGCAACAATAAAAGTAGGTAAGTCAAAACCAATATATCAGAGAGATTTGTAAAGTTGTAGGGAAATGGAAATAGTGTTGAGTTAGGAATAAAGAATAGCGTCACCGCACAGGTGACACTTGGCTACTGTGGGAAGTGGACAAGGGTTGTCGCACTAGGAGGGACGGGTGCCATGTACCCATGTAAGACGCAAGTTTAAAAAGTGAGACCGCTGAGAAAGAATAAAACTAGGGTTAACTCCGCTCCCAAGACGACCCACTAACCGGCGTACGAGCTGGAAAGTAAGTACGATGACTTGAAGAGAAAGATAAAGATAGTTAGAAGATGTTTTAAAAAAGCGATGGATAAAGATCGAGGGCGTTTTAGAGAGAAGTGGCAGGGTGGAACGGCTAAAGGAATACGAGAAAGCTATATTAGTGTTATTAAGTACTGTCTGAAGCGAGGGCAAGCAAAACGGTGTGTGTAAGTAGGTTTTTGATAGTGAATTGGAAGAATGTTTGGTGGTGAAACAAGCGAGGACATGACGAACTTTAAAATACTTTCGAAAAGAAATTCCGTTTTACATTAATGTATTAATTGTACTTAATGGTCATTCAGTTTTAAAAAAAAAATCATTAGATTCAAATAACATGTTTAATTTTAGTAAAAGTCAGGGTATTTAAAACCCTGGCGGTGGCAACCTTAACCTGACAGATGTCTTACGTACGCGACATGTAAATCCACGTTCTGTCGGAGTCGGGTTCAAATCATAATCAACAACACGGCCGGCAAGTGTTTACGCACGACGTAAGAAAATGTGCGAATTAAAAGACTTCCAAATAGCTAGATAAATACTTTTTTTTAAATAATATTACAGTAATTTATTCCATCTGGTGAAACTACTTGATAAAGTCGAGTGAGAATGTCGTCTAATAAAGAAGACGGAGTTGGCACGGTGAGTAAGTAAACAGTAAATGATTGTACTACCTAACTTAAATTTTGTGATTGCAACTATTAAATTCCGCAAAAGGTGTACAGAAACAACGTTGTTATGTTATGTAACCGACAAATTGCTAGCGAAACGAAACTCTCCAACGTGAACATGTGTTTAATTTCCTTGTGCTTGTTGATCAATTGTTTCAAACAAATAATTTCCCGCGTGCTATAAAATTAACAAAACAAATGCTTAAACGCTTGTTTGAAATTAAAATCTAACTTATGTTATCTATAAAGAAAACTGACTTAAATATGAATTAGAAACGTAAACATAACTAATGCTGTCGAGCATGTGTATAATAATCGTGAAATAAATGAATGAAAGAATCTTAGGAGTAGGTACTGAATATTATAATTGAGTACCTACTAAGATTCTGATTGATGAAATCATGAATCAAATAAACAAAATCTCATACAATCACTATAATTGTTAGTTCATTTAACTTTATCTCTCTATATCTGTTGACCTTTTGGTAAACAATAGTCAGTATCAAGGCTGTCATTGATGTATTGATCATAAAAATACTTACAGTGATGTAAGTGAAATTGATTGGCTCATTTCATTGATCTAACAAGTATGACATCATGTTATTATATACATCATTGCGATTAATTAATGACCAAGGATTCAGTGGATAATTCTAGACCCACCAACATTATAATATTAATGTTGGTGGGATGCACCTATTCAGTACATGAGCAATATACACATACACCACATAGAAATTTGTCAGCAGTAACAAAAAAAATAAATCTGCTCCATACTTTTTGACCAAGTAACTATTGCACTTTTGTAGGGTACAGCATATTTTATTTTATTTACCGTAATAATATTATGCATGATAATAAATGTAATTTATAACCCATGCATAACGCATTTAGCACCCACAAATAATGTAGCTTTCTACCAGTGAAAGAATTTTTAGAATTGAATCATTATTTCCGGAGATTACCCCCTACATACAAACTTACAAACAAATTTTACCTCTTTATAATATTAGAATAGAAGAATAGATTACCAGAAAGAGGTATTTCCTTCTCTTTACTGCATTATGCCTTAATTCAGAATAGATAACATTCAATTGATGATGATATCCAGCCACTTGAGAAGTAATAGTACTAAGATAATATGTGATTAAGTTACTATTAATTTAAGCTGATTGTCAACCACAAACACTAATTGAGATAGTACGGTACAGTAAATTGTAGAGCATTCCATCACACATAGTTTCATACCATAAAAATGAAATAAAGCGAATCTCACACAGCATTATCAGTAGTGAGTTAAAACTTTATTATCTCATCACGGTGCTACAAACATACTGAGATAATTATCTTTTTATGTTTTTTATATTACACAATATAAGTTACCAGTAAATAGAAAATGGATCTTTGAGTGTAAATATTTCACTCTGTTAAATTCCTTTTTATAACTTTTTTTATCATGTGATACATACATATATTACATACCAGCTGTGCCCCGGCATGCATTGCACCTTTTCCTACCACTTCCTACCTACTACCTACTTTGGGAAAATGATTTATCTTTCATAATTTATTTTTTTTCGTCTTTTTTTTCCCATTTATTCTGCTATTCTAGGCGGAGACAAATCCAACATAATTATCAATGAAATAACTTGTATTATTTGGTGGCGAAATAGTAGATTATACAACAAGTGAAAAAAAGGGAATTCAATTCGAGGGACTAAGTTGGATCCCGAGAGCAGCGAAGGATTCTAGAGTAGAATCCTGAGCGTAGCAAGGGATTCTAGAGTAGAATACTGAGCGGAGCGAGGGATACAAGAACCGAGATAAATTATTTTTTCACGAGTTGTGTACTCTACTTTTTACCATTGACTACGAGAAAATAAATAAAAGTATAGTATTTATATTTCTCATGGGTTAATAATAACAACCACTCGGATCGATCGTCAAGGTTAAGCCGGGTATACCAAGGTCGGTCTGTGGATGTGGTGACCACTAATTCATTACATACCGAGTTTCCTCCGTGTCTCGGAAAGTACGTATAGCCGTTGAGCCGGCTGTCATTTGTAGTTTAATACAGTCGTAACAAGTAATCAGTGGCCCGAAAGTCTGACAACCAGTCTTACCAAGGGGTACCGTATTACCCACCCAGCACTAACTGGGTTGTGTTCTGGGTCAGATAGGCAGTCGCTCCATGTAAAATACTGATATTCAGCTGCATCCGATTAGACTGGAAGCCGACCCCAATAAAGTAGGGATAAGTCTAAACAGATGAGTATTTATCACATTTAATCGGTAAACGGTAATATAATAAGAGAACAAAGGATTAAATATAAATATTAAAAATGTAAAGTAAAATTAGAACAGTTTTCGAAATTCAGATATTCTTGTCCGGCGGCACGTTTTATTTATTTTTTGTTCATAATTCGTGCTTGTTCCACATTCAAAATGTTTTTATTCACTCAGTGAATATATCGTTATCGATGAATGAAATGCCCTTTTTCGAGTGGCAATAGCAGAAAGGCAGTTTGAAAGTAAAACTTAAGATTTATTTTTATTTACAAAGAAAAAACATGCCATGCTCAAACAGGGACACTGGGCTCATTCGTACTAAAATATTTGATTTTAATCACGTTTTAACGTAGGACGCAATAATAACCTAAACAATAACGTAGTTAAACTAAACTTGTCATGTAATAACAAAAAAAAACGAGGGTAGTTTGAAGGTGAGCCCAATGAGGGCTATCGTTTTTGAGCTCACCAGATGGCGCCACTCTCGAGTAAGGTCTTGTCAACAATTCTGTGTTTTATTTTAAAGTACCAATAACTTAATAAAAAGTTTATTTTATTACGTACAACAACATAGTGTAAACTTCAGAGACATATTCACAATTTTCTCCCTGAAATTAGCAAGCATGAAACATTCAAAAATCATTTTACCTCCAAGTACTAACAAATAAGATCCTAAGTTGCTACTTAAAATCTTCAATTCTTAATTAATCAGGAATAGCTCAATCTAGACCACAATTGTGTTTATTAGTAAAAATACGTGATAAAAAAGCACGCAACGCGTGAACTTTCTATGAAATCTGACATTTCGGTGGCCTCGCGCTACACTAGCGCCTCTTGCGGCGAATTCACACGCGATAGCCCCCATTGTGGACGGCAAGCGTAAATGCGCTGACGTTTAAGGTCATATACATTCTGTCAACCAGTAAACTACTCATGGTGTGTGGATGAATGAATTCAGCACATGATTCTAGACCCTTCAGCCTGCATACAAATATTTACACTATGTAGGTATTACATTTTATCTAAAAGTCCTTTGTATTTATGATTCTAGGTGAAGAAGCAGAAACCATGGTACAAGTACATAACGGTAGAGCCACCAATGTTCCTGTATATGATGGCATACATGATCACAAATGTTATAGAACAAACATTCTATGTATTCCGAGCTTGCACAGTGAATCACGGCTACAGCCCAGAGATATGCCACAACATTAGTAGCTATGACGATATTAATAGAGAAGTACAGGTATGTACATACACCTATCTATCATCATCATCATCCTACCCTTATCTCGATGTATTTGTGGTCAATGCTGCTCTGTCTTGTTCTTCCTTAGTTCTCTATTACTCGTCATCTCATCAGTCACCTCCTTTCTAGCCAAAGCCATATCATCCTTCACACAATCGATTCATCATTTCTTTGGTATTTTCTACACTTATAGCCATCCACATCCACATTCATACTCAAAACTTTCCTCGCGGCTCACATGTATCTATATTTCTACATAATCTATACTTCTATACTTATACAGTAATAAATATATTACTAGCTTTTGCCCGCAGTTTCGCTCGCGCCATAATCACCTAGCGGTGTGAAATATACTCCCTACTTCATTCCTTCATTCTTCATTCCCTATTTCATTCTCCCTACCTCAGACCTATTCTCATACCTACCAAAATACACAAAAAAAAAAACATAAAAATCGGTCGAGCCGCTTCGGAGGAGTGTGACCACAAACCGTGACACGAGATTTTTAGAAGATAAATATGAAAGTAACTCTGTTTGTTACCTTTTCGCGACTAAACAGCTAATCAGATCGTAATTTTTGGCAAAGAGATAGATTAAATCCTGGGGAAGGACATAGGCTATCTTTCTTTTTCTCACACATACATTCGCATCAAAATTTCCACGCGAACGATGTCGCGGGCACGTGCTAGTATTATTATTACATTTAAGTCGCTTATCTATGTGTGTGACTGCATTCTCCTAAAAGGATTTTGATGCTGTTTTTAGAAATTTAGATTCTATGCTTCATTATTTTTTCACTTTAATTTTCATACCAAAATACTACTTAATACTTTGTAATTTAAGTTAAAGTAGACAGATAACGATTATTCATTATTCATGCAAGTCGGTAATAGATAACCATGTAAATGAGTGTAACCCGTCGCATTTATACTTACTTTTCCTTATCTCAGCATCAAAACTTTGTACGCCATTTATGACATGGTTTCAATTATAGAGGTTACACTTAAATACCTACATTTTTTTAATAATTATTGTTTTTCTTCCTGAACCTTGGCTGCCTGTCATTGGCAAAGGACGCCTACCCGCTGTAGCCCTAATTTCAAAAATCGAATCTTCTAATTTCTTATTTTCCAATTTCAATTTCTCATCTCTGAAAAGCTCGTTTTATTTTTCATACGTCCTTAACACCTGTGCATTGTTTTGATACATTTTTGCTTACATGGCAATAACTTCAATTAATAGATTGGGTTCCGAATAACAGAACCCGGACACGCGTTAGGCCCAAAAGGAGATGACGTGACGACTTGGAGTTTTACCTGCGGGATTGGGCCAAATGGCCTCTGACAGGGAGAGAGGGAAGGGGGAGCCCTTGGCCCTGCAGTGGGCCCATCAGGCTCATAATAATAATAAAAAAAACTGACCTCAACGCTGGCGACGACGCCACGTTCAAAAGCTATAAACAAACTATATTATTTTGTGCTTGTGTTACAGCGAACCGTCTCAACATTCCACCAATGGAACGGCGTCGCGAGCCACGTTGTGCCACTGTTGCTCGCTTTTTTCTTAGGTTCCTACAGCGATAAGCGAGGTCGCAAAATAATTCTACTCGCCGGCCTTCTCGGGAAACTATTTTTCTCAGCGATGATCACTATCAATGCCGCGAATGGTGAGCATTTGAGTACTTACTAAGTTTTGTTTAAGGACAAAAGGCCCGCTGGCGCTGGAGGCCTTCTACCACCACTTATAGCGGTATTATTTTAATATAAAGGCTGAAGGAAAGGGATGAGGCTATATTTCCTGTATAGCTCTATCTCTTATAGTAATATTGCTACAAGGGATGGTGGTACAGTTCCCCACCATTCTTTTCGTGTTGGGAATGAAGGTGCCCACAGATTTTCCCGATTGATGACGATCAACACTGTCTTCCTTAGAATTACTTAAGAACAAAACAAGGTTTAAAACCTTGCTGTCCATTGCTGTCGGTGTGGCAATGACATGGCTAATCTCAGTATTCTTAATATCTTATGTATACTGAGCTGACATTGGTTTAGAATTCATAACTTCTGAGGCATTTTTTTGCTAGCCTTACTGTCCCACTCCTGGGCAAAGGCCTCCTCATTCCATCCACTTCTCTCGGTGTTGTGCCTCCTTAATGGTAATTTCTCAAACAAATCCAAATTGGTTTTATGTAAAATTATCCTCTAAAAAGTAAAATAGTACATTTTGATATAAGTGGGGAAACTTTGTTATTGCATTCGGGCGCAGAATTAACGTTATGGAGCCGAGGACTGCATTAACAAATCCACGTCGTTTGATAATCCACGAGTATCAAACGACGTTTTTCAATACGCTTTCGAAAAATAAAATATTAGAACGGAAAGTATTTTTGTCTGGAATTATTACGAAACTATGATTTAATTTGCTTTTTTCCGCGCTTTGCTTTCGCCAAGTTGAAGAAGATGCAAAGATGCCGCTAGACAGCCTAATATGAAAAATAGTAAATTCAAATATTTTTGAATTTAGAACACCAATATATAATAATTTGTTAATAAAAGTAAATATTTATTTTAAATAATCATGTTTATCTATGATATTATATTTATAAACACGATTTAAATACTCAAAAATTATTTACACCGTAAAGATAGTTATCTGTGGAAAGTTTTATTTCCGCACATGTGCGGAAAAATACTAAAAATCCACGCGTGTGAAATACATTGCATGTTGCATCTAATTCTAGTGCGATAAGAACCAGTTTTCGAAAAAGTGAATTGAAATTAAATTTATTGGCCCCTCTAAGTTTGGTATTGGTATTTGCAATTACGATAACATAATTAATATATTGCAATAACGTAAACGTTATTTAATATATTGCAATAACGTAAAACCCTAAGATGATCGCTAACAAGTTATAATATCTTTCGTACTATTATGGGTACATATATGTGCGCATAAAAATAACATCTCATTGACTGACAAATATCGTATAAACAAGACAGATGTCGTATTATTATTCATACCATAATTCAATCGTTTGGTTTTATATTCCCGTACGACCTGCCTGTATACGCCAATGACCAATCGAACAAATGATGAATTCCACACGGACATCCCAACAGCCTTTGCCCAGCAATGGGACAGAGTAGGCTGATATGAAAAAAGAATATAACGCCTGTAACCTCTGGAGTGTGTTCACTGTTCGGCCACAATTCTGAAGAATTAGTAGTGACGTGAGACTGGGTATTAGATTAGTCTCATAGTTGAGAGGTACATCGTATTCTGATGTCTCTTGTAAAATCTTATCTTTTTCTGTCTTATCTCAGACTGTATATTACAGGCTTAGACTAATTTGCGTCACACAAAGCACACACTCAGGGCCAAAATACCTCCATTCTAATATTGTAATCTAGCTGTCCCGCATATTGATGATAGGACTCGAGGTATTTAAACCTTTATAGTGAAGACTAGCTTGGATTTTGAAGACTACTCCGAAAATACTAGGTACTTGAGCCTTGTTACTAATGTGAAAGATCTAGAGTCATTAGAAAATATTTGAATCAATACAACGACTCGAGTTCTCTACTAAGAAGTCCAAGTCGCGAATCTTTCACTCGAGTCGTTTAAAAAAGCGAATCGTTTAATATGAGACCATAATTTGGTAAACTTCAATGCATGATTTATTACAGATCAGTGGGTACTCAATAATAATATATGACTGGCGACTCGCACGACTCAGGAACTGAGTTGTTTTCAAAAGGGTTCGAAACTTTTAATTGCGCTTGAGTCGTTTAAAAATAGGAATATTTTTAAAACGATAGTGTGATACAAAAACTCTTTAATGGGTTAGGGTGCAGGGTTATGGACTCGATTGAGTTGCAAACCGTCATAACTGAGTCGAGTTCTTTTTAAAGACTTAAACGCCTCGAGTCCTTTCATCACTAATTGCCCGTGACTTTCACCCGCGTGAATTTATTAGAAAAGTATTACGTCCCTATTTAAATCGCAGATCGTTATTAATTTCAACGGTTTTTGTTACCCTAATCCTTTTTCTAAAATAAAAGCCTATAAAATAGTACGTTACTCCCTATAACATCAGCTATCTGCCAGTAAAAGTCCCGTCAAAATCGGTCTAGCCATTTTAGAGTTTAGCCGGAACAAACACAAGACAGACAGTTAGACGGGCAGACAGACAGAAAAAAGAAAATGTTTGTTATAAGTACCGTTTATGCTTATAAATGCACTCGGTAAAAAGCTGTCCGTCTCTCTGTTGGATCAGATGCAGATGTGTTTTATATAATTGAAACACTTCTCTTAGATAAAGTTATTAAGTCTTTATTAATTAGTATTTTACAACAATGAGGTGAGACAACGTTCAGGCTAATCCGTGGTGCGTGGCGAACCCCGGCCGGCGTGCCATAGATTAAAAACCAACTCCTTATTAGTGTTGCTACATCATAATAATACTCCTCTCACATCCCTTCTCTTTTCATAAAAACAATTAATCGTTACAATATTCATGCAAGTAATTTGGTTTCTTAACAATTCGACCACTTCTAGTTGACAAACAGACATGCTGTTTGTCAACTAGAAGTGGTCGAATTGTTAAGAAACCAACAATAAAAATGCTGTGTTGAGCAAGGCAGAAACGAATTTATTGGAAAATCACTGGGATCTTTGTGTGGATGGTACAACGATGCAGAGCCAAGAGGTCCAAGCAGGCAAAAATGGCGATGTTGCCAGTATGAAATTACAAAATAAATATTTTAGCATAGATAATTAAAATCGACTAAAATAAAATACATTATTAAATATACTACAAAATATATGTTTGATATTGAATCGAACATAGTTGCGCGGGCGAGAAGTTATACAAAGAGTAATTATAACCCAGCAAATAAACTAAAACGAAAATACACAAGTACGTAGAGTTACTTATAAACTTAATAAAATTAATTTTATTTTAAATTAAATAAGTATACAAATTTAGAAAAGTCTGAAGTAGCCCTATACAATCAAAAGGATATATAAGCAAAGTGACTGAAGTTGTTTACGCCTTACTCTATTAATCAATGAACGGTAGAGATGAAAACAATATAGTAACTAAATGACGTTTAAGTAATATTGCTTAATAACTAACCTAATTCTATATAGGACCCACGAAGTAGGTGGGTACATTGCCTAAATAAATTATGGAAAAACACATCTACATCAATATGAAAGTTAGATAAGTACAGCTTTGGCAAAACTAACTCTATAATAAAACAAAAATAATACCGTAGGTTTTAAGCATTAAATAATTAAGAATAACTTTAAACAATGGGAAGAGGACACAACTTTGAAATAGACCTTACAAAGTTTTTATTCTTACATTTAACTTCAGCAACTCTTACATTTTTGTCCTTGCCAGGAAACACTTTTACAATGCGAGCCAGTGGCCACTCTAGAGGAGATGAATTTACATTTTTTATCAAAACAAGATCATCTTCTTTCAAATTGGGAACATTATATTTCCACTTGGGACGGCTTTGCAATTGTGTTAGGTAATCTGATACCCAAGTTTTCCAAAAGTCTTGCTTTAATTTTGTAACCAGCTTCCAAAATTTTAAACGATGTGACGGAATTTCCGTCAGATCTACTTCGGGGTAACTAGTCAAAGCAGTCCCAATAAGGAAGTGTCCAGGCGTTAAATATGTTCCTTCCCTAGGGTCTAGGGAAAGCAGGGGCCGGGAGTTCAGCACACCTTCTATCTGAACTGCAACCGTATTGAATTCTTCATAGGTCAAGCACAAGTTACCAACAACTCTTTTAAGGTGGTGCTTGACGCTCTTAAAACCTGCCTCCCATAGCCCTCCAAATTGAGGTGAATAGCTAGGTATAAACATAAACTGAATATAATTATTCTTACTAAATTTATAGACAGACTCCTTATGAGTCTTTGAATTATGCAACTTGTAAAGCTCATTTAATTGATTTTGTGCTCCCTCCGTCTCTCTGTTACCTTTGGACACCTTGATGGTTGAATATTTAGCAAGCATAGTTAGACCATGACACTGTTATCCCGATAGTGGGTCGTGGGATAATTTCCGCCCATTACATGAGCGATGCTGTGGGTAAAAGCTAGTGTCTCTATAAAACAAAGTAGACACAAAATTGATTACGTGTATCTCCCGTTGTTAAGCACACTAACCAACTGAATGTTTTATTTACGAAAGGGTGTAGTTTTTATCTCTAACACTTCTTCTTCTCGAAATTGATGACTTAGATTTTGTCCGACCAGTACGTGGCAACCTGGACAGGTCTGTCGTTTGCCTCACTCAAGTCCTGGAGGGTGCAATTAGTTGTACAGGATGGGCAGGAGACACTGATTGATTCTTTGTTTTCATATTGCGAGCATACTTCTGATTTAATGATTATGACGAGTGTAACTATACAGGCTGTCGCTTTGCATCCCGGTCAAATTCAAGGAGGTATGATTCTCGACCCGAATCGATAAAAAAGGGTAGGTTTTTTAATTCTTTCGGTAATCGGCTAGCACCCCCAGTTTCCTACTATCCACAATTATTATACTGTGGAGTAAACGTTTGCATTTGTGTGTGTGACGGCGCGTTTACAGGGCTAGGAACCCAACCGATTTCAGTAAAAAAAAAACCTTCCCTTTTCATTAACTGAGGATAAATAGGGCCGTAACAGTGATGAATTTAACTACATACAGCGCATAATATGTTATCAAATAGACAAGCTGTGCATCGTGGGTTCACCCGTCGATTTTTACTTTTTTGGTCGGCTCATAAAGGACCTGGCGACCTCGAGAATTATCCCATCAAATGCATTTTTTTTTTAATCCGGCGAGTTGTTGCAGAGATTAGTGCCTTCAAACAATTTATCCAAACAGGTTCATTCGTTTAGGAGTTACGAGGGAATTAAGAAACCGACATACATAGATAGCATACATACTCGTACATACTACATACATGCAGGTCAAACACACAACCCTCCTTTTGGGCTTCGCCGCTCCGCTCCATTGAGGATGACTCTGTGACTTATATACTCATATCTCAAATACATACTCGTAGTACTCGAGATGTATGACCAAATAGATACTGATGTGATTACGTCTATCATGCTGATTGTTTGACAAGCATAACAAACCAAGGTCTTCTTAAACAATATAGGCACATGAACGCGGAAGTCACCATGTTAAAATAAGTATTATTTGTTAGAATGATTTGAAAAATGGCTGCTTTTAAACGTCTAACTATAGAGGGTTTAAGAGGCATTCTGACCAAAAAACTGCTCTTTCCTAATTTGCTAGATTTGAAGTACCTACATTATAGATCTTTGAATTTTTTTACAGCTGCTTGAGCAACAATTCGCTAAAACTAGCAAGCAAAATTAAAGAATACATTAATTACATAACTGAAGCCTATTGAATTGTATGTATATAATATGTTATCTATACTAATATTATAAAGTGGTAAAATTTGTTTGTATGTAGGGGGTAATCTCTGGATCTACTGAACCGATTTTGAAAATTCTTTCACTAAAAGGAAGCTACATTATCCTCGAGTGCCATAGGCTATATTTACAACGTACCCGTGGGATAATTTCCGAACAAAACGCGAGCAAAGTCGCGGGCAACAGCTAGTACATAATAATATAAGAATGGCAATGATTTGTCAATTAATAAAAGTGGAAAATAATCAATGTGGAATATCTAAAATCTGGAAATCAATGAAAAATCTAAAATATGGAATATCGAAATCTGTCTATAAGCCTTTTGAAAAATGCCGTTTAAAAACGATTGATTGGCAGTTCCCTATATGATTATGATAGTTTTAAATGCATACAGGTATCCTTATTATAATATAACCATTGGAAAGCAACTTCTGTGGTATAAGTGGCTCTTTATCAGGATAACGCGTGTTCATCGTGTGTCAACAGTGTGTCTTCAAGACGTTGAAGATAAGCGGGAATCTGTTTTAACTTTACAACATTCAAATATGTAGATATCAGGAACAGTTAATTTATAATTATTTAAAAAGAGGTTTAAATAAAGTCAATGGTGGCACATCATAAAGAGCACGGATAATACAGTTCTTGGGCTATAAATACCCTATATATGCATATAATTCCCCCATAACACAATGCTGTAATGTTAGAAGCCACGTAACCTTGATAAGCTAATAGGGCTGTTTTGAGGGTGGCTATTTTACTAAGAGTACACCAAGCAAAAGCGAAACGATTAGTTTTCTTTGTGACCTTTAAGCAGTGAGGTTTCCATGTATGCAGCCACAGTTATATAAAAAAAGTGACTTCGTGGGCTTTGTTAATTATTTCTTTCTCTCAAAAACAAGCTTATTGATAGTAGTATTCCAATAAGCTTGAATCAACCCTCTGGTCGAGGCTCTTAACTTTTTTGTTATGACAATGACCTGACTTAGAAGACGCACTTTATCAGCAATCGTCAATGGATCCTACGATCTTTATCTTCCTAGCCTTTACCCAAATAATGTTGGGGTCAGCTTCCAGTCCAACCAGAGGCATTTTACAGGGAGCGACTAGCTCCTACGATAGTATGCCATTTTATTTCACGAAATAATCTTTTTTATTTCTTATATTTCAGCATGGCCAGTAGAGTACGTGATATATACAGCTGCATTCCCAAGTGCCTTAACGGGTGCTGACTTGGCGATATTCGCCGGTTGTTTCGCCTACATTGCTGACGTTTCATCATTGAAAAACAGAACGTTGAGAGTCGGCATACTAGATGTAGTTTATTTAAGTACAATGCCTTCTGGAGTAGCTATAGGTAAGCTCAAACATGATACTAAGATGTAATCTTTTTTTAGATTTATCTGTTGTAGTTTGCACTAAAAACAAAACTTTTTATTCGAGAAATAATATATCGAAGCAATTAGTCGATCAATGACAGATGGTTTCACTGCCAAAGTGCCAATGTAACAACGTTTACAAAACATCGATTCAAAGAATTTAAAGTTTATCAAACCGTTGAAATCTCAATCATTATTGTTCGCAGGTAATTTATTATGGAACAAAGTAGTGAACCAATCTTTTACGATCATGTTCGCGATCAATACGTCCTTCATGGTTCTAGCCACATTGTACACTGTGATATTCCTCAAATGGCAGACCAGGCCGGAGCAGAAGTCTTTGAAAGAAGCAGGGGTCAAGAACCCCGTCACTGACTTCTTTGATGTCAAGAATATAGTGCATACTATAACGATACTCACACAGAAGAGATCTAACAATCGGAGGCTATTTCTATGGTTCCTATTAATATCGATGGCGTTTTACACTTTCCAGAGAGGTGAGTCCTGTTTTTAACCGACTTCAAAAAAGGAGGAATTTATGTATTCGGAGGTGGGCTGGTTGGAGTAACGGCCACCATGGCTCACGTACAATGGTCCACTTTATATGACTAAGTGTGGAAACAAAAACCCTAACATAGAACATAGATACTTACTTACTTCTTCTTCGTCTATGATGTTGGTGATTTCATAATAACTACTAGTTACAATGTCATTAATATTAAAACAAGAAAATAATTAGTGTAGGACACAACTAAAAAAAAATGGACGTGGGTTGCACAAAAACTGAATCAATAAGACATACTAAAACCTAATTGCAGTCATAATGAACTTTGTTATTTTCCACTGATCTCATGATAGATCTCATTTAAAAGAATGGAGATTTAACAAAAAAAGATACGCGATGAATACAATACCTCCTCCTTTTTATAAGGCATAACAGATAAGTTGATCTTTTTTTGTACAATATAGTGTATAGACTCCGAATACTATTGTATAGGCTTTGGAGAATCTCAATAAAACTTCAATACCTTATTGACCTAGATGTATGGGACTGTTTGTTTTTTCGTGATTAGGTACTATGTTGGTCCCATAGAGAAAGTGGTTCAGTTTGGCGTGCCTGGGTACCAACAATACGGCAAGCCCCTAGGGCATCATGAACAATAATAGGTTAAAAGGGCAAGCCGAGCTTTTAGGCTTGTGTGAAAGTAGTCTGATCATGCTGTATCCCACTATCTACCCACTGCTGGGTACTTAATTGATCAGAGAGCTCTCATAAACGCCCCTGTCTATGAGAGCTCTCGGCGTTTTAATAATTATAACACACAACTTAAGAATAATGTCATTAGTGTACCAGATTAGCTAGATTTTTTTAGATTTATGGGTATGTGTAGGGTATAATTAGGTATTACATATTGGATGATATAAGATTAGTTCTTTGCCCAGCGATGGGATAATACAGGCTAGATTAGATTTTAATTAATATGTACTCGAAATAATGATTATTTTATTATTTCAAAATGTTTATAGAATCCTTTAAAATCACTGCTGACTTGTGTGATGATTCCTTTTGTTGCAGACGAGCGTTCGGTGATGTACCTCTACACTATAAAGGTGTTCAAATGGGACACCACGTCATTCAGCAACTTCAGGACATATTTGAGCACCCTGTACGTGATCGCGATGCTGCTTGGCATACCCCTCATGACTAAAGTATTCCATTGGAGAGACACGGTTAGTTAGTACCTAATGATGTAAATGTTACGGCAAAATATGGGTGTGAAAATTAACTTAAGATCTTCTTTCGTGTCGTTAGTGCCAAACCTGGTGTCAGAGTTTTTATACCGCCAATTATGAGCCTCTGACTTGGTTTTACACGCCGTCGAGAAATATCTCTCAGGCATGCAGGTTTCCTCACGAAGTTTTCCTTCACCGAAGCGAGTGATAATTATACAATACGCTCATGAATACGAAAAATCAGAGGTGCGTGTCTTGGGTTCGAACTCGAGACCTAGCCGGTTAAACTTACGTGCTGTCGACTTGAAAATACAATAATTGTTACCGGTATTTAATTTATGTCATCGCCACTGCTCTGAAAACGGTGAAGGAAAACATCGTGAGGAAACCGAAATATCCTAGAACCAAAAGTTCGAAGACATGATGTGACATCTACCAACCCGCACTGGGCCCGCGTGGTGGGTTATAGATATCTCGTAAATAAATTGTTAGAATTACTATGTTAATTCTAAGAAAACCGAGAACTTCAGACGATACTAACCTTATCATGTAATATATAAGAGCTAAAATTGGTTACGATAACACCTTATAAATACATGGTTTTTCCAGGTAATAGTTATGCTGGGTGCCACAGCCCACATTTGCGGTCACTTGGTGTACGCTCATGCGAAGACAGACAAACTGTGGTACGTCGGTGCCACGTTCGCGGCTCTCGGACCGTGTGTAGCCCCTCTTATACGCTCTATGACTTCCAAGGTGCTACCTGCTTCTGAGAGAGGTAAGAGGACATCAGTTAAGGCGTCGCCAAAAACAAATCGTGTGTGCGGGGACCTCCCCCGTTGACACCTAGTCGTACTTAAATTATTTGAGATGATGCTGTGGCTCTACCTGCCTATTAACTGACTTAAAAAAAAGAAGGTTATCAATGCGACCCTGTGTGCGTTACCCTTGCAGGAAAGTGTCTCCTAGAGTGATGTTAGTGGGACGAATAATTAGTGTATGATCTGCTGTGTGTGCACCACATTAAAAATTGTTGCGCTTTGTAGTTTTGGAACAAAACGGAATAAACAATTCCTGCTAGGGTAACACTCTTCCAGCAGGAAAATTCAAAACGAATGATCGGAGAGAGAAATATTGCGCATGGCTAGAGAGCTTATGTTTGTGTAAAGAAGTGCACCAAAAATATATGTTGTGCGTCTTCAGGTTTATTCTTATTCTCCCAATCTCCGTAGTGCTTGTACTGATTTGGTATAGCAAACGCTGATTAATTTTCCTGACTTGATTTTACTGAATAGTAAAATAACACAAGTGATTTAGAAATTTGGATTAGTTTGACGTAGGTATTTAAATAAATTACTATGAGATTGTGGGTTGACGCACTATGGCATAACTACGTGCATTTAAGGTCACGCATGGATCAGTATCGCCTCAACCCGAGACGTTCGCGATTCTTCTAGAAAAAATCCATATTGATGCTGATCCGGTGCCGTAACTAGGTACTAAGAGATTTAAACGTCAACAATGGCCTGCAAGGGAGTCCCCGTCTATGGCATGCTTAGCAGTAACCGAGGGAATGTCTAAGAACAGATGCATGCGCAGAAATAGAGGTGAGCCTGACCCACGAACCCTGTAACTGTCGCCACTTTCGAATTTCCTCAATATACTCATTAGCTAGTTACGCTAGTGATACTACCAACTCATATTGAGTTCTGGGTCGACTCAGTAGAGATTATATTGCCATCGACACGCTTAGATGAAGGATTACTGTCTCAATATAATTAAATAATAGTATTTTACCCACAGGTGTGGCGTATGCCTTCCTGTCCGTGATGGAAAACGCCGTCGCGATGTTTGCATCGATCATTTATTCACAACTATACAAAGCGACGCTTGACACCGAATTCGTCAATTCTATATTCTACCTCACAATATTTACGCAAGTCGTCGTGTTCACGTTGATATTGTAAGTAAATCCTTTAATGGTTAATTTGGTTGTAGCCTACGGAAAGTGCAATGTGTGCGTACTCGGGGAACATGTATGCTGTTTGTTCCGGGTCATATCTCTACCTCAATGCTTGGGTGCGTAGTTGCATGTTGTAAAAAACTATTGGGTAAATTCCCAAAGTTAATCTCGATGTTCTTAGTAGCAGCCCTGAGTCTTGATAAGTGATTGGGGTTGGCCGTTTTTTTCGTCGGAAGGCAGAAGTTGGGCTCAGTATAAGTACATCTCTGCTTAACATTTCGGGGAAACAGCCGTGTTGTTATTATGTTATGAAACTTCACTCTCAAATAAATGATACTATGTCTATTTCCAGTATTATGGAGATGATGTTGAAGGGCAGACCTTTAGAACCGCTGTATGAAAAAGAAGAGGAAAGAAGAATATCAACATCATCGTAACACTAAAGTAAAACAACTTTATTAATGTTTAAAACATTTATAATGTAAGATAACATGATATGAATAAGTTGGTATTAAAATCGCGATTGAGGAACCTCATAATTAGGAATACGATACAATAATTGCTCAAAGATATATTATTCTTAATCAATTATACACTAGTAACGTTTAGACTGACATTGCAATAATGAAGATAAAAAAAGATGTTTACATGAGCTTTATCAATCAATATTTTAAAAAAATGCGCCTGGTGACGAAAATGTTAAAGCGATGCATTTCTCTTTGTGATAATTTAATTATATTAGAAAAGAAATTAATAATTTTATACATAATATATTTCCACAGCATGTTTTGATGTTCCATTAGATGGATACGGATTACGGAGTATAACAGCATATCGAAAACATATTTATTAATATTCCACTCAACTGTTTTATTTAATTGTAAGCAGGTTGTAAACCTATATAAATAAGTGAGATATTTTATTGTTCCGTAATAAATGTTGTAAGTATTTTAATCTGGATTGTTTTATTTAAAGGCTTCGTTCTATTTTTGTCATCTTAAAACAGTTGACAGATATAAAAAAACGTTTTTTTATCGTAATTCGTGGTAAAAGCTAATGCTAAGCGTGGTCAGGCATTGCATTGCAAGTTGCAATGCCTGACTTACATTTGACACCTAGAGGTACAATTAATGGAGTATTTAAGTACTTTTAAACATGAATAAACACTTCTAGAGTATTGATAAGACCAATATTTTTACTTCTTACGTATGGAGTATATTGTTTATTGATAACGTGAGATTCTAAGTTCTGTTAAAGCGGATTAATATTTTACTATGACATGAACTATATCCTATATTATTTACCCAAAAAAAGTATAAATAACATGATATACATCAAGTTAAATCTAATACCCCAGTCATCTTGGATAACTTGGTTTAACAGTAGTATACCATGTTTCTAATTTCTTATTAGAAACATGGTATACTACAATTCCTAAAAATCTTAGGTAAAGTCTATCACGAAACGCCTATAAAATAAATGCACCGTTAATTTTGTCTTAACCTCTCGTACACTATAAAAATTAAGCTTAATATTGCCCCACAACGCTAGCCTCTAACTGACTAACAGTTTCACGTAAATTCATACTAATAGATATTCTATAAAATACAGTACGCTACGGGAACTTGAGAAGAATGGATAGCACCTAATTTTGGCTATTACAATTAGTCTGCCCTCATTAAAGTGAGTGACAGTACAATTTCAATGAACATTTTAAACAATAAATGAGTTTTTAATGACTGCATATCTTTCGTTGAAAGATGCATGGACATCCTGTTCAGTTTAGGACCAAAATACGCATTTCAAGGTTGTCCTAACCAACCGGCAAGATACTGCTCAATCTCGACTCGTGCTTCAATCAAATCACTGGAATCATTCTCACTTCGAGGATACATGTTTGCACAATGTGCAGTACCTGTAACAAATAAACTTTTATATTACAACTTTATAGTGACATATTTTGAACATTCAACTATCTATTACGCAGTTGCTATCAAATTTAATAACTCAAAGAATAAACGAATAAGGAAAACCTACCCCAACCATAAATACTTAATAACAGTCAAAACTTTGACATCAACAGAATTGAATACGAGGCCGAACAGAAAACAATAATAATGTGAATAGGTAATGAAACTGAGTTTAATATGGGATGGCAACATTAAAAGTAAAAAAAAAAACAAATTCTGTCAGCCAGTCAATGATTAATCTAGAAAATAACTGAATAAACCACTTACCTTTAATATAAATAGCAGGTGCATCGTTGTCCTTAGTTTTAGTGATTCCCAGGGCATGCCATGGATCTACAGAACCATGAACAAACACCACTCGAGACACTGCAATATCCAGGTCTCCGTAGTTACTATTGGTCCAGTCTGCAGCGGCATCTACAAAATCAGCATTGTACCTGGAACATAATTAAATTAAATGGATTATTAGTCTTGAACCCATATTCACTCAGCGGCAGTAAATGTAAAGGAAGTCCTAAACTCATATGTGAAACATATTTATTCTACGTGATTTTTCAATGAGAATAAATGCCAAATAGCTTCACTAGTACACATAATTTGACATTGGGCTAGTTTAAAATTGCCTTTTGGAAAAAAATATGCCAGAGCTGTATAAATTTCCTTCATCAATAAATTTGTCCTTCTGTGTACACAATACAGCTTTGACATAATTTATATATAAGTTGTACAACATGGTCTTCCTCTTCAACAACGTGGTCAATCTAACACACTATTCTGGTCTCATTCACATTCATTCATTAAACAATTATGAATGCTTGATTAACAATCACCTAGACCCAAATTACCTCTTAAGATTTTACCAGTATAATATAATTCAAGATACTAACTTTTTACCAAAAACATCTTCACATTGTTGAATAAAGAAATCAAGTGTGAAATGATCGCCGAACACTTCAACCTCTCCTGAAGATGTCTGATAGAATCCAAACTCCGTGCAAGTTTGATACATCCATTGACGAGCTGGAATAATCAATACACGTAATAATTATGGCATTAATTTTCATGTTATGTGGATAAGTTCAGGTACACACCACTATTATTGCGTAGTTAAGATGTGTTTAATCGGTAATCATCATCTGCCTAGCCTTTTCCCAAAAATGTTGGGGTCAGTCCAACCAGATGCAGCTGAATACCAGTACTTATGATACAGGGACCACTGGACATCTGACCTCCACAGGGCATTTTATGAAGATAGTTGCATAATTGCCTCAGCTGCACGGCCCTCGGATGACAGGAGAGTTAATTAGTAGTAAAAGGCAAATATCTGTTCAGTGTACAGTTGGTTCAGAAGAACAGATTTTTGCTGTATTCACAAACACCAGTCTGGATTGAAACAAATTAATTTAAATAAATAGTGCATGCCTACCTCCTTCTGAGCCCCAAGACATATTCCTCAAATCTTTAATCATGTTGTCATAGCTGTAGTCCAAGCATGTTTGATTGGATTTGTCCAGAATGATCGAGTTGAAAGTTGCAAGCTTCTTGTATGCGGGTTCAGATCCAGGAGATGTTAACATATAACACACCTAGAATCAATCTATATAAATAAATAAAATTGAAGTGTCTGTTTGACACAAACACATTTTTTTTTCAATTTTTGTCTGTCTGTTTGTACCAGCTAAACTCCGAAATAGCTGGACCGATTTGGATGGTACTTTTACCGGCAGATAGCTGATGTTATAAAGTTTAACATAGGATACTTTTATTTTAGAAAAATAAATACTTAGGGCAAAAAAATTAAAACCCTTAAAATTGGTAACAAAATTCAATAAAAATGTAATATTTTTTATAGGTCAAAGGGTGGGTGGTAGCGTAGGTGGTGGGTTATATTACGCGAACGAAGATCGCGGGCAACAGGTAGTGTTAAAATATATTCTCAGGTAGAATAAACAAGCGCGGTACAAACAACAAATTTTTTGCGGAATAAACAAGAGCGGGAGGAGTTATTTGATGATTTCCCATCCGAAAAAAAAGAAAAAAAGTAGAATAAACAATGCATGTTGCCAGATAATAAACTTCGGGACACAACTCCCAATTGCAGCAACATTGTATGCCAAAATGTTTCAGGGCCAAGACAATGAAGCTTAAAAAGTCCCAACAAAATGGTAAGCTGTAGGTATTGGATAGATCCCATAATATACCTAACATAACAAAACCATTCAGACAAGAAACAATGGAAGAGTCCGAAAATAATAATTTCCACTTCCCTTCATTTATAGCACATAATTGTAGACATCTTGAAAAGACTCTGAAATTCCTCACCGTATTGATAGTAAGATTCTTGTATTTAATATCGGCGCTAATCCTATTATCCTCATTATATTGGACCAAGTCAGCAAAGTCATCAGCAATGGAGTTGTAAAAATTCTTTATATCATTTTCTGACGCGCCTTTAAAAGGCTTACATACTCTGTAAAAAAAAATTAAGTAAAATATACTATTTATTGTCGTATAAAATTATGAATGTTTAAAACCTACATAAACAGATTTTACCTGAATTCCTTCTCAACAATATTTGGATGAGTCTGCATCATTCTTGTTATCTCTTTATGTGCTGTTTTGAGTTCAGTCACACAATCTTCTCCACCAGTTTTTTCTCGCAATGCATGAACAACAACTTCATAATATTCTGAAATTTGACAAAAACAATGAACAAATTGAGATATTATCTGGGCCAGCTCCAAGTGCGTCGAGGAAACTTACAATTTTATTGACCTTGTAGGTAAAAACATAAAATTTATCAGACTAATTTCAACTTGTGCATAGAGAAATCAAAAAAAGAAAACTCACCCATAAAATTAACTTTAGCCAACAATGGGCCACTGGACGACACTGCTGCATGTACAAGATGCGGATACTTGAGCCTCAGCCACGCCGCTAAAGAGCCAGGATATGATCCACCAAAGGCTATCCAGCGAACATTACTCCGAAGTTTATATTTTTCATTCATGGCACTAATAAAATTTGCCAAATCTGCCAGAGCTTGGTATGATGACAAGTACTGTAAGTTCTTGACACTGATGTCTCTGTAATGATTAAACATCAATTAGCATTATAACATTTTCTAATTTTAATGATAATGGAAACAGGAAAAGATTAAAATTTTATGTTAATAATAATAAGAACACAATGTGTCTGTGCAATTATGGATGAAGTGATGATGACGAATAACTACCGGAAAGCACGGTTGACATAATGTTGGACATGCTACCGTCCAGGCGAATCCAGTCGAGTCCAGGTGTTTTCGTCTAGCTAACGGAGAGTATTTGCAGAGACACAACCTTATAGCCAGGACCAGAACCTTGTGGAATCGGAAGTGCCGTACTGTAGGTATGTGCCCGACCCAGTTCTGGGAAATGGCAATACCACATTGTGCTGGGATCATTCCATCATCACTGACAGGACAATCAGTACAATAGTAGCCAAAAAGCCTAATGTAGTGGTGGTGCATCGATCTGACCGGCGCGCAATGATTGTTGACATAACGGAGCCCGCATGATGAGAACCACCGATAGTCGTATCAGTATCAGCCCAGAAAGCAGTATTCGTGGACACAGCTTGTTTTGTTAGGAGGTTCCGCTCTCTCGAGCCCTGACCGCCGTTAGCTTGGAACCTGCTCCCGAAATTGGTGGCCTTATTTATATTTTTAAATGTTTTTTTTTAAATATTGATGTTGATATATTTAAAAATGTAATTTATATGTATGGTTAAAGGAGGTGACCATGGCAATTTAATTAGTAATGATTTAAATTACAGTTAGTTAATTAAATTAATTTTCTGCCTTCTGTCTGTATTTAATAAAAATTCTTACTCAGTAGGGTGACTCTCCCCATAATAACGATGTTCTAAATTGATGCAAAGAGCATTGAACTTCTTTGCATAATCGATCCAGGCCCCTTTGACCATCCATCTTGCATCTGCGGGTCCTTCACCACCAATCATCAAAAACACAGGCCCTTGTTTGTTGAAGTCATAGTAACTGTCATTTACAAAGTAGCGCTGAAACAAAATGGTCATGACCTTAGCAGCTGAAATTTTGGGCTTGGGATAATGGGATTTCTATTGTTATAGGTTTTATATTTACCTACTAGAACAATAAGCATGTGTCTCATATATCTTAGAATTAAATAGAACTATATTTACTTGCTTAAAAAGATAGTAAAAATATTAAAAAAATAACAAGCACATAAGCACTGCACTGTTAAGTCATAAAAAATAAACAAACCTTTGACTACACTATCATTAAAGAATATTATTTTTCAATTCTTTTATTTAAGGTCTTTAGATTACTTGGTATCTTATTATAATATTATACATATGTACGCAGATAGATAAATCACTTTTATTATATTTAGCTAGTCTCTGAAGGATATCCGGTACAACCAGTGGGGGTCTCGTTGGTTATGTGGGTCACAAATGTCTGCATTACTAAATAATTCCATAGGCTTCTTCACAAACATACATGTTTCATTTAAAGAGACAGTAGCGGTAACACAAGTTTTTAAAATGATTTGTCAAATTGAAGCCCAAATATTGCTCTAATGCATTTTTTTATGGAATAAATCCATTCCATCCATTTTGATCTGTGCTAGTACCCAAAATTATCAAGCCATAGCAGAGCACCAATTCGACATACATGATAGGATGTGATAGCCGTTTTAACATTTGTTATACTTCTGACCTTTCTAAGTGCGTAAACAAACTTGTTTATTCGTTTGAAGGCGGTATCAATATGTGCTTTTTAGTAAATTGTAGGTATGTCTTCATTTAGTGTTATTGACGATATTCATGTTAGGTGATTTTAATAAAAACTATATTGGGTTTCTTTAGATTGGCTGTTCTTTGTGTCTGATCCGTAGACAGTACATGTTATCTTTATTTTACTGGTCACATGCAATGATTTTCTGTCTTAATTAAAAACCCTATTAATAATAATTTGGTTTGCACCCACCTGTTTCCAAGTTCTTAAGTCAGATGGACTTGAGTGATCTAATCTTTGCTTGAACCAAAGAGCTGGAGGTAGCTTTTCACCGTTGTATCCCCCTGGAGCTCCTAAATTACCGCCATTGCCTCTGCCGAGCCGAAAATGTTTAGCACCATGGGCCGCAAAACATAAAAAAAGCAAACACGCTAATGTAAGAGACCACATTTTTCAATGCGTAGTTATTGTCGATGTGTAGCCTTATGATCAGCTAATTTTCGTTTTACTTTTACGCTTGCACAGATAAACATGAGCTGTAATCACACCGGGAAAGAAGGCGCGCGGGTGAACTATATCAATACAATAGGGTGCAGGGGGGTTAGCTCAAAAGATCGACAACTCAATGAGGGCGATCGTTTTTGAGGTCACCAGATGGCGCCACTGTCGATTAAGGTCCTGTCAATAATTCTATTTTATACTTTTACAGTACCAATAACTTCATAAAAAGTTTATTTTATTACGTTGAACAACATAGTGTAAACTTCAGGTTCATATATTTACAATATTCTCCCTAAAATTAGCAAGCATGAAACATTTAAAAATCATTTTACCTCCAAGTACTGAAAATTAAGATTCTAAGTTGCTACTCAAAATCTAAAAGTCATAATTAATCAGGAATGGCTCAATGTAGACCACAATCGAGAATATTTGTAAAAATACGTGGTAAAACAGCATGCAACGCGCGAAAAATCTATGATATCTGACATTTCGGTGCCCCCGCGCTACACTAGCGCCTCTAGCGGCGCCCATTAAAGCCGGTACCAGACATTATACCCAGCCGGCATTAAATGCCGGTCATAAACCATACTTCCCAGTTCGTCCATAAACGGCACACCAAACACGATCAGTAATTTAAACTGTGCAATCGGCAGCGACGTTCAGTTGAAGTACCAGTATATATAAGATGCTATATGCTATATCTGCGGGAACACTTTTCCTACTCCCGTCCTTCTGATGCACCTTGCAGGTCGCATCTTAATTAAGGTGGATGCGCAAGGGTAGCCCGCGAAATTTAAATTTTCTTACGTTTATTGCAATTTGCAGGTCAGTGTCAGGTTGTATGTTGATGAAAATATGAATCGCGCCAATAACACGTATGGAGTTACAGAATTATAATCATTCAAATCATCAATACTACCCTCCAAGTTCATATAATCCCATTCAATAGCTATTTCATGAAAAAGTCACTCAAAGTCAAAAAAATGAAATTTCTCGGATTACCCTGGCGCTTCCACCTTAAGTTATTAACGTTGAAACGAGTGACACAAACCCTCTATGTAATGACTTTTTCATGAAATAGTTATTTGATGTTGATGGTTCTAATTAATAAAATTCTGTAAATACACACGTGGTAGTTGCCGAATCATATTTTCATCAACATACTCGTACAACCTGACACCGACCTGCAATTTGCAAAAAACGTAGGAAAATTTGAATTTCGAGTGCTACCTGGCGCTTCCACCAGGATGTTGTACAATCTTAATTAAATTAGTTTTCATATTCACGGTTTTCACCCTTAATCCTCACTATGCGTCCACACTACCGAAACATACACATAAAAACAAAGCTTAATGAAATCCCTACTTACCTTACCGACTCTTTTTGTAATTAAAAATCTTTTTTAGTTTGTATTCGTTGGACAACACGAATGTTTCGCCGGTGGCCGGTGCCAAGGAAATTATATAAACTAACTGGAATGACATAAACCGTTTGAAAATAAACTTTATTTCAAACTGATAGAGTTCGTATTACTTTAACTCAATCAAAAGGAGAAGAAAACTTCAGAGCGAGAAAGCGACGAGAGTGGATTGTATCCTTGTCTAACAATTGCCAGGACACAAAAAATAAAAAATATTGTTTTGTACTGTAATCGGAAATCACGTTGATAGCTAAACTAGCACTTCGTAACGGGATTAATTTAATATTCAAATACTAAATATTAAAATTGTTAAAACCTTTTTTAGTCTAATAAGCACACCCTGGCCATTACTTTCTTTGACATACTATTTATATCTGTCACTTCACTTCTCTTGTTATAACTGTTTTAAATACACGTTTATTTCCTGTTAAAATAGTTTTTCCTTTACTAGCCTACTGTATTGGCTCTGTATGAACAAGTGGTTATGGTCCCTCCAACGTCCACCACGGTGAAGCAGTCAGCAGCGGATACCAGTACAGCGGTAACAAATTTTTCCAATATGACAATTATTATTGTTATCATATTGTTTCCATGCAGATTTCCTTACAATGAGAATCTTCAGCAACGGTGGCTTTCAGTTGTCACTTTAAAGAAGAAGTATTCAACTAATAAGTTGAATACTTCTTCTTTAAAGTTTGCAGCCGTCACCCATCAACAGCATCTTCATACTTAGATTTAATTTTAAGATTACTGACTCTTAAAAATAAGTCAACAATACTTACATCTATACATATAATAAAACAGTAAAAAAACTGTGTCTGTACATTGAATATATTTAAAAAAAAATTAGTGAGGGGGGTTTGGAAACAGTAACAGAGCACGAATCCAAAATAAAAATTCTGTCTGTTTGTCTGTATGTCTGTTTGTTTGTACACGCTAATCTTCGGAACTACTCGACGGATTTAAATGATTTTTTTTTGTTGTAAAGGTATTAAATCTGGGCAACATATAGGCTATAATTTATCTTGGAAACTTGAACATCTGATGCAGCACCGCAACAGACCAGCTAAACTATAAGAGATACAAAAACGGTACCATAGCAAAAATTGTTCCACGTGATGAGCATTTTCTGCTAAGAGAATAAATTTGAAGATCTGGAACACCTGAAGTGGAACTCCAGGAGCCCAGCTACACTATAACTTATATAGGAATGACGTCTTAGCAAGAGTTGTTCAGCCTGATGAGCACTCTCTGTTGTCGTATAAAATTTGAAGACCTGGAACAGCTGATGTGGAACTCCAAGAGCCCAGCTACACTATAACATATATAGGAATGACGTCTTAGCAAGAGTTGTTCAGCCTGATGAGCACTCTCTGTTGTCGTATAAAATTTGAAGACCTGGAACAGCTGATGTGGAACTCCAAGAGCCCAGCTACACTATAACATATATAGGAATGACGTCTTAACAAGAGTTGTTCAGCCTGATGAGCACTCTCTGTTGACGTATAAAAATTGAAGATCTGGCACACGCGTTGTGGAATATAATATAAAAAAATAAAAAAAATTGAAGACCTGGAACACCTGATATGGAAATCAAAGCTATCACTAATTTCACTGTATAATTATAAAATAACATAAGCTGGGAGTACCTCCACGCGGTGAAGGCGGTAACAGTTTAGGACTGATTTTCGATGAAAATTCGATGAATCATTGAAAATTTGACTCTACTGGCCAAAACTCCCATTTATTATTTTATTTTATCAAATAAATAAGCCTAAATAGGCTTATGTTATTTGAGTGTTTACTTTCCTTTTTCATTTATTTTCGTGACACGGTACCCTACCCGGTAACGCAGGGGAGCAGTCATTTAGATTTTAATTGATCAGTTATCTTCAGAATTAAACTATAACTATGTCTAGAAAGAGGTCAAATCTTTCCCAACGTTCCAAAGGAGCTAAAAGATTGAGGATCATAAGATCCCAAGAATCTACCGAAGAGCGTCAGGAGAGACTTGATGCTGTTCGAGAACATCAGACTGCAACTCGCTCCGTAGAAACCTCTTCGGATCGCGAAGAACACTGGAACACCTGATATGTAAATCAAAGCTGCATCAGATGTTCAAGTTTCCAAGATAAATTATAGCCTATATGTTGCCCAGATTTAATACCTTTACAACAAAAAGACCCTTCACGAAGCGGTCAACCAAGCATTCTGTACATCAAACTAAGTCTTTACGCAGAGAGTGCTCATCAGGCTGAACAACTCTTGCTAAGACGGGTCAACCAAGCATTCTGTACATCAAACTAAGTCTTTACGCAGAGAGTGCTCATCAGGCTGAACAACTCTTGCTAAGACGTCATTCCTATATATGTTATAGTGTAGCTGGGCTCTTGGAGTTCCACTTCAGGTGTTCCAGATCTTCAAATTTATTCTCTTAGCAGAAAATGCTCATCACGTGGAACAATTTTTGCTATGATACCATTTTTGTATCTCTTATAGTTTAGCTGGTCTGTTGCGGTGCTGCATCAGATGTTCAGCGAGGAAGTGAGGAAACTCGGTATGTAATGGGAGGTAACCCATCCACGGGCCAACCTAGGCAAACGCTTAACATAGCGGACAGTCGCGCATCATGTTCCGCACTTATCTCTAGAGACCTAGAAGCAGATGCGTAGATACGCTGAGAACTAATGCGCAATTATCTATCCGTGAACGTCTGCGACTCACGAGACAATGCATGATTTCTTCACTGGTCTCTAGAGACCTGGATGTAAATGCGTAAATACGCTGAGAACGCAGGTGTGCTTCGCGATCCGAAGAGGTTTCTACGGAGCGAGTTGCAGTCTGATGTTCTCGAACAGCATCAAGTCTCTCCTGACGCTCCTCGGTAGATTCTTGGGAATCTTATGATCCTCAATCTTTTAGCTCCTTTGGAACGTTGGGAAAGATTTGACCTCTTTCTAGGCATAGTTATAGTTTAAATTTGAAGATACCTGATCAATTAAAATCTAAGTGACTGCTCCCCTGCGTTACCGGGTAGGCTACCGTGTCACGACGATAAATGGAAAAGGAAATTAAACACTCAAATAACACAAGCCCGAAGGCATATTTATTTGACAGAATAACGGGAAGAAAAGGTATTTGTTGTGTAGGTATTAAGTCTGGGCAACATATAGGCTATAATTTATTTTGGAAATTGGAACACCTGATGCAGAACCGCATCAGAACAGCTAAAGTATAAGAGATATAAAAATGGTGTCATAGCAAAAATTATTCCACGTGAAGAGCATTTTCTGCTGTGAGAATAAATTTGGAGATCTGGAACCCTGTTGTGAATCTCCAAAGCCCAGCGACACTATAACATATTAAGGAATGACGTCTTAGCAAAAGTTCTTTAGTCTGATGGGCATTTCCTGTGGACTTACGAAAATGAAAGATCTGGAACGTCTTCAATCGTCTCGCTCATCCAGTTGTTTTCCCGTCCCCGGGCCTCAGAATTCTACATCAAACGTTTCAGATCTTCGATTTTCTTGACGACCCCGTCGTCGCTGGCAAAAGCAACAGGATCCGCGTACGAAGTCGCGGGCAGAAGCTAGTAACAAAATAAAAATAAAAGAACAACTAAAAACTACTAATAAAACTGTACGTTTAATAATGTGTAGTGTGATTAATAAATTTATTAAATACTATTAAGTTGTTTGAATATGCTACATGCTCATGCTTCATCTATGTGCGTATTGCAGCCCTGTTTGCTTTAAAATCTCTCGACAAATAATGGATGTAACCTAACATGTAGACCACCGCGAAAGAAAATTAGTGCCACGTATGCTTCACATCGTAAACCTATCCCATTACAGAGAGTCTTTTGAACTTTGGCACCCTTGGTTAACAAAAGGTTACCGCCGCTACATTGCCGGCAGCAGTCATATGAGGGTTTTTTAATATTATTATACCTAAAAGCAAAGTAGGCCTTTGATGAGCAGTATGTGTAGCTTTGCCAGTCTTTTAATACCCCGTAATTTTGAATAAACTGCTACCCATGAAAATAGAGGGAGCAGGGTGCTAGTAAGTTAAAACAGTATAACTAACCCGAATGTAATTACAAATATTGGACACCCTATTAGAAAGGGATGACATCCACTCCTGAAGTTTTCTCGCTTGGAACGGCTTTGCATTGCACGTCATCATTCCAGTTAGTATACATAATTTCCTTGGCCGGTGCTAACGCACAGATTACGCACATTTTTATTATAATACGTCTATGGTACGATCTCAGTTATTACGTTGGCAACACTGTTGGTAGCCAAGTCAGCCTAGAGTCAACATTCCGATTTCCATTTCCATCCATCACTTGCGAATGCGATCGATCGCAAGCAAGGTGTAGTTATCTCTGGTGGCAAGCGCTCGGTGGGTTTGAAAATGGCTCTTTTTAGATATACATTGTCTAAATTGCCAGAGGTGCAGGTAAATACTTCATTTATTAATAAACTCTTCCTTATAATTCAAAGTGTAACTTAATAATAATGCACGATGTATTTTTTGTGAACTTTTATAACCTTGTTGCCCACATTTTGGGTTCGAAGTTATGTAATGGGAATAAAAACTATTTTGGGAATAACTTTAAATACAATGCGTCCCGGTAGTCTGTGAGTTCCGGTATCTTTAGTAGGGACAAATTATTGCTGTTAATTTAATATTCGTTATTTACGACACGACCC
Source organism: Eugnorisma glareosa (assembly GCA_947578425.1). Lineage (NCBI taxonomy): Eukaryota > Metazoa > Arthropoda > Insecta > Lepidoptera > Noctuidae > Eugnorisma > Eugnorisma glareosa. Next base: position 28,506,841 of record OX387957.1, read on the forward strand.
GGTATATTAGAATCAAAGAGCATGCAGATTTCCAGCGGGAAATTCCAGTCAAGATCTTTTCTAACAACAGGATGTTCGTTTTTAGTCAAAGCGATTAAACATTACTTACCTTCATTATTATCGGAATTTTTGTGATTTGTTTTACATTCATTCTTTTCGCGCATTTCTTTTTGTTTGGCTCATGATGCCAAACTAATTATTGTGAAAAATCAATCATTTTTGGGGTTTAAATGTAGCATAATAGAGGTACTAAAACTTTGTATTAATGAAATTATTGTGGCAGAAGCGTTTTTTGATAATACAGAATTTATTTTGAAATAATAAATGGTCATTGGGAATTCTGCTAATAGACAAATGTTAAACAAAACGGACAGCATTTTTTGCGTTAACCCCACCATTTTTTTCTACATACTTCAATTGACAATCTACTACAATCAGTATTTTAAAAACATATTGAAATATTGCAGATTTTGCATACACTATGTCATTTGGTATGTGTCATGCATGCTCTGCATCTCTTTACAAAATTAAAATGTATTTGTTGACATCCAAACCAATAACTGGGAAAGTGATATTATTCATGGCTCCAGATTCCAGAGAAACATTTTGAATTTGTCCTAAATGATTGAACAAATTTAATGATTGTGGAGAAAATCACTTCTATTCTATGTGGCTAAATTTTGTAACAGTGCACAATATTAGGCCTCCTATTCAATGTTTGTTCATTTATTGATATTCCTTTAATAGGTATTTCTTTGATAATATCTTGCTTGCTAAGTAGGTAATGCAAACGTCAATAATGTTGGATTGGACCATTATTTGTTAATTATATACTTGTGCATGTAGGTACTTATTTTGTCTTGATAAACTGCTACCTGGCTTAATTTGATAAAGTTCCAAAATAAATGATTCTCAATTTGAAAAAAAAACAAAAAAAAACCTTGTGGCCACAAAATCTATTAACTTAAATTCCTTGTTAGATTGAGACCACCTTTGTTCTCTCTTAACAATTATTGCATCTTGTTCAAATTAACCTAATCATAGCTAAAATGTATGTACCAGTTTAATATTATCACCTGCCATGTTGCATCTAAGGTTACATAATTTGTTCTTGTTTTCTGTAAGTGTCATGCAGTGTCAAGATAATAATCTTATCAAGCTACCACAGAAACAATATGACAGTTTTTAGTAAAGAATTAAAGTTAAACTGCAATCATTGATATGTTATGGAAATAAGTATTGTAGTCACGTGAGATTTGCACAAAGTATGTGGCAATGGCCTTGGACAATCTGTGTCAGTGTCATGCACGGTGGCGCTAGTTGGCGTGATGACCGATGTCACTCTGTGCAGTGTGCAGCGCGCTCTGCCTCGTCTGTCACGTGGAGCCACTAACACGATCATAATTATTACTTCATACGAGAATTTTAACGTAACCGTGTTATCACGAGCCGCCTATTGAGCGAGCACACGCGGCACACGTCAACTCTACGAGATAGCACTATTCGTACCTCATGACATAATCAGGAGTAACACTTGACTTTACAATGTCAGGTGACTACTAAACTAACTATTGTTCTACGCGATTGTGATTTACATAATTAGGTGGGTACCTACGTAGTTTTAAGTTCGTACGGCCGACTGAGCCCGGAACATAAAATATTAGGTATGCTTGCATAATATGTATGCTTGTATTTATCGATGGCGTCGTGACGCGATATCGTTATCAGTAAACTATGTAACAGAAATCCCCGCAATGACATTCAAGATGCGTGTCCTCTGCTATGCCCCAACTCTAAAGATAACCATGCAGGTCAACCCGCGTTCGCAGCGGGCACACGCCCAAATGCTCACGATTATTATAGGCACATGGTACATGTATCGTTCATATATCCACTACATTATAAAGACTATACTGACGAATTGGAAAATTCACAGAAACAAAACATGGGGGTAACGCCGGAGTTAAAATAAAAACAACTAAGAACGTTGGTTACTATGACGCATATGTTCAAGGTTGCGCTGAGGTATGGCTTCTAGTGGTAAAATAACAAAAAACTATTGCTGCGACTGCTTAATAGGAAAATATGTTTTACGAACTCGATATCAATAGTTAAATAGTGTAAAATGTTTTAATAGGTACCTACGCTTAGAATTTTTACGAAAACGCATGGGTCGGTAGGTACATATTATCATGCGTGAGTTGTAAGTCTGTGATAAATACAACATGGTTGTATTGTGTTAAAGCCGACGTGATAAGGAACGACTAAGTGATAAAACGTTGGTAAAAAAAAATATGAACACAAAAAAATATGGCAAATGTAAATCGTTTTTACGCTCAGGATTCTGATTAGGTACAGTTTTTCTTGTAAAAGTGTATAGGTAATCTAAACGAGTAAACGACAAAAGACAGATCTGATTAAACTACATTTATAAAGATTTATGTAGGTACCTATGATGGCGTCTATCTGAACTATGCACCATGCAAGTAAATTGTTACAAAATTAAACGCCTCTTCTTATAAAATGAATAAATTGCCACTGCTATCTGCTACCAAAATAGGCCTCTTTCAAAGAAAAGTATGTTTATTTGCATTCGAAAGACCTGAAACCTTTTAACGAGGGTGTTATCTCGCTCTTAGTAAGACGCGCCATCGGTTCAATAAATATAGGTAATATTGTATTTAGCAATGCTAGCTTCTGCTAGCAATGGCGATAATGAATGAATTATGATAATGAAAATATAAGTTCATTGTGTGTATCGGGGTATTCAATAGTAATAACGTCTACAATGCAATATCGTGGCTAATGAGTAAAAGTATTATTTTATAACATTAACATTTGTACTTAAAATATTTTAAAGTAAGTAAGTAGGTAATTAAGTTAATCACTTATTTATTACATAGCATCCATGCCAACAACGCGGAAGTTTATATTGAGATAACATCAACCGTTTGACCTTACGTTGTGAATCGAAAATCAATAATTATGTAGAGCCAGGGACTTCAATAAATCCACTCACCTTTTGTAGGTTACTCGTAAGCCAATGATGCCTCAAATCAAACCATACAAAGCTTACATTGTATTTGATGCAATGAAAAATGAGTATCTACTCAAGCGCAACAAACGGTAGTTTTTCAAAACACTTGCAAGATAAATGTAAGGACAGACAAACTTATCGTAGGTAGGTATACCTACCTACTTCAAACACTTTGTTGAAAGTGATTTTTAACTTAAACTTTTTTTTTTTAACTTAAACCATATCTTCATAAATAAACAAAATAGGTACTTTTAGAAACACCATCATGATTTAGTAATGTGATCCAACGATTAACCCTCGCGCGTGTGCTTTGGTTTTTTTCATCCCTTGGTAATTTATGGGTGACGTATCGGGCGATATTACAAGTGTTTATTGTTTTTGCTATTTGGCAACGGAATCCTAAGAGTAGATTACCTTTTGGCCTTTTTCATTCAATTAAAGGCTACCTTTATTTTACCGCCGAATTTCCACTCTACGATTCTATGACATCATCTACCACGTACTTGAAGGAGGATGAATTAATTAAACAATATTAGTTTCTTCTCTTAATTTTATGTAAAACTCATCGCGTAGGTTCGACGCGGTTTGAATTTCGATGGCTAAAACCTGATTTTATAAACGAGCTCAGGCCCCCGCCCCGGAGCGGAACAGCATCCGTATTATCTACCTACTTAATGTTATCTTAAGTTTGGGACAGAGAGTCTGTGAATATTTTTAGCTGATATGATTAAGTTTTTAATAATCGACGACAAATTGAAGCACTGGGGAATGTAGTCAATCCATAATTATGGCTTGTATCACGCACGATGTCTCTTGCAGTTTCCACCGTGTAGGTATTTCATCAACAGAAACAACTTTGTACTGGCATGATCACTCATCATCGTTTCAGCCGGAAGACGTCCACTGCTGGACGTAGACCCCCAAGTGTCGCCACATTGACCGGAAAAGAAAAATGATCACTGATGATATCTAAATGTGGCACTAATGTACGTAACGACACTTCTAGGTATCCTTTTATTACGGTACCTAGTAACTAACCAATCGTTTATTTCCTAGAAGCCGTAACAACTCGCAGCTCTTTTATTATTCAGAATCTAGCCGCTACTCCGATGCCATCAACTAAACAAGAATGTTTTTTAATTGTCTGCTGCCCGAAGGTTCTTTTCTTCTCTGATATCACCCAGTCGTCAATCTTATGTAAAGAGGCACGTTCTGCTAAAGTCTAAAAATGAAGGTTATACATTCATGTAAGTATTCGCTTGTTCGAACACAAAGTTTGTTTTTTAAACACACAGCAAGGTGTTAAAAACGCTTAAGGCGTGTTTTAGGCCAATTTTCGAGTTGGTGAGCAAATCTCAGATTATTACAACTACCTAGTTCGTGACTGGCTGATGTCACCAAAAAGAAGCCCCATAAGTTTAGGTTCGCATGTAGGGTTTCGGCCACATTTGCTGCCTCTGAATGTAGACTGTAGTTCTATAGTTGGGACGTTTTTCTAAAGACCCGTTGGGTAATTAGACGTTTTCCTACTTGATTGTTAGACATTTTAGGCTGGACGCCACACCAAATTGATTATGAATTTCGTAGGTGATGTAGGTACCTACTTAGAAGGAAGTTATGGAAAAGCCTTCCACTTTAATATCCGTGACCAAATTGCGAGACAGCAAATTAAATAGTAACGAGCTGGCCTCGGTAAGTCCCTTTTTACATTAAACGTTAAAATTTTCCTTGTCGGTCTCCACTATTCAGAACTGTTGGATTTGTCAGTTTCTTCGAGGAAAAAACCTAAGTATCTATTGGGTTTCATTTACGTAATTGTTCGGCTTTATTTCCAGTGACCTTACTGAGCATGCGCCATGTCCTCGTTCGCTGTAGGCTGTTGATTACAAGCGCGACAATGGGGATGCCTGCATTCTGGTGTCTTATTCGCTGCACCGTTGAAAAACTTGAAACCGATGCTATTTACTTGCCATAGTTGTAATGCTGCAAGAGTATTCATTTCTCACTTTTCATTTCTTTCTAACTAGCGTATACCTGTTTATAGGTTAACCAGAAAAATGTTTTTTTGTAGTAATTTTGTCACTGAAACAACGCTTCACATTAACGTTATCATTTTATCTTGTTATCAGTTTCAAGAGTAAAACTAACAGGTTGAGGGGCCATATTATAACCGTATAACAAAAAAATGTTATCAAGATTTAGTAGAAACAAAATGACTGATGTCTGCGAATGAGGTGTTTCAAAACGGACATGTTAATGTTCTTCAGTACCTCCAAAATCTATCATAATCTGTTGCCTTTTCATTCAAGAAAGAAAATTATAATTAGATTACATAATTGATCATCTCGTCTCTATCAACGTTTTGAAGGGTTAATAGGTACATGAATGTGATTTATAATGTCAATCGGGTTAAACTCTGGCCCGCGCTGACCCGACGATGTTCACTTCTTATTGATTGAATCGCCGCTGCTATGATTGCGCTCATCGAATTATTTACAAACAAGTAGGTACTTCCTGTTATAATGTTTTGTCAGTGCTTGATTCTTTTGTTCATCGAACTGGATTGCGTTAAAGAACTACTTCAACGAAACCATTCGGCATGACAATTCGGTAGTAAAATAAGTAAAAACCTAACCTATACTGATTCCGAAACCATTTCGAGATTTCAGGTTTCAAAGCCTTATTTTGCTATTTGGAGCTCTTAAAATTATAAGATGGCGTTTATTTTAACAAAAATACTTGAAACCATTTGACATTCATATCACCTCCAAATAACGTCCCACGTTGGGCTGAATGAGGCTACTTTCTGTGTACCTACTAGGCAAGAGTCAAGTTTATAATAAAGAGCAACTAACGCCAACTATAGGCGTGTTATTCGTGTACAATACGTGGCAAAGACTTACTCATACAGACTCTTCAGCCATATCTGTGGCGTCATCACGAGCAAAAGTTTGGAAATTTATTAAAATAATCTACAGCTTGGAATACAAAAATATTGAAATTAGTTGTAGTGGGTCACAGACCCATAAAAATATAGAAAAATACCCGAAAAATACTTAAAATCCCGAATTATGGCGAACAAGTTATTGTCAAAGAATCGGTTAATGAAATCAGAACTGTATTGTAGCACTGGTTATAGTTCCGAAAATGTCGTTCTATCGTTTATATTCTAAGCGAAGTACCTATTTTTTTGGCACTAGACGCGCTGTGACTGCTGTGGGTAATTAATTATTCACGATTTTGTTAGTAGCAAAACGGGTACATACCCGTTTTGTTACCTACTTATCGTATACATAATATGTAGGTACGTTTTTGAATAAAGGCCTTATTGGTGTATACTGGTACACATAGCCCGAACTAACCGAACAAGTCTGAGTTCGACTCGCGTGGAGAGGGTTGCGTACATTATACATTTTTTATAGGTTTTCCTGTAATCTAATATAAGCAAAGAACAATTTTTTGTACTTTTTCAAAATTTTTGGCCCTTTAGTTTCGGAGTTAAGGGAATGGTCAATTTTCGCCTATTTTCTTAAATAACTTCAAATATATTTATCTAAAAATTATAAAAAATAAAAATATGAAATGTTCACAATGAGTCGTTTAATTTGATATGTAATACAATTTAGTTTGCAATTTGGGGGTATGGAGAATAGGGTGTAAAGTTTTTCAACCCCCATAGCAAAGGGAGGATCGAGATTACGTTACACGTCCGTCTTTGGGTTTAAGAGGGCCCTTCCCGGCGCGTCTATCGTCAACGCGAGCATGGTCGAAAATCTTGTTGTTTCATCCAGAACTACAGCGGCAATTTTCTTTCAACTCCCCCGTCTTACCCCGCCCTGACGCGATGACATTGAACGAAAAATAGTGTTCGTAAATTTCTCAAACTTGTTCCAGGAAATACGTGTTTTAGAATTAATCTTACAAGTGTGTGAAATAAATATGTATCATTAAGAATCTCCATTACATTTGCAAGGTTTCTATCGAGATGTTTTCTTTATTTTTTACAGTTTATGAGTACATTATGAACGGCCAAAGTTCAGGTAATATTTGTGCAAAACCGCAATTTTTGGAGGCTGATACTGAATTTGTTTATAGTTTATTTTTTATTTTTTGCAACCATAGAAACCTAGATTTAGTGCACAACATACATATTAGCTAAAAAAAATCAAAGATAGATGTGTAACATAATAACATAATCACGTACGAGCGTTTGTATGAAAAGTATGACGGGTTGGCCGCTCTTAAACTCAATCAGTCCAGCAGTTTCAGAGTAAATTTTCTGTGACAGACGGACAGACAGACAGACACAGACACGTGAGTGATCCTTATAAGGATATATTATTTTTAGGGTTCCGTTTCTCAGAAGGAAAAACGGAACCCTAAAAATAATACAATCGATAACATTATTAGTATTATTACTATTACTTATTATTATAGGTACTACAATTTATTTTTAAGTACTTATGTGTACTGTATACACGTATGTGTGTATTTATAAATAGTCACATTTCTTTGTAACATGACTTCTAATGGAGGTTAATGATATTTCATATGCACGAGATCGCCTTGAATCGTCTTGTTTGTTAATCTTGTTGTAAACTACATACCTACTGCAGTCTAACCAGAAAATGTAGGCACTCTCTTCAGATTAAACCCTTTAAATTGTTGCGCCAATTCAGGCATGCTAAATTGCAATTCCGTAAACATTGTCAAAAAGAAAATAAAATAAATTCGAATGAATACCATAAACAATAAATTAAAAAATAATACCTTAAACAATAAATTCAAAAATATAAAATCAAATTCATACGTTTTAAAGGGTGATTTTTTTAAGAAGGCGTGGTTGGTCTTATCCATAACCAGGGGAATAGCGAAAAACACTCAAAGGAGCCTCGAGCCGGATATCGATGAAAAATAAAACTCCATCATTGGATTTTTAGAAAATCAGTACCTATTCCCGAACCCGTTGATTATGAAAAAAAAAACACGTTGTATTAATAAACTATTGGATAGTGTCACTAATAGGGATCAAATGCTGAGAAGTAATGGCATGCGCCCTGGGGTGGTTTTGCGCCTTAATAGGATAGACTACGCACAACTACGTCAGCCGTAAAGTCATTCAAAAATATTTTCACAATCCAATAAACCTTATATTTTATTAAAAGTACGTAGAATTTAAGGACTGTCTAGGTATTTACCCTGCGGAGCCCGCACTCGCACAACCCATCGCATTGCCTTGTGATTTTTTCCGGCTGGCGCAATTACACTAACCATAGCAATGGAATACAAATACAAGCTTACAATTTCGAAAAAACAATTGCAATGAAACTGGACGTGTTTAAAGACTCGACCGGCACAGAGCAACGACCAAGTGTCCGACCGCGTTCATTTGAACGCGGTCAAACACTTGGTCGTTTGACATAAGATGCTCTGTGTTTGACATCTTGGTATCAAGATTTTTATTGATCACAAGACATTTTTTTTTTTTTTTTCGTTCGCCTTTATAAAGGTAGGCATCGATCTATAGACCATTCAGCCTCGTCATATTTTGTATTCTCCTACAGAGAAGTGACAATTGACAATTATGACATCTTCTGTTTTGATAGACGACATAGCTTTGAATGTTGCTACTTGAGATTAAAAAAAAAAACGTTTCGTACATTACGTAGGTACTTCACGTTTTAAATAACAGCAGTCACTAATTTATTTAAGCGTGATTATTTTAGTAACATAAAACATGTTGCGAATCGAATAAGAGGCTACTCATTCGTGTTTTCAAAGATCTCCTATCTTATCCAAAATTAACAGATAAGCTATCGCAGCAATGTAAACGGCTTGTCTTGTGTAATACTAGGTAGCAAACGTCCCATGATACTCACTAATACTAATAATCCTGATTCGTGGGCGCGGATGGTCAAATCCGAAACTGAGGAATATCGAAAAATGCTCAAAAGAGTCTCGAGCCCGATTTTGATGAAAACTATGTTCCTGGCCAGAAATCGGACATAACGGTTTATAAAAAAAAAACACACACAATGACTCACACAAAGAGTAAAGTAGACTCACAGAGCATCTTATATAATAATATATAAGATGCTCTGTGGATTGTATTATTATTATAATTTTTTACAATAATTTCACGCGAACGAAGGTCGCAGACAACAGCTATTTACCACTAAAAACGAAGCACGGAGAATCCCTACAGAGGGACAGGAGAGAGGCAGAGCTTCGCGAGTTTTGTAGTATCGATGTCGCGTGTCACAATTATTAATGTGCGTTTGTAATAATGAGGGTTCTCTCTATATCACGGACTTCGGTCGAGCCTCATTATCAATCAATTGAAAGTTTTTTGGAATTGCATAGACTTGCTGTTCTATAAAAATGGTAAAATACACACAAACAAAGTCGCAGGCAACATCTATCTAGTTGAATAATTATAAATTAGTTACGTAGAATTTACGAGTTTATTTTTATTTTGTCCTATCCAGAAATTATGCCCGACAGCATCGATTCTTGTACGAAGTTTGAGCGCGGAGTCGACCGACCTCAAAAGTATTCTTGAGGATAAAATCCCCAAAGAGCAGGCCAAGATTAAGGAGTTCCGTAAGAAATGTGGCGGAACGAAAGTCGGCGATGTCACCATTGATATGGTAAGTTTGAATAATATTAATAAGTGTTCAGTGTCCTTATTTCTATAACGGTGACACGTGCTAACTTTATGTCCGTTATATTATGTACAATACACATCTTAGTACTTGTAATTCAAATATTTGTAGACCCACGATCTAGTCCACAGAGTCCTCGACTGTTTTTCATCGCTTCTTATCAAAACCATAGCTCACGATTGACAATAAAGCAAGCCAATTACTCAAACTGCATATTTGAGGGTATTTTATACTTAATATATTCACTACGATGACCAACAAAGTCGCATAAAGAATAACCAAGCGGCGGTCAATGAACTGATTTAAAATTCAACCCTGACGCAGTTCAAGATTGGATATTTTGGCGATAATGTAAGTAATATTTATTTAAAGATTTAAATAAATATTACCTACAATTTCCATGTTTAGAATAGTTTGAAGGCTCAATACGAAGGTCATATTATTTGATTTAAATAAAAATGGTAGATATTTATAAGTGCATGTCTAACCAATCTTCTGGGCCGTCTGCAGTTATGATCAAGTAATCACGTGTTACGAGGTCAAAGCCAATCGTTTATTTATAGAGAACCAATAAAGGCGTCCTTAACAAATAAATATTGTTTTCTACAGATGTACGGTGGTATGCGTGGTATCAAGGGGCTCGTGTGGGAGGTTTCCCTGTTGGACCCGGATGAGGGAATCCGTTTCCGCGGCCTGTCCATCCCTGAATGCCAGCAAAAACTGCCCAAGGCTAAAGGTGGCACTGAACCACTACCCGAAGGTCTGTTCTGGCTCCTCGTCACAGGAGAAGTCCCCACGGAGGCTCAAACAACGGCCCTATCCAAGGAATGGGCACGTAGGTTAGTCAAATTTCTTTTATATTAGTAAATATTCCCGAATAAATATAATTTCATCATGTGAATATTTGGACACCTAACCATACAGTACAGTATCGATAAAACGGTATACGACATTGTGACCATCTGAAATTTTGCCCAAAAGGTAATTTAAAGACTATACGTAGTGTCGCACTTACCTAGTATCTACAAAAATTCTCATGTATTATACAAATTATAAAAATTATACAAATGTGAATTGCGTCTTGTCTCAGTTACAATTGCCGCCGAACAGCGGTGCTGTACTCCGTATAATTGACATGTACATCATCATCTGCCTAGCTTTTTCCCAACTATGTTGTGGACGGCTTCCACTTAACCGGATGCAGCTAAATACCACTATTTTACATGGAGCGACTGCCTGTCTGACCTCAACAACCCAGTTTATTATACTGGGTAATACTTGGTGACTGGTTGTCAGACCTTCGGGGCCACTGACTACCTGTAACGAGGGGGAAGCGCACACTGACTGACTGCATATTACAACAAACGTAAGAAACATTGAATTCCGCGGGCGACCCTGTCGCTCTCACCCAAACTGAAGATCGACCCGAGCGGCTACTATTATGTAGCCACCAGCTCTTCGTGCTATCAACTTCCTAAGTCCCTGGGATGGCAACTCATCTACCGTGCCTTTGGTACTGCGGTATTAACATTTTTAAAGGAATCCCTATACTATTTTATTTATAGGGCTGAGCTGCCAGCGCACGTCGTCACCATGCTCAACAACATGCCAAGCAAGCTGCACCCCATGTCACAGTTCTCGGCCGCAGTCACTGCCCTCAATAGCGAGTCACAGTTCGCCAAGGCCTACTCCGACGGAGTACCCAAAACTAAGTACTGGGAGGTATGTAGCCTTACTCACGCTTAATATCAACACGTCATAAAAGTGGTTAACGGCTTAGATACAGCAACTAATATCCGCCGATACAAGATATTAATAAAAGTTGTAAATTAATTTATCAATTTCGGTTACAACATATGGGAAATTATGCGTCATGTTATGGTTGATTTTAGGTAAAAAGCCATAAATTATTTGCTTACCCCCATGGGGAGAAACCAATAATTCTGCCAGGTAGAATACATTGTAACTTTTCTGTACCAGTTCGCATACGAGGACTCCATGAACTTGATCGCTAAACTGCCCGTGGTGGCTGCGACCATCTTCCGTAACACCTACCGTGACGGCAAGGGCGTCGGCGCCATCGATGAGAACAAGGATCTGTCTGCCAACTACTGTAACATGCTCGGCTTCGACGACCCTCAGTTCACAGAGCTTATGCGTCTCTACCTCACCATTCACAGGTAAGACAAAACTTGTAACTAAGTAAGACCTTAACCAAATCCGTAAAAAATAAGGGTCGTATTAATAAGACCCAAGAAACCCGAATTAAAAATTAAGTACCCAAATTATAAATAAAACCACTAATTGTGAGCTATAAGTATCTTATTATTTTGAACGGCCTAAGAACATTATAAAATCGACACTCCTTTGTGATTCGACACGAAGAACGAATATCGAACGATGATTTGCATGAACTGTGTTATTGATCTTGACTTCCCTTGCTCTGTAATGTGTGCATTGTGTCGAGCTTATTAATGTGTCTGATTGCGCAACCCAACCAATGAAGCCTCTTCCAATTCTGTTTTTTCATTGAGCGAAACGTAAGTGAACACTGAATGCACATAATTACTTGCTTCTTAACACAATATCAATGTCTTCGCGTGCGGAAATTTCAAGGTCACTGTATAAACACTGACATTGTTGGAAGATGTTTCAAACACTTTGTTAATATTCCAATAGTATGTAAATAATCCTAATTAGCAATGTTGCGAATATAACTATATAACTGCCAGATGCGAATTTTAGTGCATGTTTATTTAACACGCTACGTTTAGCTCAAGTGCAGCGTATTATTTGTGCACTCCACGTATGAATGATAATTCCAAAAACATGGAACTAGTATGTCTTCATATTAAGGTGGAAGCGCAAGGTTAGCCTGCGAAATTTAAATTTTCTTAAGTTTTTGCAATTTACAGGTCAGTGTCAGGTTGTATGTTGATGATAATATGAATCGCGCCAGTAACACGTATGGAGTTACAGAATCATAATCATTCAAATCATCAATACAGCCCTCCAACCTGACACTTACCTGCAAACTGCAATAACCTTAAGAAAATTTAAATTTCGCGGGCTACCCTTGCGCATCCACCTTAAACTAGACTTTTTTATAACGTCTTTCTTTACAGACTGATAACAAAGTAGTAGGGATGAGGGTTCCGTTTTTTCCTATTGAGGTACGCAACCCTAAAAACCATAAAAATATACCAAATTGAATATAATGTGTAGTAATCTCGCTTCCAGAGTAAGTTGTTTAGCATTTCATGTTTGTCTCTAATCTGAAAGCTAAGCGAGACAAACAAACATTAAGTTCTATCGTCCATGACCTTCGCCCGCACTTGTCATATTTACAGCCTACAGCGAACATACTTCCTGCTTTCAGTAATTGCAACTACAGCATGTAGTTTATATTATGCTGTGCTTTTGGTTTTTTCTATTCTAAAATTTTGTTTCTACTAACAGCCTTTTCCTTCCTTTAATATTAGGTTGGGGAAAAAGTCTTTTCGCATTATAGTATGTATGAACTTGTAATAAAAGCTCTTTGGCTATAATATTTGTATCTGGCTGGTTTTGGTATCATTGAAAGTAGTAGTAGTACTTAGCTGAAGAACTGGGAATTGACCACAAAACAGTTTTGGCGCATTTGAAAAAAAATGGGTACACAAAAACGCTCGATATTTGGGTACCTCACGAGCTCACTGAAAGAAACCTAATGAACCGTGTACTCATTTGTGATTCTTTATTACGACGTAATGAAACCGAACTATTTTTGAAAAAGCTGATAACTGGTGATGAAAAGTGGATCACGTACGACAAGAACGTGCGAAAAAGGTCGTGGTCAAAGGCCGGTCAGGCTTCACAGACTGTGGCGAAACCCGGGTTAACTCGCAACAAGGTGATGCTGTGTATGTGGTGGGATTGGAAGGGCATTATTCATTATGAGCTGTTACCACCAGGCAGGACCATCGATTCTGAACTCTACTGCGAACAACTGATGAGATTAAAGCAAGAAGTTTAGATAAAGCGGCCGGAAGTAATCAACAGAAGGGGTGTGGTTTTTCATCATGATAACGCTAGGCCTCGCACATCTTTAGCGACTCAGCAAAAATTAAGAGAGTTTGGCTGGGAGGTGTTAATGCATCCGCCGTATAGTCCTGACCTTGCACCTTCAGATTTCCACCTGTTTCGGTCTCTTCAGAATTCTTCAGGCAGTGTCAGTTGAACATCACGAGAGGGCTGCCAAAACCACTTGTCGCGGTATTTTGATCAAAAAGTTATCGAACAAATGGTACCTACATACTTTAGTTAAATAATAAACTATATTAAAAAATGTTTGAAACTTTTTCCCCAACCTATTACTTTGAACTCAAACATGTAGTTTTTGCTCCAATTAGTATTTTTAAATTGGGCAATCTGAAATTTGTTGTTATCTCAAGTGCCATACATGTTTAAAAAAAAGTCATTATGGTTGGCCACAAACACTAAGTGTTTAATCAAATGTAGAGAATTGATTGTCACATTTGGTTCAAGTGTCTGTATTGTATTAACTACAATTGGCAGGTTCAGCGCAGAGCGCGTTGCGCGTTTTACTCTGTTCAAATATTTTTTTATAAAAGTGTAAACAAATCCTCTGTGATTAAATCACTCACTATTGGAAATTACTACCACATTTTTACCAACAAATATGTTCTCAGTAGCAAAAAAATTAATTGTAATAGATAAAATCTATATGGTTCAGTGAAAAATATGTTTACACTGAATACACAGTTGTAAAATACTGAAAACGACCTATGTATATTTTAATATGCACATTATCAATTTATCTAAATCCCATAAAATAAACACACCTATGTACATACTTTCGATAACTGTATGCTTGCTCACCTATGCATGCTAAGTATATGAATTTTATTGAGTGTAAATACCATTATTTTTACCAATTGTTCAATGTTCATGCAAATTATTTGTTCGATATAGACTGATTTGACTGTCTGTCTGTTCTGTCTTTGATTTGATTTGTTTTTTGATTCGTTATAGTTTTGGGCCAATGAAACTGAACTGTTATCGGTATTTATAGTTGATAAATGCGTTTCTGCGTTTCGTATCAACCCACATCTAAACCCAGTAATAGGGATGATTCCTGAGTAAAAAAAAATTGATTCTATTTAGTCCGTCAGTAAAATTACCTAAAAATGTTGGAAACGTATTTTTTGTTTTATCAAATCAATAAAAAATTACGATGATAAAACGCATCAAATAATCGAAGTGGGGGCTTGTGACGTCACTTGTCGGTAAAAAGTGTACATACAGGTGACGTCACGCGAGTGTTCGACGCAGTGTATCGTCCTCATTTTCTGTTTACGTGAAAAAAAATACGTATCCAATATTTTTTGGAAGTCTATCTGACGGAATAATTCGATTTTTTTGGTTATCTACCTTACTCATTTATTTTTTCTAATTATATGTTTTTGATGTATATGGTTCTGATTTTACTGAATAAGTAGTAAAACACACATTTAGAATTTTGAATTTAATTGAATTCAAAAATGGGTTGGCTCATTATGTACGCAGAAATAGGTCCAGTGATGAAATGAAATTTAAAGGCTTAGTCAATGCTGACGTGTGTTCTTTCTATTTGTGCAGTGATCACGAGGGTGGCAACGTGTCTGCGCATACGACGCACTTGGTGGCTTCAGCTCTGAGTGACCCCTACCTCTCGTTCGCCGCCGGCCTCAACGGCCTCGCTGGACCCCTGCACGGCCTGGCTAACCAGGAGGTTTGTTATATACAGATTTATTGTATAATGTACAGTTTCAGGCTATGACTTGCTAAAACTTCAAAGTATATGACCCTGTTAGGGCGCACCAAATAGGAACAATTAACGTATAGCTAGGTCTCGTACCAATCTGTATTTAAAATCTTGTGCACATACAAAACTTGGTATTTATAATGCAAAACTTAATCAATTACTCAATTTAATTAACAAGATAACTTGAAGACAAACATTTTAATTCTACACACATCAAAAGTGTCTAGGGATCAACATATATTTTTGCAATAACTTTTCTCCTGATTGATATTAATTAAAATTTTCTTTAAGGATTCATCAAATAAAGTGTTTTCGTTTGTCACAGTAACGATAAACCAAGTCACCTTTGCATTAATAAAGAAATTTGCCATTTTCCTAATAAAGGGATTTTTGACATTTGAACCACTAACACAAAAGTTCGAAAAAAAGACTGAAATAACAGTTTTCTTTAAAATTTTATTGGGTAACTTAAACAATTAATAATCCGTGTTTCTACCGCGAACACTAACAACACAAGAACATCGGTTTGGCATACTCAAAATGAGTTCATCCAAATCACGCTGTGGAATGGCCGCCCATGTTCGTTGCAACAACAAAAAAAGGTCTTCTTGCGACTGGATACCCTCCATATTCGGCAGAGCTCTTCTCTGTAGCATATCCCATGCATGCTCAATCGGATTCAAGTCTGGCGACTGAGCAGGCCAGGGCAGGACATTGATGTTAGCTGCGGCGAGAGTCTGTCTTACAACTCTTGCGGTGTGCGGTCGTGCATTATCATGCATTAACTGAAATAAGGGACCGATTTGCACTTGTAGAGGAACGATGACGTCTGATACAATCGTCTCAGCATAAATTTGAGCGTTGAGGTTGCCTCTGATCCAAATCAACTCAGTTCTTCCGCCGATCCAAATACCCGCCCATACCATGATGGTTCCACCACTATAAGGATGGACTTCCTGGCAGGATTTTAATCGCTGTTGGCGTCCAGGGGTTCTCCAGTGTCGTATACGTCTTGTATCCGGTCTCATACCAAAACGAGACTCATCAGAAAAGCACACGAAACGCCATTGTTCTTCTGCCCAATTTCTGTGTTCAAGAGCCCATTGATATCGTATCCTACGATTGTGCATTGCTATAGGTGGTACCCGTAGCGGTCTTCGGGAATGAAGGTTCACTTCATGCAAGCGGTTTCTGACTGTTTGGTCGCTAATTAAGTTCCCTGAAGAGTGATGAAGCCTCACGGCTAACATCATGGCGGTTATTGTTGGAGCTCTTCGAGTTAAGATTTGAATGTATCGGTCTTGTCTCCGTGTGGTGCAGCGATACCGTCCTCCATGGCGCTCAGCCACGGTACCAGTGCTTCGGTAACGTGTCCAAAGTCGACTGATAACACTCTGACTTGTATTCAGAGCTAAAGCCACAGTACGTTGCCGGGAACCAGCTTCTATCATTCCCACGGCTCTGAGCATTTCTTCCCTGCTTAAATGACGTCGCCGCTCCATAATAACGTTGGTTTTAATCAGTAGTAGGGAAACAGTAGCACTAATAATGTCTTCAATGCGTTGTATGTTTTTATAGGGAAAATATTGACAGCTGATTTTCATCTTTTACTCGAATTTGATTCACAGTTCCTGATTCAAATTATGAAATGCACCAAAAAGGATCCATATAAATTTATAAAATCATAAATTTATTACAAAGCCACATCTCAATCTCAAGAAATCCAAATAAAAATGCTTGATCCCTAGACACTTTTGATGTGTGTATCTTTACTTTTTTTTTAAACCATTCCATTTTGGCGGCAACTGTCAAATCAACCTTTTTTTTATTCGACATAAAGAGCCAAATCCAAGGAGTTAAATAAACTCCTTGGTCCGATCAAATACTATCAATTTATTTTGAAAAATCAGTAATTTTATAATTATTTGGATATTATGTCACTAACACAAGTTCAGAATATACATTATAATAAAATTATGTATTTTAATATAATTATTCTCGTTTGTTGTGCAGTCCGACATCGGACATACATCATACTGGTTAATGTGTAGAAAGGAGCTCGTGGTTAAATGATAAGAGCCGCACGGGTCGATCTTCAAGGTCAAGCCGTGCTTGCGTAGGTTGGTCCGTGAGTGGGTGACCAGGACCACCCATTACGTACTGAGTTTTCTCTGTGTCCTTGTAAAGCACGTTAAGCCATTGATTCCGGCTTTCATTTGTAGATCTTTGACAGTCATGTTCTATACTAGGGTTTTGGTTTCCACACTTAGACCTTTAAAGTAGACCATTGTACGTGAGCCATAGTGGCCGTTACTCCAACCAGCCCACCTCCCTCCAAAAGCAGATCAATCTTCTCGGTCTTCTAAAGACATCCGTAAGAGATCTTGGTGTTCCAAGAGTTTTCTTGTGGTTCCGGTCCACTCAAGGAGTACATGCGCTACTGTTTACTCCATCTCCATGCACGCTCTGCACTGGGGACTCAGTGATACCATGGGTTTGAAAGTGTTTGTTCAGTGAGCAGTGTCCAGTGATGGTCCCCGCCACCAGTCGTAGGATATCTCTGTCCAGTCGCAGAAGGCGCTTGGTCAGCTTCGTATCCAAGGATGGCATTGCATCCTTTCCATTGCCTACACCCTGGTGTCGAGGTCCACCATTTCTCTGCTTGTGTTTGAATGTGATCCTTTAACCAACTCATTAGCTGCTTGAAAGGAATGGGCACAATGAGTCCGGGTCCGCAGGCTTATGTGCTGGATCTCCTTCTCGCAAGGTTGGTACCCAGAAAAGGCTAGGCAGATGATGAAAGTGTTCTCGTTTGTTTTTTTTTTTCAAGAGACTTCAACTGATTCGTTTATTAATATTACTCATTAATTTACATTACACTGTGACTGATTTTTGGGTTTATATATTTTATTATTCAGGCTCGTACAAGCCCCACTAAATAGACATTCAAAACACGATTTAGAAGCTTCTCATCTAGAGCATCCGGAAACACCCCCCTGTGTGGTCGATTATTTGTTTTTTAATTAAAACTTTTGGGTAACTTAATAAAGATCATTTGGTGCAGGTACTCATCTGGTTGGAGAAACTGCGCAAGCAGGTTGGCGATGACTTCACCGAAGAAGGACTGAAGGAGTTCATCTGGAAGACCCTCAAGTCCGGACAGGTCGTCCCCGGCTACGGACACGCTGTCCTGAGGAAGACTGACCCCAGGTAACAGCCTATAATCTGGCAAAAGACCCATAAGTTTAGTTTTTATTTGATAAAGCCGTTTCTTAAAAAATATTGTTTGTAAAGGTACACTTGCCAGCGTGAATTCGCCCTGAAACATTTGCCCAACGACCCGATGTTCAAACTGGTCGCCGCTGTCTACAAAGTCGTGCCCCCGATCCTCACAGAGCTCGGCAAGGTCAAGAACCCGTGGCCTAACGTGGACTCCCACTCAGGTGTTCTCTTACAGGTATTAAAACTATCTTTTGTAACTATCTTGTGTTTGTTAATGTTGATGATATTTTCGTATGTCACAATATGTTTGCATGCAACTTATATACAATGTTCACTTGCAGTATTACGGGCTGAAGGAGATGAACTACTACACGGTGATGTTCGGCGTGTCCCGCGCTCTCGGCGTGCTCGCCCAGCTGATCTGGTCGCGCGCGCTCGGCCTGCCTATCGAGCGACCCAAGTCATTCACCACTGATTCACTCATCAAGCAGTATAATAAGTAATCACACCCAAAAATAATTCGTTCAGGCTAGATCGTAATGCACACAGTTATGCCCTGAACGGAACTACTAACAGTTTGATTCACATTACACCAATAGTCAATTTTTGAAGTGATATTTTAAACGTTTTACCATATTTCAAAAGTAATCATTTTCTTAATAAGCTTATTTATTGTTGATGCATTTTTATTTGCGTTGTTTTTTATTATTATTGTTGTTGAGTATATTTTTATTTATATACTTATGATACTATTGTGTACTTATCTCTGTTATGAATATTGTTTATTATTTAGTACTTTATTTTTATATTAGTATGAATAACATTTTCGGAGTAGACATTTAGTTTGACAAATTGACTTAGTGGTGGTGTGACTCAACTGAGAATTCCACGTAGCTGCTGAAATACGAAGTAAAGTAAATAGAAAAATGTTAGTTGGTCACTTAGCTCTAGTGTCCGACCGAAGTTTCGTTTTCGGTTGTCGCAGGTTCGACCCGACCGAACCAGTTGTTAGGCCTTAGATAAAAAGTCAGTCAATTTTTCCATAAAACCTGACGATTGAAAGGCCAGCCCTCAATCGAATAATGTGGATGTAACCAACTTTTAACAAGAAGACCGGAATATTCGGTCACGGTTCCGAATCCGGCTGATACTCGTGTCTCCACTCGACTCGGACACTACTTAGGTTGTTTTACATAAACTTTAATAACGAATATGGAGTATGTGTGCATACTGTTTTCTTAGGTCAAATGCGATATTCATTTTGTCGTAATATTTATAAATCATTTGCATTATTATTTCAAAATTTGCAGCTAACTAAGTATTGTGTTTATTGTACTTAGGTTGCTAATGGTAGGTCAATTATGAAAGGTTTTGGAACATGGTTTGTCGATAGGTCATCGCTGGTTCTAAAGGTTGATTTACATTTGCGTTCGTTGATTAGTGAGTTAACTCGCGAACCTGGCGAATTCACCTGCCTACCTCCTGTAGCACGTTGGAACATATTTTCCTTGCCGGTCTAATCATAGCAATTTACAAACTAAACTCGCTACTAAACGAATGCAAATGTAAATCAGCCTTCAGAGAAGTACTGAGTAAGCTAATTTTTGCAAAATGCAATTAAGTCGTTCTTCATTCTTAATTATTATAGTTTTATTGTAATTATTTTCAATTTACCAAAGTATTTACGTGTGATGTAGATGCTTTAAAGGGATCACATTATTGATAAAGACAGCCTAATGATGAAGCAATATTTAATTATTAATCAATCGATAATTTATTTTGTTATCCGATGCATTATTTAGTATCGTAGACAGGTAAGTAGTGATCGCTCGCAGCAACACCTCGCATACTTACGGCTCTGATTATTGTTGTCACAATATGAGTTGTATTTGAGAACATAGTAATACATGTAGTTTACTAGGTCGGAACGTGTTTCGAGATTGTATGAACGCATTCATTTACTTGAATGACGATGGGATGTCACGATATCAAATTTTCACGAACGATACAATATTTGACAATACTAAAATAAAGTGGTATGGTGTAGTATTTTGGGTTTTAATTTTATTCCCTTTTCTATTCCTACATATTTTGTAGACACTTGACGTCCCCAAGGAGTTTAAGGCGTCATACATATTGGTGCAGAGTCGAGGCGAAGTGTCTTAATGTGAAGCTAGAGTGCCTACTGTATTTGAAAATAAGAAACTACTTTGTGGGTCTGACATAATGTTTCTTTTGCTTTACCAATAGACGAACAAAAATCATTACCTTTATTTTTTTAACACTGCTGTGATGAGTAGCGTATTCTTCACACATTTGTACTGTACTGTACATTCTAATGGCGAATACACGAGTATACTGAGCAAAGTGAATTCCGACGCCCTTATAAAGGTGGCTGGGTCAGTCATAGGGATGCATCCGATATATCGGAATCGGCGATATTAAATTTGCCAATACTTACACCCGTACTTTATGAATTTCGCGCTACAGATAACCCATGTGAACGCGCCATCACCTTTACCGAATAATTTAAGAATGTGGTCTATCTGTGAATTTTAAATAAATAAGTTTTGTCTTTTAATTATGTGTTTCTAAAACCACAGCTTTTTTATATTACCTGTCCGTATCGGCTGAGGTGTGTATGGTTGCACGGTCGACTACATACGGTAGATGGATTGAGGCGCAGAATAGAAGAGACCAGCCATTATTTCCAGCAGCAGGAGTAGACTGCGACCCATATTAATGGGAACATTATAGGCTAATTATTTACTACTAGCCATTACGGCATAGGTAAATAGATTCTATCATATAAAGATGAAACTTGGCTGCGGCACGAAATCTTGGTGTTGGTGGTTGATGGCTGTGCGTACAATGATCTTCGGCCGCCATTGGATGTGACTTGTGGGTGACAAACTTGGGAGTCTGTCACCTGAACAGACAGGCTCGGACCGTGTTCTGCGCGCACCTTTCTAGAGTTGTGCGTTATGATTGCTCCGCCAAGTTATATACATATACAGAAAAACAATTCGCCAATTTTTTTTTTGAAATTTCTCAAAATCGAAGGGAACAACTTCATTTTGATGTCGGTTAGAAAGTGGTAAAGTGCTGGGCCCAATTTGCCCCATCTTCTTTCGCAAATTGCTAGGGTTTACTTTATTAAAAAAGCGTGAGATTAATGATACTATTTATTTGACATTATTTTAAATTATTTTGATTCATATCCACAAGTACCCACTTAGAATTATTCTGATTCCTAAACATTTAATTGTAGAATTATTAACATAATACAATGAATAGGAGTTCACAATAATTGATTGCCCATGTTTTCCAGAAAAATAACGTACGGTACCTATTTATTCACAGAAAAAGGAACATTCAGATATTTCCTGATTTATTATTCACCATTAATAGTAAGTTGTCTGACACAGGCTAAATTCCATATTGAAATCAGTTATTACATAAACAAATATCAACTTTAAGTTAGTTCAAGTTGATTTCAGAAAGAGTCATAATTTTGAAGTTTAACGTAGACTGAACTTCACATGTGAGTTTTTTTGTTATCTTTCCAAAAAAACATTTGTATACATCTCAGAAACATGAATTGCAAGCTCATTAAGTCGAATAGCAAAACTGTAGTCATAATAATTTGTCTGTTGATGGTGCAATGGGAGCATATTATACAGGAACACCGACACGAAAACGGTTACAACGTAATATGTCTAATATCAAGTCGTACGCCCGTTTTCACGTGCTTAACGTTTACGCATTACATATAGGTGTCGCAAACGAGCACTAGTAACGCTGTTCAAGATAGGTGTCTATACATTATATTGTATACAAAAACAAACGTATAATGTATAGTAACATCTATATAATTATTTACATCGAGATGGCAGTAAAGCCAGCAGTTTTACGCCCCGCTCACGAGCTTTGGTTGTACATTTGGGTGAAGCGACACGAGCGCCCGTCACCGCCGCGTGGCGGTGCTCGTGGCGTGCTCCAAACCATTATGTACTTACTTTCATTTGTTTCTTCTACAGGTCGCAGGCGCTGGCGCAACATGAGTGTGTGTAGCACGTGGGCCAGGCCATGTGGTTAGGGACAAAATCGTCTTCACTCGAGTTGTCCCGCATGCATGGAATGCAATGCATCTTGCATGCGTGGAATGCGGGTCTGGCTTTTTGCGTGAAAGATCACTATGGCAAATGACACTACGATGGTCTTTACTGGCCACATAACACCGGTTAAAGCTTGGCTTCTAGTTTATTGTGCTAGCTGCTGACATCCTGCCATCATTTAAAAAAAACATCAAGGTATCAAATACAGTGCTACAAGGGTCTTTCGGCGCTTAAATGACATTGGCAGAGAGGCGTTGTTGGTAAACATTGAGTTTTTCAAGGTATGTTATTAAAAAAAAAAAAAATGTAAAAGTTAGTTTGTGGAATCTGTGCCTCTCGACTTTCCAATAAAGAACGAGCGACTGAGACCCGTTGCTATCTATACAAGGTGTAAACTGTCACTTCACGAAGCCGTCAACCAAGCATTCTGTACATCAAACTAAGTAACTATAAGCTAAAGTTGTTGCTAGGAAACGATTTGTTTTTGGATGAAAGTCACGGCTTACGTTATTACTTAATGTAACGCACTCAAAATATTGTGCTGATTGCATTGAATTGTACAGGGATTATGGAGGTATTTTTTATATTTTTTAAACTTGTGAAAAAGTTGGATCTTTGACCTCCTATATCTCCGTAACTAGGTTCCCAGGTAGACCATATAAAAAAGAAACGCGGAGAACAATTGCATTTCGGCTTCGTGAAGGGTCTTTTTACACCCATTATAAATAATATATCGTTATAATGGATGATTTAGGCTCAATCCTTGACATCTGGATTTTTTCTTCCAAACTGTTGTATCTTTGCGCCTAATACCCCTGAAACCCATGCTGGGCTGCCAAGCGACGACGGTGAAGCTGGAGTGTTAATGTTCTGTGGTGAGGCCTCTTCGGCATTTGTTACGCTGCTATTGCTGGTAGGTGCTTGACTCGTTCTCACTTTATCACGATTTGAATAACTTTGTGAGAGAGTGTCGGGTTCAATTGTGTTATTCTCTATACAATTTTCCTCAACAGTGTTGTGGTTTTGACCGAGATTCAGTAAGTCATAAGGAGAGTACTCTTTTGGTAAATCAACTGTGCGGACAAAAGTCCCCTTGGGTGCGAATTTAGGGTTGCATATTCGCCATTCATCAATCAACAGGAGATTTTTTTTGAGGTCCCAGCCTGTAAAAACATTTACGATTAGTAATTTGTATACGCTACTGATCAATGAATTAGCTTAAACTAATTAAGCTGGTTCTACAATGTTTTGTACAGTCGACTTTTTGTTTTTGTCATGGGAAACGGTGTATGCATAGACTATATTTATTCGTTCCAACCATTTTTAGGGTTTCGTAGCCGAATGGCAAAAAACGGAACCTTAATAGATTCGCCATGTTTGTCGGTCTGTCTGTCCGTGTTTGTCACAGCCACTTAATTCCGAAACTATTAGGACTACACAGTTGAAAATTAGTAGGTAGGTACTGTAAACTGCTTTACGATGTTTATACAAAAAAAAAGATTAAGGGGTGCTCCCCATACATGGAACTGAATGTCCGTAAGGATTGAGGAGCCCCTTTTCGTATCTTAATGAAATTAACACACTTATTTAGTAGTAAGTTTAAAAAATTGTAGGATCGATCCTCGATTTTGTAGTTTAATACTTTTAAAGTTATATGAACATGAAGGCCTCAATCTAAATTGAGGAGCCACGTCAGAACTTAGAACATCGTAGATTCATATTTATCATCATTTGGTATGATTTTGTAGCATTTGAGAGTAGTTAGTAGACAAAATCTGAGCTGTATTAAAAATAAAAAAGTTACCATACATTAATACATGTGGCTCCTCAGACCATACATACTACTCGTCATTTTCCAAGAAGCAGTTGTTCAATTAATGCGCAATTTCTTCGCCATTTAGTAGTAAGTATATTAGATTTGTAGGACAAAAGTAAGTAATTAAAAATGAGTGAGTTGGAAGATATGGCACATTTTAACTGGCTCCTCAATCCTGACGTTATTGTACCTATCTGAGATGACAACATTACTCTGTACCTACCGGAGATCACAACGGAATCAAAAACCAGAGACACTAACATTTAGTAGAAATGTCTACTAAATACATATGTACAGATCAACATTGTATATATTCGGTATCTGACAAACAAATTATTTTCGATATTCCTTAAGAATTCGCTATTAAGGGTGACCATGGTATATGAATGAAACCAGGATGACTAGTTTTTTAAATATTTTTTTTAACAAATCGACCGTATCGCATTGTAGGTAGGTATGTACTAAATCAAAGCATTTATTTCAAGTAGGCCACAGGCACTTTTGAACTCGAAACAAAGATAACAATTAAATGTAGCTACAGTCCCAGTCACAAGGCATAAAGACTGTGAAAGTACCGTAGTTGCCCATTCCCTAACGTAGATATCTATTTACAAATCTAATATACTTACTACTAAATGGCGAAGAAATTGCGCATTAATTGAACAACTGCATCTTGGAATATGACGAGTTGTATGTATGGTCTGAGGAGCCACATTTATTAATGTATGGTAACTTTTTTATTTTTAATACAACCGAGCTCAGATTTTGTCTACTAACTACTCTCAAATGCTACAAAATCATACCAAATGATGATAAATATGAATCTACGATGTTCTAAGTTCTGACGTGGCTCCTCAATTTAGATTGAGGCCTTCATGTTCATATAACTTTAAAAGTATTAAACTACAAAATCGAGGATCGATCCTACAATTTTTTAAAATTTACTATTAAATAAGTAAGTTAATTTCATTAAGATACGAAAAGTGGCTCCTCAATCCTTACGGACATGAAATTGAAACAAAAAATATTTTTTTCATCAAACCTAGGTACTTGCGGGGTGTCTATAGATAGGTCTTTAAAAATGACAATGAGGTTCTGTTTTTGAGATATGAGTTTTTCATCAAACTGCAACAGTAACTTTGTTTTTCATTAAAATACTATGAAAAACAAATTTAGTTTTGCTGTTGAATGTAAAACAGAACAACATAATATGAATGAACCTTCAAAACATTTTTATTATATTGTTTGGTGCTACGGAACCTTGTGTGCGTGTGAGTACGACTCGCACTTGGCCAGTTTTTTTAATTTGTTTCAACATTACGGAACAAACAAATTACTTACCAATTTTTGTGAGCCCTGATCTAATTGTAATCCATTCTTTCTGTATAACTCTGTTAAGAAACTCTATGAGTTCAATGGAAGGTTCAAATTGAAATGGTTCACATGGGATTTCCATTGTTTCCTTTGCCCATTCAGCATTTTCTAAACTGTCACAAATTATCGGAAATGGTTTCGACAAAATTTCAGGGTTCTTGTAAATCGGCTGTAATCAAAAGTATTACTTAAGTTAAAAATATGCCATCCAAAGTGTGTTCTACACTATGTTCGAAAAGGTATTTGATGAAAAGTTTGTGCAGCTACTTGCAAAAACACACTCACTCACTTGCTTGGAATTCTAATTTTAAACACCTCATGTTTTTCATTTGACAATTTAGGTTTTTAAAACCTCAACTTTCGTCAAACAATAATTAATTGTGAAAGTGGTGAGAAGTAAATTGAGAATGTTCTAAATACAGCCAAGACAGATGAATGTGCTCCGTTTCGGCACCTGTCTTACAGAAGGCGATTAGCGAGTAGAGCTAGCAAGTAAGAGTTGTTTGTCGTTGAGAGCTAGTCGCTTCGTCGTCGGCGGTGGGACGGGTGGCTTAGTTGGTGGTTGCAAAAGAATTTAGGATGAAAAGTATCAATTTTCATCAAAATAGTTACAGGGTAAAATAATATTAAGCATATTTGTAATTAACATACCAAATAATGTCTATTTATGGCGCAGATGATAATGCCAAGTAATATGGAATGAAAATAAGCGCACAGTATGTTCTCAGACTTCGCAGATTCCCGTAGAAATACATATATCTCTCTTCTCTCCATAATTGGAAGTAGTATGTAGTTCTTATTGTTGTAAAGTCCTATTAATTTATTCATATATGCTGCTTTTGCATTCCTGATCACCAATTTACTCATAGACTCTCCGATTATAATATTGAATCCGCATAGATTTTTATCTAAAAACAAAATAAATAAATGAATTCTTTATTTCAATTAAGTGACAACATACATTAAAAACATATACATATATTACAAAATATACAAATTTACATTTTCCGTTTTGTAAAAAGCATCATCATTCTGTTGCCTTTATCACAATTGATTTGGACAAAGAAGCATTGTGCAAAATTGAATGTTCCAGTTGTTTCATGCTCTAGCTGAGGGGCAGGTTTAGTATCGAAGAAGGAACACAAAAAAAATACATCGTCACATAGTTGACAATGGAGTACTGATCGCTATGCAGACCAAAGTTTGGAGATCAAATTTTATCAAAGAAAAGTTAAGTTTGTCTCTAAATAAATAGCTTACCCATATGCATTTTCATCACAATAATTGGTTCAATTTTGTTGATGAGGCATGGCCTTGCAATTACTTCTTCTCTCAAATACATTTCAATAACTTGTAAAAATCTTGGTTCATTGAAGGTTCTCAGGCAAACTGATCTTACTGCCATGTAATTAAATACGATGTGAAATACCACCATTATTGCGAATATTGTCAGAGAGCTCCTGCAAAAAGTAATTTGGTGTTAAGGTGTAATTAAAACATTAAAACTTGTATTGTTGGAACATTGACCTACAATATCTCCTTAACTAGAAGGTTCCAAGTTCCAGTGGAAGGGAGGCACACTAATCACCTTTCGGTTTCGTTAAGGGTCTATAGACAAAATAAGAATGTTTGCATAATCATCTGTTTGTAATCGATAGACTTCGATACCGTTTCATAAATACCAAGTTAGTACCTACAATGCATTTTTTGCCTGAAGAAAATTTTTATAGGGCGTTTTGTTCGAGTTCGCGAAGTCGCGGTCAAAAGCTTATACTAAAAAAACACCGGGAGAGTTGGAATGGAATGGGGGAGGCCTTTGCCCAGCAGTCGGACAGAATAGGTTAATTAAAAAAACATCCCACAATACGGGGTATGCGAGAAAAAAAACATCCCCTCTTTACGTGTAGGTACTGGAGATACCCTAAAAGAAAATACATTTCGAGATTTTATTTTACCACTTTGCATAATTAAACTGTCTTTATATTCATGTCAAATTAAAGCTTTCTAGTACTAAGTCTTTGAGCTAAGCTGCGGACAGACAGTCAGACGGACATGGCGAAACTATAAGGGTTCAATGTTGACTACGGAACCCTAAAAATTATGATATACATTACAGCCCTCCTTAAGATATTTTAACAACTATTTTGGAGTAGAAATTAGCTAGCATTCATCTAACATTAAAATAATCATTGACGTAAAGTAAGAACAGCTGCGCAGGAGACAAAACATATCTTGATTTTAATGAAACTTCATTAACTGATGGTAAGTGGAGCTCAGAGGGTTTTTGTTAAAAAGCTTATTCAAAAATATTTTTGAAACAAAATCATATTTAGTGAAAGACCACAATATCGTCGAACAGGTTTGCCTGTTTAAGTCGGTTTGGTTCAGGCCCTGTATGATGAGATCAAAATCTTCGTTGCTGAACAGGCCATTGTTAGTTTTTGGTCCCTTTTGAAAACTGTGAAGTGGGCCCCTGCGCGAAGGTCTGTCTGAAACTTTTCATAGCATAGATTTAGCGTTCTCTCATCACAACCTCTCAATTCGGTTTTCAAGTTTTCAGATAGCATATCCCTCTCCCTATCATAGTACTATATGTAATTTTAAACGTCATACCCAAAGACTGTGATGATTATCAGTGCAACCACGGAAGCAACGAGATTCACAGCTGTTTCTTGAGCGGAGTCTTTGGCAGATACATCTGCGAGGTTATTTCTAATGGCGTGATGTTGCGTCATGGCTGCTCTGGTCGCGCCGCCTGCAAACGAATTTATTTATTAAATATATATTTTCTAGTAGGCTTGCACCATTCTCTTGTCACTGCTACAGTATACTATACATCGAGCCTAAATGCGGTTTAGCCTGAAATTGGATTTGGGTGGTAACAGATACATGATACGAATAGAGAATTATGCAGTAACATTTTCAAAAAGAAACATACAAACCGGCGACTCCAACAATGGCTTTCATAACAGTGCTGATGCATAGGATGAATGTGGTGAAATTCTGGAAAGCTGGCAAAGCTATTTCAATGCACATTGCTGCATCATTCAGGGCGTCTGCATATAGTCTCCACTTCTTACTGTATGTGTCTAAGTGAGTACTGAAAACATTCAAATAGATAGAATATACTCTGTTGTACACCAAGATTGTAAAAAAATTGTTTTATAAATATTGCTAATTTTATGGTTACAATGGTCTTATCCCTGATTGCTCTGGTATTTTTACAGATCCAAGCAACCTTTGGATGGACTGCACAAACTTAAAAATAATAAAAAGATTCATATTAATGTGAAATGTATTGATATAGTTGACTAGTTGTTTGTGTTTTTCAAGGTTTCGTTAAAGACAATAATATCATCATGAGCCTATAATTTTCACACAGGTGGGACACAGGTCTCCGAATGTGAGACCAAGTGGCATGAATTCATTATGCACAGCCGTGGCCATTATTACTAGGCCAACCCTGATAAGTGTTTTGTCCATCCTCAAAATCCTTACAAACTTGTTGGCAAAAATAGTTGCACTCATCTTTACTTACCCCCGTCTGTATGCAAAATATATCTTTCCCAGATGACCGCAACCATCTTTAAGGACCCAGGTGACAGTGGCCGCTAATGGCGTTGCTGTCTTGTCTCCAACTCCCACACCTCGCAGTACTTCTTGCGTGGCGAGAATACCTGTAAATACAGATCATTTTTCATGGCTAACATGGCTTGTCCATGGCTATATGCATAATAAAAGTTGTAGCAAAGCGCTTCGTGCAAATGTGTGGAACATCAACATCGGTGATAAGGCAGGGCTATCGGTAACTGGTACAAATGTTAATGAAATGAAATTTATTTATTTGCCAGAATAATAATAATAATAAGCCTTTTATTTCTTAACTCATAATATTTACAATTTTTATATTAAGTACTACTTTTTAAATGAAATAAGTGTTAGTTGTGTTAGTGTTCGTCTTATTCTACTTAGTAGTGTTATTTGTTTGCCAGAATATAGGTACACAATAACATGGTAAAATAATCAAGAAAATGATAGCGGAAGCAGTGATAGTGAATTTGATTACAAACACACTGACTTTGAAAAAAATTATGAATTGGCCTAAGCTTAGGGTTGTGAAAGCTTCAAAAGGCGGAAAAACAACTTAACAAGCCGCCAGGCAGGGCAGCAGCAGGGATTTTTGCTTGTTGCTTGATCATCACATGAGTAAGGCCATCAAAATTAAGAATTTTCAATAGTAGTTCAACAGGATTCTCATGAGAATAGTGAAGTTTTGCAGAGTGAGCACCTTACTACACTTTTATGCTGATGCATGCATGCTGATGACAACTGTGTCGGCCAGATCATAGTTTCAACCTACCAGTAATTGTGCTGCAAAAAGCTTGTGCTGTATCCCATATCTGGTAATTTGTGTAGTCTCTGCTTACACTAGTAGGGTACCCTTGTGGGAGAAATATTCTTGAAAAAAAGTTGGCGATTTCACTGTGCTGTTCTTCATTGAGTACCACGACGTTGGACTGGCCTGCAACAAAATATGACGTGGCTGACGTAGAGTACACGCCACGAAGTCTTACCTACTGTTTTGTACAGTAGGTCAGTACTAAATACAAATTGTCAACTTTCTCCAATACAATAATAATAGGCTATCTTACCTGGGGGTTTAATATACAATCTTTTTGTATTATCAGTTCCGTATATCTCCTTCAAAATTATTTCTCCCTCATGAATAGTAGACATAATTTTTTCTGTTTTTGTATTATGATACCTACGTTGTTTGGCGGTTTTTCTAAATTAGAAGTCTGAAAGGAACAATTTAGTGAAGTTCTGAAACCCCTTTAAAATTTTCCTGGTCATAAGTTTTCAGGCTCTGACTCTGAGTGAAACATTTTGATTCACACGAAAATCTTCAAAATCCTGTACAGAGATAACCAAAAAGTAATTAGAAATAAAGTACTCAAATAGATTTAATCAAACGTCACAAAGTCACAAATGCGCATTTCGCCGCTGAATTACCACAGATCTATTAATCCGTCACCAAAATACTACAGATATCTATGGACCTACTAAGGCTGCATTCCGAATTACAAAATAATCACAGCGCTCACATCTATATTTTGCGTTCCGTTTTAGATATCACGATTATGACAGCTGAGAGCGGTCATCAATTTGGAACGCTCGTGAACGCGTTCACAGTGAACATAACCCCAAACCAAAACCTTTGACAAGACCTATTTTTGAAAATGGACGATATGTTGGTTGACTCTGCTGCACATACAACCCTCCAAGTTCAATTAACCCCATTCAATAACTATTTCATGAAAAAGTCACTCAATGGGGTTAAATGAACTTGGAGGGTTGTATTGATATATTTATGATAAAAAAAAATATGAATGCAAAAAAAAGCTAGCAATATGGTTACACAATTTAAATTATGATGACACAGAGTTACTTTTGCAACGTGTGACTTAATAATAAATAATATAGTGATGTTATTTGCTTAGGTAGACACATTATGTACACTCAAAATCTCTCTTTCACACACCCACTCACACACACACACACACACACACACACACACAGGCGCACACTCGCTTATACAATTTATCGTACTTTGTATAATTTTGTTTGTTTTTTTTATTTTATTTATTTTTTCTCTTTTTATTAATTGCCTATTTATTTTGTATCTTTAAGATGTATGGGAAGAGCGGAGCCTTCAACTACAGGCATTTTCTATGCCTAAATGGAGACTCCTTGACATGCTATATAACCCAAATTTATACGCAATAAACTTATTTTTTATTTTTTTTTTATTTTTTTTTATTGATGATTTGAATGATTATAATTCTGTAACTTTATGAAGTTACAGAATTATAATCATTCAAATCAACAATACAACCCTCGCACCAGTAACACGTATGCGTGTTACTGGTGCGATTGTTATTTTCAGCAACATACAACTTTACACTGATTTGCAAATCGTAAGAAAATTTAAATTTCGCGGGCAACTATTGCGCTTCCACCTTAGCAAAACAACACAACCTGTGAACAGAACTGTCATTTTTGACAGCGCTCACGGTGATATTTATTTAGGGCATGGTCGGTGTAATCGCAAGATGGCGCATGTCATGACGTCATCGATGACGTTTCAAGGGACATCAATATCGCGCTCAAGGTATTTCGGAACGGGTTTATGGACGCTCAAAGCGATTACAGCGTAATTCGGAATGCGGCCTAAGATAGACATAGAGGTATAGACATTGAGAACGAATGGACTGAGCATTAGCCATGCATTAGCCTCCAAAATGTGACTGCTCTGTAGAAAGAGACAGAGCAATGATGCGGCCAGTACCTGGCTATGGATCTATAAAGGTGATTCCAAGACATATCATTTTGTTTAGTTAAATTGTGGTCTCGCGAATGAATTCGCCGCTATAGGCGCTAGAGTAGCGTGAGGTCACCGAAATGTCAGATATAAGTTTTTAAACTGTCATGGTCACTAACATTATATTTTCTCGACAACGGTGCCATCTGGTGAGCTGAAAAACGATAGACTTCATTCAATTTACTGCGGCTGAACTTTGGAAAGTTTTGCTCTGATGACGTCAGAAGTGAAGCTGAAGATTCGATGTCTTTAAAAAAAAAAAAACAAAATATATTTATTGACATAAAAACATTGTACACGGTTTATTGGATTCTCTGACTCCTGCGATAGTTGAAACTGTGTTGCAGGAGCCAGTGTCCTCCCCTAATAAAATCCCCCTTTGCCACACAGTACAAGAATAAAACACCAAAATGTGACGTTAGATACTTCATGGACGTAAAACCACCAATGAAAAGGCGGGAAACGAAAAAAGCGCCGAAATCATCGAATTTGGCGGTCGTGATTTTTCTTGCGGATTTTTCAAATATTAAAACCTTTTGAGATAATTTGTGTAGATTTATGTAAATATTGATTAGATTAGATTATTAGATTAGTTAATTTTATTGTTTGTATAAATTAATCTCCATATTTAGGGTAAGTTTATACATTTAATTTTTACTGTCCAATGGACAAAGAACCGCCTGATCCGGGGGGCACAGTCCCCTCATCATCATCATTTCAGCCAAAAGACGTCGACTGCTGGACATAGGCCTCCCCCAAGTCTCGCCACACTGACCGGTCCCGTGCGACTCGCATCCAGCGGAATCCCGCAACCTTCACCAGATCATCGGTCCACCTAGTGGGAGGCCTTCCAACGCAACGTCTTCCGGTTCGCGGTCGCGACTGCAGAACTTTTCGGCCCCATCGGCCATCCGTTCTGCAATGCAAGCAATGTGCCCTGCCCACTGCCACTTCAGTTTGGCAATTCTTCGGGCTACGTCGGTAGCCTTGGTTCTCTTGCGGATGTCTTCATTTCGGAGCGGAAAAGGGCTAGAACTCCACGCAAAATGTGCAAACATTGTAACAAAAGAAGGCGAAATGGTCGCTCTACACCTACAGCAGGGTCAGCAGGAATAAATAAAGATGCACATTGTCATTGCGATAATGACTCAGTAGTCACGTTCACTCCAAACATATCATTAGACATTCAAAAATCATCAGAATTAATTCATCAGGAAGCCACTCCATGTTCTGTGGATGGTCCCCAGACTGAAATCCCTTCCAACTCAGATCTCTCCCAGAAGGCGCCACAGGTTGCTAGGGCTTTGTACGAAGCCACTGACTTCTCGTCTTATGTTGTACATATTCAAATAACATTCGATGATGGAAACTCAGCTCAAACATTACACCTAATTACTTTAGGACACTTCCTTAAAAAACGTAGGTACAACAATATTATTAATGGATCGTTAAAACGCATTGGGCGAAATAGAATATCATTAAGCTTCTCTCGTCACCTAGATGCAATTTTTTTTATTAATATCCCTTGTTTGGCCAAAGAGAATTTGAAAGCATTTGTTCCATCTATTAATGTGTGTCGTATGGGTATTATTAAAGGCGTACATACCGAATGGTCTCCCGAAGAAATCATGGAAAATATATCTGTCCCCACTGGATGCGGGAAAGTTATAAAAGCAAGGCGTCTGAATTATAAAGTACACGAACCGACCCCTGTATGGAAACCATCCCAAACTGTCGTGCTTACCTTTGATGGACAAATTTTACCAAAACGTGTGTTTTGTTGTTACAATTCTATGCCAGTAGAATTGTACACATTCCCAACTATATATAATGTTTCAATTGTTGTTGTTTTAGCCATACAAAGGTATTTAGGCGCCTGCTCGCGCCGTTTCTTCAAATGAAACTAGGAGTTCAGATTGTATAATAAAAATAATAATATAAAGAAATTATATATGAAAGGTGGGTATATCGGGCTTGGGAGCGACCAGACCAAGGTGTGACTGACACGCGTCTGCCGGATGATGACGCCATGTGTTCATTCTGGCGCAGCATCTGGTCGGTGCCTGTCAGTCACACTGAGGGCGATTGGACCCGGGAGGTTGAACAAGCGTGTGATCCAATACCAGAAATGGGGGCAATCATCATCAGCCCCCAAGACGTAGCTCGTGCAGTCCGTCCGTTACCTAACTGGAAGTCTCCAGGGCCGGACGGACTGCACAACTTCTGGATTAAGTGGTTCCAAAGATCGCACACTTGCTTGGCGTCCCAGTTTCAATCAGCCTTAGAGTCAGGGTCGCTGCCCCAGTTCTTGACGACAGGAATTACCCACCTGCTCCATAAATCAGGTAGTACTGCGGAGCCCAAAAATTATAGACCAATCACTTGTCTTCCAACGGTCTATAAAGTTCTTACATCCATTTTGAGAGCTAAAATCAATCAACATATTGAGACTAATTCTATCATGTCTGCCTCTCTCGTGTATAAAGTTGATGTAACTCTGCGCACCTTCCTGATGTCATGTATGGGGCAATGGAGGACAGTCCTTCGCTATCCAGGATGTCAGCAAATCCAGAGGAATAGCGAACCGATAAGGATAGAGCGAGGAATATTTCAGGGTGATAGTTTGAGTCCACTTTGGTTCTGCTTAGCCTTGAATCCTCTTAGCACGCTGCTGGAGGATTCAGGTCTAGGCTATCGGTTGAAGAGAGGTGGTCAAGTTATATCTCACCTCCTTTACATGGATGATCTGAAACTCTTTGTCCCCAACGATTTGCATCTGATGGAGCTACTGAAGGTAACTCAAACTTTCAGTAGTGCCATCAGGATGGAATTTGGTGTGGACAAATGTGCGGTCATGCATGTAAAGCGAGGGGAGATTATGGAATCTGTGGGAACCCAGCTCTCGGATTCCATAAATCTTAGATCCCTCTCAGCAACCGAAACCTATAAGTATTTCCTCTGTAGGTTCCTCTCTCTGGAGCCCTGACCGCCGGTAGCTTGGACCCTGTTCCTGATACCGGTGGGCTACTATTTTCTATATTTTTGTTTTTATAATATAATCTTTGATACTAAAAATATTTAAAAATGTATATAATGTGTAAAGAAAATAAATAAAGGGAATAATAATATAATAATAATAAATATCATTTATTTTCTCTACACAACTTACTTAATGCTAGGGTTACAGTGGAGTACGAACAAGGAATTAACTTTGTGAGAGACTGGTGCTTGAAGTAGGTCTCTATAGAAACCTGTATTACAAGTCACCAGGGCACTCCCGCAGCTATTTGCCTGCTAACTTTAATGGAATAGTTTATGCATATTAAGAAGAGTGCAGGAAACTAATTTAAAATACAAACTAAAAACATAAAATAAAAAATACAAAGTTATTGTGGAAATATCAGAATGTGTGTGAGTATCTAGAGAGTGTGTATGATCGAAATGTGATTAGGTGTCTATGTGTAGGAGGTTGATTATGTGACTGTGATGTGAGGATGGTTGAAAGTAAATTTGGTGCGAGCAAGATTGTAGGAAGACTGCGGTTCGAGTACAATAGTATTTAAAAGCAGCAGAGAGGATGGTTAGCTAGAAGAGATTGTCTATCTGAGAGGGATCAACAGTTTTTCTGTTTCCTGGCAGTCTAAAATTTTCAAATATGTAGTGACTGAGGTTTTACATTTATATTTCGTTAGAGGATATATATTAAGAGTGTTGTTTAATTTATTATACAGGTATGGTCCGAGAAACATGAAGAAATTATGGGAGTGAGCACAGTTGCATGCTTGTGTCCGGCATACCCTGCCTTTTCGGCGCTTATCCTTCTGAAGATTCGGGTTGTATTTCAATAAGGAGTGTTCTTTCAGCACTGTACGCAATACGAAGGACTGTCTTACAGTAAGCACATCCCACTCTTAAAAAAGGTCTACGTAGGGAGTAGGGAATAAATAAGAAAGCCCGGCACCAACTTTGAGAATAGCGCGCTGTGCCCTCTCGACATAAATTAGGTGAGTCTTGGCGGCACCACCCCAAGAAGGGTGTAGTAGACCATCTTAGTAACCCGTCGGTCTGCTGCGTGCCTAAGAGTTTTGAAAATGTAAATTAGTTTGCGCAAACGGGCTACCAAGGCTTTTATATGCGGTCTAAAGATCAGAAATTGGTCTATGACGATACCTACCAAGGTATTTGGTGTCATTGACTCTTTGGAGAGTGGGACATGAGCACAAGGATGTGCCAGGAACACAAGCATGACAGGAAATACTAAGATAGGGTGGAGGCAGTTGATTTGACCTGTGGGCAAACGTGATATATTTAGTTTTGTTAACATTTAAAGTTATGTTTAATCGTAGCCATTCAGAGACTTTGTTAAAACCCTTTTGGTATAATTACTATATGTTTGCATACACTATGCAACTTGATATCTTAGACATACAATAAATAATACCAGTAGCAGTTAGCGATAATTTACATTCTAAGTGAGAAACCTTCTCGTTCAAAGTGTCGGTATTTGTTACTGTCATCTCTGATCTAATCATAGGCCGCATTCCGAATTACGCTGTAATCGCTTTGAGCGTCCATAAACCCGTTCCGTATTACCGTGAGCGCGATATTGACGTCCCTTGAATCGTCATAGATGACGTCATGACATGCGCCATCTTGCGATTACACCGACCATGCCCCAAATAAATATCACCGTGAGCGCTGTCAAAAATGACAGTTCTGTTCACAGGTTGTGTTGTTTTGCTAAGGTGGAAGCGCAAGAGTTGCCCGCGAAATTTAAATTTTCTTAAGATTTGCAGATCAGAGTGAAGTTGTATGTTGCTGAAGATAACAATCGCACCAGTAACACGTATGAAGTTACAGAATTATAATCATTCAAATCATCAATACAACCCTCCAAGTTCATTTAACCCCATTGAGTGACTTTTTCATAAAATAGTTATTGTATGGGGTTAATTGAACTTGGAGGGTTGTATGTGCAGCAGAGTCAACCAACATATCGTCCATTTTCAAAAATAGGTCTTGTCAAAGGTTTTGGTTTGGGGTTATGTTCACTGTGAACGCGTTCACGAGCGTTCCAAATTGATGACAGCTCTCAGCTGTCATAATCGTGATATCTAAAACGGAACGCAAAATATAGATGTGAGCGCTGTGAGTGATTATTTTGTAATTCGGAATGCAGCCATAGTGTCGAGACCAGTGTTGTCACTCAGCTCAGTAGTGGGAACCATAGATAATAAAGAAAAGTAACTATGATTCGCCACACCACCCCCCTACGGAGAACAAAGGTGTCACGCAAAATATAAAATAAAAACAGGACAACTTATAATATAAAACAATTAAAACCAGAGAGAGACAAAAAAAAAAACTAATTAAACAAACAGAAAATAAAAGATTAATAAAGTATAAATCTAGGATGTCCCTAAACTTGACCCGTCTGCCGGTTCTGGTGGTGACAGCAGTTGGCGGCGCTCGAGTAGTTTGAGTGGAAGGAGGTGGATAAGTTGGGGTAGGAGCAGTTGGTTGTAATGAATATTACGGAGCAGGTATCGGTGTGGAAGGAGAAACAGGAACTGAAAACGGTTCAGAATCCAGATACGCTGGCTTAACGCGGTTTATGCTGACCGTTGCCTCTCTTCCATGTATCTCCAAGATATGGGTTTTATCCCTTCTCCTCAGGATGCGGTATGGGCCAGTGTAAGGAGGTTGCAAGGGCCGTCGAACGGTGTCGTCACGGAGCAGGACATGAATAGATGTCGCCAACTCTTTGAATACAAAGGTTGACGGTCAAGCGTGACGTGAGGCTGGTATGGGCCGTACTTCCATCCGGCTCCTCAGCTCCGTGACGAAATCCGTGATGTCGTGTGGACTCCTGAGTTCTTCCGCCAGCATGATTAGTTCACCAGGAAAGCGGAGAGGTTCTCCATAGACCAGCTCAGAGGACGAGGAGTTTAAGTCCTCTTTGAGCGCAGTCCTCATGCCAAGGAGTACTAATGGAAGTGCCTTGCTCCATGTTTGGGAATGGCACATTAATGAAGCTTTTAGCTGGTGGTGCATACGTTCTACCATGCCATTTGCGCACGGGTGGTAACTGGTTGTACGAATCCGCTTTGTTGCGCACACGTTCATGAGGCGCCGAAACAAATCAGATTCAAACTGACGGCCCTGGTCGGTTGTCACGGTACTTGGTACCCCAAAACGGGATATCCACCCAGTCACCAGCGTGTCTGCCACTTCTTCCGCAGTAATAGATGTCATAGGCCACGCTTCGGGCCAACGCGTGAATCTGTCGACCGCGATCAGGCAATATTTGAAATTGCAAGAGGGCGGCAGTGGTCCTATGATATCAATGTGGATATGACAGAATCGGCTTGATGCGATCGGGAAGGTCGTAAGCGGTGAAGATGTGTGTCTGGTCACCTTAAGGCGCTGGCATTGTAAGCATGACTTCGCCCATTTCCGGCAGTCGGTGTTAACATTCAACCACACGTATCGCTCAGTCATCAAACGTAAACTTGCTTTCACGTCAAGACTAAGATTATGCAGTCGATCGAAAGCTGCTCGACGGAATGGCAAAGTTAGATAGGGGCGAGGTCTACCTGTCGACATGTCGCAAAGAATGAAAATGTTTGTTCCAGGAACCAAGATATTTTTTAAATTCATGAAAGTAGAAGAAATTACCTCTTTGAGTTCGTCGTCTCCCTCTTGAGACTTGGCAAGGGCTTGATAGTCTTCCTATATATGGATTCCACCCGTGACATCGCGTTTGCAACTAAATTGTCAGCTCCCTTTATGTATTGTATGTCGGTGGTGAATTGGCTGATAAAAGTTAATTGATTGAGTTGTGTTTGCGGAAGCTTATCACGGCGCTGTATAAAAGCTTATACCAGGGGCTTGTGACCAGTAAAAATCGTTGCATTTTGCACTTCTAGTATGTGCCGAAAGTGTTGAACGCTCTCGTACACGGCTAGTAGTTCCTTGTAATAAGCAGGCCACTGAGACTGTTTCTCGGTCAGCTTTTTGCTAAAGTACGCGAGAGGGTGCCAGTTACCATCAGCTTTCTGTTGTAAGCATGCGCCTATATGCATGCTGGATGCGTCTGTAAAGAGACCTAAGGGAGCCTCACAGTTTGGATGCGAAAGAGTGGTAACGTTGACTAGACTTTTCTTACAGTCATTAAAACATTGCTCGAGTATGGGTGTCCATGGCAATGGTTTAGCACCCTTACTGTTAGTAGCAGCCACTGCATCTATTAGAGGAGCCTGGTACTTAGCGGCGTCTGGCAAAAAACTGCAGTAGTAGTTAACCATGCCCAGGAATCTGCGAACGCCTTGTAGAGGGAAATCCACTAAAGCACTGATACGGTCTTCGGGAGGATGTGTGCCTGCGGCATTAATGCGGTAACCCAAGAAGGTTATCTCGGCTGCACCAAGTACGCATTTCGCCGGGTTGATGACCACGCCATAATGACGTTGAAACAAGATTCTCAAGTGTTCAACATGTTGCTGGGGGTCTCTTGAGTAGACGAGGATATGGTCTACGTAAGCGAAACAGAAATTAAACCCCCGCACAACCTCGTCAATAAACCTTTGAAATGTCTGCCCGGAATTTCTCAGGCCAAGGGTCATATAGGGGAATTCAAAAAGCCCGAAAGGTGTGATTATGGCTGTTTTACAAATATCATCAGTATTAACTGGGATTTGTTGATACGCCTTTACTAAATCTAAAGTTAAGATAAGTTCTGGCAGAAGTCCCCTATATGACGAACCGGATAGCGGTCCGGGACTGTGCGGGCGTTCAATGCTCGGTAGTCGCCACACGGGCGATAAGACTCGTCCTTTTTTAGCGCAAGATGTAGTGGAGCGGACCATGAGCTGCTGGAAGGTCTGGCAGTGCCCACGCGAATCATCTCTTCAAATTCTTTTTGAGCAGATCGAAGCTTTTGTGGAGCGAGACGACGTTGGTCGTGCTGTCACCGGTGGACCATCGGTGGTGTTGATGAAATGCACCGTGGTGTGCTTCGGTTCTTTAGGTGCGCCAAGAGGACGTGAGATGCTAGGGAACTCAGCCAAGATGTGAGCGAATGGAGAATCGGGTGATTAAATGCTGGTTTGTCTATCAAAGAGATTTCAGTTTCAACTGACAAACTTGTTTTATCGTCTCGCAACCTACCATGAGCACAGTCTGGTAGGAGGTGGTAATGAGCTAGAAAGTCTGAACCAATTATTGGGATACCTACCTCAGCAACTATGAATTTCCATATAAAATCGTTTCCATATAAAATCGTTTCCATATAAAATCGCGTCTTAAGCCTAAGTTTATCTCCGGCGAGGCGGCGAGCCTCCTTGCCGGATTGCCGCCATGGGATCTGGAGGCGATAGTCCTCGCGCGCCTGCACGAGTGGCGCGTGGAGGCACTACGCCGAGGGGAAACTCCGCTGCCGCGGCAAATTGTCGCTCAGCGGACAGACTTCCGGCGTGATCTCATGGCGACATGGAGAGAGCGACTGTCGCAACCCCGTGCAGGGCACGCCACTATAATGGCGGTAAGTCCCCTCTTTGAGGAGTGGCTGGAGAGGCGCCACGGCGCCCTCACCTTCCGCCTGACGCAGGTCCTCACCGGACATGGTTGTTTCGGGAGGTTCCTGCACCTAATCGGGCGGGAGGAAACGCCCGGGTGTCACCACTGCGAGGATCGACCGGAGGACACGGTGGAGCACACTGTGCAGGTCTGCTCCGCTTGGGCGGAGCAACGCCGTGTCCTCGTAGCGGCGATCGGCGGCGGCGACCTCTCGCGTCCGGCCCTGGTTCAATCCATGGTCCGGAGCGAGACGGAATGGGACGCCGTCACCTCCTTCTGCGAAGCAGTCATGCTAGCGAAGGAGGTGGCGGGACGTGAGAGGGAGAGAATCTCACGTCCCAGCCGCCGCGGGAGACGCACCGGGCGTCGGGGGCCACGTGGTGGCTCCCGGCCAC
The DNA here is from genome assembly GCA_947578425.1 of Eugnorisma glareosa. Classification (NCBI taxonomy): domain Eukaryota; kingdom Metazoa; phylum Arthropoda; class Insecta; order Lepidoptera; family Noctuidae; genus Eugnorisma; species Eugnorisma glareosa. The sequence continues at coordinate 28,548,233 of OX387957.1, forward strand.
CGTAGACGCGGGCCTGTGGACGGTGAGCTATGGGCTAGCTCGCCGTCCGTCCGTCTTATGACGACAGGCCGTGTCGACGGCGCGTTCGTGTTCCACGCGCGCCTCAAAGAGAGTCAGCAAACAGGAAGGGGTCCGTAAGGGCCGACGCCTGCCAGGGTTGCGGGACTGTTCGAAAGAGATACCGCGGCCCTGGAACACAAAGGGCAAAGGAAGGAACATGGATGGGTTTTAGTCAGTACAAGTCTGACACTCCCTCCTGCTCAGCCCAGAGCGGGAGGGGTCATTTGATGATTTCCCATCGGTAAAAAAAAAAAAAAAAAAAAAAGCCTAAGTTTAATTTTAGTTCTACTAAACCAAAGGTATTTATTTTAGTGCCATTGGCTGCTAAAAGTTCGTATGGTAGGGGCTGCTTGTTACCCAGGGAGAACCGTCTAGGTGGCAAGATAAGTCGGACCCGGTGTCGATTATGAATCGTCAGCCCGAGTACCGATCGGTAACAAATAGACGGCGACTAGGCAGGGAGCAGTCAGTGGTCGCCGCTACTGACTGCTGTTTGAGTTTCCTTGTGGTGCAGGGTGGACCAAGTGCATGGTTGTGAGGGGATGTTCTCGTGCGAATAATTAAAAATGGACACCACAAGGCATAACCAAAAACTTAGATATGGATATACTTTATATCAGAGAACAGCAGAATAATCATTAGTCACATGAAATAAATAATTAACTTTCAAATTTGAGGGGGTGATTTTTGTGTCGACCAACCATAACCAAAACATCTGTCTTCTTACCAGAACCATAGACAATCTCCAAGCCACAGTTGTATGCACTTATTTGCTTTCGCAGCAAATTGCTTGTGATACCAACACAGGTAACTACAATGTGAAGATAGTGATAATGTAGTTGTAAAAAATTAAAACAACTGTACCTGCTGCTAAATCTGCTCAATGTTTTTGTATATAAACAAAATTCCAACTATGTTACGTATATATTACTAAAATTTTAATATTAATGCCATGTAAAACGTATAAAATAGATTATGAGTTGAATAAGTTTGTTAATGCTGTAATTATATTGTAACAGATATGGAGAATAAAGATTAAGCACTTATTGTTCATCTAGGCACGCTGCTGTGTACACGGGGTAAGTTGTAGTGTTCGAGCAGAGTAGGTATAGAAAATAAAAAACTTACAGGCTTTAGATGTCACAATTTCGAAATCCGGACACGCCAGGAAACGTATCGATTTCACATTTTCGCTAATCCGATGCTCGATGTAATCTCTGGAACGCGGCCGAAGACGTTTGACGTTTAGCAGATGACAATGACAGTTGACATATTGATAGCTCTTTGCTCTTCGCGCTATAACTTCGAAGTTCCTTGAAAAAAACACACAAGAAAAAGTGGCGCTGTTGTCGCGGAATTTATGATTTTTCTTGTTTTGATTACAAAATGTTCGAAACGTTATAGTTTGTCACAGAAATGCACATCGGCACACTAAATCACAGATTCACGCCCTATAGTAGGACGCCTGGGCGAAATTTTAACAAAAATCCTTCGATGTTCGCCGGCAAACTCGCGTGATGGCTGGCGCGTAGGTACAAACTTCCACTGAATCTGTCTGTCTGGAAGGGTACTGCTGCCCAGAGTTAGTGTGGATTCGTTGCTCGTTCTCAGACTGGATCCCAATTCTTTTTAAGCCGAAATTGTTCTTCTATCGTCGGGGTCACCAATTTAGGCGCCTGCTCGCGCCGTTTCTTCAAATGGAACTAGGAGTCCAGATTGTATAATTACTATATTCCTTCTATATGTTTGCATACCTACACTATGCAACTTGATATCTTAGACATACAATAATACCAGTAGCAGTTAGCGATAATTTACATTCTAAGTGAGAAACCTTCTCGTTCTAAAGTGTCGGTATTTGTTACTGTCATCTCTGGTCTAACCATGGTCTAACCATAGTGTCGAGACCGGTGTTGTCAGCTATCTCCCAATTAACTCAGTAGTGGGAACCATAGATAATAAAGACAAGTAACTATGATTCGCCACAGATACAATGTAGGTCGAACCCTCAGTGCTTCAAGTGTGGGGAGAAGCATTCTGCTGACACTTGTAGTATTGAAGACGAAAGTGATTCTAAATGCTGTCATTGCGGTGCAGTGGCATTCATTACTCCATCAACAAATGTCCATAGAGTTTCTTGACCATTCTTCTCCATGAGCTCTACTATTTTTGAATGGGCAACTACAGTCCATTCACAGTTATTATGCCTGTGGCTGGACTGTAGGTAGCTTATTTTTGACAATGCAAAAGTGCCTGTCACGGGCCTATTTGAAATAAATGCTTTGAGTTTGAGTTTTTTTTTTATATTATAGAAAGTTTTGGAAAATGTTGTCGTATCGATGTTACTTCCACATTACACAGCTTGGGCGCAGTAGGGGGCCACGTTTAATGCAGCGGCAGAAGCGCTATTCAGGTCGTCAACACTTCAGGAGTGCAGGTAAATGGACACCTGGGACACTCCAGCAGGTGGGGCATAGTGATCCGGAGCGCCGCACTCGCACCCTGTGTTTGAGGAACCAATTATATCTACCCAATTTTGCTAGATTTATGTTTGCAGCGGCCTACTTGGATAGGCAATCGATTCAGAGCTTTCAAAATAGGCCACTGTAGTTCGTCGCCGGAACCCAGGTGCTCATGGGGCTTCAAGAAATCGTGCGGTAGTGGACACCCATATACAGCGGGTAACAGAAAGGGTATAATCATATGGAATACTGTGGTACGGACCATCAAACTGAACAACTTTCTCTATGGGACCACCATGGAAATACCTTCTCGACCCTAATGTATGGGACAGCTGATTATTTTTTTACGATTTCGATAATGGTCCCATATCCCAGCTTCAGAAGTCGGTGACTTTTGTTTGTTCGATTGAATATTTTTGCCACCGACTTCTGAAGCTAAAGTTATTTTTCCACGTTTTTTTTTGTTTTCGAGTCGGTTTTATTTTTTGCAAAAAAGTTCTTTTATATTTCCTTTTTTAGTTTCAATATTCTACACAAATATTTGCTATTGTTAACAACTCCTTTCATGGTAATAGGCTTATCCCCAATAAAATGTAACTTAGATCGTTATCATACCTAACTGTCAATATCTGGGTGTTCTGTACACATCTGCGTACTCCCTCAGAGCATACAGGCGTTATGTTATGTTCTAATATTGTGTAAAAAATAAACATCCAAGCGATTGCAGCAATCACGACAGATTTTCTGTCTATTAATGAAGCGTTCCATTGTATATCTCCGAAGATCAGCATCAGATCTTGACTTATACCTTCCATCATCAGCTCAGCAACATGAGAAAATGATTATCAGGTACAAATATCTTTAGAAAGTACCTATATGAAAAACATTGTAAAATGTCAGGGTTGCCTTCGATTTCCCTGGGATCCCATCATCAGATTCTAACTTTGTGTCAACGGGACCACCTCAGCAGTATAGGCTTTCGAATAAAAAAAGAATTTTGACAATCGGTCCACAATTAGCGCAGAAATCGGTGAACATACGGGACACACAGTCAAACGTAGAACCTCCTCATTTTGTATGAAGTGGGTCAAAATATTGTCAAAAGAGTTTTGGTGAAACATTAGTGAACCGCTAACAATACATTTCATGGCAATAGGCTTATCCCCAATAAAATAGAACTTAACATACCTAACTGTCGAAAAGTTGTACAGTACACATCTACGTACCCCCTAGAGCATACAAGCATGATATTATGTTATGATGTTGTATATACAATGAACATCGAAGCGATTCCAGAAATCACGACAGATTTGCCGTCTATTTTTAAAGAGTTCAATAGTATATCTCCGAAGATCAGCATCAAATCTTCACCAAATTTAAAATGGGACCACCGCGAAACAATATTCTACCAAACAAAAAAAGAACCATCGAAATCGGTTCACAATTGGCGAAGATATCGCTGAACATACACACAAAAAAAAAAACAGACGACTTGATAACCTCCTCCTTTTGGAAGTCGGTTAAAAAAACCAAGACGGTATGACCAAAAATAGTTGAAGTTTTAGACTTCTTATCAACCTCGCCTGCGGCTCGAGTGTGAATTCAGCCTCGTCTGCAATAATAAATTTCCCCACTTATATCAAAATATACAATTTAAAAGCGACCACAAACTTTCAACACGAAAACCGCCCACTTAGGCACTTTTACACTAGGCACTTCGGTAGAAACTCCTATTGAAACGCTAACGTAGAGATGGCGCTGGGTGTCAAACTAGAAGGTGGGTTAGTTTTTCTTTTTTGTAAAGTAGGTTGAATATTTATTTTGAAAGCCTTTGCAGAGTACTAATATAGGTTAGGTCTTACGTTAGGACAAATAAAGGGTATTAATAATCCCTTTTAGCAGAACTTACTAAGTTATTTCTGCAATTAAAACAAGTGAGATCTTAATTAATAACTACCCTTGACTCACCCCGTAAGTAGGTACCTACTATCTACCTAGCTGTAATGTAAGTAGATACCTATCTTATGTATCATACACCCCATAGCAAGGTTCATTTTACCTGTCACATTCCAATATTTATTTATTTAAGAATACATGTACCTACCTACAACTTATCAGACAAATCCCAGCTATTGCACAGTAAAAAAAAACATTATCAAGAAGCAGTGATAAAAAATATTGATTTAATATCTAAAAATAACAAGAAAATCTCATCTTTCCTTTCTTTGAAAATATAGTATAAACCTAACTAAAAATATGGAACATTGCTGTCAAGGTCTTATCCACTTTGTATAGACACTACACCTACCTACATAAACTCTCTTGTCACCTTCATCTAAGACATTGTGCAGCGTTCCCTCTGCATTAAAGCCTCTTTGAACTTTACTGCATGAAACCTCAAGGCAATACATTTTCCTTTTTGCTCGAATATTTTTAAATTTAGAAAAAAAGTAAATTTTATTTTATGACACTGTTTTTTCTGAAGCTTCTTTTCTGAGGCTTCAGAAAAAACAGTGCCAGAGATGATTTAATTTGGTCATTACACCAAAATTTGATTGTTTAATATTTAATTATATGATAAAATTTCAGAGCTAATGCTCTTATATAAGTGATCAGAATATATTTCCTGTTACCTATATTTTTTTGTCTGATCTTGAATTTCTGATAATTGGTCTTTTGCTCATCTGGATCCTCGGTCCTTTGTAAACTGTGTTAGTAAAACCTTATTTTTCTCATCTTTTTAGGTTGAACAAGGGTCTGATATTTGGGCCTTTTTTATATATGGTTTTTCTCTCTCACTGCTCAGTCTATTGGTTGATCACAACATAGCTTCAGGGCCTTCAGACGCCAGACTAAAATCGAGCGTGGCAACGTTTGGCCACGTGTTTTTTTTTACCTTTTTTTTGGAGGACGTTACCAAGTAGAAAATCTGCTGTGGAGCGTCGAGTCGACATTTCTCCCTTGCACCACATATCTGGTTATCTTATTTAATTATAATTCATCGGAACCCAGGTACAAGTTACAATTTTTTGGAATATAAAAGGATGTGTACGTGTTGGAAAATCACCAAATCTAATTTATTTACTTGATAGGTACATTTCTTTAGATAGTTTACTCCAAATTCTTATTTTAATAATTAATACTGTAAATGATTAAAAAGGTCCTTCTGCACGGAACGTTCCAGGCAAAATTGCCAATTTAACTTCTATTTTCACCTATACTTAAATATATATATATTTTTAAATATCACCTGGCATATTATGTTAGATTTAATTATTTTTACATTTAATTTTAATTTTTTTCTTGTTTATTTAATATTTTAATCATAATTATATTCTATTTTAAGTGGTGCTGTGCTTTTTTATTTGTCAACGCCACAATTGGTATTCATTGTAAACCTAGATTTGAAAGTTCAACTAATCGGCAAGTCAACAATCGTCTGCCTCTTCACCTTACGTGTGTTTCTGAATAAACTCATGTAAGAACTATGTAGGCCAGGGACTCAGGGTTGTCCAACATTACTTAAGCCTGCGGGTTATGCGGGCCAAGGATGTGGCCCGCGAGGAGATGCTGGAGACTCTCGATAGAGATCCGTGGGGGCGCCCTTATAAGATGGTGCGGGATAAACTCCGCACCAGGGCCCCTCCGCTGACGCAGAGTCTCCGGCCTGAGCTCGTGGAGGACGTGGTGAGCGCTCTGTTCCCTTCGCGAGGGGAACATACTCCCCCGCCCATGGCTCCGCCAATTGCGGTGCCGGAAGCGGACCACACTGAGGACGATGACGACATTCCAGAGGTGACTGGGGTAGACCTGAGAGTGGCGGTAGGCAGGCTTAAGGCCAAAACTGCCGCCCCAGGACCCGACGGCTTACCTGGCAAAGCCTGGGTCCTGGCCTTGCAGGCTCTCGGGCCCCGACTGGAGGGGCTCCTAAGCGCATGCTTGGAGAGAGGCCAGTTCCCGCTTCGTTGGAAGACGGGGAAGCTGGTCCTCTTCCGGAAGCCGGGGCGCCCTGCGGACTCTCCGTCCGCATTCCGGCCCATTGTGTTGCTCGACGAGGTGGGCAAACTCTTCGAGAGAGTTATTGCCAACCGCCTCGCCGGGCACCTGACGGGGATTGGGCCGGATCTTGCGGAACACCAGTTTGGTTTCCGCAGGGGGCGCTCGACGGTGGACGCCATCATGCGCGTGAGAGCCCTCACGACGGGGGATGCGGTGTCCCGGGGTGGGGTGGTCTTGGCGGTGTCTCTCGACATCGCCAACGCCTTCAACTCCATGCCCTGGAGCTGCATTAGGGAGGCACTCCGGTATCACCGGGTGCCGACCTACCTTCGTCGTGTGGTCGGGGACTACCTGACGGACAGGTACGTCATCTACCCTGGTTGCAGCGGAGAGTGGAACCGGCGAGAGATGTCGTGCGGTGTTCCACAGGGATCGGTTCTGGGGCCGCCCTTGTGGAACATCGGTTACGACTGGGTGCTGCGCGCCGACCTCCCTGACGGCGTCAGCGTAGTTTGCTACGCTGACGACACGCTGGTGCTGGCGCAAGGGAGGTCGCACGAGGCGGCGGCCGAGCTGATGACTCGCGGGGTTGCGATAGTCGCGGAGAGGATCCGGCAATTGGGTCTCGAGGTGGCATTGCACAAGTCCGAGGCCATGTGCTTTCATGGGCCTCGGAATGCGCCACCGTCGGGATCCATGCTCACGGTGGGAGGGGTTCCCATCGGCGTCGAGCCGACGTTGAAGTACCTAGGTCTCGTCCTCGACAGCCGGTGGAACTTCGTGGAGCATTTCCGACGTTTGGCCCCCAAACTGGAACGGGCCGGGGCTGCCTTCAAGCGGCTCTTGCCCAACCTGGGGGGTCCAAACGCCTCCTGCCGGAGGCTCTACGCGGGGGTCGTGCGGTCCATGGCCCTTTACGGGGCCCCGGTGTGGGCGCGTTCTTTGAGGCGGCGAGCCGCCCATTATCTGAACGCGCCCCAAAGGGTGGTAGCCGTAAGGCTAATCCGGGGGTACCGCAGGATCTCCGGCGAGGCGGCGAGCCTCCTTGCCGGATTGCCGCCATGGGATCTGGAGGCGATAGTCCTCGCGCGCCTGCACGAGTGGCGCGTGGAGGCACTACGCCGGGGGGAAACTCCGCTGCCGCGGCAAATTGTCGCTCAGCGGACAGACTTCCGGCGTGATCTCATGGCGACATGGAGAGAGCGACTGTCGCAACCCCGTGCAGGGCACGCCACTATAATGGCGGTAAGTCCCCTCTTTGAGGAGTGGCTGGAGAGGCGCCACGGCGCCCTCACCTTCCGCCTGACGCAGGTCCTCACCGGACATGGTTGTTTCGGGAGGTTCCTGCACCTAATCGGGCGGGAGGAAACGCCCGGGTGTCACCACTGCGAGGATCGACCGGAGGACACGGTGGAGCACACTGTGCAGGTCTGCTCCGCTTGGGCGGAGCAACGCCGTGTCCTCGTAGCGGCGATCGGCGGCGGCGACCTCTCGCGTCCGGCCCTGGTTCAATCCATGGTCCGGAGCGAGACGGAATGGGACGCCGTCACCTCCTTCTGCGAAGCAGTCATGCTAGCGAAGGAGGTGGCGGGACGTGAGAGGGAGAGAAACTCACGTCCCAGCCGCCGCGGGAGACGCACCGGGCGTCGAGGGCCACGTGGTGGCCCCCGGCCACCGTAGACGCGGGCCTGTGGACGGTGAGCTATGGGCTAGCTCGCCGTCCGTCCGTCTAATGACGACAGGCCGTGTCGACGGCGCGTTCGTGTTCCACGCGCGCCTCAAAGAGAGTCAGCAAACAGGAAGGGGTCCGTAAGGGCCGACGCCTGCCAGGGTTGCGGGACTGTTCGAAAGAGATACCGCGGCCCTGGAACACAAAGGGCAAAGGAAGGAACATGGATGGGTTTTAGTCAGTACAAGTCTGACACTCCCTCCTGCTCAGCCCAGAGCGGGAGGGGTCATTTGATGATTTCCCATCGATAAAAAAAAAAAAAAAAAAAAAAAAAAAAAAAAAAAAAAAAAGCCTGCGGGTTATGCGGCCCAGTAACCTTTTTACGACTGAGACCCTAAATTGAGGATTACTATACATAGAACTGGATTAATCAGAGGCAGAATCTCAGTATCGAAGTGTATATGGAAGTAACAGTCATGTCGACGATGAATTGCCAATACCTAATGTTATAAACTCCTTTGTTATCATAGACTATATTTGTGTCATAAAACAAAATGTCTTTATTAATTTTACCTGACTTCTGTCTGGTAGAGAATTGCAATAAAATACAACTTAATGTTTAATAAAATGACTTTATTTTATTGGCGACGAGGCAAATTGTGTTGTCTGTAATCAAACAACATCAACAGGAACAACAAAAGGTACTACCAGTCCTCCTACAACAAATCGTACAACAGCAACAACACCAAGGTTGTCCCTCTTCAAATAGCAGCGTGACAAACAACGATGATAACGCAGCACCTTCAACAAAAGGTACTACCAGTCCTCCTACAACAAATCGTACAACAGCAACAACACCAAGGTTGTCCCTCTTCAAATAGCAGCGTGACAAACAACGATGATAACGCAGCACCTTCAAAACAAAATATTGTAAAACACTTCAAGAGCGACAAGTTTAACCCCGCCACAACCACTGCAGAAAACTTTGTGGATCTATTTGAAGCGAAATGCCGGATATGGGGTGAAGAGTCTGTTAGTATTCAAAAAGACTTACTCATAAACTGCATTACACCGGAAATATACCACGAGCTGAAAGTAGCGTTAACTCCTGACTTTGACACAGCGACATACGATGAAAGAAATATTTACAGTTGCCCAGTCACGCGAAGTCGCAGAGAACGAAAACAGCACCGAAAGTAACAAATACAATGCCTATATTAACCGAATCAAACAGAAGAGATAAGGCAAACGCACTGTTACTACGATCAACAACGAAACACCCAGGAAGTTACGACCAGACCAATGCAGACGATGTGGAAAGCGTGACATACATGACTACGAGCACTGCACAGCAAAAAACCACCAATGTCAAGCATGTGAGATGACAGGACATTTCGAAAGTGTATGTATTAAATCAGGTAGAGCATATTTGTTATCTCAACCCAGACACTCACAACGCAAAAACAAGACAGACAAAGACAACAAAATACAGAAGCCTAACAATCGAACGGAGACATCAGAGGTCTCATCAACGACATCGTCACACACGGACTCCTCCCCGGAAGAAAGTGATAGCGTGACCAACCCTGTCTACATCATTAACAAGAAAACATCTCGATGCAAGAAAATTGACGTTACCATCAATGGTGTAAAATGCACGATGGACTGGGACCCTGGATCAATCTACTCAATAATTTCTACTAACATGTGGAAAAAGATTGGAGCCCCAGCATTGTTGAAGGCACCGAAACATCAATTCTATTGCAATTTTAAACTGAAACCGAAAGGCACACACAGACGACACACACGTAACACAGACGTAACAGTTGAACTAGACAACATACAAAAAATTCATTTTTTGCATTTCGCGAAAAAAAAATTCAATGCCTGAGTTCTTTGGTATTTGTTGGCGGTGGTGCCTTCGAAATTGCTTCTATTTTGGATTTTGTTGGTCGTACTCCAATTTTGTCAATAATATGTCCTAAATACTCGATTTCTGGTTGTAAGAAAGTGCATTTTTTCATATTTACTTTCAGTCCGGCTTGTTTCAATTTTTGGGAGATTTCATTGTGGGCCCAATATATGAATAAGTAGTTTGTGGTCAGTTACTAGTGTGAACTTTGTACCTCTAAGATATTGGTCAAATTTTTGAATACCATAATAAATATATAATTATATAATTATTAAATAAATATAATTAAAAAATAATATATTTAATAAATATTTCGTTCTCATGATTAGTCCATTGCCATTTTCGGCGGTCACCGGTTAGTTCATGTAAATCGGCGCATTCGCTGTGTAGGTGTGGTATAAATCGTTCATAAAAGTTTATGAGTCCTAAGAATGCCGAATGAAAAAAAACGCGGCATTCTTAAAATTAATAAAGACATTTTGTTTTATGACACAAATATAGTCTATGATAACAAAGGAGTTTATAACATTAGGTATTGGCAATTCATCGTCGACATGACTGTTACTTCCATATACACTTCGATACTGAGATTCTGCCTCTGATTAATCCAGTTCTATGTATAGTAATCCTCAATTTAGGGTCTCAGTCGTAAAAAGGTTACTGGGCCGCATAACCCGCAGGCTTAAGTAATGTTGGACAACCCTGAGTCCCTGGCCTACATAGTTCTTACATGAGTTTATTCAGAAACACACGTAAGGTGAAGAGGCAGACGATTGTTGACTTGCCGATTAGTTGAACTTTCAAATCTAGGTTTACAATGAATACCAATTGTGGCGTTGACAAATAAAAAAGCACAGCACCACTTAAAATAGAATATAATTATGATTAAAATATTAAATAAACAAGAAAAAAATTAAAATTAAATGTAAAAATAATTAAATCTAACATAATATGCCAGGTGATATTTAAAAATATATATATATTTAAGTATAGGTGAAAATAGAAGTTAAATTGGCAATTTTGCCTGGAACGTTCCGTGCAGAAGGACCTTTTTAATCATTTACAGTATTAATTATTAAAATAAGAATTTGGAGTAAACTATCTAAAGAAATGTACCTATCAAGTAAATAAATTAGATTTGGTGATTTTCCAACACGTACACATCCTTTTATATTCCAAAAAATTGTAACTTGTACCTGGGTTCCGATGAATTATAATTAAATAAGATAACCAGATATGTGGTGCAAGGGAGAAATGTCGACTCGACGCTCCACAGCAGATTTTCTACTTGGTAACGTCCTCCAAAAAAAAGGTAAAAAAAAACACGTGGCCAAACGTTGCCACGCTCGATTTTAGTCTGGCGTCTGAAGGCCCTGAAGCTATGTTGTGATCAACCAATAGACTGAGCAGTGAGAGAGAAAAACCATATATAAAAAAGGCCCAAATATCAGACCCTTGTTCAACCTAAAAAGATGAGAAAAATAAGGTTTTACTAACACAGTTTACAAAGGACCGAGGATCCAGATGAGCAAAAGACCAATTATCAGAAATTCAAGATCAGACAAAAAAATATAGGTAACAGGAAATATATTCTGATCACTTATATAAGAGCATTAGCTCTGAAATTTTATCATATAATTAAATATTAAACAATCAAATTTTGGTGTAATGACCAAATTAAATCATCTCTGGCACTGTTTTTTCTGAAGCCTCAGAAAAGAAGCTTCAGAAAAAACAGTGTCATAAAATAAAATTTACTTTTTTTCTAAATTTAAAAATATTCGAGCAAAAAGGAAAATGTATTGCCTTGAGGTTTCATGCAGTAAAGCAGCATGGAGTTCTAACCACATAAGAATACCTGTGTGCTCTTTCCTCAATGATAGCCGGTTTCCACTTATTTTTCGGTTTGGTACGGATGTACACTGCTTCCCCATTCTGGAAATTCGGCGTCTTTTGTTCAGATTGAATGTTTGCTTGTATATAATGCCCTTCTCATATTTGGCTATCCAGTAAGCAGTTTAGCTGTCTGCCGAACATTATTTGGGCTGGGGACTTTCCTGTGGTAGTATGCGGTGTGTTGCGATAAGAAAAGAGAAAGTTTTAAACTGTCTGTCTGCTTCACTTGACGCTATTCTGGATTTAAAAGTTCGCACGAGTCGTTCGGCCAATCCATTGGTTCTTGGATGGTAGGGTGAAGATGTCAAGTGCACTATACCCTTTGACTTGTAATACTCTCGAAAGTCTTTGGAAGTAAATTGGGGTCCATTGTCGGAGACAATAATTTGAGGTAATCCAAATGTAGTAAAAATGCCATCTAGTTTCTCACATAACGTTCTGGTGGTTATCTTTGCCATAGGTTTAACTTCTATCCATTTTGATAAGGCGTCTGCCAGCACTAGCCAATACTTGCCCTCAAAAGGTCCGGCAAAGTCGACGTGAACAAATCCCATACCTTTTCTGGGATCGACCAAGAGTATACAGGAAGTTCTGAGTTGTTGGGTCTATTTTCCTGGCATTTTTGGCTTTTTTTTTACAAAATTGTCAAGTCTTCTTCGAGTGTTGGCCACCAAACATAGAAGTAAGAACTCTCATTGCAGAAGTTCCAGGATGGCCAATATGCAAATAACGTAGTACTGTACTTGTTAATTTACTAGGTATAACAACTCTACCTTGCCACATGATGATCTTGTACTCTATAGACAGTTCACTGCGTTTTCTGATAAACGGTTTCAGATCAGTCTGTGGTTAGAACTCCAGAAGGAGTCTTGAAGCGCAGACACGCAGACCACATACGCCCCAATGCGAGCTCAATCACCAACCAACGGCCCAGACATTTCGATGGAACCATGTCATCGGCTGAATGACTTCTACACCACATGAAGCACTACCTCGTGCCAGTTCAACTCCATTCAGTCAACCTCCAATGGAAACCGTTTCCTGCTCACCACCGCGAACACTCAAGCAGACCGTAGTTGTTGTAGTAAGAAAACAGTACGCCCACCACATCGCCTGATAGAGCAAATGGACTAAGGCCGGGAGGAATGTTATAAACTTCTTTGTTATCATATACTATATTTGTGTCATAAAACAAAATGTCTTTATTAATTTTACCTGACTTCTGTCTGGTAGAGAATTGCAATAAAATACAACTTAATGTTTAATAAAATAACTTTATTTTATTTAACCTCCGTTACCTACTAACTTCGTTTTTCTGTATTTCTGTTACGTAGAGTACATTTTCGCAAGTACTCGCAAAATCTAACACATTCGCTATTTATTAAAGCAAGGCTTAACTAATGAAATATTGTGTTGGGAGATTTTTAAATGGAAATACTGTATTACAACACAGGGCTATCTACTCAAATTTTAGACTTTGCGAATACCTACTAAATTTATTGAGGGGATACCTCCCATGTAACTTAATAAAAAGAACATGTGCGAGGAGGTATTCGAACCATTTATGAATGAATATGCGATAATACGAATATTCTAAAAACGTGTTGATTATTTTACCACTTTTGTTAAAACCAAGCAAGTAATTTTTAATGATATGCAATTTTTATCCAGAAAATAGGTGCCTGAAAATTGTTTAAAACTGCAATTTTGATGTTATTTTACTGTCATCAATACGTCCTTGCAGCCTCCCAATTATCCAAAATGTAATGAAACTAAAACCAATACAATCAATATAAATAAATTAACCGAAACTCGGTAAGTAGTGCTTTTTAGTAAAACCTAATTACATAATATATTTATTTTCTTAGCCGCTATAATAATTATATTCGGTCAAAAACATATTTTTATTTTATACTAGCTGTGCCCGCGACTTCGTCCGCGTGGACTTTACATCTTTCTCAGCCTGTTACTTACACAGACACTTTGTTACGGGTCTATTTGAAATAAATGCTTTCGGTCTTATTAAAAAAAACTAAATAAACCTTGATTTAAACCTGGACTATGAAGTCCAGGCTTATCTGCAGAACCATGGACTAAATTAGTTCGTGTTACAAAACATAAAAAAAACCGTGGTCTTCTAAGTACCGTTATTTGAACCATTGTTTAAATATCAACCACAGATTAATACAAATATCCCCCCGTTCCGTATATCCCTACTGAGAAATCCCCGCTGGTAGGGATACTTGGTTTTTTTTTTCAATTATCGCTACCGTTTGGGATATATAGAACTTTCTACTCCATTTATCCCTACTGATCCGCACTGGTGGGGATAGTTGAATTTTTTTTTCCATTTATCGCTACCAGTAGAGATAAGTTTTCAAGGGTTCTACGTTCTATGTTAAGAGCGGCCAACCCGTCATACTTTTCATACAAAAGCTCCTACATGATTATGCCGATGTTTCACATCTGTCTTTGTTTTTTTTTTTAACTAATATGTATGTTGTGCACTATATCTAGGTTTCTATGGTTGCAAAAATTTAAAAAAAAGTAGAAACAAATTCAGTATAAGCCTCCAAAAATTGCGGTTTTGCGCAAATTTTACCTGAACTTTGGCCGTTCATAATGTACTCATACACTGTAAAAATAAATAAAACATCTCGATAGAAACCTTGCAAATGTAATGGAGATTCTTAATAACAAATATTTATTTCACACACTTGTAAGACTTATTAAAAAACACGTATCTCCTGGAACAAGTTTAAGAAATTTTCGAACACTATTTTTCGTTCAATGTTATCGCGTTAGGCGGTATGAGGTGCGCGGGAGACGAGTTGTACGGGGTCGGGGCGGGGATAGACGTGGGAGTTGCCGCTGTGGCTCTGGATGAAACAACAAGCTTTTTGACCATGCTCGCGTTGACGATAGACGAGACGGGAAGGGCCCTCTTAAGGGTTTGGTTTCCGCCGTAGGTAGTCCTTAAAGTGGCCCATTGTGCGTGATAATGTTTTCAAGGGTTTCTTTATATGGTTAATTATGAGTTCCTGAAATACTTGTGACAAACAACATTAAAAAAAAAACAAAGAAAATTAGGAAAACTATTTTAATACAAACAAACCCATACAAAATTACCTACTGTTACAAACATAACTTCATTTGAGTCAACCAAAAATATGAAATTATACTCCCATACATTGTACAGTACAATGTATCTCGTTTAGTGCCGGATTTATTAATAAAACTTAAAAATGATATTTTAGCTGCGTGGATTCATTTGTCAATAATCAAAGAGATTTAAAAGACTTACCTAGCTCGTAAATATTTGATTGTTTTTCTTTGGTTTTAATAATTACCGCTTCCCTGTTTTATAAATATTAGTTGAGTAATTATTGCAGTACAGAGTTTCGACATACAAACCTATTTTTTTTTCAATAGCCTTGAATGTCCCACTGCTGGGCAAAGGCCTCCCCCATATCCTTCCAGGTACTCTTCCCCTGCGCCACCTTGAACCAGCCTTCGTGATGCGCGTCTAGTTCATCTCGCCACCTCTTTTAAGGCCGGCCTCGGCGGCGCCGTCCATCCTCACGCATCCATCGTGTTGAAACTTTGAGACCCACCCAATCCCATTCGAGCCTGGCAGCCTTTTTGCCTACGTCCCTAATTCTGGTTTTTGAGCACAGCGTAGTGTTTCGTATTTTATCTGCTCTCGGTATACCCATAATGCGGCGCTCCATTGCTCTTTGACAGACTCCAAGGCGGGACTTTTGCGACTCGGTGAGTGACTCTGAGCACCGTAGGTTAGGACGGGCAGGATACACGTATCGATGAGTTTGCGCTTCAAAGAGATCGGCAAATCTCCCTTCATTAGCGTCTTCAAGGACCAGTAACTTTTCCAGGCGTTGTCGATTGGGCGATCGATTTCCCTTCCTATTACGCAAAGAAAATTATAGGATTAGTACTGCGCACATATGTGTGTGTGAACTGAGGACCACACTGGTATATCGCAAAATAGAAAGTAGGATTTAGTAATAGTCTTATAGAAATTGTAGAACAAATCTGGGAGTTTGTAAACAAATATATTAAAAACTACAGCACTTTATGTGCGGACCCTCAGTCCTCACAGACCATCAGCCAGATCTCGGAAAGTATCTGGAAAATTAACGTATTGTTACTCCAGACATTTAATAAAGAATTTGTAAACATAGATACTAAATAACAGACGACAAAGATTCAAAGAAAAAAAAAAAAATAGAACGACTAAACTGTGGTCCCTCATTCCACACAAGAAAGATAAATATTTTTGTGAATATTACCGAATCAAATAAATACAATATTTCTTTTTCTACATAAAGTTTTAGTAAGAGACTCATTAAATGTTGTAAAAAAGAAATGGAAAAAGAATATCGACGCAATTTGAAGATAGTCATTATTAAAAGTGGTCCCTCAATCCTCACCTCCACTGACACATGTGCATGTACTAGCCGCTAGACGAGAGGTCTATCAGAAAGTCTAGTGTACGGTGTACCTAAATTTTAGTAAAAAGATTCTACTAAATAATAGGTAGGTACTTATCTAAAATTTTGTAATTCTTACCTCTTAGCTGAGATAATATATTTTTTTCAATCCTATAAAAATAGACAGAGCTTAGGGTGACCACACATACTTTCCGAGATCTGGCTGATGGTCTGTGAGGACTGAGGAACCTCACTTAAAGGGCTGTAGTTTTTAATAGATTTGTTTACAAATTTCCAGATTTGTTCTACAATTGTTTTAAGACTACTACTAAATCCTACTGTTTATATTTTGCGAAATACCAGTGTGGTCCCTCAGTTCACACGCACATAGAATATTGACAATGTCCTAAAGATAATTTATTTTTTCAGCGTCATAATAACATCAAATATGCTTTACAATTAATAAGACTATCACAAGTAATTCAGGAACCCCTAATTAATCATTTAAAGAAACCCTTGAAAACTTATCCCTACTGCTACCAGTACCGATAAATGGAAAAAAAAATCAAATTATCCCCACCAGTGCGGATCAGTAGGGATATAATTATGGAGTAGAAAGTTCCATATGTCCCAACCGGTACTTGGAAAAAAACTCCAAGTATCCCTACCAGTGGGGATATGTCAGTAGGGATATATGGAACGGGGGCAAATATCATTCGTTCACCATTATAACATTCTATTGCAACGTTCCGTGTGCCCAGAAAAGAACACGTTTTGATAATACGCTACGATTAGATGATGTTTATGAGTGTTAAAAAAATTGAAATCTGGTTATTTAGTTATTTTGTCAATTGTAAGTTTTGTACCTATTACTTAATGTCGTATTAATTTCTAAAATTATGAAACAATAACTCTCAACTTTCACACAATGTTACACAACATACACAAATCACGTTCACGTACACTTCTATACTCTAAATACCTTATTGTACACTAAATATATAAAAAAAACAAGAGGTCTAGATCTCTCAGATAATATAATATTTGCTTCAAATTCCAAGTATAGCATGCCCTTAAAATGAGTGATTCATTACAAAATATTACTGAGATAGATAAAATAGAGATTGCACGAGCTATTGAATGTGACTGCGTAGAGCTCTATAAACACATTTTTGTAAACAAAAATGACTTAACCATTTTATCTCAAAACATAAGAAGCATATATTGTAATTTTGATGATTTCTTGTTGACATTATCTATAATTAGATTTGAAGTGGATATCATTATCTTAACAGAGTGTAGGTTGAGCGCAAATAAACCTATTCCACAATTAAGTAACTACCAGTCGTACATGACTACACGGCACCTGAACCAAAATGATGGAGTCGTAGTTTATATTAAAAATACACTAAAACCCCGAGTTAAGGAAATATCACTATCACAAGCCTCTTGCCTACAGCTGGACGTCTTAAATAACATTATCCTATGTATCTATCGATCTCCATCAAATACTAATACTGACAGTTTCATAGACTCACTCAGTACTCATCTAGAATCCATAACGTCACAAAAAAGTATTGTTATCGCGGGTGACATAAATATTAATATAATAACGAAGCCGACCGAGCAGTCTCATGAACAAAGAAATAGAACAAACTACCTCAATATGCTATCTCTTCATGGTATCCTGCCTGGACATTTGTTACCGACTAGAGATAAAACATGCCTAGATCACTTTATGTTAAAAATAAATAAGAAAAAATTTTCCGCTACCATTGCTATCCTACACTCTACTATCACAGATCATTTCACGCTTCTAGTACTGTCCAAGCAAAAATATAAACAGGCTATACCTAAAACGACTACTTTACTTAACTATGAACAGGCTCTAACACATTTGCAAGAAAAGAACTTAAGCGATTTGCTTTTTTGTAATGATCCGGATTATTTATGTAAACTCCTGTTGCAATCTCTTACCGATACTATTAACTCTAACACTACTATAATCAATATTCCTAGCAGCAAACGCATTATCAAACCATGGATCACTAATGGAATCTTGCGCTGCATACAGAATCGTAATAAACTTCAAAGGAAGCTTCGGCTTGACCCAGATAATTTAATACTAAAAATAACTTACACACGATATAGGAATCATTGTAACAATTTACTAAAAAGGTTAAAAAGAAAATACGAAAAAGAGCTTCTTTCAATTTCAATTAACAATTCAAAACAACTCTGGAAAAATATCAAATCTATAACATACACTAATAAAACAGAAAATCAAAATGTAGAATTGCTAAACTTAAAGTCATCCCCCTCCGAATCCATTAATTTCATCAATAATTATTTTGCTAATATAGGCTGTGAGCTAGCTCAGCAAATTCAACCTGGAACTACGAGTTACCCTACTCCACTCAGAGATGCACTCACACAAGCTAATTCTTTTGTGCTTCTTGAAACCGACTGTGATGAGGTACATAGAACTCTAATGAATCTTAGGTCCAACAGCGCTTCGGGCTGGGATAACATATCCACAAAGTTTTTAAAACACACCAGCATGGTAGTGGTCCCCATCATCACACACCTTGCAAATCTGTGCTTTACAAAAGGAATTTTCCCGGCCCCGTTAAAAGAAGCCATAATCACGCCAGTGCACAAGGGTGGAGATAGAGACGATATCAGTAATTACAGGCCAATTTCAGTGCTAACTGCTTTATCAAAAATTATTGAAAAATTAATAAATACTAGACTACTCAATTATATGAGCAAATTTAATATATTATCCGACTCGCAATATGGCTTCAGAAGACATATGTCTACGGAAGATGCTGTTGGTGCTCTATCCTCTCTAATAACCAAGCATTTAGACAATGGACAAAAGTGCCTCACTGTCTTTTTAGACCTCAAAAAGGCGTTTGATACCGTCTCTACCTCTATCCTTGCAAACAAACTGGAAAAGATTGGCGTTCGGGGAACAGCTCTTGACCTTTTAAAGGACTACCTTTCAAACAGAACACAAAGAGTGGAGATTGGCCAGCATATCAGTAGCGACGCGGCTGTATTGTACGGAGTCCCTCAGGGAAGTGTATTGGGCCCAACCCTTTTTTTAATATATATTAATTACCTCTGTAATATGATAATGCCTAACGCTAAAGTTTACTCCTACGCCGATGATACAGCCGTTGTCTTCTATGGGAGTTCTTGGCACGATGTCAAGCATCATGCTGAGACGGGTATTTCTCGTGTCGCTGATTGGCTAAAATCCAACCTCCTAACGCTAAATACCTCCAAAACGAATTTCATATGTTTTAGCATTTCTAAGCGTAATGAACCAACTGATGAGTTTGGTATCGTTATACATACATGTAAGGGTGAATACGGCAATAATTGTAACTGCCCAAGTATTCGCAAAGTTACCGAAATTAAGTATTTGGGTGTAGTAGTGGATAATAGGCTATCCTGGTACCCTCATGTAGAACAAGTAACCGCCAGAATTAGAAAGTTAAGCTGGTTGTTCAAAACCCTAAGACATGTTGCACCAATGGCAAAAGCGAACAACAAATGCCCGTCTAAAAATTTACTCACACAAGTTTACCTTGCACTTGTACAATCTGTGCTCGGATACTGTATTCCGGTTTGGGGAGGTACAGCAAAGACCAAATTGATACATCTAGAACGAGCACAACGCGCACTCCTAAAGATTATGCATTTTAAAAGGCTTAGATTCCCTACTGTAGACCTTTATCAGATCAGTGATGTACTCTCTGTCAGAAAGCTGTACATAGTCCTAACAATATTAAAAAAGCATAAGTCTTTGCCCTTTAAAGTGGGTATTACCCCGAAAAGAAGGAAGTTTAGCATAGCGGTTATACCTTCAACTAAGACCAAATTTGCATGTAATCAATATCGTAAGCGATCAGCTCAATTGTATAATAGAATAAATAAAAAGATAAATATACATTCGAAAAATAAATATGATTGTAAAGAAACAATAGTTAAGTGGATAAAACCACTTACGTATGAGGACACAGAAGCATTGTTATAATACGGAATTATTCATATACACACAGACACACACACCCACTTACTCTGACAGACACGTTCATACACACACACACACACACACACACAAACACATACACCCGCACACTCACAATCTTTAAGTATACTCTTTTGTTTTTTAATTTTTAATTTCTTATTTTTGTTAGCCTAGACTTAGTATTCTAAACTAAATTTTAACATTTTAAAAATATATTGTGTTAATTATCACGCTATACAAAATAGGGAGGGGCGGAGTCTTCTACTACAGGCATTATTTGTCTAAAAGAAGATTCCGAACACAACAATTTGTAAACCAATTATTTGACACAATAAATTTTATTTTTTATTTTTTAATAACATTAAACAAAACCATCGCAAGTTGAACAAAGTCCATTTAGTTTGAGTTTATATCGTCTATAACCTGCTCAATCAACAAACACCAAAACAATGGTGTACATTGTTATACTAACAAACAGAAAAAGTCATGATGCCTTTTATAATAACAGGCTGAGAAAGATCAAAGTCCACGCGGACGAAGTCGCGGGCACTGCTAGTTTAGAGATAAGATGCTTTTACGACACCAACTGACCAACGACACTAAACCAACGACACAATACCTAACAATCTAGGTATATATCGAAACAGCTTACACGGGCGAGAGTCATTCTTTCACGGAAAATCTTAACACCGCGAGTCCACGATTCAGAAAATGGCATCAAATAAACAACGCCATTTATCGAGCTGCTAAAATATAATTCTTAGAACGCGATCGAAAACGAATTTCTTTATGGTAGGCTAGGCTATGTAGATTTTCAAAGCAGTGTCATGTAGACTAATTTATAGTGCCTTTTGCTATTATAACTTTTGAAAAAAACCAGGTCAGTCGATTTATAAATTGTCTTGTGAGCACATTTATTAATTAGTACCACTTTGGCTCAATAGATGTCGTTGCATTTATCTTAAGTTATAATGATAAGTTCTTCCTGAATTCTTTAAATTCATATTTTTTTGATTGAGAGCACCGATTACGATGAAACTAAAACTAAAACCTTCTCTAAGTTACGCACAATATTTGTGCATTGCATCTAATCACATTGATTTTCCCAACAACATGACGGTGGCCGCGCCTCGCCGCGCGCGCCTGTCATTATTTTGATGCGGAGTTATTTTAAAACGTAAGATCTAAATTGAATGGTATAGAGGGCAATTTTGGTCACAATTTATTTTGATAAGGATTAATGCTATGTCGGTAAAAACACCTTCGCAAATAAAGCATTACTTTTGACCAAATTTTAAAATCATAAAAATGGTTATTGTTTGTCAACCTTAAAAAACTGTGCTGTCACGGACTTTTTTTTTAGACCATTTTGAGAGGAATAATTCCCTCTTATATTATTTTTGTGCAACTTTAACCGTTTAAGCAGCGCACGCAACGGAAGCTCTCAAAAATAATAAATTTTCCCTGTTTTTGCAACTTTTTCATTGATGCTCCGCCCCTATTGGTTGTAGCGTAATGATATATAGCCTATAGCCTCCCTCAATAAATGAGCTATCCAATTCTAAAAGATTTTTTCAATTCGAACCAGTAGTTCCTGAGATTAGCACGTTCAACCAAACAAACAAACTCTTCTGCTTATAATATTATATATACACCGTGTTCCGGACGTTATACATAAACTTCGACCAGATGTTCAGACCATGGAAATAAGTATTTTTCATTATTGACACTTTATTGAATTCAATTTTTTTATTTTTTGTTAATTTTCATACAAACTAAATACCTTGACGTAAATCACCCGATATGCATGTCTCTTTATCCGAATTGGCAACGTCTTATTTTCATTCATAAGATTTGGCGGGCTGAAACTTGTCAAAACTAAGTTTCTTTGGTTTTTTATCTCGTTCCTTTTTTAAGTGCGTTTAATCTTTATTTCCCTCAGACTTCAGATTAGTAGAACTGTCTATGAAACTAAAGAGAAAGTATAAGGTTACCAAGCAGTTATGTACATATTTCGAATTGTGACATAAAAAAACAAAATTCCATAACCAAATCATGATAACCTCTACCCACGATATGCAGCCTTCATAAAAAGTTTCTGTAGTCCTTATTTTTTAGTGTAGGCTTAGAGCAACGCAGGACCTCCGACGACGGGAAGAGCAGTTAGGCTACCATAATTATCCTAACCCATTCTGCCGTTTCGGCTTTAGTAACAAACATTCAATCTCAAAACTATTGAATAAAAAATAGCAGCTCACCACGCAATCTGGGGACCACCCTTATAACTCGGGTACATTCGTAAAAATCTCAAAATACACTCTCAAAAGATAGGTCAAATTAAGATAAAAGGTACACAGCTTATTTTTTTTGTTGTATTTGGCTAGAATAATAATTTATAACCATACCTATCGCGTGGTGAAAATCAGAACTAACGCCGCCATCTTATTTTTTCAATACATTTCACAAATGTTTACCAACAGCGCTCTCCTGTCAACCTCAGTGGAGCGTCAAAAGATCCATAGAACACTGTAGGATAGACAAATAGTCATTCAATCCATTATATCTTTTATTTTATTACATGTATGTAGAATTTAAGAACTTTCTAGGTATTTAGCCTACGGAGCCCGCACTTGCATAACCCATCACATTGTCTTATGATTTTGGTCGGCTTATTAATGGCGCAATTACACTAGTCATCGCAATGGAATACATACAAGCTTACAATTGCTAAAAAACAAACTACAATGATGCTGGACGAGTATGAAGACGGGCGCGTTCATTTACACTTGGCCGTTAGACGAATTCCGCAATCAAATTCGGGCAAACGACCATGGGAATATGTGAATCATCAACTTTCGAAATCAAGTAGGGAACCAGTGTAATTCCTCCATGGACTAGGCAAAAATACAACATTATTACGAAGTATATTCACTATACGATGCTCCTCACACAGCTAGCAGCAACTGTACTCAATGGCATTGTGGTAGCCTCTATCATCTTTGCACACCTTGACTCTACATTTGTCGTGTTGTATACTTCACCATTTAATAATACAAATAAGATTGGTAAACAAATAAAATGCACAACTATTCACAAAAAAAACCACACATCAATATTTTTATTGATCAAGACAGAGAAGTGACAACAGAAGTGATCAGGTGGTAGTATGCCTTGGGATTTTCTGTAGTGGTAGGCATGCAAACCATATTGTTTCCACACTAGCCTATGCGATTCACCCAATCTCCTAAAGCGTCTCGTCGAGAGTTAGGATCATGAATAATAAGGTCCATTATTCTGTTTTCTTGAGCGACGCTCAAATTGATTGCTCGTCCAGGGCGGCGTGGTCTAATTCCGATCTCACAAAATCTGCTGTGTATGTTAATAAAATGTTCGTATATCAGAAACGCGCCGTTGGTACTTTCGTACAGCCGCTGTAGCATTTCCGTCACAGAAACCGAAGACGAAGTGAATATCAGCTTAGCGTTGCGCCGAATATTAGTACGGCATAGTGAATGTTGTAATCAAAATAACTTATTAAATTAATCGGAAACCTAATAGCAAATTACAATAAACAACAAATCTGACAGTTAAAATCATGCATGACAAATAACAACTTATGTATCCATGGAGACCATTTTAATCTCTTTGATAGATCTGTTACCAAAAGTGATCGTACTTCTTCGCTATCTCTCGGGTTCCTCTCGTACGTGCAAATGAGATGCAAATAGTATTGATAGATTTGCACTAAGCGGCAACATAGGCCAAATTAAGACCCTTTCATACTGCATAGCTCAATTAAATTTCATATAATCAAATTACAAATATCTTTGTAACGAAGCCTTTTTAAGTTCTACTCTCTTTGTTATATTTGATTTGTAAAAGCAACAGAAGCGTTTGCCAAAGTCTATGGATAACGTGAAGAACACGGTGTATATAGTATAGATTTAAAAATAGAACGTTTTTTTCTATTCCTTTAAACTTGATAGGAGACTTTGACAGTTTCAGCGTCGATGTGGATTTTACCTCCGTTTAATCCCGGTATGATTTTTAAGTTCTGAATTATAGCTGTTAAATTAGATGGAGGAGGTGGAGGATGGAGGTTAGCCCAATGTTACTTAATTCTTTGAAAGTCATTCGATAATGCATTTGATATAGGGTGACTGACCCGTTGGTCTCGTGGTCGCAAGCGCGACTGCTGAGCGTGGGGTCCTGGGTTCGATTCCCAGGTCGGGCAAAAAGTACTATTGGGTTTTTCATTCGAAATTTCTTAGTAGTAGCCCGGAGTTTGGAAATTGGTGGTATGATACCCCATGCCTCGGAAAGCACGTTAAGCCGTTGGTCTTGCGCCTGATCTCTCTCCGGTGGTGTCGGATTGCCGCCCCATCGAATTATAAGAGTAAAGGAACAGAGAGTGCACCTGTGCCTGCGCACACACTTGTACACTATAACATCTTCCGCGCCGATGGCTATTCTGGGTTGAGATTGGCCGCCGTGACCGAAAACGGTCAGGAGGACAGTGTGATATAGGGTGATCGATTTTAAACGACAATGTGATAATTGGGTGTTGTCAAAGCAACCCCATTTTAAATATCAATTTATTTAACAAGTTTATTCTTTGTACATAACGTCTGGACTGCAACCCCCGCAGGGTTAGGCAGACGTGTACCTAAATAGTACACTCATATTTCGCCAGTCCCATGTAATAGACTAATAGGGAGGATTAGATGGACAGATGAAATAGGCTCGCCCTTATAGTCACGGGCACGAATCCAGACTCCGTGGCTGGTATTGAAAAATTCCTGATGGAAAAACCACATGACCAGGGAATTAAACCCAAGACCACATCATGCTCAGCAGTCGTGCTTGCGACCACTCGACCTACGAGCCAGGCTGTTTATTTTTATTTATAACACATTTGCTCGTAAAGGGTCTCTTATTTCACCAATTTCAATATCGTATCGTATCTCATTACGTACTTGTGCGTTATTGTAATGTAAAATGCACGGGTTACGAACGGTACTTTTTTAAATCTTAGCAAAGAGTTTTTATGTCAGAAAAGTGGTCAACATTTTATTTTATCTGTAACAAAAACACAAAAATATGAATTTACTTTACTACTAATACTGGCTGTTTTTGTGACTTTGCCTTAAAAAGAAAGAGTGCGGTAACTTGTTTTTTACAAACGAGTAGACGAATGTAAGCCCGAGACGAAGTCGAGGGCTTACCATAGTCACGAGTTTGTAAATACCAATTTCTGCACGTGTGTCATACAACGTTTTTCAACACATTTGCGAGAAAACAGTGCAATATGTAATGAAACAAACTTTTTCATTAGACTATTTTAATAGCAAATAATAAATTATACAGAAAGGTCGACTCTTGGAAATTAATAGTAAAATTTGAACAATTATTAAAATTCAGTGAAATTTGCTGCTTTGGAAGCTTAACTGACTGACTGACATTATTAATTTCACACGTATTATGTTGAACGGGGAATGTGGCGTAAATGTCGGCGACGATGGCGGTGAGGTCGGTGGCGGCAGAGCTTGCAGCTCAGGCGACAGTTGCTGGACGTTTTCGCGTGAGGTAGAAGGAAATTTATATTTATACAGTTTGATATCTTGTCGCCTATTTCAATTTTATTGTGCACCGAGTTTTCAAATCCAATACATATGTACTTTTATGTATTTTGATAAATCGATGTCATTATTAGTTTTTAGAGTGGGTTTTAACATTGAATATATCGACCACATTGAGGACGGCTTATACCTACTTCACACGTAATTCATTGAAATAAGCCATCAAAACATTTTCAGAGAGCGATTGAGTATTTCTTCGAGTCGTCCATGCTATGAAATTATTTTTAAATTACATTAAATAGCGCTCTCGCGATTTTGGCGGCAAGAGACCGTTTTCTGCAATTTGCGCCTCATTCAAAACATCAGCTACAGTAGATTCCAGATAACAGATTCCTCACTTGAACTCATATTATTATTTTGTTTATAAATATCAGTCGGAAAGTCGCAACAATCTTTGACGTTTCTATTTTCTAATATGAAAATGGCGCGAATTTGCAAATGGCGCCACATGCACGTGGTGAAAATTAGAACTACATCTTTCGTCTCATTTACTCTTTAGTATTAAAGTGAGACAAACGTATTGAACTAAAGCGCTTCCAAGGAGGTTCGATCAGTCAGATTTTTATTCTCGTAATGTGAAACTCCTTGCTGGAATTCTTAAAATATTTTTTTATGCAAACTAAAAAAAAAAAACCGTAAAGAATACGCACGGTGCAATACAACGGGTTATGCGGTAAAATAGGTACTTAGGTGAGAGTATCTATTTTACCGCACGTTTCGTTGAATGGTGCGTAATTTTTAACTTTCGAACAATGTAATACAGGCTTCGTAAATGCATTTTTTGAGAAAATGTGTTGAAAAGAGTTTTATGTCAGAAAAGTGGTCAACATTTTATGAATAAAATTAACTTTGGGAGATAAAATATAATAAATAAATATTTAAATCTTTAATTTAATTAATTTTGACATTAAATTACAACGTTATCTGTAACAAAAAAACAAAATAATCCATTTTACAAACTGTTCAAATTTTTATAACTGCTTTAGCAAGTGATTATAATTTTATTCGTTTAAGAAAGTCTTAGTTTTATTTATTTCCTCGCAAATATGTTATAAAACGTCATGACATACGTGCGCTTTGATAATTACAGTCTCTGCTTTCATGTAGCCCTCGCCTACGGCTCGGGCTAGCAATATCGCCTCGGCTGTGATTTTTAACTAACCGCACTTATATCATAATATACTATTTTATAACTATTACATATTTTTGTTATAAACTTATTTTTCAGATATTCTACTAAGCAGTTGTATAGATTTTTAAAATTCATCAATTTACTTATCTTATTACGGTATTTATAGTGACTTTAAGTTAATGTAAATGTGATTTAATTTTGAATAAAAATGCAACAGGTCAATTTAGGTTGAATCTTTTGTGACATGCACAATTTGTGTTTGACTTAGTTACCATAAGTCTTCAACTCTTCTTCTTCAAAATGTTACTTGTAAAATTAAAGTACTCACCTAATTATTTTAGATTCCCTACCGTAAACGTAAAGTAATTACCAAAATACGTTAAACATCAGTGCTATGCGTACAAGAGTTCGTCTGAGGGAGTCCTGCTCCCAAAATCCATTAGGTACCTACTGTCGCCAAATAGCGTTGCTTAGCTGTGTTCCGGTTCGCAGGGATGGGCGCTGGCGCCGGTGCAATTATATACCCGCAAATGATCACACATTTCGTCGTTGAAGTTCTAACACCGCGTAGCAGTGGCGAAGGTTCCATACAACTCGATTCCTACCAGCTTCCCTTTGAAAAATGGCAAAGTCAGTATTTTATAGACAAATAATAAAATCACATAAAGATATGTACTCCGGCTTACCTCTTACAAAAATTTACCCTTCGCTACTGCCGCGTAGGGCAATTTTTGGCGGATTTGACTTTTTGGTGCTGTTTGCTACAGAATTGGAAGACGCGTCAGGAACTATTAGTTAATTTGTGGAGGCGTTGTTTTAGCCTGCATCATAAACAAGCAGCGTCTCATATTATTTGAAGTGAACACGAATTAAAAACGGTTTTGTACTGTTCCCTAGGCATAATTATGCAGTTTTTTCACTCTCCTATAATGATGTAATTTTTGATTTACGTGATGTTAGAACTTCAGCGACGATTTCTGTTATTTCGCTGGGTTGACAACGCACACGATATCTTTGCTATTTCAGATATCCAAACGGCGCGCAGCGGTTATAATTTCAGTTTGGCGCCTGGCAAGCAATGCACAATACCTTTCAGTATTTCAAACATCCAACAATATTCCATTGAGTAGGGTCGTTGCTAGAAAGATTTGGGATATGAAAATGCCTGAAAACTAGTAGCGCTGTCATATAAAATGAAATTGAAGCGTGAGTATTTAGATTGCGTTTTTGAACCGCATATAATATAATCTACATGGGGCACAATTTTTCACAACTCTTTTCCTTTGGTGAGGCATTTTCGTTGTAGTGGAAAATGTCATTTATATTATACATACTTAAGTCACCGGGGAGTCTCGGGGAGTTTTTAAAAGGCACAACTTTACTTGACGACCGTTTATTTCTGACTAACTTATTCTAACTTAACTAACAACTGGATAAACATTCACTTATTATCTAGCGTACAGAGTTACATTCTAACAATATCAAGAATGCTTTGTCAGCAGAGCCCGCCCGTCGCGGCTGGGATCAGCGTACTGTTATCGTTCCCACCGGACTACTTGCTAGAGATAAGACAGGTAGGGCATTCATAACGCCTCCCCCCGCAGCTTCAAAATTATCCGAGGGACTGTTATCGCTCGGATTATTTTGAAATTTGAAATTACAGTACTTATATATCAGAGTTACAGAAATGCCTAAAATTATGATTATATATAATAATAGAGTTCCGATGCTAACAGTTTTCACATTTATCACCGCCTCACTGTTATTTTCCACTTCACTTTCACTGATTTTTAACAGGCCATTAAGTTGTTGTAAATTCACTAAATCACTTGTATCCAAGTTAATAGGTTTTCGCTGCATCTGAGATTCGGAGAGCACGATTTCAGGAAGATTAATGATAGGCAGTTTCGGCATGTTCAAGCTACTCGTGGTGCTATAGCGGGTTTTAAGAGTCATTTCGCCAATCTGAACATTGCAGTCATCGTCTAACATCAAGAAGTAAGTACCTCGTATCTTATCTTTGGTTATTTCATTATTTTCGCAGATCTTTGATAGGATGGTTTCCGCTTTACTGTAGAGTATCCATCGGTCTTTCCCCACAGGCTGGATCTTTAGGTTATTGATTTCGACTGGAACTGAATTGCAGGAACTAATGTTGTTGGAGAACTTCATCAAAGCCGCTATGCAAGTATCTTCCTCCACGAATGGCATCATACCTTCATTACATAGGTATGTCTCCTCATAGAGTTCGGTGCATGGCTGGGAGAGCGAGACCATTTTCGACCCTTTTACTAGCAGGTAAGGATATTTGGGAATTATGAGTGTAGTTTGGTTAGAAGGATTAGTTGTAGGAATCGGGATTGCTCGGTAGTAGTTATATATATCATCTTTTACTATAGGTATATCTAAAACGAATGTTATTTGACCTCCTTTTGAAAAGGCTTTTATACTTATACACTGTTCTAATTTTACTAGATTATCGTAATTAACTGGATATACAAGTTTATTAGTTCTTTCTATTACTTTTAACAATTCTAGTAATTCATGTGAGTTTATAAGAGACTGATGCAACATTCCTAGTTTACTGAAGGTTACTGAAGTTTCAATTGCATCCCACCGAATGTAGAGTAATTGGAAATGATGTAAGAATAAATTATACACGATAACGAAATTATGTATTGTTATATTAATATTAGTTTTGTGTATCAAATTTCGCATTTCCCATAACTCTTCATTTATGTGGACGAAATTATTCATAGTAGAATTCGCCACGTTAGTCAGCGATCTGGACATTTCTGAAATAACGATTACTTTTTTAGTTAAAGTATCTTGACGTGTTTTTATATCCCCAATCAATTGTTCGTACCTGATAGCATCGTCATAGTCTAAATTACCACTAATTATCTTAATAATAGATCCTAGGGGGTTAAAGATCCCTCGCTTAATTCTAATCGATGGAGCTAACTGATTGAATTTTTCTATACTGGAATTCATGACATAATCGGTTTGAAACTTCACGTCCATCAATTGTCGATCGAATGTTTTATTTCCAAAGTAACTCCTGACTTGGTTATTAAAATTTACATATTTTTTTATATTCAACTCTAAGTCTTCTCGCATCGAACTTAAATCTAAAACCTTAATAATATTCCACTTATCATAACTTACTCTAGCTTGACCTTGCTTCGTAAGAATCACTCCTGGATTCTTATTAATTCTGTGCAGTTGAAGGGCCTGGGTCCTGAAGGTCAGGATCAGGAGCACGAGGAGGCACCTGTGAAGGTCGTTTAATGTCCTTAATAGGTACTTTGGTATCGCGGGTTTTGATTTTAACTGGACAAGTGTTCCTAGTAATATCTCCGGTTACTGTAGCTTTTTGGTAGCGAGGTTTATCCTTGCTACGTCTGATGTTTACCCCTTTTATGTATATATCATCCCCTTCTTGTACATCAAATGACGTCTCTCCGCCACGTTTTTCTTTTACCTTTTCCTTATTTTGTATTATTTTATCTGTTAGCTGTTTATAGAGATATTTCGTTCGCTGCACATGATCTTTCACTAACTGTTGTGTGTATTGTTTCTCAAAATTTACGGCAAAAGTACTATTAGATTCGGTATGGCCAAAAACAACTTCAAAGGGTGTAAGACCTGTCGTGGAATGAATACTTTGATTGTAGGCCATAATCGCATATGTCAAGACGTTGGCTGCGTCTGTTATTTTATGTTCATATTTAGCGCTACGATATATCTCTGCTATAGTAGAGTGAAAACGCTCTATTATTCCCATGGAATTGGGGTTATGTGCAGTGCCTATGTGCAAGTCTATTTTATAGAATTGTAGAGTTTCTTTTAATAAAATGTTGTTGAATTCTGACCCAGAGTCAGCACTGATTTTATTTGGTACGCCATAAAATGAGAAATATTTGATGAGTGCGCGAACTACTTCAGGAGTCGAGCGATTGGGTAATTCAAAGGCTTGTCCTAGTTTGCTGAATGCGTCAACTATCGTAAGAAAGTATTTCCCTTCAATGGAATACAGGTCTATGAAGATTTCGGCAAATGGTTTGGTTTGGGTTTGAGTAAGCTGTAATTGCGGTTTAATGGGTTTGCGGTCATATTTCATTGTCTTACAGATGTCACAAGTATTAATCACAGTAGCAACAGTTATATCCATATTTGGCCAGTAGTATGTCCGTTTAAGGTGCATGAGCGTTTCTTTAATTCCGCGGTGACATGTTTTACCGCGATGATACGTAAGTATAACTGCGCGTTGCTCGTCCTCGTCTTCGATGTATACCACTCTTTTAGTGCATTCATAAATTTTAACTGTATTCTTTTTAAATAATCGAGTAACGGCATCCGTAAACTGACTTCTGTGTATTTTGTCTTCGAAATAAAAGAAATATTTAGTTTTAGGTTTTATGTATTCTAGTAGGAAGTTTTTAACTAAACTGGGATTATCAACAGGTAAGTGAACCTCTAAAACTTTTTGTTTATCCCGTGATAAATCTTTAACTGATGTCTGGTTTCTGTTCCAGGTAAAGACAAGAACTTGGTGGGGCTTCGTGTCTACTGCTTCGTTTAATATGGGGATTCCGTCGGTATCAACATCCACGGCAGAGTGAATTGTTTCAGGTAATGACGGGGCTGTAATAGTACTAGATGTTGGAGAGCCGACTGGATAAGAGGTAAGTGAAGGCGCACTAATCGTTTCCGATGAATCGGAGATGACTATTGTATCGTTGTCTTTGTTCGTGTCACTTGCGTTACACTGCATGGATTCGTTATCATTATTATTGGTAAGTATATTTAATTTTATACGTGACAGGGCATCCGCGTTACTGTTCTGTTTCCCATTTTTGTAAATGATATCGAAATCGAATTCAGCCAATCTAAGCTTCCATCGAGTGAGCTTACTGTCAGGCTCTTTAAATGAGGTAAGCCAGGCTAGAGGACGATGGTCCGTGTAGATAGTGAATTTACGCCCATATAGGTACGGACGAAAATGTTTTGTTGCCCAAATAATGGCTAGCATTTCTTTCTCCACTGTACTATAACGTGCCTCCGCGTCATTTAAAGTGCGGCTCGCGTAGGCTATGGGCTTGTCAGTTCCAATAGGGCCTTGTGAAAGGACTGCTCCTAGAGCATAATTGGAGGCGTCCGTGGTTAAGACAAAAGGTTTGGAGAAATCGGGGAACTGAAGAATAGGCGCGTTTACTAGCAACTCTTTACACTTGTTAAAGGCATGGATAAAGGATTGGCTGATCTGTACTTTGTTTCGTTTTTTTAAACAAAAGGTGAGTGGTTGCGTGATTTTAGCAAAGTCTTTTATAAATTTACGGTAATAACCGACTAAGCCCAGGAAACTTTTTATTTCAGTGGGCGTTCTCGGTAACGGAAAGTCTAATACTGCTTTTACTTTGTCATTGTTGGGTTCTAGCCCGTCTTTGGTAATTTTGTGTCCTAAATAAAGTACTTCTGTACGTAAAAATTCGCATTTGTCAAGCGTCACCTTCAAGTTGGTTTGTCTAAGTCGATCAAAAACTTTCCTAAGTTTATCTATATGTTCCTGCAAACTATTTGAAAAGACTATTATATCGTCTAGGTAAACCAGGCAATGGATACCCTGCAATCCCCTCAACACGTTATCCATTGCGCGTTGAAATGTTGCAGGTGCGGTCTTAAGGCCAAAGGGCATGCGAGTGAATTCAAAATGCCCTGATGGGGTAGTGAACGCAGTTTTGGGTCTATCCTTTTTATCTATTTCCAGCTGGTGGTAGCCACTTGCGAGGTCTAGTGTGGTAAAGTAGGTGGACTTCCCTAATTTGTCAAATAAGTCGTTTATGTTAGGTAAGGGATATTTATCGTCCGTAGTTATGTCATTCAAGCGTCGATAGTCTATAACCATCCTATATTTTTGTTCACCCGAGGCGTCTATTTTTTTTGGTACAAGATGTACGGGTGCACTCCAAGGCGAAAAAGATTCCTGAATGACGTCATTTTGCAATAATTTTTCAACTTGTTTTTGTACTTCTATATTTTGCGACGGTGGAAGTCTATAGGGGCGGACATAAATGGGATCTTCATTTTTAGTTCTAATCTGATGCTTTACCTGATTGGTAAAAGTAAGAGGAAGTTCATCACAATGGAATATGTCTCTGTATTCAAAACATAATTTGGTTATAGCCTCACGTTCTTCCGCATTGGTGTGGTCCAGTCGTAATTTAGTTAAGTTATTTTTAAGTAAATCGTCGATCTCAAAGTTGCTCAATGGTTCGTTATTTGTCATATTTATCTCACAAGTATTGTCATTTAATTTACATGTAATTAAGGGTTGCCGAAATGTTAATGTGACGCTATTTTCTGAAGCATTCTGTATAACTGTAGTTGCAAATGAATCGATACATTTTACGAGAGCACTCGGCATTCTAACACCCTGTCCGAAATCTGTATAGTTTAATATAGCATCTCCATTTTTCATATCGGTCGGAACTTTAACTCGCGACTCTGTCCTTGGTTCTAATGTGACCTCGTATGGCGGGTTATATAATATACGAATGTTTGTCGTGGGAGTACGTAATATTTGGTTTTTCATATCAATAGAGGCTTCTAATTGTTTTAATAAATCTGAGCCTATCAAACCATCATATCTTTTATCTACGTCATATACGTAAAACTTATGTTTACCTAAAGTTTTAAAGGTATTTAAAAGTGGTATATAAATTACTTCATTATGTTGACTACGAGCGTGTGTACTTATGACCTCAAACGGTTCATATAATTTATATTTTGAAAAATATTCATTTGCTTTGACAGGACATATGAAAGACCGCGTACTTCCAGTATCTATCATGAAACGGGCCTTGATTTCGGGAATTTCTATATGCGGGAGTTTTAGGAGTGAATCACAATTCAACTGAATTACTTCGGTTGAGAATTGGAGGCTTGTACCTGAAAATTTTCAACATCGTGTGGTTTTTCATCATTTTGCTTTTCGGAAGGTTCATTGTAAATTTGGGTTTCAGGCATTTCTAAATTATAAGCATAATTTTCTACATAATAAGTGACATTTTGATTGGATTGTTCTGACGGGGTCTCTACGGGTTCAATATTGTAGAATAGATTGTTATCGTCATCGAGTAAAATATTTAACATGTTTTGTCTCATCGGGCGAGCTGTACGCATAGAGACATCACTTTCCTGTAACTGTGGTGGGTTACGTTGTGGTTGATTTTGTGGGGGTATTCCAAATTTCAATTGTTGATTTGGTCCATTGGAATTTGGCTTGGCCTGATTTGGAGTATTATTATTAAATTGGGGTTGATAACCTTGCTGAGGAACGATTCTAAATCTAAAATTTTGTTGACCATGTAAGTTGGGCCTAAAACCTTGCTGAGGAACTGTTGGAATACCAAACTTAAAATTTGTTGGTGTGAACTGTGGTGTGCCGAATCGATTAGCATTATTAAAACCAGGCCTAGTATTATTTTGCGCTTGTTGCGGGATTCCAAATTTAAAAGGCTGGCTGTTGGGCGATAAAAAGTTTTGTTTAGGCGATCTAGGATCTACAGAATTATTAGGATTAGGTAATGAGGTTTGTTTCTGAGCTTTGTTTTTATTTTTGTACTGATATTGAAAGTTAACTTCTTCCATGACAATGCTAAGTGCACTTTCTAAAGTATTAGAGTTTCTCAAACGTACGATTCTAATTAGATCCTCCGGAAGGTTGTATAAAAACACATTAAGACACATATTATTATATATTATCATTTTAGCAGCTTTTAAACCTTCGTCCGTGAGCAAGTTTACCTTAGAGAAGAGGGTGCTACGCGTTTGTTGAATTCTGTTGCAAAATTGTAAGTAATTTTCATCATTTTTAATTTTTAAATTTTCGAGCTCAATCGCTACGCACTCCTCTGATCTAGGGTCTCCAAAATGCTGTATGAGAATATTTTTCAATTGTTCCCAAGAATTAATGTCGTCTGTTTCACTTAGTAGAGTTGCGGCTCTACCGCATAATCGGCTAGTAATAGAATGAAATACGTATGTTGATTGTATCACATTTTCTGGTCCATTAAAATTTCTCAATATATATTCACTCTTTTTGATAAATAAATTTAACATATTCTGGTCCCCATCAAACTTAGGGATAAGGGAGAGCAATTCTTTTGGAATAACTTGTACTCGGTCTGCCATTATTAAAATTATTACTAAAAGCAAATTTAAAGTACTGTATACAAATATAAAATTCCGAAAATAATGCTCAAACACTTCACACTTAAAATAATTACTTAATTAACAAATATTGATGAAGTCAAATAACTTTCGACGATTTTAGTTCGAAAATTACGATATATATCTACTTTCGTAGCCACAGGAAATACAAGGACAAGACAGGAATCGTAAGAAGGTCTACTTACAGTTCGCTCGATCCCATGCCTTCCCGTAGAGCTGCAATCGTAGAAACAGGAACCCTCGGCACCCGGTTGACAGGAATTTGTTTGGTTCGAGTTTACCCAATACCACGCGCACAGAACCGATTTAGTGTCCTTCGAAGCACAGGCTAAATTTTGGGTATCCTACCGGCTGCGCCACTTAAGTCACCGGGGAGTCTCGGGGAGTTTTTAAAAGGCACAACTTTACTTGACGACCGTTTATTTCTGACTAACTTATTCTAACTTAACTAACAACTGGATAAACATTCACTTATTATCTAGCGTACAGAGTTACATTCTAACAATATCAAGAATGCTTTGTCAGCAGAGCCCGCCCGTCGCGGCTGGGATCAGCGTACTGTTATCGTTCCCACCGGACTACTTGCTAGAGATAAGACAGGTAGGGCATTCATAACGACATAGCCTAACAACACGCTTACCGATTTCCGTAAAAAATAAATAACCAGAAAACCTACCCTTTTTATTATAGATTCGGGTCGAGAATCATTAGTATAGATACCTCCTTGGATTTGACCAGGATGCAAAGCGACAGCCTTTATATATTGACGATGCCGCCCGCAGGCCCGATAAAATGATTATTGTATACCGGGTTATAATCTATGACTTCCTATAAAGCGGTTCAGACTACCCAACGATGGATTGTGGTTGTGTGTTGCAAGGAAATACAACAAGAAGCAGAAAACAACACATCAAATCTCGGATTTTGCATGGTTAGTGTTTTTGAAATCCAGTGAAAAGCTTTTCACTAGAATTCAAAAACAATTCTTGATTGAAGTTATAATGGAAAGTAAATAACTGTAGGCCACTAACCGTATCCATCAGCCTTTTAACTGCATGACTGTTTCGTGGAATATCTCGCAGCCGCTTGTGTTGCCCCGCTGTAAGCGCGGCCTCTCGCCTACGGGGGTGCATTTGAGCGCAGTTGGCGAGTTTATGTCACTCGCTGCAGCCTATCAATAAGGACCTTACCTGGAGATGTAGCGAGTTTATTATTTGTTTGTTGGCGGGTTTAGTTTAGTTTGTTTCTAATAGTAGTGTATGTAAAAATTACACTTTTTAATGCTGTCTACTACTGGTAAGACAATATTAGGAAGAACTCTAAAACACACGATAGGTCAACCAATCATCATTGTCTTGCCCTTGTTCATGTTACCCCCTATCACCAGACAATCCATCCATATTGCCTTTAGTCTTCCAACGCTTGGTGCAAAGTAGGTAATAAAGTAAAAGTGCATATAAATTTAATAATTAATCTAATTAATTACGTGAAGACTCCTGAAGTATTCTACTTTCTGAATAGTTTCATCAACGTTTCCCTCTGAAACTGTCCAATTGCAATAGTATGATAATAGATGAGTACCTCAAGCATTGCAGCCGTTGACAGGGTTGGTTTTAAATTTCAAACTTATTTATTGGATTGATATTCTCCAAGTACCTATTTATGATGGATGAACCAGTGCGATGCATTGGTCAGCTTTCACTTAAATACGGCGGAACGGAACTGCTCATTTCAATGATCTTTGAATGGAAATTAAACTGTCCGTTCAATGGCACTTCTCTTCGCTCTTTCAGAATATTAAAGACTATTATTAAATCGTCCAACATGTAGATACCTACGAGTATTTAGGTATCTTTAGAAAGGTTATTAATGAGAGATATAATTTGTTTTGTTTGGCATTGTTTTTATTAAATATTTCCTCATTTACACTACGATACAAAATATTCCTATTGGCTTCTTGTCCCACAGCTGTTGCCTTTACCTGTAAGAAAAAAAATAAAATTAGTAAAAATTCAACAAACTTAAATACGTAAACAGCGCTAGATAAACACAGAACCCTGTCCTTTCATTTTCATATGAAACTTCTATATAGAGTCGAGTCTGCCCTTAAAACAGAGCCGCAACAATATGCTGAAGCCTTATAAGTAGTTATAGTTGTTCCTCACAGGACTCGAACCCGCGCGCAGTGTGCGAGGAGCCGGGCAGGCGCGCACCTCGGCGCTTTCTCTTTCAATGTTGACAAGCATCTGTAAACACTTCGCATCGCCAACAGTATGTCTTTACTGCGTTCATTTACACGAGAGCGAGCGGAGAGCGGCCTATTGTTCACTTACTTATAAACCCTGGAGCGGTAACACCGCTCCAGGGTCCATTGTGTGTGCCACAAAGAGTAATAATAAGAAACAATATTCTTTACAAGTTAAGTATATAAATTTCTAATAATAAATAATTTCTAATCTCGAATATAGAATCTCGATTAAAACATTTAATGGAAAGAAAAAAAAATCTTGTTTAATTTTTATTTATGAGTCCAATTAATGAGCGCGCGCGGTGCTCAATGTTTATGGCATGGTAAGTGAGAAATCGTCTCGGTGCTCCGTGGATGGTCGGCGTAACGCTGGCGGGCCCCACCGAGGCGGGTGGCGACGATCGATAGGATAGGGCGGGCGCGGCGCTGCAGTCGGCTATACCGCCGCCTCTCGCCTGCCGACCTAGCCTTCCGACACTTTAGCGACCGCTCGCGTCGCGACAACTCGCGACGATGCGCGGCGACCGCGCCGCGCGCGATACGCGCCATAATAAAGATCACGATAACTTAAAGTCTTCACTGAAAAAGGGGAGCAAAACTAAAAAGCATCGGGTTATCTTCGATGAGAGCGCCAACGAATTTTTTGAGGCCGATTATATTATCGTGGTGCGTGACGAGTGCGGGTACTCGGATGAGGGCGAAGGCGAGGAGTGTTCGGGTTGCGGTGCGTGCGAGCGCTACCAAGAGGCCGAGGCGGGCGCGCTGAGCCCGCCGGAGGGCTACAAGGACCTGGGGCTGTTCAACCGCGATGGCACGCTGCGCGAGCAAGCCTGGTGGGAGGCAGGCGACGTGCTGCTGGTGGGTGAACGCTCGGGCACTGTGTTCACACCGCAGCACCTGCAGCTGCTGCGCCGCCTGCAGCGCGAGCGCCTGCTGCGGTCCACCATCTGTGCCGACTGCGACGCGCACGCCTCGCTCCACCAGCCACTCGGTGAGTCACCACTTCCCGCCGTGTCCTTGCCAAGGACGAATTCCGCTCACATTTCGAGTTTCACGTCTCACAGGCTGCTCACAGACTACCGGCTGAGCGACGACACTATCTTCCATTATCGCTGTACACGTTCTGCCACCACGACCGATAAACATGTGAAACCTTACGAATATCGAAGTTTCTAGCTCTCATTAGCAGTGTCTTTCTTTGTTTCAGACGTATCAAATTCGACTTGTTATCATATTAAAATGCAGTGTAATTTTTCTAAAACTGCGATTGCTTTTACTGCCGAGCGAAATGACAATGTCAACTGGGTGATTAGAATGATAAAAGAACAGTTATCGTTTTAATTGCAATGTAGCTCGAGCGAACTGACTACTACTTGTTATATAACAATGAAGCGCTTCAACGGAATTGACAACAATTTAGATCGTGTTAGAACGTTATTAGAACAAGTGACGTAACGTTGTCAGGTTTCAAAACATCAGAAACTCTATTGTTCTCATTTAGTGTAGAGGCACTCATTACATCGCCTTCTGAAACGTTCACGGTCGACCAAAGACGGTCAATGTGTCCACCGACATCTATTGATTATTTAGAAAGTCACTGTTTTGACTAACCAACAGTAAAACAAATAAATGAAATGCCAACTTTAGACTGCCCTTGTTAGAAGAAAACGTATTCAAATAGCTACCTGCTGTCAAAGGTAGATGTTCCGATAATACGACAATCAATAATTCTAACTCGTTCCCAAGTAAATACCATATAATTTGGCTGTTACCCAAAAAAAAACAATCTGGAATATGAGGTAGGTATCGTAATTTCTAAACTTGACTCAAGCTGTGACCACTTTGCCTTTCATCACACTCTGTCAACGCTTCATCCTTTCAATTTACCGAAAAGCATCAAGAACAAACGTTGACACCATTATAGTAGCCATAGTTTAATTAATCTACCTCACACTTATTTAGCTTGCACTTGTAGTAGGAGGGATTTTTATAAAAACTAGGAATTATAATGTGCAGATATAAATAATAATTGCAAGATTTCATAAAATGATAAACCTTAACGCGACAACGATTTCTTCTGAATCCCGTCAAAAACCCGCGACATTTTAACATAGTAAGAAACGCTATAAGCCTTTTATGTACCTTTATAAGTAATAATAAAATGAATAGATCAATGTCCATCGAAGATATAAATTAAAGTTAAATTGACATTTGATTCCTGTCGAAAGTTGTACATCTAATACCAACGTTCTCTGTGTCAGGACTCAGGACAACACACTTATAATTAAACGCTGGCATGCATAAGTTTTGTCAAACCTTTTGTGTGCCTATCTAAATAGGAACATTATTTTAAACCGGCTGGCGTGGGCGGTCTGCGGTTCTTTGTGATTATGTACCTGAGTTTATTTGGCAAATTTTTACACATAGCAAGCTCAAAAGGATGTATTCATATACGGAATACATCAATAAAACAACGAACTCGCTAAAGATTTTCGAGACACACGAACCTGAAATGGGGTTTGTTTTATTCTTGCCTGCCTTCTACTATAAATATATCTATTGATTGCTAAACATCAAAAATATCTTGATATCTTCTTTTCATTCCTTTAACCAAACATTATACAAAACACGAGAATTACGTGACCACCATATTAAATTCAAAACAAATAATTGCACCATTAGCAAATACGTAAACTTTCCATCCGTATGAAAACATTTCAAGATTAAATAGGAATGCTAGCTGCATTCAAACATGTTCACGTAATCTAGGTAATCTTGAAGATCGCTACCATGTTTAAATTATCCTATGATATTAGTAAAAGTTTATAGTATTTTACTTCATACACAATTTAAAAACAAAACAAGTCTACTTATTCGGGACTTTGGCTTATTTCTTCTTTTTCTTTAAACAGGTCCTATTCCTCCAAAGATTGG
Organism: Eugnorisma glareosa; assembly: GCA_947578425.1. Taxonomy (NCBI): domain Eukaryota; kingdom Metazoa; phylum Arthropoda; class Insecta; order Lepidoptera; family Noctuidae; genus Eugnorisma; species Eugnorisma glareosa. The sequence continues at coordinate 28,588,912 of OX387957.1, forward strand.
CCAGTACATCGTCGGTATCAGTTCTGCATGTTCTTTGCCTCTTTGCCAGGCAAAAGAATTGAATTACTCTTGACTTCTACACTTGTAGTCATCCAATTACCATCACGGCCTTCTTGCCCTATCGCAATTTATTTGAATTCCAAGTCTTTTTTCCTAACAATTTAATATTAGACGTCTTTGCTAGTCATAATATTAAACATGCTGTGCGTTATCTGACGCAACAAAATTGAAGGAATACTGCTATTACCGCCTGGCGAGAACTATGGAATAACTAGTTGAAAATTTTGATTCAAGACTGCAATGTCAAATGCCAGCGTATATCAAACGATGATCCACGATGCTACGCACCCAGCACGGATGAAATAACTTTAACGATAATGTCTTGAGTCTAACCAAAATTAGCACTTTAAAACTAAATACCTCGCTAACTGATCCCTGAATGCGACCTATTCAAAGACAAATAAAGTTAATCCACACTTTAATTGAGGGGAAAATGTAAAAACCTTAAAAAATATATTTTTATAATTCAGGTGACCCCTAACTGTAATCTAACATCGTCAATAAATAAATTATTAAATTATAAACTGAGCTTGCCAAACACGGCTAAAATAAATCAAAATAAAAGATGCGATACTCAACAATCGGCAGATAGCTAATAGAGATGCACTAACTAAATAATTGTTCCTTAGAATGAGGCCTTCCCTGTATTTGGTTGGCTAGTGCTAATGTGATCAGTAAGCCTGAAGTGCCGTAATACGTTCCAACCAATTCGTTGCTATTAGGTACGTCTGATTGGGCGTCGCGTCGGTCACCATCACAAGCGATACGGCACACATATATAATTTATATGCAGTTTTAGTGTTTGTAAATGTATCAGTCGGAAGTCTGTTCGTTTTGATATGATTGCTACAATATAAATATTATTATGTTTTTAAGACAAGAAATCATACACGGAGAGCGGCTATTTTAAATATCATTCGCGTGTTTATTGAAAACTCTTCCGTCACCTCTGTTGAAAGAATGATTATTATTTTTAAACTTCATTAGTTATGTCTCTTGTTTTGACCAGCCAGAGAAAATATGTGTGATTTAAAAATTACATCATAATCAGATTAGTGGCTTGGCTACCGAGTTAATGCGCTAAATTTAACACAGACAGACGTTGCATTCTATCATACAGATTATAAGGATTTACAGCTTCCTTTAAGTCTTGCTTTTGAAGCTTTTAGTTACCTTAGTCTCTTATTTCGTTGAAATAACTTTTGACATAATTCGAAGATATATTTTCGAAGCCTAAATATGGAGTTTTCCATGTAACCTTAAAGCCAGCTACTAATATCTAACTTTACATTTTAGCCAAAATTAGTTTAACAAGCTGCCTAAATAAACAAAATACTAAAATAAACCTATAAAGTGAACCGCAAAGCGGAATTCTGCTTGATTGGAAAACAAGAAGTTATAAAGAATAACATTTGAAACTTCTGTTATTTATTAGTGAAGTTAGGTCACGTTCGTAACATTCACCGGTATAACAGTTTGATTGCTCACAAAACGAAAACAGACAGGTATTTGTTCAGGAATTCACTTAAAAATACGCTTGCAGACGGCCCAAGTCGGCTGCTAATGCTATGACAACCTTGACCACTTAACCTTGTTATACAGCGCAACGACGTAATGCACGAGTGATAAAGACAGCATTATCGAGTAAACAAGTTTAATTTGATATACAAAATTGATCACCATTTTCGGCCTGTCAATTTAAAATAATATCATTAAATAGCTGAAATTAAATGACTAAAAAACCAAACATCAAAATAATGTAAAACCGTTCAAGAGCATGTCGGGCAACGCACAATTTAGGATTCCGTGGTTGCCCATCAAAATATGCGGATCGATTTACCTCCGAACGATGATTAAAAAAAAAACACAAACTTAGATTTGTAGTTGAAAAACCTGTGCTCCCATACATTATATTTAGGAAAATATGTTATTCAAGTACATTTTATAAGTTGGTCGACTATTACTTGTAAACTTGTAAAGCCTACTTAGTTGTGATACACAAACGCTGCAAAAAGGTCTAGACAAAATATCTGACTGGCTGCAAAAGTGGCGAATCGCAGTCAGCCCGTCTAAGTCGGTACAGGTCACTTTTACGCTACGCAGAGGCGATTGTCCGCCAGTAAAGCTGAATACAATTTACTACCACATAAAGATTGTGTGAGATACTTAGGACTACACCTCGATCGCCGCCTGACTTGGAAGCAGCACATAAAGACCAAGAGAGATGAGCTCAACTTGCGCTACAAAAACCTACACTGGCTATTATTACTGGCAACAGTAAATTATCTACTGACAAAAAACTCCTTATAGGTATATAAAACGGTTCTAAAGCCTGTCTGGATGTACGGCATCCAGCTATGGGGGAGCTGTAGCAACTCTAATATCTCCATTATACAGCGTATGCAAAATCAAAAATGTGATTCTGAGAACTATATACAATGGGCCTTGGTTCATTACTAATACTGAAATACACAACCAACTTCAGATGAACTCGGTGAAAGAGAAAATCTTGGCCATCACCAAAACATACTTGGAAAGGCTGGAGAGGCATCCAAATGAAGTGGCCGCTGGACTGACAACACGCACGTACCAAAAACGGCTCAAAGGAAAACACATTTTGTCTGTACCCTCTTGAGTGGCATAAATACATGCTACACCTATGAGTAGTTGCTCTCGCTGGAGCACACTCCAACTGCCAAATGTCTCTTACTACATAAGACTGATTGCACATACAAAAGAAAAGAAAAAAAAAAAACATCCCAAACGCAACTGTTTAGCTGGTAGAGGGACGACGACGACACTTGAGCACAGATTTGAGTCGAAAACAAATTAGTACTTTAAAGCTTAATATTTCACAACCGAATCCCGTAATCAAACTATTATATGTACGAGTATAATGACAAATTATAGCTTTCTAGCACTAAGAGTCTTTGAGCTAAGCTGCGGACAGACGGACCGACGGACGGGCATGGCGAAACTATAAGGGGTCCTTGTTGACAACGGAACCCTAATTACTCAGAATGACGGCAACTAAATAAAAATGTTTGATAAAGTTTTACAAAATTGAAAATATCAAGAAGGATAAATCAAATGCAATACAACCTACCGCGCCGGTGCTGACAGCGAGTCGGAAATGAGGAATTATAGTACGAGTATAGGAGCTTAAACCACACACACTTACTGTACTCGTATAGTCTAGGGACAGAGAGCTTCGTACTTTATTACTCTGGCACATAAGATACATTTTTGCATCCCTTCTCAACTCAACAAGCCAATAAATTTAACCAAGATATTTTTCGTTTTCATTGAGAAAATGCAACTTTAGAAATGCAAAAATAAGCGTGTAGAAAAATAAGAGTTCATTGATTTTTCATCTGCTGAATTTTCAACTGTGTAAAATCGATTCTGTTGAAACTTGGAACTGATGAATGTAGTTTTGAAGACACTATAACATCAAGGAGACCTGGATTTGATCTAATGACGGAGACGGAAAACAATTGCGAGAGCTCCTCAACAGTTTACAGCTGTTTGTACAGCGTGTTTGGGGTTATTTCATTCACCGTGATGAGAACTTCATACCTAGCTGGGGTATAACTGTCATCAAGAGTTTATCGATGGAGACGAAAGGTTGTCGTGGAAAGACGACAATAAACCGAACGAAATAGAAAAGATTTCAATCAAAAATTGAATTAATTGAAAAGGCCAAGAATTAAAATTAAAACCGTTTAGTACTAAGCCTTTAAATTTATGTAACTTTTGAGGTGACGCAAAAAAAAAAAATCAAATTAGTCAACAACATAAATTAATCTACAACATTTTATGCTTTACGTAATTGATTTACATAATTGATAGATTGCAGCCGCCTAAAAAAAATTGTTACATTAATTTAGGAGCTTGGTTACACTAAAAGGTATTTTTATTATAGTTACAGACCACATCGGAAACTCCATACTTTGCTCCAAAATAACTAATGCTGGCCTTACAGCTGTTAGGTTGAAATGGAACTGGGCTGGACACATCTGCCGCATGTCGAAGCAGAAATGGGCAAATATAACCACTCAGTGGATGCATGCCAATAATAGCAAGAAACGCCAACGCCGCAGGCCCAGAAGGAGATGGCGGCATGAGCTGGCCTCTTTCTTAGAGGATTGACCTACAATTGCATTAGACCGCGAAAAATGGAAGTAGGGAATCCCTTTCCTGGCCTTTGCCCTGCAGTGTGCCCCACTGCAGGGCAATATAGGCTTAGAATAATAAATAAAATTATTTTAGTTTCGCACTGAAACTGACTTCAGCTGCAATAAAAGCTTCAACTCGTTACTGGAATCATATTAAGGCTGGAGTTGGTTGTAGTCTATACTAATATTATAAAGAGGTAAAATTTGTTTGTAAGTTTGTATGTAGGGTAATCTCTGGATCTACTGAACCGATTTTGAAAATTCTTTCACTAATAGGTAGCTACATTATTCCCGAGTGCTATAGGTTATATGTATAACGTGTCCGTGGAATAATTTCCGGCCAAGCCGCGAGCGAAGCCGCGGGCAACAGCTAGTCTAAAATACATTAGTTTGGTAAACAGAGCGAGTGTCACACTGCCATCTAACTTCCGCTACGTTTCCCAATTACTGTTGCATACTTGAACAACCTGGACTAAGTTTCAAGAAAGCAGACTGTTGGTAACGACCGATGTATGTAAATAGGTATTTACGAGGCAAAACTGAAAGAAAATTCGTATACTCGTATAAAATATTAAATGTTAAAATACGGGAATTTAGTCTCATATATTTCCAAGTTATATCTTTTATTCCGACGTGTTGCGACTAAACAATGGAAATACGTTATATGGAAACACGAATGAAGCAGTACGTAGTACTAATCCGATTAACCGAGTGAACAATTTCTGTTGCACTTGGTACTCAATTGTTACATTCATGCTACACGTTAGCGGTCTTGTTGGCAGAAAGTGTACTTCAGAGGATACTAACACTAAGTTGAAATTAAAACATATTTCATGTTATTTGATTAAAAACACATTTGATTTGGATTTATCATTTTTTAAACAACCATCAAAAATACCTACACATTTGTTGGCCCTACTCAATCAGAAAGTGTTAACGCACAGCACGGTCATAAAGCGCAGTCCAAACCGCCAGCGGGTGAACGACGCATCGTTTCACCTCTTTTCATACTTTGGTTCACACCGCGAACTATCGAAAGAGCCGAACGAAGTATGAAAAGGGCGTCGTTCGCGTCGCTCGCTTGCTCGTCGTGTAGCCGGCGCCTAATACAGAAAAGGTGAAAAAAAACTACAAAGCGTTTTTTAAAGCAGAAGGGCTAAGTGAGAATTTGATCGAGTTGGCCTTATTTCATTTTCAGCCTACGAGCCTCACGGGGCTCCCACTAGCAGCGCACTCCTTCGTTTAAAAACGATTGATGCGTTAGCTTTTTTCAAAGCATGTTAAGTCTTTCTATTTTTTTTTTCTCTTTTTTAGGGTTACAGAGTCAATTAATGAACCCTTTATAGAGTTGTTGCAGCCTTTTACTAGCAAACTGAAGTTTTACCAAACTGTAATTGTTATGGTTTCACATTGATTTGTATAAATATTGATGGCGACAAAGTAATTACAATAATGCAAAAACCCTAAACACTCACGAACCACCTACTCCAGGTATCTACTCTACGAGAACGTAGGAGGACGTTGATGGGGGTTGATATAATAATCTGGTCTATTTGAAAAATAATAACCACCTAGTTTAAAGAAAATATATTAGAAAAAATAAATAAAAAATACACATTATTTTCCAACAAATAAACCAAGCATGTTCCCTTTAAAACGTAGAATTCAACCTCAAATGGCCGCAGTGAAAGATAACAGATTTTAACACCTTATTTAACAGAATGAAGTGTGAAAACGATAAATAATTTCATGTAAACTTCCCGTCCAAGAACGCGAAGGGTTTTGCACTTTAAACGATATCAATTTGATTTCACGGTATTTATTTTATTGGTCAAATGTAAATAACTAGCTTCTCATTCAAAATATTTTTATTTATTGAAGCCTCCATGTTATTCGGATGTATAAGCTATATTAACGTAAAGTTATATCAAAATCCGTTGAGTGGTATTTGCTTGAAATAATAACAGAATGTAAGGATCGTAGCGGTTGGCGTCCCGTGGTTTCTGCCTACCCGTATAGGAAAAGGCGTGAGTTTACATCATCACAAACATTCTTGTTTATAATAGTAGTAAATCTGTACCTAGCAGATCTCACTATTCATCATTTTATTACAATGATATATTACGATTTGATCGAAAATAAGCCTAAATGTCCAATTTAGGTACCAACGCAAAGCTTTTGCATAGAAAATTATTATTATTTCCTTTATTTATTTTCTTTCATATTATTTACATTTTTAAATATTTTTAGTAGCAAAAATTATATAAAAACATTTAAAAATATCAAAAATTGTTTTGCCAATCTAATCCAATTTATTTCAGACACAACGATCCGTAATTTTGTTAGTAGGTTCACTTAAAAATAATGTTAGTAATTAAATAATCAAAGACAAATACACACCACACAATACAATTAAATCTAAATTTAACATCATAATAATCTATAAAAAATAAATTAATACAATACCACGATATTAAAATTGTTAAGTGGCACAGTCGTATCAAAAGTCGTGATAAAATATCAGGTAAACAGCGTAGGCCGTAGGCCGTAGCCATCGCGTAGGCACACATTGTCCATGCCAGCCAATACATAACCGCAATCACACCGGCACCGAACCGGCCGGGCCATCTGGAAGCGGCGCGTAGCGGGCCTACGCGGCTACGAAAATTGCTACGCGTAAGGATCGATACGAGCTTAGGCACTTACGCGTAATGTTCAGGTCCGAGCGTAATGTTAGAGCAGTTCGTCGCGTCGCGCGTCTTGATGAGAATATACTGCGCATATTTTGTTATTGTATTACATTACTTTCGTTTTGTTATGATATTTGCACTTCAACATTGCTGTTATAAGTACATTGAGCTGAATATGACAGTGGCTCACTTTTGGTACATGTTTTCTCGAAGGCCACAAGATCAGCCACTTGTATTAGGCACGAGTACTTGTAATTAGAAGTTGTTACATTAGGTATCTGGGTAGAGTTAGCATAAAACCTGGAGTGAATAACATTTTTTTAAATAAGACGTTCCTGTTAATCCAAACATCTACTCTAACCGGTAGAAAATATTCGACATTCATAACCAAAAAGTTACTATTAGTGCACTTTTATTCGAGCGAATTTTTAATCAAACGTTTTATTATAGTGGAAAACAAACTGGCTTATTGAGGGATTTTCGGAATGTAATACTCGGCAAACTATTCCAGTTAACGTGGGTTAAAGTTGGGAATTCAAAAACACACAAAACGGCGCCCGCTTCAGCTATCTTTTTTTATTTGTTCGACTGCTCGCTCGGATGATAGATGCGAGAATATTTCTGTCGTACTCACACCTGCGGCCGGCGATGCGGCGCCGGCGCGGCGGTATGGTGAGATGCGTATACTTGAGTGTCGAATGTACGGGAGCGCAGGATGATTGTTATTTTAGTTAAAGCAAATGCTCAAACACGAAAACATTGTTCAGACTCTAGAAAAAAAAACAGAACTTTAAAATGGGCCTTGTTACAACCGGTAGGAGATACAACGTTTATCGGGTCGTGGGGTCCCGGATACCACCTTTTTATGCAATAATTATGTTTGAGTAGTATTTTGGGACCACAAGAAAAAAGACATGTTAAGGACGTTAAGGTCTTACAGCATTTCATACAAACTTTGAACTCATTTGTTTTCGAAACGAATGAACCGATTTTAATGAAACTTCATACGCATAAGCAGGATAATGATGTCTAAAAAGTTGTCGTGACCAACGGCTTAATGGGCTTTCAGAGGCATGGAGGAAACCAACTGGGCATGTAATGGGTGGTCACCCATCCACAGACCAACCTAGCAAGCACGGCTTAACCTAAAGTTCGACCCGAGCGGCTGTTAATATCCTCCTCCTCGACCCTACCTACCAAATCACCATAATCTCCTAGCGTTTTACCTCTGTTATCTTGTTTCCGTCTTGGCCCATTAAGTTCACTTTATAAATGGGATAGTGTTCAAAGTTAACAAATTGTTTGATCGATTCTCAATCCAGTTCAAACAATCTCAAGTTACCCGCAAGTGCGTTTCAACTTATTTGAGTTGAGTTTGCTCAGTGTTAAGGTGTTGTTACACAAAATACCTGGGGGTTACTATGACGTCTTAGAGCAGAAGTAATTCCAGTGTGGGAAAGAGACAGAGCTATACAGGTCGTCTATTGCCATCTCTTTGCCACACTGGAATTACTCCTGCTTTAGGACGTCATGGTAGGCCTGTGGGACTGAGAGCTTGGGAACTCTAACAAACAAGGAGCGTGGTTTGGTGTCGGCGGCAGAGTTCCATCCGATTTCGGCCATGCACCAAAAGATCCTTGTACAGTTTTATAGGAATAGTAAATTACAAGTCATCTATAAAATCTTAATAAAAACACACATTAGTATGCAACGGAAAAGTTATAGCGGCTGGCTGCAGCGAAATCCGCAACTCTAGTAATACTCCGTGCGGAGAATCGAAAGTCACTAGAACTAATGCTCGCCTGGTAGTCGAACTTAGACCGTTTTTTTTGATCGTACTAAACCTCGTCAATAGCTAGTAAACAATAAAATTGTATAGATTTAAAACACTATAAAATACGCTTTAGAGTGACGTCATTTTATTATACGTACTTATTTTTCGTATTTTTCTCAGCAAACCCTTTCATTTGATCATGCAAGGCATAGAAAAAAACGACTAATCCGTCATGGTCACTAACATTATCATTAACACTAGATACGGTATATTTACCATGTATACAGTTGGTTTTGAGTAACACTAAACATGGTAAATATACCGTTTATAGCAGTGCCGGATTTATATTTATTATGAGTGTAGGCCACTTTATTTCCGCCGCTCCATTACCTTTCTAAAATAATAAGTAATTTACCATTTGTAGTAAGAAAGGCACTACAGTTAAATAAACGAAAGAATTCAGAAAGAGTCATTAAGAAAGGGCGAGCGAAGCGAGCTCGAGATTTTTTGGCACCTGCCTTACTTTGCCGACTTATGCATAACAGTTTCAGAATAAATCAGTAAACTGGACTTCAGAATGCAAACTAGAGCGAGCGAAACAAGCTTGAAAAACTTAGCACTCGTCGGATTTGTATAGATTTTATTTTTACTAACTTACTACTGTATATTGGCGACGTAATTACTTACCCATAAAAGTTTATGAAGAAATAAGACATAAAAATGCGAGAGTAGCGAGCTCGACAACTAAGTACCCCGCTTCGGATAGATTATTTAGGTTTTCTTTTGACCATTAAGCAATACAAATGAGAGAAGCTACTTGAATATGAGGCGGCAGGCTAGAAAATATTTAGTGCTTTTATCAACAAATTGAGCCAGTTCTCGTCGCCCCAGACCAAAGCCTTCTTGGCATAAGGGTAAATAAATACGCCATTGCTTGTATCCACAGTGTCCACGCAGGTAAAACCGTGGGAGATAAATAAATAATAAGCCTGTAAAACGTTAGCCTGTTTCATCACGAAAATAACAAAAGTGTATTTGTTTGAATGTATATCACACATTCAAAGTCGTAAACTATTGAACCGATTTAAATGAATCATTAAAAAAAAATATCATTTAGTAAAATGATCTCTCCGCGGCCGCGGTGGTGACGCTGACCGGACGAGTCACGTAAGAAAATTTTAACGCTAGGGTAAACTATGGTAGGACACGGTGGAGCACACGGTGGAGATCTGCCCCGCGTGGGCGGAGCACCGCCGTGTCCTCGTAGCGGCGATCGGCGGCGGCGACCTCTCGCGTCCGGCCTTGGTTTAATCCATGGTCCGGAGCGAAACGGAATGGGACGCCGCCACCTCCTTCTGCGAAGCAGTCATGCTAGCGAAGAAGGTGGCGGAACGTGAGAGGAAGAGAACCTCACGTCCCAGCCGCCGCGGGAGACGCCTGTGGACGGTGAGCTATGGGCTAGCTCGCCGTCCGTCCGTCTTATGACGACAGGCCGTGTCGACGGCGCGTTCGTGTTCCACGCGTGCCTCAAAGAGAGTCAGCAAACAGGAAGGGGTCCGAAAGGACCGATGCCTGCCAGGGTTGCGGGACTGTTCGAAAGAGATACCGCAGCCCTGGAACACAAAGGGCAAAGGAAGGAACATGGATGGGTTTTAGTCAGTAAAAGTCTGACACTCCCTCCTGCTCAGCCCAGCGGGAGGGGTTATTTGATGATTTCCCATCCGAAAAAAAAAGGGTAAACTAGGGTTATATTTTTTTAAGGCCTTGTGGAGAACATCAGACTATCGGCCCCAATTAGGGTTGTGGGCATGCTCATCATGCCTACAACCCTATGTGTATTAGTATAAAAAAACCACGAGAAAACCAGTGAACTGGGGGCCTAAAAAGAAAGGGGCCTAAAAAGGTCATAACCACAAAGTCCATTTTAAGAATTTTAAATGTTTAACGCGATTCGTATTATGATTCTGATAAAGCAGCCATTTTTCCTCTGAAATCGAGTGAGCTTCCTCTGAAATCTGCCGCCCCTAGGCCGCGGCCTATAAGGCCTATTGACAAATCCAGGACTGGTTTATAGTGTTAATGATCCGTCGTAATCTTTGGGAATCCGACATATTGGATTTAAAGTGACGTCATTTAGCTAACCATCCATTGTCATCCAAACTAATCATGTATGCAAAAAATCAGCTCAATCGAAAACCGGGAAGTAGGTCCACCAATTTTAGTTCCAAATACCGTAATAGTCCCGAAATACGAAACGCGCCATCTAGCGCTATGACTCCAGGACTGGAGAGACCGCCGAAATCGCAGTACATAAGTAAAATCGCAGTAGTAGGTATTCAGTTTTACTTCTGCTGATTTTCAAGGAAACATTCTCCAGCGTTTGTTGCCATTTCTCCAATCTGTTCTGGATATTAGGCCCACCATCACCGACAAGAACAAGCGAGGCTAATATGGTCACGCAAACGGTCGAGTAATTGGTATAGTTAAAGTATAGGCATGACGTCGGCATCAATTTCACGCACAATTGATTGGATGCACGCATGCTTAATTCGGACATGGTGACTATGATCTTAGCTGTCACTCTTGTTAGAGCGGTTTCAGACTGGCGTATTTTGTAACTTATATACCTAAGCTCATACTGCATACGCGCGTACACGTGCGCCACATTACGCGCTTCAAAAAATCCAACGCGATTATTGAAGAGGTAGACAATCCAACAGATTGTGTTCCTTAGGGTTTGCACTTTCATTCAGTACTGATATTGTTCGGTTAACAAATATGTGAAAAAAATAAACACATTAATTATGTTAATATTAATGAAAGGTCGGCTAACTAAAAATCAGCAACCCATTTGCAATATTATGTTTGTTCATGTAATAGGATTGTTAAAAAATATATATAGGGTCTATCTATTCATACACGAAATCTCTTAAGGGGTCATTGTACTCATCATTATGAACAACTTTTACTATGGGACCAACACCGAAAACGCAAAAAAAAAACAGCTGTTCAGTACATTTTGACGAGTTAATGCGATCATATTGTAGGGAACAGCTGATTTTTTTTTCGTGATTGAAAGTGAAAGTTGTTCATAATGATGAGTACAATGACCCCTTAAAAGATTTCGTGTATGAATAGATACACCTTATATATACAGTGTTTTTTTTCCGAAATCAATGAGTTCGATCCTTGGTCGGAAAATTGATTTTTCAAAAATCAAATGGTGCTGTTTTAGTTTTCATCAAAGTCGAGCTCGAGACTCCTTTGACTATTTTTAGCTATTCCTCTTATTTTCGGATTTGGCCATCCACGCCCACTTGGAAAATTCACCCTGTATATTCGGTAGACAAATGGGCCAAGGTCCAAGGTCCAATGGTTAGGCGGGATGTCGAACTATTTATAAATAGCAATTTGCGCCGGCAGATAAATCTTAAAAAAAATATTATTAATTTTATCTGGTTTTCTCACATGCAGGCTGGTGTTATTTTGAAAGAAAACTATATTTTTTTTAGCATGCGACTTAGATATATTCAACATTCAGCAACAAAGAAAATCATTTATATTCCAAAATCAATGAAGAAACTCCCTGTGACATATTTAAATCCAAACTGCGTAAATGGACATGGAATGAAAGAAAATGACACAACAAGAATTTATGAAATCTTCTTTTGGATTTGAAAATGTTGAAATCAATCGATACAAGTTACCGCACGATCTTCTTAACCTCTAGATAGAACTAAGAGGTGAAACTAATTTAAGTTTAACGCAACACAAATTCACACAATCCTTCGACTTGCGAATACACCAGTACCAGTTCTAAGTAGGTACCAAGTTACCAACTCCTTCATAATAACGTGAAGATTTTTTTGTAGGTCGTACATCGAACAATAAGTGGGCGTTACTGATCACGAACATACAACAATTTTATGCTTAAACTGAAGCATTTCATTTAAAGTTGAGCTGATGAGCTACCGAGGCCTATTGCTGCCAAGTCGGCTATTGTTTTGTTATGCGTACACGGAATTATGTTCGTGTAAAGCTTACGCTACGTTATTTTATCCCATCGCGAGTTTCTGTTGACATTTTTTAACGGAAACATAATTTCTATTTTCGGTTACCGAATACTGCCTGGGTGTAGGTAAACGGAACAATTTAATTACAAGCGGGTCATTCAATGAGTTTGGTTAGCTATAGGGTTCAAATCTGCCGTGATTTAGGTCAGTTTGCTAGTATAGTTTATATCAATGTTATGGTATTGACTTTTATCGTATTAGGCCGACATTCTAAAATATTCTTTTTATCGCTTGATTGAACCCGTTACCGATTTGACCTTAGATATTATAGAATAGCTTAGGTATTAGTTCTTACAGAATTTTCAAGAAAATAGTGAAATCTTTAATAGCATTACATCTTATAAAATTGCCATCAATAAGAACTGCCAATACCAGAGGCACCTTCGAGTCTGCAAAAATATTCCTCAAGCGAGTCTAATACACTGGATGTCAGCATAAAAGAAAGGTCATAGCGGCGTGCACTGGTTAAGTTGCCGAGTCCCGACGTTTGCTCGTTCGTTGACTCGCCCTGACCTGCGAGATGTTGTTGAACCACAGCTTAAGGTGACCGGGGCGCGGCGGCAGGGGCGGGACGATCACGCCAGCCCACCAGCCCGCCAAACTCCCGCCGCAGAGCCAACGCACTCTGAACATCGACAGAAACGCGACGCCGCGACACACATCGTAATTTCCATCTCGAGCGCACAAGTAGACTTTGAACCATTTACCAGAGTCGCCATTGTCTGTGTAACCCTGAAGCGTGAACAATGCTTAACGACCTAAAGATAACGCGCGCACAACAAGGTTATATGTCTGTTGTCGCCCTATTGGAGCCAAGGACATCCCGGCACATGGACAAACGCGAAGTTGCCTCTACAATGAAATTGCCAGTTTAAGCTGTTTGTAGCTGTTTCTATTGAGTTAGAAGTCGCACGTGTTTGAAGATTTAGCTCTTACGACTCCTTTATTGTCCCACATTGCTCTATTTCACAAGGTTACATCGGAACTGCAAGATCTATCGCATAAGAGGCGTATATCGTTTGCTACTTGACACGATAACTGCAATATCGTCGTACAACTTCAAGTTGGAATCAAGCTGAAAGCAATTATTTCAATAAGTAGTGTTGCCATTAAAAGGCACTTTGAATGTCAATACAGAAATAGAATTGATTTAAATATCGAGGAGCTCGTGGCAAAATAATAACAGCCGCCCAGGCCGATCTTTAGGTTAAGCCGCGCTTGCATAGGTTTGTCTGTGGATGGGTGACCGCCCATTACATACCGAGTTTTCTCCGTACCTCGTCCCGGCTGTCAATTGTAGATCTTTGACAGTCTTTACAGGTAGTCAGTGTCCCAAAAAGTCTGGCAACCAGTCTTACCACGGGGTTCGTATTACCCAGTACTAACTGGGTTGTGGAGGTCAGATAGGCAGTCGCGCCATGTAAAATACTGGTATTCAGCTGCATCCGGTTAGACTGGAAGCCGACCGTAACATAATTGGGAAAAGGCTAGGCAGATGATGAATCGATATAAATATCGCTAAAAGTCAGGACCACTGGAATATAATTAACTTTGATTGCGGATGATAAAGCATCTGGGTAGCAGTAGCGGAGGGTATTTTTTTGTAAGAGGTAAGCCGGAGTAAGAAAAGAAAGAAAAAAATCTGTAGAATACTGCTAGGAATTGAGTTGTACGGAAGCTTCGCCACTTGCACCTTCACCTGAGCTATTGTCCGCGAACAAAGAGATTATATTTGTTTGCAAATGCAATCGGAATTAAAGTAACTTACTCGTAAAGTTTCTGTTTTTGAACTAGAACTATTGTCCCGGTCCCCAGACAATAGTTCTTGTTTAAAAACAGAAAGTATTTTAAATATCTTCAGCAGCTGCGACAAGACGATTGAATGAACCTTATAGATTTGCAAAGGCTACGCTAGAGAGAGACAGACAACTACAAATATAACGTCATTTTAAAAATACGCCTTATAAAGCCGTGCCACACAGTAAATACTACAAGCTCCCGTACCTCCGTAGTAGTCCGCGGGACCGTGGCTCGGCGCCCCCTGGCGGGCGACGACACTTTTACCCGATAAGCTACTACAACTTTTTGCTCGACATTTTTAATTATTCTTTTCTGAGCGGTTGGGGACTTTCCTTGCAAATTGGCTCAGTGTATTCCTTTACATTTTATATAAAACTATGAACCTTTATAGTTACTGCTGTTAATCGTGTTACATCAGCACAAAGTATAGCTATAGCTATCTCTGCCTCGTAGTGGCTGGCAAGTGGCACGTCCACAGTCTCCGTCCATTATCCGTGTGAATCGTCTAATTGTTCGCTCCGCATCACGTATGCGTTGCTGCCTTCATATTCAAAGCGCGCCGTAACGGAATGTTCATGCTTTGGCACACAATGGCCGCCTTTTGTCCTTCGTTCTAAATTACGAATGAAAACATGTCGTCTAAACTGTACAAAGGAAATATCTGATCAGTATGTTTATATTATATCACCCAAAAAGATCGACATTAAAGTCCTTTTTTGCTCATTTTTCTTTCAACGACATCTACTAACATATTTATTTACGAATAAAGAGTCATCAACCTTAGTTAGTACACTTTTATGTTCTCGCTGAAGCAGTTACAGGAGGTGTCCCACTTCATATAAATTGCTACGCGATGCAATAAGATTATACTGAGTCGTTGTGAATTACGCCTATTCAGGAGTACTCAACTCTATGCGGAAAATGGCAAAGTATTGTCCATGCGAAAAAAGCCTTGGAATAGAATAAAGAGCTCTCAACTAAATCGTTGTGCCGCTTATTACAACTTCACGATATCCCCGCGGAGTCTGCGTTCAAATGCGCGTTCACGCTGAACTGAACTGACGCTACATTTGGAGTTGTTCGTGTATTAAATTCGAGTTATAGTCAACTATATTATTAAAACAGATAATCCGCTGCGAGGCCGCTGTACGTCTAACCTTCAGACGAATTTAGGGTTCATTGTGCCACTTAGTGTAGCAGTCGGTAATTGATGTTCATTATTTACATTACTAATTTGTTTATAGTTAGGATAGATATCATTTTTATTTTTGGATGCAAATTTTCCTATTGCACGTATATTACTGATGATCTGTCATTTACTTAGGTTGCAGGTAGTCAGTGGCCCGAAAGTCTGACAACCAGTCCCAGTTCTTACTAAGGGGTATCGTGTCACCAAGTACTAACGGCCACTGGGGCGTGGAGGTCAGATAGGCCGACCCCAACCTAGTTGGGAAAGGCTAGGCAGATGAATAAAATGACAAAAACTCTTTTCTTGATATTTCATAGATAAAATCTTTTTCAATACACTTTCTTGAAAACTGGTTCTTATCGCACTACGATTAGGTTCAACATGCAATGTATTTCACACGCGTGGATTTTTTGATATTTTTCCGCACACGTGCGGATATAAAAATTTCCACAGATAAGTCCAAATGGGTTCATTGATTATAGCTAGTCTAGTCGGCGGTGATTGTTTTTTTTTTAATCTCTGCTAAGAGATATGCGTCTTTACGGCATACATATTTTTTGAGTATTTAAATTGTTGTGTATTTAATTATTGTTTATAAATAGAATATCATAGATAAACATGATTATTCAAAACAAATATTTACATATAAGAAGAAAATAACATTTATTTGTGTTCTATATTAAAAAATATTTGAATTTTCTTTTTTTCATATTAGGCTGAATAGCTTAACATACCTTTGCTTCTTCTACAACCTGGCGAAAGCAAATCGCGGTTAAATAGATAAATCATAGTTTCGTAATAATTCCTGACAAAAATACTTTCTAGAACGGAAAGTATTTTATTTCTTCGAAAGTGTATTGAAAAACGTCGTTTGATACGCGTGGGGATTTGTTACTGCAGTTCTCGGCTCCATAACACCCTCGCCTACAGCTCGGGTGTTAATTCCGCGCTCGAATGCAATAACAAAGTTTCCCCACTTATATCAAAATGTAGGTACTATAATGAATGAAGAACCAAATAAGTGGAATTTTAATGATTACTTCTCTATTCTGCATTGACCGCGCATATTCTGGGAATAATAATTTCGAAAGCCAATGAAAAGGTTAATTTCGTCTAATCAAGCGGCGCGTCTCAAACATGAATGCATGTTTTTTTGGTAGCTCTGTCCTTCGTCAAATGACTGCAATTCATGAGCCGGCTTATAACGCGCACGGCACTGGGGGGGAGGGAGATATAAATTAAATTTGTAATCAAAACCAGTCATTTGAAATGTTATACCGCTATTTACAATTAATTATGTTATTATTTCCGAAATAGGAAGTGTAAACTCGTGGTGTCCAACGGGTATTTGCATTCAGTAAGTATTAAATAATGTCCCAACATGTCCGCTTCACACGCAGTAGTAATTAATGCTTCTCTGTGGCACAACATTTTGCATTTAGAACTGAATTGAAACTCGCTGACTATTCTCATTGAAAGCTCAGAAAAGTTTGCCTGCACTGCACGGCGGCTGTGAAACATACTAAAGACATCTTTAACTGCGGGTAGTGTGTTTAGTAGTTTCAATTTCCACACGTTCGCAAACAAAGATTTATATAAAGCTTTTATTTGCATTGTTGTTTGTTAAAGTGGGCTAATCGCACGGTGCAGTTTTGCCAGAATGTGTCAGAAACAATGTTAGTATGAGAAATTAATAGTACATTTTGATGGAAGTGTGTGAAGTTTGTCATTGCAATAAAGGCGACGAGGATCCAAATTCTGAAAAATAATATCTTTATTTATTAATTTTTAAATAATTTTAAAAACCGTCGTTTGATAAGTTTGCCATTGCATTCTCGTCCCTATTCATCTCGCCTCGAGCGCAGTGATCAACTTTACCGACTCAAAATACTCAATCAAAATATAATTAAAGTAAAACGGATTACTCGCTAACGTACCGCATTGGTAATATATTTCACTCAAGTTAATTAATCGTTTCTGGTAAATAAAATAAGATCTTAATTTTAGTGAAAACGCGCCGAGACAATATTCCCGCGTTTTGTGCCAGTATCGAGTGCACCGGAAGTCACCCGCGCCACGCCGTCAACACCCGGCCCTTCAGTTTAAAATATCTGAGGATCCTGTGGCAATTATACAATTACCTGGATAAACACGGCCACAGAATTTCGTTAATGGTGCCTAACTTCCTATTTAATCTACTTAAATTAGATAGATAAATAAAATTGAAGAGTCTATTTGTAAGTTCAAAATAACAGCTTTTTACTAATTGCATTTGAAAGTGTATACTTGTAACGAAAAACATTTTTTAAATGTCTGTCTGTCTGTTTGTTGCGGCTAATCTGAAAAGGCAGGACGGATTTTAACGGGACTTTTACTGACAGATAGCTGATGTTATAAATAAGGAGTAACTTATGCTACTTTTATTTAGATTGAGAAGGATTGGGCTCCGACAACTACATACAGACAGTGCAAGCTAAATAAAAGCTGCTAAAAACGAGAATAATTTGAATAAATCCGTAGGCCGAGCCAAGCATCCACCTTAATAGCGTTACACTATGTAGTTGCCTGGCGACCGTCCACATCTCAAATATTAAATACCCATATAGGTGGTTTGCCGCCACGCTATCACATTTCCGTTAACCACTTCGGTAATTTTCAGGCAACCTGTTTCAATTTCATTTAAAGCAATTTTACTATCGCGATCAACACAAGGCACTTTATCGTCCCAAGTAACATCGGTGAGTAAGTTACCAGCTCCCGTTCTAAATACATATAAACATATATATATATATGTATATATATCTGTGTCAAATTCGATAGCACTGAAGCTCTACGAAATAATCTAGGCAAGATTCCCAAATTAGTTTAAACTTGGTCCTGAAGTCAACTCGGTTTCTAGCGCCGGCTTAATTGCTAACTAGGACTTCGAAATCAACATTATGATTATTTTGTAGTTATAGTTGTCCACATCTTTACGCGGTGTATCTTATTCAAATATCCTACTCCCCTACAACCCGTTTTTTCCTCGGGGCTTTTTGGCCTCGTACAGGACTAATTTCATTGTTGTTGTTCTTTTTTTATGTTTACTTAAAAAAAAAAAAGAATTATAATTTTGTTATACTCCTACCTATTATAAATGTAACCATTTTTTTGTGTATTTTGTTCTGTGCGGACTAATAAATACTTTTTCTTTCATTCTTTCTACTCAAAACTTCCTGCTTCTTCAGAGAAACATGTCCAAAGATGCTGGGGATTCTGATCAATGCCTGCGTAATGTTTGCGAACATTGAAAAATTAAACTTATGGTTTTATTTTTTTTAATTAGTACACAAATATACTATACCACATTATAATAATATAACACCACGCCCGTTATCTCCAAAGGGTTAGGCAGAGATGTACTAGTACACCCAAGTTTCACCCGCTATGCTTAAGTTCTAAGTAATAGGGGCGATCCTATATCGCTATCAATCGGGCACTAATCTTATGGATTTGTCGCTCGGTTGATGGCATGACCGTGGCGGGTACTGACAATGGCCTGATGGAAAAACCCAAGAACACTTCGGCTGACCTGGGGAATCAAATGAACTTGTATCTAATACACCTCACTAGACTAACGAGACCAATATCACTGCATAGTATAAAACAAAGTCGCTTCCCGCTGTCTGTCTGTCCCAATGTATGCTTGGATCTTTAAAACTACGCAACGTATTTTGATTCGGTTTTTTTTTAATACATAGAGTGATTTAAGAGAAAGGTCGTGATTATATAAAAAGCGAATATGTACTGTATACTGTGTGAGGAGCTCGTGGTTAAATAATAATAGCCGCGCGAGCCGATCTTTACGTTAAGCCGTGCTTGCCTAGGTTGGTCTGTCGATGGGTGACCACCCATTACATACCGAGTTCGCTTTGTACCTCAGAAAGCACGTTAAGCCATTGGTCCCGGCTGTCATTTGTAGATCTTTGACAGTCGTTACAGGTAGTCAGTGGCCCACCAGTCTTACCAAGGGGTATCGTACTACGCAGCACTAACTGGGTTGTGGAGGTCAGATATGCAGTCGCTCCATGTAAAATGCTGGTATTCAGCTGCAACCGGTTGGACTGGAAGCCGAGCTCAATATAGTTGGGAAACGCTAGGCAGATGCTCATATCAGTGATGGATTGTGAAGTTGATGGTAAGTACTAATAGTTATTCTTATTGCAAATACCTTGACGGTTGCCGAAAAAAAAGTCTGATGTGAAGGATATTATATTTTAGAACGAACTTTGCGTTTCTTGGACCTGAAACTGTCATGTATCTTCATGTACCACGGCTGCATTTTTTTATGTGACAGTCTCATTTAATTATAGTTTTGCTCAAAGTAAATTAGAAAGTGCGGACTGGTGCGGAACCTTCCCAATATTTTAAGTTAGGCTGAGGCTAACATTTTTTTCCAATAAACTCGTTTAATTGAATATATTACTATTCAAAGAGATTTAATACTAACGAAGTAACAAAAGTCTATAAGAAATCGTAAAATGAATATTTCCCGAATTTCTCAATCATTGGCTGAAAAGCGGCTGACATGCGGATAAATTTAACTCTTATCAAATAACATTGACCAACTAGATCGGCCTTTTGCACCATTTAAAGTGCGACTGAGCGGAAAGATAATCCATAACATTTAACACCTATCTACGAACCATGGAACTAAGCTACAACTTTGTAGCCCATAGTATTTAGATTCCACAAATGTAGCTTGATTCTTCCGAGGCGAAACAAAACACGATGCATAAAAACCAAAAAAAATAAGATTCGACGAATCGACATAGCGGGAATGACTCTTTAATTCTACATTATCGAATAAGGATGGCGACAAAAACATGTGCGAATTTGCGCATTATTATTCAATTGTCCAATTATAACTGATTTCCAACATTGCAACAGGTGGTAGGTACCCATTAAAGCATACAGGGGACGCACAGACGGTACCTAACCATTTATGCGTCGATGTCCATTTCACCTTGTTTCGATTCGATGCTATTTTCAACTCAATCGTGACACTTAAGTTCCGAATATTGACGGACCAACAAAAGCATTCCTCGCATCAATCAGCTGTTGCGCAATGATAACGCTTGTGAATTAATTCACTGTCGTGAATTCTGTGCAAACCGTGCCCAGAATTCATGGTACTGAATTAATGGAATGCTTTGTAAAATCATTTAATCGACACTCTGCCACACTAAAGGTGTTGCAGATACGGTAGCCAATCCAATGACCAAGCTGGAATGTTTCTCCCGTTGTTGTTACACCATTTAATTAGAAACACCATTTTACTTATCGTTTCGTGAGTTTTCGTACCGTGATATAATAATATCACGGTACGAAAACTGGCTATACCCATTATATACCTTCCTCAAGAAAAATAAAATGCAAAAAAATTGTTTCTAATACGACTAATTGAAAATTAGCGCGTTCAAATAAACAAACTCTTTAGCTAATAATTTATTAAGTAAATATTTTAATTTAATTAAAATATAAAATAACGTCCGTCAATGCAGAACGGATTGTTCATGGGCTGTGCATAAATCAGATTTCTTTAACAAAACTGTGACTAATTTTGGTCTTCCGACTAAAGAGACCATTAGAAGTTTTTGGACAGAAATAGAAACATGCTAAGTGATACTCCTTATTTGGAAAGTAAATAAGTACTTAGGAACTGCACAGAAAAGCAGTTCTGTATGTGCGATAGTTTATTACGATAACCTCTTACAAATTGCATATAAAACACATTACCTTCTCTAAACTGTCAGTTTAGAGCGCCAGCAAGGACATGAGTATGCAATAAGCGCAGAGAGAACACACCAAATGCGATTATTTTCTCATATTTCCGATTTCAAGAACCCGTATATGAGTCCGTGAGGTAAGCATTGATAGAATGTACCCAACTTATCCCTGTTATTTATTGTTATCAAAGCTAAATGTTTTTTTTTTCCAATTTACGAAAACCCTCGTTATAAAGTTAAAAAGACTTACGGAGTTTCTATACTTTCTTTACCCTGGTTAAAGTACCTGTCTACCTGATATTCGTTTTAAAATAAGCGTAGGTTTTTCTAAATCTATATCTATATCACTTATGTTCAATGAAATGACGAAATAAAAGCTTTGAAAATAAATAACATACGTCAAAGAAAAAGATTCGTCGAAATATGTTTGCAGTATGCTAGGCGCCTGTTCCATCCCGATAGAACAATCGAATACCATTTAAGACCTCAGTGGACTGGCGCAGATGGTAGGGGACTGGAGAGTCTCGTCTAACATTTTTATCAATGATTTTTGAGGGAATGAGTGATTCTTTCAATGAATTCGGTGATATTTGCAGACTGTGAGATGAGTTGTCCAAGTATCTGAGTGGTGTCTGACTGTTTTAGTGTCTCTGTATCTATCTATTACAAAACAAAACTTCATTTTAACTTTGTAGACCAACATTTGATTTTAGAATTCAATTAAATTGATATTTTCTTTTTACACGAAGAAAGGAAAAAAATAAACCAAGATGAAATAAACTAAAAAAAGGGAATTAAATTGTTTACCAAATTGTCAAACTACGTCAAATTTTGCACACAGAGTTTATAACCTGGATTAACACATAGGATATTTTTTATCCCGGGAGTATGATCCCGTGGGACAATTATCGAACGTCACGCGGGCGAAGCTGGTTTTATATAAAATATAAGTTTTACTTTCAGTAATAATTTTTCACGTTTACATCGACAAAGCTGAAATAAACGTGCTAGAGAAAAATATTTTTAATGCTGAAACGTTGAGTGAATTTCTAGAAGCCTTGGGAAATTTCCACGGTGTACCGCAGCTATGCAGGTAAGCCGCAAGTCGTGGGAGCGTGGAATGCGTCGTTGCGGTATGAACTTCTAGAACTATGCCATACATTTTCTTTATTAAACTGATATATTTTATCACATAATTATGGACCTAGTGGCATACAATGATCGTAACCTGTTGTAACTAGGTACCTAGTGAAAAAATACTTTAATGTCTACATTTATTTATTTAAACACATAAGTATCCAGTGTTTGTTTTTTAATATTGAATTGAATTAGTTGACTGCCTCGTTGGTCTAGTAGTGTCAAGCGCACTGAGCCTGAGGTCCTGGGTGCGATTCCCGGGTCGGGCAAAGTGGTATTGGGGTTTTTCCGCCATTTCTCAGTAGCAGTCACGGAGTCGGGACTTGTGCCCGTTTGATGGCAATAGTTTCACCTCCTATTACATGGGAATTGAACATAACTGGCAAAATTCGGGTGTACTTATTAGGTACACCTCTGCCTGACCCTTCGGGGATTAATAGGCGTGATGTTAGGTTGTTAAATTAGTAAGATCAAAAGAGATTTAGATACTGTAGCGTGGCTATCAAAAGAAATGTCATGGAAAAAAGTAATCCTATTCTTAGGAACGCTTTTAAGTGACATAACTGAAAAGATTTACATGTCACACTAGTGCTGACATCAACCAGTTCCCTCTTGCAAGTAGATTAGAATACATTTTGTACTCGTTGGCTTTGGTCTATAACAAGTTTATTTAATTGTCTTTGGTTAGAGTGAAACTAGATAAACGTATTTTCTATCTAACTTGACGCTTCCAAAAGCTTACTACTGGAATCGCTTTGAAATTTTCAAGTTCATAAAGTATAGGTAATAAACGGGGTGGAAGAGTCACCACCCCGGTAACGGTTGCCACGTATTCAGTACATCATTCGGAGCCCCTCCCCACATAGATATACTTCATCGGTTATTTAAAAAAGAAACAGCTGTACCATACATTTTGACCGTGTAGTTATTGCACTTTTGTACGAAACAGACGTTATTTTTTTAATAACCAATGAAAAATTTATCGTTTTCGCTTCGGTGTCTCTACCACCTCGTATAAGTAAGTACATTATGTTATGTAATATCTAAGTAACATAGGTACATACATTTCCTGCGGGCGGGTGTTAGTTCCGCCGTGAGCGGCAGCGGCTGTTGGTTCCGGCTTTTACTGTTCGGTTTCCGCAGAAATTCAGGGCTGATCACGACCTGCAAACAAAATAAAATTAATAGATGTGGATACTTTGAACGTCGGTTCATTATTCCCACTGCGGGCAAAGGCCATGTTACTTCTATTCACCAAAACCAATCCAATTTACTTCAAAGAGAGACACTCGCCCAGGTATCTCCTTCGTGGTATGCAACGGCCGCACCTAGCTGTGTCAGGGTGTCAATCTTGCGGTTTACGGACCCAACGCTCTCTTAATTAGCTGCATAGGTAAATTAGTTACTTTTGATCACGAGAGAAACACACATACCGATAACTAATCGCTATCCATTTTTAAGCACCACTATACTTTTACATATTCATAAACGTTCGCTATTTGGAAATACGAGGCTAATTTCAAACAAGGTGCCGCCCGAGCCGCATTAAAGCGCAGGCCACACCGCCAGCAGGCGGGCGGGCCAGCGGAGGAACGACAGCGTTTCACCTCTTTTCATACTTTGGTTCACACCGCAAACTATCGAGAGAGCCGAACGATGTATGAAAAGGGCGTCGTTCGCGTTCGTCGCTCGCACACCCGCCATCGTTGCTGGCTGTGTGGCCTGAGCTTTATCCATGAAATGTAAACACATTTGCATGGATATCCTACAATGCATTGTACCAGTATTTATTGATTAATTGCTTGGGGCAATGCAATTTCCTATAAGCTCCAGGTAGAGCCGCTTTTTAAACGTGGCGCTCGTTTATTTATTTAGTAGCTGAGTGTTTTAGGAAGTTTAACCGTTGTTCAATATTTCGTTATCGTGTATGTTTCGATATTGTTCATGAACTGTGCCTTAATGAAAAATAGTTTCGATACTGTAGGTACCGGTGTGTAGCGTTCGATAGAAAAAGATTAATTTAATATTGCAAGTAGCCTTTGAATAGTATTTGTTGCCGGTTTTCGGTATAATAATTCACGATAGTTTACATTACCAAAGAGACCTACAGAAAACAGATTCTAATCTTTAACAGTCATGATAAATATGTATACCTAGGTTATTTAGATAAACATGTGTACCTACACGTGTTTATCTAGTTGCTGTTTTCAATAGTGCGGGTCAGGTTACACTCACTTACTTTGGTGAGTTACTGATCTACATACGAAGAAGAAGAAGGATCATTATCTCAGCTGCTTATTACGGGTTCATTAGATGAGTCGCTTATTAGTTACAACATAGATATATCAGATATTATAAAGACTGCGGATAGGTACAGAAGCGAAGGCGCAATTTAAATATAAAAACACGTGGTGACAGGCTTGAAAGAGACATCGTGGTTTTGTTGAAAGGGTTTTTGTTTTAAATATTGATATATGAAAAACCCAAGATACTAACACTCAGCGTATCAAAAACGTCCGCAAAACAATCTGCTCAATTTCGAATTGTGTGCAATTTTATTGTGTGCTGCACTGACGCTAAACGGAAGTAACGAAGTTTCCTCTAAAAAATGACGTCAAGAACTTTAAAAAAGAATTTGTGTGGTATACAACAACTAAAAAACCAGACTACTGTAAAATCACGCTCTAATTACATTCGGGGTTTACAAGGTAAAATCGACTCTTGTGGAAGTCGGTTATAATCGTAATACATTACGAGTATAACCGACTTCCACAAGAGCCTATATGTTACCCGGGTCATAATAACTAATCGATTGACACCTTATTCATTAAACTCGGATGAATGGTTTAGGCGCTACGGAGAAACATGCGTAAATACATACATACATAGACAGCTAAAATCGTAACCCTTCTTTTTGGCTTCGCCGTAGTCGGGTAAAAAGGATTAAACAACTTTACTTTTTTTGTTCCCGTTTTTTAGTTTAGTAATGTAAAAGGTTTCGCAGACGACTTAACGTTTCTTATTATATGATTTATATGTTTTTTTTCTTCATCACGAAGTTGAGGTATACCTATAACTGTGTGAGGTGTCGACAGCCCTTGAAAAATAATATCGAGGTTGATGAGATATCTGCTTCTAAAGCTGTAACAAATGTCCCCCCCCCCTCTAACTTCTAAAGTAAGTAAAAAAAAAAATCCATTTAAAAAAAAATACTCCAAACACATGAATGGTGGTTAGAACTGTGAACAAAGGCGCGCAAGCCGAGCGAGCGAAGCGTGCGGTGCAGTAGGTTGCATCAAATGGCTTACCGAAGTCGCTCCAAGGAGCTCCTGTTCTTCTCATGTAGTGCTGTCACTTCATGAGAAGAACAGGAGCTCCGTGGAGACGTATATTTTATATTATATTTACTTTTGGGGATTTAATGGGGAATCTGTAAATTTAATGGCGCTAGCATAGCTTGTACCTAGCATCGGCACTGGTTGAAAATCTGTCAATGTCATTTTATATTGCAACATAGCTTGACCGCATTGGTCAGACGTTTCCATAGCTTAATCCCAACGAAGCTATGGAAACGCCATCAGCTACAATCAGCTTCGACCAGTTTGCGTTTTAAAAACAACTTTATGTGGTCAGTGTAAGTTCGAATTCGTGTTTAGTCAATCAGAACTTGTGATTTTCAAGTGGAAACTATTGCTAGCTTTGTTAATTTTCTTAATCCTAATAGAGCTTCTAATAGAGTTATTAACATGTGTGGATAAATGTGAGAAACCCACGTTTACGAAGGTCGAATATGCTATCCAAATAAAGCGAGTAGGGATCGCGATGATAATTGGGGTTAATGAGCGAAACAAACAAATTCAAGTATTAGGAATCGTTACGTAATACTAGCTTATTTTTATTTTTGTAATTAATTGCAGCTGATAAAGTTATTTAATCAAATTTTGGTATCCAATCTGTAATTGTATCTTATCTGTCACTTACTCACATAATTTTATTAGGATACAAGTGTACAGTCGAACATATTTCCAGGTAAATTCCTACTTGCTACACACACATTACACCATTTACTTCTAATGTAAATTTAAATTATTATAAAATTAGGCAACATTTCTCCAAAGAGTTATGATATTAAAACTTTTATATCAGTTCGTACGTTGGAGGTTGGTGCCTCTGATGTTTCAGAGTACCTACCTACACTCATCTCTGTGTAACAAACCTGAGTGCTTTTTTTAGAGTAAAAATATGGGTGTAAAATTCTATTTTTTTTTGTTTTTTTTTTTTTTGCCAGCCACTACTGTCACTATTGAAATTGACATACATCACGTCCATATTTTATTCGATAAAGTATTCGCACCTAAAAAGCCTATATAATTTTATTTAGAAATTGCGGGCGTTTTATTTTATCTTATTTCCAAGAGGTCTTTGAACTGTTTATTGGAAATGTAAACAGAACGCAATCGATGTATGATACTTTTTGGTTATTGTCTCTGGATTTTTTTTTTCAAGTAACTGTCATTAGGTCGCTATCTAATAAATTACTTTTCTTTAATTTTGTCTCTTCATTACATTAAATTCATCACTGTTCACTAATGGGGCAACGCTAATAGATATGCATGGCAGGTTAGCAGCGCACTTAAATAAGTTAACGAGTACCTAAAGTTCAGACAAACAACGAGGTCCGCACAGCACAAGGAGCTTAGAAACTACTAGGTTCATAAGATCCTCCCCTACTATCATATGAGAGTTCTATAACTTACAAGAGCACGAGCACGAGTTTAGTGTAGTAATGCTTTAGTCGTGCTACGCTCTTGTTCGGGATATGTAGAAATATGTTTTAGAAAAAGCCACTCGGCTTGGCTCGAGTTGTACAGTCGACTCTAACGTGATTCAGGGATTGAAGATGCAGATTTTCCGAGAAACACGAGCTGAATGGTTTATTGTACAACAACATTGTAATTGACATTGCAATTAAAATTATAAACTGTGCTAATTTTCGTGGCGATAGCTTTAAATATAGCTGATATAATCGACCGTGACACACGAACGGATGAACGGGTACCGTCCTCGATGGTTCCTTTTTGTACCTACTATATTGGTACGAAAGTCTAAAAATGGCTCGTTTTTCAGTAGCTTTCATTGGTTTAAGTTAAACTAAGATGGGGCAGGATAACAGCAAAATATGTGGTAGGGGCTCTGCTTTAAGGTGGAAGCGTAAGGGTGGCCCGCAAAATTCAAACTTGCAACGTTTTTTCGCAATTTGCAATGCGTCAGGTTGTATGTTGATAAAAAATGAGTCGCGCAAGTAACACGTACGTAGTAACAGAATTGTAATCTTTAAAATCTAATAATACAACCCTCTAAGTTCATGTAGCCCCAT
Organism: Eugnorisma glareosa; assembly: GCA_947578425.1. Taxonomy (NCBI): domain Eukaryota; kingdom Metazoa; phylum Arthropoda; class Insecta; order Lepidoptera; family Noctuidae; genus Eugnorisma; species Eugnorisma glareosa. The sequence goes on from OX387957.1 coordinate 28,616,958, forward strand.
TCAATAATTATTTCATGAAAAAGTCGTTCAAAGGGGTTAAATGAACTTAGAGGGTTGTATTCATGATTGTAAGTTTGTAACTACATACGTGTTACTTGCGCGACTCGTTTTTCATTAACATATAACCTGAAGCTGACCTGCAAATTACAAAAAACGCGAGAACATTTGTATTTCGCGGGATACCCTGACTTAAGAGCACGAGCCACCTTAACTACTAATTTTACTGTAATGATTCTTCATTACAGTAAATAAAGAAAATGTATATCCATTTGAACGAATAAATATTGCAGTCGATTTAATACATATGAATGCTGATGCTCTTATCAATATTACGTGCACCCACCCAAATAACTTTTCTAAGAATCTCCTTATACCCTTTAGAAGCCAATTTTTCAATAAACTGATACTAAAAGAGCAGTCAGGGAGGAGAGGTTTATTTATAATGCGTGGAATGTTGAACATTTTTAAGTTAGAAAAACTATTCTTTTGAATATTACTTGTTTGCAAATAGAGCGCGTGCGGTAAAAATGGAGTGGTTAAAAATCTATGAGATATTTCTATTGTAATCTTATGATTTTTTTAGAAAAAAATATTATAAAGCGATTGAATCGGAATCAAAAATCTAAATGTTTTATTTCTCATACGTAGGCCTACATGGGCACTTATAAAACGTCGAGAATAGGTGCACGGTTCAGGTTGGTCGTTTCCTATGGAGAAGAACCGGCAAGAAACTGGTTTCTCTTTACTCTAACATTATTTGTTTTAACAATATTATCATGTTACAAGGGAGCGTAGGCCTGACAATAAGTCATTGCTTACTACACAAAAAACAAGATAAAAAGTTATCAAGCATCTAGGAATCTACAAGGCCACAAAGGAATCTACATTCACAAACAATCGGTAAAAAAATAAAATAAACAAAGGTAAGAAAATATAATAATAAAACTAAAAAGAAATGAAAATATTTATTTTTATTTTTATAAAAGATATATCAAAATGTTAACTCAAAAAACGTTTAGAGTCAGAGCAAAATTCAGCGAGAGCAACGTGTGCTGTAGGTTCTCAAAACTTGGAGTCACAAATCCGAGTCACATTAAAGTTTAACACACATGAAACCAACAAACTACCGCTGAATTCTATAACTTTATATAACAGAATAAAAAGTTCCTGCAACATAATATACAGTTCGAAATATTCCATTTTAACATTTTGGATCATTTAGAAAAGCTGCATATTTAAGTCCGCGCGACGCTAGATAATTTGAATTCATTTTGCGTGTAAAAGTAAAAGCAAATTATGCAAAGCATGTTTTAAAATTAATTAGTCTGACTGCGGGTGCGTCGCCGCCATACTGATGATGCTCGCTTTAACAGCTTTTGGAGAGTAAACATTAACCCTATACAGTAGTGTGTGGTTATGCCATCGTGAATTTTTCAATAGCATCCGTGAGTCTGGTCTGTGCCTGGTTGCTGAGAATAGGCTCGTCCCATATTACATGGGAATTAAACATAACTGGTGAAGCTGAGTGTACTATTAGGTATACCTCTGCCTAACACTTCAGGGATTATAGGCCTGTTATTTATTTATTGACACACCAACGACTTATTCACTAAATCATTACTTTAAATATATTCTATTTAACAGCTTTGCGGTGAATGCGTCACTTATAGTTGTGCACAGCACTTGTATAATCAATAATAAAAATGGAAATATATGATACTAACAAAATTAAAATTCACAAAGTTTGCATTGAGTTTAAAATGTGAAGTAGTTAAATTAAATTACAGTATAATTAAAAAATTAAAAAAAACAACATCAATTTAATTGGAATAGAAAAACAATTATAAATTAAAACTATAAAACAAATAAATTAGGACAAAATTATTACATTAATTATAATTCAAATTAAAAGAATAGAATAAATTGAAATTTGAGTTCAAATATTAAATTAAATTGTACAGTATTAAATACATTGAATGGAGTCACACAAATACACAGATAAACATTTTGTAACAGAATTAAACAAACAAATCGATCAAGAACTGAGGACGTATCGTCTGAATTCATTCAGACTGTTCCAAAATATGTCCAAGTTGTTAATACGCGTGATCAGCTTATTGTAGCTAGACAAAAACCGGTATAAAAGTGGCGGAACGACCAAGATTAGTTCTATTTTTAGGCATTTTAAATGTTTCTGTTTTAAAATTGGATCTGTATGAGGTACGGCTGGACACATTTATACTGATCTCCGAAACCAACTCCGGTACATTCGCCAAATTGTGGAGAGTCTTATAAAGGAAAATTAAATCTGTGCACCTTCTTCGTTGCTCCAAGTCCATCTTGAAATGACAGAGCCTTTGAGGATAATCAGCTTCGCGATCACAAGTCTGTGATCTGTAGCGGAAGTATCTCGTAATTTTTTTTTGGATACACTCTATTCTGTCGATGTGGACACGATACGCGGGATTCCATACAGGAGATGCATATTCCAGTATACTCCTTACCAGAGAGTTATAGAGAACCACTAGGGTGCCACTTGACCGGAATTCCTTGCAAGTTCTTTTTACAAATCCTGACATTTTATTTGCTTTGGTGACAATAGTGTTAAAGTGATTTATAAAGGATAGTTGACTATCAATTGGACTCCCAAATCACGAATGGTATCGACTTTCTGAAGAGTTATGCCGTTTAAGTGATATGCTGAAGGCTGAATCAACTTTTTCTGTTTAAATGTTATATGATAACACTTTACGGCATTGAGAGTCATCATGTTACTATGACACCACTCATGTATTGCGTCCAAGTCTTTCTGAAGCAAAGCAATGTCGGTACTCGATTCAATTTCCTTGTATAGTTTTAGATCATCCGCAAACATAGAGCATTTTGAGTTTTTAATGGAGTTTATGATGTCGTTCACAAATACCAGGAAAAGAATAGGACCAAGATGCGATCCTTGTGGCACCCCCCTGTTATGTTATGTATAACTACGTATTCTAACACAACAAAACCAAAGGCACTGGGCGATTGGCTATTCAGTAGACGACAGTGTAGTGCATACTTCTTAGTCAATATCATTTCCAGCTGAGGGTACTTTCAAATCGTCCGCTTTTTGTAAGAGCTACCATAGACTATATCATCCTGATATTGTTACATCTATTTCATCTATTAAAAATCGTCTATTTATGTAGTCGTAGATCATGGCCTTCTCGGGTTAGAGGTAAACATATCATCGAAATGTTGGTCCGTAGACATTTACTCATGATGTTTTCCTTCACCGTGTTGAGAGCAGTGATGATATCTTTCATATAATAGAATTAGGGTAGGGCCGACTCTTCTTAAAGCGAGACGGCTTGTGTCTCAGAAGAGACAGAAGCGGGAATATTATATACTGATTATGTTATGGTCTTCTCACTGAGACTATTTCGTTCGGATACGCATTTGAACCCATCTGGGGATCTGACGCAGGTTTCATCTGTTTAGATTCGACTCCTTATACAGCGTGTAACCGAAAGGGTATAATCATATGGAATACTGTGGTACGGACCATCATACTGAACAACTTTCTCTATGGGACCACCATAGAAATCGTAAAAAAATAATCAGCTGTTCTATACAAAATTTCAATACCTACTCGACCCAAATGTATGGGACAGCTGATTATTTTTTTACGATTTCGATGGTGGTCCCATAGAGAAAGTTGTTCAGTTTGATGGTCCGTACCACAGTATTCCATATGATTATACCCTTTCTGTTACACGCTGTATAGGTATGGTACAAGCCGCATTTATGCAACATGTTTCAAATTACAAAATTCCACAAACTTCGGACTTGTTTGATAGTTGCTTGATACGGGTAATTGTGACAAATTAAATGTTTACAATACGAATCATACGTATCTCTGGTTATACTTATAATAGAAAATAATAAATTAAAATCTGACAGATACGCAACGTTGCGTAGGTTGCGTATCTGTCAGAGTCTAGCACAAAATACTAAGTTATAAAAGGAACTCTTGTGTCAGGATTTTTGTAATCTAGTTCCCTAAAGGGGTTAAATGGGGGATTAAATTTTGTATGGAACTATAAAAATTTTGCCAGTGGGTATAATAACTAGTTCTTGCTTCTCATTATATGCAGCTGATAAGGTAGCCTGGTTACATATAATCAGTATTATTCAACTAGACAGAACGTCCGTAATGCTTGGGTCACAATAAATTGTCGTGAACTACATCGAAATATAGAGGGACGGCAAGAGCGCGCCGGCCACGGCACGTGTACTGGTCGTCGGTAAACGATCGCCGGAATGCTTTAGAATTCGTCGGCAGAGCGTGCAGGTAGTAAATATCGAAAAATATCGTTGGAATCGTGCTTTATTCTGCTTGAATTACGACGTTTATCACACGGTTAACCCCAGTCAGCCAGGGGAATGACTTCTGAAGATCGTGATAGGTATGACTGGCTATACAAACTCAAACTCAAAGCATTTATTTCAATTAGACCATAACAGGCACTTTTGAATGTCAGAAAAACAAAGGCATAGCTACAGTCACAGACACAAGGCATAACTTGTGAAAGTACTGACAGATACAGCTCGAATATAAATAATTCTGTTTTATTCAACCTTAATTATAAAGAAAACCTTTATCTACTAACGCCATCGTATCATATCGTGAGGAAACCAGCATCCCTGAGAGATATTTCTCGACGGAATGTAAAAGCCAAGTCAGAGGCCCATGGGCAGCATAAAAACTGTGACACCAGGTTAGGCACTAACCAGACGATAAAAAAATAAAAATCGTATCATAGTCGATCGCACAGCACAATTACATATTAATTCCTCGTTTCCACATCTCGCAAGATTGCATACAGTTTTACAGTTCTCATTGTCTTTCTCCATTTATCTTTTCTTCTTTAAGTTATTGAGACTGTCAGGTATTATATTATTACTTCGAGCATCCATAGGCAATGAGTTAATACCCACGAAGCCCGACATTGCGCGTTCACAGCGATTTACCGCCGCGCGTAGTTTTACAGGCTTATGGCCGACTCGTCACTGACACTTTCTCAAGCTAATTATTTTTTTAATGATTTTTTTTTGCCAGCTACTGCTTTTTGTTACTGTGCTATTAAGTTGAAGCTCTTCGTGCCTATAAGACGACCATACATTCACTTGATGATGATTCGATATGAGAAATCTAATTACGGTTACTGATAAAGTCTTGAAATTAATTAGAGTTATAGGGTTGAGATTTTACTAAATTTACAAACAGAATGTACATACAATATTCTAAACTTACTAACAGAATGTACATACAATTTTACTAAACTTACAAACAGAATGTACATACAATTTTCTTTAAAAAATTTTTACTTATTCAGGTTTTATTTCATGCTCCATCCATTTTATCAGACGGTGTGTGCAAAAGACGTCAACATTTTGTTATTATCTGTAAACGTGTCAGACATGCTTGCTGGGTATTTAACGTACCTACAATATTGAATAAAATCGTTTATCGTCACAAGTTGATTGCTTATTGGCTGGTTGGCAACATGGCAATTTCAATTATTTTTTTCCAAGCGTGTCATGCATTAGCAGAAAATATAGGGTGATGGGTCATCGACGCACAAACTGCCTCTACGAATTCAGTAGGTACATGATTTTACCACACAGTACTGAAATGTTGTCGATTATTACAGAGAAAATCAGCTGTTCAATAAATTTTGACCAAAGCGTCGTATCCAAGTAAAAGATTTCACTTATTGGATATACTTAGGCGTATTAACTTGATAGGTAATGAATGACTAATTACCAAATTATTTTCGGTTTAAAAAATACTAACTATAATTTTTTTATAACCGATGAAAAATTTTACGCTGTGGTCTACAATCATGCGCTGTATTCATGTTCACAGTTTGTACGTCGAGTCTCTTAGTTACAACGTGAATATTAACAAAATGATCCACAATAAAAAACAATAATTATATTATAAATAAGCTTGTGCTAAATTTATTTTTCACCGAAAACTGCCAGTTGAGCCTTAAGGTACACGCCTGACCTTCCCAGTCATGATGATAAATGTCCTAGGCTAGGAGAAGCCAAATGAGACTAGACCGCCTTTTGGCTTTTGCCTACCTGAGGCGGTAGACCTACATATTGTACCTACTATGCCAATGGCTATAAAATCCGAGCACTTCATTAAAACGTATTTTAAAAGCCTCTCGCCCACTGCGTATCTAGTCTCCGGTTACCCGGCTTAACCGTCATAGTACACCACGTTTTATTAAACACCACAATGATATTATTAATGATCTAATATTTAACTGAAAAAAATCCTACTAAAATCTAACCAAATAAGTAGATGAGACAACCGTTGGTTTTAATATACAAATAATTACGATAAAGAAAACAAAAAGCGGCCATCTATTAGCTGCCGAGTGCCGACACGTCACTGTTCGTGCTCCAGAAGGCCACGTGGTTTCACAATGTCTCGTTTCTCAACCCCTAAGCAGAGTCGGTGTTAGGGAATCGTGATCGATTTTCGTCGTTTTGGCCACCCCCGAATCCGCCCGCCCGCCCACAGCCTTGCGAGTGAAAGGGAATTGGGTAACGGATATCATGAATTATATACATTAGTTTGCGAATAATACCCTCGTATACCACACAACGGTGAAGGGTAATGAACCATCAATAAAAATTACTAATACCGCTGCAGGAAATTAAACGCCTTAATTTACTGTGTATTGGGTACTAGAAAATACGATAAGAAAGCCGTGAGTCGAAAACAGGCACTTAATTATAATAAACAAGGTAATTTATAGTACTAAAAATAGAAAATAACGTCTATTAGACCACGGATTTACATAAATTCTACTCGTTTTACAACAGTTATTACGGTATTATAGAAAATACAAAGACACAAAGACTAAATATTGTAGAAATATAACACAGCAAGGAACATAGAAAGTACTGACAGAAATATTCAAGAAACTAACACACTGCCAATGTATGTCGAATGGAATGGAGAATCCGACAATGCACATAGTTGTCAGTTAAACAAGATAGAAAGATTTACATTATTCGATTGAGGTGAAGAAGATACACAATTGCATACACCGCTTGACTTCTTTGTGGAATCAAACACAATATCGGAAAATAAGTTTCTCGTGTAGATATTGCCGTCTCGGGGCATTCTTGTTTATAGAGACGGTATAGCTCCTTGATGTTACTCACAATAAGCGATTCTGAGCGAATTAGAATTTTATTCCTCTAGGTGTAATAACGTTATTATTATCCGGGATTTTAGAAAAGCTTAAATCTATTTGTATGCTATTGCTATGTGTCGTTAACGTAATTCATTAGCCCTCACAGTGTTGGTTCCAAACGTATTATTTATACAAAACATGCCTTTATTTACATACATAGAGTATGCCTCCATTCAATCAGGACGTCTTTAGCTATGATCAATTCTCAAATCCTGTATTGAGTTCCATTTGGATAAGACAGATATACATGAAGCATTCAGGGTTAGGTTTGAATGCGAATAATACTAGGACAATGTACGACAGATATCCCTATCTGACGATATTAACAATGTTTGAACTTGCAGCTCACGCTCAGCTTTTTTGTGGTAATAAGGATGAATATTTACGCTTTGGGCAAAAATTAATAACTCACTTCAATGTCCCAGTAATCAAAAGTTAATTAATAAGTAAGGATAAAAGCTTACACAATATTTAGTAAATTGGTAAAATGGAAACAGGAACTACACTTAGTTGTTTTCTATATCTAAACTTAAAATATAATAATAACTAAACTTAAAGTATATATAATTATTTTCCTTTTATATTTTTTATTTGTATTTCGTCTTATCAGCTACCAGTAACTTGAGGAGGCATATGTTTTAAGACAGCCTGACCTGCAGGCTATTGCGTATCTCTGTTGACAGTTCATAGTGATCATCACAGTTCTGCACGGGTAGCGTCAGTTGAAACCAACAAGAGCGGTCATTGTATAGGTATATCAAAACTCGCCAAGTGATGATCACTATGAACTGTCAACAGAGATACGCAATAGCCCTGCTGGAAGTGTATTAATTATTTATCTTAATATAAATTGATTATTCAAAATTTATAGCTCACAGCATTTCATGGTATTTCACTACAACGGAACATGTAAAACTCCCTACTAACAGTTAGCGGAACGTTGCTATCTCATCTCAGGTAAACAGTTGAAGAAACATCAACTGTCAACCCTCCGAGAGACAGATAAGTGGCGTGGATAGGATATCCCTGTCAATTAATTGCTAACTTTTTTTTAACACCGATAGCTACTAGAGTAAGGCATATTAACCAATCGTTATATGTAAGTAAGTTATAGAAAACGGCCGTTAGTCGAGCAGCGTTTTAGCTGAAAGCTGTTCGAAGCTCTTTAGATTTGAAACCATTGTTACTCCCAGTAAAGCGGAATGCCACTGCATTGTACAGACGCAAGCACATCAAGCTACCCGAAACTTTCAAATTTTCCCGACCAAACTTGAACCTAATACTGTGACGATGAAGTTGAACGCTATTTGACATAGCATTGCTATTTGAACGAAATTTGACAGATTGTAGTAGCTTAATGTGCTACGACTGGACACACATTGTTTAATTATCCCTCTTCCGACAGCTAAAATTTATTATTAACAACATTTTATATCACAGATTGCTCTAATGGTGTGACCTAGTTTTCTAGAAAATGTTTAATTGTGAAATATTGATAATGTCGTTCTTAAACTATCTGTTCGTATTTTTCCTGTATGATGTCTAAATAATAGAGAATTAATCGGGGATCAATAGTGCAGCTGTGCGATCCGAAGGTTTCGTTTACTTTTTATCCACACAGTTTTTCACGTGTAGTTATAAATATGGAAACGACAACAGAATTTAAAAAAATGTAGCCCGCTAAACGCCCTTTATATGTAGTAACGAACATGCGGTTATTTGGACACATGTGAGGTACCTGTCTACAGCAAATTGATAAAACATTTTAAGTTCAATACACTAATGGTAGCCACCCGATATCTGCAGTTGCACTAATAATATTATAGTAGGTGTAGTAAGCCGTACGTCAACGGTATCACTTTAAGTGTAAGCTGGCCTAGCGACGCCTAGCGTGAGTGCGGACTTACAATAGAATAAGGTGCCAGCTTATATTGATTTTGTAACCACTGCCGTACGGCCCATCGTACAAATTAAACGAAGCGTTAATATAAATCGGCGGCAGTACAAATCAATCCATTAGCGAACGTGTATCAAGGCTTTGCCTCTGGCACATAATCTTTGACATGACAGCCGATGTGGGCAGCAGTGGAAGCTCACAGCATGTCAGGCAACTGTGGAACAACCAAACTCTGATTGCCAATCAGTTCAACTGGCACACTTCATTCAGTGAGTTACATAACTGACTGACAATCAGAAATGTTAAAGCTATTGGGTCTTTGTTTTGTAATTGTGGGTAAGAACGGATTTTAAGCTTTACGCGTTTGCCAGTGCCAATATTGTCAAAGGAGATTAGGCACTACGTGTTCTTTGTTCAGTCTGTGGTATTAGGCGGACACTGTATATAAGTTAAAAACTTTGTTTTTGTTAAGCCTATACTATTCCAGTGCTGGGTAAGGGCGCCCCCAATTCCTTCCAGGAACTATTTTCCCGTGGTTTTTAAAACCTTATTTAAGATTGTTGTCAATTTTAGTTTTATCTTGCTTTTAGAGTTTAGAACGGTCAGATTAGCGTATTATGTAGCTCGTACGCTAAACCGCGCACATGCGTGACACATTACGCGCTCCAAAAAATCCAGCGGTCAGCAAAAATGACGAATTACATTTTGACTCGCGCTTGTACGAACTTATAAGAGCGTCAACGCTCGTACGAGTTCCACGTGTGGCAAAAGGGGCTCGTAAACGTGCACACGCGGTAAAAAACGAGCGTATACGGGCCAAAAATACGGTAATATGAAACCGCCCTTAGAGCCTCTCTCTTAGTGAATTATGTATTCCAGAAGTTTGGGAATGCGCTGGCAGAAAACTGGGCTTTTCTAATTCACACTGCAATTACGAAAGGCTAACAAAGTACTTTCTTGTGAATTCAAAAACCACACCTAAAATGCGAGTCCCTCCCACTTAAAGCATGCGTGTTTCCTATCAGTAGGAACATTATAATCTGATACTGATAATGCTACCAAATATTAATAAAACAAATTATCAATAACAATATCACAGTTCCAAATGTGGGTACTAACTCAACACTGTTTTACAGAAATGGAATACACCTACGAAGAGGAGGAAGCGAGTGATGTGGAGGCAGACTTACGGCCAGTGGCGCGGCGGACCGCCAAACACATCGCTGCCGGGGAGGAGCGGCCCAGGATCAACTCTAGTCAGCAAACCACGCCGACTGATGGTAAGTCAAATCTTATCCTTACGACATCACAATATCACATGAGAAGCGATATGATAAATCGCTAAAAGGTTTAGTTTTATACAAACTGGAATGGACGGATTAAATAGGTACGACACTGGAATTTCAAGATAATACAGGTGCTGATGAATCTATAAGATTCTGTTGTGACCAAACCTTTTAACTTTAGAGAAACATTCAACTTCGTCAATTGACTGTCTATCTTGTTAGTCTGTGCACAGACTTGATTTAGGAAAACTGTCTTTAGATTTAGACTTTTGCTTTCAAAGTAGATCAGCCTGACCTGGACTCTAGAGTGCTTAGCGTCCTTCGATGTGCATTGTTTACGTCGCAATTTGCGTAGTGTTTTGTTTTATCTACTGACATAAAACCTTAAAAGTTCTAACTAATCGTAATCTCTACTCTCTCTACTTAACTAACCACATAAATAAAAACAATAAGCGATGATGACAAATAAGTACTCTATAGCTGTGTTCCTGGGAACAGAGCTATTATTTTTATATATTTAGATGTTTTTTTACTGAAGAATTTAAAAATGTAATTAATATGTATAGTTACGAATAAAGGGAATATTAAAATCGACAAATAACCAAAACTAACCGCAAACTAAAATATAGCGTCAAAACATAGTAAATTACAAATTCGTTCTGAGTATCGCCGATGGTTCATAGATTAAACGAGCTACATTCGCAACATTCTCAATTAACACGCAATCGTGTTGATGGAGAATGTAGCTCGTTCAACCTGTGGCATATTTTTGATCATTTGGTGTTGGGTCAAATGATCAAAAATATGTCACATAAATGGATTTAAATCAAAACATTTACTCGCATAATATGGGTAGATAGATAGTACATAAATGTTACATTACCTAAATAATATAACAATAAGGATCCTCATATTCACCATTCCTGGTATACGAAACCTAAAATAGTAATTAAACGAAGCGGATACATACCTATACATAAAATTTAACATATAATATCTAATTACATAATACTACATACTAACTTAACTGGCTAATAATTTTCCTATCTTATAAGTATTTCTAAGGTATTCCTGATGGTTCATTTCCTATTAATGGGAAAAAAAAATATTGAATAAAGTTGTAGCTGCATTGGTCTGTATCTATTTGCAGTTGTTCAAATAGTACTGGAGATTATACTTCAGTTCAAATAATCGGTGAACAAAAAATTGAATTCGGTATTTAGTTACAGATTTGACAATCTCTTTTTTTTTAACAGATTGTTGTTTGACATGTTTACAGTGTGTTTTGATAAAACTTACCGATACTAAAAGGGCATATTATAAACTCACCGCAGTAGAGAGATGGCCTGAAACACAAGTTTAACTAATAAACCTAGATCGGGAAAGCCGCTACATAAGTTTAAGAATATTAATGCTACATTGCCTTCACGTCCAATCCACGGGTCATAATTATTATCTAAGTCTATACTAATCTATACTACTTATAATATCACCTATACTAATATTATAAAGCGGCAAAAGTTTGTAAGTTTGTATGTAGGGGTAATCCAGAGATCTACTGAACCGATTTTGAAAATTCTTTCACTAATAGGAAGCTACATTATCCCCGAGTGCCATAGGCTAATTTACAAAGTGCCGTAATAAATTACAGCAACAGCTAGTAATTTATAACGGCACTAGCAAAATGCGCAGGAGCACCATCCAGCTGCAACCACATAAATGTCGCCGATATAACATTGGCAAGTACATGACTCGTTTCTTAAGAAGTCCGAAAATAATAAATTCGATGGGGCAAAATTATTAGGTTAGAGCCATTATTTTGATATCATTTCGTAGGCTGACTCAAATACTAAAAAAATAATAATGCAACATTCAGGGTTTATTTTTGCACTAGTGCAGAAAAGGCAAAATAAGTGAATTTTCGTAATTCATGTTTTTTTTTGTTTATAATTCTGAAAAAATATGTAGTTACTCGAGCAGCATCGGCAACATTTATGCATCGGCATCGAGCATCGAGCATCGACAAGCAAATGACAATCATTTGCACGTCTGTACTCTGTAGATCTCTATGATATCAGCATTTCAAAGCATCTTCAAAGATATCAGCATTTTATAGTATAAACGTGTATTTGTCGATAGAAATGAGTATACAGGATGAATTTTTCAAGTGGGCGTGGATACCCAAAAATGCTTTAAGGAGTCTCGAGCCCGATTTTGATGAAAAGTAAAACTGCATCATTGGATTATTGAAAAATCAATATCCCTGGCCAGGAATCGAGCCTGTTGGTTTTGAAAAAAAAACACTGTATTACTACACCATTCGATACCGTCGCCATTAGGAATCAAATTCTGGGAAGTAATGACATATGACAAACCAAAGGAACGAGTTCATTATGAAAAAGTACCTAACAGACAGACAAAATAACGGTTTGGAACCGTTATTTTAGTAGTATTCAACGAAACCTCGAACAAAATTACTATTGGCGCCAACTCACTTGTAAGTTCTGATTCCAATTGTTTACATTTTTTTTATTTTTCTATTGAGACCTTCAACCACGAAGCGATAAAAAAAAATTAGAACATAATATTTTGAAGATGACTGCGGTGCGGGTGCCATCTATCAAGGGCATTTATTTAAAAAAAAAACTTCAAATTTGCCGCATTTCATTACTTCCCAGAATTTGATCCTTATTAGCGACACTATTGAATGGTATTTAATATTTAAGGTCAAAATAAAATCACTTTAATCAGTGTTTGTTTTTGCTTGGATGTCTTTGGTTAGACGTAGGGGAGAGTGTGTATGAAAGAGCCAAGTTTTGAAAGAGCCGATGCGATTATCTCCTACTTAACAAAATCCTACCATAATTCAATTGTACTGTATATGGCAGCACTGGACAACTGCCATCCACAGACATTTGACAGTTCTAGAAAATCAAATGGCGTCGTAGGACTGAATTGAAAATTTTGAAGGCAAAGTCTAAGTATTCATGGGGTTTATTTAAGTTTTTTTGACAAGAAGTGGAAAGCGTAGGTTGACAAAATGAATATGTTGTATTGATAAGCATATTGTTGGCATTATTTTACGCAAATATTATTGTTATGATGTTAAGGTAAATTAGCTGTAATTTGAGGTTATATTTTATAATACAAAATGTTTTGAAAGAGCCAATTGTCGAGTATATGAAAGAGCCGGAATATGTGAAGGGTGGACACATGAGTCTTATGGTAACAAAGGTCTTCTGCCAAAAATGTTGTTAATTGTTCTAGCAGAGTTTTATAAAAGTATTATTAATTATTAAGATTATTGTGTGATTATTTGAGACTGATCAAAAGCTGTGATTTTTACTTACGTTTAATTTTGATTATATTTTTGAGTATAATAGAAATATATATATATGTATATAAATATATATCTAAAGTATTTAAGTATAAAAGAGATATTTAAATTGTTGAGAAACTAGTTTGTTTATACAAAGTGGAATCTGGCTCTTTCATAGCACACGGTAACTCTTTCATTGACAGGTTGTTTTGAAAGAGCCAATTTACCATTTTTTTTAAGTAGCTTTGTTTCAGATTTCTTACATTATTACCTATTTCTTTTTATTTCAGTACGATAACTATTAAACTGATTATTTAAAAAAAGTATATTTATTTAAAAACAATCAGCCTAAAATGATTTTTTTTATACTTTTTAAAACTGCCTCTTTCATGCACACTCTCCCTGAACGCTGTGTTAAAATTCGTCCACCTATGTTCTATGTTAAGGGTTTGGTTTCCGCACTTAGTCCCTAAATTGGACCATTGTACGTGAGCCATGGTGGCCGTTACTCCAACCAGCCCACCTCCCTCCAGAAGCAGATCAAACTTCCCGGTCTTCTCAGGACATCCTCAAGGGATCTCGGTGTTCCAAGAGTCTCCTCACGGATCTGGGTGACGCCGGTGCACTCGAGGAGTACATGCGCTACAGTTTCTTCCGCCTCCATGCACGCTCTGCACAGGGGGCTATCAGTGATACCTAGGTTGTGGAAGTGTTTGTTCAGTGAGCAATGTCCAGTGATGGTCCCCGCCACCAGTCGCAGGCTATCTCTGTCCAGGCGCAGAAGGCGCTTGGTTAGCTTCGTGTCCAGGGATGGCATAGCTTCCTTGGATTGCCTGGTTGGTGACAAGGTCCACCATTTTCCCGCTTGCGTTTGAGTGTGATCCTTTAACCAACTCCTTAGCTGCTTGAAGGGAATGGGCACAATGGGTTCGGGTCCGAAGGCTTTTGTGCTGGATCCCCTTCTGGCAAGTTCATCAGCCGCATCGTTTCCAAGTGATCTGCTGTGTCCTTTGATCCATTGTAGTGTCACAGTGTTGTGGTTTAGTACCGTAACACGTTCTAGGGCATTATGGCATTCTAGTATTAGTCTCGACGTTATCTGGTTTCTCTTTAAGGATTGAAGGACTGAGGCACTGTCGGAGAGTATACGAATATGGGTATTCGTAACTTCCCAGACCTCTATGCCGTGTGCCGCTTGGATAATGCCAACACACTCAGCTTGATAGACAGAGTTGAGCATTCCCAGGGGTTTGGATATTTTAATATTTAGGTCGTTGGAGAAGACTCCGACACCTGTCCCGTCTTCGGTCTTTGATCCATCAGTGTAGATCCTTAGCTCTTTTGGACCTGAGTAGTCACGCGTCTCCGCTGTGAGCTCTATGCTGTAGTGTTTTTGAAAGCAGTGGGTCTTCAGGGTTCTGTCGCAGGGTGATGCCATCATGGGCTGCCGCTTGATAGCATCATCTTTTAAGCGTGTATGTTTGATTCTGGAATCTTTACTGAGGGTGCCGGATACTTCGAGCCTGAAAATCGCTAGGGTCGCCTCCTCTCTTACAACGAGGTGTAGAGGTGACAGCCCCAGCATCACCTGTAAAGCGGCAGTGGGTGATGTCCTCATGCTACCGGTGATTGCTACGCAGGCAAATCTCTGTAGCTTCTCGAGATTTTTCTGGGCTGTGCTCAGGTTGGTCCTGGGCCACCAAACTAACGAGCCGTATGTGATGATTGGTCGGATGACTGTGGTGTATAGCCAGTAGGTGATTTTAGGGCTTAGGCCCCAATTTCTGCCGAGCAGTCTTTTGCACTGCCATAGGGCTATGCTGGCTTTTGTGGTAATGTAGTCGGTGTGTTTTGCCCAATTCAGTTGTTTATCCAAATAGATGCCCAGGTATTTGGTTTCAGTCGACAGGCTTAGGGTGGTCCCAAAGAAGCGTGGTAACTGTAAGGTTGCCAACTTTCTTTTCTTTGTGAAAAGGACGAGTTCAGTTTTGGTAGGGTTCACCGCCAGTTTATATTCTTTGCACCAGTCCTCTACCATTTTCAAGGCTTGACACATAAAATTCGTCCACCTATTTTAATGGGACCTTATTTATGGCCCTAAAATATCGGTAACCGTTATCCAAACAAAATGTATGGGTGTAATACCTACCTACTTTTATCGTTAGATGATGTAACAAGACGTCTCGTCTCCGTAAAAATCACTCTGTTAACTTGCAGACCACTTTTTGTTATTCAGGCGCCATGCAATAATTGCATTACTCTGATTGAAAGTTTGCTCGGACTACGGGCGAAGGACGCTTCGTCAACGGAATGCAATTATCTACGACGCGCGACGCGACGTCACGTGCAATTTGTGACCCTATGCAGGTAATAGGGCTTTAGTATTTGTCTAACTAAATGTTCCCAGCCTGCCATTCAATCTGTATATTTTTTTAATATTTCATCGACATCTTTTGTTACGAGCAAAGCGGAAAATTTAATTACTTTCATTGTTTTGAAAAGAACATGCTGGCAGTGAGTCTTTGCAAGAACAATGAAAATTCATCCGTCACTAATTACTTTATAGTAGAAGGCTAAGTTATGCAGTTTTAAAATAAAAACATTCTGGAACAGACTACAAGGTCTTTCCACGTTTTGCTTTCTCTTTATTAAATTACTTGCAAAGTAAATTAAAATTCTAAAAGACTGGAGTTTCAGCGGAAAATCGAATTTAATTTATATCAATCAAAGTGATAAAATACTTTTAAAGAATAAACGAATGCAATCGAATTGAGTTTCAGTTAACCCTTTTAAAAAGAATGAAAAGCCGATAGCTGTCAGAGAGGTTCGCACGCGTCCATGGCCATGCATATCAAACGAGCAAAAGACTCCCCCCCCATACTAGGGATGTAACAACATTGACCGCGTTTTTCATTACAGTTAGAAGTTGGTGACATCTGAGAGGAACGCGTCTGCCATTCACAATTAGTTTATTCATTAGTTTCGGACGTTTGCGTGTTGGACGTATAGAGCGTTAGGGATCATCACATCACATAATTAGTAGGTACTAACTTCGGACCATTTGATTGATTCGCATAATTTAGTCACGGACGGCGCAAAAACACTAACAGTGTTATCTAGAATTCGGTATGACACTGCATTTTAGTTTACACTATTTTATTGCTGCATGATTAATACCTTATTTTTGAAGAATACCGATTAAATAAAATTGTAGTGTCTGTTTGTACATCAATAATTGGTTTTTACTGAATGCATATGAAAATATGTATAATATACGGCACTTTTAACAAAAACACATTTTTTTAAATTTTTATTTGTCTCTTTGTTTGTTCCGGCTAATCTCCGAAACGACTGAACCAATTTTGATGGGACTTTTACTGGCAACTTTGTCTAACTTTGGCTACTTTTATTTTAGAAAAATAATAAGATTTACTAAAAATTAAAACCCTTGAAATTGTTAACAAAATCCGATTCAAAAAGGGAAATAATATATTTTTATAAAAATATATTTTTATAATAATTTCAGGCGAACGAAGGTCGCGGGCAACTGCTAGTTATACATAACAGTTTGTCGGTAGTCCGACACCCGTTGGAAAAGAAAATAGTGTTATGTCATGTAGGTAATTAACCCCTCAACATGTAAGGTGCACCAAAAAATTCAACTGCGCTGGCTTGCAAAACTAATTGGAACTTTTGCAGCAGCATACAATAAGGGCGCTGTGCGGCGAGCGCTCTTGGATTCTCGTTACCTCCGGTTTTGCACCCATTTACATGAAGCCCAACACAAAAAAACAAAAGCACAATCGACTGTGCAACAATTTTGGCCTCCTAAAATCCTCCTTTATTGTACACGAATATCAACATGCTAAATGGAAACAAGAATAACGTTAACGAGACTTCGATCCCCGTAGCTATAACTTTTACAAAACAATTAGCGAAAGTTTCATAAAACAAGCAAAAATCTGGATTTAGTACTACAGCTATTGGTTCCAGGTTTTCCGTTAAAAGAACTAAACAAAACTGCACTCCACAGTGTTTTTTTTTTTTTATTTACCTCAGCATGCAAGTTCTCGTGTAGGAATAATTTAGATTTTGAAATAAAATATTCTTGTTAAACAGCGTGTAACATAAAGGGTATAGTCATATGGAAGAGTGTGGTACGGACCATCAAACTGAACAACTTTCTCTATGGGACCCACATCCATGGTGCGTACCACGGTAAGCGGTAAAGCGGTAGTGATTAATGTACGTTAAGTTTTAAAATGAGTCTCGTTTCTGTTAGATTTTTTTACAATACTGCGTTACGATTATTAGTGCGGTTTGTATGCACATTAAATCTTGCTTTGCAATTCGCAGAACGACTATTTAAGTTAATAACCTACACTCGGGCACGTCAGAAATCGCTGAGCTGAAACACGTTAATTAACATATGCTAATGATTTCCATTAAGAGGAAAGCCTAGCTATTCGCCGATGTGGCACGTTCTACTTCACTGCCGTATTACTTGGGCCAGTCGTCGGAATATTAGTATTAAATGCCATTAAAATGTAGGTAGTTAAATGGGGATTACGCACACAATATGGTATTGGATCCGTCTACCAACTACGCGGTTGAGAAGCAGCAGTTAACCGACAGGTACAATGTCACGCGTCAAAGCCCGCCTAAACCCTGCAAAGAAGAGCGTCAAAACTGATAGACGGTAAAATTCACAGGTCAACAAAACATAATAGTTTGATGTTACTTAAAAACAAAAGACTTACATCTAGGGTGTAACACGACCCTTCACGAAGCCGTCAACCAAGCATTATGTATATCAAACTAAGTAACTTTACGCTACAATTAATGCTGGGAAACGAGTTTTTTTTTGGGGTGAAAAATCACGTTATATGGTAGGACTTTAATGTAACGCTCTCAAAATAAAGTGCTGATGGATGAATTGAATAGTGCGGGGGTCGTGGTGTTTAAAGTAAAAATCTTACATTAAAAAGAAGGATTTAAAATAAAAGTTGTGAAAAAGTAGGAACTTTGACTCCCAATATCTCCGTAACTAAAAGGTTCCCAGGTATGGACCATACCTGGGCATCTTTTTGTACAACAAAAAAATAGTTGTAGTAGAACAAAAAAAAAAATCGCAATGACGAAGAGAACAAGTGTCTTTCGGCTTCGTTAAGGGTCTTGTTACACCCTTTATGTACATTTTGTGAATAGCACAACGAGTTTAGAAAAGAAACTGCTTCAAAGTGCGTCGTATCGTACGAGTACCTGTTGGTGTGATAGTCTCTTGCTTCTAGTTCGATGTGTCGTTTTATCGCGTGAGTACGGTACATAACATTTTCAAAAGTTTGTTTGAGCCTCTGTAAGTGCCAGCACAGAAGCAATTAGTGCAAGAAAAAGACTTTGAAAAAATAAAGAGTAGTCGACACTAAGTACGTTTTATACAAGAAATAAATACTAGGTGTGAATGAAGAGTGCTAGGTGGAGTATTTCCCTTTCATTTTGCAACGCCTCATAACAATATTGGTGTTATAGTTGAATCAAACGTGCACTGAGACACTCTCGATTTTCACACCACCGTTTACTCGGCAGAAATGGTGTAAAGTAGGTAGCTAACGTCTTTAAAGCCATATACAGAAGATCTACGAGTATGCTAAACGCATCATCGCAATCGGCTTGGAAATTAGCAGATAAGACAATCTGCCGTCTCTGCCGACGCTGCTGGCGTCTTGTAATTTTGCTTTATTGACATGAAAATGACAAGGACAGGTTCTTAAAGCGTTTATAATGGCCTAGTTTCTAAAAAAAAACACAATTTTTGCGATCATACCATTTTGTTGTGAAGAAACTATTTTATCGCATTCATGTCTGGAACATACAGAATGAGATACAATTTTATGGCTTTAAAAATGTTTTTAAATTAAAATATCTTATTTCAGAGGAAAGTGTAAAAGTAATTACGGAAAGCGACCACTCATTATGATTTACTCTAATTAATTATGAAACTACGATAAGATGGAAAGAAAAAGGAAAATAATATCGCGAAGGAAACTGTAGCATCCAAGCCCTTTGATAAGCTAAGAAACAAATGAAAGCATTTAATCACCCGCGCGCTGCTTCGCAAAGAAAACAAGAAGTATTTTTTTTACCAGTTTTAATTTTTGTCATGATATTGGTCGAATAATTGTTAAGAAGCGTGTGACGATAGCAGTTATCATCAGAGATCGGAATAGGTAGAGCTAATGTACATAAAGTTCAAGCAAGGAACAGAAACGAAAAGTGTTCATTACGACAAAAAGAAAACCGAATATTTTTGTCTGACACTCGGAAATGTCTCGGAATCAGTTATGTACATTTAATAATAATGTTATTTATTAATCAGTACAGTAAACTAATTGAATTCATTATTTTTTCCTTTTTAACCGACTTCGAAAACAAGGAGAATGTTCTCAAAAAGTTACGTTAGTTAGTTGTTTACGTTTAGTTCTAATAATTGTACAAAACGAATAAATCGGTATGAAAACCTATAAATTGTTCTTTTTAACCTTGTTAGTTCTAACTATTAAAGCTGGTATGAAAATTAAATTAGCTTCCGCACTTACGGCGTTCAAACGAAGAAAAGAGGATTACCTTTATTTTTTAAGCAATAAAAATCGAGCACTTTTTTATTAAACAGAAACAGTAAATGAATTCGATAGTTGTTTTACTTTATTAATTTTAGTTGTACTTAAGTAATGTTCCGACATACGGAACAAATATTCCGAAAAAAAAAATTGTCGTATGGATGTCTCCAGTTTCGTTTCTGTTCCTTGAACTTTAGGCACATTAGCTCTACCTATTCCGATCACTGGTTATCATGCACCCACGAACGAACAAATATGAACGAACAATTGTTGGAGTGAGCATCGGGTCATCGGGGCTGCCGCACCGGCCGGGACGGCTTGGTGTGCTGAATCGATCACAAAGGTAGCTCCACAATACACGAACACAAAGCTACATTCCGATTCAGTGGCTCGCAACCACGGTGGCTGTGCCAGCTTGATTTGTACCTTGAATGTTCTAGAATATCCGCACCGGGGAGTCAACAGACAGGGCACTAGTTTATCAGAACTGTTGGCACAGAGCTAATTTGTACAAAGACAAGGTTTACTTGGAGAACGTTACTAAAACAACAAACCAAATTGGCGCGCCGCGCTTGTGTAGGTTGGTCCGTGAATGGGTGACCTATAACATACTGAGTTTCCTACGTGACTAGTCTTACCAAGGGGTATCGTATTATTTTTTTTCTTTTTTTTTAAATGAGTAAAACTACCGCAGACATGGTGGTCCGCGCCCTTTTTTAAATTATTGGTTGTTTGCTTTTTTGTTTTTATAAATTAGAAAGACATTCGTGCTCCTACATCGGACACGTTTCATTATACTTAAACTTATATGTAATAACTTAAAATCTACGTGAGTCCATCATTTTTTTTTTTTTTTTTTATTGTAACGATCATGCATTTTTTTTTGTCTGTCTTACATTTTTTGTTTAAATTAATTTACGACTAATTAAACCCAAAGTTTCTTAACTAAGGTTACACAATATTATTGTGAAGAAAGAGGTCTGATAACTGCATGGCAAAGTGAGCCGACCAGCTTCAACCAACAGCATCCGTTCACGGACATGACCTGCACATCTGTATCGTATTACTCAGTACTAACTGGGTTGTGGAGGGCAGATAGGCAGTCGCTCCATGTAAAATTCTGATAAACAGCCGCATTAGACTGGAAGCCGACCTTAACTTTGTAGTTGTTTTCTTTCGTACATTTAAGTTCCTGGTGGGTGTCAGTGGATATAAAACTAAATAATCACATAGGTCCTACGAGTCACTAGGTCTTGGGAGACCAACCAGTATTCGGAGAACCACTGGTGGGTCTGCTTGGTGGGTTCCTTGATTGAAGACGAAGTGGGAAAAGGCTAGGCAAATGATGATGTTAGTATAAAAATTAACAACGACATAAATTTAAATGCAACGATACGATCTAGTAGTAATACATTTTCCCCATTACAGTATGATGTATACAGTTTTAACTTCGCACACGTGTAGACAGTTGAACTGTTTTTTCTTTAGAAGTTTTCTTAGGAGAATGTTGTTGCCGTAGTACCTAATTTAACGAGTGCATTGGGAAAAATAAACCAGCTAAAAACGAGAAAGTTATAGAAATAAGCTTTTTAACCTTCACTGAAAAAACAGGAGGTTTCATTTCCTTTTTCCATAAACGCGAATATACATTTCTTTTTGAGAGAAATAATTATAGTAAACTCTCACAAACTACAAGGAGACCAGAAGTGTCTGGGGCTCATGGGATCACCGTGCTAACATCAGAGCATTGATTTTCAGTGGTCACCTTAATGTACGGTCGTGGTTTATGTTTTCTATCCGGTCATTTTCATCATTAGTATGGATGAAGATAAAAAAAGGTTGAAGAGACCACCTCCATAGATTTCCACATCGTAAGCCTATGGTTGGCCGTCGAACGTTCAGCTTTCCAGGTCACGGTCGACTGGTGCATAATATCTAGATTATTGTACGATCGCGTAGAGTTAGATCACTCTTGTTACTTTGCCTTGTGTGATCTTCTTTAAAGCATATCTACGCGAGTTGCCAGTAGAAATATACTAAAGATCGAGATACTTACCGGAAAACGGTTTATATTTCTAAGAGTAGTGCATTTACAAGCAAATCCCGACACAAACAAAGCAACTCACAAACTTTTCCTTTATTTTACAATGAGGGCTATCTTTTTTGAGCTCACCAGATGTCGCCACTGTCGCGTAAGGTCACGTCTATAATTCTATTTTATACTTTAAAGTACCAATAACTTCATAAAAAGTTTATTTTACTACGTACAACAACAGAGTGTAAAGTTCAGATATATATTTACAATATTCTCCCTAAAATTAACAAGCATGAAACATTTAATAAATCATTTTACCTCCAAGTACTACTCGTAAACAATAAGATCCTGAGCTGCTAGTTAAAATCTTCAAGTCGTATTAATCAGGTATGGCTCAATCTAGACCATAATCGTGAATAATAATAAAAATATGTGATGAAAAAGCACGCAACGCGCGAACATTCTATGGGATCTGAGATTTCGGTGACCTCGCGCTGCACTAGCGCCTCAAGCGGCGAATTCATACGCGATAGCCCCCATTGCACAACTTAGTTTGAAATTAGACGTTTGCAAACAATAGTAAAAAGGACACACATCACACCCACACACCACATTTTAAGTTTCTTAAGTTTGAAAACTTCGTGAGAAACGCAGCTTCGGTATAAGTAATTCAGTTTCATTTAGCGCAATATGCATAAAGAAGTCTGCCGCGTGCCCAATGAGCTGAGGGCCAAAATAACCACTTTCTGGAGCCCTCACACCGCCAGAAGGAGTCGCGGTAGATCTAGTAGAAGATGGCGGGACGAGCTGAAAAAAACCAACGATCAGTGGCCTACATTAGCCCTGGATCGAAAAAACTGGAAGTCTTAGGGAGAATCCTTGGCCCAGCAGTGGCGCAGGCTAACAGTATCAGTATGCATTAAGAAATCTGGCTATAAAAGATAGCAAAAAACATCATGGTTTATTCAATCCGTGGGTGTACCAACGTGAATTTATCTACCCACTGCCATTTAATGCCGCAACAAGTTTGCTAAATCAAGCGAAGAAAATCGCGTAGACTTTTCTCCAGTGAATCTAGATTTAAAGATGGTTTTCATGTCATCTTATGCAGAATGAATCCGACGTGAACTTCCTCAGCGATGCAATGAATCAAATAAAGTCGTGCGCGAGTGTTTTGGGTCAGGAGACGACGACGTACGCTTCTTTCAATTTCGGTCATTCTTGAAAACTGAAAAGTCGAGGGGAATATTCCGCCGATGAAGACAAATTTTATGCATTTTCACGCTTACTTACTCAACCTTTTTAGTGAGATGTCATTGCAAGTGTATTGTATGTGACAGGTTAGACCTTCCCCACTAAATTACGTGCAACATTGAAATACTTAGATAAAATTATATACATAACCATGCGAGTCGCCAGTTTTTGAATCAGGGGAGGGGGTGTTTTTTAAGGGTAAAGTTTACCATTTACGGTGCAAATGCAGTTCTTCAAAAAATCTGAAATGCAAAAATTACCTCAAAAAGGTTAGCACTGCTAAGCTTGAGGTCCTGGGTTCGTCACCCAGGTCGGGCAAAGTGTTATTGGGTTCATCCATCAGGAATTTCTCAGAAGCAGCTACGCTGGATTTGTGCCCGGTTGATGGCAATAGGCTCGCGCCTATTAAATGAGAGTTAAAGATAATAGGTGAAATGTGGGTACCTTTGCCTAATTCTTGTGAACTCTGAGAATCAAAAGAAACTACGTTGTAAGACCGAGCGAAGCGAACTCGAAAATGTAAGCTCTCTTCTCTATTTGGGCGACGCGCCAATGTGCATAACGCAAAATGAAATCGGCTGGCTATGATTGTCTGTTAATGATGAGCGAAAGTTCTGTCGGAATGAGTTAATACAAGCAAACATCCTAAGTAGGTTGATATAGATATATAACTATCAACCCACACGAGCCAATACTATAAGGTATGAAGACAGAGGGGCGGGAGGTCACAGCTAGACATCCACACGATTTTAATTCGTCGAATTATTGAGTTTGAGTTTACTGAGATGGCTAAAAGTTTTATGAGCCCTCAGAACGTACATTAATATAAGATCTATGTAATTCCAAAGTAAAGATCTTCTATAAACAAAATATAAAAGGTGACTCAGCAGCAGTGACGGACAAAAGGTACAAATAAGTTGTTTTGTCACAATACACGCACTCAAAATACTGTGATGATGGATGCATTGAATCAATCGTACGTGAGTCGTTGAGGTTTCTAAAGTAAAGATATAAGATTAAAAACTTGTATAAAAAGCTCGTGAATATCTCCGTAACTAGAATGTTCCCGGGTACGGTTTAGAACAAAAAAAAGAACGCGATGACGGGGAGAACAAGTGCCTTTCGGCTTCGTTAAGGGTATTTTTACACCCATTAAGCAGAATGAATTTTTCAAGTGGGCGTGGATGGCCAAATCCAAAACTATGAAAAATATCGAAAAATGCTCAAAGGACTCTCGAGCTCAATTTTGATGAAAACTAAAACCATTACATTTTTGAAAAATCAACACTCCTAGCCAGGAATCGAACTTGCCGATTTGAAAAAAAAGACATACACTGTTTATTATACCATTCGATAGTGTCGCTAAGAAGGATCAAATTCTGGGAAATAATAAATGGCATACGGGAAACGGCATTGGCCATCCACGCCCACTTGGAAAATTCATCCTGTATATAAAAATTAATGTGTGATCGTTCGTTAAAATCCTATAGACTCTTAAACTATTGAGCCGATTTTGATGAAATTAAAAAAGGGATTGCAACGCATGGCCGGGAAATAGCTAGTCTTCCATAAATGTACAGACTTATCGAAACGTCAACAGTTTAAGCTTTAACGAAAGTAGGGTATTTTCGATCGACGACTTGAGTGTTGCCAGCACTAAAGTGAAATGATCTTATCTATAACTGCACCCTGAACTATTAATACAATAACAAATAGTTCGATTTATATATAATAACAAATAATAATGGTTTATTACATTTTATACGATAAGTTACGAATGTTTTATATTTCAGGCACCCGCTATGTATTTAATTACTGGTTTTATCCTGTTCTGATATTTGTTAATATTATAAGGCAACATCGATTTAAATAAAACAGGAACATGCTTTTTATTATGAGCTTTTATCAGCGTCTGTAATAGTACGTTAATCATTTTCCAAAAAATAAACAGAAACCATTTCGTGTCGATATGAAATAAAAACAGATAAACTGAACCAACCCTTAAAGTCCAAACCCACCAACAACTCCTGATTTCTGCTCCGTCCTGTTATAAACTAACCTTTATTTAAAGTGGCACGAATTGTTTCTAGACGAAAATGCACTGCATCTCGTCTGTTTTAGTATTTATCAGGCAACATTTTAGTCTGCCACAGTTTCTACATCTAGACTAGATGGTAGAAAAAGGTTTAAGTCCGATTGGGCTACAATCGACCGGTCCAAGAATAATATCGACGACGGATTGTATAACCACAAAAATAAACTTGGTTAATCGAACTTGGCATAAGTCGCAGTGATGATTAACCATGGCGAGTGTGGAAACCTTTAGGTATTTACGAAAATATCTGACTGGGGACACAAACACGCTTGAATAGCTAATCACCAAATACTGTCGAGCATACCTACGCTTTTGGTATTACCGCGCTGACTGACGGTCGATCACTTTTCACTCTTATACTCTGAGTTATAAGGTAGAAAAAAATTCTGCGAAAAAAACCGACTTCCAAAAAGACTAAAAAGTCATTACTTTACTTTCAGAAGTCGGTGACTTTGTTTGTTTCATTGACTTTTTGCCACCGACTTCCGAAAGTAAAAGTAAAGTTATTTTGGACTTTTTTAGTGTCTTTTTGGAAGTCGGTTGTTTTTTCGAAAGTTTTTTATTTATCTATTTTTAGTATATCCTACAAATTCCTGTCACGAAACAATTTTTTACATTATAACTAGCAGTTATTAAGGAACCCTCATTTCATCTACACAGCCCAAGAAGAAAATTAATATTCTAGGAAAAAAAAAAACAAATTACTGAACCGATTTTGATGAAATTTCTATGGGACCAATCGGGAAGTATGCTTTTTTTCACATGAAAAAAATAGAATTTTCAAGTCGGTTCTTGTCTGACGGAAATGAAGTGAAAAAAATACAGCAAATTGAGAACATCCTCCTTTATGAAGAAAGTCGGTTAAAAAGTCGACCGTCAGTGAGCGCGGTACCTAGTACCTACAAGTTGGCAGCGAATAGTGTATCTGATTGTCTTTAATTTATTCATATCCATATTAAAAACATGTATTTTAGAAAAAACCTGTGAAAAATTTGGAACTTTGACCCTCCATATCTCCGTAACTAGAAGGTTCCCAGGTATGGTCTAGAAAGAAAAAAATATCGCAATGAGAGGGAGAACAAGTGCCTTTCGGCTTCGTTAAGGGTCTTGTAACACCCTTTATGTTGTTGAGCCCAGCGTTAATAACAGCTAATGAGGTTAATCATTGATGACAGCTATGTCTTCCTCTTTTGACATCGCAGCATTGTGTATTCGGGCCACACAATTGTGGTGCCGCCGCCAGATCTCTTTATAAAATGTGTTTGCCAAGTTTCAACCAATGAATACGGGTACAGTGCTACATGGGTCTATTGATACTTGAATGAAATTGACAGGGGGCGCTATGCTATTAAACATTTGTGAAATATCACAGAAATGCTTGGAAGAAACCAAGATCGGCCTTCTTCTCATCGTTAGTTCCTATTTCCGATTCCACGTGTCAAAAGATATATTTACCCACATATCTATGTTTTTAATGTAAGATTTACCTCCACGACCCTCGTACTATTCAATCCAGGTATCAGCACTGTTTTGATTGCGTTACATAGAGTCCTACCGTAAAATGTGATTTTTTACCCAAAAAAAAAACAGTCGTTTCCCAACAATATTTTTTGCGAAAAGTTACTTAATTTGATGTATATAATGCTTTACGTCGTATTTATCTGTCCGGCGTTATCTTTGACAGAACGGTAACAGAGCACATTAACACTTATTTTAAGACTTCGATAAAACCCATATTTCTTATTGGACATTTATTTATATCTGTTGAAGACATTTGGCAATAATATACTCCAGTTCCCTAATCAAATTAAGGTACCTATCTTTGTCGACTTTTTTCTCTTTGAGCATTAGAATTACAGGGAAAAATGAATTACATCATGTAAAAGTCTTCAAACGAAAAAATACTTTTACGTTTCATATTACGCTAAATTTAACATTTACGGTATATTTAGGCTGATATGAAAATGGATTAGATTGTTTCTAGTTCACGGAGAGTCGGAGACACAGCAAGCCAAGCCATATTGTAGATTCTGATAAGTATTCTATGTGTTAATCCAGGTTATAAAATATCTGTAAGCCAAATTTCATCCAAAACTGGTTAGTAATTTTTGTGTAAAAGAGTTGCGAGATGCGCGAAAGTTGATCTTACGATGTTTGATACATCCATACATCCTAAGAAACATTCGCATTTATATTCGCATTTTTTCCTTTTTAGGGCAATTAGGAACCAGTTTTTGGAAACCTAGTTATTAGTAAACATTTTTATTAAATGCTGCTCAACGGGAGACAACGCGCTAGACAACCGCGTCTGAATTGACCTCAATATCACGAATTAACGATGCATGCTCAATCTCTCTCAGGTTTCTAGATGATTACAAAAGTGTCTAGGGATCAAGCATTTTTATGTGGATTTCTTGAGATTGAGATGTGGCTTTGTAATAAATTTATGATTTTATAAATTTATATGGATCCTTTTTGGTGCATTTCATAATTTGAATCAGGAACTGTGAATCAAATTCGAGTAAAAGATGAAAATCAGCTGTCAATATTTTCCCTATAAAAACATACAACGCATTGAAGACATTATTAGTGCTACTGTTTCCCTACTACTGATTAAAACCAACGTTATTATGGAGCGGCGACGTCATTTAAGCAGGGAAGAAATGCTCAGAGCCGTGGGAATGATAGAAGCTGGTTCCCGGCAACGTACTGTGGCTTTAGCTCTGAATACAAGTCAGAGTGTTATCAGTCGACTTTGGACACGTTACCGAAGCACTGGTACCGTGGCTGAGCGCCATGGAGGACGGTATCGCTGCACCACACGGAGACAAGACCGATACATTCAAATCTTAACTCGAAGAGCTCCAACAATAACCGCCATGATGTTAGCCGTGAGGCTTCATCACTCTTCAGGGAACTTAATTAGCGACCAAACAGTCAGAAACCGCTTGCATGAAGTGAACCTTCATTCCCGAAGACCGCTACGGGTACCACCTATAGCAATGCACAATCGTAGGATACGATATCAATGGGCTCTTGAACACAGAAATTGGGCAGAAGAACAATGGCGTTTCGTGTGCTTTTCTGATGAGTCTCGTTTTGGTATGAGACCGGATACAAGACGTATACGACACTGGAGAACCCCTGGACGCCAACAGCGATTAAAATCCTGCCAGGAAGTCCATCCTTATAGTGGTGGAACCATCATGGTATGGGCGGGTATTTGGATCGGCGGAAGAACTGAGTTGATTTGGATCAGAGGCAACCTCAACGCTCAAATTTATGCTGAGACGATTGTATCAGACGTCATCGTTCCTCTACAAGTGCAAATCGGTCCCTTATTTCAGTTAATGCATGATAATGCACGACCGCACACCG
Source organism: Eugnorisma glareosa (assembly GCA_947578425.1). Taxonomy (NCBI): domain Eukaryota; kingdom Metazoa; phylum Arthropoda; class Insecta; order Lepidoptera; family Noctuidae; genus Eugnorisma; species Eugnorisma glareosa. The sequence continues at coordinate 28,646,101 of OX387957.1, forward strand.
CAAGAGTTGTAAGACAGACTCTCGCCGCAGCTAACATCAATGTCCTGCCCTGGCCTGCTCAGTCGCCAGACTTGAATCCGATTGAGCATGCATGGGATATGCTACAGAGAAGAGCTCTGCCGAATATGGAGGGTATCCAGTCGCAAGAAGACCTTTTTTTGTTGTTGCAACGAACATGGGCGGCCATTCCACAGCGTGATTTGGATGAACTCATTTTGAGTATGCCAAACCGATGTTCTTGTGTTGTTAGTGTTCGCGGTAGAAACACGGATTATTAATTGTTTAAGTTACCCAATAAAATTTTAAAGAAAAGTGTTATTTCAGTCTTTTTTTCGAACTTTTGTGTTAGTGGTTCAAATGTCAAAAATTCCTTTATTAGGAAAATGGCAAATTTCTTTATTAATGCAAAGGTGACTTGGTTTATCGTTACTGTGACAAACGAAAACACTTTATTTGATGAATCCTTAAAGAAAATTTTAATTAATATCAATCAGGAGAAAAGTTATTGCAAAAATATATGTTGATCCCTAGACACTTTTGATGTGTGTACATTGGCTAGATTAGATTTGTAGACTAGCTGTTGCCCGCTACCTTGGTTCACATGAAATTATCCCAAAAAAATATTACCTAATTACTATTTTGAAACGGATTTTGTTAACAATTTCAAAGGTTTCTTAAGTTAGATCTTATAACATCAGCTATCTGCCAGTAAAAGTCCCGTCAAAATCGGTCCTGCCGTTTCGGAGATTAGCCGGAACAAACAGACGGACAAATATTGTAAAGAATGTGTTATAAGTGCGCTATATATTTTCATATGCATTTAGTAAAAAGCTATTATTTTCATATTACAAACAGACATTTCAATTTCATTTATTTGTATCGATGGAAAACCCCATCTGGGGAGTTCCATCGTAATATATAGGGTGACTGGTAATTAGTGAACGATACTTAAACACGTGATTGTGCTCATGATAACCAACAACTTTTACTATGGGAACAAACCTGAAATCGCGGAAAAAAAATCAGCTGTTCAGTACATTTATGTTTGCCTAATGTACTGAACAGCTGATATTTTTTTCGCGATTTCGGCTTTGCTCCCATAATAAAAATTGTTTGTTATCATGAGCACAATCACGTGTTTAAGTATCGTACACTAATTGCCAGTCACCCTATATACAACCTTATTTAATTCAATAGTAGCCAATGCACAGCCGAGCTGCTTTACGAAAAAAAAACACGAAACTTTACGCAAAAATACAGTACAGGGTTAGTTTTTAATGACCAGACAAATATTCGGAGATAATTCAGAATCGATAATAAATTCTATTTATAAAATATATATATTTTTTAACTGAACGTTTCCATATTATCATGAGAACACTTTTCAGTTCAACAGCCCAGTCTGAATATAAAATTTTATTTCCTAACATTTTCATTACTTTTTATTTGTATTTGATTACAATATTTATCATATCACTCACGGACTCACGGGTTCAATAGAGCGATCTTAATTTTAAAACTTGGCTGGTCATTATAAACTAACCCTGCATAACGTTAACGAAGGAGAGCTCTAAAGAAAGATTTTTGGTAATTCTTTTGTTTTAAAGAGTTCAAGAAAGATTTTCGAAAATTCTACTTCCAAAGAGCTAACTAAAACTTTAATTTTCTAAATAAAAGATGAAACTTTGTTATTTAAACCGTCGGGAATCAGGTATACGAAACTGTGTGTGATCATTATTATGACCGTAGACAATAAGGTCAGTTTGTAATTTGTAGTTGCTAACTGGATTAACTTTTAATTGGCAGCGGTACATACAGATATCTGTCGTTATCTGTTTTATTCGGTTGCATTCAAATAAATAACAAACTCATGTTCAGTGTTTTTAGCAAAGCCACATAAATTACCTCAATGTTACAATGAACAAGCACAGTTTCAAATGGGGATACGGGAAAGAAACATACCGGTATTTCAAAACCATAAATTGCTAGACTTATTAGTTCTCCTGACCGTTTTCGGTCATGGCAGCCTATAAATCTAGCCCGCCCAACACAGCACGACCCAGTTAATAATGTTGTGCATAAGTGTGTTCATGAACACAGGTGCATACTTCCTTTACACACTTAGTCCGTAGCCTCTCTCCGGTCATATCGGCCTCTCTCGCTACCCGATATTTACTCGTACTTACCTATTACAGATTCCACAAATATTAATATCGAACTGAAACGTACCGTACGTACTATTTGAGCGCGAACAATATCCAATTATCCAATTAGAGTTGGGCAACGTTGTGAAAATAAATAAAACATCGCCCCACACCGCGTTTCGAATGTTCATCAAAAATTGAGCAAAACCTGTCAATAAATCTGGCTTCAGTCACCATGCCTGAAGGCAATGTGAATTGAAATCAGGCAGTGTCAATATAGCCAGCCTGCGGGCTTCCCCGGTCATGTAATAAACGGACAAACATTTTTTTTGTTGCACTTTTTGCGAAGTTTCGCCTACAGGCAACTCTGAATAACAAAAGGACGTGGTGGGTGATTTTTACGGGTCCGGTTTAGGTTCGAATTAAAAACGGAACCCTAATAGGATCACTCGTGTGTCTTTATGTCACAGCTAGATTGCTCCGAATCTACTGAAATGATTCATTTGAAATTTGGTACACATGTGAATATCTGCGGCCCAAACACGAACGTGTAAGAAATGCGTGCGTAAATAAATTAATTTGAATATGGGGGTCGCTATGAGGGGCCAATATAGGAAATTGAAAAACAGTTTTGCAAACTGTACCGTACTAGACAATATTATTAGTTTTTAAATGTAAGGGCTTGTCTTGAGGGTATCAAATGTGCAGATGGCATCATACTTGTCGGAGACGTACGTCATTGGTACGGGCTTAAAATGAATCGCAAGTACGCGGTGGTGACATCACGTGACCTAACTACAAGTCTACCCTCACCACAGCGTGCTTTCTACAGAGCTCTGATGTTGACAACTCGATGCTAGACGACAGTCAGTGTCTGATCGCGGCGGAACTGAGACGTCTTGGAACTGTACCTGATAAGTTGTGCCGAGTGTTGTTGTGATGAGTTGTAATCTCAAGTAATTCGTTGGTTTTCCTAGAAGCAGTATATCGCTCTCAGTGTCTCTTCGTATACTTTTTTTTTTTTTTTTTTTTGTGATGGCATCTCGCAGTTCAGCCTATGAGGCTGGCTACTGCTTAACCGGACTATTCCCTGTGGATGCCTTAAAAGTGAATCTAAGGCCTCCAGCCAGGGGTTTAAAACTATACTTAAAAACTAAGCGACCACTCGCTAAGGGCACCCCCTGTGGGGTACGGGCCTCGGCTTAGGGCGTCGCTGGGGGGGGCAGCAAAGGGACAGGCTGGATCTGAGTGATATTATTTAGGGGCTGGTTTAAAACTACCGGCTCAGCATCGCGGCCCGCTCTGGCAAGGGTCGGGGGGGGTTCGTTGAACGTGGGCGTCGCGTCGGGCCTCGGCGGCGAGGACGGAAACATGGCGGTCTGTATTTGTATATACGTAAAGTACTGGTTTCCCTACTGCTCTCCTGGAGGAGGGTGATGGGGTCATCGGGGGTGGTGAGAGCATGTCGCGGACGGCGAACCATGCTAATACGCGAGGGCTCGTATCGGGCGGCCGATGCGATCAGGGGGTTCCTATGCTTGATAGCGGAATCGAAGAAACGCTTGGAAAGACGTTTCATAAACTGAGCTAAGGTGGGGATCCTAAGGTCTAAGTGGAGACTGTCATTACGGACATAATAGGGGGCACCGGTAATCTTACGGAGAAAACGGTTCTGAAGGGTCTGCATCCGGTGCAGATGACGCGGGTGGGCATGGGCAAAAGTGACACAAGCGTATGTCATAATGGGACGGATGACGGCCGGCGGTATAGAGTCGCAACTTGCACTTAAGTGACAATTTGCTCTTTGCCGTGATCATAAAATGGAGCCTACCCATGGCAAAGGCAGCCCGGTCGCGGGCTGCTCTTATATGCGCAGCAAAGGACAGGTGGTTGTCGAGAATGACTCCTAAGTATTTGGCTTGCTTCTCCCAAGGGATCGGCTTGCCGAACATAGTGATCGGAGAGGGGACGGGACGTTTGAGACGCGCCTTATGGAAAGAACTGCCTGGCTTTTATCGGGATTAACCTCGATTCGCCACTTACGGAACCAGGCTCCTAAAGCATTGGCTGCTTTTTGGAGCTGACGGGCGATGGCGTCTTGGCCGTGCCCAGTATAATAGATTGCCGTATCGTCGGCGAAAAGGGCCAAGTGAGCCTTTTTGCTCTTGGGGATATCTGAAGTGAATAGAGTGAATATGAGGGGGGAAACGACAGAGCCCTGAGGGACTCCCGCGCGAATGGGGTGGGGGGAAGAAAGGGTTTTCCCTATGCGATAGCGGAAAGTGCGATTCGCCAAAAAGTCTCGCAAGATGAGCACGAGACGATCTGGCACACCGAGCTGATACAGCTTGTATATCAGCCCGTTGTGCCAGACTTTGTCGAACGCTTTCGCTATATCGAAAAATAACACACCGGTCATCGCTCCACGCTGGAAGCCAGCGCTCAAGTGCTCTACGATGCGGTGGACCTGTTGGACGCACGAGTGTTCGGTCCTGAAACCGAACTGCTCGTTGGGAATGAGGCTCTTAGCCTCGGCAAAGTCTTTGAGGCGCTTATAAATAAGCCTCTCATAGATTTTACCGAGCGCACTAAGGAGACTGATCGGCCGATAACTAGTCGGCTCAGTTTTAGGTTTACCCGGTTTGGGAATACCTATGACGGTGGCCTCTTTCCACACTTGGGGAAAGATGTTATTGCTCAAGGCGCCATTGAAGATGGCCGCCAACAAGACTATGAGCTGAGAGGGGAGGACTTTGAACACCCTATTGGTGAAGCCATCGGCGCCAGGGGCTTTCCGAGGCTGAAGCCTATCTATTATGTCTTTCACTTCGTCGGGCGTGACTGAAGGAAGAGGACAGTCGGGGTCTTCTACTGGGGGGAGAGCGGCTCTACGTTCGACTTCCGCGTCCACCTCAGCGAGATGTCGCATGTCTACTGGTTGAGAGCTGGGCGTGCACTGAGATTCCAGGCTGTCGGCCAGGCATTCAGCCTTCTCAGAGTCGTCAAAGGCGACGCTCTTATCGGGGCGAATGAGAGGAGGCATAGTAACCTCGTCGCTGCTAGCACGCAACTTTCGTTGCAGTTGCCAGAAAGCTAAGTGAGTGGGCTCGAGTTCGCTAAGCTCCTTGACCCAACGATTCGAACGAAACTCACTGGTGCGCTGCTTAACAGCAAGCTGCAAGCTGCGCATGTGAGCCTTGTTCGCATAGCAGGGAAAGACGCTATAGGCACGAACGGCCGCGTTCTTCTCGGTTATCAGATCACGTATGTCATCGGGTAGTTTCCAGCGGTGATCGCTCATCGCTGGGACTTCCCGTGAACAATCCTTCAGTACGGATTGTACGTGATCTGTAAACAAGTTGATGGCGGCCGTCGTGTCTGCGACTGAGACTATGTGATCGGGGATACCGTCCGTGAGAGGAGACATGTCGGATTTCAGCTTATCGCTTACTTTCTTCCAGTCTGTTATCAAAATAGGGGCAGGGGGCTGGCTGGGGTCAAAGAGGCCCGAGCTAGAAACGAGATGCATGACTACCGGACGGTGGTCAGAGTTAAGCTCGTGTAGCGTCTCAATCAAGTCCAGCCTGAGGCTGACGTTCCTGAGCAGCGCTATATCGAGCACATCGGAACGCAAACCGACAGTGTCGGGGTAGTGGGGTTCGTATACTTTTAAAATAAAACGTTTTCAAGTTATTGAAGAAAATTTACTATTTTCCCCCTATCTCCAAAACTTTTTCAAACAATACTGGTTATACTTACTTACGGTAGAACATGATGTGTTTCAACAGTTTATATTAGTTTGAACACACAAAACTGAGAGATTTAACATGTTATTTTACCATTTCTTATATTTCTCTAGTAATCTCTAAGTAAAGAACTATAAAGAAGCTCAAATATTTGAAGCGAATGTAAGAAAATTTATGAAACTTTTTGTTGTTAACGATATGTCATGAAGAACTAAAATAGGCAATGTATGTGAGAAACGTAGTAGGTTTCCTATGCTGGGTAAAATTGTAAATAAGACCGCACTACTGATGGCATAACACGGTTATGTCGCGTCTACTGTGCGGTATGGACTTATTAATTTTGGGGTAATGCCAATAAAGTACATGATGTACAGACGCCAGCACATCAAGCTACCCGAAACTGTCAAATTTTCCCGATCAAACCAAACCAAATGCTTTAGCGATAAAGTTGAAAATCTATTAATGAAATTTGACAGATTGTAGTAACTTGATGTGTACTTATTTAACAGAAAAAGTGTATTAGAGCTATATTCAAAATAATCATGTTAGGAACATTTAAAAAAATAAAAATATTGACAGTACCTTCACTTTATACATATTTATGAATCCTGCATTTTTTCGATTTTAATTATTTAGAGAACTAAAAATTGAATTGTTATACTTAAAATTTTGTTGATGTGATTTAATTTCATGGAAATTCGAGAAACATGAAACATACGTAGTTTCTGGATTTTACATTTTTACCTCCTATTTTTAACCGACTTTGAAAAAGGACGAGGTTCTCAATTCGTCGGAGTCTTTTTTTAAATGTAATCGAAGTCGCTTACCGATTTGGAAAATTCTTTTTTATTTGAAAGAGTAGGTATACTCCCAAATTAGTCCCATTGAAATATTGTCATGATCTGACCATGGACCTCGGAGATATGGAGCGGAACTCTTCAATAATAGACAGCAAATCTGCCGTGATTGCTGTAATCGCTTGGATGTTTATTTTTTACACAACATCATAACATAACATCACGCCTGTATCCTTTGAGAGGGTACTCAGATGTGTGGGTACAATACAGCCACATTTCGACAGCTAAGTATGTTAAGTTCCATTTTACTGGGGCTGAGCCCATGACATGACATGTATATAGTTAACAATGTAAAATAAATGCATAGTAAATATTTGTATAGGATATAACAACTAAAAAAGAAAAAAAAAGTCACCTGAAGCTAAAGTTAGTATTTTTCTCTTTTTTTTTTGTTTTTGAAGTCAGTTTTGGTTTTTGAAAAATAGTTTTTGTCGGCGGTTATTAAAAAAAACATCTGCAGTTACTGCACGGCCTAAATGTTTGAAACAGGTAATTTATATGATGTTATGAGTAACTTTTCTAGCAAAACCTCTCTTTTAATGATTTTGACGACCCGAATGGCGCAGCGGTTGCGAGGCTGCCTTACGTTCTTAGGGTCCCGGGTTCGAATCCCGGTAGGAGCAAATGTTTGTGTGATGAGCATGGACATTTGTTTCCGAGTCATGGATGTTTATATGTATAATAAGTATGTATTTACAAACAAAAAAGTATCTATGTAGTAGTATCAACTATCTGGTGTCCACGACACAAGCCTCGTTGCTTAGTGTGGCACCTAGATGGCGCTGTGTGTAATGTCCAGCGATATTTATTTTTATTTATATTTAATGTGGTCTGCATTAAAAGACTGGTTTTGCAGAGCAATACTAGTAATGTAGTTTACACTTTAATCGACCGGCGCTTTAGTCGGTAACTATTTTGCGCTTTCGGCAACCGACAAAGAGAATACCATTAATGGCGTACTATTTAATTATTCTTCTCTAAACAGGCCTCACAAACAGCAACTAACAAGTAGATGGAGGAGAAATTTCACCGGAAAATGGGTAAAATAATTTGAATTTTCGGCACGAGTGTGTATGTACTCGTATACTAAACAGACGTCAGCTCAGACATTGCTTGTGACAGCACTTTTGCATCGGATTTCGATTAAATACGACACGGGAAATTTAGCGAGAGCTCTATGAATTTGAAGTTGGATGCGACAAAGCGCACAACCACTCTTAAGATTATACTGCTACAACAGTTTCGGGTACTAATTTACTCGGGTTCACTTCAGATCCTGGGCAAGCTAAGGGTGCTCAAGGATAAAAGGGCCTGAACGCGTGCCTCATAAGATAAAATCTGAATAGGTAGGTACAGTTTATTTGCCTAAACTTGGAGGAAGTAAGTAACATGTGGATAAATACCTCCCTATAAAATCCCGGAATGATTTCAAGACTATTATTGATCGAAGGTTCCGATACTAAGCTGTAGAATAAGCGGTCATAGCCCAGTGGTGTGACCGTCGGACTACCGAATCATAGGTCACGAGTTCGAACCCAAGGCACGCACAGCTCTAATTCTTCGGCTTCATGTGCGTATTGTATATTTATGGGGAAACCAAACATGAGCCTGACAGATATCTATTTCTCGACGGCGTACATAAATACATAAAGCCATCTCAGAAGCCCATGGGCGGCATAAAAATCCTGACACCAGGTTAGGCTCTAACCACACGAAAAAGAAAGCAACGACTTAGGTACTTTCGGCAAATAAGCTCTGCCTATTTCGATCTCTTTTCACAAGTCCTCGTGCGCGACCTCGCGTGGGCGAAGTGAGTCGAGACTACGGTCACGCGCGCTCTGCTCGTGGCTAGCTCTAAGCAAATTTTTCATTTCGATTCTTTGCATTCGCCGTCGCAAGACACGAGTCGCTCGTGGGAATAGATCGGGAGTCAAGGAGAAATCAAATTAGAAGAAGGTCACACTTACCACTTTGAGCTCTGCTCGCGTTACAGCCCGAAGTACCTGTAAACAAAATGCATTCCTTCATTTTTAAGTCGAAAAGCGACTACAAAAAGGTTAAACAGAGGATGAACAACAATAAATTGTTAAGAAAACACAACGAAAGATCAAGTCCGGAACTTCAGTTATATTTCAGCTGACTGTTCGCAAATCTCACGTTCATTTTACTACCCGTCCACGGAAAACAATACTTTTCTTTTTAGAATTCCTTTTTAACGATACCGGGCCTTAAGACCCTTATTTTGCATAAACATTTGTCATTCCCTTTTCTGTTACGATTTGTATTATTAATTTTATTTATTAATTTGCTACTTATTCTAATGGGGCAGTAATACAGGCTTAAATGGGCCACTGTTAGGGTACCTACCCTTTTGCTTCAAAGCTTCTATGTTTGTTTGTGCTATTTCTGTCCATGAAAACCTCGTTAACCTTAATAATGTTGACCGTAATATACCTAGAATATTACGTTTATGATAACAATTTAAATGTGAAGTAAGCATGTACCTACGTAATGCAGCAGTGAATGAAACTGTCTTCACAATCTGGAGAGATAAGTGTTAAGAATACCGACAAACATTATTATATTTCCCTGCTACGGTCGCTTCCAGGTAAGTCAAACGCCTTTTTGTTTCAACTTCGTCGACGAACATAATGAACGGACCATTTAGTTGGACTCTAGTAAAGTTAAATGTCCAAGTTAACTTTAGCGTGGTTTAATTTTATTCGTTCGTAGAATCGTCTTTAGTAATAATAATACAAGAGTTCAGTTCAGTGTGAGCGTTTGAAGCTTTAGTTTTAAGTTTATAACTTTTGTTTCAAGAAATAAAAGTTTGGGATAAATTAAATATATCTTTTGAAATGCGCTTACTTATTTTTATATTAATTTCATCAATAAAAGCTTAAAACTTAGCAAATTACTGTTACTGTTGTAACAGTGTGCACTGTTATTGTTGTGTCCAGGGCCAATGTGGGCCACTGGGCGTTGGTTTTGTCCAGCTCGTCCCATCTCCTGCGAGGTCTACCGCGTCGCTTTCTGGCTGTGTTAGGGCTCCACATCGTGGTTATTTTGGCCCACAGCTTGTAGGGCATACGGCAGACCATCACCACTTTAGCTTAGCGGCTTTTTGAGCAACGTCAGTAATTTGTGTTTTGGAGCACAGTGTGGGGTTGCTTACATGGTCGGTAAGTTTAACGCCTAGAATATTGCGTTCCATTGCACGTTGGTAAACCTTGAGCTTGGAATTTTGTATGTTTGTCAAAGACCAAGTCTGCGATCCAATTATGTCAAAATGGAAACAATGCACATGTCCATGATAAATTATTGACGACGTTTTCATACCAAATGTGTCGTGACTTTGGAAACAGATTGGTAGATATTTATCATCCGATTTCCAATAAATATTGGAATCCGAAGTTTGCCCGAACGAATGCTGTAAATATTTGACGCGGAGCTGAGCCATCTGACCTCCGCAACCCAATTATCGAACATATCGATATCAAGAAACTTTCTGTCTGATAACCTATCGCAATATCGTAATTTAGGGGAATTTAGTGTGTATCATATGTGTCGCTTAAACTTGGATAAATCCAATTCTGAGAATTTTTAAGATTTTGGTATAAAAAGAAAAGGAAAAAAAACAATTTCATCAGTTTTATATAAATACGCATGTTTCTTAAGAAATAAACCGTCAAAATCATAATATTTTATCTAAGTCAGATAAATCTACGAGTATGTGGCAGTTTTTTTCAAATGTAGTCAAGTCCATGAGAGCTTTGGTTTGTTCAACATAGCCGTCAGTCGACATAAACTGAAAACGTAAAATCCACATAAATCCAGATCCAGTCAATCAAAATTCTATAATAATAATAATTATATAATATAAAATATAGAGTTTTTTCAAAGATAGATATATTGCATTCCATTATATCAAATGAAGGTAAATCCAATCTAAATATTACATTTTGAAAGGATTTGCTAAACAGAATCGTTTTCTTCAATACTGTTCTCATAATCAAAAAATGTTGCCTTTTAATTCATGGAATTAAGATTATTATCACTTTTTTTAAATATCTCTTAAGAGGGTGAAGTGGATTTATCCGAGTTTGAAGTTAAGCGACACAATACAGGGTGTATCAAGACCCTAACGAAGCCGTCAACCAAGCATTCTGTACATCAGACTAAGTAACTTCACGCAAAATTATTGCTGGGAAACGACTTTTTTTTGGGGGTGAAAAATCACGTTCTAAGGTAGGACTCATCAATGTAACGCACTCAAAACATTGTGATGATGGATGGATTGAATAGTACGGGAATTGTGGAGGTGTTTAAAGCAAAAATCTTACATTAAAAATAATTCTTTCAAAAAAATCCTATGAAAAAGTTGTAACTTTGATTACCAATATCTCTGTAACCAGAAGGTTCCCAGGTATAGTCTAGAACAAAAAAAATATCGCAATGATGGGGAGAACAATTAGTGCCTTTGCGATAACGCCTAGGATATTAATTTAAATTTTATAGTGTTAAGAGCATTTTCGGTCTTAATTTAATGCTTGAGATGATGAATATATTTATATTGATAAGTATTATGTCTATCTCTGTAAAACCACCGTCGTAAATAAAGCATTATTTTGAACCAAAATTTGAACAAACGGACGTGTGTTATACACGCTACATTGTGAACCTAAAAGTGATACACTAAGGGCAAGTGCGTTGAAAATTAACAAGCATTAATCAACAGTGCTGCAGTGTCTCATAAAGTAATAAAAATTAATATCGCACGGTTTACTGAACACTTTTACTTTCCTACAACAAGAAAATATAAGTAATAAGAAGCGCGTTTAGAGGAACAACCTTATAAAACTAATATTAAGTAGTTTAAAACACGAGAGTTTTCGTTAAACTGAACAGAACTGTGCTTCACCAAATGTACATAATACCTAAATATTTCGTAGAAGTTCATTGCATACTAATGATATTAGTTGTGACTTTGAGACCAGGGCGCGACTGGGCGCGGCGGCGCAGAGCGCTGGATTCCGGGGCCCGAGATCTGCGTGGGCCGCGCTGCGATTTTGAAATGCTGCGGGGCGCGACCGTGAAAAGACATCATTCAAAACGTTCCAAAAATAAAAGTGGCGCGAGAAAAAGTACGTTTTGTTTTATGGGTACTAACACTCAATAGGTATAATAATATTTTACTTTAACAACGACTACCACTAACACTTCCCCTGCTTCTTAGGTATGAAAACACAAAAAAGAATAGTTTTATTTTAATTGTTTTAAGAACGAAAATAACATCCCGAAAATTTTTAACATTTTTTTTATAGTTACAACAACAAAGGTAATACAGTTAATCCCACTGCTATTTGAGCTTGAAAGTATCAATATATTTTTTTTGTCCGCAATATTTTGGACATTCGTTTAAAAGCGCAAACAATTACTGATTCGATGAATTACAGTTCTAAACAACTAGGTTCGTTTTTTTTGAGTTTTTCCCTGAACGTCGCTTCCCATAATGTCGCTCTTCAACAGATGTCTTGCTTGCATTCCCATTACATCGATCTTCACCTTACTATAAGTCCCACAACGTCGCGCCTACTTATGGTACAGACATGGGTAGTCTCTTTTCAAACTTTATTTTAAGATTGAATAAAATTGTTGAATTTCATTTTTTTATTTTAAAAAGAAAAATAAAAAGGTTGGAACGGAAATAGGTATTAGTTTGAATTTCTCTCTGATATAGATCGACGATTTTACTTTTTGTTATCTGTAATTTTATTTGAAAAGCACTAACTCATGAAGAACATGCGGCATAAGCATGGGGTACGCATTACGTATTAGACAACCTCCTACTAACTTCTGTTACCATAGTACTTTCAAGTTTTCGCTGCCCTCTTGTAATGTATTTGATGTCTGCTCAGGTGACAGAATCCCTAAACCTGTATATTCAAAATAACTCAGAACTCGGTTGCATTATTCTAATCCGATAAAGATTTGCATTTTTTGTGTCCAAGAGACATCTTCAGACCCTCGCATGGTCAATGATAGACTGGTTTTGGAATTTTATCAACAGCGAATATCTTTTAACACGATACAATAATTTCTTCAACTCCGGAATCCATCTTATGATCACCACCATATTTAAATGGGACCAACTTTAGGAGACATTCCGTACCCACAAAATAATAAGCGGTTTAAAAAATACCAATAACCAATAATAACGAAATAATCAAATTAAAAATACCATAAGCTTTGCACTGAGGACCATTATAGAACATCCACATTTTCAATCTTCAAAAACAACGCTAGGTATTGCTGGTACCTACACCGTAGCTGTCATGATTAAATATGTTTTCCAAAATGACTTTCTTCGAAACATTTTCTTACAGTATTTCTTTCTGCACTTTCAGATTTTGGTATTTTGAATGATCTCTTCCTTTGTAACCCGATCTGAGAATATTGCTGTATAAAATAATCTAGAAAAATGTCTTGGTTTTTCTTGTTTTTTTTTCCCGTGCAAACATATATATATGTGTCTTCGGTATACGCTCTCATAGTGAAGTCATACTTTCGTTTGAAAATACCGTCGTCCTTAAATAATACTAAATTCCTTTTTATCTCGAGATAAGCTGTTGTTTGGTAATTACGACGGCCCAAGTTATATTTTAACTATTTTTGTCGAACAAGAGTATTAAAAGTATTAAAACCGTACAGAAGCGAAAATAATAGAAGTGAGGAGGGTTTTTATGATATGATCACCATTGATCGGAATAGGTAGAGCTAATGTGAATAAAGTTCAAGGAACAGAAACAAAAGTGGAGACTGCCTTAACACAATTTTTTTTTTTTGGGTTATTTGTTCCGAATGTCGGAAAATTACTTAGGTACAACTAAAATTAATAAAATAAAACAACTATCGACATCGCACGAAAAGTGCACGATTTTTATTGTTTAAAAAATAAAGGTAATCTCCTTATCTTCGTTTGAACGCCATAAGTAAGTGCGAAAGCCAATTTAATTTTCATTCCAGCTTAAATAGTTAGAACTAACAAGGCAAAAAAAAATTAAAAAAAATTGTAGGTTTTCATACCATTTATTCATTTTGTACAATTATTGGAACTAAACGTAAACAACTAACTAACGTAAGTTTTTGAGAACGTTTTCCTTGTTGTCGAAGTCAGTTAAAAAGGAAAAATAATGAATTAAATTAGTTTACTGCACTGTTTAATAAATAAAATTAAAATGTACTTAACTGATTCCGAGACATTTCCAAGTTTCAGAAAAAAATATTCGAAAAAACAGAATTGTCTTAAGAAACATTTTTCGTTTCTGTTCCTTGCTTTAACTTTAGGTACATTAGCTCTACCTATCACTGCTGATCACGGATAAACTGAAGTTAGTAGAAGTGAACTGAACTGAAGTTGGTAGTTGTCTTCATTTTATCCGTGATCAATTGATCATGGTGCTTGCAACAGCGCCGAAATATCGGGAACTCAAAACCAACAGTACCTAAACATGGTCAATATCCCGTTTCTAGTGTTAATGATAATGTTAGTAACCATGACAGTTTAAAAGTTGTTTGTTTGTAACTAAATTTCTTTATTACCTACCTCGTATGTTTCAAATGGCTGGATGGATTTCGACGATTACGGTATCATTAGATTCGTCTCAAAAAACCAAGTGACGTTAGATGACGTTTAAAAAAAAAAAACGCGTTAAATAATTGTAAGTCGTATTTTTTTTGTATTTTTTAGTTTTACTTAATTCAATTTGTCGGGTTTTTTATTTTTATAATTAAGTGTTACTTGTTAAAGTAGAAGCTCAAAATATAAATTAAAGCAAAGAGGATGCCTGAAGAGTTCCTCAATATTTTATTAGGTTTTCTGGCTAATGAAATAATATGGGTTAGCTTTATACTTTTTGTAATCAAAGTTTTCATTATTTTATATAGTAGGTACTGCTCTGTCTTGATTTAATTGTCTCCGCGAATTGATTTTTAAAATCAATGCATTCATCATGTACGAAGATTTATGCAAACCAACTCTTGCCTATTACTAAGGGCAAGTGCGTTGAAAATTAACAAGCATTAATCAACAGTGCTGCAGTGTCTCATAAAGTAATAAAAATTAATATCGCACGGTTTACTGAACACTTTTACTTTCCTACAACAAGAAAATATAAGTAATAAGAAGCGCGTTTAGAGGAACAACCTTATAAAACTAATATTAAGTAGTTTAAAACACGAGAGTTTTCGTTAAACTGAACAGAACTGTGCTTCACCAAATGTACATAATACCTAAATATTTCGTAGAAGTTCATTGCATACTAATGATATTAGTTGTGACTTTGAGACCAGGGCGCGACTGGGCGCGGCGGCGCAGAGCGCTGGATTCCGGGGCCCGAGATCTGCGTGGGCCGCGCTGCGATTTTGAAATGCTGCGGGGCGCGACCGTGAAAAGACATCATTCAAAACGTTCCAAAAATAAAAGTGGCGCGAGAAAAAGTACGTTTTGTTTTATGGGTACTAACACTCAATAGGTATAATAATATTTTACTTTAACAACGACTACCACTAACACTTCCCCTGCTTCTTAGGTATGAAAACACAAAAAAGAATAGTTTTATTTTAATTGTTTTAAGAACGAAAATAACATCCCGAAAATTTTTAACATTTTTTTTATAGTTACAACAACAAAGGTAATACAGTTAATCCCACTGCTATTTGAGCTTGAAAGTATCAATATATTTTTTTTGTCCGCAATATTTTGGACATTCGTTTAAAAGCGCAAACAATTACTGATTCGATGAATTACAGTTCTAAACAACTAGGTTCGTTTTTTTTGAGTTTTTCCCTGAACGTCGCTTCCCATAATGTCGCTCTTCAACAGATGTCTTGCTTGCATTCCCATTACATCGATCTTCACCTTACTGTAAGTCCCACAACGTCGCGCCTACTTATGGTACAGACATGGGTAGTCTCTTTTCAAACTTTATTTTAAGATTGAATAAAATTGTTGAATTTCATTTTTTTATTTTAAAAAGAAAAATAAAAAGGTTGGAACGGAAATAGGTATTAGTTTGAATTTCTCTCTGATATAGATCGACGATTTTACTTTTTGTTATCTGTAATTTTATTTGAAAAGCACTAACTCATGAAGAACATGCGGCATAAGCATGGGGTACGCATTACGTATTAGACAACCTCCTACTAACTTCTGTTACCATAGTACTTTCAAGTTTTCGCTGCCCTCTTGTAATGTATTTGATGTCTGCTCAGGTGACAGAATCCCTAAACCTGTATATTCAAAATAACTCAGAACTCGGTTGCATTATTCTAATCCGATAAAGATTTGCATTTTTTGTGTCCAAGAGACATCTTCAGACCCTCGCATGGTCAATGATAGACTGGTTTTGGAATTTTATCAACAGCGAATATCTTTTAACACGATACAATAATTTCTTCAACTCCGGAATCCATCTTATGATCACCACCATATTTAAATGGGACCAACTTTAGGAGACATTCCGTACCCACAAAATAATAAGCGGTTTAAAAAATACCAATAACCAATAATAACGAAATAATCAAATTAAAAATACCATAAGCTTTGCACTGAGGACCATTATAGAACATCCACATTTTCAATCTTCAAAAACAACGCTAGGTATTGCTGGTACCTACACCGTAGCTGTCATGATTAAATATGTTTTCCAAAATGACTTTCTTCGAAACATTTTCTTACAGTATTTCTTTCTGCACTTTCAGATTTTGGTATTTTGAATGATCTCTTCCTTTGTAACCCGATCTGAGAATATTGCTGTATAAAATAATCTAGAAAAATGTCTTGGTTTTTCTTGTTTTTTTTTCCCGTGCAAACATATATATATGTGTCTTCGGTATACGCTCTCATAGTGAAGTCATACTTTCGTTTGAAAATACCGTCGTCCTTAAATAATACTAAATTCCTTTTTATCTCGAGATAAGCTGTTGTTTGGTAATTACGACGGCCCAAGTTATATTTTAACTATTTTTGTCGAACAAGAGTATTAAAAGTATTAAAACCGTACAGAAGCGAAAATAATAGAAGTGAGGAGGGTTTTTATGATATGATCACCATTGATCGGAATAGGTAGAGCTAATGTGAATAAAGTTCAAGGAACAGAAACAAAAGTGGAGACTGCCTTAACACAATTTTTTTTTTTTGGGTTATTTGTTCCGAATGTCGGAAAATTACTTAGGTACAACTAAAATTAATAAAATAAAACAACTATCGACATCGCACGAAAAGTGCACGATTTTTATTGTTTAAAAAATAAAGGTAATCTCCTTATCTTCGTTTGAACGCCATAAGTAAGTGCGAAAGCCAATTTAATTTTCATTCCAGCTTAAATAGTTAGAACTAACAAGGCAAAAAAAAATTAAAAAAAATTGTAGGTTTTCATACCATTTATTCATTTTGTACAATTATTGGAACTAAACGTAAACAACTAACTAACGTAAGTTTTTGAGAACGTTTTCCTTGTTGTCGAAGTCAGTTAAAAAGGAAAAATAATGAATTAAATTAGTTTACTGCACTGTTTAATAAATAAAATTAAAATGTACTTAACTGATTCCGAGACATTTCCAAGTTTCAGAAAAAAATATTCGAAAAAACAGAATTGTCTTAAGAAACATTTTTCGTTTCTGTTCCTTGCTTTAACTTTAGGTACATTAGCTCTACCTATCACTGCTGATCACGGATAAACTGAAGTTAGTAGAAGTGAACTGAACTGAAGTTGGTAGTTGTCTTCATTTTATCCGTGATCAATTGATCATGGTGCTTGCAACAGCGCCGAAATATCGGGAACTCAAAACCAACAGTACCTAAACATGGTCAATATCCCGTTTCTAGTGTTAATGATAATGTTAGTAACCATGACAGTTTAAAAGTTGTTTGTTTGTAACTAAATTTCTTTATTACCTACCTCGTATGTTTCAAATGGCTGGATGGATTTCGACGATTACGGTATCATTAGATTCGTCTCAAAAAACCAAGTGACGTTAGATGACGTTTAAAAAAAAAAAACGCGTTAAATAATTGTAAGTCGTATTTTTTTTGTATTTTTTAGTTTTACTTAATTCAATTTGTCGGGTTTTTTATTTTTATAATTAAGTGTTACTTGTTAAAGTAGAAGCTCAAAATATAAATTAAAGCAAAGAGGATGCCTGAAGAGTTCCTCAATATTTTATTAGGTTTTCTGGCTAATGAAATAATATGGGTTAGCTTTATACTTTTTGTAATCAAAGTTTTCATTATTTTATATAGTAGGTACTGCTCTGTCTTGATTTAATTGTCTCCGCGAATTGATTTTTAAAATCAATGCATTCATCATGTACGAAGATTTATGCAAACCAACTCTTGCCTATTACTTCATTTTCATATGAGTGGATTTTCATAACATTTTAAAACCCTTTTAAAAAGTATCTATACCAAGTGTTGAGACTGATCAGGCCCCATGATCAGGATTGCAATTATTTTTAATGGACCTTAATATTGGTTATATGCTTAATAACTACGTATTTTTTTTAAAGTTCATAAATCTCGCTCTGATTGCGTAAATCTGGCGTTGAAAAGAGGTCTCTCGCGCCCAACACGAGTATGAGTTCCGTTTCCGCACTTCTTCCGAGGCAACAGAGCCTAAATCGTAAAATCTATCGAGCCAATAAATACCTTTATATTCTTGTCTTCAAAGTTGGCTCGTTACTTTTTGTAAAAAGTCTTATGATTTCTTAATCTGATTACGATAATATGACGATATTATCGTAATCAGATTTTTCGGTTTTCGCTCTCAAAAAATACGTAGTTTCTGTCAATAGATTTGTGTTATTATTCGATTTTATCGAAGGGCCACTGTTGAATGACACGACAAAATAGAAAAAACACATTAAAATGAACGTAAACTGAAAATTATTAGTATACCAAAACACCCATAAACTTACTTACAGACGGTTATACATACTCGTATACAGAAACGTTTGCCATATTTCCTCAGTGACCGCCGAGCGGTCGAGGTAGAAAGACGTTGGAATATTGTCAATTGTGTTCCGGTCTTCTCACTCGCACAATCATGCTGTTGCCCTCATGTTATGTTAGGCAGGCTGCTCTACTTAATTATTTTAATCGACTACAAAGAAAAGAAGGTTAGGTTATGTTTCTATCTATGATTTTTTAATTTTTTACACATGCGCGGAAGACACTAGCGCGGACGGATATTTGTGGGAAATAAGATTCCTTAAGATGAATTGAAACCCAAGTCAACGATGGCGGCTGCGAAAAGTTGCGAATTTTTCGTCATGGATGTCACGTCCATGGTAATCGAGGACAATCCAGGCGGGTCACAATCAAAATCAAGTTCAAGTAATATCAAGCGTGTTGTTATGTTTTGTCTGTAATGAATCTCACGGGCTATAAGACGCGCAAGTGTCCATTCGCAACAGGTGTCGTTCCGCACTAATTTACTTGCGCGCAAATGTCTTTTCGCGCAACTGTCTTTCGCGCAAATGTCCTCGATATTAAAAAAAAAATCCTTATAATTGTTCCAATCTTGCAGTGGCAAGGCGACAGGTTCCATTATGCAAAAGCAAAAAAAATGTTCGAAAACTAGTGAACATCAATTTCAATAATAACTAACCGAAATATATTTTTTATAACGTCATTGTGTGGTGGTTCCTGGAAATAAGAATAAATAAAAGGGTCGAACTGATAACCTTCTTTTTTTTAAGTCATCTAATAGGCAGGTAGAGTAACTTTAGCATCATCTCAAATAATTTAAGTACGACTAGGTGTCAAAGGGGGAGGTCCCCGCACAAACGATTTGCTTTTGTTTTTGGTGTGAATTTCTGAGTTTTGCACAAGCCGACTACAGCCTTAAGTATATAGATACATACATAAACTTACGCCTATTATTCGTTGCGTTGGGCAGAAGCTACTGAACGCGTAAGTAAGTACAGATATAAAATTAGCTAAGAAGAAGTTATTAAATAGCTGGCTTATGCCCGCGGCTTCGCCCGCGTGGAGTTCGGTAATGTCCCTCGGGATAGTATTATCGGGATAAAAAGTATCGTATGTGTGAATCCAGGCTATAAACTATCTGTGTGCTAAATTACATCCAAATTGGGTCAGTAGGTTTTGCGTGAAAGAGTAAGAAACATCCATCCCTCCATGTTCACAAACTTTCGCATTTTATAATATTAGTATAGGACTGCAAATTCCTTGAAAATCTACAGTCAGTTAAAAAAGAAAACCGTCTAAAGGTATACGCGATGTTTATTTTCTTGCGGAAACGGTCGAACAGGTCGATCGTAAAGCAATCCGCTCTTTCCATTTTATTGACAAATAAAAGTATAGGATAAAAGTTCAGGGCGGAGGCTGACGGAAAACGTTTGGTGCAGTAAACTGTATTGTATTTTCTTTTCTTGAGCTAGTTCAACAGACAGAAGCGAACAATTTGTTAATCTGACAATCCGTTTACTGAAACACATATTTTTTATACAACGTCGAACAAAGGAATGGGATTTTTTTTTAAGTTTTGGATTCTCTCTATATTGCTGGTCTGTGGCAAAATGCTTTTAAAAAAAGTAAAAAACACGCTTTATTTTGTCCTGACCCTCACACCAACTGCAATCTATTGGAGTTATCAAAACAAATCTTATGACTCGAAACTCGAGGGGTTTTTCTACTAGCCACTGAAGAGTTCCACTAATCACTTCCTGGCCTAGCGAAGGAGGTGGCGGAACGTGAGAGGGAGAGAACCTCACATCCCAGCTGCCGCGGGAGACGCACCGTAGGCGCGGGCCTGTGGACGGTGACTCACAAGAAACTACGACTGCTACGGCTTCTTTAGTTAGTTACAAGTGAACCTAATATTATAATGTTAAAATTGCTTGAAATATTAATGTAGTTCAGTTTGATGCCCTGCGTTCAGACCTCGGGCTTGGCGACTTGTTTCTTTTCATGAGTAGCGTCGTATCGTGAAGATTCGTGGCAGGTTCCAAGCTTTTTTTGGCCAAGCAGTAAGGTCTAACGTCAATAAAAAACGCCATATCTCTATTAACGAATTTATACAAATATCGGGTTTTACTTACGAGCATATATGTAAGTGAAGCAATAAATTTAGCTTCACTCATTAGTAGGTTAAGGTTGAATCTCGCAAGTAACTTTTGGACAACTTCCTCGTAGTCCAGTTAAAAGTTTGCAGACACCTTGCGTTCCTACTAAATAAGCCCTTGTTACATTGTTAGTTGTTACAGTAATCCTGCAATTCATTTAACTCCTAGCGTTATCTTAATTAAAGCTTGTTTTAAAACAGGCTATTTACGCTTTTTCGTGCAATAGAGACGAACAACTTGTGGCTATAGTACGTACATTAAACGTCTCTACCGATATGCATACATTCACAGCTCGCTGACTGTTATGCGAGCTGAAAACAAATTAGGGTCCTTAGGGTGGAAGCGCAAGGGTAGCCCGCCAAATTTCTAATTTTCTTACGTTTTTTGCAATTATTAGGTCTATTTCAGGTTGTATGTTGATTAAAAATGAGTTGCGCTAGTAGCACGTATGTAGCTACAGAATTATAATCATTAAAATCGTCAATACAACCCTCAAAGTTCATTTAGCCCTATTCTGTAACTATTTCATGAAAAAGTCATTCAATGGGGTTAAATGAACGTAAAGGGTTGTATTGATGATTTTAATGATTAGAATTCTATAACTACATACGTGTTACTTCCGCGACTCATTTTTTATCAACATACAACCTGAAATAGACCTGAAAATTGCAAAAAACGTACGACATTTTGAATTTCACGGGCTACCCTTGCGCTTCCACCTAAACTACAGCGACCGCAACGGTCTGTCATTGTTGACCCGAATCTGTAAAAAAACCAGCCATAAACTGGAGTTTTTATCTGTAATAAGTAAAAGCAGCCGAAAGACCGTAAAAGGTAACATCATGATACTCGTACGATAAATGAAGTTTTTTGCGTCAATTTAACTAGCCGGAGTTACTAATCCGTCGTAATGAGCTTTTCCTGCGGCCAATGTAACCTGAACATTTGTTTTATCTCATTCATTAAAAACTACCTGCATTCATTACTCTTTGACCAAAGTAACAGTATTAACTCTTTGCTTTTATGGCTTAAGTAGGTACTTTTAATCAGAAAAAGAGGGCTTTAGTCGATAGTAGGTACTTTTTATCGCCTTTACTTTGACTGTGAGAGTTTTTGGAAAAAAAACTGAAATTAAAAAACTGGAGGTTCACCGGTCCAACTTGCAGTTTTTTTAATACAATTTTATTAACTTGTAACGTATTTACGATCATCACTATTCTTATTTCCTTGTTAATATTTAATAAGCAAGTTCCCTCCGGAGTAAAGCCGCTAACGAGAAAGAAACTAAAGCCTTATTTTTCCGATACAGTGAAGCGGGTAACTCCCTTAATGAGATAGCCTAAGTGAGCTCAATTGAACGCCTTTTAATTGCTTTTACAAAATGTTAGAAATAAAAGCGAGCACGATTGCATTCATCTGCTGCATTACCACGTCAGTGGATTTACAAACCACCTGCCGTTTAGATCCTAATTTTCATCGAAATAACTATTTAAATCGGTTTGAAACTGAAAATTGTGGTTTCTATGTTTAGGTTACACCTATTTTATATTTTTTATTTATAGATGGGTTTAGTGCTAATTGTAAATTGTTTGTAAATGACGCGAATCCGAATGATGTTTAATATATTAGTTTTAAACGCAATATATATTGCTATATTTAAAAATTAGTTTTAATCGTTTTAAAATAGACACAATTTCAAAACTTATAAAATGAAATAGGAGTTAAACCTTCTGAGTCATTTCTTTTACAAAGCCACTATAAATATTCGAGTATTTCGTCGTCGTTCACACCTGGCTGGATACATATAAATATTAGACACATTGATGAACTTTGTTCGATGTAAACATCGCAAAAAAAATCTGTCGGACCATAAAAAATATTGTGACAAAACAAATTTAATTTATTTTAGCGGTGTTATTTGATGAACTTTAAAGATTATTGTTAGTTTATTTAATCTTTTTAATTGAAATAATGTCCCTTAGTATAAAGTTAGTTCTATACTCGTATAAATGTCAAAACCTAATTGTCAAAGTGTAATATTTAGACAGAAAAAAGTTACAAAAAATAGCGATCAAGATTTTCAATAGTAATTATACAATAGTAGCTAATCAAAAAAAAAAAAAAAAAAAAAATAGCCAGACTAAACTTACTAACAGTGTCACAAGTTTTTTATATTCATATCGTTGGTCAAAGAGATACCTACTGCCCCTTCTGTGTATTTTGGGTAAAGGCAGGGAACCATATACAAAATGCGACCTAAGAGAACCTTTGGGATAACACGTGATATATCACGTGTTTGTCCCAGGGATTCTTTAATGTCACTTCTATCATTTTGGCACGTGCCCCGAGTTTCATCCAAAGGCAGAATAAAAATATTGTTGCCTACATTTCTGGCGGGGTCAGCGCCTCAGCGGCATCTGCCTTTGACAAGTACCGACGTCACGCGACGCCCAAATTGAATTTAGAACATAATATTTTCGCAAACCTGACAACATACCCCCGACTCTTAGCTACGAGGTTAATAAAATCTTAATTAACATTTTAATGTAATATGTTTGTATTGTGCTTAATTAAATCAGACAGAAATTCAACAACTGGCTGAAATTTAAGTTTTGCAGCAGCAGAGGTTCTATTAACGCAGCATTGTTAGGTATGTACAATTGTATAAATCCAGAATAACTCCTGAATGAAATGCTAATAATAAGAATCATTCATTTTTTTCGGATATGGCGGCTGATGTCATAGGAAGTGAATTATATTTGACAATTGATTTTAATTTGAATGGATTGGTTCTAATGGCAATAATACATACCGTGTTCATTATAAAATGAGCTTCGCACACACACTCTCACACATTAGTATGATTCGTTTTTGCCCTCAATAAAAATGGAAGGTACTCGTATGGCAATATGGCTTCGTCTTTTTGGTTTTGCACTTTAATATTTGAGAGAGGCGGCGCGCGGCGCGGGCCGATGCCACACGGGCGTTGCAATTGCTTTGCGTCCGCGCCGCAACGTCTAAGTGGTGACGCTCCGTAAAGCCCGTATACTCCGTCTGTATTATAGGTTCGTCCTGTCCGTCTGTCCGTCCATATGTCACAGCCGTTTTACTCTGAGACAGTAACATTGTTTTTAACTGGCTTAATATGAATAAAAAATTTAGAGCAAAAGCTCTTTCGCCCGTGGGATAAATTCCGACAAAAACGCGAGCGAAGCCGCGGTCAACAGCTAGTACTACATAGATAAAGTAGATAAGTTATTCGTCCCTTGAGCGTAAATTGATCGGAATGAGCGTTAAAATATTGTTTCGTACTACGGAACCTTTTGTGCGCGAGGCCGACTCGCGCATGATCGGTTTTTATAAGGTGACAGTTTTACGCAGTTAGTGTAAGCTGCGTTGCATTGCGCTTGCGACATTGCAGCAGCCTTGCGGCACTCTGACTGCGTAGAAAACACTGCGCTGTGTCGACGCATCGCAATGGCAACGCCCGTGTGGCATCGCTCTTATTTATCACAGATTCCACGAACGGATAAAACGCCTCTCAAAACTCAAAGCGTTTATTTCAATTAGACCTTAGCAGGCACTTTTGAAAGTCAGAAAAACAAAGGCGAAGCTACAGTCACAGACACAAGGCATAATAACTTGTGAAAGTACTGTAGTTGCCCATTCCAAAGCGTAGATCTCTATGGAGAAGAATGGGCAACAAACTCCATGGACACTCTTTTCAATCAAAATATTGTTACAAGATCTTGGTTACATCTTTCATAATGAGATTATACATATATGTGAGAACGATGTAGAAAGACGTGCACATTAAGAGCGTCCAGAGTAAAAGATTATAATTATTAACAATTTAAAAACAAAGTAGTTAAAATAAACCGTGGCAGCTAAGAGATGACCAGTCCCAACTGACAGCCTCCGTTCACGAACATGACGCTTCTCTCCTCTAACGGTAACGTCGCATAAAGCCGACCCCTAACAGCTTCGATTCAGTCCTTTTGTGTATAGTAGGTTCACAGCGAATATTTGAAATAGTGCTGAAGCGTTGAGGTTCAAATTTACGAGGCTCACATATTTATTAAAGCTAACCGACCATTGATTGTGGTCATTGCCGAATCAAGTGGTGTTTCATCGTGCTGTTACGTGGCTGAATTTCTGTTTAAATTTGAGTTAAGGATTTATACGGATAAAGCTGGTAAAACAATGGATATTGCAGTTGTTACTAATAATAATTGATTTTTAGATAATTAAGTATTTCAGTTGAAACTAAACTTACAGCAAGTACCTATGTTAGTGTGCAAAAAAAAAAAGAAAAATAATCTCGTATCTAGTTAGAGGACATGATTGTCTCACTTTCGACCCGATGTACATTTATCGAAAAAGAGGAAAAAACACCACAACTTTAGGAAAAAAAATCTTTCGAGAATTTAAACCTGATTTGTTGTGCATGAAAAGTAATAGTTTATCAATGGGGGCTATCGCGTGTGAATTCACCGCTAGAGGCGCTAGGGTAGCGCGAGGGCACCGAAATGTCAGATGTCATAAAAAGTTCACGTATTTTTTTTCAAGTATTTTTACTAATATTCACAATTGTGGTCTAGATTTAGCTATTCCTGATAACAACTTAAGATCATATTTGTTAGAACTTGGAGGCAAAATGATTTGTAGATATTTCATGCTTACTCATTTTGCGGAGAATATTGTAAATAAATGATCTGAAGTTTACACTATGTTGTTATACGTAATAAAATAAACTTTTTATGCAGTTATTGGTACTTTAAAGTTTAAAATAGAATTATTGACATGACCATAAGGAACAGTGGCGCCATCTGGTGAGCACAAAAACGATAGCCCTCATTATTGCCATATTCTATTCAACATGGCGTCTTACTGTTTGGGTTTGCTTTCGTTCTCAAATCATGTTACATAAAAATATACTATATATATATTTAATTATTATTAAACTCTTATACTTCATTTTCGACTAATTATAAGCAAGAGTGATGGTTTCATTGTTAAAAAAATATAATAGATACTAATTTTCTGTAGTGTACTTCTGAACGAAAAACTCAAAATGACATTTTTTTTTGACAAAACCCATTAGTGCCTGTCAGTCGAGTCTCTTTCGTTACGACTTGGTTTTGACTTTCGTGGCTTTCGGTGTTATTTTACGTTCTCTCATTTATGTTTTGTTCCTACGACTTTTGCTTTGTACCTTGTACCAATTATTATCAAATAACAATTTCTAGGTTATGCAAACGTCATCTCTACAACCTGACATAGCTGTCATAATACTCACGACAACCGTCAAACATTTTTAATTTTTATTGTGTGCATAAAAACCACATAATTATTATTATGTAAAAAATGTTACTTTAGTCTATTCAGGGGTTTATTTCCCAGCTTTTCTAAAACGTACATGTTATGGCCGGAGTCTCATACAAAAATGATGCATCTCCTTTAGCTTTTTAGGGTTCCGTACAGAAAAGGGAAAAAACGGAACCCTTATAGGATGACTCGTGCGTCTGCCTGTCTGTCCGTCCGTCTGCCACAGCCAATTTGCTCCGAATCTACTGGAACAAATCAGGTGAAATTTGGTAGGATGGTGTAATCCTATGACCAAACACAGATGAGCAAAGTAAATATTTTTTTTAATAAGCATCATTTTCGGGGGACTGATTAGGAAATTAAAAAAAAGTTTTAAGAACCTTACTACTGAACTTACTTATATATCAAATGAAAGGGCTCGTTATGAGGATCTTAAATATATTTATGTTATTATTGTAAAATAAATAGTTTGATTTTATTCATGAAAGAAGACGAAAATTGACCATTCCCCCTGATCTCCGAAACTACAGAGCATACATTTTGAAAAAAAAAATACACAATATAGTTCATTGCTTGTAGATTACAGGAAAACCTATAAGTCCTATAAGAATTCTTTCAATTGAAAATAAAGTCATTTTCAGGGGACAAATTAGGAAATCTAAAAAAAGTTTTGCAAACCTTACTGTATCATTTATCAAATAAAAAGCTCGTTATGAGGATCTCAAATATATTTGTTCTCAAATATATTGTAAAATCAAAACTATGATTTTATTCATGAAAGAAGACTAAAATTGACCATTCCTGATCTCCGAAACCGCTGAGCCTAAAATTTAGAAAAAAATACAAAATATAGTTCATTGCTTGTAGATTACAGGAAAACCTATAATAATTCTTTCAATTGAAATTAAAGGGGACAAATAAGGAAATTAAAAAAAAGAGCTTTGCTAATTGATTTCAAGGCTTTGTACGGAACCCTCTCCACGGGAGTTCAACTCGCACTTGGCCAGTTTTTTTTTTAAATAAGCTTCTATTATCTACTACAAACGAACAGTGCAAGTTAAATAAAAGCTAGTAATAAAATACAGCAACTATTCGTATAAACCCGCTAACATATTTATTTGAAGAAAAATATGTTCTCTCATACATTGTACGTTTTAGGTACAGACGCGGTTCGCAGATTGGAGGGCAAACGCTTAATATATCATCTGCAGACATAGCGACATACAATGGATAACTTACGAGGACAAGATCCCTCACTTGATATTACATCTACCGAACTCATTCCATTCTGAGCTTTTACTGTTCCTTATTATTTTCGGTGTACAAATAACACTAATTTTTGTTGAAACTTATACCAAAATAACAAGTAAAGTAAGTTTTCACTTCTTCTCATGCTCTAAAAGTACGCCATTTTAGCCCTACGAAGCGGGGCTAAAGTGACCACTTTAGTCTCTAGGGAGTGAAAAGCTATTAATTTTTTAATTTCCTTCATGTGACATAGACAAACTCAAACAGCCAGTAAATATACTATTATCTGTGGAGTGTGGACATCTTCATTGCGAAAATGTTGAGAGTTTCAGTTCCATGGTTTTTCCACAAGGAAGGTGGCGCCATGTGTTTTAAATTGTTCTGTGACTGGTTTATAAGAAAAAAATTACCGCGAAAATTTCAGAATTTTTTCGAGTGTTTTGTTCGGTTTTAAATAAATTTATTATGAATGTCCAGTGACAGTAAAGAGTTTGCCGTCGAACAAAGAGCAAAAGACTTGCAAAAGACATAATAGATAATGTTTTGCCGCCAAAATCGCGGAAGATTTACCTAAAAACTTACGAAAGTTTTATGGACTGGAGGAATAAGAATATTTATTAAATGTTTTTGTACTAAATTGACTATTTCTCTCGCACTCAAAGTGAAAAGTACAGTTTGTACCTCGAGACTAAACGCCAACTTAATATACCCTCGGTTTCATTGACTCAAACCACCTCTGGTATAATATGGCTTCGTTTAGTCCCTCGATATAAAATATACTATTCAAGTCCGGAAACAAAAGATTAAATTTAACTTAAACAAAAATACTTTAAAATTTTATTAAAATGAAAAGAAGAAAATTAGGCTTATGTAAAATTATGTATCAACATTGAATGCCTTTAAAAACTTTCAAGTCCGTGCTATTAGGTGTTGAGGAGTTCCCTCGTGAGGAGGCTGCAAGTGGGTGCTTAACTTAAAATATGTAGGTACTACATTATATATAGTTTTGGACCTGATAGGTGGCGCTATGCGAAGCAAGGGCGGGTCAACTAGTACTTTAATAAAATTAAAGAGGTCAACATGTCTGCACATTAGATCCGCGATAAGGATGATTCCCAACATCCAAAAAAGCTTAAAACCTGGACGGTTAGCCGGCGCCGTAATACCGCCAAGTCTATGTTTGAAAGCTTTCACACGTAAGGCAAAAATCACCCGGTTATTCGATTTCTCATACTTTTCTCAGCTACCGTGAGCCTGACAACGTCGCAGCAGCGGTACCCATATATCTATGTGAAAAGGATTACATCACGAATAAATCATTTTCAAGGTTTCCTTCAAGCAAAACGGGCTTAATCAAATCATCGTTTCCAACTGTCGGTTTCAGCAGTTTCCCCGGAAATTTTCACGTCTAGCTTTATTCGCTTCATATTTTCAACGATTTTGACATGATTTATGGCGATTTTATATAATTTTAATGATTTTGACATTAATATTATTAATTATTTTGACGTTATTAGTAAATTATTTACATAATTTTTTCAAATATAATTATATATATATTTACCAGTGATTAGATGTGTATGTCCAATTTGTTAGTAATACAAATTGAATTTTATGATCTGTTAATAAATTATTTGATTTGTTTGATTTCATCATCAACGTCATATATATCTCTCAACATCATCTATAAAGGCTAGGCAGCCTTTGCCAAACTATATTGGGTCGACTTCTATCTTTATTCAATTTTGAGTATAAAAAAGTAAAATTGTATCGTGCGAAAAAGCTGTGTTCCCACAAATCAAGGTTTCATCATTTCATCATTAACTCGGCCTCAATACTTTTGTGTACTTAAAATATTCAATCTGTACGAATGTAATCGAAATACCAGCTTTTTACGGAATGCAAATGAAAGTAAATGCCGTACTTAATTTTTTTTTTGTCTGTCTGTCTGTCTGTTTGTTCCGGCTAATCTTCGAAACGGCTGGGCCAACTTTCACTGGCAGATGGCACTGGCATGGCTGGAGTATCTCAACTTTGATTACTTATACCTCGGAAACGTGGCATTTCAGAACCTTTTGTCTCATACAAAACTGGTTTGTATTGATGCCAGATATCGATTAATACCTACAGTATTAAGCATGGCCGCAACTTTGAAAAAAAAATGGCGACGTTATTACCGATATGGCCGGGCATTAAATTCAGCCCCCTTTAGCGTAAAATATGTGACCATAAAGTTCGAGGAATTAATGGATGATATAAAAATCATTATGTGCAAAACGTAAAACGAATAAAATGGTACACAAGAGCTCCACAATATCTGCGTGTTAAAAATGAAAAATGAATGTTACTTTTTATCTTTGGGTGTTATTTGTAACTAGCAAACACACCAACTGACATTGCAAACAGATCGTTTCGTTTTGAAATAAAATCTGCCTGTATGTGGACATTTAGGTATTTTAATTTAGCTATTCATTTAGGCTTCTTTTTAAGAAATTATAATTTAAATTCAATAGTAACTTAACCACTTTTGAGAAGACGAAGGGAGTCTAAAAAGCAGCAGTCACTTATCTGAATATTTCCGATACAGGCGCAATCGGAGGCAGTTGCCTCATAAAAATCGGCAATATTTTACGCTCGATTAAAGGTCTGGAAACTTGACAGTAGGCGGCTCGGAAGAGCGGGAAATGGCCTTGACCTGAAATATCTGAGGCGCGCCTGACATTCGTAAGTATAAGAAAGTTACTCGCATCACAAACACATTTTCAACGAAAAATTATGATAGCTGCTTTGAAGATGTTGCTTTTGAGTTTATTGTTGTTTTTATTGTGTGCGAAATATCGCGAACTAGCACTTCGCCCGCGACTTCGTCCGCAAAAATTGTGATAGCGCGGCTAATATGCCTGATATAAATATAATTTATAGATAGAGCACCAACGAATAATGTAGCTTACTCTCAGTGAAAGATCTTTAGAGTTGGATCTTTAGTTCCGGATATTATCCCCTACATACAAACTTACAAACAAATACCTCTTTATAATTTATTAAGTTGTATACAAGTTTTGGAGTAACGTTTTATTGAAGACCTGGTTATTTACATTATTTACGAACTACAAATCTATAATCTATAATAGTAATAAACATATGTACAAGTATCAAAAGGGTATAAGAATATTAAGTTTAGATAATATCTTGGCTTACGCCAAAGTAGATAGATAGAATATATTTATTGTACATAAAAATTGTAGCACAGCTTATAAACAAGATTGTTAATTCCGTGGATACAATGAGGGTCTTATCGCTAATACCGAAATTTTTCTCGTATCTTCCAAGAAATTGAATCATCAAACTAGCGAGTTGTAACGTAAAGTTAAAGTTGCTATTACAAAAATGTGGACTAAGACGTTTGCAAAACAACCAACAAGGTGCCTCGCTAGCACTTGATGAAGAGTCTTCTTTTTTTAAAATAGCTCCGCAGCCGGATGCTTGTAATGAAACGGTATACGACGCCCCTCTCACATAATTACAGGTTCAGAGATCAGAAAACCGCATTTTGTATTTCTGAAAAATTCTTGAATATATTTGCCCATCATTTTTGCTTATTGCATTTGGGATTGCATACGCTTCTGCAGGGCTATTGCGTATGTCGGTTGACAGTTCATAGTGATCATCACTTGGCGATTTCTGATATACAATAACCGTTCTTGTTGGTTTCAACTGACGCTACCCATGCAGAACTGTCATTGTATATGAAAACTCGTAATTAGGAACTGTTAACAGAGATACGCAATAGCCATCGGGGTATTTTTTTTACTTGTTATCGAAAGCGATTAATAATCACGGATCGGAAAGGGTTTTTTTTTAACATATTGTACAATTGGTCAAGTTTTGAAACTAATACAATTTAACCCGTTTGTAGTTAGATATGTATTATGTATAGAATATAGAATTACAGCAAACTTAATATTTTTGCCAACCATGTGGAAAATAACAATTATGGTAAGTACCTAGCCTCTAGTTTAACGACTTATCCCGGCTCAACATTCTTGGCGGTCAATTTTCACAACGCTCCGTCTGTGAGGACAAAGCTGGTGGTCATAATAATCAACGAACCAGAATTCGCTCTGTGTCCACGAAACATAGACACAGCGTTGTTCTACAATAGACCACAGATAAGAGGTTTTTGAAATGTAAGACCATACCGGTCAACGAGCCGACCATAAATTGTAGGGTCTACGTTCCTATCAAACCAAAATGTGAGTAGGTACTGGTATAGCCTACCGGGTGTGACGCATGGGACTTTACATTGATAGCTACGGCAGACGATAAAAATGTTTTTACGATAAAAACTAAACAGGTTTATCGTTTCTTGTATGTGCACGCACGATTTGAGGCTAACAGTAAGAGGGCAGCCTGACAAAACCGAAGAGAAATAATTATGCTGCGACTAAACGGACTAGACGGGTGCTGCAAAAATCTTACCCTGGGCCTGTAGTGATAAAACGGGCAATGTGCCTATGACCATCCAATAGAATATAATATACTTTAATGTACACCAAAATTGAAACACAACTGTTTTACAATATTGCTAATTCTGTGGTTACAATGGCAGTCTTATCGCTGATAGCGATATCTTCCAGACAACCTTAGGATGGACTGTATGGGGTAGTCAGTGATGTACTGCTAATACCCATTAAAATAATTCAAGTAAAGTTATTTGTTAGATAGTTATTTTATATTATTACATAGCAAATAAACAAGATAGGTCATAAATGTAAAGTTGGAAACTGGAACCCATATTACAGTGAATGAAAATGATTTGCAACTTAGCTTTCAAAAGCAATGAGTGACTGCGCTTGTCTTACTGACACTGGCAATTCGTTCTACTCGTATAAACGGACAGCCTAGACCGTCAATGAGTGGTCATTAAATTAAAATTTGGTAGAATGTACAGGCATCAAAAGTCTTAAACTCTCCGATGATCTCAAGTGTCTAATATGTTGTGCCATGAAGGGACTTAAAACGTTCTTTGCGATAAAAGGCTTTGTGTTCTTTTGTATTAAAGAGTATATTTAAGATTCATGATAAAATGTGCGCATTTCGGCGATGGCGGATAGACAACCACTACTTAGAGCTTAACGCGAACCTCTGGAACATTTGCGCAAATCAAATATGAATCTGATACAAACGCTTTGGTGTCACTCAAACTTATCTAGCTGCACTGCAGTGAGATCTGAATAACCGGCATCAGCATATTCGAAGATTGGGACAAAAAATGATATACCAACTTTTTTTCCAGTTTTCCTGTGTTCTTTTCTCTGGTAAAAATGTCTCTTTGTCTAGGCGCTCTGTTCAGATAGATCTTCCCATGTTGGCAACTGGGCAACTTGAAATGAAGAACGTAAAACGTATATAAAATTCGCTACAATGTTTGTATTCTTACGAAGCGAGGCATAATTACTCCTCGTTTTGGGGCTCGCATAAAAGCTTGTCGCATTCAGGCCGCAGCCCGCGGCAGCGGCCTACCCGGATATACCGCCGCGCTCCCAAGATGAGACGTTGTATGAGATCTAGATCTGTACAACTATTTATAAAGTTTTTATTTAACGAAGCATGTGCATAGTTTGATGACGTTTGAGCTGTATTACGGATAGGTACATGAACTAAAAAAATAGACCGTACTCTAGAAGATATTTTATTATTCAGAAAGTTACTTATAGTTATAAGTAACTAACTGAATAATAACTTAGAGTGCGCACAAAAAAAAAGCTTTGTTTATAGACCGTTTCTAGCCCTAATCTGTGTGACAGTCTCATTCCAAAGCCCTATTTGGCCAATTCACCGCTCGGGTACTATAACTGCTATGCTTATAATTTTATTAGGTCAACAGTACTAGATGGGTATCGAATAACTTCGGCTATTCGTGGAGTTGAGAGTTTCTTGGTCATAACTTAACGCCGTGAACAACCGGTTGGAAATCAAATGACTGTGCCCAATAAACTTTTCATCCGACTACTGGAGAGCGAAAATGGAAAGAAGTGATTTTGCGAATTGCACGAGTATACACAATATTTCGATAGACTACTTTATAACCTCAAGAGTGGTCGTGGTAGCAACTAGTAGAGAATACAAGTACCTACGAAATCATCAAAGTAAAACGAAATAAGTGACATAATATGTGAAATTATAAAAATGGGTGAAAACAAAGTTATGGGCATTTATTGGTTAACACAGTTACGCTACTGAACCAATTTAACCAAGTCGGTATGATCTAATTTCCCAGTTCATATGACGTTATTGGAAATTGAATATGGCATCTGCAAAACTTTATGAAATAACTTCGTTGTTGATGCAGGAAATTGATTAATAACGAAGCCACAAATGCGGTGGATAAAACTTTCTTCGGGATACCGAGATTGCATTTCTTCTATAGAAGAGCTTACTTTATAAACTCCGATGAACTCATAGTAGCCATAATATTCATATATATGTCGCAGTGAGATAGTTATACTCTCTTCCAAATCTTGACGCAAACATACAATAATAGCAAAATTGACACAGTTAATACAACCAAGTTTTTAGGAGTCAAGATAGACAGAAATTTAAATTGGAATGCGCAGAGGCCCTGACTAAAAGAATAAGCAGTAGTGCATTTGCCTTGTACATTTTGTCTCGCAAAGTCAACATAGATTCCTTATTAACTGCTTACTACGGGCTAACGGAATCTGTTCTCAGATATGGGATTATGTTTTGGGGTAACTCAAGTTTTTTTTTTCTTTTTTGCTATAATCACTTCACAATTATTGTAATTATTTGATATATTAAAAATCACAATTTTAAATTCAAATCATTTGCACGCCATGATAAAAATGCAAACATGTCTGAACGAATTTTATTTATGTCATCCTACATGCACTTTTTATTATTGTATCTGTACAAATGTTTGAGCAAATAAATATATCTTTATAGTCGTTATTTATTTATGTCCCGATATAGCTACGAGTATATCCCGGATTCCCCGAAGACAGAAATACGAAAGCGATTTTTGACTCTATACTAATCTAGCGAAATTATTATAAGTAATATATTTGATGCAAGAGCGAGTGAAGCGAGCTCGAGACTTCGGGCACCCCAACTCGAACTCGGAGGTTACTGTAAACCCTGCAGACAGAAATAGAAGCCCCGCAACATCGACTACGCCTTAGTTTGGAGTCATTTGCTTTAATAGGATAGCAAAAGGTATATCTTCTGATTAAAATGGGGTTTTAATTTATGTAATCGATGGGCAGTATAAAAATGTTTTTATAATCATTCCTCTATATTATTCTAGTAAGATTGTTGTAAATCGCTTTCATATAACCATCTTTCGGAATATAGCTATATCCCTAGAGATTATAACCTAAAAGTCTTAGAGAGTCTTATGAGTCTGAGTCAGTTCTTCTCTCAAATCTAATTTCCTTCATTTTAATACCTACCCTACCCGATAAGTGCGGTAGAAAAAAAAATTACGAATTACAACTTAGCCATTTTTTTAATCACCTCTCTAAGACACTTGGCTTTTTGAGTCGAATCTATGATACCTTAGTCGTCGAAATCCATCCAGCCATTTGGAACATTTTTTAGTACAACATACGCGCCCTTCCTTGGCAGTCGGGTAAAAAGATGAGTTTTACTTTACTTTGTAGATAACAATCGTTTCCCAGCAATATAGTTGCTCAGTGGTAATTGCTGTGATGTAAAAAGAATGAATGATGAAAAAGATGATTATGTTTGTATGAATATTGATATTAAACTTTTAATTTAAATTATTCAAATTGTAAAACAATCGTGTGAGTACGAGACGAATCGTTCTCTATCGTTGCATTTTAATTTGTAGTCGCATAATAGTATTTTTTATATTTCCTAGAGAGTGTATTAAATTAAAATATAATGTTACAATTACCGTCAAACTATATTATAATTAACGAAGAAGAGTCATAAAACATTTTTCATCCCCCCATCTCGGAAAGATTATTTTTGCTCTTCGATATCTGAGTGCAAAAGCCGTTTTTATCCGCTAGAGGACAAAGTAAATTGAATTTAGAACATCGTGTGCATTATGTTTGTGAATTCAAAACATCAATAAACCTAAGTATTTACTTTTACCTCTATGGTGCCAAAGGACATGTTTCATTTTCGGCCATAAGATGTACATTTACCAAAAAAGAGGAAACGAATGAGGACGAACGAGGACGAATTAAGGAAAAATATTCTCTCGAGAATTTAAGCCTGATTTGTTGCGCATGGAAAGTAATAGTTTATCAATTATTGCCATATTATATTCAAAATGGCGTCTTACTGTTTGCATATTCTGCTTTCGTTCCGAAATCAAGTCACATAAAAACATAATATCACGTCGGTGTTAAATATGAAAAGTATGTGTTCTTGTAATAAATAATAATTATTATACTCTTATACATTATTTTCGACTAATTATAAGCAAGAGTTGATGATTTCATTGTAAAAAAAATATTATAATTGGTACTACTTTTCTGTAGTGTATTTCTGAACGAAAAATTCATAATGACATTTTGTTTTGACAAAACCCATCAGTGTCTCTCAGTCGAGTCTCGTTCGTCTCGACTTGGTTTCGACTTTCGTGGCTTTCAAGTGTGATTTTACGTTCTCTCATTTATGTTTTGTTCCTACGACTTTTGCTTTGTACAATTATTATAAAATAAGAATTTCTAGGTTATGCAAACGTCATCTCTACAACCTGTCATAGCTGTCATAACACTCACGACAAACGTCAAACATTTTTAATTTTTATTGCGTGCATAAAAACCATTTAATATTATGTAAAAAATGTTACTTTATTCTATTCAGAAGTTTATTTCCCAGCTTTTATAAAAAGTACATGTTATGGCCGAAGTACCATACAAAAATGAAACATCTCCTTTATCATACAACCTTTTTTAATTTGTTTTAAACTCGGAACCTTCTTGGTGTACTTTTTTTTAATTTGCTTTTCGCGCGCCCGGCCCTCTTTCTTTTCACGTCATATTTTTAAAACCTTAGGTTAAAAACAAGAAACTTGAAAACAAGTAAAATACCTAAAATGTGTGGTTCTAGCGACGAGAAAGATTATTTGACTTCAACAGAATTGACTGTTAATAATGCGCAAATGAGCTTTCTCCCTCAACAATCACGCGAGAGATATTTGAAACAGTACGATATGTTTAACACGTGGCGACTAGCTAAAGGAACCAAAACTTTCTCAGAAAACGTTTTGCTGGCATATTTTATTGAATTATACGAGACCAAGAAATCAAGCACTCTATGGAGTACGTATTCAATGCTAAAAGCAACAATAAAGTTGAAAAAAGGCATACATCTCGACACCTATCCTAAATTAGTGGCATTTTTAAAACGAGCCTTATCTGGTCTTCAACCAAAAAAATCTAAGGTTTTCACAGCATCTGAAATTAAAAAGTTTCTTAACGAAGCACCTGATTCCGTATATTTGGCGGCAAAAGTAAGTCAGTTGCACAATCAGTATCTACTTAAGTAAGTATATTAATCAACTACTTAACATAATCTAATACGTGCCTAGTAGATGTTGATAGGCATAAATAAGGGTTAATTAACTAAGCCTACATTGTGGAATGCAATAATGAATTGAGTATTGAGTATTATGCATGCATATCAATTTTATTAACTTATCTATTACAGTACTGTATTGTCTTTACGTTACGGGTTGTTCTTATTATTGGTATAAACGGAGCATGTCGAACTAATGAACTAACACAACTTAATGTAATGTCAAAAACATTGAGAAACATTCAGATGACTTATATACTATTAATTAATTTACCTAATACAAAGACAAAAAGAGGCTGCAACTTCGTCATTCGCAAGGAATACGTAACAATTGTTGAGAAATATCAAGCCTTACGCCTGCCTAACACTCCAATCAATCGTTTTTTTCTACAACATCGCAACGGAAAGTGTGTTATACAGCCTGTGGGTGCTAATAAAATTGGCAGTACCTATCCCACAACAAACAGCAACATTTCTTAAACTTCCAGAACCCCTGTTGTACACGGGTCATTGCTTCCGACGAACTTCAGCCACCGATTCAGGAGCTGATCTCCTGTCCCTTATGCGCCATGGAGGCTGGAAGTCCAATGCGGTTGTAGAGGGATACATAGAGGATTCCATCCAAAATAAGTCTAAAATATGTAAAGGCATCGTAGGAGCCATTACACTGAAAGAGCCTCAGTCAGATCCTTGGTCTGGCCCTTTTACATAAAAAATGAGCCGTTACGAAACACCTAACCATCGCCTTCTCTCGCCAACATTTACGCCAAGGGAATCCAATGAATCGGTACAACTATTAAGTATGACAGATAGTTTACCGAAAAACAGTACACAAGTCACTAACACCAACATTACGATTACAGTACCTAACAAAATTATTACACTCAACTTAAGTAACTGTAGCAACGTTACTTTCAATTTTTCTTAATGTTTCCTAAGTATTATTTGCTATAATTTAAAGATTATTCTGTAATACTTACCTATAATAATGTAGTAGTTAATACATAAACTGAAATACAAGTATCTTGTGATTGTAAATGTTTTTTTTTTGCATTTAGTTATTTCCTCGCAGAGGTGGGATGAAAAGTTACGTGTTGCACTCGAGTGCAAAGATTTTTTTACCATTGCCACTCGAAAAAGGGCATTTTATTCATCGATAACAGTGAATAAAACGCTCTTTTACTCACTGAGTGAATAAAAACATTTTGAATTTGGAACAAGCAAGAATTAGGAACAAAAAATAAATAAAACGTGCCGCCGGACAAGAATATCTGAATTTCGAAAACTGTTCTAATTTTACTATACGTTTTTAATGTTTATATTTAATCCTTTGTTCTCTTACGAGTATTACATTACCGATTATAACAAAATGTGATAAATACTCATCTGCTTAGACTTATCCCAACTTTATTGGGCTCGACTTCCAGTCTAATCGGATGCAGCTGAATATCAGTATTTTACATGGAGCGACTGCCTATCGGACCCAGGACACAACCCAGATAGTACTGGATGGGTAATACGGTACCTAACCCTTGGTAAGACTGGTTGTAAGACTTTCGGGCCACTAATTACCTGTAACGACTGTCAAAGAAATACAAATGACAGCCGGCTCAACGGCTTTACGTACTTTCCGCGGCACGGAGGAAACTCGGTATGTAATGAATTAGTGGTCACCCATCCACAGACCGACCTTGGTATGACCGGCTTAACCTTGAAGATCGACCCGAGTGGTTGTTAGTATTAACCCACGAGAATTATAAATACTATACTTCTGTTTATTTTCTCGCAGTCAATGGTAAAAAGTAGAGTACACAACTCGTGACAAAAATAATTTATCTCGGTTCTTGTATTCCTCGCTCCGCTCAGGATTCTACTCTAGAATCCCTTGCTACGCTCGGGATTCTACTCTAAATTGAACACGCGGTTAAAGAGCAGCTTTAACAAATAACTATTATAATGGCTTTCTCCATCATTGTATTTTTATCTCTCTTAATTTCGCATATTTTGTTTTTATTTAAATATTTCCTTGTGATTTTTTTATTATTTTGTACCTTGCATATTGTCTCTGCCTTACTGTAAGGTAGACTGGTAGAAAAAAACCCAAGTCAAGTAAGGTTCTCCTAAGAGTCTGTACGTTTTTTTAGGGAGGTATATATGTTTTTTTTTTAAAATAAATAATACGAAACAAATTAATTCACTTACTGACTGATTAATACTGACAATCAAGGTCAAAATATCTACAGGATCTAAAAGTCAACCGCAATCTTCTAGGAGAGAGAAGACAATAACAGCATGAATATCCACGACCTACTACAACTGCATCCATATATTTAATTGAAACAGAAAGGCAATCCCATTAGCTGACCAGCACCATTAACTGAAGGAGTCTTAATTGGTTACAGGTTACGTCG
The DNA here is from genome assembly GCA_947578425.1 of Eugnorisma glareosa. Classification (NCBI taxonomy): domain Eukaryota; kingdom Metazoa; phylum Arthropoda; class Insecta; order Lepidoptera; family Noctuidae; genus Eugnorisma; species Eugnorisma glareosa. The sequence goes on from OX387957.1 coordinate 28,685,556, forward strand.
AGATGCAATCAATAGGTAGTTACTTAGGTACAGCTCAGCCGTCGTGTGTCGGGCTGTGGCTACACACACGACGCCTCAAGCGCTGTCTAAACAATTGAAGGATGTACTTAGTCTAAACCTGAAAGCTAGACGAACGAAGTGCTATCATTTATTCAGCCCCCCCTCAACGCTTACTTTAGAAGATACAGGCGGTGTTGCCAAAATACTCGTACATCTTTGGTGGTTCAAAGATTTCCAAATAGCTCGCCCGGGCTTAAAAAAATGTCTTTTAAAAGAAAAACTAGTATTGTTGCAGTAGACCGACAAAGGACGGACTACTTCGCAAGCAAGCTGTCGTTCAGGATAATTTAATTACTATCAGTAACGTCTTAAAAATTGCTAGAATAGCTCTGTATTAACACATAGGATACTTTTTATCCCGATAGTACTACCGGTGAAACAATTTTTAAAGGAGGTGTTTTTTTTCGGCCAAAACATGTACCGAGGTACAAATTACTATTTAAATTCTTTCCAATACATTGTGTTATTAGCAGTATTTTAAATCCTTCAATATTCTATAGATTAAGAAATAAAAGAATATGAAAAAACACTACCTCGAATCGTAACTGCGTTCAAAGAAACGTTCTTAACAGCGCTGGCGGCTGTCAAACTATTCCATCTGTCAAAATATTAAACACTTTCGAGATCTGACATCTGACAAGGGCTAGAATAATCTGAATGACAATATTGACAACGACAACAGTAAAAGGAATAAAATAGTAAATTATCGATCCTGGAGCACTGTTTTTTGGCCAGTAGCTAACCAAACGCAAAAAATAATCTGAAATGTGAAATAAATGTATTTTTTAAATTCTTGATCCCATAATGTTTCACAAATAAAGTGTGCCGGGGAAAAATAACCTATCTTTAATACAAAACTAAATTCTAAATAGTATATTTTTAAGGTTTTCATACGTGTATAAAATGAAGTGACGAAACGCATCATCGGAGAAATGAATCACGAGATTGCCAGATTAATATTCTTGGGTTGCAAGTTTTAGCATCTTTGGTCGACAATTTCAGGTGGTACAAATGCATGAATAAATCCAATATTTTATTTTTCAGAATCTGCGATTTTTTCCTATAACTTCGTACCTTTATTGTTAAGGTACATTGTTTGGCCACAATTGTATGGGGGAAAAAACACCTCCTTTGATCGTAAGTTCCGGAGATTACATACAAACTTACAAACAACTTTTACCTCTTTATAATATTAGTATAGATTAGTATAGATTAACCAAAAAGCATTTCATTTATTGTCGATCCTGCTGTTACTACTATATAAGTACTTAATCCATGTTTTTATAAATAATAGTCTAAGGTTTAAATCAAAGAGGATATTTTTAATTACTACTTCCTTAAAGGCATAGGTACTCATTCGTATGCAAAGACAGACATGGCAAGGAGTTGGAACCGCGCCAGGGCTTCTATCTCGAATTGTAAGCCGCCAGCTTATCTTGACACTCAAAGTCGCGTACAAACGTACATGGACGCGACGAACGCGGAATGTGTTAATATGAACACGGGGCTCACATGTGGTTGGATGAGCACTGCTTTATTCAGCCTGTTGTTTTCTTCATTAGAACCGTGCCACCAAACCCTTGTCACAGTTTTTTCTGATTTATCTGTCAGTGGCCTTACGTAAATGCTCTTGGGCCCTCTATTTATGGTGACTGTTAGCAATAATACTAGGCTAAGTTATGGTTTTGATTAGTCGGTAATATTTTTACGGCAGTTTATTATCAACGGTTTATGGGCAATTTTAACCTTATCAGGAACTAATCACAAGGATTCGCTTTAGAACAGTGTGTCGGTAGATAATTATGACAATCTATTAACGAATGTGATATGATAGTTAATTTTTAACTAGAAAAAAATAGTGTTCTTTTGAAATCTTTTATTTAGATCGGACTATTATCGGTTATAATAGCTTCACTTGTAACTAATTAATTATCAAACTGAAACAATCATATCTTGGAATTGAATTTGAGCTTACTTCTAATTTTCGTGTCGTAATTAATCTTTGTGATTTATTATGTAACCTATATGATATTCGGATGACAAGACCATAAATTGGTATCTTGGAGCTGATCTGATGATGGAGCCAGGAGGTGGATAGTGGAATATTTCAGTGGTTACTAACTAGTCAAACCCTCGAGTTAGGGCTTTATGATTCGTTTTTACGAGCCCAAAAGATTGGGCTTGGTAACGGGGTTAAAAATTCAAAAAGCCAATACTCGAAGTGTAGTAGTAATCTATAGAGATGGGCCGACTATAGTATATTCCAACTACCCGACTAGCCGACTAATCGGTTTTCAAATTGCCGATTAGTCGGCCGACTAATCGGCAATGCCGATCATTCTAATACCTACTTCTCGGAAGCTGGCAACATCTATGAGACGAAAAGAAATCGCCTACTCTCTGATCGAGCCGAAACATTGACATTTCTGCATCACAACTTGCCTCTAATTAAAAATAAAAATGTTTAAGGTGGAAGCGCAAGGGTAGCCCGCGAAATTTAAATTTTCTTTAGTTTATTGCAATTTGTAGTTCAGTGTCAGTTTGTATGTTGATGAAAATATGAAACGCGCTAGTAACACGTATGGAGTTACAGAATTATAATCATTCAAATCATCAATACAACCCTCCAAGTTCATATAACCCCATTCAATAGCTATTTCATGAAAAAGTCACTCTTTGGGACTATATGAATTTGGAGGGTTGTATTGATGATTTGAATGCTTATAATTCTATATCTCCATACGTGTTACTGGCGCGATTCATATTTTTAACAATATACAAACTGACATTGACCTGCAAATTGCAGTAAACGTAAGAAAATTTAAATTTCGCGGGCTACCCTCGCGCATCCACCTTAAGGACTTTTTAACACTAAACATTAAGTAAGATGTTAATAAATACTTAATTACCATTTTATTTGGTTATGTATGTGCCCTATTTCGTTGATTAATGATGTTAAGTTAGCTTAATTACTGACTGATTAATACGTTCTATGTTACCTTATTGATTTTTGAATATTATGTTCCAAGACTGTAACTTTAGATTTAAAATATACATTAATAATTATAAATATATTAAAGGACTTTTTATCACTAAACATCTGATTTAATGAATACTTACTTATACTATGTTAAGTTAGCTTAATTACTGAATGATTAATACGTTCCTATGTGGTAAAGACTGTAACTTTAGATAACTACTCTAAGTCATCATCATCAGCCTACAGCAGTCCACTGCTGGACATAGGCCTCCCCAATCGCGCGCCACTCAACCCGATTCTCAGCAACTCTCTTCCAGTTACTACCAGCCACCCTGCGAAGATCGTCGCTCCACCGAGCCTGAGGGCGTCCCGTTTACCGATTCGCGGTCTCAACTCAAGAACACGTCTACCCCAACGGTCATCGGTTCTACGGCTAATATGACCGGCCCATTGCTACTTCAGCTTACTTATTCTGTGAGCTATGTCGACAACTCTGGTTCTCTGTCGGATTACCTCATTCCGAACGCGATCTCTCAGAGAGACTCCAAGCATATCCCGTTCCATAGCTCGCTGAGCGACCTTCAATTTATGGACCAGCCGCACCGTGAGTGTCCACGTTTCGGCTCCCTAAGTCATAACAGGCAGGACGCACTGATTGAAGACCTTAGTCTTTAGGCTTTGTGGAATACGCGACGAGAAGACCCGGCGAAGCTTCCCAAATGCTGCCCACGTGCACACACACGTGCCGCCTACTCCGCCACTTGCTGACTACTCTAAGTAATGTTTAAAAATTATAAAACAAGTACAAATTATTTGTTTTATTTTATTTTTTATGCGCCGATATTAAACGGCATATTTTGCCGAATAGTCGTCGACTGGTCGCCGACTACAAACGATGCCGAATAGTCGGCTTTCCCGACTAGTCGGCGGCTAGTCGGCCCATCTCTAGTAATCTACTATTATACTTCCAGTTTTGGGACATTTGTTTAAAATTTATTTAAACTACATGTACAAGAGTGGTTCATAGCTGGCCTTAATGCCACAAGGCAAAAAAAGTGTTTTTTTTTTCTCAAACTACATATTATTATATGACGAGTGTCATTGGTATGCTAAAACAGATTGATATAACTCTCAACAGTTACAAGTAACAATCACCTCGACGAACTCATTTGTACGTGCATATGTATACGTTAGCAAATAAAACGGAATGTTACAGCGCCACCGCCGGTTTATTATTTTTACGGCGACGCCGCATTACTTTTACACCTAACTATGGTATCCCGACTACACTGCCAGACATAAATATGCGCCATACTCAAGCATGGTAGATCTCTCTCCATAAAACTTTAATGTCTCCAATTTGTCTAACACTTCAGAATGTTATGGAGACCCCTAACAATACAGACGAAGCCAGATCACACACTCAATATCATTTTGACCTGTCGGACAATGATCGCCGTGAGAAATGTTCTAGTGTAGCGAGTAACACTAGGGGTTGCTAATATGATTTTCCAGCCGGATTTGCGAAATACAGCGAGTAGGATTTGCGTTTGAATTTCTAGGCCGATAAAACCAACTCAATCCGAATAGGACGCGGCCGATCGGAACACATTTAATCATAAAGTCCGGAATTTCAAGTGCATATGTGTCAGATCGGATAGTAAGTGCCTTTGAACACGTTCTTGTGCCGGACGGCGTAGGGAATGTACAGGGAACCGGTTACTTGTGTCGGTTTGAGTGAAACTTTTATACTTACATGGAATTTAACGTACATTTCGCTACACAGTTCACGATAGCCGGAAAGAATGGAAACTCACAGCATACAGAAGCTTCTTACAGTTGAGGTAATGAGATGTCAGTTTGAGTTATTTCTAAAAGTAATGAATTGTTATATATTATAAATATGGTTTTCATGTTTATCTCTTAAATTTCAGATAATAACGTCTAATAATTTCTCCAGCTAATATTGAAATAGATATTTCCATTAGGCAAAAAATTAATAAAAAGAGGAGGTGGGAGTCCAAATAGTTAATTTGAGCAGTACAAAATAGTTAATTTGAGCAGTTCAAAATAGTTAATTTGAGCAGTAAAAAATAATTAATTTGAACAGTACAAAATAGTTAATTTGAGCAGTACAAAATAATTCATTTGAGCAGTAGAAAATAGTTATTTTGAGCGGTACAAAATTGTTAAGTTGAGCAGTACAAAATAATTAATTTGGGCAGTACAAAATAGTTAATTTGAGCAGTACAAAAGCATTCAAAACGATATCATGTTGAATTGAGCTATCCAACGATATGAAATTCAGAATTTGAGTACTTTACTTACGAAATTACTCTCGTAGTTTCGTAGCAAGCCGATTATACGTCAGATTCTTCAGATAATATGCATTACTTTGAAACTTAATATTATTTTATAGTAATATTCTCCAGCAGCAAGCATTCATAAATGGAAATGCATGAGTAATTGAGCCTACAATACGTAATTCCAAATTCAACATAGTTTTGCGATTATCTGGCTTGATAATAGGCTTATCGTACTGCAACCTACAAACAGGACCGTTTAGTCTCAAGTCGGAACAATAGATAGATATGACGGACCGGTTTACTGGTTTATCGTGTCAGGCTACACTAATCTATATAACGCAATTACACTGCGACCAAATTGCATGTAGCGCTCGCCGGCCGATACCCACCGCGGCACAACGTACGCTTCGCTCGCTCGGCTCGCGCGTTTTTGGCCACAGTTCTAACCTAATCCATTTAGTCGGTGTGCCCTTTGATCTTGCCTTATACGGTGAGCCCTTGTTTGGCCTGAATTCAGGTTTGACGGTACCAGATTACAACGAATTCGCACGAGTAACGAAGCAATTGACGAGGTGAATGTGGTAGGGCTAGATCGCTTGTCAAAGGTACGGTAATTAAATAAACCCCGTTTTTGGAACTTTTTCGTTTTAGTTTATTTTCCGTCGTAGATGTCGATCAGAAGTTTGTAAGTAAACAACATCGTGTATGTTGGATCTAGAGAAGTCATGTACCTACCCCACCCACCCTCGCGGTGAATTAACTTAAGTTATTTAATTAATTACTTGATGTTTTTGCGAGCAGGTAGGCAATGCGGGTGTCAGAGATAAGCAGTTTAGCGTCCATTTTGTTAAAAATAAATGCTTTTAACCTTGTTCGAAAAGTAGGTCATAATGTAACGCTTTTATGCTTAAACCAAATGCAGTACTTGGAACACGCTTGCTTTTTACATAGCATTCCGATTCACAGATAACTAATATTGAACTAATTAGTCCGCAATGTGCGATTTTTTTTAATAATCTAAGCATAGGACCTTTCTGCTTGTTTTTGCCTTAAAATCGGATATCGCGACACAAACTTTTGGTAATTTGTAAATGACATATTGAAACGTATTACTTTTAAAAGTACTTTCTTAGTATCTAGGTTCTTGTTATAAACACGCTTCTTTTAAATAGATAATAGGTACCTATCTTATGAACACAGTTTTAAAAATTCTAGGAGAGATTATAAGAAAAACTTAATTAAGTTAAACATAACTACGAAAAATTGATATCAATTTTGAAAGTACATGACAGAGTCGCCCACAACGTCCCATTTTATTAGAAGAAGTTTTTCGAAGAACAATTCTCAAGAATTAAGGCAAAAACCATTTGGGAGCACTCTTAAAGGCTTTTTAGTACACAAGGCGATGGATTTGCGCAAAACAATGAATATTAGTATTCGCGAGTCGGAAATACAACATGCATTCGTTGAAAATCATATTACCGTGTTCGTATGCCATGACTGAATGTAGAAGTTTATACAACTGCATTTTTCGTTTAAAACCGAATTTAACTGGACACAAAGATTAAAATGACAACAAAAAGTCTGACTGATCTCTTTGCAGATCTTACCGACATTTCAGTTCGCGTTTTCGGATGATAATTTTTTGTTAATAAGGCCTCAGTGAAGCGAATTTATTTCAGGAATAAAAACAGCCACGCTTTAAAAGTAAAATAAACTGATAGCTGTTATTGTGGCCCTTTGACGAATAAACGGATTAACAGACTCAATATTGACGGTTTAAAAGCTACCAGTGGCTTTTCAAACCACGAAAAAAAAGTTTGATGCATGCGAGCTTTGGTCTGGTTTTCTGAAATGAATACGAATATTGTTGTATTTCAAAGGAGGTTAGGCAAAATCTTTTATATTTAAAATTAAGTTTATTAATTAATATTCAATATTTCAAGTAGTACTTTGATTATCTCTACTAGTTTGTGCTCTGCTTGCTTTACTTCTTTGAGACTTACGTCGAAATACTTGAGGACAGCCGAATAACTTCACAAAAGTAGAGATACTTTGCAGTTTGGAAACGAAGGCCATAACAAATAAATAATAGCCAGTAACATTTGCACAAAAGTTAACAAACAGGGCCACAACACTGATATTATTTCGGGAAAGAAGCAGAGCTGGCACCGTGCCAATCTCACAAACTCACCTTCCGACCGTGCGCCGCCGTGTGACGACGTGTGACGTGTGGCTCAAATATGGAAATTCGAGAATTTCTCCCAACGGAAATACTGCTGTCGTCCACCAATGGCCGGCCGACGACATCCGCGCCGAATAAAAGGAATCCGTAATTAAATTACATAACATCACACTCGTGATCCGCGAAGGTTGAGTAAAGGTATACCTAATAGTGGGCATATAGACTTGTACTTTTCAATATCTTTTTGCCTGATAAGTCCATGGCTCGGTATAATGGTACGCTACGGTATAGTGGGCAGAATCCTTTATAATCGAAATTTAGCATTTGATATTACGGCCCACGATTTATCGTCAATTAAAACGTGTTTCATTAATAACTGATATTGAGTGCAGTATTAAGTAGGTATTTGAGTTCGTATTATTACAAAATGGACTGTACGTTAATGAACGGTTTTATTGCTGTAATTCTTTGTTTTTATTCAATCAATTTTTAAATTTTTATTTAATCTATTAATTTTATATTCCCACTTATTATGCATGCAAAAAACAGTTTTAGCGATATTGCTTTGTTTATTCCTGTCAAATCAACTCCGTTAGTTTGTATCATGTATAAACACAAATCTTCTCGCTAAGACAAAACAAGCAGTTATCAGGGGGGTTACAATAACATTCCAGTGTGGGAAAGAGACAGAGCTATACAGGTCGTCTAGCGCCATCTCTTTCCCACACTGGATTTACTCTTGCTTTAAGACGTCATAGTAACCCCCCAGAACCTTAATATTATGATAGATACAACAGTGGCAAACACGGCGACACATCAAGCTGTAAATTTCCAGTATAACATGGCCTCCTGACAGATTAAAAACAAAAGTTAGAAAACAAGCAACAGTAATACAACCGATATTTTAATGTATTCCATAATACGAGGTTTTTAAAATTTTAATTTTATTAAAGTACGTTGTAGATCATTTATAGTTAATTTTCATACGATATTAAAATTTAAGTTAGTTTCATGCATGTACCATTATTAATTTGCAAGCTACAGGGATTTTCGTCATCGACTCGTATTATTTGACCGCGAGTTTATTTTAAATTAAGTACAGTCGCTTTTTATGTCTGTCCCGGCGTTGTTCTTCTAAACTCGGCAACGGATGTTGATGCGGGTTCATCATATTTTGGAGAATTATGTTCACTTTTCTGTACTTCATAAAAACCGTGCGAAGCAGAGCGAGTCGCTAGTGCAGTTTGGCCGACTAGTTGGTTGTTAAAAGGACGATAACTCGGCCAAGCCAATCATTGGTTTCGGTGGAGTTCATGGGGCATCGGCAATTTCCTTGGTTTCATGTACAGCCAAGTCTCTCGCATTGACTACATCATATAAACAACTCGCTCGCACCTGCAGTGCGGTCATGGAGATTTATAATTTATTTTTCAATACAGTTTCTCGAAAACTGGTTTTAATCGCACTACGATTAGGTTCAACATGCAATGTATTTCACACGCGTGCGATTTTTAATATATTTCCGCACACGTGCGGAAATAAAAATTTCCACAGATAAGTAAGGGTTCAATAACTATATCTATAGTCGGCGGTGATTGTTTTTTTTTAATCCCGGCAAAGAGATAATGCGTCTTTACGGATTAAATATTTTTCGAGTATTTAAATTGTGTTTATAAATAGAATATCATAGATAAACATGATTATTTAAAACAAATATTTATTTTTATGAACAAATTAACATCTTATTGTGTTCTAAATTAAAAAATAGATATTTAAATTTTCTTTTTTTTTTCATAGTAGGCTGTATACGGCATCATACCTTTGCATCTTCTTCAACCTGGCGAAAGCAAAGCGCGGCAAAAAAGCAAATTAAATCATAGTTTCATATTAATTCTTGACAAAAATACTTTCCGTTCTAATATTTTATTTCTCGAAAGTGTATTGAAAAACGTCGTTTGATACGCGTGGGGATTTGTTATTGCAGTTCTCGGCTCCATAACACCCTCGCTTGTAGCTCGGGTGTTAATTCCGCGTTCGAATGCAATAACAAAGTTTCCCCACTTATATCAAAATGTACTATTTCTGTCAAAATATAAACAATTTTGTTTTTTCTTGACTAAGTTTATTTATTTATTACCAAAGACTTTCGATTCCTAGATTATATTAAAACAAAACTGTACGGCTGATTAACAATAAGCATTGTAATTTCATTTCAATCACTTGAGCCGACTAGTCAATGATTTTTGCCGACTTTTCGTCAACTACAAATAATAAATATGGCCAGATAGCTGACTTTACGCCCTAGTCGGTGACTTCATCACTACTAGTAACTAATAAATTAGTAAGGGTACCGAAAACGGGTTTCAAATAACCGTTGGTCAGGGCAGAGGAAATGAGCTTCAGCAAAACGTGCGTTCCAGGAATAAAATTTACTAAAGTAAATCCCTTTCAATAATTAGTCTTGAGTCTCCTTTCATTTTCAAACGGTCTGACTGCCGACTTGCCGGCACCGGATACCTGGCGGTGAATGGAAAACGGTAAACGGAAAACCGAATTTACTCCGTCCGTAGGTGTGCAAGCTGTCATACTTATCCGTATTGTATAGGTAGGACACCGGCTGGCCTGGCTGTGTGACACTACTACACGAGGCTAAGGCCGCTTGTGATGTTTGTGTGTAGTATGCGGAATAAGGTATTAATCGAGTGGACTCCACACAGACTCGATGTAATCATTGATCTAAGTATGTTTGTTTTATATGCATTGAAAGTGGTGGTAAGTGACTAAAAGGAAGACCTCTGAATTTCGCAATGATCCCCAATACTTAAATATTTGGAGTTATTCCTTATTTTATACACATATTTTATACATATTGGATTTTAACCACAAAATGAGCCATAAATCAAGGGAAGGCGATAAGTACTTAGGTACATACTGATTAACGACCCGACGCGGCGTCAGTTATTTAAACAGGGCCCGCAGGCGCACAGTCTGCCTCCTAATTTCGATTTAATGGATTTTAGAAACAGCTTCCTTTAGATAGGCAAGTACATGTCTGCCTCACTACATATTATGAAGTAAAATCTTTACTAATATTATAAAGAGGTTAAGATTGAGTTTGTAAGGGGTAATATCTGGATCTACTGAACCGATTTTGAAAATTCTTTCACTAATAATAGGAAGCTACATTATCCCCGGGTGCCATAGGCTATATTTACAACGTACCCGTCGGATAATTTCCGACCAAAACGCGAGCGAAGCCGCGGGCAACAGCTAGTCTGTAATATAAGAGGTTTTTGCTGTGTTGGAATATGGCTGGCATCATAGCACAATACACACGTTTAAATTACCAATATTATACTCGTATATAATGATCTGCCCTTATGTACAATATTAGCATAGGATAATATTGTTTACTCATCATGATAGTCTCCTGTGACGGGATGTTTGATTACACTAATTAGTAATTAGCACCGTCCATTACCTATAGCTGATTGTATAATTTTCTCATTAAATCAACATCACGCTCTATGGGTCAAATTTTTGGTGACAACCACATATGGGCTAGCTCAAGTTTCAACCTCGGACTAAGTTCATATTTCAAGGCAAGGCATAGATTCAATGTTATGTCTCGTTTCAAGGCTACGCTTTAATGCCTGCAATAATAACGACGCAATGCAGCGTACTTGAGAATTCTACAACATGATGAATGGCTTTAATGGACTTAAATGGTTTCTGGAGACTACAGAGTTTAACAAGACCTTTAACGAAGCCTGTCGGCTTCGTTAAAGACCAAGCATTCTGTACATCAAACTAAGCAACTTTACGCAAAAATTATTGTTAGGAAACGACTTTCTTTTTGGGGTGAAAAATTACGTTTTACGGTAGGACTCAATGTAACGCACTCAAAACATTATGCTGATGGATGGATTGAATAGTGTTTAAAGTAAAAACCTTGCACTAAAAATGTATTTAAAAAAAAACGTTGTGAAAAAGTTGGAACTTTGACCCCCAATATCTTCGTAACTAAAAGGTTCACAGGTATGGTCTAGAACAAAAATGATCGCAAAGACGGGGAGAACAAGTGCCTTTCGGTTTCGTTAAGGGTCTTGTTACAATCTTTATGTAGCATATAGATATTAACAGATTCTTGTTTGGACCACATCCTTATTGATCAACATAGGTAGACTCTGGAAAACTTCCCGTCGTATGAGCCCCTAAAATAAGTTAAATTTTAATCACAGCGAGAGGCCCAAATTTAAAACGGAACGCGACGTTTGTAGGCTCTCCAATTTGAATAACTCCCCCAATACAAATACACACACACACACGCTACAAGGTCGGGGAAGGTCGCTCGGCACACGTGCTATAAATACATACTTTCGTTAAATTTTGATTTGACGAGACTATCTAATACGATTTCCGCGTAACGTTACAGACTACCGCTATAACGTTGCTAGCAACAGCGGAACAATCACCTTTTGTTCTTCAACTTCTCCTTTCAACTAACGAGTTAGCAGCGAGCAATTTTAGAATATATATTCCACATCGATCCTGCGCTAACACTACTCGATACCAAAGCCGGGGCTTTGTTAAAGCTGTTTGAAAAGCATACTCGTAATATCTCGCTTTTAAAAACATGTTATTTTTCCAGGCAGGTGATCTCCTTCCCACCCGGGATATAAACTTTTTATTTTTTTATTTAGAGAGTGCTCGCTGAAAAGTGGTGTTTTCTATTCAAAAATTTCGAACATTAAACGTCAAAATGTTAAAATAAGTTGAGTTTTATCTTATTTCTAAACAGATCGCAGATAATTACATAACTAAGGCTTTGAAACAAAATGAGGTCAGCACGAACCAGCGTAAAGTAATTATTTTATAACTTACTTAGATAGAACTCTGTTTCTAGCCTTGCCGTTTAGAAGAACTTAAGTTGAAAATTAACTCTTACCTACTTGATTAATTGGGATCGTGCTTTATGTTATAAATGACATCATCATGCAGTGATTATACAGTAACCCTCACGAATTCGAAGGCGTCTCAAACTCAATTGGCGGGCCTAAAATTGAATTTCACGTTGTCGAAGTTGTGGTGCGTCTGTCTTAAAACGAGATATTTGTAGACTCGCATCGGGTTCTGTATTCATTTACACAGGTCCCAGAGTATATTGTGTAATCTCGGCTCAACAATGAGTTTTGCATATTATTTTAGAACATTATGCTGGAGCTCGAGGCCGACTGGACGGGGACAGATAAAAAATGTGGGCTCCAGAGAAGTATGAAAAGTAAGCCTACAAAGCCTACAGACGCCTGCACGCGCGCGCGGTGTTAACGTTACGAAAATACGTCGATTTTAAAATTGAAAAATATTCGTTTCACATAATATAATATTTTCAAAGTTTTAAAATATTATGTTACGTGAGCCGTATGTAGCCATATGTGGTAGGGTGGTATTTAGACCACTGTAAACCGTTATTTAAAGAATTAAAGAGACTTCCATAACCATGTCTTTATCATCATCATATTTATTCATCAAACACATTACACGTTTGCATAGTTGATATGCGTACTGCCTACTGGCCTGCATGGCGATAAAGATTTTCAATAATGATTATAAATAAATTTAAACGTGCAATATATCCTTGGCTTCTGGACATGTTTCTACTCTGTTAGCGAATTCATTGATCATAACTCAAAGGTTTTAATAATTCATTGATAATTCCATTAATAATTGTATTATTGTATTTTCGATTAAAAAATCGACGTATTTACGTTACGTTTATACCGCGCGCTCGTGCTAGGGGCTCAAACAAAAAACTGATGAGAAAATTATGATTTGCTATTAAATTACTCTTTGACTACGTGGTAATTTATGCAGCCTATCAAATAGAGAGCTTCATTAATATACTTGCTTTTCTTTCATTATTTTTTGGAAACCATTTCTCACACGTCGAGAACAGTTGTTTCAGTTCGCAATTCTTAACATATAAAACATTCTGGTGCTATCTCTAAAGTAAGAGCTACTAATCGTTCAAGAAGAAATAGTTCGTTACGTAGGAGTTAATTAAACAAACTAAGATAAATGGAATACTGGCTGCAGCGCCAGTCGGGGGCGGTGTGACGGCGGCGGCGGCGTGACGGCGGCGGCGATGTGGCGGTGGCTCGACTTACCGATACACTACGGTAACTCGATCAGTGACCATTGGCGTCAATAAAGGGTTAATTTTTCTTTAATCAGAAATCAAATGAAGTATTAGATATGGGGCTTCGAACAAAGTGATTTAAAATTAAAAGACTTTTAGAGTAAATAGGAATAATCATTTTCTTTCAAAAATATAGATTCCGAACATTTTGATTTTGATTCACAAATGCTACCTGACAAGCGGGCGTATGACATCAGACAGAACGATTTGTTATGTAGTAACAACTATTCGCAAAATCTGCATACAATTACCTACACAAACAAATTAAAAAACCGTTGGGTCGCTTCCACTACAATTCGCAGTCACAATGTTCTAATGCAATCATATGGATTCTGCTCTAATAGGAATGGTTTGCGTGAATGGTAAACGTGCTGAAACTCTGAATTAAAAGAAAAAACATACGTCTGGAATTGGAAATCTCGTTCGTCGGTTAAAGAAGTTAGTTCAAAATTCAAGTTACTTAGGACTTCTACAAGTTCAAAAAGAAACAGTTTGTAGAATCGCCAATCTTTTCCAGTTTGAACTTCTTTAGTTTTATTTACGTTACTAGATAATTTTGGGAATTTTTACTACATTCAGTTCAAGTCAGTAATTTTTGTAAGTATATTGTAAAAGACAGCAGATTAATTTTATAGATCTAAGAAAATTATAGATCCGTAAAGTTTTAGTAACTTAGTAAGTACCTAAAACTTTGTCTTGTTTTGCAACCTAACTAAGTTTCTATTTTACATGTAAAATATGTAAACATACTGTAACTCGGTAAATAAAAAGCCTTTTATGTGCAGCGCTGACAAATTCGATGACGGAGACGAGACCAGCTTCATGCATTGCAAATCTAAATTGCAGTGAAACGCTGGAGCGTGTAGCGTCCTCTCGCGCCATATTTGCAGCCAGTCGACTAGTTGACGCGGTCACCACTTCTCTTTGTACTGCAACGAGCACGTAACCTAGTGTGATACTATTGTATAGCTCTGTGTAACGCCCCATTGTTGCAAATGGGCAGCATTAAACGACTGAGAAATTGGAGCTAATTGCTTGTAATTATGATACTTCGGTAAATAGGGCAGTTGTTTGTTATGATTAATTTAAAACATATTTTGTTATATTTCATTTTGTTCGCGACTGCTGTGCATTTGGTCCTGGGTAGAAGTTTTATTGAGTTTTTTCAGCAGGAGTTTGTCAGCAGCAGCCACGGAGCGCATTCTAAACTTGTGCCCGTTTGATGAGAATAGGCTCGCTCACCATTAAATACATGGCACTTAAACAGCAGCGAAATGGTTTACTATTTTCTATTAGGCACACCTCTGCCTAATTCTTTGTGGATAACAGGCGTGATAGTATGTATACAATACCAATAAACAAATGCCACAAATATCATTATCATCCTAACTGTGCCTGGGCATAGCATACTCGTACTACCTATATCAAATACTAATCTAGGTAAGATGAGGCGGCTCAACATGACGGTAGTAAGCTTGATATGACACACGGTTATCGAACTGTGGTTGACTGTCAACCATCGTGTGGTAACTTGACAAAGCCTCTATTTGTTTAAAGTAGGTTACATAGTTCAAGTGCGATAGTACGCAGAAGTAGGGTTGAACGTACAGACGCCAGCACATCAAGGTCATCAAGCTACAATCTGTCAAATTTCTTTAATAGATGTTCATGGTTGATTGGGAAAATTTGTGAGATTCGAGTAGCTTGATGTGCTGGCAGCCGCCACCATACCTCCTGTGTGTCTTCAAAGAATCTCAGTCCATAGCGCATACCGTACCTATCTACTTTGTTTGTTTGCATGCAGGAAGTGCTTCTTAAGTTGCTCTTTCGATAGCGACCGCAAAGAACAACAAAGTGCTGTGGCAACAATCAATCCGAAGAACACTTTAAGTTGGAAGTGCCGCGGGTTGCCCGCAAAATTCATTTTTTCTTACGTTGTTTGCAATTTGCAGGTCAGTGTCAGGTTGTAAATTGATTTAAATATGATTCGCGGCTGTAACAAATATGGCTTTACAGAGTTATTACCATACAAATCATCAATACAACACTTTTTAGTTCATTTAATCCCATTAAATTCATGATAAAGTTATTCAATGGGATTAAATAAACTTGGAGGTTTGTATTGATGATTTGAATGGTCTGTTTTTTTTTTAAATATTTTAACACTGTATGTACTTCGTTTCAGAAAAGAATTAGGTTAATTCCTCTTTTTGTTTCATCCACAATCAATCTAGGAATGTAGTTGGAATCTCTGAAAATACTCCTGATCCTATACACTAGCTAGACCTATGTTCTGTTGTAGCACAAAGATTTTTATTTTAAATTCGCCACGAAATATGTTTTAATTTTTTTATTTACAATCGTAAACCCTCGATAAACATTAGTGCCCAAGAAAGCTTTGCCTAGTTTATATCTAAAAGGCTTTATCTAGTTTCTATATAAAACCTTTTTGTGATACATATTTTTGCCAATAAAGTTTTTGTATTTGAAGATAACAGCAATTGCGTTAACCAAATGCGCATATCAATTTAATTAAGTACTTTATAAGTTTTAACATAAAACGAGATGGCTTTTTGCAGCCACAAATCCTCCACAAATTATTAATTTGGCGTTCCATTCCGGTTGGACAGGTTCACATATTTCATCTGCATGTGATACACGAACAGACAGCAAAGCGAAGCTGAGCAATCGACTGAAATTATCTTCTTTTTTCAGAATGTGCCCCAGAGATGTGCATGGAGGAGGCGAAGCCCGCACTGCCAACAGCGCCACTAACTAGTGAGTCCATTGCAACCATTTTTATAAAGCACAAAACGAGTTCGCCATCGTTAGTGCATTCTACACTTTAGCGAGTGAAGAGAATAAAATAAAACTTTAGGTACTTGAATTGAAACCACTCAACACTGGTTCAAATCTCGATAGTGTGGTGCTCGTCTGCTCTAAGAATCTGCTACTTGTTTTCTTAGGATTCCGTACTTGGAAAGAAAATATGTGTGTGCGTTTCTATGCCACATTATTTTAATAAATTGATTCTATTATTCCTAGTACGCAGCTTGCAACAGCAGTTTGCAGATTGTAAGCAGTGATAGCCTAGTGGTGTGACCGTCGGACTGCCAAGTCATAGGTCTCGAGTACGAATCCAAGACACGCTCCTCTGATTTTTCGGATTCATGTGCGTGTTGTATAATTATCACTCGCTTCGGTGAAGGGAAACATCGTGAGGCAACCAGCATGCCTGATAGACATTTCTCGACGATATATAAAGTTAAGTCAAAAGCTCATGGGCGGTATAAAAACTCTGACACCAGGTTAGGCACTAACCACACTATAAAGAAGAGATTAGTTTTGCTATAGAGCTTATGCTTGCTATGTTTAAAGCAAGTTTGTACAAGCAAGCTCTATGTAAGTGGGCATTTTTTTAATCACAAACAAATAAAGAAGATATCTGATAGTAGATTGTTGCATCGAGCGCAAAGTGAGTTATTAATGCATGAGTGCGCGAGGGCATTAAATTAACACGAGTGCATTAATTACTCACTTTAGCAAGGTGCGTAATCTACTTTTCTTTCAACTACCAACACCTACCGTGATAAAATATACCTACTCAAAATAAAAACTCAAGTTAATGAAAACCAAGTATCACACGACTTTTGTGGCAAAAGGTTATTAGCAATTTCATTCGCAGCTGTTTTTATACTTTCTGGAGTTGAATTCATATCGATGTCGCTGTCTATTTCCATTTTTTTTAAACTTTTCTTGCTAAATACGAAGTATCAAAGTTTTACAATTTAAAGTACAAAATGCGGGCCATTTGTATTTTTTTTTTCACCTAGTCGATTTTATTCAGCCGATTTTTATTTTCAGCCAGTATCTTTTTGATGAAACGCATATTTTTTTTAGTAAACTTAATGGGAGACAATAAAACTCTGTGGTAAATTAATATCTAAATAAAAAATAAAAAACAGTGCATTCATGAAAAACTGTGCAACAATGAGATTTCATATAACATTTCTGCACTGTTTTGGTTCTAAGCAAAAAAGACGTTCTTTGTGATCGGTTTTGTAGTGATAAATGATAACATTACTACGAAGTTGAAAGAACATTAAATAATAAAACAGTAACTCGCAAAAGATGGACGCTACATAATAGTAACAGTTCTACAATTTAATTGTGCCCTGAGAAATAATTGAGTGACAGAAAATTTAAACAGCCGTGGCCAGCGGATTCAATTTCAAATAAATAGGAATGCATTTCTTATATTAGATAACAGTAAACGGTATTTTATTCTTTGGAAGGAGCTTTTTGTAATTTTATTACAACTAATTTCATCAGGAACAAGGAATTTAAACACAGCTTTTCGGTAGCGTTTTACAATCCAATTTATCAATACATCTCAGCCATATTTTCTTTGTGATGACGAAACTGTTTTTTTATATTTTCTATCAGCGTTATAGCTGGAAGAAGCCCTCTGTTTGTTTCTTCTATGGAAAATACACAAAGTTGTACTAACTACGGAACCCTATACAACGTGTCGGCCGATAGCCACTTGGTTAGATTCTTCTAACCTTAGTTTGTAAGTTGTACAACTGTTACTTCAATGTTTTCCAAGTCTCATTTTTCTTTTCGTCGACTGGAAATAAGGAAGTTCTTTAGTTTATTTGATGTTGTACCCACAGAAACAAAGTTTTGTTGGCACCTGCAGTCATTTGTAGGAATTCTGTAAAAGAATCAATTTTGATGGAGTTAGTATTAAGAAAACTATCCGTAAAAACGTGTTCAACATACCTAAGTATAAGCCTAAAAGGGATTCTATTCATGATCATTCTCTTGCCCTTATCCCAATTAATTTGGGGTCTGCGCAGCATGTCTTCTTCTTCCATACTTTTCTATTACTCGTCACCTCATCAGACACCTTCTTTCGTGTTATATCATCCTGCACACAGTCCATCCATCGTGTTTTAGTCTTCCTTTTATTCTTATACCTATCCACAAAACTCAGTCATACTCAAAACTTTCCTCACGACATTTTACTTATTCCTCCGCATCACATGCCCATACCACGACAACCGATTACCACACAACTTTTCAGTCACCGGCGCCACTTCCAGATTTTCTATGTACTCATTTCTTATTTTAACATTCGCGTTATACCACACAGCCCCCTTAGCATTCTCACCTCAGCCACATGCAAATGGCTTTCATTCATCCCTTTTGTGGCCCAACATTCTGATCCATACCAGACAGCAGGTCTAACTATTGTTTTATAAATCTTCCCCTAGGAATGCGGGAGTCGTAGATTGTTGCCGTGACCTGCCGCCATTCCATCCATCCCGTGTTTATTCTGTGTTTTACACTACGATTTGTTTCTCCATCGCTTTGTACAAATGAACTGAGATACCGAAAAGGGATTCTATTGTTCTATTTTATTTAGGATTCCAGTATTATAATTAAGCTCGTAAGGTTAGGCCAAAAAAAAAGAAAAAAGAAAGAGATACCGTGGCCCCGGAACACAAAGAACATGGATAGATTTTAGTCAGTAAAAGTCTGGCACTCTCTCCTGCTCCAGCCAGAGCGGGATGAGTTATTTGATGATTACCAATCGGAAAAAAAAAAGTTAGGCCAAAGAAACCAGTGCCGTCCTAAAGCTCGTTGGGTCGACGACGTCGTCAAAGTCGCGGGCAACACCTGGATAAGGGACGCACAGAACCGGGAAGTGTGGCAGAAAAAAGGAGAGGCCTATACCCAGCAGTGGGTGATTCCGGGCTGATATGTTGATGATGATGAATATTGCTCTTGTAATTACATTGAAGTCACAAGCACCAAAACCGCCACTAACTAATGATAAGATAATTCTCCATTAGCTATAGTTAAATATGATGTGCTCGGGTAACCCACTGCCATCGGTTTAATCAAATAATACCCAATCAGCGCACGCTCCAAATTAACGTTGCACTGTGAGCCACAAAAACGATAGGATGAACGAAGATCGAATAAGCCCTGATTACCTAAGAGGACTGAATGCATTCCACAAGTAATACTTGTACAATCTTGTCGAGACGATATCGATTGTAAAGCGAAATATGTATATACGAGAAGATCTTTAACTGATATCGTGCTCGGAAAATGGGAACAACTGACGCTATCGAGATGATAAGATTATAGCGTCGTCGATTAAGTGTTTGGTTCAACCAATTAACCAACCAATATGCCCAACGCAGTCTGTCTCACAATATCCGGTCACCGTCGACCGCAACCGACCGGCGTAAGCCGCATTCCCAAAGATCCGTGAAGCTATTCACCATATGGTAACCCGAGTTTTCCACTCTAAGCTTGCCGATTCGGGAATCCCTATTTGATTGCATAAGTATACATGTTTCATATTATTGATTACACCAGCAACATAACTCTTAAAAGTTAAATTACCAAAAAGCCTTCGATTTGACGTTGACATTTTAATTGTGTCGTGAAAACAAGATGGCGCCGAAATGTGCGTTTTCTGATATTTTTTTGTGACTTCACTAATAGCTTTCTAACTGTTTTAATGTGTGACAAAATTGGTCACTCAAGCAAGTTGTGGCTTAGATTTTACTTGACCTGTCAGCGCACGTCAGTGAAGACGTCATTGCGAGGATCTCAGTGTCGCTCGATCCGCCAAAGCGCTTCTACCAAAAATTCTCTAATTACAAGCCACGCTTAGCGCTAGTGTGGGTATATTAATAATAATAAACAATAAAAGTTTTTATTGTTTCTCATACAATTGTTCGACAGCAAATTGAGGCAGCCCCTTTAAGTTATAAGCATACTTGTGATGGGGTTACCTCGCAACTTCCCATGGGTTACAGTTTACAAAGTTGAGACGTAAATAAAAAAAAATAAAAAAAACAAATTTTAGGTTGAAGGATATTACAGAATTATTATAGCAAGTTTAGGTATGTGTAGTGTTTGTGGTGTGTGAGTGTGGAAGATGGATAAGCAGGGTGTGTGGGTGCGGGTAGGCGTGTGTATTAATGTTTGATCGGTTGATGTATGTTAAAATTGGTTACAGGGTTTACTTTGGCAAATTCTGGTTAGTAAAAGTTCTATTTCATCGTACGTTTATGATTTTAACCATTCCGATAAAGTATTTTTGCATTCATACCGTAACATGGGGAAAATATTCAATATGGGATTCAATTTATTATAAAATAAGTAGATTGAGTGTTATACTGACGCCTGGTAAAAACCATACGGACCCGAGGGGAGTGGGCCACAATGTCTTTACGTCTTTTAACTAGCTTATATGGGTCAAATGAGAGGGTCTTGTGCAGATGTATGGTTATGTTCAATACGTATAATTTCCTTACAGACAGTAGATTACTAATCTTATAAAGGTTTTCTGTAGAGTATCGAAAGGGCTTAAAGTACATAACTTTGATGAGAGACCTTTGAGCCCTTTCTAGGTCTAGAAATTTGGTCTTGGTGGCCCCTATCCAGATTGGTATACAGTATGTGATGACCGATTGTGCCAGAGCAGTATAGATTTTATTGAGTAGCATCGGTGGCGTCACATGTCGTAACGTTTTAAAAATCCATATAAGTTTTCTGACCCTGGCCATGGTATTTTCAATATGGGTGTGCCAGGACAGCCTTTGTACAACTGTTATTCCAAGATATTTAGTGAAACTAACTCTTTGTATGCTCTGACAATTACAAGGGTAATGAGAGGTTGCACACTCATGGATCACAGTCCCAAAATCAGCACCTGGCTGTGTCCTCTGATTTGGAGTAAAGCAGATGAAATTAGTTTTGTATACGCTGAGGGTTAAGAGATTAGCATTTAAACAACTTCCTTTTACCGCTAATCCACGTTCGGCAGTAGTACGCACGGTAGCCCAAGAGTCACCGGCGAAAACTACGGTTGTGTCATCTGCATATGAAAAAACTCGTCCGCCACTGTTCCTGATATAACACAACTCATTTGAATTATCCTTATCGCTGTTTCTTTTGTCTATTCCTTCTTTCTATTTTGTGCTCTATCATCTAATTTTCCAATAAACTTTTCATCCCTGAGTTGCTGTACCTTCAAGATTTTATCTGTACCTAAAAGAATCAGACTAAAATGTCACTAAAACAGAGTTTATAACGTAGATGTTATATTGTTGTCTGTCATGCAGGCTGCTCAGCTCGAGCTAAACTCCGAGAAAACATGCCACAAGACCTAACTTTTAATGCAACAGTTGCCGTAGCCATATTACTTTTGATACAAAAAAGGTTTTGTGGATGACATTTTCGGAAACGTTCTTTTCACCAATAACAATGAATTATAGATATTTTCAGTGAGCCAATGGTCATGGCTGTTGGCTAACCATAACTATTCTAGATCCTAGATATGACTGCAGTAACTTTATGTCTTTACCTATAGATAGTCCGTCGATACATCCCAAAACGCCATCGCCGAAATACGCAATAAACTCAATGAGTGGCGTCAAAAGGCAACGGTATCTGGGTCACCGTCGGGTGCATCAAACGTTAACAAACGTTGCGGAGCTGGCTTCGATGTATCGTCGCCGTCGGCTAGTTTCGCGTCAGCAGTTTTGTCGTTGTCAGCACCGAAGAATGCTGAGTCTGCCGAGCGCGCTCCACGTGCGCCCCGCCACCCCGCTCCCTTCCCGCCAGCTCAACGTCAACGTTAACTTTAAGGCGTTTATGGTACTAATACCACACCACGAACGCCTTAAAGTTGACGTTGTTATCTGCACCTCGTCTAGGAAGAGGACTTTTGGCCGCAGGGAGTGGTGTTTTCTCGCTTCCACGGGCAAGTGCCACATGAGCGCACAGTTAAGTGTTACTAACATAGTTTTAAGGTTCTATTTACTAACACAGTTTGTATATTTATCAGTATGTATTGTTAGTCTGTAAAGGGTGTAAAAGCACCCTTAACGAAGCCGAAAGGCACTTGTTCTCCCCAACATTGCGATCATTTTTTTATTCTAGACCATACCTGGGAACCTTCTAGTTACGGAGATATTTGGGGTCAAAGTTCCGACTTGTTCACAAGTATTTTTTTTAATACAAGTTTTCAACGTCTCTTTAAATACCTATGTAATAACGTTACTTTAAATACCTCCACGACCCCCGGACTATTCAATGCATCCATCAGCACCATGTTTTGAGTGCGTTACATTGAGTCCTACAGTAAACCTGATATTTCACCTCAAAAAAAAAGTCGTTTCCCTGCAATATTTTTTTTTAAATGCTTGGTTTACTTCGTGAAGGGTCCCTCCGTTTACACCCTATTTATCTGACTTAGGTAACTACTCATCCGCAAAATATTTCATTTGCCGATGTGTTACCCTTTTAAAATTGTAAGGCGACGAATCATCTGCAAGTTCGGATGAATCGTCGCAAAGTTAATTCTATGGGCCAAAGTTAGCTGAAAATAAATGAATATTTTGGTTTAGTCTAGTAAGAAAACATGATGTTAAAAATGAACAAATGAATGTTTTTTTCATGTTGTTGAAAATATATTCAAAATGGCTTCGGCAGGTACCTAGTCATAGTCAAAGAGAAAAACACTTTGTAAAATACCTTATCCAAAAGTGTGTTGGATTTCTTTTCCCTATCATATTAACTAACTAAATAAACACGAATACAATTTTCTTTTCCATAACGGTGATCTATTTACATCTGTAACCTAACACTATCGGCTACCTGACGGAAATAATCGCGTTCCATTGCGAAAGGACAAATTGTTGCAGACCACATACCTGCTGCGATGCCATGATACCGGAATATTGGTCAATCAAGACGCTTTGGTCGGAGTTAGATTCTAATCTAGATTAGTTAGCATTTAACAGAGATTTCATTTAGTCGGTTTCGGCGAAAATGCACATTGTAATGTTTAAAGAAAATGACTTACAAATTGAATAATTTGACAGAAAACTTAATTGAGATTGGTTGTGTTAGGAAAATATATTTATAATGCATTTGGTTGCGTCTATTTCTCTGTGTAACCTACAAAGAGGTAACAGAAAATCAAAGCCCTTAGTGAGGCCGGCTAGACGCCACAAGCTGGGCCGTTGGAACGCGTTTTAATATGCGCGGCGGTCGCAGGTTTGGCCTATTTTATCGTATCTGAACTAAAGTTAAAGCCGACTGCGGAATGCGGGAGAAGCCGCAAGTATTCAAAACATTCAAATATAAACTTTAATCATCATCGCTCAACAATGGTTTCCTTTACTCCAATCCGAATTGCGTCGTGATTCACTTCGAAAATTATTTATTTATTTTCAGCTAGATGAAAGAAGGCCAATTCAAAGTTTTCACTGACAATATTAGGGTAGCACAAGAGACAGTAGACAGGCAAGAGAATGTTAGACGTAAGCACTCGGGGATAGTTCTGATAAGAATAAAAGACTTTTAGTGATCTTCAAAGAAGATGTCACATCCAAAAAAAATAAAATTGATTTACAGGTGGAGAACAAATCAAGTTCATCAACACTATGCTCTGCTAGCTCTCATCTTAAAAGAGTATTATCGATTAATGCACCGCACAGAAAGAACATACAGAGGTTAATGATTCCATAAAGTGTATGGAACACGATTAGCCAAATTGAACAAGAATACTATGTAGGCAATTTTCCTCCGCTCAATTAGTTTAAGAATGTGAAACTTCCTGCATCGGCTGTAAAAGTTGCGAAAGTAAATTTATGTACCAGTATACACCCTAATCTAGGGTGCTCGTGCCCCTCGGTGGGGACATTTAAGGGCTGATAACACACACACATGATTACACCTTTTCTTTACTATTTTTATGCCAGTCAGATCAGAAACCACCACAGAAACCTTAATATCTGTCTGGATTTTTTTATCACTGTGCTTAATTTTCCAGTATTAAATTCTGTTAACCTGTATTTAAAGATAATATTCTGAATTCGTTTTAGATACTTTGTACCAAAAAAGTACACGTGATTTTGGGGAGGGGTAGTTTAAGACCTCACAACGTATCACTATGGGGGAGGATAAGAAGTTGCTAAAAACATCATGTGATTAATGGACGACGCTAAGTGGGACCTGAGACAAAATGAAAAGTTTGAAGTAGGGTAGACCAAGAGTTAAGTCAAGTTTATAGATCGTAACTAACACGGTAGCGATCTAGTGACTGAAACATTGCAGAATTTTAATCACTATTCAGTGAAATGTAGGCAGTGAGGTTATGTTCCAAAACGATTTAAGTGATGGTGGCAGTGGCCGTATAATAAGAACGACCCCCTACTAGGTCAATTTCAGGAGGATAAAGACCCTCATCACTCATTGATACATGACGTTATGAATGATTTACTACTGTTGGAAAATATAACAATAATTCTTTTTTTAATCCATTCGATGTCAACCTTTCGTTTCGTACTTTCATTCATTCCTTTGTTCTGGTTTGGATAGAAAAATTCAATGTACCTACATATGTACATTATGGTTCACTTATGTTTCACCAAAACTTTTCATTTTAGCGGTAACTCACGTTTCATATTTATTGGTTTTAGGAAATCACGTAATATTGCAATATGTAGAACATTTTTATTTTAAACGTTGCACGTTGCTTTACGAGATGATATAAACATAAAATGAAATTCAAATAATACGTTATCAAATAAAAGTTTATCTGGTAAATATTTTTTACCAAATTTTTTGGTGTGGAGTGGTGAAATAACCAATTTATGTTAATCGTTACTTGTCAAGTGAAAATTTGTAATTTAATTTTCGATAAAATTACAGGACACCAGACATTAACATTAACAAGTTTTGAGTTACTCGTTATTTTTTTAAGAATAAATTATTCATTTATTTATTTTTGAATAGTGCGACCTTTCGAAACATGACGTAGAAGATAGCTGTTGACCGCTATTCATAGTATTCATACAGGCCACAGCAGGTCACATGCGAGGGGCAGGGGTTCCTGGGGTTTAACAAATGGGTGATGGTGAGACGTGTGGGGAAGTCTCTCCGAAACTTACATCTCGCTTTTGGAGGTTGTACTCGGAACTTATGCAAAGGATTGGATTCATTTATGGTCATGATTCTCGAACGCGTATGCAAGTTCACTTCAGACGGTCGGTGGTGTGATTAGCAGCCAGCGGATACAGCCACTAGAGTGTGGTCGGGTTATGCGATATTATCTGAGACATTTCGTTCACGGTTATGTTGTCTTTCTTTTGAGCAGAAAGGTGCCACACATGACATGTCACGCTAATTCACCAGCTGAATAGCAGTGACCGTCGAACTGCCAAGTCATAGGTCTCAAGTTTGAACCCAAGAACCTCTGATTTTCGGATTCATGTGCGTATTGTATAATTACCACTTGCTTTGGTGAAGGAAAACATCGTGAGGAAACCAGCATGCCTGAGAGATATATCTCGACGGCATGTAAAGCCAAGGCAGCGGGCCATAGGCGGCATTAAAACTCTGACGCCAGGTTGGGCACTAACCACACGATATAGAAACAGGTGAGAAACATAGAGCCATGCTGGTTGTGCGAAAAACATTGGATGCTACTCCCAGTTGGCGGAAATAACGATCTGTTACTGCAGGTTATTTCGAGTCCCAACTATCTGTTTTATCATTTATAGCACTGTGACTATATATTATCTGAGCGTTACTGGGGCGGGCCGCTAGTTCTAATACAAAGAGGTCCCAAGTCAACAACTTTTTATCACAATCTTGAGAGGTAAATGGCCCCTGCTCCCTAAAACGCCGCAGTAAGATAATCTCTCCTAGCAAAAATAATGATAATAATGTGAAGCTCGAAATGCTAGGTATCTACGAGTATATAAAGAAACCATAGCAAAGCTACGCTTCAGTTGTCCCTCGGGGAAGCGTGACATATTTTCGTATGTAAATCATGTCTACCGTGAAATATTCGAATCGGCACAGGTTTCCTTAAGGGTGCACCTCGCCCGCTTCCTCAGCCTAGATCATTCTATCCCGCTCGCACTATAAAGAAGATCATATTGAGGGTGAACACTATTGATGGAACGTTGACAAGCAACAACACAATTGTATTTATTTCATTGTTTGTAATCTTCTTTAAGTAATCTATATAAAATGATATAAATCTATATCTAGTTTCGCTAAGTCTGTCCGTCCGGTTAACTTTAAAACGCCAGTAACAATCGTATTTTTAGTAGCCGTGAACATTCTTATACACCCATCTTTAGCCGTAACAAATACATAAGTTACTTAAAATTAAAATATTACTGATATAAAAATAGGAACAGAACACCGGGATATCATACATTTTATCGCAATAAAACATATTCAACTCGGTACAATTTGGCATTTAAACAAACAACTAAAGAAAAAAATGTTTCTTCGTGAAAGGTTAGTCAAGGTAATAAAATCATAATGATACTAAAACTATCTGAATTTAACCGAAACATCTAAAAGGAAACGAAATGTTTTGGTACCGTCTTAGGTTAAAAAAACTACACTACTCAAATGCAGTTCCGAGCATTTTAAATTATTATTGCCAAGCGTAGCGTACCAATGAATCCATTAACGAGGCGTTTCCACTTATTTTCACTCAAAATTTCTACTTTTTACTTTCTTTTTTTATATCTATCGTAATTTCTCTTTGAATGGACAAAAAAAAAACTGAAATATCTGAGATAAAGTGATATTTTTTTTTATCTCGTTTGCTCGCTCTTGTATTATTTCTATATTGTGTTGTCCCGGCGCCTTTAGTGCTACTGTGCTAAAGCCGCCACTGATCTCGGGATACCGACATTTACCAGTTACTTGTTACCTCGCTCGCAAATTAATTACGAAGAAAATCGGATCAGATCAAGTAAACTTTGTACTTCTGCCCTGCCTTCAACCATCATCGGACTTCGTTAATTTGATTAGTCACTCATAAAATCTGCATTAATCAAAAGCTGGCATCAATGCAAACAAGTATTGTTTCCAAGAAAATCTTAATCTCGCCACGCCATCGCCAGCGTCACGTTTCCGAGATTTATGCCATCAAAGTTACAGTGTTCGCGATCAGTCTGTCTGTACAACATTGATTTTATTTGCCACTCAAAAACCTTGTATTAATCATTAGCTGGCATCAATAGAAACAAGATTATTGACGGCTTATATCTCGTAAACGTGACGCTAAATAGAATATTCGCTTTAAAAGATCTCTCTCGATAATAGTCACGTTTACCTTCTTAATTTTTTAACATTGTCATCAGATTTGGAATTTGAACCATTTTTAACCGACTTCCAAAAGGAGGAGGTTATCAAGTCGCCTGTTTTTTTTGTGTGTTTATGCTCTGCGATATCTTCGCCAATTGTGAACCGATTTCGATGATTCTTTTTTTATTTGGTAGAATATTGTTTCGCGGTGGTCCCATTTAATATAATTTAATATTATTGGGTCCCCACCTATGAAATTGGCGTTTTTTTCTCACAAATAGAGAACCTCATCACTTCTATGAATTAAAATATTCATCAATTGCTTGATATTATATCGAAAAATGACCATCATCGACAACTACCAATTGTATAAAAACTTTATTACTTATAGTTTTCAAAACAAAAAAGCCTTAAAAATAACTCCTCTTTTTGTTAGCAAAAAGAGGACCACTATTTGGTTTTAACTTAGCCAAAACGTATTTGTGTCGCTTAATCTAAGTGGCATACGTTATCTTAGTTTTTAAACATTATTGCATAAAAGTTTTTAAAACATTAGTGTTCATAGTTGATAAATAAATTAAGAAAATGTTAGTATGAAAAATGGAACTTCTTTAAAATCCTCCATACAAAACGCTGATTTCATAGGTGGGGGACCTAATATATTATATTATATTTAATTTAATATTTTAAATTCAATAATTTGGTGAAGATCTGATGCTGATCTTCGGATTTAAACAATGGAACTCTTCAATTATAGATAGCAAATCAGTCGTGACTCCTGCAATCGCTTGGATGTTTATTGTTTATACAACATCTTAACATAATATCACGCTTGTATGCCCTGAGGCCCACGCAGATGTGTACTGTACAACTTTTCGACAGTTAGGCATGTTAAGTTCTATTTTATTGGGGATAAGCCGTAATATATAAGCCGATAATGTAAAATAAATGTATAGCAAATATTTGTGTAGAATATTACAAATTAAAAAAAAGCTTTTTGGCAAAAAATAAAACCACCTTCAAAAACAAAACAACGTGGAAAAATAACTTTAGCTTCAGAAGTCGGTGACTTTTGTTTGTTTCATTGAGTTTTTTTGCCACCTTTTTTTGTTTTTGAAGTCGGTTTTCTTTTTTGCAAATAAAGCTTTTTAAGTGTTTTTTTTTTATGAAAACTACCTACAGCATTTGGAATTAATAAGAGTGCTTTATTTTTTTATCTAAATTGCATATTTCATAAATAAATAATTTCTTAAGAACATAAAACGTTGTCCATTGGGATTTCTGCGCGAAAACTAAGATATACATCCCAATCATTTGAAGGCCGAGGCCGCACTGACAAGTGAAACCCAAGTGGTCCTAGCGAAGGCACGTGGGCAGCCCGGGCAGTCGGAGGTGTGACTAAGCTTAAAGTTTCAACGGAAAGGTTTTTACAATTAAATGGGTTTAAAAAAAGTAAACCTTATACAAACGTTTGACTCCTTATTCATAGTTCGACTATCCTGCAAAAACTCATGAACTAATTTAAAATTTATAATTGATTTATCCATATAAATATATCATCATATTTATTCATTTAAAAGAAACTTTAAGGTATTTTTCTATCAAGTTTTGGAATCATTTTTTCAAAACATAATATTAGAAGTAGTCCTCAACGTTGATATATATTAATCACAAAGTGCTACAGTAATATTAAAACGTGAACCATTCAATTTTCATAAATTGCGGTTATTCTGGCCTTAAACCGAACTATTCCCGCAGCCATCTTACGGCGTCAGATATACAGATTACGATAGGGATTCTCGATAATCCAATCTACACTATTTCCAATCTATGCAGTAAGCCAACGAGCTGGAAATAATAACTAAATTCGTGGAAGATAGTTTCGATGAATGTGTAGTTAAACAAACAAGGAACTACCCACACTAGACTTTTGAGGCAGCTAGGATTTCTTGCTAGAAATAATTTTAGCTATAATTAAGGTAATTTTGCACATGGTGTTCATTGATCTGGAGAAAGCTTATGATAGGGTACCTCGAGATGTCTTGTGGTGGGCCTTGAAAGAGAAAGGTATACCTGTGAAGTATGTAGAGTTAATACGTGCTATGTACAGTCAAGCTTGTACCTACGTCCGGTCAGCTGCTGGAAACACCGACGAGTTCAGTGTGGCTGTGAGCTTGCATCAAGGGTCGGCTTTAAGTCCTTACCACTTCTTGTTGATTACGCTTTGACGTCGGACATACAGGAAGAGGCACTCTGGTGCATGCTGTTTGCCGACGACATTGTTCTTGTCAGTGAGCATGGACTTGAGATCCAGAGCAGATTGCAAAAATGGCAACAGAAGCTGGAGAATGTTGGCTTGAAAATCAGCAGAAGTAAAACTGAATACATGTTCTGCGATTTCGGCGGTCTCTCCAGTTCTGCAGCCATAGCGCTAGATAGCACGCTCCTTCCAGTCTGCTCCGACTTTCGGTATCTCGGTTTATTTGTGCAAAGCGATGGCGAAATAGATCGATAGTGTTAAGTACAGAATTAACACTGGATGGATGAAATGGCGGCAGGTCACAGAAACAATATCCTTCTCCCGCATTCCCCTTAAACTGAAGGGGAAGATTTATAAAACCATGGTTAGACCTGCTGTCTTGTATGGATCAGAATGTTGGGCCACAAAAGGGATGTATGAAAGGCATTTGCATGTGGCTGAGATGAGAATGCTAAGGGGGTTGTGTGGTGTAACGCGAATGGATAAAATAAGAAATGAGTACATAAGAGGAAGGCTGGAAGTGGCGCCGGTGACTGAAAAGTTGTGTGGTAATCGGTTATCGTGATATGGACATATGATGCGGAGGAATTAGGAAAATGTATTGAAGAAAATGCTGAGTATGAATGTAGATAGTTATAAGAGTAGAAGAACACCAAAGAAACGATGGATAGACTGTGTGAAGGATGATATGGCTAGAAAGGAGGTGACTGCTGAGATGACGGGTAATAGAGGAGTATGGAAGAAGACATGCTGAGCCGATCCCAAATAAGTTGAGATAAGGGCAGGAGAATGAAATGAGTTATTAGAGTTGGATCGCGTTACCATAACTACGTCAAATTACGATAGAAAACCATATTTATTTCACTGGAAAAATAGAGTTTATTTATTTTCAAAGCTACAACCAAATTATTGATGGTGCTGTTTTTATCAGTTCTATTTTTACTGTTCCATAATTACCGAAATATTTGGTCCCGCTTTGGTATTGAGTGGGCGGAAGATATTCGTTGAATGTAAATGAACGGTAAAAGAATTTGATTCATAATGTTGATACAAAAACAGCAATCTATTTTTGTATCATTCTACTACAATATGAAACAAATTCCGTCAAAACAGTATTGTGACCATAAGAGGATTACCTTAGAACTGTTTAACAGGTCGTGAATTCGATAGGTAAGTAGGTACTCAGTTGATAGTGTTATTGGGTTTTAATTAGAAAATATTCAGAAGCAGCTCATTTAGTAAAGTGCCTCTTTCGCAGTTTAACTTTACGCAAACTTATACTAGAAAACAATAACTGTGTACCTACCATATCTCGAAGCGTAATAAAAAGTAATTCACAAAACAATAAACATGCTAAAGGGGTAACATGTTATTATAACGTCATTATGTAAGTGGACGCCATTATTGCACTAAAACACCGTAACCTTAAGTCAACTCCGTTTGTTTTGACATGAATAAAAAAAACATGAAAATTTTCCTAACTTGGATTTCATGCTAACCATCCATAGCGCGACTTCGCCGACTGTTCGTTACAGTTCTTAAGGTCCACGAAATTCAAATTTTCTTACGCTTTTTTGCAATTCGCAGGTCAGTATCAGCCTTAGTCTGCTATTGCAATAGTGTCAGAATGGTCTATCATTGATTTAATAAGGCCCCGCGCAGACGAATTACCCTTTGTACGCACGTCAAACGAGTTTCGAACACGCTTCAATACGCCGTGGGCTAGGGGCCTTATTAAATCAATTATAGACCATTCTGTCACTATTGCAATAGCAGACTAAGGCCCCTGATTGTATGTTGATGAAAATATGATTTGCGCAAGTAATACGTACTAGTGACAGAATTATAATCATTATTAAAACAAGGGAATTTATAGTGCAATTGCACTATAAATTCCCTTGTTTACTCCTCCTTGTTTCCTCTCTAATTAGAGAGGAAATTGTAGCATGCCAATTACGAGACTGTTCAGAAATTCCGCGGAACATTTATCAGTTCAACGTAGCAAAGATAAAGAGGTGCTCCGTCAAAAGTGGAAATAATACTGTGCTGCAATTTTCAGCACTCTTTGTGATGTGACAATCCTATGAAATTGTTTATATTCATTGTTTAAGTCACCAAGCCTTTATTTATATTAACGTTCAAGTTATTGGTTGTTAAGTTATTTTCATACCTAGAATATGCTTTTTTTAAGAAGAATTGCAAGAAACTCATAATTTTCTTTGTTGTAGGCGAGGACAGCGACACAGCGGATACCGATGGTAGACTGTCTTCCGAGAGCTCGCCTCTGCCGCAGCGCCGCGGTGGCATATTGAAAGGCGGCCGGCTGTGGAAGTCTTTGGACACCGACAAGGATATAATCGAACAGGTTATTAAGCACATTTTTGTATTCCACAACCTTCACAGAGGGCACACACACGTGTACCCTCTGTCCATGTGTCACCACCGATTTTCTCAGGAACGGGTGGACTTATCAAGTTGAAATTTATACCAGATACCCATTCCCGGTCTATAGTCTCTACTAAGAGTATACAAATCAAGGTCCTGAGTCAACACGATAAAAAGACATGGGCAAATTACGATTTTCGCGAAAACTTGGAAGTACCAAAATTTACCTTAATTTTCAACTTTTTTATTTTTCGGAATTTTCCCTGTACTGGTGCTGTAAGACTTGCTTTTAACCAAAATTGACAATTCTAGATAAACCGGAAGTACCCTATAGGTTTTGGGTCGAAAACCCATATGATAGTTCCCGTTGACCTAGAATCACGAAATTTGGCAAAAAGCAAGGCCTTACAGCACAAATAAAGGAAAAATTTCAAAAAATAAAAAGTTGAAAATTAAAGGGTGTCCCCATACATACCTAATTAACGCCAAAAGTTTTTTTTAAAGATAATTGAACGAAACCCTTCGTGCACGAGTCCGACTCGCACATGGCCGGTTTTTTAATATTTTTGAGGTATTTTATGGTTGCCCGCCCCGCCCCGCAGGCTGTTGCGGGGATCCCGCAGTTCCTAAAATTATGCTAGATTGCGTCATCCCACTTTGCTAGATTGCAATCCGTAGTATCGTGGGTGCGTTTACAAACATTTAACTCACATACACAAACAGCCAGAACTGGAACAACTATCTGTAGTGGTGTAGGACATAAAAATATTTGTTCCGTGCGGGAATCGTACCCAATCAATCGTTCAGCCACTGCGCCAATCATGCCGTCAAATAAAAAAAATGTTTCTGCGAGAGTTTATCAAAACGGATTGAATAAAAAAATCATCTTAATTATTGTCGTACTTTATTTGGAAACTCTTTGTTAGTTCTCGTTGCAAGTTCTGAGAAATTAATAGAATTCAGGAACACTGATGAAACATCGTGGTGACTACTGTTTTTTATGTAACAGAATGAAGATCAGCGATCAACAACTACGGCCAGCGATGAAGATGGCTCCATCACGCCAAGGTCGGTACGCTTCTTGGAGAGACCCAAAGATTCGGAAGAAGAGCTTCCGAAGAAAGAACCAGAGCCGGTACAGACGCAAGCAGTAGACAGCGACATCGCAACACAAAAGGAGTATAACACCACAAGTACAGCTCACAGGTCGGTAAAGGAATTTCAATCCTGCCAAGCGTTCCGTTGATTGCTTCATATGATAGATGCGCCGGATAACTGGGAAGTTCGATCACGTTAGCCGAAATAACCCGATATTTATTGCCTCCACTCATTTTATGAACGAATGAAAAGTTTTTAAAATCTGTACTCGACTGACTGCAAAAGGCGTCCACTACCGGAATGCAAATTGTGTTGCCGTTTAAATGATTATATCAGCGTTGTTTGTTGTGCACTTCGCGGAATATCGTTACGTTTATGCTCAATGCTCACCACAATTTTATTCTTTCATCCCCATTGTAAGGCAGTTGATATTAATTGGATACGATGCCGTGGGCAATGGAACAAACCTGTGATAAATACAAATAGTTAAGTTCATTATCTGAACAATACGTTTATTTGCAACAACAGTTTTATTTACCATTAAGTATTTATTCGAGAATTGAAATAAAATCACGGCAGACGGAGTGCCAGTTTGTGTTTGAATACTGAATAGAGCTTTTATTTTGTCTCTTCTTGAAATTCGTGCCAATAGCTATGAAGGCTTGAATTACTCGTTTTCTTAGTACCGTTTGAATTATTCAATAATTTCTTAACTTATATTAATTTCAGCAGTTTAGTTTACTATTCCTTTGTAATGCCAAAATGACAAATGCCTTAGGTATCTATTTATTTTCATGTGATGACTAAATTTAATGAAAGTGTTTAAGAATCGAATACGCCTTTGTAGGCCCATTTTCATGCCTCTCGGAAAATGCGTGGTATTATGCAGACATAACACCACCACCGAGCAGCGAGAAAATGGCAATTTCCTCGAATAATAATGTATTGCAAAGGTGAAACTGAATAAAGATCGGATAAGTCAAATTTAAATTGCATTTAGGTACAAGTAAAACAATAATGTTGAAGACCTCTGGCACTAAAATTACTAGTACGACATGTCGTGTGTCATTTACGTAACGCCCTAATTTTGCACAAACCCGTAACAATTTGCTGGCGTCCACATTACCACCTTATTCCAATTATTTACTGTTAGATACTGATCAACGAAATTTCAGTAACGGAATTAGGTTTGAAGCGCAGCGCTCACATCAAAGTTGCAAGAGTATTTCACTTTAACTTCAAACATGAAAGCATATATTGATATTGAGATAGTTAACTAAGAGAAAATTGAATGTATTTAGTTCCGCTTCTGTAGTGAAATTAATTAATGGTTAGTATTTCAAACACTGTTTTAAATACTAACCTAGCTTTTACGGCTTGCAACAAAACTTATGCTGTCGTATACTTATACTTACGGGAAATCATCATCGCGATCATGGCGCTTGCAACAGCGCGGCGCGCGTCGAAATATCGGGAGCTCAAAATAAAGAACAATCACGGAAGATATCCCTTAAGTGACAGTATAAGTTCGGTTAGTATTTGTTGAGTAATTGATATTGGAGAGCACATGTATCGTAGTTCTCGGATACAATGTATGTCCATGTCAATACATTGATCTAGACAACATAGAATAGATCAGGCAGGCATTGAAATAGTTTAACTAAAATCTCAGCCATTCAACATTTTGGACAAAGCAGCTCTAATAATATTCAATTACATTTCAAGAGTTCCTGGAAAAATAATCTCAGTCAAATTATTAAACAAACTTCTGAAAAGGAAAATAAATGGAAAAGTAATAACAGAAAATTTCTTCTTAGAACTTTAATAAACATCAGATTTATTATAAGAGGTATTCCTAGGACGTTTGATATTGAGTACAGAAAATGATGGGATTTATGTTATTTGATTTTAAGTTGAAAAAGTACTTCTGATGACATCTTGATTTTCACGGTTTTAAAACTAGCTGTTGCCCGCGACTTCGTTCGCATGAAATTTTTATGTGTGGGTACGTGAGAGAGAAAATAAGAGAGAAAATTGCCTATTTGCTATTCCAGATAGGTAATCTATCTGTGACGAATTTCATCCAGATCCGTTCAGTCGTTCTGGCGTGATTGAGTAACAAACATCCATCCATCCATCATTACTTTCGCATCTATAATAGTAGTACGATTGATGGCCCAGCATGAGAAGTTGGACTAAAACAGGGGCGAATTTCGCGCGGGGTGTGGGCCGTGTAACTGCTACAAAGTTTATCCCGTTCTGCATCTGCGCGGGATTCACCTCCGTCTAAACCATTTCGGCATGGTTCTAACGCTACATATTTCTGATAGACTGGAGACCCCTCTCATCCTCACGATCAACGCGCCCAAAACTAACTCCGCGGTGCAGCAGCTGTTCAACAGCGGCAGGCCGCCCCCACCCGCCATTGAACCACAGTTAGTCACTTCTGAAACGCTGAGGTATGAAAGCTTCATTTATTTTGCTATTTTTTTTCGGCCTTCGTTTATTTTTCTCCTGTTTTTATTATTATTGTTTTATACGTAACACCGCTGACCTAGCGCTTTCCATGGTAGTTATTTGCTTGCTATTTTTCTGATGGACTCGTTGTTAAAGAGTGCTGTTCGTAATGTTTACTCAGGGCTTGGGACGCAGGAGTGAGGCCCAAGACTGAGGAGGCAGCGGTGCGCCGCGTGGCTGAGCGGAATGCGCTGCGATGCTCACTGCTACGGAGCGAAGCAAGGAAAAAACAGCAACCAAAAGTAAGTGCTTTACTGAATTTTCAGATCTCCTGTAGCAAATTTTGTTAAATTTATAGAAACAAACACCGAGGTGTATTTATAGTGTTCTATAAATACACCTCGGTGTTTGTTTCTATAACGTAGAGAGTTAACGCGGACGTTATAGTTTGACCGAAACCGCTGTACCGCGCCTTAGCTATGTGCGCGGCGAGACGGGGGAGGGCAGTGCACGCCGCTCCGTTCTGTCAGCCCGCCGTCAACGCTCACGGCGATAGCTAGTGTTGTTTATCCCGCACTGTGAAGTGTTGTCTATCTCAGACACACATGAGATAAATATCCATGGATGGGTTGTGCGTTATCTCGTGATATCAAGACCGTAGCCGAAAAATCAAGAAAAGAAAAGCAGACAAAGAAAGATTTGAATTTAAAAGGGATGCTAATATTGCCTAAATTGTGGCGGAGGCTACGGGGTACTGCGAAAAAACCTAAGAAATGTGACAACTTCGCGAAATTCATCAACTGAAAATTTGGGCCGATTGAAATCTAGTTCGCCAAGAAAACTAAAGGAATAAATCTGAAAACCGTAAATATGTAGTTCAAAATACCTACAAGATTATTCGGCACCGTCAGTGCGCTAGTCCAACTCACACTTGGCTGTTTTTTTATTCATCATATGGCTGATGAATAAAAACTAAACTTACAAAAATATCTATACTAATATTATAAAGAGGCAAAGTTTGTGAGTTTATGAGGTTGTAGGGGGTAATCCCTGGAGCTACTGAAACGATTTTGAAAATTCTTTCACTAATAGGAAGCTACATTATCCCCAAGTGCCATAGGCTATATTTACACCGTGCCCGTGGTGCCCGTATAATAAATTGACAAAAACTATTGAAATAAAAATATCTATTTTAATAAAACATACTTTAGTTAATTTAAAAAATATTACGTAATAAAACTGTAGATCTGTCCGACAATATCGATATCATGTGAACTCATGCTCTTTCTTTCCCGCCCCCGCCTCGTCGCACCTACCTAAGGCGCGGTACAGCGGTTACGGTCAAACTATAAAACAAACTTTATTAGCAAACCTAACTTAGTCCAGTTAAGCAGAAGCCAGCCTCATAGGTTGACCTGCGAAATTCCAAAACCCAAAAAAAATTACTAATTTTGACTAAAGCTCTTACGCAAACTGTTCTGGTATTTGGTTCTGAATTTTGTTCTGAAAACCCATCGGTTACAAATTCCCGGTGTGTTAACTGTATAATTTCTGCTGTTACGGCATTGAGTGGTATCCGTGCAGATTTATACGGAAAGTTGGCAACGTCGCAAATAGCTGTCAAATTGATTAATCAAAACAGCGAAATATTTGACAATATGTATGGACATAAGAAATACCTATGGCTAACAAGTGAATTAAAATATTGATTATGAAATGCAATAATTAATATTTAATATTGTAACACCTAATGTTTAGTTTTAGATATAAAAAAGTATTTGGAAACTTCCCAAATGCCTTTTTTACACCAAAAAAATTTACAACATCAAATTAAGTGTTTTAATTGCAACTCATTATTAATATTCTAGTTCACTAGTTAGCCATATTTGTTTTTTCCATACAGTAATATTGCCAAATTAATTAAAACAGGTAAAAAATTGACAGGTATTTGCGACGTTGCAAACTATTTGGATGAACGCTCTTAATAACTAACAAGTGGGCGCTTTCTGTATACTAGACCAGATACTAGATTACTAGATTTCTTTGTGTATTTGACTAGATTTACTCTACTCGCAATTCTTGAAATGGTGAGGTAATAAACAACATTCAGGCAAATATTAGTGGTACACAAAACTTAGAAACTAACCTGAAACACCGAAGCACTAACTTGATGATTAAAGCTGTGAGCTAACTGAAATAGGTGATACCTACCATACCTCGAAATAGGTGAAACTAGATGTAAATTGCAAGAATTTTGACCGCGATAACTTGGGGTCCGAACTGGGTTGTTTTGAGAAATAAGTTTTAAAAGATGTTTTGGATATTTTTTTTATCTCTCCAACATAAACTGAAGATTGTGGGAAATCTAGACCGTTCAAGGGGGTAGGCCAACAGGTCGTCGATTCGATACTTTTCTGAAAGCTCGTGAAGTAATAAATCCTAATGAAAACCAATTTATTATAAAGGTACCCCTGGTAAACCTGGAAGGTAAATAAGTGAGTTAGGATTTATTTAGGGGCTCTTTATTTGGGTTATGGGACATCTCGCCCACGAAAAAACTGGCCTGCGGACTAGATGTCAGCTTTTTTAAATGTGCATGGGTAGATTCGCCCGGACCAGTTTAGTAGAACGGGCCACATGTCTCTAAAAATTAAAGGGATATTTCGGCAAAATCGTATATATTTAAATTAAATATCTGGTAATCTGTAAATCATAGCATCAAATGACAATTATTTTAAGGAGACATCAGGCCCGTTCTACTAAACTGATCCGGCCAAATCTACCCATGCACATTTTAAAAAGTTGACATCTGGCCCGCAGGCCAGTTTTTTCGTGGGCGAGATGTCCCATAACCCCTTTTTTATATTCAAATATTGAATAATGTATGTATGAAGAATGCTAAAAACATAAAGTGTACTTATTTTTTTAGGAGAATTTCCAAGTTTCATAGTAACCACTATGACGTCTTAAAGCAGGAGTAATTAAAGTGAGGGAAAGAGAGCTATATAGGTCAGGTACAGGAATTACTCCTGTTTTAATACGTCATAGTAACCTCTCTGGTAATTGGTTGGGGCGTATTGCAATTTACATTTAGTAAAATGACGCGGACAATTTGCGAGTGGATTTTGGTAAGGATTAGTGACACTTATGAACAAAAGTTTGGGGTTAAATGTGCAATGCCCGCATTAAATTGATGATACGGAACGTCAAACATTTTAGTGTTGACACAAAAAAATCATTTATGAAGTAACTTTTTGAACAGTTCTGTTAGCTGAAGCTCCGGTTTTCCTACGAAAATAATGCCCTCGAATTATTCGTCGGGTATAATATAATGTTCAAGTAGGTACTTCTAAGTTCTCTTTATGCTAACAGGCCATTAAGATCAAATGGTGTTCTACCCAATCAAAATCCTCGTAATACATATACAGTGTTACCTACCAAAAGTCTTACAGGATACTATGAACTTCATTCCACCTTTTTGTCTAATTGCACTAGACTATACCTCATCTGGTCGTAATTACCGGGACGTCGTTAAGGAAAAGTCGGGAATTTTCCCAACTAATTTATTCATTCATCGATATTTCTTGCCTTTTCTATAATTTCAGGTGTAAAATGCTCGGGTGAAATAATTAATATGGGGTGAAAGGGACACCGCCGCCAAAACGGTCACCTCCTATTCAGTACATCATTATAAGCCCCCGTAAATCGAAATTTTCATTTAAAAAAAAACAACTGTTCCATACAAGTTGACCGTGTCGATTTAACTACGACACCTTTTTCCCATGGTATTCTGGCCCACGCATTCGGGCAAGTTTCCCCTTACTGTTGCTACTCCGTGTAAAGTGAGCAGCGGACCAGGTGGCCTAAAATGGCTACTTTATCAGAATCATAATATGAATCACATTAAAAATTCTTAAAACCTACCTTCCTACCCAAATTCTAAATCAGAATTATTTTATAGTCGTTTTTCTAAAATAACACATTTTTACCTGCCCGCGTAGCATGACAATACTATCTCTATTCTACCAAGAATCGACAAAGCTCTTTCTATACAACTTGACATGTCTGTCATACATTTTTAACATCTCCATGCTTGCGACGATAGAAATCTTTCCATAATCTGTCATTTTTTTTCGATTCTTCGTCGACAAAACCATTTTCTACGGTGGTCATGCTACACGGGCTGGTTTTCGAGAAACCGCCCGCTACTCTGTTTAAGTACGTGAGCTGACCTGGTTCCGTTTTAAGACCTTTTACTTTCAGTTTGACTTTTACTCAACCTTCGTAATACGCGTCCTAATTACTAAAATAAAACGCGGGATGTTTACATCTTATAACAACTGTATATGTATAACTATTACTTTATTCTGTCGAAAAACCCTCAAATTAGCGAATGCTTTGTTCCTTTTCATCGACCTTAGCAAGCGCTGCTTAACCGTGAAGATCGGCCAGTGGAGCTATTATTATTTACCCACAGCTCCTTCCATAAAAATACTCTATTATATGGTGAAATTACTTTGAGGGCCAATTTAAATGAGCTTCACGATAAATTAATTACATAGAGTGCCAATAAAGCCCGGCAACGGGAAATTTTATCAGAAATTGCCATTCATTTTTCTATTGTAATACTCGTATGCGAAGTTTATTTAACTGGATTCATTTGTTAAGTTTATTTGAGACGCCAATTATAGTTATAGTTATTAGTTTTGCGTTTTAATTGAATGCATTAGATATTGATTACCTACAATTAATCATAATAACCTCCTTTTGGAAATCGATTAAAAACGCAAAATAATGAAAAGCATGTGCATGGTTCTGGGTTCGATTCCCAGGTCGGGCAAAGTGTTATTGGGTTTTTCCATCAGGAGTGTCTCAGTAGCAGCCACGGTGTCTAGATTTGCGCCCAGTATATGGCAATATAGAAAAAGAACTAGCAAAATATGGGTGTAGTATTATATACACCTCTGCGGCTCTGCCTACCCCTTCGGGAATTATAGGCGTGATGTAATGGCTGTGTTAATCAAAACGACTAGCACAAATGGAGTTTGAAGCAAGTTGTTAGCAACATCGGCACCGATGCGTTGTGGCGGCGATGCTGTCTGTCGGTGTGCCCAGGTCAATATTCTTTACGTTCAGGACCCCTGAAGATAAGAGTCATGCCTGTCAGGGCTTGGCAAAATACATACTTTGCTTTAATTTAAATAAAATAATTTTAAATCGTGTATTTGAAATATAAAATACAGTATTTTAATCATTTTTATTAAAGATACGTCAGAACTTTTGAAGGCAATAAATTGTCGAAAGTGCCCAAATTTAAATATGGTGCAAGAACTAGGTACAGCTCCTTGTAACAGTAAACTATAAGACGCTCCCTCAACCGAAGCATTCACCTGTACATGTAACAATCCCAGATTGGATTTTTAGTCTGGTCAAAATAGACATTCAAGGCGATAATTCGCATAGAGCTGAAATTTGGTAGAAATGCATTAAGTATTTCGTATAACTCAAGAAATATTAATATTTAAGGAATTTTGAAAAAGATCCTGTGAAATGTGAGAAGCCATTTTTTATTTTATATCAAATTTGTGTCTCCCTTGTTTTTTGTTTATCTTATTTCGGCGCATCTGACGTAAACGACGATATCCCCGAAATTACGTTAGTTAGCTCGCTACCAGTTCTATCATTGGAATCGTTATTAAATTAGCCAACAGGTTATGTATGGGTAAGTGTAGTTTGCCTTGTAATGTATTAGTAATTAAATGTTCAGTGTGAGGTAATTTTTCCAAGTTTCTTGTGTAAAGGTCATTATAATTCAAAAAATAAACCATTATTTCAAAAAAATATTGTTTTACTTCCACAAATACACACTATCGCACATAAATCAAACAAAAGAACAGACCTCGCCATACAATTTTTTCAACTCACAAGCTGAACATTATAGAGGAGGTTATTTCCACTAAAAAAGTTCCACTCCCGGAACTCTATCTCTATTATTTATAATTTTAAAATTTTTAAAGAATTATGTTAGCTTTCAGACACTTGAAAGAATAAATCCCAGTTGGAAAATAAATTTTAAGTCAATTCTTTAAAAAGTTTTACTATTGATATTTTTTTCCTATTTCTTTTATCTTAAATGACTACTTAACATTTTCAATAATATACCTAAATTTTTTTGGCTTCGTGGATCCCTTCTTATACATATACATAACAAGATCACGCGATAAGAGTTACTAAAAATGTATTATTTTGCAATAATTTTTGAAAGTTAAATACGTATTAAGAAATTTTTGAAACATTATTTTACACATTTCCTAAGTAGGCTCGAAATTGTATATATTTCATACATTTCCGGGACCTAACATTATGTCCCTCGTAACGGCCAAACTACTAGATTGATTAAGACAAATGTCCATCAATATGTCTTGACGCACATGTCATGTCTTGCATTATACATTTCTATTATGATGTAAAAGCTCCCATTAGTTATCCCTCTAGAGGTTGACGAGTAAATAAACTGTTGATTAATGGTAGTTATATTAAAAAAATAATTAAAACGCGATACTGTGAAATTGAGTGGCGCATACCAATCCGAAACGACGCATGTATATCTTTATTCATGTTAAAGGATTAAGTCAATTTCATTTTATTTTTGCAGAATATAATTGGATTCATTGAGTGAGCGACACGTTATTATTACAGTTTATTGAATGAAGTTCGAATCCGTATAATGACATTATTTCCGTTGAAAAATACACTATCAGCGGCGGCTGTCTACGTCGTGGAAAAATACTGCAAATTAACTTAACACCGATCTCCTATTTTCTAAGAAAATTCTACTTTTCTACTTTATAGCGGGATGCCAGGTAGGTTGGTCTGTAGTTGAAAGGGAAAATAATTAACTTTAACCGGTACGTATCGAGAAACGTTTTCAGATTCTAGAATCTCAAGCAAAAAGCGAATCTCAAGAAACCTTAAATACTGGAATGTGATAAAGCAAATTGCTTTATCCCATTCCAGTATTTAAGGTTTCTTCATTTGTAGAATTCATTAACTGATGCCACTTCATATTCCTGGATTTATGTACAATAGAATGCTTTGTCTGCAGAAATTGTAGATCTCGTTGTAATACAAATTATTTAAACGCTAGCTTCCATTGCAAATTCGAAATAGCCAGCATTAATTTCTGTAGAATGTCGTGAAATTTGCGCTTTGTCCGAGCGATCAGTAGACTAACAACTGAAGTAGTCATCCTTCTATTTTAACAATTGAACGTGGCATACTGTCTTGTACAGATATCGCAGAAATAGTAGTATATAGTACCCAGTCGTACTCGTGGTAGAAAAATAAACGTGAGAGAATATTTTCAGTCATTTCCGCTCGTGTTTAGTCGCAAATATTCAGTTGGTATTATAACCAAGGTTCGCTAGGGAATTCGAAAGACCTTTTACGTACGTATGTAATTCGGCATAACTGTGTATAGTACAGAGAGCACGGAATCCCCGCGCCGCAGGCCGCTGCACCGACAGCGTTTAAAGACGGCAGTACTTGGTGCACTTAAATTTTGCCGCTCCGCCATATAAAGAAATACCGAAGATTATAGAAGTTGATGATTTAACTAAACTTCAAGAAAGTAAGTAACCTGTGGGCAACACTTCCCTCTAACTAATTTAACAGCTTTATTTCAATTCCGTGATTTTATATTCATACTAGCTGTTGCCCGTGACCTTCGTTAGCGTGAAATTATTACTTTCATTTTTGAATCGGATTTTGTCAACAATTTAAAGGGTTATATTTTTTGCACGGAACCCTAATTATTTTTCTCAGCTATCTGCCAGTAGAGGTCGGACCAGCCGTTTCAGAGATTAGCCGGAACAAACAGACAGAAAGACAGACAAAAATTGAAAAAAAAATGTTTTTGTTTTATGTGCCGTATATATTTTCATTTGCATTCAGTAAAAAGGATATTACATAGGCACTTCAATTTTCAATCTTCAATTTTTTCCTTCCTTTCGACAAAAACTGTACCTATTCCGATCTCTGGTTATCTGAATAGCTTGTACCTTATCATAAAATAGATTCTTCTTTTGATTTGCTGCAGTCCCGGTTTACGTCAAATAAAAGATTTGGAGTCAAAGTATATAATATTATTTATCTTATACCATCACAACAAAGTGTGACGAAAACATTTATTTTGAAACGTTTCCATATTTTATTTATTTTGTTCTGACACAATAAAAGCCTAACTTCAATTCGCGTGTTGCCGATCTGACCTGTCATGTCCAGACAATGAGGTTATAGCAGGCTTGACAAGTGACGTCGACGGGCCGCGAGCTTTGCCACGATATATTCAGATCGACATAACGGCACCGATATATGTATTTTAGGTTATTAGACTCTGGAAATAAAACACCTGTCGAAATGTCAAATCCGATTTTGAAAAAAGAATCTGCTGTTCCATAC
The DNA here is from genome assembly GCA_947578425.1 of Eugnorisma glareosa. Lineage (NCBI taxonomy): Eukaryota > Metazoa > Arthropoda > Insecta > Lepidoptera > Noctuidae > Eugnorisma > Eugnorisma glareosa. The sequence goes on from OX387957.1 coordinate 28,730,100, forward strand.
ATTTTGAACTTTTGTAGGAAACAGATTTTTTTTAATAACCGATTAAAAAATGTCTATGGGGGGCTTCATAATGAGCTCTGGATACGTGGTAATCGTTTTCGCGTCGATGTCCCTTCCCTCCCGTATATAGCTTTACGTATCATGTAAGCAGTCGGACCGCCAAGTTTAAAAATACTCGCAGAATGTTTCGCTTCCGTTAGATAACTGTGCGGGTTATTTTAATTATAGACCAGTGTTTAGAATATTTCCTTCCGAAACCTCCTTTGAAGAATCTATATTTTAATTTTAATAAAAGTTATACAGTACAAGTAGGAAGTAAATACTTCAGGGAATTTACTTGTTTTCAATCCATTTTATATTTCCCAGAATTTGAATACCTTGGCATTTACAAGTTCGAGTGGTTGTGACAAGAATTGGATTTGTTTCGGATTATTTTTGTTAGTAGGTATCTCTATTTTGGAAAAAAACATGTAAAAGAGATTATTATAACAATAACAACATCCATTTATTTTTAGGCTACTTTGGCCCATAGATATATATAGGTATATATTTACACACTAACATATAGTACACATACATTATGTTCGTCAGAAACTCTCATAGTCGTCGAAGTTGGAACCCATGGAATATATGTTAGTTACCTTGTTGACTTCTTTGTAACTCGAAAATGATTTAGTCATAAGTTCTTTTTCATAGACTGAGGAGTGAGGATCTTAAAAAGGCTTTTCTTAGACCAAAAAACAAATGACACCAGGACCAAAAATCAAATCAAATCGCTTAAATGAAATTCAAAATTTCAGATAAATGTATCTATACATCGAATAACGAAATTCATAATGTTATAATGGATTATGATAGTAAAATGAGTGAGCACTGCTAAATATTAACAGCCGCTCGAATCAATCTTCAACCTAAGCCACGTTTGAAGATTGATTCGAGCGGCTGTTACCGCGGCCCTGGAACACAAAGGGCAAAGGAAGGAACATGGATGGGTTTTAGTCAGTACAAGTCTGACACTCCCTCGTGCTCAGCCCAGAGCGGGAGGGGTCATTTGATGATTTCCCATCGATAAAAAAAAAAAAAAAAAAACCTAAGCCACGTTTGCCTAGCTAGGTTGGTCTGTGGTGTTTCCTCGTGCCTCGGCAAGCAAGTTATGCAAGGGTAATTTAAATTTTCTTACGTTTATTGCAATTTGCAGGTCAGTGTGAAGTTGTATGTTGATGAAAATATGAATCGCGCCAGTAACACGTATGGAGTTACAGAATTATAATCATTCAAATCATCAATACAACCCTCCAAGTTCATTTAACCCCATTGAATGACTTTTCATGAAATAGGTATTGAATGGGGTTAAATGAACAAACCGACACTTAAATTTTATTTATTTACTTAAATAGCTTTAAGGTCCCTTTACTATTCAATGCATTTATCAGCAGAATGTATTCAGTTACTCTGGGTTACATTGAAGGTTCCGTAAACCGTGACTTACCACAAAAAAAAGAATCAAAATCAATAAAAAAAAATATATATATTTACAGATTATCAGCAATCAATTTTGTGCATATTTTGATGTATGTACAGAATGCTTGATGATGGCTTTGTGGAGGCTTATTTAACACCCAGTATAATATTTGGAACCTTTTCTAGTGAATTAAGTAAACCATGATCGATTTTTAGACATAAGAGTAGAAAACACCTCGCTTAGAAAATCCAATTTACTGCAATACGTGCAACTTCAGCAATAGGAAATATTCAAACAACACCAGAACACTCAACTGCACTCGAATACGTCCGTAGTTAGGTCAAGTTTTAGAAGTTTGACGGAATTATTTCTGTCCTCACATTAACTTTCAAGTAGTGTTTAATGTTCGGATTAATCATTTTCTTCTTAATCGGGTGTGTCTAACCTGGTGTCAGAGTTTGGTAGTCACACCACTAGGCTAAACACTGCTTACGGACTACAATTCTTGAAACTTGCTTTGAATTAAAAATTATTATGCTAGGTTCGCTAGCACCATTTTGCTACCGTATAACGAAACTATCATAATACATATACTATGACATCTATTCTTCTATATGGAAAACATCACTTGTCTACACAATTGAAGGCCCTGTCTATAGAAATATAAGTTTCTATAGACGTTTAAGTATTGTAGCTATTCATGTAGAAGGTATTCATCCGCAGCAAGTTCCCAACTCAGTGAGAGCCGTCGTTCGCAATGTAGAACGTGAGACGGTTAATATTTATATCGTCGCCATTGTCTTGAGTCGAAGAAACAATTTGATCAGTATTGTCGACTAACAATATAACTTTGCAGCAGGAAACAACGTCGCTTGCTGAACGCATTCGTCTGCTGACTTGCGATGTGGAGGATGAGCCTGAGGATCAGAGGGCTTCGCCGGCCGGGGCTAGCGCCGACAAGATGTCGAGTAGCAGCGACAAATCCAGCGACAAGTCATACAATAGCATCAGCATCGACAAGAATTGCGAGAAAGCGTTCGGCAGCGCTTCGTCAAGCTCTTCTTCCTCGACGATATCGGTGCCGCTACCCACACGACAGCTGCCTCCGGACCTGGGTGACGTACACCAGGAACCACAGAAGGTTAGTCTTTATGAAAACTAATTGAACCTCTCATGAGCTTTACTCCAACTTTTTTATGTAAATTTGTAAGTAGGTACCTACAGATCAGGGATGTTGCGGATATTCGCATCCGCATCCGCAAATGCGGATGCTCCGCATCGATTCAGACATCCGCATCAGCAGTAATTGATGCGGATGCTCCGCATCGATTCAGACATCCGCATCAGCAGTAATTGATGCGGATGTTCCTGCGGATGCAGATGTAGCGCAGGTCCCGACAAAAAAAAAATGTGTGGGCTTACGAGTGGCGCGTGCCGTGGGCACGGGCTGATTGACCAATAGGAACGAAGATTTTGTTGACAAGATCCGACACGTTTGTTATTGTTTATCATATTTTGTATCTCGTAAATCAATCGTAACGTGTTTACTTACGTTTATCTTATGAACATTGCAGTTTTGAGTGTTATAGTGAGTATTGTCTGTTATAAGCTTCGATCAATAATAGTCTAGATAGAGGATCACGAATAAAAACACATCGCTCAAGTGGCCACGGTTACACACACATAAACATTTGTATTCTTACAACGAAATGTAGAAAAAGGCTTTAAAATATAAATCTATTTAGAGTTTATAAAAAAACATTTGTTGACATAAACTTACCGAAAGAAGGATATTCCATCGGAAATCTTGATATTACGGATGGTTATTTTAAAAATTTATGAAAACGCCCTGCGGCTTTGGGACATATTAATGTTGGCTATGGTTGGACCTTACTAATTTGAAATAAGACCACGCATTTTTTCGTGGTCTAATTTGTGTGGCCGCTTTTGAAGCGCCTGTCGGGAAACTAGAGGATTATATAGCCTTCAAAAATCCGCATCCGCGGATGTTAAAAAATCTGCATCCGTAACATCCCTGCTACAGATTACCAGGAACACGTAAACACAGTTGCATGATCCCGCGTTACATCCGATGCAGCTTATTATGTACCTACATCTGATAACAATGGGTCTCCTCAAGCGACCATTAGGTACGGTACCTATTATCTCTTGAGTTAGAGTAGAGTAGGCAGAGCAGATCTAGAATTCAGTCCGTACTACGTGTCGGAATTGAACAGAAGTATTGTTTCTGCATTACACGGCATACCGATCTACGAACTCAGGTGTCAATAAGTCTGGTACCTAATTGCATCGGATGATCGATTAATATAATTAACCGCTTCGCTGTAATTAATTAATTCGCTGTACCTTATTGCGGGTGGCATTAGGTAAACCGTTCCTTTTCAATCTTGAACGTTACCGCCTTACCTTATACATCATATTCATAAAAAACGGTATCAGCAATAACTATAGAACGGGAAATTATGCAGGCTAAATAATTCAAATCCCTTTCTGGGATAAGAAAAATGCTGGTGGATTAGTAAAGACGGCAAACAGCAGTTTCGAGTGGATAGAAAGAAACTTCGTCGAAACTCGTAAAACACATTTACGCAGAACACGTCATTTTTAAATAATATTTATTTAGGCAAGTACCTAATGAAGGAAAGGTGCATTCAAATAAATGTAACATGCTAGTAGCAAGAGTGATCGAGTTTTACTTTCAGTTTATCACTGTTGCGTAACTTTACAGACGGCGGGGAAATTCACTCAAATGAAAAAAAAAACAGTTTAGCTCACCGAAGTGCTGAGCTGGAATGTCGAGTGGTTTTTCCAACATTTTATCTCGATAAAATGCAAGTTGGTTAAATTAAAAAGTCTTTTGAAAACAGGTTGACAGCTAAGTTGTCTTTTTGCTAATAGGCAGTACAAACAGAGATTTAAGTCAACTTCGTTTCAGGCCCGTAAGCTGGTTTAAGCTGTGCTAACGCATCATATTATTCTGAAGTAAATATATTTTTAAAGTGCTAAGACGAGGAGTGGTTATTCATTTATGGAACTTGTTGTATGGTTTTCTGTAGTTACGAACTTTTTCATATTTACAATTAACTATATTCTGTTTTTTTAACAAACGAGTACCGAAAATTTTGACTGCGTTTCTATTGGTCCACTTAATCAACATAAAGTCCGTAACATAAAGGCCTTAACAACAGAACAAAGGCGTTGGCCCCACCCCGACTAATGACCCATCTCACTCTCAATATCGGAAATATGCGAGAGACATACTCAGTAAACGTTTGTAAAAAAAAAAACTATACAATTGTCTAAACTAAATTAACTTTTACCTAAGTAAATACATTAAGACTGGGTTTTCCCACAGCCGAAATCGGAGCCCAGGAGGCAATTCCTGTCAACACTAGCGCCATTGACAGCCTGTGTCGGAAGCGCGGCCCACCACGAGGGTTTCTACTACGTTCCCCCGGGAGACCGTACCTCAGCGTCTTCGGCTACTAACCTGGACTTGCAAGAACACAACGATGCGCCGGCGCCGGACGTAGTCGCAGGAACACCGGGTAAGCGGTCAGGTCTGTAAGTCCCAACACAGATCTAAACTAACACTAACATTCATAACTTTACTGGTCATTCAAAATAAGCAGTTGAGGTCTGATTCAGTCACACCGGTACCTACTAACTGATTGAGAACCGACTGCGGATACGGGAAACTGACAGATACTTCAGTGAATTTATTATCTGTCCGAATCCGGTATGTAGCACCGCGTCCACCGTTTGTCCGCGCGGTTTGATCAAATCTTAAGAACATCAAGAGTGATTTGGATCTCTCTTATAGAAAACCGTACCTATGTTGAACTGTTTTATTACATAATATGTGTAGTACTCCTTGCGATTCTGAGTGAGCGTGAGTAAATTGGAAAGGAACCTAATTAAACTCGCGGTCAAATAATCCGAGTTGTTAACGAAAATCACTTAAACTTGCAAATTAATAATGGTACATGCATTACACTGACTTTATATTACAGACATTTTTAAACCTTAGGAATATAATCTACAACGTAATTAAAAATGGGTTAAAATTTTTAAAAACCTCGGACTTGGATATAAGGTCAATAGGGAATATGCATGTATTTTTTTTTTCACTTAAATCATTAATATGCAGTACTATCAACCCAAGAAAATAATTAAAAGTTAATTTCAACTACTGCTTGTCGCACAAAAAAAATATTAATCTCCTGCAATTTTCTACGACAGTTCAAACGTCCATGACTGTCGCGGCCATTCATGTCAGGACTTTGATGTCACTTACCTCTATCTGCCTTTTTTAAATCTAATTTTTTGCCCTTAGTAGATTAGTTTTACTAAAATGTAAGTGCTATAATAATTAAGCAAAAATTACAATAACAATATTATAGTAAACAATTAGTGAAACTTTAAGTACTTTTCAATTAAAAGTGTTTCTTTGACACATGGATTTTGCCGTCACTACCGGAATCGATGCGTTTTGTGTTCGCGTTCCGTTTCACCAAAAACACGCTAAATGAAATATTAAATTGTAAAATAAGTGTTGTATTAGAGAATTAAACAAGTGTACCCCAATGTTTTTATGGTCCAATACAAGGCATTTTAAAGAAATAAATAAAGTTTTGTATTTCTTGCATATACCCTATTGGCGGTTGTTTTAATTTTGCTTGTTTTCTCATTTTTGTTTACAATCTGTCAAATCAAAATGATACAAGTTTATCACCATTTATTACTATCATGTCGCTAACACCAGTAGAAATGTACATGTTTCGTCATTATGTTAGAAGAAGGCAGAAGTCAGCAGAGTACAGCAAGAACAATAGGCGTGTCACTTTCTACAGTGCACAGTGTAGCGAGTCGTCCAACGTTTCTGGGCAGAATATAGGAAAACCAGGAACCGGCAGACCGAGATGTCGGTACTATGGCTCGAGAGGATTGATTCAATGTTACGACCATGCTCTGAAATCGGCACCTCGTGGCAGTTGAAGTAATAAATCAACTTCAGGGACCCGTAGCGACCACGAAATCGAGCGGACTGTAAAGCAGCGGGTCCTTGAAGCTAATATGACCCCACATAGACCCGCAAATGGTACAAAACTTGAAAGGCAACATCGGGTAACAAGATTACGTTACGCCCCAGTACACGCACAAGGAAGACAAAGAATGGCCAACAGTAATGTTTTCTGACGAATCCAGATTTTTATGCTGTATGCACATGATAGGAGCGAAGAGTTTACAGACGGCCAGGGGAACGTTTTATTCCTGTTTGTTTTGAAATTACCGTTCGGCGCCATCTGTGTAACTTATAGGGTTGTATTGATGATTTTAATTAATATAATTCTAAATACATACGTATTATGGTCGCGAATACTATTTTAATTACCATACAACCTGACACTGACCTTCGAATTGCAAAAAATGTAAGAATATTTAAGTTTTGCGGGGTACCCTGGTGCTTCCACTTTAAAACAACAGTTGTGTAACATTGGCGGGATTGAAACAGAAATGAAACAGCATCAATTTATTATTCATGTCGATATCTGCAGTGTTCTGCTTTTGGTAGTTGGTACGTACTTGTGAACACCAAGTATTTACAAAGAAACTTCGCGCGTGGTTCTTACAACTTTACGCAGTAAAGTTATTGTTAATAATACCTTCCGCTACTAAGGTACGTAAGGTCGATAGGTAGTACCCTACCGTGAGATTCAATTAAGCCACTTTTATTTATTTATTATTCACAAAATCCACAGCTCTTTACAATTTTATCTTAAAAATAAACTAATCCTAAAGCCAATTACGGTGTTTTACGGTTAACAAGTTGGTTGTTTTGTTCACACGACTTTCATTCGCTTCTGTATTTTTTAAGATTGTTGGTATTGGTGCACCTACTACGAGTACTTAAATACATAGTTGGATATTAGCATCTCTATCGAACCACAGAGCTGTCATAATCATCCCTGTACAGAACTCATCCCGTGTGGGTGTAAATGTCGTAATGGCCATTAATCATTAGAACAAAATAGAACTTGTGGCATTTATTACTTTTACCGTTAACCTAGATGTCCCACACAAAACATTGAACAATTCCCATAATAAATATTGGTACGTATTGTTTCTGAGAGTTATTTGTTTATATTTGAAAACTGAACATTCAGGGGAAGATTACACTATGTCAGATCTTAGGACTGTGAGCACTGGGCCTAGAACCAAGGCGCGGAGAACTTTACGTAAATTCGAACGCTTTAGTAATTGAAAAAATACTCGTTTCGTACTGAAACAAAAAACGAACGTTAAATTTTCGTCGCAAGTTTGGCCCTTTGTTTTTGGCTGTTATATGTTTGCTAGCTGGATAATATCTTGTACCTCCCAAATCTGACGCTCATTACAAAGTTTTTAAGATGGTTCTTTGTGTATCTAGGAGCCGGAGAAGGCGATGATGGCTTGGCTGCTTTTGCTAGAGCCACTGCTCCGAGGACTGAGAGACTAAGGCAGCGGTACGGCCAGGAGTCACAGCCGGTTAGCAGCGATGATGAGCACGACGATTACGGTAAATTAACATCATTTTATCAACATCACAGTGCGTATTCCGCAAAGAGTTAGGCAGAGGTGTTTATAAGACTTTTCACCAGTTACTTTTAAATACGATGTAGATGTGAGACCTCCCAGGCATAAATCTAATCAACTTCACTGAAAATAATTTAAAAGTTTCTCACAGAATAAAAGTTGATATATTATTGAAGTGCATCTCTAATAATGTAAATCATTATGTACTTATGATAAGCTACTAAATGCAGTTAGTCAAAGCCAACATATCTAAAGGTTTACAAGTCAAGATTAAAATAAAAAGTCTCACCAAGAATATAATAGAATATTTTATTATTATGTGCACCATACAAATAACATTTATAAAAGAAGACATTTCACATATGGTGACATAAACACAATGGGCGATATTATCGCTAAAAGCAAATCTTTTCAAGGCAACCTTTGGATGGATTACACTTACAGAAAGGTAGAGAGATAACACTGCAGGTAGTCTGCGGTATATCAATTTCATATTAATTTACATGTACTCGTACATACATAAAGTATATACAAATCTATAAACATGTTTATTAATCATGTCACAAGAGCAGAGCACCATGTAGGTACAGTGATGTTTAAGAAGAAAGGTAGTGTTTTTTTTAAAGTGGATAATTTTATGGTGCACTTTACTGATACAGGTAATTCATTCCAACTATAAAAGATTTGTCGTATAACCTGGTAGAATGTATCGGCCATCTCTATATAGTATCATGTTTTCCGATCACCTCAGATATCTATTAAGTGTGTCATGAAGGAACTTGGGGATTGTGGGATTGTAGATATGAGAATTCTGACGAAGACGTATGGGAAGCCACTTGAGCTAGGCTAAATATAAATCTTATGCAAAAATTTCTCAAGCCGACTTTATTCCATCCGGCTGCATTGTAGGTACTCTATAATTAAATAAATGTTCTACTGCTATTTTATTATTAGTGAAAGCTAAACTATTTTCCTTTGTGAATTACAGGTAGGTAGCAGTAGGCATGCTTTACTAATTGCGCACGATCCGTGAGACTTACAGCTTGCCGTATTTATTCTTACCGAAGAATATCTTTGTGAATAAAGATAAAATGTGTTGTTTAGGTTTCCATCGCCGGCCGGCCGTTCGCGGTATTGCTATAAAGCAGCAACTTGGAGCTTCAGACGAGATATTGCAACAGATGCAGAATGAGTTGCAGCCCTCCCCGGGCACCACTCCGCAACAGATGCCGTCACACGCATGCCAACGCACAAACTCTAACTATTCTTGGCCATATTACTCTGAGGCCAATCTTAACTCAAGGCCTCAAAGCCGAGCCAGTGCCAATTCTAACTGGTAAGATGAACGCTAGTAGAGATTACGTTAGCTACATTAAAAAATTAAAGTCTTTGCATTGCTGATTGCTTGACATACCAAACCTTTGATTTTTATTGCGATTTGAATTTTGTTATGCTTGCGTGCATTTTATAGCGACTGTCTAACGAATGTATCAGAAAACGAACACTGAAAACTATATTAAAAAGTATTTTATCGGTTGTCAGGTCTAAATCATCAGACTACATGCCGGCGAGGCCATGCCAGAGCACCCCGGTGCCCCAGCAGCACTCGGATGCTTGCTATGCACACGCCCAGAACATGGCCACGTATGCTCACTACCAACAGCAGCGGCAGCAACAAGAGACCATGTATAGGAACTGCTCGCTTTATGCTAATATCGGGTAAGACTTTTTTAGAGTTCCATAGCGTACGAAAATCGGTACCCTATTTCTAAGACCTGTCCGTCTGTCTGGCTGTCTGTCACCAGGCTGTATCTCATGAACCGTGATAGCTAGACAGTTGAAATTTTCGCAGATAATGTATTTCTGTTCCGCTCTATCTCTAAGAAATAATAAAAACAGAATAAAGTAAATATTTAGGGGGGCTCCCGTACAACAAACGTGTTATTTTTAGTTAATTGTACGGAAACCTTCGTGCGCGAGTCTGACTCGCACTTGGCCAGTTTTTTAGTTATATTTGCAGCTATGATTACAGATATTTGTTTCAGGAAGTTGAATAAAATACAACAAGTGCTATAAATTGAGTTACCTACTCGTATCCGACCATTCAGAAAAAAAAAAACAAAACACACCGCACAAGCAGCGAGCGCTACTTGAGTCTTCTTAATCCTAATCAATGCAACGAGATTCATTTTCGTGCCACTTCATATTTTGTTGGCCCAAAACTTTCGCGGCGTCATCAGTGGAAGCGCAGCGAGATATAAGCACACAACACTGACTCTTGCTTCCACTTACCAATTTCAGATGCTCGGACAGCAGCCAGGAGTTGTACAGCTCGCAGACGAGCTCGGAGCAGACATCGCCGGTGCGCGCCGTGCCGCGGTGCCGCCGCCCGGAGTCGCCGCCGCCGATCAGGAACCACCATCAGCTGCTGTACCTGCCGTACAGTACCCACTATCACTACCAACACCATGCAGATTACGGTGCGCAGCAGCAGTGGCAGCAGGCCAATGACTGTAAGTTAATATTCTAATAATCTATAATTCTGTAGGATCTAAGTCATAGTTTCCTGAGGCCTGATCTAGTGTGGTAAAGTAAAACCAACCAAAATGTAAAGTTCCCTAATTGCCTATCAAAGTATGCGGACACTTCCTACGAATCCGAGTTGCCTCCGAACGAGGATTTTTATTGTAATAATAAAAATAAACTTACATTTGCAATTGAAAAACCTGTGCCCCCCAAACATTATGTCTAGGAAAATAAGTTTTCCAAGTACATTTTTTAAGTTGGTCGACTATTACTCGTTAACTTGTAAAGCCTACTTAGCTGTGATAGTTTTCCTTTTAACTTGGCTAATATATTAACACCGTTATTTTTCACACACCCAAACAAAACCGTTTTGCTAGTAGAGGCCGGGGACACTTTTAAGTCTAACAAAAATTAGCAATTTAGAGCTTAATATTTCTCAGACGGATCTCTTAGTCGAAAAACAATATTTGAACAAACTCGCAATATTTTTTATACAATCAGATACGCGAGAAAAAAAAAACAGTTTACAGAAGATACCTTAAAAAACAAATACTTTTCGAGATTTTATTTTATCACTTTGTCGGCGAAACTAATCAGTATATTCATGCCACATTATAGCTTTAGTACTAAGTCTTTGAGCTAGCTATGGACAGACGAACCAACATGGCGAAACTATAACGGTTCCTTGTTGATTACGGAACCCTAAAAAGTAGAGTATAGTAAGGCTCAGCGATGTGTTGCTATAAATGTGAGCCTAAGAATTAATACAATCAAGTGAGTAAAGTAGACTAACAGTGAGTCAACTGGTATTGCAGACACCCGCATGCACTCGTACTACCAACAGCAGCAGGCCCGCAGCGGCGCCAGCACACCGCAACCGGCCCCAGTGCAACCGCAACGAGCGCACTACTCACATCCACTTCAGCTACAGGTATAACATGCATACTAATTAGACACCGGAATAAATACAACTTACAATCAATTAAATTTGCATTCAAAAATGCACATAAATGCTCAAAATATGTAGCAAAAGTGCCAAAATATGCAAGATAAAATTGAAATAAGTACTACTTACTACAAAATATAAGTGCTACAAAATAGGTCATGCATTTTCGAGTTATACAAAATTAAAGAATACCCAAAAATGTATTTGCAACAAATAGATAATCACGTCTTTAATAGTTACTAAACGCGGTGTAATCCCACACCGACGCGCAAACTGTTACCATGAATACGCGCAAGATTCTACTCCCGGCCTAACTTACAAGTTCATCGCCGGTTGTCAAAAAAACCGCTGCTTAAAAAAAATTATAGCGGTACCTATTTGTTTTTAAATCAGCGTTGTCGTTGTGTTTAGACAATGTAGGTATTAAATAGCAGATCTATTACCGATGAAAAGTATGTATTGGGTGGGGTTCAGATTGATGTACAGGATGTACTGAATACGTGGTAAGGTAAGCCTGTAGGTATAGGGAGGTACAACTAAGATATAAGTTTTAAACTGTGTGTTTACTGTAGGTTTTGTTTTCCCGATATTTCGGCGCTGTTGCAAGCACCATGATCACGGATAAACATCCATAAAAAACAACAACAAACATCAACACTCATCATCGGTTTATCCGTGGTCGAGGTGCTTGTAACAGCGCTGAAATAACGGGAACTCAAAATGAACAGTAAACATGGTAAATATCCCGTATCTGTGTTAATGATTACGACTAAGATGTTCTGCAAGATATATCTAATTTATTTACGTGGACGTCGTCACATAAGAATTAGCTAGTTGATGACTTATAAAGGCTAGACCTAGACTGAACGCAAGCACTATGATGCTAAAGTTCTTTAGAATTCTCCGAGCAACCCCATTTCCAAGTTGTACGTTACAGTTGCTAGTTACGAGTATAATGTTTTAATTAAAGTAATAATATGAGCAAGGTAAACTTACCTTCGTGAGTTTGGTAATTAGTGAGTGGGTGTGAGTGTGTTACTAACTAAATCTTTGTTGAGTTTCTCTCAAAATTGTTATCCAGGAATAGATCCGTGCTACCTAAAACTGTTTCTTGGCTTTACTGGTTCTTGAGGTTTAATTCAAACAAGTTTCTCCCATAAAACCACGAAAATAATTTGATTTGAACTGAATTTCTAACTTTGAGTTAGAAGAAGTTTTAGCCAGCATCTTCAGTTATACCCATCATGTGAATATTCTGTACTTATGTGTACCCACCGGTATGAAGCCATGCAGTTTTTGGTTAATGATTGATTTTTATTTTTAAGTGCCTGCCGTCTTGCCTGTGATACCTGTCATTATTTCACTGGTTCAATATAATTAACAATTATTAAAGTTCATCTAGTTTAATCATTTATGTAAATGTTTTCAGACGCTGTGCCCCGCGCCGGCTCGATACCGGCCCGTGCCAGCCCCTCAGCCTGGAGGAGGAAAACAGATGATTTGCTACTCTGAGAAAGTAAGTATAATCCTCTAGATTCCCGATGGGCGCTTCAAAAACGGTAAAAAAATAAGACCACGACCAATTGTGTGGTCTCATTTCAAATTAGTACGGTCCAACCATAACCAACATTAAGACGTCAAAATGCCGAAGGGCGAGTTCTAAAATTTTGAAAATAACCACCGTAATATCAAGATTTCTGATGGTTTCGGTATGTTTATGCCAACAAGTGTCTTTTTACGAAGTTTAAATAGAATTAAACAACAAAAAACGAAATATTAACAGAAAAATGATTGTTTGACCAATGTTGGCGCGACAGAGCCAACTTTTGGTCAAAAAATTGGCTGTTTTGGAACAGAATGCAAGGAGTAGTATTGTTATTTATATTATGCTACATTTATTTTGCTATATATTTTTGTTTGTAGATTTCCGAGTAATCCATTTCGCTTTGCAAAATGGGTATTTATTGTCGCGTAAGAAAGAGAAGAATTTTAAACCCCTTGTAAAAAATCTATAATTTGTTCGATTCATTTTGATAAATTGGGCATAATTTTTCCTAAAGAATTCATTCATTATTTCTCAATAACACCACATCTTAGTTATAAGTTATTAAAATAGAAACAATACTATTAATTCAAAACGACAAACATATACCGGTTAAAAAAAACTGCAACTCTATGCCTTTCCGTACTTACTCTGTTCTTAGCGTTGAAATGCGATACCAAGAACTGCGTCTCAGTTTAAAAATAGAGTAAGCATCAATTACCAAAATTATAATTTCAACTTTATTTTTTAGACAATAAGAATAAAATGTTTTTGTACTTATTTAAAAATGACTTTTTATTTTCGAGCGACTTTACTTGTACCTATTCTCCGATGACATTAGGTCTTCAAAGATAAATGTATCGCAAACGTAATTGAACTTTAAGTTGACTGCGTTGAGGAGGAGTTTTTTGACGCCATTTTTTAATTTTATTAATAAGTTAGTTACTTTAGGTTATTTTAATTTATAAATTTTAATGTATAGTATAGTATAAATAATCAATCCATTAAATATATTTTTTTACTTTATGTTCAGTGTAATAATGTTTATAATAAACCGAAGTTGTTTTTTTTTGTGTTCGTGATCCTTTATCTAGACTATTATTGATCGAAGTTTTCAATAAAGGATTTTCACTCCACGGCGCGGCGTCACGCTACGCCAGCTACGAAGCTCCGTAGCGTCGTAGCTAGGGTACTGTGGCTCCGTAGCTCGTAGGCGCTACGGAGCTACGCTACGACTAACGTTATGAACTTTTGCTTTTAGTAGAATAGTAAATAGTGGATATTAAATTATGTTCTGTACTCACAAAGAAACAAACAAAATGATTTAATTATTTCTAAAAGCAAATTAGTTAAAAGACTTAAAAAAAAGAAAGTTAAGTAAGTAATTCTAGTGTGACCAAATATAATAAACTAAAAACATATTTTTTTCTAAATGATGCCCCAGTAAGTATTTTAAAAATTCAGATGAACAAACAATTGACTGTGTTTTATAAAAACTATCTGATGATTAATAGGAATGTATTTTGATCGACCTTAATGATTTTGTAAATTTTCACATCTTCCTCAGGTGGCGGCTCCCATGTACCAGCCCGCGCCCGGGTCTCCATCCAGGGCCGCTAGGGGAGCGCCTGAAGGTGCACCATCGGGGGTGTCGGCGCAGCAAGCCACTTCTCCGATGGCACCTCCCCCAAACCCCGTCTACTACGCTATGAATGTCTGACGGGGAGACTAGGTAACTATGCTGAAGTGTCCCCGTTAGGAGTAGGTACTATTAGAAACAAACCGTTTGCGAACTGATGAACTAGTACAAGACTTTGTACCTCGTATACGTACATATTTCACAAGAGATGGAAAAAACTCAAAATAAAACAAAGACAACCTAAAAAATATTAACAGTACAAATCTGAAAACGAACATAAATAACAACATAAAAAAGATTCATATGGTTGAACATACAGAACTGGCGACATGTGGTTTGTAGGTATACATCTGCGTATCCCTTCAGAGCATACAGGCGTGTTGTCATGATATTGTAACATCCAAGTGATTGCAGCAATAATTACAGATATGCTGTCTATTATTGATGAGTATTGTAGTGGATAGTGGGCCCAAAACTAGACACAGCCTGTATCTTGGAGGCCCAAGTGGGCCCCAAACTAGGCACAGCCTGTATCTTGGAGGCCCATGTGGGCCCCAAAATAGGCACAGCCTGTATCCCAGACAGATAATATATTTGTATAACCTACAGGTAGTTGTTTCGGGTCTGGCTGATGTATGTGAGTTTAAATGTTTGTAAACGCACTCACAATACCCTAGCTAGACCCTAGCCAATAAAGACCAATAGTACTTCTTCCAGCATTCTCAAAAATATTTGAAAAAGTAGTTACTATACATACATACGTAAACGTATGTGTAGATTCATAGAAAAATACGACATACTCTACAACAACCAATAAGGATTCTAGACCAATAGTCGAGTGCAATTAGACAAAAAGGCGGAACAAAGTAGGTATATGTGGTCGACTGTTCATGGGACTTTTTTGACGGTTTCGTATCCCAATCGGCAAAAACGGAATCCTTACAGAATAACTTTGTTGCCCGCCTGTCAAGACCCTTTTTCTCGAAACACAAAAACGCGTCTAAAACGAGGGTCAAGATATTGATTTTTTCAAGCTAAAATCAATTTACAATACTTAGGTCTGTTACCCCTTGAAGCAGTGAAAAACATCAAACTTGGTATGTCAACGCGATCAAAAGATATGATAATCCAGTAAAATTATACATCTGAGTTTGCGTCAAATCCGGTAGTTCTGATATTGTGCAGACTTGTCTAAGGTGTTGGCGTGAATAATCCAAGTTTGTGACCTCGAGCGTCGACCGCAACTTTGCCAAAATTCGAAAATTTCGGTTTTTTTTTCAGATTTTGGCGATTATAACCATAGAGGACTAGTTTTAGATCGTATACCTTTTCAGGACGTTTACGAATAAAAAACCTACCCTTTTTATTATCGATTCGGGTCGAGAATCACTAGTATAGATACCTCCTTGGATTTGACCAGGATGCAAAGCGACAGCCTGTATATGCAAGCACCTGCCTACCTTCACTGATCGGTTCAGATTCGTGTTTGTTTATTTATATCTCATCATGTGGGTCACGTCTCTCCACATAACACAATAAACGCATTAATGGTCGAATGTTTCGTTTAACAAGCACTTTGTCTTTTCAGGTGAGAATCGTGGTGGGCCCCACAGGAGAGGTCCGTGTCAGTATCCAGCCGCCAGCGAATCCAGCCGAGACCACTAAAAAGAAGTAACAGTTGTTGTTTGTCCGACCCTGCATGTACAAGAGTCAGATGAGTGGTCCCTATTTGGTCTCTGCTCTCCAAAATGCTCGTCTTTGTTGCGTGTTAAGCCGGGTATAGATTATTTGTAATGCAACATTTTCCTTAAGCGGGGTTGCACGTAAGCGTAACGTGCGCCAAGTTATTTTCAGTGTGTTCCCGAACACATTAAAATGTATTTGGAATATATTACATCGCATGTTGTGTAGCAAATAATCTGTAACAGTATCAGTCAGGAACTGCAGAAATGTTTTTGGTATATAAATCAATGGGAGCTTGAACCATGCTTATCTTGGGACCTCAGCAACAAAATCACTGTAAAGTCTTCGTGGTAAAATGTTAATAATACATATTTATCCAATCAAGTTTCTAATTGTTCGAGATAAGCAATAATTTATTATTATTAATTGTTTCAGTCGTTTCGCTGATGTTCTTTGTTTGTTATCCAGTTTTAAGTTCTATAAGATATTTAATAAGTTTAGACATTTGCTCGTTCTTATAACAAAAGTTATTTTAAAACCAAAGAAATAGTACCTACCTACTAACTAGCCCAAACTAATTTGCCAAAGTGCTGTTATTTTTTTAACACTTTTTGGAAAAAAACAGTAAATGTTCCATTAGTAGTAATATAATCGAACATAGAATTTATACATTTTTGTCAAAATAAGTATCGTGTAAAAGATGTTCCACAATCCGCAGATTGCAATGTAAATGTTTTTTGCTCATCAATTGATATTAATATTGAATTGAATTAATATAATATCTAATAATTCGTCAAACATGTGTTAAGTACTTATATCAAAGCAAATGTGTGAAATTGTTGTTTGACTCTGAGGAGTTAAATGATAATTATATTAAATATTCGAGCATGGTCAAAGAATCTAAAATACCAAGTTATGTATCATTCTTCTTTCTAGAAGTTGGTTAAAAAAGTGAAATAACAAGGCCTAGAAAATAATAATGGTATAGAATTATTAAAATAGTTCATAACTATTTCGAATTCTTGCAATGATGCCATTTCACAACCTGGAGACTTAGGTAATGTCTCCAGCTTGTGAAATCGCATCATTGCTGCCTTGCATTGTTATGTCAAATGTTCAAGTATTTATGTTTAGGACAACATAAATAAGTTGTTTAACCTGTAATTTTTCTTCATTATCAAGATGTTTATGGTGAAGACTAACATTGATCTAAATTGTATGCGAACCAATTTTGGAGCATTTTATAATGAGTATGTATAATATAGAATAAGTTTGATCTCATTGTTGATGTTGTTCGTGAACAGGCCTTATTAGGGCCTACCAGTTATGTATATATTTGAAACAATCGTATTTAGGCTGGTACGTCACTGATTTGTTATTTTTCAAGAAACATTAACTACCTACAAACTGTTTGTGCGTATGAAAGGACCATTTGTTACTAAGCAAATATCTAAAACGGAGTGCCAAAATGAGTATTAGCAACGTAGTGTTTGGAACAAAAAACTATGTTACTTGTAAATATTACGAAATTACCGTTTACGTTTTCTTACCGCCGGCCTAGAAGTTATTAAGTTACTTTAGGCTACTCAAGATAATTAGGTATTGATGTTAGTTTACCTGTGAATGGCCAATACAAGCCATTGACAGAATAATTGCACTTATATTAATAAAATATCAAAATCAAAAAAGAATTTTGGCTGACTGGACAATGTGAAGGACACCTCGATTTTCATAAGATAATATTGCTGATGATTACAGTAAAATTACGTATTATTTAGTCTATTTTAAGACAATAAAGTTTACGTTCACATTAAGATCGCTTTGCTGATTATTATACCGGTTATTTGTATCAACCGATATGGTTTTGTAAGCATAAGATAGGCTTTCATGTGTTATATAGATGCATTGTGTAAATTATTACGTGTAACTTCAGCTTAATTAGGTACCACCGATTAGAAGTGCCTACAGAAGGCAGAAATCTGTTAGTAATTACAATAGATAAATCGAAACGAAGTCGCACAACTGCTAGACCAAAAAAGGGAGACCAAAATTCAACCATTCCTTTGAAAAATACATAGAAAATATTTTTGAGACATCGGCACTGGTATCATGCTAATAAACTTACACCAATTTAGTGTCATCTCTTGTTGTATAGAGATAATAATATTTAAGATCTTTGTAAATGTAGGTACCGTTGGGCGTATTACCTTAACTAGTTTATTAATCATGCTTCTGATTACAACACCACAGACAACATAACATTGGCGTGCCGCCATCGCCGCTCTCAAATTATATTAATTCGATTCTCAAAAACAAGGCACAAACTAAACAGCAATCTAAAAAAACAGTTAGGCCTGATTTTTCAGTTCCAGCGACTTTGACATCTGACACTTAGGAATACCTACTTAGGAATAGGTTCTGTCACCAAAATAAATAAAGCAATGACCTGTTATAGCTGGAGGCAAGAAATAATAAGCTAGTCTTAGGATAATTATTGTGGTAAGAAATTGACTAGCGACTGGAATTTTCTTAATAGTTGAACTAACACTATCAAAAGAATTACAGTAGGTATTTGGGACGAAGATTTCTGAAATAATTAGAAATAAAAAAACGTGTTATTATAGTAGCGAAATTCGTGTTACCGGCAAATATGACCGAGTAACCTATTTTGTAAATTAATGCAATGTAAATAATTAAAAATAAATTAATGTGAAGCCAAATCTGTAGTGTAGAAAAAATGTTCCAATTCGATTGACATGATAGCCATTTATTAATAAGGTTATTACTTTGTTAGTGAAATCATCACAACTACCATTAGTGTTATCTTCGTTTGACTGGTGTAAATATTATAACTGTCCATGTAGATTCACGAAGTCAACAAGAACTTAGAGGTATTATCATACTTAGATCTATTTTAAATAATTCAGGTTCAATAAAGCAGTAAAATTGGCTGCTAAAGGATTTTTGAACAGAGAGCATTCCAGATTACGTTCCATAAACTTAGTTTGATTAAAAAAAAAATAACACAAAAAATCTATTTAATATGAATATAGTTATTTATTTTCGGCCTTGTGATAATATTGTTTTGCTGCTTGGCAGTTTGTTTAGAATGGATTTAAGATATTATTATAAAGCATTAAATATAATTAAATGTTCGCAGGCTCATCTCAAGATGAGAAATAGGTCCCTACCTAACTTTATTTTCGCCAAGATAAGCTAGTCAAACTTGCGACCAAATAGTTATTGTTATGTTTAATAAAATTATCTTAGCATTTAATTACAAAAATAAAAACTCTTAGTATATGTATAAGTATGTACTGTAACTGTTCCATCTAAAGTACACATTGCATAAGATATGGGATGCAATTTTTATTGCTATGTAGGTCGATCAATGAGAAGTAATAAGTGTTCCCAAATGGCTACCATCTCATTTCATGTATTAATCTTCTTTCGTCTTGTAGAGAGCAAAATCTATGTACTAACACATAAGAACAAAATTTAAGAGACGTTGTGAGTAGTCATTACATAGGTATATAACAAACACAAAAACATAAAAACGTATATCATGTTCACAACTTTAAAATACCCGCTGACATGTTTGGAAAGATTGACTATTCATATTAAACAAGGAGCTCTAGTGATGTTTAACGTTACTGCGGTTAAAAGGTAGTAAATGGACAGTATCCATTTTAAAAATGTAACTTTCAAAAAGTGTAGTCAGAATTGTTAAAATCTGTTTATGAAATTCTTAAAGTATTTCCTTGAAAAACCAACAAGGTATGTACTAAGTAAAACGCACATTACTCATGCCAGAGGCTGAAATTGTGATGGGTCACATGAGATTCCAAAAAATTTAATCAATGTGCGAACTTGAAGTTGGTTGATTTTTATATAACTTTACACAGTATAGATAGGTATATGGAACATAATGATATGTTGGCATTATCTTAATGTAACGATGCAAATCAAATACTATCATTGTATTTTATTGCACCTTCTAGTCCAGAATTGTGATGAGACGAGCTAAATAGATACAAAAAGGTTATTTAGAGACCGATGGACAAAATATAATAAAAATCAATAGCTAGTAATTTGTATTAAGTGTTTTAATACTACAATATGGGTCAATGATCTCATAAATTATAGTATTCTCTTTGATGCTAACAAAATTGATAATTTTTCTATTAACAATTGGTCATCATTATTTTAGCAAATCGTTTTATGTGTTGTGTATATTTATAAACTACATATTATAATATGTAAGTGGATTATTATTTCTTCAATAATGTAGTAGAATAAAACAGTAACCAAGCTAGTTTACATAATACTTAATGTTTTATATTTATTATTCGCATTGACATATAAGAATTATGATTTCAATAGCAGAATTTAACAGAGGCTTGAAAGATTTTTGTATGAAGCTTAACTTCTGCCTTTTTTTTTAAGTTGCCGCTACGTGTCAAGTATGTTTAATAGATAGCTGGCACTAAATACAAACAAAATGTTCAAACAATGACAAAATGTTCTAAAGTGTGACGTTTCTGAGATAAGGTTTCATACATGGCTAATCAAATCAAAGTTGTTCTGTATATTATGGCCATCAGTGAATGTGACACATTTCTGAGATATGAGCTATCAAAGTTAAAACTTTGATAGCTCATATCTCAGAAATGTCATACAAAACTTGTTCCTATTGATGCCAGCTATGGTATTATATAGGTTTTATGAGGGGCAGCAAATTTGAAAAAAAGAAACAATTGCAGAAGTTAGGCCGACCATTAAATTGAAACCCCTTTCAATGATTCAGTGTTATTGTGAATCATTTATGTAGGAGTTAATATAATTTTTTTTTCGATAAATTAATTGCACCTGCTCTCATATGTTTTGATAAGTTTTGGAAATTGTTATTTATTTCTAATTTGTTATTGTTACTATGGCAATATAGAATTTATTTCAATTTAATACATAGGTATTTAATACCAAAATTATACACAAGGTGGCGATAACAATACTAAAATGAATGCAAATACTGGCAATATTAGTTTACAGGAATATTTCTATTAAATTAACCCTACCATCGAAATTAAAAAAAAAAACTTTCAAACAATTGAAAAAGCATAAAACTTTGAATGTTGAAGTTTTACAGTAGTGAGTTGGCAACAAGTGTTCAGTGTTTATACCAATGCAGGGGTTGTTAACCTGTCGGTGCTAGCCTAATAATCTACAGTATGTAGAAACGCTGTAAATGAAAAATTTTGTCTGTGGGCTAAGCTGCTGGATACTTTAGATCAAATATTTGTATGCAGAATGTCTTGAAGTATGCGCAGTTTAATTTATTGTCGTATTGTTGGTGCCACCCTGTATATGGATAGCGTAATGACTTCTTTCTTTCAATGCTATTAAGAAGGCAGTAGTGTTAAAATAAATTGATATGTATAATGAGTGTTAGGGCAAAAATTCGCCACAAAATGTTTCAAATTACCCATGTACAAATGTATTTGTAGATCGGTAAATCATTAAAAAATTTAAAATAGACTATCTTTTTACTTTTACACCCTAGAATGTAAAAACGACTAAAGAAAGCAAATCCACAAAAAAAAAAACTATGACAGGTTTTACT
The DNA here is from genome assembly GCA_947578425.1 of Eugnorisma glareosa. Lineage (NCBI taxonomy): Eukaryota > Metazoa > Arthropoda > Insecta > Lepidoptera > Noctuidae > Eugnorisma > Eugnorisma glareosa. The sequence continues at coordinate 28,752,116 of OX387957.1, forward strand.
GTTACATGTATTGAAAGTGTAGGTAAAATACATTCATATTTTATCTGTGGAGCATACAGGATACTTACTGAACAAATGTTAAAGAAGATCCAGCCATCTACATGCACTCACATAAAATAACTAAAATTGTCACTACAGCACAAAACCAGTCTGAAACTTTGGAGTCTCTACAATCATTTTTTTCTTCTTCTTCTTCTTTTTCTTATTCTGCCAGCATCATGATGTGGTGACGGCAGCGCCAAGGTAGCCTCTATACGAGTGCAAGTAGCATCTTCAAAGCCGCATTATTCGCACAAGGAGCTGTCACGAACGCGGATCTAATAAGGGACTGCAGCAGGGGCTGAGTCTGTTTATACAAGGTGGAACAGTTCTTTTGGAGGGTTTAGGACTTTTAAAAACCAAGGTTTCCACTTCTACCAAAAGTCAGAAATGATCCCCATATTATAGTATTTTTTCAAACAAAAATATTATGAAGTTTTTCCTGATCTGTCTTTTTATGTCACTCGTAAGTCGTAATCATGAAGGTAATCTTTAACTTCATGGTCGTAATCGTATATCGTAAGACTCGTAACTTTTTTACACGGATCTGAAATACAGTCTTTTGAGAAGAAGATTTCAATAAAAAAATTATGTAACTTAAAATTACAATTTTACCTCGAACTAACTCCACATGCTTCCCAGGTATACCTTTGCCTATGTTGACGACTTGATAGTTATAATTACAATGTAAAATTGTTTCCTAAAGAATTTGTGTGGTTTAATAGGTACAACAAAAAAGGGTAAAAAAAAACGAATTGTGGTAAAAAACCGATTTCTACAGAAGTCTAAAACAACTTTACTTTGGAAGTCGGTGGCAAAAAAAGTCAATGAAACAAAGTCACCGCCTTTCGAAAGTATAGTTATTATGTTTACACTAAATCATGTTTAAAAAAATTCGGGAGCGGCAATGTTTTTTTAACTTCCTTCTTCTCTCCTGAGGACTATCGTTTTTGAGCTCACCAGCGCCACTGTCGCTTATGGTCATGTCATTAATTATAATAGAATGTACCAATAACTTCATTTTTTTTAATTAAGTATAATAACATAGTGTAAACTTCAGATCTTTTATTTACAATGTTCTCCCTAAAATTAGTAAGCATGAAACATAAAAACAATTTTACCTCCAAGTAGGAACAATTAGTTGCTACATAGAATCTTCAAGCCTTAATTAATCAGGACCACAAGTAGGCTCAATCTAGACCACAATTGTTAATATTAATAAAAATACGTGATAAAAAGAACTTTCTAGGACATCTGATATTTCAGTGCCCTCGCGCTACACCGCACAGCGCCTCCAGTGGTGAATTCACACGCGATAGCCCCTTTTTTTTTTATCGATGGGAAATCAGCAAATAACCCCTCCCGCTCTGGGCTGAGCAGGAGGGAGTGTCAGACTTTTACTGACTAAAACCCATCCATGTTCCTTCCTTTGCCCTTTATGTTCCAGGGCCGCGGTATCTCTTTCGAACAGTCCCGCAACCCTGGCAGGCGTCGGTCCTTACGGACCCCTCCCTGTTTGCTGACTCTCCTTGAGGCGCGCGTGGAACACGAACGCGCCTTCGACACGGCCTGTCGTCATAAGACGGACGTACGGCGAGCTAGCCCATAGCTGACCGTCCACAGGCCCGCGCCTACGGTGGTCGGGGACCACCACGTGGCCCCCGGCCACCGTAGAGGCCGTGAGGTTCTGTCCCTCTCACGTTCCGCCACCTCCTTCGCTAGCATGACTGCTTCGCAGAAGGAGGTGACGGCGTCCCATTCCGTCTCGCTCCGGACCATGGATTGAACCAAGGCCGGAAGCGAGAGGTACGCGATAGCCCCTAGCGATAGCACTAGCACTCGACTGTTTAGGTTTACCTGCAACAGTGTTAGACATAATTATGTTTAGTAGCTATTGCACTGTACTTTAACTTATTTTTCTACTCTAGTGTTTTTTGTATTACTTTCGACCGAAGGACTTAGTACCAAGTGTCACGAAAAAAAAATTGCCGACTGACGTATTGACGTGGTCGTGTACCTTCTGACGGGCTGTTAAAATAAGAAAATTAACTTTCCGAGTTCCTACTGTTGTAAATAGATAATTGTGTTATAATCAAATCATTCTACAATGAGTCGCCGTGATAAAAAGGAAGACGAGGACACTGGGAGCACTTTTCAAAATCTGGATAAAACTACGCTGTTACAAGAGGCGAGATATTTTAACTCGACACCCGTTAATCCAAAAAAATGTATACATATCCTCACGAAGATCTTGTATTTACTGAATCAAGGGGAGCAATTGACTACTCAAGAAGCTACGGACATATTTTTTGCTACTACAAAGCTGTTTCAGTCGAAGGATGTCGTGTTACGCCGGCTTGTGTACTTGACAATCAAAGAACTGAGCACTATGGCGCAAGACGTAATTATAGTTACTTCTTCCCTCACTAAAGATATGACGGGCAAGGAAGATTTGTATAGAGCTGCTGCAATTCGTGCTCTGTGCACAATCACCGATAGCACAATGTTGCAAGCAATTGAGCGCTACATGAAGCAAGCCATTGTGGACAAGAATCCTGCAGTCAGCTCCGCGGCTCTCGTGTCTGCTCTCCACCTTTCAGCTACTGTACCCGATCTAGTGCGTCGTTGGGTGATGGAGGCTCAGGTAAATAAATAATTATTTAGTTATAAAGTTTGCTATATTATAGAGTTTACACTATATAAATAATTTCTGCAAACTGCAATGGTATTTCGATAATAGTAGATGATACATCACATAAATTAGGCCCAGTAATTAAACTCTATTCTCGTTATTCTGTTCAAATGCATAGAGTTAGAAACTTCCCACCAACACTGATTTATTAACAAACTGCGTTTAAAAATATCACCAAGTCCATCAACAATTTATTATTATACTATGTACTGACCATGTATGCAATACCACCCTGTGCTCCAAAACACTAATTACTGACATTGCTCAAAAAGCCATTACGCTAAAGTGGGCCTGGGCTGCCATGTCTGCTGTATGCTCGACAAGCTCCTGGTCCACATTGGCCCTGAATCAAAGCATTTGGAAGTCATGGGAAGAGGTCTTTGCCCAGCCGTGGGACAACACAGGCTAACATTAATAGTAATATGTTATAACTATTTCCTTTATTCATTATCTAACATATTGTTTACATTTTAATATATTTTTAGTAACAAAAATTATTTAAAAAATATAGAAAATAGTATCCCACCAGCACCAAGAACAGGGTCCGAGCTATTGGTAGTCAGGGCTCTTGAGACAGGAATCTCCTAACAATACGCGCCATGTCCTGAAGTACAATATTATATTACTGTTAGCCTGTGTTGTTAGCAAGTTTATAGTAGAAGCAATAAGCAAAATACACAGATTATATACATTTATCATTGATCAGAATACTAATAAAAGGTAGACAAAACTGAAGAATCAACACCTGAATATTCCAATTGAATGAGAACAGAGCTATTGTTTACTTACCACTGCTGCTATACTTGTAGTCATGATACCTTTGCAAATGCTCAATAGATTCCACTCTATTTTCGTGTTTGTTTTCAAAAGTGCCTCTAGTCGGTCATACTTTCATACAAAACAAACAAACATAGTCTGGCGATTACTCCAATGTTTGATGGTGTACGTTCAAAATAAAACATTATATTGATTTGTCTCATCATTAGCTAGCCCTTTTATTTTTTATTTTGAATGTTCCATCAAACAGTTGAGTAATCGCCATAATATGTTTGTATGGAAGTATGACTGAATATCCTTAATGGCGTAATTGAAATAAATGGTTTGACTTTGAATATAAAATATAATGAAGCCAATGCTAGGTTGAAATGCTTTATCTATCAGGGGTTTTCCCACAAGACACCCTCTCTTTGTGAGATCTTAATGGTTTTAATAATTATTGTAATATGTACCTAATTATTAACAACATTTTGTAGGTTAATAATAATTAAATAGACATAAAAAACAGACATAATAAAATGTCAATATCACAGATAATTTGACAATTTGATCATTTGAACAATAAAACAGGGGAATGGATAAAAGCATTCATCCATTTCCCTGTTTTATTGTTGCAAATGTGCGAGTGCTTTAACTTTTTTATACATCCATCCATTCCCCTATTTTATTGTTGCAAATGTGCGAGTGCTTTAACTTTCATAATTTAAATGTTGGAATGGCGTGATAATAGGTATGGCTAGCTATTATCTGTGGATCCTTGACTGACTTTGTGTTTAGCATGCAGCGTTAATATCTGATTGAACCAATATTTTGATTTAACTAGCTTAAGTTTAACATAGGATATTTATAGATCTTGGTATACGGGAAGTCTTGCTGATCTAAAACTGTACTACAGTGACTTCAAATAAATGTGTGCTAGTGTGTGTTTTTTGTATGAACCATACGCAAAATACGCTCTTATTACGTGGAGTTACGGACACCAGTCCGTTATACAATAGGGGTATGAAGATGACAATGAACCTGGAGGGTGAGGATCCTCCGACCAGATGGTTACTACCCAATAGTTGCTGTTGGATTTTTTTTCTGTGGTCCTAGTAGCAACTAACATTAGTACTTTTTGTAGTGCAGCTACGCTAGATTGTTTTTAAGGATCAATTACTATAAACTTAACTATAAAAAGTGGTTAAGGTTTGTAGGTTCTCAGCTGGGCAAGTTCCAATATGTCTTTTCAATTCTAATACATAAATAAACTTCTAATTTTATCTTGAACGTCACTGACATTGGTAAAGGACAAGCATAGTGAGGAAAAAGCCTTTAGTTTATATTTTATTCTAAAATTACCATTCTGCCTTATTGTGTTGGATTGTATAGCGGGCTGGTGTCCGCAACTCCACGTCTAAGTGCGTATTTTGCAGGCGGGTGGGAAATCTATTCGATCCACCCTAACCCATTCCATTCGCCTTGAGCAAGCATGTGATCAATGGCCATGCCTTCTTTGTATCAGAAGAAGCCTTTGCCCTGCAGTCGAACAGTAATAGGCTGGCGTTATAATATATTGTATTACTGCCTGCTTCTTTATTAAGATTATATTTTGATTCATTTTTGCAACAGCTGCAACAGCTAAAAACTTCTTAGGCTGTTTAAGTATAATTATAATTTGTTTAATTAAGTCTCTCATTGCACATTCCTTTGACACAGTTAGGTAATTCACTTATTGCTATGCGGTATGCTAGGTGATTTTGTTCTAGCAAACCAACATCTGTTGCTGTGGTGCTGGGTGACACACATGACTAATTAGTCACTTGGTATATCACATGGTAAACCTCTCACTTTTGTGGTTTGGCAACAATATACTAAACACATACATGGCCGGCCATACGATTTGAGGTGCCCTACTAACCAAGCATAGCACTGACATTGTATTTTGTTTAATTTGAATTAGGAATCCAGTTTCAATATTCTATTAAGGTTAGTGTGTTATGTTACGGGCTTATCCTAATCTTTAAGGTATTAATTGTGTTTATTTTCTTCTTTTCTTTCTCTTCATTGTGCTCACTTAAAGAAGCAACAATATTGTACCCAGGATTATGTAATATCTAACTTGATTTGAAAAGAGTGTCCATAGAGTTTGTTGCCCAGTCTTCTCCATGAGATCTACTATTTTCGAATGGGCAACTACAGTCCATTCACAGTTATTATGTCTGTGGCTGGACTGTAAGTAGCTTATTTTTGACAATGCAAAAGTGCCTGTCAAGGGCCTATTGGAAATAAATACTTTGAGTTTGTCCTTTGTTGAACAAAATGTTTAATCGTGATTTTCTTTTTTCCAGGGGGTCATCACGTCGGATAACGCTATGGTGTCATACCATGCTTTAGGCGTAGTTGCTGGAGCTCGACGCAATGATCGCCTTTCTACAGTGAAGCTTGTTACCAAACTGGCTCGGTCTCCGCTACGCTCACCGTATGCACTCTGCCTCCTAATTCGTCATGCTGCCAAATTAGCTGAAGAAGACCAAACTGATGCTTCAGAACCTTATGTTGATTTCATTGAATCCTGTTTGCGCCATAAATCTGAGATCGTGGTCTACGAAGCTGCCCATGCAGTTGTGAATTTAAGAAAATCTGCTCGTGATCTTGCTCAGGCTGTCTCTGTGCTCCAAATATTTTGTGGCTCCTCCAAAGCTACTTTGCGACTGGCTGGTGCTCGCACTTTAGCAAAACTGACAGCCAAACATCCCAATGCTGTAGCAGCTTGTGCTGTTGATCTGGAAAATCTAATATCTGACCCAAATCGCTCTGTAGCCACTTTAGCTGTTACAACTCTTCTAGCTACTGGTGCAGAAAGTTCAATTGATCGTTTGATGAAACAAATTTCCAGCTTCATGTCTGAAATTTCTGATGAATTCAAAATTGTTGTAGTACGTGCGATCAGGCGCCTTTGTTCTAAGTACCCACGTAAACATCAATCACTGGCATCATTTCTGGCTGGTATGCTCCGAGATGAAGGTGGCTTGCAGTACAAGACTGCTATTGCTGATGCCATTATAGCTCTCGTAGAAGAAAATCCAGATGCTAAAGAGACGGGCTTGGCGCATCTTTGTGAATTTATTGAAGACTGTGAACATGCTTCACTAGCAGTTCGCATATTACATATTCTGGGACGTGAAGGACCAAAAGCTCGCCAGCCGTCTAGGTATATTCGGTACATATACAACAGAGTCATTTTGGAGTCAGGTCCAGTGCGGGCTGCTGCTGTTTCTGCCGTGGCTCGTTTTGGAGCAGCTCGACCCGAACTACTACCAAATATAAGAGTTCTTTTGGCCAGGTGTCAATTAGATGACGATGATGAAGTTCGCGATCGCGCTATTTGTTACAGCGCAATTTTGGAATCTGGTGATGCGCAACTCATAAATGACTATATTATTAACGTCCCGATACCTAACCCTGTACTTCTAGAGAGGGCACTGCATCATCATCTGAACTCTGATGAATCAGAAGAGCCTTTTAATATTGCTACTGTTCCTACAATAGAAGAAGAGTCGCCAGAGCAGAAAGAAGCTCCAATTGAAATTGAAACACGAGCGCCAACTATTTCTCGTGAAGAGCAATATGCTGATCAATTAAAAGTCGTGCCCAGCATTGAAAAACTTGGACCAATTTTCAAAACATGTGAGTCTGTTGATCTGACCGAGCCAGAAACCGAGTATCGCGTTCACTGCATCAAGCATATTTTTGCAAAGCATTTGATTTTACAATTTGTATGTGTAAATACTCTGAGTGATCAACTTCTCGAAGAAGTTCATATCCGATTAGAGGCTGCTCCCGGCTATAAAATGTTAACTGAAGTACATTGCCAACAACTGCCGTATGATAAACAGGGCAGCATATTTTGTCTTCTTGAATTCCCTGAATCCCCACTTGATACTTTAGGGACTTTTGGAGCAACGCTGGAGTTTGTGGTCCGTGACTGTGATCCCACAACTGGACTACCAGATTCTGGAGAAGGATATGGCGATAATTATCCATTAGAAGAACTCGAAGTCAGTTGTGCTGAACAATTCAGGGCACGCGCAGCATCTGATGACTGGGAAGATTCTTGGGAAAGGGCTGCTGCTGCTCCTGAAGTTTCAGACACATTTGGATTGTCACAAACAGACGTAGGAGAAGCTGCTAAAGCAGTGTGTGAACACTTGGGAATACCAAAAGGAGCCATCACAGGCGATGCAGTAAAAGAAATCCGCGGCGGGGGTATATGGCGCGGAGGCACGCCAGTGCTGTTCAGAGCCAGGCTGGTGGCCGCTGGCGGCGCCGTCACCATGCAGCTGAGAGCTCGCTCTCCCCGTGAAGAAGTGGCCCATTTAATAATGGCCGCCGTAAACTAAAGAATATTACATTTTTAACAAAAGAGGCATATACTTATATGTGGTCTTTGAACCAATATTATTATAATTTTAACAAGTGTATATTATGTTAATTTATATCAATTTTCTCAAAACTATTGATGTAAGATTTAGTAAGACTTTCTCACCATGTCTACTTAGAATTATAATAACCACGTATACATGTATTGGTTCATAGACAAGTTTTGCCTAGTTTATTTATGTTATCTGTTTTATAACTTGTGCCTTTCCACCATAATATTAAATATAATTATTACGTATACTAAACCTTTCAGAGCAAACTAAACATTTTGTGTTGCTTTTATTTTTTCCGAACTTTCCTTAATTGTTGTACATAACCGGTATTTTTTGTTTGGGTATATATCACCAGCTCTGGCTCTGAATAATATGTTTGTCGTGTAGGGCGAGCTATACACACGTTCCGTTCCGGTCTAATGGGTACAGAATACCGAAGAATCGAATATCGGTAAATTGAGGTATCGAATATGCAGTAGATCTGACAACGTAGCGTATAGCAAAACAATATTAACATCCATAATAAGATACACCACAACACACAATGGATACTAAATGTTTAATGTAATGTTACCAATAAATGTATAATTCATTACGGTTGTGTGAATTCTATGAGAAACACAGTGCGCTTTTGACTCCAAGATTACTTCGTTCTAAAAACTCACACATCACAGTACGCTAGCTAGCGAAGCTAGTTATGTAACCGGTTTCTTACACACCGACTTACGTCTGTCTGTGCAGCATATTTGCGTACACGAGTTTGATGAAATTAATGGCATAGACGTCAAGTTTTAGATTTGTTTGTTCGTCAACTGCAGTTTTCATAAATGTGGCGCTGTGCTATGCAGACTTAAATTCGTGTGTAGACAATATTTAACCGTCCTTCTGTCATTTAATTTCCGTAAATGTTACTGTCGACCTGCAGCATCCAACAACTGGACAAAGATGCAAGGCTAGTGTGGACTAATTTTCGTACGTTTTACACAGCTCATCCCAGAAGATAACATGGGAAAACATGTAATTAAAAAAAAAGAGTTTGGCTTCGATAACCGGAAAAAAGCAAGGAGGTAGGGGGGAGGGTTGTGTTAACTTGCTTTAGGAAAAATAGGTCTAGAAACTCAACAAGACTTAGTAAAGTAATATTAAAGACTGGTAATCAATTTCTAAGACTAAAATTAACTACTTTCAATAAATTAAACATTTGGTTAAACCTGATGGAGACTGCAGCCAGTATATTCTAAGAAGAATCACTAATCGAAACATTAGAAAAAAAACACCGAGATCTTGTCTCTGGTTGCTAAAAACGAGATGTATAGAATATTATTGCTGCACACTATAAAACATTTTCTGATGAAAAAAAATACTTCCAGTAGTGTGAGAATGAAAACAGCCATTACACCAACATATCCTTGAAAAATCATTTTTTTGGCAAAATCACATTCTATACATAGTAATATACTAAGTATTAACATAAATTATGCTATCGTAGTTAAGGAAATATTCTATGTTTATTAGTTATACCTGATATTAGCGTGTAAGTAATGTGTTACAGTAGGTACCTACTCCAAGAGTGACGATGACGACGTTTCCTAAAACCTCTTTGCCATGTTAACAGCTGGTTAAGCTACGATCAGCAAAGAAAGTCAGTCATCACTTTTATTTTACATAAATTGACACAAAATAGTAACAACCTTGATAAGATCCCCTTACATGTTGCAATTGGGTGCAAGAGACACCGACGCACAAAAGGTTACCATGTATTCAGTACATTATTACGAATCCTCCATACACATAGAAATTTTGCTGTTTTTCCGTGTTTAACCGTGATCATGGTGCTTGCAACAGCGCCGAAATATCGGGAACTCAAAACTAATAGTAAACATGCTAAATTAGGTAAATATCCGTTTTCAGCCCAAAACGGGTAAGCATGGTTAGATGAAATAAAAACCGGCCAAGTGCGAGTTGAACTCGCGTGGAGAGGGTTCCGTACAATGCTAAAGTCAAATGTTTTGTCTTCTTTCATGAATAAAATCAAAACTATTTATTTTACAATAATAACAAATACACGGGTGTGTACCTAACCTTTCCACCCTTGTATCACAATGTACTATTTTTATCATTCCAAAAAATAAATTATCCGTTTGAAATAGTAGATTATTACACGAGGGTCGAAAGGAATCAATTCCCATACGAGGTATTTAGACGGCTATAGTCCGAGTAGAAATTGATGTTTTTCACCCGTGTTAAGCAAGCTACTTTTCATTTTGAATTTATGTAAAGTAATAAATACGTAGTAGTTTTCTAAAATATTTATTGGTAATAATAACACGAGTACCTAGTACCTATTTAAAATTAATTGAGAAGTTAGAACAATTTGTGAAATTTTAAATTATATTTTTGTTTGGAATATTTACGCTGTTTGATACCTATGCTTAAGACAAATTTGGCTGTGCTGAACTTCTGTAAAAGGAGGAGACTCCAGTATTTGATTAGACGGTGTAATCCATGGCGCAGACTCCCTTGAAGTAATTGGTTGAGGCGAAGTGGGGCGTAAATTTATAGCCGCAGTTTATTTGTTTGAAATTTTAGTTTTATTTTGGACAGAATCCTCAACGTAGCCTTCCGCGACTGTGCTGGATTTCCATCCTCCATGTCTTTTTAACATTGTCAAGTTTGCCCCAGAATCGGCTAACAGTGTTGCTGACGTTCTTCTGTAACAATGCCTGGTATACTGTTCACAGTTTGGTAAATTCTAATATGTTGCTATTTAAAGATAAAGATAAAGATTTATTTCTCGCCACAATAGGTACAATAAATTATTAGTTTGGTGAACAATACATGCGTTTTTTATATTGTGGGAGACTGGTGCCTAAGCTAGACGAAAGCCTGTATTTCAGGACACCAGGTCTCCAACCCTTTGGAAGCACTTTTAAACAGAATTATGCACTCATACACAAATTAATACATTGAGTGAATTGAGCAGAAAATAAAACATAAAGATAATATAAGTACATTACAAAAATGGTGATTGCTAATTATTCAATCTGGGGTTAGTACGTGTGTGTGTGTGTGTGTGTGTGTGAGTGAGTGTGTGGGTGTGTGTTAGTGATGGGTGTGTGTGTAAGTGATGGGTGTGTGTGTAAGTAGTGGGTGTTTGTAAGTGGTGGGTGTGCGTGTGAGTGGGATGCACAGAATTCTGATGTTGTGTGTTTGAGTTGTGAATTGTTGTGTTCGACAAGTAAGTTATTTCTGGGCAGCTAGAAGTTTTTCCGTGGCATCATAACTTAACTCCAGAAGCCAGCTCGTCATTTTCAATTTACACTTGGTTTTGGCAAGATTGTAGATCGGGAGCGTCCTATTTATTTTGTTATACAGAAAACGACCAAGGTAACAGAAAAAACGTTTCGAGAACATGGTAGTTAGTCGTTTACCATGGCGATCTACTGGGTCAAAACGTCTTTTGCTCAGAAGTGAGGAGTTGAAGATAAGGAGTCCATGCTGTTTCAGGACCGTTTGTAGAACAAACAGCTGACGCACAGTTAGGACTTTAGCCTCTTTATATAGGATTGCTGTGGGATATCTAAACGGTAGAAAGGAAGATACCTTCAAAATAGCTCGCTGCGCTCTTTCCAGTTGCAAGATTGTGTATTTAGCTGCACCGCCCCACGACGTTATACAGTAAGTTAATAGAGACTGGGCGAGGGCAAAGTAGATCGTTTTCATCAGCTTGACGTCAGCGACATTTCTTAGGGTCTTAAAAACAAATATTAATTTACGTAGTCTATTGCTGAGGGTGTTGATGTGTTCATTATATCTCAAGTTGCAATCCATTATAATTCCTAGGTACTTTAGACTAGTTACTTTTTGTAGATGGGTGCAATCGCAAGTATTTGCATGTTGGTTTGAGCAGGAATGGGCTATTAGAGAATATAATGGCGTCGCTTGAGATACGTGTGTGTAGGACTTTAAGGAAAAGGCAATATACTTTGTTTTATCTGTGTTTAGTGTAAGTACATTGCTATGGAGCCACCTCATTACAGCGTCAAAACCTGCCTGTGCATGTGCGTAAACTTCATGCCATGAATTTGCGCTAAAGAGGAGGGCAGTGTCATCCGCAAAAGATATAATTTTACCATTGGGGACAGTGAGCATACCCAGCTCGTTAATGTATATGAGAAAAAGAGTCGGCCCGAGTACGCTACCTTGTGGCACACCATATGTGACGGTGCACTCTTCACTGACGATATCATCCACCTTAACGAACTGTGTACGCTCACTCAGGTAGTCCTCAAAGAGTTTGAGTTGAACCCCCCTTACGCCTATTCTTTCCATCTTGTGAATGAGCATGGGTACAGAAACAGTGTCAAATGCTTTGGCAAGGTCCAAAAAGATACCCAAGACCTTCTGCCCCCCATCCATGTTTGTGACAACAAAGTTAGTCAGATCATGAACCGCATCGGACGTTGATCTACCAGCCCGAAAGCCATGTTGTGAGTGTGACAGTATGTTAAACTTTTCTAAGTAATCGACGAGCCTTTTGTTCATGATCTTCTCTAGAATTTTGGATAAACCCTAGTAGCAATTACCGTTGGCTTTCATATGCCAACAGTTGGGAATGTATTGGCAGACGGTTAGTTATTCCGCCAACCTAAACTTAAAATAGGCCCATTGTCGTAAACATGCACTATTTGCCCAACAGATAGCCAACGGCGGGCCTGCTGCTTCTGTTCCTACTGTTGGGAGATTTTAGTAGGGATTTAAGTTATTTTAACAACATCGGTCCAACTTAAAAACCCTTCAATGGCCCTGTTACAGCCACTCCTACCTACGGGTTGATAGCGGCCTAGCGGGGTGCGCGGGGGGCGGGCGGCGGCGGCACTGTCGCCCGACCCGCCCGCCATTTTGTTATTCATTCGTTGTTTGTTGTTGTGCACCTGCAGTTGCGGAGTACCTATTTGTTTTTTTCGCGATCGCAAGATAACATTAATGTATAAAGTTGTGGAATTTTTCGACAATGATGGATGCGGTGGGGAACTCGGTGTGGTACGTAAAGAGTGGATGACGCCGAAGAAGACTCACTGCATGTGGCCTCCGTTTAAAACCACAAATAAATTTAACAAATGCCTTGCCAGTAACGAGTCTCCCAATAAGCTAACGTGGACATTATGTCCAATAAAACGTTTATTCTATGAAACGGGTAAGTACCTAAGTTTTTCTTGTGGTAGTTTAATTAGTTATGTACCTAAAACCCGTGCGAATAAACTTGAGACCTGGGATTATGATGCTATAGGAAATACAACAGATCTGTTCCAACAACAATATACTATTTTGTTCATATTAAATAATCTCTGCAAATCTCTAAAATTTCATATAAAAATAGGTACTACGACGAATCATTAACCAAACTTTAATTGAATTTAATCCTCGGCCCGGTCTCAAGTTAATTCGCACTTAACCAGCTTGCGTGAAGTTCACATTCTAGCGCCGAGAAGTCGTGAGACAATCAGTGAACTGCTAATTATGTACCTAACTTTAAAGCTATAAAGCAAGGAAAATTGAATCTTGAAATAAATATGAGCGTCATTACTCATTAGAAAACTTATACCTAGGTAGGTACTTACCTGACTAAAACGCTCAATAAGTCAATTTTATTTTTAGATAACCTCTTAAAGGCGCGCCAGAAGTGTAAAATGGCAGAAAGTGATTCAGAACTGACTACTGATGTAGAAGAAGGTAGTAGAAAAAGAAAGAAGAAGAAAATTGTTTTTGATAGTGATGGTGAGACCGATGGAGAAAAGGAAAATGAAAAGTATGTAAAAATAAGTTATCCGAAACCACCTCACAGATCACTGGCTAGTAATGGTAAGTACCTAATACTTACTTAAATAAAATGTTGTGTGAAGTGTGAAGATTAATATTGTATTATCTTCACACAACATTTTATTACATACATACTAAAGTTATTGAGAAAATATTAATACAGTTGGGACCACGCCAAGCTTGACACTATAAACTTTGGACCGGCCCTGTAATGTATGGCATGTAGTACAAATCAGTGATCAACTTAAACTTGTAGGTAGTGTCTTGACGTGCTCCCAACTGTACCTATGTACCTAGCTATTTATTTAGCGCTGATCTACCTATTTAGTCGACCAAAAAAAAAACTAGATGAAAAAATAAAATCAGCATTTCAACATCTCTTAAACAAATAGGCATGTGTAAGTATGGTACCTACAGTGTAATTTTGTTTCAATAATTTTATAAGTGACCCTGTTGATGTTAATATTTTGTTCTATTTATGTAGGTACCTACCTATTTTTGTAAATAATTAAATAACTATTTAATCTTCTTACCTACAGTGCCTTGGATGGCAAAGGCAAGTACAAAACTGTATTGGTAATGCATCTGTTACTATCATAATAATAAGATACCTAACTAGGAAAGCTAATTATGAAAGATTAAGTTTGGATGTCTGGATGGATGTTTTTTACTCAATCACACCCAACAAGCTCATAACCCATTGATCACATTACACCAGAATAGCTGAATGGATATGGATGAAATTTGGCACAGAGAAAGATTATAGTCTAAATAGCACATAGGCAATTTTTTATCCCGGAAAAATGCACAGTTCCCGTGGGATAAAAGAATAGTAGTCCAAAGCAAAGGCAAAGCTGTGGGTGTTCACTAGTAATATTAGGTATTTCTCATAAATTTTATGTGTAAATAATATCATAATAATTATCCCAAAAAAGTGGGAACTAGAGATTTAGGTATGAGGATCGCACAATTCAAAATTTGATTGTGGTGCATGTTTCATTGTGATTTTATCTTTGTTTCTTCTATAGATTCTTCCTCAAGATATGACTATGTAAGCAAACCCAATAAAAAATTAACTCAACACTTTAATGTTGATGGTAAGCTTTTTTTTCTCTATTTTGACAGAATTAACTTCCACCGTTTTACAATTTAATCTAAGTAGTTCTATATGATTGCTTGTTTTTAGATTCTCCAATGCCAAATAGCCCACACAGTGTGGACACACAGCAAGACAGTAAGTGTACCATGTAATATTAAAATTAGGTATTTCTCATAAATTTTATATGTAAGTAAACTAGCTTTCTGCCCACGACTTTGTTCGTGTAAAATTCGGTTGTCCGCAATGACCACTTTAAATGACCTCCTCATTGTATAAAATTTAGTACTATGGATAGGTCCAGCTGTAGCTCTGTTTCTACCTACCCGAATGAGACCAAACTCCCTTGCAAGTGCACACCAAGGGCCTTCTACCACTGCAACTATGAATGGGTGGCAGTGGGTGGTCATGGAGAAAACGCTGGAGACAATAACAAACACTTTCCTATATATTGATAATATATTGATTTAGCACGAAAAAGTGAAATAAAAATTTAGGAGCATACAATTTAAAATTTCATTAAGGTGCATGTTTCATTGCGATTTTATCTTTTTGTTTATTTTATAGATTCTGCCTCAAGATACGAGTATATTCCCAATAAAAAATTAAGTCTGCAAGATTTTAATGTTGATGGTAAGCTTTTTTCTATCTTTTGACAGGATTACTAAACGCGTCATTCATTGTCGTTGAAATGTCAGTGCAGGTACATTGAGTGACAGTTATGTAATATTCTGTAATTTTGGTTTGATAAATATGTGAACGTGTATTTTATTTAAGTAAGTAAGTGAACGTTTACTAACATAGGTATTATATTAAAATGCTACTTTGTAGCTAATAATCCCAAAACTATTTTATGAGCCAACAAGATATTCGTCGGAAGATTTCATCTGTCAAAATTGAATGAACAATTGAAAATATGAATTTGACTCTTTTACAATGAAATATGGTCTTGGAAACATTAGTAGCAACCTAAGAAATAGTGATAATTCATTATTTCATGTTTTCGAGGCATAAATATTCATATCTAAATAGATTTCAAGTATTTTCAATTCAAGGTTTCCAGCGCAGGATTGGCATTGAAGTGTCAATGCCCAATGCCCAATGCCCAATGCCAAATGCCAAGATCCAGTGGGATCAGGCCGTTTACGTTCAGTCCAGTAGACAGTCTTACTGTGTTGAGGTACATTACGCGGCGACCACTGACACGCGTTGCGTTTACACGGATCCAGTGCCCCTGGCACATGGTGTACGGGGGAGGACACTGGATTGAAAAATAGGAACGTAGTCTATTCCAATCCAGCGCTGGATGCTGGACGCTGTACTGGACCAAGTGCTGCAGCCTTGAGAGTTATTATAAGTGGAGCGATAGGCATTTTTGTGATTTAATCCTTGTTTTATTTATAGATTCTTCCTCAAGATATGAGTATGTAAGCAAACCCAATAAAAAATCAACTCTGCAAGGTTTTCATGTTGATGGTAAGCTTTTTTCTCTTTTGACAGAATTAAGTTCCACCATTTTACAATTCAATATAGGCAGTTCTAAGTTATTGCTTGTTTTTAGATTCTCCAATGCCAAATAGCCCCCCCTGCAGTGTGAACACACAGCGATACAGTAAGTGTCAAACTCATTTTGATGATAAAATTATGAAGTCAATTTTATTATTCTTATCATATTACTGTCTTAATTACAGGTCCAGTATTATCAACACATTCAACACCAAGCCAGCCACTAATACTGACAGAAATCAATTCTTCTCTATGTAAATATGATTACTTTTCAAGTACATAATAATGACTAGCTTATGCTTGCAACTTCCTCTCTACTAGTTAAAGTGGACAGCCAATAGTATAAACACACTAAAACTCAGAGCTCACATAAAAAAAATAAAAAAATATATTAACAAAGATTTAATGTTTCAGCTAAAATTGCAAACTACCTAGGGGAAATCACGTCTGCAATAAAGGAATTACAACTGTCCCAAGGGGAAGTTTTATCAAGATTATCAACCACATCTGCTGCTATACCAGAGCGTTTACCAGAGAATGTATCTTTACCATTAAAATCAGGAACAGATATAATCAGTTTGGAAGTTTGGCTGGAGAACGAAGAAAACAAAGAGCTTTTGGTACTTATTTATTTGCAACTCAAAATTTGTATATAATTTATCGTTAAGTACTGGCAAATTTGTTGCTTACTGGCATACTTACTATAGTGGGTTGTTTTGTGTTTGTTGCAGATAAACTACTTGACCTACATTGGTGGGAACAAAACTGGTCCTATCACAAGAAGAATCCTTGAACGAATATTTGACAAAAACTTAGCTACAAAGTGTAACTGGACAGGAAAAAATAATAAAATTGCTTTAAAAGATTTACAGCTGATTAAAGTAATTATAGGTAAGTTAAGCCTTAATTATGTTTTTTCTAAGAGAGTGATAAGATAAAAAATTAAGTACCTAACTGTAACTATCATACACACTCATAGCCTAGGAAGATCCTGTATTGTGGGTGCCATGGACACACAAAGAGATATGCAAACTCAATATCTGCTCTAATCGGGAATGAACCCGGGTCCTTCAATAACATTTGGATGATTTAAATAAACTGCACACTGGTAGAGTGATCAGGTTACTGTGCGAGTGGTCACAGGTTCGATTCCTGCATTAATATTTGTAAAGACTAATTACTTATTACTTATTTTTGTATTGAAGTGTATTTTTGTATATTTTAGGTGCAGTACGTAAAAACAAGGCTGCAGAGAAAGAAACTGATCATGGAATAACTGAAATTATAGTTAGTTGGTTTAGATTCGCCAAGGACAGGGATGGAGGACGTGAGAGTCGTAGAGCAAGAAGCAATTAATTTTTCTAGTTACTCTGGTGTGTCAGAGAGAACAAAATCCCGCCATCGAAGTGCTATTAAAAATAGTCTTACACGTGAGTTACAAGTTGAGGTTGAACGTATTTCGAATAACTATTTTAGTTTGAGTCCACCCTTAGTTTTGTATAATGTTAATAATGATAGTCCTAGTGAGATTGAAAGTAATTTGGAAAATAATAATGCACCGCTTATATCTCATAACAATAATACAGAAACGAATTTTGCTACATCTCTCATTTCGTGGTCTCATGACCACAATATTTCGCACTCAGCTTTAGATGCTTTGTTAAAAATACTAAAACCTTATCATGCATCATTGCCTAAAGATTCACGGACATTGTTACACACGCCAAAGCAAATTAATGTTAGAGAATGTGATGCCGGCTCTTTCATATATTTCGGACTTTTACCTAATATACTAGAAAGAGCTTCTACTGGGTTAATTGACAATCAAAACTACCCTATAATTGATTTAAAAAAATTAGAAATTAATAGTGATTTATTGACTGTAACTGTTAATGTGGATGGCTTACCCGTACATTCTAGTACAAATTATTCTTTTTGGCCCATTTTATGTATTCTAGATCAGTGTATTAACAAAAAGCCTTTCATTGTCGGGCTTTTCTATGGTGAATCAAAACCAAATAATGTTAATAATTATTTACGACCCTTCGTTGACGAGTGTTTTGAGTTAGAAACAAATGGTATAACCATTCAAGGAAAAAAGTATGCATTTAGATTGAGTTGCATTGTAGCTGATGCACCTGCACGTGCATTTATAAAATCCATTAAATCACACAATTCTCTACATGGTTGTGAAAAATGCACCCAGGAAGGAGTGTACATTGGTAGAACCACATGGCAATACTCACGAAACTTAAATCTTAGAACTGATCTTGACTTTAATAATGTGCACTATGAAGATCACCAGATTGCAAAATCTATTCTTACAGAACTGGAAGTCGGTTTAGTGACACAAGTACCCTTAGACTATATGCACTTAGTGTGTTTAGGTGTAGTAAAAAAATTAATACGTGTTTGGATTGAAAATGGACCAAAAAAGTGTAAGCTTAATTTTTTAAAAGTGACTACAATATCACAAAGGCTATTAGAAATTAAAAAACATTATCCAGCTGAATTTTCTAGACGACCAAGACCTATACAATTATTTAAACATTGGAAGGCTACGGAGTTCCGATCTTTTGTTTTATACCTCGGCCCTGTAGTTTTACTGAACATCTTGTCTAAAAATTTGTATGAACATTTTCTAGCATTACATTGTGCAATATATATTTTATGTAGTGATTTTTTTTCAGTAAGCGAATGGCGCACGTACGCCAATGACTTATTGCATTGTTTTGTCCGTAATGTTCCAACCCTGTATAGTAAAGAACTTCTGGTATATAACTTTCATAATCTTTTACATTTAACAGCAGATACTGAAAAATTTGGTAATCTAGATAACTTCTCTGCTTTTCCCTTTGAAAATTTCATGAGTAAAATTAAACAAATGGTTCGATCTCACAGTCACCCTTTAGAACAGGTTGCAAAAAGGATGGGTGAATTTAAATGTTCAAGTAAATATTCACAAAAGAAAACAGTGATAGTTAGAAAAAAAAGAATTGTAAAAGTAATTTTAGATAATAAATGTATCTTAAGTGTCAATTCTTGCTTTAATACTAAAGAAGGTGATATTGTGGTCATAAAATCTATCAAAGAATTTCCTGAAAGAGGGTCTTACAAATTGGAATGTGATAATTTTTTGGATAAGGTTGATTTTTATACAGTACCAGTAAGAAGTAGTCTGATAGGCATATATAAAGTTAGTCGTACAGAAAAAAAATATATTTCTTCATCAACATTAAATAAGAAGTGTTTGTTGCTACCAAATTTTATTGAAAATGATACTTTTATTTGCATTCCATTTGTAAGTATGACACTTAGTCATTAAAATGTTAACGTACTTACTTTATAGATATTTTTAGTTCTGTTTTTTGTTATTATAGAGAAGTTATTTTTAAGTTTTGTTTTTTTGTTATTCCAAAGAAGTTATTTTTAAGTTTTGTTTCTTCTTCAGCCGTGGTGTAAAATTTGAACTGTACACAAATATACTTATTCAATTACTTAACATAATTTGTATTTCATTTAATTTCAGCTAATTAACTGACAGAAAGTAGGTCAATGCAGACGACACAACGTCCTCTCATGTACTCATCACTTCAAAGTGCAAAAGAGAGACAATACTGTATCGGTGACGTTTGTATGTCGTCGTCTGGGTTGGCCTCGAAATTTTTCAGCCTCAAATATATACTATTCCTAATTGCATATAAGGCCTCGGGGCAAGGGGCTCATTTATTTCAGGCTCCGTCTATACGTATAGGTCGATCGATGCAAAAATCCAATAGGAGTGCCAATCCAGAGGTACAAGCCTTTTTGATAAATGTTTTTTCGCAGGTTTAAACAATATCTTAATCACAATCACATAAGATTCCATTTTACGCTAATTTATTACGTACAATACCAGTCTATGGCATCAGGCAGGGAAAGCTATAACTTTTAAAAATCCTGAGCCTCTAGGCTGGGGCAGCTGCCTCCTCTTGGCGACGCCCAAGACAATATATATATAATACTCAACTAGAATAATTAGTTTTAAACTAGTTCAAGCTTGGCTAATGACGTACCTATTTGGTCCAGTTCAGGGGGGGGCAATTGCACCCATTGCCTCCCCCCCCTAACTGTATCCGCGCCTGCGCCGGCCGCATGCACGTCTCTGCAGATGTACCTTATCTGCTTGAAAATAAGGTTGGTTTTTCAAAACACATCGCTAAAACCAACTTTATTTTGAAGCCACTATGGTTCATGTACAGCGACGGCCGATACGGCCGCGGTACGAGACGCGTCGCTCTGAAACCAGCCATAGAACCAACCAACATACAACCGCTTGCCTACATGTAATATGTATCGTTGGGCCTACCCATAACACGTTGTTTTTGGGCCTTCGTAGGGCAATGCACGTTGGCCCCATCGCAAGTTGGGCCTTCGTAGGCAAATCCACGTAGGCCATCAGTGTTTGGCCCAACCCGCAAACTGCCCGCCAATTGTATGCATTTGCCAACTAACCAGAGGTATGTGGCCCAACTAAATGCCAACAAAAAATGCTACTAGGGAAGCAGGGAGTACAGCAATAGGTCTGTAGTTGTTGACACTGTTTCTGTCCCCACTCTTAAAGATAGGATGAATAATGGATTTTTTAAATGGTTTGGGAAATTGTCCTAGTTTAAGAGCGAGGTTGCAAATGTATGTAAGTGGCGGAACAATTATAGCAATGTGCTTTTTTAGTAGACCAGTAGAAATTCTATCCCACCCCACAGAGCAGTCGTTACGTAGGGACAGTATAAGATTAGCAACTTCATTTTCGTCCGTTGGTAATAGTGACATAGAGTGTGACAAGCTGTTGTTGATTGCCTGTGTTGCTTCAAGAGTACGTCCAGAGACTATTTTTTCTGCTAGATTTTTACCAATTTCTGCAAAAAATTTGTTAGCCAAGTTAGCAGATTGGAGTGGTGTAGCTGACATATTTAATAATTGAGATGAGCTGTCTTTCCTATTAGTACGATGGGATATTGTGTTGATGGCTGCCCAGATTTTTTTAGTATTAGTGCCTGCGTTGTTAATTTCTTTTTTCTCAAATTCTCGTTTAGTCTTTTTCAGTATCCTGTTGCAGAAGTTTCTGTATCTAGTAAAGGTTGTTTTTAAAATTTCGTTGTCAGGTGACTTTTTAGTTTTTTTATGTAAGTTGTCTCTGTGCCTAATACATCGGAGGAGGCCCGGTGTTAGCCAAGGTTTTAAGATTTTTTTACGATTTGATATTTTAACTATTTTTGAATTAGAATCAATCACCTGCGTAATAAGGCTGATCATCAGTTCTGCAGCTATGTGAGGGTTTTCAGTTCGATAAACTGGTTCAAAGTCAATTTGCTTAACTGCAGCATCTAGTAGGTCATAATTGGTTCGGATAGATGTTTTTTTTTACAGTTATTTTAGGCATTTTCTTGACTAGAAACAGTAAAGTAGTATCGTGATCAGTCAGTGCAGAGTGGGCAACATAAGTTGACGCGGGTAGGGTAGTTTTTAAAATAAAGTGGTCAAGGCAAGCTTGAAGTCGCGTGGGCAAAGTGTGTGCTGGTAGTAGGCCATGTGAGGCAAGTAGATTTAGGTAACTATGTTTGGTTGCGTCAAGACACTGATCATTGATGTTTATGTTTAAATCGCCGGTGATAATTATGTTTTTGTAGTTCGCGATACTCAACAGGATCGTATCAAGTGAGTTAAGAAAGTTGGTAATATCTTTGTTGGCCGGCCGTCGATAAATAGCCAATAGGATAGTGCTCACATCGATTTTTATCTGTAGACAG
The DNA here is from genome assembly GCA_947578425.1 of Eugnorisma glareosa. Classification (NCBI taxonomy): domain Eukaryota; kingdom Metazoa; phylum Arthropoda; class Insecta; order Lepidoptera; family Noctuidae; genus Eugnorisma; species Eugnorisma glareosa. Next base: position 28,774,250 of record OX387957.1, read on the forward strand.
TTAGCGTCTACAATTGATGGTTCTTCCACGGACACGTTCAGATTTTTATTGACATAAACAACAACCCCCTCATTTTGTGTCAGATTGTTATCGGTTTTGAAGTAGTTAAACCCTTGGAGATCTGGAATGCAGCTGGTATTCAGAAGCCAGCATTCCGTCAACGTTATTATGTCCCATTCAACCTTTGTTCTGGCGAGAATAGTGTGTAGCCCTGCCATATTTTTTGTGATACTTCTTATATTTTGGTTAAGGACTTTGAGCGAATGATTACGATTGAGGTTGGGTGGGACACAGTTTTCTAAATCACAGGTGAATGAGTCAGACACAGAGACAGAGTCTATATTGTTTATGTTATTTATTGTATTATCGAATTTTGGTTAATTTTATCAATATTTGCATTTTTTGTGTATTGCTGGGTTTTGGGTAATTCCTTTTAGTAGTACTGCGAGCAAGTAATGTTACTTGGTCGGAGTTTACTGCACAGGCTTTCGTTTCATATGAGTGTTGTGCCTTAAAAACATCCGTAAGTAGTGAAAGAAATGTATAGTATGTATGTGTAAGTAGTATTATTGTAGATGTATTATTATTGTAGGTATAGTATTGTAAGTGTATTTGTAGGTACATAAGTGGGTTAGTAATTAATTTTTGAACATTTGGGACTAACGTTAATAACAGATTGCAGTTCGTAATTGTGTTCAAACATGTATGATAATTTTGTAGGTGTTTGTAAACAGGTAATGTAATAACAGATTTTAACATTGGTACATAACATAATAACAAGTAGAGGAAGACATGTTTAGCGAATATGATATAGCGAGGTAGAATAAATACTAGTCATTTATGACGTAACTTAACCAGGTCTTCTTCAGATTTTATGAGCTGGCTGGGCATCCCTTCTTTTTCACGCACATATACCTTTCCGTTTGCAGTCCAGCATTGTTGATACTCACTGCTTTTTATAAACTCTCTGGAGAGATAGTGCAGACGTTTGGCTGCAGAAGTTAGAGATTCCGATACATAGATCGGTTTCATAGGTCCTGCAGCTTGCAAGTGGGTAGTGTTAAGACGATTGTGTTCATTTTGTTTATTAAAGTTTTTAGTAGACTGCATAAATTTTTCTTTCAGTGAAGCGGATGAGAATTCAACAATAATTGTATCCATTGGGTGTTTCTTGGTTCTTAAACGAAACACATTTTTGACCTCAGATGGCGGCACTGGTTGGTTAATAATAGTACCGAGTTCTTCAACTAACGCAGTCAGGGATTCCTTGGTCTCGGGGTTTGAGGTTGGGATATTTTTTATTTCAATTGTTGCAGCTTTTAGGTTTCTCTCCAGAAAGTCTACCTTCAGTTCCAGTGTTTGTATAATTTTTTGGTTGCCTTTACACTCCGTCTGTAGTTTATTTATTTCTGACATAGCGTCATCATATTTATCGGACAAGAATTGCACAGCGTTTTGAATTTGAGTATTTTGAGTTCGAATCTCATCATTCTGATTTTGAATTTCCGTGTTTTGGGTACGAATTAGGCTGTTTTGAGACCTGATTTCCTCAAGGGCCGAGTATAGGGTGTCAATTTTGTTGTTGTGGTGTGTTTGATCACGGACAAAATCAGAGAACATAGACTTCATCTCATCATCATGGATTCTATGCGTTGTAATTCAATGTTATCACCTCGCTTTCTTTTTCTCTGTGGTTGTTCTATAGTTTCTGTATTGGTACTCGTGGTTAAGTCAGGTTCCGAGTTGTGTAAAGGTGATGATGCAATGTTCCCAGTTGAACTAAACATTTTTGTTATACGGTTTGCTAATAATTATATTTGAGTGTATGTACTCAGGAATAAGCACAACTCAGTAATAAAATTGTCTAGTGTTCCTGGTTTACTGTATGAATGAAGCGCCTTACTCACTCATCACAACATAAACTTAAACTTGTTTACTGCGCGCGAGTATTACACAGCTCTGTTGTCAACACGTTCGTAGATCTTCGGCTCCCGATCACGGCCGAGCGACAGCCGATCGGCGATTGGCGCTCGTCCTTGAGCGACTGTCGAGGACGGACTTTGACCTCGGTGCGCCGCACGTTGGAGTCATTGACAAAAGAATAGCACGATGTATTTCGCAGCCCGTAGTGTTTAAAACTTTGTTTATTGAGTGGTCACTTGACTGAATCGTAATTAGAATCGCGCACTGGATGGATCACACACTTCGCTTCACTGTCAGGTGCAATTAACGGATAAACAATTACTTTCCAACTAGCAAGGAATTATTGTGTACGAGCGCAGTAGATTTGCGTGTTTACGCGTTTGGGCCCGCGGGGGGAATGATCTCATATTTGCTTCGGCATACAGAGATGTTATTTTTACCGATCACTTGTTTAAGGTGGAAGCGTCAAGGTAGCCCGCGAAATTCAAATTTCTTAAGTTTTTGCAATTTGCAGGTCAGTGTCAGGTTGTATGTTGAAGACAACATGAATCGCGCCACTAACACGTATGGAGTTACAGAATTATAATCATTCAAATCATCAATACAACCCTCCAAGTTTATATAGTCTCAAAAAGTGACTTTTTCATGAAATAGCTATTGAATGTGATTATATGAACTTGGAGAGCTGTATTGATGATTTGAATGATTATAATTCTGTAACTCCATACGTGTTACTGGCGCGATTCATATTTTCATCAACATACAACCTGACACTGACCTGCAAATTGCAATAAACGTAAGAAAATTTAAATTTCGCGGGCTACCCTCGCGCATCCACCTTAAAGCATTTTCCCTTTTGGTAGTTGAGAAAAAAGCGATCCATTATAATGTCATTAGGTCTGATTTTTTTACTATTTGTGTAAACTCTTCTCGTACAACAAACCTGCGCTCCATATTTGTTTTTGTTTTAGTCAATTTTACGAGTAATAACTGGCCTTGATTTTCAAAGTCGTTAATTGTTAAAGTGAGTTCACTGCTTCTGCAGGCGCCGCTTATACCGATTGTATTATCAATATCATCTGTGAGAAACATGATTTCTTCATTATTTTTTTTTTTTAGGTACCTGTGTAGATAAAATAACAAGCAGAGATCTTTTACTCCAGAAATGCACGCTTATAGAACGTAAAGAGGTTGGATAGGCGTTGGAGAGTAAAGACTCTCAATTAACGCAATCTGGTCAGGGACTGTTTTTTTTTGTGTTTATGTTCAGCGATATCTTCGCCAATTGTGAACCGATATTGATGATTCTTTTTTTATTTAGAAGCATATTATTTCGCGGTAGTCCGTTTAAATTTGGTGAAGATCTGGTGCTGATCTTCGGAGATAAACAATGGAAACCTTCAATAATAGACAGCTAATCTGCCGTGATTGCTGCAATTGCTTAGATATTTATTGTTTATACAACACCGTAACATCACATCACGTCTGTATGCTCTGAGGGGGTACGCAGATGTGTACAGTACACCCGGATTTCGACAGTTAGATATGTTAAGTTACATTTTATTGGGGATAAGCCTATTAGCATAACATGTACCTATTGTTAACAATGTAAATTAAATGCATAGCAAATATTTGTACAGGATATTACAACAAAAATAGAAAAATAACCGACTTCTGAAGTTAGTTATTTTTCACTTTTTTGTGTTTTTGAAGTCGGTTTTATTTTTTGCAAAAAAGTTTTTTTTTAATGCAAACCTATCTTTATTACATATCAGAGTAAAGGCGTTGGGATCGACGTTTATTTTTAGTGTAAAAGACATCTCCCTACATAGATAAACGTTTATAGCTTATCTTCACTGCTTTAGGGTGGAATTTTTCAACGCCACCGCCACCCTAAATAAGTACTAAGATTTTCGAAAATGCGCTTGCCTCTCTCGGGAATCGAACCGGTTGAATTCCAAAAAGTAACATTCTGCACTTTTATGATATCAATCGATAGGGTCAATCATATCCATGGATCAAATCTCTCTAACAAACATGTCAAATTAAATGAAAGGAAAACAATGAAATCTAAACTTATAAAGTCAGTGGGATACGATAAAGCACTTTTTCGAAAATCTTTGAATGCATATTTATTTGTTTTTAAGAATAAAGGAATGTTTCCTTTATGAGTAAAATATTCTATCTCCAGTATTTAGAGTACTTTCCCTCCAGGTGGTGTTAAAAAATTCCACCCTGTATATCTCTTCGGGGGTTCATTTAAAAATGTTCCCACTTCGTAAGAGGTGAAAACCTTGGATTTTTTGCTCTTGACCCTTCGAGACTGTCATTTCAGAAACGATGTTAGAATAAGGAATCTTTTCAAATCGACATTGTGTTTTACTCTAAGTCCCGTATTACAGAACATGGCTCAATATTCAAGCATTACTTAAAACTATGTAGATTCAAGCCATTTGATTGGTTGAAACTATTTTTAAGTAATGCTTGAGTCTTGGTAGACGTTCTGAAATACGGGCCTTAGTGTCCTCTTGAGCATTGAAAGGTACCTGCTCCATAGCGTAGAAGGCTTTATTTTGCCAGACAGTCCATTGAAGTATGTAAGAAATAGACTTTCGGAAAATGATTTTATTTTCTTATCTGCTCGCCACTTCATAAAGTCATGGTATGTATATGTAGGTATATATCTTTCCTTTTCTGGCAAAAGATTTTCGATAACTGTATTTGCCTCGTCTTTAACAGAATCTAGGGTCAACATTTCAGAATCACTTGAATTCATTTTTTTTTAATAAGATATGATTTCGATACAGCTTACAGAGTTAGTATCCCGCCAAATTATACAGCATTTTTCGCTATTCCTCATAGTTTCGGATTTGGCCATCCACGCCCAAAAAATATATTCGACCAGCTCCAACTCTTGAGCCTCGGTGAAAACTTGTACAAATTTTCCGAGGATTTTCTTTGTAAATCCCTTTTTTATGTGTCTGCAGTGTTGACAAATTAATGCCATTTTCTAGGCAGCTGCATTGACACTGACAGATGGTTTTTTAGATTCTTCCATTGCCAGTTCTATTGGTTTCTCCTCCCATGACGCGTTTCAGTTTTTCTTTTAAAATGAAAAAAAGTTACGTATCTACCAAAAATCTGTCAGGGCAAATCGGGTATCAAGTACCTAGGTACCCGTTTGACGCATACCTGATTTGCCCAAATGTACACTTTCATTTCGAACATTCTTAATCCTTAAAACCAAAGCAACCGATAACGGTTACAAATCACTTCATGGATCTTCAAATACAACAAAATAATATTACCAAACTAGTAATTATGTCCAACAAACAACTAAGAAATAAAAATTCTTTGATAATATTACCAAAAATATTTGATTAAAAATTACCTTGCAACCTCGTGTCCCCGTGTACGAGAGACTGTCTGTGGATTGGACGACGCCCGTGCTAGCTTTCTACATGCATACATTGAAACTTATACGAAAGGCGCGAACTTTAAACACTTGACAGTGTTATAAAATATTTTGCTATTGGACTTTCGTTGATGATAATATAATCTCTATAGCAACATAAATGATAGATGGAGGATGTCTTCAAGGTTCTGGACTGGAGAGGGCTAGGTATCAATGGCGCGTACATCACTCACCTTTGGTTTGCCGACAATATAATGGTCACGGCTGAGACCATGGAGGACCTCAGTACAATGCTCGATGACCTCACTAGAGCGTCCGAAAGAGTGTGTCTTAAAATGAACAAATCAAGATTAAATAATTATGTTGAATGCCCATGTAACACCCACTCTTTCGGACTTGTACACTCGAAGTTGTAGACGATTATGTCTACTTACTTGGGATAAATGGTCCAGCTAGGTAGGTCTAACGTCGAGAAAGAGGTCAACCGTCGAATCCGACTCGGCTGGGCAGCGTACGGAATGCTGCGCGGTATCTTCTCGTCCTACTTACCGCAGTGTCTCAAGACAAAAGTCTATAACCAGTGTGTATTGCCAGTGATTACATAGGGGACCGAAACGTGGTCGCTTACAATGGGCCTCATTCGAAGGCTTAAAGTCACCCAAAGGGCAATGGAGAGGGCTATGCTCGGAGTTACCTTGCGCGATCGAATCAGAAATGAAGATATCCGCAAGAGAACCAAGGTTACTGACGTAGCCCGAAGAATTGCCAAACTGAAGTGGCAGTGGGCAGGGCACATTGCTCGCAGAACGGATGGCCGATGGGGCCGAAAAGTTCTGGAAGACGTTGCGTTGGAAGGCCTCCCACTAGGTGGACCAATGACCTGGGGGCCTAAAATGGCTGCTTTATCAGAATCATAATATGAATCGCATTAAAAATTTCAAATTCTTAAAGAGGTCTTTGTGGTTTATTATCACAAAGTCCATTTTACGAGTTTTAAATTTTAAAAATTAATTAAATTAATAATTTCAAATTATAACATAAACCAACATAAATGTCTATACCAACGTAAATGTAACTATTTGTGAAACTAACGTCAGCAGTAGGTAGATGACATGGAGAGAGCGACTGTCGCAACCCCGTGCAGGGCACGCCACTATAATGGCGGTAAGTCCCCTCTTTGAGGAGTGGCTGGAGAGGCGCCACGGCGCCCTCACCTTCCGCCTGACGCAGGTCCTCACCGGACATGGTTGTTTCGGGAGGTTCCTACACCTAATCGGGCGGGAGGAAACGCCCGGGTGTCACCACTGCGAGGATCGACCGGAGGACACGGTGGAGCACACTGTGCAGGTCTGCTCCGCTTGGGCGGAGCAACGCCGTGTCCTCGTAGCGGCGATCGGCGGCGGCGACCTCTCGCGTCCGGCCCTGGTTCAATCCATGGTCCGGAGCGAGACGGAATGGGACGCCGTCACCTCCTTCTGCGAAGCAGTCATGCTAGCGAAGGAGGTGGCGGGACGTGAGAGGGAGAGAACCTCACGTCCCAGCCGCCGCGGGAGACGCACCGGGCGTCGGGGGCCACGTGGTGGCCCCCGGCCACCGTAGACGCGGGCCTGTGGACGGTGAGCTATGGCCTCCTGCTCAGCCCAGAGCGGGAGGGGTTATTTGATGATTTACCATCGCTAAAAAAAAAAAAAAAAGCAGTAGGTAGATGATTGTGCAATATGTATTGATAAGCACGGATTCTAACCGGAACGTAAGTAATAACCTAGGTACTTCCTTACCTATAAAGGGTGTAACAACCCAAGTAACACAGAAAGCATTCTAACAAACGAATAGCAAACTTGTGTAGAACTGAAGGTCCTTATAAACTCATAAATAAGTTCACCGAGCATCTTGAAGCTTTATATTGGTATTTCAAAACCATTAGGATGCTTTACACTGTATAACGGTTGGATAATAGCATATCAAAATGCTTTTGTATACCCTTTAGTTTTAGTGCAGCAAACCACAACGCAGCTGAACGGCTTTCAGCAGTTTTTAGTGTTTTTGGAATTACAATAGCATTTAAAGTAGTAAATAAATGCTTAATGCCGTTTAACAGCACAAATATGAACCATTATAATGCCACGTAAATCCGCTATACAACTTTCAGCTGTTTTTAGTGCCTTAGGTTCTACAATAGCATTTTTAAGTAGGAAGATAATGCCTAATGCTGTTTAAAAGCTTAAACTTTTACCGTTATAATGCACCGTAAAACCGTTATAGCTTTGAGCTGTCTTAAGTGCCCTTTGTTGTGTAATAGCACTTTTGAGTGGTAAGTAAAAGCCTAGTATTGCTGAACAGCATAAACGTGAATCAATGTAATGCTTGCGTTTTTTAAGATCAACTTAGCTGTGTACAGCTAGCAGCTCTTTAATCAAATATACGTGAGTTATTGTAATGCGTAAAACTGTGTATACATTCATTTTACTGTATTCGTAGAACCTTTTGTCGGACATATTGGAGAAAAGCACATATTAAATGATCAATAAAACAACAGCAAATTTTTAAGGTTGATTTTATTTTCATTACTTCTTGATTTTGAACTATTGTCGTCCAGGGTGCAAACGTGCCTGTGTCATTCGCGTCTGTGTCTGAATGTTCTTCCATGATTGATAATTCAGCTTCGGCAAGCTCATATGTTCAAATATTGTTCATTTTAAAATAGCACTCCTATAATGTCCATTCTTTTTATCGGGCTTGGATTGCTCATCTTTCATTAATTTGTACTGTGTCTTTTTAGGCGGCCACCGCCATTACCATTTTCTTCCCACAAAGACTACCTTGTATTGTTTTTTCCTTTCTCTTTATCGTCTGTTCCATTTTGTACGGCATTGAATGGTTGGTATAAAAATCACTGAAAATAAGAAAACAATATTTTTTAAAAACATCACCCATAAAAAAGATATTATTGCGTTTTCTGAAAAGTTTGGCCATTTTAAAGTGTACAGGTATATTTGATGGCTACTGTACCTGACTACGTACTACACTACACCGGGTATGAAATAAATAACGGTCCTGTCTATAAAATAGTTACGGAAAAATATCTTAATGACGCCTTTTTATCAACCTGGCAACGAATCAAATTGTATAAATTCTGAAATGGGTTTTATTGTTTTGCTCAAGGATCCCCAAAATTGCGTTCAAGTAATGGCACTACTTCAGTCTACATCAAAACTACTGGTATACCGGTGAACCCATATAAACCTACTTTATAGACAATGCCACTACAGTGGTTCATCAAAAGCCTTCTCTCTTGCGTCTGGCTTAATAATGGTTCACGTGTGACTATATAAACAGCTGGCAGCATTAATTAGTCTTGTTAAAGGCTCACCGGGCTGCTATACCCCGACACGATTTTGTAAACATTTTATAACCAAAAAAATTATCATTCGGACCTATTTATGAAAGCAAAAGATCTTTAACATAATGATATAACTTGATTTAATACTGCCCAACCAATACTATTATTTTAATTAAGCAAAATTCGTCCTATACTAGGAATACACAATTGTTTTGATGATTTCACACATATTTTAATATGACATTTTCTATCAAAACCACAAAATATCGAAGGCGCGTGAAAATTTTCAATGAAACTTATACAGACATTTACAGTAAACTACATTGCGAATAATATTTGAAGGCATGAAGTAACAAAAGAGTCAAAAACTTACCCAGTAAATTTTGTTTTGATGCAAACAAATATGGTGTCACTCACTCAGTTTTGACAGTCTTCGTCCATATTATATTCCACGTTAATTGTATTATGACATTTGTACCGTGGTATTAGAGATGTTTTTGCAATGATGTAGGGTTTATTTAAGTTCTAACTGTGAACACTTAAAAAGCTCCAATCATTCTTTTACTACATTCAAATGCTAGTCTAATGCTTTTGTAATGCAAACAACATCTTCATTATCAATAATATTGCTAGTATAATGCTTCTGTAATGCGATTGGTACGTTCTTTGGCCATAATAATGCTAATATAATGCGCCTGTAATGCAACTAAACAACTATTGTGAACCTATTTAGGATCGAAAGCCGTATAATTTGTGCCCAAATAAGCATTACAGTAGCCGTATAAACGTTTGTAATTCTACTATAGAACTGACTCAAAATGCGAAAACGATACAGAAATGCTGTAAGTCGGCCGTTATACTGCTTTGATGTGTTACTTGGGAGACCCTTAACGAAGCCGAAAGGCACTTGTTCTCTCCGTCATTACGATATTTTTTTTGTTCTAGACCATACCTGGGAACCTTCTAGTTAAGGAGATATTGGGGGTCAAAGTTCCAACTTTATCGTCTTTATTTAAGTTTTTTTTTTAAATACATGTTTTTATTGCAAGATTTTTTACTTAAAACACCTCCACGACCCCCGGACTATTCAATGCATCCATCAGCACAGTGTTTTGATAGCGTTAAATTGAGATTTACGGTAAAACGTGAATTTTGACCCCAAAAAAAAGTCGTTTCCCAGCAATAATTTTTGCGTAAAGTTACTTAGTTTGATGAAGTACAGAATGCTTGGTTGACGGCTTCGTGAAGGGTCTTGTTACATCCTGTATTTTAACCAGAACACTACGAATGTATAATATACCTACACTTATCGTACCTACTTACATATGTCTACAAACGGTTATTAGTACCTAGGCAAACAATATTTTATTATCCTACCTTCTGAAATCTATAATGTTCTATTTTGTATGAAACCATGCTTGAAACATTCTAATAAAATTATGATTGCAAGTCGTAGGTTTTATTTTTGTAATCCAAAGTATTTGTAGTCCCCAATAGTCCTTTCCACAACAGGGGTAATCCAAAACATCTCCATAGCTTAAAATTATTAGACCTTAGAGAAACCTTTTACAATTACACTCCAAAAGCTGCTATTTTAAATACTTGTAGAATTGTTACTACTTGGGCATGCAGATAGAACACCAAATAGGATCTCATCACAACACATAAACATCGATAAAACTAACACACCATACGCTGCTTTGCTCTGGTTTCGGCCGGTAAATGTAGCTGAAATCCAGCCTAAGGGCTGAGAAGAAAAAACACTTTCGGAAAATCATATTATTAAATCTTCATTTAGCGATCATTGTGCCGATAGCCGTATCAGCCCATGGCTTTATTGCCAAGAGCCTCGATCAATACTTGAGGAGGCTCTCGTTAAGCAGCTGGATCAAGGGCTTGATCCAGAAAGCGGTATTCCTGGACACAGCTCGTATTGTTCCGATACCAGTGGACTACTATTTTTAGGGTTCCGTAAAAAAAATAAAAAAAGCGGAACCCTATATCCTATAAGGGTTCCGTTGTTTCACTCATGCGTCTGTCTGTCTGTCCGTCCGTCTGTCATAGCCAATTTGCCCCGAATCTACTGGACCAAATCAGGTGAAATTTGCTAGTGATCGATTATTCGAGGACGATCAATAGATATAATGTGCTCGATGCTTATCCATGACCTAAAATTAAATTAATCATTTTTCATTTTTTTGTCAAATCGATGTAAAAAGTGCGTACCACCAGATCCATAAATTAAAAATAGAACAAAAGTACACCGCTTTTGAAGCTTGTGGTAAACTATACGAATTCACACTTATTCCATTTGGCGTCACTAACGGGGTAGCCGCGTTTCAGCGTACTTTAGAATTTATTATTGCAAACGAAAATTTAGAAGGAACCGCGTACCTTGATGAAGTCATTGTTTGTGGAGGAACAAAAGAAGAACACGATAGAAACCTGCGTGATTTCTTACAGGCGACTGAGAAATATAAACATACCTAGCTTAAATAAGGATAAATGTACTTTCTGCGCAGAGACAATCTCTTAGGCCACACAATAAGCGACCAGACCATCAGACTATCAGACCAGGGGGTCTAAAATGGCTGCTTTTTCAGAATCCTAATATGAATCACGTTAAAAATGTAAAACTCTTAAAATGGACTTTGTGATCATAACCATTAGAGCCAATTTTAAATTTTTAACGTGATTCATAATATGATTCTGATAAAGCAGCCATTTTAAGCCCCCAGATAAATCAAGGGTTCAACCTTTATTAGATGTACCTGTTCATGGGTTAAGAATTTCTCACATAAAATAAGGCCTTTGATTGCAGTAACCAGTTTTCCACTAACTAAGGAAACAATTTTTCATATCAACGCTCTTAAAACTGAATTAGCAGAGTTGAGTCTTAACACGATCGATTATAATGCTACATTTACGGTCGAAACAGACTCCTCGGAATTTGCAATTGGGCCTATTTTATCACAAAATGAACGACCTGTAGCCTATTTTTCACTTCATTATCTGCACCCGAAAGACGTCATTCATCAATTGAAAAAGAAGCTTGCGCCATCGTAGAAGCGCTCCGTAAATGGCGACATCTACTTTCTGGAAAGCATTTCATCTTAATAACTGATTAACAGTCTGTTGCTTTTATGCTCTCTCATCACGCAAGTAAAATAAAAAATGAAAAAATAGAAAGATGGAGACTCGAACTTCCTTGTTTTAAATATGACGTCGTATACAGGCCCGAAAAACTCAATTCGGCGGCGGACGGTCTATCTCGTGTTTGTGCTCACATAAATACACATCATAATTTAGCTAATCTGCCCAACGGTCTTGGACATCCCGGTATCACGAGAATGACACACTGGGTTAGAACCAAGAATTTGCCGTATTCCGTCAATGATATTGAAGCTGTAACGTCATCATGATATATACGAGTAGGTATGTGCTGAAACCCACACGACACGACACCACCACCCACCCACCCCACGATTAAACCCACGATTAACCACCACGATTTTTTGCCCACGATTTAATAAAAACCAAGGAAGTCTTATATAAGTAACGGCACCCTTTGAACGTCTGAGCATTGATTTTAGGGGACCAATACCAACAAATACGAAGAATAAAATATATAAACTAACTATAATTGATGAATATTCAAGATTTCCGTTTGCCTACCCCTGTTCAGACGTGTCAGCAGAGTCTGTAATAAACAGCCCTAAGGACCTTTTCTTTATGTTTGGAACCCCACTTTTTATTCATTCTGATCGAGGATCTGCGTTTATGTCAGAACGTGTCCAACAATTCTTGCTGTCTCTGGGAATTGCTTCCACCCGGACTACTCCCTACAACCCGCAAGAGAACGGACAGGTGGAGCACCTGAATGGTACTTTATGGAGGACTGTATAACTTTTTCTTAAATCAAAAAACTTGGATGTAGCTCACTGGGAGAAGGTCCTTCATGAGTCTCTCCATGCAATTCGGTCATTGTTGTGTATATCCACGAACACTACTCCTCATGAACGGTTATTCTACTACCCACGACGGTCAATGAATGGCCAATCAATCCCATCATGGCTTTCAACCTCTAGTACCGTCCTCTTGAGAAAGAATGTTCGACAGTCAAAATATGAATATTCATTTATAAGATATTTTGACGGTAGGGAATCTACCGTTTCAAATAATCAATTAGCTCCTCTATCTAATGACGAAGCAGGAATCTGTGATGAAGCAACTACAGGCATAGAAGCTACTCAGCGAGAGTGAGACTCCTCAAGAATCTGAGCTTGCTCAAAGCCAACAAGAGGTGGCCCGGGAAGAACCTGACATAGACGAGAAGCGCCACTCAAGCAGGTCCCGGAAACCGCCGGGCAACTTGAGAGACTATGTTTGTGAGATATAAAAACCCTGCTGGGAAGAATGACATAGATTTATATCAGTATGGTAATGCCATAACATTGTCAATGTGTCATAGTCTAGTTTCATATAATTGAGCTAATTTCTTTAAGTAGAATAAAGCCTTTTAGTTTCCGAAAGGCTTTGCGTTTTCTTTAAATCAACAGCTGTCTGTCAGCTGAAAACGATCCTCCATAAGGATGAAAAGTTTTACTTCCAACTCGCTCCTCAGGCAACTTCAGACCTACTTTCCGAGTATGAGTAATGAAAAACCAGATTTTCCTCAATTATGTAAACGTCATCACAGTAGGTACCTACGCACTTAACTCCCATTTCTAAAGATTTCCATCCTCTCACAATTACGTATGTACTTAAGTTGCTTCTAATTTTATATCCACAATAGACTTAACTAAGACAATAAGTATTTTATTTCGGGAAAAAAGGTTTTCGTTAAGTGCTGCAAACCTGCTAAATGCGTCATGACCGCGCCACGCGACTCCGAGTCAGTAAACGTTCGTAAGTGTTGCTGTCTCGCTCGTCGGCCTCGTGCGGTTTGGAATAATCCAAGAAAGAGAACTCAACCTACTCCATCATAGTCAGTGCACGTGTTTTTGAGCGTGAACCTTAGTGATGTTCATTCTTTATTTACTTACGGTCATATCGATAGTGATAAACAGGATCGTTTTGATTTACTGGATTTAGGAAAGACTTAGTAAATTCGCGAAACTTCACAAACTTAATGTGGAAGCGCAAGGGTAGCCCGCGAAATTTAAATTTTCTTACGTTTATTGCAATTTACAGGTCAGTGTCAGGTTGTAGGTTGATGAAAATATGAATCGAGCCAGTAACACGTATGGAGTTACAGAATTATAATCATTCAAATCATCAATACAACCCTCTAAGTCCATTTAAGTAATCCCATTGAGTGACTTTTTCATGAAACAGTTATTACGACGTAAGAAAATAAAATTTTGCGGGTTAGCTTTGCGCTTCCACCTTAAACATAACAACTTTATAAATAGTGTGAAATTTAAAAATAGTTAAGTAAATCTTCTGTATTATTATGTTTGTATTTTGAAATAATTATGTGTGTTGGAGTTTGTAAATTACAAACTCCAACATACATAATTATTTCACACTATAAAGTTTTTGTGTCTTTTTTCCAGCAAAATTTAAATTTATGTATTACAGGGGCGACATCTTCAAATTTAACAAGCCCCTTTAATTATAGAGAAAAATACTATTATAAAAAAATTGTTTTCGACACGGTTGTGAATGTTATTAAAACTAAACTGTCTGGTGTTTTTTCAGTTCATTTAGATTCCATCGTTTTAATATTTACGTATATCTACTGTTTTTAAAGTTCTAATTCATGTCAAAGTTAAAAAAGAACAATCCGCCTAGCCTTTTTCCCAAACTATGCTGGTTTTTTTTTTGTTATTCTTATTAAGTACCTACGAAAATATTCTATCGATAACCGACAGTCCCAATCACTAATGATGATTCTTAAATCGGCAAAGGGATGTTCCACTGTTTTCGACTAGATTTTTCTTCCGATTATTTATTCGAATCGAATAATCGTGGTTTAAATGAAATGATTATGTTGTGTTTTATCTATTTGTCCATTATTTTTTTTATGAAAGAACGAAACTTCTTGTTCTCAGCCTGGCAGCATAGAAGAGTATTATTATGGTAAAGTGTGAACAAATGTAGAAGTTTTGATGTGTTTCGACCATTCGGAAAATTATTATTATTCGGATATTGAACCAGCGTAACAATGAGGGCTATCGTTTTTCAGCTCACCAGATGGCGCGACTGTTGATTAAGGTCCTGTCAACGATTCTACTTTTTAATCTAAAGTGTTATTTTATTACGTATAACAACATAGTGTAATCTTCAGATACATATTTACAATATTCGATATAAAATTAGCAAGCATGAAACATTTAAAAATAATTTTACCTCCAAGTACTAATAAATAAACTCCTAAGTTGCTATTTAAAATCTTCAAGTCATTATTCATCAGGAATGCCTCAATCTAGACCACAATCGTGAATGTTATTAAAAATACGTGGTAAAAAAGCACACAACGCGTGAAGTTTCTACGACATCTGACATTTCGGTGCCCCCTCGCTACACCAGTGCCTCTAGCGGCGAATTCATACGCGATAGCCCCCATTGTATTCTCTTATTAGTTGCTAATTTGCTATTAAACAACCCATAGTGTAGTGACGTTTAAATAAAAATGCATAGCAAATATTTGTATATAAAGGATATTACGACTAAAAACACAAAATAAAAAAACTTTTTTGCAAAAAATGAAACCAAGTTCAAAAACACAAAAGGTGAGAAATAACTTTAGCTTCAGAAGTCGATGACAACCTGAATCAAACAAAAATTACTGACTTTTGTAGCTAAAGTTATTTTTCTCTTTTTTGTGTTTTTGAAGACAGTTTCATTCTTTGTTATTATTATTTTTTACATTTTATTCTTTTTGAAAACTCTATAAGTTTGATTCAAAATTTTCGATTCTCGAATAAATTTAAAATCGTTTTTGTTTGATTACTGTTGCCTTTATTCCTAACAACCTCACGTTTTGAGTGGCGCATCACTATGCTCAACAGCGCTACGGCTAAACGTTTTTCACGAACTGTCTCGTAAACGTAATTCATACTTGTCTCGATTAGCTGTTAAACTTATTGGTCGCTCGTCAATATTGTTGAAAAGATGTTAAGTGCGTTGTGATTGAATACGAAAATAATCTTCGTGTATAAAACAGTTAAAAAGTGGATCGCTTTAGTTACGGACTTCTTAACTTGAGAAGAAGTAACTGTCAAGTCAAGATATTAATAAACTTTAAAAAAGAACAGACTTTCATCTTTGGTGTTAATTGGTAAGTTCTAAACAAAAGTCTTTAGTAAATACCTATTTGTTATTCTGAGGTACTTGCATTAGAAATTTTCAAGTTAATTGAGATTCTACATCCAGGTATAAGTAGAATAAATACATACGTGTAGGTACTTAAATGTATGTCCTGTGCATATTACGCATGCATTTAATAATTGTTCCCGTGTGTCTCAAGTTAGGTGAGGTACATTTTGATTATTCTATCTAGAAACGTGTGCCCTTGATAATGTTGATGCTGTTACAAGAGTAATACCTACTTTACCTAACTAGAACTCGTATCATAATGGATGTCACCAAGTCGGTGAACTCTTGACAAAATTGTATCATCCCCTTTTTTATGATTTGCCCAACTGGGTAATTGATCCCAAGACCTTATGCTTAGCAGTAGCGCTTGCGAACACTAGATTAACAAGACAGTTCAGAATCTTCATAAATGTCACTATAAAATTGTCCCCTAAGATGACCCACTGACCGTCAATTGTGTGGAATTCTATCTAATTAGACTACAAGTTTAGTTTTCAGATATTGTCGTTGAAGTTCTAACACAGGATAAGGCAAAAATAGCAATTCTAAAGGAGATTGAAAAAACTGCATAATTATACCATGTAATGGTACAATACCATTTTATAATTTGTGTTTACTTCTTTATTAGAAAGAGACATTGCTTGTTGCTGTGATTTGCTGAAACAATTGTACACGTGCACTTGCACACGGCATCAAAAACGAAATGTCAAAACTGCTTAAAATGACTTAAGCGGTGTTAGAAGTTCAACAACAATATACAACAGTTCCTAAACAATTAGGTATCACCATTCTCCTTATATTTCTTGCTATATTACTCACTGCTATGTAAGTCAAAGTTAATTCTATCAGTCTATTTATGTTTTAGTCTTGTGAAAGAACCTGTATTATTATTCTATCACTATATTTTCATTGCAAAACTGCTTTTATGAGAATATTGTGAATCAGTTCCAAGTTAACAACTAAACCAAATGTTACTTTAGTGCTGCTCATAAGTTTTTTTTCATCCAAAAGTTGTGGTTGTGCCCATGCGAACGGTGTGTTGAAAAAATGTACTGCGAATGTGTCATTTCAAATTCAAAATGATATTGTGCCCTTGCATTTCTTTTTATCAATTTTTATGTAAAGTTGTCTCACTTACCTACATATATTTTTTTTTTCTTTTAACAGTCTTGAAATAAATGCAACATGGACAACTTAGACGATTCAGAAAACAATGCAAAAATTTCAGATTCTGTATACTCAAACAGTTGCAGCAACAGTCAGTCCAGAAGAAGGTAAGCAAAAACCATCAACAAAGTCTGAAGTGAATAAAGGGCTTGGAAGATTTTTGTATGAAGCCTGGCCGGCCTAACTTATTTTAATTTTCTTTCAAAGTTGCGGTCACGCATTAAACCTATATTAACCGATAGCTGGTATCAATACAAACTAGTTTTGTATGAGACGAAATGTCACATTCTGAGATATGAGCTATCAAATTTAACATTCAAAGTTAACATTCAAACGCAAACTCGAAGCATTTCTTTCAAGTAGACCATAACAGGCACTTTTGAATGTCAGAAAAACAAAGGCGAAGCTACAGTCAATATAACTTGTGAAAGTACTGTAGTTGCCCATTCCAAAGCATAGATCTCTATGGAGAAGAATGGGCAAGAAACTCAATGGACACTCTTTTCAATCAAAATTTTGTTACAAGGTCTTGGTTACATCATTCATCAGATTATACATATATTAGGTTGGGGAAAAAGTCTTTTCGCATTATAGTGTGTATGAACTTGTAATAAAATCTCTTTGGCTATACTATTTGTATCTGGCTGGTTTTGGTATCATTGAAAGTTTACATTTTGAAGAACATAATTCCAAATTCAAATTAGGAAAATGTGTGATTTTAGATTGAATCTAATGAAGAAATTCGATACATTTTAAAATTTTACTACAAAAAAGGTAAAAAAGCAAGGCAAGCCGCGAAAAAAATTTGCGATGTTTATGGACCTAGTGCAGTGTCTGTGAGAGTAGCACAAATTTGGTTTAAGCGTTTTCAATCCGGAAATTTTGATGTCAAAGATGCACGTCGCTCTGGTCGCCCTATTACGGATAAAATGGATGCCATTTTTGAAAAAGTGGAGCAAGATCGGCATATCAGTAGTTACGACGTAGCTGAAGAACTGGGAATTGACCACAAAACAGTTTTGGCGCATTTGAAAAAAACAGGGTACACAAAAAAACTCGATATTTGGGTACCTCACGAGCTCACTGAAAGAAACCTAATGAACCGTGTACTCATTTGTGATTCTTTATTACGACGTAATGAAACCGAACCTTTTTTGAAGAAGCTGATAACTGGTGATGAAAAGTGGATCACGTACGACAAGAACGTGCGAAAAAGGGCGTGGTCAAAGGCCGGTCAGGCTTCACAGACTGCAGCGAAACCCGGGTTAACTCGCAACAAGGTGATGCTGTGCGTGTGGTGGGATTGGAAGGGCATTATTCATTATGAGCTGTTACCACCAGGCAGGACCATCGATTCTGAACTCTACTGCGAACAACTGATGAGATTAAAGCAAGAAGTTGAGAGAAAGCGGCCGGAATTAATCAACAGAAGGGGTGTGGTTTTTCATCATGATAACGCTAGACCTCACACATCTTTAGCCACTCCGCAAAAATTAAGAGAATTTGGCTGGGAGGTGTTAATGCATCCGCAGTATAGTCCTGACCTTGCACCTTCAGATTTCCACCTGTTTCGGTCTCTTCAGAATTCTTTAGGCAGTGTCAGGTTAACATCACGAGAGGGCTGCCAAAACCACTTGTCGCGGTATTTTGATCAGAAGTCCCAAAATTTCTATAGCAATGGGATCATGTCCCTACCTACAAGATGGCAAAAAGTTATCGAACAAAATGGTACCTACATACTTTAGTTAAATGTAAATAAACTATATTAAAAAATGTTTTGAATTTTCTTAAAAAATGCGATGAAACTTTTTCCCCAACCTATTATGTCAGAACGATGTAGAAAGACGTGCACATTAAGGGCTCATTTATGGACAAGCGGCACGTTGAGCGGCGCGGCCCGCTTTAAATTCAAACATATGGAAATGTATGAAAGCGTTTACGGAGAAGCGATTTTACGGGCGTTTGCTTGTACTGCATGCGTGCCCGCGGCGGGGAACGCGACGGTCCCCGCGGCGGCGCCCGCGGCTGGGAACGCGGCGGTGCCCTCGGCGGCACACGCGCTTATAGTCCGGGAGGTAGCGTTGCAAATGAAAAAGTCATAGTAAGCCGGCTGAAATTGC
Organism: Eugnorisma glareosa; assembly: GCA_947578425.1. NCBI lineage: Eukaryota > Metazoa > Arthropoda > Insecta > Lepidoptera > Noctuidae > Eugnorisma > Eugnorisma glareosa. Next base: position 28,793,538 of record OX387957.1, read on the forward strand.
CGGCTGTCTCTTATTAGTCATATAAGATCAACTATCTATGTCAATTTCAGCCGGCTTACTATGACTTTTTCATTTGCAACGCTACCTCCCGGACTATAAGCGCGTGTACCGCCGCGTGTACCGCAGCGGGCGACGGGCGGGCGACGCGGCGGCAAACGCGGCTGCCACCATGCGCCGCGTCTCCGTAAACAACATAGTACATTGCCATATGTTTGTGTTTGGGCGTGCATTAACGCGGGCCGCTGCACGCGCCGCCTCTCCGTAAACGGAAAAAAAGCTCAACGCGCTGCAGGCCGCGCCGCGTAACACGCCGCCCAACGCGCCGCTTCTCCGAAAATGAGCACTAAGAGTGTCCAGAGTAAAAGATTATAATTATCATCAATTTAAAAACAAAGTAGTTAAAATAAACCGTGGTTGCTAAGAGATGACCAGTCGCAACTGACAGCGCCCGTTCACGAACATGACGGATGGATCAGCCCCATTCAGCTCAACCATATTGAAGGGAACTAAACGACCCGACACACCCGCCACCATCAGCGAGACATTTGAGTGAGCCTGACATTCTCTCAGCCACCAGGGCACATTCGAGTCAATGAAGGATAACTAAATGTAGATGGTAGCTTTACAGTACAGACATTCACTGATGGCATCTTCAGTCCTCGCAGAAGGACGCTACCGCCTCCCATGCCCCGCTGCTGGCGACCATGGCCTTGGCCACGGCCGGCAAGGAGAGGTCTGCCCCGATTGCTGCTGCGAGAGCACGGCGCTGCACCACAATGCTCGAGGGTGTGAAGCGGTGTGTCCTCGCTGCAGCCGCACTGGTGTCACGGGAGTCGCCTCCCGTCTAGCCACTTTGTGCAGATTTTTGCCAAAGCGGTCATACCCTGACAATACCTGCACCAGACGGAAAGATAACGTCCCGTGTGGCTGCCGTGTCCACGGAACCGATCGGCTGGATGGCCCCCACGGTCCAATGACCAGCACTGGGCGTCTCCAACCTCACCTTCCATTCGCTCAGCGTATGGGTTTGAGCCGCCCTCCATCTCATGACCACTTAAGGCGGCGGGCGCCTGGCACTTTCCGCCTGCAGGTCTGCGCCACGTCGGTAGAGTTCGGCGACCACCCGCGCCTCCAGATCCCACGGGCACGCTTCCGCTGATATGGTGCGGTATCCGCGTATGACCATGGCTGCCGCACTCGTGACTTTCTCTGGCCTCCGCAGTAGAGCCTTCTCCGGGCAGACAGGCTCGCTTCGCTCGCTCTTCCATCCTATGCCACTCAATATATGATTGACCCTATCGATTAATGTCATAAAGGTACAGGATGTTTTTTTTCGAATTTTAGTTGCTTCGATTCCCGAGTGTAGCAAGTGAATTTTCGAGAATCTTTGAGTGCTGATTTGTTTCTTTTTAAAAATAAAGGAATGTTTTCTTTGAGTAAAATTGCTATCTCCAGTATTTAGAGTACTTTCCCTCCAGGTGAGGTTGAAAAATTCCATCCTGTATAAATAAGTAATAATAAAATAAACCCTGTATAAAAGCCGAGCCAAAATATTTGTTTTTTCAATTAGAAATGGGTATAAAATGTTCACCCATCCCTTCCAAGATAAAGAAATGGAAGCCTTCAAAACTTTCAAGTTCCAAATGCCATTGTTGGAATTTTCGGCTTATTTTCGACTCGTCACTGTTCCACGATTAAGATTAAGATTAAATTGTCCAAACAAATTTACGAAGTCTAAAATTGTGTTCCAAGCATTTCCCTCTATACCTTTTTTTGAGCATTTGTTGCCTGGCCTAAGTAAGGGTTATGATTAACTACCTAGTTAGGCCTTCTGGTATTCGTAAAGTATTTTGTTTCAGAACTGTAAAAAGTACTAGCATGAATTCAAGGTGGTTTATGAACAGTTCTAAATCTTTTTTACTACTCAGGTCTTGTGGTATTTGTAGTTTTTTTTTCAGAACTGCAAAATGTACTTGTCTGCCATGAATTCAATATGGTATTTTAATAGTTCCGGAAAACAACTTACCACAACCAGTATATTTTTTTTAGGAAACTTCTTTTAATAATTCGCCATGACGGTACATTGTCAATACATCTATGAATACTAGAATTAGGGACCAATTAGTTCAGCCAGGTTTCAGACTCGCTAAAGTAGACTCATCTTTTAAGGAGTACTGTTTGAGATAGCTAGATATAGCTGACAGAATACGTAAGATTAGCTCCTTCTTATTTAAGACAACCTGGTATTCATAGGCGTGAGTAGTTTTCTTGAATTTAAGTAAAATAAATGTTAGGTATCGGATGCGGTTAGCTCCTACTTATTTATGACAGCCTGGTACTTTATAGGCGCGATACTATTCTATACTGACACTTTTTTTTTTACTTTAGGATTGTTGTAAATAAATTGATTTAAAAGTCATACTATATTTTACTTACTAACTGTACTTTTTGACACGCATACTGATGACGAATCGGGACTTGTATGGAAAAAAAATTGGTGACCAATCGGAACAGTGACGAGTCGGGCTTAGGCCAACGAATTGGCTTTCCTAAAAAAAAACAACTTTTGGGTATAATTTCACCGAATCCACAGAGGCTTTGTTTGTGTTTTTTACAAAGAAAGGGGGACAAGGGGAATTTATTGAAAAGCGAAAGCCGTACATGTGCTCCGAACTTTCTTAAAAATTTGTGGAAAACGTAAACCTCATTACTCGACTAGGCTCCTCCGGGGGCGGATCTAAGCAGTTCTTATATTGAAAAACGAGCTTCATATAGTATAATATTAAGATGTTTTCGTTTCCGTATCCATCGACGTTTAATAAATTCTGTACTTATTATTTTAGCCATAGTTCCAAGTCAACACACTCTGGAAGCAATTCCAGTGGCAGCAGTGGCTATGGCGGAAAACCCTCAACTTCTGGAAGCAGGTCAGTAATTTTTAACAGCAGCAATATCCAAGTTTTGACATGCCTTAGGCGCGTCGCTCACAAGAACTAATGCAGAGGCGGCGTCAAAGCGCGGGCGCAGAATGTGAAGGAGCCAGCGCTTCGACTCCACGTAGAGACTATCCTCGGCCGTGCCGCGACGTCGCCTCGACTTACCAGTGAGCGACCCGCCTTAGGTCTTGTGAATAGTAAGCAACTATGTATTACCTAGTTCTAATTATTTATTTCACTTATTTTTCCTTACCTTTACTGCGGTGAATGGAGATCATCTGTTTACTGAATAGTTTTTCCTTTATTATATTTCTTGCTGATGAACCTGGCAATTTTCTCTAGACAAGCACCATAACCCTTTTTACCCCTAAAATATCTTGTTAAGAGTAAGTATGCCATAAGAAAAGCAACATATTGCCCAACACATACAGGCTTGAATCAAAATCTTTCTGTGTATACATGAAATGCAGAGAATTCCAAGGCATTGAAGTATTAAGTATGACTAAAAAGATAGAAGATTAAAACTCTTACTCAGATAATTCTGATAAAAGCTGAAAATAAAATATTAAAAAAACCTTTACAAGATCAGTGTTTTTGTGACAAGTTTTTGTTTTTTCTTTGTGTTAGACGTATATTCAATAAATTTGTATATGTTTCTGCCAGCACCACCCTGCTACCACCCAAAAAAGAGAAAGAACCAAAGAAAAAGAAGCTTCTACCCCAGATTGAGACTTTGGTTCCCGATATAGTAGTGGAGGAGGTCAGGGTGCCTGAACCAGTTCCCACATTTGATGTCCCGAAAGAAGAAAAGCTAGATGGTGGGTACCATTCTACTGAGCTTTATGTAAAGTTTTTTTTTTAGATTTTTGTCAGCTATGGCTTCAGTCGTCTCTTTTGCGACAACGTCGAATGTTTTTGACATTCTTGATCTCTAGATCTCATAGTATCCATTACATAAAAGAGTAAGCAGAGTATCACTTTCGCAGTTGTTTCTTCGAATTTCCTTTTACCTACAGAGTGTTAACATGACATAGTGCATATAGAGTAGCTACTTAATCAATTTTGGCTGCAGGAAAACGGTTTTAGGACACCATAATAATATTTCCAGTTATTTCCAGACTTTCAATCATCCACATAAACGACAAGTCTGTTTCTAGAAAGTTCAATATAATCTGATCACAATTAATCACTAAATTAAAATTAAGTATGTTCTCTTATGAACGGTTTTACTGCTGAGGCCACAACTAAGTAACTACTAAGGTGCTAGATAGCTAGCTCACTGCGTCTGTGTTTTTAGTTAGTAAGACATAAATTATGAATAATATTTTATTTACTTACGGCGCTCCTTCACAGTGAGCAGTCAGCGTAATGTAACAGTTCAGATTCACTTGTTTCTGTGCAAAGTTGAATCTTGAATTGTTACATATAAGGTGAATGCTCCCGGTGAGGGAGCGCCTTTAAGAAATATTAGGTTTCTTTTATTTATTTACTGTTTTTTAGTAATAGATAACAGTAGTTTACAACGATTTTGACCCAGATATGAAAAACATGTGTTTGCATAGAGGATTTAATGCTTTATGACGGCAACATTTTCAAACATTTTATTTTTAGATAGATTGAAATTATTACAAATTGCAAAGTTGACGCTGTTTTTAATTCTAATCTGTTTCAGTGTCTCTTAAAATAGACCAACAGTAATCTGATCAAATATTTTTATCCCAGAAACCTTGGTTCCTCAACAGCCTAGAATTTTTTAGAGAAAAAGAACATAATTTGCGCCGTTTTCCAACTTTTTATGGGAATAAATTAGGTGTGAGTGTAGAAAATGATGCCAGATCTTAATTGAATTCCTTATTGTGTCTTCATGTCGGTATGTAATGCCGGCCATACACCATGCTTCCTATCGTCCAATCGGCACGACGCTGCCGATTGGATCAGTTAGAACTGACCATGTGTGGGCGTGGATTGCCATGTTAGTTATACTTCACGGCATTCCAGTTTCAATTCTTTTGCCTTGATCATGCCGATTGGAGCGTTATGGCGGTCGGCGATGCTGGTCAGTTCAGTAGAGTCAAGATTTATTTTCATTAACCACTGTTTGCACCATTTTGATCGAACTTTTCTTTTTTTTTGTTTCTTTATCACGAGTAAAATGCCCAAAACGGCTAAATATCGTCGTCTGTCACTGGTGACAATTGGACAGTTTAATCTGATCGTGTATAGTGTATATGGAAGAACTGCCGATTGGATGATAGGAAGCATGGTGTATGGCCGGCATTACGTAACGCGGTCCTTTACTAGTCACATGCAGTTTGACCCATCGTGTTGCTGCACGTGCCGTTCAGCTTTGCGAAACTAAAAACGTGATACCGATTACAAATAAAAGAACTCCACGAACAAATTGAACAAAATGTTGCCTTTATTGAGATGAGAAGAATATGTGCGAACGCGCGAGAGAGGAACCATTTACTTAATTTATTATCATATAGTGTACCATATTCTGACGAATAAATGATTATGATTATGGGCACATAGCTCTGCTAAATAAATAACTTGTTTCCTACAAATAAGTAACGTCCTACTAATAAGTAATGTATGAAGTGTCTATACCTTAATTGACATGAGAACAAGAGTTATTTTGGATAAAAAGGCCGACAAGTTACAATTAAATTACTTTTATCATATATTTTATTAATTCATTAGGGTGCATCCTTATGATTTATTTTAGGAACAGCGAAGAGAACTGTCGTAAAGCTAATGGAAGCCAAGACAGTTGGGTAAAAACAGTGATCAAGTTGAAAAAAAAAACAGAAATAAGTCTTTAGTCTATTGTATTTAGACAGTCATTTTGCGTAGTTATACATCCACATGAAAAAAAGTTTTGCATCGCTTATTCTGCTTAGCAGTCCAATTAAAGTCGCCGCGGTCTTCTTAATTTTTAGAATTATTATTAACTAGCTACTAACCAATGGGGGCTATCGCGTATGAATTCGCCGCTAGAGGCGCTAGTGTAGCGCGGGGGCACCGAAATATCAGATGTCATAGATTGTTCGCGCGTTGAGTGCTGTTTTAACACGTATTTTTATAAATATTAACGATTGTGGTCTAGATTGAGCCATTCCTGAATAATTATGACTTGAAGATTTTAAGTAGCAACTTAGAATTTAATTGTCAGTACTTGGAGGTGAAATGATTTTTTAATGTTTCATGCTTTCTAATTTTAGGGAGAATATTGTTAGTATATGAACCAAAATTTTACACTATGTTGTCATACGTAATAAAATAAACTTTTTATGAAGTTATTAGTACTATAAAGTATAAAATAGAATAACAGACAACTGACAAGACCTTAATCGACAGTGGCGACATCTGGTAAGCTCAAAAACGATAGCCCTCATTAGGTATAGGATGTAATGCAGATTGTATGTAGTTGTTCGGCCAGAAGTTTTATTAAATCGATTATTAATTATCGTTACAGAAGGCCAAGGCGATCGGATATTTTAAACGTCGTGTCAGTTGTTTAATACATTTTGCCCCTCAATATGTTTAGGTTTTACATCGGCCTGGATTTGTAACTCACTGTGCGCAGTGACCATCCTTGTTCACGTGTGAGGTAAAGTATAGACAGGGCATTGTATACCGGGAAATGCATGGTATGTACATGTACAATTTATTCATTTTATATGAGTATTATTCCAGATTATTCGATGTGGTTTCGTTGTTTCTTTTTTTTCAGAATATATATCAATGTTTTTAAACACATGAGTGTATTTTTATCGTCTGTCTGATTTTTGTTGTGCAGTTATCCCGACGCCACCTGTGCAGGCGCAAACAGAAAAAAATGGTGTTGAGAACATGGACATATGTATTCCTGAGCTGTCGACTAAAGTTGAGGTGGGTAGCACTTGTGTAAGTGTTACGTATACAAATACTCGTGAATAGTGTATCTGTGTCAGAGAAGATCTTGGCTCAATGGATAAATAGTAGGTGCATGTCCGACAACGTGACAGCCGTGTCGCGTGCGCACGCGCCTTCTTACGCATAACTAGGTACCGAACAAAGCGACGGCGATGCGAGCCGTGACGTCGACTGCCATTGACGACATACCTGCACGTTTGCCAATAATTACTAACATCTCGTTTGATCACAGTATATTTTGAGAGGTTGAAGATTTGACGCACTGGGCAGCAATATGGTGAGGGTTCGGAGGGATACAATTTTTAAACAGTTTTGGAGAAAATAAGAGGTTTGGGAGAAAGATGGAGAAGGGAAAGTGTAGACTTCTTGAAGACCTGGCAGAAGATCAACTTATATGAAATATCAAATATGATGTGTCTGATGCTAGTTAATTGTTTTAGGTGGTTTCCAGCAACATATCGCAGGCTAACCCTGTTGCTAAGTTTGCAAGCGTTCGCCCTCTCCAAGCTTCTTACTGCTCTGTAAGTGTCTATTTATTTTTTTATCAACATTATGTGGGATCTGCTTTTACAATTTTATGAATGTGGTCTGTGTCGTGGTAAACGTTTCTATATATAGCTGTCTACTGCTGGACATAAAGGGTGTAATAAGACCCTTAACGAGGCTGAAAGGCACTTGTTCTCCCCGTCATTGCGATCATTTTTTTCTAGTTACGGTGATATTGGGGGTCATAGTTCCGACTTTTTCACGAGTTTTTTTTTTGAAATACTTGTTTTTGTTGTAAGATTTTTGGAGATACACCTCCACGATCCCCGTATTATTCAATCCATCCACCAGCACAATGTTTTGAGTGTGTTACATCGAGTTCTACCGTAAAACGTGATTTATCACCCCAAAAAAAAGTCGTTTCTCAGTAATAATTTTTGCGTAAAGCTACGAGAGCTTAAGGAAAATCTCCGTTAAATAAAATTTAAAGGAACATAAAAGAAAGAGGTTTGCGGCAAAAAAAACTTAAAGAAATAAAAGAAGAGTGCTGAGTTCTTAGTTTTGAATTGATTCGTAAATATACCCAAAATCTAAAAAAAAAACGAGGTACCTACTTAGCTACAAATGTACATCGGTCAAGTTGACGACAGCGAAGCGACACTTGCATACTAGCTTAATTTTCTATTTATCCGAAGGTACAAAGTAAGCGGTTCCAAGATATTGGCCGCTACGAGATGCGATGTGAGAACTCGGAACAGTTGCGTTGTAAGGTACGCATCATCTCATTTTCACGTTCACAAATTCACGCAAAATGTAAATAATCACGAAAAGCATATGCATTCCAATTACGCTGTAGATCTTATACATTTGAGTCGCACACACATTCTTTGCCCTAATAAAGTTAAAACAATAGGCAAATGCCCAAACATGACGTACATGATAAGTACTCGAAACGTGTTCGTGTGACGCAGAACGTAGTATCCCTAAAACGGGGAAACGGGGGTTGCGAACTTGTCTTGCGAACGAAAACTTGATAAAACGTGAAACGCAAAAACGTGAAACGCAAAAACGTGAAACGCAACCTGAAAAGACTTTTGCTGACGTACTTGGCAACAACGTCGTAATGTTCTAGGAAATTCTTTGAGAGTATAAGTCGGTTTTGGCCTTTGAACAAACAGTAAGTAACCTCTGAGCGCCAAACGTACGTGCCCTTCCTTAGAATCGATGTGATTTTTTAACGAGTTTCATTAACTGGGTTTCTATTGGGTACTGGTGACGTCTCGAAGAACGTGTTTTCATTGTCGCTTGTTTGTGTAAGCGGGCGTCCATTAATTACGTGAGGCGTTTAAGGGGGGACTCAAATCTCACGGCATCTCACAGAGGGGGAGCGGTACCCGCAAAATCGACTGACCTAATTAATGGACCTAACACAAACATTTAGTTTTGAACTTACGCTATATTTGTTTCTCTTTAAAGGTCGCTCGGTAAGGTACTCGACATAAAATAGTTCTAGTAATTAATATGCTCATACATGTTGTATGAATACAGTGTTATATTGCTCATATACCGTCAAAGTAGTTGCATCTTCAAGTGGCTGCGATAGCCCCGACGCAGTCGATCGGCTTGCATACATTACGATATGGAAACGCACCGGCAATATAATTGACTTCGTACTCGTTTGCAGGACGGATTCTCATGCGTGATCTCGATGCATGATGGGGTTGTCATGTATGCCACAACATCTTTGACGACCGCTCTTGGATTCCCGGTAGATATGTGGATTGGAAGGTCGTTCATCGATTTCGTGCACCCGAGGGTGAGTTTAACTAGTACTGACGTATTATGTTTTACCCCTTGTATTATGTTCTATATAAATCAATGCTAAGTTTAGATATAACGTGTTATCAAGTGGTCTATCTATTTGTATTTGAATAATTGGAATGTGTTCATATTAAAACAAATAAATTAACAATACAAGAGTACTGCAACACTATTGTAGAGAATGCGTTATTGCAACTTATCATAATACTTCATTATTTAATTTACGGCTGATTTTCAATTGTCTGATAACTATTAAGTAAAGAAAAATAAATCAGTTTGGTATAATTTCGACTAGCTGTGCCCAGTGGTTATAAAAATTATAAAAATATTACTTCCCCATTTGAATCGGGTTAACAACACTGAAATAAAAATTCTTTCACAGGACCGCAGCACCTTTGCTTCTCAAATCACGAATGGTTTGGCAGTCCCGAAAATAGCGAATGGTACGCAAGAGAAAGGTAACCAACTTTCTGTATCCATTGTGCCAATTCGCTGCCATTTTGTGTACTATGTTATTTTTTATTGGGAAATAATAAAGCTTCCGAAAAAAACCTTGCTACGATCTGTGGTTGACTGTAATACTAAGCTTGGTTAAAACGAATTACCGAAAAATGTATACAAAAAAACTAAGTTTGCGAAAAACATGTTCTGCTAAAATAATCGTTTTCGCGCTCTGTAACTTAGGATGCAAAAAAATACTAAGTTTCCGCAAACATGTTCTGCTAAAATAATCGTTTTAATGCTCTGTAACTTAGGATGCAAGAGCCAGCAAAGCGAGCTCAGGACTCGGGGCAGCCCGACGCACATTGGTTCAAGGGCGGAAAAAAATCCTTTGTTTCAACCTTATTTAAAATGTCTACAATTTGGTACACACATACTAGAATGTTAGTAGAAACAAGTCCTAAAATTAATACGGATAAATAATTATACAGTATTTAATTATATGATGCCAAAGTAGGGTGATCGAGAATTTACAAATTTCGTGCAAAAAATATTGTTATTTCAAGTATGAATAGAACCAAAATACTATAATTATCAACTTTCATTTTTAGTTTAGTCATAAGTTTATTGTGTGTATTAATAAAATAGTAAACATAATGTTATAATATAATGAATAATTACTTGCTATTACATTTTTAGTGAAGAAGGTCATTTGGAACCTTTTGTTTTCAATCATGAGATCATAACTAATCTCCGTTATCGACCGATACGTAATAATATACTTTCGGAGATTAATTAGACCCTATAGATTAAGAATACATTAGTTTTGGCTGCGATAACCTGCGATCTTGGAAATACCAGGTCCTTAACTAATGACGCTCTGTAATTAAGAAAAAGTGCATTATATTAATAAGTGTTTCTAATGAGGGTAATTAACATTTTATCATATCGTGTAAGTATAAATAGCATTGAATGGTAGTTTTAACTTCACTTACAATTATTTTCTCTTACGATAACAGTGTTATTATAGTGATGGATAGCTTTACTATTGTCTATGCCGATTTAGTGGAAATCATAATATCAAGTAATCGTGAGATACATAAATGCCTCGAAAATTTAAAACTTATGTATCCACAGCTTACAGAAAGTGTTTGGAATCAAGTTTATGAAAAGTTAAGCCGTAATTTTCTACCCGTATTTACAAAAAAGTGGCAAACTGCAGCGAGAAATAAAAATGCTTTTATGGCAAAAAATGAACAGTGGCTGAAAAATATTTTTACCGTTGAGACATCTTCGGTGCAGACTGATGTGGTGAATTGTGACAGTAATGTTCCAGGGCCATCAAAACGCTCTCATAGAGGACGACCAGAAAAATCATTTGATGAATGTTGCGATCGAACAAAGCGATATAAAGTTAAAAGATTGTGTGAAAGCGTTCCTGAAGAAATGATTAAGAAAGCTGCCTCTAAGGTACTCGTACAAGAAGAATCATCGGATACTATCAAGTTTACTCCAGAAAAAGCGTTGGCATTATTACTTGATGCATCACTTTCGAAACATCAATATCAAGTACTGAGAAATGCAGCAAAAAGTATTGGTTGTGATATTTTTCCCGATTATCATAAAGTACTTGAAGTAAAAAGGCAATGCTACCCCACGGATATTGATGTAACGGAAAGCTACGCTTGTGTAAGTTTGCAGTCATTACTGGATCACACAACCAGAAGATTATTTGAAGTAATGTCTGAAGACGACCTTACACAGATTAGTGTAAATTCAACGTTTTTACACAAGTGGGGATGTGACGGATCATCAGGTCATGCTGAGTACAAACAGTCATTTATCGACGAAAATGTGTCAGATTCATATATGTTTTTGACATCATTAGTTCCACTGCGTCTGTATGAAAAGGAAAATAAATCTGTTGTGTATTGGACAAATGCAACTCCTTCTTCTACAAGGTGTTGTCGCCCGGTACAATTCCAATTTCAAAAAGAAACTACAGAATCTACGAAAAATGAAATTGCTAGAATGGAGTCTGAAATAGCAAACTTAAATGAAACTGTTATTAGTTTAAAGGAAAAGACTTACAAAGTCTACCATAAACTTGTGTTCACAATGATAGATGGCAAAATAGCGCAGACAGTTACGGACACATCATCATGTGCAGTGTGTTTTATATGCAAGTCAAAGCCATCAGAAATGAATAACCTTGACCAAGTGCGAAATAAAACTGTGGATACGGAGGCTCTCAAGGTCGGTTTATCCCCGCTTCACACACGGATTAAATTTATGGAATGCATATTACATATTGCGTACAATATGTCATTTACCAGTTGGAGAACGAACGCAACTACCAAACAACAAAAAGATGAAGAGAAGAAAAGAATCCAAAGTGAGCTGTTTCAACGTTTAGGTCTAAAAGTGGATTTTGTAAAGCAAGGAATGGGAACATCTAACGATGGAAATACGTCTAGAAGATTTTTCAATAATGCAGACATTGTAGCTGAAGTCACAAGAGTCGATAAAGAACTTATTCATCGGTTTGGTATAATATTGCAAACAATTAATTCTAGTGCATTAGTTGATTCGGATAAGTTTGGTAGTTATTGTTACGAGACTGCTGAACTATACGTAAGCCTGTACAGCTGGTATAATATGCCAAATACTGTGCATAAAATCTTGCTGCATGGCAAAGAAATAATAAGTGTTGCTGCCTTACCTATTGGGATGTTATCTGAGGAAGCTCAAGAAGCGCGAAATAAAGATTACCGCAATTATAGGTTAGGTCATTCAAGAAAATGTTCTCGTCTATCATGTAATGAAGATGTTATGAATATGCTCTTAGCTACCTCAGATCCCCTTATCAACAGTTTACGTGCAGTACCGAATAAAAAATACTATCCTCTTCACGATGATGCCAAAACTTTATTAGTGGATAGCACCCATCTCTCAATCAATGTCTTCTCTATTTAATATTTAGTTTATTAATATTTATTTATTTAAAAATGCTGATTTAATTATATGAAATTCATGTGAAAAAATTTGATGAATATTTTCATATTAATAAAAAAAAAATACGTGTTATATCTTTCTCTTTGTAAACTGGTACATCCATTATATCATTTTAATAAAGTATTATGAAGAAACGCAACGTCTTTTCATTTAAAAATAATATTTTCCGCATGCCCGTACTACCTGCACCACTGTGCGACGTTAGGGTAAGTTAGGTTACTATAAACCCTGCAGACAGAAATACGAACCCAGTGTAGCGGGACTATGTCGACTACGCCTTATTACATTTTGATATTTATCTTGACGTTGATTTGATTTCTGTTTTATTTATTTTATAGGTTAAAACGTAATTTAAACTGGTGGAAAATATCAAGTGAGCAATTGTTTTTTGGGAATTATCAGTATTTTATTCGGAAGTTTCTTTGGCCTTTCAGTTGTCGCAAAATTAGTATTTAAAGCAGTACATTTCATATTTTGAGTATGCTCATTTTTTTCGGAAGTTTTTTACTAAGTACCCTTTTTTTCTCGTTTATTAGGGGATTACGGTACATAATATATAGATATAATGGTATTTACGTTGACGTGTACCTATAGGAACCTGTATAAATATCGTATTATTTTATATTAGAGTTGTCTTTCATTCATGCTTTGTGTTTTTTTGGGCACAATAGCGAGCTTGTTGGTACCTAGTTGTTGTTAAAGTATTTCTATCACAAACTACACGTTCCTGGTTATTCAATTAAATGATCGGTACATGGATGAAAAAGTGAATGCTGGCAGCGACGGCTACTTACTTCTCTGTATTTTACATAATGTACAGAAAAACAACTTCCTGCAGGAAAAGTTACGCGAAAAATTATATAACCGAGAGGGAGTTATTTCTTAAAACTGTTTCTTGAACTCGTGGTTTTTATATGTTTTCTTCATTCAACGGCCAGCTTTCTCTTTCACGGTATAATTGAAATTCTAAATTGTTGTTTATACGTGTACAAGGTGAAGCTTTCAAGGCTTGGTTCGGTAAATGTAGTTAATTTTAATTATTTTTTGTTATTCAAATTGTTATTAAAATGAAATCTTGTTCTGAATTATTCGGTTTGCCCGAGTATTTTTACAAACCTGAATTATGCCGTTGTTACACTTGGGCACTTAAAAAATGAATCAAGATAGAATTACATGTTTAAATCCATACATAAATATTAAATTGATTGTTGGTAGCAGAGGTAATCTCTGGGAGTACTGATCCGAGAAGAAAAAATCACTCGTAAAAAAAACTATATTATAATTATAACGGGTGCCTTGGGATTCTATTTAATTAAAACAACCTTTTTTGAAAACAGCATCTGTATTTACATGTAAGCCTTGTGTGTAACTAGTCTATGATTGATTTATTTATACCGTGTCGTTGCTCGCCCGTGTTTCTGAAAGCATAATCAATTTACGGTCAAATCTCATGTGAACTATATAAATGGTTGGCGAAAATTTTTAAATTTCCCCAAACGTGCTTGATTTGAGATTTGACAACATTTAATTATGTATTTTGAAATGAGGGATTATTTTATACAGGGTGGCGATTTAATTACCTGCATCCTTCAAGCAGCATCCTTCTACCAACGATTATATTAAACAACTTGCTTAAAGAAAATCATAAAAGACTGGTAAATAGCTATACTTACAACTTCAGTAGAAAAACTGTCTCGCTGCAAAATCGAGTTTCTTTGGAAAAGTGGTTAAATATGACGGATAGACTAACCTCCTTGAAAGGTACAGGTAACTAAATCGCTACCCTGTATTTTTATAAACATTAAAAAAAAAACGTGAGGTACTTATGTATCGTTGTTAGGATTCACATTTCAGTTTATAGTGTCTCTTTTGTCTTCAGTTCATTGCCCACTCATCCCGGTGTCGTCTATGGTTTGTCGTATTCGCCGGTACAGAGGCCTTACAAGCGGCTTCGGCGTTAAAGACAGCGCGGTGGGCTTCATACCGTTCTTACTAAAGTTGACTTTCAAAAATATAAGCGATGAAGAGGGCAAAGTGATCTACTTGGTCATACAGGCTACACCATTTTTCTCAGCCTTTAAAAGTAAGTGTCTTTTCTTAAAGGCTACCGAAAAATTCTAATTAAAAAGCTCCGAAACACGTATGTAATACTGTAATTGACTTATCGCTGAAGAATTTTAAACGCCTGATCTAGCCTTCACGATAAAAGGCGCTACCTATTTGTCACGTTATAGTAACAAGTCTCTCCAGTGACCTATGTACCTAAGTATGTCAGTAAAGATTCAGAAGCAAAACTAATATTTAAGTAAAGATATTTTTCATATTACAAAAAGTAACGTGCATTTTAAACTTACACGAACATTACTTTCCTTAATATATACATATTACATTTACAAAAAACTTTTCTAAAAAAAGTCAATTAATAATGTTTATAATTTTTTCTTAAAGCACCGAATGAAATGTTATTAAAGGCTGTACCGTTTGTGATAAGACACGCGGCCGATGGTCACATTGAGTACGTGGACTCTGAATCTGTTTCGTACCTGGGCTATCTGCCCCAAGACCTGGCTGGCAAGGACGCGTTGATGCTGTACCACCCTGAGGATTTAATGTACTTGCGGCAAGTGTACGACACGATCGTTAAAGAAGGAGGACTGCCGAGGTCCAAGTCTTACAGGTCAGTATCAATT
Organism: Eugnorisma glareosa; assembly: GCA_947578425.1. NCBI lineage: Eukaryota > Metazoa > Arthropoda > Insecta > Lepidoptera > Noctuidae > Eugnorisma > Eugnorisma glareosa. Next base: position 28,808,845 of record OX387957.1, read on the forward strand.
TATTGGTAGGCACTCGATTCTCGGAGGTTAAAATAATTATGTCTCGAGTCTGGCTAGAACTTTCAATTGAATTTATCTTTGAAATGACTTAGATAAGAAATATCAATCCTGTCCAGTTTGCCTTTTTATATTTTTATATTGTTTTTTTTTTTTAATTACCGGCCTTTAGTTGGCAATACTCTTTAGAAAAGCCTTATTGATGGTTCTCGTGGATCAGTGTGGAGATTTATCACGTGGACTTGCCGTTTACGGTGAGTCGTAAGTGCACGTTGTTCGGAAGGTGTTTGTACATCGGCTTCCAACAGCGATTTTATCTTTTCGGTGGTTTCCCCACTCCAGTTTTTATGTTACCTTCGACGTTATCGTGGATACTCGTATAATGCCAGTTTACCTAGGCCAACAACGTTGTCCCTGACCCACATACTTCAATACGTAGTTATAATATAGGGATTTTATATAGATCCTCTTATACAGCGTGTAACAGAAAGGGTATAATCATAAGGAATACTGTGGTACGGACCATCAAACTGAACAACTTTCTCTATGGGACCACCGTCGAAATCGTAAAAAAATAATCAGCTGTCCTATACAAAATTTCAATACCTACTCGACCCAAATGTATGGGACAGCTGATTATTTTTTTACGATTTCGATGTTGGTCCCATAGAGAAAGTTGTTCAGTTTGATGGTCCGTACCACAGTATTCCTTATGATTATACCCTTTCTGTTACACGCTGTATAATATCACTATATTATATATTATATATCAACATCACGCCCGTTAATTCCCAAAGGTTAGGGCAGAGGTGTACCTAATAGTGCACAAACATTTCGTCAGTTATTTTTTAAGTCCCATGTAATGATTCCCATGTAATGAGATTCATAAACTACCAGATTTTTTTGATTTGTGAAGACAGTTTAAGCTTTTACATCATGACCTGAAACGATCTACGGGTGGAAAAAGGGGGCGAACTATCAACCGGGCACAAATCCACGAATCATTTGTATAGGACAAAACTTAATTAGTATATTTTTTTCAGGATGGTAACACAAAATGGCGAGTACATTCGTCTTGAGACCGAGTGGTCGTCGTTTATAAACCCATGGTCTAAGAAACTGGAGTTTGTTATCGGCAAACATCACATTATAGAGGTACCAACACATTTGAATACTCATATTACATATCATTACTTTATCTCGCGACTCCTTTTATACTTACATGATTTTTACTTTCTAGGGGCCAAATAATCCTGATGTGTTTCGTGCTCCGGATCCAGAAAACTCAATGAAAATGTCCGAGGAAGAAAAAAATAAAGCACAAATGCTAAGGGACACCATTATTCGGACAATGAATGAGGCAAGCAAAGTTTATTGTAACAATAATAAACAGCACTTTAATGTTGTAGCTAATGTTAGGACTTTTATTAAGGGAAAATATTTATTTTCGCACCAGTGATTTGTAAGTGAATGCTGCTATTTAATAACGTACACATAAAAATAACGTTTGTTGGATAGCATAATGAGTCCTTAACTGGGAGATAGATTCATAAACAACAGATTTATTTAATTTGTGAAGACAGTTTACGCTTTTAAATCATGACCTGAAACGAGCTACGGGTGGAAAAAGTAGTCCTGATAATTTCAGACTGATTTATTCATCGGTCTGCGAGCATGTTGATGATAACACCTCTTTTACTAGTAATTGTAGTGGTCATCGAGAGGCTAATTACTATGGTCACTAATTCGCCTGCCTAGCAGGATGTTTATGAGTTAGATTCCTCAGGATGGCTCGTTGAAGCTATCGTGAGGATAGTCGATAAGTGCCGGGAGCCGCCAGCACAATTGCCGGTGGCTCTCGGCACTTATCCACTATCACGGGATGACAAATTTTATTAATATAGCTAATGATTTTTTCTCACTTCACTGCTCTTTCTTGTAACAGGATTCTATCAGCCTTTGGGTGGTAAACCTTTGTATCTACCTCTACAATTTGATGTTTAGCTTATTATATGTTGTTCGTGTAATTAATTACGTTTAACTGACAATTAATAACATTATTTCAGTTATATTGCAGTCTAGTTTAAAAAGGCAAACACTTCATATAAAAACTTTTTTCCAAAAGCAATAAGTATTCTTCGAGTTTGAACAGATTAACGTAATTATTGAACTGTATATGCATAATAATAGTGTTTGCTTCATATCTGGTCTAAGACATGTTTGTCTTAGACACGCATCGACGTAATATAGCATGTTATGTAGTGGCCTTACATAGACACTATGTGCAATATTTTAGGTAAAAATTATAATGGTTGTTTCATTTCACAGGTTCTAACTAAGCCAGCGGAATTAGCTAAGCAACAGATGAGCAAACGTTGCCAGGACCTGGCTACCTTCATGGAGAGTTTAATGGAAGAAGCGCCCAAGACTGATGAGGAACTACGGCTGGAAATCTACGACCCAGACCATAGTTACTATGTGAGTTCATATTATGTATCAATCTAGATATCATTATCATACTAATATAACTGAAAGCAGAGCAGCAATGCGGGAAATCATGGCCCTACACTTGAATCTTGAATCTTGACAACAAATTCACAAAACATAGCATAGCCGCATAGCATACTGCTGCTGCTGCTGGTGCATAGCTATGGCATCAAGTCCGCCTCTATACTTTGTGCTTTAACTAAAACGAACTTGCAACTTCATGAAAGATAAGCAGAGATCCGGACCTACAGGAAATGCCATAACTTCCTGTAGTCTTTACTAGATGTGATGTAACGAAATAGTTCCATTCGGATTATAATAGACGATGGTTATCTTAACATTTGGTGTTGTACTCATCTGTTCGCGGCAGCTTTATTTGAGACAGCCAGAGACAAAATCGACTATATTATGAGGATTATGCTCGCGGACTCACCGGCATGGTAGTCGTATATTATACCACGGAAATGTAATACCGGGAAAAAAGTGTAGTGTCTAAAAATCCTATGTTCTAGCCCAGATCATGGTAATTAATTTCGTGTAATCCGTTCAGGCGATGACCAAACGAACAAATTCACTTTCAGATTTATAATATTAGTTTGGATGCATATGTTCTGTTAAGAGTCGCTCAGCTTAGCTTGAATTGTGAGCTGGGTAGACGCTAAACGGAACTGAAAGCCGAATATGTGTTGTAAATTTTCCGAATCGGATTTGCTGAGCTAATCGAATGTGCCGAATGCCGATCCGAACACGTACCACTTATGAACGTCATCGTATGCAGATTGTTTTACTATTTTCACAGTAACTGGAAAATTTGCTATTATAACAATGATTTGTTATGGAAAAAAAAAGAAATTTTACCCATCATTTAACATAGTTTAAAACAATTACGAATCATACCTAAGGAAAACTCACGTTAAAAGTATGTAGGGGTCTAGGTACACGTGACATAATAATCAATCGATAACTTGTCAATTACATCGATGTTGCGTAGAGGCCACGTGACTAGTGGAGTGGCAAACAGAACCCAGGCTAACAGGTAATCGATTGAGTGGGAGTGGAAAACACGTGTTTCTTCGTGGAGCTAGGGGGGATATTATTTCGTTACGTAAACTTAACGTGCTATCATTGTAGTTTTTTACACGATCGCGAATATTGTTTGTATTATTCCTTATTATATGTATAAATAGGTCTTACTTGCGTAGACAATGCAGTTTAGAGCTAGACCACCTACGGTTATTACTTTCAATGTCGTCAATGGTCTTCTGACAGATCCGCTTTGTGCTCGAAGGTTTTTGGACATATTTGTATTTATGCTAGTCACAATTCACATTAGAGCCCATGAAAGAGCAAAACACCAATGCTGTCAACCATTCTGAAAGGCATTCGAATGTGTCTAAAATCGGCTAGGTGGCATCATCATCACGGGTAGTGAATGACATCTTTCTGCATTTACTGTTATTACATTTTGCAACTGAGATGTACATAATACCTTGGCCGGAGGCCCATTTTTTAGTTTATTGTTAGTTTAGTTAAAATCAAATCGAACTCGATTAATTCAAATAAATGGTTTAACATTGATATTATGAACTGCAATTCAACTAGATGATTTTAGTTCCACAACCGTGTTTCATGATTATGAACAATATGAGGTTTTTAAGCTTTTTGCAAATCTAATATTCATTGAATAACTCTAAGCGGAGCGTGACATTGATAGTCGTTCATCACTGACCTAGAGGTCAGTGATATACATGGTGATTGATTTAGGAGCCCGTGCTTCGAGGGCAGATCAATTGTGATATTTTTTTTACTTCCGCCCTTCCTGTAACCAATGCTGCCCTACCTCTAATTCGATTGAGATCTTACACCGGGTTCCCTGATCCAGGCTTTCGAAATTTTCTATTAATTGGGACTGCAGCATACCGAGACTTATATGAGGAGACATATTATGTTATTAGACTTGTGTTACACAAACGTGTTATTAAAAAGCGCCATGATCGCGGGATGACTGGAGAATAATGGATGGTAAATAAATTGTGGGGCTCAGAATAATGGACTGCATCATATCTGAGAATTTGTCTGGTCTTTTGAAACTAATCCTGTAGACTCAAGCCTATGGTTAATACATGTGTTGTTATATTATGTAATCAATTCGCCGCTAGAGGCGCTAGTGTAGCCAGAGGTCACCGAAATGTCAGATGTCATAGAGTGTTCGCGCGTTGCGTGCTTTTTTAACACGTATTTTTACTAATAATCACGATTGTGGATTTAGCCATTCCTGATTAATAACCAAACTTGAAGATTTTAATTAGCAACATAGGATCTTGTTTGTTAGTGCTTAGAGGTAAAATTATTTTTAAATATTTCGTGGTTGCTAAGTATTAGGGAGAATATTGTAAATATGTATCTGAAGTTTGCACTATGTTGTTATACGTAATAAAATAAACTTTTTTTGGAGTTATTGAACATTAAAGTATAAAATAGAATTATTGACAGGACCTTACTCGATAGTGGCGCCATCTGGTGAGCCCAAAAACGATAGCCCTCATTGGCAACGTTATCCGAACATAATGCTTTATCTTACAGGAAAGGGACTCGGTAATGCTTGGAGGCATTTCACCGCATCATGATTATTATGACAGCAAGTCTAGCACCGAAACACCGTTGAGTTACAACCAACTCAACTACAATGACACATTGCAACGGTAAGTTGACTTACGGTCAAACCCGAGGTTTGGCAAATTTACAAACCAGAAGAGCCAACCCCAAGAAAGATCTATACAGTTAAAAACGAATTTAAATAATACTTTGACACGGAAGAGAAATGAAGTATTCATAACCTTAAAATCAGTATCAAACTATGTTTTATATTACTCCCACTAACGGCCGTTTTCAATAACTTACTAACAGTTAACGGAACGTTGCTATCTCAGATAAACAATTAAAGAAACATCAACTGTCAACCCTCCTAGAGACAGATAAGTGACGTGGATAGGATATTCCGGTCAATTCATTACTAACTTTGTTTATAGAAACACCGATAGCTACTAGAGTAAGGCATATTAACTAACCGTTATACTTAAGTAAGTTATAGAAAAAGGCCGTAAGAGTTTAAAAAAATATAACACAAGTATAATAATGTTCCCACTGCTGGGACACAGAGCTCCTCTCTATGAGACAGAATTATACATTTTGAAGAAACCAAGTCCGGGTTTCCTCAAAATGTATAATTATTTTTATATATGTGTTCAGGTATTTCGATAGTCACCATGCTATCTCGTATGAGGGCTCCAATACGGCCAGCGGCGAAAATATTCTCGGACTCACAACGAGACCTGTCACCTATACGTAAGTACGCTTTTGTGTAAGCGATGTTAATTGGATTTTTTGTACAGTGTTTGTTGTCATCACAGAATAATATCTGATCCGGAAGATCACGTAGTCCCCTAGAGATAAACTTAATTATTAGTTTATATAGACAGGAACAACCTTATCGTCTTCATGTGTTATCGGTTTCGACCAATTACCAACTATTATTCTAGTCTTCGGCACTAGTGATTCACCAGTTCATAATTTGGGATCTTTTTTATGTTGTGACAGCGAAGTCTCAAATGTGCTCAAAATTAATCTTTCTACTTAAAATTATCTTACTCATGGAGAGAGAAATAAAGAACGTGAACTGAAAATCAATTTTAAATGGTCCAACTGATACGTTACATGGTTTGATGGTGGTACCTATTAGGGTGCAATCAGACCGCACTCAGACCGACGTCATCTTAATTTACTATTTGGAGATGCATCATACGTATGTGCTAGGGCGACCGCAGTATAGTTGCACCCTTATATTTTACACCATTTTACTTGAATTATAAAACAGTTTAAATTGCATTCTGATTCTAAAAATTATAAAGGTGTGATAAAGTGGTATCATGCTATTGCAGGACTTGTCTATCGCCGATGGCACAGCATTCGAGAGACTCTGGCGAAGTTACCTGTTCGTCGGATTCCAATGGGATGATCATGGTGACCAATAGCCCAATGCCTGGCGGAGATTATCAGCCTATTCGGCTTTCAGAGGCCTTGATTAACAAGTTAGTAAATAGTTGATAATGAACGAAAAACTGCATCCCTTTTAAAGATAAAGTGGCATAATAATATGATAATTGGGTATTATAATGTTACTCCAGTTACTGCACGTATATCTTTCAGGCAGCATGCTTTAGTTAGCGCTACTCCATGCTTTTTAATAACTGTAAATATTTAATGATTTTTGTTGTTATTCAAAATTGTGTTATTTTAAATAACACAGTGTAGCTTCAGTAATAACTTTTCTTATGGATCATTTTAATTTAATAGGCATAACTCTGAGATGGAAAAAGAATTAATGAAGGTGCACAGAGAGACTCGTATAAGCAGTAAAGGAGAAAGAGAGAACACAAATGAAACGTGGAAAAAGAAGAAAGAGCACTTGGCTCGTTGTAATGCGTCCTATCACCCTACCAGTGCTGGAGCTACTGAAATACAGGTAAGAATACATTTTGCTTTAACAGTCTTTTACCAATCCCGAGTGTAACACGGGTAAAAAAAAACTTTCCGTGGTACTACTGGATCGCTTGGTAATTTATTATAACTTCGACGCTTTAGTAAAAAACTAAATTGTATGTCTGCAGACCATGATACAATTAATAGCTTTGTACAGTAGACTTACGAAAACCATAATCGAAGTTACTTGGAATTTTATCTTTTTATATGGTTTTCTACCACGCAACGTCAAAGTTTCTAATTTGTAAAACATAGATGAGTGCAGAAACGGATGTTGTAAATAAAATATGTAAGATCACTACCAAAATAAATTAAAAACCCACCAAGCGCGAGTCGATCTTAGTCGGACTGCACACAGGCTGCCGTAGCACCAAACAATATGATAACAATAATTTTAACGGTCATTCATATGTTTACACTGAATAGCTAAACTAAATTGTTTTTTTTTTCATAGAATGTTTATTAAACAGCAAAGTTGCAGCAATTAGACGAAAAAGTCCCATATCTCAAAAACTAAATATCAAATCTTATTCAAACCAATTTTCGTTGCAAGTTATTTTACGCTCTACAAACTTTCAGAATTTTTCTCCTTTTACTTTTTAAATTAGAGAGGAGTGGACACAATTTTAACGGCTATCTCATCGAAGCGAATATCTCATCAACCGTGGACTAAAAATATAAAGTATTCGAGAAAACTCTATAGCATTTTTAAGAACGAATTATATACGAAGAATATTTTTTCAACCTTCAGTTAAATTTAAGGGGAACCCCTATATTTTTTTATTAGTATTTTCACGTCACTTTTATGTAGCGCTTCATAGAAGACACCTGCCTGATTTTTTATTTATGTACACACAGTAGACACCACAGGAAAATAACATTATATAATATTTGAGTACATCTTGCCAGCACGCGAAAGAAGTACTTAAAAAAAGTAATTTATAAGTTAGATAGAAAAATGTGATAGTAAAATTCCTTTTACTTTGTATCCAGCAACCCCATGGTTTAAAACGTGCATCAAATATGTTGGAAGCGGAAGCGTATCCATACAAGCATCACTGCCCACCCACGAGGCAGGCGCGTCGCAACAAGCGCGCGTTATCGACCGGTGCCGCCGTTACTCAGCCCTCATCGGCGATCACCGCCACTGTTGGTCAGTTGGCTACAGGTATATTAGTAGACGCATGGTAAAAGCATGCAAGCTTAAAATTTTTATCGTAAGATTGTTAACATGTTAAAATGTGGCTTAAGTTTCTGTTTTGTAAACATCATCTTCCTGGCCTTGTCCCATTCTACTTGGGGTCGGCGCAACATGTTTTCTTCTTCCATTCTCCCCTGTCTGACGTCACGGCATCAGTTAGCCCTTTTTCTTTCATATCATTCGTCTGTTTCATATGACATTTGAAGTAGTATTAACTCGTACTTAAAATCGTATCTATAGTTCGATCCGGGATGTGCGACTTACGGCTGTTTTCTATAACTCACTTACGTATAACGGTTAGTTAATATATGCCTTACTCTAGTAGCTATCGGTGTTTCTATAAACAAAGTTAGCAATTAATTGACAGGAATATCCTATTCACGTCACTTCTGTCATCTGTCTCTCAGAGGGTTGACAGTTGATGTTTCTTTAACTGTTTATCTGAGATAGCAACGTTCCGTTAACTGTTAGTAAGTTATTGAAAACGGCCGTTACAGAGGACGTCTAACTATTGAAATCTTTGGTTATACGAGGAGATGGCTACGGCTGTTTATTGAAGTGCTGCACACGATGCCATACGTTTGGTGTAACATCACTGTGTTATTGTTGTCGTAGCAAACCCAAACACTATTAAGGGATGCAGCAACAAATATTGAAACTTTATGAGTGCCATCTTACCCTACCTGCATTCATCTAAGCTTAAAATCATCTCAGCTTGCTATGTCGGTAAGGTTCATGATTCTGTCAAAATATGATAAAGAAGAATTTGTGTGGTACTACTACTAAAAACCCGACAACTGAAAAATCACGTTCTTATTAAAATCGGGGTTATTTTTCGGTTAGTCTATGTTACACGGACCATAAAAACGAATCGAATGACGCCTTATTCTTCAAAATCGGATTAATAGTTTAGGCGCTACGGAGGAACATACATACATACACTGCTAAAATCATAACCCTTCCTTTTGGCTTCGCCGTAGTTGGGTAATAATGACATTTCTATTAGGAGCATGCCTTTATTATGTCAAATATCATATAGATCCATGTTTTCTAGAACATCGTATTCTTACAATAACTAGCGTCGTATTGCGATTACAGAATCCAATCAATGGCCCGCCCCATCTGCGAACAACATGAACACTTTCATACTGGGCGTCGGCATCCCTCAGCAGATGTCTATCATGAGCCCCATGCCTCATCCCATGCAGCCCATGCAGCCTGTGCCAGGTAACTGATCAGTCTAACGACCTTCGACACTAATTATACTAAACCTGACCAAATTGTAATCCATACTAATATGATTGAAAGTAACTGTCGTTCTGTTATCCATTCACGCTTTAAGAGTAGAACAAATTTTAAAATTTAGCACACAGTTACCCTATAACCTGGATTAGAGCATAGTACTTTTTGTCCCAGTAGCATGCTCCTCTGGGATATTTTTGAACTTTTTGACGAAGTTGAGGAAGCCGCGGGCAAAAGTTAGTATTGTGTAAATGTGACACAATCATGTCGAATTAATAAGCGGCCCTCAAGTTGTTAATTCTGGATAAAATATTGAAGACAGTTATTTGCAATCCTTTCGAGTTTTGGAAAGAAAATTTGACATAATATAAGTAACTGAGTTGGCATCAAAAATTTCTATTTATTTCCGACTATGACTGCTCCCGTGGCCTCATAATGACCTGTTGTTGTAAGTTTACCATTTTGACAATACACCTAATGTTACAGGCATGTATCCGATGTATTATGCGCCGGCTGGCCCGCAGGCAATGCCCACTACCTCAGTTCACCACCTACCTTCAAGTAGCCAGCAACAGCAGTTCCAAGCGCCAAGTAAGTGGATATTTAGTTTATGTTTTAGTTGTAGTAAGTAAATATTGATCTGAGAACAGCAAGTCTTGAGGTTGGACTGTCAATGAATAGATCCAAGACCCAGATCATGACCAATAGCACCAAAAGTAGGGTCGCGGTAGACGGGCATTTGTTGCCAAAAATGCTTGGAAGGCCAACTGGTCCCTAAAAGAGCACATGAAGGAAAGTCGTCCCCATAACATTAATAAGAAAACTCATTGACATGTGCATTCTGCCTGACAGTTTTGGAGGGAGAAAAGGGAGGTCTATGCCCAGCAGTTGAACACAAGATAAGCTGTGAAAAAACAATTGATCCTTTCTTAGTTTCGTCAGAACTCGCTGCAATAGAAAAATAAGAGGTAGAATTAATATGATTTAAAACTAGATTTGAAAGGATCTCTAGCATGTCCTCAGAAATGCAAGTGGTCAAATACGCATTTCGCCAGAAAACGCATGTTGACAGAAACTCATCTCGTCCGATTTGCACCACGTTAAAGACTCAGCTCGACAAACACGCAACTTGGCAGATGCGCGTCTCGACAGATACGCAACTCGACAGTCAATTAATAAATAGGATTTATACGCTTGTAGTCATATACATACGCAATTAGTCAAATAAAGTAATCTATTTCGTATTTTATCAACAAGGAAACAATACCTCTAGTAAATAATACGTCTCCACAGTTAATTTCATTAAATTTTTATTTACCCATCTTTGTTGCTTTGAACCATTTGTTTTTGTTACAGTGATGATGTACGGCCAGCCTATGTATGGGACACCCCTAATGTACTCTCCAATGACTCAGCAGGTTTCATACCCTATGCAACAATCCCATAATATGATGACACAGTCCATGCAACAATATAATAATACTATGAACCCCTTGGGGCTGACCAGCAGCAACTATGAAGAGGTACGTCACCAGTTTACCATTTTCACTTTAGACTTGCATAGTTTTATTGCTATACAGATTTAGAAAGGACATCACTTACTTTTTTTATGTTTTTGTAAATAAATCTTTTTGAATGTTTTGTTCACACTCAAAGAGCATTCGTTAGATAGATGCGACTCACAAACAAATGTAGGATAACTTTGATTTTTACTCGAAAGTGTCGCCCGGGTTTATGTCCTTAACAACTAATCTCGTACCGTGCACAATCACTCGTGGTCGTTGTTTGCTTCGCCAGATCGTCCTGTTCAGCACCGACTTCAGTTTTGATCTGAATGTAATAACTACGTGACCAGTAACATTTACTAAACAAATCACAAGCATTTCACTCGACACTGTATCAAAGCAGCTTCATAACTGCAATACTAATATTATTGTTATTTGTCTGTAAGTTCACGAGGTAAACAAGATAATGCACATTTTTTTGACTAATAAAACTCAGTAACTCAATTTATGAGTCACAATGATATGACTCTTTTATAATTCGAACAATACATTTTTTTATTTGTATTTTTTTTAAATAATGGCTTATTCATTAACTTTAAAAGTAATTTAATTCGCCGCGGAGGCGGTAAACTCACCGTTGTTGAATACCTGCACAGGCTTGTAATCCCAGTATAAACTTGAGGTCAAGCAAGGTGCAGGACAGCACGAGGCGCGACAAGAAACTACCAGAATCTCAAGGCATATCTTCAAAAACAGACATCGGCAGCGCAGATAGTCTCTCATCAAATGCGTTGAACCGGGTATGACAATAACATCTAAGAGTTCATCAATTACAACTTGGTTCTCACATGTTGCAATACTTTAGAATGATGGTATTATTTGATTTCTTGTTGCATTGATAAAGATCATTTTGTGAGTTTTATTACCAAATTATATTTATTTATTTATTTATTTATTTATAATAAGCACACCAACAGCACAGTCACTTACAATTCAAATCACATAACAACTAAAAATTGGCATTTCAGTAACCATGCAAATAACAGGTATGCATGACATTGATACATGAATATTAGAGACAAAGGAAAACAATAAAAAGGTGTATCTAGTAGACCTTAATCTAGAACACTACAAAACATACCAATTTGAGCTACAAAGACTCATCGCATTGTTTAAAAACGGAACGTCTGTAAGAAGCGAAACTCATGGAGAAAATATCAATGGGATAATCCGTCCGTTTGGACCTTTCATTATATTGCCTTGCCATACGTGTTAGGGGGCTATTAAATGTGGTATTTAATGTAGATGTAGGCAATTCAAAAATACGATGATGACGCTTACTACGTTGGCTAGACCGAAAGTTAAAATAGTTTACCAAGTGTGCATCTATGGAACCGTTTATAATTTTATGAAGTATAAGTAAGTCAGAATGGTTACGTCTTTCTTTTAAACTAATCATTTTAAAGTGCCTTAACCTGTCATTGTAATCAGGTATAGCTTTTCGAATCCCATTCTTCATTCATATCATAATTATGTCACCTTGCCTTGCTATTTGTTGTTGAATTTCTTAAGACGATTCTTATATTTGGATTTAAATCTTATGTAAAAAAAAAATGAAGCACAGGAAACGAACTTACACTTAATAGTTTAAGTAAGTTTCCTGTGCTTCATTTTCTATTGCATGCCTAGCTTTTTTATATATTTATAGTGGAATGTGTATATTTTTCCTTTGCACTTTTTAAATGCTTTTATAGGAGTCGGGGGCGGAAAAATGTCAAGACTCTACGGTATACTCGACAGACATCCGGTCTTCTTCTAACAGTTTAAGTCCTAAGGTTAGAGCTGCAATTGTGGCTCATATTTGCAACTATTCTTGTAAATTTAAGATAAACTATTACTTTAACCTTAGAGCATAACCTAAATGCTCGGGCATTCATAAGAGCCCTTGAGTTTTCGGGGCTCTGCTCATCTTAGTGGTAGATTTTATTATGAAACCTTCCAAAATTATCCGTTGTCAATCTGTCAACAACTTTTCATCAGGTTTTATTGTAATATAAAGCTATTGTAGTGATTGTGGTACACTGGACCAAGCCAGTGAGTGGCCTGCACAACCGCACCAGGCTGCGCTGTACCTTAGGCAAATAAATAATTAAATAATGTGCTAAGAAAGATACTGAGGTCGATTAAAATAATTTAATACAATCTTTTATACATTATTTTTTAAATTTAACACGTGATGCCTTACGGCCAGTTTAGTGTTCGGTACCGACAAAAGTAATAATCGGGACATTGTTACGGCAAATATGAACTTCGTTATCAATCAATGTTTGGCAAACGAAGTTTCAAAAACAAAATTTTCTTCTGTTTTATATCTAGTCATTTAATTAAGACAATACAAAGCCTGCAACGGCGCAGGTCTATAACAATCGCCGTTCGCTGTAACTGATAGTTTAGAGCTATTTTGTATTTAATAATTTAATTATTTATTCCTGCAATCTATATAATTACAACCAAACTAAATAAAATTACAAAAAAAAAATACATATGTTTACCAGGTTAGGTTAGGTTAGAATTACATAGGTTCAACTATAAATTAAAAAACAGTGTATAAATAAGTTTTATTTTATTTTTACTGTACATACATAAAAAAAGCTTACGCAATGTCTATATAAATATATGTTATCCCTTCAGAGCACAGATCATGCTACCAACACTCCACCTCCACGGGACAATCGTCTCAACCAGCCGAACAACCCTGGCACCTGTGAGGAAACTCCCTACAAGACTGACGGAGAGTCTAGCTACTCGTCCTTCTACTCTTCGTTCTTTAAGACAGAGTCCGGCAGTGCCGAGGACAGTGGCGACGGCAAGAATGGCTACAAGCCCCAGCTTAAGGTACATATCAGCAGTTTTACCAACAGCCGCTAGGGGAACAGCGTTGGACCTAAGACTTTCCCATACAGGTTTCAATGGCCTGTGATTGTCAGAAGCTCGACCGTTTCTGTCTAGAGCTTGTCTCGGTTTCTTTCAGTTCAGTTTTCAGTCGCACATGGGTGGCTGACTGCCTCTTTTCAGATTTGCGCAGGATGATTGTTATGCCCTCTGCCGATTATAAAATGCTAGTCGTCATTTTCAAAATACTTCGTGGTCAAAATAGGAGGTAGTTTACCAAAAAAATAAAAGAAGTAGCTATACGTTTCGATAACGAAGTCAAATCTTTATTTTATCGAAATGGACACAATATAGCTCTAGACAAGGTACGTTGTTCTTTCTTTTACAGGTTGGTTCTAATTGCTTATTATGTAATCTATGTAGATTTACTCACAAAGTGTTCTTGTTTGCTCTTTTTTTTTGTTGTGCCAGACAATAAAAAGAAGTATGATTTCAGAGCTCATTAAACGCGACAGCTTACCAAGCACCACAGCCCGTGAAAAAGGTCACCGCGAGGAGGACGATGGAACCGCCATGGCTGGAGCAGGTACGAATGAACATAATTTTTAATGAAGAACCTCTGTTTGAATGTGATTATATTCTTTTTTTTTGTTTTTTCTAAACCTAGAAAAAATCTGAATCACAGTAAAAATAAATCGCCTAAATATCTGTAAAATTTTGATTTAGTGTATGCTAAACGCCATAATTATCTTCGCGATCCATTTTGTGACAGATCCTTTTTCTATCGGTAACATATAAAAAGTATACAGTTTTGATAGTAGTCAATTACCCTGTTGTATACACTTGATTAATACAATAAAAAAAGAATTGAAATAATCAAACAGTAAACTTGTGACAACGAGCGAAATCGGAAGTAAAATGTATTATATTCGTAGTACAGTGATGGATGACAGTCAAAACTAACCTTTTTTTCTTTTACAGGTGAGCGTCAATTCAGAGCTGGTCTACAAGTACCAAATCCATACCAAGTCTATGGAAGAAACCCTTATGGCCGACCAACAGAGAATGAAGACTTTGGAACAGGTTGGTCTTTTTTTTAAATATTAGTAAGTTATTAAAATTCTAGGTCTAGTGGTCGCAAGCGCGACTACTGAGCATGAAGATCCAATTGCCAGTTAGGGCAGTGTTATTAGGTTTTTCCATCAAGAATTTCTCCGTAGCAGCCTTGGAGTCTGGATTTGTGACCGGTTGATGGCAATTGTCTCGCTTATTATGAGGATTTCACATCATACTAAAATACCAATAAATATATATTTTTTTAAATGTATTTTACCAAAGGTTAGACCTGATATGCAAATTAAAAATAAACCTAGTTCAACAAGAGGGTTCCGTTATACAGTCATCATAGTCTAGTCTATTCTAGGACTTCGCCGGCCTAGTTTCTTTTACTATGTGCTTAGCTTTTGCAAAATATTTACAACATAATTTTCTTTGCCAAAGACTGTTGTAGTCAAATCTCCGACAAAATGCAGAAGATTCCATCAATTTATATTGGCCGCAGTTTCGTCTCTGACGACTTTGGTGTTAGTCGCAATGGTATAATAATAATAAAGAATATAATATAGGAGTAAAAGGTATGAATCTGAGTACTTATTATGAGCTGTAATTTGAGATATATTTCAATTCTGTTGGTCTTCCGTCCATTTTGACCCTTAGAGAGGTAGGTACGAGAACCTTTAAATTTAGGGAAGTCTTCCCGTTTCTAGTAAGGTCAGACTGCCTCTGGCATTTACTGATTATTCTTCAACTTTTCCAGCCGTCCCTCGTCAACGAGCAGCTAAGTCAGTTGTATCTCGACCTCCAGCTGGAAGGTGTGGCTGCCAGGCTTACCTTAGAAGAAGGTATAACCAGTTCCAGTAGCTCCGGCGAAGAAAGCACCACAAGTGTTACAAAGGTAAATAATTCACTTTATTGTATAACTAAATCATAGCTGGATCAATATACACTCGATTAGGTATCGAAGTTTTAAATCGCATTCTGATGCATAGATGATGTAATTTTGGCGATTGGCGGCTACGCCCGGGTTCGATCCCTGCACGCTACACGGAACATAAATATTTGCATGACCTACAGGTAGTTGTTGCGTTGTGTAGTAGACCTAAATAGAGACCAGGGCTCTGGCAGGGGTCTGGCTGTTTGTGTATGTTTAAATGTGTGTACCATTACAAACCAACTCTGGTTTAATGGTACAAAACAAAAAGGAACCTGTTTTAAGATTATATTATGAATAAAACTAAAAGACACCCAGCGTCTACAAACATTTAAAATCACCATACGACATCCGATACAGGAGAAATTCCTAGTGTGGGGAAAAGTTAAATTATAAATAGCCAAACATTGTACAAGGTTAAAAATCAGAACATTTATTCGATTCAACACTATTGAAGAATACTATGATAGTCGTAATACCATTTGACTACGAAAACTTGCACTAAATAGGTTGTAAATACTATGTATGTTACTTCGTGTGGTGCCAAACCTGGTGTAGAGCTTTTATGCCGCCATGCCGGCTCCACCACATTCCTGATTACCTCTCTTGTCTCCACTCTAGAAATCAAATACCGAGCCGCAAGATACAGACTAACTGTCGAGTTTGGGGCTCGCTAGCAACAACACCATGTTAACTAGTTGTAGGTAATAAGTCACTTGTAACATCTCTTTTGTACAATTGTACCTGCATAGGTATTACCTGGATATTAAACAATTTTATATTTTAATTTAATAAGCTTGTTTATTTTGCAGAGTTCCCGCAGGAAGCGAGAATTCAGCAAACTTGTTATGATTTATGAAGAGGATTGCCCCCTGCCGCCTCCTGATGGCGTCAGGGAAGCGGTGGCTTCTAGCTTCTCAACTTATGAAGTTCCGACCCCAAAGGTTTAGTTGCAAGGTCAATGTCACCTCGTCCCATGTTACAACAATGCACAATAATTTTTAATATTAAAAATGCATTTAAACCTCGACGATGATAAACGTACGAAAATCCTGATGGCTAGTCTTCATTACGTAACTTAGATAAATAGGTGACTTAGAATGTATTCAGCGTTTGTGATTCAACAGACCTTGTCTATATAGTTAAAATGGTGATCTCGAGCTTGTGAGGTCTACAAACCAAGATCTCGTTCAATTCTCAACCAGACTGGATGGAACAAATGTGTGACCAGGGTTAAAATCTTCATCTTCTCCTATAAGTCTCTGTTGTGGTGTTGATTCGTGCGGACTGCCATTTGCGCCAAATAATTGTGATTCTAGAGAGACATTTTAGCTAAGAAATGTTTATAAGTTTTTTATATGTTGTCTTTTTTTAAACTTTATGTTGAATATTTTCGTATTATTATCTTGTACATGCTACGATCGTCGTGCGTTACTTTGGGAATGTTAAGAATATACAAATTTAACTTTGTCATTGATCTTAATATTAGTTGTGATAAGCAGTGTTCTTGTTACGGGTAATAAGTGAACTTATTACTAACAATTATTTTTAAAAGCTAATTGGTTAACCAGGTCGAGTTTGATACGCTCCTCGTGGCGTGCCTAATCTTGAGCAGATCATGACAAAACTCCTTGTAACCATTATTACGCGTACTCATACATCACGTATAATAACCGCGACACGGACACGATGCTACACAAATACACAAATATAATAATAGTTTACAATCAAATAGTTAATGTTTCCTTAGAAGTACTCTTAACATTCCTCTCGGTGCTCGCGACCAAGATTATAGTGAAGTATTGATTAAAACACAGGGTAAAAACCAGCTAAGTGTGAGTTGGACTCGCGCACCAAGAGTTCCGTACAAACTTGCAAACTTAAACACGGTTATTGACCAGCCGAAAATATTAAGTTTGTGATAGTAAATTCGCTTTTTTTGTTATTGAACGACATATATTTACGGCTCTCAGATGTTTTCCTTTGCATGGGCTGTGTTTCTTGCCAAATTTCATGATTTCCATGCGAAATCGCAAAATTCCCGACAAACGGTCATATCTTTGATCTCATTGACTTACAAGTTTGATTTTTTTGCTCAAAGAAACCGTAGACTTGTATAAATGTCAACTTGATACCTCTACGCGTTCCTGAGAAAATGGGTCTCGACGGACGGACAACAAAGTGATCCTGTATTGGTTCCTTTACATTTTGAGGTACGAAACCCTAAAAACCTGAATTACCTTATGCCGTTATATTTTCAGAGATATATTTAGAACGCACATTTTGTTTTTCTGATTCTGTGTTCATGCACACAGTCAAAAGTTTTGCATTTACGATGATTTACTCGATTACGCAAGACATTGCTAGGTTAGTAGTGCCATGTCCTTTTTGTGCAATTGTACCCCTAAATAGCTGCACTGATTTTGACTTATTATGTGTGGCATGAAAGGTATCGTAGAAATAAATAAACACTAAATTTGTGAATACAACTATTTTCTTATGATCGGTAATGTCGGCGTGATCGAGTGTTAGTTTACATAGATGTAAGCTCAAGCGTCCTGAATAAAAGTATGCCTTGACAAGATAATGTGTAACTGGTGCCTTATAAAGCAAGATTAAAAGTTTTTTTTGCAGGTACCATAGACGTCAAATGTTTTTTTTCAATTTATTTTCTTGGTATTTAGGTAGTAAAGTATTTCGTACTCTTAAAGTAGTTTTTTGTCAATTTGTTAACAAAAGGATAATTTCAATTACAGGGACATCGAATTTGAATAGGTGGCAAATTAAATGGAATAGACAAAAAACATATATTGAAAATGAAATAATATTATCTAATAATTCAATAATTTTGACATGAACTGTATACTTATATAGAATGATAGACTTAACCACTTAAGAACAAATTTAAATAAAACGTGTAATTGCTTGCTATTTTCATGAAAGTATTGGATGCGTTATATATTTGTTAGTGCGATTATAATTATGATTCCAAAGAATATACGGAATTATCGTGCTGTCGTTAAGTGCCAAGGTTACCAACCTCGTAATTATGTAGGAAAAGAAATGTATAATTACTACTTCATTCCTAAGAGTAATATTAATGGGATCGGAAAGTAATAATTGATTTGTTACTTTAGTCTTAATTAAGTAGATAAAAACGTAAGTGTGATTAGTTTTAAGTTAATTACAATAGATAGTTAAAACGTATAATTGAGTTGACATCTAAAAGAGAACAAATTTAATGATGTTGAAGATTATACTATAAAAAACCTGTTGAAACTGTGGGTTGTTGCAATTTGTTTTTATATTGTGCGTAGTAAAGTTTATTGTTTGAAGTGTAAATTTGAATACTCGCTTGAACTTATTTTATCTCTGTTCTTGATAGTTTAATGTTACAATTTGAGTTAAAAACTAGGAGAACATGCAGATTGTTGCGTGTTCGATTTAAGAAAAATGATCAATCATAGACTCGTATGCCTAATTATGTTTTATGAGTAGTAATTAAGTTTACCACCTTTATAAAAAGTCTTCTGTTAAGTTTAAATTGTCAAAGATTAAGGTCAGAGGGAGAATTACAATTTTCTATAGTTTATATAATTAAAATAATGTTGGTTAAATAACTTTGATAACCATGACCTATTGCTCGTGGTTTGTATTATGTTAGTTTCGCATTTTGTTCTAATATAATTATGTTATAAAAGTAAATGTAAGCCAATTTCACCAATATTATGAAATTTCTGTGAAATAAATGATTGGAAAGTGATTTCTTTGTTTAACTCGTTACATTAACCTGTACAGTAACCTGTTACATTTATTTTTAATTCATAGACAAACAACATGAAGTGAAGGAGTGGAAAATATTTAATGTGGGGAAGTTGTCTCATTTGTATGATTATTAAATCAATAACAGATTATGTAGTGTATTTTTAACTCAAATCGAACGTTAAGTTAGGTCCTGACCGAGGACTGGAACTAGGGCAACTGGCGCAGTAGCCAATCAGAGAAGGGCGACGTAACTTCGGCTGTGTTTTGAGTAGGTTCATAAAGCATAATAGGTTCTTAAAGCGACATCTGTTATTGATGCGTTACGTTGCGGTTAACTTCAAGTTGCAGGCGATGCAGAGGTGTACGTGTAGGTACTGAGGACGACCTGGGTCACGTGTGTGAATCGCGTCATCTGGCACAGAGGGCATTGTTAATAGCTTGCCGTAGAATGGCGTAACTAGTACTTCTTATTAAATATTTACAAACAATGGATTTTCTTGGTCATGTTTCTTTGTCTGAGGAAGGTTTTCTAAAAATTGTTAGCTTTCTTCCCCATATGGTATTATCCACTTTAATTTTGATTCACGTCATTGCCAACGATAATAGTACCGAGTAGGAATATAATTCTCCCTAATTGCCAAGCCTGTGTCAGACCGTTCGTAACAAAAAGGGTCACAACGGGATAATTTCAGTAGTTACCTAGTAAGAGTTCTTTTTACGAAGCTTGCATAAAAATACATAGGTAGGTACCATCAACATCGTTGAAAAAAAAAAAAGATAAATCCTGAACAGATTTCAATAGAGCCAAATCTGAGCTTTTAATTTTAATACATTCGCTCGGATTCTGAAACGAAAATGAACACTAAAGTTAACTAATACGTTATGCAATGACTCGGTTCGGGTTCGTCGATGTCGTAAATGAGATGAGTGGGTAATTTGCAACACCCTATCGACAATAGAATGATTAGAAACACCCTTAATATGGAGAAAAACAAGATCTCGCGAGCTCTCTACCGAGACAAAGCATTTTTTTGGTGTTTTCGTAGCACGATCACGATGTCTTCTTTCGCACTATGACTATTTTTTTGTAGTTTCAAGTAATCGGTAGCACGATGCCAACATTTTGTAACTTTCATACATTAGATCGCATGCCTAAATTCAAAGAAGAGACAGGTGAACAAAACTGGCTTATATGAAACTATAAACTACCAAACATGTAATGATACAACTGCAGAATACTTCAGGAACCACTGTTACGCACAGGAGAGACCTAATGACAATCGCTACACAGTTTTACAAGAACCCACAAACATGTACATTTAATAATAGTGAGAAACCAATATCTTTAAATTATAAGCGAGCGAGAGCTATCGATAAATAAACTAAAAACAGGAAAGCCCAGGACCTGATGGAGTGACAAACAAAATGATAAAAGCTTGCATTGATGAGAACCTGCCATTGACCACATCTATATGTACTTAATATTATAAAGCTAAGGAGTTTGTGTGTTTGTTTGATTTAACGCGCTAATCTCAACTAAAAAATCTTATAGTGTTGGATAGCAAATTTATCGAGGAAGGCTATAGGCTATACAACAACACGCTACGACCAATTGGAGCGCAGACTCATTGAAAAATGTGTGCAATAACGAGGAAAATTGATTCCTTTTGAGGGCTTCCGTTGCGTAAGCGGTTAAACGTACGCAACATTCATGTAAGACGGAATTGTTTCTCTTAAAAATTTCAAAATAAAGTCCTCGATAGCATATATTATTACTCGTATGTCTATCTTTTAAGAGCGGCCAACCCGTCATACTTTTCATACAAACGCTCTTACGTGATTATGCCGGTGTTACACATCTATCTTTGAATTTTTTGAACTAATATGTATATTGTGCACTATATCTAAGATTTTACGGATGTAAAAAAAAAAAAAGTAGAAACAAATTCAGTATAAGCCTCCAAAAATTGCTGTTTTGCACAAATTTTACCTGTCTTTGGCCGTTCATAATGTACTCTTAAACTGTATAAATAAAGAAGACATCTCGATAGCAACCTTGCACATGTAATGGAGATTCTTAATAATAAATATTTATTTCACACACTTGTAAGTCTTATTCAAAAACACGTATTTCCTGGAAGTTTAAGAAATTTTCGAACACTATTTTTCGTTCAATGTCATCGCGTTAGGCCGTATGAGGTCCGTGCGAGACGAGTTGTGCAGGATCGGGGCGGGGTAAGACGGGGGAGGCGGGCTCTGGATGAAACAACAAGCTTTTTGGCCATGCTCGCGTTGACGATAGACGGGCCGGGAAGGGCCCTCTTAAGGTTGACTGAGTTATAACCTTTTTTATGGTTATCAAGTTTGTTCTTAATATAATGCATTATTTGCGGAGGTGTTTTTATAATCATGATATTAATCCATAGCGAAGTAAATAGGTTATTCATCACAAGTGCCTGAGAGTTACACGCCTCTCTCTTATGTGACGCAGACGAAGTTTACAGTTGGTAAGGGATAAAACAAAAGCTAAAAAAATAAATGATTGGTACCTTACATTTTTCGAGATTCTTAATCACTTAATTCACTCTGTTTCGTTGGTATCTAGTGCAGGGTTGCGTAAATGCTGAAACGTCGACTGGTTCATTTGTAATAGAAGTAGGGTAAATCATGGATGATGATGTGGACAAAATACACATCTTTCGAGGGCTTCTGGGTTAATAAAGATTTTTTTGTAGACGTCGTTAAGGTATGAAAAGAGATTTTTAAGCCAGTCGCCAGTTTTATGGCGCAAACATAAGTCAAGTTTAAATATGAACTTGGCAGGGGATTTCTATTTGGGGCAGGAGGGGCTGACCAGTGCTAGCCTGGGGCTAGTTAGCTAGCAAGCGGCATTTCTCGAGAACAACGGAAGCAGCGCCTTTAACACTAACAAGTACTATATTATCTGTGCTAACACCTAAATAAATCTATCACAACTTCACATTTTAGAACCGTGACAACTGACTTAAGACAAAACGTTCCGAAGCGCGACAGGTTTTTAAAAGAACCAAGCAGTCTGACTGCTTGGTCCTTTTAATGTATATTACACTAGCGACCCGTCCCGGCTTCGCACGAGTGCAGCGTTATACATAGAAACCTTGTTCTTGAATCAAGCTATCTATTAAAAAAAACCTTATCAAAATCCGTTGCGTAGTTTTAAAGATCTAAGCATACATAGGGACAGACAGCGGGATGCGATTATGTTTTATACTATGTGATGATAAGAACCTACTTTTCTGAAATAGGAGAACTACCTATCAGATAACTAGGCAATTGCTGGATAAGTAGCCTAGTTCTAGTTCACTAGGCGCTACTTACGCTAACAAATTTAATAGGTGGCGCAAGATAATCAAGTGATTTATAAAAGGAACATTCAGAGAGGTATGAACCGAAGGTACTAAAAATTAACTTTGTCAGTCTAGGTTTTTACAATACAATGAAATGGTCCTTATGTGAACCAGTCGCTACGCCATAAAACATTGGTGAATTGCATTAATTCCTACGGACAACTAACTAGAACTACACCAAAAATTTAAAAGTAGGTAAATGTAAATTCTTTTTCATTAAAGAAGTGCTAATGGTTCCTAAGGCAGTTTCAGTTTGAATTTATCTCTTTTGGATTTGGATTTCCCCATCAGCCAACCTACCTGTGTATCTCAATTAAAAAAGAACGCTGTAAGTACAGTTTTAAGCAGGCTGTTGCTGCCATTTTCAAGTTTATTCCTATAATTTTACGGCGAATGCGGTGTGCAGTAGGTAGGCCCTGTCTGTTACGTAAAATTTTCGCCGGACACATCTGGAAAAACATGGCCATCCCTGTGTATATTTCTTCAAAGAGCCTAGAGCCTTAGACCTTGGCCTTTGGCCTTGTTAGACCCTTATTTTATACTTTGTTGTAGAAATTAAGTTTGTTTTAGGGACTTTAGAGGATCAACCAAAAACCAGTAGACCTTGCTGTCCAGTCAACTGATTTCAAGGTATCTTCTGCATCTACTGTAGACCGAGTGCAGTCGCAAGTTACGCCACACTCCACAAGGTAAGGTTACAGTTAAACAAGTCGCTGTTTTCAACAACATCCGCCAGAAATATTCACACAGGCAACGTTCAAGACGCACTGTTATCTATTTACAAAAAAGGCATTATTATCATTTCAGCTTCACAGCTCGATGGGAGCTATCCATGCGACTCGGAAGTTTTTAAAACGTCAGAGTTGAATGTTTCACCACGTCACACACATTATCACCAACGTATCGTTACACTGTAGTTATTTACACGCACACAGACGTACGTTCACAAACACGCGCGGCTCTACCTGCGCAAGAGTCGCATTCCGTCACCCACCTCCGCGATTGGCCGTCGAGCCTGCAAAGGCTTCACAGCGTTTAAATTTTTAAATTTAGAAAGTTTAGCTCAGTGTTTGTGATTAGTTTGGTACGAGGCATAATGTCAGCAGTATTGTGAGGTGAGCTATAAGTTTATACTTAGTTTAAGTGCTACTTAATAACAGTGCGAATGAAACAGTTTATACATTTTCTCACAGGTTGGTACTTAGCTACTTACTACATATGGTGGCAGTAGGCTATGTAATCACTAAGTATGTACCTGATAGTCTCTAAATACGGCTTTTCAATTTTGAAATTCAGTTTCGAATCAGGTTTCATCGACTGCTTTCTCAAACGTATTTTGTTGAGAAACAACGTGATAACGGCTATTTAGAGAATGATCTTTGAGTTCTGCGATCCATCATTCTTGTCTTACTTGAAATGACTAATACGTAAAATTCTGCAAAAAAATCCCCAACATTAATTTCTTGGTGCAGTTTTTGCAGAGGCTTTGTTAAAACCGTGACATCACGAGCATTGTCAAGGCTTACTTTTATGGTCTGCGACTTCATTTGTTATTGATTTTCTGTAGTTAATTAATGAACACCCTGCGGCGATTATTATTGTTTTTTTTTTGTATTTACTGAGAAATCTTCTGGCTGGCGTTAATTACCAAGGTAATAATCTATTCTTCTCTTCCACTTTGTCTACAGATAATTCAACTAAGTCAGTCTATAGATGCTCATGTGTTTAACGTCACAAGGCGTATTTGAACCACCGCCTATATTTACTGTGAACTGGTTCATGTCTCACTTCAAATGACTATGGTTCAGTTAAGGAGTAGAATGCATGAACGTATTTTTTTACGAAGACATCGATTCAACATAATTGTCCCTATAAATTAAGAGTATTTTCAACGCTTCTTTTTCTCAAAAACATTATCAAACCTATTTTGACGTTCATAAATCTCTTAATATCAGTTCTCTAATAGTACCAAGGTACGGCAACCAAGCTGTAAAACAGTAAAAGTATGTATTTAAATGTACGAGAAATCTATACAAATCGAGGCCATGTTATACTGGAAATGTATAGCTTGATATCCTGCCGTGTGTACTCCAGTACAAGTTACTAAATGTAACATGGAAGACCGGCCAAAGGACTTGCGACAATGATCTAAAACTAATCACTTAGACTAGGGACGGGTGTATAGCACCTATTAGAGCGTTATGTTAGTTACACCAGTTTCATTCAGCAGTTTGCTTTGTATGAAGATAAAGTTATCAGATATTCAGTAAACTG
Source organism: Eugnorisma glareosa (assembly GCA_947578425.1). Classification (NCBI taxonomy): domain Eukaryota; kingdom Metazoa; phylum Arthropoda; class Insecta; order Lepidoptera; family Noctuidae; genus Eugnorisma; species Eugnorisma glareosa. The sequence continues at coordinate 28,834,123 of OX387957.1, forward strand.
GACTGTTACCTTTTCGCGGAGGAGACGGTTGTATTGTAAAAGAGATAATTATGTGCATCACAGGCTACTGTAATTGTTTATACTGTCTTTTGAACTGGATATCGTTTTAATTTAGTAGTAATTTGAAAGCGAATATATCTAAGTATGTATATCCATTTTTTTTAAATGGATTCTATCTCAGTCAGAATTGAAAGAGCTTAGCAAAATATTAGCTCTTTTTAAGATCTTGAATCAAAAGTTCAGAATGTAATAAAATACAGCTGGTATTTAAAAAAAATATGTTCTCGGTATCGCCCGCCCGTGATCTGTGATAACATTATGTGCCTCTAGGAAAAACATTAGCTTTGATTGTAAATTCAGACTCGATATATGCTGCTTAGCATGAGATGCCAGGTCGATCAAAGTGTTAGGTACATGGTTTTTTTACCAATAATTTCGCAGTAAGACCTACAAATATCGGAGTCATTTGCACCCGGTTGATAGCAATAGGCTCGGCCCCTATTACCACGAGACTCTAAACATAACTGACAAAATGTGTGTGTACGATTAGATACACCTCTGCCTAGCCCTTTATGGATTATAGACGTGTTAAGTTAGGCACCCATAATACGAGAGTGCTAACTTAGACCATATGCGGCAACTTAGCTCAGATAGGACATTGAAGATAGCTATGTCGGTACCTATTCTACAACTGACGCTAATGGATTTACTAATGGTCCAAAGATTAATATCGAGCAAATAGGCTTTAATGTTTTCCTCGAAATTTATGTTACTGACGTGAATACTCAGAAGTTGATGATTCTCAGTCTTTTTACACGTTATTTTCACACGTTCAAGTTGAGAGGAGGAGTTCGTGGCTAAATAATAACAACTTCTCGGCTCGATCTTTAGGTTAAGCCGTGCTTGCCTAAGTTGGTCCGTGGATGGGTGACCATCCATTACACATCGAGTTTCCACCGTGCCTCAGAAAGCACGCTAAGCCGTTAGTCCCGGCTGTCTTTTGTAGATCTTTGACAGTCGTTACAGATAGTCAATGGCCCGAAAGTTTGACAACAAGTTTTACCGAAGGGTATCGTATTAAACTAATACCTAGTATTAACTGGGTTGTGGTGGTCAGATAGGCTGTCGCTTATTGTAAAATACTGGTATTCAGCTGCAACCAGTTAGACTGGAAGCCGACCTCAACTTAGTTGGGCAAAGGCTACGCAGATGATGACGTTCAAGTTTCCTTTTTTCCAGTGCAATCCAAGTTCAGATACTGAAACTTTCTGTTTATAGATACCAATTTCACGAGAGGATAATTATTAGCCTTTGATTCCATGTGAATTAATGGGAAAAGACGTGGCTTCCTTCTTTTGTATTGCGACAACTTTCGTTTACAATACAAACCAAGAATTTCAATGATAAGTATAAAGCGTGTAACGAGACCCTTAACGAAGCCGAAAGTCACTTGCTCTCCCCGTCATTGCGATCATTTTTTTGTTATAGACCATACCTGGGACCCTTCTAGTTATTAACTTAATCACAAGTTTTTATTTTAATAAATGGTTTTAATGTAAGATTTTTACATTTAGCACCTCAACGACCCCCGTACTATTCAGCACGATGTTTTGAGTCCCATACATTGTTACATAGTTCTACCGTAAAACGTGATTTTTCACCCCAAAAAAAGTAAAGTTACTTGTACTTATAGCTTGGTTGACGGTCTGAGGTCTGGTGATGGTCTAGCAGTGATAGCCTGGTGGTGTAACCTTCGGACTGCCAAATCATAGGTCTCGAGTTCGAACCCAAGGCACGCACCTCTGAGTTTTCGGATTCATGTGCGTATTATTGTATAATTATCACTTGCTCCGGTGAAGGGAAGCATCGTGAGGAAACCAGCATGCCTGAGAGATATTTCTTGACGGCATGTAAAGCCAAGTCAGAGGCCCATGGGCGGGCTAACAACTCTGCCACCAGGTTAGGCACTAACCACACGTTAAAGAAAGAAAGATCTGGTCGTCTATGAAGCTTTACGAAATACCTATTCCTGAAATGTCTGACTTCCAGAAAAAACAACAGCCCCTTTTCTTATTACTTATAACCGGCTGGCATTGTTCGAGGCTATTTCAATTTTTAAGAACCGAAGCAAAAGTTTTTACTTCAAAGCTTTTAAGGCTTCACTTGCGTCTACTTGCTTGTTTACCACTCTTTTCCCCTTTGTTAGCTTCTGGGCTATTTCCAGAACCCGCCGTGGACTCTTGGTAAAAGTTTGCGACGGTTCAATATTGTAATGCGTCGCTTTTATGTCTTCTTCTTTTTACATATTTATTGCCTTGTTGTGTTTACTATACCGCAATAGTGTGTTTTTATGGAAGAGAATATCACTCGATTAGGTGCGTGACGTGTTCTTGAGTGGAGACCGCGATCAGCAAGCGTAAGGAGAGACGCCCTCAGGCTCGGTGGAGCGAAGTTGATTAGAGTTGCCGAGAATCGAGTTGAATGGCGTGCGATTGAAAAGACCTAAGTCCAGCAGTGGACTGTTGTAGGCTAATGATGGTGATGTTGAAGTGTGTTGATTGTTGGCGTATAGCTTATCTTTAATCCAACCTCTTCTACCTCAGGTTTGGCAACCAAGAGATAGTGCAATATTTTTGATCCTAACTTTCATTCATAGCGGTATATCTAAAGGCTATTAATTTGTTACCTTCTGTTTTGTTGCAACGAAGCGTTGCCTTGGTGACTTTAAATACTAGGTATCATAAGACCTGAAGTTTATCAATTATTCAACAGCTATTCGGCAGCATAAAGGGTGAAATGGAGTGGGCAAACATTTTAAAGCTCACCTTACATGGTGCAGATGTATTTTTCCTTTTCCTACATGCTTTTCAGTTTTCATGAATCTAGGTAACTTCGGTCATTTGACTCCTGAATAATTGCTAGATAAATTATTAAAATAATCTTCCCCTTTCTTTGGTTGGTGAGAAAAGAATAACTAAAAGAATGAATGCCTGCAATGGATGTCCACGTTCACACCTTTGCTGCCACAGAGAATTTAGCGCGTCAAAGTTGTCAAAAAGTTCTGAATTGGCTCCTATTGGTTCCTGTTTAGTATCGTGCTAATTATCTGAATGTTATGCCCTAAGTTCAGTAAAACTAAATTACAATTTGTTATGCTTTCTTTACATTTTACCGATCATGAAAATAAAAAAAAATAGTTACACATTTTTCAATTTCCCACCAGGTACTTAAATTAGACATGCAATGAATAATTAAAGCAGTGATAGCCTAGTGGTGTGACAATCCGACTGCCAGGTCTCGAGTTCGAACCCAAGGCATGCACCACTGATTTTTGAGATTCTTGTGCGTATGGTATTATTATCACTTGCGTCGGTGAAGGAAAATATCGTGAGAAAACCAGCAAGCCAGAGAGATATTTCTCGATGGCATGTAAAGCCAAGTCAGAGGCCCATGGGCACATAAAAACTTTCACACCAGGCTAGGCACTAACCACACGATAAAAAATAATGTATAATTAAGGTGTGTAAAGACGTTTAACTAACACGGAATAACCGATGGGGTAAGTAGTACACTGGTGCAGCAATGCTACTCTAATATCAATCGTACTTTTATTCAACATTTCTAAATACCAACCCTAGTCCTGGAATTTCTTCACCCCCTCTTTTTACCGAATCTACCAGCCTAACTGATTTATGTAGTATTGAAGTGAACGTTGAGGAAGTTTCTAACTTGCTTCGCAAGTTGGATACTTCTAAAGCGGCTGGTCCGGATAATATTTCGTCTAAATTTCTTGTTCGATGTTCGACTACGATTGCCCAACCTATCTCGCTTCTCTTCAGAAAATCCTTGGACACCTGTGCTGTACCAAAACATTGGAAATCGGCTTTCATAACGCCTATTCACAAAAAAGGAGTCAAAACCGAAATTGTCAACTACAGGCCGATATCCAAGCTCTGTATTGTGGCAAAAATCTTTGAAAGGATCATCTATAACCAGGTGTATAGTGCTCTTAAAAATTCGTTTAGTTCGTTCCAACATGGTTTTCTGAAGGGAAGGTCTACCGTCACAAACTTAATTCTGCTCAATGATTTTATTACTGACGCTATGGATAACGGTAGGCAGGTTGATGTCGTCTATACAGATTACAGTAAGGCTTTTGATCGGATTGACCATGTGATCTTACTATCTAAGCTGTATAGTATGGGAATACGAGGTGATTTACTCAGATGGTTCTCTTCTTATCTGGAGAACAGGTCCCAAGCAGTAGTATTAAGCAATTACATGTCTAGTTGGGTGCCTGTCCCCAGTGGAGTCCCACAGGGTTCATTACTCGGCCCATTACTTTTCATCATATATATAAACGACATCAGCTCTTGCTTGATCTCATCCAAACTGTTGTGTTTTGCTGACGATATGAAAATCTATGCCGAAATATCATCACAGGCTGACGTGATTGCACTTCAGGATGATTTACGTCGTCTGGAGGCTTATTGTCGTACGAGTAAGCTTGATCTCAACCCTGCTAAATGTTCGGTTCTAACATATTCTCGAAAGCGCTCAATTATACCTTCATCGTATAGCTTGGGTGATCAATTACTACCTAAAACGAACTGCATTCGAGATCTGGGGGTATATCACGATTCTAAGCTTACGTTTGAAAGTCATGTCGATGCCATAGTCGCTAAAGCATCTAAAGCACTAGGTTTCATAATGCGGCTCTCCAAGTGCTTCAGTCAAGCCAAAACTTTAAAAATTCTTTACTGTACTTTTGTTAGAAGTCACTTGGAATACGCGTCTGAAATCTGGAATCCGTGTTATCACAAGTACATTGATCGTATAGAGAGCATCCAGAAAAGGTTTATCAAGTATTTGTGTTATCATCAAAAAGTGCCCTACCGATCTAAGAATTACCTCAACCTCTGTAAGAAGTACCATATATTACCCTTAATTAATCGGCGAGAAATTTCTGATTGTATTTCATTATTTAAAATATTCAATAACTCTATTAATAACTCCGATATCCTATCCAAATTTTATTTTAATGTTCCCGGAAGGTCAAAGCGATGGAATGTGCCGTTGCGTGTTCCATTTACATCTACGAACTACAGGCAAAATTCATTTATAGTGCGTGCAAGTAGAAACTTTAATAATATGTGCAAACAGCATGATTTTGATGCTTTCATAACGAGTGTGCCCTCGGCCAGAAAGTGCCTGAGCCTTAGCTTTTTTAATTAAGATTTAGTTTGTTCAAGTTTTCTATTATTGTTTAGATATTGAATGTAGCATAATAACATGTGAATTGAGCTTAAGCTTGTAAGTTATCCTGTGTGTGTTCACACCCTATTTTTTAAAATCTGGTTTTTAGAAGTGAGGACTTTTAATTGGCTGACAGTCTCACATACAATTTTTTTTTTAATCTGTTTATTTTAGCTGTAAGTCTTCCATAGTTAATAAATAAATAAATAAATAAATAAATATTTATAAGCCATAGGTAGCCCGCTCATTTGTACCACTCACTTGAACCTATTAAAGTATAGAATCAAGGGAGTGGTACAAATGAGCCCCCTTGTCATTTAACAATTCCAACTCTTGAATTATTGTAACTGGGTATTTCCTGATTATACCCTGTTTTTAATTGAGAACCTAACAATTTGTGTTTACGACCACATAAACTAAAATCTTGGTACACTTTGCAATGACTAATTACTTAATTAATTTTGACAATGATAATATTATAATGAAATTCTAAGAACTAGTGTAATTATATTTCGTTTTTCGCAAAACGAATTACCTAATGATCATTGTAATTACCAAAAACGCGATTGCATTTCACTTGTATAAGTCTGCTAATAGATAATGATCATAAAGTCTAATTAGCTACCAGTAGCGAAGGGTCAATTTTAGAAGAGGTAGGAATCGAATTGTATGGAACCTTCGCCACTGTTAGGTAGAGACCTGCCTCTCTAATCTATTATAGGTAAAAATAAACATTATGTAGGAATAACATAAAACAAAGTAAAGTCACAAAACCCACATTAAAGTTAAGTCTTAAGTTGACCAACGAGACGACATAATAAAAAAAAAATCCTAAGCTGGTGGGAATCGAACCCGGGACCTCAAACTTGCAGAGCAGTCCCCCGTTCCCAAGTGGGATCTTAGTGCGTTCCATATGAGGGGGACCATTACTTTGACGGTCGATGTTTTTGCTAATAAAACACATTACTGCCTAACTTTATTGCTTCATGCAAAATCGTGATGTTTTATCTAATAATGAATAGGAAACATTTATTGAAAGCCTGTAAAATTACGCCAAATAATATTTTGAATTCTTATCATGATATCAAGTCCATTTCTTATTGATAGTAAGTTGGTGTATGGCAGTGCAAGATATTGATCGGTCTAATTATACAAAGTTGATATTGTTGAACCTCCTTCGTATTTGTTACCAGCTTCGTAGCCCGGCAACGTCATTTTAGTACCACACCATTGCTAATGCCGTAATGGCAGCCCACAAGAACTGCATGGCCTACCGTAGAGGACGGACGTCCATTACAATTATTTTTTGTTTCTGAAAACTCAATTTAAATTTTCCAAGTCCTTAAATCCATAGAATTATTCAATTAATAAGAAAAACCTATTAATTTAATTTAAGAAATTGTACATTTAATTAATTTATTCCTTAATTGTATCAATTTATTAGTTTTCTGGCAGTTTTTAGTTTTACTTTAACTTGGGCATAATGGTGTTACATTTATGGAAGACGCACAAATATCGGAAGAGATTGATGGCTCGCGAGATGAAGATAGTAGGTATGTACGCGTACTTAATGAGTTATATAGTAAATAATTTCTGATAACAATGTAGTGACACAGGTAGTGATATCACTTTTATGAGTCAATCAACTTTATGCCTACTTATGAGGTAGGTATGTGTGAATTTCCTGCTTTATCTGTTTAGTTCCGGCTAAGGAGTTTTATGAATACAATACTTTTGCTGTAGACTTTCTTATTAGTTTGTAATATTTTGTGATCCAATGACTTACATTGATTTTTGTTAAATGCTTACTCTGGAACGGGGAACTTGGAAAACTACTAAATAGGTAAGTGTTTATGAAAGGTTTTTTTTTTAAATAGATATTATTCGCGGATTTATCATTGTTTTTCAGAATGATTTTGTACTATTTTAAGTAGGTACTTTATAGATTGGGGTAGGTCATTTATACAAGGTGTAAACAGATCCTTCACGCAGCCGTCAACCAAGCATTCTCTACATTTAATTAAGTAACTCTACGCTGATATGATTGCTGGGAAATGACTTTTTTTTCGAGTTGAGGAATCACGTTTGACTAGCTAGTAGAATGGTGAGAACAAGTGCTTTTCGGCTTCGTTAAGGGTAACTTTACGCTCATTTTATGCCATACAAGCGGATGGAGTTTTCGGCAAGGTTACATAATTTTCTTCTTCTTTTATATAACTCAAGTTATTATATAATAAAAACAAAAACTTACTTTCGGGGTTTTAGAGTTGTTACGTTCGCTTTCTGGAGCATTAACATTAGCTATTAAATTGGTAGGCGAAGTATTCACACATTCACACTTTATTTTTTTTAACTTTTACTCGTATCTGACGGTGGCATCACTTTGGGCCCTATCAGAATACCAGCGCTGTGACGTTTTTTCTTAAATGATACAACACCATGCTGAGATAGGGGCCTTTTGGCCTCGTACAGGAGTAATTTCGTCGTTTTTTCGTGTTTACTTTTTTATATAATTTTGTTGTACCTACTGTTAATGTAACTATTTTTTTGTGTGTTTTGTCTTGTGCGGGCTGATAAATATTTTCCTTTCTTTTATTCTCGAACCGTGGTGGAGTATTTAATAGCGAGGGTTCACTTCATTTGTATTTACCATTTGTTACATATTTAAAAGGTTAATTTTAGTTCGGTGATACATTCGAATTATTTTATAGGTACAGTATTAATTACGTTTCTACTACAAACAGTTTCATGTGACTGGTGTAAAAGTTTCTAGACGTACTATATTAAATGTTTAAGTTGCACTTAAAGTGGACGTAACTCGTTTCCCATTCATAAATAATGACAGACCCACGGTTCAGGAAAGCTTTTCCTTTGAAATCCGAAAAAGTAAAATCGATATTGCTACCAGATTTATAAATAATCTGTCTTCAATGCGTTGGTAGATGAGTCGACATTTCATACCTGACTCATGGTCATCTTAATTATAAGCTTTGTGCGTTTATAATGGGAAATGCACTATTACAATTAACCATTACGTTATTAATGACTAATTATGATAAATAAATACCATTAAATCTGAACAACTTTTTGGCACCTTTGCAAGTTTCAAGTTTCGCAAGTTTTGCCAGAAGTAAGGTAAAAACACATTGTACCGTATTTTAGTGTCGAGCATAATGTCTAAGTTGTTTACTTCCTGTAATGCCTGTCTGCCTCGTGTTATTATGTGTCTGTTTATGTATCTAGGCATAAGAAGAGCACTCGCTTCTTTATTGAATGTTATTGTTGACAAACAACCCAGCTGTCAATAGCCACATGGTACAACCGTCAGTTGTGGCCTAAATTACTTGTTTATGAATGTCAGTTGTAACTTTCGATACAAAGCAGAACTACCTTTTTTGATACTTACATAGTTATTAGTTGGATATACGGGAGCCTACATTTTTGAACCGACGACAAATGGAGGAGGTCCTCAATTCGATACATGTTTTTTATAAATATATCTATATGTGGGCCCACGTATGACTTTTTATAGAGTGGTCCGATTTTAACGATTAAAATTATCCTGATTATAATAAAAATTATAAAACATTCATTTAACATTAATGCGAGTAGCACGGGATCGGTCAATGTGGCGACACTTGGGGGAGGTTTAGGTCCAGCAGCAATAAATGTCACTTCACTTATGCAAAGGAGTTAAGTGTCAACTTAAAAAAAAAGGTTACAAACATTGTGTTTTATCAACAAACAGATTTTTAGTTTTGATGGATAATATTTTATTTAGAAGGTAGCACCAGGATAGCCCGTGAAATTGAAATTTTCTTAAGTTTTTTTGGAAGGTTGAATAAAATATGATTCGCGACTGTAACACGAATTTCGCGGGCTTCCCTTTATTATTATTTGGAGTGACATATTTAAACACGTGATTGTACTCATGATAACAAGGGTGCTCTGCCTGCCCACTATTCCACGGTAGGATAGTAGTCAGACAGAACTTCGGCACACGGCTAACAGCTGATAGGTCACAGGCGCGCGCGCGAATTTTATACGGCGGTTGTATTGAGATAAAAGTGAACGAGTATATAAAAAATATGTTTCTTTGGGAACGTTGTTTGTTATCATGTCATGTGTTTAGATAATAGTACTTACCTGGTTTACATCGAAGTTAGTACATTTAAAATTGAAAAATAAATTCCAGCCCTATTTCAATTGTGGACCGATTCTTTTGAGATTTGGCTAATCTATACTAATTTTATAAAGAGGTATGTTTGTATGTAGGGAGTAATCTGGATATATAGAACAGATTTTGAAAAAAAAAAAAATCACTAATAGGAAGCCACATTATCCCCGAGTGCTATAGGCTATATTTACAACGTGAGCGAAGCCGCGGCAACAGCTAGTAGGTAATATTTGGCAAAGTGAAAATTAACTAACGAAGATCACTCTTTAATTCTCTATTACCTTTGTTATTTGGTTGTTTCGCGCCGTCTCATTTGGTACTAACATCAGTTTAGGAGTCTACATATATTTAGATTGCAAGGTTTATTTTCGGTTTTCACTGTCTGATTTTGTCGGTTTTGCCCCGTATAGAGTTAAAACTACTTTTGCTTGGTTTACCTACTAACTATATATTTTTGGTAATTCGATACTAATAACGTTTTCTCCAGGTAATTATTGTGAATCTGAAAATACAATGCATTAAGTATGTATTTAAAATCTTCTAGATATTGCCTATAAAGAAAATGTATCATATTTATTCATAATATTCGCTAATTAAAATGGATATATAACATAACATCACGCCATACCCATGTACCCATTACTACACACATATTACGCCAGTTATGTTAAGTCCCATGTCATAGGGAGCGAGCTCTATTGCCAGCAACCGGCAAAAAACAATTACTTAATTGTAGTTAAAAAAAACAACATCCTCAGACCCCCAAATCTAAGTGCAATATACGTATAGACTAGTCAAAACGAATGACATGAGCCCAAACTCGATAGGTTTAGCCACTGAAGAGTTCCACTGTCTACCTCTTAGCTCTTTCATCAGATTAGCTCCAAGATAACAAATTATAGTATTTTTATGCAAACTACATATACCATTACCGTATAAAGTTTAATTTTGATATGATAATTAGAAGTAGGTCAAGATTGATTTTCAAGATTTTATTACATAGTTCTTTAGTTATTTTCAAGTAAAGATATTGTATCATTACTCTCTTGCCCTTTTCCTAATTCATTTGGGGTCGGCGCAATATGTCTGCTTCTTCCATACTTCTCTCTAACTCGTCATCTTATCATCCTTTCTTGCCATATTATCATCCTTCACACAGTTCATCCATGGTTTCTTTGGTCTTGCTCTAATCTTATGCCCATCCACATTCATACTAATTTTCCTCGCGACATTTTCCTCATTCCTCCGCATCACATGCCCATTCCACGGCAACCTATGACTGAAGTAAAGCTAATAATATAATTGTGCTGAATCATAAGCCCGCCAGTATTTTGCCTGAGTGCTTTTAATTGTAAATGATAAATTCAATTATTCAGCGCTGTTGCCAAACACTCCTCCTGTACGCAGCTTAATAAATAGTGACGTAAATGCAGTTTTATTTAAAAGCTTTGTGAAATTCGGTTGCCCCGGCAGGTGTGCAAATAGCGGATAGTATTTGAGACAGCGCGGAGTAATATCCGGGACAGGACAGTATGCCCCAATCATATCCGGACTCATCCTCGTTCAAACGATGACATTTTGCTGCATTCAATTTGTTATAGGCATCTCATTGTAGTTCACTTTATTGAGAAATGTTTTGTTCGGTTTTATTCATTTTTATTGGCGATACAAGAGCAGAACTTTCTAGACAAATAAAAGGATAAAGGTCGTTTGTAGGTCAGTAATGTAGGTTACTTAAACGTCAATTCACATAATTTATTCAAACAGCACAGTATCGAGGACTATTGATTGCATTTTAAATCAACGTAAGTACCTGTAGCCGCAGTGGTGGACGCCGCAAAGAAAATGACTTGTAAACTAGTTTAAAATTTTGAAGTCTTGGGATAACCTTGGATCGATAACATGTGCATCGTTTGCATAATATAGGACCAGTATATCCCTTTGTCTTTGTTTCAACTACACTATACTACGTATATAACGAACAACTTTATCCTCTAATCTCGATTGCATTTTTTGTTTTTGTCCACAATTCTTTGGATTAGAATCTAATCTTGGTGAGATAGAGTTGATTTTTCAATGCGGACCTTTATGTGATTGTGAGACATACATAGAGTGTCGGGTTGAGACACTCATGGCGGTATTAGTTGCATACCAATGAGAAGGAAACAATGAGGTGATGTGCCGTGTGGGTGTTTCGAGGTGTCTTCGATTCGTTGCTTTCTTTCGTGCAGCAAGTCGGCTCACGGCCGGCGCTTCGCGGCTCGTCATCGCGACCTTGTTTGATAAAAACGTGCGGACTGCGGGGTTGCTCGTCAATGATAGATAACAGTTGTCGCTGAATGTTTTTTTTTACAATAGCGGACATTTTATAACAGTATAATCGAAATATTTTGTGAACAAAAGCATCTCAAAGCAAAGTTAAGTAACTACACACTACACTACAGTTAGGCCTTAGTTAGTTCTTGTTACTTTGATTCTATTGTTTTCGAGATACATTTCGGGATGTTTCCCAGAAGGGGTAATAAAAGGCGTACCCTATGTACACCGATGAGCCCGTAATAAATAAGAGTATTTACAGGTTTGAGAATAACCTTGGTAACATACAAACGGTTTAAAAAAACTATCATCAGCTTTTCAGTTGTCTCCTCAACTGCCTTAGTCAATTGATATGAACATTTAAGTGAATATAATCAATAGTATTTATAAAATAATTCCGTTGGGAGGTAGGATGCACGGAGGTACGTGCGCGCGCGCCTCCGTCTCAAGGTGATCCACGCTTAGATCATTGCATACCGATCGTGTCACGTTTAGCCAAATACCATAGCACACGCCTAAAACTAAGCCTATTTATTGTCAGGGGTTTAACATTGGCGAGTCTATTAGCCTGCGTCATCCCGCTGCTGGGCAAAAGTCTCTCCTCACGTGCGATTGTTCTTTCGATCCAGGGCTCATGGTGGCCAATGTCTTAATTTGATCGAATATTAAAAATCTTCATAACGCAGCGTCAAATAAATAAATAATCTGGTGAAACTCCGCACATGTGATGAATTGGCAGATTCATTATTACACAAAATAAAAGAAAAATATATTAGACTCTTCCCTTTTCTTCCCCAAACATGAAATTAAATAATCTCTTGAATTTTTCAAGTGAGTATGAGGAATAGTGAATAATACACAAAGGAATCGCGGGCCCGATTTTGATGACGGCATGCATCATCATTTTTGAAAAACAAATATTCCTTTCCGAAAATGTTGATTTTGAAAAAAAATAACACACTTAATACGCCTTTCGAAAGTGTCGCTATTAAGGATCAAATTCTGGGTAGTAATTACATACGGCGTAAAGGTTCGATTCCTGGTTAGGAATATTGTTTTTTTTTTTAATCCACTTTGCAGTTTTGGTTTTCATCAAAATCGCTGCGGCGACCGAGACTATTGAATATTTATCACTATTCCTCATAATATCGGCGCCCACTTGACAAATTCACTCTGTATATGATGTCTTTAGCGATCACTTTTAGAATCCATAACTCCCTGACATTTCACAGTCGAATAGTCAACCAATGAATAGTACCTACTACCGATCCTACAGTCTTATTATTTGCATTCGTGGAACGTCTATGAAAGCCTTAAGCAGGTACACAATGGATTTAATCCAAAGCTTTAGTACTAACTCCATTGCTGCATAAACCGGCTGTTATATTGAAGCCTTTTCAACTTCTGTGTATCAATGCAAACACAAAACCTGGCGGAGATTCTTACAAAAACATATTTTTCGAAGGAAAGGATTAACTACGCCAGCCAGCCAGCTTGTGGCCTGCTGGCTTAGCCATTAGAAAATGTATCTGCATTTTTAACTTAGGTGAAATATGAAGATTTTATTGACTTGGGTTTCTTGAAGTTTTTGTGCCTTAAGATCTGAGAAGTTATAGATTCTACTAGACTCTCTTAGTCACTTTGGACTTATTAAATAGGAACTTTGATACATACTCGTATCTAGTTCGTTACCTCATTTTAACAACAGCCATGAACATTTTTGGCAAATACAATTTTGAAAACCTCTTGGATCTTCTTCACAAATGCCTAGACCACGCAAGAGAAATTACCTGTTCTTCAAAACTTTCTCATTTGAGAAAATTTTTGACGAAACAATTCTGTACAAATGACGTTGGAGTCGAAAACTTTCCGAGAATCCGCTTACGAATAAAGTTTGCCTAGTGTGCTTCTAGTCTTTGTTCCACGAGTACTTCTTACATATCCAGCAAAAATTTCCAACGCAAACGCCTGAAGAGCGCTGAAATCAATCTTAGTTAGGCACGCCTTGCTCTCGGAACCAATTTTACAACTGTAAGGCTTAGTCTTCAACTGCGACGCGACCGATTGATGCGTGAATAATAAACAGCTCGGCGTGTCAGTTCTCTCCCAGCCTTATTTATCGTTTTTAGTTCCTTTATTTTGCAAAGCGATGCAAACTCTATAAAGTTCTGTCGGCTACAAGAGACTAGGATCTTACTATTTGATTTGACTTTGACGTGCAAGCAACTTGTACTATTTTAATGCTACCTTTGTCTTACCCATCTAGAAGAAAAATAGGCCTGATGCTAAGTTACTAAGTTAAGTAATTAATTTCGACACAATTATTCTTTTGCGTACTGAACATATTGGTCATGTGTTTGATTTCTTTATTTTATTTTTGAATGAGATAGTAACAGAAACATTTAGGAACATTACAGGGTTCTGAGCCAGTAAGCTATGTCGGTACTAAAATCTATTTTCTGTGGTTGTCCATGTAAACAATCCTTCAGACGAAAACCTTTCAATTATCAAACTATAAATATGAATGGAACGGATTCACACGTATGACAAGTCATTTACATTCAGCGGAGTTACACATAGTACTTACCTATATGGAAAATTCTCGAGGTAGGTACATCCGGTAACGTGGGTCCTCCACCACCAGCGGCGCGTTCACTTCTACAGTACCACCACTACCCACCACTTCCAATATGGATTAAAGCATCGCATATTTGATGTTGGTTGCCTAGCAACGGAGGTAAAAACTTAAACATTACAGTTGTGAATCAGACCAAATGCGTTTGTTAGTAATCATGAGTGAATCGTGTAAAATGTTTGAGCCACAGTTTCCGCCCTGATGGTTTTGTTTTGAAGACATTGCGTGGTATGTGGTGGTGCTGTGGTGGTAAAAGGCGGTGTTTGTGGCCAGGTAACCGTTCTGTATACTTTAACTCTTAACACTTTGCGACGTGACTAATGCATTCTTCTCAGGTAAAATTCGGTCCTTACCTTTCTTGTATTGTATCTTCTAAGACGATAATTGTGGTAGAGCTATGATAATTATTAAAACAAAAATGGTTTCTTAGTAAAAAACAGCGTATTCCCATGAAATCACTTGCAATTGAGTATTTGTCCTGACGCCTAGCCACCCAAATGAATTTAGTACATCTAAAAACGTCGTCAAACCTCCATAAATCATCATTTATTAGGTGAGTCATACATTAAAGGTCATTAATAATCAGTTTTAGAGCGAAGAACAATATGTGGTGAGACTTCAAGCAAATATTCGTGAAGAATAAACTAAACAAACAGTTTTATAACCAATAATTATTTAAATAAGGTTTTTATTTGATTGGCCTGTTAGGTTCATTGCGTAAGAACAGGTACCTACCTAATCTACTTGTAAATAAATTAGAGTGTTTGGTATTTAGACAAGAATGGCCGCTAAACAACGTGTCGTGATAATGCGGAAACCAAATAATTATGACTGGTCGCGCTACTATGTAGAAATACATTTTTGGTTTAGGTGCGTACTTTTCAACGTCTTATTTATTTTGGTTACCAAACGTCGTATATCTCATGAAATAATTCATAATTTTCAGTTAGTGATATCACAATAAAATATTTCACATTACTACCAATAATTATTTCAAAATGAAACAAGAAAAGCTTTGACTGCCTTCCATCAATTATAAAAATTGCTTCTGTATTTTAAACACAAAGTGCTTTTAATTACGATGAAACGTGCACGAGTAATGACGTTCATTCATCTGTAAATATAGGTAATTGTTTTTTTCAGAATTGACATTTTTTTACGAGTATTTCACGTGTCACGTATGTTGATCGCATGTCAGATGACTGACGTTGCAAATTTTGGTGCAGGCACGAGCGCTTGCGCTATGGGACGTGATCAATTCTACAATAGCAGCGTCTTCCAACGCCTAGCACGTTCCATATTCAAAACAAACGCCTACGATTAAATGTGATGTTGAGATATCGATTGGTTTGCGTTGTTGCAGTTGATATTACGGACATACATATGCATAAACTCATCCTTTTTTCCCATCGGGGTGGAAAAAAAAATATCTTAATTGGCGTCAACTATGTATGTATGGGGACACCCTTTAATGATCAAAATTTTTATTTTTTTTGAATTTTTTCTTTATTTGTGCTATAAGGCCTTGCTTTTTGCCAAATTTCATGATTCTAGGTCAAAGGGAAGTAGAAGAAGGTTTTGATTCCCTTGTGAAATCGCATAATATGCGACATAAACAGTCATATCTTTTGATCGCGTTGACTTACAAGTTTGATTTTTTCATTGCTCCAAGAAGTAGCAGACCAAATACTCAAATTTGGTATTCATTTCAGCATCAGACAGACGGACAATAAAGTGGTCCTATAAGGGGACCATAAAAATACGGATTTCAGGGTTTTTCAAGCCACGAAACCGTGATCTGTTTTTTTGTAGATATTATTGCAGTAGCATAACAAATAAAGGTTAGGTACGTGGAGACGTCAGTTCAATATTAGGACAAACTTCTCTTTCAAAACTACCTGTGAGAAAATTAGTCAAGTAAAACCTCACTAATATGCCGTGTCGGTTAACTAGCGTAGCATAAGGTGGATGACTCATCCTGCTTGCTATGCTGCGAAAGTACGGGCTGTCCTTTTAAATATATTTTTTCTATCGGTACTTTAACGGTGTGTGCGCCATTGTATCAATTGCAACGGTTATTTATTGGTTATTTTAAAGCATTGTTATCCGAGATCAGAAGGAGCTCATGGCTAAATAATAACGGCCGCTCGGGTTGGTCTTTAGGTTAAGCCATGCTTGCCTAGGTCGGTCTGTGGATGGGTGACCACCCATTACATAACGAGTTTCTTCCGAGCCTCGGAAAGCACGTTAAGCAGTTGGTCTCGGCTGTCATTTGTAGATCTTGAACAGCCGTTACAGGACTACCTGTAACGGCTGGCTTTTGGGCCAAGGACTACCTTGGCCCAAAAAATCTGACAACCAGTCTTACCAAGGGGTATCGTTTTACCCAGTACTAACTGGATTGTGGAGATCAGATAGGCATCGCTCCATGTAAAATACTGGTATTCAGCTGCATGCGGTTAGACTGGAAGCCGGCCCCAACACAGTTGGGAAAAGGCTAGGCAGATGATGGCTAGATGATGTTAGCCGAGGTCAGAAGCAACATAGTTTTGTCATGTTGCTAGCTGATGTATTAGTTTTTACCTAAATGTAGATATTGGATAACTGCCATTTCTTATGTAACGTTTATTTTTAAAATATTTTATGAGGCGTCCGTGCTTGCGTAATTAGCCACGGATAAGGGGATAATTAGCGTAATTGGTAATTGTTCTGAAGATTAACATTAGGGTAACTTGCACTCGTTAACACATTTTAAAATAATTTGTACACATTGCCTCAAACGGTTTTTCGTGCAGTTTTTCGGTGCCCAGTAAATAAAAATGCATAGTCCGATTCTGTTTACATAAGTATATTTTTATGTACATAGTAGGCATTCCCCTGTACGGTCGAATGATAAACAAACAGTTTTAACGGACTCGGCGCGATGTGTAAATACCAGTTTTCATTAATATAGTTAAAAAAAAAACTTGGAGCAGTGTGTAAAAACGTTTTTACTAACGATTGCTTCAAGAGAGGTAGGACCATGACTCATCGACAACCGGTCGTCAAATGCGACAGAAAAATTTGAATATTTGTTCAGTTAGTCTTGTTATAAAGCAAGGCTGCCCATCTTATTCTGATGGTGGGCCAAAATTTTGAGTCCATGTAAAATGCAGAATTGATTTTGATGTAGATTGTAGATTTTATTCCAGAATAGGTTCATAATCGGTATATTTAAGAAATCTAATAAAGAAATCTCGACAAGTCATTGATGATGCGTCGAGTCGACAAACCTAATATTGAAGGGTTTTTAGAACAGTTGGTGGGCTGTTAGAAGTAATACTTAAATGTGTGTTTTTCTTACAAATAGCAAGACGTAAATAATTATTATCATAACGTGTTTTTTAAAGCGCGAACTTGTTATTATCATACCACGTTGTTTACCAAATGGGGTATGTGTGGAAAATGTACTGTACCAATAGATTATTTTCGTCGTAGTTCTTTGAATGATTTAACAAATATAAATACGAAGTAATTTCAACCTAACCAATTATTATTCTAGTATTAAATGCATTAGTCTCATCTCGCCCGACTTATATATGCAAGTCTGGTGTAAATAACTTATGCTAATACTATGCCAATATAATCTGCAAGTAAATGAAGTTTACATAAGAGGAGAACTCGACGTTTCGTCTGCTAAGAGAATCGTGCAAAATGGCGTAAAGAATCAACAGTCGTTACAGACTAAGTAATGAGTAAGTCATCGTCAACAATTTAGCATTTTTCGCACCCTTTTCTGATTTCCCATAGTGAGTATAGAGCTCCGCCCCTTTGGGCCATGCTACGCTGGTCTATGCGAGTCTTATACAGGTATTCCTTGCGATCCTATACTGACTGTCCACTCACCTGGCTGTTGGTCTACCTACGCTCAGAAATAAGCACCTATTTCCATTAAATACTGGAACGACCAATTCATAATTCTTCGGTTGTGTTCATCGCTAGTTGTTGACAAATCAATTTAGATACGAGTACCTCTTGAGTCGTTCCCTAGTGACTTTACTTAACTGTGCATCTGATATCTCCTACGTGAAGTTGATTGCAGCCCGCTACCCTTTGATGTTGTACAAGAGGGGATCTTAGTGACGATGTCGAGAGGAAATGTTTTTATAACCCTCTCTCCATTAACCAAGTCCTTTGTGTTCCGCTATTGTGCCTAAAGTACTCAATGCTGCGGTTACCTTATGTTGCTTTTGCCAGTGTGAGCAGTTTTCACTGTGGGTACTTGTTGATGCCAGATGTGACAGCACAGCTGTATACAATGTACAGTCAAGGACTGAAAATGTTAAGCAAAGTTATGGACTTACTTTCACCTTATTCTTGTCATCATTTTGAACTAAAATGACTGGTCGAAAGGTTACATTGAAGATCTGTCGATAATCGATTTGGTTATCTGGATATGGATAGATATAGTTTCAAAATGGACCGATAAGCCTTCCAGGTGAATGCGTTTTTACTATATAGTCTAAAGTAGCCACCTACGAATCTTTTGACCGAATTATTTCACGGCTTACGTACTATCATCAAATTACAATACTTTCTCCAAGCAAACCAATACTCAAGCCACAATCCTCTTCACAGATCAACCATGTCTAGACTAGCATGTCTGCTGGCGGTGGCCGGCGCCGCGACCGCTCAGCTGACGTTGGACGGCATCCGATGCGGCCAGCTCACGTGCCAGCTCGAGGAGTACTGCTCCCCCGACACCAACCGGTGCGCCCCCTGCAGCGTCGTGTGCAACAAGACCAGCCACAACTACGATGTTGGACTCTGCATCAAGGAATGCCAAGGTAAGCTTCTCCTTCGTTTCCACTTGCTGGAGTATCCAAAGTGTCCCTACACCTGCACTTTAAAACGCTGACGAAGCGAAAAACGTGGCCACCTGCGGAGCTCAAATGACTTGAAGAGACTTCCCAGTAATGAGGAAGAAGAAGATATGTATTTGTATCAGCATGAATCGGTGATGCTGTGGCACAAATATTGGCCAGTCAGCTTCGACGTAGCGTTAGATAATATAAATGTTGATGAATGGAGAGGAAGAGGAGGGAAAAAGAAAGTCTGGGAAGAGTGAGTGAGGAGTGATACGAGAGAGCGATACAAAAGTAACACGGAACGAGGGCAAGAAGATGATGAGCCACGTGGTAGCAAGGCTAGTCAGCCTGCGCGGTGTGCCGCATGTACAGGCAGACCAAGTGATTATTACGTGAAATAGCAATTAGCAATAGCAAAGATTGACAATTGAGAAATTAAGTTCATAGACAATTAGTTTGCCAATTAAGTTCTCTACTTAACATGTAAGTAGGTAAGCATACTAAAACATAAGGTCTATGTAGGGTAACTAATTGATACGTGGTACTATCTGTTTGCAAATAGAAGATACCTATGCCGTATTGGTCATCTATCAAACAGACCCCATCCATTAGCCTAATGGGTGATGTGACTGAATGCTGCGAATCTCAACATATCTGGAGAGGCCATCGATGGTCCTGGTATTCAGATCTTATTTCGTTTGATTCTTTGAGTGCAGGTATTTCGTGATATATGAAAATGCGAGTGTCTTACTGTCTACGGTGGCCGGTGGGAACTAACTACGAGATTTTGAGTAGGTATGACAATAGTGAAATAATAATAATACGACTTATACAATCACGCGTCTTACATGGACCAGGACCAATATTCTGAGAAACGACTGCCGTGTTTCCGTCAAATGGAAATCCTTGGAGCTATACAGATGACTAATATGAACAAAAATAATAATAGAAGCCTTAAAGAGTGAGCAATCGATTATTCACTCAGTTGTCTTAGTTATAAAGCCTGTTATCATTAAACAATAAACTTTACAACTGGTTTCGTGACCGCCAACCGCCTACGGTTGTCGCTATCTCTGTTTAACTGCGGTTTGTCTCGCTTGCACTTGAGTAAAGAATGTGTAGGTTTCAGGTCAAGCATCTCTTATGAGAGTAGTTTCACATTTATACAGCAACACGGCAATGGTGCAGATGTTAGAGTATTAAGTGGGCACACGTATGTACTATGGATGCTGCGATCCATGTTGAGATTGATCTTGACATAGTAACATAGTAAAAATGTTTACGATTGTATCATTCGCGACGTTGATAATGGGCTCCTCGTTACTACGCGTCAGTGAGCTAAAGATCTCGATCGTTGCAAAAGTTAGAGACATCTACTTCTACATTCGACATTATTTTTCAGTTTCAGATAACGATGATAGAAAAGTGAAAAATGTACTACTGCGCTTAGTGACGGACGAACACATATCACTGATGCACTGATTTAAGGTTGAAAAAATAAATAAAAACCTAAATTAACTCTGTTAAAAGTCGTAAACATACAAAACTCCTTGAAAGCGATTAATGATTACGAAGCAACAACTAAAAGAAAACAAAGCCGAAAAGATTAATATCAAGAATCTCAATACCGATTTGTTTTTACGCCACTTCTATGTATTTCAATTATTAAAAAAAAAAAAAAAAATACTTGTCACCATCATATCATCACTTTTGCATTGTTTTATAAATTTAGAGTTCACTGTAATAATATTTACTTTACTTTATTACATACTATAGTCACTATAGAGGGTGTAACAAGACCCTTAACGAAGCCGAAAGCTTGTTTTGGTCATCTATGCGATATTTTTTTTTTTGTCCTAGACCTTGTAGTCTGGGAACATTCTAGGTATTGTGGGTCCAAGTTTTTTTTTTAATACAAGTTTTTAACGTAAGATTTTTACTGTAAACACTTCCACGACCCCTATTCAATCCAATCATCACCACAATGTTTCGAGTGTGTTACATTGAGTCCGTACAGTAAAACATAGTTTTTCACCCCTAAAAAAGTCGTTTCCAAGAAAAATGTTTGCGTAAAGTTACTTAGTTGATGTACATAATGCTTGGTTGACGGCTTCGTTAAGGGTCTTGTTACACCCTGTATTACTCAGTTTACCATACAACATCCAATATCCTAACTTTTCCTGTAAATATTTATTACAGGAAAGATTACTTTTCTCTCAGATAGATATTGTAAATCGCAGCATCCGTGGTACAAAACTTCCAAGCATAATTTTATCCAGCTGTAATATTAATAAGACAAAATAATTAAAATGCTTCAATAGAAAATGTTATTGGTTATTTCGTACAATGCAGATTATCGGGAAAAAGTAAATAAATGAATTCCTGTTAGTTGTTAGTATTGAGAGCATATTTTACAACAAAAAAAAATTGGATCAGAAAATAAAAGTATGAAAAAACCAAATATGAAAATTACGTTCCAAATTTTTTTAGCCTGAATTTCTGATTTTTTCTAAGATTTATTTATCAAACTTACTAGTCTGAAATAAAATTTCATAGTAATGCAACGGCGATTATGTCGACTCGTGGTTTTTCTTGGTTTTTGATGCCTTATTTTTCAATAAATCTATTCATTTATACAATAAAATAAAATTGAAGTGCGTGTTTAAAATTTCAAAATATTATTTTACTGAATGCATATTTATGAAAGTATGTATGTGCGGTAATAATAACAAACAAAAAAAACAGTTTTTATTTTTGTTTCTTTCAGTCTCTTGTTCCGGCTAATCTTCAAAACGGCTGGACCGATTTGGATGAAACTTTTACTGGCAGATAGCTGATGTAATAAGGAGTAACTTATTTTAGAAAAGGAATTAGGGTTCCGTGCAATAAAATGAAAACTCTTGAAATTGTCAACAAAATCCGATTCAAATTGGGTAATATTAATATTTTTATAATAATTTCACTTGGACGAAGGTAGGAAGAGGGAAACAGCTAGCAGGATCTATAGATCTCTGTAGGTCTCGAGATACCTACAGTGTTGTCTTCAAATGAGATACACAATTCAACGAAAATACCTGTATAGGTCTCTTCAAAGTAGCTTGTAGTTCTGACCAGTACTACTCCTACTTAGTTGATGCCCACGAAGTTAGGCAGGATTTACAGTATCTAGTACTTCTTAGGACTCACGAATCACAATACTTAGGAACCTGGAATCCTGTAAGTGGTATTAAATTGGCTTTTCCCGCTAAGCCAACAAGGCTCTAATGCGCAAATTCGAAGAAGGCTTTCTGATTTAAACTGTTTGTTGCTAGTTTATCTATAAAAATAAATAAAGCTGAAGATTCTGTTTGAAATTTCAAAATAACAGCGGTGTACAAAAACTTATTTTTTTCTGTCTGTTTGTTAGTTCCAGCTGATCTCCGAAACGGCTGGACAGATATTAACGGGACTTTTACTGGCAGATATGAAGTAACTTCAGCTACTTTTATTTTAGTATAAAAATTAGTGTTTTGTGAAAAAAATTAAAGCTCTTAAATTGATGACAAAATTCGATTAAAATAGCGAAGTAATATTTTATAATTTTACACGGACTAAGCTCTCGGGCAACTGCTAGTAACCAAATAATAATTTCGGATAAATAAGGTAAATTAACGAAGAGTGACGTAAATCAATGACTGAAAGGGCATCAAAAGTAACTTTTTGTTTTGATGTCGGCTACATACGATGGTTTTATTATATATTAGGAAGTCATCATAATATTTATTTGAAATCGAATAAACTTTGTATCTAGCAAAAAAATGTTGTTTTTATCACTAGACGCAGTTCACGCAACGGTTCGCGCTCCGCTTATTATATCATCTGCACAATTCTAAAGTATCAGGTGCATGCCTGTACCAAGTTATCGAATCCATTGCGAATAAGTCGTTATTCCTCGCACATCACGAGTTATAACCGACTGAATAGAATGTAGTTGTAGGATCATTGGTAAGGGGTGTAACAATACCCATAAAAGTCATGCTCCGTTGATTCCGACAGGTATGGTACGCACACATAGGGAGCTCACGCACACAAACACAACGTCTTGCGTGTATGTGTGCAGCCGTATTGTCGACAAACTTAGATACAGGTGGCTCCTTGTTTATAAATTGTGCAAGTGTAATCTGTTTTTGTTGCATACGTCGCGCGTCGCGGTGCTTTTAAATGCTTGTTTTCAATTAGTTCGTATGTAAACAAAGTTAAGCTGAATTAACTTATATTGTGGAAAAGAAAAAGGGCTTTGCTCTTCTCGGTTTTTGGTTAGAGATAGGAAAACTACACTTGTGCTTTTATACTTCGAAAAACATAACACTCCTTTTTTTGGGCAGTCGTGTAAAAAGATAAAATAAAATCTTTAATTTCACGTCTGTGTTTATGTATAGTACAGGGTATTATAGTTTGTGTTTATCCGTTCAGAGCTGAATCGTGAAACAATGTATTTGATAAGCGTTTAATAGTTGATAGTTTTGTGAAGTGCGTTGTGTGTGCGACTATGCGTGTGTGTGAGGTGGTGTGTGTGTGGCCCGGGCAAGCACCTGTCGGCGCAGCTCAACCTGCTAATTGTTTGCTCGGGACATTTTTTCCTCGCCTGTGTCAACATAATACCCGGCCCTAATTTTTTCTTATCTCGTAGTGAAGAAATCTGTACCGTACCGTTAATGCTTTTCTATTGTGAAATCATTGAAAGTGAGTTTTATGGCTGGGATCCCGTTTTATGTGAATAATTAATAATGTTATGAATTGATATCCATAGAGAAGAGTATTCAGCATAATCAGCTTTTAATGTTCCCACTTCTGGGACACTCTCTATGAGAGGGAATGGGCTATAATCCACCACGCGGGCCCAGTGCGGGTTGGTAGATGCCACATGTCTTCGAATTTTTGGTTCTAGGACATGCCGGTTTCCTCACGATGTTTTCCTTCACCGTTTTGAGAGCAGTGGTGATGAAATAAATTCCACAAAGTAATGCGCCTGCCTGGGATCGAACCCACGACTTACTGTTCGTAAGTCGGCGCCGCCACCACTGGGCCACCGCTGCTCTCGAAGAAGAGTAAGAGAGAAGAGTATTCGTAATTGAATTATTAAGATCAATTAAAAACATACTTCGTATAGTACTCCGTGAAAAACAAAACAGCATATTTTCATACGCTTGCTAAATTAGCTTTTTTTATGTTTTGAAAACTTCATAAAGTTTTATTCAGCTCAATATTTCCTTGCCTCCAAGAACCATAGAAGGTATCTGTGAACAGGTCGTAGTCATAACTCTGTAATGTTATAGAGAAGCTTAACTCACTGTGGATGCACTGAAAAGGATTCTCCCAAAGCAGAGACCACAGACCTTACATCGTTGCTAATTGAAAGAGATTCAGTTGAACTATGAGAATTGTTAACTCCCCTGGTCTGAGGCCAAATTAATGAATAAAGTTGGTCAAAGGCTCGCAGTTATATTTAGTTTGTAATTAATGAAAGCTGTTCTGTTACCTATGACTGAACAGTATCCGCGCTGAAATATGTAACTATGCACCTATTAGACTATATTGCGGACTATACCGGTGCGGTTTGATTCCTAAATTCAAGGCGAAAAAAACCAAGAGCATTATTATAATGAAGTCACAGTCTTTCCTGACTTCAAACTAAAAAGTCAGCCTTGAAAAGTTCAAACAGATTCTCAGACTCTGACAGACAATGTGTCAACTGATCACTGCAAATTAACACTCTTCTTTAAAAACAATAAAAATATTTGAACAGTATCATTCGACACCTACAGTAGTACGAGTATCATTAGTTTTTGAGCCAAATATTTTCGCCGTTATATTTTCTTAGTTACATGATTGAGTACTTTACATAAGATTTTTTGACGGGTTGTGACTTATGTTCGTCTGCTGCTTGTCTATGTCAGAGGAGAATTGCACAAATCATATTTTTGTAAAGGATCTGAATTACTCGTTATGCATTTTCCTATAGCCCTCATTTCGTAAGAACTCCAAGGTTTTAATTATTAATTCAGGGTCGTTTTGCCATTTTACTGTACTGTACTATCATTAGTTCATAGGCACAAAAGATTGTCAACTACAATCTTTTGTGCAAAATGCCATAAATTCTGTCGTGTTATAACCTAAATCTATTATAGTTCCGAACAAGCAAGTCCTTTGCAAAAAATCTAATTACGTCCACTGAGGCTTCTGAAACCAAACGGGGAGAATTAACCAAATTATCATATTCCGATTGATAAATGCATGCATGATTATGCAAGGATAGTGAATACTCCAGAAAATTAATTATTTAAACTGTATATTTACAGCCATGATTGTTTATTTACAGGCTATCTACTCGACCTGAGGTACATGCGGAGGTCCGAAGATTCACATCCTCCTGGGGATCTGAGCGGTAACTTACTACTATTTTTATCTGTTTTCTCGATATCCTTGTTCTTAAGTTCATGTGATGCTTGCTTCGTTACACATGTCGTTTTTGTTTGCTTTGCGAATATTACTTGAACGCAGTGAAATGTGATATTTGTGAGGGATGAAATTGCTTTGAGGCTGATTTTTTTAAGCCAATAAAAAGGGGTTTGGTCGCGTCACAGAGGACTCGTTTTCGAAATAAAGTAGACGTAAATGAAAGAAATGAAAAGTATTTTGCACAGGAAAAATAATTTGATGGCAATAAAACATTTGGCCAAAAGTTATTTCATTACTCACACAATTCATTCGTCACCACAAGCTCAAGGGTTAGTGAGCTTGACACGACTTAATGACAAAAGCAATAGACAAACTTTATCTTTTTTATCAGTTTTAAGTGTGACATAGTAGATAAGTACTTGTTGCATGAACCACTTTTTACTTAATGGTTTCCTAACGTTTTGTCTCAAGAATCAGTATTAACATAATTTTGATATTTTAGAAACCTTACTAATGTCAGTATTATATTGTCTGGCAAACCAATTAAACTAATGAGAAATAAAACCTTTATCAAAATATTTTAAATTTATATAGTTTTATCTACTTACTTAAGTAGTATGTCACTGACAAAGCTAGAATCGGTACTAAATGCCTTAAGCTAGTGATATTAAAAGCAAATATTTGTCTAACAAAACATTGAAAGTTTATATTTCATAAAAACAAGAAATATATTCGTTCTGCGTTTTACATGAGAAATGTCCTTTTGCTGTCCAATTGAGAGCTTCGTCCAGTTAATATTGAATAAGCCGAGACTCCACTGAGATCACGGAACAAAATAATCCTATTGCACACTCCAATAAGCTCAAAAAGCTTGTTTGAGAGTGCAATAGGATTATTTTGTGTTAGGATTATTTTTGTCTACATGCTGAATTACTCTTGACACTATACTAACTGGATCATTTTTGGGTTGAGAAAACTTTTGCAAGCTTATGGTGTGATACTAAAACAATTGACTACACTGCACTCACTCTGATAGCTGTTTTAAAGTGGCTGCAATGCAAGTTATGTGCCTGTACACTGGTGTACCGGTGGTCTCTTTGTTTGATTGTACTTACATTTACCTTCCAGTAACCTCCCAGTTCACAACAAAACAATTTAATATTCTGCAGAATAGAGTTGTGAAGTTCATAGATATTAAGTTTTTGCAAGTTCTGGAAATTGCTCTGCAGTGCGAATATCAAAGTTTTAGACCTTAATTGGTCTGTAGACATGTTTACTGTAAATGTTGAATACAGTTACGATTTCGATTCTCCTGAACTTGTTTCAAGTACAGTCGGCAGCATTTCAAGTTACCACAAACTGTCAAATTTCTCCAAATGATTTTAAACCATAAAAATTATTGATGGTTAAGTTGAAAATCGAATGACAAAATTTGACAGTTTGTCGTAACTTGATACGCTGGTGACTGTACCAACGTATTATTGAAAAGTCGAGTTAATTTTAACCTTTCAAAGTGCAATATCAACTGTTCTGAGAATATTAAACAAGCTGTGCTCAGAGCTCTGCTGGTGTAGATTACAAAAACCTAAAAAAATACATAAGCTTGATAAGAAGGTTTCTGCTCTCATTTTTAAGGAATATCTACAACTAAAATTTAATTAAGGACTTGTGGTATGACTTGTTGAAAAAAGCACTTGTTCTCTCAGTCATTGCGATATTTTGTTTTGTTCTGGACCTTACCGTCTAGTTACGGAGATATTGGAGGTCAAAGCTTCAACTTTACTTAAAATACCTCCATGGCCTCTGTACTGTTCAATGCATCCATCAGCACAACGTTTTGTCCTGTCTTAACGTAAACTGTAACTTTTCACCCAAAAAGAAGTCGTTTCCCAGCACTTTTTTTTGCGTATAGTTACTTATGCTTCGTGTAGGATCCGTTTACACCTTGTATCGTATATTGCACTGCTTTTTGAATTACCGTTTGCATGCGTTTTAATGAATAGGCTGAGCTCTATAAACGTTACTTAAAACGAACTTTGGCTTAGCGTTACTCTTGTTGTTTTAAACTACAAGTTCAGCAGGGCTATTGCGTACCTATTTCTGTTGACAGGTCGGAGTGTCGGTCGGATCATCACTTGGAGAGTTTTGATATACAATGACCATTCTTGTTGCTTTCAACTGAAGCTACCCGTGCAGAACTGTCAATGTATATCAAAACTCGCCTACTGATGACCACTATGATCTGTCAACAGAGATACGCAATAGCCCTGCAGATGCTGGTACATGTCTTAGTATAAGCATAGTTAAGTAACGCTTATAGATCTCGGACCTAGAATAGTTGAGCTAATGCAACCAAAAGAGCTGTGCACTGAAACCAGTAGCGAACAAACTACGAAAATACCTATATGCTACACCACCTGCCATTCTGGTACAGCTGGTAACAGGAGCTTTAAACTTTTCCGATGAATTATACGTATTGTACAGGCAGACAGATAACGCCTGGAGCAACTAGTGGCGTTTCTAAGCCCCCTTAGCGCCCTCCCGTACCTAAATAATTCTTCATTGACAATGTATAGCGAAGTTGTGTAAATGTTGCCTTGCTTTTGTTGCGATATGCTATTTTGGACCTTATTACTTCCTTTTGTGTTGAGAGCTTTTATGTTTTGATGCTTATATGTTTCATTGCTTATGTGTTGGTTTATGAATAATTAGTCTTACTTATGTACTATCTAAGTATATTAATGTTTCATCATATTTTTTGAGATTTGTGAAAAGACAACAAAGATTTTCAACTGTCGTCAACAGCATCATTGTTGGCTAAGCAAATTATTGCAGCCTTCGAACAAAAGCGCTGGAACTTTACCCAAAGCGAACTGTCATTGCGATAATTTGATATAGTACGGGTGAAAATTCCTAATGAAACGGCACGCGATTAGCACATATTAACCGATATCAAGAACTGTTAGATTCGAGTCATCGTTATATCAAAATTGAGACTGACAGCTATGGGCTTGGTTTTTCAATGAGAAGATGCGACGAGCATGCAACCCCAAAAAAATTAAATGTTAAAGTTATAGCTTAGTTTTAAATAATTGTTTTTGTAGACATAATGGTGAATGGTGGTTAACAAAGGTTATGCTTTCGAAGGTGTGCAGCGACAAGCGCAGACTGCCCTGATCATCAGCGCGGTGGCACTGGCCATCTTGGTGCTCGTCCTTATCATCGTCTGCCGGGGCAAGTTCTCATGGCGTTATTTGAAACAAAAATTTCAGCCGGCTAAGGTATTTTTTTTTTTTCAATAAAATTGTTTTTATTAAATATATTTTTACAAGCTATACACAGACATAACATAATAATAAAATAATTATGAAGAAGTATGAAAAGGGAAAAAGAATAACATGGGATCTAAAATGGCCGATTTATCAGATTCTTATTAGGATAATATTATGAATATTATAATTCTTCAAATGGTCACAGACGCAGTTTTTACTATGAATTGTTACTTTATGACCATTTTACGTATTGTAACGTAATTCATAATATTTTCCTTTTGTGATTCTGCTACAGCGGCCGTTTTAGGCCCCCAGGGGCCTTAGTCTGCTATTGCAATAGTGTCAGAATGGTCTATCATTGATTTAATAAGGCCCGGCGCAGACGAATTACCCTTTGTACGCACGTCAAACGAGTTTCGAACGCGCTTCAATACGCCGTGGGCTAGGGGCCTTATTAAATTAATTATAGACCATTCTGACACTATTGCAATAGCAGACTAAGGCCCCAGGGCGTTTTGCTATTGAAATCATCTTTGACACTGAACATAGTAAAGTACAACAGAACATAGTGGGATGTTTAAGTCGCGCAGCATACACATTTGCAACACAATACATGTGACGTAACATGAAATGAATCTACTCAATAAAAATCTGAAATTCACTCATTCATTGATAGTCAACGTTCTGTATAAGCCGCTCGGTTTAATGTTGTACAAGATGGGCACCAAGGAAGGAGTTTTTATTGCAATATGCATTTAAATATACGAGAAACTTACAAATACCCATGCACCTATACGTCGTACATACACGCTTACTTATATATACACTCATAGGTTTAATATTGAATTATTATTATTCCTTTTAATGTAAGATGATGTTGAAGAGATAAACTATTTTGAATAATACCGCTGATCCAAAACCCTTCACCAATTTCCAGAACCGTGTGAAGCAGTACCCAAACGACCTGACCCATCACAACCCACACGCGGAGATGCCCAAACCTAAGCACGAACTAAAACTCGAGATACGGAACCCCGAACCAGCGAAACGACCGCAGCAGCCTCTGAACGCAAGAGACCTGGATACCAGGACCTCACAGACGGAGAAAAGCCAGGGAGCCACGACGCCGAAAACCATCAGCACGGCACTTAGCAACCGACACCCCGCAGAAGATACCACGTTAGACTTTTCCTACGATAACATGGGGATGAATGTGACCCCGCCCGAGCAACCAGCCACCAGTCACAAGTTCTGAGATCCGGCTGTCAGTTTCGGCGGCGAAACTATCAAGTTCATAGAGGTCAACAGCAACGTCAGTACTGCCGCGTCAGAATGTTCAAGTCCGCAGTTTAGTGCGTCAGGAGCCGGCCACCTTCAATCCACTTTACAACGTCACAACGTTTCCGGCTTATAAAATAAGCAAACAGGTAACAGGGAAGGATTTTACGGAAGTTCGCAGTTTTGTTTATCTTGACCAGATTACATTACAATTTCCACAAGATAACACGTACACCCGTATTGTAAACAAGTCAAAGTGATAACTCGAGTAGAAGTTATTATTTTTGATACTATTTTATTCTGGAGTTTAATAATTGCTTAAAGTTAGAACTGTCAAAAGTAAGAATACTTCGCTTTCTTTGACGGTTCTTACTTTGTTTAAATTCTTGTCTATGGTATAAAAATGTTTGCATAAGTAATTACTTAAACTCAAGTAATTACTTTAAATTGACTATAGATACGGGTGTATTAGTGTTGTATTGTGGTTAAACGGCTTTTCTGAATAACACACCAATTATCTATTGGTGTACGTATTATTCACGTAGTTGTTCACATTCCATAGTTTTTTCACAAATTTACACATTCCAGATGTATCCTATAATTTACAAGTCACTGTAATGGGAATATCTGACACTAAATTAGCAATAGTATTAAGAAAAATTAAACATAAAAACACACATTTTAAATCAATAGCTTCACTAAATTTTGAGTTAACATAGAGTAAGTTTTGATCAATTTATTCTTCGTATTTTAGGTACCTATAGGTACCCACACACAGGTACACACAGGCACACACAGGCACACACAGGCACACACAGGCACACACAGGCACACTCAGGCACACACAGGCACACACAGGCACACACAGGCACACACAGGCACACACAGGCACACAGGTTATGATCAGAACATCGATTCTGTTTTCCTATAGGAAAACAGAATCGATGTTGTGATCATCGAGTTGTAAAAAATAAGGATCCGAACGAAAGGCTTGTACTTAAAATATTTCATTTAATATTCTAGGAGATTATACTTGTATGTATATAGGTATATGGAACAACTCATAGTAAGCAACTGTAAGATCAACATCAAAACATAGTTATAAAAAAACTTACCTTTAAGACAAGTAGGCCCTTCTGGTGCAGCTATATATGTATATTGTAAATATTATGAAGCGAGATATTATGTTCTAGTTTACATCGGGACTCAAATTATTAAGAAATATTAAAAAAAGTATAAAATAAGATATAAGTATATTAAATAATTTAAGTAGTCCTAGAAATAGCCGGCCTAACTAAGAATACACAAACAATCCTAGGTTATTTAAATTTCTTCCTTTACTTAGTCCAACAGTAAAATCTAATTCGACTTTGATATTTGTCGAAAAAAAGTTTTCAAATTTTGTGACCAATTTTCTCCATGTTCAAAAATTCAGTGACAGTGTTCCCTGTTTGATGGGCGCGAAGCAAATAATAAATAGTATTGCGGTTACTAACTAAAATCTAGATTTTAGTGAAACCTAGTTTCAGTTTTATAATGTTGGTACTCTCTAGCAAAGACATTATTTTCAAACAAAAAACTGCCGTCTATACGTCAGGCCGGGTACTTTTGGGACCGCCCTAGTAATAAGTAAAATATAATTGGAATTCATCACAATAGCTGAGCTGAAAACAGGCAAGTAACTATCCGAGTGATGTTTATCGCAGTTTTCAATTATGTTAATGGGTGTAAAAAACCATTATCGAAGCCAAAGGATACTTGTTCACCCCCGTCCGCGTCATTACGAAATGTTTTTTTTTTCTGGAACCGTCTTGTTACGGAGATATTAGAGGTCAAAGTCCCAACGTTTTCACACGTTATTTTTTAGTACAAGTTATTAATGTTATAACTTTCCTACTGTAGACCGTGATTTATCACCCTTAAAAAAGTCGTTTCCCCACAATTGTTTTGCGTACAGTTAACGAGTTTGATGTACAGGGGCCTTAGTCTGCTATTGCAATAGTGTCAGAATGGTCTATCATTGATTTAATAATACCCCGCGCAGACGAATTACCCTTTGTACGCACGTCAAACGAGTTTCGAACGCGCTTCAATACGCCTTGGGCTAGGGCTTAGGGCCTTATTAAATCAATTATAGACCATTCTGACACTATTGCAATAGCAGACTAAGGCCCCTGATTGCTTGGTTGACGGCTCCTTCACGAGAAGGATCCGTTTGCAGCTCCTATACTACATTGCGCAAAAATAAAAAGAAACTAAATCACATTAAATAAGATCTTTTCTCAAATCATTGAACAAAAAGAATTGATTCTTAATTTTTAATTAATTATTAACCAATACCAATGAAGTAATTTACAATATCTATATTGTAAATTACTTTCAACCACATTATTTACAACCTGTAATATACTTAAAAGTATAAAGAAAGAACAGAAACTAACATAAAATTCTATCTACAGATCTTTTAGCACATATTGAAATGAGTATCATTTTAAAATACATCTTCGTTTCTTTAACAAACTAAAAATCAGTTTCTAATGTGTAATTATGAGATTTTTTATTTGGCAACCGCACCGTTTTTAAATTACGTCTTTCTGTCAGGAAAAACAAACAAAGAAAATTGATAGACATCACATGGGTAACTGTACATTATAATAGAATTTAGAAACTAATTAATTACGACTACCACAGACGTGTATTCGTTCAGCAATAAATTTGCACATGTATATACTTATTTTATATATTATGTATGAATGTATTCAAACGGTTTATCGCTAGACTCGATTGATGAACATCACAAAATAATGCTTGGGAACAGAAATGACAATATACATCATTTTCGTGGCTAATAATGAGTCTCGTTGCAACGTGAAACATTCTAATGAGACTAATTAATACCACATAGTGGATGAATAGATGAATACATTCCATGGGGCGGACACATTACCGGGGTTTCAATCATGTTAATGACTTTCAGAGGCGAATTTCCAGGACTATTATTTAACACCATCTAATAATTATTTACAGTTTTTGTTTACTTACAGAATCGCATAGATATTATAAACTTGTAATAAATTACTTACAAATAAATTATTCTCATCCCTTATCATTTGTTTTGTAATGAATATTCTATTGAAAAGAGTCTGACGATTCTCCGTATTTTATTATAATTTATGTATTATGTTTACTTGCAAGTATGTAGTTAGGAAATGTACCTAATGCTTATAATATTTAAATATAATTTATGTTGTATATTTTCGAGTTCGACTCGGGTTAAATAAATGTTCAGCATGGCTGAGGTAGTTTTTTATTTATGGGATATGTTAAATGTGTATGTTATCTTATTGTCGGTGATGGATTGCGATTTGTTAAAGAATAAATTAACTTTATGATAGCATGTGAAAGTTTTATGGTTGGGATGTCCTGTTTTATGATAAACCGAGGTAGGAAACTGGTCGCCAGCTGCGCGGGTCATCCACAAAGAGCAGCTTGGCAACTTAAAGCCGGCGCACCAAGTGTAAGCTCTCGACAGAACTCGCCGGGCTCACGACTAACTACTCTTACTTACAACAATGTTATCCCTCAACCACCCCGTGTGTACTTCTAAAATATCTCTCTCCATACTATTATTCTCTTGAACGATACGCTGCTAATTAACACAGTTCCGAATGAGCAGTAATATCATAAGAACTGTCGAATTGATCCTTTAATAGGAACCTGTAATTACATCCTGATAATACAACTGAATGTTATTGTGAAGTGAATTTATGTACTGCTTTTATTGTTCGCTTTAAATGTATTTAATTATCGCATATAAGCTCACCAAAAGACGTATGTTTAATTGTGAAAGAGATTACAAATTTCTTATTAATTACCTAGGTTTAAGAGTTCTATTCTAATTGGTAACATTTAAGCTAGAAACATGCCGTTTGATTGTTGAAGTACCGCTATTAAGCAGGTTAAAATGACAGATGATATAATCAGGTCTATAATCCATCATGGATATATCTTTTATTATCTTTACAAAAGCATTCCCTTTTGTGCCTTTTTATTTAGTTTTAGCAATCTTAGGAAAGGTTCGGTAAGTTTGTGTTTTCATATCCTTAATTACGTATGGTTTTTTTCAAAATAAATGAGTACCTTAAGTAATATAAACCACTCAAATGTTTTGCGATGAAAACAGTGACCCCCATAGACGCGTATAAGTAGAAATATATGATGTATAGGTATTATATGGAATATATAGATCTAAGGAGTACTTAACGAACTATCTTTAAGAACAAAAGTTTCAAGAGAGACTCGGTTTGTCCTTTTGTGAGTGCGCTCCAATCAATGTGAGTAGTTCAGTGTATGTTTCATCAAGTCAAAGGAATGTGAACAAGTTCCTTAGGTACTACAACAACAAAGATTTTTGAAAGAAGGGATCTGTCGTCGTTTATGAAGGTAGACATATTTCATCAAAGATTTCAACTAGGGAAGGTTTATAACATCTACTATACTTAGGACTAATTAGTATAGGGAGCAGTTAAGATTATGTTATTACGGTATGCAAATTGATTATCAAACGTTTGAGCTTCTCATCTTCGTTCTTCTGAAGGATATTCATATACACAACGTTGATATTTGAGTTGCATTCCGTCGTAATCTAACTAAGTACATAGCAAACACTCCTTGTGTCGAGACAGCGACGTTCGCTTGTTTTCTAAGTTACAACATTGAATAAGTAAGTAATACCGTAAAACATTTAAATGTAAAGTAAATTAAACTGATGCGCACTTCAAAAATAGCATGCTACGACTTTAACCAAGATGACAACAACAATGGAAAATTTTAACTGGTTCTTAAAGATAGTAGTTAATTTTCTAAAAGAGATCTGGTAGACTTTGATATTTCATTGGTAAATCTTATTGATATTTGTATGGCTACTTATTATTCATGAAGATACCTGGCTGTCTACGGTAAAGTCAAGCCATAGACAATAGGCTATGCATGTGCAGTATTGCTTGTACAGGCATGCATGAACGCGTGTAGGAGAAAACTGTAAACGTGCGTCCTTGCAATGGAACTCGGTTTTGCATGCCCATTTAAAACTGTCGTGCATTACCTAGCGGGTATGGCTACCTTTAGACTACAGGCTTATTGACACGATGCAGGTTTTTTGCCTGTGATAAGATCACTTGCATTGCCTAAACACTATTTAGGCGGAGTAACTTTTAGGCCCACTTGCACGATAAATCCCTTAATCCGATTAACGCCAATCATTAAATCATAATAATTCTGCCTCTGACATCTTTAAACGATTGACAGAAACAGAATGATTAGTTCGTTTAGTGCTAAACGTGGTTAGTAATTTGTGGTGTAAGTGGGCTTTTGTTGCTTCAACTTGTTGTCATACTACAGACAATTTAAATATCACCGTTTAAATCAAAATAATCAATATTTATTTTCCTATAACGCCAATCTTCTGGTGTCGTATCAGCGGAACTGTCAGTAATTAAGATAGGTTATGGATTAAAATAACTAGATAAGGTAGTGTTAATTTTAAGGCACCGTTTTACGCACTAAATAGGATACTAGAATTTAAGGTGGTGTGCACAGCACAATAAATTATAAATATTATGTGATGTTAGTCAGATTTGGGTATTTAGCAGCATTAGTTAGCAGTTTGATTCTACAGTTTATTTTACTGAAGATTTTTTTAGTTTCGTTACATAGATAATCTAGACAGCCGATAATTACGATTAACCTTCGTATGCCGAGTATCTATTGCGTCTCGCGTAGATCTACGTTTCGGCACACGTAGGGTTAATGTATTGTTAACCCTCAAAATAGTTTGGTTCAGGAAATCATGCATTTTTATCCCTGTCGTTTCTACATTTTTAAACGTTATTCTTTTTTAGGATTTACCTTCTCTGAATAACATTGCTTAAAACTTAGTTTAAGTAGGCATTTAGTTCCGTTGATATTTCATCGTTGATTTGATTTTCACTGCATCACATAGCAGAGAGAGATCCGAAATCTTAAGTTCAGTATCATTAACTTAATGTCTTTATTAATAAGTTCTATTAAAATAATAAATAAATATGCTCTAGGTTGTGTGTTGTGTCGATTGCTTTTAAATAGTAATATCTGTAGAAGTAGAGTATAGCATAGTCGTCCTAAATTCTAAATCGGTTCTTATTTTGCTATTTGAATGAATCGTTTTTAACCATTTGACCAACATGAAAAACGAGATTTTGGGCATCACATGGATTAGTATTTTGTTTATTCTTTCAAACAGACTTGTTTGAGCTTCTTTGGGATTGTAAATTTTTCAATATGATAACTTTAAAGTCAATTAGAGTTTGCTTGTTTCTCCTTTTTGATTAGCAGTACATGTTATTTCAGTTTAAAAATCCTTATCGTTTTACGATGTGTCAGTGAAGCTTAAAAGTATTAGTAAGTTAATTATAAGTCACCAGGTAGTTGGTTTAGTGTTAGATCAAGGAGTAAGAAAAAAAAAAAATATTAAAAAAAAAACTAGAAAAATGAAAAACCAAAAAATATATAGGTTAAGTTAAGCTTCATTGATACATAGTTATCGATATCATTTTCACGAGAACACGGTTATTTAATTTTTATCTCAATTTAATTTATTGGTAAAGGAAAGTGGAGTTTATTTTGAAATCACAAAATTGCACAGACGGAGCAACTTCATGTGCTCCCGATCCATCGTCTTCCCATCCTGTAGTTGGTTTGTTAGGTTAATTGTTTACTAAAGCTTTGCATAATTATATTGGCTAAATAGGAACGGCCCCCAAATCCGTTGTCTTCCTACTGAGACAACTGAATTGATGAGATTTTATGTTTCAAAAGTTCATTTAAAAATACTGTTTGTACCATCGGCTAGCTCCTGGTTCAACTTAATTGGCTTTACTATTTAAACAACAGGCTTAAAATGTTGCCTCAGAATGACCGTCTTCCCTAATTGATTAATTATTTTTATTCATCATTTCATTATTATCATTAAACAAGGGTTTATTCTCAAATTAAACTATTTATTTGTAAAACATAGGTACATTATAATAAGATCTAATGACCTTTATGCTATTTTCTTCTATTTAAACTTAATTTCCTTTACTATTTAAACAACAGGTATAAAATGTTGCCTCACAGTCACCGTCCGCTACTTGATGTTTTTTTTAATTATTTATTCATCACTTCATGTGTTGTCATTCCAGCATTAACATTTAATTTAACTAAGCGGTAAACAAGGGTTTATTCTCAAATAAAAATAATTTATTTGTGAAACAGGTACATTATAATCAGACTTAATTACCTATATGTAGGTTTGTCAGTATTTTCTTCCAGATAAACTTAATTTCCTTTACAATTTAACAACCAACCTAAATTAATACCTCTTAATCACTGTCTTCCTGACTTGATTTTAAAGTATTTTTTCATAATTTCGTTACTATCATTTATCTGTTGTCATTCCAGCATTAACACTCACATTAACTAAACGGTAAAAAGGGTTTATTCTAAGACCTATATGTAGTTTTGTCACTATTTTCTTCCAGTTAAACTTAATTTGCTTTACTATTAAAATAACAGGCCTCAAATGTTACCTCTAAATCACTTTCTTCCTGCATTGATTTTAAAGTTCGAACCATAGATATTTCAAGAACGTTGTAAAATAGGAAAACACTGAAGCATTGCTCCAAACTAGTTTTTTTTTTAGTTTTTTCGGTTATCTCAATGTTTACTCTATTTGCTTTGCAATATAAACAACAAGGGGCCCGAGATAGGGCCTCGGAGTCACTGTCTTCCGACATTCAGTAAACATCTTCCCATTGATCACAATGGCACATACAAGGTGTAACAAAAATAATGTAAGCGATTTTCCGGGGTTGAAAAATGGTTTGTTCGAAATTTCGTTGATTTTTATAAAACATCAATAATGCTTAATTTTTGTTAATAAAGATATTCGCATGCCCAGTGCTATGAGCGTATTAATTTCAGTTATCGTTTTACTTTATACTGACGCTGGGGAACACTGGTGATATTCCCGTATTTTCATGAGTTTTAATATTTGCCATTAAATTATTTTTGGGAATGGACTTTTATCATGCCAACTCTCCTCGTAAAAGTTTTATTCGATATTTGTTAGACCTTGTTCTACCGATCTTTGGGTAATCTGTTTACCTCATCAGTCTTCTAAGGTTTTTTTTAGAGTAATTTAAATAAATCATCATCAAGTTCATGAAATATTAGTTACATATTGTTAAGATTTCAGTTTCTTGTGAATAGAATTAAATAAGGACTATTTAAACTTCGTCATCGGAGCCAATTTCACCAGAACACGGTTAATATTTGAGTTTCATTCCCATTTTGTTGTGAAGTGAGGAAGCGTAGTGATGGAGATTTGGTTTTGACTGCACAAATCTGCACTGTCGGAAGGTCCGGAGAATCCGCCTCCTCATCCATCGTCTTCCCACCCTGTAGTTAATTATACTTCTGTATAGTTTATCTCATATCTTACCGATAAGTTTTGATCATCCATGTTTCTCTACATACTTTGCTTTTGTGCTGTTATAGGATTTAAAAGCAATCGGGTAATGTTAGCTTCTTCTATTTATAACTAATTTAAATATAAACTTATTTTAGATTTATGGTTATTATAATTATTCTTCGTCAATAAATTAATTCCAAATTATTTTTAATATCTATAATCGGTAGATGATGAGTCAGTAGAGCTTATAAATAGCTTTTATAGGTTACTATGAATATGTTAATATTTAAAGCGGTACCGTTTCATCGGTAGTATTTTCACGAGTGCACATTTATTTAATTTAAACATGAAAACTAATTAATGATTTGTCTTCAACGAAGTTAGTGATAGGAAGTGGATTTTATTTTACCATTGCACAACATTGCACAGTTGGAGCGACCCCAGGGCCTCCTGATCCATCGTCTTCCGGATGTCTAATAAAATCGCCTTCACTCAATGTTAAGGTGTGTGTTTTTTAAATTAAGTTTCATTTTCTATTGAATTTAGGTAGACAGTTAAGAATAAGAACTTATTAGGGATCTAATCTGTCAGTGTTAACATCTTTTACATAGGTACTAAAGTTTGTTTGAAAGCCGGGCATCTTCATGATTCAGAAGTAG
This sequence comes from Eugnorisma glareosa, assembly GCA_947578425.1. NCBI lineage: Eukaryota > Metazoa > Arthropoda > Insecta > Lepidoptera > Noctuidae > Eugnorisma > Eugnorisma glareosa. The sequence goes on from OX387957.1 coordinate 28,873,492, forward strand.
CATTAGTTAAGTTGTAACTAGAAATATCAAAGTAGGTACTTACGACGGATTTATATCACAATAGTACGTATATCATAATTTAACGGTAACAATATAATAGTAGGTGTGTTTCTAGGTCCTTAATTGGGTGCTTAAAAAGGGGTAGTCAATTTAATTCAGCATCACAAAGTGTACACGTATTATCTATTTTCGACGATCCAATTCTCGGTTTTCACTGAGAAATCCCCGTTTGGGAACGTTGCACCTGCAACTTGTAAATGTTTTCCTAATCAGTACACAACACGCTGACCATATTTAACAACGAAGAATGCTTCGGAAATCCGAACCTAGAACCAATTAAAACGCGCATTCACACGTGTCCAATAAACTTGCCTCAGTAAAAAACTCTTACTGTACGTAATACTTTTAAGTGGCTTCTTCCGTGTGTGTGTGTCTACCTTACTACTAATTGGACCACCCCCTTAACTGCCAGAACATAGGAATTTAACTAAGCTTGTGATGTTCTATCAATACCGAGACACTTGTGAATGCTCCCTCGCAAAGTTCCCCACTAATCTCTTGCAACGTAAGCTACTTACGTGTGTTTCGCAGTGCTACTAACGATCGGAGTACGTACCTAAATACTAGTATGTTTTTAATTTAAGTTATTTGTTATTAAAGGGATATGCCCTCAAACACTCGATACTTGACATTTTGAATCTCAAATCAATATGATTGCCGAAGTTTTCGTAATTTAAAATTAATATTCCAAAAGATCTGCGAGGTTTTCGACTAGTCGTACGTGTTGGTAGATATAAGTTAGATTTGCATCACATTTTAGTATTAGTAAATATAGAGAATCAAATAAGGGTAAATGTATTAAATAATGATTAGATATTTTGAAATATATTAAATAGTTAAGTAAGTACTTAAGTCACTTTTAGACCGTCCATACTTTACATTCCAATATGTTTTAGATTAATTGGCACTATTTAAATAGGTTATGATTAGTAGTTATTTATAATTATAAGTTAATATATAAGGTGTTTACAAAATCACATTGTCATGTTAAAGCATAGGCACACTTGCAATTTTAGAACCATCCTATATCATATCATATATTTCATATCATATAATATATTTATTCCTATAACAATTTACATTACATTTCAAATGTTAACCGAACCAATAATCAAATATGGGTCGTTCTTCTTTTTAACCTACAAAAAGGTGTCTCCACCAGTAAGTGAAAAAAAAAAACAAGGAAATTACCATTATTTTTTCTTAATTCTATTTCAACATGCATTGTACTATACTCATAATGGCTGTGCACGATTAAATAACATATGTATTGAATAATTTCATTGTAAAAAGTACGTTACAGAGTTGTCAATCCGCGTGACAGAAGTGTATTTCATACAAATCACAAGTGTCTCCCGCTACCTCGGCTTGCGTATAATCCATAATATTACGAAAAAATTATATGACGACACAAAACGTAAAAATATCTTATAACTCCTAAATATATTACCTACCATGTCATAGCAACCATTATTTTTTATCACTTTTAATAAAATATTCAAAAAATCTCAAATACTTGTCTCCTACTACCTGATGTTTTAGTTTGTAAATTCTGTCACGTGGGTTGTCCTTCGAAATACGCGTTTGCGCCGCTCGTCTTTGTGGCCTGCGATTGAAGGTTAAGACCCCCTTCCCCCCTTGGTATGATTTCCCCTCTGAGATCAAGAGACAGCGCGTCAGTCGCCCGAAAGCTGTGATAGGAGGTGCGTGTGTTTATTCGACTACCGCTTCGTCACGTAAGTAATTGATTCAAAATATAATTATTATGGTTACTTTTCGTTGTCTACTCTTACGTAATAAGAAATATTTTATTGCCAACGTGTAAATTGTATATTCTATGTTAACTTTGAAATGTTATCGACTTTGCAACAAATTTTTACCCCTCCGTCACATGACAATTCCGTCACACATTTATTGTGACGGAGTGGTAAAGTACGTGACGGGGGCGTAAAATACGGATATTCATGTTCTATTTATGTTGAATCCGAGAAATACTGAAATAGATACACTAGTTATTATGGTAAATATTCCTACGGAAAGTGTTACAAATATTTTCCTCTCTTCTCGTATGTTTAGGTACTTATTTCCTATTTCCAGATACCATCATGGCGAAAAAGAAGGCATTAACACCAGCAGAAAGACAGCGGCGTTATCGGGAGAAACGAAAAAATGACCCTGAGAAAGTCGCTGAAATAAAGCGCAAGGATTTAGAAAGATACCATGCTCGAAAGAAGCTAGTGGCTGACATGAGCATGCGAGAACATCGAATCAAAAAGCGAATATGGCAAGAAGGAAATAAAAAAAGAAGGGAGAAGAAAAAGATGCTTGAAGAGGTACTTTTAAACACGCCGGCTCCATCACCAATACCAGAAACCCCACGAATGTCTCCATCCGCAACACCACCTCCAACTCCAACTCCACCTGAAGTATCTACTCATAGTTCAAGGGGAAGAAAGAAAGTGAAAAGAGATAGAACAAAGTCATACAGAGATAATATTAAGTTTCAAGAAATAATTTACCAGTTAGAGAAGAAAGTTCGAAAATATAAGAAGAGATTGCACAGAAAATCAAAAAAAGACAGCAGCAGCAACAAAGATGAAAGCAATAGTCAGAATACAAAGAAGTACAGCGTTCTTTCTAATGCCATTAAAGAACGATACAAAACTGTCAAAAGTCGAGAAGAAAAACGCCTCATCCAATCGGTACTTCAAACCCGTATCGTAAGAAAGTCCAGAATGCAAATCGAATTGGTAAGAGACACATTAGGTGTAGACCGACCTTTAACATGCAAGAGCGTTCTACCAAAACATACTGAACTTGTACGGAAGATTCGTCAGTTCTTCTTGCGGGATGATGTAACGAGAGCTACAGCTGGTAAGAAGGAGACAGTCACGCACAAGAAAAATAAAGTACAAAAAAGATTTTTATTGGACTCCATGAAAAACCTGTACAAAGCCTTCTTGAAAGAAAATAGTGGCCTCAAATGCCACTACAGCTACTTCACTAAACATAGGCCATTTTATGTGAAGCCACCTACTGTAGATGGAAGAGATACTTGCTTATGTAAGTTACATGCAAATGTTGCTTATGTGGTTAATACATTACATAAGAATAAAATAATTGTGCAGAAAGACACGAATGCAGTCTTAGAATCACTAGTTTGTTCTGTTGATTCGGTATCCTGTATGAAAGGAGTTTGTTCGGAGTGCAAGAACCGGTGCATAGATTATGATAAAAGTAACCAAACAGAGATTGTAGACTTACGACAGTGGATAAGGAAAAGTGAATTTGTAGAAAAGGCAGAGAAAAAGGTAAAGATTACAAAAAATGTCCCAGTTACTGAAAAGCTCACAATTGAAGAAGTGATCTATAAATTTGAGAGCGAGCTGCAAAACTTTAAAACGCACATCCACAATATCAGACACCAATACAAAGCTTACCGACAGTGCATCGACGGGCTGACAGAAAGTGAAGTAGCACTACATATAGATTTCAGTGAGAATTATGCCTGCAAGTATCACTCTGAAGTCCAGTCCCACCATTTCGGTGGTTCTCGTAACCAAATCACCCTACACACAGCAGTGATGTACCATTTTTCAGCAGAAGCCCAGAAAAAACAAGTAACTTCATATTGTACAGTGTCATCCAATCAGAACCATGGACCTTCTGCGATTTGGGCGCACCTTCATCCAATTCTGTCGGAATTAAAAGAAAAACACCCTGCTGTAACAACTGTTCACTTCTTCTCTGATGGACCTGCAACCCAGTACAAACAAAAGATAAACTTTTACCTAATGGCAAACAGGTTTTTCGAAGAATACGGGTTTCGCAAAATATCCTGGAACTTCTTTGAATCAGGACATGGAAAAGGAGCTGCTGATGGTGTTGGAGGGACAATGAAACGCCAAGCTGATGCCATAGTAGCTAGAGGAAAAGATATAGCAGATGTGTTCCAATTCTTCTCCGCACTTCAAGGTGCCAACAAAATTAAACTGTTTATGGTGACAGACGAAGACGTAGAAAAGGTAGCAGCAACGATTCCAAGTAACATTGTGCCCCTGAAAGGAACCATGCAAGTCCACCAAATGTTCACGGAAACTCGTGGAATCTTAAACCATAGGGTATTAAGTTGTTTTTGTGAACAATTCTGTTCTTGCTACGTTCCTAAAACTTATCGGCCTCTGCCTGAAACCCAACAACAACATAATACTGTGGACGAGTTCTTATCTAACGAAAAAGAAGACGACGTAATTCATGATGTGGAGGATTTCACGCTCGCTGATATTACGAACACAATTGGGATGCCCCGAAAAAGTTTTTACGATACTGTGTATAGCCCAGATGAATCATCCGATGAAGATCAGCCTTTAGCCACGCTTAAAACGAAAAATCCAACTGATCAAACTGCCGTCTGCGGTACTTCTTACCAAACACTCCAGCCTGAAGACATTCATCCAATGAATATAAAAGATGGAGTACACGTATTGGTTAAAGTACGAAGCGAGAGAAAAATCCAATATACTTACGCTGGCGTAGCAAAAAGTACCGTCGATGAAGAAGGCGATGTCTTGGTAATGTTCCTAAAAACAGTCGATGATAGTGGAAGACTGTTTAAGTTGGTGGAGAATGACGTATCGGATGTTCCTTTTGATGATTTGATTAAAGTCTTACCGGCTCCGAATGTTATTAAAAAGGGAAAGAGACAATATTTCCAGTTCAAAGAGCCACTGTCAGTATTCGAAAAATAAGATTTTCAATCAGTGGCTTATAAATTGAAATATTGTCTTGCTAGTTTGTGCTATTGTTAATGATGATTATTTTATTTTATGTTTTTGGGAATTTTAATTTGTTGTCAAGTTAGACTAATTTTTTTATTTACTAAGACGAGTGATGACTACTCAGTCATTAAATTTACTAAAAAATGAATCTCTTATTCTAAAGGTTCTCAAATGTGATTTCATTAATTATCTAAGTTCGATCTCAAGTTATTTTATGACAATGTTGAAGACTGATAAAGATTTATAACAAAATAAATGATTCTAGAAAAATAAATCTGTTTTATTCCAAAACGCAGCCTGGTATCCCCTAGAATAACAACTCTGTCACATAAGTTACTACTCTGTCACGATGTTGTCTCCTGGCAGGAAAATTGTTTTGGTCGTTTTTATATTTTGTTATGACCAGTGCAACATTGGAATATGTATATTTATAATAGCTGATGATATTGCCGTCTGTGATATTCGTATTTATTTGTAAATGATAGTAAAAATTGATTTATAGCAAAAACATACTTTATTTTAGCAGAAAATGTGACAGAGTTGTATAAGATCATGAATAAAATATATTTCATAAGTTCAGATGTATTATTTTTATATGTTTTCTAAAAGTTCCTTTAGTTAATTAATGTATTACAAAAGTAAAAGTTATTTGACGAAGAGTATCCGATAGAATAAAATAAAAGATTTCGTGACGGAGGTGTATATTTTTTTGTCGAATCCGTCTTTCAGGTCTGGAAAATCGTACAAAAATCTGTAAACTTCTCGGCCAACTACTTTTTCCAATAGTATAGAAATTCTGCTATCAGAATATATATATATACTGACGAGGAAGCTCTGTATTTTTTTTTTCGAAATTGAGCTAATGTTTGATCAAATTGTAGGTTAAAAAGAAGAACGACCCATATAACAAAAAACAAAAATAAATAAAACATATTAATATGTCATCAATAAAAAACCGTTTACATGTCAAACCACCAAAAGCACAAAAACAACCATGTCTATTTCATTTAACGTAAATCAACTTAGAATTAAATGTCAATTAGATTAGAACAGACATAGAAATTATAGTTATAACTAAATTAAGTAATGAGTTAATGTATCTGGTAATCGATAATGGTGTAAAATTTACACATACAGTTGGTGTATAAGTATTATTAGAAAAAGCTGGAATTCTACTTAAGACTTCTATTAACTCTTGCGGCATTGATGCACTTAATTAAAATAAGTATTATTAGAGATTACTTTTAAGTTTGATGTCAGCATATGCCCGCGACAGCTGTAGACTAACTTAGAGGAACCTAACTTAACGTATACCCTAACATGTAATACTGTCGTTGCAGAAATCGCTCACTATAAAAGTGCCAAACATGAAGCCAGTGCCACCTTATGGTTAAAACAAAAGTGTTCTATCACTCGAAACGTAAATTCCCCTGCCAAAACGGTGAAACATTCTCTTATTAATTTGCTGAAAACAGCAAGCAGATATGATCCCCATTCAGCCGTATTAAAGGTCTTCACATACTAATACACAAGCAGATCTGCAGTCTGCATGTTTAGGTACGCAAGTGCCCTCAATTGTTATGTTTACCACTCTTGTGTTTCAAGGGTCTTTATAAGGGTCGGGAAAGAACACTTCATCATCAATACGTTATTGTCTAACGTCCAATTAAATTCGAATTCATGACGATATGTAGGTATGTTTCCATCTTTGTGTTTTGTATTTTTAAGTGATCTCAACGCCACTTGAAATGTAACAGTAATGAGACTTAACGAGAGCCGAAAATCCGAAATATAAATAAACCATTTTTGAACGAAAAGATTTTACTACTGAAACTTCGTATTTCACCATTTGAAACTGCCAAGTATAAGTAACAGCAGATCTTTTTACACATTTTGAATACTTACAATTAATCTTAAAAGGTAGAATTACGATTATAGATAGTTTTTAGAATGTAAGGTATCTGTATATATCTGGAACCCTCAGGCATTCCGTCCAATACATAGATTAGATAAATAGAATAGTGATACTCGTATTTATGAAAAATATTATAGGATAATGTTGTTTATTTAGGTTAAGTTTTGCACTAAATTATAAAATAAATTAAGCTGTTTCTGATATACTTAATATTAATTTGTAATATTTATCTTAAATTATGAATGGAGTCAAAATAACGGAACTGTTTCTGTATGTATATATTTGGTTGGCGTATTTTCAAAACTGAATTTAATAAAATCTACATCACCTTATAATTAGCACAGTAAGTTGAATAAACTTTGCATATTCTATGAATATTCCTTTTAATACATTTACAGTTTACTAGTTAAGGCACTATACCACTTACCACACTTGCGGCGCCTTTCACCAAACTGTAATAACTAAACTGTGTTCACCACAGACACCACATATTTTGAACGCGGTTCAAGTGAGCTGATCACGTTCAGTTTTATTGGTGAAACCACCCATAATTAGTAGAAATATTAAATAGATTTAGCAATATAATAAGTTTATTATTCAATGTTATCAAAGCTTATAGAATGTACCTATTAGAATCAAAATTATATTAAATCAGGCTATGTCCGCATTGTTAGAATTATATTCTAGAGCCTAATGTTATATAAATTCGAATTGGAAATAAACGTTTAAGACTATCCGTTTGTTTACTTTTAGTATCCTGGTAGAAAATTGCTACATTTACACAATGGAAGGAACTTCGTGAAAAAAAACTTTCTGCGAAAACAAAACCGACTTCTAAAAAAAACACTAAAAAGTCTAAAATAACTTTACTTTCGGAAGTCGGTGGCAAAAAAGATACAAAAAAAGACACACAAAGTTTTTTATTTTACCCTTTTTAGTTGTAGTATACCACACAAATTCTTGTCATGAATTATTTTTTACATTGTAACTAGAAGTTAGTTAAAGTACTCGTCAAGACGAATCATACGAGCCCAAACTCGATGAGGTTTTGTCGTTTTATAACGGTGTTCCTATGGCCACCGTCCAGCTCCATCATCAGTCCCTGGATACCATTTAGGACCAAAGTACTCGTCAAGACGAATCATACAAGCCCAAACTCGATGGGATTGTGTCATTTTTATTACGGACTACCTGTGACCACCTTCCAGCTCCATCACCAGACCCTGGGTACCATCTAGAGACAAAGTACTCGACAAGATGAATTATACGAACCTAAACTCGATGGGGTTATTTCGTTTTAATAGAGTTCCTATGGCCACCTTCCAGCTTCATCATCAGACCCTGGTTACCATTTATCATACAGTACTTGTCAAGACAAATCAAACGAGTCCAAACTCGACGGCGCACAGTGGTGCAGGTAGTACGGGCATGCGGAAAATATTATTTTTAAATGAAAAGACGTTGCGTTTCTTCATAATACTTTATTAAAATGATATAATGGATGTACCAGTTTACAAAGAGAAAGATATAACACGTATTTTTTTTTTATTAATATGAAAATATTCATCAAATTTTTTCACATGAATTTCATATAATTAAATCAGCATTTTTAAATAAATAAATATTAATAAACTAAATATTAAATAGAGAAGACATTGATTGAGAGATGGGTGCTATCCACTAATAAAGTTTTGGCATCATCGTGAAGAGGATAGTATTTTTTATTCGGTACTGCACGTAAACTGTTGATAAGGGGATCTGAGGTAGCTAAGAGCATATTCATAACATCTTCATTACATGATAGACGAGAACATTTTCTTGAATGACCTAACCTATAATTGCGGTAATCTTTATTTCGCGCTTCTTGAGCTTCCTCAGATAACATCCCAATAGGTAAGGCAGCAACACTTATTATTTCTTTGCCATGCAGCAAGATTTTATGCACAGTATTTGGCATATTATACCAGCTGTACAGGCTTACGTATAGTTCAGCAGTCTCGTAACAATAACTACCAAACTTATCCGAATCAACTAATGCACTAGAATTAATTGTTTGCAATATTATACCAAACCGATGAATAAGTTCTTTATCGACTCTTGTGACTTCAGCTACAATGTCTGCATTATTGAAAAATCTTCTAGACGTATTTCCATCGTTAGATGTTCCCATTCCTTGCTTTACAAAATCCACTTTTAGACCTAAACGTTGAAACAGCTCACTTTGGATTCTTTTCTTCTCTTCATCTTTTTGTTGTTTGGTAGTTGCGTTCGTTCTCCAACTGGTAAATGACATATTGTACGCAATATGTAATATGCATTCCATAAATTTAATCCGTGTGTGAAGCGGGGATAAACCGACCTTGAGAGCCTCCGTATCCACAGTTTTATTTCGCACTTGGTCAAGGTTATTCATTTCTGATGGCTTTGACTTGCATATAAAACACACTGCACATGATGATGTGTCCGTAACTGTCTGCGCTATTTTGCCATCTATCATTGTGAACACAAGTTTATGGTAGACTTTGTAAGTCTTTTCCTTTAAACTAATAACAGTTTCATTTAAGTTTGCTATTTCAGACTCCATTCTAGCAATTTCATTTTTCGTAGATTCTGTAGTTTCTTTTTGAAATTGGAATTGTACCGGGCGACAACACCTTGTAGAAGAAGGAGTTGCATTTGTCCAATACACAACAGATTTATTTTCCTTTTCATACAGACGCAGTGGAACTAATGATGTCAAAAACATATATGAATCTGACACATTTTCGTCGATAAATGACTGTTTGTACTCAGCATGACCTGATGATCCGTCACATCCCCACTTGTGTAAAAACGTTGAATTTACACTAATCTGTGTAAGGTCGTCTTCAGACATTACTTCAAATAATCTTCTGGTTGTGTGATCCAGTAATGACTGCAAACTTACACAAGCGTAGCTTTCCGTTACATCAATATCCGTGGGGTAGCATTGCCTTTTTACTTCAAGTACTTTATGATAATCGGGAAAAATATCACAACCAATACTTTTTGCTGCATTTCTCAGTACTTGATATTGATGTTTCGAAAGTGATGCATCAAGTAATAATGCCAACGCTTTTTCTGGAGTAAACTTGATAGTATCCGATGATTCTTCTTGTACGAGTACCTTAGAGGCAGCTTTCTTAATCATTTCTTCAGGAACGCTTTCACACAATCTTTTAACTTTATATCGCTTTGTTCGATCGCAACATTCATCAAATGATTTTTCTGGTCGTCCTCTATGAGAGCGTTTTGATGGCCCTGGAACATTACTGTCACAATTCACCACATCAGTCTGCACCGAAGATGTCTCAACGGTAAAAATATTTTTCAGCCACTGTTCATTTTTTGCCATAAAAGCATTTTTATTTCTCGCTGCAGTTTGCCACTTTTTTGTAAATACGGGTAGAAAATTACGGCTTAACTTTTCATAAACTTGATTCCAAACACTTTCTGTAAGCTGTGGATACATAAGTTTTAAATTTTCGAGGCATTTATGTATCTCACGATTACTTGATATTATGATTTCCACTAAATCGGCATAGACAATAGTAAAGCTATCCATCACTATAATAACACTGTTATCGTAAGAGAAAATAATTGTAAGTGAAGTTAAAACTACCATTCAATGCTATTTATACTTACACGATATGATAAAATGTTAATTACCCTCATTAGAAACACTTATTAATATAATGCACTTTTTCTTAATTACAGAGCGTCATTAGTTAAGGACCTGGTATTTCCAAGATCGCAGGTTATCGCAGCCAAAACTAATGTATTCTTAATCTATAGGGTCTAATTAATCTCCGAAAGTATATTATTACGTATCGGTCGATAACGGAGATTAGTTATGATCTCATGATTGAAAACAAAAGGTTCCAAATGACCTTCTTCACTAAAAATGTAATAGCAAGTAATTATTCATTATATTATAACATTATGTTTACTATTTTATTAATACACACAATAAACTTATGACTAAACTAAAAATGAAAGTTGATAATTATAGTATTTTGGTTCTATTCATACTTGAAATAACAATATTTTTTGCACGAAATTTGTAAATTCTCGATCACCCTACTTTGGCATCATATAATTAAATACTGTATAATTATTTATCCGTATTAATTTTAGGACTTGTTTCTACTAACATTCTAGTATGTGTGTACCAAATTGTAGACATTTTAAATAAGGTTGAAACAAAGGATTTTTTTCCGCCCTTGAACCAATGTGCGGCGTTGCGTCGATTTATTACAGAGTTCTTATGGCCACCTTCCAGCTCCATCATCAGATCAGCTCCATGTCATCATAATATTGCATTGTCTCGCAATATACACATGCGTGCAAAATTTCAGCTTAATCAGAAATCGGGAAGTGTGTCAAATTTAACTAGCAAGTATCACGCGGCGTCGCGTGATGTACATCAGAGCGCCAGCACGCGACGTCGCGTGATGTGAGAATTAACGTGAGGAAAACAACCAAATTGCTAAACCGATTTTGATAAAAAATTTATAAGACCAATCGGGAAGCATATCCTTTCAGATAACAAAAGAATTTTTCAAATTGGTTTACAAATGACGGAGTTCTGAGGTAACAAACACAAAAAAAAAATACAACCGAATTGAGAACCTCCTCCTTTTTGAAGAAAGTCGGTTAAAAATTACAACTACCTGTTTAGTATTGTTTTAGAATCACCACTGCGGCAATAAAATTAATTAATTTATTTGCACTCAAGGAAACAAAACGAACATTAAACAGTGAACAGTGAATAAAGTTGTACAGTCAGCCCCAAAAAGATGTAAACACGGACTAGGAACCATTTCATTGTCTACAACCATAATTCCATAATTGTGTCTACAATGTTAAGCTACAAAACATAGAAAATATAGGACATAGAGTTGATAATTATTATTATGTATCCAGCCTTTGTAGGAGGTTTTGGAGATATGAATTGTTACTATGTTTTGCAGCTCTACACTGTAGACACAATTATGGAATAATAGTTGTAGACAATGAAATGGTTCCTAGTCCGTGTTTACATGTTTTTGGGGCTGAATGTACATATTGTAGACATATTAAAATGCCAGCTTCTGTCTCCTAAACTAGTCCAGAAGCCTGTGTTTTAGGAGGCAATGTTCCTTCTGTACACTAATGGTATTGTCAGTCATGATAAATTTACAACAAATATCTATTATCCATTATGCAGCTCCAGTCAATTTGGGGAAGTCTCACGGCTTCGATTTGCACTGGGTCATCACTGCATAGCTCACCCATCAAACTCCTAGATCTCAAATAAATAAACGGAAAAGCGTTGAAAAAACTGTTAATGGATGACGATCGATAAACAGCTGGATGCTTTAGGCCTGGAACCTTTAGATGTGTAAGTACTGCCTGATATCAAGATTTCTAATAGGATAGTATAGTCAAGTGTCGGTTTGGGAAAACACTATTGATTATATCGATAATTCCGTATCTACCGTAAACTGATCAGTCAGTAGTCAGTTATTGGGATTAACTAAACAACATTAGCACTCTAAAATGCCAGTTTAATGGAAAATACACCTGCGTTCGAGTCAAAGACTAGTTATATGTGAGAAATCTAAAACGGGCACAGACAAATGCATTCTCTTGCGAGGCAAACATTGATTCACTACTGCAATCATGAGAGTGCCATCATTCACCACAGACCAGCTTCGACGTCTTTGATAGCAACGGCAAAGGCTTGATTTCTGTTGACCGAAGTAAAGGCTTAACATACATATAAAGCAATGATGCCATACCTACACAACCCTGTATTCAGTACGAATGGTCAAAGCAAATTCCAGTTTACATGTAGGTATTTCAGAACGTATGCAATATTCATGAATGGTAGGCACCAAAGGCGTCACCAGCGTTTGGTTAGGGGGGGGGGGGTCAGTACAACGGAAAAAACAGATTTGTAAGGGTTGCGTTCACTATTTTATGGATTCAGCTGAAGTTCATCAAAGAATTTATGAGATCAAAGCATACAAAGCGACCACAAAAATGTTAGCACCTCGCTTTTGTTTGATTTTCTTCATGCAGAAGTAGAAGTTACTAATTTTGTCGACTTTTTCAAAAGTCTAACAATTAAAAAAACCTATGCTGCAAGAGCAAGCGTAGCGAGCTCGAAAATTTAAGCACTCCATTCCCGATAAGTCAGCTTTTCATTTGACCTTTTATTCATCGATATAAGTTATGTCGACTTACAAAAATAATTTCAAAAACAAAAAGAAGCTTGGGGCTCTTGCCCCCAAGCTTTTTCCGAGCGAAGAGAGCTTGACTATTTGAAGACCCTGACCCGTACTAGTCAGAATTGTTTCGACCCTTCAAACATGTGTTACTTGGTAGACTTGTAAAGACAAGTTCAAGATTGAAAAAAACTAAGCTGCAGGAGCTAGTGTAGCGAGCTCGAATACTTTTAAACCTTGTCTGGAATAAAGGACCATGGGCATTTTTCTAGGATTTGTCGAGCCTATGCTGTCTTCTCATACGTAAGTATTAATGCTGTAACATGATAATATTGTAAAACCAAACCATTTTAAAAGAGTAACCATGGAGTTTCTTGCCGGTGCTTCTCCATAGGAAACGACCAACCAGAACCATGCACCTTTTTGTCGGCGTTTTATAAGTGCCCATGTAGTTCTATGTGAAATAAAATATTAGGATTTTGACTCTGAGCGTAAGATCAATAGAATTCAAATATATCTCAAAAATTAGCTGTGATGACGACTTCAGTTCATTTTAAAACAACAATTTGGTAGGTACCAAGTCGCCGGAGAACAGAAATAGAACCACTTTAATTATGTTGCCTTTTTCTGAACTTTGACTATAGATTTGACCTATTGTTAAAACTAATAAGAAACATGGTGTAACAAGGGCATTCCGTAACACAGCCTCTACAGTCTTTAGTCGATTCTAAGACCTCTCCGGCCTTGATCGGATTAATTATTGTGTGTTAAGTTTCAGCACAATGTTTTCAACATGATCTACTTTAAAAAAAACTTTCTGCGAAAAAATCCGACTTCCAAAAAACACTAAAAACGTCTAAAATAAGGACTTTCGGAAGTCGGTGTCTTTGTTTGCTTCAGTGACTTTTTTGCTACTGACTTCCGAAAGTCAAGTTATTTTTGACGTTTTTAGTGTTTATTTGGAAGTCGGTTTTTTTAGTTCTACACAAATTATTGTCATGAATTAATATTTACATTGTAACTACAAGTTATTAAGAGATCATCATGTCATGTGTGTTTGTATTGACATAATAGCTTATTTGATTTGTTTTTTTTTTTTTTTTGTTTTTAGTTTACAATGGAATGGTTTAATTATTTTTGGATCCTATTTTTATTTTTTATAGTTGACATGTTTATTGTATATTAGTCTTAATAACTTATTTTGTTTATAATGTTTTGTTTCATTTTTGTTATTTTAAATTTATTATTATTTAATTAATTAATTTATTGTTGTTTTATGAGAATGTTTTCAGTAGTAATATTTCTGGACATTTGCACGTCACATCACGTGGCAAACATGCCTGTATCTAATAACGTTGTTCTTTTTACCATCTAGCATGCATGTATTTTCTTGTATGTATGACACATGTTTAAGCAAATAAATATTATCTTATCTTATATTATCTTATCAACATAGCCCAATAAGAAAAAATACGTATTAACACGTTAATTGCCAAGTCAAAATGCTGAACTTACCTAGATGGCCAAAATAAAAAATCGTTGAATGTGTTCTCTAGTGGCATAAACCAAATACCAGAACCCAATACGCTGCGGCTTTTAATGGCTCGTACATAATTGAGGCACCATCACGCGACGTCGCGTGAACATTTATTTATTTATTTACCACCAATTATAACATCATTACAGACCCGTCTAATACGATGCTATAAGACATCAAAGCGCCTTCACGCGATGTCGCGTGATGTGACAGTTAACGTGAGGAAAACAACCAAATTACTTAACCAATTTTGATGAAATTTCTATGAGACCAATCGAGAAAAAAGAATTTTTCAAATCGGTTTACAAATGACGGAGTTGTGAGGTAACAAACATTAAAAAAAGAAAAAAAAAACAACCGAATTGAGAACTTCCTGCTTTTTGAAGAAAGTCGGTTAAAAACCAAGGACTGTTGTAGTTGTTGTAGAATTTTCAATTGGCAGTAGCTCTTGTCTCCAGCGACTTTGGTACTTGTCGCAATACTAAGAATTGGAGATCTTATTTGAAGAACATTACAATTCTGCTAGACTTACGCCGCCCACTTTGACCAAGACCCTATATATATAATTTGAGGTTGCTCGATTTTTGTAACGCTTATGTCAAATTGGTTAGACTAGAACTAGGAACAACGTGCTCCTAATTTATTTCAACCTCTGCCATTGTCGATCAATACCATACGCTATAATGTACGACATACTTACTCATTTTGTGGCATCAGCTAAGAAAAGTTATAATTTAAAAATACTTGGGGCTCTAGGGGGGGGGGCTGGCCCGCTTGGCTACACATGGTAGGCATCCACCACAGAGTACTAATATATGGCACTCGCATATTTGTGAAAATTGAGGACAAAAATTATTACATCAAAAATGGACGCATTGGAGCATATTTTCAATGAATATTGAGATTTTTTGTTGTGCTTTGATTTGTGTTATTCTTTTATCATAAATATTGGGATACAGTATACAGTGCATATAAGTTCCGATTGTATTCACAACGACCAGTAACAATATTCATTGCTGAATAGCAAATCTCAAGTGGACAACCAACAATGGGTTGATGGTAAAAAAATATCATCGTATAATAGCTAGCTACGAGTACAACAGAAGAGTTGTTGTATTATACTTTTATTGTCAGTAGTCGAGTGTGAATAGGGCAATGTAGATGGCTAACGATGATGGTGATGATTGGGTTCTTCCGTCAAGAATTTCTCAATAAGTCTAAAATAACTTGACTTTCGGAAGTCGGTGTCTTTGTTTGTATCTTTTTTGCCACCGACTTCCGAAAGTCAAGTTATTTTAGACTTTTTTTTTGGAAGTCGTTTTTGTTTTCGCAGAAAGTTTTTTTGTTTTACCCTTTTTAGTTGTAGTAAACCACACAAATTCTTGTAATGAATGAATTTTTACATTGTAACTAGAACTTAGTTAAAGTACTCGTCAAGAGCCCAAACTAGATGAGGTTTTGTCGTTTTATAATGGAGTGCCTATGGCCACCGTTCAGCTCCATCATCAGACACTGGATACCATTTAGGACCAAAGTACTCGTCAAGACGAATCATACGAGCCCAGACTCGATGGAATTGTGTCATTTTATTACGAACTACCTGTGACCACCTTCCAGCTCCATCACCAGACCCTGGGTACCATCTAGAGACAAAGTACTCGACAAGATGAATTATACGAACCCAAACTCGCTGGGGTTATGTCGTTTTATTACAGAGTTCCTATGGCCACCTTCCAGCTCCATCATCAGATCAGCTCCATGTCATCATAATATTGCATTATCTCGCGATATACACAAGCGTTCAAAATTTAATTTCAGCTCAATCAGAAATCGGGAAGTGTGTAACTAGCAAGTATCACGCGACGTCGCGTGATGTACATCAAAGCGTCTTCACGCGACGTCGCGTGATCTGATACTTAACGTGAGGAAAACCACCAAATTCCTATTCAATCAATTCCGGTTCAATCGGGAAGCATATCCTTTCAAATGAAAAAATATTTTTTGAAATGGGTTTACAAACGACGGAGTTACGAGGTAAAAAAAAAAATTACTAACGAATTGCGAATCTCCTCCTTTTTGAAGAAAGTCGGTTAAACAGCATTGTAAATCCTGTTGAAAGTCGTTATAGAAGAATAATTGTACCTAATCAGACGAATCAATTTGAGAGCTGTTACCACGTCGTCTGTTTACTCTGTGCTTTTCACATCCCCGTTAGTCTCTATTTTACATTAAAAAAAAAGTTCGATAAAGAAAAGTTTTTAGTTATTTTCAGTTTATATAACGTTTCTCTACTGCTATACATTTTTGGCGCGCTTCCGTCAACGCGCGCGATCTATCACTCAGACTCAGCTCACAGTTGTCGTGTCCACATGTATTTGTACACTATTCTAAAATAAAACCGTCTCTTCCGAGAAATGAGTCATCTCTTGACTTAACATCGTTCATCATTCAAATATTGTGCCTATTTGAAAAGCTCTGAAGATACCAGTTTAGTAGTGATTTCCGACTTACACTATTTTACAATTTGTATTTTAATGACGGTGATGAGGTAGTGATGATAATTTCAATGATTTGTAACAAATCACAGCCGCATTGGTCAATCTTCAAGGTTAAGCAGTGCTAGACTAGGTCGATCGGTGGACGGGTGACCAATACATATCAGGTTTCCTCTGTGCCTCGGAAAGCACGTTAAGCTGTTGATCCCGACTGTCATGTCAAAGGCTCACATCCAGTCTTACCAAGGGGAATCTTATTACCCAGTATTAACTGGGTTGTGGAGGTCAGATAGTTTGGGAAAAGCCTAAGCAAATGATTATGATGATGATTGTTAATCATTTACTGAATCATGACTAAGTACAACTACACATTGCCATCTTTCAAAAAAATATTGCAGAACCACTTGGCAGAATTTTCCAAAATCCCTTTTAAAATCTCGTATATACAAAAAGTAGGCATCATGCGATCTAATTTATGGTGGTTTCAAAATGTTGGCATCAAGCTACCGATTACTTGAAATTACAAAAAAGTAGGCATACTGCGAAAGTAGGCATCATGCTACGAAATCCTGCTATCTGTATTTTTAATCTTTAAGGATTTAAAAGATTTTCATAGCAAACTATATTCTATGTTCATACGATGAATGCCTAGATTATAAAATATTCATCCGGCTTAAGGGTGCGCCGAACGCTTAGCAATATTTACGTTGCAACAATGCCTAAATCCGATGTTTCGAAACATTTTCTTGGATTCGGGTTTGCATTTCTGTTTTATTTATTTCAGTATTTTACGAACAATATGATTTTTGAAAATCCGAATCTCTATCTCGTTTCTTGAGGGTCTGATGAAGAATACTTTCCTCACAAGGATAAGCAGCATCACGTAAAAGGTAACATAGCAACTAAGCTGGTAATAAGTTATGGCCAATAAAATTAATGCAAGTATGCGGGCATAATCACTTAGGTTTAGACTTAACGTTGATACGTTTACATCGCGTTCCAAGTGTTGCGTAATACTATCTTTTTTTTAAACTTTTTAAATAGTTTTTTATTAATCGTTACCAAAAATACAAACCTTACAATACAAAATACAAATCTTCACTCCAGTAATATGTAAACTTTTACATAATACTTGTATAAATGTCACCTTATCACTCAAATGCGTTTTCGTTAAATCTTTCTTCATGTATAACATCTATAACTTCATTCCCAGTCTGTCGTCTCGTATTTTTTCGACTCTTCCATGGAGGTCTTTCATAATCTCGGAGAAGCTTCTGCATACGTCTTCTTATCATCTTCTGCTTATGGGCTTCTAACATTTCAGAGTAGGCATCCGAGAAAGGCATGATGTTAATGCCGCCATCGGGACTAACGAGGCCTGGTATTCCGGGAACCATGCCCATTCCAGGAGATGGCATTATGTGTGGAGGAGGATAAGGAAGCGGATAAGGTGCCGGGTATGGCCCTGGATATGGTGGTGGAAGCGGAGCTGCGATAGCAGGCGGATAAGGAACCGCGACGGGAGGAGTATAAGGTGACCCGTAAGGCGGGGGTAGCGGATACTGGGGAGGGAAAGGCATCGGAAAAGCGGGTGGAGGCGGCAGAGGTATTCCAGCAACGGGAACCATTGGGTTTGTAGGAGCTAAGGGAATGCCAAATGGCAAAGGCATTGGCAGTGGCATTATTGGACATGGGATTGGGCCAGGTAGGGGCATCATTATAGGAGCCACCTCTGGTGGAGGGATTATTGGCAGAGGTGCAGGTATAGGTAGCGGTATAGGGATAGGTATATTCATTTCTATCCCAGGGTTTGTAGGAGGAGTACGCATTTTGCAGTATTCTGGAATGTTCTGCGGGTACCAGTAGAGAGGGTTGCATGGATCATCGCCGGGTTTTGTACGGTTTCGACGGTATTCGGAAAATGTACCATCTATGGAGCATTTTATGCCTTTCAGCGACAGCAATATACATAAAAACTGTAAAAACAAAAGTTTCATAAGTATACCAAGCAATAATTATAATTTTAAAATATAAAGGGTAGAATTTTTCAACCTCACCTGGAGTGAAAAAACTTTAAATACAGGAGATAGCAAATTTTACGCAAAGAAAACATTCATTTATTTTTAAACAGAAACATATCTGCACTCAAAGATTTTAGAGATTTCGCTTCCTTGCCACACTCGGGGATCGAACCGGCTAAAATTCGAAAAAATAACAACACTTACTTTTATAACATTAATCGATAGGGTCAATCATATGAATCAAATCTCTTTAACAAACATTATACATATATTATTATTATAATAAAGCTTGATCTAAGAGTACATAATATTCAAAGGTATTGTCAAATGCAAGCATACAAGAATCACAAATATGATTTGTAACTCGAGGGGATTGGCTCTGTATGCCGAAATACAGGTTCTTCCTAGTTTGGCTACAGATGCTAAAACTTTTGTGTACAATTACAGCTGTTCATAGCATTTTATTTGTAATTTACAATAAGTACTTTTTGTACTTTTGTACTATATATAAGTTTAGATAAAATCTAAATTAAATGGGATAAGATAAAGCACTTTTACTCAAAGGTCCATCCGATTACTTATATTATAGTAAACAATTACCAATTGAAGAAAGAAGATTGCAATTTGCACGTGTTTGTTTGTGCTTAGTGCAATCTTCTAATCTAAATATTTCTTCGTTATTTTAATAAATAATTGACTATACGTAATCGGACGGACCTTTGAGTAAAATTGCTTTATCTTATCCCATTGAATTTATAAGTTTAGATTTCATGGTTTTCTTTTCATTTAATGTATCATGTTTGTTAGAGAGATTTGATTCTTATTGTTGACCTTGAGGGTGTTATTTTTTTTGGATTTTAGCCGGTTCGAATCCCGAGTGTGGCAAGGAAGCGAAATCTCTAAAATCTTTGAACAGATATGTTTCTTTTTAAAACTAAAGGAATGTTTCCTAAAAGTTGCTACCTCCAGTATTTAGAATACTTTTCCTCCAGGTGAGGTTGAAAAATTCCAGTATAGTATTCCTGACATTACTTTTAATATTCTTTTGATGTGTTCCAGTGGAAGCGTAGAAGTCAATATAAAATTAATAATCTTGTATGAATAAAAATAATTTGTATGAATGGGTGCAATTTGCGTGGGTTTAACCACTAAAGTTTTATTGGTTAAACCCACGCAAAATGATTAAAAAATGATATGGAATTTTTCTTTGGAACACCAATCCGATGAGGAAATTATCAATATCGATTACGTAGTTCCTAATACTTTAAAAAAGTAAAAATTATTTGAGCTTGAATATTATATTATGTCTATTTCAGGTTAAAAGTTTAAAACATAATAAGAAAGTGTTGCTCTGAACATTGTTACGATAAATAATTCTCACCTTTATTTTTGTGATGGACTTAATGTAAAACATTTTGTTCGTTCTTACAGCCGAGACTGTAAGAACTAAAAACTGCTTGTTACTTCTACGGGTTTTATAAACTCCTTACTTGTTTGAACAAAACAATGAATCTTTTTCAATGCAGACAATGGAATTTTAGACAACAATAGTCACAAGTTTAGTTGACTTTATTTCTGCGCTGTAAGTTGCACCTGTGTTTTCACAATGTTGCATACATTTTCTTCGTTTTACATGAATATGTCAAAATGGTTGGTCCATATAATTAATGATAACTCGCAGGTGTGCTGGAATAAATTTCTTATGAAATAATGTAATGTCCTGTTAAGTATTTTGTGTGTACGTACATAAATAAATATGACCAGTTTAAACAATATTTACTAAATACAGACCTAAAATAATACTAATTGGAATTTGATGCCTTTGTGACTAACTAAATTCAAATAAATAAAAGCAGAAGAGAAGGGCGCCAAAAAATTCGTCCGCGTCGCTTTCAACGGGGAAAGGAAGCCTCCTTTCCCCGTTGCAGCACTATCCAAAATGGCAGCAGCACTGCCATTTTGGATAGTAATGCTGACTGTTTGACAAAGAAAAAGGCCAGCTCTCTGGTCACGAGAAGAATTATCCAACCATTTGGCGATATCCCAAAATAATAGGTGGACCCTCGGACCCCATGGCCCTAGTGTGTCAACTCAAACACTACGAATTTTGTTGTTGTATTTGCACCGTTTGAGGTTTTCAGCACCTGCAGCGGGTGGTGGTGGTGGGCTGTGCCGTCCCGGCCATAGCCCGCCGTGCTAGGAAGATGGGAAGGCGCAGGGGTGTCGACACCTATTGCATTCCACCCGAAACGCTGACCCAATTTCCAGGGCATTATGTTCATACCAATAGTCACGGTCTCGCTGGTCCCTTCCAATAGTCGCGTGCTAAGCCGTAGGGTTCTAAAACAGCTGACTCACCGTCCGGTGCCAAGAGCACGACAGCTGATGTCATTAATGCTGGCGTGCCGTGCTATCTTACCAGCACACCTTCACTTATACTGCTCGAAAGACCATGGTGTCCGAGGTAGTCGACTGCTTCGCCACATTGACAGCGATGTGGAGCCCTACAAGGAGCTCCCAAACGCAAGCAAGTAAGAAGCCTAAACTTGTAGTCACCCAGCGAGTATCTTTTGGGTGTTCGTAGTGACTGAAGCCAGAGGCCCGACTCCCATTCGCCCGCAGAAAATAAATAAAAATTTGCACCATCAAAAATCATTAAATCTAATGAATGAATGCCGAATGTAAATTAATTTTAGAAAGGCGCTATTTGCTCCGAAATATCGTTGAAGTTATTGTTTTTAATTTTAATTTGAAGACTAATTGGTCATACAATATATAGTAACGGGTGTTTTTTCTATTTTTAGAGGAGAACCTTAAATTAAAATAAAACACAGAAAAAATATTTTTATATGCATGAAATTTGAACCAAAAAGTTTATAAACTTAACCGAACGATATCCGATAGGGATATAGTTCAGTTAAGTTTATGAAATTTTAGTAGACGCAAATGCAAGATCGTTTCCCTAGTCTTCTTAAACTTCGTAATAATAAAAAAAACTGTTTTAATAATAATTTCTAAATTTCATAAAAAATAATAAAATACAATTTCAGTTTTGGTCAATTATTTAATTGAATCACTTTGACCTGATCTCTTTTGGTCAGAATGTCGTTGTATTTCTTATGGTCATTCATATATTTTTCGTAGGCTGCGATGTATTCTTCATGCTTCTTCCGTGACTCCGCGATATAAGCTTCGGCCATGGCTCGGGCTATAGCCTCCGTCTTCTGGGCTATGGTTTGATAACGACCGGGATGCTGGTGTTGACTCACTGTAACAATTGGAGAGCTTGGATATTTTCTTGCCTTTCTTTACTTTATTTCTAAAAACTTGTCATTTAGGTCCTTGATCTCCACTTATTGCTTTTTGTGGTAGAATTTTCCGTAATTAAACCTACATAGATTTTGAAATGATGAAAGCAGACTTCTGACGGAACTAAATGTATCCTTCATTTGATATACGGAAGCACAAATGAATAAAATGGAAATCATTTGTAAACTATGTATCTTCAATCTCAAAAATGAGATATTGTTAGATGCTTCTAGATTGCCCGCTGGTTATAGACTATGTGACGCCACACTAAATTCAATGTGACAACCTCTAGAGGACAAAAGTTATAAAACGAAGAAAAAACATTTTAGAAAGGTGCCGTGTTGGGTAAAATGAAAGGGGTTAATTAAGCACATTTCAAATATGCAATCTTATGTAGCTGAACACACTTAGATTTTTAAATGATGGGTTATGCATGTTGCAGTATAGCCTGTACAGTCAAATTGTACTTACAGGTGTGCATGAAGGTGTGCATGAGAAAACTGTACAGTTGAGGATCTTTTATACAAAACATCAAAGGTTTGAATTAGGGTAGTGTTTGTTTTTAAATTCAAGCTATTTCTATTAATATGTTGGTAGTTCTAATTAATTAGTAGGGTGTCAAATAAATCGTTTCAGTTATAAAGCTTAGATATTATTTTAATAAATTGATCGTGACATAATTATAGGAAGGCAGGATTATCTTTTTTAAATACTTCTAAATTTTTCGTCTCGACTATGGTGACTACACCTCCGTGTTTCGTCTTCACTCGGTGAACTTTATTTTTCTTTTCTTTATCGTCATCTTCATTTTTCTTTTTTGCTTCTTCTTCTTCTGTTTTCGTTTTATTTTTCGCGCTCTCATAAACGTATAATTGTGGTTTAGAAGGATTTATGCCATAAGCTTTGTAGTAATCATCATACATCTTCTTAGTAGCTTTTACATACGCTTCTGCCATTGATTTGATCATATTCTCACTTTTCCTAGATATTCCTTGTTTGTACAGTGCAACGGGACCTAACTCTGGGATAACTGTGACGGTCGGTGAGCTTGGATCGTTAGCAATGTCTTTCCTCAAAAGTTCCATCACTTCTTCATATGGGCTCCATGGTGGACGATATTCCTCGTATTCTGCGCTATCAAGTTGATACATTGGGTAAGGGTAATAGTAGATTTGTTCGGGGTTTGTGTGTTCGGGGTGTGTGTATTCGGGGTATGTGTGTTCGGGGACTTCGAGGTATGTGTGTGTCTCGTAATTTTCCTTTTCCCTTTTCTTCGTTATTCTGACAGGAGTTTTAGGCGCTAATCTGGCTCGTATTAATTTCTCGAAAACTTCTGCGCAGTAGGGAGGTAGATGTAGTGGGTGCCAGTAAAGCGGATTACATTCATTAGCGTTTCTGTATCTTTCCTCGAAATCGAAGTGTTCCCTATACGTGACCCCTGTGATGGATGGCGATGTTATTACGATAATCTGGTACTGCACTAATACTTGAACTATCCATTTTAGCTGAAAATATCAATTATTTATATTTCGTAGCTTATTCAAAGATCCTACTTAAATGAGATTAATCACGTCGGTTCTTCCGTCAGTCAGGAGAAATATTGAAATCTCCAAAAGTTACTCACTACCAAGTCAACATGCATATTTTTGGAATTTCTTTAAAACATTTGATTGTGTAAGTAAAAATTGTGTATGTAACAATTTTTTGTTAACAATAAAGTATATCAATAATAAGATCGTACAGTGCTTTCCGCGTTCAGCATAATAAGGATGCTGGTGGGGCTGCCCCGCTGCTGTAGTGCGTCGGGGATGTTCGCAGATGCGCATGTGGATTGTTTTTACGCAGCAGTGCGTAAACAGCGCGCTTTCCTGGTGCGCAGAGTGCGGGGCAGCACCAACAGTATCCTAAGCATGATTGCCAGTCGCCTGGACTGTGTTTATGTGGGTCGCTGTTGTGCAATTACTTATGGGTTGTCGCAGCAGTGATCCACCGTTATTTGTTGTGTTGTTTGTTTTTATCAGAACTTACTAACATAGTCGTAAGTTTTACTAACAGTTTTTGAGTCATGGATACTCTAATGAAAAGAAATTCTATTAAAGTATCTATCTATCTCCGCCCAGTTGTATACAGAAGTATCAAACAAGAGAGTATTCCGTTCTAACTAGTAAGTAATGATTTTAATAGGTGATTTCAATTAAGACGTGCCCACATACAGAGCAGGTTGAGACCATCATAAATAGAATATTTAATGTTTATTAGTCAGTATTTTGTTTCTCATCAGTATCAGATGAAATTACGAAAATGTTGGATTCATGAACTGAATTCATATTCACGGTGATTTCATGCCAATTTGTAGGCGTAGAGTATTTATAATGTACGCAATGATTATCAAATTAATATTCATTACATTGAAAATAGCTCATGAGATTCACTCATTACAATGTCGTCAACTCTTAATTACTTGATGTGCTGTTGGATTGTTGCTTGGTCATCGTAAGTCACAAAATTATTATTGAAGTAAGCAATTAGGGCATAGATCTATGGTCACATCATAATATCACGCCTGTTAACCCCGAAGCAGAGGTGGACCTAATAGTACACCCACATTTCGCCAGCATCTATGATAACAAACTCTTACTAAGAGTGAACTTCCAGTCTAACGATACTACCAAATACTAATACCAAATACACACTATAAATTTAAAAAAATAAGGCTGTCTATCCCTTGAACTTATTTCGATGGACTCATACCTATTATACAACGTGTAACAGAATAAACGCAGAACCTCTTAAGAGGTCATTGTACTCATCATTATGGACAACTTTCACTATCGGACCAACACTGAAATCGCGAAAAGAAAATCGACTGCCCCATACATTTCTGTGTGCATAACTCGACAAAATGTACTGAACAGCTGATTTTTTTTAGGAAAATTATTTTATTTGAAAATTTGCAACGGCAAAGCTGCATACTAATAGTTACATAAAAAGTATTCTAACGAACAAAATAATTAGTTTTTTATAAAGTAACAAAAGTGAATGGATAAAAGTCCTTGGAACATTTAATAATAATGTCTTTGTGTTTATTATCCTAAGCTTAATACGTTGCTAATTAGTTCGTGACATGTAGAAGGCTCCTAATCCCTCAGAGACTTACCGACATTTCACTTTGTGCTGGATTTTAACGTCCACTTCTTTCATTCGCACTTTATTAGCACCTACTTATCGCATCGTTCTGTTTTTTTTTTCTTCTATTTTTCGCTGTTCGCAATTTCTATTGTGTACCACCTGCACAGTTGCGTAATGGTACATTTTTGGCGAATTTGCAAACCACGTCGTTTAAAATCAATTCTTTAAATAAAAATACAGAATGGATGTTGCCGCTTTTATTTGTCAATGTCTTCATCCTATGAATCCTCCTATTTCCATTTTTTCCAGCTGTTCTTTTATTGACATGGCTTTATCTTGGTTTGGGTATCTAAATAGTTTTATAATGACCGGTTGAATCACTACTGGTGAATTAGGACAACTAGCTGAAACAAAATTACGAGACGAGTTTGAAGTAAGCATACCGAAGGCAGACGCTAACCGGAATGACAGATCAGACATGTCAGCGATAGGAATGGTTTAGAAGTTTAACTGGCTACTCATTTAATTTTGCAAATAATTTCCATAATTTACAGGTCCTAAATTCCTAACTACCTACCTATTTTATAATATGTACAAAATAAAGACATGTTAAGATAAAATAGATACCGACACTTCAGAGTTTGTGGATCTAAGCCACTTTATATAGTTCCAGGTTTACGTTTTCAAGGCAGCAACATGAGTTTTTAAGGAAGATTATGTTTTTTGAAAGAAAGATAAAGTATTCATTAGCCCGCGCAGGACAAAACCCGAAAAAAAAACAGAGAGAGAGAGAGAGACAGAGAGAGTTTTTGTATCAGTTTATCTCGTAGCATACCAAACATAAACCTGCTTATAAGTCTGAAATCAAAGCACAAAGCAGTACTTACGCTTTAATGACCCAAGATCTTTATTATTCAGAAACATGTCACTCAATTGAAGAGCATCCTGCTCGGCACTAAACGAGTAGTGGATAACCGAAAATCCCACCAATATAATAGCAGCAAGCATGGTTATATCAACGAAGGCTTCACTTTTATGTTGTGTGAAACAAAAACCAATTTACATTTCTCGTTGGATAAACAATAAAACAAAATGTATTATTTGAAAATATATCTGAGTGTTTGACCGCACTGATTGAAACTATACTGCATCTAAGCACCACGTGATGTGTCAGTATTCATATGAAATCATTTAAGTATGTTACACTCTTCGTTTTTATTTTAATCTCGTTTCTTTGTGTAAAACCAAGAACAAGCGTTATAACGCGTGCTTCAAAACCATTTGCTTTACGTCGATTCGAGTAGCAAATTATTTCAACTAAGGCGTGCGTTGCATCTACGCAAAATGTATGTATTTCAAAGTTGAGAAAGAAAAATGTAGATGAACATGCACGAGAGTGGACATCCTTTATGGCATAGAACACCTGCGCAGCGTGCTGTTATTTCGCTGCAGTATAGTTTCAGTCCGTGTGGTCATATTATTCCTTTTTAATTTTTATTATTAGCGATTTCTTCTTTCAAGTGATCCACCAAACCGTCGAATTTACGGTCGGTTATAAATGAAGGCATGTACACATTTCTGGGTGGACAGCAACAGTTTGCTTCATGATTTGCACTACTTCGCCTATTTCTCCGTTCTCGCCTTGTCCTTTGGCTGCCTTGATATATATCACTAGAATTTTCAAATTTTTGCAAGTCTTTACGGTACTTCGTCAGATCTTCATTTTTTATAACTCCTCGCATATTGAGGAATTCTACCATGTCTTTGTTGACTTTGAATTCAATAACGCATTCTGAAAATAGATAGTAAAATAGTGACAGATCTTATGTACAAGTAGGTATATTTGTTTCAATGATCATTCCACCTCAGGCATAGTTGAGCGAAGCTAACAGTGTCTTTCGCTTACCGAATATATTACCAACTAACGGTACTCCAACTATGATTGAATAAAATGTTAATCAGACCTCATTTTTAACTTGAGCCCTCAAATATACTCCAAGCACTGCATCCAGCTATCAACCTGTGCTTTTTCTACGGCTTTTAACAGTATGAAAATAGAGTTACCCTTATGAGGAGGACATTCGCACTCAAAAGAATTCGTTTTAATGGGTACGTCTTCACTTCTTCGGAAGTTTATTTCACGCTCTCCCTGCGGCATGGTCAACACCCAGCTATTCCACGGTATCTCTTCCTGCCTTGATTCCAAGGCCATCGAAGCCAGAATGAGAGCGGCGCAAATACCCTGCCAAGGAAAATGAGTTTTTAATTTGTTCAGTGTAGAAATAACAAATATAGTTTATGACTTTTTTCTTTGGGTATTGTTTAGTTTTCGTATGGAAAGTAAGTACTTGATAGTATAATGAAACAGCAGCCACCGATAACAATATTGTATTGATAATATAAAGTTTTACATCAAATCTTAAATAAACATAGGTTATAAATAATTATTGGCGCGTACAATTCTTGCTAAGACTTCTCAGAAATCACCTAAATGAAAACTTACACTGTCACTTACGTGATATATCTTCCGTGACTTTTTTCCCGACATTTCGACGCTGTTGCAAGCGCAAAGATAGCGGGATAGAATTGTTAAAAAGTTTAGTTATAAACCGTGATAGTTTAAATCACATATAATTATTTAGTTCAGAAAGTCTTTTAAATAAAACTTTAAAACTCGAGATTTTTCAAATATTTATTTACCGATACAGATTCTTTCGTTCGTTTGCTGCTATATTTTATAATTAAGATTCATGCAAATGCGTTTTCTCTTAAAAAATACGTAGGAAGCCATGTTCATAAAAATTATAATCAGACCCCATATCTTCAAGAGAAGACATCCCATATTCCTTTCTTAGCACCGTCGCTTCAGTTTTAACAACAGCTTCAGTTACTACTGAAGCTTCATCCAAATTGTAATTATCCTCAGTTTTTGAGGTTTCAATTGTAAATGGAGTCATAGAAGTGTGTTTCGGGTTGTGCTTGGTGTAGTTTCTTCTCTTTTTCAAGCACACATCTGGCCCATAGGTAGGGCAATACACTGTAGGGAGGGTAGTGGGGGGCTCAGTGGTAGTGGTAGTGGTGGTTGTGGGAGCTTCAGTTGTAGTTGTTGTGGTAGCTTCAGTTGTAGTTGTTGTAGGAGCTTCAGTTGTAGTTGTTGTGGTAGTTGTAGGAGCTTCAGTTGTAGTTGTAGTGGTTGTGGGAGCTTCGGTTGTAGTTGTAGTGATTGTGGGAGCTTCAGTTGTAGTTGTTGTGGTTGTGGTAGCTTCAGTTGTTGTGGTTGTGATAAGTTCAGTTGTAGTTGTGGTGGTTGTGGGAGTTTCAGTTGTAGTCGT
Source organism: Eugnorisma glareosa (assembly GCA_947578425.1). NCBI lineage: Eukaryota > Metazoa > Arthropoda > Insecta > Lepidoptera > Noctuidae > Eugnorisma > Eugnorisma glareosa. The sequence goes on from OX387957.1 coordinate 28,902,298, forward strand.
AGTGGCTGTAGTTGTGGGAGCTTCAGTTGTAGTCGTAGTGGCTGTAGTTGTAGTAGTGGTAGTAGTAGTGGTGGTATCCGCTACTTTCAAAATGAAACACGGAGTCTTTGTCGTGGTGACTCTAATCGTACTTTTCTTGAAAGGTGCAGCATTTCTCAGTGTGTGTAGGACGTGGAAGTCCCTATTGAAGATACGCCTGTAAGCCCTACGGCCTTTGCTTCCGATGAAGACAGGGAACTGTAGTGCGATGTTTCCGCCGTCACTCCCGTTGCATCCCCCATCACATAACTTATAGGGAGCAGTGAACATTAATATCTCAGGTCTTTTTGAGATTTCTAAAATTAAATTTTCACTTTATAAGTAACCCAAGCTTTATTTGTATTATGGTGTAACTTTCTATACAGGGTCATCGGTATATGGGTGCCTTCCTTGAAATAGGTGACACTTGTCCTGAAAGACCGGCCAAGTGCGAGTTGCAGTCGCACACACAAGGTTTCCTCGTAACAAAACAATCTTTTTATTTTTAATCTATAAGAACAATCTTTTTAACGCATAATCAGATGTAAATTTACACTCAACAGCAAAACTAAATTTGTTTTTGATAGTATGTTTCTGAAAAATCAATCAAACAAAGGTCACCGACTTCTGAAGCTTGACCTTTGTTTGATAGATTTGGTGTTTTTGTCACCGGCTTCTGAAGCTAAAGTTATTTTTCACTTTTTTGTTTTTCGTTTTGTTTGTGTTTTTTTTAAGTTGGTTTTATTTTATTTTCACTATTTTATTTTGTGCCTGGCTGTCCTTTAAGCATTATTACTAAAAAAAAATTTTGTTCCATTCGCGGTTCGAATAAACCCATTCAAATTCTTCTATGGTCGATTCACACCGCGGTCCGAAACAGCCTATTCCTAAGAGCTCTTCGGCGTTTCACACCGCGGTCCGAACCACTCGTGGTGCGAAACGACGAAACACCCGAAAAACAAAGTTACTGCTGCAAAAGTCCCATATCTCAAAAACTATATATCAAATCTTATTTAAACCAATTTTCGGTGAAAGTTCTTTTCTTCTTCTTTTCAGAATTTTCCTTCTTACTTTGGAAATTAAAGAGGGGACACTCACACTCTTTAACGGCTTTGGAAGCAAATATCTCATGAAAAAAAAGTGTTTTGTAAGCCACGATATCATTTTTTAAGAATTCTCAATAAACACCATATACAGAATATACACATCGATACATATTTTTTCAAGTCTCAGTTCTATTTGTATTTTTTTTATATTTCTTAACACTTTTGTGTGGGGGTTTATAAGAAGAGACCTATTCTCCAAATTTCAACTGTGTGGTATAAACAGTCGCGGAGTAAAATTGCTGTGACATACAGACGGACAGACAGACAAGGACAGGGTGCTTCGCGCGGGCGGGCTACTGAACCCTCAAAATGGTTTTCGAAGGATTCATTCGTTCATGAGCTATCAGAAAACCATCAGTTTAACATCCTGAATCGTGTAGATTTCGCGCATTCAGTAGTTTATGGTGGAGAGGTGGAAAATTTCCAAAAAATCTTTTAAGGTTCGTTTTCTCCAAAATATCTCAGTTTGAACCCCAAGTTATCCGGGGCAAAATTGTTGCGAATTAGGTCTAGTGTCATCCATTCCAAGAAATTCACCAAATTACCAATCACACTGTGTAACCTCAACAAAATACTTACCCTCATTGTTGAGAATTTTTTTGACATACTGTTCTCCGTCAGCCGCATTCTCAATATTGTAATTGACTTCATCAATTGCGTCTTCTTCTGTTGTTTCAACTGTTTTACGAACTATCAGATGAAATGAACTAAAAACAGTGAATGTTTTTAAATACAAATAACCATTCATCTTAAGTTTCATTGTAAGCACGTAAATCTCGTTCACCTTTCCTGCTCTTGTGAAATCTGTAGTTACAACTCGATAATATTGCGCTTGGTATGACTGCCTCACATATGTTTTATGTTTGAATTCTTATCGGAAAAGTTTTCATGTTGATTTATGGCATTAGGAAGTGTGCAAATAATATGAAATCACGTTCAAATCGCGAGGAATCGCAATCGGAAAAATAGATTTTGCTAACCCAATTTGTGAAGCAAATGTTCCAACCCAAACAAGTGCGTGGAAATTATTATCATAAATCTTTGAAATGGTATCATAAGCATCTGACTGCGATTGGTTAATTTACCTACAGAGCCAACGCTATCTTCTGCTTATTGAGATTCATTCCGACATTGTCACCCAGCCCGAGCGGGACATTCGGAAATATTTATGTACAACGATTTATAACTGTCACTGCCTCCAACTCTTTCCAATTGGCGAAAGAGTTCTACACAATTGTTTCGCTGGGCACTGTATAAAAATAGTCGTCCAAGACACTGGCCTAGAGCAAGAAAATGTTAATAATATATCTCCGGCTGTGACATAAGTCATGTGTTTTCAAGTTTATACAACACATTGTGTGAGTTATTTGGTAACATTTGTTACAAGGTTGGAAGGTCGAATTTTCTAGTTTACATGTCTGCTAAACGAAATGTATATTAAAATGTAATTAGTCACTGTTTGTGGGACATAAAAATAAAGTAGTGTTTTGTGGTAAATCTTAGGTCTTGCATGTAATTACTCACAAAGCATTTGAGTAGACAGCGACTTGGACGTAATTGCGTTTTGATTTGCCGCTGTTGTAGTAGAGGTTACAATTTACAGTATTGTCGTTAATTCTACTTAATTGTAGGATTAGAAATACTTTATCATCCATTTTAAATGTGGCCTTGGACGATCGAGCTTGGGCACAAGCTACTCTTCCCATTCGTATGGGAGGACTCGGCGTCCGCAAAATTTCTAGTATTAGTTTACCGGCTTTTATATCCTCGGTCCACGGCACTGAGAAATTAATGGGGAATATCCTGGCTTCCACACTGATTGATTTTGATGTGCCGTGCTTCTCCGAGGCTATCAATGCCTGGAAACTCGCTTGCCCAAATTCTGAAGAACCCGACCATCCATTTTCCCAGAGAAGGTGGGACGAGCCGCTCTGCAGAGTAGTTCAGAACATTTTACTGAACACGTCTGCTACTATTGCTGAGCGCGCTCGTCTGCTAGCTGTGGGTGAGTGGGAGTCGGGTCTTTGGCTTCACGCACTACCGTCGTCGAACACAGGTACGTTGCTCGACGACACTACTTTCCGCCTCGCTGCTTCTCTACGCCTAGGTGCCGCATTATGTTCTCCTCATCGCTGTCACTGTGGTGAAGTTGTCAACAGCCTCGGACATCACGGCCTGTCATGCAGCCGAAGTGCGAGCCGTTTTGCACGGCACGCGAATTTAAATGACATCATCCGACGAGCTCTTGTCACCGTCGGCGTTCCAGCTATATTAGAACCCAATGGCTTGGCACGCGACGATGGCAAGAGACCGGACGGGATGTCTTTGTTTCCATAGAAGATGGGTAGGCCTTTAGTGTGGGACGCAACATGTGTCGATACTCTTGCGCCATCCCATCTTCCTAGCTCATCGTGCTGTGCTGGGGCTGCCGCTGCGGCTGCAGAGAACCTCAAGCGGCGTAAATATAGTAACCTCATTGGTAACTATATTTTCGAGCCGTTTGGGGTTGAAACTCTAGGACCGTGGGGTCCGAGCGCTCACAGCCTTTTCAAGGATATTTCTAAACGTTTAGTTGACACTTCCCGTGACCCAAGGGATGGTTTTTACCTTGGCCAAAGGCTTAGCGTTGCCATACAACGTGGCAACGCCGCCAGTCTCTTGGGTACATTACCAGTTGACAGCGTTGAGGAGGAGTTTTTTGGCGCCATTTTTTAAGTTTGTTGCTAGGTTATTTACTTTAGGTTATTTTAATTAATAAATTATACATTCATTGTAGGATTTATTTTAGTTATTTATTAAAACTCTAAGCACAAGTAAAAACTGTACAAGGGCGGACATAATGTGTTGGGCATTTTCTACCAGTCTAGTAGTTTTCAGGAAAAAAATAATCGAATCGAAATCAATTTACGAATATTGGTGGCGAGACTACTTTTTGTTATTTTTTTCGGAATCAGCACTCCAAATTATAAACAATTAACTAAGTTATTAAAAAAGATATTTCTTTTTTACTGACTGGTTCTTATCGCACTACGATTAGGTTCAACATGCAATGTATTTCACACTCGTGCATTTTTCTCATTATCACTACTAGTGTTTTATTCCCACAGTTCAAACAATTGTTCAATTCCTCTAGTCGGCGAGTATTGTTTTTTTTTAATCTCAGCAAAGAGGCGCATGTTTTTAGGGTCTTAACATTTAATGAATATCTAAATTGTGCTTATGAATAAAATATCATAAATGAACATTATTATTCATAAAATAATTTGCTTTTATCATCACATTTATTTGAGTCCTAAATTTAAAATATTGGAATTTTTAATATTACACTGTTTTGCGGCTTCATACTTTTGCTTCTCCTTCAATCTACGAAGGCAAAACGCGGTGAAAAAAGCAAATTAAATCATAGTTCATAATGATTAATGACAAAAATACTTTTCGTTATTTATTTCTTCGTAAGTGTATTGAAAAACATCGTTTCATTCACGTGGGCATTTGTTACTGTAGTTCTCGGCTCCATAACACCCTCGCCTACGGCTCAGGTGTGAATTCTACCTCGGCTGCAATGACAAATTTTCCGCACTTGTATCAAATGTACTATTTCATCTTTGGCCTGTGTAGATGCTGTGATATAATAATGTAGATACGTGTTCGCAAACCCGGTGCTACTCCTTTTACATCGTGAGCCTATGAATGACTGCTATACTACCGACTACCCGTGTCTAAGGTACGGTATGGAGTTATCTATATGTTATTATGAACTGTTAAAATGTAACGGGAGTGAATTTTAGACAAATTAAAAAAAGAACAAGTTCTGTCTACCAGTCTTACCAAGGGCTATCGTTACTCAGTGACAGGGTTGTGGCGGTCAGATAGGTAATTGATCCTTGTACTGGCAGCGGCATCCCGTCAGACTGTTAGTCCACACCAACATACTCGCAGTATGAAACAAATAATTAATATCTAGTCTCTTAAAAGGTCCAGAGATAATCTTGATCAACTCAAATGAGGACTATGCAGATTAGTGCCTTTTGAAGAAAGAACATTGACAAATATCAGTGATCGTGTAGCTCGACTCATAACTCAAGGAGCTCAACGACACGGCAATTAAGGAGCTCAACAATACCAAAGGGATTTGGGTAGGTCGCTTATAGTACTCAAACTGCCAGACAATCGTTAAAAACAATAGGAAAAAACCAGCCAAGTACGAGTTTGACTGGCGCACCGAGGGTTCCGTATAAATTTGTAGGTATTTTCTTATCAAACTACATATTTACGGTTTTCTGATTTTTTCCTTTCCATGTGTTGTAAAGCATTGCTTCTTGCCAAATTTCATGATTCTAAAGCAAATATTCATGTCAAATCATTAAATGTCATAGCAGCATGAGCAGCTTAATCCTAAACCTTTTTATTTTCGAGATTGGGATTAACATTATACTAACCGATGTCATGGATTGATTTCAGAGTCATGTGATCAGATCAAGGTTGAATTCAAATGTACTGTGAAAGCCAAATATCCACTCTGTTTGGAATACTATCTTAAGTGGTTTAGCGATAATTCCTCTGACGTCTTTAGATTGAATACCAGACGGCTAAGGCGCTCAGTGCACAGTGCATGAATAGTCTACTTCGGAATTGCCATTGCCACAATTTACAACAATTCCCAGATCTTAATATTGTGTTGTAATATACAATATGTTGAAAAAACCCTGTCAGATCGGTGAAGGTATTATTAGGTATCGAGATTCCTTTCTATTTTTATAGGGTGTAACAAGACCCTTAACGAAGCCGAAAGGCACTTGACAAACCTTCTGGTTACGGAGATATTGGGAGTGCTTACTTGGCCTGCCTGCACTCACCATGTTCTAGCCACAGTTTGAGGTGTTGTTCCCTAGTTTTCTTCCTTAGCAGTGTTCGTAGGTAGCCGAAAGGGAGTGGCACGATGGGTACGGGTTCCACTGGTACCATGCTCGATCGCCCTCTAGCGTGTTCGTCCACTGCATAGTTGCCCCGGGAATCACTGTGTTTTGATCCATTGGATGGTTTTGTTGTTGAGATTACCAATGATCTAACTATCATATAGAGTAAAACACCTTATCGGTGCGTGACGAGCAAGTAATTGTTTACCTTATGATGATAAAGCAAGTACGAGATCAATTACACCTATAACGGACACGTTGTGCCTAGCCTTTCCCAAACTATGTTGAGGTGGTAACTGGATGCAGCTGAATACCAGTATTTTACATGGAGCAACTGCCTATCTAACCTCTATAACCCATTCAATACTGGGTAATCCGATACCCCTTAGTAAGATGGGTTGTTAGACTTTCGGGCCACTGACTACCTGTAACCACTGTCAAAGATCTACAAATGTCAGGACCAACGGCTTAACGTGCTTTCCGAGGCACGAAGGTAACTCATTAAGTAATGGGTGGTCATCCATCCACGGACACACGCACAAGACGAAGGATTAAGTATATGTACCTACAATAAACTATATTCAGCTGCTGGTTTCCAGCTCAACATCTGGTTACTGGAAACTGGCATCAACATAGTTGAATAAGGCAGGGTGGTTCACGCCATACCAGAGGTTAATTAATAGTCTGGATCTAGTTAAATTCACTCAGCTATTTGATTTGTTAAGTTAATTTAGTTGAATAGCTAAACTACCTGAGCGTGGCATCTAATCAAAATAGTCGAGAGATTGAGAGGATTTCGCAGCTTAGTTAGTCCGTCAGTGGTGCGAAGTTTGTGTCGGCTTGATCGTCGGTCAACATGCACGGCGCATAATTGAGGTCTTCTGCTTTTGTCTGCGTGATTCATGAATAAGTTATCTATTGAAATATTTGAGATTTAACTACTTTATCCACACATATTTTTTGTTTTTACGCCATCTAAACTATAATATTATAAATGTGTCAGTAACTCTGGTTGTTACATTTTCACAACTAAACGGCTGATCGGATCGGAATGAAATTTGGCTAGGAGATTATATTCGGGGGAAGGCCATCTTTCTTTTTCACACGTACTAATCAAAATTTGCACTCGAACGAAGTCGCGGGCAACAGCTGGTATCCTGTATACAGATCGATACTTGACATGTAATTAACTGTCATTGTCAATACAAGATAAGTATGGAAGTAATTACAGTTTTAGCTTTTTAGAGATACCTAAAAGAAATCAAGCTATTTGCCCTAATAACAACGACTGGAGACCTGTGCAGTGTTTATAGGCCGACGAATGTCAGCCAGTCAGTCAGAAACACAGTCAGCAAAAAATAGACACCAATTCGAGACGGTTAGCCCCGTGGGCTACCGTTAGTTACAAACACAAATTGCATTACTATACCACACTAGCTGTTGCATTTTGGTCGGAAATTATTCCACGGGCATGTTATAAATATTGCCTATAGCACATGGGAATAATCTAGCTTCCTATTAGTATAAGAATTTTCAAAATCGGTTCAGTAGATCCAGAGATTACCCCCTCCCCATACAAACTTACAAACTTTACCTCTATATAATATTAGTATAGATATAGCTAAATTGCAGTCGTGACCTTTGTTCTAATAATAAATTGCATACTATGTTGAACTGGCCACTTTATCATAGCTAACGATGCTTCTTGTTCACCTGCACTTTATCAACCACGAATAGTTCTCATTTGTTGCGCATTCCAAAACAAATAATTGTTTCTTATCACCAGATCTACCGAAATACCTCACAATGTTTTGCGTTTGATAATGGCGGCTTTTTCGGTGTGAATTTCATGTACAGAACTAAAAGCCAAACCTATTCTGTTTTGTGTTGGAACTGTTAAGGGCAAACGTGGGAAACAGGTACTATAAAGGGCAAAGTAGGTCGACTCATTTCCAGAGATACTGGAAATAACAAAACATATCATCATGTCTGTAATTCTCGAAGGGCTAGGCAGAAGTGTACCTTCACCATTTATGTTTTAGTCCCATGTAATAGATGGCGAGCCTATTGCCATTAACCGGGTACACATCTAGACTCTGGGCTGTTACTGAGAAATTCCTGATGGAAAAACTTAATAACACAGAAATAAGTTATATTGTTAATAGCTGTGCCCGGTGGCTTGGCTCAAGTTATTATGTGATTTGCCTTGATCAATGAAAAGCATGCCTGAAGATCTATAAATATGTGTCGGAGACGGTCATTGGTACGGGCTTAAAATGAATCACAAGTATGCGGTGGTGACATCACGCGATCTACTTACAAATCTACCCACACCACAGCGTCACTTGTCACAGAGCCCAGATGGTAAACTCTAAGCCAGGACGAGAGTCAGTGTCTGATCGCGGCCGAGTTAAGACCTCTTGGAACTGTACCCGATTCATTGTGCCCCGTGTTATTTTGCTAAGTTGTAATCTCAAGTAATTTGTTAGTTTTGCTAGAAACAATGTATCGCTCAGTGTTTTTTCATAGCACGAAACCCATCGTCTGCCCAGATGATGTAGAAGCCTAGCGGAATAAATCCTGCCACTCCAACATAAATATGAATAATATGTATTATGTCCCACATCTTCTGTGTAGTAACCTAACAGTTCTATTGATCTCAAGCGGGACAGCTGAAGGTAGTGTTCCTGGATCATTACAACAGGAATTTGTTTATTTATTTAGCTTTTTCATAAGTTTACTTTGTTACTTACTCAATTTGCAGTCTCTGAATATGCCTTTCAGCTTTCTTTTGCACTTAATAGGCTGACGCTTCATGTGATGCGATGATGTGGTATAGGGTAGAGCACGCTTGCGGAACTAGGAGAAACAGATCCAGATTTAATCGGGGAACAGAGAAGCCGGCAGCGAATACCTCAGACTAAACTAAACTTTGCAGGATAAACGTTACCGCACGATAGTTTCATAGAATTACTTAGCCATTTCGAGCAAATATTCTGTATTCTGACCGATCGAATTACAACGTAGAGACGAGGTGCATAGGTAATTGAACGAAACTATACCAGCTAGACTGCAGAGCCTATTAAAATATCAAATGATGATTGAAGGAGGATCTCCTCCATAGGCAAGACTAGGATAGCTAACTCCAATTAATACTGAACGGTATCCCGAAGTTTGCCGTACATCCATCGACGCCGAAAACGAGATTTAGTTTGGCATGGCTGCCTTTGTTTAATAAGTTGATTGATAGCTATGCCGTGACCAGGTGCCAACCTGTCTTACAACGACAAGCTAATTCATGTAATCATGCGTGACAATACTGCAAATTCGATATGTATATTAATTCATAAAAATACAAAGTGGATATTGTATTTTTTAAAGCTGAATGCCTTTAATTAGAAAAATCGGAAATATTGTAACATCCTACACTTGGACCACGTGGGGTATATGGCCCACTCGCACAAAGAGCAGGGGGCCTAAAATAGCTGCTTTGTCGGAATCATAATATGAATCAGGTTAAAAATTTAAAACTCGTAAAATGGACTTTGTGGTCATAACCAAAAAGACCATTTTAACTAACTAAACTGTTTATTCTTCCCAGTGGAAATTTATAGACTTAATGCTAGTCAAAGTTACCAAAAGTTCAGTGAAAAGTTTTTTTTCTTAGTTAAAATACTCGTACATAGGTACCTGCCTACTTGAAAATAAAAGAGAAGATACACGAATTATTTAAATGCTAAAATAATAATATAATAAATTTATTCAAAAATTAGAATTGGCACAATAAGTACCATTTAAAACTTAGAAATAATGTTGGTATAACAAAGTTCGATGCCTGTACTAGGTTTAAACCTGAAGATGCTATGCTATATTAAAATAATTATGTAAAGAAAGGAAACCGGCCAAGTGCGAGTTGGAATCGCGCACGAAGGGTTCCGAGCAATAATAACAAAAAAAACACGTTTGTTGTATGCGAGCCCCTTAAATATTTATTTATTCTGTTTTTAGTATTTGTTGTTATAGCGGCAACAGACATAGGTACATCATCATCTGTGAAAATTTAAACTATCTAGCTATCACGGTTCGTGAGATACAGCCTGGTGACAAACAACCAGACAGACGGACAGTGGAGTCTTAGTAACCCTAAAAATCATCACCTTCCTGCCCTCGTCCTGTGTTACTTAGGGTCGGCGCAACACGGTTTTTTTTTCCATTCTGTCAACCATCACACTACCATTTACTTTTTTGCTTTCAAATCATTTCTCGTGAATCAATCCATCATTTCCACCTCCCTCTCCATCTCCATTCATAAACATTTATATTCAACACTCTTTTAGTTAAATGTGATTCGTCCCTCCTCATCACATGCATACCATGACAGTCGATTCCCTTTTAACTTTTCTGTAACTGATGCAACTTTCAACGTTCCTCTAATATACTTAATCCTTACTTTATCCATTCTTGTCACACCACACATCCACCTCAACATTCTTATCACCGCTACATGCAATCATGTTTCATCCATCTTCGTCACAGCCCAGCATTCCGATCAATACAGTACAACAGGCTAATCACGGACTTGTATACTCCATGTAGACCAGCCATGTTGATTTTGTTCTTATAATAAACTAGCTATTGCCCGCGGCTTCGCTCGCGTTTTGGTTGGAAATTATTCCGCAAGCACGTTGTAAATATAGCCGACAGCACTCGGGAATAATGTACCTTCCTATTGCTGAAAGAATTTTCAAAACCGGTTCAGTAGATGCAGAGTATGTATTCCCCCTACATACAAACTTGCTAACATAAAAACTTACGAACAAATTTTACATCTTTATAATATTAGTATAGATGTAATAAGTCACTCAGACCGATCGATTGACATTTATTAAGCACTGGGTGAAAAATAAAAAAGTCACAGACAGACATACATACATACACGGCTAAAATCTTAACCCTTCCTTTCGTCTTTGCCGTAGTCGGTTGAAAAGTAACGAGCACCAGGAACGTAAGTTTCACTAGTTACATCCATGGCTATCCGAGGCGTACTGTAAAACGAATTATTCTGCCTTACTTTCGGCCAACACTAAATGGTTTTTTTGTTTTTTTGTTTTATTTTAATTCTACTCACTTAATCTCATCAGTCAGTATTCTTTAGACCTAAATCCACATGATGATTTCATAATACGATATCTCACATCCCTCTTAGCATAGTTAGAAACGGAAACTCATTAATGCCACCTGCATTCTAAAAACTCGAAACTCATTAATGCAGGTGCCGGACGATCCTGTTTACTTATTTTACCTCTGTGTCATCGAACACAATGCGGCCGGTAATTAAAAATCACCCATCCGCCAGATCTGTCAATTATCTGGTCATTTGTGAATTAATTTATCAGCCTCGTCCACATAAATGGGGTTGACAGATGATCTAGTGTCTCGGCGACTGGTTCTCCCTCAAACCATTGACGATCGATATTGACAAAGTGCGCCATTGATATTATCTACGGGATAAAGGGTAATTTAGTTATTGCTAGTGTTTACGTGAAGAATGGTAAAAAAGTGAAACATATACTTAAAACACCAGATCAGTACCACATTAATAGTGACGCAATCTTATCTTTAGACTTAAAATATATTTTACTGGTTTTGATAACTAAAACAAATTCTAATGACTACTTAGTTATCTAAGTAGTCATTAGAATTTGTTTTAGTTACAACTACATACTACTTAGGTGACAAAAACACCAAATGAATCAAACGACCTTTGATTGATTTTGTGTTTTTGTCACCGACTTATGAAGTTTGACCTTTGTTTGATTGATTTGGTGTTTTTGTCACCGGCTTCTGAAGCTACAGTTATTTTTCTCTTTTTTTGTGTTATGGTTTGTTATTTTTGTTTTTTTTTTTTAAGTCGGTTTTATTTTTGCAAAAACGTTTTTATTTTTCCATTTTTAGTTGTTCCCATGTCGCCATGAATTTATTCTACATTATTAAATACGCGTCTAAATGACAACAACAGTTCTTTTCTTAAAATCGGCTAAAATGATTATTAATACTTCTAGTTTCTAGCACTCACTCTGTTGTCTCTAGAGAAATCAACTATCGATATTAACAAGTCGCATTATCTATACATTATTCTAGAACAAGAAATCACCTAACTCCTAACCGTTAATGAGTTGTACCTTCCTTCATCAGCTCAGCATCATGAGATGATGATGACCATACGCAATGTCTCAATAAGTTTAGAAAATATTTTTTACTAACATTTATGTCGTGGTTATTGTGTTGTGTATAAAATACAGGTATTCAACTGCATCCGGTAAGACTAGAAGCCGACCACAAAATAGTTGGGAAAATGATGCAGATAATGAACAATATATATGTCATGGTGTTGGGTTTATCCCCAATAAATGGAAATCTGGGTGTATCGTACACATCTGCATACCCCCTCAGAGCATAAAGGCGTGATTTTACGTCATGATGTTGTATAAACAATAAACTTCCAAGCGATTGCAGCAATCACGACAGATTTGCCATCTATTTTTGAAAAGTTCCATAGTATATCTCCGAAGTTCAGCATCAGATCTTCACCAAATTAAATGGGACTAACTCAGAAATATAATCTTTCAAATAAAAAAAGAATTTTGAGAATCGGTCCACAAATGGGGGAGAAATCAGAGAAAAAAAAAATACATACACACGGACATATAACCTGCTCCTTTTTTGAAGTCGGTTAAAAAGTGTAAGAAGACTCCAAGACACTGGCTACTAGTGTTCTGAATGGTCATTTTATAAATACAAACACTTCATCGACTTCCTGGAGTCCAGTAACATTGTATTCGTTGTATTACACATCCATTTCGTTAAAATTATTCAGTACTGAACATTCAAAAACTCATTAAACTAAACTTACTAGTGGTTTAATTTAAATGTGAGAAACATTTAATAAATTGTCGTTAAAATGTAATCCGGAACGAAAATGCACACAACACAAAGTTAGAGTGAATTTTGCGGAAACAATTACGTGCAGTTAAAGTACCTAATTAACACTGCAAGAGCATCGATGTCACAAATTGAGCGTTCTATTTATAAATATCGAGTACCCAATCGATGTCTGGGCTCCCTTGGTCATTGTAACATTTAATTATCTTCAATTTGGCCGATTGCCGACTTTACCTGCTAGGTAGCCCAACGCTGGCGCACGCCCAAGTGATTACATTCACTGAACTGTCAAAGATAAGTTATTTTAGATATCTCGACATTGAAATTTTGTGTGCGCCCACTGCGTGTCACGCGATTGTGACATTGAACGTCTTGTATTAAGAGCCATATTACTGGCTTCACGCGTCATGACAGATACTGACACAGATACTTTATTACCGCATAATGTTTCAAACAAATCATTTACCATCAATGTTATTAGTCATCTCATAACTATGACTGTCTATCTCCATCAACTGTTTATGTATTGGCAATATTTCATAGTAAAAGTTGTCATTTCGTGAGCAGAATTTAAATTAGCAAAATTGTTCATTTATAATGAAAATTTTTGAACGGGTACTTGTATTATCCATAAATAATTTTAATTATTCACCCCTAAATCACTTTTATTAAGAAATCAGCGCTCAGATTTATTATTCTAAGCGAAGTTAATGGGAGCCATTTATCTGGACATTAATCTAATATACCTTATTAGTCGTTGTCGGGGATCGATTGCAAGGGAATTATTCTTTCATATAATACGGGAGAAGGTCGTAGGACTGTATGGCGATTATGTTTATTGCTATTATAATATGACTTGTGTTTCTAGTAAAAGTTGGGTATGTAACGTGATATAAAGGGGACAGTTTAAAAGCTTTTCAATGATGCTGTCACTATAAATTCTTTGATCGCTTTTTCATCTACCACGCAGGTGGCTGGTTTTTGGATATTTTTTTTGTGAAATGTGTAGCGGAGTGGATGTCAGCCCGTGTGCAACGGTATATTTGGAGTACACGCTAATTGAAGTGCTTGCATCATGCACATATGTAAGTTCAGTCCACGATCCAGACTGAACACATGTAGTTGTATCAACACCGCTGTAAATCATCTCTTGGAAGATATTTATGTTTAGTTCCTGTGTGTTATCTTTGAAGTCTGTGTTCGTTAGCATTTAGTTTACCATCTTCACAGACTCAGTTCTCATGGTGGCAGATTATATCTTGAGTCTTCCTTAAAATTATTAAATGCTTTGGAAGCTTCTCAGAATTAATACTCATGTCGCAAAGCTAGTTAATGTGACTGTCGCATTGCATAAATAAAACAGTTTTTTTTAAAGTATTTCTTAAATTTTAAGACTGTTACAGAAATATCAGTTCAAGGGTACCTACAAGGAATACGCAAGCAAATTAAACCAAGTAGATTAACTTAAAGTTTTATTGTCTTACACAAATAAGACAGATATTAAAAGAGGAATGCGGACGGCTTCCGATTAGAGTTACTGTTTGAACCGTTGCGGCGGCGCCTTATGCTGCATCACATCAGCGAAATCCTGTAACATCGACACAAAGGTCACGCCGGCTCTCCGAAGTGGGTCCGCTGAAGCGAGGTCAAGCGAGGGTGTTAGAGCGAAGCTAGATGGAGACGGTGTTAAATCCGAGTCTGGAATACTTCCTCGAGATGAGGGACTTGCTGTGGTAGCGATGGAACCTGGCGCCCGTTGATATGTGGCGGAGGAGGGAGGAGTCTTTCTGCTGCTTGATGCTGGAGCCCTTGGATAGGTAAGTGCGCAGAACGCGTTCGCCCCAGGTCTGCGCGCGCGGCCTCTCCACCGGCAGCCCCTTGTTCCGGCGGTCGAGGTAGTTGATGACGTCGTTGTAGTAATTGTGCTGGTAGTCGTACAGGTAGTTGTATTGGAGGAATCGGGGCCTGTAACGTGAGGGCGCCTGTTTACAAATGTACCACTCGAAATAGATTTCCGGTCAATTAACAGGAACATGACCGTTACTTTACCGTGGAAGTCGAAGTACTATAAATACTTCCTATTTTGTTGAAAAAATATAAATGGACAAATAAATTCACAAACCGTGTAGTTGAAAAATTGAGGCGAGCTGTTTTTTGTTTGAGTTTAATTTAGGAAAGTTACATTAAATATAATTGGTCACCTGATCCAGTGCTTAAATACTAGTTTCGGAGGTTCAGTGCCCAAGACGGTGGTTTCGGGTGCAGGGGGTTCGGCCACCTCGGGCTTAGCCGCGGCAGGCTCGGGGGCTGCCGGGGCCGCCTCCGCTGGCGCCGGCGCAGGGGTCTCTTCAACATCTGCGTCGTCCCACATCTCGTAAAGGGGTACTCTGCGATCAAAAACCACAGCGTTATTGCTGGCACTCGCTAAAGGAACTTCACTTTAATCACGACCGGTCACGGCACAACTTCACAGACCTAACTGGGTTGGAGAAACGTGTGGTGCGGATGCTCGTTCGTCTACGACTGTCAGCTCCGTCCCCGGTGTCGTACGCAGCCTCCCGATTTATCTCCCTTTGACCCCACCTGGCTGTCGCAAGCGCTATGTTTGTGCGACTCGTTGCCAATGATGTTCTGTCAATACGCTGACCGTGCATTGTATTGACAAATTCCTAGTCGTTTTTAATTAGTGTGCCAAGTGACGCATAGTCACTTTTGATGTAGGAAAAGTGTTTATCATCATTAAAATGTTTATTATTTAAATCATAATATTATGTTTCGTGATGTTACTGTTAACAAACATTAATATGGTTAATGATGTATTTTGTAATAATAAATCAACTCACTGTTACAAATTGCTTTCATAAGAAATTGCGATTGCTTTAATGGTGATCCACACACGAATGTATTAATCGTCTTGAGGTCATTAGTTACGGGTGTCAGATGAAAAGACAAAACAAAGATATAAATTTCCGCTAGATCGTGTTGGAGTTGGGTGGAAATGAGCCAGATTGTCACTAACTTACACAACTGATGGCACATCTGTTGTTAAATCCGGAAGACAATACATTGATTTATTTACGCGAATTTGTAAGGGATTACTTTGTCGAGGTGGTTATTTTAAGTCCCACTAAGGTCTCATTAAATGTTATGGTTTTTTCCATGCAATTCATTTTGCCTTAAGGCTTTCTTTTTGATATGCCTTCTTCAGACACGAAGTCATTTCCATTACTTCTCTCAAAAGCTTTGAAGACTAAAAATTTACTAATTGCGGACGCAATCCGTTCTGCTAATTACGCAGACGTTCCGCATGTTTTGTTATAATAAATGAGGATTAATTGGTGATTACCGAACGTTTCACACCCGCACTGATATGAATGAATGCGGCGGATGCCAAGCGTGCTTACCATAATGTATTACGTCTCGGTCTACAGACAATATGATTAAAATAAACGATCTGTTTGGACGGAAAGATCGATCAGGCTTTGGGAAAATGGCATATCTATTCCAACTGGATCTTCTAAATCAAGTATCTTAGTTTCACTTAAAAAATACATAGGTACGTACACAAATACACGCCTTTTTCCCATTAATTGGTATATCGGCAGAAACCACAGAATGCCACCTGCTACGATCCTTACATACTCCTTTAACCCGGGCCTATGTTCATACATCATGGCCATAGAGGCACAACGCAATAAAATCAAATATGTTTAACAAAAAATAACACGGGTATACACCATTTTGTAACAGACTAAATCGTGTTGCCATTGACCTTTCTTTAGAAACTGTAAAAGCGCAACGTTATGAGGGAACAGGGGCTGTGATTTTCCATTCAAATGTATTTCCCTTTTTTCTTCGTGATTAATACCTTTACAGCAAGCAGGTTTTTTTTTTCATAAAATATTGGTCAAATCAAGGAAGACCCGTCGCTGTTATTTCCTTTTTGTCAGCAACTAATAAGTAAAGAAAATATGATCCTCCGAAAATGCCAAATAATGCCCCATTTTTACGACCGTGATTAGAGGACTACCAGACAAATTCAAAAAGTTTTTAACATAAAAGAACTTGACAGGAACCTATACATCCTCTTTCTTAAAATATTAACGTCAAAAATAATTGAATCGGCTCAGTTTTCGAGGAGAAAACAGGGGAATACGAAACATCGATCTCGTCAAATTTTTGTGTTATAATCGGTTTGAGGTGCAGCTGTCCCTCTTGCACTCTACGGGGGCAGGCTTCACGTAGAGCGACGGCAATAGTGTTTTCAAATACCTATTTTTTGGCCCTGTACCCTCTTAAAACGTCAAACGTTTGAAAACGATTGGATCGAGATAAATACTGGCTATCAAAAAAACACTCTATGAAGGGTGTTAAATAATGCTTCAAGAATACCTCGTTGACTATTGGATGCATCCATCAGCACAATGTTTTGAGTGCATACTTTTAATGCTAAAGCGTAAATCGTGATCTAGTAAATCAAAAAAAAGCAATAGATTTTGGCGCAGTGTTACTTAGTTTGATGTTCAGAATGCTTGGTGAAGGGTCCGATTACACCCAGAAGATTATTTACTATGTTTGTGCTAGATGGAGCAATGTAGATGTCGTCAAGAGAATACTGGACAAGCGGAGAAAGCCTACTTCGTTGGTGTCATGGTTGAAAGCGCTATTGGTTAACATGAGGTCTTGGGTTCGATACTATAGACTAGCTAATTGTAATTGAGTTTTTCGTCAGAAATTTCTCAATACCAGATTCGATTCTGGACTAAGCACGGTTGATGGCAAAAGGGTCGCCCTCTGTCACGTGTGAATTAAACATACTATCTGACGAAATGTGGGTGTAATTTAGGCCTATCTATGCTTAACCCTTCTTTAGCTTGTGTTAGCTAAATTAAATGACATGTTTATTTGTAAAATGAGACGAAAATTATAACAAACAAAAAATAATTGTATCACGTTAGAAATGAATCAAAATCAAACATAATTTATTTGCGTAAATAAGGTACAGGAGGATCTTAAAGATAAAGTATAATATATTTCTTTTATTCTGCCATTAATTTCGGCGTGCAAATTTTACATAAATAGTTAAATAACAAAATAAAAATGGATTAATTTGAAACATGCATGCAGTTTGTAATTTGTATTAAATTGATTCAAATGAAGGGACAGAAGCATTATAGGGACTAAAGTAACAGATAAGTACGATAAAATTAATAAAGCAAAATCGAAAATTTTCTACTTACCCCTGCTTCGGTGCACGATGTCAAATCAATATCTTATTTATAGAAGTCACCTGATATTGATAGCGACGTTGGCATCTGACGAAAAATGTACAGGTAAATAGACGTCTGCTATGTGGCAGTTAATAAATAATGGACATTGTAAATAAGCATGTGACGTGTGAGTCACACGAATCGAATTAAGCACTAAGCAATTTAGGGTTAAGTCTCCTGTAAAGGTCGTCGTTATAATGTACTTATTTACATCGCTTCTTCTTGTTTCGTATCGATGGTAAGACTTATTTTTCTTGGTCTCAGTAAGTGACCACGTTAGTCACGGCTTCTGCAGCATTTCTTCAATCCCAGTAATGTACAAATACAGGATATTCCACCAAGTGGGCCACGGTCTGGCCAGGAGCGCCATGTTCACATTTAGTGTCGGAACGATCTTAATTTCCATAATTTTGCCAAATTGTGTTTGCTAGGGCCTATTCGGGTTTGCAATCGATAGAGTACCTTCCATATAGGCCACTGCAGATCATGACCAGGAGGCAAATGTTCCTGGGGTTCGACGGGGAAGTTTGTTTCTCAAATTTGTTGGTTTATAGCGCAGTGTAAGCGTAAGAAACTCTTAAGACATTTAAGCCTAGCCGGGGTCGTTGTGGAGTCGTGAAAAGGATGTCAAGATTTTTCTAGACTTGCTTATTATGGGTAGTCTCTTTTAAATGCTTACTCAACTTAAAAAAAAAATACACTTCAATCATTGAGGACCTCCGGTCGTCCTGAAAAAAATAAATGAGTGGCACCAACATCGCTTTGCAATGGGCAACTACGGTACTTTCACAGCATGCCTTGTGACTGGGACTGTAACTTCATCTTTTTTCATGACAATTCAACAGTATCTGTGACTGGCCTACATGAAAGGTTAAAACCTTTGATTTTGATCAATCTTTGGCAGTCAGCACAATCATTTTAGTAAAAACGAGCTTGAGGGTTGGCTTCAGGTGATCGGTCCACCGTCAAACCACAGAACGTTAATTCTCGAGGTAGGTCTATAGAAAAGTAGAGATGTCCACATTAAAAAAAAACATAAAGTCTCTAATAGCGATTAATAGGAGAGTCCACCCTAAGCATTTATAGTACTTAACATACCAAAATATTCTACAACGTTGCACCGTTCTAGTATTTTCTTTGATCTAAACACCACGTTTATTAACACACAATTTATATATATATGTTGTTTATTGCACGTGATATTATATGTATTAATAGTTATAACGAATCTATTGATTTTAGAGTGGTTTACTTTGGGCGATGATATAGGTTATATTATAATGTGTTTGTCTATGTTTGTTGTGGCAACGCGTGTGAACAGACAAAAGTCAGTCCTATTTATGGTCATATTTATGGACATGTTGTCCTATTTTGATAGTGTTAATGCGAAAGAAAGTTGCTTCAATCATATGCAGAATGGGGGAAGCACAAATGGCATTCTGAAGGTACTTGCGAAAACGCTGGATGGGCCGACAATTGGTAGGTTTGTCAAGCTACATGTCATGCATAGGGCTTGATAAATCTTACCAAAGATAAAAATGTTTATTGTGTAATATTATAATTGTGTTTACTAACATAGTTTTAAGGAGGCCTATGTGCAGCAGTGGACGCTGGCTGGCAGTGGCTGAAATGATGATGATGAATGATGATTGCGCTATATTGTTTATTGTTGATGTATTGTTGTTTAAAGGCCAAAGTAGCCTGAAAATAAATGGATGATGACGTCGTTTTTTTTTTTGTTCTAGCTAGACCGTATCTGCGAATCTACTATTTACGGCGTTATTGGGGGTCAAAGTTCCGACGTTTTCACAAGATTTTTTAACATACATTTTTGGGGTTCCGTAGTCAACAAGAAACCCTTATAGTTTGGCTAGGTCCGTCCGTCTCTCCGCAACCTAGCTCAAAGACTCTTAGTACTAGATAGCTGTAATTTGGCATAAAAATACAGATGCCAACAAAGTAATAAAATAAAATCTCGAACAGTATTTTTTTTTCCACTACACGTAAAGTCGGGATTTTTTTTCCTCTTGTACCCCATGGTGTGGGATGTCGTAGGAAAGGTCTTTAAAAAATATTGCGAGTTTTCTAAAATAATTTTTCGATTAAGGGTTTGTGAAGGTTTTGTGAAATATCAAGCTTTAAAGTGCTTTTTTGTTTGGTAGTATATTTGGTGGATATGTTCATCGGGGAATAAGGGGAACTACCTTAACCGTTATAGCCACACGAAAATGGTCTTAGGAGACTAATTTTTCGTGAAATTTTGATGAACATTTTCAGATTAAAAAAAATATATATAGTTAGCAAAAAATGGCCATCTATTACAAAACGTTTTTTTTTTATGCCAATCGATCCTGATTCTTATACTGATCAAAAACTTTTTTGGAACTGATTTTTCACCCCAAAAAAAAGTCTTTTCCCAGCAATGATTTTTGCGTAGAGTTAGTTTGATGTTGAGAATGCTTGGTTGACGGCGTCGTGAATACCTATTTTTTCGCAATTACGATGATGGTCCCACGGAAAAGTGGTTCAGTTTACCACATCCTTAAATATACAGAATGAATTTTTCAAGTGGTCGTGGGTGGCCATATCCGAAACTATGAGGAATAGCGAAAACTATTCAAAGGACTCTCGAGACAGATTTTGATGAAAATTACAACTGCATCATTAGATTTTTGAAAAATAAATATGCATAATCAGTAAACGAACCCGTTGATTTCGAAGAAAACCAAAACACAGTGTATTTTTACACTTGAAAAATTCACCCTGAATATGGCCAAACCTTTGTGATAGATGAGAATCTCCCTAGTAATGCCTGAGTTCACGAACGATAGCATATTATAACAACTTTCCATCAGGAATACAGATAAAATAAATAAAGCAGCTCTCGGTGATTTAAATTGTTAACTACGATCAGCAAAAAAAATCTTTTTTTACAAGCAAAGAAAGAAATGGTCTTGCTTTACTTGTAAAAAAATGTCGCTAAGAAAATGTTCCTGGTAGGTAGACTTTTTCAGTTCATTTCTTATGTAGAGTAAATTCTTGTATTTTTTATTTCTCTTCATAAACACGACATCTATTTAAATGCAAAAGTGTTTCAGATAATTAAAAACATTCTTTTCTGTTGTTTTTCTACCTTGCAAGAAGTTGTTTTTTTTTTATTACAACGTTTAGCTTGAATAGATTATCTTCTAGTTTAATAAATTAACAACATATAAAACAAAGCACTAAATGGGAACTGGAAGACGTGGCGTTGGAAGACCTGGAACTAGGAAGACCGATGACCTGGTGAAGGTTGCGGAGATCTGCTGGATGCGAGTCGCACGGGACTTGTCAATGTAATGTGGCGATACTTGGGGGAAACTTATGTCCAGCAGTGGACGTCTTTCGGCTGAAATGATGATGATAATGATAAATGAGAACTTTGGATTTTTGAAAATGTTTTAATTCAATTCAAATTCATTTATTTCGTGAACACAGGGTACACACAGAAAGATGTTAGGTATGAGATCTGAGCTGTGTCCCGCCAGAAGGCTTACAAAATATCAAAG
This sequence comes from Eugnorisma glareosa, assembly GCA_947578425.1. Classification (NCBI taxonomy): domain Eukaryota; kingdom Metazoa; phylum Arthropoda; class Insecta; order Lepidoptera; family Noctuidae; genus Eugnorisma; species Eugnorisma glareosa. Next base: position 28,924,098 of record OX387957.1, read on the forward strand.
GCTTTTTTTTAAACAAATACATTTTAGAAATTCAAAGTAGGTACAATCAAAATAATTACAAATCATGTCAAAATTATATAAAATTATTGATAAAATGTCAAATTAAATAAAGTAAAAAGAACCAAAAATACAAAATAAAAATAATAATGTCACTAATTCTTTAATACAACACGTTTTAATAAGATACTTTTTATCCATTCAGTAAGAACCCGCGGGACAATTTACCAAACTCAACACCGGTGAAGCCGCGAGAATAAGCTAGTCACTACATGTGTAAAACAAAATCGCTTCCCGCTGTCTGTCTGTCCCTATGTATGCTTAGATCTTTAAAACTACGCAACGCTACGATTTTGATGTGGTTTTTTTTAATAGATAGAGTGATTCAAGAGGAAGGTTTATATGGATAACATTGCACCCGTGCGAAGCCGGGGCGGGTCGCTAGTAATTAATAAAGAGCTAAAATTTACACAGCTTGACGATTGCAGTATAAGATATTACCGAAGAGAAGGACGCTTTCCATCATGCTGACACATAATCGTCTTTAAAGCTTTGTGCACACGGTCTAGATGTGCCCTAACTACTATTCCTTTTGATCGTTGACTGTTAAATCGACAAATGCCGTGACGAATGTACCTAAGTGCCAGTAATACGGGTGTTGTACACTGTCATTGCCAGACAGGTGTGTGAAACAGAGCTCACGCCAGGGTTGATAAACCCGTGGCACCGTTTTGGCCTATAATGTGACACATACAGTTTTGCCAACAAATAACCGCTTTAATCCTGTTGATCGGATGAGAGACTATTTAGTAAGAGGTCCTGGAAACGCAATAATAATTTATATAATAACCAATGATAATAATAATAATATATGTATAATTTAAATAAATATTAATGTATAAATCCAATATATGAGTAGTAGTAGTAAATTATATGTACATAATTAGTTATCAGACTACCTACCTACACAAAATGAAAGAGTAGTATAATATATTAAAATTGTTAACAAATATCTATATTAGCCCTCCTCCTAATTTTTATATTGTTATGCCCGACAGGGCCCACAGTGCTCCAAAACGAATGTATGTCTTTATGTACCTACCACCTAAGTTCACATTGTGGAATGCAATATTCGTATTGAGTACTTGTATTGAGTATTGGATTCGATTCCCGGGTTGGCCAAAGTACTATTGGGTTTTCAGTATCAGCCACGGAGTTTGAATTTGTGCCCGGTTTGATGGCAATAGGTTCACATGGGACTTAAAAATAACTGGCGAAGTGTTGATACAGTACTAATAGGTACACCAGCGCCTAAACCTTCGGGGATTTCGGTCGTGATGTTATGTCATATTTACGTAATTAATACATGAGATGACAACATTTATAAATATATAAATATTTTTAAAAGAGTAACTATGTAGAGTCTGAGGGTTCGTGTCCATAGCAGACGACCAACCCGAGTTGTGCACATATTTTAGTTCTATAAGAATTATTATAAATGCGAAAATATATGTGAGGATGGATGCATGCCATGTTTGTTACTCTTTCACCCAAAAAACTACTGAACGGATTTGTATGAAATTTGGGTCACAGATAGTTTATAACCTGGGTTAATACCTAGGTTAAAAGATATTGTTTTATCCCGGTAGTGAGACCCTGTGGGGCAATTACCGAACTTCACGCCGCGGACCTGATCTATTGATATTAAAGTATAGTATAAAATAAACCTAATTTGAATAAGCTTGGCTGTAGAGCGCCATCTCAATAAGTAAAACATACGTAATAAATAAAAATACAACGTTTTATTATTATATTATCTCAGTGAATGCTAATTTTCTAGAGCTTACATTTTATCGACAATCCAAAATAAAACGCAAGTCAAGTCATGCGATTGGCGGTTGATGATATAATTAATCAACGAATCATAATAGTTTACGCGCGGTGCTTGGAGTGCTGGTTTTCCCTCCAGAAACCGGGTGATAGTCCATTTCTACAATTTGATTTGCCATTCCAGTAAATTCCTAATACGGCATTGATTGAAAAACGAATTTTAAATGCATTGTAAATTGAATTCTTTATAGGATTGCGCTCTTTAGTTTTATATTGCTTTTTAAAGGACCGGCTAGAAGTTACAGTAGTTTGAGAAATGTTAAAAAAAAGAAAGAGATCGAAGGTTATCCTTACACCTTCAGTGAGACGGTAGAGGTTCATAATAATAAAAAAAAAGTTAAACTTTTAGTAGAAAACGTCAGCCGTTCCGCGTTCTGCCAATATTTAATATTGTCTTGCACGTTGTTGCAAAAATGTTGATGATCCCTGGTCCACACGGTCCGCGCTGCATACATCACACGCCGCGGTCCGCCACGACAGCCGATCGGGTGTAATGTGGTCCATCCTTTATCTGGCCGCGCCGCCTGTATGTCCGGCACTACCTAAACTAACTAGTTGCATTCTGAATAACTGCCGTATCCATTTACCTCATTATTATCCGACGAATTTCCTTTGTTTGATATTGATTGCTTTGTTTAGAGGTTTCTTTGTATAGAGGATTCCTCAAGAGGCAGCTCAAGTTTACCTGGCGGGTGTACCTGTACAGGGAAACCTGTCACTTAGAGTGTATGGTGTGTATCTATAAAGTTAGACGCTTTATTCGCGTGAATGGTTTACTTGAGTGAATACATAGCAAAGTCAAAAGGAAGAGCTAAGATTATAGCTGTGTCTATATTTGTAACATTTTTATGTTCTACCGTAGCACCTAAACTACTGAGCCGATTTTGATGAATGAGGTTTTGTGTTCATTATTACGGGCTCCATTTTGTACCACCAAAATCAATATGACGGATGCTACACTCAAAAACGTATGTTTTTGGAACGAATTTCCTTTACAGGGTTGCGGTAGGTGTAGGGCATGCGGTACGGGTACCTTCAGCGGAACCGGAAATTTCCCGAAAATTCAGAACTCTTAGTCCTGCCAATATTACTATAATCATCACAGTTAGTTTAAACCCCGAATACTACAGCAACGATGCATTACGGCTACAATAAACATCGCTATTTTGTAATCAATAAGATCACTATTACCAGTTAACACTGTCGACAATTTCCTCAAATAAAATGGTATAGTTGCATTACGGTTGAAAATGGTGTTTCAATTAAGGTTGTAATTTTATTAAATTACATTCCACTATTATAAGAAATAGTCATAAATTTGGTATATAATTATTTAGATAAACGAATTTGTTACGTACACCGACTAAATAGTTTTCGTCAAAAAAACAGTTATCGGTATTTCTTGTAAAATTTGGATTTTTCGATTACGATATTATTCGCTGGGGACGGCGAATCATTTTCCATTTTCACGTCGGTGTAACTAAAAACACAGTATTGTCACAACAATCAGTCATAATAAACCGGTATTTCGCATAATGATGACGGATCTGTTTATGCAAACAACACTTCTTTACTGCAATATCGAGGTAGATATGATATTATTGAATCAAAATATTTCATATTGAATAAATCTGTTCAAAAAAATTAGTGAGTGACTTTTTCATTGTACGTTTTGAAACTAAGTTTGCCAGTAATCGTTACCACGTTACAGGGAAACTACAATGCGTTCTTAAAATTAAAACCAAACAAACTAACAATAAAAACCCGGCCCATATCTAAAAGAAAAAAATTCATTTTCACATTTTCCGTACCATTATCTAACAAAAACAAAATGTTAGTTGTAAGGTAATACTGCCAGCCCTCCTTAAATATTCATTTTATTCTGTTTTTAGTATTTTTTGTTATAGCGGCAACAGAAAAACATCATCTGTAAAAATTTCAACTGTGTGTCTATCACGGTTCATGAGATACAGCCTGGTGACAGACAAACAGACAGACGGACAGTGGAGTCTTAGTAATAGGGTCTAGTTTTTACTCCTACCCATACGGAACCCTAAAAACTATAACGGGTGTAAAAAGACCCCAAACGAAGCCGAAAGGCACGTGTCCTCCGCGTCATTGCGATATTTTTTTGTTTTAGACCATACCTGGAAACCCTCTAGTTGCGGAGATATTGGAGTTCAAAGTTATAATTGTTTAAATACTAGTTTTAAAGCTTAAACTATACTTAAATATCTCCATGACCCGTTTACTTTTCAATGCATTCCTCAGCACAATGTTTTAAGTGCACTACATTGAGTTTGACCGTAAAAAGTGATTTTTAACCCCAAAAAAAAATCGTTTCCCAGCCATAATTTTTGATTTGGGTTACTTAGTTTGATGTAAAGGATGCTTTGTTCAGGATTCGAAAAGGGTCCATTTACACCTTGTCTGCTCTTATCTTCGACTCAATATAAGCACGAATCTCAATATAGCACAATCATGTTTCCACCACTGGGAAACACGGCTCGTGTAAGTGGGCCTAAAACCATCATGCGGGCCCAGTGTGGGTACTAACTGTCTTCGTACTAGGAACTCTTCCTCAAGATTATTGATAACCGTCACCATTTTGAGAGCAGTTGTGAAGGAAACAATTTCATAAAGTATTCTTATGTCATTTTTTATCCGCGAATCGGCAAGCGTAAGTTGGGACACCCTCAGGCTCGGTGGAACGACGCATGGTGGCTGGTAGTAACTGGATGAGAGTTGCTGAGAATCGAGTTGAGTGGCGTACGATTGAGGAGCCCTATGTCCAGCAGTGGACTGCCGTAGGCTGATGATGATGTGACTTTTAAACAAACAACAATATTTTCCGGAAATTACGGGTTGACCAGATAGCGAGATTTCATCACAAATTCTTCATTCATAATTTAAAATGTAAAACATTTATTTATTTATTCTACTATGTACATTATATAAAGACTACAAATATAACTAAAATAATGCTAAAAAGAAGACTAAAACTAAGTTCCTACATATATACAACGACGACAATAGGACACTTAGGCGTCAAAGTACTCCTCCCCATCGATGTCATCCGGAAACGTGCCCAGAAGACTGGCCGGACGGCTGGATGACCCGAGCGTTTCGACCCCAAACGGCTCAAAACTATCGGTAGTTACCGATAAGGTAACAGTATTAACGCCGCTTGAAGATTTCAGCAGCCGCAGTAGCAGCGCCCGCACAGCCCGCCGTGCTTGCAACGTGAGATGGCGCAAGGGTGTCGACAAAGGTTACGTCCCAAATCAAAGGCCTACCCACCTTCCAAGGCACCAACGTCATGCCGTCTGGTCTCTTCCCATCGTCACGTACCAAGCCGTTTGGTTCTAATACCGCTAAATGAAATCGAACATCGTTATTAATTTAGTGAAAGGATACATTCTTCAGTTCCTATGCATATAGAACGACGTTGATTGATGCACCCACCCACAATGAAATATTGACGGATGATTTGGCTTCAGTCAACGGTCATACGCTGACCTACTTAGTCGCTAATTTACAGGGTGTTCCCAATGCGTTGTTTGGAACAATCAAGTTAGCCGTAAGTAGCATTTGCATACTTAACTAAGATGTGCTGGAAGGCATGTGAGGATGATATTAGTGCAATTGTCTTAGGTAGGCATAATGGTACATTGATAAATTATGTTTCATATTAGCATGGCATTTGCTATGTAGGTATTTGTAAGTTGCTTACTTTTTAATATCATTCTTACAAATGCAAATCTAGTAATTCGTTCCAATTTATTAAAATTCAAGGAATATCGTATAACTTAAAATTATCAGGACGTTGGATAACTAAATCTTGCGAACCTACAATCTACAGCATTCACAAACACAATGTACGAGTGATTGCTACGCAGGGTCTACGCCGAGCTACGAACAAGGTGACCACTCGTAGAACATTGTGGTCCGTGTCTGCGCTGCTACGGAGTCTTGCTACGGCGTAGCACGACTATTGACATGATCGTCGACGAGAGAAGCTATTGACGTGATCATCTACACTATCTAGAGATAGCTATAGACACTTTTTTTGCATAATTTCAAAAGTACTGGTCTTTAAAGGTTGCTGCCACATTTATTTACTGTATTGAAAATACAAATTAAAAAAGAAGCCAGAGAAGAGATGGTGGGAACAATAAGCACGCTGAAAGTAAGCGCGAACCAGTGCACTGCTGTGGATGCCACTGGCACCAGTCAAAGCGTCATATCAAGATAGTGGTCTGGCTATCGGGATACTAGCCAGATAAGACCAATTTTTACAAATTACGGCAAGAAGACAACGAAACGTTATAACTGGGTAATTGGTTTTGAAGTTATAGTCAGTTCTGGTGACTTCAAAACCAGTTGCCAACGAGGACCTGGTGGTACTAGTGAGAGCTTTCGCCAATGGTCTAGGGTGTTGTCCTCAGATACGGCTTCAATCGAAAAAGAATACGTGTTTGGGGAACACTTGGATGTTAGAGCTGCTTGCGAAATCCCTGGGGAAGTCCACCCAGATCAAGGTGTTACAATCATGGTACGGGCTGGAATACGTCTAGGCAGCAGAACTCACCGCGTTTGGGTACAAGGCAATTTTCTCACGCTGTTTGTTATGCGTTGTATGATTATTGTAATTAATTTTTTGGTATGCACGTCAAGTCCCTGCGACAAATAATTTTTTTTTTCTTTCTTGCTTTCTGTTGCTCGCGTGGTCCAGTTCCTATTGAGCACGCGTGGGTTACGCTGCAACGAAGGGATTTGTTTCCGAGTCATGGATGTTTATATGTATAATAAGTATGTATTTACAAACAAAAAAGTATCTATGTAGTATTATCAACTATCTGGTGTCCACGATACAAGCCTCGTAGCTTAGTGTGGCACCTAGATGGCGCTGTGTGTAATGACCAGCGATATTTATTTATTTAATTATGTTTCTTACTTTAATCGCCATTTTAACAGCGGTGACGATTACGGAAAAGTCAAAATTGTAGTTGACATAACTAGCGGAAAATTAAGGGGTCATTTACGGACACGCGGCGTGCAGGGCTTTGCACGTTTCCGTTTACGGAGAAGCTGCGCGTGCACAAAGGCCTGCGTAATCACACGCGCAAACACAAATATAGGGCAATGTACGATGTTGTTTAAGAACACGCGGGGCGTGGCGCGTGAGTAGTAGTGGTGACCATGGCTGATCTTGTAGCGTGTTAGAGTTGCTCGCGGCGGACATCGAAGCGGCGCACGCGGCGATTTTGGAGGAGGAAAGGTATACGTTCCAAAATCTTCGTGTGTCGGTTTATAGGGTTCAGTAGCCAAAAACCTTTATAATTTTATCATGACCATCTATTCAACTGGCTTGTCTGTCTATCTAGATTGTACACATACATTCTACTTGGAGACAATTTACACTACGTCGGGTAAAATTGAATGAAAATAACAACCTGAATGTGTGACGCGTTAAACGCAAACGTGCATAAAATCGGTTCTCCGACATATGTTTGAATTGAAATTCAGCCGCGCAGCGCAACGCGCCGCGTCTCCCTAAATGAGCCCTTATATTCATCACTACCAATTATATTGGATATTATTATAGAAATACGAAATTCCTTGAAAACGATAGCCACATCCCTTGCCGTCTGGCCAGAAACGTAAACCTATTGTTTTAGGTAATGGTTTTGGTTTAAAATTGATTCGTATCCTAAGTAGAACTTGAAACCCAGTATAGAGTATAAGCGAAATTAACCAAATCTGCCGTAACACGACTCCCTTTAACACAAGATATCAAGCACGATCTAATCCAATTGCTAGTAAATTATAATTACTTGCAGAATGCCCCACTATCACCGTTAGCGTTGTGGAACTATTAATTTGAGTCATTAACTTCGCAATCAAACTTCATTGATGGGTAAAATTATGTCCCGCAGACATATTCTGATAAGATAGGGGGATTGATAGTTAAAAACTTAATGACACTACACTCTTCATTATATTATAAACTATTAATATTCATAGGTAGGTCGTGTTCCAGCCTAACCGCATGAATATACTATGAATATTATAAATACACATACACACTCTCTGTCGACCTGTCTGTGAGTTACCTTTTACGTATATGGTTGAACGGATTGCAATGTAATTAGAAACATGGGCTTGGGCATGGGACAATTTCCGACACTCATCCGGGCGACGCCGCGGGCAAAAGACATCTAATTATAATATGATACAGTAACCATCTTGTAAAGGACAATAATTCAATTTTATTCTCTTTGTTTTGCAATTGTTAACCTTGCAAAATATTGTCTTTGAAATGATTTGATTGTTGATATTCACAAAGCAAACTATTATTTTAAATTAAACTTTACACTTATTAGTCTAAGTGATTCTACTACTGGTAACATTAAATTCTAAAATCGTATCGAGAGAGGAAATATATTAGATTATTATGAGTCCGAGCTAACTGAGACTGTACGGGACATATCTGTCGAACGTCAGATAACGGGGGATAACCAGCAACAGAATGGATGTTACCGATGGATGCAACAAACCAAAAAAGCAACAGCCAGGCGTATGCGCTTTGAGAAAAATAGACGGGGAAATATGTTATTATGTTGTACGTGATTCGTAAGAATATAGGGTCTCATTTTGTGTGTATGGTTCATTTGCCGAAATAAATATTAAATGCTCTGCTTTTGAACATTTGATTAAAATCGAGGTTAATATTAAAAATAGGCTTATTTAGAAACCTTCTTTACGAAAATTTTACACGGAACACCGTTCATGACATCATTGTAAAATAACACCAATTTTTTTATCAAACCGAAAAACTGACTCCTGACAATACTTACTGCATAACTTTAAAATTCAAGTAGTTTTATTACTAAGTGAGTATAAAAACGTTGATATAAAATTAAACTTATAGTTACTAACCAGTATTCAATAAAAAACCGGTCAAGTTCGAGTCGGACTCGCGCCCAAACGGGTCCGTTAGCACCAAAATTATTTTTTAAGAGCTGTCGATAGACACCCCAAACAACTACATCGTAGAAATAAAAAAAAAAACCTTCAGTCAGTGTATGGAGGGCGATCCGTAGTTTTATTCGTTACTTCACTTCACTTTTGTAAAGCGGTCTGGAGAAGACAACTGCTCTCCAAATTTAAAAAGTGTGGTGCCAAAACTCTCGGTGTAAAATGGCTGCGACATACGGAAGGACAAACAGACAGACAAGATTAATCTATGAAGGTTCCGTTTTTGCCATCTAGCAATAGAACCGTAAAAGTGATTGCAATAAAATTCAATTACCTATAAGCCAAGCTACCGACCTAGGGCATGTCCAAGCGATCTAGGGATTTAAACGGAAAATAACTAATCTTCACCACTAATGACACTAATCTTCTATAACACGAATGGCTGACTCCCTTGCAGCCGACAATGCAATTTGAGATTAACGGCCAAGGGATAGAGCGGACGTCATGCTACCTATCCAATTTTCTACTCTAAATCCATGTACCGTGCGTGATTTAATTAGGTGCACACCCTGTGAAAAATTTGCTCTTGATATGACGAAGCGGTCGGTTTATTAGCAATTAAAAGACGTAGTACCTGAGATACCGTCTAGAACGAATTATGGTCATAAAATGGGAAAAGTCCAATTATGGAAAAACATTTTGAATATTAAAAAATCCAAAATCAATTTACTAGTTATGAAAAATCCATTTCAGCTTTGAAAATCTCTAACCAACAACAATCAAAAAGAGGGATATTTCGAGACGAAAATGGTCTTTTGTTCGGGTGACGAACCACATCCACAAAAACACTTTTTAAAAATCAAGTTTATATATTTACCCAAATTACCTTTTTTACAAAAGGAATCGAGACCGGATTGGGTCCGATATCTCACAATATCCAATTATTCTTACTTAAAGTATGGTACTTCCCCAGCAAAAGTTTCAGCGTTTATAAAATGACGAAGGTCTGGCGGACACGAAACCCCCTCTTTTATGTTTACACCGCTCGGGGCTTTTTTTGCGATACTAAATATGATCAAAAGTTAAAATGTTACTAGCAACACATGTTGTCTATGATAATGTTATATAGTCTGTGTTGAAGAGCTCTTTTTGTCTCGGAATAGTTCATTCTCTCTTCCTACGATGCTGCGATAGCTAAGACATTGTTCCCCGATTCCGTGTAATAAATTGATAAAAAATAGTTTTGACTGTGCCAAGCCTGGACTCCTTATTTAAAACCGACCTAAAAAGTTCACACAACATCGAAGGATCAAACATTATTCACTTCTATTGTTTAAACCATAAGGTTGTTGCTAAGGCACATCGTGCTTCAATCAATTATTCAGGGTTACACCACACATTATGACACAAATATTCATAGGCCTCTCGCAAACTATGTTTCACCTCTCCTAACCGGCCTTCTGAGGTCACCGGTAGTAGGTGTGTAGTGTGAGGTAACCGGTTTTCTTCTTTTCACATAACCTAACATTTTAAACGATGTAATCAAACGTACAGTTTTTTTGTAATAAACACTTAATGCTCTTTCATTTGATACCACTTGGTTAGCTATATTTGAAACTATTCGATTATTCATCCCCACTTTCACCACCATATCTAAAATGGCTGAGCCGATTTCGACATAACATGGCTATTTGTAATATACACATAATGCGCTTTCATTTGATACCCCACTTGGGTATTTTTACAAATATTCGATTTTCATACTCACTTTCATCCCCCATATCTAGTAAATGGCTGCACCGATTTTAATTTATTTTAATTAGACGTAATAACAGTTAAAAGTTTAGTAAGTGTCGCCATCTAATGACTTACTGAAGAAAAAGAACGTATAAACTGTGATTACAAGATTATAATCTTGTTCTTAACCTATAACAGTTTCTAACACTTTCGGTAGATGGAGCTACCGTCGATAACCCTAAAAATAATACCTACGTCACTTTGTACCTGTTAATCTGGCATGGTTGGATGAAATGACGCTTAAGTTACGTTAAGTTATAGGTATAATGTGGCACATAGTTAAAGCTGACTTTGCTTTATTAGCACGGCTGCGGACCGTCCTGGTTTCGATTCCGTGGTCATGCAAAATGTTTTCGGTTACTAAAAGATAATAGTCAGTACCAAACTAAAAATAACAATAAAAATATGCACATGTATAAGCAACGCCATGATGGATGCGAATGCTGATTTTTTGACCAAAAAATAGCCTCTGGTCACTTGGTGGAAGAGTCGACCAATCGCTTGGCATTGTTACGAAATATTAGTACGAGTATAGCTGAGCGCTGCATGTTCTCAGCGCTCATTAAAGTCAGCCTCACTGATTCGCAGAATACGAGGTTGTGGCAATCGCGAAAAAAAAAAACAGCTGTTTCCTACAATATGATCGCATTAACTCGTCAAAATGTACTGAACTGCTGATTTTTTCGCGATTTCGGGGTTGGTCCCATAGTAAAAGTTGTTCATAATGATGAGTGCAATGACCCCTTAAGAAATTTCGTGTATGAATAGATAGACCTTATATATTTTATTTTTTTATTATTTATTCATGTATATTTGTGTGTATGTTTATTATATAATAGGTATGTTTTCGTTATAAGTTCTAATTTAAATGTTCCTGTTTTGTCTTGTCTAAACACTGTGTCTACATTTCTAATCCAATTTTCCTCTCGCAGGTCTGCTGAAAGAAATTTCTTATGAAATAAGCAGTATTTTTGTGCTCTTCTATCCTCGTTGTACCGTATGCACCATTGACCTTCACCATCAATGGTGCAAATGAAACTGCATTGATAGTATGGTCTCATCTGCACTATTGAGAATGGTGCAAAAGACCGAACCGCATTTATATACTATCAATGCGGTTCGGTCTCATCCGCACTATTGAGAAGACACTATAGGTACTATCAATGCGGTTATAGGTATATCCTCAAAGTATTTCCTCTTAGCATGTTCAAATATTATTTAAGTGTTGACAAGGTTTTGTTTCAATTCTTTCATTTTATGTCAATATTTGTAAAATTGGAGCTTAAACTATAGAACAAATTACAATGAGCGAAACTAATTTAACTTTTATTGCACAAAGTCGATGAAGACTTTGTTCGAAGGGTATCAATACCATTTTCACACACAGTACAAAAATTCAAATAGTATACGGAGGTGTAGATATTAAAAAAAAACAACGTTACAGGTTCGATTACCATTACAGAAGTAGGTTGAAGGAGGAGAATGTAGGAGGTCATTTGATAATTATTAAACCTTACTTTCCCCCAACTAAACTATCTTAATGTAATGTCCTGTTAAGTATTTTGTGTGTACATAAATAAATAAATAAAGAATGTTTGGAACAAAATTTGTTGTAAATATGTTCTAATTGTTTTGTGATATGGTTTGTGACATTACAAACCCCTATTATTACTATTACACTAACAAATTTAAGATTAGACTAAGAAATCAAGACAGTCATATTAAAAAAAACTGAGCAATATCTTTATAAAGTAAATAGTGGTCTAAACACACAAATTCAAAGATTCTATTGAATTCGTGTTTTTATATTGTGTTTTAGTAAAGTAATTATAGAGTTTATATCCGTCAGTGTGAACAGGTTTGATTCTTGTGAATGGCTGTCATGACTGGTGGTGATGACCAGTTGTCACAATCACCTAATGCATGAAAAGTGGCAGCCGCTGACCATCACAGCGACGGGCGGGAATGGTCCATCAATGAGCTATGCCTATCGGATTCCAATCTTAGATCCCTGGTCTCCGCTACTCATACCCAGTCCTACCAAGTCACCTTCACACTTGGCACATTCTGCTTGACATTTCTGTGGGTATGAGTAAATTAGTAAATGATCTTGCTATTATTGTTAATTCGTTTTTAGGGTTCCGTAGCCGAATGGCAAAAAACGGAACCCTTATAGATTCACCATCTCCGTCTGTCTGTTCGTCTGTATGTCGCTGCCACTGTATTCCGAAACTATTTGGACTACACAGTTGAAACTTAGTGGGTAGATGTATTCTGTAAACCGCTTTACGATTTTTATACAAACATAAAAGATTAAGTGGGGGTTCCCCATACATGGAACTGAAACTAAAAAATATTTTTTTTCATCAAACCTGTACGCGTGGGATGTCTATAGACAGGTCTTTAAAAATAACATTGAGGTTCCTAAAACCATTGTTTGTCAAAGTCAATCGTTTGAAAGATTGACACTTCCAAAGTGGTAAAATGTGCTCAACCAAAATTGGTTTGAATAAAATTTGATGATTATTTTTTTGAGATATGGGACTTTTTCATCAAACTGCAGCAGTAACTTTGTTTTTCATAAGCATACTATGAAAAACTAATTTAGTTTTGCAATGTAATACAATACTTACAACATATGAATGAGCCTTCAAAATATTTTAATTATATTGTTTGCTGCTACGGAACCCTATATATGTGAGTACGACTAGGCGGTTTTTTACAAACAGTTTTACTCGAGTGATCTTTGTGCCCACAGATATATTAATATACAAGGGGAGCCTCAAACAGATGCATAACAAAAAACTTCTACCACCACCAAATTATTCACCGAGAGCGTCATTACATAATTGTTACAATATTTATTTACGACAAGCTGATCCCTGCGACCTTGGTCCGCGTGAAATTTATAAAAATATACTTCAATATTTGAATTGGATTTTGTTACCAGTTTCAAGAGTTTTAATATTTTTGCACGGAACCCTTATACTTCTGTTAAAATAAAAGTAATCTAAGTTACTTTTTATAACATCAGCTATATGGCAGTAAAAGTCCGGTCAAAATCGGTCCAGCCGTTTCAGAGATTAGCTGGAATAAACAGACAGACAGATAGATCGACAGACAGACCGACCGATAGCAAGACAAAAATTAAAATAAGCATAATTTATATAACTTCCTGCAAATGCATTCTGTAAAAGGCTGTTATTTTGAAATTACAAACCAACACTTAAGTTTTATTTATTTGTGTGTATAGAATATTTTTATAACGAAACCTATGTGTACACGTGGACATCCACGGGTTCATAAGCCTAGTAGGCACTGCACCCACGCATATTATCATACAAAATACATACGCAGCTTAAGATATTTCCATTTATATTCCCAACTGTGACCAATATCACATTCAATATTGCCTTGAATAAAAACCAATACAAGGCTTTGTCTGGATGCTCCATTTTGTACAGGTAATATCATTACTTCACCGTAGTACAGACAAAAACAAAATACTTATTGCTTCTGTCAAAGGCAAAATATTATATCAGTGCGTACTGCGTTGTTAAAATAATATTTTCATTACAATCTTGTGGCAATAAATCCTCTTTGATGTTTGACTTTGAGGAAACCAAATTATCTTTGATTTAGAACTTTGTTTTGTTGCGACATCTTTAATAGATGGGCTAAGTCGGTCAGCATGTACCAATATAAATTGAAAACCACATAAATAGATACACGCACTGTCAGGGCTACCAACTATCAAGCTCAGGTTCAATAATTAATAACTAGTTTTTTTAAAGTCTCTTTGTAGATGCAGGTGGAGCGTACGCAGCTAAGTGGTCCTCCAATGTGCAGTAATATTCTGGAATATTTTCCCTTTAGAAAGACAATGATATCGTGTCCCGTAATTAACTTTGCTTGAGTTTCAATAAATAAAGCTTTTATAGACAACGTACCCATTTCACTTTGTAAAACCATTGTTTTATAAAGCTCGATTTCATTTTATAAAGCTAATTGCGTGCTGTTATTTCTTTACACAAACTGAGACAGGTAATCAAACGATAAGTTTTGAATGTAAAATTATTCTATTAACTCTTCAATAAATAGAAAACAGGGCAATACATAGCATTTTATTTTATTCTATCCAAATAAAAAATAGACATCAACTTCGACCATTGTACATAGGCAAATGCAGGATCACACATTCTAGCAAACTTATCTATCTCGAAACGAAAAGAACTCACAATGTCCTAAAACGAGTCGTTTTAGAGCCAAGAGCGACGAGAGCGTAACAAGATAGCTACGTTTGTTTAGAAAGAGACTTGCTTCTTTTCCCTCTCTGATCTCATGGTGACCTTGGAAGACGAGAATGTCGTGTCGGAGGCTTCGGAGTCGGCGACGAGGGCTCGGAGACGAGCCGCGCGCTTTTCTCTCATGGCGGTCCTTTCGCTCAGCTCGTTCATCTCATCTTCCAAGTCAGTTAGACGCGCTCTGGACACTTTTGCTCGCTGTGCCGCCGCGCTCTCGTCATCGGACCTGCCGATGGCAGTCCACTTTGTGAGCGAGTTTTCGTCGTTTAACCTACGCGCGATGCGCTTCTCTGTGCGCTCCTCGTTCTCCTGCAGCGCTCTGCTGGCGCTGCTGACCGAAGACGAGCCGATGCCAACGCTCTCGAGGATCTTGTCGGAGATCCTCATGCGGTTCTCGAGATTGGCTACGTTGGTGTCGAAGTCGATGTCCTCAGCGAAGCGAGATGACTTCTTGCCAGCACGCAGACGCCTCAGGGACTCTGTGATCTGAAATCATAATACAATCAACGTGAGCTTGTTACATTACGTAATAGTTTCTAGGACACGCCGTTGCACGTGACAAGGAAATCAATTAAAGTGCTAGAGAAGAACTAAAACACAATGCTGGTAATACTTTTTAATTTATACGCCAAGGTTACTGAGATTATTTCTTGAATAAAACATTTTTAATTTCATTTCTGAATAAAAAAACTAAGCTTGTTTCTCCTTTCGTAATCCCATTATAAACCATTTTGATTGCGGCATGCAATAAAAATCTGTTTGGGATTCGAGTGGCTCATGTCATTCGGTTTGGCAGTCCTATCATTTGTAGTGGTTGCTGAGCTATTTCGGTCTGACTATCCGCGAGCCGTCATGAAGGTAACGGTGTCTCTAGTCATTGTTAATTTTAACATTGGTACATACATTAATGTATTTTCCTACTCTGTATCTGAAATAACACGTGAGTAGTAAAAAATCAACGTGAATCTAGAATATTTTTAATGCCAATAATAAATCAATATCACAATTACATCGATACATCATTACATCATCATTATCAATATTACATTCTCAACTTCTTTAGAGTATCGTAACCACTTTAAATCGTTATAGACATGCGTCTAAATTTGTAAGTTAAACTTGTTAAAACGGTGTAACGTTTGAAAAGAATATTAAGTTTATAAGAAGGCTTTGTATGCACAAATCTCTCTTATAAAATTAATATTATTTTATTCTTAATTAGTTATCTGCAAATCCATTAGATCGTATAGTAGGAGAACATAGCCGGTGACACAGTATAATGATATTAATGACATTACATGAAATAGAAAGACTGATAGTGGATAATCAATGTACTCTCTTCTACTATTTTATATAGTGTTGTTTCCACCCCAAAGTACACATTGTGGAATGCAATAAATGGTTGCATTTATATTCTTTTTCTGAAATGGTTCATAAATCGGGAAAAATGAGTAACGTTTCCGAGTCCGGATTGATTTTTTGCGTAGGTACCTTTTAACAGAATATAATGGAATTATCAATCGCATTCCAAAATTGTTTATCCAACTTTAAAAAATGTGAATTATCACTCATCATTTTTTTATTGTAAACTTGTTTTCAAGTAATCCCGATCGATTTATTGATTACTAGCGGCCCGTCCCTGCTTCGCACGGGTGGGTGCCTATGTTACTTAGGGTGAATGTAGCTTTCTAATGGTGAAAGAATTTTTGAAATCGGCATACTAGTTTTTTCATTACATTTTTAGGATGGTTTATTCATTACAAACATACACACAAAAATACAAATCTTTCCTCTTTATAATATTAGTGTAAAGTTCAAGCTCAGCAATGAATCCTAACATCTTTATATAATATAAAACAAAGTCGCTCCCGCTGTCTGTATATACGCTTAATGAAAAGGGTAACATGGAGTTTCTTGCCGGTTCTTCTCCATAGGAAACGACCAACCGGAACCGTGCAACTTTTTGTCGACGTTTTATAAGGGCCCATCTAGGCCTATGTGAAATTAAAAATATTTTGATTTTGAATGCAAGTTGATTTTAATGCAGTTTTCAGCAATAGATGGAGTGATTCAAGTGGAGGGTTTATGTGTATACTACATTGCACCCGTGCGAAGCCAGGGCGGGGCGCTAGTGACGGATAAGTTAACTTATTATAGCTTTATTATAGCAGTGGTAGCCTAGTGGTGTAACCGAGTTCGAAACCAACCTCTTATTTTCGGATTCATGTCCGTATTGTATAATTATTACTTGATATCAGCATGACTGAGAGATATTTCATGATGGCATGCGAAAGCCAAGTCAGAGAGCAGTAGGCGGCATAAAAACTCTGATACCAGGTTTGATAATAACCTTACGAAAAGAAGAAGATAGCTTCATTAAAACGATGTAGACTTTCAGCATTTGTAATTTATTCTAAAAATCTATTTAATTATTTTAAAAAAGTAAAAACAAGTAAAAAAACTGAAACTGAACCTATTTCACCGATAAAATTGAAGATGTAAATGCGATTTCGTACTTACTTGGTTTCACAAAAATACGAATTTTAGTTATAATGAACATGTATCATGTCCAGCCATAAATAGTTGTGTTCGAGTATCAGTGCTAAACTAATTGAATTGGAACCGTGATGGCTCAGTGGGTCGAAGTGTCGGAGGACCAAACCGCAATTGTCGATAGTTCGAGCTTTGTACGTGCAGACCACTCTAAATCCAGGTACCTTTGTATGCAAGAGCATGCAATTTAAACTACGTTGTCTAGAAATAAAATACTCAGTTACAAAGTGGCTACGTTGAGTATTTTTATGCAAAGGGGTAATTTAATGATGAAAACCAATTACCTACCATCCTGTGTTTTCAAAGAACTATGATTACCTATCCTACCTATAGTGCTTTTAAAACGCAGGATGCAAGGTAATTGGTTTTAAAAAATATATTAAACTTAAAAGATATTGTTAATATAGAAGTCTTTGTTCTCTTTGTCGAATGGAAAAAGGTAATAGGAAGAGACTGAAACCTATAAAGCATTTGTTATCCGAAGAACATCCTTGTATTCGTAGAGTAGTTGCTGTTTTTTATAATCAAGTTCGAATCTTGTAAAGAAGAATACTTTATGTTCTTCTTTAGTTCTCCTTTAGGAGAACTAAAGAAGAATACCCCGTGCTTAAAGTTGATTAAAATCCATTCTTTAATCATCGTGTGAACATGGCAACATACTTTCATGATGAGATCAATGTTCAGTAGAGAATGTCTACGGCCCGAAAGAAAAACCATGGTGATTGATCAAAATGGAATTTCAGGTGGCTACCTAGCTATGTCTAAACATAATGTTTGGCCTGCCAAGAAAAATCTTAAGTCACGGTCTTGACTCTTCAACAATCTAAAACGTGTCAGGCGTCACAGCATCAAGGTGGCGCGCACTGAGATAATTTATAACTGATGAAAATGAAGTTGCTGTACTGACATTTTGGTAATCTGTGTCCTACTTTGTACGTTAAAGTTGGACACAGATTGACAGACTGAAATTGAAAAAGATTCTATAGTGATCTCTGAAATCATTTTAGGATGGTTTTTCAGTTTATGTTTTTTAAATGTTGACGTTTCAGAACTTTACTATAAGTTGAAGTCAGTTGTACTTAGTTTATGTACCTTTAATGTAGAGTAACTAAATAGCCGACAGTCTTACCATTTCACATTATAACGTAAAATAACATTTGCAATTTGTCTCCGCATTATAATAATTGCTTTAATTGCCCGCCAACGCTTGAACAGGTAGTCAAACATGAATTGTTTTGTCAATATCTCTCTGTCAATGCAAACAGAACGCTGAAATGCAACCCTAGTGCTCTCGTATTGCGAAATGCACGAAACTCTGCGCTCGCGTTTGGCTTTCGAAGATGCCAAGAGCACGTACTGGTAAGTACCGACGAATTGCACATTTCATAACATTAGGGGATATGTGCATAATATTATTAATTGTCGCAAGCGCGACTGACACAATCATAGCGTTATTATTTTAAAATGTCACCAATAATTTTCCCAACACATTAAACACAATATTATTTTATTAATTTAATGAACATGAGAGAATTTCTGAGCACTCTACCACTTTTTTGCTATCGAAACATTAAATTAACTTCGCATTGATGAAGATTGTATTTATTATTGAATATTGAAGAATCTGTTGGAAAAATCGCATCCACTCGCACACCGATGAACTTGTAAATACTTGTTCAATAAAGTAAATATAGCGACGCGACGGTAGAAATGTAGGCGGGTATAATAATAACTGAGTTGTTTAATTATATTCCATTTCTGCAGATGTTATGGATGTGAGCAATGAAACTTGAAGAAATAAATTTTCATGATATCTAAAGCATGTTTGATCATAAATTTGCTTTTACAGCGATGCAACAATCTTTATTCGACAATAAAACATTATACAGGGTGATTCAGGTGTTGTAAATATGTCGCTGTGGACAGTATATGACTTTTTGACTTTTTAATGATACTTTATACGATTTTTACTGCGAAGTCTCTGGCAAAATAGTGAAAAGGTTTTAATTTGGAAATAGTGCTCCTGACTGAAGTTAAAAAAAAAATGTAATGCTAAAGGAATAGAATATGAAAATGTTGAGCATTGCCTAACAAGGCTTCGTCGGGTTCAGGTAACGTTCCTCAAATTACCTACGTTCCTAGCGTTATATAATTATTCTCCTGATCTTGAATGCATCTAAAATCTACACTTTTGTCTGAGCAGTATTTTTGTGCTGATATTGAATGCTACGAGTATTTTCACATCTTTTGTTTTAAAAATTCCAACCACAGATGCGATTAAACTAGATATAAAAGATGCTATTAAAGAACAATGATGGCTATCGTTTTTAAGTTCACAAGATTTCGCTACTGTCGGGTAAGGTCATGCCAATCATTCTATTTTATACTTTAAAGTACCAATAACTTCATAAAAGTTTATTTTATTACATAAATCATATTGTAAACTTCAGATACATTTATTTACAATATTCTTCCTAAAATTAGCAAGCTTGAAACATTTAAAAAGTTGCAACTTTGACCCCCATTATCTCGGGTATGATGTAGAACAAAAAAATGATCACATTGACGGGGAGAACAAGTACCTTTCGGCTTCGTTAAGGGTCTTGATACAACCTTTATGCAAACCAAACACTTGCTATTCACTAACATTAAAAAACAAACTGTATATATTTAAAGGTATCACTTTATTTTGGCGTAAATTAAACAGGGATAGGATGTTGTACGTTTACAAAAGATCACATTATCTTTTTTATAATACATACGGTAGTCAGCCCCAAAAAGATGTAAACACGGACAAGAAACCATTTCATAATCTTTGCAGATTGTAAAATGGTTCGCTCATTTGAGATTATATATTTTTGGCCTAGAAAACTACAACAAACTCGTTCAGCCGGTTTGGCCGGTAACATATACAATGTAAAGCTACAAAACTAAGTAAACAATAAATTCTAACCAAAACCCGAAAAAATGCAAATCCGCCATCTTTAATTATTCATTTTGACCTCAATATCATCATCAGCACTCATGAAAACCCCAAAAACGTCACCGATGGCGCAATTATGAAAATTTTCATTTTTATTGGTCGTGCATCGTGACTGTTGATAATGAATTCTTAATAGACAGCATTTTTATTGCAAAATAAAAATTGTAGTGTGAAGATGCCAGTTGAGAATTTGATAAAAATATCGATTTGTTGAAAACCTTTTTAAATAGCGACTTATATTCTCAACTTCAAGAAAGTTTTATCACCGTTCAGCTTTAGCTAAAATTTTCTCATTTCCGATTCTGGAAATAGAACCTACCTACTAATCAAGTTATAAGCTTATTCTGGTTAAAATGAATATCCCGTCCTCTCAGTGAACTGCCACTGAGTTTTGCTAAACTAATCAACCAGTTTGTCCTACGTACGAGCATTCTTGAAAATGAACGCCACTCAATTATAATCCATGTGTCATTCTTCATAAAAGCTAATTCTGTAAATGTTTATAAGAAAGTTAGTGAAAACCTCTTTACGTAGATGTGTTGGATAGTCAGCTTTTTTGAAACGGTGACGGGATACTTATAAATATTTTTTATTAAAAATGTAGTTCTTTTACTATTTCAAAATGTCCTAAAAAAATGTAATGTGGAATCGAATGCAGTAGGCATGCAAACTTATGTGATAACATTACAGAACAATGAAAATATTTAAAAAAAAACGTCTACATAGCAAATATAAGCGCCATCCAAAACGGGCCCAAAGAAATACATAATAAAATATTTATTTAAAAAACAATATTATTATCAACATCTTGAATTGATTAATATTATTCTTTAAATAAATGGAATACAGCTCAGGTTGTCGCATTTGGAAACCAAAAGCGATAACAAAAATCAATACAGCAGATGGTCCGCTCAGTATAAATTCGTAGTACGTAGCTAGGGTTGTCGTGTAATATGAACACAATTTCTAAGAGGTGCATCGTCCCTAAACTAAACTGAATGAAGGTATTCAATATATTGTTACCGGTCCGACTGATTCTCAGAATCTCAACGTGTATTCTCTCTATAGAATTGATCTGAATGTATCTTCATATGGTAGTATTAAATTGGCTCTATTGTAAAGGATTATTCGATATGATTATTCGGTTTCAAATTTGAGACGGCTAGGTGGGAATTAAACGGCAAACAGCTAATTAATTTTTCAATTCGTAGAGAGTGTGGATTTTTGGAAAGAATCTCATTACAAGAAGATACAAGATTTCAAACAATTCGACTGTCAAACAAAGATTTTCCAGAAAGTAGTTCTGTGTTTTTACCCGACATGTCAAGAAAGGGTTATGTTTTTCGCGCTTATCTTATATGTGTCTTTGTTTATATCTTTGCTGGATGGATTTCGACGATTACGGTAGGTATCGTTCAATTCGTCTGAAAAACCCATGTGTCCCTAAATAGGTGTTTAAAAAAAACAAAATGGCGGATTTTTGGCGCTAAATCGTAAGTCGTTATTATTTTTGTTTTCTACCAAACCTATCGAGTAGGGTATCAAAATGAAGGAAATTAAAAGGAGATTGCAAATATATATTTTATTAAGCACAAAATAAATAAAATATAAGCATAATAATCTAGCGTATGTGCAATGTCTTATCGCGTATGAATTCGCTAGTGTAGCGCGAGGTCACCGAAATGTTAGAAGTCATACAGAGTTCGCGCGTTGCGTGCTTTTTTAGCACGTATTTTTACTAATATTCACGATTTTATCTAGATTGAGCCATTCCTGATTAATTATGACTTGAAGATTTTTAGTAGCAACTAAGGATCTTATTTGTTAGTACTTGGAGGTCAAATGCATACTCAACTCAAGTATATTTCTAGATACAATATTATTTTGAACATCACCTATGTACAACAATTCGCAAATCCAGAAGGGTCAAAGGACTGCCATATTCGGCGGCTGCAATTAACACTCTTTTTATATTATCTTCCTCCTCATCAGTTAGCCGAGTTGGGCATCCTGGACTTTTAGGGTGTTTATTATGTAATATATGATATATAATATATGTTTTTAATATATGTTTTTAACGTAAGATTTTTACAGTAAACACCTCCACGACCCCCGTACTATTCAATCCATCCGTTAGCACAATGTTTTGAGTGTTGTTTAGTCCTACCGTAAATAGAGATTTTACACCCGAAAAAAAGTCGTTTCCCAGCAATATTTTTTGCGTAAAGTTACTTAGTTTGATGTACATAATACTTGTTTGATGGCTTCGTGTTACACCCTGTATTCCATTGGCGTTAACAAACATTGAGTAATACACCTCAATGCTCCTGAAACACAGTCGGAAAATATTGCCGAGCAAATATTGCACAAGTATTTACCGTCAAATGAGCGCTACAATTAAAAATGTCTGGTCACTCACGTTTCAGTATTTAACTAGCTTAAGTTGAGCGTGATGTTTTAATATAAGCGTGATATTAAAATTTTTTTTTTGCTCAGCGGTTTTATGACAAACTGTTTAAAACTTGTGTATTTTTACTTTATTTTGTATAAATAATTACAGCTAAAAATACGAGCTATTAAGTACTTCATAACGAATACAAAGTGCATATTTTAATTTTAATCAATTAACTTGGCTAGCGAAATCTCTTCCAAGATTTCCAATATTCGAAACTTTCGTACTTTCATACCTTCCTGTTGAAGTTTCTTCACTAAGACTTATTTTTTGCTTGTAATACTTACGGCACTTCGTTTTTATGAAGAACTTAATAGTGAAAGCTTAAACTTAAGAAGTGTTCGAAAGAATGATTCTTAAGAGCGGCCAACCCGTCATACTTTTCATACAAACGCTCGAACGCGATTATGCAGTTGTTACATATCTATCTTTGATTTTTTTGAACTAATTGGTATTTTGTGCACTATATCTAGGTTTCTATGGTAGCAAAAAATAAAAAATTGTAGAAACAAATTCTGTATAAGCCTCCGAAAATTGCTGTTTTGCACAAATTTTAACGGAACTTTGGCCGTTCATAATATACTAATAAACTGTAAAAGTATAGAAAACATCTCGATAGAAACCTTACACATGTAATGGAAATTCTTAATGACAAATATTTATTTCACACACTTGTAAGACTTATTCAAAAACACGTATTTCCTGGAACAAGTTTAAGAAATTTTCGAACACTATTTTTCGTTCAATGTCATCGCGTTAGACGGTATGAGGTGCGCGGGAGACGAGATGTGCGGGGTCGGGGCGAGTAAGATCGGGGAATTGAAAGAAAATCGTCGCTGAGGCTCTGGATGAAACAACAAGCTTTTCGACCATGCTCGCGTTGACGTAAGACGGACCGGGAAGGGCCCTCTTAAGTTTGCTTTTAATTATTTTTGAACAATAGGTACCGTGTTGTGGAAGAATGAATGTCGTAACAAAATGTTTTGAGGATGAAAGGACGGCTATAAAAGCAAAGAGAAAACAAAAGTAACGATGGCCGGACTGTTTCAAAGACAATATCGCTAGAAAGGGGGTGACTACTGAGATGACAATTAATAGAGTAGTAATTATGACAGAATTGAGATTGAAGAAAGATCATTTGAGTTTTTACTTCGCATCTCGAGATCAGCTTATATAATTAGAAACGGTTTTTATTAGACTTGTTTTTATTAATCACACCGTGTGCTGGATGTTCATCAAGTTACGTTATACGTTATATTTAGAATTGAGTTAACTCGTGCCGACCGAGATGAGGGTGATTGATCATTGCCTTTTTTGTTTGACAAAAACTTAACATCAAGCGTTGGGGTCTTAGGCTGCAAAACATTTTATATTTGTTTAAGCCAATGAACATTTGATTTTGATTGAAAATAAGTGTAAAATATGTTATATCAATAGCTACCTACTTAATTAACTACAAGATATTTCAACTATTACCGTCGACTTTAAAAACATAATCAATTTTATGTGTTTTGCTTTTTTAATAAAACATAGATTTGCCTCTGTCTAGATAATGAGGGCTATTGTTTTTGAGCTCACCAGATGGCACCACTGTCGCATAATATGGTCATGTCAATAATAATTCTATTTTGTACTTTAATGTACTAATAACTTCAGACAGTTTATTTTATTACTTATAACAACATAGTGATTCAGATACATTTATTTACAATATTCACCCTAAAATTAGCAAGCATGAAACATTTAAAAATCATTTTACCTCCAAGTACTTTGCCTGGTACTAGTACTAGCCGTTGCTACTTAAAATCTTCAAGTCATAATTATTCAGGAATAGGTCAATCTAGACCACAATCGTGAATATTAGTAAAAATACGTGATAAAAAGCACGCAACGCGTGAACTTTCTATGACATCGGTGCCCTCGCGCTACACTAGCGCCTCTAGCGGTGAATTCACACGCGATAGCCCCCATTAGACTCGGCTCTGCTGAGATGGCGGTTTTCACACAACAGAGCTCGTCCGTGAGGTTGGCGCTGTAGCGAATCTCACTTCGCATTGGCTTGTATGAAACCCCATGATAGCTGACTAGCGGTATCGTGTGAGAATCGTGTGTTTAGTTAAAAGCACATTATTTGAAATAAAAACAACATTAAAATGACTTCGTTCAAATAAATAATCCTACGGTCCCTCGACGTAAGTGTGCTGCAGCGAAACGGGGAAATTGTGAACCTTATTCTTCTACGCATAACATCATTACGTGCATCCAATAGGAAATTGTTAAGAAATAAGTGGATGTATTGAACAAGCTAAATTTGGAGGACTTAATTAAAGGGTAAATTAATCGAAACCAAGCTAAGCGTGAGTCGTGTCGTGTTTCTGTGTAGGAAGGGTTCCAAGCAGTAATTAATTTTACTGAAAAAACGAAAGAATATGCTCCATTTTAATGTAACAGCAAGGGATGAAAGTTTCTAAGGATGCTAGTTTTTACCAATAGGAAATTACTAGAGATGGGCCGTTTATGAGTTTGGCCGACTAGTCGGTTGCAAACAGGCCGACTAATCGGCCGTGCCTTCAGTGGATTTCAGAGGGCATCGGCAATGTTCGTGGCGTTATAAGTATGTACAGCTGAGTCGCATAATACAAGGCGCTCGCTCGCACCGCGCCGCCCGCGCCGTGAGGTCATAGAAATTATAAATTTATTTATCTGATAAAAGTTGAATTTATACTTTTCTTTATTTAAGTTCAATTATTGATTACGATTCTTAAATTAAGGGGGGGGGGGGGTGTAAGGGTTAACACCGTTGTCACTAAAACCATAGGTTATTTAAAAATAAAAAAACATTATTCTCTTTCAAAAATTTTAAAAAGTTTCTGTCCGACACCGTCTGTAAATTCATGGATATGCGCTCGAGTGACGTAATCACTGCAAAGTTTGCCGCCCTTCTTAACTACGCACACAACATTCTAATAAAAACACAATCACGCGCTTGTACCCCTTGCGCATAGGATAACTACTCATGAGGAAAAATAACGAATTTACTTTTAAAAAAAGTTGTTATTTTTCATTGAATTTACGTTCTATAAGTGAAACCAAACCACTGGTTTCAAGGATAGCGGTGTTTATACTTACACCCTGTATAACAAACTGCAAGACTGATTCTAAGATAGTATTAATCTATACTAATATTATAATAATCTATACTATCTATACTAATATTAGAGATTACCCCCTACATCCAAACTTACAAATACCCCTATTTGTAAGTTTGGATGTAGGGGGTAATCTCTGGATCTACAGAACCGATTTTGAAAATTCTTTCACTTATAGGAAGCTACAGTATCCCCGAGTGCTATGGCTACAACGTGCCCATGGGATAATTTCTGACCAAAACGGGAGCGAAGCCGCGGGCAACAGCTAGTATACAATAAGGGCTATTGTTTCATTTCACAATTACTCTAGTCACATCACATATCTACGAATACACATTTAAAAATATACTTTGGGCACACGCCTTGTGATTCTCATAAAGCATTTTAATTATTTGAGAATAATTGTATAATGTTATAGATGTGACTATACATGTAATTTCTGGCAAATACATCTGCCCAATTAAATCGACACGGTGCGTAAAATTATCGTTGGGGGTAAGCTTAGCAAATTGTCTTACTACAATATACTAGAGATTTTTTATATCTACTCTACTGATTCACACTGGTAACTTTCAGCTGAAGAAGGCGGTTGCATCTTGCATCTTGATCTTGAAGCGGAGTTTACGTAGCTGAGTTTTGGGCAAAATATATTTGATTAAACTATGTACTTGCAACCGGCGCGTGCGTGTATGAGCAGATGTATGAACATTGCATGCTACGGCAAGTGGCGTTCCGTGGTGTCTTTTGTCTCTTTTTCTTTTACCCCCGTGGGTAAAAGGCGTATGTTAATTTATGTATGATGCATATTTGAAGAAAATTTGTTATAGACACGCTAAGAAGAGGAACTAGTTCATAAAAAGTTATAATGGTTATAGTAAATTACGATTTATTTTATTGAATGGACGTAATTCAGTGGAGTAATTTAAAGCTTCATGGAAGTCTTAAAATTAGTGACGTTATCTCGATTCAACAGAGTTCAGTATCGCATCAAACGGAAACTAAAAGCCTGACAGTTTTTGTTTGAAACGCGGAAGGTGGAGATTTGAATGTTGATTTTGTGATCATCATTGAACTGCGAATGGTCGACTAGCAAGTCTTTTTTTAACAGGTTTTTGATATTTTTTTCTTACCGCGGGGTTCTCGCGCACTATATGCAATATGCGTAATATCGAACGAAATTGGCCGTGGTCGTAAAAACAAATTTTCTTTTTGGTCGCAGTATCTTCGGATAAGATTGTGGATGGTTTTGTGACTCGTGGACGTAGCCGGTTAGTGCGTAAGTGCCATAGTTGCATTAGTATTAAATAAATACATAAATAAACGTAAATTAGAATTGTAGGTTTCGCTAACGCACATTTTATTCAGTATGACTGTACAAAATTGCCAATCCATCATAATAATATGTACCAACTGAGTTACTTAGACATTCAGCTGCGCACACGCATGTCCAATGTCTGCCAAACGTTCATCAAACACTTGTCGTCACAACTGGACTAAAATCGTAAATGTGTCACTAGAATATTTTCTCAGTAATATTTATTTAGTCGAACGCTAGAATATTTTTCAACCAGTAAATAAGTCATTTCAATGTAAGTTATTATATATAAGACCGAAAGTATTATATAATTTTCTTCGTACAAGGTTGACGTTATTTTCATTAAAGACTATCTGTAAACTTTCATCTCGTTTCATCGAAACACTACGGAATGTATTGAGTAATACATTCCGTACCGTATTCACTACCAGTAAGCAGCTTAAACTGAATCATTCAATACCTTGTTACATTCCAATGTTAGTACAGACTCAAAGTATAAGCCGACGCGGTACCTACGCGGAACTTACCCACGCGGCAACTATGCGGCCCCTGCACAGCTACATAGAAACCGTGTAATACGTCCACATTGCTGAGCACATGTCTCGCAACACGTATGTGCAATTGTGTACCTGCTCCAAAGCAACTCATAACATTAAATATAGAATGTTACTTCCATGTCGCCGTCAAAAGATGTATTAGGTGATTTTAAAAATATACCAGATTAGTCACTGAATGAATGAAGACTTGAGTTATTTTAGATGCAAGAACGCGAGCAGTAATTTATGCGCCCTAATGCTGTTTATAAACATGCACGTTCTTGAATATTCGCTTTCAATGAATCGTATCTCCTCTCTATTTCAGCATACCTGGTTCTTAATGCTATTTTAAAAAAAAATCAGTTTGATGTAACCAAGATTTTTAACAATATTTTGATATAAAAGAGTGTCCATGGAGTTTCTTGCGCATTCTTGTCCTTAGAGATCTACGCTTTGGAAGGGGCAACTACCTTAGTTTCACAAGTTATTATGCCTTGTGACTGAGACGGTAACTTCGCTTTTTTGACATTCAAAAGTACCTGTAATAGTCTAATTGAAATTTATAAATGGAATTTGTTAGAAGCAATGACATTTAGCATCTGAAATACAGATTGACTGAGGACAGCCTCAGTCTATCCAATTTAGGTGCTCACAGGGTACGAAACAATAACTCAGTTTAGTTTAGAGCTCGTTCCTTAGTTTGGCGATACGACTTTACCTTTGATCGACGACGTTCAGCTTCGCCTCAAACGCAACCGGCTTTTAGTAGATTACGTTGCAAACACAAACGTTGTATAGATGGTTAATACCTTGTTTGTCTCTTGACCGCAAGCACAACTGCTGAGCGTGGGGTACTGGGTTCGATTCGAGGCCGAAGTGCGTTTTTCCATAAGAAATTTCTCAGTAGTAGCCCCGGAGTTCGGACGTTGGAGGAATGATACCCCCGTGTCTCCTGCCCTGGTTCTGCGCCTAATCTCTCTCCGGTCGTGTCGGCTTGCCGTCCCATCGGACTTTAAGAGTAATGGAAAAGATAATGCACTTGTGTACCATAATATCTCCCTCGTTGATGGCTAATCTCTGCTGAGACCAAAAACGATAAGGATTATTATTGATGGTTAGCATTATTATACTCGCAGTCATGAGCTTACCTATGTTTAAGAGCTCAGACACAATCAATGAACAGACGATCTCACTGTCTAATCCTCTATATAATGTCACGTGATAACGTTCTGCGCGAGCACGTGGGATGTATTCTCAGTAAACATGAAAGATCAAAAGATAATATCATGCAGTCACGTTCTATTTGTAGCAAGCAAATGCATTCCTTATAATTCAACTTATGAAAAAATGTTTTCAATACACTTTCTCCAAAAGTTGCTTTTATATCAATTCTTCTCTGTATTTCACACTTGTAGTTTTTTTTTTCATTTATTTCTACTAGTGTTCTAGTGTGGTTCAATTCCTAAAGTCAGCGGTGGTTTTTTTTTTAAATAAGAATAAGAATAGTTTATTGTTTAAGGAATTACATTTAATACATTTGTTCCTGAAACTCACTCACTCATTTAATCTCAGCAAAGAAGTGTTTGCCTTATTTTACGAATACTTAAATTTTGTTTTGTAATAGAATATCATAAATAAACATAATTATTAATATAATTATTAGCTTTTATCAGAAAATTATTATTTATTTGTGTTCTAAATTCAAAGCTATTTTTAATGTCAGTCTGTTTTGCGGCGTCACGTTTGCCTCTGCTTTAACCTGCAAAGGCAAAATGCGGAAAAAAGGAAATTAAATTAGTTTCGTTGTGATTAACGACAAAATACTTTTCGTTGTAATTATTTAATTTTCTTCGTAAGTATATTGAAAAACATCGCTTGATACGCGTGGGCAATTTTCACTGTAGCTCTCGGCGCCATAACCCCCTCGCCTTCGGCTCGGGTGTGAGTGCCGCCTCAGATGCATTGACAAAATTTCCCCATTTGTTTCAAAACGTACTATTTTAAACCCACCCACTGGGCACCCGGACTTAATTGGAAGTGGTATGTTGTAAAGCAACAAATACAAAATCGGTTTTGCGTTTTGATTAAATATACGTGATTACAAATTTTAGGGTCCAGTTGAGCTCAATGGGAAAATAAATTGAGTCGATGCTCCGTCATATTCATATTCACTTTGTGAGATTATTTCAGGTACCTCGTAATATTTTTGTTGGGAATAAAACGTATGAATGTTTTTAATTATTTTTTTAAATTTACGTACAGGTATTTATTTAAGATCTGGTTATTTACAAACTACAAATCTTTAATAGTAATAAAAATACAATTGTTTTGTCAAAATACAGTGATAGAATGAGATTTATGAAGAGTTCGTGACTAAAATGGAAGTAGGAAAGGAAGTTCGCGGCTGAAACAGCCGCTCGGATCGATCTTCAGGTTAAGCCGCGCTTGCCTGGGTTGACCACCCATTACGCACCGAGCTTCCTCCATACCTCGAAAAACACGCTAAGCCATTTAGTCCCGGCTGTCATTTGTAGATCTTTGACAGTCGTTACAAGTAGTCAGTGGCCCAAAAGTTCAACCAGTGTTTCCAAGAGGTATCGTATTACTTAGTACTAACTGGGTTGTGGACGTCAGATAAGCAGTCGCGCCATGTAAAGCACTGGTTTTCAGCTGCAACCGGTAGACTTGAAGTCGACCCTAATATAGTTGGGAAAAGACTAGGCAGATGAGTATGAGATTTTAGCAACAAATCATAAAACAACCGAACAGAGATGAATGCTATGGACAAGGAACATAAAATAAGAAGAGTACTCCCTATTCTTAATTATATTAATACGTTTTAAAGTTCAAATAACTAGGGGAAACTTTTGAAAGTAGTTCCTTCGTTGGAATAGAAGCCCCTCAGAGTCTGGCTACCTAGTTTTTTTTTAATATCGAGTTTTGTAAATGGCGTCACGAATATACTTGTGCTTTATCAAAGTATATTCCAGTAAATGCTCTAGTATTTTTAGTTTTCACGCTGCCTTACTTGAGGAGGATACGGTTGTAGTCAATCAGTTACACAAATAAACTGTTGAATTCATCTACAGTAACCTAAAGACCAACCTAATTGAATTAATAGTATGAAAACTTGCTGGAACAACGTGTGTGTTTTGATTGACGTGGTCGAAAATGAAGCAATCATCATCAATTCTTTAGAATCATTTGCAAATTGTAAACTTTGTCATGCACCGAAATAAATAAATGGATAAAGCCTCGTCTAGACCAGTACCTAATACCCTTGACGCGATAGATCGTGGGCGACTCACACGCTTATTTAAAATACTATCCGCGCAGCATCGTGGGAAGAGTACATGTCTTAACAATGACGGAAAGAATACGGTCACCGCGTGCAGACGTGTTTATGCTCAGACGCCGTACGTCGGACGCCTTGCATGCAAAATCTATCACATTTTATTCCCGTCACTCAGGCTGACTCAGGACGTTCGTCGCACGGCACGCGGTGTGAATAGGCCCTAATCTGCAATATTCGCTTTTGAATTCCGCCTTCCTATTCGTCTAGAATTCGTATTCGGCTCCCTTCCCTGAAATTAATGTTTTCATTCCTCTAAATCGTTAGATTGGTAAGTAATTGCTTTAAATGTCTACCTAATTTTTAAATGTTTTGTACATGTACTAGGTCCATGGGGTCTCCACCTAGTCTTTCGGGAAATGGCCAACTCTTACCGTGATCTATTATTTGCCAACGAAACAACATTGCCATCCAACGTGGCAATGCCGTCAGCCTCCTTGGCACCATTCCCGTTGACAGAGATGCGCACGAGATTTTTGACGCCCTTTAATATAGGTATTTTTATAACTATTATTTAAAAAAAAAAATAAGTTTATATGTTATATTATAAAATGTAAATGTACTTATAGAATTGAATACGTCTGGCTCGAATAGTTTCAAAACTTCGAACTGTGTGCAGGTCAAGTTTAGAAATTCCCATCTTCAAACTACCTGTCTTGTCCGTTCAGAATTCCTCGAGATTTGCACCTGTATGAAACTTTGCAATAACCAATAGGTAAAGTAACGGGGCGTCTTGGATTTCGAGCCCGTCTGTGTGGAGGGTATATAGAATATCTTCCCAACATTGATTGTGAAATAAGGAGATTTGTGTGTTGTGTTTAACTTATTGCTTGATGTCTTTCAAAAGTATATTTTTTGAAGTCGGTAATGCATTTCATTGCATCTCATTAGGTAAATGTTTACCGGACAAAACTTAATTGATGCATATACATACATAGATCATTGTTATGTGATGCTCTCGGTCGAATCTATTAAAATAATGCCAATTACATATCGTAAGGGTGCACACATAAATATAAATTTCCATTGGAGGCAAAAATTGTATAGCGTATGATTGTGCGCGTCAAAATATGTTGTAGTAGTAACGGGCATAGCCGGATACTACATCTAAATATTTTGCTGACCAAAGTAGGTTAACGTAAAACGATAGTTTTTACTACTTTGCGCTGCAAAATATTTAATCTTGTCAGTGTCTCATTGGAAAATTAGCGTGAAATCACCTATATTTCGGTCAAAATGATCAATAAGTGATTTAATCTGGGAGGGAAAAGTCGTTGCCGGTACATTTTTAAGTTTTCGGAGACGGTACGTTTTGTCTGTTTATGAAAACACCCTAATGTAAATGAGAGTGGTAAATGATGTCATGACACTCATGTCATTGATCAATTAGTGGTGTCATTTTAATTTTCAATAAATATCTTTCACTATAATAATATATGTAATATTATTGTGCATTGGTGGAGTCATGAGGTAATTTATTAATTTGGAGGTAGTAAATTCTGACATTGTTTAATAGACATTTAATTGATAATACTTTTAATTCAAGTAGATATGTAGGTTGCCATATTCGCAATTATTTGAACAGAAAGACAATAATAACAAGAGAATATTACAAAGACTTAAAAAAAAAAAAAACTATTAAACTGAAAATTCATTAGTCGGATGTGCTTTCAAATATAGCCAGCGTGTTGTCATCCCGGCTGACCGTGTTCTAATTTTCTTGACAGGTTTTAAAAATTAACATTTCAAAGATCGGTTTTGGCGACTCAGGCACAGTCACACAGTCACATAACAAGTACGTAGCAGATTTGTGGCTGGGACTGTAGCTTCGTTTTTTATGTTTTTTTAATACAGTCGCTTAAAAAGTGGTGTATTGCAGGGACGTATAGCGTTCGGGATGTGGGCTATTACATACTAGTGTTTTTTTACCTTACCCGAACTTGTGCGTTCTCTTTCCCAACTGTCAAAATAATGTCTATTAAAAAGAAAAACCAACCATGAAGTTTTTACTAAAGAGTTTTTGTGATTCATACAAATACGTATATTTCTAAAAAGAAGCTACTAATTTATTTCAATATCAGATTTAATCATTTAATTGAATGAGTTAGGTTAGGTTTCATTTCATTTCATCTCATTAAATTTCATTTTCATTTCATATCAATAAAAAAAATCTACTGAAGACTAAGCTGTATGGATAGTTCCCTTTGCCTACCAAAATGGGTGAAGAAAAAAAAACTGCTTATATTCTATGGTTGGCGCCATTTTCCAGAAATTTTCTTTGCGAGTTTAGTTGTTTGTTGCACAAAATGAGTAATTTCGACCCTATTTTTTTAAATTAACACCACCGAAACTCAGTATAATTGCACAAAATGCTTCAGAGAATATTTTACCGGAAAAGTCAAAAAGTCGTTACAAAAACTGTACCCATTTCAATGTACATGTGTACTATAACTTTTATAAGAAATAAATGATAAGTTAATTGAGTGTATTGTGTTTTTATTATTTTATTAAATTGCTTCATTTTTTCGCAACTATATTAAAAATAGTCGTTCAGTACACCTGCGGAACCGTCATTGCAACTTGTTCCGACATACATTTGTCGGAACTCTTTGCAATGACAGCCTTTCCGCACTTGTAATGAAATATACTATTTTTTGACATTTACTAGTGCCTGTAATAGTCTAATTAAATTAAATGCTTAGAGTTCAAATTTCGAATCGTACCGATTCAAGTCAAGCCGTACAAATTACGTGAAGCAGAGGTGCTCCACGCAAGTTAAGAATGGCTGAAACAAAAGAATATCGGTAGGAACGTAAGCGATTTCTATCGATTAAATTAAAAAAGTCAACACCTACATCATCAGAAAGCTCCTCGCTGTCGAACGCAGAGGATAGAGGCCTGCCTCTCTGCGCCCTGGCTCCCCTGGAGTCGAACAGATCATCACCTCCCTCGACGTCATCCAGGGCACTCTTGATGCGGTTCTCAACGTCGGACCGGATGCGGTCACGGTCGGGTTCCGTAGCGCGCGGCACGGGCGTCTTGCCGTCCAAACGGTCGAGAACCGGGCGGTAGTAGCTTTCGCCTTTGTCGAAGTTGCAATCGTAGACGCGCGTGCGTCGGGTTCGGCCTAAACGACTCATCTTGTTGTGTCCTGCGAACAAGAAAGAAAACCGAAAGATTCAGATCTGCATATTTTGGACGTACCTCTATTAGTTTATAGCATAGATATTCAACTCTTTCTGACTGGCTCAGACTGATTCCACCGTGATAAGTGCTCATCGGATGTATGCATTTGCATGTTTGCGATACACGTAAAGTAACATTAATAATGATTTTTGTTATTATCAAGAATAATCTATCAGTCCGAACCTTGCATTGTATAATAAAAATAAAATCAGAGATCGAATCAAAAAACCTTGCTTGTGCGAACCTATTCAGTACTTCCATAGTTTTCATATCTGTGACCTGTGACTTCATTAAAAGAAAAATTCTGGATCAAGATGAGTAGGGAAATCGTTTGTAAATGTTTTGTTATGTAATAAAGCAAAGTGCAACTGTCAAAGAAAGTTGACTGTTTTCCAAACGGGTTTACTTAGGAAGCAGCTTAACTCAAACAAGTAAGAAAGCTCTTAAGTCCCATTTCATGAACCATGAAAATTAAAAAAAAAACACT
The DNA here is from genome assembly GCA_947578425.1 of Eugnorisma glareosa. NCBI lineage: Eukaryota > Metazoa > Arthropoda > Insecta > Lepidoptera > Noctuidae > Eugnorisma > Eugnorisma glareosa. Next base: position 28,959,080 of record OX387957.1, read on the forward strand.
ATTGCACTTTAAACTCAGTCCAGTCTTGTGCGCCATTATTGAAGCAAGAATAACCAGAATAGGAAATAAAATAGTGGGAATGGATTTTTCCCATAAATAACACAATTTCATATCTGATTGTATTTTATAATGGGATTAAAAGATAAAGCTTTTCTTGAGGTGGATTTATATCGTCATAAATCCTGGAAATTCAACAAAGCGACTTCCTTTTATAATTGATGTCTTTATTAAATGCACATCATTATCTTAATCGTAGTATCGCAGCAAGTTGAAACAAAGGTTGCGTATTCAATGTGAATATAGACAACATAAATACTATAAGTAGTTAAGTGATGATCAATATCTTCTTATATATAAAAATCTCGTGTCACGGTGTTTGTTGTCGCACTCCTCCGGATCGGCTCGACCGATTTTATGAATTTTTGTGAAATATACTTTACGACCTATTTACATTACATATCTACATTATCTACCTATCTACATTTCATGTATATATGGTAGGTATGAGAATAGGTCGTAAAGTATATTTCACACCGCTAGGTTGTGAAATTCTAAATTAACGCGAACGAAGCCGCGGGCAAAAACTAGTCTTACAATAAAACTTGGAGTAGTCTTTTTCAATCTGTTCTTTCATAAAATCTGGTATTACTGTAGATTCCGCAAACTAGATAATGGTCTTATTGAAACAACATAACAATAAAAATCAAGATTTGAAAGAGCTAATATCGGAGATGAGTGGAGTTTCTGGAAATATCTAAATTAGTTAAAGAAAAATAGCTGTGAAATCTGAGCGAGACAGGTTATAGCCAATTAGCCACTGCCGATGCGCAATATCCACAATGTTGTTTCTAGAAGCCTAGCTTTATACAAGAGAGCCCACAGGAAATCCGGTTTCAAACTCAATTATAGTTAGAATAATTATTAACACTATATTTCAATGTATCACTATGTCTAAGATATGGAAGAGCGGAGGCTCCTAACACAGGCATTGTTTGTCTAGAAGTAGGCTCGCGACACATTGTATATGAAGCTTTTTGTGAAAATAAAAATATTTTTAATTTTTTTTTTCATTTTCATTTTTCACATGTAGAACATTTCAAACAGATGTCAGCGCATGTGATAGTGACAGACGGATGTGACCACAAAGCTCAAAGATAAGCCTCTTTGTTCTCACACAAACAAAATTGTCAATTTCAGACAGGGTACAGTATTTTAGTTCGAATTGACAGTGACCATTGATACAAACTTATCAGTATTGCTCAGTCATTGAGCCGTGACAGTCAGATTTGGCTTCAGTCGGTTCATGTTTGTAACAATGTTCCAAAGAGACTACGCTGAGAATCACCGAATCCCTAATTACCGCGAAAGCATTTGTTTTTACAAATGTCTGAACTCAAGACTAACATAAAATTAAATCGATCTCATAAATGCATAAACTTCTAAGCATTTTGAACCTTCTCGTGGCTAATTAAGGTAGACAGCTGTGTCGCAGACGACCAGTCGCACCGATATTAATTAATATCTTATATGCAACATAGACGCTAAAGACTCCTTCACATTGTTACGACTTTCCGTTAGATAGTCGCGTCGACTCGCGAGTAGTCGTTGTTTAATGCGAAGGACCTCGTTAGCACGTACGCGCAACGTAAATTCCATTAATTCGAATGATTTTAAAATACAAAATATTTGTTCCGGACTTGATATTTATTATTTACTTCGTTTAAGATTGAATTCTTTTCTATAAGGACCCATTATAATAGGTGGACACATTTTAACATAGCTTTCGGTACGTCTAACCAATGATATCCAAGCCAAAGAAGCACTGATTAAAGTGATTTTATTTTGACCTAAATTAATAAATTGCGGCGGCACTCTAGCTAGAATAAATACATCCATTAGGTCAAAATAAAATCACTTTAATCAGTTTTTTTTTTTTGCTTTTGTCCACCTATTTTAATGGGATATTATTTAAGTGATACTAATTGAGCTTGTGGGAAAAAAAATGACTAAAATTTTATAAGAAATTTCGTCGTTCAGATTTTCATACTGTTGTACCGATATTATTACGTACATTCAACTTGATATATTCCTGCGTTCACCTCTGAACTATTATTATAAAATTTTGACGACTAAAGATTAAATTTGCAAAGTCGTGTCGTAAAATCGCGTCGCGCCTGTTTGTCTGGACCCTAAGAAGGGCAAGAGCAAAGACGACTTTATTACAAGTTGCAGGTACGGGCGCGAGCGACAATGTTACGGATGCTTATAAACAGTGAAATATTAACTGCGATCTTGATGTTCAAAATAGCATCACGCTTCGACGCGCGAATTTCAGACGGCACCCTTAGGTAGCTATGTGCTCTGTCACTATTAATAGCAGGAGTCTGATTGTTTGCTGTTCCTTGCAATTCCTTGCTAAAGTAATCTCGTAGGTATCTCAGCATTTGGTATACGAAAGTAGATCTTATTGCGCTACTGAAAACACGAAATATTTGCTGAACGTTAAAATTACATGCTAAGATGTAGGGTGTGTGAATACAATGATATTGTTGTCTAGTTCGAATCTTATTTTATGTAACGAAAAGTAAAAAAAAACAATAAAATCTATGTCATTAATAGTAGGTCACCTACTATTGTTTAGAAACCATTTGAAATTATTTTTCTCGTGTACTACTTACTAAATTGTTTTTGTTTTTTTTTTATGTCACTGTGACGCTGTTCTGGAAAGTTCGAACCCCACTCTCGTGATAACAAACAAAATATAATTTTATGAAAAGTGACTATTTCATTTGGAAGTAAATTGGCATTGATAGGAACTTCGATACATTTCAAACTTCATTGTTTTCTGCAGATGTGTTGGTCGCAGTTGGATGTCGTAGAAATTAACTGACGCACGGTTATGGTTACAATCTCGAAAATTGAGAGATTCATTTAAAAATACTGACTAAGTGCGAGTTAGACTGAATCCTCGGTGCGCTAACGCGGATTTCGAATAAGCTTTTAGGTATTTTGTTATTAAACTACATATTTTGGTTCACGGTTTTCAAATTGTTTCCTTTTTATGTGCTGTAAGACATTGTTTCTTGCTTCATGATTTTGTGAAATCGCTGAATATGCGACCTACACGGTCATAATTCATATATGTTGATCGCGTTGCCTTTGCAAGTTTGATTTTTTCACTGCTCCATGGAGTAGCAGAGCTAAGTATTTGATATTAATTTCAGCTTATTACCTCCACACGTTCTTGACAGTCGGATAGACAGACAGACGGACAACAAAGTGATCCTATAAGGGTTCTGTTTTTGCCAAAAGAGGTACGGAACACTAAAAAGATGGACATTTGTAAAGAAGTCAGCCTATTTTACTTATGAATCTTTCTTTTTCTCCTGCACATTTAGCCTTTGATAACTTTTAGAAAGCCTCCTTACGGAGTAAAATCTGGACTGCTCGTCAAAAATCCGGAATGTTCGATTGCATTTTACCTTGATTACTTCGGCTACGTGCGTTTAAACTAGTCAATTCCTGCAATGGTATGCTATAGACCGATGATGATGAGCCTCAACTCTAAACTCCAGGATCTACGGATTTATTAAATAAAGCGCCAGAATAATAATTAATGTACGTATCGAATTACGCGGAATGAGAAAGCATGGGGCAACCAATTAACTTATCATTCAGTAATGATAATTAGGTACACTTTTGTCAGACAATTTCTGTGATCGACTGATCTTACATGTTTGGAAAAACGTTTATTGTACGACACCTATCGGTATGTATAACTGTTATGGGTATTATATTACTCATTTTAATGAAAAATAGGCAAAGATATGTAGAAATAAAAAGAGTTAAATATTTTTGGGATTTCTATATCTTAAATAACTTGTAAGAATATTACTTACAAAGGTTCATCTTCATCATCAACCTAACAAAATATTGTGTTGTCCAATACAAACTTCCATGTCAAATATAAGTTTTGTTATATTTTTTGACAATAGTTTTCATGAAAATTACTACAGGCGTTGCATGAATTCTTATAAATATACAGTACATCTTCACCAGATTTTTTCAGCTTGGCTTTCTCCAGGAAACAAGAAATTTTATCTGTTGTACAGACTTTATTTTGCTGGCGCTCGACCAATCAAACTCATGGAATAATTGATTGAATATGTAGGTACCCAAAGAAGATAAGACAACTTTAGATTTTCTTTGTTATAGTAACCCTATTTTAAAAACTGTTGATTCGATAATATTTTATATTTTTCATAGTAATATTATCTTGAGCCCTCAAAACGTACACAAATAAACGATTAGAAGAAATACATCATAAGCTTCTTAATTTTATTCAATCTCCGTACCTTTAAAATTTAATTATATTTATCAAAACGTTTAAATAATATAAATATAATTTAGAAGTAATTGGACACAGCTTAAGTAGGTTTACTTAAAGGATATATTACTCTCAAAAGAGACAAATATTATTCTTATTTTAGTAAAAAAATCACAAAGCAAGTGGCGCGAATTAAATACTAATATAAAGTCCACAAAGATCTGGATTTTCAAGTAAGGAATGTTATAAAACAAAATATCGATTGATCTATTTTCAATACCTATGCCTTTATCAGGCTTAAACATAATAGGTAAGCCTTGTTCTCACTTTTGAGTCACTTCAAATTCAAAAGTAGTTTGCTCTTTAATAGTGTGTTGTTTTAAGAAAGGGAATCAATAGTCAATTAAATCTTCATTAGATTAACAAACGCTGTAACACTAAAGTCCTACGTGTTAAACTTGTGAGTTTTATGCCGTATCGTTTATACTGAAATATTTCTGTTTTGTAAGCGTTCCGTGTTTCAGCTGAAAATTCACGCGCCCGGTTTGTTTGTGAAACTATAAAATCTTCGCTTGTGTATTTTATGAACATCACGTCAGGCACATCAAGTTCGTTGTAAAAACAACGTGTCACGCAGAGGCGGCTTCGGCGATCGAAACAATACGTAATATCCTGTTGCCGTAGATAAACAATTTTACATGCTCAACAGCCAAACGAAAATAGAATCAGAAACTTTTAATTTGACAAGATAAATGGTATACCGATATATTTTGATGTAATCATACGCACATCTAGATTCTTGGCATGGAATAGTAAAAAATTCAACGAGCATTTCACTTCAATGAATTTTTATATAAACACAATATAAATGTTTACTACACAGACACGGATGTCTACGAATGCATAATCAATAAATTATGTAATGGTATCGGCGGTGACCGGAGCGCTATTTGTTTCATTTATCATCCCCTCCTGATGGATTACCCTCCCCGAGCAACGACGCGTGCGTCGAACAGTGAAACAAATTCAAAATAGAATTCGCAAACATTCGATATCGGGATATTTATAGTATCGAAAACCGGGTTTTTAGTCGGACACGAGGTGGTATTGTAATATGCACTCGTTGAACGCTGAACGGCTAAAAATAATCACGCAATAGGAATTCGAACGCACATTACCGGTAACCAATTCTAGATTAAAATTTGGGAATGAAATAACAGAATAGAATTTGCTTTTACAAATAAAACAATTTGCAGATCCATTTACAAATATCGCGCAGCAACTAAATATAAAAGTAGAAACAATTCGCTAAGGTTGCATTGAAAGTGAATCTTAAAACGTGTACTAACCTGGAGCGTGTATTGGCGGCGAGAAGGAAATCGGGACTGGCCCGTGGAGCGGCGGCGCTGCGGCGCGTGAGCAGCGTGGGCGAGACTATGTTTAACCGTGAGCCACACAGAAATATACTGACTTTTGTTCCGAAAGATTTCCTTGTCGGAAAACAACCAAGACAAACGGATGAAGCCGAGCGAAACGCGGATTTCCGAGGATGTGCAGCTCGCGCGTTTGGCATTTATATCGACTGAACATTCCAAATATATGCCATGATAAACATTGAAGCAAACATTCTATAAAAGGAATTCAGTCAGATTATCTATAAATACTCGAATTACATATCGTAATGAAGAGCTTACGTGGTTGTGACACATAAATTAAGTACGTAGTAGGTAGGTACATAGGTATGATATTGTTTTTAGTGGGCGTCGAGCTCATACAATGCCAGGTATGTTTTATGCTAGGCTTTTGTTTCAGACGTATATCCAATATTTTACGTCTTTCGCCAGGTCGTAAAACCATCTCATCGGTTTGCGCATAAAACTCTCCAACTCTCTATAACAATCGTATTTTTCGTAATCCAGCCACAAAGAGTTCATCTAAAACCATTACAATTCACTAGGTAAACTTCTACCTGGATCTCTTTCTGCCTACTTTTTCTCAGTTTTGTTTATTCAGAGGTACAGTCTGCCCTAGTTTTTTTTAAATTAGTAGCTATGTGAAACGGCCTGAAAGCTAACAAAACTTAATGCTTGATTTGTGGCAAGTTTACTGTTTAGTTGTTTACAATAACTTCAGAATTAACCCGCCGTCGATTTATCAGCCACTAAACGAAGAAATCCAATCTTATTCTTCCGATATTTAATCAACCCACGGCCCTGACATGCCGCTTTCTTGATACGGCTGCAAATCTAGTGCAATCTAGTTCAGTCTATTTGTAACATAAAGCAGTATTGTACCGATAATAATGGTAAGGTTCCCAACATGCATACCGGTATTGAAAGCCACGTTTCGAAGTCTCGAGCAGGGTAATCCCGTTCTTGGTGGCCGAGGTTAGGCGGACTGGTAAGACATATTCCCCAGTACGGCACGCACATTTCAAATAGTAACAAGATTAGGAAATGTCAGTGCATCTGGAATATCCCGGGAATAAAATATCGAACTTAGCTGTGGTACAGTCAGTCGGCGCGGCATGTAATCACTGATTTTGCTCGAATTTTGCAATATCTCTGTTTAAGTGGTAATTTCTGGCATATGAGAGTGAAGGGATGGCTTGCAGGGGTATGTACAGGTTACAGACTAATGTCCGTAACACAGTAGCGGATCACTTGGCAGCCGTTTTCAATGCCGCCATGTCTGCCTTATTGTTTCAGGAATAATAATAGTGTACGGAACGTCACGATGATTTCGAACGCCATTCCACAGCAAACAGTTGTCGTAAAATGAGGGTTTCATTCAAAAAAACTTTTTTGCCAAAAATAAAACCGACTTCAAAAAAAAACAATAAAAATAAAATAAAAAGAAAAACAAAAGTAACAAACCAAAACACAAAAAAGTGAAAAATAACTTTGATTGATTTGGTGTTTATGTCACCGGCTTCTGAAGCTATAGTTATTTTTCACTTTTTTGTGTTTTTGTTTGTTACTTTTGTTTTTCTTTTTTTTTATTGTGTTTTTTTTTGAAGTCGGTTTTATTTTTTGCAAAAAAGTTTTTATTTTTCCATTTTTAGTTGTTCGCCATGAATTTATTTTACATTATTAAATACGCGTCTAAATGACAACACTTCTTTTCTTAAAGTCGGCTAAAATTATTAATACTTCTAGTTTCTAGCACTCACTCTGTTGTCGCTAGATAAATCAACTATCGATATTAACAAATCGCAATAACTATACATTATTCTAGAACAAGAAATCACCTAACTCCTAACCGTTAAAGAGTTGTACCTTCCTTAATCAGCTCAGCATCATGAGATGAGGATGACCACACGCAATGTCTCAATAAGTTTAGAAAATATTTTTTACTAACATTTATGTCGTGGTTATTGTGTTGTGCATAAAATACTGGTATTCAACTGCATCTGGTAAGACTGGAAGCCGACCACAAAATAGTTGGGAAAATGATGCAGGTGATGAACAATACATGTCATGGTATTGGGCTTATCCCCAATAAAGGAAATCTGGGTGTATTGTACACATCTGCGTACCCCCTCAGAGCATACAGGCATGATGTTACGTCATGATGTTGTATAAACAATAAACATCCAAGCGATTGCAGTAATCACGACAGATTTGCCGTCTATTTTTGAAGAGTTCCATGGTATATCTCCGAAGATCAGCATCAGATCTTCACCATATTTAAATGTGACCACCTCAGAAGTATAAACATTCTAAAAAAAAAAATTTGAGAGTCGGTCCACAAATGGGGGAGAAATCAGGTAACATAAATAAAAAAAAAAAAAAAACATACACACGAACATATAACCTCCTCCTTTTTTGAAGTCGGTTAAAAAATTAAAACTGTCCTAATAGTTTAGAATGAACGACGTATTACAATATTTTTGTAGCATCAAACCTAGCTTTCGGACACCGCAATTATTTATGTATAAAGTTTTATAATAACTAGTTTATTACTTATTTGTATAATGGCTATGCTTATATCTGTTTAACTATTTAGATACAATAATAAAAAAACAAAACTAACCACAAGCTAAAAGACAGCGTCAAAAAATTCCTCAACGCTGTCAACTGGTTTGTGCTTAGCACAGATATAGATATACCTAGATAACGCAAAAGCACATATTTGCATGCTTTTTAAGTTTAACTAGCTCCTGCCCGCGGCTTCGCCCGCGCTTTGGTCAGAAATTATCCCACGGGCACGTTGTAAATATAACCTATGGCACTCGGGGATAATGTAGCTTCCTATTAGTGAAAGAATTTTCAAAATCAGTTAAGTAGATCCAGAGATTACCCCCTACATACAAACTTACAAATTTTATCTCTTTATAATATTTTTATGTTTAATGTGACTACTGTCGCAGCAAGCTAATTTCTTTAAAACACCAACTTTACTACTCAAGATCTTTATTTTAGACATATAAATAACAAAAACGTAGTCTATTATTTTGTATGATTTGTTTGTATAGTAACTATACAGGGTGTAACAGGACCCTTTACGAAGTCCTCAACCAAGCATTATGTACATCAAACTAAGTAAGTTTACGCAAAAATTATTGCCGGGAAACGACTTTTTTTTAGTGGTGAAAAATCACGTTTTACGGTAGGACTCAATGTAACGCACTCAAAACACTGTGCTGATGGATGGATTGAATAGTACGGGTGTCGTCGAGGTGTTTACAGTAAAAATCTTACGTTAAAAACATTTACATTTAAAAAAAAAAACTTGTGAAAACGTCGGAACTTTATTTTTTTAATTTAAGAGAATGCTGCCAGTCTCTTGGGAAAATGGAAAATATATCTATTATTGAGAATTAGTGATATCCACAGCAGCGATTTTCAACCAAAAAAATTGTTAAGGAAATTTTTTTAGAAGAAAAATGCACGTTATATTTGCGCCGGTAATTCTGCCGATAATTTTTTTTAGATGTGAACCATTGTATCAATGATTTATTTTTCCTTTAGCTTAGATTATGCAATATCAACAGGCTTACCTTAATTTAATTGAAAGCCTCGAGAGGTGGACATGAGCGCTAAATGGATTCTGAGAATAGCCCCAAGTGTTTCGGACTTAGTTGCATGCTCGGTACTATACTGTAATTCCAGCAGCGCATTGTAAAACCGGAATTCCAATACTTAGTTTTACTTTAAAAAAATATTTTTTTAAGTATGATTGACTTGAGTACTTTACATTTGGGTTATCTGAAGATCATTCGGTTCAACGGCTCGGTAGAGTATAATAAGTGGAGATGCGACTTTTAAATGCCTCATACCTAGACATCGGATTATATGCATTTGAAAATGCATAAACAGCATTCTGAGCGCCATAGTCGGGAGGCATGACAGCCCGTTTGTGAGGTCACAGTCACCTATACACTGTCTGTGTTTTAAGTTGAGTACTAACATAGGTTAAGAATATTGTTACTAACCCAATGCGACTTGGTTATATAAATAAATGAAATGATTATTATAAAACGCAATTTTTAGTTTAAAAGTTAAATGTGCTAGGCACGCTGCATTACGCTGTTCTACTTAAATACCCGGGTCTTAAACGGATAAAGAAAATTAAGGAATAATATCAACGACGACATCCGAAGCCTCAGGCGGGCTTCGGCCGTCGTCGTTGATACTTCATCACCAGTAACCAGTCAGTTGACGTAGAGAATTATTTTCAGCCCGTAATTCTAGAAAATCTAGAAAAATATTGAATTTTTTTTTAGTATATATTTATTTATTTACACTAATCAAGTATTACATTTATTAATTAAAATAACCTAAAGTAAATAACCTAGCAACAAACTTAAAAAATGGCGTCAAAAAACTCCTCCTCAACGCTGTCAACTGGTAATGTACCCAAGAGACTGGCGGCGTTGCCACGTTGTATGGCAACGCTAAGCCTTTGGCCAAGGTAAAAGCCAGCCCTTGGGTCACGGGAAGTGTCAACTAAACGCTTAGAAATATCCTTGAAAAGGCTGTGAGCGCTCGGACCCCACGGTCCTAGAATTTCAACCCCAAACGGCTCGAAAATATAGTTACCAATGAGGTTACTATATTTACGCCGCTTGAGGTTCTCTGCAGCCGCAGCGGCAGCCCCAGCACAGCACGATGAGCTAGGAAGATGGGATGGCGCAAGAGTATCGACACATGTTGCGTCCCACACTAAAGGCCTACCCATCTTCCATGGAAACAAAGACATCCGTCTGGTCTCTTGCCATCGTCGCGTGCCAAGCCATTGGGTTCTAATATAAAAATATTAAATTGTGTATTTTCACAAGAATTATAACTGTTTTTTTTTGGAAATGGCATCTCAAGTGGCGGACCTGTCATACAAGCCGAAAAGTCCGGCTTGCCTTACAATCAAACTCAACAAATAAAAATAAAAAAACATTCTTTAGGGGTTTCGGCCGGTGCTAACGCTTTTTTTTCACACCCTCTGGCTTGAATCTGGCTTCTGACCTCTCACTTTCTCCTAGCAAATTTTTAATACATCTGTAGGTACTTATTTGGAGATATTGTACTGAATTCATTGTGGTAATTGGGCTCGATTTCAATTAAAGGGAGCGGGCACGCCACTGCATCTTGCATGTCAACCTATGAGGCTGGCGTTTGTCGTCTCTTAACCGGAATATCTTGTGGATGCCTTGAGTGTAAGGCCTCCAGCCAGCGGCATAAACTTATAAACTAAACGACCGGCTGCTAAGGGCACCCCCTATGGGGTACGAGCCTCGGCGTAGGGCGTTGCTGGGGAGGGCAACAAGGGGACAGGCTGGATCTGAGTGAGATTATTTAGGGGCTAATTTAAAACTACTGGCTCAGCATTGCGGGCTGGCTAAAGCAAGGGTCGGGGCGGGATTGGAGTGGGACGTCGCGACGGACGGCGAGATCGGAATGACGGTGGTTTGTGTCTGTGTTTCTTTAAAGTGCCAGTTTCCCTACTTCTTTCCTGGAGGAGGGTGATAGGGTCGTCGGGGGTGATTAGGGCATGCCGTGGTTGGCGAGTCATACTGATACGCGATGGGTTGTATCGGGCGGCCGATGCGCTCACGGGGTTTCTATAGTCGAAGAAACGCTTGGCAAGACGTTTCTTGAATTGTTGGACGGTAGGCAATTTGAGGTATAAATACCAAAAATCGAATCTTGGGACAATAATAGCTTATGTAAAACGGCGAGCTTAACCCAGAATTGGGTTTTTCTGACGGAAAATTTAACATCCATTGCGAGATTTGCAGAAGAGGATATACCTATGTGCATAAACAGTAGGTACATTTAAAAACTTAAATTTACTTATTTTATAAACCAAACTAAACTAATACATACAATGTACATAATGCACACAATACATAATAATTAATAATTGTGTAAATATTATATTAAATGTGTAGTTTTGTAAGATAATATTGTAAATAATTATTTAAGTAATATTTGACTATGAATTCAATAAACAGAAGCTTAGAGAATAACAAATTTATTATTTTAATAACCTTTCGTAGATCCGAAAGCCGCTGTTTGCAATTTGAGGAATCGTTTGCAAAAACTCAGAAACATTGAACATGAAGGTTTGTTCGTACCTGGTGGCCTACCATGACGTCTTAAAGCAGGAGTAGTTCCAGTGTGAGAAAGAGATGGCGCTAGACGACCTGCATAGCTCTGTTTCTTTTCCACACTGGAATTACTCCTGTAGTAACCCGACCCCCCTGATCTATGACTTAACAATTTTATTTGTCCTGCAATGCAGAAAAATATTAGTACTTTTGAGTTTATTCGTTAAAAACAAAAACTTTCCTCTTTTAAATATTGTTATTTGCATTTCATTAATAGCTTTGGTAAAATAAACATTGTAAACTTGTGCGAATATTTCGACAGGCTTCCGTAAAATAAATAAATAAATAAATCTTTATTTTCAGACTACAGTCCGTAGTTTGTTAGTATTTTGAGCAAAAACGCCTGAATAAATTGAAATCTGCGCGAACGTTATTTACAGAGAAGGATTGCAAAATAATAATTAACAAACACAAATACACATCTCTTTGAATACGGTTTGCACTCTACACGATATTGAAATATTTTGTATTTCTGTTTATTCACTGTACTGCGTGCAGTGAAACGATTTGAGTGTATGAATCCATGTACTCGTAGTACTGGCGCAGGAAATTAAAACTCTTGCATTTGTTTGTGTTCTCGTCTATGTTCATTAGTTCATTACATTACAAAATATTCTCTTCATAAAGGTTTTGAAAGTACTGAATAGACTAGTTGAGTGGGTTTGTTTTAAGGTTTGGACCAGTTGCTGGCATGGAAAGTTACTTAAGCTCATTCTCCGTCACAGTTTGGTGTCCGCTCCCGCGTACGCAATATGTGCGTCCGGTGACCGAACTTAAGTATAAAGTGAAAGTTGAAAAATATGACAAAATCGGCTGTCGAAACTTACCTACATATTTATATTATGTCTACGTTTAAATAGCTACAATATACACAATGAGCAAACATTATCAAATACCTACTAGGCTCCTTACTCCTAAGAAAATGTTTTTTTTTAATTTCGCGTTTCCCCACATAATTTGAATTTCAGTTTTTTTTTTTAATTTTTTTATAGACATTTAAAGGTCGCCGCTTGAATTTTCAATAAAAACTCAAAATCTATATTTGTTGGATTCTTTTATTTATAATTCAGGACATAATTATATTGTTGGTGTAATAAATTAAGATATTAAATAAAAATATGGATTCATTTATTTTTAAGATACAAGGGTTGACTTGTTAGTATTAGGGTACTTTTTCTTATACTCTTTCACCAACAAAAGCATATATTGCTTTCATTCTTCATTGGTTGTAATCAATTTTTATTAGATTCTTCTATTAAAGCAATACCGCGCTCAGCTATATCGTTAATTACTCGCAAAGAATGAGCGATATTTTTGGCAGCTATACAACGTGTTTTTTTTTGATATCCCATAACTCTAGGGTATGATTGAGGGCATATCAAAGAATCAACTGGCATATGAGTTATGTTCCAATCCTTCGTTATTTTTTTTTTTCATTTTTCATACAAAATAATTCGGCAAAGTCACGATTATTAATGTAAAACACCCTTACGTGAAATATGACAACGTTGCATTTTCTTAGCTTTAAATATGAATGATTGGTTTGAATAAAAATGAATTACCTACCTACATATTTTATTTTACTATTTATTTTACTACACTACTGCGAAGTTTGACAACCTCGCAAAAGTAAAGATTCGTCATACTGGTGACAATTTTTGACCTAATTTAATTATAATTGATGATATCTCCGAAACGATGCATTTTTGGACCACCTATTCTAGGAGTTTTAGTATTATTTTTACCTACAGAATATAACCCTAGAGTTATGGGATATAAAAAAAAACAGGTTGTATAATCAGTCATGTCTTCGTTCCAAGTTTGACAACTGGTCGAACCTTAGAGGTCGATCTTAAAAGGATCGTAAAAAAAAATTGAAAAATAAAAATGTTTATATTTAGATGTAAGTATTTAGTCAAATGACAAAGTGCTGCGAGGATAATTAAAAAATCGAAAAATAAGGACCACTCTAATACCTAGATAAATACACCAATACAAAAACAACCGGACTGTCAGAGGTTAATTAATTGATGAATGAAACCATAAGTCTTAACATCAGGGGTGCGTTTAAGTAAGCCGGCGAAATTTTCGCCGGATAAAAATTAAACTAGCGAGGGCTCGCTGAACGGAGACATCGGTCTAGATCAATGTTGACTGTCAAATTCAATTGACAGCTCTGCTTGAATATCATTCTGCCCCTTTCGTCTACAAGAATTTGCATCTTATGTAATCATAATTTCATCCATAATCCACAAATAAAATTCACGGAGACGATGATTAAGTACTCGATAAATATTCGTTTCTAGGGCGCGAATCTAGCAAATAAAACTACAGACAGCTCAATGTCAACGTCAATCTGACAGCAGAATAAAATTTAGCGAGCTGAAAAGGTCGCCAAAATTTATCCTAGTCAGGCGAAAACTTATACCAGCGGACGACCGTGAACGGGGCAGATTAAATTTTAGTCAGTTTAATTTTTCACCTCGCGGTGTGCTTGAACGGGGTGTTTGACGTTTAGTCAGTTTAAATTTTAAACTGGATATTCGACTTAAACGCACCCCAGTCCGTTAGAGCTTATAACAAGCATTTCAACGGACGGTTGGAAAGTTTCCACTAATTAGCGTAACTCAACGTTGCAAAATTCATACCAAAACTATAATTTTAGAGGGAGAATGTCAGTGAAGTATGTAAGTAGATTTAGTAATGTATCAACAGGGCTATAATCCCTAAAGCGTCAGCCCAAGGTATATAGTACATCCACATTTCACCAGTTATGTTTTAAAGGGAATAGGGCCTGCGAGGAATTTGAAAAATATGTATTTGAAGAAACTATTGCCGTCGCGCTGCGCCAAGCCTGCCCCCGTTGAGTGCGATAGGGACAGCTGCACCTCAGACCGATTATGATTAGACCGATTCCGTTTCGGATTCCCTTTTTCTCTCGTCGAAAACTGAGCCGATCCAATTATTTTTGAAAGAGTATTTATTGTTTGCGCCGATCCAATTATTTTTGAAAGAGTATTTATTGTTTGAATATTTATTATTTTTGAAAGAGTATTTATTGGTTGTGCTGATTATTTTTTTACGATTTCCATAGTGGTCCCATAGAGAAAGTTGTTCAGTTTGATGGTCCGTACCACAGTATTCCATTTGATTATACCCTTTCTGTTACACGCTGTATAGTGTAACAACAATCACTTACAGGTAAACTCTGTATGCACTCAAAACATTGTCGCCGTCGAAGTCGTAGTATAGTCTAGGTTCCTTTTATTGTGTTAATTTTTTTTTGAATTTGCATGTAGTCCTCTACCCAAGGCCGTAAAAATGGGGCAATTTTGATATTTTTGGATGGGCATATTTTGTTCACTTATAAGTTGCTGAAAAAAAAGGAAATAACAGGGACTTGTCTACAGTATAAGACATAGATTTTATGAATAAAATGGTTGCCTTAGAGGCATTATTCAGGAAGAAAAAGGGGAATACATTTGTATCTAAGCTCCAGTTCCCTCTTAAGTCCCGTAAGTATAAAAGAGGGCTAGCGTATTCCCACAACTGGGCAGGATATGCCCTGGAGTGAAATTATAAAAAAAAAACAAAAACACTGTCCGACCTACAGAGCTACTGTGTAGGTATCTCTGTTGACAGTTCATAGTGATCATCACTTAGCGAGTTTTGATATACATTGACTGTTCTTGTTGGTTTCAACTGACGCTACCCGTGCAGAACTGTCATTGTATATCAAAACTCGTAACTATGAACTGCCAACAGAGATACGCAATTACCCTGCTGGGAATCGAAAATGCGATTAAAACATAGTGGTCTAGTGACGAATGAGGTCGTCAATCAGATATTGTTGAAATTCAAGGTACTAATCCGACTAACAATTTCTACTCCGATTTGCGGAGGGTGGGGTCTATAATCAAAATCAAAGCATTTATTTCAAGTAGGCCAGTTACAGGCACTTTTGAACTGTCGAAACAAAGATAACAATGAAATGTAGCTACAGTCCCAGTCACAAGGCATAAAAACTGTGAAAGTACTGTAGTTGCCCATTCTCTAGCGTAGATCTCTATGGAGAAGAACGGGCAAGAAACTCCATGGACACTCTTTTAAATCAGCATATTGTTACAAAACCTTGGTTACATCATTCATATTGTGATGGTACATTATGTGAGAACGATGTAGCAAGATGTGCACGTTAAAAGTGTCCATAGTAAAAACAAAAAAGAAAATTAAAAAAAAAAAAATATTCAAATAAGCCGTGGCAACTAAGAGATGACCAGTCACAACTGACAGCGCCCGTTCACGAACATGACGCATGGATCAGCACCATTTAACTCAACCATTTTGAAGGGAACTAAATGATCCGACACACGCGCCACCATCAGCGAGACATTGAGTGAGCATGACATACTCTCAACCGCCAGGGCACATTCAAGTCGAGAAAGGACGTAGGTTTCCAGTGAACGATAGCTCTTTAGTACATAGCACTCACACACTATAGGCTTTATATAATACTAAAGAGATTGAATCTATACAATGCAAAGATAGTTGTACAATCTTCAGCAGCTCCAACAATACTATTTAATGTTATCAATTTATGCGTCCCTGTCCTTGTGGAGCACGACCGGCATTGAGCCAAGCATTTTTGTCAGCGATATAATCGTCCAACTTGTAATATGCTCGCTTACATAGTGTGCGTTTAATGCATGTTTTAAAATTCGTCTTATTGAGTTCAAGAATACTTTGTGGAATTATCTTATAACATCTCAAACAGTACCCCATGAAAGATGAATCTACTTTAGCGAGTCTGAAGCCTGGCTGAACTAATTGGTCCCTATTTCTAGTACTGTAGCTGTGTCTGTCACCTCTTTTACTAAAAAGATGCAGATTTTTTCTTACGTACATTACGTTTTCGTAGATGTGATCCTGTACTGAATTCATGGTAACTGGTAACTCGTTGATATCCATTCAACCACGTATTTGACTTACTAATTTTAAAAACATTCATACTATTTTTTCATAATTAATTATTAAATGGGGTGAATACTAAAGTCTGCTTAGGGATCGTTTGGTAGGGCCATACTCACATAATTGGATCAACACGACGTCCCAAATAATAATTAGTTGGTGAAATATGCACAACGTTATTAAAGGTCTGCTTTATTTGCCGTGCTATTATTACTATTCTTAATTATTCATAATGGTTCAGAAGGGGACGAATTCATGGGGTGATAAGGCAGGTTTTTAATTTTTGTTTTCATCTATTACGTAGGTAGGTATGACGAATATTATTTTTTAATGTTCTTTTGCATAATAAAGCTATCATAAAAGGTATTTTATTATTATTATCTATATCTACTATGTACATTATATACAGACTAAAAATAGAACTAAAATAATGCTAAAAAGAAGACTAAAACGAAGTTCCTACATATATACAACGACGACACTACCTAAGACACTACTCCTCCCCATCGATGTCATAAAAGGTTGAAAAAAAAAAACTTACTTTTTGTACTTACTGTTATCTTTGGTTTTTAGATTTAGTTAAGACTTTTTACTTAGGTGTTCTAACTGGGATTTTTACTAACCTTCGCTCCATACGAGTATGCTTTTAATGTTTAACATCATCAGATCAACCCGAAATCATCCACTGCTGGATATAGCCTTCCCCTTTCTTCTGCTACACTTCCCGGTTCTTCAGGTCCAGAATCCAGGTCATACACTACATGTGTGCCGAATTCCAAATCTACCTGAATCCGTTCAGTAGTTTTTGCTTGAAAAAATACAAAAAGTCCATCCACCCTTTCTCACAAACTTTTGCATTTAAAATACAAAAAGTCCCTCCACCCTTTCTCACAAACTTTTGCATTTAAAATACAAAAAGTCCCTCCACCCTTTCTCACAAACTTTTGCATTTAAAATACAAAAAGTCCCTCCACCCTTTCTCACAAACTTTTGCATTTAAAATACAAAAAGTCCCTCCACCCTTTCTCACAAACTTTTGCATTTAAAATACAAAAAGTCCCTCCACCCTTTCTCACAAACTTTTGCATTTAAAATACAAAAAGTCCCTCCACCCTTTCTCACAAACTTTTGCATTTAAAATTACATAACATCACGCCTGCAATCCCGAAGGGCTAGGCAGAGGTGTGTCTAATTAGTACACCCACATTTCGCCAGTTATGTTAAAGTCTATGTAATAGGGGGCGAGCCTATTGCCATCAACCGGGCACAGATCCAGACTGCTATTGAGAAATTCCTGATGGTAAAACCCAATATCACTTTGCCCGACCCGGAAATCGAACTCAGGATCTCTTGCTCAGTAGTCGCACTTATGACTACTAGACCAACGAGGAAATAGTAGTTAGTAGTAGGTGGTACAAAACCGCCAATTAGAAGTACAGTTTAAAATTGACGTCTCACTAAAACGATCACGTTATTTCAACTTAAATACTAAAATATAATGCATAAATACACCCACGCGGTATACTGGTACCTAATCCTATCCTACCAGATACTGCAATATTAATATCATAAGCTTCTTTAGCGAACAGCAATTCTGTAATGTACAATGTATCTTGCTCGTGATTTCCCAGAAACAACCTCGGACTGCTAATAGTCCTCATGTCGGTTTAAATACGACCAAACGCTAGACGTATCAGCAGAGTATTCCGTACAATATTGCAGAGCGGTACGTCCCACCTTCTCTGAGATGACCTGTTGTTGGGCAAATCCGTATTAGGACAAGCTATTTTCCAAGCGTTCAAAGCATTGGTCAAAAACGGTATCTCAAAATCAACCAGTGAGGGAGACAGAATGGTCCTGGTTAATTTTTTGAGTTTAAATTCATTATAATTAGGTATAATATTTAGTTATACTAACAGTTTTATGCTATTGGTGCGATGAGCAACATTTAGCCAGCAACCGTAAAAGTTGATCAATAAGTCTTACACAGAAGCTCAAAATCGCTCAGCAGCCTATGGAGAGGGCTATGCTCGGCGTTTCTCTACATGATAGAATCAGAAATGAAGGACGTCCGTAGACGAACTAAGGTCATCGACATAGCCCAGCGGATAAGCAAGCTGAAGTGGCAATGGGCAGGCCACATAGCGCGAAGATCGGACGGCCGATGGGGCAAACAGATACTGGAGTGGAGACCACGCATTGGAAAGCGCAGCGTGGGACGGCCACCTGCCAGATGGATCGACGACCTTGCTAAAGCTGCAGGGAGTCGCTGGATGCAGGTGGCATTAGACTGAACACGTCGGAAATCGATTGGGGAGGCCTATGTTCAGCAGTGGACAACAACGGGTTGAAATGATGATGATGATGAATCGTAAAACTTAGAAAAAGTTACCGTGTTGCAAAATGTTGCTCTACAAAAACTAAATTCGGTATGGATGCACCAAAAGTAAAAACTTTTGAAAACACCTGACTCTCATGGGTGAGTGGGATGATTTTTTTAACAAGCTCCTTGCGTCCCCTCGTATTAGTTATTGTGAGAGTGCAATCCCAACCCTAGAAATATTATTTGAATACACACTTCGCGCGAGTACCCTCGTTTTACTCGTCTATCCATAATATTGGCCCAGTCTATCTTACGGCCCGGTTTCACAAAATTAGAAATTTTAGGTAACGTTTCGTTTCCATAGATCCACCTAAAGGTGTAGGTCAAACGGATTTAACTAGTATACTAACACGGTCAGAGTTGCTTTTAGATCTGTCAGACCTCTTCAAAATCCGTGTAGTGAATGGCTGAAATGGCCAAAGCACCTTTCTGGTTTTCTTTCTTTTCGTATTATGGCACTGGTTCATCTGTTAATCGTTTAGTGAGGCAGATTGATCTCTCATAATGCTATCAACGGTATCAGAAAAGTTTCAGTTGATTAAAGATTTCTCACAATCAGCAGTATACGGTTTACGAATAAGAGCAATTATTTCGTTTCGTAAGAAGCGCTTTGGCGGATGACCCAAAGAGTTTCGACTCTTTTCTACTGTTTCTACTTAAACCAAGGAGTGACACTAAATAGTAGAATACATAAACGAGTGATATTGCGCGTCTTCATGACATGCACTGACAGAAAAACAAAAGTTTCACTTCACAATCTACTAGAATTGTAAGTTTGTAATGAATAAACTCGAAAACTTCTAGACCGATTCCAAAAGTTCTTTCACCATTAGAATGCTACATTATTCCGGTATAACATAGGCTATATATATTTTTTTTTATGTCCACCCGTGCGAAGCCGGGACGGGCCGCTAGTGTATAATATAGGCGTCTTCGCATATTCGAGCTGTGGAAATAAACATAAAAAATAAAATTCAAATTGGTTGTGAAACATAGCGTTGTCAACCATAGCGCCATCTCCGGTAAACTGTAGAACAAATAACTGTATAAAATTCAGTTTTCGTGTCCGTCCGCATGTAAAGATACCTAAATACCTATGTAATGGGTGATTCTTTTGGAGGTACTTTTTTGTATTTGGTTTTTTTCACATAGGAAGCCTGAATCGTGTTTACCTATCAAGGTTTTTTTGTTCAGTATAGTTTTATATATACATTTTATCATGGAACGAAGTCTTGCCATCCTGGCACAGCGTCTACAAATTATTCAGCTGCAAGTAGAACGAAAATCAGCGTTCTTCGAGGAGTGAGTTTCGTGCACTTAGAGCAACTTATGGTCAACATAATCGGCCCACCGAACGCAAGATTCGATATACCATCGAAAAGTTTGAAAGCCTGCTTACCACACAGTATATGAAACCAACCTTTATTGCCAGAACAAATTCGGTAAACAGTTAATTTCGCGCTTCGGATGCACCGGGCATTGGCCGCCTAGATGCTGTGACATCACACCCGTAGGCTTTTTCCTTTGAAGCTATATAAAGTCTAAAGTCTATATGGATAAGCCACGTAAGATTGAGCAATTGGAAGTCGACATTACTCGCATAATTCGCCAAATATCACTCGACAGCTCGGATTTGTCATAGAAAATTGGAACTTCAGAATGAACCATGTAAACTGCAGTTAAGCATATTTGCAAGACACAATACTTTAAAAAATAAATGCCAAGAATGGTGCTTTTGTACGATAGTAAATATAAAACTTTGACCGAGTGGTGGCCAAGGTTAGGCCATAGAAACCAGGGCCGTCCTAAAGCTCGTTAGGTCGACGACATCGTCAAAGTCGCGGGAAACACCTGGATAAGGGACGCACGGAACCGCACCCAGCAGTGGGTGATTCCGGGCTGATATGATGATGAAACATAAAACGTTTTTTTTTAAGTTTCTCCAAATGAGTCACCCGTCATGTACAAAAGAATCAATACTATAATAATTTTTTTTTTTAGTCCGTACCTTTTAGTTACGGAGATATTGGGGGTCTAAGTATCAACTGTGCCACATGTTAAAAAAACTTTCTAGTGCTAGAACTTTACTTTGAACACCTCCACAACCCCTATACTATTCAATTCACCCATCGGCACAATGTTTTGAGTGCGTTACATTGAGTCCTAATCCTGAAAAAACGTAACGTTTCACCCCAAAAAAAAAAACTTGTTTCCCAGCAATATTTTTTACAAAAATGCTTGAAATGAATGAATGTCTTGCTATGAATGCTTGTTTGACGGCTTTGTGAACGGTCCGTCTACAACTTGTATTTAATATTTAAACTAAAGAATAAAATAAAATATGTACCTACATATGGAAAAGAAGAAAAGCATTAAAGGACGTCAAAAAATTCGCTGACATCACTGTCAACAGGAATAGTGCCCAGAAAGCTGGCAGCATTGCCACGTTGCATGGAAATGCTGATTCTTTGACCAAAAAATAGGCCAGACCTCTGGTCACGGGAAGAGGCAACCAACCGCTAAATAATCAACAAAACATTAGGTTACATTTAAACGTTATAATAATCTACGCCACACACCCAATTACTAATCATTATGTGTGTGAAAGGAGTGATAGACTACAGGACTACAGAACTATAGCCTCAGGATAGTCTGCAGTCCTGACACTTTCATAACCAATGAGATAATAAAAACAACTTCTTTCCTTCACATGCAATCTGGATGAAATAAATAAAATACTATGCTAAATACATTTTTGTTTAAATGTGGCCATGGTATCACTACCACGGCCACACTGATTAAAAAAATGAATTTGTACACGAATCTTTTGGAGCGTGGTTTTAATCGGAACTAACGCGTGGCACGGTTAAGGAAAAAGTTTTGTTGATTGGCAACTGGTTGCGTACAAAGAATAAACAATGTTAATTCGCAACTGGTTGCGAATCACAGTAGCGAAAACGGCCGGAGGGCCATTTTATTGAATAGACAAGATACGCAACTATGGCAAGTAATATCTAAAAATTGGCCGTCGGCACAAGTTAACAGGTATGCATACGTTCATAGTACGTACTAACACTACTTGATGCCACACATTTTGTTCATGAGAAAATAAGTAAGGTCTGGCGGCCCTGGGATCTTGGACTATTACACTTTTACTAAGACATCTGTGCAGGCGACAAATACAGAACTAAAATAAATGTACCAAGTTTGACATATCGATGCCAAATAATAATGTTAGAGCCGCCAATACCATAGAGTATGTAATGGCCAATACAGCTCCTTTCTGCCAAAGTGTAAAACGTCAAACGAACAACAAAAGAACCATGCACCCTCCATGCAGCACTGTAATATGGAATCAATAATATTTGAATGTCTGTAAGGAATAGCAAAATCAACGTCAAACAACTTATCACATATTGAGTTAATGTTATTTTGCTTTTTACCTATCAAATATTTGTAAAAGTTATGCTTTGTTTTTTGTAGTAGTATTTAAAATTTGCTGGCCATGCCTATTATTGATCGAATGAAAGGGTTACCCAAGGATTTGTATTCAGCTGAAGGGCTGATGTACCAAGACTGGAACGCTATAACCCCGTGCCAGCGATCATGCGCCACACGACTTGGTCTGGAGATACAACGAGAGCAGGAAGATTACATGTTTAAGCATCCCGAGGTAACATTCGGCCAATTTTGCAGGCGCTTTTTAAAGTGAATACACACACTATCACGCTCTTCGGCCTCGTTGGGTACACAGCGACACATTTCACCGGTTATGTTTTAAACATACCGGCGTGACCGAAAACGGTTATGAAGACTATGGGTTCAACACAAGTAATATTAATATAGTCCTCCTGACCGTTTTCGGTCACGGCGGCCAATCTCAACGCAGACTAACCATCGGCACGGGAGATATTATAGTGCACAAGTGTGTGCGCTGACACAGGTGCACTCTCTGTTCCTTTACTCTCATGGTCCGATGGGACGGCAATCCGACACGACCAGAGAGAGATCAAGCGCAGGACCAACGGCTTCTTTCCGAGGCACGGGGGTATCATACCGCCAACTTCCAAACTCCGGGCTACTACTGAGAAATTTCTAATGGAAAAACTCAATAGCACTTTTTTCCTGACCCGGGAATCGAACCCAGGACCCAACGCTCAGCAGTCGCGCTTGCTACCACGAGACCAACGGGGTAGTCAATGTATTAATAACAAGCCTATGGCCAAGCCAAGCCATGGAGCGGACTTAAATTAGGCTCAAGATTGCTGAGTTTAGAGAACTCATAATGGAAAGCCAAATAACATTTTGCACGACCGACCTGAGAATCGAATGTAACCCTGGCAGAATCTATGCTCACTGATAGCAGTCGCACTTACGGCCAGTACCAACGAGGTCATCATCTGCCTAGCCTTTTTCCCAACTTTGTTGGGGTCGGCTTCCAGTCTAACCGGATGCAGCTGAATACCAGTATTTTACATGGAGCGACTGCCTATCTGACCTCCACAACCCAGTTAGTACTGGGTAATACGATACCCGTCGGTAAGACTGGTTGTCGGACTTTTTGGGTAACTGACTACCTGTAACGACTATCAAAGATCTACAAATGACAGCCGGGACCAACAGCTTAACGTGCTTTCCGAGGCACGGAGGAAACTCGGTATGTAATGGGCGGTCACCCATCCACCGACCAACCTAGGCAAGCACGGCTTAACCTAAAGATCGACTCGAGCGGCTGTTATTATTTTTCCACGAGCTCCTCCAGTACCAACGAGGTAGTCTCTCAAATAAGTTAGTTTCATTTATAATTGTATTGTGTCAACTTTGAACAGTATTCATTGTTAGACTGTACTTTCAAAGCCAAGCTAGCAACGGAAGCGGTACCACCGCGGCAGAAGTGAGAGATCCAACTGAACAATATTGTATGGGCTGACCTCGAAACTATCCAGGGCGGAATATTAGCACAGGAGACTCAACTGTTGTCTTTGTTTTAACTACTCCACAATTTTGTTTTAATAGTCTATTTTAGTATTTTGAATAATTTCGAATCTCTTATGAACTGACGAACGATTACCTTGTTTGACTAGTTGCTACAGACACGCCTGCTGATCTTGAGGTTCTGGTTCAAAAGTGTCACTAGGTTTTTCCATCACGAATCAGTAGTATACCAAACATGTGATCGTTTGGACGTTATGCAGCGCAATAGGCGGTTTTCGGTCATGGTGGCCAACCTCAGCAGGGACTAGCCACTGAAATAGTGCACAAGTGCGTGCAAAAACGCAGAAGGACACTCTTTGCCATTACTGGATGGCACGTCAAACCGACACGACCAGAGAGAGTTCAGGCGCGGGACCCACAGCTTAACTTGCTTTCCGAGGCACGGAGGTACCGGCTACTCACCCACAATTTTCGGCAACCCCAATAACATTTTGCTCGAAGCCCGACTGACTGAAATATGGATAAGCTCCTTGACATTGTTATTTAAACAGAAAACCAACTTTACAGCAAAAACTCTCTAATAAACGGGACTTGATTACATGCGTGATGTAATATTCTACAGTATGCTATCTAAATAGTAATAATAAAGTTTTCTGTATATATAGATCTTAGCAATGCTCAAAATATTCATTGCCAATAAGACACGAAGAGGAAACAGAAAGGATTTGATGATGGAAGCTGCTCTCCATTTCACAAGACCTGCTGAAGAACTTGACGCTGAAATTAGAACCTTTCTAGAATCTCCGAAGGAAGGACCTTACGTTAATATGGTCTGTAAATTATTATTACGATACGCTTTAAGTTATAATGTTATTTCCTTCAAGACTAACAATCAAACAACATTTTTATTGCAGGACGATAGAAAGTTTTACGATGACAGTGATGCAAATTTCTTGAGTGACATACAGAAAATCATCGTAAAGCATTATCCACCAGTACCTAAGACCTTCCTGACGCCTCCAATTAGTGCTCTGAATACTCCATCTTCTTCGTTCCTTTCAATTCAAACTTCAGAATTTACTTTGCCAACTCCAGGTAAATGTTACCTTCTATCTAACAGCATTTTTCAGAAATGTATGGTAATTTTTAGGGAAAAAATGCGACCATCATAATGAACAACTTTCTTCACGAGACCAGCGGCGGCGTCGTAAACGCGAAAAAATAATCAGCTGCCCCGTACGAAATTTCAACACGTATTTGATCCAAATATTACGTTTATATCCCACGGGATTAAAGCGTTATTGTAAATACGATAAATATATATATATATATATATATATATATACGATAAATAGATATATAAAGGGTGTAACAAGACAGTTAACGAAACTGAAAGGCACTTGTTGCCCTCGTCATTGCAATCATTTTTTTGTTCTAGACCATACCTGGGAACCTTCTAGTTACGGAGATGTTGGGGGTCATGGTTCCAACTTTATCAAAAGTTTTATTTAAACTCAGGTTTTGAATGTTAGCCACGACCCCCATACTATTCAATCCATCCATCAGCACAATGTTTTGAGTACGTTACATTGAGTCCTACCGTAAAATGGGATTTTTCACTCCAAAAAAGAAGTCGTTTCCCAGCAATATTTTTTCCGTAAAGTTACTTAGTTTGATGTACAAAATGCTTGGTTGACGGCTTCGTTAAGGGTCTTCTTACACCCTGTATTAAAGCCTCCTTAATAATTAAATTATTAACTTGCGCGTGGCAATACGGTTTTTGTTAAAACTAATATCGATGTAAACACGAAAACTTATTTGAAAATCTTTCTTTCAGAGCCCATCCCAACTCCTGAACCAACCATATCACAAATATTCTACAAGTTGGTCTCTAACACCGTGGATAAAGCGATCTATGTCAAAGTGGATGAAAATTCTCTCCTTTATGACACTGCCTATGTGGAACTGATGAAGGCAGTCGAAGAAGCCATGGAGATTCCCGTCATAAACATACGACTTGATATAGCAGACCTCTTTTATAAAGCTTACCGCATGTTTGAAGTAAACATCATGGAAAAAGAAGCATACGGTAATACCTGAATTTTCTTTTTTATGGCACTTATATTACCTATTTTAATGCGCCTAATTAGGCGTAGGTAACTGGGACACACTTTTCAAGGTCAAAATTATTGTTACTTTGGCTGATATGATGTAAACATTTACCAAAAAAATTAGCCTGTCTTTCAGTGTTCTAAATTATGAAATTATCGTCTTACGGCAATTCATACAAACTTTAAACTCGTTTATCTTCGAAATGACCAAACCGATTTAATGAAACTTCATACGCTTATGCAATATACATTAGTTATACAATATTGTTTTAAGTAATCTGTGTAAAACGTAGTGGATAGCATATTTATCATAGTTTAGTATGAAAGCTAAACTATGATAAATATGCTATAAATATGCTGTTATTCCTAAATAAATAAAATAAAAAAATACATATAATTATGTCAAAAAATTTGACAGAGAACATTTTCGAAAAGTATTTAAAAAAGATAATTGGAAATTTCTGTTTCTATGGAAAATCTAAAATCGGTCTAATTTAGCTGTAACACTATTTTTCGAAAATGTTGTCCGTCAAATGTTGTCGTCTTTTTAGACCTATGTATCCTGCTAATGCGTATGAAGTTTCATTAAAATCGGTTCAGTCATTTCGAAAACAAATGAGTTCAAAGTTTGTATGAAACGCCGTAAGACGTTAATGCTCTTAAGGCACTGAGTCGAGTATTTAAGGTCAACGCAGAGTTACCTAAACTTAACGTGATCGACATCGCAGTGGTACAATTTTACTAGCAGCTCCCGAGCTAAGTGAAATAAATAGTGGTGAAAACTGTCATTTGATAAATGTGAACATTTGCCACTGCACTCTCGCAGTTGTCACGATGTTATTTGCGAAAGATTACACAATTCGACAGTTATGTTTAAACCGGGCACAAATCCAGACTCCATGGTTGCTACAGTCCTGATGGAAAAACCGAATAAAACTTCGCCCGGTCCGGGAATCCAACCCAGGACCTGATGCTCAGTGGTCACGCTTGCGACCACTAGACTAACGAGGCAGTAATGTGTATTACAATCCAGCCTTAATTTCACAAACCGTCGTAAGTACTAGTATATTTTGTGAATTATACAACCGTATTCATAGAGCAGTGGCCCCGACTTCTAGGTCGGCACGAACCCAGGCAGGCGCCTTACATCGTGTAATTTCCACACCGCTGCCCTCATAACGGGGAAGTAAAACGCCGTGGTATATCTCAAAACAAAAAGTCGCAGCCATAAAACCTACCAACCCACACAGCCACGTGGTGGTTTTTAAGCCCATTCCCTCTCATACAGAGACCTGCGTCGCAGCAGTGGGAATATTATAGGCTGATGATGCCTATGCTAACGGTATTATTAATTGTATATTTTCAGCTGCTGAAATCGCATGGGAAAAACGAATGAGGAAGAAATTAAAGAAGACGCTGAGGCGACAAGATAATTTTAAAGGTTTCGTACCAACCTATTTCATAACCTTTTCGACCGCGACGACATCTAAGCTCATGAAAAAAGAATTCATCTGACATTTATGTCAAATACAGTTTGTTTTCTTGAAACAAAATTTTACGTTGAAATTGAAGTTTTTGTGGTGGTTTTACTAAGAATCTAAAAAAAATATCAAAAACAGTCATTCTAGCCAAATATTGAATTATTTTTAGGTTTTTTTTGCGACCATAAGTTCTAAGAAACATTCTGGTAAGCATACAATGTAAGTTATTTGTGTATTGATGACGATCATTGAGAGGAATGGAGAATGATTACGGAGAAGAATGGAGTTCAACATCAAATAAATTTTTCTGATGTGATTCCAAGAGTTTACGATATAAAGCATACATAAATATAATATAGAGATAGCTTGGCCTACCGAGCTCATAGCTTGTTGAGTCACGAGCATTAGTATCTACGAGTATACACGTAGCTACCTTCGAAGTTCTTTTGTCCTACTTTATTAATTTTAATTTAAAATAACCTAAAGTAACTAACTTATGAATAAACTTTAAAAAAGGCGTCAAAAAACTCCTCAACGCAATCAACTGGTAATGTACCCAAGAGACTGGCGGCGTTGCCACGTTGGATGGCAATGCTAAGCCTTTGGCCAAGGTAAAAGCCAGCCCTTGGGTCACGGGAAGTGTCAACTAAGCGTTTTGAAAGGCTGTGAGCACTTGGACCCCACGGTCCTAGAGTATCCATATACGAAATAGGTCTAATCTCAAGTTTCAATCTATATTACAAAAGAAAGTCACTTTTGAATCTTGTACGTGTATACTTAATAGTTCTCGTGGCTGTACATAGTGGAGCTACTTTTATACAAGCACATTACTATTAACACTAAAATACTAACAAACCTATGAACTGTAGTTTGAAAATAACTTATTTTTTATTATTATTTATTTCTGTGTCTACTTACTTAACTAATCCTCAAATTTAACGGTACGGTCCTTATTACGGTTCCATACATTAGCTTTTATGTAAATAATTAAAGCTAACTGCGCCTGCGCTCAGTCGGGCTAGTGAAAACAACCCTGTTCCGGGCATTTCTTGACGGCAGTCAATTAATAAAACTTTTGATCAACAGGATATGAAACTCCACCAACCCCTAAGAGTCAAATTTCATCCCACGAGAGCTATAAGAGGCCTCCCCCGCGGCCTTGCGAGTGTCAACCATTGGCCCACTACAATCGATATGGAAAGGTAAAGTAACTATACACAGATACTACATGATGGAAAATATCGACCGATCTGAACGATCCAGGGTGCAACAGGGTCGAACAAGCAGCTCTAAAAGTCAAACCTCAGGGTCCTTAGGTTTTCGCCTTTTCCCGATAAGGGTACTACCGCATTCACTATGACGGTCGGTCGACGACTTTTCAACCTTAATAGTCAAAGCTTCGTTACCTTACTAGCTGTACCCGCGACTTCGTTCGCGTGGTTGACGATAACTAAAATGCTTCGCTTATAATGTGAATGATACGACATACCACACGATACATATACCCACATTAGGATATACATCAGCTTGGATAAAAGTAGGTACAGACGCCAGCACAACAAGCTCCCCGGAACTGTAAAACTGTTGGTTGCCCTTTAACAGCCTTGCAATTTTTTTTTGGAAATATTTTCGATGTACAAAAACGACTTTTCAGCAGATTTATTATAAGCATAGATATAGATATACGTGAACATTTAACCAATGAGTTAAAAGTGGTAAACCGTCAGCGAGCGCGGTAGTACCTACAGTGAGTTAAGAGGTCACAATGGCAATAATTAATTGTAAAATAGGTATATTGAGCCAAAGCCAAATCCACCCACGACTTGGCGGACAAATGGAGCACAGGGAAAAATGTAATATTAAAAAAAAAACCGTTTCTTTCAGGACCGCTTCGGCATCTACTTACCGCGCGAAGAAAAGTTTAGCATGAACAATATAACTACTACTCCTGATTGTGAAACCCCACCAAATACGGAAACTCCTGGTAATGATGAGAAGGTCGAATCCCGGTCTACTTACAGCAATAAGACGACAACTACCGGCAAAAGTGTGACGATCAATGATTAATGTCAGAGAAGGTTCATACGACTGCATAAACAACTCTAAGAACAAACAGCATTTTGTCCTATCATACCAAGAAAATTGCATCATAACATGGATTGTTTTCAATTTGCCTCAGACTCAAGGAACCAAAAACCTACATAGAGCCTGTTCATAATCCTGAGTTTTGTTTTCATTTATCATCTAGCCTAGCCTTTTTCCCAGCTATGTTGAGGCCTTTTTCATTATATTAACAAAATACAGAGATATTAAACTAAGTACATGTGTTTTCTTTGTGCGCCAGGGCTCGCCACGGCCACGGCGCAACGTTTAATCGGGCAACGCCGGCGTGGCGTCGCCGTGAACTAGCCTCCATAGTACTTCATACTTATCTGTTCGCCGGGGCAGCGCCGTATCGGGCAGAAATCGATGGAAAACAAGAGCCCTCGAGCCTTCACTTACATGTCGCACCGCCTCGAAGCGAGTTTCTTGGTGTGAATACTCGTAGTAACCAAAGGAGGCTCGACCCTGCCCGAGGACTTTTCCTTTCTCTCTGTACTGTTGACCCTTAGGGATCTTGCACATTATGTGGTCACAACTACGACTTATCGCACGACTGGCTGTAATCTTAGGGTTCATTTACGGACACGCGGTGAGTTGCGCGTTTTTTCCGTTTACAGAGGTGGTGCGCGCAGCGGCCAGCGTTATCACACGCACAACGCAAACGCGCGTAAATTCGTATGTTTGAATTAAAGCGGGCCACACCGTACAAAGCGCCGCGCGACGCGCCGCTTCTCCAAAAGAGCCCTTGGCTGCAGAAGCTTCGAGAAGTTTGTTCAGTAGTGTAGGTGGCGTGGGTCGTGCGGGCAAGTCGTGGTCGTGGCCGAAATTCTCAGTCGTGATCGTGGCCGCATAGTTCTCAAAGTCGGCCGGCGATAATTATAATAGTCCCAACAAAGATCCCGACCAAGGCACCATGTGCATTATGCGACCGCGAACACGAGTTTTGGCTGCGAAAGTTTCGACCAGGAAGAAAATTCGGTCACACAACAGGGTGTCCGACCAGTTTCGTTCAAGTCAGTTCAGTCATGCGACAAGTCGTTGTAGTGGCGTCGTAGCGCGCGAGATCCCGAGATCCGCTAAGACTCGCGCGGGTGCACGAAGAGTGTCCGCCAAAATATGTATCCTTAGAAAAAGCGTCGCATGCGCGCCCGCGCTCCTCATACAATTTTTCAAAATAGACGCGAGCATGCACCCCACATCATCACCCACGCGTGTTTACCGGACACCCTAAGGTCGGTCTTAACCAATCTGTTTCCCGAATGATGAATTCAGACAGTGCCGAGTAGCCACTACAAGTACAGTGGCGAGTATTGAAAACCTAGACAAAGACTGTTGATTCGCTATTGTACGATCGGTTTGCACCACTGTCCTCACCCACTCTACTTCACTGTCTTAGCACTTGACTAATAAATCGGGTCTGCGTCAAGATGACTGGACCGAGAGAGATTTTAGAGGTTTGAGCAATGCTAAGTTTTTGTTCCGTGTCAAGATGGCTGCACCAAGAGAGATCTCACAGGACGACGGTATCTTGGTAGCTCTCTCTCGTCCACGACGTTGGAACCAGGGTGATCTGGGGCACAAGAGTATGTTTCTGAGAAAATTAAGGAAACGCGTTTGGCGTTGCTGTTAGAAATTTATGAGCTTTTAGGTAATTTCGTCAGAAAAATCTACCTATTGGTCTTGCACCACAAGTCGAGTTTTCCGAAAATTTCACCATAGGGGTCTAGTTAAGCGGTTGATTTGTTAAGTAAGTTTATAATTATATACCTATTATGTATACGTAGAATGTATGTGAGGTGATAAGCAAAATTTACCCACACTCTACAGGTCGCAATTATGCACCAATTGCTTTCAAACTTGACCAAAAATCGAAAGGGTCAAAGCTTAGGTTAATTTCGGCGGTTTTTACAAAAACCAGTTTTTTGGGCATAACTTTTTTCCTATGGAAAATGTTTGAACCGTTTAACATTTTTATCATTCCGAGTAAGAATATGGACAACTTTTGATGCAACCCCTAACTTGGGGAGGGGGTTGAAATTTCCGAAACGGCAAACATTTTTAGTGTCGGAAATATTTTTTTCTTAAAAGCAAATTATTTACTCTACAATTTTTAATATAAAGTTCAGCGATAAAACTTTTATCGCTAAATTAGTTTTCGAATTAAAAAATTATAACTGCCAAATTGAGGGCGTTTCCATGTTAAACCCTTGGGAGGATTTTAAAATTTATGACAAACATTTTTTTAAACATGAACAAAAAAAAAGAAGCTTTTTCTTTCAGGGGGTTGAAAAAAATAAGGATGGAACCTTCTTCGAAATCTACCTCCTCCTGCGGCTTGCCGAAGGGATTTTTTTAATATTCTTTTTTACTTAATTTAATGGATGTCATGGTATATATATTTTAAGTCATTATCATGAATGTACTACGATGGATTTGTTGATTATTTTAGGCAGTAATATAAGTATTAATAATTTAAAAAGGAGTAATAAATCCTCACGATGTTTTCCTTCTTTGAATCAAGTGATAATTATTATACAATAGGCACATGAATCCGAAAAATTAGAGGTGTGGGTTCGAACTCGAGACCTATGACTTGGCTGTCCGACGGTCCCACACAACTAGCACAGCTACTAATTAATCCACAAAGCACCTTTAACAGGTGCACACACGAGTCTTACTTGCGTAGGAATTCTAGGTTTAAGTTTTGTATAAAAAAAACACCACCTCAAATCGATAATAATATTTATTAGTAAAATAATCTAAAGTAAAAGCAATAATGTGATAATTATCGGTAATTATATTTAATATAATATAAGAATAAAGTAATAATTAATAGTAATAATAAGTGAGTACAGCAGTCATTGTGCCAATAGTCGTGTCGACCAAAGGCTTAATATAGCCAATAGCCTCGTCCAACATCTGAGGATCGTTCATCGATCGATCGTCGTTTGGCAACTGGATCAAGGGCTTGATTCAGAAAGCAGTACTTCTGGACACGGTGCGTATTGGTAGGAGATTCCTCTCTCAAGAGCCCTGACCACCGGTAGCTCGGACCCTGTTTCCAGTGCTAGGTAGGCTACTACTTTTTATATTTCTAATCTTATTTTTTTTTATTTGAATATTTAAAAATGTTACTAATATGTGTTAAAACGAATAAAGGAATTATAGTAATAATTATTTTAATATTACATACGACATATTGTTAACATAATAGAAAATAAAAAGAAAAAATATATAACTAAAGTTTCTTCATGCGTCCTAGCTACATGCCTTCTTTATTTATGACAGTCAAGTCTTTTATATTAATTTGGCCTGCCTAACTTTAGCCATTATATTTACTTTTTAAGTAGCAGCTACGGTAAATTGGTTGACTGTTAGTATTCCTCATGTACCAAAAACAATCTAGGAGGTTTTGCTTGAATTGATTCCGAGGTTATAACCCCCACGGCCTGCACTAATAATAGTGCCTTAACTTAAACTTTTTACATGAAGAATCATACACGACACGCTCGTGTTCCAATATAAGTGCGAAAGAAAATGGGCGAAATGGCTTGCCACCCCCTTCGTAAAACTTACTCATGAACTCCACCCTGAAAACAACATAAAAGGCTCATTAGAGAAACGCTCACTTTCATTGTTAAAAAACCACTACAATCGCCGAATAATTAATGAAGGTTTTATTAGTTTTTGTGTGGGGGCCTGGTGGCCTACCATGACGTCTTAAAGCAGGAGTAATTCCAGTACACAACCTGTATAGCTGTCTCTTTCTCACACTGGAATGGCTCCTGCTTTACGACGTCATAGTAACCCCCTCTGGCCTGACTAACTGTCCGAAATGTTAAGCTATGCAAAACCAGTATACGCTGATCTGTCATCGTACGGTAAGCTCATACAAAGGGAGGTCAGGTTATATTAGATTTATATAGCTTGGTGTATCGCCGAGTGGACGAGACAAAAACTTCAAAAGCGTCACGTTCCCGAAATATGTGTAAGAAATCAAAGTTTTACTGATGATCCCGACTAGATGAATCAATTATGACTTTTGTGCTCCCTTTTTTCGTCACAGACTGATGGGATAGCAATAAGGTATGGACGAGGGAGTGATAAAACCAAAATAATACAAAATACGGAAGGAATGTACTCACCAGTGTAAACGAAGGCAATGGAGGAAAGCGGATAAGCCCTCCATCACCACCAGTATTGCTAAGGTGAATATGGCCCACAATGCAAAAATTGGGATCAGCCAAAGTATTCCCTCTATCCCATGACGTTGCAGAGCGAGCTGTGACAGAATCATATGCCACAACATGTCCGACAGTTCTGAAACAAGATAAAAATGGGTGCATTCCCGCTGTCCCAACCGCCCGTGTCCCCACTGGTGGGACCAGCGGTTGGGAAAATATACAAGACCGTGATCAGAGCTGTCGTATTGTTAATGGGTCGGAACTCCCACTGACACATCATTAATGTTTGTTTCATTCCTTCATTTTTCTAATCTCCTATTAGTTCGTACCATCTCACCACTAAAATAAGAGACAACGAAATCTATATTTCGATAATCATGCAGCAAGCAATAAAAATAATAAATACTTCTTCATGATTTTGGCCACCTGGTTGTGTGAGATATCCTTGTTTCTCATCTCCAAATTATTATTGTCCTTGCCATTTCCCTAATAGGTATAAGGCGTATGGCAGTGGGGACAACGGGAATCAGACTTCCCGTTGACCCCAAAGTGCAGCAGGGTAGTGGGGACAACGAAATGGCGATTTTACCGAAACGAAACGAAATGGCCATGGTAGGAATACACCGATAAATAGGGGCTTCATCATCATCATCATTCATCATTTCAGCCGAAAGACGTCCCTGGACATAGGCCTCCCCCAAGTGTCGCCACACTGACCGGTCCCGTGCAACTCGCATCCAGCGGATCCCCGCAACCTTCACCAGGTCATCGGTCCACCTAGTGGGAGGCCTTCCAACGCAACGTCTTCCGGTTCGCGGTCGCCACTCCAGAACTTTTCGGCCCCATCGGCCATCCGTTCTGCGAGCAATGTGCCCTGCCCACTGCCACTTCAGTTTGGCAATTCTTCGGGCTACGTCGCACGTACGTCCTTTTCATCAATTTATGCGCTCAATATTATTTTACATTATATTTCACGCAAAAAGCATTCTATTGTTGTATTTAAGAAACCTTATAGTATCAGCAATATAATTTAAGCCAAAAAAAGTTTAGACATGCATGTGGGGGTTCCGTCTTCTGTATTTTCCATCTAAAAATTCTAATTTTCCTAAGATGTGTCCATTTATAGGTAAATAAAACAAATTGTAGCGAACAAGAAAGTAGTATATTTTTCACAATTATTTACATGACGAAGTAGGTGTATAGAATGCAATTATTTAGTCTGCATTTATCTCAGGCACATCCAGCAAATCCAGAACTGATTGAGGTATGCAGCCAGTGTGTTTAAACCTAGCTCTTCGTAAACTCGCTATAAGAGGGTCCGATGATATAAGCAGCATGTGCAGAATATCTTCCACATTTTGTCTCCTTGAAAACTTGCGCGCGTGAAATTCGCGATAATTTCTTACATCTTTGTTTCGAGCCTCTTGAGCTTCTTCAGATAGCGAACCTATCGGCATTATCGCTTTTTCCATTATTAAGGTACCGTGGATCAGCAGCTTGTGCACGCTTTGAGGCATATAAAACCAGCTGTAGTCTCTAACATACAATTCAGCTGTGTCCGCCGCAAATGCTTCAAATGCCGGGAGGTTGACAGCAAAACCAGAACATATAGTTCGCAGAATCGTAGCGAGTCTATCTATTAGCTCCTCATTTACGCCTGTAATTTGTGAAGCTAGTTTTGGATTTTTAAAAAACTCTCTTGCTACATTTCCCGTGTTTGAGCTGCCATAGCCTTGCTTAGGCAAGTCGACAAGGAGATTCATTTCTGTTCGAATCCTCTCTTGTATATGTTTCTTTTTCGCATCTGTGGAGGCCTTGTTTTGTTTAGAAATTTGCCACTTTTTTATATCTAACCTGTACGCGATATGCAGAACGCATTCTAAACACTTTATCCAAGCATGTAAGCTAGACATGCCAAGTTGCAGAGAATCTTTATTAGTTGGTCTCGCACGAACTAGGTCCAATTTGTTCATCATGCTTGGAGTGGCTCCACATACATGGCAGTTTTGATTGGCAGTACCTGAAAGTGTGCTGCAGGTTTTGCCATCTATCATAGTTAGCGTCAAAATTGGGTGAAAAGTATACTGCTGTCCTTCAATATCTATTTTTGTCGGAACCAACCTCTCGATCTGTCCTTTGATATTGTCAACTTCCTGCTTAACAAAGCCTGCAGTCTCCTTATGAAAAATCACTTTAATAGGCCTACAGTACTTTGTCGAAGAGGGTACTGGATTTTGCCATAGAACCACGTCTCTACCAGCTTTGATTTGAAGAGGTACTAACATTATCAAGAACAAATTCGCGTCATCATTGCTGTTGTCTTCAAAAGCTTGATGATATCGACTCTGTCCCGATGCACCATCACAGCCCCACTTGAATATGACGTTGATGTTAGTGGGGTCATATTTATCTATGTTTGCTTTCAACACTTCTTGTAGTGCAAAGGCGAGTCTCTGTATAGTGTGATTCAACAGAGACTGAAGTGTCACTGTGCCAGATATTTCAGTGATTTCTATATCGACAGGGTATGTCTCTTTCTTCGCTTCCAAAAGTATATTATAGGATGGAAATATGTTGGCCTTATACTCTTTAGATGTCTGTTGGATATCTATGTATTGATCTTTAGTTAGCTTATTATCTACGTACATAGCTAAAGCGCGTTCTTTGGTCATCTTGATTGGTAAATTTTCTGACGGAGTAAGGCGTTTTTTTACTTTATTGGCTCTTTGAGGTGACGCTGTCGGACTTGAAATATGCCTGAAAACTCTTGCAGTATCCCTTTTGCCATCTGCTCTCAGACTCATTTGAGTAGCTAGTGATAGTTCCTGGCTAGAGGCCTCTCGAACGAGCTTTTGTAACTTTCGCCTTTTCGATGACCGACTGCATTCTTGAAACAATTTTCGTGGGCGTCCTCGCCTCCTAGTCACGTGTTCACCATTACCAACTACATCTCGTACTACTTCACAATCTACATCGACAGTCAGGCGACCATCTAACCATTCTTTGTTTTGTTGCAAAAATGTTTTCTTGGTACGATAACAATTTTTCCATTTCACGAGCAACTGCACACAAAAATTGTAAATTTTATTTTTGAATGTGCCCCTCAATGCATCGTCGAAGTCTTGTAAATTTGTTGTATCTGTCAAATATTTCCATACAGCTTCGTATTTTAAAGAAGAAACAGGTTCATTTCGCCAGATGTCGAACAGCTCACTCCGCTTTACTCCTTCCGCCAGGTCTAAAAAGACACATAAAAATAGTTACTGCAAGTTGCTGCAGCCAAAATGTAATTTGCCAGAATGTCACTTAGTTACACTACACACACATAATAATTTCAAGACCAACAACTACCAACAAAAATAGTTGCGGTCCAATAATCATGAAATAATAACTTTTATTTTACTAAATTACTAGTTGGTTCTATGGTTCCTTTATGTAACTTTAAATGTAAAAATCGAATTAAAAGTTAAATACTGTTGATGCACATACCTTTACGAATTTGTTCCATGGCACCAGTTGATCACTTCACATTCGAAAGAACCGTGTAGTCGCTTCGAAACAAGTGGACCGACTGACCGACGACGCAGCGTAGCGCTGTGTGCGCGCAAACATGTCGCGACTTGTTTGTTCTTTCGTTCAGTAGCGCGCGAAATGTCAAAACACGCCGTGTTGTGAGTTGCCTGACTATCTGGGTGTTTGGAAAAAAATACTCTAAAAGATCGCGTCAACTAAAATTAAAACTTTTTGCGCACGTAGATTCCCAAAAAGGACGTACGTGCGTCGGTAACTTTGGTTCTCTTGCGGATGTCTTCATTTCTGATTCGATCACGCAAGGAAACTCCGAGCATAGCCCTCTCCATTGCCCTTTGGGTGACTTTAAGCCTTCGAATGAGGCCCATTGTGAGCAAACACGTTTCGGTCCCGTATGTAATCACTGGCAACACACACTGGTCATAGACTTTCATCTTGAGACACTGCGGTAAGTTGGACGAGAAGATACCGCGCAGCTTCCCGAATGCTGCCCAGCCGAGTCGGATTCGACGGTTGACCTCTTTCTCGAAGTTAGACCTACCTAGCTGGACCGTTTGTCCCAGGTAGACGTAATCATCTACAACTTCGAGTATAGAGTCTCCGATCTTGATAGGAGTGGATGTTACATGGGCATTCAACATAACCTTGGTTTTGTCCATGTTCATTTTAAGACCCACTCTTTCGGAGGCTCTAGTGAGGTCATCGAGCATTGTACTGAGGTCCTCCATGGTCTCAGCCATGACCACTATATCGTCGGCAAACCGAAGGTGAGTGATGTACTCGCCATTAACGTTGATGCCTAGCCCTCTCCAGTCCAGAACCTTGAAGACATCCTCCAGTGCAGCGGTGAAAAGTTTCGGAGATATGACGTCTCCCTGTCTCACACCCCGCTGCAGAAGGATAGGTTCCGAGGTCTGGTCCTGAAGTCGGACTGACATGGTGGCGTTTTTGTACAAACACTTCAACACCTCGATGTACCGATAGTCGATTTGGCACCGTTGGAGAGACTACAGTACAGCCCAAGTCTCGATCGAATCGAAGGCTTTCTCGTAGTCCACAAACGCTAAACAGAGAGGCAGGTTATACTCTTCGGTTTTCTCTATAACCTGCCGCAGCGTATGTATGTGATCTACGGTGCTGAAGCCTTTTCGGAATCCGGCTTGTTCGGGAGGCTGAAAATAGGGGCTTAGAATATTATTATTAGGAACATTACACGAAACATCTGGACCTAACCGCGTAGCCAAACCTCTGCTAGCACTCTCTATTTTTCTATCGTCATTTGACATGAGGAATATTAATATTATTTAACAAGCTGTGCCCGCGACTTCGTTAGCGTGGATCACGATAGATTTCCTGTCTATTATAGAAAAGTTCAGCATCAGATCTTCACAAATTTAAACGGAACCACCGCTAATATTAAATCAAACAAAAAAAAGGTTCACAATTGGCGAAGACAACACAACACACAAAAAGAAAAACAGACGAATTGATAACCTCCTCCTTTTGGAAGTCGGTTAACTATTTTACCACTTTGGGTTCACTTTTGCGCAAACGTAATGCCAGTGACCCACCTGGAGGGTTTTGAAATTAAGATTTAAAACCGTAAAATGTCCACTTGCAATATATAAAGTGGGATTGCACATGAGGAACGTTCGTTAACGTGGATGTCGGTAAAAAACAATATGTCGCTTAGAGAAGGTGTACAATTACTTTTCCATCATGTGTAGTGTATGTGCATTCACCTATTTTTAAAAGGTGTGCGCAGTCTCCTTACTGTGCAGGCATATTTATAATCAAATGTGTAGATGTTATATTCCACCGTATATAATATCAATCGAGAGAAGTCGTCATAGTAAAAATGTTCTTCTTGTAGAGATCTATTGTACTATTGTAGTGTACATTATTATTGTCTTAACTTTCTTGGGTCGGTTTAATGATCTATCTTACCGACTTGTAAAGTATTGTTCCTAGAAAACACTTAAAAAATGATTTCCACCAAACGGTTCGCATCGCATCGGATAGTGCGCCTAGTCAAATAGTTTCATTCCTTCTGTTTTGACAACTGAAAGGATCCGATCGGATACGACGACAGGCGAACGGAGCCGATCGC
Source organism: Eugnorisma glareosa (assembly GCA_947578425.1). Lineage (NCBI taxonomy): Eukaryota > Metazoa > Arthropoda > Insecta > Lepidoptera > Noctuidae > Eugnorisma > Eugnorisma glareosa. Next base: position 28,998,822 of record OX387957.1, read on the forward strand.
ACGTCGCAGCATACTTTCGGCAAATGGCAATACTATCTCTATTCTACCAAAAATCGACAAAGCTCTTTCTATACAACTTGACATGTCTGTCATACATTTTTAACATCGCCATGCTTGCGACGTTAGAAATCTTTCCACAATATGTAATATTTTTCGATTCTTCGTCGACAAAACCCGTTTCTACGGTGGTCATGCTACGCGGGCAAGTAAGAAAGTATTCTTGAAGAATAATACCAATTGACTTCCAACTGAGACAAACGGTCCAGCTAGGTAGGTCTCACTTCGAGAAAGAGATCAACCGTCGAATCTGACTCGGCTGGGCAGCGTTCGGGAAGCTGCGCGGTATCTTCTCGTCCAACTTACCGCAATGTCTCAAGACGAAAGTCTATGACCAGTGTGTGTTGCCAGTGATTACTTACGGGACCGAAACGTGCTCGCTCACAATGGGCCTCATTCGAAGGCTTAAAGTCACCCAAAGAGCAATGGAGAGGGCTATGCTCGGAGTTTCCTTGCTGTCAGCGAGCGAATATGTGGGTTTAGAGATGAACCTAAGTAAAACAAAAGTCATGACAACATCGAAATTACTCCTATCTTGGCGACATGCCCCTTGAATACGTCCAGAGTACCTACATAATATACCTGGGTAAACAAATCTCCTTTAGGGAGAATAGGAATTTTGAAGAAAGAGGCAGAAGGATACCTAGTATCTGGAAAAAATATTGGGGTCACAAAGAGATATTCAAATCAAAATGAAAAAGATTAATATTGGACCCTACAATTTCACCTTGACTCACTTATCGTTGCCAGAACTGTATATGCTATAATATTTTATGAAGGCGAGAATCAAGACCCAACCACACAGATCTATGGAGGGAAAGCTGCTTAAGTATCAAATTATTAGTTGAGCGCCCGAGGGTTTTAACCTCGAACTTTTGCAGCAGTGAATTTTGTTTTTGTACTCTATATTGCAAAGTTTGCCTTTTTTTTTGTGATTTTGTTTTTTTTATCAATTTAACAAAAAAAAAAAAAATGTTTCGTTTCGTTTCCAGAAATGGAGTTGGGCCGGACAAATTTGCAAGGTATTCCGATGATCGTTGGACACTAAGAGCAATTAAATGGTATACTGCGTGAAGGTCCTTGACACGTGAGAGAGGAGCGTAGCAACAGTCAACACGCTTACAGAGAACTTAATTTGTGCTGCACACGAAAGAGTCGAGCGATCGAGTCCATAAAACAGCAACAACAACAAGAACAGTACAATATAACAACAATACACAACACAATACAATATTTTCTGGTTTTTATAAATATTTATGATAAGGTATATATGTTATGGGTCTCTGTTATCTGAAATAAATGATATATTATTATTATAAACCATGGGGTTATCATTTTCTGTAGCACGACACATGATAACACAATTTGACCACCAACCAAAGCACAATAGAAGAATAAATTGATTAGAGTTTTAAGTAGACTTTTAATCATCCGTCGTCGATGTCATGGCGTGCGCACGCACACTATGAAATCTACCGCGCCGTTACTAGGTAGCAACATAAACACGACGTGCCAGTGACGTCGCGTGTCCTACCGTGCCGTACCGGGTAACCCGCAAGTACTTACGTGAATGGGCAAGTGACAGAGCCCACAGCCGAAGGTAAGAAGCTGTATGTGATATAGTACTGAGCACATACTCAATGGTGTGTACTGCTTGATGTATCATCACTTCCGAAGCCGAAATTGAATATTTTTTTACTTCCGCTTCTAATTCGTGTTCAAGTACTGGATCTCTCATAAAACTCTGTTTGTAGAAAACTAGAGCTTCCTACAAATAATGATATTAAGGTTATTCTTTGAAGGGACTACAAGAGACTTCAACTAAGGAGTTGTAGTCTCTTGTCTACAAGCTTAGAAATCACGCATTATGCGCGCAACCTAGTTCCAATTATATCCGAGAATCTTAAGAACTACAAGGCATCTAAAAATACTGTTATTGAATTGACTACTTGACTTTCGGTACAGAAAAGAAAAGAAAATAAACAAACAAAGAAAAAATACATGCCATAGCTACTGATCTTTTTTTATTATTATAAGCAATCTTGTACATCGGTGATCCTAAGAGAAGCACAGGCACACATGCCAATGCTAAGTAAACAAAAATCTTTTGCGTTTGTCCTTGTGCTTCGAACATGTATCCACTTTTGCAACCTGGGTTTGCCGGAACAGTGGTTTTAAAGAGTGCCATGTCAATAAATAATATTAGGATTTGCGGAGCACATTGAGTGTTCCTCTCCGAGTTACCTGCAAAAAGTAAGATATTGTTGAAAAATATCTTTATATTAGAAAAATATCCACAGTTCAACTTTTTGGTTGACCATTGACCCAGCGGATGAGACGCGGGTAATACTCGTAACAAACTTTATAAGTTTTTAAACGGACTTGGTCTCTAACATTATCATTAACACTGAAAACGGAAAAAAGTGCCGAAAAAGTTCGCGAGCGGACACATGAGTTTCGTGTGTCGGGAATAGAAACGAGTTGCGAGTATCAGTGGTAGCGGTACCGACCGCAAAAAGCGAACAAGAAAGAGGGTAGACCGATTTGTCCTACTCTTAAACACCCATCCGCAATAACTTCAGTTTATCCGTGATCATGGTGCTTGCAACAGCGCCGAAATATCGGGAACTCAAAAAACATGGTTAATATCCCGATTTCAGTGTTAATGATAATACAAACATTGATAATGTGATGCCTTCAACGTAACCCGTGAAACTCATATTTGTTTACGATTTTTATGTTAGCATTTTTTCATATCTGTAGCAACATCTCGTAAGTATTCTCTATTTAAACAACCGTATGATTGAAGTACCTACACTAAAGTAATAAAACTAAACTATAACTACACTAAAGTATAAACTTACTTGATTTAGGAGAGTACAAATACCATTTTACGAAAATCAATACAGCCATCCAGGCGAATATTAAAAGTAGGAACAGTAGTTCAGGAATGAATTGGAAAAATATAGCGTAATACTTATGGAAATATCTGAAAAGACATTTAAGTTTTTATTGCCAAAGTAGGCGCAATACTTTGATCTATGCTAAATACCTTACTGGAAAAAATCGAACACAATTATTTAAACATATTTCAAACAAAGAATCACTGCACACAGAACACTATTCATGAGATTTTCGATAATCCCTCATCATCGTCGTAAATCAGACACGATTGCTTTTGGTAAAGGAGAAACGCAGAAGATCGAAAATAAGCAGACCGAGAAGTCGTCGATAACATCTAATCATAACAAAGTTGAAGCCCCTATTGTTTTCTGGTATGTAGATAGTTATTAATCTTGTCGCTTGAAAGTACGGAGTACTTTGCGTCATATCCGGTAGTTCTTCTTTTTTGCAGACATGTTTGTAAAGTATGTGAACTCGAGCGCCAAACGTAACTTGTCAAAAATCGAAAAAAACACGAAAATTTCGTTTTTTTTTCAGATTTGGCGATTATAACTCTAAAGTACTAGTTTTCTACTAGTTTTCGATAGTACCTTTTCAGGATATTTTCATATTTTTTTAATGATCGGATGTTAAAAAAGAAAATGAGAAGAGTGAACGACGATGTTTAAAGATAAACTTAGCTACGAATAATGAGATAAATAAGGTAAGTACAACATAAGTTAATAGGTTTATTAGTTAGTAAAATGAGTTATTCAAAATCAATGAATTAAGTTAAATTAGCCCCCCTCTTGGAAGGTCCCGGTTGAGGTTCGTACCTATCTGGATTGTCATATGGCATATCCCCATCAGGGGCTGGTGATGTATAGTCGATGTCTTGCGGCCACAAGACATCCTCCATGTCAACATCGGACAGATCGTCGCCTTCTGCGATATCCACTACTGCAACAACAGGTAAGTTGTCACAGGAGGCCTCGCTGCAGTGCCTGCAGACTGAAGAGCGTTTCAACCCTGCCTTTCTGCAGCTGCACGCGTTTCCACAACGTGCATCATCCGCAAGAGGCGTTGTGGGGGCTGCGTCTCTGGCCATCATTTTGGGGTTGGGGCCTTGTGGCGTGGATATCCACCCCCAGGAGAGAGAGTTCAGTGTGACTACCAACACGCCTGTACCTCAAATCAGAACTACCGGATTTGACGCAAACACTGATGTATAAAGTTACTGGACTAAGAGCCACAGTTCCCAATTTGACGAAACGACAATGATGATTTCCAAAATAATAAAATATTGTATGAATCTACCTAGCTTACGTACCTGTAATTGAAAAAACTGAGGATAAGACCGAACGACATATGAATGACTCCAATAATTATAGACATTTTCATTTTAAAAGAATTCTCAAACATGATTTTATTTTTTGCCATCTGTAACAAAAATCAAACAAAATATAGCAAAGAGATAGATATTCATGTGACATGTTTCTGCAGTAACGAGCCTAAAATGTTATTACTCTATAGCCATCACCACCTGTGCCCTCCTTCCCTCCCTTCTTTTACTTGTTCCGATTCAGTGCTCGTTTGTGGCCAAGCTATAAGATGTTCTATGTTCTATGTTAAGGGTTTGGTTTCCGCACTTAGTCCCTAAATTGGACCATTGTGCGTGAGCCATGGTGGCCGTTACTCCAACCAGCCCACCTCCCTCCAGAAGCAGATCAAACTTCCCGGTCTTCTCAGGACATCCTCAAGGGATCTCGGTGTTCCAAGAGTATCCTCACGGATCTGGGTGACGCCGGTGCACTCGAGGAGTACATGCGCTACAGTTTCTTCCGCCTCCATGCACGCTCTGCACAGGGGGCTATCAGTGATACCTAGGGTGTGGAAGTGTTTGTTCAGTGATGGTCCCCGCCACCAGTCGCAGGCTATCTCTGTCCAGGCGCAGAAGGCGCTTGGCTAAGCTATAAGATAACATTTGAGTTCGATCCGCCATCTTCTTTTTTTGCTACCTCGTTGCAGTTTCCTGTTTTAACCTAAATAATATGCATTTTATATTTACCCTCCATACGGGATCTTCACCGAACCAGTACGGTGTTCGAGTTTCGAGTTGTGGATCCAGGCTGAAATATAGTTCGTCTTCTGATATTTCGTTTCTACCTATGGAGTTCACCCAGTACGAATCGCGAAAACAGATAGCTCTTGAAAACAAGTCGTTGTAAAAAAAACCGGTGTAAACGCTGAATAATCCCATTAATAGTATGACATATCGACCTGTATATAAGAAACAGAGAAGTTCTATTTATGAGGTAGTCTATCCAGCGCACACAAAAAGTGAGCGCAAATCACTGAGCACGAAAAGTATTTCCACAAATTTTCAAAGTCAGGACCAGCAGGACTATTGCGTATATTTGTTGACAGTTCATAGTGATCATCACTTGGCGAGTTTTGATATGACAGTTCTGCACGGGTAGCGTCAGTTGAAAGTTGAACCCAACAAGAACGGTCATTGTATAATCAAAACTAGCCAAGTGATGATCACTACGGACTGTCAACACAGATACGCAATAGCCCTGCAGATTGCGAGAGGAGATCAGTAAAAGTTAGGGTGTATCTACCGAAGCTGTGCGGGGATGTACGGATGATGACTATGATTGAAAATAAGTGGCGCAGAAGTGAATATCTGGCAGGATATGACCTTTGCGACCTTATGAAGTAGGAACTTCAAGGCTGCCAAAAAAATGTTAATAGTTATACAATTAAGCAATTTTTGTTTTGATAGGAATTCAAGGTGGTATTGTATAACAGGCTGGAGGCGCCCGAAACTCCACGTCCTAAGCGCGTTTTTTTTGCATATTACAGGATTGAGTGAGCATCAGTGAAGATTTCGCAGCCATCAAAGTAGTTTGACAACTGTGAATCCAGAATCGCCACCAGCATCCTATTTCTTTTATGCATGAGCAAACGAGATATAAATCATGAAAATGACATATTATTTCATTATAAGTTCAGTTTTTTCATTTAAGTTTTGTAAAATAAATGGGTCATTTTATGTCCATTTAGTTTGTAAATAATGCATATGCAAACTATTAAAAAAAACCTAGACACTAAAAATATTCGTATAAATAGTTTGTACCCACATAAACAATATATACGAACAAATACGTCGTAACACCTAACCTAACACCTTTTTTTGCAGCCTTTAATGTCCAACTTTTGAGCAAAGGCCTCCCCTTATACTTCCAGGCACCACAGAATAATAAGTACAAGTACAGGTACTCTTTTTCTGCGCTGCCTCAAACTTGTTTTAAACTATCGATATTTTCAATCAAAGTCATCGTCCCTCGCTAACTGTACGCATTGTGGAATCCTTTTCGTGCTCAGGTATTCGTCCAAACTTTTTATGTTCGCTCTGGATGGAACACCTATTTAAACTACAAATTAATATGCTAAAGTATCAAGGTCATTAGTAATAACAATATGGAATGTTTTTAACTTCACGGGCGTATTATTTCTAGCCATTTTAACATAACTAGTGGTCAGTGAAATTCATACATCAATGGATTGAAGATAGGGAGAAAAATACTAATTCCAAATATTTCTTTCATTGATAGCACGCACTAAAGCTAGCCAATAGCTACTAAACAAGGAAAAAAACGATTCACAAACAGAAGTTAAAATGGCACTTAACCATTTTTTTTTCTTGTTTGTATATACAAGGTTGAGACGACAATACGACAATATAATAAAACACTGGCAATGTTGTTATATACGAATATGTTTAAACTATATCTACTCTCTAAACATCGAAATTTAAAAATCAAACAAACAATTAGCTTGTTTTTTTTTTTTTTAATTGATTTTGTTAAAAGTTCAAAAATCATACCACCGAATAAAATTTGCCAAATTTCATTATCAGACGCCTCTTCTTCGAAGCGCTTCTCGTTATACCACATATAAAGGCCAAATAGTACTAAAATGAATCCGTGTCCCATGTCGCCAAACATAATTGCAAACAAAAACGGGAAAGTGATGATAGTGAAAAGTGCTGAAAAATCGAAAAGAAATAAGAAGCAAGTCTAACACCGGTATTCTTAGTCGTCCCATTAGACATATTGACAGCTGCAGTTTTTAAATTGTAGCTGTCAATGTCTAATGGGGCGGAATGTAGGCGTGTCAAGTCCGACTTAAGTTCAATCCACGACTAAGAATACCGCTGTTAGTCTTAGTCAATCATAAATCGTAAATCATTTATTTATTTGGTGGTTTAAGTTGTTGTGTATGATGTGACGAGTTTTGTAAAACCAACTTAGGTTTTACAAAACACGTCACATCATGCTATGTTTTAATACTAGATAGGGCCGGTGTTTTGTACCTGACTACTCTGAGAAGGAACAGCTGAAACTAACTCAGAGGTCACTTCCAGACATTGGTCAAGTCAGAAGGTGGTCATACAGTCAGCTCCAAAAATATGTAAACACGGTCAAGGATCCATTTTGTTGTCTACAAGCTAACTCATCATAATTTGTATACTATGTTAAAGCTACAAACCATATTAAACACTTAATTTCACCAAAACCTCCTACACAGGCCAGATTCATAATAATATGAAAACACCGTATATCCGAATATCTTTATGGGGCTGACTGTACCTACCTTTTTGCTTAGTGGAGTGCATTTAGACCAGCCTACGCAGAATCAGGCTTTAATGATCCCAATGCTGAGACACAGGCGTCCTGTCTATGAGAGTGAATGAGATGTAATCTATCACGCGGGCCTAGTGCGGGATAGTAGATGTCTTCGAATTTTTGGTTATATAACGGCCCGATTTTCTCAGCATGTTTTTCTACACCGTTTTGAGAGCAGTGATTAAGAAACACACAGAAATGCGCCTGGCTGGGTTCGAATCACGACTGCATATAAATCGAGGCCGTTGCCACTCAGCCACCCCTGGCTGGAGGCTTTAAGCTCTGGTTTCTTCCAATAGCAGTGCCGTCATACAGCGGCCACAATTAAGGTTGTAACAAGACCCTTAAGGAAGCCGAAAAGCACTTGTTCTCCCCGTCATTGCGATATTTTTTTTGTTCTAGACCATACCTGGGAACCTTCTAGTTACGGAGATATTGGGGGTCAAAGTTTAAACTATTTCACTTTTTTTTTAAGACATATCTTTAATGTAAGATTTTTACTTTATACACCTTCACGACACCAGTACCATTCAATCGATCAGCACATTGTTTTGAGAGCATTACATTGAGACCTAACGTAAAACGTGATTTGTCACCCCAAAACAAAGTCGTTTCTCAGCAATAATTTTTGCGTAAATTTACTTAGTTTGATGTGCATAATGATTGGTTGACGGCTTCGTTAGGGGTCTTGTTACACTCTGTATAGCGGCGAATGACGTCACAAGAACGTTGTCTATGTAAACAAAACGGCGTGGTTTCTTAGAGAGCGGTATTTGTCACCGTAACATCAAAAAGCGTTACCGCCGTCTTTGCGGAGGCGAAGAGTCCTCGAACGTTTTTTTCAAAAGCGGTGAACCATTTTCCAAAATGGTATCCACCTGGACCAGCAAAGATGACGAAATCTTAATAGATTTTGTGCGGGTTCATGACATATTATATAATGGGAGAAATCTTACTATTATACTTTTATAAATGAATGCGAAAGTTTGTGAGGATGTATTGATATTTGTTCCTTTTTCACGCAAAAAGGGTTGAACGGATTTGGGTGAAATAACGGGATCCTGCCGATTTGCCGAAAACATTTTGACAAAATTTCATTACCCAAACAAATTCTAGCAACCTTTTTTATACCATTGCAATATTTCGAATGATTTTAGTACGCATATTTTTATTTGGTCACATTTTTACTTGGCAAAATATTACCAAGTATAATAAAGTATAAATTAATTAAGTAATTTGGACGATTCAATTGGGCTGTTGTGTGGTGTCGTTTTAAATTGATTTCTTCTCATAATGTCGTACTAACATAGCTCCTAAGTACTCGTTACTAACCCATAAGGACCCTTGTTAGTAGCGAGTGGTGCCGCGGCAGCGGCCAGCGAGTAGCCAGAAACGACTTGCATTAATAGAAAAAAGAGATTGTTTTTAGTAGGTTACCCGGAACTGAACTATTTAGATTAGGATAATTACTTATTTAAAAAGATGGTTAGGTTAGGTTAAAACTGTGACCTCCTACGCATGAGCCGTTCACATTTTTGTCATTGAAGCAAATGACTGAATAGGAAAGGGTGGATTGAAAACTGACGATAATAAATATTTGGCTTATTTGATTTTGCGTAAAAACTGTTATTCCAACTGAAATATTTGACTAAATAAAAAATGTTAAAAGTAACTAGTTGGTAAACAAGTTATAGTTTAAACGCTCATTTCCCAAACATTAGGTTTGCGTTACAATTTTTTGTGAATAGATTTTTTGAATAATTTGGTAAATGAAATTATGCGAAAAATTTATTGGGAAGTGAAAACTTGTCGAATTCCTTTCGGTCAAACAAGGGAGACCCTGAAATAACACACTTAGCACAACTGTTTAGAAGCCGAATTTGCGAGGCGGTTGGAGCAATTTGTGATTCCCAAACATAATTGTGATTTCCAAAACAATAAAATTTTGTTTTACCCTTGATAATCTAATACTCCATATTTATTACTCTAGATGTCGATTAAAAAAGCGAGCGCTCGTCACACGTGAAAATACAGTTATTACCTGGATTCAGTTCTCTGTACGTAGAGTCTCCATAGGCAGTGATAAGATTTTGAAAACCCCTCGTGAACTTATTAGTTCGATGAAAAGTAGGAGGCATGTCATATGTTGAAATCTTCGAGTTGAACGATTCTGCGCAGGATTCATGTGCTACCTGGAAGAAAATGCAAGAGGTTGCCAATAAACATCGATCGGCATGAAATAAAACACAGGCGCGAGTCTGACTCACGCACAAAGGGTTCGGGTAGAACCAAACAATATATTAACATCAGTTTAACGCTCAAGTGACAGCGTTTATTTTTCATAGATTTTCCTATATATATTTAAAAGCTTGTTCAGAAAAATGTTTCTTTACTCGAAGCTTGTTACGTTCTACAAACCTACATTATTTTTTCAGAATTTTCTTCCTTTTTTGACATTAGAGGGGGAGGGGGGGCCCTCCCCCTCTAATGTCAAAAAAGGAAGAAAATTTATCCCCATAAATCAATTTTAATGGCTTTAAACGCGAATATCTCCTCAAGCATTTTTAAGTGCTGTTGATGAGACACTCTACACAATCATCCAGGGTGATTGGTAACTGGGTACATTTCTTGAAATGAGAGGAGTAAATTACAGCTTTAATTGTCGGATAGGATAGGTTAAAATACTTCAGATAGAGACAGATCTTACCTGATCTAATCGACCAGGACCTGGCGCCATCAAGTCAAACTACTAACATCACACAGTGGTAAAAAGCAGGAAGTGCATCGAAAAAGCTTTACTAACCAGTTTTACTAAAATACTGCCGTGTCAGGAACAACTGTCGTTGTCTGGTCATTCACTTACTAAAATAGGGTACTCTGGCACCATTTGAAAGCTATTAGGAGTAGGAAGTCTATCCCGTAATTTGCATGACAAGTGCAAGTACATTTATTTTGAGAAAAGTGCCTCGATTAACAATTTGCGTTCCAATTGAGGGTCCACGTATGAATTTTCAGCTTTTGAATACGTCAGCCTTCAATAAAAGTTCTCAAACAATTGTAAATTCAGCCTATTTAGGAAAAGTGACCAATCAAAAAAAGTTGCAATCGGTTTTAAAGGTACCTTTTTTTTTTTTTTCTCGCATGTGACATCATCAAATAACCCCTCCCGCTCTGGGCTGAGCAGGAGGGAGTGTCAGACTTTTACTGACTAAAACCCATCCATGTTCCTTCCTTTGCCCTTTGTGTTCCAGGGCCGCGGTATCTCTTTCGAACAGTCCCGCAACCCTGGTAGGCATCGGTCCTTTTGGACCCCTTCCTGTTTGCTGACTCTCTTTGAGGCGCGCGTGGAACACGAACGCGCCGTCGACAGGGCCTGTCGTCATAAGACGGACGGACGGCGAGCTTGCCCATAACTCACCGTCCACAGGCCCGCGCCTACGGTGGCCGGGTGCAACCACGTGGCCCCCGACGCCCGGTGCGTCTCCCGCGGCGGCTGGGACGTGAGGTTCTCTCCCTCTCACGTTCCGCCACCTCCTTCGCTAGCATGACTGCTTCGCAGGAGGTGACGGCGTCCCATTCCGTCTCGCTCCGGACCATGGATTGAACCAAGGCCGGACGCGAGAGGTCGCCGCCGCCGATCGCCGCTACGAGGACACGGCGGTGCTCCGCCCACGCGGGGCAGATCTCCACCGTGTGCTCCACCGTGTCCTCCGGTCGATCCTCACAATGGTAGCACCCGGGCGTTTCCTCCCGCCCGATTCGGTGCAGGAACGTCCCGAAACTACCGTGTCCGGTGAGGACCTGAGTCAGGCAGGGAAGGTGAGGGCGCCGTGGCGCCTCTCTAGCCATTCCTTAAAGAGGGGACTTATCGCCACTATTGTGGCGTGCCCTGCACGTGGTTGCGACAGTCGCTCTCTCCATGTCGCCATGAGATCGCGCCGGAGGTCTGTCCGCTGAGCGACAATTTGCCGCGACAGCGGAGTTACCCTCCGGCGTAGTGCCTCCACGCGCCATTCGTGCAAGCGTGCGAGGACTATCGCCTCCAGATCCGAATCCGGCTAGGAGGCTCGCCGCCTCGCCAGAGATCGTGCGGTATCCCCGGATCTTAAAGGTGGTCCCTCAGTCGTGACTGACAGGCATCCATATCTCAAAACCTAGTTAAACTTTACAACTGCTGTAAATGGTAATGGTTCACAGATAAATAGAACTAGCATGCGGAATGTGGTCCCTCAACCGATCACCATATGTTCACCTTGAGTGGAGACCAAAATAGAATTTGAAATTTCCATCTGGGCCCAGCGTTAGTAAAGGTACTTGAACGATTGTATTCAATCTCTAGTTTGTAAAAGAAGATTTAAGGTGGTCCCTCTATTGAAACAATTATCACAAGAAAAAGCAATGGTAGCATTCGGAAGTTAAATAAAAGGACCCAGTTTGGACCCCAAGTTATCGGGGTCAAAATTGTTGTAAATTAGGTTTACTATCACCCATTTTAAGGAACGCAAACAATTACCAATCACGCGGTATTATGTAGAATTTCGTTTTTCAACCTTACATGCATGGAGCGCCACCACAAATTTTTTAATTCGTAATTTCACATCGCTTTTTTTTCGGTTCATAGAAGACACCTGCTGTCCAAATTTCAACTGTGTGGTGCCAACAGTCTCGAAGTAAAATGGCTGCGACCTATAGTCGGACAAACAGACAGACGGGCAGGACTAATCTGTAAGTGGTCCGGTTGCCAAATTGCTAAAACTAAATAAGAAAGAAGAACGTGGATGCTCACAGCATAGCATCACGCCTGTAATCCCCGAAAGACTAGGCAGAGGTGTACACCCACATACCGCTAGTTATGCTTGAGTCCCATGCAATAGAGGGCGAGTCTATTGTCATCCGTGGCTGCTACTGAGAAATTCCTGATGGAAATACGTAATTACACTTTGCCCAACCTGGCAATCGAACCCAGGACCTCATGCTCTGCAGTTGCCCTTACACCCACTAGACCAACGAGGCAGTTGCTTTGTCTTCAAAAAGAAAACCATAAGATGAGCAAGTGTTATTTAAAAATAATGATGTGACCATTAATTTTTATGAAATAAGTAAGACATGATGGAGGAGTTGAGAACAGGTAGGTATACCGTTAATGACGGAATGTTAGTAGTAAGAATTGCTTAAGATTTGTTTGTCAAGGAAACTTTCTACTTTACAAATAAACAATGATATTGAAACAAACATACAGAATTTCTTTCTAGAATACTGTTGACAACAGAACAGTCTGCTTCGGGTATCCAACACTCTGCCACAAGTACGTAATTATCGCCTAAGCGAAACATATTCATTGTGTGGAAAATCGCCTTTGATTTTTTAATAGAATTCTGCCACCATAGGATATCTTTGGCTATCTTACGTAGATATAAACAGCGAATGTGTCTTGTCTTTCTTAAAATCTAAAAATAAAAATATGTTATCATTTTATTATTGTTAGAAGAGAAGTAGCTTCTAAACAAGTTATTTGCGTTAGTTACTTTAACGTTACGTTTCCACCAGACATAAATAACGCATAATATTGCTTCAATTTCTTAGCTAGCAGTGTCTTTGATTAGTTTTAAGCGCGTCCTTCGCTACACTCATCTATACGTACTGTGGAAACGCAGCTTATACTGGCAAGGTGGTTTTCAATCGAATATCATGGCTTCGGCCGACAAGTTCGTTCTGAGTAATAGTGGCACGGATTTTCGCAAGGGTTTAGGAATTGTTGCCATGGTTGGTCCGTGGATAGGTGACCATCCACTACCGCATACCGAGCATCCCCTTGCTCGGTATGCGGTAGTGCCTGCCTCGAAGCAGTAAGTTAAGTTTGGACCCGGTTGTCATTTCGTTGCTAGTCGTTACGGGTCAAGCCTAAAATGTGACAACGTCTTGTTTGTATCCCATTAACTTGGCTGTGGAGGCAGTCGGTTCATTTATCAAACATAAATTCAACTGCATCCGGTTAGACCGGAACCATACTTCAACATGGTTCATCAGCATGCATATTCAGCTCGAAAACTTAATAGCTGAATAGGCGTGGGAGAGGACGCCAACATTGAAAACATAAATGTATTGCGAGCAGAGGCCCACTTTCAGATAAAAAATTATTGTATATTGTAACGTCACATTCAGCCACGCTGATTTTCCTCTCTTCACACGAGGTCTGAACCAAAATGACTAAAATCGGCAAATCAGACGAATATATTGTTCGCTTTCACATGCTCACAGAGCTCCTAACCGTTCAAATACATCTTTGGCGTTCTCTCATCACGCCCTTCCTACTCAGTTTTCAACTTTTTTTAAATATGCTTGCTGAGGAACTCTCTGGGTTCCCCTGTCAATAATTGTAAGGGCTTGATTCGCTCTTGGGCTCGTTTCTTACCTCTTCTATATCCAAGATTTTATAAACAAGTGATTCCTGTAGCTCGGCTCTAAGTTCAGGCGTTTCAGGACAAGCAAAGGTGTTAACTTGAAATCCGTTGCAGACCTTTTGTACACGTGATGCCAGTTCTTGACCTTGGCAGACTACTAGAAAAGCCACTTTCCTTACTTCTTGGCGCTATAAAAAATGCAAGTTGAAATACCACCAAGAAAGCAGAATGGCGGTGAAAACGTGAAAATAAAATCTGAATTAGAGACTACAAATAAACTGCTTTCCCATGCCAACTTTAATTCTACTCGAATCGAATGTTTTGGACAGATGGTTTTATTTTTGCGATTACGGTGTTGATCCCATGGAAAAAGCGGTTCAGTTTAATGATCTGTGCCAGACCCTTAAATATGGCAACACAGTTCTTATTCACAATGTATACTTACAGATCTAGGATCAATAAGAATCTTATCTTCACGCGCCTGTTTGTAATAGATTATGCCATGACAGATCCTCCACAGTAGCAATTCGAAAACGGCGGCGCTGGAGCGTCGTACCACCCCTGTAGTCACCATGAGGCGACCAGTCCTATGCGCATCGGCGCCATATTTTGCCTTCCTGAGAAGAAACGGAACTTCAATACACAATGTTAGACAATTTAAGTGTATCAACAATCAATTGACTTTTGTAATAGAGACAATTTTGAACCGCACTACGGTTCAACAGTGACTCTTTAGCCATTTTAATTTCTTCAAAGTTGCGGCGAACTATGAAACCGATACATGGGCTGGAAACAAAATCGATTTAGTGCCTCAAGGGTCCCCTTGTCAAGTTCGCTATATGATGAACAACGGCAAAGATCGCCGGCTATGTGATGAACAATGACCTCATAAAAGTTTTAGGGTTAAAAAAACTGAGGTTGTATTCCAGTTTTATCGTGCTCCCAAACTTTGCATAAAAATCAAAATGTCCATTTGTTCACTGTGCTAGTTTCCAAAGAAAAATTTAAAAGCCCTTACAGTTACAATGGAATTCAAAATTTCGGCTTAAAATATACAGTTTCAAAACAATTAGATTTTGGATTAGTTTTGGAGTTCATCTCTTAATGATGAGTGTTTAGTGAGTCGACACACAATTCATTACACCAGTCGCTTGTCGCCCAAGTAGATGATCTGAGTCTCCTTATAGACCAAGATCGTAAGAAATTATTGACCCAAGAATACAGGGTGTAACAGGATCCTTAACGAAGCCATCGGCCAAGCATTATGTACATCAAACTAAGTAACTTTACGCAAAAATTACTATAAATAAATAAATAATAAATATCGCTGGACATTACACACAGCGCCATCTAGGTGCCACACTAAGCAACGAGGCTTGTGTCGTGGACACCAGATAGTTGATACTACTACATAGATACTTTTTTGTTTGTAAATACATACTTATTATACATATAAACATCCACTTACACTTTCTGCTGGGAAACTTTTTTTTGGGGTGAAAAATCACGTTTTACGGTAGGACTCAATGTAACGCAATCAAAACATTGTGCTGATGGATGGGTTGAATAGTACCCCGGGTCGTGGAGGTGTTACAGTAAAAAACTTACCCTAAAAACACGTATTTAAAAAAAAAAAAAACTTGAGAAAAACTTCGTTAAGCGTCTTGTTACACCCTTTATAATAACTATACACGTTTAAAATACTGTAGGATTAAATACTCGTTTAAATAACCATATTTTTAATTACTTAAGGAACAGTAGATGATGTTCCTTTACTTCCGAGGATCCCAGCATAGGTCCAATATATGTCAATACATAGTGAAACTCGCACAACTCAAAGTATGTCTGCAATAATCTTCTTTCATTTGCGGTCATATCGTTTATATCTGATAACCATTTATCCAGCAAAAGCTGTAATGAGATAACTCTTTAGTTATATGCACCAATTTTTATTTAGATTTTTTTTGTTTTAGATTTAATCTTTCTAGAAACATGACAGAAACTGTGGCTGATGAAGATTTTGCTGTAAAAAACAACAATATTAGTTCAATTTCGTCGGTGGGATTCAGAGTGCACAGAAGTGATTAATAAACGTAATGAGGCTGCTATCATAAATTTAAAAAAACTCGCAAACTATGCATATAAGAAAAAAAAAAATTTGGCGTAAAATAATTCTGCTTATCTATTCCACTGAATCGGTACTCATCCTACGATTGTCTGGCACTATATTCGTAGATTTAGATCCATGTATACCAACCATTCTCCTATCCCTGATTCGTTAGAGACTTTTTTAGATAAATTAGATCCTCCTTGGGTTGCCGAGGCTATCGTGTTCCACATACCCCAATAACCAAAATATTCAGTCATAGCTAGATCAGTCGAGTGCAACTAGATAATAAGATGGAATGAAGTTTATAGGGAGTAGTGTTTCATGAGGTTTTTTTATTGAGTTCCTAAAGGTGCGGAGAGCTGGGGGAGGCCTATGCCAAAGAGGCGACTTCCACAAATTAAATACATGTATAATAATTGGAATAATGCATGAAAATGATACCTAAAATATATATTTTTTTAAATCAATAATGATATTAATTTAAATTAACAATTCTTCAGAATATATTTAATAATTGTGATTTTTTCATAACTTTGTTTAATAATTGTTAAATTGTGGTAGAATAAAGGCTATTTTTATTTTATTTTATTAAAGGTGTGGAGAAGTGAGTTCCTAAAGGTGTGGAGGAGAAAGTAAACAAAAGAAAATCGCCGCTTGCGACTTTTTTTAAATTTCCTTTGAATATTTCTTTTTCGTTTATGAATAACTTGAAATTCGCCGAATTTATATTGTGTCGTAATAAGGTGACCTTTGTGCATCCATTAAGCGCCAATTTGGTATGTTTACTTGTTGTCGACGAAATGAATAATTCTAGTTTTTTTTTATATTTCGTATTTTTTTTTTTCAATTATTTCTAGAATACCGAGTTTTAATACTACCGGGGACCTATTTTGTCCAAGTAAATAACAAAATATTGATATCATCGAAATTTTATTTATCGTTAAGCCAGAATGTTTGCTCATGACACTATTACTTTTGTGACAAAAAGACGGCAATACAATAATACCTATTGAGTGAAAAGGAAAGACATCAACGAGAGTCACTACCTCAGCAACTATAAGTTGAGCTCTTTCTAAAATGGTAGACTTTTATAATATTTAAAGTTGAATATAATCTTATATTTTAGCAAACGGTAACAATTAAACTTTCAATTAATTTAATTTCTGAAGACATAATGTAATGTAATGTATGTAAGGGGTCATTCGTTTATAATTATTGAAATTCTAATACCCCACTTTTTTATAATATATATATAATAAAATAATATGTAAGACTAGTTTTGCACACCTGTTAGGGTAGGATATGGTTTGAGCTCTATTGTTGTTGGTTTCATCCTTATTTATTAAACTTTTTGTTATGGATGAGCCTTATCAAAACGTTCTTTTTTTTCTTGTTTCGCACTGTTTGTGCATTTAGCGTGATATGTTGCGTATTGTTGATATTAAGTGTGAATGTGTCACATTATTTTGACGACAGTCTTGAGTGCAATTAAGCTTGCTCAGAGCAGGTCCTATCACGGACGAACGAAACATATTGATGTGAGAAACCACTTCATTCAAGATATTATTTAAGAACGAACCGTGATTGATCTGAAGTGTATGAGTACAGACAAAATGCCAGCAGATGTTTTTGATCAAGGGTTTGAATGGGACGAACCATCACGAATACTTAAGTAGCCTAGTCATGACGGCATGACTGTGAAGATGAAGTGTGTAAGAAGCTTATGACTTCGAGGGGAGGTGTTATGGATGAGGATTTACTCCGAACTCGTTTTATTATACACATATATCCAAGTCAATCCAGAAAATCAATCAATCAAGAATGTCCCGGAATTTTGCGTCTTGTCCCCTGTCCAGTAAATAGACTATAATGTCCCGGATTCTTTTCTGAAAAGTTACGAGCCCTAGGTACCTATCTTCTAATAAGCCGCCCGTATTTTGTAAACACAGAATATAAATATAATTCTTCCAGTCGACTGCCTAAACCGGCCGATTAATAAAACTGGCCAAGTGTGACTTGAACCTCAATTAAATCAAAATTATATTCTAACTGTACCTTTAACTTCCAAGATTTAGGTGGATAATGTATAATTTCGAGCGTAATGCGGTTTAAATGTATTCGGGCAAACTGTGATTTACGAGTAGGTACCTAAAATCGAGCGTCTCAAAATTGTAACAGCGTCCTTAAGCTCAGTGACTGACAATTGCAGCTCGATAGCCCTTCAAAACAGGAATCATTGATGTTGGGAATAAATATCATGTACAAGCTGAAGTAGGATTAGGAGGGCTACTTAATGACACTCATTACTTGTCATAGTGCACAAGTGAAGTGTTACTAACATAGTTTTAAGGTTCTATTTACTAACACAATTTGTATTTTATAATATGTATGTTAGTATCTATGGGCCAAAGAAGCCTAAAAATAAATGGATGTTGGTGTTGTTGCTAATGCATTGGGGGACAGGAGCCAAAGTTGTCAAACAACAGAGGTAAAGTCAGCTTTACCTCTGTTGTTTGACAACTCGTCGGTCTTCCTCAGGGAAGACCGACGAAGTGGTGAGATGTTTTGATTTGAAAACGGTCATGCGAGCTGCTCACAGAGAAGAGAGGCTGGCTACTTAACCAGCAGTTAGAAAAAAACTTTCCAAAAAACCGACTTCCAAAAAGAAACTATAAAGTTTAAAATAACTTTACTTTCGGAAGTCGGTTACTTTGTATGTTTCATTAACTTATTGCCACCGATTTCCGAAAGTAAAGTTATTTTAAACTTTTTAGTGTCTTTTTGGAAGTCGTTTTTTTATCGCAGAAAGTTTTTTTATTTAATCGAAGTATTTTATTTTTTTCTAGATGACGGAGATATGACATAACAAAAAAATACAGCCGAATTGAGAACCTCCTCCTTTTTGAAAAAAGTCGGTTAAAATACAAATTGAAAAAAGAACGTAAACGTACCTCAAACTGACCCATGTCTTGGAGTCGTTTTGCTATAGATGGTTCTTTCTGTTCAGGTGCCACAATATCAAGCATGTTCATTGCATGTCTTACATGTCCAAGTTTAACTTCCATTTCAGAATAACGACATACTTCGAAGACGAAGTTCCTACTAATCAATTGTAGTTCGGGATACAGCTGGAATTAGGAAAAAAGAATATTACAATCCTCACGTACTTTTGCACATTACGAGTGTTATAGCGACCCAACCAAGCCACTGTTTCGCACAGGTGCAACGGCAACATGTCATCATTTATGAGATTTCTGAAGTCAAATCATTACGAATAGAAGCATATTGCATGCTTGGTGTTATAATGTATCTAAATTATGGAGATAA
The DNA here is from genome assembly GCA_947578425.1 of Eugnorisma glareosa. Taxonomy (NCBI): domain Eukaryota; kingdom Metazoa; phylum Arthropoda; class Insecta; order Lepidoptera; family Noctuidae; genus Eugnorisma; species Eugnorisma glareosa. The sequence continues at coordinate 29,018,294 of OX387957.1, forward strand.
CCGAAATAATCCATTGGGTAGTTTTTGAAGACCTAAGCGGTCACACGGACAGATACGAAAAGTACAGGTAGGGTAGGCTAAAAAAAGTGCATTGCTACGCATGGTACAGCGAGTATTTTTTTTATAATTTCAAGCGGACGAAAGTCGTAGGCAACAGCTACATATGTAAAAAAATATTTGTCTTTTTCAACCAAGTAATCTCTTTGTTAATTTGTTTATGGTCATTCATTTTTTGTATATTTTTGAGTTAAGAAGTAGCAATTATTCTTTTGTCTAGCTTGTGTGCCACTCACTGGTCGGTAACGTTTTATTTTTTTATTAAATAAGCTATAAGTTAACTTTTTAATTTTTATGTTACGTGACAAACTGTACACTAACTATTTTCTGTTTTGCTGTACTAAACGAAAGTGAATCTATAAGGAACAGAAGACAGATTTTTTCAAAAGTGTCTCTACGAGGAAAGTGCATCTACTAGGAATAATTCAAATTCGGGGAAAAAAGCAAATTATTTTTTTATGTTTCATGTGTTTCATAATAATTAATGACAAAAATACTTTTCACTCCGTAAGTATATTGAAAAATTTCGTCTGATCCACGTAGGCATTTGTCACAGCAGTTAATTCCGCCTTGGCTATACATGACAAAGTTTCTCCACTTGTATGAAAATATTTAAATACCACCAAACCGAAGGCGACGGTCGGAGAGTGTTTTGGAACTGTACTATTGTTTTGTTTCGTGAAGGTTTCCAATGTTTAAAAGTATACTGTGCATTTGATTTAGATGCCTCACCTAGCAAAAAATCTATTTTGTGATGCATTTCATTGAATTCCATAAAATGGAATAGAAAACTTTGAAATATTGCAAAAGGGAAAGTATTCTCCTACAAATTAAAATTCATATTGGCAATGAGTACATACGTCTATAAATTGCACACAATCTATTTCTCCAAGCTCAGCCAAGACATCGAAGACAACCTCCATTTGCAGGTACATTTGACACTTGTTCATCTGGTCACTTCGTAGCATAAACCCCATTTTGAATCTGAAACGTAATGAAAACTACCGTTTATTTTCAAAAGCAGGAGATAGGCTAACTTATTTAATTTCAATACACTTGAAAACTTCAAAAAGGAGTTGGTATTCAATTCGACTAAATGTTTTGTAGATTTGATTTATCACTGATTAAATATATCATAAAAATTGTTAGTTTTATTTATTTTCTCGTGTGTTGAAAAACGTCATTTGATACTCTTGGTCATTTGCGATTGCACTATTGGCTCTACTGCTAGCTGCATACCTGCCAGAGAGAGTGCTATCACAAGAGAGAGAACCATCACAATTACATTGTATAATGTTAAGTGGAAGAGCGGAGTCGCCTAACACAACCATCTCCTTGCTTAAAAGGTGATCACCTAATTATGTGTGTTCTTTATGTAATTGAAATAAACATTTTTTTTTGTACTTGTAGTTGACTACTTCTATGTGTCTAGGATTTCGTAGCATTTGATACCGACTTTCGCACTATGACAATTTTTTGTATTTTCAAGTAATTGGTAGCACAATGCCTACAATCGCATACTAATAAGTATTATTCTAATCGCAGTTTATCATAATCAGACTATAATGTTTCCCCTGCTGGGACTCACAGCCTTCTCTCTATGAGAGGGAATGGGCATAATCGACCACGCGGGCCCCGTGCGGTTTGGTAGGTGTCACATGTCTTCGAATTGTTTGGTTCTAGGACATGCCGGTTTCCTTACGATATTTTCCTTCACTGTTTTGAGAGCAGTGGTGATGAAATAAATTACACAAAGTAATGTGCCTGGGTCTGAACCCACGATTAATGTTCGTAAGTACTTTTATTTACGTCAATACGTAAGGTATGTTTGTGGTCTACAATATGTAAAATCAACAAAATTTATTTTATTTTAGGTGTTTTGTAAATACGGTGTGGAAGGTACAAAGACGCGAAAACTGTTACCACAGATTCAGTACATATGTAGCTCCCCCCCACAAATTTTTCGTCGGTTATTAACCTTAGATAGATAACCATATTTCACTGTACATTAAAGATAACCATACGTCGATTCAACGTGCGTATGTTTGAGTGGGATATTTTGGATTATGTCAAAACTAGGTTTATGAATGTGGTAATAGGTCTTAATGTATTTAATTATGTTGTGAGTAAATGAAAAACATTAAAATTAATTTATATTAATATTAGAAAAAAAACTTAGAAACAAAACACGGTACTTCTTACTGTACAAAAGTTAAACATTTAGGAATCTCTCCGTTAGTCTTTTAATTGAATATGTATACTTTTTAAAATAAACATTTTGCAATCTCTATACTGTAAAGAACGTAAATAAATAATAAAAAAAAGTCGCCTCAAAGGCACTTAGGACAGGCGCTGGACTTGTGCTTTCTACAAATGGGATTATTGTAGCTGTCGCATATTGTCTTTATTATCCTTCTAATTTTTGATGGACAAAAGGCACAATATTTTCTTTTCTTTGGCTCAGGTATACCTTCACGCTGTGAAGGAGATTCATTGATTTATGGGTGGGTGTCAAATCAACAAATTAAAAATATATCCTTCAAAATGGTTAAGTTGAATGGTGCTGATCCATGCGTCATGTTCGTGAACGGGCGCTGTCAGTTGTGACTGCTCATCTCTTAGTTGCCACGGTTTATTAGAATTAATTATTTTTATTTTTTGAATTGTCTTCTTTTGTTTTTACTATGGACTCTTTTAACGTGCACATCTTGCTACATCGTTCTCACATTGATAGTGTACCATCTCAATATGAATGATGTAACCAAGGTTTTGTAACAATATGCTGATTTAAAAGAGTGTCCATGGAGTTTCGTGCCCGTTCTTCTCCATAGAGATCTACGCTAGGGAATGGGCAACTACAGTACTTTCACAGTTTTTATGCCTTGCGATTGGACTGTAGCTACGTTTAATTGTTATCTTTGTTTCGACAGTTCAAAAGTCCCTGTAACTGGCCTACTTGAAATAAATGCTTTGATTTTGATTTTATAATCAATCGGTTATCTAACAAGTATTTTCCTATTTATAAAATAATTCTGGTAATCCCTGCGTTACCTATTTATTTCTTTTTCAAATGTGTTTCAAGACAGGAGACAAGTTTGGATTTTTAAATATTTTTGATGAGTCCATATTTCGCGAGTTATATTTAATTTAATCTCAAGTAATTGGGAGCGAGGCTATTGCCATCAACCGGGCTTGGATTCAAACTCCGGGCTCTAGTGTAAGAAAAAATCAATAACACTGCCCGACCTGGGAATCGAAGCCGGGAAGTCAATCGGGCCTCATGGTTGACTAGACGACGAGGCAAACAAAATTCAAAATATTCTATATTTAAATGGACATTTAGATAGATAAAGATAAATCATTTATTTAGTGAACACAAAAGACACAACACACGGAAATACAATTAAATTATAAAATTTACATGAATATTCTTTAAATACCTATAAAAACACAAGGTGTCAATTTACAGAAAGGAAAACATAATTTATGAAATAAGTATGGTAACACCTTGACAAACCTCAACTAAAATAACGAGTATTCGACATTTGTCAGAACCCCATACTGTCTGTTACGGAAACCACCCGGAATAAAATGTAATTAGAAATATTGTACTAAAATAGACATTATGCTATCGCTAAATTGGTTAGCAAACTGCGATGTAACTGTGACACAAATTAAGAAGTAGGCATCATCTGGTGGATATGGTGGTTTCAAAATGTTGGCATTGTGCTATCGATTACTTGGAACTATAAAAAAGTGGTTATAGTGAGAAAGTAGGCACCGTTCTTTCTTTCTATAACGTGTGGTTAGTGCCTAATCTGAGAGTTTTTAGGCCGTCCATGGGCCTCTGACTTGGTTTTACATGCCGTCAAGAAATATCTCTCAGGTATGCTGGTTTCCTCACGATGTTTCCCACCGGAGCAAGTGATAATTATACCATACGCACTGTTCTACATCATAAAAAGTCGGTCTGCCGAGTGTCATACGTCAGCTCAACGTCAGCTTGTCAAAAAGCATTCCTAGATCAAAATCGAAAATGTTCAAGATCATACATGATAACATTCCCAATGTACGTTCTGTCTTTTAAATTTCTTTGTTACCAGAAAACACGTGACATAAACGAAACACGGGGCATTAAAATCACAGATTTATGCTAACTTGCCTCATACAAGAGTAATTTTCGTATATATAGTAACATCTACAAAAAAAAATAAAGTGTTGTTACCTTTATTAAAATTCGACTTTGATTCGTGTTAATACTAATAAAATACAATACCAAGTTTCCAAACACGTTTATAAATCAGCTTCAACTTTGACGTTGTTATTAGAACTGTTCTTCTTTGAATTTTTTTTTCACTGAAATTGCATATCTTCGGGCGGCCAGAATTATTGAAAATGAGAAAAGAGTTTTGTTTCGATAAGACATCACATACATCGTGATCTCTGCCCGCGTAGCATGGCAATACTGTCTCTATTCTACCAAGAATCGACAAAGCTCTTTCTATACTCGTACAACTCGACAGGTCTGTCATACATTTTTAACAATGCCATGCTTGCGACGATAGAAATCTTTCCACAATCTGTAATTTTTTTCGATTCTTAGTCGACAAAACACGTTTCTACGGTGGTCATGCTGCGCGGGAACATTATAGTCAAAGAGCCTAAGGCCGAACTTTGCTCATCTTTTTTACCGAATTAAAAGTAATAAATATTAAACGAAATAGATATTTTTTTGCAAAATTTAATATATAAAGAAACATAATTATTATACGTCTAGGTTGCCAAGTCTTTTTAAAGTGCGAGATCTGTGAGTCTTGACAACACCTTAATACTACCGTGTTTGTAATAAAATGATCTGTATTTTAACATAGAAGGTGACGACAATAAAAGAAAACACTTGTAATGTGTGAACAACTAGAATTACCAGTATTTTAATTTATTTTCGTAGAAATATTTTTAATCTATCAAATAAATCGTATAAAATATATTTTTTAAACAAACTAAATAACATATTAAATAGGTTCTCCCATTCTTATTTTATCGACTTACAAACAATAACACAGGTAGTTATAACGGTAAAGATCTATTAATTTTGCAGCAATACAACTTTATTTGGTAGTCTATAGCAACAATGCAATGTACACAACTGTTTGGACGTACAAATGGATAGAAACCTTAATGGGTTTTTGAATTAATTCCAAGCTTCTGACACAAGTTTAAGCTTTTATTCATAACTTCGACACAATGTAAGTTTCTAAAAAATAAAGTTGTCAGTTCAACACAGACAGTTAGCTATGTGGATATTAAGAGTTCACTTTGGCGTTGTTCTTTGTGTGAAACAAACCCTCTACCTTCAAGTCGATCCCTGCAAGATCCTTGAAGATACCCGGAGTCTATAGGTGCAGGACACCAGCGCCGTTGGCCCGAAGAGAGCTTCGTGCATGAGACCTTCTGCTAGGCACTACCACATACCTACTCTCTGCGTCCATCGATCACGCCCGTCCGGAACAATTATTCTTTACATCCCTAGAGACCACAGGCACTGGAATAATTTACTGTTACCCAACTAAGTTTTGAGGTGGGCTTGTACCTCCCTAGGGCAAACGTGCCTATTTTCTCCTCGTACGAGTACATTATAGTCAAATTCAAACATTACTTTATACGAAAAATGTATTGAACTTAAATATATTCGAACAGTGACAACAGATGTAATTTGTTTGCGTTTGGAGATTAAAACAGCCGTCAAATATTAAGAAAATATATTTTGCACAAAATAACACTGTCAAACATCGTGATCCGCGATAGGTTGTTAGTTGAAATTTTCACAGAATGTGTGTTTCTGTTGCCGCTATAACAATAAAAAATAAAGGGGTCTCCACTACTATGATGCACGGAACCCTTCATGCATGAGTCCGACTCGTACTTGGCCGTTTTTTCTGTGTAATGTGTGGTAATTATGGTATGGTTGGTACGTTCACGGTCAACAATAACATCTCATTTGTAATTTCATCAAAATGTAAAGTCCAAACTTCCAAAGTAAGAAGTGACTAGTGAAATAGGTAAGTAAGTGTAAGAATATGAATAACATTTTGATCCGAACGCATTGCAGATTTATTCCGTACAAGATGCAATTAAATTAAACCAAAAAAAAACGTATGGAGATATTTTGTAACCTTACGTGGGAAAGGGTCCCAGTGCGACATTGTCTAAAGAGGTCCACTTAGTATGAATGCACATAGGATGTATGCACATCATATTTGTCTCGTAGGTGCTATAAAGGACAGAGGCCGTTGAACAGTTTTCAACCTTATTACTCAAAACACAAGGATGTGAAGCGGTCAAGATGTCTGTAGTAGTACAGACGCCAGCACATCAAGCTACTACAATCTGTCAAATTTCTTTAATAAATTTTTAACTTTATCGCTGAAACATTCAGTTCAAAGTTAATTAGGAAAATTTGACAGTTACAGTTACAGGTAGCTTGATGTGGCTGGCCTCTGCACATACGTAACTTTTATAATCAAAAGTTTGCAGCAAAAATCACAAAAAAAAAACAATTAGTCGATTACTGATTGAAGGACTTGATTTACAGAAAATTATTTTGTGACTGATCATTTTATGATGCAAATAAATCGAAATAAGAAGAACTTTCTACATTAATATGAGGGTGCAGACGAGGGTACACCCCTTTGATCTCGTATTATAAGTTCCTGGTTTCCATGCCAACGCAATATCTTCATAAAATCCAGACAGGTATCGGGGTGGCATAGTGGATTCCAGAAAATGCTCCAGTGCTTTAATAAAGTAACGGAAAATGTTAGGAATGTAAAATTGAAAATATTAGCACTAAACGGATTTAATATAGCCGTGCTTTGAAGTAGGCAACATCAGTGCTGTAATAAAGTAAGGGATGATGTTAGAATGTATAAGTGAAAATATTATTAGTAGACGGATTTAATAAAGCTGTGCTTTGAAGTAGGAAATATCGACTAGAAGGAAAGTTTAGTTTAGGTATTACATAAGTTATAGTCTGGTATTACATAGGTTAAACAAAATTATTCAAATAAAGCACTTTGCTCAATCAATTCGTTTTTATTTGTAAAGGAGTACTTGTCTTGTGATTTAACATTTTAGTTAGTTATTCTTCGAAACTGTCTCCGCGCCCGACCGACAACGTTGTACGTTCGCAGCGTGTCACACAAGTTTTTTTACGGAAAGCATTGGTAAGCACTCAAACAACATTAAAATGCATATATCCCAAAACTGCTATGTTATCTGTATAAGGATATTTTTTTAAGGACGTGCGATGTGTCTTATCACTGTGAAAAGGACGTCGTAGAAGTCCACCTAAAAGCGATACCAGGTGAGAAGAATGACCACCCGATGTTGGGAGGTCTGTGCTGACATATTTAATTAATTTATCATTCTCGTTTGGCATTTTTCCTGAAGCACTAAAGTCGTCAATTGTTAAGCCACTTTATAAAACAGGTTAAAAATCAGACGTTAACAACTATCGCCAAATAACTTTGATACCTATCCTATCGAAAATTGAATGTATAACAGACTGATTGACTTCTTTAATAAGGAAAGAACAGTTTGGCTTCCAAAAAAGAAATACACAACGTTAGCTACCTGCAGTCTTAAAAAAATAGTATTAACGATTAATAACCTTAACTATATACTACAGGGCTGTTCTTTGATCTATCTAAGGCCTTTGATCTAGTCTCTCATGACCTGTTACTATAAAAATTGGAGGCAACTGGAATTAGAGGCATTACACTTCAATGGTTATTCTCATACGAGTATATAAGTAACAGACAACAACGCGTTACTATTACTAAAATGGATACAAATAGCAATATGACATCTCACTATTCTGAATTAAACTCCAATAAACACGGCGTCTCACAGGGAAGTGTACTCGGCTCTATTTTATTCCTATTATATATAAACTCTATCACTACTATAACTAATCACAAATGTATACTATTCGCTGATGACATCTGTATAATTGTGACATCTGACAAAAAAAATACAATTAATCAACATGAGACTGAAGTGAATGAGTGAATGAGTGAATGACTAAAGCGATTGAAAGACTGATTGAATGGCTAAAGGAAAATAACTTATCAATAAATCTAAAAAGTCCGTTTATAATAATTAAATACAACAACAATACAATTTGATAAATCAAATAATGCAAAATAAAATATTAAAATTAATATATTTTACTTCGAGACTGTTAGTACCACACAGATAAAATATGTAGAGTAGGTGTCTTCTATGCACCGCTACACATGAGTGATGTGAGATTATTAAAAGAAATTTAAATACTGGCTCTCCACACAGGTAGGTTGAGTTCAGAAAAAAAAAGTATAACTGTGTGAGCTAACTATCTATCACCAGCTCTTAAAAATGATCTCAAGAACTTATAGACGAGGGTACACCACCTTCGCCTACATCCTCATATTGATATTAGCATGCTCTTCGTATCTCGATTTATTTGCATCATAAAATGATCAGTCACAAAATAATTTCTGTAATCTATGAAGTCCTTTAATCAGTAATCGATTTAAAATGGCACCGTTATTTAATTTTTCAAAATATTGTCATCTGTGTGGACGACTCACTTACGACGAGTATTTTTCGATACTGTAGTAGGTTTTCAATGTCTCTGTAAAAAGGTCGAAGCTAGCTCATCCGAAGTAAGTCATGATCACATAAAATCAATAGAACTATTAAATTATGTTACTTATCCGGGATTAATAATTGATAACCGATTCAATTGGAGTTCATCATCCACAGCCCGAATTCACCCACTGCTGGGTATAGGTCTGGCTTTGCTTGTGCCAAGCTCCACGTTATTATTACTATTATTCCAACTGAAGTTACCAGGCTGCTTGCGGCAAGTTACGTGCAATCTCACCAAGTTTTCCATTATAAAGCGCAATATACCGTACAGAACCCTCCTTCAAATGTGCACAGCTCTTGCTGAGTCAATCTCCTACGGTCTCACAAGTTATGGACGCACATTTAATACCTACACACAAAAAATATAATTTGCAAACACGTTTACTGAAACTTGTAAATCAATCTTTGTAAAAAATAAATACCAAGACAATTACACAGGTTTATTTAAACATTGCAAAGTATTATCTGTTCAGCGCGCCGAGTATCTACTCCTCATAGAACATTTTGATAACAGTATTAATCGGATTCCAGTTAAATATGACGTAAATACACAAGCCAAATCAAAATCATGTCAAGTACCGCTTCTTTTACAATTCCCAATTTACTAAACCAAATACCTGTAGACATCAGAGACTCAATTAATAGTAAAAACATAAAGCGTAGGCTGAAGCTGAAAGAACATTACATCAACTCGATTTAATAACTTAAATGTTTCTGATCAAATCTCAGGCCATGGCATGCTAAGACAGGCTCCAGAGGTCTAATTGTGTGCTTTGTTTAAATACAGGGCTCGGTAACCGGCTGAAATTCTTAACCATTTCGGTCATTGACCCCAAACCGAAATCGGTTAAGCTTATAGGTTGAAGTTTACCGGCATTTACAGGTACACGCGGAAAACCGGTTTAAAAAAAATGGTTTTTATAGTGAAAACTAACCGGTTAACACCAAGATTGATAGTTTCACGGCCCGCGCCACCCTCGCTCGCACGGTCTGGACGTAGCGATGTCATTTCGTTACAAAATTTTAATCGCATTCAAGTCGAGGACTAATAAAATGGCAATGAACAATGAATAACAGAGGTGAGTCTTATTTGAATTAATGATGTAGGTAGTAGACAAAAAAAAATAGGAATTACGAAATTAACCGGTACATTTTGGTGTCAAAACCATTTGTGTGTAGGTAACCGGTAACCTTTATAATTTGGGTTACATATACACAGTTCACTTGTTTAACCAGTAAATGAAGGAACGATATATTTACCGGTATTTAGTCGAATTTAACCGCTCTTTTTAAACCGGTTCAGAGCCCTGTTTAAGCAGGTATAGGGAACTTGTAATTTGTAAAAATAAATAAATAAAAAATAGATCTTCGTTGGTCGAGGCTACCGGCGGGGGCTGCTGGTTGGCGGAGGTCTTGGGTACAATTCTCAGGTCGAGCTAAGAGCTATTAGATTTTCCATCAGGGTTTTTTCGCTAACAGCCCCGAGTATGTATTTGTGTACTAGTCTGCCAATCTGTCTGTCTGTAATGTTGGGGTACTAGTCTGACGTACTCCTCGGGCATTACAGAAGTGAAGTTATGTGCTAAGTTGTGAAGTAGGAATAATTTTTATTTATATTACACAGAATGGGCTTGAAGTGTTATACTAACCTCATACCTTGTAACCAAAGCCGAATCCAAACAGAGGTTGTGAACACGAAGTGGATAAACAAATGAACATGAACAAGCGGCGCCACTATTGCCAATTGAATAATATTCTGTGTGTACTTCCAATGATCGGCCTTCTTCGCGAAGGACCGGAGTTATTCGGCTTCTTCACGATTTTTGAGTTTAAATTAATAGAAACAATACTTTTTACTAAAGATTACTGTGGAGTACATTGGTGGGATTCTCAACCTATAAGGGTACTGATAAACCTCAGCATTAGGGAGCTCCTGGCTACATAATAACAGCCGTACAGGTTGCCTAGGTCATTCCGTGGATGGGTGACTAACCATTACATACCAGTACTAGTCATACCATACTAGTCAGTGGCCAGAAAGTCTGATCACGAGTACCAAGGGAGTATCGTATAACCCAGTACAAACTGGGTTGTGGAGGTCAGCTGCAACAGATGAGACTTAAAGCCGACCCCAACATGTTGGGCAACTGAATAACGAAATATTTTAACTGTACTGTAACTGAGTAACGTAACATTTGCTAGAATATTTAGTGAAATTAATGTCTGAGGCTTATCAGGGCCATGATGAAGGTTGCTGGCCAACCATCAAAGTGTAAAGTTCAAAAAGTGAAAAAAGAAATTGAAAACCTATCATGATTTTTGGATCTTGAATAATCTCTTTAAATTAGCTGCATTTTTAGATACAATTAAACTAGGTAAGTTCCGTCGTGATTTCTGTTTTACCATAATGTATAACAAAAGTTCCATGTCTAGGGTCGGCTGGGTATTAGTCCAGATCAGTGGAGCCAGATGCACAGCTAGTGACAACACAATATAATGTTGAAAATTCGATGTGGCTTATCCACGAAAGTACCCCAGCTCTACCCACCTATGAGCAGTGGACCGCGAATAATTAGCTACCTCAGAACTTGGGACGGACAGCTTGGTTGGTTCTTGGTTCCTCTTTATTAGATAATCCTCGACCGAGACCACTCAACCAGTTATCTTAGAGTTTGTCAGGCCTTTGTTGTGTACACTAAGTCTTTTTTTTCGTGTTAATAACTGAAGGATTACAATTATTTAATTGTTTCTAATACTACTTCAGAGAGAGTATGCCTGTGTCTCAGAAATTGAAAAACTGAAGACAGAATATGCCAAAATACTTTTGTGAAGGACTTTCTTTTGCTTTCTTTTCTGTAAATCAACACCTGGGAACCCCCACGTGTTGATAGTTGACAGAGACAGAGCTATACAGGTCGTCTAGCGCCATCTCTTTCCCACACTGGAATTCCTCCTGCTTTAAGACGTCATGGTAGGCCACCTGTTCACTGACAATCTGACATACACAAGACTATGAAAAAACGTTGTATACTCCGTGTTTCAGGCATACCGAGGTCTGTTATAACTATACCTAGTGTCACAGGCAGACTTGTGGCTAGTAAGTACTATCATTGAACTTCCCTCGATTTTCCATTACGAGGTAAATGGTGCTATTAGCATTGAGAGATGTGACTTTAGATAGCCATTGAAACAGTGTAGCGATACCGTATTAAGAGGGGACAGGGCACTGCGATTCTCCATACAAATTTATTTCCCTGTTTTCTTCTTGAATAATGCCTCTAGAGCAATATTTTTTTTCATAAAATCAAGGTCTATAGAAGACACGTCTCTGTCATTTCCTTTTTTACAGCAATTAATAAGTAAAGAAAATATACTTTCCAAAAAAGACAAAAAATGCCCCGTTTTTACGGCCGTGATTAGAGGACTGCCAGTTTCGTAAATCTTTTGAGATATAATCGGTCTGAGGTGCAGCTCTCCCTATCGCACTCTACGGGGCTTGACATAGCGCAACAGAAATAATTTAATCAAATACCTAGTTATAGTCAGTAATCGTTTTTGGCCCTGTCCCCTCTTAAGACAATCGTCCAATGCTACGTCAGAGTGAAATCACATGGCATCGTCGCAAGTGTCGCAAAGCTCTGATTTCAACGCACTGCGTTCCACACGAGCAACACAACGCTCTTACGGTGTTGCTGCGCCATCACAACTCTAGTACATACGTCTCAATATTCTAAAAACCCTTCGATATTTAAATTGCGTTGCCGCTCCGGCGCCGTTGCAAGGCAGCGACGCTTCCCGCGTCGTCTCTTTTTGTTATGCGATGCCACACGTCGTTTCAACATGTCGTTTTGATATAATATACCTATGTGGAACTACGCAGCATCACCGCTTAAGACGTCGTAACGGAGTGACAACGTATCGTGTGGCAGTGCTCCAAGAGGTTACCCATGTTAGCTGCGCGGTTCATTCATTTGTGGATAATGAATAAGAGATGGTGCCGCCTCTATGTTATTGTATACAGCGAAGCTAAGTATACACATAAGTAGTTCAGCCTTGAGCTACGGTAAATGTAAAGGGCGAATGAATGTGATCGACTAAAAATCGTGAAGACGGCGACTAGAAAATACGCGTCAAACTTGAATGTAGCTCTCGTTCGCAGTTGGTCGGGGTGCCCTAGCTGACTGGGACCATTTCGTCTCAAAAATGGAAACTGAGCAACCAAATTTAAACTAGGTTACAAATCCACAAGAACACATTTGGTCGCTCAACTTAGTATTATTCCGAAAGCGAGCAGCATCGCTGATGCGCAGGGTGGGGGACAGTTCCAACAGTTGCCTGAAGGTAATTGCTGGAAAAACAGAAAGTCCTCTATGGAGGCAATGGATACAAATACATTTCAAATGGTTCCTTAAGTATTACTAACACAGTTTGTAAGTTTTGTATGTACTTTAGTAACACTATATGGACAACTTAGTCTGAATTAAATAAATTAAACAGTATGTCATCATTAGTCGCCAATTAAGAAATAGTTATTGTTTTATTCTTAGGTTTTACCAACATCTAAAATATCAAAATGTTTGTCAATATCTAAATGTTTTTATTCTAAAACCTAGCATGTCTGAAACTCTGGTAAAAGCCAGAAAAATCGTCCGGAAGGATTCCATCAAATTCGCTGCTCCCTCCGGCTTCATCCGTCAGTGTAAACACTAACGTACAGTGTGGATTTATACTTTTATTTTCAAAGATATATGATATTATCAGTTTTTATCTCCTCAACAGGATAATGAACACAATAACGTTGTTGATTTGTAAATTTGCAGGCTAGTACTGGTACTAGATTGTCATCCAATGGAAAATTCTATCGCTCTTGAATCAGGATTTACAGGAAATGGCATCGTTAATAGAACTGCGCCTGAATGATTGCCTGCGAAACATTCAAACGATTGAGTTTTGTAGTAAACTAGGTTTTGCTAGGTTTTGTATGTTGATTTTATGTAAGTTAGGAAATTGGAATTCTTTCCTATCCTCGCTGTCTTTCATGTTTTAGGTATTATATGTTGAACATTTACAATTCCTGTAGAGAATTGTAATATGGTTCTATATTTAAATAATCAGGTAAAGGACAAGACTCACATTTTATCCACCAAAAAACAGTATAACAATTTTACAAAAATGTTCATAGATAATAATTATTACTCGAGTATCACGCCTGTATAGAAAGTCCCATCAAAATGGATGGACAAATTTTAACACAGCGTTCAGTACGTATAACCAAAGCTAGCCAAGCAAAAAAGAAATTCTGATTAAAGTGATTTTATTTTGACCTAATGGATGTGTTTATTCTAGAGTGCCGCCGGCAATTTATTATTATTATTATTTTAGGTCAAAATAAAATTTCTTTAATCAGTGTTTTTTTGCTTGGATATCTTTGGTTATATGTACTGAACGCTGTGTAAAAATCGATCGATCGGGCACTGCCATATTTCGTCATAGCGCGTGTGCCGCCGCGTGCAGCACTGCGTTCGCCGCCGCGGGCGCTGCCGCGTTTAACGTCGCGTCCGATGCGGCGGTGGCATCTGCGGGCATCGCTGCATTTCAAGCAAACGCGCGTAAAATCGCTTCTCCGTAAACGCTCTCATACATCTCCATAGTTTGAATTTAAAGCGGGCCGCGCTGCTCAACGCGCCGCGTGTCCCTAAATGAGCCCTTAATACTTATTTTATTCTGGATATGTTGATGACGTGATGATGTCATAATAACTTCTAGTTGCAATGTAAAAATTTATTCATGACAAGAAGTTGTGTGGTGTACTACAACTAAAAAGGATAAAATAAAAAACTTTCTGCGAAAAAAACCTAACTTCCAAAAAACAACTAAAAAAGTCTAAAATTAGTTGACTTTCGGATGTCGGTGGCAAAAAAATCAATGGAACAAGCAAAGACACCGGCTTCCGAAAGTCAAGTTTTCATCATTTGAAATTAAGTTTTCTACGTATTTAGCCTCATGCACTTAAGTAGAAAACGAAAGAATATTGGTGACAAAATAAATATACATATATTTTAAATAAATAAATAATCAGTTGCAGATAATTCAACCGATTCCTCCGTAAAATCACCAGAAACCGGAGGATTCTATGTCCGTAATGACACTCTTCATTTAATTTCGTGTGCAATACTGTGTTAGAATAAGAATTAATTTACATTCATATAACTATTCATTACAATAAGCACAACATCATAAAAAAACACCGAAACACTAACATCTATAAGTCTTTAATCGATATATTGACTCAAGACTTTCGATTGACCCGACCCTCAACACTATTTGTTCCAAGTCGCAACCGATCAACTTCACACTTGATCCGCGCTCAAGATTTAGGCCGGATATCGCGAAATGGTGCATTCCCGTTGTTCCCATTGATGGGGATAGCGAGACGACTGATTTATTTTTTTCGTTGTCCCCATTACCCTGCACCATTGATGGGGACATAAAGTCAGTGATTAAATTGCCGTGGATGATGTCGCTTATTAATGACTAGCTTCTGCCCGCGACTTCGTACGCGGATCCTGTTGCTTTTGCCAGCGACAACGGGGTCGTCAAGAAAATCGAAGATCTGAAACGTCTGATGTAGAATTTTGAGGCCCGGGGACGGGAAAACAACGGGATGAGCGAGACGATTGAAGACGTTCCAGATCTTTCATTTTCGTAAGTCCACAGGAAATGCCCATCAGACTAAACAACTTTTGCTAAGACGTCATTCCTTAATATGTTATAGTGTCGCTGGGCTTTGGAGTTCCACAACAGGGTTCCAGATCTCCAAATTTATTCTCACAGCAGAAAATGCTCTTCACGTGGAATAATTTTTGCTATGACACCATTTTTATATCTCTTATACTTTAGCTGTTCTGTTGCGGTTCTGCATCAGGTGTTCCAATTTCCAAAACAAATTATAGCATATATGTTGCCCAGACTTAATACCTACACAACAAATACCTTTTCTTCCCGTTATTCTGCAGCGGATCCCAAGGGTACACTGAATTAACAATAATATTGCAAATAACTTTAAAAAAATGCGCAATTATCTCTATCCGTGAACGTCTCCGACTCGCGAGACAATGCGTGACGTTCACGATCAGCGGACAGTCGCGCATCACGTTCCGCACTTGTCTCTAGAGACCTAGAAGCAGATGCGTAGATACGCTGAGAACTCATGCGCAATTCTCTATCCGTGAACGTCTGCGAGTCACGAGACAATGCATGACGTTCATGATCAGCGGTCATTCGCGAATCATTTTCTTCACTGGTCTCTAGAGACCTGGATGTAAATGCGTAAATACGCTGAGAACGCAGGTATGCTTCGCGATCCGAAGAGGTTTCTACGGAGCGAGTTGCTGCCTGATGTTCTCGAACAGCATCAAGTCTCTCCTGACGCTCTTCGGTAGATTCTTGGGATCTTATGATCCTCAATCTTTTAGCTCCTTTGGAACGTTAGGAAAAAATTGACCTCTTTCTAGGCATAGTTATAGTTTAATTCTGAAGATACCTGATCAATTAAAATCTAAGTGACTGCTCCCCTGCGTTACCGGGTAGGCTACCGTGTCACGAAAATAAATGAAAAAGGAAATTAAACACTCAAATAACATAAGCCCGAAGGCTTATTTATTTGATAAAATAAAATAATAAATGGGAGTTTTGGCCAGTAGAGTCAAATTTTCAATGATTCATCGAAAATCAGTCCTAAACTGTTACCGCCTTGACCACGTGGAGGTACTCCCAGATTATTTTATGTTATAATTATACAGTAAAATTAGTGATAGCTTTGATTTCCATATCAGGTGTTCCAGATCTTCAATTTTTATACGTCAACAGAGAGTGATCATCAGGCTGAACAACTCTTGCTAAGACTTCATTCCTATTATTATATGTTATAGTGTAGCTGTGCGCTTGGAATTCCACAACGCGTGTGCCAGATCTTCAATTTTTATACGTCAACAGAGAGTGCTCATCAGGCTGAACAACTCTTGCTAAGACGTCATTCCTATATATGTTATAGTGTAGCTGGGCTCTTGGAGTTCCACTTAAGGTGTTCCAGATCTTCAAATTTATTCTCTTAGCAGAAAATGCTCATCACGTGGAACAACTTTTGCTATGGTACCATTTTTGTATCTCTTATAGTTTAGCTGGTCTGTTGCGGTGCTGCATCAGATGTTCAAGTTTCCAAGATAAATAGCCTATATGTTGCCCAGATTTAATACCTATACAACAAAAAAAAAATCATTTAAATCCGCCGAGTAGTTCCGAAGATTAGCGTGTACAAACAAACAGACATACAGACAAACAGACAGATTTTTTTTTTTGGATTCGTGCTCTATTACTGTTTCCAACCCCCCTCAATTTTTTTTTTTAATATATTCAATGTACAGACACAGTTTTTTTTACTGTTTTATTATATGTATTTAGATAATATAGATATATAGATAGATGTCTGTGGAAACACATTTAAGGACCACATCCAAACAACTAGTTTTTGTTGCTCCAATTAGAACCCAGTAAAAGTAACTCTCCCACTCAGTACTTCTGAGTGGGAGAGCTTCTTAAACCGCATACCACCTTGACCATTTATGCTAGCATATTATACTCGTTGCTAGGATAAACTAAAATAAAAAACTCAGTTTTCTGTTAGCTTGGAGCACCAAAAACTAGAGTTTTTGGAAATAGTCATTTCATGGAACCTTTTCATTCTTCCTGAGGTGATCCGGTGTGCTACGAGGATAAAGCAATGAGGACAACGGGAATATTTTATTGAAGTCCCGCTGTCTCCATTAATGGGGGGGACATAGGCAGTGGGGACAGCGGGAATACACCCGCGAAATCATATTTCTGTTTACAATTTCATCTATATTAGTTGTCGCTTGTTATTAAGTTACGTTTTTAGGTTAGGTTTGAGGCTATAGTAACAGTGTTGGTGTGCCAGCATGATTGCTAACTTAATGCTTTATGTTTTATGCACTATTGTACTAACCTACGCACCTCTTAAAAACTGACAATATTGTGTGAACCTAACTGCAATTCCGGACTGGATATCATTATAATTTTACATTCTCACCGTCAGTTTTACATCATTTATTCAATACTCCCACACATTAATACTATATTGATGACATATATGAACATGCAGGGTTTGTACGACGTACGGTTATAGACGCTAAAAGCGCGCGAACTGCGCCAGGCCCGACGAGAGCTGGATTCAACAATACTATCATTTTATCACAGTGCTTTGATACTATAGAAACGCTCGTATTTAAACTAATTAAACGAAAAAACCTAGTACCCACCTTCGTCTTGTAACAAAGACCTTTGTAACAAGAACTACAAAAGATAGCATTCGAATTAAATAAAACAGCCAAGTCAAGTCAAGTATATTCGAGAACTCGTAAATAAGTCGACGCACAGTTAATTTCGAGAAAAGCAATGCGGAAAACTTTAATCAAAAATTATTTGCCACTTCATTCTAGTTCCAATCAAAGTTTTGGAGAAGAAGTGCAACTGTAGGGAGAGGCAATCACTATTATAATACTAGCCGGTACAAGTTCATTTTTAATTGTAAATTTTTAATTGTCTCTAAACATTGATTGTAACTTTTACTTTGCTATTAGGTACTATATTTATATGTAGCGTTAAAAATAATCTACACTCTGTATCACGATATTACAGTCTAGGCCCATTTTTTTGTTATCTTCCTGTTATTGTTAGGGTTCCAATTTGTCCTGCCTACAGCACGTTAGACTTAAAAAAATCGGGTCCATTTAATGTGTAGCATACCGTCTGCCGGTGGAATTTTGGAATTCCATACAAACTTTTATCTCCTATTTAACCTATTCAGGGGTGAATTTTCAAAAATCATCCCTTAAGCTTACGCACATGCTACTAGTCAGAAACAGTAGTTCAGAATAGCGTTGTCAGTCAGTAAGTAGATTTATGGATTTTATAAATTCATAAATATTGTGTAGGTATGTTCTAATGGAAAAAAAAAACATGTGTGCGTGATGTAAACTAATTACCTCTGCCAACCGTACTAGTGTCTATATTAGATAATTGTTTCTAGTTTGAGCTTTTGATGTAGTCCTGTTTTTTTTTTTGTGAGCGTTTCCGTGTTGTTCACACCTTCTTTACCATTATATTTTTTTATAAGTGATGGACACCGTACTGCCACAAAAACACTAGTAGAATGGCATTATAGATATTTAATAATATACAGAGGTTATTAGAGAACTGCGAACCAACCAACTGAAAGTGATGTGCTTTCTACCAACGCGCACTGGGCCCTCGTGTTGACTACAAGCCCACTTTCTCTCATAGAGAGGAGGCATTTGTCCCAGTAGTGGGAATATTAAACTCGTCGCCAAATTTTGGGTTGAATAAATTTAGATTGTCAACACGCTAAGCATTCTGGCCATCAGTAATACTTTATGTTTATTTATGTAAATGTGTGAGTGCTAAGAATTTCATTATAAATAGTGCTCGATTTTATTCAAAGGTACAAGAGAACATGAAAAAGATACTTACTGAGTTGCAGGCTCATTGTGAGTTCTTTGTAGGAATATAGGTGCCGGAGAAGTATCGTTAACTAAAAAAGCTTGTTATCAGTACACTACTTTTAACTTACAATTTTACTTTACTTTATTTACCTACGTATTTAAGTGACTTTCGCTTCGCTCTCTTCCAAAATGGGCCGATGTAATGACAAAATAGTTATTTATGATACTAGTGCGGTAAGTTGGTTTTTACAAACGAGTAGACGAATGTAAGCCCGAGACGAAGTCTAGGGCTTACCATAGTCACGAGTTTGTAAATACCAATTTCTGCACGTGTGTCATGCAACGTTTTTCAAAACCTTTGCGAGAAAACAGTACAATATGTAATGAAACAAACTTTTTCATTTCATTATACTTATACTACTCTTGGAAATTAATAGTAAAAATTTGAACAATTATTGAATTTCAGAGAAATTTCCTGCTTTGGAAGCTTAAATGACTGACTGACATTATTAATTTTACACGTAGGTATTATGTTGAACGGAAGAATGTAGCCTTATATAGATACCTATGTAGCCTTACATCGGCGTCGACGGCGGTGACGTCGGTGGCGGCGCGGCGGAGCTTGCAGCGGAGGCGGCGGTGGCTGGACGTTTTCGCGTGAGGTAGAAGGGCGCGGTTCCACACCTTTATTGATATTTATACACTTTCATATCTTGTCGCCTATTTCAATTTTTTGTGCATCGAGTCTTCATTTTAACCCTCTGCAACATTATTAGAGCGCCATCCTCCGTGGCAGTGTAATGATATCGGCTCCGGAATTAGCTAGTATAATGTTGCAGAGGTTCTTCTAAAGCTGTGACCGGTATAACTATCCGGATTTTCTTTTGATTTCTTGCTTGTATAGCCATATGACTGTTGTTTCAAAAAAACATGTAGTTTAATACATATTTTGTTAAATCCCATGTCATTAATCATTATTGGTTTTTATAGTGGTTTTTAACATTGAATATATTGACCAAATTGAGGACGGCTTATACTTCACACATAATTCATTGAAATAAGCCATCAAAACATTTTCAGTGAATGATTGAGTATTTCTTCGAGTCTTCCATGCTATAAAATTATTGTAAATCAATAAATAGCGCTCTCGCGATTTTGGCGGCAAGAGACTGTTTTCTGCAATTTGCGCCTCATTCAAAATATCAGGTGGAGTAGATTCCATATTAAAATCAGATTCCTCGCTTGAACTCATATTATTATTTTGTTTATAAATATCAGTCGCAACAATCTTTGACGTTTCTAATATTATGAAAATGGCGCGAATTTGCAAATGGCTCTACATGCACGTGGTGAAAATTAGAACTACATATTTCGTTTCATTTACTCTTTAGTATTAAAGAGAGACAAACGTATTGAGCAAAGCGTTTCCAAGAAGGTTCGATCAGTCAGCTTATTTATTTTCATAATGTGAAACTCCTTGGTTGAATCTTATAAAAAAAATTTATGGAAATAAAAAAAAAGCCGTTAAGAATACGCACGGTGCAATACAACGGAGTATGCGGTAAAATAGCTACTTAGGTGAGAGTACCTATTTTACCGCACGTTCCATTGTATGGTGCGTAATTTTTAACTTTCGAACAATGTATAAAGGCTTCGTAAATGCAGTTTTTGAGCAAATGTGTTGAAAAGATTTTTTTTCATTATGAAAGACAATGGTATAGACAATAAAGAACTTCGACGCATAAACAGTTACCATGAATTCATTCAGTTCATCTTGGTAGAAGGTTTTCGACAGGTGACTGAAAAGTTGTGTAGCAATTCGATCTCATGCGTTCGCTTGTGATGTGGAGAAATGAGGAATAACTCGAGAAGCAACTTTTGAGTTTTTGTATGGGCCAAAGTTGCGTGAAAATAAATACATGTTATGTAATGTTTCGTGGATATAAGAGCAGGGGAAGGCGAAATAAACAATGGATGAATTCTGTAAACTTTATTTATGGCTAGAAAGGAGGTGACTGCTGAAAATACGAGTAATAGAGAAGAATGAAAGCAGAAGACATACTGCGCTGACACCAAGTTAAATAAAATGGGGGAAGAGAATCTAACTTTTTAATTTTTTGTCTGAAATTAAAACTTAATAGTGATAGGCGAACGAACAGTAAGTCGTGGGTTCGAACCCAGGCAGGCACATTACTTTGTGTAATTAATTTCATCACCACTGCTCTCAAAAACGGTGAAGGAAAACATCGTGAGGAAACAACCGGAAAGTCCTAGAACCAAAAATTCGAAGACATGTGACATCTACCATCCCGCACTAGGCCCGCGTGGTGCATATATAATCATATATCTCTGGCCGTGTGTCCCGGCAGTGGGAACATTATAGGCTGATTATGCTAAGTGTAACATTGACCCGAGAAAATTACAGAGCACAAGTACACAGAGCGGAACACCGAAGCTAAACCGATTACCACGTATTCATTACCTACATCATTCTGAACCCTCCGACATAGAAAATTTTCGTAAAAAAACAGATGTTTACTAACGCTCAAAATGTATGAAACAACTGATTTAAAAAAAAACTACCGATGAATTTCTATTTGCCATAGATATAGTTTTTTTTAGAATACAGGTGTAACAGGACCCTACACGAAGCCGTCAACCAAGCATTAGGTACATCAAACTAATTAACTTTATGCAAAAATTATTGCAGAAAACGACTTTTTTTTTGGGTTGAAAAATCACCTTATACGGTACGATTCAATGTAATGCACTCAAAACATTGTGCTGATGGATGGATTGTATAGTACGGGGTCGTGGAGGTGTTTAAAGTAAAATCGTATATTAAAACTTTTTTATGAAATACGTGATTTCATAAAAAAGTTGTGAAAAAGTCGGAACTTTGACCCCCAATATCTCCGTAACTAGAAGGTTCCTAGGTATGGTCTAGAACAAAAAAATGATCGCAATGGGGTCTTGTTACACCTTTTAAGTACTGAATACGTGGTACCGTTAGCCGTTTAACCGTAGGTCCCTTCCACTCTGTTTAATGTGCTAACATAGTCTCACCCTCTCTTCACTCACAACACAACATACCTGGGTACTAACATGATATGATGTTGATATAAACATGGGTAGTATTTCAATGACAAAACACGAGTACCATAGTTTTTGTTTGGATACTAAGGTACTTAATCATTGTTACGATGGTCACCAAACTACCAACATATTTACTTTCCCACAATAGTTATTATACATACATCATTTGTTTTCTATCAGAACAATTAACATATACACTGCACGGAATCAGCATGGTTACAGCTCGAACCTTTCGGGGTTCTTTGTATGCAACTCAATACTGGACGAAAACTTACATGCATCGCCACTGCTCGGCACCAACTAGTAATTACAGCAGTCACAGAACTTACCCCCCGCTTGGGGCTAACCTACGAGCGGACGGTCGCCCCACCGTAGGCAGGGCCCTGCCGATCTGGTTAGGTTACTTACGTTTAGTTTTAACAAGCAGATATGGCCGAGGCGATGTTGATCCCGTGCAGTGCTTTTAAGTGTGTGTTGACCTTACAGCTCTTTTTAGAGTTACTGGCAGATCGTCGACATAATTATGACACATTCTATTTTTGTCTCTTGGTTGTCTTTGACGGTACCTGTTATAAAGTAAAAATGAAGTAAGTTGATATATAAGATGCTCTGTGGTTGTGTAGGACATTCTGAACGCGCTAGACCACTATATATTTAAAAAATAAATGTGACAATGCCCATTGTGACAAAACATATTTTGTTCCGGTCTTTCATTGCTTAACATAATATTTGTATTCAATACCACATGCAATGTTTAGTTATAATTTATGAGTTAATTCTTAGAGAAAACTTTGCGCTTGTGCACTGTATCATCATTCTGACTACCACATCACATGATTTTTTCAGGTAACAACCACGAACGCTCCCTAGGACTTTTGTAAAAACAAAAAATATTACGTATCTTCTCCGATTTTAAACATAATAAAGTTAAAATCATACTTTACGCTAATTAAATAATATTCTCAAAGGCCGCTTTAATTAAATCCAAACACCGCTGTATATTGCTTATGTTCGGTAGGTACGTACGTACCGAAAGGCAACGTTTAATTTCCATATACAAACTACATAATATGTTATTCTGTACCTACGTTTATGCTTTGACGCCCTCTTTAACACAATATTAATTTATACCCTTCAATCGACAAAAGCAAATGGCACCTCTCTACAACTATTTCAATGAGTGTGGTATTCTGAATGATCCCTGGGACATTATACCTGTACATATAATTGGCATGAACATTGGCTCTAAATGAGTATAGTACATTTTGATATAAGTGGGGAAACTTTGTTATTGCATTCGAACGAGGAATCCCCGACCCGAGCCCGAGCCGGACCCGAGCTGCAGGCGAGGGGGTTATGGAGCCGAGAACTGCAGTAACAAATCCCCACGCGTATCAAACGAAGTTTTCAATAAACTTTCGAAGAAATAAAATATTAGAACGGAAAGAATTTTCGTCAGGAATTATTAGGAAAATATGATTTAATTTGTTTTTTTTTTCCGCGCTTTGCTTTCGCCAGGTTGAAGAAGAAGCAAAGGTATGATGCCGCTAAACAGACTAATATGAAAAATAGAAAATTCAAATATTTTGGTATTTTAACGCATAAATAAATGATAATCTGTTCTTAAGTAAATATTTGTTTTAAATAATCATGTTTATCAATGATATTCTATTTAGAAACTAAATTAAAATACTCAAAAAATATTTACGCCTTAAAGACGTATATCTTTTTGCCGAGATTAATAAAAAACAATCACCGCCGACTATGGTCATTGAACCCATTGGGACTTATCTGGGGAAATTTTTATTTCCGCTCGTGTGCGGAAAAATATTTAAAATGCACGCGTGTGAAATATATTGCATGTTGAACCTAATCGTAGTGCGATAAGAACCAGTTTTCGAGAAAGTGTATTGAAAAACATCTTATCGAATCTAACGAGCAATTAAAGTGGTTTTTGAGTTTTAAGTATCAAAGTTTATCTCACCGGGGTTGTTTGTGTTATAACTTATTACTTGGAAGTTAAGTAAATGCACGTTATGCTCATAAGTTCCTAAGTAAATAGTTTTCTCTATGAAAGTGCTTGAGTTGGTTTAGCGTTCGTCTAATTAGAACCCCATTCTTGGGCTTTTCGCTGAACAATGACTTCGAAGATAATGTGAACTTATTACAAACTAGTATTAAGTTCACGTAATCTTCTTCTTATGTTAAAGAATATTTGTATTAAAAGTTAAACACTAGTGAAAAAGATAGAGAGAGATCTTTTTTTTTATCCTACATCATCCTCTGCGCAGTATTTTCCGAATCATGTTGAGGTCAGCTTCCAGTCTTACTGGATTTAGCCGAATACCAGTATTTTACACGAAGCGAGTGCCTATCATATCTAATTAACCCAGATAGTACCTACTAATAATACGATATTACGATACTCCTTGGTATGACTGGTGGTCAGACTTTCTGGCCACTCACTACCTGTAACGACTACCAAAGATCTACAAATGACAACCGGGACCAAAGGCTTAAAGTGCTTTCTGAGGCACGGAGGAAAACCCGGAATGTATTGGGTGGTCACCCATTCACGAACCAACCTATGCAAGCGCGGCTTAACCTGAAGACGAGCTCCTCTATTTTATCCTACATCTGATAATGAAATTCAATGTTTTGCTCAAGGGATGCGGTTAAAATTGTTTTACATTTTAGTATTTAGTTTTTATTCAGTATACTCGTACAATGTGGAATCTTTTTGCTCACATCGGCGGACAGTACCTGCAGCTCCGTCATGTCCACGTAATACTCTTAATTTTGCCATACTCAACTGTAACCTAATGATATGCTTCGATCACTTATTTATTTTATTTTATTTTATTCCGTTAATTTTATTCTCTTATCAATTTATGGTCGATATCTTTTTTCATAATTCAATTAATAAGTAATCATAATAAAATCAATTTAATCAATTATAATTTATCAGTATAATTTAATCAGTAATCAAATGCCAATGTTTTTTTTTTTAATTTAAAATTTTATTTTTATATGTTGTAATAGAGCATTGAATACTCGTATTATGATATTTTTTCTTTATTGTTGTTTTTAATTACTTATTCATTGAATGTAAAATTTCTAATTTCAATAATTTACAGATATGTTATGTAGCCGTTTTCTGTACATTTGGTGTTAACCTGTAATTAATTGTTGCACTTGCAAACGTTACTCTAGTCATTAAATCAGAAATGTATATAGTGTAAACAATTGTTGGTTAACCTAAATAAATAAAATAAAATCACTATCACTGTGGTTTTGATTTGACCTCCCGGGTAGGGAATACCTGAAATAGTACAGAGCTAAATGTACTTCAGAGCTCCAGTGGTACTTACATTGATGTTCGTCAGAATTAGTAACTAGATCACTTTTTGACGCCTAAATTGATATTTCACTCCAAAATAGTTGAAAAGATTAGGTAGTAGATGATGGACATGTCACTCTACTTTTTCGTTTTCTGAGTAGTCTTTAACAATATTAGCACTGGAGTTGTTAATTAGAAAATATAGGGTATTTTAAGTTTTTTTTTTTTAATTTTGTAT
This sequence comes from Eugnorisma glareosa, assembly GCA_947578425.1. Taxonomy (NCBI): domain Eukaryota; kingdom Metazoa; phylum Arthropoda; class Insecta; order Lepidoptera; family Noctuidae; genus Eugnorisma; species Eugnorisma glareosa. The sequence goes on from OX387957.1 coordinate 29,044,254, forward strand.
GTCATCCTCGATACCTAGTGCCTCAATGGTCAAGGCCCATGATGCCATGATGGCCTAGTAGTCTCATGCACGACTACTGGAAATGAGCTTCTGAGATCGCTTCCCAGCGATCTTATAATAATATTATTGAATTGCTACTTAGCCCTCTTCCTTTCTCCTAATGTTGCTGTGCCCAACGGGTCCAAATTGATCTTTTACCTTATTACACCATCTATGTAATACATATGGAATGCTATAAAGACCGATCCGACCGATCTGAGTATCTTGGTTTTTAAGAATTTCTCAGCAGCAGCACGGGGTCTGTATTGGGCCAAGTTAGTGACAATAGGCTCGTCCTCTATGATGGGATGGTATGGGATGGCTATTTATACTATTAGCTACCCCTCTATCTCTGTTGGGTATTACAGGCTTGCAAACTCTTTCCAGTTCTATTCAAAAATGTATTAAATTCAAGAGTTTTCAGTAATGTGTTTTTTACATAGTTATTCTCACTTTTGTTTTCCTTCGGCTTTCTAGCTCTCAGAGTTGAAATATTTTAACCGTATGAATTTTAGGAATAAAGGACAGATCATGCATTGCATGCATATCATTCTTAGCGTGCCGGTAGAAATATTATAAATTAAGTCCCTTCAGAAATTCACGACGAAACTTAAATATGTACCAACAACTATTAGTTTAGATAATAGTAAGTCATTTTATTAGAATCTTATTTTGTAGAGGACGTTAGGTATATATCTCGACTTTACGGTTCCATGTAATATTCTCTGTTAACGATTTATGAATACGCGGTAAGGTGGGCGATGCCGCGGGAATAGTTAGTATGAAATAATTAGATTGTTCAGTTTGAAGGATTTCCTCTACGTAGGTCCTCGTTTGCCCTGACCATCCCTCGCAGATTCACAGACGTAACAACAGCGTTAAACGAGATAAATTTTGTATGTATCGTAAGGTAGAACTAACCGTGTATGCTTTAGAAATAATAAACTTATATTACTATCCATAAAAATGAAAAGACGGAAGAGAAGCCTTTGTAGTGGGGAGCTATGGATTAAAAATAATCATTATATTATATTTATATACGTAAATACAGGGACAAGAGACATTGCCGACAGTTGTTTATTCTTGTAAACCAATATTTGAACAAAACTTGTTGTTCAACAACGAACTAGCACGATGAATAAAAAAGCCAATGTAATGGTCGTGTAAAAACCTAAAGTCCACTCAGTACGTCCACAAGTCAAACAATATTCCAGTGGGTGAGTGCGGGCGAAATTGAGCCCCGAATCATTTATAAATGGGGGAGGCTGCGCGGGGCGCACCGAACAGAAGGGGAAAGGTGTGCCACTGCATTTTGCATGAGTTCAATGTTGGTTGCTCGATCTACCCCATTCCACTCTCCTTGCTTGCACATCTATATAAACATCGTTGTGCCTTTTATACTATTTCGGGTGCCAATTTGTGATTGGACGCTTTCAAATAATTTTAGCAAGTAGAAAGTTTAGGACTAGTTTTATCTTGAATTCTAGGTCGCTAGATCAAGATGGTGATGATATCATGATCATCATTTTTCCAAAAATTATGACGGAGCTAGAGTGACATGATGAAGCTTGATAGCCCTTTAGATCCATTTTAGTCCATAAGGTAAACTTATCATTGTTAATATGCAAACTTAAAGCAAATGCTGTCTTTATGAAGTTACGAAATTGTATAAATGTAACTTACGTCCACGCAACAACCTTGCAACATTAGTAGTTTCGGTTTATTATTTAGTTTGGCTTTGGGAGTTCTCGGAAGCTATGTGCTAGCTCTGCACTATGTAAGGTTATTTGACTAATTGAATAAGGTACCTACAAGTCGATATTACTTACCAGTCCAAATAATAAAGCGAAACTGATGTTTTATTCAAGGAAATATCTCAGGAATAACAATAGAGAAGCGTTAACGAATAAATGCGGTAATAACAAGGTGAAATAATCCCCAAGATATAGAGTTAGTGGCCATTCCCGAGTAGTTTGAGACGGAAAGGTATCTGAACGCTCTGGGCCCAGAATTAGGGTGAATTTTTTATAAACGCGCAGGTAAAGCGGGCGGAGGGGTGAAAGTCGGGGTGCCGTAGTCGCCGGCGCGGTCTGCATATTGCATTAGATTTAAATTGTTTACGTCGTTAAGAAAGAAAGTTCTCCCGAACTAGGCGAGAGGCGAAGTTCCGCGCTGATGTCGGTATATTTAATTTTTCTGCGTAATCGTATGGGATCCTTTTGAACTGCTTCTAAGGTTTAAAGTTAGATTTCATTTAGAGTACTACCAAAGTTATTCGAAATCATCACATCCTCTATTGTAAATATCTTTCTGTTAATATGTGTTTTGCCTGTACAATAGCTTGGATTTGTCTGTAATATTGTACATGAGTTTTCTCAAAAAAATAAAATGATCTGTGAGGAAAAGTTTATTACGATGAAACTTTAATTTATTAGAGTTGCAAGTGGTTAAAATCAAGGTAGTTTTTTAATTATATAATTAGAACTGTATGTTAAGACATGAGAAAAGATACAACACTCAATTGTACGATTCGCATATTTATTTATAATTAAACTGAGTCACGAGCAATGTTGTAAAATACGAGCACTACCTCCATTGTTCTATTTTGTAAATATATCTTATCGTAATCAATGATAGCATCGGTTGTAAACCTTCGTAAGAAGTAGTCAGTCACGTAAGCGCTGTTCCACCAGACGCGAGTGTGATCATGAAGATTTTAATGATAACTTTAGTAGTAGTACTATGTTTCAATCAAAAAGTGATGTGCGATCCGTTATTTGACTATTTAACAAAACATTTTCATGATATAGCTACATCGATGTCAGACACCTTCAACAATATAAAATTACGATTATCAAAAATGCTTTCACCGACCGGAATGGATCTACCTACAGTTTCAAAAATAGAACAAATTGGGTATCCCCTTTTGAAAAGGACTTTTAACGACTTCGTCGACAAAACAGCAGCTGAGAGGGAATCAGAAATGCCCGAATACATCAGCCTGAGGGCTGAACCGACTGCGCTCATGTCCACGGCACAGCTGGCCATTCTGCACGGAAGGAGAATAGAATCACATGTCATCCACACCAAAGATGGTTATCTGCTCACTATACATAGAATATCGCCAAACGTGGAAAAGAAAATTAAGAATCAAACAGTGATACTTCATCATGGACTACTTGGCAGTTCCGCGGATTGGATTTTGTTGGGACCTAAAAAATCTCTACCTTATATCCTAGCCGACCTCGGGTACGACGTTTGGATGGCGAATGCGAGGGGAAACTACTATTCGCGTGGACATATTAAACTGGCAGTAGATTCCGAACAATTCTGGAGATTCTCGTTTCAAGAAATGGGAGAATACGACTTGCCCTCTGTTATTGATTACATACGCGTAGTAACAAAGAGTAACCATCCCATCGACTACATCGGACACTCGATGGGTGCCACGGCACTTCTGGTATTACTTTCCACGATGCCTAGATACAATCAGCACCTACGAATTGGTATCCTGTTGGCACCTTTAGCTTTCATGAGCAATGTTGAAGGGCCGTTCAAGATTCTGACGGCCATGGCGATGAGCCCACCCGACCAGTTACTCAAAGTTATTGGTGGCAAGGAGTTTCTGCCTTCACGGAAAGTACCAAAATGGCTTGCGCTGAAGTATTGTAAAGGCCCATTATTGTTTTGCAGTAATCCATTATATTTTGTCAGTGGTGGTATTCCGACAGATAATCGTCTTTGGAATCTTAGTTTTCTGGCAAGATTGTTGTACCACGTACCTGCTGGTGCTTCTACGGACACCATGCTGCATTATGCTCAAGTGGTCAAAAGTGGCAAGTTTCATGTGTTTAATAATGTAAATGTTCAGTTTCCCCTCGGACATGTCTCATTGCCGATCGCCCTGATCAGTTCCAGTGAAGACTGGTTGGCCACTATCCCAGACATGCTGAGATTGTACTTCAGCATCGGTAATCCAATGGATCATTACATTATACGAGGCAAGAACATGAGTCACACCGACTTCGTGTGGGGGGTTCACGCAGAAGAGTTAGTTTTTAAGAGAATTATAGATTTTTTGAAAAATGGTTTGAATGTTTATACTGGTACTAAAGCTAATGAAGTTCAAATTGATTTTGCAACGTCCAAGATGCTGTTTTCCAACACTACTAAGGGTCTATGATCTAATCAATGACGTGTATGGAGGGAGTGAATTTTAATTTTTAGTGCGAAGCAATATATGTGAGTCATCATTTTTTTTGTACTGCCATAATTTAATTATGTTCATATTAAACAGCCTTTTACTGTTTTATTCCTAAGAGATGGAATTAATTAAATTAATAAAAATATATCATGTTAGTCGATTCATTGGGCCTGTTTCGTTACTCTGCTCCTTTTAAAATATATTTGTAGTCTATAAGCTAAACATGAAATGGTCACTTCATTAATGCGTTTAACAAACACTTCGCAGAAACTCATGTTGATGGCACATTTCCGTAGTGCTGCAGCTGGCTATACTCATCAAACTTTTTCCTAATATTCCTATACAAAGCTAGTTAAACTCAGATTGGATGGCGTCATGTTATAGCGTTTACAAACTGCATGATAACGACGTGACTATGTGCCACCCTATGAATGGCAATATTAAAGTTTTATTACCAGGACCGTCGGCCTTGTAACGCCAGTGTGCCATTTTAAAAACGGCAAAATTCTATTCTGCACACCTGATGCTTTAGAATTTCGCAAAAATAGTCCTGCAAAATTCTGAAGCATCAGGGGTGCTCCTTGTTCGGGTCGGCTCATTGGATTCAGCAGCGTTTGTTGAACAACAACGTCGAATAAACTCGGCGCTTGCTAATCGGCATCGATTCCGCATCTACCATCGCTAAGGCACGCTGTATCGCATTAAACAGCGCAGCGTCGGATGTAATGAGAGCAATGTTATGAATATTTTCGATATCAATGCCATATTGGTTTGAGGGAACAGGACCAGCGAGGAATTTGAAAAATAGGTATTTGTAAAACTATTGCCGTCGCGCTGCGTCAAGCCTGCCCTCGTAGAGTGCAAGTGGGACAGCTGCATCTCAGACCGATTATATCACAAAAAGGACGTGATCGACGTTTCGTATTTCCCTTTTTTCTCCTCGAAAACTGGGCCGGCTCAAATATTTTTGACATTAAAATTTTAAGAAAAAATATGGCTAGGTTTCAGTAAATTTCATTTATGTTAAAAACTTTTCGATTATGTCTGATAGTCCTCTCTCTAGTCACGGGCATAAAATTGGGGCATTTTTTGTCATTTTTAGAGGTTCAAATTTTCTTTACATATTATTTTCTGAACAAAAAGGAAATGACAGCATAACTGAATCTTAAGAAAAAAAAAATTGCTCTAGAGGCATTATTCAGGGAAAAAAAGGGGAATTAAGTTGTATGGAGAATCGCAGCCTCTGTTCACCATTATCATCATCATTTCAGCCGAGAGACGTCCACTGCTGCACATAGGCGTCCCCGAAGTGTCGCCCAATTGTCCGGTCCCGTTCGTCTTGCATACAGCGGGATCTCGCAACCTTCACCAGGTCATCGATCCACCTATTGGAAGGCCTTCCGGGTCACGGTCGCCACTCCAGAACTTTTCGGCCCCATGGGCCATCCGTTCTGCGAGCAATGTGCCCTGCCTATTGCCACCTTAGTTTGGCAATACTTCGGGTTAAGACGGTAACCTTGGTTCTCTTGCAAGATTCGATCACGCAAGGAAAGTTTCCATTGCCCTTTGGGTGACTTTAAGGCATCTGATGAGACCCATTGTGATCGACCACAATTAGAAAGAAAGAAAAATATTTATTTGGGACAAGCACAGGAACAACAAAAAATAACAATAAAAAAAGAATCTAAAACTAAATAATAAAAAAAGACCTGTGCGAGGCCAAAAAGGCTCCTATCTCAGCATGATGCTGCGATATATGAAAAACAAATACCGCAGCGCTGGTATTCTGATAGGGCCCACTGTGACGTCACGGTCACAACTACGGACACACAATACATTAACACAAAAAATAAAATAACATAATATTCATTTATATAAAATAAACACTGTAAGTATACAAACAAAAATGATTAAATTAAAATATTAATAATAATCGGCTCGGCCGCACCGAACGTTCCGACTTCGCTTGTCAACGCTACAGACTATTGTCTATGGTCCATGACAAGCGAAGGGACGCGAGCGCAGCGCAGAGGGAGGATACATTTTGGCAACTGGCTGTCAATGTCAAGGTGTTTTTAGACAAACAACATAAGAAAACAACAAGAAAAACTTCCGAAACAATAAGGTACAACAAAATAAGGAATGAGTATATCAGAGCCCAGCGTATATACTAAGTTATAACTAATATAATATATAAGGTAGTCAGTGGGTCGTCTTAAGGTGTAAATATATTTAATAAAGTGCGTCGGTGTTGGTGTTGCTTGTGTACATGGTAGTGATCCAGGCAGAAACTCCGTTACGATACCAGTACTAGTTTCATGCGGTCTTAGGTTAAGTAAAATTAGTGGTGTGTGGTCAATTCGGTCTCCTATTTAATAACTGGCAACACACACTGGTCATAGACTTTCGTCTTGAGACACTGCAGTAAGTTGGACGAGAAGATACCGCGCAACTTCCCGAACACTGCCCAGCTGGGTGGGATTCGACGATTGACCTCTTCCTCGAAGTTAGACTTACCTAACTGGACAGTTTGCCCCAGGTTGCGTTTTTGTACAAACACTTCAACGCCTCGATGTACCTATAGTCGATTTGGCACCGTTGGAGAGACTGCAGCACAAGTCTCGATAGAATCGAGCTTTCTCGTAGTCCACAAACGTTAAACGGAGAGGCAGGTTATACTCTTCTGTCTTCTGTCCTGTCGCACCTTATGTACGGCTTCCAACAGCCCTCTTAATAATACGAATAGTCGGTTATTTGTAAAAATCTACCCTTTGCGTATTCGTAAAGATACGAAAACACTACGGATCGGAATACTTCGCAATGCGACCAGCATTATTGCAAACTAAGAAAACTTATGAATTCACCTTGGTTTAGGACAATGAGCAACCAACATAATGAGATCCAATTTTGGAAGAATCAGATCATTCAAGACAATCATGTTTATTGAATCACTCCGAATAAGATCAATATCGTAAATATATGAGACACAACGAAAGATTGGTGTTTTATTTAAATTAACTTTTGATCAGTGTCATATTTAACAACAAACTAAGATTATTTTTTTAACGGTTCCTGTTGATTCACTAATTTAATAGGGGGCTCCACATCGCAGTCAATGTGGTGAAGCAGTTGACTGCCTCGGTCACCATGACCTTTCCTGCAGTAAGAGCGCAGGTGATCTCATCCGTCGTACTCTTTCCACCGCCGGGGTGCCAGCTGTCTTAGAATCCAATGGCTTGGCACGTGCCGAGGGGGAGATACCAGAGGGCACGACTTAATGCCATGGAAATTGGGTAGGCCTTTGGTGTGGGAAGCAGCTAGCGTCGACGCCCTCACGCCATCTCATCTTCCTAGACCGGTCGGCTGCGCTGGGGAGGTTGCTACAGGTGCTGAAAACCTCAAACCGCTCAAATACAATAACTTGATTGGTAGTTATATGTTTATGTGTTTAATATGTTGGTAAACTATTTATCTCGGGTAGCTGGGAGCGTCCGTCTGCTTGTAAAATATAGCTTTTGTTTCTTGGAATAATTATCCTGTTTTAATATAAAGCACGCCTTTCATTCTCGTAGCTAGGTCCCGGATATTACAGTTCACTATTCTCCGCTAGTATAATAGATACCCCTTAGTAAAATAGGTACTAGCGTTTCACGAAGGCTGTTTATTGGACTTTGCTTGACAACACCAAGTCAGATTCGCGAGCTTTAATTATAAGAGCTATTTAATATTGTTAGACAAAAAGACCAAGAGATGGCAGGTTTATCAGCGATATTTAACGCTTAATGTAATAATCTGTGATCGGAATAGGTAGAGCTAATGTGCCTAAAGTCCAAGGCACAGAAACGAAGCTATTTTAGTTTTCATACCAGCTTTAATAGTTAGAACCATGGGGTCTCAACTCGAACAAATTATAATTAGTCCATGAAAAAAAATCATAGATGGCAGCATAGGTAACAGTAAAGAAATTAACAACCACTAAAATTCGTTAAACGGCAGGTTTTGGCTGAAGTAAGATTAGTAAAAATCAGAACTTCTTTGTTTAATGCTTATTTATCTATTTACACTCAAAAATCACGTAATTTCGACAAAAAAGATAACTGAAGACTTTTACTTCCATGCGAACCCATAGAATGATAAAGTAGTTATCTGTTTTCCATTTTGTTTAGAGCTTTTTGCAATAGATGGCGTTTAACTCAATTTGTCACATACACTGTAACCAGAATCGTTACATAATTACGTTTAGTTGTTTCATTATAAGTAAATTCAAATATTTTTTAAATCTATTACTGTTCATAGAACAGACATATAAGAAATGTTTTAACATGTTTATGGTACATAATTATATTTCTTTTTCATTTTACTGAACCCGGAACATTAAATTACACGAAACGTTTTAAAAGTAGGTAGTTACTCTGTCTGTCAATTTTGTTCCGTCATGTCTGACATATTGTCAGTAAAGTGGTTGACTATTTTCTTCTACTTCGAATGTGTTTTTGTTTTCTTATAACCGATCTGGCTTCGAATTACGGATTTTGGAAAAGACACCCCCCCTATGAATAGACCTGGACCCTGGATACTGGACAACGACGAATCTTGCACATACGAGGACTTAAGCTAGTTAAAACTTCAGATTTTGATTTAAAAAGTATACACTCAATATGCCTCCTGTCAAGAGGTTTTTTATTGTTTCGGTTTCCAACTGGACATGCAAGTCGTTTGGTTGAGCAATTGTGGTAAGTGTATAAATATTATGTAGTCACTTGTGAGATACTTTAAATGAAAAACACATTCAATTTTATAACCACTGGTGTTAAGTCTCCAGAACTCAAACAGATCCTCAATTTACTACTAATTGCGCTAACTAATTAACTAAGGAGTGCATAGTATGATCAAATATAGTGTAACATTATTAAGTATTGTGTGTTATAGGCTCTAGAAAATAAAATATGTTTATGATAGCCACAGATATAACACAGAGAATATAATACTAACGTCTATAGCCAATGGGTACTCCAAATTGTTTTTATAATATTCATCTAAAATGTGGCCGTATATTAGTCAATAACATATTGTTTTTGATTTTAGGAAACATGACGATAGCTCACCTTAATCATCAGGAACTGCGGAACAGATACCTGTGTATTACACATTTCGATGATAAATTTATTCAGAATAAAACTGGCAAAAGGCAAAGATTATCTAAAACAGCAGTGCCTCAAAACTACAATGATGAGCAATTCTTGGTCATGACGCCACATTCACCATGTCCATCAACATCACAAGGTATTTTTTGAGATAATCACAATTGTACCTACCTTCATTTTAGGGAATTCTGTTTGTAAGTTTTAAGAATGACAAGAACTGTTCTTACAAGTCGTCAATAGTTTGTAACATAAGTTTAGCTTACCTTTATACCTGTTTTTTAGCTCAAGAAACTTCACCTGTACTGAAAGTTTTGACCCCTACCAAAGTGTACAAGTCACAATGGACTAGTAACAGTTCGAACGTTGAAGAACCTACTGAACCTAGCGCACCTTTATGTTTTGACACACCAAAGAAAAGGAAATCAACTGACACCCTGAAGTGCAAGAGATTAAAAATGAGCCTTCAAATGGCCTCCAAGTTGATCAAAAGAGAAAAAACCAAATATTACAGACTGAAAAAAAAAATTGCGGTTAAACTAATAACATAATAAATTTAGAAAAACATCAGTTTAAAAGTGATGCTTCAAAAATTTTGACAATTATGCAATTAAAAAAAAACTAAAAGGCAGTGGAGTGAGGCAGAAAAAATGTTTTGTATGTAATTATATTATTTTGTATAATTATATTTCATTATATTGTTATGTGTATTTTGCTGGCTGGTTAGGCAAGGTGTGTATAGAACATTTTGATTGTATTGCCTGCAAAAGTGTTTTGACTAATAATGAAGTTGTTGATTAACAAAACTTATTCTAATTTGACCACACCAAGTCTTAAAACTCCAAGTGATTTTTTTTATGTAAAAAAATACTTGATTTATTTAATGATAGCATTACTGTAATTCACAAAATCAATTTGTTGTCTGATTTAGTGAAAAAAAATCAAATATACCTTCCCAATGATTACCATGATTTTAATCACATTGATTTTTTAATTAGAAAATTCTTTGAAGTGAAACTAAATGATTACTGTAAATCAAGAAAGAAATCGAATAAATCAAAATCCAAAATAAGAATTCTGCAAAATAAATAACTATTTAATGGCCTATTAAGCTTAAAAGCTACTCTAAACCATTTCTTCGGCTAATCAACTAGTGCGATTTCTAGAATTGGATTTTTTCAAAATTCTAATGATGCAGCTTTAAATAGTGTTTGTCAAAATCAAGGGTTGAACTCCTTTGACAACTTTTCTTTAATTCATAAAGATGGCTATCTCAAAAACTCATTCTGTATACGTATCGGGTCGAATTAAATTACCTAGCGAATCTTTATCACATGTTACGAACCAATATCGAAAACATATTAATGAAACAAGAACAAAACATTTTTTTTTCTGATATGGTCACGTCTAAACGACTGTTATGATTTTATGAATGTTATGATATGGTTATAAAAAATCCTACTACAAGGCCGCTAATACAAACACGGGCGCAAGGCCGTGCGACTCTCGCTGACAGAATGCGGGCATTGACCTCAACGCTCGTGGTGCGTTAGATGCATTTACATCAGCTGTCTTTGGACTGATCACTATAATAATAGTTTAGATAAATTAGGTACTTGATTGAAGTATTAAAATTAAAATATTTTATAAAATTATTCCGTTCGTTTTTTTTATTTATGTAGGTAGATACCATGTACTTAGTAAGTACCTATTTCCAGCTTTCATCCTCCTACTCCTAGTATCCACCTATTTCATTTCATTTCCTTGCCGTAGTAACTACATTAAATTAAAAGCAAATTAATAGATTTGATTGATTTGAGTAATATGAGGTACTATTTGGGTAGTATGAGCTGCAACTGCTGCAAGTGACGATCTGCAAACTTTATGGTGGCTCGGAACATCTAACATAAAGCTGCACAAATAGCTCACAATTTTTTCTTACGTTTTTTACCAATTTGCAGGTCGGTGTCAGGTTGTGTGTTGATTAAAATATGACTCGCGGCCGTAACATGTACACACGGCTACACATCAAGCTATAGATTTCCAGTTTACGCTGATCTCTCATTGTATAGGATTTTCGTACAATGAGAAGTCAGCTTACACTGGAAATGTATAGCTTGATGTGTAGCCGTGTGTACGTACTTAGTTACAGAATTGTAATCATTAAAATTATCAATACAATTTAAGCTCATATAATCCCTTTGAATGACTTTTTCATGAAATAGTTATTCAATGGGATTGTATTGACGATTTAAAATTATTAATAATTCTGTAAACACACATATATGTACGTGTTGTCGTGTTACGGTCGCGAATCATATTTTGTTCAACATACAGGCTGACACTGATCTGCCCATTGCAAAAATGTAAAAAATAATAATTCTTATTGAAACACCTATCAAATGCTTAAGAACACAATCATGAAGTCGCATTGCAGCGAGATGTTTGTTAGCTCAGTCACACAAATGAAACCGTTCCGCCAACTAGAGATATTTTTTGTTGTTTTATTATTACCTACTTGCCCTTGAACGCCCGGTGCGATCGCGATGTAGAGAATCTATATAAAAGCAGCGCCACCTAGTAGAATCGATGGCACTTAGTATCGATGCCACCTAGTATCTAGGCTGACTCCTAGATGGCGTTGTAAAACTACTGCCTCTGGTAATTAGTGAGACGCTGGTACTGCCATCTGTTGAAAAAATGGAGGAAAGAAAATAGCCCGAGCAATAGCCAGACTTAGGGAGGTATCATTTCTTTGTATGGGATTGGGTATCTGTACGAAGTATTATAATATCTGTGGTTAGAACTAACAAGGTAAAAAAAACAATTTTATAGGTTTTCATACCATTTATTCATTTTGTACAATTATTGGAAGTAAACGTAAACAACTAAATAACGTAACTTTTTGAGAACGTTCTCCTTGTTGTCGAAGTCGGTTAAAAAGGAAAAATAATTAATTCAATTAGTTTACTGTACTGATTAATAAATAACATTATTATTAAATGTGATGAATATGATTCCGAGACATTTCCGAGTTTCAGAAAAAAATATTCGGAAAAAAAATTCAGTCGTAAGGAACACTTTTCGTTTCTGTTCCTTGCTTGAACTCTGAGTACATTAGCTCTATCTATTCCGACCACTGGTAATAGGTAATACATGCTGTTTAAGTTCGCTTACGCAGCTGATTTATATTCCCCCCACCTGACAATCTTTTTTAGCTTGAAGGTTATCCCTAAAATCATCCCATAAGGTTTCGATGCAGTATGAAATTATTATATTTTATATTTTTTGTAACTTTGACTTGTTGTGTCTTTGGATTCTCCTACTTCTCCAGCAGCTGACGCGCAGACTCCTGCTGTGCTAATAAATGAGTATGATTGAAGTACCTCCCGTCTTATAATTACTAAACAAGGTGGAGACGACAATAAATGAAACACTGGCAAATGTAGTTCATAGGAATATGTTAACTATCATATAAATTCTAATATCAAAATTAAAAAAAATGTGAACAAAATAGAACACTACTTAAAAAAAATTGGTTCACTTACCTGTGGTATAATTTGCACTAATTCGCATCAGGAAATACAATAATTTCGGAATGAATTTGCTGAAGATTTTTGAAGAGAGTCCGTGCACGAGAACGACACATTTTGAACAATTTTGATCACTACTTGTGGAAAAGGCAAGAAGAATTTGAACCTTCTTCTTTGTTATTATAAGAGTCGAGTTTTTATTCTTGGGATCAGCCAGAATTCTTTTTTTAATCATATCTGTAATAATGGCAATCAACCAAATTCAAAACCCGTTTTCCGCTAAAATGACGAGCGAGTGATGTTTGGGTTAGTAGAACAAAAAAAAATACAAAAGATTCTGAACATTAAAAAATATTAGTAACATCATTATATGGTCTACTTGTAGTTTAGATGAAAATATTATGACTTTAATACGAAATATAGCAGAAAAAAAATGTTGAAAAAACGTAATTTATGGAAAACGTCTAGACAAATAAGTATTTTTTCCTATACATTAGAAACACTCTAAAGAAAATTTAAAAATTGCACATTAATCTTAAGGTATATTAAGGCTATTAAAAGAATCTAAATTTTATTCTGTAAAAAAATAATAACTTCATTTCGTAAATTAAAGGCAAAGTGAACTATATTATCGGCCGCGCAAATCCGATCCCGTCAGTAACGACCGGGCTCTCCCAGCGTGAGCATGTATCAGTTTGCTTCGCAGGCGCTCCCGAGTTTTACGTAAATATATTTTCGAGTTTGTACGCCGACTACCACATTTTGATCCAGTAAGTATTAATTTTGATACGAGTAATTTTGTTGTTTTGGAACTACTGATCCGATTCCGAAAATTCTTTCACTTATGAGAAGCTTAACATTATCCCCGAGTGGTATAGACTATTAAAATTATGTTTATATATTTATGGTTAACTATTTTTAGATATCTAAAATTCGATTTTGGATTTATACAATTTTTTTTTATTATTTAATTGAATTACTCGAACGACTCCATTGATTTAGATCAAAATACAAGGTCTGGTTTTCTAAATATTTTGACATCTCTAATTTTTTGTAGATAATGCAGCCGATGAACTCGCCAGAAGAGGTTCCAACACGAAAGCATTCGGTTTCAGAGCCATTGTGCCCATTCATTTCAAACAGCTAACGAGTTGGTTCAAGGATCATACTCAAACACTCCTCGACACCAGGGTGAAGGCAATCGAAGGAAGCTATGCCATCCCTGGATACTGAACTGACCAAGCGCCTTCTGCGTCTGGACAGAAATAGCCTGCGACTGGTGGCGGGGACCATCACTGGACACTGCTCCCTGAATAAATACTTTCACACCCTAGGACAGCTGTTACTGACAGCTGTGCAGAGCATACATGGAGGCGGCAGAAACGGTAGCGTATGTATTCCTCAAGTGCACCGGCGTCATCCAGATCCGCAAGGGAACTCTTGGAACACCAAGATCTCTTGCAGATGCCCCGAGAAGACCGAGAAATTTGATCTGCTTCTGGAGGGAGGTGGGCTGGTTGGAATAACGGCCGCCATGGCTCATGTACAATGGTCCACTTTAACGACTTAGTGTGGAAGCTCAGTAGAAATATCGGACAGTATCTATGGAAACTTGGCTTAGTTGTTAAAATAATTACCTACGCTCCATTGCAGCCAGCAATAGGGTTGTCACTCATAATGTTTTTGAAATTGAAAATTGATGAAAACATTAGTGTTCTGTAGTGTAGTGATCAAACAATCGAATTGAAATAACGGTTGGAATGTAGCCTTAGGTGCACTATGGAGCGAGGACTTAGAAAACTTTTTTTTTTCGGAAATTTCCCAATTTTCTTGCAGTATCGGGTTGACATAAACCATAGAAACAATTTAGGTTCAAAGATGCATGATCCTCCGACGCACCGTTTCAGAATTATGGGCCATGGTTTTTTTTTTAACTTTTCAATTTCCACTAATTTATATAGCGACGCTCTCGGTGAGGGGTTATACAGGGGGGGGGGGAGAATTTTGGTTATTTTTTTGCCTAGTTTTCGTTTAATGGTAAACGATTTCCAACTTTATGATCTAGTGTATGAAGTTGAAAATCATTTAAAGACAAACTGTAGTTTCGTCGACGACCAACTTTTTTATGAATGAAAATCACGTTTTTTGACCATAAGTCCAAAATTTTGTTCGGCACCTACCTTGTTTTAATCCGTAGATAAATAGCCCGCGCGGAGACGCGTCTCTGGACACTTCACACGCGCGTCTAGTTAAAACAAAAACACGCGGCACTCACGACAGTCCCCAGTGTGGGAGGGGTCATTTGATGATTCCCCATATGATAGGGAAAAAAAATGGTCTCGTCGATGCGCGTGTTAGTGCGAGTGTGCCGTTTCGAACGTTTGTACGCAGCTTCCGTTATTATTTTTATTATAAGCCTATATGGTCCCACTGCAGGGCAAAGGCCTACCTTCCCTCCTTCCACATTTCGCGATCTAGGGCGATTGTAGGTCATTCCTTTGAGAAAGAGCGGCCTATCATCTCCTTCTGGGCCTGCCGCGTTGTCGTTTTCTGCTGTCTGGTATCCACTGAGTGGTAATTTTTGCCCATGGCTCCTCCGACATGCGACAGATATGACCAGCCCAGTTCCACTTCAACCT
This sequence comes from Eugnorisma glareosa, assembly GCA_947578425.1. Lineage (NCBI taxonomy): Eukaryota > Metazoa > Arthropoda > Insecta > Lepidoptera > Noctuidae > Eugnorisma > Eugnorisma glareosa. The sequence goes on from OX387957.1 coordinate 29,059,810, forward strand.
AGCAGCTGTAAGGCTAGCATCTGCTATTTGGGTTCTGGAGCGAAGTATGTAGTTTCTAATGGGGTCCGTAAGTTTGACACCCAGTATACTTCGCTCCATAGCTCGTTGGCAGACTCCAAGTGCGGTCTTCTGACGGTTTGTGAGCGACCATGTCTGTGCTCCATAGGTGAGGGTGGGAAGAATGCACATGTCCATGAGCTTTCGTTTGAATGAAAGAGGGAGAGATCCAAACTCAAACTCAAAGCATTTATTTTAAATTAGACCATAACAGGCACTTTTGAATGTCAGAAAAACAAAGGCGAAGCTACAGTCACAAGACAAGGCATAATACGAGTAACTTGTGAAAATACTGTAGTTGCCCATTCCAAAGCGTATAATTATTCAATCACCACACCCCCAATTTCTATGTTACGCTCTGTGCTGTTCGTCATCAGTTTTTTCTTGGTTATATTCATTGAAAGTCCGACTTGGAGACTGGCGTGGCTCAGTTGATCGAGCATTAGGCCTAGTTCGGCTGCTGAAGAAGAAAAAAGGACAATGTCGACTGTGAAACGAAGATTAGCTAACCTCTTTCCGCCGACGACAACACCTTTATCCTACCAGTGTGGGTTTATTTCTTGAAAAACCTCTTCCAGTGTGGCTGTTAAGAGTTTGGGAGATAGCGAGTCGCCTTGCTTGACTCCTCTCTGAATGGGAAAAGTTGGTCCGGTGGTAGTTAGGCGTATATTTGCTGTGCTGTTCTAGTATATTTTTTGCAACAGATGTATTTAAGTAAGTTCTATGTTATGTTTGCCGAGTGCAGGAAATATTGCGCTATGGGTTAGGCTGTCGAAAGCTTTTGAGTCATCCATGAATCCGAGGTATAACGGTAGGTTCAATTCTTGGTGTTTTTCTATGATCTGGTTTAAAGCGGTCAGCAGTCGAAAGGCCACGGCGGAATCCAGCTTGTTCTGAAGGTTGATGGAGGTCTAATTTTTCTGTTAGTTAATTTTCCTGTAGTTTCTACGGAAACTACAGGAAAATTGGCTTCCACCACAGTATAAATATCGACAGCGTACTGTCCATATTTATACTGTGGAATTATATTTTATTGTATTGCTGTGAATAGTCTTTCTCTTTCCTTTTTCACTTAGTTTTTCACGATGGTCTAAAAGTTAGAGTAGGTACTTATACGGGCTACCAAAATGTCCGTCAATTTATTAATTTCCATATTATTTCTGGGTTGAACTACACGATTACTGACAAATGCTTGCACTGATTGGACAGATCTACTCTAATCTGAATGGTTCCATCCTTTTTTTTTCGGATGGGAAATCATCAAATAACTCCTCCCGCTCTGGGCTGAGCAGGAGGGAGTGTCAGACTTTTACTGACTAAAACCCATCCATGTTCCTTCTTTTGCCCTTTGTGTTCCAGGGCCGCGGTATCTCTTTGGAACAGTCCCGCAACCCTGGGAATGGTTCCATCCTCAAACGAACATCTCATACACTAATCAATAATATGGTCCTCATACGCCATGACCAAGATTACATGGCTGGACTTAAAAGAGATATCTCGTAAACATAACTTATATTTGACGTGTCAAGGCTAGCTAGCGAGCGAGCGAGGCAGGCGTTGTTTCACCACTATTCATACTTTGGTTCACACCGCGAACTACCGAAAGAGTCGAACAAAGTATGAAAAAAGCCTCGCCCACCTCACTCGCTCCCTCGCTAGCTGGCGGTGTGGCCTGCGCTTAGTTTTTTATACAACCTATTTACAAAAAGAAACATCATTGTTTTATGATTTTTATTTATCGTTTTGTTAAATGTCTAAATGTATTTAAATTCATCACACACAAAATTTAACCATTTTTATGTAGATTGTGATAAATACACTGTACGGGTGCGCCAAAGTTCACCTAATTTTTCAACTCCGATAACTTGAAATCCGAAAATGTTCTTCGTAACATTTTTCATCCTAACAATCACAATTCTTAACTACTCTGTCTCTAATGTTCATAATTCCGAAGCATTCAACTTCATAATGTCAGTAGCAATAAACATCTATTATACTTTTATTTGTTTTCCTATATTTTCTCAACATAACCATCTTTTATACTATTATTCAAAGTCATTTCTTTTTTATTTTTAGATTTATTTTTATTCATAATATACGTCAGTGTCGTCTTGGGAGCAAGACGACACTCTGACTATGTCATTAATTTAAGACAAAAATCAGTGCAACGACCAGGCCGAAACACACCGGATCCGTTCACGTAGACGTGCACGTGCACGTGCACGTACCATGATGTTGTAATATATGGAACTTTACAGAGACATGGCACACCGCTTGCGTGACGTACACGTGCGCGTAGACTACATGCGTAACGCTACGCATTGCAGCTGCCATGTGTCAAACTTGCTGCGTACCAACGCAGAGCGGAACAGCAACGTCACATTGATGCATGCAGTAATGACGTTGTAGTCAATGGCATTCCGTATTGGACGTCACACCGAACAAATTTGAACACGCACGTATCTTTGCTGCGCGTGACTTACGCATTCAGTTGTATTTGTTTTCCAGTTTTACCGATAGTAAGTGATGTTTTGTTTCTGTTTTAATGATGAATAAAGAAATTAAAGAAAAACTAATTGTTTGTACAACACAAAAAACAAAGAGTAAAAAATATGTCATATAAAACTGGAACCCATTGTTTTTTGGCACACCCAGGAATATTCTGTCACAATAACAGTAATATTGCTTCTTCTTCATCAGATGAACTACTTGGTCCAGTTACCCAATCTTCTTCAGACATCGTGCACAAGAATTGCTGGGTACGCAAAGGACCGGTGCGTTGCGTGCGTACCACGTATGCGTAAGCGTAAGCGTACACGTATGCATAACCCGGTTGTCAGGGGTTCACGCGCGTCAACACGCGCGTGTACACGTGTACGTCACGCCACGCATCTGGTCTGACCAGGCCTTTAATCATTCTAAACAGTTGGTTGCTTAGACATAATTATCTCAGGAATATTTAATTTGTTTATTTATACTATAATATACATTAAAATTTATAAACTAAAATAACCTAAAGTAACTAACTTATTAATAAAATTAAAAAATGGCGTCAAAAAACTCCTCCTCAACGCAGTCAACTGGTAATGTACCCAAGAGACTGGCGGCGTTGCCACGTTGTATGGCAATACTAAGCCTTTGGCCAAGGTAAAAGCCAGCCCTTGGGCCCTTGGGTTGGGAAGGGTTAACTAAGCGTTTGGAAATGTCCTTGAAAAGGCTGGGAGCACTTGGACCCCACGGACCTAGAGTTTCAACCCCAAACGGCTCGAAAATATAGCTATTTATTTATTTGCTAACATGTAAAACACTGGTTCGTAGGCAGTTACCAATAAGGTTACTATATTTACGCCGCTTGAGGTTCTCTGCAGCCGCAGCGGCAGCGCCAGCACGGCACGATGAGCTTGGAAGATGGGACGGCGCAAGAGTATCGACGCAAGTTGCGTCCCACACTAAAGGCTTACTTTAAAGGAAGAACAAATAACTGATGTAAATACGTAAATACCTTGTTTTATTTGACAATGCCCATCACTGTACAGGTTTGTTTTCAACATAACATCACGCCTGTGATCCCCGAGGGGTTCGCCAGAGGTGTATCCAGTAGTACACCCACATTGGACACCTCTTATGTTTTAGTACCATGTCACAGAGTGGGAGCCTATTGTCACAAACCCAGACTCCGTGGCACTATTGAAAAATTTCTGATGGAATCAAAATCAAAATCAAATATTTTTATTTCACATAGGCCTAGATGGGCACTTATAAAACGTCGACAAAAAGGTGCACGGTTCGGGTTGGTCGTTTCCTATGAAAAAGAACCGGCAAGAAACTCCATGGTTACTCTTTTCAAATCATTTGGTGTTACAATATTATCATGTTACAGCATTAGTACTTAAGTATGGGGGGACAGCATAGCCCCGACAATAGGTCGTTGCTTACTACACAAAAAATTTTAAAAAAAGATAAAAAGTTAACAAAAGTTAACGCACCTGGCTAGCACCTGGGAATCTACAGAACCGATAATGTTCACAAATTCACAAACAATCGGTAAAAAAGACTCTATACAAAGGTAAGAAAATATTGTAAAATAGTAAATTAAACAAGTGACACAAATATTGTCATCAGTGCTGTAACTGCTGTATCTGGTTAGAAAGATGAGAAAAAATGAGATTGAGAATAGTTAGAGACATACACATATTCGTGCCTTATGAGCTACCAGGGAAGCCGCCTGAGCAGAAGGAACTAAAGCCAAACTTCTTTGTCTTCGACGTAGTCCTTGATTTTGTAATATGCTTTTTTAATAAGGACACGTTTGGTGGAATTTTTGAACTTTCCATCGGTCAGTTCTATAACTGACTTTGGCAACTTGTTATAAAAGCGTATACTGTTTATAAGAAAAGACTTGCTAGTTTTAGTTAATCTGAATTTAGGTATTACAATTTCGTGTTTACTGCGTGTATTTATATTATGGAAGTCGCTTCTAATTTTGAAAAGCCCTCGATTTTTGCGGACATATATATTGTATAAAAAGCATAAATACATTCTAAGATATAGAGCGAAGGCAGAGTCAGTATATCGATCACTTTAAATTTTTCTCTTAGGGACTCACGAGGACCCATGTTATAGATTGCGGAAAACCCGATAACACTTTCCTAACTCGGGAATCGAGCCCAGGACCTCATGCTCAGCAGTCGCGCATGCGGCCTCTAGACCAACAAGGCAGGCAGTTGGTTTTCAAGTACCTATAATGTAAAAATAGAATGTAAAATGTCTTATGTCTTTTTAGGGTTCCGTACAAAAAATGAAAAACACGGAACCCTTAAAGGGTACTCGTGCGTCTGTCTGTCCGTCTGTCACAGCCAATTTGCTCGAATCTACTGGACCAAATCAGGTGGAATTTGGTAGTACGGTGTAATCCTATGACCCAAACAAAGATGTGCAAAGTAAATAAATATTTTTATTTTAAATCATCATTCAGTCATTTTTGAGAGGCAAATTAGGAAATTAAAAAAAGTTTTGCAAACCTTACTGTGTCATATATTACATCAAATGAAAGAGCTCGTTTTGAGGATCTCAAATATATTTTTGTTGTTATTATTGTAAAATAAATAGTTTTGATTTTATTTATGGAAGAAGACGAAAATTGATCTCCGAAACTACTGTGCCTAAAATTTTGAAAAAGATACCAAATTTAGTTAATTGCTTGTAAATTACAGGAAAACCTATAAGAATTCTATCAATTGAAAATAGAGGGTACAAATGAGGCATTGTACGGAACCCTCTCCACGCGTGTTCAACTCACACTTGGCCGGTATTTTAATTAACACTTCATGACATGCAAATCATTTTTTGCTTTCAACTCTGACTCGTTGGTACCGGTCGTCAAGAATTTAACAGCACGTTTTTATTAAGGTGGAAGCGCAAGGGTAGCCCGCGTAATTTAAATTTTCTTACGTTTATTTCAATTTGCAGGTCAGTGTCAGGTTGTACCTTGATAAAAATATGAATCGCGCTAGTAACACGTATGGAATTACAGAATTATAATCATTCAAATCATCAATACGACCCTCCAAGTTCATTTAATCCCATTGAGTGACTTTTTCATGAAATAGTTTTCTAATGGGGTTAAATGAACTTGGAGGGTTGTATATACAATGTGTAACAGAATTAACGCACAACCTCTTAAGGGGTCATTGTACTCATCATTATGAACAACTTTCACTATGGGACCAAAACTGAAATCGCGAAAAAAAAATCGACTGCCCCATACAATTCTGTGCGCATAATTCGACAAAATGTACTGAACAGCTGTTTTTTTTTTCGCGTTTCGGGGTTAGTCCCATAGTGAAAGTTGTTCATAATGATGAGTAAAATGACCCCTTAAGAGGTTGTGCGTTTATTCTGTTACACATTGTATACATATAAACGACGTAACGATCCTGTATGCCACCTGTGACCACCAAAACTGCTCTGGCGAGACGAAGCTACCCGTGTCTTAGCAGGCACCTTTATAACACAATAAACGAAACCTGCAACACACAACTAAACACACACCCTCATAGACACACACCCATTCCTTGCATACATACATTTTAATAAGTGTTAAGTACTTATGCTTAAGTTTTATGCTTACAAAACTCGTACAAAGTGCAGCAAATTGTCAAAGAACTGTAAGAGGAAGGAGCCTGTGTCTGTACTACTACTGTACACAGTTTATACTGACACAGACGTTCACTCTATCTCAAATAATGCATAGCTTTGTACTTCATATAAATGGCGTTCCTTTTTTATGTTTTGATTGAGATTGGCAAATTGTATTTGGCTTTTTGGTAATAAATATTTATATTATATTAAAATATGACAGATTTCAAATGACAAATCCTAAGAAGTGGGGGTATCTGTCGTAGCCTTAGTAATAGCGTTCTGTTTGTAAAACTCCACTCCACTGTCCGTCCGTTTGTCTAACACCAGGTCGCTGTATCTCATGAACCGTGATAGCTAGACAGTTGAAGTTTTCACAGATGATGTATTTCTGTTGCCACTATAAAAATGGTTAAGTTGAATGGTGCTGATCCATGCGTCATGTTCGTGAACGGGCGATGTCAGTTGTGACTGGTCATCTCTTAGTTGCCACGGCTTATTTGAATTAATTATTTAAAAAAAAAAATTAACTGTCTTTTTTGTTTTTACTATGGACACTTTTAACACTTTTAACGTGCACATCTTGCTACATCGTTCTCACATAATGTACCATCTCAATATGAATGATGTAACCAAGGTTTTGTAACAATTTGCTGATTTAAAAGAGTGTCCATGGAGTTTCTTGCCCGTTCTTCTCCATAGAGATCTACGCTAGGGAATGGGCAACTACAGTACTTTCACAGTTTTTATGCCTTGCGATTGGACTGTAGCTACATTTAATTGTTATCTTAGTTTCGATAGTTCAAAAGTGCCTGTAACTGGCCTACTTGAAATAAAGGCTTTGATTTGATTTTTGATTTAACAACAATTCCTTAAAATAACTTTTTTGCAAAAAATTAAAACGACTTCGGTTCACATGTGCTTACCACTTCACAGCGTACCGGCGTGATGTTATGTTATGAACTGGTGTAAACAACAGACAAACATGAGATTTCAGCAATCCCAGTCCATTTGCTATCATTTATTGAGGAGTTCCGTTGCCTATCTCCGAAGTTCTTCATCAGATCTTCACCAAATTGAAATGACTTTCCAAGAATGTACTCTTCCATAAACTACCCAAATCGCTTCAAGTGTGCCTATAAAATTTGAAGAGATCTCTTTTTCTCCAAGATCCCATCATCAGATCCTGAATTGATGATCATATGGAGCACCTGGGAAGTATACCCTTCAAGACTAAAAAAAAATCCAAATCGGTCCAGCCATCTTCGAGTATTAGGGGAACAAACATAAAAAAAAGATTCCGACGAATTGAGAACCTCCTCCTTTTTGAAGTCGGTTAAAAAACTGAATAAAGTAAATATTTAAGGGGGGCTCCCATACAACAAACGTGTTTTTTTAGGTTATGTTACGGAGTCTTCGTGCGCGAGTCCGAGTCGCATTTGTCCGGTTTTTTATTATTTAAAAAAAATTTCACCATCGCCTTGAACTTGCTCGCTCCGCATATTTTTATTGTAAAATAATAGTTTACATCGTATACAGACTACAAATAGAACTAAAATAATGCTAAAAAGAAAACTAAAACTAAGTTCCTACATATATACACGACGACAATAGGACACTTAGGCGTCAAAGTACTCCTCCCCATGTCAATGTCGATGTCATCCGGAAACGTGCCCAGAAGACTGGCAGCATTGCCACGTTGAATGGCAATGCTAATTCTTTGACCAAAGAAAGAGCCAGCCCTCTGGTCACCCAAAGTGTCTACCAGTCGGCGAGATATTTCCTTAAAAAGGAGACGTGCACTCGAGCCCCATGACCCGAGCGTTTCGTTTATATCCAATTACACTTTTTTGTTTTTAGCGTGCCTGTATTGTCAAACTCTTGAGCAAAGGCCTCCCCCCATTCCTCCCAATTACTTCTGCTTAGCCCTTTCCTTACTATGTTAGAGATAAGAATGGTCTTCCAGTCTAACCTTAGTTAGCTGAATACTTGTATTTTCTAGGGACAGGTAGCCTAAATGACCTCCACAACCCATTTATTCACTTTACCGGAACATTTCTACGATACACTTCGTAAGTTGTTGTTAGGTTGACTTTCAGGCTTCAGGCTGTCAAAGAGCTACAACTGACAGGCATGACTGTGTTAGAAATTGCCACCCATCTACGGACCGACCTCACCTAAGGTTGCTTAACCTGAAGATCAACCCGTTTTGCTGTTATTGCTTAGCAATGCTCCTCTTTACAGTTATTGTACATTATTTACGAGGTTATTAAAAGATCTAACAAGACGTTGCTAGCTGTTTAATTGTCACCGCAAAGAATATTAGAAAAGTTTTATAATACTTGTGATGTTATAGTTTCATAAATAAAATAGTTTATGTAACAAATTGTAGACGCAATATGTTGTTAAATATTATTGCTACGTTCAATTTGTGTTTGTAAACATACTATAAGAAAATAGTACATAATAGTACACACAATAGTATACTACATACTATAATTTATTTTGTAGAGTACTATTAAAAACAATAACAAATCAGTCATTAAATTACGTCTTGGTTACATTCATCATAAACAAAACGTTTTCTCCAAAAGCTTGGGCAGAGGCAGATTGCCTACAACACGCCAACATTCCGCCATATTGAGGGGGCAAGCCTAATGCTATCAACCGAGCACAAAACCTAATTTCAGACTACTACTCCGACATATCGGATGGAAAAATCCAATAACTCTTTACCGGACTTGGAAAACGAACTCAAGACATAAACGCTTAGTGGACTGCGATTTTCTCCAAAAGGCCAGTTCGGGTGCTACCGTTTATTTCGTTACACGAAACTGTTTCATTTTTAAATTTTCTGGATTTTAAGTGAGTTTGATCCCTGAGTTGGTTATCAACTCAAATGTCAAATGTCTACTCCATTTAACTCATTTCAATTTCATTTCGTTTCAGTTCGAGCACTTGCAACGACTTGACTAGCAGAACCTATCTCATATCAAACTAGCCCAACTTGTTGAGTTTCTATTTTCGCCAACGTCATACCAATGAGAAAAAAAAAGACAAATCAATTTTAAAATCATTCTTAGAAGCAATACTGAAAAGCTTTTTAAAAGCTAAGCATACAAGAAAGCTAAGCATACAAAAAAATATACGGCCCAAGTTTAGGAATTTTTAATCCGCGAATTAGTGGAATAGAACTATAAATACCTGTTGACTTCGTCTGCCGAGTGTTTCATTGTTTTAAATCGGTCATGAAAAGAATGGCACAAAAACACGTAGCTCTCTGCCTTTTCCCAGCCGCTGTCGAGTAAAAAGGTAGGAGGCCTCTAATCATAGATATAATAAATAAGGAGATATGCCCGTTATATGAAAATGTATCGCAACCTACTGTATCCGTTTTCTCACACTACCCGGCAACTACTACACATGCAATTCAGTAAAAGCAATAGATACGCAGTCGCGCACACACCCGCAAGTCTTAGAACAGAACGTACTACACAATAAAACCACCATACAAACACGTCCACCAAAAAAACCAAACCAACCAAAACGTAAACCATATCCTATCAAACACGGCGTGTATTTACCATGCACCGTACAACTTACCCACACAAAAACATCGGTCGGAATCGTTGTGCTGTGCAAAAGCAATTTAATTGAATACCCACGCTAGTGATTGACTAAATCGAAAAGTTATCGAAATAATCATGTGTTCAAATAATATGTAAATCAATGAAAGTTGTTGTACTGACATAATGAAATCGATTCTTACTGAAAGTGTGTTACGCAATTACTTCGCAGGTAATAGATTTTTGTTATAAAAAAATCATAGTTAGGAAAAAAACGTAAATAAATGAAAACAAACAAACATAACAAATAAATAGTTATGTTGAATTATTGTAAGCAAAAGTCACTATTATATTATCTGAACCATGCTGTTTACTATAACGTATTCTAAGCTAAAATACAACAAAAAAAACATAAAAAGTAAGGAATCAGCACGAGGTTTGGGCATTCAGTTAGGTGACAGTTTAGGTGTAACTTTGCGTAGGTGAAAACGGGCTTAAGGCGTTGAGTTTTGATGGTGAAATCAGGAATTGGGCAGGAATTGTCATATATTATGCCATCATAATATATGCTCATTCAAAGCCAAAACTGAACTGAACAAAACCCGTCACTTACTGTTGGTGAAAACGAGCTTTAGGCATTGAGTTAGATGACACTTAGTGTTGGCGAAAACGGGAATTGGGCATTTAGTTAGGTGACACTTAGTGTTGGTGAAAACGGGCGTAAGGCGTGGAGTTAGGTGTCGCTTAGTGTTGGTAAAAACAGGATCTAGGCGTTCAGTTAGGTGCCACTTTGTGTTGGTGAAAACAGGAATTGGGCACTCAGTAAAGCGACACTTACTTTTGGTGAAAACGCGCTTTAGGCATTGAGTTAGGTGACACTTAGTGTTGGTGAGAACGGGCTTAAGGCATCGAGTTAGGTATCGCTTAGTGTTGGTGAAAACAGGAACAAGGCGCTCAGTTCACTTAATGTTGGTGAAAACGCGCTTTAGGCATTGATGTAGGTGACACTTAGTGTTGGTGAAAACAGGATCTAGGCGTTCAGTTAGGTGCCACTTTGTGTTGGTGAAAATAGGAATTGGGTACTCAGTTAAGCGACACTTACTGTTGGTGAAAACGCGCTTTAGGCATTGAGTTAGGTGACACTTAGTGTTGTTGAGAACGGGCTTAAGGCATCGAGTTAGGTGACACTTAGTGGTGGTGAAAACGGCCTTAATGAATGCGTCGAGTTAGGTAAAATTTAGTGGTGGTGAAAACGGGCTTAATGCGTCGAGTTAGGTGTCGCTTAGTGGTGGTAAAAACAGTATCTAGGCGTTCAGTTAGGTGCCCCTTTGTATTGGTGAAAACAGGAATTGGGCACTCAGTAAAGCGACACTTACTGTTGGTGAAAACGCGCTTTAGGCATTGAGTTAGGTGACACTTAGTGTTGGTGAGAACGGGCTTAAGGCATCGAGTTAGGTGTCGCTTAGTGTTGCTGAAAACAGGAACAAGGCGTTCAGTTAAGCGTCACTTAATGTTGGTGAAAACGCGCTTTAGGCATTGATGTAGGTGACACTTAGTGTTGGTGAAAACAGGATATAGGCTTCAGTTAGGTGCCACTTTGTGTTAGTGAAAACTAGAATTGGGCACTCAGTTAACCGACACTTACTGTTGGCGAAAACGCGCTTTAGGCATTGAGTTAGGTGACACTTAGTGTTGGTGAGAACGGGCTTAAGGCATCGAGTTAGGTGTCGCTTAGTGTTGCTGAAAACAGGAACAAGGCGTTCAGTTAAGCGTCACTTAATGTTGGTGAAAACGCGCTTTAGGCATTGAGTTAGGTGACACTTAGTGTTGGTGAAAACAGGATCTAGGCGTTCAGTTAGGTGCCACTTTGTGTTGGTGAAAACAGGAATTGCGCACTCAGTTAAGCGACACTTACTGTTGGTGAAAACGCGCTTTAGGCATTGAGTTAGGTGACACTTAGTGTTGGTGAGAACGGGCTTAAGGCATCGAATTAGGTGGCACTTAGTGGTGGTGAAAACGGCCTTAATGCGTCGAGTTAGGTAACACTTAGTGGTGGTGAAAACGGGCTTAATGCGTCGAGTTAGGTGTCGCTTAGTGGTGGTGAAAATGGGCTTAAGGCATCGAGTTAGGTGACACTTAGTGTTGGTGAGAACGGGCTTAAGTCGTCGAGTTAGGTGTAACTTTGTGTTGGTGATAACAGGAACTAGGCATCGAATTAGGTGTAACTTTGTGTTGGTGAAAACAGGATATAGGCGTTCAGTTATTTGCCACTTTGTGTTGGTGAAAACAGGAATTGGGCACTCAGTTAACCGACACTTACTGTTGGCGAAAACGCGCTTAAGGCATTGAGTTAGGTGACACTTAGTGTTGGTGAGAACGGGTTTAAGGCATCGAGTTAGGTGTCGCTTAGTGTTGCTGAAAACAGGAACAAGGCGTTCAGTTAAGCGTCACTTAATGTTGGTGAAAACGCGCTTTAGGCATTGAGTTAGGTGACACTTAGTGTTGGTGAAAACAGGATCTAGGCGTTCAGTTAGGTGCCACTTTGTGTTGGTGAAAACAGGAATTGGGCACTCAGTTAAGCGACACTTACTGTTGGTGAAAACGCGCTTTAGGCATTGAGTTAGGTGACACTTAGTGTTGGTGAGAACGGGCTTAAGGCATCGAGTTAGGTGTAGCTTAGTGTTGGTGAGAACGGGCTTAAGGCATCGAGTTAGGTGTCGCTTAGTGTTGCTGAAAACAAGAACAAGGCGTTCAGTTAAGCGTCACTTAATGTTGGTAAAAACGCGCTTTAGGCATTGAGTTAGGTGACACTGAGTGTTGGTGAAAACAGGATATAGGCGTTCAGTTAGGTGCCACTTTGTGTTGGTGAAAACAGGAATTGGGCACTCAGTTAACCGACACTTACTGTTGGCGAAAACGCGCTTTAGGCATTGAGTTAGGTGACACTTAGTGTTGGTGGGAACGGGCTTAAGGCATCGAGTTAGGCGTCGTTTAGTGTTGCTGAAAACAGGAACAAGGCGTTCAGTTAAGCGTCACTTAATGTTGGTGAAAACGCGCTTTAGGCATTGAGTTAGGTGTCGCTTAGTGTTGGTGAAAACAGGAACCAGGCGTTCAGTTAGGTGCCACTTTGTGTTGGTGAAAACAGGAATTGGGCATTCAGTTAAGCGCCACTTACTTTTGGTGAGAACGGGCTTAAGGCATCGAGTTAGGTGCCACTTAGTGTTGGTGATAACAGGAAGGTGATTTTTACATTGCTTGTCCAGTCACTTAGCGACAAACTTTGGTAGTGGTTAAGGAGCAATGTATTTATTGTAAAACTTGTACAGTCGCTGTGATTTGTGATATTTGAAAACAGAAATAACATAGTAAGAGCAAGAAATATTTTACGATTTGTGATGTTAAAGACAAATATAGTAAAATATTTGTACATAGATAAAGTAAGTGATTCTATGATTTATCAAGTTTTGGTTTATGCTTCGATTTTTACAAGAAACCACTGAACAACACGGCATTCTTATAAGTTGTCACGATCGCGGTCGAAAGCACACTAGTTCGCGGAGACGGCCATTTGCCCTATGACATGCTTATCGTGCGCTCGTCGCGGCGTCACCGATACGCCCCCTTGCCACTTCGCCTGTTTTTATATTTCTATGCCTCAAATACTCCGCAGCGGAACAAGGCGGATGGTGATGAAAGTCTATGACCTTCTCCAGTTCTGTAGGTCCCAAGCAGGCTACTTGGGCGCTACAAAAAGTACTACAGCAACCTAACACAAAAAAAACAACATCGCCATTATGACACAAATGTAGAACTAAAATTAACATTCTAAATCGCGCTATTAAAGTTATCCGCGACCATATAGAAAAACCTGACAACAACTGTTGGGCAGTAACTGACCAGATTTTTTTTAAGTCCATGGTTGACGAGATATTCGCTTCGTTGAGATCAGATAGCCGTTACATTTGTGTCCCTCTCTCCTCTAGTTTCTGTTTGGTTTTTACGTGGTTATCACACAATTATACATCCGATATTGGTAAAAAAAAATGAATTTGACGCACTAAAAAGTACACGTGATTGTCACTTTAGCTCATCCCTCCGCATAGAAGCTAATCGTGTTTTTTTTTGACCCCGCAAGGACGACCATAATAAACCGTTTGATGTTATAATACTTTTTATAAGCTTACGTGGACCATTAATTCCATAAACAATCAAGTTTCATAGAATTCAACATTTAATAGCCAATTAGTTAGATTATTGTAGCCCTAAGCATGAAGACAATAATAAATTATGTGTAGGTGGGAAAGCCACGTCTAGGAGAAAATGAGGAGTATTCTTAGAAGAACAGATATGGTCTCATGGTCATGATACGCCTTTGTAAACAACACAAAGGTCAGATAACAACTCGTGTACCTAGTATTTAAATTTGCTTTCGTTACTGAAGACACAGTATCTTCACTTAAAAAGAAAGAAAGGTTCACTTAGGTTTACTTCTTTCACTGGAAGAGAAACGTTTGCTGTTCATTGTTTTGACAGTAGAAGACCACAGTAATTAAATGGTCTTGATTTAACTCTCCTTAAAGCGACGGTCAAACGGACCGGACCTGATTTTGACATTACACCAAGGGAGTTTACAAGTTGTCGTCGTGGCGGGGCTTGCGTGTCTCAATGATCTTATGCCTCTAGCGGTAGTCACTCATGCTGAAAAGGTTCATGTGAGTGTCCAGACTAAGCGGGACACGTAGCAGAGTACATTACATCGGACTTATGTGGAGGGCGCACCATCTGTTGACTTGAACTGAGCGCGATTCACTATCAGAGGTTTTGGAGAGTGAATACATTTTCGTCGGGTGCCTTGCGATGGCTCACTATCAGCGTACGTGACCGTACGTGATTTGTGATTCGGTCCTCGAAGTTTTCGAGGAGTGAATCGGTACGAGGTAAGAGATTGCAGTTCTAGGAAAGAGCTCGGCCGCGCATCATCTCAATGAACGGTGGGTTCACTTTACCCAGAATCTATTAAAGTTGCTAGTCGCGTGTTACACAAACATGCGAAAAGTGGGTTCCCTTCTAGTAAACGATTGCTTATCAGACGTTACTGTACCAAAGAGATTTAAAAGGCATCGCGAATTTCGATTTTGACACACGAATGCTACCAGACAAGCGACTTGTTACTAAATAGTAACAAGTATTGGGTTACGTTTTTTTTCGTCGCATCCCGTCTATCTCTCGTAAACATTTGAATATCTTTGTTAACCACGAACGCAATCATGCAGCCACTTTAACATACAGGCGCATTTATAAAATGATGCTCAACAAAACCGAAATGGATAATTATTATAAAAAAATAACAGTATTTAAGCATGAAGTATCCTGTAGCACTTACTGAACTTTGTTTGACGAACCCGTATATTGCCTAACCCTTTTTTTTCGGATCGGTAATTATCTAATAACTCCTCCCGCTCTGGGCGGAGCAGGAGGGAGTGTTAGACTTTTACTGACTAAAACCCATCCATGTTCCTTCATCGCCCTTTGTGTTCCGGGGCCACGGTATCTCTGTCGAACAGGCCGCAATATATTGCCTATATATATTGCCTACCTTTATATTATATTGAGTTAACAATAACCTACACACTCGTGTATCACACGACGTTTTTCAATACAGTTGTGGGAAATAGTAAAAAACAAATCAAAACTTAACTGCACAAGTAATGATCGAGCTCGTAAAAAAATTCACGACCGCGTAACAGAAAGACGCCTGTGCAAAAGATTTAATTTTCGAATCATAATTTAAAGCCTCTGAAAGTACGCCATGTTTATCAACTGTATTGGAAAATAACATAACAATCTAAATCCCGATAAATAACCGCATAATGGTTTCAACCATGGATTAGTATGTATAAGAATCTTACATTGTGTGCAGAAAGGAACAATATGCAGAGGTTGCGTCGACTGTCGAGTCGAGCAGGATGGGAGAGCAAGCACACTGGCATATGGTGTACGTACCTGAGGCCTATGGGTGCGTGAGTTTTAGTAATATGGAGCTGTGGTGGACTGATGCCCTAGTGTTTTGACGACCCGATTGGCGCAGCGGTAGTGAGGCTGCCTTACGTTCTTGGGGTCCCGGGTTCGAATCCCGGTAGGAGCAAATGTTTGTGTGATGAGCATGGGCATTTGTTTCCGAGTCATGGATGTTTATATGTATAATAAGTATGTATTTACAAACAAAAAGTATCTATGTAGTATTATCAACTATCTGGTGTCCACGACACAAGCCTCGTCGCTTAGTGTGGCACCTAGATGGCGCTGTGTGTAATGTCCAGCGATATTTATTTATTTTTATTTATTAAGTGGTAAATTTGCAGATCGAGGGTTCGAATCCAGGCTGGTGCATTCCTGCCAGGGTTGCGGGACTGTTCGAAAGAGATACCGCGGCCCTGGAACACAAAGGGCAAAAGAAGGAAATGGATGGGTTTTAGTCAGTAAAAGTCTGACACTCCCTCCTGCTCAGCCCAGAGCGGGAGGGGTTATTTGATGATTTCCCATCCGAAAAAAAAAAGCTGGCGCATTACATTGTATAATTAATTTTATCGCCACTGCTCTTTAAACGGTAAAGGAAAACATTGTTGGGAAACCGACATATCCTAGAACAAAAAAATCGAAGCCATGTGACAACTACCAACCGTCCTGGTCTCGTGTGGTGGATATAGACCATTCTCTCTCGTAGAGAGCTGGGCTGCGTCCCAGCAGCTATGGAAACATTACGGGTTGATTGTACTATGCTGAAATCTGTGTAGTGTGTATTTTGTGACCAAACCTTTCGCCTCCTAGGCTTTTGCTGCAGGCAATAATCAATCTGCTGATAACTCTATCAAATTTAGCTAGTTATTCGGCAGCGCGACACAGTCAATTGAATCAAGCGACAAATTATTAAATTACTTTTGGTGGTAAAAAAATAGCTATTTTCAAACTTAAAATACCCACCCACACCCACAGAACCGCGGCCCCCGTAACTCTCCCCTCTTTCACGCTGGTCTATTTAATATATTTGTTATGATCTGTTAGTCTAAACTTCACTAAACAAGAAAGCTTCACTAAAAATGATTAACATAGAGGTACATATTTTCATATAATATCAAAATACATTTGCAAAAATACGGTGCAGGGTTTCTAATAGCAGGACAGCAGGACTTAATGCGAGCTTTTTCAAAAATTTGCAGCACGACTTGATTCGAGAAATTAATATTTTTGTCTTCTTTCTCTTTCTCGTGTGGTTAATGTCTAACCTGGTGTCAGACTTTTAATGCCGCCTATGGTCCTCTGACTTGACTTTACATGCCGCTAGTGCGCCGCGTTGAGCGGCGCGGCCCGCTTTAAATTCAAACATATGGAAATTCCGCGTCGCCCGCGGCGGCGAACGGAGCGGCACACGCGCTTATAGTCCGGGAGGTAGCGTTGCAAATGAAAAAGTCCGGCTGAAATTGAGATTGATAGTTGATCTTATATGACTAATAAGTTTGGTGTGGAAGGTTACGGAAGTTGTAAAAATAACTATCTATGAAAAAGTTTCAGCTGGCGTACTATGACTTATTTTATTTTTTTACAACTTCCGTACCCTCCCACACCCAAAGCCACCGCTACTTGAGCAGCTGACGGTCGGTTCTCTTATTAGTCATATTAGATCAACTATCTATGTCAATTACAGCCGGCTTACTGTGACTTTTTCATTTGCAACGCTACCTACGCGGCGGGAGACGTGGCGAGCGACGGCGACGCGGCGGGCGACGTGGCGGCCAACGCGGCGGCCACCGCTGCTCCTCACGCACCGCACCACGCGCCGCGTCTCCGTAAACAACATCGTACATTGCCATGCCAATTGCGTAAACGGAAAAAACGCCGCGAAAAGCGCCGCGCGACGTGCCGCGAGATGCGTCGCGAGACACGTCGCGAGACGCGCCACGCAACGCGCCACCCGACCCGCCGCGTCTCCACTATGACTTGACAGTCCGACGCTCACAACACAAGGCTATCACTGCTTTTACGTTTTGGTGGTTCAAACGAAAAACAAAATAATCACTGTGCTCACTATCCTTATACATACAGGGTGGAAGGAACATAAGGTTATCATGATTGTGTTCAGTATGTCTATCATTCCGAAACCCGGTATACAAAAACCTTCTGCATCCTACAAAAGTACAATATTACCTACTTGGTCAAAATATATGGAAGAATTGATTTATAAAAAATACCGATGAAATTGTCGTTCGGAATAATGTACTGAACAAGTGGTCTGTTTGTGCGTCAATTTCACTTTCACACTGTATACACATACACACCTAAGATGGCATGAATTTATGTTTGTTTGTCAAGATGATCGCTGATACCAATGTGCTTAGCGGTTATCTATCCACGCCACTGATCATAACTTATTGCCTAATGTGTTACAATTATCTTAATCTTACAAGCATGGCAATTCTCTTAGTTCTATGATTTAGGTTTCAGGTCCTGACTGACTGATGTATCAACTCACAGCCTAAACCGCTGGACCTATAGACATGAAATTTAGAAGGTGTGTTCTTTGTGAAGAGAAGGTATCCGCTAAGTGAGGGTTTTTTGAAATTCCAACTCTAGGAGGATGAAATGGAGGGTTGAATTTTTTGTGAAACTTTTTATTCTCAGGGTCGGTTGACTCGAAAATTGGTGTACATTTTCTTTAATTAAAATTCTGAGATTCGATTATCACAGTTTTTACAAAATCATCCTCCAATATCATATTCAAAGTCCTGACTGACCCGCTGACTGATGGATTGGTATATCAACATGAGGAGTGAGTGTTATTTTTTAACCGAGTTTCTTCAAAAAGGAGGAAGTTCTCAATTCGGTTGTATTTTGATGTGTAGGTATCCACTAAGAAAGCGTTTTTCGAAATTTCGTCTCTAAAAGGGTGAAATGGGGCTTGAATTTTCTGTGAAACTTTATATAGGGAGAACTGCTTTTCACACGGTCAGTTATACGTGGCCTGCTCCAGAGTAAGCACAAGAAGAAGCCTGGAAGGAAAAACAAAAAAAAATTAAAAACAAGTACTGCGGTAGGTAGGCATAGTATTTATTATATACTTCTGGTTGTCTCCTAATTAGATCTTTTCACACACGAATTGAGTTTTGTTAAAGTCATAGATACTACCTACTCTCATCCCAGAGATTAATTTTTCGGAGAACTTCGTCTTTCCTTATTGCTTTGTTTGGGATATAGTTAGTTTGTATATTCTATTGAGAGCGCTTCTAATCTATGTTTTTTAATAAAAAACTCACATTTTTCCTGTAGGTGGTTCGCACTTATTCATATCATATTTTCATAATCTCGTCCTTGTTTTCGTAGCGGTAACATCATTTATTATGTTATTAGCTAAGTGAATGAATGGGTGTGTTAGTTTATAAACATCTATAAGAGATTCAATTTCAGTACCTGCCTTTCAATTGTTCAGCCGCTATGTTTATCTAGACACGTACGCTCTTTCTAAACAGGCCTGCACTAAAATGGCTCTCATTGTTTTTTTGCCTTATGTCCAGGGCATCTTGTTCCTAAAATTATTTGTGAGTCCGCTTCAGTGCGTTCCCAGTGCCCCCACAGTTATCCAAATGTTTCGTAAATTGATTTTATTTGCGTTTTTAATTGATTTCGTGTTCAAATCAAATGCCGAGTGTACTTCGAAACAGTGTGGGATCCGTCGATATGGAAGGAGCATTCCCTTTTTTGATTCGATTGGAAAGTTTTTTGGTAAAATCAAATCTTTATTTACTGAAAAAACTGAAGAAATGGCGGAAAAAAACAACGCCTTTAAAAGTGCGTTTAATAATTTTTTCGATGAAATATTGAGAAAAAAGAAGGTTTCCGATAATCTGGAAAATAGTTTGCGCCAAGGATCGACTAAGTATATGGTACCACCACCACCAGGATTTCTTCCAAGAATAGTTTTCGAGGACAGACCCTTCATGAATGCTGAACAGTTGATTGCAGCACAGGGATACTTTTCAGAATCACACACAGTACTTACTGACGATGGTTATATGTTAACAATGCATCGAGTGGTACGAGAATTTGATCGAATTAACGGCAGAGTAGTACTACTGCACCACGGCTTACTTGGAAGTTCTGATGATTGGCTACTCTTGGGCAGGAATGGCCTGCCTTATAAGTTACTTGAGAACGGTTTCGATGTGTGGCTTCTGAATGCTCGTGGTAACAGATATTCTAAAATTCACACAAATAAGAGCTCCGACAGGTCAGAATTTTGGGATTTTTCTTGGCATGAAATTGGTGTTTACGATTTACCAGCAGAAATTAAATATATAAGTGAATTGACAAACAGTTCGGATCTGAACTTCATAGGACACTCTATGGGATGCACAGCATTACTTGTTCTTTTATCTACGAACCCGCAATATAACACTATATTAAGTTCAGCTATTCTATTAGCCCCATTAGTTTTTATGTATCACGTTAAAGGCCCACTCAGTATGTTAGCAAATTTCTACAGAGAAAATGGTGAGCAGTCACTTACTTTCCTTGGACAGTTTGAATTTATGCGGAACGAAGTATTCCCAGGACAAATTATTGACAAGTATTGCAAAGCATTAAACAAGTCTTGTTATAATACATTGCTCTTACTTGGGAATGGTGGTGGTGGTTATTCGTGGGATGAAAAGGTCTTGGCGGACGTGCTAGCACATGTTCCTGCGGGAGGATCTGTGAAAACGGTGATGCATTACGTGCAGCTTGTGAAGAGCGGGTACTTTCAAATGTTTGACTATGGGATCGATAATAATAAAATAAAATACAGGAATGGTTTTCCTCCATCGTACGAGTTGGTTGATATAACTTTACCGATAGCAATGTTCAGTTCAACGTCGGATTGGTTGGCCACCAGAACAGACATACAGTCACTGTTACCTCTGCTGCGAGATGTGAGAATTCATCACGTAATCAAAACTGCAAATTTTGGACACTTCGAGTTTCTTTGGTCCCCATACGCAGAAGATTTAGTTTATAAATTTATTGTGCCATTATTGGATCAACAATTACCGCGAGGAAACACGGAATCCCGCGGTAAATAGATCTAAACTCAGTTAATTTGGCTGGTACAACCTACAATACTCATCGCATATCTGTTTCTGCAGTTATGTAACTACAGATAGGATCTGTGCAGGCATTAATAAAAAACTTTTTTTGCAAAATAAATTACCGACTTCCAAAAAACACATTTGAGTAAATGTGGAAAATAAGTTTGATTCCGTAAGTCAGAGACACTAAGTTTTTTATTACAGCCTATTTAGTTGTGATATGATGACATCTCAAACAAATTCTTGTGGAGTATTCATTTTACATTGATATTAAAAGTTATTGGCATATCCTCCACACAGACTAAGAAGAAAAAATATGTTAGTATTATGAAAGATATCTCATTAACTACCCAAGCAATGTGACGAAATTTTTTATTCGACCAATGCGCTCCTCCTATAAAGAAGTCTTCATCTGTGCTGTCTAGTCGGGTTAACAAAACCACCAATCAAATCAGCTTTTTTCGTATACAACGTGTAACAGAAAGGGTATAATCATATGGAATACTGTGGTACGGACCATCAAACTGAACAACTTTATCTATGGGACCACCATTGAAATCGTAAAAAAATAATCAGCTGTCCCATAGAAAATTTCAATACCTACTCGACCCAAATTTATGGGACAGCTGATTTTTTTTTTACGATTTTGATGGTGGTCCCATAGAGAAAGTTGTTCAGTTTGATGGTCCGTACCACAGTATTCCATATGATTATACCCTTTCTGTTACACGTTGTATAATTCATAAAATCTGACTTGTCTAAAATTACAACTGCCAAACTAATGTGACTAGTGGTGGGAAAGCAGAGCGGTGTCATTTCGATAAATAATTATAAATACATATATATGCAATCAGTATTTTACGCTCTGTAAATAAGGGTATTAATAAGGGCCAATAAAATTAAACTTTAAAGAGCAGTCATAATAATGTTATTAACTTATTGATTCACAATAATTATGTCCATCCTATGTCGGACTGCCTCGTTGGTCTAGTGGTCGTAATCGCGACTGCTGAGCATGAGGTCCTCGGTTCGATTCCCGGGTCGGTCAAATTATTATTGGGTGTACTATTAGGTACCACCTCTGCCTAACCCTTCGGGGCTTACTGGCGTGATCTTATGTCATGTTGTCCTCAGTCAGTATCGTGATCATAATCGGAACCATAATCGCCAGAATAGTCCTGAAGATTAATTCCTGGTAGCCTACCATGAAGTCTTAAAGTTAAAGTAATTCCAGTGTGAGAAAGAGATGGCGCTAGACGACCTGTATAGATCTATCTCTTTCCCACACTGGAATTACTCCTGCCTTAAGACGGCATAGTAACCACCTGGTGGCATTGGATATAAGCGGTCATCGCGTTATCATTATCATTTTCCGAGTCGACCTGCATCTTCTTTCAGTCATTTGGTGTTACATGTCCACATGAATTGTTGATTCTCTAGCCTTTTAGGCATTTTAACAACAAAAAGGCAATAATAACAATACAGCAACAAGTAATTAAATTAACGAAAGTAATGAAAACGGGAAAACACGAAGCGTATACAAGGCGTCGTCACTCAAAATAAGTACAAGATCAATGCGCCCAGTAATGTCAATAATAAAGAGTACGTAATGTTTCTTTAAATGGGAATAGGTACTCCTTTGTCATGAACAATCTAAAATTAAAAAATGTTTTATTCGATCAATTTACATTTATCGATATACGTCCTATCTCTAACATTTTTGCAACCTGACGTAACCTTGTAAGTACGTTTTAGATATTGGGTGCATTTTTATGAATAAGTATGTGCTAATATGATTTATTTTAGTTATAATACTGATTTTGTATAATATGCTAATTTGAAAGCCCAGTATTAAAAAAAAATATGAAAACATGCCAAAAACGAATGATCTTTCGTGTGCAAATATTAATCACTCGTTAGACGTTACTGGAAAGTTAATTTGTTGTTAGTTCGCTTGTTTGTAATTTTTGCTTACAGCTGTGATTTTAATTGAGTAAAATTTTAAGAAGTAGGTACGGTCGAACAAGCTATTTAGTATACACGCGGAAATTTTCCCAATCAAATGCCGAAGCGTATACTTTTCCAAATTTTATTTAATAAAGGTTTTTGCAATAAGAGACTGACTCGTAATGACATAAACTTTATAAAATTAAACTTCAAACAATATTGCCAGTGTACTAGGATTGTGAATATTTCTGCGTGTATACCAATAGCTTGTTCAACCGTATCATTCGCTGGCAGATTAGAACATCGGCTCGGTTGGCAAAGAGAAAACAATAGAAGTTATAAAAATATTGACATTTGCTAAATACGGCTCGTAGATCGTGATTTCAGAGCCTATAATTGATTATTTATAATTATTCAGCATGTAACAGAAAGGGTATAATCATATGCAATACTGTGCTATGGACCATCAAACTGAACAACTTTCTCTATGGAACCACCATCGAAATCGTAAAAAAATAATCAGCTGTCCTATACAAACTTTCCATACCTACTCGACCCAAATGTATGGGACAGGTGATTATCTTTTTATGATTTCGATGGTGGTCCCATAGAGAAAGTTGTTCAGTTTGATGGTCCGTAACACAGTATTCCATATGATTATACCCTTTCTGTTACACGCTGTATAGAGCCTATAATAAAGGCTATAAGTTGTTGTGGTTATTTTCGTACAAAGATCTTTGTTTTAAAAGGAAAGTTTAACTTCGTTAATTTAAAATAGAAGTTAACCCAGGGCCAAAGTCAGGGAGGTTGCTATGATGTCTTAAAGCAGGAGTAATTCCAGTGTGGGAAAGAGACAGAGCTATACAGGTCGTCTAGCGCCATCTCTTTCTCAAACTGGAATTACTCCTACTTTAAGACGTCATGGTGTGCCACCAGGGCCTGATGGTAATCGCTTTCAAAGCAACTTTCAACAACATTGACCCAGGCTTGGTATCTGTGTAAATTCGTGAAAATATTTAAGCTGTACTGATGTAACTTAAGCACGCACCCGTTGTTCATCTAATTTAAAATATTGCATCTCTCCAGTTCTACGACATTACAGACATTTAAAGTTAAAAGAAAATTTTGTATTAAGTGAAGGAACACAATTTTTATAAGACGAATAATAATAAATTAATATGTACCTCATCATAAATAAATGTTTAGCAAGTTAGTTATTTTAGTGCTTATTTCATGATTTATGTTTTGATAAACCCAGTCATGTCCACCACATAAATGAAAATACTCACTAATTATAAAAAGTTGTTTTACTCATTGAGTGTTTTATTCCTTCCCGACTTGAAACAACCCTTTTACTCGATTTGATATTTGCAGATAATTCAATATTGAAGCGAGATGTGGCCTATCTCACTCTATTATTGGTTCTGGAGAAAATTACGTGAGAGTTCCTTGATCACGATAATGAGGGCTATCGTTTTTGAGCTCACTAGATGGCGCCACTGTAGCTCAAAGCACTAAAGAATAAAATCCTAAGTTGCTACTGAAAATCTTCATGTCATATTTAATCAGGAATGACTCAATACCACCACCACGATCGTGAATATTGGTAAAAATACATGATAAAAAACACACAACGCGCGAACACTATGTAATCTGACATTTCGGTGACCTCACGCTACACTAACGCCTCTAGCGGCGAATTCATAAGCGACAGCCCTCATTGTTACACTTGTAAGGTATTTTACAGGTAAACTAGCAATCCTAAGCCAATGCTAAGTACATGTATGCCCGTACAAGCTCACTTCAGAATTAAGTTCTTATTATAACCATAACTGTTTTATTGAGTTTTACTGATAACATCGTGTAAAGTTAATGTTGATTATTCACAAAACGTAATTATATCATAATTTGAATCACTATTTAAGTCATTACCAGCTGACAGCATTGAGGAGGAGATTTTCGGTGCCCGTTTAGAGTTTGTTGTTAATTTATTTATTTTATTTTATTAATAATGTATATAGTTAGTTTCCATCCCATAATTAAAGGACTCAAGTTCCGAAATACTCACAATCTATATTTAAGAGGAAAATCATCAGACGTTTGAAGTTACACTTCGCTACCGTATAAGGTAACACAGCAGTGTAACATACAAAGGTGTGAAAATCTCGTTCTGAACCTCGATATATGTAGACATTAGGTTGTTTTTGTTATTTGTTATTAATAAACAACTTGTTAGTGTATTTTTACATGGAAATTTATCCGAACCCATGTGAAAAGATTTTCCAATTTGAACTTGAATACCGTCGCCTAAGTGGGTGTTCAACAGTATTATCTCCGTCTGCCCTTCAACAGCTCAGTTGAGGTATTAAATACGATTTCCAGGACCTGTTATCAAAAATCTCTCTTTTGCGTCATTTTCATATGAAACATTGTTCAAGTATTTTTGAAGCCCACGCGAATTATAAACAAAAGCGTTCTTTTCGATCTGACCTTCAAGTGTAGACGCACCTAAGCCTGTATTCTTCGTCTCCCTAGGGATACCCTTGAGAAGGTATTTACACCCCTCGTGCTGCGAAGTGGGCTAACTTGCGTGAACCCATCAAAGCAAAAGGCATCTAAGTAGTTGCCGGGAGGGCTCATAAAAACATGCATTGATAATAAGTCGGGTTTGACGCGGCCGCTGATTGGTTGTTGAGTAGTCGAGTCATTAATGTGATGATAGTGTGTAAACTAGAAGGTGGATTTTCAGGGGTTGAATTTTGAAGTTATTAACTGATTTGCATGAGGCATAGCTTCGTGATGTATATCTACTACAACGTAGGTTGCCGATTTAAAGGCGCTAAAAGGCGCTCCTTCGTTTCAAGTACTTGTATAACGTTGTAAATCAAAATAATAGTCATAATTAGTTAATCTATATTTTCTTGCACACTTTCGTATACCCCATCGTCAACAAAATAAACCGATGTTCCAATGACATTTCCAAACTTATCACTGTTCACAATCAATGCATCTTTTCTCGGATCTAAACCACAAAAAGAACACGTACGTACATACGTGGGCTGGCCAGGAATGCACCAGGAGTGATGGGTAAAGCTCGTCATTCGCTGTACGCCTGAAGGAGTACATCACCATCGAGAACGACGATCTGATCTTATTTGCGGGGCCATACCATGGCCAGAAATGCGACAAAACAATGAGATTTTGAAGGAGAAAGGGGAGGCCTTTGTCGGGCAGTAAATTAAAATAACGCACATTAATAACATCGCACCTTTTTTATATATAGGGTTCAGCAGGAGCTACAAACGCCACCTGCTTCGACCCTTACATACCGAAATAAGACAAAATTAATCACAACAAAAAAAATAACAAACTGTAGGTAATTAAGCGAACATTTCCAAGTGTTGATCACGTTGTATGAGCAACGGGCGGATGACGCCGCGTTTATGAGCTGCGGCCAGAATCGGTCACCCGGGAAATCACCGGCGCAGGCCCGCCTGCTCCATTCCCATGGCGGGATGCGTGCATAACATTGCTCGCTCTGTTAACTTACTCTCAATGGCTTTTCTGACTCCACAATGCATGTTTCTACCTGCATCTTTAAGGGTTTCTTCGGACATCGACACTTGAACACACGCACACCCACAAGCACACACACAGGCACACTTAACTAATACTAAAAAGAGGCAAACTTATTTCCAAAATGACTTATTCGATTTTAGATCTTCTGTCACAGCTGGAAAGCTACATTATATCATCAAGTCAAAGTCAGGGATCAAGTCACGGGCAGACGCTAGCATGGAATAAGAGTGTTCTCATTCTATGAAATCTAGTGGGTCTGTAATGACCAAAGGTTTATTATTGGTCGAAACCGATTAATCGGTTAACGCCACAATATTTTGAAGCCGAAGTTTTAATAACCTAAGAAACACAGTACAACATTGGTTAAAAGTGACAGAGCAAGATCCAAGGGCCGACACCATACTTATTTTCTTATTAACAAAATGTGTGGCACCGAGTAGTGTTAGTAGTATGTACTTTAAACGTATGCATACCTGCTAACTTGAGAGGTGGGTCAGTTTTAAGACATAAGGTGCTAAAGTTACATAAGAATATTACTAGTTTTTATTTTTGGCCGAAGGTAGCCGAAACCGAAGCTTCGGTTGGACACTACCTGGGGCCTTAGTCTGCTATTGCAATAGTTTCAGAATGGTCTATAATTGATTTAATAAGGCCCCTAGCCCACGGCGTATTGAAGCGCGTTCGAAACTCGTTTGAAGTGCGTACAAAGGGTAATTCGTCTGCGAGGGGTCTTATTAAATCAATGATAGACCATTCTGACACTATTGCAATAGCAGACTAAGGCCCCTGGCTGTTTAAACCATGCGAATGTTATCGAAAGGGGCTAGAATGAGCATTTGCACGTTTCGTGTAAACGCACCTTAAAGTGGTGGTTAGATGGATGCTAGACAGGAAAGCAATGAGCCAGATAGACATTATAGTGATTATGAAAAGTCCCAAATAGTGGCTGCTTACTGACAAAATACAAAAAACTACATGTTCTACAAAATGAACATTTTAAAAGTAAAGTTCCAAACTAAAAAATAAAATCGACAACTGAAATTGTACTTGTTTTTCAAATATCATGGCTGTGCGTAGGCACAAACATTGCTAATTAAGCTACCTAACGTAGGTAGAAACTACATTAATAGTCCGACTAAAAAAATCTATGCTGTAAAAATGTTGTCTAATTAGATCATTATGATTAAATTATCTTTGAGAGGTTAAATATTAATTAGACATCAGACTTGGTATTTTTGCCTAATTGCCCGGCTCTTATACAGGCTGTATTAGGACCCTGCACAAAGCCGTCAAACAAGCATTATGTACATCAAACTGAATAACTTTACGCAAAATTTATTGCTGGGAAACAACTTTTTTTTTTGGGGGTGAAATATCAGGTTTTGAGGTAGAAATCGATGTAACGCACTCAGAACATTGTGCTGATGGATGTATTGAATACAAATAGTACGGGGGTCGTGGAGGGGCTTATTCTAAAAATGTTACATTAAAAACTTGGGCCTATTTAAAAAACGCTTGTGAAAAATTGGAACTTTGACCCCCATTATCTCCGTATCCAGAAGGTTCCCAAGTAGGTATGGCCTAGAACAAAAAAAAAAACGCCGGGGAGAACAAGTGCCTTTCCGCTTCGTTAGGGGTCTTGTAACACCCTTTAGAGCATCGCGTATGACAATGTGCTCAAGGTTGTAACTTGTTTAGACTACAGACTGTTTTGTTTCAAGTGTACTGGAAAAACGATCCTAGTACCAATGAAGATATAGTATTACACCCGTATCTATAAACAAGTCAAACTGATTACTTGAGTAAAAGTCATTATTTAAGATACGATTTTTATTCTGTAGTTAAATAATCGGGAATATGCATGTAATTTTATCTCCCCTTAAATCAAAAAAATACAGTACTATCAGCCCAAGACAATAATTAAAAGTTAAGTTCAACTACCTACAGCCAGTCGGTCAAAAAAATTTCTACGATAGTTAAAACGCCCGTGGCTCTCGCGTTCATTCATGTCATGTTTTGTGACGTCATTTACCTCTATCTGACTTGTTTACGTCTAATTTGGTGCCCATAATAGAATTATTTTACTAATTCTATGTGCTTTTCAAGCAAAAATTGCAATAAAATTATTATAATAAAATGTTAGTGAAACTTAAAAGTACTTTAAAAAAAAAAGTGTTTCTTTGACACATAGTTTTTGACGTTACTACCGGCGCGGCGTCATCGAGGACTAGTTAGCTATTTCAGTTAGTTATTTCAATATGTCCATGAACACATCACTTGGGCCAGTTAGTCTTTTTCCATTCCAGGCAAGTCAGGGACGTCACGAGACAAACCGAAAATGCTTGGAAGAGCTACTATTCTATGAAAGGAAAACTTCCTTTGTCACTGAAGCGAAAAATCGTGGACATGGTGAATTCTTCCCATTTGACTTATGGATGCATTCAAAAGTCCAAACTCAAAGTCTGCCAACGTGCAATTGAGCGCAGCATTTTAAGCGTCAAACTAACCGACCGTGTACGCAACACCACAATGCGTGCACACAAATTACTGACGTTGCTCAAAAAACCGATAGACTGAAGTGGGACTGGACTGGCCAAGTTTGCCGCATGCCCAATGAGCTGTTCGCCAAAATAGCCACTTTCTCTGGAGCCCCGACTAACAGTGGTCTATTTTAGTACAAAGGTTTTTAAATGCTGAAATACCCGATTCTCGTATTCGTCGTTTGTTCTCGTTTTTTCGTCATTGATAGAGATAAGATTTATTTGGAAATGATGAGGAGATGAAAATTAATTTGGAAAACAGACTGAATGGAAAATAAAACCAGATCAAAATATATATGGGCAGATGATTTTTTCAATACCTATCATTCTGTGTAAAACATAATATTCCTACAATAATAACATCGACGTAGCGACGACAAAAATAAATATTCCTTTCCGAAATTGCATCAACATTCAACGTACAGCACAAAAAACACATTTTAAAAAGATGTTATTAAATTCAAACCGAGATACCTTGCAATCCCTTTCAGTTATTTTCTATTATTTATTATTGCGGAAAATTAGTATCAATTTCAGTATCTATTGAACACAAAAATGAACTTATTTTCTTAGGTGATGTGGTAGAGTTTACAGTGGCAAGTTTACTGGTTGACCACAAATATTGAATGTTACCTGAATCACCTCCCCTGTGGTTTGCCGTGGGACATGACATGGTACTATGACAAGGTTTTATTTAACCAACGCCGCAGGAGACAGATTCAATTAACTCGATGCTCACGGCTCCTATATGCAGAGTTATTTTTTAGAAAACATGGTAGACTAAACTTTGTAGACAGGGGCTTATGTTTTGTTGTACCTAGTAAGTATTGAATTGATAGTTTATTTTTAGTTTGTTTTTAGTGACGATTGATGTTGAAATTAATCTGCCCTATCTTTCTACATCTCGCACAAAAAGGTCATGGGTTTAAAGCTTTTTTATTTGTACGTATAAATAAAATTCGAGTTCTGTTTGTAATTTCAAAATAATAGCTTTTTACTAAATGCACATGAAAGTATATAGGTACGGTACTATTATAACATAAAAACATTTATTTTTATTTTTGAGTGTCTGTCTGTTGGTTTGTTCCGGCTAATCTCCGAAACGGCTGGACGATTTTGACAGGACTTTTACAATTGTGTGTTATAAGAAGTAGCTTAGGTTCAGGCAAGTAGTAATTTATATTTTAGAAAAAGGATTAGGGTTCCGTGCAAAAAAATAAAACTTGAAATTGTTAACAAAATACGATTAAAATAAGAAAGTAATATATTAATAATAATTTCAAGTGAACGAAGTTCGCGGGCTAGACCTAATTTTATACAAAAACGTTACACTAGGCATTTCACCTGTATTGTAGGTGCATTTACAAACATTTAAACAAACAGCCAGACCCGGAATAACGATCTGTAGACCATAGCAATATTTTGTTCCGTGCTGGAATCCAAACCCTCGCCAAGCAGCGCAGCAGCCAACTGCTCAGCCACTGCGCCAACCGTGACGTCAGTAGTAATACAAGGAATAAAGGTCAAAGACACAAAAGAGCAGGTAACAACGGTAAAGAAGGCGAACAGAAAGTAGGCCGCAAGGAAAAGAGGCCACTCGACCATGAACACAAACAAGGCCTTTTATGGCCTGAAGAGGAAAGGAAGAGTTTATCGACATTTCCCTGAATGTCATTAATTTGTCATACATTCAAGTATTGTAAATATACCCACATTAAAAAGTAGGCATCGTGCTACCGATTACTAGAAAGTACAATAAAGTTGTCATAGTGCGAAAGTAGGCATCATGCTACGAAATAGATTATCATATACAGCGTCTAACAGAAAGGGTATAGTCATATGGAAGACTGTGGTACAGACCATCCAACTGAACAACTTTCTCTATGGGACCATCATCGAAATCGTAAACAAATAATCAGCTGTCCCGTACATTTGGGTCGAGTAGGTATTGAAATTTTGTGATTACAATGGTAGTCCCATAGAGAAAGTTGTTTAGTTGTTGTTTGATGGTCCGTACTCTTCCATATGACTATATTTCTGTTACACGCTGTATCGGGTGACTGGTAATTAGTGACCGATACTTAAACACGTGATTGTACTCATGATAACAATCAACTTTCTGAAAGAAACATTTTTTCTGTGAAGATTGCGTCTAGGTCGGTATATTTATTTGTATTGTAACATCATCATCTGCATAGCTATATTTCAACTATGTTGGGGACGATTTCCCTTTTACATGGGGCCATTGCTTAACTGACCTCCACAACCCAGTTTCTGTTTCTCGGAACTCAAAGATCAAACGACTGGTTCCACCAGTGTTGGGCAAAATTATTTAAGCATTGAATGACTCAATCATGATTCACTACTAATGACTTTGACCTCCAATATCTCCGGAACTAGAAGGTTCCCAGGTATGGTCTAGAACAAAATAATGATCGCAATGATGGGAAGAACAAGTGCCTTTCGGCTGCGTTATGGGTGCTTTTATACCTATAAGTTAAATAATGATATCGAACCGTAGGTATTATGGTGAGTCTTGTATATAAAGCGAGAATATCAACCTTCACTCCACAACACAATATCTTGTATCGTTATTTCACGAATCAATGGTATTATCCCGGAAAAAGATCGCCATTTCGCCCGGCACTTGTTCACAAAGCTGCCCTTGGTCCCTTTGCGCCCCCTTCTATTATACAAAGGTTTACATTACCGCATCAAATAATAACACTTAGTGAAAAGAGGAGTCTACGGCGCCCCGTTCCGGGCGGAATCGATAAAGTAGAAGAATTATTGATAAACATAATGCATGACGTACGCTGAGTTTTGATATTATTGTAAAGCGGTGATTTTGGGTTAAAATATACTTGTTTTTTTTTTGTCATGTTCATAAAATGCTACAAAATAACATGATAATTCTGACAATTTGGTAAAAAAGTTCGGACATTTTAGTTGTTTATTCTCTGCTTTTCCAGTACTACTCATTTAATTTTTTGTATTCCTTACTAATGTCAAATTTGGATTAAGTCTGGACGAGAGTAGGGAAGAAATAGGACATGTCCAGATACATCTTAACTTCACTGCGTGTAATTGTCTGCAGTAGTCTACAGGACTACATCAAAGTTCCCCCTGTTGACTTTTACAATTCGGCGAAGATAATAGGAGACTGATACAGTCTTTGTTTAGCTACCTTTCGTTTGGGATCAACAGATAAATATTGACAATCCATTTCATTGAGTTTTAACATAATTATAGTAAATGTTAATTTTCTCGCCAAGATAAGACGTGTTGTATTCTTTTTAGGCTTTACTGACTACCAATATTCAATAGCGGGGGCCTGCGAGCTTGTGAATGTATTACATAACGTAACATCACATGACATGACATAACATCACATTCTTTATCCTAGAATGTGGGTTTTAGATTTTTATATATGGCTTTATTTGCAATCGCAGCAAGAACAATGGTGGTCTTAGGTATAAATCAGTTGATTGCATTTAAAGTTAAGAACTCAAAGTCAAAGCATTTATTTCAATTAGACCATAACAGGCACTTTTGAATGTCAGAAAAACAAAGGCGAAGCTACAGCCCATTCCAAAGCGTAGATCTCTATGGAGAAGAATGGGCAAGAAACTCCATGGACACTCTTTTCAATCAAAATATTGTTACAAGATCTTGGTTACATCATTCATGTTGAGATTATACATATTATGTGTGAGAACGATGTAGAAAGACGTGCACATTAAGAGCGTCCAGAGTAAAAGATTATAATTATCAACAATTTAAAAACAAAGTAGTAAAAAAACCGTGGTAGCTAAGAGATGACCAATCCCAACTGACAGGGCCCGTTCACGAACATGACGCATTCAGCTCAAACATATTGAAGGGAACGAAACGACCTGACACACCCGCCACTATCAGCGAGACATTTGAGTGAGCCTGACATTCTCTCAGCCACCAGGGCACATTCGAGTCAATAAAGGATAACTAAATGTAAATGGTCGCTTTACAGTACATAGTACTCACACATGTGCTATGCAATTATATAGTGTGCGTTTTATACAAGATTTAAATTTCGTCTAATTCCGTTGTTGAATGTGGGGAGGTTTTTTAATTATAACATTATAAACAGTACCCACTGAAAGATGAGTCTACTTTAGCTAGCCTGAAACATGGCTGTACTAGTTGGTCCCTGTTTCTAGTATTATAGTGGTGTCTGTCAGCTCTTTTACTAAATAAATGCAGATTTTTCCTAACGTACATGATGTTTTCATAGATGTATTGACAAGGTACTGTCATGATGTTAATTTCCTTAAACAGTTCCCTTAGAGAATCACGCCTACGTAGATCATATATGGCTCTTATGGCTCATTTCTGCAGAATAAATATAGACTCGATGTCTGCAGCCCGTCCCCATAGTAAAATACCATATGACATAATACTATGAAAATAACTAAAATAGACTAGCCACGCTGTATCTGCATCAGTAAATTGACGGATTTTTCTAACAGCATATGCTGTTGAACTCAGCCGTCCTGCAAGAGATGTTATATGCGGACCTGGAAAACAGTATTTTCGAACTACAACAGAACAAGTAACATTTAATTAACGGTATCAAAAAACCGACTACAAATTGTATTATGTTAGTACCTCTAAGGTAAGGTCTATCTGCTCATCCATATAAATATATATTTGTAATTTCCTTAACTCGATCGGTTTGGTTGAAAAAAAAATATTAACGAATTACAATTAAGCGCACACACTTTCTTTCATATGTTTTTTAAATCCACAATTCTAATGATATCATAATCGTCGAAATCCATCCAACCATTATATATACGACCATTATGCATACGAGGTAATATTTCTTTTCACAAAGATACATAAATTATATACAAGATACGCGCGAAAAACATAACCCTCCCTTGGCAGTCGGGTAAAAATTAGACTGTAGACATAGATGTTTATAGGTAAGATTCCCGTAAATGCTTGTACCAGTCTAGTCATAACTTTCTCTCTCAACAAACTATTATTATTTACACTAGGTTAAGGCTAGCAAGGGCATCGCCTAATTACTTTGCGAAGGCACCAAATAAATATTTCATAGTCTCAGGCCAGCCACCACCACAGGTTATCTGAAGTAGCTCATGTAAAATTTATACTTGTTAATTTACCAGGTTCCGTACTTGTTATTTTACAAAACGAACTACACATGAACAGTGAACACAATATTTAATTAGCAGCTATGTTGAGCGAAACTTTCTAAATGAACGCGAGAAAAAAAAAACAAACATGTCTAACACCAGCAAAACTAATGTGTTCCAGCTGCATTCCCCGGTTTTATTGCAAAATAAAAGATTAAATAGGCATTGCTTCTACATCGCTGGGGGAGGCGCATTGCAATGAGCGAACAAATAATGCCGATTCGCCCTTTGTTGGGACTTAGCGCCGCGCGGTTACGTCGAATTCATCAAATTGCCAAATAAATATGATCTTTTTGCATAATAACTTGAAAGGTTTCTTTTGTTAGCTCTATTTTCTTTAACGGAATTAGTAGGTACGCTGAAACAAACAAAAAAAGATATTCATAACAATATTTTTGTGTACCGTGTTAAATATTAATATTAAAAAATATAAAAATTAAGAGTTTACGTTTACGAATAGTAATTTATTGTGGTTTTTCTTAGTAGTTCTCCTGAGTCCTAACTGTACTTGCCGAACAAAAAATTTACCAAACGGGAATGAATATACGCTTTTAATGAATTGCAAAATACAATGCAATGTAGCAAAATACAATGCAAGACCAAAATAGTTACCAAACGGGATGTTTGTGATGCTATTTTGTTTAGTTGTCCAAACGGAAAAGTTACCAGACGGGACGTACCCCAGTGAACGTATATTTTGATTAATAAATAAGAAAAAAAAGGTGCATAATTTATTATGACAGTGCTTCTAAATTCAAAACGATCGATCAATAACGCCTTAGTAGAATATCTTCAATCCTGATATTATTGTGTGTAGTTTTTATTAAACCTTTACTAATACCATAGTACGAATATAAATGTCATTTTTATTTATTACACTTGTAGATTGGGTACAATGTTTCCCCCTGACATTTTTTTATTAGACTCAGCTGTAAGCAATATGTTTCCGCGAGGGGATTCGCGGGATTAAAGCATCGGTCAGCGAATCAATAACCCTTATTATGCGTCGTGAGGGTATTGTGTTTGTACGTACTCCTATTGTTGTAGGCCCACTCTCCCCACTGCGAGGGCGCACTGCGAACATTGCAAGTGCAGTGCAGGTGGATTGCAACAACAAATATTTGTATTCCTTATTGCGTTATTGTTGTCACATTTACCGCATAAGGTCACTTATTTACTTTACATTTCGAGAAAATATAGATAGATATGAAAATATACTTGGGACCATCCACTGTGACCACATCTACGACTCACAGTGTCGGTACACTGACTACGAAATGCTTTACTGGCAAACAAACCATAAAGCTACAAACAAACAAGATAAGCAACAACAAAACAAACTAAGCCCTAGCGACATCCCTCTCCGTGCACATCCTACGTAGTAGCGATTGGGCGACTTGAACCATTTCCAAGTACAAACACTCGGTCTCCACCTTCTGCATGTTGTCTGCTCCAGCCACAAAAGTGTACGTGATGCGAGGCGTCTCTTAGGTATTAGAAGTGCCAAGCTACGCTGCCCGATTTACGGCCTCAACTCTCATGACCTCGTCTGCTTCAAGACCCTTCGACAGACTTGGCCAGCTACGATGTGGGTTAGGTCAGAAAGCAAACTCGACTGTTTAAAAGAGATACCTCGGCCCTGGAACACAAAGGGCAAAAGAAGGAACATGGATGGGTTGTAGTCAGCACAAATACGAAAAAGAAAAAAAAGAGCTGCGTGTATTAACCGAGATTTATTGGTATAAATAAATGTTTTCTTATAAATAGTGGCAACATGTTAGGTACACAATGGTACTTAAAGTTCATAAAAGGATCACCTTACAGGGTGGGTGCCATGTCTTGTTCTAAATATAAACAATGTTATCATATCAAGTAGACCTAATATCATATTATAGTCCATAAACAACGTGTAACAGAATAAACGCAAAATCTCCTAAGGGGTCATTGTACTCATCAATAAGAACAACTTTCACTATGTGACCAACACCGAAATCGCGAAAAATAATCAGCTGTTCAGTACATTTTGTCCAGTTATGCGCACAGAAATGTATGGGGTAGTCGATTTTTTTGCGATTTCAGTGTTGGTTCCATAGTGAAAGTTGTTCATAATGATGAGTACTATGACCCCTTAAGAGGGCTCTTCCCGGCGCGTCTATCGTCAACGCGAGCATGGTCGAAAAGCTTGTTGTTTCATCCACAGACATAGAGGCGATTTTCTTTCAACTCCCGTCTTACCCCGCCCCGACCCCGCACAACTCGTCTCACGCGCAACTCATACCGCCTAACGGGATGACATTGAACGAAAAATAGTGTTCGAAAATTTCATAAACTTGTTCCAGGAAATACGTGTTTTTGAATAAGTCTTACAAGTGTGTAAAATAAAAATTTGTCATTAAGAATCTCCATTACATGTGCCAGGTTTCTATTGTGATGATTTCTTTACTTTTAGAGTTTATGAGTAAATTATGAACGGCCAAAGTTCCGGTAAAATTTGTGCAAAACAGCCATTTTTGGAGGCTTATACTGAATTTGACTTCACATTTTTTTATTTTTTGCTCCCATAGGAACCTAGATACAGTGCCGAAAAACCTATTAGTTCAAAAAAATCAAAGATAGATGTATAACAACTGCTAATCACGAACGAGCGTTTGTATGAAAAGTATGAGGGATTGGCCGCTCTTAAGAGGTTTTGCGTTTATTCTGTTACACGTTGTATAGGACATACGTATTCACTGATCAGTTGATCACACTCATATTACTTAAACATACGTACCTCTCTGTAGTTGGTATCTGTAGCGCTACTAAATCTTTCACCTTTTTGATTTTTTATTACTACTTATTCGATGAAAGGTATTGCTCTATTGCTATGAATTATATTATCTTTATTATTTTGCTCGTGGCTACATAATAACAGCCGCTCAGGTCGATCTTTAGGTTAAGCCGTGCTTGCCTAGGTTAGTCTGTGGATGGGTGACCACCCATTACATTCCGAAATTCCTCCGTGCCTTGGAAAGCATGTTAAGCCGTTGGTCCCGGTTGTCATTTGTAGATCTTTGACAGTCGTTACAGGTAGTCAGTGGCCCAAAAAGTCTGACAACCAGTCTTACCAAGGGGTTTCGTATAATCCAGGAATAACTGGGTTGTGGAGGTCAGATAGGCAGTCGCTCCATGTAAAATACTGGTATTCAGCTGCATCCGCTTAGACTGGAAGCCGACCCTAACATAGTTGGGAAAAGGCTCGGCAGATGATGTGCTTAACATTTTCATTTAAGCACGAGCTATTTATCGTAGGTCCAGTTTTCTTTAGAATCTTATCTTAAAAAGAAAATCAAAGTTTATCAACCATCTCAAACTGTTTGAATTTTTTAACGCTACTCATGAGAACTTAACACGGACGGTTTATGAAAAACGTTCTACTCAAAGTTGCCAGGTAAGTATTTACTTAGTAGAGCTAACAGTCTCAAGTACTTACTGTGCATCCTAAGTTCCAAGAAATGTGTTCTAGAATCTAGAGTACAAACATAATGTTTGCTAAAGGAAACTATGATTTTTCCTCCAATGGTGCGCCCACCAGACAATGGTTGTTGAATACTTTGAATGGCGAACTTCTGAATACTTTGAATGGCTTCTGTGAGCATTTGAAAGAAGAACTAAGTACTATACCAAGTAAATGCAGGCCATGGTTTGAAAAGTTTATTTAAAAGTTTTTATTTTATTTTATTAAAAGCCAGCAAAGAAACGAAAACATATAAATGTTTTCGTTTCTTTGCCGAGATTCTCGGTAATAGGAACTTCACAAAAACGGCTAACAAACTATGATTGCAAATAAAGTTATTCAACAATATTACTTACTCAGGTACTATTTGATTAGTAAACTCAAGTCTAAGAGAGTAGTTTCTAGATCTAGTTTTTAATGACTTTGTCTTTCTGCAATCATTTTTCTTCAACATTATAGAAGAAAAAGATCACTCACCATTCCCTGGATCACTGAATCAAAAGTAATATTTTCTGTCATTTGTTTACGTACGAGTACAACGTCTGGGTTTGTAATTTCCTTCTTAAACATATCGCTTAACAAAAACAATGTCGTTTAATTAAGATCTTATCTTTCGATTTCATGTTCACAACAACTCAATTGTAAATATTCCACAACATGAATCAAACATTTTGGAATGTACTCTGTCGCATGATATCGACTTCATCTTAAAACAGACAATTTTCTTCTAATACATAGGTACAAACGATTTGTCAGCCATACGATTAATTCACATAACCTTTTTGCATCGTGGCCCAAAAAAAAATTCCAGAGGGAAGGGAATAAAGGTGTTCACAAAAAAGAAATGACGACGTTGAAGCAACAAGTGCTTTTGTCTCTCCGGCCATCACGGTTTTACTGTTGAAAATACCGCTGATAGTCTCAAAGGGATCCTAAAACATCGACATGGGATAACGTAACCTACAAAGCGACTCGAAGAAGATCGTAGTTCATTCAGATTCTGGCCTCCTGGTAGTTTGATCTCATGAATCTGGTTTCCCAGATATCCGTGACAATTAACTAGAGTAAAACCACAGATTAACTTAGTAGTGCATTGATGGAAATATAAAACATCTGGCATCTAGAATATTCGAAGAATGGTATATGAGCGAGTTTTTCATAATACGAACAACCGCGATTTCCTAGAATTAATTTCTTAGTTTCTTAGTTTTCATTCAAGGTTTAAAGTGGGATGGGATTTTCTCTCTATTGCGAAAAAATAAACGATGGTTGTGAGTCTTGGGGACCAAGTTGTATGATAAACCATTGCAATAACATAGAGATTGTTTGTCATACAACCCAAAGTTTCTCACGAAAGCTCATATAAATCACGAAATATATGCATTTTGATTATATCTTTAAATATTTTTCACCGTTTAGATATAAATAAATTTACATTCGATTTAATGTTGCGATAATTTTTTCTTTCTTCCAAGCGATATGTTTTCCGCGACGGAAATTAAGAGGCACCCCTCGCGCATAGAAAATAGTGCATATTGTGGGGGATTGTGTGAATGTTGCTTTGTGTAGATATTCCGTTTTAATGTTTTTTTTTTGTAGTATGTTACGTATACATCGACTTTATGTATGTGTCGTCATAAAAAAACGACGTGCAACCATGAACTCAAATAAATAGCGCAATCATTGATTAAAATAATATGCTAAGTTAAGCAATTAGGTTCATATGACATTTCATCTGTGTGTGACCAAACAATTGATTTGAATTTTATGCCATCGTTCATAAATAAATAGCTACTACGAAAACTAAAACGTGAACCGTGGTTATGTGGGTACATAATAAAGAGGTCATGAAATTTTAATTGCAATGCATATCTTCATGAAATCACGCCTGTAATCCCTGCGGGGTTAGGCAGACATGCACCTAATTGTACAAATATATCGCCAATTGCCCGTGTTATAGAGGGCGAGCCTATTGTCATCGACCGGTCACGCAATAATTCTCACATATACAGAGTGTAATAAGACTCTTACCGAAGCCGTCGACCAAGCATTCTGTACATCAAACTAACTAACTTTACGCAATAATTATTGCTGGGAAACGACTCTTTTTTTTGGATTGAAAAATCACGTTTTCACTAACGCACACAAAACATTGTGCTGATGGATGGATTGAATAGTACGGGGGTCGTGGAGGTGTTTAAAATAAAATTTGTTTAAAGAAAACTTGTGAAAAAGGTAGAACTTTAAGCCCCAATATCTCCGTAACTCGAATGTTCCCAGGTAGAACTAGCACAAAAAAATGATCGCAATGACGAGGAGAACAAGTGCCTCTCGGCTTCGTTATGGGTCTTGTTACACTCTTTATGTATAATCTCAACAATAATGACATAACTAAGATTTTGTAACAATATTTGATTTAAAAGAGTGTCCAAGGGGGTTTCTTTTCCCTGCCCTGCAGGAATGTTGGAATGAGTTACCGCGGCCCTGGAACACAAAGGATAAAAGAGGGAACATGGATGGGTTTTAGTCAGTAGAAGTCTGACACTCCCTACCGCTCCGCCCAGAGGGGGAGGGGTCATTTGATGATTTCCCATCGGAAAAAAAAGAAAAGGGGGTTTCTAGTCCATTCTTCTCCATAGAGATCTACGCTTTGGAATGGACAACTTTAGTACTTTCACAAGTACTGAAAGTGCCTTGTGACTGAGACTGTATGCTTCGTACTTTAGTTCTTTTTTTTGACATTCAAAAATGCTTGTACTAGTATAATTGAAATAAATGCTTTGGGGTTGAATTGTAAAAATATTTTATACTTACATAGCTTTTGTCCGCGGCTCCGCTTGCGTTATGGTCGGAAATTATACCACGGGAACGCTTTAAATAGCCTATGACGCTCGGGTATAATTTAGCTTCCCACTAGTGAAATTATAAATATCCCGTTTCTAGTGTTAATGATAATGTTAGTGACCAACGGCGCCTTTACATCCTTAGTGCTCATTCGTAGCGTTCACTCGGCGCGTCGGGCGGCGCTTTGCGCGGCGCGTTGAGCGTTTTTTCCGTTTAAGGAGAAGCGGCGCGTGCAGCGGCCCGCGTGACCGCACGCCTAAACACAAACATATGACAATGTACGATGTTGTTTACGGAGACGCGGCGCGTGGTGCGGTGCATGAGGAGCAGCGGTGGCGGCCGCGGTGACAGTCGCGTTGGCCGCCGCGTCACCCGCCGCGTCTCCCGCTGCGGTGCTCGCCAAGTCGCCCGCCGCGTCGCCCGCGGTGGCGAACGCGGCGGTGCAGGCGGCAGCACACGCGCTGATAGTCCGGGAGGTAGCCTTGCAAATGAAAAAGTCATAGTAAGCCGGCCGAAATTGGCATCGATAGTTGATCTTATATGACTAATAAGAGAACCGACCGTCAGCTGCTCAAGTAGCGGTGGGTTTGGGTGTGGGAATAAAAAATTAAGTCATAGTACGCCGGCTGAAACTTTTTTCATACATCATATATTTTCTTTTACCACTTTCTTAACCTCCCACACCCAACTACTTACTATGACTTTTTCATTTGCAACGCTACCTCCCGGACTACTAGCGCGTGTGCCACCGCGTGCACCGCCGCT
This sequence comes from Eugnorisma glareosa, assembly GCA_947578425.1. Taxonomy (NCBI): domain Eukaryota; kingdom Metazoa; phylum Arthropoda; class Insecta; order Lepidoptera; family Noctuidae; genus Eugnorisma; species Eugnorisma glareosa. The sequence continues at coordinate 29,101,060 of OX387957.1, forward strand.
TTCGCAGCCGCGGGTGCCGCCGCGGGCACCGCCGCTTTGAACGCAGCGGGCAACGCTGCATTTTAAGCACACGCGCGTAAAATCGCTTCTCCGCAAACGCTCTCATACCTTTCCATATGTTTGAATTTAAAGCGCGCCGCGCCGCTCAACGCGCCGCACAACGCGCCGCATGTCCGTAAATGAGCCCTTAAGCAAGTTGCGGTATTCTTTGCGATATCCCTTGCAAAAGACTTGTTAACATTTTAGGGTACATGTGTTTACTACAAGTTTGATTTACAGTGTGTTCTATGTATAAATACGACTTTAATTCTAAACATCGAAGTTTTAAATACCGATGTACTTTATTCATCAAGTTTAAACAGAACTACAAACGAAAACAGCAGACAACATGTAGACGGACGGATTAAACAAGGTATACCTCGTTTTATACCCGGGGCTACATTTCTTCGGATCGCGACTTCAGCCATTGTCACTACATTTAATTAAATAAACATTCAGACTACCTATTCCGTCTAGGGATAAAACTTTTAATTAAGGACTAGTATACCCTAATGCAGACGACAGTCTAACACAAAGGAGTCCGGAAGAGTCGTCATGGCGGTTTTAAAATCAACTTTAAAAAACAGCCGCCATAGTTTATCTTAAAGGCTGTGTTGGAAAATCCTTCGTAAAATCATAGCTTTATTATATACTTACCTCTTACTTTACAATGCAGTAAGAATTATTACTCAGTAATTGGATTGTGTGTCCGATAACGCTCCTTATAAAATACAGTCAGCTGCTTTCGGTTAGAAAGGAATTCGACCCTAATACACATACTTAGTCGGGAAAAAGGCTGCCTAGCATTTTTCTAAGTAGCCTATTAGGGTCAGATGCCGCTCTACGTGCAACCGAATGCAACTCATCATTACCTGCTTAGATAATGATGACCTAGAATACATAATTTAGAGTGCAGTAACAGTCTACCATACACCATCTGTACGACTTCGTATGGGAGGCTCTGTCAACAAAAAACTACTGATGTACATACCAACCAATTATTTCATAAATAGGTCAGAATTTGTATGAAGATACAAGAGTCACGATATTATAGTATTGCACAAAATACTGTCTATAAGTCCTATAATTCCAAAATTCACAATAAAAGGTACCAATAAAGCCATCCTTTACTTTAATGATATATCTGTACTGCCAAACTTCCTACTCCGAGCTTTTTACAGCCATCAATGACACCAAAACGATGGTAAATGATGGTGCTCATCATAAAACCATTGGGGTAGTGGTAGCCTTTAAGGAAAATTATAGATAGATTTTTCCTCTGGAAATATATCTCATTTGACCATCCTGAGCAATTTGGAGCCTGTAATGTGACAACTTTCACTCCCAAATTGCCCGGCCGATGTCTTTTCATGTTCTATTTCCAATCGATGTTATATCTGTTAAACGAACGTCAACTCTATGTTTGTTTTTACAAAGTTGATCTCAGAATGACTAGTAGACAAGACTATTGAGAATATCTTAAAAATTATTGAAATTGTAGTGCAAACTGAACTTTATATGTGTGCGTTTAAGTCGTGTTTTCCAAAACACGTTTTTGTTTACATGTTTAGAAACATAAATCGTGAACATAGTAAAGCTCAGCTCACAAGTACAATGGTGTTAACTTATGAGTTGAGGAGGAACTCGTCACTTCCTGTGCTGTCAAGAAAAATAGAATACAGGTAGGTAGTAGACTGAATCTTGTTTTTTTTTTCGCGTATGAATCCGCCGCTAGAGGCGATAGTGTAGCGCATTTTTTCGCGTTCGGGGGCACCGAAATGTCAGATGTCATAGATTGTTCGCGCGTTGAGTGCTGTTTTAACACGTATTTTTTAAAATATTCACGATTGTGGTCTAGATTGAGCCATTCCTGATTAATTATGACTTGAAGATTTTAAGTAGCAACTTAGAATCTTAATTGTCAGTACTTGGAGGTAAAAAGATTTTTAAATGTATCATGCTTGCTAACTTTAGGGAGAAAATTGTAAATATATGAAACTGAAGTTGACACTATGTTCTTATCTATATCTATACATATAATAAAACAGTAAAAAAACTGTGTCTGTACATTGAATATATTGAAAAAATAATAATTGAGGGGGGTTTGGAAACAGTAACAGAGCACGAATCCAAAAAAAAATTCTGTCTGTTTGTTTGTACACGCTAATCTTCAGAACTACTCGACGGATTTAAATGATTTTTTTTTGTTGTATAGGTATTAAATCTGGGCAAAATATAGGCTATAACTTATCTTGGAAACTTGAACATCTGATGCAGCACCGCAACAGACCAGCAAAACTATAAGAGATACAAAAATGGTGCTATAGCAAAAATTGTTCCACGTAATGAGCATTTTCTGCTAAGAGAATAAATTTGAAGATCTGGAACAACTGATGTGGAACTGCAAGTGCCCAGCTACACTATAGGAATGACGTCTTAGCAAGAGTTGTTCAGCCTGATGAGCACTCTCTGTTATCGTATAAAATTTGAAGATCTGGAACAGCTGATGTGAAACTCCAAGAGCCCAGCTACACTATAACATTTATAGAAATGACGTCTTAGCAAGAGTTGTTCAGCCTGATGAACACTCTCTGTTGACGTATAAAAAATGAAGATCTGGAACACCTGTTGTGGATTTCCAAGAGCCCAGCTACACTATAATATCTATAGGAATGACGTCTTAGCAAATATTGTTCAGCCTGATGAGCACTCTCTGTTGACGTATGAAAATTGAAGATCTGGCCCTCGCGTTGTGGAATTCCAAGCGCCCAGCTACACTAAAACATATATAGAACTGACGTCTTAGCAAGAGTGGTTCAGCCTGATGAGCACTCTCTGTTGACGTATAAAAATTGAAGATCTGGAACACCTGATGTGGAAATCAAAGCTATCACTAATTTCACTGTATAATTATAAAATAACATAAGCTGGGAGTACCTCCACGCGGTGAAGGCGGTAGCAGTTTAGGACTGATTTTCGACGAAAATTCGATGAATCATTGAAAATTTGACTCTACTGGCCAAAACTCCCATTTATTATTTTATTTTATCGAATAAATATGCCTTCGGGCTTATGTGATTTGAGTGTTTAATTTCCTTTTCCATTTATCTTCGTGACACGGTAGCCTACCCGGTAACGCAGGGGAGCAGCGACTTAGATTTTAATTGATCAGGTATCTTCAGAATAAAACTATAACCATGCCTAGAAAGAGGTCAAATCTTTCCCAACGTTCCAAAGGAGCTAAAAGATTGAGGATCATAAGGATCCGAAGAGCGTCAGGAGAGACTTGATGCTGTTCGAGAACATCAGGCTGCAACTAGCTCCGTAGAAACCTCTTCGGATCGCGAAGCACGCCTGCGTTCTCAGCGTATTTACGCATCTACATCCAGGTCTCTAAAGACCAGTGAAGAAAATGATGCGCGACTGACCGCTGATCGTGAACGTCACGCATTGTCTCGCGAGTCGCAGACGTTCACGGATAGAGAATTGCGCTTGAGTTCTCAGCGTAACTACGCATCTGCTTCTAGGTCTCTAGAGACAAATGAGGAACATGATGCGCGACTGTCCGCTGATCGTGAACGTCACGCATCGACTCGAAAATTATTCAACGTGAAGAGCATTTTCTGCTGTGAGAATAAATTTGAAGATCTGGAACACCTGTTGTGGAACTCCAAAGCCCAGCGACACTATAACATATTAAAGAATGACGTCTTAGCAAAAGTTGTATAGTCTGATGGGCATTTCCTGTGTCCTTACAAAAATGAAAGATCTGGAACGTCTCCAATCGTCTCGCTCATCCCGTTGTTTTTCCGTCCCCGGGCCTTAGAATTCTACATCAGACGTTTCAGATCTTCGATTTTCTTGACGACCCCGTTGTCGCTGGCATAAGCAACAGGATCCGCGTATGAAGTCGCGGCCAGAAGCTAGTACGTAATAAAATAAACTTTTTATGAAGTAATCGACAGTGGCGCCATCTGGTGAGCTCAAAAACGATAGCCCTCATTGGAATGCTGTGTTTTGATTTTAATTTTGTTTGGTTGCGTCGTAAACAATTTTTTTTTAAGTCAACGATGTGAAATGACCAAAGATTAGAGAATTGCACACTTAGTTCTTTCATTTACTCTGTTACTCCATTTTCACTTTTAGTTATTTTATAATCTATACAAATATTATAAAGCTGAAGAGTTTGTTTGTTTGTTTGTTTGTTTGGTTGAACGCGCTAATCTCAGGAACTACTATTTCTATGAATAGCTCATTTATCGAGAAAGGCTATAGGCTATACAGCGTGTAACAGAAAGGGTATAATCATATGGAATACTGTGGTACGGACCATCATACTGAACAACTTTCTCTATGGGACCACCATCGAAATCGTAAAAAAATTATCAGCTGTCCCATACATTTGGGTCGAGTAGGTATTAAAATTTTGTATAAGACAGCTGATTATTTTTTTACGATTTCGATGGTGGTCCCATAGAGAAAGTAGTTCAGTATGATGGTCCGTACCACAGTATTCCATATGATTATACCCTTTCTGTTACACGCTGTATATCATTACGCTACAACGAATAGGAGCGGAGCATCAATGAAAAATGTTGCAAAAACGGGGAAAATTTATTATTTTTGATAGCTTCCGTTGCGTGCGCTGCTTAAATGGTTAAAGTTGCACAAAAAAGAATGTATCGTATCGAGTTATTCGTCTTAAAAAGGTCTTAAAAATAGTCCGCAACAGCACATGCTTTTAAGGTTGACTAACAATAACCATTTTTATGATTTTAAAATTTGGTTAAAAATAATGCTTTACTTGCGAAGGTGTTTTTACCGACATAGTATTAATCCTTACAAAAAACTATGTTAGTTACATTTAGCGCTCAATTGTGACCAAAATTGCCGTAAACACCTTTTAATTTAGATGAATATCTTAGGAAAAATCGCAGTTTTAAAATAACTCCGCATCAAAATAATAACCCGCGCGCGCTTCGAGGCGCCCGCGGTCATGTTGTTGGGAAAACCAACGTGATTAGATTCAATGCAAAAATATTGTGCGTAACTTGGAGAAGGTTTGAGTTTTTGTTTCATTGTAATCAGTGCTCTCTATAAAAAGATTTATGAATTTAAAGTGTTCAAGAAGATCTTATCATCATTGTGTAAGATACATGCAACGAAATCTATTGCACCAAAATTGGTACTACTTAATAAAAATGTGCTCACAAGATAACTTTTGAATCGGCTGACCGTCTTTCCAAAAAAGTTCTGATAGCAATAAGTACTCCATATTAATCTACATGACGCTATAACCCTGTAAAGTGTGTGTTCGATCGCTTTACATGCATTATATTTTAGCGGTTTAACTTCGTGCTCGATAGATGGCGCTATTCATTTCACTCCATTTTCTGAATCGCGGTGTTAAGTTTTCCGGGAAAGAATGACCCTCACCCGTGTCAAATGTCTGAAGCTTGGTTTTTTAACCAACGAAACAAAAAGCGGAGGTTCTCAATTCGACACGTCTATATTGTTTTATTTTATGTATGACCTGACCACGCATAACTTTTTACAGAGAAGTCCGATATGCATGATCCTTTTTTGTTAAATTGATAAATCACGTTTGGGCTTATTTCCTGCACCTTGATGAGAACTTAGATCTAGCTGAAGTATGACTATCATCGAAGGTCTGACGATGGAGAAGGAAAGCAGTTGCAAGAGGTCCTCAAGGGTTTACAGCATCTATATCATCTTTGGGCTCATTTCATGTTCCTTGATGAGAACTTTAGATCTAGCTGGAGTATTTCTATCATCAAAGGTCTGACGTTGGAAACAGAAGGCAGTTGCAAGAGGTCTGCAACAGTTTACAGCAGTTTTATCGTGTCTCGGCTCATTTCAAGAACTTTGATGAGAACTTTCGTCCTAGCTAGTGTATGACTGTCATCGAGTGTCTAAAGATGAAGACGTAAGACTGTTGAGGGTGCCTGTCAGGGTTGCGGGACTGCTCGAAAGAGATACCGCGGCCCTGGAACACAAAGGGTAAAAGAAGGAACATGGATGGGTTTTAGTCAGTAAAAGTCTGACACTCCCTCCTGCTCTGCCCAGAGCGGGAGGAGTTATTTGATGATTACCAATCCGAAAAAAAAAGGCTGTTGGCTGGAACGCAAAGGGCAAAAGAAGAAAAGTGGATGGGTTTTGTCAGTACAAGTCTGACACTCCCGTCCGCTCCGTCCAGAGTGGGAGAGGTCATTTGATGATGTCCCATCGGTAAAAAAAAGGCTGTCGAGCGAATCCCTTATTTGGAAAAACATAAGTACAATATTTTTGCGATTAATACAAATATTTGCCAGAAATTAAACTGTTAACTACTTGAATCTATACTAATATTATAAAGCTGAAAAGTTTGTTTGTTTGGTTGATTGAACGCGCTAATTTCAGGAACTATACTGGTTTGAAATGAAACATTAGTTTAGTGTTGGATAGCCCATTTATCGAGGAGCGGAGCATCAATGAAAAATGTTTGAAAAACAGGGATTTATTCCTTTTGAGAGCTTCCGTTGTGCGTGAACGGTTAAAGTTACGCAATTATCATGTATGTCGGAATTGTTCCTCTTAAAAAGCTCTAAAAAATGTCTGCAATGGCATATGTCTAACTTTAAAGGTTGACGCAAACGCTTTCTAACCCTCTCTTTCTTTTGTGTACGCACGCATCCTTTGAGGTAAGTAGATATTTCTTTACCGGGTGGGAGGTTAGTGCCTAACTTGGTGTCAGAGTTTTTATGTCACCCATGGACCTCTGACTTGGCTATAACGCCGTCAAGAAATATCTCTCAGGCATGCTGGTTTCCTCACAATGTTTTCCTTCACCGAAGCAATTGATAACTAAACAAAACGCACTAGAATCCAAAAAAAAGAGCTATACTCGTAAACGCCATCTAGGTTTTTATTTTATAACTAGCTGTGCCCGAGACTTTGTTCGCGTGGACCTAGATCTCTCTCAGCCTGTAATTATAAAACGCAACATGACTTTGTCTGTTCGTTAGTGTAACAATTTACGCCATTGTTTTGGTATTTGTCGATTGAGCAGGTTATAGACTTGATTCAAACTCAAAGCATTTCTTTCAATTAGACTCGTCCCTTTGCAAGTAACAGGCTGAAAAATATCTAAGTTCACGCGGACGAAGTCGTGGGCATAGCTATTTGAAATCTCGATGAAAGCTCAATCAACAAACACCAAAACAATGGAGTAAATTGTCATAGTAACGAACAAACAAAGTCATGTTGCGTTTTAATTACAGGCTGAGAGAGATCTAAGTCCACGCGAACGAAGTCGCGTACACAGCTAGTTTTATCATATAAGACGACCCCAATGTAGTTGGGAAAAGGCTAGGCAGATGACAGTGAGCCAGAAAAAGAGTCAATAAAAGTTATGTTTTATGATATTCCATGATATACTACAATAATGACTTCTTCAGGATAGGAACTGAATAAGTTTTGATAGAAACGTTCAATTGGTTGTGTGAAAAATGTTGAACAATTAGGGCAACCCAGGCGTCGCGACGTTCAATCTCTTGCAATGTGTCTGGAGTCTTTTAAACTGAAAAGGCAAGTCTGCGGGTATTATTGGTAGTCGGGATTTAATTTAGTAAATAAGTGATAGTCCATTGTGATTCAATAAAAAACGCGATCGACTTCTTTATTTGTTTGCGACGAAAGGCCAACTATGTGACTTCGTTGATGTGTTCTGAATATCCAGTGTATTTGGAACGGAAACAAAGTTACTTGTAAGATTTACTTTGCCATGTCTTGCTTAAACTTCCCTTTTCTTTTGTTTAGCCAATATTGTCCCACTTCTGATCAAAGACTTCCCCTAATTCCTTCTAAGAACTCTTTTCCTACCTCACCTTGAACCAGCCCTCGCGGTAACGGTCCAGGTCATCCAGATCGGCTCCACTTCTTTCTGACCCACCGTTTTATTAAAAAAATCGATTCAAAAAGGGAAGTAATATTTTTATATAATAATTTCACGCGAACGAAGGTCGCGGGCAACAGCTAATATTATAATAAAAAATATTACTTTCCTTTTTGAATTGAATTTTGTTACCAATTTCAAGGGTTTTAATTTTTTGCACGGACCCCTAATTCTTATTAGCTTTAGTTCAGTATCACAACGTTTCACACACCGCTTCTTCGTTAACGCTCTTATACATGGCCATATGTCATGTATGAATTTACTGCGGGCCGCAAGATGACACGCGACGCGCCTTGTCTTCGTAAATGAGCCTTTACAGTGGCCCAGAGCATTTTCAGGATAGAAATACATGTGACGAAACTGTGGTCGTAAACATAATTTGCTTAAAAGAACTAACTGTAGGGGTTAATTGCGTTGTTTTCAAATCCCATGATTCGCAATGTGACGACAAGATTTATTTTCGGTATTACAATTTCGAAATTGTTTCTAACTTGTGCTCAAAATACGACGTTAAGGCCATTTCTTTTTCAACTTTCAAGTATTAAATATTTCACAGGCTTCGGTTATAACCGGAACAGTAAACAAATGACGTCAATGCTGGTTTCAAAACATATATGGGTAAGAAAAATGGAAGTTTTCTTGCTAAAACTTTTTCCATAGGGGTGGTATTTGTATGTTTGAACGTCATATACTATTGTTTTACTTGCCTATTGTAGAAAAAAAGTGCGTCATTGCCCCTGTCACGCAAATATTGCAGAAAACCAGCGAACAAATCTTGTACTGAGAATTTCGTAATAGTGAAACGTGACTTATTTTTAAGTAGTTTTGCTCTAAATTACTTTTTTTCGTTATTTATGTTTGTATGTATAGTTATGAGTGAGTTTTTTTGCCAAAGCCAGACAATTGTTCTAAATTAGGACTGGATAGACATCAGATTTTGTTTTTAATGAGACTTATTACTTGCCTACCTGAGCGGACCCGCCGACAATTTTATATACGTAAGTAACATATGAGTTTTATGCTACAAAATTGTGCTTGAAGTGCATCTCTCCTCATATTTATTAGATCGCGAAAGCTCATTCTAGGAATACATTTTTCCACGTGCTTGGGCATTATATACAAGTGTGCAATATACTCGTATGAGAAATTTATACGGATATTTCGGCTTCGATTCCTTACTTACTTACCAACGCCGTCGACTTGGCTGAGACTGGGGGTTACTGTGACGTCTTCAGCAGGAGTAATTCCAGTGTGACTAGTCTAGACGAAATGTTTAGCTCTGTCTCTTTCCCACACTGGAATTACTCCTGGTTTAAGACGTCATGGTAGGCCACCTGGTCGGGCCTATGGACGGTGTGCTATGGGCTAGCTGTCTTATGACGACAGGCCGTGTCGACGGCGCGTTCATGTTCCACGCGCGCCTCAGAGAGATGTCAGCAGGAAGGACCTTTGCCTGCCAGGGTTGCGGGACTGTTCGAAAGAGAAGAAGAGCGGCCGTGGAACACAAAGGGCAAAAAAAGCAACTTGGTTGGGTTTTAGTCAGTAAAAGTCTGACACTCCCTCGTGCTCCGCCCAGAGCGGGAGGAGTTATTTGATGATTACCCAAACGAAAAAAAAAGGTAGGCCGCCTGGCCGAAACACATCAACGTCTTCCTGTCCTTGTCCCATGTTTCTTGGGGTCGGCGCAACACGTTGTTTTCTTCCATTCTCTTCTGTGAACCGTCACGCTATCATTTACTCCTTTCCTTTTCATATCATTCGTCACACAATCCATATCATTCGTCACACAATCCATCCATTGTTTCCTTGGTCTAACATGCCTAAATATAATATTTCTTATAAACTCGCCTAAATATAATATTTCTTATAAACTCAAACAGTCCTTGTTTCATAAATGTCAAAAGAATTACCAAGAAACTCCTTTCATAATTAAATTATTAGCAGTACATTCTCGTACTACGTATGAAGGTTTTTTTTTTTTTTTTTAAATTCGCTTAACTGAAAGTTTTTCCGAAATTCATATTACAAGAAGATTCATATCACTACTTGCGATCGTTGACGTCATACTTAGTTTACTTGTCGCGCCTGAAGGCGTTTGTTCGTTGCCTTCAGAATATTGGTTCTTGGAACCGCCTCCAGACTTAACAAAGATGTGCAGCGCAGTAGTGTAGAATATGAAAGCAAGTTTTGGTTTTTTATTCAAGTTTTGTAGTGCTTAGATATCGATAAAACCACATATGTAAAGTTTTACGTGCTAGGTCAATGAGCCGCTGCGGTTGAACAATGGGATTTTTGAAAAAAAAAAAAAAAGATTTTATTTATTAGAAAGAACCAACAATTACACATTATAAATAATTATAAAACATAATAATGTAGGGAGTAATACAAATATGCCACCAACAACGTTCTCCACAGATACACAAAGAAAATATTGATGAAGTAAAAGTCGGACAGAATAAACAATAAAATTGCATGAGATAAAATACACATAAATGATAGCCACTGCACTCTAAAGACATATAATATTCACAAGGATTCTGGATTGTGTCAAGTAATATTTTTCTAAATGATCCAACAGACAGAGCAAAATATATCCAAGATATAGAAAAAAATATTTAAAAAAAAATGGTATTGAAAAAATATGTAGGGCCAAGGATGAGTTATTGGCGCCACACTTCTGCATTGACTCCGTCAGCCAAAGATGTTTACGCAATCTTAACCAGAGATTGGAATATAAGTAGTTTGCATACACTTCAAGGAAGTACCTAAGCAACATCAGACGAGTTCCGTACAAATGCAAGCCTATTTCGTGTAAAGAAAAAACATATAAATACGTCCCTCTAATTAAACAGCTTTATTTCAGACGTTAAAAATCGTTCTGGGATTGTACAGGGAGATATTAATTTATAGTAGTTTATTCCCACAAAACGGCATGGAAGTGACAAACATTGGGGAGTCGAGTGCGGATCTTCGACGGAGACACCATGGCTTGTCTGCGTGGAATAGCGCTACCTCTGCCTTTAGCAAATCATCGTACAGCAGGTGTAGATCGTGATGCAAGGGCAGTAGCATTCACTGCAACATCCGAAGCCTCCGCACATTTTTATTTTATTGGAAGGTAACGAGTACTTCATTAAGAAGCCAAAAAAAGGTCGAATTAGAGGAATCTAAAGATGTGAAAAGTAACAATTTTCAATACATTTTAGAAGCACTAAGAGGTTTTTTTTTGGGAGTTTTTATAATATTAAACTATGTGTACCACGCACGTGATTTGATTGCACTTAAACACATGTCAGTTACTACCTTGAAGTTTAGGCTAATAAATTCCACCTATTCCTATTTCAGACAACAAGAAATGTCAAAATCACAATGTAAGCATCATTAATAATCTCTTTTCAATGTTTTTCGGTAAATCCCAACGTCTAAAAACCATACAAAATGGTCGTGTAAAACGTACACACGATACTAGCTTCATTAATATTTCCGCACGACCGATGCTTAGGTTAAAAGCTAATTCACGTGATAAAAACGCGATGCGACAGCCGAGTAGGACCCTTAAAAGATTTTTTTTCTGCGCCTTCGGAATTCATTTGGCAGGGCTATAATCAGTAGCAAATCGTGCAGAAACAAGCCAAACTTATCACGAAAGGAATCCGGAGAGGAATCCGCTCCGTGTGCGTTACAATTTCTATCAAACCCTTGTAATCGTTAATGGAAACTGTTTCTATAATAGACCCCCAGATTTTTGTTTCAGATTTTTTGCGGTTTTAGGAAACTTTGCACGTCCTTTTAGGGTTTTTGTGCTCTTTGACTATTCGTATTCATGTTGGTTAAGACTTTCTAGTTATTGTTTTAGTGCACTAGCATGATTTTAGCACACGTCACATACTATCTTTTTTTTTGTGCATCGAAATACGGTCTTTCAATTCGTCCTTCGACTCCAAACAAGAAATAAACCGCATATTCATTATGAAAGTCGTGGTTGGATCACATCCTTCTTTGAAAGGGAATAGAGGGCGGAATTTTTGTCCATGAATGCACTTATTGCAGGTAACAATAAAATTATAAAACATCATGAATTTACACACGTAAGAAGCGCTCTCTTGTAGCCCGTTAGGTAATTTATATTGACACGATTGTGTTAAGCATCATGTCAGATCGCGAAGTAGTTAAAAGCAAATTAGCTAGTTGGCGCTGATGTCGAGCCGATTATTCGATTTTGTAACCCCATTAAATAAATATTTCCTGAAAAAGTCATTCACTGGAGTTATAAAGGGTGTAACAAGACCCTTAACGAAGCCGAAAGGCACTTGTTCTTCCCGTCATTGCGATCATTTTTTTTATCTAGACCATACCTGGGAACCTTCTAGTTTCGGAGATATTGGGAGTCAAAGTTCCAATTTCTTCACAAGTTTTTTTTTTAAATACAAGTTTTTAATGTAAGATTTTTACTTTAAACACTTCCACGACCCCCGTACTATACTATCCACCCATCAGCACAATGTTCTGAGTTCGTTACATTGAGTCCTACCGTAAAACGTGATTTTTCACCCCAAAAAGAAAAGTCGTTTCCCAGCAATAATTTTTGCGTAAAGTTACTTAGTTTGATGTACAGAATGGTTGGTTGACGGCTTCGTGAAAGGTCCTGTTACACCCTATATAAACCCAGAGGATTATATTGATGATTTTAATTTTTACAATTCTGTAACTACTTAAGTGTTACTGGCGCGACTCATTTTTCATCAACATACAACCTTACACTGACCTGCAAATTGCAAAAAACGTAAGAAAATTTGAATTTCACGGGCTAACCTGGCACTTCGCTTCCTAGATTGAAATAGAAACCTAAATGGTACCTTTTTGTTAGTTTACTTTGTCCGTCATCATTACGAAGAGATAAAATAGTGAGTAGTTTGCGTATTTGTAGTTACGTGACATAAGCGAAACCTAAAAAAGGTTTCTTTTACTCACTGAGTGAATAAAAATATTTTGAATTTGGCCTCAAACACGAATTATGAACAAAAATAGTACATTATACTACAAAAGAAAAAACAGGGAATTTAATGCGAGGGACTAAGTTGGATCCCGAGAGCAGTGAAAGATCCTAGAATAGGATTTCGAGCGTAGCAGCAAGGGATTCTAGAGTAGAATCCTGAGCGGAGCGAGGGATACAAGAACCGAGATGATTTTTTTTTCACGAGTTGTGTACTCTTTTTACCATTGACTGCGAGAAAATAATTCGAAGTATAGTTTTTATATAAATAAATATAACACTAATCAGACTTTCGGGCCACTGATTACCTGTAGCGACTGTCAAAGAACTGCAAATGACAGCCGGCTCAACGGCTTTACGTTCTTACCGAGGCACGGAGGACACTCGGTATTTAATGAGTTATTGGTTACCCATCCACAGATCGACCTTGTTAAGCCCGGCTTAACCTTGAAGATTGACCCGAATCGTTGTTATTATTAGCCCACGAGAAATATAATTACTATGCTTTTATTTAATTTCTCGCAGTCAATGTTAAAAAGTAGAGTAGGTACACAACTCGTGAAATAAATCATTTCGTTTCTGGTATCGCTCCGCTCAGGATTCTACTTTAGAATCCCTTTCCACGCTCGGGATTCTACTCTAGAATCCCTCGCTGCTCTCGGGATCCAACTTAGTCCCTCGAATTAAATTCCCTTTTTTTGCACTTGCATAATCTACTAGAAAAGAAGGCTGCTGAAAGAATATTCTAACAAGCAAACTAAATTGAACGGTAGACAAACGAAGCTTTTTGCAATTAACTTGCAAGCAACAATAAAAATTAGGTCCGGTATAAGTTCACACAAAAATTCTCACAAATAGTTCTCCACAATTATTCCTCTTTCGTTCTAGAACACCCCTTTTTTTACCGCACGGAAGCCTGTAAATGAATTTTTATTTAAACTAAACAAAAACCATTCCCTGAAGGCAACACCTAATGCAAAAATGAACGAAAGAGTGAAAGAGTTATTTAAATACAAAGATTCGAATTTTCCGGTTCACCCGACCACTTTAAAACATATCATTTTCTGTTTCGTTGACCATGACATTTGAATAGTTCTTTCTCACACGCTCATACATTTTCTTCTTTGACGCGTACCGTGGCACGATACAATTCTGATTTTGTTTGCCTACAACTTTCCCACTTCCACGGCGTCATAGGTGGCACTCTGACTGCATGTTTTGGGGCGCAAAGGGCAGGATAGGAGGTGCAATCTGGTTTGCGATATAGGTATACTGGAACACGTACACTATATACTGAAAAACGTAGATTTTGTTCAATGTGGGTTATATGAGCTTTAGCGCATTTATACGATGAGGTATTTAACGATTTTCTTTGGTTAAATTACCCAGATCGACAAAACCTAACTTTTTTTTTAGTATTTTTTTTTAGTTTGTCTCAAATACTTCTGATTCAACATAAAACATACGCAACATTCAGAGGTAAATTTTGCACTAGAGTAGATAATGTTAAAAAAAGTATTTTTAATGTAAATTTTCTTATTTTTTTAGCCACATTTTGCATTTCAATGGATAGCCTCGGCGTTTACTTTTGCAATAAGATCATTTGCACGTCTCTAGGTCATTGAAAGAAATTCATTCATTTTATTGTAGATACATCATTCCCTAGACCAAGCGATTAAAAAACAAGATATTGTCATTCGCGGGTTGTGGGGTTAGGAGTATTTGAAACATGTATTTGTCGATAAAAATGAGTATGTAATATGCCCTTAAAGTATCACTAACCGGTAGCCAAACACACTGTCTATACATGTACAATGGGCCACTTTAAGGACTAAGTGCGGAAACCAAATCCCTATCATAGAACATCGAAACTCGACCCTGAAGCAAACACACGCACGCATGGAAGCAGGTGGGACCCATTTGAATATAGCATAAGCATAATCAGCCCAGTGCGGGTTGGTAGATGTCACATGTCTTCGAATTTTTGGTTCTAGGACGTGCCAGTTTCCTCACGATGTTTTCCCTCACCGTTTTGAGAGCAGTGGTGATGAAATAAATTACACAAAGTAATGCGCCTGCTTGGGTTCAAACCCACGACTTACTGTTCGTAACTGGGCCACCTGCCACCACTGGGCCACCGCTGCTCCCATTTGAATACACAATTATTAAAATATGGGGTGGGTCCCGCCTGCTTCCAAATTCACTTGTAGAAAATCAAAAAATGCACTTGTAGAAACACTGTATATAAGACCTAAGACAAAGACGATTTCTTTGTCTTAGGTCTTAAATACAGTGTTTCTTAGTGAAATCGATTTTTGTATTTATTTCTACAAGACCTGACCCAGAAAAATGCCCTCGGTGTTAAAATCACTAGAAAATCTTAAAATCAGGTTTTAAATATCTTGCATTAAATATCATATTGGTCTGTGTTATAACGTTTATTCATCCCAGCGATTTTCACTCAATACCAATTATTTTCAGACGGAAATCGAAAGATGAATCGATTTGCACGGGCTGCCAGCAAATTAAATGATTGAGTCGACTAATTCCATAGGACAGTTTGTATCGGCGCCGTCAACCTAGAAATGCTAAAAGCCTTATAAAGATGAATAAAAAAAAGATTTTATAAACTAAACAAATTCACAGACTATTTAACTTCTTTTTTTTGTTACTTCTAGTTGTTGCCCACAGCCTTCGCAGGCCTAACTTTGGGGTAAAATTATTATAAATATATGAATTCGCCATTCGAAACGGATTTTGTTAACAATTTCAAGGGTTTTTCTTTTTGTACGGAATCCTAATCCATCTTCTAAAATAACAGTTACTCCTTATAACATCAACTATCTGCCAATGAAAGTCCCGTCAAAATCGGTCCAGATTTTTCGGATATTAGCCGAGAACACACGAAAAAAAACGACACAGTGCGAGTAGAACTCGCGCACCGAGTGTTCCGTACAAACCTGTAGGTATATACCTAAGTAAAAATTATGGTATTTTTATTGCTAAATAAAATCCATAACATTACAATGTAGAAAGCTGGAGGAGCATAAATATAAGACAAAGGTCTCTTTATCGTTTCAGTAATCCTTTATTTTATATTAACACATATCATTTATTTTAAAATCTAACTAAATACCTACACTAGCCTTGCAGTAGCCTTGCAAAAGTTCTTTTATCAAAGTTGTTTATTTACTAAGTTTATTATCTATTGATATTGATCTGTACATTTTTGTAGCCACCACTAATCACAGCACGTTACTACGTTTTCGACGTGACGAGTCGAAGTCAAGTCGAAGTCGTGAGAGAGATCGAGTTGACGGAAGATGAAGACACGCTGACCGAAGACTAGAAGGGTGGCCTAACAGCTCCTTGCTTCCCTGTAGGTTTTGATTCCCTTGCGAGTGTCGAAAATTTGCAGCATAAACGGCTGTATCTTTTGATTGCGCTGGCTTAGAAATTTGTTTTTTTTTTACAGCTCCAAGAAACAGTAGATTTAAGTATTTGATATGAATTTCAGATTGATACCTCCACGTGTTCCTGAGAAAAAGGGTCGTGACAGACAGACAGACGGACAACAAAGTGAGGTACAGAACCCTAAAAATTTTAAAAAAGGAGGGAAAGCTGAGTCTAGCCAAAATAAAAGTTTTTCAATAAATGATAAAACCCTTCAGCGCGATCGTTCAGCGGCACTTCAGCCATTTCGCGGTTATTTCATCAGAGACAAACCTTCGGCCAGCGAAAATAAACATCACTGAGAATAGTGTGATGCAAAAGTGAACTATATTCCCGTTTGCCAATCCAATAACTGAATAAAGACTGTAACTATATATTTTGAAACCTTTGAAACCTACCTTTTGAAACTTCCACAGGTTTCATATTCGCTAAGTACAGATATTTTATCACTGTCAAAATAAAATAAAAAAATTGGTACTTTTAACAGAAAATTTTCAGTTTTGTTTTTTATAATTAATTGGTACAAAGAATGTATGTGTTCTGAAACAGTAAATAAGAAGGCATATGAGTAGGTAGAAGAATCCACATTGTTGCAAACCAACTGACTCAGATTCTGTTCTAATTAAAAAAATATACTTTACCTTATTCGTGGAAAATTTCCATATCCGTTCACTGTAATAATGTAGGAATTTTCCACAAATTTTCCTTTGTCTCACATAACATTATATAAATAATAATACACAGAATGAATATTATTATTTATTATAACAAATGCTCGTCACACCTTTTCCGGTCTTATCTCGGAATGTGAAATGCGTCTCTCGATCACTTCATTATTATAATAATGTTGTCTTGTCTCGCCAGGAAATAGGATTCTGCCATACGGATATTAAACGGGTGCGCGTTTTAAATTACCTAAATTCAAAATAAATATCTTGTTATTTCATGTTTCAATATTAGTAGCTATCAGAACAACCATGCAAAAAAAAGTGAACATAATGGGTAAAATTTAAATATCATAAAGAGAATCTGTTTTTATCATTTAGTTATTAATTCATTAATTTGCGAGGAATTGGACAAGTACACCGCCTCGCACTTAACTTGAAAAACGAATAAAATATGTGCTTATCGGTATGGTTTTAATTTGCATTTGCAAAGCGGTACTTGTGACAGTACTCTAGTATTGATATTAAACTATGCTATGCTAAGGTTACCAATCTATTAGTACCTACTAATAATATAAACAGCTAATCTTCGGAACTGCATTTCCGTGGTGAATTACGTTTCCGTGGGATATTTTCCAACCATAACGCAAGCGAAGCCGTGGGCAAAAGCTAGTTCTTTATAAATGTAAATATGCGGGCGCTACTCTGAACTCTTCATTATTGCTGCATCTGCAGCGGCAGACCTTCTGTGCCCCGATCTCGAGTCGGAATTCCTTTAAATGCTTTTAGATCAAAAACTGAATATCGGTACTACTTTGATACTCGTACTAGGTTTCTTTCTACTTTTCAGCTCACCGGTTTCTCTGAAAGGCTTGCGCAATTTTAATACGATCACCAATAATGCAGTGCTCGCGCAGTTTGAAGACCCTACATCCAATTCAATGAAGCGGATGGAATATTTATAAAGGTATTCGTTTGAAACCGATAAATATGGTGTTATAAAATTTTCTTAAGTTTATTGCAATTTACAGGTCAGTGTTAGGTTGTATTTTGCTGAAAATTTGAATCGCGCCAGTAACACGTATGGAGTTACACAATTATAATCATTCAAATCATCAATACAGCCCTCCAAGTTCATTTAATCCCATTGAGTGACTTTTTCTAGAAATAGCTATTTAATGGGGCTATATGAACTTACTTCATTATGAAGTGCTGACTTCTGCCCGCGATTTCATCCACTTAGAAGAATTCCATAGCATTTGGTAAAAGTCTTGCTTTCTATCAGTGAAAGAATTTTTCAAAACGGATGATTACTCGTAGTTCTTCTTGGGACTGTCATCTACTTATAGCCATATATATTAATCAGCATAGTCCTCATGTGAGTTGACCATGATTATGACTGGACTTTAAAATAGACTACGGCCTCTGAGTTAGTTTCGCCTGTTTCTTCCTAGAGTAGCCAGGTAAGAAATACCGGCCGCTTCTAGTTAAAAAAAAACTACGTGTAAAAGTGCTGGTAAAAACCAATTTGCTTAATAAACATAATTTTCATAAATGATGAATTTATATCCAAATTTCAAATATTAGTTTTCTCTGTTTTCAGTCGGGCAGAGCTCGATCGCCCAGGTACTAAATCTTTAATTACCCAAACGAATGTAAACACAGTTCGCTATTGGTAGACAAATTATTAGTACGAATGGATAAATAAACTGTCATTGGTAACTAGTCTTCCTTCTGACTATTAGTGAGGATGTAAGTTACGGAAATATTAGGTTTACTTTTAAATCAAATAATACGTTTATTCGACTTCGATCAAACACAAAATTCACCAATTAAAAAACTTTTTTGCAAAATATTAAACCGAATTAAAAACATGAAAAAGTAAAAAATAACTTTAGTTTCAAAAGTTGGCGACTTTTGTTGCTGGTTTGATTTTTTTTTTTTGTCACCGACTTCTAGTTTGTCCGAGTCAAATTATTTTTATTTTTCCGTTTTTAGTGGTTAACATGTACTTACCCCTTCACAGCGTACCGGCGTGATGTTACGTTATGAACTGGTGTAAATAATAATGAGACATGAGATTTCAGCAAACCCAGTCCATTTGCTATCATTTATTCATTAGTTCCGTTACCTATCTCCGAAGTTCTTCATCAGATCTTCACTAAATTGAAATGGGACCACTCTGAGAAAGTACTCTTCCAAAAACTACCCAAATCGCTTGAAGTGTGCCTATAAAATTGGAAGAGTTCTCTCTATTTCTCCAGAATGCCATCATCAGATCCTGAACTGATAATCATGGGACTACCTTTTTTTTCGGATGGGAAATCATCAAATGACTCCCCCCGAATAGCCCCAAATGACGCTCTGGGCGGAGCAGGGAGTGTCAGACTTTTACGGACTAGAACCCATCCACGTTCCTTCATCGCCCTTTATGTTCCGGGGCCACGTTATCTCCTTCGAACAGTTCCGCAGCCCCGAGACCAGATCATGGGACCACCTGCGAGTATACAGATTCAAACAAAAAAAAATCTGATCGGTCCAGCCATCTCCGAGTTATCGGGAAACTTTTATAAAAAATAAAAAAAAGGTTCCGACGAATTGAGAACCTCCTCCTTTATGAAGTCGGTTAAAAACGAATTGTATTTCGTTCTCATAAATGAAAGATGGAATATTTTTTAATTATCATTGATAACTAGATAGTAACAAAAATCATAAAACAGATAATATATAATAAGTAAATAGAACTATTGCTAACCTTCTCAATTATTTTTTTATCCAATCTCTTTAAATGTCAGCTTAGAAAAAAACTGAATATTTTGTACATTAATTGTGGTTTTTGTTTGAAACTATTTCAATAATAAAATAAAAACCCTGTTCGGACTGAATTTGAGTGCAATAAACAAATTAAAGAAATCAAATTCTGAATCAGCCTTGATATTTATCAATAGAAATATTTTACTAAAATGTCGTGAGCAAAGTTTTTAGTATCAATGGGGCATAGAGGAAGACCAAAGAAGCGATAGATGGACTGTGTGAAGGATGATAGGGTAAGAAAGGAGGTGTCGAGATAACGAGCAATAGAAGTATGGAAGAAGAAGACATACTGCGCCGACCCCAAAGATTGGGATAAAGGCAAGAGAATTAAAATAATTATCTTGATAATTAATTCATTGAATTAATTAATTTAATTAATTAATTTCATTAATTTAATTAAATTAAGCAGGTATCTCGCAACCGGCGTGGGTGTAGGACCAGAAGTATAAATTCTTCTGGTCTTACACCCACGCCGGTTGCGAGTGTGATGCCTACTAAACATCTCACCTTTCTTAGGAATATCACCAATAACGCAAAGGTGGCTGTACCCCCACGCACTCGCCCTGCTTCGGAGTGTCTCGGCGAGAGTGTACAGTCACCATAAGAGTATTTCCTTTTAGGGCACCTTCTCCCAGCGTTCCTATTCATACCTATCTTGTTTACCTTATCAACGATTTCATAAATAATTCTCAGTAGAAACCTTAAAAGGTCCATTATACAGCTTAATGTACCTACAACAGTATTACAAGAAAGCATAATGTTAATAGAGACGCTTGTGAAGAAAAGATGTTCGGTGATGTACTGCCTCGGTCCTTTACTCTGAAGTCCTTTTTTAGTTTCATAAACTATAACCATAAAAACGTAATTATAAAAAATAAAAACCCGACTGAAAAGCAAAAAATATTCCAAATTTTAATAAATACTTTAATTTTCAAGTGGGTATCGTGTTATAAAAAATAAATCTGTCGATTCTGTTGTGTGAATTTTCAGAAACGTACACCTATAATTTGTCGTCTGGACATTTCATACAAATCGTAACCGTTTCGTGATAAGGTAGTCAATAAATTCCCCCGTGGATATGTGTAGGTATTTAAGCAACTTTGTAGATACTTGCCGACTTTAATGCAGCATGTTTGTACGGGAAATTTTTAATATATTAGAAAAGTTTAACGTGCGGGACGGGCGGAGGCAGTACGGAGCGCGCGGGCACCGACTTTAAAATTTGTTGCCCTATACCCTGTTTTATTTTTATTTTAATAGGATTAGGAGAGCTTTTAATGCGGGAAAATAAACAGTTGTGGCTTTAAAAGTTTCCTAAGAACAATCGTTAGGATAATGTTGGTAGTTCATTAGCAAACAGTAATTTATTCGGCGGGCATTAGAGTAATTAAACAGACAAATGCTATGAAGACAGATGGGTTTCACCAATTTGGTTATTTCAGTTTTTGTTGTTTGGGAATTGATAAGAGTATTAGTTTTGTTATATGAAGTATCGAGCTCCTCAAAGCTCGAGGCTCGTGCTCTATAATAACGGCCGGACGGGTCAATCTTTAAGGTTAAACCTTGCTTGCCAAGTTCTGTCTGTGGATGGGTGACCATCTTTACACACCGAGTCTCGAGTCTTTGACAGCCGTTACAGGTAGTCAGTTGCCCGAAAGTCTGACAGTCTTACCAAGGGGTACCGTATCAAACAATACTAACTGGGTTGTGGAGGTCAAATAGGCTGTCGCTTTATTTAAAATACGGGTATTCAGCTGCTTCCGTTAAGACAGGTTTACTTTATAGTAAACCTAAAGGCCAGCGCAGACTGGGGACGGTCTCGCCGAGGATTTTATCTTTACCCAATGTAAATTCATTCGTAGCTATTGGTATCAAGATAACAATTCCAATGTTTAGAGATCGAACCGTCGGCATCGATGAGGATGCCACGGCAGGATGTGATGGCCAGCGACGGGACGCGTGGGCATGCGGCTGCAAGCTGAAGGCCGCCATGGCATGAGCTGGAGTCCGCTATTTTAATACACAATGTTATTTATTGAATATATTACCAGTAACTGGTTTAATAATAAGTTGAAATATGAAATTTAACATGCTATTACTGTCTTTTTTAATTATAGTTATCCAACATTCGTTACTAGCATACGAGAAAAAGTAACATGTTTTTGTAATTCTGATTTAAATAATCCATATTTTATAAAAAAGAAACTGCGACGAAAGTTCGCTGCGTGTGCGATGCGAACTGAGACGAACCAGTTGCTTAGCTCACAGAGGATGCCACGGGACTTCTCGGTAGCCGGCCGATGCCGTGGTAAAATCCCTTGCCCTACCGTCCCTGGAGTGCGCTGGCCTTAAGTTAACGGCTGAATGGATTCCAATGACAGGGAAATGCCCAGCGTCTATAGACACTTTGGCCCCGAGTTCAGTCATTTAAAAGTATATGATAATATGCAATTTAAATACTGAAGTGGTTAAAGAATTGGTTTAAAAAAGATCGGATTAAATAAGATTTTGCACTTCTGCAATTTCTAACCAATGTCTTCGGATTCTCGTAAGATTTAAATCACAATTTACACAGCGTAACTGTCCCTTTGAATTAATTGCTGTGGGCTGAGAAGAACTCGGGGCACAGTGAATATCGTCATCATAATTAGAGGATAAGTTTGTGCCGGGGTTATCCTGAGAAGCGCGAGCGGGATCCATATTCAGGCCGTGGTCTTATAAGTGTCGGAGTCCATTTTAAGTCCCCGCAGATTGCAGACTTTCAATCGGCCGATAGTCGGGTTGGGCTGCTGGCGCGCGTACTAGGCTAACTAAAGGGTAGGTTCGGTGACGAATACGTGAAACCAACAGTCGGTCGGCTGCGCTCGAACAATTTGCTAGTTGGTAGGTGGCCTTTGAAGAGAGCACTCGCAGAGTCTACCGATTAATAAATCTAAGAGCACCATAGTGATCTAGAAGGTGACCAATAGTTAGCCTATCGTTTAGTTCGAAGGCAATCGTGTATAGCATCAAAAAGATTTATCGTATATTCTATCATAACAGCCCGACTAAACTACCGACCGATAGAAAGTTCGCACAGTCTGTGGGGACAATAAAATAACAAATACGCAAGAAAATTAATCCATTGAGGCAAAAAAAACATGATCCGCGGATTATCTTGCACTATGGCGGGACTTATTTTTGTTGTAGGTATTCTAAGAAAATCTCTCGATTATGTAGTTTCCACTAAGGATAACAATCTAAAAACAGTACTAAAGACTTGTTTTCATTCATTATAACGGCTATGATTTTTCTCAAAATGGAGTATTATAATTTCAACACAAACTTCAGTATCAGTACAGTATAGCTGCTATTTTTTGTAGGTAGCTTTACCAAAGATTACATGAATAAGGACATTAACAAATTTTTGTTTTCACTGAATTCTACTAAAATCCAGAGGGTCTAAAATGGCCGCTTTAGCTGAATCTGTAGAAGAAAATAATATAAAATACGTTACAATTCGTAAAATGGTCATAAAGTGACAATCCATAATATTAACTGCGTCTGTGACTATTTTAAGATTTTTAACGTAATTCATATTATGATCCTATTATGATTCTGCTAAAGTGGTCATTTTAGGCCTCCAGTACTTTCCCAAAATACGAGATGATAAATCTTGGGGATCACCATGCTCATATCCCGGATGATCCCCAGATGATCTTGGAGATCGGGGTGTTCATTAACCTTTGCTAGAACTTTAAAAATAGTGTAATATTATAATGAAAGATCAATAAAACACCTTCAGTGTCGGGCACCCACCTGATGTGTTCCATTAAGTCGCACTTGCGATACTGGCTCATTTTAAGTGTAGGTTTTTCTTAGCGAATACAGCAGTATATAATGTAAAATTAAAATCAGTTGTATATTATTGTAAAAAGATTAATAAGAATAACACGTTACAAATTCCAAGCATTTTTATTTTCAATTTTTTGAAATCTTTGTAGATGCCGAGAACCCACCTTGTGGTTCCTATTTCAGGGGTGACAAACCATTCGCACGATTTTTTAATATTTTTAATAATGGAAAAGTTTTTTTTTCGTCTTATTATGCAGAACTTCACATTAGGACACGAGAATGAGTTCAAAGTCGAGGCATGTCAGGGTTCGGTATCAAAATAGTTAAGACTGATACTTATTATGGTGCCCGTTTATCTGTCACAGCTCCAGATTAATAATGAAATAAAAAATAGCAAAAGTTTATTTCTCAACAAAAACGCAGATTACAGAAACTTTTAACGCTACAGACTTGATATTAGGAATGCATAATGTCTAGCATTTTTTAAGGTTAAAATAAATTGCCTTGTCTGTAGGCAATTTATTTTATTTTCTCTAGGCCCTAGAGAAACTTAGCAGGCGTGAAACTAAAAAAGTATGTTATTTTTTGGGGTCAACTAATACTTTGTAGTCATATGAAATAAGGGATGAGTAAATCAGTAAGAATAAGATTAAGCAATTTTATTTGCTCATGTGTATAGTTAAAGAATTAAAATAATACATGCATGCAAGATCTTAAATAATAGTCAAAGTAAAAGGAGGAGGTTTTGTATTCGGCGTCATCTTTTCTTTATGTATGTACACCGATTTCTCCGTGATTACTGATCCGGCTTACGTGATTCTTTTTTAATTGGTAGAAGAATCTTGCGCTGGGGTCCCATACGATTTTTATTAACTTTGCTTGCGTAGTTTTTGAGTTAAGTTCTACTATATTACGTATTTTATCTTTTTCGTCTATAAAGGGTGGACGTTCAACGGACAGTAAGGGGAACTATCTTAACCGTTGAAGCTATACGAAAATGGTCTTTGAAGACTATCCATAATTTGACGTGAAATTTTGGCCAAACACATAATTTATAAAAAAAAAGTACTGTTAGCAAAAATATGGTCATTTTACACAAAACATTTTTTTGACGCCAATCGATCATGTTTCTAATACTGATCAAAAACTTCTACAGGACCAACCCAGGTTGGAGTACTAAAAAAGCCCGAAATTGCAAAAAAACGTTTCCCCGTACAGTTTGTTTGGATTTAACCAAAAAAATTGTTTTAATTTTAATCGATCCTGTTGCTAATACTGATCAATAATTTCTACTGGACCAACCATCGTTGGAGTGCTAAAAAGTCAGAAATCGCAAACACACAACCCTTGAACACCCCTTGGGATCAGGGCGGGCCATTTTACTTTTTTTGTCTTTTGCACATCCCCCTCCCCTCTTGGGCATGAAAACACCCCCACAGATAGTAAATATAGCGATACGACCCCTAGATAACTCTATTTTACCACTTATAAGGTACTTAGGGTTTTTTAATCTTAGTTCCAAACCTAATGCCGAGAACCCTCCAGGTGGGTTCACTTTTGCGCAAACGAAATGCCAGTGACCCACCTGGAGGGTCCACTTGCAATATGTATGGAAGGATGGCACATGGGCTTTATGAAACTGACTGGAATGTGCTAAATAATTATATAAATCTTTCAGCATGACAAATGGCAGATAAATTTGCCAGCATCTGCATTAAGTTGAATATCGTTTAAATTGCGAGCATTTTTCCTCAAGGGGATCATCTTACACATTTTCCTAATGAAGTAAGTATCCGTAGCCCTCTCAATTGATAAGTATTTGATGATGTGAGTCCATCCACTCAACGTCTAATATCTAGAATAATAAAAATAAGGGTGGCCCGTTTTGATGGTTCAAGTCGATTGTTTTGAAGCCTCTCTCTAAGGCCACGTGTATTTACTAGCTGTTTCCCGCGGCTTCGCTCGCGTTTTGGTCGGAAACTATCCCACCGGCACGTTGCAAATATGGCACTCGGGGATATTGTAGCTTCTAATTAGTGACAACCATTTCAAAATGGGTTCAGTAGATCCAGAGATTACCCCCTACAACCTCACAAACTCACAAACTTTACCTCTTTATAATATTATTAATATACTAGCTGTTGCTCGCGGCTTCGCTCGCTTTTTTGTCGAAAATTATCCCACGGGCACGTTTTAAATATAGCACTCGGGGATAATGTAGCTTGATATTAGTGAAAAAAAAATCAAAATCGGTTCAGTAGATCCAAAGATTACTCCCTACAACCTCACAAACTTTACCTCTTTATAATATTATAAGTATATTAATACAGATTATTTTAATCCTGTATGGTCCTACCGCAAGGTAATTTGCTCACTTTCTTCTTTCTTTTCGTATCGGTATTGGGCAAGTGTCCAGTGACCAGTCCAGTCTGTAGCTGACACGCTCGGTTATTTTTCTCGACGTCGCGTCCGAATCCACCTACGAAATATCCTTACAATTTTCAAGCTTTCAAACCCACATAACCAGATCAATGCATGATAGATTCAGAGTTAAACAAACAGGCAATGCGCTGACGGACAGGCTTGTCATTCATTTTTGCTTTCACATTTACGTTGATTACGAGTCCCGCCGGGTATAATGAAATAGTCGTCGATACGAGTCATCTCCGGCGAGTGATTTCAGACATGCCGTCCGTACCTACGCATTGCACATGAGTTCCTAGTGGATTGACAGTAAATCCAATAAAATTTCGGAGTACAGTACAAGAGTTTTTTTTTTTTGTAGATTTTCGAACTTTTTGATCTGTAAATTCGCTTTTATCGCTCCATAAAGAGTGTAGCAAAGTACAATAACTTACTTTAAAGAAAACCCTGATTGTTGGGATTAATTTGTATCACAAAAGCCACGTTCCGATAAATCTCTAGAAAAATCGACTGTTCTACAATTGGAGATAAACTGAGCATTTTTCCCCTTGTGAAAATTTACTGAATATGTTGATTATGAAAAGGTTGGACTCAGTCGTTTTTCTATTATGTAGTCGAGTTTTTAATAACTTATCTTATTATTTCTTGAAAGAGCATTTCAAATTAGATTTTCCTCATCCGTATAACTTTACCTAGGTAAGTAAAATTAACCCTCACATACTCGCCCCAGAAATTATCTAACACCTATACCCGCGTAAGATCTGAGGTTTCGACCATGGACCGTAAGTTTGGAATTCAAGTTCGGAATATTTTTTTCAAATAACTTATACGGGAATATTCTATGTATGTATATGTGGTATGTTCTCTGGGCTTATACTACGAAGTGTCGTAAAAATGATAATTTTCCATCAATATACTGATCATAGTACGAAATGCCATCATTGATTATAAAAGAAAAAAATATCATAAAAGAGTGTTTTACCGGTTTCACAGACCTACGCGCGAGAAGCTTAACTATCGCTTGCTTCTCTTTATCAAAGTTTTTAGTTTTGACTTGGTGAAAATGGTGCCTGATAGATAGATACTCATAGCAGTTTTACTATATTTAATATTGCGTTTATTCTTTATTGGTCTTTGCCATGAAGTTGATGGAAAGAGTTCGTAAAGTAAGTCTCGTATTTCAGAACATCACTCAAGACTCCAGAATTACTTAGATTTACATAGTTTAAAGTAATGATTGATTATTGAGTGGCTTACTGTAATAATAAATTTCTTTCTTTCTTTCTTCGATTAAAATAGGAAGAATACTAAATGAAAAAACTTTTTTGCAAAAAATAAAACGGACTTCAAAGGTCAAGCTTCAGAAGTCGGTGACAAAAACACAAAATCAATCAAAGGTCGCCGACTTCTGAAGCTTGACCTTTGTTTGATTGATTTGGTGTTTTTGTCACCGGCTTCTGAAGCTAAAGTTGTTTTTCAGTTTTTTGTGCTTTGGTTTGTTATTTTTGTTTTTCTTTTTTTTATTGTGTTTTTTTTTTAAGTCGGTTTTATTTTTTGAAAAGAAGCTTTTATTTTTCCTTTTTTAGTTGTTCCCATGTCGCCATGAACTTATTTTACATTGTTAAATACGCGTCTAAATGACAACAACAGTTATTTTCTTAAAGTCGGCTAAAATGATTAATACTTCTAGTTTCTAGCACTCACTCTGTTGTCTCTAGAGAAATCAACTATCGATATTAACAAGTCGCATTATCTATACATTATTCTAAAACAAGAAATCACCTGACTCCCAACTGTTAAAGAGTTGTACCTTCCTTCATCAGCTCAGGGTCATGAGATGATGATGACCATACGCAAATGTCTCAATAGCTTTAGAAAATATTTTTTACAAACATTTATGTCGTGGCTATTGTGTTGTGTGTAAAATACTGGTATTCAGCTGCATCCGGTAAGACTAGAAGCCGACCACAAAATAGTTGGGAAAATGATGCAGGTGATGAACAATACATGGTAATGGGCTTATCCCCAATAAATTGAAATCTGGGTGTATTGTACTCATCTGCGTACCCCCTCAGAGCATACAGGCGTGATGTTACGTCATGATGTTGTATAAACAATAAACATCCAAGCGATTGCAGCAATCACGACAGATTTGCCGTCTATTTTTGAAGAGTTCCATAGTATATATCCGAAGATCAGCATCAGATCTTCACCAAATTTAAATGCGACCACTTCAGAAGTATAATCTTAATACAATAATCTTCAGAAGCTTAATCAGGTAACATACATAAAAAAAAAACAGAGCCGACTTCCAAAAAAACACAAAAAAAGTCTAAAATAACTTAACTTTCGGAAGTCGGTGTCTTTGTTTGTATAATTGACTTTTTTGCCATCAGATCAGCTCCATGTCATCATAA
The DNA here is from genome assembly GCA_947578425.1 of Eugnorisma glareosa. Lineage (NCBI taxonomy): Eukaryota > Metazoa > Arthropoda > Insecta > Lepidoptera > Noctuidae > Eugnorisma > Eugnorisma glareosa. The sequence continues at coordinate 29,129,653 of OX387957.1, forward strand.
TATTGCATTTTCTGGCGATATACACATGCGTGCAAAATTTCAGCTCAATCAGAAATCGGGAAGTGTGTCAAATGTAACTAGCAAGTATCACGCGACGTCGCGTGATGTACATCAAAGCACCTTCACGCGACGTCGCGTGATGTGACAACTAACGTGAGGAAAACAGCGGAAAGCATATCCTTTCAGATGAAAAAAGAATTTTTCAAATCGGTTTACAAATGACGGGGCTATGAGGTAAAAAACATTTTAAAAAAAATGCAACCGAATTGAGAACCTCCTCCTTTTTGAACAAAGTCGGTTAAAAAATACACACGAACAGATAACCTCCTTCTTTTTTGAAGTCGGTTAAAAATACAAAACAAGACAGGCCAAAATGATTAAATGTCAAAAATCCTTAATTTGGCGTAGACAATCCAATCTCAGAAAGGGATTCGTTAATTCAACTTTACAATGTGTTGAACTTGAAAGTTATCTTTCAAGTTAAAGTTTTCAGCTTAACACAGCAAACTTAATGCAGTACCAACTGTTTTTTAGCACCACTGTTAAACGTTTTAATGCACGGTGCGACAGCTATGGGGCGTTGAGTACGCAACAAATTGTCAATTAGTCCATCGGTGTGAGCATGTGTAAAAAACTTCGCCAACGTCAACTTTCAATACACTTTGACCGTGATTGCACTTATATACGGAACAGCAGTTTTTTAACTATATAAATTATATTTTTATAATTAACCGACGAAGATTTTTGCTGCTGGAGTCATGGGCTCAATGTACGGCAACAGTTTTCGCGTCGTAGTCCCCACACCCTGCATTATTGAAAATGTTTTTTTATTTATTTATTTATTTTAGTACATGGAGGACTTACAGCTTATAAAAACAAACAAAAAGGGAACCATAGTCACCAGAAAGCCAATTACAAATCCTCACGTATAGAATAAACTTAATAACAATAAATTTAAAAGATACACAGGTGTCTTAATTTTGAGAAATTATGATGTACCTTTCTAGGTAATTAGGCGAAATATGGCTAAAACTATATTTAAATGTTCAAGAAAGAGACTGACAAGTGCGCTCAAAAAAGTAAATACGAATAATAAATAAATATTGGCAGATTCAAAAAGCTTTTGGGCTTATTCACACACGACACCGCTTTTTTGACGTAAGGAAAGGCACACATCTTCAATGACATGAAATGACAATAGACATGAATATTTACTTTGTTAAGAAATTATTAGTTTTTATTTTAAATTGAGAATGGTAACATTAATAAATGATTTTTATGAACATTTATTTTGTAAAGTATTATTCCTTTTTCTGTTCTTCTGTTGTGAATGTATAAACATTGTGGGTCATTTTTTTGGTTTGTTTTTCTCTTTGGTTTTAACGATTGTCTGGCGGTTTGAGTACTATAGGCGACCTACCCAAATGTTCTTTCTTTGATAATGTTCATCGTGTCGTTGAGCTCGTTGAGTTATAAGCAGTGATCGTATAATCGGATGCATATTTACCTAAAGTGTAGGTGTTGGCTATTATGGAAAGCACTTTTGTATCGAAAAAATCCCGGGAATTCGGAATCGACAAATTTAGTTTTTTTTACTACAGAATCACATCGGGTGTAGGAATATTTACTTAGTTTAAGGTGTTAGCTAATATTATGGAATGCACTTTTGTATCGAAAAAATCCCGGGATTTCGGAATCAAAAAATTTACTATTTGTATATATAGAATCAAATCGTGTGTGTAGGTATATTTACTTATTTTAACTTTTATATTAAAAAAAAACTCTAGAAATAATAACTTCCTCTTAATTTTTCTTCAATTTCCAGACATTTATCTCAAACGAATAATAAATACCACATGCTAAAGACGACGTTTCCTCAGCATGTTACAGACTAGTTTCGCATTCCCGAATTTTCTGGAATCCCGGGATTTATATTTTAAAATATATGTTTTAGGAAGCCGCTTCCATACTTTCCTAACCAAAAATGATCTTTAGGTAAATATACATCTAATTATCCGATCACTGGTTATAAGTCAAGCTACACGATAACTTACAAATGCGTGCACTGACTGTACAGGTCCACTCAAATCTGAGCATTTCTTCAAAAGACAATCGCAGACACTATTCTGCAAAGTTCTCATGTGAGTTGACCAAGATATGTCTGGACCTTAAAAAGTGTGTGTCCGCTGTTTCTTCTCAGAATAGTCAGGTACGAAACACCGGACCCACCCAGTTTAAAAAAAAAACCTGTAAAATTGTTTATTGTCCTATTTGCAAATAAACATCATTTAAACACCTCCTCCGGCTTCGCACGGATGCAATTTACTAACGAAGAAGATGAGAGAAAGAAGCGGCAAAAAAAAAAACAATTTTACTCCTCATTTCTTAAAGCGCTTCAAATGAACTCCAACCGTTGAACGCTTGGCTCTGTATAGAGGTTCATCTTCATTTCATAATCCCAGCCAGTGTCTTCTGTACTTAATGTTAATTAAAAAAAGTGTTTAATATCGTTTTTCGTGTGTCTGTCTGTGTGGCCAAGTTGTTTATCTAAATTGCGAAAAGACTTCGATGTGGAGAATCCATCAATAAAATAATTAATTCCAGAGCATTTTTTTTTATTGTGTACCTATTATTTATATATTTACAAAAGCTCCATGGCTATATCTCAACAGCCACACAGGTCGATCTTCAAGGTTAAGTAGCGCTTGTCAGGGTTGATCTCTGGATGGGTGAGCATCTATTACATCCCGAGTTATCTCCGTGCCTCAGTAAGCACGCACCATTTGCCCCAGGTGTCATTTGTAGATCTTAGAAAATCGTCGTCACAGATAGTCAGTGGCTAGAAAGTCTGACAACCAGTCTTACCAAGGGGTCTCGAATTAGCCAGTAGGTACTAACTGGATTGTGGAGATCAAGTAGGTAGTAAAAACGAAAACGGTTACCACATGCTCAGTATATCATTCTAAACCATCGACACACGTCGAAATTTTTCATCGGTAAAAAAAAAACAGCTACACATCCGTACACTTTTGTAGGAAACAGCATTTTTTTTTAAACCAACGATAAATTTCTATAAGCGTCGGTGTTCGGTCCACAAAAAATGTACAGGACATTAAAATTTAATGAAAAAAAAAAACCACAATCAAATCGTAAAAACCGAACGAAGCAGGTGATCTCCGCTAGTATAAAATGTAAACAACTTCTTAATACTCGCAGTAAAATGCATCTCGGATAATTAGTTGTTGTGGGTTGAATTGCTTCAAGTGTTGTTGACAATTTGATTTACTTTAATCTCAAGTTCCAGGTAGTCGGCATAGAAAATAAAATAATCCAAGTGCTTTGCAGGGAAACTGTGGGATTTCACTTCAATCAAATTTAATTTACTTGGAAAGAGAAAATCTTTGACACCCACTTTATACTGAAAAAAATTGCAGCAAATAAAATTAATTTGCAGCTCTCCCGAGCTTAAAATTCTATTTCCAGTAATATTTGTTTGCTATTTTTCTTCAAGAGCGAGAATAACAATGTTGTTTCTTTAAGGGATTATTATCAGTTTCATAATAATGATTGTTGTGTTCTCAAGACCTCTTTAAGGGATTATTGTCAGTTTCATAATAATGATTGTTATGTTCTAAAGATTGTTGTGTACCGTTACCTACCATTTCTGTTTATTTTTCAATAAGATATTTTAAACACGATGCTTCTCTCGTCCGATCTTGTCATTTATTTTACAAGACCTGTAGGGCTATTGCGTATCTCTGTTGACAGTTCATAGTGATCATCACTTGGCGAGTTTTGATATACAATGACAGTTCTGCACTCTTTATTCTACTCAAAAGTACATTTGAATTGCAGTTGTTAGAATACATATGTACATATTTATAGTCCTCTTGACCGTTTTCGGTCACGTCGGCAAATCTTATCGGAGATTAACCATCGGCACGGGAGATATTATAGTGCACAAGTGTGTGTGTTGACACAGGTGCACTCTCTGTTCCTTTACTCTCATAGTCCGATGGGACGGCAATCCGACACGACCAGAGAGAGATTAGGCGCAGGACCAACGGTATAATGTGCTTTCCGAGACACGGGGGTATCATACCGCCAACTTCCAAACTCCGAGCTACTACTGAGAAATTTCTAATGGAAATACCCAATAGCACTTTTCAGGACCCCACGCTCAGAAGTCGTGCCTGCAACCACAATACCAACGGGGCAGCGTAGTACAAATGCGGGGTAAACTCAGACTTGGGTTCCTTCACACCAAAAAGGGTACCTAAAACGAGTGCACAATCAGTACTTTTATAAACTTAAATTGTGTTTAAAACTCAATATCATATCATTGTTGTATGGTTCCGCACAGGCCGTTGGTTATAGACGTACCTACATATTTGACACGGGCCCTTGTTGTAACTAATGCCACACACTCTTGTTTATTCAATAGATTTTCGCGGACAATTAAAAAATACCAACAGCGCCTGTCCAGTCAATACCATTCAAGCGCACTATACATTTAATTGTGTAGCACCATGGTACAAATGACGATCGATAAACTCTTTCTTTCAACATGAAAGTTCAATGCCTCGATCGGTAGACACTTTTACAGGCAATGAAGAAACCATTGCGAAACCACGCCGTGCCAGACTGCCTGGCAACTGTGGAGGTCACGTGGGTGGCTGGTACGTGCCATAGAACGTATCACGCATACCGTTGCCATGGCTACGGCTGGCGACGTAGCACTATGTTGGGGACATCCATAGAATAAGTATGTCTAGTAAAAGTCCCGCTCCATACGTTTACAAAATGTCACATACTTACAAAATGTTTCATACTAAAAGATCTGGACAAAGGGACATTCTTTCAGCGATCGCGATAATAGAAAAAAAAACAAAAATATAATAGATTGATGTAAACTTCCGTAAAGCCAGTTTAAATCCTGCTAAAAGCCGTTATGTAAATACGAAATGCCACTTTTCTAGGCCCTTTGCACTAGTTTGCTTGAACACAGTCATTGCGTGATTACTTATTCACCAGCATGCACAGAAAAAAAACACCTACCCACATCAATGACGCCTCCATATAGGTTTCTTATTCCATGGATACATCTGACCACATACAGTGAACCAAAACAACCTTACACAAAGCCGTGTGGGTGCGAATTCGGAGATTTGAACCTATCAAGATGTCAGTCGGCAACACTTTTGTGTACCCCATACAATAATATGCATGTAATTTTTTTTTCACTTAAATCATTAATATGCAGTACTATCAACCCAAGAAAATAATTAAAAGTTGATTTCAACTACTGCTTGTCGCACAAAAAAAATATTAACCTCCTGCAATTCTTACGACAGTTCAAACGTCCATGACTATCGCGGCCATTCATGTCAGGACTTTGATGTCACTTACCTCTATCTGCCTTGCTTAAATCTAATTTTTTGCCCTTAGTAGATTAGTTTTACTATAATATAAGTGCTTTATTTAAGCAAAAATTGCAATAACAATATTATAGTAAAATCTTAGTGAAACTTTAAGTACTTTTCAATTAAAAGTGTTTCTTTGACACATGGATTTTGACGTCACTACCGGAATCGATGCGTTTTGTGTTTGCGTTCCGTTTCACCAAAAACACGCTAAATAAAATATTAAATTGTAAAATAAGTGTTGTATCAGAGAATTAAACAAGTGTACCAAAATGTTTTTATGGTCCAATACAAGGCATTTTAAAGAAATAAAAATAGTTTTGTATTTCTTATACCCTATATACCCTACCATATACCCTATTAAGAACACTTTTTTTTGCAATTTAACGTGATACGTCTCCCCCGCAACTGTTTTTACGTGGGCAGTTCAAACCAATTTTGGTTGAAAGTTTTTTTACGTTCTATAATCCTATATCTTTTTCAGAATTTTTCTCCTCTTACTTTAGAAATTAGAGTGGGGGGACACACATTTTACAACTTTGGAACTGTTTATCTTTCAAAAGATTGACTTAGAGAGATAATGGTTTATGAAACCTCAATGTCATTTTTAAAGACCTGTCTATAGACACCCCGTACGTATAGGTTTGATAAAAAAATATTTTTTAGTTTCAGTTCCATGGTAAAAGTAAGAGCTCACAACATGTTTCTTTGTCCTTGGCTACCCTTAAAACGTGGAGGTAACATGATATTCAATATTTGGTACGTCAATGGGGATTGCCACGTCAACGTCAGAAGTGCTAATTGCAAAACCATTTCGAGTAATCAGATCCATGAAAAAATACTCCACATTCATATTTATTTTTAGAGAAGAAATATGTTTAACCTTTATTTGACCTTCAGTGACGTTACCTCAAGAAGAAATATGAATACGCTTTATAGTACGAGAGCCCACGACCAAAATCATATCGCATCGTTTTGCCGCCAAAACCGTATTAAATCGTTAGACTAGATGAATCTGAACTTCAGACAGTCATAGACATTTCAGATTTTACAAAAAAAAAAAAATAGGACGATGGTTATATCAAAATGTTTATATATGATATGTTTCGTCATTTTACTACGAAGAAGTTTGTTTTCAGAGATTTTGAGCGTCATAGGTCCTGGATCTTAGCGCATTTTCAAAAATGTCAAAAACATTTGCTGATCTCTCTTATAATATTTTTTTAAATCTATTTGTCCGTGATCATTTTTTTCTACATCAGGGCAAATTTTTTCATCATATCTAACAGTAAGTTTTCACTATTAATTTTGAGACAGAAGAGTAAGAAAGAGAGAAATTAAATAATGAATACAAAAAAAAAAATGAGTCACCGATCGGTGAAGTTTTCAACACGTTAGAAATGGTTTAAAAATGGAAATGGAAAAATAAATAAAACTACAGAAAATTCATGTTTCGAGTTACGTCTTACTACAAAGATTTTTTGAAGTGTAAGTCTATGACAGCAAATCCTATTGGATATTCCTGTAACCTCTTTTTCTCTACACAGATTATTTTCCATGTTTAAGAAACAGTACACAGTGACAGTGCAATCTAAACCTAATAAACATGTTTAATGGGTTTCACCATGCGTTACATTAAAATATAAATACAATTTATGGTGGGATAACTGTGGTAGAACCATTTAAGCTAAGCTAAGGCTAAGCGTTTAAAATACTTCCGGAAACCGAATTATTGGTTTAATTAAGCAGTTATTTATAAAACTACTCAACACATTAAAATTTTTAAAAGAATAAAGGACAAACTAAATAATTTTATTTTGACGTCGCATTGACTAGTTAATATAGTCAAAGTGAAAAAAAGAGGATTAAAATACCGTTTCAGTAGCGTAACAATAATAAAATAATTGGTACCTAATTTTATTCTGTTGTGGTGAAAAAAGTATTTTAAAATACAGAGAATGAATAACTGATAAAATGGAAAAAAAACTGTGTATGAAAGAAAAACAGAAATGCGGCAGTACAACGTGAAACACCACCCTCGGTTATTTGCAGAAGTGAAGTTGCATTCAATTCTCGCCATATTTACCCTTCATGTGAAAAAAACTGAAAATACGCAGTAGAGTACATTTCATTCAACAGAACATATTTATCGAGTTTGTTTGCGGATACAGATGAAACCTGATGGATCAAATGTACATACGAGAAAAGAAACAAAAGTTCGTTTGTAGGATTACGTTTACTCCGAAACTATTGGAGTGATTGAGTTGAAATTTGGTACACAAAGGTAAGTCGGTGACCCAAAATAGGATGTGTAACATAATTTTTAAAATCAAGATTAAGGAGTTTATTTCTCCGCAACGAGGATTCAGCCGATACCGAGAAAAAAAATACATCATAACGTAGAAACAGTTATTTAGTAGTAGTTTTAAGGTCAATTGTTTACTAGGTTATTTGTATGTAGAAACAAGCGTTTCTCGCCATTAAACTAAAAAGTTTCGCGAGTAAATAGTAGATAAAAAAAAATTAATGTTGGTGAAAAAAAAAAAATGCGTATTTAAAATACATCCGCAAGTTACGGCTGGCTTCTGTTGAATAAGGCCCGGACTCCATCAAAGCAGAGACGACCGGAGATATGCAAAGCGGAAGATATAGGGTGCATCCACCGAACCTATGCGAAGACATGCAAAGCGCAGAGCAGAGGAGATGTTTAGAAGCTAAGATGTACCCACTGCAACATGCTCACAGCACACCGCTCACCGTACCCCGCTTACCTCTCTTCTCAGCTCCGCTGGCCTAAACAATAACGAGACATCTCTGTCTCTCTACTCAACCGTTCCCACTAAAGCTAAACTGATATTGTTGGTTTACACATCTCCTCTACTCTCATCACCACTTCGGTAGAGTCCAGCACTTAAGCTCGTGTAATGAAAATCGAGTTTTCGAAATGAAACACGTTAAACGCATTGATTTTTTTTTTGAGGTTTCTGCTTTTCAATTACTCATCCCATCCATAATACTGTCTGGCCAATATTTTACCACTGTTTTTTTTTAATTAATATACCAGAGTAGAGCTGGACAGTATTTTATTTAACAACTAGCAGTTGCCCGCGACCTACGTTCTCGTGAAATAATTATAAAAAATATTACTTCCCTTTTTGAATCGAGTTTTGTTATCAATTTCAAGGGATTTTTTTGCACGGAACCCAATTTTTATTGTAAAATAAAAGTAGCCTTAGTTACTCCTTATGACATCAGCTATCTGTAAGTTCCGTCAAAATCGATCCAGCTGTTTCGGAGATTAGCCATTTCATTCGGATTTTATAACCGGACCCTATATATTTTTCTAAAATAAAAGATGCACAAGTCTGACCTTATAACATCGGCTATCTGCCAGTACAAGTCCCGTTAAATTCGGTCTAGCCGTTTGACGGGAATAAAAACAGACAGACAGACCAAAATTGAAAAATATTATATTTTTATGAGCCGTATACAATGTGTAACAGAATAAACGCACAACCTCTTAAGGGGTCATTGTACTCATCATTATGAACAACTTTTACTATGGGACCAATCCCGAAATCGCGAAAAAAAAAGACAGCTGTTCAGTACATTTTGTCGAATTATGCGCACAGAAATGTATGGGGCAGTCGACTTTTTTTTCGCGATTTCAGTGTTGGTCCCATAGTGAAAGTTATTCATAATGATGAGTACAATGACCCCGTAAGAGGTTATGCGTTTATTCTGTTACACATTGTATATTTTCATATGCATTCAGTAAAAAGCTTTTATTTTGATATATTATTCTTCTTCGTGTCGATGATTCCCAGTGTTAATTAATAAAATTTGTTTCAACCAGAACTCAGCCAAATTTTGATATTACAAAGAGACACATCAATTTTATTGATTTGTATTTATGGTAAAGCAGAAATATCTTGCTGCAAAAGGCTTAAGGTGAAATACAGTCTATTATTTTTTATCTTGAATGCACTAGTATACTAGTAGTAAAACAAAATATTCTCAAATTAAACTGCTTTTAGCGGTCGCTACCTATTTCAAGAGAGTAATTTACACGGATTCATAGCCACAAAGGGAAAATTAGTTGCTGCATTTCACAGTCACGTACTGCCAGTAAACAAAGTTGGATGCACACCTATGTTGAAGCAGTTACCTCCCCATTAACAGTTTCAATCAACGAATTTATCAACGTGAAATTATTTTATGTTTGAGTCAAATTAACGACGCCTTTGAATGGTTTGTGAACACTTTGAAATGGTTCACAATATTCCGCAGACATTTCCAATAGCTTTTAAGTGTAATTAATGGGCAGAATAGGTATCCTGGTTACGTAAATTCTGCAAGCACCTAAATAGAAATGAAAATATTAATTTATAACACAAAAACACAGCAGTCTGGCAAAATAAAAGTAGTATGGTTTATATAATGTCAGTAAAAGATGGTCGCGTAACGATGTCATTATTTTTCCTTATATCACACATTCCGTGACCGCTGAACACAAGTTTCTGAAAAGGATACGAACAGCTGTGGAGCACCATAAAACCGTTTACCACGATAACTGAAGTTTGTAAGAGCCCTGCCGTAATATTATGAAGTTTAGACAAGTTTCTACACAACACGAGAGAAGGTGCTGGCTCAAAATAATTATATTGACGTGGAGAAGCATAATTTTCGCAACCAACCAGAACATTAATGGCACTCTGAAAGCAAAACAAACTAATTGTACTTGCGTAGTTTCGACTTTAAATGGAGCACTATTTGAACACCACTATTTTGAGTAAGGTCGACTGTGAAATACCTAATTACCTATGTTCAGTGCCTAGTCAGGTTCTCAGAAAGGGGTATAGCTTGCAAAAGGTCGGGTAGTTCTGAATTTTGTGTACCTAATGCTCAGAGGTCCTCATGGAAGTTTTAAATATTAATGGCTTCTGCTCCATCCGTCACAATATTATTATACAATTATAAATCTGCCTGCGTGGGTTTGGTGGTATGCGTATAATCTGTTTTAATAATTATAATATTTATTTATATTTGTTTCAGTCCCTACTAACCCGACAGAATCCACGTTGTGTGATGTACCTACTCGTATGTTTGAATTGTATCAATCGAAGCATTTAATTTGAGACCCCAGTGGTAATTTTTTTTTATTATTTTTCTTTTTTTATTATACAGTCTTGTTTTTCCAATTCACTGGACATTGACAGAATAGTCGACATCGGCTTTGCTTGCCATTAAATAAAAATAGAATAGACCTCCGTTCCCCAGCCGAAAATGAATATGTTTCTGTATAATATATCTGCTTGTCCAAGAGTTTTAGTCTACATTTTTTTTCTGGACGGATCAAAATGCTTTGTACGCAAAGAAACTTATGAGAGGCTCAGAAATCATTTTTAAAAGATAATTTCTCAGTCTAACAAAGGATATTTTGGAAAAATAGTTCTGATAATTCCCTTAGTGCACAAAAAGGCCTACAATTTATGGTTGCTGCATCTGTAATCTTAGATTATAATTTTGTAACTCAATCCGGAAAATTCAAAAACAAAAGGTAAGTAATCGTTGACCGTGGAGCGTCTACTCTCGAATTTATTCAACTCGAAGAAGGCATAAAATGTAAAATCTATAAACAGTGAATATTTCCTACAATGTCTGATCAATAGTTGGGATTTCCGTGTCTGCATCTGAATAAATGAAAACCCTTTCTCTTCCTGTTTTAGCCCCGAGCTTTTAAAAGCCTCTGAAAAAGACACATTATTCAAACAAAAGCTCCCGGGGACAACAGTAACTGAGCAGTGAGCGCTGAGCGTACTTCCAGAGGACCATGTCCCGATCATTTGCGTAAACGTTTTCTATTGAGTTTATTATAAAAAGTCCGAGACAAAATCTTGAGAAAATTAATATTCCGTCCCTCCTGTTTTCGTTAAAACTTACATTGTCTCGTAATCAGATTATGGCATAACTTTAAGGATCTAGAAAACCATCCGCCAAATATCTTAATTAAGAGGATCTTTAGTGGATGGAACGGGTATCGGTTGGGGCAACCGGGGCAACCACGGGCGGATTCTTGCCCCCGCCCCCTCACTGTGGCAAAACTTGTAATGGCATCTAACTTAAACATAAGTTTTTTGATAAGTCAGTGTTTAAACGATAGGGTGGAGGGGAGGGGAGTTACAGGTTGCCCGGGGTGTGAGGGGAGCTCTGTAGTGAAGGGGGAGCGTGCAAATGTCGATGTGGTCGAGAAGATTTAATCATTTCTTTTTTCTTGCACATTTTAACTTTTTTGTTAATTTATGGGCTGCCATGCGAAATAGTGATGAGATATGATTGTAATGACTTTTATTCAACATTAAATACATTTTTGAAGGGAAGTTTAACTTCATGGCTGTTTATTATCTATTTTGTATGCATGTTACGTTGCTAGAACAACTTAATTTTTAAAACAAACATAACATCGAAACCTAAATTATGTCATTAGATTACTTAGTCCAAAAATACAGAAAATTCATGAACGCTAGCCGATTCTACAAAAGGTACGTATCGATCCTACAAGTTTTTTTTTCTCAGCTCGTGTAATGAAATAAAAATAAAAGAATTTTTATTTCACATGGTTTTCTTGTGCCCGTTAAGTATAACCCTACACCTACCTATAATGAGTAAAAACAACATTAAAAACTTAAAAACGTGTAAATTAAATATATTAATATCGATATCGACACGCTTCGTCTCCCCTTCACTAAGAAGCAACAGGGTGCTGGACGCGTGCGCGTATCACCCCAGAAGGAATAAATAGGGCGGCAGGCATGTTCGGGCCTCAGATTCAAGTGAAGAGCCAGCGAGTTGGGTCGGAACTCCCAGCTCGCAACCGCGTTCCTCGGTCGTAGTAATGTTCTCCCTACCTGCTTAAGGGAAGTTTTTTTGTGAAGTGACTGATTAATTTTCTGTGATAATGACTTTGGTGCTGGCTGGTGGTGAATGATTGGGCGCTCAAAAGGTAAGTTTTCATTTTAAATCACTACTTTTTATTTATTATTTTTTCATTTTTATTTGATTCCGAATATTTTATTAGGTACTTGTTTAAATATTTGATGTTTTAAAATTGTGTAAACTCATTTTTTATTATATTTTTTACGTGTAAGTGTTTGCAGATGTTTATAAAAATCAACAAATTTGACTAACACTGTAAATTGGATTCTATAATTTTACTTTATGTTTTGATTTTATTGTAAATTGTATCGTATTTATTTTACTTTATGTTCTGTTTTTTATTTTAATAATTGACTTTAAGTTCTGATTTTATTGTATTTTTTTGATTTCGTATGTAGATAATTGTACCTATCTTCATTTTATTTTGAGTTGTGACTGAGTTAAAATTTATGTTTTTACTAGATGAATACACAACAATTTATGCGAACATTTTCAGCATCTTGCAACGTGCTTCGGGAACGACCAGAATTTTAGATTTTATCTTAAGTATCTCTATAAAAGGATATTTTTACAATCATTTAAATTTAAACGTTTTCTGAATACTACTTCCAGAAAACAATGGAAAACACGGCCGCGGTATTAAAATAACTATGAATTTCACTCACTTTATTAACATCATTAAATAAAATAAAGTGAATAATCAGTCATTTTACCCAATATATTTTATTTAATACCCAAGCATTAAAGTACAATTTTTATCGGTGTCAAAACTGCGGTGGAAAATTTACAGACAAAATATTATTCCGTACAGCAGAAATATTAAAACGAGAATTTTTTTTCACTGTTATTAACAGCATTAAATAAAATAAAGTGAATAATCGACAATTTAAATGTCCAAACTTTAAAGTACAATTTTTATCGGCGTCAAAATTGCGACGGAGAATTTACAGACTATGTTTTATTCCGTCCATCAGAAAAATGAAAACCAGATTTTGAACAAAATATTTTCACCGCGATATTTTTTAGCTTTAGCATAATAAAATCGTATCAAAATTCAATTAGGTTGATCGCAAACTTCCGAATCAGCAATGCAAATTAGGGAAATGAGATGTTGATACAATTTTAATATGCAAATTAAATAACCAAACAGTACTAATGTATGGGAGGGTGATATTTAAATTCATTGGTATATGTATTATGATATCCAGTAAAATAAATATCTACTTTGTTTAATTTAAATTGTAGATTGTACTGAAGTAACTTTAGGCACAAGTGAATGCAAATGTCCTTTAATTTCAAAAGAATCGGATAAAATCGTAGAGTCCTTAAAAAAAAACAAGTACTACTAATAAAAAATGTTTGACGAAGAAAATATTTCTGGTTTTCTGTCTTCAGCTTTCACTTTCAAAAATAATTCCATCTTCATATTATGAAAAACCATACATTGTTGCATAGTCTAGAAAAAAAAACCACTTGAATTTTGGCGAATTCGTTGAATATGCCGCAGTAGAAAATTGAAGAACGGATGAATCATTTACTGATTTTTGTCTCCGGACTCGTTGGTCAGTCTTTCCTTACGGCATCAAATTAATATCAAAATTAAATTTAAAAGAGTAATAATTTTCAAACTCTTAAAAATAAATAAATATGAGATGAAAGGATAAAGAAAACAAAATTCAATTGACATGATGATTAATTATAAAAAAAAAAACATCTTTTCTAAATTAATTTTTAAAAAAATAGTAAAGAAAACAGGTTTATTAAGTCTGTTGTTACGAAAAAAGAAAATCAATAAACATTCGTAAAAAATTAAAAAAGTCCGTGGACAGAATTGAAAAAAAAAATGCAAGTACAGATTTAAAATAAAATGTATGAAAAATGGCTGTAAAAACTTGGAAGCTGGAGGCTGGGCACCTGATTCAAAGCCATAGGTGCCATTAGCGTAATGTATGTACCGGGGGTACGTGTGTTGGGCTTTCATAGCTCGATTATAACTTTTTCTACACCAACGTTCCTTTGATATCGTGTATTGAATGTAAAAATGTAATCCATGGGTTTTTAATGTTAAAACGTTAAGGTTTTGGAAGCAGACCGAATGATATGAAGGAAAACGGTCGATTTTAATTTTCCGACGAGCGATTATCATTTTCATAAATGTTTGCGGTTTTTGTACTCAAGTTTTAATGAAATAAAGGTTGTAAGGAGCGGGTTTTTGGAGGTAAAAATTTTCCACGTCGTCAAACGTAAGGTTTTTTTGTTATGACATAAAAGTATAATCCTAGTCTTTGTACACACGGCTACTCATCAAGCTATACATTTTCAGTATAAGCTGACCTCGCAATGTTCTGAATTAGATGCAAATGGGAAAGCCTCAGGGCTTCCCAGTTACATAGCAACGTTTCCTAGGTAATTTGCAACGCTTAGATGACTAAGAATTAAAAATATCATAAAAAATTAAGCAGAACTGCCTGGTCACAAGCACGACTGTTGAGCATGAGGTTCTGGGTTCGGAGGTTTGGAGGTTACGAAGGTTCGGAGGTCGGTTGATACGTAATAGGCTCGCCCCCTATTACATAGCACTTAAACTTAACTGGAAAAATTTGGGTATACTGTACTATGTACACTTAAACTTTAATCCTTGCGGATAATAGGCGTAATGTTATGTTATAATTAATCATGACTTAAAAAACTAAGGTTAAAAAAAGATTCCGACGAATTGAGAACCTCCTCCTTTTTGAAGTCGTTTAATAAAGGGTGTAACAAGACCTTTAACGAAGCCGAAAGGTACTTGTTCTCCCCGTCATTGCGATATTTTTTTTGTTCTAGTCCATATCGGGGAACCTACTAGTTACGGACATATTGGGGGTCAAAGTTCCAACTTTTTCACAAGTTTTTTTTTTTAATTTCCTGGTTATTGTTAGATTTTTACTATAAACATCTCAACGACCCTCATACTATTCAATCCACGAATCAGCACAATGTTTTGAGTGCAATACATTGAGTTCTACTGTAGAACGTGATTTTTCACCCAAAAAAAAATCGTTTCCTAGCAATTTTTTTTTTGTAAAGTTACTTAGTTTGATGTACATAGGGCTTGGTTGACGGCTTCGTTAAGGGTCTCGTTACACCCTGTATGTAAAATATGTAGATGGAAACATGTAGATGGACTGTGTCGTTGGTCTAGTGGTCGCAAGCGCAACAGCTGAGCATGAGATCCTGGGTTCGATTCCGAGGTCGGGCAAAGTGTTATTAGTAAGTGTTATTTTCCATCAGGAATTTCTCAGTGGCAGCCACGGAACCTGGATTCGTGTCCGGTTGATGGCAATAGGCTCGCCCGCTACATGGGACTTAAAGATAACTGGGCGCAAAGTGTGTGTCCTATTATGTACCTATACCTCTTCCTAAACCTTTGGGGATTTCAGGGTTATTGTAGAAGCTGTTGTTGTTGATATGTAAATGGAAAAACCGGCAAAGAGCGAGTCGGTCTCCCGCACGAAGGGTTCCGAACGAAAAGGGTTCCGTCAAAAAAAAAATACACGTTTGTTGTATGGGAGCCCCCCTTAAATATTTGTTTTATTCTGTTTTTAGTATTTGTTGTTATAGCGGCAACAGAAATACACAACATCTGTAAAAAATTATACTATCTAGCTATCACGGTTTATGAGATACAGCCTGGTGACAGACAGCCAGACGGACAGTGGAGTCTCGTAATAGGTTCCCGTTTTTACCCCTTGGGTAATGAACCCTAAAAAGGACAAGTACGACTATTCCAGTTTACCTGACTAGATATTTCAATTAATATAAAATCTGTTTATTAAAGCACCGACAATCTTGAAGGCTATTAGCATGGCTTCGGTTTTTAGCTCAGACAAGAGTTATATTTTCAAGAGTTAATGATTTGCATTCTGGAGTCTAGACTTGTAACAGGTTGAAAGCAAACAATGATCGCCTTCTATTGTAAGGACTTTACTGGCGAAACGCTAAGTTCAAAATGATGTGGCATACGGATTTATTATTAGCTGGGTGCTTAAAAGAGCCCAAAATAACAATATGCAGTGCTTCTCTCTCATCACTTCTTATTTTTCTCGACATCACTTTTAAACGCATTTAACTTTTTATTTTGCCCATAAGATGAAGTCCCGAATATTATATCAAATAGTCCAAAACCAAAAAGGACTGCCCTTATATTAGCTTCACAATACTAAACGCAAGCGAATGAGGGCTATCGTTTTTGAACTCACCAGATGGCGCCACTGTCGCGTAAGGTTATGTCTATAATTATATTTTATACTTTACAGTGCCAATAACTTCATAAAAGTTTTTTATTACGTATAATAACATAGTGAAAACTTCAGATACATTTATTTACAATGTTCTCCCTAAAAAAGTTACCAAGCGTGAAACATTTATAAATCATTTTACCTCCAAGTACTAACAAATGAGATTCTAAGTTGCTTATATATATATAATTAAAACTTGAAGATTTTATCTTCAAGTTTTAATTATTCAGGCATAGCTCAATCTAGACTACAATCGTAAATATTTGTAAAAAAAAAGCACGCAACGCGTGAACTTTCTACGAAATCTGACATTTCGGTAGCCTCGCGCTACACTAGCGCCTCTAGCGGCAAATACACACGCGATAGCCCCCATTGCCGAGAATATCACGTAAAGTAATCCGATATTTTAGTGAAATGCCTTTAACTGTTTTTATTCTGATTGTCCGTTGAATACGAATGAAAAGGGCCGCAAACCTTATAAGTAGCTACGGGTAAAACGTTCAGAATATTTTGGCCTATATTTCGTATGCAGTAAGATACCAAGTTCAGTAATCACCTGAAACTAGTTAGTAAAAACACATAAAATAAACAACTTCGTTAGTATAGTGGTCGCCGGCGGTACTGCTGAGCATAAGGTCCTAGGTTCGATTCCTAGGCCCGACTTGTGACAGTAATAGTGGATTTTACATATTAGTCCGAATAAATAAATTTGTGCTTGAAGACCCATGACGTAATAGGAGGCAAGAATATTGCGAAAGTAATTACATGGGACTTATACATAATGGGCGAAATGTGGACGTACTATGGTAGAACTTTGCCTAAACCATTGCGAAAATACGGGCGTGATGCTATGTTTTGTGTCGCAATAAAACTAAAACACAAGGACACATCGCTACTTATAAAACGGCTTTAAGCTCTTGTGAATAGCACAAGAAATAAGGCAATGTATCACCAAAAACGCTTGTACTATGCGGATGATAGTGTCTCTGCCTCCCCTAACTTCGCCTGACTAAGTTTTGAGGCTACAAACCTATGGTCCCGTCGAATACGAACAGTCTGACCAAGTTTCGTACCTATATCATGCCTTCTGCATCTGTGTAGCCACTCAATACGGTGAACTAAGCCAGTTATAACAAACGCTATTAAGTTCTCACAAATAATTTTCATAATATTAAGCACAGAATGTTTTTGCTAACTTATAAAACAAACATACAAATAAACAGTCGTTCATTGTCTAGTATTCAGAATTTTTAATTAAAACATAAAGTTTAAAGCAGCAGATTTTTTAATCAAATTACAACTCATTTATCATTAAAATATATAAATTCTTTTTATTCCAATTCTTAAACTTCACTTATAACAAAAGCGGGACATTCACGCCGCGAAGTAAAATTTCATTTTCATAAATTTTAATCGCGATAAATTATTTTCAAGTGGACGAAAGAACAAGAGGACAGACTGAGAAAGGTAAAGGAATTAATCTAATGTCAAGCGTCCCAAATACAATAGGGGAACAAAAACTTTTTCATTTTTCCACCGGACCCCTGGCTACCGAGAATATTAGTTGGGGGTATTTTTCAACGAATATTACCTTGTTATTGGCACAGGCAATTGAATCACCTGTTTCTGTGAAACACGGAGTAAAGAAACGGTGGTTGCGTTATTAGTTGCTATTATTATTAAAAGCAAAATAATTTCATAAGATCACATCAATAAGATTAATCTGTTTTTACATCTTAGCGTTAAAAAACCAATTAAACTCTTGGCAGGTTGTAGATTCCAAAAAAGAATGGAGAAGAACTAGAATTTCCGATAGATGCGAAGGAAAAGAAAGAAGAATCCTGAATTTCCCAGTACGGAACATCACACAATAAGGGCCGATGATCCGGACTCAGTTTGGTGGTCAATCACGACCGTTATTAGGGTTCCTCTTTGTTAGCCGTAAACCACTTATTCGGATCAAGCGACAATCATTGAGTTTATCCGAGAATTAGTTTTGTGTGAATGCGTAAGGGATCCCACAGTTTTACATAGACATCAAAGCATGTTGTGTTTAAAGGACATAATGGCAAAACCTTTGACAAAGAATACGGCATAGAATAATGACAAATAATAGATACAAGCATTGCTACACCAATCAGAATCCTATAACATGAATCTCTCGTAAGTAACGCACGTACTTAGGTACACGTTTCAGCTAAAAGAACATTTTCTACCTAATTAAAGCTGGAAACGCGAAAACTTAAGCAGTTATCCATTTTTCCCCCGTGTCCGTATACCGAACCCCGCTTCCCCCGCCGAGGCCAGTGCGACGAAATGTGAAATTTCAATTCCACAGCAAGATTTTTATTAAAGTATCGAAGCTTGGGAACCGTTCGAATATAGTTTGGAAACAAATAAACGACTTTCCCGCTCTTTTTTTCCTTTTTTATACATAAAAGCGGTGAGTTGATTTATCGTCGAGCTCGGGGCGGCCGCTGCGTCCTGTCGCGAATCTTGATCGACGAAGCATTTCAATTTATTTTATGAGTCGACACCTTCACAAGGGTCTGTTCTTACTAAAATACCCCTAATTCGCTCACTCTGACATTTATCCAATAAAAACAATTTACTGCGCTTTCGATATGAAAGAGGGAGAAATCACTAGCTTTTCTTTACCTCTTTGACTAGTAAGTTCAACTCGTTATCATTTCTCTAGTAATGGACTTGACTCCAATCTTTTCGAAACTTGGTCTTTTAATGAGATCAGGCAATTATTATCTTTTACATTCGCCCTACTTGCTAAATCGGATTACAACTTCGTTGTGCAGTCATTATAATCTACCTACTTTATTGAAAGTGTTCCATTACGCGAGATTTTATCTGTTTACGAGTAAAACTGTGTTATTCAACCGAGCGAAACGAATTCGAATCAAGTTTTTGTGAGACAATCAAATATCAGTTTTAACGGAACGGGAACTGACTACGGGTGGTAAAAAGCGACGAATTCTGGCACACCACACGTCCGCAAAAAGTTCTTGAAAGTGCATCGAATGGTTCGACAGTTGCACAATCAATGCGCAATCAACACAAAACGATTCTATATTGCGGCTTTTACAATGTTCGGCTCACTATTTTATTTTCTGGTCCGGTTTTGATCTTTTGCGTATTTTACAAACAGATATATCAAATTGGGGGATTCTATAATTTTCATTTTATTATCAAACGACTCACACACTGACTACACTAGATTGTTGCTTACCTATTATTTAGCTTCAACTAATCTACTAAAGATCCTACTAGCAATAAATTTAGTATGTAAATGTCTGAAAGATCGGCAGCCATACAAGAGCATTATTTATTACGTGAACGCCTTTAACATCATGGAGAGCACGTCAACTTGTTAATATCTAGCGCTCAAGTGATCAAAGCAGATCGTTAGGCGCCTTCACAAGTCAAATGTAATCAAACAAATTAAGTAGCTTGCACTATACTAGCTGTTATTGTTCGTTGAATGACTAGAGATAATGTAGTTACACATTTTTTATAAAAAATAGCACCAGGCCTTTCGCAAAGCCTCAACAAAGCATTCTGTACATCAAACTAAGTAACTTTACGCAAAAATTATTGCTGGCTAACGACTTTTTTTTTTGGGTGCAATATCACGTTTTACGGTACGACTCATTGCATAAGGCACTCAAAACATTGTGCTGGTGGATGGATTGAATAGTACGGGGGTCGTGGAGGTGTTTCAAATAAAAATCTTACACTAAAATATGTATTTATAACAAACCTTGTGAAAAAGTTGGAACTTTGACCCCCAATAACTCTGTAACTAGAAGGTTCCCAGGTATAGTCTAGAACAGAAAAAATATCGCAATTAAGAAAACAACAAACGGGCTTCATTACGCGTAAAATATACTATTTTAATATCCATGATAATAACAAGAAATCTCATGGCGATAAACTCAGTTTAAAATAGAAAATAAAATATCAAAGTCTCGTCTGTACATGTTCTTTTTTAATCTGTAATCAGCCACTTTGTTTTTTTTTTAAGGTTTTGTATAATGACAATTTACCATTCAAAGAACCCTACCTACACAAAACCTTAGCCAATCTTTGCAGATCATTTATTACTACTGTCAGAAAATTAGACAATTTCGAACTTGTTAGACTTTATATTTTTAAGGCGTTATATATCCTTGAGATTAAAATTCACTATCACCGAGAACACAATAAGATATTTAAAAATAAACAAGTTTACATTTAACATTCATATTTTAATATATGAATGTTAAATGTAAACTCGTTTATTTTTTTATAAGGGTTGTTTTAAGTGTATAAATAGTCGATAGTTTTCCAAGACGCTTGTCCTCGGTAGAGTTTAAATTCTCCAACTATTCAATACAACTTGAAAGTTCTATCGTTCTTCTTCAGTTTGAAGGACCGGGCTGCAAAGTGAGCGAGGAAGCCGGTAGTATTTATTTTTAACGGTTTTTTACCGTCAGCGGAAAGAGGGTTATTATTTCATATTCAAAATGCTTATTTGATAGTAACTGGCAGTGAGATCATTGTCTTGGTAACATTTAGAAGGTAAAAAAATGTAATTGGAGAGGTTTAACTTTACATGTAGAAAATCTATGAGTACTATTGATATTGTCAAAATAACTAACGTGTGTAGGTACTCTATTTTGACACTATTCTTACATTGTTAGCAATTAGTAAAAGGCAAAAATAACTCACAACTTCTTAAATTGATTCAAAAATAGAAAATACCTGAACGGAGTCGAATTAAGTGATTTCAGAGTTTCTTCAGTCAAAGGCTTTGTAGGTCTGACGTCAAATAAGTTTTCGCATGCTACCCACATCCTAGCCAATTTGGTGTTATCAAACTTATTTACTGAAAATATAAGTAACAAGGCCAGTCATTTTAATGGAACGCTTAAAATCTATACTAATATTATAAAGAGGTAAAGTTTGTGAGGTTGTAAGGGTAATCTCTGGATCTACTGAACCGTTTTTGAAAATTCTTTCACTAATAGGAAGCTACTTTATCCCCAAGTGCCAGAAACTATATTTACAACGTACCCGTGGGATAATTTTTGACTAAAACGCGAGCGAAGCCGCGGGCAACCGCTAGTACAATATAAAGAGCCAATATTCAAATAAGCCTGTAAGAGCAATCGCTCCTGACTGGAAGCCGAACCCAATACACTTGGGAAAAGGCTAGGCAGATGATGGTACAAATATAACTATAATTAAAACGGTATGCTAATATCATAACAATTAAAAAAATTACCGCTCTTTAATTGATTGTCACACCACAGGGGAAAAACGTATTTTGTACTAAAAAAGGAGTCAACAAAAAAACACGGTTTACAGACTAAAATACCAATAGTATATCGATTATGAGATGAATTCCGAGAAGTAGTTGATACTTCGTAGCCCCACAGTCTGAGATTGCAAGTGTTGAACGATTTCAGAATAGTTCGCGGACGTCAAGAGGAGTGATGAAGTAAACCAGCCAGTTAATGTTCACTTTGTGTTCAGTACGACGTACGCACACTACCCTATTTAAAGTAAGCCAGTAAAAGGTTCTAAATGTTCTTTGTTCACATTTTGGGAAGAAAAACTTGTATGGAAAAGGTTTACAAGGATCATATATTTTCTTTTCCAAAGTTAGGTTTAGTTTTTGTGTAGTGTAAAACTGACGAAGCAAAGGAAAATTTGGCCCAGTTTGAATGTTACTAACTAAACGTAGGCCTACGCGTGTGCTACGCTCTCGTAGACGCGGTATTACATCGTAGCTCGTAGCACAGCTCGTAGCATATGATAAAAGACTGGTACAAACTGTACTGTGGCCGGTCACAGCAATGTAAACAAGTTAGCGCTTTTGAAAAGCCGCGTGAATTTTGAAACGGCGCTCTGGCGGAATTCCGCCGGTGCCTGGGTCGCGCTACGCGCCAACCGAAAAGGTAAATGGGTCATAAAGGCGTATCAATATTGACCGCGCGACTCCCATCCAGCGTACATCATGCCCGTTATATTGGCCATATCTCACGTTATGCGGAGAAGCCATTTTTTCGCTACTAATTTATGTACGTGTCGCTCTTTTTTATTTTTTTTTAAGCGTGTCCCTTTTTCGAATTTCGATATTGGGATCGCGGCAAACGCGCTGCGGTTACCGGAATAATGCGAGAGTTGAGCAGATAAATCGTCTGAATTGAAATCATGGGGCACCGTTACATAAAGACTGTCATTTAAAGTGCTGTTATCGGTATTTGTGAATCTGAAAAGTGGATCGGATATAGTGCCAAGTCGTCGATCACTAGTTTGAAGCCTGGAAAGTTCTAAATTATTAATCGGGTCACCGTTCATGATGGGTGGCTGTGGATGTAAAAAAAAGACTCGCCCTGTGCCGACGCTTACGTCTGTAGTTCTTGCGATAGGCTTACAGTTCAATCTAAAATACAGAATCCGTTGAGTTAAGAATTAAGTAGTCCCGCCAACATCCAACACTTGTACCGGTAAGCCGACAAGTTAACTGGGGCATAATGTTGTCTACTTTTTGTGCTGATAAAGTGCAACTAAGAGCTAGGAAAGCTAAAGTTTTTAAGAGCTTTAACGTGAATTTGTTTTAAGTTAAGTAATTGAAAGAAAAACATAGTTTGTAGTGAAGATTTTGATTAGAATTAGGAAAACTCAAACTCAAAGCATTTATTTCAATTAGATCATTATTGGCACTTTTGAATGTCAGAAAAATACAGAAAGCGAAGCTGCAGTCCCAGTCACGAGGCATAATAACTTGTAAAAGTACTGTAGTGGCCCATTCCAAAGCGTAGATCTCTACGGAGAAGAATGGTAAAAAACTCCATGGACACTTTTATAAATCAAAACGCTGTCAAAAAGAGAGTGAGACTTGGTGAGAACTCTCTCAAATATAAAATATTTTGGGTAGTCCTTTGTACAAAAATAATTTGAAATAAATCGATTTAGTTGCAATAAAATTAAAGTTATTTTAACCACGTTATAACAAAAATACACTTGATACCTACGCTACACTTCTTAAATATACTAATCTTTTAAACGTTTGCGAGGTTGTAGGGGGTAATCTGTGGATCTACAGAACCGATTTTGAAAATTCGTTCACTAATAGGAAGCTACATTGTCCTCGAGTACCATAGGCTATATTTACAACGTGCCCGTGGGATAATTTCCGGTCAAAACGCGAGCGTAGCCGCGGGCAACTAGCGGGCAACTAGTCTAGTCCAGGACCACTAGTCGCAATATGAGAATGACAATCAAACACTGTTCTTTTTGCTGGTATATTATCTCTGTTGGGAATCCCGCTGTCCTGATTAAACTCCATCCAAGGAAACCAGCTAATTACTATTTCCGTAAACCGTTTTATTATAAAGCTTTTGTTGTAATCCGTGTTTCGCAACCCTTTTTAATTAAGCAGTGATATATAATTAGAAGGGATGCCGATGGTGTTAACTGAAAGATAATCAGGGTGTTTGTTCGAGCATCTTATTTCGATGATCAAACTGCCAGGTTACCATGGAGACGCGGAGGTAGAATAGAATACTTTATTGCATACCAAAATTCAAACATAACTGTTTTAAAATATTGCTAATTCTATTTTACAATGGCAGTCTTACCGCTGATAACGATATCTTTCAGACAACCTTGGATGGACTGTACGAACATAAAATAAAAACGGGGTAGTCAGTGGCGTACTGCTAATACTACACACATTTTTTTTTAATAATATAAATAAAGTTATTAACTATATTATATATTGGGTCCCCACCTATGATATTGGCGTTTTTTTCTCACAAATAGAGAACCTCGCCACTTCTATGAATTAAAATATTCATCAATTGCTTGATATTATATCGAATAATGACCATCATAGACAACTAACTACCGATAGTAAAAAAACTTTATTACTTATAGTTTTCTAAACAACAACAAAAATTCCTTAAGAGCGGCCAACCCGTCATACTTTTCATACAAACGCTCGTTCATGATTATGCAGTTGTTACACATCTATCTTTGATTCTTTTGAACTAATTGGTATTTTGTGCACTATATCTAGGTTTCTATGGTAGCCTACGACTCCAAAAATTGCTGTTTTGCACAAATTTTAAATAAAATGTAAAAGTAAAGAAAACATCTCGATAGAAACCTTGCACATGTAATGGAGAGTCATAATGATAAATATTTATTTCACACACTTGTAAGACTTATTCAAAAACACGTATTTCTTGGAACAAGTTTAAGAAATTTTCGAACACTATTTTTCGTTCAATCTCATCGCGTTAGGCGGTATGAGGTGCGCGGGAGACGAGATGTGCGGGGTCGGGGCGGGGTAAGACCGGGGAATTGAAAGAAAATAGTCGCTGAGGCTCTGTATGAAACAACAAGCTTTTCGACCATGCTCGCGTTGACGATAGAAGGACCGGGAAGGGCCCTCTTAAAAATGACTCCTCTTTTTGTCAGCAAAAAGAGGATCACTATTTGTTTTAACTTAGCCAAAACTTATTTTTGTCGCTTAATCTAAGTGGCATATATATATATCTTTATTTTAGTTTTTAAACATTATTGCATAAAAGTTTTAAAACATTAGTGTTCATAGTTGATAAATAAATTAAGAAAATGTTAGTATGAAAAATGGAACTTCTTTAAAATCCTCCATACAAAACGCTGATTTCATAGGTGGGGACCTAATATTTATATAAATACATATTATACAAATAATGTTGTTTATACTATCTCTCATCTTTGTCAAAATAACAGTGATCTTTATTCTTTTAACAATAAGGTAGCTATTGGGTAGTAGAGAGGTAAAATAACTTTGAAATGACTGTGTGGGCAAGATTTTCTGGCTATTGAATAGAGGGCATGAAATTATTAAGAAGTATTGTTCGAGGGTGAGTGGTGAGTGAAGTTGAAAACTTTTGTCAATATTTTAGACGAAAGGTTCATTATAAGGAATCAATAAAGACACGGAACATTTTTTTTTAATTTTTTTTTATTGGAATCATAAATCAATTACATGCTACCGAAAATCTGATCACAAACATATACCCCACGCCAATATCCACATTATAGCAAAAGCATAATAGACTATGGTAGATTTTAGAGAAAACAGAACCGGCTGTAACAGCTTATGTTTATTAAATTTAACTTAACCAGGCCGATTTGTCGCTAAGAACCCCCAATGATAAAAACATCAACTTGTAGCTTACTCCATATTTAGTGACACACAAAAATCTACAGCGGAAACACTACAACAGTATTAATAATACTACCTTTAGTTGCCTTGTCGATTAACCCAATAACTCCTCATAAACTTGGTCTAGTTTAAAAATATGTAGCCTAGTAAGTATAGCCAAATAAACTCCTTTAAATTACGGTTTAAACTGATAGCGAACATAAAATTCGCACGAAGAGTTGTTTTAGGCCCTACTTTACATAATGATACGGATATAAAACACTTTAGGGTTATCATGCATAAGCTACACGTGCGCCTTCATATATTAAAGTGTGATAAAAAATTAATATATCGCCTTCCTTTCTCCTGTATACCAGAACGAGGCCTTAGCAATCACATTAGATACTTTAGCGTCCATAATCTGCTTGATATTGTTAGTCACACCAATATATTATTATTGTCGTTCCATAAATGGCAAAGCATTCAAACTATCAATAACGCTTCAGTAACAGGAAAACTTTTGTCGGAATGGAAGCCATAGTATGCAACAATGTGCTGGATTAAAAAAACCCTAGTGTACTTGTATCCGAGTGGTGAAATTGCTTTCCCATCCCATCGTTGTGTGCCACAATCAGCCACAATAAAGCCTTCGCCTATAGACTCTACACTTTACGCACAAAATGACTGGCCACTATGCTGTTCTGCTAAGCTGTCTGTTTTCCATTTTTCCCTGCATTCAAACGAACCATTAGGTAGAATTTCTAATAAACTGCGAAACTTTGGGAAGTTTTTCACTTTATGCTCTAAAACTCAGTACGTATTTTTGACAAATAACATTCAGTATTTGTGTAAAGTTAACTAAATTTGCAACAATTTAAGCCGCAGCTCTATAAACTTTATATGGACCAAAATATAGCCCTTCCAAAGATATGCAACTTGTCCCGAAATGTTTAAATTTTATTTTTTCTGAAATGTTGCAAATTTATTTATTATATACTGAATGTTAATTGTCAATAATGTTTTTCAGTTTTAGAGCAAAAAGTGAAAATGTCCTAAAATTTCGCCGTTTATAGCATGGTGCGCAGCGAGCACAAGTTTTTCAAAGTTGCAGGATTTACATCACTCTAAATGAAACAAAATATCAAAAATGCAGAACTACATCATGCTTTGCTATTTTTGCTTTTTTTTTTAGCGTCGATTTATATATAAAACTGGGCTACGACTCGTATTTAAAATGAAAAAATCAAGTGTCTTTTAATTCGTGGAGTATTTGTTCGGGAGGGTTGTCATTACTTTTATTTATTTACACTAAGCGGGGCGTTTGTAAAGATTATCCTTAGAAATAAACAATTGCGAAGGAGTGGGGGTAACAGGACTACGTCGCGGTCGACTGCGGCCCTCTGATAACGGCGGTACGTGAGCCCGAATATGTTAGCAATACACATACTTTTCGCTGATCTAGGCGATTATTCCATACAACTATTGTTTCTTTTTTAAGTTGTGACATTTGTATTATAAGCGACATATTGCTGAATTTGTTTAAAATTAATATTTGTAAATTTTGAGCAAAACTTTAATTATTAATTGGTAAAAAAGACTTTAAAAAGTTAAAACAGTAGTTAGTTTGTAAAAATCTTGGAATATTTGGGATTTGGTCTCACCGTCTATTGATACGAGTATATTATACCTAAACGCTAAAATAATCCTAGACAAAACACTTTGGATTGCCGCTTGATCTAAATCAGTTTTTCAATCACAACATGTCTGCTTCATCAGTATGCAGACAGTTTCATACACATTGCATTCAAAACGATTCAATTCAATGCACTATTTTTCATTTAGTATCGACTCACTGCAGCGTCGGGTTGAGCCTGAATGAATGGTGTCCAAATTAGTAGTGAGTTAATAACTCTCTTTTGGACCTGACCTAGCATAAATATTATTTTGATCACGTTTACTATGTCAGGGTAGATTTCCCAACACCCTTTGCTCTAAAAAACGACTCTTAAAATATACGAGAGCAGTCTTATACGCATCCTTGTTCACATTGCTTATTTACTCAAAAAAAATAATCACCTTTAATTTTCAAGATTCAATTCTCTAAAAACATTACACGAACGGAATTCGTAAGTAATCTTTTAGGCCTTCGAAAATCCAAACCATCTTGCTGATAGTTTGAGGGATGAAGGTCAATTAAGAATCGTAGCCCCTTAAAGTCAGAAAATGAAAGTCAAATTAAATTTTCCATTCGTCTGTAAAAACTCAAACTGCAAAAGATGTACGTTCCGGTGGGAGTGCTAGCAGTAATGGCGGTGCATTTTTTGACTGAATCCAAAGTAGTGCATCGTCAAACGAGAGGGAGCGCGGAGTCAACTTTTTGAGGCAAACGTTCTTTTGATCGCTCCTCACCAATAATGCTACATTAAAATTGCAAAATGGACGTCTTTGTTTCCGCTTCCGAGTCTTTTTCAAGAGAGCGCGGTATTTGTATCAAGTCGATGATTGCGGAATGCCATTTTCTGCTTCACTTGACTTCGTAACCAGTAAGAAATTTAAAACTGAGGTTGAAAATCAATTATCTTGATCAATTGGAATATTTCTCTAATGAAATTAAAAGATGCCATTTATTTGCATTAATGACTCAAGACTATTTGCAAGTTAAAGCTAGTGTTTCTTTATTAATATAAATGGCTACAAGTAAGAACGCCGAAATGCATTTTAGAGAGAAATGGAAGAAGAGTGATGCTCGTAATATTTTTAGTTTGCGGAAAGAACCAGACAGTGATGTGTTGGCTCATTTGTTAGGTTCTGGGTAATCGAATAGAAGACATGAATGCTTGCTAATTGAACTAGGTAAGACTGTTCGTTGAAGTAGTTTGTCAAGGCCGTAAATTGTTTAGGTAATTATTCAAGGTCAATTAGTTAACAGGACTTTACAGAATGTAACAGAAATTGTCGATTTCAGAACATGATATGCAACAAAACAAAAAACTAATAGCTTGTGTCTAGAAAACGACTACTACTTGAAAACTATGATTACTTAGTAACATCATGATTTTGTCATAACTGGCGAAATGTGGGTGTACTATAAGGTACACCTCTGCCTAGCCCTTCGAGGATTACAGGCGTGATATTAATGTTATGTTGTTTGTCATCAATACTCGTAAATTATTTGAAGTTTAGAACGAAGAAGAAGAAGAATCAGATTAACCTCGTATACGAGGTCAATTTGATTCTTCTTCTTCTTCGTTCCAATAAATATATTATTACATATCATAATCAGCCTATAATTTTCCCACTGCTGGGACACACAACCTCCTCTCTATGAGAGAGAATAGGCTATAATCCACCATGTGAGGTCAGTGCGGGTTGGTAGATGTCACATGTCTTCGAATTTTCGGTTCGAGGAGATGCCGGTTTCCTCACGTTGTTTTCCTTCACCGGTTTGAGACACCATTGGCGTTAAATAAATTACCAAAAGTAATGCGCCTGCCTGGGCTCAAACCCACGACTTACTATTCGTAAGTCGGGGTCGGCACCACTGGACTACCGCTGCTCTCCTATTATTACATATTATGTATGTAATTATCACGTTGTCAGTCGGTAAATCCGGTACTGTGAGCGGTCACACCTTTTAGACAACATTTCCGAACGTCCATTAAAGGATTTGAGGGATTAAGCGAGTTTCCAAGCCATGCCCTTGTGCGTTTCGTTTTTGCACTTAAACGTATTACGATTTCGGATAAATAACGGTACTGGTTTTGCAGGTGTCTGCTTGTTGGGATTTTGTACCGATACTAATTATAGTACCGGTACCATTTGGTAAATAATATGGTGCAGTAATAGAAAGGTACATTAAATGATGGTTAACAAAACCCCCCAGTAGCTACCTTACTACATAAGTAAAGCATTGTAGTTATTACTGATGCAAAAGCATATTAAAAAAATGTTGGTAGTTTTTATAAAGTAAACCACGCACCGGAAATTGTTGGTAATCTTTTCCACTACATAAGCTTGTTCATCCAATAATTGGCTTTTAGCGACGCCTATTGTACTGCCCTTCGTATTGGTGTACAATAAAGATTCCTCTACTTATCTATCTACTTTATTATGTCACTGAAAAAGGCACTTATCATCAACTGCCTAGCCTTATCCAATTCTATGTTGGGGTCCGCTTCCAGTCTAACCAAACGCAGCTGAATACTACTTACTACTTAACATGGAGCGACTGCCTATCTGACCTGAAAAAGGCACTTATCTGAAAGTAAATGTAAATAAAAAGCTTGAAACGCTTTCCAATTTAAAAAGATAACTTCCCAACATTATCACCAGCCTGCTTTGCATTTTTGCGAAAACGAAATTATTATTATTAAAAAATTCTCCATCAAATAAGGGAGAAATTGTTTGATAACAACCCCACATTGAGATTATACGGATTAAATTGAAAACGTAGCAAGAAAAATATGCAGACTCACGCGCCGAGCTCGCCTTATCGTAACCTCATTGGCAATCTTCAACCGAGAGAATGTACACTGAATATTGTTCCGCAGAAAAAACTTAAGATTTCTTCGGTTAAATCCACTTGGAACGACGACCATCCTGTGACGGTTTTTTTTTGCGGAAGAATGTTTACATCATATTTTTTACACAAACAAACAAAATGAAAGTACGGAAAAGATAAATAGGTGTTTTATCGACATGATAATAATATTATGTCTATTAGATGTAGACGGACAAGATTTAAGCACATATTGAGGGTTTTCTGCGGCGTTGTGGATAGTTGCTCACAGTTTTCAAATCCTTTTAAGAATAGTTATTTCAAAACTCAGAAAGTTTAGTTCACAAACAAAACCAACTTCAAATTTTATATGCGTTTCAACTCAGATATGTGAAAATAACTGTATAATAAGTTGAAAGAAAACTCTTCTTTCGTCGTCTCCACGTAAGTTACGTCCAAACTTTTTCTTGTATTACTTTTTAGTACACGAACTTGTTCAAATATGCCAAGTCGAATAAATGTAAGAGCTGATGTGCCGTTATGTTCGGTTTTTCAAATTACGTTACTGAGGCAGGCGTAGTCGGCATCCAAGTAGGTACACTGTGAATCGATTTGGAGCATGCGGGGCGGACAAAGGACGGCCAACGGTGCATTACGATAATGCATTTTGGAATACCGAAATTCCGTGGCCATTCCCAAACCAAGCGATTACTGAAACGATATTACTCCTTTCTCAACAATTATCTGCACGAGGCTTGTTACTGAATGTCCCCGACGACAGCTTCTTGGCAAACAACTAAACATGCAATTTAAGCTGTTTTCGCAACTCAAATCACAAAAATAAACACACATTTAAAATACTCGTAAAACATTTTGGTTTCTTTGAGGTATATCTATATTATTGTAGCACACAACATTAGAGTTATACTCTAAAGAGAATAAAGAGAGATAGATAAGGGTCGATTTGAAGCCACAAGGCACATTTTATCTCACCGCATTACTTCTAAAGATCCATTCTACTTTAGCTTTGATCTTTGAAAGCACCCCTATATGGTACGACCATTACTCCCTTTCAAATGTCATCTACAAAACACTTTTATGTATGTAGGTAGATTTAAGTAATTATAAAAACAGACGGGCTGAAACAAAAAAAATAACTTACTGCTAATATTATGAAAGTTTTCAAAAGAAATCTTGTTGTGCTTTTTGTGAAAAAAGTATGAACAGTTTTGATATTGAAATAGTTTTGCTTTAGCGTCGGTATTTACTGATACTATCGTAAACAAAGTTTCATGAAATATTCTCATTTATAAGGAGGAATAATTTAATTTAATATTGACCTACATTAGTCCCTAAACACTTAATCGTTAAAGACCTAAATAAAAGGTAAGTTAGGAGTAAGTTCAAAACAGTTTTACATGTAGGTAGGAAAATTCCACAAGTGGGTACAATTACAAATGAATAAATCTGGGAGCCGGTGATAAATCCGTAGAGCCCCAGCTTCCCCGTTTTATCTGCGTTATCGGGGACGTGCGATCTCCCTGCCCTCCACATAGTAAATGTGGTGTGTCAGCCACTCCTTTTAAATTATACATGCGATTTTAAGTAACCAAGCGTGGGATCAGGATGCAGAACCCTCAATTCCGTTTATCTACATGATTTCACATTGATATCCGTTCGGGTAAATTGATTTAATAATATTTTCAACGTGCAAATTTTATACGTAAACCCTTCAGTGCTCAAGTTGCATACTGATAGATGAGTTGCGATTGATGTTAAATCTATGTACAAAATATTTGTGCATTCGCCTGAATAATTTTAATATTTGGGTTCTTTTATGCACCTTACATAAAATGGTCATGTATTATATAGAGATTCTTAAAGTAAATTGACAAGAAGTGACTCATCAACACAAAAAGTCGTATAATCGCAAACGATTATAGTAAACCGTAACAATAAAGATGGGAAACATTAACCCACGAAAGCGAAATTCAATATCAACATCGGATGACAGATGATCTCGAAATAGCGAACAAAACAACATCGAGAAATAACGGAAAACCAATATGTCGCAACAAAATGAAGAAATGACAGAGGTAGGAAACGACGCGCAAAATTTTATTACGATTCTAAGGAACAGCAACGTCATACAAACTGAGAACAGATCGTGCCGACATTGTATCGAGCTTAATAACTACGTATCACAAAGGAGTCACTGCATCGCTCCGCATTTTATAGCGGAACTGGATCGATCAGCTGGATATTGCGATTTCCAGTCTGCCCAACAGACGATTTCTACATTAAAAATTGCGCGATGAAAGGTTTTTTCACGCAAATCGCACACAGTTTGAATACGCGGAACACGCCACAATGTACAGGTGCGGTTCAAGGCACATTTCATATTAGCCGAACGTCGGCTCACCCCTTTTTACCATTGGGAATACTAATGAAAACAAACACATGCGTATTTTCAGCTGCGCTTAACATATTTTAACTCCCGCTGTCCTAAATTAAAAAACTACGCGGTTCTCAAATTGGAAAACTTTTGAGAGTAACTGGATCCACGAGGATATTATACAGGGGAACTTTTGTGGAAGGCACTACAACATACTTGGAACTAAAGCTAAATAACATAAACTCAAGTGAGAGCTAATGAAGACATCATTTTCCATTCACAGAAAAACGATGATGCGAAGAAAGTTTTCTACTTTACGAGCGGTGAAGTTTTTTAATTTAGTCCTAATGGAGGAAATTTATCAAACGAGGCATCAAACCATTTGCGAATTCGCAACGACACTGTAGCTTGCAAATGACCGATATTATTCGAGACATTAAAAAACCTTTTACAAATATAGCGTGTTCGCAATATTACAATATTTGTGAAACAACTATTTAGAAATCGGTAAGAACTTTTAATATTACCTTATAGGTTTTCATTTGCTTTTCCTTTTATAGTTTTAGCAGGAAAACTCTGCTAAAATATTTAAATTACAATTTACTGATGGCATTGGTATTTAAATCGCTTATCTTAATTGGAATATTTACTTCAGAGTTGAAAGTTTGAATAAGTTGGTATCACGAGTAAGTAATCCATAAAAGTTGTCTAAACTACGACACTTTCCAACTACTTTCTTATACTTAGGCATTACTTAGGTATTACTTAGGCCTTAATTTCTTTTGATGGGCAATGCGTCCTTCACTTAGAACCCGCAAAATCAAAGATAAGGACAAATAGACATCTCTGGTGTATCTTATAACATAATCTTAGATAAGGTGAAATAATTATAATTTTCGAATAAGCAGTTTTTGATTAACAAATACAAAGACTTTCAAAGCATGAATGAGTGTCATTTAAATGTGACGACAAATTGTATCTAAGGCATATATTCTAAAACCGTTAAATAAAACAATAACTTTGAATACTGGCTTGGAAAAGTGTAAAATGCATAAGTAGTATGATCAGGGTAACTTTAAAGTAACCGCTAAGTGAAAAATAAAGCTTTAAAACATCGTACTTAGTACTTATAAGTTCCATGGTCATAACTTAGACGTTCACAAGCATTGAGCATTGACGTGTAGAATGAAGATGGACCATAGGCATTGTGCATTTAAGCCACAAACGATAATTCCTAGATCACTACTCTAGGACGCGTACCAAAGGTGCCTCGACTGACGTCAGTTCACCGAAAATTGACGGACGTAGGGATTCAACGGTTTCATACATCATATCCTTTCGAACGAACTAAGCGACACAACAGGCTCCACTCAACTGATTTGCAGTAAATCGATCGGTATTTCGCAAAGGAATTCTTTGTATTACACTGTGCGCAAACGTCAGATTGACATCAAAATACTTCGCTTTGCCTGGCCTTTGGGGATCGTCCTTTGACGCAACATAAGTACCTAAGTACCTACACTTATTTTTATGTCCCATCGGTGAATAAGGGATAACTAAAATAGTAAAAAATACTTAAGCAAACCTCGCGACCCATATTCCCGAATTCGATTATAGAATGGATTCTGAAAAATTTCACTTCCAACTCGCATTGTGCTGTGCTGAACTGTCGTAGTTTTGTCTTGAAATTAACTTTTAGTCATAAAATATCACTGGTCTTTCACCTATTTTCGTTCGACCTGCGTCGATATCTTTAACGAGATTTAGAGATTCTAAATAGC
This sequence comes from Eugnorisma glareosa, assembly GCA_947578425.1. NCBI lineage: Eukaryota > Metazoa > Arthropoda > Insecta > Lepidoptera > Noctuidae > Eugnorisma > Eugnorisma glareosa. The sequence goes on from OX387957.1 coordinate 29,164,165, forward strand.
ATTCGACATGGTTTTTCCATCTTTTTGACAAAGGGTACAACAAAAATGGCTTTTCACTTTTCTGTCAGAGGTTTCCTAATCATTATTGACACATTCATTTTTAGCTTCGTGGTTTGAATATTTGTGTTGCATAATTATGGCTTAATTTTGGTCATCGCTTTAGGTTTCTTATTACGATTCATTTGGAGTTTCAGACTGTTTTGATATCACCAAAGAATTTTATTATTTAGTACCTTCTGTAAATACTTATCAGAAGACGTTCTCGTTTGAAACCACGCTAAGTGATTAAAGCTTGTGTTTGCAAGCGTTGAACATAGGTGTCTGAAAAGAAGGTGGGTAATATGTAATTGTATTCATCGTTGTGTGCTTCATTATAGTGAGATGTTCTTTTTAAACATTTCCACAGACTCTCGTTTCAAACGCACTTGTTTCGCGAAGGAAAGGTAGTACAAGAGCGGCCACGTCACAAGCCTGGGGATATAAGCCTCTTTCTTTAATTTATATACATAAATCCGAATTAAAACCGAAAGAGGGCCTCGAATAAATAATGTTGGCTCGTTTTTCAGAGGTCTTAGATCCGTCGTCCTACTTTATACGAGCATGTTTTTATTTTTCGTATTTAAAAACTCTGGTAATTATGAGTAAGCAGATTCAACGCTTGGAAATTTTGTGTCCCAGTTGTTTATATTTTTTTGTTTGTTTGTTTTTTCTTTCTTTATATACAGCTGAAATTTACCTCGAACTGGAAAACAGGAAGGTGGTTTTTGTAATACTATTTCAGCTCGGTATGCGCTGTTTAGTTTTTTAGGTTGGCAGTTAGGTTAAGTCATAAGTCATTTATTTCGGAACAATATACATAGTGTAGGATTTTTTTTGTATTTTTTTTTATTATCAGAACATGTATTCTTTGTATTCTTGTTTCGCAAAGAGAGTATATAGTCCTAAGTGTAGGATATAGAAACCCAAAAAAAGAGCAACGTAACCGTAGGTTATCTCATCCTAAAAAATGTGGATCTGCTTGTCAAATCAAGATAGTTCTGTACAATAAAGTTAATTTTTTTCATGTAATTACTCCTCACGTAATTCCTGGCATATGGTCACAGCCAAAAAAAACGTGTTAATTAAATAATCTGCAGTTACACTCTTCACAGAGCCAAAAGGAAAAAAAAATAAGAACAGAAAGTACGAATGAAAACACACCAATACGCTTCAAGTTAAAACAATACTTCGTTACGATGCTAAATTTACCCGACTCTCCTCACATTCATTAAGGGGAGCGCGCGTAGAATGTTATTGTTACAAGGGAAAAAATTAAAAACGCCCTTCCACACGTACGTGTAACGAACGCGCGTATTTGTTCGTACTATGTTTGTTTTTGCCATCGAAAGGGGAACAACAAATTCTGTTTGAGCGTGTTTTTGAAACATTTTTGATTAATTTCGCTGATGAGTTTTTGAGGGTCTGTTTACCTATGGTAGCCGTACCTAGCTGCCTACGTGGCAATATATATTCTGATAGATAAAAAGACACTGTATCGAACGGACGTCCTGCATGGCGAAAAGCTCTGAAAAAACCATATTATTTGTAATCTTACAACTATGAATAAATGCAAAAGTTTGTGAGGTTGTCTTTATGGTTGTTTGTTATTCTTTCACGAAAAAACTACTGAACGGATTTGAATGAATTTTGGCACACAGATAGTTTATAATCAGGATAAACACAAGGGATTCTCTTTATCATCCCATGAGATAATTGGCGAACTAATAACTGAATAAGCTAGTTTAAAATAATATCAAGATTTTTAGCACAACCATTCGCCTTTTTTCCTTAGTAAAACCCCACTTAAGAAGAGTCATTTCTTTTAGTTTAGAAAAGTCAACTTTTTGCCTCTGGTCTCCGACCCAAGGCACTTGTAAACGCCGTTTTGCAACTGAGCATTGAGTAATCCGATGCGTTGCATTCCGACAAAGAATTTAAAACAAAATTGAACTACGACAGTTACTCTTAGTTAGTTAGTTCTTTATTTCCTCGGCTCCTCTGCACTTTGGAACACGTTACAAAATAGAAAAAATCTGTCGCACAATTTCATAGCATAGGTAATCGGTAATGTATCGTACGTTTTAAGAGGGCTGCAATCCATGGTAGAAGACACATGTCTTGGTTTTTTCTCAACGTTTCGTGAGCAGTTAATTACACAATGTAAGCTCCTGCCTAGGTTCAAACCCATGATCGGTAAATCGGCAAACCGTAACCACTGCACTACCACGGCCCTCACAATTTCATTTCACCATACAATTTCATATACCGGTTAGTACAATAATTTTCAATCAGTAATTTTACAGCAAGTTTATAACTTATTATTAGTGGTGCAGTTATGTACCAGTAGAATAATATTTCAGCTACAGGCCGCGATACGATCACGCTATGACAATTAGTTTGCCGATTCGTTGATAAACATTGTGCTTTCACACGCGACATTTTGAAGGTTCGACTGAACCTTATGAAATGTAGTGATAATTTAAAACAGACTGTTTATAATAAACAAATTGCAATTTCAATAATAAACACAAATCTACAGCTAAGTACCTACTCAATGATTATGGTTTTTATGGCATCGTTCATCAGGTAAACTCACTGAATCATTCTGTTCGTAAGTAAATAAATAAATAACTTTTTTTGTCCCACTGCAGGGCAACTTCTCCCTTTCCATTTCCACTTAACTCTTTTAACGCCAACCTGGACCAATGCCGTCTATAGGCGTGAAGTTGTAAAACGACTTTTGAATCATGAAAAACCACTGGGGCCTAAAATGGCCGCTTTAGTAGAATCATAATAGGATAATAATATGAATCTCGTTAAAAATTTTGGTCAATCTCAATAATCTCAAAGGTCACAGTCACTTTGTGACCGTTTTACGAATTGCAACGTAATTCATACTATTTTGCTATTATGATTCTGCAAAAGCGGCCATTATAGACCACCTGAAAAGTGTAACGTCTCAAACATCCAGCATTAGGAAAACACATTACAGTATGGCTGGCTTCAAAGGAACATGCTACATGTAACCCTTTGCTGGCGTAGAACAGTTTCTCAAAGGGCACACGATTATGATGCATCCACAATGTGTGATTATGTCAAAGAAAACACTATCTTTCTGCCACATAATGCACTTTACTCTGCATAAAGAACGAGGTTTTCATAACTAATAAAACAGGAAAAAGAAACGTGAATTGTATCAAGATTAAGAAATAATCAAGTATTTTTAGGCAAGAAACTACCTCTTCCAAGGTTTTTATTGTGCAATAATTTAATATGTTGGTATACCCAGTAGTTCTTATATAATCTTCTATAATAAGAAGGTAGTTTGATAAATATAACCCGCCTCCGTCACAAGGCCAAGGCCAGTTGTAATTTACCGTCAAAGTGAGTAATGATCCGTTAATGACAGCAAACATTAATGCTATTATTCTTCGCAGTCAATATTGACAGTCTGTTACAGCCTTTATCGCTTACCGTTGATTGCCGAATTAATATTATGATACTCGATTAGTACTATATTTAGAACTGTATAATAATTCGAGTTGAGAGTATTCTACTAAGTCTCGTCATTATTCAAAATATTAGCATGATATTAATATACTAGCGGCCCCTCCCGGTTTCGCACGGGTGCCTATGTTACTCAGGGTGAATGTAGGTTTCTAACGGTGAAAGAATTTTTGAGTTTATTTTATTACAAACATACACACAAAAATACAAATCTTTCCTCTTTATAATATTAGTGAAGTTTCGCATGGTAGTGATAGCCTAGTGGTGTGACCGTCGGACTACCAAGTCGGACCGTCTCGTGTTGGTTGGGATTGGTCTCGAGTCCGAACCCAAGACAAGCACCTCCGATTTTTCGGATTCATGTGCGTATTGTATAATAATCACTTGCTTCAGTGAAGGAAAACATCGTGAGGAACCCAAACCAGCATGCCTGAGAAATATTTCGCGACGGCACGTAAAAGCCAAGTCAGAGGCCTATGGGCGGCATAAAAACTCTGACACTTTATTCTTTTTCGGTTAGTCACTAACCACACGAAAAGAAGTGCACATTATCATTAATTCCGAATGCAGCCAAACAACCGGCCTAGTAAAAAACAAAATAACATTTAATGTTGAATATCTATACCTAAATTATTTTTTAACTGTAACTTTATTTATCGCAGCGCTTAAATATGGCTCAAATTTTAGTATCCCTGTAAACTCTTGCAAAGAGATTAGCCGTAAAACAAATTGCTTGAAAACTTTAGCATCTGTTAAGCTCTTCTGAAGAAATAAATCTAATAATACATACAGTCATTTCGCAATGAAATTAGTTCCTAGACCAAATAATAATTTTAATGACCAAAAAATATATGAAATTAAATCGAAATAAAAAAAATCGAATTAAAAAAATACAAATTTAAAGATGTTGTTAATTTTATTTTTAATTAGACAAGTTACAAACCACTGTTTTCAATCAACGTAGACACCTATGACATTCATGTGAGTTCAGTGGTCGTAGCCCATCTCCCAATGTCCTCATACTCTGCAAAGGACTAGGGGCGAATATTACATTCCCGGGAATGCAATATTTAAACAATTCGCGCACATTTTAGTCATGTTTCGTACTGGGAACATTCTATATCATTCCGTCATAAGCTTTGTAATTGAGTATCACCCTTTGTTAAAGTTTTGTTTCACGGTACAAAAAGGCATGCGGGTTATGTGTTCAGACAAATATTTGCACATTTACACGTATTTTGGCATTTGTATTGCTTAAAGTGTGTCCGATTTATGAAACTCCGCTAGATTAAAATGACTAAAATTAATTCAACATAGTCCGGTATTTTTTAATATAGTATAAGTCGGTATTTTTTATTACAACTTGCGACATTTTGAAACTATATCAGTCAGAAGTTTACTTTAGACATAATATATATAAATAATCCGTATTTTATTTTACTATAGTATTCTTTTTATTTTATTTAAAAAAAACTCGGTTTTTATTTAGGGATGGAGTTCGAAGTTATAATACTCGTAATTACGTTTACTGAACCCCGAAAACCCTGACGAATCATTTGCGATGTATGTACTAATACATATCTACAACAGCACTCAAAAAATAATCACAAACAAAAATACCCATTCATTAAGAATATTTCTTCGTACCAATACTTCTTGCATTTCTCTATAGAAAAAGATAAAAAACAAAGAATTACAAGTGCGTGTTTAATTAAAGCAGATGGATGTATAGACTGACGTTGTGTACGTGACGAAACTGTCGATTTTTCAGCCGGATTTCTTGTTAAACCTTCAGTGGGTCTCTGTTGCGATTTTTACTCATAACGCTACAGTTTCTATACTTTGGGCCTTTCAGAATAATAATTTATTACGTAGTTAGGACATAGAATCGTATCCAGCCATACAATATTTTAAAAAACCCTGTCCGGCCCGAAAGGGGTGGGTGTACCAATGACACTGCCAAATAAAATAAGAAACATAAAATATTCGTGAAAGTAAAAATATTAATAAATTTTAAAATTCATTTGGTCCAAAGTACACCACCACCGTTTCCCTAAATGCTAACAAACTTTTAAAACGTAACAACACCATCTTCGGCGTAAATATGTTCGATCGTCAATAAATTGTTTTTTTGTGACGTCACTACCCGAGAAGCGACCGCTCGCGCCCGTGTGTTGCGATGTAAGTTTCCTCATTTTATTAGTACATTTTGATATTTAATTTTATCGGGGTATTTTTCTTACTTGTTCTCCAAAAAGGATTACATAGAATCTAATCTCGATACCTAATAATACCCTCACGAATCGGACTGGGATTTTTTAACATATTGTATATGTATGTTTGTATGATCCGAAATTAGTCTATGTAACTTCCTTGCAATTTTAACTTCTATTAAAAAATACAGCACGCACACGGTGACGTACTTTTCCAACAAATACTCTAACTACAGCTAATCATAGAAAGCAAAATCCTCGAAATCCTTTAAAATGTAGGTCCAGATCACTGCTTTAACAGTCGTAATTACCGCTATTTCGGTTAGTCGCAATAGGATAATTAATAGTGTGGCTGAGAACAATGCGTTGACATCGAACCGATTCCATTCCGGCTGTGGTGACGAAGCACCGCAATTGCAATATCCGAATTGCTCGAATAGGTGATATTTTAGCGTTGAATTTCTATAATCATTTTGTAAGAGCTATGTGGTCTGTCACTTGGATTGGATTTGAGACATGTCTTTGAGGTTTGATATTCGAATGTTCTTTTGAAACGTAGAAAGTAGCCTCATATGTTGTTTATCATTGCTAATGGTACGAATGGAATTGTAATGAGATTATCATGAAATCATTTCCAACAAACACCAGATTAATGCAATGTCAAAGAAACTCGTTAAAATCAAACAAAAACATGATAAATAATTCGTACCAGATTAACATTCAGCAGGTGATTCGTTTTAACAACCCTCTCTCTATTACGTTTTGACAATATCCGAATAATTACAGGATGTTTTCGTAAAGCGGAAATGACGTACCGAATTGACAATAATCCGACGTAGAGAATGTCGCGTTCGCGAGGCAATTTCCGGTTGTACTCCTCTCAGAAGCTCAACGGATCCAAAATGGAATACTAAAACTGTTGAATTAGTCACAAATAGCTAGATTTTGAGGAATTACTAATATTGGCTTAGAAGGAATTTAATAAGTACCTACGTTGAGAAATATTCGTGGCAGTTATTTAATATGTGAGATCTTGCAAGTCAGCTGTTGTCATAGCAGACTTTTTTGTTTAGACGAGTTCATCTAATATTTATGTCGAAATATTTGTGTCGCATTGACCGTATTTTGTTCAAGATGTTTCAAACAACCTTTGACGAAGAGATATTTGTAGTGTAGGTGTCAAATCTTTTAATGTTTGAACGTGTCTTTACTCGTTCAGTAGGTATCTACAAAAACTTCGCTTCTTTTGTAATTGCAGATCATATCGTTCTATGCATGGAAGTTATAGGCTCACTCCGACACGGATTCCAAAGAAACATAACCAAATCGAGTAGTAATTCGCGTACTGAATTTGACAAATTCCTTCCAGCTTCGGTATTTACGTACAAAATTTCGTATCTTGTATTTATTAGGCCAGAATATTAAGCGTACACAGTTCGAATTGGACCGTAGCTAGATAAAATCACTACACGAGGGATATTGAACTCCAGTCGGGTGTATCTTGGTAGTATTCTGAATGCGGAATCCGTCTTAACCGTAGTCGAAATTTATTTTCCCAAATAAAATGCAACGACACAATTTTCCGCTCGAATTCACTTTGATCATGACTTGTTCGTAGGTACATTTCAAAACTAAATATTTGGCATTCTTCTGTCTGCATAAGTTAGATGCCAATAAACAGATTTCGGGGTTGTAGACCGAATATATACACGAGAATGTGGCCCGTATGTTCATATTGGAATTTGAGAGGCACAATAGGTATTCAATCTATATTAACCTTCCTACCTACGCATTGGTCTGAGGGACCAACAAAACACTAATTGGTGATTTTTTTATTTTATCATCAACTAGCGACTCTCCCCGGCTTCACACGGGTGCAAAGTATATACAATAAATAATATACATAAAGACCTTCCTGTCGCATCACTCTATTGTCGAAATATGCATTAAAATCCGTGAAGAAGTTTAAAAGATATAAGCTTACAAACAGCGTGAGTGACTTTGTTTTATACTATGTAAAGATGATGGCACTTTGTACCCCCTGTTAACTGCTGCTTGTGTATGTGAGTTTAAATGTTTGTAAACGCACCCAAGATACAGGAGATATTCTTAAAGTGGAGCAAAACTTAGAAAAAAAAAATCGATTCTTCGCTAAGAAAGTAAAAGAAAACAAGCATTATACTGGAAATAATCAAGAACACGAACAAAAGTTGAAAGCCGTTCTAAAAATCCAACTTAATGCTGCAATTTTGCGTGATCTAGGACTTTTTATTTTACGCTGCTCAAAAAAGTGTGTAATAAAGCCTAGTGTTTTATAGTACGTGCATGTCGTGCATAGAGGTGTATAGCAACGTTTAATAGTACAGCGGCTTTCTGAATTTCTGCCAAGTGGTTAGGCAATGTAGCACGTTTACGGTAAGGGAAATTAAAGCTCTCTGCTAGTTTGCAGCTCCCTAAGGTATTGCGTTAATGACTTTGTACAATATACGTTTCTGGATTATCCGCTATGTTATAATGAACGGCTTTCACCTCTGGATAGAAACGAGGGCATTACATTGATTTATAATAGACCTGTATTTTAGAATAATAAATCAACTGTTAAGTGTGGTTTTGATAAACCTAATTGAAATACCACATCAATGATACATTTGTCACATTGATGCGTGATGTTGGTATGATAAATTGAGAGATAGATTTATTTGGAAATTGCAAATAGCCAATCACGGTGCCTATTGGTGCGTGTTAATGTTTCTATCAGATCTAGTGGGCCAACATTCAGAAGTCGACACGTCAAGCGGCAACTAAGTATCCTCTCGGGTCAAAATAACTGAAGCATTCCATTCTGCGCACTAATAAATTGTGCGCAGTTTTTTTGTATAATGTTATGGAGTCCTCATCATCATTCTCCTGCCCTTATGCCGACTTAGCGGGGTTGGGGTCGGCAAAGCGTGTCTTCTTATTCCATAACACCGTTTTAAGCTTTCACGGTTTACAACGAAATTAATACTGTCAATTACAGGATGTCTTCCGTGATTGTTCATTATTTTTTTTGTTTTGTCGTGTTCCAGTAGTGCGCGTAGCAAAAGACAAAGAAAGAGGGTAGACAGTTTTGTCTGCTCATCCACCCACATTCTCCAGTCAACCCGCGATCATGGCGCTAGCAACAGCGTCGAAATATCGGGACCTCAAAATAATGAACAATCACGGAAGACGTCCCGTAATTGACAGTATTAATTTCGTAGTATAAGTTTTCATCTTCCATATAAATAATACCAGCCTATAACTGTCCCACTGCTGGGCAAAGGCCTCTTCTCAAGAGAGAAGGCACGAGCATTGATCACTACGCTTGCTCAAGACGGGTTGGCGATTTCAGACTTTTATAAGTCCAGGTTTCCTCACGATGTTTTCCTTCACCGATGTCTGTGATGTCCAAGATAAACTTAGAAAGTACATATGAATTGAAAAAGTCACATTGGTACTTGCCTGGATTTGAACTCACAAACACGCATGAGAGGCGAGGCCTTAACCTCTGGGCCATCACGAAATTTTTTTCGTCTTCCATACTTCTCTATTATTCATCGTCACCTCCGCAGTCACCTCCTTTCTAGCCATATCATCCTTCACACAGTCCATCCATCGTTTCTTTGATATGGAGTACTTTACAGTGGCGAAGGTTCCTTATAACGCGATTCCCACCCGCTTCCCTTTGAAAAACGGCACAATTAGTATTTTACAGACAAATAATAAATTTACATAAAAATATATGTACTCCAGCTTACATCTAACAAAAATGTACCCTTCGCTACTGGTACTTTAAATAGTTAATTCATCGGGTCGTGTTATATCGGAGGCCGATTGTGTCCGATAATTGAACGGGTACGTCGTCGTCGCCAGGCTAGGTTAGTCACTATTCCGTTCAAGCGCTTGATGTGTTAGTTTGCATTAATCACAGCAGGCCATAGTTTGGATACTTGTGTGGCTTAAACCCGCGTCATGAAATATTGAGGAACGAGCGATCCCATCTGCCAATTTGCCTATAAATGCTTGCAAAGTTTATGTTTTCGCAATCATATTAACTATTTTTGGGAGTTAGAAACCTACTTCGTAGAGAAGTGTTTAATCAACATTTCAGTAAGGTTTTTGTAACGTAAGTGTCCCAACTGTTTAAAAACTTCCAAAATTAACTAAATTTAAAATGAAGTGTAAAAGTAAAAGTTTAAAACACAATTGACACCCCAGTATCCCTTTGACTGGTGGGGAAATTATTTTTTTTATAATAGTTTTAAGAAAATGACTGGAGTATCATAAAAGGACACTATCCAGAAAGCGATAATAAAAGAGAGTTGTCTCTTCCGATTTCGTTTTTTTTTATATATAGGGTGACTGGTAATTAGTGACCGATACTTAAACACGTGATTGTATTCATGATAACAAACAACTTTCCCGAAATACGATTACGAATTGTGAGTATAATGAAACACTTTAATATTAAAACCTATTTCACAAATTAATTAATAAACTGCAAATATATCTTTGGAAAATATCGTTGTATTTAATACTAGCACTTCGCGACTTCGTCCGCTAAAAATATGCGTGATATAAATATAATTTATAGCACCCACGAATAATATAGCTTTCTGCCAGTGAATGATTTTTTAGAATTGGATCATTAGTTCCAGAGATTACCCCCTACATACAAACTTACAAAACTTACCTCCTTATAATTTATATAAGTAAGATTACTACTTAGCTACGCAACCAAACCACTATCGACATCACCACTAATAACCAGGTCCCGACAACTAGCAACACCAACCACCCATAAGAACCACCAAAAATCAACCGTTTATTTACCTACCACATAAATACCATTCTTGCGGGAAACTGTACGAAGGAGGTGTAACATATTAAGATATAAATATCTGCCGGCGGTGGCCTCCCTATTCTGTACCTGACATTTTGACGTGACGTGACGTTTGTGGGATAGAGTCAATGTCAGAATTACACGCAACTCGATTCCGTTCAACAAAGATCCCGTGACGTGCGCGCTGTCAATTCCGTGTTTGCCCATTTTTTATGGAATATATTTTGTTTTATTACACGTGCCATTTGTGTTGTAAGGGGAAAATATAGGTTGAGGTTTCGTCAGGGGCGTGCCGTCCATAGAGGCAATTAGGCCTAGCCTACCCTACCATTCCTACCAACAACGCAACAAATGCATTTATTATAACTATATTAATCAAAAATAAAAAAATAAAACGCCTGTTATAATACTTAAAGCAACTTGTCGCGGCCGTATGACGTAACTGGCTCGCTCCCGGCCGTCTAGGCAAGGCCCCAGCCGGCCTAATTTCCATTGATAAATTTAAGCACACTGATAAGTATTTTCGTGTATATACACGGAAATACGAACGGCACACATAGTAAATAGGGGCGTAAACTCCTGCGAGTGTAGCTGGCTAGCTGGCCACTGATTGGCTGCCCCACAAAGTATTATCCGGCTAAAACGGTATGCGGTGATGCAATTATATTTGGTAGTGTTTTTTCCATTGACAAAATAACAATTGTATTTTTCTTAGAAGCCATATTTGTTTCATGTGACAAGCAAAATTTATTTCGTGATCTTGAATGTTTTGATTATTATAATATCTGACGGTTGTAATTCGTTTTGAAACGTACATTAATGTAAATATTATTTGTTGTATTTGTTTATTTACTTAAAAATGGTGTTCTGTTGTGAAGTTTGCGCTGATAATGTGTTTGTCAGAAGTTAAAAACAATAAGTATTCACGATTGTTTGATGTTAAGATTCAAGTTGTGTCTAAAGGAAAATGTGTAGATACCCGAATTACGAGAATTAACCCAAAATTCATCTCGTACTCGGTATTTCAAATGAATCTTTCTTCTGTTTGCATTGTCAGAAAATCGTGATTTGAACCTTGATTAATGTGGTGAGTTCTTGTATTTATAACTTTGGTTTTTACAGGCTTATTTTCAATGTTTTTTTTTCAAATATTCCGGTCAGACGCTCAAAATTGGGTACGGAACGAAAATTAAACTATTTTTTTTTTTGTAACGAAGCGACATCCTTCGTTCTTGTATTGACAGAATACCATTGAAATTCCTTATATTTAAGCTAGATGGCGTTGTCTCTCATTTGAGGGTCATCCTAAGTAGAGCGACGCTGTGATGTTGCGAGTTTTTTTTTTTTTGCTTGGCCTGCCCGCCTTCGGGAGCACTGCACGCCACTGGGTTTCGTTATATTATTTGTAGGTAGTTGTGTACGTAAAAATAACGATATTTGTGAGAAAAACTAAAAAAAAAAACTCTTGTAGACCGTACCTACTGATTATTTTGCCAATAGGCTGTCTAGGCTAATTAAGTACCTGAATTTGTACATTTATCACATTTATCATTAAAAAATATATATAATATAATACATATAGGGTGTAACAGGACCCTTCACGAAGCCGTCACCCAAAGTAACTTTACGTAAAAAATATTGCAGGGAAACGACTTTTTTTTGGGTGAAAAATCACGTTTTAGGGTATGACTGGATGTAACGGACTCGGTCGATTGAATAGTAAGGGGTTTGTGGAGGTGTTTAAAGTAAAAATCTTACTTTAGAAACAAGTAGGTATTTAAAAAAAAAAACTTGTGAAAAAGTTGGAAATTTGACCCGCAATATCTCCGTAACTAGAAGGTTCCCAGGTATGGTCTAGAACAAAAAAATATCACAATGACGGGGAGAACAAGTGCCTTTCGGCTTCGTTAAGGGTCTTGTTACACCCTTTATATTATTTTGTAATAATCCTAAACATTTCTGAGAAATCTTTTTTATGTGTTATTTTCGTTCTAAACCCGTAACTCATAGATATAATGATAATTAATAGTTACAAAGTAGTCTTAGATTACCTGCATAATAAGACATACGCTGACTAGGTATGTGTATTAATTGTATAAAATTGACCTCAGACCTCCGTCACTTGTAAAATACATGGTAGAAATGAACATTCACTTAAAAAAAAATCTCTCTCTTCCCGTTGACCTAGAATCATGCAATTTAGCAAGAAGTCTATTACAGCACATGTAAAGGAAAAATCAGAAAACCGTTAATATGTAGTTTCATAACAAAATTCCTACAAGTTTATACGGAACCTTCAGTGCGCGAGTCCGACTCGGACTTGGCTTACTTTATATTTCTAAATGGAGGAAAAATCTTTAACAAGCTGTAAGGGTTATCCTTTGTTTGTGATCATGTGAATGTCAGATTTAACCATATACGAATAGTTAGTCACTCTGCATAGGAGTTAATTTACTACCTACCCAATTCATTCGTACGTAATGGGCATCCGTCCATTAGTAATTTCTGGAATGTCCAACACTAGGTACCTAGCCTAGGTCCCCTAGGTAGGTGTCCTAGGTATCTATTGCGGGAATATCCTGGATGAGGCTGCACAAGAATGTGGAACAAGCCAGCCCCATCTTCGTCCTCTCTTTGGCTCTTCAGACCTATACCCAGCAGTGGGTGAAGGCAGGCTGTGGGTTTTGTTGATGATTACCTATCCATATCAGTCAATTACAAGCTGACCACTAAAATCAATGGAGAGGCTTTGATTGGCAATATGGGCATAGCGTATAGTGTCCCAAATTGGGTCGTAAGATGTATCTAGTGCGGAATTATGCTACACTATTGAAAAGCATTATTTCACATTAAATGATATCATATTTTTTTGTCATATCCTGCTTTGTCCCACTCGTGGGCAGAGGCTTATCTCCACTCCATTATCCGCATCTCCTTCATGTTGAAAGGCATTAAGCTATTTTGTACATTACTGAAAACGAACTAGAAATCGAAACTTATTCATATACATCTATACCTATGAGATATGTTCATAACACAAAAATAATTGTCTTTTGACGTAAACGTACGTATTAAGATATACCCGTTCAACATTAATTTGTCAAGATCAGTGCAGAGATAGGTGGCGTATTTAGTAATAATTTGAACCTACCTGTGATAGTCCTTAAACTGACAGACCCTTTGATATGAATCTACAATTGGAATTCAATTTAAATTTAATTAATAATAGTATAACGTGCCGAGAATTCCTTTAAGATAGTTACTTTCAATAAAACTTTATTTATAGCTTCATATTGTTATTAAGATCAAACATGTTCTTAATTGAGACTTTTATATGATGTTATAACATCATCGAGTTTATTTTTGACATTTGATATTTTTCAAGTTTTACTTACATCATCATATGCCCCAGCCATTTTCCAACTATGTGGGGGTCAGTTTCCAGTCTACCCACGCAGCTGAATACCAGTATTTTACATGGAGCGACTGCCTATCTGACCTCCACAACCCAATTAGTACTTGGTAATAAGTAAAACTGGTTGTCAGACTTTACGGCCACTTACTACCTTAACGGCTGTCAAAGATCTACAGATGACAGCCGGGACCAACGGCTTAACGTGCTTTCCGAGGCACAGAGGAAACTCGGTATGTAATGGGTGGTCACCCATCCACAGACCAACCTAGGCAAGAACAGCTTAACCTAAAGATCGACCCGAGCCGCTGTTATTATTTTGCCACGAGCTTTTTAACGCTCAACTTTTACTTACATAAGCATAGCATAATCAGCCTATAATGTTCCCACTGCTGGGACACACGGCCTCCTCTCTTTGCGAGGGAATGGGCTACAGTCACATGTCTTCATATATTTGGTTCTAGGTCATGCCGGTTTCCTCACGATGTTTTCCTTCACCGTTTTGAAAGCAGTGGTGATGAAATAAATTACATAAAGTAATGCGCCTGCCTGGGTTCGAACCCACGACTTACTATTCGTAATTCAGGGCGTCACCACTGGGCCACCGCTGCTCATCACTTTCGCTTTTACTTACATAATACTAAAAATAAAACTCAAGGTTCTCCAAAACCAAGGACGATGTATAAAAATTAAATCCCAAATGTATCGTCCGGACGAAAATATTCCACATTATACCAGTGATGGCCGGTTTCATTACATCAATTTAAACGACATGGGACCGAGTTAAAAGTATTTATATTAACATAATTGCATTTTATAGGCGCATACAATTGGTTGGCCAACGCTTTTTCACGAAACTTCTACAGTAATTGTATTTATATGGGGACATAATGTTGCCATTAAAATACTTATTTACAATAATAAACATTCATTTCGAATTTAAATATTATTGGGACATCGCTAAGTATGGTTTTCGAATGAGTTTTTTTTTTTTCATTATATTATTTTAAATGGAGCCAACTTTTTCCAACACCTCAAAGCTAAAAATAGTATATAATAGTAATCTTTAAAGGTTTTTTAAGGTTTAAGCACCAGGTTAGCCCGCGAAACTGAAGTTTTGTTGCGTTTTTTGCAATTGGCAGGTCAGTCAGGTAGTATTTTGATCAAAATATGATTTGCGACCGAAACAATTATGGCATAACAGAGTTATAATCATTAAATTTATTAATACAACCCTCTAAGTTCATTTAATCACATTGAATGACTTTTTCATGAAATTGTCATTTGAAGGGATTAAATGAAACAAGGTTGTATTAATGTGTGAATGTAACTATAAAAAACGTAAGATAATTTTAATTTCGAGGGCTACCCTGACGTTTTCACCTTAAGGTGGATGCGCAAGGGTAGCCCGCGAAATTTAAATTTTCTTACGTTTATTGCAATTTGTAGGTCAGTGTCAGGTTGTATGTTGATGAAAATATAAATCGCGCCAGTAACACGTATGGAGTTACAGAATTATAATCATTCAAATCATCAATACAGCTCTCCAAGTTCATATAATCACATTCAATAGCTATTTCATGAAAAAGTCACTTTTTGAGATTATATGAACTTGAAGAGCTGTATTGATGATTTGAATGATTATAATTCTGTAACTACATACGTATTACAGGCGCGACTCAATTTTCATCAACATATAACCTGAAACAGACCTGCAAATTGCAAAAAACGTAAGAAAATTTGAATTTCGCGGGCTACCCTTGCGCTTCCACCTTAACGATAACATAACCATCATATAATGTATATACATTTGAGTGCTCTATCGCTAGCCGAGTCTACGGTGGGGGATCAAACCCATTGTATGATATTTGAATAAAGAATCTTGTTAAAGATTTGAAGTCGAGGTATTTTTATCGTGGTGCAGCATGCCAATATAAGAATCTAAGAATTTTAAATTCGTTATTAAAATTTTATTGAGGGCCTTTTCTTGATCGCGATTCTTTCAAATTGTTATATTTTGAGATTTTTTTATTTTTTACGCTGATAAATTTGTTATATCTCTCTAAAAGTATAAATTTATTATTAAGTTATTAATTATTGTTATTTACTTTTGTTATTTTCATTCTTTTTTTTAAACTGTTAAATTTTTATATTGTTATGTTTTCTTTGGTATTATAAAACATCTTGGTACGATATGTTTTATGATACGTTTAAAATGTATTTACATTTTTAAGTACGCTTTAAAATGGGTAAATTCAAGGTGATAGGTACATTGGTAGGAAGCTAAGTAGTGGAAAAGCAACATTTGCCCTGCTAAAGCTAAAGCCTAATAAGGAGTAGTGGACCATTAGCTACTGTAGTATCCACTTGTAGCAGAGCTAATAGGTTGA
The DNA here is from genome assembly GCA_947578425.1 of Eugnorisma glareosa. Taxonomy (NCBI): domain Eukaryota; kingdom Metazoa; phylum Arthropoda; class Insecta; order Lepidoptera; family Noctuidae; genus Eugnorisma; species Eugnorisma glareosa. The sequence continues at coordinate 29,180,590 of OX387957.1, forward strand.
TAACCCAATTTACTAACTATATTATCACAGGTTCACCAACACCACCAAGCCCCAGTCCAGGGTACGCTTCACCTTCCAACTTCCCGCCATTCGTGGTGACTGACAGTTGACATTAGTGACAGCTACGTGACCACTTGTGTCTGTGAGAAAGTGTTACCATTTTTAAACTGTACCTACGGCCTGAAAAAACTACAATATTAATCATTCACGCATCCCTACACTTTTTGTACTGTAATTATTTTTCAACGACATATCGTACTATAAAGCAGTCTGTAATTATTGCTAATGACAGTAGTTTACAACGTAAATATGAATATTTTCAACTAAAAGTAACCAGACTATATGTACCAAGTACCTACTTCGATCGCAGATTAACATTGTTTACTTACCGTTGCTAGGCAACCGAGAGGTTTTATGACCACTTTCACGTAAACCATTAAATAATCGCAGTGATTTTACTAGTTCAAGTATACTTTGAGTCAGGATACTCTCAATATGGTGAAGAGATTTTCTGGAATTGTTTATGAATTGAGGTCCTTCGAGGTTCATTAACGGCTGAAAAGATAAGTTTTCTGTTACACCGTGCGTACATGCAAAAGTTTAAAGATAATAGTGATAAGACGTGGTTAGCAACAAAGCTCCTTTTTACCAAAAATGCATAACATATATTTTACTTTTGTTTGAGTAATGTACAAACATTTATAAGAATTTACGAAAAATATACAAATTGTGTATAGAGATTACAATACAATCGCTTGCGTGGTACACATAATATAATTATATAAAAAACTCCCAATAAAGATCACTAATCTTTCTTCTTATTAAAAAAAATACTACTACACGTTACCTGGCGGTAGTGGATCCTTGCATCACGTCTGCTGAACGAAGATTTGCTAGTGGCACTTGCGCGGACGAGACAGAGTAACACTCTCGTTGCATTCGACCCCTTAGATGTTTGTCACTTTCGTGGCGTTTTGTAGAAATAAACAACTATAAAGATGAAATTTCAATATTGGTTCTAGGTATCACTTCGGCACTTTCTATCTACGTAACTATTTAGATTTGAAAAAGGCTATTTTTCATCTAATAAGTTCCGAGAGTGAAAATCATGCTAAAGAATATTTACGACTCACAGCGTAAAATCTAGGGCAAACCCGATAAAATGCACGTGTAAAGCCATAAATACAAATACTCCTAAACACAATAAAGGCTAATAAAATGAGAAATTGTGGCTACACTAACAAGAAAACAACGGAGAAGCACACATGCCTCGAATTGCTTTAGAATTTTCTAATATAAACTACCTATTTTAGATCCTTGAATATAAAAACTTGAAACATGGCATTCCGAAAATCCAGAGGTGCTAAGTACTCACCCAACGAATCCGATTTAGTCACATGAAATAAGTTTAACCCTTGATTCGAAGCTCTTAGGTAAGTACTGCAGACTTCAATTGGCCCAGATTAAACTCGTAACACTTGGGTCCAATAGGTACCCAGATATAATTTACACCATACTCTTCTTCTCATTTCTTAGCAGAACCACGAACGGAGGAACTTGTTTTAAAAATTTAATCTCAACTCTCTATCGGTATAAATGTGGGGCGGCTCGTAAAATCGCGATATATACCTACTATTTAATGTACGTCATAAATTCTAGTACAATTTATTGGGAATATTGTAAAAGCATGTGAGACGTGAGCGCGGACTATTGATTTTCTGCCGTAACAATGCCTAAGTATATAAGTGCGGTATTTATATCGAATTAGTATTAGAAGTAAAGTCATTATGGTTACATAGTTCAGCATCAACTTTTCTAATTGTTATTCTGGAAACAAACAGTTCTACCCATAACCTCTGTCAGATATAAACACGACAACACGCAGAAAATTACAATTCCTACAGAACGTAGGAAATTGAACATATTTCAATAACATGATTTTGAAAGATCGGAAGTATGATTAAAATGACAAAGGTTCGACAGGGCCTCGGCACTCCAATTGGAGGGTTCAAACGAATTTAGACTCTAAGGTTGCCAAATTTAAAGTTATACTGCATAATGTTCGTGTGACAAACGTATTTATAACTTTAATAATGTGTCTGTCTCGCTTGCACACAGCGGTTTCCTATATCTCGCCGTCTGCGTACGTTACGCCCTTTATTACTTCCTTCGTGCTATTAGTTTAAACTTCTGCACATTCCAGTTCACAACGTTTGCTTATTTCTCTGTAATTCATGTGCTATTGTGAAACAGACAGTTTATGAAAGGCCCTAAATGCGCCACTAAAGTCCCTTATCACGAACAGAATAATCATACATACATAATTAACTCACTGTTGTCAACCTTTTGTTAAGTTAATGATAAGAGTGCCATAATTATGTAAGTTTTAGTAAGCTCTCTCTTGTTTCTACATTCATTTTAATTTTACAGCCCTCGTATCTACGTACATTATGTTCATTTCACTCGAGCAAGCTGAATCGTCTCACGTAATCTTTGTTTATTGTGAATGACAACCCTGTAATACTTGAATATATTATCCCTACTCACACAATACAACATACAACCTTTTAGCATTGATATTTCGTTTCACAAACCAGCCATTAACACATTCATACCTTCACGCTAGTGCCATGAAATTACTTCGGATAACGAAACGTGATTTCAATTTTCCTTACATTTATCATAAGGGAGGTGAGGGGAGGAGGGGGCAATTTGAACCACTTGACGCGGATTTGACGTGAAGTGCTTTCACGTCGCCGACTAAGCCAGTGGCTTACTGAATCACCCGTCATTTGCCTTTGATGAGGCCAAATTCACGTTATTGAAGATATTTGGAATGTCTGATTGTTCGGTCGTCATCTCAGGATGCGTTTCCATTCAGAATTTGTTTACCAATCGTTTGCGGCATTGTTGTTATGATAATGCCTCCCGCCATTTGGTTCATCTGATCTTTGTTTACTCAAATACATTTTTGTTTTGATTCCTTAATGAATTCGTGTTCACTTTACTTGAAAATTGGAAATTTTAATTAGAAGTTTAGCTTTGCATAGAGTTAGGAACAAATGTTACCTGAGCAAAGTTAGCGGCGTTAAAATAAAGTTTTATGATCTAACTTCCTGCGTGGAGAACAATACGCGAACAATGTATAACTGTGGCGATTGTTGCAGCACTCAGCTTTCGACTGTGCTATGTGCATACAAGTATATTAGTAAATATCCTGCCTATTTCATGCATCGGAATTGCAAAAACATTTTACATTTAATTAGTTCTTTTTGCGAAACTTTCACGTACTCTAAAATGGGTGTAACGAAATTGAACTCTTTTAATCTGGAAGAATTCGTCCATTACTGAACACTTTAACTTGGAAGTAAATAATATGCGCGTAAAGTATACTTTCCAACCACACAGCGCTTCTGTTGTCTCTACGTTAATTCAATTTAGGCCGGAGAGTTATGCCCTTAATAAGGCTTAGTGCACACACCTTTTTTCTTGTAGCTTAACTCATTTAAAACAAAACTTTGCTCAGAATTTAAATAAACGTAAACTGGCCGGCAGAGCAAAAGTAAGTTAATTTAACAAAAGTTATTTTTTTAAATAAAAGTTCTGTTGTAGTCAACGAGACTTCAAACAGTTTGGGCTAATGTATTTTTGAAATTCTAGCAATTTTAACTTTTTGTTTTACTAAAGAAAAACATACCATTAAGAGAATGTTATAAATATTCATGTAGTTGAATCACATATAACTACTTAAACTAAATAAGGAAAGTAGGTTTAGTTCTTCGTGTCTCTCTTAGGGATCCCTTTTCACTACGATTGTTTTAATACAGCACCTTTATGAAATTCAAATGAAGCTTTGTCTCCGTGAGCGTCCTTCGGCCGTTCCGTACCGTGTATATTTATTTATTTCCCAAACAAGAATCGCAATGCTAACTTCTATGAGTTATGGCCAAGTCTACGTATTTCGCAGGCTCGTTTGTATTGCAATATTGTCCGCCAAGTTTCCCAGGGCACCGGTTTTGCCGTGTCTCCCCTGTGCCCGCTGACCGTTTGTTTTGTTTTGTTTCATTTCGACACGACAATAGCCCGGCTTAGTTGACTGGATTTCCCAGTGTTAATTACCGATTCGTAACTCATTTTTTTTCCAGGTCCTGTTTGGAAAATCCAATGAATCATATCAGTTGAGCATTCGCTCCTTTACGGCGTTCGTGAGGGTTGTTATGGTGTTACTGCGGGTAAAAGGAAAACTTCATTAAAGCTTTATACGATTCGATCTATTCTCCGAAATAAAGGAGATTAGTTTGAAACAGGCGAGAACTCATCGGAGTAAAAGCGAGGAGGCTAAGATCATTACACGTGGAGCACGACTTGACGGAAAGAACAAAGAGGATCTTATAAATTACTTGTTTCGTTAAATGTATATTTATCCTAATTGACGTGTCAGTGATCGTAAGTAGAGTAAATATTAATACAGAGAATATCGCTTACATTAAGCAAATATAATTAACATGTATCCGTAGAGTAAGCAAATATTGATAATATAATAGTCTGGAGAGATTATTGACAAAGCCAATAAACAATAATGACTGCATACCTATAGGTACTAATCAATAAACTTTAATGGATCATCATTGTATTTAATGTGTTGTAATTAATGTAGTAGTTAGTTACTAACTTTATAACGATTAATAGTCACTGAGTTTAGAATAACTAGGTATAACTAATAGTAACATAACTTCGTGAAGAACAAACAAGTCTGCCACTAAAGTGTAATCATTTTGAGCAGACGTTGGAAAGATAATATATTGAATGAAAAAGCAAAGGATATTTAAAAAAACTACATATGTTAATACGAGTATTGACAAGATTGAATAGCCCTTCTACTTGCAATTTGGGACCTACGCAGAAGTTCCTAAGGGTTAGTTTAGATAAACACATAAAATACTATAAGCCTAATTTAAAATAGATTTTTAAACGTATTGAGAGAGATTTATTTATAAATCGTTGATTTTATCACAGACAACTTAAATCACTGAAATTATGCTGAAAATATAAGCGTTACTATTATTTTATGGAAAGGTGCCAAATCGGAACGAATATGGGTATTTCTTTACTTAGATATAATTATATTCTATTTCTATTGTAATATTTCAATAAAAATCATCTACTTTTTGTTGTTCTCTCCTCGTAACGTAAAAAAAATACCTCAATCTGTATTTAGCAGAACACCAAACGAACTGTTAAATTTTTAACCAACATAAGAGAGCCATTCCTAAAAATATACTAGCTTACTTACAAACTAAGATGTCGCCGCCTGAGCCAGCCCTTAGCAGGCGAGGGGAGGCAAACACCTTTACGAGCTAGCCACGTGCGAGCCCGCACTCATTTTTGATAAAATTGTGTAAAGCTCCGACTCCACAACAACCAACAACAACTAGCTAAGGTACGCATGTGTACTTAGCTCATCGCACGCTCAATATTCCACTGAGACTCACGGACACACTCCAGTCCCATAACAGCAGCTCGGGTCGACCTTCAGGTTAAGCCATACTTACCTAGGTTGTTCCGAGGATGGGTGAACACCCATTAGATACCAAATTTCTTCCGTGCCTTAGAAAACACGTTAAGCCGTTGGTCCCGGCTGTCATTTGAAGATCTTTGACTCGAGTGGCTCGAAAGTCTGAAAACCAGTCTTACCAAAGGGTATCATATTACCCAATACTAATTGAGTTGTGGAGGTCAGATAGGCAGTCGCTCGATGTTCTTCTTTCTTTATCGTGTGCTTAGGGCCTAACCTTTATTTTTTAGGTCGCTCCATGTAAAATAATGGTATTCAGCAGCTGGTTAGACTAAAAGCCGACCCCAACATGGTTGGAAAAGGCTAGGCAGATGATAACCCACCCTATTTTTACATGAATAAAGATCACAGTATTTTGAAAGACTTTTCAGTGACCAGCAACCTTACTGCTGCGAAAATAAAAATCACTGTGATTGTGATAGTGACCTAAGGTCAGAGGTACAATAACTGTAAAAAGACTGTAGCTAACTTAGCAATCTTCTATGTGTACAGCCTACGGACAGTCACGAGCAATGCCATGTATACACTAAGCAACTTTTGAAAGTGTTTTTCTCACAGTTTGTTGATGCACTTTCATGAGGTTATAAAGAAAGTATTTTGGAACCCACGCTTTTAAGAAATAGGTCTTATCTCGAAGTTGTAATCGATATTTCACAAGAAAATCACTTTTGAATTTTGCTCAGTGTAGGTATACACATTACATACATATACAGTTTACGCACAAACTCTTATACGCACCATGTATATTCGTGTAAATCGTATCAACAAATATAAGATGGTGACATTAATTCCGATTAAAGCCACGCGCCGAAAGACTGCAGCACTGTAGCAGTGGACGGTCGACTTTACACTTCTGTCCGTGCACGGCTGTCCTGTATTACAACTCAACTCGCTTGCGGTAATATTGGGCATGATGCTTTAGATTTTATGTCGCTGCCCTAGGAACGGATGGTTCTATTTTCTCAGACGACTTAAGGGCTTCCAACTTACGCTCGGACGGATTTTCTGAGTTTTCTTGCGGGAATTAAATGTTTACTAAATAACCGACTACTGTATCGTTAGATTTGTGTAGTCATCCATCGTACATAATGTGTATTTTTTCCTTAAAACATCTCTTGTTTAGACATCAATATCTTTGCTACCTTTATTATTTATTTATGGCTTTAATATCTGACACAGTGCTTTATATTGAATTCTTTTTCACACTAACTTAAGTAATTTACTCTTTGTTACAGGTAATTACTCATCTGTCGAGATGTACTGCGGCAGTGACTGGTGTGTTAGAGATGCTCAACCACAAGATACAACTACAACTGCCTTGTTGCGCAAGCGACTGCTGAGCATGAGGTCTTGGGTAGGGTTCCCAAGTCGGGCAAAGTGTTATTAGGTTTGTCATCACGAATTTCTCAGTAGCAGCCTCGTGGATTTGTGCCCTGTTGACGGCGAGCGAACAGAAGGGGCGATGACATATCACCCCTTCTTACATGGGGCCTAAACGTATCTGGCGAAATGTGGGTTTTGCTATTAGGTACACCTCGGCTTAACCCTTCGGGAATTACAGGCGTGATGTAGCACTACAAAATGTTCTTCTTCCCAAGTTCGTAATTACCATGCTTGTACAAGCCTACCACCCATAATATCTTAGGACCGCTACAGGCAAGACCATACTACTAAATTCTACGTTAAATGCTCACTCCTTCTACAAGGATGAGAACAACTAAAATATCAACACAGTCCATCGCTCAAGTCCATATATAAAGGAGGCTTCACCAAATTCGTTCGCTATTGCACTACTCCATTGGTATATTAAAAAAACCAGAGCTTTAATATTGATAGTTTGTTGAAAACGGCGCGTTCCAGCTCGGCGAAACTATAACTTTACTAAATCATTTAAAAAGTAAGTACTTACTGCTCGCTCCGCTCCGCGCTCAGGCGGATTTCTGAATAGTTACACCAATTGTTAAAAGTTTCAGCTTAACTGCCATTTCTCATCGCTCCGGAGATGAAATTTGGACAACCCTCGCAATGTTACAAGTTGACTATTATTATTATTTAGTGTGAACGATCCGGTTGTTATAGTTATTATAGTCTTTGGATTATTGATGTTATTGCACTATTCGCCTTAGAATGTTTCTTAGGGAAGGAACTGGCTGTTTCCTTTATTTGGTGTTAAGTTGTGTGTGTTTTTTAAATGAATTAGTTTAGTAGGGATTATTAGATTTTTATGGTAGAAAGGTCAAATCGTTTCCAATTCCCAAAACTGCTGCAGAATTTACTCAGCATTAAATGAATCATCTACACTTATATTATAAAGAGGAAAGATTTGTATTTTTGTGTGTATGTTTGTAATGAATAAACTCAAAAACTCCTGAGCCGATTTCAAAAATTCTTTCACCACTAGAAAGCTACATTCACCCTGAGTAATATAGGTATAGACCCGTGCGAATCCGGCACGGGCCGCTAGTTAGAAATAAATCTATTTACCGTACAATAAAGTCGCAGCATATATAAGCGGGTAACAAAAACTCCTTCAAAATAACACGAGTACGGTAATTCTGCTTACCCTCATTTATCACTCCATTTCATGTGTGCCTTCATTAAAATTACTTTTCATCTATTTCAAGGGTTATTTCTAATTCAATATAACTCCTGAAAGATCACAGAAGTATTTGATTAAGTATTAACAATTAAATAAAATTTCCGACTGGAATTAATTGGAGAAAATCTTATTTACACTAGAGCAGAGTGGAATGAGGCTCGTGAGGCCATCAAAGAGGATTCATTATAAACATTAGCTAGGTATAGATCTTCATCTGCCTAGCTTTTTCTCAACTATATTGGAGTCGGCTTTTAGTCTGCCGGATGCAGCTGTACCACATACCAGGGGCCTTAGTCTGCTATTGCAATAGTGTCAGAATGGTCTATCATTGATTTAATAAGGCCCCGCGCAGAAGAATTACCCTTTGTACGCACGTCAAACGAGTTTCGAACGCGCTTCAATACGCCGTGGGCTTGGGGCCTTATTAAATCAATGATAGACCATTCTGACACTATTGCAATAGCAGACTAAGGCCCCTGTATTATTACAATATGGAGCGACTGCTTATCTGACCTCCTCAACCCAGGTAGTAAGTACTAGATAATACGATACCCCTTGGTACAAGACTGGTTGTCAGAGTTTCGGGCCATTGACTACCTGTTACGACTGTCAAAGATCTACAAATGACAACCGTGATCAACGGCATAACATGCTTTTTGAGGCACGGAGGAAATTAGGTATTTAATGAGTGGTCACCCATCCACGGACCAACTTAAGCAATCGCGGCTTAACCTATAGATCGACATCAATCCTCATTTCTATCGACAAACACACGTTTATAAATCCTAACCTCACTTAGTAGGTTCCGGTACCCTGTAGCCAAACACACTGTAGATGTAGTTTCGTATTAATATGTTTACATTTTCTATCTTTCGGGACACAAAAATATATATTGTAACAGTTGGTCGTTTGTACACTAAAATAAATTCATGTTAGCGATCTAGGAGAGCAAAATTTCATAATTAATGCACTCTTGCTGACGGCTAAGAGCCCGAAAATACATTACTTTGTTATTACTGTTCGCTCTGTTTGTAGTCTGAACAGCTATTCCAAACACAATGAGTTTTCAGTTTTCAAGTATAATATTAGCACTACAGTTATTTATAATAATTGTTATATTTGTTTTCCCGTTATTTAACGTTTAGAAACATTGACTGTGCACATAAATAAATTGGTACTCGCAACTTGTTTGAATAAAGAACTGTATAAAGGTACGTCAAGACTGACGCGAACGCACTCTCAAACTCACATTATATTCAGTGAATGGCTCGTGAGTGTACCCCGGGCTACTTACACACCCGTTCCTCTATGTTTCAACACAAAGGCAACCTTATTCAATAAAATTCTATCCCCCACTGGGAATAGTTCAATAAAATGCCCTCACAAAAGGTGTTATAATGAAACTATCTTACAAACAAAACGTGGGGGTTACTTTATTATGAAAAGATCTTTTTATTTTCCGTAGCGCACTTTGTGTGAGCCCTGCCAGATCTTTGAATAAACTTTCTATGTCTTCCCGTGGGTGTTGTGACTTAGGGAAAAATCTCAGGTAGATAAGTAGTATTATCCTACGTTCTTATGACAAATACCCCTACTATGATGTAGTCGGGTAGGGAAGGCTCACGTTCAGAACATTTTGGGCTATTATGATTGATGATCGCCACGATTAGGATGACGTAATGAAGATGGTACTCAAGCGATATGGTACTCATACTTCTTCTTACTTGTCAACTAGCTTATGTAATATAAACATGATCGTTCGCTGGTATTACTTGAATCTACAACAGCGGTTGGGTTTCATGGATGATATATTGCACTAATATTGACAACTTGATGGTCGAGCGCTCACGAGTAATTCATCTATGTAATATATACCCAACGTTTCAGCAAAGTGATTTCATTTAGACTGATTTGGCTTTTAAAGTGGCATACAAGCCTGTACAGAATTTGATTTCGATTCGACTCGTCCACTTAATACACGCATCGCTTATTCCGGTAAAGTCAAATACTTCGTTCAGTCAAATGGGGCGTGCATTACGGCTCACTCATGGTGCACAACAATGCGTAGTCTTCGGAATTCTCCGGGTCCGTACGGCTCGTACACGCATGACCAGGCCCAAATGCCCAGGCATGTCTGCATTATCCATCTCCGAGCGAGCCCGACTATGGAAAGTGTATGAAATCAACCGAGTGATGCAGATAACCCTCTGCACATTCAATACGAACAGACACATCGCTAGAGAATAAATTATATAAAAACTACGTGAATAAGTTCACCCGCTCCGTTCTTTTTCCAACATGAACATCGTGACATTAACAGCTTCCCAACTCGAGCTAAGAGGGGAAAGTCGAAACATAAGGTGTCAAATGTTGCGTTATAATGCCCATTACATTAAGCGCTAAGTCATTCCACAGCAGCAGTTTGATGTTGTCACGATACGCGACATTATACGCGCAATGTTCCGTATCTAAGGCGAGAATCTATATCAACTTAATGCAACGGAATATCGGTCACGTTTAAACTAAATGTTGCTTTAACTTGACTGTTTGTAGTTAGTGTTAAGCCGTCTCGCTCTCTCCGGATGGAACGACCCGGACCCCTTGCAAATTGAAATCGCAAAGGGTTCACGCTGTACGCCGTACGCCGTCCCGTCAATAAACATTGAACGGAGCGAAACGTATCATTGTTCTCTGTATATTTTAATTATTAGACACGGCCCAGGGGTCTGCCCCTCGGGTGCGAAGGGCCTTTAATGGTAGCTATCTTTCGTTCTCTGAAGAAGTACGTGGGCTGGTTCCTTTTACCTTTGTTGTTTTATGTTTGGCGCGTTTAATAATTAAATATGTTTTGCAACTATGATTTTCATTACGTTAATGGAGTCGGAAAATTGGTAGCATATTATTAAATAATATGTTTATTTTCTCAGAATTGAGCAGAATAAAACTATCTCATTACAATATTCGTATTCTTTTGTAGACCTTTCTCAATTAGGTTACGGACTAAGTGACCAAAAATAGATCTTATGCGCTGACCACTAAGATCGGTGAGCTTTAGAGGAGCGCGAGGGTGGTTGCTTGAGGCCCAAACTTTTATAATTAACTGGTTTTAATACGGTTCACTTGTATATTCTGTGAAAAACTGATAATCTGCTACACATACCACCGTGCCGTTTATTGTTGTAGCGAAAAAAATGAAAAATAAACAAGAATGGGGAATGTTAGGGGATTAATGTTAGTAAAGTCGGCTGACGACATCGTAGGCATGTGCTCAACACAACAATTTGCAAGCGATTCGCTCCAACGATTATTGTTTTAAATCTGGCTTACAGTTTAGGTATGTTTTTGAGAGTTGTTTTTTGTAGAATAGCCTGAAAATGGTTATTTTTGTAATAAGTGCTATAATAGAGTCTTGGAAATAAAATAAAATTTTGGACGTTATTGACACGTAAAATGTGCCTACAAATTACCATCTTGAATTAATTGGACTCAGAAGGTAGTAGTAAGTTTTTATTTATCATTGTGCAACAAAGTCACCCTTTACGGGACCCGCAAGATGGAAGGTACTAACCTATTCTTGGCTGGAGATCACACGCCTATAATGTAACAATAAAATGGCGTGAGTGCGTCATACATGACATAGATTATAATTATAAACATTGCTTATGACTCAAGCACCGTTTTACTGCCGTCCAAGTTAATAACATTGTTAATAAAACGCGTGCACTGTAGTTCAGAATTACTCATTCATCGTATAAATTACACTGCTTTTCGTTGCAACTACGCAGTCACGCAATCACCTTCTTTTCTTGCAACTGAAAGCACCGCATTTATCATTAAAGCTTAGCTTTTACCGCAAATGTAAATTAAATGGTTGTGTCCCCTCCCTAAAGCACAAATGGTTTAAATTAAAATCTCTACTAAATTAAAGTAAAGTACGCAAAAGGATACTTTTGTTTTTTAAGTAATATTATATATTTTACTTGCAAAAGCTCATTGAATCTGCGAAAGATGCATGAGAAATATCAGAAGTAATTAATTTGTTTGAAGGTTTCTAAACGATTTTTTTACTCTTACATGAACCCTCTCAGCCACCAACCAACATCCAACCATGCTGCGAAAGCTGCATGAGAAATATCAGAAGTAATTACGTTTTTTGAAGGTTTCCAAACGTTTTTGTTACTCTTATATGAACCCTCTCAGTCACCAACCAACGTCCAACCATCCAACCATTTTGTTTTTGTTTGTTATTTGTCCTGTGCGGTCTAATAAATATTTTTTCTGTCTTTAGTTTCAATAAATATTAAATAAAGCCATGCCACTATCAGCTATCACTATTTGCCTACTTTGACCATTTAAAATTTCCAAAATAAAATCTAAATAATCAGCAAAGAATACCTAGATACTAAGTAGTATTTCTGAGCATTAAGAGACTATCTACATAAGAATCTGTACTTGCAGCATATGATGTAATGTTGCAGAAATTCCTTACAAGACAATAACAGTAAAGTTAGTTTACAACTGGCCCCACAGTTTCATCTCGATAACAAAATTTGTGTCAAAGACGACCATCGGGGGCGTAGAAGCTCAATTACGGAGGGAAATTGTTCCTAGTCTTACATAGCTAGGCCCAGTATTGGGAGAAGGCAGGAGGCTCTGGAGCAAATGTAGCGAATGCCCGCACTTCTAATTGCAACGCTTGGACGACATATAAAAACCAGTCATGTCACCAATACCACCGGTAGGTCCAAACAAGTATTATGACATTAGTCATGAAAAGAAATTTAACATTTTCAGATGACATGCTAAAAATTTATGAGATCGCGTCGCTCCCTCTTGCATCAAACATACTATCGGCCCGTCCCGTCGTACGGATGGATTTTTTAATTTTTTTAATTTATTTTAGCCTATGTTACATAAATAAAGTAACATTCTAACGGTGAAAGAATTTTTGAAATCGGTCCCGTAGCTTTAGAGTTTATTCGATACAACCATACAAATCTTTACTCTTTATAATATTAGTTTAGACACAATAATTTATTATGCATCATGAAATCTTTTCTGTAAAGATCGATCTATCGACATCTATTTAAATGTCATTGGTCAAGAGGAAACCTGAACTACCCAGGAGATAATCTAAAATCAGTTTTAGTTTTACATACACATTATAGTACAGCAAAAACTAAAGCCTACGTGTCCCCCACATATGAAATTTTTATTTACTTATGGAATGCAAACTGTAGGTACCTATGTATAATGTTGTGGAATAGTCTACTAAAATGCACATTATTAAATTGAAATACTATCAAAATGTTAAAGCCCCATAACACACATTCCAAATTACCAACTAATAATCAATTGTGATCAATTATTATTAGTTAAACAGTCATATTTTGATTACTGAGGTATTAAAATAACGCAATCAGTTACAGAGCTAATGCCAACTCGTCATTTATAATTAATTAGCCATTTATAAATTGTTATAGATGATTTTGATTTCAAATTTTTGATGCCTCATTATTTATTTAAAGCTTTTAATATCGTAATATTGGTGGTGGTGTGTTTTATCCGGCTTAGAAATAAATAACTTCGGAAAATGTAGTTCGTTTGAAATTTAGGCAGATTTGGAATTATAAGGTAGCATCAGCATAAAATAAATGTTTTAACTATCTACGAGTACGATGATGAAAATAATTCTATACAGTAATAAGTGACTTTTTTTTATTTTCAATCATTATTCAATTACATCTGTTATCTGTATATTTTGCAGTTATATTATATTTTTACCAAAAAAATACATTAAAATAAATCTGCTTTTATCAAAAGCCGCTTGAATTCACTTCACGAACGCATTCAAACCGGTTCAAAATGAATATGATATTTTGGCGTTACACATAAAGAAGTGCTATCAAATGGAGTGTTAAAAACTCCATCATTCCTGTCTCCTATTTTTATTTTTCTATTTACATAGCTCTGTGTGTGAATGGTTCATACATGAAAGGTTTCTTTATGTTTGTACGCTAACCTTTACCTCGGTTATTCATCAACGAATATTTGTTATTTTGATTTTCCAATTGGTTGTTTTTTAAAATGGTTACATTCGTGTGAAAATATTTTCCACGCTCGAGTGATGTAATGGTCATTAAAACGGTTTTTTACTTTAATATTCGAATTTAAATTCGTTACAATACAGTTTGCACATTGGAACTAAATGGAACGAGGGTTTTTTGGAGCGCAACACATATGTAGGTCAAATAGTCCTGTAAGAATTGAAATTTACAAATTTATTCTTGAATATTTGCAAATTGAAACTAGTTCCTCCTTACTCGACGCCATTTAAACGAATAGAATATTATGATATATGGTTTACCTATCCTTTAATTGGAAGTAGCACCAAGCAAAGCATTCCGTTACCGTCATGTCTACATTGTCAGGATCCTGTAAACACACTGATTGGCTCCGACAGATCTTCTTCAGTCGTCTGCAAAAGCTGTTTGTTGGTCTGACTTATGTGTAGGAACCGATTGTACAAACAAATCGATTAGGCGGCGACCGCACAATGCGACGCCGCCGCCGTGCGGCGCTGTCAGCACTAATTGTCTAAGACAAGGCAACTGATTCGTGTCTAATTTCTCATTATGATTCGGTGTATTTCAAGGTATGTTAGGTAAATAGTTTCCATTTTCTTCACTATTTTTTGGACGTTTGGAAACTTTTTCTCTATCTTATACAAATAAGACACTATCAGCTGAATACAGTAGTCAGAAAAGGATCAGGTAAACTTTTAACGTTTTACTTCTACATGAATAATATCACGACTGTAATCCCTAAAGGGTCAGACGGAGATGTACCTATATTATAGCGCCACATATTGCCAGTTACGTTCAAATCCCATGTTATAGGAGACAAGCATATTGCCATCAACAGAGTACATTTATTATATTGGGTGGCTACTGAGTACACAGTACAGTACAGTTACACTGAGTACAGTAATACTCAATAATAGTGCTTGCCTGGTGGCTAGTGGTCTACTGGTGTAGACCAACGAGCAGAATACACAACACTGATATCATTTGTACCTACAAGCGTACAAAAATACAGTCCACAAACTGTAAATACAGTATTTATAGATAAATTACTCTTCAATTTAACCCGTCAATTGGGAAAGAGATTATGCTAATGATGTCTGCGTTAAACTCTATACTTAATGTGATTAATCGCCGATGTAGTTACAGCCTTATATTGTATACTAGCTAGGTTGTCAAATTCTTAATTACCGTGAGCGAAGCCGTAGGCAAAAGGCTTCGCTCGCGTTCTTTAAGAATTTGACAACCTATTGATGTGAAATATCCTTAAGACCTATTCTCATACCTACCACATACACATTAAAAAAATCATAAAAATTGGTCGAGCCGTTTCGGAGGCGTGCGACCTCAAACACCGTGACACAAGGTTTTTATATATAAGAAAGAAGTTGAACTACGAGCACGACTATCAAATAACTTTGGTTTAAAGCTGTAATTAGTTGATTATAATTATGTTAAAATGTTACGTTATGTGTGAGGCTAAAGTATCTCTTTTCACTAGCATGGA
This sequence comes from Eugnorisma glareosa, assembly GCA_947578425.1. Classification (NCBI taxonomy): domain Eukaryota; kingdom Metazoa; phylum Arthropoda; class Insecta; order Lepidoptera; family Noctuidae; genus Eugnorisma; species Eugnorisma glareosa. The sequence continues at coordinate 29,196,354 of OX387957.1, forward strand.
AGAGTTACCTGCATCAACCATGATGTATGAATAGCATAGAGGAAATTTCCAGTTTTTTTGTTTGAATATAAATGTTGATAGATGGAGAGGGAGACAGAAGAAAAGATGGATGAATTATGTGAGGAATGATATAAGAGAAAATGATAGCGTTACGATTGACAAAGGAGAATGTAAGAAAAAAACGAGTTGCGTCGACCGCAAGTGAGTAATATGGTACAAGAGCTGGAAGATCATAATTTGGACGTTTTTTTATCAACACAGTATAAAATTAAATGATTACCTACCATTATAATACAATTTATGACGTACAAACGCGATTTGATTGATCGTATACATTTCAATGTTCGCGACGATCGCTATCTATTTAGACAGCTTAAGCATTACCATATCTTTAAATAAACGCTTTCTGAGATACTGAGTAAATTATTATGAAAAAATCACGTGCACGTGTCATAAGGTACAGACGCGCACAAACGAACGTCCCGCAATCCGGTCTCAAAGTTTGAACCCGTCTTGTACATTCGTAAACAAAAGTTGCCAACGCTAATTATATTAAAAACCCAGCCCTGGGATGACGTGATATTCCAGGACAAGGGTGCGCATTAATCATTCTCAAGCAACGTTATCTCATGTACAGAACCCGACGCAACTTGTACCTTCTGTCAAAGTATACACGCTCCTGTTTTTGTGTGATGTAAAATGTACTTTCATGTTTAAAGATATTCGCGTATTTACTTCAGGCAAGATAAAGAGTATAAGAGTATTGTTTACTTTATTACTTTTAATAAAAATCTTGCAGGCATATAAAAAAGATGTACTAGTAGTTTACCACAGTTACAAAATGTGATACGAAATACGAATGATACACGTATTAAACTTTTCTATGCCTGAAAGCAATATCAAATAAATTGAGCCATTTCAGTTAGTAATCTTCCACTTAATTTCCATAACTGCTTTTATTAAAATTGTATGCGAGTACATTGCACCCATTGCGATGACTGTATGAACAGTGTACCTATGCATGTTATTTCAATAACAGCGCAAAAGGTCAACAAACGGAAAAACCAAATTCGTGATTGTTCGTAGTATATTATCGCAGTATACTCAAGTACGTGCCTATAATTAAGTGTTATTACCCCAAACTTAATAAGTGAAGTAGGTGCTTGGGAGTCGTTTTTCGATACGCGATGAGGGCCCCTAAAATATATTCCGTGTTAGGAGAAAATAAAAAAAAGTGACGTGACACTTTTTGCCGGGTTTAACGATCATTCCGCGGTTGTCGTTAAATCAAGGGGGTTTTCGTGCCATGAATATGCAAATATAACATTCGTGCTGACGATTAATGCCGATTTCCCGTCATGGATAAAGCCTTCGATGGCATTTTACGCAACCTGTTGACGCGTACTCCTGGCTAGGTTGTTCGTTACTTGTTTGTCATTAAAACAGATTAAATGACGGGTTGACTGTTATAGGTGACGTAACTATTTTTCGTTGCATTGAAATGAATTCAATACTTTGTCTCTTTTCAAAGGCTTTGTTGTTTTTTAACGGGTTGGTTTTCATGCGTCATGAAATGATTTCAATCTTGATTTCAAATCTAATATAAAGCATTTTAGGCTCGAACAATATATAGCACCAGAAAGAAAATCTTAGTAGGCAAATGAAAAACTGTATTATTCAAACTTTCAACGACATTGCTACGACGCGTATATTTTGCTACGAGCAAAGCTACGGCGTAGCATGCGTAGCGCTACGATCACGTATCTTACAAACCGCATGAGAAGTTAATAAACACTATATTAAAATATCTCCTCCTGATTCTCTGATCTTGATTTTCATACCCTGAAAGCTCCTACATATTCTAGTAGCATCACAACCTTACCCAGACTATCAGGAATTTTGGATTGGAAATCCTGATCCGATTTCCGGGAAGGTGAAAATATTGTTAGTTCATCTTGTCTCACTACAGAAATTTCTTCTGATTTTGACCTTTGAACTTATTTGTTTTTCGGGCGTTAGCAGTGGAGTACTAATAAATTGCATATTATTGAACACGGACCTAATAAGATTATACGGATCTAACTGGATCTGACGTATTGTAATTTACTACCAGTATTACTAGTTGCAATCTCAGCACTACTACAACGTGGTTTCGAACCCATTTAAACTCATTGCTTTGTGTAATTTATATCTTAACCAATGCTCTTAGTATATTGAATTAAAACATCGTGACGAAACAATGTCTTAGCGCTCGGCCCGCGTAGTGGATTACATCCTAACTAGCACGTAGTGGAAACCTATGTAGTTCCAATAGCATAACATCAAACCTGTAATACCCAAAGAGGTGGGCAGAGGTGTACCTAAATAGTACTTTCACCCATATTTCGCAAGTTATGATAAATGATGTTTATTTTGTAAATAGGTTTTTAAAAACACTTTTACACGTCTCTTTTTTTTTAACTAGATGGGGCCGGTGTTTCGTACCTGACTACTCTGAGAAGAAACAGCCGAAACAAACTCAGAGGTCATAGTCTCTTTTAAAGTCCAGACATAATCTTGTTTAACTCATATGTTTTGTTATGTTTAAGTCCCGTGTAAAAGGGGGTCTATTGCAATCAATTAGTCTCAAATTCCAGACCACACGGCTGATACTCAGAAATCCTGGTGGGGAAAACCCATTAACACTTTGATCGACCTGGGAATCGAATCCAGGACCTCATGCTTAGCTGTCGCGTTTGCGACCAATAGACCAACGAGCTAGTTGCAATGTATTTACTATAACTAGTTGGTTGTCGCTATAATTTCACGTACCATAAACTTGGAATGGCTCTGAGCACAACAGGAGCAATAATAATCAAATAAGGTATGATTACTTAGTTCAGTAACCACACAAATATGTGCAGACAGTGTATTATATGTGTTAAGTTGAACGCACTCCTTCCGAGGCAGCAGAGACTAACACGCAAAATCTATCGGGCCAATAAATCCTTGTTTTTATGTACTTGCAATAGATGGTACTACGCGAAAAATCGTAATCTACTCGCTTAAACCAACTGATTGGTCCCGTATCGAGATAAACTTGGCAATTATATCGATTTGCTTTAATGTGTCACAAATCTATACGAATATTTATTATAAAGAGGTGAAATTTGTTGTAAGTTTGTATGTAGGGGGTAATCTCTGGATCGACTGAACCGATTTTGAAAATTCTTTCACTAATAGAAAGCTACATTATTTACAATGTGCCCGTTGGATGATTTACAACAAAAACGCGAGCGAAACCGCGGGCAACAGCAATAGTGAAATGGTTAATGGATAAAGTAAGGAATTACTATATTAGAGATAGTTTGAAAGTGACGTCAGTTACAGAAAAATTGCAAGGATGTCGTCTATCTTGGTATGGACATGTAATGAGAGTTGAAACAAATTTGCTATTAAAAAAAATATGGATATGAATGTTGATGGATGGGGAAAGAGACGAAGGCCAAAGAAAAGTTGGATGAATTGTGTGAGAAATGATATGAAAGAGTGAGGAGTAAGTGATGCCGTGACGTCAGACAGGGGAGAATGGAATAAGACAACGTGTTGCGCCGACCCCGAGTAGAATGGGACAATGGCAGGAAGACGATGATGATGCTCAAGGCGTCACATATGTAAGCAAGGGATCACAGTCCTTCTATGTCATTTCGTTTGATATTTGTCTATACTATTCTAAATTTCTTTGACTGCCTCCTTGGTCGAGTGGTCGTAAGCGCGACTTCTGAGCATGAGATCCTGGGTTCGAGTCCCGGGTGTGGCAGAGTTATTGGGTTTTCGCATCAGGAATTTCTCTGTAGCAGCCTTGGAGTCTGGATCTGTGCCCGGTTGATGGCGGTTGATAGGCTCGTCCGCTATTACATGGGACTTTAACATAACTGGCGAAATGTTGGTGTACTATTAGGCACGCCTCTGCCTAGCCCTTCGGGGACTACAGGCGTGATGTTATAATATCTCTTTGCTTCCAACATTATCAGTACTACAGCAAATTTTCACGTACAATGGTCCAATTTAGGGACTAAGTATAATATAATAATATAATATAATAAGTGTTTATTTCTCACCACAAGCCAAAAAATACAAACAATATTTACACATAAGCAGTAGCCAACGATTTTTGGTTGTGGATCGCTGGTGCCTGTGGTAGGTAGTAACACCTGTAATACAGGTCACCAGGTCCCCACCTGTTTAAAGTTACACATTTGATAGCTTACATCTGGTATCACAGCAAATAACAAAAGTTTCAAACAATTAGTGAGTTTATAAAAATAGAGACACACTCTCTGTATTTGAGTAATATAAGTAAAACAATTAAAAGGTTAAAGTACGTTGAGTGGTTTTTATGAATGTAATTTTGTGTGTGCGTGTGTGTATATATGTGTGTGTGTGTGTGTGTGTGTGTATGTGTTTTGGAGAGACTGTAAGTGGATGAGTCTGATTAGACTAATACGTTAAAGAGAGCTTCTGTGGCAGTATATGTTTGGCTTTGTAGCCAGGCGTGTAAAGCGATTTTACAATTATGTTTGTTCATTTGTTCACTAAGTAAGGAAACCAAACCCTTTACAGAGAAAATAGAGCAAATTTTAATTAATTAATTACTGATCATTTTAATATTATCAACCCATAAACTTTATCTAGTATATAAGCAGAGCCAACACATTACATTGGTTAACAGAAGAATTCAACGTCTCCGTGTTTCCGTAACAGCGATGAAGGGTTTATATATGCCAACCTCCAAACCGCGTATGTTACGTCACTTCCGAATTAAATATACATGTAATCTCTTCTCTTTGATATTTCAGAGCCAAGAAAGCTTGCAAAATGAATGTCGGTTGTTTGTGCAGCTTGATGTTAGAAGGGTCGGGAGGTTTCTTTCATAAATATAGCATAAGAGCTGTGATAGGGTACTGCCATACTCTAGGTGAGGTGTGGTTGAGGATACAATACACTGTGTAAAAATCCATGAGTGCTATAATTGCTCGTAGCTAAACGATCAGAGATTTTATTCTATCTATGATTAAACCGTCGGTAAGCAATAAATATTCCCAATGCACGTGGAAAGAAATATAATATCAAAGAATAGCTGTTGCCCGCGGCTTCGCTCGCGGTTTTGGTAGGAAATTATCCCACGGGCACGTTGTAAATATAGTCTATAGCACTCGGGGATAATGTAGCTTACTATTAGTAAAAGAATTTTCAAAATCGGTTCAGTAGATCCGTAGATTACCCCCTACAACCAAACAAACTCACGAACTTTACTTCTTTATAATATTATAGTGTAGTTACAACATGCCTTTGACAATTTTCAGCACAGCTCTTAGCAACCCCTATTGCTCCTCCATCTCAATAAGATTCACAGACTGAACGCAATTCATATTTAATAGCACGTGATAACATCTGCCTTTGAAAGTGCACCAGACTTTTCAAATACCCACCATACTTAGATATCATCGACTCAAAGAAAAATACAACTATGAAACGCGATATATTTATAACCCACTCACTTTTATTGCTGTAAAGCATGCACGCCACTGTAATACATTTCAAATTCAAGGAAACAAGTATGTGACCTGAGAATTTTTGCAAGTTTGTTGAGTTAGTAATATTTATTTTGCTACGTGCCGCAAACAAATCCTCCGTCCTTAACGTGACGAAATACTTATAGTCGGAAACGGGCAGCTAGCAGCATGCAGCTGTCTGTACCAATATCACGCTTTATTAGTTCCAAGCGATCAAGAATTTTACTGTTACACCTCTGCATAAAACGTCGGAATCAGATTGCAAAAGCTCTTTAATTAAATTGAATTCTTTCTTTTATGTTCCCGAATAACACTACACATAATAGCGGATAACGCAATTCCGTCCCAACACGCGCGCAGAAAGATAAACAAAGCAATGAACAGCCTAATGGTAACTATTAACCACTAGAGGCGGCAATAAAAATATTTTATATCTCTGTTTCCGGCAGACACGCGGTCGTCACGCGATACCCTGACGTGACCATTCGTCCTAATTTCAGCGGGACTGTACCATGTTTACGACCGATCAATATACCGGCATTCAACTTGAGACAACTGGCCAAGTAACCTCTGCCATTCGAATAATCTCGACCCTTGAGTAAACTACTGCGACACTGGCAATCAACGCTCGAATTTGTTTCCTGGTATCGTCTGCCATAGCGGGGAAATATCAGCTGTGATAAACAAATACTCGTGACAGCTTCATACCGTACATTGGGGCTCTCGAAAATATTGTTTACAAGCTGCTCGTAAGCACATCAATAATTCCGCTCATGTTTGTCCGCGGTGTCGGTTTCCAAGCGGCTCCACTCCTTTACTGTTCTTAGGTTTGCAAAAAAATTAAATCAAGGTGGTGGTGTCCATAACGACGCCACTGAAACTGGTGGAACGTTTTGAAATCTGACAGTTGACGTCAGCCAGCCCACAATGCGCCGCAGCCTTATCGCTAAGAGGGAAATAAATGAGACGACTTTTTCCTGCTTTACGAGCAAGTCACTCTAAATACCGTGTTTTGTTTCGTTTTAGTAAAAAAAAATATGTTTATATATTTTTGGTGGGCCGCCTAAATGAAATGTTATTTTTTTTACTTTCTTTAATACAGCCGCATAAAATTTTAGGATACTGCTTTGGGCTGTTTTTCATAATTTTCTTGGTAAAATTAGTTGGTAAGGGGGATACATGTTTCATGGTGGAGAAACAAGCCAACTTAGCATAATCATAGAAAGTAGATAGAGCAAGTTCTGATACTTACTATTAACTCAACTATTTATGGGTCTAAAAAAGCGAACTATTAATATTTAGTGTGGCGATAGTTTAGTGAGTAGATATAGACGTATTCAGTACCAGTATGTGCTTGCCTCGCTGTTTGTGACATCCGTGTCCAATGATTCGTATTTATTGTCGTGAGACACGAAGAGGCTTCATTTTGAACGTCTCTCAGCGTTATTCTTTCTTTAACAATAGTAACCCGTTAAAAGATTTAGAGTTAGCGTGGAGGAGTATCATTTGAAGACACGACACCGCCGCTGGTATTGCCTCGGTCGACGTTTTATTTATATCACTCCGTGTTTATTTATTTAACCTCATTGTGCTTCAAACACGGTTCACGAAACTAACATTCTCATAGATTTATACGTATGTTTTTTTTTTTTTTAAATAAGAAATCCAGCTAAAACCTATCACTGTAAAAGTATTGGCCAAAGACTAGAACTACAAAATTAAACGGACGAAAACTTATAACATTTTTTTTTTTAAATATTTTTCGTCGTAACGGTTCACAGGATTTTCATTACAAAAAAAAAGTTTGTCGAACAAAACGCGAGTAACACCAACGTAGCTATACGTTTAGTTTGCAGTCGCTAGGTTCTCCCAGGCACGGGCATTACCCTCGCCGCCTCGCGTACTACGGATCGTGACCTTGCATTTCTTTATCATCGTAAATGGATATAATATTAAAATTGTACGGCTACAACACTGCAAAATGTATTCAGTATAAAGAAAAATAAGGGGCGACTTATGTTTTTACATGTGTTCCCACATGTAAAAAAATAAGTGTTTTAGTAAAGAAAACATCGTTTTTAGGGTTCCGTACCTCAAAAAGAGAAAACGGAACCCCAAGGATCGCGTGTCTGTCTGTCTGTCCGTCTGTCACAGCCAATTTACTCCGAAACTACTGGACCGATCGAGTTGAAATTTGGTACACATGTGTAAATCGGTGACCAAAGACGGACGTGTAACGTAATACATGAATTTTAAACATAGGGGCAACTTTATTATTAATTTTGTAATTTACCGGTGGGTAAAATAGAAAATGAAAAATAAAAGTTTTGCAAACTATACCGTATTACATATCAAAATAAACACACGGCCAAAAATTTTGAAAAAATACACAATTCAGTTCTTTACCTACAGATTGCTGGAAAAGCTATAAGAAATCTCTAATCTAAACGTGCGGAACCCTCTCCACGCGAGTCGAACTCAAACGATTATCCGGTATTTTTATTTATGATAATTAATAAAAAACAACCAAACAAACCAACCAAATTCCACATGGAATTCGATTAAAAACAATAACAAAATCCCACGAAGATGTTTACGATAGTTACAAGCATTTAAAATCAGTTTATCAGAATGCGTGGCTCGCAGACTACATGGGCAACATGGGCAGAGGCCACATTGGCCGCAGTGTGCACAAGGGCCGGTATTTCGCACATGGCCCGGCCCACCACTCCGAGTAGCGTTAATGGAAGGACGCAGATGTTTTTCGACTTACGTGGCCAATATTGCCCTATTTAGCCCACTAAGTATAAGTGCTTTGCAAACAAACATAAGATTTCTAAGTTTATTATTCAAGAACAAGAATAATTAACAGCTTTCTGCAAGAGATGTCACATAATGATCATTAATCATTTCGTTTAGTGCTTGAGAGTTTTCCGATACTGACTTTAACAAAATACGTAACATTTTCCGAACTAGTGATGGCTCTTTGTGTTCTCGTATTGTACACATTTTTTGCTAAACGATGTAGTAAAATTTTATTGGTGACTTCACGAACGACTTGCGCCATACATACAAAAATATGGAGCACGACAAAATTATTTAGTTTACGGAGCCGTGCGGAATTAGGAAGTCTTGCATCCTAGTAAATAACTTACTGGTGGAGAATGTTTTATTTGCTTTATCTCATTGTCGCTGCTCGCCTATTCTGACGCAGAATTATATATGTATATATATTTTTTATACTTGTTCCCCTACGCACAGTATTGTGGTGTTGCGTCTTGCGTCGGAAAAACGATACAGTTGTTCTCGTTCCTTCTGAATCAATGGAGCGTATACCCTCCGGTTTTTACATTGACATATTTTCGTTGTAAGATTGCTGAACGAAAATGATATTCATCGCAGAACTCACTATTTATTTGAGACAGCCTGCGAGTTTTTCTTATTTGTTCACTCTTTTGAGCATAAAAGTAAAGGGGGATGTAATATACATCGTACATACACTACAATGTTGCTTTATTTACACGCGTTTCCTTATTTTATTCTGGTGGGATTCCTTACATGTCCTCTGCAAATAGTGGCAACAGAATGCTGAGGATGTAAGGACAATAATGTCGCATTTCAGATGATCACTTTTCAAACGCAAAAATATACCTATGTCTCTGCAATGTGCAAAATGCCTTTGTGTTTCGGATAGCAATAAATTGAATCCTTACATTGTGAAGATTCCTTTGATTGCTACAAAAATCGAAATCAATTAACCACCAAATGTTAGTTTCAATTGCCGGAGCCTCTTAAAAAACCAACATAAACTATTACATTGGTTCACATTAAATGTACGGTGAAAAAGGCAAACGGCGCGGGAAGAATTGCTTTTTACGGATCGACTAACATTCCGCAGTTCCTCGAGGGTTGAGGGGGGCGCAGGTACGTGACGCGGGGGTCGAGGGGGGAGGGGCGGGGCGCTCGCAGAAATGAATTGTTTTCGGTTTACCGTAAGGTAACATAACGTTATTGCGTACCTTTGTGGCTTTTTAAGTGTGTTTATAGGATTTGGTGCGGAAGAAACGTCGAGTGTTTTCCGGAAAACAGTTTAATAATAAAAATCTGAATAGCACACACATACGTTCACATTATGCTCGCAACTCCCGACTGAGGATCTGTTCACGACATTTAATTCTGCCTCAACTTTCTCTTCATAATATTATTTTTTGGTGTCACAAGCCGACATTGTTTTAACTTGCGGTTAATAAAATCCGTTCGTTCGTAAAGTAATGCAGCTATTCCTATTCTCGCTCACCTGCGTCAGATACGCGGCCGACACAATAATTTAATTTCGCTCGTTACACGAAGGAATTATTCGAAAAAAGTGGAGGGAAACTCATAAAGCCATTACATTGCTTGGAAACGCCTGACGTAGCTTCCACAGATACGAGACCGGCGCTCAAAATTAATTTCTGAAACCGTTTAAAGTATCAAATTTTCTAAATTGTTCGAGCCCTTAAAGCTGGCAATAAAACCATAATTAGAAGTAACGATATAATATGACGTACAATTAAATAAAAATATAATTTCATCAGATCAAAATAAAGAACACTTCAAAGGGTTTCAACAACTATCTTAAATACACGGTCATTGGGTTTTGATTGAGTTTTATAACAATCATTGGGTTAATTGATCAAAAGGTCAAAGTTTCATGCCCTTTAGTTAAAATCAATCCTGAAATGGCTATCACAAATAGCTGATATAAAATAATCTATTACTTAGATACAAAAAAAAATGGGACGAGTTGCTGTCGCGGGCGCTGGCAAATTGAATTGCTGTCTGAATTGGTGGACAGTAAATACTTAAGGAAAACATCAGAGTCAATAACCATGATTGTCAACAATCGTCTCTTGGTGACTTTCGACTGGTTGACTAAACTCCCGACAGTTACGACCAAATACAGCAAGCAGTACATAAATTATTTCAATGTGTGTTTGTGAATACGCTAGCTAGCCCACTGTGCACTATTACGACGTAGGAATGCAAACATAGTTGTGAATATAGTTAATATCTGCATAGTTTAGTCCATTAGGGATTCATCTTGAACGTCATGGGATCATTTACTACATATATGCATTCTCTCTGATGTTCAGACCAAAATGGCAACTGGTTACCTTACCTATGTTTACTTAAAGCTACAGTTGTATCTCATCAGCAGGCTAATTTTCAATAGTTCCAACCAACCTTTGCGACAGACTAGGTTTTTAACACTAATATGTCTATAATCCCATTTTTCACGCCAGAAATAAATAAATTACCTTATTTTACAACTTACCTACGCTTTTAAATTCCTAAAAAAATAATGAATTGGTCAATTTTTGTAAACATAAACCTTTATTCTATTTTGTTCATGACGCCACTGACAAAATACCACTAAGTACCAATAATTTCCGTAAATCAAGCCTCCATATACGAAATTTTTCGTTTAATGATTGACACTGGTGGCGTATAATATGAAAAATAAATTCCATCAGGGGTTAAACATCATAAACCACGAGAACCATGAAAACTTAATTATTGCCACAAAATCAATACATTTTGGTCATTGGGTGAACCAAATTATTAAGCTTGTTTTTCCCGTTTATTAATTACTAGCTGCTGCCTGCGGCTTCACTCGCGTTTTGGTCGGAAATTACCCCACGGGCACGTTGTAAATATAGCCTATATGGCACTCGGGGATAATGTAGCACCCTATTATAGTGAAAGAATTTTCAAAATCGGGTCAGTAGATCAAGAGATTAGCCCCTACATCTTCACAAACTCACAAACTTTACCTCTTCTTAATATTATTAGTACAATAGTATTAGTAAAGATGAAATTGAGATTATGTGATTTACCGATTAATCGTTGTCTAAGAACATAAACGCTTTTTTTTCAACTTAGCCGAGTGCAATTAGACGTAAAATACTCAAAAGGTGGAAAAAAATATTTATAGTTGTCGGAATCAGAATATCTATTTGTGAAACATAGGTATTTACTTAGAGGTCTTGGCTTAGTTATAACTTTAGAATCATAACTAGAACTTTCTTTATTGAGTTCCGTTAGTGGAGAAGAAAGTTAAACAAAAATTTGCCACCTCTTTAAATATATGTGCTTAAATTATGAAATAAATAAATGGTTCTCATTTATTTATTTAATAATTTACATTCACATTCATCACACAAGCTTATCAATTACGAGGTAGCCAGTTAATTTAATAGCTAAATGACGTCCCTAACTCAGCTTTGCCCAGGTTACACAGAGCAAACTTTGCGTTAAGCTAGTACTAGTTATAACAATGTATTAGGATTACGGTACAGCACGTAGTGTGTGTGCAACATACCGCTAGTTTATCTACAGGTTGTAGGTTTCTTCAATTAACTATTGACTCCTATTACTGTGGTTTTGATGATCGATTTAACAATAATGTTATAGTTAAATAAAACTAAAAATAACGATTTAGAGTGTTGTCATTTTATTTTTCATATTCTTCTTAGAAAACCCTTTCATTTGTTATCCCACGGGCCCATGGGCCCACAGGCCCTTATCGCGTGGGAATGCATACAAAAATAAGTAGTCCGCCATCTTTGGGAGTCCACCATATTAGATTTAGAATGACGTCACTTAGCTAACCGTGCATTGTCATCCAAACTAAAAAAAACTGCAAAATTGCAGCTCAACCGGAAACCGGAAATGGGTTTTTAACTTCTAATATTGTTTTTACACAGTTTATAACAGGTTAAGGTAATAAAAGCATGTTAAAAATGAAACTGTCGCGATTAAGTATTGCAACACTGTCATTTTTAACGTCCGCCTTATTCTTACTAATTTATTTATTTCAACTTCATGTACAATAGTGGTATATAGGCGGACTTAATGCCATTAGGCATTGTTTACCAGTCAACTTTTGGGTTTTAAATAAGAAAACACTGAGGTAGGGTACAAAATAAATATCTAAAAAAATAAGTTCTTGCTTTCGTAAAATGTAAGTACCTATCCCTCCTCCTATTCCTATTTCTTATCCTTATCTATGTAAGTAAGTTATCTATTTCGATTATTCGACGTTTTGACACAAACTTTTTTGAGACTTAATTAATAATAATACCAGCCTTAGGTTGTTCGGCGGCGGCGACCTCTCGCGTCCGGCCCTGGTTCAATCCATGGTCCGGAGCGAGAGGGAATGGGACGCCGTCACCTCCTTCTGCGAAGCAGTCATGCTAGCGAGGGAGGTGGCGGGACGTGAGAGGGAGAGAGCCTCAAGTCTCAGCCGCCGCGGGAGACGCACCGGCCGTCGGGGGCCACGTGGTGGCCCCCGGCCACCGTAGGCGCGGGCCTGTGGACGGTGAGCTATGGGCTAGCTTGCCGTCCGTCCGTCTTATGACGACAGGCCGTGTCGACGGCGCGTTCGTGTTCCACGTGCGCCTCAAAGAGAGTCAGCAAACAGGAAGGGGTCCGTAAGGACCGATGCCTGCCAGGGTTGCGGGACTGTTCGAAAGAGATACCGCGGCCCTGGAACACAAAGGGCAAAGGAAGGAACATGGATGGGTTTTAATCAGTAAAAGTCTGACACTCCCTCCTGCTCAGCCCAGAGCGGGAGGGGTTATTTGATGATTTCCCATCGGTAAAAAAAAAAGTCTTAGGTCCCACTACAGAAGAAGCCTCTTCTGTTAGAGAATCGTGGGTATTAGTCATTGCGCTTGCGCAATTCAGATTGGTGAGTTCAGACTTATCTATGTCAATTTTAAGTCCAGGTTTCCTCAAAATGATTTCCTTCAACGATTTTAATGATGTCCAAGATATTACGACTTATTATATAATTACAAAGTTGATTCCAAATTGCACATAAACTCCTGCAATACGTTTCGATGAAAGGTACTAAACAAAGCACTTACTGAATAATGGAACCAGCTATATTAGCCCAAATTAAAATTTTATAGCATTGCCTGACCCGACCCAGTTTAGGCGATAATTAGCTCAGATAAAAAATCTCTCGTTCGCTTTTTCACTTCGCTCCCTTATGCTGGAATTTTTTTGCATTTTTTATTTGACATTTCTCTCAGCATATATACATAGCAGTGCGGTCTAGTTGGAACTTTATAAAAAAGTGTTTGAAGTTTTATAATTGCTTTAATTGCGTTATGCGAGCAATGTTTGAAAGCAAATATGGTAAAGCTGGTTTTTAAATCGGTAGAATTAATCAAGACAATTTATTGATTAATTCCTCTTAAATGGTTAATAAAATTCTGTGTTAAAACTAACTCTTTCATAGCAAACTAACCGCACTGCAATCACTGAAAATGTTTAGTATTCGTCTAGAATTTAAAAATGCTATAATTTAAGCACATTTATAGCAACATTCATAATTATAATGTTTTCACAAAAAAACAAACCTCGTTGATCAGTCTCGAAGCAGATCGGAGGTTTCGTGAAACAACACAGAACGCTGTTGTACGCCTGAGGGTGATCGACAGAACTTTCAGTGTTCAGTCTAATTAGAAGCATCATGGCCACCAGCTACTGATTAAATTGTTACATTTATATTCTGCTAAACATAATTATTGTAAAACGAGCAGGATACTATATCCATTTTATGCTTGAGGCAAACATCCTAACACTTTTACGTTTTCTACAAATCTGTTGTGCCAAAATAAAAAAATAACAGACTGTTTTTTCTGAATAACTACAAAAGTGTAGATTAAATATATGATTTATCCATTATGTTAGTAATTATACCAGCCTATTACTAAAGCACTGCAGACATTATCATTGATCAACATGATTGCCCAGAACGTATCTTTTTTTATAACACATTCTCTTCGACGAATTTCAATAGCACTCCAGCATCCAGCATCCCGTATGTAGGTATCAACAACAGTAAAGCGACCGGTGCATCTGATGGTTTTTAACTGTATTGTGTCAATCAAACAGATTGACTTGCGTAAGAAGTCGATCTGTTTTTTTTTTAATCGTTGCCCCATACTAGGAATTTCTCCTGTAACGTGGGTGCGTTTACAAACATTTAAACTCACATACACAAACAGCCAGACCCGGAACAACTAGCTATAGGCCATAAAAATATTTGTTGAATGCGGGAATCGAAGCCGCGACACGCAGCGCAGCAGCCAATCAATCGGTTAGCCACTGCGCCAACCGTGCCGTCAAATTAAACAGTGTTTGATTGATTTATTTCGGTCCGGTCTGTATGTCCACTACAAACTGTCCGGGAACCCAATGCACCTCGGAGGGTACCTGACAAATCACTTTAGATTGACGAACCCGTCCTCGGATGGTCTTAAACAGATTCATCAGATTAGCGAGGGCTATCAGAGTAAACACACATGTACTAAGAGCACATGCATGTTGCTTTAATTGGGATCTACAGGGCTCTATAACAATATTTAGTTTTGTTAGTAAGCAGCTACTGAGGGGGAAAACTTCAGAAAATAATGTACACTTAAAGCTTAACAAAATGTAGTTATAATAAACCACAACTTTTGTGGGATCCTATTTAGTCAAATCAAAAAAATCATCGTAAACAATTGTAATTGGTTTTAATAGGCGTACATTGTACACGTGGTAGATATAAATGTACATATATGGCGTTTTATTCTTGTACAATTAATTATTCACGCAACGGTACACGATATTAACAATTACGAACATCAATCAGCACAATTATGTTTGTGTAACTGTACCTACACGCGCGGAATCCGCACGTTTCTCTAAATTAAATGTAATGAGCGTTTTTAAAGCTTCCTAGTGAAAATATTAGCTTTCTACACGCGTTTTAAAACCGGTACGAGGTAAAAGGAGTTCATATGAATTTTCTCCGTGGCTTGATGGAAATTTCGACATTCTACCTTTATTAATAGAAGGAGAAATTAAATATTTTTCTCGAAAAGAATTGAGGAAATATGTTCAGAAAGTATGAATGCTTTACATACTTTCACACATTTAGGTATTATTTGCATCAATTCATTTTTGGCACTCGCACATATTTATAAGTAAGCGCACAAGATTTCGGCATAGTAATAGTGTCAGCAACGCATAATAAGAAAAAAAAAAAACCTGAAATATTAAAGTGACGTAGGTTCTGAGAATCGACACTAATGAGTCACCTGAATCCTTCAAGTAAGTGAGTCTCCCCGTCATATTAAACAACTTTCGATCGTATAAAGAATAAGGTATATTGAACTTACTTCATCGTTTGCTCTGAGTCTTTAACGTTTCCACACGAGTTCCTCAACAAAATCCAGCTGAACATCAATTTCTAACTTAATAATATAAAATTCATAGAGCATTTATTGCGAGCAATATTGAAAAGCATTTTGAGAAAGGTTGTTTTCAATCTTATAAGGTATAACTATTTCATTGCTCAGTAAGAGTGATTTTACCACATGCCTCTACTGTTCTATTGAATTAATGTCATATAACAAATAAAAGTACACATAATGTTAAAAAAAAAAACCGACCATTTGCGATTCGGACTCGCGCACAAAGGGTTCCGTGCCATGATATAAAAAACAAAAATATCTTAATTGGCGTCAACTATGTATGTGTATAAAAGGGTGTACCCGTACACCCTTTTATTATCAACTTTTTATTTTTTGAAATTTTTCCTTTATTTTTTCTGTAAGTCTTTGCTTTTTGCCAAATTTCATGATTCTAGGTCAAAGGGAAGTACCATATAGGTTTTAATACCCTTGTGAAATCACATCATATGCGACATAAACAGTCATATCTTTTGATCGCGTTGACTTACAAGTTTGATTTTTTCATTGCTCCAAGGTGCAGACTTGAGTATTTGGTATTAATTTCAGCTTGATTTCCAAGAATTCCTAAGAAAAAGGTTCCTGACAGACTGACAGACGGACAACAAAGTGATCCTTTAAGGGTTTCGTTGCCGATTGAGGTACGGAACCCTAAAAAGTAAAAAAAACACGTTTAGTGCATGCAAAATAAATGTTTAAGGGGGCTTTAAATATTTATGTTATTCTGTTTTTGGTATTTGTTATTATAGCGGCAATAGAAATACATCTGTGAAAATTTCAACTGTCTAGCTATCACGGTTCATGAGTTACAGCCGAAAGACGGACAGTGGAGTCTTAGTCTATAGGGTACCGTTTTTACCCCTTGTTTACGGAACCCTAAAAAACAAGATTTTGTATACCTTTTTATAAGTTTAAGGGAAACAGAATAAAGAAGTTAACAACAGAGTACCTAAACAGGAGACAAGATAGTTCATTTATCCTATAATCATGAAACATCTGTGCTAGTTTGAATACCCGCTTCGTGGGATACGAAGAAAAGTAAGTTGTACTGCAAGTACAGCCAATTAATGTAAGCTAGTCACTGTCAGGCGAGCAGTATTCAAGCTTGGTTACTTGAACAGGCAAATAAATCAGATTCAACGACTTTTAAGACGTTTTCTGCTCATTATTTCTCTGAAAAGGCTTCGAGAACGTTTACAGACGGAACTGTAGATTTTTTTTTAAACTTCGTCGTTGTCCGTCGCAAGCTTTTGTGCTAATATTATCACACGTTAAGCCAGACTAAGTAGAAAATGTTTTCATCACGGTACTTTCGCTGGATAACTTATTTTATATGGATTTGTGCAACATTGCAGCTTGTCAGTTTCGCTTGGCGGACTGGCGAACTTACTCGTATCCTTTCTGTTGTAGTTTTGTGTACGGTGTTTCGTGCTGAGAAAAGCATACGGCCAGAGTGGTGTGTTTAGTAAATAAATATCAGTCCTGTCGACGGATGGGATGGGATTCGGAAAATTAAACCCGTTTGAAAATGAAAACTACTTACGAATTAAGGCTTTATTATTACTTCGGCTGGTTCAAAATTCAATACTTCATACGTTTTAAAGTAGTTTTTGAAAAGTACCCCCACTTAGAAGTCTCAATTCAGAAAGGTGTTAGAGTTTCTTTTGTTAATGACCTCACTAGCTAAGTTAACATAGATAACGCAGGACATAACATAGATAACATAGAAGCTTGTTCAATTGGCATTAATAGTGGAGAGGTGAAGTTATTAATCGTGTTTAAAAAGAATTAAAAAGCATTGTTTGTTCCAATTAATCTTTCGGTTCTTAATTTGCCCCTATTGATTTCAAACAATATTGATGGCCACACTTTGTTATTTCTTTTTTGCGTACCTAACTCACTATATACAATAGTGAGCCTTTATGTCCATTGAGAATAGCCCACTTAAGATTTTACTAAACAAAATAATCCCTTTTTTTATTTAGACGATATTATCCCACTGCTGGGCAAAAGCATACCCCATAGCCTTCCACTCTTTTCTACGTGCTGTTGTCTCAGCAATAATAACAACATTCCTGACTGGCATAGAAAGCCGTTTTTAGTAATATGTGTAACTGTTGTACTATTTTTTTTTCTGTTAGCTATGAGGTCATACCAGCCGACCTGTTAAATATTTTTACAAAGAAAATACAAAAATCAATTAACTAACTCAATGTCATGTGTTTGTTTCAGGTATTGGAGAAAGGACTTCATATTCGGTCAAAATTAATAGGATATACAAAATGAAAGAGAAAAATCTCTCTTTAGCCTAATAGAATTCCACCAAGCATCGTTTACGTACCTTTTCGCAGAAGGTCGCGTTTAAATTTCTGATTTGATTTTACATTTTGTTTTTTTTCACAAATATTTTTACAAAGCCCAACCCATAAAGGTTTTTGTAAAGAAATTATATCAAAAGTAAATTCGACTGTACGAACATTCTTTATTAAATAAATTAGGTTAAAGAGTAGAATTCTTATTGCCGTAATTTGACTCTTTTTAGTATTGGTACAGATATTATAATCAGACAGAATGAATGAATGGTTGAGGCAAAGGTTAATTTTATTTGGGAAAAAAAATCTAACTTCTTTATTTTAATACTAGCTGTTGCCCGCGGCTTCGCTCACGTTTTGGTCGGAAATTATCCCACCGGCACGTTGTAAATATAGCCTATGGCACTCGGGGATAATGTAGCTTCCTAAGTGAAAGAATTTTCAAAAGCGGTACAGTAGATCCAGAGATTACCCCCTACATACAAACTTACAAATTTTACCTCTTTATAATATTAGTATAGATCAAGTCTACTTTGCATTAGGTAGAAGAACAGGCCTTCAATAAATCAGGAACAAAAACAGGCAAAAAAGTACTTGCGCTAAAGTAAAACATAGAACTTTATATCCGAAGAAGTTAGTGTAGATGTTTCATTACATTTGTTACAAGTAACATCCAAAGTAGATAAAATTTGAGGACGGACGGAATTAGGTTTAAGAAACGGAAAATCGCCTTTTTCCTTCATTCCACAAGTTTATTAAGGTCACGAAAATATTTAATTCTGAGTTGTGTTTTCTTACATTAACTTTACGATAATATATTCTCATAAATACGTGACAGCTTTTAGTTTCTAAACTACATACGTTTTGAAATTAATATCGTCATAAAAATTTTACTAGAAATATTTCACAAAGTATCGATATATTTTTACCCAACTGCATTTTATTAGTTCAATGTGCAAGCTGCCATATTTTCTGGGGAAGTCACAGTAAATTATTCTGAGCTTATAGTCATAAAATTGTACTTGCAGTAACTCAGCGTAAAAAACCAAGAGAATAGCTATAGAACTAGACTTAAATGAAAAGCATTAATTATGTGCTATCTAACGTTCCAGTAATATAGGTACATCAATCCGAAATTGGCAATAAACTCGAACTAGGCTAGGGTTGTCGAAAAATGTTTGCAAGAATTTTGAAACTCTTAGAAGAGCTTAACAATTTCTGAATGAACCTTATTCCTATCTAGCCTTGGATCAATTTAGTTTGTGTCTGGAGACTTATCAAGTAATCTAAACGTATTTTTTTACATGTCGGTGGTTTTACAATGCAATTAACACTGTTTTTCGTTAAATACTAAGTATGATTCTCATACAAATTCCTTGTAGGCGACAGTTTACTTTGTAAAAATAATTGTGAACCTTATATTTAATTTTAATAAACAGCAATTCCTGATTTGAAAGTAATACTTACTACGCAGAAAAAAGTTGTTGACATAGTTGATGATTTAAACAACAAAAACAATACCTAAGTGCAGGAAAAATATATCAAATGATATAGGACTAGTAGGTGCACACGGCGACACATCAATAGGTATACCATTCCAGTATAACATGGTCTCGCTTTGTATATTGTTTAAAAATAAATGACGACCCGAATGGCGCAGCGGTAGCGAGGCTGCCTTACGTCCTCAGGGTCCCGGGTTCGAATCCCGGTAGGAGCAAATATTTGTGTGATGAGCATGGACATTTGTTTCCGAGTCATGGATGTTTATATGAATAATAAGTATGTATTTACAAACAAAAAGTATCTATGTAGTAGTATCAACTACCTGGTGTCCACGACACAAGCCTCGTTGCTTAGTGTGGCACCTAGATGGCGCTGTGTGTATTGTCCAGCGATATTTATATTTATTTATATATTTCCCGTACCGGATAACCTGGTTTTTATTGCTTGATTGGTCGTCGGGCGTACCTACTCAGAAAGAAGAGTTTCTAAATATTTTTTATTTTATTTTCGCCCAGGAGTGGGACAGAGCAGGCTAGGAAAAAATAAAAAATAATGGAAGGTAAGATATTTTCTTTTACATAATACAAATAATGTCTTCCCAAAAATAATAACTGAACTGAAAACATTGATGAAATACAAAACGTAAAAGTACCTAACATTTTTTTACCGATTTATTTTTAAAGTTGAAGATACTTTGATGTTAGTTTCCAGTAACGGAGTCCTCATTATTTTTATCCGAGGCGACCCTAACGGGTATAGAGTTTCTTTATTTTACAACAGCCTGTATAATGCAGTTGATTTGACTTTTAATTGGAGCATGCCTTGATTGCGAACGACAGACTTTAATTTACTTAGTTCTTGCTCCGACGGATCGCACTCACTCGACCACCCAGCAACACTACAAATTGTCTCGGAAAATGTTAGGAAATACTGTACAAAAAATATTGGTTTTTTAAGACTACATATTTTATTGAGATCGACTGATTCCTATTTATTTGTCTTTTTGATTGATTGTTACAAAAATGGTTGTGTTCTTCATTCTATTGTTTTTATGGTCTTTACAAAACAAGCTGACTGTCTCGTTGGTCTAGCGAGACTGCTGAGCTTAAGGGCCTGGGTTCGATTGCCGGGTCGGGCAAAGTGTTATAGGGTTTTTCCATCAGGAATTTCTCACGAGCAGACACAGATGTGCCCGCATGATGGCAAAACGCTCGCCCCCTTTTACGTGGGACTTTAACACAACTGGCGAAGGAAATGTGGGTGTACTTGTTAGAAACACCTATGCCTAACCCTTCGTGGATTACAAGGCATGATGTTACTATGTATTCAAAACAGGCTTCCCTTTTATAATATGATGAACGTACAGTATAATAAACACTAAAGTATGTATAATAACTTCCAAAATCTTAGAGACATTTAAAAAATAAATTAATTTATTCTGTTACATTATAGATCAAACATAATGGTTCCACCAAATATTTGACATAATACCTCCTCTAACCCAGTATATTGTTTTCCCAAAATGTCGGTCTCAGATTTACCACAGTATTTAACTATTTAAGTTCAATCAAAGTGAAACTCCTGTCGCACGAAATTACGAACACCTTAAGTCGCCTGTTCAACAATAGGTTTGGTCTCAAAGTACTTAACTCAATCCCTAAGTAACTTAAAGTAATGCCTAACTTCGGATGCGAGGGCAGAGACGCGCCTAACTTTAATTAATTTGAAACTGGCCGACTATTCGGACCTTCGACTTTGATTGTGTGTTACCTTGCTTCGTGACCGGTGATGGGAGTTATGAACGTCGTTGTGTGATGGAAGATAATTTTTCAAATAAGTACTAGATTATAGCGTTTTATATAATACTTGAAATTAAGTCCTCATTTCGGAAAACATGCGTTTTTTTTGCTCTAGAGCATACCTGGGAACCTTCTAGTTACGAAGATATTGAGGGTCAAACATTTTCACAATTTCTTTTTAAAATACATGTTTTTAATGTAGGAACTTTACTTTTAAACACCTCCACGACCCCCGTACTATTCAATCCATCTATCAGCACAATGTTTTGAGTGCGTTACATTGAATCCTACCGGAAAACGTGGTTTTTCATCCCAAAAAAAGTCGTTTCCCTGCAACAATTTTTGCGTAAAGTTAATTCGTTTGATTTACATAATGCATGGTTGATGACTTCGTGAAAAGTTAGTTTATATCGTTTAGATATATAACATAGTGTCAGTAATGAACCGGTAATGAACCGGTTAAGCAGAAGCCAGCCTCATAGGCTGAACGGCGAGATGCCATTAAAAAAAATGGTAAAAGAAACGATACAAGACCACAGGACCGAGGCTGGAAGCCATGAATTTCAAAGCGTTTCGTTTTTCTTTAACAACTGACCTTACCTAAAGCATTAACTAAAGGTTTTCAGTAGCATAAATCATACAATATATTTTTGAGTTTGACATGATCGTGATCACAGATATATTATCACTTTCTCTGGGTCCTCAGTTTTAAATACTCTAAAGTATTTTCAAGGCTTTTAAAGCTCAAATTCAATTAACAAAAAATACAGGATACCTACTACGGCCAAAAATAAAGTCTGATAATAATTCTTTAAGAGGGAGCGCACAACACGCAACCTTCAGGTCTTGAAATATCATGCTCGGCTTTTTCACACTATTAGCCGTCGGCTATAAAATCTAACCTTGCAGGCGTTAGGGTGAATCTGCTACCTTATCTTTTGTCCGCCACACATGAGAGAGTAAAATTAAAATTGTTACGTAGTTTTTTCTTCATTACCTACGCGAAAGTCTGGGTGGGTACCTGTTATAATTTTCAAACTGCTTTATTTGAATAATTTACATGAAGATGCGAAGTTGAAGGCGATCGAAATTCAAATAATTGTTTTTTTCTCTGTGGACCTAAACCTAACGAACTGACGCACATCGCATCTCTGTCCATTGCATTATTTTACCGGTGTGTTTAATAACTCAAACCTATGAAACAAAACACAACAAACAAAGAAGTCAATTCAGTAAATAAAACAATATACCTGTTTTAACGTTGTTTGTTTGTTTTAATACCATTGTTGCATAGGACAGCCCCAATATCCCATATATTTATATGCACATACTGCAACTTCAACGTAGTAGCACACCCGGGTTGAATGTTAATTTAATACGCGAACACAATGTCACGACCCAGTTTATTGAAAATTCGCGTAAATTAAACACGGCCTTTAAACCAGTTACCAGTTTGCTTAGTACCACGAAATGTGACCCCTTTTTTTCGTGCATTTGTTTTGTTACCGCCATTTTACGGCGCGCCGCGTTGGTGTGCTAAAGCTGAAATTCGCACGATAGGTCGTGTTACAAAATTCTAGATTGCTAACATCAAACGGACTTGAATCATTATCAGAGAACGTAAGCGTCAGTGAAACAATACAAAATTACTTAAAGTATTCAGACATTGAAAATATCTCCTGGTCTCATCACTGAAGAAGATTCATAAAAGACTCATACATTGAAGTCTTTCGAGGAATATCGGAGGCAATAAGTAAAAGGTAAAAGTTAATTTACCCGCTTAACGTATGGCAATCAAGTGCATATTAATGATTACATCTGAACGGAATTGAAGAACTGGATTAAAAGGGTTTACTCGAAAGATTTAATGAGACTTCATCATTATTTCAGCCGAGAGACGTCCACTGCTGGACATAGGCCTCCCCCAAGTGTCGCCACATTGACCGGTCCCGTGCGACTAGCATCCATCGGATCCCCGTAACCTTCACCAGGTCATCGGTCCACCTAGTGGGAAAACTTGAAGACTTGAATTTTCTAAACTCATAGTTTTAATTTTCACCTCCAAAGGCGAAAATTCTGCAGAAGCCTAGTTTTGGCAAAATTCACATCACACGGTTCACAAAATTGATTCACTCTGGTTGAAATGCTGCCAAAATTTAAAACAAGGCAGACCTTGAAAGAATTTCGTGCTTGATAACAAGACTCAATTAGATCGTGTTCTTCATCTTTAAAAAAATAAAAGTCAAAAGCCATGCGAGAACAGTCGATATTTCTTAGAACCTTGTGTCACCTCTCTAGAATATGTAGATGTAGAAGACCTTGTTTTATGATAATTATGCTCTTGGTTATAATTAGCTGAAGGCTAGCTCAGACTCCTATGGAGATCCAAGTGCATGGTAGAGGTTGTGAGATAAAATGTCTCAGGCATTAGCTCAGCTTCAGCTCTTTACAATAACCCCCGATTTTCTCAGTAATATTTTTGGATAGAACGAATTTAATTTGTTTAACAATGTTAAATAATGAAGGAAAACACAGGAGTGAATATGATGCCATAGGTATTAAAAAATATGCCAACTATAAAAATTAAAAAACAAATATAAACGGTTTCATTGAATTTTCTCACAATACGAAAACATACTTATTCTTTTCGTCTCTGTCTTACTGCCACTTAAGTCAGTTGTCAGAAATTCAGGACACAAGTCTGTACACACCATAGCATCAGATATCGATATCGAATCGTAAGCGCTGATACTGAACAACACTATTTATTCCGGATAGAGACAATTTCCTTTGGAGAAAAATTGTAAACATGTCGTTTCGACTTCGTTCCGATTTGAATTCAAAAGAGGGTATTGAAGAGAATCCACACTTTGAAACACATAGTAAGATAACGGAAATCAATTGTTGTACAATGCTGTGTTGTAGAGGTTTAAAATGTATTTTAAACGAAGACAACACTAGAATTACCTACTAACAAACGTGGTACATCAATACTAATATTATAAATACGAAAGGAACTGTTTATTTGCTTGTTACTTTGTCACGACTAAACGGCTGATCGGATCGTAATGAAATCGTAGTTGGTGACTTGTTGTCCCTGCCTCTCCCCCACGGTAAAAAAGTCACGATATTTTGTATGTATGCAAAGTCTAACCAAATAAACAATCACTTGTCTCATCTCATAATAATCTTCAGTACACGACAGTTGTTGTCAACATTTCGACAGTTTCAACACCAAGAAACGTGTCACAAGAATCAAATTAAATCCCTGTCCCACCCACACATGGAACAATACATCCTTATATATCAGCAACACGTATGTACATACATCTTTATCGATCACGATAATAGACTTAAGATCGGCGTAGCTACCAGATAATTAAGGTACACAGATTTGGGCATTCGCACCGTTGACTACCGATCAGATTAGATAGAATCCCAAATGGGTGTACAAGGGACTATAGCCCAATTCTATCAAAGATCCCCATTAATTTAAATTGTTTTTTATTAATTGCATCAGTTTTTGAAGAGCGTTATACTGGATTATGAAATTTGTTTTTTGAGGTGGCTATGTAAGTAGGTATTTAGTCCATAAATGTTTCATACAATATTAGGTATCACCGTATCATGAAATTATATTTGGTCGGTAATTTCAACTTTTCGCGTTTCAAGCCACCCAAAGTCATTAAAATGTATGTTTAGTGTACGTCCGTCAAACGAAGGCAAAATAAAGCACAATGAACATATCTGTTAATGTCATATCAATACGAATACAATAAAACACAAATTACGCACAGATACCCCATCGGCCTCTGTTAGCAACGTAACTACAAGCAAAAATTTCATAAAATGTCTGAACAAAATAATTTTAGGCGAGCTTAAAACCGTTTTTTCGGTATTTTTCTTATAAAATACCAAGCGTGACAGGTCCGTCCTTCCTTTGTTTGTGTTGCGTACCAGAGATTGGCCAGCTACCCAGCTACCCACCCAGATACCCAGCTACATTTTCCGTAATCTCATATAGGTAGGTATGTTTCGTAGGGCCGGCATGGGCCGTCTAATCTCATAAAGCTTACTTGGCCATCCCGCGGTTCGGTATCATATTGTTTGACGAGATGCATGTGACCGCAGGTAGGGGTACTGAGTGACAAAATATTCCGTTATATAATTGCCCTACATTTTTGTTGTCGTGAAGAGAAATGTTGTTTAATTTAATCTTTTGATCATACTGCAAGTTCGGTGTTTGAAGGTAATATCTGTCTTCTATGAGTATAGTCTTGTAAAATGTGACATAGTCTTGGCATATAAACTGGCTGTTCATTCTGGTGAGTCTGTGAAATAATCGATATCACATTTGTCCTACTATATCTTCCAGAAAATATAAAAGCCATATTCCCAGCAACTAAGTAAAATTCCATACAAATAAATAGGTCCTATACGTCTCCACTACATATTGTTATCGTCCGCAATTTTCTGCCGGCGCTGTTCGCCTTACGTAGAAATATTACAATACCCAGGTACCCTGCTCCCCAAAAGCCTGTTTTACATTCAGTACATATAAAGTTGTGATCCAACAACAACTTGCGTGGCTGAGTGTACTATGTAATGTTATGTGCCCTACACACAACACCGCGAGGTAATCTTCTTACGATGCTCTGGAGATGTGTAACTGGATTTACTAAACACGACTTCATATTATGTACAAGCTACGAGGCAGGCGTCTGCTTCTTTGTGCCTGTAATAAATTTTACTTGTGAACGAACAATATCATAATTAGGTGTAGATGTACAGGGATCTTTCGACGCGTTCCATATTAGAAACTAGCGTCGCCATTTTAATTTTACAACACATTTCCCAAAATATTTTCTCAAAAAGATCATTGTATCATAGCAAAGTATTCTATTTTGACACAGTAACCGAAAAAACGGTAACTGTAAGAATATAATAACCTTATTTTCAAAGTAGTAAATTAAAAACAATAAAGATAGATCAAAAGCTGTTTAGTGGAAGTTACCAACCGTCGTATGACCGCGCCATACTTTTCCCGACTTAGTATTCTAGTGACTTCATACCGCAAACTTCTTCAGAATTCCAATCAAGACCTATTACTGAGACTCTGAGGACCATCAAAGTAAAATGAAACCTCCTAATAGATATTACTATACATTAACCTTAAATTTGGTTTAAAGTGTTCAATTTTTGAAAAAATAAACTAAACAAAAAGTACAAAATAGTATCTGTTGATACTATTTGTACTTTTTGTTCTTTGCCGTACTCAATTAATAAAATATTATTTCTGTTATATAATGCATTAACGCTCCATTATAATTAGACTCTATAATTAGAACTGGTGGAGCCTTTTGGTGTAAAATACTTCAATTTCAGCAAGCAAAAGTTACCAGAAAAGGGTTTGGAATTCTTCTATAAATTTGATTCAGCGTACATTAAGTTAAACCATGTTCCCTTGCTGAAACATATAATTATTTGATTTAACAACTGTAAATTAAAATAAAAAACAGGTAAGTAGTTAGTTATTTAACTTTCCATTCTTGGAGTGAGTACATAGGTACAAAACCTAATTTAAATATTTACACATCATCTTCCACTACAGTAGAAAACCGTAGCAGTCCAGTAGAATTTTCCCGGGATTTTTCCGTCCCCGTAACAAAAATTAACAGCAAAGCCAGGACAGCAAAGTAAACAAGGTGCACAGTATTAAACATTTCCCGGGGAACGTTGTAAATCCTGGTTCTTTGCAGAGTGAATACGCCGTTCTCGATAATCCCATGATCCTTATTTACTAGGAAGGCTCGAAGGGCCGCGGGGTTTATCCGAACGCACTCGCCACATGACGCGTTGAATACTGTTTTCTTCTCGGATTTTTGCCAGAAATAATATAGTACAACCAGTCTAAGAGACAGCGAGATTAGATGGCGCTTTATCTCGCAAAGAAAAATAATGAAGTAGTTAATAACAATGCTTGAAAATCCAAGTACATATCAATACTATCAATTTTAAAACTCAAATAATGAATTAAAGTCTAATTAATTAAAATTTTCAATAATAAAAATATGCAAATGGTACATCATGTTTTGTAAATGTCATCGTTACACTTCAAAACCTCGCCCCTCTGACTGGCATTATTTCAACGTGTTGCCAAGTTACGTAATTGAGTTCGGAACTAAGCGCACCCTTTAATATCGTGAAATATTTAATATATTTAAATAATTAAAAATAGCTATAGGTAGGTATTAAAAAATAATTAGAAGTATGTACTTCCGTATTAATCAAGAAATAGGGAATTTGTAATATAATATAATATTCTAACTCTCTATTTTTGGAGCTTGTAAAACTCGCACGAAAGAAATAAAAAGTATAACGATAGCTGTTCCTATCCATTTAGTAGTGAATATGCATTTCCCTGACGGGTGATCGTTGCCGTAACAGTGTGCGATGGAAATGCTAGGAACCACGTACCGGCCATCACTTACGTCTGCAGTAATAGCCCTCTTCCCTGTTACTCACATAACTTATGCTGTCGGTATACGGAGAAAACTATAAAAATGCCGCTGTTTTTTTCATTACCTATCAAAATTAAAAAAGAGTCTAAACGTCGGATACTTCTTAAACAGAATTAAATGAGCGTGGCACTGCTTAAATTTAACAATCCCACATCAAATTTTTAGAAGTAACTTTAATGATTTTGGTTAGTTTAGGTTAATAAATTTTGAATATGTTCTGATTAAAGGATTTACAAAGACCTGATTTTACTAAATTAATGAGATATTGTGGGTTAACTTATTTTGGCAGAACTAAGTCGAAATAATAATGATACATATTTTAGCAGCGCTGTCTCCCTGCCTACGCAATACCTGTTTATAGGGTAATACTTCCGACATCGTAGGTATATTGTCGCGGTTTGGATACGCAAAGAGGATATATAAACCGTAAATCCTCTAAACCAGGAGTAGGGATGTAACGCCGTCTTAATATTTAAGGTTCTTGAACCTATTTTAATAAGTATGATGTGACACATACCGTGGGGTGTATGTTGTTATGTCGTGAAAATTGCTATAAAATGATTTGTAGCTTTAAGGTTAGAGGTTTAAATCTATTGAACAAAATATCAACTTTATTTGCTGGCCAACTAAAATTCAATTATTGAAATTATTTAGTCGTCTTTTGAGGCATTTTAGTAAGGTAAAGACTTCTAATCCCCATAGAGCAGACTCAACTTTAATTAACGCAAAAAAAGAAACTGTTAGTTTCATAGATATTTTTAATATATGAACTAATTCCTAAGGAACATTAGGTAAGTTTTAGTTAATGTTAAAGGTAGCAGTTAGATGATTGGACATTGTTCTCTGGTAGAGCTTTGGATCAGGTGTTCGTACTTTCACTACGCCTGGCCTTGGTTCTGGAGTGAATTTACATGAGGGCCAAAGATACCTACATTAGATTAATATTGGATGCATTACTTATACAACCATAACATAGAAAAGGTTGAAATCTAAACTTAATCAATCATTTTTAGAGATCAGTGACGGTATTCTGAAATAAATCTGTAAAAATCAGTTTACTATAAATCTCACAGAATTTAAAGTCACGATCTGACTTACACAATCTCAATAACAGGTTCTTACCCTAATCCATTTCAAATGATTAAGTACAGGTGCTATCTACCTTTCAACATCAATCGTTAAAGTCATATCGAACATTAATCAAATATTCACAAAAACCTCTTACAAAATGATAAAAGCTCACGACGGAACTCCCGATAACCGGAACGGTGTCTTTTTTCATAGAGCGAAACGCGGAGGGCTCTCGGGAGGGAAATATCAGCATGTCATTTGTTTATATTGTGGAATTAATACCCCAAGCCGGCTGACTGATGAGTCGAGTCAAACGTCGCTTGCCAAACAAAGAAACACTGAGGTGTGTACTATAATCGATGCTCACTTAAGCGACAGATGCTACAAACGGGTGCCATCAATCTATTCCCCCCCCGCGCTCCCACCATCCGATTCCTGCCCCCCGAGGGCCGAATTGTTATTCACGTTCCATTACCTCAATTTTTTAGAGCCGAGGTGCCTGAAAAGAAACCCTTTCACTTATTGTGTCTCATTTCTGAATTGGTGGAGGCCCATCGTAAAATTAAATTTCTTTAGATTATTCATATTTTTTCTTTATTCTCGTCGAGTGTTTATTCAGTATCCCACTGCAGATGTCTGAGGTTACACGGTGAAGTCGGAATATTTTATTATTAGGGCTTTTAGCTATATTGTGGTTTTTCTTTCGTTCTTTATTTCGCACGGTGTATATCTTATAAAACAAACAATAAATTCAAAACGTCAGCAAGCACGAGCGCGCGGCAAGGAGTGCACGACACGCGACAATAATCATTCAAGAATCGATTAAAGTCCGCCACACACGTACGGGAATCGAGCAAACATCGAGAACTCAATGGCCCGATCACAGGGTGCGTTAAGTCACGTCCCTCCGACCAATAATTCAATAAGAAGCGATCCACACGCCAAGTGGAATCATAGACTTTGCCTAAAGCAGTGCAACTACATGTTATAAATGTATCTAATTGTATTTTCTCGTTTACGAGCTTTGTATTTCTCTTATCGTAGAGAGACAAGCACTAATCCTTATTAAATCCGTCGACATGTGAACTTCAAAGATTAAAGTGATTAGTTAATTACTTGGTATTAGCTACATCTTTGAAACAACAGCGCACACTTGTGGGACTGCGACTTGTGACAGTTTCACATGTATTTTGAACAAGTTATATAAAACCGAGTAAAGACCAACAGCTAAGCTTGGTGGTGCGCACAGTTTCTCCTATCGCTACACAATGGGTGACCGCAGCTTAGAAGCTGGAACAAAGCTTCATTATGCGTTTAGCTCATTAACAGAATTAATGAATTCGGAAGTAGGGTTTTTGGCTCACGCCGCTTATGAGCCTCATCATATTGATGGCAGCACCACCCCATTGTCGAGTTTTATTTACGCTATTGACTAAGTACGAGTGACAGGTTGCTCTCTATTTTATTATCACCATTAACAATATCTTTTTATATTTGTATATCTAAGCTTTAATATATTGCCAAAACGAGTAGTTTCTCACATCAGTGTGTACAGAAACCAACTATAGTCAGAAGTCAAAACAAACTTAATCCGTTATTGTTTTTTTAATAATCTCTTAGTTACTTATTTAATTAAGTTATATGAAACGCTCAAAATATACAGCTTCTCACAAAGGGGAGTAACATGAACGCTGTAGTTATAACATGATTAATAAGCCTACCTGAGCAGAGCAACGCTTGAAACGGTACAGATATAAATGAGAGTAAGGGAGTTGATAAATGCACAAAATAGAGGATTATACATCACAGCAGAAAGTTTAAAGTGACAAAACGCTGTTTAGCCCGGGGCAATAAATGCAGTATCATTCTGTGTGAACACAGCACTTATTAATCGGTACTTGCTAGTTGTGTCGCGTCGGCAACGTTGCGTCGCCTCGCCTACAATCAAGAGAGCGCGTGTTGCGTTGTCGCGAGCCGGAAAATGTTGAAACACTTTTGCTTACCGTAATGCCGGAGTGTTGAGGAAATACTTGCCGCAAATATTTGCAAGTGATTATAAAATATTGAGTATGTAGTACTATAAAGTTAAACTTTCACTTAGAAGACTCTCAGTCATCGAGCCAATCAGTAACAGTTACATAGAATATACATTACTGTACACAGGTCTAATATGTATAATTGTTAAACAAATTATCTACAAGCATTGAACTCCATTTCCTTAGTTTAGAAATGTAATTTAATCAAATTACAGTACTCTCTGCAAGCGTTATAGTGGTCACTTAAAATGGATTGCAATGTAAACTAAGTTGCACTTAGGACTCAAGCTGAATGTTGGGATATAAATTAGTCTATCTCGTACCGAGTGACGGGGCCGACGAAAACGAATTACTTCTTGAAAATACTCCGAGCAAATAACAACAATGTTATGGTAGAGCTTAATTAAAAAGTTTATGTGCTTTAATACCAAGCTTTTTTGTAATTTAGATTAAAAACTGGGGAAATATTGAAGGTACGGTCTGCATGTCACAATTTTCATTAAAATTCTTACTTATCCCAAGTGTACATCAAAGAGACGGCAGTTATATTTTCAGAAATGCATCGAATTAATGAAATGAACCCCACTTTGAGTTGCATTTCGTGTTTTGATTGCATGGTAACTTTGTTTTTCTGCAAAGAAACGCCATCTACCTAGCTATATTTATTTTAGCGAAAGCTTTTCTCACAGTAATTGGAATGTACTATGAACATTGTTTCGGACGGCTCTTAAAATACCTGAAAAGTTCTAAATTTACGAAGAAAAGAACTGAAAAGAAAATGCGCCTTTTAGATTAATGAATTTAAGACCAGCCTGTAGGTATATGTATCTAATACGTTCACGAAAACTCGAACACTGCATTAGCATGCCGTCTCACCTGTACACTGCTAAGTTAAAAATCATGTAGCTCTCGCGTCCCGTGTGGACGTTCGTCCGGGGGAAATGGGGAACTCGGGAAAATAAGGAAAACCTTCCGCTTTTGTGTAACTCGAATGCATGCGCTGCATGCCCACTGAGCCAGCTATCTCGATCACGCCTTCCGAGTT
Source organism: Eugnorisma glareosa (assembly GCA_947578425.1). Taxonomy (NCBI): domain Eukaryota; kingdom Metazoa; phylum Arthropoda; class Insecta; order Lepidoptera; family Noctuidae; genus Eugnorisma; species Eugnorisma glareosa. The sequence goes on from OX387957.1 coordinate 29,228,488, forward strand.
TACAATTTTAAACTTAAAACCAGTTTCGGAATTCTTCGCGGCGTGAACATTCACGTTACAACGCGCTCAACGCGCAAAGGGACTTTTTTACAAGGCAATTTCAATCTTTGCCACTAAGTCAATCGGAGGTAATATGCTGTCTGAGAATTCGATGCTTGAACATTGATAGGTATGCAGAAATTAATGCCTTTTGCAAAGCGGCAACAGATCGAGATTGCTCAGAACATTATGTCTTATTTGAAAGTGTGGAAACAATAATATTGTTGGTTTGTTGGTATTCCAGGGCACGTATTGAACGTATATTGAATGATCGCCGCTCAGATTGTTGGTTATCGTAACACCAAATTTTCTATTTGATCGAATCTAATAAGGACGCGCGGGCGCTGCGGGCGGAGCGGCGCGGTGTGCGGCGCGCGTCCGCCCGAGAACCAGAAAATTACGTTACCATTCCCCCGCACCGGCTCAGTCCGTTCAAAATTTCCGAAATCTCGTTCCATTTTCGAGGATTATTCTTGAAAATTCGACGTTGAATTGACGTCTTGCGATTAAAGATACCTCTGAGAGTCAACTTTTATAGTTAGCCTCGGTGAGTTTTGAAAGAATCTATTCTTACTTCGTACCGTTTTTAAACGGTTGAGGTAGTGAAAATTACTTTTTAGATTTTAAAGTATACACTAAGAGACTATAAAACTTTTCTGCGGCACCACTGTTTCAGTAAACTCATGTCGAGATAGAATTTAATTCGCGTCATTACATTGATACCTCTTCGATCCTAATTCAAACACCAAGAATCTCAGCTCAAATTCAGCGGAGATCTTAATCAAACATCATGAGTCCGAAGCATTTATAGATTCTATAAATTTGCTAAGAGTAAGAGACCCATTCCAAGTGTAAGCAACGGAAATTTTGTAGTTTGCCGTCTTGGCTTGCGCCGAACCAATATAACTTGCTGAATTTGAAACGATACTTGCTTTGAGCATAATATTTGGGAGAGGCTAAAGAGTTAGGACTCAAAGGTTCTACGGGACATCGGTGCAAAGTAAAGTCGACCAAGCTCAAAACGTTTAGTTCATTGATTTTGTAAAACCACGATAAGTTAAAGTGTGCTTAGGAATGTTTGGTTTGCATTGCTTTAGAACCCACATCAATGTAAAGTTGACGCATTGGGATCTTAATTACACATAGAGGGTCGTCTCTTTTTCAGGACTACCTTAACAAAGCTCATAGCAAAGTGTTTGCGGATGCTAACTGAGCCAGAGTAAGGAAACTCGTCCAATACAAACATATCTTTTTGTGCTTTAAGTTTTTGATTCTGTACTGAAAAAATTGAAGTAAAAAATGTAGGTCACACTCAAAAAACATGATCTTAAATAGTATTTTAATTGTTTGAGTACAAATTAAAACGTTTGTACGTTCCGCTTAATCAAATAGTGTGACTTCCAGCAATTTCTTGTCGTAATCTTTACCCAGAAATCCAACCAATTATGGTCACCCAACAAAGCCAAGTGCTAGGCATGCAATTGAAAACCCATTAAGGTTAGCAGACGTGATAGCCTCCCAGGCGAGCCGCGTGCCGCGTGCGTGACACACCGATCTCTATGCGCTACCGAAGAACGTGATGCAGGAATCTTTTGTTCTTCCTCCATCCAATTGTACTTTAGCGTACCAGTTCAACTGCCTTTCCAGTTGCGTCACACCATTACATCTTTTGTATTCCCATCACTAGTCTACCTAAATACATTTTTCCGGAGCGTAACAAATTTTGAAATGGTTTTGAATTGAAGCCACAATCCAGGCATACATGTTGTGATTCATCGTTCGAAATTCAAATGAAATATTTGAAAATGTTTTGCTAACCTATGCCTGGCTTCGTATAAATATTTTGCCTGGTACATGTACTGTATTTTCACTCAAACCGACACATGCCAGAGGTTGTTGTTACGGGAGCCCTTGAAAAGGTATGGACAAAACGAATAGCTGCTCTGTCGAATTTCTGTTAGTAATATGAAACGCACATTCCTCGCATGCTAGCGAGGCGGATAGCTGCTGTTTGTACGAGTGTGGGGCCTAAAACGAGTGCCCGTGCAGTCTCTGAATGGCATGCATAGTGCATAGCGCGGATACTATTGTATGCCTGCGTGCTCAAAATGATGGAAGGTTTGCAATATTTCTCTATTGTTTATGAAGTTTTTCGTTTTATTTTGGAAGCTGAAAAAGATTAATTTAAATATTACTCTATTAATAGAATTGTAATTCGAATGGTAGGTTTTGAGTATTCACAAACTATGGAGGATGGAAAATACTATTATGATTTATACTAGCAAACAAATTAGTGCCTTATGTTTTCAAAATAACTTGTAAAAAATATTGTGTAACAACATTAAACTGTGGTTCTACTACTTTGTTCACACTATGAACATATTACGCTTACTAATGTTTATTCAGTGCTTTATTAACATTATGACAGCAACGCCATACATTCTGATGTTCAACCACAGTTAGTTTTCATTTATACCGAAAATTCAACTACATTTATCATAGATTATAATCAGCAACTTAAAACAAACTGAACATAACACGTTCATTATTGTTTGTCGTGATATAATAGAATTTATTGTTGATTTTGGGATGGAAAATCGAGTGCTATTATCTTTTTAACAATCGTCGTCAATAGGATACCTAATTCTCCTATGATAAAAAAGGTTTGATTATATTCGTTACGTATAATAACATAACTCACGTCTGTAATCCGCATAGGTTTATGCAGGAGTGTATCTATGGTACCATTGATACCATTTCACCACTTAATTTTGTATCCCATGTTCTGTTAAAGTCCCAGTTATGTTTAAGAGCCTATGGCTGACAACTGGGCACAAATTCTGAATTTGGACAGCTTGATGGCAAAACACAATACCACCGTGTGGACCTAGGAATCGAACTTAACACCTCGAAGGTTCAGCTGGAGCGCTTACGACCACTAGAATAACGAGGCCGCTGCTACAAATATACGTAGCGACTGACTCGTTGGTCTCAAGTGGTCGCGGTACATCTGAACATTGAAACATAAAGGGTCAAAACGTATACTCATAATACTGTCGATTACGTCAATGCACTTGAGGCTAGAATTTCTAAGTGGCCGCCAGAGGTGGACTATCCGTGGACTGGCCTACAGAATACCCGCGTCTCGACTTTATACCGCGCTTTCCACTTGTCCCGTAAACTTTTCCTCATTTGTAAGATATCAATAAAACTTTTCTGCTCGTGGTTCCCATTTTACTTCGCTATTTTTAATAATTTCTATAATATCTCACGCCAAGAGAGGTTAGAAAACGGACGCCGAAAGTCAACGATTTGAAGTTTCAGACGGATAAGTATCAGTAGTAGTATCGCTTGCTCCGGTGAAGGAAAACATCGTGAGGAAACCTACATGCCTAGTCAGAGGCCCATGAGCGGCATTGAAACTCTGACACCAGGTTAGGCACTAACCACACGAAAAGGAGGAGAGTTGTTTTTTTTAATTATTATTTAGACTTCTTTAACAGATCGGTTCTTATCTTTCTCATCATCATAGAAACCAAAACAGGTAGAGAAACAAAAGATCTCCATCGTCCACAAAATTTAATTAACAAAGCATAACGAAAGAATACTCATTAAACCCTGACAAAAACGTTTTGATCAACTTTGTAGGCAGCTGTTTATTCTTCATATTCCTCTTAATGCCTGCGGAAAAGGTTTTTGAAGTTCCCTTTCGATTAATTACCTTCCCCGCGGAGATAAAACGTGGGTAAACTGTAACATTTTTTGCCCCACAGGGGGTTTATTGATCATTCTAAATAGGTAGGGCGGGAAATCACGGGAACGCAGCTACCTCGCCTAATAAATGATGTGTTGTTACGTATTGGCCAATTTATTGTTTTCCTTACTTTTGTGGTTATTTTTGGATAGAAAGATTGTTTACTGGGTGGTTGTACCTACATACACGCACGTACGTATTAGACAGGGGTATATTGAATACGGATATTTGTAGGGGTTATATGTCCAAGAGTCACACACAGACACCTTACGGCCTAATGATGCTGATGTTATTACCGCTGTACATACGAGAAATGTACATCAGTAGTTTCATAGTTAGAGTAAAATCATGAAGAGAAAACCATCTCGGGTTAAAACTCCAGAAACAAACTTGGGAGTTGAAAGGTTAGAGAGATAAAACGTCGGAGTACCGCCATATTGAAACTAATGGCTCGATTTGGAGCATCTACAAACTTGTAGCGGTTGGAGGTCAAAACACCAGGACTGATGACGTATATTTACACAAAATTTCAAATTCTCAGTGAGGTTTCTGGGTAATCTGTCTAATAACTTTACAGTAATTACTAGCTTCTTCGTCCCGGCTGAGTTTCTAGTTTGAAGATAAAACATATCCTATGACAATTTGTTTAAAATGGTAGTGCACATTGTGGCAAATAATGTTCAGATGCAGATTGTGGCAATGCTCAAGATGAACGATCCATTTATTTTGTGAGAGTTATTAAAATTTGTATTTATTTAAAGGATTAAAACAGTAAAATATAGATTTCCAAAATAATTTAAATTTCTCTTTACTGCACAATTCCCAAAAGACCTCAATCTATACTAAATTATAAAGAGGTAAAATTTGTTTTTAAGTTTGTATGAAGGGAGTAATCTCTGGATCTACTGAACCGATTTTCTTCAATTCACTAATAGGAAGCTACATTATCCCCGAGTGTCATAGGCTATATTTACAACGTGTCCTTGGAATAAATTCAGACAAAAACGCGAGCGAAGCCGCGGGCAACAGCTAGTAGATAATAAAATTACAAAATTCCCAAGTCTTCCATTACAAAGGTTTTACATGTAAAAGACACTGCATTTTACATTACCGTTGCCAAATTATTTTCGCAGAAGCATTGAGTTTCACTACGCGTTTATTATTCCAGCCAGTCAATATTTAATGGCTGGGCCCTCTATACTAACGTACGTAGGTAGGTGTATCAAAATTCATAGTAACCTCTAGAGACCGATCTATTTGCTTCTATAGTATATGCAGCTACGCGCTTTGGAGCGTTTCAATAACTTATTCTGTTTCAAAAATAAAAGTTTTATGGTGCATTATAATGTTCTCTTGTGAGCTTATTTTATGTTAGTTTATTACCTATGTAATGGATTAGGTAGGGTATAGTTACATAGGTTTAAGACTGTGCTAGTACTGAAATAAATCTTACGTCCCTTTCAGGTGATGTGAAGGAAACACTTTTATTGATTACGTGAAGGAACAAAAATTATGAAGCAACTGCCCTTTTCGGCCATCTCTATATGAGAAGAGGCCTTTGCCCAGCAGTGGGGCGGTAATAGGCTGGTATTATTATTATTATTTATTAATAACCCGCACTTAGATATGGACTGAGGAGCTCGTGGCAAAATAATAACAGCCGCTCGGGTCGATCTTTAGGTTAAGCCGCGCTTGCCTAGGTTGGTCTGTGGATGGGTGACCGCCCATTACATACCGAGTTTCATCCGTGCCTCGAAAAGCACGTTGAGCCTTTGTTCCCGGCTGTCATCTGTAGATCTTTGACATTCGTTAGCTAGTCAGTGGCCTAAAAAGTCTGACAACCAGTCTTACCAAGGGGTATCGTATTACCCAGTACTAACTGGGTTGTGGAGGTCAGATAAGCAGTCGTTTAATGTAAAATACTGGTATTCAGCTGCACTCAGATAGACAGGAAGCCGATCCCAAGATATTTGGGAAAAGGCTAGGCAGAATAATACTTAGCTATGGACTATTTAATACGACGATTTGTTGGTAAATTTTCGAAGTAACCCAAGTTTTTAGGCACATCAGTATGAATTACTAACAAGACTTCAATCTTTCATGAAGCAAGAACGCGAAACACGTTCAAATATTTAGAGGAAATCTACTGTTGTGAGCTTCACAAAGGTAGCTACATTCGTGCAAGCAATGTGAGCATACCACTTCTATGTTGGCATTTAGGCGAAGTAGCCAGGTACATATAATTAGTGGCGTGTATGCCTTTGGGTACAGGTATTGTGTACTGAGACCAAAGTTCCGCACACTCCATGGAACTGATATACTAGATAGCTGCACGCCATTTTGTTTTATTAATTAACTAATCCAATCCTTCAATTTATAACAATGTCCTTTTACATGTCCGCATCCACTTAAACATGTTTAGCTTTTAACTAATTACGAATCTCTATTGAATTTTTTTTTTGTTAAATTTTGTAGATGTGACGAAATACAAATCATAATGTGAAAGTAACTGTTTCGACCTGCCTGTGTGATTCCTCAGTACGCCTTTATGGCAGAGCCGATGTCACTGGTAGTCCATGGTCTGGGTTACAACCCACATCAAAGACCAAAGTCACTGGCAGAAACAAGTAAATAACTCAAATTGCCCAGTCACTTCATAAACATCTTGAGTTTTTCTTATGTAAGTAGGTAGGTACTCAAGATACATTACTAGATGGTGCATTATAAATCAACAGACCAAGAATAAGTAGGAAGAACAAACAGCTCATTTGTATCATTTCTACTTTATTAATGTTCCTGAACAAAAATAATTTTCTTTAGAGCTTTTAAGTTAATTATTTTTCCCTGCAATTTTTCTCTTTATTTGTTACGAGAAAAAAATTAAAATATCTTTGAAATTGCGTTATTCAACGTAATTTTGAAAAGTGCTCGGGCATTTCTTGTATTATATTTAAAAGGAAGGTTTTCACTTCCAGATGCTTGATTACCAGGTTTTGAGAAATAGGGATCACTATCAATCATTTTTGCCCAAAATACGGACTCTGTGTCAATCTGGTAACTAACAGATTGTTTTCCTGCTCTCCCCCTAAAGGTATCTTTAGTGAAATATTTTTCTTCCACATGTATGTATGTATATCGTGCTAAGTGATTGATATCTCCTTCGTTCTGCTTTTAAGGTAAACAAGTTTTGGTTTACCCCTGTATTTCTCAAGATTTTTGAAACTACAGCGGGAGACTTTATTGACAATACAAATAATGATACTCGATCTGACAGACGAGATACTCAGAGAAATGAAACCCTTAAAATCCCACTTTGAAATCTTGAGTCGTTTAATTTTAACATGATAATTTACGCAGACAAATTTCAAAGTAGCACTTGAATACAGTATCCTCGTTTCCCTTGCATTATAAACATATCCTGTCTTATATGCCCTCGAAATCAGGTCAGACGTTGGCACCGATGATCGTATGTTGACAGTATCCGGGGTAACGAACCTGGTGCAAGTCAAAGCCACACGCTGCAGTGCAAACACCGCTTCTGCACGATAACCTCGTTTGGTGTGACGTGACGTCATGTCAGAGAGGGCATGTTCGATGTCAAACAGAATCCATCGAATTATTAAGTAGTAGTCTTGAACTATTTGACGGAATCATACAGGCAATCTATTCCGTCAATAATATTTTAGAGATGACTCTTTATTCATTTATACACATATTATTTACATTTTTAAATACTCCTAAACAAATTAATATTAAAAAAAAACATATAAAAAATAGTAGTCCACCAGTGACGGGTACAAGCTACCGGTGGTTAGGGCTCCAGAGACAGGAACCTCCTCACAATGCGAGCCGTATCGAGGAGTACTGCCTTTTGTATTAGGTCCTTGATACAACCGCCCAAGGAGAACCTCGAAAGATGGTCGTCGAAGCTGTTGGCCATAAGTCTATTGGCCGTCACAAAATCGGCACAATGTTAGCCGAGTTCACATTCCACATGTCGACAACCTCGTGTGCCAAGTCAAGAAATAACTTATTATTATGTTTTTCTGATGATTCGTTTTTGTAACAAAACTTTGGAGAAAATCCTACCTTCAGAAATCATCTAGCGAAAATTTCAGTTCAAGGAAAAATGCCTTTCAAAAACACAGGTTTACCGAATTCTGGTAACGAAATTTTTCAAAGGCACAATCCAGGTGCTTTTTATTCTTGACTTCTTAAGACATTTCGGTCTAGTTTCGTTTAGTTCGTACTCTTTTGTGTGCCTAGCAGAGCGATATTACCTAGCTATTGGAAAGTAAGACTGTCTGTCAACTGACATAGCTTCATGTGAAGATATGTAAGGAACACTCTGGCACGTCGACTTGATAGATTTTTCCCGTGGTTTTAATTGGAATATTTTTCCCACAGTTTAATGACTAAAATACGAAGTGAGATTTCAAAAAAGCAGTGATGAAACGTTGAATATACAACATTCATTTTAGTTTATAGAAAAACCGAAACATGTGAAAGCGTTTTAAGGAAAAGAGTCCATGTGAAAAATAAAGATTTAGTTTACACAGTATACACAGTGTTTTATATTTACATACCTTCAAGGTGTAAACGTACTCGTCACGAAGCCATCAATCGAGCATTCTGTACATTGTATTGTATAGCGGGCTGGTGTCCGCAACTCCACGTCTAAGCGCGTATTTTGCGTGCATTAAAGCAACTCTACGTAATAGTTATTGCTGGGAAACGAATTTTTTTTTAGGGTGAAAAATCACGGTTTTGCGGTAGCACTCAATGTAACACACTCAAAACAATGAAAACAATATGTTGATGGATGCATTGAATAGTGCAGGGTTTATAGAGGTATTAAAACTAAAAAGTAATAACATTAAAAAGTATTATTTGAAAAAAAAAAGTGAAAAGTTGGAGTTTGACGTCCAATATCTCCGTAAAAGAAGGTTGCCAACCTTCTAAGCCATGGCGGGGAGAACAATTGCCTTTCGGCTTCGTTAAATCTATTTCCATCCATTATTTGGTCAAAAAAAGTAATTATAAAAGAAGTTAATTTGAGATACAAAACTATCCAAAGCAGCCAATTTAAATCAAAATAGTTTACTTCGGCCAACTTGTTTGAACTTTGGAATACTTATTGCTCAATACGGTAATTGTAGTTACCAACACCACGTTCTACTTTGACTATGGAAACTGTTGTAGTTTTCAACTCATGTGTAGTTTTCTGCTAAAATATGAACTTTATACCTAGTTGAGAAGCGTCTAAGTGATAATAAATTGAATGCGCACTTCAATCGTTCGTACTGACAGTTCTATGAAATGCCTATAGCATGACAATTCGGCACAGTGTGTCAATTTGACTGAATGCGCTCTCTTGCCGAGAGCATTTGCCTATAGTGTAACAGTTCAGATCCACTTGGTTCTGTACAAAATCTAATCGATAGGCGAACGCTCCCAGCGAGCGAGGAATGATAAGTTGAACCTCTCTTTGATTATAACAATATTCTACAACCAATAATGGATCTTTAACCGTAATTTGGACCCGCACGTTCGACGCGACATAATGTCAATGTGCTGATAACAAAATAGGATACGAAAAGTCACTCTCACTTAATTATATTATGCAGATTCATGAATATTCTCAGACTTCCACTGTCAACAATGGACTATAAAAATAATATAGAAATATCGTGCACTATCCATCCCATTCATATTCTGTTATACAATAGAGAGAGACAGGCATATGACTTTAGTGAGCGATTGAAAGAGATGAAGATAAAAGGGTAGCGTTTCATGAACATTTGAGGCATTACGACGTATCGTTAGAGCTGTAATAGGCGTTTGTTTTAGTGCCTATATCTTCATGGCAGTGGCTGCCTATCTGCTATGAGGGGCATTTGCCTCTTTATGTGTCCATAGCAGTCTAATCGTTGAAGTAGCTTATTATTTTTGGTAGTTTTAGTGATCTCTCGCAGCAAGTAAGCGTACTAAGAGAGTACAAAAATGTAGTACAAAAAAATGTTGATAAGTTAGCGACTACATGAAGTTCAAAAAAATACTAATTAAAAGCGTTTTTAATTTTGTCTGATAAGTCAACAAGTCTGCAAAGGTTTCACAAAAAAAAAGTTTCTTTGACGGGATGAAAATGTACGAGGAAAGGCAAATATTTACAATACTTTGAAATCGTACGGCTCCTCACCACAGTACTTCTACTAAGGCTTAGACCTGAAACCCTCAGGCGTCGTAATCTAGAAGCATCACCAATGTCACCATTTGCATTTTATTGCGAAAGTTTTTGGCCGCAGAACGCCTATTTTTATGGTAAACTTATTCAAATGCACGACGATGTCATAAATTGGGTAAAGGGGTGCGCTGGCACGGCAGGCACAGAAAAACTTTTCGAATAGCGATCATACCTCGATGGACACACGACACGTTGCCGTTCCGCTTTTGACGTCCCATTTAGGAATTATCTACACGACAGCAACGTTGATTTACCCAAGTTTTTTGCCAGACATTTAGTGGAACGACATAAAAATGAACGGCTATCATGTCGTGACAAAGGTTAACAATAAATCAAGCGTATAACGGAGACGTCTTTCCTTGTGACACTGATTCGCGAACGATAGCTCTTTTGACATAAAAAGCACAGCAACAGTATTTATTTATTGTTTACTAGCTATTGCCCGCGACCTTCGTTCGCGAGAAATTCTTATTATAATAAAAAATATTACCCTTTTTGAATCGTATTTTGTCAAGGGTTTTAATTTTTTTGCACGGAAGCCTAATTATTTTTCTGTAATAGAAGTAGTCTGATGTAGTTCATGATAGACCTTATAACATCAGCTATCTGCCAATAAAAGTTCCGTCAAAATCGATCTAGCCGTTTCGGAGATTAGCCGGAACAAACAGACAGACAAAAATGGAAAAAAAAATATTTTTGTTGTAAGTGCCGTATATATTTCCATATGCAATCATTCAAAAGTTGTTATTTTGATATTACAAATAGACACTTCAATTTTATTTATTTATATAGATGTATACATAGATTGTATGAAGTCCTTTGAACGTTTAACTGGTTACCATGATTGATGTTTTGACGTTTCACGAACGAAACTCCGCGGCTCGATAGACATGGAACGAAGAATACCTATCAAGTAATAAAGCAATCGACTAAAACTTTTTTAATTAAACCCACCACACAAAGTTTATTTCGGTACTTAATTCAACACCACCGTCGAATAACGTGATTTAAGCCACCCCATTATTTTTAAGGCCGTAATATAGATGAATATTGATTTAATATTATTTTACTTTTAATACCGTTACACTTTAATATGAGTAAATCCTTTCAAATTCTGTGGGAACGGTTTAACTAAAAATGTTATACAGCGTAGTATATTTGGATGATGCGGATGTATATAGATACATCCGCACGCAAAATACGCGGTTAAACGTGGAGTTGCGGACACCAGTCCGCAATACAATACAACCCAATACATAGACCATTATATTACGTCTAATGTCTTATCTAATTCAGACTAATTGACCAGAGAACTAACCCAATGAATATAAATCAGTTGCACTTATTTATTGATGTTAATACATAGGAGACATAATCAATTCATCCGCAATAAAGCTAAAATTGTCATCGGTAACTACGTTATGAAGTATATATGTATGTTAACTGGCACGTTGGTTCTCTTTTAATCTGCAGCTCGAAAACGTGGCTATCTTGAAATGAAGTTCACAATGACACGAGAGTCTTTCCTTCATCATTAAAATAAAACTCAGTCACGCATTGCGTGGGCGACTTATTAATCAACGAGCCAGGCAACATGACGGTTTTGATCCAAGGCATACCCGACATAATGGAAGGAACGCTACCGATTTTCTACCACTGAATGAAAATCAATTTCCTACAGTTGGGAAAATTCATTTATCGACCACCTGCGCTCCGGTGCTCGATCAAGCGGAGACCAATACAATGGGCCCACCGTCTAATCTTAAGAAAGGCGCTTTTAAAACGTTGTTGTCAGAGATTACCCGCCAGTCTATAGAAACGTCTATGAATCAAGCCGAGGTATAGCAGACGGTTTCTTTGTCACGAAAACATACCATTATTGAAGAAGTTCGGACGTCCGTCAATCATTGACTTATTCATGAAGTCAGTCTTCTACACAATGAAATCATTTTATTGAACTCGACTGAATAATATCAGCTGAATTTATTGCGTATTTACTTTCAAGAGCGACTCCATAAATGTATTATAAACAACGGTGAAACAGTCGTATTGTTTATTACGCTAAGTGCTAATAAATTTCCCGTTGGCTACGTTTACCTGGGCACTGATATAATGAGATCGCGCCGATATCCCCGCGCTGTAATATTTTTCAATAAAACTAATGCAATTGTGTACCAATCTCGTTTCCTCTTCTATTTCTATTTACGTCACAAGTATGACGTAAATCTAGAAAGGAAATTGTAACAAGATGAATGCCAATTATTTGTTTCACATTGATAGAAGTTTCGTTTACGTTCAAAGGGGAGTTAAATTCCCGTAATTTATGGAAAGCTGTGTATTTATGCTTACTTCATTTGAATAGTTGTGGACGAGTTGGAATAGCTCAGTGACAAGCCATATATCGTGGGTGGACTCCAAGTGTCAAAGTTTCGTTAGCCGTGGTCTCGTGTCGGCAAACGCCAACGTTATAACTGTCAAAGTTATTATTACCCGTCTATGTTTCAGTTTGCAAACGTTTTGTAGACGATTTCAATTTATTCAATGACAAAATGAATTTAATTAAAGTTAGTAGACATTGATGTTTCAGGCGGTTATTCGATCGGAGAAGTTAGTGGGCAACATTCATTTAAGTACGAATATTATTTCAAAGTTGTACTTTCATATTTACGACGAGACGCTGCGTTTTAACTGGAAGGTCTTTGGAATCATTATTAATAATTTAATTGTTAATATTCAGTTCCCTTGTTTTAGTGAGGGTGAGGGAATGGCGTTTCTAATTAAAAATGTATACCCCTTTTATTAATTTGAGTAGCAAAACATTTATATGTTTTCGATATTTTACAAAACAGTTTATTTCTCCGTTCTCATTATGGCAACACAGCTAGCAATTATAAAATAAATTAATGACAGACTCGTTCGCATGTCTTTAATTAAGTTAACAAAGACGTGCTTAAATTGGTAACATGTTTGTTTCCTTCACTGATCATACAACTCTGGCATTGTCATCATCGAGTGCTTGGTTGTACTTTAGAGCCATTAATTATCGATTTTAAACTTAAAGAGCACATTGAACCGTCAAAGTGCTTTTCATTTAACAAAACGGTCCTTAAAGTTCAGTACTTTGGTTTAATGAGTATTTGAGTAAAAGTAAACGACTGTTTATCGGACGTAGCGGCAAATTACGGTTACTGTTATGTTTTTTTAAGTTTTTTATAGGCTGACTCGTAGATGGTATTGATAAAATTTACGTTATTTATTTAATTACAACAGCGCTGCACACAATAGGCTAACATAACTGGCGAAATGGGTACACCTCTGCAGAACTCGAAAATCATTTTAAATTATTGCAAGATAAACAAAATATTTTGACAAATAAAAGAAATTTTACAACGAAAAATTTTGATATTAAAAATTCAATATTTTTTAAGCACAGTTCATCATTTTATAATAATAATAATATATTTATTTGCGTAAAACATGGTATGAAAAGATCTTACAGTACAAAAATAGAACAGACATGTTTTGCCAAGATTAAACATAGCATGCAAATATTTGTCATAACAATTTCCTAATCAAAAATTATTATTATATTACAACAACGCTATTTTCGTTCTAGGAATTGTTTTAGACTATAGAAGTTGTTGTTAGTTAGCCATTCATACAACTTATTCTTAAAAGTATATCTCATGTTTAGCATTTTCAGATCACTAGGTAATTTGTTGTAAATTCGTACACACATATTTAAGCAGCTTTTTAAATATTTGTGTAACAGAATGTCGTAACAAAACGTCGCAGTATCGTCAGTCGTTTTCGCCCGAACATTCCAACCATCTGCTTGTAAGTCTTGGCGAAAAATAAAACTAAGAGGGGTTTGGGACATTATCGAAGTAGATCGGTGCCGGGGTGGCTTTCAGCCCTGCTCCCAGAGGATCCCAACCGAATGGAATACATCCAACATGGTTTAGAACTGTCACTGGCAGCCGACTAGGTATCCCGGCCCTAGCGATTAAACAACCATTTTTCTTATTCCCTCATACGCAGTTTATTCGAACATTTAGCTACTCAATATTTTAATTTTAAAGGACTCAAGTCATTGATTCATTTTGTTTTTAATTACTTAATTCATAAGTTTAATAAAATATTATATTGTAAAGCTTCTGTAGCAACATGAAAGAGTCTTGTTTTTATTTTGTAATTCATCGTAATAAAAGGTCGAGATTTCACAAACACATTTATTATTTACGGCTTACTTTGTGTAAGCGTATTTGTGAAATATACGCTCGCTCAGAGCTTTACATTTTTAACTCGCTAAATGAATTAAAATATTAATAAAATATCTGTTCGGATTTCGTTATTCGTTTCACATTTAATTTGCCAAATAAATTAAATGTGAAACGCATAACGAAATCCGAACACTCATTCAGAAAATTAAAAATAACACAAAATTTCTTACAGTATTTTTAATAGGACGCTATGGACCAAAAATAGCTCGTGACTGGTATTAAAACCAGTATAAGCTGGCCTCGCTTTCAATTGAAACTCCACAATATGCCAGACCAACTCAAGTGTTCAAAAGGTTACCACTGACTCGACTGTACCTAAGTCCGAAATATAAATCTCAATAATCGTACATATCCCGGAATATTTTTATAAGTGTATTTTGACAGGGGAACATTAAATAAATGGTGTGAACCTCGGCCTATGGTTTGACGACTACTTACACCAAAATTCCATTTAGCTGACTAGGTGGATTGAATGCTGTAAAGAATTTAGAGTTGCCCTTTGACCCCGGGCATTAGCGAACGAGGAACGATAGCATTAGCACGTTGACAGATGTTGGCACCGAAATATTTGGAAGGGATCCGCAGAACCACTTGCATTTATACCCTTAGGGGGTAACGTGATGTTTCCGCAATCAAACGATACTTTTAACCCTTCGCTAACACTTCGGCATGTAATACATGTGACGCGGTGGGAAGGGTGTGTTAAAACAGCAATGATTGTCGCTAGGATTAGTTCTGTTATAAATAATTTCCGAATCAATACTTTAAATTTGCTGATTTGAGAATTCATGTACTATATTAAACTGCTCGCCATGCAAGCTGCGCAGATTTTGGTGTGCAAGTTTAATAAAATTCAGTGTTTCAATTAAAAAGGACGCACGGAGCGCCATCCTTCGAATGTGCTATCTTACGATAAGGCTGAAGTGTCTCAGCTAAATTAGGTTCTAATCAAAAAAACTTAATGAATTAACAAATCGGGAAGTCTTATAACTTAGATACTGAAGACATAAAAGATAACATAAATGCATTAAGCAAATACTGCTCCCTTAGCAACGAGACGCGATATATAATAGTTTCCTCTAGAAAAGGCACCATAATATGGACTAAAGCACCCATCTGCTCCAAATGAGCGCCAATTACTTTAAGAAAAGCGGACACTTGAGAACTCGGGAATAAAGAAGAAGGATTATGAAATAGTTGTAGATTTCCTTCAGCTAATTTAGAACATTCATCGTAAAAAACGATACCATTAAATTGAGACTGCAGAATTAATTCAATAAAAAATGTTTCACGTTAAAAAAGTAATATTCAAGCTCCATCTTACTTGGAGCTATAAAATAACTGGGGGCTAGAAGTGTCACAATCATGGTTTATTCGCGCGGCCCTTTCTGAAGACACTGTTTTTATGAGTCCATGTAAATGTCCCTGTAGAGTTTATTTGTCGTGTTTTAGCCGCAGTTGTATCTAGAAGTGTTCTCAGTCTAAGAAATTCTTGCTTTTTATTGGCTTGACCACCGTAAGATTGTATAAAATTGTCGATATGGTGGAGAACTTACGGTGCCCGAGTGTGGCAGACAGTTATGTAGTTCGTGGGATGTAACATACCATTCCATGACACTTTATGTCTTGATTTGTGGAACTTGAAGGGTATTGTTTACATTTATAATTTAATATCGTATTACCTACTTTATGGATAGTTTAAAAATACGTCATGGATACAGGGCGTATTTTTAAGTTCTCTAAATTTCACATTTTTTTATAAAAATATCTTTTTAAAATTTTGATGATTTGAAGGGTTTATTTCAATCAATATTTTTTTTTTTGTCAGGCCAGAAAGATTTTTTTAAGGCAAAAAATTAAACCAAACAAGCCAAACTTTGTAATATTTAAAATTCTTTCTTTAAGTTACTCTTATAAAACATTATAAATGCAAAAATTTCGAATTTAATTAATTTTTGGGTGAATGTTTATTACTCAATATCGTCAAAACTACTAAATGGATCTAGATGAAATTTGGCAGAGACATAGATTATAGTCTGAAATAGGACATAGGCATTTTTTCCTCACACAAACACATCAAAATTTCCACGTGAACGAAGTCGCGGGGAACAGCTAGTGATATTCACCTACAGAGTGCGCTAATGAAAATTTTCTTCATTAGAGAGACACGTTACATCGCTCATCTTATAAAAGTTTTACATTTTAAAAGGTGGGTGAGGTAAGATAGTATGGTAGTCTCCAACAAGATGAATGTACAAAGTAACTAAGGACTTTATACGTAGGAAAGTATATTATGAGTTCAAAAGTTAACTCTATGTTTTTAGATGCTTTTTAAATGCTAAGTAGGTGAGGCGTATAAGATACTCTCAGAGAGCTAACAAAGACAATTAATCTTACCCGTTTCGATAACTTTTTATTTGAATCAAATGTTTCAATACTCACATTCTCATTTCTATGTTCACAGGCAAGATGGGGCGATTAGCGCCACTGGTGATACGGCTGCTGACCGCATCACTAGTGGCGTTCGTCCTAGCCGAACCGGGGCCCGGGAATGGGACCGATCACTCGGTTGCTAGGGTCAACCGGGACACTGCCATCCCGGCGCCCGCAACCGTCCCGCCCCCGCCCCGCCGCGCCGGGAAACGCGAGAGAAACCGAAAGAGAACTACAACCACGACTACAACAGTGGACCCTGATGACGATGACGGCGCCGATGCGACCACGCCCGTCGCCACAACCACTGTTGATCCCCGGGCCTTCGACCACAGTAAGTGCTTGTTTACTGTCTATGAACAAAACGATTCTAAAACAAGTGAATGTAGGGATGCATGTTACGACTTTGTTGTAACTGGTAACCGTCTCTGTCACCTGTGGTCATCACTTTTTTGCGCAACAGTGAGTACCACATTATAGGGCAGAAGCTTCTGGTGTGCCACTTCGGGTCCGCTTGCAACCATTCGCTTCACTTGCGCTGGCTATGACACACACGCTTCCACTGAACCACCTCAACTACATTCACGCAGTACACCTGACGAACACCAATATTAAGAACGACTACCGATTCGGTCCAGCACATCAACAATCGCAGTAAGTACTAACTTTAAGCCGATGAGGAGCAATGAAGTCGCAGGCCCCATTGTGGTTACCGTTGGAAATGCGCCATTAGCCTGACGGCTGAAACTAGCGTGTAATATGAATACAATGAAAGCCGAGGCCTCCATATTAACTAACACCCTACCTTTTTAGTAAAAGGTTGTGTGGTCAGTAAGTACTTTTATTGTAGGCCCGAAGCCCCAGCGTGTCAATAAGCCGCGGCGGCCGGCCGGGCCGAAACGCCGCTGGCCGGGGAAGAAGCACAAGCGACGCCGCCGCCGCACCACTACCACCACGACTACCAAAGAGCCGGATGACGATGACAAGGAGCCGACCGCTACTCATGCGACCACTACCGTAGACCCCCGAAGTTTTGACCACAGTAAGTGCTTAAGTGCGGCGGAAAGACAAAATACGCGGCTCTGGAAGCCACGCCTTTGACTACTACCATGACGGATCCGGCCCTTTCTTACAAGAGTAAGCAAAATTCAAAATTTAGCTACTTGCAGTAGCAGTGGTAGTCACAGACGTAGTTAGATTCAGACTGCCCGTCTGTAACTTACGACATCACATCTCACCAGCTGTCATTGTTAACTGTCACCTAACATGCGACAAAACTTTTTCACTGTTACACAAGACACATTTCTGGAGTTATTATCTCCTTCGGTAGGTATAAACTGAATTACATTATGTGTGCGTGTGTGTGCGTGTGTGTGTTGCTTTATATCACGTATATAAGTACATCGTATATTGTTTGGCAAATACTTAGAAAGTATTCGTTCACTCTCATCGTACTAAGTAAATACTTTCGAAATCGTAATTACTTAAGCTTAGGTTATACACATAAAAACATGAGATTAACGGATTTCCGAACACTCAGCAATCGGCAAACACAATGGAACAACAAATATTCTTCCACTAAATCCAAAAACAACATCCATTTAGCTGTAATTATCCAAAAAAATCCGTGTGGGTACCTGCCCCATGTAGGTCAGGACCACGGGAGATAAATCATAGAATAATTAGACGCTCGTTAGGCCAGAACGTGACGCTTCATTAACTGATTAGCCACAGGACACGTCATGGCAAATATTATGAGTTATTTTTTGCTAACTGAGGGGTTGGTCGGTATTTGTGGGAGTTGTATTAAGATGTTAGGATATTATAATGGTGTTTGGCCTTGCTTATTTGTAGATTAGAAGGGGAGGGGTAGGATTGAAGATAGAGATGACCTTGTGATCCTTCTGCTTTCTGACCACTAATTACGGTAGCACACAGTACGCACGGCACAGTACCGCTTTGTGTACCTACTTTGCTTATCAAAACAATAACTATATAATCTTTACTATTCTAATAAACGAAATCATCTACAATCCTGTAAATAAAACCACATACTCGAGCGTGTTCATTACATTTGACGCAATAAATATCACATTCCACCATCAAGTTTAAGTGATCTTGAAAAGTTCTCGCCTGTGCTGTTCGCTTTAAGCCGCATAGTTTAACGAGAGCCGGGTCCAAGAAGGATTCGGGAGGGGAGGGGTCCAAGGGCTGAGGAATGCTGCCATCGGAGACGTGGGGACATCCAAATTGCTTGTCTCTAAACAACGGACGGACGTAATTTGTGAGTTACTCCGTTACGCCGACACTTGAGGCTCCGGCCATCGGAGGAATGTGCTCAGTTAACGTGGTATGTCAACCCTCGTAGCAGTTTCATTTTCAAAAACTGCTGTACGTGTAGTTATTTTGGGATGCTCGCTTTGCTGGGAATGTAAAACGATTTGATACTTCATTCTTTACTGAGTAAATCAAAATGTGTAATAGCTCGTTAGTTTACTCTTGTATTGGCATGGGTAAATATCAGCCTGACATGGTAAAACATTAGCCAGTGTAAGTAAACAATTTATATAATAAAAACTAATAAAAAACTGGAGTGCCCAATATTTTGTAGAGCGTGAAATATCGGTACCTAAGAGTTTTTAGCCGATTAATCTTATAGTGGTCACTAAAATACCACTTATTGGCGTGTGGCCATACTTGGTCTTGCCAAAGACTATATTATATCGGGCGAATATTTCAAACAAGCTCGAACGCTGCCGTTAAATAAAACATCGGTTTCTTTCCTGAATGTTTATAAACTTAAGGTGATTCCTATAAACTGAGCAGAAATAAACTTTCCACATTTTCAAATATAAATTGAAAGGCGAGGTGCAACGCGAACCAGTCGGCGAAGCCCGGGGACGTCGTCACAAGAAAACATTTTCTTTCGACTTCGGAGATGAATGTAAGAACAGTACAGGTCAGGATAGGTTGGTGAGTCCTGTCGCCTCGCGGTAGGCGAGAGGGGTCGGGAGGGAGTCATTTCACGCCTCTTGAGCGCGCATCAAACCAATATTAGGTTTATTAGATAGATGGGCCATCGTGAAAAGCGATTTTTCATTTTTTGCCATTCATTATTATCGGCTCTTAAGTCGGTTTTCAAATAAAGCGGTTTTAGTAAATTAGATTTCATTGAGCTGTACTGTAATTTGAATAATTTGATTGTTTTCTCTGGAACTGTTTCTGTCGAGTAATTTAGTTTTAAAAGTAATATTTTATTGACTGTAAAAGGGCACTCTATTTTTAATTGGCTACATAGCTAGTGCTATAGCTTACTTTTTTTTGTGTGATAGTAACATTATTTATGGCTCTGAAACTACCACTAGGTGGTATTAAACACCAAAAGTAAATAACTTTCCCAAACGATGCTCCATTAGAATTTATGTAGATACGTCTACTCTTAGTGAAACATAAAACATGCTTTACTCGGGATTCTCTTTTTTTGTTCAGACGTCAGCACATCAAGCTCCCTGAAATTGAAAGTTTTCCCAGTCAACTTTGAACCGAAAGCTTCAGCGATAAAGTTGAAAATCTACTAAAGAAATTTGACAGATTGTAGTAGCTTGATGTACTGGCGTTTGTACATAATACTTCTAAGAAACATATTAACTAGGACTCTGTTTGGTCCAATGCTGTAAATAACTAGCAAATGACGTCACTGCACGAATTTACTTAACTCTAACATGAAATGCCAGTATATTAATATTCGTCAAAGCGGGATCCCAAAAAACAGCGGTCATTTCAATTTCACATGTTGACTTAAATATTTGGTTTTCAAGCATCCTAAAATAGTGGTTTTATGCCAAATTTATATACTGTAAACTTGAACCAGAGATATATTAATTTCTCTTCCCCATCACGTTATATGATGTGGAACACTTGGCTCCTTGCCATCAAACCGGGGAGAACCACGAGCTCCTTCAAAAGACACGGTTATTAAGGAAGTGGTACTCGAATATAAACTAAAGTATACGTATACAATGTTTAGAATCCCCTCCCCAAATAACCTTGGCAATGAGGAAACATTTACGCAACCCTCTCAGAAACCGTCCACCATATTAGCCCCCCGGCAATGTTGGAAACAATTACCCAACCTTCACGGAAATCGTGCAACATTGCCCAAAGAATTGCCCAACGCTTACGTTTTACATTCGGTTTCTTTCTATTTGTTACGCTACAAAATTCTTATTGTAATCAAGCACAAAATGGAACCAATGTCTGCTACAAATACAACTTGTAACCCCTGCTACGCGCTACGAGATTCCGTAGCAGTGCTACAAAATATTGCTGCAATACAGAATTGAATCTTTTACTACTACATCTCGTCTAGTCATAATATAGCCTTCCATACATTTTTATGAATGCCTCCGCCTAAAATCTGTTTAATCCAGCTCCTATTTCAGCTTTCAATCCACTTTGCTAAAATTTCTATATTTTAATAAATGCAAGTTCTGTGTTTACCTACAGCAAAGCTTTTGCTTCAAATATTTTCCTCTCAGTGAGGTTATATCTTAACATGGAGTGAAGGGTCCTTGTGTTTCTGACATGATTTTTATGTTTTTTTTAGGATAACAGCGGTAGTGTGTTGGGCAACTGGCGTGAAATAAGGGACCAGCCTTTTTCACGCTTTTGGTCTCAGTTTCTTACACGATGTAGTATGACAAACTATGGTGCACGGTTGAACAGGGGTGATCATGCAAATTGAGAACGTATAAGTATAAATGTCGGTCGTTATATAGATTGTTTAATAAAATCTGGACATAACCAGATTTTAAGCAATAATTTTTTTAAATTAAAATCTAAAAAGTTTGTCATTTCTTTATTCAAGTTTTACAAGTATTCCAAACGCAACCCTTATACCAAAACTACGATACATAGTACTGTAGTAGCTTCGCCATAAAATTCATCAAAACACCATTACGGCTAATCAAAAACACTTTAAACAAACAACGCTTAACATAATCTCTGGAGCACAAACACGACATGTAGAAATCAAACTCGAGTGAGAAAACACTAAAGAAAAAAGTTTGCGGGCACTAGTCGGCTACAACCGCTTCAAACCGGTTCAACAAAGAGCTGAAATTAAATTTACGTGGCGCAAAGAAAAAACTAGTTACAAGAGGAAATTGGCGGAGACAGTGACAAATTGTTCCCGCAAGAGGACGCTGTTTCCCACCCTCTTACACTCATGTAACCGTTCATTTCCCATCCTTCTCTCTCTGTATGAACATGCGGTGCTGTAACATGAATGTACCGGAATAATTGTGGAGGTTTTTTGGTAAATATACAGTATATACAAACCCAGCCTTAACCTCCGGTTTTAAACTGCAATTTTACAAAGTCGGCCCACAATAAACCTGTACGTGGATGTTACAAAGGTGATGACCTACAGAAACAAAAAGATGTTTTGGACTCGATTTCGACGGTATAAAAGCAAAATAAATTAGCTTGATTGCAGATTTGATTGTAGGTGGTACTAACCCGCACTGGGCCTGCGTGGTGGATTTTAGCCCATTCCCTCTCTTAGAGAGGAGTCCGTGTGTCCCAGCAGTGGGAACCTTATAGGCTGATTATGCTTATGCATTGTAGGTTTAACTCTCTATACTTCTAAAAACAATGTTCTTGTTCCCGCTATTTTCGTCATATTTCTTGAGTTCAACTCTCTCTAAACGAATCTCGAAAAAGTCAATGAATTCGTTTCAATTACACCATCAGTACGTTTTGAATGTCAAAATCAAAAGGATGAAGCCACAGTCTCAGTCACAAGGCAGAACTGTAGTTCAAATATTGCCAAATCCCCGTTATCTAGTTATTTCCCGATCAAACCGATTTTCTTCAAATAAAATGAACGAGTCTTTTGCGGGAAAATGTAAGATGTAAACAACTTCAAGTGATTAAGTATTTTGTGCCCAATCTTTGACGAAAAAACACGGTCCTAAGATATTTCTATAATTTTTGGCTAAGTGAACTTTTCAATACTAATTAGGTACTTAAAAAAGGCTGGAAAATCCACTTTTAAGCCTATAACTTAACATTATTTACTGAAGGTTAGTTATTCAATTTGATCTGCCAACTGATTTGAATGCAAATCTTTTGATGTCTTATAAATATAATGTTACAGTTGAAAAAGTTTCGCAGTTAACAAGATATGTACCTAGAAAGTATGAAACAAAGTCACATTGTCTGTTTGAATGGCTGTTTAAATCTTCTATACTGTACTATATAGATCTTTGATGAGTTTACAATCTCTTAAAGCAATTATTCCGGGAAAATTAACATAGATATTTCAGAAAAGTTTTGACTTTTTGCCAAAAATCGTAAAAATTATGCATAGGTTTATTCTCTTCAGCAAATCTCACAATCAAACTAAGGTTTGGTGTAAGAAAATCCAATTGTGGGTTAAGTTCGCCGTTGTACACAAGTTATATATTGTAATTTTGTGTCTGCTGCTAAAAATAAGAATATTAATTATGCGAGGTAGAGGCAGATTAACATAATAGCCTCGTCTAAGTGCCCACCTACGCATTTACAGTATTATGAAAGTCTGCCTGACGCATTCCCTATTCACCTGCGTATTGCACCTTCTCGTATATACTCATATCTACATTTTTACGTCTGTCAGTTACACGACGAGCCTGTTCGACCTGCAAATAACAGGTTTGTCTGTCTGTCTGTCATGTCATTGTATGGTTAGAATAAAACGGAAGTTTTGGCGGTGTTTTGTTTCATTGTGGAAACGTACTTTTGTTGTTTGAAGCCGGTATATTTTTTTTGACAGCTAAACAAAAGGCTGAATGTATGATCTTTTTTAGTTAGAGATCGTTTGATCCCAGGGAAATTGATTTTTTAGTTCTATTTTTGATTTCAACCCATTCTTAGATAGATAAACTGAAAGAGCTTGATATATAAAAGTTTAAAAATCGTTGCCCCAAAGTTTAATTGTATCACACACTCTTGTAATAAGCAAAAACGAATTAAACACGAAATCTTATTACAATTCAATAGCTACACGAGATTGGTTTTAGTTAAAAAAATGCATTGACTCGATCGACTCATCTTGAATTTTTCTAATCCTCTAAAAAAGCTCAACGCAACTCATTCTTTAGTCTCCTAGAAGATCCAATTAATGTCACAGCTCAGTTCAAGATGGAAATTGAGCTGGTATTAATAGCCACGTTGCAACAGATTGCTCTCTCGGAGCTAGCAGCGCCACCGTACGTCAGTTAGCAGAACCTACTTCTGTTCAAGCAAAGAACAGTTATGTACAGAAGGTCGAGTCCTCAAAACACACATCGATGATTAACGTAGAGCTAGTGAAAGCGCCCCCACGTCAGGCAGTTAAATGCTTTGCAAAATATTTAGTGTTAATCCAGGTTTAGATGCAGGATGCAGCACTGCCCTCAGACCGCACAAATATTCACATGCATGCAAGAAATGCGAAAAGCAGGTCATGCAACCAAATTGATTTCTTGAATGTGCAGATTTTTGCTGACGGGAACTGGTGCTGTTTCTGCATCCAAGCCGGGTTCTTTTTCACGAAATAAACACTAAATATTTTGCATAATATTTGATGTCATAGATTATCACAATGCAGCCACCGCAGCGGCTCGGGACGATCTTTAGGTTAAGCCGTGCTTGCATAGGTTGGTCTGTGGTTGGGTGACCGCCCATTACATACCGAGTTTCCTCCGTGCCTCGAAAATCACGTTAAGTCGTTGTACCCGGTTGTCATCTGTAGATCTTCGACAGTCGTTACAGGTAGTCAGTGGCCCAAAAAGTCTGACAACCGGTCTTACCAAGGGGTATCGTATTACCCAGCACTAACTGGGTTGTGGAGGTCAGATAGGCAGTCGCGCCATGAAAAATACTGGTATTCAGGTGCATCTGGTTCGACTGGAAGCCGACCCCAACTTAGTTGGGAAAACGCTAGGCATGATGATTACCACAAAGTACTGCCTGGTTACTTACCTTGAGAGGCATTTGTTTGAGATAGTTTGAGATCTCTATACGTACGTGTCTATGCGTGCGTGTGCCTGTTTTTGCTCATTTTGTGGAGTCGGTTTTCTGATTCTACCTATTTCGTGTTACAAGTGTACAGTGTACATCTCACCTCACAGGCATGAGAGTTTCCTATTATATTGTCGCATATTTCAGAGGAGAAAGAAGCTTTGTTATGTTTCCACTGTGTTTATTTTCCATAAACATCTTTTGACATTAAATACTTATGATAAAATAGACTTTAAGATGATATATTCTTATCTAAGAGAAAATAAACTTGATTGATTGATTGATTGATTGATTGATTGATTAAGTGTACGTTGCAAAGCCAAAGAAACTTTTATTTCGTTTTAAGCTTTAGTACTAGAGAGTTAATAAGTTAGAAGGTGTTTGAGCTCATTGAACTCGTTGTCACAATTAGAACATTTCGACTATTAGGGACGTTAAATGTTATTATCAGTAATGTTGTAAATTACACATTATCAGAGTCCTCTTATCTGTAACTATAGTTCGATAGCTGAACAAACCCATCTGTAACCGGATGAGCGTAATTCGTGCCAATCGAGCGTCTCCACCTTACGACCAACGTCACGTGGCCATATCACCACAACACATCAATAGACTTCGATTCAATTAAGATGTTCAAAATATAAAAATAACAGTACAGTGTTCCCCAAAGTGGCAACCAATTTTCCCAATTAGCCTCCCGTTTAGTCCCCTTACACGGCCTCGGGCGATGCGATTTGAGTCATGCAAAACGAGCTCGCGTCTCTTGTTTCTTGCGCTTGAATGCCGTCGCCGTGCAGACCGCGTTGTCAGAGCATACCACGAGTATTATACTGTATTCTCCGCCGTCGTAACACGCGTTTCAGTTTTAACTATTTATTATACGTGGTCAAGAGGTCGAATGAACTCACCCTGCATTGTAAATTCAATAATTTTTTCCGCAGCTAATTCTTGTGCACGACGTCAAATAATTTCATTTTTCACAAACACTATCCAAACATTGTAACTCCCCTAAAAATTGCCTTTGATACAGTCATAGGCAATTTGAGCAACGAGGACATTAGAACCTCCGTAGTTATTTAAAAAAATATTAAGAATACAATTCATGCCCACGTTATTCCGGTCTATTGGAGCGGTCACAAATCACTACCTAACAATTTATTGAAGAATCGTTCTTCTTCAGAAATAAAAATAAGGTTTATACGATAAATCTATAATAATAATATATAAATCGTATTTCTTTGTGCAGCTAATGTCAACGTAATGTGATTGTTTTGTTTACTTGACTTTGATAACTAACTGCTAATTCGTAAATTAGCTAGTACTTAGTTTACCAACTCACCGAATAGTTGTTAAACTAAGTGCTAGCAAAGATAATCTTAAAACTATTTGGAGTTTAATTTTATTCTTTAAAATAGCTGAAGTTCTAATTCCACTCGAACATTACGTCGAATTAAACGAAAAACTTGTTTGTCAATGAAAGTCGAATAAAACCTAAAACAAAAGATACCTACAATAAGTACAAAATCAATAGAAAAGTCCTGACAAGTTAGAATGTCGCCCCGTTTTTCTAACTTTGAAAATACTCTTGGGCGAAAAGAAAATTCGAACAAGTTCATTTTCTTTGGATTTGACCCTGAAGGCAAGATTTTCCGAACAATATTTTTGTATTTGAAAGAAGAATATAACTTATACAACATTTGTATAGTTGATGGAATTCAGAAACCATATTTTGCAGTAGTTTTGAGAGATCAATCGTGCTCACAAAATTTTGTATAATTATCCAATCAATAATAAGACATAATTAATCATCAAGTGTGGGCTAATAGTCACTCTTCTAATAATCACCACGCCGATTTAGTTGCACTAGGGATAATACATGTCAACAGATATGAAAATACCAATCGCCTAGACAAATCGTTTACATACTCAACGATCAGATTATAGTCAATAATTTAAAAATAATTGAAAAAAAAAATGTATCAAGAACCCAACACAAATAGACGCTATGAACTGAAGCTATCATTGTGTCCGTGCAGTGATAAATAGGAATATACAGAGTGTTCCATAACAAAACATCACGCCTGTATTCCCCAAAGGGCTAGGCAGAGGACGGTGTAGCTAAAAGTGCACTCGCATTTCGCCAGTTATGTTTTAAGTCACATGTAATAGGGGACGAGCCTATTGTCATCAACCGGCCACAAATCCAGACTCCGTGGCCACTACACTACTGATCCTGAGGTTCAGTGTTCAACTGTGCTCTTCATTTCCGCTGGCATATATTACGGAGGCTCCTTTTCTTCTCATATAAGTAACTGAAGTGGGACTGGAATATCTAAGGATTTTAACTTTTCTTTGAAACTTTTCGAGCTGTGAAGATTTGGTATTTTTTGTGTTTTTCGTTTTAATAGTTCGTGTTTGGTTAGTTATTTATTTAACACAAATACGTGCTATTTGTATTACGTTAGTGAGTAAGAAAGATGATGTTTCTAAGATACAGTAGTTTGTAGCGGTGGAGTGTTGCTTACAAGATAATCAAGTTAAGAACAAGAATCTCAAAATTCCTTGATATTCTATTAATAACAAGAAGTTCTTATTTTATCTCAGATTAAACCTTAAACCGTCCTCATTTTCCGACAAACATTCCTAGAACGAAGAAGAGATATTTTTAATCTAAAATAAAAAGAGTTTGCTGTATATATTCATCTAAGAATAGCATTTACGAAGGTCATAATATAATAAAGCCTGCTCACTTTACGCAACGTGGGAGTTAAACTCCCGCCGACACTAACTAACAAATACTCTAGACATTAACAAAAATCTCATCGTGTAATCCCAGTAATTAATACGGCTAACAAAAAAATCCTCACTTTATTTATATTTGCGGAAAATTCTCCTCTATTCACACGTTTCTAAAGGATATTACCTCCATTACTCAACATTAACAGTTACAATTAAGTTTAATTTCACACCGTCAACTCGACAATGCAGAGGAGGGACATAAACAAAACAATTACAAACCTAGTGGGAGGTAGTTACGATTCCCTTTCGAAGTTCGCGTCTCCTGGCCTTAAGCAACGTGACTCTTTGACGATGAATTACACCGAACTTTGTATGTTTTAGGGTGCTATTTCAGTAATGGACGCTTTAAGCACCGAGGGTATAATTAATTAATTTTCGTATTACCTACATATTATTATTTTTGCACTAAGTATTTCTATATGTCAAGAAGGTTTTATTGCTCGTGATATGTATTAAATAAATCAATTTGTGTTTTATTTCAGGCAAAATACCCAAATACAACAAAAAAAATTGAGACAGATAAAATAGTTAAATCACAAAATACAATACAACAATACAAAAAATAAGTAAAGGAAATTAATTAAAAATCATAAAATTGTAATCGTATTTAGAAAGTTCATTCACACTTTGCTACTAATTGTAATAGAAGTTAAAAGGCAATATCTTAGCAATCAATTTCATAAAATGTTTCTGATTTTATGAAATTGATTGCTAAGATATTGTCTTTTCACTGATATATAGCATAGCAGTATTAGTTTTCACTGATAGTCCCCATTCTTAATACATTTCAATAACAAAGAAAAAGTATTTTCAAAGAATTGTTAGTATAGCAATCCAAGGATCTTAATGCACGTTACCAAATCGGAACTGTCTTGTTCTTTCAAACTAACAAAACAATTTACAAATGTTCACTAACGGCGCCATTTTCAATATAATAATTCTCTTATCGCTTTATAATTAACAGAATATTCTTCGTACATCAAACTTACATACATAATGTGCTCTAATTGTGTTCTAAACACGCTGTCACAAGACAAGACAACTAGACAGCTATCTAGCGAAGTAGGAACGCAACACGTAGACACGAAACTAAATCGACGTACACCTTCGACATGAACTTATTCATTAACTCCTGAAACGTTGTAGGAATTAACATTCTCGAAAACAATACAGAAGAAGATTTTTAGTCTGATTTTCCTTTAACTTTTACTAGTGAAGTTAGAATTCATTTAGGTAGGTGACGGAAAATCTACATATGCAAATATTTATTTCTCTGACAGGCTGCGCACAGCCTAAACAATTTGAAGAAGACTTGTTTTGAATACAACTTGTCTAAAAGCTTGTACTTCTTGTAGTTTCACACAAGAGTTTATAAAAATGAACTCCTTAAAAGTTGAAAAGGAGGATGAAAGTATCGACATGCAAATCAATTTTAAGTTTGATTTATCATTCCTTATCATGGGACGTCTCCTATCACGGAGCATTCTCTATTCATTTATTGACTCAGTACACAAACCCGGAACAAGCCACTGTTAGCCATACAAATATTTGTTCTGCACGGAAATCAAAATCAACTGTAGCAAGCCATTTGCTTAACTATCAGTCAATCAAGCATTCGAAATATCTGTCACAATCACAACCCGTAGCACGAACACGCGAAAGACAATTTTATTTCGAAAGATTTAGAATCTTAAATACAACTATAATGTCTGCTGTTAAAAAGATGTTTTCAAAAAAGATCTTTCTAAAATGCTCACTCGACAGAACTGTTAAGAAACCACTGCAATAAAATTTAAATTAATCAATTTAAAGCACATTTCTCTTCGTGACCGCCAGGCATTCAGTTCAGGCCCGACAATTTTAAACTATTTATTTGTTTACAGTTTTTTCTTATGAAAACTGGCATACATGTTCTAAACGATTTTTTTTTAATTTATACCTGTCAGTCATTAAATGCTAGAGATTCACAAATAAAGAAGGCATGCTAGAACTGAGATTAAGAAAAGGTTTTGGGAAATCATCTTCTAATGGGCTTAAAAAGGAGATGAAAGTATGTATTTAAGTATTTAAGGCAATAAAGTATGTATTTATTGCCTTTGCAAGTACACAAAATAATATTTCTGTCTTCCCAAAACCTTTACCAGGTGTATTTAGCGTCCTCTCTTCTCTGCTCTGTGTACAGGCACACGACACACTGGTGTTTGCCAAGACGGGTTAATGAACCTCTCTCTACAAGTCTGTCAGAGTTCCAGTACTCGGTGCCACATCATTAATTTCTACCTAATGTCTGAAACGCCGAGGCGACGTAACGTGCCACATTTTGTGTTCACATACATGAATGTAAAATTTCTAGATGTGTTTCATGAGCGTAACTTATAAGGTTACGTCTGTACGGGCTTACTAAAAAGTATCTATGTAGTATTATCAACTATCTGGTGTCCACGACACAAGCCTCGTTGCTTAGTGTGGCACCTAGATGGTGCTGTGTGTAATGTTCAGCGATATTTATTATTATTATTATTATATATCTTTCAAAAGTTGTCACTAAAGGAAGATAGTAAAATAATAAATGTTTTGCTATGTTAACTGGTTTCCGTTACCAAATGGTTGATAAAAGGTTAAATAACTATTGAGAATTTAAATTCCATAACGTAGCATCCTGCCTTCAATCCCCGAAGAGTTAGGCAGAGATGTACATAATACTTCACCCACAGAATTTTAGACCGAATTTAAATTTTGTAAGTTCAATAAACGAAAAGATTGGATAGTATAACGTTATATTGCCTGGAAGAAGACCCCGACCGGATATGTTACATGCTGGAAATCTGCGAACAGAGAAGTGAGGCCAGTTTTCTGAACGTGTTGTGTGCACTTATTGGGCGTAGTTTAGTTGCAGTTTGATGTAAATGTGTGCGTGGGAGCGTGTATTCATAGAGCGAGGCGTAGTTTTGCGCATGCTTCACTGTATTGTTCGCAGCGCTATCTCTTGGTTTTTTATTTGGTCGGAGGTTACATGGTCATTTTTACTATTAACCCTTCGTGTGCCAGAACGTAGATCTACACGAGACACAATAGATTTTTAATTGTGTCTATATACTCGGCATTCGAAAGGTTAATAAAAATATCAAGCGAAAACTAGAACAGTCATAACATTTCATAAACTTAGCCAATATTAGTTCCAATACCAAAATTAAAACGTCGTAAGATTAGAACACACACACTGTATCGTTTCCATACCCCTGTGTCCTTGGTAACAAAGCTACAGGCTCCAACGTTTGTTTCACACGTTAAACAACTAACCGCGTTTGGAGGCTGTTTCGTGCTCCCTAACACTGTCTTCTAATTATCTATAGGTAAGCTTCGCTATGCCTGCGATACTGTAAGATTAACACAAGTTTGGTCTCGAGTCTTTGACAATGTTAATCATTAGTTAACGAAGTTTGAAGTATTTTTGTGAGATTTTACTTTGAACTTTGACATGTTAAAGTATGTACAATTATTCCTATTTATGATATATACATTAAAATTTATAAATTAAAATAACCTAAAGTAACTAACATATGAATAAAATTAAAAATGGCGTCAAAAAACTCCTCCTCAACGCAGTCAACTGGTAATGTACCCAAGAGACTGGCCACGTTGTATGGCAATGCTAAGCCTTTGGCCAAGGTAAAAGCCAGCCCTTGGGTCACGGGAAGTGTCAACTAAGCGTTTGAAATGTAATACACATAAGTACATGAATCTCATTTTTATCGTTTTGAGAAATCAAAAAACGTCCTAAAGAAATCTGAAATAGCTAGGTTTTTGTTCAATATGAATACTTGCGGTCTTCTTTTTCATACGATTACTGTCTAACCTGGTATCAGAGTTTTTATGCCGTGCTCGGGCCTTTTACCTGGCTTTACATGCCGAAGAAATATCCCTCAGGCATGCTGATTTCCTCGCGATTCTGTTTTCCTTCACCGAAGCAAGTGATAATTAAACAATACGCACATAATCCGAAAAACCAGAGGTGCGTGCCTTGAGTTCGAACTCGAGACCTATTACTGATACCATACTGTTGGTAATATTCATTCATCAAAAACTCTGGCTTATGAAACGCGTGTCTCAGCTTTCAGGCAACGTTACACCCTAAGGGAATGTCTATTTTTATCTCTTAAAGAACATTAAGACGTCACTGAAATCCCTCGAAGGCTTCAAACAACGAGCTTGTCAACTCAAAAATAGTAACAACCTATAACATGCCAGTAACATATTGTATGATATGAATACAAGACTAGTCATTCTGACGTCATTCTGACGTCAGTTACGTTAAAAGGGAGAAAATAAGAAACTAACCTTAGTTTAGCAGTCCCCAGTAAAACCCAAGCCTTAAGTCGAGTCATAACGTCCGACCTATAGATAAATGGGGCCGCTTATTGTATTAAAATAAGAAATAAACACCCGCTACGTCTGCCGCATAATTTGATAAATTCCTTCAGCAAACACTTTCATTAAAGTGGCTCGTTAAAATGAGAGAAACTTTAGTTTCTTTAATTCCAACATGAATTATTTATGTAGGTGGGTCCGGCGATTATACGTTTCGCAGCATCCCGCGAATATTAATAACCACACTTTGTTGGCAATTTCAACCAAAAAAGCACTGTTTATTTAACTTACAAGTAGACCTTGTAAATAAAATTAAGGCAGAAGTTATATTTACACAAACAAAACTAACAAGATTGGTACTGTTTCGGCAATGTCCTGGCTAAGCTCTCCACCCAAATAAACAACGCGCTAACGTTCCACGTCACAATATCCCTATTTCAAGAAAACAATAAGAGTAGAAACCGAAGCATAGGCAACATTATCTCATAACATCAGCCAGATAATGCAGGCCTACATAAAATATGTAGTTACCATAATAAATAGACATATTTATGTATGGTACACGCGCGTAGTCGCGTAGCTACCGCGCACACATTTCTTACTTTCCTATTCGTACAGCTGCCATATGAGTCGCTAGCTAATGCTCAAAATAAGGTCCCTCCCACATTTTTATTTGGCAGCGCAACACGTACGAGGCACGGACGTCGTTCTGCTACCTACTGCGGTTCCGATGCGGTACCAACGGAAAATTTATGTACCACTGAGCGTGCAAGTCTAGTCTCCTTACCGAGATACCCCATGTGAAACATTACCCGCGCGGAATTTCAGCAAAACGCGCGCTCTACTGCGGCCCGCACAGCGGGGCCTCTGGCCGAGGCTCGAGCACACGCCGCTTTGTAAGCGAAACGACTGCGAATAAACAAAAATCTTGATATACTTTTAATAGGCATAGGATCCTTGGGGGGCCGCTCTGCTCAAATATTAAGTTTGTTAAGAATTTTAAATAAAGAGCATTAGGCGCGGCGTCATTGGAGAATTAAATATTAATAATGCTATTCGAGTGAATTTGGTGGAAGGCTGAAAACAATGAATTTTTAATAGTTATTCTCCTTTGCGACGGGCAATTAATGTAATGAGGTAGTAAGTTTAGCTTACCCTCGGGAAGGGGCTGCGAGCTGGAGTTCATTCTGAACTGGATTTGCTGATGCTTGCTATTCATAAAGTTTATTATTAATGTTCAATTCTGTTGTTTGTTGAACAATGTCTTGGTAATTATTGAATTATCGTTAATGTTTTGTTAGATGCTGTCGTATCTTGTACCGTTGTATCACAGTCTAGGGATAACAAATTAGGGTTCTGTACGATAGCTTCACGTACTTTTACAACAACATCTATCACTATTCATCAATTACCCACGTAAACATTCCGTACAAATATGCCAACAGTTTTGACAAGTATTATCATGTAATAATTAAACCACGTTGCGACGGGGCCGCCTCATTTGTCTTTTTAATAAATTGTTTGTTTTACTCACAGCAGTTTCACGTAATTTGTTCTCGAGTAATTTATCACGTGTGCCCGCGATTCTCTGGATTAGGTGCACATCCCTCACATGCCTGTTTGTCAGCTTAAGGCGAACGCACACGTCCTTCAATAATCTTCCTGGTTGAGCCTATGTGTTTTCAACTCTAATAATATGGTAATAAATGACAATAGTCTTTTTATTAGAACTCCTTGTTATGGAATTTAATTGGTATTTGAATCTTGCCGCCAAACGTCGTGAGTTGGAACGCTTCTGTTCCAAAGGTTAGGGCATGATGGTGAATGAATGGCAAGAATTTTGGCAAAGTAACTACAAAATCCGTAGGAGTAATTGATGCCAAATGGTGGCTATTTTTCATCAAATACGCCATACGTAATATAATTTTACTACATAATATTAAAAATCTAATACCTGCTTAAAAACAACAAAAAAAAAATGAAATCCTACCAACAAGTGATGTTATTGCAAAAGCTTAACAGCGTCTACATTCATTTTTGTTGTTTTTTTTCCTTAAGACGAATCGTATATAAATATGAACGTATTCCTTCCACACGTAGACAGTACTGGGGGAGCTATTTATTTGAATCGGTGCGTAGAATAAACATGTTATCGTAACAGACATTAGAATTTTCCGAACATGTCCCATTTTCTTAATGCATTGTGGAACACTAAAATAGAGCTAATTGGTGAAAGTTTCGTACTTTTTGCTGAACTTTAAACGAAGCTGAATTTATTGTAAGACTCATAATTGGTAAATAATTATTTTCCAATTCGATAATAATATGTTACGATCTCAGTCAATGATTTTATTTAGACGAATTAAGAAAGCGAAAGTAATTTTGTCAAACACCAACTTGTTACAAAAATTCAAGCTCAAATAAAATCGACAGCATCGGTTCATAAGCCGAACACAAAACGTTTAATTTCAAAGTATCTCTAAATACGATTTACCACAAAAAATAGGAGGAAGTTAGAAACATAAATATATACCTACGAATAATATATGTTAAAATAATGCCGTCCGCAGAACTGAATTTGAATTTGGTCCTTTGTGCCTCACCGGCGTCGTGTATTGTATTTTCATTTTATTAAAAGCAGGAAAATAAACAAAAATTGGGGTACTGGTCGCCCTTACCTATAATCCCCACTCCTATAAAAAGTATAGGCATAAATAAATATTATTTAAGCTAGCTATTGCGCTCGGATTTGCTCAAATCTTTTGGAACTTCTTAATGTATTTTGATAAAAATCTTTTGTTCTAATCTAGGTTACAGTTTATTTTTGAGCCATGGAAATTTATCCAGTCGCTTAAACGTGATTGAATTACAACAAACTTTTACATGATTCCTATGATCTACATTTAATCTCAAGAAAAAAAAAAAACGATATGTTCACTTCCTATTGTTCCACATAATTTAGATTAATTTACTTCCGCTCGTCACTTACTCTAAATAATATTCATAATGTGCCCAGAATTCTAATGTGCTCGCTGTGTTAATATTTCGAATGAATAAATATCACCTTTTACGTACAAATAAACGTCTTTCTTGGCAACAAAACGTAGACTACTATTCTGGCAGAGTAAATTCAATATTATATTGTTGCTAGGGTTTAAAGAACACTTATATTTCCCCTCTGTATTATTATTTGGGCTTCCGTAAGAGTGTTACGATGAAATCCTTAGATGTTATATGTATATGTTTAATAATGTTGTATTAAAGTATTTTGGGCTGTTTCTAACAGATTCGTGTTATCAGTATATATAAGAAAAGATTTTGCTATTAAAAAATAAGAAATTGCTATTTATCTAAATGAATATGTGAAATAAAATTGGGTTAGTGGTGCTTCTTGCCGGGTCTCCTCCATAGGGAATGGCCCGTGAGAACCTTGATCTCGGCCTCTGAAGTTTCATAGGTGTCCATGAAGATTTATTGGGGTATAAAATATTAATACTTGAATTTAAAAAGATAAGGAGGCCACGGAAAACTTGCTTCGTCTTCTTCTATCTTAATCTTCAAAAATATGAATAATCCCAAAACGTAAAATAAATCTGTAGATAACATATGATTCTTAACAAAGACAAGTTTAAGAGGGTGCACAGTCACGGACCGGTGACAGGAGCTCCCGCACCCCATTGGAAATTCTACCCCTAGGGTTGTAAATATCGAGGTTTTGTATCTTGTGTAGAACCGAATCTCTTTGTTCCACGGTACTGTAATACACTTATGAGCTAGGATAACATTTCAGTGTATTGATAATCCCAGCCTAATTACGAATATTATAATGTAACTAAACTCTTCCCGATAATTGCCTAATTGGAAAAGCGACAAATAATAGCATGGACCCTACCAATTAGAACATTCAGGTCAATTGATGTGGATGTTGAAAAAGTAATATTGCTTTATTTCTACTTCCACTTAAGTCTAGTAGTCGCTAGCGCTACTTCTAATCATGAGGTCTCGGGTTTGATTTTTAGGTTGGGCCAAGTGTT
Source organism: Eugnorisma glareosa (assembly GCA_947578425.1). Lineage (NCBI taxonomy): Eukaryota > Metazoa > Arthropoda > Insecta > Lepidoptera > Noctuidae > Eugnorisma > Eugnorisma glareosa. The sequence goes on from OX387957.1 coordinate 29,264,488, forward strand.
TTGAGGTATCCATAAAGAATTTCGGAGTAGCATTCCAGTGTCTGGGTTGCTGGCAATAGGCCCGTCCATTTTGCAAACATAACTAGCGAAATGCACGTGGATTATAGGCACACCTACATCTACGCCAGACCCTTCGGTGATGTTAGGATTTAAATGAAACCCAGATATTTTTTCTGAATGAACATTGATTTCGCAATTCATCGCGTAACTTTCCGACGCCCTTGACGGACTTAAAGGCGGGTAGTCTGTGCCAGCCTATTCGTTTCCACAGCACTTTATCGTAAGTGGTGGCTATTCTGAAACAAATGACTGGATTACGACTGGCGATACTGTTCCTACAATAACTACCAGAGCTAGGTCACTTATAGAAAGTTTTGTGGCCTCCTTTTAAATATCGAATAGGATAACTAGACACTGGACTGGACTAGTACTCATTTCAGAAGTAATAATTCCTCATTTAGGTCTCTAATTCAAGTTTCACCATATTTGTAAGCCTGCTACTGGCATAACATAGCGCTCGATTTTATCAATTATAAGATCTGTATTTCTGTACCGTGTTAACAAATAAAAAGTGATTTGATTTGATACTACGCCCACGCGGAAATCGAAAATCTTGTGTTCTCCATGGTTTATTCGTGTGCCGATTTTTTCCGTGCAGTTAAGAAGTGAAGCCACGATAACTAATCATTTTCAACAATATCAGTTCAGACTTTTGGCGAATTATGGCTGTGACTTTGAAGATTACAATCAAATTAAGTTGAAAAACATAACATATAATCACGCCTGTAACCCCCAAAGGGTTAGGGGTGTACCTAATAGTACACCCACAATTCACCACAGTCATGTTTAAGTCCCATGTAATAAGCGGCGAGCATATTGCCATCAACCGGGCACAAATCCAGACTCCGTGGCTCCTACTATGATATTCCTGATGGTAAAACCCAATAACACTTTACCCGACCTGAGAATCGAACCCAGGACCTTATTCTCAGCAGTCGTGTTGCCAGGTTGTTAGTACAGGGGTAAGAAATTAAAAGAACACACAGTAACCCCGCTATCGCAATCAACACCAAAATACACATTACGGAAGGAATGGTTACTACCCGGATAGTTTTGCCCCGGGCAGGACGCCCGGACACCCGGGCCCCTACGGCACAACACGCACCATAATTAAAGAAAAACATGCCACCAACTTTCACACGAAACAATAATATTCATAATAACTCAATATTATTTTTTATTTTTTTACCTGTACCGTTTTTTTTTTTAATATTCTATTTGAATTCTCTTTGTCTTTATGAAAATCCCTTTCTATTCAATTCGTGAATGATCTTCTTTTCATTCCGAATCAAACGAGTACGTTACTGCATTTATTAAATATGGTGTTTTCCTTACAGCTGAAGGAGGGTCCTGCCATGTGCCACTTGGCATGGAAAAAGGCCTGATTGCTAACGAATCGCTCTCAGCTAGCTCCAGCTACGACCAGAGTGTATCGCCACTCAGCTCACGGTAAATTACCTGTTTATACACCTTCTACAACACAAGAACACTGAAAATATACCAATTACTTGATAAAACAATTGCGGACGCGCTATTACTCAATGACACAACTCTCAATGGGCACACATTCCCTAAATCCGAAACAAATAACCCTGTAATCGATATAATGTGTTTAGCTGGCCATTGTTAAACAACAATAAAGCGCTATGATACGGCCAAGCTGTTACAATAATTGTGAATCCCCCAGCCGCAAAACGCTCATACTTAGCTCAAACAATTAACTGTGGGACCCACATTCGGGGCCTTAAGCCCACATAAGCCCGAAGCGAGACAATAACGCGAAAACTCGACTCCTGTTTGAGAAATTCACTAACAGAAAATTAAATTTTCATATGAATTTGGAACGACCGTGATCCTACAAAAGCCTTTCGGAGCTTGACTCCCCAAAGATAACAAGATGTAAGTAGGGCCGGTTGTGCCGAAGCCTTATCATCTGAGCCACTTTACATAGGGTCAAAGGCGATTTAGCAAACGCCACGTTAATTCAGCGCTTAGCGCGCTTTGTTCCGCTGTAACAACTGATGAGATCACGCAAGATATTCTAATGGAACTGCGACCAGACGGCCCGTCTCCGTTGTCAAACGAAACACAAATAAATGTTTTACTCTATTTGCTTAGACTATTACGCTAATTTTATTTGCGTATGCGCCAACGTGCCCTAAACGACTATTTATAAATTGCTGGTTTGCTAAGTAGGTATAGAAATGAACTCAAAATCGTTGGTAAACCGACAAAAATATACGCTCGGCTGTGCTTTATGTCCCCTTGTTGCTCGCTTATAGTGATGAATAAAACGAAGCTTTGTGAAGAAGTTAATCGAGACACGTCTTTGCAGTATACGGACCGAGATCAAAGGCGGCGCCTGGTGCCCTAACGGATTGATATCACCTCGCAGCCGCCAATTTCTGGAGCTTGATCTCCGCGACGAGTATCTAATCACTGGCTCCGAGTCGCAAGGCAGGTTCGCTAACTCTGTGGGAGTAGAGTTTGTGGAGAGCTACTCGATGGAGTACTGGCGCACCGCACTCAACCGCTGGGTCAAATACAAAGATTTCAACGGCAGCAGGGTAAGTGACCACTTAATATTGAGTTTTTTCTTTTTTCTGCCAGTGTTTTTGTTCCTTACGAAACACAATTTTCAGGCAACTTTGAAAATACGAAAGACTGCATAGCAGAATAAATTCAGTTCTTTATTTAGGGCTTAGAGGCGGCTGATTAAATTTGGGACCGTTTTATTTGTCCTTGTCTCGTTAAAGTAGTCAGAGCCTTAATACTGGCACATCAACGCCAAATTAAAACTTGGAAAAGTTTGATGCTACAGTTAACAAACACGTTAAAAGTTAGATAAATCATTTAATTTACTTAGCAATTACGCACAAATCAGTGCCCTCGAAGTTTCCCCTTACATACTTTGGATCACAGGGAAGTTTCAGGCTCGCTCCGAAGACACAAGGCTCGAGTTACATGAAATTAGTCCCCGAGCGGGTTTAGGTTACGCTCAGCCAAACGCCACAAGTACGTGCCACTACATATGTGACGACTTAAAGAAATGTGTTATTTTATGTTCAGAGACTAGCATACCCACCATAGAATAGATATCTCTACATAGTATAAAACAAAGTCACTTCCGGCTGTCTGTCCCTATGTATGCTTAGATCTTTAAAACTACGCAAAGGATTTTGATGCGGTTTTTTTAATAGATAGAGTTATTCAAGAGGAAGGTTTATATGAAGGAAGGAAGCTGGAGCGGGTCGCTAGTAAAAAAAAGATATAGTTGTGGTCCATCAATCATTAAAAAATGAACACATAAGAATTTAGTTTCTTACATAAAATGGTTGCCGAAAGTCGGACGGCGGACAGGAGGCCGGCTCAGACACAGGTGGCAAGACGATCTGGATGTGCACCGTGAGGGCTGGTCCAAGGTTGCACGGGAAAAGAACATATGGAAGGAATTGGGGGAGGCCCTTGCTCAGCAGTGGGACAGTACAATCTAATATTTGAAAAAATCAAAACATATGAGCACTATAAATCACTATTTCCCACAAAAACGTTCGTAGCACATTCAAACAGTATGTGACAACCTGCTTCGCTCACCTGAACCAATCCCAGGTTCGCATATCCTTACTCCACAATAAACATGTCGAGCCCTCTCAGTGAGTCTGTAAACAAACCGCTTTAGTGGTTTACATTTTTCAATTTCCTGTGATAAACGGCCGTACATAAAATAAAATGTTAAAACAAAACATGCGGCTCCACGTGAAATGACAAAAGAAGATAAACGATTTCATTTTCTTTGTAGTGCCGATGTCGTAAATATGTACAAAATATTTTCACACAAATGGATCTCTTTTCTGTCCCGGTGCAAAGTGTTCATCCGTCCGTCGAGGCTGAATGCCCCTTTCCTTGTTTTGAAAACATGGCTTAGGCGCGAACTGAAAGTGTACTTAAAAACTTTGTAGTCTATCTGAGTGATCAATCTAATGTTTTATGAATCGATAAATGGACACAACTTTTTTTAATTTCGTTTTTATTTTTACGTCTGTACGAGTAGTGCGATTATGAAACAATTAAAAACTTGTTTTCTTTATTGCAGCTTATATCTGGAAATGTGAACACGTACACGCCGAGAAAATCTACTCTCGAGGCACCATTCGTCGCATCGAAAGTGCGCTTTTTTCCGTTCGCAGCACATCCTCGCACGGCATGCATGAGAGTGGAGCTGTATGGATGTCGCTGGAAACGTAAGTACCACATGGATAACGTTTATAATTGCTGGTGCGTCCCGCGTCAATGCAAAGCGATATGGCTCTGACTGCTTTTGAAATATGCGTTTCTTGCGATTATTGTGTGCTGTGCGATGAGAAGCCGCCAACAGGCGGTGAATTCACTGTTTGCTGTTTGTGCAGAGGATGTAGTTGCGTACTCCGCACCCAAGGGCGGGGATATGCAGGCGATGACCGGCGGGGCGAGGTTCGAAGACCTCGGCTACGACGGAACACTGCGGGAGGGACGACTAATAAATGGCCTCGGTCAGATGACGGACTCCTTGGTAGGGCCCAATGATTTCGAACTTCCCGACCAGTTAGACACAAGAGGTATTTATTTATTTATTTTATTTATTTTACTATTTATGTACACACAGTAGATTACACAGGAAAATACAATTACAAAATATGAGTACAAAGGTACTGCTTATTTCTTAAGAAATTTCTGCCAGCAGACCTGCAAAAGGAGAAATGAGGTATGTAAATTTTCGGTCCTCAAACTTCACTTAAACTATCGGTTAGACCCGTTTGTTGGGATGTGATTTATTCAGGAGTAGAGTGTATTTACATGTAAATAGAATAACTGAATTGGGTCGTTAAGTGATTTTAGCTTATCTACCTTGATTTAAAACGAAAATGGTAATCATGCAAAAAAAAAGTAAAATTTTATCTTGATTATTATAAATAAATCATATAATTTTCAATGCTATCGATCAGATTATCACATCATCTAACAAATCATTTTTTTCGTAGGATCTCGTTGGGTAGGCTGGAACAAAACAATGATGACTGATGAGGAAGTTGCTCTGACGTTCAACTTCAGTGAGACTCGACTGTTCTACCACATCGACATCCACACAAACAACATGTTCACCAAAGACGTCCAGGTAACGCCCTGCCTATTTCAAGCCCCTGCGAGAGCCCTTGCAATTTTTTCCGTAATTGTTCCCATGTTAAGATTTGTGTAGTCTAAAATTGTTTTAATTTTCCCAAAAAATGTTTGCATTTTTTTGTTACTAGGATCTTCTTCCAAGGAGTATAGGTAACATACTGTGTGTTGATTCAGCAATTGCAATGTTGTTTTTCTTTTGCCAGCTGTTCAAAGAAGCAGAAGTATACTTCTCATTAGAAGGAGAGCGCTGGCAAGAAGACTATGTGTCACACGAACCGAAGCAGGACAGAGTGTCCGAACACGCCCGGGTGGTGCACATCGACCTGCAGAACCGCACTGCCAAGCATATCATGGTGAAGCTCAGGTTCCAACACGAGTGGATCCTCATCAGCGAAGTCACCTTCAAATCCAGTAAATACACCTTTTCTACTCACCCCCAGTAAACACTTTTCCATTTTAAGAATTACAAGCCCAAAACCTTCGAAACATGGCCGACGGGTGCGTAAACACGTTTAATCCCGCCGTAGATTTAATGTGCCTACTTAAAAAATAAATAAATCAACGCAAACAGCAGATAATTTGTTTGGTATTCGCAGCTGATTTTGCGTAGTCCGAATCAGCGCTCAATTCACGGGATAAACATCTTGCGCAATCACGAGCGGGAATCCGAAACAGTTTATCGAATCGAATGTTTTGCACAAAGAAATTATTTTGGCGTAAAACCGAACAAGCGGAGATTTATAAACATGATTGGGTGATTTTTGACACGAACATAAAGAAGTAGTCTGTTGGGCGCGTGGGGCGAGGGTGTAGGAGGCCTGGCCTGGCCTGGCGGCAGCGCTAATAGATCCATTACTCCTCATCGGGCCCCTTATCAGTCCAGAGCACTCGCAAGCCTGCGGCTATTTCACAAATTTTATCTTTCTCTAATTAATCCACAGCTCTTTTGAGGAAATCGCCTCCTAAGTGATAAATCGCGGCCCGCTAAATGAAGAACTTGTAATTAAAGAAAATCTTTGATCTGGATTATTTCGTTCGCCCAATTATATCTTGAGGAGGCCGCGAAGAGTCGCGCGCACTCTCCCAGATGGTATCCGAATGAAAATGGATTTTGAGTAATATCGGCGGCCCTTTGAACACAGTGTGTAGTACTGTTCAACTTCACAAAGGCGCCCTTCTATAAAATTGAGATTAAATTTCAGTTTAATCCACTTATATGAAGTGAAGGGTGAGATTTATTTAAAAAGAAAAATTATTATTGTTATTTTTTCAGAGGGCAGGTAACTAAAGTGAACTCTCATATAAACGTTACGGTGAAATATGTTCTTGGTATAATATAACATGGGGTTACGTCGTGAGGTACCTACCTCCTCTCTACCTACCTGGGGGTGCCACCGCGAAGTTTTCAACATAATTACGCCAGCGGCGGAACGGTGTGGGGGTTTCTGAATCATCATTATTCCTAATCTGCCCCAATTAGGAATCCGTACAAGTATCGTGATACGTGTCTAATTACCGAAATGGAATATAATGTACCGTCTGCCTTTTGTCCGCTAAACATTCAATTGTCGATGCCACTTTGAACGTCGGTAGTAACGTATTAAGGTTTCCTTTACAAATTGATCCCCTTCATTGAAGGAGTGAATTAACTTGAATGTTACACTGTTTGATAGAAGCTGAACAATTACGAAATTCAAACAGACAAAAGGATGTAGTTATTAATTTATTTTATGAAAGTAATCAAGTGGATCCATTAAATAAAAGTACATACTCAGCAAAACAAAAGTATTCGCTGTAATTATTACAAAGTTTAAACATAGTATGGCAAACAAAGAGGAAAATAAACCATAAAATAAATAGGCACCTACAGACTTAAGTAAAAAAAAGAATACTAGGTATTACGTCCATGATAACCGCATTTTTTTAGCTTCTTACTTACGTAGTGGGGACTTTTATTTCCACCTTAATTTTAAAGAATACCTATCTTATTTCGCTGGCTTGCTCGGTCTAACTAGGATCTTGAGAGGGCATTGACCTCTCAACACGGGTAGGATTTAGCTGGCCAAAGTAAAATTTTCTTACTCATAATCTTATAACGTAATATTTTGGTGAGCTTAATTTAAAAATCGTTTGTTAATAAGCATACTTTCTAAGGAAAGGAAAAGATTCGTTTTAAAATCAGTCTTTAAGGCGTTAAGAGTATTTAAGGTCCTAATTAATTGACTATTAAAAACTACAAAAAAAGGAAAAGTATAAATAAATTAACGTTACACTGGTGACGTACATCCTAAGATACGAATATCAAAACATAAGTCCGTGTTATGTTTATAAACATACGTCAACACATAAATAAAAAATGCAACTGCCTATGTTTTCTCATAAAAAAGCTTCCTGCATACCTACCTTCATGAAAATCACAGTTCCCCAAAAGTATCGGTTTCGTAATTTCATTCGAGAACACAAAGCAACCGTCTAAATGTACAAATTACATTTATGTACGTCAAACGAAGTTTTCATAAACGCTTTTATATTTGAACAAAAATATTCGAGACACGCAATCCATTAGTAAATACGTTAGGTAATATATATGGAGGCCTTGTGAATTCGATATTAGCGTGGATGTAGGATTGCTACACATATATACACTCGGACATACTTTCGGAGTTTTTTTTACAAAAAAATTAAATAAGTACAATAATATTATATTATTTAGATCCAATTTATAATTAGCAAACATATTCATTCTAGAAAAACTACAGCAGCCAGAGTAATCCTTTAAAATTTAAAGTTATTTTATTGTTGTAATAAAAATTGTATCTAAACATAAACAACAACTACGGAACAAAACTTATGTACCCTTCAGTCTCTCCGAATTCCGTACTCGTACATCTTAAAACTCCCTATAACATTCTATTAAAGTCCAACACAAAATTCCGCTAAATATTTATGTACTTACAGCATCCGGCCTCTGTTTTCACAAGTCTAGTTCCAAGTGGTCGCCTAGACCCACAACCCTGAGTGTATCTCAATACACTTAATTAAATGTACAATTAGAAATTAGCACAGAATTAACTGGCTCTTGGCACCTTACACTGGCAGTTCGCCATTTTCGTTTACCTCAGTTTTAGTTTAGACCCAGTTTTGAGCCGCTGTACACTTCGACCTATTTCCGAATTTATGTAAAATTCAAAGCCGGCAGTTCACAACTTCACAGGATGCAAGTTGTGTGCTCAAAATTCATATAACTATGTTTTTTTTGCATCTCAATGTGGAAAACGGTTTTTTTGTGGCTGAAAGCGAGTTCGCTTCGGTTTGTTTTGTACTTGAAGTCCATTGCAGTGTTCTGAATAAAATAATGACGCGTTCGTCTTCTTCAGTTCACTTGTTCAAAAGCACCTGCAAATAAATCAAATGTATAAAACGCGTCAAAAACAAAATGATATTTAAGTACCATAAAAAATGAACGCACAAAAACGGTCGACAAATCTCAAGCTCGTTGTCTTAGGGATTGGATCCGTCGGAGAGCGGGCCGCATTTCTTACTAAATTCCTTCCCATTATAAAACAACAATTAGTCCTGGACCCGACATCTATTCATTTTCCTCCATTGTTTTAGTCTTACGTGGAAGATGAAAGCGACCTTGGCAGATGGCTTCATTCAAGTGATCCTAGTGATCATTTATTTTATTTTTTGTCAACAGTTCCAACTTGGGTGAATACATCAGCGGAGTTCCTTGAGGAGTATTACAGGACTGATACGCCGCCATCTTCAAGGAAGAAGAGAAACTCGTCTCTGAGGGTTTCTGTGGGCCTGGCTTGCGGCGCCCTGGTGGGTGGTGGGGCGTTCATCGCAGCCACCGTTGTCTTACTCACCAAGAAGACCCGTCGCCGCATTCCTAATATGCTGAAGAAACCGTTCTGCCCGTCCTTGAGACACGGCAGCTCAAGCTCTAGAAACAATCGACGAGCTCCCAGGCTCGCACTCGCACTCGCTAACTGTCCGCCTATACACATGTTACGGTAAGTTTCTAATGATTTAACCATTTCAGGATCTTGTTTATTTCGCCACACCTTATAAAAATTTGATTTTACCATTCGATCACTAGCACCCTTAAACAAAAATCTCTTAAACTTTTGACCAATACTCACAAAATTGCCATAAATCAGCCTTCAATGTCCAGTCGACTTTGAGATAAAATCATAAATCACCTTCATAAGTCCAGTCTTTGTAAAAAAGGGGATGTAATCCACAGACATACAATAGAGGCTCCATCGGCCTACGGGCGGATCGCTAACGAATAAAGCCATGTTGAATCATCCGCTGCATCAGAAATAATGGAACAACAAACCATTTCACAAATTAAAAAAAAAAACAAAAGTAATTCAATTAGTTGGGCTTTGGGGGAACTTTAAAGACTCGTACGAAATAATAAAGTAGATTGTTTGTGTGCAGGCCGGCAGTCGTCGACGAGGATTATAGGGAGCCCTACAATATATGGAGGGAGACCCTGGGCCGCCGCGACAAACGAGAAACTCATGACCAGCATGAGTATAACGGTGAGTCTCGCATTATTTCCACCAATAACATTAGTTCTTTCCGATGTGCGTGTCCGCGCGTCTTCAGCTTACAAATCATCCAAGTTTGAGTCCTACTTCCCCAAGTAGAAATGTGACTGTACTTTATTGGTGCTCCAATAGTTTCACAAACTTGTGTCATAACACGTAATGTATGACCACATTTGTGAGATATAGAAAACATATTTGTCTTTTTCGTCTTCATAACTCAAAGAAAACTACTTCTTCAGCTCTGTAAACTAACGTCGTATAGATATAAAATATAAAAAAATACCTTGTATGTATAATGGTCATAAATAAAAAAAAAACTGTTGTTTAAACAATACTACTAAAACAGCAATATATTCGGCACGTGACGTAGCGAGTAGAAAGTGTACAGAAAGAAAAAGATAAAACAATATATACGAAACAGGAGTTGTAAAGTACAATAAAGTCGGAGATATTAAATCCACGGAGAGCTGACCCTAATTGTAAATATCTGCTCTTACAAATGAACAAACTACTACGGGCAATTTTTTGCTCAATAAACAAGGGTTGATCCCCATATGAATGTATCTAAACATACTCGTATACATAACTTGAGATGTTACATTGTCAACGACGATTACAATCCTTGGTCTAACACAGGCATATCAATACAATATACATGCAGATTAATATTTATGCTGCCATAGCACACACTCAGACGAACGCCTGTGTCTTCTGCAATTAAAATCTTCTATTTAGAGATGCAAAACATATTTGTTCAAAAAGATCGCTTAACGCTTTTGACATGTCCCCAACACGCCGTGTTTGTGGGCGTGTTTTTCCAACTGGCGCTAGTTAGCTCGCCTGCGACACTCGACTCGCCACTCGACTGCACTCGTTAGGTTTACGAGTGCACTTGCCCCTAGATTGTTACTTTTCTTTCGCTCTCCGTATAACGGAGACTCTACACGAACAGCTTGGAAATGAAACGAGCTAATGATTTTTAAAACTACACATTTTTTTGAAAATAAATGCGACATTCAGATGAATGTTGAGGAAAATGCTTGGCATTGCTATCTGATTTTAGACAACGAGTTTTTCCAAAAGTTTTGGAAGTTTGCTATCTTTAGCGATATTTCATTTTCACTTTAACAATTTGCCTTGGAGAGTAACCAAGTAAAACCGAACCGAGAATACTATCTATAAAAGTTCAAATCCTAAAAAAAACGTGAATGAAAAAACTTCAGCCACGAACATTTTAACAGCCCAAAATTCGAACATTTTGACACTGGGCCCCTTTAAAAGAAAATTCAAGATACGTGCCCATTACGGGCGGCCGGACGTCCGGCCGGAAAGCCGGCCATTGTTCCGTAGCCATATTGAAAAGATGATGCGCCCCGAGCACAGGATAATAGGTCCCGGGTTCGTGTATCTTTGGGAGAATACGGTGGAGAAAATAGTGACGGGTTTTTGGTCAAAAATACGAATTATCCGTGACTTTGAGTGACGGTCGAGACGGGAGCGTCCGTCCGTGGCGCGATGTGAACGCTCCATTATGCTACTAAAACGGAATAAGATTTAGATGACGGGCAGCTTTTTTTTCGTAACATATTCGTGTCATACCTACGTCCAACAAAACAGTACTAGTATGATACCTAGAATCCCACGGTTATAAATAACACAAAGTAAACGGATTGTTTGTTTTTTGGTGCAGAAATCTGCGAAGACACAGAGTTCCCGCGCCCCTACATGATGAAACGACCGGACCCACATGAAAGTTTTTACGCTGCCACCGATATTATCCACCATGTAAGTACCTAGTACTTAATTATATTACTTCGGCAAGTCAACTAATTTTACATATAATATTTTCCGTATCTGATGTATTTGGTGTTCCTGATTATGATGTTTCAAGACGTGGTACCTAGTTCCAATGAATGTTATTATTTTATAATCAATTTTCCATAAAGAGTTATCAACACAAGGCAATACGTTTTACCTTAAACTATCACAAAACAATCACAACAGCAAACATAGATAATCCGAAGATTATTACGGGAATCCCGCTCACGGTCCGAACCGGTCCGGTTCCGAATAATCGGCTTCACGAAATATGTGCAATTGAAATTGTCAATGAATTCCCATTTAATCCTAATCAATCCCACAATCGAATATTGCTTATTTAATTACAGAATTGCAATCAAAATACTCGTAGAAGTGTAATTACCGTTACATCCAATCGAATTTCAAAATGAATCTAATCGTAGTGCCATCATCATTTCGGCGATGATTATGAACGCTCAGTTACAAACCACAATGTTTGTATGCTAGGTTCGTAATTTCTGACTATGGGAATGCCTATCGGTTTGTTAAATTGTATTCTTTTTTACAAAACTCGCGAAATTAAAAAATATATAGATAAGCATGGAGAGCAACGGTGGCCCAGTGGTGGCAGCCCCGACTTACGAACAGTAAGTCGTGGGTTCGAAACCAGGCAGGCGCATTACTTTGATTAATTTATTTCATCACCTCTGCTCTCAAAAAGGTAAAGGAAAACATCGTGAGGAAACATATACATATTACATATATACATATACTAGAATAAAAAATTCGAAGACATGTGACATCTACCAACCCGCACTGGGCCCGCGTGGTGGATTATAGCCCATTCCCCAATCCTCTCATAGAGAGGAGGCCGAGTGTCCCAGCAGTGGGATCATTAAAGGCCGATTATGAAAATTAAAATCAAAGCATTTATTTCAAGTTACAGGCACTTTTGCTTACGATATAGACAGGCATGAATTGTTTAACTAGTGTAACGACCGAATATCAAACCTACAATCACAAGTCAACACTGGGTTTTTGTCGCTACTAAATGAAGACAAATATTTGAAGAAGAATTTTTTATTTCACTTCAGCTATTTCATAAGCATACTTTTCTTCCGAGATGTCACCGAAACATTAAGTTTATGAGTCTCATTACACAAGTGACTCGTTCGTTACAAAACATGGAGACCCGTCGACTTCGTCAGATATTGTAGCAAAAAGTTTGTGTTGAGCACTGAGACGTATCATTGTGTATGTAACCTACTTCAGAAAGTATGAGACATATGGGGTAGGTGGAGTTTCATGTCAGCCAGGATGCATTGAATTTTCGTTCATTCTTCCGAATAATTGGTTCTTTTTTTGGCCACCATTTTTAACAACTTAACGGCCCGGGTCATACAAGTGCTGTACTGTATGGAAAATAACCCGCACACGGAGGTAACGTGTACGGAAATAACCACTTTGCATTAAGTAGAAATGTATAAGAATTGTGTAAAGTACTCGAAAGCTTCAGCTAGTCTGTCCACTAGTGATGTCTATGATGAATTACAGGTTCTTAGATGGTACATAGGCATACCATTAGAAACTTCCCGTGCCTCTGTGTTAATCACAGATTATCATAGATACAACTGGGGTTATACCGCCGTCCATACATCGGTAACTCTTGAAACTTAAGGTGGCTTTTCCCCGCGGGCCGGTGGATGGTGAGCTATGGGCTAGCTCGCCGTCCGTCTGTCTTATGATGACAGGCCGTGTCGACGGCGCGTTCGTGTCCCACGCGCGCCTCAAAGAGAATCAGCAAACAGAAAGGGGTCCGGAAGGACCGATGCCTGCCAGTTGTGGGACTGTTCGAAAGAGATACCGCGGCCCTGGAACACAAAGGGCAAAAGAAGGAACATGGATGGGTTTTAGTCAGTAAAAGTCTGACACTCCCTCCTGCTCAGCCCAGCGCTCTGGGCTGAGCAGGAGGGAGTGTCAGACTTTTACTCCTTCCGTTGAAGGAGTTATTTGAAGATTTCGCACCCGAAAAAAGTAAAAGGTGGCCTTTCCCAACAGAATAAGGGGCTAGCTTATACTAGTTTTGTTAACACTTACTACACGTACGACTGTAGCCAAACACTGCACCAAACTCATAAGACTTTCTTAATTGATCTACGCTTCTACAGTCAAAGAAACAATAACTTACCGTTCCGAATTAAGATCAACAAAACATAATATAATGTTATTTAATATTCTAGCGCCGTGCAAAATTTTAATCCCGCTTTCACTTTTCACGACGAATATTCGCCAACTTTTCTAAAGGCACCCCCTGCATAGAGTGAGTTAGGATCTGGTGAATAATTTATTAACGTACTATACATAGCTCAACCTGTTCAATTTATAGATCAGACTCCCACACATGCTCCATAACCGCCACTCAGCATGCACAGTACGATGCACTGTGCCGCTTTCAATTCTAGTAGACGTCGATTAAGTGTCGCTCCTAACAACGATGTAGTCATTACATTGACGGTTCTGTTCAAGGCACCCCACGTTTACAGAACACAGCCAGCGATGGTCACTCCATTGTGGATATAAACGCCATAGCGAGTAGACTGCCGAATGAATTATGTTTCGCATGAACCATTGTTTACCGAACGTTGGTGTAGATAATGCACTTAGTGTTTAGGACGGCGCCGGCAGCCGACCAATACACACATCACTCATATCTGTACCTACATCGCGTAATTGTTTAATAACATTCTAATTACGATACCCAAGAATAACTCCTGAAAGGTTACCCGCAACAGACGTTTAAAAGCTAATGTAATGATAAAAAAAGTTCACGAAAAAGTCGAATAATTATACACCAATTTCAGGCTTTTCTAAAATAAGGTTTGAACCTAAAAAGGACATTCCCATTTCGTTTATAGGCTAATGCTTTTCCCCTCGGTTGATTTTTTTTTCCCAATGAAAGCCAAATATAATTTGATTTGATTTGAAAGCAAATTAAAAGTGGTCTAATTCCCGTTGCCGGAATGTCGATGAAACGATAAGCGGATTGGGGAGGAAGCCGTGCCGTATGTGTTTGATTGGAAACATGTAGGTGTAATGTAGAATGGTAAAAATGCTCGCTCTCAAACAGGTAAAGTATAGTGTAGGCTCGGAGGATCGTAGACTGATTTCCCAAGAGGACTGCGCGGTCACAGCGCGCGCCCTGCGTAAAACATACCAATTGAACATTAATACGTAATGAACATTATTTAGTTAACGTTCAGTTACGCTGTGTTTTTGTTCTCTTGAAACGACCTCCGGCAGAAAAACTTGTATTTTATGTATAAGGGAACTGTTTGACTTTAGGACACTTGATCTAAGAAAGGAAAACCGGCAAAGTGTGAGTCGGAGTCGCTCATGAAGGGTTCCGTACCATCATAGTAGGGGAGCCCCTTTAATTTTTTTATTTTTATTTTAATTATTTGTTGTTATAGCTTTCTTATAGGTTTTTCTTTAATCTAACAACAAGCAAATAACTATTTTTTGTATTTTTTTTTTCAAAATATTCGTTTCTGTCGTTCGGTGATATAGAGGTGGAATGGTCAATTTTCGCCTATTTTCTTAAATAAATTCAAAACGATTTATTTGAAATATATTTTAAAAAAATTGAGATGTTTACAATGAGTTCTTTCTTACAATATGTAACACGATAAAGATTTAAAAATAAAAACTGATTTTCCCCCCAAAAATGGCCTCATATTTAAAATTCATTAATTTACGTTACACGTCCGTCTTTGAGTCACTGATTTACATAAGTGTAGCAAATTTCATCTCGATCGAGCTAGAAGTTTTGGAGTAAATTGGCTGTAACAGACGGATAGACAGACACCCGAGTGATCCTATAAGGGCTCCGTTTTTCCTTTTGAGGTTCGGAACACTAAAAACTTAAAAAGTTTTTTCTTTTTCTCGCAGCGGTCTGAGAAAACATATATTACATAAGGAATTTCGTTTGTAGCTTTATCTACCTATGGACTATGGTATTAGAAATACAAAACGACAAGTCAAAAAACAAAACTGTAAAATCATTTGAAAAACCAACTCACGTGAATTCGGTCACCGCACATTATAGTAGCGCCGCCGACCCAACACGGGACAAAACACCGCATTCTAACCGATGCGATGACATCTGAACTAACACGACGATGGCTAAATTCAAACCGACCAATCGAAATACGTGACTGATATTATGACGTCTATTTGTAATGGTACTTGTATAGGATGCATGTAGTTTACGCAAGTTGAACACAAGTCGAGGAACCTACACCTTTACAACGTTCAAATGACTTCCTTGTACAACCAAAATACAAGTTACTAGCGTGCTACGAATCTGCTACGCGCTTGCTACGAAGTGCTACGAAAATACTACGCTGCGCGTACGCCCCGGATAGGTAAAAAAGTGAAAAAGAACTTCAGTGCTACGAATAACGTTATGCTTAAAGCATCTTAGGTACATTAATAGTAAACAATTTTATGTCAAGATTAAGGTTTTTTTTTTTTTTCGCGCCTGCACTATAATGCAATACTTTCAGAACGCGTGCACTAAGAAGACATGCACATTTGTAGAGCATCACGTTACATAGGGAGCCCAAAGCACAGCTCGAAGCGACGTCGATAAGCAAGGGAGACGGTCTGTGGTGATATCCGATACAAAGACATTCATGTTTTGTAATCAAACATTAATTCTCGAAGTTTTTTTTTTATTATTATGCCCATGACCAACGATATTTAAATCATTTCGATAATCTACTGATATAATTCTGAGTTACTAGTACTATGTAGGAACTGGTTTTTCTTGTACCAAAATACTATCTTAATAATCTAATTAGTAATAATAAATATGTTAGACAAGTTTTCTATGGGTCGTTTCTTTAGAGTCTGAATAATTTCCTGAGAAATTTAGATTTGATCAAATCAAATCAAAGCATTTATTTCAAGTAGGTCCGTTACAGGCATTTTTGAATTATCGAAACAAAGACAACAATAAAATGAAGCTACAGTCCCAGTCACAATGCATTAAAAAGGTGAAAGTACTGTAGTTGCACATTCCAAAGCGTAGATCTATAACGAGAAGAACGGGCAAGAAACTCCATGGACACTCTTGTAAATCAGAATATTGTTAAAAACCTCGATTACATCAGTCCTGTTGAGATTGTACATCATCATTGGGTAACAAGGAAAACATTATTTTACGTTACTCTTTAATATAAAATTAGGTAATTTTAATTGCAATGAAAATATTAACTACACAAGCACCTGTTATCTTGGATGCACTGATCATACTTTTGTATCATAATTCTTATCAAAGAGGATTCAAGATTTTATCTTTAGTCACCTCTCAACGCCAAAGTTGTAAACAAGCTATATATAAACCTTTTGTTTCGCTAATAGAATCTGAAGGGCGTACATAATACGATATTATGTAGGTGTAACAATATTACAATTTATATACAGCGCCATACAACCGACACATATGTAAGTAGATGTACAGTACAACTTAATGTTTTGGAACCCTTGTTGAAATTGAAATAATATTTAAAATCTATATTAACGAGGCAATCGCAGATGTTACAAGTAACTGAGACTGTATGCAAGGGCTCATCGAAATGCGGTCACCCGTAAGCCAATAGTCACACAATGCAGGTGTTAATTAACGGAATTAATTAAGCACAAGTAAATGCCTTAAGATAATTAATCCTGTAGTAACCTAATCACTTAAGCACATTTCTTATCTGATTTGAATCTAATAAACATAATTACCAATATTATTAACTATTAGCTGAATTAGGTTACGGATATGTTTGCACTAATAATGATAAGAAGCTCTAAGATCATATCTAACCGGCAGAAATGTCCAACGAAACCCATATTCAAAGTAGTCTAAATTCTGTAGGAGATGATTTTAATTATATCGTTATAAAAATAACTCTATATTAAATGTCCTGCTACTAGAACCAGCAGTTGTGACTGTCAAAACTGCTAGATGCCAGTAAATAGCTGGTTTTGAGATAATGATCCCACTGTCGAGAGCCTCTCTCTTCTAAGTAGTGACCAGCAATTTACCACTGTCGTTTCCTGGTACAAGCGAATACTCTTTTCACTCTTATGACCTGAGTGATGATGGACCGTCAGTGAGCGCGGTAGTACCAATTTTTTTTTTTTGTGTCGGAAATAGTCATCATCAAATAACTCCTCCCGTTCTGGGCGGAGCAGGAGGGAGTGTCAGAGTTTTACTGACTAAACCCCATCCATGTTCCTTCATCGGCCTTTGTGGGGCCACGCTATCTCTTTCGAACAGTCCCGCAGCCCCGGCAGGACCTACACCATTACTGCATCTAGAAATACAGAAAATTCATAAAGCTTAATATTTTTTTTATAAATTTGACATAGTTTAGCAATAAATACATTTATATCACCAGCAGCCTGATCTTCTATCCTCAATTTATAATTAATTTCTAAATTACTATCTATTGAATAATTTATTCTGGTATAGATAACATGAATTAACGATTGGGCAATTAGTTAAATTATTCATAAACGCCTATCACTAACGCTGACATAGAATGGAATGGAGCCACTCCACTATAATAGATTTCATTGCCGAGTCAAATAGATCTAATCAAGTATCGTCAGTTACAATAATACTGTATTAAGGGCACTTTTCCATTGTCATAAGCATAATTACTTGACCAACAATCTTTTACTTACTGAAATTACTTACATGCTAACGTTGAATTAAATAGATATTTTTCATAAGATAAAAGTATAACTTTCCTAACTCCTAACTAATATTATAAATGCGTAAGTAAGTTTGTTTGTTACCATTTCACGCTTAAACCACTGAACCGATCATCCTGAATTTGCAAATACTTTGTCAGGTGTACAGAAACGGGCATAAAATTGACTCTCTACGTTAATTTAACGTGTCACTTCATAAAAATATAAAAAATACAGATTTTATTTGAGGACCATTTAGGGTGGCACTGACGTTCATAATCAATTAATTTGCATAACTTTACTCGCGTTAATCCTTGTTAAGGGCCAACTCCCGAAAATATTAAAACAATATATTTGTTGTCTCATGTCAAAATGCAACAGTTGACAACGCCATAGAAAAAATCATTACATTTTGGTAGAATTAAGTGTAAGTGTAGTGTGAGTGTGTAAGTGTGTTGTGTGTGTAATCAAGTGTAAGTATAAGTGTAGTAAGTCATTGCATTGAAAGTTAGTGTGTATTCCGCTGAATAGAAGAAGATATTAAAACTTTTATTAATTAATTATTATTTATTAATTAATTATTACTACTTTTATTTATTATTACTTTTTTATATATATATACCATAGCTGACTCATAAAATTAAATCTAAGCACAGATGATGTGGACGTGCATTTGATAGCCTAACCAAAGACCGTGGCACAGAGCATCATGTAAATAGGGTCTATCTATTCATACACGAAATCTCCTAAGAGGTCATTGTATTCATCAATATGAACAACTTTTACTATGGGACCAACATCGAAATCGCGAAAAAAAAATCTGCTGTTCCCTACAATATGATCGCATTAATTTCAATATGAATTTGATTATCGACCACAAAAGGGATGAATGAAAGGCAATTGGCATGGCATGTAGCTGAGATGAGAATGCTAAGGGATGTCTGGTGGTGGTGTAACGGGAATGGATAAAAAAGAACCGGTGCCGAAAGAAGCCGGTGACTGAAAAATTGCGTGGTTATCGTGGTATGGACATGTGATGCGGAGGAATAAATGAGGAAAATGTTAGGTATGACTGTTGATGGCTATAAAAGTAGAGGAGGACAAAAGAAACGATAGATGGACTATGTGAAGTTGAAGCTGTTTCATGATACATACTAAAATTATATGTGAACAAAAAAGTTTTGACTAAATTTTACTGAGAATAAATAAAGTTGATATAGCTATAGAAAAGAGGTGATTGCTGAGATGACGAGTAATAGAAAGGTATGGAAGAATGATGAAGTTAACGATTGTTTTTATTCTCTAATCCATTTTCATGTGAAATGATACTCGCGCCTGACTTTTAAAGATGTTTTATTTTAGTTTTTATTTATTTTAATAACGTGTCTAGTGGTCTATCACTATTACTTTCCATAAAGCTGATGTCGGACGGTTCACTTTTTCTTCATGTATGTTTTTTATTCAGTATCTCCCATTCAAAGGGAAACATGTGAAACACAAAAAGAAAACTGATCCTACGATGTTGGATTTCGGCACCAGCTCTCGCATCTTTCACTTGCGCTCCGAACGATAAAAAAACATAATTAACAGATGACATTCATTCATATTTTTTCTGTCGGATATTTTGTCATCATTTGAAGTATAACCTCCTAAATGTTACAAATATACCGTATGTAAACAGCTAAAACTACATATTGTATCACCAACACCATCTATTCATCACGAATCTTGCCCATTTGCACCCTACCTTTGTGATGCAAGACGGTGCTAGTCCAATTGGCTAGTACAACGAAAGACGTTGGTGGTTCTTAACAGCCTCCCACTACGGAGGTGAAATGTATATTATATGACGGATTAGTTATTATAGGCACTTTTTATGTTTGCCGAAACGCTTGCTGTGAATAGACTTGACTTCGGTGGCCTCTTTGGGTACAAAGCTACATATTGTGCTATCAGGCTTAGGCACACGTATTTAGGCCCAAGTGATTCATCGGCAATCTGATACAGGCTGAGCTTGAAAGCCAATCTTAGTGCCCCCTATTGGATTGTTTAGGTAGGCGTATCAGTTTAGTGTGTGAGATGGGTTTTTAGTACTTTACGAATAGGAGCAGTTGGTTAAAATTGGAAAAGGTTAAAATGAAAATGGTTTGATTACCTATATGAGCGCCAAAAGTTTAGAATGAAGTTCGAGTGTTTCATGATACATACTAAAATTATATGTGAACAAAAAAGTTTTGACTAAATTTTACTGAGAATAAATAAAGTATTGTTATATAGGTATAATAAATAGCTTAAAAATGAAGACGCACCATCGCTATAGTGTAATAAGTTATAAAATTATATGGATTTTTTATACAATTATCCATCCTCTCAAATTCCCTCGCACCAGTCAAAGGGCAATAATACACGAATACCTTTGTTTACCATGACTCCTGCTACGTTTCAATGATTCCAATGTTTTAGCGGGAATGTGATGAGGTCGGCCCTCAAAGGGAAGTTAGGGACACTCCAGTAGAGACGGACCATAGCGCATTGTTTGAAAATCATCCTTTACTAAATTGAATGTTAATTTAACCAGAGCGAGTTTATGCGTGATTCAATGTAGCGTATATGTTGGTAAACGTATTCCTACTAGCAATTATCGTACCTTCCAACCGTTACTGATGTCTAATATGAAACGCAACACCTTTTTTATCTATGTACATGACCATTAATTATTTCTCCATATTTTTATGTTTTCTGGCTACATAAATAATAATACTAAAGAAAATGTGTACACTATACTTCAACTGACATCTCTCGATAATTGACTTGACAGGCCGATTTTCGCTGTCGACAAACGAGTATGGCCGATGACGAATTCGGCGTAATCGAGTCGGTCGGAATACTTGATCTTCCGTTAGCAAAAAGTTAATAATCCAATAAATCAACCTTCTTCATTAAATTGATCAGCCTCACTGCACACCTAGACTACTTGAATCGCTAATCACCTAACCCTAGTCAGCGACCACATTTTCCCGAAGCTGTTTGATTACACGCCGTCTTAATCCCACAGACATGATTCTGTAAACACATGGTCACCATACCAACACTGACCTGGAGCCTATGTAGTGTTTGACTTCGTTGTATCAATATTTAGTTAACAAAGCAAGTTATTTGGTAGTGGCTTCTCATCTCAATGGTATACTAACCTTGCTATAATATTATAAATGCGATTTTTTTTAGGATCGATGGATAGACGTTTGTTATTCTTTCACGCAAAAACTACTGCACTGATTTCGATGATTTTCAGGACGCAAATAGTTGATCACCTTGATTAATAGATAGGATACTTTTTATCACGAAAATATGATCCTGTAGGACAATTATCGAACTCCACGCGGGTGAAGCCGCGGACATAAGCTAGTTTAATATAACGCTGATACGATAGGTATTGCTTAATTACCTGTATTATGTTCAGGTTGTTGTTGAAACAGTGTTGTTAATGATGTTGTTGAAATTAGTTTATCAACGTTATTGCATGAGTGGAAATAGAGTATGCTGTATAAACTGGAGTCAACTTTGATATAATGTGTCGCATCCGGCACTCAGGCCCATAACTTTTACTTGTTATAATATGTAATGTACTAAAAGCGTGGCGTTCGTATCTACCTGAGTAGCGCTACTTGAAATATGGCAATCTGACCCGGAGATGATTCAGCCATGGTTAATGTTAAACGGTTTCTACCGATGGGAAAGAGCCGAATCAAAGCCGAATATGTACAGTAATTGCCGAATCGAATATGCTTGCAACTTGAAAAAGCGTGTAGAGCCCCTTTCATGACTGCCATGACATGACATGGCTTTTCTTGAATTTGCCCTAAACTTTTATTTTTATTTTATATTATTAATTTCCGATGATTTTATTCTTGACATTGTATTTCTGATTTGATGACATTGTATTTATTTTTATATTGTGAATTGTATCTATTTCGTGCTTCGTAACTTGTGATTGGAATATGGGAGAACCTATACATAAGTCATAATTCATTTATTTCTTAATAAAATACATTGTGTAGAAAATAACTTAAAATTAGATTAGGATTAGATAAGATTAGTTTTATCCAGAAAAAAAAAAAAAAAAAATTTAACAATAAGTACAAAGTAGTAGTGCTCCTTTTTACAACAATAAACATTAAAAGTCGTATAATATATAAATATGATGTCAAAAGATGAAAATAATAAAAATAATAATAATCACTTAATTACGTACAGAATAAAATGGAAATGAATAACACAATAAAAATAATAATAAAACTCTATAATAGCAAATATCTCATAAATACATGATTGTCAATTGATGAACTCTTCAATACTGTAATAGCTCTTCCTCGATAAATATGTCCTTAATTTGTTGTTGTATAAATTTGCACTGGTTATGCTTTAAATTCTAACGGTAACTTGTTGTATAACAAGACGGACTGATATCTAGGACTATGTCGAACCACTTTCAATTTAGGTTGAATTGTGTAGGGTAAGTCTTTCCTACGAGTATTATGTGTAGCTTGTCTTTGCTCTTCAGTTTCAAATTTGTGCAAATTCTTAACAAAGTTGGTTAGCAACACAAGTATATAGAGACATGGCACTGTTAGAATTTTTAATCTTATGAAGTGTTCCTTGCACGATTCTGTCTGTTTCATGCGAAGCATTGTTCTTAAAGCTCTTTTTTAAATAACGAATTCTGACTGGATATTGTATTTGTAGCTATTGCCCCAAAACTTAATACTTTATCTGAGCTTAGACTCAACCAAAGCAAAAAACACCCTCCTAAGTTAAGGTCAAGTTAGTTCTTCCCTCAGCGTTCTGATTGCATAGCATGCTGAGACTTTGTTATAGACAATGTCTCAACCTTCCAATTTAATAATGCAACAATGTGAACACCTAAGAATCTGACATTATCAACTACTTCGACTTTGTTACCACAAGATACCACGTCAATCTTAGCATTATTTCGCACTGTAGGCTTGTATAATACAAATTTTGTTTTATTTACATTTACTTTTAAATTATTAGTACCAAACCAGTTTTCAAAAGCTTTTAACATAGTATTAATTTTTTATTCTAACTAGAATATGTTGGGTGCAGACACTATTGCATTTGTGTCATCAGCAAAAATTATTAGTTTTATATCATTAAAATGTGTATGAATATGCTCAATCAAATCATTTAAGAATATTATAAAGAAAATTGGACCTAGAACGGAGCCTTGTGGGATCCTACGGCACTCAGTGACTAGATTGGATTTATACATTTTTTCTTCACCATCTACCACCGATTTTATCTCTGTATACTGACGCCTGTTATGCAAATAAGAGCTGAAAAGCTGTAATACATTCTCCCGTATACCATAGTGTTCCAATTTGACCAAGAAAATGTCATGATCTACTGTATCGAAGGCAGAACTGAGGTCAAGAAAAATACCGGCTACTTTATGCTTGCAATTTAAGTTACATAATTATAACCTCGTCAACTAATGCCTCGACAGCATCACCAATTCCTAATTATGTTTGGTATCCAAATTGCTGCTTATTTAAGATATTGTGCATCTTTATATTTCTCAGAACCCTTTCTTTAATATTTTTTTTCAAAGATTTTTGATAATACAGGTAACAGGGAAATCAGTCTGTAGTTGCCAGGATCCATCTTTGAACCCTTCTTAAAGATTGGCAGCACTCGAGCGATTTTAAGTTGATCCGGAAATAGACCTTCATTAATACATTCGTTATAAAAAGATGCTAATGGAGTCGCTAATAAGTCAATATTTTCTTTAATTATAGATATACGAAAACAACTTTAACAATAAAAAATGCCCCTAACCCTATCATCATAGTAATCAAATCAGAGTATACAGAAACATGAAAAAACGGCTCCATTGGGAACTTTGTAACATAGACATATTTTTCAGTTGAAACGAACCCAAGGCAACGGTAATCGAAACTTATTACGTTATTCTCTTTGTAAAGAATCAAAAAGATATAAAAAACTGTATACATATCGCTTTGCCTAGCGTAGGGGACCGTGCTTATGCTGAGGACGAATCGAAAACGATATTAAAATGAGATGATGTATGAGACGGACGAAAAGGAGTATAATATAAGGATTATAAATATCCTTACTAATATTATTAATGCGAAAGTAATTTCCAAATAATTAATTTTTTTTTTTTTTTTTTTAACCATTGAACTGATCATCCTGAAATTTTGCATATACGTCGTCAGATGTACAGGAACGGACATAGGGGACCTTTCATCCCGAAAAAAGTACTATTCCCGAGGAAAACAACACGTTTTTATGATTATAGACGGTACGAAGTGTCTTTCGAAACATGATTGAATTATAAACAGAGTACAACCCGAATTGATTGTCAAATTCTACATTAACGCGAGCGAAGCCACGAGCAAAAGCTAGTAATATTATAAAGAGGAAAGATTTGTATGTTTGTAACGAATAAACTCAAAAACTACTGGACCAATTTCAATTTTTTTGAGTAGTATAGGATATTTCTTACAAAAAAAGGGGGTTAATTAGGGGATAATAAATATCAACCCGTGCGAAGCCGGGTCGGGCCGCTATGGAATATAGCAGGTGGCATCCTTTAGTTGTCTTCTTTCCCTAGACGAAGACGTGACTTTATCTGTGTATTTAGAATCCAATATAATTTGTCTCAGGTTTTGTTTTCCATTCGATTAAGGTTTTTGTAATATTGGAAACAGTTATGATGATCGATATGACACGTGTCGTGTACACTTAACATTTATCGAAAATTGATAACACATCTCTTTTATTTTTTTAATTTTACTAACTGTTTTAATAGTCCTAAGATATTTATTTATATATTGCCGAATTCTCTTTTACGTTTTATGCTCTAAGTATACAAGGACCACCATATACATACATATACAAACACGGGCAGAACGCCACCTGCAAAGATCCGCACATACTCCTTTCGCCTCGTCCACGTTCTTACATCTCGGTCCACGGTCTTACACGCACGCAGGTTGCAAGTACTACGCACAGTTTCTGCATGTCACATAAATTAAACTCGAAGTCAAAGTATTTATTAAAAAATATATTTTAGATCAGTTACAGACACATAAGAATAGTTGAAACAAACAGATGAAGCACTGTTATTGTCCAGTCACAAGGTCAATATCAGAAAAAATATACAAATTTTCTTACGTTTTTTTTGCAATTTGCAAAGTCAGTGTGAGGTTGTATGTTGATGAAAAATGAGTCGCGCCAGTAACACGTATGTACTTACAGAATTAAAATCAATCGATTTCGCGGGCTACCCTAGCGCTTCCACCTTAATACGAAAAAAAACAACAACAATAACCAACAAAACAATAACTGAACGCGATCAACACCGCTAAACTACGTTCAAGCTGTCATGTCATCAGTTTTTTTCGTGAAGTTCGACTTTAAACGTCAATTTAACCTGTGTTAAAAAATAATCTAAGATTAACTGCCCCCGTAAAACGGCTGGCTATTTGCTTTCATTCATTAGTGAACAAATGTGCTCGCATTTTTATTTCAGTGTCGTGTTTTATATCGTTTATCCAAAACAGCCCGTTTGGCCGACGTTAGTACAATTTATAACTGCAGCGCTTCGCTCCGTTCATTACTCGGACGAACCCGGGGCGACTAGCTGGAGTTGTGCAAGTGCCTACTGGTACCTACTGTTGTAATGAGAAGCATGACAGGCATTAGGAAATTAAAGAAATATAGATGCACACATGTTATAAATGTATGGTTTCTTTGTTCCAAAAATATGAAGCTACGAAATGTAACAGAAATTATATTAAAGTGATGTCCATTAAGTTCTATCGAGCAACGCACGGCTCGGCCAAAAGCTTTTCAGCCAATCCATTCTAACATTATTACTCTAAAATATAGCTGTTCTCTATTTTTATGGTCCACTCCAGTGATAATATACTCGAGCTATTGTAACAGTTTAGGTATCCTTTATTTCCCAAGTTTCGTTGAACCTAAATATTCATTCACAGTACACCTGTGTCCTTATTAAAAGTTGCCGAGAGAAAGCGGCGGAATGCGAGCATCGCATTCTAATACAACTCAGTTCCGTGCCGACGATCAATCCTCACTACAAACAATACCATTCTTTCACTACTATACCTTTAATGTGAAAGCAATAGAAACTTGTTGTCAAATGTCTCTCCAATCAGTAAACTTCGCCGCGAAACTTCTCTTCTCCGTTAATTTGAACAGCTGTGTGATATACAAACGTAACTTGTCTCATAAGAACAGATATAACTTCTAAATTATGACAGTACTTTCATAAAAAACGCCTACGTATTGACGATGAAACAGTCAAGATAATAGACAGCTTCAAGCCTCAATAGATTTCAAAAACTTTATCGTTCAGAGAAAGCGTCAAACGAAAAGTCTTTTCAAGAAATAATTCACCTGAATACTTGAGAAATTCAATAAACCGCTCGGCTGAACCAGTCTTGAGTTATTCTCAACTAAAAACAATAACGTGGACAATTTTGGCAAAATATACGTGCACATAACTAAGCGCACACTTGCGAACAACTTGCCGCCAGTGAATAGCGAATCATGTGCATTCTACGAGAGGTGTTTAAAGATAATTCATGATAAAACGCGCGGAGCATCGGTACGGTGGCGGTACATTTGGCGAGAGTAAACGCGACACACGGTTGTGGCAAACAAATTAGAGAGGACGATGTTTACAGACCCAGATGTAGTGCGGTGACGTCGCAACGTGGCCAATTGGACTTTTACAAAACAAGTTTTAAAAAAAGTCTCTTTCGCTTCAACGCTCCGCTGTTTGGATAGATGTGAATTGGTCGCAAACGATCTGTTATTTGACTTCTAAATCGCTGGTTTGTTTTTTTGAAGAGCAGTTAATAACAATTGCATTGAGCAGAGTATTAACAATTTTACACTTTTCAGGTTTCATAAAATACAAAAGATATTCGGAATATCATTCTAATAATTTTATCGCAAAACCAATTAATTAGCTCGTTCGCTACAAACGAACTAAGCCCGCTAATTTATGACAGAGGGGCAAATATCAGGGTTGTCCCTGTTAGTGCACAAGTGAACAATGGGCTGTGACGAGCCGAATAACTGAATTGTCTCTCATTGCACGATTTCCAGTCCTTTGTCAGTTAAGTCGGACAGCAGTGCCTACATAGTTTCACACCTATTTACATTCGTGTTAATGCCCCTTATGGTTACAATGTACTATCTATATAGCCAACTAGCTGTTGCCCGCGGCTGCGCTCGCGTTTTAGTCGGAAATTATCCCACGGCACGTTGTAAATATAGCCTGTGGCACTCGGGGATAATGTAGCTTCCTATTAGTGAAAGAATTTTCAAAATCGGTTCAGTTGATCCATAGATTATCCCCTGCAACCCCACAAACTTTACCTCTTTATAATAATTATTATATAGATAATACACTCGTAAGTTATATTATATTTTTCTTCCTTTTTGTTATATTATATTTTATATTAGATAGGAAAAGTCAAAAAAGGAAGAAAAATCTCAACAAACAAGAAGCAGCACGTTTGCAATTCACTAGGAGAGTCGATAAATATAACTCGAGTGACTTTGCAACTTACAAAAAGGGGAACAACAACGCCGTACATACATAGTTGGAGCGGGACCCAGGTGTTCGGAGCCCGCCCTCCATTTCTCAAAGTGAATCCACATTGTGGCCCGTATTTTATAATGACACTGGGAGTTTGCCCAAACGACGTATGCTCACTGCCCACTCAAGGATTACCTTCAGGGATGTGCCTTTTGTCGGCCGAATTTTCTTGTGGCTTGATAAAATAGTAGGCTTTTATGTTATTTTTGCGGTTATACCGTTGTACGTACCTCTTTGTTATTATGTATAGGCAATTTGTGTCAATTTGTGCGTTAGTGCTAAATGCGTACTTCGGCTTTTGCGTTTCTGTAACTTTTAAAGTAATATAAAGTATTCAAATTTTTAGTATTTTTACTTTTACCACATTCATTGAAAATATGTATTTAACTCTGCTACATTATTTAGATAACTTTACAAACTCCGCAGCAGTGTACAGAAAAACTCTCTTTAAAATCTTTATTAACGCCTTTACAAATGAACGAAAAAAAGAAAATCGCCGTGCCTCTTCCGCATCCTTGTTTAAAAAGCTTTAGCCGCAACTAAAAACAAAGGATTACATATACGGGTACACGTTACAGTAGAAACCACAGAAAAGCGTGCAGAAACAAATACATAGGCTCAGTAAGTAGTCAAGTAGATAGGTACTTAGGCACGTAACGATCGAGGTGGAAAACAGGGATAGAATATGAGGCAACTAAGATAATTACGTACCTACATACCTTTTGAGGTTTTTCTTCGTTCATTTTGTTCAAGCACACCTGAGACGGCTTCACTTTTTTAATGACATTGTAGTAAAGCGGTTCAGTTTTATTGTCTTGTCTTTGGTGTAGTCTCAAAATATGCGCGATGCTTTATAGTTGACTATACTTGTTAATTAACTTTGAGACTAGCAACGTTCTGATACTAAGGAGGTTGGAACTAAAAACAACTAGGTTAAACGTTGGATTAACTTAAAATTAAACTATTACTGAATACTCTTAAACATACGTGGTTTCTGTAAAGGTTTGTGAGAGAATCATATAGACTAACAAGTAAAATTGAAGTGTATGTTTGTAATACCAAAATAACAGCTATTTACTAAATGCATATGAAAGTATTTTCGGTACATAAAACAAAAACACATTTTTTGTCTGTCTATCTGTCTGTTTGTTCCGGCTAATCTCCGAAACAGCTAAACCGATTTTATGGGACTTTTACTGGCAGATAGCTGATGTCATAAGGAGTTCCTTTTATTTAACAATAAGAATTAGGGTTCCGTGCAAAAAAAATAAGAAATTGGTAACAAAACTCGATTCAAAAAGGAAAACATATTTTTTTATAATAATTTCACGCAAACGAAGGTCGCGGGCAACAGCTAGTTCATAAAATGAATTAAACTTTGTGAACAATAAATTAATGTTACGCTACTCTTTTCTGTAATGGATTTTGAAACTTGAACCAAACAATCAATCTTACCTATAACAAAATTGACGTATAAAATCCCTTAAAAATTATCGCTACTTCTTTATTTATATATCAACAGAATCCTTTGCATAACGCATAATCAGCTTATAATTGTTCCCACTGCTGGGACACTAACATGGCCTCCTCTCTATGCGAGGGAATGGGCTATAATCCACCACGCAGGCCCAGTGCGGGTTGGTAGATGGCACATGTCTTCGAATTTTTGGTTCTAACACAAGCCAGTTTCCTCACGATGTTTTCCTTTACCATTTTTGAGAGCAGTGGTGATGAAATAAAATACAAAAAGTAATGCGCCTGTGTGTTTCGAACCCACGACTGTACTGTACGTAATCGGGCTGCAACCACTGGGCCACCGCTGCTCTCCTTCCTTCGCTGAATACTTCACTCAATGTTAAAAGGTTTTTACCTAAGTAGGTACAGTCCCATAGCTTTATCAGCGTTGCCTCGCCTCACTTCTTAGCAAGTGCAGTGCTTTGTCTCGGTTCAGCCGCAGGTGTCTTTGTTCCTGCCCATCCCAGTGAGCGCTTACGGCATGAAACCTCGCTATCAATGGCGATGGAGAAATGCTTACTTTCCCTTTGTTACGTTGATTTGTGCTTGTTGTAGAAATTTTCGTGAGAAATGTACGCTATGAAGTATTTGATGGTTTAGTGTGAAAATTAACTATGGAACTAAACAGGTACCTTAATGATGATACTTACCTGCTCAAATGGTATTTATTGGCATTAGTAGAGTGTGTAGAATAAATAAATACTATGTACAGGTAAAAAAAAAAATGAATCTTACAGAGATCCAGCATCATCTGCCCGTTTGTTCAGCTATGACGGGATCTTCTTTTTCCATTTACTCTTTATATGGAATTTATTTTCATTTTACCCAATTCAAGATAGTCTTAAAACCGGCCAAGTGCGAGTCGTACTCACACGCACACAGGGTTCCGTAGCACCAAACAATGTAATAAAAATATTTTGAAGGCTCATTCGTATGTTGTATGGTTTTACATTCAACAGCAAAACTAAATTTATTTTTTATAGTATGTTAATGAAAAACATAGTTATTGCTGCAGTTTGATGAAAAAGTCCCATATCTCA
Source organism: Eugnorisma glareosa (assembly GCA_947578425.1). NCBI lineage: Eukaryota > Metazoa > Arthropoda > Insecta > Lepidoptera > Noctuidae > Eugnorisma > Eugnorisma glareosa. The sequence continues at coordinate 29,295,054 of OX387957.1, forward strand.
AAAACTAAACATCAAATCTTATTCAAACTAATGTTGGTTGAAAGTTTTATTTACGTTCTAGTCCTAATTTTTTGCAGAATTTTCCTCCTCTACTTTAGAAATTAGAGGGGTTTTACCTCTTTGGAAGTGTCTATCTTTCAAACAATTGACTATAAAAAAATGGTTCTAGGAACCTCAATGTCATTTTTAAAGACCTATACAGCGTGTAACAGAAAGGGTATAATCATAAGGAATACTGTGGTACGGATCATCAAACTGAACAACTTTCTCTATGGGACCACCATCGAAATCGTAAAAAAATTATCAGCTGTCCCATACATTTGGGACGAGTAGGTATTGAAATTTTGTATAGGACAGCTGATAATTTTTTTACGATTTCAATGGTGGTCCCATAGATAAAGTTGTTCAGTTTGATGGTCCGTACCACAGTATTCCATATGATTATACCCTTTCTGTTACACTCTGTATAAAGAAACCCCGTACAAACAGCGTTGATGAAAAAAATATTTTTTGGTTTCAGTTCCATGTATGGGGAGCCCCCCCCCCCCCCTAATCTTTTATTTTTATATTTTAGTATAATAATTATAAATCGGTTCACAGAATACATCTACCTTCTAAGTTTCAACTGTTTCCGAATAAAGACATATACATATACACTGTGACATACACGGACAGACAGACGTGACGAATCTATAAGGGTTCCGTTTATGCCATTCGGCTACGGAACCAAAAACGACATGAAAATTAAATCTTACAATGGTACATTCTCAACTGCCTAGCATGTTACCTGCTTTGGGGTCGGCTTTCAGTTTAACAAGGATTTTGCATGGAGTGGATGGACATTTGACCTTTTCCAAAAGTCCTTTTGACAATCTTAATACCGATCACATCATGTAGATCTGCAAAACGTTGTTGCTAAGATATCTCGTAATATTTATTTCCTGAGATGGTAATATGTTAGTGTTAAATATTCAGATACAGTTACCTCTACGGCAGATTTATTGCGTACATTACTTACATGAAACTATTTGAGAACTTTCCCCGTTGCCACTCGTTATGGTACGCCATGCTTGTTTCATACCCCATGCCGACATTATGGAAAAAGTTTTATACTCGAGTTACGGAGAAAAATTATCTCTGGCATTTTTATAACGAAAACTATTTACTGACTATGGTTAACGTTTGCACTGTGTATTAATAAATGGACCAGTTTAACAAATATCGCTTGGAGATATATACTTTAATGTTTAATGACGGAAACTAAATCTGCTCAAAAAGCATCTTTTTCCGAAAGCTTGCTTCGTTTTTTTTTAGCAAATGTGGTGACTGCTCACCAAATAAACCGTTCACTACTGAAATGGAACCTTGCCTCTAGTATTTTCTTACATTTTGGTATTTTTAAACACACAGCGATCTTTAAGTTTTCTCGCTTTCTGAACAAGTACACCAAAGTTAGCGCAAGTTTAACACAACTTGCAAAGACTTTTAATAGGTCCCGAATAGTTGCGATGCGCTATGCATTGCTTACGAAACTATATGGTTTGGGAACATGCCGCTTAATTGGATCTGATGATATATAACTTAGTTCAAAACAAAATAAAAATTTACTTACTTACTTAAATTTACAATTAATTTATACATATAGATTACGCCAAGTAAAACAAACATGTATTACATGCTTAAACGACAAGCGCGTGTACTGTAAATTAGTGGAAGAAAATGCTTATAGCACTCCACGATACACTGCGACGCGACAGTAGCACAAAGGCAATACGTGGCGCATGTCGCGTCGCAATCGCGTTTGGACGTGAACGAGGACAGAAGGCCAATTCCATTAATATATTCATGAAACTTTGGAATTTATAACGCACGAAATACATTCAAATGTAAACATAATAATGTGCTTTTTATGTAAGAACTACCATTCAGGGGTTACTTTTGTTGAATATTTGAGCCCCCATACATTATTTTGTAAACAGCTTTTATCACATTTTTTACAAACGAAATCAACAGAAATACATACTGTAAAAGAGTTATTCGCCTGAAATAAAAATGTATATTTATTACACATTACGCAGGAAATATTCATTGTTTATTTCGTGCGCACGATATATTTTAACATGGGTTATAGTCAACATCCAAAGACCGTCTTAAAAGTAGTAATAATCTGCCTGAGCACTTATCTCTTTTTCTGAGTGTACTTATTGTCAGCATCATACCATGACGCCTGTTATTCGCGAAGGATTAGGCAGAGATGTACCCATAGTAATATAAGCCCTATCATCATCATTCTCCTGCCCTTATGCCAACTTATTTGGGGTCTGCGCAGCATGTCTACTTCTTCCATACTTCTCTATTACTCGTCATCTCAGCAGTCACCTTCTTTCTAGCCGTATCATCCTTCACACAGTCTATCCATCGTTTCATTGGTCTTCCTCTACTCCTATAGCCATCTACATTCACACTCAACTCATACTCAACATTTTCCTCATTATTTTATCCATTCGCGTTACACCGCACATTCCCCTTAGCATTCTCACCTCAGCCACATGCAAATGCATTTCATTCATCCCTTTTGTGGGCCCAACATTCTGATCCATATAAGACAGCAGGTCTGACCATGGTTTTATAAATGTCTCCCTTGAGTTTAAGGGGAATGCGGGAGTCGCATATTGTTCCCGTGACCTGCCGCCATTTCATCCATCCAGTGTTCATTCTTTTATATTCCTGTAAAATACCCAGTGTTCCTTAACCCAATCTGGGATAAAAGAGGCCACCTTCTTTTGCTCCTTTTTTATCTTTTTCTTTTTTTTCTTTCTTTCTTTGCCACGAAGCATCTATTGTTTTGTAAATAATTTTGCTTTATCATCGTTCTCCTACCCTTATCCGAATTTATTTGAATTTGGAGCACTATGTCTTCTTCTTTCAATTAGTCGTCATTTCATAATTTCTAAATAAAATAATTATTAATTCTAAATTACTTAGCCTTTTCCTCGCTTATAATTAAATGCCTAAGTATATAAATAACAATGTGATAGTACTTTACTGTTCAGTGAATTAGCTTAAGTTATTGCATGGCTATATGACAGCTATGAATAACGATCTTCAGTAAAGCTTTAATTTCAAAGTTAATTAAAAATACCTGTGATGGGTCATCTGAGGGGCGGGGTAGGGTTTAATTTAGAGGGGATTTAGGGTTGATATCATGAGGGTTTTGTGAGCCATTGTTGGGTTTTTCAACATGGTAGTGAGTGTTAATAAATAGTAATTTGTACAAGTATTTCAAGAAACCTCACAAATTTAATTTTCTTTTCGGTGACTAATCTTTACGTTTTTTTAACTTAAACGGTTATATCGTCTAAGGCCGCCCCACTATATCAACACGGCTGATTAATTTCTTAACAATCATAAAAAGGGCACTTCGCCAAGTCCATAGACTCGCCCATCACCTCATCTAAATCTTCCATAATCCGTGTATAATTCTAGTGCAACATTTTTGCCTCCCCATTTTCTGCGGCCACTCCATTACGAGTAACCCCCGGGAACATGTAGCCACAACACTAGCGACTGTAAGTACCCCTGTGTGGCACGAGAATATGTCACATGTCCCGGAACACCCCTCCAACAACCCCCTTGTTCACCCCCACGGTCAGGGGTGTCACACTGGAGCTGAATTAAATAATGGATTGCTTTGCATAGCCGTCGGCTTATTCTATTTACTCATAAATAAAATTTATGTACCGAGAAGAAATGATGATAACTGAATGTGTTCTGTTATTCTAGTGCATAAATTAAAAAATAAATTTAAACCTCTTTTTGTAAATGAATATTTTTTATCAATTTTACAAAAAAAAAACGGCGTTGTCAATCAGACGTCCTGCCCTTCGAATGCGGGTAATTTATTTTACTGTTGATTAAACTCATCTAAGCATTGTACTTTGTTCTTTGACAGCCTTTCAACTTATTAATATTACGAAAAGGAAAATAAAAAAATGGATATAATTAAACGTGGCGTAATTACTTGGTCGAGCGCAAGTTTGTGTATCATCCCTGATGCAATGATTCGATTCGTCAAGAACAACAAGTTAGGCTTTCGGATCGTCATAGCGTGGAAACATAGAAGAGGTATAGAGGTACATAATTGTACCAAAACAGCCTCGCTATGTGGAGATCCCACTGCACATACTGAGTTACACATTTGATGTAACCTAGTACTTTATAAGTCAGAGCTAAATTAATAAGTTAAGCTCAGAAATATCCCAATAGCCTGGAACCTTCTTGCAGTAGAAACCTCAGTGATAGATTTTCTCTGTGTATTATAAAATGTCAGAATATTTTTGTATAATGTACAGAAATTAGACAAGAGAATCTTTAACCACTATGCCTCTTAAGTTAACTTTCCACCTGTTTCCACCACACTGACATAAATTCGCACCCACCTGCCACGACCGCGAGCAAAAACTATGGAACTCCACGGTCTCACACACCCCTTCACAGCCGTTCACTTACACAAAGTGTACCTACACCAAATTTGTACACCACAAAGGTCTTCAAACTATAGTACCTTGGTACATCCATTGAAGGGGAGAGACTGGGTCTCGTAATATTAATGGTATTGCCCAAGGTATGCTTGGATTTTACTCATTATGGGTATTACGCGGTCGTTTACGAAATGATAAATGAGTACACGAGGTATTATGAGCCAGCGATTCGTTGGGGTCGATCGTGTTTTGTTAATGTTTTACTATGGCTTTGTAAGGCTTTGCTACTAAGTCGCCGGCTTTACCAGCACACTTTCTATTGCGAATAACGTTTGTTTTGTGTGAGCCATGTTAGACGCGGCTAGTTCGCTATATCGCGTTCCGTCGAGCTAATTCTTCGAGATTTAAGTGAAAACTGAACATATAAAACTTTTTTGCTAGTAACATAGCTTATCAATTATATCGCAAACATACCGGACGGATTTATTCGTGACGAAACAAAATGGTTTCTTGAAAATAATTCGAAGAACGACGCAAAAGAAGTATGTGAGATGTAACAGATGGCATTCTGTAGTTTCTGCATACCCCATGGGGAAAATAAGCTCGAGTTCATTACGCAAAGAACATCAAACAGTCTTCATTCGTAATTTCATACATAATGAATAGCCACATAATAACTGCAGTGCTCACATATAATATACACCTACGTCTATAATAATTCATGGTACGGTATAAATTATAGCAACACAATCTTGGGAGGGGAATAGCAATTAAGCAGGAACAAGGTTATTTACGGGTCCATATAAAATGTGTGTGTTATCGAACATTACGTGGTGTAGGAACAGTGCCTATATTGATCAATACTTCTGCTAATAACCCCTCGCTCTAATGACATTTTACTTAGAACTCAACCCGGTAAACAATATTTTTTACTGGGTTGATTTCTAAGATCAAACACAAAATATATGTGCCAAATACTCATTTGGGTATTTTAAACATTATTGTATACAAGAATCAAAGAAGCCCTACTATTCTTCGTATTCTAACCATTACTGATTTATAGTATAAAAGGCTACTTCGCAAGGTATGGATATAAAAACCGTAGACGTTTCTCTATTATTTTAGTTTTGTATAAACGTATTTGTTAAACACAGCATCAATCACCTAAATGACGGTTAACACCACATCTTAATCCGCTTGCAGTATAGGAGGACAGCGCGGTTATACGTCAGACGACTAAAATAACTGTCCGTTCTAATATATTTCATTTCCTTCATACATTAATGGCTGGGTTTTGGGTTTTGTCCGTAATAGTACATTACGTTATAAGTGCGGTAGGTTGGAAATTACAGCCGAGACGATATTGCTAGCCCGAGCCGTAGGCGAGGGCTACAAGAAAGCAGAGGCTGTAGTTATCAAAACGCACGTATGTCATTACTATCATACGACTTTTTATAACATATTTGCGAGGAAATAGATAAAACTCGGACTTTCTTAAACTAAACAGTTATAAAAAATTTGAACAATTTGTAAAATTGATTATTTTGTGTTTACAGTATGGTTGTAATTTATGGTCAAAATTAATTAAATTAAAGAATTAAATGTTTGTTTATTATATTTTATCTCCCAAAGTTAATTTGATTCATAAAATGTTGACCACTTTTCTGGCATAAAAACTCTTTGCTAAGATTTAAAAAAGTACCGTTCGTTTTAGACTGAGCATCTTTATAAGCCGTGCGTTTTAACTTATTAAAAATAAACTCGTGTGTTTTACATTACAATAACGCACAAGTACGTAATGAGATACAATACGATATTGAAATTGGTGAAATAAGAGACCTTTTACGAGCAAATGTGTTATAAATGTTATTATATAGGTCCGCTCTTACCAAATAAATCACATACCAACCTTACGAGCCCGAATACTTACGCAATGACTTTCTTCGTAGACGTACCCGGAAGAACGCGCTTGCCGCCGTGAAAAGCCACCACCTGGACTGTTCACATCTATCAAACTTCCTGAAGCCGAGCCCCCAAACGGAGTGGCGCCCCTGCTGGATTTCCCGCGGGGGCGCATGCGACCAGTCACCTTCCTTGGCGAGGGCCCTCATGGCAATGTGAGTACAACTTATTTTTATTCTTCATCATTCAGCCGAGGGACGTTCACGGGTAGATATAGGCCTCCCCCAAGCGCAACGTCGCAACTTCCAGTCTTAAGGTAGGTATACCGGAGTGGTGTACCTGTACTGGTACACCAGCCAGGTAAGCTTGAGGAAAGCTGCACAATTTTGCAATATACACTCTCCAGTTTACCTGTACAGTTCAACTGTACAGTTAAACCATAACCTCTTGTGTATGGCTACCTTTATGCACACCTGGACAAAGATATGTGACACCGACGATATTGTTTATAAGTGAAAAAAAACATCAACCCGATCAACCATCTTGGTTGATAAAGAGGTGGTGTAAAATAAAATCAGCACTAAGTGTAAATTAAACTAAAATTTATTATGACCGAAACTGCTTGTATAATTTATATTCACCAAATTCACAACACTCTGAATATAACATTGTTAATTAAATTTTTTTTAAATAGGTTAATAATATACAGTTATTGGTTATGCAATTGAAGAGTCAGGGTTTGAGGGTCAGTTTGTGTGTCATTGGGTAACTTGCTGCATGTTCTCAGTTAGGCTGTTAATCAGATTAGCTGAGGAAGTCATTTTTATCGCAATTCTCTTCTAGCACCTTTTCGAAGTCGGTATATGTTGGTTCGTACGTTGGCTCCGCTGGATCGTCATCTTTTATCATCTCCGTGAAGAAACTAAAGTTATAACCTTCTTTTTCACTTTCCATTTCTCCCGACGTATCGACGATTATTGTAGCTGGGCGGCTCACATCCACTTTCTCTACCGGAGGTTGTACTTCCTCTATAAATTCATTCTTAATGATAACGTTTTCTTTTTGATTGGAATTGCTTGGTGAGGCCGTAGGTGGAATGTACCGTAACTCGTCTGCTGGGTTTGGCTTATTCAGTGCTGTAGCTTCAATAGGGGCTGGAATTTCAAAAAAATCTTTACACATATACGTTTCCTGTTATGTTCCATATTCTACAGATTTCAATGCCTGTTATTTCTTAACATACCCACGGTTTTTCTATATAACGATAAATTAAATTGTTATTGATGCCAAATTCCCTTTACTGCTCCCATTCAGTAACACCATGTTGTGTTACACTGTTACCCATTGGGAGAAAATATCCCGACAAGTAACACTAACTCAATGCCACGTTTTTTTTTTACCCATTAATTAACACTGTTACACATCACGAATGATTGCTTAGATACGCGGTGGGATAATCTTTGTGTGTTTTAAGTCTAGGTGTATTTTAATAAATTTACTGAAAAAGGTGTTACTTGCGGGATACAGCGTTTTGTTGAATTAGTATTAATCAATGCAAAAAAAAACGTGGCATTGAGTTAGTGTTACGAGTCGGGATATTATCTCCCAATGGCTAACAGTGTAACACAACATGGTGTAACTGAACGGGAACTAAAGCCAAATTCAGTTGCCGCGTGAAGAATGTGTGTACTCGACCAATCCATTGATCGGTCCGGTGATTCGTGAAAGAACAGGACATTCAACAGGACACTGTCATAATTGGGAGAAGTCACACAAGAGTGCGATAGCTCCTGCGACAGGAGAAAAAAATATTCCGTTCGTTTTAAAATAGTTTTGCGACCACATCATGATTTGGGCAAGTGCATTGGGAGTTGATTTATCTCTTTATGATGGGCAACGGGCGCCTTCAAATGGTGCATGCACAAGGCATAGTATAACCCCCGGCATCCGTGGTCTACCACAAAGGAGCAGCCAATTCTACGAGATAAAACGTAACCTCGGTTTGTGACCAATAAATGCCCATAATTCGTTCTTGTGCGTCTAACCGAGATGATTGCTTTACTAAAGTAATAATCTCAGTTCGACGCATAAAAAGTTGTTTTTTTCAAATCACATCGAACTCTTGTGCTAGTCTTTCACATTCATATTAGAACATCAGCCAACTTACGATTGGTTGGTCGTGGTTCATTATTTTTTATTATTTTGAAAAATTCGTCCATTTTTGTAAAATTTCTTAGTTCTGCATGAATGCATGCGCTTGTCACTATTGACAGAATTTTCTTTTTGAAGTGTTTCGTATTTTTCTTCTTCAATATTTTTTGATATATCAAAGAGTTTGAAATATGGACAAAGTATTATATCCATAATTATAATCACATTCTCGATAACGTAACGATTTGGATGAAAGTTGCAATAGAAGGATTTACGAGGGCGAAAATTCGATCTCGCTACGTCTTATATCTGGGTAATTCTTTTTCTCTATTTTTTACCCGAGCAACGATCGATCGCCCAGGTACAAAAGTTGACTTGTAAGGCCTGGCTATAGGAGAAGAATAAAGCGTTTCAGAAGACACAGGAATCAGAATGTTTGACTTTTACTTACGCGAAAAATATCCATGACTAAATATTATGTGTACGTATCGAGAGTGATATCAATGAATTTACAGATATAGATCTCTAGATCAGTTCAACCTGTAATCGTCTACGAGTAGGTAGTCAAAAGTTTGATGATAAAGAGGTAAAAGTAAGAGGATTTAATTATAAAAAAATCTATACCTACCAGACCAGCTTAGTAATCACAAAAGCTCTCGAGTCGGAATCATAGTGGAAATAAATCATGGAGTACCTCGGCCTTCCCTTCCCGAGAGGCCTACTCCTAACATCTGAATCGTTTATCCGTCATCTGGAGACCAGTTTCGCCTATAGTGGATCCCAGTAGGATCCAGCAATGATCCAATGCAAATAAATCAGTAATACGCTATCTGTAGCACTGTTTGATAAATGAATAACAGGAACATGACTAAACTAAGGAAATTTCCCGTTTTAGTCAATACCGAGACACCTCAATATACAATGTTTATAAAGAATGGCTTGAAACCTGACCTTAAAACAAGTAGGGAAAGATGATGCCCATTGGGCAATTTTTCCTACTATTTTTTCTCCCATTCCTCATAATTGTCTTCTTATTTTTCTCAGAGCCAATCTTATCTCTCACAAAATCAATCAGTCCTTTCTATTGGCCACAATAATGGATCACAAATATATCAGAAGATTTTTGCAAACAGCGAAAGTATCGTCTTATGTTAAGGAAAATACTTAGAATTCTCTATCTCTTCGTTAAATATATTATAATGTATTTATGTTATTATAAACCGGGGGGTGCGGTAGGGGGTAGGGAGAGCGGCAATTACACACTCTGTTACGGGGCGGGGGTACTGTCACCATGGAACACTGCTATTTTGGGACACCACCAAAAATTCTTTGTAATATGTAGCTACTTGAAATAAATGGCGCCCTACGGGCAACGATCTATGTCACACCCACAGTTTTGCTTGCTGAATCGTTACGTTGCGTTGGTAGGTGCTTTATTGTTAAAAATAGAAATATAGACCCATTAATTTCGGGAAAAATTGGAAAATTTGTGTGAGATATTCTTTAGTTGAGCTCCGTTACTAGCGTGATAGAAAATAAATCATTGTAACAATGTATTTAGACGAAACTGAATAACAAAATTGCAATTTGATGAGTCAACACAAAAAGAGTGGAAATCATCATCATAATCATCTGTATTTTTTTAAACGCGAATGTGAGACTCAAAAAAAATCCTTCACGAAAGAGAAAATATGGTTTCACTACATCCCGGTCAGGCCATGCCTAATCGCCTACCTCGTTTTAGGTGGGAACTTAATTTCGTGGCAGGAATCGATTCATGGAAACTGACGCAAACCAGCTATGCACTCAGGGGGAAATACGGCTTCTATAATATCGTAATAAGGAAAATATTTCGGCATATTTGTAAAAATAAATATATTTTATTAGGTCGTTTCACCCGTCCTCCCAACCTATGAAATTTCGTTCTGAATTTTTGCGCTTTAATTTTTATTACCTTACCTGAAGCGAAAATGAAAAAACCTGAACTTAGCTTCCGTTCTCTCAAATTATTATTCACCTGAAGGACACGACTGCGGCGCTCCAAGATATTCTCCTTTTTCTCAAGAGCAGACATAGTTGTTAAGGATAAAAAATATCATAGAATTCTTTCACAACTTGGTTTTCAAGGGATTTCTTATTCTAATTGGATTTTCTAGATGTCTACTACTACAAAGGCTTGAAGGGTCTTGTTGAGGTTCCACAATCGGGGTTCTACTATTTGGATTAATTCTGTATATTTGTATAGTAGTGGTCCCCTAACGCTCTCTTGAAATAACTAATGAGCTATTGAAATAGTCTTTAATATTATTTATCCTTTTTTATTACAATTATTTTAAATAATCGACTACTTGGTGCACGTACTCAATAATTCTTTGTAAAGCCGACTGCCTGTCTTGCAATCGGGACTCCAAGTCGAACCAAGTCAGAGGAGCTTGTGCGGCATAAAAACTCTTACACCAGGTTAGGCACTAACCACACGATAAAGAAAGAACGGGACGACTTATCGGGCAGGCCTATATTGAATCCGCCCCGGTCACGCACTCGCGTGCGAACTCGACAGTGAAACTTAAATATTCTAGTTAGCGGTAACACTAGCGAAAACAAATTAGCAAGTCTGCTAGCTTGCCCATGAATAATAGAGTTGGTAATACGTGGAACTGCGCGACACACACAATTCAATGTAGTTTTAATCTAAGTAGCTAAGCTAAATGAAACGAAACGCTTTCCGTGCGGCGGGTGATCGCTGCTCGGGTTACTAGAGGTGCGACCGATCTAATTAGGGTCTTACCGAAGTTGCGCTGCGCTACGCTACCCGGCGCACATCAGCCAGCACACAGCCGCCTCCGGCTGAATGTACAGTAAACAATAGAGCGTGCCTCTGTTGTATTTTCATTAAGAACGAACAAACAGAGTGAATTAGTGAACCGCGGCCACCTGTACACATTCGCTCGGAGTTTGCCGCATACCCTCAGATATGGCCTCTTTGCGTTACGAGTGTGTTTTAACTGCTCCCAAATGTTTTGTTACTCTTAATTAGCCTTTGTTAATTCTTCCACGGCTGCGTCGTTCCTTACTGAATATTTTATGTTATATGCTCACTCATTTTCCGCTTGTTCTCGTAATAAACGAGTGGAATCTCGATTAATATAAACTATGCGGGATGATAGTCCACTTATGGAGATTATTTACTTCATATTTTTGTGCCACATGGATATTGATTTTTAATATTGTGATGCCTTTTAATATGTTCCTGGTAAAATACGATTATGTGTGCAGCATGATTCCATACTAGCAAGAACTGGTTACTACTAATCGATTAACGTAATAGTGGCGGAAATATGTGTAGACGTAACGTAAATACGACGATTCTAAAATTAAAAATACTCGTATCTTAAAATTATTATATCTTCATAATTTCAAGAACGTATTAATTAATATCTATAGACGATACTGATCATGCTTGTTGTAAACAATTTAACTAATATCCTATAAGATAATTGTATTTTAGATTCAAAAATCAACGTATTTACTTTACGGTGCTAGGGCTTCAGATTAGCTGCATTCCAATTCCAACTTACATAATTAATCGTAGCAATAGATTCCTTAATAAGTCGGTATCTACGAAAGATACAAACCATGTAAACGATTCAATTCGAAGGATAGAGTTCTCTGCATGCTCCATGAGACAGATCTAATCTCACTAGATCTTCATATTGAGCTCTCGAAGCCCGTAGATACCTATCCCGCATAGATACCTAATATCAGTACTTTTGTAACACGCAGATGATATGGAAATTGTACTAAAGTAGATACGTTCGCATTTGATATGGCTCCAAGACCATACCATCGGTTATCTTCAGTGATTACCCGTCGGTCTTTTTCTTTATCGTATAGTTAGTGCCTAACCTGGTGTCAGTTTTTATTACCGCCCATGGGCCTCTGACTTGGCTTCACAAGCCGTCGAAAATATCTCTCAGGCATGCTGGTTTCCTCACGATGTTTTCCTTCACCGAAGCAAGTGATAATTATACAATACGCACATAAATTCGAAAAATCAGAGGTGCGTGTCTTGGGTTCGAACTTGACAGTGCAACGGTCACGCCACTAGGCTATCACTTCTCCCATCGGTGGTAATCGCATAAATAGACCATGGCCATGTCCGGCGATGGGTGCAAAGCCTATTTTATTTCACGTTTATTAATTCCTAATTAAATGTTCAGTTATTTTCAATATCGGAAGAAGGCGTAAATAGTTGATTGAAAATATATGATTAATCATATAAATAGAAAAGAATTAGTGCGGAATATCGGTCCGCTTGCTATTTTCAAGATAATATTATAGGCGTATGCTTATGCTGATGATAATTTTTTGATGTACCAAACCTAATTGGATTTTCTGGAGTTTGCTGAGCCAATATTTTTTCTTAATGTATTGAAAATTAGTAATCCAATAATCGATACACATATTAAAATTGTGAACTTAAACTAAACCCACATTACGTGAGATTCGTGGACGATGTCCCGAGAGACGACGCAGTGATGCTGCTAGGCAAGCAGTTGGCCACACTATCGAGTAATACACCCAGAGACTCGTCGAGAGCGTTGGTCTACAAAAATGCCCATAAAAATTGATTACTGACCGTAGCAAGAAAATGCAATCTGGCTCAGTCCCCCCCGACGGGCGGCGGTCTCACCACCCGCCAACAACACAGTTTAATAGCTTGGGGCGTTTATTTTTCATATTTTTATTATGTTAACGACGTTCCCATTCAATGTGTGCACGGGTCTGCTACTTAAATTAAATTTTAAATTGCCTTGTCCGCACCGCACTGAAAAATCGCAAAATTTGCTCATTAACAAATTAATTTCAAACAATCATGATTTCTTCGTAACAGTTTCACATTTTTATCTCCATCTCAGTTCGGCTCTACAAAATGTGAGTTCAAATGCAAATCGATATTTCGCTAATGGAACAAAAAAAAGGGTAGACAGAGCACTCAGTCTCTTTCTTAATGGAGCGATGTTAAAAAATAATTATTGTGTGCACAATGAACTTTAATTTTATTCAAATGGAGTTCCATTTGCATGTAATTATAAAATGTGGGACTTTTAAATGATGGATGAGTTCTCGTTGCTTATAACGGAGTAATTCAATCATGAATTCCGCACGTATCCAGTAAACATATCAATTAGTGGGTGTTAAATCAATTAACAGCATATTTAACGATCACTATTGAATATTCGTAATCCTTTTAGATTATCCAGTTTATACATTAGCCCGGTCAGTGCAAAATGATGTCAGTTACAAAATTATATTATCGGCCCCTCCGAGCGACGGAGCAGACAGGCACTTTTTCCTCCCCTTGTTCTCAAGGCCAATAATACTTGACCTAATGTAAACATAATTCACCGCAAAATTCAGGGGGAACATGCTTCATCGGCTTGTTCCCCATCGTAATAGTGGCTCTCAGCGAGAGTTACCCTCCTTTATTATTCGTTCAAGATCACATTCAGAGCACTCAAATTAAATTTTCAAAAAAATAATTTGTTTGTTTAATTATTTTAAAAATAACGTTCAAGCGTATTCTACCTTAAAAATTACACAAAACATTTTGGGAGCAAAAATAACAGGTATATTGCGGTTAAGAGCATTCTACAGCTTTATTTTAGTTTTGACGGTAGGATAGCATCCCCCCTCACTGCGGCACCAAGGCTGAAAAGTGGGCTATTTACCGGCGCCATCCGACGAGACACCTGAACAAACAATACTTTAATTCCATTAGTTTCTGGATTTACAGAGATTTGTTGCCTCCATACGGAGAGCAACTCTTTCTCTGCAAGGCTTTTGTTATTGGCCACGTAACTTTAATTGAAACATATTGAATGCCGCCTGCGGCACTCTTAACGGACGTATATTTTCAATTAATTTAAGAGCTGAACTATTACGTATATCAAATAGCACCGACTCGTTGCCAAGACCGCACATATTCTCTTCCTTGAGAATGCTTTAAAATAGTCATTGAAATGCTAGCAGACTTTGAAACACGTGTGTGAGCTGAATCATAATAATACTTTACTTTTATCTCCGACCCCATCTGTGTTTGAGTTACTCAGTGAGGAAAAGTAACATCGACCGTCTTGGAATGTAAAATTTTCATTTCATTCCGCTTTCCACAAACATGAAGAACACTTCAAAAATATTTGTTAAAGGAAAGGCTTATTCTGGTGGAGAAATATTTCAAATCAAACAAGCCTACCTCGGCGTCGCTCTAAACAAGGGAAGGTAGGGTTTTTCTCTAGGCCTGTAAATCCGCAAGGCGCCAAGCCATTTTCCACGCTCGGTAAACTTAGAAACTGGGCCAAAGTAGGCTTTTGCGAAATATACAGGAAATTCTGTTCGTTCCTCACTATATTACGTGCTTAAGAACTATTTCCTTGGCATTTACTACCCGCTGTGGAATAAAAATGAAAATTTGACCGTGTTCTAATTGTGGGTAAGTATTTATAGGTATGTGTATGAGTGCTGAAGTCTTGGTGTTGTCCGCAGCTCCAGATATGCGAGACGGACGGAATCGAAGAGTTGAGCGACGAGGAATCCCCGACTGGAGGACGCCGCCGCCTCGTTGTTGTCAAGACTTTGTGGCGCGGCTGCCATAACGAAGTGAAGTGAGTACAATATCACTCATCAAACGAAATGACCCCTTGAACCTATGGAGTAATGTCGAGAGCCACTGGCAATGACGGCATCTCTAGCAGTGTCTATTCTAATCAAAGGAAAAATAAATGATTGCTGACTTTAATGTCAAGTACTTATGTCATGTTTAATCCGAGCAGGTTGTAGTCATAAATTGCCTGATCATTAAACTATAAATAAACAGTTGTTAACTTAAAGTTCTGTCATCACATCATTGAAACTCTCCTAAAATCTCAGAAACAGGAAAACAATTTAAAATAAACGTACTGTAAATAATTGCAATTCTATCTCACGAAATAAAAAGTGAAACCAATAACTTTATTTAATTCAAGAACCCTCTATTGCTTCAAAACTTCTTAAAGATCTTGAAACGAAGATAATAAGCTTAGGTATAGTTGGTTCCACGAACGCGGATCTATCGTTGCAATTTTGTACTTTAAAGCAATGATACCAAGAGTCTCATGATACGCGCTTGTGAGTTGTAAGGGCTATACTAGGCGCGGTCCCAATGAGAGCTATTACCTGTATGTATTGGATAGTGAACTTATAACTTTTAGACATTTTTCTTATAAACTATTAGCGGTGTGTGGTCAGGTCACATGTATCAGTGAGCTACAAACTAGTTATAAGATAGCAACTGGTGAGCTAGCAAACTAGTATGTAGTTCACTCAACTATCAGTCCACCGTTCGCACCCTCGTTAGACATCTAGTCTCGAAGCGGACTACTGCGAGCACTAGAATAAATACTATACTAGTCGCAGTAATTAACCCGGATTTAATAGTTTGACCCAAACACTAGTAAACGTTCTGTCTAATGTTGTAGATTGAGTAAACTCTTTTTGAATAATAAAGATGCTCGTAGCTCCCAGCTCTCAATAGGACCTCTCCTCAGGTCTCATTCAAGTGTACTCAATAAGTCGTTTTGTTGTAGAGCGGCATTTGCCCGCGAAGCTACCTGGGGCGCTGGCCTGAAGCACCCACAACTAGCCAGGGTGCTCGGTTTGAGCCTGCTCGAACCTCCATGTGCAGCCCTAGATCGCGGCGATGCCGCCCCCCTCCCCGCAATGCTCCGCCGCGAGAAAAGATTGAAGTAAGTCAGCTTTGTTTTGAGGACTTGCATTTTGATACTATTATTTCAAATAAGTATGAAGTTCGTTTTGAGTTCATCTTTGTCTTCATTTGTCTTATATTGTAGGACGTATCAAGCAAAATCGTTTGCTTATACACTGACCTAATTCTTCTAAAGTTCTTGAAGGCTTTTGATTTATATTTTGCCATAATCAAAGGACTTCATAAAACTTTTTGTGTACATTCATTAGACGTGAAAATATAAATAAATCAGATACCCTGGCTGAACCCTGTGGAGTCTGTGGAGCGTGGGTCGTTACTAAATGAACTTTTTTGTTGCAGTTATTCGAGTTTGATTCACATATGCTGTCAGATTGCAGCCGGCATGAAATATCTGGAGTCATTCGAATTAGTTCACCGGGATCTCGCAGCGAGGTAAGTTTTATTTATTTATGAAACATTTTATTATATCTTGGTACCGTTTTTTACTTGAATAGCGTTCTTAGCAACCCACATTGTTGCGAACTCACACAAAATTGTAACATGAATTCTTATACATAGTTCGTACACAATTATTTTTATTCTTACAGATTAAAGATTTTTGTAGGTCCTACTTATGTCTAGCTTTTGTAATTTAACAACAAAATAATTTTACTGTTGTTGTGTACTTGTAAAGTTTAGCCTCCAACTATTTCTTACAGTCATAGGTTTAAGGATAAATGAAATTCGTGATTTGAATTCACATAGTTAACTGTATAACGAATATAATACCTTATATTTGTCGCTTGCTTATTTTAAATCAAAGAGAGGATAGCCCAGCCGCATTGCGGATGGTGGCAAATAACCGGGAGGACTTGAAATGTGAAAAATATAAAATTTATTCAATCCATAACCGTACGGATGTTACATCGTAATCTGGACTACTGGCTCCGAGTTTTTACGATGCGTAGACCACAGTGACGAACTGAGAACTAAACTCGTACCTCGATTTAGTGCTGCAAAATCAATTTGACGCTCCTATGACGTTAATACGAGCAGCACTATAGTTATATGTAGTGTATTATAACAATATAGTTAGGTTCGATTTTAGCCACGCTCCGAAAGATTCTTGTAAATGGTAATTTTTAAAAATGAGCTTCTTTTATTTGAATACGGAAAAAAAATGGCCTTTGACCAAATCGCACTCTTTGTCGCAAGCAATCTACGACTACTCTGTGCGAAGTCTAGGGTTTGTGGATGGTTCAAAACCAAAAGTCAATAGGCTAGACCTTTATTACATGAGATTTAAACATAACTGGTAAAATGTTGGTGTTCTGA
This sequence comes from Eugnorisma glareosa, assembly GCA_947578425.1. NCBI lineage: Eukaryota > Metazoa > Arthropoda > Insecta > Lepidoptera > Noctuidae > Eugnorisma > Eugnorisma glareosa. The sequence goes on from OX387957.1 coordinate 29,312,667, forward strand.
TACATCTACACAGTTCCCTCCTATAGGCAAACTGAGCAACTATCTAATGAATCACATTGTTACAGGAACGTTACAGTGACTGAAGACCTCCATGTTAAAGTATCGGACTACGCCATGTTTTGTGAAGAGTTTGTCAGCGATTACCACGTCATGGCTGACGGCTCGCGGTTGCCTCTTCGCTGGATGGCTTGGGAAAGCCTGCTCATGGTAAGTTCCGTAGCGAACATAGACATTCCCAATTACCAATTCTACGCTGTGAATGCGGCAGAGGATTCTTCGGACCTTCACCAAAACGTCGGTCCACTTTGTCCAAGGTATACAATCTCACGTTGCGCATCGTGGTATATAATAGACTTTTACCCTCTTTGAGGTTTTGTCTCACCATAGACTATGTTACGTTTCAGTGTTACAGGGTAACTTGAAAGCTAACAACAACAATTTTGTTACAGGGTATGTGTTCACCTGCAAGCGATGTCTGGTCTTTTGGTGTTACTGTGTGGGAAGTTCTCACTTATTGCTTGACCAAACCTTTCGAAGAGATGAATGATGACCAGGTAAGCATTTGTATTTTAGCAAGTTTTAATTGCTCACTAAATAAAATTTTCACAGAAATTACGAATTACCAGCAGGTTTTTTTTAAAGATTACTAACCACATTAACATAATCTTGATATGACGGTTGTTTCAACGTGGGTAAACGGAAAGAGTAATTTCGTAACCCGTACTCAAAACGAAAACTTACTGAGGTTCGCCGTTCGATTGCCGATCCGTAATTTGTCCAAACCTTAAAAACCGACTTTTGAAGAAAGAATTTTGTTTAACCAGGTGGTAGCTAACGCCAGTGAGTGGCGCAGCGGAGGGCGAGGGGCGCGCGTGCCCGCCGCACCACCGCCGCGCTGCCGCCGGGAGCTCTACGACCTCATGCACGAGTGCTGGCGCCGCGAGCCCATGCAGCGGCCGCGCTTCCACGACCTGCACCGCTTCCTCGAGCGCATGACCCACGGATACAAGCCGCCCAACAACCGCTGAACTACATCAAACGACATCATACTTCACAGTTCACCGTCATATCGTCGACCAGGTTCGTCCTACTTCACATCCTCGAAAACGTCGACCATCTGCGAGCTTTTGTAATAAAATAAGTATACATGTTTTAGATGTAAAGAAGCTCAGCTTTCATCTGTCATACACAATTGTTGACAGTACAGACTGCATAGAAATCTTAGAAATGAAGCAGTATTAACTCAGTATTAAATAAGGCATTTTATTAGATTCTAAGATTGTACGTCCTAGAGTCCTACCTAGGCAATGTACCGCTTTGCAACTTTCGCATACTTAGCGACGTCGGTCATTGTAGAGGACCGCGTCACAAGTACCCAGTCTAACCTCACCCAATAGGGGTACTTTATTTAATGATCTCAAAAATAACGATAGGACCGATGTTTTATATCGGATATTGGTGTTTTACATCTACAAATAGATTTCTGATTTGCTCTTTTGGTATAATAGGTAGGAACGAATGCATATGTATCTAATTTGCATTTAGAGAAATAGTCAAATTTAAGGGATGTGATCGCGAAACAGAAATTATATTTGTAGCCAAGGCACCGTAGTTTCTGCCAATACTATTTGTTGCGAGCAGTCTAGTCATTTAATCAGTGTATGTATATTAGCATGATAATGTTGGTAGGGGCGTCGTGGCCGTGTAACGTTTCACGCTATCCCCAGCGCCCTTCGCCTAGCGCTCCCATGATCTTCCACTATCACCGCCTCTATGGCAAACCCCTATCTTCAGACCACCATTTCAGTATGCGACAGAAACTTGTATTTTAATCAAAGCACTGTGATGTATTTTATTACCAGCACTTGTCAGTTAAACGTTGTAATGTGTGGGTCGTTACTGTATCGCATACTGAAGCAGTAGTCTTATAGAGCAGAGGCTGAATGTGCGTTGAACTTGTGCTCCTACATGAGTAGGAATTACGTATATAATTTGTGTCTGTTCCATATAATCCCCCAGACACAATATAATTCGGCATTATGTGTTGCTGATCGCGTACGGGCGGCCTCTGCTCTATAGTATACCCAAAGTCTAACTCCTATTTTTTTAACCTGTTTTAAATGTTAAGGTTGTATACTTCAGGAGGTCCGTAAGACCTCCAGGCCGATATTGGCCCCCTGTGCTTCTTGTTTTCTTTGTCGAGTATCAGTAATCTCACTATGTCGAGGTCACACTGCCTCCGTAAATATCGATGAAACAAAGCAAACTTTTTGAGAGAGAGAGAGAGAGAGAGAGAGTAGTATTTTAGTATCGTGAATACGGTCTTCTTTCGACCGGAGTGAAGGGCCAATAAAATTGAGAGGTGATTTTTCTATTTGCTTCAAGTCAATATTTTCGGATGCGGCGTGTGAGCTTAGGTTTATCAAAGCCGAATTACTCGTGTAACTTACTCTAGAATCTGATCTTGCCATGTGGCCCCATCATATATGTAATAGTTATTAAGAATACACATATAACCACGTATACTATACAGTCGATGTTCAATGTCACCGTGTACTACACACATTATTATATCGTACATTTGTAAGAACTAGTAATTCCCCCACTTCACCCTAAATTCAACGACAAGAGCACCTCACTTCACTTAATATCAATACTAAGTAAAAACAACGTATTACTGCACTAACAAAATATCGCATCTCGTTAGGTTTAAACACACAAAGATCACACAAAGATCCTTCATAATTCCAACACATCGGAATGTTCTACGAACAAAGTCACTTTCTGCAAATGGTTAACGCCGGAGGTCATGGCACACCACGCGGATGATCCGCATCCGACGAGCAGAGAACGCCCTGCAGAACAAATACAATGTTGTTGCGAAAACGACGGGCACTAGCCATCTTGTAGCATCCACTGTGCAATACCTGCACTTCATACGATCTCACGGACGCTACCCACAATACGTCCCGGGCTGACACAATCAACAAATAAGATAACATTTAAGAAACATTGCTTATTAAAATGTAATAAAAAGTTGCAGGTCATTTTAATAAGCAACAAAATTAAATCGAATATACGTTTTGTCGTAATCTGGCTTTTGATCAAGATACACAAATAAGATCAGGGCCTTCTAGACTCCAGACCGCCTGGGCGACTGGGGACTCGATGGCCACGACCTCAGACAGTGTCAACATATTCATATAAAACCTTCTCAAAATTAGATATTTTGCCGGTACAGGGCCCAGTTGGCCTGGAGATCAGAAGGCCCCGATCCTGGTATTATGTGATAACAGCTTAAGACGAGGATCAAGTAGTCCTAGGAACCATGGCCAAGCTAAATGCTTAAGCTTATGCAAATCAGCTGCATTCTAGTCAGTGCGACTCATTACGGACTACTCTATCCAGTATCCACCCACCTATACTGACAAAATTACTGAACGGAACGTCCGTCTACATTCCGCCGCAGATGATCCGCGTGATCCAAGTTATGACTTTACAGAAAAAAATAATCATATTATGTATGGTATGAGTCTTTCCTATATCTGCTAATAAGATTGTTTTTAACGTTGACTTTTGTAGAGAGTGACATACCCAGGGAATTCAGGTGTAGAACAGATATATCTGAGAGTGCACAACATCCACACACATAACACTTCCTCTCCGAGGCGCTACCTCGAAGGTGCCCAATGTTGCTGACATCAGGTAAACATTCAAACATCCAGGGTAATGAGAGGGATAGTTTACATAAACCTAATGTGTTTACATACTTCGATGAAAGGGGTGCTTGCTGTTCCTTCTATAACCTGTTAAGGTATAATATAATATAAAATTTGTCGTCTTGTCGTTTCCTTGAGCTAGCGTCGAGACAGAGAGATGCATAAAGTATAATTTTTCTGGGATCAGTGTTGAACAGTATCGCTTAACTTAAGGTAGTTTTAGCTAGGCTTAGTTAGATATAGTTAGGCTAGCGTAGCGAGGGCGTCGCGCTTAATGTAATTAGTACATTGAAGCGTATCTCTTATTATTTCCTTCTCTTTTATTTTCCCCGGTCTTTAGTTCGTTCGTATGAAATTATAATTTTGTAGTGTAGTCTAGTATGTAAGTAGTTAGAGTCATGTATTCTGATTTTGATGCAATTTGCAAAGATATTGTTTCGCTTCACCTCTCTAATCTAAATTAATGTCATCTTGATGCGTGTTAATGAATAAGTTGTTGCACAGGGATGTTGCAAAAATACTTTAGACTAGCGATTTATTTCGCTTGGGACTACTGGGAAACTTCTTTCATCTACATTTCCAACTTAACTAGATTGTAGACACTAACACCTGGTTTCGAAACGATTAACTAACAGGAAATTTTGTTAACAGACTGTAAAACTAATGTGGCTGTGATTGGCTGACTGTAACAACAACAGCAAGTCAAATCACTTCAAATGACTTTTACAAGTTATTTATTGGTAAAAAGAAGACCGAGGGAGTTTTTCGGGTTGATTAAGCTTTCAGGAGCCGAAGGATTCCTTCTGGGGCTGAGTGCACTGTCCCGGCTATCTTCTGCACTCTGACCCTGCATCCACAACATATTCATTAGTACGCATACGTATTTCGATACTGATCCCCTAGTTTAAATCGCCGTATTATTATAATATAGGCCAAATAATAACAACTTTTTCTTTAATTGCTCAATACCATAATTCTAATGCTTATTATTGATCATGATTTTGTATTTAATTTAAAAAAAATATATGATTTGATAACAAACGAAAGCGTGCATTCAAAACGAGCAATATAAGAATTCTATGTGAATAGATATAAGAAGATTTTATCTAGATGTAAGTGTTATCAGCAGGAGGATTAATACAGTGATAGTGAGTTTGGTAAATTATGGTTACTGATTTATATTATAATTATGGTTCCATAATGGAAACGTTTTTTAGCTGTTGTATATAAATAAAATCAAATCAAATCCATAAAGTGGTGTCGAAGTTTAAAGGTACACTCCCACTTTAGATGCCACTGCATCTAAGTCTTCGGATTAAGAGATTTAGAAATATACTGATTATCACAATAAACACTTGTAAATGAAAAATAATAATGGTTTTCCTCACCAATAAAAACAGGCACTTCCCGCCCATGAGCTTCGACTTGGATCTAAACCATCAACAATATCAAAAAGATCCGATTTCACTACAAACACTACATAGTGAAATGGAAAACCTTAATCATCATCTACCTAGCCTTTTCCCAACTATGTTAGGGTCCAGTCTAACCGGATGCTGCAAAATACCAGTATTTTACATGGTGCGACTGCCTATCTGACCTCCACAACCCAGTTAGTTTTGGCCAAAGATGGTACAATACCGGTTGGTTAGTCTGATTCTCAGACTTTCGGGCCACTGACTGTGCCTGTTTTTATTTAACCATGAGCTCCATCAACCTCCAACCATAAACAGCAATAAAAACGTTTTTATGTTTCTAACCATTTATGTGCCTCCACTTGGGTCTATTTAAATCCATCATCAATACGATTCCGTTACTTTTCTCGCTGTGTTATCAGTACATATCTAACAATTTTACATTTTTGGTTCTTATGGTCACTGCAATTTACCAAACGCTTTTACTTCTTGTACATACTATATTTGCAGAAGACGCTGAACGCCCTGCAAAGAAACGTGTCACTGTATTTTTCGTTGTGTGACCTATATAGTTTGCTAGAGAATTGTTATGTAGGTGCGTTTCACCATAAGTTAATCAGCTCCAAGACCATCAGAGCTAAGACCTGACAAAGAAGAAAGACCAATATCATTCGTGTCAAACTCCTATGAAATCTTCCAAAGCATAACATCATCTGTTTTAAGGTCTATCCACACATATCAGGGCCGTAACCGGGAGGTGGAAGGACCGTGCCCTCAAAAAAAAACCGTGTGTAGATTTAATATGAACTCGTTCACATACGTCCGTGCCCAGGCCGGCGACGAAGCTTCAGTGTCTACATACGTCACGTCCCGAACACGCCCCTGATATGTGTGGATAGACCTTAGAGAGAGCCAAACATCAATAAAATATTGGATGTTAACTTAAGGTCGCATACTGTGGTCATCACCTCATTAATAAATGTGGTAATCAAGTGTGCTATGTCTTGACATTCGCAAGAAATACGACTTGTTTAGTTACATAAGTGACCACTTTGAATGTCACCCATTTGTTATCACCTGCTAGGTGGCTCTAACAGCCTGAGAGCCTCAACTTGAACCATATCATCAACTTTGCTAAGTCGATGGGTCAGAGTTGCTTGCAGAAACGGGTGGGCTTTTTTATCAAAAACAAAATCTGCCTCAAATGTGGCTGTAACTAAACATTGCTAGCTCTCCCTATTCGTGCCCATTGACGGATGAAGAGCAGAAGGCAGAATATGCTGTCCTTAATTCATGGTCCAAGACAGAATGATTGTTCCATACAGAGGCTCCATAAGATGACAAGGAGACCCCAGCTCAATAACACCGACTATATAAACAAATAAAGTCAGGTTATAGTAATAAGCAGAGTCAAGTTCGTGGAACAAAAAGGTTAAACTAATCGAAAAAACAACAAAAAAATATAAAAAACAAAAAGCCTGAAAAAAAACAATTAAAAAATAAAAGTCAAAAAAAAATTAAAAAATGATAAAGAATAAAAAAACAAACATGCTTAGCCTTTTTGTGTCACAACTTTATCATAAAAAAATATATTTCTTGTTAAGTTTTCGTAGATCGCTGGACAGTTTTTTTTTATGAATTAATTTTGGTGCTTTCATCGAGAGTTAACTCCAAGAACATCGGAAACTGAAGTAGACACTGTTAGCTGGAAATCAATATCATCTGATTTATGCTCTCAAACAAAGGCATCTACTAAAAAAAACCCACCATTTGACTGATAAAAAGACTATAAGGGAACTAAGTCTTTATAAAATTGAATGTTAAGATCGAAAACACCCTATGTAATGTGACAATCACATTTCAACGCCATTCCAATGGATCGCTTATTTAAAAACCAGTGTTGGATCTTTTAATATTCATGGCATCCAATACAGAGAGACATGTTCCCTTCCCACTCGTGCCTTCCACCTGCACACAAGATGACGAGCAACAGAAAACCAACAAGTGTCCTATCAGTCGAAAGTAACTCATTCACAGCCTGACACCAAAAGGAGCATAAGCAGCTTGCTATTCGGGGAACGAAATGGTTGACCAATTTTAAATACTTAATTTCAAACACATGGTAATATAAAGTTGAACTTATATTTTCAAAATATTCTCCAAAATATTTTCATAATATTCTCGAAAATATTTTCAAAATATTCTCAAAAAAAAAAAAAAAAGTTTTGAATAATCTGTCAAAAACAACAGGTAATGTGCTTAACCTTTTGTCTCCCCAATAGAATATGGAAAGTTTTAAATATTTGTTTTTTTGCGTTGGTTGCTAAAGACAGAAATATAATTATAATAAGGATATAATAATATATTATTATGGAAAGCAATATAGGTACAATATAGCATGGTTTGGTTGTGGAGAACTGAAACTAATACCATCAGCATGTAACCTGTTCTCATAAAAGGTCATCTAAGGCCTAGAAGTCACCCACGAGAATGAAACATCAATTTGAATTGGTGTTCAGATCACACACTGTCAGGTCACCTCTGTGACAGTAACATAGGTGATCTAAAATAATGATAACCGTAACATAAGCTGCATCTTTCTACCGGGCCGCTAATTATAAGCAGTGTGCAATCTCGGAACACATTTATTCAATATAAAGTTACTTTGAGCATTCCCCACAAAAATCTGCTATTAGGCTCGTCTACGAACCTCAACTTGGACCCTTACATCGATGGATCCAAGCTGGTCGCAGGTATAAGTGGGGTTACAAGCACGGCTCAAGCTAAACGTTGTAGAACCTCCCTCCCCGTGTTCCCATCAACCTGCAAATGGAATGTTGAGCAATACTGGGAGGTAATCAACATCGCTGCTTCGTGAATCTAACCAGAGAGTAACTCATGCACACTCCACAATCAGAGATAAGATCACATGCTGTAGGAGTAGTAGAACTCTGAGTGGCAGAATTCGTCTATTTCAACCGCGAAGCGGCTTGACTGCGTTCTGGTATGAAGGGTATGGGAGCAGGTATCGTTACAGGCTCACATTCCATCGTTGTCTATATGATGGCTACGCCTATAGACAATACCAGAAGAATTACAGATGTCTATAGGTGCCGGTGACCACCAAACCATTAGAGTCACCTGTATTGTCATCCAATTATAGGTTAAGATAAAAAAAAAAACAAAAAAAATACAAAAATATGTTTTAAGCAGAAAATAGTTAGTAAAGACCTGTTATATTCACATAGATTCTCCGGAACATAGCAATAAACTAGATTTGTAAGGTGTTATGGTTAGCAGCATCGGAGCTTGGATGTGGCTGTTAAGGCTTGAGATCAAAGCCCTTTCAAAGTCAGCTCTGTTTGTCTGCTTAGGCTAGAAAAATAGAATTAGTAAATAACCAATATCATCAGGTTAACTATGAACGAAATAATACAGACAGTTATCAAACGGTCGACATGTTCATTTTCAAAATCATATTTCAGCAGAAGCTGCACGCATTTAAGTTCATTAACTTAGTATATTAGTTTCAGTATGTTTGTTCTATTACGTATGACAATTGTAATGTTATTCGTGTTTCATGTTCGTCTGTTAGTTGATCTTAAATTATTTAAGTTTTGTGATCGTAATTGGTGTTTATTTATAAGCGATTATGTATGAATAGGCTCAGAAGAGAATTGGCCCCACATAATGCAATAACTTATGTGGCGGATTTAGGAAAGGATCCTATGCATCTCTCAGCCCGTCACTAGCTCTATCTGACCCCAATGTATTTAACATAAACACATAAACATACTTACTTACATTTTTAAAGAAAACAGGTAGCTAAGGTGAACCTATAATATAAGTATAAGTTCCTACGGAACTGATTTGCATTCTATAGAGTAAAATAGAAATAATAATAATTTAACCACTATCAGTAGGTAATTAATTACAATGTCAAACTTTACTCGATAATTTTATTGTGGGTTCATTACAACGAAAGTTACATTTACTAGCAACCAGCAAACGGCAATGCGTTCGTATTTAGAAACTGGATTTCATATTATACATAACTACCATATTACACCTTAATATCTATAATTATAAGTTAATTAACTCCAGTCTTCGGCAAAAGGGATATCCGCAAAAATCTGCAGGTATCCCTATTTGATGGGCTGGTCAAACTGATCTGAATTCCGCGCCAAAGAAATTAAGCCAGCACTTAATGGGACACTTATGAGATCTTACTTGCAATAGTTGCTGTACGCAAACAACCTCTTCCCTGGGTCAACGAAGACGTGGTATGACTTCCTCCTATGTAACCTCTGAAGAGGCTACTGTCATTATTTGATATTGGGAGAAATCTCGCGCTATATTCCCTTCAGATTGGCCACATCTGGAACACGCTGGTGATCCAGTTTTTTCAAGATATCAATTTCAGTGTTGTAATAAATGTTCGATGTTAAATAATTAACAATCACTCGACGTGTAATAGTATTCTTAATATTAAATGGGCTATTCAGTGTAACAATACTATCTAATCGCAATGTATATTAAGATGTGTCCAGTCACCACATGTTTTTATCCAAGTTATAATAAGTGTCATTAAAACATTTATGGTGTTTCACACCACACTTGCTTCGTTATCTTTTATTATATTCGATGTAGGTCAATGTTTCCATTTTATAAAACCATCTCACGATTGTCTATCCTTTCGTCTTCAAAAACAGATATTTTACATAGATACGTCTTGAAATCTGTTTCCTTATGCCAGATTTTAATAGATTCACGCAAATCGAGTTAACATAAGTAATGTATCATTATCATCGCGTCATATCATCAAAAATAATGTTCTTATACATGGAGTCGACGTTTTCGTATAAGTATTTTCATGTTAAATGTACTCATTTCTACAGCCTGACGGTATAGGTAGGTACTGAATAGGTAAAGGGGTCCTTTTGGGCACTAAAATATTTAAAAATATTATTCAACGATCAAAATTATTGTGAAAAAACGCTCTCACTTGGCGAGACAGACGTTCAGTGCTGATCTGTCGTGTCTATAGTAAACCACAAATGGTTCGCTTTCGTTACCAAAATGGTTCTTGAAAAATCCATGATTATAGACCCCTTTGCAAAGCGTTGGGACCAATGTACACACGGATTAGATCTCTGCCTACATTGGCAATGTTCGTCTGATGAGGCGTAGCCACTCGTGAAGATTGATGGCTTCTACTTTATAACTAACTACTCAAATGACCGTGTAAATTATTGTAAGTTCGTGTTTGGACAATATTATTGTCACTATTATTTAACCATTTGGATGATTGGATCTCGATTAAGTTCAATGTGTTTAGGGACTTAAGTATCTATTTGTGAATTACGTACTAAGTTACTATATACCTAATACTTAATTTTAACAACAGTGTATAACCAATTATGGTGTTACCTATGTAGGTACCTATAATTTATTTAAATATATCATAAATCGTATAATCTATTAAATGTCGACTTTTATACTTTGAAAGCAATTTGACTGCTGCCCAAGAACATTGGATATATCGTTACTTCAAACATATCTGTTTAATTTAAGTATTTCGAACACTCAAGCGCTGAATATGCTATCTGTACATTCTGGAGATTCCGCTACACGCGATTCTCCTTCCCAAATCTGGTACCAATCTATTCAACTTTCTGGCTTTACACATTGTAGTTGTGGAATGATGATGTAATCTTAGAATGAGTACCTACATAATTATTTTTAAACGTCGAAATTACGAGTTACTTAAGCACAATTTAGTAAAATAGCCAAAAATACAGTTTTTGTTATTAGCAAGCTGTCAGATAGCATGTTATCACTTGACGAATTATCATAATCTCTATAGAAAATAAAATCAATTCTGTAGAAACATAAATTAATCAAAGACTTTTAAGGCAAAATGCCTTCTTTTTATGTAATTTTAAATGTTAAATAAAACATGTGTTGATCGACGCGTCAACAATAATGGCGTTTTATTTATAAATAATCCTACCTACCATAACCCCATAAACTTTCATTCAGTTGGCAGGTGACAAAAAAGGAAATGACTATTTAATTTAGCTCTGGTATATATGTATGGTGCAGTTGGTGGCTGATTTAAGTATTCTACTCATTGTCGGTAGCAGTACCAGTTTATCTGCCCTATTTAAAAAAATCCTCTTTTAGATTATCTGTCATCGTTTACCTACAGAGTTCCTCTTGGTTCCTGTACGTTTCTTGAAAACAGCGCCATCTAGGAATAACCTTTAAACCACGATGGCTTTATATTTTATATTTGAGACAAGCGCCATCTGTGGCATATTAACTAAACGAACTACACGCAGCCTTGCTACACACCCACGTCCTTCAATGATACAAGTGATCCACCACTACGAGGCGCTGGCCTGATGTAATGCAGTACAGCAGTACCTATACCTGTAAATGCATTTTATTAGCTCATGAATACCGATTATTTTTATCCGAAAGAAAGGATGTCAAGATCTCCGGCATCTTTTTGTTGCTTTGAGGTACTTATGTTGGTACCTACAATTTTTTTTTTTAGGAATCTGGAAATGTAAGTATTTGGAAGGAGTAGGAGGCCTCAGGCTGAATGGTGTGGCGATCTTCATATGCTTACTAGTATTTAGCAGCTATAATGAGAGTAGTCAAGGAATGAATGAGGGGGAAGTCGAGATAGACAGCGTGCGCTATAAACAGCAGTTGATTAAAATGTGCTCCTGATGAATACTTTCAAACCAAACACAGAAATGTGTTTTTCGGCCGTAGTCACACACTAACTTCAACACGGATGAGGATAACTAAAGGACGGATGTGCGACGGTGACAACACTTTTATGTTCGTATAAAGAGGCATTCCCCTGGGTGTTAAGTCGCACATTTGATATTGTGTTAATTATTGCAAGCCAAGCTTTTGGAATAACATGAATGAACCGATATTATGATAGCTATAAATAAAAAACAAAGTTAGGTACACATATTTCCTTTATTCAAGTACTTCCTAAATATAACATACATAAAATCTTTCAAAATATATTTTTATATATACCTACAACAAAATACACAAAGGGTTTTATTTACGTGGTAGGGTTGACTACTGATTTTTATTGATATTCTTTTTTATTGATAAAGTTATATGTTCTATTAAGTTACTTATTACAATCATGAGAAAGCTTCTGCGTAGAAGTCTGGCTAAACTAATTTGAACTTAAGGTTCAACGTACTACGACAGCATACAGAATCGAAACATTCTACTGCAATAACGATTACAACATTGGTTCAATGAGGGCTATCGTTTTTGAGCTCACCAGATAGCGCCAATGTCGCATAAGGTCATGTCAATAATTCTATTTTATACTTTATAGTACCAATTTCATAAAAAGTTTATTTTAATACGTTTAACAGCATAGTGTTAAGTTCAGATCATTTGTTTACAATAGTCTCCCTAAAATTAGCAAGCATGAAACATTTAAAAAAGTTGCTACTTAAAATCTTCAAGTCATAATTAATCAGAAATAGCTCAATCTAGATCACAATTGTGAATATTAGTAAAAATTCGTGATAAAAAAGCACGCAACGTGAACTTTCTATGACATCTGACATTTCGGTGCCCTCGCGCTACACTAGCGCCTCTAGCGGTGAATTCACATGCGATAGCCCCCATTGTGGATTAGGCATTAGAGATATAAACAATGGTGTGTAAGTAGGTATATTATTTTTCTATACGCTATCTCTATTGTTATAAGTTGAATTCGTTGAAGAGTTTACATTAAAAACCTATTTTCATCCTCACATTTACTCACAAATACTTAAAAAGTATAATATTATTTTTTACTAAATTGTAAATATTCGCAAAATAATTTCAAATAATAAAATTATAATTTGTCCTTAGGTACGATTCCTTTTTATAGCAAGATCCCCCAGACGTTACTTATATTCTGAGTAACAAAATGTAGAATAGGCTTAGTAGGTAATCACCTTAGTATCAGAAAATAGGGAAAGTCTGGAGCTCTTGGACTATTACATCACATCACCTTATACATAATGTTATTCATTATTACAATAATTTTGTACAATAGTACTGACAATTCCTAACTAATACAACAGAAGAGGATGGCTCTTACTCGGGCGAATAACTAGGCACCTGCACACAACTTGAAAATACGGTCACTGGCAAATCAGTGGTACCAATTTGAATGACGAAAACTGCAATTAATGTAACGTCGTACGTCGGTGACGAAATCAAAATACCACGAACGTTTTGTAGACAGCACTTTTTGGTCACCGAACTTCGGTGTGGGAACAAAAATACACATGTGAACTGGTGCATACGCAACGGGTGCAAAAGTCACCGGTTCAAGTTCAGCGAGGTGCCAAGCTGTTCCAGAGAAGCAGGAATCCAGAGAATCAACAAAAGAGAGGAGCAGATCATGAATGGCAAAACCGCAAAGTAAACACTATCAGAACAGATACAAACAATATAAGATTATATTGAAGTAACAAAAAGTTTTTATACTATACTGACCCGCCAATGTCATGCATATAAACCTTCCTCTTGAATCACTCTATCTATTAAAGAAAACCGCATCAAATTCGTTGCGTAGTTTTAAAGATCTAAGCATACATAGGGACAGACAGCGGGAAGCGACTTTGTTATAAACTTTGTGGTGAATAAAATAATAAAAATCCGGAAATAGGTCGAAAATTCCCTTTTGCGAGGTTGTCTGCATTAATAGTACTGCATCTATATTGATTGTTAACAGCAATATAAAAGCTTTAAAAGTATCAGGATAGAGAGGACGGAATCGCCTGTCTGTCTTTACAATCATAAAGGAGAGTTTCCACGTGCCTAACGGCACGTACACGCTCCATCTTACTATGTGCATGAGTAATTCCAGTGTGGGAAAGAGACAGAGCTATACGGGTAGCCTAGCGCCATCTCGTTCCCACACTGGAATTACTCCTGCTTTAAGACGTCACGGCAGGCCACTTGTTGCCAGGTTGTTGGCATAAATTGTTTGCGTAAGCGCGTCGCCGGTGCAGAGGGGCCTTTGGAACATTTAACATCCCCGAAATACAAGCAGACATCGGTGGGAAAGAATTATGTAAATTATATTTAAAATTAATTATGTAAATAATATTTAAAATTAAGTTCTCATTAACAATACAACGTTTTTCCTTACCTTTACCATCACTCAATAGATAGTAGTGGGAAATATTAATTCACGTTAGACCCTTGATATGCACTTTTTAATTATACATATACATAATTATATGTATAATTATTTAGAATTTTTATTTCGTGTTACAATTCAATAATATTATTTAGAATACTTACGTCGGTTATAGCAAAAATATTATCAGTGTATTATAGCAAAATCAAAGTAAAAGACGCGAATGAAGACGAACGTCAAGTCAAAGACATACGTAGTGATGAAGATAATTGTACATAAAAGTGTTTGATGCATTCAGAACGATAACCTCAGCGTATAATTTCAATTTAATAGACGTGGAAAAGTATTTATTATGATTTTCAACTGAACAAATTAGAGCGCATGAGCACATTATAAATTAATTCTACTACGCACATGAATCATCATCCTGTTGTCCCAACTTAATAAGTCTCGGCGCAGCATATCTTCTTCCTCCATACTTCTCTATTACCCGTTATCTCAGCAGTCACCTCCTTTCTAGCCGTATCATCCTTCACACAGTCCATCCATCGTATCTTTGGTCTTCCTCTACTCTTATAGCCATCTACGTTCATACTCGGCATTTTCCTCCATACATTCTCCTCATTCCTCCGCATCACATGTCCATACCACGATAACCAATTACCACACTTTTCAGTCACCGGCGCCACTTTCAGCCTTCCTCTTATGTACTTACCCATTTCTTATTTTATCCATTCGCGTTACACCGCACATTCCCCTTAGCATTCTCACCTCAGCCACATGCAAATGCATTTCATTCATCCCTTTTGTGGGCCCAACATTCTGATCCATACAAGACAGCAGGTCTAACCATGGTTTTATAAATCTTCCCCTTGAGTTTAATGGGAATGCGGGAGTACTACTACGCACCTGCGTTCTATTTCACTTTTTTTTATAAGGCTTAAATAAAATAAATAAAAAATCAGTGTTCCTCAGGCTTAAAAATACGTTAAAGTATATTTAAATGGAATTTTAGGTACACTGTGGTTTATTGTCAACAAGTAACTACAATTTAGAGGTAAAAAACTTACCAATACTCAAAGCTTTTCTAACTACGCCATTTTATCTACAGGTTAATTGAATGAATTTTAGAATGACAGAAATTGATTTTATTCCACAACCAATGTTATACGTGTCTTACATATTAGCACAAGAAAGAGATAATTTAAGAATAAATCTTTCACTTAAATTAGATGTTTATGAATTAATGTCATTAGCAGTCATATTAACATAATCAGTCGACCTTTTAAATCTGTCTAGGCCTGGCATTGCAAATAATTAAATGCGTTTGAGTTAAATTTCTTTAGAATTTCCTTCCCATTTCTGTCTTGCCATGAATTTGATAGAAACAAAATGATGACATACGATTAGCGTTAAACACAATAAGTTATTTGCGGTGCAGCGAGACCTCATATTTAAAAAAAATACCGTTTTTAACACTTATAAACTTTCCAACATCTGTCAATATCGATCGACTGAATCAATCAGTGAGGAATGAAAATTATCACTTCGAATCCTGGTTCATAGTGAGGCAAAACTTATATTGTTAGCTACCGGTACGGTATACAAGTGACTAAAACATTTCAAATTGTAAAAATTGGGTTTAAACCTAAAATACATTACTTACGTTTGTAATATACTATTGTACGGATATTTATAAGGTACACATTATGTAAAAAGGTACTCTGTCATAGGTACTCGGATAATACTCGTACTTGTTGGCTAAAAATTATTGTGCTGGAGCTATTTTTTTAGTCTTTTGAACGCCATTGTCACAAATAAGTGACAAAGCGTGCCCTGTACGCCAAACGACACAAATATGTGACAATATGGTAGGTGAAATTGTGGCTTGGCCTGGAGGGCACGCGCGTGCGTTTATGCTCTGGCGGTCAAAAGGTTAATAAATACATAAACAGATTTCACTCGGGAGATATTTTGAGATTCAATTCGATACTTTATCAAATTGCTTTGTTAGATTCAAGTCGGAATAGCCCCATTTTAAATATTTTTTTGCCAAATTTTACCATTTAACACATAAATTGTACACAATACGCATTGTTAGATAAAAAAAAGTGTCTTTTTCACATAATTAGTCAAATATATGGACTTGATGGACACAATAAGGATTTAAAACCACACAAAATCAGACTTTAAGACAGTGCGTTTCAGAAAAACAACTACAATATTAAAATCCTACGAGTATTAATTATTTCTAATCTTTCGAAAGATATTTTTACAAAATATCCGGTGTTTTAGCTTAATGATAGCGAAAAGAATGTACAGAGACTTAAAAATCAATCTACACATTTAAAATCTAACGTCTTTACTTAACGAAAGGAACCAATCATAAACTAAGACAATGGGGACGGTATCGAAAATTCACGAGCCACAAATGCTTTAATGAAGAATAAGCTATATTAAACGAGATTCATTACGATTATTTTACCCGACTGCGAGCGAATAAGATAGTGTAGCTAACAAGCTCTAAAAAATGTCAAATCCCGAAACTTATTACAAAAAGCTGCCTATAATAGTATCGTAGAAGTAATCGCAGTCGGATTTACTTAATAGATTATTATTATCATAAGAATATAATTATCCTTAAATGACTAAACTAGCTAGTAAACTAAAACTAACATTTATTATATTGTAAATTGTATCGACTTGATTACTGAGTAAGTATATTAATATAGATAAACATGGTCTACAAAGAAGAGATTCTCAAGAATCAGTTGTGTAAGAGATCATAACGAGTTGACGATCCTAATTTCGATCGGAATATCGGAACAATAATTGATTTATAAGAAACATCGAATTACAACATTCGCTGAGACTAATACTACAAGCTCTGATCGGCATTACAGCCTGATTACATCAAAATTACTAAATATAATTACGATATTATTATATTTATTTTACTCCCGTATATCGTCGTCGACACTTGGAAAGCAGTGGTCATTAGTCGCTTATGTTCGGATAAAGTCCCATTGGTTGGTGGGCTGGTTGTCGCAAATAACCATGATGAGAGGCTCACCCCTGTAAGCTCGGTCGACTCCGAGGCACATACCGGCAGCCGTGTTGTATACTGGGCTGCCTCCCTGAAAGTAACACAAAAAAAAATACAAAGTACCAGTATTTAAAAGAAAAGCGGCAAATGGATGGAGGGTTATTTCATTGTAAAACACCAACAAACTCGCAGGAGTAGATTACTAACATCATAAACAAGAACATTAGTTCTAAAACTATTTCGAAAACAGGCAAAAAAAATCGACTTTTCATACAAAACTCGATCAGCTGTCCGGACATTGTACGAAGAGTTGATTTTTTTTTGTCTGTTTTCGGAAAGTCTTAGAACCAATGTTGTTTATGATGTTAATAATCTACTCCTGCGAAGTTGTTGGTGTTATACAAATAACCCTGTATACATAGTTCTGTATATAAAGTAGACGGGCAGACATACGATATCGCACCATAAAGGTTCCTTTGGCACGGAACCCCAACAGTACGTAAACTACAAACTGGTAGGAACTTCAACTAAAGATTTCGGTTTCATGTAATTTTATAGGAGTTTCATAACAAATTATACTTGGTCGGTTCAGGCTTGAAGAAGTCCACTTAAGGTTCAACATTCCCGCCAATTTCATTTCAAAATTTGTGTGCTAGATCTTGGTCTAGTTGTCGCCAGAGTTACTGAGCATGATGATCTCGGTTTCACTTCGTAGATCTGACTACTTAGTGTTAATGAGGTTTTCTATCACGAATTTCTTACTACATAGAACTTAAACATAATTAGCGTTGTGGGCGCACCCCTCTACCTAACCCTTTGGGCGCAACAGCCGTGATGCAACAGCTCCGTAGATAAATACATAGATATAGTAAGACTAACATAGTACAACAAAAATATTGGGGAATAGCTTCCATTTCCCGCTTCGTTATCAACTTATAAACTGTAAGATGAGTTCTTAAAATATATGCCTGTTATAATATATTGGCCGGGCCGATCACAAACCGGATATAATATGTCCGGTTTGTGATCCACCCGGCCAATATATTATAACTGGCATATATTTTAAGAACTCATCTTACAGTTTATGGCAGCTAATTTTTGTCAAGTCGAAGGAAAACTATTTGCAAGACATAATTTTAGGAGTATACTTACTGGTCACAAAGAAGACAGTCCCTCAATGGGATTATTGTAGTTTCCCCGTTACGACAGGAAACGAAATGTTTTGGGTATAAAACAAAGAGTATAAGTACCCATACTCACCTCAAAATGATGTTATAGTTGTGACGGGTAACCAGAGCTCAGAGTCATCATAGCTACTTACAATTAATGCAGCGAATGGACCTCCCCTCACCACAATTTGCAAAACAGATCCCAATCCCAATGCCGTTAAGGTTCATAAAAGGGGAAGACACATTTATACGCACAGCTCAACATTTTCTTGCTATTTTCGTCTCTAAAATCCACTCCCAAGAGCTTCCGATGCGAATGAATGCGGATGCTTGATGCTTTACGTTACAGTGAGTGAGATAGAGATACTCGAAAACGCTGATCCGTGCATGCCAATGTGATTTCACCCTCAAACCTGAACGGCTCGAGTTGAAGCGAAGTTGATCCCGTGCAGTGCTTGCTGATATGATACCTTGATAATGGCCTACTACCTATAGGGCCTAATCTACAAGCATAAGTAATAGACTCACAGCTCCAAACATCTTTTCCCATTCCTTCGAAGATGGTTGATCGTTACATCTGCCGTGGCTCAGGATCACATTGTTGAAGGGATCATAACAGAGTATGTGGCCTAACTCCAGCTGGATTTTGATCGCTTGCAAATCCCAAAAATTTAAGGCTTTAACAAAATCCACGCGTTTGTATGCATTCTGGAAACGAAACGTTTTCAATTGCACGCATGTTGGACACATTTTTATTATATTTCATCCATTTTTGAGTTTCAAAAATACTCATGCGTACAAATGTTTCTACGACATCTACTAAACGTTTCAGCCCTTCGATATACCATGCACTAAAAACTACATACAGTGCACATGGATATTTTGGGAGTGGCCGAAATGTGAACTAATATCGCCATCTTGCTTTTTTTTTGTGTGATCCAAAAGACCCTTGTAGCACTGTGAAGCTGGTCAAAATACTTTTGACTACTACTTACAAACTGCTGTACGGCTGATGTAACTTGAATTGACAATACAGAAGACTAGTTTACACGTATTATGTGACCAACATAACTTGAGAAGTGGTAGAACGGAATTACTACAATTACGTTGTACATATATTAAATTTTAATTTTTTTCTAAGAAAGCTTCTTAGAAAAAAAATTAAAAAAAATCTAAGAAGCTTTCTTTCTCTTAATGTTGGTTAAGTAATACGTTCTTTTAGGAGATTTTTTGAGCGTACAAGAACCCCAGGCTTACGTAATATTGTAGCGAGGGTGTAAAGAAACTTGGTATCTGTTCATATCCCAAGCTGAGCTTGCTTTTGCGGTCCACAGATAATGATAGTTTACTATTAAGTAGAATAGTTTAAAACAGATAAAAAATAGCTTACCATTCCGCCATGCCTGCACTGTTGTCGGTCATGGTTACTTATACCAGAGAATAAAACACTGAAATAATTATTTAAAAGTGACTTACGGAACCCTTGTGCTTCCATTCCTGCGATCCTCCAAGTTCGTGGCATTTGCTTAGCTTCGGAGCTACATTGTTTGATGCGTCTAAACATAGGGTGCGTCCTAATACCAGCTCATTGCGAGACGATTCAAACCACATCTGAAATGTGTAAGGTCATTAAATTACCTTGTGAAACACCGAAGGCCTTATGGGTACCGAAATTTTAACAAGATTATAATAAATAAATAAATATCGCTGGACATTACACACAGCGCTAACTAGGTGCCACACTAAGCAACGAGGCTTGTGTCGTGGACACCAGATAGTTGATAATAATACATAGATACATTTTGTTTGTAAATACATACTTATTATACATATAAACATCCATGACTCGGAAACAAATGTCTAAGCTCATCACACAAACATTTGCTCCTACCGGGATTCGAACCAGGGACCCTAAGAACGTAAGGCAGCCTCACTACCGCTGCGCCATTCGGGTCGGATTATATTACATAGTAGTTTATATAGCTATATATAATATCACTTGCTTCGGTGGAGGAAAAAATTGTGAGGAAACCAGCATACCTGAGACATATATCTCGACGGCATGTAAAGCCAAGTCAGAGGCCCATGGGCGGCATAAAAATTCTCATACAGATCGCGGCACGTAAGGGGTAGACCGAGAAATTAAAATTTTCTTAAGTTTTTTGCATTTGCAAGTCTGTTTCAGGTTGTATGTTGATGAAAAATGAGTCGCGCCAGTATTACGCATGTAGCTACAGAATTATAATCACAATACAACCCTCAAAGTTCATTTAACCCTATACTGTAACTATTTTATGAAAAAGTCATTCAATGGGGTTAAATGATCTTAGAGGGTTGTATTGATGATTTTAATGATTATAATTCTGTAGCTACATACGTGTTACTGGCGCGACTCATTTTTCATCAACATACAACCTGAAACAGACCTGCAAATTGCAAAAAACTTAACAAAATTTGAATTTCGCGAGCTACCCTTGCGCTTCCACCTTAATCCAAAATAGCGGTCGTCCACGCAGGTACACTTATAATTTAATATTTCTGATAGATAGTGACCTGCCTATAGCTACAGACGGACGTATCGCATGTGACTAAAAGAGTGATGAATATAAATGTTGATAGATGTAGAGGGAGGAAAGAAACGATGGATAGATTGTGTGACGAATGATATGAAAGATAAAGGACTAAATGACAGCGTGACGGTTCACAGAGAAGAATGTAAGAAAAAGACGAGTCGCGCCGACACCAAGTAACACAATAAAATTATACCAGGAATAACAAAGGAATAACCATACATTTTCAAAGGTTTAAACTTGGAATAACTTTATTCTGTGTTTATTAATATGAGGGTAAGAGTGTAACAAAACCCTTAACGAAGCTGAAAGGCACTTATTCTCTCCGTCATCAAGATATTTTTATTGTTCTGAACCATACCTGGGGAACCTTCTAGTTACGGAAATATTGGGGGTCCAAGTTCCAACTTTTTCACATTTTTTTTTTAATAATTACATATTTTTATTGTAAGATTTTTACTTAAAACACTTCCACGACTTTCGTACTACTCAATCCATCCATCAGCACAACATTTTCAGTGCGTTACATTGAGTCCTACCGTGAAACGTGATTTTTCACTGCAAAAAAAAGTTGTACCCCAGCAATAATTTTTGCGTAAAATTACTTAGTTTGATGTGCATAATGCTTGGTTGACGGCTTCGGAAGGGTCCTGTTACACCTTATATAACTACATAATAAATTTGAATTATTAGCAAGCGAAACTTCACAGACGAGGCCTATAAAAGGAGTTACAAAAACTAAAATATAATCACCTGGCTCAAAATCCTGATGCAGCTAGCAAGTACCAAGCTACCACCCTTGGTCTTTACGTCCTTCTCACTCTGGATGCATAGCGAAGTGTTCTTCAAGCGGATCTGATACGAATCGGTGTAGTTCCGTTTACTGAAATATAAAGATCTTAGGTTGATAACTAGTCTCCTGCCAGGGTTGCGGGACTGTTCGAAAGAGATACCGCGGCCCTGGAACACAAAGGGCAAAGGAAGGAACATGGATGGGTTTTAGTCAGTAAAAGTCTGACACTCCCTCCTGCTCAGCCCAGAGCGAGAGGGGTTATTTGATGATTTCCCATCGGTAAAAAAAAAAAGGTTGATAACTAGTTTAACATAACATCACGCTTCTAATCCTCAAAGGGTCAGGTTGAGGTGTACCTTGAAGTATATGCATATTTCGTCAGTTATGTTTAAGTCTCACGTAATAGCGGGCGAGTTAATAATCTCGGGAACCAATCCAGACACCGAAGCTACTACTGGCGGCATCAGTAGTACTAGAGCTTTACGTAAAGTATCTCTTTTGTAAAGTATCTCTTTTGTAAAGTATCGCTTTTGTAAAGTATCTCTTTTGTAAAGTATTTTTTAATGTAAGTAATACTATACTATGTTTTTGCCGCCAAGCAATTGTGTTCCAATTCGAAGAGTATGAGAGCTTATGAACCTACGGGTAATGGTGAATTCAGATTAAAAGTCTTCTATCCCAAGGGAAGGAGTCAAACTCATTGCGCTATCTTCAGGGCCTGTCATACTATCGTTAGCAGTTAGATGATAGGAAGGATCCTATCATCTAACTGCTAACGATAGTATGACAGGCCCTGAAGCCTATAGCTCTTTTAATAAAATGTGAAAATCCCAGTTTCAATGGGGGCTATCGCGGTCACCGAAATGTCAGATATCTTCGCACGTTGCGTGCTTTTTTATCACGTATTTTTACTAATATTCCCGATTGTGGTCTAGATTGAGCCATTCCTGATTAATTATGACATGAAGATTTTAAGTAGCAACTTAAGATCTTATTTGTTAGTACTTGGAGGTAAATGATTTTTAAATGTTTCATGCTTGCTAATTGTAGGGGGAATATTGTAAATATGTATCTGAATTTTAAACTATATTTATTTATTTATTTATTTATTTATCACTTCAAGCACATAGTACAGAGGCGGACTTAATGCCACAGGCATTTTCTACCAGTCAACCTTTGGGTGATGCAGGGACAAACATTGGTAGGTGTACCTATATTATAAACTACAAGAATGGATATATAAAATACTATAAAAATACATATATCAAAATACTGTACATATATATCAAAATATATGTATATGTTGTTGTACGTAATAAAATAAACTTTTTATGAAGTTATTGGTAACTTTAAGGTATAAAATAGAATTATTGACATGACCTTACTCGACAATGGCGCCATCTGGTGTACACGCGATAGCCCTCATTAAGCTGGGCAGCCATGTAAAAACTACATGGTACTTAATGACTTTAATTACACAGGAAAGCGTTCTACTTTCGTTTATTTTGTTCCATTTTCTCGGTCTGTTTCCTTAGTTTTTCTCCACTAAAGTCCGTTATCAGAGACTAAACTGAAATTACATGGGTTGCCAGTTTTTTGCAATTCTTAAATAGTAATGTGCTACTACCGTAAGTTGCCGTTAGTAAAATCAGTAATATCGTTTTTTTTAGGTAAAACACTGAAAAAACACTGATGGCATCTGTCATTTTTTCCTAATCGTCTACTAAATATATAGTTACGATTCAACAAACCGGTATCGTAGGTACAACAGTACACAAAAGAGCTGGCAGCATTATTTGGAAGTTTGACATTTGCATGTGTCAATTTAGTCTCGATTAGTCTAAAAAAACAGACTTTACTAAACTCATAAAAACACATGTCATTTTCAGAAGCTAACAAGTAACATTTAATTAATAGTATCAAAAAACCCGACTACAAATTGTATTACTCGTATGTACCTTTATACATATATTTCTAATCTCCTTTTAATTTCCTTTTGATACCCTACTCGATAGGTTTGGTTGCAAAAAAATTTATTAACGACTTACAATTTAGCGCCAAAAATCCGCCATTTTGTTTTATTTGAACACCTATCCAAGGACACTTGGGCTTTGAGACGAATCTAATGATACCTTAATCGTCGAAATCCTTCCAGCCATTTGGAACATACGAAGTAATAAATGTACAAACAAAGAAACGTACTAGATACGCGCGAAAACATAATCCTTCCTTGGCAGTCGGGTAAAAAGGGAAACACTTGTGTATATTTTCGAACGGGAAGAATTAAACAAGGTAGTGTTTAACAAACAGAAGCAAAACCTTTCCCTCAACAATAACCTATTAGCTTGCGCATTGTATAGATTAACCCCTTTATTACGTGCCCCCGAAAGGGGCCCCCACGACCATGACTTTAGGCCGCAGAAGTTTCGACCAGTTCAGTTCAAGATAGCGGCCGGTTTTGCGAGAATTCTACATAAACAAGAATATGGCCACAAGTGCCTATCAATGATAGAGAAAACTTACCGCGAATGCCATGGCTGGAACTTATTCTTCTCAACATCATTAAGAGCAGCCGCCCTCTTCTTAGCCACTGTGTTGTCGCCAGCCTCCATTTCAGGGTAAATATTATCCATGTACCATTTGAATGATTTGCAGTTCAGGCTTTTGCGTAAATTGTGTCTGGACGTCAGGTCTCCGAGTTCCAAGTGAACCACTCCTGGGTTGTGTTCAATCACCTTATTCTGAAATTGAAGAAAAAGAAATGAGACTTCAGTCATTTATGTAGTTGAATTCGTTCTTCAATGAGCTCTCGTCAGGCAATTTATATGATCGTCTTGATATGATATTCTTTCAGTGTTGCAATGTACCCAAAGACGACCCAACGTGGCCGATCTTTTTTTACTAATGACGGAAGATGAATTTAATGTCATCAGTTCTAGTAGCATGCACTGTTATCAAAGAATTAAAGAAAATTAAAATTGTAATTTTCTCATAAAATTTTCGATGTTTTTTTTTCGTATCTTATTAGGTAAGTACCTAATACTTACCCAAATTGCTAATTCGTTTTTTAAGGGGAAAACCATCGTAGGCCTGTGTATAAATGCAATGTAATAAATGCCATAATATGGTGCTAACCTTCCGATCTGTGCTCATTGAATAAATCAAATCAAATATGATTGAAATTGACTACTTGAATGTAAGTACCTACGTTAGTTAATAGGAACAAGTGTGATAACTGTCATCTGTACGACATGATGAAATCATCATAACAGAGCAATGACCTCTGGGCTCTGGCCTTTACGCACCGTTTGGAATAGATCAATATGAGCACACGCTAATGGAGTATCGATGTCTGCCATTGATTAAAAACTTAACACAGACGGAGAAAAAGTGAAATTATAAACGTTTTTTTAAATTTTGAGTTAAGGGTCCTTAAAAATAAAAGAATATCTAAGATACGTTTTATGTAACAGAGTATTTATCATTTTGTCCATGTGTTTAATATGCCCTTATAAACTGCAGAACCACCCCATTTATCCGTCTCTTATTTAGGGTTCCGTAACTAAGGGGAAAAAACCCTATTATTAAGACTCCACCGTCCATCTGTCACCAAGCTGTATCTAATGAACCGCGATAGCTAGACAGTTGAAATTTTCACAGATGATGTATTTCTGTTGCCACTATAACAACAAATACTAAAAACAGAATAAAATAAATATTTTGTATGGGCATACAACAAACATGTTTTTTTTTAGATAGTGCGGTCCGACTCATACTTGGCCGTTTTTTTTTCCGAATTCAAATTTTGCTACGTTTTATCATATTATAGTCCGAACTAGCAAACCTTTTAAGACCTATGTTTGTTTAAGCAATTTCTTTATATCTCAACCTTACAAAGTCAATAAAGAAGAGTAAATAAAATCTACTGACCACGTATTCGTCCATCCAAACGCGGGCCATACGCATCGAGTTACGTAGCATAAAATCCTCCTTTTCACCGATACCATAGGGACGACGCTTTCGGAAAACATGGCCGACGCGGCTGCAAGGCATCAGCTCCAGAGAACCACCACACATCCAAATCTAAAAATAAAACATTGTGGAGAATTTTTCGCTTAGATCCTTTGTTATTCCTTTGACAAGCTAATAAGATTATATGCATCCACCCGATACTAGTTTTAAGTGCAAGCTCTGGTGTAGTAAATAGATTATTATGGCTCGCTCATTAACACGACTAGCGAAATTTGGGTGTACCTCTACTCATATCACGCACCTTAGCACATCCATGCTTAACCCTCCGTGGTTTACTGGCGCTATGTTGTATTACGACAAAAAGAAACTCGGATATCCAGCATGCTTACCCTGAAAGATAACTCCAGGTTCTCCCCTCCCCACACATTCATGCCTTCATCGTATTTACCGATATAGTTGAAGTACTCGCGGTAAATAGCGAATAGTCCGCCAGCCATGGTCGGGGATTTGATCGGTTTCACAAAATCTTCCTCAGCTGAAAATACAGTCACATTGTAATTCATGGAAAAGTGAGGTTTACTGGGTTTTACAACAGAACCACTTATGTATAGTAGGAATACGTGAAGAAATACAGGGCACTTTTCACCCGTGAAGGTCATCTGGTTTTGAATCATAAAATTATGTTGTCCAATACAGACATCGTATACGGATTTTACGCATCAGGAAATCGAAACCGTTACCGATTAAACCAAACTTTGCTTCAGCGACCAACGTAAAACAATCAACAATCCATACATCGAGCTAAAAACACCAAAACAAACGATAAAAACTGTAATGCACTTACTTATCAATGTTCCTTTCGGCAAGTTATCCCATTTGAAGTGTAAACCCCAGTTAAAACCGCCTCGAACCAACGGACTGGATGAGTACTCGAATGTGTCGGCGTTGATTACGTCAATGACGGGGGTGACAGCGCGCTGGGAGAATTTCATATCAGTCTTGTCTACACCCTCAGCGAGACGCGTCAGCAACGGGGGCAACCATTCTATGTTCACTTCAATGTGAGAGTCAAGAAACACAAGGACCTAAAACATACAAATCGTTTTGTAATGCCTGTTTGAGTACTTTCAGGAATATTAAATATCATCAAAATTGCTGCTGATAACTTTAGAACTCAGATTGTACTCACTTCACCAACGCTGTTCTCAGCTCCGTACAGCCTAGCCCGTATCAAACCCTCTCGCTTGGCAGTCTTCAACAGCCTTATATTAAACTCATCCCTATTCTTTTCAGTAGTCTTCCTTTCAGCAACATTAGTGTCGTCATTGATATAATCCACTACATTCTCCACATCAATATTATTAGTCTCAAGCATCTCTTCTTCCCTGCGCATTCGGTTATTCAATTCATTGACAGATTTCTGCACGGCATCATGTAGGCCATCTATTTCACTCGAGTCGTCAACTAGAATAATTTCCTTGAGATATTTCAGGTCAGTACGATCCAGTATTGAGTGAACCGAACGCATCAAGGTGTGGTAGTGCTCATTGAAGAAACAGATTATAACGGAGGTTTTCGGGAGTTTATCAGAGTATTTTTGAATACGACACCTGGAAAAAATAAGTCAACTATAAGACGACTGCTTCATCAGTCGAGACTATATTCAGTCATGTGATAATCATTTGAGTTTGATAGTATAAAAAAATCATCTAGGTACTTAAATATGGGAACCCCTCCCTAAACCGCTGCTTCTGTACTTACAGTTTATTCCTAGTGTCAGGCAAACCGCGGTGATCGCCAATTCTTTGCGAAATCAGAGTGTTAAAAGCATGGGCGCTGTAGCCACTGTCACGGATCCTCACATCCTCAGCGTTCCGAATTAGACCAAATTGGTTATCTAAAAACATCGAAACACAGTTACCAAATAGTTATCAATCGATAAGGAAATAATCATTTTATGATGACAGTTACATAAGTATAATCTATGACACACATGCATCTCATTCAGTGGCGTGCCCACAAAGGGGGGTAAAGCCCAAGTAAACAACTGACGATATTAAGGTGAAAAAGCTCGTATTAGATGCGCCACTGATCTCATTTAACTTCAATTCAGTCATTTTCTGCATTTCACATAAAATCGCAAATCTACAATTATGAATGCAGAATGTACTAGGACTAGAGGTCACAACGCGCCAGTTAGAGCAGTACCTTCAAGTTCAATGTACCACAGAATATTTTTTACCCACTTAGTGAATCAAGCCCCCAGAAGGAAGGTCTCTCTCGAGTCCATAACAGACCAATTGCATCTTGTTAGAAAGAATAAAATCCAATTGACTAGATAGTCAGCCGCATATTGTGAAAAAAAAGAGGCGTGCTTTTGTGCAGTGGCATACGCACAGAGGACGTATTGCAATTTGCAGTCATACTGGTGACCCGTAACTCAGGTATTTTATGCCTATTTCAGGCACCAGTATCTCACAATTTTTTATCTTGTAAGTATTAGATTGAATGAAATGAATAATAATGAATGAATATAGAAATTAAGTCAAATAGTAGATAATTAGGTATTGAAACATTTTATATCAAGAATGCTACTTAAAAGAATTAAATTAAGTACCTAACTCTATTATGTATTTTTTTTGTTAAATTTAGTCTTTTTATGATGCATGTGATTTTAATACTGCATGACATAAACGTGTACTTAGTATGTAATTTCTACTATTATTTTTTTTGGGAAATAAATGGCTTTATTATTATTATTATTAAGTATTAGATTAAGTACTTCCTGATCACTGTAAGATTTGAGACGAATAGCATCGGATTATAGGCACCATCAAAATACATGCCAATAATCCCTCTAATAACGATAAAAGCATGAGGAGGACTCGTGACAAAATAATAACAGCCCCTCGGGTTGATCTTTAGGTTAAGCCATGCTTGCCTAGGTTGGTCTGTGGATGGGTGACCGCCCATTTCATACCGAGTTTCCTCCGTGCCTCGGAAAGCACGTTAAGTCGTTGGTCCCGGCCACAGAGCATCTTATATACAACATGTAACAGAAAGGGTATAATCATATGGAATACTGTGGTACGGACCATCAAACTGAACAACTTTCTCTATGGGACCACCATCGAAATCGTAAAAAAATAATCAGCTGTCCCATACATTTGGGTCGAGTAGGTATTGAAATTTTGTATAGAACAGCTGATTATTTTTTTTACGATTTCGACGGTGGTCCCATAGAGAAAGTTGTTCAGTTTGATGGTCCGTACCACAGTATTCCATATGATTATACCCTTTCTGTTACATGCTGTATAGTCCCGGCTGTCATCTGCAGATCTTTGACAGTCGTTACAGGTAGACAGTGGCCCAAAAAGGAGTATCGTATCACCCAGTACTAACTGGATTGTGGAGGTCAGATAGGCATCGCTAAATGTAAAATACTGGTATTCAGCTGCATCCGGTTAGACTGGAAGCCGACCCCAACATAGTTGGGAAAAGGCTAGGCAGATGATGATGATGATGATATTATATTCATAAGTAGCTGTTGCTAGGTTTCTTTGGTTAGAGTATGAACAAAACCACAGCTATCCTTACATCACCATGAATATACAGGGTGGCACCGACAATACGACAGTAAATTAAACAGTGTATACCTCATGATTTGAACTTGACTTGATGATTTGAATATATTCAGTAGTTTAGTCACAGAACATGATTTTTCATTTTCAGCATTTTCTACATGATGTAGATTAATAGTGTAGCACCGACATGATAAATACATTAAAATATAATACGTGTAATTTGTTTATTAATTAGACAATTTATATTTTTTACAATTTCAGTTGAGAATGTTTCTTATTTTTTTACCCGACTGCGGCAAAGCCCCAAAAGGAGGGATTAAAGTGTGATTACTCAGTAAAAAGGTTTTAAAAACTAAAACCTGTCTACTGAGTAATCACACTTTACACTTTACTATTAAGCGTTTGACCTTAACAATATTGAAAAATAAAGAAATCCAAGGTATATCAGCTGCCGGGTATCTTATTTATGTTTTGTTTGTTCTTGCATTTAATTAGAGGAATACATAAATGAGCAGTTGTAGTGACACATTCATGCCACACAGTTTCAAATGATCAAAATGCTGAATGCTTCATAGACTTACCTAAAGCATTATCGGGCTGTGCTGTTATCCTTAATCCCAGATGTTTTGCATATTTTTCCCTCAACATCATCTTGCTTAGGTAGTCGGATTTCCCTTTAGGAAGCTTCCAGTTGTTGCCTGAATACTTTTCCAGGGCTTTTGAATCATCCATTAATAAATTCTTGCTTTCTAATGCTGCAATAGATTTATCATTGTTCTTTAGACTGTTCTTTTCGTCTAAATTCACAAAGCGATAATGGATCCTGTTTTCAGTGCTATTAATGATACTGTCACCTAAAATTTATGAAAAATGATAGTGAGGTGTATTTTGATGGTCCAAGATCCCAGGACTGCCAGACCTTACTTATTTTCTGAGTGACAAAATGTGTGGGATCGAGTAATGTTAGTATGTACTATGTGCTTTTCATTATGGTTAAAGAGTTTGGCCGTACACCATAGTTATTCATCAAACTTGCGCTAAGTAGGTGGTGCAGCAGCAAGCACCATATCATATTTAACAGAGTTGAAAGAGTAACCCTTTCAGAAAGACTCTAATTAAGCAGTTAGTCTTTCCGAAAGGGTTACACTTCGGTTACCCAATTTTGATTAACTGCTTAGAAAAACCCTTACAATGGGTAACCCTGTTTGGAATGTGTAAGGCATAAGATGATACTTATATTGAATTGCATATTTTAGCTAGTGCAATCAATTGAAGAATTGAAGCTTTATGAAACAATGGGTGAAAAATGTGGAAAGCCTAGTATGTTACGTGAATGGAATGGCATATTGTTGAATATGAATCTGATAGCTAGTTTTTAAAAGGTATATTATGTTTCTTTTATAATGGAACTGTCTTATTTGTACAGAATAAGCAGATTTTCTTTATTTCTATTAAACTGTGTTTTTTCATCAAGTTTTGTAAGCTGAAGCTACATTAAAGTGATAGGTGTGGTCCTGTGCTGTAATGTGTAAAGCAAAGGAAAATGCTTGTATTGTGTAGCGATTTGGCAACCAGGTCAACTTACGAGAAGACATGCAGTTTTTCGTTTTATTTTACACCACACAATAGAAGAAACAGTACTGTTTGGTCCAATCTGTTACTCCACTCTAGTCAGCTTTTTAATTTAAAAAAGGTGTAATATCTTTCTGGTATTGTCTAACAATTTTGATCCAGTACTAGTTCAGCCGCTACCAACAATATTATAATATAGGCCATATCAAGATAGTTAAACTTCATGAAATTGGTATATCAAGAATTGTGCCTTATACATATTGTTCCCTAAGACAATAAACAATTTGATTCAAATAAGTACTCCCTCTTAGACACTTAACCCGTCAAGTGATTACCTAGAATAGGAGCATTTTGTAGGTAATCACTTGACGGGTTAAGTGTGGCTCCTCCTGAAAGCTCCACGGTTTTAACAATAAATTTATTCTTATTTAAAGTTCATTTTTCTTATTGTTGGTTCATTTGTCAGGCTAAGACCAAAGAAGTAAAACCCGCACTGGGTCCATAACCAACCCGCACAGAGCCCATGTGGTGGATTATAATCCCATTCCCTCTCATAGAGAGGAGACCTCTCAGCAGTGGGAACATTATAGGCTTATTATGCTACTATGGTAACTGCTCATCCAAAAACAGTCAGAGAACTACAAGTACGCACATAATCGGAGTGATTGTCTGTGAAATGTGGATTATGCCCAATCTGGATTCTTGTGTCACATTCACGGGAATTCTTACTGGCCCACTAAGTTATATTGTTATAAATCCTACATATTGTCTTTTGTCTTTTATGGGTGGAGTGTCTGTATTGCTAATAACCCAAATAGCACGAACCCATGGATGTATGTGTTTGAATGTTTAGTCAACACTTGTGTGCCCAAAAGAGTGTCGACTAAACATTTCAGATGTAATTCCAAGCCAGGATTCATGACTGGTTAATTAATCATATTACAGGTGTGGCTATCGCCAAACTTATTATTAAAGAGCAGAGATAAATAAATAATTAATAATACTCACCACTCAGGTTCAGCAGCCAGTACAAGTACAACGAAACACTCCATGTTGCCGACGCAAATAAAATACCCCAAAGAAAAGAATTATTGAACTTGCCCATTCTTCTTAAATATACCATAGTCGTTTTTTTTTTGAGATTTTTCACTACTTATGCATCAGTTCAGAAAATAATTTCATAATATTTCTACCAAGGTGTTCGAAATCACGTTTTGCCCCAAATTTAACAAAACAATAGTACAAAATGTAATTATAAAAATAGAGAGACGTAAGAAAACAAACAAATAATATTAATAGCTGTCTTCGGCACCTGTTGCACATCGTATACAGTATTCAATACTTATCCGCACATAATGTAGAAACCCGGATGATTTTAATAATATTTTTTGTTATTACGCGTGTGATGCGGTTTGATCCAACCCGTACTGAACCGAACGAACGAACATTGAACAATCTCGCACAGAGAAACTGAGACAAGCCAGCAGCCAGCCAGCGCAGCAGATTATAAAACCAGTGTTGCCAGCTTCGTCAATAAACAGTAAGTGGCAGTCATTATGTTAGTAGTCAGGGTGATTGGTAATTGGGTGCATTCCTTGTAATGGGTACTAACTCTAATTTACAACTATTTTGATCCCAATGACGTGGGGTCCAAAGTGGGTTGTTTTAGAGAGAAATCGATCATTAAATTTCCCACCTCTTCATCATAAACCGCTGATTGTGCGAAATCTTTGCTGTTCAGGATATTCAACTGGTACTTTCCTGATAGTTCATGAACGAATAAATCCTTCAAAAACCAATTTGTCTTCAAGTAGGTACCTCATAAAACGTTCAAACAGAAGAAAATCACCCTCTCGGTTGTGTGATAGAAGAGGCTAGAATACACCAAATAGAGATAGATCATGCCTGTTTTGATCGACCCAGATCCGGGTAGTAAGTCATCTAACATCAAGAGGTAACAAGGAAATCTGCAACAAAGAAAACGCGCATCGAATAAACTGTAGGTACCTACTACCCAACTTTATAGAAATACTACCTAGTCAGGAACGACCGTGGTTTTCTGGTCATTCACATAATAAAAGTGGGTACTGTTGCAGTATTTTAGAAAGCTGAAACAAGGAAGTCGTTCCTGTAATTTGGACGGCACGTGTCATACATTTAATTTGAGAAAACCTCTCGCCTCGAAAAAAAGGTGAGTTTCAAGTTTTCGATACATGATCTAGAAGGCGCTGTAGTTACATGTACTTTGGTGACAAATTGGTTTTCCAAGAATTCACTTGTTCATGAGCTATTATAGCAAAAGAAAAGAAAAGTATTCCGATCTGACGAACGGCCTAGATTTCTCACAATCAGCAGTTTATAGTGGAGAGGTGGAAAATTATGAAATAAATCTTAAACGTTCGTTTTCTCCAAAACAACCCAGTTTAGACCCTGATAAAAAATCACCCAAGAGTTAAAGAGGGACCCCTCTTTAACTCTTGGGTGATTTAATGAAACACAGTTTTATTTTTAATAAAGCGCGAGTGACATGTCCTCTCGCTTCGACGTCTGTCAACCGTAAGGCCGATTCAGTGGGCGGGTCGCAGGAGCACATATTTATTTAATAATTTTACAGTACATCACAGACCCCAAGCCTTAATAATAATATAATATAATTTGACAACTATGTAACGGCACTGCTGTTAAAGCAAACAGCTGACTTCAGCCCAGAAGTATGAAGAAGCGTTTACCGTTTCTTTCGATATTTGGAGAGGCTGTCGTTGTGTACAGGATTCTATAAGAGATATCGATGCACACTGTTGTTTCCTGTAACCCTTGTTTCATTAAGTACTCTTGTAACTGTTTGCACATGATTCTAGACCAGCGTTAACATTTTTCAGTTATTAAAAAAAGATTCAGCTGTTCCCTATATGATGACCATGTAAGTAGTTTTTTAATGAAGCAACAGATTTTTTTATACACCGTCGATACATTTTCTCTGGACGTTCTAGATATTAGAAAAACATGTACGTAGATCCAATTTATCAAACAAAAATAAGAAAATAAATTATATTAAAGCTAGTTTTTTGATCTGTAAATGGCAACACTGAACACGATGTATAGTATTGATTAGATTTGTTTGGCGCTGTGGCTCGGCGGCGGGAGAGAGGAGAGAGGATTGTGGTGGTTGCAGTGCAGCCGTCCGGGTTTCTGAGCATGTAGGGCACCCTGGACTGGAATTCAGTCAGTCAGTGTTCGTCATAGAGTATAATAACTAATAATGGTGTTCGTCCCTGTCTTTGTTCGATGGTACGGTTGTACAGCCTACCGTCACAACTACTAAACTTGCTGTTGCCCGCGACCTTCGTCTACTGAATACGATAAGTGTTAGGCGTTTGTGCCTCGATGTCCCTTCCACCCTATAAGTATTTCTATGCAAGAGCAGGCCGATTTAATAATATTTAAACAAAATGCGTGGTCTTAGGGTACTACTAAGACTACATTTATTACGCCTACCTAGGTTCTTAGTTTCTTAGTTCCTATTGAATGCTTTGTTGACGGCTTCGTGAAGGGCCCGTTGTATTATGGAGAAAAAGTCCAAACAAGAAATGGAGGAATGGTGTGAGGAATGATATGAAAAAAAGGAATATAATATAGGTACATATTTAAGTACTTACATTATAATGATAGCGTGCACGGCTGGCAGGGAAGAATTGAAGAATAAAACGTGTTGCATCGACCCCAAGTACCTAAGATGGATGGATGGATTATAAAAAAGGTTTTTGCAAAACATAAAAACGACTTCAAAAGCATGAAAACGTGGAAAATAGCTGTAGCTTTAATAATCTACTATTCGGTTAAAATAGTAGATTATTAACCAAGGGGATAAAGCAGTGTCTTCTGTCGCGGGTGACGATTTAAATCGCGAGCGTAACGGAGGACTCGAGGTTTACTCCCGAGCGTAGCGAGGGTGTTAAAAACTTAAATCACGAGCGAAGCGAGGGATTTAAGACGAGTCCTGAGTGTAGCGAGGGATTTAAGTTCACCCAAGACTAAGACAGCTTTATCACCGAGGAAAATACTCTACTTTTCGTACCATTTGCGAAAAAATGAACACAATAATATTAAGAAATAAGCATTTATTAAAAATAATGACAATTAAAAGTAAAAGTTAACATTCGAAACATTGGTCCAATTATTGATAGAGAGAGTTATATTTTTGTTTGGTACATTTATTGTTGATGAGTTGATTTGAGTTTTTCTCTGTTCTTGCGTCTGAGGAACTTGCGTTTCTTTGTAGATAGTATACGTCGGAGATAGTGGTGGTGGTGCATCGTGAGTTACGGACGAAGATAAGATGCCGGAAGTTGATGGTTGTGGCTCTGATGGATTAAGTTTTATATTTTTGTTAATTTGACTGCTTAATATGGTTTTATTCGCCATTGAGCTTTCGATATAACCCTCAGCTACTCTATCAGAGCTCCAACCACCGTGTCTTTTTATTGACGTAATATCCGCCCCTGAATCCGCCAAGAAAGTCGCCGAAGTTCTTCTAAAGCAGTGACCGGTGTAGAGTTCAACATCTTTAAGTTTTAAATATTTAGCAATTTCCTTTGGCATATTGCTAATTTTATTTTTGCCGATGGCTTGTCGAGTACATTTCCCATTCCGACAGTTTATAAAAAATCTATTGTTTTCCATGTTGGTGGGACGTAATGCTTGGTATTTATGAATGATTTTAGTATATTGTCCTTGTACAATGAATTATCGATTTTTCTTTGTCTTAGTTTCCTTTACATTAATCAGCAGTAACTCAATGGAATGATGTTCAACGTCCTCCACCTTTAAGTTTACAAGTTCACATCCGCGGCAAGCACCATTGAGTCCAAAAATTAAGGCCACTTAGAACAAAGATAAAAACAGGTAAATTGTATAGAATAATTACCATTACTAAGATACGAAATATTCATAGTTAAATCATGTACTTACTTTTGTGGCCAGATAAATTTCGTCAGAAGCTTCATTAAGAAATTTTTCCACATTTTGAGTCGTAAAAATTTTAGACTTCTTTGCGCAATGCCCTTCTGATTTTCTTTTTAAAAAAGACAGTAATTTCGTGAATCTATTTATTTCAATGCTGTGTTTGATGCTTATTGTAGCTTTCAGTTTTGAGTATATGCACCAAAGTGTATTCGGATTCTTTGTCTTGGATAAATAATCAAAATAGACAAGAAGTACTGATTCTGAAATTGATAGGCCTTTCGCACTTCTCCACGTTGAAAATTCTTCATAAGTTGGATTTTGTTGGAAGCAAATTATTTATAATTGCGGCAGCATTTGCACTGATGGAATCCGACAATTCACTGTCACTGTCGCTTTGATTTAACATCGTAACGTATTTTTAGAACATTAACTTATTTATAAAAATAAATTAAAATAAACTTAACGTTTATGTATTTGAAGAAAACAAAAATGCGACAAATTCCTAGACTAACATTTTCTTGTCGGAAAAGCAAAGGCATCAAGCTCATACGGCCTCGTCGGTTTTCGTAATTTTATTTAATAAACATAACTGCATAATAAATGCGTATTCCTTTTTCAATAAGATGTATAATGCTTTATATACAAACTCAATGGTGTTTTAAACACAGATGTAGTTCAGTTAAATTTCGGTAAGTAGGTATTCCAAATTTAAATCACATTCTCCGCCTAGAGGATGAATGAAATTCAGTACAATTTTCTTTCCCTGTTTTTAACAGATTCAAAATGACTATTGTTATGTTCGCTTTTTGTGGCATAGAATGTCACTTTTTTGAGCAAGTGGTACGAAAAGAAAATTTATTCCCATTGTCACTAACGCTAGGTGGCACTTTAGGTGAATTTCATTAATGACTGAACCGGAATATTAAAATTGCTATGTGCAACATTGTTGGGAACCATAAAAATGTAAAAAAAACAGCAATAAAAGTTTTAACGAGCCACAGTGTGACTCGATGGGAAAAATAAACCCAACGAGTCACACTGTGACACGATTGGGTGTGACTCGCTGGGAAACCACTTTAAGAAGTACCTACTTATTTAAAGCGAATTCGGCGCCTAACCCAGTTCGAATAATGGTGTCTTGATTCGACTGGTATCGTGATCGAAATGAAATTATGCTGGGAAGAATTTCATGGTTATCTGATAATAGGTTAGGTAGGTACTCTGACATACTAATAAGGCAAATTCTATTCAAAATATTTAATTCACACTAGGTAAAGCCAGCGGTGACGCCCGCGTGAAACGTATCACCGGGGACCAAAATGTCATCCTTGGCTCAAGAGTGAAAAGGTAATACTCGTAGACAGATATACAGAGCTATTTCCCCATTTATAGTAGGTATTAGTGTGGATATAGTTATTATAAATAGGTAGGCACAGAAGAGAGGTTTGCTTGGGACACTGGCGCGCAGCCCACATCAAAGGCGTCGGCGAAGGAGAGCGCGGGCGGGCGAGCGGAACATGCACCGTACGCACATGGTGCGCATCTTATAATCGCATCGGCCGCCCGGTACGAACCATCGCGTACTAGTAAGATTCGCCGACCACGGTCAGTCCCGATTCCATGGTCAATCCCTATCACTCTTTTTCAGGAAAGCAGTAGGGAAACCAGTAATTCAAAAAAACACAAACACAAATGGCCGTCATTTCGACCTCGCCATCGAGGTCCGTCGCGATGTCCCTTTTCATGCCCCTCCCCCCCCCCGACCCTTGCTCGAGCCAGCCCGCGATGCAAAGCCAGTAGTTTTAAATCAGCCCCTAAATAATGATACCTATCAGTCAGATCCAGCCCGTCAATGCAAGCAACGCAGTCGCCCGAACGACGCAGGCAGTTCATCATAGGCACAGCTAGATCTACGAGTAGTACTACAGTGCTGCGTTCACTGTAATATTCATTAAGGGGGAAGGCGAGGTCGACGGCCGTCAAAGGACGCGGGCAAGCGGAAAATCGATACTTGCTCGATATAGGTCATATTAAATTATTGCACAATGGAACTTATGTGGAAAGTTTTACTCAGACTATCATTTAAAGATTAGTAGAGAAAGAAAAGAGAAAGCTGGTTTTAATTTCGCAGTTTAGCTTTGTAATATTAATACCAGAGCATGCGCAACCGGGTTTCGGTCCCCTAGTAAAACCGGTTTTTCCCGGGTTTTACTATGCTATGGGACAATAAGTACATTAAATAAGTACAATTATTTTGTAGTCAATACCCATCATAATGACAAAAATGACGCTTCAAGTACATCACCGATGGGTAAAGGACACAGCACAATTATCAAATCGGAAAGGGATCGGCACCGTATTAACTCGAGCCGTTCAGTGCGTGTTCAATTCGCTCACGGCTCGTCGTCCCCGCGCTTACGTCTTTCCGTAGCCGCGCTTGCGTATACGTCTATCCGTAGCCACGCTTACGTCTATCTGTACCCGAGCTTACGCCTCTTCGTCCACCCTTACGCACACTACTGTTGACATCACTTGAGACTTGAAATTTCAAGGGTCCTTCTTTTGGCTAGAAATGGATTCTGCTAAGCATTAATAAACTAGATAATTTCGTAAGAGGCTTTTGCGTGTACAAAATTACAAATGAAGGAGTTATATTTTTTTAAGAAAAAATTGTATGGCACTGACATGAAAAATGAGGATATCTCTGGAATCATAAGGTTAGTCGGTTTCGGGTTTTCATAAAAACCGGGTACCCGGGTTTTCGGTCTTTTTCGGGTTTTTAATTAATTAAAATAAAAAAAACCGAAAAGGTGAGCTAAATAACTGTATTTATTGATTTACAATTACAAAGGTTATAATATAGACCAGGCGTTCGACCAAATAGTTACAATTAAGGAGATTCTGAAACTTCTATCCATCACTTCAGCAGAACTACAGGCACTCAACAAAACAATAAGAAAATTGGTACGACGCGACTTTCAATGCTCCAGCACATAGCAAAACCGGGGGTTGAAAGTGTTCGTCAAATCACTTGGGAGGAGCCACCTGACGATATTGACCAAATCTGTTTGACTTGGGATATCGTCGTTTCGAAGTCTGAGATTGTTTCAGAAGTCGGAAACCTCTACGGTCAGTTGTACGCATCGCATGCGACCTGATCCCATTTCAGGGAAGATCTGCCAAAAGTCAGCCAAGGTGAAATCGAGGCGGCTCTTAGACATCTTAAGAATGGAAAACCCCCGGGTGAGGATGAGTTAACGACTGAGCTTCTGAAAGCGGAAGGAAGTCCTCTATTAAGAGAGCTTCGGGAGCTTGTCAACTCGATCCTGTTCACTGGGAGAAATCCAGAAGCGCGGAGAAAGAACGTGGTCGTTATTTTCCATAAAAAAGGGAACATTACCCTATTAAAGAATTATAGACCCATTTGGCTCCTTAGCCACATGTT
Organism: Eugnorisma glareosa; assembly: GCA_947578425.1. Classification (NCBI taxonomy): domain Eukaryota; kingdom Metazoa; phylum Arthropoda; class Insecta; order Lepidoptera; family Noctuidae; genus Eugnorisma; species Eugnorisma glareosa. Next base: position 29,352,104 of record OX387957.1, read on the forward strand.
TAAGCTGTTTGCAAGAGTCGTTACAAATCGTCTAGCAAGAATACTCGACGACTTCCAGCCACCGGACAAGTCGAGTTTAGAAGAGGATACAGCACCAGAGATCACATTCACACAGTGCGGCAAATTATACTGAAGCCCATGAGTATAATCGGCTTTTGACTCTATCGAGACCTGCAGTTTGTTCTGGAGTCTCCACAGCGATGCCAAGTAGACTGTCGATACTTCAAGTGCTGAAAACTCTTTAAGAAAACGCCATAAATAATGATCGTTCAAACTCAGAACCAGCAAGCAGAGCATTGTGTCGTGGGGTGAGGCAAGGGGAGGTAATTTCACCGATATTGTTCACCTACGAACTGGAGGATGTGTTTGAGACGCTGAACTGGGAATGGCATTAAGATCTACAGCAAGTACATCTCACACTTGAGATTTGCAGATGACATCATCATACTGACTGAATCGCTGCACGACTTACAGCAGATACTAGATGGCCATGGCATGGCATGGATTCTTCAATACGCATTGGTCTCAGGGTGAACTTGACAAAACCCAGGTTATGTTCAACGAACTCGTCACCCCAGGATCTATTGTTGTCAATGGCGGTCCTCTCGAAGTTGTTCGAGATTATATTTAACTAGGGCAAACTCTGCAGTTTGGTAAGAACAACTTTGAGCGGAAGGATAACAGAAGAATCCAGCTGGGCGGGGCAGCATTTGGGAAGCTTCGTCGAGTCTTTACGTCAAAAAATTATAAAACGGGTACTTTAGAATGAGAATTTTATCAATTATATTTATTCTTGTGAGAATAAATAGATGAATAAGTCGTGGGAATAATAGAAAAAATTGACCTACTCATGTTTCTACATTTTAAACGACCAACGACGTGTTGTGTGTCTGATCTGCGAAGTTCACATAGTCATAGTCATTTATTCATTAACAAGTAACTTGTATCTGAATTTAAACACAAAAATTATAAATTACAGTAGTCACAATAGATAAATTACATTTTACAACAACAATTTAACATAAAAATTTAAAAAATAATCAGTTCACAATTTCATCAAATGTCGGCGGCATGTAAATGAAAACATTAAAGCCAAAAGCTTAAAATTTAAAAATAATAACAATAAAAATAATTAGCAATAGATAGAATTGATACATTGATATAATTAATTAAAAATAATAACATCAATAAATCCAATGAAATTAAACATGTTTTTTTTTCAATAAAAATAAAAATTGCAGTTAAATAAAATTACAGCTCTTCTACCGCATAGGTATAGACACTTATTCAATAGGAATTCCTTAAGTTTTATTTTGAAGGTGCTACTGTACACAGCACTTTTTATGTCTAAAGGCAACCTGTTGAATAATTTTACGGACTGGTATCGTGGACTATGTTTAACAATTCTTAGATTATGATTAGTGAAGTTTTTGTTCTTCAAGTCCAGTCTACGGGTGCCTTCCCTTATCTGCCGTTATTTTACTGTCTCATAGTCTTGTATGTATTTGGCCATATTACTTAAAAGTACCAGTACATAGAGACTTGGTACTGTAAGTATGCCTAAACTGATAAAATGTTGTCGGCAACTTTCCCTTTGTGAGATGCGGACCATAGTACGAATTGCACGTTTTTGTAGTACGAAAGCTCTTCTTCTATTATATTCATAGCTGTTTCCCCAAAAAAGTAAGCTGTATCTAATTTTTGACTCCACCAACGCAAAATATACCATTTTTAGCTGTTCTATGCTGATTTCATTTCTCAGGGCTCTCAGAGCGTAACATGCAGACGACACGGATGCATCAATAGCTTTTCACAGATCAATAATTAATGGATTTATAAAAGAAACAAAAAAAACCGAAAACCCGAAAAGACCGAAAGATTTTATATGTGTGTCCTTTTTATTAATTAATTTATACATAAGTATTTAGACGTATGAGGTGATACGTATGAGGTGATCGCGCGATTACCTCAATGAGGTCGTTAGCTAATGATGAGGACTTGATAATTAGAGGAGATTACATTCAAAAGGTAATTCATAATTACCATGTCATTTCAATTTAAAACGAACTTTTGTGATTTCATAAACTGTTTTGGCTTGTAGTGTAAATAAAATATTTCAAACTAGACTTAGCATACTCATATGTAAAGCATTTAAGCATTAAAAAGAATTTAATATTTGAGGATTTAAAAAAAAATGCAATACAAAGTGTGTCAAAAAAATACTAATAAATAGTACTATATTTGTGTGTAAGAATATAATGCCTAACCTTATGATTCCAGAGATATCCTCATTTTTCATGTTAGTGCCATACAATTTTTTCTTTAAAAAATTATAACTCCTTCATTTGTACACGCAAAATCCTCATACGAAATTTTCTACATAGTATAGTAATGATCAGCAGAATCCATTTCTAGCCAAAAAAAGGATCCTCGAATATTCAAGTCTCTATGTCTATGAAAGGCAATTTTCAGCCCAACGTAATTCGGACTTGTAGCGTAACGTCGGCGAGCCGTAAGCGCGGCGTCCCCTAGCCGTAAGCGCGGCGTCGCTTAGCCGTAGCCGAGTTGAGGTATCGGAGCTTCTTATCTGCTATCCGCTTGCTTACGTTAGGTTGACGCCTCTTTGACGGCGAGGCGACAGGCGATACGGTGCCGATCCCTTTCAGATTTGATGTGTGCTGTGTCCTTATGGCAGTAGAGGTGAATAGTAGGTACCATGGGCATGGATATATTATAAAGAAAATATCTTCATCAAAAAAAGTAATATTATACAGAAAATAAAAAATATACCGGTATTACCTTAACGTGCTAAATAACTTTTAAACATTGGAGGTCGGTGACTTTTGTTTAATTGATTGACTTTTTTTGCAAACCGACTTCAGAAGTTGTAGTTATTTAGCTTTTTGAAGTCGACGATTTTTTTTTTAAATTAAAAGTGGTACTTTGCGTTTGCTGGTACTAAATAAAGGGTGAAACAAGACACTTAACGAAGCCGAAAGGTACTTGTTCTCCCCATCATTGCGATATTTTTGTTTTGTTCTAGACCATAGGTACCATAGGTAGTCTTCTAGTTATGGAGATATTGGCGGTCAAAGTTCCAACTTTTTCACAAGTTTGTTTTTGTTTTCACATGTTTTATCGGAAGATTTTTATTGTAAACACCTCCACGACCCCCATACTATTCAATCCATCCATGAGCACAACGTTTTGAGTACGTTACTTTAAGAGTCTTGCTGTAAAACGTGAATTTTCACCCAAAAAAGAAAAATCGTTTCCCAGCAATAATTTTTCGTAAAGTTACTTGGTTTGATGTACCTACATAATGCTTGGTTGACGGCTTCGTTAAGGGTCTTGTTACACCCTGTATGATGCTCTGTGCTACAAGAATATTGTCGGTATTCGCATTCCCCGTGTGGAGTCGTTCAGCTCATACAAAGTTAGTTGATAGAGCCCTGAATGAAACGACACATGGTCACTACGATCACCACCGGTTTCCTTAAACCGACGCCGATACAGATGTTGTATCCACTGGCAGGCGCCAGCGCTAGCGCTGCCAGAACTTCGCAGAGCGGTGGCAAGCTTTAAGAAAGAGCCAAAGGGCTTCAGATACACACCTTTTGCACGAAAATACTTTCGTGCCATAAAGGCTAAAAAGACGAAACAGCTTTTTAAGTGTGTCACGCCACTCACTGGCGAGCAGTCAAAGGGTGGGTCACTTGATGGCGTTTTCTTTTGGTCCTATTGTTTGTTAATTACAGGAACTGAGAGGATGGACGCTACAGAAGGCGGCAAACACGTGGCTCAGTTCTGGGCCGACAAAATTTAGATTGTGATCTTCATGCTAAGAAGAAGATTGTTACTTTTTGAATCCTTGAATAGTTCATTTTGATACTAGTGGGGAAACTCATTGCAGCCCAGGCGGAATTCACACCCAAGTCGTACGCGAGAGTTTTATGGAGTCAAGAACTGCAGTGACAAATACCCGCTTGAATCAAATGAAGTTTTACAATAAACATACGAAGAAATAAAATACAGAACGAAAAGTATTTTTAACATTTGATACGCCCCAAGTAAAACTATGAAGTATACCCCAGATAAAAGTTATCTAAAAATCAGACCGTAGATGATAAATAGGATACGAGAAAGCTAAAAAAAAGATTTATATTATAGATGAGGAAGTATATATTCACTAAAAAAAGTAGGTACAGTAATATAGGTGAGTACATTTTTTTATTGAATAAGTAAGTTTACCTACCCTACACGAACAAGTGTGTCGGTAAGAAATTTGTAAGGTGGGATTTCTAAATTTGTAGGAGCAGGACCTTTTCTGGCTCTACCCAAATTATCGAAGTGACTGCCGTGACAAGGACAGTAAAAACCGCCAGCCCAATCTCCACTGTTGGGTATGGGCACACATCCCAAGTGGGTGCATATACCAATCACCACAAGCCATTCCTTCCTTACCGTCCGCTCTTCCTGCGTTGCGGGATCACGTAACTCAGATAATGATGTTTTTTCTTCTATTTCTATATCCGCTTTAGTTCTGCTTTTGATAAACAATGGCTTTCCACGCCATTTTATGGACAAGCAAGTACCAAGTATTACCTTTGAAATGTCTACTTCTATCTGAGCTAAAGCGAGCACGTCTGCTGGAGCATCAACGAAGGCTACGTAGTGAATCAAATGGGCCTTAGTCCCGTAAGCTCCGGCCAGCATACCGAACAGGCAAATAACATAGAGATATCCTGGTTTGTCATCACCTGAACCCCAAGTAGTTTTTCGCACATCTTTGTATACTGATTTCCTGTAACTATCGAAGTTGGGAAACTCTAAGTCTCTGTGAAGACGCGGGCAATCGGTTCTAAATCTAACTTGGGTCCACGTTGTCGGTCCAAAAGTCACACGTAAATTTCCTGTGCATAATTTCGTTGGTAGTCTTTCTACGTTCCTCACAATGCACGATTGCTTTTGCATCAATATCTCTTCGCGGGTCTTCAGTTGTATAGCCTTAACAGCACCACGGCAACATGGAGTGGTCCAAAACGTAACACCACCGTATCGAGCGCAGCAACTATTTAAAAAGTTCATGTCTCTAATCAACTATATATTCACTCTCCACTTTTGAAATAATAAAACTTTGCAAAATGCTTTCATTGTTTGTTTATTGACGTTGAAATCTTGGATGTTGGCAGTAGTCGATATGACAACCCTATTTCGAAATACAAAACGGACGTCAAAACAAGGAGGTTCCGGTTTGATAAGATTCAATAGTAGTTTTAAATATTGAGGCTTAAAGATTGACGCGATGTTTTAATAGAACATAAATCCGCACATTACCTACGACTTTGTGATTAAACATTACCTACCAGGAAGAAAAAAATCAAAAAAGAAAAAAAATACAAAATCATTTATTTGCACAAATAAGGTACAGAAGGTTGGTAAAAAATTACAGAATTGTTCTCTTATTCTGCCTTTAATTTCGGCGTGCAAATATAAAATTAAGTAACGTATGTACTTTAGTTTATTAGCCCCAGACAAGCCCTGACTGGCAAAACTGGCAATTCACGAATGTCAGGTCAGTTTTGGACAAAAACATTCAAATATTTATGAAGGTCTATGACAACGGTTGGTTGGTTAACATAATATTGCGTGATTCCTTTGGTACGTGGTCATAGTCGGAACCAACGGTTACACATGTCTAACAACAGTGCCCTCTTGACAATACTGGTAATACGAGTAATATGTCTCTGGTTTTATTACATACTAAAGCACATCATATCGCCAGCTACTACTAAACTAAGCATCAATTTTATTACTACTTATCTCAAACTTAGAATCTCCGAGACAACGAATTACGTAGTGAAGGCTATAATAAGTTCATGGTCTTTTTTAAAAATAATTTATAATCTTGGTATTCTTGGTAAAATGATTTATATAATCGTGCGTTATTTGCACTCAAAGTCTAGTTGTAGGCGGTTGATCCCTGATTTTTGCACCCAATTAACTTATTTTTGTATAAAATAACGCAATCACTCACATCGCTGTTTTTATGTAAATTATTGCATAGAAACAGCGAAAGAAAATTGTGAGGTAACCATAGAACCACTTAACAGACGTGACGGGCGTCATGTCAATTTTTGTTTCTAGTTGGCCCGCGTTGTGGTCAGCCCTGTCACAGCTCATACCCAGTTAGTACAAGAGGAGGGTGGTGGAGGCTGGAAGTATATACGGTTAATTTTTTCTGTCCGTCTGCTTGTTCCGGCTAATCTCCGAAACGGTAGACCTGATTTTGACGGGAGTTTTACTGGCTGATAGCTGATGTTATAAGGTCTAACATAGGCTACTTTTATTTTAGAAAAAACATTAGGGTTTCGCGCAAAAAAAAAAAAACCAAGTGGCTAATCTCTAAAACGAGCTGGACCGATTTTAACGGGACTTTTACTGGCAGATAGCTGATGTCATAAGGAGTAACTAAAGCTCATAAGAATTAGGGTTCCATGCAAACAAATTAAAACCCTTGAAATTACTGTATCCTCCTTTTGGAAGTCGGTTAATTAGCTGTTACCCGCGACCTTCGTTCGCGTGAAATTATTACATATAAAAATATTACTTCCCCTTTTGAATCGAATTTTGTTACCAATTTCAAGGATTTTCATTTTTTATAAAACGGCGGGTCAATGATAAAGTCGATCGCGGTTTTTATTGCATCACAATGGACTATCACTTGTTTACTAAATTAAATCCCTACTACCAATAATACCCGCGGACTTGCCTTTTCAGTTCAAATGACTCCAGACACATTGCAAGACATTCATTGAACGTCGCGTCGCCTGGATTGCCCTAACTGTTCAGTATTTTTCACACAACCTATTGAAGGTTTCTGGCACGTTTAATATCAAAACGCATTATTTAGGTTCTTATTTGGTTCTTATCCTGAAGAACTCATTAATGGAATAAGGAATATCTTAATACATAACTTTTATAGACTCTTTTTCTGCCTCACTATCATCACTACATGTTATAAAACTTGCTGTGTCCGCGACTTCGTTCGCGTGGACTTAGATCTCTCTCAGCCTGTAATTATAAAACGCAACATGACATTGTCTGTTAGTCTGTTCGTTTGTATGGCAATTTACGCCATTGTTATGGTGTTTGTTGATTGAGCAGGTTATAGACTTGATTCAAACTCAAAACATTTATTTCAAATAGACCCGTAACAAAGTCTCAGTGCAAGTAACAGGCTGAGAAAGATCTAAGCTCACGCGGACGTTGTCGCGGGCACAGTAGTGTCTAATAATATCCTCTCGACCGAATTTCGGTCATGGCGGCCAATCACAATGCAGATCAATGAGGTTATACATATTATAACATCATTGATGCAGATTATCCAAGTACGCAAGAGATATCGCACACTCTCTATTCATTTGTATCCGATGGGAGGACCGCGGAAGAACAAGCAGAGGATCAATTGTTTAACGTGGTTTCCGAGGCACCAGGGACAAACCACTAATTCCCAAACTCCGGGCTGACACTGTGAAATTCCTTAGAGAAACATCCAATAATACTTTGCCCAATCTGGGAATCGAAACCAGGAACCAACGCTCAGCAGTCGTACTAATTGTTACCGCGAGACAATTGGGGCAGCCACCTAATGATGGCATATCAATGCTTAGAGCCATTAGTTGTACGGAGGTCGTCAGTGTCAGTGTGGCCACATCAACATCACATTTGGTACAAGTGCCAAGGCCCTATGACGTAAGTCGTGAAAGTGTGCATACCCACTCGGTCTACGGCAGTGGCTGGCCGGCGCGTACGCATTGCAGACGACAACCGGGCGGATTCGCAAGTAAGTTACCTCACACTATTACATCAATAGTCTTGTAATCTTGTCAAGCAGTAGCGAATTTATTAAAAAAAAAACTACAATATTTTTTACCGATATATTAGGGACAAGACTTGCGAATTGCATTTTATTAGATATCTATTTTAATTTCAGTACAACCGTGTAAGTTCTTAAATTATAGTAATAACATGCTAGCCCCAATATTAGTAACTTTGTTGATAAGAATTGCTCATCATTAGTAAATCATAACCCTCCTTTGACTTTGCCGTTGTCGGGTAAAAATTATATCGTGTGTAAAAAATAAGTTTGACTCCCTACAACAACCACATTACCAACATCGAGTAAAATAGATGATCTAAACGTTGGCTAATCATCATTTACAGCCCGACTTTACCCGATGCTGGGTATAGTTAGGGACAGACCAAGGATCTATGACAGACAGACCCTGTCCCAGATCTATAGAAAAGATATCCGGAGAAAATTCTGGACATTTGAAATAAAATCAGGATTTTTGCTTTGAATTGGGCTAAATGTTATACTGCTATTTTTTGCAAAGGTATAATAAAATAGAGCAAGATTTGTTGCAAAACATTGCCAGGTGCTCCAGAGCTACACCGTAAAAATGGGCATAATTAGAAATGTGAGTACCTAGACTAGTACTCACATGATAATTATGTTGTGTATGTACCTTTACGTGTGTACAAGTGACAGTGTTGATTAGTTTAAGTTTAAAGATATTTATTTCTCTGAACTTTTAAACAATAGTTCACTTATAATGAGATACAGAGTTAATTCTATTTTTTAAACTGCTATAATATAATTTTCTCTTTTTTGGAAATTCCGGACGTTTTAGAATTCTCCACGCATACCGGACATTGAGCTGACATTCTGGACGTATGGCAACCCTAGATAAAGGTCTCTCTTTGGTTGTACCATTTTCCACGACATTCGTTGCTATCGCGGCTAAAACCTGGATGAAAGACTTTGACCCAAGATAAAACCAAGCATCACCGTGAAAATAAAAATACGCGAGTAGAGCTTACTGTTTTGTTTTGTAAACACACTGATTATTATCCATACTAATATGAATTATTAATTCTCATTAATTTTAAAACAAAATCAATTAAGAATCATTTAAAAATATAATAACTATAGAACCAGGTAGGACCCATTGAAATATAAAATTATTAAAACATGGAATGGGTCCCGCATGCTTCCAGTTGCGCTTGTTTTCTGCTTTTCAGATAGGTTTTTTCTTTGATAAAATTAATTTTATTTTTTATTATCACTATATTTATGTTCGTTTATTCATTTTTATACACATTCTTTATATTTTTACATACTTTTTAAAAAACATATAAAAACGATTTTCTTTCTTATAATTACTTTTATTTTTTATTATTACTATATTTGTGTTTCCTTTATTAATCATTTTTCTTATTCTGTATATTTTTAAACATTTTTTTTAAACCTATAAATAACATTTAAAAACATAAAAATAGATGGCCCATCAGCATCAGCAACAAAGTGCAGGCTGTCGGTGGTCAGGGCTCCAAAGAGAGGAACCGCCTCACTATGCGTGCCGTGTCCCGGAGTACTGCTTTCTCAATCAAGCCCTTCGCCCAGCCGCGCAATGAGAGCCTCCTAAGGTGTTTGTCGACGCTCTTTGCTATTAGTCCATTAACCGTAACGACTATCGGTAAAATTATTGCAGAGTCCACGTCCCACACGTCGACAACCTCGTGAGCTAAATCAAGATACTTACTTGATTTTTTTATCATTCTCAGCTTTCACGAGATTCTCGTCATGAGGGACAGTGATGTCCACAATCGTATTTGCACGGCGCTCTCGGCGATCTATCACCACAATATCAGGTTTATTTGCTAAAATAGTCCTGTCCGTGATGATAGATCGATCCCAATACAATGTGGCATGACCGTTCTCGAGAACTGGGTCGGGCACATACTTGTAATATGGTTCTTCAGAACCCACAAGGTTGTTTTGCAAGGCAAGTTGCTGGTAGATAATCCTAGCTACTAGACTTTGTCTGTGCAAGTACTCACCGTTAGCAAGACGAGAACAACCGGAAACAATATGTCGAATTGATTCACCGGGACGGTGGCATGCCCGACAGATGTCAACCGTACCGTTCTTGGTAATGTATTTCCGATAATTGTTCGTCATGATAACTTCATCCATAATCGCACAGACGAAACCTTCGGTTTCCCCAAAGAGGTCACCGAATCGTAGCCAGGATACGGACGCCAAGAGGTCTACATCAGGCCCATGTAGGACCCGGAAAAAGCGTCCGTGTAGCTCCTTACTCTGCCATACCTACCTGCGGCCATTAGTATCCAATACCACAGGTTTGCGCCAGTTCTCGTTAGCCAAGGAGAGCGGGGTGAGGTCCTTGTCCACTGAGACCACATCTCGGTGCATCCCCACGTCGGTTTCAAGAAAGCATTCCCTGAGGCTGCATATCTCGCGGTTGTGCAAGGTCTTAGCATTTAGGAAGCCACGACCTGCGCATTTCCGGGATACATAGTCTCATCACCGATGACCGTGGGTGATGCATCCGGTTTGCGGTCAATAGTGTGCGGACCCTCCTATCCAGGGCGTCAAGTTCCGTCTGAGTCCATTTGAGTATGCCGTAAGAATACATCAAACCCATGACCCAACTATTAAAGGCGCGCACCTTGTTTCCATCTGATAAAAGACTGTTTAGCACTTTATTCAGGCGGCCAAAGAAACGCTCCTTCAATGATTGTTTCATGTCGGCAGCACTGATGCCTAATGCTTCCGACATACCCAAATACTAGTAGCTCTCGGTTGAGGAGAGGGATCTAAGAAATATGGAATCCGAGTGTTGAATTCCCACGGATTCCATAATCTCCCCTCGCTTTGCATGCATGACCGCACATTTGTCCACACCAAATTCTATCCTGATGGCGCTACTGAAAGTTTCAGTTACCTTCAGTAGCTCCATTAGTTGCAAATCGTTCGGGGCAAAGAGTTTCAGGTCATCCATGTAAAGGAGGTGAAATATAACTTGACCACCTGTCCTCAAACGATAGCCTAGACCTGAATCCTCCAGCAGCGTGCTAAGAGGATTCAAGGCTAAGCATTTATGTTATTATTAGTATATTTTTATAATTAGTTTATTATTGAGAAATATTTCACAGACGATTTAACTTTGTTGATTTTTCATAATGTGCACATATCGAAATGAGGGAATCTTTGCTTTATTTTATCGACGGAAAAATATTAAAAATAATCTAAATATTTTTTTATATTTTTTATGGATTTTTTTAAAAAATTGTTCGCTACTATGACCACAGTGTAAACAAAACGGTGTAACTTTTGAACTTAATGATCTATCGCTATGAAACAAACTCCTTAATGATTGGAAATAATGAGGCGTCTTCATAAAATATACAAAAATTGTGAAAAAAAACTACCCTCAATTGAAACTATACATGTTTTTTTTAGGTAAATCTGTATTTTTTTCATCAATTTTTACTATAATCGTAAAATTTCTCAATAAGACGCCCCGCACCCGCACATTTTTTACTTTAAGTTATTCCTCAGTGTATTAGCTACTTAATAATAAAAATTGCATGTTTATAACTCAATCACAACATTTCGTATCAATTGTTAAAGAAAGGCATTGCACACGGCTACGTACAATACTCGTACTCGTATTACAAATAAAAAATCAAAATTATAAAAATAAATATTTTTTCGATTTTTTAAAATATTTTTTCTGTCTATAAAATTAAGCATAGTTTCTCTCATTTCGATATGTGCACATTATGAAGAATCACACTGTATTGTGATTTATCATTTCGAAAAACAAACTTTAAATTGGAACTATGATGGACGACACATCGTTCAGTGTCGCTATGAATCTTCGCTTAGGCGCACCTTGTGTTGCTCCGCATCGGTGTCACTGCGGTGAAGCTGTCGACAGCCTCGGACACCAAGGCCTGTCCTGCTACAGGAGCGCAGGTCGCATTGCACGGCACGCCAGCATTAACGACATTATTCGTCGAGCACTTGCCAGCGCCGGCCGTACCAGCGGTATTAGATCCAAACGGGTTGGTACGTGACGATGGGAAGAGACCAGACGACATGACGTTGGTGACTTGGAAGGTGGGTAGGCCTTTGGTGTGTGTGTGTGAATATTTGTGTCGATTCATGCCAGGAATGCTTTTGTCAACTTATACAGAAGAGCCTATCAATTGAGAAAAGCTCGCAAAATTTAGCAGTCAGGTCGAATTTGATAGGCTTCAAGAAATTGTGTCAGTTTTAAAGAAAGACTGAAACGAACACAGAATGTCAGAGCGAACAAACCCTCTGCCTTCGGTCCTGGCCCTGAGATAGTTAAATTTTACAGTTCTAAGATGAAAACGCAACAGTGAGCGAAGCGATCACCCGGCCTCTATTAATTTTATTTAAATCGCTGAGTTCAGAAACATTATCACGGTCGATCTAGTCAAAAGCCCAGGGTGGGGTGATCATGACGCCCGGCCATGACCTCACCCTGGATCGGCTCTTGGTAATGATAGAATCCAAGAGCGAGCGATGAGAGATTTAAGCAGCCGCCTCCGCCCCTTGTATTTGTTTTTGTTTAAATTCATACAGAGATGAGAATAAAACTAACTGAAAAGGGCAAGATGCATTAGTGAGCTCAAAAAATTTTGCATTCCGTCTCGGAATGGTTAGGTTCTCATGTTGAACGATTAAGCAGGAAGTTAATAATTTATATCCGAAAAAAGCTATTTAAAGAAGGTTTGTAAATTGGCGTGTAGGATTTGGGGGGGGGGGGGGGGGCATGACCCCTGTGATCCCCCCCCCCCCCCCGGGACCGCGCCTGAGGTTAGGACGGGCAGTATACATATCGATAAGTTTGGGCTTCAAGGAGATCGGCAGATCTCCCTTCATTTGCGTTTTCATGGACCAGTAGCTATATACTATTTCTATGCATTTTTATATATTCATTGTTATTTATTTAAAACTTGAATATAGAACTTGGGTGGCATAGTAAAAATGTTTATATCCATAAGCTCTATTTAATTATTGCGTTTATTTTTGTTAGCTGGCAAAAAAAAATTACCCCAATCTGGGTGATCTCAGCTATTTTGTGGATGAATAAATTTAGGTAAATTGACTTACGGCTTCGGTGTAATAATCTCCTTAAAAGTAATTTTAGTTGGATCATCGATCCACTTCTTCAATGATTTCTTTAAAGATTTTGCTAGGCCAGTAACCCAGTATTTACCTTATTAATATGATTACGTATTGAAACGCATTTGTTTGATAGAACCTAAAATTGTTCTAGAGTCACCTAGTAATATTCCAGGAAATCTGCTATTTACAATTGCGGCTAAATCGTTTAGAGCTATTTCAGATATATTTCTTTCTGTAGTCCATTTTTTTATTCGCTGACAAAACAACATATGTTTTGAACATTCATCATTATTTGAAGTACTTATGCTGCACGAAGAAACGTCATCATCAGGCTACAAAGGTTTAACCAAATCCACACATTTGATACCATTTATGTTTTTTGGACATCGATGGTTCATGGATGGCAAAGGCAGTCGTGACGACACTGTCAGTGAAGCAGGCTAAAGCTGTACTATTGACGTATTTTTTTTTTTAGTTTTAGAGAACCCTTGTAGACAGAAGTTATAAAACCACTGTATTCACAAGAGTGTCTAACTAAGCTATAAGAATAAGTTTTATAAAAGGTTTTTCATTTACCAGTGTACAGAACAAAGTATCGAATGATGTCATAATAACTCTTAGAGTAATAGTAAGTAAATGATCCCATGCAATAAACAGCCTTTATACAGCTTTAACGATAAAACCAGCTTAAAGTGTCACAAAATACTTCAAGTTGTATAGTAGTGATTTCATATTATGTTTTAACACCCTAAGCTGACGCGCATCCCTGAATACAGATCTTATACAGCTCAAGCTCTATAACAACTTGATAATCCCTCTAATAACGATAAAAGCATGAGGAGGACTCGTGGCAAAATAATAACAGCCACTCGGGTTGATCTTTAGGTTAAGCCATGCTTGCCTAGGTTGGTCTGTGGATGGGTGACCGCCCATTTTATACCGAGTTTCCTCCGTGCCTCGGAAAGCACGTTAAGTCGTTGGTCCCGGCCACAGAGCATCTTATATATAGTCCCGGCTGTCATCTGCAGATCTTTGACAGTCGTTACAGGTAGACAGTGGCCCAAAAAGTCTGACAACCAGTCTTACCAAGGAGTATCGTATTACCCAGTTTTAACTGGGTTGTGGAGGTCAGATAGACAGTCGCTCCATGTAAAATACTGGTATTCAGCTGCATCCGGTTAGACTGGAAGCCGACCTCAACACAGTTGGGAAAAGGCTAAGCAGATGAATAACGATAAAAGCATCTTTTGACACTCTTGTGCGTCTTTAAAAGAACTTATGATGTTAAAAACGCTGCGTGCTGCTTGGGTAGGCGCTAAAAGCGAGGCCACACGGTGCGTTAATTCGAGCTATAGCGTGCCACACGGGCGGGCGGTGCGGCACCGCAGTAGAACGCTGTTTACAGCGGTGCGGCGTTCGATACAATACTGCGGTGACGGCACGATGCACTCCGGCGCCGGCGCCGCGACACATCACCCCTCCCCGCCTCGTATCGCAGGGCACAAGCGCGGCCTGCCTACGGATGGCGGCCCAACGCATCGTGTGACATGGCGTAGACATTTGAATGTAGGATGACGTTGCGGCACCGCTCCGGCATCGTGTGGCCTCACTCTAAGCAGTGCCAGTGCGAACGTAGCCTAATAGTTTTCTAAAAAACTAAAAAACACTCATGGATTTTAAGGAAAAAATATTTATTTACATTTACCCAACGTTATTCAAATGATTAAATATAACAGCCATAAAATATACCCAAAACCAAAGAAAGATCGTTATAATTATATAAGCTAGTGCATATTCACCACTCTTTACTTTTTTTACAACACACAATTCCTCTATGAAAAAACACATGCCGGGGACTCCGATAGCAATAATAGTTAGTATTAGACACATAGCGAAAATGACCCATCCGGATAAGACCAGTGCTGTATGCACTTTACAAACTGACCCTATGAACAAAAGGAAACTGCCAATTGTCAGCAAGAGTAAAGTCAAACCCATCGTCAGAAGTACAATTTTTTTCACATCCTCATCAGGGTCCTTTTTGACAAAATGGGAAATGATACTGTCTTCTACGAGGCCATACAAGACGATTCCCGCTAGCCCAGCTCCCCCGGTGGATAATCCGAATAATGAAATCAGAATAGTTGCAACTGAAGGTGGAAACACTCCGAAACATTTTGGCACTTCTGGTATTGTATCCATGATAATGTCTGAATGCTGTTCTCAGTATATTCTACAGGTATATTTATACTTATTTAATTCGTTTTATGATACATCTGAATTTTGATATTTATTTGTAAAACATTGTTAATTTCGTTAGCCGAATAATGTGTTTATTTGGTTTCGTAAAATTTACTAAAATAATCATTATGGCACTTGTCTCTGGTTGCTAATGTTGCCAATGACAATGGCAACACCCTGGCATTAGTAAGTACTTACTAGTTATTAGTGGGTCAGTACTTCTGCATCTCAGAACTTAGACATTGGGAATGCCAAATACTATGCCTCTGACTCCAAATTACGGTCCTTTCGCATTAGTTTTACTTCTGACAGCAGCATTGCGGTTGGGTTGCTGCTTTATAGAGTTCCTTAGTCAACACATAGCTGTCTGTCCATAGCTTATCTCAAAGACTCTTAGTAGTAGAAAGCTGTAATTTGGCATGAAAATACAAATTAGTTACTTACGCCGACAAAATGGTAAAATAAAATCTCGAAGTGTAGGTTTTTTTCTCGCTTACTCATAGTGTTGGATCTCGTTGGATAGGTTTTTTAAAAATATTGTGAGTTTGTTTGAATTTTTTTAAGATGAAAGTGATTCGTTTGAGAAATATTCAGCTTTAAAGTGCTAAGTTTTGTTGGACTCAAGTGTCCTCCCGGACCTCTAACAGCTAAACGGTTGTGTTTGGGTGTGTGAAAAATTCATGGTGGTAGCATATACAGAATAACAGAGTTAAAAGAAAAACTATCACAGCTAATAGTCGAGTGCAATTAGACAATAAGTTGGAACGAAGTTTAAAGTGGTCGAATTTTCATGGGACTTTTTTTATTGAGTTCCTAGAAGAGTTGAGAAGAAAGTTAAAAAAAATAATTACGTAGCTCGCGTTTTTTTTTTTTAATTTCTTTTGGATATTTTTTTTTCACACCAATTTGGTCTGTTTCTTTGTTCATTAGCCATGTAATGCATTTTTCATTTCAAATTTTTTTTGGAAAATTTCCTATTTTCTTTAATTATTTTTAATATACCGGATCTTAAGTCTAAGACTTCTTTTGTAATTGGTAACTGATACTTGTTCACGGATAACGGGACATAAAAAAATTCAATAAAACCACATGTATGAGTGTGGTGACTAAAAATTAATTTGCAAAAAGCAGAAAATCATGTAGGTTAATGAAAGCATATTTTTTTTTCAAAATGGTTCTATTAAACTCAATGTGCAAATTATTGTCCAAATCCTCATTGTATTAGCTAGCTAATGAGGTATAATAACTAGAAAAATATTTAAGGATACTTTTACTGCTGAAAAAGTAAAACATGACAAAATGTCTCCATCGCTAAGAATTGGGAGCGGTATTGGAATCGGTATTTATGTTTAATTGCGCGCAGAAACCGAAGCTTGCAACTCATCTTAGATAGAAATCGTGAGAAATGGTTACGTTAGAATTACGATAATTTTTGTAAATATACCAGCGGCCCGTCCACCTTCGTCAGCAATAATCGACATTTATCGAGCACCTCCAAATATTTTTATTGGTTTTTGTTATTTGTGAATAGCAGATCTATTAAGGATATTTTCAGGATAATATTAACGTTGACCGTGCTAGAAACATTTTGAGAAAAATGGTCTTCTTTAACTTTTATATAGACGATTTCCTGATAATTGTGAATTGATTTTTAGTCACTTCACTCGAAAAATGTTTTTCTTGAATATTTTTAAGTCCAGTTGTCTGTAAAAAAGCATGAATTACCAATTTCAACCGAAATCTAAGTCTTAAAAGTCCATATTTTAGAATTTTTTGAATAAAATAGGAAATTTACAAAAAAAAAATCTACATCGACAAGAATGAACAAAGAAACAGACCTAAGTGGCGTTAATGGATACACGCAGGTCACACTATTACGCCACAATATAAATTCGTCGAATATGAAGTTATTCATAAACGAAAAAAAAATATTCCTAAGGAAATTACAAAAAAAAAGTCGCGTTCGGCGAATTTTTTTTTAACTTTCTTCTCCGTTCCTCTAGGAACTCAATAAAAAAACTCCCATGAAAATCCGACCACTTCTTCGTTCCAACTTTTGAGTATTTTTTGTCTAATTGTACTCGACTTTACGTAGGCTTTACAAGTTTACGAGTAACAGTCGAGTCGACCAACTTATAAAATGTACTTGGATATCATATTTTCCTAAACATTATTTATGGGAGCACAGGTTTTTCAACTGCAAATGTTAGTTTGTTTTTATCATTACAATAAAAATCATCGTTCGGAGGCAAATCGGACCTAAATTGGATTAAATTAACGTTTTAAGACTACGGAACTCTACATTGTGCGTCCGGCCAAGTGAGTGTCGGGCCCGACACTCACTTGACTTGGCTCAACTTTAGCTGAGAATGACTTCAGAAGTCGGTGACTTTTGTTACTTTGATTTTGTTTTTTTTTTTGTTGTCACCGACTTCTGAAGCTAAAGTTATTTTTTTACTTTTTTGTGGAAGTATTTTTTATTTTTTGCAACAAAGATTTTATATTTTTCCGTTTTTAATTGTAATATCCTATACAAATATTTATTTTTGTAAGTTTGTATGTAGGGGGTAATCTCTGGATCTACTGAACCGATTTTGAAAATTAAATTCTTTCACTAATAGGAACCTACATTATCCCCGAGTCCTATAGGCTATATTTACAACGTGCCCGTGGGTTAATTTACGACCAAAACGCGAGCGAAGCCGCGGGCAACAGCTAGTGTACAAGAAATGGAACTTAACATACCTAAACTGTCGAAATCGGGGTGTATTTTACACACCTGCGTATCCCTCAGAGCATACAAGCGTGATGTTACGTCATGATTTTGTATAAAAAATAAACAGTGCAGATTTGCAGTCTATTTCT
Organism: Eugnorisma glareosa; assembly: GCA_947578425.1. Taxonomy (NCBI): domain Eukaryota; kingdom Metazoa; phylum Arthropoda; class Insecta; order Lepidoptera; family Noctuidae; genus Eugnorisma; species Eugnorisma glareosa. The sequence goes on from OX387957.1 coordinate 29,370,243, forward strand.
GAAGAGTTCCATTGTACATTTCGGAAGATCACCATCAGATCTTCACCAAATTTAAATGGGACAAATGGCAACTATCCCTCATCAAACTAAAGAAGAATCACGTGAATCGGATCATAAATCTCAGCCTAATCGGTGTATAAACATACCTACATAAAAAAATAAAAAGTACCAATCGATTTCAGAACCTCCTCCTTTTTTATGTCGGTTAAAAAGCTGTTATGTTGAAAACAGACAAACAGACATTTCAATTTTTATTTATTTGTACCTATTATATTAATGTTACAGAATGGCTCTCTCATCAACGGTAACGCTGCTGCTGCTGATCGTGAGGACACTTTCAGCGCCTGTAGATGATCCGATTCGTATCGATCTGCCAGTTTACGACCAACCCCAATCCGGCTCAGACGAGCTCCTGTCTCAAACACTAGACCCCGAAAATTACCCTGGAGGCAACCCTGTGATAGATAATGCTCAACCAAGCGGAGGGAACTTTGTTACCTACAAACTGCAAGCAGCGTCGAATCTGTTGGGAAGCACGTTGAATGCAAAGGTAATTTTAAAATCAGTGGGGTGTTCACATCATGCTTTCCGTCTGCATTTTATACATAACCACAAGAAGACACATGAATGAGGTGAACGCACCATAATAAGACTCCACTGTTGAGTCTAATACCTCTCTTAACGCACGCCATTTTACTCGGATTCCCTGTTGGTTTGGCCTTTAGATATTATGCCTATATACAGAGTGGAATTTCTCAACGCCACCTGGAGGGAAAGTACTCTAAATACTAGAGATAGAACATTTTGGTCAAAGGAAATTTAAAAATTTTAATTTTAAAAAGAATTAAATCTGCAGTCAGATCTGAGTCTGATATTTGAAAATTCGCCACACTCGGGAATCGAATCGGCTAAATTCCAATAACTTTTATGGCATCAGTCGATAGGGTCAATCATAAGGTACAAATCTCTCTAACAAACATGATAAATTAAATCAAAGGAAATCTATGAAATCTTAACTTGTTGCTCAAAATAAGCTCCATTTTGTTGGATGCACAAAAATCTTTTAAAAATTTCATGGATTTCCTTTCATTTAATTGATCGTGATTGTTAGAGAGATTTGATCCTTATAATTAACCCTATTGATTAATGCCATAAAAATACAGGGTGTTATTAATTTAGCCGGTTCAATTCCCGAGTGTGGCAAGCGAATTTTCGAAAATCTTTGAATTCTGATTTATTTCTTTAGAAAAATAAAGGAATGTTCCCTTTGAGTAAAATTTTCTATCTCTAGTATTTACAGTACTTTCCCTCTAGGTGGCGTTGAAAAATTCCACCATGTATAGTAGAAGTGCCTAGGCTACTTGTTCATTTTAGAAGAAGTTTGAAGTATAATTTTATTTAACCGGCTTTTTGAAGATTTAAAACTTAAATTGCCAAAAGATAAATAAAAAACTTATTTCGACATGGTTTACTGTATTTTTGTTACCACTTTTCATTACCAATACAATCCCGGGATTAGAAAAAAGAGCCGAGATCGAATCCTATAGTTACATCTCAAAATCATGGACCACTTATTATATTAGTAGACCCACACCCGTGAAAATACGAGAAAGAATCAGCTGATTCTGTACCGTAGGTACTTAGTTACATTTTGTCAGTTTATTGAGTGAATACTGTATACCTTTATGTAAACAGGGTGTAACAAGACCCTTCACGAAGCTGACAACCAAGCATTCTGTAAATCAAACTAAGTAACTTTACGCAAAAAATATTGTTGCGATACGACTTTTTTTGGGGTGAAAAATCACGTTTTACGGTAGGATTCAAAACATTGTGCTGATTGATGGATTCAATAGTACGGGGTACGTGGAGTTGTTTACAGTAAAAATCTGACGTTAAAAACATGTATTTAAAAAAATCTTGTGAAAATGTTGGAACTTTGACCCCCAATATCTCCTTAACTAGAAGGTTCCCAGGAATGGTCTAGAACAAATAAATGATCGCAATGACGGGGAGAACAAGTACCTTTCGGCTTCGTTAAGGGTCTTGTTACAACCTTTATTATATTTGAAGTGATAGATGATATTTATTTAAACGAGGATACTTTTACTATGGGTACAAGAATGTTATGATTTTCGACTGTCGAAAAAAAATCACGTAACACGGTCGCAAATAATATTTGCACTATACTGTATTAATATTTAAAGATGTTGAGATAGATTTCAATAGTGTAAAACTTGTTTGCAGTTTCGAAAGACCTTTTCTATATTTTTACGTTTGGTAAATTGTCATGGATGTCCTCCGCTAGTGGAGGAATCTGTTAGACTGTTACTGACTAAAACTACACGGTGTTCGTCCTCGCTACGTCTGGCCGGGATCTGCAATCCCCACAATAAACTCGTCTCAGGTTAAAGGGAGGAGTAAGCTAATCCTTGCCACTGTCATCCTCTGTGAGAGTCGGAAATACCACGCAATGCCAACTCGACCTGTGTTCTTAGACGACGGACTTTCCCAAGTCCATCGCCAGCAGGCCACTTTATGGAGGGCGAAAGAGGGCATTGTTGGCTCTCCTCCGCGCTCCGGTGTCTAGATCTTTGGGCAGATTGGCAAGAGAAAGTCATCTCTTTCTGTGTGGTGCACCAAAACGCTTAAAAGGCCTATGGAAAAGTCAATCTGTGCACTTTTAAAGTAGATAAAATGTGCTACAATTTTCACGGTACACGTACTAACAGAAGACACTAGTCATCAAACGTTGTCTCTTTCTATAATATCGCCACTCCAGAGTCGTTATTTCTTTCAAAGACAGGAAACGGCATCGATTTTAATTAGCATAATGAAGTGCGTACCAATTTATATTTTTACAGGCAAATTCTCTTCAAGCAGGCGGACTATTCTATGCACCAGTACCCACTTTGGAAAGTGCTGTGGAAGAAACAGAAGGTTTCGGCAGTAAGACATTGTCGTTCAAAGAGAATATCCAAGGATTTGTTGCTGGACTATTTCAGGTACGTACAAAGCACTACAGTAATTCAGTCCATATGCTAGGTACCAGAGCCAGCTTAACAGACGGGCCGTCATTCCATTGGCTACTCTGGGAGTAGTTTCTCCCGTCAAATTCCATGGTGTCCGTGCGTGTGCAAACGTTTGTCGTGTCTTATGGCCGACCGCTCACTGGTCCATGGAGCCTCCTTATTATCGTAGTTGTTAAAAGAAAATTTATCTCAGGCTGGGAGCTAACAAACTTACATTTGCATACATTCCGTATGGGACATCATTTTATTAACTGCAAATGTAAGTTTGTTCTTGGGCTATTAACGTTATAATAATAATAATACAACTCGAGTACGGAACCCCTCACTGTGTGTGTTCCGAAAAGCACTTGGTCAATTTTTATTTGACTCTTTCAAAGAAGTAATAGAAGTCATAATATAATTATTGATTTGCCTTATTTTAATATTTTTCAAGTCCCGCCCGCGCCTTTTGCATTTGCATTTTAAATCTAGTAGTAAAGTTAGGCAGCCGGGTGCCTATATTTACATACATACATAAACTCACGCCTTTTTCCCGTGGGAGGTAGGCATAAACCACAGAATGCCACTTGCTACGATACTTACATGCTTCTTTTGCCTCACCCACGTTCATTTGTCTGGTCATACACGCACGTGTTGCGTGGCTCGAGTACTACGCACGTGTAATTTCTGAAGAACCTCACTTATGGTCAGAGTATGTCCTTCTAGGGCGTCCCCTCCCGGCGTTGCCACTCACCTATACTTACAGATTAATACCTACTACGTTTTTCAGCCGAAGCCTATCGTAGACACCATAAGTGAAGAGGAGAAGTATGGCAACTCTGGTGACAAGTTCTATAGCGCTGGTAAAGCACTGGTCGGTGGCGCTGAGGGTATCTCAAATTTCGTCAACTCAGCACTAGAGGTAAGGTTTAATATTGTTTTGTTGAGGAGATACCTACGTAATTAAAAGCCCTGAAGTCAAAAGCATCATTTGTCAATGAAATGTGATGTCATGATATCGTAGCGAGCCAAATTATTTACTGTTTTGTTCAACTTACTAATAGGTATATCTACATCGACCATTTATACACACTACCACTACCGTCGGTGTCATAGTCGCAAGCAGCATCTGCTGAGCATGGGGTCTTGGGTTCAATTCCCAGTTAAGGCAGTGTCATTTGGGATTTTCCATTTGGAATTTCTTATGTCTTAGCAGCTCGGATTTTGAAAGCGTTACCAAGAAGGTTGTTAAAAAGCTAGGATGAATGCGAAAGGCTAACTAGAGTCCTTCTACACTTCACAGTTCGTAGGCGTCGTATTCGACGCCGACGATCTATTAAGTTGATAAACCTGATGATTAAATGTTCAACGGGCCCCTCCCCCTGAAGAACATTATTGTTTTACACAAACCTCACCAACTTATTAGCTGAAAGTAAAATGACAGTGAGAGGAAAGTACTGATGGCTCTCATAATACGCACTCATAATATTTCCCTATCTTTTTGTATCAGGTGCCAGGAAAAGTGATTAAACAGATCTCCCGAGCCGCCACAGAGAAGCTCAACAATATTGGAGGAAAACTCATTGGCTTATAATAATAACGTAGGTAGATACAGAGAGAGTTGTTAAATAGCTATCTACCTCCCTGTATCTTTCAGATTTAACTTTATTTGAAGAATTATCAAAAGTTCAGTGTGTAAACTTGCAACATCATTTCGATTGCATTATTCAGACTCATGGTCTGACCTAATTTCATAAAAATCTTTAGTCATTAACAGGTAGTTACTTATTTTACAAATGATTAGGACGGTAAGTGCACCTACTCATGAAACTATTACCTACATTAAAACTTAAGTACCTAATATTTCAATTAAAATGTTACGTAGTCTACTTGTAAATATATATTTGTAGCCTAAGTGCCGACTGCGACTGTATAAAATTCATTCCGCAGGGCTAGCGCAATCTACTTCGTACATTGATGTAGTTATATGGTGGTGGCCCGGTCATGAGCAGAGTGAAGCCGCTGTATTGATTTATGACAACATATCTATCTAGATTTCTGAGGTAGGTAGGGATGGATGGGGAAGGTAGCCTAGCTTGAAGAGGGTGAGGGTGGGGTATAGTGCATTGAATATAGCTATTACACCAGGTACATAAGTAATGCATTGCGCGCGCCACATGCTTCACAAATCAATATGGATGCAGCCAATGCACGAGCTCCATTTCTCACGCCCGGGAAACGTCAATCAAAGTTCTTCGTGGAACATTTCCACAACAGGTTATAATTAATACGCGTGCATTTTCCTAAAACTACAGAATTCCATCTGCTATGATCCTTAGATACATCATTATTAAGAATAGTCAAGGTTACCGTACTTATTCGTGTATCGATGGCAAAAAGTTCAAACATGTTTGGCCCAAAATTCAGGTCTGTAACTCCGTTCACTGATTCAGTCAAAGGCACCGTGCTCTAGTTAGAGGTGTTTTTTTTTATTTATTTTTTTTGAGTTTTGTACCTAGTACCTACTTACACAGAAACCTAATAGGGATTTAGTTAAGGATGCCAAACTTATGTAAAGTCAACTTTTGACTCAAATCCCTAGCCGAATCATCCCAAAAATCATTCATGAAAGGGATGCTTTTTAGTGGCAGCCGGAACTTTGGATTTGTCGGATGATGGTTATATTAGATTACATAGACTTGCCCTCTTGGAATTTGGTGGGTATACCTAATGGGTGTAAAAGTACCCTTACCGAAGCCGAAAGGCACATGTTTTCCCCGTCATTGCGATATTTTTTTTGTTCTAGAGTTTAGACCATACATGGGAACCTTCTAGTTACGGAGATATTGGGGGTCAAAGTTCCAAATTTTTCACAAGTATTTTTTTAATACAAATTTATTTTATGTTTAATAAATGTTATAACTTTACTTTAAATACCTGCACGATCCCCGTGTTATTCAATGCATCCATCAGCACAATGTTTTGAGTGCGTTATATTGAGTCCTACAGTAAAACGTGATTTATAACTCCAAAAAAAAGTCGTTTCCCAGCAATAATTTTTGCGTAGTTACTTAAATTGATGTACACACGGCGGCACATCAAGCTATACAAAACCTGAACCAAACCTGACCTCGCTTTGTATGAGCTTCCCGTACGATGAGAGATCAGCTTAATTTGGTTTTGCAAAGCTTGATTGGCCGCCGTACGTAGGTACCTATACAGCGTGTAACAGAAAGGGTATAATCATATGGAATACTGTGGTATGGACCATCAAACTGAACAACTTTCTCTATGGGACCACCATCGAAATCATAAAAAAATAATCAGCTGTCCCATACATTTGGGTCGAGTAGGTATTGAAATTTTGTATAGGACAGCTGATTATTTTTTTCGCTGTAGAATGCTTGGTTGACGGCTCCGTGAAAGATCTGTTTACACCCTTTATACAACGTGTAACAGAATAAACGCAAGACCTCTTAAGGGGTCATTGTACTCATCATTATGAACAACTTTCACTATGGGACCAACACTGAAATTTTGAAAAAAAAATCGACTGCCCCATACATTTCTATGCGCATAACTCGACAAAATGTACTGAACAGCTGATTTTTTTTTCGCGATTTCGGGTTTGGTCCCATAGTGAAAGTTGTTCATAATGATGAGTACAATGACCCCTTAAGAGATCTTGCGTTTATTCTGTTATACGTTGTATGTATAGTTATCATTACCTCTGCTGTGGCTCTGTCTATCCCGCCGAAAAATACGGGCGTGATGCTTTTATTCTTCTTACTAAAGTGTCGATGGCAATATACTCGTATACCGATTCGACTCAGACAAGTTTGACCATAGTTTGGCACAGCTTTTGTTGTTTGTTGGTCTAGGCTTTGAAGTTACAAAAACATCTAGCTTTATGGGTGAAAGATAGATGCTTAATACTTATTACTTTCATACTCGTTTTGAACCTACCTAGAAACGAAGGTAGGTTTCACACCATCCGCTCATGAACCAAAAAAATTATGGTGATTAGGTACTTTATTGTTGTTCTAAATAGTGAACCCTGGCATAATTAGTTAATAAATATACTTAATGATAAGTAATTATCTTCCTTGTGGTTGTGTAGTAGCCATTATGAGTATGAGGATTCGTGGTAATGGTCTGACTACCTTGTTCTACCTATGAATAGAAAGTTAATGTATTTTTTTACGAATTTGGGTTTTATACTAGCTTAGCGTTTATAAAATCAATTGAAGGATAAATCTCAATAGCTTCAACCAAGTTAGGTAGGAAACAGTCATTTGTGTATATTTCTTGATTAAGAATTTTATTCGAAGGTAAAGTAAGTATATGGAAATATATTGGCACATTTTCAGAGGTTAAAAATTAAAATGAATGTATTGGTGTCAAATGCCAATTTCGAAGGACTGTCGACCGATACGCCATGAGTTCAATCACAAAGAGATACTTGAGGCTCATCTAGTTGGTTACTCATAGGTACTTAACTAGAATCTAGATTTAAGCAATAGCAATAATGAATGTACAAGATTTTTCTAGGGACAATTATATTTTTGTGACTATATCAGTGTTTTTATTTTTTACCACAAGTAGGTCTTCTTTCTTTGTCGTGTGGTTAGTGCCTAACCTGGCGTCAGAATTTTTCAGCCGCCCATGGGCCTCTGACTTGGCTTTACATGCCGTCGAGAGATATCTCTCAGGCATGCTGGTTTCCGCACTATGTTTCCCTTCACCGGAGCAAGTGATAATTATAAAATACTCACATGAATCCAAAAATTCAGACGGCTTCTGTCACTACCAATTAGGTTAAAGTATTTGCAGTTTGCACCGTTTAAGGGTCTCAGCATCCGCAGCAGCAGCCCACCCTGCTTGCAACATGAGATAGCGAAAGGGTCGACGCAGGTTGCGTCCCCACACCAAAGGCCTACCCACCTTACAAGGCATCAGCGTCTTGCCGTCGGGTCTCTTCCCATCGTCTCGTACCAAGCAGTTAGGTTCTAAAACCGCTGGTACGCCGGCAGTGGCGAGAGTTCGACGAATAATGTCGTTGAGGCTGGCATGCCATGCTATGCCTATGCGACCTTCGCTCCTGTAGCAGGACATGCCATGGTGCCCGAGATTGTTGACAGCTTCACTACAGTGACATCGATGTGGAGCAACTTAAGGTAGCTATAAGCGAAGGCCTGTAGCGAGCCGCAATGAAACGTCATCCGAAATGACGGGGAGTGCCTGAAGCCATAAGCCCGACTTCTATTCCAGCACGGCTAGTAGACGGACACGCTATGCAGCATTAGTTGACGTATTTAACCTATTGAACGCCACGGTCGGATAAAGCCGACAAACGAAAACATGCCAAACACGCCACTGTCGTCTACAGCCGACAAGAAAACGACATTTTTTTAGTACAAAATTATAAATATACAAAATTAAGTTTTCTGTTTCTTTTTATTTAAAACTACAATAATGAAATATTGTAAAATGGGAAATAACAATCATCAAAAATTGCTAATCGAAATCCGTAAACACGTGTACTTCCTCACGCCACAGTCGTCAAGACACGACAGCTAGTAATGGGTAAGTAAGGTAACTTATATTTCAAATTTATGAAATATTATATTAAAAGTAGCTTACTATTACTTCGCCAATTATTTTTTAATGACAACTATTCGTATCTTAATATTCCTAATGCATAATATTTATAAAATTATGGAAAAAAATCGTAATTGATATCCATAGATCGATAGTTTACCGTCCACTCTCGCGCATCCCTACGCAAAAGCGCATAAACAGTAACCTGTACGCCACAGTCGGGAATAGACGTCAAGCGATGACGTCATTAGCGCTAAGGGAGACAGCTAGTGATTTCCTACATTTATTATTATGATCATTGGTAATATTTGTAACGGCATTATTATTGTGCGAGTGTTTACTTTTAAAGATAATTAAGGAACAAATTTAGGACGCAAATGAATTAAGATGTGACCTCTCCAATTTACCTCCGTTGGATTTGAATCAATCAAGAAATGCGGCGTTCGCAAACTGGTCGCTTTTGAACTCGATCGAGTGCCAGAAGAAAAACGTTCAGTATGTAACTTACGTCAAAAGGACTTGGATGACATAAGTTTGCCAAGTTACGAGGAGTCAGATTATATATTAAATTGTTTTAAATAATAGATGATTATTATTTATTATGTGAATGTCCCACAATATCACATCCCTACTCGCATGCGAGGAAGTTGTTAAAAGTCGTGCCAACCACGCCGGAGTCGGGTCTTCCCGACAGCGGATGACGTCACGAACGAGATGTACCATAATAATATTTGATTTATTCGTTTGTAGTTCTGTCTGCTTTTAGGTTGTTTAGAACTTTGTAACTGGTGTTTAATGATAGTATGATACCAAATAGGGTCAAATGAAATAAAAGAAAAATGCAACGAGTAATATTTTATCTAAAAAATATGGAACGAAAAGCAATTATTAATTGGTTATCGATAACTTATCGATAAGATGTTAGAATCCCAATTTTTTTTTTGTAGGTATTTGCGCTAAATTTGTGCCTTGGCGTGGAAGGGGCGCCGAAGCTTTTACACTCTGGCGATCAAAAGGTCAGAGTTACTTAAGTATGATACTGCAGAGCGGCACATCCCAAAGTTCTGGGAGGGCAGGATGTCGGGCAAATCCGTATTTGGCCAAGTCATTTTCCAAGCGTTCAAAGCATCGGTCAAAAGCGGTAGGTTCCTCAAAATCTTCCACAATTGAGGAAGATAAAATGTTCGTGGTTAATGGTTAATTTTTCGGTACCGAGGAAGGGCGGTAAACTTATACTTTAAATTTTGCGCGCGCCAAGACCACCCAAGTTAGTGTATTTCTGATGATTTATTCTATTTTATATTGCGAAAGATGCGGATGTTTCCAAAGTTGGTAGGACCGAAGGCTAATATGTAAATTGTGGTCCAATGGCAATAGTAGGTATAGCATAAGTGAGAAGACCGAATGAATATTAATTTTGAGGTCAAATTTTCAAATTTTTTGCTTTTTTTTTTCGTATTGGAAGAAAATGACTCCTCATAAATTAGGACCCCAGGAATTGAGGAGTAAATATAGGTATTGGGTGCTATGGAATTAAATTTGCTGCCAGTCTTCTAGATGTCAGCGATGTGGAGGTGTACTTTGACGCCTAAGTGTCCTATTATATAAATAATAGAACGCTTAAGTGGAACGCCCACAGAGGAATACCGAAAAATACTCAAAATCAATATTCCTACAGAGGAATCAAATCAGTTGATTTTAAAAGAAGAACACCCGCTGTATCCCATCTCCGGACTCATATGGGAAGATGTAACTCCAACCTGGTTAAGTGGGGCTACCTCAATAAAACAGCAGCGGTTTGGTTGTGTAGCTGTCGCAAACCATGCTCCACCTCCTATCCTGCCATCTTAGCTCAAAAACATGCAGCTGTATTGACCTTTGCGCTTCCACCGACGACACGGTGGCAGTGGCCGTTATAATACTAAAAATCTAATGTTTATGTAGGGCAGTACCTGGATCAGCTCATTGTAAAAGACAAGTTAAACTAACTCAAGTTTTGATTTGGAATTCGTAGGATTACTATGAGGAAACAAAAGACGGGAACACGAAAGATCTTTTCCAACTTTTATTTTATTATTTTAAACCAAAAACCGATTTTACAATAATGTGTTTTCTAATTATAAACAAAAGTGATGTATGAGAGGGCCGATGCTATGCCCTGAACAATAAGATATACATATATACCTACTTACTTATACTATGTTTTCCACGTGTTTACCACCATCTATCTTATATTTTAAATGCTTTAATTATTTACATAAAGGATTAAACTAAACAATTTAATAATCATAACATATGTAAATAAAATCAGCGAAGTCGCGTTCATTCAAAAGATAAAGCGTTACAAGATGAAAAACATTTAAAAAGAATATCTCTTTTTCTTGACGCTGCATACAAATAATAGAGAGAATCACACTTTCTATATTAACATAATATATATGTATTTTGTTGCTAAATTATTAGCGAAATTCAAAATAATATTTACATGAAGTATTCAGCAACCGTGTGTAGGTTATATAATCGAACGGTCGCGACTCCGCAGCAGTAACTTCAACTGGGAAAATAACTAAATATGTAAGAATCAACAGAAGTGAAAGCGGTACAATTACATAAATTACATATTTAAATATGTATGTTAACAGTTTGATACACAGCATATAATTACATTACATCTTTATACATCATTCTATAATTCATTATATTTCCAGGTTGTACAAATAGCTTATATTTTTTTTACATCGAGCCTGCGGCACAAAGCAGATGCCAGTGTCTCAGCTACTGCGCCGAAACTACCGACAATTTACCACTGTTAACATATTTTATTGAGATTGGGAGTTGAACAAAATGAAAACACCATTCTAAAGGCAAACCAAACGAATTAGAGGAACAGATGAGCTAAGGGTGAGTAAGTGACAGATAGTACGTCGACTACAATAATTACATTACTTTATTTATGCAAATGCACAAAAACACGAACTTACATTATTTTGAGTAACATTATTACATCTATCTGAAATAAATTGTATGATATTACACTAATAACGTGTTATCAGGTAAAACAAAATATATATACCTACCTAAAGTAATGTGTATATATATAGTAAATGATGTCGATACTTTAATAAAATAAAGGAATAGGAATAGCAAATTTTGATTATTACAAAATATTGGCACACTATACAAGTAATAAAAAATAGAGTATAGGTACCTGATTGCCGAATGGGAGTTTTAGCTCATTTCGAAAACTTCTTTGGAAACCAAGAATAGGAGTGATTCATCATGTTACTGGCCTTATCCAAAGTTATTTGGGCTCGGCGCCGTATGTTTTCTCCAGAAAATCAAGAACAAAAAATAACAAAAATTGCGTCAGAAAGCCTTTGCAAGAAACCTCGTCACGACATTAATAGGGTGATTAATAAGAGTGGAGGATTTCAGCGATTGGATAGTATTAGAAACACGGAACATGTAGATGTCATCAAAAATTACTTTACTATAATGTGTTAATGTTCACATTCTAGTTCTAGAGACAACAGCAACCGCAGATCACGTCTTCGATTACCTACTTACTCTAAAGATATACGATAATTTTAACATGCATATTAAGTAATATTCTTTGAATTCACTGAAATCTTTCCATTTTTTTTTATCTACCAATAACACTCATATTATCATATTGATGTAAGTTAATGCATTTGAAATTAATTTATTATGTAATATCAACACGAATAAGATCTCTATTTTAAAAATTATTCTAACATCCATTGAATATTACTCGTACTTTAATCAATATAACGAGGTTTATTGCAAAAACATATTGAAGATTCTTATGTTTAAATACTTCACTTATATAATACTCCATAAATTAGTATACTGAAAATCTCTAAGTCAAACTTTCAAATGTATATATGTTACGGCCTAAGTATTATGTAAATAGATTGCACGTTAATGATTATAAAGATCTGTACGAAGTCTGAGATGCAAGATATGTTCTACCTACATGTAGATACGAACACTGCATTGCGCTGCAGACAAGACTTACGAATAGAGAGGTGCTGCCCATGACAAATGTTGCATCAAATTCACTTCATAACAATAAGTTCCCAGCACAAAATTGTGTAAGCTTCTTATGATGAACAACCACCAAACCATAGTGTATTTACAACATAAACAACATTATATATATAATCATGTTGAAGTTCTTCAAGAACTTACAAGCAGACAATATTGCACATAATGAAAATAAAGAAATGGTATATGAGATCAAAACGTACTCAAAAAGTGGAACGAAGTTTATAGTGAACTTTGTTCCACTTTTGAGGATATTTGCTCTCGACTAAAACTGACAAAAAAATAAACGAACAGAGATTAGTTTACTCTGACCAATCAGCAAATACTCAACCGTAACTAATCATATGATATATTGGCTGTAAGCAGAGATGTGTATATTATCCCATTTCATAATCGCGTCGAGAAAGCATGAGACTTGCAATAGCGATCACGTCGAATAGTTCATCAATCAATGTTCACGTAGGTAATATAAACCGTCACTTTATATTTTCGTGTTTATAGTTCATAGTTGAAGCACACAGGGAGACCGTCAGCCAGGAGAGCTAGATAGGCGGAGCTGGGTGAACAATTTCCTGTCTTACACACACTAATCCTGTAGATTGTGACGTGGACGTGACCGCCCTGCACCGCAGCGACCGTAACATACATAATTAAGTTTAACAGTCCAAGTTGATGTGAAGATTACAAGACGTATCATTAAAGAGTGATGGCGAATATGCCGCGTAAGTCCAACAGAATTGAAAGACAAGTTAAGGATATTCAATATCTAAACACGATAAAATAAACTATACATATTTTTTTATCAAATATCGCATGCAGTTTAATTCCTTGAAATATCAGTGTAATTGTCAATTCTGTTGGGCTTACGCCAGATTTAAAATAAAATTTCCCATCATTCTTTAAATACGCTTAGATGGTGTCTTCTTGTCGGAACCAAAATCATCAACGCCATCCATTTCCTCATCCAACACCGTGAAATCGATGTACTTGTCGGATCTTAACCGTCATGGACGAGCCAGCCGCATCTTGCGGACAGTCTCGACGTAGTGCTTATTGTGCGACATCACTGTCTCTTGGACCTTCGGGGGTAGTTCTCCCAGCGCTGGAGCGGTGCCCTCCTCGATATCTGTGCGCCTGTAGAACAGGATGTACGGCGTGCTGGATCGGTCGAGGTCATTCAGTTGCCCCTCACCAGAGGAAGTGACGACGTCATCGTTGTACATGTTCCACTGGTCTGCGTCCTTAGCGAGCGTGTAGTAGTGGCCTGAATCGAGCGTGGTGCCGGCGTGGATGACCGCGGCGTACAGCGTGTAGGAGGCATGCACGGCCTGCGACCGCACCGTCGGCAGCGTGATGCTGTGGTTGTGATACATCGAGTGCATCAGTTTCGTCTGCACTTGCAGCTTCGGGTCGAATCTGTTAACAACAGTTCTAATTTTTTAAATCGTATTCCAGTTTTCAAGCGGATAACTTCGTATTGTCAACTAAAGGCAGAAAAACTAAAAGAAGAGGAAATAGGGAAAACTCAATAGGCATTCGAAATACTTACTTAAAGTTCTTTAGAACGAGAATCAAATATTTGGGTGTGGTTTCGATAAGTACGCTTCGTTCGGCATCGCGGAGTTCGCCACAGTCGCGGCACTGGTACTGGTTCTCGCCGGTGAGGCTTTCCTTGGAGCAGTAGTACTCGAGGAGACTCTGTACGTTGTGCTGCCAGCCCTCGGGCTTGTCGGGGAAGGCGAGCTGCAGGTCGCGGAACACGTCGCGCGACAACGACGACGAGTGGCACTCGGTGCACTCGACGCGCGTCAGCAGCACGCCGCCGAACATGCTGTCGATGAACGAGTCGCGGCGCAGGAACGCGGACTCGTACATACGCAGACGCTTTTTTAGCGGCACACTTTCAATCTCGGTCGAGGTCCGCTTTAATCCACTGGAGCTCGACCCTGAAAGCAAATAAATGAAATGTGAGTTGGGTTTAAGAGCGGCCAACCCGTCATACTTTTCATACAAACGCTCGTACGTGATTATGCAGTTGTTACACATCTATCTTTGATTTTTTTGAACTAATTGGTATTTTGTGCACTATATCTAGGTTTTTATGGGAGCACAAAAGGATAAGCCTCCAAAAATTGCTTTTTTGCACAAATGTTTACTGAACTTTGGCCGTTCATATAATCTACTCATAAACTGTAAAAGTAAAGAAAACATCTCGATAGAAACCTTGCACATGTAATGGAGATTCTTAATGACAAATATTATTTCACACACTTTTAAGACTTATTCAAAAACACGTAATTCCTGTAACAAGTTTATGAAATTTTCGAACACTATTTTTCATTCAATGTCTTCGCGTTAGGCGGTATGAGGTGCGCGGGAGACGAGATGTACGGGGTCAGGCGGGGTAAGACGGGGGAATTGAAAGAAAATTGCCGCTGTGGCTCTGGATGAAACAACAAGCTTTTCGACTATGCTCGCTTTGACGATAGACGGGCCGGGAAGGCCCTCTTAATAATCTGTTTCCAACACTAACTGGACACCAGGAGAGCTATTAGGTCAAGACAAGGTGAGGACAGTAAGGCTTAGTTTGCCAGTAACGACCGATGATTATAAAGGTAAATAATAAGAATCAATTTGAAATCATGCTAGCTCCTGAAGCACAAAAATGGGACGCGAAGAAAAGCTAAATCTGAATAGTGTGATGAATGGAAAGAGCTTCTACGAATACGTTTGGCGCACTTCGTCCCGCAAATAGCAGAAAACCCATCATTGTATACAAACTGTATTATACTGTCTGTAACAGAAAGGGTATAATCATATGGAATACTGTGGTACGGACCATCAAACAAAACAACTTTCTCTATGGGACCACCATCGAAATCGTAAAAAAATAATCAGCTGTTCTATACAAACTTTCAATACCTACTCGACCCAAATGTATGGGACAGCTGAGAATTTTTTTAAATCTACAAATGACAGTTCATTTTTTCAATCATGTATAATACTATTTTATTATCTTTGAAAGGGCATAGCGCCTGCTATCCTGTGCCACGTGCTGTGCATGTAAACGTAATGGAAGATTTTGCTTATAATTAAACTTGGATCTTGTATTTAGTGACCTCGTAGAGCGTCTTTGAACGAACTTTTAAATAATCATCTATACTAATATTATAAATAGGTGAAATTTGTTAGGTTGTAGGGGGTAATCTCTGGATCTACTGAACCGATTTTGAAAATTCATTCACTAATAGGAAGCTACTATCCCCGAGTGCCATAGGCTATAGGTAACGTGCACGTGGGATATTTCCAACCAAAACGCGAGCAACAGCTAAATTTACGTATTTTTTTACCAACATTGTTGTGGAATATTTTGACGACAGCTCTTAAACACAGTTTAGGTGTTCTGATGGCTTTCAATTTCTTTGATGAAATTGTCCTTAGCCACATTTGTTTCCTCAAAGGTCAATTTGACATAGTTGATGATGACAAAGTTAGCTTACCAGCAGCACTGCTGCTTGGGCGAGGCGATACAGAGCGACGGTTGGGCCCCGGCTCAGCATTGTTGTTATCATTGGCATCGGTGCTGTAATAAAAAACAGTAAATGTTATTAAAAGAGAAAATGTAAGCCACGAGAATGAGGTTTTGTAAAGTAAGTTTAAAAAAAACGTAAGGTATGTGTGGATCACAGCAGTTTACTTTTGGTGTTTTCTGCCTACCCCCATAGAAGGAGTGAGTTTATGAATATGTGCACTTATGGGGTTCTAGGAAACCCAACAATGGAAAGGATAGCGAACGAGAAATATAGCAGTGTTATTTTGTATTGTCAAGGGCCAAAACATGAGTATCTGTTACTTTGTGTGTTGTAAAAACACAAATATTGGAAAATCTTAGGTTATAATGAAAAAAAAAATGGAGCCGGAGTAAATTCCACAACAATTTTTTCATGTATAGTGAAAGTTCGGTGCAACGATGTTATAACATTAAAAACATTGTTTGTGATGTTTATAAGGGTGTAAGGGACAGCCCTCCACAGACTGATGGGATTATGGATTATGATCCAATAAATTGCGATTTACTGTGATCGATTAACTGTGTAACTAAGTAGTCAGAAAGTGAACAGCTGATTTCACGCGTCGTTTGCTAGAGTATTTCAACATCTATTGTTCGATTTTTTATTTTAGCCGTATTATTTACATAAATGGAGTGCTGCGTACAGGAAATGTAATTTAACATTGAAATAACGGAATAGTAACTGAAAGAATTGTAAAAAAATGAAATTAAAAACCGGAGAAAAAATCCGGTGGAATACGATTCAAAATAAGGAGTTGAATGCACCCTGTCAGTTTGTGGAGGGCTATACCTTACACCCTGTATGTGTAGTCCTAGGAACCGTGTGAATTAATATGTAAAATGATGTAGGATCCCATTGGAAAATGAGATGAGTGTATAAATGCGAACTGAAAGATCTGGGGCGGATTTCACGTCAGTGTGAGCCCAGTTTTGATGTGTGAAGAAAAACACAATCCCGTTATGCGAATGCACTTTATGCGCATTTTAAAGAGGAACAATTTCCACTTATTGCTTCACTTGTTGGGTCAGCAGCACATGACTAGCGTCAATTGCTCACATTGGGCATTCTCTTCCTATTTATTCCATCTTAGAAGGATATTATAGTGTCTACTAATAGATGTGTATCATTGTACCGATTGATTGACATGTATAATGCTTGTGCATGTATAATTGTTCTCGTAACCTGTGTGGCACCGCGCCGAGTGGACCCAACATGCTGCTGCGCCCTGCTGTACCTACGACGCAGCTGTACCTTTCTCGTCTGCATCACTCTACAACAACTGAGGAAGTCGTGCAGTATTTGAAGGTGAAAACCAGCTGGACTCTGAGGGTCGAAAGGTTGGAATCGCGCCACAACATCAACTTTAAGTCGTTCGTGGTATGAGTTCCAACCCAACATCTGCAGACCTGCCTGAAAGAAGACTTTTGGCCGAAAGGTGTCGTATATCGACGTTTCCGAGGACGTTTACACGACACCACGACGCGGAACACGACGCCGACAACTTTACGTGAATAGGCATAGTTTTAAGTTTTTTAATATGTATTAGTATATTATTATTTAAGATTATTTTTGTGTATTTTACCTATGGGCCTTAGTAGCCTGATAATAAAATAATAATTATTATTTATTATATGAACTAGTGTGTGAAACTGGCTAGGACGAGAAATCTGAAATTCAAAGATGCAACTTTGGTATAAACGGGATAGTTTTTCAAGACATGAATAATTAAAAGGCTACTGTTGTGTTCCTGTGTTTATGAGGTGCAGGCGAGGTGTCACACACGTCCGGTACCGAATCAGGCCAAGCCGAACATGGGCGTAGCACGCTTTAGTATTTCTTCTATTTATACAAAGGAAAGAAAAGCCAGAAACTGATTGGAGACCATAGATGATGATGCAATGTCCTGCGGGATCCTCCTGAATCTACCACCATTTTGTCATTTTTTAATCCATATATTTTTTTTGTAGATTATTAAAGTTAAAAGATGAATAAGAAATCTGTTGAATATCTCCAATACAGATTTAAGCTCAACACACACGTACGAGTATTAACATTGCACGGTATCGCTATACTGTAAGGCGCACTTGTAAAAACCGAACGGCATCGCCTCGGATCGGAATCAATTATTAAAAATGAGGTGAGGTGAGGATATGCCGATCCAGTGTTTATATGAGTGCTTATGTGCTATGAGCTTTTTACACGCTGTATACTACGTACTTGTTATTCTACCAAAAATCTTAATCTAGGTTCTGTCATGTGAATAAATGAAGATTAACCTTTTGCAAAGCCACTATTTCACCTCCAATTTTGTCACATATTTGTATCGTTTAGTGTACAGGGCACGCGCTCGCTTGTCAGGTATATGTGACGATGGCGTTCAAAAAGTTAAATCAACCTTATTCGACAGCTTCCTGTAAAACAGAAATGAATAAATCTTACCTTGTAGACTGGGACGACTGTGCTTGTTGAGAAGATTGTGCCACTATACGCAGTCGGCTGTGACTCGACAGGACAGCTGGGCGTGTGTAATCGAAGTTGAGATCGGAGCAGTGCTCATATGACTGCAGTAGCTCGAATAAATATCTGATGAGAGAAAAATATTGGTTCATGCGTGTTCATCGAAAAGAGAACGTTCGGAAGGAGGAATACGTAAGTAACACACACTCTTAATAACTTTTAAAAGTGTTTTTCTCCTAATGTTTAAATTAAAATTTCATGTATTCTGGAACTCATGTTTGTAAGAAAAGGATCCTATGTTCAATTTACAATCGTCATTTCTCGCGAAAATTGCTTTTAAATTTAGGAAAGGGATGTACTTAATGATGCTCGTGACCGTACAAGGTATCCATTTCGTTTGTGCTAAAATTATCTCCTAAATGAAGACGAAATTGGGAGGATATATTAGGGATGAATATTGTGTTCATCCCTAGCTATACATACGCAAGTAGATTGTGGCTAGACTGTGTCTCCTTTTGTTTATATAAGTTCATATTTATATGTATTTTCAGAAAACTTCTAGTATTATTTCAATTTTCAGCATCAGTACCCTAAAACCCGTGAATAGACACTCATGTATGTTTTTTTGGAATTAAATTGTAGGGAATGTAATTTACGTTGATTTTGGAAATATCCAAAAATCAAAATTTCATTGAAATCGGGTGTGAGTCAATCTGGCAGGCTCCAACGAGATTTATCAACAGGTGATAGGTTTATATAAAGACATTAATACCTATAGAAAATAAATAAGATATATATAGTTTTTGATTAAATGACGTTTCTATGAGGTGTCTAGCTAGCGGGCCGCTTATGATTTTTTTTTTGTTATAATACTTTCAGATCGCCCAATAGTGCTCGGAGTTAGAAACTATTATGTACCTTATAAATTCAAAATTTCGACTTTGTGAGCTATATAATTTTGAAGCTATTCGTCCAGCCAGCGGGCCCCTCTTTTAAATACTACTCTTTTATATCATACAATAGCAATAAGACCTTGATACTATTATGTAATATTTCGAATTTCTGTGAGTTACACTTTAGAAGCTGGCTGGACGTTTGTTTAAATAAAAAATAAATCTTCTGAAGTTTAACTCACAGAAAGTAGAAATTTTGGATTAGCCTTGCGCGGTACTTAGGTGTGCTACATCGTAACGTAATAATGCAATTGGTAAATCGTGTTCGAGTGTATCAGGACTACATTATCGTGAAATCGTAGTTAATGGGTAGGTAGGGAAAATAAAAGAAAATTGTGTTTCTACATAGTGCGTACAATGGGGTATTTGCCTGAAAAAAAAAACAATTTAGTCCGGTTAGATTATCAAAAAATATTGGACACGTATTTATAATAGGTATATATAAAATCAATATTAAAAAAAAAAACATAAAATAGTAGCCCACCGGTATCGGGAACAGGGTCCAAGCTACCCGGGTCAGGGCTCCAACAGGAACCTCCTAACAATACGATTCATGTCCAGGACTACCTCTTTACAGCACTAATTATTAATCATTTTATTTCAGAATTAAAACATTCCATACATTGTTAGAAAATAATACTTATAATGATGAAACAATAATTCAACGATCAAAACTCCATACAAAAGGAACTCCTACAAAGTCAAAACAATACTACATTTTTTGCGACGTACGTCTGAAGACCACCGTGTAGACTTCTTCCGTGAACAACGTGGCGAAGTTTCGACATCAACATTGGACTCTTGCATTGCAAAAGGTGGAGAGCTACTTATACCTAGGTTCTATTGCTTCCTACCTTTGTTAATGGAGGCACTTTAACACTTCCCAATAAACAGATCGCGTTGAAAACTTATTTAACGACCTAAAGTTGCACTCCTGAAAACTTGTGTGCATCGGAAGATGTTTTCCAGCTTTAGGGAGTCTGCTCACTACACCGTACTATACCATGACCGTGGTATGAACCTATCATTGGAATAAATATTATTTGCAAAGCCATGTTTAAAGGGTGTAATTTGTGTAAGGGTGTTATTTGTGGCAAAACTAAAAAACGTCAAAGCGTAAATAAACAAAAAGTTATGCTATATTTAGTTTTCAGGTTATGGGTAGGTAGGTTCAACATAAATATCAAATTAATAGAGGCTTATATGTATGGACAATTAGTTGCTAATTTGTTGCAACGAATACTCAAGAAAAATACTAGAAAAAAAAATTCAATAATTTGTTAGAGTCGATTTTACCCAATAAAGCATAACTTTTTGTTTGTTTACGTTTTGACGTTTTTTTTTATTTTTGCAACAAATACAACAAATTAAGACCTTTCTTTTGATGCATCATTCGGCTATCTACATTAATTAGTTTCTTTGTAATCACAGGCGCTGACTACAGCAAGTGGCGGTTCTAGCGGCCAACTATTTTTGATCATAGCGTCTTAGTTTTTTTTGCAACAAATTCAGGAAGAGAGGTGTGTATAATAACAAATTACCACTAATTCCTGGCAAAGTTTCATCAAATTTTATGAGTTGGCCGCGCGGTTGTAATGAACATCCTGTATACATATATATATAAAAATAAACGTCCTGACTGACTGACTCATCAACGCCCAGCCCAAAACCTTGAACCTAGAAAGCTGAAATTTTGCACAGAGGTTCCCTATTTAATGTAGACAAGGAATAAGGAAAGATATTTGAAGTTTAACCCTTAAGAGAGTGAAATGAGGGGTGGGGGTTGAATTTTCTGTGAAACTTTTTATTCTCTGTGTCGATTGAGTCCCAAATTGGTATACATACTTAAATTAAAATGATGAAAATCATCTACTACTGTTTAGAGTTCCGTCCCGAAAGGTAACCAACGGGGCCTTTTTACGACGGATATTATGAAGCCTCCGCTGTCCGTCCGTCAGTCTCTCTGTCAGCAGTCTGTATCTCATGATCCGTAATAGGTAGACAGTTGATATTTTCTTAGATTGTGTATTTCTGTTGCCGCTTTAAACAAGAAATCTCACTAATATTATAAATGCGAAAGTTTGTGAGGATGGATGGATGGATGATTGTTACTCTTTCGTTTGATTTTCTTTCTGTTTTAACTGCTGAACGGATTTGGATGAAAGGAGGTGTTTTTTTTTCGGCCAAAACATGTACCGAGGTACAAATTACTATTTAAATTCTTTCCAATACATTGTGTTATTAGCAGTATTTTAAATCCTTCAATATTCGATAGATTAAGAAATAAAAGAATATGAAAAAACACTACCTCGAATCGTAACTGCGTTCAAAGAATCGTTCTTAACAGCGCTGGCGGCTGTCAAACTATTCCATCTGTCAAAATATTAAACTCTTTCGAGATCGGTCGTCTGACAAGGGCTAGAATAATCCGAATGTTTTTTTTTTTTTTTCCATAAGGGAAGGCTATAGTCTTTCGACCTTATTGCCTAGTCCTACGTCTGATAATCCGAATGACAATATTGACAACGACAACAACAAAAGGAATAAAATAATAAATTATCGACCCTGGAGCACTGTCTTTTGGCCAGTAGCTAACCAAACGCAAAAAATAATCTGAAATGTCAAATAAATGTATATTTTAAATTCTTGATCCCATAATGTTTCACAAAAAAAGTGTGCCGCGGAAAAATAACCTATCTTTAATACAAAACTAAATTCTAAATAGTATATTTTTAGTTTTTCATACGTGTATAAAATGAAGTAATGAAACGCATCATCGGAGAAATGAATCACGAGATTGCCAGATTAAAATTCTTGGGTTGCAAGTTAAAACTTGCAACCCAAGAATTTTTGATCGACAATTTCAAGTGGTACAAATGCATTAATAAATCCATTTTTTTTTTCAGAATCTGCGATTTTTTTCCTATAACTTCGTACCTTCACTGTTAAGGTACATTGTTTGGCCACAATTGTATGGGAAAAACACCTCCTTTGCACACAGATAGTTTATAACCAGGATTAACACGTGGAATATTTTTTATCCCGGTAGTTTGATCCCAAGGGACAATTATCGACCTCCACGCGGGCGAAACCGCGGGCAAAAGTTAGTCTCTCATATTTCTAATGAAAATTAAACTAGCGTTAAAGATTAAATCAAAAAACCTAATAATATTCAAAAATCCTAATATTACAGACGGACGTGGTGCTTTGTTTCGATTTACAGTGAGAAATGCAAGTACGCAACAGCGCGCCTCTCATCCCACCCCAGTCCCATCCCTTCATCTATACCAGAGGTTCCCAAACTATTTTTTCTCGTAGACTACTTCCAAATTTTCTGGCTTCGGTGCTGCATTTTTATCAAGCCCGTGGACCAAAAAAGAAAAGCAAGAAGTTTACAATATTATTTTATTATCTGTTAGAATTGCATGAGGACCGGACTCGACCCACGACACTAACTCACGTGTTTTACGACGACAACGTGGTTCGTATCGATGGCGATATTTATAGTTGAACTTACAGTTATAATATACTAGCTTGTGCCCGCGGCTTCGCTCGCGTTCCAGTCAGAAGTTATCACACTGGAACGTTATTAAAATAGCCTATGATACTAGCTCCTAATTTTTTTTTTGTCATCTTATCTGAAAATAAGAATCTTAAAGCTTCGAAATGCTTTTAAGTAGTTTATTATCTGCCCACATTGACAGATAAAGTCAAGCCATCATTTTTGTTGTTTACTATCGAAACCAGATTAATTTTCATTTTCACTTACAACTTGAAAGCCCCCTTTTTTACGCCAACATAGACCGACCCCAGTCGAGTCTCCCGTGGACCACTTTGGGAATCACTGATCTATACTAATATTATAAAGAGGAAAAGTTTGTGAGTTTGTGTGTCTGGGTAATCTCTGGATCTACTGAACCGATTTTGAAAATTCTTTCACTAATAGGAAGCTACACAATCCCCAAGTGCTATAGGCTATTTACAACGTGCCCGTGGGATAATTTCCGACCAAAACGCGAGCGAAGCCGCAGGCAACAGCTAATCTCTAATATATAGATAGATACAACTTATCTCCGCAGCGGTAATAAGAGGTAACTCAAATATTGCGCAGTCAACAAGATGCACAACCACAACCATACAACTCCTCAGGACCCTCAAGATGCAGGCGTTAAACTAAAATCTATAAACTCTAGAGTATTTATTAAGGGAAATAGGTCAAACAATTTCAGCTTTACTGCGCATGTTCGCCCGGTACCTCGAATGCATGTGTCAAGTAATGTAGGTAGGTACGATGTTATCAGTACTTGCATTCCCCGCACATCGCTGTCTATAATCTTGTGCGTGCTTTTCATTTAATTTGTCTTTTCTACGGCATTTTTCTAAAAGTTTACGAATTTTCAAACACTTTTGGCATCTGCTTTAGACGTTCAGGTTCATTCATTGTAAGTACTCATGAGGAGTGACTTTCTCCAATTGTCCTATGAGGGTAAACTAACATACCTTGCACAACACAATAACTGGTGAAATGTGGGTGTACTGTACACATCTGCGTACCCTCAGGGCATTCAGTTCAGGCGCGATGATATGCTATGGAATTGTGTAAACAATACATATCCAAGCGATTGCAGCAATCACTGCAAATCTAATGTCTATAATTTATGAGTTTCATTGTCTATCTCCAAAGGTCGGCCATCAGATCTTCACCAAATTGAAAATGACCCCATGCAGACAGGTCAGTAGTGCATCACTCGCGAAACAATCACACCTATCAAGGACCGTACGATAGAATAAATAGGGCTGGGACAAAACAAAAGTGGGTGACGGTCAACGAATCTGTGTGCAAATGTAAGGACACGATAATCTATTATACAAGGTGTAACTGGACCCTTAACGAAGCCGTCAACCAAGCATTAGGTACTTACATCAAACTAAGTAACTTTATGCAAAAAATATTGCAGACTTTTTTTTTGGGGTTAAAAATCACGTTTTTCGATAGTACTCAATGTAAAGCACTCAAAACATTGTGCTGACGGATAGATTGACTAATACGGGGATCGAGGAGGTGTCTCTCCAAAAATCTTACATGAAAAACATGAATTTCAAAAAAAAAAAGTTTTGGAACTTTGACCCCCAATATCTCCGTAACTAGAAGGTTCCCGGGTATGGCCTAGAACAAAAAATGATCGCTATGACGGAGAGAACATGTGCCTTTCGGCTTCGTAAAGGGTCTTGTTACACCCTTTATTTTATAAAAATCCTTTCTGGGTATTTCACTTATGTTGAATTGTTCTAACGGAATAAAAAATTCACAATAGACAAATATAAATAATAAAATAGTCAAATTAAATTGAGTTTGGACATAGCAGGTTAGAAAGAAACAGATGATACAATTTTATTTTATTGTAAGAATATCACTTCGTTTTCTTAATATTACTCAGCCTCTGTGTGAAAAGTCTTTTTAAGTAAAATACTGTGTAGAATTTAATAAAAAGCATTTAAAAAGTCACACATTTCCACTAAAAACTGCCTGAAAAATTACAGAGCCACTTTCTAGAGAACAACCCAATCAAGAACTAAAACTGCTGTCCACGTTCATTCAATTTTCATTGGTAGGTAGCGTTTCAGATTAGCGTATTTTCGGTGCCAATCGCGAAATAAGTCGTCACTTTTGCAGACAGCTGTCATTTTAATCAAGCGACCAAGCTGGAATAAGCTCGTGTAAGCGAGTGATTTTTTTGAAGAGCATAATTCGCCGCGCTTGTCTGTGTGTAAGCCGGTACAAACCTAAATGCGCTACAAATTACGCTAGTCTAAAACTGCTCGAAATTGATTCCAATCAAGTTAATAAATTCTTATTTCTAATCTTCTTAGAATCACTACAAATTATATTAGATGTTGCATTTTCAGGTGTATTCCCGCTGGCCCCACTGCCATGGCCCCACTGGTGGAGCCAACGGGAAAATTCAAAACCGTCGTTTCATTGGCCCCACTGCCCCACTACCTTGCTACTACTGCTTACTACTACCTTGAGATCAGAAAAATGAAGGAATGAAAAAACCTTAATGATGTCAGTGGACATTAATAGACATTCCGATACATACAGTATGTCAGCTCTGCACGGTCTTGTATATTTTCCCTGGCGACAAAGGGGAAAAAAAATCCCGTTTGTTGCCGATGAGCCAAATAATATTTGTGACACAGATGTTCCCCAAAAAGTACCAGGGTGGCATGAGCTCAAGGTGGTATGCATTTTAACAATTCTGGGTATAGCTACGGTCTTCTAGAAATAAATACCTTCTTGGATTCATGCGCGCCTATAGTCCTTTCGCCGTAGGAAGGTGCAGGTGACATTATACATTAGTAAAAGAGGTGACAGACACCACTATAATACTAGAAACAGGGACCAACTAGTACAGCCAGGTTTCAGGCTAGCTAAAGTAGACTCATCTTTCATGGGGTACTGTTTAAAATGTTTTAATAAAATACCTCCCCACATTCAACAACTGAATGAGACAAAATTTAAATCTTGTATAAAACGCACACTATGTAGGCAAGCATATTATAAGTTAGGGGATTACATCAATGATAATAATGCTTGGGTCAATGCTGGTCCTGCTCCACAACCATAGGGGCAAACTAATCAGAAGCTCATATGAAATTATTGTGGAAGCTGCAGAAGATTGTAAAAATATCTTTGCATTGTATAGATTCAATCTCTTAGTATTATATAACTGCATAGCACATGTGTGAGTACTATTTACTGTAAAGCTACCATTTACATTTAGTTATCTTTCATTGACTCGAATGTGCCCTGGTGGCGGAGAGATGTATATACAACGTGTAACAGAAAGGGTATAATCATAAGGAATACTGTGGTCTGGACCATCAAACTGAACAACTTTCTCTATGGGACCACCATCGAAATCGTAAAAAAATAATCAGCTGTCCCATACATTTGGGTCGAGTAGGTATTGAAATTTTCTATGGGACAGCTGATTATTTTTTTACGATTTCGATGGTGGTCCCATAGAGAAAGTTGTTCAGTTTGATGGTCCGTACCACAGTATTCCATATGATTATACCCTTTCTGTTACACGTTGTATAGATGTATATATGTCAGGCTCACTCAATTTTCTCGCTGATAGTGGCGGGTGTGTTGGGTCGTTTAGTTCCCTTCAATATGGTTGAGCTGAATGGGGCTGATGCATGCGTCATGTTCGTGAACGGGCGCTGTCAGTTGGGACTGGTCATCTCTTAGCTGCCACGGTTTATTTTAACTACTTTGTTTTTAAATTGTTAATAGTTATAATCTTTTACTCTGGACGCTCTTAATGTGCACGTCTTTCTACATCGTTCTCACATATATGTATAATCTCAACATGAATGATGTAACCAAGATCTTGTAACAATATTTTGATTGAAAAGAGTGTCCATGGAGTTTCTTGCCCATTCTTCTCCATAGAGATCTACGTTTTGGAATGGGCAACTACAGTACTTTCACAAGTTATTATGCCTTGTGTCTGTGACTGTAGCTTCGCCTTTGTTTTTCTGACTTTCAAAAGTGCCTGCTAAGGTCTAATTGAAATAAACGCTTTGAGTTTGAGTTTGACATTAGATGAACGGTCCCTTTTCAATCTTGAGCGTTACCCTGATTTACAATAATGACAAAGTATTTTAGCTGCACCCTAAACACCATAGCTGTTAAATACGGAATCAGTAATAACTGTAATAAATTAAATAAATTTACCCGCCAAAACGATATTCTCTACAAATAAAATTAAATTGAAAGAAAAATGAAGCAACAACAGCAGCGCAGCGCAATGTGTAACATAACGCCTTATAGACATGTTTAGTGATCATTATGATATATTGCTACGATGGATGGTCGATATCACTACATAGTATAAAACAAAGTCGCTTCCTGTCTGTCCCTATGTATGCTAAGATCTTTAAAACTACGCAACGGATTTTGATGTGTTTTTTTAATAGATAGCGTGATTTAAGAGGAAAGTCTATATGTATAACATTGCACCCGTGCAAAGCCGGGCGGGTCGCTAGTTTTATATAGAAAAAGAAGTTTACTGTAAGTATTTTTTTTGGCGTCTATTGAGGTGATGAAACAACAAAACATACATTATGATCCAAATTTTATTCGTTTATTGTATACTGATATCAGAGTCAGAACCATGTAAATCGTAACTGGAATCATCATCTGACCCTGTTATGGTTATAATTAATGATGACTCCATGATGTTGTGATGTGGATATCACGGTCCCAGTTAGATATGACCAGACCCTTTTTGTTATTGCCACGACTTTTGACCAGTCTTCCGGTTGGACACTGTGGATGGCTTCTCGTAATAGTGTCAACACCTTGTTGGCCGTGAATGGAGGAGCCGTGTTATTCCTAGCCTTAGCAAGATTATCTAAATCTGAGATTGGCTTCATCTTCGTCCGCTTTTGGTTGGATGTAGACAATTTATTTTCAGACATCCCGTCTTGGTCAGTTTTCTCGCGTGTTATACGCGAAACGGTATTACGGCAAATATCAAGGACTCGTTTTACAACTCGATTCAGTGGTAAAAATGGTCGATTATTTTGTAGTTCTCTTTCGAAGGAGTCTCCGAGGCGAATGGCAAACTCTCTTGCTTTACTCCCCAAAACAGTTTTTTTTTGTGTGCTTAGGCATGTTAATAACCTCAAATAAGTAAGACAACAAACTATAACAAATAACAAGAAAAAGCAATCAGCGGAATGGCAAATGACCATACGTGTCACATACAAGGCGCTAGTACTCGTACTGACTGATGCTAAATGTCCGTCGACGCATCACAAAAATATTACCACGAACAAACAATTTTTGTTTTAAAAGCCGGTTTGAATATGTTTTATTAAATATTTTGTAGAAAATACATAGGTATTTTAAAATAAATAATAAATAAATAAAGAGAACGAGAATTTTAGCTGTGAGAATCGCTGTAGGTACAGTTTAATTGCATAATTTATTCTTTTTCTATAAAAATATCGACTATCCATCTTAAACATCCCACCACTAAAAATGTATTGGCGTCTAATGTCACCAAATGTCACCTGCACTTTCCTACAGCGAAAGGACTACAGGCAGCGTGCAGAAACTATAGAGGGCAGCACAAAACGATAAAAGAAACACGATGCGGATTTTAAAGGAAACTTACCAGTCCTGTCAGTAGTGTCAGGTGTACAAAACTTGCTAATTTGATGAAACAGTTAGAATCTAACCCTCTTATTAATAAACACGGAATAAAATTATACCAGGAATAACAAAGGAATAACCATACATTTTCAAAGGTTTAAACTTGGAATAACTTTATTCTGTGTTTATTAATAGGAGGCTAGGGATATATCTATGCTTTTTCTCGTATATCATTTAGTCAGGGTCAAAGGGAATAAAACCATTTTCGAGAACTTTTAAAAATAAATTTCACTTCTCCTTATTAAATAGAAAGTTCTTAGAAGCAATATAAATCCCTTTTCCAATAACGACCACGGACGACCCACGATGAACTAATGAGATCGCGAACCGCGTCTAAAAAAAGTTCACAACATCGCGCATCGGACTTAATACTCCTATAAGCCCTGCCCTACACATAATAAAAAGAAGTACCACCTAGCATAGGACTAATGAATTATTTTTAAAGTGTACCGCAAATGCCGCAGGATGAAGATAAACAACTTCATCTGTTTAAAGATATTTCTTTTTTAGGGTTCCGTAACTCAATCGGCAAAACGGAACCCTTATAGGATCACTTTGTTGTCCGTCTGTCTGTCTGTCAAAGTCGTTTTTTTTCAGGAATGCGTGGCGGTATCAAGCTGAAATTAGTATCAAATACCCCGGTCTGCTACCCCTTGGAGCAATGAAAAAATCAAACTTTTAAGTCAACGCGATCAAAAGATATGACTGTTTATGTCGCATATTATGCGATTTCACAAGAGAATCAAACCTATAGAGTACTTCCCTTTGACCTAGAATCAGGAAATTTGGCAAAAAGCAAGGCCTTACAGCACAAATAAAGGAAAAATACAAAAAATAAAATAAAAAAAGTTGAAAATTAAAGGGTGTATACATACATAGGTGACGCCAATTAAGATATTTTTTTTAGATAATGGTACGGAACCCTTCGTGCGCGAGTCCGACTCGCACATGGCCGGTTTCTTTTACTTTTTATTTTAGTTGCTCCTACATGATGTAAAACCTAATGTAATATATAATTAAAGCCAAATTGAACTTCAAGCTTATTAATGTACTTATATTTTGAAGGAAGAGTGCTGTTGTCTAAAATACAGATATTCATTTATCCAGTTCAGACACAGGTGTCTTGTCGAATTTCTTTTCATCTAAGATAGTTTTTGGGGTTCCCTACAAAAATGAAAGAAAAACGGAACCCTTATAGGATCACTCGGGCGTCTGTCTGTCCGTCCGTATGTCACAGCCAATTTACTCCGAATTTACTGGACCTAATCAGGTTAAATTTGGTAGGATGGTGTAATCCTATGACCCAAACACAGATGTGCAAAGTAAATAATTTTTTTTTTAAATAATTGTCATTTTCGGGGGACAAATTAGGTAAATTAAAAAAAAAAGGTTTTGCAAACCTTACTATGTGTCATATATCAAAGGAAAGGGCTCGTTTTGAGGATCTCAAATATATTTTTGTTATTAACGACTTTTGTGTTTTTTAACTGTCAAAATTTTCAATGAATATATTTAGGTTTTCACAAAGAATTAGTGGATTCAAAATTCACATTCAGTAAGAGTACTTATTGTAAAACATACCACCATTAAATAAAAACATTTGACTTTGGCACATTGTACGGAACCCTCTCCACGCGAGTTGAACTCGAACTTGGCCGGTTTTTTCTAGTTTATTATGTAATGTATCCATCTTATTTGAACTGCATAAAATTATTATTAAAGGAGATGTTCCAGAAATGTATGGAGCCTGGGCCAGCACTATGTACACTATATGTAAATATCGCTATGTATTACAGTAACCGTTTTTTATTGTTAATTTTCATTAATTTCACTTCGTTTCATAGTACATTCAAATTAACTTGGGCAAGGAGAGGAACACAAAATGAAATTAAACCTGGCGGACCAGATCAGCAGCAAGCGAAAAATGAAAAAAGACATTTTGACAATAACATTTGATTGACGTGTGTCGTAATACCTGCCATAAAAATAAACAATACGAATTTCGAAAATCTTGGGTTTCGGTTTCGATAAAATACTACAGATCCAAACTCAAGGCAAGGAAAGACTCAAAAACGTCACTTCTTAAAACTGTCAAAGCCGTCAAACTACATTTGTCAAACACTACTGTCATGGCTGCCCTAAAAATAGGGTTATTTTATTAAAAAAACCTTCCAAATGATCATTATTGTAGCACTGTACCTTTCTTCAAATTATTTTTTTAGTATTTTTATGAAATTCCCCTATTTTTTTCCTATTTATCTATGTAGTGTACATAGTGGTGGCCCAAAATCAAACATCTCCTTTAAAAAAATAAATATCTTTAGTTATTTTGTTCGGATTAATTTGACACTCGAGGCGGCGACACTTTGAGGAACCTGTCCGAAGCCCGCACCAACGCCGTTGGGGTGGCAGAGTTCATATAAAAAGGGAATCTTCGACACGACGAAGAAGACGACCGTACCGCATTTATTATAACTACAACTTACCCAAAAACAACAAAATCGCAGTTAACCCGGTTTTTTAAATCTCGAAACAAAAACAAAAAAGAACTTAACTGCAACAAGAAATTTAATTCGGTAAATAGGTTAAAATGGCACGTTTCAAAGCTTTGTAAGTACCTCCAACGTCAACGATTTTTATCCTTAACTTAGTTACCAAGAAGAAGTTATAAGAATTTTTTTTGCAAAGGTTTCTTTTTCAAGGAATCGCAAATAGGTCGCACAGTTTGTTTGCTTGCGACTGTTGCGACGCGGTTATGTAGAAGGAATGAAATTGCCCTATTTGAATAAAAAAACGGCCATGCCAACCATTCAATATTGTTCCTTGGATAAAGGATGTGATGTTGGTAAAATATGCTCTTGGACGTGGAGTTGCGGACAACAGTCTGAAACACAATACAAACCTATCCGACGTAGTCAAAATCAGCTCTTATTGATATGGCTTTGGTAAACAATTTAATATCATTGATGTACGATGCACTGAAGAGCTTACGTGGTGAGCTAACGGATTCGTGTCATCGATGGGATTTTCATCTAATCCTGTTTCAAAGTGATTATTTCGGTCGTGATATACGACTGCACTAGGGATCAAATTAGCTCGCGTCCCATTGCCTAATGGAAAGCCGGATTAATAGGATACTAGCTTTTAGAAGTATGAAATTATATCACGATATTAGTATCGGGATGAAAATTATCTATCATCGTAGATAGTTCTAGGTTCTAAGCCGGCCCATGCATGGTCTACGCGGGTGCCAAAGTTCATTAATGTCCGTACAGCTGCTTAAGCGTGAAAAGGTTTTGCATGTATAATGGTAACAGCATGAGTATGTATTGGGATGTACCGTTTGTAATGTATTTAGCAACAACATTGATTTGATTACTCGTTAAATAAGATCACATCCCTTTTTTAGACACGTTAGCTTAGTGGGGTGGTTAACCACAGGTCGCGGGTTTGAATCCCGAGTCACGGTCGTACGCTCGACTACATAATATTTAGGTACATATTTCAAATTTATACCGACCTCGGAAAACCTATAAATGTTGGTACTGGTTAAATGTATGGTTTCATATGTACATAGCAGTTATTTTTAAAATGTCTTTACCAATTAAATTTCTATCCGAGGTGATAATAAATTGTTACGGTGTTAAATTATACAAAGTTTAGGCGCCTAAGTAAGTTCAGTCAGCGTCTTTGAATAGACCTCTAACACTACAGAAGCATCGAGGATCATCGGTCCTTCCTAACTGCCTTCGGAGGCTAACTAGGATTCTAGGACTAAGTTAGACAGTGCTGCTTCTGTTAATGGCATTCGCACCGACTTTATAAATAGGAATCATATAGTTATCATCGGCATCAGTGCAGGACCTTGTCAATACACAACCTTTTTACAGGAGAAGCTAAGTCGAAGGTCCTTTATTCAATTTGATGAATAAATGTATATACAAAATCCTACACTAACGTCGACGATATATAGATTTAGCGGTTATAAAATACTTTGCGGGAAAGTCGACGAGGCGTCATTGGATATAACATGACGCGTGTTTTACCCGAAGGGTAAGGCAGAGGGGTAGCTACAGTACATACACCCCCGCCAGACATGTTCACATGATTGAAGTTATATTGTTATCATCTCCATAGTGTCCTGAAACGTGTAAAATACAGTGCTACAAGGATCTTTTGGCGGTTGAATGACATTGACAGGGCGGCGTTTCTTTGTTGGTAAACATTTGTAAATCTGTATTGAAAATGAAAGGTTCGTTTTGTTATGGTCACGCGTCAAAAGTTCCGTGTACATCTTTGGGCAAATACATGTAAAACTAGAACTCACCCTAGAAACTCAGAGCTGTCGTGCTGATTGTCCCTGGTGAAGAATGGTGGCTTGACCACAGCAAAGAACTCATCCGGATTCACTTTGGTCGAGACCGAGTGCATCATCTTGCCAAACAGAATGGCCATCCTCGCCCAATATGGCACAGCGGTCATCTTGAGCGCAACATGCGTGCTGAACCTGTGAGAAATAATAAGATAGTTAAATTAGACTTTTTGATTTATAGTTAAACTAGCGACCCGCCCCGGCTTCGCACGG
The DNA here is from genome assembly GCA_947578425.1 of Eugnorisma glareosa. Lineage (NCBI taxonomy): Eukaryota > Metazoa > Arthropoda > Insecta > Lepidoptera > Noctuidae > Eugnorisma > Eugnorisma glareosa. The sequence continues at coordinate 29,403,722 of OX387957.1, forward strand.
GTGCAATGTTATACATATAAACCTTCCTCTTGAATCACTCTATCTATTAAAAAAAACCGCATCAAAATCGGTTGCGTAGTTTCAAAGATTTAAGCATACAAAGGGACATAGGGACAGAGAAAGCGACTTTGTTTTATACTATGTAGTGATACTAGCCGTTAAATTACCTTATCCCACGGACCAACGCTCGTGCTTACCTACGCTTAGTTTTAACTAGTACGGGGGTCTCGTAGCTGTTACTGTTTCCGTACTAGTTTACTGTTACCCATACATTTATTTAATGTCAACTGACTAACGATAAAAAAATAACAATCTTAAAATTAACTTTAACCACAAAGTCTATACAATAATGTGCGAGTGCAACACGACAACATCGAAAAAAATGAAATAAATAGAAAAGCAAAAATAAAATCGCGTGTTCAATTAATAAATTAGCATCCGATGCAATGCAAATTCAAATTTCACTCTCCAGGAGTTTAGAATACACAGGCTGTCGCTTGGCATCCTGGTCAAATTCAAGGAGGTATCTATACTAGTGATTCTCGACCCGAATCTATAATAAAAAGGCTAGGTTTTTTTAATGGAAATCGGTAAGCGTAAACCACCCCTTAGTTTCCATACAATCCATAATTATGCTGTGGAATAAACTTTTGCGTTGGTGTGTGTGACGGCGCGTTTATTGGGCTAGGAACAGACGGGCTGCGTTTTAATACGGGTGATTTACCCTTACCTATTTCCGTAAAAAATAAAAACAAAAACAAAAAAAATACCCTTTTTATTATCGATTCGGGTCGAGAATCACTAGCATAGATACCTCCTTGAATTTGACCAGGATGCAAAACGACAGCCTGTATATGAATACAGAGTCAATAAATTCGCTGTAGGTACTATTTCAAGATTTATGAAGGACATCCCAGCTAACCAAATAGAATACCAGTAAGGCTCTTGGTATATCACTACCCAATTTATTAAATGTTATGAAAACTTATCCAGCTTTATTCTGCGCTTAATTGGTTTATCGGGGGAGTGCACTTCGAAATCAATCAAGCAATTAAATCTGCGCGTCGCATTTTAGAGGACACTGTGAGGCTGCAGCACAAAAATGTAACTACCTATCTCTAGGCACAGTTCCACATTGTTTCCCTAGACTGAATTATTTAATTAGAGAAGAATCCAACCATGCCTAGCAATATCTAACCACAACACGAAATGCGCAGAAACAGTATCTGTAATATTATATTATTGTATGAAACGAAATTCTGACTGAATAATGACCGGGGGCTACAGAGAAACCTCTGGCTGAGCTATTTCTAGGAAATTTCACCCGCATTGATCGATGCTGTACCATTGAAAAGCAGATGCAACTCTCTGTACATTTCAGTTGTAAGGAATACTGTGAAATATGCTATGGAAATATGTTATTAACGGCTGTACATTTTAGTTATTACAAGCTCTTTCGCTCGCTTCTGTGATGTGAAATATACTTTACGACCTATTCTCATACCCATCAAATATACATAAAACAAACAAAAAAAACATAAAAATCGGTCGAGCCGTTTCGGAGGATTGCGACCACAAACACCGTGACATGAGATTTTTAAATACATATAAGATGACGAACAGTTTTGACCTAATTAAACGCGCGTAATATGTAATACCCAATTTTATGATCATAAAGGAATAATTCAAAAAAAGAAGCAAGATTTTTTGGATTAAATAAAAATAACGTAGGTGGTTTTAAAACGCCAAAGCCAGAATGTGGAACTTTACGGGATTATATTGTTTCGTTAAAAAAGACAAAGGATGATGTCTGCAAAATTTAGAGAAAAAGTTGGAACGACAGTAGTTCAATTTGGTAAGGTTATCGGATAAAGTAAGTTTTTATTCCTCCGGACTAAAAACTTGCGATCGATCGAAACCGATACAAGACTTTCCGTAAACAGCTACTGCGTTCACGACAAGATTTAACGCAACAGTGAATTCAACAAATATGATGGAAATATTGTGAGTAAATCCTAGTCGGGCGCAAAAGGTACGCGCTCAAAGCCTGAAATTCTATTTCTCACACAAAGCGTTATCGATTCTAGCTAATCTTACTTCGACACAAAGCAGAATTCACAGACTGATGATATATTTCAATATAAGTATATCGAGAAAAGCGGAGGGAACGGGGGAAGCCTTTGCCCATGAGGTGGACAGTTCAGGTTAATAATTGAAATATGTATATTTTCACACGACCCGTAACGACTGTCAAAGATCTATAAATGACTTGGTTTCCGAAGCAGGGAAGCACCACGGACTGACCTCTTTAGGGCATTTGTGCACTACAAGGAATTTCACTGTCCGGCAGTCCGATTTTTTACGGTCCGATGTGACATGAAAAAAAATGGATGATTGGCTTCTGCACTTGTCCGTCTTTACTCGGATCGGCGCGGCGCTGTTTAGGGTAGCTCTCTTTGAAACTACACGCCACGCACGCGTAATTACGCTAGGAAAATTGAGTTTCTTGGAACTTCGGCAGTTGCTTGCTTTATTACACTACGTGCGAAGACGTAGAAGACAAAAAAAAATTGGTATCATCCCCTTAGAAGCTAAAGGTCACTCACTCATCTATCAACGCACAGCCCAAACCGCTGGGTCTACAGATTCCTAATTTAGCAAGTAGGTTCCTTATGAGGTCTAGGGGTGCACTAAGAAAGGATTTTTCAAAATTCATCGCCTAAGGGGGTTAACAGGGCTCCAAAGTTTGTATGGGGAAACAAGATTAGTTAGACTATTTTATTCAAAACTTCACAGGAGTGCTCCTATTGATAAATGAGTTGAAACGGGTTTCAGGTTTTTTTTTAATTCAACCCCTAAGAGGCGGAAATGGGGTGATAAATTCTAAAAATCAATGCACAGCCTAAACCGCTGGGTCTACAGATTCCAAATTCGGCAAGTAGGTTCCTTATGTAGTATAGGGGTGCACTAAGAAAGGATTTTTCAAAATTCACCCTCTAACGGGGACCCAAAGTTTGTTTGGGGAAACAAGATCAGTTACACTATTTTATTCGAAACTTCACAGGAGTACTCCTGTTGATAAATGAGTAGACACGGGTTTCAGGTTTTTTCAGAGTTCATCCCCTAAGAGTGGGAAATGTGGTGACAAAGTCTAAAAATCAATGCACAGCCTAAACCGCTGGGTCTACAGATTCCAAATTTAGCAAGTAGGTTCCTTATGTGGTATAGGGGTGCACTAAGAAAGAATTTTTCAAAATTCACTCCCTAATTGGGTTAAACGGGGCTCCAAAGTTTGTTTGGGGAAACAAGATCAGTTACACTAATTTATTCGAAACTTCGCAGGAGTACTCCTGTTGATAAATGAGTAGAAACGGGTTTCAGGTTTTTTCAGAATTCAACCCATAAGAGAGGGAAATGAAAATCAACTCATAGCCCAAACCACTGGGTCTAGAGATTCTAAATTTAGCACGCGTAGGTTCCTTATGAAGTCTAAGGGTGCACTAAGAAAGGATTTTTCAAAATTTACCCCCTAAGGGGGTGAAACGGGAGTCGAGTTTGTATGGGGAAACAAGATTAGTTAGACTCTTTTATTCGAAACTTCACAGGAGTACTCCTATCGATAAATGAGTACACATTTTATTTCAGGTTTTTCAGAATTCAACCCCTAAAGGGGGAAATGGGGTGACAAAGTCTGAAAAAAAAAGTGAAAAAGTCGGGTGTATTACAAAAACAACGATTTTAAGATTTAATGTGGCGGACTGTCGGCGGGTGTCGATTCCGAGATTATCAGGGGTCATTACGAATTTGGCATTTATTTTGAGATCCAGGAGATGGCGGATTCGACTTCTATACAGGATTATTGTGATAACGATGGTTATTGTGACAGTGATGGTAATTGTGATAATGATGGTGATTGTGATTGTGATGGCGATTGTGATAGTGACTCTTTATTTTGAGATCCAGATGGCGGATTCGACTTCGATACTGGGTAAAGGGAAAAAACGGTTCAGTAAATCACGAGAAACAGCTTGGCCGCTCTTTTATATGCAGCCTCCTATAACACAGGGGTCTTGATAGGCTGGATAGTAGCTTTACTTAATTCATCAACGATCATATCACCCCGCCGGGGGTGATGACAATAGATTTTGCTATTGTGCCTGCTGTCTGTTCGTTGAAGGGTTAATGATGGGTTATTTTGGTGAACGTAGGCATATGATTTAACATGTTAATTATGATTGGAATTGTATTGTATCTCGTGTCACATTGTTTGTTATCGAAGTTCTCCGAAACGCTTTGACCGATTTAACCTGAATTAACATGCAGGATACTATTTATCCCTTTAGTATGTCCCAGTGGGATAGTTACCGCCGCGGGCAACAGCTAGTATTACATAAACCACATTAAATTGAGGTAGGACGAAAGATTTTTGAACTACTGTCGGCTAACTAAAAAAGCGGCCCAGAACGGGGAAAAGTAAAATGTCGGACGGTAAAATTACGTACAGTGCAACCTAGTATATACATTTATGGCGTGCCATATCGGACCGTAAAAAATCGGACAAACGCCCTTAAAGTTTGACTAAGCTTTAAGACCAACCCGTGCGGTAGCTGTTACTTATCGATATTAATCATCATTAACTTCCTGCCCTTCTCCCATTCGACTCGTGCGCAAGTAACAAAGGTAATTTTTATTGCCAATGAGCATCACAATCTGCTTGTTTCAATTGACGCCAGGGATATTATGCGAGATTAATGTTTTCTACAATTGCTCATCTTCATACAATTTCCATTCAAGTTGAACCCTGAATTTAATTTTGATAAAAGTCCTGAATTTAAGGCGCACAAGCAAATTCTATTTCCCTTCATGAATAAAAGAAACACGTTTTACAGTGCTAGAATCAGTTTTTATAGTTTTAAAATCGATACTGATACTCGCATTTCAGGCTATTAAAAATGCATAGCTGCCCATTAGGTTTAGCGCTCCATAGGCGGTATAAAGAACATTCGCTTTTATACAATCGATCAAGAGCATTTTCCGCTGCTAACAATGTATGCCCTGGATGAGAGCTATTTTTTTTTTTTCTCCTACAAATTTTAATATGTACACAGTATAAGATACAAACAATTTGAGGATGGGAGACAGGAGCCCATACTAAGTAAAAACCTGTGCTACGGGTCTCCTGGTCTCCATATCTCGAATACATTATTGAGAGCTAATCTAAGGACATAAGTAACAGTAGCAGGGAACGTTTACGGTTAATGAACAATAAAATTAAAATGAAAATTAAGAAATAAATAATAGGAAATGGTGTTTCGATAAGTTTGTGATTTTGTTCGTGAGTGGGTGTGGTGGGTTTGTGGATGTGATATAAGTACGAGTTATGCTTGTGATGCTTTGGGTGTCTGTGTAGTGCATGTGTTTGTGTTTGTGTTATACTTCTCTGTAACTGTTTAACAATTTCTCCGTATCGTCATAAGTAAGTGATAGGAGCCATTTTGAGACCTTACGCCTGCATTCAATTTTCGTTAGTGGATAAATTGTAAGAAGCTTATTTGCAATATTATACAGACGTGGCCCTTGGAAAAAGAAGAAATATCGGCTGAAAGTTGTCCTAGCCGGCCCAGCTTGGCAGACTTGATGAAAACGTCTTCTTTTTAAGACTGGAGTAAGACTACTATAGTTTAGTGAGGCATGTTGTCGTATTATAGTTGCTAGGACGTATAGTTGTCTAACCGTTAACATTTCAGCTTGTTGATACAGGTCTGTCGTAGGAAAAGGCGTGGTTTGAATAGACTGATTTTTAGGATGAGTCTTTGAGCTCTTTCTACTTCAAGGAGGTGTGTTTTGGCTGCTCCGCCCCATGAAGAGATGCAGTAGGTGAGGACAGACTGACATAGCGCAAGGTACACAGTTCGCATGACTTTAGAGTCTGCTACGTGCCGGAGATTTTTAAACACATAAGTAAGCTTACGGATTCTTTTGGAGACAATACTAATATGTTCTTTGAAGTTTAAGTTCTCATCTATTATTACACCCAGGTACTTAACGGATTTAGATTTATTAATATGTGGACAGTTACAAGTTAAGGCTATTTTTTGAGTTATAGAAGTTAGTCAAAAGAAAAAGGCTGCTAATCCAAATCCAACACTGTTTGATCAGTGGTTTGTTTGTAAAGATGGGCTTAAATACAACTTGGAATAAACTACGAGAACATTACACAACAGTTTCTTGGACTTTTTTTATCCTTTCGTTGTGTTGTAGTGTCATACTGCTGCCGAATTCATTCACTAGTGTCGCGAGATCAAGGGGCTTTTTTTGTCCCTTTTAAGTTAATCTAACTACACTGTTTTAAGCTTTCACGTTTTTAAAACTTAACATAAACTGTCACTTACGGGATATCGAAAATCTCAATATCTTATCGGGTTATCGATAGCTCAAAATGATTAATAATCACGGAAGATGTCCTGTAAGTGAAAGTGTAACGGCCGTTTTCAATAACTTACTAACAGTTGACGGAACGTTCATCAACTGTCAACCGAGAGACAGATAAGTGACGTGGATAAGATATTACTGTCAAATCATTGCTAACTTTGTTAGTAGAAACAGCGATAGCTACTAAAGTAAGGCATATTAACTAACCGTTATACGTAAGTTATAGAAAACGGCCGTAAGTGTATACCTATCTAACTACGATCATACTACTACGTACTTCAATTATGGTTTCACAAAGCTCTAATATTGAATTTCTGTTCAATGGTGGTCGTTAACAATCGCAAGTGAGCAATTAATCGCTACGGCAGAATACAACGGCTTTAAATATGCAAAGTAAACATAAAAGCAGCAACTGAAAAACGTGCAAAAGTAACTGAAAAAGTTTATTTATATTCAAACTTAGAAGGTTCTTGAAGAAAATTTCAAACAATCTTTTTAAACCCATATAAGTTTTAAAAACTTTCAGTAAGTTGCAAAAAACTTGAAAGTACAATATTATTGTGATATTATGCGTACATTTACATGACATACTTTTTTTATTATATTTTCATGTCATGAATTCATTTACAACCAGCGCGAGCCTTATTTACATAAACAGAACACAAGGAAAGAAAAAAACATAAATAGCATAATCCCAATTATTATGTTTTTGGAGCAAGTGTCCGAAGTGATAGCACGAATGAGCGATGTAAACATAACGTAAATCCAGACGATTTTATGTACCGAAAATACAACTTTTCGATAGCAGTTTGGGATGCATTTAACTTCAAGTGGTAGGCCCACAGAGCTTATCAAGTATTTACCTTAAACGTAGATGGACTTTAGTTACCCCGCAAAATACGTGCGCAATGTGATGTAAACAAAAAGTAAAACTATATCGGAAACGAAAATAAAATTGCAACAAAAGAAAATACAGGTAAGTCGGATTTGACGGTAAGCGTACACATAAAAAATATGTTTTCATGAAGCCCTTTAAATTATTAAAACTCTTCGTCGTTACATTTCCGTATCACTGAATAAACACACTAATTCTTGAAGTACCTCAAATAGTCACGGTTACCTACACATCTGAAAAATATGATACTTGGATGATAAAGGAAGGGGATAAAGTACTTACTGTCGAGTGACGAGCAGAGCCTGCATCACGCTGTTCATGTAGCATGTGTTCCCAAGGTTGAGGAGGCCCACCTTCCTCATCGGAGTATGCGTGCTCACGCTGGGCAAGCACACGTTACGAGCGCGCCACGGAGGCAGCTGTAGATAACGACACCCGCGAGAAGCCATGTGGCGCTCCAGGCATAAAATCTAGACAACAACAACAATAATAAAAAAGCTTCACAAAAGTAAAACAGAATAAAGCAGGTGGGACAAAACAATTCAGTGTCAAAAACAAGGTCTAAATTCCGTATTCCATTAACTAATATTTTGTGGAATATCAATAAGGTGGCGAAATATTGGTTTGGGTTTAAAAAAAAGCCCGATCGCATACGTCTTCTCCAGCACCCGTGGCCGGGCGCTGTCGTTTTGCCGCCGAGCGTGTTTTCATTTTGACGGCTACGTCTACGCTTTCGACCGGCCGCGTCTGCAGCCCACAACAAACTAAAGCGCTGAAAGTGTCCACAAACACGAGGCCCACCGACGACCGTGCACGTTAAGGTCCGGGCGATGGAATTTGCTCGTAGGCCTTTTTTCCTTCCTTCACGATTTGCCTAGCTTTTTATGTACTAATTTAAACCAACATCATATCAGAAAAAATGGTTAATATTACTACACGGGGGAAAATTCGCCTAAACGAACATAGTTGCAGTTTTAAAGAATTTTATTGTAGTACAAATGTGGTCTTTTTTTATAATGACCTTATCAAAATTCGTACTACTTTAAATTAACATATGTAACCAAAAACAATGGAAAATATTACTACTGTCTACAACCTAGTCGATCAGTCTTGAAAATGACCTCCTCTTTGACCAGAAAGTATTCAGAAAATAAATCGAATGTCTAACTGAAAAAAATTATTGTCATGTATGAAAATTAAAAAAAAATTGCGAACATAGCTATTTTCTTAAACTTAAGCTTTTTTTGGATGATTTCATACACTTAATTCGATCTAAACAAGGATGTGTGCATTTTTACAGTGATTTTTTTGCAAAGGAGGTTGGTGTTCGATTCCTGGTTAAATCAGCCCTCTGCAAAAGCATATCCATCTGTATAATTACACCAGTGGGTTATGTGGCGGTTACGTATTTTTAATCGTCTCAAATATAGGCGGGCTATAGAAAACCTAACCAATCCGAGGTGTTAACATTTTTGAGGTGGTTATTGCATTTTAGACCGAAAATTGAAAGCAACAAGCATTTCTTTTGATTTGCTTGTCGTCACAACCACCAATATGCTTACTCTTATCAACTGTCAAAACACAATTTTCTCCTACTGTATTGATTGTAATCTTATATCGTTACTTATGTACCATATAGAATTTTGGAAAATGTACTCTTGCTAGTGAAATACGTCTTATTTCAAAATTGCAGTCGCTATTTCACGAAAAATTCGTTTTCGAATTTCGCTGACTTTTTATTGATGCTTGTGACTAGATCATGAAAGATAACTGGTCCCCAGGTGTCGTAGAAGTCTGAATTTACGATGATATAGATCGTTCAAAGGCGAAGCGATGCTGTGGCCATCGATCGGCGCTACAAATAACTTATGATAGTGTAGCACAGTGATTTAATTGGCGCCGCATTCAAGGACACTAAGCGAGTTTATTATGTACACACGACTACACATCAAGCTATATATTTCCAGTATAAGCTGACCTCGCATTGTACGAAAATCCTATACAGTGCCAGATCAGTATAAACTGGATGTATAGCTCAATGTATAGCCGTGTATACAAGCTGTTGCCCGCGACTTCGATCGTGTGGCAATTTTGATGTGTTTTTCCCGAGATAAACCCATGTGCTATTCTAGACTATCTATCTCTGTACCAAATTTCATACAGATCCGTTCAGCCGTTTTGGCATGATTGAGTAACAAACATCCGTCAGGCTTCTGTTGCCCTATTAAAGACATAATATAATGTTTTTTTTTTCAATATATTTAATGTACAGACATTCGGCCTGTTACAATTTTAAGTACTTATAGATAAAGTAGGGGTCGTCGTTTAATCACGTACACACGTGATTAAACGACGACCTTAAAAGGGGAAGGGGTGATCTTAAAAGGGGGGCGGCGACGGTCAGTAAAAAAATCACGATGGGGGGAGAGAATAATGTGACCATGACGTATGTGTTTCTTGTGGGACAAAATAATATAATTTAACGTTTTGACATGTAAAACATTGTTTTTCAATAATAAATTTAAAATCCAAGGAAGCGATTTTTGGCTAAAAAAAACCAGTGCAAGCGAATTTTAAATAAAAAATCCGATCTAAAAATATTTTTATTAAAACCGATTCTGAACTATCTGATCCTTTCCATAACGAAAAATGTATTATAATTTTATTTATTAATTTAAAAATACACGTGATGCTAGGTGGCGGTGTAGCCTAAAACACGACTTATCATCAAGGGGGACGGGGGGCCTATAAAAGTGGCCTACGAACCTCACGTGATTAAGGGATGGCTCCAGAGGTAATAGTTTCTAGCACTTACCACGTCATCATATTTATCCTTGAACATATCTTGAGCTTCGCCTTTTAAAGAATCGACATGGCCGTCTACGGTGGCTGACAGGATATCCACCACGTTTTGCAGCAACTGGCGACTCCATTGGCCGCTGTCATTGGCCAGGTTGGCCAATACACGCCCAACATGGGGAGCAATCTGTTGCAACATTAAATTTAGTAAGCACATAACTTAAACGACTGCAAACCTAAACATAATGCACAAAAACAAACATTACCCTATCAAAAGCTTCGGTAGATTCACGAAGCGACGCTAAAACGTGGAAAATGACATCAGCCACAGACTGTCGAAGTGGCACCGGGTCATTCAGAGCTAAGAAGAGGCGACCTAAGTTGTCAACTGACACTTCTATCAGTATATCAAACCGCTCATTTTCCTGTGTAAAACAAATAAAAAGTTTAAATAAAAACCCTGTGCGCAAACTTAAAACCACAAAAAAAAATGTTTTTGACCTCATCACATACCTCTAAGGCTTTTATAAAAGCCAATACCCAGTCCCCTAACGCTGGAGTGCCGTGCCACTCATACAGCCAGTTATAGAGGCACGATAGAGAAGCCCGCAGGCCCGCGCCGGCTGGACCGTTGTCTCCTTGCTGCACTAACCAGCGTGCAGCAGACAAGTTACCCTCCGTGTCAGAGCTATCCAGCACGACGAGCACCACAGATGTGGCGGGGCAAGCATCCGATTCTATACCGAAAAGACCAATTTACAGATAATACCGAACTTCTGAAATTCTCAAATGTAGCATGTACTGACGCTGTGATGCACGGGCAATGTTGCATTCCTCAGTAGCTTGCTAGACGATTACTGGTGAGAAACGTTACTAATTAAATCAATGAAGTTGAAAATAACAAAATGCTGTAGGTGTATGAAAACAGGAGAGATGCCATTGAAAATTTGAATGTAAAAAAAAAAACACAAATTAAACTCACGGGGGTCCGAGATAAATGTATAAAACTTATCAAGGATCGCGGTGACAATCTCATGGCGGATGCTAGTGTGAACAGTGTTCACAATTCGAAGCAAATACTCTTCTACAGTTTGCAGAAGCGTCCACATCTGTTCTTCATTTCCAGATGCACGAGCTGCAATATTTTACATAACATGAATGATTATTCTCCAAGTAACAGTTTTTTGTGATTGAATTATGATAACACTTACCAAGACATTTCACTATATCCTGAGAGTTTTTCACAAGCTCTTGAGGTGGTGGCATATAGTTAGACTGGTCATTCATTAGTTGGATGTATTGTTCTAGAGCCTGCAGGTCTAACTGATTACGGTTGTCATGAACTAGCTCATGCTTTTTCACCGCCATTTTTGTGCTACGTAAACAAATATAATAAAATTTGTGAGTATGCGTAGAGAATTCATGCAAAAAAATTGGCGTCTCATGATTCAGTTATTAGAAATATGAGTTTTATTCAGACTAAGATGTTTTAAATTCCTGATGCTTAGAACATTAAATTAGATTTATATATAGGCTCAAGTAGTTCAGGTACTAGCAAACCTACCTGTTTTTGAATAAGGGATAAGAGGGACAATTGATTACTAGTTTTTAAAACTCGATTAAAGTTTTTAATTATACAACCGAGTAGTTTTTTTTTAACATGACAAGCCAGGTATGATGCCAGGTGTGATGACAAGGACATTATTGCTATATTATATATTATTATATTTTATTGCTTTATTATTTATTTTTTAAACATCAAAATATATGATCAAGTCTCCCACCCACGGCAGGAATAATTCTTCCCGGGTATTACCTAAAACAATGATAATAAACCCATGAGGAGAGGTGGTCAGGTCATATCTCACCTTCTTTACATGGATGATCTGAAACTCTTTGCTCCCAATAACTTGCAACTGATGAAGCTACTGAAGATACCAGAATCTTTCAGTAGCGCCATCAGGATGGAATTTGGTGTGGACAAATGTGCAGTTATGCATGTGAAGCGAGGGGAGATTATGGAATCCGTGGGAACTCAACTCTCGGATTCCATACACCTTAGATCCCTCTCCTCAACAAAATCCTACAAGTATTTGGGCATGTCGGAAGCATTAGGTATCAATACTGCCGACATGAAAAAATCGTTGAGGGAGCACTTTTTTGGCCGCCTGAATAAGGCGGACACAAGGTACGCGCGTTCAACGCTTGGGTCATGCCGGTTTTGATGTATTCTTTCGGCACACTCAAATGGACTCAGACGGAACTTGATGCCCTGGATAGGAGGGTCCGCGCTGACCTCAAATCGAATGCATCACCCACGGTCGTCGGTGATGAGACTGTATATCCCCCGGAAGTGCGGGGGTCGTGGCTTCTTAAATGCTAAGACCCTGCACAACCGTGGGGTGTGCAGTCTCAGGGAATATTTCCTAGAAGCCCACGTGCGGATGCACCGAGATGTGGCCTCAGTGGACAAGGGCATCACTCCGCTCTCCCTGGCTAACGAGAACTGGCACAAGCGAGTATTAGACACTAATGACCGCAAGGAGGTATGGCAGGGCAAGGAGCTTCACGGACGCTTTTACCGAGTCCTACATGGGCCCGATGTAGACTTCTTAGCGTCCGTATCCTGGCTGCGTTTTGGTGACCTCTTCGGGGAAACCGAAGGTTTTAATGGATATGATGGACGAAGTTAAGCTGACGAATAACTACCGGTACTACATTGTGAAGGATGGCACAGTTGACATGTCGGGCATGCCACCATCCAGGAGAATCGATCCGACACTTTATTTCTGGGTGTTCTCGTCTGGCTAACGGAGAGTACTTGCACAAACACAACCTCGTTGCCAGGATTATCCACCAGCAACTTGCTTTGAAGTACAATCTTGTGAAATAAGAAGCGCCATATAAGTATGCGCCCGACCCAGTTCTCGATAATGGTAATATCACGTTGTATTGGGATCGACCTATCGTCACTGTCAGGACTATTCTTGTAAATAGGCCTGACATTGTGGTGATAGATCGATTGGAGCGTCCTGCAATGATTGTTAATTTTACAGTTCCGCATGACGAGAACCCCCGCTCTGGCTTGGCAGCTGGATCAAGGGCTTGATTCAGAAAGCAGTACTTCTGGACACGGCGCGTATTGTTAGGAGGTTCCTTTCTCAAGAGCCTTGACCACCGGTAGCTCGGACCCGGTTCCCTATGCCGGTGGGCTACTATTTCTTGTATTTTTTAATGTTTGTTTTTACAATTTTTGTTACTAAAAATATTTATAAAATATGTTAATAATATGTAAAGAAAATTAATAATTAAAGGAGATAATAAACCGAAACTAATTAATTTGTATCACCCAAATCATTTATACTTTTCAAAGATGTAGGAAAAGTAATATTACAATTCCTTACCTTACCTTATCAAAAAAACAATAAGTTAATCTTAATTAAATGTTTGACACTATACATATGTATTATGTATAACTTTAATCTGCGATTTGGGGGACGCGCGGGAGCCGTGCCCGTAGCCAGCCACGACAGAGAGCGCGCTGGCGACCAGGACGGGAGCGGGTGCAGCGTCAATGCATTGCATTGTCATATAATACACGACATATTTCCCGATAGGCATTCACGCGTGATAGACGCGTGTCGGTTTTGATTTTGTGAATATTTACAACAACAAAAAACAGTTTCGCCATGAAGCTTAACGAAAAATTGGTCGTAAACATACTTGTTTATACGAGTATAGTAACAAAAACTATTAATTAAATGCAGTTTAAGTAAAATGTAGATTCGTGTTTTCAATCGCTGCCGCTACCAAGTCGGCCGCGCCCGACCCGCTGCTGACACGCGCCTTTGTTTATGTCTTCACACAATGTACAGCGCGTCTAACGCGCGCGACGGACACGACCCGACCCGCACCCGCTTTCTGTGTAATTCACGCTTTATTGTATTTACCCGCCGAAATAACACGTGACATTTCCTATTTGACGAACCGGTAAGGAAAAATACTTCTAGTTTTGTAGTGTAAAAACAGTATCTGTTTAGTTAATGAATTATCTCTAAGGAAACATGTCTCCTTCCCTTCCCCCATCCCTTGCAACTTTCAAGGTCTGGATAAATATTGCAAGACCCCACGGAAAATCATTCATGAAATTATTTGATGGCCAAAAGTTTTTATAATTGAATCATAAGACGGGCAATTTTTTTTGCAAACAATTTTATTAATTAGAACATTGCTCAAACATAACTGTAAAATAAAAAGGGTTATAGAGCCTAATTAACAAATAATATGCTAAATAAACCTTAGTACGTAACTAGGTCAAGCATGGGGATATAAAAACTTAAAATCTAAGCCGATGCAGTGAGAAATAAGCAACATGGAGTAGTCCAGCCAAGAGAACATTATTTTTGAAAGAAATTCCAGAAACCATGATTTTAAACATTGAAATTCTCCAATACGAATTTAAGCACTATAAACCAATAATTATGAATCTTCGAGGTACATACAAATCTTAGTTGATAAATAGTATAACAAACCAAATTTTGAGCTTTTTTAAAAGAAATACTTGAATTTGTTAATATGTAAAATACAATAACGTTATTAGAATGAAACTTTCGTTCATATTCACCCTTGAGATAAAATATTTATAATTAGGCCTTGCTAAAGCCCTAATAATTTAAGCCCTAGTAATTTGTTAATGTTAGCCTTAACACCCAAAAAATATAATCAGCTCATTATGTTCTCACTGCTAGGAAACTCGCCTCCTTTCTCTGCGAGATGGTGTAGCTCATAAAATACCATGTCTTTGAAGTTTTGGTTCTAGTACCGTTTTGAGAGAACTTAAACTGTCCCCCTTTTTAAAAAATTCAAATCACTGTATATTAAATGTTTAAGGCATCAAATAGATCCATTGCAATGTTCATATCAGATCTTAGAACTTTTAAATCAAGCTATCTGAGATTTTTTTCATTATTTTTATATTCATGCAACTACACTGTATATGTAGTATATTTGGCTGAACTACATTGTTGACATTTAACTGTCAGACATACATAAATTCATGCATGTCTGCATCAGTATTCACACATAATTTACGCAATGACATGGTACAGGCTTATATGAAAACCACAAATAGAGTGGAAACACCTGAGAAAAGTATTATGTATCTCTTAACTTGATAGTAGTTTGCAATCAAAATAATTTCAAAAAATAGTTGCTTAATCATTGGTTTCTAAATTGATAATGTTGTAATGATATTTACATTTTGATGCAATGTACAAAATGAAGCAGAAAAGACACATAACCATTTCCCTAAGTGGTAAATTTTGATTTTGTGTTATGTTTTAGTGCAGTAACATATTTAAATTAGTGATAACTAATACACTAAATTAAAAGAGATTTACAAAAAATAACTGGGTAATGTTATCAAATCAAAGTTACTGAAAAAGAATATTTTTTAAATGAATACCTAGTTGAATAATGTTGCACCTAGAATAATAATAAGACTTCAATTTGCCATTGTAGTGATACTAACACCATGTAATATTACAACCGGAGCAAAATAACTCATAAAAATATCTCTTCCAAATTAATCTACATTGCAATTTCAGTGCAAGACAGACAGAACAGTTTTACATAGATTTAAAAAGAAAAATGGCAGTTGTCTTTACAAACATAATGTAATGTAAAGCATTATATTATGTAAGATTGCACAGAAAACTAAACAGGATAATTAAGGTGCCTACCTTTGATGATAAAATTGTTTTTAGATGTCCAAAATTACTGAAATCTGTGTACTATTCTGTATAGGGACTGGCAATTATGGATTAAGGGTAAATTATATTCTTGAAAATGTCAAAAAATGAAAACCCGAAACAGCCTGATTAGACTTGTATCCCTAATAAAACTAGTTTGAAATATTGAAGTCCAACAAAACAATGGATGAATAGTGTGAGAGAAAAAACAGCAAAAAAGAGGATGATAAACTGTTATTAGAGATGTATGGATGAAGAGACATATGCTGCGCCAACAACAAATATAAATTGGGATAAAGGCCAGAGAGTTAACAATAGATTTTTTTAAGGTATCCAAATGTCTTAGCAGATATTTGAACTGATTTGGAATCACTCAAATTAAATTGTCATTGACATGCTAAGAAGAAGATATTAGAATGACAAGTTTAAGAAAGTTGTTATTGAAAATGGACTTGAAAGCAGTTAAATAATTATATTGTATTATACAACTGACCAGTGTCCACAACTCCGCGTCCAGTGAGTATTTTGCTTACGGAGTTAATATACACCAAATAATGACTATAGGGTATAAACAGTATTTTAGAAGAATATTACCTAATATTAACCAGTGACCGCTACTATTGAATGTGAAACAATAATAATGATTAATTTAACCGTTTCTTCTCATATCGAGAAAGCACAAGCTTGGATTACCATGCATGCTCAAGCTGTCATGAGCAAGCAATTTGGTTGATTTTAGTTTTGGTTGCAAAAAACTCACATTGGTACTTGCCCAGGTGTGGGCCCCCCCACCTTATGTATTAGAAGTGTGGCCTTAACCTCTGGACCATCAAGATGATAATTATGAACAAGTACACTGAAACACTGTTCACAGAAACTAGTAAATGAGACATCTGTGAAACATTCTGTTTAAATTGAAATCATTTGTTTTATTTTTATTATTTTTGCTAACTTTACTTTCATATCTGGTCTGTATCAAATAGTGCAAAAAATCGAAGTTTGCAATTCAGAAATGAATGCATCATCATTCTCCTGCCCTTATCCTCATTTATTTGGGGTTGGCGCAGCATATCTATTCACTAATGAATTGATTGTATTTATAACATCAGAAGAAGACATAAACATAAACTTTACATGCTGTGAGGTGTATTCTGTATTAATGTTACAATATTCTGCAATTGACAGTCATGAAGTTGAGCCAATTTTTCATCAGACCTACCTGTAACATAACACTACATAAACATAATAGGTCTCATATATTATAAAATGTATGATGATATTTTTTTGAGCTTTATCGTATTTTATTTAGAGACATAGGCGCCGTTTAAAAAAGGACAATCATTTTCGTGTCCTAATCAAACATGACTGCCACACAAGGCCATAAAATGTTTTTTTTTTTCAATATATAAATAAATAAATAATATGAAACTACTTGTTTTGCTATGTTACAAGCAAATTTACAGCCAGGTCTTAAACCCAACAATACTCCATAGGTATTAGGCAAGTACGTCAGGAAGGTAGCCTAGGTACTACCTATGAAACATAGCTACCTATCTGTTTCGTCTTGGATCAATAGCTCTACAGACTCTACAGTATGAAATCTTAACATAATTGTTAACTCTGCCAGTAAGTATGTATGGTAAAATGGCCAACCGAAACTATTAAACCGATTACTCACAGTTTATAATATATGAATCCTTTACGACAATATTCTTCTCTACGCAACACACCAAATTTCATCAACTTTAGCAATATTCATTGTCCTGTACACCACTATCTTTTGAATCTATGATGAAAAGCCAGTGATTGCATCGTCGCGCCTCAAACAGGAATACAATTACGACCAATATTTTCCGATCGCGAGTGAATAAGGGCACATTTTTTCGTCAACAGTGACCACTGAGTTCCCTGCCTGTAAAACCACAGATATTACTGCTACGTACGATCTATAGCGCATCAAATGAAAAAACGTTAAGTTAAACCAAGAAAAATATTATACAGAATTTAAGATGCACGAATACCGTATCAATGTCTTAAGCGCGGACTGAAATTGGATTTTGTAAAACAAACATTGATTTTATTACAATAGTTCCATGAATCGCACAATACATGAACCAATGTAGAGCAATTTATAATAGAGAATGTAGAGTTGAGAGATATACTTTGATAGATATCCTCTATCTGTTTATGGTTTTAATTGATTAATATTCACACAGAGTCTAAAATGGTGATTACATAACACCAGACAATTCGGTACTAGCTTATATAATCTTGAGATCTAAATTAAAGATGATTGTGAATCTCGTTAAATTAAATAAATTACTAATCTTAAAAATTCCTAGGTTTCTAAGACTTTGTTGGACGTTAGACTCTGTGGTCGGCTCTTCAATCAATTAACGTCATAGACTAAAACCATAAAGCAGAAGTTGTTTAAAATTTATTGACAAGCAAGTCTTCTTCAGAAAAATCTTAGTGAAACAAATAAAATTGAAAAATGTGATAAAAACTATTAATTTGAACCCTGTACAATACAGCGCTGGTCATCAAACGCACTTGTTTATTATTTCGAATATCAAGTACAATGGTTCGCGCCGTAATTTATGCACAAATTTTCTAGGATTTAGCATAATGGATGCATCAACAAAACCAGATGCCGCTATTAATAATGCGATTAATTTCTTTATACAGCTAGATGATATTAATTTTTACAAACCGCCAAAGCATAACACAATTACAAAATATACCAAACTTCCAGATTTCGATTTTGACTCGAAAGGTGAGGCAGTAACTTGTTTTTTTTTCGATGGTTTCCATTACTAACGTTTGGGTAGTGACGCACCTTTTTCTAGTACTTTTGTATAAGACTTACGTATTTCAGCTTGCTAATATCAACCATTGTCTATGTTACCTTTTGGTTTAGGTAATTTCAATGAATTGAACTATATGTAGGTATGCTTTAGGAGGGGAGGATGGTAGGTGATTATTTTCTGTCTGCCACAACTATCTTGAGCTCTTGATTCTAATTCACGAAACACAATACACTGAAGGCTTAATATAATTGCCAGTTTTTTTTTTACATCCTAATAGAAAGTTAATAGACCATGGAACTATTTCTTTATTGCATGCAGTGCTGGTTTATCATATACTATTAACTGAGCAATATTTGGTTATATATTCGTAATCATGTTCTAGGGAACAGCTCTTAACAATTTCGATATAGGGTTTAACGGGGCGAAGAATCAATCTAGCTAGATCTTATATCTGGGAAAATTCGTTTTCCCTATTTTCACCTAGGCAGAACTCGGTTGCCCAGGTAGTTTCTAAAAACAACATTCTTTCTTCTTGGCAAAGCATCTATTGATTTTGTCCAACCTATTAAAACAAATAACTTGTTGTTCGGCAACAGATTTAGTGACCAGCTGTGACCATGCTTCCAAAAAGCTCTAGTTCCCTGAGAAATCTGGATATTTCCTGTGTTGAAACCTATTTGTTATTTTACTTATTTTCTCAGTACGAGTAAAATAACAAGGTACAGTATTCAAGATTAAACAGCGCTTGCCAAGATAGGTGACAATACAATATATTCAGACTTACCTCCAGGCCTGGAAAGGAGGCAGGTGGTGTGGAGGGAGGTAGGAGGATGGCTCACGCACAATGGTCCACTTTAGGGATTAAGTGCGGAAACCAAACCCTTAACATAGATGCCTTGGAAAGCATGTTAAGCCATTTAGCCTGGCTGTTATATGTAGATCTTTGACAGTCAATACAGGTAGTAAGTGGCCTGAAAGTTTGTCAATCAGTCTTACTAGCGGGCTAACGGTCCTAACTCTGTTGTGAAAGTCAGATAGCAGACGCTCCATGTAATTACTACTAATATTCAGCTGCATCCCATTATACTGGATATAATTTGGAAAACGCTAGGCAGATAAAAGCCAGATGATGGCGATGATGACTTATTTTCTCAGTAATTAATCATTTATAATGTTTGATCCCAACAGCATCATGGTCTCAACACAGCTACACATTGAAACCAGCACTCAGACGCATAATTCAATTGGATGATGATAATTTACTGAAAACAAGCAGGTCTTTCAAGAATACAGTCCCTCCACCTAAGATAGTAACTCCAAGTAAAACTCGACCTAAAAGAGTACTGGTCACCATATCAGAAAAAAATGAAAATGATCTGCATCCAAACTTTTGTTAGTATTCATTATTATAATAATTAATTACAATTAGTGAATGACAATATTTAGATTAGCAAAAATATTCATATTCGCTATATATCTACCAACAGTTGTTTAGTTATGACTTAGGTGTTCTATTAGTGTAAGCACTGGAGAGCGGATTATATGAAAATGCACGTTTGTCATTACATTTGCATATGATGCCTAGTTTTTTGAAGATAATGCATATTTTAGCTATAGTCGGCATATTGTACATATTTGAGCATGTTTTCTTAAATTTTATTTGGTTCTAACTGGAAGAATGCAAAAAAGTGCCCAAGGTGATATACCTGCAAAAAAAAACCTAAACTCAAATAGTGGCCTAATAATAATAAAAAAATAAAGGTTCAGGGTTTTCACAAAAAAAAAGTCGAAAATCTAGTAAATTAAATGGAAACATTATTTTATATTGCTTATTTCAATTTAATGTTGCAAATTTTGGCACTATTGTTGCATCGAGCATTCATGGTGCATATTTGCATGCATATTTAAACGATTTTATATTGCATATAATCCGGTCTCTATGTATGTATATGTATTCTCCCCTTCATTATATATGGTGCATAGACTTGGTCTTTGACTAACATCCAGAAGTCCAAACTCAAGGATTACCAAAATGCGGAAAAGGATGAAGCGCAGCATACTGAATTTTAAATTAACTGATCAAATCAGAAACACCACACTGTGCTTCAGAACCCAAATTGCCGACGTAGCTCATAAGGCTGCAAGACTGAAATAGGACTGGGCAGGCCATACCTGCCGGATGTCGTCACAGCTGTGGGCCCGTATATTGCAAAACTGGAGCCCTGAGACAGCTAGACAGGGTAGCGGCAGACCAAGCATGGATGGCTTCCTCACAAATTGGTGAAGAGGCACAACAACGAGAGAAGTAGAAGGAATGCTGCGATGCATTTGTCCAGGAGTGGGACAGTACAGACTAACTATGACCCTTCTTTGACTTTTTTTTTTAGTTGGTGACTTATACTTAGACATGTAATTGTACTGATGTTAACAAACAAATTTCACAAATATTTATGGGGGGGGCTCCCCAAGTCCCCCCCATACATGGAACTGAAACTAAACAAAAATTTTTTTTATCAACCCCTAACGTGCGCTATCTATAGATAGGTGTTTAATAATGACATTGAGGTTCCTTAAACCATTTTTTCTCAAAGTCAATCGTTTGCACTGCTTACGTACGCGGCATACCTCACGTGGTGGCCGGCCTGTGGCGCGGGTGCTCTGCCTACCCGCTGTTCCACAGTATCATACCTAGTAATGAGACACCTGCGTCACGCGTCTATAACAGCTGATAGGTAAAAGGCTCGCGCGATGATTAAAGTGAATCAGTATTTAAAAAAAAATTCTTTGGCAAAGTTGTTTGTTATCATGAGTACAATCACGTGTTTAAGTATCGGTCAATAATTACCCTAGTCTTAGTTATTAGTCACCCTATATGCATGCATTTCATAATCATTTTTTTTTAGCGAGAGATAAAAAGCAAAAGAGTGTGAAGTCAACTAATAAAGCCGTAGAAGTGGATTTCAAGATTAAACAGTCACTGGATAGATCTCCAAATAGTCCTACAGCGAGGTTATCAAATCCTCCAAATAATCCTTCATCGAGGTTAACAAATCCTCCTAAATGTAAGTAGATTTGGAAAATAACATTCCTATAATTTATGTATTATTTCTTATTTTAAGGTACTAGGCACTCTTATTTGCGAATGTTGAATCCCTTAATGTAAAAAACGTCACTGCTAAAATAGAAGAAAAAAGAAAAAAATGTTACATAGCTTTTGCCCGTAGATTCACCTGCATAGATTTAAGACAGCAACAAATAAAACATTTAAATTATCCAATGAGAACAGGCTAAGTACTAGGATAAAATTATCTATGTTTTGGTTGTGTTTCGAAGAATCTTAAGGTTAAAATTGCTTGGAGCGCAAGCAATTTGAAACTTGCCATTTATGATCTTGAACAGTCATTCTGAATAATATTAAATTAGTTTTAGAATTTCAAAAATCAATCCATACGCGGAAATAAATGTTAAGGGGCTAATTCTTAGGGGAGGATTTTATTGTTTACTTGACTTTTTATAAACAAAATCCTGTTGTGGTGATAAGCGGATTGCCCCTTTGTTTGTATGTAAAAACTGTCGCTTATTTATAAAGAACTAGCTATTGCACGCAACTTCGTTCCCTTTGAAATTTTGATGTGTACTTAGGTGTGTGAAAAAAAAAGATAGTCCATGTCCTACCCCAGAATATAATCCATCTCCTTGCTGAATTTCATTACGATCCGAACAGACGTTTAGTCGTGAAAAGGTAACAAATTACAGTGTTACTTTCACAAACAAAATATTACTTCGATAAAACCCACATAACACCACAAACAAGTTTTTTGTTGCTGTCAACGTATTTATTGCTACAAACAAAGATTAGGCTCAATAAAAAGTCCCAAGAAAATCCGACCACTATAAACTTCGTTCCACCTCTTGAGTATTTTTGTCTAAAATGCACTTGGCTATACATTCATTTCACTGTACCATAATAATAGCAAAATTGGAGAACTTTTGGATGCTGTTCAAAACTTGAATACAAAGTCAAATTAACAATTTGGTCTCCACAGCGTTAGACATTTAATCTTAGCATTAGCAATTATTAAGTCATTACACTTTTTGACGTATGTTCTGCTAACAGATTTAATTATTTGTTTTTCTTTTAGTGTCTAAGGAGATCAGAAATGCCAAAACGACGTATAAGAAAGAACCGACTGTGGCTCAGCAAAGTTACCGAGGCATACCTCCTCGCAGTCCTACTCTTCCTGTCGAAAGAAGTAAAAATGAAATAGTAAAGGAAAAAGGTGAGTTTATAATATCAAGCTGGTGTTGCCCTTATTAGGTACATTCACGCAGACTTACGTGTCGTGTTATGAGGCACCCGTACATCTGCCAGGGTTGCGGGACTGTTCGAAAGAGATACCGCGGCCCTGCAACACAAAGGGCAAAGGAAGGAACATGGATGGGTTTTAGTCAGTAAAAGTCTGACACTCCCTCCTGCTCAGCCAAGAGCGGGAGGAGTTGTTTGATGATTTCCCATCCGAAAAAAAAAGCACCCGTACATTCTGACATGATGTGCAATAAAAATAGGACACTACTCTTATTGTGCCTTCATACAAAATATAGTAATCTGGTAAGCAAATTTCGCCATCATCAGCCTACAGAAGACCACTGCTAGACACAGGCCTCCTGAATAGCACGCTACTCAAGTCTCATCCAGTTGCTAGGCTTATCTGGATATACAGGTTGAGTTTTCCAAGTGGGTGTGGATGGCCAAATCCGAAACTATGAGGAATAGCGAATAATGCTCAAAGGACTCTCGAGCCCGATTGTGATGAAAACTAAAACTGTATCAATGGATTTTTGAAAAATCAGTATTTCTGGCCGGGAATCGTGAATGTTGTGAAGATCGACTTTCATTTAAAATAATTATGATAAAACATAAAATTTTACATTTTCCTTAATTACATTTTCCGCATGTCATTACTTCCCAGAATTTGATCCTTATTAGCGACACTATCGAATGATGTAAAAATACAGCGTGTGTTTTTTTTTCAAAACCAGCAGGTTCGATTCCTGGTTACGAATACTGATTTTTTCAAAAATCTTATGATGCAGTTTTAGTTTTCATCAAAATCAGGCTCGAGAGTCCTTTGAGCATTATTCGCTATTCCTCATAGTTTCGGATTTCGTCATACACGCCCACTTTGTAAAATTCATCCCTGTACATATCTAGATCTTTCGACGTGACTACAAGCAGCAGGATTAGTGGTAGTCAACTTTGTGCTCATGTTTGCAATAGGTACTCAATATATTTTTTTGTTTCAAAATAATACGTATACGCACATATTTGCGTATACGTATTATTTTATTATTATTTTGCGTGTTGATTTAATATATTTAATCATTATATTTCTAGAAACACTGCGGAGCTCAAGAAATTTAAATCCCACATCGAAAACTAAGGAAAGCAAAAATATTGTAATACCAACTCCTAAAGAATTATCAAAAATACAGAATGTAGTGAACAATAATATTAATATGAAAACTGCAACATACAGGGGACCTGTGAAAAAATCTAAACCAAACAAATTACCACTTCTGCAGAACAAGCCTCCTCAAGAAACATTTACAGAAGGTATAAATAAAAAAAGACCATTAACCATATATGTTCCACTTAATAATACAACGAAGAAAGACAAGCATGTGTCTTATGAGCCCCTTGCAGAATGTGTCAAACGCACTGCAGACTGTGCCAGAGAAAAGAATGATGTTGTGCATTACAAAGATGCAGCAGTTGCCACTAACCCAGTACCCTCATCGGTTAACCAAGTAACAGACATACAGGATTTCGAAATAAATGCAATTACAACGTGCGAAAGCACTATACAAACAGATTGTATGGGCCTACTGTTTGATAGTCTCGAAATACCAAATGTAACATTAACAAAAGATAAGAGTGAACCCAAAGAGGACCCTACAATTTTTAATACTACAGCATTGCCAAAGCTCGAAGTGCCGCCTGTAAAAATAGTCCCTCAAACTGAAGAAGTGAGTTCTAGTGTTAGAGATATTTGTCAAAGTGCCTCTTACATAATTAGCCAAGCTACTCAACAAAAGTTGAGTGTAACATACACTACTAGACGAAAGTTTAATTTCCAACTACTTGCTAATGGTGATGACGATGGACCTTCTCTGGCGCCTAGTCCGATAGATTACCCTATGAATGTTGTATCAGTCTTCAAGAATGAATTAAAAATAAAGAAAACAAATGAAAATAATTCGTCAGACGATTCATCTAAAAAAAAGAATACACCAAGAGAAGACCACCTAAACCATTTGAATGATCTGAAGAGTCTTGATTGCTCCTACGTCTATAATAAATTAATGAAACCGTCGGATATAATTAGCACAATAAGAGTTAATAACGGCCTATTGCAGAGCGACATTTGTGAACAGTTCCAGCGGGAACTCAACTTCATAGATTCATTCTTTGAATCACTCCAATATTTGGAAACTTTCTCGTTATCTGATAAAGCTCACACTGAAAACAAAGTTGAAAATTTTACCAATAATTCGGTATTATTTGAATCTACATTTGACGCCAAGAATTCGGAATACGAAAATTTCTTGTCGAAGCTTGAAAATGGCGCGAATATTGATGACACTGAAACAATGGCATCCAAGAGTCTTTGTCTGGTAAGTGTTATTCTTTTATTTGTAAATATTTTGCTGCTACTGGGCAACAGTGGAAGTTCTTATGTCGATACCCTTTCATTGACAGTTAGGCGTATTGTAAATCATAACTCAAGTTAATGAGTATCAGATATCAAGTGGTTTTAGCCAGTGTAGCGTAAAAAGAATGGAATTAATAATTTGTTAATGATTTCAGCTTAATTTACTCATTCGCGATGAGCAAAGACGAGCAAAAAATCTCTTATTCGTATTGAAGATGCGAGAAGATGCTCTGAAAGATTTTACCAAATCTCAAATACTTTGGTTAGAAAAGAAGAAAAAGCACGACAACACGGACATATCGACGTTGAAGAAGAAACAACGCGGCGCACTGCTCAAGCTGCAGCACGAGTGTGGGGAGATGCAGCGCATGCGCAAGGCTCTACTCACCCTCTCCGAGAAGCGTAAAGTGGCACTCATGAAAACCATGAAGAACATAGAACTGAAACTGAAAAACAACGTTGATGTAGTAGAACAGATTATTCTTGGCAAGAAAAAGTTGAAAAGAAATACTGGCTTCGACAGGAACGCAGCTCCTCTCAAATGTTTTGATTTATCGAGTAGCGGTTGTGAGGAGAATTCCACTGCTAAGGCGACCTCCGACGCGTCGTTGCTGCAGGCTGAGGATTGCACGGCGCAGTGTGAGGTGGTCGAGTTGCGCGGTGTCACCGGCGTGGAGAAGTGCGTGCAGACGAGTGGCTCGTACTGTACTGCCGACCACGCCACCGACACCGCCGCGGAGAACTTCGTTGTCGTCGACGGCGGATACCTCAACATACTGTTCCACAACCTCACCTGGCCGCAGATCTTCAGCAGTGGCAAACAGTATGAGGTTAACGAAGAAGCTTTGAAAAACATAGTCAATTCCGCAAATAGTCATAATACTAACCTAAGTGGTACTGAAGTCGTTGAGAAACTTATGGATCAGATAAAGAATAAAGACGGTGATACGTCCTCTACCTCTCCATCGACTGCTCGAAGTCTTATCGATGAGTTTGACCAATACTACAAAGATCTGAATGAAGTTGATAAACCGTTCTCCACCATACCAGAGAACCTTGAAAACAAAGGCTCGAGTTCGCAGGCAGAGGACTTCGAGTGCGAGCGGCTTTCTAAAACTTCGTCGGTAATGACAATTACAGCGAGTACTAATAGCATCAATAATAGCTGGTCAAATGAAAGCGAGCTGTGTGTCTGCAAAGCTGCAGCGTCATTCGAGAGTGAAGGGACAATAGATAAGGAGCCACTAACTACTAGTCAAACACCGACCGGCCCGCTGCCGGTGCCCGTCGGCGCGGCTGCTGTCGTTGACGGCCAACCTCCTGAAGTTGCTACTTGGTTACTGCCGAAATCAAGCTCATCCCCTTCTTCAGGTTAGTTTTTATCTCTAACCAACTATTATTGGGATTCTGACGATTAGTCACAAGCTGACAATTATCCAAACGGCTTGCCCATGAACACATGTCGCACGGGTGAACAGGTGGGACCCGTCACTCGCCAGCTAGCAAACCGCAAAATGCCTGATGCTCGTATACCCGTCCTGCCATCAGAGCATCAGGTGTTTTAGATATTGATGTGCCATTCAATCTCTTTTCATTTTTACTCAATAGGCGTATGCGACTGTTTCAGTGACGGGCGGCGTCAGTAGTCAGTGGACTTGCGTCTCCACGTGTTCGACGACTTCGGCCTCGGCGCCTCTGGTCTCGGCGTCGGCCCACGTTGAGGCGGAGGAGCTACGCAGACAACAACTAGCGATAGAAAGAGAGGTAAACTGTTTTATCTTTACTCTTATGCTATCTGAACTATTTTTTATAGGCCGCTAAACTGGTTTGTGTGTTCGTAAATAGAAATCTCTTGAAAAAATGTATTGATTTTATGTCTGTGAATTTCCATTTTTAGTTTTTCATAGTTTTGAGTAGCTCTCGGCCTCTGGGCAGGGTCAATCATGAGCCAATAGCTATGTTTCGCATTCAAATCCCTGCTAACTATGAACCGATGGAGAGGGAATTGAGGAAATTATAAAACTTCCAGCTCGGTAATGTGTGCCCGTGGACAGTAGAGAGCTTACAGTGGAATGGTGCCTGTACAATCTTCAACTATGACAGTTATTGCTTTAATTGGTGCCTACCAGTACGACACTGATTGAATGTTTTAATTTGCTTTTGAGGCTTGTTACTGATCCACTTACATACACTACGCACTTACCACTTTTCCAACATGGTTTGTGATAAGACAAAGCTTATTTCCAGAGAATTCCTATGGCTTTTTGAAGTGACATGTGTTTCAGATATTTTCAATATGCCTTATTGTATTAGTATAAAGGTTTAACTCCTCGAGCAAGTGTTACAGACAGGCATTTTCTTTAGGTTTGTAGGTATAGAATTCAGTTTCTTGTTTTTTTTTTTTGTAAATATTAGTGTATGCTTTTATTGTTATTTGCTGAATTATCACTTGGTCCCAGCCACGGAGGATCTTGATTGCGTTCTGATCACCGACTGTATCATTCAGCATGTGAGAGGGGCTGAACGTTGCTTACTTTTTCTATGAGCAATGGAGGTGGTATTATGAACTTTTGACCCATTTCAGAAGGTTTAGTTGTGACATCAAAGCCAGTGAATCGGTATAGGTAGTAACGAGAGCAGTTCGCCACTAGGTGTTTAATTGAGTTAGCGTACCACTGGTCAATTTCCTTATTCGTCAATTTCACTAATTCACCAGTCTACGCATTAGACAGTTTCGGTAGGTTGACAATTTCGCTACTTAAGCATTTTCCTGATTCTTCAGTTTCGTCCTTCGCTAGTTTTGCTAAGATGTCAGTTTCATGAAATTGCCAGTATTGCGATCCGCTAATTTCGTTATTTGTCAGCTTCGCTAATCGAACAGTTTACCTATTCGTCAATTACGCTAGGTAGACAATTTTGTCAGTTTGCTGTTTTAGTAATCTGTTGTTAGTTTCGTTAATTCGCTAGTTTCCTTGTGTACTAGTTAACTGTTTCGTCGGTAGATAGGTAGGTTAGGTTGTCATCTGCACTAGTTTCCATATTCGTCTATTTCACTGGTTGCCAGGATGTAAAGATGTCTGACGAATAAAAAATTGTCAGATATCTTTATATTTATGAATGCTTTGTGATTGTCGCTCGCTCGTGACATATTTACCTCTCCTGTCAGGCTGGTCAGAGTTAAGCGTGGGATGATCGGGGTGCGGTGTGGTGTGGTACGGGAAAGAACGGCCATTTTGGTGAGACCAAGTAGTAGGTCAATGTCTTGTGACTTGTAAGTACCAAACCACATCATCATACTATACAAGGATATCTATAAATTATGATGTCATAGGTATTTACATTAATACATGACATGACACGACGGAGTAGTAAAACACAATCTAAACTAAATGACGAACAAGGAAACTTACAAACAAGAAAAGTAACGGCTTGGGAACATGACGAAATAGCAAAACTGACAATCTAAACTAATTGACGAACAAGGAAACTTGCGAAAAACATAAGTAACGAAATAGCAATACTGACAATCTAAACTACCTGACGAACAAGGAAACTTGCGAAATAGGAAACCAACATAATAGGGAAATTGACAACTTAGTGAACTGGCAAATGAGGAAATTGGCGAACTCAGAAACTGTCTAATGAGTAAACTGGTGAATTAGTAAAATTGACGAGTAAGAAACTGACCAGTGGTACGCTAACTCATTTAATTTTGTTTGTTGTTGGCTAATTGTTCGTTCATCTGGGGTGTCAGGTCCTATGCCTCCGGGTACTTAGTCCTATATCCGACTGAATTGATTACTTGGTTTAAAAAAATTGTTGATTGTCAACACTGTCAATATAAACTTTTGTTCAGTCTGAACACAAATGTCGCTGTCTAAACAGTGATATTTTAAGAGACAGAACAAAAGTTTATATTTTGTAGTTTTACGAGTAGATGTCTTCACTGAGAGAAACTTGAAACTAGTGATTGTATTTTTTAGGGTTCCGTAGCCGAATGGCAAAAAACGGAACCCTTATAGATTCACCATGTCTGTCTGTCCGTGTACGTCACAGCCACTTTATTCCGAAACTATTAGAACTACATAGTTGAAACTTAGTAGGTAGATGTATTCTGTAAACCGCTTAACGAATTTTAGACAAAATTTAAAAAATAAAATGGACACAATACATGGAACTGAAACAAAATGATATTTTTTTCATCAAACCTGCGTGCGTGTCTATAGATAGGTCTTTAAAAATGACATTGAAGTTCCTAAAACCATTTTTTCTCAAAGTCAATCGTTTGAAAGATAGACACTTCCAAAGTGGAAATCTGTGTCCGTCCGTCCCTCTAATTCCTAAAGAAAGACGAGGAAAATTTTGAAAAAATATAGGATTGTAGAACATAAATAAAACTTTCAAACAAAATTGGTTTGAATAAGATTTGATGTTTTGTTTTTGAGTT
This sequence comes from Eugnorisma glareosa, assembly GCA_947578425.1. NCBI lineage: Eukaryota > Metazoa > Arthropoda > Insecta > Lepidoptera > Noctuidae > Eugnorisma > Eugnorisma glareosa. The sequence goes on from OX387957.1 coordinate 29,433,568, forward strand.
ACGGGACTTTTTCAACAAAATGCACAATACAACATATAATGAGCCTTCAAAATCTTTTTATTATATTGTTTGGTGCTACGGAACCCTGTGTGCGTGTGAGTACGACTGGCACTTGGCCGGTTTTTTTGAGTTTTAGTTTTTAAGCGCACTAAATGATATTAACACGGTATCCGTACCACTTTGGCTACGGTTTTACAATAATAATAATAATCTTTATTTCCAGCTTACAATTCCAATGACAGTATATACATGCTTCAATACAATATTGTTTAAGTTGAGAATTGTAACACATATTTATACACTTCTGACACCCAAGCTAAGATTAAACTTGTGTTATGAGTGTCAGGGCTCTCTAAGTTCACTGTGACAGTAAATACAAGAAAAACTTCGGAGTTAGGTACACGTCAAACGGGAAACAAAGACAAGGTATAAAAAAAATAGAAAATATACTCATTTAAATAAAAGTTAAATAATTAAAAGGCAAACCACAAATATGTGTTTATGTTTTGTGTTGGAATGTGCGTGTGTGTGTGTTTGAGGATATGTGGGATGGAGGAAAGTTTGTGAAAGGGGGAGGGCAATAAGGTTATGTATTGAGAATTCTCTCGACCTCATCAAAACAAAGAGTGATGATCCATTTAGTGACTAGAGCCTTGCAGTCAAATTTATAAATGTTGCACTGTTTGTTGACAAAGTTGTATATACGACCACCAAGTACCTTATAATCACGCTGTGCGAGCGTGGTTCTATGTCTTACGTAGGGACAAACGTTAGCAGTCCTACGCATTGCCGGACGAGCAGGATCCAACCGCAAGCCGGTATGTTTACGCAAAGTACAGTTCAGCACTAAGAGCTGTCTCACGGTCAGGACCTCACATTGCTTGTACAGTTGTGCGGTACTATGCCGGTAGTGTTTGAAACAATATTTTAAGGCACAACTTCATAGCGTTTACAGGAAATCGCAACAGTATTTGGGGAGCGTATATGTATAATGTGTGTAACGGCACTGTGTGTGTGTTTGAAATCTAGCATTTTCTAGCATTTTTAAAACCATGTGTCCTTAAATTTCAGATAAAGGTTTTAGAGCAGCAGCAATGTCGGTTGCTAGTTGTGAGGGAGATTCCGGACAAGCCGCCGCCGCCCTACACACCGCCTACAGAAACACGTACTCCGAAACCATGTTGCATGTTCAGTCCGGACGAAAATTTAAAAGAAAATGTAGAAAAACACATAACCAACCCCGAATGGTCGATCAGTGAATCAAAAGAGCCATATGTTCAGTTTGTACGAGATTATTGTCAGGAATCGCTTGAGAGGCATAAGCAAGAGCTAAGTGATATGCCGTGGGACGCTTGTAACTTGCTACCTCAGAAACCTCAGGTGGATATTCACGAACTGGCAGAGAGAACTTCTGCAGAACTCAAGGATGTTCTAACTTGTTTGACGCCTGCAGCCGCCCTGTCCGGTGGGTTAATAATGTATTTGTTATAATCTAGCAAAAAGAGATTAAAAAGCAGAATCCAGCTTTATAATATTTATATAATAATATGTTGTTCGTCTGCAGTGTCAAGCCGGCGGTCGGACCACATCGACGACATACTGTTCACCGAGTGGTGGCGCTGCGAGCCCGGGTGGACCTCGTTGCACACCGACGAGGCTACCGTCAAGAACCAAATCTTCGAGAGCATATTCCAGAAAATTCTCACCGACACAATAGATGAATACAAGAAAACTGTTCAGTGTGTGAAGTCGTAGGTCGTCGTGAAGACTAAATTTTTGTTGCATAGTGTTTTCAAACGTTTTACGACCAGTAGTATCACGGATAAAAGAAAAACCCCGTGGAACTACCAAGCGATCCAGTAGTACCACGGGAAGTTATTTGTACCCGTGTTACACTCGTGATTAGACTTTTCAACAATCATAATCTCAACACCATAATCTCAACGATTCAAAATCTCAACACTTTAAAATATCAAACGTTTAATTAATCAACAATTCATAATCTCAGCATTCAAAATCTCAACATATTAACTAGGGATTCCCAAAGTGGTCGATTGGGGTCGAATTCGTATTCACCCCATAAAAATTGCAATTGTTATTAACAAATTAAATAAGTAAAAACAATAAAGAGAGCATTAAGTTTTTCGTTAATAACTCAAAACTAATATTTAAGACATTTTGAAAAAAAGATTCATAAAGTAATTTCCAACAAAAAACTTCTGACTCCCGGAACTCTATTATTTATAATTTGAATCCAACGCCGAAATTAGGGCTGTTCCTTGCCATAACGACATGGGCGCACTAAGGACAATTTTTTTTTACTAAATAGTTTTTTTTTTTTTATTTAAACTTACTATACTTCTATTTATTTCAGCTAACAATGGCATCAAATACGTTGTATATTTTTTACACTATTTGTTAAAAAAGAAATTATAAACAAATAGACGTTTAATATTTTTAGTTTTTTTATTTATTCTTATTCTTTAATGCACACACAAAATTTAAAAATAGGAAATACAAAATTACAATCACAATTATATAAAGGCTGTAACAAGACCCTTCACGAAGCCGAAAGGCACTTGTTCTCCCCGTCACTACGATCATTTTTTTGTTCTCTAGTTACGGAGATATTGGGGGTTAAAGTTCCAACTTTTTCACAGGTTTTTTTTAAAAACGTGTTTTTATTGAAAGATTTTTACTTCTAACACCTCGACGACCCCCGTACTATTCAATCCATCCATCAGCACAATGTTTTGAGTGCGTTACATTGAGTCCTACCGTAAAACGTATTTTTTCACCCCAAAAAAAAGTAGTTATTTCCCAGCAATAATTTTTGCGGAAAGTTACTTAGTGTGATGTACATAATGCACGCTTGATTGATGGCTTCGTGAAGGGTTCTGTTACACCCTGTATAGCTTATGTAACAACAATGTATGTAGACATTTTTTCATTCTATTGGTTTTTTTATTGTTTAAATAATTAGTGAAGAAATTGTTTTCTCTTTAAAAAACATAATTAAATATTCTTCGAAGGTTAACAAAACTAACTTTTTTACCATTGCCACTCGGAAAAGGGCATTTTATTCATAGATAACAGTCATTAAAACGCTCTTTTACACACAGAGTGAATAAAAACATTTTGAATTTGGAACAAGCACGAATTATGAACAAAAAATGAATAAAACGTGCCGGACAAGAACATCTGAATTTCGAAAACTGTTCTAATTTTACTATACATTTTTAATGTTTATATTTAACCCTTTGTTCTCTTATTAATTAATATAATAAAATGTGATAAATACTCATCTACTTAGACTTATCCCAACTTTATTGGGGTCGGCTTCCAGACAAATCGGATGCAGCTGAATATCAGTATTTTACATGGAGCGACTGCCTATCTGACCCAGAACACAACCCAGTTAGTACTGGGTGGGCAATACGGTACCCCTTGGTAAGACTTCTTGTCAGACTTTCGGGCCACTGATTACTTGTAACGACTGTCAAAGAAGTACAAATAACAGCAGACTCAATCGCTTTACGTACTTTCCGAGGCACGGAGGAAACTCGGTATGTAATGAATTAGTGGTCACCCATCCACAGACCGACCTTGGTATGACCGGCTTAACCTTGAAGATCGACCCGAGTGGTTGTTAGTATTAACCCACGAGAAATATAAATACTATACTTCTATTTATTTTCTCGCAGTCAATGGTAAAAAGTAAACAACTCATGAATGTAAATCATCTCGGTTATTGTGTACAACTTAGACCCTCGAATTAAATTCCCTTTTTTTTTACTTGTTGATTCTACTACAAACAATTTATTATAAAAAAAATCTATCCATTTATATTTTTTCTTAGAGTTAAAAAAAAGACAAAAACAGCCATATGAGTATATCAAAATAAAAAAAAGTATAAAAAAATGTTAGTCATTTGATATAGGTACTTACATTATTAAGGCTGTTTTTGTAATATTTTTAACGAATAGTTTTTTTTAAATAATTATTTTACCAAGACGATAGAAACACGAAGAGATTAAGCAGAAGTTCAACCAAGGCTATCAGAGTTTCTGGTTGCAATACAACATTTAAACAGTATCCTTCATTGTGGAACATTGCTGAAACATATCTTATCGCTTTTCCATCATCACACCTACTCGAAAAAGGCTGCAATGTGGTTACAAACATTTTGAAAACACAAAGACCGTTGGAAAACCTATTAACGTGGACATTTAAGGCTGCAATTCACCAATATTGAACTGGATTTAGCTAGATTGGTAGTAGAACACAGTTTTTATTTTTTATCTTTACTTTGCGATTTAAGGTTTTTTTTTTTCGTAGAATAATTAAGTTCCTACTTATGTACTTTTACGTAATTTGTATTAATAATTATTAATTACCTTGATATTTACTAATTTTTATGGCTATTTATTTTGTTAAATTTTGGTGAGAATATTATGTCAAGTTTACTCACTTAGCCAACCGCAAAGTTTTTAGAGTAGAGATAGGATTTGTAAAGTAAGTTAATTTAGGAAAAGAGGTCTCCTGCCTAAAATAGTTTTGAATCCTCAATCCCAGTATTAACTTTTAATAAAAATTAATCCTTTTTTTCTTTTCTTTTAGGAGGTCAATTCGATTGATATTTTTTATGTATGTACACCGATTACGCTGAGATTTATGATCCGATTTACGTGATTCTTCTTTAGTTTGATGCGGAATAGTTGCCATTTGGTGGTCCCATTTAAATTTGGTGAAGTTCTGATGCTGATCTTCGGATACAATGAAACTTCAAAAATAGACGGCAAATCGGCCGTGATTGCTGCTATCGCTTGGATGTTACAACGGGACAACGGGGTGAATCAGACCGCAGGGGTGAATAGAGACAAAACTTTGAAATAGATTTTAACATTGATATAATATAATATGTGTCTTGTATGTCTTTAAATAATTAAGTATTACTAAGTAAATAAAATAGAGTACTTTTTGCTAACATATCATATCAATTCAACGTTAAGATCCTTTTCAAAGTTTTATCTCTATTCACCCCTGCGGTCCTATTCACCCCTTTGTACCAGTAACATCACGGCTGTTTGCTCTGAGGGGTACGCAGATGTGTACTATAAACCCAGATTTCGACGGTTTAGGTATGTTATGTTCCATTTATTGGGGATAAGCCTATTACATGTATTGTTAACAATGTAAAATAAATGCATAGCAAATATTTGTATAGGATATTACAACTAAAAATGGAAAAATAAAAAAGCTTTTTTGCAAGAAGATAATACCGACTTCGAAAACTCAAAAAAATAAAAAATAACTTAAGCTTCAGAAGTCGGTGAATTTTGTTTTTTTTTGCACCGACTTCTGAAGCCAGTTATTTTTTACTTTTTTGTGTTTTTGAAGTCGGTATTTTTTTTTAAGTAATTTTTATTTTCAAACAGGTGTACTTAGTTTAATTTTATTTCGAAACTGTTTACTTATTACCCTGTGTGTGCACCTTAGTTTGCACAGAGCACGCCGACAGGGTAATAATTAGATTGGATGAAATCGCCGTCGAGGACTCGAGGTAGACCGCGGCGAAGGTGGTGTGACGATCTGATCTCGTTTGCGGGGCGAACATGGGCAGATATCGCACAGGACAGAGAGGTTTAGAAGGAGAAAGGGGATGCCTTGCAGTGGGACATTCAAACAGGCTAACAAAAATATAAAAATGTTTATTACATGTTATTATGTTGAGATTATGAATTGTTGATTAATTAAACGTTTAATATTTTTAAGGGTTGAGATTTTGAATCGTTGAGACTATGGTGTTAAGTTAATGATTGTTGATCATAATTACCAGTCCAGAGTGTAACACGGGTAAAAAAAATACTTCCCGTGGTACTACTGGATCGCTTGGTAGTTCTACGTGTTTTTTTTTACCAGTGGTACTACTGGTAAAAAAAAAAATATAATAGTATAGTAATAATTGTAATAGTAATACTAGCAGTACCACGGGCAACAAACGTTCAAAAGCCCGGGTGCCAACACATTAAATAGCTTACAGACTGGATCGGATCAAGGGATTTGAATGGTTACTGTTATATCAGTTAGCCAATCACAGCAATTATGCTAAGATCATTAATTTATGTCTAGATAGTGTCGCACTGCAATAAAACTAAAACAAACTTAGCCAATTTGATTATGCTGCGGTGCGTGACAGCCACGTTTTACACTCGCGAAAGTCACTCAGAATATTTATTTGTGAAACATAGGTACCTATTTACATAAAGGTCTTGGGTTAATTATAATGGGCGCTATGTTTTGCCGTGAAGGCGTGCAAATAATATAGAAAATAAAAGTAAAACAAAAAAAAAACTAACAGAAAAAGCAAAATAAACAAAATTAAACACTAACAAAAAAAATATAATAAATTTTACATAAAAAGAGAAACAGACTTCTTCAAAATATTTAAAAAATATCATTCTAATTTACTAGTTTGCGTGCTTAATTATACCAGTTGCTGAATAACTCCCATTACGATAGGAAGAAATTTACTCTGCAAAAAGATATCAATAAAGCGCGGTCATTTTCATACAGTTAAAACCTTCTCGTTTCCCTCTCTTTCAATTTTGATGATAACATATTTAAACAGGCGAAATGAATGATTGTAACGTTTTCTTTTTAAACCCTTTAAATAGTCGAGTGCAATTAGACAAAATTACTCAAAAGGTTGAACGAAGTTCATGTTGAGTGGATTTTCATGGGACTTTTCTTATAGAGTCCAGTCACTTAAGCAAAAAAAAAGAGGTCAACCTCGCTGTGAACTCGTATACGCCTTCATTTTGGTGTTCTAAAAGTTGTCTCGAAAATCTCGTGTCTGCGTCATAAGTTTTTCAACAACACACAAAAATCAGTTTTTCGCGATTATCTAGGTTTATTATCAAAATTGTAGAGCCTACAATTTGAAACAATTTCGTTTTGAAAATTTTTCAGATAGAGATAGAGAACAGAGAGCCCGCAGCTCTCAGCCAGTCAATGTAATTCATAATTCATTTATTTATTGTTTGTCACAGGTGAAAAGACAGATCTTACAATAAGCGTTTTGTTTCACTGTAACATAAACACGGGGTTGTCAATATTTATAAGTATGTCAATATTATTGTAAGCAGTGATAGCCTAGTGGTGTGACCGTCGGACTACCAAGTCTTAGGTCTTAAAACAAACCCAAGAGAGGCACCTCTGATTTTTCGGATTCATATGCTTATTGTACGTATAATTATATTGCTTCGGTGAAGCAAAACATCGTGAGGAAACACTATAGTTCGCATTCACAACACCGTCTTTAGTTAATATCTTTTGCATTTTTTTCTTTTGTGTATCACTCACTGTTACCTATTAGATTATTTTTATTTGCGAACCTGTAGCCTATAACTTATGATCTGTTATTAAGTATATTATTACGTTTAAACTGTGAATTTAGCTGTAGATGATTTTTAACATAATATTTACACGGAGGTTCAACTTATTGCTTTCCCTTCGGACGCTAGCGTGCGCGGGTAATGAAAGGTCAACCGTGAATCTCAATAAATAATACCTTGTATAAAGTTATTAATCATTGAAATATAATTAACAATAATTAATATGTATTATTTATTAGTTAATACAGTATATTTAATAACATTTTGCATAATTATATCTACAATATTTTTCTTTCACGCTTTCTTAGCTTTGACAGTCTATCTAGACATAAAAATGATCTTGGCAGTAATACGTTTGATAATCTTTGACAGTCTATCTAGACATAAAAATGATCTTGGCAGTAATACGTTTGATTATCTGTTTTTTTTACTGCTTTTCAGCAACTGTGTGTTGGTCTCGTAAATAGCAAATCATGAATCAATATGTGCTATAGTTACACATAATAAGTTCCACTCATGGTTGGGGAGCCCAGAGGGTTTTTCAGCAAGCATATTCAGCATGAAAACTTGAAGTAGGTAAGGCGTTATGACAGAACGCAAAAATTGTAGTGTGCGGCCCTGCCCGAAGGCCTCCTATATGAGAAAAGAGACGTGTAAAAGTGTTTTTAAAAACCTATTTGCAAAATAAGCATCATTTATCATTTATGAACATTTTCATAGTTAATTCATTTTCATAGCAAATTGCGTACTCTCATCACGTCCTACCTACTGAGGTGTCTGAAAACCCTGTTAGTTTTAACAACATAATTTTATGTAAATATTTACGCTTAGCGCAAATTACTCTAGAAATGTTAATTACCTATTTGGGTACGTTTTATGTATAGTAGTCGTCTATTTATTGAAATGGTATAAAAACTTTACTAGACAAAGGGTAATAAACGTAAAAAATGTCTTGTTTTATAATTCATTATTTTATAAAAATTCATCAACATTTTTTGATTTATACCTGCTTCGTACGTACTCGTGCTAAGTTCTTTGTCAAGCTATTCAATTTTACAAGTTCTTCTATTTAGATTCCAGCCGTCGAGCATGCTATAGTAGACTGCTCTAATATTACAAGAAAATGTAGATTAAGGTTAAAATAAAAGTGAAATATTTCCAACAATAGTATTCCGTACGCGGTTAAGCTTAAAAAATGTACTTTTGTTGTTTATCTGAAAAGGATATTATTTCAATATAACTTTTACAAACTAGCCATTTTTGTTTTAAAAAACCCACTGACAAACATGTTCACATAGGTACCTTACTAATAGTGCTTTGGAAAATAAATGACACAATAACAAAATATTAAATTATTTTATTTAGCAATAGTAATGACGAAATATCACATAGTCCTTACAATTGACGATGACTAATGAAACTATACATACACATTACACATTTAAATACAAAGCTTAGGTGTATAATATAGGTTAATACCTAACACCATAAATACTTTTTCAGACAGTACAAAAATAAAGGTCATAATGAACATTTAATAACTTTTACAACATTCAACTATAAAATTACGAACATAGGTTACATATTCAAACAATTTTTTTATTCTTGTGTTAAACCGCATGAAATATATTCACACGTACAACAACCACACCACATCGCAGCTACAAAAAGTGGTCAAGCAGTGTCACTGCAGCTTATTGCAGTTGCGTTGTGGTAACTACAAAATGTCGATGTAGTTACTATAGTTGTGGTGCATTCTGAAAATGTACATCGACGCAAATAGCAATCGCTTATTAATATTGATAGTTTGTCTATGAAAAAAAATATTTGACAGCTGTTTTAAAACTAGCACTATGAGTAGCTCTGAAAACTGGTTTATGTACACAATACAGCAAAATAAGCAACTAAAATAATTACGCCTACTGAATCTAGAATACAATATTTTAACAATCGAATTTGATAAGTTACTGGTTTTCTAATAGTATTCAGTGATTTGCCGGTAGGTGGGTTACCAGTTTATGTTTAATTGAGGAAAGAAGAACGAGCAAAAATGAATGAACTGTGTAATGTTTTTAAGCATAATTTTAATTGAAGTTTATCATTAAAACCTTAAAACCAATTTGACGTTGTTATTCTGAAGCTTATTTTATGCTTGCGCATTTTACGGACGAAAATAAATAAAATTTAATACCTACCCTTGTTTTAGTAAGGTAACATTATTTTTAAGTTATTGAATACCTTTAAAACTCCAAGTAAAAATGAAATATTACTTAATACACGACTAGTGACAGTCAGAATTTTTGTATCAACTTCAATAAATTACGACAATAACTACTTCTATGAAACTAGATTACTTAATTGTTTGAGAATCTTTAAGAAACTCGTTAAAAATTAAATACTAAGGCGTAGGACATTTTATGGCTTAATATTAGGGCATACAAGTTAGGAGTACCACAAGGTACACCAGAGGTCATAAATATGCAACTTCATACACATAGAATTCATAGAACTTCGATATTCATCCAGAAGTGGATTTCTTCAACTGGCTGTCTGAAAATAGTTGTAACTGAAAAATCTTAGTAGATAAGTTATTTCGAGACACAATTGAATTTGAATAAAAATACATGTGATTTGCATTCATATCAACGTAAGACAATAGACCGTCAAGCGTCAACGGTACTGAAAGCTCCTGATCCTCGTTGCTTTTTACTGCCATGAAGTTTTTGCCTAAGTTTAACACTTCACTGCAAAAGTCTCTTACCACTAACACTGGCACGAATACTTGTAAACGTCCCCTAAATCGACACAGTCAACATACTATACAACGATGAATCAATCATCGGCTTTCAGAAATGATTCCAGTGGGTTTGGACCTTTTCGTCTAGGATTGGACGGCACTTTGGTCGCTTCAGCTGGAAATAAAAAGATTTTCGTCTATTATTTTGAAGTCAATGTAAGTAGGTGATAAAATAGTTCGAGAGTAACGAGTCAAATGTTTCCTATTTGCAAATACTTAGATATTGATAAGTGTGTGTGTGTTAAGTGAGGCAAAAACCCATAAATGGACTCCGAGAAGACATACTTTCAAAGGTCATTAGTGGACTCCGAGAAGGTTGTTATGAGGGCTATCATTTTTGAGCTCACCAAATGGCGCCACTGTCGAGTAAAGTCATGTCAATAATTTTTGTTTTATTCTTTATAGTGCCAATAACTTCATAAAAAGTTTATTTTATTACTTATAACAACAAAGTGTCAGTTTCAGATACATATTTACAATATTCTCCCTAAAATAAGCAAGCATGAAACTTTTAAAAATCATTCTACTTCCAAGTAGGTACTAACAAAACAGATCCCAAGTTGCCTCTTAAAATCTTTAAGTCATAATTAATCAGGAATGGCTCTATCTAAACCACAATCGTGAATATACACGCGCTACACTAGCGCCTCTAGCGGCAAATTCATAAGCGATAGCCCCCTTAAGGAAAAGAGTTCTTACTTGTTTGAGTCTGTGACCCTTGTGTGACTTCCAAGCACGCCATCCACTCTGTAATACTGATCTTGGTGTCATGGTTGACATCGCAGTACCTCGGCAGCTTCCGACCGCACCGCCGGAGGGGTTCCACGTTCGATATCAGCTGATGGAACGCCTTCCACTCGCGCCGCTCTAACGCTTTGTTCTTGTCCTTGTCTAACATCACGTACGTCCAAGTAGCTGCTTGCTCCTCTTTCGATGCTCCCCATTTTACCATATCTCTGAATTAAAACAAGGATATAAATTAATACAACATTCAAAGGAGTTCATTAACCGTTTGACCGCCAGGCCATGCGAATAACCCGGAGTGGATTGAGCTGACCGCCAAATCTAAAACTTACGTCACTTTATGTTCGACCTTGTACTGAATTTAATATCCATTTAGGTTTTGGTTTTACTGCTGTAAGTTGTTAATGACTTTTTAATCAACTGAGACGAATCCCACATCTATTAATTGTGTACGTACCCTGGTCCAGTCCCGTTGATAGAAGTAGTCATCTTGGATACGAAGAAGCTCATCAAATCACGCAAGAAATTGCTCTTCATTGGTTCCGGACAGCCTAGAATTAATAATCAATGTCCATGGATAATTTTGCTTAATAAGTCCGTCAGAATTTTCCAAAAAAGCCAAAATCGGTTTCATCACTTTGCGAAATAGGTAATCTTGGAAATGCTCGAGTATAAATGGCAGGGAGAACCAACCTCCGTATTTCGACTTGGTACCGCGTTGTGCCAAATCCAGTCCTTATCTAAACAGCAAATTCAAATGAAATAAAGTATTAAGGCTGCGCAAGCCGATTATTCTTCCATACAAACTTCATCGTTTGGTGTTATACACCAAAAACATTGGACAAGCATTATATTTATTATTTATTTATTTAAACTGCATGTACAAGAGTGGTACTTACGCGGACTTAATGCCACAAGGCATTCTCTATCAGTCCACCTGTGGGTCAAATAGCGCAGCCTTGGGAAAGAGTACAAAAAAAAGAAACCATTTTGTTAACATAACTTGATATAAATTAATAGGAAATCGATTTGTCTCGTCATTATTTCGCGTTATAAATAGCTATAGCTACGAGGATATTCAGAAAGTAAAAAAAAAATGGTTTCGAACTTATGAACCTGGAAGGGGCGTAAATAAATTGCATTAGGCGTTTATTAACTTCAAAGTAGTCATAGTTTATTTATCAATAAGTTCAAATAACTTTGTTTTGCATAGATATACCTATTTACTATTTTTGTTGTTGTAATGACCGTTTTTCCGAACAACTGCTAAGTGTTTTCGGCAAAAAATATATTTGCATACCAATTTCTCATACGGCTTAGTGAAATAGCAAGCATTTTTGGGGGAGTTGGAATGAGCGGCATGCTCACTCTTAATATGAAAGCATTATCTGTTCCTAACTAAGTACAATCAACAATGAAATCTAACTCGCCTGATATAACCGTACCTCTCATCGGACTGGCATGTTGCGGGGCGGCGTCGCAGTCAGGTCTCCGGTCCTTGACCGAGGACCCTGGGATGGGCTTGCCAGTGTCCTGGTGGACGCACCAGCAGTAGCCAGTCGATCTGTAGCACTGTGCTCGAGCGTACCTGCCATCGCCCGTACACTCTGGCACGTAAAGGGCAGCACCCCCCGCTTTCTAATCATAAAGCATTTTTCAATAACACAAAAAATGTTTATTGTTAAATAAGTAGATAGTTGTACTTTGGTACAACTATCTACTTACTTGAAGTACTTAAATTACGACAATTAGCTTCTTTTGTCTGCAACAATTTGCGCGCGCTAGTGCCATTATCTACTTCTTTTTACTTAAAATATCATTGGTTGTGTTATACTTTCTTACACAGACTCCAAAATAATTTAAGTCATTAACATTATGTTGATGCTGTGAATAGGTATTTACAAAGAGAAAGTGATAGTACCTTGGACGCTAGGTAGGCAAATCCATAAGTTTTTGAAAGTATGTAATACACACCGCGGTGTATTCTTACCTTAGCTACTGTAATCAATAACTTGGCTATATTTAGTGTTATTACCATCGGGGTTAAGCACATTATGGTCTGGATTCAGTTGATTGTTGCACTTTGGTGCAATAGCGCACAATAATAGCCTGTCGGTCATAATTATTGCAAGCCAAATATAAGTATGTTGTAGGTAATTTAACTTCGCAAATTGAATACCTATTGAATTATGTGATAATTACAGATTGAATTAATGACTTCGAGCTAGATAGATTGAATCTACCCATCGTTCATGTCAAAATATGGGAAACATTGCAATCATTTTACGATATTTTATGTTATTGCAGTTGGTTGTGCTGATTCTCGCATTTTTATAGCAATTTATTTTTGGCTTTATTCCTACGTATGTAAGTCCAACATAAATCACCAACGCTAGGTACCAATTATAGAATTAAATGTATAGTAAATAAAGCTATTTTGATCTTATTGAATGTTAAGAAAACAAAACAGATGACGACTATTCAATTAAAACTCACTACGTACCCACTTGAAGGAATACAAAAAGAATGTAAAGGTTCCATTGAACCAAAGTTCAATGCTGCAGATATACCTAAGCCATCAAAGTTACAATCTTCGCCATCAGCGCCACTTTTGATAGCTCATATTTCGGGGTGTGACTCTAGAGGATTTTGTCTCATACAAAACAGAATTGATTAATACAGGTTTTATGAGTGGACTTTGGAAATAAACTTAAAAATGACGGAAATGAGGCAGGCCAGACGCCCTGCAACTAAATCTTCCAACCCCTTAGTGAGAATGTCCGTGCAAATCGTAGGTATTGAAAAAACAAGATGACAGAGTTAGAATAGACTAGAATATTCTTTACTATGTACTTTCTTTATTTATGAGAGGTATGGAAGAAGAAGACATGCTGCGCCGACCCCAAATAAGTTAATAAGGTAATTTGCCCGCGAAACAGCTGCCGTAACATCTGGTGGTCGACACACAAGACCGACATCTGGCACCACTTCCATCAACCCGCGGGTCCTCTAGCACCTAGGGTCAACTCCTCGGCTCCTGCGTCATCTACAGCTATGCGTAAAGCCAGGACAGTACTTGACGCGCCTACCTCCTTAGAACAGGGAATTTATGATGGGCTTTTTGTACTCACGACCTAAGACTATTAAATTATAATTGAAATTTATAATTGAAGGTGTTTATGAGTTTGTTTTACTTCAATTTTAGTCATCCTAACTCAGACGCTTCATTGGCATGCTGCGCCGACCCCAAATAAGTTGGGATAAGGGCAGGAAAATGATAATGATGATGTACACCATACAAGTAACATAATTATGTGAGGAGTTAGTCCCGATTATGGGACCGCGCCGATAGAACCTTGGAAAACTAGGTAAGTATAATGTAGATTATCAAACCTGCTCATCCAAAACCGCCTGCCTATCCGTGAGGCAGTCGTTGGCTTCGTCTTCTCTCCTGGATTCAGACTCGGAACCATCTGGCGCGAAGGAGTTTCTCACTATTCCGGGTAAAACTGCGTAAAAAATAAAAACAACTACTCTAACTACCTGCATACAAAAAAAAATAAGCAAATAGTGGAAAACACTCCACTAAAATATTTTAAAAAAAAACGGGGATTTCGTAGTACTTTTTTGTACTTCAAGTAATCGGTAGCGCAATGCCAATATTTGAAACCACTATACATCGCATGATGTCTACTTTTTTACCCGACTGCGGCGAAGCCCAAAAAGAGGGAGAACCTACCTATGTTCAACAAATAAAAATATTTGTATTTGAGGGTATATGTTTTATCTGTATGACAATTATAATCTAATTAATTTTTTTTTTAATCTTATTATTGTCTGTATAATTAGGTCTGTTTCTATTTTCCTTCGTAACTCCTATACTTAGCGTTCTAAATTTTGTGGCGAGTATTCCCGTTAACTTCGCCGTAGTCGGGTAAGCAAGTTAAATCATCCGCGAATTTTTCCACGTTACTAAACTAAAAAGCTGGAAATAAAAAAAGTAAGTAGTTGAAAAGCATAAAACAAGCACAATAGTTGAGAGCAGGCGATTTTATATTCAAATGTTGACATTTGAATCCCCCTGACCCCGCCTGCTTGACACTTTTGTTTAATTTAAAATGTGCTTGTTTTATGCTCAGGTTTTTTAGTTTTTTCAACTAGGCTTTTTGAAATTTTCAGTTAGCCAACTTAAAAAAAAAAACGATTTAGCGATAGCAGTCTATTTTAGTACAGTCAAATCGATACAAAAAATATTACTTATTAAACTTTCCGGGTGGTTTCCGCAACATAGAGTAGTTATATGGGGTTCTTTAATGTCCAAGGGGTGCAATTTAGTTATAAAATATTTTGTTTGAATTTTGACTACCTTCCCATCGGGCAGTATTATTGGATTTTTCCATTAGAAATTTCTCACCCCGGATCCTGGAGTTTGGATCTGAGGCCGTTTGATGGCAATAGGCTCGCTCCCTATTACATATTAAACAATGGATGAATCCCAATATGATTCACATAATGAGATGTGTTGGCAATCCCTATCGTACAAGGCTATGGCCAAGGTTAGGCCAAAGAAAACAGGGCCGCTCAAAAGCTCGTTGGGTTGACGATATTGGGGTCAAACTCGTTGGAAACACCTGGATGAGGAAGTAAAACAAGACATAACGACACAGTATCACAATCGCATTGACAAGTATATACCTAAATATATTCCTATTATTCTAATCGCAGTACCAAGACATAGGTACTGCGATTAGAATAATAGGAATATATTTAGGTGTAAACTTGTCAATGCATGTATGGTGTTAAGGTGTAATAATGTATGGTGGTTTATGTTGAGATTGTGCTACCGATTACTTGGAAGAATAAAAAAGTGGTCATAGCGCGAAAGTAGGCGTAGGTGCTACGAAATTTAAAAAACCTATATCTACAAGTATGAGGCGGAAGATCGCCATTTAAGTAATATTCTAGGTAGCTACTTAAATTCACACGGGTGATTCTGCAAGTATTTAATAAATAATTATTTTGTGGTCCCGATGGAGTAGGTAAGTACCTACCATTTACAATCTTCAAGGAGTAGGTGTAGTCGGATCGTAATTGACGATTTGAAGAGACTACCTTTTAATAAAAGATGCGTGCCTTTTTGCTTCTCAGTTGCGTCGACGCTTACCGAATACAGTAGAGTGTAGCCAAAAGCATAAAACAGTACCTACTTCCATAATTATTTTTTACCTCAGACGTAAACCACTCTCGTCACTGTGATGCCAAATCAGAGGTAAAATAGCGGTCTATTCGGTACTTGCCGACTTTTGCCCTTTCTTCAATCTTTTTCCTTTTCATATTATATTTAGTTATTATTTTGGCGACTTTCTCTGCAGAGCATATTTTTGTATGTATTTTGCCGCTACGCAGGTACAGTATCTACAGAGAGTCGGGAAAACGATAGTCAAAATGAAAGAAAAAATATTGAACAGTTACCTGAACTAGGATCTGGTGGTGGCTCCTCCTCGTTGTAATCAGGCTCAGCTTCTGGTCCGCTGTCATCGTCTGCATTCAACGACATGAAGAAACGGAGAGAGACTATATATTATTATTATGTTTGCACACACATTTGCATAGGGCGTAGTGAGATTATAAAGTATTACGGAGAAATTAAGCCTTTTCGAGGCTTTGTGTTATGCATGCAAAGCAATGTTTCTAAAAGTACAATTGGATTTCGTCACCGAGACCACCCTAGTCGGGTTTCCTATTTGATGAATCGATTTTTATTATATCGAACACAGTGTGTCGATAATTCAGTTGTACGATTCTATATTCAATCGATGCTTAGTCTACCTACTTAATTATAATTTTAAGTATAGGTGGGTTCTATCTACACTAGTAATTAAAATTTTATTGCTATCAATCATGAGACATTTATACCGTGTTAATCTGGCGCCAGCCATGCCACAGCACGGTAAAAAACGAGTCTTGAAAAATAAAACCGTTAAAGTCTATAAACTGTCTGCTGATCATTGCACATAATATTCACAACCTATTTGAAGTCTTAATTTACAGCCGCAGGCAAGAGGTTTTTCGTTCTTATTTAGATGAGAATGACCGAAGTCACAACTTGGGTGATTAAACAATAAATCTGGAAATCTACGTAGCTTCATTAGACCATGCTCAATCAGTAGGTAAAGCTTTTACATTCATTTAAAAATAAATTAGTTCAGAAATACTATGGAAAACCAATCTTGTTTTTAAAAAAAAACAGAGTCTTTTAATCCATACTTCCATATAAACATCTACTTATACAAATTACAATTACCTACAAATAAATAAAATTGAAGTGTCTGTTTGTAATATCAAAATAATAGCTTTTTACTGAATGCATATGAAAGTAACCTACGGTACTTATAAGCGTATAACGCATTTTTAAAAATGTTGTCTGTCTTTCTGTTTGTTCCGGCTAATCTCCGAAACAGCTAGACCGGTTTTGAGGGGACTTTTACTGGTAGATAGCTGATGTTATGGTCTAACATATGTCACTTTTATTTTAGGAAACATAAACAGTGTTCCGTTAAAAAAAAACCCCTTGAAATTGGTAACAAAATCGGAAGTACCATTTTTTTTTTATGATAATAATTTCACGCGAACGAAGGTCGCGGGCAATAGCTAGTACTTACTTAATATTATAAATCCGAAAGTAACTCTGGTTACCTTTTACAGCTTTTTATACAGCTGTTCAGATCGTAATAATTTTTGGGAAAGAGATAGATTATGGAAGATTAAGGACCTAAGCTACCTTTTTATCACAGAAACACGCATCAAAATTTCCACGCGGACGAAGTCGCAAACAACAGCTTGTATGTCTTTAAAGTATTGTGCGAGTATTTTTGTCCGTCGTCGAGTCGATGCTTCATATAATATTTAAGTTAAATGAGCTTCGACCAGGAGCGCCACATCGACAGCTGCTGCTGATGCGTTAGAGCAGCGTCATTATTATTTTGTGGGATTTAGGATTTTAGGAAACTGTTTCAGCTCCCTAATCTGCCCCTCGGCTAAGTTAAATCATAAATTGGGAGACAATTGTCTTTCTCCTGCTATTTTTACAGTTAGTATTCTTACTGAGTCTTTATCAAGAATAGTAGTTCTGATTGATCTATGATCTACATAATTAATTAGGTATTACGTCCTAAGTATTACCTATGTCTGATCTAATGATAGGTACTGTTCTACTTTAAACGTTTCATAAGACGCTTGTTAATAATAGCTTAGACCAACCTAATTATTACTCTAACTATACTCGATATCCAGGTATTATTGAATTAATAGATCGTAATTGTTGCAATATTATGTCTTCATCGAGGGATGACTAGACATAATTGTGTAAGAGGTAAGTACCAAACATAGGTTGCAAACAGAAGACATATATAGTTTTATGTAGCAAAGCCGTAGTTTGTTATTAGGCCGAAAGATCACAGAGCAAGACCGTGAAATGTTTCTGAACATTACAACTTACATGAATTGTAGACTCTTCTCTTATTTTGAGCACGCAGGTAATTTTCATGCTTATTGTGTTTAACAAAGCAAGTACCTACCGTAACCATTAAGGTACTCACAGTCCGGTGCAGGAGGCTCGGGGTTGACTAGGAGGCAAGCCACCCACTCGGCGTGTGCGATCTCTCCGTCACCATCACCGTCGCAGCCACGCGCCCATGCACGAGCGCAGCGCTTCGGTTTCACCACCTACAAGAGCAATACCATTAACAATACTTTGTCCTTCAAAATTCAACTCTATATCTAACAGCAGCAGTGCTTATACAACACTGAAGTAGGTACAATCACTGCTCCGAATCGCCATCACCTCACCTAATTTTGACTAGCCAATGCTGATCAGAAGCGATGACCGTTATGCGCTTATTAGTGTGAGTTGCATTTTGGAATTACGATGTCGTGCAGTGCTTATAATAACCGTTCTTTGACCTTTTGTGAGAAATCGGAAATTCTGTCAAACATAACAAGAGCCTTATAGTTGAGGGTGGTGAAGTTCTACAGCCAACGGATTCTACGACGATATTTTTTGTCATGCCAGTAGTCTTTATTGTGGGTTCCTGGTTCCAGAACTGGGTGCTAACCAGACAAAGTCCACGGTTTTGCTTCAAACACTTATACAAACATACCTAGGTAGATATAGAACATCTAATTAGTAAGCTAGTTATTGCATCTTGAGAACCTACTGGTATTTGCGTGGAATTATCACGATCTCTTTTCAAGTACCCTGAATCCCTGATGGTCCCTTTTAGTGGGCTTGCCACAAATATTATGGGATCTGGTGGTACAAAGTGCGACGCGACGTACGAGAGATAAAAAAAAATGTTTGGCAGACCCCTATTGTAGCTACAGACTACCGTACTGAACTACAGTTCAGTACGGTAGTCTGTAAGATTGAAAGTATTGAAACGTAGCACTCTTGATAGTTTACGCCAGGCAGATGGCTCGCGTGACTCCTCCACAGTTCACGGCTCAAGTAGGAAGTAGCAGATGTAGGACAATCGTCTACGTCTGCCATCGTTTAAAATTACATAGGTATCCTGTACAAAACTCTCGATAACAGACAGTTAGATAATTGAATGATGGGTTTTTTCATTATTCTCAAAAGAACCCGGTAATCTGGATTAGTGCGTTAATTCCTAGCAATAGACGACCGCAAAGGCATTGCACTCAATACACAAAACAAGCAAAAAAAACAAGCACATTTTAAATTAAATAAAATTTTGAAAACCTTTAATTTGACCCATTTGAATAGATAATAATATGAAAATGGATCGTATCCCGCTTGCTTCCATCTTTGTGCTTGTGTTTTGCTTTTCAGTATTTTCAGTCGGGTTTTTTAGTTTTAAGATAATTAATTAGTTCTTTGTATTTCCAACGTTTACGTTTTATTGTGAAAAATTTCGCAGACGATTTAACTTTTCTTATTATTAAGTACTAGCAGTTGCCCGCGGCTTCGCCCGTGTTTTTTTGGTCGGAAATTATCCCACAGGCACTTTGTAAATATAGCCTATGGCACTCGGGGATAAAGTAGCTTTCTATTAGTGAAAGAATTTTTAAAATCGGTTAAGTAGATCCAGAGATTACCCCCTACATACAAACTTTACCTCTTTATAATATTAGTATAGAAGTATAGATTACACAGACCGTAATACTGCTGTAGGTATACGCCAGTTTCCTTGATTTGTTTAAGGCTTTTGACCTGGTTTCCTACGAAGTGCTGTGGCAAAAGCTATCATGTGATAACTTGACCATAAAATTGCACCTGAAATAGATACCATCTTCCAGCACTGGTACGGTAATCAGTTTGAAAACGTGAAATGGGCTCGAGCTCTGTCGGACTCGTACAGGTTGGAGTGCGGGGTGACGCAGGGTGGCCTGAGCTCACCTACGCTCTATCTGTACATACATGAATGAGCTTATTGTCGCGCTCAACAGCCGCAGTGTTGGATGTCATGTCGATGATGTTTGTTTTAATAACATCAGCAATGCTGACGACATGGTGCTGCTGAGTGCGTCTGTGGGTGGTTTCACGTAGATTATATTTATACCACTATGCGCAGAAGGGCAGCTTCGATAGCGGGCAGAGTGAGGGGCAGCGGCAACAGTCTCTTCGCCGTCGTCGCCGACAGGTTAGACGCGCCATTTATGCGGCATTCGTTGGCATGCGCCCATATTTAGGAAATGAGGCCGAGGGAGATAAATGGTATTTAGGTTATCATTATCCTTGATTATTGTTATTTATTATGTTATTCTCAATTATTAATTTAGTAAATCTAATTGACTATGTTATTTAAATTATTATGTTTAAACTAAATTCCTCATTTTGTTGTTTTGAATTATCTATTACTTTATTTGCTTATGTATGTACACACATCAAAAGTGTCTAGGGATCAACATATATTTTTGCAATAACTTTTCTCCAGATTGATATTAATTAAAATTTTCTTTAAGGATTCATCAAATAAAGTGTTTTCGTTTGTCACAGTAACGATAAACCAAGTCACCTTTGCATTAATAAAGAAATTTGCCATTTTCCTAATAAAGGGATTTTTGACATTTGAACCACTAACACAAAAGTTCGAAAAAAAGACTGAAATAACAGTTTTCTTTAAAATTTTATTGGGTAACTTAAACAATTAATAATCCGTGTTTCTACCGCGAACACTAACAACACAAGAACATCGGTTTGGCATACTCAAAATGAGTTCATCCAAATCACGCTGTGGAATGGCCGCCCATGTTCGTTGCAACAACAAAAAAAGGTCTTCTTGCGACTGGATACCCTCCATATTCGGCAGAGCTCTTCTCTGTAGCATATCCCATGCATGCTCAATCGGATTCAAGTCTGGCGACTGAGCAGGCCAGGGCAGGACATTGATGTTAGCTGCGGCGAGAGTCTGTCTTACAACTCTTGCGGTGTGCGGTCGTGCATTATCATGCATTAACTGAAATAAGGGACCGATTTGCACTTGTAGAGGAACGATGACGTCTGATACAATCGTCTCAGCATAAATTTGAGCGTTGAGGTTGCCTCTGATCCAAATCAACTCAGTTCTTCCGCCGATCCAAATACCCGCCCATACCATGATGGTTCCACCACTATAAGGATGGACTTCCTGGCAGGATTTTAATCGCTGTTGGCGTCCAGGGGTTCTCCAGTGTCGTATACGTCTTGTATCCGGTCTCATACCAAAACGAGACTCATCAGAAAAGCACACGAAACGCCATTGTTCTTCTGCCCAATTTCTGTGTTCAAGAGCCCATTGATATCGTATCCTACGATTGTGTATTGCTATAGGTGGTACCCGTAGCGGTCTTCGGGAATGAAGGTTCACTTCATGCAAGCGGTTTCTGACTGTTTGGTCGCTAATTAAGTTCCCTGAAGAGTGATGAAGCCTCACGGCTAACATCATGGCGGTTATTGTTGGAGCTCTTCGAGTTAAGATTTGAATGTATCGGTCTTGTCTCCGTGTGGTGCAGCGATACCGTCCTCCATGGCGCTCAGCCACGGTACCAGTGCTTCGGTAACGTATCCAAAGTCGACTGATAACACTCTGACTTGTATTCAGAGCTAAAGCCACAGTACGTTGCCGGGAACCAGCTTCTATCATTCCCACGGCTCTGAGCATTTCTTCCCTGCTTAAATGACGTCGCCGCTCCATAATAACGTTGGTTTTAATCAGTAGTAGGGAAACAGTAGCACTAATAATGTCTTCAATGCGTTGTATGTTTTTATAGGGAAAATATTGACAGCTGATTTTCATCTTTTACTCGAATTTGATTCACAGTTCCTGATTCAAATTATGAAATGCACCAAAAAGGATCCATATAAATTTATAAAATCATAAATTTATTACAAAGCCACATCTCAATCTCAAGAAATCCACATAAAAATGCTTGATCCCTAGACACTTTTGATGTGTGTATTTTGATTTTGAATAAGTTAAGTATTTAATATTTTTATTTTTTGTCGAATTTGTGTTTGAATTTATGAATATTTTTATTTGTCTGACTAAAACTGAAAAGGAAAAATAAAAATTATAAAAAGAACACGTTTTATACGATTTGTCGTTTAGAGTTACTTTTAAACATATCCGTTACACATTTTGTTGGAAATTTTGATACTCCAATAGACGGGTTTAGAAGAAAAAAAATCGACTCAACATAGGTAGATAAGTAAGCATAGCGGCACGGAGAAGACAGCGAAGCATAGAACGGACATACATACATGCGCGCGAAAAATATTACCCTCCTTCTAGGTCGGTCGGGTAAAAATTGATATTGGAACCAAATTCTACGCGTTTGAATCTTTATCTTGGTTCACCAATGGTTATAGAGAAGCTGTATTCAAAGTCACGTGCAGCAGGGTCGAAGATCGCGACACTTGCTCCCAATGACAGGTTATGAAATGTACGTTTTAATATGTTGTGCATTTGATGATTTAAGTGCCTGTCTTTGCAATCCTGTTTATTACTACTTTGTTGTGCCTATTTATTATCAGGATATTAAAGTAATTGAAGGCATGGCAATAATAAGTATTGGCCTAATGGGCGATGCCACCAGAGCATATAAGTGGTTTGTTTTCCTTGACATGGAAGGACCCAATGCTGCAAATGATGAGTTTGAAAAATTAAATGTTCTATTTTTCAAAAGTATAACAGAGGAATATACGTATACCTATGTACAAAGAGTATAAGAAA
The DNA here is from genome assembly GCA_947578425.1 of Eugnorisma glareosa. Classification (NCBI taxonomy): domain Eukaryota; kingdom Metazoa; phylum Arthropoda; class Insecta; order Lepidoptera; family Noctuidae; genus Eugnorisma; species Eugnorisma glareosa. The sequence goes on from OX387957.1 coordinate 29,456,739, forward strand.
GATTTCAGATCAAAACTAAAAAGCTATATCCAGTTTGTTCTGGTTGGATTTTTATTCAGGAACTTTGCGGTGTGAGGTCAAAAATTCAATGATTAAACGTTCTTCCCGGAAACCTGAACATCTGCCGATAAAGAATTTCAGAAATAAGTGTCCTAAAGGCAAACTTTGAACTAAATACCGTTTATGATGTAAACTCCCACTGTAGTACTAAGCTGCTGCATAAGACAACGCCTCAGGAAAACTGTGTTGCGCAAGGGATTCACCTTCAATGTCAATGTTTTCGTAAGGTGTAAAACGTACCTTTTTAATAAGTCTCCTGAGTCCTCGATACTCCGATTTTTGCAAGGCATCGCTCCGGTCCCGATCCAGCTCTCTGAACTTCCAGTCTGCTATAGCCCTGGGCTCAGGAGACGGGGCAGCATCAGTTCGAGCTCGCTCGTACTCCCCACTGAAGATCTTGATGAGGTTCCCATTAAACTGGGCCCGATCCGTACGCGTACATGCTGTTGATGATAAACATGGTTAAGGTGAGGTTTTTTGTCATGAAGGAGAAAACGGAAGCGGCATGTTACATAAGTAGCAATTAGACAGAGCAGTAAACAATCTCGGCCGACAAACATTTTAACTTTAGATCTTGATTTTTCTGATGACGTTAGTCCTAACATTTTCTCATACAAAATTGTAACACACATTTGAGAACAACATTCACAAAGTCAAAAGTAAGGTGTTTTGCAAAGCCATTATAAAAAGATCTGATCTCATTTATTTGTGACATCATGAGGTTTACGGACCCTATGTTTAACGGCCTGTAATTATTAACATCAATTCTTAGTCTTACTTCTTTTATTGCGTTGGCCGCGAACCGAGGACCGCCTCCTCGTGTGCGATTTACCTGAAAACAAAAACAGATTGATATCGGTCTTCGCGAACCCTTATATCGACAAGGACAGGCAGTGGGTACTGGGTCAGATGACCGATATTTATGTGCATCGTTAAGATATTATAATCGAAGGGTCATACTACTAACAAGCCGCTTTAAAGAATGGCTATGAAACAAATTCACTGAAGTAAAGTTTTGTGTAACTGTCTACGAGGAATCCGGTGCCAGTCGTTTTCAAATAGCATCTCTAATCACACCTAACGCTCTGTGAACTTATAGACCTGCTTCAACAGATCAATTATCTTCAGCAAAGTGCTTAGATCAACATTTACACAAGTCGTCGGTCTTTTAGATCACCTTTTATGATACACACCGTTAGAGGTCTGGCCTTTAGATTCCCGGAAACACGGCAATAATTCATTATCTATCTATTTATTCTAGGTACCTTGTGCAATAAAATTGTTATTGTCTATTGTCGCAATGGGTCAAAGGCCTCTCAAGAAGATATCATTGCAAGCGGGAAGCAATTGGCGTAATCACAAACGACATTACTTACATTTACTGATATAGGTATATAGATTTACTCGCGGCTTCATTTAAATTCGCTTTAGGATTTCAATACACTCGCTTTTGTAGTTAAATGTCGCGTTATCGTTTTATAAACAACTTGCTTTTCCTCGCGACTATATGGATGCAGCAGAACTTAAACTGAGTCACCTTAATGCGTTAAGTAACCAATTTAGTACAATTAAATGTTCCTTACTAAGATTTTAAATTGAATTGCGGTTGTAATTCTAATTGTAGTTATAATGTATCTCGGCTCAATTAAAGGCACCTCGTTGGGCAATTACTAAGTAAATATTTAACACCTATCCTTTTTGAAATCTCGTGAACCTAACTCTTAAGAGCTTTATTAATACAAATAACAAAATAATTATTATCGATAGTATTCTTTATTTTATGCACTGGTAAAGTTGTGAGTGCGGTGGCGCGCGGAGTCGAACCGGTCCCGGTAGCCGCAGTCTGTAGTCTGTAGTGCATCACTAAACCATCCATAAAACCGGTAAACTTACAATCTGATGTGCTATAAAATCTACAATCAAGAGTTTTTTTAATACAACAATAAATGGGCACGTGAACCCGAGTTTAGAACTTTAGACGTTGACAGAGAAACGAAACTTATAACCATGGAATGTCGTCACAACGAGACGACATTCGACGCTTTCGCGAGATTAGTAAAATACATTCTAGTTCCCAATAAAATCAGTTCCACAAACGTTGAACACATAGGTACCTAGTACCTATTCAATGGGGAAGGTGGATCAAAGCTAACTAACTAGCTTTAAGTAGACAGCGTGTCCACAGCTAGCCCCGACGTGACCGATGAAGTTAAGTTATATCGAAATATTAACATATTTTCAATCAATGACGAAGTTTGGAACAAGCTCTACCAGCGCCATTCATTTCTGCATCATTTAACGTGCGTGATGCGTCTGCCCCGATTGCCTCGATTTACGCCATCTTCCGCAGTTCTTAGAGCCCCAGCGCATTACGCGGTCAGCTAAAGTTGACAGTCCCAGGTAACTTCGGGACACGTATTGCTACTAACTGGGCCATGTTCGCAGTAACTGCTTGTAGATTGCATTATCTATGAAGTAGGTCGGCCATAGCAGGGCTCAAACCCGTTGAGATGCGTGAACTTTTCAGATTTACATAATTATGTAAATATTTGATATTATTGAGGTGGTTGTTGTGTTTTTAGCGATATATAATTATGTACTTTGCTTATTTTCTCGAAAAATTATGTGAATAACCGCCCATTATCGCCTTTTTGTTGGCAACTCAGTTTGCTTAATTCGAAGATCCCGGTATTCTGAATAGCCACAAAGACAAAATGAGTTTTATTTTAAGAGTCCCAGCAATATGGGGGGCAATGGTTTCTCTGACGTCTAAAAAACGTGGTTCGGTTCAACTTTATTTAACCCATGCCACGTGGGCCGCGTGACCCACGAAACTTAACAAAATACAACACTTTGCCGTTTCACCATCGAGTGGTTTTCGTAACGAACGATTCAGTCTTACCTCTATTTTGGGACTACACGGTTAGCTTCTATTTACGCCTTATAAGTACCTACAGCATCGTAGGTAGTAAACAGCGTGGTTTTGACCCTGGCGAGTGACTAACTGGTCAACTCGAACGATATCCGTCTAACAATGCTGAATTGCTTACAAATAGATTTAAGTCTTCCGGCTTCAACAATGAGGACGCGATAGTTCTTCAATGAATTCAAGAACTGGGAACTATCCCACAGTTTATTTTATTTAGCAATAGATACTTGTGCTGACATTGTTTTAGATTGTTTGTAGTGTTAATGACTAGTTTAATGCCTTGTAAAGAAAACGCCAGATTTGTAGAGGCTATTGTTTGGATATGGCAGGTCTATAGACTAATCTGTTTGGCATGAGGTTTTTCGTTTTTAACCCCCGACCAAAAAAGAGGGGTCTTATAAGCTTGAGCTGTCTGTGGCATCATTGATCCTGAACGCATGAACCAATTTTGATTAAGTTTTTTTGTTTGACCGTTATGTACTTGAGTACATAAAATAGTAGTAAAGTAGTAAATATTAAATAGTTAAAACTTAGCGGTCTACCGACACAGTGACCCCTAGATTTACATATTCTACTTAAGAGGGCCCTTCCCGGTCCGTCTATCGTCAACGCGAGCATGGTCGAAAAGCTTCTTGTTTCATCCAGAGCCTCAGCCCGGTCTTACCCTGCTCCGACCCCGCACATCTCGTCTCCCGCGTACCTCATACCGCCTAACGCGATGATAAAGAACGAAAAATAGTATTCGAAAATTGCTTAAACTTGTTCCAGGAAATACATGTTTTTGAATAAGTCTTACAAGTGTGTGAAATAAATATTTGCCATTAAGAATCTCCATTACATGTGCAAGGTTTCTATCGAGATGTTTTCTTTAGTTTTACAGTTTATGAGTACATTATGAACGGCCAAAGTTCAGTTAAAATTTGTGCAAAACAGCAATTTTTTGGAGGCTTATGCTGAATTTGTTTCTACAATTTTTTATTTTTTGCTACCATAGAAACCTAGATATAGTGCACAAAATACCAATTAGTTCAAAAAAATCAAAGATAGATGTGTAACAACTGCATAATCATGTACGAGCGTTTGTATGAAAAGTATGACGGGTTGGCCGCTCTTAAAGGGACAATATTTAGTTATTTTTTTCCTTTTTAGAGGTTTTTTGTGTCGGGGTTACTTTTTATATTATTTTGTGTAGGTACCTACATGTGTTTTTTAAAGTGGGCCACCGCCTCTAATGAAGTTCACCATAATCAGTCAAATAGTTACCACCGATTACCAAACTTCCGTAGAAGCATATAACAATAATTTAATAACCTTTTAAACGATACAATCTACTCTTTCACACCATTCAAAGCGAAGTTTCAAAGTTTTATAGTTTAAAACCGGCCGGCTGTACAGGGTACACACAAAAAAAAGGTGGACTTATATCGAATTTTGTTAGACACCTCGGCGCCTGACCCAAATTACAATGGTTTCATTTTAAATGTACACTTTGAAGAGTGTTCGCACGTTTTTTCATTAACACTGTCTTTGAAACTACAAGTTCCATTAATATTAGATACGGGCGTTAATTCAGTTGCAATAAAAAATAAACTGTTTTGCTAAAATACACTTCAAAGTAGTGAAGAGTATTCGTTAATGCTCTAATATTAAAACTGATCACACTGTAAGTGTTATTAACTTATTAGTTAGTTACTGTATTAGCAGACAAACCGGTCTATTCTTTTTAACTCTTTCTTAACGACTTCATCATCGCGAGCCAGGTAAGCTCTATAGCTAAATATAAAACATCAAAGGTGCGGGTGATCTTCAACAAAGCTCTCAAATGATCACTGGAGCGTTTTTTTTCTTTCGAGACGAGTTCTCCTTACCTTTGAATAACAAAAAAAGTGGACCCCATTGTGATCGGCGTCGAGCTGTCTGAGCCGGACCGCTGTTTCTTAGAAAAATACTCGAAGATCTGTCTCCACTTCGAATGTAGTGGTGTTTACGAAATAAAATCGACTTTATTGTAGCACACTACGAAACATTAAGCTTATTTAAAAGACGAGGCAATAACATACCAGACTGATCGCTTTAAATACTCTATTTATCGCCTGTTTGATTAGCCAACTAATTAACATAATTATGATACTTTAAGAAATACCTAGGTTACGGTGAAAACCACATTACAATCCGGCTACTAGATCTCTGTTCTCAAGAGAAACCGTTACAATGGAACACTGGGCGCTCTATGCTGTGACTCTCTGCACAGAGATGCGCAATCATCAATTCCAAGTCATGATTATAAAGTGTAGTTAATTAGATAGAATCCGCGCAACCGGGTCAACATGAGTGGCAGTGAACGGTTAATTAGCAGCGCAGGCGCCACCGCCAAATGGAAGGGACTGGAATTAATAGACGGCATGTAAAACGACGTAAATGGATGCGGGCAGAGCAGTGGAGTTTATCGAGTATTAACAGGACCGAGGGACAAACTTCAATTAGTCAATACCACGTCATTACTGATAATTTCTCACTTAGTCATCGAGTTACGTGTTGGCACGTCATAAATTAAGCGTTGTTGTAATTTATGGGAGAGAGGGATGAGTGGTTTCAATTAAACATTTTATACTGGATCGGAAGAGCAACACAGAAGCATTTCAGTACTGCATGAGACATTCACATGAATGCATGGACCACGTAAGTACATGGATCAATAGTCTTTCTAAATGCAATCCGAGTTACTTAGCCTGTTCGACGAAGAATAAGGTGCCTGTGCTTTGACATTTCAGCTCGTAAAGTCAGACTAAATTAGGTAGGTACATAAGTAAGGAGTTACTTGTTGAGTGTTATAGTGAATGTTGGTAGGTACCTCTAGTTGCGTCATGTATTAAATGGGAGGGTTATAGAAGAGTGACTACCAGTATTAAATGACTCGTAAGTACAATGAACTATAGCGCAATAACTAATGAACTATAGAGATTAAAAATAACACCAAGTCGTGTAGGTGTTCCAAGAAGGTTTAGCTGATAAGGCGCCATTTCATATTAGCACTTACAGTCAGGTTTTCTACGAGTAACTTAATTGCGGATGCTAACCGCGATACCCGCGCACCTAGCCAGAATGCCAAGTGCTTTTAGTTAGGGAAATTTTCGATCTGTATTGTTTAATATAACTTATATTTATTCGATCCGTTCTTTACGACATTCAATCGACATTGTTTTTTTTATTATACTGTGCGTTACACATAGTTGTTTCAGAATGTTGGTTCACATGGATTATTCATGGAATGTTCAACAAACGTTTACCGTGTCTGCTCAGATAAAGTTTTAAATCAAAATATGAAAATATACTTGGATAAAACAATTCAAATGCAAGGTTGAAAATTCTGAAGGCTCAATATGGGGGCACTTATATTCCACAAAAGTGCGACGTGCCGTGTACAATTTGTTTAAGTGTCTTTAAATCAAAGCCATCGGCAGTCGAATGTTATCATATATGTTTTGACTAACCAACAAACACTACGAAAACAAAAAAAGGCAAATAATGTAATAATTTAATTTAATTCCATGTAATTAAAAACGATATCTTTCCAACCTACGATAAAAAGGTCCGCACATAACTCATCAGCTATATGATGTAGTTTATAATATTTGGATACATAGTTATTTTTTATCATCAATCCGCATTCCTCAATAGAATTGAGTGCAAAATCAAGTCAACGCAGTCTAAAGTTATTGACTCACGCAAACTTTTTTACCTGAGTTTATTTTTGAAACAAAATTTATTCCCTGTTAGCTTTTTTAAATAATTCAGGGCCTGACTCATCTTTATAAGAAACACATGTGTCTACTTAGGCATTCTGAGATTTGAAGATCTGGAATTCTAGCATTTCCGGAGTATGAAGAAGAATAATCCCGATGTGTAAATTTCACGGAATATCATCTGCTATCTTGTCAATATTTACACAGGGATTGTGAAAATTTATCCTTCGCAGAAGAATTTCAATGATATGAAACATATCATCTTATTGAAATCGGAATGTTAGAAGATGATTATATAACATAATTTTACTCACACGTGTGAAAGAATAGAGATGAATTTTATTGATATAATAGAGCTGTATTTTATTGATATAATAATGTTGCATTTTATTGACATGATAGTGCTGCATTTTAAGTTGTCGTTTTATCTATTTATTTAAACAGAACTGCCAAAGCCAATTAAACTATTTAAACATATAATTTATTTAACAAAATTCATACATACTGACAGTATCACCTTCCATTCATTCGCAAACATAGGTAACAAGAACTGTGTTGGAGAGTACAATAGTACGGCAAGTTGGAACAGCCAGTAAGCGGTGTTTCCTGCCACGACAGTAATTGTCTGGGACAAATAGCTTGCAGATGTCATTATGCAGATCAGGAACATCAATAATCCCCCGACCCTGATCGCGCGACCGTCTTACTTCTAGAGAATGGAAACTTAAGCAACCCAACAAGAATTTAGTGGGATACAAGAAAGGATAAAACCCGTGCAAGTGCTTGTAAAAGGAATGCTTTTTAACTTTTTTCTAAAGCTAACGCATACTGCTTCTCAAAAGGATTCCATACGCACGCACTAGACTAAAGTTTGCTACGGACCAATGCCCCATAAACAATCTTGATGTCATGGGGGTTGTGGAAGTCACGACATTTCCTTAAAACAAAGCCAAGGCGCCTGAAGGCATTGCCTCCTTTTGCAGTGGATGTGATGTGGTCGTGAAAAGTGAGCTTACGTACGAATACGACTCCCAGGTGTTTCATGGAATCAGTTCTTGTAATTTTATCTCCAATCAGTTTGTATAGAAAGTTGCCTGGGCGCCGCATTTGATCGAAACACATCATCACTATTCATCACTTAGCATTTTGATTGATTAAATTCCAATTTATTTTCTAGACTCCACTTACCTATAATATACTGAATCAATGTCTGATTGCAGAGCTTGGCAATCGCGCTCAGATGTTATTTCATAATATAGGTCTAAGTCATCAGCAAATAAGAGGGATCTAGCATTCCCAACCACAGGGGCACATCAGGGAGGTCATTAATTACCAAAATTGAAAGGAGAAGGCCGACTACCGAACCTTGACTCACACCCGACTCCCTAGCGAGTGTGGTATGCAGATATTTGAGGTTATTTCCATGATGCAATAGCAATTCACGTACATACAAAAAATCCATAGTTAGATGTGATAGGTACGGAACTACTGACAATCCAAGCGGGATGTCTCAGTCGGTCCAAATAAAGTAAGTATTTCTGGCAAATTCTGCTAAGCAATGGAAGACTTACATTGGACCAGCTACTTACGTCGTAATGACACGTTTCGTTACTCACTGACTTCTTAGTAAACAAAAGCTTACTTTTATAACGAATTGAAGAAATTGAGTTGGTAACGAAATTCTTGCACGTGAAAACGTTTTATTACCTCAATAGATTTGTACGTTTGCCTCGTGACCGAGACGTATACCTACTCTCTGTCCCACAGTCTCACTACACGAGCAGGCATCAGTTGCGGATTAAATCGTTGTAGGAAAATACAAGAAGGTGCATGTACTTGTATAAGGAAGCAGGTTGTTAGCCGAATAGCGGCCGATGCCCTGCGTAGGATGACCCTTTGTCTGAAGGGTATTAAATAGTACTGTGCTCCATATCTGAACGTTTAATATGAATGCGAGTGAGAGAAGATGGTATCCCCGCCGGACTCATAAAAAGTACATTAAGCTGGTTGGTTAGTCATCTCTCATCAACCATGAGGTACCTACTTACATGTAAATCACCTACATACGAGTAATTTCACAATTTGTATACAAAGTATGTTATTTTGTGATGTTATTGTCGTTCTAATTCTGTATGTGGCTGTCCTGCCCGACCAGGCCACAATCAGGAACGTAATCAGCTCGGCTGTACATTTAATTGGCTAAAGCCGGTTTTTTGTACGATTTTTTACCGAAATTAGTTTGCTTGTTATGCTTCAACAATGGTAAGTATATTAAACGCTAGGGAAAGATACTGGGAACAAATCTAGCGAAACTATTAAATTGTGCGGAAGAGCCAACTCCATCTGAGATTACAGCTGACGCCGCAGCTGAGCTTCGACGGCCGCTGCTAGAAACAGTACTGTGGCTACTGTCAACATTTTACATACAAACCAAGTGCGTCAGTGAATGTCACCGTTTACTCATAGTAACCGACGCCCTGTGACATTTATAAGTATGTGTCGCCCTGTGACGGCTAGTTTTGGCTTGTTGCGCCAAATTTGGACATGAAAATTATTTGTAAATGCGTCGCAAGACACTGCTGGCGCGGCGATAATTAAACTTTTCATGTAGGACAACAGGATAAAATACTGAACGATTCAAGTTTTGTTTAATATAAAGCACTCTTTTAGGCTAATGATTTAGCAATTATGTTTAGTACAAAGGTGTTAAATACAGCTATAAAAACCCCCTATTTAGTCCGTTGCAGCTGACTACGGGGAAAGCCCGTATTCAAGGCTGAGGATCTGTCTGTCTACAATATTCTCGAGAGCTAAGGCAGTTCACTAAAGTTTAATTACTGGGGAAATTCCAATACCAATGGAGAATGCATATTGACCTAGGTAGGTGGTATACAATGTGATTACGCATGTTACGTTTGGTTGGTGTTGGTTTGGTACGTTTTGGTTGCGTCTAGCAGTCTGTAGATCAAGACCAGCTCATATCAATGTCGCTTAATTCGATAATAGGTTACTGTCTAGTAAACAACTCCAGATTGTTGCGTTTAGCCCACGGGCCTCCGGCTCCTGTAATGTTGAGTAGGTACATCAATGTGTAGACACCTTGAACTCAGACGTCCCATAACATATTAAACACAGACAGACAAACAGATTGTGAGTCATGTTTAAAGAATTTGTACGTAAAACATTCACTTTTTCAGTGTACTTGGCGCCGGTATGCAAAAATATTTAGACTCGAGTCTCAAACATTTATAAGATAAATCACTAATTACAATAGTTGGCAGTAAACGAAAGGTAATGCTGAAATATCTACGGCGAATATATTCATAACGAAAGCTCGATACATATGTGTAATACTGATGATATGGCGCCAAAGGTAATTGCATTCTAATCACAAAATACTTACAAATGTACATAAATATGTATAAGGACGTGCAAGCCATACGTTAAATATACTCACATTATTTATACTCAATGTGACTGGCTGCTCCGTACCTATCTTTTGGTAAGAAATACTAGTATGTACTTTGTACCTAGAGACATCTATCTGCGCTATCGATGATGAAAGAGTAACAGTAACATTTAATTAGAAGTATCAAAAATCCGACTACAAATTGTATTATATACATATAGGTTTTTATATTTGTAATTTTCTTTATTTCGATACTAAATAAACGGGTTTGGTTGAAAAAAAAAAATAACGACTTATAATTTAGCGCCAAAAATCCGCCATTTTTTTTTAATGCTTGTCAAAGGATACCTACTTGGGTTTTTGAGACGAATCTAATGATACCTTAGTCGTCCAAATCCTTCCAGAAATTTGGAACATACGAGGTAATAAAGAAAATTACAAACAAATCAACATATAAGATACGCGCGAAAAAACATAAGCCTTCCTTGGCAGTCGGGTAAAATCAAAAATGGTTTGGCGTCAGTTAAAAGCGTTGGAGAAAAACGAAACGCGACTCTCTTGTTTGAGGCCCCAGAAATGCAGACTCTTGACAAGGGTCTAAATTACAAAGATAATTATTGGCATTATTTGTTTAGCAATCAACCAAATAGATGCACTGCTTACGTCGTGTTATCACCCGCACTTGCGTTATCACTTTATCAGCATCAACAGTTATGACATCTCACGGCTCTAGTCTCCGAGACTAGTGCGGGACGATACCTACTGATGCATTTTCGACGTACATTGATAAATTGCAAACAATTTTGATGGGGGCTCTTAAGCATATAAACGCAACAGCAGACGTGTGGCAGCTGAGAAGTATGCGTGCACGCAATGCAATTTGTGTGTCAAAACGAACACGATTATTTTGAACTGGAATTACATTCTGTATCATTCTGAAGTTTAAAAGGTAATTTTAATTTTAGGTTTTTTCTTAATCTTTACAAAGGGGTGTGCTTTTGTACTTTCCGTTCATTACCGAAATTCTTAATTGTTAAACATTATGCATGTTAATATCATGTCAAAAACTGAAGGATTGTTTTTAAATACAGTACATTTTTATCTTCCGCCGATAGCTCCACGACTAGGTACATAGCTACGTTGTTGTCTGTTTACGTTAAAAGTACAGTAACCTATGGTTAATTAGTTTAACGGCCTGTTTTTTTTTTATGTGAATCAGCACTATGTTTATAACGCGCAAGAGTGATGTGTTTATCAGCATTTTCTAACGAATTGAGAATGTTTCTGTGAAAATTGCTTAGGATAAATCTATGTGAAACTTATCTATCGGTACTTCCAAAAGGCGTTCTAGTGTAATGTAAACATTGGCTTTCATCTGGAGCATTGTTTACAAACCATGTCTGAAGTGTTTCCAACGGTATTTACAATGGCGCGTTAGATAAAACAGATGTCTCGAATCCGGGTACAAAAGATCTCTTACTGTAGATCGCCTATAAAATGTGCTGAACCTATTACGAGCAAATACTTCGAAACTTATAAATCATCATCAGTAGGTACAGCCGCCGCCGCCCGCCGCGCCCGCGCCCGTTTCGTTTCGCCTACTACAACGTTCAGTAAGATTTATAAGTAGTTTACGTTGCGTCCTTCCTACCATTGTTTCAATCACAGAGTCACACTAGTTACCTAATATAAGCGGTTACATTCAATTTGTTTTATTTGAATTTAATGTTATTGTTAGCGTTTAAATTGAATAGCTTTTATGGAAACATTCTGATCTTGTGTCGTTATGTCACCAATAAAACAGACAACTGTAGTTTATTCACCTATTGAGTGAATGGGCAATCATCTAGAATTCGCTTAGCATACATAGAAACAAGCAAGTTGTTACGACCAGCATATAGAGACAGGGAATGAGCAAAATGTGTTTACATGCAAAATTAAAGGTTTAGAAATAGAATTTAATTTCAACTTTCTACTACGAATGAGCTAGGCAACAAAAAGTCAATACAATTCGCTTGGCTAAGTGCATTAAAGTATACCTACTACGTCTAGAACACAGACATTCAACTTTAATACCCACCAACGTCAACCTAAACCAACGACAATGAAACAGAAGATTTCTGTGATGCCTAATTGCCAAGACGTGTTGTCAGGATGTCTGGGTGCATCAGCGGCCACCCGCATAGTGTACACTATACTTGGACCCTACATGGTCAACCCAAATACTTTGGAATCAGTTGACGATCACTAGCAACTAGCAACAAATGTAAATGAAATGGTCATCACAACATACTTCAATGAGAGTCTTACCGGTCCTAGTGCAGTCAGGTCTGCCGTTCCTGACGGAGGTATCAGGCAGGGGTTTGCCGTCGGGTGTTACGCACCAGCAGCCGGCAGCAGCCGCGCCTGCGCTAGCGCATTGCACCGCGGCGTAACTGCCATCGGCACGGCAGCGAGGCACATACGCTGACCACACACCGCTCTGAGCGTTCAACGCGTACCGCAACGCTATTAAGCAGGATGACTGCCCTTCTGCGAGCAGAAAAAACAATTGAAATTAGGCTGGTATTTAAATCGTTTGGATCAGTATTGCTGATACAATAGTCGTTCTAAATCATCAGCCTGCAGCCACTGCTGGGCTAAGATCCCCAAACTTCCAATTACTTTGATCCAGAACTGTGTAACCCAACATTGTGGCACAATATACATCAGATGTATTGGCCTCAGATCTTTAAAGCACTAAGGTTATACGCTCGAGCAAGTAACGAAAATTTATCTAAGTACACAGTGGACGTAAAGCATCAACTCTAGCATAATCTGTACCGACTAATGTGCTCGCAGTGCTGTAACAGTGTAAACTGACTACATTCCATGACTTCATAAAGAGCGGTTGTACCGCAAATGCAAGGTCGAGTTCAACAAAGACGCTTTTTATAGGAGCCATGTTCATGGGGGACATAAATATGCATTTCGTATACTTGCTATATATAGGCAAAACATGTCTGCAACAACGAGAATCTTTGTGGAGATAAGATTTACTTTATCGAAGAATTTGGATTAGACTGAAAGTGTTGGTAGGGTCTCCTTTTCAAACTCATAGTTACACTAAAGACAGTCCCTCAGGCTCTTCGAACTTAGCATAGTACTGCTGAACAGGCTCATAATAAGAAAATTTAAAGTCAAAAGTTCCACGGTTCTCAGTAGTTGATCCTCTTGAAAGACCTACTTAAAAACCCTTTTAGGATACCAAATAAGTACTTCCAAAAAGGTTTTATTAGATAGAATTTCTAGATGTCAGGTCACTTACCAACGCAGGGTCCCTTCCTCGCGATGGTGACTGGTGGTCCGGAGCACTGTGCTACCATGAGATGACATCGGGAGGGGTATGTTCTGCCATCGGTGCCGCAGACCGGCCGGCGTGCATGCCCCGCGTTCGCCTCGCAAGCCGCCGCACGCGCATTGCAATTGTCGTTGCTAAGCGACGCCACGGGGCTCTAGCAAGAAACAACGTGATGGACACAATTAAATTGACACTTGACCTAATTGATTGATTGAAGAATTGAAGCACTTTAGTTTAATATAATTCAGTTTCGTTGACCATATGTTGAAATCATTACATTTGTTGACAAAACCGAAACGATCCTTGTGTTTGATTACTGCTTTCATTTGCTTATTTTCCGTGTAGTAAGGTTTGTGTTTTCCAAGCAAAATGATTAGTGAAATCGATCCAAGTTAGATCAAGTTTCTGAATTGATTAACATCGCCTGGGTGTTTCGCCTAAATGCAAATTTATAATACACAGCGGTTTCTCATTCCAGTTTATTCCTTGAACCGTTTGAACAATGGACTTGCGCTGTACTTGGAAACACTTTAAATATTTTACTTGTGAATTGTGATTATGCGGGCTCATATCATAAAGACTCATTTAAATTCAGTTTCCACTTATATGGTAAGCGAGTAACTATATAAAGACACTACATTCTCAATGCCAATGTCGATATTCGCAAATAGTAACCACAGTATTCGCTTGCCTACATTTGATAAACATGAGAGCATGCAATTTAGTTAATTAAGAGGGCCCTTCCCGATCCCTCTATCGTCAACGCGAGCATGGTCGAAAAGCTTGTTTTTTCATCCAGAGCCTCAGCGGCAATTTTTCTTTCAATTCCCCGTCTTACCCCGCCCCGACCCCGCACATCTCGACTCCCGCGCACCTCATACCTAACCTAACGCAATGACATTGAACGAAAAATAGTGTTCGAAAATTTTTTAAACTTGTTCCAGGAAATACGTGTTTTTGAATAAATCTTACATTTGTGTGAAATGAATATTTGTCATTAAGAATCTCCATTACATGTGCAAGGTTTCTATCGAGATGTTTTCTTTACTTTTACAGTTTATGAGTACATTATGAACGGCCAAAGTTCAGTTAAAATTTGTGCAAAACAGCAATTTTTGGAGGCTTATACTGAATTTGTTTCTACATTTTTTTTATTTTTTGCTACCATAGACACCTAGATATAGTGGACAAAATACCTATTAGTTCAAAAAAATCAATGATAGATGTGTAACAACTGCATAATCACGTACGAGCGTTTGTATGAAAAGTATGACGGTAAGTCTAATCTATTTATCAGAGGCAGACTGTCTAATCAGTATGCGGCTGAATCAATATTAAACATACAGAAATTTGCGTATGCGCTACGAAACTAAACAAACCTGCAGCAATCTACGATGTAGAAACTAGATGAGAAATACGGTAGCAGTTCTTCTAGAAATACAGTAACATCACATGATTAGTAAGGCATATGTATAGGTAGGTAAATCCTGACTTGCAGCTGCTTTCTTTATTTCTAGAGACAGCGCTGATTCTATTTTGATATTTTCGGATACAAACATCAGGCCTGTAATCCCTGCAGCTAAATAAGCACAGCTGAGAAATTCCTGGAAATACCCAATAACTATGTACCTTCCACTCGACCTGACATGTGAATCCAACCCTCATGTTCAGCAGTAGAGCTTGGGGCCACTAGATAAACGAGGCCGTGTGTTGCAAACATATACATATACGTATAAAATTCATCGGTAATTTAAAAAAAAAGCCGCTCTTCCATCCGCTCTTGACCGCCGCCGACGAAAAATTTCTAAGTACTGTTGTTAAGGCTGCCAATAACTATTTCCTTAAAAAGTCACTCAATGAAAATGAACTTGGAGGGTTGTATTGTTGATTTGAATGATTATAATTCTGTAACTCCATACGTGTTACTGGCGCGAATTTTCATCAACATACCTAACCTGACACTGACCTGCAAATTGCAGTAAACGTAAGAAAATTTTAATTTCGCGGGCTACGGTTTCCGCTTCCACCATAATGTCTTTGTTTCTATTTTGAGAATAAATCAGCGTGATTATTTATCATGATAATTATCAAAGCAGATAATTATCTTGATCATTTCGAACCTTGCTTTAAGTACATCCTCATTTCCCCGGTTATGTTTATCAAGTCGTATAATAGATGTTAAAAGACCCTTAACGAAGCCGAAAGGCAAGGCTTGTTCTCCCCGTCATTGCGATTATTTTATTTGTACTGGACTATACCTGGGAACCTTCTAGTAACAGAGACATCCATGATATGAAAAGTATAAAATGTGTAAAGGTAAGCTTCTAAGCAGTTGAATATGACGTCAAGCCTGTCAAAGTTGTAGAAATATGAAATGCTTTGAACTATTGCCATATTTGTCTGATCTTCAGGACTCCCTTGTCGCGCCCAGCACATACCGCTTGCCCATGCGTTGCATAAAGGATGGTGGTGTGGATTGTCACCACCTGGTAGTTTCTCCGGGTCTTATCCCCAAAAGGCATTTGAACATTTTCCCCCGAAACCAAAAAAAAGGACTCCCTTGCCGGTTTAGCCAATGGTGGTGAATACTGTTCACATTTTATTTGTAAACTAGCTGTTGCCGGGATGCCCGATGTTAGCTTGCGTTTTGCTCGGAAATTATCCGATGGCACTCGGGGATAATGTAACTTCCTATTAGTGAAAGAATTTTCAAAATCGGTTCAGTGGATCCAGAGATTACAGCCTCACAAACTTTACCTCTTTGTAATATTAGTATAGATTTTAAATATTTTTAAAGTATCAGCGTAGAATCTCATCTTCTTTCATACATCTGTTTTATTAATCATCTCTGAACTATCTCACAACTTTCCTTTCGACATTTTCCTCATTCTTACGCATCACAGCATTTAACTTAACCAGCCAACTCTTTAACAATGCTATTCATATGAGGCTGGTTAACTAATACCTTATGAAATGAACCATAGTTTAAAACAAGTAATGTAATACCCTTTCTTATGTTCAAGTTGATGGCCTGACTGACAGTTATGTAAGCTGCAGATTACGTACTGTTAATTGAATGTTTAATTATGTAAATGAATTATCTACTGTCTTGTCTAAGCTTCGAGTGCCACGAGTTACGCCGCCACGATTCTGTTCTGTTAGGTTTATGATGGAGTGCTCAAGAGCTCCCAAATTTTATTTTAGTTTCTATGGTATGCTGGGTTTATCCAGTTCCTACATTAGTTTGACCCCAACATAATTGGGAAAGGGCTAACAGATGATAATGATGGTTTCAACGATTTAAAAAAAAAAAAAAAAAAGACTTTTTTCTTCTCATAAGACCGAATGACCGGAGTCATTGAACTCCAGTCATTCAGACCAAAGAGAGACAAATTACTAGACTAGTTGCCTGAAAATCTGTCTGCTCTTCCAACGATTTATCTTTCTCCATTAATTTAATTGGGTTATGGAGGTCAGATGGTTGCTCGCGTTAAATACTGACTTGAACCGCATCACCAGATGGCCAAGTGGCAATATCTTGAACAGGATACGGTTTTCGACATACTTTTGGTTAGAATCAAAGCATGGACCGTGTGAAATAAAGAAAAGTAGCGACCTGACTCTGCTCTGGGGGTCTAAAATGGCCGATTTAGCAGAATCATAATAGGGTAATAATACTATGCATTACGTTACAACTCGTAAAGTGGTCACAAAGTTGTTGTGTACCAATCCCGAGTGTACCACGGGTAAAAAAAACATCCCGTGATACTACGGGATCGGTTGGTAGATCTACGGTACAACCAGTAGTAGGTACACCGGGTAAAAAAAAATCAAACAAACGCATCCTAAAGCATCCATTTTAGGCCCCCTGTACGCGTGGAATGATGATAAAAAATAAAATTATGACAGATTGTGTTAAACGTTACTTCATTATAAATGTATAATACTCATAATTTCATAACCTACCGGAATAACCGCTGTTTATCATGATGATGACTGCACAAAAATCATTGTGGAATATAGGTACCTAGAGGATCTAAGCGGCCACACAGCAGACACACAAATCGACTATGTTTTTTACTATATGTATGGAATAGATAGAAAGTGGATCAGTACTTCTATGGCGGCTAATATTATGTAAATAATTATGTGCTCAATACCCTAGGTACTTGAAGAAGGCATACCAACTATACCTAACTTAGGTAGTGGCGATCCAAAACATGTGTTACGGAGAGGACGAAGATAACTATATTTTTGGTTAATTCGAAGTTTAAGATTCTGGGGGTGTGTGAAAATCTATGCATCTATGTAGGTACCTCTAAGATATGTATCTACCGGAATGGTGTCTTTTAGATTAGAAATGGATCGGTAGGGAATTAACTAGGTAGCTGTAAATAATGTTGTCTTCTAGATTTAATAGATTAATTCGTGTGGAACTGTTATATCGCCAATATGATTGATCGACTTTAAACCGTATAATGGCTTTCAGATTCAGTTTCTCTACGGAATAATAATAATTATAGTCTATGCTATTTTACCCGACTACGGCAAAATCCAAAAGAAAGGTTAAGATTTTAAGATTCAAGGATGTGATGATATTAGACGTCTTTAATAATCATTACCTAATAATAATCTTTAAAAACATCACACGGTACACATTACACGAGAATTAGGTACTAAACAGAATACATTTTTAACAGAAGTAGTAGAAGAGTTAGATATACCTATGAATCTCCGTAAAAGTTAACTTGAATGCCTATCCTACGAGCACCCGATATGCAAGCTCTCAGATAACAGCTTTAATATGTCGCTTGTCACTTGTCACGTTCATCAGATAGCTGCAGGAAATACCTACATGGTACCTACTCCAGGCTTACTAGGTAGGTACTCAGTTACTCGCATTCAACTTATTTACTTACTAACATAAAACATGTTGCCAGGTGTTGGCTATCAATTGTTTTAACTCCAAGAAGACAAGGAGTCTTCTTGGAGGAAAAACAATTACCTACTCCAAGAAGAAGAATAAACGAGTAAAGTGACGTTAATGAACAATAATTTACTTTTCTAGGAAATATAATTATTATTAATAGAGCAGGTTTCGTACCATAGACGAAATAAAAATATATAAAGTTAATCATCGCTTTATAACTCCGGTAACGTGAGCTTATAACCACCATAATATCTAGTACCTATAGTGCCTAGGTATGAACAAAACATAAATATTATATTTACCTTATCTTCACGTGTCGCTCCCACTATGTAAATAATCGAGAGAAAAAATAAACGCGTCACTAATTCATTTATACTCATAATGTCAGCTAATAAAGCAATTTTCTTAAAAATCGGTTGATCGCCGCTATTATTATTTTATTTATAACACTCGTTCACACAACAAAACAGACCGTCTGTAGACCGGGCAAAGAATGACTGAGTTTTTACTAACATATTGGCATAATACGTTAGTTTTTAATAAACTGGCTTTGTTAAAATAAAACGTTGAGGTTTACAATAGCGATGTGGTAGGGACGTTCGTCGGGACAGAGTGCTAAGAACAGAATAAAATACAATAAGGATAAGATCCCGGTGCGCCTCCGCCGGCGCTGCCGCACCGCGATCGCCCTGCCACAAGCAAAAAGCGCAGTACGCGGCGCGCGCGCACCTACCGCCCGCGCCGCGCGCCGCGGCCGCCACCCTCCCCGCCCACCGCTTAGCTTATTCGTTCCGTTCGCCACTACGGGAATAACGATGCGCTAAACCTGCTTCTTTGATCATTTTTAAATCACGGACAAACTAATTGGCCGTTAGCAGTTAATTGGTAATGATCGAGTTAAGTAAGTTATTAAACATATCACTTTGTGTCTGGCTCGGAACTTGATATGTAGCTCTTGTTTTTGTCTTGCTTTGGTGCCTGAAGTGAACCTCTTAGTTGATTACAAAATGCCTAGGTAGGTAATACGTAATACACTTGATAAATTTGCCAATCGACAGGTACCTAGTAAGCTACAAAATACTACAATGCGTTTGTTTGGTATTTGTCAAGAGCTTACCAAATTGGTAAAGCACTTGACAAATACGGGGTGGAAGGTCCTCCCTGACGCGAAAACGGTTACCACGTATCGTATTCAGTACACCGTTCTGAGTTCCGCATAGAAATTTTACATCGGATACAAAACAAAAAATCACCTGCTGCCTAAAAAAGTGCTACAAACTACACAGTCAAAATGTATGGAACAGCTGTTTTTTTTTATAACCGATGAAAAATTTCTATGTGTAGGGGGGCTCAGAATGATATATATAAAGACGGTGGAGGGGACATATAAGGGGTATCTACTGGGTAATATTTTAATTATTACTTCTACAAAGAGAGAGTGCCAATTTTGTACCACGACATTAAACTATTGAAATAATTCTTTCACTGTTTGAATGGTCCAGGGGGCCTAAAATGGAAGCTTTATCAGAATAAAGCAGCCATTTTAGGGCCCCAGTATTTTGTATGGACATAGGCGACATTTTATCCGGGTAACATGCTGGCGAAGTCGCACCATGAAAACTTCAGTGTTATAATATAAATGTTGGAAAGTACATTAAGTCATTCGATTATCCGAACGTAAAACATGATATTTGACGATCTGTTAACAGATATGGTTCCGAATTCGTAACCTTAGTTTCTCTCATGGATTGAAAGCCTCTACCAATGCTTTGGGTGTTATTCATGCTATGTATTCGCAGGGTGGTAGTTCCATATGTAGAAGAGACAAACATGCAGTTTAGGTTTCAGCGGATAAACTTTTACCTTTTCGGAATGCGTCATCATAATCATGAAGCCAAAGGTCTAAACTCTTCGCATCCAGCGGAATCCCGCAATTTCACAAGGTCATCTGAATACTTTGTAAGCACATAAGGCCTCCGCCTGTGGCCTACACCCACATAAACTGTGGTTTTTTGTCAGATATCCACGATGTCTGTTGACTGATCAGGCATCAGTCAACGGGCTTTGTCTAGCGCCTAGGGGCTCTGGGTAACTACGTTATACAGACATCAGTCGACAAGCTTCGTCTAGGGGATCTGGTTCACCACGTTACCCACATATCAGTCAACAAGCTTCGTCTAGGTGCTCTGGGTCGCCACGTACCCAGACATCAGTAAACAAGCTTCGTCTTGGAACTCTGGGTCACCATGTTACCCAGACATCAGACAACAGGCTTCGTCTAGAAAAAAAAAGGCTTCGTAATTTCAGTGGGAACGATGATAGGAAGTTCAATCTTGTCTAAAGTCGATGTAGAAATATTGGGTGTAACAAGACCCTTCACGAAGGCGTCAACCAAGCATTATGTACATCAAACTAAGTAACTTCACGCAAAAATTATTGCTGGGAAACAACTTTTTTTTTGGGGTGAAAAATCACGTTTTATGGTGGGACTCAATGTAACGCACTCAAAACATTGTGCTGATGGTGAAGGTTGCCAGGTATGGTCTAGAACAAAAAAATGATCGCAATTACGGGGTGAACAAGTGCCTTTCGGCTTCGTTAAGGGTCTTGTTACACCCTCTATCTACAAGTTAAGTACTGGAAAACGATTGCCAAGCCCGCGGCGGCAAGGTGGTAACAGAACTGAACGTCCAGGGTGCTGTAGACATAAATTGGACGCCACACTCGAAGACAATAAATACTTACATCACCTGTTTCGATGCCTATTTTCCCCTGGCTGAAAGCCTTACTTTAAAGGCATCCACAGGATAGTCCGGTTAAGTAGAACCTAGCCTCATAGGATGATTTCGTAGCACGATGCCTGCTTTCGCACTACGACTACTTTTTTGGACTTTCAAGTAAGCACAATGCCAACATTGACCTGCGACATTCCATGTTAAAAAAAAGATAAGTAAGTTCTCTTATTTTGTAGTTGAAGATGACGGTAAAGCCTTTAACGAGAATTTATTAAATGCTTCTGCACTAGCAACGACATATTACTAAATAAAATAAGCCATTGTGGAGCTTACAGTTTTTTTATTGATTTAAGAAGCATTATTATCTAACATAAAAACGTATATTTCCGAAGACCGGCCGGCTCTTTTCAGGTTAAATACGCTTCAAAAAGTTCTTTGCTTGAAACTGAAAATAAATATTATGAGATAACCAATAAAACACCTGACCCTCAAGCGTCGCCCGGGTATTTCATGGTGTTTTCCTAGTTATTTTTGAAAGCTCTGACATAATTTTTAACAGCGCCATCTAGAAGATACATTGTTTTCAGATTATCGCCCCATTGGGCACCGAATCACCAATGTCGTGCCGGAGCAGATATTTTACTTTGTAACTGGCATCGAAGCGCTACCACCGCCACCAGTCTTACTATTTAGAGTTACATTTGGGGTAAGGCAGATGGCGCTACTTCATTGCGGTGTGGACTTTGTTAATGAGATGATACTATCGAGGTAGGTACCTAGTTTGCTAGACATTTGCGAATTTAATGATAAAATATCATCAAATAATAATATTTAATGGATTGCTTGATTTGATGTTGACATCTGCCAATAGCCTATAATTATAGAACTCATTGCATTTTTTTCAAATCTAGCTCTTATAGCGTGTCCTTGTATTATTTTATTGAATTAAAGTCAATTAAATGGTATAACCTAATTGGAATGGCCACTTAATGAACTATCAAATAAAACATAAATATAACATCACGGCTGTAATTCCCGAACGGTTAGATTTGGGGTTACAACCCCTATAACCTAACTCTTAAATGATCTACAGATAATTTAAGGTTTTATTTCATACGATTTTGTAATTCTCTATTATTTTGGCTTAGAAGAAAAGAACGAAGATTGTGTTTGATCATCAAAACCATAAAACATAGTTCTCTAGAAAAATGCCTGAAAGGAGTACAGTTAGGTTAGCAGTTAAGAACTTTCAATTTTTATAATTTTACGCAGATAGAAATCGGCCTGGGCGCATAAAGTTAAAAAAGTCATGGTTTTTGCCTAAAAGTGCGGCAGTGTAAAATTAATTATTTCTTAATCAAATATCACGTAACTCCGGCACGATGCGGACCCGCGGGTCGGGTTTTTAGAAAGAACTTTCTGACTCTGAAATCATCGATCCAAAAGAAGTCGCAGATTTCATTTGGGTAAAAATAGAATAGTGCGACGTAAACGTAACGTCTGAATTGATTTAAACGTACCTATTTATTAGCCAAATATTATTGACATTTAATTTTATAAATTAAAATAACCTAAAGTAACTAACATAACAATAAACATGAAAAAACCGGCCAAGTGCGAGTCGTACTCACACGCACACAAGGTTCCGTAGCACCAAATAATATAATAAAAATATTTTGAAGGCTCATTCATATGTTGTATTGTTTTACATTCAACAGCAAAACTAAATTTGTTTTTCATAGTATGTTAATGAAAAACAAAGTTACTGCTGCTGCAGTTTGATGAAAAAGTCCCATATCTCAAAAACTAAACATTAAATCTTATTCAAACCAATTTTGTTTGAAAGTTTTATTTTCGTTCTACAATCCTAAATTTTTTCAGAATTTTCCTCCTCTTACTTTAGAAATTAGCGGGAAACACACACACAATTTACCACTTTGGAAGTGTCTGTCTTTCAAACGATTGACTTTGAGAATAAATGGTTTTAGGAACCTCAATTTAATTTTTAAAGACTTATCTCTAAATACCCCGCACGTATAGGTTTGCTGAAAAATATTTTTTAGTTACTCAAACTCAAATTCTTTATTGCATTCATGTGTACATTAAGTTGTTACATGATAAGTAAGTTCCAACATGAAACCCGGTTAGGGCACGGCAACATAATAGATTGGACAAAACAAGGATCCAGTGAGTAGGAGGTATACTGGATCGCAAGTTTGTTATACAAATACAATCATTATCGATATTATTAGGCTATTATTAGGTATTAGGTTTAAGATTATTTTATTAGGTTTATGTACATATATTATTTACATTTTTAAATATTACATTTATTAATTAAAATAACCTAAAGTAAATAACCTAGCAACAAACTTAAAAAATGGCGTCAAAAAACTCCTCCTCAACGCTGTCAACTGGTAATGTACCCAAGAGACTGGCGGCGTTGCCACGTTGTATGGCAACGCTAAGCCTTTGGCCAAGGTAAAAGCCAGCCCTTGGGTCACGGGAAGTGTCAACTAAACGCTTAGAAATATCCTTGAAAAGGCTGTGAGCGCTCGGACCCCACGGTCCTAGAGTTTCAACCCCAAACGGCTCGAAAATATAGTTACCAATGAGGTTACTATATTTACGCCGCTTGAGGTTCTCTGCAGCCGCAGCGGCAGCCCCATCATAGCACGATGAGCTAGGAAGATGGGATGGCGCAAGAGTATCGACACAACTCATGTTGCGTCCCACACTAAAAGCTTACCCATCTTAACAAAGACATGCTTTCCGGTCTCTTGCCATCGTCGTTTGCCAAGCCATTGGGTTCTAATATAGCTGGAACGCCGACGGTGACAAGAGCTCGTCGGAGGGTTCGCGTGCCGTGCAAAACGGCCCGCACTTTGGCTGCATGACAGGCCGTGGTGTCCAAGGTTCTTGACAACTTCACAATAGTGACAGCGATGAGGAGAACAACATGGGGCACCTAGGCGTATAGAAGAAGCGAGGCGGAAAGTAGTGTCGTCGAACAACGTACCTATGCTCGACGACGGTAGTGCATGAAGCCAAAGGCCCGACTCCCACTCACCCTCAGCCAGCAGACGCGCACGCTCAGCAGTAGTAGCAGACGCGTTCAGTAAATTGCTCTGAACTACTCTGCAGGGCTCGTCCTACCGTCTCTGAGAAAATTGATGGAACATTGGTACTTCAGGATTCGGGCAAGCGAGTTTCCAGGCATTGATAGCTTCGGAGGAGCACGGTTTATCAAAATCAATCAGTGTGGAAGCCACGATATTCCCGATTAATTTCTCAGTGCCGTGGACCGAGGAAAAAGCCGGTAAACTAATACTCCATACGCCGAGTCCTCCCCTCCCCCTACTCCTGGGACTCTTCCCAGCTTGTGTCCAAGCTCGGTCGTCGAAAGCCACATTTAAAATTAAATAGTTAAAATTCAGTTTTGGAGGGCACTGTAGCACATACCTCAATGTTCGCTTTGTTCGATTATTTATTAGCATCAGTTCACATGACAAGTTTATTATCATTGGCATGAAACCTTCTAGACCTTCTATTTATTATAGATAGCTACCAATCAAATGCATAATAATTGATAACACATATGGGATTTCACACTATATTTCCTGGAACAACAAATGCAACTACTAATATAATATAATAATGTTATAGCGTTAGGCATTAACGTAACTGACATGAAGCAATCGTTGAAGGAGCGCTTCTTCGGTCGCCTGACGAAGGTATTAAATAGCCTTCTTTCGGGCGGGAACAAGGTGCGCGCCTTCAACGGTTGGGTCATGCCGGTTTTAATGTACTCTTTCGGCATACTTAAATGGACTCAGACCGAACTCGATGCCCTGGATAGGAGAGTCCGTACACTGCTAACCGCAAACCGGATGCATCACCCACGATCATCGGTGATGAGACTGTACATCCCGCGGAAGTGCGGATGTCCAGGCTTTTTAAACGCGAAGACCCTCCACAACCGCGAGGTGTGCAGTATTCAGAGAATATTTTTTTAAAGCCGAGGTGGGTATGCACCGAGATGTGATCGCAGTGGACAAGGGACTCACCCCGCTGTCCATGGCTAAAGAGAACTGGCGCAAACCTGTAGTACTTAAGCGAAGTATGGCAAGGCAAGGAGCTTCACGGGCGCTTCTACCGGGCTCTTCATGGGCCCGATGTAGATTTTCTAGCATCCGTGTCCTGGCTACGTTTCGGTGACCTCTTCGGAGAAACCGAAGGTTTTGTCTGTGCAATTATGGACGAATTTATGTTGACGAACAACTACCGGAAATATATTATGAAGGACGGGAAGGTTGACGTGTGTCGGGCATGCCACCGTCCGGGTGAGTCCATCAGACATATTATTTCTGGTTGTTCTCGTCTGGCTAACGGCGAGTACTTGCACAGGCACAACCAAGTAGCCAGGATTATTCACCAGTAACTTGCCTTGAAATATAAACTTATGGAATCTGAGGTACCGTACTACAAGTATGTGCCCGACCCAGTTCTCGAGAAAGACCATGTCACGCTGTACTGGGGTCGGTCTATCATCACTGACAGGACTATTGTCGCCAATAAGCCTAACATAGTGGTGATAGACCGATCAGCGCGCCGCGTAATGATAATCGATGTTACCATTCCGCATGACAAGAACCTCGTGAAAGCTGAGAAGGAGAAACAAATAAAATATCTCGACTTGGCACACGAGGTTGTCGACATGTGGAATGTGAACTCGGCTATCATTGTGCCGATTGTCGTGACGGCCAATGGCCTTATGGCCAAGAGCCTCGACGACCATCTTTCGAGGCTCTCCTTAGGCGGTTCGATCAAGGCCTGATTCAGAAGGCAGTACTCCTCGATACGGCTCGCATTGTGAGGAGGTTCCTGTCTCTGGAGCCCCAACCACCGGTAGCTTGGACCCTGCTCCCGACACCGGCGGACTACTATTCTTTATATTTTTATATGTTATTTTATATTAATTTCTATAGGAATATTTAAAAATGTAAATCATATGTAACTATAACAATAATATCTCACATACATAATTCTCTTTATTCATATAAAGAGAATTATAAATATGAGTAAGTAACGTTTGTAAGTTTAGTTAGATGTCTTCGGGAGTATGGATACGATTCCGAAAATTCTTTAACTAATGGGTAGCTGCATTATCCCCGAGTTTCTTAGGCTATATTTGTAACGTCCGCGTAAGATAATTCCCGACCATAACGCTAGCGAAGCTGTGGGCAACAGCTACTTTTTATAATTTTGAATAAAAAATATTTATATGACAAACAAACTACCAGGAATAAAGACAGTATTTACCTTTGGGTGCGGGACTAGCAGCACTGGCCGCTAAAATGTGCACCTACAAAAAACAGTCCCTGTGTTACACGAGCGCAATCACGCTTGAAGTTATCTCTGTCCTCAGGGCAAGATTGAGGTCAAGAGTAGACCTTTACTTACCTTACACAGTTTTTCTTTTTAGGCTTTTCAGTTGTGTTAAGTATATATGGTGACTGGTAATTAAGTGACCGATATTTATACACGTGATTGTACTCATGATAACAAACAACTTTCCCAAAGAAATACATTTTTATACCTATTCTCCTTTAATAGCGGCCTACCCGTCATACTTTTCATACAAACGCTCGTACGTGGTTATGCAGTTGTTACACATCTATCTTTGTTTTTTTTTAATTAATAGGTATTTTGTGCACTATATCTAGGTTTCTATGGTAGCAAAAAATAAAAAAATGTAGAAACAAATTCAGTATAACCCTCCAAAAATTGCTGTTTTGCACCAATTTTAACTGAACTTTGGCCGTTCATAATGTACTCATAAACTGTAAAATTAAAGAAAACATCTCGATAGAAACCTTGCACACGTAATGGAGATTCTTAATGACAAATATTTATTTCACACACTTGTAAGACTTATTCAAAAACACGTATTTTCTGGAACAAGTTTAGGAAATTTTCGAACACTATTTTTCATTCAATGTCATCGCGTTAAGCGGTATGTGGTGCGTGGGAGACAAATTGTGCGGAGTCGGGGCGGGGTAAGACGAGGGAATCGAAAGAAAATCGCCGCTGTGGCTCTGGATGAAACAACAAGCTTTTCGACCATGCTCGCGTTGACGATAGACGGACCGGGAAGGGCCCTCTTAACACAATAACACAACAGCCGTAGGAAATTCGCTCGCGCGCGCCTGTAACCTATCAGCTGTTAGCTGCGTGACGCCGTTCTGTCTCATTACTATCGTACCGTGCAACATCAGCAGCGTCAACAGCGTCCGCGTGGCGAATTTCATACAGGTGTTGTGTTATTGTGAGAAAAGTGCATACGTATAAAAAATATGTTTCTTTGGGAAAGTTGATTGTTATCATGAGTACAATCACGTGTTTAAGTAGGTATCGGTCACTGATTACCAGTCACCCTATATACATATTTTACATTTTAATTAGAAATTATAATATTTGAAGATCATCGACATAATTGTATACTTAAACGAAAAAATAAGTACCTACGGCTTATTGAAGATAATTACTTATACACAATCCAAGCAATTTTTAAGAAAAAATATATGGAATCACGTAAACCCGACATGTAATCACTCAGAAATCGATGTTGATTTTTGGCATTTCATTAATTATTTTAAATATATTTTCCGGCAAAAGTTACATCCATCTTGGTTTAGTTTTGAGATGACACTTACACGGCGCTTACTGGACCTATGGTCATATAAACGTTGGCCTTAAGATCTTAAGACCAAGACATGCGCGCCATTACATTTGACTTTAGGGTTCCTTAATTAAATATGTAAATCATTGTTTTATTGATCTGTTATTCATAATACAGCGTGTAAAAAAAAATTGAATTTGATTGGTGTTTAGATGATGTAAACCAACTATTTTGGGGAAATATAGTATATGCTATATTTATTATTTATTTACTAGCTTCTGCCCGCGACTTCGTGCGCGGATCCTGTTGCTTATGCCAGCGACAACGGGGTCGTCAAAAAAATCGAAGATCTGAAACGTCTGGTGTAGAATTCTAAGGCCCGGGGACGGGAAAACAACGGGATGAGCGAGACGATTGGAGACGTTCCAGATCTTTCATTTTTGTACGTCCACTGGAAATGCCCATCAGACTAAACAGCTTTTGCTAAGACGTCATTCCTTAATATGTTATAGTGTCGCTGGGCTTTGGAGTTCCAGATCTTCAAATTTATTCTCACAGCAGAAAATGCTCTTCACGTGGAATTTTTGCTATGGCACCATTTTATATCTCTAAAAAACTTTTCTTCCCGTTATTCCGCAGTGGTCAACACATGCATAATATTGCAAATAACTTTAAAAAAAAAAGATTTATAAACTATTTTTGGGGTTTTTCCTTCAGGAGGATATATTAATATAAAGACCGAAAGCGTTGCTGACCCTTGATAAAGCAACATAAAGTTGGCCGTGAGAAAAACAGCCGGTTATCAGGTCCACACCAGCGGCTTTAAGCTTCTGCCCTAGTGACTTGTTTGCAGCCTGATGTTCTGAACAGCATCAAGTCTCTCCTGACGCTCTTCGGTAGATTCTTGGGATCTTATGATCCTCAATCTTTTAGCTCCTTTGGAACATTGGGAAAGATTTGACCTCTTTCTAGGCATGGCTATAGTTTTATTCTGAAGATACCTGATCAATTAAAATCTAAGTGACTGCTACTCTGCGTTACCGGGTAGGCTACCGTGTCACGAAGATAAATGGAAAAGGAAATTAAACACTCATCTAACATAAGCCCGAAGGCATATTTATTCGATAAAATAAAATAATAAATGGGAGTTTTGGCCAGTAGAGTCAAATTTTCAATGATTAATCGAATTTTCATCGAAAATCAGTCCTAAACTGTTACCGCCTTCACCGCGTTGAGGTACTCCCAGCTTATGATTGTTATTTTATAATTATACAGTGAAATTAGTGATAGCTTTGATTGCCACATCAGGTGTTCCAGATCTTCAATTTTTATACGTCAACAGAGAGGGCCCATCAGGCTGAACAACTCTTGCCAAGACGTCATTCCTATATATGTTATAGTGTAGCTTTGCGCTTGGAATTCCAAAACGCGTGTGCCAGATCTTCAATTTTTATACGTCAACAGAGAGTGCTCATCAGGCTGAACAACTCTTGCTAAGACTTCATTCATACATATGTTATAGTGTAGCTGGGCTCTTGGAGTTCCACATCAGGTGTTCCAGATCTTCAAATTTATTCTCTTAGCAGAAAATGCTAATCACGTGGAACAATTTTTTCTATGGTACCATTTTTGTATCTCTTATAGTTTAGCTCAATGGTTTAGCTCACAGAGCATCAGGTCATATAAGATGCTCTGTGATCAGGTCTGTTGCGGTGCTGCATCAGATGATTTTTTCATAATTTTCAATGTTGTGACGTGTATGTCAGATATGCCCCAGTATATATAAGATGCTCTGTGGATTTGCCAAACTGTCAGTTACTTTTTCTTTCTGTCATAGAGTTTCTTACTAGCTCTATGATGAATACTTTTTGGTTTATCTAATTTAAATTATATTTATCAATGTTTAGCTGAAATATTGTATTTTATAGATATTATGGATTGTTTACTAATAACTTAATTTTAAATTATATTTATAAATTCTTTACGCACTCATGGTTTTAAGAAGGAAGTCTGTTATGTCCTGGCCGACTACACTTGTCAGATGAGATGATTATATGGCTGCAAGAAGAAAAACGGATATTCAAAAATTGGAAAGAGACCACTGTGAAAAATGAGCTGACGAACCGTGGGTGGGCGTGGAGACGAGAGCGATTCTTGAAGGGAGACGACAGCGATTCTTGAATGGAGACTGGAGAGATTCCTTCAATTTGGAGACAAGAGATATTCTTCAAGGTGATCCATCTAAAGATACACCAACTCCCAATTTTATTAAAAAAAACTGTCTTTGTGCCTGCCCGGGTGTTTAGTCTCGCGGAGCTGCCCTGGGTCTATAGGCTGGTGATCTTATTAAAGATCCACCGGGACCTCTACTCCCGTTCTTCGAAGCGCCGCCTTCCTGAGGAGGAGACCTGAAAGAACTGCATGCATCGTCCTACATTACCACCCCAACGTTTGATCGTGCTTCATCAACAGTGCTAAACTAATCCAGTGTTTTTACTATACAACTACTTCCAGAGTGCGGGTTTGATAGGTCTTTTTTATAATCACTTGTATTTTTTATTTCACTTGTAAAACCACCCATTTTCCACTATTAAATGTACAAGTCTACTTTTATCCTTTAATTTTTAATAGTGTCAAGTAGATCTGCTACAATGGTACCTACAGAAAAAAAACAATTTTTGACGTGTTTTTTCACTGGAGTTGGTACAGATAGGCTAGGCACAATACAATATTTCTTTAACCATTTTAGTGATCCACTATAAGAAAATCCATTAAATTTGTAGCGAAACTGCAGGGGCGTGCCGTCCATATAGGCAATTAGGCCTAGCCTACCCTACCAACAACGCAACAAATGCATTTATTATAACTATGTAATAAAATAATGCAAAATATTAAAAAAAAAAACTCCTGTTGTAATACTTATAGCAACTTGTCGCGCCCGTGTGACGTAACTGATTATAATACTACGACGCTCGCTCCCGGCTCTTCTAGGCAACGACTCCGCCGGCCTAATTTCCATTGATAAATTTACGCACACTGATGCATATTTTCGTGTGTATGAACGGCACACATGTATAGATCATAGATAGATTGGGAGCGCAACTCCTGCGAGTTGAGCTGGCCACTGATTGGCCACAAAGTATTATCCGGCTAAAACGGTATGCAGTGATGCAATTATATTTGGTAGTGTTTTTTTTTATCGACAAAGTAGCAATAATATTTTTCTTAGAAATTTAGAAGCCATATTTGTTTCGTGTGATAAGCAAAATTTATTTCGCGATCTTGAATGTTTTGCTTTTTACAATATCTGACGGTTGTAATTCGTTTTGAAACGTACAGTACCTAGTGTAAATATTATTTGTTGTATTTGTTTATTTACTTAAAAATCGTGTTCTGTTGTGAAGTTTGCGCTGATAATGTGTGTTTATTAAAAGTTAAAACATTAAGTACCTATTCACAATCGTTTAATGATAAGATTCAAGTTGTGTCTAAAGGTGTAGGTACCCGAATAACGAGAATTAACATAAAATTCATCTCGTACTCGTCATTTGAAATGAATCTTTCTTCTGTTTGCATTGTCAGAAAATCGTGATTTGAACCTTGAATAATGTGGTGAATTCTTGTATTTATAACTTTGGTTTTTACAGGCTTATTTTCAATGTTTTTTTTTTTTCAAATATTCCAAAATTGGGCCCGTAACGAAAACTCTAAACTAACCATGGTAATTTTAGGTAATTTTATTTTTTGTTGACAGTGCACTCTGTTTTATTTTTTAGAATTTTTTATCGAAGCTACTACCTTAGTTCTTGTATTGACTGAATGCCATTGAAGACCTGATATTTAAGCTAGATGGCGTTGTTTCTCATAACCTTACTAAAAACACCAAGGGGGCGGGCACGCCCGGAAGGGTGACTGATATATCAATAGATGTGACTACTTTGAGGGTCATCCTAAGTAGGGCGACGCTGTGATGTGTGGCCTACCCTCCGTGAGGAACCACTGCACGCCACTGCGAAACTGCGAGAGCGCAACGAACCAAAGTACGTAGGTGTAGGTAAGTTCGTAAACGCCGACTCGCAGCTCGCAGCGTGACGTCACGTAAGCGCGGTCGCATAGTCGTTTGCCGGATAGGAAAACAAAAACGGATTTTTTTTTCTCGGGTTACCTATTTTTAGTCATGCTGATATCAAAACACATTGGTATGAGTTGTGACTTATTGCTTGTAGTTAGAAGTGTCAAAAGCTAAAATTTTTAGCTAAGTTTTTTTTAACGGTTCTTACTTGTTTTAAATTCTTGCCTATTGCATAAAAAAAATTGCATAAAGTAATAACACTAAGTACTTACTTTAACTTGACTTTATGTAAGTACGGGTGTTAGATTACTTATACAGTTCTAGCTAAGATTTGACAAAAACAAATTGTTCTTCATGTTTTAAATCCCAATTCGGTTTGGATTTTTTAAATATTTAATTTAGTTGTGACAAAATATCATTTATTAGAAAGTGTCTTTGAATAATGGAATCAATAGATGGTCAAAGTTGTAGAATGTAACAACTTTTGAGCTATTTATTGATACCGAAAAGTATATTTTTTACGGAATTCTAAATAAAACAAATGGCTACTTTAGATAATTTCTATTAATTCACATTGTGACAGTAACATGTACACTTCAGGAACCGCCCATTCATTTACCTACTGGATAATGAGCTAATCACAAGGTCTGTGGGGAAACATAAAATTCAATAGCTAGTAGTCTAAGCATTCATATAGAAGAAAGAAAATAATCAGGATTAAGCTTGTACATAATGAAAATTTTAACCGACCTGAGTGACCTAGAGTAAGTTTTATAAATTTTCACATGATTTATCTCTGCACCCGTGTACTTGCCATTCTCGCCAACATGTTCCTTAATTCCGCTGAAATTCAGTGGACACAGAAATAGTGTCTTTAAAATTTTACCTCTTAGTATTACTTCTTATTGTTTTAGAGGGGTCGAGAAAACAGAAGATATTCAATATATGAAAGTTCTACGCAAGAGCACGTGGATCATAGATGGCTGGCCCAAGGGTCCAAAAGATTCTAAAATCTTTAGAATTTTCAATATCTCTGTCATGCTAAGCACGCTTGTATCAGGTATCCACTACGCCAAGATTAACACTGGGAAACTTTCGTCTTTCGAGATAGGCCATACTTACATTACTGTTTTTATGAATACCATTGCTTCTGTAAGTACATACTCGTGTGTATTCAAAAGTTTTTCGCAACAGATTTAACTACATTCTGCTCGATTTATATTTTATTTTGTAGTTGTTTTAGTACTGATACATAGTACCAGTGATACCCAAATACAAGCAATAATTTTTACTATATTTCAGAGCAGAACGCTGATGGTTATCGGTCCAAAATATAACGAATTCTTTTTCTATTTCTTAAATGAATTGCACCTTTTTAACTACAGAGGAAAGTCAGATTACTCTTATAAGGTAAGTTTGAGCTTGAGACAATACAAACAGTATGTCTTAATAGGCTTCTTTTCAAGAGCCGACAGACCAAAGCCAATAGACCATTGACATGTGTCAGCACCAGCAACTTTAATGTCGGCGGGCTAGGCTCACTTTACTCTAGGGCTCTATGCTTCATGTCATTCGGCGACACGATCGACATGTGCAATTTTTTTTAGCAGTTCGTTTCGCCCAAGTGGCGCAAACGCAAGTCTCCGCCCGGTATGCACGTGTGGATGTACCTATGTCACCCAAGCACGACATGATTCTATTTTGGACTCTGTTCAACAGATACGTGGTGGAAAGGACACCGACGCGAAAACGGTTACCACGTATCCTGTACATAATTCTGTCTGAGCCCCTACATAGAAATTTTTCATCGGTTATAAAAAAAAAAAACAGCCGTTCCATAGGTACATTTTTATATAAGTACAGGTATTGCACTTTTGTAGGAAACAGCTGTTTTTTCCGTTTTCACAACTGCGATTCGCAACCAGTTGCGAATTAAGAATTTTTAGTCTTTGTTCGGAACCAGTTGCGAATCAAGAAAACTTCTTCCTTAATCGCAAGTTCGCAACTAAGCATCCTGATGATTAAGTTTCGTAACCAGTTACGCCAAAAGAATTTGTTTCCCTTATTCGCAACCTTCGTTGTCTGTCTGTTTGTTGACACTATTTAGTTGATTTGCATACAAACTTTACAAGAGGTTTCGGCCACTACAATAATAACCAAAGACTAAAAAAGTAATAAATTGTGGAAGAGGCCAAGCCTAATTTATTAAATAAGAACTCTTTTTTTTCCGTGAACTTTCAGATATTTTAATAGTTATTCTGCTAGTAGGTTCGGAGACGAATCCAAATACTTAATTAAAATCGGTCCAGCCGTTCGTGAGATATAAATGGTGAAACTAACCTGACTTTGTTTTATATAATTATAGATATACTTTATATAGTAGGACTTTTCACTATGTGTGCATCAGATAGTAATTTATTCTCTTTTTTTCTGTTCCAGACACACATACTGGTTCACCGAATATCTCATTTCTTCACGTACTATCTTATAGCGCTGATGATTTTTGGTTTATGTTTATTCGACCTGACCCCTATGTACAACAATTACGCAAATGGGATGTATAGATATGAAAGACCTGAAAATGTTACGTTCGATCATGCTGTCTTCTATTCCTTACCTTTTGACTACACAACCGAGACGAAGGGATACTTGGCCGTATTTTTTTTTAACTGGTACATCTCTGTTCTCTGCTCAACCTACTTCTGCATTATCGATTTAATTGTTTCGCTTTTAGTCTTTCATCTTTGGGGTCACATGCGTGTTTTAAAACACAATATCGAGGATATTCCAAAGCCTGCGTCGTTGCTAGTTGAGTCAGAGGAATATGAAAATGGTAAAAAGGAACATAAGTATACTGAGCAAGAGTCGAGAGCAGTACACGGTAGACTACGGGAGATTATTCACTACCACAGTGTTATCATTGAGTGAGTAGTGTCCATTAAATAAACTAAAACCGACAACACCTTCCAGCTTCTTGCTTTATGTTAAGCTGCGTATTTCTTCAACAGTTTCCAATCAAGGATGTCCGACTGCTTTGGTGAAGTGCTTCTCCTTTACTTAATCTTCCACCAAGTGAGCGAGTGTCTTCTGCTGTTGGAGTGCTCGCAAATGGTACGTGTCGTCGTTAACACAATCATACTTCAATCAATCGTACATCGCGCCTACGCTGCGCACGCGACGCATCTTCACTATACCTAGGAGGCGTTACATTGAGCGTACTCGTATTATACGCGCTAATGCTGCGCCTACGTTGCGCCTGTAATGCATTTACACACCTACGACATAAAAATGATACATCACATAAATAAATCAAAGCACTGCCAGCAGTTTTAGTATATATTTCTCTTTGTAACCGACTTTAAAAAAGGAGGTGGTTCTATTGGGTTAGTTTTTATAATTTATGCTATCCACATTTTTTAAATAAGGTACTATTTAATTTTCTAGGACAAGCCCGCATTGATGCGTTACGGACCGTTGACAGTGGTGGTTTTTCAACAGCTGATTCAGTTAAGCATTATATTCGAGCTCTTGGGATCATCGGTTAGTATTTATGTCCATTCACGCTTGCTTAGAAGTTTCTTTCATTCACTCTAGATGTATACACGCCCAGGTCACATTTATCAGGAAACGGCTGAAAGAGCTTAGGCTAAGGTGAATGCGTAAGGGTAGCCCGAGAAATTAAATTTTCTTACGTTTATTCCAATTTGCAGGTCAGTGTCAGGTTGTATGTTAATGAAAATATGAATCGCGCTTGTAACGAACGGAGTTACAGAATTATAATCATTCAAATCATCAATACAACCCTCGCAAGTTCATATAATCCCAAAGAGTGACTTTTTCATTAAATAGCTATTGAATGGGGTTATATGAACTTGGAGGGCTGTATTGATGATTCGATTGATTACAATTCTGTAACTCCATACATGTTACTAGCGCGATTAATATTTTCATCAACATACAACCTGACACTGACCTGCAAATTGTAATAAACTTAAGAACATTTAAATTTCGCGGGCTACCCTTGCGCTTATACGAACAGAATAACGGCTTTCCTCACATTTTAAAACTTTGTACGTTTGAATCTACTATATATTACACAGTGGTCCACTGGTGACAGCTCCGACTTAGATCGGAAGCCGCGGGTTCGAACCTAAGCAGGCCCTTTTATTTTGTGTACAGACGCCAGTTAAGCATATCAAGCTACCCGAAACTATCAAATTGCCCAATCAACCTTGAACCTAACGCTTTAGCGAATAAGTTGAAAAACTATATAGTTTTGACAGAAATTGTAGTAAGTAGCTTGATATGCTGGCGTCTAGGTACCTAATAAATTTTATCCTATCTCAAAACGGTGAAGAAAAATATATCATAAACTGGCATGAGCTTAAACCAATAATTCGAAGACACGCGTGAACACTACTACCTATCCCAGGGCGGAGCTCTGCGTCCAAGTAGTGAAACGATTTGTTCTGATCAATGATATTATTAAGTCCTTGTCACACTCGATATTTATTTGTATTTGATAAAATAAAATCGTGATAAATAAAAATATGACATTCTTAAGTATGGTATGAAACTCCTTCACTCTTCTTTATCTTGGAACCATAATTTTTACACTTTCTTAAAACACAACTTGGCATTTTAGGTATAATTATGTCACAACACTGACACGTTTTATTACGCTCGCTGCTTTAATAGACTAAATCAAATTACTACAATTGCCTGAATTTGTCTGCAACAATTTG
The DNA here is from genome assembly GCA_947578425.1 of Eugnorisma glareosa. NCBI lineage: Eukaryota > Metazoa > Arthropoda > Insecta > Lepidoptera > Noctuidae > Eugnorisma > Eugnorisma glareosa. Next base: position 29,493,384 of record OX387957.1, read on the forward strand.
CGAGCGCTAGTGCGATAACTGCCTCTTTTTATTTAAAGTATCATTGGTTCTGATCATGCTAATAACTGTGCTGGACTGTATTTCAGAATGACAAATTAATAGACTCGGTGTACTGTATACCCTGGGAATACATGGACACTCTGAACAGGAAGCTCGTGTTTGTCATGATGGTACAGGTGCAGCGGTCCATGAACCTGAAGGCGATGAACATGGTTACGGTTGGCGTCCAGACTATGATCACGGTATGCCTTATTTTATGTGACACCTTTAGCGCTTAAAGACTTTAAACTGTATGGCATCCACCATATAGGGTCTAGCTCTCTCGTACCATGATTGAACAGACATCCGTGAATTGAAATATTTAAAAGTGAAATGGTTTTTTTTTTTTAGTTTTTTTACCTTTTTCGATATTTCTTACCCTTTCCTTACTAATATTTTATATGCCAGCGTAAGTTTGTTTGTTTGTATCTTTTCGCGCCCAAACCACTGAACCGAGCATGCTGTAATTTTGCATAATTATACGTTGTCAGGTGTACAGAAACGGAAATGTACCTTTCATCCCGAAAAATAGAGTATTGTTCCCGAGGAAAACAACAATAACGTTCTTATGATAAAATAGATGGCGCCACGTGTCTTTCGAATCATAATTGAATTATATTTTCAAACAGTACAACCCAAATTGATTGTGTCGCCGTGTGTACTTGTCGCAATATTATAATTTGGTGAACTTATTATGAGCTCTATGTTTTAATTTCTGTTGGATTTACACCCATAATGATCAAGAAATCATGAATATTTCTTTTTTTTTTCAGATTTTAAAAACATCCTTCTCATATTTCGTGATGCTAAGGACGGTTGCAGAGGAAGAATAAATTAAATGATTTGACTATTGCACAGTGACACGCCTCGTTTACATTTTTTATTTATAATTAAAACTATATGTTGTCCGCGGCCTTCGTTCGCGTGAAATTATTATGAAAAAATCGAATCGAATTTTGTTACCAATTTCAAGGATTTAAAATCTGCACAGAGCCCTAATTCTTATTCTTAAATAAAAGTAGCTTTAGTTACTCCTTAGGAAATCAGCTATCTGCCAGGAAAAGTCCCCTCAAAATCGGTTCAGTCGTTTCGGAGATTAGCCAAAACAAACAGTCAGACAGACAGACCAAAGTCAGACAAAAAATTCATATTACAAACAGACACTTCAATTTTATTTATTTGTATGTATGTATACAGGGTGAATTTTCCAAGTGGGCGTTTGCCATTACTTCCCAGAATTTGATCCTTATTTGCGAGACTATCGAATGGTGTAATAATACAGTGTGTTTATTTTTCCGAAATCAATGGGTTCGATTCCTGGCTAGGAAAATTGATTTTTCTAAAATCTAATGATGCAGTTTTAGTTCTCATCGAAATCTGGCTCGAGACTCCTTTGAGCATTTTTCGCTATTCCTCATAGTTTCGGATTTGGCCATCCACTCCCTTGAAAAATTCACTCTGTATAGATTAGGGAATGCAGAACCGGTTCTGTTATAAAGAACCGGGATTTTCGGAACCTTCAGGCTAAAGAACCGGGATTCCCGGTACTTTGATACTTTAAGTAAGACTTTATAAGATACTAGAGTTGAAAGTGCTGAAACGGAGAAAGTATGAGAAAGACTAAATGACAGGAGAAAATAGAAACAATTACACCAAATCAAATGTTTTGTTTCTTGTTTTATCTAAAAATAAAATAAAATCGTAAAAATCCAAATCGATGTTTCAAAATGGCGCAAAAACTACTGCATAGATTCTTTTCAAATTTTGTTCAAATATTCCTTAAAAGCGTCTATGTTGCATTTCTAGTCACTCCAAATTGTGTTGATTTGAACTTTATTTCTTCGACGCATCTTTTCGATGATCATGAATGCACTCTTATTAGTCCGTTTTCAATTAATATTTTCCGTCGTTTTAGATTTTCGGGCTGTGAGTGCAGATACAGGCTAATTTTATATCTCCTAATACGAATGGATGTCCACTCGTCAAAAGATATACAAAATTGTTTATTGCCTTCTGATAATATATATTTATATTATCAGAAGGCATTTAATTTTCAGTCATTAGCAATTTCGGTCCAGATTATCGTTGTCTCGAAAAACTGAACAAAACAGAACTCTGTGAGACTCCACGAAAGTACCGGAAAGGATATCCATCCATAGCTGACATTTGGGAAAAAAACATAGAAATATTCTAATCACGAAGTATCTTTTCCCGAAAGTACCGAAAACACCGGGATTTGGATTTGATAATCCCGGTTCCCAAAAATACTAATATTTACGGGATTTCCCAGTACTTTGGGTTCCGGGATTTGCAGGGACTATTCACTAGTATAACGTCACGGACAACAGCTATTTATAAATAAAAAGAGGTAGATATCGCACTAGCGCGCGCAAACCCCAACGACGAATGAAGTTACATAATGTACAGACCCAGCGTATTGTAGTAGCTTGCTACTACAAGCTGTCAAATTTCTTTAACAGATTTTCAACTTTTTCACAAAAGTATTAGGTTCAAGATTGATTGGGATAATTTGACAGCTTGCTAATTTGCAGCTTGATGTGCTGGCGTCCATAAACTCACGCCTTTTTCTCATGGGAGAAGGCAGAAACCACAGGACGCGATCTGCTACGAACCTCATGTCCTTCTTTCGGTTTGTAGCCACCGCTCATCACAGCACATTACCACGTTTTGACGCTCTGTTAAGCATAGAAGCACAACATAAGCACACAGTTCTGATAAGAACTAAACCACGTATATGGCACTCTGATAAGAAACAGTTCCGAGAAGAACTAATTAACGTTTTTGACGTTCTGTCAAGAAATAAGGAGTGTCAGGAGCTGTGAGGCCACTCTTCTAGTCTTTGGTCAACTCGATCCACAACACAAAATCCCAACATGTCCACTCGACGGTGGCCGCCCCGACAAGGCCGAGAATAGAGCGCGAACTTTTTTTTTTAAATGGCCTTTCGCAGTTCAGCCTGTGAGGCTGGCTTCTTCTTACCGTTCTAATCCTGTGGATGCCTTGAGTGGACGGCCTCCAGCCAGGGGCTTAAAAACGACCTAAAACTAAGCAACCACACGATAAGGGCACCCCTGTGGGGTGCGAGCCTCGGCTAAGGGCGTCGCTGGGGAGGGTAGCAAGGAGACAGGCTGGATCTGATTAATGCTGCGCCAACTTTTTTTTTCTTTTTTTTTGATGATTGCATCGCGCAGGTCGGCCTGTGAGGCTGGCTACTGCTTAACCGGTCTAATCCTGTGGATGCCTTGAATTTAAGGCCTCCAGCCAGGGGCAAAATGAGCTTACAAACTAAGCGACCACTCGCTAAGGGCACCCCCTGCGGGGTACGAGCCTCGGCTCAGGGCGTCGCTGGGGAGGGCAGCAAGGGGACAGGCTGGATCTGGTTTAGGGGTGGTGCGCCAACTACGCGGCACCTATATTTATTCCTTCGGCGATTTCGCTCACCCAGAAGCGCGCCCGCCGCGCCGCCCGTGAACACACAAGCGACACCTCGTGGAAATAACACGACAACAGAGTGCTGTGCTGTGAATGGTTGAAATCATCCTGCTATTCTTATTAGATTTTAATTTTGTAAATGTTGAATCTAATTAAAAGTACATGTTTTTATTGGTTAATTTATAATAGTCAGTAATTTGTAAAATAGCACTTACAACATTTTTTTTGGGAAAATAAATTATTCACATTCATCGTACACGGAGTTTATCTTCAGCCTTCTGACGACCTAAGTACTCGTACAGACGCCAGCGCACCCGAAACTCTCAAATTTTCCCAATCAACGGTGAACCTAATGCTTTAGCGATATAGTTGAAAATCTGCTGCGTCTGCTAGCGTCTGTACAAGTACAAGTACCTACAAGAAACGATAAACAATATTATCAATCAGTGTATCAAGTTTAATCAAAATCAGGTATTGTGAACGGTATGCAGGTGGTGAGATATTGGTGCGGCCCAGTCAACGTGTTGTTAGGCTTTTTGAGGCAGGTTTCCATGCACTCTTTCTTAGTTTCGAAGTTGTTCTGGTTGCCTCCACACCCGGAGTATAAGCGCTGTCTGCACATCCTAAAATGTCATGAAATTCAATTATTGAATGTTATAAAATACTAACTATACCTATTAGATTTTAACGTTGAATTAATATAATTCATGTATCTACTTTTAAGATACCAACAAGCAATCAATTTTATTTACTTTATCATAATTAATTAATTAAACTATTTGAGAGCTTCATGGCAACATACCATATTAATTCAACGCTAAGATCCCTTCCAAAGTCTTGCCTTGATTCACCCAACGGCTAAGTTTCCTATTCACCCGGTTTTATGGTACTCTGGAGTAGCTTCTTTGCTTTACAATATTTGTTTGGGTCTCATAATATGGTACATACATAAATGGCGTGGCCGCGAAATCAATAAAAACACATAAGTTACCTATGCTGATTTGAGAAGGTGAAAATTATATATATGTATACACTGTACACAATATGCACTGAATCTAATAACTACTGCGATTTCAGCGGTCTCGCCGGTTCTGGAGCCATAGCGCTAGATGGCGCGCTTCTCCCAGTCTGAATCAAAACAAATTCAAATGTTCGTGACGTATTATTTAAAAGTAAGTAGGTACCGCGGTGTTATCAATAACGTCTCACTATGTGCCGCTGCCATGCAGGGCGTACAAATCATATAATATTTAGGTACACACGGCGGCACATGAAGCAGTGCATTTCCAGTATAACTTGGCCTCGCTTTGTATAGATTTCCTAAACAATGAGAGATCCGCATAAACTAGTTTTGTATAGCTTGATTGGCCATCGTGCGTACCTACACATAAAAAAGTGCAGGTTGTAGTTTCAAATACGAATATAAAAACTAATCTGTTAATAAAGCACTCATCAGGACGTTTGTGCAATACCTACAAGGAATTTTACTGTCCGGCAGTCCGTTTTTTTGCTGTCCGATTTGGCATGAATAAAACGGATGATTGGCTTCTGCACTTGTCCGTCTTTACTCGGATCGGTGCGGTGCAGTTTAAGGTCACTTTGTAACTACAAGCTAAGGCACGCGTAATAGCCCAAATGAAAGAAATACAAAACATTTTTATTTCTTAAAAATGCCTTGTATTAGACCATAAAACATTGTGGTGCACTTGTTTAATTCTCTAATTATCGTGTTTTTGGTGAAACAGAACGCAAACACAAAACGCATCGATTCCAGCAGTGACGTCGAATGCTATGTGTCAAAGAAATACTTTTAGTTGAAAAGTACTAACGGTGAGTTTCTTGGAACGTCGTCGGCAGCTGTTTGGTTTATTACTCTACGTGCGAAGACATACGAGTAGAATGCAAACATAATTTTGGGTCCATCCCCTTAAGTGAAACGTACCTGACAGGGTCATTTTACATAAACCACAATAAATTGAGGAGGGCAAAACTATTAACTATAACTACTATCGGTTAACTAAAAAAACGGTCCGGAATAGGGAAAAGTAAAATTAGCCAAGTGTAATTAGACAAAAAATAATCAAAAGTTGAATGTGACGAAGTATATAGTGGTCGGATTTTCATGGGACTTTTTTATTGAGTTCCTAGACGAGTGGAGAAGAAAGTTAAAAAAGAAATGTCGCCGTTCGCGACTTTTTCTTTTTAGCCGACTTCCAAAACGAGGAGGTTACCAAGCTCAGTTTTTTTTTCTTGTTTTTTTTTTTTTTCAGCCATATTTCAGTCACTAGTAGACCGATTTTCAAAATTCTTTTTTTATTCGAATGGATATACTCTCGGGGTGGTTCCATTGTCACCATGTCAGGATCTGATGATGGAATCCCAGAGAAATCGAGGGCAACCCTCAAATTGTATTGGCACGTATCGTATGTTTCGTGTTTTTTCTAAAGTTATTCAAGTATTCGCATCTAGGAGTCATCACCTCATGTTGATGAGCTGATGATGGAAAGTATAACTCCTTACCGGTTAGAAGTTGGAGGATAATTCTTTAATAAAATATTATGGGGACGTATTTATAGTTGTATTCTTTCAGGTTACCTAGGTGAGCTGATTTTAGAATATAAAACTCATTAACGGTTAAAAGTCAAAATCAAAGTCAGAATAATTACTCAAGTTAAATGACTTAGTTCAACTTACTACGTACCTACGATGATGTATACTAAAAACTAAAAATGGAAAAATAAAAAACTTTTTTTCAAAAAATAAAACTGACTACAAAAACACAAAAAGTTAAAAAATAACTAGCTTCAGAAGTCGGTGACAAAAAAACAAAATCAAACAAACAAAAGACACCGACTTCTGAAGCTAAAGTTAATTTTTAACTTTTTTGTGTTTTTGAAGTCGGTTTTATTTTTTGAACAAAAGTTTTTTTATTAAATTCCTTTGTAATATGATTTTTTTCTTTTTTTTCAACACAATTTCTCGAAAACTGGTTCTTATCGCACTACGATTAGTTTCAACATGCATTCGCAATGCATGCAATGCAATGTATTTCACACGCGTGGATTTTTATTATTTTTCCGCACACGTGCGGAAATAAAAATTTCCACAGATAAGTCCAAATGGGTTCAATGACTATAGCTTTAATCGGTGGTAATTGTTTTTTTTTTAATCTCGGCAAAGAGATATTTTTTTAGTATTTAAATTGTGTTTATAAATAGAATATCATAGATATACATGATTATTTAAAACAAATATTTACTTTTATGAACAAATTAACATCTAATTGTGTTCTAACTGCAAAATTATTTGATTTTTCTTCTTTTCATATTAGCCTGTATAGCGACATCATACCTTTGCTTCTTCTTCAGCCTGGCGAAAGCAAAGCGCGGAAAAAAAGCAAATTAAATCATAGTTTCATAATAATTCCTGACAAAAATACTTTCTGTTTCAATATTTGATTTCCTCGAAAGTGTATTGAAAAACGTCGTTTGATACGCGTGGGGATTTGTTATTGCACTTCTCGGCTCCATAACACCCTCGCCTGCAGCTCGGGTGCTTATTTAGCGCTCGAATGCAATAACAAAGTTTCCCCACTTATATCAAAATGTACTATTTTCGTTTATGAATAGGTACCTTCAAATTCGACGAATTCATACTGTGGCGTAATAGTAACCTGGGTGCATCCATTAAACGCCCCAATTTGGTCTGTGTCTTTGTTAATCATTATCGATGTAATGTTTACAAGTATTTTTTGAAAATGTTCTATTTTCTTCAATAATTTCTAAAATATCGACTTTTAAGACTTAGATTTCTAATTGGTAATTGATGCTACTAGTATACCGATACCGATACCGATCCCAATTCTTAACGATAGAGGGCTTTTTTCATGTTTTAATTTTTCTGCAATAACTAATGTTTAACAAGTATCCTCAAATATTTTCCTAGTTATTATACCTCAATAGATAGCTAGTAAAGTTAAGATTTGGACAATAATTTGCAAATGGAGTGTAATAGAACCATTTCGAAAAAAAATTGCCATAATTAACATAGGCGATTTTCTGCTATTTGCTAATGAATTTTTATTCACTTTTTCTTGAAATTTTTTGTCCTGTTATCCGTGAACAACTATCAGTTACCAATTTTTTCATTACCAAGTAAATAGGAAATTTTCCAAAAAATACTTGTAAAATGCATTACATGGATAACAGATCAAATTGGCGTTTAAAGGATGCCCGCAGGTCACACTATTAGGCCACAATATGATTACGTCGAATTTGAAGTTATTCATAAACGAAATATATATATATATATATATATAAAAAAAACGTCGCTAACGGCAAAATGTTTTTTTTTTTACTTTCTTCTTCACTCTTCTAGGAACTCAATAAAAAAGTCCAATCAAAATCCAACCACTAAAAACTTCGTTCCAACATGTCTAATTGCGCTCGACTAAATGTCGGACGGTAAAATTACCTAGAGTGCACAAAATAGTAGGTATATACATTTATGGCGTGACATATCGGACAGTTAAATTCCTTGTTGTGCACAAACGCCCTTCGTTATAGGATCACTTTGTTGTCCGTCTATCTGTCTGTCTGTCAAGACCCTTTTTTCAGTAACGCGTGGAGGCATTACTCAGGTCTGCTACCCCTTGGAGCAATGAAAAAACAAACTTGTAAGTCAACACAATCAAAAGATATGTCCGTATAAGTCACATATTTTGCGATTTCATAAGGGAATCAAAACCTAGGTATGTTTGCCGTTGTCCTAGAATCATGAAATTTGGCAAGAAGAAGTCAAGAAGTCTTACAGCACACGTAAAGGAAAAAATCTGATAACCGTAAATATGCACTATCTAAGTCAGAACAAATAACTGTCAAATAAAAGGTTACATTTTTTTTGAAACATTTAGAAATATAAAAAATAGTAGCCCACCGACATCGAGAACAGGGTCCGAGCTACCGGTGGTCAAGGCTCTGGAGAAAGGAACCTCCTAACAATACGCGCCGTGTCCAGAAGTACTGCTTTCTGAATTAAGCCCTTGATCCAGCTGCGAAGCGAGAGCCTCCTCAGATGTTGGTCGAGGCAATTGGCTATTAAGCCATTGGCCGACACGACTATCGGCACAATGACTGCCGTAGTCATGGTAATTATTATTAGGTTTTTCGTTTTTATTATGGTATTTGTTAAAATATTTATTAGTTTACTATAATTATAGGATATGTATATATTTAAGTACATAAATTTTCGAAAGAAAGCAAGAACTTCAAAAAATGAATAGAATGAGAGGCCGGTCACACTATCGGTTAGTGCGATAGAGAATGCTTGTTTTGTAAAAATAACAAGCATCTCTGGCAAAAAAGACTTTTTCAAAAAACGAATAGTTACTACTATAGTTGTAAGTACGTACTGAGCTACCGGATCCCAGGAATACCGGTTATAATGTCCAAAACAGGTGCCGAAGTCAAACGCAAGGGAACAGAAATACGGCCGATGAACTGCAATCAAAACAGAATATATTCAAATAATTATAAAATTATAGAAAAAAATTACCTAATAGAAAGTTTTGAAAATGTGTTTAACTCTAACACCCTAGAGTCCACGCCAGCCCTAACAGCATTCTGGCGGTGTTTAATGACAGACTGAACAGTCGGTTCAGAAAGCTTTGAAGCAACCTATATTTAAGTTTTATATATTATACTAACGTAGATAAGTAAGTTCAGTATATTTACTAACATTATGAATTCATTTTTTGAATGTGAATAATAATGAATGTAGGTACCTCAATGGATCATGACATCTGAATTAAATGAATTTACTTTATTTATTTATTAACCTCGAAAACTGGTAAATCTGAAGATTTTCTCCTCATTACATAAGGGTACTAGTATCTACAGGTCGAGCCAAGTCAGAGGCCCATGCGCGGCATAAAAACTCTGATACCAGGTTAGGCACTAACCACACGATTAAGAAAGAAGTATCTACAGATGGTTTCATTGGCAAGCTAGTAGATATATACTTGTATGAAATGACCCTTAAACTCTACTTACATGTTTCCGTCTTCGGAGTAAGTAAACACTCGTCGAGGCACTCCTTTCTGCTTTTGAAGTTATTTCCATTTCCCTGGCAGCCTCCATAGAAGAAACGGTAGCAACGCTGTTGTTTCGCATCGTAGTAGTACATCAATATGTCTGCCCTACATGGCCCGGTGTCTGGCCGTAATAAGCATTTTTTAGACCTCGCTGAAACGAATGGCAAATCGAATCAAAATCAAAATATTTTTATTTCACATAGGCCTAGATGGGCACTTATAAAACGTCGACAAAAAGGTGCACGGTTCGGGTTGGTCGTTTCCTATGGAGAAGAACCGGCAAGAAACTCCATGGTTACTCTTTTCAAATCATTTGGGTTACAACATTATAATGTTACAGCATTAGTACTTAAGTTTGGGGGCCAGCATAGGCCCGACACTAAGTCGTTGCTTAGGTATACTCCACAAAAAATTTAAAACAGGATAAAAAGTTAACAAGCATCTGGTAATCTACAAAGCCAATACGTCAAAACTTCTCCCAAATCTGTCGCATTGAATCGCATGAAATCGAAAGGATAGGAACGGATGCGGCGACAGCTGATCGCGTCCGGCAGGATGTCGACGCATACGATGGGCTCCGTACCGTCGCTTGCGAGCGTATCCGTTTCTGCGCCAAGTCAAATAGTTTCAATCCTACCGTATTGGTACCGATCGGATACGACGACAGGCAAACGGAGCCGATCGCGCGTCGTAGCATACATTCGGCTACGACCGCGTGTCGTGGAAGACGCCCGCGGTCAAGCTGCTGTGCGCGGCTTGTTAATATAGACTTTAAATACTGTGTACACGATTTTATGTAGTTTACAGATTGCAAAATCCGTTCCGATCCGATGCGATGCGAGCCGTTTGATGCAAATCATCCTTTATCTTGATCAACCTATCTATTGCTGCCATACAAGACTGCTGATTGGTAGTCGTCACATGGCTTTTATGTTGTTTTATTTATCCAAAACCCGATGTAGCGTAATTCATTCTATTTGACACGAGTTTTCGATAAATAGAGATTCGATAGACTTTGGACTACAATATGTGAACTTTTTCCCAAACACAATTAAATTAATAATATTATAAAGAGGTAAAATTTGTTTGTAAGTTTGTATTTATGGGGTAATCTCCGGAACTAATTATCAAATTCTAAAAAATATTTCAATGGCAAAAAGAACTTTTTGCGTATTCCGTATTCGTGGGTGCTATATATATATAAATATATATACAGGATGTAACAGAAAGGGTATAATCATATCGAATACTGTGGTACGGACCATCAAACTGAACAACTTTCTCTATGGGATCACCATCGAAATCGTAAAAAAATAATCAGCTGTCCCATACAAAATTTCAATACCTACTCGATCCAAATGTATGGGACAGCTGATTATTTTTTTACGATTTCGATGGTGGTCCCATAGAGAAAGTTGTTCAGTGTGATGGTCCGTACCACAGTATTCCATATGATTATACCCTTTCTGTTACACGCTGTATAGGCTATAATTATTTTGATATCATGCTTATTAGTTATTAGCCGATCTATCACACTCTTTACGGACGAAGTGCTAGTAGATTTATCTACGATTTTCAACAGGATTGATATACTAAGCTTTTTGATTTGTACATACCTATCGCTGATAAAATGTCACTTATTTAGTCTAGAATCTAGGAGCTTTAACATTAATCACAATTTTGTTTCCTGTCCCGTCGATAGGTAATAATTTAGATGAATCAGTCAGCTTTCAAGAATATCCGTACCTCTGATGGTGTCATCCGTCGCAAGGCAAACCTTTTTACCTAAGTTTGGTTCTGTACTTTCTTCTGAGGAGGAGGAGCCGGCCTCACTGTAATTATTTAAACTAAGACATGCTAAAAAAACCGAAAATAGTAACACACGTAAAGATAATAATCTATTGACTTGTAAATTCATTACGTTATATACTTCTAAGTCGTTTGTCGTAAACATATCGACATGTGTAGAGCGCAACAAGAACCATTTTATCGATACTCGTATAACTGAAACCGTAATAAAAAAAATCTTGTAAAATATAAATCAATTTTCAAATACATTACTGAATGCTGAATATATTGTTGCTGAATGTTTAACTAATCGATTTCATACTTTTCAAACTTTTCCCCAAAGACCCGTCTGGTCTTCTTATCTTTTTCGATGTATGTTTCAGGCATACTTGTTGAATAAAAGCATGGAATCACCGCTACCTACAACAATGCATGCAAAGGCTTGCCTACCACCATAGGCAAGTCTTTACATGCATTGTAGCTTGTTTGAGGCTGCATATTAGGGGATTATGGGGCGAATTACCGAGAAGTATGAAGTACGGATTTTCGTCTTCCTGCTCTTTCACAGAGATGCTGGCCCCGTTCAGTTTGAAGTACATAAATATAAGTTACTGTCGTAGAGAATTTATAAACAATGCAAGCGCTTAATTTGTTGAAAATGTAGACGCGTTTTTTTTATGACTTACACAGTCCTTACTACAGTCCTTTCAATTTTAGGGGAGGTTGGGGAATGGAGGAGGGGAGGGTACACAAATTACAACGCCCCTCAATAATAAAGAATAGTCAAAAAAAAACAAAAAGCTGCTACATGTCCTAGACGATGGCGGAGGGGTGAAGTAGGGGAGAGGGGGGAGTTTTAAGATTTTTACTTTTCCGAGCCTCCTCTATACGAATCCGTAAAAAAACAGAACACGGGTCTTTTAGTTTCCGAGATACAATGGGGGGAGGGATGAAAGGGGGGAGAAGGGGAGCTTTGAAAAATGATTTTTACCTTTCCGAGCCTCCCCTATACGAATCCGTAAAACAAAAGAACACGGGTCTCTAGGGGGTGAAAAGGGGGGGTTTGGGACTTTTCCCATGCTCGCGAGAGTCATTCTCTAGAATCTGCAAAAATATACCCACCTCCCCCTCCACCGTCTGGGAGAACAATTATGTCAGTCAGTGAGTGAGTGAGTGGTAATCGAGCTTTATATAGTTTAAAGAGAAATTATTTTACAATACTTATAGTTTTTTTTTTAATATACAGGGTGTAACAGGACCTTTCACGAAGCCGCCAACCAAGCATTATGTTCATCAAACTAAGTAACTCTACGCAAAAATTATTTCTGGGAAACGACTTTTTTTTTTGGGGTGATAAAACACGTTTTACGATAGAACTCAATGTAACGCACTCAAAACATTGTGTTGATGGATGGATTGAATAGTATGGGGGTCGTGGAGGTGTTTAAAGTAAAAATCTTACATTAAAAACATGTATTTAAAAAAAAACTTGTGAAAACATTGGAACTTTGTCCTCCAATATCTCCGTAACTAGAAGGTTCCCAGATATGGTCTAGAAAAAAAATATAATCGCTATGACAGAACATGCCTTTCGGCTTCGTTAAATGTCTTGTTACACCCTTTATAAAATATTTTTTTATATATTATATATAAAAAACTCCTGCATTTGAAGATGAAGGATTAATCTATCTGTGGTAATTATTAGTTAAATTTGGTATAGTTTAATTTTGCCCTAAAATGAATCGAAAAACTGCTTTTTTTAATGTTTTAGTCAGTTTTGCAAACGCGTACATAAGGTTGCAAATTGTCCAAGTCATCTTCCTCAAAATGAGAAAAGAGAGATCATCTGCGAAACCCTGAACCCCAAAGTACCTATTTAATGTTACATGTTTTGAGGATAAAAAGACAATTGGTGACTGAAAAGTTTCCAAATTGCTGAGCGTATAGTATAGGTGAGAGTAGAAGTGAAGAAGTGTTATATTAGCGCCAGCCTCTCGGCGTGCTAACACCCATATATGTTACGAGGAAGTCCGAAGGATGTGTGCGTTATTGCATGCACCACAGGGATCAGATACGCCAGCATGCGTCTGGGCGACTAATAACGCATGGTGACCTACGAGTGTATTGCAGTTCTAGGCGGCCGTTCTATGAAGATTGGGATTCGAATATCACACTTTTGTGCATGCACAATATTGAAGCACTTTCGCGACGCATCAAGTACCTACACGTACATACGACGACATACAAGCTAAACTTTTCCAGTTTAACATTGAGTCGCTTTGTATAGATTTCCCCTACAATTAGAGATCCGCTTGTACTGGTTTTTCATTGCTTGACTGGTGGTTTTGCGTACACGTTCCTCACCAGTTTTTATAGCTATTGCCAAAGCAATCTAATTGGCAATACACATATTTTTATTCAGTATCCATAAAATATCCCCCAGTTACTAGCACTTTTATTACTAAAAAAATTATTTCACCCACTTATACCGAACAAGTACACAAACGGTGATACACAATGGAACTGTTCAAGAAAACCCTTGCGTTTTGCGTTTTAATTTTCTTCTTTTTTTGCTTGGCTAATGCTGTAAGTTTTTACAAACTGTATATTAATATTGTATACTTGTAGCTAAAGCAGGTGATGTCAAGAGAACAAGAATCTTTGTTTTATCTTGTTTAGATGTTCATGGAAACTCTTGTTCTCTCGCTATTAATGGGTTGGTGATCGTAATATGATATGCTAAAGCTACCTAGCTAATAGCGAAAACCGTGTCGGCACCAGTTGACGATCCTCTGATAAAATTACTGTCACCAGCAGCGGTCGAAAAATAATGGCACCCATAAAAGTAGGGTACACGGTCAAAAAAGGCTGATCTCTGATGATCTGATGAAAGAACCATGACCACCAAAAACCTTTTTTTTTAATGCCTTCTTATTCCCTGCATTTTGAAGTGCTATAATAATGAGAAGTAATGCGAATTCCTACATTTTTTGACGTTTGCGTCTGTTCCTGTTTTATTTTTAACTTTACAGTGTATACTTTACACTGTAAAATGTAAAGTACGTCACTTTAATTGTCTAATCTTAACAAACGGACTGCATTTAAAGTTTACATCCAGTTGACATAATACAACAAAACACGTCAAGGTACAAGCGCCAGGATAGCCCACGAAATTCACATTTTCAATACGTTTTTCGCGACTGTAACAAATAAGGCTTTACAGAGTTATAATCATTAAAATCACCACTACAACCCACAATTACTTTAATCCCATTGAATGAATTTTTCATGAAATATTCATTGAATGGAATTAAATGGACTTAGTGGACTTGGATTAAATGAACTTGTCCAAATAATTTTAATGATTATAATTCTGTAACTACATGCTTGTTACGGTCGCGAATTATATTTTGTGTAACTTACGGCCTAACACTGACCTGCAAGCTGCAAAAAACCTATGAAAAATCGAGTTTCGCGGGCTACCCTGGCGCTTTTGCCTTAATCGACTATATGATCATCTTGCAGTCGGCGAGCAGTTCCAACCGCTTGGTCACGAGGTGTACGCTCAAGCGACACGTGTACTTATGACCTCTATTGCGCACAAAACAAATGAAAGAAATTGTGGAAATAGCTTGGAACGTGCCGATGTCACGAGTCACGGTACTCACGCGAATGAAATAAGTGTCGCTTGACGTGGTATCGCCTGAGGATGTGGGTGGGGGGCTAGAGGCAGTCGGTTGGCAGTTTCGATGCAGTTCTATCTTAGGTTGTGCCAGTGTACTTTGGGGTGGAAAGTGCTTCAGGAAAAGAGTAGCTACAGTGTACGGCAGTGTGCTCGATTTTTAGGACCGTAAGGCTTTTTCACAGATAACCCGTTTATTTATTATCAATTTCCCAGTGATAGCTACTTACAACAAATAAATATTTCTTACCATTCAGGCACCTTGTCGGAAAGCGGTCTATCCTGTCCATCAAACATTAAAAACGGTAGTTTTGTTTTAATCCGGCCTGGAGGATATGAACTGGTGAAGATGGTGAAGAATATATATTTTCAAGCCAACACATTATATTAAAATTATAATCACTACCATAAATTAATAACATTAATCAGTACATGTTTAAATACTGTATGGTTGAATCTTCTTTTCACCATAATTCGCCCAGTTTATATACTCCAAGGAGTAATTTTAGTAACTTAAACCTTTGTATTTATATTTTTAATACGTAGGCCATTAACCTGAGTGCCCTTCAGCGTGTTCAAAATAACACACTTACAAGAACTGATCAAAATTGTAAACATTTCCTATTGTTATACCACTATATGTAACAGTTTCTTGAAACAGCTTGAAATCCCAACAGAATATTTTTTCCAGTGTACCGTTTGTGCTGCCCATGGCTCCCACGAGGACGACCCGAAAGCTAATTTCATGAAGTTCATGTTACCCAAAAGGAGATATTTCTTTCGTATGAAAGCTCAAACCTCACCTTATTAAAAAAATATGCCGAGTAAACGTTGCAGTGCACAAGATTTCCTCAATGTTTTATACAACAACGTCATGCAATCCGTAGTAATTAATATTTTGCATCTGGCAGGCGCGCCGAATGGCATACACACGTCCTGCGAAGAGGGTAGCCAAAACAACGCCTGTTAACCAGAAAATCTTTTTGATCTTGAACCAGTTTAAGAACACCAACCTTATGAAAAACAAAGGAGATTTCAACCTTTTTGTACAGAAATTAAATGAAACATTTCACGCAACCACTGTCAAGAGGAGATCCTATTGTGCTAAATGTAAAAAATCATAAAATTTTCTCTCGCGAATTTGATGTTTTATTTTGTTCCTGTTTTAGTGAAAAGATAAACAGGTTGCACGTCACTGTCGATATTATGAAGATATTTCTAAAACCCCGTAAATCTATATCTTTCTTAGGTCTTTCATTCGCACTCGCAACCATGGAAGTACTAAGTAATGGTGTGGTATGGTTTTTATTACTATGGTTGTAAAAACGTTGCCCCACACTAGGAATTTCTCCTGTATCGTGGGTGCGCTTACAAACATTTAAACTCACACACACAAACAGCCAGACCCGGAACAACTATCTGTAGGCCATACAAATATTTGTATCGTGCGGGGATCGAACCCGCGACACGCAGCACAGCAGCCACTCGCTCACCCATTGCGCCAACCGTGTCGTCGGATTAAATGTCCAAAGATCTTGTGGCCGGCCAAAGGCAAAATCAAAACCCATTAATATTGAAATTAAGCTTATTAGCACTATTCTAACGTCAAAATAATATGACATATAGTTTCCCAAAACGAAGTTAAGTTAGAAGTCTTTAAATGTCACTTCAAAGCAATAGGGTTGAATTAAGTTAGCTAGCGAAACTCCACAGACGTGGTATATCGACATTAACGGTTGAAGATGGGTGTTAAGTTAAACATAACTGCCCCTAATACAAAATAACTTCAGTTTCAATTAAATTGAAATGGTAATCAGATCGAAAACTATTCAGACAACGGGTTGCGACTAAACCTAGGTCTTGCAGGCTAATCTTAAGTTTACCTTCACCGCCATCTTTGTAGGTGTAGGAAAATGAAATCACATTTTTCGAATATTTTCATCAAAGTTTTAGGTCATGTTTTCAATATTTAACAGGCCGTTGTAATAATATAATGTTAAATCTGTCAGTCGCCACGCATGGCTCATCAGAAATATCTTGAGGAGTTGACGCGGCGACCGGTGGTGGTGCTGCCACCTCTACCAAGACTGACTCGACCACCAGTACCTGCCAACATCACAACCTCCGGCGAGCCCTTAGCAAAGGAAATTGAAGTGATTTTGTCTCAGTTGAAAGACAGTATTTTTTTAAATGACCGTGATAATTTAGACCAGCTGCTGCATCAATTGAAAAGTGTAATGTCTATGTGTGTAGTGTCTTCCCAGTCTCCACGGTGCCACCAACGCGCGCTTTTACTCTTGTGCAATATGTCTAAAAATCAATCCCTTTTGTTATTATTCTGATTTTTTATTTTCACGCTAAACCTTTACTTTCACCTACTTTACATAAAGGAGCGTTTGGTTTTAATAAGGGACAGCTCGGCTTTGATAAAGGGGTTGGAATCGGTCGCATTGGTCGGTCTCAGTAGTTCATTATGCTGCCATGCTCTGACTCTAACGTTAGGCTTGGCGTAATTACTTCCGTTTTTATAGAGAATTTTCGTTTTCGAGGCTTTTCACAGTATTTACTTACCGTATATTTTTCTGTCACTCAGGCCAGTACAGGATTAGCTCAGTCAACAACACCAAGCGACAAGTCGTGTTTTAATTTTTGTCATTTTATAGCTACAGTAAAAAGAGGAGTAAATGTTATCAAAGGTTTATTTTGACAATAATATACTAGGTACAATGTATTTTGTAAGTTGGTAATACTCTTCCAATAAATATGGCTGACATGCGTTGTGTATTTTTTCTGCTTTTAACAATGAGGTTAAACCATCTTTTAACTTAAATAAATAAAACTGCAATCCAGCGAGTTTGTTACCTTTACACCAAATAAAAATAACTTGTGATACCTACTAACTTATAACTTATTTATAGTGCAATGGAGTCACCATGATTTGGTTGCAAATAATGATAAGTATATATGACAACTATGATGCCTGCGTCGATGTTCAAAGTAGAATTTAAAATAATAGACGGCCAAACCAAAGTGTACAATTCGTGTACTTAACGTAATTTATATCAATTATGCTATATTTTTTGGACAAGAGACACCTGCCTGCACTTGAACCGTTTATTGTCATTTGACTTAAATGAAATAACTTTCAGGAAGTAATTTACACTATAAGGAAGCAATAATTTTGTATTTATCTGTGGAGCCTTTTAATAAGAAATTTAATTTATTATATTTATAATAATATTAGTCTGTCAGTTTTCCTAAATTGTAAAAAATAAAATAAATTTTGAAACCTTTAAAGTGATTTTGTATCTAAATATGCACATCACAGATAGTAAAATTAAAAATGAGCTGTAGGTTCTTCGACGCTAAAAGTACAGAACGGATTTAGATGGCAAGAGAATAGGGCGTTTTGTCCCCAGGCCTGTATATCAAGTTTTGATATGTGCCATTTGTAAGTCCGCTAGGGCCCCCGTAGAGGGCCATCGATCGCACGATCCCCATGTCTAACCGGCCCACAGGTAGGGCTCGAGCCTCCTAGGTTGGAAAACAGCTTTGACCGCGCGCCTGCCGCGTCAATCAACGTGGCCCACCTTACACTGAAAGTGGGGGCCGAAGTTCCAACAGCTTTCGAGCACCAATCTTAGATACTTCATGTTTGACTTGACAGTGATCCGGGCCCCTCCAACCAAAATGTGAGACACCATTAGCGGTGGGACCGTGGAAAGCAATGACTCCGACTTCAGGCCCACACATGCGACCAATGCCATTCACAACCTGTGAGACCGCAGCCGTGGCCAGCAACACTACCGAACTCCTCCGAGCCGTGACTAGCTTGTCGTCAACATAACAAGTCATGTCACCCTGGGCAAAAGCTCACCCCTCAAAACCTTCCACAGGAGGGGGGGACCCAGAACCTAGCCCTGTTGAACACCACATGACATCTCACGACAGCCTCTGCCGTCGCGTTATAGATTTCGAGTGTTCTAATCTAACCCATTTTGTCGGAGTAGGGTCAGCTCAGTTACTGCGACCAAATGGAACCAAATAAAGGGAGGCGATGTAGTCACCTGAATCTTTCAAGGCGAGTCTACCCGTCATATTAAATAACTGTCCAAAGAAATTCATCCGATTAAATCCGAAAAAAAAAAAAAAAATCGTTTTTGCTTCTGTCGATCTATCTAATATTTATTTTTGAAGGATTTTGTTTTTATCCTCTAGTCGGTTACTTAAATAATTTTTTAAAAGTCGATCATCTTTAGAAGATTATGTTATAAGGATCACACAAGTATTCCTCGTATAGAACAGTCATAGTTCTTTCCCCGCACTTGTGTCTCATTTGTCGCCCGGTTGCATCGAGTGGACTTGTGGAGTATGTGAAGGACTCCCTCAACCCAGTAGCGGCCAGACAGCGTTGTTACAAAAGCTCAAATTCTGACATGACAAAATCAATCATACTTCTTATCCTGCACACATTTGGCTGTTCGTGTCATACAATAAAATAAAGCTATTATTATGACCTTTAGCTGAATCCGGTTAGGCTGGACGCCAACCCCAACATAGTCGGGAAAAGGCTAGTCATGCAGATTATGACCTTTCAAATAGCACATACCACAACTTGATCCAGCTCTGGAGAGGGAGCCCATACAAAGGCGCCCATTCTCTTTTGGAACACGGACTTTTATGCTGGTAGTACGATACCTGAACTCCACACGGACTAGCCGCGGCATAAGCTAGTACCTAATAATCTATTGACTATGAACAGGTCACGAATTGGTTGAACCCGGTGGCATTTACTCTCACCGGTACATAATATACTTTGATGTCCTATAGTCTGTCTAGCACAGTACAACTTCTGTATTTCTCAAACACATAAATAGTCCCGCTCTTCGAGCATATTCATATTATTTACTTACTGTTTATTTTTTTATGAGTCAGGCCAATAATCAAGGAACACACCACCTGGGTGCAAACCCAATGATAGAACATCCAGTCGGTAACTTTTTAGGAACAAAGAAAATTTCGTGGATTTACGAATAAGATATGCAAGGGAATGACTACCATCAAAACTGGCATTGAATCGTTCTTCAGAAGAATCATGAGAAAACCTTAATTAGACCATTAAATTAATTAACTAAAGCGGCACTGGAAACATAATGTTTTTATATTTACGAGTATGTAGGTATTTCGTTAATGAGGTACGAAACCCTAAAAAAGTATTTAATTATTGAATCCTATAGTAAGTTAACCTTATTTCTTTCTTAGTTTTTTTCCTACATGTCATAGTGTCATTTTGACGGAAAGGTAACAAAATACTCAGTATAAAAAAACAACTTTTTTTAGTAAAATTATTAATTTATAAAATATAAAAATAGTAATACTTCACACTCCAAAAATGAGTTCGAACGAGACTCGTCCGTTTTTTATCTTAGTAAGAAAAGAGGAGGAGAAAGGGGAAAGGTTCGCGAAGATCAACATGGAAGTGAAACACCGCCCAATACCCCGGTCCATGAATCAATTCACTAGGAAAGCTGCAACTACACAAACCTATCCGACCTGCCTGACTCCTGCAGCACCCAGGAAAGCGTGCTGCTTCTACTGCTCCTGAGAGAGAATGATCAGCCAACTAGCTGCCAGAGTCATGCAAGATGAGTCCACACAATCAACTGTAAAGAATCCCAGACCTCTCGTTGATTTACTCAGCGTCTTCTGGACAAGGGTCTTTGGAAACGATCTTGGATCATTGACGAGGTTCTTAGCCTGCCATAAAGTGTCTTCCAATGTTTATCTGGTTGGTTTACAAATTTGTCAGTATTTAATCGATTATTTAGAACTGGAACTAGATCTGATAGAATTGAAGTCAGCAATTAAAATTTATTCTATATCGGAACCTGAACCCATTGGTAAATGATTTAAATTAAAACAATTCAGTAACGACCTGTCTATCTTTATTTACATGTGACACGTTTTCATCCATTTTGTGATCTTATGTAGGATTTTTATGGAAAATAATGTCATTTTCAAAGATACAAATCTATTATCTTGGTTATCGGAAGATAGCGATATTTGTGACACGATGCTAGAGTTGCTATACCGCCATCTGCAATTCTGCATCATCAATTTAAGAATTTATTATGTAATAAGATGATAAAGTTATTTCTGACGTCAGGTAATCGGTAGGTCATTTGTGATCGTAAGTGATCACAAATGTGAATAATGTCTTCGAGAGGAAATGGGCAAGGAGAGCTTGTCTACGTACTGAAACACTGAGCTGCTTGTGAGCTCTCTCAAAGTTCAGTCAGCTCGAAAGAAGGCTGGTCCAAAACTATGCATAAATATTTAGTTATATTAAAAGTTTCACTCACTTCAGTAGTATGCGGCACTAAGTAGGCGCATAATAAAATGGAAATGTTCCTTAAATAAGTGCAACAACTAACTCTCAGAGAATTAACCGTCTAGCCGCTATCCAGGGCTGTTTCTACACTAATACGATACAAAGGTAAAATTTGGATGTAAGAGGTACCTCGGAAAGAACTCACCCGATTGCAAAAAAATCTTTCACAGATGGAAAGCTACGATATACTATTACCGATAGCCTTAAAACAGCATATTAGTTTCAGTACGACAGTGCTCAAAATACGCGGTTTGGACGTGGAGTAGCGGACACCAGTCCGTTTTCTTCGTATCGATGATTCCCAGCGTTATTTAATTATATTTGTTTCCACCAGAACTCAGCCATATCGATGGCGTTGGTGATGGCTTCGGACAGGTTCTTTAAAGTGCAGGTGGAGTTGCACAAAGAGCAGGTCAGGAGGTGGGCCATGGTTTGGGATGAGACTCCGCAGTCGCACTCGTCTTTATCGGAATACCTCCACCGGACTAAGTTGTACCTGCAGCGATCCACCTGGCTTCGAAGTCATTTAGAGTTTTCCAGGTGGGCCATGGCAGCTGGTGACCCGCTGGGAGCTTTTCTGCAGGCTCGACATAGCGGACGAAGTCGTGGGCAGAAGCTAGTGTTTAATAATAATAAAAAGGGTCCAGATTCAACGACAAGAACTTTACCGATGTGGTAAATACTAAATAGTTTTCCGTGGTCGGAGTTGATCGTCTCAATCATCTGAATGGAGGTTGGGGTTTGGCATTTACCAGAATCACTCGCGGTCAGTATATATAAGATGCTCTGTGCTCGCGGTGTCAGCGAAGGATGGGACTAGTGTTAAGTGGTGTTCTTCTTCTTCTCAAGTTAAGTGTCAGCTGGAACTAAGCATGTTAATGTGGCTCCAATCGTGGTTAAGGGGGAAGCGCCAGGCTAGCCCGCGAAATTCAATTTTTCTTATATTTTTTGCAATTAGCTGCTCAGTGTGAGGCTGTATGCTGAACAAAGGATCATTTGCAGCCGTAATACAGAATTTTAATCATTAAAATCATCAATACAAACCTCCAAGTTCATTTAATCCCAATGAATGACTTTTTAATGAAATAGTCTAGTATAGTAGTAAATGAACTGCTAGGCAGACTCGCTAGAGCTAGGCAAGCTACCCAGGCTACAACCCAGGTTTTACTGGAGTGCCCCATGGATCTTGAAAAGCTTGTACGACCAGAGTAAGCTGCAGTGAAAGTCGACGGTAACGCTGATTAACATCTCCATCACCCTTGGGCGCCTGTCCAGCCGTTCGCCGCCGACTTTGAAGCGATTTTCTAGCTCAAGAAACATACTATAGATTTATAGATTTTATAGGTCCCGTGCTACACCTAACACCAGTCCAGTACCACCTCTGAGAAGATTTTATAATGGTATAGGAAGTATAAATATAGATATTTAAAGTTATTTTCTGTGAATCGCTCACTATTTAAAAAACTGCCTTTCAACTTTACAACAGTTTTTCTCCAGCTGTAGCTTGGATATTTACTAAGCATGCACAAACGTAAACCACCGGGTATGCCGATGCCCTTATACACTTCTGTTCAGTTACCATGGTAAGACCGCTGCTTGCCGGTGGTTATGGTGACAGATCTTGGAGTTGTGGCGATGGTAGGTGATATTTATGGAACACCAACTATTTACGGAGCTGTTAATGTTAAAGAACAGTAGAACTAATGGGACTTTTTTTCCAACTAGTTTTACGATTTTGTACTTTGATTTACTTGATTTTGATTTGTTTGGGAAAAAAAGTCCCATTAGTCCTACAGTAGGAACTATGTAGTAGAACTAGTGGGAACGATCGTTATTAACACTATCCAAATGTGTTTTTGAATTGTTATTCCATACCAAAAAGAGAGCAGTGTATCCCAGGGGCACTGAACACCAGCCAACATCATTATCATCAGCTTACAGCTGTCTACTGCTGGTTATAGGCTTCTCCAATTGCACGCCACTTAGCTCGATTACCAACCAATCAAATTATACACATTCAATCGATTACGTACCCATTGCGTTATACCAAAATCGATTGTGTCCACTCAAAATCGGGCCATACTTCACTACCAGCCTGATAGCTGCCTATAGGTGTAGTATACTGGTATCTCAAATCTGTTAGCATACCTAGTCAGTTAATTGATTTTAATCAAAAACAAGATAGTCACGTCCATTTTTCGCTCTGCTGTTAATTATTGCAAGTCATCTGACAACTATACTTCGTCATCACAGTTTTATGTCCGAGTCATAGATATATGACAAAAAATCGTCTAAGTATGTTCTATAGGTTTGCCTTCATCATGAATTCATGACATCACGATTTAAAATGGATGGAAATAGTTACGGACCTAAAGCGCAGGACACACAGAAAAGACGTAAGACGAGGGCGGGGCGCGGACGGGGCGCAGACGGGGCGCCGCCGCCGACGCGACTTTTTAAAACATTGAAAAGACGAGGCACGGACGCCGGGCGTCACGAGAACGAAGAGTGACGCGCGCGCCGCGCGTTTCCTGGTACCCGCGTCCCACCCCGCCCGCGACCCCGTTCACCCCCGCCCTCGCGCCCGTGCCCCGTCCTTTCTATCTGTTTTTACACAAGGCGCAGACGGACAAGCGTCGTGTCCACGCCCTGGCTGCGCCCTGCCTTTTCTGTGTGTTTTGCGTCGCGGCGCTTCTATACATTTTGTATGAAAAAGACGCGGAAGAGACATATTATGTCTGTGGCTCGTCTGCGTCTTACGTCTTTTTTGTGTGCCCTGCGCCTTATGAACCCAATGCATTTTCTATTGTTGAATTCAAGTATTTTTTACTTACCGACGTTTGTATTAATAACTCAGTTTTTCTGACAAATGAATCACTAGATGCGATGTTTATAATTCTCGCAACTCTTGTTTCCGTTTCATTCAAAAGTCATAATGTAATCACGACAGTAGTTTGTGTGTTTTCTACTTAATTATTGTGTCACTATAATGCTCGCGTAAGCAAACTTTTGTTAAAAGATTGTTCAGCAAGATGCGTGATTGTAGTAAATTATTTTACATTTACCGTGAGTCTTATCTCTGTGTGTTAGAGTCTACAGTGGGCTAATTTCGCAGATTCTCTCTGGTTTGCATCATCATCCTAGTATAAACATACCTGTAGAAGGTATCGGTACGTATATATAGTTATCGTGCGTGATATCGTGTTATCAAGCTGCAGTGCTGGCTGTCGGCAATTATGTCGTGATTTACATAGTTTTAAAATATAAATGTAACACAATGGAGTTAGAAGACATAGTGGAAGATAGAAACCTTTTGGACAACCGAAGAACAACAAAGGTATGTGCGATTTTATATACAAAAGACATAAAGTACTTGAAAATAGAGAGGTTATCTTTCAACTTCAAATATATTTGAACTTAAACTGGATTTTATATGTGGGAATCGGTACTAAAATAAAGTGGACATTAAATACAGACATTTGTCAATAGGTGTAGGTTTACATTCCTAAGAAATGTTTTGGCGGGAAGATAAAGGTAAGGTTTTAAAACGGTGAGCCTTTTGTTACAAAAAAATGTACCTAGTTTGACCATGGATGCAAGTTAATAGCTGCTAAACTGTGTAAAACGATGTCATGCCGTTTTACATTGTGATGATACCATTTAGTTGTTATTTGATTCTTATGGCCACTGCAAACTAAACACTGAAAAAGAAATAGATTAACGTTTTAACGCTTTTCTATTGAAGAATTCTTCCTCATGCGGAGTGTTTACTCCATATGTTGGCACTCGTTCTTTAGTAAAGCTATTGGTGTGCGTCAGTGTCCGCTTAACGCCAATTATCTGAACAAAAACATCTCTGACACTTTTTGACCGATGAAATATGAAATACTTTTTATGTACAGTCGGCCCAAGATGAATCTGATCACGGTCTATTTTCTTTTACTTATAAAGTTAAAATAAAACAGTTTAAACTTTTGTGTAGGTACTAGTAAATAGTCCCGAGAAATCCCGGAACCGCGATTTTCTAAACTAAATCCCGGTTCTGTCGGTCAGCAGTGGACGTCTTTCGGCGGAGGTGATGTGGTGACACGATATACTACCTAGTTGTACAAGAGCAACACCCATTTATTTTCAGGCTACTTTGGCCAATGGATATATTATAATTATACCTTAAACTAACATGCATATGATTAAATACAAATTGTGTAAGTAAATAGAAACCTAAAACTGTGTTAGTTACACTTCAGCCCCCTTTCTTCTTCTATCTTCTACTTAGTAGCATTCAACTAGCATGTCTATACGAAAAGAGCATGCTTATGTTACAGGCAATGAGAGCATGCTACCTAGTAGTAAACAAGCATACTTATTACTAGGATGTGTGTTCCAGGGTTCAAATTCCATACAAAATATTGAAATAAGATAAAATAAAACAACAACTGATCGGCAAAATCCAGAAACTATTAACAGAAAGCCATACATTTTCTATATCTTTTGACGAGTGGACATCCATTCGTTAATAGGCGATATTTTTTAGCCTGAATCTGCACTCACAGCTTTTACCCGAAAACAAAAATCTAGGACTAATAAGAGTGTACAGTTCATTATTAGCAAAAAGATGCGTCGAAGAAATAAAGCTAAAAATTAACAGAGTTTCACCCCGTAAGTCGCGTGATAATATACTGCCTAAAATTCGAAGCAGCCTTTAAGGAATATTTGAGCAAAATTTGAACAGAATCTATGAAGTCGTTTTTACGCCATTTTGAAACATAAGTATTTCGGGTTTTTATTTTGTTCTGTCATCTCTCTTATTTTCTCCGTTTC
Source organism: Eugnorisma glareosa (assembly GCA_947578425.1). Classification (NCBI taxonomy): domain Eukaryota; kingdom Metazoa; phylum Arthropoda; class Insecta; order Lepidoptera; family Noctuidae; genus Eugnorisma; species Eugnorisma glareosa. The sequence goes on from OX387957.1 coordinate 29,519,649, forward strand.
AGCACTTTCAACTCTACTATCTTAGAAAGGCTTACTTAAGGTGGAAGCGCAAGGGTAGCCCGCGAAATTTAAATTTTGTCAAGTTTATTGCAATTTGCAGGTCAGTGTCATGTTGTATGTTGATGAAAATATGAATCGCGGCAATAACACGTATGGAGTTACAGAATTATAATTATTCAAATCATCAATACAGCCCTCCAAGTTCATATAATCCCATTCAATAGCTATTTCATGAAGAAGTCACTCTTTGTGATTATATGAACTTGGAGGGTTGTATTGATGATTTGAATTATTATAATTCTGTAACTCCATACGTGTTACTGGCGCGATTCATATTTTCATCACCATACAACCTGACACTGACCTGCTAATTGCAATAAACGTAAGAAAATTTAAATTTCGCGGGCTACCCTTGCGCATCCACCTTAAGTACCGAAAGTATCGAAGGTACGGGGAATCCCGGTTCTTTGGCTAGAACGGAACCGGTTCTGCATGCTCAAACTGCAACGCTTATATCTTTTTGTACTTAGCTTTGTGAATATCTCTTGCTATTCACAAAGCTAAGTACAAAAAGCAATAAAATTTTACGACCGATTCGCTTGCTCAACATAAAAACAAAACAACTTCAACCTTATACGTATGTCTTAAAGTCAGAATTACTAAGTGCCAAAAAAAGTTATAAAATTTTACAACTGAGCTCGCCGCTAAGACAAAGAATGAGTGGAGACGAACTGACCAATATTTTTATTTATTTTGTAATGAAATAAATCGTGTCTTTAAATATTTTTTTAGCTAATTTGTATTAAAAAGGATGTAATAAAGCATAACTTATTCTATTATATGGTGTGTAAGTAATGATCATAATTAATAATTATAATTTACGCGAAAGCCAAAGGAAAAACAAAATTAGTACGCGAATGTTTCTGGACAGTAAATTAATAAATATGGTGCCCTATCACCACGTTTACTATTAATTAAACTAATTTAAACAATCATTTTTTTATTTATTCTTTATCTTGTTTCAATGATTTGAGGATACCTACTGCTTGACAAACAACTAATATCAAAATTCAATACTAAATATAAAACTATGAATACAAAATCTAAGAATATACCTAAATCTAAGTATGTTATTGTTCCAATTTTTGACGTAATGTTCACATATAAAAATGTAAAAAAAAACTCAAAAAACAATAGCGTCTCCAACAAATCGAACAGAGGCAACGCGCAAACCCAAACCATTTAAGTGGGCATGCGATAGTATGATTTATACGTTTAGGAAGAGTCATTACAATTGAGATGCTTTATATCGCCTGCTATTTATTGGGAATTAATTTAAAATAAGGTTTTTACGATGATTTCTTGACAAAATATTAGTATTTACAATACAGTGATGACAATTATAAAATGACAATATTAATACTTACCGAAAATATGAAACTCCATACTTTTTTAGCGTCCTAGATGTGTGATTTTACAGTTTTTAAACGAGCATTGAGGCATGTTTACCGTCGGAGCTTTCGAATGCTACTAAATGAAAAGAGCACCCAAATATTCAAGTGGGCGCTCATTCGGTGAAGACATTTTTTGTCGCTGATTGTATATCCAGTTCTTTATTGTGATCGATGGTATAAACGGAAATATGTTAAGTTTATGTGCATGTTATGCACGAGGATAAATCGATCATAAAATATAAGTAAACGTTAGTTTTGTGGTGTAACTCCAATTAAGCCTAACAATATTATACATAGAAGTACGTATAACTTCTCGGGTTCAAGCTTCTTAGGTTTTTTCTATTTTTATTTTTTACTGTTTTGCTGTACTAAACGAAAGTGAATCTATAAGGAACAGAACCAAGATTTTTTCAAAGTGTCTCTACGAGGAAAATGCATCTACTAGGAATAATTCGCGTAAACCCCCTAGTTTCCAAACTGTCCTTAATATTTTACCACAATTATACTGTGGCATAAACGTTTGCGTTTGTGCGTATGACGGCACGTTTATATGGCTAGGAATAGACGGATTTACCGATTTCTGTAAAAATAAATAAAAAACCTACCCTTTTTACTAACGATTCGGAAGAGGATCGTCGAGAATCATTAGTATAGATACCTTCTTGAATTTGACCAGAATACAAATCGACAGCCTGTATAACGATAAAGCACTCTCTTACACAACCCAGGATACAGAAAATGGGTGAAAGTATTTACTGTTAAGAATTAAACCACCCAGTCGACTGACACCTGAGAACGCCGTGTTCCCTGTTTAATAGAATATAATAAGGTGTGCGTCTCAGTCTCATTTTTGACAGTCTTACACACGAAGCCATATTCAGAACACTCCATAAACAAGAAGTAGAACCCACATAAGTTAAACTACTAGAACTAGTCTATCTCAATAGTTACAGCCTATCCTTTCCAATCCGAAAAGGAGTGAAACAAAGCGATCCGCTACCTCCGAAACTCTTCACTGCAACCCTTGAAGAAGTTTTCCAAAAGTTAGATGCGGGTGCATCTAACTTTTGGAAAACTTCTAAAAAAAAATCAGCTGTCCCATACATTTGGGTCGAGTAGGTATTGAAATTTTCTATGGGACAGCTGATTATTTTTTTACGATTTCGATGGTGGTCCCATAGAGAAAGTTGTTCAGTTTGATGGTCCGTACCACAGTATTCCATATGATTATACCCTTTCTGTTACACGTTGTATAATATAAAATATATATTTAATATTTAAAAAAAACATAATATTATTCACTTTTAGCCAATGTTGAACTGAATTTCTTCAGGTCATTAAATCTTCGGCTCCAGCTTCGGCTGAAGGTTGTGGCGATAGCCGATCGGCTTCGACGAAAAACCCGCAAGAGACCGCACTCAGAGAGTTTAATTGAAAAAGATCAGGTTGTGTAGGCACTTCATTTTCAATGATTTGTCATAGGTACATGTATGCAAAGCAATGTTGGGTCGCTTGAGTCCGTAAGGATTTTAGATAAGGCATAGTCAACGTAGCCTCGCTGTTCGGGGCTCCTATTTCTGTTTGCAGGGTTTAAAGTAACCTAACACGAAGGGGATGCCGGGGGCCTGAGTTCGCGAGCTTCACCCGCTCTCTAGTCCCGCCATTCCCTTTGAACCTAACCTACCTGTCCTACCTGTCCGAGTCTGGGTGCCACAAGTCCCGAGCTTGCTTCGCTCTCTCTTGCTCCCTATGTTCTCCTTGCCACATTGACTGGATAAGTAGTTACTTATTTCATGGTATAATAGTCGCCCATTCAGTTTATTAGTCGCTGATTAATTTTGTTTTCGCCCGATTAATAATTTCCCTTATTATCTATTCTAATATTATAAAGAGGTAAAGTTTGTGATTTGTGAGTTTTTGAGGTTGTAGGGGGTAATCTCTGGATGTGCTGAACCGATTTTGAAAATTCTTCTTCGTGCTGTTGGAGAGGCATAATATACATAATATATCCTAAAGTGGAATTCTAAAGACTGATAACGATGATAAGGGATCACAATTTTCAAGTTTCTGCACAAACTCAAAGCATTTATTTGAAATAGACCAATTACAGGCACTTTTGTTTTGAGCAAAAACACGAAGCTACAGTCTAGCCCAGTGATGGGCAAAGTACGGCCCGCGGGCCAACTCCGGCCCGCGAAAGGATTTTATCCGGCCCGCTGACGGTCTTTCAAAATGAATAAAATATGGCCCACTATAATTATATTTTGTCGTATCAGCAGTATGAAGTAGAATAATAGATGCATAGGTAAAGGAGCCAGCGATACTAGCCGCGTAGTTCATTTGTTGCGACCCGCAACAAATGAACTACTTGGGTATATTTGAAAATATTCGATTTTTCATACCCACTTTTATCCCCCATATCTAGTAAATGGCTGCACCGATTTTGATAAAAAAACATATCTAAGAACCATCGCCAGCTGCTAGCAACTAGCTTTCAAATAAAAAAAAACTGCATCCAAATCAGTTCACTCGTTTAAGAGCTACGGTGCCAGAGACGGACACACACACACACATAGCGGTCAAACTTATAACACCCCTGTTTTTGCGTCGGGGGTTAAAAAACAATAGTTCGACACCAGCCCGCTATACAATACAATACAATAGTCTGAGAACTGAGTGTCGACTGTTTAAAGAAGAGTGGGCTTGGAAATACTTCTTTACAGAATACAAGGAATACTTTACATACATATAAGCCAATATGTCTTATATGTAATGAAGTGATGGCGGTATTTAAAGATGTTAACCTCGCTCGCCATTTTAACACTAAACATGGTAAAACCAAATATAAATGATGAACACCTTTTGTCGCCGCTGAAAGTTACTTCGTCGCAGCTCGAACCTGCAGTCGAAGATATTATGGCAAATCAAAAACAATTTGATATGTCTCCCACACCTACCTTGGTAGATGGTAGGGCCTTCGAATCGTTAAATTGTAATTTGTAAATAACATGGTGTGTAATGTTTATTTTTATGATTCAAAGATTTCATATTATAATGCATTTTGGCTATAATTCTGGCCCTCCTCTGAAATTGTTTCAACTTTCTGCCCCCCTGTGAATAAGTTTGCCCACCACTGGTCTAGCCACAAGGCCTCATAACAGTGGAAGGACTGTATTTGCCATTCCAGAGCGTAGATCTCTGCATCTAATCGGTATGTTGTGTCATCTCTCACAATATTCGCAATCACGATGACGTCAACTCCATATAGGTAAACGTCGGTTATAACTACTTATTCTAATTGGCATTTGTACACGATACTAATCATATGTTTACTTTTTAATGGATTTTTCAAACTTATATGAGTGAATGCTGATTAAAAAACGAAATGAATTCGTTAGCAACTTTAAATACTTTCCTGAAATTGCTTTTGTTAATGACTTGTTAGGGCTTGTTAGGGTCCGACTTTGTATGTCTCAAGCAATTTCAAAACGTTGAAGGAAAACATCGTCAAAAAACCGCGTCATGTCCTAGAACCAAAAAAACGAAGATTTATGTAAAGTCTGCCAACCAGCACTGGGCCCGCATGGTACCTATGTTACATTACAACCCATTTCCTCTAATAGCGAGGACGAATGTGTCCCAGTAGTGAGACCATTAACTGCTGAGTATGATTAGCAAGCACAATCAAGCGAAATGTGGGTCCATAGGCCACACCGTTACCCTGATCGAATGTACTCCTAACCAAACGAGGTCCCTAATGTTGGACCGTCACTATAAATGTGCTTGACCCGAGTCAATTAATCCAATGATCTGTATTTACTTATCGTAAAAAGAGTGTAGGCCTCCTCCCTCATGTGCAGCTCTAACCAGTAGCGCAGTGGTATCGGCGGGAATTCGGCCGTGGATTCGAAGCCAGCCAGGCGCATTACTTTGTGTACTTAATTTATTTCGTCGCCACTGCTCTCAAAACGGTGAATAACCAAAAAGGCCCTTGGGGTCCGAATGGTTAGGTATAGCCTTTTCAACGAAAGAACCAAACGTTTAGTGGACGCTTCCCGTGCGTGACCCCAAGATGATTTTACCTCGGCCAAAGGCAAATTGCCACACAACCACATTACAGGTTGAGTGGTTGTCTGTTGTTTTAGATTGTTGTAAGTTTAGGTTATTTTATTTTTAATGTTTATAGTTTTTTACAGAAATAAGTAAAGGACCCATCTTATGCCATAGTCTATCAATTTATAGGCTGACAGTACCCTCTCCTTAGAAGTGAATGTGGGAAAAGTGTCAATTCTGGTGACTAATTGTGCTAAGTTAGAACTGACATAATTCCATTACTTTAAGGTCGGGCAGTGTTATTTGGTTTTTCCATCAGGAATTTCCCAGTAGCAGCCATGGAGTCTGGATTAGTGCCCGGTTGATGGCAATAGGCTGAAAACAAAACTAGCGGTACTATTAGGTACCTACACCCCTGCCTGGCTCCCTTTCGTAGACTACAGGCGTGATGTTATGTTATGTGTTTAATTCACAATTTTAGCCACAGCATTTTATATTGCTGTAAGAGTTTAGTTTAGTCTTAGGTAGGCACTCCTTTATTCTTTGATTTATTTAAGTACAGTTAATATAATTACTAAGTTACACAACATAGCTAGAAGCACTATGAGGTATTTTCCCTATTGACTGTACGTCAACAAGAAATCCGTATAGATGGCCCGGTGGCGTGGTGCACAGTGTCTCTGTCATAAACCCACATGAGAGTTAAACTCTTGGTTAATGATGACGCAGTACCCGTAGTTGGAAAACTGCTGGGACTCGGCGACGCTGACGATTGACAAACGCAAGTCAGTACCGCGCGCACTGACAGTTCGCGCGCTCGCCTCGGCGCACGCGCATCGCACTCCTACCACAAATTATGTCATAGTGCGCTTACTTTCTTTACGACTCGATAAAAAAGCAAAAGTGATTCTATCAACACACATGTTATATTCTGAATACCGGACAAAATGGAGGCTAAACCAACGGTTGGTATTATTTTTTTTCCTAAATGTCGTGCGATTCTAAAAAGCGACTTGTAATAAAATTGGTGTTTATTTTCTTAGCAGCATTCCTTCTATTGCAATATTTTGTTTGAAATGTTACAATACAATCATTTTGATACAATTTTAATGTACCAAATCTCGTACAGCTGCGATGTGGTCTTTATATTTATATTGTTGTGTTTTCTGTTTACTTTTTGTTTACGTCGGTTGATGATGCAAGGCCTCCTACAAGCATCAGACTGATACATAATGAGTTCTTGGCTAGGTCGAGTTTATAAAAAACAAAATTTGCTAAAGCGACGACAAAAACCAAGCGTTTGTAATATTAATATGAGTACAATGAAGGTCTCTGATTGGCTATGAATGGAATATACATATATGAGTATAGGATTGGATATAGGATCCTTGTGTTTCGTTAACTTTATCTCTGAGATTGACGGATTGATATAAACTCCACAATTGTTTTACTGCCTTTAGCGTTGATTGCTAGGAGTTCTAAACGACTAGTTATTAGTTTTAACTGTTAAGACATGCTGATTTTGTACGTCAGGGGACTGTTATCTAGACTGCCTTATATTTTACAGTCGTTATTCAAAGTTAGCGGGTTGCATACAATGTTTCGCTTGTGGATTGAAATTTATCTTTAGAATTAAAAAAAATAGGGAGGAGGAGTTTAACAGGTCTTATTATTATAGGTAAAAAACGTGTCTATAATATAATTTTGATAGGTACCTATTTATAGTCCGATACAACAAGCGCCAAAAACAACAAGCCGAGCGCGCGAGCCATCAGCTCTGTATTTACCTTATCAGATGGAACCACAAACCATTGCTAATTAAAAAGTTTATTACTTCTCCGAATACCTTATTTGCATAAAGCTAAAAGTCAAGTCAAAAAACCTCTTCATACCAAATAATTGTTGGTATCCTGGATTTAATTTAGTGATCTTATGACCCTGGATCTTGTATTGTATGAGGGCACAGTTCGCGACGGACATCAGACGAGTTTATGTTTACTTAATTGATAAATCAGGACTAATGCTTTTTAAATAACTCATGAAGTCTATGACTTTGAACTGCACTTTTAAATCGACGTTTATAATATTTGGTGGGTAATAAATTAATCATTATCTTGTAGACAGTGCTGGGAAGAAACACACTGCTGCCTGCTAGACAGTGCTGTGATTCTTGTAGTACTTTTCAATAATTGCAGTACAATAATCCTCAAAAATACTTTATTAAAGTTCTTTTTAATATGATTTCAAAGTCCGTCTTGTTATGCTACCGAAAAAACTATCTGCTCACGTTTCTGTCGACCTTTCCTCAAACGAGTCCCAATTAAATAGGTCGGTATCATCTCAATCGTTATAACTAGTGATGAAAGAACTCGAGGCTTTTAAACCTTTTGTTAAGACTAGCCTCGATTTTGAAGTCTCGTCTCCAAAAATACGACTTGAGGCTTGTTAAGTTGTTACTAAGAAAGAGCTCGAGTATAAAAGACTTGAATCAAGTTGAATCAATAAAACGACTCGAGTTCTTTACTAAGAGGTTCAAGGCTTAGTCTAAAGAACTCGAGTCTTTTAACAAAGTGAGTCGTTTATTATAAGACCATATTTATTATTTATTTAAATAGATACTTGCTGCACTTACAGTTTACACCAAAGCGTGCAGCAACAATATTAGGGTAAATTTCAGTGTAAGATTATTACATATTTTTACAGATAAATAAATACTTATTAATAATAACAGTAATTTTTTTATGGTACCTACACATGACCACTCATCAAGTGTAAGTAACATTTGGACTACGCGCGTCTCACGACTGGCGAATCGCACGACTCACGCACTGAGTTGTTTTCAAAAGGGTTCGAAGTCGAACCTTCCGTTGCGTTTGAATCGTTTCAAAAATAGGTTAAACGGGTTAGGGTTCAGGGTTTAAGGAGTTGATTGAGTTGCAAACCGTCATAACCGAGAAGAGTTCTTTTTATAGTTCTTTTACTTTTATAAGCCTCGAGTGAGTCCTTTCATCACAAGTTATAATCAAACATTTTAGCATTTTAAGCTGCGCCGACAATTATTCCCCGGACCGCCCGCGAAATTCTTTTTTTTTAGTTCCCAATCTTCATACAACCTGACAATGACCTGCAAAATTGCAAGAAACGCAAACAAACGCGAAAAAAACGCGATTGGATTTTCGCGGTCTGCCCAGGCGCTTCCACCCATGAAGGCTTCATACTTCCAATGACGTGTATCCTCTGCCAGTCGTTTAGATAGTCCAGTTCATCCCATAGTCTCGTTCCGGGGCTGCTACAAAGTGGACTTTTGGTTTTTTGGACACATTTGGTGCTTTTTTCGATCATAGCCTATTTGGCATCCGGCCGACCAACTTATATCTACTTCAGACAGCTGTATAGAGGAATCTATTAATGTTTAATTATTTGCCTATTACCACCTTGATTTCATGCCAGCCTAGTACTTTTTGTAAAGTGAAACTTTATCGAAAAGACGATTTTAAATAATACGAGTGAAATGTAATGCATCTATCTTGGCAGTGCCGTGGTTGGGGATGAAGATAATAATATGTAGTCCCGTTTACAAAACTTGTGTAAATGTTCCTTACCTACCCACCTTAGAATAAAAATGAATTGTATAGTTTGTTCACTTGACGATACTTTAGCATCGATGACGAATCGGTACTATGAAAACAACATTTTTGGAAACAGTTGTGAAGCGTGATCTTTTGTTTTTCGATGACAAGTTAGAGCAGTGGCGAGTCGGCTATAAGCCTACTAATCGGCACTAATACAAACTTAATATATATAAAAACTTTTTGCAAAAAATAAAACCGACTTCAAAAACAAAAAAACGTGGAAAAATAACTTTAGCTTCAGAAGTCGGTGATTTTTGTTTGTTCGATTGAGTTTTTTTGCCACCGACTTCTGAAGCTAAAGTTATTTTTCCACGTTTTTTTGAAGTCGGTTTTATATTTTGTAAAAACGTTTTTTTTTTTCCTTTTTTAGTTGCAATATTCTACACAAATATTTGCTATACATTTATTTTACATTGTTAACAACACATTTCATGGTAATAGGCTTATCCCCAATAAAATGTAACTTATATCGTTATCATACCAAACTGTCGAAATCTGGGTGTACTGTACACATCTGCGTACTCCCTCAGAGCATACAGGCGTTATGTTATGTTCTAATATTGTGTAAAAAATAAACATCCAAGCGATTGCAGCAATCACGACAGTAATCTGCCATTCATGAACCGTTCCATTTTATATCTCTGAAGATCAGCATCAGATCCTGACTTACACCTTCCACCATCAGCTCAGCAACATGAGATAATGATTATCAGGTACAAATATCGTTAGAAAGTACCTATTTGAAAAACATTGTAAAATTTCAGGGTTGCCCTCGATTTCCCTGGGATCCCATCATCAGATTCTAACTTTGTGACAGCGGGACCACCTCAGTAGTATAGGCTTTCGAATAAAAAAAAGAAATTTTGACAATCGGTCCACAATTAGCGGAGAAATCGGTGAACATACGGGACACACAGTCAAACGTAGAACCTCCTCATTTTGATTGAAGTCGGTTAAAATATTGTGAAAAGAGTTTTGGTGAAACATTAGTGAACCGCTAACTATACATTTCATGATAATAGGCTTATACCCAATAAAATAGAACTTAACACACCTAACTGTCGAAAAGTTGTACAGCACACATCTGCGTACCCCCTAGAGCATACAAGCGTGATATTATGTTATGATGTTGTATAAACAATAAACATCCAAGCGATTGTAGCAATCACGACAGATTTGCCGTCTATTTTTGAAGAGTTCCATAGTATATCTCCGAAGATCAGCATCAGATCTTCACCAAATTTAAATGGGACCACCGCGAAACAATATTCTACCAAACAAAATAAGAATCATCGAAATCGGTTCAAATTGGCGAAGATATCGGTGAACGTACTCACAGAAAAAAAAAAAACAGACGACTTGATAACCTCCTCCTTTTGGAAGTCGGTTAATAATAGACGCGAAAGTCTTGCGAAAGTGCGAAAATCTGTTTGTTTGTTTTCACGCCTTTACAGTTGAACTGATTTCGGGCATATTGGCTTGGCACACAGGTAAACATGTGATATTAGGGCAGAATATACTTTTATGATAATTATAAAAGTTCTCGTAAGATGATTTCCGACATTAATGGGGGCGAAGACGCAGACAAAAGATAATACTTACACTATAACTGGAGTACCTTTATGTACTTCACTCCAATATAAGAAAAGACACTCTTATAAGTAAGGTTGCAGAAGATAATAATTTTGCTAACAATTCTACAATTGTTTGTCTCTTCATACACAATGTATCGTTTGTTATCAGTGTAAGATTTGTATCAATTACTCGTGAATACCAGTACCAGTTATGATAATGGTTCATCACACTCAAGTCTGAAGGTGATAACTGAATGGTGCAAGCAAGGAAAATTGAAGTTGTCTTTCATAATAGCTCACAGCGGTACCCACCTATCTACTTAGACCTACTTTATAGAAAGAGAGTGATTGCTTTCATCAATTACTTATTAAGTATATTATTTAAAAAAATACAAAAACCGTCTGTGGATAGCGAGAAAATCAGTTCTCATCCACAGAATCTTAAAAGGCTATTCTAGCCAGCTTCCACTATCGCAGTCCACTCCTGGATATAGGACTCTCTCAAACTGCATCACAGCATCGTTACCAGTCCACTCAAGTCAAAGCATTCAGCATTCAAACTGGATGTAGCATATATTGTGCCTTCCTAAACAGAAGTTTTTGAAATGAGATTTTCTTGTTAGCGTTTATTCAAAAATTTTCGCAAAACAGTGCCTTTGCTCCACCACTTTACATGAAGCCGGAATTGATGTGAACACCTTCACAGCACACAGCACTAGACATGCTTCTACGTCAGCTGCTAAAAGATCTGGTATCAGTATAGATCAAATACAAAGAACAGCTGGGTGGTCTCAGAACTCAGCCACCTTTGCTAGGCATTATAATAGGCCAGTTATTCAAGATCCTACTGTGTTCAGTGATGATATATGTAACACTGTTAATAATAAGACTTGATTTTGTTGATCTCATAATTTGTTAATGATTAAAGATTCTGTGATTTTAATAATAAATAAATGACTGACTAATTTTACTATCAAGTATTTATTAACTCATAAACAACCCTGACTGACTTCAAACATCTACACGTTAATCTGTCTCGGAGAAGGAGCTTCGTATAATTATGTGATTAAACGAACTTACCTTAAGTGAAGTTCTATCATAATTATACGAAGCTCCTTCTCCGAGACGGAGTCTCCCAACCCGTCTCTACTGTAGTTTTTTCCCTAAATAGGGTTGTTTAGGATTACTAGCTTTAAACGAAATGATATACACACAGTGTTGCCCGACGAGAGAACGGTTTTTATTACATCTTTTTTTTTTAGCTTTGAAATAATTGTGATGGCGCTGGTACAATTACCCGCTACTATCTTGGCCCGAAGATAGCAAGTACCTACAAAACTGCGGTTACCATCATCAGCCTAGCCTTTTCCAAACTATGTTGGGGTCGGCTTCCAGGCTAACCAGATGCAGCTGAATACCAGTATTTTACATGAAGCGGCTGCCTATCTGACCTCCACAACCCAGTAGTAGGAAATACGATACCCCTTGATATGACTGGTTGTTAGATTTTCGGACCACTGACTACAAATAACGACTATAAAAGATCTTCACACGACAATCGGGACCAACTGCTCAACGTGCTTTCCGAAGCAGGGAGGAAACTCGGTCACCCATCCAAGGACCAACCTAAGCAACACTATTCTAAACATTATCAGTTTACTATTTGTTTTGAGTTCCCCATATTTCGGCGCTGTTGTAAACACCATGATCACGGATAAACTGAAGTTATTGCAGGGGGGTGTTAATGAGCAGCCAGATCGATCAACCTTCTAAAGTTCTAAACAAACATTAGTAGTCTCTTAATAGAAAACATGGTAAATATCCCGTTCTTAGTATTAATGATAATGTTAGTGATATGTCGGTTTAAAAATGTATAGGTACTAGGTATTTCTAAAATTTATGACCGTAAAACATGAGGTAATTCACGGTTAATTGAACTTTTGAGCTAAACGTGACCGATAGTAAAATCATTAAAACCAACTCGTTTCTAGTAATTATTACATCCATAAAGTGAAATACCGCTTGATTTCAAGAACAACGCAATAACCAGTATGAGTATGACGTAATTAAGCTTTGTTAATTATTCATAATAAAGAATACAGTGAATAGGTACCTTTATCTTGGAATTATTCATCAACGCATATAAATAAAATTGAATGTCTGTTTGTAATTTCATAATTACAGCTTTTTTTATTGCATAGTATATGAAACTATATAAGGTCTATCTGTTCATACTCGAAATCTCGTAAGGGGTCATTGTACTCATCATTATGAACAACGTTTACTATGGGACCAACCCCCAAATCAAAATGTACTGAAGTACATTTTGACGAGTTCTGGCGATCATATTGTAGGGATGCTGATTTTTTTATCGCGATTTCGTGGTTTGTCCCATGGTAAAATTTGTTCATAATGGTGAGTACAATGACCCATTAAGAGATTTCGTGTATGAATAGATAGACCCTATACTGCGATACTTATAACAAAAATACTTTTTATTTTCTGTCCGTTTGTTAATCCGGCTAATCTCCGAAACGGGTGTACTGATTATGACTTGACTTTCACTGACAGAGAGCTGATGTTATAGGGTAACTTAGGCTACTTTTGTTGTAAAAAGGATTCTTTTTCCGTGGACAAAAATTAAAACCGACATTGTCCGATTCAAATACAAAAGTACTATTTTATCATAATAAATTCGCAGGGACGAAGATCGCGGGCAACTGCTAGTTGACTAATAACTTAATAAGGTACTGTGTAGGTATAGCAGACGTGCCAATTCAAGGTCATCATGTCTTCTGCCTATATATCAATTGTCTGAAACTGCTACAGCATATAGGCACTAAGATTGGAAATACTGGAAGACATGGAGAGAGGCCATGGGACGACGCGGGCTAACAGAAATAGTAGTGCAGCATAATTGTCTTCTTCATCCATGCTTCCCTTATCGAAGTTGACTATTGTCGTTGTTGTTTGTTGTTGTTGTTTGACTGTTTTCTGTCGGTCACTTACCCTCTCAAGGTTCATTGGGAGACAGTATCACCTGTCTGGCTTAATGTACTGACGTCAAATGAATTCTTTTTTGCTGTTCACCTTCACAAGATTCTTGGTCTTTCTTAGCCCTGTTAACATAATGATGACCAAAGACATAACATTATAAAAAAATGCAGGAATAAATCATCAGCTAGCTTTTTCTCATTTACTTTGTGGTCGGCTTCCAGTCTGACCGGATGCGGCTGAATATCAGAATTTAACGTGGAGCGACTGCCTATCTGACCTCCACAACCCAGTTAGTACTGGGTAATAGGATGCCCCTTGCTAAGACTGTTTGTCAGACTTTCCACCCACCGACTACATGTAACATTTGTGCTTTCTGAGGGACGGAGGAAACTCGGCAGGTATTTCCCATCCACGGCCCAACCTAGGCATGCGCGGCTTATCTTAAAGATTGACCCGAGCGCCTGTTATTACTTAGCTAAATAAGTAAATTGTATCCATTTAATCCATCCGAGTGAATGCATGCAGCCGTAAAACAACCAAAGTCAATCATAAATCAAGTTAACAGTCATCCATTTCAACACCTCGCGCAATTTTCACACAAGTGAAGAATTTCAGACGAAGTAACCAAACACTTGACGTACCTATTGATCGGTCTTGCGTTCCTTGCATACAGCGTATTCCCCGGGAGCCGATCTCCAACAGGACTGCAACATGTTATTTGCTAAAACATCTGTAGTGATTCCTAAGCGCAAATAGCTTGCAAAATGTGGAAAGGCGGGCTTCCACATAAACTGTCACTTACGGGATATCTTCCGTGATTGTCTTTAATTTTGAGCTCCCGATATTTCGACGCCGTTGCAAGGTGGGCTCCGCTCAGAACTGATGCTATGTAAAAACAGTATTCATTTGAAGTACCTATTCAGGAAAAACCGATATTACAGAATAGTTCCATATCAATTTCTTTAGATTTCATTCAAAAGGCAGTCACTCAAAATCTAATGAGGCCATTGCCAACCGTGACAGAACACTTGAAAGTGAGCAGAATAATAAAAACAAGTATAAGATTACGACACACTTAGAAAATATCTAGATAAATTTGAAAAAACGCGTGGTTGGCCTTCGACACAGATTCTAGACCCTACAGCATATAAATGTGTCAGCGGTTATGAAAAACTTCGACGAAAATATTTCTATCCTGGGTGCTCTAGAATCATCACGTACTATGTTTCTGGTAGGTGACAATTTGCGTTTCAACGTCCATTACATCGTTTACTTATAAGTAGGTGAAGCGAAGATCTTCGCAGGCCGACAGCAGGGAAATGAGCAAAGCCAATGAATTGCTTGCGATTGGAGAGCTAAAGTTTCTGATGACAAATGCATAGCATAATCAGCCGACCAAGATCCCACGGCTGATGGGACATACCCCTCATCTCTGTAAGAGATAGTGAGCCATAATCTAACGCGGGATCGCTACGGGTTGGTAGACGTCACATGTCATCGATTGTTATTCACCAACATCTTTTCATGATTCTGTTCTTTCTGTTCAAATTCTAAATTGAGCGTAACAAACCTTAGTGTGGCGCCAGAGAGAGGCAAAAAATAGCATCTTCAACAAGAAGTTTCCTTGTAACTTTGGGAGCTGACTGTACCGTACAAAAAACAGTTGTTTATGGTTGACGAAACGGGAATCAATGTATTAAGAATAAACTAATAACGAAAGGGCACTTTTTCACTTGTTTTGCACGTCTTTTGTTTAGTTGACGAATTGAGAAAGTTACCAGACGGGATGTAGCCGGACTTCCTTCGGCATGTGATGATGAAATCAATACCTACATACGAGTACATACATCAAACTCATGTTTTTTTCTCATGGGGGTAGGCAGATACTACAAACCCCGCCTGCTCCGAACTCAATAGAACCCAAGACTACTCGTGAGTTAGGGCCGTTACTGTTACTGTTAGCTTGTCTCATCCCACAGCTGGGCAAAGGCCTGTCCACTCCTCTGACTTCCAAATTCTTCGATCCAGGGCCAATTTGGCCCTACACTAAATTAATAAGTGATTCTAAAAATTAAAAAAGTATTAGTTCTTATTATATTGATTTAAAATAGATCTTCATCAAAGCAAGGTCGGGTTTCAATTAATTTATAACCTTCTTGAACACTTTACACTACAATATAATAACGGTATGAGTATTAATAGTTGGTGTCATTGTTTTAGTATTACTAATAGTTTTACTAAGAAAGAATATAGAGCACTGGATGTTACAAAAAGGGGATATCCCTAGGTACAATCTGTTACAGAGTAAATACTTTAGAGAGCATGGTCAAATACCTATTCCATTATGGTATATTACAGACACGCAATATTGATAAATATATAAAAAATAATATTTACCTCCCTAGGTACTTGCAACGTGAAAGAGTGCAGTGCAAACAAGTTCTTTTCTAGGTACCTACTTATATGTAATATTGTTTATGTACTCATTGTAAGGCATTTGTTTTGTTAGATTAAAACAAAGGCAAATACATAAAGAAAAGCATCAATATAATAGCAAATAAATAATATGTTTGCTATTTTCTGTGAAACACACGTGCGCATGACATTTTTATTCCAACCACAACAAGACTATGATTATTGGTAATTTTAAACTCAAATGACAGTCATAGATATTGATGGGCTTTCGTCTTCAATAACGCAAGGTTAAAAAATGTACAGGATGATGTTAGTGCGGCTATTTGTCAGTGCAAGTTGGCAATTAACCTAATTTAATTTTCCTACTCCAAAAGTTTCGGACTTGAGGAGTACCTATTCTTCTTGACCATGTGCTGATGACTTATTTTTTCCATTCATTATCGCGAACACCACTGCTGACATGCAAAATAAAAGAGTATTTTTAATACAGTTGCTCAAAAAGTGGTGTATTGCAGGGACGTATAGCGTTCGGGATGTGGGCTATTACATACTAGTGCTTTTTTTTTACCTTTCCCGAACTCGTGCGTTCTCTTTCCCAACTGCAAAATAATGTTTATTAAAAAGAAAAACCAACCATGAAGTTTTTACTAAAAAGTTTTTGTGATTCATACAAATACGTATATTTCTAAAAAGAAGCTACTAATTTATTTTAATATCACATTTAATGATTTAATTGAATGAGTTCGGTTACATTTCATTTCATTTCATCTCATTAAATTTCATTTTCATTTCATATCAATAAAAAAATCTACTGAAGACTAAGCTGTATGATAGTTCCCTTTGCCTACCAAAATGGGTGAAGAAAAAAAACACTCTACTTATATTCTACGGTCATTTCCAGAAATTTTCTTCTTTTTTAGTTTTTTTTTTCAGTTAGTTTAAAAAACTGTACCAATTTCAATGTATATGTGTACTATAACTTTTATAAGAAATAAATGATTAGTTACTTGAGTTTACTGTTTTTATTATTTTATTAAATTGCTTCATTTTTTCGCAACTGTATTAAAAATAGTCGTTCAGTACACCTGAGGAACCGTCATTGCAACTTGTTCCGACTTCGGCTTCGGCTGCGCCTCGGCTCGGGTAGACATTTGTCGAAACTCTTTGCAATGACAGCCTTTCCGCACTTGTAATGAAATATACTATTACCTAATACTATTTAAATAATAGAAGAGATAATTTCAAAATGTTCTGTTCTTAGTTCACGTCATTGTTATAATACATAACGCGCTATGTGCGGCCATTGGCACAATGTGCAATTACCGTTCGAAAGTAAACGCGACAACACCGCGCTCTCTCCCGTCGCAGCAACATCTCGGACAAAAGCCACACAATCTTACTCATATTTTATTACATGATACTGTTAAATAACTATGTTTTTCGGTCTTCGAGTAATAACCATATTGTTCCGTTGTTCAGCACGAGAATAATAAAAATATTTATATATCACGCTACTGTTCACTAGAACAATTGTTATTCTAATTTATAGAAAATGTTCACGCCATCTTTGATTTACGCGAATGACAACAATACTAAGTATCTGTTACAGTATTGATTGTATGAATTTTCTTCAATCCCTAAGAAAACGACGATACGTGTTTTTGAAGGCTAAAAACTTGGTCTCAAAAGTAACTATTTGTAACTTAATGGTTTCACATAAAACCGTTTATTATTCAAGAAAATTAATGATAATTGGTGTTATTAAACTCAGCGTGAAAGCATTTAATATGAATTCAGATAGTATGTATATTTGATGTGTACTGCCAATAAAACACACATTACTCAATTTTAACAGAGCATAAAATAACGTTAACGTCTCCATTAAGGAAGTGGAATTGGCGGAATTCAATGTCAATCGGCTTGATAAAATATTGAAATTCTGCAAGCACTAGCCAGATTCTAAGCTATTACAAAATGTTTCCTTCACAACAGAACCATTGTCACCTTAAACGAAGACAAGCAATGTTAGGCAAAACATTCAATCAATTCTTGGCCTCAAAAAATCTGGTTTTACCGCTCCTTATTATGGGACGACACTCACTTCTGAAACAACGTCCATATTTTTCTTAATATATGGCAGGTACCTTCAGTACAATTACGACAAGTTTTCTCCGTAATTCGCGAGCATCACATTTTTTACCCAAAAAACGGTTTTTAATATAAAATCGGTTCGTACGCCATCTTAAAACGGGTTTATCTTTCACATACTTTGTGTTAAGATAAAATAAAAACCAGCTCGATTTTGTCGCACATCACAACCCATGTTGGTGTTGACAGCACTTGAAATGATAACGCACGCGCAGTGCCGACTGTAAGTGGAGGACCGTCATTGGCCGCGTTTCTATGATAAACGAAACATTGTCCGCTAATCTTTTCTATAATGTCATACTTCAAGGGAAAGCCGTATTAATTCGTAGTAATTCCTCACATGTACATAACAATCATATCCGCAAGAGAACCTTATGTTGACATACGATTAGATTAAACTTTCTAACATTACAAGAACCTTTAATGGGTGCGCTTAGCCGAGGCAGCTGAATCTTGAAATTGTTTTCTTTTGCTGTTATAGTTTATTTATTAACCATGCATAAATGAGTTAATTGTTCATTAACTATACTACTATTCAGAAAAATCCTGGTGCATAAAGCCGTTGGCAGGTTGCCATTCCCTTTTGCAAGATTGTGTCTCTGACTGCTGTTACGTCATGTTAACCTGCTTTTGACTGGACCCGATATTATACAAGAGATGTTGTCAGTATTTTATTCGAGTTGTAGACAAATTATTACGAAACGTAAACCTGCCTGTAATGGTCAATCAAATTATGGTCTTTCAATTCTAGGTCGTTTCCTAATTTGCTAAAATTGGTCTAGAATGTATAGTGCCTGTCACCTTAGCTAGCTTCCTACCTAATCTGAGCTAATAGTTTGCGGGTTAAAATAATATAAGAAGTAGCCATCGGCCACACGTATGAATAAAAAAATACAATAGTGTTAATTTTATTGCTGAAAATTAAAGCAATGTTAACATAGCCATTCCTATCTTAGTGGGGCTCTATCTTGAGTGTCAGTCATCTTATAAGATTCAAGATTATTTAAATTCTTTCTATTTTGACATTATCTGATTATCTCTTTTAAAATATGATATACTTAGGTAACAGACACTTCTTCAGGCATCGCTTTGCCTTGGAAGCTACGGTTGTATATTATCCATGATAAGCAGTGCGTCCATACAAACTTCCTCGCCTATTTCACTCTTTTTAGGAATATGTTTTTAAAAATAGTGCTAATATTGATTATAAACAGAAAGAAAAGGTAAAAGACATAGACAGAAAAAGATATTTGTATTCTAATTTTACTATCTACTTAGCAAACTTGTATTTCAAATTAAGATTACAATTACTATAAAATATGCCAGCTTCAGTGACCCTGACCACTGACCGTTTTGATGTACATAATAAAAAAAAACAATCGTTTTCATTCTTCATAGAATGAATACGTTTTTAAATAACCCCCAGGGGGGCCTAGGGCATGCTATTGCGATACCTACTCGTCCATTGGGTTATTAAGACGAATATGAACAAATTTGTTCATTAATTGACTAGGACCCTATATAAAGACATCAATGAATGAAAGCTACTAAAAGTATAATTATTATTGTTAAAAATATACAAAAAATAGGAATAGTTTTTATAAAATAAACTAACTAACCAAATATAAAATAAACAGTTTTTATCTGTTTTTGCAGAGATGTCTGATTTATGACCACTTTTTACTAGCACCTGAAATAATACTGCAGAAGAAAATATAAAAGCCAGCCAGTTAGTTTTTGCTTATTAAAATACCTTATTAAATAGTTTGTCTTACAAAATTGTCTCGTACAACATTGTATTTAATGTTAAATTGCAATAAAAGCGAAGATCTACCAATTGCCTTCGGTTTGTTTTGCTGCAATCCGTTTACCTTGACACAGTAGTGAGTAGACCGACTCAGTGGCTAACTGCCATCTTGTCCAAATAAGTTATTCTTATTGCGTTTTAATAGTTACGATACACGTTTTAAGAATAAAAGGTGCACTATTGCATATTAAGTAATAGTTCGCAATACTTTGCGGTTTTCCGAATGATTTTTTAATATACTAGCATTTCACGCGCGACTTCCTCCGTAAAAATTGTGATATCTCGGTTAATTCAATTCAATTCATTTAATTAGTCAGACAAAAATATCCATAATTTCAACCACGAAATCGACAAAACACAAAACTATTGAATACCAGGCCACTCAGAAAGTATTGCGATAAATAGTTTTTATATATGGGAGACTGGCCAGTTAGAATCTTTTTCGAAAATATGATTACTTGTTAGTAAAAATATGTGTGTTCCATTTTCAAAATTTCCCTCCACATTTTTTGCGGGCCAATTCAAAGTATCGTGTCTTACTGAAAAATGGATCTGCGCCGGGAACATTTTAGAGCTATGATTTTTTACGATTTCAAGTGTCGCCTGAAACCGGATGAATCGTTCGATAGACTTCAAATGGCATTTATGGATGAAGGCCCTTCCAAGGCAACCGTGTATCGTTGGTATAACGAATTTAGGCGCGGTCGACCAACCTTGGGGGATGAAGAAAGTAGCGGTCGCCCTTTGACGGCTATTACGGAAGAAAACGTGCTAGCAGTGAAAAATTTAATCCAAGATAATAGGCGAATTACATATCAGGAGATTCAGCACATATTAAAGATTGGATCGGGAAGCGTTCACGAGATTCTACACGGGCATCTTCGCGTGAGGAGGATAGTATCGCGCTGGGTGCCGCACTACCTCACCGACGCTCAGAAGCAGGCCCGGGTGGAATGGTGCCGTGATATGCTGAACAAATTTGAAGCAGGCTCGTCTCGGCGTGTTTACGACATCGTAACAGGTGATGAGTCCTGGATTTATCAATACGATCCAGAAACCAAGCGAACTTTCAAAATGAACCAACGCCTACCAAAGTGAAGCGATCTCGAAGCGGGGGGGAAGATTTTGATCGCCAGCTTTTTTAATTTGACTGGCCACTTGGCCTCAATTCCCTTACGAGATCAAAGAAGCATCAACGCCGAATGGTATACTACCAAATGTTTACCAGAAGTTTTTTCTGTTGTGAGCAACAAGCGACCAAACACAGGGCTCGGCGGACTACTGCTCCACCACGACAATGCGCCTGCACACACCGCGCTCAAAACGAGGGACTTCCTGGACAATACACCAGTCAAACTCCTGGGTCATCCTCCTTACAGCCCTGATCTAGCACCGTGTGACTTCTTTTTATTTCCAAAAATAAAAAATCTGCTCAAGGGGATACAATTTTCGTCGCCGGAAGATGCGCTGGCTGCGTTCGAGCAGGCTGTAAACGAGGTGTCTGTGGCGGACTGGAAAAAGTGTTTTGAAAACTGGTTCAGACGCATGAATCTTTGTATAGAGGCTGGTGGAGAGTACTTTGAAAAGATTTAATAAAAATATATGTACCTGTAGAACAATTTTTTTTAGTGTCGCAAAACTTTCTGAGTGTCCCACGTAAGTATAATATTAAAAATCAAAATACGCAATAAAAACTATAATTTAAAATAATTATTATTTATGCATGATATACATATAATTTATAGCCGATAGCACTGCACCCAGGAGTACCTAATGTATATTTTTATAAGTGTTTTTTTTTTGGAATTTTGTAATTAGTTCCGGTGATTTCCTACATACAAACTTACAAACAAATTTTACCTGTTTATTAACATATTGATCTATTGATTTATTAGTATAGATTTACCCTTCGTGTGGCGGAACGTAGATCTACGCGAGACACAATTTTTAATTATGTCTATATACTCGGCATACGAAAGGTTAATAACAAGCTATTAAAATAATAATATTAAATTTTATACGAATGAACTTCCATGGGATGAGACTGGTACTCTCATAGAGAAGGTAATTTCAGGTTACAAAATCTATGTCTATAATCTATTGATGCCTGGTTTTGAGGTATTTAAATTATATTTCAAAAGTGAAATAATCAATTAAAAAATAATTAAAAAACATTTGGGTCGAGTAGGCATTGGAATGTTGTACCTTTGAGGCAGCTGATTATTTTTTTGCGAGTATGATGTGGGTCCCATGGAGAAAGTTCTTCATTTTGATGGTAATTTTGATGGTCTGTAGCGCACCCTTAACACATTCGAGTCCACCCCCGTTTCATAGTGCGCATGTGCCATCCCACCATACATATTGCAAGTGGACCCTCCAGGTGGGTCCGTGGCATTACGTTTGCGCAAAAGAGAACCCACCTGGAGGGCTCTCGGCATTAGGTTTGGGATTAAGATTTAAAAGCCTAAAATAAGTGGTAAAATAGAGTTTTCAGGGGGTGTTATCGCTATATTAGCTATCTGTGAGGGTATTTT
This sequence comes from Eugnorisma glareosa, assembly GCA_947578425.1. Lineage (NCBI taxonomy): Eukaryota > Metazoa > Arthropoda > Insecta > Lepidoptera > Noctuidae > Eugnorisma > Eugnorisma glareosa. The sequence goes on from OX387957.1 coordinate 29,542,263, forward strand.
CATGCCCTAGTAGGGTAGGGGAAGTGCAATAACAAAGAAATAAAAAAATAAATGAAAAAGTAAAATCGCCCGCTCTGATCCCGTGACAGGGGTGTTCAACCTTTTGTGAGATTTTCATGCAATTTTTTTTTAATTTAATTTTCGTAATCGCAATTATTGTTTCTTTTAGATTTTAATAAATAACATTTTAAAACTTTTGAATGATTACAAACGTTGCATTTGCATTTGTAGGTAATTTCTTTGACAGTTAGTTTTGTTTGAACCACCCAGTAACTATTAATTACATATTCTATTCCGTCACTTATAAATCTTGTAATACTGGGTTAAATTAAATTAGCTAGCGATACTTTGCAGTTGTGATGGATATCGATATCTTAACACAATAAACCAAACAAAAAACGGATTTGATGACATTTTGCTAAGTTAATGACCACAAGTAGTGCAGTTATTTTAAATACAACATCGATTTAAATCATAGATGTGCCCTAGCCGTACTTCGCGCAACCGTGTTCACACTGAGATGAGGTCGCTCGTTTAAGCTTCACGGTTTATAAACACGATATACAAATATAAATGTTGCAAAAAAAAACTATTTATAAACGAAACACAAAAAAAGTTAAAATTACTTTCGGAAGTCGTTGCTTTTGCTTGTTTCATCGACATTTTGCATGTTTGAGGTTTAAAGAAACCTAACACGAAGAGGATGGCGGGTTCGTAGTATAGGCAATTTAATTGAAAAATGCTAAGCATTATTTATTCCAAATGTCAAGTCTGTAGCGATAATAGTTTCTGAAATATGTAGCTGTGCGTGCCTGTGAGAGATAAACGGGCAGGCAGACTAAATCTCACAGTAATAAGTATTAGTTTTTGTCTATTTTGATGCCGAACACTAAAAAGCCTCGATTTTGAACTCATTTTCGTGTCCTAAAATGGAAAAATAATTATTTTTAGAATATATTTCAAATCGTGCCTATGGTTTTTCATCCCTGAAATAGGACCCACCACGTGGGTTCTCGGCATCTAGGAAGAGGTCGAAAATTTATTGAAAATAAAAATGCTTGTAATTTGAAACCACGGCGTATTCTTATTAATCTAGTTAAAATATACAACTGTTTTTATTTTTACGTTATTTGATGCTGTATTCGCTAAGAAAAACATACATTAAAAATGAGCCCACCAGGTGGGTTCTCGGCATCTCAAGTGCGACTTGAGTGAACCCACCAGGTGGGTTCCCGGCACTGAATGTGTTAAGTATGACTTTACCCTTTTTGTAACACGCTGTATAATATCTCAATTAGAACTACGAAATCCACTATTTAAGCGGATTTCTTCCTTACCTTATTAAAAAAAGCTATGTGTGAATCAATTCCCAGTGTCCTGTTCATGTCGATGACAAAAATTATGTCCAACCAGTACGTTCACACGGCGACACACATCCAATTTAACCTGACCTCGGTTTGAAAGAGCTTCCCGTACAATGAGAGATCGTCGTCGTGCGTACAGTAACCCAGTACGTTAACTTCAATTGAGAAGATAAGATTGAGTCAAAACGGTAGTTCAATGCTTATTGCTGGCGTCGCATTGGGTTGGATTTAATTAATGTCTTTAGAAGAAAAGGACACAAATAACAAGAAGTATTGTATGGAGCCCTAAATATTTTTTTACAAAAGTAGGTTATTAACATTTCATGGAGATTTTCAATATAAAATCCATACCTATATACTTACTAGCTTTTGCCCGCGGCTTCGCCTGCGTGCTATTTTCCCCCTTTAGGCGTGGTATTCCCAAAAATCCTTTCTTAGTGAATACTTCTTTCTCTTCTCAAAGAACACACCCTCCAAGTTTCATGTGTCTAGGACCAGCGGTTTGGGCTGTGTTGATATATCACCTAGTCAGTCAGTCAGTCAGTTTACTATTTTATATATGAGGTCCCATTAAAATAGATGGACAAATTTTAACACAGCGATCAGGGGCCTCAGTCTGCTATTGCAATAGTGTCAGAATGGTCTATCATTGATTTAATAAGGCCCCGCGCAGACGAATTACCCTTTGTACGCACGTCAAACGAGTTTCGAACGCGCTTCAATACGCCGCGCCGTGGGCTAGAGGCCTTATTAAATCTATTATAGACCATTCTGACACTATTGCAATAGCAGACTAAGGCCCCAGTACGTCTAACCAAAGATATCCAAGCAAAAAAAAACACTGATTAAAGTGATTTTATTTTGACTTATTGGATGTGTTTATTCTTGAGTGCCGCCGGCAATTTATTATTTTAGGGCAAAATAAAATCACTTTAGATGTACTGAACGCTGTGTTAAATTTGTCCACCTATTTTAATGGGACGTTATATACGTATAGATAGATATATAGATAATTTTATAAATGCGCAAGTATCTCTGTTTCTTTGCGTGTTACCTTTCCACGACTAAACGTCTGATTGGATTAAGCGATAGATTATATCCTGGGGAAGGACATAGGCCATCGTTTTTTTTTTTTCGTAAATTTCCACGGGAACGAATTCGCTGGCAATAATACGATTATAAATTGCTGATCCTTTGTCAATGCTTTGCTGTTGTTATCTTTATTACCTACTCTTCCTTAAAGTTGTAACTTTTTTACAATAAATATTTTCTTGTAAACTGACCCAAATTAACAAAAGTTAGCGAATTATGTTTCTGACATCAAGTGAAACTTATACTTATTACTTTTAAGGATGCGTTTACAAACATATTGATGCAAAAATGTAAATTCTGACCAACATTTTGTTTTTTTTTTTTCATGTCTTTAAAAAGTATCAGTTTATGCAACGATGTCTTTAATATTTCCACACCCACATATTATTGAGAAATGTTTGATCTTTTAACTGGCGACAACACAATCCAAAAAGCGCGTCTCCTTTTTAAGGAAATATCTCGCCGACTGGTCGACATTTCACGTGACCAGAGGGCTCGCTCTTTCTTTGATCAAAGAATTAGCATTGCCATTCAACGTGGCAACGTGGCAATGTGGCAATGCTGCCAGTCTTTTGGGCACGTTTCCGGATGACATCGATGGAGAGGAGTACTTAGACGCATATATAAGTGGCATTATGTTGTCGTGTATATTTGTAGGATCTTACTTGTAGTCTTCTTTTTAGCATTATTTTAGTTATATTATTTTGTAGTCTGTATATAATGTACATGTACATATTTTTATTACTATTAGGAATAGATCTTTAAATTGTAGTTTGTAAATAATGTATGTGCATACTGGATTCAATTAAAAATCTATTTATGGATTGTATCCAATAATGGTTATTATGAGATTTGCAAGAAAATAAATACCCGAATCTCCCAATATAGTACAGTAAATAAAAATTGTTGTGAATATAAAACTAAGTATTGCGTCAAATTCAAATATTATAGTAGACCTTATCTGTTGGCGACCAGCTACCAAACTCTTTTTAATAATTTACTTTTTCTTTTTTGCATTTCATCTTTTGTTTTCTCAAAAAGTCTGTCTGTAAAAAATATATGTGCTGCGCGACAAATAAAAAAGTCACTTGTGGTTTCTTTGATTTTAAATACATCCTGTTCTCAACATTGGTGTCAGAAGTGAACGGTTATAATGCCCACCACAAGATCGCAGACAAAGGCAGCTATGGCGGAGACTGGTACAGCAGGTATCGTTCCAACAGGTGCTCCTCAGGAGGGTGGTGCCTCCACATTCGGTGCAATTGCGCCGGCGCCACCCTGTGCCAACCGTAACGAGACCTTACCACCCGCCAGCAGGACCTCATCAAGCATTGTGCCTCAGAGTGCACGGTCAGGCCATTCTAGTAGCACATTAAAAGCACAAATCCTGACTGCAAAGGCGGAGCACGCTCGTCGCCTCGCGAACGTCCAAGCCGAACGTGAACGCAGCCAAGCCGAACGTGAACGCAGCCAAGCGGAACGTGAAACCGCCGTTGCGGAGTTGGAATTGCAGGCGAAGCTGGCCGTTATCCAGGCCAACTCTATAAGTGCAGGATCCCACCATTCCGGCAACTACCACGGCACCAGATCACAGCACAGAGTCGAAGACTGGTTAGCTAAATCATTTACTATGTTTCCTAAGCGGGATAACAAAGCGCATTCATTTGTTGACAGGGGGGCAAACAAGCCGAGGTTTTCTAACGTTGTACCGCAGGACCGCCCGCGTTCGACGCCCCCCACAGCCTACGGAGATGGTCCAGTCACAGTTACACATCTTCCCCTTGATGTTCTGGACCGTACCCGCGGGACACGCCCTGACCTCAACTGCGCGCCACCGCACCAGGCTCCTGCTCACCCGCCAACGCATCCGGCCCCCGCCGGCACGTTGACGCACCCGGTCCCCTGTGTCTGTACGCTCCCTGTGGGCGCGTACTCATCAGTTGAGCCAGCTGAACATACACAACATGCACTAGGTTTAGGCACACTTACTAATGATGAAAATTGTTGCTACAAAAATAAAAATCATTGCACACATCTAAGTACATCATTTAATCAGCTGGTCGACGCAATTAGAGGCACAGGGAAGAAGACAACAAAGGTTTGTGATATAACTAAGTTTGATGGTCACGTCTCGGATTGGTTTCACTTCAAGAAGTCCTATGAACAATCCAAGGCGTACTTTTCTCCTAGCGACAACATCACACGACTTGGCGCGGCGCTGCACGGTGCTGCTAAAGAGGCAGTCTCCATCAGATTAATAGCAGCTGACGACCCGGAGCAGATTGTTCAAGCGCTCGAGACCAGGTTCGCTCAGCCGGAAGTCATCGTACTACAGCAGATCTCTGTGGTCAAGTCCCTCCCTAAAATAAGTATGTACGAGTCTGCGCGAGAGCTGAACATCTTTGCCTGTCGCATCCGTAATTGTGTCGAAATCATCCGCTTGCTGGATCTGCCCGAGCACCTTGCTTCACCGGACCTTCTCAACATCACCTTAGGCAAGTTGACCCCACTCCTCAGATCTAAATGGAGAGATTTTGCATCGTCGAGAGTTGGTGGCTCTGGTAAGTTTAAGTTGGAAATTTTGGCCGATTTTCTCGAAATCGAAGCAAAATTACAAATTAAATTTGATGTCATAGTGTCAGAGCCGAATCTTGTCAAAAGTCAATGTCATCCCATCAAAACATCAAGAGACAAAACTTACGCAATTGCGACAGTGTCAAACGTCACTTCAAAGCCAAAAAGTTCTTATTCATGCCAATACTGCCATGACGGTAAGCACGAGGTTAGCGATTGTGAAGGTTTTAAGTCTCTGTCTCTGGACGATCGGTGGCAATGGGTGATGGAGAACAAGGTCTGCCGTCGATGTCTTAAAAAAGGTTCGCACCAATATCGCCATTGCAAGAAGAAGTGTGAGTTCGAAGGCTGCCCGAGCGAGAGGCGGCACCACACCCTCTTGCATAGACCCCAACCTGTGACGACAGCCCACGTTGAGATACACTCGGCCGCGGAAATCCTCGACCCCAAGGTGCAGAAACCAAGCACGTCGAAGGAAGAGCAGCGATCGGTCACCGTGGCCCACAACTCGTCTCCACTGAACTCATCCTGCCTAAAGCCACTCCTAAAGGTTTTAGCAGTCACTATTTCTGGACCCCTGGGAAGCGTTAATACGTATGCCCTTCTAGATGATGGGAGTTCCGTGACCTTATTGGACCAATCTGTGGCGGACTCAGTGGGAGCTGAGGGCCCTATGTGTAGGCTGAATATTGACTGCATTGGTGGATTGAGTACGCAAGCCGACGTGAGTTATGTTAATATCCTAGTAAAGGGTCGATATGGTACGGACAGTTTTGACATCAGAGCACGCACCATTCCCAATTTGGGCATCAAAAGGCAGACCGCACGTTTAGACGACGTAGCCAGGTACGATTACTTATCTGATTTAGTGGACGTCGTCTGTTATGATGATGCGAAGCCCATGTTGTTAATAGGTGCGGACAATTGGCAATTGTCGCTCTCTTCTGAGGTTCGTCACGGCACTCGTAAACAACCTGCAGCCGCTCGCACCGCGCTTGGTTGGGTCCTCTACGGTTATATTTCTAGTAGATCTTACGCCGCCACTTCAGTCAATCATATTTCAGTCGCCGTCGACAATGATTCACTGGACAACCTCGTCAAGGAATACTTTCGACTGGACTCTATAGGGATAACAAAGGTAGACCATCGTAGCGCTAGCGAACAACGTGCTTTAAACATTCTAGAGGAGACTACCAAGCGCTTAAATTCTGGCAGGTACGAAGCGGGCCTATTATGGCGCGATAATATTCCTACCGTCCCTAAAAGCCGCGACCTAGCCTTGTCTAGATTTGTTAGCCTCGAGCGTAAAATGGCTAAGGATGGTGCTTATGCCGATGCATACAAGCAAAATATTCAGGGAATGATTAGCAAAGGGTACGCTGAATTATGTTCGGGTCCACCATCCGGCCAGGTCCCGTGGTATCTTCCACATTTTGGAGTTACTCACCCACATAAGAAGAAGCTGCGCGTTGTCCACGATGCAGCAGCGAAGTGTGCAGGTGTCAGCCTCAATTCGCTCCTGCTGACTGGACCGGACCTATTGCAGCCGCTTCTTAGCATCGTGATGAGGTTTAGGGAAGGCCCGGTTGCCTTGACGGGGGATATCAGGGAGATGTTCCCGCAAATTAAAATTAGACCAGAGGATAGGGACTCCCAACGTTTTTTGTGGAGAGATAGCCCCGGTTTGCCGCTTCAGGAATACCGTATGTCCTCGATGATATTCGGCGCAGCATCTAGCCCGTGTACCGCGCTTTGGGTGAAAAATAAAAATGCTAGTCGATTTCGGTCACGATACCCGGACGCCGTGAGGTCTATCGTCGAGGACCATTACATGGACGACTTCTTAGGGAGTTTTGACAGCATCGGCGAGGCGGCTCAGCGAGCGTTTGAAATATGGTCCATACATAAAGCGGCTTGCTTCGAGATGCGTTCTTGGGTTTCGAATTGCAAGGAAGCCCTAGCGTTAATCCCTGCAGACCTATATGCAACAGACGCTACCACTGAGGTGAGCTTAGGTCCGACGTCTCCCTCACAAATCCGGGTATTAGGTCTTACGTGGAACATAAGTGAGGACAATCTTCATTTCATCAAAAATCTTCCAAAGGCTCCTACTAAGTATACAAAACGTTCAGCCTTGTCCCTGCTGATGTCTATCTACGATCCCTTAGGTTTTTTAACTCCCGTTATCATGAAAGGCCGCGCACTATTCCAGAAAACCTGGAAGTTTGGCATCGACTGGGATCATACACTGCCGGTTGATCTGATTGAAGACTGGAAAAGTTGGTTGCTTGAAATTCAAAAATTAAGCAACAGTTCCGTTCCCCGGTGCTATTTTAGCGGCACCGGGCACATTAAGAATGCCCAACTTCATGTTTTTGCAGACGCTAGTGAACGCGCGTACGCCTGTGTGGCCTACTGGCGCTTCACAGACGACGCTGACAACGTAGGCTTATCCCTGATAGGGGGAAAGGGTAGGCTGGCGCCCCTGAAACCCGTTTCAATCCCAAGATTGGAGCTCCAGGCTGCCCTGATCGCTTCGCGTTTCAGTGCGTACGTCACTGAAGCTCACAAACGAACACCAAATCAAGTTTATTTTTGGACGGATTCGCTCACCGTTTTAAAGTGGCTTCGTAGCGACGTTTGCACGTTTAAAGCCTTTGTTTCGTTCCGGTTGGGAGAGATAGCTGAAACAACAAACATCCACAGCTGGAGGTATGTCCCCACGGCTTTAAATGTTGCAGACGACGCTACGCGAGACATTCACAATTTCACGACTTCATCACGTTGGTTCACAGGACCCACATTTCTTTTGTCTCCACCCTCTGACTGGCCATGTGAACCGACGTGTGCTATCCCTCCGGTAACCGAAGAACTTAAACGAGCTTCGGAATCGGTGGGACTGATAGTTGCCTCACCGCGACAGCTACCTTCACCGGTAGTAGCGGATCACCAACGCTTTAGCAGTTGGACCCGGTTTCTTCGTGCCACAGCGCGAACCCATCAGTGTGTTGACAAGTTTCGATCAATTTTGCGCCCAAATTCCAAATTCTCTCAAAGTGCACTTCGAGATGCTCGTAACCTTTTTGCCCTTTCCGTTGAAGACCTCAACGTTGCGGAGGTTCACTTATTTCGTAAAGTCCAAATAGATTCCTTTCCCGAAGATTTGATGCGCGTTCTAACAGCACGTCCCGTTTCGAGTGATAGTAGGCTTCGGAACCTGTCGCTTTTGCTCGGTGAAGACGGGCTCCTTCGTCTTTCTGGCCGCACTGTCGTCGCAGAGTATGTAGAGTCAAGCCCGATTGTCCTGGACGGCCGACATCCTATCGTCAAGCTACTGATACAATCCTATCACGCCAGATACGCCCACGGACATAACGAGCTAGTGGTTAATGAACTGCGCCAGAGGTTCTACGTTCTAAGCCTCAGACCAGCCGTCAGAGGAACTTCGCAGAGATGCCAGTTTTGCCGCAACCGGAAGGCCAAGCCGGAATCACCACCAGAGGGAGACTTGCCAAAAGCCAGATTAGCACATCATCAGCGCCCTTTCACATACGTAGGGCTGGATTATTTTGGCCCTCTGAACGTTGCTATTGGCAGACGCATCGCCAAGAGATGGATTGCCCTTTTTACATGCTTGACCGTGCGAGCTGTGCATTTAGAGATCGTGGAGACACTATCGTCAGACTCCGCCCTGATGGCAATCAGGCGGTTCATTGCGAGAAGGGGATGCCCGACTAGGATATACTCCGACAACGGAACGTCATTCGTTGGCGCAGCAAAAATGCTGCCAGAGCTGTTCAACTTCTGCGCCAATAGAAGAATCGAATGGCGATTCATTCCCCCATCCGCACCTTTTATGGGGGGCTGTTGGGAGCGGCTAGTCCGCTCGGTGAAAAATGCTATCGCCGTCACATTGAAGCAGCGGACTCCCAAGGAAGATGTGTTAAACACCCTGCTCTTAGAGGCTGAATGCACTATCAACTCAAGACCACTGACGCACGTCTCTGTGGATGCGGACGCAGAGTACGCCCTGACTCCATTCTCTTTTTTGATCGGAAGTCCAAGCAGCGAGCCTGACATTAATGTCTTCGACGACGCCGACTTGCTTCGACGTGCTGACTGGAGGAAAGCGCAGAGGCTGGCAGACCACTTCTGGCAGCGCTTCGTGCTCGAGTACCTGCCCACGCTCACACCTAGGAGGCGGTTGCAGGAGACTCGTCCCTTAAGCGTGGGCGATCTAGTCTTCATCGCAGATGGCACGCTACCCAGGAACCAGTGGCCCCGAGGGCGAATCGCGGCAGTGCACCCGGGGAAAGACGGCATCGTCAGAGTTGTGGACATCACCACGAAGGGGGGCGTGCTGCGACGACCCACTCGAAAGGTGGTATTGCTGGTCGCCGGCCAGTAAATTGGTGCCTCACACCGTCGGGGGCCATGTTGGCGACCAGCTACCAAACTCTTTTTAATAATTTACTTTTTCTTTTTTGCATTTCATCTTTTGTTTTCTCAAAAAGTCTGTCTGTAAAAAATATATGTGCTGCGCGACAAATAAAAAAGTCACTTGTGGTTTCTTTGATTTTAAATACATCCTGTTCTCAACATTATCTTAACAAATAAATAGAACTGAAGGGTCGTTTTGTAATATCAAAGTAACAGCTTTGAATGGAAGTATATAATTATGGTACTTATAACACATTTAGGTATAATAAAAAAATCATTTTTTTCAATTTTTGTCTGTCTGGCTGTGTGTGTGTTTGTTCCGGCTAATCTCCGAAACGGCTGGACCGATAATATTGACGGGACTTTATTGGATGATAGCTGATGTTATCAGGTCTAGCATAGGCTACTTTTATTTTAGAAAAATAACTAGCGTTACGTGCAAAAAAATTGGTAAATAAAAATAATTTCACGCGGACGAAGGTCGCGGGCAACAGCTAGTCTCCCATTAACATAAAAATAGTTGTAATCTATACAAGTAATAAAATTGAAGTGTCTTTTTGGAATATCAAAATAACAGCTTTTTACTGAATGCATATGAAAGTATAAGTACAGAGTGAATTTTCCAAGTGGGCGTGGATGGTCAAATCCGAAACTATGAGGAATACCTACTGTAAAATGCTCAAAGGAGACTCGAGCCCGATTTTGATGAAAACTGAAACTGCATCACTAGATTTTTGAAAAATCAATATTCCTAGCCAGGAATCGAATCCATTGATTTTGGAAAAAAAATCACACACTGTTACATTGTGTGTTAGTGTCTGCTTTCATTCTTCTATTACGAAACTGTTTGGGAGGCAGCATGCGTATCACGCGTCTGTCAAGGTAAAGACTTCCTTCCTCCTCCATAAACGATGTCTATGACCTTCATCAGAGCCTTTGTGGGGTGAAATGGTTCTCGTATTCTTTTATTGTTTTTTTTTTTTAACCGTCTGTCACAGGCAACACCAGGAGCATGTTGTACTAACTGTACAAGACATACTTTTGTAACGATGGTTAACAATGAAAAAACATTTTTGAAAGTTCATCCCCTACTTAAACAGGATAAATAAGGAGGGGATGAAAGTATGACTATAGTTATTTTTGCCGTTGGGAAGCCCTCGGCACACGAATTGTAACCTATTAAACCTATAAAAAATAATTCAATTACCTATAGAACCGGAAAGTATCGCTTGATCGCTCCTTCACATAATAAAACCAAGAACTGCAATTAGTGCTTGCGTTGCGTTTGACACCGATGTTGTGGATGGTGTAATAAAAAAATAACAATCATATTAAAGTTGTGCTTTGAATAATAGGTACAGGGTGGAAATGAAGGTCAACCCACGAACGAATACCAAGTATTCAGTATACATCATTCAGAACCACACAGAAATTTTTCATCGGCAATGGGCACTGTCCAAAAAATCTAAGATGTATATTTTTTTTAGTTAAAATATTTTATTTTCTCTATGAAACTTATTTGAATATTTTTCAAAAATCAATGGCTAATTTAATTTATATTTTATTTGAAAGTTTTAGGACTGATGACGTCATCACTGGAAAAGATTCCTTTGCTCATTCAATGATTTAAAACGTGTTACACGTTTACAGTAGCTAAGGGCTCGTGCAGACACGGGAAAACCGCGCGATTGCAAATCGTTCGGTTTTGAATCGCAAAAACGTATTTCACGATATTCCTTTTTGAGATGACGTCATTGAAGTTCAAATAAAGGTTAACCACATTTCAAAAATATCAATGAATAAGGAGTATTTTTTCATTAATAAATACTTATTATAGACCTTATTCCTCGAAATTGTTTTGATATAAGCACAATTTTTGAAAAATAGACAGACCCCATTGATGAAAAAAGGGACAGGCCCCATTGATGAAAAAATGGGCAGGGCCCCATTGATTAAAAAATGGACAGGCCCCATTGATGAAAAAAGGGACAGGCCCCATTGATGAAAATATGGACAGGGCCCCATTGATTAAAAAATGGACAGGCCCCATTGATGAAAAAAAAATGCTGTTCTATATATTTTGACCGTGTAAGTATTGCACTTTAGTAAGAAAAAGCTGATTAAAAAAAATGCCAATTAATAATTCCTTTGTGCGTCCATGCTTCCACTCTGTATAATTATTTTTAATGTTCAAAAACATTACGGCCAGTCTATGCAATCAAGGATACTTTAAAATGTAGGTACCAAAATACCTGGACAAATTGTAAATGAGCCGGAAACTTTTATAAATTTTTATCTGAAACAGTGTATCAGGAAGGGACACAGGGAAAAAAACAATAGTTGCATAACGCAGAAAAGTAGGTTAAAAAGTAGGTATTTTTAATTCATAAATGTACGATCGTGCTATTTATATCAAAACATTTGAGGTCAATTACTCTTACCTACTCATATTTAATTATACGTGTGGATCCGCTCAATCTAACAATAAGCTCTCAAGCAGCCCACAGACGATTCAATGCAATAATTCAATTGTGATCATTATTATCACATTCACATTGAATTAGTCATTGCCCATTGGATTCCTTGTCATTCATTCATATGCTAAACGCTTCCAGGCTTTTTTCCTTGAGTTTATTTTCAAAAGCCAATGAACTTTATTGACAAATAACCTTAATGACAAACACTTTGCATTTCAAATACAAAATAATACATACAATACCTTCTGTGTGCTAAGCGGTTAAAAATCATACTGACGAACTTAGTGCTCTTGATTCGAAATTTGGGAATGAGACAAAAAAAAAACCTCGCCCGTAACGAATTTGTGATTTATTCTGTTGGTGGTCCCGCTCGGCCGCCAACCGGCGCGCGGCGCGAGTGACTACAACACTCCGCGGCTTGACCAATTTGACCATAATGATAGAATCCAGTTGTTTCCAGTTTCGCACATCGCATGCATCGGTTGTAAGAATTCGAGACATGGGTTGCCCCAAATTTAACACGATAATTGCGCTCCCACTTAGTTTTAATTAAGCCTACGATCTTTAATGAAATATTGGACACAATGACTCTCAAGTTTCACTCAAATTTAGGTTACTAAGATCTTGTGCACGCTTCAAAGGAGATGAGTAAACGTATTAAATTATAAATGTTTTGTTTTGGCTTAGCAAACAACTCACGGATAATTAACCGCAGGTTTGTGCTCAGCGTTTTGTTATCATCTCTTTGTAATAAAATTGTAGAAACGTGTTTTGTAAAATAAAAACAGTTGAATGGAAATAAATTAGCATAATTTTAAATATCATTGGAGCAATAAAGACTGATATGGTGGTTTACACAATAAGAACGTCTATAATATTTTGTGCTTTCATCAATCGCCTGAAACACAGGATTACCTAGTTCAGGCACAAATCATCGTGAACTTGACGTAGATTGAAGAAAAACTGTAAACGTTGTATCTTATATTTTTTGAATAAATTTTATTTATTTTATTTAATATTATTATCTCAACTCATAGCTCCAAAATATATAATAATTCTTATTAATTCCTAATTTCTTAATTTAATATGGTTCATTTCTTTGTCAGTAGGTACAAAACTGGAAAGCAAAATACATTCTCCATTAAAAACATATTTATTTAATCTTCCACTGAAATCTGAACGCGTGAACGGTAATTTTTTGAGGAGTCTTATTTTTTTTTATATCGCAAACTCATAATTTTTATTAAAGATAGCGCTGATTTTCTTATCACCTTGTAAGAAGGCCAGCCACTCAATACTTTGAAACTTTCTAAAAATGAGGTAAAGGAAACATAAAAATATATCTTAAGTGAAGGAAATATAATACCTGTACTTAAAAGTTCCTGGTTCCTTTCTATTGAGTGGGTTTAAATGGCAAGGCGCAATAATACAGGGTTGCGCGAACTTATTGATTTACTGAACACCCTCTTTATTGAAGTACTCTGCACTGGTTTGGTTCTATATGCGTATACAATTCACATTTATCTTTATGTATTTAACTACACCACAGTCACTTTCCGTGTGTCTGTGAAAACGCTTTTGTTCTTTTAAACTACAGAATGGAGCCGAATTTTCTCAGGATTTTTGTTTTATTTAGAAGTCATCTCGTAAACGTTTATTCACAGAGTGGTAAGCCTTTTATGCTCAGCGTCAATCACGTGTTTGTAAAGTTCTCTTATGTTTATAAAGGAGAATGCCCAATTTTGTATCAGAGTTCGGCTGTTCTTGCGTCTCTGGTTTTGAAATGTCTAGCACAAAACCAAACACATTCAAATTACAAAATACATTTATGTCAATCAAATTGACTATAACTTAAGGTTACCAACATAATAAAACAAACAACAACAACATAATAATCTATACCCCTAAATAAGCTTCCTTTGTTTTATAAAAAAAAACATCTTTCTATCCGATCAGCAATTCAGCCGTACAAACCAAAAGTCGTTCCTACATTTGTATTTGTGATGGTTTATCAAGGTTTAGAAAGCATGTAGATAGATCAAGAACAGTGTATGTTATTTCTAATCACTTTGCCAGTTTTGGTAGTTTTACCCCTACAATAATTAGTTTTTATCCCAGTTAAATGAATTTATATTGAAATTAAAAATAAAATAAAATAAACTGGTATCATTTGGCGACTGTGGCTTACCGGGGCCAAGGACTAGTACTCAGGGCTTTATAATAAGACTAGCGGCCCGTCCCGGCTTCGCACGGGTGCCTATGTTACTCAGGGTGAATTTAGCTTTCAGATTTTTTTAAATCGGCGCAGTACGCTTTGAGTTGATTCATTACAAACATACACACAAAAATACAAATCTTTCCTCTTTATAATATTAGTGTAGATTAGCGTAGATAAAAACAACAAAAGATGGCGGGAGCTTCGCAATATTACACTAAAAGACGCAGCTACAACCTGTTTTGTGGCAGTTTCCTTTCATTTGTTTTTTTTTTGTTTCAGAAACTTCCTTATCCAAAGGCAGTGGGGTTTATAGTTACAAATGAGTTCTGCGAAAGATTTTCATACTATGGAATGCGAAGTAAGACATTTTCTTTTATCTACCTTAGATGTGTTTGCTATTGTATATTGATTTAATACACATGAGAGATGACTATGATGCTGCTGACTGTACAAGTGTTAATAATTATGTCCAGCAGGGCTATTGTGTATTTCTGTTAACAGTTCATAGTGATCATCACTTGGCGAGTTTTGATATACTATGACAGTTCTGCACGGGTAGCGTCAGTTGACACCAACAAGAATGGTCATTGTATATCAAAACTCGCCAAGTGATAATCACTATGAACTATCAACAGAGATACGCAATAGACCTGCTGGTTTTCTCAGGAGGGGTTTTTAAATCATTGCTGTTAGCAAAAAATATCTATCTATTATCTCTTAGATACTACGGTTGTAGTATTATTACTTCATTTCGATAACCTGTATTTGAAAAACTCGATTAGCATTAATAATTTAGATCTCAAATGACTTATATTACTTAATTTAACTTATTATTATTTGATTTTTAATTTTGCTTGTGCATATTTAAAGTTCATTTTATTTGACATGAAAAATTATGGAATTTAATTTTTCATATAGGTATTATTTTGATTTTTAATTTAGTCTTCGTTATCGTGTGGTTAGTGCCTAACCTGGTGTCAGAAATAAATTAGAGATAAGTAAAATTCAGTTAGAATAGTATTGTGTGTTGTGTACCTACTAACAAAATTAGGGATCGTTGTGTCTGAATTTGAAATAAATAAATTGACCTTGAAATTTGCATTAAATTACCATAGGTATTTCTCGAGGCAGAGATGTATAATGAAGTTAATATTGTTCTTTAGTAAGCGACACGTGTTGACTTATAAGTCAGTGTTAATGACACTTACAGGCTTACATCACTTACCTAACATACGCGTGGTTGGTGGTGGTTACGCTTGCAAGTTATAACAAAGAGCATTGTTTCCAATCCAATCCTATAATTCATTTATTGAAGTTATAATAGAAACAAAAAATAGGTATCTTGTATTTTATCATAAGCACACTGGATAATTATTAAACATATTTTAATTCTTTGTAATTTTTATTAGCATTGCCTTACAACGTGGCAATGCTGCCAGCCTTCTGGGCACTTTTCCTGTTGACAGCGATGTGGACGAATTTTCGACGCCCTGTAACCCTTTTGATACTTGTACATATTTTTATTACTATTATAGATTACAGATTTGTAGTTTCTATATAATGTAAATAACCAGATCTTAAATAAATTTTTATTGCGAATGTTATTTTAGTTTTTCTGCTTTAGCGACTTTGTTAACTAAAACAGTATACCCACAGAGAGATTACGATAAAGTTATATAATATTTTATAATTTAGTTATTCCATATTTTATAAGCATTGCGTTAGTTCGCTTTTTTCAGCGTCAAACCGAATTTTAATCTATTTTTTATGCCAAAATGGACCTGCTCTTGACCTCGATCAGATAACATCAAACTTTAAAAAAATAGTAAAACAGCTGGCATCAGGATAAAGGACTACTACTGAAATGACATCTTAAAGCAGAAGTAGTTCCAGTGTGGGAAAGAGAGGGTCTAGACAACCTGTATAGTTCTGTTTCATTCCCACACTGGAATTACTATTGCTTTAAGACGTCATAGTAACCGTAATGTTTTTGTTTAGCTTTAGCGAATTTAAGTCGCATATACACAACTTCTATGACACGTCGTGCCGTACATTTTGAACTTTGTTGCATAAATAGCAATAATAACAACAGTGATAAAAACTGTACTAGCGTCAGATAAATGGTACTTATCCGGTTCATGAAAAACCGTTCCAAAAATACTTTGGCGCCAGTAGAGGGAGTCCACTGGCCCGCGCCTACGGTGGCCGGGGGCCACCACGTGGCCCCTGACGCCTGGTGCGTCTCCCGCGGCCGCTGGGATGTGAGGTTCTCTCCCTCTCACGTTCCGCCACCTCCTTCGCTAGCATGACTGCTTCGCAGAAGGTGGTGACGGCGTCCCATTCCGTCTCGCTCCGGACCATGGATTGAACCAAGGCCGGACGCGAGAGGTCGCCGCCGCCGTAGAGGGAAGGATGGGATTCCCATTTTATGTTTACACAACATCGTGCATGTATAATACACGAAGGGTTAGGCAGAGCTGTAACTATAATATAGGTACATTTCACCAGTCGTGTTTAAGAGGAAATGCGGTAGGTATTTGAAGAAACTATCGCTGTCCCTCTACGAGCGCGATTTCGACATTGGTAAATAAAGACAACTACAGATCCGACAAGTAAAAAGTCATAATTTAAGGTTTGGCTCACGACTATTTCCTCCTGCAACATTCAACCAATTTGAAAGATATTTCATAAACTGAATAAGAAGGATATAGGTACCTACTCTGTCCCTATGTTTTTCTTTTTTCATTAATAGTTGTCTTTGTACACTTGGCCTCTGTTGACAGCGGTCCAAATTGGCCGTTTTGTTGCATTTTGTAAAAGTGCTAGTGCTGATACAGATTATGTATCATCAAAAAGGAAAACATAGGGACATAGAAAAGGTTGATATTTATTTAACTGTAAAAAATCATAGCTCTAAAGTCATAAGCCAGAAAGAAAACAGGCGAGAGCCTTTGTATGGAGAAAAGACCACCCGCATTTCCAGTTAAGTCCCATGTAGAGCCCATTGCGAACCCATTGCCATCAACCGGGGCGTATCCAGACTCCACTGCTGGACATACCTACCTACGCCTCTCTAATCAGACAATATTCATCCCGATTGATTCAGGGCTCGAATCTCGATTGATAAAATCGTGTCTCGATGTGAAAATATATATGCAGAGTCGGCACAACCGCGACCTTACACATAGATTGTCAATTTGAAATTGGGTTTTGTTAAAAACTGTAACAAAAATATTTAGTACCTAAAATTTCGCCATTTTGTGATTAGTTTTATTTTAAAAATTGCATTGGATGCAGATTACAGAACTGCCAAAATAGCTGTTGTAGAACGCGCCATTATTATAACGCAACACACACATCCCAAAATCTAAACTCGACCCGTGTCCATCCCCTCCAAAGTTTGCATAATTTATCAAGTTTCTTAAAAAAACCCAGAATGTAGGGTTTAGTAGTCCAGATTCCGTGCTCATTTCGCCACCAAACATTCCTGTAGTATCTAATCTTTCTAGGCGGGTCTAAGCGACATTTAGCAACAAAGGACGTAGGTATAAAGGTGGACGCGCACCTAGCTGGATGCGCCGCAGGAGCCGCACGCGCCGATGTCATCGCATTTTGTAAATCTTTATAATTATGAAAGAGTATGCAACGTCGCGCACCTATTCGCGTCGACATGTAAAATATTTTTACCAAAAATTTATTAAAATCGACGCAAATAAGCTATTTTTTGACTAACAACCTAAGAAAGCGAATTTTTATCTAAAAAATCCAGTTTTTTTTTTTAAATTGAGCACTTTCTTATACTAACTTTCAATCACAAAAAATGCACGCATGCTGGGAAGGGGTAGCCTAAAAGTCCATGACGTATCACCAAGGGGGTGGGCGGGCTATAAAAGTGGCCTAAAAAACCTAACGTGATTAAAGGATGGCCCCTAAATTAATGGATGCTGTACGGTGCATGCGATGCGGGTTGGGGCCATCCGAAAATAAAAATGCGATAACTGCGGCGCGTCCAGGTGCGCGTCCACCTTAAGGCAGTCACGCATGAGTTGCCATATCTATGCATTTTTCGACCTAGTTTAAATAAATTTACAACACTATCATGTGAAATGTATGTCGTATTTCACCATTGATTGTTTGTTATCGACAGTAAATATAACGTAAGTGTATATAGTGGTATCAATAAATCTATGTATCAATGCTGTGCGATTTTTCACGGATTGTTTCAGCAGCTATGAATGCTTTTACACTATACCTTTCATATAAGTAAATCTTTGCAAGAGTATTTCCTTCCATGATACGTCATAACGTCAAAGGTCAATTTAATGGCCGGCCTAACATTCGCCATTTCTTTTTTTTTCTAATTTGCTGCCTCTCATAAAACCTATATCAATCGATAGCTGGTATCATTATAAACAAGTTTTGTATGAGACAAAATGTTCTAAAGTATATGTATGTTTCCGAGATATGACCTATCAAAGTTAAAGTCCATTCACTAATGGCATCTACAGCACAAATTAAAAAAAAAAATAAACCCGTGAATAGTCGTCGGGGGCTGAACATTGCAAAACTAGTTCATTTCATGGCAGCCCCCGACGACTATTCGGATGTGTTGACCACTCGTCAGATTGGCTATTTCGTCGCCATCCCTATTAAGTCACATTCACTAATACGTCACCTTGGCAGCTGGTCAGTTTCCTAACTCGTTTCATGCACTAATTCGTCTCATTCCCAACTCGTCCGACGCATAGTATGTACAATGTACTACCAGCGACAAAAATATCGAGACGAACCGCCTGTTCACAAAGTCATGGGTTTTTTTATTTTTTTTAAATCGTGTTTTTAAATTATTTTGTTCTTTTTCAATTACTTCTTAACCGTCGTATGTTTTTTTTCAAAATATTTAATTTTTCTTTTTTTTTTTAACTTTTTAGAGAGCATAGATATTTTGTTTATGTATATAACGCGCCGCCCCGAGCATTCGCCCGAATGCTTGACCCCTTTAATATGTAGTAACTAATATAAAATATACTACTGCAGCGCCCTCTCGTGAGTTACTAACGTAACTTCTATTTCAGAACCGTCTCTAATCAGCCACAAACTGCATCAAAACCGGACTAGTAGTTTTGGTTTTGCACAAACAAATGTTTACTGCAGCGCCCCCTGATGAGTTGTCACCGTAACACCTATCTAAGAACATGCACCAATCAAACTCAAACCCATCACTGAAAACTGATGAAAAACTGCATCAAAATCGGACTAGTAGTTTTGGATAAAGATGGCAACATGTATTTGCACAAACAAACAAACATCCTCTCACCCCAAACGCATACACCGTCTCCGTTCCGTCGTGGGTAAAAAGCTGTTATTTTAGTATTACAAACAGACACTACAATTTAATTTATTTGTATAGATGTAAGAAAGTAGCGCAATAATTACCAACCAATCTGCTTACCAAACCACCTAAGGTTAATAAACTCAGGCAATTTACGCACTCGCATTTTTAACCTAAATAGACTATTGTACACCAACGATAAGAGTAAAAGAATGGTAATTAAAAAAAAAAATAACGTAGATCAGATGCATCGTCAGAAGCATGACGTAAATTTTTACGACCTAAAAATAGTAAACTAAATCACAATTTATTATAATCTTTCAAACGTGTCAATCTTCATCACACACCGCACCACAGCGGAAAATGTCACCGGCAGGCGCCAATAGCCAAAAATAGGCCAGCTACATTTTTTTCAATACAAGCTTTATCAATTTGGACATCGCGGGGACAACTCTCATTACACGCTAAAAAAAACAGCAACTACAACGCTACCAAATGTTTCTTCCATCACTCAGTGGAAAATAATAGACAACAGTTAACAATAGTTAGTAGTTATGTACAGAGGCCAAGTATTTGTTGTAGTGTCGCCCGTATGAAATTCTAGTCGACCTCTACTATTACACTTTGTTTTCTTGCGATTGTTTTATGTCTTCACGTCATTTTTATGTAAGACCAGCTGCTGCATCTAATGGATTACCCATTCATCGTTTTATTATAAGTGCTATGTATAATTGTACTTATATATTTTTTCAAACTATGACAAATTAAAGCTCGAGTAGTACTAAGGTCTTAAAGCATTTTAAAAAGCCATTTTACTTGATATAAAGTATACCAGCCACAGCCAGTTTCCCGTGGACTCAGGCAAAATTAACAGATCTGTTTGAAATGCAAAACGAACAAGTGCGAAAATAAAATAAAAATGTAAATTTTGATACAAGTAGGGAAACTTTGTCATTGTAGCTGAGGCGGAACTAACGTGCATTATAGAACCTATAACCTATGCTGTAACTGTAATGACAATTGCCCACGTGTATCAAGCGACGTTTTTCAATACACTTACGAAGAAATAAAATAAAAGATCGAAAAGTATTTTTGTAACTAATCATATTTAATTAAACATTGATTTAATTTGCGCGCTTAGCCTTTTAAAGAAACAAAGATATAAAACTACAAAACTCATATACTTTGAATTTAGAACAAAAATAAATGATAAATTTATAATTTGTTGATAAAAGAAAATATTTTTATAAATAGTAATGTTTATTCATGATATATTTGTAAACACAATTTAAATATTCATAAAATATTTAAGCATTACAGGCATACGCCTCTTTGCTTAGATTTTTTTTTTTTGATTATGCGAGTCGGACTCGCGCACGAAAGGTTCCGAACCATTATCTAAAAAAAAAAAAACACATTTGTTGTATGGGAGCAATGGGCTGTTCGTAGCTTTTGTTGTTATAGTGGCAACAAAAATACATCATCTGTGAAAATTTCAACTGTCTAGCTTTCACGGTTCATGAGAGACAGCCTGGTGACAGACAGACAGACGGACGGATAGTGGAGTCTTAATAACAGGGTTACGTTTTTACCCCTTGGGTACGGAACCCTAAAAACAACGTTTTGGGTTTTCTGTGCAAATAAAATACTAGTTGAAATTAATGGAAAAAAAACCACGAGGGTAAAATACACTGCTTTCTGAACCTAATAACATAGTACGCTAAGTGCCAGTTATTTATTCAATTATTAAAAATGGCAACTAAAAATGGTCAAAGTTTGAAAAAACATGATGCAGTTGATAATTGTTCAACAAAAAAAGACACGACCAAAACATTGGACAATCTTAATCTTTTTTTCTATGTTGAAAACAGTTCAGACGAACACAGACTAAATAATGACACAAATGAGTCTACATAATATGACTCGACAATTATTGAAGTTCGTTATCATAGACATGCATTAGAGAGGTGTAATTTTGGAGTCGTTATCTGTCTGTGTGTGCATTCTGGTGTTTCCGTCTCCTTCATTATATCTCATTAGAATTTGTGTTTACAATCGTAGAGGCCGTCTGAAATTATAAGTATCTATAAATAATTACGCAGTATCGGAAACTCGTTTGGCTATTTAAGCGATTTTTTTTAATGCTTATTGTACCTAAGTCCGTTTTTTGTGGCTTGCTATTGACCGATTGTTATACACCGAGGTAATTTGGAGAAAATACTGTGGTGTTTTGGTGTGTGGATAATAAGTGAGAGTTCGTCAATCACACATTTCACAGATCTGAGGGCTCAACGTGACGTTAACAAAGAGGTCAAAACAAATTTAAAAAAAAAAACTTGAGAAAAAAAAAAAAAAACTGGTCCATCGATCAGATTCCAATCTTTTATTCTTTGGCAACCTCTTGAAATTGCAAATAAGGCTAGATTTTGACCATAAAAGGTCGGTCCTTTGTTTCAACAACAGCCTTTACCAAGGCTCGAGTGGTAGTCGTAGTTGTGATTGTGACATCATCATGTCAAAATAATATAATGATGTTAAAACAAAAACAAGTTTGGATCTTACTTTCATTTTCGCACAGGCTTTTTACGTAATGCCCAAACTAAATGTTAACTTTTTCTTTGTCAGCATAACAAAATTTCATGCCTGTATGTAGTGGCCAAGGGTTAGATGTATGTATGTACCTATTAGTGAGCTTCATTGATGAATATCAATGTTTATAGATAGACAGGGAAAGAAATCGAGAGGTGAAAGGAGACCAAAGAAAAGATGGATGGATTGTGTGAGGAATGATTTGAAATTATAGAAATGAATGATATCCCTTCCTCCATCCTCCCCGGATGGAGGAAGTAAACGTGTTCCGCCTACCACAAGTAAGTGGGACAGGGGCTGGAGGATGATGAGGTGATGTAAGGGATGTAGTACGCAGTCTTGTGTATACTTCTATACTTAATAATATTATAAAGAGGTAAAATTTGTTTGTATGTAGGAGGTAATCTTCGGAACTACTGATCCGATTCCGAAAATTCTTTCACTAATAGGAAGCTTCGTTATTCCCGAGTGTCATCTATATACACACATCAAAAGTGTCTAGGGATCAACATATATTTTTGCAATAACTTTTCTCCTGATTGATATTAATTAAAATTTTCTTTAAGGATTCATCAAATAAAGTGTTTTCGTTTGTCACAGTAACGATAAACCAAGTCACCTTTGCATTAATAAAGAAATTTGCCATTTTCCTAATAAAGGGATTTTTGACATTTGAACCACTAACACAAAAGTTCGAAAAAAAGACTGAAATAACAGTTTTCTTTAAAATTTTATTGGGTAACTTAAACAATTAATAATCCGTGTTTCTACCGCGAACACTAACAACACAAGAACATCGGTTTGGCATACTCAAAATGAGTTCATCCAAATCACGCTGTGGAATGGCCGCCCATGTTCGTTGCAACAACAAAAAAAGGTCTTCTTGCGACTGGATACCCTCCATATTCGGCAGAGCTCTTCTCTGTAGCATATCCCATGCATGCTCAATCGGATTCAAGTCTGGCGACTGAGCAGGCCAGGGCAGGACATTGATGTTAGCTGCGGCGAGAGTCTGTCTTACAACTCTTGCGGTGTGCGGTCGTGCATTATCATGCATTAACTGAAATAAGGGACCGATTTGCACTTGTAGAGGAACAATGACGTCTGATACAATCGTCTCAGCATAAATTTGAGCGTTGAGGTTGCCTCTGATCCAAATCAACTCAGTTCTTCCGCCGATCCAAATACCCGCCCATACCATGATGGTTCCACCACTATAAGGATGGACTTCCTGGCAGGATTTTAATCGCTGTTGGCGTCCAGGGGTTCTCCAGTGTCGTATACGTCTTGTATCCGGTCTCATACCAAAACGAGACTCATCAGAAAAGCACACGAAACGCCATTGTTCTTCTGCCCAATTTCTGTGTTCAAGAGCCCATTGATATCGTATCCTACGATTGTGCATTGCTATAGGTGGTACCCGTAGCGGTCTTCGGGAATGAAGGTTCACTTCATGCAAGCGGTTTCTGACTGTTTGGTCGCTAATTAAGTTCCCTGAAGAGTGATGAAGCCTCACGGCTAACATCATGGCGGTTATTGTTGGAGCTCTTCGAGTTAAGATTTGAATGTATCGGTCTTGTCTCCGTGTGGTGCAGCGATACCGTCCTCCATGGCGCTCAGCCACGGTACCAGTGCTTCGGTAACGTGTCCAAAGTCGACTGATAACACTCTGACTTGTATTCAGAGCTAAAGCCACAGTACGTTGCCGGGAACCAGCTTCTATCATTCCCACGGCTCTGAGCATTTCTTCCCTGCTTAAATGACGTCGCCGCTCCATAATAACGTTGGTTTTAATCAGTAGTAGGGAAACAGTAGCACTAATAATGTCTTCAATGCGTTGTATGTTTTTATAGGGAAAATATTGACAGCTGATTTTCATCTTTTACTCGAATTTGATTCACAGTTCCTGATTCAAATTATGAAATGCACCAAAAAGGATCCATATAAATTTATAAACTCATAAATTTATTACAAAGCCACATCTCAATCTCAAGAAATCCACATAAAAATGCTTGATCCCTAGACACTTTTGATGTGTGTATAAAAAAAAAAACAATATCTGTTCGTATCTCATAGACTCCTGAACTACTGAATCTTACGCTCTTTACTTACGCCAGGGAAGGTTTCCGAATAAAACTAAACAAAAGGCATTGCAACGCATGGGCACATCAGCTAGTAGGCTATATGCAAAACATTTAACGAGAGCGAATCAGTCGGCAAAAACTAGTACATACCTACCTTAGGAATGCAGGAAAAATGACAGTCTGCGTATTGTAGCTCGTTTAAGACTTCTCAATTACCGTCTTCATTAGTGACATTCAAGAACATGTTGATGAATTGACATCTACGCAGGTCGTTGCTTTTCAAGACTATTGCTTTTCCTCTCTTATTTTTGTAAATACGCTTATTACTTCTGGGCTATGACTAATTGACTGTGCTATAAAAATGTACTTCGTAAAAGCTAAATTCACTTACTAACGGACAAGGCACAGCCAAAGCCCTAATAGCAGCTGGGTCTGGAAGCATGCAAGAGTTTCTTATTGTAACGAAAGTGGCATTAAGGAAGGTATTAAGAAAACGACGCGAAATCCATACAGCAACAGATGTGCAGAAGTCGAGTCATAGTTACTGGTGGGAAAACCCATCGCGGGCAAGATTTTTTAGGTATCACATCGAGTAATGAAAAGATGAATGGATTGAGTGAGGAATGATATGAAATTATGGAAATGAATGATATTCCGACGGCAACTGGGGAGAATGGACGGAGTAAACGTGTTGCGCCTACCCCAAGTAAGTGGGGCAATGGTAAGAAGATAAGATGATGAGCTACATAACTGAAACCCGCTTTGCAAAAACTGACAAGCAACGTCTATATACCTAGTACTTCCTTCCTTCCCCATTCTATTTCCATAACCCCTCTAAATAAGCTATCTGCAGAACTGTGCGAAATATTCTGCTTAGTATGTACGCATCGGTACGCAAAACAATTTCATGGCATTGGACACACAACGAGCCGTAACTAATACTTGACCTCAAATATTATGTAAAAATTACTTAACATTGAACATTTTGTTACTGCTCAACCGCAAGTATATCTTCTGTTAAAAACGAAATCATGCATGCGTTCCATCCCGGGTCTACCTATATGTGAAATATCTTTTAAATATTAACTAGCTGACCCCGCATACGTCGTTCTGCCATATTTTTTTTCTGGATAGGGACCCCGTAATCACCTAGCAGTGTGAAATATTATAGTCTTGTTGGTTTCAACTGACGCTACCCGTGCAGAACTATCATTGTTTATCAAAACTAACCAAGTGATGATCACTATGAACTGTCAACAGAGATACGCCATAGCCCTGCTGTTCTCGCTGCGAATTCTGCTTTATGTCTTCTACCGAATGAAAAAGGGTGCCACGAAATGGTACTTTGAGTTTATGAAAAAGAAAGAAGTAGACTGGAGCCTTATCTGGTGAATAAGGTGGTTGCTCGATATGTAATATGTATCCTTTGAGTTTTTGGTGTATTTCGTACACTCTGATGGCCTTATGCGAAGGCGCATTATCGTGGTGCAAAATCCAAGAATTTTCTTTCCACAAATCTGGCCATTTTCGTCGAAACGCCGCAAAATGTCTTTATTTACTGTTTGACCTTCCGGCAAGAATTCCGAGTACACAACACCGCGATAGTCAAAATAAACGGTCAACATGACTTTGACTTTTGAACTACTTTGGCGTGGTTTTTTCGGTTTCGGTTCAGTTGGAACTCGGAAAGAGCCACTCCGAAGCTTTTAGACTTGTTTGCATGTCAAACTCGTAAAACCACGTTTCGTCACCAGTAACAATGCATTTCATGAATGTTGGGTCAGAATTAACTCGATCTAGCATGTCCTCAGCGACCCTTATGCCATTGAGTTTTTGGAGAAAAAACAGGTCTACAATACACACTAGATATGATCTAACTAAAAACAGCATGTATTTAATCTAAATAGCAGATGCAACTGAAAGTTTGCGCCAAAATGGAAAACAGTTGTGCCAACAAAAAAAAAAAAAAACAAAGAATTGAATTTGGAAAATTCAAATTTTTAAAAAACAAGTCATCCATTCCCGATACTTTTTTGACTGAATGTTTAAGAGGATTCAAAGATATGTACATTATTTACAAAGTGAAATTCAGTTTTTCCATAAAGAATATCTCAGTAGCAGCTAAGGAGTCTGGTTTTGTCACCCCTATTACATGAGACTTGACTTCAA
This sequence comes from Eugnorisma glareosa, assembly GCA_947578425.1. Classification (NCBI taxonomy): domain Eukaryota; kingdom Metazoa; phylum Arthropoda; class Insecta; order Lepidoptera; family Noctuidae; genus Eugnorisma; species Eugnorisma glareosa. Next base: position 29,568,602 of record OX387957.1, read on the forward strand.
AAACACAAAAAAGTGAAAAATGTGACTTTTGATTGTTTGATTCAGTTTTTTGTCACCGGCTTCTGAAGCTAAAGTTATATTTCACTTTTTTCCATTAATATCCTTACAAATATTTGCGATGCATTTATTTTACACTGTTAATTTGTTACCAATACATTTCATGATAATAGGCTTATCCCCAATAAAATGGAATTTAACATCACTTAACCTTACTGTCGAAATGTGGGTGTGTACCTACTGAAAACATCTGCGTACTCCCTCAGAGCACAAAAATAAAATGGTGTGTAAACAATAGACATTGGAAGCGATAGCAGCAATCACGACAGATTTGCGTCTATTATTGAAGAGTTTCGTTCCATATCTCCGAAGTCCATGACAATATTTCTTTGGACTTGCAAGTATACACTTTCAAACAAAAGAAGATTTTTCAATACACTTTCTCGAAAACTGGTTCTTATCGCACTACGATTAGGTTCAACATGCAATATATTTCACACGCGTGGATTTTTAATATTTTTCCACACACGGGCGGAAATAAAATCCACAGGTGACTTTAATTATACTACAGTCCAAATGGGTTCAATGACTATAGTCGGAGGTGATTGTTTTTTTTTAATATATGAAAAGAGATACCTATGCGTCTTTACGGCGTAAATATTTATGGAGTATTTAAATTGAGTTTATAAAAAGAATATCACAGATAAACATGATTATTTAAAACTAAATTTACTTTCATGAACAAATTAACATTTATTTAAGAATAAGAATAATTTATTTGCATAAAATACAGTTGTTACCAGTTGTTAAAATTGGTGGTTTAGGCACAAACCATATTTTGCCTTTCTAGGGCAAGCAAATATAATTTCACATTATTAGATAATGCATATCTGAATTATTTTTGTGTTCTAAATTAAAAAAAAAACATTTTTATATTAGGCTGTTTAACGGCATCATACCTTAGCTTCTTCTTCAACCTGGCGAAAGAAAAGCACGGGAAAAATAGCAAATTATACATCGATATTATATCATAGTTTCCTAATAATTCCTGACAAAAATATTTTCTGTTCTAATACTTTATTTCTTCGAAGGTGTATTGAAAAACGTCGTTTAGGTCGTCGCAGGCGAGGGTGTTAATTCCGCCTCGAATGCAACAAAGTTTCTTATACCAAAATGTACTATTTTCAAATCAGTTCAGGCGTCTTCGAGTAATCGGTGAACATACATAAAAAATATTCCGACGAATTGAGAACCTCCTCCTTTTTTGAAGTCGGTCAATAACTGACGAATTAATCTGATACAGGCGTGATGATCTGTAGGAACAAAATGGGAATCCCATCTCTATTTGCACCAAAGTATTTGCAGAACGGTTGGGTTTTTCCCATGAACCGGATACTATTTAACTGACGCTAGTAGGTACCTAATATCACTGTTTGGAAAACTGCAAAACAAAGTTTTTAATCTCGTTCAAACTCCAAACGTAGCGCCGCACAATCTGTCTGTAAAAACTAGAACAAAAAAACTTCCTTTAATACTAAGAGGGAACAGGGGCTGCGATTTCCCATCTCAATGTATTCTTCTTTTTCTTTCTGAATAATGCCTCTAGAGTATTCTTTTTTCAGCAACTAATAAGTAAATAAAATATAACCCTCCAAGGTTGACTAAAAATGCCCCAGTTTTTAGGGTTCCGTAGTCAACGAGGAATCCTTATAGTTTCGCCATGTCCGTCCGCCTGTCTGCCCGCAGCTTAGCTCAAAGACTCTAGTACTAGAAAGCTGTAATTTGGCATGAATATACATATTAGTTACGGCGACAATCCCTATCCCTTCGAGCATTAAAGGCGTTATGTTACATGTATTCTTCTCATAATTGAATTCATAACAAAAGGATTAATGTATAAGCAATACTAGAAAATGTAGTAATTGAAGAAACAATGCTAAATGCCGATAAAATATATGCCGATGATTTACCTATTAGAAGATGACCCGCCAAATGATGCGTAAAAATAATGTTGTGTGAATTGTTCAGTGTGCACTTCACAATACGAATACGGATACGGATACGAATATAAGTACGAATGTATCTCATAATTTAATTATCAGTTTTTTTGCAAGGTATGAAGTATGTGCACCACTTGACTATTACTTTTTTTTTTTTTTTGTTACCTGGCATCTCGCTGTTCAGCCTCTGAGGCTGGCTACTGCTTACCGGTCCGGTCTTAACCCTAACCCTGTGGATGCCTAGAATTTAAGGCCGACTAGTAAACGCAATAAAGTATTTCTAAAAGCCTTTCAGTCGCTACCGTTGTCGATAGAAATTCATTATCTTCCTTCTCTTATACCCTGTTACTTCGGGTCGACGCAAAACTTTATTTTCTTCTATTGACCACGATCAATCGTCTCCATCTCATCTCATTCACTCTTTTTTGGGTTCCGTACCTCAATCGGCGAAACGGAATCCTTATAGGATCACTTTGGTATCTGTCTGTCTGTCTGTCAAGACCCTTTTTCTCAGGAATGCGAGGCGGTATCAAGCTGAAATTAATACCAAATACTCAAGTCTGCTACCCCTTGGAGCAATGAAAAAATCAAACTTGTAAGTCAACGCGATCAAAAGATATGTCTGTTTATGTCGCATATTATGCGATTTCACAAGGGAATCAAAACCTATAGGGTACTTCCCCTTGACCTAGAATCATGAAATTTGGCAAAAAGCAAGGCCGTACAGCACAAATAAAGGAAAAATTCCAAAAATTTAAAAAAAGTTTATAATTAAAGGGTGTCCCCAAACATACATAGCTGGAGCCAATTCTTTTTTTTTAGATAATGGTACGGAACCCTTCGTGCGCGAGTCCGACTCGTTTTTTCCTCATAACATCCATCTTAAGTCTATTTCACCCCTTCTCGTCACATGTCCATACTAAGTCAGACGCCATTTAACTGCAATAAATAGTCACCATATACCAAACTTAACGTCGACGCCAAACATTTTGGAAATAGACAAATTGGACAGGCCTGCATACATTTAGACGTCGCGTCGTCGATGGCTGCAACAGATGTCTGTTACACTGAAATTAACGCCATAATACTGACGCAAATTTGTGCGGGGCGCACTACTACGCCAAATTCTCCTACGTCACTTTTTTATGAACCATCGCTCATTATTAGACCTTAACACTTGTATATGAAGAAGGGTACTGCTAAGGCGAAAGAGATGTGTATCGAAATAAATGCGTGTGTTTAATATAATAGAGACTTGTATAGGCCAGCGGATAGTGTGGAGAATTTACCGGATTTTACACAATGTAGGTATATTGTGTAAGTACTTTGAACAACGTAATAGTGAATAGTAAAACGGAGACAGTGTATATAATAATGGCATCCGGGTGAACGCTTATCATGATCACCGTAGAAACGGGTTTTGTCGACGAAAGAACCAACAAAATAACAGATCAACAAAAGAAATCTGTCATTTTGTCGATTCTTCCGTCGACATGCTACACGTTCCGCGGTCATGCTACACGTGCAGGAGTGGATTTCGCCGACATCGATATGTAGATGTTAGGCATGCAGTCTAGAGCCTAACCTTCGTGAGTGAGGCTCACGCTAGTAGACGAGACCACTGTGTAGTTATGAAATCAGCATGTAATTGTATTGCTGACATTAATGTTAAGTATGATGAATATTGGTCTGACCATTATCCCTTACTTATTGAATGCAATTTAGAATCTAATATGCCAAAAAAATGTCTTAATGAATGCAATTTAATATATAAGAATATTTTATGGGGACAAAGAAATTCACACACAATTTAATGAAAAAAAATGTAATGAACTAGGTAATGAGATTAATTGGATTCCCTAGTGATATATGGAAATGTTGTAAGTGTTGTAGCGATTTAAGACATAAGAAAATATTAGACCAAATGTACTGTGATATTATTCGATCACCCTAGGGTTTCTGAGTATAGTTGCTAGGGAAGAAACTTCCCTTAAGTGTTTAGTGCTGGTTGCAGTCGCACTGATGCCACTTCGATGCTACTCCAACGTTCCGAAGACGTTATCATCTCTGGCAGTCTTAATGCAACCATAGCTGAGTAGGCATTGTCTCTTTTGTACCATTCTTCCCTGGTCTGTGCGAGTCTCAACCAGGTCTTACCCACGATCTTCTGAATGGCATCCCATCTGGCCGTTGGACTGCCAACACGTCTTCTACCGTTGCTTGATAACCGAACAGTGAGTGCTCCACTCCAGCTCTCCACCTACCATCACCACGTCTTGTCAAATGTCCTGCCCAACTACACTTCAGATCCGCTACACGCAATCCATCATCCTGAACTTAATAGGTAGACGTCATTGTATAACATTCCGTAACTCACAATCACAATACCCTTCGTTTCGATAATGCAACATAAACCATTGCTTCATATGTTTGTGAGCTCGATAATCTAGGTAAATAAATAACGAAATGAATGTCATTGTGACAACTCTCACAATGAAAGTAAATCTGATTGCGAGTGTATTACGTAATTAGGTTGCAAGCGCGACAGAGGCCTCAAAAATGCAGTTACGATTATTACACTATGATTTTATTGGATCAACCTAATTTTAGTTTAATAAATAAATTGATTCAATCATTTTGCTTTCCAACGTCGCAACTAGAAATGTGAGACTGGCCGTTGGTTCATGATAAGTATTATGGCGCTGTCCGTGAGCCCTTTGGCTTGGACGATGTTCTATCATAGCCATTGAATGTAATCTATGATCACAGCATACAGATCTTCCGAATTCATTGAGTGTTGGCTTCTTGGTTATTTTATTCTATTGATTTATAATATTCTAGTAACGATAGCATAGGCAGGCTATAACAACCAAGTGAAACCAATGGCCTTGTGAAACACTAGATTGGCACGCCAAGTAACTTTTACGGTCAAATTGTAGTTGTTTTTTCATTCAAGGTGAATCAAGACCTTCAAATCTCTATCGGTATTCATAATCTATACTTCTATATTAATATTTTAAAGGGGTAAAGTGTGTGAGGTTGCAGGGGGTAATCTCTGGATCTACTAAAGAGATTTTAAAAATTCTTTCACTAATAGGCAGCTACATTATCCCCGAGTGCCATAGGCTATACTTGGGAAAATTACCGAAAAAACGCGAGCGAAGTCGCAGGCAACAGCTGGTTCTATAAGCTATCTAATATTTTAAATACAATTTTCTCACTGACGAAGTCCCACTGTGTGATGTTGAACGATGACATTTAGTTTTCCTAAGGAGTAAACCGTTACACGAACATTAAAGTTTAAATTATCCTTTAGGTGATCCATACCAAGATTAGTCACTGCGACTAAGCCATTGTAATTTCATCCATCATCTCTTTGTATGCATAATGTTATAATTATAACTTAAAGATTTCATAGCTTAGCGGTAATTGTAAGTCGTTATTTGCATTAGAAACAGTTAAGACACAGTGATACGACCTAAGCAGTTAGTGGATAGAATCTAATCTTTGCTGAACAAAGAATTTGATGAAGCCAATACTGAAAGCAAAATCATTAGCGAATTTTACTATAAATTGATATAAAACTAGCTGTTGCCCGCGGCTTCGCTCGCGTTTTGGTCGGAAATTATCCCACGGGCACGATGTAAATATAGTCTGTGGCACTAGGGGATAATGTAACTTCCTTTTAGTGAAAGAATTTTCAAAATCGGTTCAGTAGATCCAGAGATTACCCGCTACAACCTCACAAACTATACCTCTTTGTAATATTAGTATCAGATGAGTATTAGGGACAAACCGTGCGTTAAGGACAACTACAGATCCGACAAGTAAAATGTCATAATTTGAGGTTTGGCTCTCGACTATTTCCTCCTCCAATATTCGATCAATTTAAAAGATATTTCATAAACTGAATAAGAAGGATATTTGCTGTGTCCCTATGTTTTTCTTTTTTCATTAATGATTGTCAAATTTGTACACTTGGCCTCTGTTGACAGCGGTCCAAATTGGCCTTTTTGTAGCATTTTGTAAAGGTTCTAGTGCTGATACAGATTATGTATCATCAAAAAGGAAAACATAGGGACATACAACACTGTAAAAAATCATAGATATAAAGTCATAAACCAGAAAGAAAACAGGCGAGAGCGTTTGTATGGAGAAAAGACCACCCGCATTTCCTCTTAAGAAGATGTGTGACAACAGTGACCTATAACCATAATCAACATTATATGTTCCCATGGCTGGGACACAAGCCGCCTCTCTATATAAGAGGGCAGTAGTGGAGACCGCGCGAGCATTGTGCGGGTTGGTAGATGGCACATGACTTTGATTTTTCATTTGTAGAACATACCGGTTTCCTCACGATGTTTATGTTTTGGGAGCAGATGTCTACCTAAGGGTGTGAATAATGCCGATGCCTGCCGGGGCTGTGGGAATGTTCGAAAGAGATACCGTGGCCTCGGGACACAAAGGGCGATGAAGGAACATGGATGGGTTTTAGTCAGTAAAAGTCTGACACTCCCTCCTGCTCCGGCCAGTGCAGGAGGAGTTTATTTGATGATTTCCCATTAGAAACAAAAAGGGTGTGAATAATAACTATATCGTTTTGTTCCAGCAATCCTATCCCTGTACCTGAGAGACAAGTTGGGGTACAGCGACAATGGAGCCACAGTCATTTACCACGTGTTCACTATGTTCGCCTACTTCTTTCCACTTATCGGTGCCATGATAGCAGATGGCTGGCTGGGGAGGTTTAGGCAAGTATCTCTTTAATTAATTTTTCTAAAAGCATCTTTACATGTTTTTTTGAGACAATTGAAAGTCAGAGTGCTTTGAGCTCCCTAGAGCACAGAATAGCGCTGAGAGGACGCCTCTTGTCTGTGGTGCAGCTGCTGATTTTTTGTGCCTGTGATATTGTTATGATTCTGACAGTCAGAATTAAGAGGCCGTTGGTACACACGGCTACACATCAAGCTATACATTTCCAGTTTATGCTGATCTCGCATTGTATAGGATTGCCGTACAATGCGAGTTAAGCTTATTCTGGAAATGTATAGCTTGATGTGTAGCCTAAGAACATGGCAAAGAGATTTTACTTTGTACCGTAAACCTACTCAATAATATTTAATGTAACCTGTATATCTTACATTAATAGTTTTATCATTAACACTAGAAACGGGATATTTAACATGTTTACAGGGGCCTTAGTCTGCTATTGCAATAGTGTCAGAATGGTCTATAATTGATTTAATAAGGCCCCTAGCCCACGGCGTATTGAAGCGCGTTCGAAACTCGTTTGTCGTGCGTACAAAGGGTAATTCGTCTGCGCGGGGCCTTATTAAATCAATGATAGACCATTCTGATACTATTGCAATAGCAGACTAAGGCCCCTGTTTGTTTGATGATAATGTTAGTGACCATGACAGTTAAAAAACTTACATTAATAGTTTCTACATGCATAACTTACGTCTTTGCTTTGTAGTGTGTTTTCTAATGACACACCGCACTTTCTAGGTATTTACTAGGTAAATATAAACTTGAGAAGTTTTTTAACCACGATCAACACATATTTAACTTTGTCTTAATTGCCTATGCACAGTAATTATTAAAATACCCACTGATACATAGAAAGACAGTTAACTGCCGTCATTTTCTAGGCTAATAAGTATTTTAATTGCAAGTAATTAATGTTTAGGTTGGAGACAAAATAACATCATTACACTGCACTAAAATGACGATAATTTCTGTTAATTATTGATCTTCCTGCGTCACGCTAACATTAAAGCCTTTTTCTTTCACTGTATCATTCCTCACACAATCTCTCTTTTATTTGATCTTCCTCTCCCTCTCCATCTATCAATATTTATTTTCATCATTCTCTTGGACATATACTTTATTTGTTGTGGGCATTAGATGAAGTTAATAAATTATTTTATCTTTGTGTTTTTATTTTGCGTTTTCTTTTTCAGGACTATAATGTATTTATCGTTAGTGTATGCAGCTGGAAGTACATTAATATCAGTAAGTGCAATGCCACAGCTCAACTTGCCTACCTTGTAAGTATTATTATGTTTTCATCATCATCATTTCCCCTATCAAAATGTATTTGGGGTCAGAGAATCGTAATTAATATATTGAATACAACTGCCAGCATTACCAGCATACAAAGTGTAATTTATATGATGTTGGACATGCAAATGGATGATTTAAATCATCATTATTAAAAACTTTGTAATGTGATTAAATTGTCTTAATCAATTTCAGTAAGTAAATTAAATCTTGACCTTGACTACCAGAAATTCATGGAAGAGCTGCTGGTCCATGACAGAGCTTATGAAAGGAATCCTTCCTTTGTCAGTGTCACCCAAACATAAAATCTACCAATTGTACATTTCTCCCTTTTTGCCCTATGGAACCCAGACTTGGTCTTTGAAAAACAGTCAAAATTCAAGGGTTGCTAACGTACAATGTACCGCAGTGTTCTAGATGTCGAATTGTCGAGTCTAATCGCAACACCACACTGGTCTTAAACACCCATCACTGACATTGCTCTATGGGGAGGTCTGACGCAGTCAGAAGCCGTCGCGGCAGACCGCGTACAAGATGGCATGACGAACTGAACAAAACAAACGACCAGTGGTCCACATTAGTCCTAGTTCGGAAGAGCTGAATGTTATGGTACGAGATCTTTGCCCAGCTGTGGGACGGTGCAGGCTAACAGTAGCAGTAATACGCTACTGTCTTACTCCAGTCACCACGACACGTATCTCTTATGTCTCGCAACTAGTCCATTTTAGTCGTGGAGTGATAACATAATATATTTTAAACATAGAGAGACATTGTGTGGACAGGTGTATTTATGAATAAATATCCATTGATAGTCGTAACTGTCATATTCAGGTTATTTTATTGATTGATTAGTTACTTCTTTTGGAAATATTGTTGCATTTAATGTATTATAATCTTACTCATAAAATATTATCTGATGCAACTTACTAATTGATAAACAAACTAATTACAAAACAGACATTACTTATCTTTGTCAATCAATATCCATCCATGACTTAATGTGTAGTGTAATTAAAAACCATTAAAGTCGTCATAATCATGACACCTGCTTTAATTAAATATCACATTATGGAGGGTATACCAGTTCAAAGGAAATCTCTAATTACTCAGGTCTAATACTGTCGTTACTTCTTTCAGGGAATTCACAATCGTGGCTCTCCTGCTGATAGCCTTCGGGACAGGAGGCATTAAACCTTGCGTATCAGCCTTCGGAGGAGACCAGTTCAAATTACCCGAGCAAGAAAGATACCTTGGCTATTTCTTCTCTCTCTTCTACTTCTCAATCAACGCTGGCAGTCTCATCTCCACATTCTTGACTCCCATCTTGAGAGCGGATGTCCACTGTTTCGGTGACAATGACTGCTATTCACTGGCTTTTGGAGTGCCAGGGATATTGATGCTCGTTTCTATTGGTAAGTAAAATAAATAGAAATACTGTGTAACATCTCAAACACTACAAAAATACTGAGTAGATTTCTAATTCTAAGAAGATGTTCTAAAACATATGAAAAAGCAGAAGATTTCCTAGTATTTTTATAGATTCTTTGGGATGTCAATTCGCCGGAAGACGTAGTCCCATTCGTATGATTTCTACTGAGACTATTGTCTACTGTTAAAAATAAAATGAAAATGTTGCAACTTCTTATGCAAACCGATCAAGACGCTGTAACACCTAGTTGCAATACCAAAATATTACATATGATTGAAATCGAAACTGTCCCATACATTTGGGTCAGCAGGACAGCTGATTTTTTTTCGCGATTACGGTCCCATGGAGAAAATTGTTCAGTTTGAAGATTTAAATCACATCCTGATATATGACCACTTTTCTGGTACACGCTGTATAATGTAAAACCAGAGTGCTTGCCAGTAGAAGAAAGAAGAGGAGCTGTTACCGAATGAGATTTTTTTGTGGTATTTTTGTACCTACCTTTGTGAAACTCTTTATAATCTTACTATTTGTAGTCAAGCCCTGGTACATGTACGTTCATGTTCAGGCTGCCAGGAGCCAGTGGTCAGAACGGGTCAACTCCGTGAAATGTGCTGATATGTTTATGCTTCCACACTATAACCACACACATTGGCAGTCCGTACGCCCGGCAACTACTTAGCCCCAGTTTAACATTCCCGTTAAATAACACTTACTGTTCTCTCAAAACTCAAAAAAAATATATGTAGGTACGAGAATATTAAATGCCAATTTCAAAATTATTGAACATTTGTTAATAATCCTTGCATTCACACATCATATCGAGTTTTCTGTGATGTGTCTAAGTTACATAATAAATATTTTTTTAGGCATTAATTCTCTCATCAATGAGAACGACCATACTACTCGTATATCCATATTTATTTTGTGAATGTTAAGGGTTCAATTAGTCACACAGCCGCACGAAAACAAAGAACTTAGTTTAAGTATACTTTGTACGGAATACTAGGAATATACTAGGAACAGATAAATATAAATGTACTGTATTTTTCAACAAACTACGCGATTTCTAACAATAATATATTATTGCCTTGGTTGGTAATAATAATGCTAAAGCCTGTTGATTTTTGGTTAGGTTAGTTAGTAAATTAATTAACAATTTGACAGTACTGTAGTTAAAGATTATTTTGTTTTGAAAGTTTATGAATGTTTCTAGTATATATAGTATTGAAAAGACAAAGACATTCATAGTATTGCGTACATAATAAAGAATATTGATAGTGATAAAATAGTAATAATATTTTTTGTTTGCAGTGTTCTTCGTAGCGGGCAAAAATCTGTACATAATAAAGCAGCCCGCAGGAAATGTACTCGGGAAAGTGTGTACATGCATAGGAGTGAGTATACAAAGATTATGTATTTCTTCACTTTTTCTTTCTCAAAAATTGTTGAAATATGTTTTCTTATTTAACCCAAAGGTTGACTGGTAGAGAATGCCTTATGGCATTAAGTCCGCCTATGTACAACTCTTGTACACGAAGTTTAAATAAATAAATAAAGATGATATGGCTTGAAAAAGATTAAGTAAGTACTTAGATGTTTGCTCGAAGATAAGCTGCCCCGGATGAATGTTTCGTCCACAGTGTTTTCTTTATCTAGAATTCTGAAATAAGATCTTTTAAGTTTTCTCTAAACGTCATTAATTCCTCACCACGTTTAATTGATTGGATTTCCCTGTGCTAAAACAGATATCTTGAACACACTGAAAACACATTGTTTTCACAGTTAACACTTAATATTTCTTAAACCTAGCATTTATAAAAGGGTCATGATTCTGTTACGCTAAATGATATTGTCATTATTCAACGGCATACAAGAGGCGTATTACCTACATCCTACACTACAACTATGTAAATACAGGGTGAATTTTCCAAGTGGGAAACTGCATCATTATATTTTTGAAAAATCAATATTCCTAGCATAATTAGGAATCGAACACATAGATTTCGGAAAAAACACTATTTATATATAATACATGTTATTACACTATTCGATAGTATTGCTAAGCTAATAAGGATCACATTCTGGGAAATAAAAAAAGTTTTGATAAAAATGCATAGCAACAGTTAGTACTAATCAAAGAAACGTCGAACAAAATCACTATTGGCGCAAAACGGGTGGTGACCCGGTGGTGCGTCTCCTGCGATCCTTAGACTCACCTTCGTTTTAAAAGAAACAGATGTGCATTTCGTACTTCCAGCGGTTTAAGTTGTATAAAAACGCGGTATTTTGTGATTTCATTGAGAAAAAACCTATTGATAAAAACATATTTCAACTAATTAACACCTGGTCACAGAAAGGCCATCCTCCTATATATAAATAGGAAATGAAAATCGTCAATAATACAGAAAAAAAACGGCACTCTCGTGCGTTTTCTTTCATTCCTCTCACTTTTACCACATTCCTTATAACTCTCGATGTCCAGATTGCCGAATTCCATAACATTTTCCGTGATGACATGTTATTATGTCCTCTCTCAAAAATAAACTTACTTTGATTTACTTAATATCAGAATGGAGCCAAGCCTTTAAACTAAGGCGGGTATACATCCTTTCCTAAATCTAATCGGTAAGCGTAAACCCCTAGGTTCCATACTGTCCTTAATTACCCTGTGGAATAAACGGTTGCGTTTGTGTTTGACGGCGCGTTTATAGGGCTAGGAACAGACAGGCTGCGGTTTTAATACGGGTGGTTTACACTTACCGATGTCCGTAAAAAAAATAAAAATGAAATAAGAAACCTTCCCTTTTTACTATCGATTCGGGTCGAGAATCATTAGTATAGATACCTCCTTGAATTTGACCAGGATGCAAAGCGACATATTGATATATTCCTGTATTTATTAACCTAAAACTTCGCGTGTATGAGCCGGTGTATGACTGGGACGAGGCGAAAGGAGTATGTAAGGATCGTAGCAGGTGACGTTCTGTGGTCTCTGTCTACCCCCATGTGAAAAAGGCGTGAGACATCATACATTAAAACAAGGGAATAACGTTCTCATTTGTTTTTCATGTTAATCATCACCGAAGCCATCATTTGGCTCTTCAAAGTCTTGAATACCTCTCTTATCTACTCAGTAATTGCTTTATTACAACAAGAATGAATGTTAACATTTGCAACTCTTATCTTCCTTTTGGCTATATATGTATATACATCTTCAATGTAAATGAAAGCCCTTGGGCCCACAGCCCACTTGATTATATATATCTAGGTATTCGCAATATCTAATATCAAAGTGATACTGTATCATACTTAGCTTAATTTTATTACTTAAAGTGAAAAAGAGACTCAGGAATGTTCTTCATAAATTTCAAGTTTCACTTTCTTATTATCTCAGTATAAATTACTTGTCCCACAGTATGTTCTTGCTCAATCCCCACTGAACATTTTGCGAATAAACACGGTATAACCACCTCTAAGATAGAATATAAAATTAAAAACATGCAAGCAATTCGTATCTAATACAAAATGAGCAACGACTATCCGGTTGCTATTCATTGATTTTTCAAATAAGAAGAAGAAGAACATGAAAATAGCCTGAATTAAGTTTGGCTTGTGCACAATATGACCCTATTCCAGGCCTTTCCTCAGGCCTAACTATGATATATAACATCACGCCTGTAATTCTCATAGGTTTAAGCAGAGGCGCACCTAACACGGCTACACATCAAGCTATACATTTCCAGTTTATGCTGATCTCGCATTTTATAGGATTTCCGTACAATGCAAGGTCAGTTTATACTAGAAATGTATAGCTTGATGTATAGCTGTGTGTACATAGCTCCTGGCCTACATTGTGCCAGTTATGTGCGGCCACCCTGTCATACTTTTCATACAAACGCTCGTATGTGATTATAGCGTTGTTACACATCTATCTTTGATTTTTTTGAACTAATAGGTATTTTGTGCACTATATCTAGGTTTTTATGGAAGCAAAAATAAAAAATTGTAGAAACAAATTCAGTATAAGACTCCAAACATTGCTGTTTTGCACAAATTTTACCTGAACTTTGGCCGTTCATAATGTACTTATAAACTGTAAAAGTAAAGAAAACATCTTGATAGAAATCTTGCGCATGTAATGGAGATTCTTAATGACAAATATTTCACACACTTGAAAGACTTATTCAAAAACACGTATTTCCTGGAACAAGTTTAAGACATTTTCGAACACTATTTTTCGTTCTATGTCATCGCGTTCGGCGGTATGAGGTGCGAGTGCGAGATAGGCAGTACGAGACGATTTGTGCGGGGTCGGGGTTGGTTTGAAAGAAAATCGCCGCTGTGGCTCTGGATGAAACAACAAGGTTTTTGACCATGCTCGCATTGACGATAGACGGACCGGGAAGGGCCCTCTATACGGCGTGGGGCGAGCCCATAATATTGCCTTCAACTGAGCAGAAATCCAGACTCCGTGGCTGCTACTGAAAACGAAACTATTACTATTATGAGCGGATTTTGCAAAATACAGGGAAATTCGTTTATAAGAAAAGAAAAATTCTTGGGTTTATCGGTACCAATATCTAATGATACAATAATCTATTTCTCAGCACGCTGCAGTCAAGTCATTCAAAAGCAAGGAGAAACGCGAGCACTGGCTGGACCATGCTGACGACAAATACGACGCCAACCTTATCGAGGATGTGAAATCGCTGCTCAGGGTGCTGGTCCTCTTCATACCGCTGCCGGTCTTCTGGGCTCTGTTTGACCAGCAGGTAAGGAATAAATAAAGAATAGAAAAGCCGAATTGACACAGCTAAGAGTATTACACAGCACTTGTTGAGTAGGGAAGTTCGAATTTGGTCATGCTGCATTGCACCGACCGTCTGTGTGGTCATTGCAATAGTAAAACCACGGCCAACCAACGCCAACCACCATGTTGGGACGCTAGGAACGTGTCACGAGTAACACAACGTAGTGCCCCAAAGGCGATTGGTCATTTTGGCCAATAGCTACACGCGTCTGGCGATAGTGACTGCAGACAAAACAAATGAAAGCACAAAAGCATGTTGTTGCGACGCAACTTGCTGAAAAACGGTACTCGTGCGAAGGATACAACTATACATTCGAATCCTAGAAATATTTCGGCAGCAATCAGCGTCTTGCTGATTTACTAGACAAGATGTTTTGCTAACGGAAATAAATCGCGTCCTCAAAAACACTGTCGTAACTCAGAAATAGCAGTTTTAAGATATAAATGTTTCTTGTGTGCTTACCGGTGCCTTTTACGAAAACCGTCGCTTGTGCCATTCGATGACTTATATTCGCATTACACATAGGGCGGTTTTTCACAATTATAGAGCAATAACAGAGAATTATCTATCAAATCTCAATCTATACAAAAAAAATACTTTGTTCCTTACCACCACCATAATTTCATATTTTCTTATAACACAGGGCTCAAGATGGACCTTCCAAGCAGACAGAATGGAACAGGACATAGGTTCTTGGACATTAAAGGCTGATCAAATGCAAGTGCTCAATCCCCTGCTCATTCTTTTATTTATTCCTATTTTCGAAGTGGTATGTATCCATCTTTACTAAGTATTTAAAGAAGAAGAATCGGATGTACAGCAATTCTAAGATATACGTTATATTTCAGGCAATTTATCCATTCCTGACTTGGCTCAAGCTTGTAAGGAAACCTTTGCACAAAATGATATGGGGTGGCATCCTGG
Organism: Eugnorisma glareosa; assembly: GCA_947578425.1. Taxonomy (NCBI): domain Eukaryota; kingdom Metazoa; phylum Arthropoda; class Insecta; order Lepidoptera; family Noctuidae; genus Eugnorisma; species Eugnorisma glareosa. The sequence continues at coordinate 29,583,832 of OX387957.1, forward strand.
CTGCCTGCGCCTTCATCATCTCCGGAATTGTAGAACTTAATTTATTGGTAAGACTTTTTATAATACGTAGTTGAGCTTTAATCTATTGTTGAGTTTGCCTTACATAAGCCACAGAATTTTAAAAAACCGGTGCCGTTGGCGAATCTCAAACTTACAAAACCAGTAGGTACAGCAATGAAACTCAATTACTTGACTACTGAAATCAGTCTAATACCAAAATGTTAACGAGTTAAAGCGCTTAAAGCTGCCACAATTTGTGCTCACACATTTCCCCGATTGAAAATTATCACCCGGCGTTTCGACAGAACTGTCGATAACACAGCAGGCAGAATGCAGGTTCATTTATGCTTCTCTCGGAAACCAATTTACTCATGCCAATCACTATTACAATGCATAATAGTGATTGGCATAAATAAAGCATAACAAAGTTTTGCGAAATAAGAACTAAAGCTCGTCACTAATAAAATAATACGTATAATTATTGTAGACTTATTACGTGTAATAAAGATAACAATAGGTGTAACACAAGATGATAATATTAAAAGATTTGTCGTAATTAGGATTCTTTCTCCGAAATCTAATAGCAATTGCTAGTAGGGATACAGAATTTTTAGATACAACTACATTGACTAATTCCACGGCAAAACTTTCACGACTGTTTATGAGAAGGTTTAATCATTAAACTAGTATAACCCATCTGTGCACCATGTATAATTTCATCCAAATCCGTTCAGTCGTTTTTGTGTGAAAGAATAACAACATCCTCACAAACTTTCGCATTTCTAATAGTAAGATTTTTTCTAAGATCCTCAGGGTAAAGCGTGGTGGATCAGTTAATACATTTTTACCAAATCATTTCTATATGAATATTTTTTTGTTGCAGCCGACGTACGGAACACCAGTAATGGAAGGGTTCGCTCAATTGAGGGTGTACAACGGATTCAATTGCAATTTCACGCTCAACACTGCCAACCTTAACACACTAGAGATGAACGCAACCCGTAACTTTGAAATCGGCCCCCTTTCGGCGTACGAGGACCTTAATATCTTCGCTGATGGATTTGTAGATCTACCCTATTATCTACAAGGAGAACCCGACACAGAATGCGCTGATATACCATTCAGCGGATACTTCCATCTGAAAGAGAAAACTGCAAACTCTTTCTTTATCAATAAAGAAGGACTTTACAATTTCACAGACAATAACGAAAAAGCAATCGACGGTGTTAGTGTTAGGTAAGCTTTATTTTAATTAAGAGGTCATCACACTATAGCTCGTCATGCTTCGGTTTACAATGCAGTTCCTCATAATATCGTTCATAAATAGCATTCCAAAATTCATATAATGAAAGTTCTGGTTTGAAATCGATCGTTGTAAATGATTTTCGTATTAGTAGTACATTATTGCCTTCTAAACTCATCGGCGGCCATGTTATGTTGCCGACATAACTTGAAGGGGTAGGATCGCCATATTTTGCAAAGTTGGCCCATAATTCTGACATTTCTGTAATGAATGTTTTGTCACTGTTGTTCTCTTCACGATTTAATTTCACATAGGTTTCCCAGAGTGGCTCACACTTAAGAACGTAACAAATTTCATCGCCAGTTGCCACGCCTTTTACTTTTGTTTGTGAATCGGCAAGTGAAGTTGCTTTTACTGCGTTAAGAGATCCCCTATAATCGAATTTGTACATAAACATATTGGGGTCGCCATCACTTAGTCGCAAATATATTTTAATGAACTTTATTATTGGAAACTTAATAAGATCTGATGTGTATCTCATGAAGCTATTCAGCGATTTTTCAGTAATACCACCTCCAAAATATCTGGATTTTATTTGTTCAGCGACACGTTTATAAACTTGTGATGTAATGTTGTAACTGCAACCGTCAGAAAATGGCACCAAGAACTTAAAAAACTTTCTATATAGTCTCAAGAAATATGGATTTTGTATAAACGGTATGACTTCGGATATGCTTTCTTGGGTATTAAAACCTATTAATAAAGGTTTCAGTTTTGTATTTTGCACAATATCATAAAACTCTTTTGGAGTCCGTGTCAGGAGAGCAGCTCTAGATTTCTTCTCAAGAATTGGTGTGAACGGTACTAAAGGTCGCTGATAATTTTGCATTTCTGAACGAGTGTAGATACTCTGCGAAGCATCAGTTATGTCTTTGGTTCCTGCTTTACTTATGTTTAAGTACTTTAAACTAAGTTCTTGATTTAGTCTGTCTCTCTCTAGTTTATGGTCACCTTGCATTAAAGAAGGAGAGTAAATCGCACCACTTTGTAAAATTATTTTGGAAAATAGCTTACTTGCTTCTGTGATCAAAAGCAGCGATATGAACGTAGCAGCGGAATTACTGCCCATCAGAGTAATGTTCTCTTTATCACCACCAAACTGTTTAATATTAGTTCTAATCCATTTCAAAGCCATGACTATATCTTTCAGTCCCATGTTTGCATTAGAGTCATCATCATTCAGTTTTAGAAATCCGAATGCTCCAATTCGATGTGTAACAGTTACTAAGACAACGTCATTATCGATCAAGAAATCTGCTCCGTGTATATGACTGAAGGACGAAGCGAAAGCGTATCCATGAAGCCAAACGATAACAGGTTTTAGTTTAGTTTCGCTTTTGGGAATGTCAGGCGTGTAAATGTTGAGATACAAACAGTCTTCAGTTCCGAACAGGCCCTGCTTGTGAACTATGTGAGCTTGTGCACACGCGCCGTGGAACTCTTTCCTTGCATCGTACACTTTTTTCCATTTTGGCACAGGCCGGGGGTCCTTAAATCTTAATCTGCCGATTGGAGGTTTCGCGTAGGGCACTCTATAAAATATAAAGTAGAGTCTTTTATTAAACACAGTGGATTCTCTATGACCAATTAGCTTCCCTTGTTTGACCTTCACTTCGATATTATTTGATTTAATTGACGAAAATAACACAAAGAACACGTATATTTCCCGATACATCATTCATTTTATAATTCGAATAATAATTGTGGTTTCTTTCTGTAGTGGAGTTAGTTATCGAGTTGCTAATTAATTTCACTCGACTGGCAAATGTTTACGTTAGCAGAAATTCAATATGTAGCATGTAACTACTTCGAACACAACGGATATCTTTGTGTACCGACTCTTTATTAATGCTCTTGAGGTCTTGTTGTCGTCTTGCCAATTAACTGGGTTTTGGAAGTCAGGTAGAGGTCATATCATAAGTCAGGTGCATTTGGTTAGACCTATAAGCCTAGCTTAAGATGTCCTGTGATCTTGGTATATTCTTAATAGTACCTTTACTGGCTTGGGATGTCACCACGGCAATGGCAGTCGCCTTTTCATTGCCCAGAGTTGCCTTTCCAATAGTTTCCTTACAGCAAAGCCAAATTATTTCTAACAGTGTACCAACTTCACAACTTTTCAATCCTTCAATAATTTTAATTCATTTTATGTTACCTGTTTTAGGTTTTTAACGAACCTAAAAAGCCAGGTAGAGATAAGTATAGACAATCTGAAGAAGAATACAACATTGTTAAATATTCAAAGTAATGACACGGCACAGAGGACGATTGCTAAAGGAGTGAGCAACGTGATCGTCGCAGGAAACGTCGTGATGAGAGAAATTGATTTTAAATCTGGGGCTGTCTATACCATAAACGTCTATGAGGACGCATCTGGGGTATACGTAAGTACTATCTTATAGTTATTTTTACTTTCGATACAGATTTTTGAGCAGATTATCTATGGACGCTATACGACAGTCTTATCCTTATCGGCCTAAGGTCTAAGTTATCAGCCATACCTACCTACAGCTGGACATAGCTCACGAATAGTAGGTACTTATAGCATCTCATCATCATCAGGATCATCCCGCTGCTGTATAATTATCAACTTATCGTATAACTAAACAATCCATTTTATATGTCTTCACACTGAATTCGACTATTTTCATGAGCTTGAGCCAAATAATGGATACAATAAAACACCTATTGGTTGGTAGATTTGATATTGGAACCCAATATCAAATTGGCGGGAGTAAAATTCAACACTTCTACACCATCACTCCGCTGCCATTATCCCAATTGATTTGGGGTCGGTGCAGCATTTCTCCTTCTTCCATACTTCCCTATTACTCGTCATCTCAGCAGTCATCTCCTTTCTAGCTATATCATCAATCACATATCCATCCACAATTTCTTAGATATTCCCCTGGTCTTCAAAACATTCCTAACGACTGTGTCCCGAAAATATAGCATTAATATACAACATTATCCAATATTTCAGCACGCAAACGAAGTAATAATAACGCCATCGAACAGCATCCATATTCTATGGCTGATTCCCCAATACGTGGTGATGACCATGGGAGAGGTCATGTTCTCCGTGACTGGACTGGAGTTCTCGTTCACCCAGGCTCCGGCCAGCATGAAGTCAGTATTACAGTCCGTTTGGCTGCTCACCGTCGCCTTCGGGAACTTAATCGTCGTACTCATTGTTGAAGGAAACTTCTTGGACGCGCAGGTAAGATTGGCACTTTACATTACATTTTTAGCATCGCCGTGAACAGCACCTCAATGGCACAACAAAACAGGATTACAATAATTTTCTTTCAAGAAGTATTTCTTTTCTTAAAAGTTAAGAAAAATAGTTGCATTCTTGACACGTGTTCCGTTGATTAAACGCGATGCGATGCGATTCTTTGGAATGGGCAACTACAGTACTTTCTCAAGTTATTATGCCTTGTGACTGTGACTGTAGCTTGTTTTTTTTTAACATTCAAGTTTGAGTTTAAGTATGAGTTTGACAATTGTATTAGGTTCTTAGCTCGTTTATTTCATTGTTACCTAGTCTAATTATTATTATCTGTAAATCTGATCCGTTCTCATGTTAGGTATATTATTTATGAAATGAAAAACCTAACTCAAACTCAAACTCAAAGCATTTATTTTTTAATTTTTTTAATTAGATCATAACAGGTACTTTTGAATGTGAGAAAAACAAAGGCTAAGCTACAGTCACAGACACAAGGCATAATAACTTGTGAAAGTACTGTAGTTGCCCATTCCAAAGCGTAGATTTCTATGGAGAAGAATAGGCAAGAAACTCCATGGACACTCTTTTCAATTAAAATATTGTTATAAGATCTTGGTTACATCATTCATGTTGAGATTATACATATATGTGAGAACGATGTAAAAAGACGTGCACATTGAGAGCGTCGCAGAGTAAAAGATTATAATTATCAACAATTTCAAAACAAAGTAGTTAAAATAAACCGTGGCAGCTAACAGATGATAGGTAATTAAACAACTGTTGAATATCACACGCTGAGTAATAGGTATCCACTACTTTTAATTTAACACTGTTGGATGCTTCAGTGTCTTCTTCTTCAGTGTGTTCGTGGAAAGAATCGCTAAATACTTAAACTTCGCCTTCTATCTCAATATCTTTTTTAATAAATTATCTTTGTTCACAGTGGAAAGAGTTCTTCTTGTTCGCGGGTCTGATGGCGATAGACATGCTGATCTTCACGACGATGGCCTTCAGGTACAAGTACCACGAACTGAGGTCCAGCGAGGAGAATCTGGCCATCGAAGAGATCAAACTGCCGGAGAAGACGACCACTATAGATAAACACGACAAGAACTAACTGTTAAAGTATTCATTAAACTTTTTATTATTCACTATAACGTTTGTTTTACTGTGTTTCAAATACCTGTAGCGAAAATGGGCCTCAGGGGGGCCAGAGAAGTTATTAGTAGAAAACGAAAAATGTAAATGCTTCATAAAGCAATCATCAAAATTAACTTACTAAGAAAGAGTATATAGTTCAAGTGTATGTTTAGTGTTTAAGGCGTTTGGTTATCAGTTTATCACAAAACGCCTGCTCAAATTCGAAAAGTCATTTTTTTTACGTAGAATAAAAGCAGAGCCGAATTGCGAAATAAAATCTACCAAAGTCAATTTGTTTTTCAGCAGAAACAGAAATAGGACTTGTCGTCGAGAACGTAAGTACTCGTATATTTTTTTTTAAAGTAATCGGTTCACGCACTAAAATATCATACGACGGACTAACCACGGAAATATTCAACTACAATGCAAAAATTGAAAGATAATTGGCTTGGCTCTCACAAAAATGTTACTGCCATTGAATACCGGCAAAACGTTTTACATTTGTTTGACCTAGGATTCTGCTGACCACGCAAGAAAGAGCAAGCAATAGCATAGGTTTTATATGCAGTGACATGCAATCAATACGCGAAGGGAACTAAACAGTTCAGTAATCACGTACATTCTTGCAAGTCGTTGTGGAGCCGACTAGTCGTGCCAAGGCTTTAAAGTTTACAAGAATGGGTCTTCCGGATAATGCACCGCCTGCTATCAAACCAGTGAGAGAAGAGGCGATAGATGAAATGTAAGTTATTTTGCCCAACTTTGCGACTGTTTGTACTTTTAAATAAATTCCTAATGCCTCTTGCTAACTTCAGTTATAATTATATTCTTTTAACAAGATTATGTTGTGTTTTTACGTATTAGTTTTACGTAGGGAAAGTTTCGGAAGTTTAAAATTTGTGCTGCAGCGGCTATTTCTTTGCCAATGTTTTCAGTACCAATATTTTATTTATTACTTTATTAAAATACATAATTATGCACAGTAGTAGTATTTAATGGCGTTGCCAGCTTTGAGCTGGGGGGACAAAAAACCAGATTTGTAAGGGTTGAATTTAAAATGCCTAGGTCTCAAAAAAGGCAGCAACACGTATTATTTAGATTTTCTTTACATTGTTCATAAATAAGTAGAAGTTAGTCTTTTGTCGAAGTTACTTATTTGGATATAAATATAAATATAAAACACAAATATTTACAGGCAAGATATTCATTTGATATTGTGCCCTGCCTGTCCTGTTATTTGGACATCACAAAAGCTGATGGACGCTATTGAAAGTGCCAAACTCGTTGCCAAATTTTGGGCTGACTCAATTGGAATTGTCATCGACACGCTAAGAAAAAAACGAATACCAATAACTAAACCGATGAAAACATTTATTACACCTAATCTATCTCATCCTCGTCGGCCAGGGGCTGTAATTCTTACGATCGATTGTGCGAATATCCTAAGGATGCCAACCACCTCCAACCAACTCTGTGATTATTTTTTCACAAGGCGCCTTTCGACTTAAGAAAAAACGTACGCTATTTATAACGTTCTTACTTATTCTGTGAAGGCTGGTAAAAATAATTAGATTTTAGGGCATATCATTATTTTTTGCCAATATAAAAGCCTTGATTTAATTGTGTGACCATGTCATCATTCTCTTGCCCTTATCCCAATTATATTGGAGTCGGCGCAGCATGTCTTCTTCTACCATACTTCTCTATTACACGTCATCTGATCGGACACTTTCTTTCTCGCCATATCATTCTTTACACAGTTCACCCATCGTTTCTTTCGTCTTCTTCTACTCTTATACCCACTCATAACTTTCCTCACGATATTTTCCTCATTTCTCCGCATCGCATGTTATTACGACAATCGATTACCACACAACTTTTCACTAATAGGCGCCACTTTCAGACTTCCTCTTATGTACTCGTTTCTTATTTTATCATTTCGCATATTATATACATCCTCCTTAGTATTCTCATCTCAGCCACATGCAAATGGTTTTTATTCATCCCTTTTGTGGCCCAACATTCTGATCCATGAGAAGACAGCAGCTCCAACTATTGTTTTATAAATCTTCCCTTTAATTTTAAGGGGAATGCGGGCGTCGCATATTGTTCCCGTGACCTGCCGCTATTTCATCCATCCCGTGTTAATTTTGTGCTTAATACTACGATCTATTTCGCCATCTCTTTGTACGAGTGGACCTAGATACCGAAAGTGGGAGCAGACGGAAAGAAAAGCGCTATCTAACGCTATGACTCCAAGACTAGAGAAAAAATCCCAGAATATGTATTCGGTTTTAGTTCTGCTGATTTTCAAGCCAACATTCTCCAGCTTCTGTGGCCCTTCCTCCAATCTGCTCTGGCTCTCAAGTTCATCTTCACCGACGAGAACAATGTCGTGGTCAAACAGCATGCACCAGGTTGGGGTTCCGAAAATGTCCGACGTCAAAGCATCCATAATCAACAGGAAGAGGTACGGACTCAAAGCCGACCCTTGATGAATTGTGTGATCATGTAAATAATCCTAAAAAAATATTTTTTTACTAAGCATGATTCAAAAACTCTGATCTTTTCAATAATAAAAAATGTGTGCACGTGATGCTGTGAAGGGAAGGAGAGGGGTGGCCTTAAACCTCTTGACATTTATCATTAAGGGGGAGGGCGGAGTATAAAAGTGACCTGACAACCTTACATGATTAAAAGGTTGGCCCCTTTGCAATGACCGCTAATAATAGCTAAAGCGATCGATTCAAAATTACCTTCTGGACTGTTAATGATTCATAGGTTCGTTGTCCGCCAAGAAAGATAATTTTATATTCATGCGCTAGGCGCCTACTTCTTCAATTGTGGTTGTGGATTAGAAAAAAAGATATTTTTTGGTTTCTCCAACATATAAAATGGGTTTATTGCAATGAGAGTTAGTAATCTTGGTACAATAGAAAACGGTTTAAAATTGAGGTTTGAAAACAAAGCTGAGATTCGAATGTGGTTAGTATTGAAGAAAACCCGAGCGTTAACGTTCCACGGAGAAGACTTCGGAAATCTTCGTAAACTGCTCCTACTGGTGCTTCTTCGATGGCATCCCTTGAAGACCTCTCATTGGCTGTCGGAAGCAGATGTGATAATTTTTTAAATTCGACTTGAAGAAAAAATTCTAGTTAAAACTAGAGAAAGTACCTAGTACCGGAAGACCGACGCGAACGGCTGTTATTTTTTTAAACCCGAATCTATATTTTATTAAATAGATAATATGCAATGTGCTTACCAATTAAAAAAAAAACAAGTGCGAGTCGCACTCGCCCACGAAGGGTTCCGACCATGATCTAAAAAAAAAAAAAAATTGGCTCAACTATGTATATATGGGGACACTCTTGCTTCCGTTTTGCCGATTGCGGTACGGAACGCTAAAAATGTAGTTTATATCTAATAGATATCCATTTATTTTCTGGTTACTTTGGCCCAAGATATTATTATACCTATACCTTAGACTAACACACATATAATTTGATATCTACTTAATATGACTGTAACATACATATAACTTTCTTTTATCTTCTTTCTCTACTTTCAACTAGCATTTCTATACGAAAAGAGCATGAATCTTTTACAGGCACAGAAAGCAATGAGAGCATGTTACCTAATAGCATAGGTACTTATTAGTAGCATGTGTGTTCCAGGCTTCAAATTCCATAGAAAATTTTGTAATAAATCAAGCAGATAAAAGAAAACAACAACTAATCGGCAAATTCCAGAAACTATTAACAGAAGGCCATAAATTTTCTAATCTTTTGACGAGTGGACATCCATTCGTAACAGGAGATATTATTTAGCATGAATCTGCACTCACAGCGTTTAACCGAAAATTTCAAAAATCTAGGAATATTATGAGTGTACGGTTCGATATCAGCATAAAGATGCGTCGAAGAAATAAATAAAATATATGGCCTAAACATCGAAGACAAGGAATATTTGAGCAAAATTTGAACAGAATCTATGAAGTAGTTTTTACGCCATTTTGAAACATAATAATATCGGGTTTTTATTTTGTCCTGTCATATAGTTTCTCTTATTTTCCCCGTTTCAGCACTACCATCTTAGAAAGACTCACCTAAGTACCGAAAGTAGCGGAAATCCCAGTTCTTTGGCTAGATGGACCCAAAAATACCGGTTCTTTAAAACGGAACCGGTTCTGCATTCCCTAGTCTAGATTGAGATTTGAGCCATTCCTGATTAATTATGACTAGAAGATTTTAAATAGCAACTTGGGGTCTTATTGTTCAGTACTTGGAGATAGAATGAATTTTTTATTGTTTCATGCTTGTTAATTTTATGGAGAATATTGTTAATATATTTCTGAAGTTTACACTATGTTGTTGTACGTAATAAAATGAACTTTTAATGAAGTTATTGAAGTGGTTAAGCTTTTTCACTTTAAAGTATAAAATTAAATTATTCTTTCTTTCTTTTCTTGAAAGAGGAGGACCGTTGAGGACCTTACTCGACAGTGGCGCCATCTGGTGTGCTCAAAAACGATAGCCCTCATTAGATACAACGTAGCCTGCCCAAGGGCCCATATCTACACGTAATTATCCATTTATATCACTGCACCGGCCACTTACTGAGCGCCACTGTCGGTGAAAGGCCTATTATTAGTGTTCAAAGCAAAAGACGGTATCAAACTTTTCTTTTAATACAGCTTTTATGTCTTTAAGTTTGTCAGTTTAGGTATTATAAAGGGAGATAAGTGCTAGTTACTCGTTAAAAAGACTAGCGACCCGCCCCGGCTTCGCACGGGCAATATCCGACTATAGAAGAAAAACAAGTGCGCTAAGCAAAAGAAATCTTTCATACAGGACCGTGACAGTTTTTGTAATTTTCAGAATAAGGTTTGTATAATATTTAGTTTAAATATTTAGTGCCGCATCAATTCTGGGGTAAAAAATATATTTTCGCGGATTGAAACTAAGTATTTTGCATAAAATTTAAGCTTTAATTGCCCACGGGCAGGTTGTAAATATAGCCTATGGCACTCGGGGATAATCTAGCTTCCTATTAGTGAAAGAATTTACAAAATCGGTTCAGTAGATCCAGAGATTACCCCCTACATACAAACTTACAAACAAATTTTATCTCTTTTTATTATTAGTTTAAATAAATAGAATTCTGTTTTTATAGAACAAACTATCACATTTTCTTAAAACAAAAAAAAAACAACATCATCGTCATTATTTCACCGTATTCACATAAATTAATCGAGTTTAAAATCTATTTACAAATACTTAGCTCAAATATTCGCTCGTGACAAACACAAAACGACCACAAAAACCACTCGAAATGTCCAATCTGTTTAGTTAAATGGCGATAACATATTAAACAATTAGTTTTGGGTAATTTGTGTGTTGTTCCCATAGGACTGCGGTCCTTGTACAGTGCAGCTTGGTTGGGGATGGGTAGCCGGTCGCGTGTACTCGGTCGACCCCTCTTGCTGCAATTGCTAAACGGGGTGCAAATAGGCCGATGCTCAAACTATCTGTTAAAACAACCCCATTTATATCAACACTTAAGTTTTTGTGAAGTAAACGCAATAAGAATAATCACATACTTTTGTTTCATCGGGGGACCGTATACAATTTATAGGCATGTATTTTTTGTCACATTTGCTGAAACGCTTGCAACAAAAGATATTAAAAAAAAATTAAAATAACGTATTGTACCATAGTTATAAAATGGTTGAAAAAACTTACATACTATTTAATTATTAAAACTTTATCACAAGTAAAAACTGTACAAAGGCGGAATTAATGCCTTGGAAATTTATGACCAGTCTTACCTTCCATTATTATGTTACTCATAAATAATCATTTTCTTCAAGGATTTTTGACCAACATCTTCTGAGTTTTTTTAATATTTCTCGCAGTACATTAATTTGTAACAGGGAAAGATATAATTTAAGGTGGTATGTTATATTGAAAAACAAGCACAAATCGAAATCGAAAACTTTGAGAGCCACACTGCCCCGTTGACATGTTCGAATCTGTTCCGGACTTGTTAATGACTGCGTTTAATAAATGATTAAATAAACAAACATACAGACAAATACGGGCTGGGGTCCTTACAAAGGGAGCGATCTAGTTTCCAGGCAATTGAAAACTGTAGGTCTAAACATTCAGCATGTAGAGATCTAGAATTTCACAGATTAGATTTCATGACAATTATTAGCTTCCTTTATTAAAATTAGTGTTATTTTATTTATTCAATATTTTTATCAAATGAAATGACCCACCGAAAAGTGTTAAACAAGACATACTTACAAAACTGGTACTTACTTAGGCGGATATGTTTTCTTACTAAAATGTTAGTTACTGGGAAGGGCTGTGTGTGTAGTAGGTACCAAAAAAACACATCGAAAAGTTATTGGCGTTGTGTCCAAACTGTTCAGTACAGTCGATAACAGTGATCAAAAGTAGCTGGCGACACGGATTAATTAAGTGCCGTCAGAAAAACAGTTTTGGTAAAGGCGTCGGTACACGGTTCCGGGCACTTTGAGCGGCGCGTGGCGGCCGCGCGCCGCCCGCCGCTCGACACGCGTCTCGCGCTCTCCGCACAGATCTCAGGACCACGTGCTCCTTATGCTCTTGTGGACCCACTGGATAATCCCCACCCAACATATGCAGACAAATAAATAAATTAACTCAAGCTGGTGGTTGGCAGTTTTTTAAAAGCGCGGTTTTGGATTAAATTAATTATTATTAAGACTCCTGTGAAAAAATGTTGGAATTCAAAATGAAATGCTGTTCCCTTGTTTGACCGAAAGGAATTTGACAAATTTTCACTTCCCAAAAAAAATTTCGCATAATTTCATTTGCCAAATTATTACTTATCAAAAAATCTATTCACAAAAAAATGTAACGCAAACCTAATGTTTGGGAAATGAACGTTCAAACTTTAACTTGTTTACCAACTAGTACTTTTAACATTTTTTATTTAGTCAAATATTTCAATTGGAATAACAGTTTTTACGCAAAATCAAATAAGCCAAATATTTAGTATCGTCAGTTTTCAATTCACCCTTTCCTATTCAGTCAAATGCTTCAATGACAAAAATGTGAATGGCTCGTGCGTAGGAGGTCACAGTTTTAACCTAACCTAACCATTTTTTTTAAATAAGTAACTATCCTAATCTAAATAGTTCAGTTCCGGGTAACCTACTAAAAACAATCTCTTTTTTCTATTAATGCAAGTCGTTTCTGGCACTCGCCGGCCGCTGCCGCGGCACCGCTCGCTTCGCTCGCTCGGCTCGTGCGTAGGAGGTCACAGTTTTAACCTAACCTAATCTACCCATTTTGTTTAAAGAAGAAATTAACATAATCTAAATAGTTGAGTTCCGGGTATTCTACTAAAAACAATATCTTTTAATTCTTTCTTTTAGTTTTTTTTTATTAGTTTTAATTATATAATTCCCAAAAAAACTTATTTTTGCGTTAGTATTTTTTGTCTAAACCAATCATTTAACCAAACGTTTATTGTCTGAAGATTGTTCGCTGTAATAAATCATTTGATTAAAGACCAAATCCATAATGACATTATACTTTTTAATATTTTGCCAAGTAAAAATTTGACCAAATAATATTATGCGTACTAAAATCATTCGAAATATTGCAATGGTATAAAAAAAGGTTGCTAAAATTTGTTTGGGTAATGAAATTTTGTCAAAATGTTTTCGGCAAAACGGCAGGATCCCACTACTTATGAGGCAAATCGGTCATCTGTTAGATTAAGCGAACTTTCTTCTTGTTTCAAAACATTTTTTCGTTTCTTATGTCCCAAATATATTTTCACCGGCCTTATTAATGTTCTGAGCATCGCTTCTTACGGTGAAAGGTGCAACAAACGTGGCCATCACAAAAAGAAATTTTATATTGATTTTGGTCTAACCTTTTTTATATTGATTTAGAACTTATTTCACAAAACCACAATTTATTTAACTTAACCAGATCGCTGCACACAACGCAAACTAAAGCCGACATGAGATCTCACGCGAAAGACTATCAAACATGGTCCTTCGGGGCGTGGCCGCGACACGTGGCAGTCGCGCGTGCGACATCCACAGGTCGTGGGGTCGCGCGACTCCGCGACAAATCAATTACAGGGTCGACGAGGGCCTAACTTCCGAGCTAAATTAGCAGCAAATTATAGTACTTGTGAATATTTCTTGTTTATGAAAGGGTGACTCGCAAATTTATAGTCATGACAAATTGCAGCTAGTTTGTTGTGAGTGTTAGGTAGCATCATAAACAGGAGTCATTCTCACGCTCTGCAAGTATTTTTTAGAGTTTTTAGATTTAATGGTAGATTGAAGCAACTGGTCGACTATATTATTATGACGTAGTAAATGAGCAAGTTTAAGTCATTCTTGTTTGATATTTCCATTTTTAAATGTCTTAAAAACCGCACAAAATATGCACAACACATCTATGGCTGTTATCATGACAAATAATAACAAATTGAAAAAGTTTCAAACTCAAAGGTGGTGTCTTTAAATTAATCTCGAGAAAAGCAACCGACAAAAAAATACTATTAATTTTTTAATTTGTATCATTCCACCGTAAAAATAATAATAAGTAGTAAATAAAAAATGTAAAACATTTCATTAATAAGTTCGTACAGGCGTGAAGAAGAAAGTTAAAAAAAACGCCGCTCCTTTTTTTAAATTATTTTTTACGTTTATGAATAACTTGTAATTTGGCGCATTTATTAGTTTGACCTGTGTGCATGTGACGCCAGTTCATTGTTGTCGAAGAAATGACTATTTCAAGTATTTTTTCAACTTCGTTTCATCATTTGAGTATTTTTTGTCTAATTATTACTCTCGGCTATTTGGTTAAGAGTTGTTTATAGCAATGGACGTCTGAATTCTTTGACATAATTAGTGCATCAACAGCAATAACAATGACCAATAGTTACTTGTGAAATCAACTTTTGCCTTCTAAAATACATAAAACAAAAATGCGAGCTAGACAACCTGTAGATATTTCGGAAATTACAAAGCTAAAATTCCAGCGTACGCTTCAGTTGTTTCAAGGGTGGCCCGGTCTCCCGCAGACCTGTAACGACTGTGGAGCTGTCAGGAACACTCGCACAGCCGCCAATAGGAGAGCGGCAGCAGCATCGATCCGGCTCGAGCCACGACCCCCAACCGAACCATTATCACATCTTTCTTTGAGAAAATAATGTAGATATACCTATGGATTTCAGTTAACGTTCGTATGTTTTAAAGTTGAAGTATGAACGAAAATTAGTAGAAAAGAAATAGAAAATAAGTTATTTTCCGGCAAGTTTTGCCCTTACAGCATTTGTAAAAATTTAGTTCGTGTTAATAAATACAACCTTAAAACTGTCTTTGATTTGGAAAATTATTTTATTTTGTTTGTAAGTTGTGCTTGAAGTTTATATTATTATATTAGGTATATAATATTTCAAGTTTTTTTTTTGTTAAAATCTATTTAAAAGTCTAGGGAACACGCCAACGATAAAAAAATATTTAAGAAAATTCTCGAAAAGGGTACACCGCCCACAAAAATTAACCACCACACACCACCACAACTAAATATACCACCACTAAAATTTTTTAATTGAAGTTGGAACTACATTTAGTTATAGTTCAAAATTAAAACAAAATAGCACTTGCAAGCATTTTTGAAATAAAATCCTACCAATATTATAATCCTACTATCTTCTATATTTACAAATAAATAAAATTGAAGTGTCTGTTTGTAATTTCAAAATAACAGCTTTTTACTGAATACATATGAAAATTTATACGGCATTTATAACAAAAACACATTTTTTTCAACTTTTGTCTGTCCTTCTGTCTGTTTCTTCCGGCTAATCTCCTGAAATGAAACGGCTGGGCCGATTTTGACGGGACTTTTACCGGCTGATAGCTGATGTAATAAGCTATAATATAAGCTACTTTTATTTTAGAAAAATAATTAGGGGTCCGTGCAACAAAAATAAAACCCTTGAAACAAAATCCGATTCAAAAAGGAAAGTAATAATTTCACGCGAACAAAGGTCGCGGCAACGGCTAGTAATATTATAAATGCGAAAGTTTGTGAGAAAGGATAGATGTTTGTTACTCTTTCACATACTCATTCTTTCAATATTCGACAAATTTAAGTATTCGAATATTCGAATATTTTTGCGGGTAATATTCGAATATTATTCGAAATTTTGTGAAATCAGGTGAATCAGAGTTTTAAGTGGTTAGCCCGCTGTTTTGTCGTGAAATGAAATATGCTCATTATATTTAATAGATCAATCATTTATTTGCGATAACGTAGTTATACTCTAGCAGCAGCTGCTGTTAAGTACAAATAACACACACATTTAATAAACTTCTAAACTTGTGCATAACAAATATCGGTTTGAAAATTTCAAAAAACATCATCGGAGTAATAAAAACTTATTATCTAAAAATAAATACCCAGCTAACATAGTGTAATAAAAATCAAGAATTACTGTTGTCTTAAATATCATTAACATAGACAGAAATCAAGGGATCGGTTGCATTCAAAATTAAGCATTAAATAATGTAAAAAATAACTAAAGAAAACAATTTTACTTAGCTTAGCTTATTCATATTGTCTTACACAAAACCCGAGTAGTTAAATCTAAGTAAAAAATCAAGTTACAATATAAATAAAGCATCTTTTGTCCATTTCGTTGTCTCTGGTAGTGCCATCGTAAGAAGTTTAGTGCGCCCAGAGAATCGTGCTTTATGCATGTTAGCATAAATATTTGCTCGAAGAAAAAACTCTCTCACATTCGACACTCATTGGAGGTATGAAAAGCAAAAAATTATAGACTAACAAGTCCATAATTTTTTGCTTTTTGCCTAAGTGAACTTGCCTTGGACCCCTCGATCGAATAAGGCCATTTGCACGAAGGATGCTTCAAGTTCTTCTTTATCCGATAGATTTGAGGTTCATGTAGACGACACTGATGAAATAGGCTCAGTGATTATTTTTTGCAGCTGCTATAAATATTCGAATATTCGAATTTTACATATATTACTATTCGAATATTGAAAAGAGGCGAATATTCGAATAATCGACTTGCAAGCCCTTCTCTTTCACGAAAAAACTGCTGAACGGATTTCAACGGACGGCTGATGAAATTTTGCACACAGATAGTTTATAACCTGGATTAACACATAGGATACTTTTCATCCCGGTAGTATGATCCCGTGGGACAATTATCGAATTTCACGAGTGCCAAGCCGCGGGCATAGGCAAGTATATTATGTAAGGAAAAGTGAGTTTGGTCGCAATGTAGGGCTTTTTTCTACAGTAAAAATTGAGGGGTTGTTGTAGTTTTCGTTTTCTTTTTCTGGTAAAGTGGCAATGATTGCTTCATTGTTGTAAACAACTTGTGTGACTCGAAGCGTTATGTCACGTCGTAATTGAACGCCGGGATGATTAGCGATGAGTAGGGATCTTGGAAGCTGGTCCCTCAACCTGAAATTGCGAGATTAATTTACTGCACTGAACTACATGTTATAGGCCTGCAAAATAATCCGGTTAACGTTACCTCAGCAGATATACTCGTAGGATCACTGTCCAGAGATACGACCGTTTACTGCAGAATATTGCAAGCGAGCAGACAAAAATTTAAACTCGCCAGCTGGCTGGAAGCTCCAGTCACAGTATCAAGTTGCCATCAGTAGGGATCGGATAGCATATTTGCCATTCCCGCTTCTATTGAGACACGTCACGTACGCTAAACATTAAATAATTATTGCAAAAATATAGGCGATACTCTGCTTGTGCTAAACTCAGAAATTAACATCAAAAACAAAACCAATGGTGTGTGCGGGACCTGCCCCTTTGACATCTTTTTGTACTTAAATTATTGGAGATGATGCGAAAGCTGCTCTATTTGCCGATTAACCAACTTAAATAAAAGAGCTTATCAATTCTACCCTTATATTTATTCTTATTTCCAGGAACCACCATACAATGACGATATAAAAAAATAAGTATTTTTCGGATAGATTATTGAAATTCATTATACCTAATTTTCGAACATTTTTTTACTTACGCTTAATGGAACTTGTCGCCTTGCCACTGCAAAATTGTACCTAACAATGGTGAGGGTTTTTTTTTAATATTTAGGACATTTGCGCGAAAAGACATTTACGCGCATGGATTTATGCGCGAAAGCACTTAAGCGCTTAAGGATACCTATGCGTATGGACACTTGCACGTCTAATAGCCCGTGAGATTCTAATAACAAGTCTTGATGTTAATCAAGACTTGTTATTATGTACTTTACCTTGATTTTGATTGTGACCCAATATTCGTTTACAGCGCGTTCGATTACCATGGACGTGGCACACCCATGACGAAAAAATCGTTACTTTTCGCAGCCGCCATCTTCGATTTTGACCTAATATTCGTTTAGAGCACGTTCGATTACCATGGCCGTGACCAACCGTGACGAAAATTTCGCTACTTATCGCAGCCACCAATTGATTTTGATTTCAATTCATCGTAAGGAATCTTATTTCCCGCAAGTATCCGTTCGCGCTAGTGTCGTCCGCGCATGTGTAAAAAAAAAAAAAAAACATAACCCTGGTTTTCTTTGTAGTCGGTTAAAATAATTAAGTAGAGCAACCTGCATGACATTACATTAGCGCGATAGCATGATTGAAGTGGAAACAATTGACGATATTCCGGAATACAATTTAGGTAATAAAAATTTCATTTAAAAATAAAAGGTAATAATGGTACATTTTATATCGAGAGACTAAAGCCATAATATACCAGAGGTGGTTTAACTCCCGAGCGTGCGATAGTCAATGAAATCGATGGTATATTAAGTTGGCGTTTAGTGTCGAGGTGCCAACTGTACTTTTCATTTTGAGTGCGAGAAAAATAGTCAATTTAGTACAAAAACATTTAATGAATATCACTACATAGTATAAAACAAAGTCACTTTCCGCTGTCTGTCCCTATGTATGTATCTTTAAAACTACGCAACGGATTTTGATGCGGTTTTTTTAATAGATAGAGTGATCCAAGAGGAAGGTTTATATGGATAACATTGCATCCGTGCGAAGCCGCAGCGGGTCGCTAGTTACTTAATAACATATTTTTTTTTTACTTGAAGCTAAATGTACAATTCGCATTATTTGTAATATTGTAAATAAGGAAAAACCATGGAACTAAAACTCTCAACATTTTCGAAATGAAGATGGTCCACACTCCACAGATAATAGTATATTTACTGGCTGTATGTCACATGAAGGAAATTTAAAAAAAAACGAATTACTTTTCACTCCTTAGAGACTAAAGTGGTCACTTTAGTCCCGTTTCGTTGGTTTATATTGACGTAAGTACTTTTAGAGCATGAGAAGTGACAAAAACATTGTAAATCTGCGCGAATATTCCGACAGGCTGTCAATGTTACTGGACTAAGCTGCAGTGTACCTGTACATACTATAAAACGGGACACAAGTAATGATGTATGGATAGATGTTTGATATTCTTTCACAAGAAAACTACTGAACGGATTGTGAGGAAAATTTACAGTAATATAGCTTATATCTCAGACTAAAACATAGGCATAAAGCATGGCGTAAAAACAATTATATGCGGGCGAAGCGGCCGATGGAAGCTATTAATCATACTTCATAAAAAGAGTCCGTAAAAATGGTATTTTATGAAATAATAGTAAAAAAATACTTGTGATGGTCTCACAATTTTACTTCTACAATAGATAAGAAAAATAAGACCCATTCAGGGTCTTTGCCGCGGCCATTTACTTTTTGCAAATTCGACCGCTTTCTTTTTAATCGTCTATCCCGGAATGTTGGACCTTTGTCTCCAGAATGTAGCCCCGCCCTCGCCAGCCTCTAATTTTAGTAAGCTCCACCCCAACACCCGGGGATGAAGGACACACTCGCAAAGGCCAACATTTTTATCAATACATATTAAACGTTACCTTCATAGGGTTAGGGTGAGTTTTTATGCGGCACAAATATGTCGTCACCAAATTCACACGATTTTGAACGTGGTTATGTGACCACCCCTTATGGTATAAAATTATTTTAAACGGCTCACGCAGATTCAGTCGTGATTCGAATTTCGAACGACGTACCAATATCGTGGAGCGCTAATACCGATAGTGAAAATGTCAGCCACACGGACCCAGCTTGCCGACTCATCTACATCACCACCGTTGAGGTAATTTTCTTTGAAGTTTTATTTATTGTATTTTATAACGGGCTGGTGTCCGCAACTCTACGCAAAAGCGCGTATTTTTAAGTTTTATTTAATTTAATTATTAAACATTTTTTTAACGTATGCAAAAAGTGAACTAAACAATTTCGTCATAATTTAATAAACCGGTTTGCTCCCTTTCCATCTTTCTACAGCGTCTAATTAGAGGACACTGGTTCGGTCGTTGGGTCGCGGGTTGTATATTTACCTCTGACAAATGGTATCTACTCCTTTACTATGTTTTAATGAAACGACCAGGAAATGTCCCGCTATCTAAACATTGATTGAATACCTATACACCTGTTACCTTAGGACTACCGTAAACCTAAATACGCGCTTTGGACGTGGAGTTCCAGACACTAGTCTGTTTTACAATACAATACATACCTTATGATAGGGGCGATTGTGTCAATAATATCTCTAAAAGCCTCGGAGAGTGCGCGACTTCTGCGACGGAGATCAAGCGGCAGTTGCTCATTGGATTCAGAAACGGCATGAAGTAGGTATCCGCTTGGTAAATAAATCGTTATAGTTTTCATCGTTAAATCGTTATAGTTTTCATCGTTAAATTGTTAACAGCTCATCTCGGAAAAAGTTTTTCATACACTAACGTACCGGCTATAACTAACCAAATAAACAAACATTGAAATACTAAAATTTACCTTGCAGCAGCTAGCAGCAATGTTTACGACATTGACAAACTTATACTCGTATGAAACTAAAAAATTCAACAACCTGTGTGGTGTGTTTTTTTGTTTTGTTACTCAGTTCAATTGTTTTTGTTTAGTGATTCCCGTCGCTTGGACTACTCGGGCCTCAAGTTTGCGTACGCCGACGGCTCTGATGATGAAGGGGCATCGCTGACTTCGGAACTGCCGTCGTGTGTGTATGCTGCAGCCAGGAGCCGACTGCAACTGCCTCTAGCAGCTTACGTGCATCAGCACACCAGACAGCTACATACAGGTCAGCATCGTTAATACTTTTATTTTTTGTTTAAATGCTAACGTTTTAATTTATTAAGTAGAGTAAACTAACTTTACATTATTCATTAAACACTATTAAATAAACTAACAACTAACTACGAGTATAAAAGGGCATCAAAAACTCATCCTCAACGCTGTCGGCTGGTAAATAATAACGCTGACGTGAATATTCTTAATTGTAACCAAATCGGAAATTAAATTTAGCAATGTTTATAATTATTTCATGTTGCGCTATATTGATTTTATTTAATTTTTGACAGGAAGTTATTGAAATATTTATTATCATCCTCATTTCAGCTAAAAATATTCAATCGTTGAACAATAGCTTCCCTAAACTTAGTCTCACATACCTACTTAGAATATAAATTAATGGTCTGCAAAAATTTAACTTTCTTCATTTTTAAAGATCTGATTAATTCCTTTTGCTTTCTTCTTATTTTATTTTTCTTGTGATGTGAGTGTATTTGTCAGCGTGATAATAATATTCATAAAAAGTGATCGCGCATCGCATTTTAATACCTACCCAAGTTAATAAAATTACTTAATTATTAAATACTAGCGACCCGCCCCGGCTTCGCACGGGTGCAATGTCATACATATAAACCTTCCTCTTGAATCACTCTAGCTATTAAAAAAAACCGCATCGAAATCCGTTGCGGAGTTTTAAAGATCTAAGCCTACATAGGGACAGACAGCGGGAAGCGACTTTGTTTTATACTATGTAGTGAATTTGCAATATTAAGATTACAAAATGCGGTATTTTTAAACTCAAGGTTTTCTTAATAACGAAATCTGACCCAACTCAAAGTAGAGTTAAATAAAATTACAAAAGATTTGACAAGGCCTTGCATTGCTCGACTCTGCCGTAAATACATAGATGGATCCGGCCGGAAATTGCCGCCAAAGGTAATACTTAAAAGGAAATATTAGTCACCATTCTCATTTCATCTGAAAATATCAATCGTTACTTTTTTAGAACATTCATAATTATTGGTACTGCAAAATTCAAAATTTCTTCATCATTAAAAGGGTTTGTGTTTCCGCTTCGTCAGCGTTTATCGCATTGTATTGTGTGTATTTTTCATGAAGCGACTGCCTATCTGACCTCCACAACCCTGTAACGGGGCGATACCCCTTGGTAAGACTGGGCATACTTTCGGCTTCAAAGTACTCGTTACGAGTGTCAAAGGTCTCCAATGACAGCCGGGACCAACAGCTTTAACGTGCTTTCCGAGGCACGGAGGAAACTTGGTATGTAATAGGTGGTCATCCACCCACAGACCAACCTAGGCAAGCGTGGCTTAACCTGAAGATTGAAGGGTATTCTATAGCCACGAGCTATCGCATTGTATACCTACTGAAGTTACTTAATTATTTACTGATTAAAGACAACTTTAGCAACATGAACAAATCATGTTGCAATTTAAGCTGTGAAAGTGTTTTTGGTATTCGTAAGTACCTATGACCAAAGCTGGGCAAAATACATGCTTTGCTTTAATTAAAACACATATTTATTTAAAATAAGAAATACAAAATATGTTTAAGTCGTGTATTTGAAATAAAAAATACAGTATTTTAACTATTTTTATTTAAAATACAAATTACAAAATACACTGAGTTGACTGTATTTTGTAATTTGTGTTGGGTTACGTAAGTAGAATAGAATATTCATCGTGACATTAGCATTCCTTTCTTTGTTCTTCTTCTTCTTTATCGTGCGGTTACCCAAGTAACACATCAAAACAGTATAACGGCCGACTTACAGCATTTCTGTATCGTTTTCGCATTTTGAGTTAGTTCTATAGTAGCATTACAAACGTTTATACGGCTACTGTAATGCTTATTTGGGCACAAATTATACGGCTTTAGATCCTAAATAGGTTCACAATAGTTGTTTAGTTGCATTACAGGCGCTTTAATTAGCATTATTGTGGCCAAAGAAGGTACCAATCGCATTACAGAAGCGTTATTACGGTCAATGAAGTTACCAATAGCATTACAGAAGCATTATACTAGCAATATTATTGATAATGTAGATGTTGTTTGCATTACAAAAGCATTACACTAGTATTAGAATGTAGTAAAAGAATGATTGGAGCTATTTAAGTGTTCACAGTTAGAACTTAAATAAACCCTACATCATTGCGAAAACATCTCTAATACCACGGTACAAATGTCATAATACAATTAACGTGGTTTATAATATGGACGAAGATTGTCAAAACTGAGTGAGTGACACCATATTTGTTTGCACCAAAACAAAATTTATAATACTGGGTAAGTTTTTGACTCTTTTGTTACTTCATGCCTTCAAATATTACTCGCAATGTAGTTTCTATAAGTAGTAGTCTATATAAGTTTCATTGAAAATTTTCACGCGCCTTCGATATTTTGTGGTTTTGATAGAAAATGTTATATTAAAATATGTGTGAAATCACCAAAACAATTGTGTATTCCTAGTATAGAACGAATTTTGCTTAATTAAAATTATAGTATTGGTTGGGCAGCATTAAATCAAGTTATATCATTATGTTAAAGGTCTTTTGCTTTCATAAATAGGTCCGAATGATATTTTTTTTGGTTATAAAATATTTATAAATGGTGTCGGAGTATAGCAGCCCGGTGAGCCTTTAACAAGGCTAATTAATGCTGCCAGCTGTATAAATACTCACACGTGAACCATTATTAAGCCAGAGGCAAGAGAGAAGGCTTTTGATGAACCACTGTAGTGGCATTGTCTATAAAGTAGGACTATATGTGTTCACCTGTATACCAGTAGATTTGATGTAGACTGAAGTAGTGCCATTACTTGAACGCAATTTTGGGGATCCTTGAGTAAAACAATAAAAACCATTTCAGAATTTATACAATTTGATTTGTTTGCCAAGTTGATAAAAAGGCGTCATTAAGATATTTTTCAGTAACTATTTTAAAGAAAGGACCGTTATTTATTTCATACCCGGTGTAGTGTAGTACGTAGTCAGGTACAGTAGCCATCAAATATACCTGTACACTTTAAAATGGCCAAACTTTTCAGAAAACGCAATAATATCTTTTTTATGGGTGATTCTTTTAAAAAATATTGTGTTCTTATTTTCAGTGATTTTTATACCAACCATACAATGCCGTACAAAATGGAACAGACGATAGAGAGAAAGGAAAAACAATACGAGGTAGCCTTTGTGGGAGGAAAATGGTAAATTGTGGTGGCCGTCTAAAAAGACACAGTACCAATTAAAGAAAGATGAGCAATCCAAGCCCGATAAAAAGAATGGACGTTAGGGGAAAGCTATTTTAAAATGAACAATATTTGAACATATGAGCTTGCCGACGGTGAATTATCAATAATGGAAGAACATTCAGACACAGCGAATGACACAGGCACGTTTACACCCTGGACGACAATAGTTTAAAATCAAGAAGTGATGAAAATAAAAATCCACCATAAAAAATTGCTGCTGTTTTATTGATCATTTAATATGTGCTTTTCCCAAATATGTCCTACAAAAGGTTCTACGAATACAGTAAAATGAATGTAAATACAGCTTTACGCATTACAATAACTCACGTATATTTGATTAAAGAGCTGCTAGCTGTACCACACAGCTCAGTTGATCTTAAAAAATGCTAGCATTACATTGATTCACGTTTATTCTGTTCGGAAATACGTTAGGCTTTTACTTACCACTCAAAAGTGGTATTATACAACAAAGGGCACTTAAGACAGCTCAAAGCTGTATAACGGTTTTACGGTGCCACGGTAAAAGTTTAGCTTTTAAACAGCATTAGGAATTATCTTACTACTTAAAAATGCTATTGTAGACCCAAGGCACTAAAAACAGCTGAAAGTTGTATAGCGGATTTACGTGGCATTATATTGGTTCATATTTGTGCTGTTAAACGGCATTAAGCATTTATTTCCTACTTAAAATGCTATTGTAATTCCAAATGCACTAAACACTGCTGAAAGCCGTACAGTTGCGTTGTGGTTTGCTGTACTAAAACTAAAGGGTTTACAAAAGCATTTTGATATGCTATTATCCAAACGTTATATAGTGTAAAGCATCATAATGGTTTGGAAATACCAATATACAGCGTCAAGATGCTCGGTGAACTTATTTATGAGTTTATAAGGACCTTAAGCTCTACACAAGTTTGCTTTTTGTTAACCGACTTCCAAAAGGAGGTGGTTATCAAGTCGTCTGTTTTTTTTTTTTGTGTATGTTCTGCGATATCTTCGCCAATTGTAAACCGATTTCGATGATTCTTTTTTTGTTTGGTAGAATAGTGTTTCGCGGTGGTTTACAATTGGCGAAGATGTGAATGAAATTTGGTGAAGATCTGATGCTAATCTTCGGAGATATATTATGGAACTCTTCAAAAATAGACGGCAAATCTGTCGTGATTGCTGCAATCGCTTGGATGTTTATTGTTTATACAACATCATAACACAATGTCACGCTTGTATGCTTCAGGGATGTGTATCGTACAACTTTTCGACATTTAGGTATGTTAAGTTCTATTTATTGGGGATAAGTCTATTACCATGAAATGTATTGTGAGCGGTTCACTAATGTTTCACCAAAACTCTTTTGGCAATATTTTAACCGACTTCAAACAAAATGAGGAGGTTCTACGTTTGACTGTGTGTCCCATATGTTCACCGATTTCTCCGCTAATTGTGGACCGATTGTCAAAATTCTTTTTTAATCGAAAGCCTATACTACTGAGGTGGTCCCGTTGTCACAAAGTTAGAATCTGGTGATGGGATCCCAGGGATATCGAGGGCAACCCTGACATTTTACAATGTTTTTCATATAGGTACTTTCTAACGATATTTGTACCTGATAATCATTATCTCATGTTGCTGAGCTGATGATGGAAGGTTAAGTCAGGATCTGATGCTGATCTTCGGAGATATACAATGGAACGCTTCATTAATAGACAGAAAATCTGTCGTGATTGCTGCAGTCGCGACATTATGTTAATTTTTTACACAATATTAGAACATAACATAACGCCTGCATGCTCTGAGGAATTACGCAGATGTGTACAGTACACCCAGATTTCGACAGTTAGGTATGATAACGATATAAGTTACATTTTATTGGGGATAAGCCTATTACCATGGAAGGAGTTGTTAACAATGTAAAATAAATGTATAGCAAATATTTGTGTAGAATATTGAAACTAAAAAAGGAAAAATAAAAATAAACTTTTTTACAAAAAATAAAACCGACTTTAAAAACAAAAAAACGTGGAAAAATAACTTTAGATTCAGAAGTCGGTGGCAAAAATATTCAATCGAACAAACAAAAGTCACCGACTTTACCACGTTTTTTTTGTTTTTGAAGTCGGTTTTATTTTTTGTAAAAAAGTTTTTTTTTGTTAGAATGCTTTCTGTGTTACTTGGGTAGTGCCTACCGGTGTCAGAGCTTTTAAGCCTATTCTTACCTACTAATAAACTTAAGTAATCGTGAAAATAAGCGTTTAAGAATGAAATAACAATCGACAAGATCCACCTGTCGCCATTTTGCTTACGAACACTATCGAGCGCTATTTTCTGCAAAACGCACCCATTAATAGGCTTGCTAAATGTATTTATCTTCATATGTATTTTGAAGCCATAAGTATTTGAAATACTAACTACAAAATACCGGTATTTGAAATACCAATTACAAATTATATTTTTAAGAAGTAATTGAATTACAAGTACTTATTTGTAGTTCAATTACGTATTTTACCTATTATTACAAGTAATTGAAATACTTTCCAACCCTAGAGTATGACCATGTTTCCAAGCTTCGCAAACAATCCAAAAATCTACCTTATCTACCTTCGCAGGAACACTCAGATACTATGTCACCTTTTCAACATAACCCATCTCTACTTAGGCTCACCCTAGCGGCTCACCATGTAGTTCGTATCTTCGATGCCTCCTTAAATCACATTCTCATGAAACTAGCTATTATTATTATTCGTTCAATGTCCATGATGTAAGATTGTGGAACTCAGTTCCTCCTTGCATTATTTTTTTAAATAGAGTAAGAGTTAAGATTAATAAAGAACCCGCACAAGAAACGCGCGAAAAATATAACCCTTCCTTGGCAGGAAGGTTTTGTATTTGTTTTTGGAAATTTCTTTATTACCTCGTATGTTCCAAATGGCTGGATGTATTTGTCCTTTTAATTTTCCTCAGACTGAGTAGGTAACAAAACAATGCTGAACAAATCATTATATCCTTCTTCTTCATTATTCTTTTCAATTTCGTCTGTTGGGTGATACCTAATTTACAACAATTTTGGCCTCGATAACATGGGGTCCAAACTGGGTTGTTTTGGAGAAATCGAATTTTAAAGTTTTTCTTAGAAATTGTCCATCCCTCCGACATAAACTGATGATTGTGAGAAATCTGCGCCGCTCAGGATGTTAAACTGATACTTTTCTGATAGCTCATGAACGAATCAATTGGTCAAAAAACACCTTTCTCTTTGGAATATACAGGATGTCGCCGACAATACGACAGTAAATGAAAACAATAAGAGTTCATAGAAACAGTTTTAAACTATCAAATAAATCCTAACCTTGTTTCTTTTTTTTCTAACAAACTAAATAGCATAAAACTGTTAACGAAATGCGACACCATTAAATTATCATATTGGTTTGCTAACCTAAGTATAATTTACAGTAATTCGCGTCTGGAAATCAAAAAGGAACGAATTTGGCAATGGTTTTTGAAGTAGCGAGTTGGCAACATGTGTTTAGTGTTTAAAACGATGCGGGGGGTCGTTAACTGTCGATGCTAGCCTATTAATCTACATCATGTAGAAAATACTGAAAATGCAAAATAATGTCATGTGACTAGACGTACGTCTAGTACGGATGGGTCGTACGCAATTTAATTTATTGTCGTATTGTCGGCGCCACCCTGTATCTTGACGGCACGGTTGGCGCAGTGGCTGAGCGATTAGCTGCTGCGCTGCGTGGCGGGGATTCGAACCCCGCACGAAACAAATATTTGTATAATCTAGCGGTAATTGTTCCGGGTTTGGCTGTTTGGAATTTAAATATTTCTAAACGCACCCACGATACAGGAGATTTTCCTAGTGTGGGATAAGTTTAAAAAAAAAAGTATATCATGTTTTGCTTGGATTTCGAGGCACTTTTCTCAAAATAAATGTACCTACGACGCTTGTCGTGCAAATTACAGGAACGACTTCCTTGTTTCATTAGCTTTAAAATGGTACCACAGTACAAGTGTAGCTATGATCAGAATACAACGGTTATTCTGGACAAGGTAGTATTTTAATAAAACTGGGTAGGTAGTACAGTTTTTTCGATACAAGTCTCCTTGTTGCAGATTGTCTTGTTACCGCTATGTGATGTTAGCTATTTGATTTAATGCGCTAGGTCCTAGTAGATTGCCGGAGCTGCGGGACTGTTCGAAAGAGATACCGCGGCCCCGGAACACAAAGGGCACAGGAAGGAACATGGATGTGTTTTAGTCAGTAAAAGTCTAACACTCCCTCCTGCTCAGCCCAGAGCGGGAAGAGTTATTTGATGATTTCCCATTCGAAAGTCCTAGTAGATCAGATTAGGTAAGACAACCTGTCTCAATCTGGTGTTTTTTTAACCAATCCTATGATACAGTCAAAGCAGTCATTTTCTTTTCCCCGAGAACTTGGGCTAAGTTATCGGGGTCAAAATTGTTGCAAAATAGGTCTATATCAACCATTTCAAGGAATGCACCCAATGACCCAATCAACAATCATTCTGTTTATTGTTCTATTACATGCATTTACATGTTAAAGTAATAATAAACTTAGTCATATGGTCGGTTCGTCCACCTGCCTTGAAATCTTTTCTTCAACTAAAATATTGCCGCGCGCCCGCACACGACATTATTATTGACAATACCACTGCCTCCCCCCGATATTGGCGTGACAAAATCAGAATTTCTGGATATCCACAATAATATTGAACAATACCGCAATACAGGCGGCACACACACAATACTATTGACAATACGTACTTTATTGACAATATTATTTTGTGTGTGCGGCTAGCCATGTCCAGAGCATTAGACATGGATCAACCTTGTAACGCACCATATCAGACGGTAACTCAAGTAAAACACCAGATCCACAAATTGTGCTCACACAGACCAATGTATGTAATCCAATAAGTTCTGAGTAATTCTACTGTCGTTAAATAAAATTCCACGTAGGTAGATATCGCCATCAACAACTCCTCTTTACTCGCCGAATCATTAGGAGCGGACATAGGCATCCCGGAATCTTACAAGTTGAACCTTACCTAGGGTTACCATATCTCCGGATTTGTCCTGAGATCTCCGGATTTTTGGACTCATCTCAGGATTACGGCCGGATTTTGCAAATCTCATGAAATCTCAGGATTTTTAGAATTTTCAATAAAATACAGCTTACATTTTAAATATCTCTTTAATAAAAAGTTAAACAAACTAAAAATAATCTTTTTTTGGTAATAATTATTGCGATGTGCAACGCGTGAGCGAGATCCGCAGTGTATAAAACGATAATATTACGACTTTTTTAAATTGTTACTTAACTATTTAAAAACGTCGTAATATTATCGTGAGAATTTTCTCTCAAGCGTAAGTACGTTTGAGAGCAAAATTCTCAAACTGTAAAAAATCTCAGGATTTTGCAATGGAAATCAGGCCTTTTCTCCGGACTTTTGATTTGTTCATCTGGTAACCCTAACCTTACCTATCTTATTTAACCACTTCTTACTTGATAAATTGGTAAAATAACACATCGGTAAAATTCCGGGATGCATAGGTTATTAAATAAAAATATCACGCTTCATTAAGTTCGTAAGATTAAGATAAAGGCGTGTGTACCTAGCACACGATAATCTTCGAAACCAGCCAACCGATTTCAATGACCTTTTGTGAATGTGTATGGTTGGTTCTAGCTTGAAAGATAGAATAGTTTAGGACCCGATAAACCCGACCCGTTGTTGCATATGAATCCTCATGTTTCCATTGTGTACGTGTGAAGCAGGGAGGGTCACCACTAAGATTATAAAAGTTTCCTTATCAAAATACGAGATCACATTCACGTTTTTCAATGAATTAACCCGTATCTTCCATGTTACCTATACAAGAATGACTTTCCCAACCAGATGTCTTGCTGGAGCCATCAGCTGAGCCCGAGTACCAGTGCGGAGGCTCCCCGTACCGCGTCCAGCGAGCAGCCGCCAACGTGCGCGAGCGCCGTCGGATGCTGAGGTCCGGACCCAATGGGTATCCTTCTTATTTGTTGCACGCTCTTACCTGTTTACATTTAATACTCTTCCCGTATCATAGAACTCTACTTAAAACTCGATTCAAGCACGAATACGGTAGTTATGATAGACTTAGGCTTTATGGCTCACCCGCTGAAGTTTTCAATCACTCGTGTCGTTTAAAAACATGCTCATGTAGGCCCTTTTCTTCTGATCATTTGTCTTGTAGTATTCTTCCTGTGTTGCCACCCAAGCTATAATGTTGGTGTGGTGTTGTGATTTTAGCAGTATAAACTCGGCGTTCGATGAACTGCGTGTGCACGTGCCGACCTTCCCGTACGAGAAGAGGCTCAGCAAGATCGACACGCTGAGGTTGGCCATCGCTTACATCGCTCTGCTGAGAGAGGTACGAGTCCTAAGTTAGTTTACATACGTATGTAGGTACCTGTTAAGTAGCTTTTAAGTTAGCTCGCCCCGGAACTACGATTCTTCCGAAGCGGAACAGAATCTTGATAGTCTCTCTCCTCCAGTGTTTGAGACAATTGATTTAACAAATCACTAAGTATTTGTATTTTGTGTGGCTGAGAGAATAAGAACTGTACTTTTCCCGACCTGGGAACCGAACCCACACCTCATGCTCAACAGTAGGTAGCATAAATTTGCGACCACTAAACCAACGTAGCCGTCCTAATCAAAGAGGAATAGGACAAGCCAAGGTTTCTATGAAGAGTTCCACAGCTACAATTTTGCGTCTGAGAAAGGAGAAGGGTCATATCTCACTCTGAACAATTAAATTTAATACTTACCATACCACACAGTGACTGTGCAGAGCTCTCGCGGAAGATATCCTACGGTACACACTGATGGTAGCCCTTACTATTCAGGGTGAACAGGACCCTTCACGAAGCCGTCAACCAAGCATTATGTACATCAAACTAAACAACTTTAGTCAGAACATTGTGCTGATGGATGGATTGAATAGTACGGGGGTCGCGGAGGTGTTTAAAGTAAAAATCTTTAATTAAAAACTGGCATTTAAAAAAAAACTTGTGAAATAATTGGAACTTTGACCCCCAACATCTCTGTAACTAGAAGGTTCCCAGATATGGTCTAGAACAAAAAAATGATCGCAATGACAGTGAGAACTAGTGCCTTTCGGCTTCGTTAGGGGTCTTGTTACACCCTTTATAGCAGGGAGCATATTTGTAGTAGGTATTATGGGTAACCCTTTTGAACGGCTTAGTTTAGGCCATTTCGGAAAGGATTACACTTTCAACTCTTAAAACTATTAGGTGCGTGGTGCCCCACCACCTACCTACTTAGCACAAATTTAATTAATGTAAGTAACGCGAACAAAACCCTTAAATAATGAAGGTTATCTTAGGAAGAGTTAACCCTATTACTGGGTTTCAAGCATAGAATCCATTCAAGGGTACATTACATCAGGGTGAGATCGTCAATGGCTTAACTACCCTTTCCAAGGCAACTCTTACTGGGGACCGTCGGTATGTACTGTCCCTGTTATACAGTGTGATTGACTACCGGTATTTACTCGTTTCTTCATAACTACTCATCTTGTTTTTTTAATCGTTTGATATAGGGTAGGTTCAATGAAATGCTAATATCTTTGAATCTAAGAAACCAAGAGACGTGCAAAATGATCTTTTCAATACACTTTCTCCAAAACTGGTTCTTATCGCACTACGATTAGGTTCAACATGCAATGTATTTCACACGCGTGGATTTTTAATATTTTTCCGCACACGTGCGGAAATAAAACATTCCACAGATAAGTCCAAATGGGTTCAATGACTATAGCTTTAATCGGTGGTGATTCAAGAAAACAAATATTTACTTTTATGAACAAATTGACATTTCTTTGTGTTCTAAATGCAACAATATTCGATTTTTTTTTCTTTTCAAATCAGCCTGTATAGCGGCATCATACCTTTGCTTCTTCTTTAGCCCGGCAAAAGCTTGGCGCGGAAAAAAAGCAAATTAAATCATAGTTTCATAATAATTTCCGCCAAAAATACTTTCTGTTTTAATATTTTGTTTCTTCGAAAGTGTATTGAAAAACGTCGTTTGATACGCGTGGGGATTTGTTATTGCATTCGAGCGCGGAATTAACACCCGAGCTGCAGGCGAGGGTGTTATGGATCCGAGAACTGCAATAACAAAGTTTCCCCACTTATATCAAAATGTACTATATTGCAATGGTAAACGCAGAGGCAATCCAATTACTTCAATAATAATTTTTCCTAAAAAAAAAAAAAAAAAAAGTGCCTTAAAAAAAAATAGAAATTTTACATGAAAATTACTTTTTAAAAAATCTACTCTATTGGAAAATGAACCCCTGAATGATCCCCGCCGCTCTTGCAAGCCGCGCGTACCTACGATGCACCGCTGCGGCGCGCGGCGCGATGCGTCGCGTCGCTCTACGTCACGAGGCATCGTATTCTATATTCACGCAATGAAGTGTGTATCTTTTCGTGTAGAAAATAAAGTTATATTTTGAGTCGCTCTATTAAAATGTGCGCGCAACGTAGCGTCGCGTCATGTCTCGGTGTGAACTGACCCTTAAGAGTATTTATAAACGTGTATTTGTCGATACAAATGAGTATAATATATAATATACCGATATTAAAGTATCGGTAGCCGGTAGCCAAACATACTGTATACTCTAGTACCTAACATTACACATTATTTACAGGTATTGGAAGCAGACTACGACCCGCTAACCTACGTCGAGAAATGTCTCCGTGGGGAGATAAAAGCGGATCGCGCTCACTGGAATACCAGCGGTAAATATGACTCCTACATTTCCTTCTATTGCGGTAGTCACATTTCTCATCATTTAACTGTTGTTCTTCTAACAAATTTTATCCGTTCAACTCTCTTCTTCACTTCCTCTCACAGAGGGGAGGCCTGTGTGGCCTACTGGAACGATAAAGGTACATTACTGCTATATTAATTTTCACTTTGTTGTGCAGACTTAACTGCCAGATTGTCGTGGATCAACTGGGAGAACCTCGGCGTGAATCCGCAACGGCGCAGCGTCTTAACGTCTCTCGCACTGAGTTCTGACAACCTTCAATACGGACACAACTAAAAGTTACCTATAGACAGGCCTGTCTCATGCCCAGTACGCACAACGACCCAGCTAGCTCATACAAAGCAAGGTCAGGTTATATTGGATTAGTATAGCTTGATTTGTCGCCGTGTGTGCTAAGCTAAGTAATTGTTGAAATGTACCTGATCTACGTACCCGTTTTTACGCACGAATAATACATAGATTTTAGCAGATTGTACACTGTTTATAATGAGATATAGGTATATTAGATACAGTTTAACTAGAAAGCTTTGACTATCATTGTATTTCCCAATTAGCAGGAACGTCGCGTAACTTTTATCCTGCAGAGTTCTAGTAGACTAGTGAAAGTACAAAATTTAACATAATTTCCGGTTTTACTGTTATGTGAACCAAGGGTGCCTACATTATTTTACGTAAGTAATCATACTAATCATTCTTAGTTCACCAGATAAGTGAACTACAGTTACTTACATTAATTTGTATAAATACCCATGGTTTACTCATTAGGTGAACCAAGGGTACAGAAAGTTAACCGTGGAACACCTGGGTGAACCACTTTGGTGTCAGAAAGGTAGGTAGTAGAGTACCTACCTCATTGCGTGTTTGTACCTAAGTTTTCTCACTGTCTGACCCGTTCACACGGCGTTGATCTGTACGATATTTTACAGCATAATTTTAAGATCTCATGGAAATTCCATATTGCATTTGTTAATAACTGAATGAATATTGGGCTATTGACGTGTGATCCCAACTTTAAACAGTAAATAAATAATGTCGTGCGGACAGCGCCACGTGAATGCCCGCTTAGGTTACGTTCTCTTGCACTCGTTTAGAATTGTAGGGTTGTTAATCTACTAAATATTATTGTATCCCATGTAACACGTACATAACAGGAAAGTACTAAGTACTTCCATGGTTGTAACAACTCTTTATTAGAACACATCGTCACACGTTCCGATGATAGACGGTGATTCCCGAAAGCTCGTAGTATTCCTGAGATCTGCACCTATCTCTCTCTCTAGTTTTTTTAAATATATTTTTAATATCACCAAAGACATTCAAATATTAAGTCTTTTTAATCTCCGTACCATATAGGCTTCTATTTTAGTAGGTATTCGCTAAGTACTAATATGCACTTTCTACACCTTATCTTCAATATTCGTATGATGTAGGTATTTATTATTTGAGATTTGTGATTATATGTCTAAGTAATAATTTATTTTTAATTTAAAGATAATATTAATGTTAAGTTACTGTGCAATATGTAGCGTTATTTGTTAAGCTCGTAATTTAATTGATTAGACGAATTAAAACAAAATTATTGGAGATCATGGTTTTATTTCTTCTAAATCCTATACATTACACACACGCATCACATCGTTATACTTTTTTTACGTGTGGAAATCTTCATGATGTCCTGAGCGTAAGGGTCTCTTACTGACAACCCAACAGGGTGTTTTTCTTTGTTTTCGTAACGGGTATTATCGCTACTATTGCAATGTGCCTTATGTTGAACATTTAAGCAATACAAAAATACAACATTGTAAAAACATATAACATAATTTAGACTAGGTATTAAAAAGCTTGTAGAAAGAAAGAAACAAACATTTAAAATTAAAAATAAATAACATACTCGTAGTATCTTGTATAAAATGTACTCATGTACAGAAAAAGGTAGGTAAATAAATCATTAGGAATGTATTATTTAAGTCAGAAGATAATCTAAGTGATGCTTGCTTACACCGGATATCTCAGCAAAAGATATTATAAGTATTAAAAGTAATGCATTTCTACTTACCTACCTTGTACAGTTACCATCAGATATATCGTAGTGGGCGAGGTACTCAAATATTTCGGAGCAGCATTACTTTTCAATAAATTCGGAACCCTAAACGAGGTAAAAATATCAGAAAACACGAACGCGGTCAGGATGATCATAAAGATCGGAACATTTATGGAAAATATACCTTAAGTCTGTATCACACAGCTTAAATTCGTTACTATATTGGCTTTTTAGTCGTCAAAAATGATTTTGACAAATACTGTGGATTACAATAAACAGTTATGTTTTCCGAATTTATTGAAAGTCGCTGCTCTTATACTTATGACAAATTGCATGTTCTGATGTTATTGACCACATCTAGTGTTACGAATTTATTGAAAAGTAATGCTGCTCCTAAATATTTGAGTACCTCACCCGCTACGATATATCTGATGGCGGCTGTACCACACAACAATTCATGCCCCAATTTATGACGTTCAAGAGATGAAAGGCTGAAAGTGGCACTGGTGGGCGACTGAAAAGTTATGTGGAAATAGGTTATCGTGGCATAGACATTGGACATGTGATGCGGAGGAATGAGGAAAATGTTGAGTAATAATGTAGAAGGCTATAAGAGTAGACGAAGACCAAAGAAACGATGGATGGACTGTGTGAAGGGTGATATGGCTAGAAAGGAGGTGACTGCTGAGACGAGTAATAGAGAAGTATGGAAGAAGAAGACATGCTGGGCCGACCCTAAATAAGTTGGGTTATGGGCAGGAGAATGATGATGATTATAAAATTATTTAATTAAATGATGAAATACTAAAAGTTGTATTTTAAGGGTTAGTAATTTCAGAAATCATTAATTATAGATTAATCTTTTCTAGAAGAAAGAAGACACCACGAGAAAAGTAGGTACATACACTTATGTA
This sequence comes from Eugnorisma glareosa, assembly GCA_947578425.1. Classification (NCBI taxonomy): domain Eukaryota; kingdom Metazoa; phylum Arthropoda; class Insecta; order Lepidoptera; family Noctuidae; genus Eugnorisma; species Eugnorisma glareosa. The sequence continues at coordinate 29,619,833 of OX387957.1, forward strand.
CCTACATTTCTCGCTAGAATGGTCGGATTTTCATGGGACTTTTTATTGACTTCCTAGAGGAGTGGAGAAGAACTTCAAAAAAACCGCTTGCGACTCTTCTTTATTTCCTTCGTATTTTTGTTTTTTTTTAGAATAACTTCAAATTCGACGAATGCATATTGTGGTGTAATAGTGTGACCTGCGTGCATCCATTAATCATTTGGTCTGTTTCTTCGTTCATTGTTGTCGATGTATTGTATAATTCAAGTACTTTTTTAAATTTCCTATTTTCTGCAATTATTTCTAAAATATCGAATTTTAAGACTAAGATTTCTTCTGAAATTGGTAACTGATGTTTTTCACAGATAACTGGACCAGAAAATATTCATGAAGGCTACTTTTATATGAGTGTAGTGAAAATTCATCGCAATAGCAGAAAATCGTCTATGTTAATGAAAGCAATTTTTGTCGAAATGTTTCTATGAAACTTAATGTGCAAATTATTGTCCAAAATATCCTCATTTTTTTAGCTATCTAATGAGGTATAACTAGAAAAATATCTATGGATACTTTTTAGATTAGTTGCATGCTTGGGTCTCTGCGCGTGATTTAATATCAATACAGACACCGCTCCCAATTCTTAGCGATAGAGGCCTTATAAAGTACGCTCTTGGACGTGGAGTTGCGGACTGTGAAAAAGCATCAGTTACCAAATTCAAAGGAAATCTTAGTCTTAAAATTCGCTATTTTAGAAATATTAGCAGAAAAAAGGAAATTTTCAAAAAAAAAAACTTAAAATACCTATACATTACATTGACAACATCAATCAACAAACAACAACAAAAAAACAATCCAAATTGGCGTTTAATTTAATGGATGAATGCAGGTCACACTATTATGCCACGATTTCGTCGAATAAAGTAATTCTTCAACAAAAAAAAAATACAAAGGAAATTTAAAAAAAAACTCGGTTGGCAAAATTATGTTCTATTAACTTTCTCTCTTTCTTCTCGAGTGAAGTAGAAAGTTAAAACTCTACATGAGTAGTCCTGGGCCCTGTTCTGTACACAATCTACACTGCTGACCTACCCACTTCAAAACAAATTGTTACTGCTGGTGACACTGCACTGAGACTCGGGCATCCACAAAACTCCAAGTGCACCTGGATTAAATTGGATCATGGCTGAAAAAGTGGAGAATTAAAACTAGGGCTGCCAAGTCTGTCCACATTACCGTCGCCCTAAGAAGTGGGGTATTCTTCTTCTTCTTTGCATGTCGATAGACCAGTATACAGCATGTAACAGAAAGGGTATAATCATATGGAATACTGTGGTACGGACCATCAAACTGAACAACTTTATCTATGGGACCACCATCGAAATCGTAAAAAAATAATCAGCTGTCCTATACAAAATTTCAATACCTACTCGACCCAAATGTATGGGACAGCTGATTATTTTTTTACGATTTCGATGGTGGTCCCATAGAGAAAGTTGTTCAGTTTGATGGTCCGTACCACAGTATTCCATATGATTATACCCTTTCTGTTACACGCTGTATAGGCACCTGCACAACTATTTCGATGGCTTCGTTTAAATCCAGGAAGGTGCAGGTGGCTGTTCAGGATGGGCAAGAAAGAAGGTACGGTATAGAGCTGTGGGGATCGGCAAGCAATTCAAATGTTGAAATACTACAAGGCTTCCAAAATAAAGCACTGAAAACCTTGCGCAGCGCACCATGATTCACAAGGACCATTGAAGTCCATGTGTACCTACAAATACCAACAATCAAGGAAGTTGCAGAAAAGTCATATAAGACTTACAAGCAAAGACTGCAGCGACATAAAAATGAACTCGCTGTGACACTACTGAAGTCCTCAGACTCTACCTACCGAATTAAAACAAAACGAATAGCGTCAATCTGATTAACATCGATACATAACGAGATGATGCATCGCAGGATGCGAAGAATCTCAAACTGCCAATCAAGCAACAACCAATCTTATTAAGGCCTAAGGGCTGATTGCAGATATACGGGGAAAAAAACATAACAAAAAAAAAATAACTTTCTTCTCCACTCCTCTAGGAACTCAATATAAAAAGTCCCATGAAAATCAGACCACTGTAAACTCCCTTTGAGTAAGTCTTTTTTGTCTTATTGCACTCGGCTACGGGTATTATTAAATAGGTCCTACCAATATTTATCTAAGTGAGAATTTCATATTCAAAGGAACTTATATACATAACTAGCGACCCGCCCCAGTTTCGCACGGGTGCAATGTTACACATATAAACCTTCCTCTTGAATCACTCTATCTATTAAAAAAAACCTCTTTGTTTTATACTATGTAGTGATTATACTGGATTACAGAGTGATTCAAGTTGGACACTAGAGCGATATCCGAATCCATTAAAGATACCGGAAAACCGTCTTACGAATCTTTACCTTTTTTATGAAAACGGTTTTGGAATTCTTATTTTTTTTGGTCAAGTGTGAGTTGTACATAAAATGAGAGTATCTATTTTTTTCATCAAGCTGGTCCGTCTTAATACAACGTTGTGGCACACATCGTAGTAATAAATATTTGATAAAATTTGACCAAATTCTGCTATCCAGATTTTTTCCTTCCCACACAATGAAATGATCCTTATATGAAACAGAAAAAAAGGATCACTCTGTATACTCATATATTTATGATCATGATGTACAGTTATTAACATAGGAAATTCGCTTACAAATAAATACGTAACGCCAATTGGTGCCAGCAATCAGCATTATTTAAAAAAAGTCATCTGTTTACTTACATAAGTCTAGCAAGACTTCAGTCTTAATTTTATCCTTACCATACATTTACATCTTAGTCGAGTTATACCTACAATCACTTTAATTACAACTATCTATTTGTTAGAGTGTTATTTATTATTGTTTTTTAAGTAATAAATATTAACCGTTGCTTTAATTACTGTAACCAATCTTGAAAGCCTGTAAGACACTGCTCAGGATGCGGAGCTGAAATTTTGAACGCTCCACTAAGAACTTATGGCTCAAAACTCCAACGGCAACAACTGTTACAGATTTCACACAATTCACCAGCATCTAGGAAAATTAGTCAATTTACTGATGTAGATATCGCGAACCTGTTCTATTTTAGTTACTTTCATAGTATCGCCTTACGATATTTTACTATGGGGACGGCTGAAGACGTCAGAGCCGTATACAGGGTACCTAACTAGACCCTTCACGAAATAACTTTGCGCAAAAATTATTGCTGGGAAACGACTTTTTTTTGGGGTGAAAAATCACGTTTTACGGTAGGGCTCAACATAACTGGACTCAAAACATTGTGCTTATGGATGGATTGAATAGTACGGGGGTCGTGGAAGTGTTTAAATGAAAATCTTACATTAAAAACATGTATTTAAAAAAACTTGTAAAACACTTGGAACTTTGGCCCCCAATATCTCCATAACTAGAAGGTTCCCAGGTATGGTCTAGAAGAAAAAAATTATCGCAATAACGGGGAGAGCAAGTGCCTTTCGGCTTCGTAAAGAGGCCGGCCCGTCTATCGTCAACGCGAGCATGGTCAAAAAGCTTGTTGTTTCATCCAGAGCCACAGCGGTGATATTCTTTCAACTGCCCCGTCTTCCCCCGCCCCGACCCCGCACAATTCGTCTCCCACGCATCTCATACCGCCATATCTCGCGTAAGGGGATGACATTGAACGAAAAATAGTGTTTGAAAATTTCTTAAACTTGTTAACCAGGAAATACGTGTTTTTGAATAATTCTTACAAGTGTGTGAAATAAATATTTGTCATTAAGAATCTCCATTAGATGTGCAAGGTTTCTATCGAGATGTTTTCTTTATTTTTACAGTTTATGAGTACATTATGAACGGCCAAAGTTCTGGTAAAATTTGTGAATAACAGCAATTTTTGGAGGCTTAGACTGAATTTGTTTCTACTTTTTTTGCATCCATGGAAACCTAGATATAGTGCACAAAATACCTATTAGTTCAAAAAATTCAAAGATGTTTCACAACGGCATAATCACGTACGAGCGTTTGTATGAAAAGTATGACGCGTTGGCCGCTCTTAAGGGTCTTGTTACACTCTTTATAATCTCCGTTGGATTTTGTAGTAAGGGAACTGTTTAAGTATATTAACATCCTGACGGTTTCTCCTCAATTTAAATATGGAAACAATATGTTACAAAAAACTTGCATGTTTTAGTAAAAGAGGAGACACAATTATAATACTAGAAATAGTGACCACCATAGGGCTAAACTAATAGCCAGATTTCAGACTAGCTAAAGTAGACTTATATTTCATGTCCTCCTTTTTAGAAGTAGGTTAATAATACCTCCATAAATACTTCAAATATAAATCTTGTTTACAAGCACATTATGCAGGCAATTATATTGATGATAAAAATGCTTGGCTCAATGTTGGTCCTAAGCCACAACCACAGGAGTAAACTGTAGCATGTAAATATATTATGGAAGCTGCAGCAGCTTGTTAAACTATATTTACATTGTATACATTCAATCTAATAGAATTATATAATTGCATAGCACATAAATTGGAGTTTCGAGTTTGCTTACTAAGAAAATTGACAACCGTAAAAACATTTTCACTAAATTAAGTTAGAATCAGTAAAATGCAGTATCGGTACATGGAGTGCGAAACGTATGTTTCTCGGGTTTATTACCAGTGATGTATAATATCTGAAATGTTGAACACTGTCACTATGCAAGAACTGTTAATATGCTAGGCACACAATCATGCTAAATTGATATAGTAATTCCATTTATATTCGGACTGCACTGTGCTGGAGGTATAATACCTAATATAAAACATTCAAAAAGTTTACTGGAAAATGCAAAAAAAAGCTAAACAAACCCTTCATTCTGTTGAAATTTCTTGTGATTACAATGATTATTTTTAGCAAACTTTCTTGCTCACAAAACTGTACTTTTCACTACCATCTATACTGTACAGACATTACAAGTACTAACTAATCTAAATAGCTCAGTCAAATTAGCAAAAAAAAAGGGGTCAACCTCGGAATGAGAGATAATAACCTGTAAACTCTTATACACCTTCATTTTGGTGTTCTAAAAGTTGCCTCAAAAGTCTCATAAAATCTCGTGTCTGCATCGTAAGTTAGTCAAGCTCAAAGGTCACATAAATCAGTTTTTCGCGATTATATCGATTTCTATAGCTCCAGTCTAGCTTCTTCTTGCTTCTTTCGCTAGTTCAGTTATTTCGAAAAGAAATGAGTTCAAAGTTTGTATGAAACGCTCTTAAGTAATTCCTCAGGTACCAGCACCTGAGGAATTACTTAAGAGCGGTAATATTGTTGTTATTGGCTCCTGGAGCTCATTTTGCAGCACCAAACCCCATTCCTGGGGTTCTAAATCATGCCATTCTCAACCATTTTTGAACCTGGTAATAAACACGACTTATATGCTCTATCTCAAAATCGGTTGGGCATATGAAAAAAAATTCAATGCAAAATTTGTCGCAAATTTTATGTTCTCTAGTTTGATAGTACATGTTAACATCATTGGAGCTATAGAAATCGAGATAATCGCGATAAACTGATTTTTGTTACCTTTGACCTTACTTACGATGCAGACACGAGATTTTATGAGACTTTTGAGGCTTTAAGAACACCAAAATGAAGGTGTATACGAGTTTACAGCTTATTATCTCTCATTCCGAGGTGAAACCCCTAATTTGACTGGGCTAAAAACAATATACAATTGTACCATTTATATCAAACACTAGGATTTAAGGTTTGGCCCAAGCACTTCCTAAACACTGACTGGCTTGATTACTTACAGCAAGATGTAAATGCCTACAATAACTTCACAACATGGATTTAATACCTTATAAATACAATTTCACATCCAGACAGTTCACGCCTCTATTGAGTCACTAGTGCACAGCACTAATTTGACGAGTCTGGCAGAGATCATCAACAATTTATAGATGGGTATAAGTTAAGGCCAGTCTTCAAATCTGCTTCGGACAGTATGCCAAGCTAATCCGTTGCCTGTCGGTGCATGACCAGAAGGCAGCAAGACATGCCTAAAGAAAGTTCTGCCTTGAGTCAGTCCCAGGAACAACCGCCAATTTTTTCTTTTTCCAAAATCGTATGGATTCCTATAGGTGCCTCCTGAAACTTTTCGCAGTTTCTCGTTAATGTGGGCTTCCACGCTTGTTTCTCCTCGGCCGATATTTTTGCCATGGATTATTGTTAATGTTCCAAGCGCGATAAATACGGCTACGCATGTGAGCGCCATGAATATGACGGCTTTTCTTTTATAAGGATGGGCACAGATTCGTTGAGCTTCGGTGATGGGCGGCACGGGCAACTTGTGCTCCCGAGGAAAGTTGACGGAGTCGTCATATTCCACTATCACCTTCACTGGCACTAAGACACCAGTCTGGTTCAGCCTGACCGGATGACCAATTAGATCTGGGTCGTTGTTCGGGATGATACCACCTGGAAATAAAAATGCCCAGTTACCATTAAAATCAATATTAATCCCAGTTTACATCGATAAATGAGGATTTAAGCTTGGTAATAAATATAACTCGTTTTGTATTGAGATGGTTTGAGTTTAACATTGGAGAGGAACGACAATAAAGCTAAGAGACTTTCAATAATTTGCAAATAATTACCTGTATCATTCACCCAAATGACTTTATATCCAATATCAATACCAGCGATTATGATGAAGCCTACTCCTATCACCATGTAGGTCATGTAGAGGAAGAAGAACCTTGCATTGTAGTAGCCCACACAGTTGTTGAGCCAAGGACAGTGATGGTCCATGGCCAGGATGCAGCGGTCGCATACTGAGCAATGGTGAGTGCGTGGAGGCCGCGGGGATATGCACCTCCTGCATATACTCGCTGCATCTGATATCAGTGTGCTCTGTGAAAAGATATTGTGTAGTGATTGTAATGTTATCAGTTGAAGAAGAATGAGAAAGTTCACACACCATGGAGAAGAAGTGTACTTGTGGCTAAGTAACAGCTTCAGGGCTTGTGAATAGGTGATCATACATTTCATAAAAAATAATAGGTTGAGTCTCCTGTCCTTTGTAGATCTTTGACTCTCATGATACTTGATGGTATTCAAAACCAGTCTTATCAAGATGAGCTAATTACACACACACATGTATAAGTGGGACAGACTGTTTCTAGACTATGATTTGCCATCACAACACCTGGGTGCTGTTAAGGTTAGTTTGTGAAATTAAAACTTACCGGTGGTGGATATCCAGGTTCAGTCACAACACCCTTGTAATAATGAAATATGATGTTGATAAGTAGCCAGTTGCCAAATATGACTAGAAAGACTGTAGTGTAAGGACATCTTTGCCACCAGTATGGCAGGCCCACCCAGTAAGCAATGGCTACAACAGCGCTTGTTAATACTGTGACACAGAAAACAAATACCTGAAAATGAAAATAAAGATGTTTACAATATAATTGTTCATAAGACTATAGCCTAGTAGTGACTGTTATGATCTAACATCCTAAGTAAAACCGACATTCAGTCATCTGTTGTGCAAATGGACATAGTTACATGAAAAGGTTCCAATCCACAATAAGTCACTTTGGAGATATTGATGTTTGAAGTTTGGAAGAAATTTCTTCATTGGTATTCATTTTAAAATTAATTAAAGTATGATGTTGTGTGTGGAATAATAACACTTTTTATTGTTAATAGTATAATCAAGCTTAGTATTGTATTTTGTTGATAAAAATGTTTAAACAGATGTTTTTGCTTGGATCTTTTTTACTGGCCGATAGTTTTGATATTTAGCATCACTTTGGTATATTTAACTCATTTTTGACCATGTTGTGGATTGGATCCTTTTTGTGTAACTACGTCCAAATGAAAACTGTTTTTGGAATCTTATTACAATGACAAACACATTTCGAATGGGTTGCCTGATAAAATTTAAGTCAGGGCTCTTTAAATCGCGACAAATGTGAATCTTAACCGATTTTACTAAGGCAATTTTACTCATCATCATGCTTGTAATTAAATTTCTATATTACTTTTATCGAATAGTAAATGTGGAAAGAGTATTTCCTTCATTTCATAAGGTCTTTTGGAAGATGAGTAGATAAGCCATACCGAGAAGCACATTACATATTTTTATTTATTTAACTTTAAGCAGGTACAAAGCCAGTCAGCGCAGGGTGATAGTGAGATAACACGGCAGGAGCATTGTGGTTATACTTTCTATATAACCAACACCAACATATTAACTACATAGTACAGTAATAAGCGATACTTACTTTTCCTAGATATTGGGCGAAGTTGTCAACAAACCAAAACACTGGTTCCAATAAGAAATCTATTGCATAGCTTTGGCTCATGTGCTCATTGTAGGTAAGAGAGCGCACACTCAGCAATCCTTGACGTATTTTCCAAACTATATAGTCTCTGAAATTCAAGCATAAGTACCATTGCGATAACCGATTTAATCATTATTTTAAGTACTTTTATCAATGGTTCAACACATACTTTAGCCTTCGAAACAACCCTTGAAATCTCCATGTTATGATTACCATATTTTCGAAATTCAAAACATTTACTTCTTTTTTATGGTAATTAAAGCGTTTATTATTAAAATCCGACTATTTTCCACAAAACAATTTTGAGGTTATATTTTTTATTTATGTATTTTTTTTTTTTAAATTTATTCCTGACCATGGATACATGTCCTTCAGTCGTAATCATTAAACATACTACTCTTATCTCACTAAAAATACATAAAACAATAACAAATTCATCAAAGTGTTTACCGCTCATACGAGCTAAGTACATCTGAGAGGCGATGAAATTATCTAATTAATAACAACAAAATATTAGTTAAGTATTTCAATAAAAATACATAAAAACAATAACAAGTTCATCAAAAGTGTTTACCGCTCATACGAGCTAAGTACATCTGAGAGGCGATGAAATTATATAATTAATAACAACAAAATATTAGTTAAACATAAAAAAAAACAATCTAATGAACACCGAAACAATTAAATTTTTTCTACAGTATTCATTATATATCTAAATAATGGATTGAAATAAACCGTTTTGGAAAGTAATTCCTGAACGTGGCGGGGAACACTTATAGAGTTTTGTTCTGCTATGTCACTAATTTCACTGACAAGTAACAGTCTTTGCATGGCAAACGATTCACAGTCAAATAAAACGTGTTTTATATCCGCATTTTCTTCGGAACAATAGGTACATTTGCTTTCACTGATGATTCTCATCCTGTAGAGATGAGCTGGGACTAAACAATGGCCAAATCGCAAGCGATTAATGACTGTTATGAACTTTCTGTTGGAGTATTTGAATTTATTGTACCACGGCGTTGTTGGTAAGTCTTGCTGTAATTCTGAATACCATTTTCCTTTTGTTTCTGTTGTTGCATCCCAATAATCCTTCCATATCTTCTTAGATAATGTTTTAAATTGCTGATAGTAATCCGTGAAAGGGACCTTGAAAGATTCTGTAATATCCTCGTCGTGATCCTGACGAGTTGCCAAATCTACAACCTCATTACCAACTATGCCACTGTGAGATGGAACCCACAAAAATTCTACATGTTTTCCCAACTTTTGTAGAGTATACTTAATTCTATGTACAATGTAATTTTGTTTATAACTTAAGTTACAATTACATAAACTAGATAAAACACTTTTGGAATCACTTACAATTAATAAATTATTTACACTATTTACATTTGTGCTTACACCATGTTCATCAATATTTACAATAGTATTTACATAAGTTAAAGCAGCTAGTATAGCCCAACCTTCTGCAGTGAATATACTACAACTATTTGGCATTTGAAAGCATTTGGTTATCCTCTTTTGTGGGTCATAATATGCTGCTTTAACACAATCATCAGTTTTAGATCCATCAGTGTAAATGATATAGAAATGTGATTTGTCATTCAGAAATTCTAAGAAATCATATTTATTTTTAACAGTATCTAAAAAACACTTGATATCAAAGTAAGCTAATAAAGTATTGTAGGGGAATTCATATACAGGCCACTTCTTTTTGAAGTACATGTCTCTTGTCAGGTTCTTTACTTTAACTAGAATGGTTGAAATTTCAGGCAATGAACCAGAAATAAAAGTATTTGCTGAGATGGAGGATGTGACAGCTGACTGTATGACCTCTTGAGGATATTCAATTTTATCAAGAACTGTACTATTATTGCAAGCTAACTCTTTGAGACAGAATCTCTCAGCCAGCTGTAAACGTCGCAAAGATAAGGGAGGTATAACATTTTCAATTTCCATAGAATTTATTGGGGTGGTGCGCATTGCTCCACTAATTATTCGTAAGCCCATATTTTGTATCACATCCAGTTTTCTTAACAATGTAGTACTTGCATTCATATAGGCTAAGCAACTATAGTCAAAATGACTTCTGACTATGCTTTTATATATCATGCTAAGTGTTTTTGGGTCAGAACCCCAAAAAGTTCCTGCTAAGCTCCTAAGGACATTGATGCTCTTCATGGCATTTTGACAGATATGGTCAATGTGCTTATCAAATTTTAGTTTATCATCTATTAAAACACCTAAAAATTTGTGATGATTAACAATAGGAATGACATTGTGGTTATATACAATATTTACAGTGGACTGTGCTAATGAATCTTTACTAAATAATAATACTGAACTTTTCTCAGAACTTATATCTAGTTTTAAAGTATTACTGTAATAATATTGTAATTGAGCCAATGCAGTATTTATATCATTAACAGCCATATTCAAGTTTTGATTTACTGTGTATAAAAGCAAGTCATCAGCAAATTGTAATATTTTGACTTGAGAAGTATTTACATATTTAAGAATCTGGGATGTATACAAGTTATACAACAGAGGTGAAAGTGTTGCTCCTTGCATTGTGCCTTTACTAACTAACCTAGGGCCATGGAGCTTATTATTGAATCTAACATACAAAGTTCGCTGGTACAAAAATTTAAAAATCCAATTTAATGTTTTACTTGGTAAGCCCAATTCATGCAAAACACGAATTAGAGATTCAATATTAACATTATCAAAAGCACCTTTGACATCCAAAAAAACACATATGACATTAGAATGACTAAGTTTAGCCTTTTTTAGGTCTGATATAAATGAAACAAAGCTTTCAGAGCAACTCCTGCCTTTTCTGAATCCATACTGTATATCTGGTAACTTGCCTTGAGTTTCAGCAAAGTAATCTAAACGTAACTTAAGCATGTTTTCAAAAAGTTTACCTAAGCAAGATGATAATGATATAGGTCTATATGATGAGGGACTATTTGCAGATTTATTGGGCTTTAAGATTGGAATGACACATTGAGTTTTCCATGATTCTGGTATGACTAGTGAATCCCAAAGTTTATTATAAACATTTAATAAAATTTGTAAGGCATTAGGGTGTAACTTTTTAATTAAGATGTATGGTATGTTATCCAGACCTGGGGTTGTATCTTTTCTACTCTTAAGAGCTATGTGCAATTCGTTTATTGTTAATGGACTGTTAAGAAAGCAGTTGGTTTCAGATTCAACAGATTCTTTTAAAATATAATTTATGTTATTTTCATTTAATATTGATGAGTCTGATAAATTTTCTAAGAATTCAGGTACCCAATCATCATTTAAATATTTGTTAGAAGAAGAACCTATCCTTTTAAACTTTTTAATATAACTCCATATTCTTGCAACAGGTGTCATTCTATTAAAACTACTACATAACTCATGCCATGAATTGATACTCTCCTCTTTAATTATTCTTTTCTTTTGAGCATCAAGTTTTTTGTATTGTATGAAGTTGGGGATGCTTGGTGATGCTCTATATTCTAACAAAGCTTCCTTAGATTTTTGTACTGCCTCATTACATGTTTGGTTCCACCAAGGAGCTGGTTTTCTTAAAATTTGCATAGTTTGGTTAGATTTTCGTTTTGGGACTGTATTTATTCTTATATCATATAAAATATTCACAAAATTATCATACAGATGAAGAGGTTCCATATTATCTATGTCTAAATGAGAGAAACCAGTTTCTGATAATTCATAATATTTAGACCAATCTGCTTTACTATAAATATATTTTTCTTCCACAGGCCGGATTTCATATGTAGATGGCTTTACATTTAACACTACCTGGGTTGGGTAGTGATAACTGCCCATAGGATCGTCATGAACCTGCCATTCACAAAGAGGAGCTAAAGCAGAACTAACCAGAGCCAGATCAATAGCTGATGCATTCCTGTTTGGGTACTGAACAGTGGTTGCTCTACCATCATTTAGAACGCATATGTCAAATTCATCAATAAGGTTATATAAACTGTTACCCCTATTATTGTTTGTATGACATCCAAACAATATATGGTGTGCATTAAAATCGCCCATGATAAGACATGGCTTAGGAATTTCAAGAAGCACCTTTCTCATTTTGTTAGTATCAAATCTGTTGCTATTGGGAGGACAATAAACACATAGGATATGCAATCTACCCATGGATGTTTCTATGGATATACATATATTTTGGACTGACTCATAAAAAGTTGTTTTTATAACATTATAAGCTAAATTTTGTTTTATCAAAATACCTACTCCATTGTGTTTATTTACTGAATTTTTATATATAAAGTTGTATGATGTAAAACGAGGAATTATACTACTATTTTTTAGCCAAGTCTCATTTAACAGACATATATCTATTTTTTGTTCAAAAAGAAATGTGTTTAATAAGGCCTTCTTACTCTGCAAGCTTTGTACATTGAATTGTGCTATATTTAAAAATGTATCCATCAATTAACAATTAAATTTGCTAACAACATTTCTTTTATTCTTTTATTTGTTATTGGAACATTATCTTTATTATTACCAAGACCAATTAATGATTTTACAATGGCGTTTATAATTATATCATTATTTACAATTTCTTCAGCAAATGACTTTTAGTTCTCACCCAAAGTCCTTTCATTTGGTTTTTTAAGAGCTGGGAAAACATTTGTATCTGACATAGTTGGAGGTGTACTCACCACACTGGCATATGACTGATTCCGATTGAGGAACTTCTTCTTCTTTTCTTCCATTTTTTGTTTCTTAATAGGGCAATCCCTTGAAATTGCTAGGTGGTTGCCACAGCAGTTTATGCAAACAATTTCTTCAACATCACACTCTTTGTATGAATGTCGACCGGCGCAAGAAGAGCACATTTGCTCACCACGGCAAGTTCTTGCAGAGTGGTTATATTTAAGGCATTTGTAGCACTGTAGCAATGGTGGTATATATGTATGTACTGGGTATCTAAACATGTGAATGTATGCAAACTGTGGCAATGCCGTTGCAGCAAATGTAACTGCGATTGTACCTAATGGTGTAAGATTTCCTTCAACTTTTCTCATAAATCTTTTAATACTTATAACTTCTACATCACTTTGAATGTTTTTATAAACTTCCTCATTTGACATCGTTTTCGGTACATAGCGGATGACGCCTGTTGTTTCCGTCATGTATGCAGGAACGAATGCTTTTAATTTATGTTTTCCCAAGAAATGGTCCATTTTGAGAAAACTATTCGCCGGTGCAGGTTTTTTGAAAGTTATCCCAACTTTGTAGGCATTGACTCGATGTACACCTATGATGCCTTTAACATTTTCGGTGAATAATTTTGTAAGTCCAATTGGGTTTTTGTTGCCCAATTTTTCATTTTCTATCGATTCCACAAAGACTACACAATCGCCACTGTGGCATTCGGGAAATTGTCTCTTATAATTCGGTTTCATGAAGATTTTGTAATCTGCAGACTGTGCCGACTCCATGAGAGCCAATTTTCGCTTTTTCGGCGGCTCTTTATCGATGGGGGCATCGCCCCCATCGCTTTCCGTTCCCATTTTACTATATACACTGGGAATTTATATAATAAACTATCTAAGGAAATATACACAAAAATACAATACGTAGGAGAAATTTTTAAACACCCGCGCAATTTGATTTCCCGCCAGAGAATCTTTATTTATGTATTAGCAATTGTGTTGCCAAAACACAACCAAAAGTAAGGAAAATTGATTTCCAATGTGTCAAAAAAACAGTGTTGCCAGATGACCGATTCTCGTTCCCCCAAACCTTCCCCGAAATGCCCCCAAAATTGAGGTTTTGAAGAAAAAAGCCCCCACATATAGGCAGTTATTTTTATTAATAAAATTTTCAATTTTATACTATTTCAGAATTAGCTTCCTTAGCGTCTGCAATTCCGTACATTTTTTCCGAGTAAAATCGCTTGAGCATAATTGAACTGAGTTTATAATGAACACATCCTTCTACAATGAATTTCTTATTCTCTAGATGGATATGCAGTGCAGTGAGAATAGCTAATCTGTATCGAAGATTGTGTTTAAGGTGGTTGCGCAAGGGTAGCCCGCGAAATTTAAATTTTCTTAAGTTTATTGCAATTTGCAGGTTATTGTCAGGTTGTATGTTGATGAAAATATGAATCGCCCCAGTAACACGTATGGAGTTACAGAATTATAATCATTCAAATCATCAATACAACCCTCCAAGTTCATATAATCTCAAAGAGTGACTTCTTCATGAAATAGCTATTGAATGTGATTATATGAACTTGGAGAGCTCTATTGATGATTTGAATGATTATAATTCTGTAACTCCATATGTGTTACTGGCGCGATTCTTATTTTCATCAACATGCAACTTGACACTGACCTGCAAATTGCAATAAACTTGAGAAAATTTAAATTTCGCGGGATACCCTTGAGCTTCCACCTTAATGGGGATAGCAACTGTGGAACTAATGGCGTTAGCATCGCATGCACCAAGCATCGTCATTGGTTGAAAATGTGTCACTGTCATTTTATATTTCAAAATAGGTTTACCTCATTGGTCAGATTGGGACTAAGCTATGGACACGCCATCTACAATCAACTTTCGAGTTGCCTTCCCCATTGCTACTTGCACAATTGCGTTAGAAAAATGCAACGACAAAATTCCTTGCCAATTACTTAGCAAAAACATTAATTAAATCCCCCAATTCCCTCCAAAACTTTCCCTCCGCGAATCCCCCCATAGATATTGTCCCCCCAATTGTCTCCACATTACTTTAAAAAAAACCCCAGATTAGGGGCGATTCCCCCCAATCTGGCATCACTGCAAAAAAAGTTAAATCTAAATCAAAGAGCTATTTAATAAAATTATGAAGACACGGACTTTTAAAATACAACATAGAACTTTCTTTACAACAATAGGGTATATCAAAGAGGTATATCGATAACTTAAACCAAAAAATGGGATAGGTACAGGTACATGTTTACCTAATCACTCTATAAGCTAGGACCTCATATCTCTGTTGACAGTTCATAGTGATGATCACTTGGTGAGTTTTGATATACAATAACAGTTTTTGTTAGTTTCAACTGACGCTACCCGTGCAGAACTGTTATTGTATATCCAAACTCGTAACTATGAACTCAACAGAGATACGCATTAGCACTGCAGGACACATCACCACGGCGGGCGCGGCGCAGCCGCGGTGCCCCGCTACCGTGTTACGGCACGACGCGACGTCTTACCGCGGTGGTGCCGAATTTTGGAGTACCCAGTACTGCTTGAACATTTAGTCCATGTTGGCAAGTGAAAGACCGTGGTATGGCACGGTTGCAGATAATGTCAAATCTTCAGTGATTACCTCACTACAGTCCAGCGCAGCAAATTACTACAAACTGTCAAATTTTCGCATTCGATTTTGTATCTACTAACATTATACGGTTGCAAATCATTGGGAGAAATTTGACAGTTTGTGTTAACTTGATGTGATATGTAGGCGACTGTACACACGAATTAGTTCCCGGCGTGGTCACAAAATATGGTGGCACTGGCAAGCATCGATATTCAAGTCTATAATTCTCTGGAGGTAGCACGGCGTGTGGTGGCACTGACAGATACGAAAGATAATATTGTATCTAGAAAACCTATCACGAAAGAAATTATTAATGGACTTATGTAAGACTAATAAATTATGGTCGAAAGACCTAAAGCCTGCACATCGGGGTAAAAAAAAAACACTTGACTGACACTGACAGTAACACTAACAGAAGTGTCAATTGTCTCATGAGGAATTGGGGATTGGGGATATTTATTTATATTTTATGTTTATTTTATTGTCAAACATTTTGTTTCAAACATTATCTTCATGCTTCACCCGCGAAGCTTTATAAATATGTTTTGTGCGAATACATGTTTAGATCGTAGTCATCTGGTTGAATCTACTATTTGATTGAATGACTAGCGCCTTTATTGAATGACAACATTAAATTGAATGATTATAGGACAACTCGTCAAGTCTTGACTGAACGTCATTTAGCGAAGTCGTTGAATGGGATATAGCCGACTTTGTAATGTTTGATTAGGGTGATCTTAAGGTGGAAGCGCAAGGGTAGCCCGCGAAATTTAAATTTTCTCAAGTTTATTGCAATTTGCAGCTCAGTGTCAAGTTGTATGTTGATGAAAATATGAGTCGCGCCAGTAACACGTATGGAGTTACAGAATTATAATTATTCAAGTCATTGTAGTGACATAGTACCGTTACACAATTACCACATACCTCTGAGCAAGTTACCACATACCTTCAAACCAAAATATTACCACTCAACACCGAACCAGTTACCTTACCACGTTTATGACGTTCCGCAAAGAAACAGAGAAGCAAGCATCTTGAAAAAGACGGTTTTATAAAGAAATAGGATGGAAGCACGGGCACAGTACGGCGTCATCACAACACCGCACACGCCGGCCATTTCGCTTCGAAAGAAGCGGTTTTGTAAGCAGAGGCAAGCAGGCAGAGCAAGCTTAACACCAGTTCCCTCGGCATCTTCACTTCACACTCCGGGACTACGCAGATGGACACGCGGCGCTGACGACACACGACGGAGCAACAGCAGAGCAGACGGTCTTCACTCGACGGCGGCGCGCGATGGAAAGGACCGCGCTTCGCGCGCCACTCCTATTTATCCCTTCGCGGCGATTGAGTGCCGCGGCGAAACAGCGCCCCGCGCACCGCGCGCGGCTCGCCCTGCGGCGCGTCGCTATTGGTCGAGCGTTGGAGAACTGATCGGTTATGCCTAGATGCTATCAAGTTGATGTATATAAAAGTAGAGCTTTTGTAAATAAAATTATTCGTTATTCGTTGTTCATACCAGTTGAAGTACTGAGTTTTATTATCTACGGTGAATCCCTGCATCTCCTAAATTGGTGACCCCGCGAACAATTAACAATTAACAAGTACAAGAACACGACCTGGAAGACTAAGCCTGAGCTCCTCGATCATCAAACTCCTGCAAGATCCACTAGAGAAATAGAAGAACACCATCATGTCGAAGACTCCCGACGATTTTTGCGATGCTGAGGGCGCCACAACAGTGAAGAGTGACGTGGCAACAATCTCACTTCCTGCACGTCTACCACCATTTTGGCGCCAAAATCCTCGCCTGTGGTTCGCGCAATTTGAAGCCGCCGTTGCTGCCAGCAAGATAGGTGAAGAGCAGAAATTCAACCTCGTCGTCCCGCTACTCGGCAACAGCGACCTAGAACAAATCGGAGACATAATCTTACATCCACCGGCCACCGGCAAGTACAGCACGCTCAAGGACAGACTCATCTCGACGTACCAAGAGTCAGATCACCGGCAGTTACAGAAGCTACTCAGCGGTCTCGAACTCGGCGACAACAAGCCAAGCCAGCTGCTGCGTAAAATGCGAGATCTCAGTGGCAAGCTACTATCCGATGAGGCGCTGAAGGTCATGTGGCTCAACCAGCTGCCCCCACAAGTTCGCGCCGTGCTCTCCGTCAACACCGAGTCGTCGCTCGAAGTGCTCGCCGCGATGGCCGACAAAATGATGGAGCATTTCGAACCCACCACAGTCGCCGCAGTCTCCACAGCAAATCCTCCGTCAACAAGTTCAGCAGTCAATGAGGTGCAGTTAAACGCGATAACAAACCTACAAATCAATATGCTTACGAAACAAATAGAGAAGTTGTCGCTGGAAGTCGCCGAACTTCGAAAACATCAACATTCATCGTATCATCGTTCCCGCCAAAACTCAGCACATCGTAGCCGCTCACGCTCACATTCAAGACAGCGTAATGTTAACTCCCGCAAGCCCGGCGACCCCGACTGGCTGTGCCGTTTCCGTTACCGATTCGGCAACGAGGCACGGAAATGTGAATCGCCGTGTTCCAGAGAAAAGCGGGAAAACTAGAACGTGCATCGATAGCGGCGGGTGTCGATGTAAACCAAATAAGCCACCGCCTATGTAACATCCCATAAACCTGTATTATGCAAATAAATGAATTTGAATTTGAATTTGAAATATGTGTGATCGACATCAACAACCGAGAAAAATTTCTTGTCGACACGGGAGCCGACATATCGGTATTAGCCGCTCGAAACCAGAAATACTCAAGACCGGCGGACAATGCAGGCTACAAACTTTACGCAGCCAACGGAACAGAGATTCGTACCTACGGAGAGCGCACACTCGAGCTCAACCTAGGATTACGAAGAAGTTTCAAATGGACTTTCGTCGTCGCCAATGTGAAGACTTCAATACTGGGTGCCGATTTCCTGGTACAGCACAAACTGTTAGTCGACTTGCACCAAAGAAAACTTATCGACCGTGTGACTGAGCTTAGTGTGAACGCCATCAAAATAAACAACAAAGAAGAATCAATCCACATTATCAACCGCGACCACACTCATCACGACCTGCTGAAGAAATATCCAGATGTACTACGACCAATGACACTAAAAACTCCAGCCAAGCATGACGTCACACACCACATCGAGACGACTGGGCCGCCGATCTACTCACGACCGCGCCCTCTACCGCCCGACAAATATAAAGCGGCAAAACTCGAGTTCGAGCGCATGATTGAGATGGGAATATGCAAGCCGTCAAGCAGTCCGTGGGCGAGTCCACTTCACATTGTAAAAAAGAAAGACGGATCACTTCGAGTATGTGGCGATTACAGAAGACTCAACGCCGTCACCGTTCCCGACCGATACCCCATTCCACGAATTCAAGATTTCACATACCAACTTCATGGCAAGACAATATTCTCGAAACTCGATTTGAAAATGGCATATTTCTGGATACCAATCGCAAAACAAGATGCTCAAAAAACAGCAATAATAACTCCATTCGGCCTCTTCGAATTCAACTGCATGACGTTCGGCTTAAGAAACTCCGGTCAAACTTTTCAACGTTTCATGCATGAGGTTCTGCGAGGACTCGACGACAACGTATTCTGTTTCGTCGACGATCTGCTCGTACACTCGAGAAACAAGGAAGAACACCGCCGCCACTTAGAACAAGTACTCGAACGCCTAAATACCTACGGCGTCAGTCTTAACATCGATAAATGCGAGTTTGACAAGAAAACCATCGAGTTCCTCGGATACGAAGTTTCATCAGAAGGAATCAAACCCACTCAAGAACGAATTCAAACCATAGTCGACTATCCCAAACCACAAACAGTGCAAGAACTAAGAAGATTTTTAGGAATGATAAACTTCTACCGTAGTTGTTTACCACATCAAGCCGAGTACCAACATGAATTGAACAAATACCTACACAACAGCAAGAAGAACGACAAAACTCCGATACAATGGTCTCAAGTAGCAGAACAAGCCTTTGAAAAATGCCGACAAAGCATACTCGAGGCTACAACTCTGACGCACCCCATTCCTAACGCGCCGCTATGTTTATTTACCGACGCATCGAACACTAGCATCGGCGCCGTTCTTCAACAAAAAGTGGACAACGCGTGGAGACCACTGGCATTCTACTCAAAAACTATGAGTGAGACGCAGCGACGCTACAGCGTGTACGATCGCGAATTATTAGCAATGTACACCGCAGTGCAACACCTACGACGACTGATTGAGGGCAGTGACCTAACAATATTCACCGATCACAAACCACTAACTTACGCCCTGACAAGAACGCCAAGTAGCAGCGACACACCACGACGAGAACGCCAGCTTCACTACATTAGTCAGTTCTGTGCGAAGATTAAGTACATTCACGGTGATAAGAACGAAGCAGCTGACGCCTTATCACGCATCGAAGAAATCGACTTGTCGCACTCCACGATCGACTACAACCAACTCGCTCAAGACCAAGAAAACGATGAAGAACTGAAGATCTGCATGTCGAACCCAAATCTCAAGTTCGCGCCTATCACATTACCCGGAGGTCAACGACCCATCATATGTGAAACATCAACCGGCAACGTTCGTCCATACCTACCAGCGGCTTATCGTGTAGTAGCATTCAAAGCGCAACACGAACTAAGTCACCCGGGTGTGCGAACAACAAGAAGAGTAATGTCTACAAAGTTTTTCTGGCCGAATATGAATAAAGAAGTTGGTTTGTGGGCGAAATCATGCATCGGTTGCCAGCGCGGGAAAGTTCAACGACACGTTATCAGCCCACTCGGCGAGTTTCAAAAATCGTCGCGTTTCGAACACATTCACGTTGACATCGTTGGACCACTGCCGCCCTCTAACGACTACAGATACCTAGTAACAATAATCGACCGCTGCACTAAATGGCCGGAAGCAATTCCTGTGCGTGACGTCACCGCCGACACCGTCGCCAAAGCAATCTACGAGGGATGGATATCACGATTTGGTTGTCCTTTACGAATTACAACGGATCAGGGGCGACAGTTTGAATCGTCATTATTCAACTTACTTATGAAGAAATTCGGCATAACAAGAATACGTACAACTGCCTACCACCCTCAAGCAAATGGTCAAGTTGAACGCTGGCATCGCACATTGAAGTCCGCGCTTATGGCGCGAAGCGCCGGTGCGCACTGGAGCGAGGAACTACCGACTGTGTTACTTGGCCTTCGTACCGCCCTACGGGAAGATACTCAACTGAGCCCGGCCCTCATTACCTACGGATCGACACTTAGAATACCGTCAGATTTCTTCGTGCCTTCACAGCCGAAAAATGAAGACGCAGAATTCGTCCGGAAGCTGACAGAAACAATGTCGACGATGTCCCCGAGCAGCAAGTCTCACGCCAATAACAGAAGCACGTTCGTACACAAAGACCTAGCGACGTGTACCCATGTGTTCGTGCGCAATGATACTGTGCGAAGTCCATTGACCCCACCTTACGACGGCCCGTTCAAGGTAATTCATCGTGACAGCAAGCATTTTACCATACAGATGCCACTTCGAACTACAGTCGTCTCAATAGACAGACTCAAGCCAGCGCACTTACTCAACGAAGGGTTTACATCTACTACAACAGGCGCGACACAGCAAGTACCGCGCACAGAAAACACATCACCGAGCGTCGAGCCGCGTTCGTCGACCCCAAGCGCACCGCACGACTCCTACGTCACTCGATCCGGCCGCGCAGTGAAACCCAACGTACGCTTTGCTTAGGGGGGAGTGATGTAGTGACATAGTACCGTTACACAATTACCACATACCTCTGAGCAAGTTACCACATACCTTCAAACCAAAATATTGAATAGTCAAACGAACTTACCTGTAAGTGAAGTTCGACGGTGATTATGCTTGTTGTTGTATTGTCCGAAGATGATTCAGACAACTATTGTAGTCTCGGCTTTAGTCTTCGACGTCACATAAAGTTTAAAGATAAAAAACTTATTTCCGAACGCAACCATAGGTAACGTGTTGCCATCTGCCTCTGTAAACTATCTTCATTAAGTTCATAGCCATTTATTGGTTTTACAACACAGGGTCCATGCTCATATAGCTATATAGCATGGGAAAGTCTGGGTCGGGTGGGACTAATCATCTTCCAGGGGCGTGCCGTCCATAGAGGCAATTAGGCCTAGCCTACCCTACCATTCCTCAGGGGCGTGCCGTCCATAGAGGCAATTAGGCCTAGCCTACCCTACCATTCCTACCAACAACGCAACAAATGCATTTATTATACCTAACTATATTAATAAAAAATAAAAAACTCCTGTTATAATACTTATAGCAACTTGTGGCGGCCGTGTGACGTAACTGATAAATACTACGACGCTCGGTCCCGGCCATCTAGGCAAGGCCCCAGCCGGCCTAATTTCCATTGATAAATTTACGCACACTGATGCGTATTTTCGTGTATATGAACGGCACACATAGTAAATAGGGGCGTAAACTCCTGCGAGTGTAGCTGGCCACTGATTGGCTGCCCCACAAAGTATTATCCGGCTAAAACGGTATGCAGTGATGCAATTATATTTGGTAGTGTTTTTTTATCGACAAAATAACAATTGTCTTTTTCTAAGAAGCCATATTTGTTTCATGTGACTAGCAAAATTTATTTCGCGATCTTGAGTGTTTTGATTTTTAAAATATCTGACGTTTGTAATTCGTTTTGAAACGTACAGAAGTGTAAATATTATTTGTTGTATTTGTTTATTAACTTAGAAATGGTGTTCTGTTGTGAAGTTTGCGCTGTTAGTGTGTTTGTTAAAAGTTAAAAACAGTAAGTATTCACAATCGTTTAATGATGAGATTCAAGTTGTGTCCAGAGAAAGATGTGTAGGTACCCGAATTACGAGAATTAACCCAAAATTCATCGTCATTTCACATTCAATAGCTATTTCATGAAAAAGTCACTTTTTGAGATTATATGAACTTGGAGAGTTGTATTGATGATTTGAATGATTATAATTCTGTAATTCCATACGTG
The DNA here is from genome assembly GCA_947578425.1 of Eugnorisma glareosa. NCBI lineage: Eukaryota > Metazoa > Arthropoda > Insecta > Lepidoptera > Noctuidae > Eugnorisma > Eugnorisma glareosa. Next base: position 29,642,606 of record OX387957.1, read on the forward strand.
TTACTGGCGCGAATCATATTTTTATCAACATTCAACCTGACACTGACCTGCAAATTGCCATAAACGTAAGAAAATTTAAATTTCGCGGGCTACCCTTGCGCATCCACCTTAAGTAGAGCGACGCTGTGACGTTGCGAGTTTTTTTTTTGTGTATCCGTATGCGTGGCCTACCCTACGCGGAGAACCACTGCACGCCACTGTCATCTTCGGACAATACAACAACAAGCATAATCACCGTCGAACTTCACTTACAGGTAAGTTCGTTTGACTATTCAATTATACTTGTTGTTGTATTGTCCTCGATGATTCAGACAACTATTGTAGATGTTTAAAGACCAGTTGTAAAATCAATAAACATTTATTTAAAAATACAATACAAACTATTAATTTTTAAAAGTTTCTTACATGCCACTTTAGTTTACTAAGGTCGCATTTTTACAATATTAAGGTTTAATCATTTTCAGTGTTATTAAAAATTGCTTCAGAGAAGCTTCTATTATTTATTATAGGTCTATTATAAAATTTAGCAAAAGTTGTTGACTCTCCAGTCCAACCAGCTGCTCGTCTAATATCATCTATATTAACCCCCTTGCTGAAGGCTGCTGAAGTTGTTGCATGGCGAGTACTGTGCGTTGAGAATGTGTTAATGTCAATTCCACTCTCTTCCATAGCTTTTTTGACCCAACGGCTGATTGTACTGGAGCTCACAGCTTTATATGGCTTCTTTGTAGATATAAATAAGTTATTACAGTCCCGTAGACCTTCTGTTAATTTTAAATAATTAACTACAGCTGTAGCTGGGCATACTCCTATTCTAGTGTGAAAGAAAGGGACAGTTAAAAAAGGTTGGCACCTGTTTGGCCCAGAAGTTTTAATCAACTTATCAATTCTAATTGTAATACAGTCTTGCTTAATCATTATATTATTAATATTAATTAGAGAGATTGTTTGCGCCCTTTGACCTGTGGCTAACAGTAATAAAGTTACAGCTTTCTTGGTAACGATTTGTAAATCACTTTGTTGAATGTAATTATTTTCAATGTAATCTAATAAAACTGAAACATCCCAAGTATTATTATATTTGGGTTTTGGAGGTCTTAACTTAAAAAAGCCTCTGAAAAGTCTTTTGATCTTATCATCTGTACCTATTTGTGGTCCTATAATTAGAGATAGAGCTGATCTAAAAGAATTCAAACTCCCATAGGAAAAACCTTCATGAAACTTCAAAGTGAAATACTGAATAACTTCAGTGATGGCAGGCTTGGTAATGCTTATATTATTTGAATTACAGTATTTTGACCATGATACAATTGCAGGCGAATATTGATTCAGTGTACTTTTAGTTATTGAATTTATCATAATATCCACCGCTTCCTTACTAATTCCAAAATCTATAAATGTTTTCCTGATAATACTCCTGCCATCAATTCCAGTTTCTTGTGAAGTGGGTGTAACAATCTGGAATTATGCAAAGTGAGGAGATCTTTAGAAGGTTGAAAAATAACAGGTTCCTGTATCAACAATCTATTAAGTAATGGGAACCATGGTTGAGTAACCCAATGGGGAACTACTATAATACCAGTTGCTTTATCTGTAATTATCTTTTCTATAGTTTTAAGAACCATAGAGAATGGTGGGAAAGCATAGAATAAATGATATTGAGACCAATGCAAGGTGAATGCATCCACCGCTATAGCCCCTGGATCAGGGTGCCATGATACATAACTAAAACACTTTGTGTTGGTCCGTGATGCAAATAGATCAATTGAAGGTTCACCAAATAAAGATATAATCTTTTGATAATTTAAATCACTTAGTTCCCATTCTGTACTATCTAGTTCTCTTCTAGATTCAAAATCTGCTATCACATTATCTTTGGTATTTATGTAAGTAGCAAAAATCCATAAATTTCTAGATTCACACCATTGCCAAATATCTTTAGCAATTTTATGTAAGTGAGGATACTGAACTCCTCCCAATCTATTTATGTATGATACTGCAGTCATATTATCAACTCTTAACAAAATGTCAACATCTCTTAAATTACTGGCAAAACACTTTAATCCAAAAAAGGCAGCCATTAATTCCAATGAATTAATGTGAAGTTGAGCTTCTTCCACAGTCCATCGTCCATTAGCAGTCTGAGAACCACAAGATACTCCCCACCCTGTGGAGGAAGCATCTGTAAATATTTCTAACCCAAAAGAATTTTTTCTAATGGGATTGTTTGAACTGGCTATGTTTATAGACCACCATTTGAGATCTTGAATGCATTTGATATTCAATGTAGTGTTTATATCATAATTATCATTGTTATCTCTTAGAACGAGGTATTTATGTCGCTCAAGTTCTTTAGTGTATAGAATCCCATACTTAATGGCTGGACAAACAGATATTAAGGTTCCAATAACCTGAGCTAAAAATCTAACTTTAATGTGACTTTTGTCAATTAATTCTTTTATTAACTTAGAACAGTTATTTCTTTTCTCTTCAGTGATGTTAAGAGTCATGTCAATAGTATTGAAAAGTAAGCCTAGAAATTTACAGTGTTGTCTAGGTATAAAATCACATTTTTCTTTGTTAATTATAAATCCTAATTTTTCTAATAAATTTACAGTTGATTGCATGTTTTCTAAACATTGTATATAGCTATTTCCTATACAAAGAAAATCATCTAAGTATATCACTGAAATAAGGCCTCTCTCTCTTAAGGAAGCTATTATGGGTTTCATGATTTTTGTAAATGTTAATGGGGCTGTACATAAACCAAATGGTAAAACATTGAATTGATAGCATTTTCCTTGAAAAATAAACCTTAAATATTTCTTACTATCCTTGTTAATATTTATCATGTAATAAGCATCTTTAAGATCCAATGTGACAAGAAAATCATTTTTCTGAAGAAGTTTGCATACTGTTCGGTAGTCTTCCAACTTGAAATGCTCAGTTTTAACAAAAGTATTCAATTTCTTTAAATTTAAGATGAAGCGGAAACTTCCATTTGGCTTTTTAACAAGGAAAATTGGAGAGCAGAACTGGTTTTGTTCAGGGTAACAAACTTCAATTGCGTTAAGAGCAATTAATTTATTTATTTCAGATTTTATCTGAATAGACTCCAATTTGGAAAATTTATCATTTATAGGAGTATAACTTTGGTGTGGTTTTGTATGAAAAGGGATTGAATACCCTACAATCCAATTAAGAATAACTGGATCGCTAGTGATTAGTTTCCAATCACATAAATGATATTTTAATCTGCCCACCTGTGAGTTTATTTGCGCCGGGGATGATTTCTCCTGGCCTCCCACGTTCTGTCTGCTGCTGGTGCTCTCGATGACGGCCCCCCTCTCCTCTTCGCTTCTGCCCGAGGAGGGCCCCGCCAGTTTAAAGTTTTATTAGTATTTTTAGGAGTGTTTGTTCTGGGCACCCATGTGCTCTGTCTAGGAGTGAACTTTTTTGCTTCAGCAATCTTTAGTTCTTGACCAGATTTCTTAACTGATTTTGCTGTTCTTATTTTCTCAGCAAGGTCTTCACCAAATAGATGTGTTTCTGTCTCTGATTGCAACAGAAACTCTTTCATGTCTTTGTTTATTACCGATAATAGGAGGGATCTACGTCCCCTTGTATCTAAATGTATTGCATCACATAGCAAAATTGAAGCATCATTCAGCTTTTTAATGATGTCTATCTTCCGTCCCTGAACATCCTTTATGCACATTTGAAGGCATGAGCCCAAACATGCCAGGGCTGTTGAAATTTGTTTCTGTCTTTTTTGTATCAACTGGTCTCGCCTTTTGGATACATCATTTACCGCAGCGCTGACTTCCGGATTTAATAAAGGTGGTAACATTTGTTTTAAATTAGAGAATGGTGGGTTTTCATCCTGGATCTTATCTTTTTCTTCTTTAGTTAATCCTTTCTTGAGTATCGTATTCCACCTTTGAGCTATCTGTTTATGCAATTCCTCTCCTATTTTCTCTGGCTGCGGATCCACACCTAATATTTCAAGCACTTCATTATCTAATAATTCTTCCTGTGGCACCTCTGCTTCAATAAGCTCTGCATTTTCAATAGTTGCATCTGGTTGAACATCTCTCAATTCCAGGCAATCATTCTCAACCGACAACGGGAGGATATTTTCCAGAGACTGTGGAGGGACATTTTCTCTGTCTTCACCCATGTTAGGTGACCTTATAGGTGTTATTTCAACTTCTGGAAAAAACAAACACAATGCATGTTGTAAAAAACAACATTACACCTAAAACCATGTAAGTTCCCGCAGAACTTCCCTTGAAGGTTTTAATAAGACAGTCAACCACGTGTGTTCCTAAAGAACACCCCCCAGGTTGCTAAGTTCCCGACATTGCCATTGTAGACCACGTACGCCCCCGCAGGACGTCCCAAAGGCCAGGCGAGTCGTTCAGAGTATAGCTGTATCCATTTTGGAGCTCATGGTTTCGTTCCAAGTTCCAACAGCGCGCTTGTTTACAAGGTAGCCATTTTAGACTCACTGCACTCGGTTTTAGCGCCCACGCAGGCATGCCTTTAGTTGCGAACACGTGCAAAGCGCAAGGCACAAAAAACACTCAAAACATACAATGTTTTCGATGTAGCAATAATTTGCACATAATAGCAGTCTAGTCAGTAGGCAAAACGAATTAAAAGGAAACGAAAAGAAGCCATCTTCTTTTCTTACCTTCATCACTCGAATCAGAGCTTAAATATTGCATGCGCTTTTCGAGTCTCTTTAATTTCTTCAGTAACTTCGATTTTGTCGACACTGACTTCCTTTTTCCCATTTTAACGGTCTATAAGGCAATTATAATCTAAAAAGAACAAAATTAATCGGAAAAAGTGACGCCGTTACTAGACATAAAATCCGAAATGAAGATAGTTTACAGAGGCAGATGGCAACACGTTACCTATGGTTGCGTTCGGAAATAAGTTTTTTATCTTTAAACTTTATGTGACGTCGAAGACTAAAGCCGAGACTACAATAGTTGTCTGAATCATCGAGGACAATACAACAACAAGTATAATTACCACTCAACACCGAACCAGTTACCTTACCACGTTTATGACGTTCCGCAAAGAAACAGAGAAGCAAGCATCTTGAAAAAGACGGTTTTATAAAGAAATAGGATGGAAGCACGGGCACAGTACGGCGTCATCACAACACCGCACACGCCGGCCATTTCGCTTCGAAAGAAGCGGTTTTGTAAGCAGAGGCAAGCAGGCAGAGCAAGCTTAACACCAGTTCCCTCGGCATCTTCACTTCACACTCCGGGACTACGCAGATGGACACGCGGCGCTGACGACACACGACGGAGCAGCAGCAGAGCAGACGGTCTTCACTCGACGGCGGCGCGCGATGGAAAGGACCGCGCGTTCGGGAACTCGCTGCTTCCCAGTAGTGGGATGCGGCTGGCGGGGTGTGGGCTGTGCCCTTTGTCCCGCGGTATCCTTTGTGCCCGTAAACATACGGGCACCGTCGCTGTGGTGGCCGTGTAGGCCTCGGCCAATGGCGAGCGCGCTTGCGCCGCTCGCCTGTGAGTTAGTGTCAAATTGTGACGGTAGAGGCGCCACGGTGTTAACCGTATCTTCACGCCGCCTCGGCGGTCTGTCACCGCTAGGTGGAACTCTCGGTGCCCCGGGTGAAGCCCAGCGGATGATGACCAGCCAGAGGCGGCTGGGGCTGCCCCTACCGGGCGAAGGGCCCCCGCCCACAACGTTATCGAAGCTAGCCGATGCGCTCCGGGCTAAGGGGCCATGTATGTATGTGTGAGCGGTATTGTGTTGTGTAACACCGCTCATGTTAGCGAGTAGGTAGCGAGCCCGCGCCGCTATCCATCGCGTGAGTCAAATGTGTGTGGAGTCATGTATGTGTGAGGTGGGTGGTGAACGCCGCGCCTATATTAACTTAGAACGCGGCGTTTCACCTATGTGTGAGTACTGTAGTGTTGTGGAGTCTGTTTGTACGAGTGTGTCGCGTGTAGGTGAAGCGACATACTCGGGAGTCAAGTCCGGTGGGTGACGTCACACGTCTGTCACGAGGTCACGTGGTAGGCGCCTGGGGTAGCGCGGGGGGCGCCCCGCGTCAGGCGGGCGCGTGTGCCATGGCGCTATCTGCGCGATGTGGGGCCAGGCAGAGGCGTCGGCGCGCGCGAACATGTTGGACGCGAGGCGCCGGCAGAAGTCTTCCAGGCTCTCGATGTTGAGGTCCCGCTGCACGACTGCGTTCCTCACGTAGCGAGGTGCGGCGACGATCTTCCGTAGAGCTAGATTCTGTTGGGCTTGAAGTTTTTTCCTGTTCTTCTCGCTCGTGAGGGCGAGCCAAGCTGGGGCTGCGTAAGTGAGCAGTGGACGGATGTACGTTTTGTACACCCCCAGCTTGGTGCGCAGCGGGAGTCGGGACGAGAGCACTGGTTGCAGCAGGAAGCGGGCGGTCCTGCATTTAGCGACAGCAGTGCAGACGTGTGACGTCATGGAGAGCCGACTGTCGATTGTGACCCCCAGGTACTTGGCCTGTCTGAGCCACTCGACGTCGACTCCCTGTAGTTTCAAGGGTGGTGGTTTCTTGTAGCCGCCGACAGCCAGCGCCTGTGTTTTACCCACGTTCACCGATAACCTCCACTTGGCGAGCCATTCTGGCAGAAGATCTAGCACGCGCTGCAGCTTGACTGCCGCGTGCTGCACGTTGAGAGAGGTGGCGATATAGGCGGCGTCGTCCGCGTACAGCGCGAGCGTGGTGTCCGGTGTGGTGGGGATGTCATCGGTGTAACATGAGTAACACCATGGAGAGACGCAGCTGCCCTGCGGCACTCCGGCTGCAATGGGACGGGCGCACGACAGCGCTCCGTCAACCACCACCCTGAATGTCCTGTCCTGGAGGAAGGAGGAGACCACCCGTATCAAGCGACGAGGCGTGGATGTTGCTGTCAACTTGTACAGCAGACCGGCATGCCAGACACTGTCGAATGCTTTTTCCATATCCAGGAATGCTGCAACTGCTCGCTCCTTCTTGTTCACCGCCGCCGTGAGCAGGTGCAGCACCCTCGACAGCTGGAGCGTCGTAGAATGTTCCGAGCGGAACCCGAACTGTTCTGGACGCGGTGTGACGTGTTGCTGGAGGTGTCGCAGCAGGAGCTGTTCAAACACCTTGGAGATGCTGGACAGTAGTGTGATGGGCCGGTAGCTTTCCGGCTTCAGGACGTCTTTTTGAGGCTTGGGCAGCATGATGACGCGCCCCTCCTTCCACACAGCCGGGAAAACCCCGGTGCGTAATATCCCTGTGAACAAGCGCGCTAGCGCCGCTACCATTCTGTATGGCAGGTGGCGCAGCGCGGTGTTGGTGATTTTGTCCGCCCCCGGAGCCTTCTTTGGCTTTGTTCTGAGGATGGCGCGTCTGACTGCACATGGCGAGAAGAAGATTGGGTCTTCATCGTTGGCTACCGGCGAGGCGAAGTACTCTCCAAGGTGCCTCTCGACTGCTGCGATGTGCTCGGGGTCGTCGGTCGGGTTCGGCTGGAACTGACGCTCCAGGTGTTCCGCGAAGATCTCCGCTCGGTCTGCTGCGAGGTATCTGGTCGCCCCGTCGCTGTGGCGTAGAGGGCGCACCGGGGCTGGGGTATTCGAGAGCGTCCTGCAGAGCTTGTGCAGCGACGCCCAGTCTCCCTCTGCGGCGTCGATGCGTTCCTCCCAGCCCTCGGCGTTTAACTCCTGGAGCTTGGACCGCGAAAGGACCGCGCTTCGCGCGCCACTCCTATTTATCCCTTCGCGGCGATTGAGTGCCGCGGCGAAACAGCGCCCCGCGCCCCGCGCGCGGCTCGCCCTGCGGCGCGTCGCTATTGGTCGAGCGTTGGAGAACTGATCGGTTATGCCTAGATGCTATCAAGTTGATGTATATAAAAGTAGAGCTTTTGTAAATAAAATTATTCGTTATTCGTTGTTCATACCAGTTGAAGTACTGAGTTTTATTATCTACGGTGAATCCCTGCATCTCCTAAATCATCAATACAGCTCTCCAAGTTCATATAATCACATTCAATAGCTATTTCATGAAAAAGTCACTTTTTGAGATTATATGAACTTGGAGGGTTGTATTGATGAGACCTGCAAATTGCAATAAACGTAAGAAAATTTAAATTTCGCGGGCTACCCTTGCGCATCCACCTTAAATTGGCAACTTAAAAGGTAACCTTAATTTAGATAACAAAAATGAGGACATGACATAACACACACATGACAATTTGAGGTCGTCCATAGTGGGTTCCCATGTAGGGTGACCATAAAGATTAGGTATGCCTACCAAGTAGGATGCTCCTGAGAATTTTGAGAGAATTAAAAAATTACTGATTTATAAACTGCTAAGTTTAAAATAATAAAAGATTGTAGCATGATTTCCAAAGCTTTGCTTTAAACTCATATTTTTTCTTATTATAAAAAAGTAAAAACAAAAAAAATATCATATTATTTCAAAAGTAATTTATTAAAATATGCGAGTCTCTGGGACTCCAAAAAGTTGTTAACTTATGTCTTTGTCACCGAAATGAGGGTTTAAATAAAAATAAAAACTAAATACGTAAAATCACAGGATCAATTTCATTTATTAAAGTACTAGTGAATTTGTATCGCCTGACTGATTTTACGTCCGCTCTATTCAAAGGGCTATGTTACAATCCGCTAACTACACACATCAAAAGTGTCTAGGGATCAAGCATTTTTATGTGGATTTCTTGAGATTGAGATGTGGCTTTGTAATAAATTTATGATTTTATAAATTTATATGGATCCTTTTTGGTGCATTTCATAATTTGAATCAGGAACTGTGAATCAAATTCGAGTAAAAGATGAAAATCAGCTGTCAATATTTTCCCTATAAAAACATACAACGCATTGAAGACATTATTAGTGCTACTGTTTCCCTACTACTGATTAAAACCAACGTTATTATGGAGCGGCGACGTCATTTAAGCAGGGAAGAAATGCTCAGAGCCGTGGGAATGATAGAAGCTGGTTCCCGGCAACGTACTGTGGCTTTAGCTCTGAATACAAGTCAGAGTGTTATCAGTCGACTTTGGACACGTTACCGAAGCACTGGTACCGTGGCTGAGCGCCATGCAGGACGGTATCGCTGCACCACACGGAGACAAGACCGATACATTCAAATCTTAACTCGAAGAGCTCCAACAATAACCGCCATGATGTTAGCCGTGAGGCTTCATCACTCTTCAGGGAACTTAATTAGCGACCAAACAGTCAGAAACCGCTTGCATGAAGTGAACCTTCATTCCCGAAGACCGCTACGGGTACCACCTATAGCAATGCACAATCGTAGGATACGATATCAATGGGCTCTTGAACACAGAAATTGGGCAGAAGAACAATGGCGTTTCGTGTGCTTTTCTGATGAGTCTCGTTTTGGTATGAGACCGGATACAAGACGTATACGACACTGGAGAACCCCTGGACGCCAACAGCGATTAAAATCCTGCCAGGAAGTCCATCCTTATAGTGGTGGAACCATCATGGTATGGGCGGGTATTTGGATCGGCGGAAGAACTGAGTTGATTTGGATCAGAGGCAACCTCAACGCTCAAATTTATGCTGAGACGATTGTATCAGACGTCATCGTTCCTCTACAAGTGCAAATCGGTCCCTTATTTCAGTTAATGCATGATAATGCACGACCACACACCGCAAGAGTTGTAAGACAGACTCTCGCCGCAGCTAACATCAATGTCCTGCCCTGGCCTGCTCAGTCGCCAGACTTGAATCCGATTGAGCATGCATGGGATATGCTACAGAGAAGAGCTCTGCCGAATATGGAGGGTATCCAGTCGCAAGAAGACCTTTTTTTGTTGTTGCAACGAACATGGGCGGCCATTCCACAGCGTGATTTGGATGAACTCATTTTGAGTATGCCAAACCGATGTTCTTGTGTTGTTAGTGTTCGCGGTAGAAACACGGATTATTAATTGTTTAAGTTACCCAATAAAATTTTAAAGAAAACTGTTATTTCAGTCTTTTTTTCGAACTTTTGTGTTAGTGGTTCAAATGTCAAAAATCCCTTTATTAGGAAAATGGCAAATTTCTTTATTAATGCAAAGGTGACTTGGTTTATCGTTACTGTGACAAACGAAAACACTTTATTTGATGAATCCTTAAAGAAAATTTTAATTAATATCAATCAGGAGAAAAGTTATTGCAAAAATATATGTTGATCCCTAGACACTTTTGATGTGTGTAGTTGGACGAGTCATTCAATTGAATGTTGTCATTCAATGAACGCGCTAGTCATTTATTAAATACTGATAAATACAGATCTTTAGAGCGTGTACTATTTAATTTGCTTTAAATATTATTTTACAAACAATATTATCCATGATTTTTCACAAGTGACACTTCTTATTCTTCTAAACTTAATGAGGTCGCATATTGCAGCAACCTTAACATCATTCAATCAAATAGCAGATTCAACCAGATGACTGCGACATATATTTGAAGTATTCTATTCTTTCATTTAAATGTTCTGTAGCTTGAGTTGTGTTGATGGAGGTTGTGGGTCGTGTATTAATTTTATTGTAATAACAATAAAATGAATGATACTAATAAATCTAGAAAGCGACGTGCTCTTATCGATTTGCAAAAAAGTAAGTAACCAACATAAATACTTGTTAAAATTGCTTGTTTTGATGTGTAGTTTAATAATTAAAGTATTTTAAGGATCATTTCAAACTTAACAAGTTACCGTCTGTCTGTTAAAATAAAGAACTACTTATTCTATTCACGTAAGGAACTCCGTAAGACGACTCACTAACCGAAATTTTGTATAGAACTAATGTTTTAGGTGAATATGTAAATAATGGTGTGATAGTTAATTCTCATTAATGAATGTTAGCAAACGACTTCAGGATGTCCAGGATGATTTAAGAGCAATACTACCTCCTAATGCTATTTTAGTAGGCCAGTCATTGAATACAGATTTGCATGCTTTGAAAAGGATGCATCCATATATAATAGATACCAGTCTATTGTACAATTTTACTGGAAAACGAACTCGGAAGCCAAAACTCAAAACATTAGCTAAAGAATTTTTGAATGAAGATATTCAAATGGGTACGAAAAGTCACTGCTCCACGGAAGACTCCTTAGCAGCACTAAAGCTGGTACAATTGAAGCTAAGCAACAGCATAGTTTTTGGAGATGCTGTGCACACAAATAGAGGAACGTTTAAAGATAATTTTATAAAAATGGTAAAAACACCACAGTATGCACTGTCGGCATTCAATCATATGCTGGAACCTAAGAAATCATCTGTTATTATAGGCTGTGATGATATAACTGGCGACTATCACACATACTTAACCCAAGCAAAGGTGAGTAGGTCTGCACAGCTAAAAAAGGGGAATCCCGAGCAGATAAAATTAGCAACAGTGGACAGTGTAGAAGAAGTAATTACATCATTCACAGGCTCTGTCACTGATTATAACTTCACTATGGCCCATTTGATATCATATCATGGATGAACATCTTATTACCTATAAGAGTGGCCACCACGCGACGCAAATAGATTTTTTCCTGGTCAAACGGAACAGTCTAAAAAGCGTCAAAAACTGTAAAGTGCTGCCAGGCGCAGACTTAGTCTCCCAACACAGATTGGTCATATTGGAGGTAAAAATCAGAGTCTCGGCCAGTAGAAACAAAGAACGGCCCCCACCCAAAATAAGATGGCGTATGGTAGAAAAAGAAGAATGTGCAAGTATGTTTAGGAGTCGAGTTGCAGATAAGATGATTGAAATGAAGTATATGGAAGGAAAATTGGTAAATGAATCATGGGAAGAGATGGCGAATTGCATTCGAAGAGTAGCAAAAGATGTGTTTGGGGAATTGAAAGGAAAGGGCATGATAGATAGGGATACATGGTGGTGGAATGAAGAGGTGCAAAAGAGTTTAAAAGAAAAGAAGGTTGCGTTTAAAGAATGGCAGGGGGTAGCAAACGGGAATAACAGTTTAAAAGATGAAAAGAAAAAGATTTATAAAGAATGGAAGAGAAAAGCGAAAAAGGCGGTAGCAGTTTCCAGGGCTAAGGCGCAGGATAAGTTGTATGACTTACTGAACAGTCCTAGAGGTCAGAAGGAGCTCTATCGAATAACAAAAGCAAGAGAGAAGAGAACGAGAGATATAATTCATATTAAATGTATAAAAGATGGCGCTGGTAAGGTTTTGTCGAAAGATGATGAAATAAAAGAGAGATGGAAGTTTTATTTTGAAAAGTTAATGAATGAAGAGAATGAATGGAACGGTGTGCTCAAAGAGGTACAAGTAAATATGGGTTTGGTGACGGAAATTAGTATGGATGAAGTAAGGAAGGCAGTTCAAAGTATGAAAAATGGAAAGGCCATGGGGCCCGACGAAATACCAGTAGAAGTATGGAAGTGTTTAAATAAAAGAGGACGGATGTATGTGGCTGACTTTATTCTTCAATAAGTTGTTGTATGAAGGAGGAATTCCACAAGAATGGTGCAATAGTTCGCTAGTGCCCATTTTCAAGAATAAAGGTGATGTGCAGGACTGCAACGACTATCGGGGATAAAGCTCATGTCACATAGTATGAAAGTATGGGAGAAAGTGATAGAGAACAGAATAAGAGAGGAGAGTGAGTTATCTCACTCTCCTCTCAAAACCAGTTTGATTTATGCCAGGTCGAGGAACAATGGACGCCACTTTTCCACTCCGCCAAATGTGTGAGAAGTACAGACGTGCACACAAGAACTTGCACATGTTGTTCATTGATCTGGAGAAAGCGTATGATAGGGTACCTCGGGATGTGTTGTGGTGGGCCTTGAAAGAGAAAGGTATACCTGGGAAGTATGTAGAGTTAATACGTGCTATGTACAGTCAATCTTGTACCTACGTCCGGTCTGCTGCTGGCAACACCGACGAGTTCATTGTGGCTGTAGGCTTGCATCAAGGGTCGGCTTTAAGTCCTTACCTCTTCTTATTGATCATGGACGCTCTGACGTCGGACATACAGGAAGAGGCACCCTGGTGCATCCTGCTTGCCGACGACATTGTTCTTGTCGGTGAAGATGGACCTGAGATCCAGAGCAGATTGGAGAAATGGCAACATAAACTGGAGAATGTTGGCTTAAAAATCAGCAGAAGCAAGACTGAGTACATGTTCTGCGATTTCGGTGGTCTCTCCAGTTCTGCAGCCATAGCGCTAGATGGTGCGCTTCTTCCAGTCTGCTCCGACTTTCGGTATCTCGGTTCACTCATGCAATGCGATGGCGAAATAGATCGGAGTGTTAAGCACAGAATTAACGCTGGATGGATGAAATGGCGGCAGGTCACGGGAACAATATGCGACTCCCGCATTCCCCTTAAAGTCAAGGGAAAGATTTATAAAACCATGATTAGACCTGCTGTCTTGCATGGATCAGAATGTTGGGCCACAAAAGGGATGAATGAAAGGTATTTGCATGTAGCTGAGATGAGAATGCTAAGGGGGATGTGTGGTGTAACGCGAATGGATAAAATAAGGAATGAGTACATAAGAGGGAGTCTGAAAGTGGCGCCGGTGACTGAAAAATTGTGTGGTAATCGTTTCGTGGTATGGACATGTGATGCGGAGGAATGAGGAGAATGTATTGAGAAAAATGTTGAGTATGAATGTAGATGGCTATAAGAGTAGAGGAAGACCAAAGAAACGATGGATGGACTGTGTGAAGGATGATAGGCTAGCAAGGAAGTGACTACTGAGATGACGAGTAATAGAGAAGTATGGAAGAAGAAGACATGCTGCGCCGACCCCAAATAAGTTGGGATAAGGCCAGGCGAATGATGATATGGCCCATTTGAAACTTGATTTTGGTGATGATAAAGAAGGAGAACAAATGAATAAAATCAACATGTGGATAAAATCAACAGTATTATAGTACAAGCAACTTGTACCGAATCCATGATGAGATCATGAGACTGAGCAATGACCACCGATTTTTTATCGCAGTGCGAGCACTGTACTTTTCTGCGATATTTCACAGCGCGATTCTAAAATCGTGTCGCTAGAAGTAAAATCGTAGTGCGCGCCTGGCCGATTATAGATAGAGATTAAGAGATTTAAGTTTATTGTTTAAAAGTTAAAAATATAAAAAAGAACACTGGATAAAACTAGTATTTTATTTAAAAACCAAATGAACAATTTGAACCCTTTGATTAGTGGCATTAGGGGCAATGATCATTATATGATGCTCTGTGGCAATGATATTATATAATTGACAATAAATCATTGACATCTGATTTCAGCAATTGATTTCTATGTGAGCAGCAAGCTTATGGCAGTTTTTTCTATTTAGGTAGTAAACGGCAAGTATTCTAAATCTATATGTAAAAGAAAGTCGAGTTAGTTACACTATATATAACTCAAGAACGGCTGAACCGATTTGGCTGAAAATTGGTGGGGAGGTAGCTTAGAACCAGGAGACAGACATAGGACTTTTTATTTTATTTTTTTATTCAAATCTAAGTCCTCGCGGACAAAGTCGCGGGCACAGCTAGTAAATAGATAAAACTAAACACCTTGTGATATTAAAATGTCACAGGGGATTGTTTTTTTTTATACGGCAGTTTTTTTTTAATCATCGACATAATGACTTAAAATCAGCTGTTGCATACAGTTTTTGCAATTGTAAGTATTGCAGTTTTGTAGGAAACAGCTGTTGCTTTTTTAATAACCGAGGAAAAAATTGTATTTGGAAAAGTGTAGACTGTCATTGATGTAGGTACAATCACGAGCACGAATAAGTATTCACTTTCCTAAATTTAAAAGCAATTTTTGCGAGAAATAACGATTGTAACTTGAGATAGGATCGTTTTCATAAAAATATGTGTTCCAGAATACTATGTTCGTAACAACATGAACAGGAGGAGTGTTTACTTATTGCTGCTTGTGACTGTACCTACTGAATAGTGGTAACCGTTTTAGCATCAGTGTCGCTTCCACCCTGTAAACTAAACATAAGTGCACTTCAGTCGTCTCATTTTCTGCTAAATTAACCAAAGCAAAATTTAATGTTGAAAATCTTCTATAAGGTGGGTTTACGAGGTATAACTACATAGGTACATTTACGGATTTACATATCATTTTATTTTATTTGAGAGGCTATGCTAAAGGTGGCGGCGCCCGCCAACTTTGGGTGCTTTTTCTACATGGGACCCCATACCTTTCATCAGATGCATTTGTCATCAAGTTTCAAGTTATGATTTATGACATGACTATGACTTTAGCCAAAATTGTGACTAAAGTCTCAATCATGATTTAATTACCTACCTATTCATAATTGATCAATCGTATGAAAATATTACATTTGGTTCTGGAGCCGAGAACTGCAGTAACAGATGTCCACGTGTATCAAACGATGTTCTTCTATTCTATACACTTTCGAAGAAATAAAATAGTAGAACGAAAAGTATTTTTTTCCGCGCTTTCCACCCATTCAATTCAATTATTCATTCAAGTAACAAACATAACTTAAAGTGTTAGTAAAAATTTGACTTAAATTTAAGTTAGTAAACTAAATTTTAGACTTACAAATAAAAAAATTAACCTAATAACGGGGCACATCGTTACTATGTTGTAGGTCCAGCAGAAATCAATCCAGTCGGCCTGAGATCATTTTTAGGATGCTGTTGGTGCTGCCCCGCACCCTGCGTACCAGGGATGCGCATCTCTTACGCATAGCTGTAAGATTGTGCCCTAGATATTCAAATTGGTTTACCTACTCTCTGTAGAGGAACATCGTTCAATTTAATGGTAGGCATCTCAATAGGTACACTACTGCTGCTGACCTCAAAGACCATAATTTCACTCTTTTTCACTTTGTACACAAGTCCATTTCGCTCCATAACCACGTGTATAAGCTGTTTTCAAGAGTTGTCACAAATCGTCTAGCGCGAAGACTCGACGAATTCCAGCCACAGGAGCAGGCCGGGTTTCGAGGAGGATACAGCACCATAGACCACATCCACACAGTGCGGCAGATCATACAGAAGTCCGAAGAGTATAATCGGCCGCTGTGTCTTGCATTTGTGGACTATGAAAAGGCTTTTGACTCTGTCGAGACCTGGTCAGTTCTGGAGTCTCTGCAGCGATGCCAAGTCGACTGGCGATACATCCAAGTGTTGAGAAATCTTTATGAAAACGCCACAATGACCGGCCAAACTCAAAACCAGCAAACGGAGGATATCCCTTTGCGTCGGGGGGTGGGGCAAGGGGACGTAATTTCCCCGAAATTGTTCACCAACGTACTGAGGATGTGTTTAATACGCTAAAATGGGAAGGACGGGGCATTAACATCAACGACGAGTACATCTCACACTTGAGATTTGCAGATGACATCGTCATACTGGCTGAGTCGCGCTGCACGACTTGCAGCAGATACTGGATGGCCTAGTTGATTCTTCAGTACACATTGGTCTCACAGTGAACTTGGACAAAATCCAGGTTATGTTCAACGAACACGTCACCCCAGGACCTATTGTTGTCAATGGAGGTCCTCTCAAGGTTGTTCGAGAATATGTTTACCACGGGCAAACTCTGCAATTTGGTAAGAACAACTTTGAGAGGGAGGTCAACAGAAGAATTCAGCTGTGCTGGGAAGCTTCGCCGGGTCTTCTCAACGCGTATTCAACAAAGCCTCAAGACTCAATCAGTCAAAGACTCAAGGTCTTCAATCAGTGCGTCCTGCCTGTTATGACTTACGGAGCCGAAACGTGGACACTCACGGTGCGGCTGGTCCATAAATTGAAGGTCGCTCAGCGAGCTATGGAACGGGCTATGCTTGGAGTCTCTCTGTGGGATCGCGTTCGGAATGAGGTAATCCGACAGAGAACCAGAGTTGTCGACATAGCTCACAGAATAAGTAAGCTGAAGTGGCAATGGGCCGGTCTTAGTAGCCGTAAACCGATGACCGTTGGGGTGGGGTAGACGTGTTCTTGAGTGGAGACCGGGAATCGGTAAACGTAAGGTGGGACGCCCTTAGGCTCGGTGGAGCGACGATCTTCGCAGGGTGGCTGGTAGCAACTGGAAGAGAACTGCTGAGAATCGAGTTGAGTGGCGTGCAATTGGGGAAGCCTATGTCCAGCAGTAGACTGCAGTAGGCTGATGATGATGATGATGACACAAATCCATGTTGTAATGCATACCTTTTGCAAATCCCCAATTCCCCAACAGCTTGCTGAGGCCACAGGGTCACACTCAGCACCACCACGTCGTCCGCATAGCTTATATTATGTAAGCACACGTCATCTATAAAGCAGGCTACCCTGGTGCTGCTGAGCTTCTCGATCATCCCGTTCACAAACAGGTTGAAGAGCGTGGGCGATGTCAACCCCCCTTGTCTCACCCCGCACTCTAACCCATACGCGTCAGATCTGACCCCTGCCTACTATTGACCTGGTTTCCATACCAGAACTTGACGATATTATTAAGTTCTCATGGTAGTTTAGCATCATCTAGCTTTTTCCATAGTATTTCATATGAAACCAGGTCAAAAGCTTTCGAGAGGTCGAGAAAACCAGTGTATACGTGCGTTTTCTAATCCGTATAATATTTGCTCTTTGCTTTCGCTGCTTGAAGAAGCAAAGGTATGAACCCGCTAAACAGAGAAATATGAAAAATACGAAAATTCAAATATTTTTCTATATAATAGTTTTAAATAATCATGTTAACGAAATTATATTTATAATAATTGTAAATGGTTTTTGAATATTTAAATTGTTCTTCAATCTATACATATATTCAAAAACCATTTACGCCGTAAAAGCAATATGCGCCACTTAGCTGATATTAAAAATACCATCACCTCCAACCATAGGAATTGAACCAGATTGCACTTAGTTTAAACACTGGTAATTTATAATTCCACACCTGTTGAATTATATGAGTAACCTAATCGTAGTGCGATATGACCCAGTTTTCGGGGAAGGGTATTGAAAAATTGGTTGATTTATTGTGTACAAAACTACCAACACACCTTGTACCCATTGTAGCTGACTTAATCTATAAGCCGACTGAAGCTTGAAATAAAAACTCAAATGAATCATAAAAGACTTTATTAGGAAAAAAAGTATCATAATCACAAACTAAGTTTAGACATGAACGCTTTACAAAACCGTATATGACTATTTTTCTGTACAATGTATAAATTTAAAGTCAATCACAGCAACCTCCTCAGCTTTGTTGAACGTAATGAAATATTTTGTTCACTATAAGTATAATAACTAAAAACTCAAGAAATTTGCTATACAATGATCTATTGATAATGAGATCATTTTTATATTAACAAAGGAATGACGTGGATAAGTACAGTACCTAAGGAGACTGGGCAAATCTATGAACCAACAGAGGTACAGCGTATTAGGTATTATACATAGATGTTCTATCCAAAGAAGGTGATGTGTCTGATGTAAGTTTGTGTTCAAGATCGGAAGCTCTCAGTATTGGCCGAGCTGCCTTTACACATACAGACATACAAGTGTGCGTGCAGTCACACAATTCTCAATGAGGCTACCGATTTTAATCACGACGATGAATCTAAGTTAATGTTGACGGATGGAGAGAAAAACTTGGTGGCGACCCCAAGGACACGGGCAGGAAGATCATGCTTACAAAAATAATCCCGCAAATTATTGGTTAACTTTACCTTTGTTGACGAACCTTCAGAGATTTTACAAGTCACCTATCGATTCGCGATACCTCTGCAGGCATATCACGCAGTCTCCACAAAATGAATGGCTGCACTCTCAATAGTCGATTAAAATATATTTACATAGTCATTTTTAAACATAAATGTTACCATAATGCTTATTCTAAATATTTCGATGAGATCTTAACTTTGCGTTTTCTATTATAATTTATACGAAAATATAATCTTAGACCTAACCGAGTTCTCAGTTGCTCAGATTCATTTTAATACATAATTAGGTTTCAGGTATCATTAACATATTCCGAAGACTTGGCCCTAAAATAGGCATTCTGCCTGTTTCACCATCACATAACACTTTTTTAAATACTTATGTTAACTTTAGAAATTATACTATATTTATATAGGATAAAATGTTTTTGTATATACTTCTTATTCCCTAAGATTTACAAACATTTATTTACTATCCGGAACATTAATAGTAATGTCACAATAATGATTAGTTGAGACATACATACTCGCTAAAAAAAAATATTCTAAATATAAAGTATGAATTCATTAATCTATATATCAGAACAATAGGTAATAGTCTACACTTCTACAGGGTGTTTCTAAGATGGGATATAAGGGGCTTCGTATCCAAGACGAAGCACGCTTAGTAGGTATCTTAACCAAAGTCATGACTGTTCATGGTTCAGCTCAGTGTTTCCTATGGTTCACACTTACGCTGTGGTTCCGGATTCCGCCCTGAAGTCCCATCTCAAGCATTCACTCTACATCTTTGTCCTTTTTAACTAATTGGCGAAAGTTCATTTGGTCATATAGGTACTTAAATGGCAATTAACTAAAAAAAGTATACATACCTATTTTATATTATAAAAAAGGTGAGGAGCTTTTTCAAGCAAAAAGTTTTGTTGACTTAAATCTGAACACAGATTAAAAACAGGCCGCCAAATGCATGGCATGAATTTATTTACTTGAGTTTGGTGAAATTGGCCCTTATGTTTCTATTACTTAGTTATACGATTAAAGATATCTAACGCAATTACTAAATTGTTTAATTATCTATGAACAAATCGTAATTGATACTGACAACAGGAAAAAAATGTATGCTTTCCAAATGTTCCATAGAAACAAAAAACAGCTTTTAGTGAATAATTACGCACATTTGTGGAATGGAAGTGAACCCAAAAAGAAAAAAATTATAGGCAATTTTAGTGAAGATTTCATAGCGCGAATATTTTTGGTATAGACGCATGATAAGGTAAACACTCAAGTAGTCGTACTTATCGAAGGATGACACAAAAGATCGCCGTGCCCACAAAATTGTAACAGCTATATCCTGCCATTGAGGCAAACAAAATACAGTACCAGCCAATTAAAAGAATTTGTAAACAGAAAATCTTTATGTAGGTATAACACTGTACCTAAATGGCCACGCAACGGCCAGGACGTCGCATCTACAGCGTAGGCCTACGCTCCATGGCTCAGTTTTTGTTGTCATTGTTTACTATTTTTTTATTTAGCAATAAACATGCTTACGTACACCGCATACAGCACGTTGCGGCCGGTCAGTAGCGCGGGCGCCGCTTACGGAGAGGGCTTGCGAGCCGCGCGGGTGCTCTGCCTACCTACCACTGTTGCAGGGTACGATACTAATGAACAGAACGTCGTCATGGCTAACAGCTTATAGGTCACAGACGCGCGCGCGCGAATTTCATACGGCTATTGTGATATTTTGCAAAAAGTGAATGAGTAAAAAACATTTTTCATTGAAAAGTTGTTTGTTATCATGAGTCCAATCATGTGTTTAAGTATCGGTCACTAATAATTAGTCACCCTATATATAGTATTTCCCTGGATTATGGCTTTGGAATGCGCATACAATACAAAAACAAACAAACAGAAAACAATTGTAAATACTATTGGAATAGATGCAAAATCTTTTGAATGGACAGTAAAGAATATCCATTAAAAACAATAAAATTCCAATAATTTCAACGAACTACAAAATAATTCAAATGCAAATAAAGAATGGATTACCAGGAGCTTGGTTTTCCTCAAAAAATCACTATGTTCGAAAACTAACAACTAGTCACAATAATTGATTTGTTATAAAATCGTGTATACATCCGAGTGAAATTGGACAAAAGGTGGAACGGTGGAAAGTTTATAGTGGTTGGATTTTCATGGGACTTTTTTATTGAGTTCAAAGAGGTGTGGAGAAGTTTATGTGAAGAGTATTTTTATTATAAAAAACATTTGGTTAAAATGGCCATCTTTAACTTTGACACAATTTCCTGATATTTGCGAATAAATTTTTAGCCACTTCACTGATAAATGTGATTTAAATGTGGTGAAAAAGTATCAGTTAACAATGTCAAAAGAAATCTTTGTCTTAAAATTCGGTATTTTAGAAATAATTGAATAAAATGGGATCGTTAACAATGAACAAATAAACAGACCAAATTGGCGTTTATTGGATGCAAATATCATATGTGCATCCAATAAACGCCAATTAGGTCACACTGACGCCACAATATAAATTCGTTGAATTTCAAATACCTCAAAAAATTCAATAGGAAAATAATAAAAAATATTCTTCACATTAACTTCTACACACCAGCTATAGCAACTCAATAAAAAAGGGCCATAAAAATCCGACCACTATGAACTTCGTTGCACCTTTTAAGTAATTTTTGGTCAATTGCTCTCAGCTAATGGTAATAGTAGTCTAGATCAGATGTGCCTTTTTTTCGAATTCCAGTTCGCCTCCTCAGAAAATTACGACAAGGTGTCATTCGATTTGTAATTGCAACTAGAAAGTATTTTTTTAAGTTGAAGTGCCACATAATAAAAAAATCTAACTTAAAAACAATTAAAAAAAAGAGTTTTGTTTTTTAAAAATCTCGGAAACTCTTGCCGAAACCGGAAAGCGAAAAAAAATTTCATAATCATTATTTATATTGTTCAACTTGTTTTTTTAAATATATCAATTCATTTTTGTTTACCAGTTTGAGTAATTTTTATACTTAGGTACTTACAGAAGTACTGAATTGTTTCAACTATATCGTTTAACATAAATTATTATTTTATTTCCTTTAATTATATCTTTAGAAATCAATTACATTTTTAAATATTCCTTAGAAAAAACAATATAAAAACATTTAAAAATATAAAAAAGCTGTATCCCACCGGTATCGAGAACAGGGTCAGGGCTCCAGAGAGAGGAACCTCCTAACAATACGAGCCGTGTCCAGGAAAATCGCTTTCTAAATCAAGCCTTTGATCCAGTTGGATCGAGGCTCTTGGCAATCAAGCCATGGGCCGATACGACTATCGGCACAATAATCGCAGAGTCCACATCCCACATGTCGACAACCTATTTTATTAATTATTATTTGCCATTGACACGCTAAGGAGAACATCAATTATTTGATGAATCATGTTCAGGCTCATACATGAAACTGCTGATACACTGCTGCTGAGCTTTATAGGCCAGTCATTTACAACATGATGTACTGATTTTTGAGGTGTTGTTAGGATATATACCAATACTGTAAAACCAAGTTTGCAGCTTCGAAAGACCAGTGAGTGGTGCTGCAAAAACCTTGAAGCAGAAGGACAAAAAGAGGAGTCTCCGGAGCCCCAAGAAGAGCTGTCTGACAAACCTTGCTTTGCTTTGCGACCTAAAGCGATTATTGTAACTACGGTGACTGGCCTAATAACAGATGAATACAATGAAACATGGAATGTTTTTTATATAATATATAGTTACGACACACTTCTAAACGTTAAGGTGGAAGCGCCAGAGTAGCCCGCGAAATTCAATTTTTCTTACCTTTTTTTGCAATTTGCAGGTCAGTGTATCATATTTTAATCAACATACAACCTGCCACTGTCCTGCAAATTACTAAAACCATAAGAAAAAATGATATTTGCGGGCTACCGTGGCGCATCCACCCTTAAAATCTAATTTCTACAGACAAATATCATAGTTTTTTTTTTAATATAATGATAATAAGTTCAGTAATTTAAGAGTAAGAGTAAAATCTATCTAGATATCAGATGAAGGTTACGCTAGATTGTTTAAATCACATTTAGGACCCTGCAATGTATTAGGTTTGAGGTTCAGTCACCTACTATGGTTTGAGACTGGTCTTACAAGCCCGGTTCCTTTATCTACTGACTGTTGCTGGATAGTCTAGCAGCATCTTAATTACCTAAACGTTTTGTTTAAGGTATAAAAGCGCTAGGGTAGCCTGTGAAATTCAAATTTTCTTACGTTTTTTTGCAATTTGCCAGTCAGTGCCAGACTGTATTTTAAACAAAATATGATTCTCGGCCGAAATACGTATGTATTTACAGAATTTTGATCGTTAAAATCAAGAATAGAACACTCGGAGTTCATTTAAACCCAATGAATGCCTATTTTATGAAAAATTCATTCAATGGGGTTAAATGAAGTAAAAGGTTTGTATTTTTTTATTTTATTTTTTATTGTATTGATGATTATAACTCAGTAAAGCCATATTTGTTCCGGTCGCGAATGATATTTTTTTCAACATACAGCCTTCAACTGACCGGCAAATTGCAAAAACAAAAGAAAATTTTCTTTTAATGCTTTAAGGTAGCCCGCGGGGTTTCTGCTGAATTTGACGGGATGCTGTGGACCACCCCCAAACAACCAGTTGGTAAACGCAGAAACCGGACGATAGGGAACTACAGTATACCCTGTTGTTATTAATTAAAGAATGTGAACCAGTAAATTCTTATCAAAAAGATGTTATTTAAATATAGCTAGGAAATATGGCGGTATTTTGTATAAAGGTAGCACACTAACTAGTAAGAATATTGTTGTTAGGTAGATCTATTAAAAAAAATATTATTATGCTGCTATTGAAAAGTTCGAAATGTTGGCTCTGTCGTATTTCAATTCGCAAAAGGTGCACTGAGAAAAAATGTGCATTTCTTAAAATGAGTACTTTGCAAAATGTGCAGTGTGCAGTCCTATGTGATGTCTTCCCGAATGTTTTTTTTTGTTTGATAACATTAAATTGATGTTACAGATTAATATATAATTATGTTAATTACAATTTAATGAATAAGTAACATTTAATCAATTAAAAAATAATCAATAATTTCCTTTAGATGATTTTTGTTTTCTGAATACGGAGTGCTTGTTAATGTCTTATACACCGGTATTCTTAGTCGTGGATTGAACTTTAGTCGGACTTGACACGCTTACATTCCAGCTACAGTTTAGTTTATAATTTGACATACACGCCCGTATAAACCCGACATAAACGGCGTTAATGTCCAATTATAAACAAACTGTAGCTGTCAATATGTCTAATGTGGAATGTAGGCGTGTCAAGTCCGACTTAAGTTCAATCCAGACTAAGAATACCGGTGATAATATCTGATTAAAAGTACATTTATGAAAAAGTGAGCGATTTCAAAACCATCGTCAATAAAATGTGCACGTTTTTTCCTAGTGTACATTTTGCGAAGTGCACAGTGTACGACGGAGCCGAAACGTGAATAATACGAGTACATTATAATACACGCTACGGCAGTGTCAGTGGACGAAGATTGTTGCATTTAGTTTTCTATTATGCCTTCGTGGTCCATTGTCTGGGCGTCGTCGGCATGAAGTCTATACTGCGAGTGAAACACACTGGGCCGGTCGTGAATTGCTTCGAGGACCCGCGCCACCGCCATCATTCTCTTGTTGAGGCTGCTTGTAGATAGGATGAGTATCTGAAAAGGTAATTTTACAAGGTAAAGCTTGTTAGTGTTTTTTAAATGTGTCATATTTAACATGGGCGACTCTGACACAGGTTTTGGCAACCATTGCAACTTCTAAAAGTCAAAATCTACAGTGGCGCAAACTCTTAAAACGAGCCAAGACAATTGAACTCGATTTACCATTGGCGGACACTTCCAGTTTTCATGCCACAGTTTGAAACTCTTTGCAGTCGACTCTTCAGTAGTAGTTCCGGGTAGGAATCGAGTTACATGAAACCGCATTGCCTTCACAGATGGACAGCATACCTTGATCCCCAATCGTAGGGGTAAGACTGCTACCAGCCACCAGAGCCACTCCGGGCCGTCAGTGCTGTCCCACCAGGGATCCTCGAAGAAGCCATCAGACTGCAAGGCTCCGAACGCAGCCTCGATGTCGGCGAGCACCTTGACGTTTAGCCGACTGAGCCACAGCAGGCCTTTAAACATGACACGCTGGGCCAACACCTTGATGTCCCATATTTCATCGTCGTCTCTTGGTATCACGTCGATTATGGGCAAGATGCGGGCTACATCACATCTGTAAACATATTAATTAAATAACAATAAACATTTTTGATTGTTTCCTTTTGTATTATTAATGCAGTGTATTATGAGTCTATTTTACTATTAAGAGAAATTATCAAACAAAAGAATTTACTTTTCGTAAAAATTTAAACAGAAAAAGGTCATCATTAACCATTTTCAACTAAATAGATGTAGTTTATAGTTAGTGCTAAATTGGGATAAATGAAGGCAATTTGCATCACAAATGAAATTTAGTAAAGAGCCGATTTATCATAGAATTAATAAGATTGTTGGTGTTTTGGATAGATTCTGGTCAGTCATAACTATGTAAAATTTTGGGATTGAACTGCATCCGGTTAGACTGGAGTCTGCAAGCCGATCCCTACATAGAAAAGACTAGATGATGATGATAAATAAATGGTTATAAAAATGTATGCTCACCCATCTCTGACTCCTCGTTCAATGACTTTAAAGCGTGATAAGCCTATGGTAGATAGGATTGACCTGCCATCCTCTAAGTGGACGCAGTCGCGAACCTCCAGAATCTGAGACAATCACACAGCTCACGTTAGTTACTACTTTGACATTATCTATTCAAATCAATAAAATTGAAGTGTCTTTTTGTAATTTCATAATGAGAGCTTTTTACTGAATGCATATATAAAAAAAGTACATAAAGGGTGTAACAAGACCCTTAACGAAGCCGAAAGGTATTTGTTCTCCCCATTATCGCGATTTTTTTTTTGTTCTAGACCATACCTTCCTAGCCTTCGGAACATTCTAGTTACAGAGATATTGGGGGTCAAAGTTCCAACTTTTTTTTAAATACATGTTTTTAACGTAAGATTTTACTGTAAACACCTCCACGACCTCGGTACTATTCAATCCATCCATCAGCACAATATTTTGAGTGCGTTACATTGAGTCTTACCGTAAAACGTGATTTTACGGTAAGACTCAACAAAAAGTCTTTTCTCAGTAATATTTTTTGCGTAAAGTTACATAGTTTGATGAACATAATGCTTGGTTGATGGCTTCGTTAAGGGTCTTGTTACACCCTGTATATACGGTACTCAAACTCAACAGAAAAAAATATTTTTTTTTTTAGGTTTTTGTCTGTCTGTTTGTTCCAGCTAATCTCCAAAACGGCTGGACTGAAGTGGCTGTTTAGATGGCTGGCTGAACTGATGTCATAAGGGTTTTGTTAAAAAAAAACCCTGGAAATTGTTTAGAAAATACGATTCAAATATAAGTAATATTTTTATAATAATTCCACTCGGACGAAAGTGGCGGGCAACAGTTTTAATAAAATTTAATTTATTTTTATATATTGAGTCAAATGAGCAAGCGAAAGCGAAAACGGGTTACTAAAAACTATGGTTTTGTAATATTATTTTGAAATTTGCAACAATTGCAACTATATTTAGCATCTTGATTATCAACTTGAAATCAATAGTATTGAGTGAATTAAACTTACCATAGTTAGGAGCGACAACTACCGCATCCAGCCCGCGTAGCATGACCACCGTAGGAACGAGTTTTGTCGACGAAGAATCGAAAAAAATGACAGATTGTGGAAAGATTTCTATCGTCGCAAGCATGGCGATGTTAAAAATGTATGACAGACATGTCAAGTTGTATAGAAAGAGCTTTGTCGATTCTTGGTAGTATAGAGATAGTATTGCCATGCTACGCGGGCAGGATTGGTCCACACTAGTCCAAAATAGAGTAAATTGGAAAGAAATAGGCTAAAAATAAATAGTTATAAAGCGAATACTGACCGTGCCATAGTCGACGCAGTCTTGACCTCTGTCGCAAGCAACCATGCCGAATCTTCTGGAGCCTGACTCCAGGACCCGCCTGATCATGAGCCAATAACGAGGGTCGAAGATGAACAGCGGACAAGGTACTCTGAATAAACACAGAAACATCGGTTAAATAACATCACGCTTACCTCTGAAGGGTAGGCAGAGGTGTACCTAATAGTACACCCAGATTTCACCAATCAGTTCAGTTCTAGTCCCATTTATTAGGGGTGGACCTATGGCCATCAACCAGGCATGAAAAAACTGATTTTTGGAAAACCGCCTCCCCGCCGCCCCCCATGGACGAATTCCGGCCATTCGCGAACTTAACCTAAGTTAAGATCCTTTCGATTTTTTGGCCAAGTTTGAAAGCAATCGGTGCATAATTGCGACCTGTAGAGTGTGGCTAAATTTTGCTTGTCGCCCCCATATACATACATACATATACATTTATATATACAGGGTAAATTTTTCGGCGTGGACGGCCAAGTCCGAAACTATGAGGAATAGCGAAAAATGCTCAAAGACAAGTTTTGTCTACTGCTGGGCATCACATCTTAATCTGTTTGGAGGTATCGTGATCTCGGCAAAGTTTTGAATGAGCATATTTGTAAAAAGAATCATAACAGAATTTTGGCTGCAATGGAATTTGAACTTTATATTGCAGGACATTTAGTTAGTTTATCATAACTAGATAATTACCCAAGATTCTGCATTCTAATATTAATATTTAAATAGGTACTTACGAGGGGAAGGCGACTGTGCACTTAAATATATGAATGAGATCTGGTTCCAAAGGCGGTGGCGTGACGATGACGTTAATACTTTTCAGCGCTGCTTGCACGAACAATGTGTTTCCCGTCTGAGAAAAAAAAAAAAAGTTAACTGTTTCTTTGGATCAAAGCGGTGACAGATGAAAGCGAATTTATCATGTTAAGCAACAAGATTATTAGGGTTTGCGGACGAGATAGGTTTAAAATCTAATATTTGGTCTAAATATGAAGTGGCCGAAAGAGGCTTATCTTCATATTTAACTACTAGGTGTTGCCCGCGACCTTCATCCGCGTGAAATGATAATAAAAATATTACTTCCATATTTGAATCGGATTTTGTTAGCAATGTCAAGGGTTTTAATTTTTTGCATGGAACCCATTAGGGTTCAGAAAAAGAATTATCTTTTTCGAAGCTATATCCCAGTAAAAGTCCTGTCAAAATCAGTTCAGCCTTTTCGGAGATTAGCCGGAACAAACAGACACACAAACAAAAAAAAAATGTGTCTTATGTACCGTATATACTTTCATAAGCATTCAGTAAAAAGCTGTTATATTGAAATTACAAACAGACTCTTCAATTTTTTATAATTTTGTATAGTTAGGCAAATCAAATATCAATGAATTATTTTCTGAACAAGGTGTAATCGCGGCACATAAAGAACACGCCTTACCAGTTAATTTACCTATCAAATAATACAATTTCTCAAAATCCGTGACTGCTCCGTTATTATGAACGGCATTCTCAAAGCTAGCGAAAAACAAAGGCATATTTTTAAATCACCGTTAAACTCGGGAATCTCAATAGGAGGCCGTCTTGGAGACATATGTTGGCTGGATGACTTGCAGTCATCGCCAGTATGGATATTCGATTTCAATGTCACGTAAAACGTTTCTAAGTTATAATCGATATCCTGACTATGATTGCAAATCTTTGCATACGAGAAAATATCCAATCTCTATTAGTGAATAACAATCTCAAAGCAGCAGATGAATTTGTAGGTGCCATTTTGCTGGAATGATATTAACCAAATCCCTACAATTATTATTAAACTAACTTGAAATAAATAACAATTCAACCTATCAGGTTGGTTGTGTCGACGCAAATCAAATTACCTCAAAATATGTTGGCATTCAACAATTACCCACTTCTGTTTATTGTTACTGTTAGGTAGTTATGTCTGTTTACAAAAGAATCTATACATATAACGAGCTGTTTCCCGCGGCTTTGCTTGCGTTTTGGTCGAAAGTTATCCCAGGAGTATGAAAAATAGATAGTAGCGATTCTCAGACCTACTGAATATGCAAATAAAATTTCATAAAAATCGGTCAGGCCGTTTCGGAGGAGTATGGTCTCGTGTCACTGAGATTCTACTATACTCCGTGAGATTTTTTTAAATAAGATTAAATTGTAACAGGCCGATGTCTGTAAATAAAAGATATTGAAAAAAAAAGAACACCTCTTTATTAGAGCCACAGAAGCCAAAACAACAGTTTTTAGAATTTTTGTCTGTCTGCATGTTGGTACGCGCATCACGCAAAAACGACTACATGGATTTGAACGCGGTTTTCACCGCTCTACTGTTAGATGCTTAATTTAAAATATAGGCTGCATTAGATATATTTTTGGACCCGATAGGTGGCGAGCGAAGCAAGGGCGGGTCACTAGTCCACAATAATATTCTATGAATTTACCTAACTTCCTAGTATCTAATTATTATACGCGAGTCGAACGAAATTATTGTAATAGTTAAGAGGGCGGCGGTGAAAAATAGGTGTTTGAAGAAACTATTGCCGTCGCGCTGCGTCAAGCCTGCCCCCGTAGAGTGCGATAGGGACAGCTGCACCTCAGACCGATTATATCACAAATATTTTGACTACATCGACGTTTCGTATTCCCCTTTGTTCTCCTCGAAAACTGAGCCAATTAAATTATTTTAGACATTAAAAATTTAATAAAGAGAATGTCTAGGTTTCTATCAACTTATTTTATGTTAAAAACTTTTTGAATTTGTCTGGTAGTCCTCTAATCACGGCCGTAAAAATGGTTGCTCTAGAGGCATTATTGGGGAAAAAAAAGGGCAATACGTTTGAATGTAGAATCGCAGCCCCTGTTACCTCTTAAGTACTATTCAGATTTGGCTTTACGAGTAAACAGGCTGTCGCTTTGCATCATGGTCAAATTTCACGAACTAATGATACTCGGCTCTGAGTCAATAATAAAATGGTTAGATTTTTTTTCTTATTTACGGAAATCGGTAAGTGTGAATCCCTCGTATTAAAACGTATTATTCAATATCGTATTCCCTAAATTGCCAAGAAGGCGCGCGTGCTCTCGCGCCCCGCAACAATCAGTTTGTTTGATGTCGACGCCGCGTACAAGCATTTGCGAGTTCCTCACGCCCTTGGTACATCATTAAAGTAGGTAGTTTAAGATGACGGACAATTACTCCAATGTTGAGTTAGTCGAGATGGTTCGCTTTTACGCCATTAGTGGAGACAGCCTACTGCGAGCCATCCAGATGTTCGGGGAACCGTTTCCCAATCGGGAACCCCAATCACAGAGCGTCATACTGGCTGCTAGGCTACGCAAAGACTGCGGGATCATCGGCAGTTTGAAGTTACCGGCAGGATTTTAAATCAACCAATTGAATCAACTAATAAAAACAAAATCATTAGGTAGGTACGAAAACCTTGGATTGAAATTAGCTAAAACCAAGCGCGCGCGCTCTACCTGCAACAAACAGCTGTGCGCCTCAGGTTATACCTAAATCCCTCATCATCATTTCAGCCGAAAGACGTAAACTGTTGGACATAGGCCTCCCCTCCCCCAAAGAGGGGTTTATGCCATAATCGGCACACTTGGCAGGTGGGTTGGCGATCGCAGTACGGTTCTTAAAAAAAACACAGAGGACGCTGCTGTTCGTTCTCTGGTAAGTTCCTTAGTCGCCTCTTACGACACCCACGGGATATTGGATGGTGCTATTATTTAAGTCCGACACCATTCAGTACATGCCAATCCCTGCCTACATATTTTTATTATTTTAATCTAAGATTACCAATTTTAGGATTGTCCGTTCAGCAGGATTGCAATAAAACGTAATAAAGCACCACTAACATTTTATTAATCAACTGATAACCACCGTAGTTACAGTAGGTACCTACCTGAACTTTTCTTTGGGGCACTAGGACTACTTTCATTAGTAAGATTTATGCATTCTAATGATTCATATAATACGCATGTATTTTTTTTTCACTTAAATCATTCTTATGCAGTACTATCAACCCAAGAAAATAATAATTAAAAGTTAATTTCAACTACTGCTTGTCGCACGAAAAAAATATTAAACTCCTGCAATTTCCTACGACAGTTCAAACGTCCATGACTATCGCGGCCATTCATGTCAGGACTTTGATGTCACTTACCTCTATCTGCCTTGTTTAAATCAATGTTTTGCCATTAGTAGATTAGTTTTACTAAAATGTAAGTGCTTTATTTAAGCAAAAATTGCAATAACAATATTATAGTAATATCTTAGTGACACTTTAAGTACTTTTCAATTAAAAGTGTTTCTTTGACACATGCATTTTGACGTCATTACCGGAATCGATGCGTTTTGTGTTTGCGTTCCGTTTCACCAAAAACACGCTAAATAAAATATTAAATTGTAAAATAAGTGTTGTATTAGATTAGAGAATTAAACATGTGTACCTCAAGGTTTTTATGGTCCAATACAAGGCATTTTAAAGAAATAAAAAAAGTTTTGTATTTCTTGCATATACCCTATTGTCAAGAAAAAAATCGTGACAATA
Organism: Eugnorisma glareosa; assembly: GCA_947578425.1. Lineage (NCBI taxonomy): Eukaryota > Metazoa > Arthropoda > Insecta > Lepidoptera > Noctuidae > Eugnorisma > Eugnorisma glareosa. Next base: position 29,674,013 of record OX387957.1, read on the forward strand.
ATGTACGAGATTTTCGCATTCGAAATAGGCTAAAATATGGCTATCGGTCGCTGTAAGTACCTAGGGCACTATAAAAAAAAAAGATTTAAGCAGTAAGAAGAAGTTGAAACGACAATATGAGTACATACCGGCATGATGAAACGACACACACACGCGGCTAAGTACTTACGATTAATTGGATTTTCCAAAATACACGTTGCGCTGATACGACTACAATGCAATTATGCAATATGTAAAAATCCGGCCGAAGGACCATAGTCGAGTGCAATTAGACAAGGGCAAGGTGGAACGAAGTTTATAGTGGTCGGATTTACGAGGGACTTTTTGTATTGAGTTCCTAGAATAGTGGAGAAGAAAGTTTAAAAAAAAAATTTGCCGCACGCGATATTTTTTTTTGAAATGCCTTTGGAATATTTTGTTTTCGTTTATGAATAACTTCAAATTCATACTTTGGAATAACAGTGTCACCTGCGTGCATCCATTAAACGCCAATTTGGTCTGTTGCTTTGCTCATTATCCATGTAATGCAAATTTCAAGATTTTTTTAGAAAAAAAATCAATTTTTTTCAATTATTTTTAATATACTGGATCTTAAGTCTAAGAGTTCCTTTGTAATTGGTAACTGATACTTGTTCACGAATAACTGGACATAAAATGATCAAGAAAACCACATTCATGAGTGTTGTGACTACAAATTCATTCGCAAATAGCAGAAAATCGTCTACGATAATGAAGGTTTTTTTTTTCAAAATGCATTTTATTGTCCAAATCTTCATTTTATTAGCTATCTAATGAGGTATAATGACTAGAAGAATATTTATGCTGGAAAAGTAAAACATGACAAAAGGCCTCTATCGCTAATAATTGGGAGCGGTATCGGTATTGATATTAAATTGCGCGCAGAGACCCAAGCTTGCAACTAAACTTAGATGGAAATCGTGAGAAATAGTCATAACCATTTCTCTCGATTTAAAATTACGATATTTTTTGTAAATTTACCAGCGGCCCCTTTTCACCTTCGTCGGCAATAATCAACATTTATCGAGTACCTCCAAATATTTTCATTAGGTTTTGTTATTTATGGATAGCAGATATAATACGGATATTTTCAGGATAATATTTACGATGACCATCGTAGAAATATTTTGAGAAAAATGGAGTTCTTTAACTTTTACATAGACGATTTCCTGATAACTGTGAATACATTTTTGGTCACTTCACTCGTCGAAGTGGTTTTCTTGAATATTTTTACATACAGTTATCTGTGAAAAAGCATCAGTTACCAATTAGAAAAGAAATCTATGTCTTTAAATTCGATTTTTTAGAAATAGTTGAAGAAAATAGGAAATCTTCAAAAAATACTTGAAATATGCATTACATTGAATAATGAACAAAGAAATAGACAAAATTGGAGTTTAATGGATGTACGCAGGTCACTCTATTACGCCACAATATGAATTCGTTGAATTTGAATTTCTTCATAAACGAAAAAAAAATATTCCAAGGGAAATTTAAAAAAAAAGTCGCGAGCGGTAAAATATTTTTTTTAGCTTCTTCTCCACAACTCTAGGAACTCAATAAAAAAGTCCCATGAAAATCCGACCACTATAAACTTCGTTCCACCTTTTGAGTGTATTCGCACTCGGCTAAATTAAATGTTTACGCGATTTAATACGATATTCTACGATCAAATTATGGTTGGTCTGAAAAAGACAATGGATCGAGTACATTACTGTATACTACTACTTTAATTCGATGCTGTGTTTGAAAAGCGAAAAATCATATTTATAATAATTATAACCGCTCAGTGGACAAGAGCCTCACCCCGCTCTCCTTGGCTAAAGAGTACTGGCGCAAACCTGTAGTGCTTGACACTAACGACCGCAGGGAGGTATGGCAGAGTAAGGAGCTCCACGGACAGTTTTTTCGGGCCCTACGTAGATGGGCCCGATGTAGACCTATCAGCGTCCGTAGCCTAGCTACGTTCCGGAGACCTCTACGGAGAAACCGAAGGTTTTGTCTGTGCAATTATGGATGAAGTTATGATGACGAATAACTACCGGAGAATTATTGTGAAGGACGGCACGGTTGACATATGTCGGGCATGCCCCACCGTCCAGGCGAATCAATCCGTCACATTATCTCCGGGTGTTCTCGTCTGGCTAACGGAGAGTACTTGCATAGACACAACCTTGTAGCTTCTATGATTATCGACCAGCAACTTGCTCTAAAATACAGCCTTGTGGAATCGGAAGTGCCTTACTATAGTATGTGCCCGACCCAGTTCTCGAAAAAGGCAGTATCACATAGTACTGGGATCGATCCATCATCACTGACCGGACTATTGTAGCCAATAAGCCTGTTATAGTGGTGGTGGATCGATTAGAGCGGCGCGCAATGATTGTTGACATAACGGTCCCGCATGATGGGAACCTCGTGAAAGCCGAGAAAGATAAGCAAATCAAGTATCTTGACTTGGCTTGCGAGGTTGTCGACATGTGGGATGTGGACTCAGCGATCATTGTGCCGATAGTGGTATCAGCCCATGGCTTAATTGCCAAGAGCCTCGATGAATACCTGAGGAGGCTCTCGCTAGGCAGCTGGATCAAGGGCTTGATTCAGAACTTGACTCCTGGGGCCTTAGTCTGCTATTGCAATAGTGTCAGAATGGTCTATCATTGATTTAATAAGGCAGACGAATTACCCTTTGTACGCACGTCAAACGAGTTTCGAACGCGCTTCAATACGCCGTGGGCTAGGGGCCTTATTAAATCAATGATAGACCATTCTGACACTATTGCAATAGCAGACTAAGGCCCCTGGACACGGCTCGTATTGTTAGGAGGTTCCTCTCTCTGGCCCCTGACCGTCGGTAGCTTGGACCCTGTTGCCGATACCGGTGGGCAACAATATTTTTATATCGTTTTTTATAAGAAATATTATATTTAAAAAATTAAAAATGCAAATAATTTGTATAAAAGATAAATAAAGGAAATAACCTTCTATTACCTATTAGTGTTTATGATCTCATTTTTATCATACAAAGCTGATAATAAACCTTATACAGGAAAACATAAGGGTATCACACGTCATGATTGTGGTTACGATGACGTCCGCAGTTTGTGGCAGCCTACCTATTACGTCCTACATATGAAAAAGCATTATTAACGCGAGCGAGTTGCTCAAACTGTGAATTTCAACACAACCAATACAATATAGAGAAATTGTGAAACTCAAGTACCAAACCATCGTACCTTAGCCATCAGCTGCTAATGACATGTTGAAACTTGCGTATGCTTAAATAGTAGTAGTTTGCTTTAACCGACACAATTAGTTTAGCAAGACGAAACTACTCACAAACTGTGCTATATTAACCAGTGCGAGTAGTAGATGATGTCGAATCAAATTAGTTAACATCTGTGCAAGATGACAATTATGTTGATTACAATACTGTATTAAAATTTGATTATTATGCCTATTTTTCAGGGTATACCCAAAGGGTGCCAGGGGCACGGACAGACAACAGATCTTTAACAATAGCGGGCACTATTACCAAGGCCCCACCGTCTGTCAGTTTTTCACAGGCTTGTATATTTTTTGCTCGATCTTAATAACGGTGGTACGGAACCGTCTGTGAGCGAGTCCGACTCACACTTAACCGGTTTTAAGTTTTACTATCACGAGAGACCAAAATAAAAAAACAGGGAGGGACAATGACGCACAATCGATTACGACGTATTCAGTAAATCATTCTAAATAGAAATGTTTCACATAATATTCTGTACTCACTCCAGACAATGTAAAGTTAATCAGATCATGAAGACACAGGGGGCATCTTTTCCCATAGTCCAGCGTCTTTTCTAGGCATGTTCTGCAGAACATGTGTCCGCAGGGCGTGGTGACGGGGTTTGTGAATGTGTTACAACACAGAATGCATTCCATGTCAGTCGTCCTTATCCAAGAGGTAGGTGACAAGCGACGCACGGAGCGGATCAGTTGCGCCGCAAGAAGCCTCGGGTCGCGATTGTTGCTCAACACATTAATCGCCTGCAATTAAAAATAAAATTAATAAAATAGTGTCATGCAGTGAAGTCATACTAAGGAAAGGTTGTTGCACCTTATCAGCGGTCGATTGTGTTGAAGCGACGTCATGAGCTAATAGAGCGTCATACGTAAATGTTCAAATGCAAAAAGATCTTTATCATGTGGCATTGTGTATGAGCCGATTAAAATCTGAAGGGATACTTTAACCTACCCGCATTTTGTTGTTATTGTAATCTGAGTGTTCTGTGAATCTAGAAAACGATTAGGCAGGCACAAATATTATGCCATCCTTACTTAATATTTTAAATACGAATGTAAGTTTGTTTGTTACCTTATCACGTCTAAACCACTGAACCGATCATCTTGAAAATTTGCATAGGACATAGGGCTACTCTTAATCCCGAAACAAAGTAAGTACTGTTCCCGAGGAAAACAACGATCAAGTTCTTATGATAAATAGATGGCGCCACGCGTCTTTCGAATCATGATTGATTTATATTATTACAAGCAGAGTACAACCCGAATTGATTGTCAAATTCTAAATTAACGCGAGCGAAGCCGCGGCTAAAAGCTAGTTCTTATGAATGTTAAAATATTATTGTACTGTTAGAATTCAACACTCGGCGCTACTCCAACCATTGAAAATCGAACAGTGCGCCTTTTTAGGATTCCGTAGCCGAATGGCAAAAAAGGAACCCTTATAGATTCGTCAAGTCTGTCTGTCCGTGCGTATGCCACTTTATTCCGAAACTATTAGGACTACACAGTTGTTTGGTAGGTAGATGTATTTTGTGAACTGCTACGAAAACAAAACTAAGGGTGTATACAAAAATAAAAATAAATTAAAGGGGGAACTGAAAAAAAATCAAACCTATACGTGCGGTGTCTATAGATAGCTCATTAAAAATTACATTGAGGTTCCTAAAACCATTTTTTCTCAAAGTCATTCGTTTTAAAGATAGACACTTCCAAAGTGGTAAAACGTGTCCCGGTCCCCCTCTAATTTCTAAAGTAAGGAGAGGAAAATTCTAAAAAATTTAGGATTGTAGAAAATAAATAAAACTTTCAACTAAAATTGGTTTCAATAAGATTAGATGTTTCGTTTTTGAGATATGGGACTTTTTCATCATACTGCAGCAGTAACTTTGTTTTTCATTGACATACTATGAAAAACTAATTTAGTTTTGCAGTTGTATGAAACATCAATGCAACATATGTATGAGCGTTAAAATATTTTATTCTATAGTTTGGTGCTACACATTATTGATCGAAGGTGCTACAGAACCATGTGTCTGGTGAATACGACTCGCACTAGGCCGGTTTTAGCGATTGATTTAAGTTTTGCTAGTGTCAGTGAAAACAGGAATCGTGGCCCGGGAATTTTATTAATTATACTTTGATGTGGGAGTTGAATGGCGCTGAGCCATGCGTCATGTTCGTGAACGGGCGCTGTCAGTTGGGACTGGTCATCTCTTAGCTGCCACGGTTTATTTTAATTACTTTATTTTGAAAGTGTTGATTATTATAATCTTTTACTCTGGACGCTCTTAATGTGCACGTCTTTCTACATCGTTCACACATATATGTATAATCTCAACGTGAATGATGTAACCAAGATTTTGTAACAATATTTTGATTAAAAAGCAGGGACTGAAAGCGGTTACGGTTAGAGGTTAAAATACCTCAAAAATATATCGGTACCGCTTTCAAATAAAGGTTGAGCTATACCGATACCTTTATAAATAAAGGTTGGGCTATACCGTTATTTAACCCATAAACGATTTCGGTACCGAAAAACATGTGAGGCGGCGCGGCGCGCGGCGTTGGCTAGAACACGTTAGAACTTGTGTACTTGTTTACCTATTTTGTACATTTTGTTTGTTGTACTCTTTACTTCTCTTTGTTCCGTGCCGACTAGCGACAGCGCAATACGTTTTTATTTTGTCGATCACTGATCGTTCATATAAATATTATAGTTTTAATATTAAAATGGGAAGAAAGCGTAGAAACGCAGTTTTACGCATTTTTTTCATTTTCAAAGGAAAATAATGCCTCTACTTGTCTAGTGATTGGATGTTCAGCTGTTATCAAACTTAACAGACTTTTAGGTACTTACGTTTACGAGGAAACATTTTTCTATAACACCAGACCGATAAGAAGAACGATAAAGAACCCTAAAGAAGAAAGATAAGAAAAGCTTAGGTAGGCACTCGGCTTAGTCCGGCTTTTATCGTCGCGTCCTTCCGATAGGAAATAAAAACCAAAACTGAGTCATAATAATGTGCAAACAGGGCCTCCAGTGAACGACAGTGGCGAGGCGGTGCGTCAAAGAAAGCCCCTATTTATTAAAGTTTAGGTTCTGCGACCGATATTTAGAGGTTAAGGTACTGCTACCGAAAAATACCGTTAAGTATTCTCAACCTCAAAAATTCCGCTACTGAAAAAAAAAACCGTACCGAAATATTTCGGTAACCCTTATTTAACGGTATGACGTCATACCGAAATTTAATGGTACCTTAATTTTTGGGTAATTCAGTCCCTGTTAAAAAGAGTGTCCATGGAGTTTCTTGCCCATTCTTCTCCATAGAGATCTACGCTTTGGAATGTGCAACTACAGTACTTTCTCAAGTTATTATGCCTTGTGACTGTGACTGTAGCTTAGCTTTTTGTTTTGTTTGACTTTCAAAATTGCCTGTAATGGTCTAATTGAAATAAATGCTTTGAGTTGGAGTTGAGTTTGTGGACTATGTAACGATTGTCAGGTGAGAATGGAAGAAAAAATCGTGATGCGCCGACCCCAAGTAATATGGCATCACAGGGCAGAATGATGACGATGTGGACTAAATGCCTGGTGCAAATTATTTTATCACCAACTTCACTAAACCGTTTTATGTTGAGCCAGAGCTTTAGATAATCTAGATTGCAATAGTTTCGGCCCTCGTAATATAACATAAGTAAACAAAGATATGGGCAAGCCACAACTATCAGGTTGTATGTTGATGAAAAATGAGTCTCGCCAGTAACACGTATGTAGTGTAGTTACAGAATTATAATCATTAAAATCATCAATACAACCATCTAAGCTAAGTTCATTTAACCCCGTTGAATGACTTTTTCATAAAATAGTTACAGAATAGGGTTAAATGAACTCAGAGGGTTTTAAATGTGTGTAAAATGATAAAATTTACACTGTTAAATTAGTAGTTTTTTTTTCTTGGAAAGCGAAAAATAATACTACCCAGAAATAAAATCTTTGACGGTCCACCCTATTCACCAAGTTTGCTGAAAGCCGAAACCACAGTAGACTGTATTCTACTTATCTACGTATTACTATGGTAAAAATTATGAAGAAACAAACCTGAGTTAACAGTGCCCGCGCTCTCCGTAGCTCCGGCTGGCCCGAGGCGGCAGCAATCGCGAGGTATGGCACGGCCTCAAGGTGTTTGCCCACCCGGAGCAGATCTAGCGCGTGGTTGTACCGCGCCTGGATAACATAGCATTCACATATAACAAGTATAATAAGTATACGTGCGCTAGAACAATCGCTTCGCTTAGTTGAGATCACTCGCCTCATGATGTCATTTTTGCCTTTTATCATGCCCGTATCTTTATTTACAAACTGACGGTACAGTTCAATGCCCTTAAGTCATTCGAATGTTCTCCAAAATTGACATTGTAATAAGCATTATGATATTTGATTTGGTTTGATATGGATGACGAAATGCGAGTGACTTTTCAGTGGTAATGTAAATACATTTGTGTTCATAAACACGTTATATAATAATGATGGTAATAATACATATTGTTTACCCGAGTTGACATGGGAATTCGCGCCCTCGCCGATACGGCCGCGACTCGCACGTGGCCACGGCACGAACCGCCTGCACCGCTCACTGCGAAACAAATTCAAATTCGAAATAAAGCCAAGTGCAGGAACGATGACGATTATTCTACGTAGGACTGCGTACTTAATTCCATCAGTTTATAGTAATAGTCATTCGATGGAACAACTAAACATAACGGAACTGATTAAGCTCACGAGAACTACTAATTTATGTTTTGTATCTGCGGGGCGCTTAATGCTACGATACGACAGAGCCGAACTTAACAAAGAAGCCCCATACGTCTTGTGACATTTCGTCCACACTGCTACATAATACGCTGTTACGTAACGCGCAAGAGTCAGAGTTTGCGTTACGTTACGTAACGCGGCGTGAGTTACGAGCGTCGAGCGTGTTCAGATCGCAAGCAAGCCAAGGTCGCGATTAATGCAATCGGTGACAGTTATGTGAAACACCAACTACGGTTTATTGCTATGTTTCACACGATATTGAGATGTTAGTGGGTTTCACAAATGTCTATGCTTTGTACATAAAATGAGATTAAGCAGTAGGAGTGAGGTACTTAATAGTTGGAGGTGGTTTATTAGTGTACCAATGTGACTATTTTAAATGATCTTTTAACGATTGACCAAAATTATGTAATTAACGATATTTAGGTTTTGTCCATAAACACGAAGTGGTTATGGGAGTATTCGCTAGTATTGTGCTACCGAGAACATCATTTTATTATAATTTGTTACAAAGTACCTATCAATGACGATTGTTATTTCGTCACACACAAACCGGTTGACACATGTTATATTATTTTAATCAACGCCAGCGAACATGTACTTACCTATGTTTTCAACTAATTCATATAAATCCCAACTACAAATTCAAATTATTAAAAGATAATAAATCGCTGATGGCGCATGTATTGCAGAAATGTTCGTGTTCACAATGAAATCATTCAAGTTCGCTGCTGCCACAGCTGACAACGACCTAAGCTAGTCATGATCAATCCTATATTACGCGGACAATTGTTACGTATTTTATATATTTCACAAATTATATAATTAGGAATTATCAAAACTGCTACAGGTAACAAAATGCGTGTTAGTAGTTGTAGTTAAGTTGAAAAACTTTCCTTTTATGAATTATCCACGTTATAATAATTAATTATAATTATTAAATTATAATTATATATATATATTTATATTAATTATAATTATAAAATTATATGATATAATTGCTGGCTACGACATGTGAAATAAGTAGATTTAACTCGCGTGTACCACATTATTTGCTGATTGAGATTTAAGAAACACAGGCAGTATCATTATCATCTTGCGCATATTGGAAAGTTCTAGTTGAAATAGGTAGGTTATTATTACAGTCATAATAAGCAATGCCCTGTACATGTAATAACAGCTTATACAGCTTAATAGTGTTTATCGGTGTGTGTGAGTATGTTAGCGCATTAGATACAATTATACAAGCGACATAGACCACGTTTGATCGAGTCCGTCTGCGTCTAAAGGGATGTGCACGTTTTTGTGGTCTACCCTGAGATCCTAACCTGTAATATCATATCATATCCTAACGTGTAGGTAGTTATTTTGTTGCAAAATTCTTCATCACGTGGATGTTAATCTTGTTTGTAAAAAGGAATTGATTACTTTTTATTTCTCAAACTTTTTTCTAAAGCTTCGGAATGGCAACACACGTTTTTCCCCAATTTCAGCTGGCGCTTGCGAAATCGGGACCATGAAAGCTTTTTCAATACTTTTTCTCGAAAACTGACTACCGTATGTTGAGAATGCAGTTTATTTCACATTCGTGGATCTTTTTCATTTATTTCTACTAGTGTTTATTTCCACACATAACTTAATCCAACGTGGTTTAATTTCTATAGTCGGCGGTAATCGTCTTTTTTCTCAGCAAAGAGGCGCATGTTTTTAAGGCCTACATCTATACAATAATAAACGGTTAAAGACGTTTATTTCTCAATAAGAATACAATTCACTTAATATGAGAAATACTAGTTAATCTTAAAATCAAAATAAAAATGACTTTTGAAGAAGGTAGGTAGCCAAGGTAGGTACTCGTAAATAATTAAACTAATTAGTAGACACACAAGTTTTAGTGTTGTGGGTAAAAGGATTAAGTTAGTAAAAAAAGGTACCTACTATCGATTCTTGAAGGCAAGTTAATAGCAACTACACTTTGAACTAACCCTACATTGGCGTCCAGCGAAAATCAGGCATACCCACATAACTGGACGGCCTCCTTTCGGTACATTGGTTTAATTCAACGAAAATAATCTAAGGATACCTAGAAACTAGACGGCCGACCCTAAATTGGTGTTCAAAGAAAATAATCTACGGATACCACGATTTTTTTAAAATTACATTATGAACATTTAAATTGTGTTTATAAATAGAGTATCGTAAACAAACATTATTCTTTATAAAATTATTTGCTGTAGTACGATTTCTTCAGTTTCCTTTGTTATTGTTTTGTTCACGTCGAACAATAAAACAATATACGGTTGAGCAAGGGGTAAAGTTATAAATATACAGAAAAAAGAAATAACTTCGTACAATACCTTGTTGTACGCATTTAAGTCACGTTTTTTACTTCGTGGAGAAGTGAACTAAACTCAAGACTTCTGTTCAAGTAGTGAGCCTGAGCCATTCCCATTGTGTCGAATTGCCATCCTATCGGACTATGAGAGTAAAGTGGCAGAGAGTACGCCTGTTTGCTAATATGCTTGTGCACTATATATAATATCTACTGCGTACTTGGCTGATCTCCGTTGAGATTGGACGCCGTGGACGAAATTCCATCGGGAGGACATTTTTATTTTATTATTTCATGGTGAACTGCTAAGTACTATTTGTTTCCGACCCCTAGTATATATTCACACACAATATTAGGTCATGCAGTAATTTATACGTTAGACGTAGGTATACATTTAGTAACCCAACCGCATTTAGTGGTACTACGTGCTATACGGATTCCCAAAGAAGTCGTATTTTTTTTTTTAAACAGAGAAAATCTCCGCTCCAAAACCACGCCAAAGGAAAAATATAACGTCGAAAAACATAGAAAGAATTTCAGAAGGTAAACCGCATTTGTTATTTACATAACATTTTGTAGTGATTCATCTGAGCGGCCTTATCAATAGAAGATAAGCGGTTGTAAGGGAACAGTTTAGATCCGTGTTTCACGTAAGCGTTTGTACTAAATCGTGAGTAATGGCGGGCGCCTAGCGAATACTTGAGACCTATATAGCGGGCGCAACGTAACCTGCGACCCAGCGTTCTCCATTGCATCGTCGACAATGTTCTTACATAACAACAATGTTACAAACAAATGGCCGATTTACATAATAGCCTTGTCGGTTCGCGATTATCGTCGTATAAACGCCCACGCGAAACAGACGTGGCGGTGCTATAAGTCGGAACGCGCCATTATTATTATATTTTATTATTAATAATATCAATAGAAGTATCAAGTATCCCGTTAGATTAAACTCCGCTACATTGTGGTTAAATCCTACCGATTGCGATACTATAATTACGAAACACGACCACTATTGTTACGCAGAATTTTAGGAAGAGCCTGTGGATATTTAGCGTACCATTTAATTTAATCATTGCACCAAGCCGCATTGGACCTGCATGGTGGAATATGGCCCCCACCCTCTCAAAGAGAGACGGCCTTTGATCCGAGAGTGGGACGGTTCAAATAAGAATATTATTGTCTTAAAATTGTAATACATTCACAAAACCCCCTCGCAAACTACGGAATTCTATTCTGAAGGAAGACTGCCTGTTGCGTTTATAAAGAGTTTTTAAAAGAACTTTTTACAATAAACAAAGAACGATTCTGTCAAGGTTATTCGCAAATTGATTGGATTACATAACCGATTCGAGGTTATAGCGAATTCACCTTTTATATAATATAGGAATGGGGGTAAACATTTCTCTAAATAAACATAAAAGGGAACATTCAATATTAGTAGGGAACATGAAAGTATTTTCGATAAATAAATATGTTTACAATTAAGTAACCAAGCATTACGTTTAGATTTGAATAAGTTTCTAGAATCAATGCGTAGGTTGTAGTAAGCGAGAAGGTTACAATTCCAGTCCTAAATATCCAACATCCTATTACACATTATCCTTTTCTGAAGGATTTGAGAAATTGGTAAGCTCGAAAATAAAATAACGCAACTAATTTTGATGAATTGTCAAAATGAAAAGCATTGCAATTGCTTAAGTGTATTCACGCAATCATTGCTACAAAATGAGGGCAGCTGCTTCGATAAGATGACATTAATATCTGCAATGGTAATATCACCATTGAACGTGTATACAAAGTTTTGTGTCCGTGCTATTAACCGTTGAGGAGTTCTCTCGTGAGGAGGCGGCCCTGGCTGCAGAATCGTCATGTCTTTCATAAAAATGGATTGTCATTTGTCACGAGAACCAAAGGTGCATGTGTGCAAAATTTCAGCTCAATCGGATACCAAGTAGTGGTCGAATAATGGTTGCAAACTTTGAGACAGACGACTTACATACGAACAGAAGCTTGTAATTACGGATTGATGTTACGATCAAACAAGAAAAGACCCAAACAATTTGATGAAAATGTTAACAAATGGCATTGACTTACAAATTGAGTACTAATTTGGTTATTTTTATACTAATTATACCCTTTTATTACCCTATAGCTATTTCAATCTTCGTCGACGCTTTTCCAATTACAATGCGATCGTATTAGTCGAACGATGTCGGAAAAGTGGCGCAATATGAGAATCAGGTTGAAAGCCTCGTATTTCACAACTTTTTCCTCACTCCGAAATACAAAAATGGACTCGAATTTACGTAAAAATTTATCCTGAAAACGTTTGTTAGCGCACTTTTGTCGAAGTATTTTGAAATGGGCAGGGACGTACTGAAATCCACCCTGTAGAACATTAATAGAACTCAAAGGTAAAGTTTTTCCGTGGGGCTTCAAAACCCATTAAAGCCGTTGCATAACGCGCCTCCCTCGAGTGACTTTCATGACCTGTGCCACGCGATAAGCGGGTGATACACGTTTTTTTTCCTTTGTTCAAAGATTAGCAAAGAGTTCTTTACGAAGTTGTTGAGAAATAATGTTTATTAACTTGAGTTCGTTTTAAAACGTTTCAGTTATTTGGATGTACCGACGCACGAGTTACCCGAAACGAGATACCAAAAGTTGGTTTTTAATTGAATGCAAGTGTCATAAGTTCATTACAATTTCTGGTAAACAGCACGATGTTTTCGTCTACAACTGTTATGATCTAGTTTACATAAACTCTTGAGCGTCACCAATGTATTTCTAAAGCCGTCGCCACCAAATATGGCGTGTACAACAGATTTGTTTGAGTAATCCCTGGTGAATGTCTTATGTAACCGACAACACTAGGTACTTATAAAAAAGCAATAAATAACATGCCCAGCAACCGAAGTTATATAAAACACATAATCGCGCTCAAAAATAAAATAAAATAAAAAACATTAAAAATAAAATAACGTTATTCGATATTATTGTAAAAATTGAACTACTTACACAAAAAAAAAACGAGTAGGCAGGACTCAAAAAAAGAACTTTCGCTTAAGCATTCAATAAATAATAATATAAGAAGATGAACTTTAACAACTGCGCTTTGTATAAAATTGATAATAAAAACACACAGAAGTGAATAACTCAATCTAGAAATTGAAGAACATGCTGCAACAGGCCAACACTAGACGCGTAGTTAGTTACATTTGTTTAAAGACATAGACATTCGCAAAAAAAAATGAATAAAAAAAATGCTTACTCGGTTGGGGTTTGATAGTAGCAGTATCACGTCGGCACGCGACATCAATATCTTCGGTGTTCACATTCACACTAGCAGGCGCCGGCATAATTCTGTCAAAAAAACAAAAGTAATTGTAATAAAGCACCGCAAAATTAACTAGATCAGTTCGGTATATTACATTTCACTACGGATCGTACCTGGAACTCCGGGAAGATTGTGCCTCAGAGGTGGTCTTTCCAACAAGATCCCGTATCAAAATATTTACTGATACGTTGGGGGTTTCATATCCACACGGACATCTCATCGGATCTACCACGCAACTGAAACAAAATCACCAGTATAAAACTAATGATGGCTGCAAGAGAACATAATAGAACTGCGTCACAGAATATGAAAATAGATACATACTCAGCGCATCGCGTATGCCCACATTGTCCTGTTACGGGACAGAGGGGAAGTAAGCCGCAGCTGAGGCAGCCCAGGTCGCGCTCATACACATTCCTAACGTAGCGAGCATATTTGATAAGTCTATTAGCCACTTGGCTATTGAGGCGAGTGGCAGCAGCCATGCTGTGATCAGCACGACGACGCCGCCGGTCGAGTGTGGTCTCAGGCATATTTTTTCTATGACCAGTGGGCATCAAGAGCCTTGAGGCCCGTTCTAACAATTTTGGAGTCATCTCATCCGTTTCGTAGATAGTTTGTGTTGAAACACTGGTCAGGGACACGTCTTCTGATGATGTGTGGTCTGATTCTTCATCCGTATGATCAGAATCATTGTTCTGCCGATTTGGTGAGCTGACAATATCACTCTCTGGAGTGTTGGTGCGTTCAGGCGGGACGGGGTAATACAACATGTGAGGGTAGGGGGCACTCACAGGTTCTAAACACGCCATTTCCGTTGGTGTCACCGATAACACCTGCAGACAAAAAAGCGTTTGTATCGGAACTTATGGAGACTATAATAATACAGTCAGTTTAATAATTATCGCTTGCTTCGGTGAAGGAAAACATCGTGAGGAAACCAGCATGCCTGAGAGATATTTCTTGACGGCATGTAAAGTCAAGCCAGAGGTCCATGGGTAGCATAAAAACTCTGACATCAGGGTAGGCACTGACCACAGGATAAAGAAGAAGAATAATTGCGTGACACAAGTGTTCTGAGAGAGAAACTCATCTTTTTTTCTGGCTTAAGATGGAAGCGCCCGGGTAGCCCGCGAAATTCAAATTTTCTTACGTTTTTTGCAATTTACGGGACAGTGTCAGGCTGTGTTTAATAAAATATCATTTGCAACCGTAATACGCATTTATTTACATAATTTGTATCATTAAAATCCAACCACTAAAATACAACCCTCTAAGTTAAAATAAACAAAAAAACGAAAACGTAAGAAAATTTGAATTTCGTGTGCTACCTGGCGCTTCCATCTTAATTTTAACATATGTATAATATGGTAAAAGTAATTAATTAATTTGGAATGGAGGCTTCACTATGAGGATGAAATAAAAAGGCATGCGAACAAAATACCGGGTGGTAGTATTTGTGCGTCAATCTGTCCACCCATAAAATTGGTTTGGAAAAGTAAATTACCTAGTTTTTTAGAACTATAAACATTGCATTTAAACTAAATCAATTTAGCAAAAAATGCGCGTAAAAAAATGAATATGTAAGAGTAGAGCGATGTAAAATGGTGAACT
Organism: Eugnorisma glareosa; assembly: GCA_947578425.1. NCBI lineage: Eukaryota > Metazoa > Arthropoda > Insecta > Lepidoptera > Noctuidae > Eugnorisma > Eugnorisma glareosa. Next base: position 29,689,418 of record OX387957.1, read on the forward strand.
TGGCCCAGAACAGTGAAACCGGTTGCGCGGAGGCAGCGAGCTTGGCTCCGACGACGCAACGCAACGCCAGACGATTGCACCTCACCTCACAGATTTATGCAATCGACGCGACGACTGCGACGCGACCGCTACTCGCAGCGTTGATGACTGCACTGCGCCCATCCGTTCTGTCCGTTACTTCAATATTTAGGTCACTAGATACAATGCAATAATCCAACTGGCATAGTGGAATCCTGGCGATTGTAACTTGAAAGGAGTAAATAAACTGGTGAACTTACCAGTAACTGTCAGCCAAGGCCAGGGGATACTTTTAGCGATTGTTATTTTATATTTTGATAAACAAATGTATTTCCCATAAAGGAAAATTGACGCATGTAGTATTAACATGGCATGCAATGCAAAGCAAATTAAAAAAAAAACTAGACGCAACCCAAAAACCGGTGCACGATGATTGCAAAGCATAACAGCGATGAATGATAAATTACTATGCACATAATATTATGGTGTCTACACAGACTTTTAGTAAACATTTTTTCAAGGTCTACAAACATAAAAAAATAAAAATAAACTCTCCGAAACAATGAATCATTAGTGTAAAAGTAATTGATTCAATTTATTTTCATATAATGTCATAAAACTATCCCTACTTGATACGGGAGTTATAGAATGAAGATTTACATACACAACTATTTGGTATTCAGACTCTTCTGCTACTTGTTCACTACTAAACTGAACCCCAAATAATAATTTCACGCGACCTTCCTTCGCGTGAAATTATTAATAAATAAAAAATAACTTCCCTTTTTGAATCGAATTTTGTTACCAATTTCAAGGGTTTAAATTTCTTTGCACGGAACCCTAATTCTTATTCTTAAATAAAAGTAGCCTTTGTTACTCCTTAAGACATCAGCTATCTGCCAGTGAAAGTCCCTTCAGAATCGGTCCAGCCGTTTCGGAGATTAGCCGGAACAAAAAGACAGACAGACAGACAGACCGACAAAAATTTAAAAAATGTGCCTTTGTTTTAAGTACCGTATATACTTTCATATGCATTCAGTAAAAAGCTGTTATTTTGATACTACAAACAGACACTTCAGTTGTATTCATATGTTTATAAGATGTGTAGATTTTGGTGTGCAATATAGTATGTAATACATATAGTGTTACCTAATCTAAGTACATTTATTTTGTTGCCGCCTGTACAAACACCATGCGACATCATCTAGCTAGACAAACAATAACAACTTACTTGTACCTTTAGTCTGTTCAGGTTGTTCCTCAAAAAATGGCATAGAAATTAAAAGCGTAAGCAGGAAGGTAGTAAGCGAAGATAAAAACTAAAGCAGAACAGAGGCAGACAGGGTGGCAATGAGCTCTGACAGGTGTTCTACTGTAAAGCTGTAAACTAAGCAGGCCTGAGAGAAGCGGTGCTGTCAATGATTAATACAAGTTCGAACTCATGCTGCTTCCCTACGCTCACCTCTGTACAATCACATGGCAACGGACGCATCGCGGAGGTTCTCTGGACAGCGGCCTAGAAGTTTTGATTTTATACACTGTGAGACACTTGGATACACTTAGGATCACTAAACCTACTCAAAATACGCTTCACTACCACTGTTCAGTCTGTAGGAAAACACTGAGCTCTTTCAATATTGCGAATGCAATACGGGAAACCGACCGTAACACTAGTTTTAACGTGATTTAAGAAAAAAGATTTTTTTGTCAGCTAAAGGTAATTTAGGAACAGTCACAAGTGGATGAATATTATACCTCCGAGCGCGGACAGGATAGGCCGATGCGCATGCATGAACACAAACGCAACAGAGAGCACACTTCTAAAAATATTGTTCATACAACTTGGAACTGTATTTTATTCAAAACTCTGCTACAACTTTTGATGTTGCCTGATCGACTACTAAGAGAACACTGAATAAAACTTACGTATGAATCAGCGGTGGAGAACAACAATAAGTCGACGGGTTCGTCTGGTCCTTGGAAGGATTCATCATCCGACTCCTGTAACAAAAGAAAATTTTCCGCTATTATAGAGGGTCACATAATCTTATTCAAGAATTTTAAACAGGATGACTTTTCTTCGTCGATTAAGCCCTTTTTGGCTATATAATGTATTCGACTTTGGTAGATAACATACATATTCACGCCTGTTTCCTTCTAAAAAGTAGGCAGAAATGTAGCCACATTTTGCGAGTTGGAAGTGGCGAAGTTCCCCGTTTTAATAACAGTTTACATTAATCACGTAACTAACAGGTACACGTACGTACATTACTATAAATATAACAGTTGATACAATCATACAAATACTCAATATTATTACAGTTACAGCCGTTACAGGGTGGTGGTACCAGAAAGAAGCCTGAAAAGTTACGAGAACTTATAATTTAATCTCTGGGTAAGTGTATGGTATAAAACTGACTGTTATCCAGGCTTCTGATTAGATGGGAAATTCAAACTAAGATCAGATAAATTCCAGTTAGTTCGTATATTATCACCTAGACTCTAGGTGATATTATAATAAACAAACAAACTAATCGTGAATCCAATATGTGACATACTCTAGAACCTAGAGTATTCCACATCGTGGATTCACGGTTACATTAGTATGTGAGACGCGCATTCTTGTTGAAAAAAAAATACGAAAAATTTAAAAAAGAAAAAAAAGAACTTGGGGCCCAGTATGCGGCCATGTTAATCGTAGAGTCGTTTTTACCCGACTGTGCGACGCAAAGGAGGGTAATGTAAGGGTACAAGCCTATGTATATTATTATATGTATGTTTGTTATGGTTTTACAGCTGAAAAATGATAATCATAAATTTTAAAATAAGTTTTATCGGTAAACTTGTAAGTTAAAAATTGTAGAGTAAACAATTTGCTTTACAAAAAAAATATTTTCGACACTAAAAATATATACGCAAAATTTAGCCACATTCCACAGGTCGCAATTATGCACCGATTGCTTTCAAACTTGACCAAAAAATCGAAAGGGTCAAAACTTAGGTTAAGTTCGTGAATGGGCGGAATTCGTCCATGTGGAGCGGTTTTTGAAAATCAGTTTTTTGGCCATAACCTTTTTACCCCTAACCTGAGGAGGAGGTGGAAATTTCCTAAAATTATGGAAGATAGAAATATGTCTTCGAAACGGTAAACATATTTAGTGCCGCAATTTTTTTTTTTTTGTGGTAGCAAGTTGTTAACCCTACAATTTTTAATTTTAAAGTTTAACGATAAAACTTAGTTTTCGATATAAAAAATTATAACTGAAAAATTGACGGTATTTCCATGCTAAACTCATATGGGAAAATTTTAAAACCTATGATAACCATTTTTTTGCTGTAAAACCATCATCAACCCGTTAATTAAAGATTTTAAACATGAACAGAAAAAATTGGGTGGAACCTTCTTCGAAGTCTACCTCCTGCTGCGGCTTGCCGAAGGGATTTTTCAATACTTATACATTTACATGTATCATCGCATAACTACCCGACTGCGGCGAAGCCGGTTATGTGTTCAACCTTTAGGTTCGGTTCTTTGATCGCTCCTATAGTTCTTTCGCCGTAGTAGGAAGGTGCAGGTTCACCTGCACCTTCCTTCCGTAATGAACCGTTCCTTTTCAATCTACAATAATGATAATAATTTACAATAATGACAAAATATTTTAGCTGCGCTCTAAAAACCATAAAGGCGAGTGCAATTAGACAAAGAATACTCAAAAGGTGGAACGAAGTTTATAGTGGTCAATCCGACCACTATAAACTTCATGGGACTTTTTTTATTGAGTTCCTAGAGTGGAGAAGAAAGTTAAAAAAAAATTGGCCGCTTCCGATATATTTTTTTTTGCATTTCCTTTGCAATTTTTGTTTTTATTAGTGAATAACTTCAAGTTCGACGAATTCATATTGTGACGTAATAGTGTGACCTGCGTGCATTCATTAAATGGTCTGTTAATTTGTTAATTATTGCATATTATATCAGGTATTTTTGGAAAATTTCCTATTTTCTTCAATAATTTCTAAAACATTGACTTTTAAGATTTAGATTTCTTTTGAAATCTGGTAACTGATGGTTTTTACAGATAACAGGATTTAAAAATATTAATAAAAAAAAACACTATTACGTATGAAGAGACTAAAAATTAATTCTTATATTAATTCTTAATTATTATACCTCATTAGCTAGCTAATAAAATAAGAAATTGGACAAAAATTTGCATTGAGTTTAATAGAACTATTTCGAAAAAAAAACCTTCATTAACCTAGACGATTTTCTGCTATTTGCAAATGAAATTTTAGTCACTACACTCATCAATGTGGTTTTCTTGAAAATTTTTATATCCTATTATCCGTGAATAAGTATCAGTTACCAATTACAAAAGAAGTCTTAGACTTAAAATCCAGTATATTATAAATAATTGAAGAAAATAGGAAATTTTCCAAAAAAATATTGAAATATGCATTACATGGATAATGAACAAAGCAACAGACCAAATTGGCGTTTAATGGATGCACGCAGGTCACACTATTACGCTACAATATGAATTCATCGAATTTGAAGTTATTCATTAACGAAAAGAAATATTCCAAAGAAATTGAAAAAAAAACAAAAAAAAAGTCGCGAGCGGCGAAATTCTGAACTCAGCTCAATCGGAACTCAATAAAAAAGTCCCATGAAAATCCGACCACTATAAACTTCGTTCCAACTCATTGTCTAATTGCACTCAACTAATAGTAGATTACGGAAATGTAAAAAAAAAAAATGTACCCTGCCAAAACGTTATTGAATGTGCCCTGGCGGTTGAGAGGATGTCATGCTCCCTCAAATATCTCGCTGATGGTGGCGCGTGTGGTGGACCATTTAGTTCCCTTCAAAATGGTTGAGTTGAATGTGCTAATCCATACGTCATGTTCGTGAACGGGCGCTGCGCTGTCAGTTGTGGCTGGTCATCTCTTAGTTGCCATTGTCACGGCCTATTTGAATTAATTATTTTTATATTCTGAATTTTCTTTTTACTATGGATACTTTCAAAGTGCACATCTTGCTACATCGTTCTCACATAGTGTACCATCTCAATATGAATGATGTAACCAAGGAATTGTAACAATATGCTGATTTAAAAGAGTGTCGTGGAGTTTCTTGCCCGTTCTTCTCGTAGCGTAGATCTCTACGCTAGGGAATGGGCAACTACAGTAATTTCACAGTTTCACAGTGTTATCTTTGTTTCGACAATTCAAAAAAAAAATGGCAGATTTTGGGGTCTCATCGTGTAGGCCAGGGATGTGACGAACCAATGGCACGCGTGTTATTGATGGCACGCTACACAATATTTTGGGCAAACCACCGATTTTAACCACATTTTCATCTACCCTGCCTGGCCTGCGAGTCATTATTTTCAAAGATAATTAACATTATACTCGTAGACTCGCTTAGACACCTCTTAGCAGATGACTCAGTTCAGCATACATTCTACTAAAAGTAACCTCTTACAACTCAAATTTAAGTTATTTATCATCTAATCTTTTGAAAAAAAAAGGCACGTTGGTCCATAAAGGTAAGCCACCCCAGGTGTAGGCTATCAAAATAAAGAGTTTTAAAATGAGACTATAAAATTATCAACAATTTGTGTTTAATTTTTTTTTTAATATTTTTAAATGATAATATTGATAATTTTAATTGATATTTTTTTTTTATATATATATATATGTATATATATATATGTAAATAATAACCAGCAACAAAAAACAACATTTAGTTAAAAAAAAAGTTTGATAACAGCTTTTTAAACGACCGCCATTTTGGCGCGTTTGTCGTGATGTCAATGTCTATAACAACAAACAAATAGCGAAAAGCTGCAGATGTGTTTTTGGCTGTAATCTATTAACATTTTGTGTTTTACTTCAATTAAATAATGCAACAGGACAATAAACCGACTTTTCAGTACTGTATCGTGCCCTTGTGTAAAAACACAAATATAAATGCAGCACATAAAGTGTTTTTTCTTGTACATACCGAGAGGTGTGAACATAAGGAGAAAGTGGTGTAAAATCATGAAAAGAGAGATGATATCTCCATCAACTTGTTTGAACTGTTGTAAAGACCATTTCGATGTAGTATTTATTTAATTAAAAGTACAATTTGTTGTTTATCTGCTAATCTTTGCAAGTGTCATCATGATAACCTCTATTACTCAATTACTATTATTATTACTACTATTATCTATCAAATAATTAATTTTAAGTTCTTGTATAACTATTTCTAATTTAAATTTTATCTTTAGTTTAGCATCTTGACAAAAAATGTAGCTAGTAAAATGTTTTAATATGCCAGAGAGGTGATCTGTAACTCAGGACCTCCCTTCTTCAGGGTTGCGGGACTGATCGAAAGAGATACCGCGGCCCTGGAACACAAAGGGCAAAAAAAAAGGACCTTCCTACTTCAGAGTTCAGTCACCTTTCTCTATATAAGATTGTGCCATAAAACAGTGCCTGTAATTATTGATGTCGAGAAAAATAAAGATTTATGATTACATTACAACCTAACTTGAAAAAAGCTATTTGTACGAAGGTTTGGTTAAATTACGACCACTGATTGACTCAGACTTACTTACTAGCAATGATGTTATATAACCTCATTGCTTACTAGTTAGATATCCTATGAATATTAGATTTTCTAATATTTATTTTAAAAAATCTGTTAGGTAATGTATATGTTTCACAGATTTCATATCTTGTTTTAATTTATTATGTTTGTTTTTCAGTTAGAAGAGTATACAGCTAATTATATTCAGAACAAAATAATGAATTTACAAGAAAAACATAAAACTATATTACGATTGAACAAAGGCATCCTTCCTTGTTGAATCGAGGAGAAAATCTATCAAATCCCGTTGTACCGACCCACTTGAGTATCGATACAGAACGTCCTTAGCGTCAAGTGAAATGACATCTGACATTCAAACTATTGTCTTTGCTTTCGTGCACTGTGGATGTGGATCGTCTGCGAAATCTATCATAAACAATTATAAATTAAATAACCTAAAGTAACTAAATTAAAACAAACTTAAAAAACTGGCGTTAAAAAACTCCTCCTCAACGCTGTCAACTGGTAATGTATGTACGCAAGAGACTGGCAGCGTTGCCACTTTGTATGGCACCGCTAAGCCTTTGGCCAAGCTTAAAGCCAGTCCTTGGAAGTGTCAACTAAGTTTTTTGAAAAGCCCTTGAAAAGGCTGTGAATTTTTGCCCATTGAATGACTTTTTCACGAAATAGTTACAGAATAGCGTTAAATGAACTTAGAGGGTTGTATTGATGATTTTAATTATTATACTTCTGTACCTACATACGTGTTACTGGCGCCACTCATTTTTCATTTACATACAACCTGACACTGACTTGCAAATTGCAAAAAACGTAACAAAAATTTGAATTTCGCAGGCTACCCTTCCTTCCACCTTAAATGAATTAAGTATGTAGAAAGCAGGCGGGACCCATTCCATTATTATTATTTTTTTGTAATCAAATGGATCCTGCCTTGAATGAGGCAAACAAGCTGTGCAGATCGCTACGTTACAGGTCATGCTCGGACAAAATCTAAGTAAATAATTGGAGAAGACTGAAGACTGATCGAAATTTTGAGTGATGTTTCTCAGTGCAGTTGTAATATTTTTGTGTTTTTGATTGGGGACATTATGGTCAGCATCACCATCCTTTCCCCAACTATGTTGCCGTCGGCTTCTAGTCTAACTGGATGCAGCTGAATACCGGTATTTTACATGAAGCGACTGCCTATCTGATCTCCACAACCCAGTTAGTACTGGGTAATACGATACCCTTTGGTAAGGCTCGTTGTCAGACTTTCAGGCCACTGATTACCTGTAACGACTGTCAAAGATCTACAAATGACAGCCGGGGCCGAGGTCTCATTATGCATTAATTACTGTGGGATCATTATGATCATCAGATAATAATCATATCGATTGTCATCTCGTCTAAGTTTCGCTAGTTTATTTAATTTAACTTGTACCTATGACTCAAATAGTTTTATTATGTAAAACCGCATACGGGAATAACTGACGTAATGTAAACATACGTACATAACAGTCGTTACAAGGTTGAAATTCGTTCGGCTTCTTTCATGACAACCGAACTAATAATATTCTTAGGGATTTTAGGTAGATTTCGTCAGAAAAAATCTACGTATTGGTCTTACACCTAAAGTCGAGTTTTTCGAAAATTTCACCATAGGGAGTCTAGTTATGACCTAGGTGTCAAAAGACACCCTATGGTGAAATTTGTGTGAGCCCAAATTAACAGTCGGTTAAAAAGTTTATACATATTGTAAATGTATATGTTGGTATGTATGTGGGGCGACAAGCAAAATTTAGCTACACTCTACTGGTCACAATTGTGCACCGATTGCTTTCAAACTTAGCCAAAAAATCGAAAGGGTAAAAATTAAGGTTAAGTTCAATGGGCGGAATTCAACCTTTAAACTTAAACTTTTTTGATGCAACCTCTAACTTGAGAAGGGGGATGAAATTTCCAAAATTTTTGGAAAAAAAAATTATGTCTCCGAAACGGTAGACATTTTTGCCGCCGTAAGTATTTTCTATAAAAAAAAATGTTTACTTTACAATATTCTTAATTTTAAAAGTTTAGCGATAAAACTTATAGTTTTCGAAACAAAAAATTATAACTGAACAATTGACGGCGTTTCCATGCGAAACTCCTTGGGTGGAACCTTCTTCGGAAATACATATACCTCCTCCTGCGGCTTGCACAAAGGGATTTCTTTTTATTTTAAGTTTTAACATAAACCTGACAAAACTATCTGGACATATTAAACAAAAAATATTCAGTGTGTATACGTGGATAATTCATGGCGCTTGAATCACGTAATATTTACCGGGGCGTTGATAAAAAATAATAAAAAGATTGGGAGTTCTTTTAAATTGTCTTTGTTTCGACTGCATGCCGCATGGAATAAAACGATATTTCACTAATTATTATTAACATGTGGGTATCTAGGTATAATAATTATTAGTGTTTTTTTTTTTTGCTTAGCCTTTTATGTGTCCCACAACTGGGCAAAGGTATCCCCTTTTTCCTTCCAAATCTCTAATTAATAATAATAATAAGTAGCTATTAGATGAAACAAAAACAACCCATTATGTTATAATGCTAGTACCTAAGTTATAATAACAAAAGCCGACGATATAATTACCGTTACTCATACCAATTATCTAAAGAAACCACAAGTTAGACTAATGACTTCAACGAGTAGCAAGGTCATTGACCGATAACGTAGTGCGAAAACTTCATTACATTCATTATGATTACCCGTAAACGTCGCAATTTTTAAGTAAATAGGTGGGTATGAGGTAATCTACTAATATCGTAATGTACATAAGTAAACTGTAAAGTGAATTATTTTGGTTGTGGGTTAGAAGTATTTGTCCTAATCCTGTCGTAAGGTCTGAAAATGACTCATAATTTAATATTGATTATAATCTAAGCCAGTCGCGGCTTACCAGTGCTTCAATAGACACTGTAATGATTCCGTAGAATACATAAATTAATCATCGTCTGCGGTATAGTATTGCCTACAACGATTCTTACGCAAAACGAAGTAAGCGGCGCGGTGGGCTTACACAATGTGACCCACTGGCACACTGACTCCGCGCCGCAGCGCATGCTTCGCTTGCACTGACTACGTAGGTACCGCCTCCTACTTACATTTGTTGCTTTATCGTAACTTACTGTTGCAAACTGTAATGATAAAAGCATTGCGACTTGTGGACTAGTTCTCAATGAACGGTGGACCTATGCGAACGGATAGGAATGAATTCAACTAGAATCATACATGAAACCCTGAAATTATAACACCCCCGTTTTAACCGACTACTAAAAACCGAGGAGGTTATGTATTCCATCATCATCTTCCGTTTTTTAGGGTTCCGTATCCAAGGGGTAAAAACGGAACCCCAGTACTAAGACTCCACTGTCCGTCTGTCTGTCACCAGGCTGTATCTCATGAACCGTGATAGCTAGACAGTTGAAATTTTTACAGATGATGTATTTCTGTTGCCGCTATAACAACAAATACAAAAACAGAATAAAATAATATTTAAGGGGGCTCCCATACAACAAAGGTTTTTTTTATATATATAATGGTTGGGAGCCCTTCCTGCGACACGCATTTGGCCGATTTTTTCAAGTATTTTCACCGATTACTCCGTGATTACTCGGCTGATTTACGTGATTCTTACATTTGACCCAGGAAGCCCGCGCGGTGGTCCCATAACTTTGCTTGAGTAGTTTTTTTTTCTTGTCCTATTCTAATTAGATGATGGTCCATTCGCAACGTACCTACACTACCTACTAGGGCATCGAAAATCGGCCACTTTTTGGGACCAGTTTTTTTCAGACTCGGCTTTTCTTCAAAACCGGGTACCCGGGGTGCCGGTCTTTTTCGTTTTTTTTTTTAAAGTAATTAACAATTACAAAGGTTATATATAATATTGACCAGGAGTTCGACCAATTAGTTAAAATCCTCAGAGTGGAGGGGACGCGTTTTTGCAAAATCCGGCTTACGGGCAGGAAGTCCAAACATTCGAAGACACTGGAGCTTCTATCCATCACTTCAGCAGAACTATAGACACTCAAAAAAAAAACAATAAGAAAGTTGGTACGACGCGAGCTTGGATGCTCCAGCATACAGAAAACCGGGGGTTGAAAGTGTTCGTCCAATCACTTGGGAGGAGCCACCTGACGATATTTACCAAATCTGGTCGGGATATCGTCGTTTCGTAGTCTGAGATTATTGCAGAAGTCGAAAACTTCTACGGTCAGTTGTACGCATCGCATGCATCTCGACCTGATCCCATTCTACAGAAGACCTGCCAGAAGTCAGCCAAGGTGAAATCGAGGCGGCTCTTAGACAGCTTAAGAATGGAAAAGTCCCTGGTGGGTGAGGATGAGTGAGAGACTGAGCTTCTGAAAGCGGGAGGAAATCCTCTATTAAGAGAGCTTCATCCAGTTCTCTGGGAGAAATCCAGAATCGCGGAGAAAGAACGTGGTCGTTCTTTTTTTTTTAAAGGGAACAAGACATTAAGGTCTTGTTCCTTTTTTAAAGAATTACAGACCTATTTCACATGTTTTAGCTGTTTGCACGAGTCGTCACGAATCGTCTAGCACGAAGACTCGTCGACTTCCAGCCAACGGAGCAATGCGAGTTTCGAACAGGATACAGCACCAGAGATCACATTCACACAGTGCGGCAAATTATACTGAAGTCCAAAGAGTATAATCGGCTTTTGGAGACCTCGTTTGTTCTGGAGTTTCTGCAGCGATGCGAAGTAGACTGGCGATAGATACTTCCAAGTGCTGAAAAGTCTTTCAAGAAAACGCCAAAAAACAACGAACTGGAGGATGTGTTTAGTACCTACTTTAGAGTGAGAATTTTACCAATTATATTTATTCATAAGAGAATAAATTTTAGATGAATAAGTCGTGGAAATAATAGAAAAAATTGACTTACTGTGTGTTGTGTGTCTGATCTGCGAAGTTCACAGATAAATAAATAATGGATTTAAAGAAGAAACAAAAAAAAAAACGAAAACCCGAAAAGACGGGTTTTATACGAAATAACAGTTTTTTTACAAAGTTAAATCCCAGGAATTCCCGGAAAAACTGGTTCGTATGCCCTTAGTACCTACATGCTGGTACGCAGGTAATAAAAATAGGACAACTTGTTGCTGGCTGAATCACGACTACTCACCTAATAACAAGTAAGGTCTTGCACGCAGAACGAAACCCAACCTTGATGGAGCTGAGCATGTAATTGTTTCATACGTAGTCGTAGGTATTACGTAATTTACGTTGCTTTGATTAAGAACAAAGACGGAAATCCAGTTCAAGTTTAGAGGTCAATCAAAACTCCTTCTAGAAGCTTCTACATATAACGACGTCTTAGGAGGAGGTCGACTCACGATTGGTAAATAAAATGATAATTTGAACCGATCAGAAATCATGTTGTAAGTCCAAATCGATTTTATGATTACATTAAGAGCTCCTTATGTAGGTACTTGATTGTTATGTAATACAGTTTAATATTACCGCTTAAAAATATATTAATCCCAGAATTAATCTAAAACAATTGATTCTTACGAAACAGTTTTCAAGTCCATCGATAACATAGTTGTTAGCGAATCAGCTTCACGTCTTTAAGCCTACGAACTTAAAATAGACGTTGCTATTTCCAGTGACGTACCTAATTTATGACCTAACAGACATTTTAATCAATTCCTATTACATCACCTTCAGCAATATACTGAGGGTATATTTTTCGAGCAGTAGACGAATCAACATCTGTACTACTTCTCTAACTTCCTTTGTCCTTCTTTCTTATGGGTGGATACTATGGATGGTACCTGTAATTGCTGTTGTTTGCTTTATTGCATTACACATTCTTATGTAGGTATCTTACATTATTCTATTCATACACACTGCATCCAGAATAATTAGGCGGAATCAACACTAAATAAATTGTAATTGCAAAGTATTTTACTTGAAAGTAGCATAAGAAATCAGTTTTCTAGAAATGCCTAAGAAATTGAGATTCAAGATCGCAGAAAAGTGTATGGTCGCCTGAAAAGGTGCAAACCGTTAATACAAAGCGTCAGTTTTATAGATAAGCCTGACATGAACATCTTTCAATGAAAGCTGAACGTGATTTAGTGATAATAATAAACTTATAGTAGTAATGATCTAATTTATTACATTATCAACGAGTGGCTTACGTAAACGAGGTGATCTGTTCTCGGGGTTGAGTGTCAATACCAACCAACGTCGTGGAACATGGTTTTCCAAGTTACGGTTGTTCCTACATAGGAGCTTTATTTCGATGACTGCTTTGTTAATAACTGAAGCAGGTTTATTTATGTAGAAACGATAGTTTACTGCTAGCCTACCTACTAGCTGAGAAAAGTTATGATTCGTGACTTAATTATTACTAAGTACGTAACATTTGATTACCGGCAAAGGATAGCCCTCCCCATATCCCCTTGTATGAGTCATACGTAAGGGGACATTTAATTAAATGGAAGCGGCGTTCGTCTAACTTGCTAATAATAATAGACTTCCGTCAGCGTCCGCGTTTAGAATATGGCAATAACCCCTACGACAGTTCATTGTAGCGGTCATTGCGAGACCCATCTACAGTTGATGTGCGGATCTACCTACGAAGATGATGACGTCATGTTGTCTATAAATACGTATAGTTTTGTTACGTGTTCGATTGTTGATCCCGAGCGATAAGATGGCGAGTCGACTCCTGGTTCTGTTCATCAGAATCACAGTAGGTACTTCTGATGGAAATGGCGAGGAGAACCGAGTGGGACTAGTTGTGTAGGCGTTGGAAACTACCCGCGGCTTCAGCAAGTGCGCCAAGTCCAAGTATGGTTTTATTACGAGCTTCTAATGTTGCGTGTGCGATCGAATCTATCGAAGTCTGCGAGGTCTGCATCAGAGCGTCCGAAATCGTCTGTCGTCCGACACATACCTACGGCGCGCTTTCGCAGATTTACAAGTATTCGTAAATCGTAAGTCGTAGCTTACTTGACACGACACGTCTGCCGTCTGCAGTACCCCTTTTAGTGTTCTCCAGTCACAAGCGCGTCCGTTAAAAGTACCGGTTTTATTATTATACGGTCTAAGACCTATGCCCCACCATACTATAACCCACCTTTCGGCACATAATCAGGCACAAGTTCAAAGAACGGTTCCTTCACACAGAGGTCGAACCCGTATTTGTGTTGTTGTTGACAGGTTGTTTTGCACAAGCTTACTCTTGTTGTCTTTAGAACTGACTCTGGTTTACGGAAATGGTGTTATTATTCTTAATAAAGAGGGGACAGGTAACAGCTGTTTGCCGTAAGACATTGCACTCTTTGTTAGTTTTACTCAGGTAATTAGTGTAGTGCCATGTCGGGTAATACAAGATCATGCAAACTAGCTCCGAACTAAACCGAGCTTAAATACATAAATGCCTCCAACTTTAGTAGGTATTTTCTGCGGCAATCAATAACAATAATGCCGCAGAAAATATCTACTAAAGTTTCGATCAAGAATATTACAAAAGTAATAAAACAAAAACTAAGTAAAGATAACATAACAATACCGACTGCTGGCGCTTATCTAAACAAGAGCAAAAATATTTTTTAAACGATTCGAAAAAGGAGATTAAAAGTTAAAAGGAGGTTGTAGACAATGAATGTCTCTTGCTTATATTTATAAGCAATGACTACCCACCCCCTATGGTAAGCAAGATCATCGTTGGGCACCAACTATTTTATTAAGTGAGACATTACTTGTTACGTAAAACTTACAAGTTATGTAAAACATAATGACATCAATGTGTCAATCCAAATTCGCAATAATTGTAACAAAGCGACGAAGAAGTAGCTCATCGCTCCTGCCTCCTATAAGCGCATTGTTGGTAGCCCAAAGAACCAATCAAATTATATAATAATAATTATGCAATTTAGTGTGAACAAAGGTTGGCGCTGGTTCGGTGCTCGCCCTCGGCGCCTCGGTCGGCCGCGGCGGCGCCGCGCCCGCGTCGTCGTGTTTATGTTTATCTTGTTTACACGCCAGCGGACTTGCAATGCGCGCGCTCCCATACACTTCAGTTTTTTACAGATGTTTTCCTGTCATCATCCCTTTAATTTCAACCTTACATAATTCCCTTACGTAACGACCGCGTGGCGAGGATAATACATCAAACCCCCCTCGCTCTGCTAGGAACCTTCCGCCATATAAAATTACGTAACTGAAATAGTATTTTTTTTTGTCACACCTTTTATTTACTGATGAAATTAAATAAATGCCGGTATAATATTGAGAAGGCAGGTACTTTTAAAATTATTTTAATTTATTACTTACCTCTTCGATTTCCTGCGGACTAGTGTGCCCGCGGCGACTCTGCCACATTCTAATATTTATTAATGTTTACGTCGATATAACTATCTTTGAGACACTACAATTTAACACAGCAATATTTTTTACGACATCCACGTCCACTACACACAACACGACGTTTTAAACTGAAGTTGAATCTTGAAGAAAATTTTTGGCGTCATCATCGTCACTTTGGATCAAAATAGGCACAGATTCACAAGTTTACAGCCTTATTCTAACAAATTTAGTGCACTCTGTGGTAAGGTTCACAGACAACACCCTGAGCGCTGCCAGTGAAAAATAATGTCAAAAAATCGGTTTTTTTAGAGGTGTACAAATAGACAACACATCTGTGTAATGGAATGATGTTTACACAGTAATTCTTCATAAAAGCGATAGCAAAAATAAATTCAAAAGTGCTTAGCCCAAAGTTCAGCCACTTGCACACCGCTCACTGACGCAGCTACAAATAGAAATAGAAATCATTTATTTGTATGTAATGTAAAAAATCCAATAATGTAGTACGTATGCAGATAATTATGATGGTAATTGTCACGAGCGTAAAAGAAAACATAAAAAGCATTCCACTCAATAATAAGCGTCAGGGTAGCCCGCGAAATTCAAATTTTCTTACGTTTTTTGCAATTTGCAGGTCAGTGTCAGGTTATATGTTGATGAAAAAGGAGTCGCTACTCAAATGGGCTACCCTGACGCTTTCACCATAAGGAACATTACTATCATTATTAAAAATACTCATATTATTGAAAACATTCCGAACTAAGCACCATGCCGATAATTTAAATTAAGAAGTATATTTTTATGGTGACTAGTTATCATCAATTTCATGATAACAAACAACTTTCCCAAAGAAACATATTTTTATACTCATTCCATGTCATAATACCACAGCCGTATTAAATTCGCGCGCGCCTGTGATCTATCAGCTGATAAGGTTATAGATTAGGCCGTTTTACTTAACCTTTTAGTCAGAAAAATATAAATATGTTCCTTAAAAGTTTTTTGGCAGGGCTCAAAGTACGGAGCGCACGCGTATTTTCAAAGAAAATGTAAGTTATAGCGGCAGGTACTACGAGAGTACACATTGGCTCATTTTTAGCCTTAAAAAATATTTTAGTTTCACAGTGATTCTATTGTAAGTAGGCTACAATTTACTACGTACAGGCGCCAGCATATCAAGCTCAGGAAGGGCTCCGAAAGGACCGATGCCTGCCAGGGTTGCAGCACTGTTCGAAAGAGCTACCGCGGCCCTGGAACACAAAAGGCAAAAGAAGTCTGGAAGAAAGAAAAGTCTGACACTCCCTCCTGCTCAGCCCAGAGCGGGAGGAGTTATTTGACGATTTCCAATCCGAAAAGAAAAGCCTGTGAAGCTACTACAATTTGTCAAATTTCTCTAATAGATGTTCAACTTTAACGCTAAAGTATTAGGTTCAAGGTTGATTGGGAAAATTTGACAGTTTCGGGTAGTTTGATGTGCTGACGTCTGTACACGCTAATTCTGCGGCATCAAGGGTACGTTTAAGTCAATTATCCAGTTTAAATGTTAACTGACTAAACGTCAAACAACCCGTTCAAGCACACCGCGTGCTGAAAAATTAAACTGACTAAAATTTAATCTGCCCCGTTCACGGTCGCCGCTGGTATAAGTTTTCGCCTGACTAGGATAAATTTTAGCGACCGTTTTACCTCGCTAAATTTTATTCTGCTGTCAGATTGACATTGACATTGAGCTGTCTGTAGTTTTATTAGCTAGATTCGCGCCCTGGAAACGAATATTTCTAACGAGTACTTAATCATCGTCTCCGTGAATTTTATTTGTGGACTATGGATGAAGTTATGATTACTTAGGATGCAAATTGTTGTAGACGAAAGGGGCAGAATGATATACAAGCTGAGCTGTCAATTGAATTTGACAGTCAACATTGACCTAGACCGATGACTCCGTTCAGCGAGTCCTCGCTAGTTTAATTTTTATCGGCGAAAATTTCGCCGGCTTACTTAAACCCAACCCAGGCCTGCTTTGTGTTGAAGGCTACAAGGCTGGTTATGTGAGTGAACTGTTTGGTACTGAGAAGGGCCGATTGGTTACGTCACTCATGGAGGCTATATCCTTGCATGGCGATGATGTACTGAATACGTGGTTATCTTTTCGATGTCCCATCCATCTTCGTCTGTCGATATCTTGGTTGCACTAATAACTGTGATTGTAATAAAAATGGACTTGTTATGGAAAGAGCATACAAAAAACAGCACAGCATCTGTTAACAATCATACAATAAGTTGCTAAATTTGAGTAAAGTAATGAAGTTAATGTGTATGTGGACACCCACCAAATTGGTACCAGTGTAGAAGTTGTACCGAGACCCAAGGATCATTTGGCGGGTGAATGTATTTGACAGAAGGGCGTTGATAAACATTAGTACATTGGTGACATTGGCAGCAAAAATGTATTGACAAACTAAGATGCCGATTTTAGGGGGCTTTTAATTAAGGTGGAAGCATATATTAGTAATCTGTGGGTGGAAGCGCAAGGATAGCCCGCGTAATTCAAATTTTCTCATTTTTTGCAATTTGCAGGTCTGTTTCAGATTGTATGTTCATGAAAAATGAGTCGCGCCAGTAACACGTATGTAACTATAGAATTATAATCATTAAAATAATCAATACAACCCTCAAAATTCATTTAACCCTATTCTGTAACTATTTCATGAAAAAGTCATTCAATAGGGTTACATGTATACTTAGAGGATTGTATTGATAATTGTATGGTTATAATTCTGTAGTTACATACGTTTTACGAGCGCGACTCATTTTTCATCAACATACAACTTGAAACAGACCTGCAAATTGCACAAAACGTAAGAAAATTTGAATTTCGCGGGCTACCCTTGCGCTTCCACCTTTTCGATTGCCTGTCTATGGTCCCCTTTGTGGAACAAAGATCTCGAATAAGATCGACTCGAAGTCTGTCAACTGCGTCACATAAAAAAAAGTTTGGTCTATGGAAATTTGTCGTTCGAATCAGCGAATGGCGAATGTGCTGTGCGAATGCAAATCCACTGTCCACGGTGCCAAAGAGTAGAATACCATAACTCGGCTGGGAACATCCTCAGAATTTATACTATTTATATCTTTATATATTTAATATTAGTCTATGCTCAGAATACCATACCTAGACCCACAGCAAAAGGTTTTTGTGAACATATTCGTTTGTCCACAATATTAACAAACGAGTTCATTTTAATATTTGTTACGTGTTCGGAACTTGCTTCTAAAAATATTCTTATCTTGGGTGCGTAATGTGATTGAAATGTGTTGAATTTGTAATTATTTATCGACATACACACAACAAATCTGACGCAGTGCTTGGTTCTACAGTGTTCATTGTACAAATTACCTATTCAGAAACGCATCGTTCCCAAATCGTATTTTGATGGTGTCAGTCGAAGCGCTGTGTTAGTGTTGAAGAACGGTCGTGTTTTGTAGCGCAAATAACGCGGAATTTTGGTGCGATTTCAGTTGGATCGCGACCCCATCGACTGCTGTGTCTGTTAAAAATTTCGCCATTGCGATGCTCGAAACATAAAAATTGAGTGGAATTCCGTGCTGTCCTCAAACATAAGTCATACCAGCACCATGGACGACGACGGGGATGACAAAGATGACACGAAAAGGTATGTAAATTAATAGATTAACTTAGAAATGTATACATTCTTTAAACAAGCAGTTTTTTTTAGATAAATACAAGGTCGTGGAAAAAGTTCGTCCGTATTTTGTATAGAAATTCAAGACTTTTTTATTTAGGTTTATATACTCTTAATTAGAGTACCTTTTATAGGCAGTCGCTCCATGTAAAATACTGGTATTCAGCTGCATCTGGTTAGACTGGAAGCTGACCCCTACATAGTTGGAAAAGGCTAGGCAGATGATGATGATAATATCATCATCTGTCTAGCCTTTTCCCAACTATGATAGACTAGATGGCAACAAGTTATCAAACAAAATTGTACATAATTTATAATTATGTACGATTTTGTTCGATAACTTGTTGCCATCTTTTAGGTAGTAACATAATCCTGTTATAGGAATCTTGGGATTTTTTATCAAAAAAATGCGACAAGTTGTTTTACAGTCCCCTCTTGATATAACCAAACATTACTCAAAGAATTCTGAAGAGACCGAAACAAGTGAAAATCTGAGGGTGCAACGTCAGGACTATACATATGGTGGATGCATTAACAGTTCCTAACCAAGTTCTCTCAATTTTTGATTTATGGCCAAGTAGTGTGTTGGTCTAGCATTATCATAATGAAAGGTTTTTTTTTTCAATTTCTTACTTGAATATCATTAGTTGTTGGCAGTACAGATCTGAAGCAATTGTTTTGCCCGGTGGTAAGCTCATTAAGAACTATACCCTTCCGATCCCACCATACATACGGCATCACCTTATTGCGTGTTAATCCGGGTTTCACTACAATCTGTGGAGCTTTAATAACCTTTGACTATGACATTTTTCGCACATTCTTGTCATAGGTGATCCACGTTTCATCACCAGTGATCAATTTTTTCTACAAATATATATAATCTACTAGAGAATCGCAAATGAGTACACAAGTCTTTTGGTTTCTTTCAGTGAGCTTGTGTGGCACCCAAATATTGAGCTTTTTTGTATAGCCAGACTTTTTTAAATGGTTTAAAACTGTTTTGTGGTCAATCCTCAGTTCATTGGTTTTGTTGATCGAAGATATTAGTTTTTTCAACTTTTTCAACCAGAGCGTCCTGCAACTTTAACATCAAAATTCCCGGACTGAAAATGCTTGAAGCAACTGTGCCCTACTCTTACAAACACTGCATTACTGGTCTATAAACATCACAATTTTGTTTTTAGATAATCTGTTTTCAACAAATAATAAATGTGTATTCCTGATGTACTTAACTATTACAATGGCTTGATTATGAAAAAGCATACTTAAGTATATTTATAGATTCTTCCATTGTTTTGGTTAGGAGGACTCGTAACTTGAGTGAGAAGAAGCGAAGAGACCAATTCAACATGCTGGTCAATGAGCTTAGTTCCATGGTCACAACTAACAACCGGAAGATGGATAAATCAACCGTTCTCAAATCTACTATATCCTTTTTGAGGAACCACAACGGCAAGTACTTTGTTTTCTTCAGTTCTTAAGTCTCACAGTCCTGAATTTGTGAATTTCTTTTGCCGTAGAAAGTCATGCTTGAGTCACGATTATGTTTCATACAACTGTAAATTATGATACAAGTAATTATACAATACTGAATCATTTGTGATATGTGACCCAATATGGAACTCGGGTATTAACTCTACAAAGTGGAGATCTTACAAGGAGAGGGCGGATTGTAGGCAATCACTTGATGGGATACACAAAACAAGAAATGAATTTGAATTTAAACATGTTAGTCTACTGTCTTTGTTTATTATTTACATCAAAAACAGGCTGCAATGATATTTGTATACATATGTTACTGCTCAAACCCAATTTCAGGCCAAACTAATTTACTTTTGTTTGCACATAAGTTCACGTATATCTGAACTAACAAACAATGTGAATTAATTAAGAACCTCAAATCTTCAGGATACTATGTTGAAAAGATTGAATGGTTGAATAATGTATATTTTTTTCTTTTGTTAACTTTGTTTTAGAAATAACAGTTAGATCAAGAGCTCATGATGTGCAAGAGGATTGGAAACCAGCATTTTTGTCAAATGAAGAATTCACATATTTAGTGTTGGAGGCTTTGGAAGGATTTGTTATGGCTTTCTCCGCCACTGGTCAAATCTTCTATGTATCTGAAAGCATCACATTTTTATTGGGTCACAATGCAGTAAGTTATTTTATTTAGGTTCAATATTTTGGTCTAAAAATCTTTTCCATAAACTTAATCTCTTATTTATTTGTTTTATGCTTAGTTTAACCACGATAATTAAGTGTGTCCTATCATTTTATTGCAGGCTGAAATAGTAAATAAAAGCATATTTGATTTGGCATGGGAAGATGATCGCCCGAGCTTGTACAATCTATTGCAAAATCCAGGGAGTGCATCTAACTCAATGCACACAACTGCTGGGAAAGGTATGTATAATAATTATGTAACTAAACATTGACCATGTATTTCATAGTAATTTGAAATTGGATAGTTAATGTAAGTAACAGTTTATAGATGTTGCTAAAGTATTCTTTTGACTGTTCTTACCCATAAACTTCTATTATTTTAATTATTGAAAGCAATGTTACGTACATAGCTTGTAATGTTGCGCAAAAGTAATGTCTAGTCCCTCATGTTTCTCAACGATTGTATAGCATACAGAATCTAGTCCCTCATGTTACTCAACAATTGTGTAGCTTACAGAATCCTCAAAAACTTGATTCAACTTTCGTTTGTACTCAACTCTCAGTTACATTATCTAAAAATTATTTTTTGGATAAAGTTGTGTACTAAGAAATCTTGTTCAAGTAACTTTTACATGGTTTACAATCATGACATATTCATTAAGATACCTGGTTTTGTTCTGGATTACAAGTTGAAGAATAAAGTAACTTATAAATAATGTTAATAAACTACCTGTAACAGGTAGTCAGTGGCCCAAGAAGTCTGACAACCAGTCTTACCAAGGGGTATCGTATTTCCCAGTACTAACTGGGTT
Organism: Eugnorisma glareosa; assembly: GCA_947578425.1. Taxonomy (NCBI): domain Eukaryota; kingdom Metazoa; phylum Arthropoda; class Insecta; order Lepidoptera; family Noctuidae; genus Eugnorisma; species Eugnorisma glareosa. The sequence goes on from OX387957.1 coordinate 29,711,092, forward strand.
GTGGAGGTCAGATAGGCAGTCGCTCCATGTAAAATACTCATCTGCATCTGGTTAGACTGGAAGCTGACCTCAACGTAGTTGGGAAAAGGCTAGGCAGAGGATGATGACCCTCAAGTAAACGCGATTTAGAATGATTGGCATGATTAAAAAAGAAATCAAACGACACTAAATCACAATTTTAAACGTGTACTGCTTAGAGATTCCATCATGAATTAATATGAAATAGAGCTTTTTTATTTTTTTAAGTAAAATTTACTTAAGTAGATAACATATTTTATAATTTCGTTATTATTTTTCTCCAAGAAGAAAAAACAATCAAAATTAAGGCATTATATCGCTCGCTGGGCAGTCGCTGTCGTTCGTCAGTGCCCGCCTTACCTACACACTGCGTACCACGTGCGTTCATACGTACACACTGTACTGCAACCTCGCTTTAACCACAGGCCACACCGCCAGCTAGCGAGCGAACGAGCCGGGCAAGCATCGTTTTTCCTCTTTTCATGGCACTTTCGATAGTTCCCATGGCCCTTTGTGCAACTCGTATTCGGTGAACAGTCTCCTTGGTGAGCGTCCATGTCTAGGCAGCGTCCATTGATGGCAGGACACATTTGTTGAAAAGGCGGGTTTTTAGGTATTGGGTCATCTTTTTGGACTGAAAAACATGTTCAAGCTTACCAAATACTGCCCACCCAAGCTGTATCCTGTGTGTGCTTAGCTGTGCTGTATGTAGAGATGGGTTAATGCCCTGGCAAATTGGGCGCATTGAATAAACGCCGGATAAATAAAAAGTAAACGCCGAATAAATGCCCTTTACCTGGGCAAAAACTTTAACAGAACTTTTATTACATTTTTCATTCAAATAGCTATATTTGAGTGTGCAGAATAGGTTAAATCACAAAATCATATTGGATTATAGCTATATTATTGGAATAAACCATAGGAAATTGATATAATACGTTAAGAGTACTAATTCCCCCCCATCAACATCTACTTCAACAAACCGAAAACGAGAATTTGTTGATGATGATGAATTAGTAATGACGATGATGATGACTAAAGCTATCAACATTGTATTGAGCGTTTTCATTATCATATTGTTTACGTAGGTAATATACATCAAAATCAAGCCCAAAATTATAATTAGGACCACGATGATTGTAAAAATGGTGATATATGTATTTATTTTATTTTATTCGGAAGTCTTTAAATAGTTTATGAACATATATTGTTTACTATCAGACAGAAATAAAGAAAAAGTATATATTAGCCCGCACAGGACAAAACACAAAAATAACAGTACAACTAAAACTTCACTTCATTTTTCATGTTTACGACAGTTAATATTATATTTTCTACTAGTTTATGCCCGTGGCTTCGTCCGCGTGGAGTTCGATAATTGTCCCACAGGATCATACTAAAGAGATAAAAGTATCCTATGTGTTAATCGAGGTTATAAACTATCTGTGTGCTAAACTTCATTCAAATCCGTTCAGCAGTTATTGCGTGAAAGAGTAACAAACATCCATGCATCCTCACAGACCGTCGCATCTATACCTACATATAAAATTCAAACTCCTGACGTACTTATACGCCAATGCGAAAATCGGGATTTCACTTAATAATATATTTACAGACACGTCTACCTCAAAAGAATCCTACCTACTTACTAATAGGTAACTACTCCCGCAACCCGCAGGCCCTGGCGCCACACTGCGCGCCTTGCGCCCCACTGCGCTAAGTTTCGAAGCCCAATTTGACTCTGTTGGGGGATGATTTTGGAAAAACTGTGATACACGTGTCTCATAATTTTAATTGAACAGTGTGTACACCAATTTTCGAGTCAATCGACCTAGAGAATATAAAGTTTCACAGAAAATACAACCCCGCATTTCACCCTCTTAGGGGTGCAATTTCGGAAAACCCTTTCTTACTGGATATCTACTCTTCATAAAGAATACACCACCAGCGGTTTAGGCTGTGCGTTTATTTATTAGTCAGTCAGTCAGTCAGGACTTGGAATTTTGAATTTTGGGATGGTTTTAGAAAACCTGTGATATACGTTTCTCATTATTTTAACTGAAGAGTACGTACACACATTTTCAAGTCAATCGACCCCGGGATTAAAAAGTTTCATAGTAAATTCAACACACCATTTCACCCTCTTAGGGGTGGAATTTCAAAAATCCCTTTCTTAGTGGATACCTATTCTTTATAATGATCACACCCTCCAAATTTCATGTTTTTAGGACCAGCGGTTTGGGCTGTGCGTTGATATAACAGTCGGTCAGCCAGGACTTTAACCTATTCGAATTTTCAACTGTGTTTTTTTTAACAAGACTGATTATTTGATTAAAAATTTAATTTACAAAATACTGACATTAAGTTTCATTTTAAGTTAAGTTCCTGCTTTATTTTTTACAAAACAAAGTTATTAAACTAATAACTTTGTTTTACGTTTTTGTTACGCGAGTTATCGGGCATTTATTTGGGCGTAAATTCATTTATGCCCAATATGCCAAGTTTATGCCCATTGCGCCCATATTTGTTTTTGCCCTCGACCCATCTCTTGCTGTGTGTGTATTAATTATCTATTCTACTTTAAACCTCTGGTTACATAACCGTCAACAGAAATGCCTATGCTAGCTTGCGTTAATACTACGTTTCTCTTTGCGTGCCACACGAAGGTTATATAGCTATATAACCTTCGTCATTAATCACATAGTATAAAACAAAGTGGCTTCACGCTGTCTGTCCCTATGTATGCTTAGATCTTTAAAACTACGCAACGGATTTTGATGCGTTTTTTTTTTAAATAGATAGTGTCATTCAAGAGGAAGGTTTATATGTATAACATTGCACCCGTGCGAAGCCGGGCGGGTCGCTAGTATCAAATAAAAAAAAGATCAGGAAAGACTCATATAAATGCATGAGGGACGAGACAGGTTTTAGCTAACAGATTCTAATCAACCAACATTACTAACAGCAAAGATTTAAATTGTCAACATTAATGTAAAAATACAAAAGCTTTTGCGAATGAAAGGCTTTCGCGCCATAGCAGTAGAGCATTTGCCATTTGTGTTCAGTTTGAAAGCAATGCGATTTCGGATTATTGGAAAAATTACGATCATTATTTATTTTTGCTCTATGTAAAATACTGGTATTCAGCTGCATCCGTTTAGACTGGAAGCCGACCCCAACTTAGTTGGGAAAAGGCTAGGCAGATGATGAATTTATTTTACAATAAAATCTGTGAGATACATACACCAACCGTGTGCGTGGAAGACCCTATCGGCAAAAATGACGGATTTCCATAAAACTTCTATTCCCTTTAAGTATGGCTAGGATGAATAGCTAGGCGATGAATTCTTAGAAATCTTTTCTTAGTTTAGCCTGTGGTTTAAGGCTGTGCATCTTCTTTCAGTGATATTAAGTAGATTAGGTACTCTTTCATCTATACTTCTATATTAATATATAATGTATGATGGTGGAAGATTTACTCAATCACACCAGAACAGAAAAATATTGTAGCCTATGTGCTATTCCACACTATAATTTATCTGTGTGCCAAATTTCATCCAGATCCATTCAGCAGTTTTTGCGTGAAAGAGTACCTAACATTCATCCTCACAAAGTTTCTCATTTATGTTAGTATAATATAGCAGAATTTTAACAGCAATAATTTAATTTTAACAGCATATTCAGAGCATAAAGGCGGGTGGTGTTCGGGTGTCGTGCGTGCATTTAATCAAATTATCTTTTATAGCGGTTTTAACTCGACTACAACAGCACATTGCTATAGATACTATTAGGTTGGATCTGTTGAACCTCTGACCTATTTTCTTAACTATCGCTTCAATTGAATGTTACATCATGTGATAGTCGTTGCGTTTCGTCACAATCCCGAAAGATTGACGACCAGTCTTACCACGAATGGTATCTTGTTATCCATTAACTGAGTTGTGGAAGTCAGATACGTAATCGCTCCATGTAAAATACTGGTATCCAGCTGCATCTGGTTAGAATAAAAGCTTACAATATTCTTGGGAGAGGCAAGGAAGATAATATCTTCAGGGTGGTATTGGATGAAACATGCAAAACTGTTTATAAAGTGCATTGCAATCGTTGGTCAAATACATAATATAGATAAAATGGAAACAAAGAAGAAGCATCAAAATTCACCCACGTCCTACAGCAAAGAGAAGTATCTTAAAAAAAAGATAAAAATGGGCAAAAAAAGATGGCATATTTCCAAACTCCATCCATACAGTCTAACAAATAAAAAAAATTGCTATGAAAATTCGTTGAGGGGCAGTAATATCTACAACGAATATACAGTGGTATCCGCCTATTGCGACTTCGTTTATAGCGACGAACATGCAAACACAAGTTAGGTTTTATAGTCTACTATGAAATCATAACCTTTTAGTAGGACTTCGACCTACGACCTATTTTGACAATAACTCGTCCGGTTAGAACGACACGCAATGTTTTGTTTCGATGCTTATGCACCCCCGCTTTCTGCCCAAGATATATCGATAAAAAAAATGTTTAGTGTTAGCCAACTACCCTGAGTTCCTGACTTGTGATCAAACTCTTGACAGTAGAAGGTATTTTGAAAGGATTGGTTTTTTTTTTTAAAAGAACTTAACAATCAAGTCATAATTCTCACTAGTTCGATGTACGGTGGTCAAACAAGTGAAAAAATCTCAGTTGTTCGATAATGGAGCTCAAAATTGAAATCGAGTCTGAACGAATTTTCATGGATTTTTTTATATAATAAGGATGGAGTTATCTTTTTATACCCATTTTTATCATTTTTTTGAGATGCTGCATCTCTTTGCTGCAGGACGTGGGTTAATTTTGTATGGACCGTGTCCCTTCTTCTTTATCTAAGCATAAGCAAAACGACTGCGGTGCCATGCGGTTTTGCTGCGCAAATAAATCTCGTAATTCGTTTTTTGCCCTTCGAATTGGATTGCAAAGCTCTCAACCTGCTTGCGTGGTTGTCAAAAATATGTATTTTATTTTTATTTTTTTGATAACCTTCGTGTTGTCCCACTGCTGGTCAAAGGCCTTCCCTTTCTCCCTCCAAACATCTCTGTTCTGTGCAATTTCTGGCCACGTTTGCCCCGCGAACATGATCAGATCGTCACACCACCTTCGTCGCGGTCGACCTCGTCGGCGATGTCCACCCTCAGGCGTCCAGTGAGTGACGATCCTTGCCCACCTTTCTGGGTGCATCCGTGCGACATGGCCAGCCCACTTCCACTTCAGCTTGGCGGTTTTAATTCCAACATCAGCTACTTGAGTCATGGAGCGCAGGGTGGTGTTCTTAATGCGATCTAATCGCTTGACACTTATTATGCTGCGCTCCATCGCTGGCTGGCAAATCTTGAGCTTGGACTTTCGTTGTTCAGTGAGTTACCAGCTTTGTGCACCGTAGGCCGTGCGGAATGCACATGTCGATGAGCCTTCTTTTTAATGTTATTGGAATTCCCATCACAAAAAAAAGAAAAAAAAAAAATATTAACACGATTATTTTCTATGCTGTCATTACAACGAGTCTACAGAAAGTGCTCCAAAATAAATTGCACAGTACACACTCACGAGTGTACTCACGAGGAGATACCATTTGGGCCCTTTCCATGGTCATTCTTTCGCGAAGACTTTCTTCATAACTAATCAATATCGGCGTTAAGAAATTATTCTTTGTTGAGCAACAAGCAGTTGGTATGGAAAGATAAAGGGTGTAACAAGACCCTTAACGAAGCCGAAATGCAATTGTTCTCCCCGTCATTGCGATCATTTTTTTGTTCTAGACCATACCTGGGAATTTTTTAGTTCGGGAGATATTGGGGTCTGGTCAAAGTTCCAACTTTTACACAAGTTTTTTTTTGCTGTTAACACCTCCACGACCCCTGTACTATTCAATTAATCTATGAGCACAATGGTTTGATTGCGTTACATTGAGTCCAACATAAAACGTGATTCTGCCAGCAATAATTTTTTCGTAAAGTTACTTAGTTTGATCGATATAAAGCTTGGTTGACGGCTCCTTTAAGGGTCTGGTTACACCCTGTATACTTACTGTTACGAGCTGGGTATGGGATAAATGAAATACTACCCATTAAACACGAATTAACTTTATTAATTTAAAAACACTTAAAACTTAATCACAAATACACTACTGATCACTATTCACTTAGATATCGCACTTATAGTTTACTTCGATTCGCTTCGTTGTGTAGCCAAAATCAGACTGAATCCTCCGTCGTGGAAAATCGCTGCGACCCCGTAGGGGGGCGCGGCTGGCGGGTTATGGGCAGCGCCCTTGGTCCCGCGGGTTCCATGTGTGCCCGTACAATTACGGGCACCTTCAATTGTGTGGCCTTGTAGGCCCGGCCGATGGCAATCGCGCTGCGCGCGGTTTGCCTATATGTAGTTGCCAAAAAGTGTCGGTAGGGGCGCCACGGTGCTGTACGACGACAGCGCCGCTTTCTTCACGCCGCCTTGGCGGTCTGTCACCGCCAGGTGAGACCACCGGTTACCCGGCGGAGGCCCAGCGGATGACGACCAGCAACAGAGGCGACTCGGCGCACCTACCAGGCTGCTGACCCTCGTCTGGTGGCCTTTTCAGGTCTAGCCGAGCTCAACGCATGAGTTTGTTTGCCTGTGGAGTCGTGCATGTGTGGGGCAGTGCGCGTCGTGCCTATATTAACTTAGAACACGACATTCACCGGGTGAGTGTTATGGGTGTGGAGTCTCAGTGTTTGGGTAAGCCGTGTGTAGGTGGGAACGACTTACCCGGGTGCGAAGGTCCGGTGGGGTGGCGTCCACGTCCGCCACGAGATCACGTGGTAGGCGCCTCGCGTCAGGTGGCCGCGCGTGCCATGGCGCTATATGCATGACCATAGGCCAGGCAGAAGCATCGGCCCGCGCGAACATGGACGCGAGGCGGCGGCAGAAGTCATCCAGGCTCTCGATGTTGAGGTCCCGCTGGATGGTGGAGTTCCTCACGAAGCGAGGTGCGGCGACGATCTTGCGTAGCGAGAGGTTTTGCTGCGCGCGCAGAAACTTCTTGTTGGTCTCGCTCGTGAGGGTGAACCAAGCTGGGGCAGCGTACGTGAGCAGCGGGCGGATGCCTCCTCCCGCAAACACGACGTCTATTTATATGACGACCGATCCATCGAGCAAGATCTAAAACCTTCTCGAACGTTCTTCACAGTCCATAGTGAAACATCATCCTTCGAGAAAGTTCCACAGTTTTCTCGAATCTTCTAGAAAGCTCCATAGTAGATCATTGTCCTTCGAGAAACTTCCATAAGTTTCTCGAATATTCCAGTCGGTTCTATAGTAGAACATTCTAGACTCTAATCTTCTAAACATGTCCTTACAGGAATATTCGGGACTCGCACGTAATCTAGAATGTTCTCGTAAGGCAACCGACGTAATATTACGAAATAAAATGAATATGAATATGTTTTTTTTTCCTTTTTGTATGGGTAACAATTGTGAAAAGTCAAATGAATAAGTATTGTTGAAAGGAATACCTACGCATACGTGTTATTGTATCCTGTGTATGTCAGTAAGAATTATACCGAAATCGCTTTGCGAGTGAAATTTTTGTTATTTTGTTTACTGAATTTTTCCATTCACTGTTTGTACAGTGAATGGAAAAAGTTAAACAACTGTGTTATTTGACCGTAAAGTAGCGGCGTTCGGTTTCATCTACTTTACAGACCGTGTTTCATTGACGATTACTGATTTTGATATTATTTTCTAATCACTATCATATTTCACCTAAAAACACATATTATGCACAATTTCTTAGAGAGCATCGAACTCTCAGTCACTGTTTCACATCATAATAATCTATTTATCGTGAACTGGTTAAAACAATAGATTACCGTAATTCTTCGTTAGCTTTGTAACAACGCGCTCCAATCAATGTTTTCTCTGTTGTAGAGAACGAAATCCGCTTCCAGTGTCATTTCAAAAGAGGATCCTTGGACTTCAGTGATGAAACCACGTATGAACTCGTACAGTTTAATGGTCATTTTCGTGAGTAATATATATTTTCCTCCTACATCACTTTAAAAACATTTTGAATCGAAAAAAAAAAATGTTTCTTTATTATATTTTTTGGACAAATTCACTAATTAAATGCAAACAATAATCTGAGTCAAATTTATCTCAAAAACTTTGTGTTGCTGTTTTGGAAATGATTTATTGTATTTTCAGGAACAAATCTGGAGCAGCTAGATAATGATCAGATGCCTAGTTACAACCCGGATAATGAATCAAGGTAAGAAAATTACTAATTGCGGCTCGGTAAGCATTGTATCTAATGGTAAAAGGCCACCGCAGCTTCAAACGCCCGAATCACAATGACAAACCACAACGACACAACAAGATTACGAACGGTAGATTGCCGCTGTAACCCCCTAAAGAAACCATAATGTAGAAGATAATTATAACTGTCCCCTCTGTTCTGAATTATATTTACCCAATTCTGGGTAAAGCTCGCCGTTTTACTTATGCTATATATAGTAATTTTGTGTATCCTACTTTTCAATTTTGTGTGCAATAAAGAATAACAATCTGTCCACTCGAACTTTTATACCTTCGTCACCTTAAAGGGCTATTTTTGTCTGCTCGTCACACAATAGAATCGTTTCCGACTCAGCAATATCTATTGCATGACCGTCCAGGTCATTTATTTATACCATCAGTGTTTTTCGAAGCATGTAACACAGCGGAAAAAACAAGTCTCGCAACCCGGACCCGTATCTCCTTTACCGCGAAACAGGATGCAGTCCTGGCGCTAAAACGCGTGGCTCGTATGAAACACGTCTTCGGGTTTGTACTGCCTATGTAGAACACGGCAGAAAAACCTGATAAATGTGTAAAACATATTCAAAATCAATGGATGCAAACTTTTTTCGGGCACCGACGGAAGGTAAAGCGTAGATCGAAAAGCTCAGACCCGGATTTGTATCCCATATCTAGTTAATGATTTTGGCATAGTAATATATATTAAAAAGGGTGTAATAGGACCCTTCACGAAGCCGTCAACCAAGCATTCTGGACCAAACTAAGACACTACGCAAAAATTATTGCTGGGCAATGACTTTTTTTGGGGTGAATAATCACGTTTTTCGGTAGGACTACATGTAACGCACTCAAAACATTATGCTGATGCATTGAATAGTACGGGGTCATAGAGGTATTTAAAGTAAAGTTATAATGTTTAAAACCGGTATTTAAAAAAGGACTTGTGAAAAAGTCGGAAGTTTGACCCACAATATAGTAACTAGAAAGTTCCCAGGGCTTTAGAACAAAAAAATCAGGGGTCTAGAACAAAAAAATGATCGCAATGACGGGGAGAATAATTTCATTTCTGCTTTGTTAAGGATCTTTTTACATCCTTTATATGGGAGGTCGTGGCTAAATATTACCCAGAAACGGGGAAAGTAGGAAGATGGGCAGTCGCTCCATGTAAAATAGTGATATTCAGCTGCTTAGAATGGAACCCTTCCACTATATGTAATATATATAGTTATGAAAAGAACAGTTAGACAGATGATGATTATGATGTGGCATATAATAAAGAGGTTGAATATGTTCGTTTCCGTCAGGTTACTGTTCGTATGTACTGGCCGGCTGTACACTCCTCAGCTGATCCGTGATGTGTCACTAGTCGACTCCAGCCGCAGCGAGTTCACGTCCCGACACAGTCTCGAGTGGAAGTTCCTGTTCCTCGACCACCGTGCCCCTCCCATCATTGGCTACCTACCCTTCGAAGTACTCGGAACCTCGGGCTATGACTACTACCACTTTGATGATTTAGAAAAAGTAGTCACGTGCCACGAGGCTTGTAAGTATATTTTTACAAATATTCTGAATCATTCATGCAATATTAATAAGAACCCGCTACCGCGTACTGGGACTGGGAGTAAATGGAAAGCCAGGCCCCAGTGTTGCTCCAGACATGTTTTTTTTTGTAAAAAAGACGAACTGACAAAAGATAATAACTTGATAAGAATGATTCAAAAACTCATCAATACCATTATAACTACATATTTCCGTTACTTTACAGTGATGCAGAAAGGTGAATTAACGTCGTGTTACTACCGATTTCTAACAAAAGGGCAACAGTGGATCTGGCTTCAGACTCGCTTCTACATCACGTATCACCAGTGGAATTCAAAACCGGAGTTTGTAGTCTGCACACACCGAGTTGTTAGGTACGTATGACTTATTTATTTGAAAACTAGGTGTTACATACATTTCGTTTGAAATTGGTAACTGATGTTTTTTCACAGATAGGGATGTTAAAATATTAAAAAAAAACACATTTACGAGTGCAGTGACTAAAAATTAATTCACAATTATCAGGAAATCGTCTATGTAAAAGTTAAAGAAGGCCATTTTTATCAAAATATTTCTACGACGGTCAACGTAAATATTATTTTTAAAATGTCTTTAATATAATTATATGCTATCAAAAAACTAATCAAAATATTTAAAGGTACTCGATAAATGTTGATTATTGCTGACGAAGGTGGAAAGGGGCCACTGGTAAATTTACAAAAAATATCGTAATTATAACGTAACCATTTCTCACGATTTCTATCTAAGATTAGTTGCAAGGAAAGCAAACTCTAATTACCAATATTAACTAAATACTAAGCAAATTCTGTACATTTGAGCGATAGTAATATAATGTGACACGTGCCTCTGAATATGAAGCGGCATTTTGTCCGGGTTTCCCCATACATTATGCAACGCCTTATAGGTGCGACGTCATAAAAATGAATTTTGATGCCTGTTTGCGGACTCTTTCGAATGTACCAGATACCTCTAGAGGCTACGATGGAAGCTTTGTTTGTTGTTTTATAGTAGATGATGACATTTTTACATACTATCAGCAAAAAATGTTTGAGAGTTTAAAGACCTCTATAGTGGATAGTTAACCTTTGTATTCGTTGTAGTTAACGAAAAGTAACTAATGTAATAATAATTTTAAATGCACTTAGTGACAGACAAGCGCAACCTTAACCGCTGGGTCTAGAAAATCTAGAAGCATTAATTTTTTTACGAGAGTTCCTTATACAACGAAAGTGATCTCTAAGAAAGGATTTTTGAAAGTTCATGCGTAATGTACGAGTAACTAAAAGGTCAGGTGCATAATACTCGCAACCGATGTGCGTGTATTGGTGTTTTACCAGTTGTATGAACGTGGACGAGGCGAAATCAGCTGCTCCATAGATTTCGCCTGTGTAGGCATTGCACTCTAGTAGGAAACTGCTGGTTCAGAATGACGTACTGAACACGTGGTAAAAGATTGAGCGTCGATGTCCCATCCACTTTGTATATTCATAGATTTTATTAAGCACAGGCTTGTACCAAGTAAATTCATTACGTACGTCAGAATTAAAATAGCAACCAGATTTCCAAAGACCCTGCATCAATTTATTTATACAATTTATTCTTAAGACTTTTTAAAGGTTTTCAAGTATCGAAACCCTTCCGAGATCTTTCTGATTGCCTATTCATGGATTCTGAATATTTTAAAATCGAAATACAATACAATATCTTTATTTTCTCTCTTCACAAAGGTTCACATAGATAAAATAAATATAATTTTAAGAATAACGTTGTAACAAAATGCATAATATAAAGGGTGTAAGGAAACCGTGTAAGGAATTTTCCATCAGGAATTTCTCAGTAGCAGCCACGGAGTCTGCATTTGTGCCCGGTTGATGGTAATAGGCTCGCCCCCTATTACATGGTACTTGAAAATAACATACTAACAGTAACAAGATCCGTAACGAAGCCGAAAGGCACTTGTACTCCTCGTCATTGCGATCATTTTTTTGTTCCTGACCATATCTTGGAACCTTCTAGTTACGGAGATATTGGAGGTCAAAGTTCCGACTTTTTCCCAAGTTTTTTAATGTAAGATTTTTATTTTAAACACCTACACGAGCCCCGTACTGTTCAATCCATCCATCAGCACAATGTTTTGAGTGTGTTACAATGAGTCCTACCGTAAAACGTGATTTTTCACCCAAAAAAAAAATCGTTTCCCAGCAATCATTTTTGCGTAAAGTTACTTAGTTTGATGTACATAATGCTTGGTTGACGGCTTCGTGAAGGGTCCTGTTACACCCTGTATTATGTTCCTTTGTGAGAGACTGGCGGCCATACTAGGATACCCTGTGTGACGGATCCCCAGGCTCTCACCTCGAATTAAATGTACTTTCCATACAATACAATATAATGTGAATGATCAGATAAATTATTATTGTAGAAAGGAAAAAAGCAGACTTAATTAAACTTAACTAACGAGAAAAAAAAAATGAAAATTAGAAATGGTGTAGTATAATGGGTGTGTAATAAAGTGTCCGGTGAAATGTACAGGTGAAGTGAGTAGGTGATGTGTGCTAGTGAAGTGTGTGAGGAGAGGTGGGCTGATGGTGTAATGTGTCGGATGATACAGTCATGAACTGGTAAATGATTATATAAATATTATGAGGGTACGAGAAGTAACTGCTCTGTAGTGTCAAAGTCTAATTTTTGCAACCAGGTTGAGACCTTAATCTTGCAATGCTTGTCTGTTAGTGAATAAATTGACAAACTTCTAATTTAGTGGTACAAAAAGTTTGCAAGAAAACCAAAATGCCGTCGGGAGAAAGCGGTGTGGAACTGAGTAGTAGGACAAACTGACACCAAGAATACGGACAACTTTTAAATTTAAACTTTTTTAATGCAACCCCTAACTTGGAAAAAAATACATTATATCTCCGAAACGGTAAACATTTTACCCGTCTCAAATTTTTGTTTTGAAAGCAAATTATACTCTACAATTTTTACTTTTAAAGTTTCCGAAATAAAAAATAATAACTGAAAAATTGAGGGCGTTTACATGCTAAACAATTATTGGAGGATTTAAAAAAAAAAATGGTCCACGGTACAATAATAAGGGTGGACCTTCTTCGAAACCTACCTCCTCCTGCGGCTTGCCAAAGGGATGTTTTTATTCACAACTAGTTTATCAGAAACAAACTTAGTAAGATCGTGAATGGCGTCGCTGGTTGACATGCCAGATTGAAAGCCGTACTGAGAAAGAGATAGCAGTGATTTTTATGATCCTTTCCAAAATCTTAGACGAAGCCAGAAGGATGGAAATTGGTCTATAGTTGTTGCCACAGGCTCCATCGTCACTTTTGAAGATGGGACGAATCTCAGCTATTTTCCAGGCATTAAGGAATTTGCCGGAGTCAATGTCACAGGTTACAAATAAATAAGATTGGAGAAATGAGAACATGTCCATATCTCTTCAAAATGCTAGTAAAAATGTTGTTATAGCCAAAAGCGCAACTAGACTTCAGACTATGAATTATATTTTCAATCTCTTCGAAGTCCGTGGGCAAAAACACGACGGAAGCGACGGGATATCGTTACCAGAATAGCAGCGGTCAGCAATATTTTTGGCGATATTAACAAACAATTCGTTGATTATATTAGTTGAAGAAATAGGATCATGAGTATTGATTAGCTGTGTGGCTTCGTTTGTAGATTTTTTTGTGTGGGTAACGTCTTTTATTTTGTTCCATAGATCGTTGTTATTAGTTTTAGCCGCAGTCTGAAGTTCTGGTTTATCATGTTCCCTTTTATCTTTTTTAAAAGTTCGTTACAAAAGATTCTATATCTTTTATAGATTGTCCATATACTTTGGTCGTTAGGATACTTTTTTGCTTTTTGGTGCAGTTTGTCACGATTCCTCATACACCGCAACAATCCGGTCGTTATCGAAGGCTTAGCATTTAGTTACGGTTGGAGGTTTAAAAAATAGCGTTTTAGATTTTATAATACAATTAATTGAGTTAACAAAGTACTGAACAGTAAGATCAACATCCGTCATTAAATACAATTCATGAAAGTTGGCATTTGTAATATCAGTGTCCATTTTTTCATAATTTAGGCGTTTAATAATTCAATTGGTTATGTTTTTGCGTTAACTTAAATCTAGGATAAGGAAAACCGCACCATGATCAGTGATGGACGTTTCAGCCACGCAACAAGAAGCTGATAATCGACTTTTTAATATAATGTGATCTAAGCATGTTTTATTATGTGTAGGGAAGGTATAAGACGGTAGCATGCCATGGGATGATGATGCTAAAAGGTTCAGCTAATGAGCAGAATTAGGGTCTGTGTTGGTCTCTGTTATGTCCACCTTAAAGTCACCTATAAGAATAAAGTTTTTTTATATAGGAGGTAGTTGTGAGAAAATAGTCCAGTGAAGTAAAAAAGTTAGGTTTTTGTAACCGTTAAGACAGTTACAATCAGAAATGGTAGGTTCTTCTATGCAAACGACAATATTATTTTTGCAGTAAATAACAACCCCATCGTTTTGAGTCAGAATATTATTAGTTTAAAGTAATTATAACCTTCAAGAAGCGGAATGTTGTGTGCACAAGATACCCAGCATTCTTATAGTAGAGTAGCTTGTACGCAAGCTCGGTCATCCAAAGCCACATTTAAAATTGATGATAAAGTATGTCTGATTATTTGATCCATTTTGCCCAAAAGGTAGGTGTGCTAAGTGCTTCCATAAAGGACAAGCACGAAGGAAATGTGTTAATTTAGGGCGAATCATTTTCAGTCTACATTCTACTGTAAAAATTAAAATCCTTGAAATGGTCTTTATGGTTATGACCACAAAGTCCATTTTAAGAGTTTTAAATTATTAACGTGATTCATATCCTTAAAAAAGTTAAAAGCAACTATGACAAACTGGCATTGGAAAAGGCTGGAACAAATAGTAAAAAGATCTGGAAATATATTAAAGACAAAACGTATACCACGAAACAATATGAGTCATCTTCAAGTTTATTACAAGCACACTCGTCACCGGTGGAATCCGCTAACATAGCAAATAATTTCTTTGTTAATGTGGGCAAGTCTCTGGCAGAAAAAAATCTGGGTCAATCCCAAAACCTAACGAGCACTCCTTTAACATCTAACAATGCTTTAACATCCTTTGCGCTGCTAGATCCTGACGAGACTGAGGTAGAAAATATAATCATGACCTTGAAAGAAGACTGTGCAGTTGGCTGGGACAACATATCGAATAAAATTATTAAAAAATTCAAGGACATTTTGGTACCACCACTGACTTATATTTTTCGCATTTGTTTATCTTCAGGTCTTTTCCAGAGTGTCTCAAAAGAGCTGTAATTGTCCCTGTCTATAAATCAGGCAGCAAAGAGCAAGTGACAAATTATAGACCTATTTCCTTACTGCCTTCTATGTCAAAAATATTGGAGAAAATAATCAACAAAAGGTTGTTGAAATATTTGGAAGATAAATCTATTCTGTCCGAACGGCAGTTTGGATTTAGGCCGAAAGTTTCAACTGCCGATGCGGTACATCATCTGACTGACTATGTAGCACAAGAACTTGACAAAGGTAACCACACAGTAGGAATTTTTCTGGACCTTGCCAAACCTTTTGACACAGTTTCCATTCCAATTCTGTTGCGCAAGCTTGAGATCATGGGTGTAAGAGGCACCCAGCTGAAAATTTTCAAAAGTTATTTAGAAGATCGTTCTCAGTGCGTAAAGATTGGCGATGTTCTCAGTGCTGTTCAAAAAAAATACTTTTTTTGGTGTTCCCCAAGGAAGTATTCTAGGACCCACTTTGTTTTTGATCTACATAAATGACCTTTGCAATCTAAAGCTAGAGCATGGCACTATCATAACTTACGCAGACGACACTGCATTACTTTTTTCAGCTGACTCAGAAAATGAAGTCTACAATCTTGCGCAACACGGATTTAATATTGTAAATAAATGGCTTCTAAATAACTCACTAACTCTAAATGCAGATAAGACAAATTACATTAAGTTTTCGATGCGCAAGCATATATCGAATATCCCCAAAGCGTTGCATGCTCATTGTTGCCCACAACCAGCAGATGGCCAGTGTAAGTGTCCTAATATTAAAAAGACTGATAAAATAAAGTACCTGGGTATTATAATAGATGAAACCCTTTCCTTTAAACAACATATAGAAGCTCTAAATAATAGAATTCGTAAGCTGATATTCGTATTCAAAAAGCTACGATTTATTACAGATCCAAAAATACTGAGGCAAGTATATTTTGCTCTTTGTCAGTCAATTCTGACTTACTGTATTACCTCATGGGGTGGGGCGAGTAAAAGTCTGTTATTGCCCATTGAAAGAGCTTAAAGAGCTATTCTCAAGGTGGCTACTTGCCGTCCTTTCCTTTTCCCCACTAACCTACCTAAATCTTGTGAAGTACTAACAGTTCGACAGTTATTTATTATGAGCACTGTACTAAAACAACACGCAGCACTCCCATACAGCACTGAATTTACTAAGAAAAGACGAAAAGATATAGTTTGCCCTCAAAGAAGTACAAAACATGCTTTCACAGCCAAGTTTTATATGTACCTCGGACCGTTACTCTATAACAGACTAAATGAAAAAGGAAACATCTACTCCTTAAACCACAGTAACTGCAAGAAAATCCTTAAGGAAGCTCTTCAAGCTATGTCCTATGAAGATACAGAGAAGTTATTACTTGTGCTAAAGTAAATATTGTTCGTATTATTGTTATTTTTTATTTAATTAGTTAGCTAGGTTAAGCTACTATAATTTTTATATACCTTCTTTACCGATAAGATTATTAAGCTATGTGATTATTATGTCAATTAAAGTTACCTCCAATCGCCTGAAACACAGGATTACCTAGTTCAGGCACAAATAATCGTGAACTTGCCGTAGATTTAAGAAAAACTGTAAACGTTGTATCTTATATTTTTGAATATTAAAAAAAAAAAAAAAAAAATGATTCTGATAAAGCAGCCATTTTAGGCCCCCTGGTGTCGCTTCGTTAAGTGGCTAACGAACTGAAGGCTCCTGAATGTCTGGGTAAGAACCACAGACAAACGGAATTCTGGAATTCTCTGCACTCAACTGCAGGGCTGATGGTTGTCTCAGGCAGGGGCGTAGCTACCGCCGTACCAATGATACGGGGCCCCTGAGTAGCAAGGGCCCCAACTACTCAGGGGCCCCGATGAGGAAATAAATCACAAAATCTTCTCACAACCCCAATATTCTTCTTGATAAAAGACAAAATGAAAATATAACTTCACGGTCCAGAAAGCTCCAATTTTTAGAAAACAATATTTTGCCGAGCTCGCTTCGCTCGCTTTTCGATGAAAACTTAAAACCTTAGAGGATGCTGTAATTTTCTAGCTTTTCATTGAAGTCTTAACCTATGCTAGTCATGACCGCAGTTACACATTTTTTTGTCTCACGTTGCTTGCTCACACATTCTCTTAGTAAGATAAATGACAGCTAAACCGATGCAAGTCAGGACTCAGGATGCTATTAAGTTTTGCAAAGATCATTTGTTTAATACTAATGATTTTCTCCTCTTTTTGGGCTTCACCGCAGTCGGTTTCAGAGGGCCCCCAAGAAAAAATTATACAGGGCCCTACTCGAACTAGCTACGCCATTGGTCTCAGGATATTCCTTAGAGGTAGTAGGTAGGGACGGTGGGTAAGGGCCAAAAAGGAAAAACCGGCCCTGCCACTGTGTTTTGTCATACCTATAACAAATATAAAAACGGTTTCTGACCAGAGACAAAGATCACTCTTATGTTAAAGGGGAAAACGACAAGGCAAGCATTGAAGTATGAAAGTAGTAGCTAATCTATACTAATATTATAATCTATACTAATATTATAATACTAATATTATAAAGCTGAAGAGTTTGTTTGTTTGAACGCGCTAATCTGAGGAACTACTGGTTCGAATTGAAAAATTCTTTTAGTGTTGGATAGCTTATATATCGAGGAAGGCTATAGGCTATATATCATCACGCTACACTCAAAAGGAGCTGAGCGTCAATGAAAAATGATGCAAAAACGGGGAAAATTTATTATCTTTGAGAGCTTCCGTTGCGTGCGCTGGTTAACCGGTTAAAGTTGCACAAAAATAATGTATCAGGGAATAATTCCTCTTAAAAATGTCTAAAAAAAAGTCCACGACAACACATGCCTATCTTTTAAGGTTGACTGACAATAACCATTTTTATGATTTTAAAATTTGGTCAAAAATAGTGCTTTATTTGCAAAGGTATTTTTACTGACATAGTATTAATCCTTATCAAAATAAATATATTAGTCATCTTTAGCATTCAATTGTGACCAAAATTGCCCTTTACACCATTCAATTTAGATGAATATCTTAGGAGATATCACAGTTCTAAAATAACTCCGCATCAAAATAATGACCCGCGCGCGCTGCGAGGCGGGCGTTCATGTTGTTGGGAAAACCAATGTGATTAGATTCAATGCACAAATATTGTGGGGAACTTAGAGAAGGTTTTAGTTTTTGTTTCATTGTAATCAGTGCTCTCTATCAAAAGATTTATGATTTTAAAGTGTTCAAGAAGAACTAACCATCATTGTGTAAGATACATGCAACGACATCTATTGCATAACTTTTAAATCGGTTGACCAGCTTTATAAAAAAGTTTTGATAGCAAAAAGTACTCTAGATTAGTCTACATGACGCCATAAGAGTGTGTGTTCGATCTCTTTACATGCATTATATTTTAACGGTTTAATTTCGTGCTCGAAAGATGGCGCTATTAATTTCACTCCATTTTCTGAGTCGCGGTGTTAAGTTTTCCGTGAAAGAATGACCCTGGCCCGTGTCAAATATCTGAAGCTTGGTTTATTAACCAACGAAACAAAAAGAGGAGGTTCTCAATTCGACGCGTCTATATTTTTTTATTTTATGTATGACCATAACTTTTTACAGAGAAGTCCGATATGCATGATCTTTTGTTTTTTAAATTGAGAAATCGTGTTTGGGCTCATTTCCTGCACCTTGATGAGAACTTTAGATCTAGCTGGAGTATGACGTCATCGAAGGTCTGACGATGGAGACGGAACGCACTTGCAAGAGGTCCTCAAGAGTTTGCAGCGACAATAATAACGTGTTTGGGCTCATTTCATGCACCTTGATGAGAACTTTAGGCCTTGCTGAAGTATGACTGTCATCGACGGTCATACGAAAGAGACAAATGGCAGTTGCAAGCGGTCCTAAACAGTTTGCAGCAGGTATAATGTTATTGGGCAAATTTCATTCACTTTGATGAAAACTTTAAACCTAACTCAGTATGACTTACATCGAATGTCTGACGATGGAGAAGGAAAGCAGTTGCAAGAGGTCCTCAAGAGTTTACAGCATCTATATCGTGTCTGGGCTCATTTCATGCACCTTGATGAGAACTTTAGACCTAGCTGGAGTATGACTATCATCGAAGGTCTGACGATGGAGACGGAAGGTAGTTGCAAGAGGTCCTCAAGAGTTTACAGCATCTATATCGTGTTTCAGCTGATTTCATGCACCTAGATGAGAACTTTAGACCTGCCTGGAGTATGTCTATCATCAAAGGTCTGACGATGGAGACGGAAGGCAGTTGCAAGAGGTCCGCGACAGTTTACAGCAGTTTTATCGTGTCTCAGCTCATTTCTTGAACTTTGATAAGAACTTTCGTTCTAGCTGGTGTATGATTGTCATCGAGTGTTTAAAGATGAAGACGTAAGGCTGTCGAGGGTCGCGGGCCTGTGGACGGTGAGTAATGGGCTAGCTCGCCATCCGTCCGTCTTATGACGACAGGCCGTGGTGACGGCGTGTTCGTGTTCCACACGCGCCTCAAAGAGATGTCAGCAAACGGGAAGGGATCCGAGAGGAGCGAGGCCTGCCAGGGTTGAGGGACTGTTCGAAAGAGATACCGCGGCCCAGGAACGTAAAGGGCAACAGAAGAAACGTGGATGGATTTTAGTCAGTACAAGTCTGACACTCCCTTCCGCTCCGTCCAGAGTGGGAGGGGTCATTTGATGATTATCCATCGGTAATAGTATATAATAGGGATTTACTCCTTTTGAGAGCGTCTGTTGTGCGTGAACGGTTAAAGTTATGCAATTATCATGTATGTCGGAATTGTCCCTCTTAAAAAGCTCTAAAAAAATATCCGCAATGGCCATATGTCTAACTTTTAAGGTTGACGCACACTCTCTTTCTTTTATGTACATACGCACGCAGATGAAGTTGCGCGGGTCAGCTAGTAAATTCATAATTCATCTATACGTACCAAATAACGAAGTAAATACTCCTAAAAGCTCTGGCAGGAAACTGAAATCGAGGCTATTTATGCCATAGAAGCCACAACTGGAACTATTCCGTGTTTTAACACAACCGCATTTGCCGGAAATTCGAACTATTAAATGTTTTTATAACTAGTAACGCTTGCCTCTTTCGGGGCCGGTACCAAGCCAGCGGAGGTTTGGGTGTCGCGCCCCCAAAGGTAGTGTACCGAACTTTATGGTTAACAGGGCCCTTCCCGACGCGACTATCGTCAACGCGAGCATGGTCAAAAAGCTTGTTGTTTCATCCAGAGCCACAGCGGCGATTTTCTTTCAACTCCTCCGTCTTACCCCGCCCCGACCCCGCACAACTCGTCTCCCACGCACCTCATACCGCCTAACGCGATGACAATGAACGAAAAATAGTATTCGAAAATTTCTTAAACTTGTTCCAGGAAACACGTGTTTTTGAAAAAGTCTTACAAGTGTGAGAAATAAATATTTGTCATTAATAATCTGCATTACATGTACAAGGTTTCTATCGAGATGTTTTCTTTATTTTTACAGTTTATGAGTACATTATGAACGGCCAAAGTTCAGGTAAAATTTGTGCAAAACAGCAATTTTTGGAGGCTTATACTGAATTTGTTTCTTTTTTTTTTTTTTTAGCAACCGTAGAAACCTAGATATAGTGCACAAAATATATGTATGCCTATTAGTTCAAAAAATTCAAAGTTAGATGTGTAACAACGACAAAATCACGTACGAGCGTTTGTATGAAAAGTATAACGGGTTGGCCGCTCTTAAGATGGTAATTTATTTATTTGAGTAATGATACACAACACAACAGACTACCTACAGTATTGTCTCCTCCTCTTATAAATCCAGCCAAAGGTTGACTTGAAAAGATCGCTTTTAGCGATAAGACCGCCCATTGTGTCACACTATTTATAAATGCCATATTGTAGTACCCGTAATTTGATGGTGTACATAATAAATAGTATTCTATCTATTTATCAACATATGGTACACATGACGACAAATCAAGCTATGCAAAAACAATATACGCAGATCTGTCACTGTACGGAAAGCTCATACAAGCGAGGTTAGGTTATACTGGATTTTTATAGCTTGATGTGTCGCCGTGTGAACCTATCAATTGGGGTCACGTATAAATTAGGGTGCGTTTTTCAGGTCCAGGATTGGCCAATAAATGGCATGGTCTTAGTACAGGAACTTAATAATGTGATAGGTAACATGTGTTAATTACGACACCGTTGTTTCAAAAAGTCGATTGCTTTTCTTTTCGAACTCGTGTTACGACACGGGCTCGAGAAGAAAAATTTGCAATGGTCTTTTATAGTAACTGTACAAAGTATTGTAAAACATTTATCAAGCAAGGTTTTTAAAACACTTTTACCAACCTTTAATACTTTATACGGCCTCTGTGTGAACTTTTAAATGAAACATTTCGCAATCGTTGAAATTGTTTCCTTATTGCCAGGAAGGCCAGTTGCTCAATTTATGTAACCACCTTTCTTATGATTTCATAGTAATAATGAAGGGTAGCATGTATTGAGTTTTTCTCACTTATAAATAATATATTCCTTGGCTAGGTTTAAAACATTTTGCTACTTTAGTGAAAGTAGGGACACAGCTAGTCGTTCAAGATTATTGTTCGATTGTCATTTAGTCTGCCACAATTTCTAAGGTTTTATTCTTTGCTCCCTCTATCATTCAGATACCGTTGCTGTATGTACTAGTTTTCTTTGTTTTATTTAAAAAACACTGTCCTACTCTCTGAAACAGCGAATATATTTTACAGTTTCTTAATAAAATCCTCTCCGATCCGAAAAAGGCTAACAGGTATATCAGTTACATTACCAAATAAAATAAGAATCATAAACTAATAATGAAAGTAAACATATATGCTATATAATTATACGCAATAATTTTAAAATGCATGTTTTATGTGCCCAAATAACCACCATTTCCCTAAATTGTAACAAGCTTTTAAAACGTGACAATACCATCTTTGACTTTATATGTTTGATCGTCAATTGTTTGTTTATGACGTCACTACTCGAGAATCGACCAGAGTGGCGCCGCCCGCGCCCCCGTGTTGCCATGTAAGTTTCTTCATTTTAGTAACTTGTATATTTATTCAATTTTTATCTGAGTATTTTTGTTTTACTTGGTTTCGAAAACAGCTTACATAAATAAATTCTAAACACGATACCTAATACCCTAACGGATCGGACAGGGTTTTAAAAAAAAAATATGTTTATGTATGTACACATGTCACTTAGTAAAATCAGGCGTAGTGTCCGTGCATCTGATTTATTTGTCATCTAAGTCACATACACTCCACAATACCGAAAGGATTCCATTGTGGTGCGAAGGAAGGAGATTGTCCTTCATCCTGTTGGAGAAAATATAATATAGCTTGGTATAGGCGCTCACTGCGTTGCGCAGTAGGCCTTTAATTAGTAAATGTTTGCGCCGCTAGTGCAGCAGTCGTCGGCAAGGGCTGTGGGAGATCGGACCAACACCATGTCGTATGTCACATCAATAGAGCTTGTACTTTTACTAGGACTTGCGTTTTTTTGTCGAAAGCTTATAGCTTTTAAACTACGTTCTCTTTTAAGTTTCAAGCAAATTATTGTCAATGCTATTTCGTTTCTTGTAACTTCGTACTTATTTTCATTATTAGTTTGTATTTTCGTGAAAATTCAAAGACTATTAAATTTGTGATCGCAAAGTGGTTGAGATTCGACCGTTGATAAAATTCATAATTGTGAATCAATGGATAGCATAATATGTCGGAAGGTAGGGAAAAAATACTAACTACATATTTTTTATTGATTAGTCAAAACTCGTCATCATCATGCTCGCGCCCAGAGTCCCGTCCGTAACTATTCTGTGCCGGTTTGATCGTAACTATAAAGCTGCGACATCATTGTAATTATGAAAAATTAATTATAAAATATTTTTTCTTTGCAGTTACGCAGACATTGCAATGAGCATGAAGCAAGAAGGCGGTGCGGAGGGTGACACCGTGAGCGAAGCGGACCAGAGCCAAGGGTTGATGAAGGAAGCCCCTGCGGATGAGCATATAGTGTCCATGTCGCCCTCCTACATGTCCGAGGCCAGCGACGCTTTCGGCACCTCCTCCTACCAACCACTGTCTCAAGTAAGTGTGGGTTTGTATATTCTACTAGCTGTTGCCCGCGGCTTCGCTCGCGTTTTGGTCAGAAATTATCCCACGGGCACGTGTAAGTGTAGCCTATGGCACTCGGGGATAATGTAGCTTCCTATTAGTGAAAGAATTTTCAAAATCGGTTCAGTAGATCTAGAGATTACCCCATAGATACAAACAAATTTTATCTCTTTATAATATTAGTATAGATTAATCTATAAGTGTTGTAAATGCATGCATTTTTGTTGTGAAAATGTATTTTGTACTTCAGAGCTTCAACCCTCGCGGTTAGTAATAACAGCCGTACAGGTCGATCAATGTAAAGCTAGGTTGGTCCGTATGGATGTTATGCTCTCAATGACTGTCAAGATTGAATTCGAATATCTTAAAAGCCCGTGACCCGTGTGCTATCATGTTACCCAATTCCTGGTCTGTAAGCTCAATTAGGCAATCATTTCATGTAAAATACTTATGTATTTTACTACTTACGCTTAAGACTGGAAGCCAATCCCAACATTGTTTGAAAAATGTAAAGAGATGATGAATTAAAAGTCCGTGTTAAGATTGGGTTAGACACTACAAAATGGCGGCGATCATAAAAATGGCGGTAGGTGTTTGTAATTTCTCTGTCCGAAACATTACACAAAGAATTTGTGCTACAACTGGCGAAATGTGGGTGTACTATTAAGTACACCTCTGCATAACCCTTCAATGATTACAAGGCGTGATGTTATGTGTGTCGTACTAAATCGCTTCTTTTTTTATTTCGGTTTAGGCTGTCAGGGTATTTATAGGTAAAGCTATAGTCTTTTTTTTTGATAGCCTACATTGTGTCCCACTGCTGGGCAAAGGCCTCCCCTTTCTACCGTCAAACCTCTCTGTTCTGTGCAATTTCTGGCCACGTTTGCCCCGCGAACATGATCAGATCGTCACACCACCTTCGTCGCGGTCGACCTCGTCGGCGATGTCCACCCTCAGGCGTCCAGTGAGTGACGATCCTTGCCCACCTTTCTGGGTGCATCCATGCGACATGGTCAGCCCACTCCCACTTCAGCTTGGCGGTTTTAACTCCAACATCAGCTACTTGACTCATGGAGCGCAGGGTGGTGTTCCTAACGCGATCTGATCGCGGGGCACCTGTTATGCTGCGCTCCATCGCTCGGCGGCAAATCGTGAGCTTGGACTTTTGTTGTTCAGTAAGTACGGGCAGGATGCACATGTCGATGAGCCATCTTTTTAATGTCATTGGAAGACTTCCCTTCATGTGCTCTTTTAGGTACCAGAAGGTCTGCCAAGCATTTTGAACTCGTCTTTCGATTTCCTTGTCTTGCCTGTTTTTGAAAAACTCTATCTGACCTAAGTATATGTACTCATCGACATATTGTAACACGTGCCCGTCTACCGCGACCCTACGTTTCGTGCTGTTGGTCATGATCTGGGTCTTGGATCTATTCATTGACAGTCCAACCTCAAGACTTGCCGTGCTCAGATATTGGAGCCTTTCTTCAAGTTCTGAAGATACAGAAGCTATAAAGTTTATAAAATTGATTTGAATAGATTGTAGGTTGTTGTATAAAATAAGATGATACATCTAAAATGGGTGATACCCGTACAGTCGCCATCAGATATATCGTAGCGGGCGAGGTGCTCAAATATTTCGGAGCAGCATTAATAATAAATATTAATAATAATAAAGCCATTTATTTCCCAAAAAAAAATTATAATAATAAAAATTACATACTAAGTACACGTTTATGTCATGCACAGTATTAAAATCACATGCATCATAAAAAGACTAAATTTAACAAAAACTTACATAATAGAGTTAGGTACTTAATTTAATTCTTTTATGTAGCATTCTTGATATAAAATGTTTCAATACCTAATTATCTACTATTTGACTTAATTTCTATATTCATTCATTATTATTCATTTCATTCAATTTTAGAGTTTATTATTTAATATTATTTATCGATACATTATTTAGATGAACAAATATTAATTGATTTCATTAAAATAATCTCATTATACATTCGCAATAGAATAAATAAGCGGAGCAGCATTACTTTTCAAAAAATTCGTTACACTAGATGTACAACATCAGAATATGCAATTCGTTATATTTAAAAGAGCAGCGACTTTTCAATAAATTCGAAACACGATAACTATTTAATATATCCACAATAGTTTTCAAAATCATTTTTGACAACTAAAAAGTCAATATAGTAACGAATTTAAACTGTGTGATACAGGCTTAAGGTTTATTTTTTATAAATGTTCCGAGCTTTATGATCATCCTGACTGCATAGATACCTTTTAAGTTCTGTGCTTTCTGATATTTTTACCTCTATATGTGTTCCGAATTTATGCTGCTCCGAAATATTTGAGTACCTTGCCCGCTACGATATATCCGATGGCGACTGTACAATATATCAGTCCATAAGGTTAACGGTGACAACCGTACTAGTGTAAACTAACTGTACCAAGGCTGCCAGCGTCGATCAGAAACATTGTTCAATTTACATAATTAATCAAAAAGATTACAGATATAGGTAATTAAACGAGGTACAGATACTGTGTGCGCACCTTTAGTACTGATGTAAGTGTGTTATATGTGTACTATGTGTGTGTACAACCTGGTGATATACTGGCTGAATTTTTCAAGTATTGGTGCCCAATGGCCAATCTTTGAGGAAGTATTCCTCAAAGGTTCGGTTTAGGGTTTGGTCAATCATAAGTTGAAAACACGGCTATATCTGTGGGGAAATCCTCTTGGATGCCCTCCGTTTGGGGGAGAACGGAAGGTTATGTCGGACTAAAACTGTACGGATCCTACCAACACTGTGAGTTGCAGAACCGGGAGTCACACCAAGTCCCCAGCGGACTTGGTGTGCCCAAGCTGAACTCTCCTCCATATACACTGCACGTATAGACTGCGGGCATTTTGCACCTTAGCAACAACGCCACTGCATGAAAATTATCTTAGATTCTAATTTACTTATTTATCTAAACGAAGACAACACGGTTTCATAGAATTTTAAATAAGGTAGTGTAAAATCTTGTAGGTATCAAATTAAAAAGCAACGCGGGCCTTAGTTTAGCAATGCGGTTATTTAACTTTATCTTCGCTAAGATCGTAACCTAAGCGGTATGGTAGACCAACTTAAGAATGCTCTTTTTCTAATTACACTTAAGAAATAGTACGAGACTTTGGTAGATTAAAGAAATAATAAAAATAAAATAAAAATGTTTATTTCAATTACATAAGGCTTAACAAACATGATTTGGAGATCACCTTTTAAGCAAGAAGATGCTTGTGTTAGGTGACTCCGCTCTTCCACAAAAATTAAAAATTAAACAGGAGCGCTGTTGAGTGATGTATGCGAGTGGGTTTGTGTGTGTGTGTGTGTGAGTGCAATTGCGTTGTATTATGAGTTATGTACGTTTAGTTTTTAGGTTTGAGTTAAGGTTTAGGTTAGGTTAGCCCTACGACAATGTCTTGGGATCGGAAGAAGCCAGGCACGGTTTCCTACACTAACGACTTCATTACCGCAGCCATATCAAATATCTTAGACAGATTACGGAAGCGACGATATCATAGCCTCAATGTCGTCGTAGGTTTTATTTTTAAGCCAGTCAGTCACAGCCAAGTAGTTTACAGTCACGGAGATTCAGAGGATGGATGTGCAGTTCTTTGTTTAACAGATTGTATAAGTGGGAAGATTGCCTTGCGTACTGCCTTTTGGCAAAAACGGACCTAACTGGGACAGATGGGGCGACTAAGTAGCTTCTTCTGCTCCTCCTACTCGGCTTTTTGGGATCATACGGAAGGGATTTGTGTTTTCTCAATATTAGATGGAGTAGGTAAAGTTTCCTTACAGACAGAAGGTCAGAGGTTAGGTAAAGGCTTTGGGTTGGGAATCTATAGGGTTTAAAGAGCATAACCTTAAGCAGAGAGCGCTGCGCCCTCTCAAGTTCTAAAAAAATAATTTTAGTTGATCCACCCCAGCAAGGCAGACAGTATGTAAGAATCGATTGAGCCAGTGATACGTAGACTTTCTGCAGAAGATTCTTAGAGGCAACGTGTCGCAAAGTTTTAAAAGTCCATATTAATTTCCTAACCCTTTTCATGATTAATTCAGTGTGCATGTGCCAGGATAGGCGCTGGTCAATCATGATGCCCAGGTACTTAGTATAATGTAACCTGTCAATCTTTGCACACGAGCAGTCAGGAACTGGGGGATTGGCACAGCAGTGGATCCTAATTTGGAATTCGGGTGGTGGTTGAGTGTTCGTATACTTGGTGAAGCATATATAGTTGGACTTCGAGGCATTGAGTGTGAGGAGGCTACGATTTAGCCAATCTGCAATCTTTGACAGGCCAGTTTCAGCCGAACCTCTAACTTTTGCCCAAGTCTTATCAGCAAAGACAATGGCGGTATCATCCGCGTATGAGAAGATTTGACCTCCGTCAATATTCATATTACACAGGTTGTTGATATAGATAAGGAACAATGTTGGGCCAAGGACGCTCCCCTGCCCGACGCCGTACGAAATTGTTTCCTCTGAGCTAGTAAACTCTCCTATTTTAACTGTTTGCTTGCGCTTATACAGGTAGGATTTTAGTAGCTCGAGAGGGGGCCCCCTTATGCCGATGTTTTCGAGCCTGTTCAGAAGTAGGGGGACAGAAACTGTGTCAAAGGCCTTTTTAAGGTCAAGGAAAACTGCCAGACATTTGCTACCCTTATCTACCTTGTCAACTATAGTAGTTGTAAGTGACAAAACCGCATCCTCAGTAGACCTGCCCTGCCGAAACCCAAACTGCGACGGCGACAGAATATTATGCTTAGAAAGGTATTTAATTAAGCGCGAGTTTATGAGTCTTTCTAGGATTTTCGAGATAGATGGCAGCACTGAGATTGGCCTATAGTTTGAAGGGTCTGACCTGTCCCCACACTTGTACACGGGCGTTATTAGGGCTATTTTCAAGGCTTCCGGGAAAACTCCTTGCTCAAAGCAAAGGTTTGTCAAGTGAGTTAAGATTGGGACAATTTACTTGTGTGCTGCTTTAAGAAATTTAACTGGAATATTGTCCCAACCAGGGGCACTGTCTAGTTTTAAGCCCATTAGTGTAGCATGAACTTCGTAAGGGTCTGTGTCGAGTAGAACAAAAGATGAGGAAGATGTAAAGTCAGATAAGGATGGGTCAGGATCGTTATTATTAACTGTAGAAGCCGGAGGTGGTGTGATATTATCCGCAAGAAGTTTTCCTATGTTAGAAAAGTAGCTGTTCACCCTGTTAATAGAGTCCTGCGGGGTATTGGATAGGTCTAGGAGATCCAAGTTACTTGTTTTTTTAGGTTTTCGCTGTGTAATGTTGTTTATGATCTCCCACGTTTTTTTAGGATCTTTGTGCGCTTTCGCGAGCTGATCTCTGTCATGTTTTCGTTTTTGTTTTTTGATGACGTGGTTACAGTAGTTTCGGTACCTTTTGTAGGTAATTTTTAGTAACTCGTTGAACGGGTCAAGTTTTAGTTTCCGTTGCATGTTATTTCGGTTGTGAATACAGCGCAGTAATCCAATAGTCATCCACGGCTTCAGGGTTCTATTTTTTAACGGGATCATCATAGTGATAGTACTCAGCGTGATACAATTGTGCAGAATTTCGATTAAATTATTAGTAAGTGTGTTAGCGTTAGTTATTTTAAGCAGATCTACCAGGCTACTATCTTTTAAGTGGGCGGTTCCCTTATCAAAGTTAAGAACTGATTTTACTTTAGCAGGTTTTATTACGTTTGATTGGTTTGTAATTTTTAGAAAAGTCATGAGGTGGTCTGTGATAGTAGTGTGAATAATTGCAATGGACGCAGATTTACTAGCAGGTTTGAGCTTTATCATAAAATGGTCTAGACAGTTTTTGTCTCTCGTCGGTAGCGAGTGACCAGGGAGAAGCCCATGCATTGCTAGCATGTTGACATACTTAAGCCTATTTGTTCGTTCATGTGATTGCTCGCCTTGATTTAATATCAGATTAATGTTAATGTCACCAGCGACAATTATATTTTTAGTTGATGCAATAGTAGTAAGGTGATCATTTAAGGAATTAATAAATTCGTCAGCATTTGCATTTGAGGGGGACCGATAAATCGCGATGACTGTAAGGTCAGGTGAGATACGGACCTCTAAGCAAGACGCGTGAGTAAGCTTAATTTCTCTTATTTTGCATGTATGTGTTTTTTTAATGTAAGCGACCACTCCATCAGCTTTGTTAAGATGATTTGTAGATTGGAGTGAGTTATAGCTGGCTATTTGAGGTATCGGCTTATTTGGATTTAGTCTACATTCAGTTAAAACTATTAGGTCGATATCCGTTTTAAGATTTGTTATGTTTAATTGGAGGTCGTCGAAGTTAGAGTAAATGGATCTAATATTTTGTGAAACAATGGTAAAGCCGGGGAGGTTAGGGCTAATATGGTTAATAAATTCGTTGAGTTCACAGTCGAATACCTGGGCTATTTCATGATTGTCTATGTCGTTCAAAGTCTGTAGAGTGCTAGCCATATTTATAGGTTTTATAAGTGCAGAAGAACTTAGCTATATAGGCATTTAGTGTATGAGTGAGCGTATGGGTGTTTGTTGTGGTAGCCTGAATGCGTGTGGAATTGAGTGGAAGGTGTGTGTGAGTGCGCGATAGACTTATATTTAACTTAACAATTAGCTTGTTATGTAACTTATTACTAATTAATTTTAAGCAACTAAAATCCCTGTAGAACTGAGACAAATAGGGGTAACAACATTGGAAAACATGATGAGTACGAAAAATGATATTCAGTAGCAAAACATAGGAGGTAGAAAGAATGAGCATTCGCTCTTTTGATCTAAGCTTTAACATGTTGTATACTCCTAATTTTGTAAAATACACTGTGACGCGTTTTGACAGGTTTCAATTTGATTATATCCTTGAAGAAACTAAACTATGTCTGTTTCTGTCTGCAGTAGGCATTACGATTCTTTCAGCGGACCTTCATCTAGGAGTAATTCTGTAATTATCATTATGATTGCCTTCTCTCCCTTCTCTTACCTTCACTGTAGAGTATAGACCGTACTTTCCTGATCTGCGCGAGTCTCACCTAGGTGTTCTGTAGGTCCTTTTGAAATTCTTGTCGCAAAACTGTTGTTAAGACGCAAAGGTTTTCCTGTCAGTGATCGCGTCAAGTGTCGTTACGCTTTCATTGGTGGCCAGTTCCTAGATACAAGCTCTCGACTGTACAATAAAGTCATAAGATTTTACGAATTTATAATTCTGAAAGTATACAGTGAAAAATATACTAATTGAATACGAAGATGTTGCAAGATTTGACATATTATTACGAAACTGAAAGTCTGATCTAGATTCTTGCACGATCTAATTGTATGTCATGTCACTGCATTTTGAGGAATATTGCTTTTTAAGACACAGGCTCCTTGCCTAATTTAAAGCCAAACTTTCGTCTCGTAAGTATGTGTCTGTTGTACAACTTAATCTATAATCACTACCTTCTACTATTTAGTTGTTTTTTTTGTGTACAAATAAAAACATTGAATTATTATTTATTTTTTCCAGCCGCCTTCAGTAAAGTCAGCGTCGGCCGGGAGCACGACCGGCACGGTTGCTACGGTCGGCACGGTGGCGACGGCCGGCGCTTCTTGGACGCGGGCTTCCCACGTACGGTTCACCGGCTCAGACACGGGATCGTTGTCCGGGGAATCTAGGTCTTCGCAGAGGAACTCTTCAATGCTCGAGGTGATTATGCTTTATTGATTTCGTTAAGGAAGATAGCAAAATGGTCTTTACACAAATGTTTTTTTTTTTGCTAGAATTGGCTGAACGTGCATTTATTTCGGGCAAGTTTTCTTTGTGCCGGAAAAAAGTACCTCAAACCAAATAATACCCATTGACCTCATTGGTTGTAGAACGATCGTATTCAAGTTCTAAAAGTATTTTAAAAAATAGAATACTCAATCGTACTACTAATAATTTAAAACATTACTCGATTATTAAAGTTTTCAAGAAAAAAAATGATAATATCTTGTAGAAAACGCAGTAAATAAAGAAATAAAAACATTATTTTATAATACATATTTCAATTTCATGTTGCATATCTCGGCACTTAAGTTGCTTGTTTCGTCCATTTATGATGCATATTTAGTCGGTTTTAAGTTGCATATAATCCGGTCTCTAGTCACGACAATTCCTTGAAGGTTTAGGCATACGTGTATGTAAGTACAGTCACGAGCACTGATATGAATACACTCTGCAAAATACAAAAGCGATTGTCTCGAAGACCTATTTCATTATAGTATATGGGTCCAAAATACTATGCTCGTAGCAACATAAAATTGTAATCATTATAATTGGAGACCACCTAGTCATCATATTCATAATAGAAAGGAGGTGACTGCTGAAATGTCAACTAATAGAGAAGTATGGAAGAAGAAGACATGCTGCGCCGACCCCTAATTAATTGGTATCAAGTTAGACATGCAAGGTTACAAAAATTCGCATCTAGCTGAAAATTTGTACGAATGTTCAGAACACACACAAACGGTAAGTTTAATCATAAGAATAGGCCAGACTAAAATTGTAGATCATGCAATTATCTATAATAATTGATTTTACACTTTTCCTGAGAATCACCATTTCTGAATATTACTATTCAAAAAGTTGAAAAGTAATGTTCTTCATAATATGCATAGGTACGTTTCCACGCCACCGTGCACCGGTGAGGTAGTGTACTTGGCGTGTTTTTTTAACGTGGTTGCTACTGGTTACCCTGGTAAGTTATTTATTTAATTTATTATTTATATTTCACGATCTATTGTGGCCTTGTTTCATTAAAAAATATTGTATCAAATACAAAACCGGCCATATGCGAGTCGTACTCATACGCACACAGGGTTCCGTAGCACCAAACGATATAGTAAAAATACTTTGAAGGCTCATTCATATGTTGTATTGTTTTACATTCAACAGCAAAACTAAATTATTGTTCATAGTATGTTAATGAAAGACAAAGTTACTGACTGCTGCAGTTTGATGAAAAAGTCCCATATCTCAAAAACTAAACATCAAATCTTATTCAAACCAATTTTGGTTGAAAGTTTTTTTTTAATTTCTACATTCCTAC
The DNA here is from genome assembly GCA_947578425.1 of Eugnorisma glareosa. Classification (NCBI taxonomy): domain Eukaryota; kingdom Metazoa; phylum Arthropoda; class Insecta; order Lepidoptera; family Noctuidae; genus Eugnorisma; species Eugnorisma glareosa. The sequence continues at coordinate 29,743,658 of OX387957.1, forward strand.
ATTTTTACAATTTACAGAATTGTACTCCTCTTACTTTAGAAATTAGAGGGTGGACACACACATTTTACCACTTTGGAAGTGTACCAGGCCACTCAGAAAGTATTGCGATAAATAGTTTTTATATATGGGAGACTGGCCAGTTAGAATCTTTTTCGAAAATATGATTACCTACTTGTAAGTAACAATATGTGTGTTCCATTTTCAAAATTTCCCTCCACATTTTTTGCGAGCCAATTCAAAGTATCGTGTCTTACTGAAAAATGGATCTGCGCCGGGAACATTTTAGAGCTTTGTTTTTTTACGATTTCAAGTGTCGCCTGAAACCGGATGAATCGTTCGATAGACTTCAAATGGCATTTATGGACGAAGGCCACTCCAAGGCAACCGTGTATCGTTGGTATAACGAATTTAGGCGCGGTCGACCAACCTTGGGGGATGAAGAAAGAAGCGGTCGCCCTTTGACGGCTATTACGGAAGAAAACGTGCTAGCAGTGAAAAATTTAATCCAAGATAATAGGCGAATTACATATCAAGAGATTCAGCACATATTAAAGATTGGATCGGGAAGCGTTCACGAGATTCTACACGGGCATCTTCGCGTGAGGAGAATAGTATCGCGCTGGGTGCCGCACTACCTCACCGACGCTCAGAAGCAGGCCCGGGTGGAATGGTGCCGTGATATGCTGAACAAATTTGAAGCAGGCTCGTCTCGGCGTGTTTACGACATCGTAACAGGTGATGAGTCATGGATTTATCAATACGATCCAGAAACCAAGCGCCAGTCGACAGTTTGGGTGTTTCAAAATGAACCAACGCCTACCAAAGTGAAGCGATCTCGAAGCGGGGGGAAGATTTTGATCGCCAGCTTTTTTAATTTGACTGGCCACTTGGCCTCAATTCCCTTACGAGATCAAAGAAGCATCAACGCCGAATGGTATACTACCAAATGTTTACCAGAAGTTTTTTCTGTTGTGAGCAACAACTACTACTGCTCCACCACGACAATGCGCCTGCACACACCGCGCTCAAAACGAGGGACTTCCTGGACAATACACCAGTCAAACTCCTGGGTCACCCTCCTTACAGCCCTGATCTAGCACCGTGTGACTTCTTTTTATTTCCAAAAATAAAAAATCAGCTCAAGGGGATACAATTTTCGTCGCCGGAAGATGCGCTGGCTGCGTTCGAGCAGGCTGTAAACGAGGTGTCTGCGGCGGACTGGAAAAAGTGTTTTGAAAACTGGTTCAGACGCATGAATCTTTGTATAGAGGCTGGTGGAGAGTACTTTGAAAAGATTTAATAAAAATATATATGTACCTGTAGAACAATTTTTTTTAGTGTCGCAAAACTTTCTGAGTGTCCCACGTATATCTTTCAGATGCTTGACTTTGAGAAAAAATGGTTTTGGGAACCTTATTTTTAAAGACCTCTATAAGCACCCCGAACGTATAGGTTTGATTTAAAAAATATTTTTTAGTTTTAGTGCCATGAATAGGATAAAAATCGTAAAGCGGTTCACAGAATACATCTACCTACTAAGTTTCCACTGTGTAGTCCTAATAGTTTTGGAATAAAGTGACTGTGACATATACGGACAGACAGACAGACAGACATGGGGAATCTATACGGGTTCTGTTTTTTGCCATTCGGCTACGGAACCCTAAAAATGGTTCTATTGGAAATGATGAAAGCGGTGTAAATTATGAGTAAGTACCTAACGGGAAAATGATTCGTCTGATTGATAATTAGCGAATGGAACTTCAAATGTAATGTCTTCTTATTTTTCTTCATCTTCCTCCTAGCTACAAGTAAATATTGTTCTATGACATATCATAAGATGTCTCTTCGCTGAAATCGTAATAATACTCTTATAAAGGCGATTCAACATTAGAGGATAACTAACTGGCTTTAAAAACCGGCCCAACCTAATAAACAAAACTATCAACTTTGTTGCAGCCGCATTTAACATGAATCCCCTTAATGCAATGGGGGCTATCCGTATGAATTCGCCGCTAGAGGCGCTAGTGTAGCGCGGGGCACCGAAATGTCAGATGTCATAGATTGTTCGCGCGTTGAGTGCTGTTTTTAACTGACTTCCAAAAGGAGGAGGTTGTCAAGTCGTCTGAATTTTACTTTTTGTTTGTATTTTCAGCAATATTTCAGTCAGCTGTAGACCGATTTTCAAAAAATATTTTTCCCCATTATTCTCCTATATTCCCCATATTGGTCCCATTGTCACCATGTCAGGATCTGATAATGGAATCCCAGGGAAATCGAGGGCAACCCTCAAATTTTATAGGCACGTATTACGTCTTTCATATTTTATCTAAAGCTATTCAAGTATACGCATCTGAGAGTCATAACCTCATGTTGATGAGCTGATGATGGAAGGTATAACTCCTTAACAGCTAGGAGTTGGATAATTCTTTAGGATAATTCTTTAGTAAAATATGAACTGTGGTCCGATTTTCAAAATTCTTTTTTTCTTTTGTAAGAGTATACTCCCGAGGGGATCCCATTAACACCATGTCAGGATCTGATAATGGAATCTCAGGAAAATCGAGGGCAACCCTCAAATTTTATTGGCACGTATTATGTTTCGTGTTTTTTCTAAAGTTATTCAAGTATTCGCATCTAGGAGTCATCACCTCATGTCGATGAGCTGATGATGGAAGGTATAACTCCTTACCGGTTAGGAGTTGGAGGATAATTCTTTAATAAAATATTATGGGGACGTATTTATAGTTGTATTCTTTCAGGTTATCTAGGTGAGCTGATTATGGAATATAAAACTCTTAAACGGTAAAAAGTCAAAATCAAAGTCAGAATTATTACTCAAGTTAAATGACTTAGTTCAACTTACTACGTACCTACTATTATTTATACTAAGAACTAAAAATGGAAAACTAAAAAAAAACTTTTTTTTCAAAAAACAAAACCGACTTCAAAAACACAGAAAGTTAAAAAATAGCTTCAGAAGTCGGTGACAAAAAAACAAAATCAAACAAGCGCCGACTTCTGAAGTTAAAGTTATTTTTTAATTTGTTGTGTTTTTGAAGTCGGTTTTGTTTTTTGAAAAAAAAAGTTTTTTATAAGCATATTTTTACACATATTCACGATTGTGGTCTAGATTGAGTCATTCCTGATTAATTATGACTTGAATATTTTAAGTAGCAACTTAGAATCTTAATTGTCAGTACTTGGAGGTAAAACGATATGTAAATGTTTCATGCTTGCCATTTTAGGGAAAATTTTGTAAATATATGAACCTAAGTTTACACTATGTGCTTATTTTATTTATACGTAATAAAATAAACTTTTTAAGAAGTTATTGGTTCTATAAAGTATAAAATAGAATTATTGCCAGGACCTTAATCGACAGTGGCGCCATCTGGTGAGCTCAAAAACGATAGCCCTCATTGCAAAAAATTGTATTGAGGAGTTTTTCCGGAACAGGTGGGAGAGTAAAGTCTGTATTGGTTCCAATGTCGGTATTGTCAGTTAATTTCCAAATCCAGTGTTCTGGGTCTAGTTTATTACCAACCAAAAGCCGAGGTTGGGGGATGACAACCTAATTGCACTCGAACACTGTTTTAAGTTTTACGGTTATAAATACACATAAGTTTATTTTGAGCTCCCGATATTTCGACGCAGTTGCAAATAATGAATAATCACGGAAGATATCCCGTAAGTGTCAGTACAAGTAATTGCACTCGTTTTCAGTTCCATTAGGTAATTAATGATAATTAACTCGAAAATTATTCGTCTGATTGATAAATCAGACGAATTATTTTCTATAATTACTCATAATTTCCACCGCAATTTCCAAATTTTTATTTAAAATTTCCAAAGGTTTTTTTTTTCATTTGCTTTATATAGCTTTATGTCAGAAATAGTGATTCCTAGAAAAAAGGGTAAATTCAATTATTTTAGTTAGTTGCAAGATCTACAATTTTTGTCTAAAATATTTTCATGATAAAACTTTCCGTTTGTCTGAAATACGCACAAAAAAAACTATATTTGCAAACTTTGACGTTGCATTTTGTTTGCAAATGTCATATCGATGGGGAGTTTTCACATTTCATTTATAATGGTGTTCCCAACATTCGTACCAATTTTTAGCTTTAAGAGAATTATTGTAACCTTAGCACTATCTTTCCCGACAAATTTTTTTTATTTTTTTCTCCATGCCTTGTCGACGGCGCGTTCGTGTTCCACACGCGCCTCAAAGAGAGTCAGCAAACAGGAAGGGGTCCGTAAGGACCGACGCCTGCCAGGGTTGCGGGACTGTTCGAAAGAGATACCGCGGCCCTGGAACACAAAGGGCAAAGGAAGGAACATGGATGGGTTTTAGTCAGTAAAAGTCTGACACTCCCTCCTGCTCAGCCCAGAGCGGGAGGGGTTATCTGATGATTTACCATCGGTCAAAAAAAAAAAGAAAAAGCACTATTTTTTGAGTTAACTTGGCCGGACTATAAAGGCAGGGGAATGATGATGTTAAAAGGATAAGCGAAAGAAAATATGTTTCGAATTTCAACATTTTATTTTCATAATTAAAATGTGATCAATTGTGAATGTGAAATCAGCTCGTACTTTCTTATAATTAACAGTTATTTCGAACTTATCCAGCCGCAGACTCAAAAGAACACGGAATCGGTTCCGGCACCGCAGCACGGCATGGGCGCGCAGTACTTGGATCCCGCGCCCTACGTAAGCGCGGTGGGAGTGCCCGGCGTACTTCCTCTGTCCATACCGTCGATGCCTGTCATCGTGTCGTCCGACCAAGCCCAGGTTCAGGTGAGTTTCGCGGAGACCCCCACCCAGTCTTATTCCTATATCCATAACCTAACGATCTTCTAGAAGTTTTCCACAGATTCAAGTAAGCACGATTCAAATAGAAATGTCTACTCTGCAGCATGGTTCTTCTGGCGCTTGAATGACCTTGTCGTAATGGAAAATCCCAAAGAAAACAACAAAGACGGCGTTAGTTCCTATTAAGGCCAAGTACCAAAAGACCCATGTTCAATTATATTGATTTCGCTTCGAATCTCAGTTCAAGTAGTTAGGCTTCCCCCCTGCACCCTATTGCATGATACAAGTAAGTGGCTGTGGCAGGAGCAGTTGCAACGAAAGCACGAGGAGTTGCAGCAAATGATAGTCAGGCAACAGGAAGAACTGCGCCAGGTAAAGGAGCAACTGTTGCTAGCAAGGCTTGGCATTCTCCAGCCGCTTATAAACGTGAGTACGGATTTTTTTATACTTTACATGTTATTTGTGATTTTCTCATTCTCCTTGTCTATATACTCTTTTATGGTAATCTTGCGCTTCATTTTGTGTTTAGTCTACATTTTGTGTAAACGTAAAAATGTTTAATTTATCTTGTTGCTGCACCTATTTGTTCAATTGATTGACTGGACATATTGTTTTGTAGATCGATTATAACAACCTTTGTTCTAATTTATATAATAACAAGCGAACCGCCCCGGTTTCGCACGGGTGCAATATACATATAAACCTCCCTCTTGAACCACTCTATCTATTGCAGAAAACTGCATTAAAATCCGTTGCGTAGTTTAAAAGATCTACGCGTACAGACAGCGGGAATAACTTTGTTTTATACTATTTAAAGATGCATTAGCCATAGGTCTGGCAACATCCTGAATTGCTCATTAAGTAAGGTATGGTAATATCTCACTCTATTATAGTCTGTGATTGATGTTACGTGCTGTGACATAGGGATTATTATTGTGACTCTTTTGTTAACAGTGATGTATTAAGAACTGATCTATAGAATCCGAAAAAAAAAACCATATTAAGTGGATATGGACCACATTTTTTTGTTTTATTTGACCTTAAAGTTCAGCCATTTTGTAAAGAATTTTTGTTTGCCAGTTGTAGGTAAGTTGCAAATAGTTTTGTAATCAATCTGTCTAAACTTAAAACGCCAGGAGGACTTAGGTTGCAACACTGAGTCCAAAAGATTCACAATTGTTGTTCAGATTTATCAAATATCCCTATGTTACGGTAGGCACAGAAAACTATTGTGGTTACCTTTTAACAAATCATGAGGCATAATTGGATACATATAAATGATGTTGTATTGTAAACATAAATGTTTGAGTTTCATCACATCGGTACATGAATACTTTTCATCGCGCTCTCCCGTTGCATCGTCGTGTGTCGGCGCTATCACTATACAGTAGAGTCTCACTAATGTATTAAACTAACTAACTATTAAAAACCAAGAAGTCCGGATTATTGGTACGCTCGGATTACTGGATTGTATACAAAAAAATCAAAATACAGGCTGTCAAAATACAGGCTGTCGTTTTGCATCCTGGTAAAATTCAAGGAGGTATCTATAGTTATGATTCTCGACCCGAATCTATCTATACATATAATAAAATCGTAAAAATCCAAATCGATGTTCCGACATGGCGCAAAAACTACTGCATTGATCCTGTTCAAATTTTGCAAAAATATTTACTTATAGGCTTCTTCAAATGTTAGGCTATATATTAACACGCTACTTGCTTATGGGGGACAGCAATATTGCGTTATGTCCGTATTGTTCAATTGTTTTATCATTTCAGTCATGACGTGCATGAGAGCAGCTATTTTAAACTTATGTCAACGGTTCAAACAGCTTAGCGGTTTCATGATCGCTATGTGAACTATCGCTCGCATGTTCGCACCCCTTTCTTTTCTTTCGATTTAAATTTTTTGTGATTTTTTAAATATTTTTTTGATGCTGTGAGATTTCCATTTTTTTTTAATTTCCATCATTTATATTTTTCTCATAATATTTCTCCTAAAATTAATAGAAAAGTATAGAAGAAAAAGACATGCTGCGCCAACCCCAAAAAAATGGGGATAAGGGCAGAAGAATGATGATGATGATGGTGATGATGATAATGATTACTCCAAAAAGTAGTATAGGGAGCAGAAGTCCTGCTGTGCTAGAAGTCTTTTTCCTTCTCCATTTGAAAATTATCAATATCCATACGTAATTTGGATTTAAATTTGTCACGGAGAGTTCCTTAATTTATTTTGGAATTTTATTGTTTTTTGTTGCTATCAATTTTAAACATTTTAAATATAAATCGTATGCTACAAACAAATAAGAAGTTTCATAAAAACAAATAAGTTTGCATTATGAGAAGACCGTTAAAGTTTAAGGCAAACCGCAAATCGTGTAGAGAGACCACTCATGTGGCTACCGAATAAAAACAATATTTTTTAGTAATATTAAGACTTACAAGAACCAATGAGGGCTACCGTTTTTGAGCTCACCAGATGGCGCCACTGTCGATTAAGGTCCTGTCAATAATTCTATTTTATACTTTAAAGTACCAATAACTTCATAAAAAGTTCATTTTATTACGTTTAACAACATAGTGTAAACTTCAGGTTCATATATTTTTTTTTTTTATTTTTTTTTTTTTTTTACAATATTCTCCCTAAAATTAGCAAGCATCAAACATTTAAAATCATTTTACCTCCAAATACTGACAATTAAGATTCTAAGTTGCTACTTAAAATCTTTAAGTCTTATTTAATCTGGAGTGGCCCAGTCTAGACCACAATCATGAATATTTGTAAAAATACGTGTTAAAACAGCACGTAACGCGCGAACAATCTATGACATCTGACATTTTGGTGCCCCCGCGCTACATTAGCGCCTCTAGCGGCGAATTCATACGCGATAGCCCCATTGCAAATGGGTTGCCTGATAAAATTAAGTCAAGGCTACCTTTTATTAAAATTGACGGAACTAATGTGTTTTCCAAACCGAAAGAAATCAAAATTGAATGAAACTACGAAGCATAAGGGTCAAGAATCTGTTGGGTTGTCTATCTCTTTGTCCCTACCCCAGGGTTGTAAGGTCGATGTGATGATACTATAATTTTATATACTCATCTCTTTTCTCATTAAATTATGTATTAAAAATGGTATAAAACGTTATAAGTAAAGTCAGTGAAAAGTCACTCACGGTTGTCGCAATTTTAAATAGTCTTGACTTAATGCAACAGGCAACCTATTCGTTATAGTTAAGTTTTTTTATGTATATACGTCTTTCGGCTGAAATGATGAGGATGATGTAGGTATATTAAAAATATTTTTCACTCGGTAATCAGATGGGGCCGCATTAGGCATTTATTCAGTAGATAGGCTTTATTTACACTAGTGGATATATCACAAGAGTGAAGAGGAATTTGTATCCGTAACAGTAACTGTTATATTCGCGGGACCGGACTTGCATGTGAACTTAGACGTATGTTGACTATTATTAAAATATTAATACTAGTCAACATAAATCTGGAGTATAGACGCTTGCTTCGACAGTATTTATTACAACGAGCTGCGTCTACTCGCCCATTTTTTTTTTGCGCGTTCATCAGATTCGTTCGAAAAGTATACGCTTCGGCAATTGTGGTCTGCCTTCGGAAATATGAGATCTTAAATTATTACCCTGTTCTTCTTCCTCTTTCGTATCGATGATACGTTTTCTCAAATTATTAACACCCAACGCCCCGATTATGACGCCCCGATTAACGTATCCACACGTTAATCGGGGCGTCAGTAGCGATTTTGACAGTAAGTCCTCTAAAACGCAGGTGTAGGGATACTTTGGACACTCCAGCAATGGTCTGATCGGGAGCCGCGTATCCACATTGAGCTGTTGCTACATTTTGTCTATTATGTATCACCATGGTTAGAAAATAACAGATTTAAGAGTAAATTCTTTTCAAAATTTTTGAAAAGAATTTACTCGTAAATCTATTATTTTCTAGGTGTGACCAAAGTGGAGAGACTTCATGAGTGCGCAATAAAACATGAAGATTACCGAAGCGTATACGGTTTCTGGTTCCATTACTAAATACATTAACTTCAAACGTTCACAGTATTTTCAGTAACGGGGTTTTTGCATATTATCACTTTTATTTCCATCGGCTGATTAAGCTCTCAGAAAGGATTTTTTTTGAGGTTACTCAGTATGGGACCTATGATAGATCTTGAATTGCATCTATTTGCTTTGTTCATGAACTTCTTTTTAGCATGTCGATGGCAATCTAAATTAACTGCCTTACTGTTAATTTAAACTAAAACCAGTCAATTTATTAGTATATTATTGTTTAGAGGAGAATACGCGCTCACGTCGAAACTATAAATGCGAAAGTAACTCGTTTGTTTGTGTAACCTTTTCACGACAAAACGGCTGATTGTATCGTGATGAAATTTAGCAAGGAGGTAGATAATAGGGAATATGCCTGTAATTTTTTTTCACTTAAATCAATAATATGCAGTACTATCAACCCTAGAAAATAATTAAAAGTTAATTTCAACTACTGCTTGTAGCACAAAAAAAAAACTCTTTCAATTTTCTACGACAATTCAAACGTCCATGACTATCGCGGCCATTCATGTCAGGACTTTGATGTCAGTTACCTCTATCTGCTTTGTTTAAATCTAATTTTTTGCCCTCAGTAGATTTGTTTTACTAAAATGTAAGTGCTTTATTTACGCAAAAATGCAATAACAATATTATAGTAAAATCTTAGTGAAACTTTAAGTACTTTTCAATTAAAAGTGTTTCTTTGACACATGGATTTTTACGTCACTACCGGAATCGATGCATTTTGTGTTTGCGTTCAGTTTCACCAAAAACACGCTACATAAAATATTAAATTGTGAAATAAGTTTTGTATTAGAGAATTAAACAAGTGTACCACAATGTTTTTATGGTCCAATACAAGGCATTTTTAAGAAATAATAAAAGTTTGTATTTCTTGCATAATATACTCTATTATGATATGTAGCGGCACTATAGGGAGGTAGCAACATAGAATAAAAAGTACTACAGGTCCATCTATGACACAGATGATAAACTAAACATTGAAATATGTCTAAAATCCTACATCGCGCATAATATAAGAATATATATATTAATAGAAGAACCCGACCACAACTGTCGGGCAGTAGCCGTCTGGTCGGAGGATCATCCCTTTTCTTACGGGGATGAAGAACTTAACATCATGTACTCCATACCCCCAGAATTATATCCTGGGGAAAGACAAGGCTATCTTTTTTTTCTAACAGCCACATCAGAATTTCCACGCCAACGACGTCGCGGGCAACAGCTATTCGATGGTAAAAAGGGTCGCTTTTTTCATTTATTTTTATTTTTCTACTTAAATCGGTAAGAGTTAATCACCCGTATACGCAGCCCGTCTGTTCCTAGACCAATAACCGCACCATCATACACACAAATGCAAACGTTCATTCCACGGCATAATTATGGACAGTATGGAAACTAGGACGGTTTACGCTTACCAATTTCCGTAAAAAATAAAAAATAAATAAAAAACACCTACCTTTTTTATTATAGATTCGGGTCGAGAATCACTAGTATAGATACCTCCTTGAATTTGACCAGGATGCAAAACGACAGCCTGTATAAAATAAGGTCATTCATAAATTATAACGTACTAATTTATTAAGGGAATAAGTATTTGTGGGCTATAAATAACTTAGCAACAGCCTAACAGCGGAAGGTACGATTTTGAGCCAGAATGTGTGCACAGTGGCAAGTTCGAGCTGTTGCTTAGCTTTTAGTTCTCACTGACGCTGACGCGGGCTGAGGGTTCTGGACTACTGGACGTGCCGAATTAGTGGGACTTTACTGTATCACAAAATATATATGTATTATTCATGTTGACGTGTAACACGCATTGATTGGTTCTCATCCATCACCCAGCACAATATATTACAGATTCTGCCATCTTACCAGGCTGCAGAGTTCAAGTCCAAGTCCATGCTCATGTAGTCAATAAAGATAAATATCGTTATCATCCCATGATACCTCTATTATGATGTTATTATCCTAAATTGATAACCCAGGTTCAAGGTCCGTACGTGGACCCAGAGGATATTCAAAACAACCAGCGTTTACCGGCGCCAATAGTATATGAAGGAGGCACGCCGCGCGCCATCACTGGCTACCCGCCGCAGCAACCGCCGCACTCGGGCGCGCACCACCAGCACATGCCGCAGTGAAGGGCCCAGCTGGGCCCCTTACCTCCCAGCCACGTCACCAAGCGGGAACATAGTGCTGCACTGCGCTAGCGTCAACCGAATTCAACAGAATGTTGATATTATTTTTAGATTTTTGTTCAAACACGTACCATACGTACACTTGCCAGTTTGTTTATTAGTAAATATAAGGAAAGCGCAGCTTATATATTCGATGTGCTTGTAACTAGCACAGCTGCCCAGCTGCTCAGCTGCGGTGCAGTACCTAGTGGCTTATACCAAAACAAATGCCAACAGGTGTATGCATTATGCACATACCATAATATTTTGATACGATTACTTTAATTTTAGTGTTTACGACGTACGAGCATGTTTCGGCGAGGACATGTTCATTGATTTATATGTATATTACTGTTTCTTGTTTCTTGTGTTAAAAGGCTGTGCAATTTCTAACAAACTATTTAACTTTATAGGAAATGTACAAGATTATTTATATGAATGTTATGTAATTACATATTTGAGAAACACAATTAGTAGGCACTTAATTCAGTACATATTGTTTGAAACAATTTTGTTGTATTGTAGCTTTTATTTTATCTGAATCATGAAATCAAAGTGTTATTATTTTTTAAGTCGACACTTTTTTTGATTCAGTACCTGCAACGTGCCATTTGTCGTGAATTATTTCAGGTATTTCACAAAAAGAAAATGTTTTTGTAAAATATAATTTTACATTTTTTGATCTCCTTACTGAATTTAGTGAGTAGGTGGTAATTATTTTCGTTCCGTTGTTTTTGGGATAGTGGCGTTCACGACCTGTGAAATGTCAGTTAATGGTTTAAATGTTTTATTTTCTTTTATTTACAAATAATTAATATCTTTTATGAATGTTTTAGTGTAAATATTTATATTCTTAGACTATTTAAATTGGCTCTTTCTATGAAAATGTATTGTATTATAGTTTTGTTACATTTTGTTGAAAATATATTTTCCGCACTTGCGGTTTGGGTGTGTTATGTTATTGTTTCTATTCGTTCGGTATGTTTAACATATTCTATTTAATAAATCTAAAAGAAATAGAAATTCATTTGTAAACGGCCTTCTCAATTTTCTTGACCTTAGTACACTACTAAAATTAAGATGAATTTATTGTAATTCTGTGGGCGGCAGTTTTCCGGAATACTGCAGCAAGTGTTTAGCATTTTCTAAAAATGTATATGAGAAGAGATGTGATGTGATGTCGATTCTAAATTAATCGAGTGGCCAGTTAGCGGTCGTGGGATTCGTACAAAGTCGTGGAAATTATCGAGCTCCACATGCCGAACTCGGTGCGTCGATGATGCCTACCAATTGTACATGCACTGGCCATCCACTGGCTGGTTCTCATACTATGGTGTATAGAAAGGAGTTAGAGAGCGACCACAAGTATTGACAGGAGTCGGCTTGGGCTGCTCTGAAAGTAGTCCATGATGTAAAAGCGAAAAGGACGCCGTTCGCCTCGTTTCAGTTCAGACTGCGTCGGACTATTCGCTGATATTGTGTGGACTATAAGCTCTTTCGGAACGGTTCAATATGATTCCAATTTGGAAAAGTGTGCTTTCTTAAGGGCAGGGAGTAAGCAAGGAAATCACGCTATTGGTTCTAGTTCAGGCATGTTCACATTTGAGCGATGACATGGGTTGTGCAATCAACGGTCAACTGTGCACGGTAGTTAGGTATGTGGAACTCCTTTCTTTGTCATCCAGTTACATTAAATGACGAAAATGTATGTACAGATACTTAGGATTAGGTATTTACTATAAGTATATGTCAGTAGAGTATCTTTTGGGTGAATGTTTCTGTATACAATCAACTATAAAAGCGAGACGGTATGTTAAGTTTAGAACTAAGACGGGGAAAACGGGGAGTCGCTTGCTTTTTTAGGTGATTGTACGTTATTAACTAGTTATTAACTGATATGGCTTTTTTGTTTCCCGTGATTGTACCCCTGTAGTATCTACGCAAAAATTAGTGTGCACTGAAATTATGTTGTTGTTTAAGTTTCCATATACTATTTTATATATTTAGTTTACGTAAGTACGAAAAGTTTCTAAGTTTCAAGTGATAAGCCTGCTTTTGGTTAATGTTAAAAGTCACATTTCTATTAGTTACCATTTATTGTAAACTTGTTTTCACGTTTGTTTGAATAGCAAGTTAAAAGATAATTTAATGAGCTATAATTGTAAAAGTTTTTTTTTTTTGGTTAAGTAATTAAATGATTATTTTGACATCACCAAGATTAATAAATTATTTATTTTATACCTGCTTAAAGTACATATATAAATTATCTTTTAATCTTACGTCTTTATTTCCTTTATATCTGGCATGTAACAAAATGTATTGGGTGGAACGGGCCGAATGGAACCCAACCATTGATAGTGCATTATTTCCACCCTATATTATTTATGATTTGATTATTTAATAAATAAATCTGTATCACACAATTAAATTTGTAGGAGTGTGTTATGAATAGCTTAACATTTGGTTCATCTCAATTTTAAAAACGTCTATTCTTATTATTCGTCTATAAACTTTCAAACAGAAAGAATACCTGTAAGTTATTATAAAAAGCTTAATGATGTTCCACCAAAATGTGTAAAATAAGTATAGGGTTCGTTGAATCATCGAGCTGGTAGTGAAGGCAATGGTTGCAGAGCGTAGTTGTCTTTCTGTTTTTTTGTCGATTCCATTACTATTGGTCTACCGTTTGCCTGAGTAGGTGTCTGCAGTAGTTCCGCGATGCGGGACGGGTGTTGACACCTGAGCGACAGGCCCCCAGTTCACCCCTTCCACCGACTCTGCTGTAGTTCATCAAGCTGACAGTCAACACAACACTAGTCACTGCTATCTGAGGGCACTGCGCCCCAGAGTGATGTGATACAGTCGCGACCTAATTAATCATCTTTACGTAGGTAATTATTGGCTTTCTGTCAAGTAAAACAACAAAATCTTTACTTTATTTAAACACTACAAAATTATACATACAGGGTTAGTTTCCAAAGACTATCCAAATTCTCAGATATAATGCAGCACGACATTCTAAGCCCCACACATAGAAATTTTTCATCGGTTATTAAAAAAATAAACAGCTGTTCCATACATTTTGACCATGTAGGTAGGTACACTTTTGTAGGAAACAGCAGATTTTTTTTTTAATAACCGAAGAAAAATTTCTATGTGGGGGGGGGGGCTCAGAATGTCGTGCTGCATCATATCTGAGAATTTGGATAGTCTTTGGAAACTAACCCTGTATAAGTACTCATATTTGGATTTCTACGTTTCTCGTAATCAGTGTCAAAATTATGATATAATTTCTCATTAGCATGTATAAAATATACTTTAGTGTAGGTATATGTATATTTTTATGTCAGCAAATGTAATGGCCAAAAGAATTGTTAAAAAATGCAAGAGTTTGCTGCAAATGTATAAGATCCACACCCCTCATTCTCTAAAGCAGACTCGTTATTAGTAGTATGGTTACCAGGTCGCCACAGGACTGCTAGGTCGTGTCGTCGACCTAGTTTTCTTGCATACGTTTCTAACGACAGAATTGTACTACATTTAGAATGTTACAGGGTATCGCCAAAAAGAAAAGCATAGTGAAGTGATATTGTGAGTTAGATGATTAGTGTATGTGGAGAGATAATTGTTGAAAATATTCAAAATAAACGAATTATGTAATACAAAGATTCATCTTTTATTTGAGTAACTTCTAACAATATATAAATAGCAACAACTGGCAAAATACTGGCAGTAACTTAACATTAAATCTTACTAAGACAAGGTATCCAACATGACACAGGCAACAACTTAAATTTTAATCAGTAATCTAATTACAATGTAAGACGGAATTACAACCCTATCTTGGGAAACGCACAAAATAATACACGGACACTGAAATAATTTTACTTACATTAGCGTACCGCTAAGCCGGACTTGGTAGGTTTATTAACAAGCGTTTATCACTTGCAATGTTTGTGTTTGTTAAGGTCAAATCTTGGAACTGAATTCTAAAACGGCTATCCTCAACCGATTGAGCTGAAATTTTGCATACACGTTTGGTTTGAGTGACACTGCATGGTTAGCTAAGTGACATTATTCTAAATTCGATATGGTGGACTAATTATTTGTTATGCACCCAACCCACCCGTTGATATGGGTATCAATTAAAAGGGTTTGCTAAAGCTTGTTTTTAAACATGTTTTTTTACTATAAGCTTGTTTTGGTCAAAAACACGAGCCACTGCAGTAAACAACACTTAAGATATATAACTGCAATGCGTGGTAGATCAATAAGCGCATATTCAAGGGCTATCTTGTCCTTTGGTCATTCGCCAGTAGTTCCCTTTCATCTTTATTAGCTCTGCATGAGTGCCGCGCTCCACAATTTTACCTGGGGACAACAAAATAATACAATTTTTACATGTAAATAACCACAAACAGCTAACAAAGAAGTATGGCAAAAGGAGACAAGTCTAGTCACCTCATGGCTCTTTATGTTTGGCAAAGAAAATAAAATCAATTATACCTTTATCTAAGACACAGATGAGGTCCGCGTCCTTGATGGTGGAGAGCCGATGAGCGATTGTTATACACGTGCGACCCTTTGCTGCTTTTTCTAGTGCTTCTGACACTACCTGCAAATGAAAACGAATGGTATCCGTCAGAATCGCGGGTGTATAACTCCCAAATAGATCACAAATAAACTGTAAAAATATTTGTAAAATGTACGTTTTTAAACTAAAATAAGTATAAAATATGTACATAACTGTATGCGTAGAAAACATCATTTTAAAGTGAGCCGCCATCCTGATGTCAGGTTGACGGGTGAATTTTAATTCAATTAACTTTTTTTAAATTTTACATTGGGAATGAAATGTTCGTCAAATGTACAATACGAACACTATTTAAAAACTTCTTAAATGTTATATAAACTCTGATATTGTAAAACGCATGTGAGCCGCCATCTTGACGTCATAATGGCGGGTTGGTTCTAAACCAATCAAACTATTTTGATCAACCAAATCTTATGTTCTTGTCAGATTGTAAAACTAAGCTTTACTCAGGAATCATCCCTATTAAATAAATGCAGATAGATATGTCGCCGACTGCGGGGAAAACCAATTAAAGAAGTTGCTTGGAGCATGTCATGAGTCACCCAACTTGCGGAGCGACGGGAGTACCCTTGTGGGACAAGTATTTTACTCTTTGGGTAGTCACTCACGGAAAAATCACACCGCAAGTAGCATCGCCCGAGACCATGAACCAGGCCTTAAAAAAGATTTAGTCAAAGTTCTTTTTTTATATTGTAGGTGGTTTATTTTACCCGTTCACTGTTAGCGTCCAGAGCCGACGTCGCTTCGTCCAGCAGCAAGAGTCGCGGCGACCTGATGAGCGCGCGCGCGATACACACGCGCTGTTTCTGACCACCCGACAGCTGAGCGCCACCAGAACCTAGGTTTGTGTCGTAACCCTGGAAGAAAAAGCAAAAACAGAACTGTTAGAATACCTCCTTAAATTCATGCAAACTTAGCAATATATTTATAGGTATACGCCAGAACTTTTGTGTACAGGCAGATCTGTCAAGAGTTCATCTAAGTGTTAAAGTCTTTGGCGTTCATAAAATTAGTTTTTCTTCTTCGTTTAGTTCGTTTATTCGTTACTTCGTGCTCGGTTGGTTGCAATAAGCTTACTCATGTAGGTAAGCTTATTATCTAGGTACCTGAAGAGTTTAGGTAATTTAGTTAAAATTATTTATACCTACCATAGGAAGAGAAGATATGAAGGTGTGTATGTTTGCTGCTTTAGCGGCTTCTATGATCTCGTGCATGGTGCATTGTCTGGAGTTGTCTCCGTACGCAATGTTCTCGGCGAGCGTGCGGTCGAACAGCACCGGCTCTTGTTGTACCACGCCTAGCTGACGTCGCAGCCGCGGCAGCGTCAGCGACGAGCGGTTGTCAAGGCCGTCCAACTCCTAGTAGAGGAAAGTAAAAGCGGGCTTTATTACTGGTATACCAATATTCAGGCTGAATTTTTCAAATGGGCGTGGATGGCCAAATCCGAAACTATGAGGAATATCAGTCTAGAGCTCGATTTTGATGAAAACTAAAACTGCATCACTAGATTTTTGAAAAATCTATATTCTTAGCCAGGAATCGAACCTGTTGGTTTTGAAAAAGAAACACTGTATTATTACACCATTCGATACTGTCGCTAATAAGAATCAGATTCTGGGAAATAATGACAAACGGCAACCTAAAAGAAATAGTACTTCCCAGAATTTGATCCTTATTTGCGACACTATCGAATATATACTAAAGGTGTTAATCGCGTGTCAACTAACACAATCGCGCGTGAAGCGGGTTCACTTGAGATATGGACCAATCACTATTTTGACCGAGTGCGATTTTGACGGTTTTTCAGTCACTTGACCGATTGCGAATTTGACCATACGCGACGAAACGTTGTAGTATATGTCTGCTGATCAGACGTTACTGTGAGGTGAGGCGACGGGTTTGCTAGCCAGGCGTGGCTACAGATTGTGGGGAGGAAACCCCGTTAAAAAACTACATGCATTTTTTAAGGAGTCCGGCTTTAAAAAACGCAAAGCTGAGTTCAGCAATAACAATGGAAGCGAATCATAAAAAAGAACTACCCCAGCAGGGTACCTGTTGCTCTGCAGCAGGAGAAACCCTCACCGAGCTAAGCTCGGTCAGTGGCACGTATTCTGGGGGGACACTGATCGCTTAAAACCCCAGTTGAATTTTTACCCGTCCTTTATGGGCTCACTGAGCCAGGCGTGCGTCGAGTAGTGGCGTGAGCGGTTGCAACAGCCGCATATATCACGTAAGCGCGTTGTCGAAGTCCTGCCAAACTTCGAAGCCTGATTAAAAAGAGGGGAGCGTATCTCCTTTCGGCTCTTAGGTACTAATCGGGCACGGTTGCTTTAGCGAGTACCTGAATAAGATTGGGCGAGTGGCCACGGCCCATTTCAATTTCATCAGAGAAACCAGCGGCACAATAGTCACGTGCTACTGTGCACACTTGCACAGCAAGGCTCAGGAGAGACCTTTTACAATCTCCCCAGGGATGTGCCTTAACAGCCGCTGTACAGAAGGGGTCCGGACAGGTCTTTTAAGAGGAAACTGTGCCTCCTCCCATGTGCGGATGGTGACCACCGGGGTGGTTTTAGTGAGGTAGAAAACCCACATTCCCCGGTCTTATCCCCAAAGACCGGTCGCCTTTGAAGGTGTCTTACGTGAACAAAAACAAAAGGGATTCCTACACTAATAGAACGGTTGCCATCGTTAACCCTATGGTCTGCTAAATTATTATTTGCAAAATTTTTAAATGGTGAAGGGGTAGAACTCCTGTTACTTTTCTTTTGGTCAAATAAAATTTAATCTTATTTTGGACATTCAGAAAAAAATTGCCTTGTTAGTTAGCCACTATCCCCAAGCTACCAAACTGATAATAATAATTACCTACCTATGTACGTGGCTGAAATATGGCTAGAAAGAAGTTATCATGCTTTAATCAAGATATTTCATACCTACCCACCAGTATTCACAAAATAAAGATCACATTCATTTTCAAACATTTAATCAATTTAATCCGTTACGGAGGTAGTAGGTACCTATCCGTGAAACAATAAATAACACTACCCTTTGCAGGTCGGTGGTTTATCGGTAGATTTAGATGGAGCATTTGTGGGACATCCTGCTGGACCCGGTTTTGAGCCGGATTTTTTCTTTATTCTAATTTCTCGTTCTCTTAGCCGGCGTTCTCGTTCAAACTCTTTCATCCTGATCACATAGTCTTGCATTTCACAAGTAAGATAATCATGTTTTTCGTGGCTACAGTTGATCAGCAAAGGCCAATGTTTGTAGCGGCAGACTTGGTACACTAGCAACTTATCTGAACAATAGTCTTGGAACTTAGGGGGAATTTTAGCAGAAAGAAGTTGGTCTTTGCTGGCGCCACCTAGGCGCCTTTTTCGTTTGTACGTGAATCCTTTGTCACTTGGAAACGTAGGGTTCTGGTCCATTTTTAAATCCAGGTGCATGACGTTCGCTGTGCCTAATTCCGCTCCCATTTTTGCGAAAAAACGGTAAATGAAGATTCTTGACAACAGTCGAAGTCTAACAAAGTTTAAATTTAATTAAATTACCTAGAATAAGATTTTTTTCTCGGAACTTGTTCTATTTGACAATTTTGTCAAAACATAAATTCGAAGTAGACCAAAGACATTCAAATATTACGAGTAAGACCAAAGAATAGAATACTTCGGCCTGCGTAGATGCCGTTCATGACAGCAAACACTGGCAGCTTTGAATATTTTTTCGGCTATGTCATGGAAATTTTAAGTTCTAAGAGCTACTACTACAATAAATAATATAAATAATAATAAATCTCTGCTGTATTAGAATTAGTGTCCGACTGAAACATGTTTTTTTTGCCGAAACCGAAACTGAAACCGAAGGTTCGGTTTTGATTTAGTTTCGGCCGAAACCGAACCTTTTATAAACGTGATTAAAACGTTGAATAAAATGTCAGTGGACTGTTCTTTCCAGATATAGGAGCAATAAAACATCTCGCTGCCCTAATATTACAGGGTTATACGTTTCACTTATATCGAATTGAAATTTCAACATTGTTATAGTGACACTGGGTCTAAATTAAACTATCCTAAAAAGTGAAAATGTAACATTAACTGTAATACTGAGGCAGCGACCTGTTAATATTGTAGATAATGTAAAACAAAAAAAAAGTTTATTTACAAAATTTATGATAAGATCAGCTGTATTTTAATTTTTTAGTGTTCCGTAGTCAACAAGGAAATCCTTATAGTTTCGCCATGTCCGTCTGTTTGTCCTCAGCTTAGCTCAAAGACTCTTTGTACTAGAAAGCTGTAATTTGTCGGTGTCCCTTCTACCCTGTACATAACGAATTTAATAGGAAAACTATCACAGCTAAGTAGGGTTTACAAGTTTACGAGTAATGGCCAACCAACTTATAAAGTGTAGGTACTTGAGTGACATATTTTGCTACACAAAATGTATCGGAGCAAAGGTTTTTCAACTGCAGGTTTATCACTTCTACAAAATCGAGTTAATAAATAAGATGCAACTTAGAACATAACTCTCGTAATTTTTAGAAGATTAAATATTATTCAGCACTTTGTATTGTAAAAGAAAGTACGATGTTAGTTTCGGCGCGGCAGAAAGGTTCGACTGTTTTTTAGCGGTAACCGAACATTTGGCCGAAACATAATTTTTAGGCCGAAACCGAACCTTCGGTTGGACACTAATTAGAATCTTCTGGCCAAAATGGGAACTAACATCTCCATTTTTCTCCTATACATTTCACAGAAAAAATTCACAGCACCCCCAGACTGCCCCCAGTTATTGTCATACGAGGGCCAAAGGGTCCTTGTGCCTCTTTACCCATTCATGTGTACATAGACACAGCGCTTGCTCATCAATTGATTCGCTGTATGTTTACAAGGTTTATGTCCCTCGTTTTCCTATAGACATCAGAAACCTACGTAGGACTACCTACTTAATTAGTCTTCAACGCCGTTTTTCAGCGTAAGGTAACAAAGTGATCATCCAAAATGCTATAATATATAAATTATGTGATTTTTGTTAATTGCGTGGTCAAGCAGACAAACTTGTCAATTACATATCAACAGGTATGAAGCAATCTTACAAGTAATGGTCTATGAATCTCCTTATGAATGAAGGGGATTGCTATTGTACGTCAGTTAAGGTGGAAGCACCAGGATGAAGCTTAACAAGTCTATATTAAAGCATCGCAAATCATATTTGAAAATGGCAAAAAAACGTAAGAATATTTGAATTTCGCGGGATACCCTGATACCGACTCCGTTGGCGTGTTGCTTATTTAATTGAAAATTGTTTAACGCATATAGTATTACTAGGTACGAATACAATAAACGCACAGATGTGGCAGAATCAGCGCAGCATGTCTTCTTCCATACTTCTCCATTACCTATTCGTTATCTCATCAGTCACCTTTTAAGCCATTTCATCATTCACACAGTCCATCCATCGTTTCTTTGATCTCTTAATGATACTCACAATTTTTCCGGTGTCCGGGTCGTAGAATCTCTGCAACAGTTGCAGCACAGTGGATTTGCCGCAGCCGGATGGGCCAACTAGCGCCACTGTCTTGCCAGCATCCACGTGCAAGTCAATTCCTCTGAGAACCTTCTGATGTTTTCGAGTTGGGTAGCTAAATTCGACATCTTTTAAGGTGAAGTTGCCAGTCGCAGCCTGTAAAGTTAGATTGTTAACTGACTTAAAGATGGAGGGTAGGTTATAGTACCTATATACAGCGTGTAACAGAAAGGGTATAATCATATGGAATACTGTGGTACGGACCATCAAACTGAACAACTTTCTCTATGGGACCACCATCGAAATCGTAAAAAAATAATCAGCTGTCCCATACATTTGGGTCGAGTAGGTATTGAAATTTTGTATTGGACAGCTGATTATTTTTTTACGATTTCGATGGTGGTCCCATAGAGAAAGTTGTTCAGTTTGATGGTCCGTACCACAGTATTCCATATGATTATACCCTTTCTGTTACACGCTGTAGAAATGCTAAGTTTTTGATATTAACAATTTAATCCTGCTCACAGCTACAAAAAATTAATTAAGATTATTATCAACCATATTGGTTGAATGTTAATTGCAATTGCACTGCTAATTTATTTACATTAAAAAAAAAAACTTGTCTTGCATTCTAGTAAAATACTATTCCTAATTAAAATACTCACCCAATCTTTTTTATCGGTGACTCCTTTTAGTGTTTTGACGACGGGATCTCTGTGGATCAACCCCAATATCCTTGCTGCTGAGGTTTTGGCGGAATTGAAGCTCGGTGCGTATACCAGGGTCTGGCCAAGCATGTACGCTCCGAACATGACACACTCTGTAACTCTGTAGAAAGAATACAATTTCGCAAAGAACTTCAGCCACAACAACACTTGGAAACAGCTGGGTGATCGTATTACCCAGTAAATGGGTTGTGGAGATCATATAGGCAGATACCTACTCTATGTAATTCAGCTGCATCCAGTTAGAATGGAAGCCGGCTTTGCCATCATTGGGGAAAGGGTAGCCACATGATGATGACATTTCATATCATGCCACTTTACAAAAGTGGTTTCGATAACCGAAAATACAAAAAAAAGGGTACTTACAAAAGAACAATTTTGTATTCCACCTCTCCCTTGGACACGAGAACAGCTCCATAGACCGTCGCGCAACAGAAAGCTATCAGAGGCACGTAGAGACCCATGCCAAGCACCACTCCTCGCCACCGAGACTTAGAGGCCACTGCCGCACAGGCTGACGTCAGAGATTCTCGGAACTTTTCCAAGAATACATTCTCTATACCTGTAAAAGAATGACACTGTCTTAGTAAAATATCCAATTGGACGTACATTTTCATGGGATCCGAACTGGACAGAATATCTATCTATTTTAATCATCATACAACCTGACATTGACTGACATTGATGTTGGTCCCATGAAGAAAGTTGATCAGTTTTATAATATGGGGGCCCAAGATGACCGCTTTAGTAAAATCATAATTATATGAAGTGCGTTACAATTCGTCAAATGGTCATAAAGTGACAATTCATAATAAATTGTGTATGTGACCATTTTAAGAATTTTAACGTCATTCATATTATTATCCTATTAAGATCCTGCAAAAGCGGGCATTTTAGGCCCCCTTAAAAATTACCGCACGTTTCTGATTCACGCTGTAAGTATAGTGCACGCACATTACTCTAGACCTAAAATAATAAATTGCCGGCGGCACTCAAGAATAAACACATCCAATAAGTCAAAATAAAAAAACTTTTTTGCAAAAAATAAAACCGACTTCAAAAACAAAAAAACGTGGAAAAATAACTTTAGCTTCAGAAGTCGGTGACTTTTGTTTGTTCGATTGAATATTTTTGCCACCGACGAATTTTTTTGTTTCAATATTCTACACAAATATTTGCTATACATTTATTTTACATTGTTAACAACTCCTTTCATGGTAATGTTTATCCCCAATAAAATGTAACTTATATAGTTCATACCTAAATGTCGAAATCTGGGTGTACTGTACACATCTGCCTAGGTGCTCCCTCAGAGCATACAGGCGTTATGTTATGTTCTAATATTGTGTAAAAAATAAACATCCAGGCGATTGCAGCAATCACGACAGATTTTCTGTCTATTAATGAACAGTTCCATTGTATATCTCCGAAGATCAGCATCAGATCCTGACTTATTCCTTCCATCATCAGCTCAGCAACATAAGATAATGATTATCAGGTACAAATATCGTTAGAAAGTACCTATATGAAAAACATTGTAAAATGTCAGGGTTGCCTTCGATTTCCCTGGGATCCCATCATCAGATTCTAACTTTGTGACAACGGGCCCATCTCAGTAGTATAGGCTTCCGAGTAAAAAAAGAATTTTGACAATCGGTCCTCAATTAGCGGAGAAATCGGTGAACATACGGGACACACAGTCAAACGTAGAACCTCCTCATTTTGTTTGAAGTCAGTTAAAATATTGTTAAAAGAGTTTTGGTGAAACATTAGTGAACCGCTAACAATACATTTCATGGTAATAGGCTTATCCCCAATAAAATAGAACTTAACATACCTAACTGTCGAAAAGTAGTACAGTACACATCTGCGTACCCCCTAGAGCATACAAGCGTGATATTATGTTATGATGTTGTATAAACAATAAACATCCAAGCGATTACAGCAATCACGACAGATTTGCCGTCTATTTTTGAAGATTTCCATGGTATATCTCCGAAGATCAGCATCAGATATTCACCAAATTTAAAATGGGACCACCGCGAAACAATATTCTACCAAACAAAAAAAGAATCATCGAAATTGGTTCACAATTGGCGGAGATATCGCTTAACATAAACACAAAAAAAAAAAAAAATCAGACGACTTGATAACCTCCTCCTTTTGGAAGTCGGTTAAAAATCACTTTAATCAGTGTTTTTTTTGCTTGGATATCTTTGGTTCGACGTACTGAACGCTGTGTTAAAATTTGGCTACCCTGGCGCTTCCCCCTTAACCTGTATTATTCCACTGCTGGGAAAGATCTCCTCCATATTCTTCCAATCTTCTTTCTGCACGGATCTCTGCGGTCAATCTCTCATAAACGCGTCTAAGTCGTCACGGAGCGTTTCTAGGCCTCCCTCGGCGACGACGCCCGTCTCCTGGCACCCAGTGCGTGACGACAATTATAGCTCATCGGTCCTGATGCATTCTACAGACATGGCATGAATTCCACTTTAACCTAGCAGTCTTAATGCCCAAAATAGCGATTCGAGTTTTGGAGCGTATTGTCGTATTGCGAATCCTGTCGCTGACCTTAATGCCCAATACGCTATGCTCCATCGTCCTTCAGCAAATCTTGAGTTTGGACCTCTATTGACTCGATCTGGTACCAAGTTTGAGGACCGTAGGTTAGGAAGGGCAGATTGCACATGTGGATGAGTTTGTGCCTCAGGGATAAAGGTCTTCCAGGTGTTCTCGACTCGGCCGGTCAGTAGTAACAACTTATGCTATATATATAATTTAAGATACTATCTGCTCACCTAAACTTTGTACAGTTTTGATGCTCACAACGGCTTCTGTTGCTACACTAGTCGCAGATTCCATGGCTGCTCGCTCGTCGGCTTGAGATTTTCGTGACATTACGCCTTCTAGCCAGATGCTCCCAATCATCTACAAAAATATATGGCCGCGGTGTTTTGAAATTGCAAATAATATGTTTATGTGTAATTATGGAGAACTGATTGAAATAATGATAAGTTTTCTTACGATTGGTAAAAATGCAGTTGAAACAAGAGTTAGTTTCCAGTTGAAAATTAATCCCATGATGACTCCAATGACTACAGAGCTCACGCCCTGTAGAATGAGACCAATTCTGAGTCCGGTAGCACCTTGCACCTCAGCTGCGTCTCCACTTAATCTGGCACAAATGGCTCCAACGGTGTTGCTTTCTTTGTCGTAGTATCCTATTTCCTGTTGGGCAAACAAAGGAAATGTTGTTTTTATTCTTATTTATAAAGAAAGAAGAAATGTTGATATTAATATAGGTACCTAACTCTATAAGTACCTGTCTTAGCAAAGCATTAAAGTATGACCCTCTCAGTCTAGTAGTCATCCTCAACCCAGCCGTAGTGAAAGTAGTGCTCTGAAGACACATGGAGACACCGGCAACCGCTGCCACCACCACAAAGAGTCCAGCATACAAATCACCTAAGAACATCAGCTCATCACGATCCGTCAATATGAATACCTGAAAAAGAAAACAATAATCAGTGACGGGAAATACACATCATAAGCCACTCGACCTTTAAACTTTAATTTTTGTGTTAGTACCTAGTCCTTTTGTAACGAAGGTGCACTAAGGAAGTATTTTTACATTTATATGTTAAATGGGCGATGAGTTCCAAGTCATTTTTCGGTTGGGAAATCACATGGGGCACACGGCTTGTTTTAAAAACATTACGAATAGGTATGTACGTAACTTGATAATAACTATATTGAAAAAAGAACCTACGCCGCTAGTGAAACCGAAGAGCAACGCAAAGACCGGAAAGCAAGCGCCTTGAGTAAACGCTGCTATCGAACCAACAGTGATGTAAATCCATTCTGGGGCATTTAGCTTCAATATTTCCCATCCGGTCACGTCTATGATTTCCTGCAAAATAAAAAAGGTATTAGAGACCACCATCATCAAGATGACGAAGGTCAATCAACTGTAGGACATAATTATGTCATCAATGCCTGTAATCCCCGAATGTTTAGACGGAGATGTAGATTGTAGGTTCAGACTCCAGACTTCTATCGAGAAACTCCAAATGAAATCCAAGAAACTCCAGAGAAAATCGATTCCGACCACATGCTTAGCAATAGTGCTAGCACCACTGTTTCAACGAGACAGTTAAAAGGAATATGAAAAATATAACGTACCTCAACTTCTTGTTCTTGTTTGTCAGTGTCTGGGTTATACATGAAGCTCTGAATGCCGATTGACAAGGTTGAAGTGACGGACCCTCGAGGAGTTTGCATCCATTCGTGAGATTCTGTTGAAAGAGGTGATTATTAATAGCCACTGACGGTAAGGTACTACTATTGATATCATTGTCTACCGCGTACAATGCTGTGTGCGCTGTAGTACATCAAGTTTAAGAAAAAGTTCGGCTTTGTAGAGTGTTGACTCTGTCATTCATATATTTTTAACATTCTCCAGTACCAGTACCATATTGTATATCATCTACCTACCCACTACGGAACTCTGTTTGTTAATTCGAGGTCTTCGGTCATCTCGCTTTTTCTCGTTACGGCCCACGGGGACATTGATAGCTCCTTCTTCTGCTTCGTCTTCCAACAACTCGGGCAACGGTTCAGGCTCTTCCGGTTTATTCGTGGTTACCAGCTTATAGTAGAAACCTGCATTTACGTACTCGTTAGTATTGTATTCGATTATTGGCTGAAAACTACGCAGAACAAGTATAATGAGTCTCACCTTTTTTTTTCATGAGTTCGTCATGGGTTCCCTGTTCTACAATGACTCCCTGATCCATACAAATGATACGGTTCGCATTCAAAATCGTTGATAACCTGCAAGGAGACATTAATTTACTTATAATTTAAAACATCAGCTTTTATTAAGTATTTCTGGTAAATAGATCGGAGTCTGGATTTGTGCTCTGTTGGTGGCCAAAAGCTTGTCCTAGGCGAAATGTGTATGTACTGTAGATAGACCTGTACTTAACTCATCGGGGCTTGCAGGAGTGATTTTATGTTATGTTCATGTAAGTACCTGTGTGAAACCATGATAGTTGTCCTTCCAGCGCTAGCTCTATCAAGTGCAGCCTGGACCCTTCGCTCGGAGTGAGGGTCGAGTGCGGAGGTGGCCTCATCAAGTAGTAATACGGCTGGCTCGAGTAAAAGTGATCGAGCGATGGCGATGCGTTGCTTCTGACCACCCGACAAGGACGCCCCGCGTTCGCCTATCATTGTGTCGTAACCCTGAAATATAACATTACAATGAAAAACCATGCTCTTTGCATCAGCTACATATTCAAGTGAAATGCATATTGAGAAAGCGAGTGCGGTATGTAAAACTTGCTTACAGTTCGGCACAAGAAGCCGCGCGCGCGTCGCGGTACTCACGAAGGCCACAAGTGACACAGGCCAGTAACTTTACAGGTTCACAAGTTATAACGTCTGAGATCGTAAACTGTTACAATGAAACATTTGTCCTATACAAACCTTAGGCAAATTCGTGATAAATTCATGCGCGTAAGCCATAGCCGCAACTCTCTGTACTTCTGGCAACGTCGCCTCGGGACAAGCGATGGAAATGTTTTCGAAAATTGTTCCATGGAACAATACTGGCTCTTGACCCACAACACCTGGAATTCATCAGATATTATTGAAAAAACACTTTAGGTAAAATCATTTTAGGGGTTGAGCTATTGTGAAACTTTAGTGAAAACTGGTTGAAGAATATCCATGTATATAAATAATATTTGCCAGTAAAAAATATGATGAGGACAGACGAATCGCATGTGACTAATAGAGTGATAAATATTTATAAATGTTACTAGATGGAGAGTGAGAGGAAGGCATAAGAAAAGATGAATGGATTAAATAAGGAATGATTTTAAAGAGAATGGACATGATATCGTGATGGTAGACATAGGCACAGATATACATAGGGAACAATGGAAGAAAAGCGTGTTGCGCCTTCCTTATTTAATATGGGACAAGAACAGGCAGATCTTGGGGACAAATACAAACCTAATGATGATCGGAGCCATCCTATGTTTAGATTCCTGAGCTCTTTCCCGTCCAACCTGACCGAACCCGAGTGAGGATCGTAAAGTCGTTGTAACAGCTGCAATATGGTAGACTTCCCGCAGCCAGATGATCCAACCAGGGCTACGCATTCCCCGGCTTTTATGTTAAGGGAGAAACCTTTTAGAACCTGTAAGAGTAGAGATTTACAACTTTTTTAGTTCATTGCTATCTTAAAGGGTGCAACAAGACCCTTAACGAAGCCGAAAGAGTCATACAATATAATAATACGAAAAAGTCATACAATACATTGAATCCTACCGTAAAACATGATTTTTCACCAAAACAAAAGAAGTCGTTTCACAGCAATAATTTTTGCATACAGTTACTTAGTTTGATGTTGTAATAAGTGCTTTTATTGGTTGACGGCTTCTATATAATACCGCCTGTACGAGTATTATACAGGATGTAAACGGACCGCCCATAAGGTGTTTATGATGGCGTCCATGATACCTTATGATTTATCATTTGAAGGAAACTATCCTTTAACTATCCTTTTTGCTCTAGTTGAATCTAAACTTAGATATAGCCTTAAATTTTGGGGAAACAGCTATAAATATAATATTAAGGCAGCCTTTACTATACAAAAGCGAGCATTAAGAACCATGCTTCGTTTAAACCAGACAGAATCATGTAAGGAGTATTTAATTTTAACGGTACCATGTCTTTATGATTTAGTTCTCCTTACTCATTTTAACAAAAACTTTAAAGGAGTTTGAAACAGACGATGAAAGAAGAAATAGACTAGATACTCGCAGAAAAGATCTTCCAACTAATCTGCAGACAAATCATAATGTTGTCAAACACTCGTCTCGCGTACCATCTGTCAATCTGTTTAACAAATTACCAGCAGAATTAAAGAATATTCAGAATGTCAACATGTTTAAAAATAAATTCAAAGAAAGCCTATTACTGCATTGATGAATTTTGTAATGACAAAAATCTTAAAAATAGTATATAAATATCTTGGACTTTTTATAAATTTTGCTTTTTATTCTTAGTATTTCGACATCTAATGTATTTGTGTAGTATTTTTTCTAGGGACTTTTATTTTGTATCAATATGACTATGTTTGTTAAGTTAGTTTTAATTTAGATAGACGTTCTAACTTCGGATGGGTGAGGAACGAGGTTACTTATTATAATAATTGTTTATGTTGCTTCTTTTTGTGTACCTACTGTGCAAATATTTCGACACAAATGTATTTTTGTTATGAAATAAACAACTTGAACTTGAACTCCTCATAAAGGCAACATAATTTGGTGGTAATTAATTATTGATGAGGTAAGATATAAGGCGGCTGCTACAAATCCAGTTGGCACTTGGCACAGTTTTCATAAGAGATCTAAGGCTGCAATCCCATACAGAATTACACTCATGTTCCAAGAAGGTAATATTATTGTCACCCAGCTATTCCGTCTACAATGATAATTTCCTCCATCAACATACCTTGACATCAGGTCTTGAAGGGTAACTGAAGTGGACGTTATCTAACGATATATTCCCCACTACTCTCCTTGGGGACACTCCCTGTGTACTAAGGCTGTCTATCTCTGGTTCTCTCTCCATCAGGTAGAAGATGCTGGCAGCCGCTCCCCGGGCTGCTGCGAACACCTCGACGTGGGGCACACACAGCGTGATTGACTGAGTTGCCATGTACACGTTGAAGATCACCTGCCGATTAAGTGACTTTGTAAATAGAACTTGCATTCATAAACTCACACCTTTTTTCTCGTGGGATTAAGCAGACTCTAAAGAACGCCACTTGCTACGATCCTGACGTAGCCTGACTCCTAGCTTTGGCCAAAGTCAATCGTCTGGTCGTACACAGTTGCCGGTTGTGGTTATTATGGAACTCACCCTTAACTTTTAAATAAAAGGAATTCACTCCTGAGGGTTTACCATTCGTGCGGCATTATATTTGGTTGAACTTATTACTGGTTTACTGTTACAGAAAAAACATTGTTACGATCTACATATCTCTCATGTATCTTACAATGTGTCAAGATGTGGAGAGAACAAAACAATAAAAATAAGCGGGTAGTACCACGAAAATCAGTCAAGAAAGCATCTGCACGGAAATAAATGTAAGTAGGTACTTCAGAAACTTACACTGAACACAATTCCAACGACATATCTCCGTTCCTCCTCTGGCTTGTCGCGGTCGTCCAGGACCAGTCGGATGCCGTACACCAGCCCGATGGCGTTCAGGCAGTAGGTCAGGACCCAGTTGAAGCCATTGCCCACGCCGGTGTACAAGCCTCGCTGGCGTCCGTACCGTTCTGCTGGCTCCAGTAACTCTCGGTATCTGAAACAGTTAATTGCGAATTTTAGATTTGTCCG
This sequence comes from Eugnorisma glareosa, assembly GCA_947578425.1. Lineage (NCBI taxonomy): Eukaryota > Metazoa > Arthropoda > Insecta > Lepidoptera > Noctuidae > Eugnorisma > Eugnorisma glareosa. The sequence continues at coordinate 29,774,018 of OX387957.1, forward strand.
TCTCAGAACTGTTTGGTGTTGAAAGATTATATATCGGTAGTAGTATTGAATATTTTTCTTAAACCTAGTTTTATGCTTCTAGATGTTGTAAATAGCCGATTTTTCCTCTCACTGTGCACTATGTATTTCATTGGTCCAACACTTCGCCACTTCGTCGGCTTCGTCGGTGGCAACGCAGAGGTCGCTTTGGTTGTATGTTGTGTTGGGGCACAGCGGGCAGCAAATGGGGCGGGCAATTCCAGACGGAGCCCTGTTAATTGGTGGTCCAGATAGTGAGTGGGAGGGGGACCAGTTAGGACCTATCAAAACACTGATTGTACTGGGCTCTTGTGAAATAAGATATAATATATCACATTGGGTAGGTACCTATGTATCTTATTGAACTAGTTAAGTACAAAATCTAACAATTTTAGTTGTTGGGTGCTTAAATAAACTCCTCTGGAAGATAACACTACATTGCCGGCCGAGAGAAGGTTATTAACAATGCGACGATTTACGGTTGCCATTGTCGAAGATCGTAAAGTGACATGGCGGAAATAAAGATTGAAATGAATGACACAATGTTGATTAAAGTTTTAATCAGTATCGTGCAAAAACAATCATTTGAATGTATTGGAGCAGTGAAAACGATTTAGGTCAGCCAACAGAAATGTCTAGGAAGTACTATCAAAAATTGAATAGCATGGAATGAACGGTGGTAACTGCCTAGGCTTTATCGTCGGGCGAGAAAGCATACCTACTTGCTTTTAGTGGAGATAGCGTAAAGATGCAAATAAAAAAACAAAACCGACTTCCAAAAAAACACTAAAAAAGTCTAAAATAACTTGACTTTCGGAAGTCGGTGTCTTTGTTTGTATAATTGACTTTTTTTGCCACCGACTTCCGAAAGTCAAGTTATTTTAGACTTTTTTAGTGTTTTTTGGAAGTCGGTTTTTGTTTCGCAGAAAGTTTTTTTATTTTACCCTTTTTAGTTGTAGTATACCACACAAATTCTTGTCATTAATTAATTTTTACATTGTAACTAGAAGTTAGTTACAGTACTCGTCAAGACGATTCATACGAGCCCAAACTCGATGAGGTTTTGTCGTTTTATAACGGAGTTTCTATGGCCACCGTCCAGCTCCATCATCAGACACTGGATACCATTTAGGACCAAAGTACTCGTCAAGACGAATCATACGAGCCCAAACTCGATGAGATTGTGTCATTTTATTACGGACTACCTGTGACCATCTTCCAGCTCCATCACCAGACCCTGGGTACCATCTAGAGACAAAGTACTCGACAAGATGAATTATAAGAGTCCAAACTCGACGGCGTTGCGTCGTTTTATTACAGAGTTCCTATGGCCACCTTCCAGCTCCATCATCAGATCAGCTCCATGTCCATCACCTTCCAGCTCCATCATAATATTGCATCGTCTTGCGATATACACATGCGTGCAAAATTTCAGCTCAATCAGAATTCGGGAAATGTGTCAAATTAAAAATTTAACTAGCAAGTCTCACGCGACGTCGCGTGATGTGACAATTAACGTGAGGAAAACAACCAAATCCCTAAACCGATTTTGATTAAATTTCTGTGGGACCAATCGGGAAGCATATCCTTTCAGATGAAAAATTAATTTTTCAAATCGGTTTACAGATGATGGAGTTATGAGGCAAAAAACATTAAAAAAAAATTAAAATAAAATACAACCGAATTGAGAACCCCCTTTTTGAAGAAAGTCGGTTAAAAAAAATGAAAATAGAGGTTTTACTTAAGTACAAAGTTCTAACTGGGTTGTGCAGGTCAGATAGGCAGTCTCCCCAAGTAAGATACTAGTATTCAAATGCATCTGGTAAGACCAGAAGCCGACCCAAACATGATTGGGAAAAAGCTAGACAGATGACGACAATGACACGAGTTAAGGACAAAGTACCAGAAATAGATAATAACTGATACATGGATTACCTACATCGTTCAAATATTGACATGTTGATCTTATGAAAAAGAGACGATGCGACAATTAAGATAAAGAGACAATATTATCGTAGCTTGTCAACATATCTTTATTTTATCAACTAGATAGTTGAAATAAATCACACTCGTCATGAGAAAACTACCAATTTCCTACATTAGAATAAAGATGGGCATCACTGATATCTTTATATACAAACTGGTGTCATAGTGGTTCACGTGGGGCTATGTAGGTGCCTCTCTTTAATTTAATGTTCGGACAGGAAGATATAGGTACTCGGTTTCACAGCATGACCAAAATATAAATGATGAGATTAGTAGACCACCAATGAAATCAAATCAAATCGCTGCCGCTGTGGTGAATTTTGGAAGATTCAGTACCTATCACTGAGTCCCGATAGCAATTTACTTACGCCTTCACCTCCTTGTCTTCTCCGCCAAACGCTGCTACAGTCTTGATCGACTTCAGTATCTCCTCAGCATGCTTCCCCGCTTGGCTGTACGATTCCAACTCACGTGTAGACGATTTCGTTTGATACTAGAACAAACCATAATTCCTCTTAAACCACTCAAGTGCCTTAGCTTGTTACAGATACAACGATTGTTTAGTTTGGTTAAACGATTGTTTAGTTGCAATTAAAACGTAAGGCGACTTGCTGATAAGTGTTAAGAATCAGCTGAGTTTTGCGCTAAAGGTAGATATACAGGATAAACATTTTCTTAAAAAATTGAAAAAAAAATTGAGGATCAGGGAAGAGCTGGCATAAGTAATAATAATAATAGTTTCGAGTAGTTAGAACCCGAAAGTCTGACAACCAGTCTTACCAACAAGACAACGGGTAGGTACGTATTTCATATGATACCCCTTAGTAATACTGGTTGTGCACAGTAACTGGGTTGCAGAGGTCAGATAGCCTGTCGCTCCATGTAAAATACTGGTATTCAGCTGGATTCGGTTAGCTGGGAAGCCGAACTCAACATAATTGGGAAAAAAAGCCTTGGCAGATATGATGATGAAAATTCTAGATATTGTACTGTAGAGATTATTGTTGTAAATATTCTATTGAAGAGATAAGATAGGCGTAGAAGGTATAAGCAGTATAAGTAACTAGCCAGCACTTGCCGGTTATGATTATTAAAAGCTATAAACCTAATAGGGTTTGAGTCTTGTCATCAACGAGGTACAGTTTAATCTAGCGGTCTACTTAAACTAATGGCAGGGTGTGATTAATTCCCAATCGAAGTACCTTATAAAACTTTGCCAGAGTAGGGGATGGAATCCAAGAACCCATGCTCAAAAGTACTTAGTATTTTTTGGCTTCAGCCGTGCACAATGATCACGTGGCCGTAAGTAGGTATACTGATTAGATAAGAACGGTTCAGGAAATTAACGACAGTACTAAGGAAGAGTGTATTAATACCTGTTATTATGAAATTGTATTAAAACCTCAAGCAACTCTTAATACTTGAGTGTTTACATTGTTGAGATAAGCCGGCTTATAAACATTCTGCTTTTTATTGTGATGACTGAGCACCGCTATTACACGAGTGCTAGTAAGTCTTTTCAATTAAAACGTAGACTTATCAACTCCTGTCTATTCTATAGAGATTTACTCCCTCTACAGCGATTCCTGTGTCAAAAGTATCATAGTTTACTAAGGTACCTAACTTATCTAGAGGTAGCAAGAAAATCTTTACCGCAAATACATTCCTGTAATGTACCAATAATAGCATATGACAAATGACAATCGTGTACTAGTTATGTACTCTTCTAAGTGTGTATGGTAATCAGGGACAAATGTAACCTATGTACTTACATTGGACAGGTACACAGATGCCGCCACAGAGAATGGCATGACAGTGATGCAGGCGAGCGCAAGTTCCCATCCCAATGGAATAGCCACTCCGATACTAATGAGCGATGTGCCAATCAAGTTGCCAACCACCGCTAACTTCTCACTCATTCCATCCTTTAGCTTCATCAAGTTTCTGCAAAAGAATAGACACGTCAGTAGGTATAGGGTATAGGTTGAAAAGTAAAGAAACGATGTTCGGATTGTGGGAAAATTGATACGCTAGGACCACTCAAATAACTGAGAAAATGAACAGCAGAATGTAACATTGTTTCTAAAAAATCTCCGCAGTGGCCAGCCTGTATTGTGGTCCATACAATGTTGTACCAAAGTAATTTTGAAGGATTTTCTCAATGCGGTCCAGCACGCTTAAATCTGCATAAGGGTTATGTAGATTCAGTGAAGACGCATTTCAACCCCGAATAGAAAGTCACCGGTATCATGTCAATGCAGACACTATAACGGTGACTAATAAAACGAATCACGAGTCACGCTAGCGAATGACTTATATTTACAGCCAGACATTTCTGCCCGCAAAATAAAATAGGTAGAAATTCCAAAAAAAAGGCTTTCTGAAAAAGCCATTGGTGTTAGTTTTTTTGAGGTTGTCTAGAAAGGGCTGTAGGTCGTCTGATCAAGCTGATATATGACACAATATTTGGCAAAGTGAATGTGGTATTCTTAAAAACAAACGTTGAAATAAAGTAGTACAGTTTGGAGAAACTCACTCAGACATCTTCGAAGCCAAGTTAAACTCATTGTCGGTATCGAACCAGGACATGTCCTGGCGAAGAACAGCCCTCAGAAACTTCATTCGTATTGTTGTTATCTGTACAAATGAATACTTAGGTACTTAATGTTGTTTTAACATAATATTGTGTCTGTAAGAGACATCGACGCCCAAACTTTTACTAATTAGCACAATTTGATTATAGATCCCCAGGCAGGCATTTTCGTCGGTTATTAAATTAAAAATCAGCGATTTTAAGCAAAAGATATGGTAAAATATATAGTTTGCCCGTCGATGGGGTCTCGAAAGAACCTATTGAAACCTTATAATTTGTAACCATATAATGTTTCAACATGAAATATTATAGGTATTTACATAACATGTTTTGATAGGTTACAGCTTCCCGCTTTCGTTTAAAACAAAATAGAACCAACTAAGTACTTGAAACTTCAGACTTTGCACATGTAAACTGGTTAGGGCTCTTCAGCTGATATGTGGTATAAGTATAACACCACACAGTCGGATTTCGTGAGACGTCACGTGCCAATAATTGCTTTCAAAGCAAATTGTATGATCATTACGGAGTTTTATAATGAGTGTAATCCTTTTTGACTTTTCTGTCACTGTTATTGCTGATAGAATATAACGTTATCTGGTCATCGTCAGTGCCGGTTTTAGCACTATCAGCGCCCTGGGCGAGATTTCCACGGCACCCGCTAACTGCAATTCAAACCCTTCTAGTCACAAACGCAAAAAAAGGTATCAACCTCGGAATGAGAGATACCTAAGCTGTAAACTCGTAATCACCTTCATTTTGGTGTTCTAAAAGTTGTCTCAACAGTCTCGTGTCTGCGTCGTAAGTCACTCAAGGTCAACCGTCACAAAAATCAGTATTTCGCGATTATCTCGGTTTCTATAGCTCCAATCATGTTAGCATTTATTTAAAAAAATTGTGAGCATAAAATTTGCGACAAATTTTGTTTTGAAAAAAACTTCATACTCCCAACCGTTATTGAGAGCATAGCCATAGTCAGTGGTGACCTTTTCTTTTCCGTATGGGAAATCATCAAATGACCCCTCAGACGAGTCAGACTTGTGCTGACTAAAACCTATCCATGTTCCTTCTTAGCCCTTTGTATTCCAAGGCCGCGGTATCTCTTTAAAACAGCCGGCAGGCATCGGGTGTTGCGGACCCCTTCAGGTTTGCTGACATCTCTTTGAGGCGCGCCGTCGACACGGTTCACGATTGACCTTGCATTACAATGACCATGGCTGAGCGCTGCGGGCTCTCAGCCCTCTGTCTCAAAAACGGTTGGGCGTATGAAAAAATATTCAAAGCAAAATTTGTCGCAAATTTTATGCTCATAATTTTTTTAATAAATGTTAATATGATTGGAGCTATAGAAACCGAGATAATCGCGAAAAACTGATTTTGTGACGTTTGACTTTGAATAACTTACGACGGAGACACGAAATTTTATGAGACATTTGAGACAAGTTTTAGAACACAAAAATGAAGGTTTATACGAGTTTACAGGTCTCATTCCGAGGTGAAACCCCTAATATGACTGCACTAAATTCGAAAAAAAAGTAAATAATGAACTAACCATTCATAAAAAGGGTGGATTGGACACCGACGCGAAAACGGTAAACACGTATTCAGTAAGTACCTACATCATTTGAACCCCCACACCCCACATAGAATTTTTTCAGATGAACAATTTCTGTGGGGGTTCAGAATGATGCACTGAAGGTACTCTTTATTCAAAATTGTAATGTGTACACTTTTATTAAAGGTTAATATATCTATTATGTACGTTATATACAGACTACAAATAGAACTGAAATAATGTTAAAATGAAGACTAAAAGTAAGTTCCTACCTAAATACAACGACAACAATAGGACACTTAGGCGCAAAGTACTCCTCCCCATCGATGTCATCCGGAAACGTGCCCAGAAAACTGGCGGCATTGCCACATTGAATGGCACTGCTAATTCTTTGACCAAAGAACGAGCCAGCCCTCTGGTCACGCGAAATGTCGACCAGTCGGCGAGATATTTCCTTAAAAAGGAGACGCGCACTCGGGCCCTATGACCCAAGCGTTTCGACCCCAAACGGCTCAAAACTGTAGTTACCGATAAGGTTACAGTATTTGCGCCGCTTGAGGATCTCAACAGCCGCAGCAGCAGCGCCCGCACAGCCCGCCGTGCTTGCAACGTGAGATGGCGCAAGGGTGTCGACACAGGTTGCATCCCACACCAAAGGCCTACCTTCCGAGGCACCAAGTCATGCCGTCTAGTCTCTTTCCATCGTCACGTACCAAGCCGTTTGGTTCTAATACCGCTGGTACGACAGCGCTGGCAAAGGCTCGACGAATAATGTCGTTAATGCTGGCGTGCCGTGCAATGCGATCTGCGCTCCTGTAGCCTGCTACAGGAGCGCAGCGCCTGTCCTGACAGGCCATGGTGTTCGAGGCTGTCGATAGCTTCACCGCAGTGACACCGATGCGGAGCAACACAAGGTGTGCCTAAGCGTAGACTCATAGCGACACGGAACGATGTGTCGTCCATCATACTTCCAATGGTGGGTGACGGAAGTGCCTGAAGCCACAAGCCTGACTCCCATTCTTCCACGGCCAGTAGACGGGCACGTTCCACAGTATTGATAGACGTATTTAAAAGGGTATTCCGTATAATTATGCAGAGCGGCACGACCCACTGTCTCTGGGAGGACAGGTTGTTGGGCAAATCCGTATTGGGACAAGCCATTTTCCAAGCGTCGGTCAAATACGGCAACTCAAAATCAACCCGTGAGGATGACAAAATATCCCTGGTTAATTTTTCGGTACCGTAGACCGAGAGAGGAAGGCTGGTAAACTTATACTTGAAATTATGCGGACGCCGAGACCACCCAAGTTGATGGAGAGTGTGGCTTGCTGCCAGGCTCGGTCGTCCAGGGCCACATTAAATATTGAAATTTGAGTGTTCCTAATAATTTGGTCTACTTTTTCTAAATGCTGTGAATGTTTTCAAAGATGAGAGGAGTGAATACTATACGTGAATTTTGGTCCAAAACAACAGAATCGAAATAAGTGTGAAGGCCGAATGAATGTTAATTTTGAAAAGTCTCTCTGAAACATCATTTAAATTTTTCTTCAATGAACGATGGGAAAGATTCGTCAAATATTGGTGACCCTAAGAGGTGAAGAGAATTTTTTTCAGTAATTTTGATATCTGGTACTAACAAGTCAAATTTAGAAATGGTAGTCTGTTTGTCAGTGGTTTCAGGATGGTAAATTTTGCACTTCGAAAGGTTAATAAGGTCTAGGCCAATGGAACTGAATTTTTCTGAATCGCATCTTGCATATAAACCTAGGCGATTGTAGTCTGCTTAACCGGCCTATCCTCTGGGTGCGTAAGGCCTAGCAGTGATAGTCTCGAGTTCGACCCAAGGCACGCATCTCTGATTTTTCGGATTCATGTGCGTAATGTATAATTATCACTTGCTCCGGTGAAGGGAAACATTGTGAGGAAACCAGCATGCCTGAGAGATATTTCTTGACGGCATGTAAAGCCAAGTCAGAGGCCCATGGGCGGCCTAAAATCTCTGACACCAGGTTAGGCACTAACCACACGATAAAGAAAGAAGAAGAAGAAAGAGTGTAAGGCCTGCAGCCAGGGCAAAAAAACTTAAAAATTAAGGGACTATATGATAAATGCACCCGCTGTAGGATACGAGCCTCGGCTTAGGGCGTCGCTGGGGGAGGACAGCAAAAGGACAGGGTGGATCTGAGTGATATCATTATTTAGGAACTGATTTAAAACTACAGAGTCAGTATCGCCGGCTGGCTCGAGCAAGAGTCGGGGAGGGCAGGCCCCAGGCGCCCTGGGCTGTTGCCCAACCGCGCCCTACCCTAACGCGGCTACTGGTCATCGTGATACATAAAGTGATCTGGGTATCATAATGAGTGTCTTCTTAAATCTACGAGGTGAGTTTTGTCTTTGTTAGACGCTTGTCACAGTCAAACGCTCAACAGAGCAAGCCTTATGAACGGGTTATAAATAATATGTATTGTGTAAAATCATGAACGAAACACGGAAATATCTGAAGAAGCCATAGAAGTTACTATGTCTGCCAGCCTTTTGGACAGGTTGTCATCAATTTCTCTCACTATTTTACGAGTTAAGCTAATTAACTAACCACAACGTTGTAGCGGCTTGACATTTTACAAATCAATATACTTTGGTTTGCCTGTTCCATACGTATGGCAGACAAAGCATGCTCATACCTGTCTCAGCGCACTCCAGCTGATAAAAATCACGGCCACGGTACAGCATAGGAGAGAGATCCCGATGGAGATGAACGTACCGATCAGCAAGGCTACCGCATCGTCCACCAGGGCCGCCATGTTCTCATCGTGACTTGCATTAAACCTGCAGAATGAGTCAGCGTGGTGATACTTGTTCGTGTTACTAGATATATTTACTTGTTATTGATCTCTTGAATGCAGCTAGATGTCGAAAATCATCACATAGGAACCTAGAACTAAATATATAAAAAATAAATGGATAGTAACGTAGGTAATCTGCATCCTAAATTTTATCGGAATCTGTTAGGGTGTGAAAAGTAACCCTACAGAGTTAATTTCACAATAGTATGGATAAACTTGTACCATGGTCGTAGATAAAATATTACTCACAGTCTTTTCCCACCTCCGAATAAAGACAGGAGCGGCATGTGAGTGCTCATTTCCTCCTGAAAACTGGTGCGTTCCACAAACGCAGTGCTGAGTTCTCCAATCTGAATCAGGTTGTAGGCTATGCCGCCGCCGCTGAGGGCTGCTAAGAAGATGCCCAGAAATGTTGCGAATACCTCAAGACACGACCCATATCGAAACTGCAAGAGAAGTTAATAAAGGAAATGAGAAACAGGACGATTTTGAAAGTGAGATGGCCACTTTGCTCGCAAATTTGATCGAACTTTACTATAGGGCTAAGGTACTCTAAAATCAATGTTTCTATCTTATATTTCATAAAAAACATACATTAGATAGGTTACTAAGTAATTAAAATATTAGGTCCCAATAAAATAGATGGACAAATTTTAACACAGCGTTCAGTACGTCTAACCAAAGATATCCAAGCAAAAAAAACTGGTTAAAGCGATTTTATTTTGACATAATATAATAAATTTCCACTCTAGAATACACACATCCATTATGGGAAGGTACCCACATTCGCGCCCCGCCGCGCGCGTTCTCTTAAGTACTTAGTTACAGCACTTAATGGATGTGTTTTTTCTAGAGTGCCGGAAATTTATTATTTTAGGTCAAAATAAAATTACTTTAATCAGTGTTTTTTTGCTTGGATATTTTTGGTTAAACGTACTGAACGCTGTGTTAAAATGTGCCTATCTATTTTAATGGTACCTTATATACAGGGTATAACAGGACCCTTCACGAAACCGTCAACCAAGCATTATCTACATCAAACTTTAACTTAACTTTACGCAAAAATTTTTGCTGGGTAACGACTTTTTTTGGCGTAAAAAATCACGTTTTGCAGTAGGACTCAATGTAACGCACTCAAAACATTACCCGCCAATAGCATCGCTTCATTTCCGAGCCTTGGAAAGTGAAGCTCTGGAAAAGGTCTTAGCGGAGGCGAGGTCTTGTAATACAAATAAAACAACGACTCGAGAAATAAGAGGGAAGCGTACGAAAGATGTGTGCATATCGAGTCACTTGTTTCCTACGAGTATTACTGTACAAGATCGATTAATTGCCCTGCTGACTCCGCTACGCATTCACGCACTAATTAGCTAACACAGTCATACAGGTATGGTAAAAGGAATATGATAATGTCACCCCATAACAGCTACATTAAACAACATATTATTCCTTCTTCTCCTCCTACTAAAAAGGCACACCTTTGTTTTCGGGAAATATTTAGACCTAAGTCTGTCATCAAACTTTGAAAAATATGTAACGCGTTTTGTTTATGGGATACTGAATCGGATAATCTCTTCTGTATGTCATATGAAATGAAGTCGTCAGCATATTGCGAAATGAACAACATTAGTTATGCTTCGACAAACATTAATTGTGGAGGCATTAAATAGTAAAGGGGATAAAGGATCTCCTTGAGCTACGCCAATACCAGTAATTCGTCATATTAGGCTGTTATCACGTAGTTCTATGAAATGGCTCTGATGTAGATAGGTACTGCCAAAGATAATTACAAATAACAGAGCCCACTCCCAGGTTATCTAAAATACCTAAAAGAGATGTTAAAGTTTATGTTGTTGAGCGACTTTCATTTGAAAGTGTTTGAATGTCTATGAAACAGCCAACAGCTGCTACACTTTTAGAAAATTCAGTCTCAATGCGTGTAACCAACCTAGATCTAGTAATTTTCGCCATCCAAAAACCAAAGGTCCTAAAAAACCTAACCTAACCTAACCCCATCATTTTTATTAGTGTCTTGTATTATAATGTAGTCTTCTTCTTTGCTTTGGACTTTAAACTTTCTGCCTTCTCATATGAATCTTGGGATTGTGTAATTAGTACTATTTCCATATTAGTTTCTTGACTTAACACTTGATGATGTTCTTTTTCCCTTTCCTGTTCTCTTTCTTCGGAGTGAGAACTCCGGGGAACTCCTCTTGGGTTCTGGCGGCTCGTACAGTGTTAAAGCTCTTTTGTATGTGCAATTAAACTCTGTCAATTCTCTTAGCTTTCTTTCTTTTAAAATATATATTAGGTATGTACTAGCTAGCGCCATTTAATAACGCCGTAAGTTTCTTTAATCTCCATTGTTTTCTGACATCTCAGTCCTTTTTCTTTCTCACTCAAATATTTTATTCGTACTCTCTTCGATAGACCTTGAACGAATTAATATATTTTGTACTTGTTATGTCCGGAATATTTTGTTTTTAATAATTTTGCCAATCCAGTACTGTTACTATGTCACCACAATCTTCTATGCCATTATTCACATTAACTGTCTTAATTGGTCGGTCGTATTCGAAATCGCTGCTATCCATTCGTGATAATCATTTTTTCTTTAAACTACGTACTAATGTTATCATTAATCACTACAAAACCGATCACAAAGGACGTATTTTTCGTTTAGAACCAAAACAGTGCAGAAAATGCAGAAATGTTATATGAAATCTCATTGTTGCACAGTTTTTCATTAATGCACTGTTTTTTAATTTTGATATTAATTTACCACAGAGGTTTACTGTCTCCCAATAAGTATAATGTATGCTAAATCAAAAAGATACTGGCTGAAAATAAAAATCGGCTGAATAAATCCGACTTGGTGGAAAAAAAAAGAGATGGCGCGCATTTAGTTAAAAAAAATGGATAGGTATAGACAGCGATAGCGATATGAATTCAACTCCAGAAAGTATAAAAATAGCTGCAAATAAATTGTTGATAACCTTTTGCCGCAAAAGTCGCGGGATAAATATTTAAAAGCTTATGAAAATTTTATTATGTGGAGAAACGAAAGACGTAAAATCACTGTCCGAAAGTGTGTTTTTAACGTATTTCAGAGAGATGTTCAAAAAAATGAGACCATCTTTATTGTGGTCTTTAACGGGTGTAACAAGACCCTTCACGAAGCCGAACGGCACTTGTTCTTCCCATCATTGCGATCATTTTTTTTGGTTCTAGGCCGTACCTGGAAACTTTCTAGTTACGGAGATATTGGGGGTCACAGTTCCAACTTCTTCACAGCTGTTTTTTAAATACGTATTTTTAATGTAAGATTTTTACTATATACACTTCCACGACCCCCGTAGTATTCAATTTATCCATCAGCACAATGTTTTGAGTGCGTTGCATTGAGTTCTACCGTAAAACATGATTATACACCCGAAAAAAAATTTTGTTTCCCAGCAATAATTTTTGCGTAAAGTTCCTTAGTTTGATGTACATAATGTTTGGTTGACGGCTTCGTGAAGGGTCCTGTTACACCCTGTATATTCCATGTTAAAAAGCACAGTTCATACCAAGCACAACGTGGATATATAAGAATAGGTACTCTAAATTAACATCGCTTCTGAAGCGGCTATTAGATAAGTAAAAAGTCGAAAGTGCTCACAGCTCAGGATATAGAAACATTTTTGAATGAAGCATCTGACAATAAATATTTAGCAACAAAGGTAAACTTTAAGTATCTATCTATTCTAGACGTTTACACATTATGACCGGTATAAACACTGTTCAGTGCAAGTGTTTAGAAGTACATTGCCGGCTAAGCAGAATAATCACTTGTGACATGTTTATTCTAATTACCCGGCAATGTATTTCTACAAAATACTAGCCCTTAATAATGTATATATACCGGCCATTAATATAATTTAATGCCTATAAATGATGTGTTAATTTGTGTGTAACTTCGAATTTTAATCTGTTTTACAGGTTGCTCTTATTTTCGGTATAAACGGTGCTTGCAGAAGATCTGAATTAATGAAGATTTGACATTGACAACATCGAAACATATTTTTTATTTTTATTTATTTTTTGTAGGGACAACTCGCAGCGCAACACCTCTCGGAGGTTGATGCTGCTTAACCGAACTATCCTGTGGTGGCCAAAAATTACTTTAAGGCGCCCAGCCAGGGCTTACAAACTAAGGATATTACACATTAAATAAACGGTCACTAAGGGCACCCCCTGCGGGGTTCGAGCCTAGGCTTAGTGCGTCATTGAGGGGAGGGCAACTAGAGATTGGCTGGGTTGGATTATTTAATGGGGACTTTAACGTTACATGCTCAGCGGCGCGGGCTGGCTCATCGAGCAAGGGTCGGTCAGTGATGTTACGGGGGGGTCGCGGTGGGCCTCGGCGGGGGGCCGGAATCGCGGTCGGTATTTGTTTTTGTACTTACGAAGTGTACTGGTTTCCCTACATCTCTCTTGAAGGAGGGTGATGGGGTCATCGGGTTCGAGGAGGGTAAGGCCTCTCCTAATCCTACTTATGTTTGAGGGGACATATCGGGCAGCCTATGAATCGAAACATATTAACAGATGCTGCTAATTATACTTATGAACACGAAAACAAAGAAAGACCGTCAATTTGTAAAATGTGACAAATTTTTAAATGTAGTGCAGAAATACATGGCGCTGTGCCTAATTTTTATAAACACAAAACGGTTTTTCTTAAATTACCAGAATGGCAAACGCACAAAACAAGCCATCGGCAGATTTTTTTTTGGAAAATTGCGTTATGAGATTGCCAGTTATTTAGAGCTACAAAACCCGAACGACGGAAACAATGTCTAGTGTAAGCTTACACTGGACATTCTTTCCGTCGAACGTCAGCAACGCTGCTAGCTGATTCCGGTGCTAATTTGACTACGCTCAAGCGTCATGGTGGATGGAAATCAGACTTTGTTTTCATTAACTTGAGTTTTTATTTTGAGTAGGTATATTTAATTACGGTAGGTAGATTGGTAGTTGAAAGAAAAGATTACGCACCTTGCTAAAGTGAGCTATTAATGCACTCGTGTTAATTAAGTAGAGTCGCGTGCGCTCGGGCACCAACATAACACTCATGCATTAATAACTCACTTTGCGCTCGATGCAACAATCTACTATTAAACGATGAATGGCATGGTTGAAACCGAATGGAAATCAATAATCGAATACGCGTCTAACGTTGACAGCGCCCGCGCGCAACTGGACATCACAGATGGAAACGCACCTAAAATGTTGCTTAGTAAAACTACAAAATATTCTAACACTTACTATTTGCAGGAAAGATATTTTGAGTTCATTGTTCTCCACAGGGCTGAAAAGAAAATGTTTTTATTTATATTGTGAAATATTTACCAACTTTGTCTTTGTACGTAATAAAAACTGAACTGTCTACTAATAAAATAAAAATAATGAAGATAGCAGTACAGACTACAGTAATAGCTTGACACAATTATAAATGTTGTTAGTCTGCAGATATATGTCAGAACGCTGAATTATGAAGTACAATCAACACAAATACTACCAAACAAAAAGGAAACGGTCATAGGTGTCTTCAATTGATTTTCATGAACATAAAGATTTCACAAAAATGTTTCTCACGTGCGAGATCTTTTACGACCACGTGAATAAAGTCTTACCGTCTCATGCCGTAAAGCCGTAGGCGAACCGTGTTCTACGAAAAATTCGTTGCGTACCTACGAGTCATATTATAATTTATATGAATGTCCGTGGCCGGTTGGTCTCGGTGTTGAAGTTTCACTCACTAACTGCGAGCTGAAGCTACTGGCTACGGCCCGGCCACGTCCCTGACGTACATAAGCCTTAAATAATTTATAATCGATTTGACAAACTGCATTTATCGATGATTAATCGATGGATCAACTTAATTTAGGTACATTTCTATTCCAATGTAGGTGAGTTGTAGGTTACCTAGCATACTTACTAGGCAGAACAGAGAAACCCTGAAGAATAACCCCCTTCTAATATTTTCTACCTAGGTACATAGTTCATGAAAGTTAGAAGACTGAAAATTCACAGGTACATTTTGGGACCAATTTTAGTACCACCACACAACATATATATATCTCAGAAAGGAATTCAGAACTCATATAATATAAGTATACTACCTACTTGACAGTAAATAAATTCTACTGTAGTAATGTGACCATCGTAACAAAGATCTAATGTAAATTATTATTGCTAACCATCAGTTTAATTCGCTTTAGCTATACGTACAGGGTATCAATTTTGTTCATTCGCTTAAAGTTAAAACGCAAGAAATGTTGTTAACGCAAGTTTTTATTTATTTATTGACTTATTTCCAAGTGTCTGACAAGATAATTCCGGCTAAGTTTAACATTCTGTTGGAACATTTTAAAATTATCATGTTTTAGTGCATATCCGGATTTTAAAATCTCAGAAGAAAACTTGTTAAAAAAATAATGGTTTCAAAATAATGACTATCCTTTTGAGATAAGTAAGTCTTGAGTTTTACCTATTTATTAATTATAATTAATGTATAGGTAAAATGTTAGCTTACACAATTAAAAAAATATATAATATCAGGGATGCAAGAACCAAGCTGTAAGATTGTATAACAATTATTATTATTTGAAAAAATTAAGCACCATTTTAGGTTATTAAGAAAATTAACATAAAAAAAAGATATTCGCTCAGCCTGACTGTCAACACTTACTTTTCTTTTTTTCCTTTCTTTAATCCCATGTTGTCTGATTTTTTCGTGCTTTCTTTAGTTAATTTAATGGTCACTATTTAAATTTAAAAGGTGGCGAATCCAGGTTCTGCGTGCGAACCGCCGCTGAGTCTCGTGGCACATATAAGTGATAAGGCGCATCATCCACATGTACTTATATATTCATTAAACCGTGGTTTTATCTGCGACAATTACATCGTCGCAAAAAGCACTTCAATTATATTTGTATAGGTAGAATGACTTCACTTGTTTGCTTAGTTTTAAGCACTGAATGTAGGAAATACTCGTACCACAAAATATACAAGGAATTTCCTGGTGAATGATCATAAATTCACTTTCCTACAATTTTAATCTGATTTCTGAAAGGGGTGAAGCAACCTTACGCCTTTATGCTTCGTACCGGCGTAAACTAGGAAGGTATACATAGTAAGTTGCGCTTCTATCAAAGAAATAGCTACGGAGCTGCCTACCCAAGGTTAACTGGATGTACCAGCGCACAGTTGAGTAATTTGTGTACCTGGTGAATGTTTCTTTTAGGAATTCGTCGCTCGTGAAGGCCTATAAAGTCCCTTATCATGACTTATGTATTAATGTAAGATCGATCGTTGGTCGCGAGACCAACGGGACAGTACTCGACCCGCACACCTCCGCGGGATATAATAGACAGTCATAACCGAAGAAGGTGAGGTAGTGCATTCGATATGCCGTCAACAATGTACGTACTTTCCTATGCGGGGCGTCTAGTTCTGTTTTAGTCATTTGAGTATCCCGAATGAGTACATCAATACCGGCACGACCCAACCGTTGAAGGCACGCACCTTATTTCCGCCTGATAAAAGACTATTAAATACTTTCTTCAGGCGGCGAAAGAAGCGCTCCACTCAAATCTGTGGGTTTTTCTTCAAAAGACCATCTCAGACACCAATCTGCATGGTCCTCATAAGACTTGACTTGTCTGGACTTTAAAAGAGACAGTGACCTCTCAGTTTGTTTCGGCTATTTCATCTCAGAGTAGTCAGGTACAAAACATCGGCCCCATCTAGTATTAAATTAAAATTTAAATCTTGTATAAAACGCACACTATGTAGGCAAGCATATTATAAGTTAGGGGATTACATCGATGATAAAAATGCTTGGCTCAATGCTGGTCCTGCTCCACAACCATAGGGGCAAACTAATCAGAAGCTCATGTGAAATTATTGTGGAAGCTGCAGAAGATTGTAAAAATATCTTTGCATTGTATAGATTCAATATCTTAGTATTATATAACTGCATAGCACATGTGTGAGTACTATGTACTGTAAAGCTACCATTTACATTTAGTTATCCTTCATTGACTCGAATGTGCCCTGGTGGCTGAGAGAATGTCAGGCTCACTCAAATGTCTCGCTGGTAGTGGCGGGTGTGTTGGGTCGGTTAGTTCCCTTCAATATGGTTGAGCTGAATGGAGCTGATGCATGCGTCATGTTCGTGAACGGGCGCTGTCAGTTGGGACTGGTCATCTCTTAGCTGCCACGGTTTATTTTAACTACTTTGTTTTTAAATAGTTGATAGTTATAATCTTTTCCTCTGGACGCTCTTAATGTGCACCTCTTTCTACATCGTTCTCACATATATGTATAATCTCAACATGAATGATGTATCCAAGATCTTGTAACAATATTTTGATTGAAAAGAGTGTCCATGGAGTTTCTTGCCCATTCTTCTCCATAGAGATCTACGCTTTGGAATGGGCAAGTACAGTACTTTCACAAGTTATTATGCCATGTGTCTGTGACTGTAGCTTCGCCTTTGTTTTTCTGACTTTCAAAAGTGCCTGCGAAGGTCTAATTGAAATAAACGCTTTGAGTTTGAGTTTAAAACATAACACATAAACATAACGTGTAAAACTGTTATTCATTACTCATTCTCGGAAAGTCGGTCTGAAGTTGCCTAAGGAGCGGTGTTACGTATGGAAATCATTTTTATCATTTAATTTATATTTTTGTTTAAATAAACACCGAGGCCCCGCTGTTGCAACATTACACGATCATAGTTCATCGTTCACTCAAAAGCGCGAACTACATTCGCGCGGAATCGCGCGCCACTTTTGAGCGACCAATCGTTCACCGTTCAGTTCGCCTACTCCTCTCGTACGGAGCGCACGCGCTGTTGCGCAACGCGGACTCCGCCGCCATTGTCGCGCCGCAGGACCTTGGTTTATAACTACTAATCGCTCTTTTAATTACCCGATCTCACGTACTGCGCCCTGTCCGCAATATTAGCTGGCACTTTGAGCCCGATTGCTATTCGGAACCTACCTACTCGGCCACGTGCTTTAGTTGGACTAAAACCTGTAAGTCAGGATGTCGCTGCTCCGCACACCCCCAAAGGGTACGATAACGCGCAGAAAAGCGCGTACCGCGGAACAGTCGATAACAAGTTTTAATGAACGATTCGTGCTAAAATCTGTGAAAAGTATGAAAACCACGAGTTCATCAGCGGCGGCGCGCAAGCGCCTCGAATACGCTCAAAAGTTAGCACAGATAGAGAAAGATCTCGTCGAGAAGAAGCTAGAAGTAGTCGTAGCCGAGCTGGAGCAGGAATCTCGCGGACCTGTTTCGACGTGTTCGAAATCGAAAGTCGACACGTGGCTAGATAGTCAAGATGGCGTCGCACCGATCGCGCTCATTGCGACACAAATGTCTGCAGCGATGACCCATTCAAATTGACCACGATCAACAAACCGTGGTACAACGAACGTCAGCACGACCTGGAAAACGAGCGCCCGCCACCCCAAGGCGTCAGCGTGAAACAGTTGACGGATGCGTTGCACTTATTTACGAAAAATAACGATCGAGCTAACAATAATAAAGAAGTACTTGCTCGTTTATCAACATCAAAGGATTTGCCCATATTTGATGGCGATCCTATGCAGTGGCTGCAGTTTAAGGAATCATATCGTGAATCATCACACCTGTGTAACTACAGTGATGCGGAGAACACTTGGCGACTACGCAAGTGCCTACGCGGTGAAGCCAAAGACGCCGTATCATCGCTACTCATAGGCAATACTTCACCGCAAGAAATTATTGACGTACTTGAGTTACGCTTCGGCAGGCCGGAGTGAATCATCCATAAAATATTCACGCAACTGAAGAAGATTCAACCGCTTACAACTGCATACTACACAGAGATAATAAACTTCGCAATTAAGGTTAAAAATTACGTTACAGCTGTGAAAGCTATCAAGCTACCGGAATACCTAAACAGCCCGGAAACAACCACGATAATACTCGCGAAGCTACCGCCCGCAGTTATCACCAAGTGGGCCGAATACTACACCTGTAATCAAACTAGCTCCATACCTAAACTGGAATTATTATCGAATTTTCTATACAAAGAAGCGACTATCGTCGCAACTTCAGGTGTTAGTTTCATACATAGTCAGAATGACTTAAAGAAGAAACACGAACATACGAAAACTCATTCGTCTCATTCAGTGTTAGCGTGCACTACCACAAAGGATGATAAGTGCATGTTTTGTCGTGCCACTACGCCACACGCTTTAGAAAAGTGTGGCAAATTCAAGCGCGCAATGAGACGCGATCGCTGGCAATTTGTACGCACTAAACATCTGTGCTACAACTGCTTAGGTGCGCGGCACACTGAAGCTGCCACGTGCACCGCAACTAACTGCAAAGAGTGTGGACAGTCACACCATCACCTACTTCACTGGACGAAGTCTTCCGCGCCCGCAGCGACTACGCGCCCCGAAACGTCGCGCCCAGCGGCGGACACGGCTCGCCCGCCCCCGTCGGCGCCCGACGAGGCGCGCCCCGAAGATACCGTTGCCCACGCGAGTGCGTCCAATAGTGCTTCAGAACCTTTTTTGCTGCCTCTGAGACTTCTGGCAGTGTCGAATTAATAAATTCATCATTACTTGACGCCATTTTCAAATAAAAACAATACAGCGAAAAGAAAAAGCGCGCTGATTAATTTTTACTTGTTCACAAATTAGAGATGAGCGCGCATCAGCGCTTTTTTTAAGGCAAAGGCACAAAAAACAGCCAGTATTACTAATAAAGGAAATTAATATTTTTGTGTTTTTGTTACACAAAAATATACAGATAAATGGTATTAATTTATTGTCAAAATTAAAGAATTAAATGTTTACTTATTATATTTTATCTCCTAAAGTTAATTTTATTCATAAAATGTTGACCACTTTTCTGACATAAAAATTCTTATCCTATTTACCTTACTAAAAAGAAACTCGTGCGTTTTACATTACAATAACGCACAAAAACGTAATGAGATACAATACGGTATTGAAATAGTGAAATAAGAGACCCTTTACGAGCAAACCAATTGTTCGAGGGACTAAATAAGTCGATAACCCGAGGTCACTGTGCTTTTCATTACAAATACAAGGAAAGTAAAAATATAAAAAAAACATGAATTAGCTAAAGAAAAAATGAGTGCATTTTATTTTACATATTCAACAACTTCGGTGAGATATTTATCTTAAGTTTATGGTAAAATAAAAAGCAATTAATTTTCTCCGGGTATGTTGATATTTGATGTTTTCTGGGAAACTTTGGAATTTTTTTATTTAAATCCATCTGATTGCCTTTTGAGAAACGATGTTAGTCTCTCGAAATGCTCGAAATGTACATTGTGTTTAGCATGTACTTAATGTTGCCTTTAACATAGAATACACGCTCCATAATGTTGAAGGTTTGTACAAGTAAATCTTTGTTTTAATTTAGGTGGTAAAAGGTTTTCCACTACTGCCTTAGCCTCTTCCCTTGACGTTAAAACCATTCTGAATCAGATGAACTCATTGTGTTAATACAAATATCTGCTATACGGAAGTACAGACAAAACTCTACAATTTGAAAAACCAAATGAAGATCGGAATGCCGCTTTCCCAATTTTGTTTTTTTTTTCTGTGGCTGGCCAGCTATTCATTTTCATCAGTGACATTATTTTTCATTTTCATCAGTGAAGAAATGGTAAATATTTTGTCCAAATCTATGTTATTTTAAAGAAATAGTTGAAACTAAATTAAAATAACCATAAGTAACTAACTTAAGAAAAATTAAAAAAAATGGCGCTGTCTATAAGTTATTTCAATTTGACATCGCGCTGTAATGAGGAATATCGTTTATGAGCCCACCAGATGGGGACACGGTCGCGTAAGGTTATGTCAATAATTCTATATTATACTTTACAGTACCAATAACTTCATAAAAAGTTTATTTTATTACGTATAACAACATAGTGTAAACTTCAGATACATTTATTTACAATATTTTCCCTAAAATTAGCAAGCATGAAACATTTAAAAATCATTTTACCTCCAAGTACTAACAAATAAGATCCTAAGTTGCTACTTAAAATCTTCAAGTCTTAATTAATCAGGAATAGCTCAATCTAAACCACACTCGTGAGTATAAGTAAAAATACGTGATAAAAAAGCACGCAACGCGTGAACTTTCTTTGAAATCTGAAATTTCGGTGGCTTCGCGCTACACTAGCGCTTCTAGCGGCGAATTCACACGCGTTAGCCCCGATTGAGTGGCTGTCTAAAAAGCTGGAACATAGTTCAGTAGAAATGTAAAAATAGAACTAGTTTTTTTTAAATAATTTGGCAGTTGTCAGTTGAAAACGATTCTCCCTAGGGATGCAAAGTATTACTTTCAACCCGCTTATTGCGGACAGGGCGCAGTACGTGAGGTCGGGTAATTAAAAGAGCGATTAGTAGTTATAAACCGAGGTCCTGCGGCAATGGCGGCGGAGTCCGCGTTGCGCAACAGCGCGTGCGCTCGGTACGAGAGAAGTAGGCGAACTGAACGGTGAACGATTGGTCGCTCAAACGTGGCGCGCGATTCCGCGCATGAAGTTCGCGCTTTTGAGTGAACGATGAACTATGATCGTGTAATGTTGCAACAGCGGGGCCTCGGTGTTTATTTAAACAAAAATATAAATTAAATGATAAAAAATTTTTGTCGATTCCATTACTATTGGTCTACCGTTTGCCTGAGTAGGTGTCTGCAGTAGTTCCACGATGCGGGACGGGTGTTGACACCTGAGCGACAGGCCCCCAGTTCACCCCTTCCACCGACTCTGCTGTAGTTTATTAAGCTGACAGTCAACACAACACTAGTCACTGCTATCTGAGGGCACTCCGCCCCAGAGTGATGTGATACAGTCGCGGTCTAATCATCTTTACCACGTAATTATTGGCTTTTTTTCAAGTCTAACAACAAAATCTTTACTTTATTTAAACACTAATTATACATTTATGTATTCATATTTAGATTTCTACGTTTCTCGTAATCAGTATCAAAGTTATGATATAATTTCTCATTAAATATACTTTAGTGTAGGTATATGTATATTTTGCTTAATTAAGTAAGGACTTTCCAAAAGAATTGTAAAGAAAATGCAAGAGTTTGCTGCAAATGTATACGATCCACACCCTCATTCTCTATAGCTGACTCGTTATTAGTAGTAGGGTTACCAGGTCGCCACAGGACTGCTGGGTCGTTTCGTCGAACTAGTTTTCTTGCATACGTTTCTAACAAGGACAGAATTGTACTACATTTAGAATGTTAAAGGGTATCGCGAAAAAGAAAAGCATAGTGAAGTGATAATGTGAGTTAGATGATTAGCACATAGTATGTATGTGGAGAGATAATTGTTGAAAATATTCAAAATAAACGAATTATGTAATACAAAGATTCATCTTTTATTTGAGTAATCTCTAACAATATATAAATAGCAACAACTGGCAACCTACTGGCAGCAACTTAACACTAAGGGCTCATTTACGGACACGCGGCGCGTTGAGCGGCGCGGCCCGCTTTAAATTCAAACATATGGAAATGTATGAGACCGTTTACGGAGAAGCGATTTTACGCGCGTTTGCTTGTAATGCAGCGTTGCCCGCGGCGGCGAACGCAGCGGAGCCCGCGGCGCAGCCCGCGGCGGCACACGCGCTTATACTCTGGGAGGTACCGTTGCAAATGAAAAAGTCGTAGTAAGCCGACTGAAAATGACATAGATAGTTGATCTTATATGACTAATATGAGAACCGACCGTCAGCTGCTCAAGTATCGGTGGATTTAGGTGTGAGAGGTTACAGAAGTTGTAAAAATATACGATCTATGAAAAAAGTTTCAGCTTGCGTACCTACTATGTCTTTTTTTTTTACAACTTCCTTAACCTCCCACACCCAAACCCACCGCTCATTGAGCAGCTGACGGTCGGTTATCTTATTAGTCATATCAGATCAACTATCTATGTCAATTTCAGCCGGCTTACTATGACTTTTTCATTTGCAATGCTACCTCCCGGACTATTAGCGCATGTGCTGCCACGTGCACCGCCGCGTTCGCCGCCGAGGGCGACGCGGTGGGCGACGCGGTGGGCGACGCGGTGGACGACGCGGCGGCCAACGCTGCTCCTCACGCACCGCAACACACGCCTCGTCTCCGTAAATAACATCGTACATTGCTATATGTTTGTGTTTGGGCGTGCGGTAACGCCGGCCGCTGTACGCGCCGCCTCTCCGTAAACAGAAAAACCGCTCAGCGCGCCGCACGAAGCGCCGCGCAACGCGCCGCCCGACGCGCCGCGCCGCGCCTCCGTAAATGAGCACTAAATCTTACTAGGACAAGATATCTAACATGGCACACGCAACAACTTCAATATTTATAGTTAATCTAAATTACAATGTAAGACGGAATTACAACCCTATCTTGGGAAACGCACAAAACAATACACAGACACTGAACTTATTTTACTTACTCCTATTATACGTTAGCGTACCGCCAAGCGGGACTTGGTAGGTTTTTACAAGCGTTTATTTAACTTGCAATGTTGTGCTTGTTAGGGTCAAATAGTGCAACTGAATTCTAAAACAGCTATCCTCAACCGATTGAGCTGAAATTTTGCACGCACGTTTAATTGGAGTGACAATGCATGGTTAGCTAAGTGACATTATTCTAAATTCAATATGGCGGACTAATTATTTGTTATGCACCCAACCCACCCGTTGATATGGGTATCAATTAAAAGGGTTTGCTAAAGCTTGTTTTTAAACATGTTTTTTTACTATAAGCTTGTTTTGGTCAAAAACACGAGCCACTGCAGTAAACAACACTTAAGATATATAACTGCAATGCGTGGTAGATCAATAAGCGCATATTCAAGGGCTATCTTGTCCTTTGGTCATTCGCCAGTAGTTCCCTTTCATCTTTATTAGCTCTGCATGAGTGCCGCGCTCCACAATTTTACCTGGGGACAACAAAATAATACAATTTTTACATGTAAATAACCACAAACAGCTAACAAAGAAGTATGGCAAAAGAAGACAAGTCTAGTCACCTCATGGCTCTTTATGTTTGGCAAAGAAAATAAAATCAATTATACCTTTATCTAAGACACAGATGAGGTCCGCGTCCTTGATGGTGGAGAGCCGATGAGCGATTGTTATACACGTGCGACCCTTTGCTGCTTTCTCTAGAGCTTCTGACACTACCTGCAATGAAAACGAATCGACGTGAATAAGTATCTACACGAGTTAAATTCCCGGGCATTTGGAGCCAGCATAGAATACGGGGTGAAGGGTCACCGGCACGAAAACGGTTACCACGGATTTTCAAAGGCTTTTAAAAAAAAAAACTGCTTCTGTAAAAATATTATTTGCATAAAAAGGTGGAAACCGGTACCGCGGTCCCGGTCCCAAAAGCCCCACGATCCTACATTTTGACCGTGTAGGTATTGCACTTTTGTAGGAAATAGCAGATTGTTTTTTATAACCGATGAAAAATTTCTATGTGGGGGGGGGGGGGGGGGGGGCTGATGAATGATGAGAATGATGTTCTGATGTTTTCGCATCGGTGTCCCTTCCACCCCGTATAAAACGTAAGCTATTGTAAAAATTACAATTTAGATAAGCAAGACTTAGGTCATTAGTTATGTTACAATTATTATTTTAAAATATCATTTTATCTGTGGAAACTTGTAAATGGCCTTCAAATTTGTATTGTTTATGAATATTGTTTATATTAGCTGTAAGTTTCCCGAATAGAATAAAATAAAATAAAATAAAATAAAATAAAATAAAATAAAATAAACAAATAGGCTCTTGTAGTATATAAACAGTGATATGCAACATCCAATTAATAAATACAGATAGATATGTCGCCGACTGCGGGGAAAACCAATTAAACATGTTGCTTGGAGCATGCCATGAGTCACCCAACTTGCGGAGCGACGGGAGTACCCTTGTGGGACAAGTATTTTTACTCTTTGGGTCACTCACGCGAAAACCACAGCGCAAGTAGCATCGCCCGAGACCATGAACTAGGCCCTAAAAAAGATTTAGTCAAAGTTGTTTTTTTATATTGTAGGTGGTTTATTTTACCCGTTCACTATTCGCGTCCAGAGCCGACGTGGCTTCGTCCAGCAGCAAGAGTCGCGGCGACCTGATGAGCGCGCGCGCGATGCACACGCGCTGTTTCTGACCACCCGACAGCTGAGCGCCACCAGAACCTAGGTTTGTGTCGTAACCCTGGAAGAAAAAGCAAAAACAGAACTGTAAGAATACCTCCTTAAATTCATGCAAACTTAGCAATATATTTATAGGTATACCCAGAACTTTTGTGTACAGGCAGATCTGTCAAGAGTTCATCTAAGTGATAAAGTCTTCGGCGTTCATAAAATTCGTTTTTCTTCTTCGTTTAGTTCGTTTATTCGTTACTTCGTGCTCGGTTTGTTGCAATAGGCTTACTCATGTAGGTAAGCTTATTATCTAGGTACCTGAAGAGTGTAGGTAATTTAGTTTAAATTATATATACCATAGGAAGAGAAGATATGAAGGTGTGTATGTTTGCTGCTTTAGCGGCTTCGATGATCTCGTGCATGGTGCATTGTCTGGAGTTGTCTCCGTACGCAATGTTCTCGGCGAGCGTGCGGTCGAACAGCACCGGCTCTTGTTGTACCACGCCTAGCTGACGTCGCAGCCGCGGCAGCGTCAGCGACGAGCGGTTGTCGAGGCCGTCCAACTCCTGGCAGAGCAAAGTTAAAGCGGGTATTATTCCTGGCATACCAATAATGATAATAATTCAGTACATACATATAATTTTACGGCTGCATTATCTCATATTTTGATTAATAATTTGTGAAGTGCACGAAAGACGTAAAGAACACTATTCAGAACATAATGTGTGTCAATGTACAATCAGCCTAAGATGAATCTGATCACCTTAGGGTAGGTACACCTGCAACTATGGTGCGACTTCACAAAAAAGATGTACAGCTCATAAAGGGTTCAGTACAATGACGCTTACCGAACCCCTAAGAAACTGCCAAGGTACTGTAGTGCTTCGAGCATGTTTGCAGAAACGAGGGTTCCTGATAAAGGAGATGTTTCATTTTTGTATGGGACTCCGGCCATAACATGAACATTTTATAAACGCTGGGAAACAAACCACTGAATAGAATAAAGTAACATTTTCGACATAATAATATATGGTTTTTATGCACGCAATAAAAATTAAAAATGTTTGACGATTGTCGTGAGTGTTATGACAGCTATGCCAGGTTGTAGAGAAATCAGACGACTGCACAGAGCATCATAATTTATTTCGACTGACAGACACTGATGGGTTTTGTCAAAACAAAATGTCATTTTGAATTTTTCGTTCAGAAGTACACTACAGAAAAGTAGTATCTATTATATTTTTTTAACAATGAAATCATCACTGTTGCTTATAGTTAGTCGAAAATGATGTATAAGAGTATAATAATGATTAATTAATAAAAGAACACATACTTTTCGTATTTAACATCGACGTGAGATTAAGTTTTTATGTGACATGATTTCAGAACGATAGCAGACAATGCAAACAGTAAGACGCCATGTTGAATAGAATATGTCAATAAATGGAAAACTATTACTTTTCAAGCACAACAAATCAAGCTTAAATTCTCGAGAGAATATTTTAGATAAGTTGTATTTTCGTGGTATTTTTTCCTCTTTTTCGATAAATGTGCATCTTATGGCCGAAAATGAAACATCTCCTTTACGCCAGTATGAGGTCGAGGGTCACGTCCTTTTGGCAAAGTTTGAGATGCCCAAGTAATGTGCTCAAATAAAAAGCAAGCCCTATATTTGAGCACTGGATTTCTGTTCACCTAAGCGGGGAATAAAAACATGACGAAAGAATGAATCTTATTTTTGCAGACTGTGGGTCCAACATATATACTCAATGTATTAAATTCTCGAATGAATTTGATAATATTTTTCCATTATTTTAATGATTTCCTTACTTTTTTACTATTTTATTTGTCTCAATTTATTATTGTTGATGTATATGGGTATTTTGCCTGAAATAATGTATGCCTATCAAATTGTTTTTTGTATAATGTAAACTGTAAAACATTTACAAGATTCTAATCGACGTTGTCGTCGTGGTGCGGCCTGCGTAACTCAATGACCTTGGAGCTCAGCCGGTACAGTCACTAATGCCGGAAAAATTCCAAGTGAGTTACCAGACTAAGCGGGACACGGGACAGAGACCATAACATCGGACTTCTGCGAAAAGCGCACCTTTTGTTGACTTAAACTGTGCGCATTTCACTCTCTGAGCTTTCGGAGACTGAATAGGGAGGTTACCGTCGGGTGCCATGCAATGGCTCATGGGAGGGTTTATCGGATGATACCTGACGTGTTATTCGTAATTCGAAATTTTCGACGAGCGAATCTGGTTCTGGTACGGAGCAGGTCATTGGGCGGCACGTGGTTGGTTCTGGAAAGAGCATTGATCGCGCATCCTCTCAATGAGGTTTGTGTGGTTCACTTAACCCAGAATTTATTAAAGGTGTGAGTCGCGTTGTTAATTGCTTGGTCAAGCAGACAAACTTGTCAAACTTGATAACCGACAGGTATGAAGCAATCATACAAGTTTTGGTCTACAAATCCCCTTATTGCTATTGTACATGAGTTAAGGTGGAAGCACCAGGGTAAGGCATTTCAAGTCAATATTAAAGCATCGCAAATCATATTTTAATCAGCATACAACCTCACACAGACCTGTAAATAGCATAAAAACGTAAAAATATTTGAATTTCGCGGGCTACCCTGATACTGACTCCGTTGGCGTGTTGCTTATTTAATTGAAAATTGTTTAACGCATGTAGTATTACCAGGTACGAACGCAATAAACGCACAGATGTGGTAGAATTAGCGCAGCATGTCTTCTTCCATACTTCTCCATTACCTATTCGTTATCTCATCAGTCATCTTTCAAGCCATTTCATCATTCACACATTCCATCCATCGTTTCTTTGATCTCTTAATGATACTCACAATTTTTCCGGTGTCAGGGTCGTAGAATCTCTGCAACAGTTGCAGTACAGTGGATTTGCCGCAGCCGGATGGGCCAACTAGCGCCACTGTCTTGCCAGCATCCACGTGCAAGTCAATTCCTCTGAGAACCTTCTGATGTTTTCGAGTTGGGTAGCTAAATTCGACATCTTTTAAAGTGAAGTTGCCAGTCGCAGCCTGTAAAGTTAGATTGTTAACTGACTTAAAGAGGAAGGGTAGGTTATAGTACCTATATAGAAATGCTAAGATTCTGTTATTAACAATTTAATCCTGCTCGCAGCTACGAAGTTGAATGTTAATTGCAATTGCACTGTTAATTTATTCACATTAAAAAAAACTTGTCTTGCATACTAGTAAAATACTATTCCTAATTAAAATACTCACCCAATCTTTTTTATCGGTGACTCCTTCTAGTGTTTTGACGACGGGATCTCTGTGGATCAACCCCAATATCCTTGCTGCTGAGGTTTTGGCGGAATTGAAGCTCGGTGCGTATACCAGGGTCTGGCCAAGCATGTACGCTCCGAACATGACAGACTCTGTAACTCTGTAGAAAGAATACAATTTCGCACAGAACTTCAGCCACAACAACACTTGGAAACAGCTGGGTGATCGTATTACTTAGTAAATGGGTTGTGGAGATCATATAGGCAGATACCTACTCTATGTAATTCAGCTGCATCCAGTTAGAATGGAAGCCGGCTTTGCCATCATTGGGGCAAGGGTAGCCACATGATGATGACATTTCATATCATGCTATTTTACAAAAGTGGTTTCGATAACCGAAAATACAAAAAAAAGGGTACTTACAAAAGAACAATTTTGTATTTCACCTCTCCCTTGGATACGAGAACAGCTCCGTAAACAGTCGCGCAACAGTAAGCTATCAGGGGCACGTAGAGACCCATGCCAAGCACCAATCCTCGCCACCGAGACTGAGAGGCCACTGCCGCACAGGCTGACGTCAGAGATTCTCGGAACTTTTCCAAGAATACATTCTCTATACCTGTAAAAGAATGACACTGTGATAGTAAAATTAAAATCAAAAATCAAAATCAAAGCATTTATTTAAAGTAGGCCAGTTACCTGGCACTTTTGAATTGTCGAAACAAAGATAACAATTAAATGTAGCTACAGTCCCAGTCACAAGGCATAAAAACTGTGAAAGTACTGTAATTGCCCATTCCCTAGCGTAGATCTCTATGGCGAAGAACGGGCAAGAAACTCCATGGACACTCTTTTAAATCAGCATATTGTTACAAAACCTTGGTTACATCATTCATGTTGAGATGGTACACTATGTGAGAACGATGTAGCAAGATGTGCACATTAAAAGTGTCCACAGTAAAACAAAAAAGACATTTCAAAAACTAAAAATACGGCTTATTTGAATTAATAATTCAAATAAGCCGTGGCAACTAAGAGATGACCAGTCACACTGACAGCGCCCGTACACGAACATGACGCATAGATCAGCACCATTCAACTCAACCATTTTGAAGGGAACTAAATGATTCCCTTTGGGCGCATTATGTCCAATTTGCAAAGTGTCCAACTTCGACACATGCGCCACCATCAGCGAGACATTTGAGTGAGCATGACATACTCTCAACCGTCAGGGCACATTCAAGTCAAGAAAGGACGTAGGTTTCCAGTGAATGGTAGCTTTCTAGTACATACTACTCATACAATATGGGCTTTATATAATACTAAAGAGATTGAATCTGAAGATTGTACAACATTGTATAAATGCAAAGATAGTTGTACAATCTTCAGCAGCTCCAACAATACTATTTAATGTTATCAATTTGTGCGTCCCTGTCCTTGTGGAGCAGGACCGGCACTGAGCCAAGCATTTTTATCAGCGATATAATCGTCCAATATGCTTGCTTACGGCGTGTGCGTTTAATGCATGTTTTAAATTTCGTCTCATTGAGTTCAAGAATACTTTGTGGAATTTTATTATAGCATCTCAAACAGTACCCCATGAAAGATGAGTCTACTTTAGCGAGTCTGAAGCCCGGCTGAACTAATTGGTCCCTATTTCTAGTTCTGTAATTGTGTCTGTCACCTCTTTTACTAAAAAGATGCAGATTTTTTCTTACGTACATTATGTTTTCATAGATGTATTGACAATGTACCGTCATGATGTTAATGTCCTTAAACAGTTCCCTTAGAGAGTCACACCTACGAAGATTATATATGGCTCTGATGGCTCTTGTGTGCAGAATAAATATAGACTGAATGTCTGCAGCCCGTCCGCATAACAAAATGCCATAAGACATTATACTATGAAAATAACTAAAATAGACCTGTCTAGCGGTATCTACATCAGTAAATTGACGGATTTTTCTAATAGCATATGCTGCTGAACTTAGCCGCCCCGCGAGAGATGTTAAATGAGAACTCCATTGTAGCCTTGAATCAAGCGTAATCCCCAGGAAAACCGTTTTATCTACGAATTCTAGTTTCTCTTTATTCAATATTATATCACAATCATTACTTTTAACATTCGGTAAAGCAAATCTTATGCATTTAATCTTTTTTTCGTTTAATACTAAATTGTTTGCTGTGAACCAATTATGGACCTGAAGTAGGGCATTATTCACGTCATCTAGATTTTGGACCCGTCTATTTATCTTAAAAATGAAGGAAGTGTCATCAGCAAATAACACCATATTTTGAGGTTAGTTTTTCAATAAATAGGGTAGATAATTTATATATACTAGAAAGAGAAAAGGACCCAATATTGAGCCTTGCGGAACCCCCATTTTTACTTTTAAACCCTGTGAATTGACACCATTTATTTGAACATGTTGTTGCCTATCACTCAAATAAGATTTTACCAAACTAAGTGCAAGTTTACCTAGTCCGTAGTGGTCAAGTTTCAAGAGTAATGTGTCGTGATTTAAGCAATCAAATGCTTTGGAGAGGTCACAAAATATTCCTATGGCGTCTTGGGACTCTTCCCACGCAGTAAATATGTGCATTAATAAGGTTACACCAGCGTCAGTCGTACAACGTCCCTTGGTGAAAACATACTGTTGATCGTGTAGGATTCTGTTGGTGTTAAAATGATTGAGCATTTGATTGAGCATTTGATTCAGCATTACTTTTTCAAAAACCTTGCTAAAAACTGGTAACACGGATACAGGTCTATAATTATTACTTTACTGTACCCGGATTTGAAAAGAGGTATGACCTTACTGTATTTCATTAAATCAGGGTAAACTCCTTGGTCTACACACAAATTAAAAATTAACGCTAAGTATGGTGCTATAGTCTCAACTATGGATGTACAAACTTTGATAGACATTCCCCATAGATCTTCGGTCAGTTGGATTTTTATTTGCCGGAAAGCTTTAATTACTATCATAGGGTTTATGTGTTTAAATTTAAATTCAGCCGGGCATCCAATTGCCAATAATAAACCAATTGAGACTTCAGCTGAGGAATTTAGAGCCTGCGTAGTTTTTAACGGTATATCGGTAAAAAAAATACAAATTCTTGAGCTACTTTCTGATGAGAGGTTTTAGGACCACATGCTGTATCTAATGTGTAACTAGTGTTACGTATTTTCTTCCTGTTGGTCTCATCATTTATGACTTTCCAAACTGTCTTTATTTTATTTTCAGCAGTTTTGATAAAATTTCCAATTGGCATTTAATTTGTAATTCATGAGATCCGAACTAGACTGGATATATAGGTACCATTTACTTTTGAGCTACCCTAGTAGGTACCTACTTTTAGGAGGAGGGTGCGGTAATTTAGCGAAAATTTTATTTTCTTAATTTTTTTCTGTCTCGTTGTCATCTGCCTAGCCTTTTCCCTAACTGCGTTGGGGTTGGCTTCCAGTCTAACCGGATGTTGGATGCAGATGAATACCAGTGTTACATTTTTTTTACGACTATTTCATGAAAAAGCCATTCAATGGGATTAATCAAACTTAGAGGGTTGTATTGATGATTTTAATGATTATAGCTCTGTAAAGCCATAATTGTTACGGTCGCGAATGATATTTTAATCATCGTACAACCTGACATTGACCTGCAAATAGCAAAACACGTCAGAAAATTTGAATTGCGCGGGCTACTCTGGCGCTTCCCCCTTAACCTGTATTATTCCACTGCTGGGAAAGATCTCCCCCTTATTTTTCCAGTCTTCTCTCTGTGCGGATCTCTCCGGTCAATCTCTCATAAACGCGTCTAAGTCGTCACGGCAGCGTTTCAAGGCCTCGCTCGGCAACGACGCCCGTCTTCTGGCACCCAGTGCGTGATGACACTAGCTCATCGGTCCTGATGCAACCTAGCAGTCTTAATGCCCAAAACAGCGATTCCAGTTTTGGAGCGTATTGTCGTATGTGAGTTGTGTCGCTGACTTTAATGCCCAATACGTTACGGTCCATCACCCTTTGTCAAATCTTGAGTTTAGACTTTTTTTGACTCGATCTGGGACCAAGTTTGAGGACCGTAGGTAAGGATGGGCAGATTGCACATATCGATGAGTTTGTGTTTCAGGGATAAAGGTCTTCCAGGTGTTCTCGACTCGGCCGGTCAGCATAGTAACAACATAAGCTATATATAATTTAAGATACTATCTGCTCACCTAAACTTTGTACAGTTTTGATGCTCACAACGGCTTCTGTTGCTACACTAGTCGCAGATTCCATGGCTGCTCGCTCGTCGGCTTGAGATTTTCGTGACATTACGCCTTCTAGCCAAATGCTCCCAATCATCTACAAACATATATGGCCGCGGTGTTTTGAAATTGCAAATATGTTTATGTGTAATTATGGAGAACTGATTGAAATGATGATAAGTTTTCTTACGATTGGTAAAAATGCAGTAGAAACAAGAGTTAGTTTCCAGTTGAAAATTAATCCCATGATGACTCCAATGACTACAGAGCTCACGCCCTGTAGAATGAGACCAATGCTGAGTCCGGTAGCACCTTGCACCTCTGCTGCGTCTCCACTTAATCTGGCACAAATGGCCCCAACGGTGTTGCTTTCTTTGTCGTAGTATCCTATTTCCTGTTGGGCAAACATAGGAAATGTTGTTTTTATTCTTATTTATAAAGACAGAAATATTAATATAGATGAATATATGATATTAATACAGGTAACTCTATAAGTACCTGTCTTAGCAAAGCATTAAAGTATGACCCTCTCAGTCTAGTAGTCATCCTCAACCCAGCCGTAGTGAAAGTAGTGCTCTGAAGACACATGGAGACACCGGCAACCGCTGCCACCACCACAAAGAGTCCAGCATACAAATCACCTAAGAATATCAGCTCATCACGATCCGTCAATATGAATATCTGAGAAAGAAAACAAAAATCAGTGACCGGAAATGCACATCATAAACCACTCGACCTATATACTTGAGTAGTCCTTTTGTAACGAAGGTGGGCACTAAGGAAGGGCACGTGGGAAGTATTTTTGAAAATGCATCCCGTTAACATGTTAAATGGGCGATGAAAGTTCCAAGTCATTTTTCGGATGGGAAATCACATGTCTTAAAACATTACCAATGTATGTATCTTGATAATATATATTGAAAAAAAAACTTACGCCGCTAGTGAAACCGAAGAGCAACGCAAAGGCCGGAAAGCAAGCGCCTTGAGCAAACGCTGCTATCGAACCAACAGTGATGTAAATCCATTCTGGGGCATTTAGCTTCAATATTTCCCATCCGGTCACGTCTATGATTTCCTGCAAAATAAAAATGGTATTATAGACCACCATCATCAAGATGACGAAGGTCAATCAAATGTAGGACATATGTCATCAATGCCTGTAATCCCCGAATGTTTAGACGGAGATGTAGATTGTAGGTGCCAATAGAACAGCCACATTTCACCAGTTTCGTTAAAGTCGTAGACGGTCTATTGCTAATTCTGTCATAACCAGGCACAAATCCAGACTTCAGACTGCTATCGAGAAACTCCAGATGGATAAACCCAATAACACTGCCCGACCACATGCTTAGCAATAGGTCTAGCAACCACTACTTCAACGTGACAGTTAAAAGGAATATGAAAAATATAACATACCTCAACTTCTTGTTCTTGTTTGTCAGTGTCTGGGTTATACATGAAGCTTTGAATGCCGATTGACAAGGCTGAAGTGACGGACCCTCGAGGCGTTTGCATCCATTCGTGAGATTCTGTTGAAAGAGGTTATTATTAATATCCACTGACGGTAAGGTTCTACTATTGATCTGATATCATTGCTTCAATTATTTTAAACCACGTACAGTGTTATAAGCATCGCAGCACATCAAGTTTAAGAAAAAGTTCGGCTTTTTAGAGTGTTGACTCCGTCATTCATATCTTTTTAACATTCTCCAGTACCAGTACCATTTTGTATATCATCTACCTACCCACTACGGAACTCTGTTTGTTAATTCGAGGTCTTCGGTCATCTCGCATCTTCTCGTTACGGCCCACGGGGACATTGATAGCTCCTTCTTCTGCTTCGTCTTCCAATAACTCGGGCAACGGTTCAGGCTCCTCCGGTTTATTCGTGGTTACCAGCTTATAGTAGAAACCTGCATTAAAATACTAGTTAGTATTGAATTCGATTATTGGCTGAAAACTACGCAGAACAAGTATAATGTGTCTCACCTTTTTTTTTCATGAGTTCGTCATGGGTTCCCTGTTCTACAATGACTCCCTGATCCATACAAATGATACGGTTCGCATTCAAAATCGTTGATAACCTGCAAGGAGACATTAATTTATTTATAACTAGCTGTTGCCCGCGACTTCGTTCGCGTGGCAATTCTGATGTGGCTGTGAGAAAAAAAAGATAGCCTTGTCTCTCCCCAGGATATAATTTTGGTGGTATGGAGTAGAGGGTGTTAAATTCTACATCCTCCATAAAAAAAGGGATAATCCTCCGACCGAACGGGTGTTATGTCTGGTCGGCTACTGCCTGGCAGTTGTTGTCGGGTTCTTCAGTACAGTTTTAAGTCGCGGATAACTTTACTTGCACGATGTACGATGTATGATTTTAGATGTATTTCGATGTAGTTCATCATTTGTCTCATAGATGGCGCTGTAGTTCTTTTTGTTCTATGTTACTGTACTGTACTCTTTGTAGTGCAGCTACAGAATCTACCTCCTCACCAAATTTCATTACGATCCAATCAGCCGTTTTGTCGTGAAAAGGATACAAACAAACAGAGTGGCTTTCCTTCAGCTTCACTCACGTGAACGCGTTTTCTTTTGGCATTATCAGGGAACATTACATGGGAACTTGAAGTCGTGGTATATTCCTAATATCCGCTACAAAATAATATTATTAATAAACTGACTGGTTTTAGTTTAAATTAACAGGAAATCAGTTAATTTAGATTGCCATCGACACGGTAAGAAAAAGTTTAGAACAAAGCAAATAGATACAATTCAAGATCTATCTTAGGTGCCAACGCTGACTATCCTTAAAAAGTTTAAAAATATATAATAAAATCCTTTCAACCCCGTTACTGAAAAATACTGTAAACATTTGAAGTTAATGTAATTAGTAATGGAACCAGAAACAGTATACGCTTCGGTAATCTTCATGTTTCATTGCGCACTTATGAAGTCTCTCCACTTTGGTCACACTTCATCTTATTTGTGTTACTCAAAAGTTTTGAAAAGAATTTACTCTTAAATCTGTAATTTTCTAACCCTGGTGATACTTATTAGACAAAATGAACTT
Organism: Eugnorisma glareosa; assembly: GCA_947578425.1. NCBI lineage: Eukaryota > Metazoa > Arthropoda > Insecta > Lepidoptera > Noctuidae > Eugnorisma > Eugnorisma glareosa. Next base: position 29,809,854 of record OX387957.1, read on the forward strand.
CCATGGTTGCAGCAGCTCAATGTGCATACGCGGCTCCCGACCAGACCATGGCCGACTTGCTCGAGTGTCCAAAGTATCCCTATAACTGCGTTTTAGAGGATTTACTGTCAAAATCGCTACTGACGCCGCGATTAACGTATCCACCTGGGTGTTAATAATTTGATAAAACGTATCATCGATACGAAAGAAGAAGAAAAACAGGGTAATAAATTATTAGATCTCGTATTTCCAAAGGTAGACCACGATTACCGAAGCGTATACTTTTCTAAGGACTCTGATGAACGGGCAAAAAAATAATGAGTAGACGCAGCTCGATGTAACAAATACTGTCGAAGCAAGATCTTCGTCTATAAACCAGATTTATGTCCGAAGTTCACATGCAAGTGCAGTCCCGCGAGTGAAACAGTTACTTTTATGGATACAATTCCTCTTCACTGTGTGATATATCCACAATAATTGTCAATAAAGTCATCTACTGAATAAATGCCTAATCTGGCTTCATCTGTTTCCTGAGTGAAAAATATTTTTAATATACCTACATGAAAAAACATAATTTTATTGAATGGGTTGCCTGTTGCATTAAATCAAGACTATTTAAAATTGCGACAACCGTGAGTGAGGCTTCACTGATTTTACTTAGACAACGTTATACCATCGTATTTGTCATATTCTTTTATTAAGTAGATGTAAATTATCTGTTTTTTAATACATATTTTAATAAAAAAACAGATGAGTGTAAAACTATAGTTTAGAAAACACATTGGTTCCGTTAATTTTAATAAATGGTAGCTATTATTTAATTTTATCAGGCAACCCATTTTCAATTTGTTCATGTAAGTCTTAAAATATTGTTTTCATTCGGTAGCCACATGAGTGAAGCTCGATCTTAAGGGATATTGAATTAACAAAACATCTCGCCCGTAATTCCCGAAGGGTGAGGCACAGGTGTACCTAATAGTACACACACATTTTGCCAGTTATGTTTAAGCCCAATGAAATAGGAGGCCAGCCTATTGACATCAATCGATCACAAATTCGGGCCTTGTGGCTGCTACTGAGAATACATTTCCTGGTGGAAAACTCAACAACACTTTGCCCGACCCTGGAATCTAACCCGGACCTCATGCTCGCTTCCGATCACTATACCAACAGAGTACAATAATTGTGGTATCAATCCTTACACGCAGGTCTATCGCTAAAAAATGAATGCCTCCGTCTTCTCATAATACCGGCTTATTTTTTTAAAGCAACTTCTTATTTGTTTGTAGCATACGATGTACATTCAAAATGCTTAAAAGTGATTGCAAAAAAAAACAATAAAATTTAAAAATAAATTAAGGACCTCTCCGTGACATATTTAAATCCAAACTGCGTATAGATATTGATAATTTGCAAATAGAGAAGGAAAAAGACTAGCACAGCAAGAGTTCTGTTCCCTATACTACTTTTTGGAGGAAGCATCATCGTAATTTTTCTGCCCTTATCCCGATTTATTTGGGTTTGGCGCAGCATGTTTTCTTCTTCTATACTTTCTATTAATTTTCGGGAAAAAATAAGAAATATACAAACGTCAATCTAATAAAAAAATGGAAATCTCACAGCATCAACAAATAAAAAATAAAATCAGAAAAAGTGAAAACCTTACTGGGGTTCAAACATGCGACTGATAGTTTACAGAGTGAGTATGAATCCATCAGGCTGTTTAAACCGTTGACATAAGTTCTAAAATAGCTGCTCTCATGCACGTCATGGCTGAAACGTCAAACAATTTAAGAATACTGACATAATGCAATATTGCTCACCCCCTTAAGCAAGTAGCGTAATAATATATAGCCTAATATTTGAAGAAGCCTATAAGGAATATTTGTGCAAAATTTGAACAGGATCTATGCAGTAGTTTTTGCGCCAAGTCGGAACATCCATTTGGATTTTAACGATTTTATTATATGTAGTATACATATAGAAGATTTAAAACATCAGCTTCAATTAAGTTTTTCTGGTAATTAGATCGGAGTCTGGATTTGTGCTCGATTGGTGGCCATAAGCTTGTCCTAGGCGAAATGTGTACGTACTGTAGATAGACCTGTACTTAACTCATCGGGGCTTACAGGCGTGATTTTATTTAATGTTCATGTAAGTACCTGTGTGAAACCATGATAGTTGTCCTTCCAGCGCTAGCTCTATCAAGTGCAGCCTGGACCCTTCGCTCGGAGTGAGGGTCGAGTGCGGAGGTGGCCTCATCAAGTAGTAATACGGCTGGCTCGAGTAAAAGTGATCGAGCGATGGCGATGCGTTGCTTCTGACCACCCGACAAGGACGCCCCGCGTTCGCCTATCATTGTGTCGTAACCCTGAAATATTACATTACAATGAAAAACCATGCTCTTTGCATCAGCTACATATTCAAGTGAAATGCATATTGAGAAAGCGAGTGCGGTACGTAAAACTTGCTTACAGTTCGGCACAAGAAGCCGCGCGCGCGTCGCGGCACTCACGAAGGCCACAAGTGACACAGGCCAGTAACTTTACAGGTTCACAAGTTATAACGTCTGAGATCGTAAACTGTTACAATGAAGCATTTGTCCTATACAAACCTTAGGTAAATTCGTGATAAATTCATGCGCGTAAGCCATAGCCGCAACTCTCTGTACTTCTGGCAACGTCGCCTCGGGACAAGCGATGGAAATGTTTTCGAAAATTGTTCCATGGAACAATACTGGCTCTTGACCCACAACACCTGGAATTCATCAGATATTATTGAAAAAACACTTTAGGTAAAATCATTTTAGGGGTTGAGCTATTGTGAAACTTTAGTGAAAACTGGTTGAAGAATATCCATGTATATAAATAATATTTGCCAGTAAAAAATATGATGAGGACAGACGAATCGCATGTGACTAATAGAGTGATAAATATTTATAAATGTTACTAGATGGAGAGTGAGAGGAAGGCAAAAGAAAAGATGAATGGATTAAATAAGGAATGATTTTAAAGAGAATGGACATGATATCGTGATGGTAGACATAGGGAACAATGGAAGAAAAGCGTGTTGCGCCTACCTTATTTAATATGGGACAAGAACAGGCAGATCTTGGGGACAAATACAAACCTAATGATGATCGGAGCCATCCTATGTTTAGATTCCTGAGCTCTTTCCCGTCCAACCTGACCGACCCCGAGTGAGGATCGTAAAGTCGTTGTAACAGCTGCAATATGGTAGACTTCCCGCAGCCAGATGATCCGACCAGGGCTACGCATTCCCCGGCTTTTATGTTGAGGGAGAAACCTTTTAAAACCTGAAAAAATATATACAACTTTTTTAGTTCATTGCTATCATAAAGGGCGCAACAAGACCCTTAACGAAGCCGTAAGCGAAAGCACTTGTTTTCCCCGTCATTGCGATATTTTTTTTGTTCTAGACCTTACCCATCTTAAACAGAATTACAACTCATGTTCCAAGAAGCCAGTAGGTAATGTTATTGTCACCCAGCTATTCCGCCTACAATGATAATTGCCTCCATCAACATACCTTGACATCAGGTCTTGAAGGGTAACTGAAGTGGACGTTATCTAACGATATATTCCCCACTACTCTCCTTGGGGACACTCCCTGTGTACTGAGGCTGTCTATCTCTGGTTCTCTCTCCATCAGGTAGAAGATGCTGGCAGCCGCTCCCCGGGCTGCTGCGAACACCTCGACGTGGGGCACGCACAGCGTGATTGACTGAGTTGCCATGTACACGTTGAAGATCACCTGCGGATTAAGTGACTTTGTAAATAGAACTTGCATTCCTAATCTCTCTTTTTTCTCGTGGGGGTAGGCAGACACTATAGAACGCTACTTGCTACGATCCTGACGTAGCGTGACTCTTAGCTTTGTTCACAGTAATCGTCGTACACAATTGCCGGTTGTGGTTATTATGGACCTCACCCATAACTTTTGGATAAAAGTTATTCACTCAAGGGTTTACCATTCGTGCGGCATTATTTTTGGTTGAAACTTTTGGTTTACTGTCACAGAAGAAATATTGTTAAAATCTACACGTTTTTTTCTCACGTATCATAAAAAGTGTCAAGATTTGGAGAGAGCAAATCAATGAAAATAAGTGGGTAGTTGATGTGTATGTGTGTGTACATGTGTGCGTGCCTGCACTATTACTATGCCCGTACTATGTTCTGAGGACAGTATTAAACTAGCATCCAATCGCAACGGTGGTTTTATTCGGTAGCTGACAGATCAGTAGTACCACGAAAATCATATTTATTGACTTCAGAAACTTACACTGAACACAATTCCGACGACATATCTCCGTTCCTCCTCTGGTTTGTCACGGTCGTCCAGGACCAGTCGGATGCCGTACACCAGCCCGATGGCGTTCAGGCAGTAGGTCAGGACCCAGTTGAAGCCGTTGCCCACGCCGGTGTACAAGCCTCGCTGGCGTCCGTACTGTTCTGCTGGCTTCAGTAACTCTCGGTATCTGAAACGGTTAAAAATTGCAAATTTTAGATTTTTCGGTCTCTGTCTAACTTTTTGGTGTTGAAAGATTATTATCGGTGGTAGTATTTAGTTCTGTGCTTCTAGACAGAAGTGGTAAATAGCCGATTTTTCCATTCACTGTATATTTCATTGGACCAACACTTCACCATTTCGACGGCTTCGACGGTGGCAACGCAGAGGTCGCTTTGGCTGTATGTTTTGGGGCACAGCGGGCAGGAACTTCTAGGTCAAGCACTGAAAGTTGGTAGTCCAGATAGTGAGTGGGAGGGGGACCAGTTAGGACCTATCAAAGGACTGATTGTACTGGGCTCTTGTGAAATAAGATATAATATATCATATTGAGTGGGTATGTATCTTACGAGTATTGAATTAGTTAAGTACAAAAACTAACAATTTTAGATGATAGGTGCATAAATAAATTAAACGCCTCTGGAAGAAAACGCTACTTTGACCGGCCGAGTGAAGGTTATCTTTTCAGAAATGCTACGATGCAAGTCCAAATCACACCGGATCCGTACACGTAGACGTGCACGTGCACGTGCACGTACCATGACGTTGTAATACCTGGAACTTTATAGAGACATGGTACACCACTTGCGTGACGTACAGGTGCGCGAAGACTACATGCGTAACGCTACGCATTGCAGCTCCCATGAGACAAACTTGCTGCGTACCTACGCAGAGCGGAACGGCAACGTCGCATTGATGCGTGCAGTGATGACGTTGTAGTCAATGACATTCCGTATTGGACGTCACACCGAACAAGTTTGAACAGGCACGTATCTTTGCTCCGCGTGACTACGCGTGTGACCTACGATTTCATTCAGTTGTATTTATTTTCAAATATCAGAGGTAGTAAGTGATGTTTTGTTTCGGTTTTAAAAATGAATAACGAAATTAAATAAAAACTAATTGTTTGTACAACACAAAAAACAAAGAGTAAAAAATATGTCATCTAAATCTTGAACCCTTTGTTTTTTTGCACAACCAGGAATATTCTGGAACAATAACAGTAATATTGCTTCTTCTTCATCAGATGAACTACTTGGTAAATTTACCCAATCTTCGTCAGACATCGTGCACAAGAGTTGCAAACATAAAATATGGTTGCTGCAGCGGCTGGGTACGCAAAGGACCGGTGCGTTGCGTGCCTACCACGTATGCGTAAGCGTAAGCGTACACGTATGCGTAACCCGGTTTGTCAGGGGTTCACGCGCGTAACTACGCGCGTGTATACGTGTACGTCACGTGTAAAAGTTGTAAGATCGTAAAGTGTAAAAGTTTTAATCAGTATCGTGCAAAAATAATCATTTGAATGTATTGGAGCAGTGCAAACGATTTAGGTCAGCCAACAGAAAGGTCTAGGAAGTACTATCAAAAATAGATTAGCATGGAATGAACGGTGGTAACTGCCTAGGCTTTATCGTCGGGCGAGAAAGCATTACCTACTTGCTTTTAGTGGACAGCGGGAAGATGCAAATAAAAAAAAATGAAAATAGAGGTTTTACGTTCTACTTGAATTGTGCAGGTCAGATAGGCAGCCCCCCATGTAAGATACTAGTATTCAACTGCATCCGGTAAGACTGGAAGCCGACCCCAACATGGTTGAGAAAAGGCTAGACAGATGATGATGACTTTTAAGAACAAAGTACCAGAAATAATTATTACAAAACTAAGGATTGATTACCTACAACGTTCAAATATTGACATGCTGTTTATGTTTAAGAAAAAGAGACGATGCGAAAATTAAGATTAAGAGACAATATTATCGTAGCTTGTCAACATACCTTTCTTTTATCAACTAGTTAAAATAAATCACACTCGTTATGAGAAAACTAGCGATTTCCTACATTAGAATAAAGATAATGCTGTTATATCAAAGCATGACTATACAACGTGTAACAGAAAGGGTATAATCATATGGAATACTGTGGTACGGACCATCACACTGAACAACTTTCTCTATGGGACCACCATCGAAATCGTAAAAAAATAATCAGCTGTCCCATACATTTGGATTGAGTAGGTATTGAAATTTTGTATAGGACAGCTGATTATTTTTTTACGATTTCCATGGTGGTCCCATAGAGAAAGTTGTTCAGTTTGATGTTCCGTACCACAGTATTCCATATCATTATACCCTTTCTGTTAACCGCTGTATATCTTTATACAATGTGTAACAGAATTAACGCACAACCTCTTAAGGGTCATTGTACTTATCATTATGAACAACTTTCAATATGGGACCAACACTGAAATCGCGAAAAAAAAATCGACTACCCCATACATTTCTGTGCGCATAATTCGACAAAAAGTACTGAACAGCTGTTTTTTTTTCGCGTTTCGGAGTTAGTCTCATAGTGAAAGTTGTTCATAATGATGAGTACAATGACCCCTTAAGAGGTTGTGCGTTTATTGTGTTACACATTGTATACAAACTGGTGCTAAATGGTTCACGTGGTTGGGTGCCTCTCTCTAATTTAATGTTCGAACAAGATATAGATACTCGGTTTCGCAGCATGACTAAAATATAAATTATGAGATTAGTAGACCACCAATGTAATTCACCAATCGCTGTGGTGAATTTTGGACGATTCAGTATCACTGAGTCCCGATAGCACTTTACTTACGCCTTCACCTCCTTGTCTTCTCCGCCAAACGCTGCTACCGTCTTGATCGACTTCAGTATCTCCTCAGCATGCTTCCCCGCTTGACTGTACGATTCCAACTCACGTGTAGACGATTTCGTTTGATACTAGAACAAACCACAATTCCTCTTAAACCACTCAAGTGCCTTAGCTTGTTACAGATGGTTTAGTTGCAATTAAAACGTAAGTCGACTTGCTGATAAGTGTAAAGAATCTGCTGAGTTTAGCGCTAAAAGTAGGATAAACTTTAGTGTTCACCAACATTGAAAAAATTGTGAGAAGCAGTGAGGAGCTGGCAAAAGTAATATCAGCCGCACGGCTCAATGGACTTTGGTCCCGGCTGTCAATAAGATCTTTGACACTAGTTTCGAGTAGTTAGAACCCGAAAGGCTGACAACCAGTCTTACCAACAAGATAAGGGGTACGTATTTCATATGATACCCCTTAGTAATACTGGTGCACAGTAACTGGGTTGCAGATAGCCTGTCGCTCCATGTAAAATACTGTTACGAGATATGTACTATGGGATAAATTAAATAATACCGATTAAACAACAAATAACTTTACTAATTACAAAACATTTAAATCTTAACCACAAATACACTAATGATCACTATTCACATAGATATCGCACTTCTAGTTAACTTCGATTCGCTTCGTTGTGTGGCCAAAATTAGACTGACTGCTCCCGCAAATACGACGGCTATTTATATGACGACCGATCCTTCGAGAAAGATCTCCAACTTCTCGAACAGTCCACAGTGAATATTTGAGTGTTTACATTGTTGAGATAAGCCGGCTTATAAACATTCAGCTTTTTATTGTGATGACTGAGCACCGCTATTACACGAGTGCTAGTAAGTCTTTTCAATTAAAATGTAGACTTATCAACTCCTGTCTATTCTATAGAGATTTACTCCCTCTACAGCGATTCCTGTGTCATCGAATTTAGATTTTTCGCAAAAGTATCATAGTTTACTAAGGTACCTAACTTATCTAGAGGTAACAAGAAAATCTTTACCGCAAATACATTCCTGTAATGTACCAATAATAGCATATGACAAATGACAATCGTGTACTAGTTATGTACTCTTCTAAGTGTGTATGGTAATCAGGGACAAATGTAACCTATGTACTTACATTGGACAGGTACACAGATGCCGCCACAGAGAATGGCATGACAGTGATGCAGGCGAGCGCAAGTTCCCATCCCAATGGAATAGCCACTCCGATACTAATGAGCGATGTGCCAATCAAGTTGCCAACCACCGCTAATTTCTCACTCATTCCATCCTTTAGCTTCATCAAGTTTCTGCAGAAGAATAGACACGTCAGTAGGTATAGGCTAAAGATAGAGATGGGAATAAAAGTAGAAGTCAGATAATAAACGATGTTCGGATTGTGGGAAAGTTCATACGCTGGGAGTGCTAGGACTACTCAAATAAACTGAGAAAATGGACAGCAGAATGTAACATTGTTTCAAAAAAAGCTCCGCAGTGGCGAGCCTGTATTGTGGTCCATAAAATTTTGTACCAAATTAATGTTGAAGGATGGCGGTCCGGCATGCTGAAATCTGCGTGAGGGTGACGCAGATTCAGTGAATACGCACTTCAACCCCGAATAGATGAGTCACCGTTATCATGTCAATGCAGACACTATAATGGTGACTATCTCACTATCTCCTAGCGAATGACTTACATTTACAGCCAGATTTTTCTGCCAAAATAAAATAGGTAGGAATTCCAAAAAAAGACATTCTGAAAAGGCCTTTGTTGGTGGGTGTTAGTTTTTTTTGAGATTATCTAGAAAGGGCTGTAGGTCGTCTGATCAAGCTGATATATGACACAATATTTGGCAAAGTGAATGTGGTATTCTCAACAAAAAAAACGTTGAAATAAAGTAGGAAACTTTGGAGAAACTCACTCAGACATCTTCGAAGCCAAGTTAAACTCATTGTCCGTATCGAACCAGGACATGTCCTGGCGAAGAACAGCCCTCAGAAACTTCATTCGTATCGTTGTTATCTGTGTACAAAATGAATATGTTTGTGTATTATAAGTTTTTAAACTGTCATGGTCACTAACATCATCATTAACACTAGAAACAGAACTTGAATTCATGATATTTCGGCGCTGTTGCAAGCACCATGATCTCGGATACATTACGCCGAAGTATTGGGAACTCAAAATGAACAGTAACAATGGTAAATATCCCATTTCTAGTGTTACTAGTGTAACCTATTATTGTGTCTGTAAGAGACATCAACGTCCAAATTGTTACCAATTAGCACAATTTGATTATAGATCCCCTGACATGCATTTTCGTCGGTTATTTAATTAAAAATCAGCGATTTTAAGTAAAAGATTTGGTAAAATATTAAGTTTGCCCGTCGATGGCCCTACACCCCCAATTTTACGTGTAAGAAATCTAAATTTAAAATATTTAGGTAAATACCTATAATATTTAATGTAAGGAGGATATAAGGAGCGGCATCTAAGTAGGAAAATGTTTTGATAGGTTAGAGCTTCCCGCTTTTGTTTAAAACAAGAGAGAACCAACTAAGTACTTGAAACTTCAGACTGCACATCTGCCGTCCTTACGAAAAGTGCAATAACTAGGTTAAAACTATCTATAATTATATCGGTCTTGATAAGTACGTCTTAAAGCACCGACCTAGATATTGCAGTTAGTCTTAGCATTAAAACCGGCTTCGTCATAGATACGTAAAAACTGTCTAAGAAGAATCTATAGATCTCGTTCTGCAAATTTCGAATATGTACTTAACTCAATTCGGCGCAAAACTCGAGTTACTGCACTTTTCGTAAGGACGGCAGAATGTAAACTTGTTATGGCATTTCAGCTGATAAGTGGTATAAGTATCGTAACGCCACACAGTCGGATTTCGTGAGACGTCACGTGCAAATAATTGCTTTCAAAGCAATTTGTATGATCATTAAGGAGTTTTAAAAAGAGTGTAATCCTTTTTGACTTTTCTGTCATCGTTATTGCTGATAGAATATAACGTTGTCTGGTCATCGTGATACATAAAGCGATCTGGGTATCACAATGCGTGTCTTCTTAAATCTACGAGGTGAGTTTTGTCTTTGATAAACGCTTGTCACAATCAAACAGTCAACAGAGCCTTATGAACGGTTTACAAATAATATGTATTGTGTAAAATCATGAAAGACACACGGAAATATCTGAAGAAGCTATAGAAGTTACTTTATCTGCCAGCCTTTTGGACAGGTGGTCATCAAGTTCTGTCAGTATTTTTTAGATCGTGGTACGTCCTATCCATATAACTAACCACAACGTTATTGCAGCTTGACATTTTACAAATCAATATACTTTGGTTTGCCTGTGCAATACGTATGGCAGAAGAAGCGTGCTCATACCTGTCTCAGCGCACTCCAGCTGATAAAAATCACGGCCACAGTACAGCATAGAAGAGAGATCCCGATGGAGATGAACGTGCCGATCAGCAAGGCTACCGCATCGTCCACCAGGGCCGCCATGTTCTCATCGTGACTTGCATTAAACCTGCAGAATGAGTCAGCGTGGTGATACATGTAATTGTGTTTCTAGATAATTATATTGACTTGTTGAATGCAGCTAGATGTCGAAAATTATCACATAGGAACCTCGTACTAGGATAAAAAGTAGGTAATCTGCATCCTAAATTTTATCGGATCAAATCAAATCAAAATATTATTTTTTATTTCACATAGGCATAGGCCTATGTGAAATATGAATATGAATATGAAAATATGAATAAAGATGGGCACTTATAAAACGTCGACAAAAAGGTGAACGGTTCGGGTTGGTCGTTTCCTATGGAGAAGAACCGGCAAGAAACTCAATGGTTACTGTTTTCAAATTATTTTGTGTTACAATATTATCATGTTACGGCATTAGTACTTAAGTATAGGCGGACAGCATAGGCCCAACAATAAATCAGCAACGATTTACAAAAAATGTAAAACAAGTTAACAAGTATCTGGGAGTCTACAAAGCCTACAATGTTCACACATTCACAAACAATCGTTAAAAAAGAATCTATACAAAGGTAAGAAAATATTGTAAAGTAGTAAATTAAACAAGTGACAAAAATATTGTCATCAGTGCTGTAACTATTCTGGGCAAAAAATGTATAAATGATTTGAAAACTATTGTAAAAAAATTGGTTAGAAAGATGAGAAAAAATGAGATTGAGAATAGTTAGAGACATGCACATATTTGAGCCGCTTATGAGCGACCAGGGAAGCCGCATACGCAGAAGGAACTAAAGCCACTTCTTTGTCTTCGACGTAGTTCTTGATTTTGTAATATGTTTTTTTAATAAGGACACGTATGGTGTACATTTTTAACTTTCCATCGGTCAGTTCTATTACCGGCTTTGGCAGCTTGTTATAAAAGTGTATACTGTTTATAAGAAAAGACTTGCTAGTTTTTGTTAATCTGAATTTAGGTATTACAATTTCGTGTTTACTGCGTGTATTTTTATTATGGAAGTCGCTTCTAATTTTGAAAAGCCTTTGATTTTTGCGGTCATATAAAATATTTTCTAAGATACAGAGTGAAGGCAGAGTCAGTATATCGATCTCTTTAAATATTTTGACCCATTTTATAGATTGCGCGGACTGCCCTCTTTTGTGGAATAAAAATTGAGTCAACATCAGCTGCTGATCCAGAATGCCATAAGACATAATACTGTGGAAATAAGCATAGTATACAGCATGACATTTTAATGGTTGTTTTCCCGCAGCGAAATGGTTTTGCCTTTGTAATACAATCGTTTAATAAACAATTAAAATATTAGAAACAAAAAATGGCAGATTAACCATTGTGAAAAACAAAACTCGAAACCGACCACGAACCAATAGTTATACCTCCTGATTGCGCTGAGCGCCGCCGCCGACCGGCCGCGCGGCCGTTGACCCACGTGCTTTTCAATCAGCTGATAAGTTGATAACTTATTCTTAATAACAATAAGCTTTACCCAACAAGTTATTCAAATTTTCCCTTTATACTTTTACGGGCTTAGGACCGTCATAAATACCTACGTTTTTAGCTGCAATTTACTGAACACGAAATTAAATAAAAACAAGTTTATCGTTTAAGAAAAATAATTTTCTCAATTAGATACCTAAAAAAGTATTTGTGGCGTATTTCAAAAATTTGATTCAACTTATTTACAATAATTTTAATTAACTAAACTACTTTTAAATGTTCACTATTTACAAAAGTACGAGTAGGTAGGTACTTACACTTCCCGGTAACGGAGTAACTGTTCGAAGTGCAAGCCACTGCGTTGTATAACAATCGAGCACGTTTTAATTGGTTGTCTTTCAATTTTAGTAAGGTGTCTCTGTCACTTCTTACGATATTAAAAGCGTCCACTATCGCAGTTATTAACGCGTCGCGAGTTTCGTGTTCCTCACGATACACTAGGTGCTTGAGCTCCGACCAGCGACCACAAATAAAAGTCCAAAAAGTCCGGAATAATGATTTGTAACATTTCAGGTAGGTTCCACTTGTCCTGTCACGAAATGCGGCCCAATGAGGTGGCCAATAATTACCGGGCCCACACATTAACACATAAAACGCACTTGATGCGCACACTCGCGAATAACATGTGGGTTATTCAAAGCCCAAAAATGTTCGTTACGCTGGTTGAGTCCAACTCGCGTAAAAGTTGCTTTATTCGTCCACAAAATGTTCGTATTTTGATTGTCCATCAACCAACCATCAAGGTTCATAACCCCACGAAGACGGAGCGACTCCAAGTGTTGCGGCTCCGCGTAAAGTCGCCGGGCCAGTTGCACCATAGCGACGTTCTCCAAATTGCAATAACTGTAATGGCGATCCATTGCACGATAAGATAACACGTGCTGCGCGTACGACAATCGCGGAAAAACTAAGTAATAAGTATTACATAATACAATAATAATACAATAGGTAGCCAGCGCGCGGCGTCGTCGTTTGTAATTGATGCGCGCAGGCTAGTTTATGTCGTATCGCTACACGCGAGAGCTTATTTTGCTTTGAACGTTTATAAATCGGTCTTTCCTTTGTCGGCTTCGCGGCTGTGTTTTGTATTGTTGCGTGAAAACTAGTTTATGCCGTATCACCACGAACGAGAGCTTATTTTACTTTGAACATTTATGCATCGTGTCTTTCGGCGGCGGACGGCGCGTGCGATTCGAATAGTACCTACAAGGTACGTCTAGTGTTACTATTGATTCTCATGTTTTCGAGTTGATGAATATTTTTTTAATTATTTTAAAACAAAAACATATTTATTTTTTTACTTTTACTCTATGCTTCGAAAGTACTCCTTATGGCAAGTTGTTCTGCCGCGGGAGAACAACCATTAAAATTTCAGGCTGTATACTAACCTAGTTGTGGCAACATTAGTTAACTGCCTTATTTTCCTTACTGCATATGCAGCTGAGCTTAACCTACCCGAAAGAGTTCTAATGTGCGCGCCCCACTGCAATTTTGAATGGATAGTAATTCGTAAGAATACCGTTTCCGCTATATCATCAAGTTTTTTGCCGTCAAAATTTAAATATAGATCTCGTTGTGGTACATTTGGTAAAGAGAACTTTAGACATTTTGTTTTGTGGGCATTCAGTAAAAGATTGTTAGCTGCGAACCATTTTGAGAGAACAGTTAGAGTTTAGTTGACATGTTAAACATTCGTATCTTTTCTATTTATTTTAAAAATTTGCGAATTGTCATCAGCAAATATAATTATATCCGATAATTTGGCCATCAAATAAGGGCGATCATTAATATAAACAAGAAATAGGAAAGGACCGAGAATTGAACCTTGGGGCACGCCCATCTTCACTAGAGACCCGGAGGATGTCGCCCCATTTACATTTACTTTTTGCTGCTTGTTTGATAAATAGGAAAGAACAAGATCAGCAGCTTGTCCACCAAATCCGTAGTGGTGTAATTTACAGATCAGTGTGTTGTGGTCGACGTAATCGAATGCTTTTGAGAAATCACAGAAGATGCCAATGGCATCCTGGACTTCTCCCAATATTCTAAAATGTGACTGATGAGTTTTACTCCCGCGTCCGTTGTCGACCTACCTTTCTTAAAACCAAACTGCTGACCATGCAGAATCTCATTAGAGTTGAAGTGCGATAACATCTGGTCCAGCATGATTTTTTCATAGATTTTACTCAGTGCTCGAAGCACAAATATAGGTCTATAATAAGAAGGATCACTCTTACAACCTGATTTAAAAATTGGTACTAATTTACTATGTTTCATTAGATCAGGAAACTTGTCGCTGTTCAAACATTGATTGAATATGCCTGTTAGGACAGGAGCGATTGAGTCATTAATATCTCCAAGAACCTTGACGGATATCCCCCATAAGTCTTCTGTATTTTTTATGTTGAGAATTTTGAATGGGTTTTAAATTGTAGCAATACATATTGGTTTAAATTTAAAGTTTTGTATTTCCTGAGTAAAGTTTTCTATAAGAAGACCTTCAGCTAATTTAGATGAAGACCCCTCTTCATCTAAATTAGCTGAAGGTCTTCTTATAGAAAACTTTACTCAGGAAATACAAAACTTTAAATTTACGAAGATTTACAAGAGATTTACAAGAGGTTACGAAACCACTCCCCAGTGGTTTCGTAACCTCTAACGGAATGTTGGAAAATAAATTTTCTAGTGTCTCAGCAACTTCTAGCTTATCAGATATTGTCTGATTATCTATTTTCAAAGACGATTCATTCTGATCTCGTTGTTGTGCCTTTCCAGTTTCTCTATTAATTACCTGCCAGACAGTTTTTATTTTATGATTAAAAATACTAATTTTGTTAATTACTATTTGTGTTTTTGCTTTAGCGCAGACACTTTTGAATATTTTTGAATAGTTTCTAACATAAGTATGAAAAACTTGATCTGAAGTCAAAGATTTTTCGTGATAAAAATTGTTTAAAGTATCTCTGCTTTTTCATATTCCCGCAGTGGCCCATTCACTAAATTTAGATTTAGTATTGACTTTAACTGTTTTCAAAGGACACGTTTTTATTAAATTCTTGGCAAACGGTAGAAAATAATGTGCCGTAGTTTATATTGGAATCTGTTAAGGTGTGAAAAGAAAACCGACAGACAGAGTTAATTCCGCAATAGTATGGATAAACTTGTACCAAGGTCATAGATAAAACATTACTCACAGTCTTTTCCCGCCTCCGAATAAAGACAGGAGCGGCATGTAAGTGCTCATTTCCTCCTGAAAACTGGTGCGTTCCACAAACGCAGTGCTGAGTTCTCCAATCTGAATAAGGTTGTAGGCTATGCCGCCGCCGCTGAGGGCTGCTAAGAAGATGCCCAGAAATGTTGCGAATACCTCAAGACACGACCCATATCGAAACTGCAAGAGAAGTTATTAAACGAAATGAGAAACAAGATGATTTTGAAAATGAGATGGCCACTTTGCTCGCAAATATGATCGAACTCGATGTTCATGTCTCGGTACTCTGAAATCGATGTTTCTATCTGATATTTCACAAAGAAAATAAATTATATAGGTTAATAAGTAATTTAAATATAAGGTCTCATTAAAATAGATAGACAAATATTAACACAGCGTTCAGTACGTCTAACCAAATATTTCCAAGCAAAAAAACACTGGTTTTGGTAACTTTTCTATGGACGTTATGCTAATTTCTATTATATCTTCAGGTATTCTTATCTCATCATGAACATGAATAGTTCGGGCAAAACTTTTACCCCGTCTTGTAATGTTTGTCCACATTTCATATCGGTCTATTTCTTTTACTAGATCTCACTATTTCGCTTTCCCCATTTTTTTGTATAACTTCTATCAACCCCATATTCTCACTATTACTGTTACTGTGTCACCACAATCTTCTGCCATTTTCACATTAGCTGTTTTAATTGATTGGTTGTATTCGAGATCGCTGCTAACCATTAGTGATAATAATTTTTAAACGATGAATCATACGCACAGTCGAGACCGTGTCGTTGACAGCACTCGTGCCAAGGAATATATATACTGGCCCACGCGTAACTGGACATCACAGATGAAAACGCACCCAAAATTTTGCGTAGTAAAACTACAAAATATTATAATACTTACTATTTGCAGGAAAGATATTTTGAGTTCATTGTCCTCCACAGGGCTGAAAAGAAACGTTTTTATTTATATTGTGCAATATCAGCCATGAACATAATACAAATTAAGCTGTCTAATAATAAAATAAAAATAATAAAGATAGCAGTACATACACAGTAATAGCTTGACACGATTATAAATGTTGTAAGTCTGCAGATATATGTCAGAACGCTGAATTATGAAGTACAATCAAGACAAATACTACCAAACAAACAAAAAGAAAACGGCCATAAACGACTTCAATTGTTTTTCATGAAAATAAAGATTTCAAAAATGTTTCTCACGTGCGAGATCTTTTACGACCACGTGAATAAAGTCTAACGTCTCATTCCATAAAGCCGTAGCCGCAGTAGCGACATTTTTCGTTCTACGAAAAATGTCGACGAGACATATTTTAAGAATGTCCGTGGCCGGTTGGTCTCGATGTTGAAGCTTCACTCACTAACTGCGAGTTGAAGCTACTGGCTACGGCCCGGCCACGTCCCTGACGTACATAAGCCTTGAATAATTTATAATCGATTTGTCAAACTGCATATAACGATGATTAAAGGCCTGGTCAGACCAGATGCGTGGCGTGACGTACACGTGTACACGCGCGTGGTGACGCGCGTGAACCCCTGACAGGCCGGGTTACGCATATGCGTACGCTTACGCTTACGCATACGTGGTACGCACGCAACGCACCGGTCCTTTGCGTACCCAGCAATTCTTGTGCACGATGTCTGAAGAAGATTGGGTAAATGGACCAAGTAGTTCATCTGATGAAGAAGAAGCAATATTACTGTTATTGTGACAGAATATTCCTGGGTGTGCCAAAAAACAATGGGTTCAAGTTTTATATGACATATTTTTGACTCTTTGTTTTTTGTGTTGTACAAACAATTAGTTTTTCTTTAATTTCATTATTCATCATTAAAACCGAAACAAAACATCACTTACTATCGGTAAAACTTGGAAACAAATACAACTGAATGCGTAAGTCACGCGCGTAGTCACGCGCAGCAAAGATACGTGCGTGTTCAAACTTGTTCGGTGTGACGTCCAATACGGAATGCCATTGACTACAACGTCATCACTGCACGCATCAATGTGACGTTGCTGTTCCGCTCTGCGTAGGTACGCAGCAAGTTTGACACATGTCAGCTGCAATGCGTAGCGTTACGCATGTAGTCTACGCGCACGTGTACGTCACGCAAGCGGTGTGCCATGTCTCTATAAAGTTCCATATATTACAACGTCATGGTACGTGCACGTGCACGTGCACGTCTACGTGTACGGATCCGGTGTGTTTCGGCCTTAATCGATGGACCAACTTGATAGGGCACGCCACTATAATGGCGGTAAGTCCCCTCTTTGAGGAGTGGCTGGAGAGGCGCCACGGCGCCCTCACCTTCCGCCTGACGCAGGTCCTAACCGGACATGGTTGTTTCGGGAGGTTCCTGCACCTAATCGGGCGGGAGGAAACGCCCGGGTGTCACCACTGCGAGGATCGACCGGAGGACACGGTGGAGCACACTGTGCAGGTCTGCTCCGCTTGGGCGGAGCAACGCCGTGTCCTCGTAGCGGCGAGCGGTGGCGGCGACCTCTCGCGTCCGGCCCTGGTTCAATCCATGGTCCGGAGCGAGACGGAATGGGACGCCGTCACCTCCTTCTGCGAAGCAGTCATGCTAGCGAAGGAGGTGGCGGGACGTGAGAGGGAGAGAACCTCACGTCCCAGCCGCCGCGGGAGACGCACCGGGCGTCGGGGGCCACGTGGTGGCCCCCGGCCACCGTAGACGCGGGCCTGTGGACGGTGAGCTATGGGCTAGCTCGCCGTCCGTCCGTCTTATGACGACAGGCCGTGTCGACGGCGCGTTCGTGTTCCACGCGCGCCTCAAAGAGAGTCAGCAAACAGGAAGGGGTCCGTAAGGGCCGACGCCTGCCAGGGTTGCGGGACTGTTCGAAAGAGATACCGCGGCCCTGGAACACAAAGGGCAAAGGAAGGAACATGGATGGGTTTTAGTCAGTAGAAGTCTGACACTCCCTCCTGCTCAGCCCAGAGCGGGAGGGGTTATTTGATGATTTCCCATCGGTAAAAAAAAAAAAAAAGGACCAACTTGATTTACATTTCATTTCCAATGTAGGTGAGGTGTAGGTTACCTAGGAAGAATTATCCCCTTCTAATATTTTCTACCTAGGTACATAGTTCATGAAAGTTAGAAGACTAAAAATTGATTGATTGCCCTTATTTACAGGTACATTTTGGGACCAATTTTAGTCCCACCACACAACAATTATAGCTCAGAAAGGAATTCGGCACTTATATAATATAAGTAAACTACGTTCTTGATGACATTTTGATAGATCAAAAAGTTTTGTCTTATTTACTGCCAAAGTAATAACAAAACTTTGGCAGTAAATAAATTTTATTTTATTATTGGGACCATCCTAACAAAGATCTAATGTAAATTATTATTGCTAACGATCAGTTTAATTCGCTTTAGCTATACGTACATGGTATCAATTTTGTTCATTCGCATTTAGTTAAAACGCTAGAAAATAATTATATATCAATAAATAAATAAAAAGTTGCTTTAACATAAGCAACTTTTTATTTATTTATTGATATATAATTTCCATGTGTCTAGACAAGACATTCCGGCTAAGTTTAAAATTCTGTTGGAACATTTTAAAATTATCATGTTAGTGCCTATCTGGATTTTAAAATCTCAGAAGAAAACTTAAAAAAAATCGTTTCAATATAATGACTGTCCTTTTGAGACTAGTGAGTGTATGTTATCTTTTACAATTAAAAAAATATTAATATTAGGGAGAACAAGAACCAAGAACCAAGCTGTAAGATTGTATAACAATTATTATTAATTATTTATCTTTTTAACAAATTTAAATACATTTTGAAATATTCTTTATAAAAAACAATATAAAAACATTTAAAAATATAAAAAATGGTTGCCCACCGCTATCGGGAACAGGGGCTCCAGAAAAAGGAACCTCTTAACAATACGAGCCGTGTCCAGGAGTACCGCTTTCTGAATCAAGCCCTTGATCCTGCTGCCTAACAAGAGCCTCCTCAGGTATTGGTCGAGGCTCTTAGCAATCAAGCCATGGGCTGATGCGACTATCGGCACAATGATCGCTGAGTCCACATTCCACATGTCGACAACCTCGCGAGCCAAGTCAAGATACTTGATTTGTATAACAATGATTATTAAGAAAATTAACATAAAAAAAAGATATTCGCTCAGCCTGACTGTCAACACTTACTTTTCTTTTTTTCCTTTCTTTAATCCCATGTTGTCTGATTTTTTCGTGCTTTCTTTAGTTAATTTAATGGTCACTATTTAAATTTGAAATGTAGCGAATCCAGGATCTGCGCGCGAACCACCGCAGTCTCGCGGCACATATAAGTGATAACTAACATAGGCGCATCATTCACGTGTAAATATATATTCATTAAACCGTGGTGTTATCTGCGACAATTACACCGTCGTAGAAAGCACTTTAATTATATTTGTATAGGTCGAATGACTTCACTTGTTTGCTTAGTTTTAAGCACTGAATGTAGGAAATACCACAAATACAAGGAATTTCCTGGTGAATGATCATAAATTCACTTTCTTACAATCTTAATCTGATTTGCAGAAGGGGCGAAGGGGTGACCCTACGCCTTTATGCGTACCCGCGTACCCGCGTAAACTAGGTACTTATACTTAGTAAGTTGGGCTACTATTAAAGAAATAGCTACGGAGCTGACTACCCAGGGTTAGCTGGATGTACCAGCGTACATTTGAGTAATTTGTGTGCCTGGTGAAGCTTTCTCTTAGGAATTCGTCGCTTGAAGGCTTATAATGTCCCCTTACATGACTTTTGTGTGTAAGATCGATCGTTGCTCACGAGACCAACGGGACAGTAGTTGCTACCAGGATTCGAACGCGCTGGTGATCCTGGGTTCAATTTCCGGGTCGGTCAAAGTATGAATTTTCCCATTAGGCATTTCTCAGAAGCAGCCCAGGGCTTGGAAGTTGTTGGTGTGATACCCAGTGCTTCGGAATAGTCCTGTGCCTGATCACTCTCCGGTCAGCTTACCGTCCCATCTATACTGTACTACACAAGTAGTGGGTAATACGATACCCCTTGGTAAGGCTGGTTATCAGACTTTCATGTCACTGACAAGTTGTGACTGTGACGACTGTTATAGATATTTAAATGTTTTCCGAGGTTGGGAGGAGTCTCGATATTTATATAGGCGTTTTTTTATTAAGTAATTGTCTTGTGTAGGTCTGCGTAACGAATCCGTCACTTGTGGTGCACAGTTACACACTAATGCCTAATACACACATTGACAGAAACTCCATACTCTCAAAATAGATCTAGGAATGGGTCCCGCGGAGCTACTCTTCATCGACATGGCTATTGGCCAACAGGTTCTTCGATCACGCAAGGATCTGATGAATTGAAATATAAACTCGTGCAATGTGAGGTACCGTATTACAAGTACGTGCCAGACCCAGTTCTCCAGAAAGACCATGTCACGCTGTACTGGGATCAGTCTATCATTACTGACATGACTATTGTTGCCAATAAGTCTGACATATAATATGAAGGAAAAAGGAGTAAATGATAGCGTGACAGGAATGGAAATTACATCATGAGAATGGACGAAAAAACGTGTTGCGCCGATCCCAAATAGAATGGGATAAGGGCAGGAAGACGACGAGTGATGGCTAGACACTGGATATTCTGTATCGGAAATATGGTTAACTTGTCTCTCAAAATAGACTGTTCTGAAATACGCCTAAAGTTCGATCAAACCGTACACGTACAGATTGCGAACTGGCTGCGTAGACACCGGTCTCAGACAGGGACTGGTTAGTACTTCAGCAGATTTATTTATCTGTCACAGTCAGGTTAGTCCGTAACAATTGGACTGAACTTTTAAAGGATCCGTCAAACCGATACGTCTTCCGCCTGTCCGTAACTTGACGCATCGGTTCATCGTTCGGATCGTCGGGACACAGACAGATACTACGATACTTTAGGATGTATATGTATGGAGGTGTTCGGGTCCAGAGCCGCGTCAGTAATAAATCCGTGCCGCTTTGATCCAGGCAGCAGATTTTACCCTAAATAAATACAATAAATGAACCTGACCTATATCTACATACATTATGACGGTATTTTTCATTCAACTTTTTATATACAGATACATAAAGACAACATAAGTCTTCCATGCACAAGAATTTATTTTTTTAAAGAAAGATTTTTTTTCTTTTCTAAATGAAACAATGGTCTCCTCTTCATTTCAGCCAGCAACGTTACCAGGAATCGCACTTTTGTGGTTAAAAATGTCAGTAATTTTAGGTAGATTTAGCCAGAAAAAATCTACCTATTGGTCTTGCCCCTTAAGTCGAGTTTTCCTAAAATTTCACCATAGGGGGTTTAGTTATGACCCCTAGAGCCCAAATCAAACGCCGCTATATATACAAGTATGTAAGTAAGGGGGGCGACCAGCAAAATTTAACCACACTCTACAGGTCGCAATTATGCACCGATTGCTTTCAAGCTTGGCCAAAAGATCAAAAGGGTCAAAACTTAAGTTAAGTTCGTGAATGGGCGGTATTCGTCCATGGGGGGAGGCGGGGAGCGGTTTTTCGAAATACAGTTTTTTGCCCATAACTTTTTACCTATGGAAAATTTTTGAACCGTTTAAAATGTTAATCATTCCGAGTAAGAATACGGACAACTTTAAAAATTGAACTTTTTTGAATTAACTTTCAACCCCTAACTTGGGGAGGGGGTTGAACATTCCAAATTTTTTGGAAAAAAATGATATCTCCGAAACGGTTAACATTTTTAGTGCCGCAAAAATTTTTTTTTTAAAGCAAATTGTTTGCTCGACAAGTTTGAATTTTTAAAGTTTAGCGATAAAACTTAAAGTTTTCGAAATAAAAAATTATAACTGAATAATTGAACGGGTGGAACCTTCTTCGAAATCTAACTCCTCCTGCGACATGCCGAAAGGAATTAAAAAAAATTGATTTATAGTACGTAGAAATACTCTGAATTTATTGTGTAACTTTAATTAGGTATTCATGTTTATGATTACATTACATGATCAAAATAATCACGAGTTTGTACCTATGCGTGCAATCAATATAACAGAGAGGAACGTCGAATGTGTTTTTACAAATTTATTCGTATACACTAGCTGTTACCCGCGACCATCGTTCGCGTGAAATTATTAATATAAAAAATATTACGGGAAGTAATATTTTTTTTAATCGGATTTTGTTACCAATTTCAAGATTTTATTTTTTTGCACCCTAATTGATTTGATTTGAACCCTAATTCTTTTTCTGTAATAAAAGTAATATTAGCTAAATCTGCCAGTAAAAGTCCAACCCGGACATAGTCGGCTAGAGGCTAGACAAATGATGGGATACCGAAATAATTAACATTAGTTAAGTTCACGTTACACTTCCTACTGAAATCTTAATTAATTTTGTTATAATTATGGTTTAAATACCATGAGGCTCATAGCATAGCATAATCAGCTTATACCGTGCCCATTACTGGGACACATGCCTCCTTCCTATGAGAGGGTCTGGGAGTGGGCCTGGTGGCCATAATCCACCACGCAGGCTCAGTGCAATGTCTTCGAACTTATGGTTGGACTGCTGGTTTCCATAATATTTTCTTTATAGTTTTTAACGCTGTCACATTGCTACAGGTTACAATAATGTTTTTTTTTTAAAAAAAAACGTCCTGTTTATGAATGCTTAATTAAATTGATTCAACAGTCGTATCTGAACAAAAATAAAGTTTCACGATTCGGTTAAACAATGTTCATCGAAACATATACAAGTTCGAGAAGAATGTAAAAAACCCAAAATTAAGATAAGTCACAAAATGACGTCAAAAGTATTTGTAAGGTTTTTTGATGAGTGTGCTTGTAAAAATGTGAAATATTATTTGGAAAACGTTCTTGTCTACTTACGTCATATTTTATATTTAAATTTCAATAATATCTTCAAACCACTCCATTAATTCCTTTTCTTTTAAAGATTCGTAACAAAACAAAGTGTGCCAGAGACAGACAAAAAATAGCAACATCAACAAAAGGTTTCCTTGTGACTTTGGGAGCTAACTATACCGTACAAAAAACAGTTGATAGTTGACGAAAACTGTGCGAAGCCGGGCGGGTCGCCAGTCAAGAATAATTAGTTACGAAAAGTCACTTTTTCACTTGTTTTACTCGTCTTTTGATATAGGTTATAAAAAAGAAAAATAATCCATAATAATAAATTAAATAATTAAGGTTCACAAGGTCGCACGCTCGCCTGGCAACCCTGTTCCAGTCAGCCTTAGAGTCAGGGTCGCTGCCCGAGTTCCTGACAACAGGTATAACCCACCTGCTCCATAAATCGGGTAGTACTGCGGAGCCTAAAAATTATAGACCGATTACCTGTCTTGCGACAGTCTATAAAGTTCTTACATCCATTTTGAGAGCTAAAATTAACAAACACATTGATGATAATTCTATCATGTCTGCTTCTCAAAATGGATGTAGGAACGGGTCCCGCGGTACTAAGGAGCTACTCCTCATTGATATGGTCATTAGCTAACAGGTTCGCCGTTCCCGAAGGGATCTGTCGACATGTTGGATAGATTATAAGAAGGCCTATGACTCCCTACCACATACATGGCTCATGAGAGTGCTAGAGTTGTATAAAGTAGATGCAACTCTGCGCACCTTCCTGATGTCGTGTATGGGTCAATGGAGGACAGTCCTTCGCTATCCAGGATGTCGGCAAATCCAGAGGAATAGCGAGCCGATAAGAATAGAGCGAGGTATATTTCAGGGCGACAGTTTGAGTCCACTTTGGTTCTGCTTAGCCTTGAATCATCTTAGCACGCTGCTGGAGGATTCAGGTCTAGGCTATCGGTTGAGGAGAGGTGGTCAAGTTGTATCTCACCTCCTTTACATGGATGAAACTTTTTGCCCCCAACGATTTGCAACTGATGGAGCTACTGAAGGTAACTGAAACTTTCAGTAGCGCCATCAGGATGGAATTTGGTGCGGTCATGCATGTAAAACGAGGGGAGATTGTGGAATCTGTGGGAACCCAGCTCTCGGATTCCATAAATCTTAGATCCCTCTCAGCAACTGAAACCTATAAGTATTTGGATATGTCGGAAGCGCTGGGCATCAATGTTGCTGACATGAAGCAATCGTTGAAGGAGCGCTTCTTTGGCCGCCTGAAAAAAGTATTTAATAGTCTTTTAGCAGGCGGAAATAAGGGGCGTGCCTTCAACGGTTGGGTCATGCCGGTTTTGATGTACTCTTTCGGCATACTGAAATGGACTCAAACAGAACTAGACGCCCTGGATAGGAAGGTCCGTAAATTGTTGACGGCATATCGAATGCATCACCCACGTTCTTCGGTTATGAGACTGTATATCCCGCGCAAATGTCTTTTCGCGCAAGTGTCTTTTGCTCAAATGTCCTAGATATAAAAAAAAATCCTTGACATTGTGCGGAAGCAAAAAAAAATGTTCGAGAACTAGTGATCATGAATTTCAATTATAACTATCCGTTTCTTTTTATATGACGTTATTGTATGGTGATTCCTGGAAATAAGAATAAATATAAGGGTCGAATTGTTAACCTTCTTTTTTAACCGACTTTCTTCAAAAAGGAGGAGGTTCTCAATTCGGTTGTATTTTTTTTTATGTCTGTTACCTCAGAACTCCGTCATTTGTAAACCGATTTGAAAAAATATTTTTTCATCTGAAAGGATATGCTTCCCCCATAGAAATTTCATCAAAATCGGTTTAGGAATTTGGTTGTTTCCCTCACGTTAATTGTCACATCACGCGACGTCGCGTGATACTTGCTAGTTCAATTTGACACACTTCCCGATTTCTGATTGAGCTGAAATTTTGCACGCATGTGTGATGATGAAGCTGGAAGGTGGCCATACGAACTCTGTAATAAAACGACGCAACGCCGTCGAGTTTGGACTCGTTGGATTTGTCTTGACAAGTACTGTAGTCCTAAATGGTAATCAGGGTCTGATGATGGAGCTGGAAGGTAGCCATAGGAACTCCATTTAAACGACATAACCCCATCGAGTTTCGGTTCGTATAATTCATCTTGTCGAGTACTTTGTCTCTAGATGGTACCCAGGGTCTGATAATGGAGCTGGACGGTGGCCATAGGAACATCGTTATAAAACGACAAAACCTTATCGAGTTTGAGCTCGTATGATTCGTCTTGACGATTACTTTAACTAACTTCTAGTTACAATGTAAAAACTAATTCATGACAAGAATTTGTGTGGTATACTACAACTAAAAAGGGTAAAATAAAAAAAAACTTTCTGCGAAAACAAAACCGACTTCTAAAAAAACACTAAAAACGTCGAAAGTAAAGTTATTTTAACTTTACTTTCGGAAGTCGGTGGCAAAAAAGATACAAACAAAGACACCGACTTCCGAAAGTAAAGTTATTTTAGACGTTTTTAGTGTTTTTTTAGAAGTCGGTTTTGTTTTCGCAGAAAGTTTTTTTAAGTCAGTTATAGGCAGGTAGAGCAACTTAAGCATCATCTCAAATAATTTAAGTACGACTAGGTGTCAAAGGGGGAGGTGGTTTTTGCTGTGAATTTCTGAATTTTGCAGAAACAGACTATCGCCTTAAATTATCTACTGGCACGCGACGATTGCAAAAGACCGGACGGCATGTATTTGTTTCCTTGGAAGATGGGTAGACCTTTTGTTTGTCGCGCTGTGCTGGCGCTGACGCTACGGCTGCAGAGAACCTCAACTTTTGTGAAAACTAAATTTTCGAGCCTTTGGTCTTTTAACTCTGGGGCCATGGGGTTCAAGTGCTCACAGCCTATTTAGGAAATATTGAAACGCCTAGTTGATGCTTCCCATGACCCAAAGCCTGGGTGTTTACCTTGGCCAGAGGCTAAGTGTTGCCATACAACGTGGTAACGCCGGCAGTCTCTTGGGCACGTGACAAGCTCGTAGCTTGTCAGCGCGCGTTGAGTAGATTTTTTTATGTACTTTTATAGTTTGGTGATAGTTTATTTGTCATAGTATAATTAATAAATAAAGATTTAATAAATATTAGTTTGGTTTTTCTTTTCAGAAATATATATTTTATTATACTTTTTTGTTAATAAAAAAAACGTGATTATAAGAATCAGCGAAATCAGATTAGTATAAAAAACTTATACTAAAGAGTCAATAACGATTTTTGTTTCATCCAGAAATATTTAAAAGAAAGAAAATTCAATCGTAATTTAAAAAAGCCCAGCTTAAACTTGTTACGTTTTAACCAAAACCTCTTGTCATGGCGATAAGACAATTAAAATTTCGGTGAGATTAACTGATAAGAAATCATAACCGCTTTAAAATTCTTAATGAACTCGAAATTCACATCAGTGGCGTTGATTACCCGAACTAAGTCAATACAATAAAACCTACGTAAGTGACATATCTAGGAGATAAACTATACGCGCCATTAAAACTGATACCTCTTGGCCACGAACTACATGCTCAATTGCGGGAAAAACAAATGAAAGAAGTTCTTTAGCCCGGGGCCACGAGACACCATGAGCGGTTTCTTTCCGTATATCGTATTTTCACCGCTTATGCCTCGTTTTTGGAAGCGCGTGTAGGCGCGCTTTTTACCCCACGCGCAACTTTACGGGCGTTGACGCGCTTAAAGCTAATATGAGTTTACACCCAAAAAAGACGTTAGTCTGAAACCGCGGAGCGATTCGACGGTTTGTTACCTGTTCTCGTTATACTTTGAGAGAAAAAACAACGTATTGATATCATAATTAACGCGCATGGATACTCTATGTTGAAAAACGCCCACCGGACCACTTTTAGTATCTTATAATTGCCACAAATCATAATCTGTTTTTATTACAAGACACAAAAACACTCCTCCTTCACATAATGTGCCTAAATAATTTTTGGTGTACCGCCTTAATATTTCCACAACATATTTTTTATGGCACTCATATTACACCTTCATTAAATTTGTAACATTGATAGAGCGCGTGTCAGAAAAAAAAGTTGTGATTTATTTATGGTATGCTACAGACAGGCCATAAAACTGTACAACTTTCTGTTTGTTACCACCATCGTAATCGCGAAAAAAGTATCAGAAAGTCCAAAAAAAAATTGTCCAGTAGTTATTGAAATTATGTATGTACGCTGGTAAATTTTCCATTTGGCTTTGAACTCCTAAAAAGTAACCGTTACAAACAAAACAAGATAAGGTCTTCATTCATCAACATGAGACGTCTAGTACGAGTATTTCAATTTTATATGGTTTTGGAAATCTGATTAGAGCGAGCGTTAGGTAGGTCCGGTCATACTAATTGCCACACCCAAACCCACCGCTGCTTGAGCAGCTGACGGTCGGTTCTCTTATTAGTCATACAAGATCGACTACCGATGTCAATTTCAGCCGGCTTACTATGTCTTTTTCATTTGCAACGCTATTTCCCGGACTACTAACGCGTGTGCCGCCGCGTGCACCACCGCGTTCGCCGCCGCGGGCGACGCGGCGGTGGCATCTGCGGGCATCGCTGCATTTCAAGCACACACGCTTAAAATTGCTTCTCCGTAAACGCTCTCATACATTTCCGTATGTTTGAATATAAAGCGGGCCGCGCCGCTCAACTCGCCGCGTGTCCGTAAATGAGCCCTAAGAAATTTCTTTCATCTGTTTTTCCGCCGTCGCGCGTCGTCGGCGTCATGTGTCACACACAACACGTGGTCGTGGGTAAGCGGTGACAGTCAATAACGAATCGGAATATCCCAATAAATTAGAGTTGTCATGCCGTACCGTCTAATCTCTTAATTAAGTCAGTCAAAACCGTTCACGTTCGATAAGATAACATTAGTGTCAAAGATGACTAACAAAGCCGAAAGCCACTTGTTCTTCCAGTCATTGCATTTTTTGTTTGTACCAGGCTTTTCCTGGGAACCTTCTAAACATGAAGAGATTAACTAAATCATAGATTTTAGATTTATTTTATTGAAACGTTACGGTCATGTTTCTTTCTGACTTCATTCAACTTGTTTATTGTAAAGGCTTCATCGAGAGGTTCTGTTGTGGCTTGTCGGAAAACAATGCATGTTCTGGAAAAGTTTTAAATTTTTGAAGGGAAACTGCTTGCCCTTATAACTATAGGAGTTAGGTACTCACATATACCTAAACTGTACGAACTTAAGCTAAAGAAAATGTATTAAACAATTATTATCATATAACATAACTGGCCTGGCCTGGGATGTAATGGGGCACACCTACCATCTCAGTGCCCCAAGTCAACCTCACCGAAATATTCGCAGCTAAATAGCGCAGATTAGCGACGGGCAGCAGCGTCAATAGTACGAGGAGTTGTGATCTGCGATCGCCAACCCGCATGCCCAGCGTGGCGATAATGGGCAAACCAGAATCAACCACGGCCCCCTGTACCCGGCGGCCTTACTATTCCTGATTTTGGCGGCGGTCACGGTAACGGCAAGATAGGGGGGGGGCTAAGAATCCTCGGGTTACGAATGGCCGCCAAACCCAACTGACCTTGGCGACGTACAATAGACGCACGTTACGGCTCGACGAACACCTGGTGCAGTTAGAGGAAGAACTCAAAAGAGTAAGGTGGCACATTCTTGGGTTGAGCGAAGTCCGAAGATAGTGGGAGGACACAAGAACCCTTGAATGCCACCTGATGTATTTTTGAGAGGGAGACTAGCTATCCTAAGGCGGAGTCGGGTTCCTGGTACACAAATCCCTTTGTGACAACGTAGTAGAAGTGTTTAGTGTCATGAACAGGTTAGCGTACCTCATAGTGAAGCTAACCTAGAGGTATAGCCTCAAAGTGGTTCAGGTCTACGCACCGATCTCGGCACACTCGGACGACGTGGTGGAGGAAATGTTTGAGGCCATCACCAAGGCCTTGCACTCCACTACTAAGGCCCATTACAACGTTGTCATGGGGGATTTTAACGCTAAAGTAGGAGTACAGAATTGCAGTGAATCGGTAGTAGGATCCTATGGGTTTGGCAGCAGAAATCATAGTAGGCAAATGCTTGTCAACTTCCTTGAGAAGGAGGGGCTTTTCATGTTGAATTCCTTCTTTAAGAAACAGTCCCAAAGGAAGTGGACGTGGCGAAGTCCCTACACTATGACGAAAAATGAGATAGACTTCATTATAGCGGATAAAAAGCATATAGTCTCGGTGATCAACAGGTTCAACACCGGTAGTGATCACAGACTTGTTCGTGGCACTCTGAATATTAACTATTAGCTGGAGCGAACTGGTTTGATGACGTCTAGGCTCCGTCCAAATATGCTCCAAACCATGTTAGGGTCTGAATTATTCCAGTCTGGAGAACCGAGTCGCGGCCGTGGAAACCACAAATGACGTTGACCAAGCGCTCGACCAAATGGTGGAAATCCTCAGGGAGGAAGGGAAGCGTTTTTGTGAAATGCGGCGTACGGGCAAGATGTCCAAACTTTCGGAGGAAACTCTGGAGCTTATGACGGAACGACGTGAAAACCCACCCATCACTTCGTCAGAACTACAGGCACTCTATAAAAAAATTAGGAAATTGGTACGACGCGACGCGACCTTCGATGCACCAACACACGCTCAATAGAAAAAGCGATTGAGCAAAATCGAGGGTCGAAAGTGTTCGTCCAATCACTTGGGAGGAGCCACCTAACGAAGTTGATCAAATCCAGTGGGGATATCGCCGTTTCGAAGCCGGAGATACTTTCCGAAGTTGAAAACTTCTACGGCCAGTTGTACGCATCGCATGCATCCCGACCTGATTCCGAAAATGAGGATTCAAGAGCCATCTCAACCCGCCATTACACTGAAGACCTGCCAGAAGTCAGCTAAGACGAAATCGAGGCGGCTCTTGGGCAGCTTAAGAATGGAAAAGCTCCTGGCGAGGATGGGATAACGACTGAGCTCCTGAAAGCGGGAGGAAGCCCTATATTAAGAGAGCTTCGGGAGCTTTTCAACTCAGTCCTGTTCTCTGGGAGAACTCCAGAAACGTGGAGAAGGAGCGTGGTCGTTCTTTTCTTTAAAAAGCGAAACAAGAAACTATTAAAGAATTACATTTCACTCCTTAACCACGTGTTTAAGCTGTTTTCAAGAGTCGTCACGAATCGTCTAGCGCGAAGACTTGACGAATTCCAGCCAGGTTTCGAGGAGGATACGGCACCATAGACCACATCCACACAGTGCGGCAGATAATACAGAAGTCCGAAGAGTATAATCGGCCGCTTTGTCTTGCATTTGTGGACTATGAGAAGGCTTTTGACTCTGTCGAGACCTGGTCAGTTCTGGAGTCTCTTCAGCGATGTAAGTCGACTGGCGATACATCCAAGTGTTGAGAAATCTCTATGAAAACGCCACAATGACCGTCCAAACTCAAAACCAGCAAAAGGAGCATATCCCATTGCGTCGTGGGGTGAGGCAAGGGGACGTAATTTCCCCGAAATGGTTCACCAACGCACTGGAGGACGTGTTTAAAACGCTAAAATGGGAAGGACGGGGCATTAACATCAACAGCAAGTACATCTCACACTTGGGTTTTCCAGATGACATCGTCATACTGGCTGAGTCGCTGCACGACTTGCAGCAGATGCTGGATGATCTAGTTGACTCTTTAATACGCATTGGTCTGAGGGTGAACTTGGACAAAACCCAGGTTATGTTCAACAAACGCGTCACCCCAGGACCTATTGTTGTCAATGGAGGTCCCCTCGAGGTTGTTCGAGAATATGTTAAACTCTGAAATTTGGTAAGAACAACTTTAAGAGGGAGGCCAACAGAAGAATTCAGCTAGGCTGGGCAGCATTTGGGAAGCTTCGCCGGGTCTTCTCGTCGCGTATTTAAAGTACACAAAGCCTAAAGACTAAGGTCTTCAATTAATTCTTCATATATTTGCCTTTATAAGTCTCTCGTACGCTCGCAACTGGAGTATGCCGTGTCCGTCTGGAGTCCATATTATAAAAAATACATTAAGGCGATTGAGAGTGTTCAACAGAAATTCCTACGTGCTATGCATTTCAGATGCTTCGGATATTACTTGCCATATCAGGATTTACTTAATAAGTATAAACTCACAACACTTGAAAGTAGACGTAAGTACTTAGAAGCCATGAATCTTTACAACATTGTTAGTAATAGATTTGACTGCATTGAGCTAACCAACATGTTATGCTATGTTGTCCCTAGAACAGTGTACAAGCGAAAGGTGCGCGCTGGCAAACAAATTTCCACGCGTACCTGCCATTCTAACACGGGTTTGCGCTCACCTGTTCGCAGAATGATAGATGCCTACAATGGGACTTATAAACATATTGACATTTTTGCATGTTCTCTCAGTAAGTTCAAAAGTCTTATACTCAAGGAGCTCTTTTGATTGATATGTAAAAGTACAGATGAGCATGTTAGTTAAGTACCTAAGTTTAATTTTTAATATTATTATGTAATATTACCCTAGTGTTTAATTAATTGTTTATTATATTCCACAGTTATTCTATGAACAGCGTTGTGGGCTACAATATTGTTAAAATTGTATGTGTATGTTCTTTTTTATAAATTGTGTCTGTTTGCTGTTCCCCTTGTATAAAAAAAAAATAAAAAAAAACAGTGCGTCCTGCCTGTTATGACTTACGGAGCCGAAACGTGGACACTCACGGTGCGGCTGGTCCATAAATTTAAGGTCGCTCAGCGAGCTATGGGACGGGCTATGCTTGGTGTCTCTCTGAGGGATCGCATTCGGAACGAGGTAATCTGACAGAACCAGAGTTGTCGACATAGCTCACAGAATAAGTAAGCTGAAGTGGCAATGGGCCGGTCATATTAGCCGTAGAACAGATGACCGTTGGGGTAGACGTGTTCTTGAGTGGAGACTGCGAATTGGTAAACGTAAGGTGGGACGCCCTCAGGCTCGGTAGAGCGACGATTTTCGCAGGGTGGCTGGTAGCAACTGGATGAGAGCTGCTGAGAATCGAGTTGAGTGGCGTGCGATTGGGGAGGCCTATGCCCAGCAGTGGACTGCAGTAGGCTGATGATGAACATAAGTGGCCTTATTTAGGTACCTAATAAAACTTATTGAATAACCAATAAAACGCATTTAATCTTTTTGAAATGGAATCATGCGTGCAGTCTCACAAGTCTGATAGTCTATCTATTGTTTTAGGTTTCCTTTCACAACTCGACTGAAACATGCAAATTCACAGAAAGCACAAAGATACGTCAAGAAACCTAACTTACAGCGCATACTTGTCGAACGCATAAAAACAGTATTAATTTCTTATTTACATACGGGGTGGAAGGGACACCGACGCGAAAACGGTTACCGTGTATTCAGTAGGTTCATCATTCTGACATAACTGGTGAAATATTTACACAGAGCTAGATTATAACGGGCAAGCTAGTCAAACATTAACATTAGACAAATCTTGGCGTGCTTAGTAGGTAGTATCTTTTCTTTCACCTTGAACATTTTCAGCGTTGTTGGTATGCACAATTTGCGCAAATGTTTAAAGCTGTGTAAAGGGATAATATGTTGCTCAGCTACCAATGAGTATCCTGGATCTGCTGATATCCTAATCATTTAATCTCTACAAGTAAGTTAGGTACCTAAGCTACCTATAGTCTTTTCTCCCGTACATTGTCTTTACTTCCATACCATACAATCGTGTTGGCTACGACTCTGACTATTTTATGACATAATTCAAACACTTCTGTGCAATAATTCATTATTCTCAATCATGGCGACTTGTGAAAATACAGATGTAAATTATTGGGGGACGAGGAGAATTCATATTACGGCGATGCTCGCTAAAACTTTGGGGGTAAGCACACTAATGTATCTGCCGCACCTGGCGGTGATGAGGGGAGCGCTGGGGCACGTGCTCGTGTTCGCGGTGGTATACGTGGTGATCGGGATCCCGCTGCTGTACATGGAGACCGTGGTGGGGCAGTTCACGGGGCGAGACTGCCTCGAGGTGTGGCGCGCACGAGCCTGCCTCTCACACGTCGGATACGTTCAAGTTCTATGGCAACTCTTCTATATTATCTACCTTCACTGCATAAATGCGTTTGTGGTGCATTATTTCTTGATAAGCTTCGAAAACCCTATTCCTTACTATGTTTGTGGAAATTGGAGCAAGCCTGATTGCAACATTTTAAACTACAACTTCTCCGTGAACCAGCAATGCATGAAGGTAAATGATCCACAGCCGTATTGTACAGATCTATGCCACACATTTCCCGAGTTTCAATATTGGAGATTTCATTTACTGGGGTTGGATAAAGACAGCTACTACTTGCCCTGGCGGGTCGGTCTTGCTTCTGGATTGATCGTAATCACTGTGTATCTCAGTTGTTTCAAAAGAGCACGATCACTGCACTGCTATTTGTTGTTTGGTACATTATATCCTATTTCTGCTCGTTTTGTATTCATGATAGGATCCATGTTGCAAAAGGGAGTAGTGGTGAAATATGAAGAGGCCCTAGACGCTGATTTTAGTATATTCACACAGCAGTTTAATCTGGCAAGTACAATAGCTGAGGTGCTGTATACTCTCAACATCGGCACCGGCCTCTCGTTCGGCTCCGCCTCCAGGACTGGGTTCAGGGCTCCGTGCTACTCCAACACCGTCATCGTGGTCGTGATCACCTGCTGCGTGGCTATCCTCGGGGCTTGCTCAACCGTCATGATGACCTGCCCATACGCTTTCAAGAATGATATCAGACCGGGTCTAATAATGAGATACCCCATTTCAAATAGTTTTGAAAAGATACCTCGATTGTTACATGTGTACGAGCACACATCTTTTTGGTTGATACTTTGCTTCAGTTTTATCTCAGTATCAGCAATGACCCTATGTATATGTATAATTTCAGACTTAATAGAGGTGTTGTCAAAAAGATACTCCGCAATAGATAGAAGTCCGGGTCTAATCACTTTTGTATTTGTAATGTCTCTTTATATTGGGACTGCGCCATTATTGGGCAATTTGACTTTATATTATTTGGTAGACGCTAAAGATGTGATGAATCTTTTTACTATATTCTTAGTTCTGTTGGAGAACATTGTGTTTGTACTATGGTATGGTGTGCACAGGTTCTCTGAAGATGTTCACTTTATGCAAGGCATCCAGCCGAATACTCCCGTGAAAGTTGGCTGGTTGTTATCTGGCATCGTTCTCGTCTATGTGTTTTGTACTGAATTCCATAGACTATATAAATCTAGGACAAAGTCAATGGGTTCCTTAGCGGGGTGGTATTTGCTAGTTTTCAATATTGTCCCAATGGCACTTGTGGTCATTGTTAGAGTATTAATAGCTTTGTATAAAAATAAATTATATGAAGAAGTCGGATTAGACCCTTCATGGGGGCCAAAGAGTGACATACTGAAGCGGAGTAGGGCGATGTTCACTGCGCAGGCGATGACTAAGGAGTACATGTACCGACAGTACCACCTGCAAGCAGGAATACTAAAGAGACAGAAGCAATCTAACGTAAGATGCTGCTACAAAGTAGGATTTGTTCCAAAACCAGAAGGCGTAAAGTTTGAACTTGAGAAAACTTGATTTCTATTCAAAATAAAGCGCAAGCAGATTCAAGTGTTAATTTTTTCATTCCTTTTAGTAGTTTATTGTTGTTAAATAAACATTTACCATTTTTTTAGGGTTCCGTATCTCAAAAGGAAAAAACAGAACCCTTGTATGATCACTTTGTTGTCCGTCTGTCTGTCAAGACCCTTTATCTCGGGATCGCGTAGAGGTATCGAGTTGAAATTAAAACCATATACTCCCTCAAGTCTACAGTCCCTTGAAGTTATGAAAAAATCAAACTCCTTAGCTAACGAAACGTATATTTCGACACTTTCAATGGTATATTTATAGGGTAGTTCCGGTTGACCTATAACTATCAAATATGGCAAGAAGCAATGTCTTACAGCACATGTAAAGGAAAATATCTGAAAACCGTAAATATGTAGTTCATTAAGAAGATACCTACAACTTTATACGGAACACTCAATGCGCAAGTCCAACTCGCACTTGGCCGGTTTTTTTTGTTTAACATAATATGCATCATTATAAATAAATAAAACAGTGTCTGTTTTTAATTTCAAAATTTCAACAGCGTTTACTAAATGCATAATTATTATGAAAGTATATACGGTATCTATAACAAAAACACATGTTTTTATTGTTTTGTCTGTCTGTTTGTTCCGGCTAATCTCCGAAACGGCTTGACCGATTTTGACGTGACTTTTACTGGCAGATAATGTAAAAAAAATAAAAGTAGCCTTACTCACTAGTAAGGCTACTTTTATTTTTTTGTAAAGGATAATTTTTGTATTTTTGTGCGCAGAACCCCTGCGCACAAAAATACAAAAATAGACATAAACCCCACGAAATGGTTAACTTAATCCTATTCAAATAGGGAAGTAATTTTTTTTTTTTTTATACGCGGATGAAGGCAACAGCTAGTAATTAATAAAGACAATTTTTTTTTGTGCTGTTTTAGGTTTGATAAGGTTTATAAATAACTATATGGAGGACATATGATTTTGAAGACTGAAATGGTAATGGCAGCCTGAGTAGTCGAGGCATATTTCGAGTTGTGGACTTTATTAAGTACAGCACAAGGCATTAAAACGAAATTAAGTAATATTTCCAATATCTTCTCACAGAACCTCACACAGTCAAGTATTATCGTCGCAAACAAATCCAATCCAGGCCACCTCTTTTTTAGAGAAAGTGGGCATAACCCACCACGTGGGCCTGACGCGGATTATACACCTTTTGAGAGAAGGGATAATGAAATTACACGAAGTAGTGCCTGACAGGGTTTGGCCCCCGACCTATGACACGTAACCAGGAGCAGTCACAACAAGGCCACTGCTGGTCTCAGGGGCTTCATATTCAATAAATGCAACGAAATTGTACCCTCGACATAGTTAAATTCACACCATTACTTGCCTAAGTACCTAATATAGGTATGAAAATTCATAGTAACATAAAAATAAATAGTCAGAAACGCAAGCATAGTTTAACACAATATTCTCCAAAATAATCATTTCATTCCATGACTAAATGTTACGCTAGTTGTATGTAACACTATGAACTTTTTTGAAACACTAAGAAGGGAAGAGTAACATTTATTCACGTGCCTGTATGATCCTGCCTCCTACGTACCTTTCAAATTTAAACACAGAAACTTTCTTTTCGTCCTCGTCAGCGCTTTCCAGCGGTATTTGTTCATGGTACTTCTGTCGCAACATTTTAAGTTATTGCTTAGCTAAACTAAGGATAGATAGACATAAATCCCGAGCACACAATAACATAGTACGTTATTGTGTGCTCGTGATTGCCGTATTTATAACTACAGGAAAAGAATCTAATCGTTGATAACAATACGTCGATAAATAGCTATCAAGCTGTGATAAACATACACCGGTCACACGTGGCGTATCGTCATAGTAACCCCACCGTTCATAAATGTAGTAAGGTAGAATTATAATATTCACAGTTACTGTAACTGATTGGTCACGTCGAAGTCCTGGGTAAAAGTTTGCAGTGCTACGCGGGTAAACCTAGCTGAGCTGCGTAGCGCCGTAGAAGGTCTACGTCGTAGATTGGTACAGTAATTTCGTAGACGTCGCTCACAATATCTACGAAAGATTGTAGTCATAAAAACCACTATAACCTCAAAAACGGCCGGCTCTCAAATAAAATAATGAATAAATGAGTCATCAACATCATCTGACTAGCCTTTTCCCAACTTTAATGGGGTCTGCTTCCAATTTAACCGGATGCAGCTGAATAGTTAGCTTTTGAGTCAGGGGAGGAGGAGAAGGGTGTGCGAAAAAAAAAAGATTTGTGAAATCCATTTTCAAAATACGGATGCTGTAATGTTATACTTGTTCATAGAGAAGTAGCAGTTGCTAATTTTGTCGAAAAGTCTAGGAACTAAAAGAAAATTTAAGGTCTCCACTGCAGACAAGTTAGCTTTCTTTAATACTTTTATTCAGAGATCGAAACATTTTTGACATCTTGCCTTGAGATGTTTGGAATTGTTTCGAATCCTTCATCCAGGGGTTACAGGGTCAACTTTTGGATAAAGTAAAGATTTAAGAGAAAGAAAGCTGCAAGAGCGAGCGAAGTGAGCTCGACAATTTTGACATCC
The DNA here is from genome assembly GCA_947578425.1 of Eugnorisma glareosa. Lineage (NCBI taxonomy): Eukaryota > Metazoa > Arthropoda > Insecta > Lepidoptera > Noctuidae > Eugnorisma > Eugnorisma glareosa. The sequence goes on from OX387957.1 coordinate 29,847,425, forward strand.
TACCTCGGGCAGGTTAGATTTGATTCGATCCTTCATACAGAACTTAATTGGGTGACTTATACACAAAGTTAAGATTCAAGAGTAGGCTGCAAGAGCGAGCTTAGCGAGCTCGAAAATTTTACATCTTGCCTCTAATTTCTGAATTTTCTCAAATTCAGATATTTAATTTGAGATCAAAATGTCCATACCTGTCAGCTGCGATCCCGCCCCATTGGCGGCGCCCATGCATGGAGTCATTGCCGATCTGACCACCCCTGAATAATTATCAATTAATACTATTAATAATAGTTATGAATTAATAAATTGTTAATTAAATAGTTTCAACCGCATCCGATTAGACTGGAAGCCGACCCAAATAGAGTTGGGAAAAATAAGAAGATGATGAATTTCAGACCCTTCGTATTATTCGGCCTTCTAATAAATTGCGACATAACAACAAAAAAGAAAAACACATACTTCTGCGCTCAAAATCCACTAGACTTTGCATGAGCATTTAACTCTGTCAGAGCACAAGTAGGTTCGTAGGTAGGTTTAACCATTAAGAAAGACTTCGAAAATTTAACTAAAATTTTCACCAACGATAAATAATAATAGATGTCGCTTTTCGGCAACCATTACCAAGTCTACAAATTCGTTTATAATTTGGTTAGCTAGCGAAGCAAATGCGGTAACTATGCGGCAACACTTAAAAGGCTTTAGTACATTTGATAATAATCATCTAACAGTACCTAAACTATAATTACACATTACATTACTTTACCATCCCAAAGTAGAATCCCATCGTTCCATGGCAAATCGATTTCTCAATTTACTATCGTATTTAAATCGACAATCGTTAGACTATAAATTATCTTCTTGCTCAATTACTTATACACATCTCATTGGTATTATTTCACTAAATTCTGTTAATTAACCATCATGTTCCAAATCCACTTCAATTATAAGAATATTGAATAAATATTTATTCATATTCTTGTTCTTCTTTACCCAAGAAACCACCCCCCCTCTTTTCTTTCTTTTTCGGTTTGTGCCCAACTTGGTGAGTTGGTGACAGAGTTTTTAAGCCGCTCATGGGCCTCTGATTTGCCTTTACATGCCGTCAAGAAATATCTCTCAGGTATGCTGGTTTTCTTTCTTCATATTTTTGACCATTCTTTTAACTTTATCAGTTATTTGATACGTATTCACTGATTCTGTATTTACTTAAATCATCCATTTTTATCACAACTAATCTCTCTGTTTTAATTGATTTCTAGGTCAAGAAATATTTCTCAGGTATGCTGGTTTTCTTACTTCATATTTTTTGACCATTCTTTTAACTTTATCAGTTATTTGATATTTATTCACTGATTCTGTATTTACTTAAATCATCCATTTTTAGCACAACTAATCTCTCTGTTTTAATTGATTTCCAGGTTGAAAATGCTCATCCAATAATCTAATAAAGCGAAAACTGTCTTACTTATCGTAGTTAGAGAGTTCACTCTTGATTAATCTTCTCAAATACTACAAATATAATTTTCAGAGACATAAAGGTCAATCCTCGATCTTTACAACCCACTTACAAAATACTGATATCTTTAGGCTAGACCGGTTCAGACTTTGGACCTAGAGTTAACCGAGCCGAATGCCTCAGACATTCGTATGATTACCGAGACTAAACCGATGGTTAAAGTTCAGTACACTCTGAATTAAACAGGAAAAACTTCAAAAGATATGCTTTTCGCACCAATATCAAACAAGCCAACTCCTAGTAAAGACAAGATTAAAAACCCAGACGGTTAAAAAGTAATTTAAAAACAATAAAATAATTTAAAAACCCCCAACCTGAAATAAATGATTTAAAATTAGCAATGATTTAAAAACACCCGACATAAAAAAAACCCAGAATACGTCAGGGGCTGCCATGAAATGAACTAGTTTTGCAATGTTCAGCTCCTGATGACTATCATTGGGTTTTTCAAAAATTTTTATTTTGCTTTTTTATTTTAAAGTTTTTAGAGAGCATTCAGAGCATAATTATGTACGCGCCGTTGCCTTCATCTTTTGCTCCACAAATCTCTTTAATATAATATAAAATATATTACTGCAGCGCCCTCTAGTGAGTTACTACCGTAACACCTATTTAAGAACCCTCACTAATCAACCACGAACTGCATCAAAACCGGACTAGTAGTTTTGGTTTTGCACAAACAAATGTTTACTGTAGCGCCCCCTGGTGAGTTGTAACCGTAACACCTATCTAAAAACATGCACCATCAAACCCGAACCGAAAACTGCATCAAAATCGGACTAGATAAGTAGTTTTGGAAAAAAATGGCAACATGTATTTGCACCAAAAAACAAACATCATCTCACTCCAAACGCATACACCGTCTCCGTTCCGACGTGGGTAATAACAGGACGTTATCAAGAAATATCTGAGCAATTAGTCAGGCCGAATATGAAATGGCTAAATCAGTAGAAGGGATGGCGATCTTAAAACTTTAACTCCTTTAGGGGATGAATTTTCAAAATTGATCTCTAGTACGCCCCTTCAACGTTATATAAGGCACTCTTTTGCATTTCTTGAATGAAGTTGTAGACTCAGCTGCTTAGTAAATGAATGCATTTAAGATTTTTATGTTTTTTTTTTCTACCTCCTCAGCACTTGGTAAATGTCCACAGATACATTGTGTTGTTACAGTCAGTTTAACTTGGCCAGTTTTATAATAAACGATATCGTTTGCCAAGGATTCTTGACTTTGTGAAGAATCATGAAATTGAGCTGATAAAACACGTTATCTAGAACGTTGTGTTTGTGATATTACTGTAATTTCAGTTGTTCAGATTTCTTCCGTAAGTAGGTGAAATATCATTTAAATGAATGGATAAATATGCCCTGAATAAAATATATTTTTAGTTACGGCGGCCAGTAACAGATACGAGTACTGTTATTGACGCAGAAAATATTGTGCTGCACACGAGTGTACGTAAACTTGGTGTATCTACTCTCTCTTCTCACACCCTCACCCTTACCCTCATAGTCCGATTGGACTGCAATTCGACATGTACTACGGAGGCACGGGGGTATCATACCGCCAACTTCCAAACTTGTGGGGTGCGATTGAAAATTTTCTAATAGGGCAACCTTACCAAACGTTATGGGTTTATAAAAGAGCCTCTTCGAACGACATGTGGCAATCCCGCTTGCCACTTTGCCAACTGGCCATAATTTATTACTCGTAGCCGTTGACAGATTTAAAATATTTGGCCAGGTGCAGATCCCGGTGAAGTCAATGACACGACTGCCACACGTGTACCAAAGACCAGTATGAGTGACAGAGACGACGCTCGAAAAGTCTGAAAGATTTTGTAAACCTGATGGTTTGTATGGTTTGGTGTTGTTGGAAATGAGGACTACGCGTTGGAGATAATTGTAAACTAAGTTTACTGCATCAGCCATTTGATAGTAATATGTGACGTGGCTACAAACCTATAGCACTAAAAACGAACTTCTTTCTAAATGTTGTGTAAGTTTGTAAACTAACCTAACCTTGATCGTTGCCAGACGCAGAGTTATTATTAGTATCAGCAGTGACGTGCAATGCTTTTAAGGAGAAGAAGAATAACTGTTACGTAACATTGTGAATACCATATTCTTCGATAGAAGAGCTGGTGAGAACATTTCGCAATATTACAGCACTTACTTATTTAAGTCGTTTGCTGGAAGGCTGGCTGCGATAAGACCGTGTTACTCAACTGATAAATAATTTGTGCAAAGACATAACTTTTCAAGATAAAAAGTATAATTAATTGTAAAACTAGTGATAAGTAGGTTGTAGTCGTAGATAGGTATTTAGAAAAATGAAAGGGGTTTTAAAAAAAAAGCAAGTAAATATTACAACAAATTTTAATACTTAACGTAAAAATAACGCTTAAATATAAAAGATAATTCCGTACAGTATTTACTGGGCACGGCCAAGACGCCATCGCCCGTCAGCTCCAAAAAGCAGCCAATGCTTTAGGAGCCTGGTTCCGTAAGTGGCGAATCGAGGTCAATCCCGATAAAAGCCAGGCAGTTCTATTCCATAAGGCGCGTCTCAAACGTCCCGTCCCCTCTCCGATCACTATGTTCGGCAAGCCGATCCCTTGGGAGAAGCAAGCCAAATACTTAGGAGTCATTCTCGACAACCACCTGTCCTTTGCTGCGCATATAAGAGCAGCCCGCGACCGGGCTGCCTTTGCCATGGGTAGGCTCCATTTTATGATCACGGCAAAGAGCAAATTGTCACTTAAGTGCAAGTTGCGACTCTATACCGCCGTCATCCGTCCCATTATGACATACGCTTGTGTCACTTTTGCCCATGCCCACCCGCGTCATCTGCACCGGATGCAGACCCTTCAGAACCGTTTTCTCCGTAAGATTACCGGTGCCCCCTATTATGTCCGTAATGACAGTCTCCACTTAGACCTTAGGATCCCCACCTTAGCTCAGTTTATGAAACGTCTTTCCAAGCGTTTCTTCGATTCCGCTATCAAGCATAGGAACCCCCTGATCGCATCGGCCGCCCGATACGAGCCCTCGCGTATTAGCATGGTTTGCCGTCCGCGACATGCTCTCACCACCCCCGATGACCCCATCACCCTCCTCCAGGAGAGCAGTAGGGAAACCAGCACATTACGAAAGTACAAATACAGACCGCCATGTTTCCGTCCTCGCCGCCGAGGCCCGACGCGACGCCCACGTTCAACGAACCCCCCCCGACCCTTGCCAGAGCCAGCCCGCGATGCTGAGCCGGTAGTTTTAAACCAGCCCCTAATTAATATCACTCAGATCCAGCCTGTCCCTTTGCTGCCCCCCCCAGCGACGCCCTAAGCCGAGGCCCGTACCCCACAGGGGGTGCCCTTAGCGAGTGGTCGCTTAGTTTTTAAGTATAGTTTTAAGCCCCTGGCTGGAGGCCTTAGATTCATTTTTAAGGCATCCACAGGGAATAGTCCGGTTAAGCAGTAGCCAGCCTCAGAGGCTGAACTGCGAGACGCCATCACCAAAAAAAAAAAAAAAAAACGTACAGTATTTCTTTTATTAATAAAGGGTGTCACAAGACCCTTTACAAAGCTGAAAGGCACTTGTTCTCCCCGTCATTGCGATCATTTTTTTTGTTCTAGACCATACTTGGGATCCTTTTAGTTTCGGAGATATTGGGGGTCAAAGTTCCAACTTTTTCCCAAGTTTTTTTTTTTAATGCGTGTTTTTAATGGAAGATTGTTACTTTAAACACCTCCACGGCTTCCATACTATTCAATCCATCCATCAGCACAATGTTTTGAGAGCGTTACACTGAGTCCTACAGTAAAACGTGATTCTACACCCCTACAAAAAAAAAATCGTTTCCCAGTAATATTTTTTGCGTAAAGTTACTTATTTTGATGTACAGAATGCTTGGTTGACGGCTTCGTGAAGGGTCTTGTTACAACCCTGTATAAAGCAGCGCCCCCATGAGCGCACGTATCTTAATAACAGGAATGTTACAAAAAAGTTTCTGAAATATTATTTGCCTACATAAGGCCTACTGACCACTTCAGTTGCACGTCAGACGCATGTTATCATGATTTTACGCTTGATTGCGTCTAACGTAGAAACTCCGTGGAGAAGGCCTAAGTTGCAATATGTATTGCAACATGTGTCGTAGTGGGGATTTGGTTTGTTACATAAAATAGTTCTCACTGCTTGCCTCCCATAGTTGTCAGGGTTCTTAATTTGTGGTCGCATCCACTGTATACTATTAATAGAGGTGTTCCTGGCACCCACATAATCATAGTAGGTATTAGTGGGGGCGACCACGGCTCTACCTTGACCATTTTTATACCTATGCATTTCTAGATTTCTATTTGAATTATTTTCTTGTTTCGTCTTTTTAGACCCCTTTTTACGTAGTCGGGCAATAGTTTTTACAACTTATTTTTTTTTCAAATAACATGTAAAATAATGTGCGAGATTCACTTAAAATACCATAGTCAACTGCCTTGCACATAAGACCTGCCTGTTTTTTACTAACATAATTTGTATTTTATCAAATGTATGTTAGTCTGTCAGGGGTATATTGTATAAACAGTGTAACAAGACCCTTAAGTAAGCCGAAAGCCATTTGTTCTCCCCGTCATTGCGATCATTTTTTTGTTCTAGACCATACCTGGGAACCTTCTAGTTACGGAGATATTGGGGTTCCAAGTTCCAACGTTTTCACAAGTTTTTTTTTAAATACTTGTTTTTATGGTAAGATTGTTACTTTAAACACCTCCACGACCCCCGTACTATTCAATCCATCAATCAGCACAATGTTTTAAGTCCGGTACATCCTACCGTAAAACGTGATTTTTGACCCCAAAAAAAAAGTCGTTTCCCAGCAATAATTTTTGCGTAAAGTGACTTAATTTGATGTACATACTCGTAATGCTTGGTTGACGTTCGTGAAGGGTCGTGTTACACCCTGTATATATGGGCTAAAGTTTCCGGAAAATAAATGGATGTCGATGTTGTTATTGACAAAGGCTAAGTCTTGTATTTACCTAAACGAAATTCAATATTCTTGATTGAACTCATCAACTTTGAAATGTATTTTGGAGTAAAATCCTTAAATAATGATTTTTTATAAAAAAAAAAAAAAACTAATGTTGTTATAAAAATACCTACTGTTCTAAACTTAGAAACAAGAATAATAATAAAAAATATATCTCTATCTTATTGTGATTGACACTAATATTTGGTTTTACCTAAAATTATTATGACAATACAAATGCAATACGGTTTGCTTGGTGTAATACTGATGAAATGGAACACTTGTGAAAGCCCCTTTTTATTTCATTTAGTACAAAAAATATTCTTAAATCTAATTGTCAATAGAAAATATTTACTACTGAGATGTAACTATTAGCAATACTGTTTAATTTAATTATACTGTTTACTTGTTTAGTTTAATTTACAAAAATTGAAAGCGTAAGATTTGCCCTATCTCATCAAAAAATGATCACCGCTATGTTTCGTTTCCCTCACCGGAGCATTCACCAGTAATGTTACAATTACAATCCAAGTTTCGATTTTGAGCATTACGTTAAAAATCGTGAATACAATGAATATCACTACAGGTTGCGCACTGTAACGATACAATTTGTAACAATCACTGATTTTGGTACAAAATCGCATCGTTACATTACAGGCGAATGCTCTCACACCGGAAGAGTTTAATCGTAACATAATGCCATGCGGGATGAGTTAGCATTATCTTTCCAGTATGGACATTTTTTCGCACGACCTAAGTACGGTAAAAGCACATCCAGCGATTTAAATCTTTGTCATTTCCAACGGTCGAGATTTCGTGATGTTAATATGTATGCTGTACTTGTAGTTGTACAATGAGTTGAACAAACAATGAGGAATTAAGCTACGTTTTGTCCTTTGCACATTTTCCAGTAGGCACCCCGCTGAGCGAAGAGTTCAGCGTGGGATCCACGTTCCACAATTTTGCCTGAAACAATTTTCTATTTTATATCCTCATTAGGAAAAATGGCTACAAGTTATACCATACATATACACAAAATCACACCTGGAATTGGGGATTACAGGACCTCCTCTGCGTACCTATAGGATAGCCCACATTTCGCTTATAAGTTCATGCCCCAAGCCATGACGAGACTATTGTCATCAAACGGATATAAAGACGCTGACCGGGCTGTTGTAGAGAAATCCTTAATGGAAAAACCCAATAACACTTTACCCATGAATCGAACAAGAAGCGCTCGTGACCACTTCTCTCAGGCATTGCGCTACTCGTAACATTTACCCATGAATCGAACAAGAAGCGCTCGTGACCACTTCTCTCAGGCATTGCGCTACTCGTAACATTTACCCATGAATCGAACAAGAAGCGCTCGTGACCACTTCTCTCAGGCATTGCGCTACTCGTAACATTTACCCATGAATCGAACAAGAAGCGCTCGTGACCACTTCTCTCAGGCATTGCGCTACTCGTAACATTTACCCATGAATCGAACAAGAAGCGCTCGTGACCACTTCTCTCAGGCATTGCGCTACTCGTAACATTTACCCATGAATCGAACAAGAAGCGCTCGTGACCACTTCTCTCAGGCATTGCGCTACTCGTAACATTTACCCATGAATCGAACAAGAAGCGCTCGTGACCACTTCTCTCAGGCATTGCGCTACTCGTAACATTTACCCATGAATCGAACAAGAAGCGCTCGTGACCACTTCTCTCAGGCATTGCGCTACTCGTAACATTTACCCATGAATCGAACAAGAAGCGCTCGTGACCACTTCACTCAGGCATTGCGCTACTCGTAACATTTACCCATGAATCGAACAAGAAGCGCTCGTGACCACTTCTCTCAGGCATTGCGCTACTCGTAACATTTACCCATGAATCGAACAAGAAGCGCTCGTGACCACTTCTCTCAGGCATTGCGCTACTCGTAACATTTACCCATGAATCGAACAAGAAGCGCTCGTGACCACTTCTCTCAGGCATTGCGCTACTCGTAACATTTACAACATATGTTATTATACAGTTAATTATACCTTTATCTAAGACACAGATGAGGTCCGCGTCCTTGATGGTGGAGAGCCGATGAGCGATTGTTATACACGTGCGACCCTTTGCTGCCTTCTCTAGAGCTTCCGATACGGCCTGCAAATATTGTGATTACATAATGAATGAATCAGGTTTCAGTTTACACTTCACCACTATCTAAATTACAAAACACAAAACAGTAGGGTTAGGAGATTTTAAAACCTGAAGTTTTCCGCCGGTCATAAAAAAAAGACTGTTCCATGTCTTTTGACACAACTGTTTTTTTTGGGGGTCTACTATTATGTAATGAATGCATGGTAACAGTGTGCTCGTTGTCACCGACCGTCATGCACAACAGTATTGCAGATCAAACAGAAATGCTTCCAGGATCCCGGAGCTGTGAATGTTCTTAACCATCCCTGAATACTTTAGGATTTTTAAACAATAACGTGCACGGTCCTCCCGAAGACAAACGGTATAACCAACAGTGCACTATGATATGCCAATTTACGCTTACATGCAATTTGCAGCAGTTTAACAAAGAATATGGAGGCTACCGATGGGCAGGTGGATGACCTGAAGTCTTCTATCAGCTCGTTTTTATCGTTAATTCATCGTGCATATTTTACGTAGGGTTAATAATCTGCCTCCGTGATGGCCGCCTCAAAAATTAGTTAAGACTTACCCGTTCACTGTTCGCGTCCAGCGCCGACGTGGCTTCGTCCAGCAGCAAGAGTCGCGGCGACCTGATGAGCGCGCGTGCGATACACACGCGCTGCTTCTGACCACCCGACAGCTGAGCGCCACCAGAACCTAGGTTTGTGTCGTAACCCTGGAAATAGTTTCACTTGTAATACTTCAGAAGTACCACGGCAAAGGACCTGATAATTAATTTTTTTTTTGGTTGTATTATTTGTTATTTTTAGGGTGTAAGTGTAAACACCGTTATCCTTGAAAACAGTGGTTTTGTTTCACTTATAGAACGTAAATTCAATGAAAAATAATGAAATTTTTTTGAAAGTAATATCTCCATTTTTCCTCAAAAGTATTTTACGCTATGCGCAAGGGCACAAGCGCGGGGAATATTGTGTTTTTATTAGAATGTTGTGTAGGTAGGTAAGATGGGTGGCAACCTTTGCAATGATTACGTTAATCGGGCGCATATATCCATGAATTTAGGGACGGTGTCGGAGAGAACTTTTTAAAATTTTTGAATGAAAAAAACGTTTATATATATTTTTAAATTTCGGATAAATATTTTATACTTAAGCCAACTACCTATGGTTTTAGTGACAACGGTGTTTACCCTTACACCCTGTATTTTGAGTACCTGTTAAGTTGGGCAACATTCGTGCTTTATATTAATGTTGGACAGGAGTCACAGTCAGCAGGCACAATTTCCAAAAATCGACAGCATCGGAAACCTGGTCGACGCCCATTGGAAATTATGGCGGGATATGCTTACCTGACCCACTCACTATCTGCCGCCAAGCGAGCATCTTCCTACAGAAACCTTCCGTGGTTCACAAATAAGTCCCTTAACGGTCTCCCAACCATAGAAGATGTAACGGCAACCTAGTAAAGTGATCCCCACTTTCCACCTCGACAGAATATCAATAGGGGTGGATAAGGAGCTGATTCGCAAACCTTGTTCTACCTCCTATGCCTTATAACATGCAGTTAAAGTTATTTCTGCACTGCCACCGACGACTCGTGGAAGTTTTGGGCCAACACAATTTGAAATACTGTCGTGTCAGCAACACGAAAAATAAGAATGACTGGGAAAAGGAATGATATGTTTCAAGAGACTCGCTTAGTTGGCCCGTGAAACAGATAATATTTGTTTGAAGGGGCTCGCTTAGTTGGCCCGTGAAACAGATCATATTTGTTTCAAGGGACTCGCTTAGTTGGCCTGTGAAACAGATCATATTTGTTTCAAGGGTCTCGCTTAGTTGGCCCGTGAAACAGATCATATTTGTTTCAAGGGACTCGCTTAGTTGGCCTGTGAAACAGATCATATTTGTTTCAAGGGTCTCGCTTAGTTGGCCCGTGAAACAGATCATATTTTAAACCTACTTTAGGCAGAGAGACGATGAAGCTGTGTATATTGGCAGCCTTTGCAGCAGCAACCACCTCGTGCATGGTAACCTTCCTGTTGTTGTCTCCGTAGGCGATGTTCTCGGCCAGCGTACGATCGAACAGGATGGGTTCTTGCTGCACCACGCCAAGTTGGCGACGGAGACGTGGCAGGGTAAGAGATGACCTGATGTCGCGACTGTCTAGCTCCTGTAAACAATCATTACATAATGAGGGTTATAGATACTGGAGCAGATACCTACACATAACATTACGTATGTAATACCCGTAGGCAGGGGTGCACCTCAAATGCTTAACATAAACCAAATTCACGTTACATTACGTGATATGATAAGGTGATGTAACGTGTCTTAACCCAGACTGGGTTCAGACACGTTACCTACCTCTAATTATCATATAATTTCGGCTCTAAACATATTACACTTATCTTTCACATTACCTAATAGTTCTATTGCTATCATTAGGTGACGATTAAAACCACAATATTTTTTCTAAAACAAAGTAGAAGTTATGCAATAACATTTTAAGTACAGTCGTGTGCAAACACATATGTGCATTGACTTTAAACCTCATAGCGAAAATAAAGGAAAGTAAAGTGATTCGATTAGTTGTTATTTCAATCGGCAATCAATTATTCCGGTCGGCATAATTCGGCATACTCAATATAATCAAGAATCAATATAATCATAATATACTTTTATTGCATTCCACGTGTAGGTTTCTTATGTGGTAAACTTATAATTAGATCATAATATGGACCTTGTCGGGCACCGCAAAATAAGTGAGTTAGGAGTAGGAGAGAGGATTTGTATTATATATGCATTTGTAAAATATAACATTTCATCAACTACTTTAGTATAATAATAATGCAGGTATTTTCTTAGAGAAACTAATAGCTATAATGTAAAATATGCATGCCAGGCGGCAGAATCAAATGATACTGTACCTATACGTACGGAATGAAGCCGCTTGGCTTAGCTCGAATAGTGCAGAGTCGTACAAGACATGTTAGCTTAGTTTTGTGTTCGACACGTGCAAATGAATTTCTACTTCCGATAAATGAAAAATTGCGAGGAATAAAAGAAGGTTCTTCAAATCGCCAACATTAACGTGATTAGTGCGTAGGTACTTATATATTATAACAAGTATTTCGAACTATTACTCACAATGTTACCAGAATCAGGATCATAAAACCTCTGTATCAGCTGCAAGATGGTAGACTTGCCGCAGCCTGAGGAGCCAACTAAGGCCACTGTCTTGCCAGCGTCCACCTTCAGGTCAATGCCCTTCAGAATCCTCTGGTGCGGACGGGTGGGGTAACTGAACTCTACGTCTCGAACGCTGAAGTTACCAGTAGCCGTCTAGAAATGTAACAAGAAGTTAAAATATTATATTCCAAAGAGGAGAATGCACTCAAAGTCGGATATGTTCTGACCCGTGGTATGCTCATAGCATATATAATAAGCACTGGATCGGTATGGAGTTAAATAGAAGCATTCCTGAACGAAAGTTGAGGCAAAAAGACTTCAAGCTGCCGGCTGGTATCAAGAGAACTTGGCCTCCCCGGGATTAGAACCCAAGAATAATTTTATGACCATTAGACTACAGACGCAGTCAGAGGCAATGTATGTTAATGATATGTGAATTTACCCAATCCTTTTTGTCCCTTATTCCGTCTTCTGTCCTGACCCTGGGCGTTCTTTGGATGATGGATAGGATCCTTGCTCCACAGGTCTTGGCTGAGTTGAAGCTCGGCACGTATACCAATGACTGTCCCAACATGTAGGCTCCATACATGATGGCTTCGTTAACCCTGCAACAAGGATAGAGCTTAATTACCTACGATTTAATTTCACTTTCCTATATTTAAAAGCAATTTTCGCGAGAAGTTACGATTGTAACTTGAAGATACGGTCTTTTTCATAAACATATGAGTTCAAAATACTACGTTCGTAACAACATGAAATTTTAAACAGAACAGTAGGAGAAAAACACTTTTAAAAGTTGTGTGTTTACATATTGGTGCTCGTGACTGTACGTCTTAAACAAACACTTGATTTTAGTTACGTCATCGTTGTCATATAAAATAATTAATAATAAAGATTAAATAATAATAATAATAGTAAAGATTTATTTTCTCCCACAAAGTACAATTACAATATAGAGGTGTTTCAAACACTGTAGGTACCAAGGTTTGTAGGAGTCAGGAATCCAAACTAGGATACCCTGTGCTATGGACTCCTGGCCCCCCTCGCCGAGATTTGGATTATGACAATTGTAGAACCTTACATGTATGACTATTGTAAGAAAAGAATAACAAGAAAGCTAAATATAAAAAAAAAAATGAAATAAAAATGCGTGTGTGTGTTTGTAAGTGTGAGTGTGAAGTGCAAGGTGTCGTGTATGTGGTGTGGTGTTGTGTGTGTGTTTGTGTGAGAGAGTGTAAGATAGTGTAGTGTGTGTGTACGTATAAAGATGGATGTGTATACGAATGTGTGCGTGAGGGGAAGTATAGTATTTATTAAAAACGCTAGACTAGGATAAGATAGTAAGCAATTTTTCCGTCTCTTCATAATCTAGTTCTAAAAGCCACTGTATAAGCTTCTTTTTACATTCTACCCTAGGCAAATCAACAATTGCAAGAATTTTGTTAATTTTAGTATACAGTCTGCTTGCTCTGAAATTGAAGAAATTATGGGCAACAGATGTTCTTACCGGAGTTGTTTCACAGACTTCATAGGATCGCCTAGTATTAACCTTCTTTCTAGCCGTAGAGACGTCTATAGAGGAATGTTTTTTATAACTTTTTGTAGTATATATAAAGCTGCCCGATTGTTAATACCTTTGCTTCGTTATAGAGAGTTGATGTAGCGTATAAACGTGGATGTAAGAGAGCAACTTTTAGGAGAAGTCGTTGAGCTCTTTCAACGTTTAGGATATTAGTTTTATACGAGCCTCCCCAGGTGGAAATACTATACGATAAGATTGATTGGCAAAGGGATTCGTACACAGTTTTAACCAGTTTCCAACTTGCAACATGCCTAAGATTTTAAATATATGAACGAGTTTTCTAGTTTTCTGGACCAGATGTGAAATGTGTTGTTTGAAAAATAAGTTTTTATCCTTTGTTATGCCTAAGTATTTTATTGATTCTGTTTATGAAATCATTGGGCACATGGTACAGTTGGTTGTTACAGGATTACATGTATGTGCATAAACATTAAAATTAAAATTATTAGTATTGATGCAACATTATGTATTATAAATTCAATGTTTTTAGTTTTGGAGGCATTTAAGTTCAGTTTGTTGAGAGCAAGCCAATGAGTTACAATATTGAAACCCTCCTGGGCAGCAACAAAAGTTCCATCCCATGAGTTACCATAAAACGTTAATGTAGTGGTGCCTAAAATAATAATGTGGAACTACTGATAACAAATTCAACATTAGTTCCATTATTTTAAGATTCTTTTAAAATGGAACTAGTGATAAAAAAAAATCATTCAGTAGTTCCATCGTGGAACTGTTAATGGTACTAGTGACAACGAAACGTGTCGTCGGCATAAGACATAACATGACAGTTTCTAATGTTTAGCTGGCAAAGATCATTGATATAGCAAAAGAAGAGAGGGGGGCCCAAGATACTGCCTTGTGGGTTTCCAATATTTATCGGTCTTTATTCACTCAGAGTATTGCCTATTCGAACTGATTGATACCGATCTTGTAAATAGTTCTCAAATAGTTTTAATTGTGTGTCCCTTATTGCCATATGTTCTAGCTTGGATATTTATATACGTGGGCACACAGTATCAAAAGCTTTCTGAAGGTCCAGAGAGATAGTCAAGCATTTTTTCCAATCATCTAATTTACTTACAGTAAATTGCGTGAATTGTCACAATCGTCAATTCTTCCTGTAGACGACTGATTACTTATGAACCACAATAAATCTTAGAGGGAAGGTATTTAAAATCCGCTTTTACTTAGACTAGGTGGCACCTAACCCACTGGCCTCTGGTGAATTTTCAACGTTAGGCTCAGTGCCATGAGTTGAAATATTAATTATAGTTGCAATATTATAAGTGTTTATTATTGTGAATTGTAAATGGTGGTACTTACAGCAGCACAATCTTATATTCGATCTCTCCGTAAGCCACCAAGACGGCACCGTACACAGTGGCACTGCAATACGCCAAGAACGGCACATAGACCCCCAAGCCGAGGACCAGACCCCTCCAGCGGGTCTTCTTGGTGACAGCAGCACAGGCTATAGTTAGGGCTTCTTCGAATTTTTTCAGGAATATTGGTTCAACGCCTGTATAAAAGATATGGTTAGTATTACTCAGTTGCGTGTTGTTTTTATAATTGTATATGTATACGCTGCATAGGAGTAGGCTATGTTGGTGTATGTTAAGCTTATGCCCATTTTCACTAACACTAGGTGATGCGTAAATGAATTTTTAAAATGCCTTTCAACAAGCTGACCCGACCGTTATAAATCAGACAGCGCGCTTTAATTTCGGCATTTTTTCAGGTATCCAGCAACAAACCAGTAAATGGCATTTCGATAGTTGACTCAACAAACTATTTTATCACGGTTGTGCCACTGTAGAGGTAGGTAATGTATGCCAGGACCACCCATGGCACTTGTTGCACAATCTGCCTTACCCAAGCTCTGAACTGTCCTGATGCTGACGACTGCTTCTGTGGCGATAGCTGTGGCTTGCTCCATGGCCGAACGTTCATCGATCTGGGACTGCTGCGAGATCATCCCTTCCAACCAGATGCTTCCTACCATCTAGAAATGTGGAAGTTACTTGTAAAGACTACAAAATAAGATATTAGTTATAATGGTAGACACTAGCAGGTCAAACAAATAACAATCATTATGATTCGAGTTATCCGCAAATTAAGTACAGTGACTAGCAGTGAATATGGCAGATCTAGCATTAGAAAGTTACTGTCTCATAAGCGCCCGAACAAAGGCGACGTTCTGCAAAGCTGAACTTTTACTAAACCCCAAAATTTTGGTTAATAACGGCGCCAAAACATACCGTAGCACAGGCGTGGTCCCAGCTGAAGATTTGGACTCACACAAGGCCGTAACCAGGAATTTGCTTGGGAAGGGTCACCCCAATAAAAAGACAGATCGGGGGAGGGGGGTCAACCAATGAGTTAAACACCATTAGAAACAACTTTTTAAAAACGAAGTTATATTAACCATCTCGGAATTTACTATACAAAACGAACATGCGCACCGGGGGGTGCATCTTCAGCTTTCCGAAAAGAGCTTATACTCCACGTATACGTTAGGTTTTGCGTTTATCGGTGTCGATTCATTCAAGGAGTAATCTTGCCGACTTATATTGAGAAGTCTGCCAATTTAGAAAAATCATGATTTAAGAGCGAGCATATCGAGCTCGTAAAATTAACCATTCATACACGATTTATGTAAGTACTTAGACGGCTAATGCAGAAAACTCTTGAAAATGAAGAGAATGTAAGAACGAGCGAAACGAGCTGGAAAATGTTTGCCCCTTCCTCGGACATATTAGGTTTTTTCAGAAGCTGGAAGATGTTAGCACCTCTCCTTGGATATAACTTATGTTCTTTTTATTAAATTATACAGAAATAAGAACAGGAGCAACTCTGCCCCGCTCCCCGCCCGCTAGGACCGCGCCTGCAGTAGCAACTGATATGTAGTTACGAATTTCCAAGCTTTAGAGAAATCCACTGACCAGAGGTAAGAAAACAGTCCCCACTAGAGTGAGTTTCCAGTTATAGCAGATCGCCATCAGGAAGCCCACCAGCACCGAGCTTATTCCTTGCAGTATGATACCTATCCTGAGTCCGGTAGCGCCCTGCACTTCTGCCGTGTCTCCGCTCAGTCTTGCGCACATTGCACCGACCGTGTTGGATTCCTTGTCGAAGAATCCTATTTCCTGGAATCCATCAATGTTAAATAATTAGTTGATTTAAAAACACAACTTAACAACCTAGTCAAAATAATATTAACATTTTGACTAGGTTGTAAAGTACATAAGCGGAAAAGCTCGTAGAAAAATAATAACAGCCGGTCGTGCCAAATGTACTCTATCATAATAATAATTGTAAACTTCTTGACAAATTCATCTTAGGATGCTACCCGGTTATAGTCTCTAAACAAAAGCTTCAAAAAAGGCAGCAAGAAAACCGCGATGAAGAAGCGCCACTTTAGAATGTCTTTTGATATGGAGACGTCTGGTCAATTTGACTTACCTTTGATAGCCAGCGCGGTGATACTTGAAAAAAACTCGTTACCTGTTTGAGTATAGATGAGAAGTACTGTTGCCGCAACCGAGTGGTCATCTTCAAACCAGCCGTGGTGAAGGTAATGCTCTGCAGACACATGGACACACCGGCAACAGCAGCCACCACTATAAACATGCCCGAGTACAGATCCGCCAAGTAAATGATCTCTTTTCTATCGTCGAGAACGAATATCTGAAAAAAATAATGAAGGATTGAATATATTTTGTTTAATTAAAACTGATTTTGGATTTGGCAGTAACACATGGAAAACTCTTGAAATTGTACTTACGCCACTGGAAAATCCAAAGAGTAAGGCAAATACGGGGAAACAAGCACCTTGGGTGAAGGCTGCAATAGATCCTACAGTAATGAGTGGCCATTCTGGTCCATTTAGCTTCAAGATTTGCCAGTCGCTCACTGGTTTAATTTCCTGAGAACAAAAAATATGATTTACAGTAATTGAGTGTGTATTTATTTGTATGTGGGCATTTTTTTCGGATTGGTTATCATCAAATGACCCCCCCCACTCTGGGCGGAGTGGAAGGGAGTATCAGACTTGTACTGACTAAAACCCATCCATGGAACATGGATGGGTTCTTTTGCCATTTGTGTTCCAGGGCCGCGGTATCCCTTTCGAACAGTCCCGCAACTCGTATCTATGGGATTGGCTTAATAACAGCAGCCGAGCGTATCGACCTTCATAGCTAAGGAGTGCTTGCACACGGACGGAACTCCGACCGATGGTGAGGACCATCGGTCGGAGTTCCGTCCGTGTTTTTATAGTCGTTACGAGTACTGAGATGCCAGAAAGTCTGACGACTAATCTTACAAGGAGTATCGTAAACCTAACCCAGTAACTGGATTGTGAGAGGTCGAACAGGAGTCGCTCCATGTCAAATACAGGTGTTCAGCTGTATCCGGTTAGACCGGAAGCCGACCCCAACATGGTGGAATAGGCTATACATATGATGATGTATGTATAATTGTGTTCCTATCTGTAACCTCTAGCTCTCCCAGCTTTGGCGTTGGTACACCGGTTGATGAACAGTTTTACTTACTTCCTCTTCATCCTTTTCTTCATCGGACTCATAATCAGCATTATACACGAAGTTTTGTAGACCAGTAGACATGACAGAGCAAATGGAGCCGCGAGGAGTCATCCAATCATGAGAATCTGTCAACAAAAAGCCTTTGATTGTGTTTGTTTACCAGAAGGGGTAAAGTTGCCTTAACCTACACAGCAATTTTTTTTTTGGTGCGCCTTCTATGAACTCTGTTCTTAAGTCTATGGCCAATAATTCACATAGGACGTACTAGATGTCTCTAAAAAACTATTTAGACCTAAAAAATTTAATTACTTATTTTTTTAAGACTTAAATTACGGGCTATGATTTATTTAATCGATTGCTATAAAAAAAAAAACACAAATGGCAACATTCAAAACTGTCAAAAGAAAACGGCCGATTCGTTTTGCACGTGCACTGAATGAGGGCCCAGTATATATAAGATGCTCTGTGATGAGGGCTATCGTTTTTTGAGCTCACCAAATTGCGCCATTGTCGCTTACGCTTAATCATGTCAATAATTCTATTGTATACTGTATAGCACCAATAACTTCATAAAAAGTTTATTTTATTACGTATAACAAAACAACATAGTGTAAACTTCAGATACCTTTATTTACAATATTATCCTAAAATTAGCAAGCATGAAACATTTAAAAATCATTTTACCTCCAAGTACTAACAAATAAGATCTTAAGTTGTTACTTAAACCATAAATAATCAGGAATAGCTTAATCTAGACCACAATCGTGAATATTAGTAAGATTACGTGATAAAAAAGCACACAACGCGTGAACTTTCTATGACTTCAGACATTTCGGTGACCTTGCGCTACACTAGCGCCTCTAGCGGCGATTTCACACGCGGTAGCCCCCATTGTTTTCATGTTGTTTTTGATGTTTTCTTTGCTGCTTATAAGTTCACCTGAGCCTCTGGTCCTCTAAAAAGGCTTGAGAGTCTATCATCAGGTTCGTCAGTCCACCTTAGCGCTGAGTGTTCTGCGGGGCCAAGGCCGACTGAATTCAGTGTTTAGTCCGATATTTAGACGCTATTAGTTATGTGTTGCGGTATTGGACGCACTTAGTTAGGTGTTGCGGTATTGGATGAGTTGTTACTATGCCTTCTACGAGACGATGTGTATTTGGATGCGACACTACAGGTAAGATTTCTCGCCTGCCCCCCCAAAACCTCTCTTCTGTATTATGTCTCAAAACTGTTAGACGAGAATTTATTGCGAATTCATATTAATATATAAATATTGCTAATTTAAAAGTTGCAGTGTTTTGAAACAAAAATACTAATTTACAATACGATTGGACCAGGTTATTTTTTAATATATTTTTAGTATTATTTTTAATCAAATTATTTTGTGGTGTTATAACCCACACCTTTTCAAATCCAAGAATCTACCAAGAGCGCTTCCGGATTTGGGTTGGGCTGATGCCGCAGTCAGTGGACTGGACGATGTAAAATATATAACAACAGGAAAGTCTGCGACAATCATTTTGGAGAACAATACAAAAATTGGAATAGCCGCTTGAAAACTCTTGCTCTCTTCTCCATCTGCATATATCAAGGAGGCACCTAATGTGAATAATTCAGGTATAATGATTACCATCTATTTTCCTTTATTTATCTAACAACATATTTTTTTTACATTCATAATATATAAAAAATAGACATTTAAAATTTAATAAAATTGTAGCCCACCGGTATAGGGAACAGGGCCCAAGCTACCGGTGGTCAGACCTGCTAACAATAAGAACCGTGCTCAAGACTCCTGGACCAGGAGTACCGCTTTCTGAATCAAGCCCTTAATCCAGCTGCCAATTGCCAAGAGCCTCGATCAATACCTGAGAGCCTCCTCAGGTATTGATCGAGGCTCTTGGCAATCAAGCCATGGGCTGATTCGACTACAACAAGTATCTTGACTTGGCTCGCGAGGCAGAATTTGCTTATCTTTCTCGGCTTTGAGAGAAGGTGACGTAAGTATTAAAATAAGACGCTCAGTGTTGGGGTACACAAACCAATTCCTAAACTAAAATAAAAACTAGATGATAAGATCGAGACTCGTGATGAGTCAGATGACAGCTGCATTAATAAGCAAAATTTTTAAATATTAGACAAAGATAGAACTTCAATAAAAGAAAACAGTCTGTCATTTTGTCTTGTTTCAAGATTATGCGGCTTTATTATCAAAATGTTCAAACCTCTTTTAATCGACTGACGTCTGTGCACACGTCTGTTTGACTTCCTCTTGACATCAGCCCGGGGAGCTAAGACTGGTTCTCCGTTCTCCTCACCGTCACCTTCACCTTCTTCAGTTAGTGTCTCAATTTCTTCAGGTTCTTTCACCTCATGACCTGTCGTCACTAGCTTGTAGTAGAACCCTAGAATGATCAAGAAGGTTTTTAGGGTCCTGGTCCGCTAT
The DNA here is from genome assembly GCA_947578425.1 of Eugnorisma glareosa. Taxonomy (NCBI): domain Eukaryota; kingdom Metazoa; phylum Arthropoda; class Insecta; order Lepidoptera; family Noctuidae; genus Eugnorisma; species Eugnorisma glareosa. Next base: position 29,867,869 of record OX387957.1, read on the forward strand.
GAATGATAGAACAGAATGTTGGTTTACAATTATGTAGGTACACAATTATATTCGTGCAAAGGTAAATAACCGTTTTAGGGCAGACATTACTAAAAGAATAGCCCTTAACTAAGAACTCCTGATAGGTAAAGGTGCGCACACTGCTAGAAGAGCACACACGTTCCCAATCAGTGTCAACTGAGGTTAGAACGTAGATCTTTGAACTAAGCTACGAAGGAGAAACTGAAATCACCTTGCGTTTTCATCAGCTCTTCGTGCGTTCCCTCTTCGACGATAGCTCCCTGGTCCATGCAGATGATACGGTTAGCGTTGGTGATAGTTGACAACCTAGAACACGAATATATCAGTTATATTGCACATGATTCTCCTTTCTAAAATACTCGAGAATATACCCCGAGTATTTTTAGTAAATAGAGATTAGGTAACTACAAGTGCTTTGGATACTTGCCATTTGTCTGAAATGTGCACTTGTAAACAATTTGATGTTCTGGCTATTTGGTCGCGTTTACAGTTGGAGTGTTTTGACTGTCGAGGGGATGTCCATCTCTAGTCGATTTTGATTGCTTTGCATCGTTTCCACCACTTAAAAATGTAAACCAACCGATGGGACACCATGATGGTGGTTCTGCCAACACTGGCACGATCGAGAGCTGCCTGGACTTGTCGCTCGGAGTGAGGGTCGAGTGCAGAGGTGGCTTCGTCGAGAAGCAGCACGGCCGGCTCGCGCAGCAGCGAGCGGGCGATGGCAACGCGCTGCTTCTGCCCGCCTGACAGCGACGCGCCGCGCTCGCCTATCACTGTGTCGTAGCCCTGAGATCAATCCAATACGTTATTTCATACTTCCTGCCTTAACACTTACAGTCATCATCATTATTATCACTGCCAGGCTTGTTCCATCAACTTCTGACTGTAGGCCTTCCTCCCTTTTGTTCCATCCCTACAGTTCCCGACTTTACTTCTGGTACATTTTGGTGTTAGCTTTCTTAGTGGAGCGTCGTCTTTGTCACACGTAGGTAAACACTACTGCATGACAGTCTCTTTCTTATGCCGTAACGTAAGCCTTAAATATACCACATAAAATGTCTGATGATATCATACTTACATTGGGTAGGTTTGTGATGAAGTCGTGAGCATATGCCATTTCAGCTACAGTCTGTACTTCTTCCCTTGTGGCTTCAGGGAAACCAATGGCGATATTATCATAAATGGTGCCTCGGAACAGTACAGGTTCTTGGCCTACTACACCTGGAATATTTATGAAAACAGCAATTTTTTAGTTTATCGATACATACAACAGGAATTCTGATTGTTGTTCTTTTAAGCATACGAACCTAGACATGATCGGAGCCATCCCAAATTCAAATTTTTGACATCTTTTCCATCAAGCTTCACTGATCCGGAATGGGGATCATAAAGTCTTTGAAGTAGTTGTAATATTGTTGTTTTGCCGCAGCCAGAAGACCCAACTAAGGCTACACATTCACCAGCTTTGATTGTAATGGAAAATCCGTTGAGGACCTGTGGAATATTGTTATCCCCTTTATGAATATGATGCTGATAGTTCAGCGACATCTTGAGATATAGCTATGGAAAGAATGATGGGAATATCAAAAAGCATAGTCATAGTTAGCCGAGGTAAATCTATTGTGAGTGAGAATAACCAGAAACACTTCAAGTAAAAAAAAATTTTTTCAAAAAATAAAACCGACTTTAAAAACACAAAAAGTTAAAAAATAACTTTAGCTTCAGAAGTCGGTGTCTTTTGTTTGTTTGATTTTGTTTTTTTTTGTCACCGACTTCTGAAGCTAAACTTATTTTTTAACTTTTTGTGTTTTCGAAGTCGGTTTTATTTTTTGAAAAAAGATATTTTATTTTTCCATTTTTAGTTGTTAGTATATGTTGTTAGTATTATAGTAGGTACGTAGTAAGTTGAACTAAGTCATTTAACTTGAATAATTATTCTGACTTTGATTTTGACTTTTAACCGTTAAAGAGTTTTACATTCCATAATCAGCTCACCTAGATAACTTGAAAGAATACAACTATAAATACGTCCTCATAATATTTTATTAAAGAATTATCCTCCAACTCCTAACCGGTAAGGAGTTATACCTTCCATCATCAGCTCATCGACATGAGGTGATGACACCTAGATGCGAATACTTGAATAACTTTAGAAAAAACACGAAACATGTAATACGTGCCAATAAAATTTGAGGGTTGCCCTCGATTTTCCTGAGATTCCATCATCAGATCCTGACATGGTGATAATGGGATCCCCTCGGGAGTATACTCTTACGAAAGAAAAAAATAATTTTGAAAATCGGTCCACAGTTAATATTTTACTAAAGAATAATCCTCCAACTCCTAACTGTTATGGAGTTATACCTTCCATCATCAGCTCATCAACATGAGGTTATGACTCCCAGATGCGTATACTTGAATAGCTTTAGAAAAAATATGAAAGACGTAATACATGCCTATAAAATTTGAGGGTTGCCCTCGATTTCCCTGAGATCCCATTATCAGATCCTGACTTGGTGACAATGGGACCACCCCGAGAGTATACCCATTCGAATAAAAAAATAATTTTGAAAATCGGTCTACAACTGACTGAAATATCGGTGAAAATAAACACAAAAAAAAAATCAGACGACTTGATAAACTCCTCCTTTTGGAAATCGGTTAAAAAAGGTTTAAAGACTTCCTCTATCAAAAAGTTTAAAGCCGAATGAAGAGTCAAGCCCAGCCCTCTACAAGAACTAACTCTACAACTCCTTGGTCAAAAAGTACGGCATAGCTTCTTGAAGTATCCTAGATACGTGTGTGAGTAGGTGAGTGAGTGGCAAAATTGACGTATTTTAGGTAGTCATAAAATGTAAAGTATAAAAGCAAGTCGTATGAAACGCGTGTTTCATACAAGTACTGACACCAACTTAACTTGAGAATTCGGGCTCTCTAATAATATCCAGACCGAAGATATGAGGGTATGAAAATGTTACGAAACGGTTCGAGAAAAGGTAGGTAGCGCCTTTTTTTGGCTCATCTTGGCGGAGGCCCTACCGTGCCCCCAGGTGCTATGCCAGGTATTTTAAGGCGTGGCGATGAAGCTACTTGCCAAAAATAATGTATTACACAAGTAAAACGCAGATAATGCGTATCTTACCTTCACTTCAGGTCTTGATGGATAACTAAAGTTAACATCCTCTAAAGTAATTTCTCCGATGACTCTCCGAGGAGACAAGCCTGTTTGTTGAAGACTGTCGATTAAAGGCTTTCGGTCAATCAGCTGGAATATGGATGAGGCTGCACCTCGGGCAGCCGCAAACACCTCCGCGTGAGGCACACAGAAAGTCATTGACTGAGTAGCCATATACACGCTGAATAAAATCTGAAAAAAAAAAAAAACATCTTGATGACAAGCGTCTGACTTGCATTTTTAATAGGTATATTTAAAACTAACTAAGTTTTGATACTAGATCTAATAATTTGCACCATGCTTGCACCCAAGGCTGTAAGCAGTTTGATAATCAGAATTCGGGCGTCAATTGACAAACACATTTTTTCCATACAGGGCTCACCAACGATAGTGCCTATCAGTGAAATGGTGTAGCTTGTTCTATAAGTTTCTCAATATCTTGCAAAAATACTTACACTGTATACAACTCCTACTAAATATTTCCTCTCGCCATCTGGGCTATCCCAGTCCTGGAAGACCAGCCTGGTGCCGTAGGTAAAGCCGATAGCATTGAGCGAGTAGGTGAGGACCCAGTTGAAACCGTTGCCCAGGCCAGTGTAAAGGCCTCGTTTTCGGCCTTGCTTTTCGGCAGGCTGGAGCAGTTTTGTGTACCTGGAGAAAAAGAAATAAGGGGCGGTATTATTGCATTTGTAAGCATTAAGGGTTTGGTGGTATTGCATAGGCATAGTAGGCATTAGTAATTTAGATAAGTAGGTATGTTGAGTCGTGTCTTACAGATAAGGACAGAGACTGATATTCCGAGCTCATGTGAGACACCCAAATGTCCCCACATTTGGGTGTCTCACATGAGCTCGGAATATCAGTAGTATCTACTGAGGAAAGAACGAAGAAACGAGTGGACTACAGTTGAAAATACTTTTTAAAGACCTGTGTTTAGTTAGATAGGCACTATCTAAAAGACAATTTGAGGATAGCACGAAATAATATTTCAGAAAACTTTTCGGAAGTGGTCAAAAAGGGCATCAACAACAACAGGTAAGAATAACGTCAAAAAAAGATTCAAGTTTGTCGTTGTTTTGTCATATTGTCACAAATCGCCATAGTCGGCGTCATGACTGTCATGTCATCGTGAGGTTTTTGAAGGACTTACAAACTGAGGGATTTTTCGTTAAACAAAACACGACGATGTAAAAACACATACCTCGAAAAATTATGATTAATACTAGCTGACCCGCGCAACTTCGTCTGCGTGCGTGCGTAAATAAAAGAAAGAGAGGTTAGAGAGAGTGTGCGTCAACCTTAAAAGTTAGACATATGGCCATTGCGGATATTTTTTTAGAGCTTTTAAGAGGGAAAATTCCGACATACATGATAATTGCGTAACTTTAACCGTTCACGCACAACGGAAGCTCTCAAAAGGAGTAAATCCCTATTATATATCATTACCGATGGATAATCATCAAATGACCCCTCCCACTCTGGACGGAGCGGAAGGGAGTGTCAGACTTGTACTGACTAAAATCCATACACGTTTCTTCTTTTGCCCTTTGCGTTCCAGGGCCTCGGTATCTCTTTCGAACAGTCCCGCAACCCTGGCAGGCCTCGCTCCTCTCGGATCCCTTCCCGTTTGCTGACATCTCTTTGAGGCGCGTGTGGAACACGAACGCGCCGTCAACACGGCCTGTCGTCATAAGACGGACGGATGGCGAGCTAGCCCATTACTCACCGTCCACAGGCCCGCGACCCTCGTCAGCCTTACGTCTTAATCTTTAGACACTCGATGACAATCATATACCAGCTAGAACGAAAGTTCTCATCAAAGTTCTTGAAATGAGCCGAGACACGATAAAACTGCTGTAAACTGTTGCGGACCTCTTGCAACTGCCTTCCGTCTCCATCGTCAGATCTTTGATGATAGACATACTCCAGGCAGGAATAAAGTTCTCATCAAGGTGCATGAAATCAGTCGAAACACGATATAGATGCTGTAAACTCTTGAGGACCTCTTGCAACTACCTTCCGTCTCCATCGTCAGACATTCGATGACAGTCATACTCCAGCTAGGCCTAAAGTTCTCATCTAGGTGCATGAAATGAGCCCAGTCACGATATAGATGCTGTAAACTCTTAAGGACCTCTTGCAACTGCTTTCCTTCTCCATCGTCAGACATTCAATGAAAGTCATACTCAGTTAGGTTTAAAGTTTTTATCAAAGTGCATGAAATGAGCCCAAACACGATTTAGCTGCTGTAAACTCTTGCGGACCTCTTGCAACTGCCTTCCGTCTCCATCGTCAGACTTTTGATGAAAATCATTCTCCAGGCATCGTAAAGCGATCGAACACACACTCTACAGGGATATAGCGTCATGTAGACTAATCTAGAATACTTTTTGCTATCAGAACTTTTTTGTAGCTGGTCAACCGATTTAAAAGTTATCTTGTGAGCACATTTTCATTAATTAGTACCATTTTGGTGCAATAGATATCGTTGCATGTATCTTACACAATAATGGTAAGTTCTTCTTGAACACTTTAAATTCATAAATCTTTTGATAGAAAGCACTGATTACAATGTAACAAAAACTAAAACCTCTAAGTTCCGCACAATATTTGTGCATTGAATCTAATCACATTGGTTTTCCCAACAACATGAACGCCCGCCTCGCAGCGCGCGCGGGTCATTATTTTGATGCGGAGTTATTTTAAAACTGTGATATCTCCTAAGATATTCATCTAAATTGAATGGTGTAAAGAGCAATTTTGGTCACAATTGAACGCTAAAGATGACTAACATATTTATTTTGATAAGGATTAATACTATGTCGGTAAAAATACCTTTGCAAATAAAGCACTATTTTTGACCAAATTTTAAAATCATAAAAATGGTTAGTGTTAGTCAACCTTAAAAGATAGGCATGTGCTGTCGCGGACTTTTTTTTAGACATTTTTAAGAGGAATAATTCCCTCATACATTATTTTTGTGCAACTTTAACCGTTTAAACAGCGCACGCAACGGAAGATCTCAAAGATGATAAATTTTCCCCGTTTTTGCATCATTTTTCATTGATGCTCAGCTCCTATTGATTGTAGCGTGATGATATATAGCCTATAGCCTTCCTCGATATATAAGCTATTCAACACTAAAAGAATTTTTCAATTCGAACCAGTAGATCTTCAGATTAGCGCGTTCAAACAAACAAACAAACAAACTCTTCAGCTTTATAATATTAGTATAGATGATAAACTGCCATACCTGTCGACTTCTTTGTTTTCTCCGTTGAAAGCCACTATCGTTCTTACTGATTTCAATACTTCTTCTGCTTGCTTGCCCGCTTGACTGTATGATTCCATTTCTAATATCGATGACTTGGTTTGAAACTAGAAACAAATATAGAAAATAACTAGCTTATGTCTGCGGCTTCGCCCGCGTGGAGTTCGATAATAATGTCCCACGGGATCATACTACCGCGATAAATTTCAACTAAATTTCATCCAAATCCGTTCTGTAGTTTTTGCGGGAAAGAGTTACAAACATCCATCCATCCTCACAAACTTTCTCATTTATAATATTAGTAGGATATGATTAATAATAAAACACGCTGGTTAGATTATAACTGAACGATACGAGACTGAACCTAAAGAAATTTAGGTTCAGTCTCGCATTCGTACGAGGTGATCGCGTTCAGTAGCCACATAATTAGTTTGTTTCCGTCGAGGCGTTCACTGCGCAGCGCTCGACAAAACGGCGTGATGCGCGGGCGGCCGCCCGTGTCTACCAATATGTTTTACCAGCGTTCAACGGTCGGCGCGATAACAAATACAGTCGACGTGATAAGTGACCCGAGTGTTTTCTACGAGCAAGAAATGAAGGAAGAAGGCACACACAGGACACAGGAAACTTGCGAAAATTGTGAAGAGCGAGGACCAAGTAAGAGGGACAGAGGAGATGAAGATAAGGAGCGGTGGACGGAGGTTGGCGGAAACTAAGGCAAGAAATTTAGAGCGCGACAAGCATGGTGTTATCAATTCAAACCGGCTTCTATCATAATCAGATGACTATAGCCGCCTTTATGGATATCGACAATGCATACAATAACGTCGATGTAAAAAGTTTAATATGTATTTAATTAGAAGTTCTATAATGTGTGGATTTTTTTAAAGTGAAACTTGAAACTTTACTGATGGGTCTAAGAGCAAAATTGGATGCGGTGCCGCTTATTATAGTTTGATGGAACTTCGGCCTTGTTTAGATCTATTGATAGAAACGTATCTGTATTAACGATAGAACTCGTAGCAATCTCAAAAACTCTAGAGAACGTAATTTGTTGGGACAATGCGAACCATGCTGTGAATCAAAACATTGTGATACGCACGGATAGCAAAAGCGGTATAATGCATTTAGCTCGATGCGCCTCTGGTTGCAGAGGTATACCGATAGCTTATGTAATTCTTAGACAATTTTGTGGAGTTGGTGACCTTAATTTGAGGTTATAACGGATTCTATTTCATATTGGTATACGTGGAAATGAGAAGGCTGACATGCTTGCAAAAAAGATATTTTGGAAGGATTGGAAATTGACATTGCTCCATTCTACACAGAAATACTTAGCTGTTACAAGAACATATGCTATAATCGTTTGAAAGAGTATTTTGACAAGAAGTCTAAAGAAAAAGGCATATGGTCTAAGACTATGCAAAGTGCGCCTCTTCTGTTCTGTTCTGTTCTCTTCTCTTAGTCAGGTCGTATGTTGTTATGGCACATAGATTGCGTTTTGGTCATTTTCCAGCCAGGAAATTTGGATACCTAATGAAAAAAGTCCATTTCTTTATTACATACTTGGCAATTAGGGGTAATTGCCAAGTATGTAATAAAGTCGAAGGTGTCCAACATTTGCTGTTTGAATGTGAAAAGAACAGGAGAGAGAGGGAGATAGTAATGTGGGAGTTAAAAGTTAATACGTAAGATGTCGGGGCTTTCACTAAAATAGCAAAACTGATTTATAAAATGGTTCTGCATCGCTATCTCCCCCGCTTACACAACAATATATATATGTGTATTAATAATATTATAATTATGTGTAATAATTAGTTAGATTAGGGTATGATGAGGCTGACGTACCTTTGTAAGGTAAATGCCTCTAAATAAATAAAGATACAAAAAAAAGAATGCAGGTAGACTCGGATTCATTTGGTGGATATGCCTGCCACGGTTTAGCTCAAGATGACCCTTTTTCACCTTTGGTTTTTATTTAGCTAAATTGCCATATAAATAATATATAATAATGTTTGCACTTCACAATACTCGTACGCTGACGATTTTGAGATATACATAAATTGTAAAAGTGCGGTAAGGAAGCAAGCAGATACAGTTAGCCCCAAATAAATTCGTTGAGCTGCTTTCTAAAATTGGGTTAGATATGTCACCAACAAAGAGAAAAATATGTGTTTTTAAAAGAGGTTTTCGGAGTGAAGTTGTTGAGGTAATTAAGAACGGAATGAAGTTGGAAGTGGGAGATAACGTTAAATATTTTAGTCTATGGTTGGACAGATCCTTGCGCTGGGTGAAGCACAAATGTATTGAGAGGTAAAAGTCTGCAATTATTAAATATTTTTAAAGCTGTGACCGGTGTCGGTTGGAGAATACACCCAACTGTTTTGAGGCGATGAAAATGGTTGTAAAACACACTTGGGCAAGCTGGACAAAATACAAAACCAATGCATGCGTATTATCGGAGGATTTTTTAAAAGCACCGCAATACACGTGATGGAATGAGAACTCCATCTTCAGCCACTGAGTACTCGTAGGTATTATCTTGCTGGCAAGTTTTGGTTTATTCTTATTCTTTATTGCACACAAAATATAAAAGTAGGACACACAAAATTACAATATATAACTTATGTAGAACGGCGAGCTTAACCCAGAATTGGGGTTTCTTACAGCAAACCTTACGTTTGATTGTAAGATTTGCGAATGAGGATAAACCCATGTGTACAAACGAACATTTACATGCAATGCATACAAAATGGTTTACATGCAAGCCCTTTTCTGGTAATGATTTATTGAATTATTAAAATCTTAGATAACCTGAGTAATTATTGTCTTAATGCGTATTGGAGGTACAAGAAAAAACCCCTTTTAGTTTCGATTCATGATACATTTAAAAATACTTTAGTTTATATTTTTATTAAAAACAAACAGTTGAAATGTATTTTTTGGGATCTATGGGTAAGTGGTATAGATCTTTCTGTAGTACTGGAACCGGATATTAAGACCATTTGAAGGTAAGCCGAAACACCAGTATAAAACTTGCAAATTACAACAGATTTGTAATGAATTTTTGATGAACTTATTTACATTTTTATAACTTATACACGGATGTGTCGATAAACAAAGGTAGTAGGTAGTAGTATTGGTTTGGCACTTTTTGATCCTCAAACAAATAGCATCCAATTGATGATTAAAGCCACAATTTCTATTATGTAGACGGAGTTGATAGCCATAGCAGAGGCAATTTTTTATCATTGATTCCTGTAGGGGCGGGGAGTATGCTATTTTGACAGATTCCAAGAGTGCTATTCTCCATTTGGCTCGATGCACCTCGACTTTTCGAGGCACACTGATAGCCTATAACATTTTGGAATCGCTCCTTAAACTTAAAATTAATAAAACAATGGATTTGGAGTGAGCATTTTGACGAGAGGTCATTATCTAAAGGCATCTATCTGGTATAAGACCATACAACATTGCCTTACGCGTTCACCGTGGTTCGCAGATTCTAGTTTGTCTAGAACAGATGTTTTGACTGCCCTAAGACTTCGGTCCGGGCACATACCGCTTACCAAATTTGCTTTTCTGATGGGTAAATCCAACTCACCAAAGTGTGCTTAGTGTGACGTGGTTGAGGATGAACAATACTGCCACAGTAAAAATCATCATCTAGATACTAAGTTTACTCACATTAGTTAAAACAATAGAGACAGCTATAGAGAACGGCATGACAGAAACACATGCCAGGGTCAGTTCCCAGCCCAGAGGGAAGGCAGTTGCCAGGCAGATGATGGCAGTCCCCACCAGGTTGGAAACCACGGCCAACTTGTCGCCCATACCTTCCTTCAAAGCCATCAGGTTCCTGGAATTAGGAGAAATCTTAAAGTACCACCAAACGTAAAACGCCCAAATTCATGTTTGAATATCAAACAAAAACTTTTAAACAGATTTTTAAGAAAGAAGGCGCTTTGTTTAAACTCGACACAAAATTTATTTTGTACTTAAAGTAGGTTCAAATGAATATCAACAGACATCATCTTCTAGACCTTTATTTTTTTCGGATGGGATATCATCAAATAACTCCTCCCGCTCTGGGCTGAGCAGGAGAGAGGGTCAGACTTTTACTGACTAAAACCCATCCATGTTCCTTCTTTTGCCCTTTGTGTTCCAGGGCCACGGTATCTCTTTCGAATAGTCCCGCAACCCTGGCAGGCATCGGTCATTGCGGACCCCTTCCTGTTTGCTGACATCTCTCTGAGGCGCGCGTGGAACGCGAACGCACCGTCGACAAGGTCTGTCGTCATACGACGCACGGACGGACGGTGAGTTAGCCCATTGCTCGCCGTCCACAGTCCCGATCTTCTTGCCCTGGTCCCATGTTATTTGGAGTCGGCGCAACACGTTTTTTTTCATCCATTCTCCTCTGTCAATCGTCACGTTATCATCTACGCTTTTTCCTTCATATCATTTCTAACACAATCCATCCATCTTTTCTCTGGTCTTCCTCTCCCTCTCCAACATCAACATTAATTATAGAATATCAACAGTAACCGTAAATTAATACGTGTATTTTACTGTTACGTTTACTTTATAAAGGGTGTAACAAGACCCTTAACGAAGCCAAAAGGCACTTGTTCTCCCCGTCAATGTGATCATTTTTTTGTTCTAGACCATACCAAAAAAAATTGTGAAGAAGTTGGAACTTTGATCCCCAATATCTCCGTAACTAGAAGGTTCCCCCTTCTAGTTACGGAGATATTGGGGATCAAAGTTCCAACTTCTTCACAATTTTTTTTTTATTTTCATGTTTTTAATGTAAGATTTTTAATTTAAACACCTCCACGATCCCCGTACTATTTCAATACATCCATTAGCACAAAGTTTTGAGTGCGTTACATTGAGTCCTACCGGGAAACGTGATTATTCACCCTCAAAAAAAAAAGTCGTTTCCCAGCAATAATTTTTGCGTAAAGTTACTTAGTTTGATGTACAGAATGCTTGGTTGACGGCTTCGTTAAGGGTCTTGTTACACCCTGTATTAACATGTAATTATTCACATACTCTCATAGGAATATGAAAAGATAGATGGATAGATAGAAGGAAGGTTTATATTCCTATGTACGCCTAACTTTACATAACAAAGTCAAAGTACGGTCCATAAATTTCTCCCTTATAGCGCGAGTGACGGTGTAGGCAACTGGTTATCGATCAATACACGTTATTACAGTATTTCAATAAAACATTTAATCAGTGAGTACCGCCATGATTTGCGAATGTTAATGGGTCTCCATGAGATTTATGATATCTCCTTGACATACAGTGCCAGATAAGTAACTACATCTGATACAGAGACCGTGATTGTACAATCCTTAGAACACCAAATCCCGATATTGGCACATATATGCTGCCAATTTCAAGGTTAAATAAAAGTTAATGTAATGCGACTTAAAAACATTTTATCTCAAATTGTGCAGAGGGCTTCGAGGAGACCGTTGTTCAGCAATGAATTTCAGGAACCCATTCTCCACAGAGCGCCATTAAACTTCTATAAAATTTAAAAGTTCTAGCATCGTGAGTATTTGTGGATTAAGAATTTTGTAAAGATCTTCTTGTACAAGTTTTGCTTCGTGTTATCACTGCCAATAATACCTGTTTTAACAAAAACTAGGAAGCGCCTAAATAAAATCGTTCTCCAACAGTGCACACATGGCGTTCTTAATGTTGATTTATTATGGTAGTGAAAACGGACATTTGTCTTAAGAAAATGATTTTGCAAGTCTAAATTTACAATAATAAATTAATAAATCAGTCACGAGAGATTATATATGATCACCCCTTCTTAATATTTATTTCCAAATCTGATTGAAAACAAGAATTTTATTTGGATTACCTACATTTTAAATAAAATCTTATTTTTAAGTAATATTTACTTGGTTCACATTCTGCAGGAGCGGACGAGGCGTGGAAATACCTGCAGCTCAATAGATGGATCTCTAAATCCCTGAAAAGCCGCTCATCTCCATCGCTTTAATATCGAGCGTATTACCGGACTCTAAGGTATTTGCTAGAGATCTGCCGATAAGACAGAGCCAGCTCACGAAACTGAAGACCGACGATGGCAGGATCGTAACCGCCTAACCAGAGCTACTGAGGGAGATCGAGAGATTCTGTGGGCAGTTGTACACGTCGACCAGTAAACCCGTTGTAAATCTAGCAAACGACCCAAGAGCTAGACTCGACGCTATACCGAAGACACATCCCGGACGTCAGTCTGTACGAGATTAGGATGGCTGTAAAACAGCTTAAAACAACATGGGTGATGATGGAATTACGGCCGAACTCCTGAAGGCTATTGGAAAACCGGTACTTAAGGCACATCAGAAGCTGTTTCATTCTGTTCGGAAAGACGCAACGCCATTAAAGAATCAGGACCAGTGTCCCAATTTTATTTAACCAATGACGCAAAACCAGGTTTTCACCCGATAGGTAGATACTGTTTCTTAGAAATGTTAATGTCTTCTATTGATTCTAAATGTCATCCGTGCAATATTGGAGCGGGGAGGTCATTAACAAATTATGATTAACCATTAATAAAGTGGCGTGATACGTCTTGAAGTAAATACAAAAATAAGGTGACTGTTACAATCTCAAGCTGTGTGTGGGTGGCAATAGTACAAATTAATAACTAACATCTAAATTCTGAATAGCGCTATTAAAGTAATCCGCGAAATAAGACCATATTGAAAAACCCTACAACAACTGTCGAGCTGATGAGATGAAACATCCGTCTTGACGGAAGATCCTCCCTTTTCTAAAGGGGATGAATAACTTTACCCCCTGTTCTTCATACCCTACTACCTTTTGGGGAAACAGGTGTAAAAATATTGATGTATCAACTTAGCTCGATTACGGAATGATTTCGTGGAGTTTATGTAAAGTTACTTACTCAGACATCTTCGAAGCCAAGTTGAACTCCGAGTCGGTGTCGAACCAGGACATGTCTTGTCGCAGCACTGCCTTCAAGAACTTCATGCGTATCCGAGTTATCTGTAGACCAACATAATTACATTTATTTTCATTATTTTTCAATTCGCAGTTCCTGACTCACACGATGTTATAAACAGGCAGCTTGTTTTTTAGTTTTTTAATCAGAACTGTCATAGTAGAAGTTCTATGAAGCGAGTCTGTTCTAAAAGTCAATTGAAAATAAAATGCACCCGAAAGTAGATCCAACGCTTCCTTGTGTAAGAAAGCAGCCCAAAGTCGATATTATAAAAATGTTCTTATGTGACTAGTCCCGACATTACCCATCATGTGATATCATTAACTAAACTACAATGGAAAACCAAGTAAGCAAGGAAAATCAGAACCTACGGATTACAACCGCATCAGGATAAACGTTTAGTATTGCCGTCACGACTGCTGTAGGAAAGCTTGCTTTGAGGTGACGTGTCGACTCAGTGTGGTGAGTGCACAATGGAGGAAATACCTACGAGTACTAACCAATTACCTCGTAGCTCTTACATAAAGTGACTGTATCTAGATTAAACTTGGACATACTGAAAGACTCCAGTTAGGATCACAATACTTTTTCCGAAAACGTATGCAACATTAGTTAGTTCTATATTTTGTCAACGAAAATTAAAAAGGGTTCCATTTTTGCTATCTGGCTAATATAATATATAAATATAATGACCCTTTTCACACTCACCTAAATCTGTAGGTGAACATAAACCTGTAATATACATCAATGTTCAATAAGAGGCCAAATAAGGCTATATAGCTGACGTGTTTTGATCATAATGCGCTGAACCCCAATATCGAGTCGCCAAGGTCACATTTATCAGTAAGTAAGCGTTATTTCGTTTTGATTCATGTGAAGTTCAGCGAGTCAATCAGCTGTAAGGTCATCAATTTAAAGCAATTCATTTCGTTTGTGCTTTGAAAAATTTGTTACCGTTATTTATTATATCATAGAAATATATAGGGCATCGTATCTCGTAACACTCATAATGTTTCACATTGGAACTGCTTATTCTGCGCACGATACGACAAAGCAAGTTTGTTACCATTGTAGGCAAGCAGATGCCTATTATAGCCACAGAACCTGGTCTCTGAATCGCAGGAAAACCTTCCGATCAAAACAATTAGGACGTGTTCTGAAGTTATTATTTCATGTACTAAGAACTGATAGTAACTTTTAAACACCTGCAGACGTTTTTGTTACCACCCCCGGCACCCAGCGTATTGTAGCTAATTCTCAATGTTGAATAAGTAAGAAACCGCTTTCCAACCGAGGCGATTAATTTAGTAACATGTGTCAAGTTCAAGGCTATCACACATTGTAGATAATCGCTAATTATAAAGATGCTAAACAGCTACCAGCCAGTAGCCAGAAGCCAGCCAGCCACTCCTCAGCTAGTCGCCCTTCTTTTGAGGCAGTGCTGGCCACAACACACAGGCTGGTTCAGTAGGATGAGTTTGGCATAATTGGCTTTCACTGCTGCCAATTTGATATAAATCTAATAAAGGACAAATACATTCGAAAAATTAATGTTGTTTGATTAATTTAATTTAATTTTGACATTGTTGCCATTGCAGGAATAACCTGGATCAGGCTGGCACAGGAACGTGGAGCTTGGCAAAAGCAAAGAGAGGCCTATACCCAGCACTTAGTGAAGTCGGGCTGTGGATGATGATGATTCGATATAAAGAATGGGCTCTCAATGTATGTTTTGCTTCCTCATGTTTTTCCACTCAAACGCTCGCCCAATGTGAGACATTTGGATTCAAATTTGGTGTTCCACCAGTGTCCAGGTTTTTTGTTTTAAAGTGGACACTATAGTGTGTCTCTAGGTGTATCTTTTTGGAAAGTTGAACTGGCCTGTGATGCTTTGTCTGTCAATTTCTACACAGTAGGCTTAAGTTCGACAAGCTTTTACCAAATGCCTATGACGTTATTACCTATCATACATGCACAAACAAATCAATTTAAAATAAATGTTATCCATTAATTGAGCAGCACTGGACTGACACAGACAATTGCATCTTTAAATGGTGGTACATAAGCAAAACTCTGAGTCCACTCTTGATGACTTCTGATTGAGTTAACGCTCGGCGGAATACATCATGTCTGCGTCGGTACATACCGATGGTAATGTGCGAAATGTATTACACAATGTAATGTAGCTGAATGAGTGCAATATGAGTAACGAGTATATATATATGTACTGAAAGAAGAACAGTTAATAAGTTATGTTGCACATTGAAAAAAGAAAATCCTCTAAAATTTTCGAGGCTCTTGTTGTCGAACAAGAAACGATCTTTCTAATGCTTATATTACCCTCAGCTTATTTAAGACTTTTCAGTGATAAGTTTCCTTTAATTATACGTTTTTGTAACGTAACAGGCAAAGATCCGTTTCTGCAGTGAAGCCTGTTCGGTTTTGAAGCTGTTTGGTACCACCTCCAAAGGGCTATCTACAAATTCACAGCCAAAATTGAATTATTAACCCTTCTTGTGCACGTAGATCTACGTGAGACACAATAGGTTTTTAGTTATGTCTATATACTCGGCATACGAAAGGTTCATTTTATTTTATTAATCAGTGCATTTTTGTATTAGACATTTTTTGTAAGAAAATCGTTTTTGATAGCTGCAGTGTTTTTCCACTGACGCTATAAGGTACCAGCATCATGAAAATAGGTCAATATGTCATTGGCTATTCGCGTGACAATGAAGCTTATTAAGAAGCTGTAAATTGTCTCCTGTTTGTCTGTTACATAGATAATCATTTGGACGTACGAGTATTAGCACCATGCTTACAATGTTTGCAAGCTTTTTGTACTTCTTTAAAACTAAAGCGTGCTTTTTTTTTTTACATTTTCTGTTTTCAGCTCTGTATGTTGTCATGCTGCAAAATATGATATACCTACAACTAGTGTCCGATCGAAGCTTCGGCTACGGCTAGGAAAACCTTCGGCTTCCAATAAAATCGGCTGCGGCCAAAACTTCTGTTTTGGCCGCAGCCGATTTTATTGGAAATTGGACAAACTGTTAGGAATGCACGAGAGGGCAATGGAAAAGGCGACGCGCGGGAGGAAGTGGTCACACATTTCAAAGTATTTATTGTTGTCAAGCTGCAAGGTAACTATAATAATCTCGTCTTCTTCTTTGCGTGTCGATGGGGTCAAATATATCCATCAGCAAATGTACGTCCTCCATTTGGTTACAAGTAATACAATTAATTTGGTGATTCGACTCTTTTCATCAAAAACGTAAACTTTGCCCATGGAAAGTGTCCAGATCGAATCCTTAAAGCTAGCTTAACTATTCTACTTAGTTTGTCATCATCAAACCAAAGGTAACGAGGAGGCTCATGCTGAATGGTTTTATACCAAATTCCTTTTGTATTAGATTTTTTATTAAAATATTTTTTCCAAACCTCTTAACATTTAATTCTGAATTAAGGGATCAAATCTGAGTAGTCCGGCAAAAAGCCGGTTTTATTTCCTTCTACTGCTGCTAATTTAGATAATTGATTGAGCTACTGAATGAATGACGCTGTAAACGCTGAAATAGATATTTTTGCTCAGCTGAAATCGCGCATCGTAGAATAATTTATTGGCATTTTTGCTGCCGTTTCATTAAAAGCTTGTGATGTTGCAATAGTTATTAAGATGTTGTAATCTATAAAAACGTTTTCACCGCTTTTCTATTTTTCACGTCTACTATTTTCTCCAACGTGATGAATTTAATTTTGTAACATTATTTATTTAAAGGAAAGCAAATACTATGTACATTATATACAGACTACAAATATAACTAACTTTCTCCAACTACCTATTTAAAGTAGGGATCTAATACAAATTAAGATAGATATTTGTCGATACGATAATGTTTTCTCGTAGGTATAGTACATACATTGTAAACGATTAGAGCAGTGACGACACGGTGTAATAATAATAATTTGTAGGGCGGGACAAAGCAATCTGCTACGTAACCATAACAATACTGAACAATTAATGAGCGGCGTGCTAAGATGACATAACCGTTGACACCCGGGTTCGCTAGCATTGGACTTGGTCCAACTCCCGACATTGAATCTAAGAAGATAAATTGTCATATCTTCGGAAGTATATTATGGCTGAATGAAATAAGAGAGATAATTCGTCATTTCTTCGGAAGTATGTGACCGAAGCATCGCTTCTGTCAGAAAAAAACAATTGACCATCGATATGAAATGATTTTGGGCTTTTGAAATGATTTTTAGCAGTAAAATTTCGAACTCTATGTTCTTTGGATAATCATCCAAATTCTGTAAGAATTTAAAAAACCGTTAGCTAACATGTTTCAGAAAGTTGGTCAGTTCGATGATCCGTTGTACCTCTTTCAATATGGCCACATTATTCTGATACACGCTGTATAGTCAAATGGGAGGTCCACAAGCAAGAAGAAGTCACGCACTATGGGAAAGACCTTTGCCTAGCAGTAAGGATATTATTACTCATTGATAAAAATGTGCAAAACTCTTAAACTTTTGCACATCTTACCCTTTCGCATCATACCATATCCATCTTAATTCTACGATCTGCGAACGCAAATATCACGCAAAGTAGCGATCAGCAAAACTAAAATAGGTACCTGTCGTAGTGCACTCCAACTGATGAGACCGACGGATAGCATGCAGAAGATGAGTGATATGCCGATACTGAGGAACAGGCCGATGGCCATCGCCTTCGCGTCCTCGATCAGGGCTGCCATGTTCTCCTCGTAAGATGCATTTGCACTGGACAAGAGAAAAAGGACGTTTTCATATTTTTAGGCATAATATAACTTATCAGACAGATCTGAGTCCTGATTCGCAGGCACTTATGATTTTGAATTTTCTCAAAGTAGACCTTTGACGAAATTATATTCTCAATAAATTTGAGTACGTGGGTTTTACTGTGTTTCTTTATCCTTTAAACTTTCCCGTATAAAGGCAAATCAACACACTTTATTACAAAATAAATCATGAGATGAGACATGACAAGGACTACTACTACAGATCGTGGAGTTGTTCTATTAGGAAATTCTTGGCTAATGGCATTTTAAATCCTAATTACATAGGGCTTAAAAACATAACTGACGAAATTTGGGTATTTATAGGTAGTATTACATTACATTATATATTACACTACATTATACATTACATATTACATTATACTGTCTATACTGGGCCACCAAGATACAGGCTGTGCCTAGTTTGGGGCCCACGGCTTCCTCTAGTTTTGCACTCTCTTAGCTATGTTCATTGTTTTTGTTTTCTTGTATAATTTGTAACTTGTGTGTGTCAATAAATTAATTTATTATTATTACATCTTCCTTTGTGGAGAACAGCATGTTATAAAATGTTTATGCTTAATATAGAATTTAGAGCTACTTACAGCCTCCTGCCTCCTCCAAACGCAACGGTTAGCGGTAGGTAGCTGGTAAGCCTCTCTCGGTAAGTGGTCCTCTCGACGAAGGCAGTGCTGAGTTCTCCGATCTGCACCAAGTTGTAGCAGACACCTCCTCCGCTAGCCAGGCCAATGATGATGCCCATGATAGTTGCCATAAGTTCCGAACATGTTGCGTAGCGGAACTGAGGAAATTCATACAATATTGTTGGGTCTTAATGTTCTACACAAATAGAGGAAGACTTTATAGAGTAGTACGTAACCAGAAGAAAATATACTGAACAGCGATAATGTTGGAGGAAAAGGCACACATGAACTGGAATTATATAAGCTTCCGAAAAGCTCGCCTCAATACGGTTGAAAGTCGATGTGGAAATGCAAACAGCAGTGATAGCCACAGATCTCTGGAGTGTGGAAGAGGAGATACAAAGGATGATGATGAGGTCGCCATATATTTATGGACTTGTGTTATTAACTTAACGATGTTTAGTACCTCGCTACTGTTTAAACTTCGCACAAATGTGTAAAAAAAAAGCTTACCAAAGGCAAAGCCACATCACAGGTAAATTTCTCAATAATTCCTACGAAATCATTTAGTGTTAACGAAAATATGAGTTAGGTACTTACAATTTGATAGAATCGTAAAGATTTCTCCGGCTCCTTTTTTCTGTAACATATAATACAACACATTAGATAGATTTGTTAGACATGTTGGCCTTAGGATTGGTACCTCATAGTCATTTTTCTAACAGTTCATCTTTAAAGATATAGTGTGCGTCCTGAGTGACAGCGCATCGGTAATCAAACTCTATTTGCTGTGTAGTGCTTTCATAATTGAATGACTCTATGACTAGCATTCCTACTTTAGCTACAAAATTTCCAACACAATGAGGACAGAACACCACTTCATCAAACATGATTAGCATTATTAAAATCAAAAATTTCTGCTAGTGCAACCATGACTCATAGTCATCCGGTTGCAGCTTATATGACTACAAGTACACAAATATCAAGTTTTCCTTAAAACAAATTGGTTGAGACCAATTTGCTGTTGTCAGGAACACAACAAACAAAATCTTATGAAGGCAAAATTAATAGGTTTATTATTTAAATGGATCTCTTTTAAAATTAATTAGCGTGCTTCAGCAGGTTAATGGATGCGCATTACAGAGAAACTGAGAGGACAAACATAGCGAGATTTATAGCGATTACTATTAATTGTATTATTAAGTACATGCATCAATCGAAACTTCTACATAGATGGAGATTGTGTTCCTTGTCCTTGAAGCTAATAGGCGGCCTATGCAAGAAAAATCTAACAAACTAAAAAAAAAACAAATACTCATTGGATTCTTTTCGAAGGATTACATAGTAATACATTAATAATACATGGTAGAACGACACCTCGGCACATACATTACATATTTTTTAAAGTTGACCGTTTTTTTAAATACTTTAAAATTCATAAGATCTATGACAAACTATTTTGGTGACACACACAACAAGGGTTTATTCTTTATTTGATTTTATTCCTGTAATTTAATCACTAAATGATGTACGTCTAGTAAGTCTTATTTTGAAATCACTCACAAAGTTGGTAGACAACAAGCTGGTATAGTTTTAATATTCCAGTAAGATTCCGAAAGATTCTTTCAAACGACTCAATCGAGCTACTTCAGATTATCGAAATCAAAGCATGTTCATTGATAACATTCGCTTAGGTTAATAAATTGTAATCAAAATGTAAACATTCGTACATAAAATAAACAATGTCTGGAGAAATCGGTCGCATTTGCAATGAATGAAAAAATTAAAGACTTACGTTTCCTTTTTCTTTTTTGAGCCCATTGTTGCGAAGTTTGTTAGTAATTCGGGGCTGTGAGCCGGAGTGAGTCGGGACGCGTCCACTGCCCACGAAAGCCCGACTTCAATTAAAGCGCGCTCCTGAATCTTTCAGTACTTACGTCGACCGCGACGGGAATCATCTTCATTTACTTCTATTAGACGTGCTCATGACTTCGCGTCAATACGTACTACAGTCTAAAGTCGTAAAGAGATTAAAACCCTGCATCGTCAACTGTGTTGTAATATTATAAGCTGCTTTAAAACAAACTTGTGCGATAATGAGTTTATGAACAGTTATTTGATGAAGAATTTTAAGATAATTGCAACGCTTATAATTTTAACCGACTTCAAAAAAGAGGAGGTTATCAATTCGTCTGTTTTTTTTTTAAACTAAATCGGCTTGCGTTTGCCGCAACTCGCCTGACTTGAAGTGATGATGTTCCTTTTCCGAAAAGGAAAACTGGCTGTATAAGACCAGTGCTCTTTGAATACATAATCTATGATGTTACTGCATGCACGTGCAATGATAGACAATACTGAACCGTACACTAACATATTTCTGCTGTATGCAGTTCTCAGACTCATCAGTTGTTAGGTAGCTATTTAATAACAACATTAATTTTTAGTAGTACACCCACATCTCGACAGTTATAGTTACGTTAAGTTCCATTTTATTGGGGAGAAGCCCATTACCATGAAATGTTTTGGTAACAATGTACGAGTAAAATAAATATTTGTATACGATATTACAACTAAAAATGGAAAAATAAAAATACCATTTTGCAAAAAAGTCGCTTCCGAAGTCGGTGACAAAAAAAAACAAAATTAAACAAACAAAAGTCACCGACTTCGGATGCTAAAGTTATTTTTTACTTTTTTGTGTTTTTTATCTTATACAAATATTTGCTATGCATTTATTTTAAGTTTTTTTTGTTTCTGGAACGTGAAAAGTTAGAAAATGAATTAAGAACGAAGGAAGCTGAAAATACCACGATGCTGACATTTAAAACTGGATGGATCGTCCTGATGCTAGCTCTAATTACTGCGTAATAAAATTACCAACGTTTCGAGTGAGACCACTATGTGGCCACCTGTACAGGTATTTCATCACGTGCCGGTTGTAGTGCAGGATAGGCAGGTAAGGATGTGAAGCATATAAGGACTCGACATTGGCACCGTGTTTGGGATCAGTCGAGTATAATTAATTAATTACCCCAATGGTCCAGATTATTTGTAAGGAAACTAACTTATGATTTAAATAAATTAATATATTTTATTTATTTAATCCAACAGGAATTGGGCAAAGATGTATTGGCAACTGTTTTATATGTTTAAAAAGTGTTATTAATTGAGTCACATTTCCATTGTTTGTTAGACCATTTTTACCCAAACTCCTTTCAATAAATGGCAGTTATAAGTAGAACGTGGAACGTGGCAGTAATAACGTTGTCTTGTTTTGTCTTCGCAGTGGCAATCTGTGATTGACTAGACCGTAGGTATGAGTAGATGAGGTTCATGTGGCGTTTGCAGAAGAATTATTCGAGACAATAGATAATTAAAAGGCTAGTTATTATGGTAATAAGGCTAGTTATTATGGTAATAAGGTCGACAATGTGGCAAAAACACACACAAATTTACATTCTGTCACTTCATTCGCAGAACCTAATGGCTAAGGACATTTTTTTTGGCACTGGCAGCTCTTGAACATGGTTTGGGTTTGGTGATTGTTGGGTTTCATTGGTGAAATTTGCTCTGACACTACTAAACTATATACATAGGTATAACCGTATAGAAGCATCTAGTGTGATCCTGTATTACTCGAAGGGGCGATCTAAGACCTGGCGCGGAGGCGGCCTGTAAGAAGAAATGTATGCCACATTCAAACTCCATACTTAGGGAAATTCTCAACGCCCAAGTTCAATCTCGTATAATCTTTGGAGATGTTAAGTGTTTGTAAAGAAATTCGGAAATATATTGGTTTACTAAAACAAAATTTGATGTATTGTCTTCCTTTTCGTATTTCCTTTGGCCTTGACAATTCGTCACTGCGGTATGTAGGTATACCCCGGCGGGGTTCTCTGCTGACTCATTTATTACTATTTGAGTAAATATAAAGAGGTTTCCAGGAATATATGGTTTTACGTCTGTTGTCTAATAGCACTCAAATACTCGTAGTTGGCACTGTTTCGTGGGTGGGTAAATAGTGAAACGAACCCTGAGGTTACGTTTTATTTTGTTTTTTTTTTTGTCACCGACTTCAGAAGCCAAAGTTATTTTTTAACTTTTTGTGTTCTTGAAGTCGGTTTTATTTTTTGAAAAAAAGTTTTTTATTTTTCCATTTTTAGTTGTAAGTGTAAATAATCGTAGGTACGTAGTAAGTTGAAGTAAGTCATTTAACTTGAGTAATTATTCAGACTTTGATTTTGACCTTTAACCGTTAAAGAGTTTTATATTCCATAATCAGCTCACCTAGATAACCTGAAAGACTACAACTATAAATACGTCCCCATAATATTTTATTAAAGAACTATCCTCCAACACCTAACCGGTAAGGAATTATACCTTCCATCGTCAGCTCATCAACATGAAGTGATGACTCACTCCTACATGCGAATATTTGAATAACTTTAGAAAAAACACGAAACACGTAATACGTGCGAATAAAATTTGAGGGTTGCCCTCGATTTTCCTGAGATTCAATCATCAGATCCTGACATGGTGACAATGGGACTACCTCGAGAGTATACCCATTCGAATAAAAAAATAATTTTGAAATCCGGTCTACAATTGACTGAAACATCGCTAAAACACACAAAAAAAACAGTCAATTTGATAACCTCCTCCTTTTGGAAGTCGGTTAAAAAAGAGACAAGTTAAAAAAATGTTTACTTTAACAAAATAAGTTAGTTGTGTCAATCAAGCATTTTGATTACTTCAATAAAGATCATTGAAACTTTATTAAGTTGATTTGACTTGATAGCATCTATCATTACAATTAATTGTATTAATCATACAGCTTGATCAAATCTTGACTTGACTTAATTTGATGAAATTTGACTTAATTGCTGCAAATAGGTTTTGTGATAACTCCAATCAAGATCCCGTTCCAAATCTCAATCAAATTAAAGTAGGTAGTAGCTGTGATCATTGTGCTTGATAGGCTCAGATGCAAACAAGTTACTTATTTTATCTAAACAAAATCTTAATTCTAGTTTTTTTTTTTCAGTGTTTTTCTACTCAAACAAACTGACCCTCTCATCAATTACAATTCTTATACAATAGCAACCTGTGACGTCAATAATTTACCAAATCAATGACTCGACTATTTATTATTTACAAAGCAAAATCTAGATTTACAGTCAATTGAAAATTAATCGGGTTTTCAGGCCTAAACTAAAATACTTTTTTAGCGAAGTTTTCTTGGAATTATTAGTTAATAATCGTGCCACATTACGATCGAACGATCTGTTAAACGGACAAACCAGATTAAGTGTAAGTATCTTCTCAGCCCCCGTATTCACAAACGCTTTGATTCGGGAAGTCTTATGCCTATCTCGTTCGGTTACGTAATGTCTAAAAAAGATAGACGTAGGTACCTACGACTTCTAGAATCGAAGCGTTTGTGAATACGCGGGCTGTACCTACGCGGCTACGACCACGACAACGTGGTCGTGGTCACCACCACGAATCGTGGTCGTGACATGGTGTAGGTCTATATTAATATAATGAGAAGCGTGGCCTTCGACGTAGGCTTTGGCATTGTTTGGGTACTTTTATAATGTCATAAGAATTCAGTTGAGCTTGAGAATGAGAAATAGGATAAGATTACTTATACAAAAGCATTTTTATAACGAATCAATGTGGTAGAACATTCCCTTGTTTAAGTTCAGATTTTATTATCGGGCATCTCTTATGTATAGACATAATATATTATATACTTTTAAAGATATCAAGCACAGATAAATGTACGTTATCAGTATGCAAGACTAGTACGTCATCAGCGGTTTATACTTTCAACAAGCCGTGAGTCCGTTGGGATTTCCTGTTGGCTAAAGTTACGAACTTCCTTACACAAAGCATAACATGACGCCGGTAATCCCCGAAAGGATAGAGTGCACCCACATTTCCCCAGTTATATTTTTAAGTCCTTGTAATAGGGGGTGAGCATGCTCAGTAGTCGCTCTTGCAACCACTAGTGGAACGAGGCAGTCAAACAGACAAACTTTCATTACAACATGCATTTAAAAAATCGTGCCTGTGCTTTATGCACAAGTAAAACTGTTGTCGTTTCCAGTGGTTGCTCAGTGGTCATCACTTACCTACTTGTATCGTTATAAAATGTACGTACATACATTTTATGAAACGTACATCTCCCAGAAGAGATAAGAGAACTTCAGGAGAATGATTTTTAAAGTCAGCGTGACTTGCATAGACTACAATATTATATATGTGACTTTCAATTTTATTGTAACTACAGACTAGTAAGTTTCGTAAACTGAGCGTCAGACCTTGGTACAAAAATATATACATTTTTCACGTTTCGCGGTTTAAATTAGAATACGTTGTGTTTACTCTGCTTGGTGTAGATTTAAATTTCGAAAGCGTTATTATTAAAAAAGGAAGATTTTCTTGTGTAAACAAATGAAATCTAACTTTTTTTATAATGACCCACGAAGTATATTCTGAATATCCGCTTATATACTCCTTACCAAGTATGTGGCGTACACAGAAAATACTAATTTTTATTTTAAGTGAAATGTAGTTATCGGAAAAATAAATATAGCAAAGTGCAAATCGGACTCGCACACGAAGGGTCTAGGGTGAAGGGTGAGTAAGGATCGCTCAAAACGTGATATTTTTAGCGTTTATTTTCATATTTTTATAATTTATTGTTATAAAGCCAGAACACACGCTTTACAAATATCAAGTGTCCACCTTTGTCTATCTTTTACGGCTCACATTATGCAACCTTGTAACAGACGGACCTGAGACAGCGAAGCTTTACTAATAGGGTCCTATAAAAATGAAAGTGTATTACCAACTTAAATATAAATCTGTCTACCTATGGAGTGCTGAGCTAGTTACGGTATAAATATTTTCCTCCTTTTACAGATTCAAGTCTTACATCCTCTTGGCAGACCTTCGTTAGTATACACAAGAAATCTTTTCGAAGATATATAAGGGTACTGCCATTCAAAATAGTCGCCCTCTATCTTTGTTACTGCACGAGCTCTAATAACATCGCACCACACACATCATAAGCCCACAGTGTTTGCTATTCATCTTGATTGTCAGCATATTTCGCCCAGCTGTTACCAGCACCAATGCTAAGATCGTCGTACCGATGCTAAGACCATATAAACAGTGGTCAAACAATAATCAGTGCGTATAGTCCTTGGCCTATATAAGCAGGGGCTAGCTGTTGACGCTGGAGATATATCATAGGTCATAGGTGCACTCACTCTTCCCTCTCTCCCATTTTCTGATGCGACGGTAATCGGACACGAGCGGAGAGAAATTTGGCTTGCCAGTTGGCAAAGATGGTAGAAGCCGACCGTCCAGGGGAGCACCAGAGCTGTTTCTGAATCCAACCTGTTTCATCACCAACAAAGGCTCTCGATCAGCATCAGAAACCAACAAATCACGGTTACATCGGCTCCGCACATAATGATCCGCGACGTCTGTCTGTGTGTGTGCATGTTAATTTACAAACAATTGTGCGGCGACTGGCTCACGCCCTGTTCAATTACCAGCGCTTTCAATACCGAGCCGCTAGACTAGACTCCATGATAGTACTCGCATGTGTCCTCGATCAATTGCAAGACATCAGAACGGTGTCGGGGTCGTTCATTTTGTTCTTAAAAAAAAAATAGGTAGAAATTGTTGCTACTTTTGTGTTTGCTGAGAACTACCATGATTATCCAGTGCCTGTCATAGCCCAGTACCATGGAATACAAACAGCTTACAGCATGGCGTTTTCCATGGTAAACATGATAAATGGGAAAGTAGAAGATGGCAGAGGAGTTCTAGACATTCAGTGCAATTCTTGCTTTCAATGCAATACTGTTAGAAAACAAAACCTATGATATAAAAATACTTCCGTATAATTTACAGCTAACCAATCTCACAATAGCTATCCGTACGCAGTCGCTATACGAACAGACCGTTGATACTTGAACTGCCAACAGAACTGGCTTTGCACGCATTGACCCAGTGATTGTCATGTTTGCATAAACATTGTAACAACCATTTTTATTATGTCGGAAGTTTCGAAGCAATAGAGACAATATCTTATACATAAATTTGATTGATTGTAAGTAATGATTAGGGTAGGTAACAGATTGCGCGTGTATATATCTTACACCCTGTATTTTGGGACGAAATGACAGGCAACTTTAGAAGAAAGTATCAACCAGCCAATTACCTGGGAGAACTATAGATACTACTACTTGTAACTACTGCCGAAGTCGTCATAGTTGTAGTCCACAAAAGTCTTCAATCATCATCTACTTGGATTGGGCTTCGAGTCTACCAAAAAGCAGCTGAATACTAGTATTTTACACGGAGCAACAGCATAACCACAATCCAGTTATCCAAAAATAATCAGCTTCCCCTTAAAGGGTCGAGCTGGTATCGAAATTTTGTATGGGGCAGCTGGTTAGTTACTCGCGACTACGAAGGTCCCATCGAAGAAGGGTTCTGTCGAAGTAGTGTTTTTCGAAGGTGTGTGTTTTCGAAGTATGTTCTGTCGGACTAATGCTAGTCGAATATATGTTCTATCAAAGCAATGAGTGGTCGAACTATTGTTTTTCGAAATTGGGACCGTGTCGAAGTAATTAACTGTCAAAATCCAGGATGACACTCATAATAGCCAACCATTTCAATCACATTTATATACATGACGCGACGGTCTGTGACGTTCATATCCAATTTACTCAATCAAGAGGTTGCACTGACCACGCTTATTGGTGCCAGTTAGGAGAGTCATGGTATGTTGAGTGATGGCAATGTTGCCAAATTATTGTAATATTGTTCTTAGATTGAAGCTTTGTTGCTATCGGGATATTGCAAGTCAAAGGATTTTGAGTCTCACGGGGTATGTAAAGAGGTATAGATTTGACTTGATCTAGGTTTATTTTATTAGACGGCTGTTTCGATGTGGTGACGAGTTTACCACCTGACAGTCAAATTTTCGGTTCCACAGTTCGATTTGAATTCAATTTGCGAGTACTTTCCGTCAGGAATTTCGCAGTAGCATGCAAGGAAACTGGATTTGTGCCCAGTAGATGGCAATAGGCTCGCCCCTTATTATATATAACTTCAACATAACTGGCGAATGATTCGTGTAGGTACTATCAAGTAGGTGGAGGTGAAGGTGGAGGAGCTCATGGCAAAATAATAACAGCCGCTCCAGTCGATCTTTAGGTTAAACCGTGCTTGCCTAGGTTGGTCTGTGGATGGGTGATTGCCCATTACATACCGAGTTTCATCCGTGTCTCGGAAAGCACGTTTAGCCGTTGGTCCCGGCTGTCATCTGTAGATTTTTGACCGTCGTTACAGGTAGTCAGTGGCCCAATAAGTCTGACAACCAGTCTTACCAAGGGGTAACGTATTACCCAGTACTAACTGGGTTGTGGAGGTCAGATAGGCAGTCGGTCCATGTAAAATACTGCTGAAATAATAAAAATACTGCTAAAATATTCAGCTGCATCCGGTTAGACTGGAAGCCGACCACGACATAGTTGGGAAAAGGCTAGGCAGATGATGAAACACTAAATGGAATCAACAGCGATCCAAAAAAAAATAATTAAACCTCAATTGTAGCAAAACTCTACAACCTGCTTGATCCCTAGACACTATTTATGTGTGCATTTGACTACAGTAGACACTACGTAGAGTGGTTGTTCCCGAAGGGAAGCCGGTGGAATCGTATTCTTAGGTATAACCATCGGGCCTGTTCCATATTTTACTAACGATATGTATGATTCCATCCAGGCGCGGTCCCAGGGGGGGGCGGTCACAGGGGTCATGACCCCCCAAAATCCTACACGCCAATTGACAAACCTTCTTAAAATAGCTTTTTTGGATATTAACTTCCTGCTTAATCGTTCAACAAGAGAACCTAACCATTGCGAGGAAGAATGCAAACATTTTCGAGGTCGCTTCGCTCGCTAATGCATCCTGCCCTTTTCAATACTTTTATTCTCATCTCGGTATGAACTTAAACAAAAAGAACCTGATAAGAGTACACGGGGCGGAGGCGGCTGCTTCAATTTTGAATCTCTCATCTCTCGCTTTTGCATTCTATCAGTAGGCACTAGGGCATCGAAAATCGACCATTTTTTGGGACCGGTTTTTTCGGTCTTTTTCGTTTTTTTTTATGCATTTACTATATACTTACTTGAGTTCTATTTATTAATGAACAATTACAAAGGTTTTATATAATATTGACCAGGCGTTTGACCAAATAGTTAAAATCCTCAGGGTGGACCCCGACGCGTTTTTGCAAAATGCGGCGTACGGGCAGAAAGTCCAAACATTCGAAGAAGACTCTGGTGCTTCTACTTGTATCCATCACTTCAGCAGAACTACAGGCACTCAACATAACAATAAGAAAATTGGTACGCATGCATCTGGACCTCATCCCATTTCACAGAAGACCTGCCAGAAGTCAGCCAATGTGAAATCGAGGCGGCTCTTAGACCGCTTAAGAATGGAAAAGCCTCTGGTGGGGATGAGTTAACGACTTAGCTTCTAAAAGCGGGAGGAAGTCCTCTATTAAGAGAGCTTCGGGAGTTTTTCAACTCGATCCTGTTCTCTGGGAGACATCCAGAAGCGTCGAGAAAGAACGTTGTCGATCTTTTCTTTCAAAACCGGCCAAGTGTGAGTCGTACTCACACACATAGGGTTCCGTAGCACCAAACAACATAATAAAAATATTTTGAAGGTTCATTCTTAAGTTGTATTGTTTTACATTCAACAACAAAACTAAGTTTTCGTATGTTCGTTTGTGCACATAGGTTTATCCTCATTCGCAAATATCACAATCAAACGTTAGGTTTGCTGTAAGAAAACCCAATTCTGGGTTAAGCTCGCCGTTGTACATAAGTTATATATTGTAATTTTGTGTGTCCTACTTTTATATTTTGTGTGCAATAAAGAATAAGAATAAAGTTTTGTTTTTCATAGTATAATAGTGAAAAACAAAGTTGTTGCTGCAGTTTGATGAAAAAGTCCCATAACTCAAAAAATCAAAAATCAAAGCTTATTCAAACTAATTTTGGTTGTAATTTTTTTTACGTTTTATAATCCTACATTTTTTTCAGATTTTTCCTCCTCTTACTTTAGAAATTAGAGGGGGGGATACACATTTTACCACTTTGGAAGTATCTATCTTTCAAACGATTGACTTTGAGAGAAAATGGTTTTAGGAACCTCAATGTCATTTTTAAAGACCTATCTATCTATAGACACCCCCCGCACATATAGGTTTGATGAAAAAAATATTTTTTAGTTTCAGTTCCATGTGTGGGGAATCCCCCTTATTTTATTTTCATTTTTGTATAAAAACCGTAAAGTGATTCACAGAATACATCTACCTACTAAGTTTTAACTGTGCGATCCTAATAGTTTTGGAATAAAGTGGCTGTGACATACACAGACATGTCCGTGTATGTCGGAAAAAACGGAACCCTTTTTTGCCATCCGGCTACGGAACCCTAAAAGGGAACAAGACCCTATTAAAGAATTAAAGACCCATTTCGCTCCTTAGCCTCATCTTTAAGCTGTTTGTTTGAAAGAGTCGTCACAAATCGTCTAGCGAGAAGACTCGACGATTTCCAGTCACCGGACATGTCGGGTTTAGAAGAGGATACAACACAGATCACATTCACACAGTGCGGCAAATTTTACTGAAGTCCGAAGAGTATAATCGGCTTTTGTGTCTTGCATTTGCGGACTATGAAAGAAGGCTTTTGACTCTATCGAGACCTGGTTTGTTCTGGAGCCTCTGCAGCAATGCCAAGTGGACTGGCGATACTTCCAAGTGCTGAAAAATCTTTAAGAAAACGCCATAAATAATAACCGTCCAAACTCAGAACCAGCTGACAGAGCATATCCCATTGTGTCGGGGGGTGAGGCAAGGGGACGCAATTTCACCGATATTGTTCACCAACGAACTGGGGCCTTAGTCTGCTATTGCAATAGTGTCAGAATGGTCTATCATTGATTTAATAAGGCCCCTAGCCCACGGCGTATTTAAGCGCGTTCGAAACTCGTTTGACGTGCGTACAAAGGGTAATTCGTCTGCGCGGGGCCTTATTAAATCAATGATAGACCATTCTGACACTATTGCAATAGCAGACTAAGGCCCCTGGAGGATGTGTTTAAGACGCTGAACTGGGAATGGCATTAATATCTACGGCGAGTACAACTCACACTTGAGATTTGCAGATGACATCATCATACTGAAGAAAATGAATCGATTCACGACTTACAGCAGATACTAGATGGCTTAGTTGATTCTTTAATACGCATTGGTCTCATGGTGAACTTGATAAAACCCAGGTTATGTTCAACGAACTCTTCACCCCAGGATCTATTGTTGTCAATGGCGATCCTCTCGAGATTGTTTGATAATACACACATCAAAAGTGTCTAGGGATCAACATATATTTTTGCAATAACTTTTCTCCTGATTGATATTAATTAAAATTTTCTTTAAGGATTCATCAAATAAAGTGTTTTCGTTTGTCACAGTAACGATAAACCAAGTCACCTTTGCATTAATAAAGAAATTTGCCATTTTCCTAATAAAGGGATTTTTGACATTTGAACCACTAACACAAAAGTTCGAAAAAAAGACTGAAATAACAGTTTTCTTTAAAATTTTATTGGGTAACTTAAACAATTAATAATCCGTGTTTCTACCGCGAACACTAACAACACAAGAACATCGGTTTGGCATACTCAAAATGAGTTCATCCAAATCACGCTGTGGAATGGCCGCCCATGTTCGTTGCAACAACAAAAAAAGGTCTTCTTGCGACTGGATACCCTCCATATTCGGCAGAGCTCTTCTCTGTAGCATATCCCATGCATGCTCAATCGGATTCAAGTCTGGCGACTGAGCAGGCCAGGGCAGGACATTGATGTTAGCTGCGGCGAGAGTCTGTCTTACAACTCTTGCGGTGTGCGGTCGTGCATTATCATGCATTAACTGAAATAAGGGACCGATTTGCACTTGTAGAGGAACGATGACGTCTGATACAATCGTCTCAGCATAAATTTGAGCGTTGAGGTTGCCTCTGATCCAAATCAACTCAGTTCTTCCGCCGATCCAAATACCCGCCCATACCATGATGGTTCCACCACTATAAGGATGGACTTCCTGGCAGGATTTTAATCGCTGTTGGCGTCCAGGGGTTCTCCAGTGTCGTATACGTCTTGTATCCGGTCTCATACCAAAACGAGACTCATCAGAAAAGCACACGAAACGCCATTGTTCTTCTGCCCAATTTCTGTGTTCAAGAGCCCATTGATATCGTATCCTACGATTGTGCATTGCTATAGGTGGTACCCGTAGCGGTCTTCGGGAATGAAGGTTCACTTCATGCAAGCGGTTTCTGACTGTTTGGTCGCTAATTAAGTTCCCTGAAGAGTGATGAAGCCTCACGGCTAACATCATGGCGGTTATTGTTGGAGCTCTTCGAGTTAAGATTTGAATGTATCGGTCTTGTCTCCGTGTGGTGCAGCGATACCGTCCTCCATGGCGCTCAGCCACGGTACCAGTGCTTCCGTAACGTGTCCAAAGTCGACTGATAACACTCTGACTTGTATTCAGAGCTAAAGCCACAGTACGTTGCCGGGAACCAGCTTCTATCATTCCCACGGCTCTGAGCATTTCTTCCCTGCTTAAATGACGTCGCCGCTCCATAATAACGTTGGTTTTAATCAGTAGTAGGGAAACAGTAGCACTAATGATGTCTTCAATGCGTTGTATGTTTTTATAGGGAAAATATTGACAGCTGATTTTCATCTTTTACTCGAATTTGATTCACAGTTCCTGATTCAAATTATGAAATGCACCAAAAAGGATCCATATAAATTTATAAAATCATAAATTTATTACAAAGCCACATCTCAATCTCAAGAAATCCACATAAAAATGCTTGATCCCTAGACACTTTTGATGTGTGTATATTTACCTCAGGCAAACTCTGCAGTTTGGTAAGCATAACTTTGAGAGGAAGGATAACAGAAAAATCCAGCTGGGCTGGGCAGCATTCGGGGAGCTTCGTCGAGTCTTTTCGTCGAAAAATTATACAACGGGTACTTTAGAATGAGAATTTTACCAATTATATTTAGTAATACAAAAACATGACTTACTCATGTTCCTACATTTTAAACGACCTACGACGTGTTGTGTGTCTGATCTGCGAAGTTCACAGATCAATAATTAATGGATTTAAACAAAAAACAAAAAAAAAACGAAAACCAATGAAGACCGGGTTTTATAAGAAAGAACCGGTTGTTTTTTACAATGCTAAAACCCGGTAATTCACTGTTTTTTCTGAACCGGGAAAACCCGGTCCGTATGCCCTAGTAGGCACCAAGAGCGTATCCAGGGTCCCAGGTCATGATCACCCGCGCTGGGACTAGGTCGACTGTGATCATGTTTCTGAACTCATTGAATAAAATAAAATAAATAGTGGTCCGGCGCCCTTCGCTCGCTCTTACGTTCTCTTTATCTTAAAACTGTAAAATCTAACTATGTCAGGGGCAGGATCGTAGGCAGGGGGGGTGAGGCTGGTGAGAGTTCAACCCTCCTGAAATCTCCGACAACTATAAAAATCAGCCTACAACCTATAACTTTTTCAATTCTACAAAAGTTGACCAAGCTGAAGATGCACCCCCCCCTCCCCCCCGGAAATAAACATGTGGGCTCCCATGACCGTTTTGTATAGGAAAATCTACAGATGGCTTTTAACACCCGCCCCTTCAATCTCCCTTCTTTTAGTCGGGGTAACCCGTCCGAACCTCAAACATTCCTGGCTACGGCCCTGTGTGACCTCCCCCCAAAGTCTTGGGCTGGGACCGCGCCTGATTCCATCGGTATTTACGAAAGGTAAATTATTATATTTAAATACTTTAACAATGAAACCACACTGCGCACTTAAAACAGTACTTAGGACCTAATTCTTATGACTCGTTAAAATTAAAACTTAGTAATAATAGTAGCTAAGCTAGTAGTAGGTTATAGAATGTAGCGGTGTTCATTTAGATACCAGTACAATGATTGTTGTAAACTGCTGCGTTAGCAAGTGTTCGGTTGCTTAAACCGAACATATTCCGGGGCGGCAAAGATGCAGTTGAGATGAATTGATAAAATCATGTTATCTGAGATGATAGTAACCTAATGTTAGTGGTGATTCTTAAGATATGAAACAATAAAAGCGCTCTCGCTATTTTGGCGGTAAGAGACCGTTTTCTGCAATTTGCGCCTTATTCAAAATGTCAGGTGGAGTAGATTCCATATTAATATTAGATTCCTCGCTTTAAATCATATTATTATTTTGTTTATATTATCAGTCGGAAAGTCGTAACAATCTTTGACATTTCTAATATGAAAATGGTGCGAATTCGCAAAGGGCGCCACATGCAAGTGGTGAAAATAAGAACTACATCTTTCGTCACATTTGCTCTTTAGTATTAAAGTGAGACAAACGTATTGAGCAAAAGCGCTTCCAAGGATGTTCGATGAGTCAGCTTATTTATTCTCGTAATGTGAACTCCTTGGTGGAATTCAATATTTTTTATGGAAATAAAAAAAAACCGTACAGAATACGCACGCGCGCACGGTGCTATACAACGGGGTATGCGGTAAAACAAGTTATCATTAGTTTGACAGTCTGTTTAAAGAGTTATCGACACGTCAGTATCTATGTTCAATGTCGTTGTCCCATCATTACGGCAGGTGACGTCACCTTGAAATAGCCAATCGGATTGCAGTTGTCACTCCCCGCACACCGCACCTTCCGCTTAAAAATGATCATCATTATGGAATCTAGAGGAGGTTATCATTCTGTGCTTGATAACCTTGGCGCTCAGAAGCAGGGAGCACTAGGAGAAGAGCGAGTGTGTTGCGCAGAGGAAGGCGTAACGGCTTCACTTTTCAACATGTAGGTACAAAAAAAAACAAGTGCTTAAATAATTACAACAAAGTTTAATACTTAATCTAAAAGATCACTTAAAAACTAATCGTCGTGTGTCTTAATAACAGGAATTTTACAAAAAGTTTCTGAAATATTATTTGCCTACATAAGGCCTTCTGACCACTTAAGCTGCACGTCAGACGCACGTTATCACGATTTTACTCTTGCATGCGTCTTACTTGCATCGTACACAGAAACTCCGTGGACTGGCCTAAGTTGCAATATGTACTGCAACTTGTGTCGTAGTGGGATTTGGCTTGTTACATACAATAACCATTTATAGAATTGGTCATTCAGAGAATTAGGCTTTTTGAGAATTGGCCATTCAGAGAATTTTTCTTTTAGAGAATCTGCTATTTTGAGAACTAGTCCTTTTGCGACTCTGTTGCCATTTTGAGAATTAGGCTTTCTGCCCCTAATCCGTTCTCACTGTTGCCTCCTAAGGACCCTGACAAGTTCTTAATTTACAAAATAGGACCGAGTAAATACCGAGAAAGTTTTATGTGCCACTGTTTGCTTTGTCACAATGTTTTGTTTTTTTTTTCTACAAATAACATGTAAAATATTGTGTGAGATTCACTTTAAATATCATACTTAACTGCCCTGCACATAAGGGCTAAAGTTTGTCCTGCCTTTACTTAAACATAATTAAACATTCTTGATTGCATTATTCAGATGTAGAAAAAAATCCTTTACTAATAAAATTTTAAATGACTCTGCTCTGGAGTGCCAAACGATGGGCCACTTAATATCGTCTCCTGCTTGTTCTATTGTTTGTTCATTAGAGGAACTGATGCACGCTACCGACAGCGAAAAACTAGTAGTTCAATTCTGGGCCGAAACAATTTAGATTGCCATCGAAACGCTAGGAAGAAGAAACTTTAAAATTTTATAAAAATATAACAAATTAAGTTAAATAAAAAGTACCTACTTTTCTAAAAATAGCAAGAATAATAACAAAATATAATAGCTAGATGATCTTATTGTGATTGACAATAAGATCATCTAGCTATAATATTTTTCCCGACCCCCAAGATACTGGCGCAGCCTAGTATGAGGACCTCTGTTTTCTGTTGTTACGATTAGTCATAGCGGTAAGTTGGGTTAAGACAATGTTTGTAACAATGGTTTAATTTTATTCTTCATAAGCTTATTTGGTTTTATCTAAAATTATTATGACAATACAAATGCAATACGGTTTTCTCGGTGTAATACTGATGAAATGGAACCCTTGTCAAATCCCTTTTTTCATCTCGTAAGGTCAAAAAATATTTTTTAATCTAATCGCCAATAGAAGATCTTTATTCATCATCATGCACAGCCTAAATTCACCCACTGCTGGCTATAGGTCTCTCTTTTGTTGTGCCATCTCCACGTTCCTGTGCCACCCTCATCCAGATTTTTCCCCCGATGGCAACTATGTCGTCTGCCCATCTCGGAAAACCCACATTTATTTTCCCAGTTCTTAGACGACATTTGGTGCCAGCCTTAGACTACCTGTCATCACTGCGCCTTGCTAGCTGATCTGGCTAGCTCCATTTGAGTTCCGTAACGCGATCTTTATTACTGAGATGTATTAGGAATACTGTTTAATTTACAAAAATTTAAATCGTAAGATTCGCCCTACCTCATCAAAAAATTATTCATTCTGTTTCGTTCGCCGACTGGAGCATTTGCCAGTAGTGTTACAATTACACTCCAAGATTAATTTTGAGCATTACGTTAAAAGTCGTTGTTACAAATTGTATCATTACGTGTTGCGCACTGTGAAGATACAATTTGTAGTCTGTGCAAAATCGCATTTGATGGATTGCTACATTAAAGGCGAATGCTCTCTCACCGGAAGCGTTTATTCGTAACGTAATGCCGTACTGGATGTGTGAGCTCATCTTTCCAGTATGGACACTTTTTCGCGCGACCTAAGTGCGGCGAAAGCACATCCAGCAATTTAATCTTTGCTCAATTTCCAACGGTTGAGATTAATGAATTATGAATTGTAATGAATTATAAAGGATGAATTTCAAGTGGGCCTGCATGGCCAAATCCGACAATATGAGGAATAACGAAAAATACTCAAATGAATTTGATGAAAACTTGCATCATTGGATTTTTGGAAAACCAACTTCCCTAGCCAGGAATCGAACCCGTTGATTTTGAAAAAATAATACAACACACACACAGTTTCGGATTTGGCCATGCACACCCACTTGAAAAATTTAACCTGTAAATGCTCTTCTTGTAGTTGTACAATGAGTTGAACAAAAATGAGGAATTAAGCTACGTTTTGTCCTTTGCACATTTTCCAGTAGGCACCCCGCTGAGCGAAGAGTTCAGCGTGGGATCCACGTTCCACAATTTTTCCTGAAACAAATTTTTATTTTAGATCCTTATTTGGATAAATGGCTGCAAATCCGTTGACTTATAGCATAAATGTACACAAAACCAAACGTGGAATCGGGGATTACAATAACTCCTCTGTGAACCTGTAGAAAATAAAAGGGGGCGAGCCCATTGTCATCAAACTGATATAAAGACGCTGACCGGGCTGTTGTAGAGAAATCCTTAATGGAAAAACCCAATAACACTACCCATGAATCGAACAAGAAGCGCTCGTGACCACTTCTCTCAGGCATTGCGCTACTCGTAACATTTACCCATGAATCGAACAAGAAGCGCTCGTGACCACTTCTCTCAGGCATTGCGCTACTCGTAACATTTACCCATGAATCGAACAAGAAGCGCTCGTGACCACTTCTCTCAGGCATTGCGCTACTCGTAACATTTACAACAATAACACTTTACCCATGAATCGAACAAGAAGCGCTCGTGACCACTTCTCTCAGGCATTGCGCTACTCGTAACATTTACCCATGAATCGAACAAGAAGCGCTCGTGACCACTTCTCTCAGGCATTGCGCTACTCGTAACATTTACCCATGAATCGAACAAGAAGCGCTCGTGACCACTTCACTCAGGCATTGCGCTACTCGTAACATTTACAACAATAACACTTTACCCATGAATCGAACAAGCAGCGCTCGTGACCACTTCACTCAGGCATTGCGCTACTCGTAACATTTACAACAATAACACTTTACCCATGAATCGAACAAGAAGCGCTCGTGACCACTTCACTCAGGCATTGCGCTACTCGTAACATTTACAACAATAACACTTTACCCATGAATCGAACAAGAAGCGCTCGTGACCACTTCACTCAGGCATTGCGCTACTCGTAACATTTACAACAATAACACTTTACCCATGAATCGAACAAGAAGCGCTCGTGACCACTTCACTCAGGCATTGCGCTACTCGTAACATTTACAACAATATGTTATTATAAAGTTAATTATACCTTTATCTAAGACACAGATGAGGTCCGCATCTTTGATGGTGGAGAGCCGATGAGCGATTGTTATACACGTGCGACCCTTTGCTGCCTTCTCTAGAGCTTCCGATACGGCCTGCAAATGGTTTTTTGTAAATGAAAAAAAAAATAACGGTTTTAAAAAAGGCTATTCTGTGTCTACTATCATGTACTGAATGCACGCTAACAGTGTGCAGATAAAAGCTGCTCATTTTTCAATTCGTCATGTATATTTTACGTTGGGTCTGCCTCAAGAATGGGTACCTCCAAAATTAGTTAAGACTTACCCGTTCACTGTTCGCGTCCAGCGCCGACGTGGCTTCGTCCAGCAGCAAGAGTCGCGGCGACCTGATGAGCGCGCGCGCGATACACACGCGTTGCTTCTGACCACCCGACAGCTGAGCGCCACCAGAACCTAGGTTTGTGTCGTAACCCTGGAAATAGTTTCACTTGTAATACCTCAGAAGTACCACGGCAAAGGAGTTGTTTTTTTTTAGTTTGTATTATTTATTATATTTTGAGTACCTATTAAGTTGGGCAACATTCGTGACTTATATTAATGTTTGACAGGAGTCACAGTCAGCAGGCACAATTTCCTAAAATCGGCAGCATCGGAAACCTGGTCGACGCCCATTGGAAATTATGGCGGGATATGCTTACCTGACCCACTCACTATCTGCTGCCAAGCGAGCATCTTCCTACAGAAACCTTCCGTGGTTCACAAATAAGTCCCTTAACGGTCTCCTAACCATAGAAGATGTAACGGCAACCTAGTAAAGTGATCCCCACTTTCCACCTCGACAGAATATCAATAGGGGTGGATAAGGAGCTGATTCGCAAACTTTGTTCTACCTCCTATGCCTTAAAACATGCAGTTATAGTAGATTGTTGCATTGAGTGCGAAGTAAGTTATTAATGCACGAGTAGTATGTTGTGAAATTAACACGAGTGCATTAATTACTCACCTTAGCAAGGTGCGTAATCTAATTTTCTTTCAACTACCAATCTACTTACCGTTTTAAATATAACTACTCAAAATAAAAACTCAAGTTCATGAAAACAAAGTATCTCGCGACTCTTGTGGCAAAAGGTTATTAACAATTTCATTTGCAGCTGTTTTTTACTTTCTGGACTTGAATTCATATCGATATCGCTATTTCCATTGTTTTTTAAAACTTTTCTTGCTAAATACGAAGTATCAAAGTTTTACAATTTAAGGTACAAAATGCGCGCCATTTGTTTTTTTTTTCAGCAAGTCGATTTTATTCAGCAGATTTTTATTTTCAGCCAGTATCTTTTTAATTAAATGCATACATTTTTTAGTAAAGTTAATGGGAGACAGAGTACATCTCTGTGGTAAATTAATATCTACATAAAAAATAAAAAGCAGTGCGTTAATGAAAAACTGTGCAGCAATGAGATTTCGTATAACATTTCTGCACTGTTTTGGTTCTAAGCAAAAACGACGTCCTTTGGGATTGGTTTTGTGGTGATGATAACATTACTACGTTGTTGAAAGAAAAAGTTATTTCTGCACTGCCACCGACGACTCGTGGAAGTTTTGAGCCAACACACTTTGAAATACTGTCGTATCAGCAACACGGAAAATAAGAATGACAGGGAAATGGAATGTTTTGTTTCAAGAGACTCGCTTAGTTGGCCTGTGAAACAGATCATCATATTTCTTTCAAGGGACTCGCTTAGTTGGCCCGTGAAACAGATCATATTTGTTTCAAGGGACTCGCTTAGTTGGCACGTGATACAGATCATATTTGTTTCAAGGGACTCGCTTAGTTGGCCCGTGAAACAGATCATATTTGTTTCAAGGGACTCGCTTAGTTGGCCCGTGAAACAGATCATATTTGTTTCAAGGGACTCGCTTAGTTGGCCCGTGATACAGATCATATTTGTTTCAAGGGTCTCACTTAGTTGGCACGTGAAACAGATCATATTTTAAACCTACTTTAGGTAGAGAGACGATGAAGCTGTGTATATTGGCAGCCTTTGCAGCAGCAACCACCTCGTGCATGGTAACCTTCCTGTTGTTGTCTCCGTAGGCGATGTTCTCGGCCAGCGTACGATCGAACAGGATGGGTTCTTGTTGAACCACGCCAAGTTGGCGACGGAGACGTGGCAGGGTAAGAGATGACCTGATGTCGCGACTGTCTAGCTCCTGTAAACAATCATTACATAATGAGGGTTATAGATACTGGAGCAGATACACATAACATTACGTATGTAATACCCGTGGGCAGGGGTGCACCTCAAATGCTTAACATAAACCAAATTCACGTTACATTACGTGTAAGATAAGGTGATGTAACGTGTCTTAACCCAGACTGGGTTCAGACACGTTACCTACATCACCTTATCATATAATTTCGGCTCTATACAGAATTTGATTAGTGATTAAATATTACGCTTATCTTTCACTTTACCTAATCGTTCTAGTGCTATCATTAGGTGACGATTAAAACCACAATATTTTTTTGTAAAACAAAGTAGAAGTTATGCAATAACGTTTTATGTACATTCATGTGCAAAAACATACGTGCATTGAGTTTTAACCTCATAGCGAAAATAAAGGAAAGTAACGTGATTTGATTAGTTGTTGTTATTTCAATAGGCAATCAAATATTCAGGTCGATATATAATTCGGCATGCCAGGCGGCAGAATTAAATGATACTGTACCTATACGTACGGAATGAAGCCGGTTGGCTTAGCTCGAATAATGCAGGGTCGTAGAAGACGTGTAAGCTTAGTTTTGTGTTCGACACGTGCAAATTATTTTCTACTTCCGATCAATGAAAAATTGCGAGAAATAAAACAAGGTTCTTCAAATCGCCAACATTATCGTGATTAGTGCGTAGGTATATATTATAACAAGTATTTCTACTCACAATGTTACCGGAATCGGGATCATAAAACCTCTGTATCAGCTGCAAGATGGTAGACTTGCCGCAGCCTGATGAGCCAACTAAGGCCACTGTCTTGCCAGCGTCCACCTTCAGGTCAATGCCCTTCAGAATCCTCTGGTGCGGACGGGTGGGGTAACTGAACTCTACGTCTCGAACGCTGAAGTTACCAGTAGCCGTCTAGAAATGTAACAAGAAGTTAAAATATTATATTCCATAGAGGAGAATGCACTCAAAGTCGGATATGTTCTAACCCGTGGTATGCTCATAGCATATATTTATAAGCACCGGATCGGCATCACTGCCTTACCACTTACACAGTACTTTTAAATGTTCCTATCAGTATTGAGTTAAAATAGAAGGATTCCTGAACGAAAGTTGAGGCGAAAAAGTAATACTACCACTACACTACAGAGGAAGCCAAATCGTGTTGAAGTGTATGTTTAATTTACCCAATCCTTTTTGTCCCTTATTCCGTCTTCTGTCCTGACCCTGGGCGTTCGTTGGATTATGGATAGGATCCTTGCTCCACAGGTCTTGGCTGAGTTGAAGCTAGGCACGTATACCAATGACTGACCCAACATGTAGGCCCCATACATGATGGCTTCGTTAACCCTGCAACAAGGATAGAGCTTAATTACCTACGATTTAATGGGCTAGCAACTCTGTTCGTGAAGTTCCAGTCACCTTTCACGAAGAGAGTTTTTTGCCCGTCGAGAAGAGGTAATATCGTAGGCGAGAGAAGCAAGGTGATTATTACGTCTTAATGGCTCGACAAAAGCAATACCTACGTACGTCTAAAATAATTGGCACAGTTGTCAATTCTTCCGGTAGACGACTGACTAACCAAAATGATTCTTTAGGGGGAAGGTACTTAAAACTCGTTTTCACTAAGACTAGGTGGCACCTAACCCACCTGCCTCTGGTGAATTTTCAACGTTAGGCTCAGTGCCAAAAGTAAAAATTCCATCAGTGATAAAAGCACTGATGAAATTTTTCG
The DNA here is from genome assembly GCA_947578425.1 of Eugnorisma glareosa. Lineage (NCBI taxonomy): Eukaryota > Metazoa > Arthropoda > Insecta > Lepidoptera > Noctuidae > Eugnorisma > Eugnorisma glareosa. Next base: position 29,910,120 of record OX387957.1, read on the forward strand.
AAGATGGATGAGAAGAAATTTCGAAGGTCGAAAAATTATTAGCATTCATTATTGTAAGTGAAAACCGGTATTAATATTGTAAATGTGTAGTACTAAATTGTGGTATTGTTGTAGAGACCTTAACCGGTGTGGTAATTTAGGAACTAACTCTGGCACATTGAATAGAAAGCTGGCACGCTTTGACGGACGCCTAGAAGAATCCGTTCCGTTTGGAATAAGCAGGTATAAGTATTCTACTCTTTGGTATCAATGTAAATTTATGATTTCTAATTAAATAGTTATTCAAGTTCAATCGTATAAACGCCTTCTATTTGAAGTAATTCTACTTTAAATAAAAGGCGTTTATACGATTGAACAGCCCTCATGTTGATATTCTACAGTACTTACAGCAGTACAATTTTATATTCGATCTCCCCGTACGCCACCAAGACGGCACCGTACACCATGGCACAGCAAAAAGCCATGAACGGCACATACACCCCCAATCCAAGGACCAAACCCCTCCAGCGGGTCTTCCTGGTGACAGCGGCACAGGCTTCAGTTAGGGCTTCTTCAAATTTTTTCAGGAATATTGGTTCAACGCCTGCATAAAAGATATAGTTACCATCAATGATGTTATTACCTTTAGATGCGTAACCTGGGCTCAATGTTGGCAAAGCAAAAGCAAGGCAAGTGCCCGACTTTAGATAAGCCTCGCACCATCAAGTAACGCGCCTACACTTCACTATCACTCGCATTGTTCAGCTATACTATGCCTTTCAGTATCTATAGACGATGTACAAATTACACCACTACGGTGAGAGAAAAGAAAAACGTCTCATTTCATACGTAACTATTGTATTTTTTTTTAAATAAGATAATGATACATTTTGATACAAGTGCGGGAATATTGTCATTGCAGCGGAGGCGAAATTCTCGTCCGAGCCGTCGTCGGCGAGGGTGTTAAGGAGCCGAAAACCGCAGTAACACATGGCCCGTTAATTCCGCATTGACTGCAATAACTAAATAACCATGTACTATTCACGGTTGTGCCACTGTAGAGGTAGGTAATGTATGCCAGGACCACCCATGGCACTTGTTGCACAATCTGCCTTACCCAAGCTCTGAACTGTCTTGATGCTGACGACTGCTTCTGTGGCGATAGCTGTGGCTTGCTCCATGGCCGAACGTTCATCGATCTGGGACTGCTGCGAGATCATCCCTTCCAACCAGATGCTTCCTACCATCTAGAAATGTAGACGCACAAAGTAGATAGACAATACAAGAGCAGAAAAAACTGGAACCATAATGCTTGTTATTTATATGTCAAACATATCAATCATTAAAATTCGAGTTTTTTGCATTTTAAGACAGTGACAGGCAGATCTAGCATTAGAAAGTTACTGCCTCATATGTCCGAACAACGGCGACGTTCTGTAGAGAATTCTGAATTTGTATTAAACACTAGAACGTTCCATAATAAGCACCAAAACATACATATGCAGTTAGGAATTTCCAAGTTTTAGAGAATTATACTGACCATAGGTAAGAAAACAGTCCCCACTAGAGTGAGTTTCCAGTTATAGCAGATCGCCATCAGGAAGCCCACCAGCACCGAGCTTATTCCTTGCAGTATGATACCTATCCTGAGTCCGGTAGCGCCCTGCACTTCTGCCGTGTCTCCGCTCAGTCTTGCGCACATTGCACCGACCGTGTTGGATTCCTTGTCGAAGAATCCTATTTCCTGGAATCCATCAATGTTGAATCGTCAGTTCATTGACGAACTTAACTTTACAATCGTTTTAACAAGGTAGTTAAGTACTATTGTGGAGGAGCTAGTGGCTTGCCTAGGTTGGTCAGTGGATGGGTAACCACCCGTTACCTACCGATTTTACTTCGAGTCTCTGAAAGCACGTTCAGCCGTTGGTACCGGCTGTCATTTGAGGAACTTTGACAGTCGTTACAAGAAGTCAGTGTCCCGAAAGTCTGACAAAACTAGTCTTACCAAGGGGTATCATGTCACCCAGTTCTAACTAGGTTGTGGAGGTTAGATAGGCAGTCGCTCCTGGTATTCAATTGCATCGGGTTAGACTGGAAGCCGACCCCAACGTAGTTGGGATAAGACTAGGCAGATAATGATAAATTAGGTACTTATGGATAAACGCATCGTGGGATGCTACCCGGTTATATTGTTTGAACGCTTCAAAGAAGGCAGCCAGAAAACCGGATGAAGTGGCGCCCCTTAAGAATGTCCTTTGCCCAGCTGTGGACTGCTAGTCTTACATCTATGTGTGATAATTAGTGATTACTTTTACGCCTGGTCAATGCCATAGTGGTCATTTTATTTGCCTTTGATAGCCAGCGCGGCGATACATAAAAAAAATCAATACCTACCTGTTTGAGTATAGATGAAAAGTACTGTTGCCGCAATCGAGTGGTCATCTTCAAACCAGCCGTGGTGAAGGTAATGCTCTGCAGACACATGGACACACCGGCAACAGCAGCCACCACTATGAACATGCCCGAGTACAGATCCGCCAAGTAAATGATCTCTTTTCTATCGTCGAGAACGAATATCTGAAAAATTAATGAAGTTTTGAATATATTTCGTTTAATTAAAACAGGCTTCGGATTTAGTAGTTACACGTGGAAAACTCTTGAAATTGTACTTACACCACTGGAAAATCCAAGAAGTAAGGCAAAGACGGGGAAACAAGCACCTTGGGTGAAGGCTGCAATAGATCCTACAGTAATGAGTGGCCATTCTGGTCCATTTAGCTTCAAGATCTGCCAGTCGCTCACTGGTTTAACTACCTGAGAAAAAAAGAATGATTTAGAGCAATTGAATGTGCACACAGCGTCGGTATGTGCTAACCCCTCAAGTTTTAAAATGTTACTCTGCTTCAACATTGAATTCGTTACGAATAATCTAAAGAATTCTTCAAAAGTTCATTCCTTCGAATTGGATTCGAACCGTTGCATCACCGAATGTCATCATACTCATACGGGTAGTTTAACGAACTAGCCAGCGAGCCCATATGAATTGTTATCTACTATCCTCCGTGTCACTTTATCTTTAGGTCTCTGTCTAATCTGTAGTTGTTATAATTTGAGGATATCCATTAATTCTCCTGAACTGCCCGAAAGTCTGACGAATAGTCTTACCAAGGAGTATCGTAAACCAAACCCAGTAATTGAATTGTGGGAGCTCCGACAGGAGTCGCTCCATGTCAATGCATGAATGAATTGAATTAAGCTAATTAAATTGTTATGAATTGAATTGAATTAATAATGTTGTATATGTAATGTGACTGTATGAGTGTATTATTTCTATAATGAGTCAGTGATACTCGAATTAATTTTATTTTATTTTTTATTAAATCTCGTTTAGACCAGAAACCGAACATAGTAACATGTAGATTTGGCATTGGGAGACACTAGAAAATCTCATACAGGTGGTGAACAGTTTTACTTACTTCCTCTTCATCCTTTTCTTCATCCGACTCATAATCAGCATTATACACGAAGTTTTGTAGACCAGTAGACATGACAGAGCAAATGGAGCCGCGAGGAGTCATCCAATCATGAGAATCTGTCAACAAAAACCATTTGGTTGAGTTTGGTTACCAAAACCCATTCATAAACTAAATTAAGAACCTAATTTTAAGATCGAGACTCGTGATAAGATTTAGATGACAACTGCATTACTACGCAAAATCTAACGACGTATAGTTGGAACTGCTACAAAAAAAATATCCAGTTATTCTCTCTTGTTTCAAGACTGCGTTACCTCTTCTAATCGAGTGACGTCTGTGCACACGTCTGTTTGACTTCCTCTTGACATCAGCCCGGGGAGCTAAGACTGGTTCTCCATTCTCCTCACCGTCACCTTCTCCTTCTTCAGTTAGTGTCTCAATTTCTTCGGGTTCTTTCACCTCATGACCTGTCGTCACTAGCTTGTAGTAGAACCCTAGAATGATCAAGAAAGGGAGGTTGTTAGGGTCGTGGTCCGCTATGAATGACAGAACAGAATGTTCGTTTACAATTATTTTCATGAAGACAACGTGGATTATGTGCTTGAGTAGGTATACAACTATACTCGTACAATACAAATAAGGGCAAACATAGCCCTTAATTAAAAACTCCAGGCTAGGTAAGGGCGTGCACCCTGCTAAAAAGTGCACGTACCTAATCAGTGTTAACTGCGGTTAAATCGTAGTTCTTTGAACTAAGCTATGAAGGACAAACTGATATCACCTTTCGTTTTCATCAGCTCTTCGTGCGTCCCCTCTTCCACGATAGCCCCCTGGTCCATGCAGATGATACGGTTAGCGTTGGTGATAGTTGACAACCTAGAACAAGCATACATCAGTTATAACTGTAAATATTGCACACGATTCAATACTCGGGGATATACCTCGAATATTTTAGTAAATACTGATTAGGTAACAACTTGCACTTTGGATAGGTACTTGCCATTTGTCTGAAATATGAACTTGAAAACAATTTGACGTTCTGGCTATTTAGTCTCGTTTACAGTTGGAGCGTGTTTTGAATGTCGAAGGGCACGGATCTCCATCTCTAGCCGATTTTGATTGCATTGCATACCAACCGATGGGACACCATGATGGTAGTTCTACCAACACTGGCACGATCGAGAGCTGCCTGGACCTGCCGCTCGGAGTGAGGGTCGAGTGCAGAGGTGGCCTCGTCGAGAAGCAGCACGGCCGGCTCGCGCAGCAGCGAGCGGGCGATGGCAACGCGCTGCTTCTGCCCGCCTGACAGCGACGCGCCGCGCTCGCCTATCACTGTGTCGTAGCCCTGAGATCAAACCAATACGTTACTTCATACTTCCTGCCAGGCTTGTTCAATCCACTGCTGAATATAGGCCTTCTTCCCTTTTGTCCCATCCCTACAGTTCCCGACTGTACTTCTGGTACATTTTGTTGTTGAAAACGATCAGCTTTGTTAGTAGAGCGCCAACTTCGTCACTCATACACACACTCACACTACTGCATGACAGTCTCTTTCTTAAGGCGGAAGCGCCAGGGTAGCCCGCGAAATTCAATTTTTCTTACGTTTTTTTGCAATTTGTAGTTCAGTGTCAGGTTGTATGTTGATGCAAAATGAGTCACGCTAATAACACGTATGTACTCGTTACAGAATCATTAAAATCATCAATACAACCCTCTAAGCTCATTTAAACCCATTCAATGACTTTTTCATGAAATAGAAGTTATTTTTATAATTTTTATGTTGTTTTGGAAGTCAGTTAGTGTTTTTGCTCTTACGTAACTGTTACTTACATTGGGTAGATTTGTGATGAAGTCGTGAGCATATGCCATTTCAGCTACAGTCTGTACTTCCTCCCTTGTGGCTTCAGGGAAACCAATGGCGATATTATCAAAAATGGTGCCTCGGAACAGTACAGGTTCTTGGCCTACTACACCTGGAATATTTATGAAAACAGATATTTTTTAGTTTATCGATTCGACAGGAATTCTTATTGATGTTCTTTTTAGCATACGCACCTAGACATGATCGGAGCCATCCCAAATTCAAATTTTTGACATCCTTTCCATCAAGCTTCACTGATCCGGAATGAGGATCATAAAGTCTTTGAAGTAGTTGTAATATTGTTGTTTTGCCGCAGCCAGAAGACCCAACTAAGGCTACACATTCACCTGCTTTGATTTTAATGGAAAATCCGTTGAGGACCTGTGGAATATTGTTATTGCCTTTATGAATATAATGCTGATAGATTAGGGACATCTTGCGATTTGGCTTTGTTAAGAATGATGGGATCATCAAAACGCATAGTCATGGTTAGGGGAGCTGAATATTCTGAATAGGCTCTCTACTAATATCCAGACCGAAGCTATGAGGACATGAAAATGCTACAAAACGGTTCGAGAAGAGTTAGGTGGCGCCCTTTTCTGTTTTGTCTCATCTTTGCGGAGGCGCTACCGTATCCTCAGGTGCTATGCCAGGTATTTTAAGGCCTTGCGATGAAGCTCCTTCCAAAAATAATGAATTATACAAGTAAAACGCAGATAATGCGTATCTAACCTTCACTTCAGGTCTTGATGGATAACTAAAGCTAACATCTTCTAAAGTAATTTCTCCGATGACTCTTCGAGGGGACAAGCCTGTTTGTTGAAGACTGTCGATTAAAGGCACTCGGTCAATCATCTGGAATATGGATGAGGCTGCACCTCGAGCAGTTGCAAACATCTCCGCGTGAGGGACACAGAAAGTCATCGACTGAGTAGCCATGTACACGTTGAATAAGATCTGTAAAAAAAACATACTTACAAGAATAAATATTATTTTCATGATGGAATTTCCGGAGATATGTGTCATCTTGATGACAAGTGTCTCACTTGCATTTTTCAAAGGTTTAAGTTTGATACCAGATGTAAAGATTTGCACCAAAAACTGTAAGAAGATCTTCAGGCCTCAAATGACATTTAATAAACATATTTTCCCTAGGGCTCGCTAACGAAAGTACAACATTGATATAGTGTAGCTTGTACTAAATTTCCCAATTTGTTGCAAAAACACTTACACTGTATACAACTCCCACTAAATAGTTCCTCTCGCCATCTGGCCTATCCCAGTCCTGGAAGACTAGCCTGGTGCCGTAGGTAAAGCCGATAGCATTGAGCGAGTAGGTGAGGACCCAATTTAAGCCGTTGCCCAGGCCGGTGTATAGGCCTCGTTTTCGGCCTTGCTTTTCAGCAGGCTGGAGCAGTTTTGTGTACCTGGAGAAAAAGAAATTCGATGTTAGTGGTATTGCATTTGTAGGCATTTGTAATTTTGATAAGTAGGTACGTTGAGTCATGGCTTACAGATAAGGACAGGAGACACCTGGCTGTCTCACATGATCTCGGAACATCAGTAGTATCTACTGCAGAAAATAACGAAGAAACTCGGAGTGAACTACAGTTGGAAATATTTGACTCAGACGTTCAGATATCTAAAAGTTGTTACAGGATAGCATGAAATTATATTTGTTAACACTTTTCGGAAGTGGTCAAAAACGACAACAACAACAAAAGGTAAAAATAACGTAAAAACACACGTCTGTTTCGCGAAGATTAAAGTTAGTCGTTGTTTTGTCATAATCACCAATCGCAAAGTATACAGTCGGCGTCATGACGACGAAGGACTTTCGGATTATGAATTAACCATGGATAAATTCGACTATGTGCACATAGCTCGAAAAATGATGAATAATATGATAAACTGTCATACTTGTCGACTTCTTTGTTTTCTCCGTTGAAAGCCACTATCGTTCTTACTGATTTCAATACTTCTTCTGCTTGCTTGCCCGCTTGACTGTATGATTCCATTTCTAATATCGATGACTTGGTTTGATACTAGAAACAAATATAGAAAATAATTAATACACGCTGGTTCGATTATAATTGTCAAAGAATTTTAACATAGAACAATAAAGTACCACACCACAGCGGTTTCTTATTGAACCCAAAGGTTTACTGCTAGAGAATGCCTAATGGCATTAAGTCCGCCTATGTACCACTATTGTACATGAAGTTTAAATAAATAAAATACTAAATCATTCGATAAATATCTTAAGGATTGGGCAATACTATCAATCTTTACTGATAACTATACAAGAACGGGTGAAACAGATCACATGCACGCAAAGACACCTAAAATGTCTTTTAAAGCTGCGGTTTTTGTAACCTTTTTCGGAGGTTTTGTATTCAAGGGAACCTCATAACACATATTCTAATAACAAATTATAGGATTAAGCTAATGCCAAACAATTCATTATAATAAATAATACTGTCACAATCAAAATCAGCATCTACTAACTTTACTCACATTAGTTAAAACAACAGAGACACCTATTGACAACGGCATGACAGTACAACATGCCAGGGTCAGTTCCCAGCCCAGAGGGAAGGCAGTTGCCAGGCAGATGATGGCAGTCCCCACCAGGTTGGAAACAACGGCCAACTTGTCGCCCATACCTTCCTTCAAAGCCATCAGGTTCCTGGAATTAGGATAAATATTAAAGTATAATTATCAATATCCATTTAGGTATTTTAAACTGTTTGTTTGAATTTCAAACCAAAATTATTGAAAAAAAAATTAAGTAAGAAGGCGCTTAATTTAAACACGATACAAAATTCCCAGACTGGTCTATAACTTTACTTTGCTCAGCACCTGACACGTTCGTATGAATATCAACAGGGGCCTTAGTCTGCTATTGCAATAGTGTCAGAATGGTCTATCATTGATTTAATAAGGCCCCGCGCAGAAGAATTACCCTTTGTACACACGGCTACACATCAAGCTATACATTTCCAGTATAAGCTGACCTCGCTTTTTACGGAAATCCTATACAATGCGAGATCAGCATAAACTGGAAATGTATAGCTTGATGTGTGGCCGTGTGTACGCACGTCAAACGAGTTTCGAACGCGCTTCAATACGCCGTGGGCTAGGGGCCTTATTAAATCAATGATAGACCATTCTGACACTATTGCAATAGCAGACTAAGGCCCCTGGTACCCGTAAAATATTAAGGTTTGTACTAACATGCAATTATTTACATTTTCTCAATAGGAGTATGAAAATGATTCACATAGAAGGAAGGTTTATATTTATATGAATGGCAAACTTTATTTACCAAAGTTAAAGCACGGACCATTTTCTCCTTTACAGCGCGAGTGACACGGTAGGCAACTGGTTATTACAGTTTTTCAATAAAACATTTAATGAGTGAGTACCGCCATGATTTGCGAATGTTAATTAGCCTCCATAAGATAAATGCTATTATAAGACATCGTCTTGGCATACATCTTCTATTAATTCTGGAGGCCATACGTGCAACATTGGGGCGGGGCGGTCATTTACAAATGATTATTATCCATTAATAAAGTGGCGTGATACATCTTGGATTAAATACAAAAATAAGGTGACTGTCTCATTGCCCGGAGTCAGAATTTACACCCGGTTGATGGCAATTAGCTCGACCCTATTGTTTAAAAGACTTAAACATAACCGGGGAAATGAGGATATACTTATACGAGTAGCTACATCTCTGATGTAGCATCAAAAAAGTATGTAGTACTTTTTGTACGCTACGACGACGACTCGCAATAATATAGTTATCTGCAACTTAAAACCACAGAAACAGTGACAGTTTAAAAAATTATAACTGAAGACCGTATAGAAAAACCCGACAACAACTATCGGGCAGTAGCCCCCATACAAAACATCCGTTTGGTCGGAAGATCCTCCTTTTTCTACGGGGGATAAAGAACTTTACACCCTGTTTTTCCATTACCCTTTACTGCCTATAACCTTTCGGGGAAACAGGCGTGTAAATATATACCAAATTTTGTAAAAAAAAAAACAAATTAAGTCAATATTTTCATAATAACGTGAAAAGTTACTTACTCAGACATCTTCGAAGCCAAGTTGAACTCCGAGTCGGTGTCGAACCAGGACATGTCTTGTCGCAGCACTGCCCTCAAGAACTTCATGCGTATCCGAGTTATCTGTAGAAAAACGTAAATATATTTATTTTCATTATGTTTCATAATCACCAGTTCCTGACTCACACGATTTTATAAAGGCAGGCAAAATATTGGTTCTAAGGTGCGAGTCTGTGTTACAAGTCAACTGAAAATAAAATGCATCCCAAAGTAGATCCTTCCTTGTGTAAGAAAGCAGCTCAAATCTATACAAAATAATGTATATATACAAAGTGTATAAAAATGTTCATCATTAACTACACTACAAAAGAAAATCAAGTAAACAAGGAAAATCAGAATTCCTGTACAACTCCATCGGGATAAACGCTTCAGCTGTTTAGCGGTAGTTTAACAGCTGACACGTTTTAATCATTAAAAAAATCTCAAAACTTTTATTTCAATTAGACCATAACAGCCACTTTTGTCAGAAAAATAAAGAAGGCTAAGCTACAGACACAGGGCATAATAACTTGTGAAAGTACTAAAGTTGCCCATTCCAAGGCGTAGATCTCTGTGGAGAAGCACGGGCAAGAAACTCCATGGACACTCTTTTGAATCAAAATATTTTTGCAAGATCTTGGTTACATCATTCACGTTGAGACTTAAATACATATATGTGAGAACGATGTAGAAAGACGTGCACATTTAGAGCGTCCAGAGTAAAAGATTAAGAAGTTAAAACAAACCGTGGCAGCTAAGAGATGACCGATTCCAACTGACAGCGCCCGTTCACGAACATGACGCATGGATCAGCACCATTCAGCTCAACCGACACACCCGCCACCATCAGCGAGACATTTGAGTAAGCATGACATTCTCTTAGCCACCAGGGCACATTCAAGTCAATAAAAGATAACTAGATGTAAATGGTAGCTTCACAGTACATAGTACTCGAACACGTGCTATGCAATTAACAATACTAAGAAATGGAATCTATACAATCCAAAGATATTTTTACAATGTTTTGCAACTTCCACAATAACTTCATAAATGGTAAACAATTACTTTGCCCCTATGGTTGTTGAGCAGGACCAGCATTGAGCCAAGCATTTCTATCATCAATGTAATCCCCCAATTGATAATATGCTTGCCTACATAATGTGCGTTTAATACAAGATTTAAATTTCGTCTCATTCAGTTGTGGGGAGGTATTTTATTGTAACATTTTAAACAGTACCCCGAGGGGTACTGTTTAAAATGTTACTGTATGTTACTGTATGTGTTAATGTACACCTACTAAAAAGTGTACATGTTTATTTAGCATATGAATATAATTGTTTTTTCTATTACTTAAATTTTCAAAATATGGAAAAGCACACAGTATGATTTTATTACAACTTAACTTTAACAACTCTGATACATAACATGAGAGGCGAGGCCTTAACCTCTGGGCCATCACGACATTTTTATATTTTATTATAGGCGGATTTAATCTTGTTGCTAATGAATAAGGATTTAGCTACCTTACAAGTGTTTTTTTTTAGTTAGTTGCAACATATCTATTTATTCATATTTTCTGTCTTGATGTAATGCTTAAGGCCGTACAGCTCAAACAATCGCTCCCTGGCTATTTCCAAATACCCTTAGTTGTTCAGTCACTGAACATAAACTTTGGGCAAAAAGATTTAGTTTTCATTTTTTATTGTATTATTGAACTCTGTGTAAACTACTGAATAAAATTACGCATAAAATTGATAAACATTTTCAATAATATGACGTTGAATGCCTAAATTACTAATTAAGTTAATATTAAACTATTCAAATTGCTGGGTGTTATTTGAATCATAATGCGCTGAGCCCCAGTAGCGAGTGGCTAAGGTCACATTTATCAGTAAGTAGGCATTATTTCGTATTTTGATTCACAATGTGAAGCTCTACGAGTCAATCAGCTGTAAGGTCGTCAATTTAAAGCAATTCATTTCGTTTGTGCTTTGTAAAATTTGGTTCCGTTATTTATTATATCAAAGAGTATCGTATGTCGTAATACTCAGTCATAACATATTTCACATTGGAACTTATTCGGCGCACGATATGACAAAGCAAGTTTGTTACCATTCTCGGCAAGCAGATGCCTATTATAGCCACAAAACCTGATCTCTGAATCGCAGGAAACCTTCCTATCAAAACAATTAGCACGTGTTCTGAAGTTATTATTTCATGTAAGTACCTAGGAACTAACAGTAAGTTTTAAACACCTGCAGACGTTTTTGTTACCACCTGGCTCCCAGAATATTGTATCTTATTCTCAATGCTGAATAAGTAAGAAACCGCGTTACAACCGAGGCAATTATCTCATCTCTTTGTAACTAATGACATGATAGTAATAAACCTAGTTAATCTAGTAACATGTGTCAAGTTCAAGGTACATGAGACACATTACACATTGTAGATTATCGCTAATTAGAAAGAGGCTGATCAGTAATAAGCTACTAGTTCTACTTACTACTAGGTGATTGCTAGCTTGTGTGTTCAGTAGTATGTATAATGACTTTGTGAATTAAATCTAAATTTGCTGTCACTGCTGCCAATTTGATACGAATCTAATAAAGAACAAATAAAATACAAAAATTAATAACTATTATAAAGAATGAGAAAAAAAACATGAGGAAGCAGAACATATATTGAGAGCCCCTTTTTTTTTCGTTTGGGAATTCATCAAATACCCCTCCCGCTCTGGGCTGAGCAGGAGGGAGTGTCAGACTTTTACTGACTAAAACCCATCCATGTTCCTTCCTTTGCCCTTTGTGTTCCAGGGCCGCGGTATCTCTTTCGAACAGTCCCGCAACCCTGGCAGGCATCGGTCCTTTCGGACCCCTTCCTGTTTGCTGACTCTCTTTGAGGCGCGCGTGGAACACGAACGCGCCGTCGACACGGCCTGTCGTCTTAAGACGGACGGACGGCGAGCTAGCCCATAGCTCACCGTATCTCCACCGTGTGCTCCACCGTGTCCTCCGGTCGATCCTCACAATGGTAGCACCCGGGCGTTTCCTCCCGCCCGATTCGGTGTAGGAACCTCCCGAAAGAACCGTGTCCGGTGAGGACCTGCGTCAGGCGGAAGGTGAGGGCGCCGTGGTGCCTCTCTAGCCACTCCTCAAAGAGGGGACTTATCGCCACTATTGTGGCGTGCCCTGCACGGGGTTGCGACAGTCGCTCTCTCCATGTCGCCATGAGATCGCGCCGGAGGTCTGTCCGCTGAGCGACAATTTGCCGCGGCAGCGGAGTTACCCCCGGCGTAGTGCCTCCACGCGCCACTCACTCATGCAGGCGAGGACTATCGCCTTCAGATTCCATGGCGGCAATCCGGCAAGGAGGCTCGCCGCCTCGCCGAGGCGCCGCTTATTTAATGATTTCCCACCGGTAAAAAAAAAAAAGGTCATGGTGTTGAAGGCGTTGGCGATGTCGAGAGACACCGCCAAGACCACTCCACCCCGGGACACCGCATCCCCCGTCGTGAGGGCTCTCACGCGCATGACGTCCACCGTCGAGCGCCCCCTGCGAAAACCAGTTTGGTTTTGTTTTGGAAGACCGCCCTCCAAGAGGCTGTCCTGCGGGCCACGTCCTTGGCCCGTAGGACAGCCTCTTGGAGGGCGGTCTTCGCCGCTCTGTATCCCTCATACAGCTCCGCCTCAATGGCCGCCGCATCCGGAGGGCGGATGCGGAGCCTGCGATGCCTGGCGTACAGGTGCCACGAAGCGACGCACGCCTCGCGCAGAGACGTCAGTACCAGACCACCAGTACACCTGTCGCCGGGCGCTTTCTGACCACGCATTGCCACGTCACATATCTCGGACATGGCCTCCTGGAACCAACCCGCCACATTGTTGACGACGGCAGGCCTGACCGGTGATGTCACCCAGGCCTGCAAGGTCGAGGCTTCCAGGAGGAGCTCCCGGTCCAGTTGTTTCAGCGCCCAACGCGGACCACTCGGGGCCTGTAGGACCGGCGCGCTTGGGGTCTGGGCGGAGGCGTCGAACCGGATATACCGGTGGTCGGAATAGGTCTCCACCCCCTCCATGACGCGCCAGTCAACGACACGCGGTGACAGAGCTGGGCTAGCGAACGAGATGTCCACCACCGACTCGCCCCGCATCCGCACACACGTGGGAACAGTACCCCCATTTAGGATGACCAGGCCTGCCTCCAGAGCCCAGGCCTCCACCATCCTTCCCCGCACGTCTGTGCAGCGAGAATATTGAGAGCCCCTCAATGTATGTTACATTGAGGGGCTCTCAATGTATGTTCTGCTTCCTCATGTTTTTTTCGTTCAAACGCTCGCGCAGTGTGCGAATAAGTCACTTGGATACAGATTTGGTGTTCCACCAGTGTCCAGGTTTTTTTGTTTTATAGCGGACACTATAGTGTGTCTCTAGGTGTATCTTTTGGAGAGTTGAAAGGGCCTCCGATGCCTTGTCTGTCAATTTCTACACAGTAGGCTGAAGTTCGACAAGCTTTTACCAATGCCTATATTATTAACTATCAGCTACATGCACAAACAAACCAATTTAAAACAAATACTATGCATTGATTGAGCAGCACTGGACTGATACACACAATTGCATCTTTAAATGGTGGTACATAAGCAAAACGATCACCAAGTCGCTCGGAGTCCACTCTTGATGACTTCTGATTGAGTTAACGCTCGGCAGAATACCTACATCATGTCTGCGTCGGTACATACTGATGGTAATGTGCAAAATGTATTAAACAATGTAATGTAGCTAAATTAGTGCAATATGAGTATGTATGTACTGAATTTTAATAGGCATAGAAAGATTGAAAAAGAAAAAGCTTGAGGCTTTCATTATCTAACAGGAAAAGATCTTTTTAATATTTAAATTGATCATTCAGGTCATTTCAGACTTTTTCAGTTATAAGTTTCGTTTCTTGTATCGAAACAGACAAAGACTTGTTTCTGCAGTGAACACTGTTTTGTTTTGAGGCTATTCTGTAAATTTTCACCTCCAACGGGCCATCAAGCACAGCCAAAATTTTTTAAAATTTAATTTTGTTAAATATTGCGCTTGTTTTTGATGCTGTAAAACTGTACCGCTACTGCCATTATATAAATTGGTTAATATGTCATTGGTTTTTGGCGTGACAATAAAGCTTAATATTTATTTAAGTCACGTGTGAATAGTCTTCTTTTGGGTTAGCTCGTCCCAACCTCGACCTCATATCTGTACTTTTTTTAATTTTATTTTTATTTTATTTTTTACCGATGGGAAATCATCAAATAACCCCTCCCGCTCTGGGCTGAGCAGGAGGGAGTGTCAGACTTTTACTGACTAAAACCCATCCATGTTCCTTCCTTTGCCCTTTGTGTTCCAGGGCCGCGGTATCTCTTTCGAACAGTCCCGCAACCCTGGCAGGCGTCGGTCCTTACGGACCCCTTCCTGTTTGCTGACTCTCTTTGAGGCGCGCGTGGAACAGAAACGCGCCGTCGACACGGCCTGTCGTCATAAGACGGACGGACGGCGAGCTAGCCCATAGCTCACCGTCCACAGGCCCGCGCCTACGGTGGCCGGGGGCCACCACGTGGCCCCCGACGCCCGGTGCGTCTCCCGCGGCGGCTGGGACGCGAGGTTCTCTCCCTCTCACGTCCCGCCACCTCCTTCGCTAGCATGACTGCTTCGCAGAAGGAGGTGACGGCGTCCCATTCCGTCTCGCTCCGGACCATGGATTGAACCAGGGCCGGACGCGAGAGGTCGCCGCCGCCGATTGCCGCTACGAGGACACGGCGTTGCTCCGCCCAAGCGGAGCAAACCTGCACAGTGTGCTCCACCGTGTCCTCCGGTCGATCCTCGCAGTGGTGACACCCGGGCGTTTCCTCCCGCCCGATTAGGTGCAGGAACCTCCCGAAACAACCATGTCCGGTGAGGACCTGCGTCAGGCGGAAGGTGAGGGCGCCGTGGCGCCTCTCCAGCCACTCCTCAAAGAGGGGACTTACCGCCACTACCTCATATCTGTCCTCAAGACAAGATTGAGATCAAGAGTAAGCCCATTTAGTATAAATAAAAATAAAATCTAATGCTGTAAATAGTGTCCTGGCCGTCTGTTAGAAAGGTTATAATCATTCGGGCATTGATCACAAGCTGTGTGTACTCTGTTATTCACGAAGAAATAAAATAAGGAAAAGTATTTTTGTCATTAATTATTTAAAAAGTTTGAATTCATTTGCTTCTTTTTTTTCGTGAAAAATTATAAACATCTTTTAGCCCTTCCTCATCTTACTACATCCATCTTAAATCTACGATCTGCGAACGCAAATAACACGACAAGAGGCGAACAACGAAACTAAAATAGATACCTGTCGTAGTGCACTCCAACTGATAAGACCGACGGATAGCATGCAGAAGATGAGTGATATGCCGATACTGAGGAACAGGCCGATGGCCATCGCCTTCGCGTCCTCGATCAGGGCTGCCATGTTCTCCTCGTAAGATGCATTTGCACTGGACAAGAGAAAATGGACACATTCATATTTTTTAACTTTTGTATTTCTGATTCGTCGTCTTGAGTCCTGATTCTGAGGCACTTTTGATTTTTATTTTTTTCAAAGTAGACTTTTGACGAAATTTCATCATAGATAAATGTGAGTTTCATTGTAGTTTCTTTATCCTTTACACTTTCCCGCAAATCAACACACTTTATTAAAATAAAAACATGAAGAAACCATCCTTGGTGAATTCTCAAGTACGACTACAACAGACCGTGGAGTTATTCCATTTGGAAATTCTTGGCTAATAGCAACCTAAGCTCCTAATTACGGCTTTAAAACATAAATGACAATATGTGAATATACATAATGTAGCGAAATAAAAGTCCAGGATCTGTTACTTGTGAAACGCATGTAAATGGTATAAATAAAAAAATAACCGTTTCAATTTTTTTTTAAATATACTCGTAAGGTGTTAAATAACTATAAAAAAGTCTAGTCCTGAAAATGTATTTTGTGTAAATAATAGGAGTAATTTGGGCCAATTCGCGATTACAATTGCTTTTGGTTGAAAAGACACCTAGTCTCGTAAGTTTAAGTTTAGAGATATCTAAAGAGACTTAAATTAAACATAATTTGATTGAATAATTATAAAATACAATTTCAGTTCCCCCTTCCCGATGAAAGTGCTGAACTCGTCGCCAAATTTTGAACCAACTCAATCTGAATTGAGGTCGACACGCTAAGAAAAATAAGATTCGTGATTTTTTATCTAGGGTACTCCCTGGATCACTCTCCTGGCCTGGTGTCGCTCCATGTAATGGCACTCGAACTTCACGCTCGGTATAGCTATTCTTGAGGGTTAGGAAAAGGTTCCAAATTAGAAAGACGGCCCCGTCAACTGGTTTTAAACCGAGAATTCGTAAACATACGAAAACGAGAATTCGTAAACATCAGGAAACAGGTAAAACTGTTGTCTGTCAACTGACAAACTCATAGATTTGTTATCATTTTACCCAAAAGAATTTCTCATCATGCTGCTAGAGGATAATTTTCACGGCTCTACTTTTTCTTAACTTATCATTTTCATTTATACAAATTATATGTGTTTCACAAGTAGCAGATCCTGGGCTTTTATTTCGCTATAATAGGTAGTATTACATCTCCCTTGGTGGAGAACGGCATGATATACAATGTTTATGCTTAATATAGAATTTAGAGCCTCTTACAGCCTCCTGCCCCCTCCAAACGCAACGGTTAGCGGTAGGTAGCTGGTAAGCCTCTCTCGGTAAGTGGTCCTCTCGACGAAGGCAGTGCTGAGTTCTCCGATCTGCACCAACATGAAGCAAACACCTCCTCCGCTAGCCAGGCCACTGATGATGCCCATGATAGTTGCCATAAGTTCCGAACATGTTGCGTAGCGGAACTGAGGAACAACATACAATATTGTTGGGTCTTAATGTTCTACACAAATACAGGAAGACTTTAAGGAGTAGTATGGAACAAGACGAAAATATACTGAACAGCGATAATGTTGGAGGAAAAGGTACACATGTACTGGAAATCAGTTTTTGAAAAGCTTAAGTCAATACGGTTGAAAGTCGATGTGGAAATGCGAACAGCAGTGATTGCCACAGATCTCTGAAGTGTGGCAGAGGAGATAAAAATAAATTGGCAGGATGATGATGAGGTCGCCATATATCATATATAGGTCATATATAGGTCGGACTTGTGATATTAAGTTATAACGAAGTTTAGTACCTCGCTACTGTTTAAACTCCGCAGAAATGTGAAAAACAAACCTTATAGGAAAAAAACATCACAGGTGCATTGATTTTGCTGATTTTAAGCCACACGTTTTTAAGATTTCGCAATGTTTCCAAATTTTAAGCATGCACCAATGAAAATCATTTAGTGTTAACGTACATATGAGTTAGGTACTTACAATTTGATAGAAGCGTAAAGATTTCTCCGGCTCCTTTTTTCTGTAACATATAATATGTAATACAATAACGTTGTTAGACATGTTGGCCTTAGGATTGGAACCACATCGGCATTTTTACCAGGTTCTTTTTTTAATGGTATTAGGGTCATAGTGCGCGTCCTGACCTGAGTGACAGCGTACCGTGGAATGCGGAATCCGTATCGCGCGAAACAAAACATTGGGCCACGGGAGCGTGTGCGCACTTTAGCTACAAAATTCCGAACACAATGTGGACTGCACCACTTCATCAACCATGCCACCATTTTTAAGATCAAAACTTTCTGCAAGTGCAACCATGACTCGTTGTCATCCGGTTGCAGTTTATATGACTACAAATAAACAAATATCAAGTTTTCCTTGAAACAAATTGGTCTCAGCATGAACGCCGCCAATAAAATATTATGAAGGCAATTAATAGGTTTATTTAAATGGATCGCTTTGAAATTTATTTGCGTGCTTCAGCAGGTTAATGGATGCGCATTACAGAGAGAGTGAGAGAACAAACATAGCGAGATTTATAGCAATTGCTATAAATTATATTATCACGATCACGAACATGCTGCAATTGAAACTGCTGCAGAGATGGAGATTGTGTTCCTTTTAGCTAATAGGCGACCTATGCAAGGAAAAATCTAACAAACTAGAAAAACATAAAATCATTGGATTTTTTGAAGGGATTTCATAGTAATAAATTAAGGAAAATTATTAATCGGGCGAATGAAAATTGATAATTACATTTTTTCCTTTTTTTTTAAAAACGTGCACCGCACTAGTCATTTCTCCTGTATTGTGGGTGCGTTTACAAACATTTAAACTCACACACACAAACAGCTACAACTATTATTTATACTGAATGGGCGACTATTGTACCAAATAATAAACTTATTTTAGTTTTTTCCGAGTCCTTAAATAATGTGTCCTAACGTATTGAACAATTATTAACTCAAATTTGTATTTTGAAGTCGCAGCTTTAAACACTTGTATTCGCCCACTGTTGAGCGCCCACATATTTCAGTAATTTTGACATCTTTATTTTGAATTTATTTTCGCGCGTCTAAATACTACCCATAAATTAATAATACATGCTACAACGACGCCTACTGTAAGTACCCACCACATACTTTACATTTTTTTTTAATGTTGACTGTTTTATAAGAATACTTTAAAATTCAGGTCTATGACAAACTGCATACATCATGTCGGTGGGGTGACACAGAAAACGGTTTATCTTTTCAATTGATTTTGATAATGATGTACAGACGCCAGCAGATTGAGCTACCCGAAAATATCAAATTTTCCCAATCAACCTTGAACATATTGTAGCAGCTTGACGTGCTGGCGTCTGTACGTCTAGTAAGCCTTGTTGTGAAATCACTCACAAAGTTGGCAGACAAGCTGGTATAGTTTTAATACGACATTTTTTGGTTGTTCGTTGTGAAAATCATATGAAAATATTTTCTATGGAAGGTTTTTTTGTAGATCACTAATTTAGCACGCCACATCTGCCGTATGTCGCATCAAAATTGGGTCAAAGTGGCAACAGATTGGGTTCCCAACAATAGAACCCGGCCACGCACGCCGCCGTAGGCCCAGGAGAGGGCGTGATGAGCTAAAGGATTGGGCCCAAATAGCCAAACACAGAGATAAATGGAAATAGGGAAACGAGGCCTTTGCCCTGCGGTGGGTCACATCAGCTCATAATAAATAATAATAATAAAAACTAATTTATCTATTTTCTGGTCTGTGAAATGATCAAGCATATATAGCGTACCTACAGTGAAGGTAGGCACGATTAAAATTATTTCGAACACATTTTTATCATCCAATAATATTCCAGTAAGATTTTGAAAGATTCTGCCATACGTGTCCTTGGAATTACTTCCATTATATTGTAGAAATCAAAGCATATCATTAACATTCGCTTAGGTTAACAAAACGGTAATCATAATATAATTAACTTCGTTAGTAAATTAAACAATTACTACAGAAATCGATCGCATTTGCAATGAATGAAAAAATTTAAGACTTACGTTTCCTTTTTCTTTTTTGAGCCCATTGTTGCAAAGTTAGTAAGTAATTCGGGGCTGTGAGCCGGAGTGAGTCGGGACGCGTCCACTGCCCACGAAAGCCCGACTTCAATTGAAGCGCGCTCCTGAATATTTCAGTACTTACGTCGACCGCGACGGGAATCATCTTCATTTACTTCTATTAGACGTGCTCATGACTTCGCGTCAATACGTACTACAGTCTAAAGCCGTAAAGAGATTAAAACACAGCATCGTCAACTATGTTGTAATATTATAAGCTGTTTTAATAACAAACTAGTGCGATAATGAGTTTATGAACAGTTATTTGATTAAACTTTTTTTATGTACTAATCGTACGCTTGCGTTTGACCACAACTCGCCTGATGTAAAGCTGAACTGAGAAATGACTGAACTAGACCAATACTGTTTGAATACATAATCTATGTTGTTACTTCACGCACGCGATAAAGACAATGCTGCACTGTAACTGTCACATTTCTGCTGTATGCAGTTCTCAGACTCATCAGCTGATAAGTAGCTGTTTAATAAAACAATAGTGTAATTTTTATCTTTACGCCTAAAAGCATTACCGCCCGATATGTTTTACGTTGATTGCTTAGTTTCAATAAAATAATATATTATTGTCGGACTAATTCTACTACTACAAAGTAAGTTTTTACGATTATTATTCTTTTATTTTGATTCTGCCCGCGTAGCACGGAAATACTATCTCTATTCTACCAAGAATCGACAAAGCTCTTTCTTTACAACTTGACATGTCTTGTCATTCATTTCTACCATCGCCATGCTTGCGACGATAGAAATCTTTCCACAATTTGTCAATTCTGCGTCGACAAAACCCGTTTCCACGGTGGCCATGCTACGCGGGCTGGAGCGTGAAAAGCAAGAAAAGGAAGAAAGAAGGAAGAAAACTGAAAAGACCAAGAGGCTTATCTTAAATATGCCTATCTCGCACGGTTACATAATACCAAAAAAAGATAGACAAACAACTTCTTGAATCGAAATCGAATCGAAGCGTTTGTGCGTATGGGGGCTTAGAAGATGACACTTCATCTGGTTTGTATGTTTAAACGATCGTTAGATCGTAATGGTACACGATTAACCAGTAATTCCAAGATACAACGTCTAAAATAATTTAATTTTAGCCCTGAAAACCTGATTAATTTTCAATGGACTGTAAAACTAGATTTTGCGTTCAAATCAATAAATAGTCGAGTCATTGAGTTGGGACATTACTGACGTCTGACGTTTTAAAATGGGTGAGAGGGTCAGTTTATTTCCGGGTAGCCTCCGTATTCACTACGGAGCTACGACCACGTGGCAGCACGACCACATGGCCGTGGTCATCACCACGAGCTGTGGTCGTGGTCACAAAGAGTATGCCCATAATTTAATGAGCAGCATGGATTTTAGTTAGGCTTTTAGATACGAACATCATATTAGTCAGCTGTTTGGGTACTTTTATAATGTCACTAGCTGTATATCATAGCTAGGTGCACTGACTCTTCACTCTCATTTTCTGATGCGACGGCAATCCGACACGAGCGGAGAGAGATTAGGCTTGCCAGTGTGCAAAGATGGTAGAAGCCGACCGTCCGGGAGAACATCAGAGCTGTTTCTGAATCTAATCTGTTCCATCGCCAACAGAAGCTCTCGATCAACATCAGAAACCAACAAATCACGGTAACATCGGCTCCGCACATAATGATCCGCCACGTCTGTCTGTGTGTGTGCATGATAATTTACAATCAATTGTGCGTTGACTGCCTCACGCCCTGTTCTATTACCAGCGATTATATACTATATATACCTGTGTATTACCAGCGATTTCAATACCGAGCCGCTAGTCTAGACTCCATGATAGTATGTGTGTGCAAGACATCATAGAATACAAATGACTTACAGCATGTTTTTTTTTCATGGTTAACATGCTAAATAGGAAAGTAGAAGATGGCAGAGGCATCTTGGACATTCAATGCAAAACCTCTAATATAAAAATGCTTCCGTATAATTTACAGCTAACCAATCTCACAATGGCCATCCCTACACAGTCGCTATACGAACAGACCGTTTTTATCCATCTGCCAACTGACACAAAACTGACTGTTAACGCTGTTATTTTTTTTCTTAACCTTTCTTGTCTCACTGCTAGACAAAAATACACATATTTATTAGCCGACAATTTCAAACAAGTTTAAATACATGACGCGACGGTCTGTGACGTTCATTTCCACTTTACTCAATCAAGAGGTTGCACTTACCACGATTATTGGTGCCAGTCAAAATGAGATGGCAATGTTGCTAAATTATTGTAATAATGTTCTCAGACTGAAGCTTTGTTGCTATCGGGAAATAACAACTCGAACGGTTTTGAGTCTTGCAGGTTGTTAAAAGAAGTATGAATTTGACTTGACCTAGGTTTATTTTAGGCGGCAGTTTTGATGGTGACGAGTTTAGCAGACAGACAGTAATTTTTTTAGTTCCAGTCTGATTTTAATTCAATTTTGCGAATAGCGTCCATCAGGAATTCCGCAGTAGTAGCCAAGGGGTCTGGATTTGTGCCCAGTAGATGGCAATAGGCTCGCCTCCTATTACATGTGACTTAAATACAACTGGCGAAATATGGGTGTAGGTAGTATCGGGTACAGCTCTGCCTAACCCGTCGGGGTTTACAGGCGTGATGGTATGTTGCGAGTAGTTTGAAAAACGCTTTGATGTGTTTCGTGCACATAACATGCAGGTTGTAAGGGATATCAACACGCAAAAGATTACCGCAAAATCAGTACATAATTATAGACCCACCACAGTAGAAAAGATTTCGAGGATCAAATTAGCACAGCAGATAGGAAAAGGTACAGTGCCAACCAAGCGGATTAATTGATGTCGATACGCTGTATATTTCATAATAACAAATC
The DNA here is from genome assembly GCA_947578425.1 of Eugnorisma glareosa. Classification (NCBI taxonomy): domain Eukaryota; kingdom Metazoa; phylum Arthropoda; class Insecta; order Lepidoptera; family Noctuidae; genus Eugnorisma; species Eugnorisma glareosa. The sequence goes on from OX387957.1 coordinate 29,932,997, forward strand.
ACACTTTTATGTGTGATTTGTTATTATGAAACACCAGTACCAGACAGTGTTTGCCTTATTAATTATCTCAAACATTACCTACTTTTTATTATTATGGATTTTAAGATTTTGAAGAGGTAAAGCGAAGGAATTTCAGACTCGTGACACTGTAATTAGGTAGTTATGTAGACTGGGACATGTCACGACAGATAAATTATTCAGTGTTACAAAAATATTAGAATAGAAGGTCATCTAATTGGACCATGTTGCTACCACATGGTCCAATTAGATGACCCTAAACTCCAACTACTCCGACATCTTACTTTTTGCAGTTTTATTCCCGACTACCCCCACCGGTCTGTCCTCGCTGGTGGTGGTTGCAACTATTTGTCGCATCTACCACCACTGGTGGTGGTTGCGTATGTTCAGTCGCATTTGCTTCTACGTACCTCTGTCCCCACTGGTGGCCGATGACACTTAAATTAGTGGAATCCTCCACCAGTGGTCGCAGACTCGACGATTAAGTAGCAGGCTGACACCACCAATTATTTCAAGTAACAAATTAGATAGAAGGATGGCCTTTCTTGGCCTTGACGGCATGACGTTGGTGCCTTGGAAGGTGGGTAGGCTTTTAGTATGGGACGCATCCTGTTTCGACACACTTGCACTTTCTCACGTTGCAAGCACGGCGAGCTGTGCGGGCGCTCCATTTTAAGGAAATTTCTCGCCGACTTTTGTATACAAAATAATCAATCGAACTTTTTTCAATTCCTATATTGCAAAATGCTGAGTTTTGTGATTTCCATGAGAAAAAATGACGGATTTTTTGGTACATATTTCAACTAGATATTAGCTGGGCCCAGAAAGGCCATCCTTCTGTCTAATTTGTTAGTTGAAATAGTTTTTGGTGTCAGACGGCTACTTAATCGTCGAGTCTGCCACCAGTGGGGACAGAGGTAGGAGCAAATGCGACTGAACAGACAGCACCAAGGGTGGTAGATGCAATAAATAGTTGCAACTGCTAGCAATGGGGACAGACCGGTGGGGGGAAAAAACCAATGGACTGAAGTAAGTTAAGTGTTATATCATATTCATGTAAGTTATTTATATGCAAACTAACTTTTAACCAAGTCTAAGAGAAAAATAATAAGCAACACAAAAAAAATACAGAATTTTGGTACTTAACAGCTTTGAACGAATTTAAGAATTTTGGTAATTGCTGCCGATTAAAATAACAACAGCAAATTAAATCACTTGACATGAGATGCATGATCTGCCTTTCAGAAACTTCATGTAGGTTCCGTTCCTACTTATGTGCAGTCCTCTCTCACTTGATTTTGACTGCATCACTGTCAAAATCTTAATACCTGGCTACGGGTCAACGGCAAAGTCAAAAGGAGGGGTGTTGATTTTAGTAGTCTATGTATGTCTTTTTGTAGCATTTCTAAGTGTGACCGCAGCACATAGACTTACTACAGGGACAATGTTTACGTTTAAATAATTCGCTATTATAGCGCGGGTGACGAAGGCTATATTGTCAACCAACAAAATCAATCTATCGGATGATATAAATAAAAAATGGGGGTCTATAAATTTATTTTGCCTGTCAATGTTAAACAGGACTGCAGAAAAAACAAGGATTTCAAATGAAAGACGAGAAAATTCTGAGTTTATTCATAAATAACACATGCCATAACAGTGAACTCAAAATAATTGAAATTAAATATGAAGTTGAAAACTAAAACCCAACAAGAACATATTTACGAACACGGCATTCTTTAGTAAGATCTCGTGAAACCTTTCAGGTTGTTTACTTACGGACTTGCTTTTCCGTACCGATGTACAATCCGTTCATTTGACTTTAGTTGACCAACCGGTTTTGCTGGTCAAAAATAACATTTTTATACCCCCGATGTCGTTTTTCTTAAGTTCCTTTTTTAGTCTTTTGAGAATTACCCAATAATATCAATGGCATAGCATGACCCTCGAAACACTACAATTGCTATGTACTTTTTGCTAGGCGCTTTAAATCAAGAAAGTTGTACCTAGGCCACAGAATAACTAATACTTCCTTTAGGCACTCGTGAAATAGTAGCTTTCGATATGAATACTTACTAAATATTATTTCGTTACTAATAATTACAATAAAATGTTCACCAATGTGTACCAGACACGTACTATTACTACTATATAAGATAGATATGGTTATGGAGTTCAGTCTATCGAACTTTTAACATTAAATATATTCATTCGTAATTCGTGACTCCATGAAGGACCATTTCAAGGAGGATTCAAGGAGGATTTAAGGATAAGTAGATATATAGAGGAGAAACTATAGAAACAAACCCCGCCTCAAAGTTAAAATACCTAGTTAAAATGCTATGAGTCACAATCTTTGGGCGAAATATAATAATAGGAGTTATGCTAAGCGACTTTTTATAATATCTACATAATAATACAATTACATATTTCCAATTTAAATAAATAATGTGTTATTTATATCAATGACTCTACTGTTATAATATTTATTTGTTAGGTAGTTTTTGTAAGGGTTCACAAGGTTATTGAAAATACTTTTTTATCAAACAGAAAAACAAATATTTGGATGTTGCACGTAGAAATATAAACAAGGGCCTACACTTATGAAATCTAAGTTTAGCGTATAGAAGTACTTTCCTAGCATAGTTCGAACCGTATTTAAGTGTAAGTGCAGAGTACGGCATGGTTCTTGGTGTGTTGGTGCGGACATACGTATACGTAGTAGGAAAACTAAAGCTGCCATCTTGTTTTGTCAATACAATTTCAACAGACAATTGCACAAATTTATACCAATATCGCCCTCCCTCATTTATACGTCAAAATACCCATGCTACACTATATCACTATACTATTATGTAGTATTTAATCATTCTATATCATCTACCTATCAGTTACCAGTGACAAAGTAAAACTTAATCTCAAAATTCACTATTTTAGAGAATATCACTATACTATTATGTAGTATTTAATCATTCTATATCATCTACCTATCAGTTACCAGTGACAAAGTAAATCTTAATCTCAAAATTCACAATTTTAGAGAATTCGAAGTTATTCATAAACGAAAACAAAACATTCAAAAGGAATTTAAAAAAAAAGTCGTGATGGGCAATTTTTTTTTACTTTCTTTTCCACTCGGAACTCAATAAAAAAAGTCCCACGAAAATCCGAGCCCCCTGGGGGCCTAAAATGGCTGCTGTATCCGCCAGCCATTTTAGGCCCCCTGAACTTCGTTCCACCTTTTAAGTATTTCTTGTATAATTGCACTCGGCTAACTCGACTAATAACACTCACTGCTGCCTTTCCTAATCGATGACGACGGTTACCAAGAAGGTTTCACAAAAGCAAAGCGTCACTGCGCTGGCCAGATAGAAAAAAGTAATAAAACCTTTTTTTGAAATAACGTCGGCGGCTAGCATTTTCGGAATAAGAAGAGTTTAAAAAAAATAGTTACGCTTGTCAATTGTTTTTAACATAAATTCAAGTTTTTTTCCTATGTTTAATTTTTGATTCATCAATCTTTTTGTTTTAATGTATGTCGTACAGCTAATGGTAATTTAGTATCTTTTTAGAAAGATTCAATAAATTGCGGCGTGTCCGTTTGTTCCGGTCTCAGACAATTTTCAAGACGGGTTTCCTCGTTGTTCTCAAATTTAGTAGGTAAGTAAAAACAATTTTATTCTTCTATTTTGGTCAACCAACTGAAACCCGTTACAATAATATACTACTAAACAAAAAACCGAACCTACCTTAATGAAGTCAAATATTTGGTGGAATTTTCCTTGACAGTGTACAAATCATCAAGAGCCTCTTATAGTTCCACTCTTAGAAATCGCAGTCTCTCCTTTTCATGTAGTACCTAGTGGGTGTTGTAAATAGACCGATTTTTACGAACTACAGTAGTTTCACAGTTTCCTTAGCTCTGACTGCTAGCACTCACTGTGATCATTATTTCAGTAAGAATAAGGTTGCTGATCGGTAGTTCTCGCTGACAGATCGTCAAAATTAAACTAGTCATTATTCTCGCTGCAATAAGGTTTCTGGTGAATTGCAGCTGTCAGACGTAAAGTGACTGTGAAAAACTGCACCACAGATTGCTCTTTTCAGATACATCGATCTCCAATAGGGTATATGCAAGAAATACAAACCTTTTTTTATTTCTTTAAAATGCCTTGTATTGGACCATAAAAACATTGTGGTACACTTGTTTAATTCTCTAATACAACGCTTATTTTACAATTTAATATTTTATTTAGCGTGTTTTTGGTGAAACGGAACGCAAACACAAAACGCATCGATTCCGGTAGTGACGTCACAATCCATGTGTCAAAGAAACACTTTTAATTGATAAGTACTTAAAGTTTCACTAAGATTTTACTATAAAATTGTTAGTGCAATTTTTGCTTAAATAAAGCACTTACATTTTAGTAAAACTAATATACTAAGGGCAAAAATAAAATTTAAACAAGGCAGATAGAGGTAAGTGACATCAAAGTCCTGACATGAATGGCCGCGATAGTCATGGAAGTTTGAACTGTCGTAGAAAATTGAGTTTAATTTTTTTTTTGTGCGACAAGCAGTAGTTGAAATTATTTTTTCATTATTTTCTTGAGTTGATAGTACTGCATATTAATGATTTAAGTGAAAAAAAAATTACATGCATATTCCCTATTATGTTTTAGAATAGATTTCCGTGTAAAGTATCCATAAGGCGCACTTACTTAAGTAAATTTGGAGTCTGCTGTCCTAAGACTAGACTTCAGTAAATACTTTCTAAATAAATAACGTATAACATACTATCTACTTATTATATAATTTATATACCTACGTATAAGTTTATATCGTAATTTTCATAGGTACCTATTGTCGGGAATATTGTAAAAAAAGTTGTATTGTACAATCACAGCCGCAGATGTTTTTGTCTTCCAGGTAAGTTCGTTTATCTGCTTATAAATATGTATTATGTGCCAGTAACTTCATTAATGACCGTAGATGTTACATCTCTATAGTACCTACCTTTTAGCTAATACAACCTTTCTTCAATCAGGTCTATTCCTCGATTTGTCCCCAAAGCATTGCCAGCTGTTGTCAGCGGCGCAGTCGTTTGGCCCATTCATTTCTACTGGAGATTTCCGGAAACTGATGGAGGCACAAAATGGCAGCTCTGAAGTTTCTTTTTTGGGTATGTAATATTTTTTATGTCGTTTTGTAGTTATTATTGACAAAATTAACTACATCATGCATCCAAAAAGCAAGTTCACTCGCGGTTAGTTTTACCGACCAACACTAAAACTCTCAAGTAACGAGAAAACTTTGCATTTACACCTATGTATTTATTTGCAGTGTACAGTCAGCATCAGAAGTAGATTAACACTACTCCGAGTTGCAAAGCAGGTTTTTTAATAATAACTTGTTAGATATTACTTGTTACTAACAAGGTATTGAAGAGTAAGAAATATTTAAAAGAATAATCTACTGAAACATTAAAAATAATAACTGGAGTCCTGTACATCAAATAATTAAAATTCTGAAATGTTAAGCTACTTCTGCTGCTGACCGTACTAAGAAATTCGCGCTTATTGCTACGAAATTATGGCACTATCAATGTCAAATTGATACCGTGGATGTGAGTTGACTGTACTAAACTAGACCTGTGTTGTTTTTACCAATACATTTTGCGGATTACTTATAAATTGTAAGAAATGTAGCGTAGTTTTGTTTGCTAAGTTTATATAACTTTAACAAAAACAAGTCCAGCTGCCATAAATAAATTAACTATACTTATATCAACCAAACCAGAGCTACACGTACAAGAAAATCGTAGTTTACCATAACATATCCAAAGTGAATCTATTAATATGTGATATGAAGAAAAACCGCGTTTTGCCGGTGAAAGCCGACCGCGCCGGGGCACCTGGGCCCTACAAGCGCGCATCGACCTGCTCGACCATCGGCTGATAACCGCCGCGTACTTCCAACTCGAAAGTGATTTAGATATTGTCTGTCTCAGATATAAATAACTCTGTTGAGTTATTGTGGGTATGTCATATGTGTGGTCCCAGTACCTACGTTGGCATTATTTAAAACCTGAGTGCCTCGAAATTAAAATTGATTTTGGTAAATTAATTTAACATACCTAATTATTTCGTTATCAGTAGGCCAATAACATCTTAACGATTATTGCAGTTTAGTTTCAACACCATACAATAAAGCTTAAAATACAAAATAATAGAAAAAACATAATAGGTATCTACTATTTGATCAAAAGGTGTGTTCATTGACCTCAAGTCTGCAACAAAAGAAAAACTAGTACACACACGCGATCGATAACACTGATAATAGACTTCAATCGTAGAATAAATGATTTGGAAACGGAAACTAGTAAACTAGCCCTCGTTATCAGTAGCGCAAGAACCTAATCACTTTCATTGCAACCCCGCGAAGGAGGTCGCAGGCCGCGCGCTATCACACACGCAGTCCGTCGCGCGCATTGGGTGCGCGCAGGCGTGCGCCATGACAGTCCCGCGCCGGCACAGACACGACCCCGCGCCGTGACCGAGGCGACACAGTCAGGCGCCCAGGCGACACACGCGAACCCCGGCAGCAGCCGGGAATGGAGGCCTGCTGCGCGATCACAGCTGCCGAGGACGTAGTGGGCGACCAGGTACAAGCCCGTGCTCCAGTGACTGAGTGTTACCGTAGTTCCTAGTGCTCATTTGATACGAGATAACTTGTGCCGCCCCGTCCTGCTCCGTATGCGATCCGATTTGGTTTGTAGAAACACTCTTAAAACGACAATTGCTTTCGTTCGTGATTGTTTTTTATAAATGTTGAGTGGGGAAAGGTTTTCTTTTTCGGAAAACCCATTTTTGAGCGATTTCCCGAAACTTCTTTCGCTTACGTTTGGTTGTTTCTTTTTATTAGATTTTTTTTCAATAGCAAAAGTAAACTATAAATGCAACTAAATCTCGAGCTGTAACACTTTCGTAAAGCAGTGATGGTACTGAAAACGCAGTTTTCAGCTAGGTACTGGAATTAAAGTTTAAATCAGAGCGCACAATAGCGCGCCTGCGCCGATTTCCTTTTGAAATCCAAATATAAAAATCAATGAAATAGCATTTTAAATAGCGTTTATTATTGTTTTTTGTGTATGTGACTAGTGTGTATTGTATAGGCGCGTACTAAATAAATTCTTGTTAATGAGGAAATACCTACTTGATATTTGTTTTTTATAAATAATAATCCAAAAACGTCCAATCTACGCATTTCAAGGTTAATTTTTACATACTTAATGCAATTTCAGTTTATACAATACATAATTTAAAATATAATATTGATAATAAGTCGAGTTTAGATATTATTAACGTGGTGAAAATAAGATTAGCCTATTATAATTTATTATTCTTAGATTCCCATTATTAGATGCGGAAAATTTTACTCTGTTTAACGCCGCATTTAACACGTAAATAATTAAGGTAATATTTAAAAATACACTTAAAAACGACTTTTTAATAAAAAAAAAATATATATTCAGAATCACTATTATACGAGTATACCTACATGGAACTAAGCGTGAAAAATATTAAATAAACGACAATTAAAAAATTTAGAAGGTATTATTACTTATCTAGACTAATTTAAATAATAATGAACACGTGTGCGTTAATTATATGCGCGGTATTCTGTTTGTTTGTATTTAACTCAGAACACAATAGTCTCAGCGGCTGCTTACAAAAGACATCAACGCCGACCGACGGCAAAATGTTTCAGTGCAACATCGCTTTTCCTTTCAACTCGCATCCATTCATGCTCTTCAAACTTCTAATATTTTCATGTTTTCGAAGGAAAACAATCTTTTGTTATTGAAAAGCGAATCACAAATTCACTTTTGTACTTAACGATTTAACAATTTATTTTAACTATAATTGGTATTTAAACTAACAATTTTCGCGTGCCTCTCTTAGAATCATGTCATAATTTTGCAGGCATGCAGTAAACTACTTCAATTATTAGCAGTACTTAAAACTGAGTTACATTTGTCAAAACAGAGCTTAGTTGGACAATAGAACGATTTGTGAGTCAGCGATCAAAATAAGGATTAAAATGTTAGATGTTCAAGTTATGTTTTGAATCAATTAAAGAATCGGCGTCATATTACCTAAAGCAACAAAAGAGGACACTCCGCGTATGTTTCACAAAGATCATGTCATCCGTCAAAATAAAATGTCCGTTTAAATTCTTTACAAAAAGCAATATACAAAATATTCATGTTTGTGTCCGAACAAAGAGTTTATTGATAGGCCGCGGGCCGCGGTACACCGGCCCCGCAACTTTTCAAACTGAATTTACTCGTAGCAAACGGAACATCCGATTTTTCAATAGATTAAAATACAGTTAGCGTCGTCTGCTTGTCGTGTGCGACTGTCAATGGGCTCCGAAACTTCTTATTAACATATCGCATTGCCTGTCCGAATGTTCTCTGTGATCATCCGAATCATACCAGCCAGTTGGCGTTCACTGACTGATTTATCGATGTCCTCCGTCTGGTTATCTCGTTTTGTCAAACTCGCGCAGTTAAAAGGTGAAAACTGCCAAAAAAGGAGTTGTAGTATTGAAAGTATCTTACTTATTTTTTGTAGCAGCAGTGAAATCACCTGAATTGGCAATGTCATGTCAAAAGCGGTGGTGAAGCAGGTGACCCATCTTATTTCTCAAAGTCAATAAAAAAACCTAGTCTCTTTGTATTAACCCCCGTTCGCCGGGTTATAGTGGTTGCTCTACGTTCATTTAATCCCTGTCCCGAATAACATGTTTCTTAACTACCTTCTAACTTATAACTTGTAGGCATAACTCAATAATATTATGTTAAGCTGTGACCATTCTTATTTATTATATAGATCGTTTCACACGCGCCATTAAACGTTTACATAGAATAATATCTTGTTAGCGCTTTCACAGTTGCTTATGAACCTCCCAGTAATTAAATATTACAGTCAATAACTATCTATTCCAAGAGTTTATGTTTATACAATTATTTAATTAGCTTTATATTTCAACGTTTATTAGACTTCTTGAGTTGTGTGCTAGAATAATTATGAACTATCGAAAGAGTTGTCTGTAATAACTTTTCTTACCCTCATAATAATAATTGAATTTCTTTGTAGCAGACGGGAGTATTACTGCCTGGTTGATGGCAAATCTCGTCGCAACTGGCGAAATGAGGCTGTACTAAACGTATTCCTCTGCTCTCTGAAAACTGATACTGATACTGTTAGCCTGCGTGATCCCACTGCTGGGCAAAGCCCTCTCCCCATGACTTCCAGTTGCTTCGATCCAGGGCTAATACGGACCAAAAAAAATTTACATTTCCCTGTGCTTCTGATATCTCGATTGCTACCGTGTGCTGGCGGGCGAATATTCTTAGAACAGCAGAAGCTATCTATGTAGTTCCAAAAGAGAGACAAGAAAAAGTCCTTTATAATTACCGTCACTAGCATCGGGTGGCTTACAAGTAGGTCCGTAAAAAGAGAATTTAATACTTCACAAGATTCAAGTCTCCTTCGGATTGGAACCGTACCAAAGGACCAAACTGTCCATCCTCGCGAACGAAATGCTCTTGTGGAATAATGGGCACCGTGCGCACATGACCGTACCGCCTTCGGCAGCAATTACAATTACTATGTAGTAACGTTACTGTTACAACCACTACTAAACTAACCACCTGTTTTGCTGCTATTTTACGACGACACTCGGAAACAGTAATTAGCAATGAAGAGTTAAATGTTAAGAAGGTGACCACCGGAGTAGAACTGTGTACCGTTTATAGGTAGTACCAATAGCTTCCTAGTCAATTTAGAGAGATTTAGGGCACATATGATTGAAAAAATTAAAATTAATTTATTCTCTTATTAGCGACCCATCCCTGCTTCGCACAGGTTTGATGCCTTGATAGATTACTTTTTATATCTATCTCGCTAAATAATAACAGCCGCTCGGTTACAGGTTAAGCCGCGCTTGCCTAGGTTGGTCAGTGGATGGGTGACCGACCATTACATACCGAGTTTCCTCCGTGCCTCGGAAAGCACGTTAAGCCGTTGGTCCCGGCTGTCATTTATAGGTCTTTGAAAGTCGTTAAGGGTAGTCAGTGGCCCGAAAGTCTGACAAACAGTCTTACCAAGGGGTCGTATTACCCAGTACTAACTGGGTTGTGGAAGTCAGATAGGCAGTCGTTCCATGTAAAGTACTGGTATTCAGTTGCATGCGGTTAGACTGGAAGCCGACCCTAACATAGTTGGGAAAAGGCTAGGCAGATGATGATGATCTATGTCCCATATTAAATAAATACATAAAACTTTCAGAATTAATTCTCTGAATAATGGTAAATATCGCATCAAAATCCGTTGTGCAGTTCAGAAGCACAACGCGATCACATATACAAACACGACAGATTTATTAATATATAAAGATATAGATGAAGAATGTAGTAGTAGGTAACTCTAGTTATGATAGCTCTTAACTTATTACCATTATGTTCTATTCTCATATCGGGCTCTTCCAAATTTTTTTAATTTAAACTAGTTAAAACGTATTTATAGTAGTAGAACCTCGTCTTGTTTTACAGAATTTATGGAGTTTTTTTTATCGTCAACAGAGCACATTAAATTTTATCTTTAACACTGGACAGGCGTTAGGTACTTGCAATCGCGTACTATAATATGAATATTAATTATCCCATACACATAAGATCACGCCAGTAATATCTTCGCAGGGGCGAACTCTATACAGTCACATTTCGTCAACTATGCTTACATCCCATCATCCCATGTACAATTGTACAGTATATAAGTTTTCCCGTCATGGAAAACGAACACAGGACCTCATGCTCTGTAGTAGTGTTTGCGACCGCCAGAGCAGCGAGGCATCTCTACCCACATCATGAAACGCAACTGACAAAAGAAGTAGCATCATCCAAATGACAGCCTACTGATTAGCGTTGGCGAACATACGTCTTATTTATAGACAAGTTAGGCATCTGTGTCAAAATATAATTATATCTTACAGTTTCATGGTGCACTGTCTAGGTAAAGGGCATTTAGCAATTCTATGTGAAATACTTACGTTGGGTACTTTCGAGCACACCTTGCTGATTGGCTTTATATTACCACCACAATAGCTTCCAAAGGTTTTATTTTATTAATGGTTTGGTAGCGGCCCGTAGGTATGATTTGTGCCCGGTTGATGAAAATAGGCTTGCCTCTATTACGTGGTACTTTAACATACCAGGTGATGTTTGCCCTATTCGTGCATCTCTGCTTAACCTCTTGAAGAATACAGGTGTGATGATATGATATTGACATAATTATTCGTTAGGTATTGTCACAAGAAAAATTGAATTGATTGAAATTCCCTAATTTCACACATTAATATGGTAGAACGCGTGCCTTAATGTATCATAAGATTCATAAGTCATCATCATCATTCATCTCATCATCGTCATCTGAAATTCTCGGCAGTTTATGGGGAATCCGTGTGGCTCTTCAGTGGAGACTGTAACACGTTCCCCTCAGGATTAGTTTTAGAATTCCATTATGTTATAAGATGTACGTCAAAACGTACAGTCCTGCAACGACTTTCAATAGGACATAAAGCTTTTTGGTAACTTATATCAATCCACCACACTTTATAGTAGCTTATATTAATCCACCATAAATGACATTTGATTTCTGCTGCTGTAGTCGGTTGAATAAAGGAGGTGTGTGTGTTTCAGATTGTCCCGGGCGGCGGTCGTTGGGGTGCTCCACACGCCGCCGGCCTTCTCGACTCCTGGTTTCAGATGCAGGTTAGTAAACACCTGTATTCCCACCAGTCTCCCACAGTATAATTATTGCTGCTACTTATTTTGTATTGATACCTCTCTAATGTACCTATGTATATCATGGTGAGAAAAAAAAAACACTTACAATTTCGTTTCACGTGGTGATAATACAGTAAAAAGTTAAAAAGCTATTAAGGATTACTTACTATTATTCTAAAGTTTCAAATTGTTCAATGCAGGACACACAAGAAAGTTTACCAATGTTCGCGAATTTAAACCAAATGGTCAACTACAAATTGTTGACAAAAACTGTCAACTGTGGTTGTCATAATATGCATTGTATTTTCATTCCTGTAAAAGCTTTTAAGCAAAATCCGGACTTGAATAAAAAGAATAGACGAAAAAGTTTAAACTGTATCTGAAATAAAATTTAAACCGATCAGCACATCTGAACCGCGTTCAACAGTGGTCAGCGTCAATATTCAACAACCATGATGAAATTGCCTGTTCTTGAACGCGTCTGAAGGTTATCATTATTCTATTGGAATTGTCAAAATTAAATCTGACCTTATTAAAAAAAAACATGTTCATGTGAAATAAACTAGTATTGTTCAGTCTATTGAAATAAGAAAACGTCATTGAGACGGACAATTTAGTTTCGAATATCTCCTATCCGCGAAATAAATCTACTTCGTCTTGTTTTATGTTTCCTTAGCAGTGATTGGTTTGCTGATAGATAACTTGACTAGGTTTAGCTATGCTAACGATAAGGAAACTAAATTAAATAAATGAAGGAACTGCTCATCCTAACGTTGGAAATTGGAATGGAAGCCTTATAGTTCATCTACAGACTGTGCCACTATTGAAAATTGCGTCAAATTAATGTAGTGATTTTAGAATGGAACTCACGTATCACATATATTAAAATCAAGAATAATTCAACATAACTTTTATATTAGTAACGCATGCAAACAAATATTTGCAATTTGCCTTAAAGACTTGGTTATCTTCCAATTACTATAAAATTTATTGAATAAATAAAGTATTATACTTAGAAAAATTCAACAGGCGAGCACAGAAGAACCGACAGGAATACGCCAATAGAATGGTAACGTAATGAATAAGCACACTCTACCTTTACGGTTAACCCATAATATATGGTGTTAATACTGCATTTTGTACCCTATACTGCGAATTTAAGGTTAATTTTGAATTGCCGCTTCAATATCGGTAATAGTGAGGACTAATTTTTATGCCGAACACGGCAGTGACATTGTCACGTATAAACGACATGTGTGTGATATCTATTTACGTAGATCTAATAATAATAAATGTGTTTGTATCACAAGAATGCGTCACTGTGGCTTATCAGCTATCTAGCGTCGACAGTGTTTGAGCTTTGCAGTGCCTTCCCTTCGTACTCCAGCCGATTGTTGCGAGCGGCTGATGTTGATAATGTCCTTGAATTTTCCGCACCGTCTTAACAATTTAACGAAAGTATATCTTTGCATGTTTTGCGGTCATCTCTTGTACGATACAACTGCGTTATCTGATTTATGCAGAATTTACTGCTTGGTAGGTATCTGTCCTTAAATTAACGGAAATTAATTGAATGTTGCTGCTTCAATCTCCATTTATAAACAAATGGTAGATTTTCCGGATGAAGATTTATCTGTGCTAATCTAGCATGATCAATCTATAAGGTCGCAATAAATGTCATCCAAATCCGTAGCGCCGGTACAGTGTGATTGAGTAACATACATCAATACATCTTCTGCTGTAATAAAATTTGGGTTACTGCCTTTTGTCTGCCTGCAAAATGTTCATATACGTCACACATTGTCAAGGGACTCGTTAAAGTTCGGGGGTTAATTAATAACAGTGGATGATCGAGTAAGCTTTATTACAATGCCATTTTAATTTTGAGCATTAATTAAGTTTCTGTAGGAATTAAATTCAACATCAAACAAAATAATCAATTATGTTGTCACGGCTTAATTTGCGTCTATTCGTTTGTCAAATCGGTTTTTATACATGGTTATTGAGCTAGTCAATAGATAGACACGGTTGTAGTTGGAATACACAGTTGAGTGGAGTCAAAATGTTTGAAAGCAGCTAACTGACAGATTACAGCAATTTACACGGAACATAACGTGTGGAGACACCATTGTCAGGGCGCAGGCACCGTGCAACGTATGGGAATCTGTATTGTGTAATGTGGGGGCTAATAGAGCATGGCAATTTCGGTTTGTACGCTTTAAATTATCTAAAGTTTTTTGCCGAAGAGCATCGGTTGTTAGAACCCGCTTCGTTTTATCTTTGCGTACAGTGCTTATAAGTCCATTATGGGAATTTTACAATATTCTTATATCAGTTAATCAGCTTGATTCAAAATACTAGTGCATAATATAATGAAAACATATATCCGTTCACCTTTTGCTGTAGGGTAATACTAAGCTAAAGCTCCTTTACATAAAATGAATATGCTGCTTTTGTCTAAAGCAGATTCCTTAAAAATAGTTAAGTAAAGACTAGCTTTTTTCTAGCAAAATAATTATTGTTCTTATTTGTACCACAAATTAGTATTTAATAAATGTTGCAATATGTAAAAAGTGTTTTTAATTTAAAACATTTTTAATTTGTTTGATGCAGTTGATGGCTTTTTTAAAACTTCCCCTTGCATAATAATTTTCCGAAATGGCTAGAAATTAGAGACGTCGCCGTAGCTTTATTAATTATTAGGCACTTTTAACTTTTTAAATCGGGAGTTAAAATTAACATGTTTTTAATTAAATAAGACATTAAAAAATTATAAATATTATCGGCGGCTCTAAGACCGGGTGACATACATACTATATACGGAGACGGACATATGGACATAGAAAAAGTGATAACAACAAGAAAGTGGAAGTGGGCATATTTGCCGTCGACTGCCTGGAAGATGAGGGAAGAAAGTGCTGGAGTGGAGGCCACCGACAGGACGGAGGAATGTGGGATCACAGCCGATTAGGTGGACCGATTAAAGTGGTCGGCAGTAACTGGATAGCTATAACATAACACACAACCGACGAAATTGGAGCGATCTGGAAGAGACCTACACTCAGGATTGGGTGGCTAAAGGTTGAAGAAAAGATGAAAACTAATACAAAATGAATTATAAGAATAAGTCATAGACTTCTAATCTTAACCAGTCGGGTAAAAAGCATGCCACTGTTTAAAAAGTCGGTTAACCCTTTCAAATCAAGTCTTAATTTGTCCAATATATTCAAGTTAACATAGCTAAGTCATATGTTAATAGTATTTCAAATGAAAAATCGATAAATCAATTGTTTTTTTTTTATGTCTTTCACAAGTTAAACGAGAAAATAGGGTGTCAAATTAAAATAAAATGACAATACCAGTGACACTGACAATACCAATTTATGTAAAGTCCACACACTGGTGTGGACAATGGGTATTTTAATAATAATTAGATTGTAAACCCAATGTCCTGTTCGCAGTTTGCGGGTTGAGCGGTCTAATTACTAGAACCTAATAGCAGGTTACAGTCGGTGCGACAATAGTTGCAGGCAGAGTTGGTCGGAACAAAGTTTAGTACCCCCAGCCATGACTGGCATGTGGTCTTATGCCCTATATTTAGACATAATTACCGGAAACAGTTTGAAACATTTCTTTGCAAAAGACACGGTTAAATTAAACAGTCCAGACCTCTTTCACAACCGTTGTATAACTCGAACCGTAAGCAAACTTTACAAAAAAATGTACATACAAAATAGTCGTATTCCCAGTGGGCACATACAAAGGGTGTAAACCCCAATTATGGTCGGTCACACAAAGATGACCTTTAAAAATGAATCGTGTGGCCCTGGGGCGAACGTCTCTTTTGTAAGGACACGTGTTTCAACGCATCATTGACACATCCCCTTCATGTTTTAAGGTCAAATCTATCAACTCAGCTTATTTTATGAGCTATATTTTTTTATTTAATTAGAGATCGAAGATATTAAATAATTTTGATGGTAGCCTGAGTTGCACTTTACCACACACTTGACGATGAGCGTTATTTGTTTCCAGTGAAACGTACCCTGATTTTTTCTATAAGTTCCTTCTTTATATTCCATTCATATTCATCTTGCTTATACCCTTAAGTTTAATTGTTGTTATTTCGTGTTCGTGTTACACCTAGATGCATATACCAACTTGGACCTTACAGTACAAACAGTACAAAAACCGTAATTTTCTTTATTAAAATCATTAATTTATTAAATGAAATTACTTCGTTGCTGATGGATCTCAATGAGAGAGGAAATACCAAGTAGTATCGGAGCACGGCAGCGTTGTTATCAGTACTATTGATTACAGACCGTTCGGCCAGTAACATCGTTTTTTAACGCCTATTTATAAGTAAACGTAAAATGGAAAGTTCGTTTTTCCTTCGCCATCCGTAACGCGTGCGTTATAATTTAAACGTGATATCAACTATGATAGTGGTTATAGCTCATTGAATATCATGTACTTATAATCGGTTCAAATTGCACGATATAACCAAATGATGTTAAATATCTTTTAAGCAAGGTAAACAGGACTGTCGAAATGTGGGTACACATCTGGCTAACATTTGGGGATTACAACATGCGTGATGTTAGGATATGTGAGCAGTCTATTCTGGGGGAAGAACTGTGAAAGCAATACTATAACATACCCGCTAAATAATACATTTTATCGATCATCTTATTTGCATAGGTAGCGCAGCGACAAATGCAGAGACAAAATGATCCATAATAATATATTTTAACCGTTTTTTAAGAAAAATAATAAGATGTATTAGACACCATTGATTAAAAAAAACAATACCAAACCAATTATTGTTTAAGATGTCGCGTCGCGCGTCGTCGCGACTACATTAAAGGCAATAAAATTCAGAAAGACAATCATTTTATGTACCGGTGGTGGGTGAATAAGATTATTTTATAAAATCCGTACTATGGGATATTAAAGCCCACTGGAGTGTGCAGAGGAAGTCGCAAGTTTGTCGTTATTAGTACGAGACCACTCATGCGCAGCGCCAAGTAGATTACACAAATACACATGCACACACAAAAAATATGTATGAGTACATTTACGAACGGTAAGGTATTCTTTAATTTGGTCTTTTTATGAAAATTGTTTCCAGGCTTTGTTTTCGATTATCTATGATGTCCTAATACATGCCTAGCTAAGTATTCCCAGAAACATTTTCATGGATTATTTTTATAAAATTTAATTAAGAATCCAAATTATTGGGTAGCTTCATTAATTATTATGAAAAGAACTCAGTTTAAAATATTAATAAAAATCTGTAAAGAAAAATACTTAAGTATTAAAATCTTTTACCCACTCGCTATACTGTAACCTACACAACAGAACCTGATCCATAAAATCGTATTATTTTTTTTTACTTTTTTGCCGTCCGTACCGTGTGTAAAATAATATTAAACGCACCATTAGAGCCGCACACACTGTGACATGGCCTATTGTTCTGTTCTGCGGCTCGACTCTATGATTTTTCTATTCCAATACTTAATTGTGCCCGCCAGACGTATCATAAGTTTTTATTTTTAACTGATTTCAACAATGGAGTTTTTACTCACACTTACTTATTCTTAAATTATTTCAGCGATTACTTTATTACGTGGTAAAAAACACCCTGTATAGCGATTACCTAAATACTAATGTATTTAGTGTATTCACAAACTATATCAAACTTAAATAAATCATGTAAATATGATCAGGACTACAAGTATCATGAGGAGGAAAGAATTACCAATTGAGAAAAAAAAAGAAATTAATACAGGGCGTCATAAAAGCGTCCATATCGCTGTCAACGCCCAGTAGGCTGGATGGCAATGCTATTTCTTTCGTCAAAACATAGCCCTCTGGTCACGTGAAGAATCGACCAGCCGCTTGGCAACATGCGACATCCCGAAAGATCTGTTGCTGAAAAATATCAAAATCAACTACTGTACCTTTTATTGTGACGAGTGAGCGTTATACATCACAATACACATTATGACCTTTTCTTTGTCGGTTAAAATTTGATAGTACCTAAACTAATAACCTGTCCTGAAAATTACTCTGAGATGATGGGTATCCATCTCAGTGCGTAATTTTTGATGAGATGACATTATAATTAAATCACTATATTGTATAAAACAAAGTCGCTTCCCGCTGTCTGTCCGTCCCTATGTATGTTTTTGATTTTGGATTCGGATTTTGATGCGGTTTTTTTAAATAGATAGAGTAATTCAAGAGGAAGGTTTATATTGACATTGCACCCGTGCGAAGCCGGGGTGGGTCGTTAGTTTCGTATATAATAATAATAACTTCAGTTATATGTGACGGATCAACGATTCTGTATGTAAATAAACTTTAAATGAATCATCACATGCTTCATACTTTTGGTCATCACAATCCTAGCTTATGTTTCAGACAAACCACTTGGTATATAGTTCGATACCAATGTTCAGCAGAAATTTGTTATTTTCATAGTAGCATTGCTATTTTCACACTCTGGGGGCCTAAAATGGCTGCTTTATCAGAATCATAATACGAATCACATTAAAAATTTAAAACTCTTAGAATGGACTTTGTGGTCATAACCAAAAAGACCATTTTAAGAACTTTAATTTTTTAACGTGATTCATATTATGATTCTGATAAAGCTTCCATTTTAGGCCCCCTGCTATTTTCATAACTTTCCATCTACTGAAAATAAAAACCCTAGAAAGCAAACTTAATCCAAATGTTTTTATTTAATTGAGTTTCTACTTAGTATCTAACCGTTGGTAAACCGGGTTGCAGATTATTTGTTGTGTTTTTTCTCTTCTTTTATTATTAGGGACTTTTATACACATGTACAGTGTACACGCCAGTCCCATCGGACCTTATAATGTAAAATGTAACAACACAAACTAAATTAAACTATGAGCAGCTCCGGAGTTAGCCGACAACAAAATATGATGGAACATCCGAACATCATACTTATTAATCTGAAGCTCTCTAATTAAATCCTCTCTTGCAGAATGAAATCTGACATACTCTATCAATAAATGTATAACATCCTCCAGTGTGCCCACCTCACAATTAGGTGAATCTATTTTTTCATTAAATTTAAAGATTATTTGTTTATAATGGCTCCTGAAATATTGTGATAGCGAAACTGTCCAATTTCATTGAATTAATTAAAGTGCGCAGTGCTATAGCGAAGTCACAGGCTATCAAACTATATTAATAAATATGTAAGTACTAGCGACCCGCCCCGGCTTCGCACGGGTGCAATGGTGATACTTATAAACCATCCCCTTAAATCATTCTATCTATTAAAAAAACCGCATCAAAATCCGTTGCGTAGTTTTAAAGATCTAAGCATACTTAGGGACAGACAGCGGGAAGCGGCTTTGTTTTATATTAAGTAGTGATTAAAGGTTCTTAAACGACATTCAGAATTAAAATTACTAATAAACAGTGATCGGTCGAACCTCATTCTTTCTAAACAAAACAATTTCAAAGTTAAACATTTCCCCGAACCGATGCAATGAAACTATCTCTTACATATTAATAACATTTCACACTTCAGTGATTTTACTCAGTTGCGTAAGCGCAACGTAAATGAGATTCAAATGATGGGACGAGGGGTCCAGCGGGACGCGGCCGGGCGGGGGGCAGGGATGTAGTGACAGGATTCACGGTCCAACTGACGAGCACAATGATCGCACTCAATACGTGATCGATTATGCCATTATGTGTAGCTACGTACATACATCGATGAACGTGTATTATTGTCCAACCTACATGTATAACTACATCCTGAATTCAGTATTACTCCGTCTAAAACACTGACCAAATCACCTGCACCGATATTTTCCAGTTTAATCCTAAGCTATTCAGAGAAATCTTCAAAATGTTCGTTCTTGTTCGTATTGTCATGATCTATTCGAATGATGTATGTTGATTACGTACATTAACGACAAGAATTCACAATCACTTCGTATTCTATAATGTGATTCTATTATTATATAACTGGTAAGATTTTCGGAATAACAGTATTGATCTAAATAAACAAACGCCGAGTAAATGTAACAGGAATCCACGTAGTCACGTTTCATTTGCAAAGCGGCTTTCATGGGGTAAGCGGACGGCGATACATTTTCCTAAACTTATGTACAAACTCAAGTTGTTATGCTTGTAAGTATTTAGGTACCTACTTGATTACCTACAAGTATAAATCTATTGATAAACAGATAAAATCCGCGAAAACATGCCATAGCGTACACCATAATAAGCGATATGAAGGTATGGTAGATATCGCTATATCAAAAAGTAAACTCAAGTTAGCCTCGGTTACTTAGAATATTTATCGCAGTAAATACACGTAGTTGTTACAAGTTTAAGTGTGGCCTGTTTACCGATTGATTCATGCCTCAAAGAATGCCATTGGCCAACCTCAAAATAAAGAAATATGTTTAAAACTATTTTTGAGTAGTGCTTTTCACCTCGTAATGTGTGTACGTGGTAGGTGTCGTATGTACTTCCTATGTAGTTGACGCGGCAGGTTCAAAAACGCCATGGCGCAGGCCACACCGCCAGCTTGCGGACGGGCGAGCGATGCAAACGACGCCCTTTTCATACTTTTGTATCGCTGACGTAGCTTAGCTCCATAGCGAGCTAAGCTACGTCAGCTACGTTCGCGGTGTGAACCAAAGTATGAAAAGAGGTGAAACGATGCGTCCTTCGCCGCTTGCCCGCCCGCCTGCTGGCGGTGTGGCCTGATGAGTTTAGAAAAACTTCGTACCGAATGTCGATAGATGTTAAAATCACATAAGGCTGGTATCCACAATACTTTGAAATAATTATTTAGTTTTGCTTAAACAAAACATAAACCATGCTCGGATACGTCTAATTATTATTATTTATCGCGGAAACTATAAAACAAGACGAATGGGACAATAAACAATGCATATTATATAGAAAAAATGGAATTTTGTTTAGTAAAAGTTGTACGGACAGCTTTCACTAACTAGAACCGATATAATATTTAATTGCTAAATATGTTCAGTAGCTCATTAGAAAAAGAATATCTTTGTATAACTGTTCACTAACGAGACAGCAGCTTCAAATGTCATACGAATGTATGTACTTCATAAACTTACATCATGTGTGCCTGACTCACTCAGTTTAGAGTAGACTGTTCACTCTATTCGTTTTTACATACTGTCATACATTTTTATTGTTCTTATAATACGGGTACGAGAGCAGGATGTAGATGTAGAGAACTACATGTCACTCTATTTACGATCAAAACTTCATTCGTTCGTTTATTTCACAAAAAATATCGATGATCGATGTCTGGCTTAACTGCATTTTCGAATACTGATTAAATTCCATTATGTCTGAATTTGATGTAACGCCTCACATTTCTCTTGGTATCGTAATTAAGTTCCAATCAATATTCCTTTACCCATAGAGTTCGATCCTAGTTAAATATTAAAATGTAATCACGGTTAATCTATCAACATCGATTAACTATAATTGAATTCTTATGTTGAATATTCTCATTTTTGGATTAAATTATCCACAGAAGGCGAACTATGTCTTGTAGTATTTTTTGTAAATACCGTTTTGTAAGTATTTATGAGCGGAGGTACGGGATGGTGTCGGTTTTGTCGGAACAGTTGAATGATTACAAAGCGCGCGCTCGCCGCTTGTCCCCGTTCGGGCACGTTCGGGCCCGCCGCCGCCCGCGCCTCCGCACAGGTGCGCTGCCTTATTAGGACCCCATCTCTAAAGTACAGTTCATGAATTTCTATGGACTTTATTAACTTGCATAATGTGACTTATGTCTTATACATATTTACCTGCTTTAAATTAAACGTGTGATGTTTATGATTAAACGTTATTAGGTTATCAGTAAAAACTTGATATGTGAGTCTGATGGTGACGATGGTGAGTTAATGTGAAACGAATTTCTAAATCAAAATATCTAGATGTATTCACAATCACGTGCAATCAGTAATATATAACTCTACATTCTACAAATCCTATATGCCTCAATATTATGTATTATCCCTAGGTAAGAAACATAAAGGATCTGATTTCGACAAGCACTAACGGACGCATTCGTATTTGCGCAGTGACATGCGGAAGATCACTCTCGTTAGGTCTGAGTCGGACTGCACGACCGTAAGATATCTACAGATTAATTTGACTCGTGCTGATACGTGCTCTGGACGTACGGAGCTTAGACCGCTCACTCACGTCGCACCGCATTAAAACAAAAAAACGATTATCCTCACACAGTTTAAGCTTTTATGTCAGAACTTTAAGCTTTTACTTCTGATTTTTAACCATTGAAATAGGAGTTCGCATACTTAATAAGGACTAGCCGCGGAGTCGAGGCAGGCTTTATTACAAAGTCTACTGAGCGCAGACAATCTAGGTTAGGGCGACGCGCCGCGACCCCAAATCGATCTTGCAATCTGAGGCGAGAAGAACGAGTGCGAGCGAGACGGCGCGTGCTGACCTAGAGTAGCAGGTTGGGAATCCGGAAGGTATGAAGAAACCGGCTTCACGGTGCATTTTTCCATTCAATGGAAAGCTCTACGTATACTTCGCCAACGGTTGACTTTTTAGGGATTTTAAAATTTTCTTATGTTACAGACAGGCATTCGGAGATTTTTTGTCGTTCACTATCAACGGGTTATCCACTTATCTTTAAATAATTGAAAAGCCACGTGCATTTTTCTGCAAGCACGTATTAGCAAGAAGACAGGCAAACAACTTACCATGGCTGTTTAAAGAAATCATGGACAAAATTGTGAATTCCTGAAATGTTTCAGTACTTATTTCTCGTTTCAATTATTAGCAAAGTCTTTATTTGATCAAGCATTCTGATCTGCGGAAACATCTATCCAGGAATAGATACTAACTCTTAAGTTCGCCGCTTCTTATTTAGCTATTTATATTGTGCGTTATGCTATTGCTACCAACAACACCTAACTACAAATAATGTATATGAGCTAATACAATTACCTATTTAGTTGTAATGATTACTTCGTCAATACTAATTCCTATCAACTGCGACTGGTTAGGGAGGAAGATTCTCTAGATAGCAGTCCGCTAGCCACTTGCATCTATTAATGACCGCCATTGCATAGTTCATTGAAACTATCGAGATATTTAATTTTCATTGAAGTAATCTGGATCGTCCAAAGTCTTACCAGTAAAGAATGTAAGGTCAAGGAAGAATCCTAGCATTGGAGAAACACGACATGATGAAAAGGTGAGAAATCTAATTGCTCATCTCCCAAAAGCAAAAAAATTGTCTAGGATGGGCAGATTTGGCATCTCGTCCTAAATAAGCGTGTAACATAACAATTTAGTGTCGTTGAAGTGTTGATAAGGGCCGGGGACTGCGCGGCCGCTTTCTACCCCGCGGCGCTGGCTGCGGCACTACTGGCCACATTCCGCGCCCGCGGCAACCTCACACACGCCGCGCCAAGCCGACCACCGCCGACCACTACCGACCCGACCACCAACCATAGGAACACTGGAATACGATGAACTACCATCTGCTCATCTGTCCAGTAATTAACTAACTGGAAGAAGGAACACGAATAATCCGGAAATTAACAAATATGATTTAGACGAGAAATATTATGTTGATGAATCTGATCGTAATCAATTCTCAGAAAAATTTGACAGAAATATTAAAAATTGCAGCAATTCAGGTTCATGTTTTTACTATCCACGAGACACGCGCCAAGCGCAGCGCTAAATAAATTATTGATGTTAAAAAGGTGGCAATAAAATAAAACACACAAGTCAGCACACTTTAAGACATAATGTGCGCAGTGAATTATGATCTATTCTGTTGTATATTAATGTAGGCTGGGCTTAAGTTATCGTAATGTGGGGCACGTGTCGTTTTTTTGTAGATCACAACTTGTGGAATGAAGCAGAATGGGACTTGCGGTCTTGTGATACTACTCCACAGTCCACCGGACTTAGCTAACAACTTTTTATTGATACACAATTAATGTCTCAAATTGTCTTATTGGGAAATTTAATCGTAATAATCGAATCAAACAGCTTTGATTTAATGATCGATCGCTAACGAAGTGAGCCTCGAATTAAAATCGTGATAATGAGAAAGTGGTGGTTTTTACGTTTGTTGAGGATGTACATATTAATATTATTCTAAGTAACTTTAGAATATAATTTTCGCTTGATGAGTTTTAAGTGGTATATCCTGGATGGTATTATGGTAAAACAAAATTTTGATTCTGGGTCTAAATTCAGTTGAAGTGGGTTTTAAAAGGGAAATTATTGATCAGTCATTGCGGCTAGGAGAACATAGGAAGCTAGAGCGAGCGAAGCGAGCTCGGGACTTGTGGCACCCCGACTCGGACAGTTAGATTTTGGCGAACGGGCGAAGCTCGCGAACTCAGACTTCGGCATACCCTTCGTGTTAGGTTACTTTATATCCTGCAAGAAATAAGAGGGGCGCAGCGGGGCTACGTCGACCACGGGTTATCTACAATCTGGTGGTTAATAAGCAAATTTTAGTTTTTTTTCTTCTTAGTCCTCTTATTATCACACTAATTGTATTGAACAACTAGTAACTCGAATTTGTATCTTAAATTCACCGTTTTAAACATTTGTATTCGCCCACTGCTTGTCGCCCACTTAGTATTTCAGTAGCCCATATTCAATATTTTTGACACCTTTAATTTGAATGTATTTTCGCTCGTTTAATTACACCCATTTTAGAATACTTCTAATAGTAAATACACATCCAGACAAAGGCGGCCTCGATTTTTACTCTACCCTTTTTATTAGGTTGTATTCATTTTCGTCATAAAGTTTGGTCCTGCATGATCTGTACATTATGACGTACAGTATGGCCACCGTGACTATATCAGGCACGACGCTGTACACAAATGGGCCTGGGGTAGATCCTTGGTTAACTCCCCTCTTTCTATAAAAACTAGTAGGGACGCCAACGACATTCTTACCCACTGATGCTCAATAACGGAAGCTGGATTTGTGCCCGGTTGATGGCAATAGGCTCGCCTTCTATTACATGGGAAACTGGCGAAATGTGGGTGAAGTATTGCCTAACTCTTGGAGGATTACAGGCGTGATGTTATATTATGTAAGATACTTGTGCATACATGTCTCTGTTAATGCTAACATGCGCTTCACATGTATGTTCACATGCCCCAGCAATGGTATAAACTGCAGATAGACGCAATCAAAGGCCTTCAGCACATCTAGGAACGCCTGCATTCACATGTTCTCTTCTATATTTGTATCATTCAATTATGTTCAAGTCAGAGGCCCACCACAAAAACTCTGACACCAGGTTAGGCACCAACCACACGATAAAGTGAGAGTACAACAGTTGTTATTGTTATTTCGTGAAAGATATGCTGACTTAGACATGAGTAAGCTCTTGCTGGAGGTAGAAGGTAGTTAAGATGTATTTCAAATTGTAAAATTTCAGTTTGTAACTGTTAACATTGTCTCATTGGTGGCGATAGGGGACAAGTTTCCTTCCTCGTCACAGTTATAACAGTGTCATCGACTTTGTGCCTTTACTCTATTATTTGCTTTGGTTATCTCTTATTGACACATTCAAACGACTTATCGGTCGAGTCAAGTCTCCAAAATGCCGTTTCACAAGCCACAACATGTCTCCTTTTGCACACCGTCATTGATTTTATTTTCGTCTTGTTTAAAGAAAAATATTAGCCGGCTTTAATATTTTACGAACAAGATACTCATACAATATTATTTCTTATCTTATTTATTTCGATGCTAATGTCATCTATGTCTTTTGCACTACACATTCAAATGAGTTTTTTGTTCATCGAATCTAAAGCTCTATTTTAATTCCTCAGTTATTTCTTTCAGAAGTATTACGGTTTTAGCAAAATCTTATGGCCGTTACAATAGTAGCAATGGCAGTAGCAGTAACAGTAGTAATGTTAGCTCTTAATCTCAACATTCGGAAATAAATAACTCTATACACCGTGACTTTTTAGTTGTCTTAAAAAGGTAGCCCACTCAATGTCCGGGTGCTACCATTGTGAGGATCAACCGGAGGACACGGTGGAGCACACGGTGGAGATCTGCCCCGCGTGGGCGGAGCACCGCCGTGTCCTCGTAGCGGCGATCGGCGGCGGCGACCTCTCGCTTCCGGCCTTGGTTCAATCCATGGTCCGGAGCGAGCCGGAATGGGACGCCGTCACCTCCTTCTGCGAAGCAGTCATGCTAGCGAAGGAGGTGGCCGAACGTGAGAGGGAGAGAACCTCACGTCCCAGCCGCCGCGGGAGACACACCGGGCGTCGGGGGCCACGTGGTGGCCCCCGGCCACCGTAGGCGCGGGCCTGTGGACGGTGAGCTATGGGCTAGCTCGCCGTCCGTCCGTCTTATGACGACAGGCCATGTCGACGGCGCGTTCGTGTTCCACGCGCGCCTCAAAGAGAGTCAGCAAACAGGAAGGGGTCCGAAAGGACCGATGCCTGCCAGGGTTGCGGGACTGTTCGAAAGAGATACCGCGGCCCTGGAACACAAAGTGCAAAGGAAGGAACATGGATGGGTTTTAGTCAGTAAAAGTCTGACACTCCCTCCTGCTCAGCCCAGAGCGGGAGGGGTTATTTGATGATTTCCCATCGATAAAAAAAAAAGTAAAAAAAAAAAAGCCCACTCAATGTATGTGACATAAAATACCTGTTGGCGTGATTATTTCTATTTTACCATTGATTAAGATAATAGGTCAAAGTAAAATAAATAATATAATAATAATTTAAAAGTCCCTCATGTACTACAAAACTTTAAGTACATTAAAGTTTTGTAGTACATGAGGGACTTTCAAAGTATACATAAATAATTACATGTTGTAGGTACAATCAATGGCTGGGTGAATCGCTGCCCTCCTAGCTAGATTGCTGAGCAATCTGTATTTAGGAGAGACAGTTTCGACTCCCTATTTGAGTATCAGAATAATCATGTATATTACTTTTGGCGCTTAAAATTTAATATAAAGTAAAACAAAAGACCAAAAATCATAGTTTTAAAATTTAAATTAAATAAAACAAGCTAAGACGGCGAGTGGTGAGACGAGTGAGTGAGTGTGTGCATGTGTATGAGTATGAGTGTGTTAATGTGTGTGTGTGAATTTGTATAAAAGGAACATAGGGCTACTTTCAGGTAGGTGTTACTAAGTATTTTTCGGTCTCGTCGTAGGTTTTATTCAGGAGGAATTCACGGAGGGCAAGTTTGCATTTGCTGTGTGGTAAATGATATATATAAATAGATGCATTAATTTTATTGTACAAATAAGGGCCAAGATAGTAGAAAAATCGCTTTGTGTATTTAAACTGAGTTTGAGGAACAGTACAAATTATATCTTTCCGTCGTTTGGTAATATTAACAAAAGGGGTTTTTAAATGTTGCAGAAGAATGGTTTGCAGAATGAAATGTTGCCTTATGTTGAGGACCCTACAATTTTTGTAAAGTTCTGAGGTTGGAAACAGAATAGGTCGAAATGTTGCCACTTTCAGTATGGCTCTGTGAGACACTTCCAAAGGTTTAAGGGCAGTTTTTGTGGCGCCACCCCAGCAACTAATACAATAAATGATTATGGATTGACATAAGGCATAATATACGTTGCGAATAACAGACTGTTTGGCGACGTTTCGAAGGGTTTTAAAAATATATATAAGTTTTCTGACCCTGCCTGTTACCAAGTTAATATGTGTTTTATAATTCAGGTATCGATCTAAAGTTATACCTAGGTACTTAATATTATCAACTGTGGTAATGGGTGAACATTGACATGACTGCAAATGTGTACCGTTACAGGAGTGAGCCTTTATAGCGATAGGAATATTAGGTTGTGAGGTCGGTGAGATAGAGAACGTCATCAATTTTGTCTTGGATGTGTTAAATAATATATTAGAATTAATGTTAACGTGTCAAACGGTAGAACATACCTACCCAGCGCACGGGTTGAATACATCGCCGCTCGCAACAGTGTTTCAACTACGTCATGCGTCATAATAATGAATAATATTTTTATTTTTATATTATTCAAATGTCATAAATACCATTTTTTTTTTTTATGAATGTTTAGTAATCATTGGATCCATGAAGTGCTGCCATTTTAAGACTACTAAAAAATCACGTTGTATATTAATTACGTATACGGGAAATTATCTAAATGAGAGGGGTAAGATATTAGCAATTAAACTTCCGTTGTTTAAACGGTCATTGGGTGCGTTAGCGCCAGCGTGCGAGTGTGTTGTTGACTTTTCTTGAACAAAACACACCGTTACGCGAGCCATGTCGCTGCTGCCATGCCTTGCCGTGTTCCGTACAGAGCGCGGGCGCGGGCCGGCCCGCAACCTGTGCGCGCGACTCCACGAAAGTGATCAGGCGGCAACTATTATAGACTACTCACCTGTCAGATATGACAAAGCTAATGTTCATGTTATGTTGCGGTTGTATTATTGTTGAATTAGACGAACAAATTATTACGATCATGCTTGTTTCTGAATTACCCAGCCAACTGTCAAATAATAATTTGTATAAAATCTAGATTGATAGAACTGCCATTTACGTTTATCGCACTCTATGTGCGCTTTTATGTTAATAGGCCTTAAAAGAAATAATTATTAGAACGCAAAGTGAAACAACTGGAAATTAAGTTACAGGAAAAGCTCAAGAGAGCTTTTGTGTTTAATAAAAGCCATTGTTTCTGACATCAAATAGCAACGGAAATATTGGTCGGATGTCGACTCTGACCACTAGACTGATTAGCTTGTATCAATAGGATATTAAATATTAGGTCCCCACCTATGAAATCAGCGTTTTGTATGGAGGATTTTAAAGAAGTTGCATTTTTCATACTAACATTTTCTTAATTTATTTAACAACTATGAACACACTAATGTTTTAAAACTTTTATGTAGTAATGTTTAAAAACTAAGATAACGTATGCCACTTAGATTAAGCGACAAAAATAAGTTTTGGCTAAGTTAAAACAAATAATAATAATGAGTAATTTTTAAGGTATTTTTTTGTTTAGATAACCATATGTAATAAAGTTTTTTTACTATTGGTAGTTGCCTATGATGGTCATTATTCGATATAATATCAAGCAATTGATGAATATTTTAATTCATAGAAGTGAAGAGGTTCTCTATTTGTGAGAAAAATACGCCAATTTCATAGGTGGGGACCCAATATAAAACCAGAGACAGGCAAGCACGTTTCCACCACGACCTAATAAGTCATCGCACTCGACGACATTTGATTCACACATGCGCATAAATGGCACTAACTTTAAGTATTTCCCTTTCTTTACCTAATGCGGTCAAGTAAATTTACAAAAATACATATTAGGGTCGCTGTTTAAACCCAACAAACACAGCCGGAGTGACGTGTCTGCAGTTGGATGCGCACGCCCGCCCCCGAAGCCGCGGCTCGAATGTTGGTCAGGCGGCCCGCACACGACAGGTTAACGTGCCTGATAAACAGAAACTCCGCGGTAATGCCATTCAAGACTTAACAGCCTTTTTAGACAGCGTGCAACCAATAACTTAAACGCCAGATACGGTGTCTTTTTCGAAAAGCACCTAAACAATGTTGTGCAATTGCGAACGGTGTTCTTAAGTGTAGACAAGTGAAGCAAAGTGTAGGTGTCGCCGACTCGCCGCCAGATAGCGGCAGACGTAAGCTGATGGTGTCATGGAATTCCACTCTTAACGTATTTAGCGATTACGAAACTTATCATCGCATTATTTATTGAAGCTTAAACTTCTGAAGAATTTGAACTCCATTTACTTGAAAGCGAACGAGTTGCGCTTGCGTCGTACGTATCTTAGGTATTCATTAGAAGTCGATAGTGGTTTTGCTAGCGAAAAGCTCCTCAGCAATCAGTTTTCATTACAGGTTCAGAAATTCTTACAGAACATCTTTCTTAAGTATTTATTCATCGAAAGTTCTTTGTTAACTCGGACCTACCTAACGAGTTGTATGTGAAGCATTTTTGTAATCTACGCGCTTACCTTTCGGAAATGTCAAAGTTGTCTCGCGCGAATCTGGAAATGTTAATCAGAAGTAAAACCTTATTACGCAGCATTGTGACGTAAATCATAAAGTTAGTAAACAAATCGAGCACAAAACAAATTGATAACTAAGATTTTGGGTTGCAAACGAAACCGAAACGGAGTTTCGCAATACTGAAACTAAATGACAAGCAAGTGGCTGTGCAGCTTTTGTGCTGAATGTATTTGGTAGCTGGGTACTGAGTAGATAGGTGTAATGTCGTGACAATGGTCGGAATTCGCGAGACTCGTCGCCAGTGCGCCGCCACCGGTCGGTCTTGACGTCGGGTCAAACATTCTAAATGTTCCATTTGTATGACGCAATGTGCCTCGGACTGGATTTGCACTCGTCTTACCAACACTCGTATATTATATACCAACCGCTATATAAATAAGGACGTGCTTTACCCGAGTTCCCCTTCTACATGTAGAGGTAATTTGTTAATTTACTAAAGCCCTGAGAAACTGTATACTCGAATGTGATTCAATTATTCTTAATTGATTGTCTCTTATTAAATTATTTACCTTAAATAAAATAGAACATCTTACAAGAACAACGTCACTGCCTGACACCGACAAAAAAAAAGACCTTTTCAGCAAACTGCTTTTCTCTCGTCACTTTCCTCTTATAAGTTGGTAATTCTTGGTTTCGTTCATAACTTTGAAGAACAAGAAGCGCTAACTACTGACTCAAGTAGCTATCGCGGGTTACTTTATTGTTGTTGAGGAATTGTTGTTGTAGTTCGACGTCTATTGCTAGCTCAACACTAATCAGTCCCGAGTGTTGTCGTGTCGCAGAGTCACTGGACATGTATCATTGTGAAATAGTCGTGGCCGCGTTCACGATTGCAACACTACGCTGGTAGCAGACAGCTTGGCGCGCCACTTTTTTTTAAATAATATCTTTTTTCTTGACAAAAGTCGGACATCAGAGGCGGCCGGGCGGGGCTGAAGAGGAAACCGTTGACTTTCTTTTTTATAGCCTCCGAGAATTTAATAAATTGGATGACTGTTAGACGTGTAAAAGGTTTAGAATTACACTGTTGCGTTTTTGTGAACGTGCTTCGTATTAGTCATTTTTCAAGTGGGCGGTATTAGCCCTGTGTATAGAGATACACAGGGCTAATACCGCCCACTTGAAAAATTCACCCTGTATACATAAACCATCTTTGTCACAGAAGCGGTGGTTGACAGCTATGGGATATTTAGAGTTCCGGACTGTAACGGTAAAATGGAACCTTTTTAAGATAACTTTTATGGCCCATCCCTCTGTTACAGGGGTTTTCTGAAAACAATGTAGAGTTGCAAATTGTTTTCCATACTTTTCGCACTCATCGATCGCTAGTCAAGATTAGAATTTGTTTTCAGAATCTATCCAGTATTTTTATTTATTAAATAAGTGTATGAGCCCGAATCGTTCTTAACCGGATTTTATTTTTATTCCAGTTATTTGAATTATATTATATATTTTAAGAAACATATTTCTTAATCGAGAATCGCGATGTTATTATACCATTTTTAGGTAAATAAAATAGCCTAAGTTACTCTTTATAACATCAGCCATCTGCTGGTAAAGTCCCGTCTAAATTGTTGCGGCCGTTTTGGTGATTAGCTGGAAAAAACAGACAGCCAACAATTTTTAAAAAATATTTTTTATTTGGATGTGTGTATATAGCGCGCAATCTAGCGCTATGGCTGCAGAACTGGAGAAACCGCCGAAATCGCAGTAAAAAATAGTAACTTATTCTTGCTAAATCCCTTTTGTGTGCTAAATGATAGGTACTTATATAAATATTAATATTATTTCTTGAATAATTACTTCAAACTCATTCACCTGATTTACATTGTTCTTATCCCATGTCTGATTGAATTGATTTACAGACACAAAATCAATGAGTCACTAAATATGCTATCCGGAATAAATTATTTATGTATACCTATAAAAGTAATAATTTATTTTATACTATTCGGTACATGTATTTAAAATATTTTTGGCGATGACTCACGCCGAACTTAGCGCATTACGCAATACCCAATACTTGTTCTACAATAATAGCCATAGATTATAATAACATAACATACAGTGACTCAACTATCGATGAAAAACCACTCATTGAAGAATAGATTTTTAATATAGAAAAAAATGGTAAATAAATGTTTATTTATAAAGGAAAGAAAAAGATAACACTTGAATCTACTTGCGCTTTATTTGGAATAGAAATCAAGTTTTCTCAAGTTCAAACTTTACGCCTTCTGGTTTTGGAACAAATCCTACTTTGTAGCAGCATCTTACGTTAGATTGCTTCTGTCTCTTTAGTATTCCTGCTTGCAGGTGGTACTGTCGGTACATGTACTCCTTAGTCATCGCCTGCGCAGTGAACATCGCCCTACTCCGCTTCAGTATGTCACTCTTTGGCCCCCATGAAGGGTCTAATCCGACTTCTTCATATAATTTATTTTTATACAAAGCTATTAATACTCTAACAATGACCACAAGTGCCATTGGGACAATATTGAAAACTAACATTTACCACCCCGCTTAGGAACCCATTGACTTTGTCCTAGATTTATATAGTCTATGGAATTCAGTACAAAACACATAGACGAGAACGATGCCAGATAACAACCAGCCAACTTTCACGGGAGTATTCGGCTCGATGCCTTGCATAAAGTGAACATCTTCAGAGAACCTGTACACACCATACCATAGTACAAATACAATGTTCTCCAACAGAACTAAGAATATAGTAAGAAGATTCATCACATCTTTAGCGTCTACCAAATAATATAAAGTCAAGTTGTCCAACAAAAGCGCAGCTTAAAGAAAAATTGCGAATTCAAAAGTTACTAGACCCGGAGTTCTGACAATTGCGGAGTATCTTTTTGACAACACCTCTATTATGTCTGAAATGATACTTATACATACTGTCATTGCTGATACTGAGATAAAACTGTAGCGAAGCATCAACCTAAAAGATGTGTGCTCGTACACATGTAACAATCGAGGTATACTTTCAAAACTATTTGTAATATCTCTATCTCGGTATTGGACCTGGTCTAACATCATTCTTAAAGGCGTATGGGCAGGTCGTCATGACGGTTGTGCAGGCCCCGAGGATTGTCACGGTACGCAGCAGGTGATGACCATGATGACGGTGCTGGAGTAGCACAGGGCCCTGAACGCAGTCCTGGAGGCGGAGTCGAATGAGAGGCCGGCGCCGATTTTGAGAGTGTACAGCACCTCGGGTATTGTTTTTGCCAAACTGCTGAGTAAATATACTAAAATCAGCGTCTAGGCATCTTCATATTTCACTACTACTCTCTTTTTCAATATGGATCCTATCCAAATAACAAATAACAGTACAGTGATCGTGCTCTTTTGAAACAACTGAGATACACAGTGATTACGATCAATGCAGAAGCAAGACCGACCCGCCAGGGCAAGTAGTAGCTGTCTTTATCCAACGCTAGCAAATGAAATCTCCAATATTGAAACTCGGGAAATGTGTGGCATAGATCTGTACAATACAGCAGTGGATCATTTACCTTCATGCATTGGGAGAAGTTGAAGTTTAAAATGTTGCAATCAGGCTTGCTCCAATTTCCACAAACGTAGTAAGGAATAGGATTTCCGAAGCTTATGAAGAAATAATGCACTACAAAAGCATTTATGTAGTGAAGGTAGATAATATAGAGGAGTTGCCAGAAAACTTGAACGTATCCGACGTGTGAGAGGCAGGCTCGCGCGCGCAACACCTGGAGGCAGCCGCGCCTCGTGAACTGCCCCACCACGGTCTCCATGTATAGCAGCGGGATCCCGATCACCACGTACACCACCGCGAACACGAGCACGTGCCTCAGTGTTCCCCCGATCACCGCCAGGTGCGGCAGATACATTAGTGTGCGTACCCCCAAAGTTTTAGCGAGCCATCGCTGTAATATGAATTCTCCTCGGTCCCTAATTATTTTCATATGTATTTTCACAAGTCGCCATGATTGATAATAATAAATTATTGCACTGAGAAGTGTTTGAATTATGTCACAAAATAGTTCAGAGTTGTAGCCAACATGATTTTACCTACGGGAGTAAAGACAATGTACGGGAGAAAAGACAATAGGTACCTGACTTACTTTTACAGATAATATGATTAGGATATTCATGAATAGAATATTCATATCTGAGCAGCATATCCCTTTAAACACTTTCTTGCGCAAATTGTGCATACAACGCTGAAAATCTACAAGTTGACAAAGAAGATACTACCAAGCACGCCAACATTTGTCAAATGTTAATTTAACTTTCATTTGAATCACATGTTTTCTTAATTAAATCACTGTTCATTTCAAATTACCTGTATACTCGTAATGTGTAGCACACTAATATAAACTCTATGGACAATATATGAATGTGGAAACAATCATTTGATGATTTGATTTCATCAAATTAATTTACTTAGACATAGCTAATTTTTACTTTTCCTCATAGCTTCTGTTGCATAATCTTGTTTTCATCAGCCAGTGGGAAAAAGTAATGTAAGAAAGTTAATCAATTCATTTAATAAAAAAGTACTGTTTCAGCCTAAAACTAAACAGTATGTCAATAGCAAACAGACCATCTCTTTTTTTAACTTTGATAAAATCTTTCTCAGAAACAGGAACAAACTCAGCTATCAAAGCCCCGCGTGACTTCATATTTCAGTGAAAATTACAAGTGATATTATTTTATCATAGAGTAATGGTCTTCCTAGTGTGGAGAATAGCTCCCCGGGCAGGTGTCTGCGAGATAATGAAATTGCATTTGATAAACTTGCTGCAGTTTCACTTATGCTGCGATACGAGGCTCGAACTCGTTCTACTTGTAGCTAATGTTTCCACAAGGCTTTCTTGTTTCACGCCAGACTGGTGCGATCATAACCACAGCCTATCCTATTTTATACTTTAACGACACATTTTACGCTTAGATGACTCTATTTACTACGATATAATATGTAAATAAGAAATACTGTTTTGATTGCGTTCGATAAGTTTGCGCTGTAAGTTCGATTTCTTGTATCGAATATATTGGCATCTTTGTGCTTTCTGTGAATTTGCATGTTTCTGTCGAGTTGTGAAAGGAAACATCAGACAATAGATAGACTATCAGACTTGTGAGACTGCACGCATGATTCCATTTCAAAAAGATTAAATGCGTTTTATCGGTTACTAGCTGACCCGCGCAACTTCGTCTGCGTGCGTGCGTACATAAAAGAAAGAGAGGTTAGAGAGAGTGTGCGTCAACCTTAAAAGTTAGACATATGGCCATTGCGGATATTTTTTAGAGCTTTTTAAGAGGGACAATTCCGACATACATGATAATTGCGTAACTTTAACCGTTCACGCACAACGGAAGCTCTCAAAAGGAGTAAATCCCTATTATATACTATTACCGATGGATAATCATCAAATGACCCCTCCCACTCTGGACGGAGCGGAAGGGATTGTCAGACTTGTACTGACTAAAATCCACCCACGTTTCTTCTGTTGCCCTTTGCGTACCAGGGCCGCGGTATCTCTTTCGAACAGTCCCGCAACCCTGGCAGGCCTCGCTCCTCTCGGATCCCTTCCCGTTTGCTGACATCTCTTTGAGGCGCGTGTAGAACACGAACACGCCGTCACCACGGCCTGTCGTCATAAGACGGACGGATGGCGAGCTAGCCCATTACTCACTGTCCACAGGCCCGCGACCTTCGACAGCCTTACGTCTTCATCTTTAGACACTCGATGACAATCATACACCAGCTAGAACGAAAGTTCTCATCAAAGTTCTTGAAATGGGCCGAGACACGATAACAGCTGTAAACTGTTGCGGACCTCTTGCAACTGCCTTCCGTCTCCATCGTCAGACCTTTGATGATAGACATACTCCAGGCAGGTCTAAAGTTCTCATCAAGGTGCATGAAATCAGCCGAAACACGATATAGATGCTGTAAACTCTTGAGGACCTCTTGCAACTACCTTCCGTCTCCATCGTCAGACCTTCGATGACAGTCATACTCCAGCTAGGTCTAAAGTTCTCATCAAGGTGCATGAAATGAGCCCAGACACGATATAGATGCTGTAAACTCTTGAGGACCACTTGCAACTGCTTTCCTTCTCCATCGTCAGACATTCGATGAAAGTCATACTGACAACTCAGTATGGTTTAAAGTTTTCATCAAAGTGAATGAAATGAGCCCAATAACATTATACCTGCTGCAAACTGTTTAGGACCGCTTGCAACTGCCATTTGTCTCTATCGTTTGACCGTCGATGACAGTCATACTTCAGCAAGGCCTAAAGTTCTCATCAAGGTGCATGAATTGAGCCCAAACACGTTATTGTTGCTGCAAACTCTTGAGGACCTCTTGCAAGTGCCTTCCGTCTCCATCGTCAGACCTTCGATGACGTCATACTCCAGCTAGATCTAAAGTTCTCATCAAGGTGCAGGAAATGAGCCCAAACATGATTTCTCAATTTAAAAAACAAAAGATCATGTATATCGGACTTCTCTGTAAAAAGTTATGCGTGGTCAGGTCATACATAAAATAAAAAAATATAGACGCGTCGAATTGAGAACCTCCTCTTTTTGTTTCGTTGGTTAATAAACCAAGCTTCAGACATTTGACACGGGCGAGGGTCATTCTTTCACGGAAAACTTAACACCGCGACTCAGAAAATGGAGTGAAATTAATAGCGCCATCTATCGAGCACGAAATTTAACCGTTAAAATATAATGCATGTAAAGCGATCGAACACACACTCTACAGGGTTATATCGTCATGTAGACTAATCTAGAGTACTTTTTGCTCTCAGACCCGATTTAAAAGTTATCTTGTGAGCACATTTTTATTAATTAGTACCATTTTGGTGCAATAGATGTCGTTGCATGTATCTTACACAATGATGGTAAGTTCTTCTTGAACACTTTAAATTTATAAATCTTTTGATAGAGAGCACTGATTACAGAATGAAACAAAAACTAAAACCTTCTCTAAGTTCCCCACAATATTTGTGCATTGAATCTAATCACATTGGTTTTCCCAACAACATGAACACCCGCCTCGCAGCGCGCGCGGGTTATTATTTTGATGCGGAGTTATTTTAAAACTGTGATATCTCCTAAGATATTCATCTAAATTGAATAGTGTAAAGGTCAATTTTGGTCACAATTGAATGCTAAAGATGACTAACATATTTATTTTGATAAGGATTAAAACTATGTCGGTAAAAACACCTTCGCAAATAAAACAGTAATTTTGACCAAATTTTAAAATCATAAAAATGGTTATTGTGAGTCAACCTTAAAAGATAGGCATGTGCCGTCGCGGACTTTTTTTGAGACCTTTTTAAGAGGAATAATTCCCTGCTACATTATATTTGTGCAACTTTAACCGTTTACGCAGCGCACGCAACGGAAGCTATCAAAGAGAATAATTTTTCCCCGTTTTTGCAACATTTCTCATTGATGCTCCGCTCCTATTGGTTGTAGCGTGATGATATATAGCCTATAGCCTTCCTCGGTAAATAGGCTAACCAACACAAAAATAATTTTTCAATTCGAACCAGTAGTTCCTGAGATTACTGCGTTCAAACAAACAAACAAACAAACAAACGAACAAACAAACAAACTCTTCAGCTTTATAATATTAGTATAGATTTAATAAGTTTTGTTAGATACCTAAATACGGCCAGTTAAGTTATATGATAATAATGATTTTTTATACAGTGTCTTCAGCTTAAGTTCGTACAGTCTTGTTATTTGTGAGTACCCACATAAATAAGTATATCCCATTGTTAAAAGCAGTTTCCCTTCAAAAATTTAATACTTTTGCCATAACATGCTTTGTTTACCGACAACAGAATCTCTCGATGAAGTCTAAAATATACAAGTTAAATGAAGTCAGAAATATCATTGTAACGTTTCAATAAATTAATAAAACACTGCAGTAACGCCTATCCGTGAACTCATAAGCTCTCATAGTTCAGCAATGCCACACTTAGCTGACAATAGTACTCGTTAACAACTGAAATATGTTGCTTTCAACGCATAAAGTAATATAAGTCTCCGGCAAGTAGGTACTAGGAAATGCAAAAGCCGTTCGACAAGTGGTTTAAAGACGATATCAGTGAAAAATATGCATCTTTTATTTACACAAACATTTTTATCTGTCAACGTATCTTATCAATATTTCTGCAATGTACCGAAGGTAGATAAACTGGTTAAAATCAACTATTTTGCGAACCCCACCTTTGTTTGATGACCCACATACGGTTTAGTTAATTATTTTTAACTTTACTTTCATACACGTGACCACGTTTTTAAACCCGTGGCGCTGATAACACAACTCGACACCTTGTTATGCCTTCCAAAACACCTACAGGGTGTAACAAGACCCTTAACGAAGCCGTCAACCAAGCATTCTGTACGTCAAACTAAGTAACTTTACCCAAAAATGATTGCTAGGAAACGATTTTTTTTGGGGTGAAAAATCACGTTTTACGGTAGGACTCAATGAAATGCACTCAAAACATTGTGCTGATCGATGGATTGAATAGTACGGGGGTCGTGGATGTGTTTAAAGTAAAAAATGTTCACTAACACATTCGAGTCCACCCCCGTTTCGTAGAGCGTATGTGCCATCCCACGATACATATTGCAAGTGGACCCTCCAGCTGGGTCCGTGATATTACGTTTCCGCAAAAGTGAACCCACCACGCTCGGCATGGAAGAGGTCGAAAATTTATTGAAGATAAAAAGGCTTGTAATTTGAAACCACGGCGTATTCTTATTAATCTTGTTAAAATATACAACTGTTTTTATTTTTACGTTATTTGATGCTGCATTCGCAAAGAAAAACCTACATTTAAAATGAGCCCACCAGGTACTCTCGGCGTCCCAAGTGTGACTTGAGTGAACCCACCAGGTGGGTTCCCGGCACTGAATGTGCTAAAAGCATGTGTTACAAAAAAAAACTTGTGAAAAAGTTGAAACTTGAACCCCAATATCGCCGTAACTGGAAGGTTCCCAGATATGGTCTAGACCAAAAAAATGATCGCAATGACGAGGAGAACAAGTGCCTTCGGCTTCGTAAAGGGTCTTGTGTTACATCCTTTATTTAGAGAAGAAACGGCAAATAAACCTGGTTTTGATAAAAACTAGGACGAGCACGTAGGTACTTGATGCTTATTCTATAACGTTAACTACTAATGGTCTAGAACGAAGATTTATCTTTTTCATGTCCCATTGAATATTAAGGAGCAAAGAATGAATCGCAGTTTGTGTGTGACGTAAGATTTTCATAGTCAATCTCTACTCTACAGACTAGACTATAGTACCATATTTTTAGAAAATAAATGTGTGGGAAATGCATGCTCGTCATAGTCATCATATCTATCTGATGTGATAAAAGATATAGATTGTTTGATCAGGAAGCTGGGAAAGGAAAACCGTGAACTATAAAGTGACTGTCTCTATGAACATGACAAGAACAAGCGCTATGTAGCGCTGCACAACATGAGAAACACATGTAATAATCCAGTAAAGTACTTAAAACGAACATGATATAAAAATTGTAGTATCTTTAGCGTGTAATATTTGTTATTTAATCTCCATATTATGTGTTTACTCGTAAGTGCAGTATTATCGACAGAACGTTAATCTTCGCACGTTGAGTGACGACGCCGCGCGCCGGCCCCACAACGTCAGATTACCACCTGATACAATTCGATATAATGTATTTTTATTAATGCAATTCACCGACTACAGCTACCTATATCGTAAGATAAACACCCACAGATAACGCAGTGGGTAAGCGTATACAATATACGAGTACTACTTTAATCATCATCAATGATTATGATTTCAGCGAGGCGCAATTTTTCAACAATTTGTGTAAAAGTGGCAATGACTACATAGGATTCTATATCTGATTCGCGATTGTGATTATAGGTACTACCTCTATCTAACAGATTGTATCAGAAATTCAGAATCAGACGATATTTTATTTTCATCCTATCTTTTATGGCTCTAACTAGGCACCACTGGCATTGTAAGAAGAATACTTCATTTAAATACATGAAACTCTTCTCTTTCTTTTTTCAGCATGAGTTCAAATATTTCCATTCATTTTTGGCTGACGATTCTTTTGTCGCTTTTACCTTAATAGTATTGATGCACAGGTGAATTTTGTCGCCCATCTGACCTCAACACCCACGCAAACTTATATGCTGGCATCAAAGTAACGGTGTAACTGTTAACTGCTTATCTTCTTGACAACTTAGCTATAAGAATTAGTGATAGCTTGAAAATGGGTCATGGTGACTACACCATAACCAATCCAGGTCAACGTGGTTGCTCGCTCAGGTTTGCAATTTTTAAATCAATCCGTCGCCCGCTAAGCTATCTTTATTGGAGATCGTTTACCTCGTAAAGGAAAAACGCGGGAAAGATAAATCTCTAATCTCTCTGTAATTCGGTTTACGTTAGATACCAAATGAAATTGCTCACTTTGCGCTCCTTATTAGATTTGGACGTACTTTAGTAATTAAATGATAGTATAGGTAATTAGGTATTTCGTAAATATAGGTAAGTAATTTGTGATGAGAAATACCTACTTAATCAAGTTTGAAGCGTCGGTAGCCCAGTAGTAATACAATTGTATTGAAGAAAGTATACTGACTGAACAATTATAAACAATGCTACTCTCTGTAAAACAGTTTTAAAGTTTTGAGAACAAGCTAAAGAAAATCACAAAATATTTTCCTCAGTTTCTAGAACATTATAACCATGATGGGTGGATGGGGAACACATTTCACGACCGCTTACAAAATCCTCCTTATAAGTAGAGTCGTATGTTGTTATCGGACTATGTATCTTATACAAACAGTCTACGCTAAGTCGGTGACGCGGCCTGCTATTGATTTTGACTGATAGAATCGCGAAGCAACTTACAGTGCTGGCAAACAAACCTTTCACACTCTAGGAAGAACGTTTTCCATTTAGTTTTAAATGCTAGGAAATTATGGCATTTGAGAACTGTCTTGTAAAGTACGGGAATTAGGACCTTATTTTCAGGATGCTTTGGAATAACACTCTTTGTTGCTCTCACACACTAACCATAGGGGATTTTCTTTTTAAAAATCTTATACTGCCAGTCTCCATTAAAGTAGAGGAAGGTGTTTAAGACTAAAAAACTGGCTAGCTAACTGGCTTCTTTAAAACTAGGTCTTTCCTCTTATGTGAAGAGTTATGCTTATATTATTTTCATGTTACAACTTGCATCGGAACCTTTTAGGTATTACAGAGGTGTTTTAACCAACTCGTAATTTTAGATTAGATTAGGCATGCTGAATAATAAAATGTTTCAAGATCCGATTATGTAATGCCTAGGTACGACAAGTACCTAATAATAGGCACTGAGGAAATGGAAATGTACTATCTGTATAAAATCAAGAAAAGTATAGATTAAAATAGCATTACGAAAATTCCCTAAAACTAAAATTTTAATTTGTCATCACAATTTTGCACTAAACACAATAGTCAGTGAACCAGCTGTGTAAATAGCCTATGAAACTATTTCATTATCATATGTATAATACGTTTTAGAGGTATAAATGATAATAACAAACACAATGTAGTGAAATACCGAATGCCTCTGAAGAGAATATTAGAATCGTGACTGTGGAGCTGGCTGCACTATAAAGAGCTATAAGTGACGTTAATAAAGTTACATTTGCATTGCACGTTTATCA
Source organism: Eugnorisma glareosa (assembly GCA_947578425.1). Taxonomy (NCBI): domain Eukaryota; kingdom Metazoa; phylum Arthropoda; class Insecta; order Lepidoptera; family Noctuidae; genus Eugnorisma; species Eugnorisma glareosa. The sequence goes on from OX387957.1 coordinate 29,974,751, forward strand.
TTTTAACATTTCACTATCGATAATGCTGTCCTACTCTGACGTGGGAGGCGTGATTTGCTATTTCAAGCCGAATAACGCGGTGCAACGGAGGGACCGATAGCTGTCCTTGTTTAGCGTAGCGGCGACCTATGACCTAATGTATCGACTGGTGAATGTGGCCACCGCGGTAAATCGATTAATTATCCGAAGTAGCTGGACCTATTAGCTAATCTCAGTACAGTACGGAACGATATCGTTAATTTTTCTGCAGGTTTTTGAATTTGCATAATTTTTATTTTATTTTAATTATACGCAGGCATGGTTGTAAACATAGCGGCCAATAACTCCTTTTAACAAAGCGGCAAAAAAAGGAAATCTTTGGTAAATTATTTGACATCGGTAAGCAAATTGTGACTAACTGTAATTACTAACTTTAAAACAAGTTATATTGCTAATAAACCAAGTAAACAATACTGAATATACTTATAACGTATACGAACACCTCTGAAAATTGATTACTCCTATTCTTCGGGTATTGTACATAGTACAGGCGAGAGATTCCCAATTAATGAGGCTGTACCTACAATGTAAAGGTATAGATACCTATGTGCATACATTGAACTTTTATGCGGTTATCAAGATATCTCCATTCAAAGTAGAAACACTTTGAATATTTGAATAGCAGTAGTAAATACGCTCTCTGGGGTAGCTCCTAGCTCGTTATTTATTCGAAAGTAAGATTTATAAAGTACGGAACCACGCTGTGTTAGATATTCGCTATCACAGTTCGGTGTGAAAACGTCCGCCGGACAGCCTGGCACTTGGCAGCCTAGGATTAACACATAAGTGTACTGTGAAAGCAAGGTCGATAATTAAATATAATTGTGCTTATGTATTAACTAATTAATCGGCTATTATGATGCTGACAGCCTGTTTGCTTACTAAGTGAGCATTAGGAAGTCGCGCAAGTACAGAAGACGTCCAATAGTACTGGACTCTGATCTTTTTCGATAAAAAAAATTAGGATTGCTCAATGCTCGGACCCAGGAAATTTCTGGAAAGCCACATAACAACTGAAACTGAAGCGCTAAAGTGAAGTTCATTATCCTTTTTAACGCCAACATAGGTACCCATTACATAGGTATGCTCGATTTACCATTAATATTTTATTAGCAATTAAGAAGTCATTCGTACGCGGATGATGGCAATGGGTTCGCCTCCTATTACAACATGGGACTTAAACTGCGGCAATTAACCCCGCACCTTCGTCCGCGAGAAATGATTATAAAAATATTTGAATCAGATTTTGTTAACAATTTCAATAGTTTGAATTTTTTGCACAGAACCCTAATCCGGTCAATGTAGCGACACCTGGGGGAGGCCTATGTCCAGCAGTGGACGTCTTTCGACTGAAATGATGATGATGATGATGAACCCTAAATCAGCTATCTGGCACTAAAAGTCCCGTCAAAATCGCGGAACAGATAGACAGACGGTTTTTTTTTAAGTTGTTTCCGTAAGGTTATTTTGGTGTCGAAATTAGATTCTATTTTTGTCATGCTTTTTGGCGAACAAGTAAAAAAAAATAACCCGATAAAAAAATAAAAAAAAACATTTTATTTAGCAATGTCATTGGTATACCTAATTACCCCTTTCCGATCGGACAGGGTTTTTTAAAATATTGTATACCGTATATACTTTCTTATGCATTCAGTAAAAAGCTGTGGCTTTGAAATTACAAACAGACACTTCGACACTTGGGGAAACTATACATTTTGTCTATGCTGTTATGGACGAAGTTATATTGACAAACAACTACTGGAAACATAGTATGAGGGACGGGACGGTTTGTCGGGCATGCCACCGTCCAGGTAAGTCCATCAGTTCTCGTCTGGCTAACGGCGAGTACTTGCACAGGCACAACCAAGTAGCCAAGATAATTCACCAGCAACTTGCCTTCAATTATACACTTGTGGAAACTGAGGTACCGTATTACAAGTGTGTGTGGCCGACCCAGTTCTCAAGAAAGACCATGATACTCTGTAGGTACTGGAATTGGTCTATCGTCACTGACAAGACTATTGTTGTCAATAAACCTAATATTGCGGTGACAGACCTATCAGCGCGCTGCGTAATTATAGTCCATTCCGCATGACGAGAACGTCGTGAAAGCCGAGAAAGAGGAACAAATAAAATATGTTGACTTGGCACACGAGGTTCTTGGCATGTAGAATATGAACTCGATTGTCGTTACGGGCAATGGCCTCATTGCCAAAAGCCTCGACGAACATCTGTTGAGGCTCTCGCTTGGCGGTTGGATCAAGCGTCTGATTCAGGAGGCAGTACTCCAGAATACGGCCCGCATTGTGAGGAGGTTCCTGTCGCTACCACCGGTAGCTTGGACCTTGCTCTCGACACCGCCACCGGCGGACCACTATTTTTATATTTTTAAATGTTTTTCTAATAAATATTTTAAAATGTACAAAATAATATGATTAAATTAATAAAGGAATACGAATAAAATGGAACTTCATTAAACATATTGAAAATGACTAAATATATACAAACATTTATAGAAGAGAAGGGTCATAGAGAGATCTGTCTGTTAAGTTAAAGACTTTAAGAGAAATACGGGTGGTCCCTAAGAATAGAAGATGTTTACGACCTTTTACCGCTTATAATATCTTAATACTAGATACTAGCAATAAACGAGTGAAGTAATCACTCGTTAGTACTCATAAAATACAACTATTTTCTTACCAAAAACTTGGAATCATATTTCTCCTATGTTTTAGAAAAAGTTAAAAAATTACTTTATTTACAAACGTGTGCTCAAAAATCACTCCCACACCAAACAAACAAACTCAATATATGCTGATGCTTTTTTAAGCGTTTTGAATCCAGAGCAACCAAATACAAGAACCAGAACATACACACAAAAAAACAGACTACTTGATAACCTCCTCCTTTTGGAAGTCGGTTAAAAAAAGGACAAAATTCTGTAGTTTTGATTTTATACAATTTATTATATAAATTAATTAATTAATTATTTATTTATTTAATGAAATAGTGGCTTCCTAAGACTGCGAGCTTTAAAAAAATAAAACCTTTGATGAAAATCGAGACTTGAAGACAGAAAGAAAAATATTTTAGATGATTATATTTATTTATACTAAGTTGCTTCGTATAGATTGTAATATTGCAAAGAACGGGTCAGGAAGTGGAATATTGTTTGTGATGTGACTCCGCATTCACACTTTGTTTCACCGGATTGAAAAAGAAGACCAAAGCGACTATCTAAACAGTCACACTTATGTAGTTAACAGAACAATCTTCAAGCAAGTTTAAGTAAGACACAGGGAGCCGTTCTCAAAGTGTTGATATACCCAAAACTGAATGCTTTTTCAAAGCAAATACCTCCAGCACTGATAATAATCTAACATCGTAACAGGTTGACAGCCCTAGATAATTCAAAGCTTTTCACTCTATCAGGTGAAACGCGTTTCGAAACATACATAACCTAGCCGTAGGTACTACAAGCTGTTAGCTCGAAATTGCAACTGGTTGTTCATGTATCTGCATCATGCCTCCTAATCTTCAAATTCACTGCTGTGTGATAACGTTTTGCTTTTGTTAACTTATAACTTACTGAGTGAACCATCCAATTATTTGAAAAGTATTACAAATCATTTCTGTTTATTTTCCAGTACTGATGATTAAAAGATTTTGAGTCTTTATCCGACTGTTCTTCTTAATTTAAATTAATAACAGCGCCACTACGTAAATTGATTTGAGGATAAAACCTTTCGTGCGTATGCTTGATAATGTGTGTCTTTGAAGCTTTTACATTCCAAGTTATTGATTACGAGGCAAAGATTTACAGCCACTCATGATTGAGTAATCGTAAGAGCGCCAGATTTTACAGTCAGTTCCGTAGCTGCACCTTGTGAAGATTTATAACTATAACACTAACTTTATCTAGAAAGTTACTAGATATAAGCTCTTATAACAACCTTAACAATCGATATAGTTTTATGTATCAACACGACTCAGTGGTGTTGCAAACAATTTCACAACTGTTTATGTACTATTAAAAGTGAGTATTTTAAATTTTACAACTTGATTCTTTGAACGTTTGATGTCCAAGATGGGCCACAAAACTGGACATTTTATAGCCCCCGCTAAACACTGGTAGTCACGATGCTTTTATATCCCATAACAATGACATACGATTATTGCACATCGGCAGTTCGACGATTTAAAGTCGTTCGCAGCTCTTTATTCACACAGAAACAATTATTTTGCAATGGTCGAGCGACAACGGCATGGGCATTACAAAAACTCGTTTTATTCACGTCAAATCATAAATTGTAGACCAGCACATAATGAGACCTTCATATTAAAAGACTGCTTGAAGTTAAAGTACCATTTTACCTGTCTCGCTGTGTCACAAAACCCTAAACATTTATGCACATAACACACAACAAGAAGAAAATATGACCCATTGTCGATTCAACGAACATTGACTATTATCTTTTCGATGACAAATGAGCTCAAAACTCTGCGTATCATTGTACGTCAGTCTCAAAGCAGTGAACGAACGCAACTTTGGATAAGCGCATTATCCATTGCCGTGTCACTGAACAAACGTGTAAGAAGTCACAAGGAAAACACGACGATGTAAATAGCTAGATTTGAATGGCTGCGTCGATTGTCAAAGTGAAGGGTAAAGCCGATTTAGATCGGACAGATAGAGCAACATGCGTGATGCTAAATCAAAATTTAAATGTGTGCTTATGCGCATACAATTCGAATTCCAAAAGAACGAAACTTAAGTTGACAGATACCTTGCCACATTGTTAATACAAGACGAAAATTTGACATCGAAATATTAAATTACAGTGTGCATTCTTTACTTTCGGCCTATTTATTATTTTTCTATTATCATACCAAGACTATTTATTTTAGTATCATTAATCAGTTTGTTGCCAAGCGTTTATTGATTATAAGCATTTAATTTGATCCCTCACGACCGTTCAATAAAATATTTCGGTCGTGTTGAACTTCATTAAGTAATCTAAATTATGTCGATGGCATTTTAATATCATTAAACGGCGGTAAATTGTGCTATAAAAACAGCTTTTGCTTCTTCAAGCAACTTATATTTCGTTTTATCCCATTCATGAGCAGTCGATGAATATTTTCTTCAAAAACAAACAAAATTAAGCGCATGTTTGCGTCTTACGATTTGCGTGAACATAAATAGGCAATTATTTAAATCAAATAGTATTTTATTTGGTAAGGCTGTCAGTGCCCTAAAATCGTATAAATTGTGTTTACTGTTACATAGAATCGATTAACTAGAAGTAATTTTACCTCTATTAAAATATCCAAAATATAAATAAGCACGCGTAGCGACCGAATCTGGAAATGAGATTCATAATAATATGACTGACTGTACAATTATGGATGAAGTTATGTTGTCGAACAACTACCGGAGATTTATTGTGAAGGACGGCACGGTTGACACATATCGGGCATGCCAACGTCCAGACGAATCAATCCGTCACATTATCTCCGTGTGTTCTCGTCTGGCTAACGGAGAGTATTTGCATAGACACAACCTTGTAGCTTCTAGGATTATCCATCAGCTACTTGCTCTAAAATACAGCCTTGTGGATTCGGAAGTGCCTTACTATAGGTATGTGCCCGACCCAGTTCTCGAAAATGGCAATATCACATTTTAATCCATTATCACTGATAGGTCTATTGTAGCCAATAAGCCTGATATAGTGGTGGTGGATCGATCAGAGCGGCGCGCAATGATTGTAGACATAACGGTACCGCATGACAAGAACTTTGTGAAAGCCGAGAAAGATAAGCCAAACAAGTACCTTCACTTGAGTCGCGCGGTTGTCGATATGTGGGATGTGAGCTCAGCGATCATTGTATTGATAGTCGTTTCAGCCAATGGCTTAATTGCCAAGAGCCTCGCTTGACCAATACCTGAGGTGGCTTTCGTTGGGCAGCTGGATAAAGGGCTTGATTCAGAAAGGGGTACTCCTGGACACGGCGCGTATTGCTAGGAGGTTCCTCTCTCTGGAGTCCTGACCGCCGGTATCTTGGACCCTGTTCCCGATTCCGGTGGGCTACTATTTTTATATGTTTTAATGTTTTTTAGGGTTCCATATTTCAATCAGCAAAACGGAACCCTTATAGGATCACTTTGTTGTCCGTCTGTCTGTCTGTCAAGACCCTTTTTCTCAGGAATGCTTGGAATCAACCTGAAATTAATACCAAATCTTCAGGTCTGCTACCCCTTGGAGCAATGAAAAAATCAAACTTGTAAGTCAACGCGATCAAAAGATATGACTGTTTATGTCGCATAATAAGCGATTTCACAAGGGAATCAAAGTCTGTAGGGTACTTCCCTATGTCCTAGAATAATGGAATTTGGCAAAAAGCAAGGCTTTACAACACAAACAAAGGAAAAATTCCAAAAAATAAAAGAATTTGAAAATTAACGGGTGTCCCCATAAATACATAGGTAGACGCCAATTAAGATATTATTTTTTTTAGATAATGGTACGTCCGACTCGCACTTGGCAGGTTTTGTTTTTATATTACTCTAAATTGAAATATTTAAAAATGTAATTAATGTGTACAATAATAAATAAAGGAAATAATGGCTGATACTATAAATGAGTTTCTTGCCTTCAGCCAGCAGTGGTTTAAACAACAGTAATTGCAGCATAAATACAATTACTTAAAAGGTGATTGGGGTACGAAATCATCGGAGTTTTCACCGTAATTACGCGTGGGCCGAGCGTTTACTGGCATGCCAGGCTTACGGGAGGTGATAGGCCACACACGTATTATACGCGAGCGTGCGATCTGCAGCAGGCGATTAACGACTGTAGAAGTGTAGAACAGCGATCACAAGGCACTATTGGTATTGCCATCATGCTTGGCAGATTGGTGACTCGTACATGCATTCGAGTCACGTTTGTAATACTAGTCGTCCGGACTTGGGTGGTGCTAACAGATCGGAGAGGCGCGCAATAGTTCTTTCACGTTATGTGATATTGTGGTGTCTGTTTGTAATATCAAAATAACAGCTTTTTACTGAATGCATATTAAAATATATACGGCACTTAATAAAGCAAAAACACATTTTTACAATCTTTGTCTGTCTGACGGTCTGTCTGTCTGTTTGTTCCGGCTAATCTCCGAAACGGCTGGACCGATTTATTTAAGAGTGTCTAGACAATGTGTTTCCACATGTCGTTGGAAATTTAATGAGCATAGCCTCTTTAAAATTAAGGTGTCAACTTTCTGGTACGCATAAAGTATGAAAATCCATTTTATGGTCACGGCGTGACAATAATTGGTAGTTGACCAAATGTACCAAATAAACCAACTATGAACACCACTATTTGTATGTTAAGTTCATTTTAGGTGCTGAGGAAGATTAACATGAAAAAAATTAGATTAATTACCATACCGCAACCCAAAGGGTGTGTAGCTGCAACACCTGGCGTTTTTTTTTTTATTTTATAGTTTCACAAAACTTCAAAAAACAAACATAGCAACAGAAAACCCTACCGATGCGAGATACTTACAATTGCGGCCTGCTCTTACATTCTGCAATTTCTTAATTAGTTCTTAAACTTTTTAAATAAGTTCTGGCTAAAGTTACTCCAATCTGTGTAAATGGACGAAATAACCTATCCTATCCGAGATTAAGTGCGATGTAGTTTACCCCGCCCTTGCTTCCTATGTGCTCTTAATTTATTGAGCTCTTCTGCCGTCTGCGTAAGTTGATAAAGTTGAAAACTTATTGTTAGTCGAGTGCAATTAGACAATAAGGTGGAACAAAGTTTATAGTGGTCGGATTTTCATGGGACTTTTTATTGAGTTCCTAGAGGAGTGGAGAAGAAAGTAAAAAAGAAAATTGGGGCGCCCGGGGTTTTTTTTTTTAATTACCTATGTTTTTTTTTTCGATTAAGTATGAATAACTTAACTCGTTTTATAGTATATGGTTTATAGTATTACAGTAATTGCACTCGGCTATCATTAGATAGCTAATAAAATGAGGATTTGGACAATAATTTGCACATTGAGTTTAATAGAACCATTTCGAAAAGAAATTGCCTTTATAAACATGGACGATTTTCTGCTATTTACAAATTAAATTGTAGTCACTACACTCATGAATGTGGTTTTCTTGAATTTTTTTATACCCAGTTATCCGTGAACAAGTAGCAGTTACCAATTACAAAAGAATTCTTAGACTTAAAATCCGGTATATTAAAAATAATTGAAAAAAATAGGAAATTTTCCAAAAAAATATTGAACTATGCATTACATGGATAATGAACAAAGCAACAGACCAAATTGGCTTTTAATGGATGCAAGCAGGTCACACTATTACGCCACAATATGAATTCACCGAATTTGAAATTATTCAAATAAACGGAAAACAATATTTCAAAGGAAATGAAAAAAGAAAATGTCGCGTGAATTTTTGTTTTTAACTTTCTTCTCCACCTACCTAGGAACTCAATAAAAAAGTCCTATGAAAATCCGACCACTTCGTAAACTTCATTCCACAGTATTTTTTGTCTAATTGCACTCGGCTATGTGGACAATAATCCAGCTGGCGACCATGTTAGAATCTGCTGCACGACTCAAACGTAATAAAGTTTTTAAAGTGTAACATTTTGATATAACATTTTGATATAAGTGGGGAAACTTTGTTATTGCATTCGAGCGCGGAATTAACACCCGAGCTGCAGGCGAGGGTGTTATGGAGCCGAGAACTGCAGTAACAAATCCCCACGCGTATCAAACGACGTTTTTCAATACACTTTCGAAGAAATAAAATAGTAGAACAGAAAGTATTTTTGTCAGGAATAATTAGGAAACTATGATTTAATTTGCTTTTTTTCCGCGCTTTGCTTTCGCCAGGTTGAAGAAGAAGCAAAGGTCTGATGCCGCTATACAGCCTAATATGAAAAAAAAACAATAAAATATGAAAGAAAGAATTCAAATATTTTTGAGTTTAGAACACAAATAAATATTAATTGGTTCATAAAAGTAAATATTTGTTATAAATAATCATGTTTATCTATGATATTCTATTTATAAACAATTTAAATACTCAAAAAATATTTACGCCGTAAAGACGCATACCTCCTTGGCGAGATTAAAAAAAAAACCATCACCGCCGATTATAGCTATAGTCATTGAACTATTAAAAATCCACGTGTGTGAAATACATTGCATGTTGAACCTAATCGTAGTGCGACAAGAACCAGTTTTCGAGAAAGTGTATTGAAAAAAATATTTTTGCCGAGTTTGAAGATAGTCTGAAAAAGATGGCTTTAATCACTACATAGTATAAAACAAAGTCGCTTTCTCTGTCCCTATGTCCCTTTGTATGCTTAAATCTTTGAAACTACGCAACGGATTTTGATGCGGTTTTTTTAATAGATAGAGTGATTCAAGAGGAAGGTTTATATATATGGCATTGCAGCCGTGCGAAGCCGGGGCGGGTCGCTAGTAAAATAATAAGATTAACTTTATTGGTTTTTCATCAAAAATATTACATTTAAAATTAATTATCAGAAGTTATTCCTAAAAAGCAATTTATTTATAATGTCAATAAATTGGTAGGTATTTCAAATGATAATAATTAGAAAAAGTGTGTCAATAACTGGGTAAATGGCCTGTTCCTGCAAAAGTCTACGAAAAAAACTTGTCTTTTATAAAAACTTTTTCAGAGTTTTAGAAACAATCTCCAGTATTTATTTTATCTTCCAACAACATTTATTTTGACTCAATCGCCTAATGGATTCTTCTACGTGAGAAGCACAGGGAAACTCAGTAATTGGATGTTTTACACTATCTCGACATTACTACAAGATTTTACTAACTTGGCCTCGACATGAGCAAGTTACAGATTCCTTAATGAATTATCCTATTATCGAATACGAGTATAATACTGATAAATCGAGATTAAGTACTAAATATTTTATTAGTTACTGCAATAAATACCAATAATACTAATTATAATTACCGACCACTGGCACGAGTGTTGAGCTGTTTAGTAGTTGAGCTGTATCCATAAGAGCGAGAGCTCACAAGTTAGAAGTCGTGCCTCCAATTATCTTGTCACGCTTCAATATTTATGTAATCTCTGATGTAATTTATGTAATGTAATTTTAAACAGTCGTCTGTTTGACCCTTAACTCTCTGTCCCTCATGCTAAGGCTATCTAAATCATTTGATTTTGTTAGCTGATATATTTCATCAGCATTAATTTCAGTCCTTGTTATTGTTGTCCTGTATGCTTCCAAAACTATGTCCTATATTATTTCAGATATAGGTTATACTGTATACACATTCATATCTATAACTTCAGGTTACCTGCATACTGATAAATGGCTTTAAATCTATGGTACCTACGTAACTACTCCGTATAATTAGTTGGTCCTGATAGGCAAGACAGTAAACTTATACTAAACTGTCAGAAGATATTAAAACATACCTAATAGGTATACTACTTACTTGATTGGAAATTAAACCGTGTCCAATATTAATTTTAGAGAAATTATCTGACAACATGGCGACGATACAATAACTTCCAGGTTCGCCATCCGATTCATTTGCACAACATCTATAATGAAAAAAGTGGACCAGCCCGCTGATCGGAATAACTGCGTTATCTGTCGATCAATCTCGCCACCTGCCCGCTCAGCAGTAAATCTTCATTATTGTATGTTTTTTTACCAATTTACTGTTACAAGCCGAATAGTAGGTACCCATACTACCTATAGCTGCGAGCTTGAAATCGATCTTCTTGTAGAAACGATTACAAACCGATGTAATTATGATGTATCGATGTTTCTTAGACCCCGCCGTACGGCTGTTATTTTTGTTGATGATTTTTATTATAAAATATGGCCGTGTAGACTTTGAATTATGTGAATTATATAAAATTATGTGCCTATTGCGTACTGATCTCCGAAGCGCATCTGTTGCGTAGTTGTGTCCTCCCACAAATGAATAAGAATTAAAGTAATCCAACCCTTAGAAGCACATTATGACGACGCGGATAACAATAACTGAAACAGTACAAAACAGTACGAATACTTACTGTCGGCCACTTTTACCGACTCGACTAAAGCCTTCCTTATTAAGACTCGGCTAAATCCTTTTCGGTCACATTTAATGACGCACCAGTCAGTCTCCGCAGCGAACCAGTTTGATGGATAGCAACTCTATGTTTTGTACACCCGATATCTACAGAACTAATCACTGAGACTAGAAAACTGTAAATCTAAACATTACTCAATTGCCCTTACTTGTGTTTTGTCAATAATAAATACACTTTATGTAATAGGTTTTAATGAAACGAATCAAATTTTACTGTCCAGCAATATCGTAATTCGCTATTAGCATTGCCTATCATTTGAAATGCCTGTTCAAGCTTTATGTTAGGTTATTACATTCCAATCAAATTGTAGATTTGTCTTGTTAATGAGAGGCTTCCTTGGGTAATATCATGTAAATCTGCCGCGGGCAACAGCTAGTAATTAATATTTTGGGTGGTTTTTGTTTTCTACACAATCATTTAAAGATACATTTCTAGGATACTTGACACAATCTTCTAAGTTCCTCATTATCATTCTCTTGCCCATATCCCAACTTATTTGTGGTCGGCGCAGCATGTCTTCTTCTTCCATATTTCTCTATTACTCGTCATCTCATCAGACACCTCCTTTCTTGTCTCTTATACCCATCCACATTCATACCCAAAACTTCCCTCACGACATTTTCCTGATTCTTCCACATCACATGCCCATTCTACTACTTTTCAGCCATCGCGCCACCTTCTGACTTCCTCTTAAGTACTCATTTCTTATTGTATCCATTCTCGTAACACCACACATCCCCCCCTCATCATTCTCATCTCAGCCACATGCAAATGCTTTTCATTCATCCCTTTTGTGGCCCCCGACATTCTGATCCATACAAGACAGCAGAACTAACCATTGTTTTATAAATCTTCCCCATAAGTTCAAGGGGAATGCGGGAGTCGCAGATTGTTCCCGTGACCTGCCGTCATTTCATCCATCCCGTGTTAATCCTTTGCTTTACACTACGGTCTATTTCGCCATCGCTATGCACGAGTGAACAAGATAGATACCGAAAGTCCGAGCAGACAGTGAGTGAGATACCGAAAGTCGGAGCAGACAGGAAGAAACGCGCCATCTAGCGCTATGACTCCAAGACTGGAGAGACCGCCGAAATCGCAAAACGTGTGTTCGGTTTTAGTTCTGCTGATTTTCAAGCCAGCATTCTCCAGCTTCTGTTGCCGTTTCTCCAATCTGCTCTGGATCTCTAATCCATCTTCACCGACAAGAACAATGGTAGTGGATCTGGATCTTCTAAGTACCTACTACCTCTATAAAAAAGTATTACCCAATTAGAAATTTCCGAAAAATCTTTTGATGTAGCCAAAAGAAATGGTGCCGATACATGTTACGGCAACCGGTTACATTGACGTCATTCTTCACTCTACGCTTCGATATTTTTGATAATAGTAACAAATCAATATGTTCCAATAAGTAACTACCTACATTATAATAATTATAACACTGCCCCGCGGCAACGCAGAGATTTACTTCACGAAAACTCTCTGCTCACTAATTAACGAATTAATACTTATAAGACCAGTTATCTAAAGATAATTTGTCATTAACTTACGTTTGATGTAATTTGAACACTACCCAATCAGAAAACATAGTCGAATATCTTCCAAATGAACGGCATAGAAAATATTTTAGAGATGTATTAACTCCATTAGAATCTAGCTAATCCATATTTATTATCAAACTGTCGCATTTAATTCCGCTTTTATTATTATTAATGTAAACATAAGAAGTGCTTTTGAATTCTTTATAATAGTTTGTCTGGTAGATATTTTTTTATTTATTTCATTAATTGCAACGGTTGTTTAAAACCAATTACAGTAACTAAAATTATAAAATAGAAGAGACAATTATAAAACATATTAAAATATTTTTATTAATTATATTGAACCTAACTCTATATATTTCCTTTCTTAGCGCTTTCCCTCAAATTAGGATGTTCACTTATCTCTATTTTAACAGTTATTTGTTAATAACCTTTAATTAGACCGCCTACAAAAGTCTATATTTGTCTTTAAACTTTTCTTCAGAACGAAGCCTAAATTACCTTACAAAGTTATCATAGATTACAGTTCCGAATTATTCCTTTAACCAAGAACACAAACTGTTTAAGTAATTTGATTCGACCAATTTAACCATTTGACTAATCATAAAATAAATACAAAATGAAAAGATATAAACAGGAAACTAGCATTTTAATTTGCGCTTATACCCCAGATGATGTCATGTATAGTCGCACACAAAAGTGAAATGATTTAGACACTTTCCACTTAAACACATCCTTTTGCGAATTCTCCTCTCATCAGGATCTCCACAAGTTGGAATGGCCCACAAGTTTATGTGAAAAAATCAGCCAGGTGCCTTTTAGACCACCCGCAGTGTAGGGTTCCGTAGCACGTGGCAAGTACGGCTACGTGTTTAGCGTATAAGTACGCTTATAGGTAGCTGTGTTGTGTGTGCTGTTCTGTGAGATACCTCCATATGGATGATGGGTACTTATGCTAAATCATTCGTTATGCCCACGTTACCCTAAAAATACCACAAGCTATTCATTAATTAAAGTACTTAGTTCATTATAAGTTTTCCAATTCACACCTTAACATGTCAAAATTATGAAATTGACAATCCTATCCGTCTAACAAAGGCAAACAACACTGCCATCAAAAACGTATGTCGCTTGTTTGGATCACTCGAGGAGTGTCGCAACCCACAAGCACCACCGTGCGCGACTGTCCGCGGCACCGGTTGGTCGCGCGTGGGCGGCAGCATCGTTTTCCCATGTCCCGCGACCCAAACAGTTATATCAATAATACAGACCGATGGCTTACATATCGAACGCTACTTACATGCTACTCGCAGATATCACTAAAATAAATATAAATATTTTTTGACGACGATCGTGTGTGATATTCCACTACTGCATTACCAGTGTAGAGAATGTGTATGTGTACTGTCAATAACATCACTTTTAACTTTAATATGTTTGAAACCACCGTGCAATTTAGCTTGTACTGTACTGCACTTAACGACACCGTCCTTCTCGCTACTAGACCTCGTAGTAATGTAATAGAAAAGTGGAATAGATAAAGCCAATCTACTTCCACTGACCATACGTACATAAATCGTAACTATTTAAACCCAGTTCTGCATTAGCTATTCAAATTCCGGTGTCTTCCCTTATTCTCCGCATTTGCGGAATCTCACAAAAACTGTTTAATTAATTGATACTAAATTAGGAATGTCGTTATAGATCTCTAGGGTTGTTAGAGCTGTGGTCATAGATAGCTATAGCTTTTCATGGGTTTTCTAGTCGTTTATATAGATTCTTTATTTAATTAATTCCCACATTCTGACTGACTTTGTACTTTCAACATGCTGGTGAATACCATCTTTTTGACGTCCGTTTAAAATTGTCTTCAAGATTTTCTAGCACTTCGTACATACAGGGTGTAACAGGATTACAGGACCCTTCACAAAGCCGTCAACCAAGCATTATGTACATCAAACTAAGCAACTTTACGCAAAAATTATTGCTGAGAAACGACTTTATTTTTTGGGTGTAAAATCACATTTTACGGTAGAACTCAATGTAACGCACTCAAAACATTGTGATGATGGATGGATTGAATACTACGGGGGTCGTGGACGTGTCTATAGTAAAAATCTTACATTAAAAACACGTATTTAAAAACAGCTGTGAAAAAGTTGGAACTTTAACCCCCAATATCTCCGTAACTAGAAGGTTCCCAGGTATGACCAAGAACAAAAAAATGATCGCAATGATGGGGAGAACAAGTGCCTTTCGGCTTCGTGAAGGGTCTTGTTACACTCTTTATTCAAACAGTTTTGCAAGTCAGTAGGTAAATCAAATCATTTAATCAAATCACAGATTGTTAAATCGATTCACATAGACAAGACATACGCAGTTCTATGTCATTAATATTGTTTACACAATTTTCCATTTAATTGACAGTACAATTTAATTGATTACTTTTAATTAAAAGTTCTCCAACTTTATTTATCAAAAAATATTTTTGCTTCATAATCTTAATTCTTATATTTAAACAAGTCTTTTAGAACCAGCAATCGTACGTAATTGACCTATCTACTTTCTAATATGACAGAGTGGCAGTGTGGCACCCCTGTGACACGGCTTGCCATGTGAATCAGTTCAGATTTCCACTTGACAGCCAAGAGGCTCGAGTGCTCTTCAATTGTAGCTCAAATATTTACCGAGAAAGACTTACAATAACATCAATAGCTATTAAATGCGCTTCGGTATTCATTTAGCAAGTTTTTGTGCCCGTCCCATGCCCTTCAGCTTATCGCATTTTACACTGTTATTGCTTATTCTGCTAAAAGGCAATTAATACGAATAAGGCAGATTGTGCGTTCGTTAATAGTTTAATTAGAATGCTTGCGGAATTAATCGTAAAAAGCACCTTTCAATAGTAAAACTTATGTATTATTGTATGCGTTTGTGAAGCTATAAAGTACGGGTAATAAAGTCAAAGACTTTATAATATTTTGAAGGACACTGTACCCACTATAATGTTTTATTGGCCAATAGTTCGGAGTTCGTAGTAGCCGTAGCCGGCCACTTGTCCTACGCAATATTGTTCGGTTCGTGAGAAATCCTTTAGCTCTGAGTGGGTCGATTGCAGGCCACGGGATAATTTAAATGAAATTATTGCATCTATTAACTTCTATAGGCTAAAAGTCACTGTTCTGCGTTTAATGCATACGGATACAAATTGTTTAGTTATTGTAAAGTAGGGTTTATTCTATATAAGTTCTGACCCTGGGTCCACACACCTACCGTAGACAGCATAACAGATTGTATCTATGGACAGTAGAACCATGGCAAAGTCAAATTGCACTCTCGAAATATGTACTTCTCTATCTTAAAACTACAAAGAAGGCTTTAGTCTGGGTGTATTCTTTTCAACCCCTGATTTACCAACCAACCTTAAGCGAGTTTTATGAACTTTAAAATGCAACGTAGTTACTAAGATAGAATATTCTTTATTACACGGGCGGTCCCAGATGTACCCGACCTGACGAATAAATGGCGGTTCTTGTTTGAAAATAACGTGTTTGGTAGAGAGTACCAACCTTATAAACTAGAGTTTCAAGACGCATTATTATTTATTATTTGTTTCGCACTCATCAAATAGTAAACACTGTCACTGAATTTTAGAACATGGAGAAAATCCATCACCATTACGTAATAGAAAACTTTCATTTGACAGTCCGACCAATATCAAAGCCGAGTTAGTATCTACTCCGGAGGAATCTGCTTCTTCATTTATAACAATAAAATATTGGGTGGCGAGATTAAACTAAAATTAGATTAGATGCAAATTAGCTACTAGAAGATGAACATCGCGTTGGTTGACCAAATGAAGTGACTACACCAGAAATGGCGAAAAAATACCGACCGTCGCGACGGTCAATGAGAGTTTTTGGATTTTTTCGACGCATCCATTGAAAGTGCGCGAACTAGCAGATAAGGTAGGGATTTCAGAAAGTGCTGTACATCGTATCTTGACCGAAAATTCGTACATGAAAAAGCTGCGCCCAAAGTGGGTAATTAAATAAAACCAAAATGGAGTAATGAAGATGTTTCAGTCTAGTGTTAGGCAAAAAATCAGGCAATAAATAAGAGTTTTTGAAAATGTACACCGAGTTAAAAGTGGACTAAGTAGAGGATTTTTGATTTTTGTGTTTTCTTAGTTAGGCCGGAGACTTCTGGGAGTACCCTCGTACGTACATCATACAAAAACGAAGTGGGCGGTTATTATCGCTAAAAGCGATGTTTTCAAAACTACTTTATATATAAGCTTAAAAATACAAAAAAAATAATGTTGTTTTATATACTTATATATAAATACAAAATTATTTTTTCGGAGGATGTCAAATATCAAAAAGATGAGAGAGGAATGATAGGATGTCCCTTGGATACATTCAATGACGTTGTTAATATCATAATGGTTTTTGAAAATTCAACAACATTCATTGCATTAAATGTTCGACGGCTTTGTAGAACTCATTCAACTTCAATTGTTAAAATTTCAAAATGAAAGAAGTGTGAGAGCGGATGTAGATATACATGTAGCCAATGAAACTGAAAGCGATTAGCACAGCTAAACGGCGTTCAATAACTGAAAGTGCTAAATTTATATCTACAGCAATTACATGGGACTAATGAGCTCTTATGACACTGGCAGCTCTTGAACGCGGCTTAGGTCGCAGTTAGTTTTAGTACATTCACAGCTAAATGGGACAGCGTGCAGGAGTTTGTATACTTATCGTATATGAGCAGTGCTGCGGGTCTCACCTTAGACAGTTGGCCCTAGAATCCATGTAAAGCAATAATGAGTCAGGTTAACGACCGCTATAGTGCATAAGTAATTACAAGTTATTAGCCTCTACTAACAAGCACCTAGTAATTTGATTTTCTTCGGTTAATTCTAAGCACTTTGGTGGTTTGGCAGCATGAACCAAGATGCAGTGGAACCCTGACTCACATTTTCGGAGGCTTAAAGTTTTGAGCCAAGCCTGTTTGGTTTATTATGTTGTGAGTTATTGTTAATTCATTCTGAAACTGCTTTAATAATCATGTTTCTAATCACGTCTACTTTAGTTATCCCAAAACCATAGCTGAGACGTTCTGGTATCTCAATCGATACTCTGAATTAAATTATCTGCCTTATCTAATAGAATTTACAATCAATATTGACTAAATTAATCGTACCATCGTAATAAGTAAATTATAAGACAGAAAATTATTTGAATAACTTATGCAGTAGGTACGTTCACTTAGCGCCGGTTGCAGTTTTTTCTACATCTCCGTATAGAGCAGGGCTGTTAGAAACGCAGTATGTGGCATCTGAATACGGAAAAAAAATAACCATTAAAAATACTTGTGTTATAATCGTTGCATATGTTCCACCATTCCTTGATAAAACTTCTATTCACAGGGAAAAACTTATAATGATTCAAATGCTAGTGCAAAAAGCTTTTCTTACCAGCCCATAAGCTTATGCTAGCCACTAAGACATTCATTCATGCGCTAAAATATTTACAAAACGTACTTACCTAGATGAAGTTCAGATCGGTCTTGTGCAAAATTCGTGAGTGAGGAAGTTTAATATAAATCCAGTTTAACTTGAACATTCAAAATTGTGTCTGTTTTAAAGTAATCGGTACCATCGAATCGTTAAGTAACCAATCAAATCAATTAACGAACAATAACAATTAATGAAAACCTTTAAAATTACTCGGTCAAATAAGCATAAAATCTCAGCTGCTTCTTCCAAATAATTACCTCCAGGAGTTCAATAGTCCATAAAAATCCAAGGAATCCCATAACAGGGCTACAAATTACGTGGACGACTACCGATTGCCGAAAATTTGTCCCGAGAATCGAAATGTCGGACATAGCAGCTTCTGACAGTGCCGGCTGTCCGTTACCTCAGCCGCGGATTCGGCGAGTCGCTAGTCGGTGACATCACCGCGCAGCCACGTTAATACTCCACAATACGGTGCGGCACAGTACGGTGCGTTATTGTCATTAAAACTACGAATTCTATGGAGAATAAGCAGTTAAAGATATTGGCGCATCCCGCTACAGCTATAAACCCTAGTCTTGGAAGTGGGGTAACTATTGCCGTTTCCGTTCGCGTCGGAATGTGCACTTAGTACTATTGTGCTTTTCGTACGTCCGTTGTGATGTGATTGCTAAATCTGTTAGTTTGTGGTTTGAGCTAGGTATCTTCTTTCTTTATAGAAGCCAATCGATTCATAAATAATTTTACCCAAATACCAAATCTAAATTATCGTTCTAAATCGTCTTGGCACCTTTTGGAGAAATATTTCCCGATACAATGGCATAATCGCCAAAAATATACAACAGTTTATTGTGTACGTTAGACACGTTCGTCCAACCAATCCCGTCGAGTCTTCTAATCCGTTGAAGTACCAACAAGCCTCCGAATTTAAAGTTCTTGTAATTTATGACCCCATGCTAATAAGGTATCAATAGCCACGGTGCCGTTATGTCCATTCATAAAATTTCGCGGGCGCGCAATCTCTCCAGCTGTCTGGCCAACTAAAATGTAAGTTTTTATCTTATAATCTTTTGACTTGGATACTTAAGTTTTTGATAAAAACAATATTTTTATAGAATTTCTATTTGCTTCTTGCTGTGTCTCGCCTCTATCTGTTCCAAGTAGTATTGTGCATGCGTAGTTATTGTGTTGGCGCGGATTGTTACAGGTGGTCAGGTGTGCTCGGCGGTTTCTCCTCCCGTGTGTCATCAGCTCAAATGAGACACTTTGCTTTACAACCAGTTATAGTTCATGGCTCCGCAAACTTGTCCAATTTCATCGTGACACCAATCAAACATTCATTTTGACATTAAAACTGCTTAATGTAAACGTACGTAAAATACTGATAAAACCCTGAATAGAATATGCACTTTAAATCGTTACAGGCTCACTTTGAAAACTGATTGATAAATTCACACATACCAATATTCAACGTGGGTTTTAGTAAGAATATAAGTTACGACCCATTATGACTTACCTAAATCAAAACTTATGTTTTTTTTTTTTCAAACCGACGTTTATTTTGTAATCTATACTAATATTATAAAGAGGTACATTTTTTTGTTAGTTTGTATGTAGGGGTAATCTCTGGATCTACTGAACCGATTTTGAAAAATCTTTCACTAATAGGAAGCTACATTACCCCGAGTGCCATAAGCTATATTTACAATGTGCCCGTGGTATAATTTCCGACCAAAACGCGAGCGAACCCGCGGGCAACAGCTATATGTTATATTTATACCTATCCACACAATTTATGCAAGTCAATTCTAACGACCTATATACATCTTTCAGTGAACTAGATATTGATTTTCTGATCGTTGGAAGGTATTACAAGCTCGCTATCAAATAATTAAACAATATCTAAATGAAATTCATTCTTGTGATTAAGCGATCAGATCGTGACGGATAGACAGACAGACAGACGGTCAGCTCGGCCCTGCGCCTGTCACACTGTAGAACCATTGTCTACCTGCTAACAATATTGTTAGAGACACTTCAATACCTTATCTCGTACGTCTAATATGAATACTTTGTCTTGACTATGTTCACATTAAAATCGTTGACTGTAATGGATGGTATCCGTTCATTTACATATTTTGCGAGAAACTCATATCGTAGATTTATGTATATTATTCCTAAGAAGGAATTGTTTTTCAATCATTAGGGGATCCTTAGTCGCTTACCAACCGATTGATGGAAGCCGGCGGCACAACTCTTTTATAATAATGAAAAATCTATTGGAAAGAATTTTCTTAATTATTAATGTCACATTCGTAACAAGATACGCGTTGTAGTGACGTAGAACGTGATGTGAACAGGCGCAGGCTACGTTTATTCACAGATCACTGAAGACGAGAATATAACTCGAATTACACAAATCCAGAGGTCAACGACATGCTCAAAACTTTTTGACCTTATCAAATCTCAACTTCCTTTCTTGAAAGGCAAAAATGCACAATTCCTACTAATGACGGAATCGTGCGCAGCATACTGAGTTAAGACCTCGATTAGGATCTGTACGATATTTCCGGCGATGCGTGGGCGTCACAGGTTTGTTCCCGAGACAAAATTTGTCGAAAAAAGTAACTTCGCACACTCTTACGCACCTCACTTGACTTCCTCTCAACATGGGATCATAATCTTAAAACCTACATAGAATGAGGCTTTTAGTCATAGCAATTTTTCCATTTTAAACTTTATGATATCTGTGATTAGGCACAATTTCATATGAAACGTGAAGAATATTTAAGACTTTTTGGGTGCTATTGAGAGAAACACCATTCATTGAGACAAGTAACGGGCTAATAGTAATCTCGCGTCTTGGCAACGCCATTCAAGAGAGCGCGTACCGTCGACGTGAAAATCTTTACATTAAAATGAGTAAAGTTGATTAATTATTTAAAATTTGGTACTTTCTATATTTATAAATAGTACCAAATTAAACCAAATCCAAATTACTCTTATTATTGAATTAATATAAATAGCGTGAAACTTGAAAAAGACTTCAGTAAATCTTAGTTACTGACCTTAGATGTTGATTTATGACTATATAATTATTATATGTCATTATGAGTGTGTACCATATGTGTACCGATATAATCCTACGTAACTGTTCATTTATTGCGCATATTAATGCAGATTATATTTTTTACAGGATTATTATTAACGTTATGTACTGTAAACTCAGAACTCAGAATTGGTTATTATTTATTCATTAAATAAAGCCTAGTGACACGGGCAAAAATAAATCAAAATAAATTACAACCATTTGAATAAAATAACAATACACCTACTTAAAAAGTATTTCGTTGGTGAGTATACATTGTGTGTGTGTGAGTATATGTAGACTTTCTGACGATGTGCGTTTGTGTGTGGTAAATCTTGTTTTATGCTTAGTTAGTGTATGTAAATGTAAGCGGGTTTGTGTGTGTGAGTCGCGTGCGCCGCATTCCTTCGCGTACTCATTCATACATACTCAAAGACTTCGAGCCGTTTATTTGTCTACCTATATCTTTTTGTCTTAGTTTGTTGTGTTTTTATCCGCATACGAATAGAAAATGACACGTTAACTTTTAATTAACACAAATTACGAGTCCGTACATTATCAGAGAATTAGAAGCGTGACACTTCGGTGTAATAGGAATGTAAAGAGGCAGTATGGAAACATAATGAAGTCGTTAGGTCCGGCGCTAATACCACATGTACATGCATTTCATTGTTCGAGCTATTTCCCCAGTGCCCTACAACTACTTTCACTAGTGTTGAATACAAAATCGCTCCCTCTCTATCAGAACGAAAGTAAACTTTACATTATTCTAATCTGGACTAAATCATGTTGGGTATTTAGATGTCTACACAAGTGTATGGCTAATACAGGGTTTGTGCCTCGGTGTTCCAACCTGCATTAGTGCAGGCAGATTATTACTAATGGCTTTGAAGCCTCATAAACATCAATCTTAATATTTATCTAATTTCTTCAACTTGAATTAAATCTAGCCCAAAAAAATATTGCTGCTGGTTTTTTTCCTTTCTAATTTGTGTAGGTAACTGCCTACAACATTTTTGCTTACAGTGAGAAGGAAAGAAATATGTTGGATTTCCATCTTAAATATTAATTTTAAAGGCTCATCGACAAAAAGTTATTCATAACCTTAGTAAAACCTTAATAATAAATGTAAATGTGGCAAATAGTAGTAAATTCACGCCGCACGCCGCAGTAATGTCATAAACATGCATTGAGATTGCAAAGTTTTATCAATTAACGCAAAGGTGAGCGGCATAGACCTTAAATCGAACAATATAGCGTCTAGCAGTACATTATGTATTCATAATTATTCACTTCCAAGTGTTCGCTTGACGATTTCCGCCTCGCGGCCCAATCACGGCTCAGGGCGGGCGGCTAGGGCGGGGGTGTATGCAGTGACACGTCGATAACTGCGCGCGCATGTACCACAAAGAATGTAATTTACATGTAAATGACATTCTTGACGGCATCGGCACTGACGTTTCAGGGCTTCGCATGAATATGCTAAATCGTAATATGCCGTGAATAGGCCCTTCGAGGGGCACTTAAAACTATTAGCGTGACTTTGACTGCGGTCTACGAGTTATAGTGTAGACGAAGGCAAACTGAAAAGGTACTGAAAACTATAATGTTTTTGCTTCTCATAGCAAGATCCTTTGCTCGTTTACCGTCTCTTATGGCAAAGCTCCAGGAAAGGCTAGGAAATATTAATCTTACAGGCTGTGTCCGTTTACAGAGAATGCCTATGTCGCTACCTCAGAAAGCCTTCATTAATCGATATCTTAAGCAAGTGATACATTCTGAGGGCATTGGTATATTCCGGATAGATTATATTCTAAGTTTTCATTCTATAATTCTCATTGTCTTATAGATGAATCATCCTGCAGTCTCATAAACAAACTCAGAATATAACCCATAGTTCATTATGTAAAATAACGTGTTATATATTACGTTACGTGATGTTATTGAAATAGAAATATACCGATGATTCACAAATCATCTTATAACATAGCACCTTTGCTACATCAAGAGATGGCCATTTTATATCTGCTGTTTTCAAATTTATAATTATTCCAACGACTTAGACACAGTGTCTGCTAAGGATGACTCATTGCTGACGTCACCGAATAATTAATTACATTTATTATAATTAAATATATCGACACTTACTGAATGTTGTATAGATATTGCTAATTTGAATTAATAAGCTCTCAGCCCAAGTATTTGTTTAATTAAGCGCATAATTATGTTAGTTCTATTATTAAGCTCGGTATTGTCGTAGAGATGAAGATCTTAATGACAGCAGCACATGACTACTTCCTACTCGCGTACCACATCAGTACATGACCTCACCACTCATTCTGTAATGAAAATGAAAGGCCTCTATCCCTCCGCTGTACCTACATATAAATATAGTTCTCTCAATCCTCGGAGCTGCCTGCTTCTAATATGCTCTCTACAGCTACAAGTTGCCTGTGACAATACTGCATGCATTTAGAACATTGACCGTAACATTTACATATTTACTCAAGAAGAAAATCAACTGGCATATTCATCGATGTCCGAGTCATTCGGATTAATATAAAACAGTTAACTTATTTAAGATGGGGCCGTAAACTACCCACCCTACTACTTACTTCTACTTCGCCGTTTACAGTCACGTCGATATCTGATATCGCTGCATTACTACTATTCGCCTCCATCTATATATACTCTATAATAATTCCCACTACCCCATACTGCTTTGTCTTCACATCATAGCCAAGGGAAAATGAACTAAATATTCTCACATCGTAGGTGTATTATATGTCAGCAGCGACCCACCACCTCTCACCTCCTTGAGTCCATTCAATTTGCGTCAGAACACGAGTTATGCGTTTTTTATTGCAGCCAACTATAAAACCGTCGTTTCGATTATTATGAAGAATTCTTTTTAAGAAAATATAAAAAGTCTACAATTATACTGTCCTACTACGGGGTACCTGAAAATACCGAGTGTTAATAGACCCTTCACGAAACCGTCAACTAACCAATCTGTATATCAAACTAAGTAACTTTACGCAACAATTATTGCTGGGTAACGACTTTTTTTTTTGGGGTGAAAAATCACGTTTTACGGTAGGACTCAATGTAACGCACTCAAAACATTGTGATGATGGATGGTTTGTATACTACGGGGGTCGTGGAGGTGTTTAAAGTGAAAAACATTAAAAACATGTATTTAAAAAAAAAACTTGTGAAAAACTTGGAACTTTGACCCCCAATATCTCTGTAACTAGAAGGTTCCCAGGTGTGGTCTAGAACAAAAAATATCGCAATGACGAGGAGAACAAATGCCTTTCGGCTTCGTTAAGGGTCTTGTTACACCCTTTATAATTGAAAAAGGTGAAATAAATACTTGACAAGTGAACGCAAGATTTAATAACTTGGGTTGTCACGCTCGCGGATAGAAAGTGAAGCAGACAGATAGAGCAATGAATAGGCTCCACCATTATTATTCAATACTTGTTTATGGTCAGGTAAGGTAATAACGAAATGGTAGAATATTTATGCCACAATCCCTCAATAATTTAACACCAAAGGTTGATTGGCATCCTAGCGTCCGCTAGTTCCGTAAATAAATATACCTAAATGATTAACAGGTAGTAATCTATACTAATATTATAAAGAGGTAAAATTTGTTTGTATGTTTGTATGAATCTCTGGATCGAATGAACCGATTTTGTATATTCTTACACTAATAGAAAGCTAGATTATCCCCGAGTGCCATAGGCACTATATATATACACTATATAATATTTACACGTGCCCGTGGGACAATTTCCGACCAAAACGCTAGCGAAGCAGCGGGCAACAACTAGTGATTAATATAGGAAAAGCACAATAAGTTCTTAAATCGGAAAGCATCAGGCTTTCCGGCTTTTCTGAATTTCAAATGCCTTATAAAGCTCTTTATTTTTCACAATGGAATCTCCTGGGATATTGTACTCGTAGGAAGTAACTTAAACGTAGAAAGAATCGATCACCGTGCTCTGAAAAACATAGTCTTTGTTATTTTAGGCGAAAAATAAAATAATATTAGTTCATAGCAGGCTAATAGACCCATAACCGATAGCATTAGTATTATATCCCCTGCAATACCACCCTGAACTCGACTGTTTAACGCATCTATTAAGTACATTTTTATTTTACTATTAATCAGCAATTGGGGTTTGGGTAAAATATATTGGTTTAATATATTCTAGGTAATACGTTGAGTTCAAACTAATTTCCTACTAATCCACAAACAAACTTATTCAAAACACAATAGACTCCTAAACCAATTGACTGAAGAAGTTCCCAATAAGAAGATCTGAAGTAGCGGCCCGGGCAGGCATTACTTATTGCAACTGCGCTACGGTCGTTAACAGAAATGTAATCACACGTTATGTGTCAATTACCCTTCCCTTGCTAATTACCGCAAAAGGGTAAATGGAATAAACATCACTCTTTAGTATTATTACTTTTTGTAGATTATCTGAAGTTATAAAAGTTTAAATAACAAATAAGGGAAGCAATATTATCTGACTCGCACATTGCACCATACAATCGTTCTTTTTACTCAACAAACATTTATTAAGTTTGTTGAGTATTAATTATTATTTGCTGTGATAGTTTTACGACTTCATCGACACAATTGGAAAGTCTAAATTAATGTCTAGCCAATGAGCTGTCTGTCTGCTCATTTACTTGAAATTATTCGTTTTTACTCTTGACCCCGTAGTAAGCGTGAAAGTATTCAACTTAACACTGATTTATTTAATCTATCATTTGTAGATAAAACAAACTGTAATATAAAGCTCATTAAACGGGGCAATCGGCAAGAACTTTACGTTGGTGGATAGGTACTAGCGAAGAGAGACATTTTCAGTTTAGCAATAAACTTTCCTTTATCCCTGAATCTAGTAGAATACCCTTCGTTTACTGAGTAATCATAGTTAATGTGCGCGTGTGCCCACACTTTTACAAGTCATTATTAAAAATCCATATTTTTCCATAACGGGAAGGTACCGCGGACGAAATTTGAGATGTGACCACAGCGAGGTGGCGAGCGCGAGCGTGCCACAATCCATTACGGAGTGGAGCCAGTAGGCACGGGGCAGGGCGACCCGGCCATTAGCTAATTAGTAGCTCGCTGTCGGTGCCCGCCAGGCCACCAGCGACCCCTTCTTGCCAGATTGTTACCTTCTTGGCTGTCTAATTGACTTCCATAACGAACAGAACACCCGACTTTTTAGATTCAATTTAAATATCAGTTTTCGCGACTGAAAACATATTGGTTTTACCAAAGAGTTCTTTATTTGTAGACATTGTCTGGATTGCCGATCCCTAATGAGTGTCGTTATACTTACCGAATCTAGATTGTTTTCTCTGGAGAATTATGTAGTAATAATTATGGAGATTTCGTGTAATAATTGCACTCCAGTCGTAATAAGACAATATGGCCAGTTTAAGTTGTTTAGTTTATATGCGTAGATGAATCTAAGTCGTAAGACTGAAAATTATCTACTAACGAGATTACTTGGCATCTTGCTTTAGACGCACACATACAATACGTTGCTGTATACTACGAACTAAATGTTAGTGAGCAGTTACGTAGTTATGTGTCCCTGGCTGTAATTGATGTGTACTGTAGACGACGAAGCGCTATGTTCGACGCGTGCTGACGTAGCGCCGTAAATGAATAATCGATAGCAGCGGACCCCTCATAAAATCACACCTTTTCACAATACTAAAGTATTTAACCGCAAGCATAATACATTAAATTAAAAAGTTAAACTACCCCCGCAGTCGTAGCATCAGACTATCTTTTAATGAGGTAATGGCAATCCGACAGGGGTCGTGTGGTCGGCACGCGAGCGACCCCCGCTCTCTAATAATTTCATTATTATAATAAAACGAAGTCAAACGTGTAAACGAGGTTACGTGATTACTGCGACCCTCTAACTATTGACCATTGTGACAGCTTGCCCTTTCAACTTTGAATCTTCATCGTTTCTTTCGTTCGTTTGATCATCGTTAAAATATGTCTACTTAGACCGCTGTTAAATACTATTGTTGGTTTCTTATCTAAGGTGAATATCAAATACTCACTTTTACCTTATCTGGATAGCACAGATAATCTGTATCTAGATTAAATTTTATGAAACACCATGCAAATATTTATTAGCAAATCTATAAAAGGTAATGAACACAACACGCCAACATACAATTTAAAAACTACATCAGTACTCGTAGCGTACTGCCACGATAGAGCCGATAGTCATGACAGTTAATTTATAAAACGATGAGTTACAAGCAATGCCCAAAACTGCTCAGCGGGCACAATAAACATTATGGGCACATTCATTAATAGCTGACCGCTGGCCGCTGACAAACGGTGCCTCTGCCCCCTCCTCCTCTTTACCCCATTATCCCCTTGAACCCCTGTCTACCCTCCCACGTTCCTCCTTCCATCTCCCCGTCTCCCCACTTGGCCAGGTGTAAAACTGCCCGGTCACGGAAAGACAGACATGCGATGCGGCTAATATGTTTTTATTATTAAAACTATACGTATTGCTCATCCCTCTGACTGGCGAGGGGATCACCCATGAATATTTATACGGTGATTTGTTAATAGCATCGCCGCGGTACTTGTCAAGGGTGACTTACACGACATTGCAGAGTCACAACCTATGAGCCTACAGACAAGCGGTACCTCTCGCCACGAATGTTCGAGAATGTTACATCTTGGCATGCGAAGAACAGCGGGTCTAACAGAGTTTTTGAGACATACTCGTAGTACATATCAAATCATGCATTATTCTTTGAGTGAGATAATCGTGATAATCAGGCATGCACACATTTATTCTCAGAAATGTTTTTACAGTAAATCTTCCACAACGTCCTACTTGTTGACACTATGGGATATAATTCAAGCGCTTTCTCGACGAATTCATTTAGTAATAACATGAAAGCTAACTGGCGTGAGTAATGCAGGAAAACGTGTACCCAGTAATGTCAAGTTTAGTGGCGTCCTAATGTGTGGAGCTGTGCGTTATCTGTGCCGGCTGTGCACAGCTCCCGCACGCTGCTCGCCGCAGAATCTGATTACTGATTGTATGAAAGATAGGATCCAGCGTGCGTCAGGCGAGTACGCCACTTGTGCAACACAGGCACATAACGTTCTGTTTGGTACAACGCCGTCGCGGTCGTGGGAAACAAATTTTCATTAACTTTGCAGCCGAATGTAATAGGTACATGCCTTTAAGTGCTCTTGACTGCGAATGTGCATACGTGCTTCAATGCTTTCGCAACATTAAGAAATGTGCGCGGAAGGAAATGAAAGTATGCAGGAAATACTTATTTAGATGGATATTTTTATGTTCAAAAGAGATAGGTATGTACCATATGTACTGCTGTGTATTACTTTATTCTATTTTATAATAGTAATGTTGTTTTTACATGAAGTGGCACGCGCTGCCGGCACGCGGCGCGGGCCCGGCTGCTCGGTCGCGCCACACGCTCTGTGAGCACTCGCCGTTTTTACGCATTTGTTAGCAGTTAGTACATTCCTTTTATGATCACTTACATGCGAACACACTTATGAACGTAGTAGCTATATATTTACATTATTTATTTCGATTTTAACCTAGTTGTGGCATTCTGAGTACTGCTTAGTTCTCTCTAGTTGTTTTCTACGCTACTTGTTATTACTTGGTGTTTCCGATAGCTGAATCCTATTTTGCTACAAAGGCTTTCCAAATATATTAAAGGCAGTCCCGTGTCAGTGAAAATACATAAATATTGTGTTTCTATTGTAATAGACTCTGATAGAGTTCGCCCACGCAATTCTTTGGTAATAGAAATCCTCATTGGATGGAACCTAAATCTAAAAAAAATACGCTATACTAATTTCTAAACCTAAACTCATTTCTGTTCCTGTGGGTAGGGAGAAACTAGAGAACGCCGCGTTCTGCGATTATAAAATACTAGTAATTTTGCTTCATCCACGTTCATGTAAAATGCAGATTTTTTCTTAGAACATTCCTCAATAAATTTAAAGTTAAATCAGCAATACACAAAAATATCGCCCTAAAGGAGTAGGTACATAATTCGTGAGCACCTCGGTGGTGTGTTTAGACGAGAACCCCTGCCAGCCGCCCCCGGCCCGGCGTTTAGCTAAAATTATGGGAAATGCAAACATTACTCAAATTACATTTTTTTATTCTTCTATTAAGCGCCACCGTGAGACACGTACTGTTTCAACAAGTTCGGTATACTCCCCTTCACTAAAATGAGCTTTTTTTATAAATAATATTTCGGCAATTAAACTCAATACAGTTTTCTTCACAGTGTTATGTAAACTAGAAAATTTGGGAAACTCTATCAGACATAACGTACTCTTTTTGCCTTATACGTAATAAATAATGAGCTCAATGCATGCCTTAAGTATATTTGCGAACCTATTAGCTTAGCCAAGTTTCCGCTTTGAGACTAGTTAAAGGTACACAAAATTATCAATAACTACTATTATTCGTCATTAAAACCTGCGACAGGACACAGCATAGTGTTCTATATTAAAATATATTCTAAGCAACTGCGACCCCCACTATGGTGGGCGGTTCTTATCGATCCGCCTAACGCCGCCCGCCCTAGTCCGCCCAACCGATAAATACGACTCCCGACTCCGCGGCAATGTGAGCTCACTGCCTATAAAATGTTATTACTATTAGTTATTGTCGTCATAAGTTTTAGGGGTACCTATTGGCTAATAAAAAGCCCTACTTTGTATGTAACAAATAAAAGCAAACATGTTAGAATTTACTTTGTGTAGGCGGTTTTCCCGAAAGAGTTTAGGTGTTCGTAGTATTCTAAACGTTTTTATATATTTATTTTCTGTAATTTTAGCTTCCACAGTATTACCAAAAATTACAGTAAAGTAAAAGTCGCCACCCATTTCACCACACGCATTATCTGGCTTGCCAAATGGCATCATTTAGTCGCCTGTAGTGTGCCACTTAAAAACTTCGTGCACATTGTCGTCAAAACACAATAAGAATCGGAAGTACTAGCAGAGCATATTGTGCGATCGTCACCGTCACCCAGCCTGCCATGAGACTACAATCATGATAATCGTCACTTTGTGAATTATGCCGATTACCTACATCAGCGCCCAGTTTACTGTTAGCCAAGAACTTTTGTTTGCAATATGAACTTTACGACTTTGCATTAAGACGGCTACGTGTGTCTTTTAATTGTTTTACATAGTATTGTGTGCGTATGGAAGAATGAACCGTCGTGGGCGTCAGTTGAATTATGGAAATAGAGCGACGACAGTCGACGAGACGCGCTGTTCAAACAATGCCGTAACGGTATGAGACGGCAATTTTAATTCTTTTCATATGAGGATACATTATTGAAAAGGTCATGTTGTCTATTCGGGGGTAGTTAAGGCGACGTCGCTTCGCCGAAAGTGCGAACTTGTTTCCACAAAATATATTTCAGCATGAATATTACGCAGGCGGGCTATGTTTGCCAAGGGTTTTGGTAATAATTTAGTAAATTAAAAAGTATTAACGACAAGCTTTTAACATAAAGGCGTTTAACCCTCTTTCGATAGTAGTCCTTCGAGTTATGAAACTTAGGTCATAAAACAAGCCAACGGTCATAACAATTTGATCGACAGATCAAACAGTCGATTGTCATAGGCGTCCCCTTAAAGCTAATTAGCACACAGTCCCGGGGGTCGCGGCGGGAAGGTTTATGTGTACTGCCTTATGCCTACGTACACCGCGTAGCCTGACCTCCTCTGACCTTTTACATTTCCTGCTATCGCCGCTCGACAGTTTTTCATTCAGAATAGTTTTCACGACGTAGGTATATTGATGTTGAAACTTTCGAAATTAATTCTGCATTAGGTAAGTATAATGTGCATTACATACATACGCTTATCAGACATTTATAAATGTAGTGCCCATGTAGATTACATTTAGCGGCTATTTCATAGAAGCGAATTATAATATTTTTGCTACACTAAAAAGCTGTCTGATGTGGCGACGCGTTTTATGATTTTAATTATTTTTAGTGTTCCGAAGTTCAATTTGTTTACAAAACTAGTTTTACTATCACTTTTATAGATATCAAGTTGACTAACGTAAGTAGGTTTTCTTTCTAGATTTATCCTAGTTTTATTTTTGTCTTGGCAACACGTCTACGTCTATCATCAAATACTTTTGACTGTCGTCTGTCGTCGAGTTATTAATGTTAACACTTTGTTTTACAACGAAATTGTGACACACTTACGATACATTGAATGCTTTATATGTAGATTTGGTAGAGAGAAACAATTCCATCACATTAATGCCCTCTAGCTATGGATGTTATTTCTATTCTTCATTGAATTTAAGCTGTTATCTCTGGTTTATAGACTATTAAGTAATCTTTTATGAAGTAGGTAGGCGTCCATGCAAGAGAAAATAGAATTGCTTTCGCGAATAGCGGTTCAACACGCAGGGCCGCCTATATATGCATATACCTGTTTCATGGTTTAGTAGGCAATTACGGTCTTTGTCATTATTATTTTTAATTTTCACAAATGCACTGTAACAATTTTCAAACTGAAAGAATAGAAGACCCTATTTGGTTTACGTTAATTAAAGAACGAATGATGAATGCAGACCATTTACAAACTTACTGTATTAAAATTAAATTATCAACATATTAAATAAATATACTAACAATAATTTACACAAATTTTATCACTGACTCCATTTCTTTCGATTTCTCTCTATTGATTGCTATTCGAGTCCACAATTTTCCTCCTGTTCTTTCCAATTCGTCGCTTCAGCGTTTGCTATGCCTTCCTCTATGTCGTTTGCCATTTTGCAGCTACGAGGCTGTTATGCTTTTGCTCCATTTGTCTGGGCCTTGGATGGTGTGTCCAGCCAACTTTCATTTACGCCTTCTGGTTTTCCGTGACGTCTGTCA
Source organism: Eugnorisma glareosa (assembly GCA_947578425.1). Classification (NCBI taxonomy): domain Eukaryota; kingdom Metazoa; phylum Arthropoda; class Insecta; order Lepidoptera; family Noctuidae; genus Eugnorisma; species Eugnorisma glareosa. The sequence continues at coordinate 30,007,096 of OX387957.1, forward strand.
TCGCCTCGAATACAGTCTTTTATTTTTACTCCCATCATACTTCTTTCTAAGGGACACAGCTAATTTGTTAACTTCTGTGTTCTAGGTGTTTGTGTTCTTTATTAAGCCCAAGCTTTGTAAGCAAGCATGAATCAAATAGTTCCCTTGTAATTTTAGACTGAAATCGGGACTCGGCCATAATTTCTTTAAGGGATCAATACCTGTTCCATGCGTTTGCTACTCGTCGTTCTATTTCTTTTTCGCACTGGCGCACGTCGGGTATTATCTATCACCAAACAAAACATAAACGTAACGTAAACATAATCGTGCTAATATTCGGTGACTTTAAATTTTTACCATGATTTCTTGCCTTTGGTTATAGTTTGTTACAATTTTGGTTTTGTGGGTATGCATAGTAAGTCCAACTAACTCGCTGCTTTTAGCTAGCTATCATTTCGTTGAATTTGGTCATCAGCGAACCTAAGATGAGTCAGTGTGGCTCCATCGATTGATATCTCCGTCTACTGTCTCAGCTAAGTCTGCGAAAGACTTTTTCCAGAACTACCGAAAACAGCTTTGGAGAATGTGGAAACTACCTTCTAGCACTTTTGATTACAATGATTTTACCCTTTTTCTCGAGATGTATTTGAGGGAGTGTTGAAACACCTTACTGTTTCAGTGCTTTCCGCTTCAGATTGTGTCATGTTCTAACGAGTCAAACGCTTTATTATTTTCGACAAAACAGCACACTTTTTTTAAATCCAAGTCATGTTAAGTAGTAGGCGTACTGCTTGCTGATCTAAGTATTACTACCGTTGCTTATTTGTCCAACTGATATGAAATTCAAAGGAACATCTGCCACCACTACATTCGCAACGCTTTGTTGTAAACGCAAAGATCTGGGTTACGAACCTAAAAAAATGTACCTACGCTTCAATCGTTTCAGTGTCATTATGTTATGTGGCACGAAACATAATGGCGAGTAATTTCCTAAGCGACGTCAGCGTGTCCGTCATTGGTCGGCGGGTGCGTAGCACGTGCGCACCGTCGCGACGCTCAACCATTCTATGTATGAATGCGCCCGCCATCAACATCATTATCTCAAAGAGGACCAATCAAAACACGTGATTTTTTTCCGCACAGTTTCCTATGTACCGCCATTCCATTTCATTATACCTATTAAACGAATATGATTGCAGTTTCGCACTATTCGTCAGAGATATAAAGCAGATAACGGTATTTATCATATTATATATATATTATATTTTACATGTTTAATTGATAGGAAACACAAATGTTCGTGGTTGTACCACCTCCACATTTTCTTTGTAATCGCTATCAATAAATGTATTGTTGATAAATTCTAAAGAGAGTGTGTACTTCACGGATTTATTAAATACCTGCCTACATTTTCAGCCATTCACATGAACAGTAGATAGAGCTGGTATTCCCGCTGATATGATTATAATTGATAGAGATGATCGGATGTCTATATACGTAGGCAGAAAAATAATAAAAGATTGTAAATATCTTATCATAAACTTAAGAAGTGCTTGCCAAAAATACATAGCATCAGTAGAGATCTAGATCCTTAAACTGAAATAAATACAATTCCCTGTTAATGGTGCAAGCGACCACACTAATATAAACTTTGAGAGCCGTAAGTAGATTGGCGCTGGGCGCTGGGCACTTGCTTCATTCAACGGTCGAAATAAATAACAACAACAATCTATTAGATTTGAGATATAATCTGGTGCAAGTGCGTGTTTCATCACTGGCCGGTGCAAATCCGCGGGAGGTTCTTTCATTTCACAATAGCTGTCTGTTCGCTATAAGCCGACTGATTTAGCTGGCTTCGTAAATGAGCTAAACCGAAGCGAATACGGTGCCTAGCGTACCGCCCAACGCATAGAATAAAATTAACTTTGCACACAGATATGTCGCAGCTTTTGCGACTCACAGAAAACTAAGATGATTTTAGGTTTGGTAAGAAAACAGAAAAATGATTACACAAATAGTTAAGAAAATTATAATCTTCATCATACAGAGTGCTTCGCCACAGTAACATTCTACCAGCGATGAATGTGATGGAAAAGTCAAAAACGACTTGACATAAGGTGCCGAAAAGCCTACGTCAATCCTGTTCAAATTCACGCGGTTATTTAGATAAACAGAAAACAGAGCAGGTACTTCCATAGATTCATAGATTATCTTTTTAGGTCTTTTAAACGACATACTGCATATTTAGAAGTATACACTTAGCTCTTAAAAAACTATAAAATGCTCACTTTACACTAAAATTGTACATGAAACTAAACGTTGCTCAGCTGACATTTGGTCTGTAGCAGAAGACTTCCAAAGCCTTATGACGTCAGGAAGATAAAAGTGTATGTTTGTACGTATCAAAGCTCACGGTTGGCCATTGTTGTTCTGCATCAGTATAGTCTATGTGGTTGTTGCTCAAGCTTGTCTAGTCGCTGTGGAGGAGCCACTGCGCAATCGTTCGATCCGCAAAGGTCATGGAAGGAATTCGCGCGGTCCGGCGCTCTTGCGACACCCCACGCTGCTCCAAAGAGGTTCCGAGTGTTCCGACCGCTGCCGACCCAACTCACCGATTACTTTAACTCTATTTCACCTGTTCGCCAATAAAAACTAATCTAAATACCGTGCATGCACGAATGGCGTTCTATTTTCTAGTACCTAGTAAAAACACATAGGTAAGGTATGCCCACCTAATCATAGATATGACTAGTTGAAGCCGTCGACATTAAACAATAGAAAAGCAAACAGATAAAACACTACATAAAACTTATCAATATTTACATATTCTATCACAACATAGGTACACGAATAGGAAGTTACTTCACCACCTATACCAGTCAGTTGTTACGTATCCATAGTAACTATACATAAAATATGTATATCAATAAAGAAATAACACCTAATAAATAAAATGCTCTTATTTCTAACTTGAGATTCTTTTCTAGTCAAGTTACAGATAAGTAATAACGCTAAATCTAAACGAAGTATTGTCAGATAAGCAATAAGTGATTGAAAACTAAACGAATAGTTGTTAGATAACTTTGACACCTAGTTATTAGTTACAAGTTATTATAATTAGGTAGCAGGGTTTTCCCATAAAATCTACATACATAGGAATATACTGGGTCTCAACTTATCGTAGGTCAATGAATTATATCTTGTACTTTATGAGGTCCTGAACTGTCTTTCAACAAGCATTCCGTGTTCCGTGTTAAGAGCGGCCAACCCGTCATACTTTCATACAAACGCTCGTACATGATTATGCAGTTGTTACACATCTATCTTTGATATTTTTGAACTAATAGGTATTTTGTGCACTATATCTAGGTTTCTATGGGAGAAAAAAATAAAAAATTGTAGAAACAAATTCAGTATAAGCCTCCACAAATTTTACAAATTTTGTTTTGCCCAAATTTTACCTGAACTTTGGCCGTTCATAATGTACTCATAAACTCTAAAAGTAAAGAAAACATCATGATAGAAACCTTGCACAATTGTAATGGAGATTCTTAATGACAAATATTTATTTCACTCACTTGTAAGACTTATTCAAAAATACGTAATTCCTGGAACAAGTTTAAGAAATTTTCGAACACTATTTTTCGTTCAATGTCATCGCGTTAGGCGGTATGAGGTGCGCGGGAGACGAGTTCTGCGGGGTCGGGGCGGGGTAAGACGGGGGAGTTGAAAGAAAATCGCCCCTGTGGCTGTGGATGAAACAACAAGGTTCTCGACAATGCTCGCGTTGTCGATAGACGCGCCGGGAAGGGCCCTCTTAATACTGGCATTTCAAAATCACTGTTTTTTTGTAAGTCTTTGAGAATTTAATTCTGTTATAGTTGTCGCCACAATAAAATATAAACATCCCTCGAATGCGGCCAATGAATATTTTATGTAAGTATCTACAGCTTTAGAACCTTTCAAAGGGCTATCAAAGAATTGGTCCGACGCTGCTCACCGTTGACGAACGACGCGGGCGCAGCAACAGCGCAGGTGTACAAGCGCATATAGCTAGCACTACACAGTACACTCAACACTATCACTGTACAAGTTTTACTGCAACTACATTTATTTTATTGTCACTCGTAAACGGCGTAGAGTAATTTAAGGTGTATAAGTATACCTACAGCAAAAGATGTTTAGAGATTAAACACTTTCTAAATGTCTACGAAACTTTATTGTTTTCTATAAACGTTATTCATTGGTTTTCTCCTTTGTTACGTCTGACCAAAGGATCTTGACATTATGTGTCGACACAGTTTAAATTAATTTGGATGTTAGCTTTATCTCATCCTGAAATGTCTACGTATGAATTGATCCGATATGAAAGCTCTTGCTCGTCACCTGCGCGAGCGCGTGGGTCGCAGCCATTGTATGCTAATATGGCACGGCGCGCCGGCGCAACAACGCTTGCCCACCTAGCACGGAGAAATTGTTCAAAATTGTGTAAATTCATAATGTTAATCGTAGCTTTAATCCTCTTAAGTATGATTGATGCACCCAATCAGTTTCCTAGAATATGCGTGTTGTTCATGTATGATTTGATATAAACAACAATGCGGTACGACAGCTCATTTTGGCTATTTATTTTACGCCTTATTTTAAGGCTTTAACATTGGTATACTTTGATACACCTACAAACTTCACTATATGAAAGGAAAAGTTTTGGTTGATCGTAGAACAATTTATAAAATTTTAAACATAACTAATATTGGACCTACTAACATCAGCCTGAACTTCAGCCAGCCTCCTGTTTAATTTCTTGAACTGGTATTTTGATAATTGAATAACGCAGCAGTTAGCCACTTCGCAACCAATGGCAACCGGCCACTGTTGTTAAACAACGTGATAATATACGCTGCAGGTAACAAACGCAAACGTTAATAAATTCATATGTTTATTGCCTCTAAAGCTACAGGGACTTCTTTGTAGTCAAAAGCTTTACACATTAAATCAATAGAACTTTCTAATGTTTTATTAGCATATTATTTGAATAGGATTTTCATAAAACCGGGACGATAAGGATCTGCAAATAACCAAACGACGTCTGTGTGTTTTGTTCCAGACATCTGAGCTAGAGTCGCTGCTGTGTAAGCAGGAGGGCGCCTCACTCGCGCCCGCCCACATGGACCTATTCGACGGTGGAACCTCCTCACGCGACGATGCATTCCTCCGGCCCGCACTGTGGGAGGACATTGCGTCCTCCATCAGGAACATCGACCCCGAGAACGCGAACATGCTCGCGCCGCTCGGCTCCACGCACGTCAAACTGGAGGCCGACGACGCGCTGCTGGAGGAGTGCGCTACCCCGCTACTCAGCCCCCTCGAGATCAAGACGGAGAGGCTGTGCGCGCCGCCCACGTACGCGCACCCGCAGCCGCCGCAGCACCCGCCGCCGCACCAGCCTAACACATCCTTCGCCAAGTACCCTCCCTCGCGCCTCGTGTACATGTCCCCGCTGACGCCGCCCAGCTCCGAACAGGGCAGCCCCGGGAACACCATGCAGGTAAACCTCTATCCGAGTGAGCTCGCGCGCTTGCGTACGCGACAGATGGTACCATCTTTTGCTCTGCGATCTTTGTATGTCCTGTCATTTTATTCTATTATAGTAGAGACGTGAAGGCAAAGAGCAGTCGGATGTCGTTCGTTATAACGATTGTAATCAGGGCGGCGGTAAGGTCCTGAACAATGTATGTGTAGTTAATGTACGTTGGTTTGATACGTGCCGATGAGAGACATTGGCTAGTATGTATGAGTGCAGCAACATGTACGTGTTATCCGCAGGGCGCGGGCCGGCGCACTCCACCGCCGCCGTACCACCCGCCGCCGCTGCTGCGGGCGCCGCACGCGCCCCCGCATCCTGGCCCGCATCCGCATCATCACCCGCAGGTGACTACCACTACACATTACCACCTAAAAGGGAACTTTAAATTAGAACTCGTATTCCATAGTCTTTGACCGTGATCTAACTAATCTCGAAATCTAAAGAATTGTAAAAACTCACTTTTCTTTAACAACATAAACTAGTCCCGTGTTTTTGACATGCTAATAACGATGAATTGAAACATATTACCTACTTAAACCCTTAACTGTGAACAGATCGTTAATCATAAATGAATAAAGTAGTTCGTTCCGATGCAGCCAATGCCACAGGCGGTGCAGATGCCGCAGCCGCCGCCGCCGCCGCAGCACGCGCCCGTGCAGCACTCGCGGCTGGCGCATCCGCATCACGTCAAGTACAACCGGCGGAACAACCCCGAACTTGAGAAGAGGAGGGTGCACCACTGTGACTTTATAGGTAATACTGTCTGATCGTCTTTAACTTTTGGCGCGTGGCTATAATCAAAGCTAAATTATGTTTTTGATCATCAACAGCACGCGCTCCTGTAAATGTCAAAACGTAAATCCTGTAATCCTGTAAATGTCATTCAAACGGCAAAAGAGCCGTGCAACGCTGTCTTAGGGCTATTTCTCAATAAACCAATCAACTCAGTCGGTCGCAGTCCACTGCTGGACATAGGCTTCTCCCTAGCTCCTCCGCAACACCCTCTCCTCCGCCCTCCGTATCCAGTCGTGAAGGCTATCTACTAAGACCGATTGAAACTGAAATTCTTCGTCAGACGAAAGTTTACGACTTCGATAACACGACGAGTACCAAATGGAGCGGGGCAGTAACTTTGGCTTGTCGTGGAGATAACAGATAGAATAAGAATTCGATCGAATCGCCCCCGACCCGCACTGGGCCAGCGCGCACTCCCTCCTACAAAGAGCAGGTCTGTGTCCCAATAAAGGCTGATTATGGAGACCAAAATACTTGTGAAGAAGGGCCGCTCCGTCTGATTAGTCGGCCTTATAGTTATCTCGGAAATTTATTCGTGATAGAGTTCGTAGGGTAACAGTCAAAAGAGTTTTGTTGTCAAGGAACAAATAATCAGTTCACCGTCACCAGAAACACTATGTAGGATGAGTAGACGAAACAACAAATGTAGTAGGAACAACTCTTGAAATAGATTAGCCTGCTAGCTTAGTTTTACGACCTGATTGGTCAAATTGTGCCACTGACCTTGACTGAACTTAGGGGATTAATCTTGTCAGCCTGGGCACTCTATTTCATAAGTCGATGGTCTGGCAACAAAACGTAGAAGGTTTCTAAATCCGATATATCGATTGACTCAACTCGTATGCATTCAACATGTATAATAAGGCATTAAATCCCCGTATGTCGTGACAAGGCAAAATATAACAACCCGTTTTTTAAAGTTTTGTTACTAATACAAGTTTCGCAAAAGATAGATAGAAGATAATTTTGCAATCGACAACTAAAGTTAGAAACTCACATATATCTAAAACCCAAACTATTTATTGCAGGATGTACCAAGGTCTACACGAAGAGTTCGCATCTAAAGGCGCACCAGCGAATACACACAGGTATTAACTGCACTTTTATTAACCTGAGCCACTGCGAAATAGCTGTGACCCACGTGGCATTGCGAATATCCACTGTTTGTACTAAGTACATCCATTTACACGTGTTTAAAGAAGTCATGCATTTTAATTCAACTCGACAATCTCCTTAATACGTACGTGGACTACTCAACGGCCTAGCGAAAGTAACAGATATACCTAATGGCAACATGTCCCTAAGTACTGTGATACGAGTATCGTTTAAATTTCACCGCAACAGGCATATTGTCACTTGTCCAATTTATTTAACACAGACTTTATTTAATTACTACCTACTCGTATAGCTTTCTAAAACCTTAATTTTTACGTCGTACTTAGGATTTTACCCCACGGAAGAGTTCATTGACATCAAACTGAAATTATGAAAGTCAACAAAGCTTGCCGAATAGGCAAATAAAATTACACTTTAAATTACTTTCTCCCACTTTCTGAAAACATGACTTGTTGAGGTTAATAGTGTTACGATAATGTCTGTGCATGATACATACCGGATTTTATAGTATCCCATATTTTATGGAAACTTAACTGTAAAATGTGAAATAATAACGGTTGGTACACATTAAATTGCGCAATCATAGTTTTATGGTTCCAATGTGGTACAACTAAAAAAATCAACATACAGACCCTTGATCCACAGCGCCGGCCGTTCACGCTAGGTTTTGCGCATGAGGGTTTTGTATGAAAATCATCCAATACGCGCTAACATGAATGTGTAATCGAAAACTGTAAAGTTATCCTATACAATTAGCGATAACGGTAATAGAAAATTCAAAAATGTGTAATGAAATGAACTACCGAAACCTTAAGTCGTTTCCGTTGAAAGTGGTTGTAATAACACCAAACGCTTTGAAAGTGATTACCACTAGTCGAGCCTATCTGAATCATGACAATAAACTGTTTGCTGGCGCAGCTGTAACCGTCATGCCTAACCAACCACTTGGCGTCAAGCTACACGTTCTTGCAGTAACTACTACGGAGGAAACAAATTACTTAGAGCATGCTAGGAGTCCCCACGACACGAGGGTCACTCGCGACACAAGTCGCATCGCCTGCGGTCGTATGGTTAGCTTGAGTCAGCAGTGGTACAGTGAAGTGCCCCATGCCCCCAGGTGAGAAGCCGTACACGTGTCAGTGGCCGGAGTGCGAGTGGCGGTTCGCGCGCTCCGACGAGCTAACGCGCCACTACCGCAAGCACACGGGCGCCAAACCGTTCAAGTGCGCCGTCTGCGAGCGCTCCTTCGCGCGCTCCGACCACTTGGCGCTGCACATGAAGAGGCACCTGCCCAAGACGTCCAAATGACACGCGAGGAGGGGCGGGGACCAGCCGCCCGCTCCACACAACACTCAGGTATCAATCACGTACTTTACTCTTGGTCCAAAAGAATTTCCACTAATATCTAAATTCCGACTCCAATGATAACTTGGTCAGATTTCCCGCAAGGAGGGACGGTGTGATCACCGTCCCTCCTTGCGGGAAATGGCCAGAAGGGCCTCCCGCTACACATACCACTCGGGTAATACACCTGTTTTCTGAGGTCCTGCACAGTACTACCTACTTCCTCCTATGATATTCTGCCCATGAGCTCAATAATATGGCTCGCAAGGAGTGACGGTGACCAACAGCCCACTCCACACAGCACTCTGGTCTCAATCACATACGTAACTCTTAGTCCTGCCTAGTTTCTATTTACTGTTTAATCTAAATTATTTTATTTCTCTTTAGATTAGCATTACCCCTCTTCATTCATTGCCTCTCGTCGTTCCTGGAACATACAGATATCACAGGGCATATAGGACAGATTTCAAGTGTCCCACTCACAGCTTGTGTAAAAAGGCAAAATTTGCACTCCTAATCTCATTGTCTGTAGTGACTACCTCTCCGAGTGTATGTCACAAAGGTCCCAAGTGGATGTTATATATATAAAATCGACTTGGGCCGTCACTTCCTTCCACACTTATAAAAATATTTTTCACATCAAAGGATCTTAATTATTTATTTTTTGTTTGGATTGTGTAAGATCTTAAATTTTTTCTTTACTGTAGGGGTACTTTTTACCTATTTATATTTCCTTAAGATCTTATATAAACTTATTGAGTTTTTTTTTTCTTATGAGATTAAAAACTTAAATTCAAATTTTAAGTTTTTGTAATCTTTGTTTTCTTAGTTTGAAATCTCCTCGTTGTATTCTTTCTCGTTGTATTTCTGTTTTCTTTTGTTGTTGTTTTTTTCTTTTTATGGAAGCTTGTTGCTAAAGCCTTTTTTTGGAACACACAATACATTTTTTTTTATATTACAATACATATTTAATTTTTTAATATTACAATTGGCATTTTTTATATTTCTTGGGACTTACTGAAGTCAGTATATACTGACTTCAGTAAGTGTTTCGATCGTATAGATCATGTGATCCTGTTGCGTAAACTTTTATCGGTGGGTATCAGGGGCGATCTTTACCGGTGGTTCAAGTACTATGTGGAGAACAGATGTCAGACTGTAGTTCTGAATGGATACTGCTCTAAGCCTAAGAATGTCCCATCAGGGGTTCCCCAAGGATCCTTGCTAGGGCCACTATTATTTAATATCTTTATCAACGATATCTCCTCTTCATTCCGGTATTCAAAATTGTTGCTGTACGCTGATGACATAAAGATAATGAGACAAATAAATACTCTGGCGGATGCTCATTTATTACAGGCAGACCTTATTAGTTTTCAAGGCTATTGTAGTAATAATAAGTTGGACTTGAATGTCTCCAAGTGATAAGTTTGCTCCTTTACACGGAAACCCATTCAGATCGTCCATAACTACACGCTCTTGGATACAGCACTAAATAGGGTTAGCACAATCAGGGATCTGGGAGTCACTTTTGACGCTAAGCTCCTCTTTGATTGACACTTAGACAATACAGTCAAGAAAGCATCAAGAACACTTGGTTTCATTCTCCGGGTGTCCTCGGAGTTCAAAAATATAAAAACTATTAAAATATTATACTATTCCTTTATTCGCAGTCATCTGGAGTATGCCTCTCAGGTACAGGGAACCCTAATTATAATGTATCAGAAATCGTATTGAGAGCATGCAGAAAAGGTTTTTAAGGCACATTCAATATCGGTCTAAAACGTTCTCTACGAATTATACCTACCGTTGTAAAAAAAATCATATCCTTCCACTTTACGAAAGGCGAAAAATTGCAGATTTTGCGTTTCTTTTCAAGATCGCCAACGGAATAACTGGTGTTACACAGTTGCTACACAAAATTGGGCTGCGAGTGCCATCTGTGTTCTTGCGCAGACCTCATTTATTGCACACCCCAGTGGTAACCACTGCGTACAGACGGAACTCACACATGGTGAGAGCGAATCGTATGTACAACGCAACCTGCCAGGAGGCTGAGATCGACATTTTCAATACAAGTGTTGCTAAATAGAAGAAAACTTTATCTAATGGCTTCTTCGAGCGCAAATAGTATTTTTTCTCTTTGGTGTTATATAAAATTAAGTCTATCTTAAATTTTCTGTTTCTGATTCATTTAAAAACTACATGTGGAAACTTGTAATTGCCCATATTTTGTTTAAATAATAATAATAAATTTATTTGACATTAAAAAAGTACAAACATAACAGGATGAAACTTAATTAACCGTACAAAATAGCAAATAAATGATCAATGACCCCCACGCTAGGTAAAACCAGTAGTAATAATAGTAGTAATAATTTACTAACTGTAACGCTAGGTAAAACCTAGCGTTACAGTTAGTAAATTATTACTAACTGTCTGTTTAGCTGTAAGTTTTCCTAAAAACGAAATAAATAAATAATAATTCGAATCGTCATCGCCACCAGTTTGTTTAACGTTACTGGTGGTCAACATCAAGCTCATAATGTGATTTTATACTTCTTATTAAAGTTCGTGAGCTATAATGAATCCCTTCCGTGAAACTTTTTCTGTAGGGTATATACATACTAGCGACCCGGCCCTGCTTCGCACGGGTGCAATTTCTATCCCGTCCAGCATTCTATCGTTCAAGCTTGAACCAACCATACACATTCACAAAATTTAATTGAAATGGGTTGGATGGTTTCGGAGATTAGCGTGTATGAATGAATATCGTGATTTTTATAAATTAAGAAGATATTTAATTCTAGTAACTTTTCCCCATTTTCAGGAGGAATGCAGTGAGAGCATCTTCCTGGAGTGTGACCTGGACACTACCCTGATGGACACGTTCTACGGCGTGCTGTGACCGCGCGGTGCCACGTCACCGGCCACGGCCCGCGGGCTCACCACAAGTGAACCATGCTTATTGTATATTTTGTAAAAGCGAAGCTGACCACACAACACAGTTTCTGCCTCTTCAAGTGTCACGACTGTGAAGTTCCCAGTGAATTTACAAAAATAGTAACTCGAAAATCTTCCATTCTCACGCAGTGGTAGGAACTTAACGTGGTCAAGTATTAGTACTTGCTCACAAACCATCAGTTAACCATTACTATACGATTCTCGCTAATAAAGTCACAATACGTACAACAGAACAGCATTACCAAGGAAATCGCTTTACATAATATATACATACCTTATTAATTGTAAATGACTCAATTAGTCATGATACAGAACCCAAAACACCCGTATTTTATAGATAACGATATGATGTAAATTAAAAATGACAAATATTTTAATGCTGCGGGGTTTGCGACACCGTTGCTAGATGCTCTACGTTACTTTAGCTCCTGATTCAATAATCTTCTAAAACTATAGCTTAAGAAATACACGATTTACTACATTTTACAACAATGTGCGTGTCTCGAACAGATTTCTTAGCTGGTTCAGATTTATGCATCGTGACAACTTCAAGTATCAGCACTATTTGACCTTAAATACTGTTTAACGTTTTCACCAGTGATTTAACTGACATTCCTGTTTTAATTAAATCACAAAAATTACATTTACATTTAGAAAAATTACATTTACATTTAGAAAAAGTCAATTTCCACACTCTTCATCAACTTTGTCCATTGTCAAGTGTTCAAATTTCCAATACATATGAGTATATCCAGAAATGAACGTAAAAGATTCCTAAAAAAATTGCTCACTACAACAGCAATGGTGTCGGTAAAAAACTTCGTGAATTAAAAGCTCTAAGTATTCATTAGATATGATTAGTTAATTTATCGTAAGTTAATTAATAAGAGAGCAAGGAATATCCAAGATATTATCTTTTAATATTATTATTGCGTAAATATCAGTAAGTAGATGTATGTTAGTATTTAATGTACGGACGCTGTTTCAATGGTACGATCTTAGTTTCAATTCGATGGTAATTTCAATCAATACTTTAAATGTCAACATGCTATGTTGTTACAGGACGAATAAAATAATTTAATTCGAAAACATGACTAAGAAATTTTCAGCTAAAAACATTAATCAATAAAACCAGATTACTTGGTGTACGAGATCCTAAGGTCGTATCTATTATTGGAACGTTCAAATTTTACACTTTCTAGTCTCGATTTATTAAAGTTTGTTTTTTCACATTGTCATATCACCAACAGATTGCCTTAACAATTGTCCGGCAAAGTGAACCAACATGTTTCATCGTGAATAATATATTTTATTATTGATAATATATATTTATTGTTCGATTATGATACAATTTAAATATTATAAGAAATTAATAATGTAGCGCCTAATATAATGTTAGCGTAAACTTACGAAATGGTTTAGGCAGTTTAGTAAGGAATGTCTTGAATCAGCCTTATTGCCTCCGTCCAGCTCGTGCGCTCGCCTGCGCCTGCGTGCCTGCGCGGGCGCACAACCGACCACATTCACACTTTTATAACTAAATCTTTTAATATTTACTATAACACAATTGCCATCTTAAATAGTCACTAGTATTTTGTGCTACTGTAAGTTATACTTACCTAATTACGTATTTTCAAAATGTAGTATTTAATTAATGTTAACTAACGCCTATGATTGCAGAAATATCGCTTCATTCTGATATCGCTTATTGCCTCTGTATTTATAGTTCACTTTGTAACTGAACCAAGTCTGTAAATATCAATCAAAATTAATTATTTAACTTGAATTAAATACCTCTTTGCCTTGCTGTCATATTCTTGCAAGTACAGGTAACTGCAAAAAGTGGCTGAAAAACAGATACGTAATTACAAAGATAAAGTAAATTTAAAACTAAAATCGGCAGTTACCGGTACTTCCCCAGTGTACCCAAGATATTCGAAAGATTGCATCGTAACAAGCACTTTGCGTCCCTCATGTACCGTATAGTGTCTCATTCATATATTGGAGCTGACTGTCATATCCACCCTAATGACGCACCGTATCTTGCCACCGTTTCTTGCATTTAATTTTATGTGTTTATCTTGCGCAAACTCTCTAACTTTATGAAAATGGAACCAAAAGGTATATTTTGTGCTATAATTTAATTCTACAACATAATTATGATGTTGTAAACACATTGAAGGTCAACGCTCACGTATAAGCTCTGCATGAGATCGGCATCACTTCACATCATGGGCAGGCAGGACAGGCGTCACGAAACGTAAGCACATACGTGATCGCGACATCGCGCTTAAATAAGCTGGATCAGGGATGACTGCTCTTTATTAGCTGAACCCGAGTAAAGCTGATTCCGTCACGACGCTTAAAAGCGTGTATTGCAGTCCCGACCGAAATCCACGATTGTAGGCGAGATGCTGACTCCATACCGCGCTTATACGTGTGCATGTACTGTAAGCAGCCTGATTGTCGTATAGGGATAACCTCTAGTCTGAAGTGTAGCTGTTTCACGAGAAACTATTTAAATAGACTAGAGAATGACTTCTACAGTCATAATGCCTTTCGAAACGTTACAAAATGAAATGAGGCCTTAAATTTAATGACTTACTTTACGGGAGTAGATGATAATTTAAATATTAGAAAGAAAAAAACAAGGACATAATGTGGTTCTGTTTGGGCACTCTTGAAATCAGGTGTTGTAGAGACTTAAGTTCGTCTAGTGTGCTGACTTTCTTGAACCGAATAATTGCCATAAACGTGTCGGTAGATGCCATATTTTAATTAAAACTTAATTTTAGTTGTTATGAAAAATCAGTAGTCGTAAGTTCGTTTTCTGTATAAAAATCGTACCTCACTATTTTCTGTTCTTGCTTATTTCTTATACGAGTAGGTACTTGCCTACTATTGTTTCAGTAGCTATTATGCGATCATGTTTGTATCTTTTCACGTGTAATGTTTATTTTTAAGTGCATATTTAAGTATGTTGACTAAGTCACAAGATAATTTATTACCAATGACGTGTTTTTAAATTCTTTTTTATATACCTATTTTTTATAGTTGAGTGTAAAAAGTTGAGATATATTATATTGAGGAAATAGATATGGATTTAATGTGTTTAAATACATAGTTTGTAGATTTTGCCAGAAGTGTGATTTACTAACAGTTTGTTATTTGCCACTTATATTGTCGTAATTAATTTGTTCTCCGTTACAAAAAAAAAACATTGCAGTATTTATCACCCTCCCATTGAATACCGATCAGAACGAATCAATAAATGTAATATTGACGAATACGAATAGAAGATACGAATGCTACAGATGTCCTACTACGAAAGTACTATTAAAGTCACCTAACTAATGTTAAATTATCAATTCCTTAAGGACCACTTATATTTTCTTAGTAAAAAGTGTAGGCGGCTTGCACTGTTTATTCAGGCTACATTGGGTCCAAAATAAACCCCAAACGATACTATTCCCAAATATTTTCAGTAAGTAATTACTCGGTTGATAATCCCTCGCACCCGTCAAGTTTTAACTTCCAACATCAAAATATCCTCCAGATTATATTATTGCGCCTACCTTCTAGCCATTCCTTCAGTTGACCTCGTAATGTACCGTGAGGTGATAAATACAGTAACTATTATTTTTTATTCAACAGCTGATACATACGCCGAAATGCCTTTTTGCCATGAAATGTTGTATAAATTTGTGTAATATTCTGACGAAAAAATTGTACCATTGATGTCCCTTATTCGCTAAAGCTCATTTGTTTCGGCCAAAATACAGACTTTTTATTATAATTACCAGTGTGGCGGGCGCGCTCCGTAGCACGACGTAGGCGTTGCGTAGCGCGGCGTAGAATCAGCGTAGCCCGTCCTAGGAGCCTCGTAGCGCGGGGTAGGCGCAGTGTAGGTGCTGCCGAGACGCTTACCGTGAAATAGCAAGACCCACTTGTGTTGACTGTGCTGCTATAATTATTATTAAAGGGTGTATCAAGACCCTTAACAAAGCCGAAAAGCACTTGTTCTCCCCGCCATTTCTTTTTTGTTCTAGACCATTAGTTATGCTATGGGAGGTCAGGTTCCAACTTTATCACAAGTTTTTTTTTAAATAGGTACATTTTTTTCATTAAGATTTTTACTTTAAACATCTCCACGACCCGTGTACTATTCAATCCATCCATCAGTACAGTGTTTTGAGTGCGTTGAGTCCTACCGTTAGACGTGATTTTTCACCCCAAAAAAAAGTCGTTTCCCAGCAATATTTTTTGAGTAAACTTACTTAGTTTGATGTACTTAATGCTTGGTTGATGGCTTCCTTAAGGGTCTTGTTACACCCTGTATACAAAGGAAGACAAAATATAAGAGATAGCACTTAGCTTTTTTTGGAATTATTTGGAATACTAATACTAATTTGAAAAAAAAAAACATGTCGGTGAGTACACTGACGTGAAGCCCAAGTAGAGTCGAGGCCTACGCTAGCACTACACCAACGCTCAATGTTAACGCGCTAAACCTAAAGTTATTAAAACTTATGTGGACAATTGAATGTCGATCGGTAAATTTTATGATTTATCCAAAAAGAGGTTAGAAATGGTATTAAATTTAGAATGAAAAATATTATTTTTCTCATCAAACTACTTGCACGCTATTATAAACTGCAACTACTTGTAGCAGAAGAACAAAAATGGACTACTATGCACTGATGTCAATGGTACAAGACAATCGTAGTCATACTTATTGCATGCTATTATAATAACCACTTTGTATGATACTCGTACCAAGCATTGCCACGAGAGTAACGGATGTTACAGAAAGCTTCACGTTTCAGAACAAATTAAATTTAGTCACATTTACATTGGTTTATTATTTGATTACCTTTTCTCTTTCCGGCGACAATGGAAGACCTATTTATATACAACATACATATGTACATATTTTTTGGCTTACATAGTAAAGTGTTCATCCATAGGTTCGCGCTTGCTCTCAACTGAGATTTTACTATGACGTTTTAAAGCAGATGTAATTCCAGTGTGGGTAAGAGATGGCGCTAGACCACCTGTATAGCTCTGTCTCTTTCCCACCCTGGAATTACTCCTGCTTTAAGACGTCATGGTAACCCCCCTGTTTTGTGTCAGCAACTGACCACAACCTTATTCCTACTGAGTTATAGATCAATGTGATTCTGACAGAGATACAAAAATAGAGGTAAAATAGTTGTAGACAGGCCTGACGGTTACTTAAGACTATCGTCCACGACGCTACTATAAAGTAACGTGATACACCAACAGAATCCTACACTATCAACAGTATGGTTTCACCAAGGGACGTCGTACGACTGACGGTGTAACCTTATTAAAACACATATTTACTGCGTGGGAAGAGTCCCAAGACGCCATAGGAATATTTTGTGACCTCTCCAAAGCATTTGATTGCGTACATCACGACACATTACTCTTGAAACTTGAGCACTAAGGACTAGGTAAACATGCACTTGGTTTGGTAAAATCTTATTTGAGTAATAGACAACATGTTTAAATAAATGGTGTCAATTCACAGAGTTTAAAAGTAAAAATGGGGGTTCCGCAAGGCTTAATATTGGGTCCTTTTCTCTTTCTAGTATATATATAAATGATCTACTCTATTTATTGAAAAACCAACCTCAAATAATGGTGTTTTTTGCTGATGACACATCCCCAATTTTTTAAGATAAATAGACGGGTCCAAAATCTAGATGACGTGAATAATGCCGTACTTCAGGTCCATAATTGGTTCACAGCAAACAATTTAGTATTAAACGAAAAAAAGACTAAATGCATAAGATTTGCTTTACCGAATGTTAAAAGTAGTGATTGTGATATAATATTGAATAAAGGGAAACTAGAATTCTTAGATAAAACGGTTTTCCTGGGGATTATGCTTGATTCAAGGCTACAATGGACTTCTCATTTCTTGCGGGGTGGCTAAGTTCAGCAGCTTAAGCTATTAGGAAAATCCGCCAATTTACTGATGTAGATGGGAGACCGCTAGACTGGTCTATTTTAGTTACTTTCATAGTATAGTGTCATATGGCATTTTGTTATGGGGACGGACTGCAGACATTCAGTCTATATTTATTCTGCAAAAAAGAGCCATCAGAGCCATATATAATCTTCTTAGGTGCGATTCTCTAAGGGAACTGTTTAAGGACATTAACATCATGACGGTACATTGTCAATATATCTATGAAAACATAATGTACGTAAGAAAAAAATCTGCATCTTTTTAGTAAAAGAGGTGACAGACACAATTACAGTACTGGAAATAGGGACCCATTAGTTCAGCCAGGCTTCAGACTCGCTAAAGTAGACTCATCTTTCATGGGATACTGTTTGAGATGCTATAATAAAATTCCACAAAGTATGCTTGAACTCAATGAGACGAAATTTAAAACATGCATTAAACACGCACTTTGTAAGCAAGCATATTACAGTTGGACGATTATATCGCTGATAAAAGTGCTTGGTTCAATGCCGGTCCTGCTCCACAAGTATAGGGACGCATAAATTGATAACATTACGTAGTTGGAGCTGCTGAAGGTTGTAGAACTATTTTTGCATTGTATAGATTAAATCTCTTTAGTATTATATAAAGCCCATATTGTGTGAGTACTATGTACTAGATAGCTACCATTCACTGGAAACCTACGTCCTTTCTTGATTTGAATGTGCCCTGGCGGTTGTGAGTATATCATGCTCACTCAAATGTCTCGCTGATGGTGGTGCGTGTGTCGGATCATTTAGTTCCCTTCAAAATGGTTGAGTTGAATGGTGCTCATCCATGCGTCATGTTCGTGAAAGGGCGCTGTCAGTGTGACTGGTCATCTCTTAGTTGCCACGGCTTATTTGAATTAATTATTTTTAGATTTTGAATTGTCTTTTCTGTTTTTACTGTGGACACTTTTAATGTGCACATATTACTACATCATTCTCACATAGTGTACAATCTCAACATGAATGATGTAACCAAGGTTTTGTAACAATATGCTGATTTAAAAGAGTGTCCATGGAGTTTCTTGACCGTTCTTCTCCATAGAGATCTACGCTAGGGAATGGGCAACTACAGTACTTTCACAGTTTTTTATGCCTTGTGACTGGGACAGTAGCTACATTTAATTGTTATCTTTGTTTCGACAATTCAAAAGTGCCTGTAACTGGCCTACTTGAAATAAATGCTTTGATTGATTGATTGATTGATCCGAGCTCAAATCACCAACGAGTAGCGGGTGGCTTATACGCCCGACAGAAAATAACTAGCTACTAGGAACAAGGGCGGGTCCAGGGGTCATCAGTGGTGGCGTAAGGGAGGGCGGAGAGGGCGGTCCGCCCCGGCCGCCAAGCACCAAGGGGTGACAATGACTGTGACTGTTTTAGAGAAATTATAAATGATATTCGAAAAAAAAAATATAGTTGCGATGCTTTTTTTTTCGAATATAATTTATAATTTCTCTAAAACATTGTTTTTCAAACTGTAGGTCGCGAGCTACAGGGAGGTCGTGAAGCCTCTATGGGAGCTCTATGCAACCTGGCTTTCGCCTGATTTCGCCAGGTTGAAGAAGAACCAAAGGTATAATGCCGCTGTACAGCCTAATATGAAAAAAAAGAAAATACAAATATTTTTTACTTTAGAAAACAAATAAGGTTGTACACTATTTTATAGACAAAAGTTTTATAGAATTTCGTTTCATATAATTTTTTTTCTTATATTCATCATTTTATTAGAATAAATCAATCAATAAATAAATCAATACGCAGAATAGGTACTTTCTTTGTAAAAAATTCAAACATACATTGTTACAAATAAAATTGAATGTGTCGATATTCATATTATCGTAGAATAACAAATCAAATATTCTTCATACTCATATTGTTTAGTTATAAAAACTTATTACCAAGAAAAACATTTTATCGAGTGACTAAATGTTTCAATTCACACCTTTGACAAAATGCATACCCTCCTATAAAATTACAACACCACGTTCACAAAAACTATGAGGGTAAACTTGTTATTCTCATTAATAGTGACTTCATTTATATGTACAGACGCCAGCGAGCAAGCTTCTACAATCTGTCATTTTTTTTAAATAGATTGTCAACTTTATGACTAAAGCATTAGGTTCAAGGTGGATTGGGAAAATTTGACAGTTTCGGGTAGCTTGATGTGCTGTCTGTACGTTCTGTGTTTATTTCGCGGTTCAGAATATTGTCGGAGTGCCCTAATTTTATTACTGCGACCAATTTCGAGGTAGGTAGCGTAGTTGGTCACCGTTCTAACCTAACTTAACCTATTTGGTCGGAGTGAACGGAACGATTCAACGTCAAGCTTTTTCAAACCTAACCTGTCCGAAGTCGGGATGACCCAAGTCCTGATCTCGCTTCGCTCGCTCTTGCGTCCTAAGTTTTCCTTGCCAAAATGCCTTGTTTATGTTGATGTGGTGTGTGTACAAAACAACATAAAAAAATAGGAGTAGGTACGAAAGACGCATTCGACATTGTGTGTATTTATAAAATTATGGAAAGCATAACGTCTACTTTTATATTTTAAATTATAATACCATGGAATAATACACCGAACAAACAATATTTGTTAAAAAACTATTCTACTGTTTGATAAGTTTGTTATTAAAAAAATGTGATTATAAAATTAATTGAATTGTATTTTTGTGAAATAAATTTCATTCAAGAAAATAGTCATTAAAACAATATTATTCGAAATAAAAATACAAGAACCAAATATTATTTGAAAACGAAATTCTATGAAATTTTTGTCTGCGAAACAAGGGGACACCGTTAATTTGTTCATAAAATTAAATATTTGTTTCAAATAACCATGCTAAGATATTCTGTTTATAAATTTAATTTAAATACTCAAAAAATATTTACGCCGTAAAGACGCATCTCTTTGCCGAGATTAAAAAAAAACATCACCGCCGACTGTAGCTATAGTCATTGAACCCATTTACATAACTGTGGAAGTTTTTATTTCCGCACCTGTACGGAAAAATATTAAAAATCCACGCGTGTGAAATGCATTGCATGTTGAACCTAATTGTAGTGCAATAAGAACCAGTTTTCGAGGAAGTGTATTGAAAAATGTGGTTCAAGTTTTCAAACAAAGTGTATGGTAAAAGTTTTTTGCAATTCCTGACTTTTTTAGTACTCCAACCTGGATACAAATTTATGATCATTATTAGAATCGATTGGCATCAAAATAATGTTTTGTGTAAAGTGGTAATTTTCTTGCTAACTGTACATTTGTTTGAAAATCTGTGAATGGGGATCAAAATTTCATTTTTATGGATAGTAGGTATCATACGACCATTTTCGTGTAGCTACAACGGTAAAGGTAGTTCCCCTTACTGCCCCTTTGAAAGATTGCACCCTGTGTATTACGATTAAAATATTATAAAATAAGTTACAGAAAACTAAAAAACAATATTTTGTGTGATGTCACGTCATGTTTTTTGGGTAAGGTTTAGAATCGAGTCTCCTGAATTGGGAGATGGGAGTGGTGTGGGGAGCCGGGTCGTAGAGTCGTCCCCCACTTCCTCCCGCTGCCGGAGGTGCATACTTTTTTTTAAATATTTTTTTTAAATATCATTTTGTGGTTATGTTTTCGTAATGTTTTTGACAATATCAACCTGATTTATGGGGGGAGAGAAGACCCTCCCTACCCTAAGAAGCCCGGTCGACGGAGCCTACTTCTGAATGGTTTAAAAAAAACCACGAAGGGGATGGCGGGGTCGAGTGAGCGAGCGATGCGTGCGAGCGAATAGACCCCGCCATCCCCTTCTAACCTACTTACTATTAATTTTACTTACTTACTATTAATTTTAAACACACAAAAATTAACATAAAAATAACGTTAACTTGTTAAAAACGTTACGTAGAACATTCATGTAAACTTGGAAGTAACGGAATGACGTAAAGTATATCTATCACTGTAAAATGGCCGGAGGCCTCGCGATTCATTTTACGCATTTTTAAATGATTTTGACAGAAAAACGTTAAATTCTAACGTTTTTCTGTCAAAATCATCTAAAAATAGAAAATCTAATTTAACGGACTGTAACACTATTTTTCGAAAATGTTCTATGTCAACTTTTTAGACCTATGTATCCTGCTTATGCTTATGAATTTTCATTAAAATCGGTTCAGTCATTTAAAAAAAAAAAAAAACTTGAAAGATTGGTAAGTTCCGTTTCACGTTTAGTTAGTGATTTAACAATATTTTTAAAAGAAAAATTTAAATACTTCGACGCTGCTCCGGCGGCTAAAATCGCATGGGGGGCGCTTCAGATAAACCTCCTTGATCTGCACAGTGACAGAATCCTCAAATTCAGGGGACTCAATTCTAAACCCAACCCATTTATTTCCCTTTTTTTTCTCAGCAAACCCTTTCATTTGAGCCCTCATCTTAAGAAGCATAAAAAAGTGAGTATTTAAATAACAGTGAGCATCAAATATTGAAAAAATAGACTCTGACATGATTTTTCACGGTATTTTTTCAAAGCTTTAAAGCATCTGGCATAAATTTCCGTCAACAGGAAGTGTCAGGCTCTGTTAATTATTTATTAACAATATTTTCTGCAACTTACAAAAAAAACAACAAGCTTAGGAAAAACAAGTATTATTTTTGAGACGCAAACCTACTGCAGCGCATGCTGTGACGGGCACGCGGCGCAATGGGGGCTATCGCGTATGAATTCGCTGCTAGAGGCGCTAGTGTAGCGCGCGGTCACCGTAATGTCATATGTCATAGAGTGTTCTCGCGTTGCGTGCTTTATATCACGTATTTTAATTAATATTCACGATTGTGGTCTAGATTGAGCTAAACCTGATTAGTATGACTTGAAGATTATACGTAGCAACTTATGATCTTATTTGTTTGTACTTGGAGGTAGAATGATTTTTTAAATGTTTCATGCTTGCTAATTTTTGGAAGAATATTGTAAATATGTAGCTGAAGTTTACGATAGGTTGTTATCACTACATAGTATATAACAAAGTCGCTTTCTCTGTCCCTATGTCCCTTTGTATGCTTAAATCTTTGAAACTACGCAACGGATTTTGATGCGGTTTTTTTTAATAGATAGAGTGATTCAAGAGGAAGGTTTATATGTATAACATTGACCCGTGCGAAGCCGGGGCGGGTCGCTAGTACGTAATAAAATAAACTATGTATAAAGTTATTGGTACTTTAAAGTAAAAAATAAAACTATTGACAGGACCTTACTCGACAGTGGTGCTATCTGAGGAGCTCAAAAACGATAATATTCATTAAGCTGCGTGGATTGATATAATTCATTAAGTTGCGTGGATTCATTTGTTTTACAACGTGGGTCTACGTTTTCACTGCAGTACACACTACACACCCACAACAGCGGTATAGTTGTGGGTTAATATTCGTGTCTAATGTGTACCGCATGCACAGCGTGCATGGCGTTGACAGCGTTGAGCTATGTGAGCGTCTCTAATTAAACAAGCCACGCATGTATTAATGACGTATATGATGCATAGTGTGTCCGTGGTTTGCAGTAAA
The DNA here is from genome assembly GCA_947578425.1 of Eugnorisma glareosa. Lineage (NCBI taxonomy): Eukaryota > Metazoa > Arthropoda > Insecta > Lepidoptera > Noctuidae > Eugnorisma > Eugnorisma glareosa. Next base: position 30,030,456 of record OX387957.1, read on the forward strand.
CACAATCACATTCATTTTCTTGCAAAAAGAATCTCAACACACGTGCGTGGCCTATCCGTGCGCCGCAGTGTGTGCTTCTACACAACTTTTGCACCTGATATTGAAAAATAGGCGGTCGGCACAAGTTAGCAGGTATGGTATGCATACGTTCAGAGTATGTACTTAAATAACACTACTCGATGCCAAACATTTTATTATGAGAAAATAAGTAATGTCTGGCGGCCCTGGGATCTTGGACCAACTAACAAACAAACAACAAAATCTTTCTCGCCACATTTTTCGTGTATGAGTGCCAAAAGTTGCCACAGAGGAAAATATGACACAAAAAAAATGAAACTGTCATTGACTGTGACCACCAGTGTTGCCAGAAGGTTACATTTCTTACATTTTTCGTAACTTTTGACCCCCTTGCGTAGCATGTAAGTAATTTTTACATTTTAGGATATTTTCGTAACTTTTCAGAACGAGATTTGTAATGCTTTTTAGCATTGAGGCGTTCTTGCCCTTTATTAACAGAGCCATCTTACGACCACTTGGTAGAACAGAGGTTATGAGGGTTTTGTATGTATCGAATATTAGTAGTTCAGTGTAAAACTAACAAATGCACAACCTCGTAGTTTTGGTTCAAACACTAGAATAGAATAAGTTAGGTGCTAGACTAGATAGCAACAACAGTGAAGATGGCGCTGCGAACAAATGAAACTAGAGTCTGTTTTATCATAAGATTAAAAATCACCATTAGACATCATAGATTCCTTTATATGCTGCCTTTTTAATGACATCAATTTGCCTCCAATATGCGACCCCAAAAACAAGTAAATTAAAAAAAATAACAATGTAACTTTTACAGCTAAAATGTAACATATCAGGAAACAAAACGTAACTTACGACTCAAGGGCCCTGGCAACACTGGTGACAACAGACTTGAACAGACAGAAAATAATGATCGATTTCAAGTTTCAATTCAAAATGAAGGTGAAGGTGAAAAAGATCGCGCTTTTGTATTAATTTAATTTGGTCTTGTGTCGATAATTGTCAATCGATATTATTCTTTATCGCTTCAGCGTTGCTTTAGCGTTGGTGCTGCATCAGGTTTGTAGTTTTAACTTTATTTTCAAAGAATAGTGTCAACTGGTGTCTCGTTTAAAGTATTGAATAGGCGTCCATTAAGGACCACTGTACCCCCCTGATCCCTTTCAGTAATCAGTACACGCCGGTGTTATTAACTGTTTCCATTCCCGACGACAATGTTCAAGAAAATATTATGATCTCTGAATCGGCTAGTAGAAAAAGATTAGCTGCTTTCCCCCGACGATTGTAACTAATCCGTCACAATTACTTAAAAAAGAAACAGCGTGGTAATCATATTTTACAGGTACTGCTCTGTAATCGGATGAATTCGGAATGTTTTTGATGCTAATTAATTACCTCAACTTTCTCTGAGGTAGTGTAAAACGAAGGAGCTGGTTTCCAGGGTAGTTTAAATCTTACCAACAGGTTATTAATTAGTATTTTCATACAACATAACTTTCTTGCTACCATTCCTTAGTTGGGTCTTATAAGAGCCATGCCAACCGAATGGACTGAAGGTTAGGTCATTCAGAACAACAAGGGTCTTTATAGATGCGTCCCCTTTATAAAGACCAGGAGATTAAGTAGAAAAGTATCTTGGTTCAGGTAGGTTCGTTGTGAGGAATATGTACATTATGTACCCATGTATTCAATGTTAAAACTGTTGTGGTTTCTGCTGTCACACATGTATGTCCTTCACAAATTCAAATGATTAATTTGTAAAACATAGTTACAATTTTAGTAATAATATGTAATTCTAAAGTCAGGATCGCTTTGAATAACCTAATAGGCATCAATATTTTGGATACTTAGAATACTAATTTCAAATATACATTTTTTTATCCATTATTATTCAAGTTAAATCATATACTATTAATACCATTAAATAAAATTGATTTTAAATAAATCGGACATTGGACTTGTACAACAACATACCTACCATAATTGCTTTAAATGTGGTAAAGACCAACCAGGTGATGGTTGCCAAGTTTCCATTTAATGTGCTGTTTGCATATTGTGTTTCTGCAATATTTATGCTTTATTTTGAAAAGGCTTGTCCTGAATTGAGTCAGCAAAAGGGCATAAAAGCTCTTATGGCCAAGCCTGTCTCCTAAGCAGAAACAAGCCAGGTCGGGCCAAAAAAAAACAACCAAATTCTCCCTATTGTTAATTCAGAGCATGTGAATTAACAACAAAGTGGAATTCACTGCCAGCTTCTCTGTTTCCCTAACATTATAATCTGGATCTTTCCAAAGTTAGAGTGAATTGGTTTCTTCTGGGCAAGCATGCTCCACCCTAGACCGCATGAAATTATTATAAAAAACATTAGTTCCCTTTTTTAATTGAATTTTGTTAACAATTTCAAGGGTTTTTGGGTTTTCAATTTTTTGCACGGAACCCTTAATCTTATTCTAAAATAAAAGTAGTCTTAGTTACTCCTTATGATATCAGTTATCTGCCAGTAAGAGTCCCGTCGAAATCGATCCATCCATTTCGGATATTAGCCGGAACAAACAGACAGCCAAAAATAGAAAAAATGTGTTTATGGTCTAAGTGCCATTTATATTTTCTTAAAATATGCATTCAGTAAAAAGTTCAATGTTATTTTGACATTACAAACAGACGCTTCAATTTTATTTATTTGTCATAGACCTAGAGTCTACTTCGATTTACATAGTTTTGTAAATCACTCAAAAAATGTCACGTCATTGGGATGCATGGAAGTAAGAAGTACTAAGTGTATGGCATTCAAAGAAACCTTCGTCTTGACCTACGCAAAATAATTACGCCTCAAAATATTGAAATTATAGTTGAATATTTATTAACAACAGATTTTATTAATGACAACTGATTTAACAATATGTTAACTCCGATAAAAAGTATCTAGGCAAAACGAAACAAATGGCAGAATGTATTAACCTTTTCCTGATTAAATTTGAATTTTAAAATGTTGTAACGTCATATAAATTCCCAGTTCCCAGATAAAAATGTAATTATAAAAAAGGACCTGTCCACAAAAGAGGAAGTTAGTGCACTGTTATCAGTGCGGTTTTTTTTTGGTCCGACCATTTTGTGTATTTACATCATAGTGATTGTTCCAAAAATGATAGAGCAGTCTTTATCTATTTATGAGCCGACCTCAAATATAGGTCTTGTTCGAAAAATTTATAAATATGCCAGTATTTTTACAGCTGAAGCTGCTGCTTTTGAGTGCTTTTAGAGATAGCATGAGTTTTGAAAAAAAAAAAAAAAATCTAGCTAATAATAAATTACATGCTAACACTAAATAATCTATTTAATAAAAGAGCTATGGATCAAACTGTCTCATTCCAATATTGAAGTTAGTTTTGTTTGGGTGCCTTCACACATTGGCGTTGCAGGAAATGAAAAGGCAATCACCTGCCCAAAAAAAATGTTGATGAATTGATTCCAAATGCAAATGTTGATAATCATGAGTGTTTCCATACCACATACAGACGCAGTTGAGTAGATGTTGTATTTAAGTAAAACTATGTATATTATGAATTAAATAAATAAAAGTTAGTCTCATAAGACAGAGTATGTGTCAAATGTGGGGGAAACATTCATACCAGTCCACTCAGATTGAAAATAAAAGCACTTGGTATGCCACTTTAAATAAACAAATCAACTCCACACCTTAGTTTTGCAGGAATAACAATTTTATAAATAGAAAGTTTTATTCATGTAATAGTCGTTTGCGTTTAGGTTACTGTCATTTAAAATAACATCTTCATCGTCTTAAAATATTTAACTCTCCATAGCGTGATTACTATTAATCACAAAAACTTCAATCTTTACATCATACACTCACCGGCACGGAAACTTAGCCACTCGTGAATTTGCTGATTATTTGCATTCAAACATTTGGTTTTGCATTTTTGACATTAAATTAAGGTGGATTCAATAAGTGTCTCCTATGCTTTTAAAACTTAGAAATGAAAAGATCAGTTTCTAAAATCACGCACTTTCACTGAAATAAAGAATTTCCCACTCTCGATTTAAAACCACTACAAAATTTAAAATAATCTTTTCTTATTGTCTATACGTTTTAATATCGGGTGTTTCCTCCTCTAGCCCTGATAACCGCCTGCATTCGATTTGGCATATTTGTTTGGATGATGTTTCTGACATCAACTTGCAGTATACTGTCGCAAGCGGCCAGCGCTGCAGTTCGGAACTGGTTTAGAGTTTGCGCCGGGTTGGAGCTGGACTTTATATTTCTTTTGAGCATGTCCCAGATATGCTCATTGGATTTAAGTCTGGACTCCAAGCTGGCAATTTTTGTATGCCAACCTCTTCCAGATATTCTTCTACACCAGGGATTCCCAAAGTGGTCGATATCGACCCCAAGGGGTCGATATCGGTTTCCTAGGGGTCGACATAAACGAAAACTGATTATGGGGGTCGACGAGGTCTAAAAATCGACCCCTATTAAATTAACACAAGTTCAGTCAGTGTGGACAAGTTTGTGCAAGATAATGAGTTCGAGCGTACGTCTTTCAGGCGCGTTTTGACTTGCTCTCTATTTGACGCTTGCGCGATTTAACACGAACGAATTCATGATCAAGTTGCAAGTCCAAACATGTTCCTGATATTTTACTATTTAACGAGGTTGCACTTAGGTTGAAAATTCATTTGCGTTTTGAAATTCGTTGGAGCTTGAACGATAATAACTCATATAAGTACTCATTTATTTCAAGAGATTACAAAGTTATTACATAGCTAAATTAAGTGAAGTAAAGTGACTGAAAAAGAATTTACAAAATGCTGAGCTCCCTACGCGAGTTAATAGCGTAACCACACAATATCTGCAGTTTATGAAAAATTAACAGGGTAAGTACCAAACAGTTTTTATCCGGCACAGCGCATCAGCATTGCCCCACTGCACACTGTGTGATAGTGATCAGTTGAGCTATCTGTAGATTGTTTGCAACAGTTTGCAGTTGCCTCAGTTGTTTCAATTGTAAAAATTTACCAGTAAATTTAACAGTTTATTAGGTATTGTTTTTAATTTAGGTACTTAGTTTCTTATTTTTTTATTTGCAGGATTACTGAGAGTTTTATGATGGCGGACACGAAAAAAAAATGCAGACAATACAGTTTGGACTACTTGAAGTTCGGATTTATTGCATCTCCATCAAATCAACACTTGCCGATGTGTCTCATATGTGAAAAAGTATTCAGTAACGATGCCATGCAGCCTTCAAAAATGGATGACCACTTATCGAGAGTACATGCTGACAAAAAAAGTAAGCCCTTGACATTTTTTCAAGCACTTAAAGAAAAACTAGACAAAAGGCCATCCATAAGATCGATGTTTGCGTCATCATCTATTAAAGACGATGATGGTTTACGAGCGTCCTATAATATATCTTTACTAATAGCGAAGTCGGGGAAACCCCACACAATTGGAGAGCAGCTTATCTTACCAGCCATTGCGGAGGTGCTTAACAATGTATTGCACAAACCCGCACATGATATTTTAAAGAGAATACCTTTGAGCAATAACACCGTTCAGAGACGCATAGACGAGATGGGACGCGATGTGGAAAACATTTTATGCAAGTTCTTACAGACCAACAGATTCTCTCTCCAGTTGGACGAGTCTACATTACCCGGCAATGAAGCTCTGTTGTTAGGATATGTTCGATGTATCAAAGATGAAAATATGTGCCAAGAACTGCTTTTTGCTACATATTTAGAGACTGATACCAGAGGAGAATCAATTTTTCAGGCCGTGGAACATTTTTTTACTGACAAAGCTATTCCATGGAAGAACATTGTTTCTGTTGCGACTGATGGTGCACCGTCTATGGTTGGTCGTCATCGTGGTTTTATAGCTCACTTAAAGCGACAACTGCCTGATTTACTGGTCATTCACTGCGTGATTCACAGGCAGCATTTAGTAGCAAAAAAGCTGAGTCCTAGATTGCATAAGTCTTTACAATATGTAATAAATGCTATCAACAAGATTCGAAGCAATTCTTTGAACTCTCGGTTATTTGCTCAGCTATGTGAGGAAAACGACGAAGTCTTTACTCGATTACTTCTTCACACTGAAGTTCGCTGGCTATCAAGAGGCTCTTGCTTAGAAAGATTTTCAGCCGTTTTTGAATCTGTGTTGGAGTTTTTACAAGAAAAAGATCCGAATTTGAAAGAAAATCTGAACAATTGTAAAACAGATATTTATTACTTGACTGATATCTTTGGAATGTTCAACAAAGTTAATTTGCAGCTGCAGGGTGACGATCTTAACTTGATTAAAACAAAATCAATAATATCGGCCTTCGTGGGTAAACTAATCCTTTATAAACAAAATTTAGGCAGAAAAGAATATTCGCAGTTTCTGCATTTGTCAAAATTACCAGAAACGCTTCAAGATGATGACATTTTATTATATGTCACTCACTTGGACGCATTACACAAGGATTTTACGGAGAGGTTGGAGGATCTTTTAAATTTACAAATTCCTCAATGGATAATAAATCCGTACAATACCACAGCCATAGAAGAAGCCAATGTGATAATGCAAGAAGAGTTGATTACCATCAGCACAGACGAAGAGCTTAAGCAGAAGTTCAACCAAGGCTATCAGAAGTTCTGGTTGCAACGCAACATTGAAACACAGTATCCTACATTGTGGAACATTGCTGAAAAATACCTTATCGCTTTTCCATCATCATACCTAGTTGAAAAAAGCTTCAGTGTGGTAACAAACATTTTGACGAAACAAAGAAACCGTTTGAAAATCAACGAACGTGGAGATTTAAGGCTGCAACTCACCAATATTGAACCGGATGTAGCTAGATTGGTAGATAGTCACCAGGTTCATCCATCACACTGAATGTTTTATTTTCTCTTTGCGAATTAATACTTTTTTAAATATAATTTCCTACCTACTTAAAATTCTTTAAGTACCTAATTTGTAATAATCGTTATAAATTAAACTTGATATTTACTGAATTGTATGTCTTTTTATTTTGTTAAATTTTGATACGAAAATGAAGTCAATTTTACTCACTTAACCAAGTGCAAAGTTTTCCAATTGGTACCTTAGTACCTAGGTATTTTGTGTCAATAGGAAAAAACTAAAGATAGGCCCCCTTATTCATAATAGTCTGCTAACTTAAAGCATTGCTAATTCTCACTTTGTCTTCTTCTATTGACCTAAGTCAGAATGAAAAATAACACACTGTAGCAGCTGTTTTAAGTTAGCGGACCATTATGAATAAGGGGGTTGATCTTAAAAGTAGGTAATTTGGCCATGGGGGTCTGAGGTAACAGTTCATTTTGGAAAAGGGGTCACTTGTCCAAAATAGTTTGGGGATCCCTGTTCTACACAATATGCAGACTTGTGGGCGACTGGGCGTGCATTAGGAGGAATTGGTCGTGACCAATGAACTCCAAATAAGGCATTACGTGTTCCTGAAGAACTTCCTCGATGTATCGAATAGCTGTTAGTCGATTATCGACGATAACCAACTCTGTACGTACCTCCCCATACCCATTGAGCCTCCATGGAAACTCACTGTTTGCGTGGTGGTAATGGGTAGAAACCGTTTAAATTTAACCCTTCAAAACGTATGTATAATTTTTAGATTTAGTCACTAGTAGTGTCAAACCAGGTCTAAATAAGCTTTGTCTACGTATCCTTCTTTGGTGAAAGATTCTGTCGTCAATTCATTCATGAAGTAATCGTTCTGTCGACGAAACGTTCATGTTAGAAAAGTTCTGTCGTCAATTTGTTCATGAGTAAATCGTTGTGGCGGCGAATCGTTCGTAGTTGAAAGGTTCTGTCGTTGAAAAACTCATAAACGAAACATTCTGTCGGCGGCTCATTCGGCAGAGAAAGTTTCTTTCGGGCCATTAAAAGATATTGGGAAAGTTAGAATTTATTTTATACAGACTCACCTAAGTTATCAATCACAGGACTTACAGGTTTTTTTTGGTACGTTTTCAAAACTCGACAAATTATGCTTTTTATTCCAGTGTTCGCCAGATGGCTGACGGACTTTTCTCCTAAACGAATGAATCATGTCAAAATGTTTAAACGACAAGTGTGTAATTTTAAGTGTTAATATTTGTGAAGTTGTATAACGTTCTCTAAAATATTTATATAAAATATTCTATTTATGTTAACCAACAAAATTGTCCTGTCCTTTCAGCTCCTAACACTACATGGTGCTCACCTAGCTACGTTGCCATTGAAGTTAAAACGAAATCTTATTTTTGTATACACAATTTGAGAGTATTTCAACATCTGTAACAACAATGCCTGGACCACCAGGTACGTTTATTTAACTAACTTTTTTTTCGCACTAGACGTGTTAGCGTATTGATTGTATTAAATAGAAGTGTTACTGGCTTTTTTTCTGCTTAGATGTTATGTTATGTTATGCATTAAGCAACAACTTTACTGAATATGTTAATTCTCTTGAGTTTTTTGTAATATAAACACCTTTTTTTCGGATGGGAAATCATCAAATAACCCCTCCCGCTCTGGGCTGAGCGGGAGGGAGAGTCAGACTTTTACTGACTAAAACCCATCCATGTTCCTTCCTTTGCCCTTTGTGTTCCAGGGCCGCGGTATCTCTTTCGAACAGTCCCGCAACCCTAATATAAACACCTAACCTCTTAATGTTTCAGGACGGCCTAACCGCGGCAATCGCAAAGGTGGTAGCACCTCTACTCACACGCTAGCTTCCGTAGGAAAGGAAGTTGCTATGTCCTTTGCCGTAGATAGCCCAGTATTAGCAGTATTTAGAGATGCTGCTAGGAAACTGAATGAACGGCAGGACAAGCACGAGCGGCTCGTAAAATTATCGCGCGATATCACTATTGAAAGCAAAAGGATAATATTCTTGTTGCATTCGTCAATAACGTGAGTATTGATCTAAGTCTTAGTTTAGAGGTTGGGATGGGCATGGATTTCTTTTTATTTACCCGACTGAGGAGGCTATTTTATGTATGTTTGTTCCTTTGTTTCACTAGAGACAAAACGCGTGTGCAGGTTTTTATTATTCTTACGTCAATCGATTTGTCTTAATCTTGCGAGTGTCACTAAAGACATGATAGTATTAATCAAAATTCAATATGGCGATAACCAGACGTCAAATAAAAAAATAAAGTCAACGAACTACAATTATATATACAATTAAGTGGAGTATCTTTGAATTGATATTGGATAATCATCTTCATCATCTAAGTTTCCCATATCATTTAAATTTCGAATGCTCATTTAGGATTTATAACGATTTAAAGCTGTAACGATTTATTAAATATTTATTTATTTAGGATCGCCAACATAGTATGTACACAGATCTAACTTCTATAAATGACAAAACATAATTATAAAGAAGGTAAATCGTCTGTAAAATCTTTCACATAAGAATTGAAGAAAAGCTGGAAATAAAGTTATTGTCAGAACTAAAAAATCCTGACTGAAAAGCGAAAAACACGCACACTTGGAACCAGGCCAGACCCATTCCATGTTTTAATAATTTTATATTTCAATGGGTGGGCGTGGCCTGCCTAACTGCCATTTATATTTGTAGTATATGTAAGTAGGTTCCTATGTTATGTTATGCACTATGGTACTTTAAAAATAAAGCAGTGTTCAACCGACATTCGTGTGTTTCACTATATGGTGACAGCGGTTTTCAATAAATTCGTTATTTGTGGAATATTTCTACGGAATTTGACTAAAATCGACTTGTATTCCTGTAGGAAGTGATAAATAATAACTGAGAGATATGGAACACGCGCGTCCTCCAGCCGAACTGGTTTTAGAAGGCGGCCCCGTCACGCGGTCTGATGCGTGGCGCAGGTGGAAAAAGTTGTTTAACGTATTTCTAAAAGCGTCTGGAGTGAGCAAGGAGCCCAAGGAAGTACAGGCTTCTCTGTTGGTGAACCTCGTTGGATCAGCGGGTTACGAAATTTTCACTACTTTTACCTATAGTGAGGGCGAAACTGAAGATGACATCGGCTGTCTGTTAAAAAAGTTTGATGTTCATTTCGGTACAAAACCGAATATTACTGTGTCGCGGTACAAGTTCTTCACACGTAGCCAGGAAGAAGGAGAAAATATAGACCAGTATGTGACGGCATTACGTGTGCTGAGTCAGTCTTGCGAATTCGGTGACCTTCATGACAGTCTGATCCGAGATAAGATCGTGTGCGGGATAACAAGCAATAAAGTAAGAGATCGTCTACTGCGTACAGACGAGTTGACTTTAGCAAGAGCGATACAAATCTGTCAGGTGGCAGAAATGTCGCAAGAGGAAAGTCGATGCATCGACGGCGCCTCGGAAGAGATGCAGGTGAACGCGGTGCGGAGTCAAGCCGGGAGCTTGATCGACGCGCGAGGCGGCTCGCGGCGTTCGACCGGTAGGCGAGGAGCGCGGCAGCGCGGTGGCGGCGCCGGCGCTAGGGCGCCCCCAGTGTCCCCAGTGCGGCAAGGCGGCGGAGCTCGCGCCCCCTGTGCCACCTGCGGCAGCGGCCGGTGCCCTGGCGACGAGCGTTGTGCGGCGAGAAGTGCGATATGTTTTGTATGTGATAAAAAAGGTCATTTTTCTATGGTGTGTCCACAAAAAGTGCAACAAAACAAAAAGGTGTATGATTTAAGTACGCGGTCGGAAGTTAGTGACGATTCGAGTGATGAGTTATTCTACGTAAATACCGTGGATGAGGACAAAAAACTGGGTAAGTTTCATAAAGAATGGATTGAAAATGTGAAATGTAACGGTAAAAAATTAGTGCTAAAAATAGATACTGGTTCAATGCTTAATGTTATCTCTAAAGCTGAATATTTGAGGTTAGGTTTATCAATGGAAAATCTAAAACCATTTACAAAGCGCGTTCATTCATTTACTGGGAACCGGTTACCTATTGTTGGCACTGACAAGATTTGTATTATTTATAATAGTAAGAGTTATGTGTTGCCATTTGTAGTAGCGGATCTGAATTGTCAAAATGTGCTTGGCCTAGAAGGTAGTATTTTGTTAAAATTGGTTAAGTCTGTAAATGAAATAAACATTGAAGAGTATTCAGATTTGTTTGAAGGACTCGGAAAACTACCCGGCAAGTATAGCATAGTAATAGATAAGAATATACAACCCGTTATTTGTCCTACTAGAAAAATACCACTAGGTTTGAAAGATAAGTTGCACTTAGAGCTTCAGAGAATGGAAAGTCTAGGTGTTATAAGGAAAGTGTCTCATCCCACAGACTGGGTCAACGCTATTGTTCTAGTTGCTAAAAAAGACGGCAGTATTCGAGTTTGTTTGGACCCGCGATCTTTGAACCGAGCGGTGCGTCGCGCTCAGTACACGCTTCCTACTGTAACAGAACTAGCTGTGAAACTGAGGAATGCATGCTATTTCAGTGTGCTTGATGCTAGGTGCGGATTTTGGATGGTGGAAATTGATGACGCAAGTGCGGATCTGTGCACCTTCGGTACGCCGTTTGGCCGTTATCAATTCTTGCGCCTTCCATACGGCATCAATTGTGCTCCAGAAGTTTTTCACGGAAAAATAAGGCAACACCTTGAAGACTTAGAAGGGGTCGAGTCGTTTATTGATGATGTCATTATTTGGGGTAGCACAAGGGAGGAGCATGACTTGAGGTTGGGTCGCTTACTGAAACGGGCAAAAGAAATAGGAATCAAGTTTAATCGTGAAAAATGTAAGTTTGGTGTTACTGAGATAACATACTTAGGTCATACATTTGACAGAAATGGAATGAAGGCTGACGACTCAAAGGTTAAAGCGGTCATGGAAATGCCATACCCTGATGATAGGAAGTCCTTGGAAAGGTTCTTAGGTATGGTCAACTACCTGTCTAAGTTTATACAGAACTATGCAGATTGTGTAAACGTCTTGAGATCATTATTGAAAAAAGAATCGCAATGGGTTTGGGAACAAAACCATACGGATGCGATAGACAAGCTAAAAATTAAATTGGCTACCGCTCCAGTGTTGGCGTTATACTCGCTGGAAGCACCGATTGTGCTGTCGGTGGACGCGAGCAGCCATGCGGTGGGTGCCGTGCTGCTGCAGGAGGGCCGGCCCGTCGAGTTTGCTTCCATGACGCTTACCGACACACAGTCGCGCTATGCGCAGATTGAGAAGGAGATGCTGGCAATAGTATTTGCGGTGGAGCGATTTCGGCAGTATATCTATGGTAGGTCAGATGTTACAATTCACACTGATCACAAGCCGCTCGAGGCGCTGTTCAATAAACCTTTAGTTTCAGTGCCGGCGCGGCTGCAGCGTATGATGCTAAGAGTACAGGGATATGAATTCAAAGTAGTATATACGCCGGGTAGGTACATGTATATCGCCGACACCCTGTCACGGGCCCCACTGAAAGACTTGCTGTTTGATCGCATTTCAGATGAGGTAGAAATTCAAACATGTTTTATGATAGAAAACATACCTTACAGCGAACAAAAAATGGAGCTTATTTTGAAGGAAACAAAAGTAGATAAAGACAGTAACTTGCTAATGAAGTATATAGTCAACGGTTGGCCAAAACACAGACGTGACGTTCATGAAAAGGTAAACGTGTTCTGGCCCTATCGCGAAGTATTGAGTTACATAAATGGTATCATATTTAAAGGAGATTGTGTGTTCATTCCAAGGGGATTACGTGAAGAAATGCTAGCGAGAGTGCATGAAGGGCACTTGGGCATAGAGAGGTGCAAGCGTCGCGCGCGAGAGGTGATGTTCTGGCCGGGCATGGCTGAGGACGTGGAGCGCGTGGTGCGCCGCTGCCCCGCGTGCGCACTGCATGCTCCGACGCCGCGGCGTGAGCCACTCTTGCAGCATCATGTGCCGTCACTTCCTTGGCAGAAGCTAGCTTCCGATATATTTGAGTATAGAAAGAAATTATTTATCATATTAGTTGATTATTTTTCAAATTATGTGGAAGTTGGGGAGTTAACGAGCACAAGTAGTAAACAGGTAATAATTTTTATGAAGGACCAGTTTGCGCGGCATGGGATTCCAGCGGAACTTGTTTCAGATAACGGCCCTGCATACAGTTCTCATGAGTTCAAAAAGTTCATGAGAGAGTGGGAAATACATCATGTGACTTCTTCTCCACATTATCCACAATCCAATGGGAAAAGCGAACGGACAGTACAAACTATTAAAAACATGCTTAAAAAATGTGTGGAATCAGGACAAGACTTTCACATTAGTTTGTTAAATTTTAGAGCTACTCCACGCTTTAATTTAGATTCACCGGCACAAATATTAATGGGTAGGCGTATTAACACTAAGTTGCCTGTTAGTTCAAAGTTATTACGCGAATCAGTCAATAAAGATCATAATTACCGGGCGCTAATTGCACAGAGAGAAAAAGATAAACAATACTACGATCGCTCAGCGAAACAGCTGCCATTGCTATCGTCAGGTGACAAGGCGACGCTGATAGATAAAGGATCAAGAAAACCGGTCTTGATAACTGCGCGTGCGTCGGAACCACGATCGTTTGTGGTGCAAGATGAGCACGGTCAACGTTACAGGCGCAGTAGGCGTCACTTGGTAGCTCGCAGTAGTGTTTCAGGAAGTCCGGGTGTCGAATCTGGTCCATCTTCGATAACACCAAAGTTTGAGGAACAACTTGGTAAAGGTGAATCGTCTTCGCCGCCTGGAGACAGTAACAGTCCTCGGGACGATGCTTTTCCTTTAGTTCAAGGTCCAATCACTCGGTCCAAGGCTCGAATGCTGACGTCAATAGGTTATAACTTATTGTTTGGAACAAACAATGATGATAATGAGTAAATTTAATATCTATTTTTTTTTTTTTTTTTAAAACTTACTAATGTGCCTGTAATTAGTTACTATTTTAGTATTTTAATACAACCTATGTTTCCTTAGCCTGAAACTACTTACCTGTTTAGTAAAGTAATTAATTGTGTTTTTACCAAGATTTCATTGTAAACAGGTAACATTTGCCTATTCTTTGAAGTTAGACACCCAAGTACTTATCAAGCCATGCACATCATGTAAGTGGGTAGGCAGTGTAACTCTGTTCATTTTTTTTATTTTGTAAGGGGTAAGATGTAGTATATGTAAGTAGGTTCCTATGTTATGTTATGCACTATGGTACTTTAAAAATAAAGCAGTGTTCAACCGACATTCGTGTGTTTCACTATAATATTCTAATAAATAGTGGCCAGTCGCACAAACACGCAGACGCATAAAACGTGTTGTTAGCTTCTAACTCGGAAACGAAATGAGACAAAATCTTCTAAAGCTACATTTAGAAGATTTTGTCTCATAAAACACTTCTTTGTATTAATGCTAGCTATTGATTCATACAGGTTGAATGCGTCTGCTATTAAAAAAAAAAAAGCTTTTGTCAAGAAGAATGAAATCAAGCTTAGTTATAGTAAAGAATCATTAAATAAAACATGCTTTTATTTAAAGGTGTGACGATTTTTTTTCGTATTCTTCTCAGCAAACTCTTTTAATTGATACCATATCATGGGGTGCATAAAAAATAATTAGTCTGCCATCTTTGTGTGTCCGCCATATTGGATTTAGAATGACGCCACTTAGCTCACCATGCATAGTCATCCAAACCAAACGTGTAAGCAAAATTTCAGGTCAATCGGTTGGGGATAACTGTTTTAAAATTCAGTTGTAATATTAAACAAACATACAAATGTTGCAAGTTAAATAAAAGCTTGTAAAAAGAAAATGTAACTTATTAGAGGCGGTGCGCAAACCTTAATTCCATCATTGCAGGACTTATAAATTAATAATCATACATTTTCAGAAATGATACATCTGAGAGTATTATCACAGAAGCCAAGGAACGAATTCAAAAGCTAATCAATGAGCCAATCAGAAGCATTGGCTTTGAGCTTGAGCACAGCCCAGCACACTTGCATTCCAAGGCAGTCACAGCTGGTTTCCAGGAGTATGCTGAAGCCAGGACCCTTCTATCTTTAATGACAGAGAAAAGGATTATCACTTACCCAGAAGTTCAGAAAGAGTTTGAGTATTGTATAACAGAAGGTGATAATCAAAGGCCATTGGTTACAATGATTTCACAAACTGACTATATGTTGGGTGTTGCTGATCTGACAGGTGAACTGATGAGGAAGGCCATTAATAGTATATCTAGTGGGGATACTGAAGAGTGCTTTCGAGCTTGTGATGTTATCAGGCACTTGTATACTGGTTATTTATGTAAGTTGACACTAATTATGTTAATTCCAAGATAAATGCTGGAAAATATGTAACTTTTATTGTCCTCTTTGTGGACAATAATGATGACTCTATAGTAATAATTTGTAAAAAAAACTATCTACTAACTAGGATTTTTTTTTCTTTCTAATCTTTTCAATAAATAACTATCCAGAGCAGGAATTTTAAATATTTTGTGACAAAGCTATTTTCTACCAAAGAATCAAGTTGCTGTCTACATTAAACAGGGTAAAAGGCACATAGACGCACTACGGTGACAACGTGTTAATTACATAATTCTGCGAACCCCATAGAAATTATTAATCAGCATCAATGTCCCTCCCACCACGTATTAATGGTGAAGAAAATGCGAGATATTCTCCTTCTGTACTCCAGCCATCTAACCCACCTAATAAAGTTAAGAAAATCTAGTGGGGAACAACAGGATACAGGCAACTATCAGTTGTCTCGACTGCCTGCCTGATATTAAATACTAACTTACTAAGACAGCCACATCATTCCAGGTTTATCAGGCTGCCGACCCCTAATCCGCAAGCTCCAAGTAACGCGAGCCAACTTGAACAAGGTGGAGATGGCGGTGTACGCACTGCGCATACGCGGCGGGGAGAGGCCCCCGAAGCTTCTCCTGCCCGCCGCGCCCGCAGAATATCCGGCGCAGCCCAGCGCGCCGGAGGACGAAGGATACTGTTGAGTACTGCAGTGAACAAGGCGAGGGTTATACCGTAAACCTATATTGCATCTAAATAATGATCAAATAATTCAATATAAACCATATACCATATTTTGACCGTGTAGGTCTTGCACTTTTGTAGGACACAGCTGTTTTTTTTTACCGATGAAAAATTTCTATGTGGGGGGGGGCTCAGAATGATGTACAGCATAGGTACGTGGTAACCGTTTCCGCGTCGGTGTCCCTTCCCCCCGTATAATGTGTAGTAATTACTGTGAACAACCTATATTACATCTAAATATTATTGCTAATGTAAACATTTCCATGTTTTGTCTAGTCATAATCTGATATAAGCGCTGGGACATCTCAGTTTTGTATTATTAGGATAAGCTTCAATATAAAATAAAAGCTAACCTAGGTGTATCTTCCATCAATCATTCACAGGACCGTAGCCAGGGGGCCATTTTTAATCTATTTAGTGTTTGTTTTTGTATTATCCCTCCTCCCTAAAATTTCACACAATTATATGGATAAATCTAGGTATTTGAAGCGTGCAGTTTGTGTATTTAATGTATCCGAAACATTTTGTAATTTAAAAAAATAAAGTGACTATAATCAGATCACTCATTTTTATCATTTCCCTCCCGAATACCTTCGACCTTATATTGATAACGACCGTGCCTAAGGTTGCGTTTCCACCAGAGATGTGCGGGCATGCGTAGCGAGAGATGTGTTTGTTAAGAACCAATAGAATCACTTCATTTACCTAGCCTCGCTGAGCGCAGCTCTAGTGGAAACCTGACCTTTGGCCTAGCACATCTCTGGTGAAACGCTCACACTGTTCCACATCCTCGCACATGGCGGTCCTGGCAGCCTAAGGATATCGCCGCACGCGTTGTTACTAACACCTACGGCCCATATAAGGCCTTTGATTCAAAGAATACTGCACTGTATACAATTTAACGCTTCATAATTATTTTCGCAAGCCTGACAAAAATAAGCTGACGGAGCAAATAACGCTGCACTCGCGAGCAACCACATCCACTTATTCATTTATATAAATTGAGGAAAAAATACAGTACCTACTCATCTAAACATACCACATTCGGTTTAAAAGGTCATCAACTTCAACAATTTAGTCAGTACTTTTAAACCAAGACCATAGATATAATAAAATAAGGAGATATGCCTGCTACACGAAAATGTATCGCAACCTACTGTCCGTTTTCTCCCACCACCCGGCAACTACTACACATGCAATTCAGTAAAAGCAATAGATACACTGTCGCGCACACACCCGCAATTCTTAAAACAAAACGTACTACGCAAACGAAATAATGAAATAGACGCGCTTCATATTTCTAAATCGCTCAAGTGTCAACCTGAGAGTTGCGCGCGGTTTATAAAAGACCTGACAAAAGGTTTAAAAATATTACATTTAAACTTATGAAGCATTTCTAAAAAATTCGATGAAGTTTCGGTGCTTATGCGATTAATAGGTTTCCAGCGCGACGTGCTCGTTCTCACCGAGTGTTGGTTAAGCAAACTTTCACACCTGCCAACCTTGGATGGCTTCACGTCATATAACACTAAAACACATACAACCAAAATGATGGGTGTGCTGTTTACGTTAAGGAACCGCATTTTGTTGACGCGAACTGTCTTATTTGTCACATAGAGGATGTTACAATAGTAGCTATTTATCGACCTCCTTGATAGTCTCGATAATGTACTCAAACTAACAACTCCTTCCGTGGTTCTGATCGGTGATATGAACATTGATATTAAGATTGACAACATTGACAGTCGCTCGGATGAGTATTTAACCTGTGCTGCCTCTAACGGGCTTCTCCCAGCTCATCAGTTTCCGACACGGCTCACAAACCGTTTAGACCACATTCTTCTCAAACAAATAAATCCGCTACGACTTTCGTTATTGAATCGTCCATAACGGATCACGAACCGTTGCTATTGTTTCTACAAACCAGGAGTGCCAACTCAGATGTGACCCGCACTAGATCCAAAATAGACTACGATTCCGCTATAGAGAATATCAAAACACATGACTGGTCTCCAACGCTGTCAATCTCGGATCCTAATGATGCTGCAGATGGTTTAATAGGTAATCTCTCCTCTATTATCTTAAAGCACACTCGGGAACAAACTGTTCCAAGAAGAGAACGTAATTTGAAGCCCTGGATTACGCCGGGGCTACTCCGCTGTATACGACACCGTGACCGCATGCATGTCAAACTTAAAAAGTCGGATGATAACATAATATTAAAAATTACCTACACTCGCTATCGTTACTTCTGTAATTCCCTGCTGAGAAAACTTAAACGCTCGTATGAAAAGGAACAGTTTCGTAGTGCAAAAAATAATATTAAGGCTACTTGGAATGTTATTAAGAAAGTCTCAGATCTTCAAACTCAACGTTCTCCCTCTTTTGACCTGTTACATTTATTTGATAATCCAAAATCCTCGCTTAATCATGTCAACAACTTTTTTGCTAATGTAGGCACTAGCTTGGCGTCGAAATTCAAATCACCCTCAATGGTACCCAATTCTGCGTTAAATTCAAATTCGTGTAGCTCAATGGCCCTCTTCGAGATAACCGAAGCCGATGTTGACTCCATTATTCTGGGTCTTAGGTCTGATTGTGCTACTGGGATAGACCACATACCGTCTAAACTATTAAATGCCACGAGATGCGTATTAGTTCCGGTTATTACACATATCTGTAATTTGGCTATAAGGGCAGGTGTCTTTCCTACGGCGTTTAAAAAAGCAGTAGTTCACCCCATTCACAAGTCTGGTCACAAAGAGGATGTCAATAACGACCGTCCCATCTCAATTCTTACAGCAATGTCAAATATCTTAGAACGAATATTGAATAAGAACCTGACCAGTTTTCTTGACGCAAACAACATCTTAGCGAATAACCAATATGGTTTCAGAAATGGAGTTAGTACTGAAGACGCTGTCATGGATTTGTCTTGTCACGTGGCTAGGACTCTAAATAAAAAACGCAAGTGCCTGGGAATTTTCCTTGATCTGTCAAAGGCATTTGACACAGTTTCTGCGCGAGCCTTATTGAGTAAAATGGAAAGCATTGGAATACGTGGACCATTGAAAATCATTGAAAATCTTCGCAGATTATCTCAGCGATCGTTCCCAAATAGTCAAAATCGGTCCACACGAAAGTGATGAGGTTCCAATCACTTACGGCTTTTCGCAAGGTAGCATACTGGGGCCTACTCTCTTTCTCATTTATATTAATGAACTTTACAAACTGCCTCTCGAAAATTGTAAGATATTTACATACGCGGATGATACTGGCCTTGTTGTAGATGGTTATGACTGGCCCCAGACATACTAAAATGCCGAGGCTGCGCTGTCCGCTGTAATGAAATGTTTGGCTGATAACTTGCTCACTTTAAACATTGATAAATCGGTATATGTTCCCTTTGCCATTCGGTCGTATCTGTGTCCTTCTAATTCCCTTACCCTAAAAGCGCATGCTTGCGGATCCTTAACGCAGTGTAGCTGCCTCTTCCTCGACAAATCCACTTGTGTAAGGTATCTAGGAGTACTCATCGATCAGCATCTCAACTGGCACCCCCATATAGACAAAGTCACGTCCCGCATACGTAAGCTAATATATGTTTTTAAGAAGCTACAGAACTCCGCTGATAAGGAAACGCTAAAATTAGTATAGTTTGCCCTATCTGTCCTAACATATTGTTTGCCCGTCTGGGGTGGTGCCACCCAAAAATATTTATCCGCCTTGAGAGAGCCCAAAGAGCTGTCCTTAAGGTTATGCTCTCTCTTCCACGTAGGTACCCCACTGTGCAGCTCTATTCTGACAGCAAGGTACTCATAGTCAGGAAACTGTATGTGCTCCTGTCGACCCTACGTAAACACTCTGCCCGCCCTCCAAAGGAACCGACTGGCAGACTTAAGCATAATGTTTTCCCCCCCGAACGCCATAGAACTGCCTTTGCCAAACGCCAATTTACGTTAATAGCATTAACAAGTACAACCTCCTTAATAAAAATATTAAAATTTATTCGTGCCCTAAACATAAAAGCAAAAACTTACTTAGAGATTATCTCCAAACACTAAGTTATGATGACACTGAGGATCATCTCCTGGGTAATTTACAGTGATTATGTACTATATAAATATAAGTCTAAGTCTAAATCTCACCATCAGCGGATGTATACAGGTTACACCCCATTATTTAATACTATACACCCACTACACCTACACACTACATACGCACATTCACATCCAATACTTACTCACTACACACACACACCCACACACCCTCAGACATACATTTATTCACCTCACCACACAGTTTAAACGTTTTTTTTATTTTCTTTTTTATTTTGTATTTTCTTTACATAGATTATATCCTGTTTTCTTTTACACCATTTGCTTATTGTTGTAACGTCCCGTATTAGTATACTATGGCTTTGTTTGTTACGGAGAATCACTGACTCCTACACACACACACACCTAGCACACCTAGCACCTGGCACATACACCTAGTTTAGGAGTCAGAGCATTAACATTATTGTGACCTAGTTATAAGCCTTATATGGTCTTAGTCTGTGGATTTTGTACTGTGGCTTTTGGTGAAAATAAAGAATTTATTTATTTATTTAAAAAGGAAGGGGTCCGAAAGGACCGATGCCTGCCAGGGTTGCGGGACTGTTCGAAAGAGATACCGCGGCCCTGGAACACAAAGGGCAAAGGAAGGAACATGGATGGGTTTTAGTCAGTAAAAGTCTGACACTCCCTCCTGCTCAGCCCAGAGCGGGAGGGGTTATTTGATGATTTCCCATCGGTAACAAAAAAAAAAAAGAAATCCTATCAAACACAGCGTGTATTTACCATGCAGCGTACAACTTACCCACACAAAAACATCAGTCGGTATCGTTGTGCTGTGCAAAAGCAATTTAATTGAATACCCACGCTAGTGATTGCCTAAATCAAAAAGTTATGGAATATTCATGTGTTCAAGTACTTACTATGTAAATCAATGAATGTTGTTGTACTGACATAATGAAATCGATTGTTACTGAAAGTGTGTTACGCAATTACTTCGCAGGTATTCGGGGATTTCGGGGATTTTTGTTATAAAAAAAAACCCTAGTTAGGAAAAAAAATGTAAATAAATGAAAACAAACAAACATAACAAATAAATAGCATGAATTATTCAATATTATTATGTTGACTTACTCGTATTATAAGCAAAAGTCACTATTATATTATCTGAACCATGCCGATTACTATAACGTATTCTAAGCTAAAATACAAAAAAAAAAAAACATAAAATAGTAAGGAAATAGCACGAGGTTTGGGCATTCAGTTAGGTGACAGTTTAGGTGTAACTTTGCGTAGGTGAAAACGGGCTCAAGGCGTCGAGTTAGGTGTCACTTTGTGTTCGTGAAAACAGGAATTGGGCGTTCAGTTAAGCGTCACTTACTGTTGGTAAAAACGCGCATTAGGCATTGAGTTAGGTGACACTTAGTGTTGGCGAAAACGGGCTTTAGGCATTCCGTTAGGTGACACTTATTGTTTGTGAAAACGGGCTTAAGGCATCGAGTTAGGTGCCACTTTGTGTTGGTGAAAACAGGAGTTGGGCATTCAGTTAGGTTAGGTGTAACATTGCGTTGGTGAAAACGGGCTTAAGGCGTCGAGCTAGGTGACACTTTGTGTTGGTGAAAACAGGAGTTGGGCATTCAGTTAGGTTAGTGTTGGTGATAACAGGAACTAGGCGTTCAGTTGGGCGTCAATTACTGTTGATAAAAACGGGCTTATGGCGTCGAGTTAGGTGTCGTAGTGTTGGTGAAAACAACAACTACTTGGAACTAGGCGTTCAGTTAGGTGCCACTTTGTGTTGGTGAAAACAGGAATTGGGCATTCAGTTAAGCGTCACTTACTGTTGGTGAAAACGCTTTTTAGGCATTGAGTTAGGTGACACTTTGTGTTGGTGAAAGCAGGAGTTGGGCATTGACTTAGGTGTCGCTTAGTTTTGGTGAAACAGGAACTAGGCGTTCAGTTAGGTGCCACTTTGTGTTGGTGAAAATAGGAATTGGGCATTCAGTTAAGCGTCACTTACTGTTGGTGAAAACGCTCATTAGGCATTGAGTTAGGTGACACTTAGTGTTGGCGAAAACGGGGTTTAGGCATTCCGTTAGGTGACATTTATTGTTTGTGAAAACAGGCTTAAGGCATCGAGTTAGGTGTAACTTTGTGTTGGTGAAAACGGGCTTAAGGCGTCGAGTTAGGTGTCGTAGTGTTGGTGAAAACAACAACTACTTGGAACTAGGCGTTCAGTTAGGTGCCACTTTGTGTTGGTGAAAACAGGAATTGGGCATTCAGTTAAGCGTCACTTACTGTTGGTGAAAACGCTTTTTAGGCATTGAGTTAGGTGACACTTTGTGTTGGTGAAAGCAGGAGTTGGGCATTGACTTAGGTGTCGCTTAGTTTTGGTGAAACAGGAACTAGGCGTACAGTTAGGTGCCACTTTGTGTTGGTGGAAATAGGAATTGGGCATTCAGTTAAGCGTCACTTACTGTTGGTGAAAACGCTCATTAGGCATTGAGTTAGGTGACACTTAGTGTTGGCGAAAACGGGGTTTAGGCATTCCGTTAGGTGACATTTATTGTTTGTGAAAACAGGCTTAAGGCATCGAGTTAGGTGTAACTTTGTGTTGGTGAAAACGGGCTTAAGGCGTCGAGTTTGGTGTCGCTTAGTGGTGATGAAAACGGGCTTAAGGCATCGAGTTAGGTGCCACTTAGTGTTGGTGATAACAGGAACTAGGCGTTCAGTTAGGCGTCACTTACTGTTGGTGAAAACGCGCATTAGGCATTGAGTTAGGTGACACTTAGTGTTGGTGAAAACAGGAATTGGGCATTCAGTTAAGCGTCACTTACTGTTGGTGAAAACGCTTTTTAGGCATTGAGTTAGGTGTCACTTTGTGTTGGTGAAAGCAGGAGTTGGGCATTGACTTAGGTGTCGCTTAGTTTTGGTGAAACAGGAGCTAGGCGTTCAGTTAGTTGCCACTTTGTGTTGGTGAAAATAGGAATTGGGCATTCAGTTGAGCGTCACTTACTGTTGGTGAAAACGCTCATTAGGCATTGAGTTAGGTGACACTTAGTGTTGGCGAAAACGGGGTTTAGGCATTCCGTTAGGTGACATTTATTGTTTGTGAAAACGGGCTTAAGGTATCGAGTTAGGTGCCACTTAGTGTTGGTGATAACAGGAACTAGGCGTTCAGTTAGGCGTCAATTACTGTTGGTGAAAACAAGCATTAGGCATTGAGTTAGGTGACACTTACTGTTGGTGTAGTTCTAGTTCCTGTTATCACCACCACTAAGTGAGGCGTCACTTACTGTTGGTGAAAACGCGCATTAGGACATTGACTTAGGTGACACATCGTGTTGGTGAAAACAGGAATTGGGCAAGAATAACCCAAAAACACCAAAGCCATATTTACTGTACCTCATTCTTCGGCTAATTTAGAAAGATTGTTTTCTAGCATAAATTTATTGAAAACGAAGCAAAGAAACAGACTTTCAACGTCTTCAATTGAAGGCCTTTTACATACCAAACGTCTTACAGATAGTGCTAGTTGTTTTGATTAACATTATTAAATTTGTACAAAAATGCTTAATTTTTATTTTATTTATAACTCACAACTTTCCCGTTTCCTACCGATATTTTGTCCCCATTTCTACCGAATTATTTTTCTGTGGTTTGGTAACACGGTAACACTGCATCCACCATCACTCACATGTCATGTTGCATCCATAGTTGCATCTGATTTCTGATTTGCGTGTGGGCATTGTGTGGTGTGGTTACCGTGGTTACTTGACTTCGTTTTACTTATTCAGGGCAATCTAAAAACATATTTGAACAAAAAAATTGAGATAAAGCAAGCTACAAATGGCTGCAGCAGTTGATTCAGTTTCGGCGATTAGGAAGTTTACGTTGAACAATGGAAATGTTATGCCTTCCGTGGGTTGTAAGTACATTTTATTGCAATTTCAAAATTCCTTGAACGAAAATACAACTCTTTTATCGAAAATTAGAGCCTACAAGATTTCTTTCCATAATCTTGGCCTTGTAATGTAAACCTATAAATGATAATGTTTGCTTTGAAGCAAAGTAAAGAACCGTGGGCATTTTTCTTTGAACACTGCGTAAGACCAACAGAATTTAAATATAGCTCAAATGATAGCTCACAATAATCACATTTAAAAACTAGTCAAAGAATAGCAATTAATGTTTTGACACTTACTACAACTGCTTATTAGTACCATCCAATGCATAACTGACATGATAGTTATAATTTCCCAACTTTTTAGTGGGAACCTTCCGTATTCGTGATCCAGGCGAGATCATGGAAGTAGTGGACCAGGCTCTGTCAGCAGGATACCGCATGTTTGGTAAGTTTTACTACTTACAGCTAACACGGGTACATCATTTATTCACTGGGAAACAAAAACTGCAACTTTTGGAAGCCATCAACCTGTTATCAACAAAGAGTAACGGTGACACCACCACAAAAGAAGCTAAAGATTACTCTCAAAAGAATCAAGAGGTCACACTTCGCTCAGTTGACTGAAATCTCTTTGTAGCTATCAATCATTGTCTGCATTCAAAAAGGGTGGGTAACAAAGATGAACATTGTTTCTTGGTGTTCTATATTTTTGATGACTGCATGTTCCATACTGATTAGCTGCTAGCTGTATCATATTAACTAAAAATGTATTAATCAAATTACAGATACAGCTGCTGTCTACCGCAATGAACCATACTTAAAGGAAGCCTTCCGAAGATTGCTCCCCCAACATGACTTAGAACGTGATGATATTTTCATTACAACTAAACTCTGTAAGTGCTGATACTGTAATATAATTTGGTATTTAACTACTATTGCTATGGCACAATGCATGTAAAATGTAGGTAGGTACATTTAAAAAAGAAAGATATTCTAAACAAATACAGTTGCTGAAATAATGAGCAGCAACTAGCTTATGCCTGCGGCTTCGCCCGCGTGGATTTCGGTAAATGTCACAAGGGATCATACTACTCCTGAAATAAAATGTATCCTATTTGTTAATCCAGGTTACAAGCTATCTGTGAGCAAAAACTTTCATTCAAATCCGTTCAGAAGTATTTGCATGAAAGAGTAACAAATATTACAATCTTTCGCATTAATAAATACTATAGTAGCAAGATATGAAGATGTATGTTTTTGGAAAGGTAATTTTTCGATTTGCATGAAACAGGATAACACATACTGACGGGGGAGAGTACAATCTGTTTTTGTAGCCATGCTAAAATTTTAAAATTAAATAACAACTCCTTAAAGTCTGTTTTTTAATCTCAGAGACTAAACTAACTAAACTGACATTACGTGGGTTGCTAGCTTTTTGCAATTCTTAAATAATTATGTGCCACTACCGTAAATTGCAGTTAATAAAATCAGTAGTATCGTTTTTTTAGGTAAATAAAACGGCGTCCAGTGTTGTTCCTGTTAAATTTAAGGTTGCC
Source organism: Eugnorisma glareosa (assembly GCA_947578425.1). Lineage (NCBI taxonomy): Eukaryota > Metazoa > Arthropoda > Insecta > Lepidoptera > Noctuidae > Eugnorisma > Eugnorisma glareosa. Next base: position 30,056,016 of record OX387957.1, read on the forward strand.
GTATTCAAAATCACACACTAGCTGCCGTATTACCATAATTATTTTTAAAATTGTTATTGTTAGTATGGTCATTGGTGTCAAGTTTCAATAATTGCCGTAATTTTTAAAAGTCCTACCGTATTTGTAAGACATAAGGGTTGATATATCCGTTTTACCGTGTACATAACAACACTGATGGCATCTGTAATTTTTTGTCTAATCAACTAATAAATTTAAAAAGTTACCATTCAACAAACCGGTATCGTAGGCACAACACTACACAAAAGAGCTGGCAGCATTATTTGTAAGTTTGACATTCGCAGGTGTCAATTTAGTCCAAGACTCCAAGGAATTTATAATTATAAATTAACTGAAATGGTGAAGTACAATGCAAAGGCGTTCCAAACGAGAAAACTTCGAGAGTGGATGTCATCCCTTTCTAATAGGGTATCCAATATTTGTACTTACATTCGGGACAATTAATCTGTTATAACTTACCAGCACCCCGCTGCCCCTATTTTTCATGCGTAGCAGTTTATTTAAAGGTACGGGGTATTAAAAGACTTCGCGAAGCCGAAACCTACGCATACTGGTCATCAATGGCAGAGCCATTTGGAAAAAAATAACTACTTTATTTTGAGGCATAATTTAATTTAAAAAAAAACTTCATATGACTGCAGCCGGCAGTGTAGCGGCAGTAACCTTTAGTTATCCAAGGGTGCCAAAGTTCAAAAAAACTGTAATGGGATAGGTTTACGATGTGAAGAATTTGTGGCACTTATTTTCGTTCATGGTGGTCTACATGTTAGGTTACATCCATCATTTGTCGAGAGATTTTAAAGCAAACATGGCTGCAATATGAACATAGATTAATCATGAGCATGTAGCATATATTTCAAACAAATTAATAGTATTTGATAAATTTTTTAATCACACTACACATTATTAAACATATAGTTTTATGTAATTATTGTTGACTTTTTGTATGAATCTTAAAATTAAATCTTAAGTACAAAGATGCTGATGATGGATGACGGCTGCAAACCAGGCAATAAGTTGAATACTTCTTATTTAGAAGGACAACTTGAAGCCACCGTTGCTGAAGATTCTCATTGTTAAGAGAATCTGCATGGAAACAACAATATTATTAATATTTTTCATCAAACTACTGCCTACTACAGTACAGTGACTACTACAGTACTATTTTGATTACTACGTACGACTATGAACTTAGCTATTATAATATGCTTAAAAACTGATTTATATAACTAGCGAAATGTGAGTGTAATGTTCCGTACACCTCTGACTAACCCTTCCGGGATTACAGGCGTAATGTTATGTTATGATTTCCAAATATTAGTAAGAATTACTGGGATTTTTAAAAATAAATAATTAGTATATAATTTGACCAAGGAATTTATTCATTTAAACTTCTTGAAATTGACTCGAGACTTTTGTGTCGAATAAAAAACAAAGGTTGCATCGACAGTTGCCGCCAAATTGTTTTGTATTTTGTACGTAGAAAAGGAGTTAGAATTTGGTTCCTTACAATATTTTCATGATCCCCGTTTATAGATCTAGAACATTGTCACCCTAGTCGTAATTTGTAAACAAAATTAAAAATTCCACATCCAGCCTCACCATATTTAAAGTGGAAGATTTCAATTAAATATAATAAAAAGCACTTGAGGAAGCAAAAATACGAGTTCAACGCGAAAGTATACTGGTCATATTATTAGTGTTATTTTTTAATTTATTTCATGACCAAAGAGTTTTTATATTTTCATGAATTTTGGCATTCATAAATTGCAAGTTGTTAATAAACAATTTAATTTTGCAAGAAATTATTATTTTAATATTTGGTATTTGAATATTAAATTAACCCCGTTTCGATTTATGTGCTAGTTTAGCTATCAACGTGATTTCCGATTACAGTATAATTTTTTTTTTTTTTTTTTTTTACTGGCAATTGTTAGACCAGGACACAATCCACTCTCGTCGCTTTCTCGCACTGAAGTTTTCATCCCCCTTTGATTGAGTTAAAGTAATACGAACTCTATGTGTTTGAGATAAAGTTCATTTTCAAACGGTTTTTGATATCAAGATTTTGTTTGTAATTATTTATTATTTTGTTTGTTATATAATTTCCGTGATTTAGTCTCTTGAGATTAAAAAAACAGACTAGTTATTTTATTTATGCATGCTCTAAAATAGTTATTTATTTACAGCACCTGCTGATCATGGAGGGCCAGAAATGGTCAAGAAAGCCTACAAAGCATCAATTAACAATTTGGGGTTGGATTATGCAGACTTGTATTTGATTCATTTCCCTGGGACACAGAGAATTGCAGTTACAGATAAAAAAAATACAGAGCTTCGGCATGCAACTTGGGAAGGCATGGTGAAACTTTATGAAAATGGCCTTGTCAAAGCCATTGGTGTATCTAACTTCAACGTTTACCACCTAAAACTTCTTATGGAAATGAATCATGGGGTAGTTCCAGCTGTAAATCAGGTATATTTCATGTAAATCAACAATAAAACTTAATTTTAACACAATTTTGATCATGTCCTATGTATTTTATTTTTATTTTTTAAAGGTGGAGTGGCACCCGTTTTACTATCAAAAGGAGTTGCTAGATTATTGTAAGGCAGCTGATATTGTACTACAGGCTTATTGTTCATTTGGAGGAAAATCTGTCAACAATGAAGAGTTACTGTGCCATCCGTCAGTTACAAAAATAGCCAAAGGTCTTAGGGTCACCAATGCTCAAGTATTGTTAAGATGGGCATTACAACAAGATATTGCAGTCATACCTAAATCAACAAACCCCTTGCATATGAAACACAATATTGCTCTCAACTTCGACATTTCTCCCGAAGATATGCAGATACTTAGCAACCTTTCAGAGGACAAAGTGAAGTATGCGTGGGATCCTAGTGGTGTTGTTTGACAAGAACTTGCTAAATGCACCTAATCTCAAAAGGGTGCAAAGAAGCACAGATATGTGATTTTGTATGATTACATAGATCAAGTTGATCATCTAGGAATATTGATAAAGTGATCACCACAGGTATAACATAAGTGTTTAGTCTTAAGGTAATATTATCTCATATCGAACGACTACAGTGATATTTTCTGTCTCAACTAACTTTCTTAAATAAGGATTTCGTAGCCTTATTTTAGCTCTCATACCAATTACGGGTACTGTAACAATTCTGCCTTGTACGACTTAAGTTGTCGATTGCCCTTACATACATGGCTTGTGTGTCCAGCACTGAATGTACGTAATCCCGTGGGTATATCCAAGAGCAAGTAAGATTAAGGTAAAATTGTCAATTGCATTTGTACTTATTGTTTTAGTTATTAGTAAGTATGTATTGTAGTGGCTTATTTTTAAGGTCACATACACCACACATCACTCTTCTTTTGCTCTCTATTACCTCATATCTATACTAATATTTTAAAGAGGGACAATGTGTTTGTAAAGCTAGTATTTAATATAGGTACAACAATGTGTTTAGTCTTGGACTAACGATTTTAGCATAAATAACAACTATTTTAATACACAAATACGTGGGTCCAATCCACTTCCCCGCAGCCATTTGGTTTTTTCTTCTGATAAATTCTATGTATGTAAAAAAAATCATACAACTGGAACTTTTCGTCTTACTTAGATAAAAATAGACTTATTCGGAGGGCAAGAATAAATACAATTTTTTTGTCAAAAGTTACGGAAATGATTTTTGTAACTTTCAGGAAAAAAGATTAAACTCAAAAAATTATGTAAATTGTTTGTTGGTTCACAATTTTTTTTGTGAACAAACAAACAAGTTCTTTGTAAATCAACAAGTTTGTGTATTTCAATAGTTGTTATACTGAGTGGAAGGGACCCGACACGAAAACTGTATTCAGAACATCATTCTGACATTTTTCATCGGTTAGTAAACAAAATATCTGCTGTTTCCTTCAAAAGGGATATACGGTCAAAATGTACGGAACAGCTATTTTTAATCTATATACATATAATAAAACAGTAAAAAAACTGTGTCTGTACATTGAATATATTAAAAAATAATTATTGAGGGGGGTTTGGACACAGTAATAGAGCACGAATCCAAAAAAAAAATTCTGTCTGTTTGTCTGTATGTCTGTTTGTTTGTACACGCTAATCTTCGGAACTACTCGACGGATTTAAATGATTTTTTTTTTGTTGTAAAGGTATTAAATCTGGGCAACATATAGGCTATAATTTATCTTGGAAACTTGAACATCTGATGCAGCACGGCAACAGACCAGCTAAACTATAAGAGATACAAAAATGGTACCATAGCAAAAATTGTTCCACGTGATGAGCATTTTCTGCTAAGAGAATAAATTTGAAGATCTGGAACACCTGAAGTGGAACTCCAAGAGCCCAGCTACACTATAACATATATAGGAATGACGTCTTAGCAAGAGTTGTTCAGCCTGATGAGCACTCTCTGTTGTCATATAAAATTTGAAGACCTGGAACAGGTGATGTGGAACTCCAAGAGCCCAGCTACACTATAACATATATAGCAATGACGTCTTAGCAAGAGTTGTTCAGCCTGATGAGCACTCTCTGTGGTCGTATAAAATTTGAAGACCTGACACAGCTGATGTGGAACTCCAAGAGCCCAGCTACACTATAACATATATAGGAATGACGTCTTAGCAAGAGTTGTTCAGCCTGATGAGCACTCTCTGTTGTCGTATAAAATTTGAAGACCTGGAACAGCTGATATGGAACTCCAAGAGCCCAGCTACACTATAACATATATAGGAATGACGTCTTAGCAAGAGTTGTTCAGCCTGATGAGCATTCTCTGTTGTCGTATAAAATTTGAAGACCTGGAACAGCTGATGTGGAACTCCAAGAGCCCAGCTACACTATAACATATATAGGAATGACGTCTTTGCAAGAGTTGTTCAGCCTGATGAGCACTCTCTGTTGACGTATAAAAATTGAAGATCTGGCACACGCGTTGTGGAATAGAAAAAAAATAAAAAAATTGAAGATCTGGAACAACTGATATGGAAATCAAAGATATCACTAATTTCACTGTATAATTATAAAATAACATAAGCTGGGAGAACCTCCACGCGGTGAAGGCGGTAACAGTTTAGGAGTGACTTTCGATGAAAATTCCACAACGCGTGTGCCAGATCTTCAATTTTTATACGTCAACAGAGAGTGCTCATCAGGCTGAACAACTCTTGCAAAGACGTCATTCCTATATATGTTATAGTGTAGCTGGGCTCTTGGAGTTCCACATCAGCTGTTCCAGGTCTTCAAATTTTATACGACAACAGAGAGTGCTCATCAGGCTGAACAACTCTTGCTAAGACGTCATTCCTATATATGTTATAGTGTAGCTGGGCTCTTGGAGTTCCACATCAGCTGTTCCAGGTCTTCAAATTTTATACGACAACAGAGAGTGCTCATCAGGCTGAACAACTCTTGCTAAGACGTCATTCCTATATATGTTATAGTGTAGCTGGGCTCTTGGAGTTCCACTTCAGGTGTTCCAGATCTTTAAATTTATTCTCTTAGCAGAAAATGCTCATCACGTGGAACAATTTTTGCTATGGTACCATTTTTGTATCTCTTATAGTTTAGCTGGTCTGTTGCCGTGGTGCATCAGATGTTCAAGTTTCCAAGATAAATTATAGCCTATCTGTTGCCCAGATTTAATACCTTTACAACAAAAAAAAATCATTTAAATCCGTCGAGTAGTTCCGAAGATTAGCGTGTACAAACAAACAGACATACAGACAAACAGACAGAATTTTTTTTTTGGATTCGTGCTCTATTACTGTTTCCAAACCCCCCTCAATAATTATTTTTTTAATATATTCAATGTACAGACACAGTTTTTTTACTGTTTTATTATATGTATATATATATATATAGAAGATGACGTCTTAGCAAAAGTTGTTTAGTCTGATGGGCATTTCCTGTGGACTTACGAAAATGAAAGATCTGGAACGTCTTCAATCGTCTCGCTCATCCAGTTGTTTTCCCGTCCCCGGGCCTCAGAATTCTACATTAGACGTTTCAGATCTTCAATTTTCTGGACGACCCCGTTTTCGCTGGCAAAAGCAACAGGATCCGCGTACGAAGTCGCGGGCAGAAGCTAGTTATTAATATGTAACGCTTCTTGTTAGTCACTTACATTCTGGTAGGCTTACTACGGGACAACTTTGAATATATTTAGGGTACCTAGTCTATCTCTTGCTGTTGTAATCAAGATGGACAATCCAACTATACATTTTTCATGGAATCCTGCCTACAAGGTTTACTTTATAAATTCCCTACAATTTGACCAAAGTAGCATCTTCCTAGGGCTAGTGGCGGAACTTTCATCCAAGCCTAAAAGCTTGGCTTGCTCTTAAGGGCTTGCCGTATTGTTGGAGCACGAGGGCGGTCCACCTTGGTACTTATTAAATTTAACTCCCATAAAGAGATCACCAAGTCTACTATATAATGTTCCTTGGCTGTCCCATCAATTATATTAGGTTTAATGCCGCTTTGCCACAGACCGTCAAGAATTGTATAAAACTTCTTGTCAGACACATTCTTGTAGCCTTTCTGCAGGATGAACCCTGAAATAAGGAAAAAGTCAGCTGTCCCATTTATTTTTTATTATTTTTATTTATTTTATTATCAAAAAATGGTACAAAAAAATAGTCTAATACAAACCCCACAAAACCGTTGAAATGGTTTGACTGTGGGGTCGGTGACAAGTACCATACATTTGTATTCTTTTCAATCGCCAAATGTATTCAATTACCTATGCTTTTTTTTGCGATATCAGGATTTGTCCCATAGCGATGAGTAATGAACATCTTTTGATGACAATGACACCTCCAGAGGCTTAGGGGATACAATATTGTATATTTTCTCGTATCTAAGAGATTTCCTGAACCACTTGCAACGTTTTTGGAGTAAATTTTTTGCATGTGCGCTAAACTATTGCTTTTGTGTTACTTACGTATAATATTTTTGTTATATCGTAATTCATAACTTAATCATGAGATACAAATATTATTTATCTATGACGCAATGTATTATTTACTCAAACAATTTATATTGTATTGTACCTATTCTTGATTGGCGTATTATGCGTTTTGACAAGGTTGCACCGTGCTTTTGTAAGACCGTAGGAACTCGGCTGTCGAGTTTGTTGATAGATGTTGATTTTAAGCTAACGATAACTAATACAAATCTAGGGGTTCACATATTGCAATTAATCAGCGCTAATACTTTATTTTATTGAAGTCTTAGTTTTTATACTATACAGATAAACATAAGTAATTGTGATACAGCCAGCTTACCGATATTTGTTCAAAACAAAGCGGTGGTGTCGAAAATTATATTTACTTAGACTTAAGTACATAAGCAATAATTATTAACTACCTACTAAACTATAATTCGTACTATACTACTAAATGTATTACATAAGTATGTACCTACTCTAAATAAAAGACTAAATTCATCTAAATGTTTTTTTTTTTGGTCTAATTTCATAGATTTTCAGTTGAACGGTGAGACTTTTTATAAACACAAATCCTAGAATGGTGGAAACACTAGAGATGAAACGGATATCCGGTACCTATCCGTTATCCGACCGGATACCGAATAAAAAAGAAATCAATAATTTCTCATAAAAACAAGATCAATCATGCCACTAGCGTGTAAACAGTAATAAACACCCATGTATTTACAATTAAACATGCAACATTTTTTTATGTTAATTACTTTAAAAATTACTTTATTATTATAATTCCTTTAAATAAATATTATTATTGATAATAAATTGGTACTCAAAATTAACAAATGGAAAATTATGGTGAATAAATACTACAATTTCATTTGATGGTAAAATGGAATGCGGCAAAATGGAAATACCGAAGTGAATGGAACTGCGACAAGTAAATACTCTCTGCATACAGAAATACGAGCCAGCTGGCTCTGTGTTTGTCGGCATTGTTTAGGAAAATTTCACAATGCCTCTCTGAATGACTATTATCTCGGTTCCAAGAAAAAGAGTAAATATTAGTCGGTTCGATTCCCGAAATTCCGATCCCAAATTTTACTCAAAGGAAACATTCCTTTATTTAACTTACCATTTTTTTTTAGTCACGTTAACTAGTTTTTCAAGCTCCATATACATTTAACGCAACCACTTCGCACAGGCAGGCCGACATATTTGGCATCAGGGACTTGCTTTTATCATATCAACCCATAGTAGGCCATCTCAGATATCGTTCGTTACCAAAATGCTGGTTTCTTTTATTCCGAAGCTAGCTTAGTTACTAAGCCAGCTTAGCTAAGATAAGATAAAATAAACATAATTATATCCCGTGCACACCAAAAACTAAGCGAAAGCTCAGTCTGTGTTGCGAAGTTCAATTCGACGGACGTAACGTTCGCCATGAATAATATAATCTATGAAGAAAGTTCTGACTTCTGATATATAAAACTAAAAGACATTCCAGACCTTGGATATGCCAACACATTCAATCTCGGCAAACAAGTGGGGAATTTAGAACTTTATTTTGAACATTTTCAGTTATAGATGTACGACAGGAGCCACTGGATAGCACTGGAGAAGGGGTGCAGGGTAAGCTAAGCTAATCCCCTCGGCTTAGCTAAGCTCGCGTAGCTGTACATCGGCACACACAGCTAACTTTGCGCATATTTTTGTTAGCTCAGTTTGCAGTTTGCACACAAGTAGGTATGTATAAAACTGCGTCAGCTATGCGAGCTAAGCTAAACTAACTTAGCTTAGCTCTTGATCTGCAACCCGAAAAAATATCGTGACCTCCCGTAATATTATTCCTGGGTACAAGGCATACCTAAAACCACTCATGTCAAGAGCAATAAAAAGCTAGTGTAGGTAGGTACTAAGTCAACATAATGTAGGTACTTTAAGTAGGTAGGTACTAATTTAAGTCGACTGTGTCACCAGGTATGCACAAAAAGGTCACGATCACGATACACATAGGTAGGTGCTACTTATGAAATAAACTTTTACCTATATCGTTCCAATTCCTCCACTCAGCGTCATTTTAGCACATAGGCTGTCAGCAGGCGCTAAACGGAAAACGGTAACATCCCTAACACTTTGCACAAACAGACAACCGTTATCACCTACTTTATTTATACATGATTGACATGTCTACTCGCATTTCGTGGCCATTTCTATTGGGATCAGGTCCAGTGAAACGGATACTCACATTTCAGTAGTTACAAATGACCGAGAGGTTGTCTTAGTCAGATACTTTGCTGGAATCGTTGCGAAGAGCAGAAACTTAGAAAAACATGGGTTCCAGAAAGTGGTGGTTAGTTATTTCGGCGTTAGTGGTAGCGGCTGCAGCGACCAACATCAACAGATTCGACCAAGACGAGTTCGATGGATTGGATGAAGATGACGGCTTCGATGAATACGACCAGCCAGAAAGCAACAACGTTACTGAACTCGGAGGAAGGAAGGGCAAGATTTGTAAGTGTCCATTTTGCATTTTATTTTATTTCCAGGTTTTCTGTTTTTCTGTCTTAATTTGACCTAATTATTCCAACGCTACGCGAATTCTGTTATGCTAATGCAATTATTCTTTTTTTTTACCGATATAATGTAAAAAACTGCTTCGCAAGAAAATTAAACTCATAGTAACATCCAACTGCACCTATACCTACAGATGTAGTTGTTTGTAGTTTTCCTACTTTTCCGCTATTCTTTTCTGATTAATTTCGTTGCGGGATTCGAGACTCCAAGTCAGTTAAATTGTTTCTCTGGGACTTCGTCGAGCTTCATTGTCTCGGCGCTTTTCGGGTTGTCGCCACTGTTGATTCTGGCTTTCAGTAGTTGCAGTGGTGGTTTGTAAAAAGAAAATACAGTAGTTGAAAGTATGTCAGTTAGGTGTGTTGGGATGCTTACATGATTTTCTAACGTAAACCTGGACTATGACCTCCTTAGGCAAACGAATTCCCCATTCTATGCATAGCTAAGGTAGGTACATAAGTACATACGTAAGGTGCGTAAGTTCAGGTAGAAAGATCAATCTAGTCGGACGCGAAGCAACAAGTAACAAGTTGAACTAGACTATAGCAGGTTCGTAAATCCAGATGAAGATTTACTGTACAAAGGCTTTATATCGCCATTGCTTGCGAGTCAATGTTAATAAAATGATATGCGTAGGTAGTGTTAAAAAGATGGGCCAGGGTTGGTATCACTCAATTTAGTGGTGACCTGAAGACATGTCTATGACTTCGATTAATTTATTTTATGACGCATTAACTAGCACAGCTGGGCACCGTTAATCAAATACTTAGTTAACTTCGTTAATCGTTATTCCGCTACAAAAAAAGTTAGCTTCATTAAACGTTAAAGCGTTACATTTCGGAAGAATTAACGCAAGTTAACGTTAATCGTTAATCCGTTAATATGGGTAAAATTGCATTTTTATATCGTTGCGTCAGTGAACTTATAAAACCTGTTGGTTTAGGTTCTGGAAGTTAACAGGTTAGGAACAAAACAAAATACTTGTATAATTCAAATGTGTAATTTAATCGTTGGGCATAAGGTGCATATTCCCCTTCATGAACATTAACATGTTGAAGTTCTCGTCTGAAAGCGAGGCTCGTTTTGGTGTTAAAATGTCTTTACCCGTGGAAAACAGACATTCAACTGCAGTACTTGAGGGTGTAGCAGTATTGTATTTAATGAATAGATTTATGAATATCTGTTCCCCGAGGAATGCAGCATCGTTGAACGAGTCTTTTGATTTCATGTCCAGCCACATTTTAACGAGACTTAAAAGAGTTGGAGCTCTTTGGTTTTTCTATAGACTGCGTGACAGAATTGAAAAAGTCTTCCTCGTCACCTTCGTTGTTACTCGCAGAAGGCAGATGATATAAATGTGGCAAGGAGGCTATCTATTGCTTTATGGAGGAGATTTTAATCCAGTAGTAGGACATGTGTAGGAGGTTGATAATAATCGATTGCTTCGTAGTACAGCTCACTTTGGACTTATTGTACATAGACAGTCGTTAGACGAGCGGGAACAGTAGCAACCTACTGCACCCGCTCGTCTAACGAGTAACGACTGTCGTCTAACATCAAAGTTGTGCTGATGATGCCGTCAGTGAATGGACTTTAACTTTGATATCATAATATCTCGGAAACGTGACACATTAGAACATTTTGTCTCATACAAAACTTGTTTATAATGATACCAGCTATCGATTAATATAGGTTTTATAACCGGCCGCAACTTTGAAAAAACAAAGTTAGGCCGGCCAGGCTTCATACAAAATCTTCCAAACCCTTTGGTACACATATGTAAGTTACAGCTATAATATTTCACGGGGACACATGGGCGGACGCCACAGCCGCCGCAGAAAATGGCATGCGTACTATATCTGATTGGCTCGATAGAAATCTCTTAACCGTCGAAAAAACAACGTTTCACATCAGCCATCCCGGTCGTCCCGCGATTGATAATATCAAAATTCACAACATCCACTGTCATGCCACAAATTGCTGCTGTAATTATATAAGTAGGCAGAGTCAACTCAACTAAATATTTAGGTGTAACAATTGACCAGAATTTGTCTTTTAAGGAACATAATATATCTCGACACTCTCTAAAAAAATCCGTAAGTTTATCTATATATTTAAATCCCTACGTGCTAGTGCCCCGAAAGACATATGCAGAAAAGTTTACCAAGCTCTTTGTCAATCGCTGCTGCAGTACTGTGTAGGCGTCTGGGGTAGCGCGGCCAAGCCTTATATGCTTGAACTCGAACGTGCTCAACGGGCTGTTCTTAAAGTCTTTCTTGGAAAACCGCGTCGTTATCCAACAGACGAACTATATAAAGAAGCAGGCGTCTTGCGTGTACGGTAGCTATATATCTTGAAGTCCCTTCTTGAACTTATTGCTGCGTCAGGGAGACAATTCACATACAAACAAAGAGGTAGGATAGGAGCTGATAGACTTCCAATCCCAAGAGTTAGAACGGTTTTTGCTACACGGTTTTCACTCTTTCTCCCTATTCGAGTCTTTAACATAGCCAATAAATCCATATTAAAGATCCCTGGAAATAGACTCGAAGCCAAGATTGTTATTAGGGCATGGCTTCGGGTACTGAACTATGATGAAACAGAAGATCTCTTGTGCCCCTTGAGGTAACTAGCACTTAAACGTCACTCTCTAGACGACATTCAAATAGTCAAGACCTTTCCCGGCACCTGTCTTAAACTTTCTAACAAACACACACACATACAAACACGCACACACACACGCTCAATCTCGCACACACAATACTCTTCCACTCTTCCAATTAATGATGCCATGTTTTTATTTTGGTTTGGTTTTTATTTTTATATATTTTTTATTTTATATTTTTTTTATTGATTAATTGTATTATTTTTTATTTTTGAATTATTTAAATTCCTTTTTTTCATAATTAATTGTCACTTGTGTCTTGATGTGCTGTGTCACGCTAAACGGTCATTAATTCATTCTGCATTTTCTGTCTATATTGGGCCACCAAGATACAGGCTGTGCCTAGTTTGGGGCCCACGGTTACTTCTACTTATGCACTCTGCTAATTATCATTGTTTCTGTTCGTTTGATCCTAACTTATTTTATTTTTTTTATATTTATTTATATACAACTTGTAACAGCAAGGGTATAATCATATGGAATACTGTGGTACGGACCATCAAACTGAACAACTTTCTCTATGGGACCACCATCGAATTCGTAAAAAAATAATCAGCTGTCCCATAGAAAATTTCAATACCTACTCGACCCAAATGTATGGGACAGCTGATTATTTTTTTACGATTTCTATGGTGGTCCCATAGAGAAAGTTGTTCAGTTTGATGGTCCGTACCACAGTATTCCATATGATTATACCCTTTCTGTAACACGTTGTATATCAATTGATTTATTTATTTATTTAAGTCGGTGACCCAAAGACGGACGTGTAACGTAAATTAATAAATTTTAAACATGGGGGCCACTTTTGCGGGGTAAATTAGATAATGAAAAAAGAAACTTTAACAAACTATATCGTTACATATCAAATGAAAGGGCTTATTGTAGGCACCTCAATTTTTTTTTTAAGTTTTAAGATAAATAGTTTTGAAGGTCTTTAAGAAAATAGGCAAAAATTGACCATTCTACCTCCTTAAAAGAGAAATTTTTAATTAGAAAAATATACAAAAAAATGTTCTTTCCCTATAGATTACAGGAAAACCTATAAGAAATCTATAAACGTACGGAACCCTCTCCACGCGAGTCGAACTCGCACTTGTTCGGTTTTTATTTTGGTTGTGTTCGTAATATATCAGAACAAAGTTTGTATGAAAGATAACTTTCAGAATTTTTTTGCTAGCGTCTCTTCTCATTTTTTTCATTAGTACATTGCACCCGTGCGAAGCCTGGACGAGTCGCTAGTAATAAATAAACTTCTGCTGTTTCAGTGTTTCCCTTCGTGAGCATAGTCCGGTTCGCGAACACGGAGTGTTCCACCGCCAACTCGATGAACGGCACGTGCCTGGCGCGGCGGGAGTGCAACAATCTTAACGGCACCATCACGGGGGTCTGTGCCACGAGGAGAGGCCGGTGCTGCGTCGGTAAGTGCTAGTTATATATATGTTACCGGCCAAACCCAATTTCAGGCCTAACTAGTTTGTCCTAGGCCTGAAATCTGGTTTGGCCGGTATCATATATAATACATATGCTAAAGAGCTATAACAGTTTCCTCAAGTCATCCATCTCAATAAATATAAGTAGCCAGTGCGGCACAAATAAAAATCATATTTTTCTACTAGTTTACAAGATTATTATGGTGTTTAACAATCTTTAGGGGCATTTTTTTCGGTTCGAAAACTATTGAAAACCTTAGCAAAGTATTTTCCGAAATTATTATGTTTCTCGGCACCTAAAATATTTCGTTGTATATAATAGTAATAGAGATAAGTAAAAGAGATAATAGTAATAGAGATACGAATGATTCCTTGTCGTTTCTCTTTACTACGTAGGTATCTAATAAATAGGTGCAGAAAACTGGGCTCATAAATTATCTGATCCGCAACGGGATAGCCATAACCGTTATAATGTCTGCCAAAACAATTTGGGATGATCCTCTAATACTGGTAACTGATTACATTCCAGTGTCTCGAACATGTGGTGCCACAACGAACGTGAACAACACATACTTCACAAGCCCCGGTTATCCAGCCGCGTACGCCGGCGGCCCGGCCTGCTCCATGATCGTGAACCGCTGTAATGCCAATGTTTGTCAGGTGAGCCCTGCCAACCCGCTTACATATTTTTTTTCATTGGAAATGAATAATAATCGACAACTTTAGCATGGTTTATATTTGTAATTTTACTTTATTTAACCTCATATGGCGTTATTGAACTAACACTAGTACTAGATAGGTATCTACAGGGTGTAAACGGACCCTTGACGAAGCCGGCAATCAAGCATTCTGTACATCTAACTTTACGCAATAATGATTGCTGGGAAACGACTTGTTTTGAGGTGAAACATCACGTTTTACGGTAGGACTCAATATTACGCACTTAAAACATTGTGCTGATGGATCGATTGAATAGTACGGGGCCGTGGAGGTGTTTAAAGTAAAATTCTAACAATAAAAACAAGTATTTAAAATAAACTAGTGAAAAAGTTAGATCTTTGACCCCCAATATCTCCGTAACTAGAAGGTTCCTAGATATGGTCTAGGACAAAAAAAAATATCGCATTGACGGGGAGAACAAGTGCTTTTCGGCTTCATTAAGAGTGTACTTGTTACACCCTTTTGTGGCACCCAAACTCCACATGCATAAAAATAAATCCACAAGGTTCTGCTAAGGGGTTTGTTTCAGAACATTTGTCCTACATGACGTCCCGACCTTACATAATTACCCTTTATTGTCGCACTAGCTAAAAGTCAGGCCGACTATTAGAGTTTTGACTATCCAACACTAAGCAAAACCCTACTGAATATTTCCCTAATATTGTCTATAACTCTAGCTCCGCATAGACTTTTTGGATCTGGTGCTAGCACAACCCGACGGTGACGGGAACTGCGTCACAGACTCCATATCAGTGACAGGAGGAAACACCATCGTCCCCTTGCTCTGCGGAGACCTCACTGGGCAGTCAATCTTCGTGGACTTCAACGGGAATACAGCCATCACTATCATAGTCACGGCGACCTTGGCCACAACCTTCGCGAGAAGATGGAACATTAAGCTGATCCAGCTTGGATGTGACTGTCCTGGAATTGGTAAGTAATTATTTTGCAACAAAATAACAGCAATAATCAGGTTGTTGTGCCATTTTCACAAGTTTTGAATGCGCAGTCCTACGCAATCCTATCTGAAGCATGTCTTTTCCCATACATCCTATTAGCCACTCTATCTATAGAGACCCCTTTTCTAGAGTAATCTTTCACACAAGCATTCTGCTACTCTTTACCATCTACATTCATACTCAGACCGTTCCCTTCTTGGCCAGAACATGAATGACAACAGATTCCATTAAAACACTGTTTTCTCTCTCGGTTACCGGCTCCAATTTCAGACTTAACTATTGTTTGCAGCGCCGAACGGCTGCCTTCAATACTACACCGGAATAACGGGAAGAATCAACAGCTTCAACTACGGGACCGCTGCCAACACAGTCCTCAGTGCGTCTCTGGTCACCGGCACCAGGCAGATTGTCAACATGAACTACGGCATTTGCATTAGAATGGAAGCGGGCTATTGTGCCATACAGTATGCGGAGGTGAGATATTTTCATTTTTTTTCACACAACATGAAACCATGCCGCTTGCACTCGGACCTCACCCAGCCAGAGATACTATACCTACCTATAACAGATAGTGCTTGTTTATGTTTTTTGCCTAGTGTTCATTTGTAGTTATGCTATAGCCAGGTTTCAGATATTTTGATGGGGTTCTCCTCATACTTGTAGCCAGCCACTCTCTAAAAATTGATGTGTTTCAATCTACAATATCGCAGAACGCATCAAACAAGTCACACGACTGTGATCAACAAAATTCACAACTCACAATCATACGGAAATAATTCTAATTTAATAATCTTATCATTATCCATGCCAGGTCGCAGGTGACGCATTCGCCTTTACCCTAACGGGCGACGTGGAAGGTGCTGACAACACTGTACTCGGCACCAACCTGGGGGCTGTCAACGGTGCCAACTGTCTGACAGACTTCGTGGTGATACCCAACCCCATCGTGGTAGCCACGGCTTTGGCAGCAGGCACGGACCGTTTCTGTGGTCTCGGATTCGTTCCAGTGCAAAGTAAGTATTTTTACCTATTTTGTAAGTTTATAACCTATCTCCTGTTGTATTACTACTGTATTGATAAAAATCCACACTTCAGGGCTACTACTACTGAGTAATTATCTAGGAGTCTACTTGTGTTTAATATTATTACGTGAGCCTCAGGCAAATTAAATGTCTTACTGAGAATAGAATGACATTTTCCGGATCGTAGCGTAGCTTTCTGGCTTTCCTCATCATCATCATCATTTCAGCCGAAAGACGTCCACTGCTGGACATAGGCCTCCACCAAGTGTCGCCACACTGACAGGACCCGTGCGACTCGCATGCAGCGGATCCCCGCAACCTTCACCAGGTCATCGGTCCACCTACTGGGAGGCCTTCCAACGCAACGTCTTCCGGTTCGCGGTCGCCACTCTAGAACTTTTCGGCCCCATCAGCCATCCGTTCTGCGAGCAATGTGCCCTGCCCACTGCCACTTCAGTTTGGCAATTCTTCGAGCTACGTCAGTAACCTTGGTTCTCTTGCGGATGTCTTCATTTCTGATTCGATCACGCAAGGAAACTCCGAGCATAGCCCTCTCCATTGCCCTTTGAGTGACTTTCAAGCCTTCGAATGAGGCCCATTGTGAGCGACCACGTTTCGGTCCCGTATGTAATCACTGGCAACACACACTGGTCATAGACTTTCGTCTTGAGACACTGCGGTAAGTTGGACGAGAAGATACCGCGCAACTTCCCGAACGCTGCCCAGCCGAGTCGGATTCGACGGTTAACCTCTTTCTCGAAGTTAGACCTACCAAGCTGGACCGTTTGTCCCAGGTAGACATAATCGTCTACAACTTCGAGTATAGTCTCCGATCTTGATAGGAGTGGGTGTTACATGGGCATTCAACATAGCCTTGGTTTTGTCCATGTTCATTTTAAGACCCATTCTTTCGGAGGCTCTAGTGAGGTCATCGAGCATTGTACTGAGGTCTTCCATGGTCTCAGCCATGACCACTATATCGTCGGCAAACCGAAGGTGAGTGATGTACTCGCCATTAACGTTGATGCCTAGCCCTCTCCAGTCCAGAACCTTTTAGACATCCTCCAGTGCAGCGGTGAACAGTTTCGGAGATATGACGTCTCCCTGTCTCACACCTCGCTGCAGAAGGATAGGTTCCGAGGTCTGGTCCTGAAGTCGGACTGACATGGTGGCGTTTTTGTACAAACACTTCAACACCTTGATGTACCGATAGTCGATTTGGCACCGTTGGAGAGACTGCAGTACAGCCCAAGTCTCGATCGAATCGAAGGCTTTCTCGTAGTCCACAAACGCTAAACAGAGAGGCAGGTTATACTCTTCGGTTTTCCGTATAACCTGCCGCAGCGTATGTATGTGACCTACGGTGCTGAAGCCTTTTCGAAATCCGACTTGTTCGGGAGGCTGAAAATCGTCAAACCTACGCGCGAGACGATTCGTGATGACTCTTGAAAACAACTTGTAGACATGGCTTAGAAGTGAGATGGGCCTATAGTTCTTCAGTCGGGCATTCTTCATTTCTCGAAGAAGAGTACCACCACACCCCTGCACCATGCCTGAGGCGTTTTCCCCTCGAGTATGACGGAATCAAACAGCTTCTGAAGGGCCTTAAGTACCGGTTTTCCACCCGCCTTCAGGAGTTCGGCCGTAATTCCATCATCACCCGGTGCCTTGTTGTTTTTAAGCTGTTTCAGAGCCATCCTAATCTCGTACAAGCTGACGTCCGGGATGTCTTCGGTATAATGTCGGGTCAGTCTAGCTCTTGGGTCGTTTGATAGATCTACAACGGGTTTACTGGTTGACGTGTACAACTGCCCATAAAAACTCTCGATCTCCCTCAGAAGCTCCGGTTTGGCGGATACGATCCTGCCATCGTCGGTCTTCAGTTTCGTGAGCTGGCTCTGCCCAATAGCCAGATCTCTCGCAAATACCTTGGAGCCTTTATTCCTCTCAATTGCGTCTTTAATACGCTCGGTATTAAAGCGGCGGAGGTCGCTCTTCAAGGATTTAGAGATAGGTCTATTGAGCTGCCGGTATTTCCACGCTTCATCTGAAGACTGCAGGATCATCTCACGCTGCTCCTTCATGAGCTTAAGAGTATGATCAGAGAGCTTTTTGTTCTTATCTGCACGACGTGTCTTGAAGAACTTAGACCCAGTCGTATGGACAGTTTCCACGAACCCATCGTTGTATTCGTCCACTGAGCTTCCTAGGCACTCGAAACGATTCTAGAGTTCAAGCTGAAAGCTCTCGGGGTTTTGGATCTGGATCTGTGCTGGACGAAGCGTAGACTTCATCAGTCGAGACCTTTCAAGTTTGATATTGATGTTCAATGTGCCTCTTACCATGCGGTGATCGCTCCCGGTTTTCACCGAATTGATCACAGAGACATCATTGAACATTTGCTTCTTGGTTGACATGATGAAGTCAATCTCATTTTTAGTTGCACCAGCGGGGCTCTGCCAGGGCCACTTCCTGTGCTCACGCTTTCTGAAGAAGGAGTTCATCATATAGAGGCTCTCCTTCTCCATAAAACTAGCCAGTTGGTGACCCCGGAGATTCCGACGTCCAACCCCAAATTGCCCCACCTGCACTCGTTTGCCCAGTTTCGCATTGAAGTCCCCCATGACAATGGTGAAGTGAGTTTTGAAACCATGCATGGCTTTAGAGATATCCTCATACATGGTCTCCACTTCGTCGTCGGGGTGTGCCGAGGTCGGGGCGTAGACCTGTATGACCTTCAGCGAATACCTTGAGGATATTCTGAGTATAAGGTACGCCACCCTGTTCGACACACTCTCGATCTTCACCACGTTATTGACAAAGGACTTGTGGACGATTAGCCCAACACCACCCTGGGACTGCCGGTCACCCTCTCGGAAATAGAGCAGGTTGCCGGATTTCAGGATGATCGTGTCCTCCCCCTCTCTTCGGACTTCAGATAATCCCACAACACTCCATCGCAGCCTACTCAATTCCTCTTCGAGCTCCGTTATCTTCTCGTCGGTCCGGAGTGTACGCGGTATAGGCAGCCGGATCCCTTCCGGAGATTCTTCGCAACCCTTGCCACGCCGTCACCTCGACCGCTACCATAGTCGAGGGTAGACGGGCTGTCGGGTACTAGGGGCCATCTTTGTGTTGCGCTCATCATAAGGGGGGTTTTGCCATAATCGCCACGCTTGGCAGGCGTGTTGGCGATCGAAGTACGGTTGTTACAAAAACACAGAAAACGCTGCTGCCCATTCTCTGGTAAGTCCCTTAGTCGCCTCTTACGACACCCACGGGAAGATATGGGATGGTGCTATTCTTTACGTCCAACACCATACGGAACCCTGGCTTCCCTGACTCTCTGGCTTTCCTGAACGTAGCAAAAAAAGTATAAAAGGATTGTAGCAGCATTTTTATAGTTACTGCCTACCCCATAATAAAGGCGTCAGTCTATGTACGTATGTAAATATGTTTATGTATTGTTTCACAGGCGGAGCGAAGCCGTTCGTTCTATACGTGGTGACAAACGCCAACGAAGGAGCGACTGCTGTCAGTCCACCTGACATCGCCAACCGAGGATTCTCGCTGCAATATACTCAAATTGCATGCTGATCTGCTATCGTGGTATCCTTCCCATAGTTTTGTTCTATTTAGGTATTCGTGGTCAGTTCTACCTTCAAATCCGTCACATCTGTTTAAAATACACACGTAAATGTTTGGGGGCCCAGATCATGCCCAGGGGGCATGATATATATTTTGCCACCCAGCTGTGCCTACTCAAGCTAGCCCGAACAAGCTGCAAATAGTAACAGCACGCCTAGTGGCCTACCATGACGTCTTAAAGCAGTAGTAATTCCAGTGTGTCAAAGAGATGGCGCTAGACGACCTGTATAGCTCAATCTCTTTTCCACACTGAAATTACTCCTGCTTTAAGACGTCATAGTAACCCCCAGGTGATCAAGATGGCCTACGACCGGGAAAAATACTATAATAAGCAAATCGTTTACAAACAGTCTAAACGTTAAGGTGATGTGGATTCGTTTAGGCAGAGCTCGCACACTGTTCAGATTTCTCTCCATGTAAAATGGCTTACATTTTCTAACAGCGACAAGCACACAAGCCACATAAATATTCGTCCTATTTAGAAAAAAAAAAAACGAATAACAGCAATCACCTGTATACAACTCACTTTTATCTAAAGATTATTGTTTCGGTACCGGTAGTCAATCAGACAAAACACTACTGATAATGTTAAAGGCAATGTTTTGTTTTCCTAAAAGGAGCCAGAAAGACAGGTTTATTTAAGCTTAATTATAACTGGTTGAGGTTTTGTGATTAAATGTAAAAGACTGATTTGAAAAGAAGACTTTAACTAAATTAACGACAAGCTCAAGTTATCGTTTTCTTTTCGAAAAAAAAAAAAAAATAACGAAACATACTAATTCATTGTTTAATTTAAGTACTTACAATAAATGCCCTACACGTAGCTCAAAACCTAACTTCAAGTTGGTATTGAAATCACCTTGTGGGCCTTGTGATTCTGATTTGATATGAACATTTTTGACAAATTTGTGAGGCATGAACACGATACAGCGACAAATTATTTAATTTACGAATTACGATGCTAGTTGTGCTCTGCTCATTGACCACTTATAAATAGGAAGCCGAATGAAGACTAGCCCAATTTATTAGACAAGGCAGGGGCCAGGCCACCCCCCTGGAAAACATCCCTAGATACGCCCAAACATAGCCATGTTTAATAACAACCACGCAGTAGATCCTCCCAAGTGGCAGGAAAAGTCAACGCAGCAGGCCCAGAAAGAGTAGGCATGATGAGCTGGACTCGCTTCTAAAGGATTGGTCTTCACTCACATTACATCGAGTAGTGTGAGGAGGGTAAGCAGGCCTTTGTCCTGCGCTGGGACGACTGGGGCTAACAATAATAGTGTTCCCAATGCTGGTGGGCAACTACATTTTATATGTTTAAATTTCTTGTGTTTTTAATAACAAAAGGATATAAAATCCTTTTATTAAAAATATTTCAAAATGTTAATAGTGTGTAAGAAAAATGAGAGGTGTAAGTAAAGAAAATACTAATAGTTTTATAAATTTAAGCCATTGAAGGTGTCTTGTTTCCTTCAAACATGTTATTAGTACTCGAGAATTATTATTTGTCTTATTGAAAGTGAAAACCCAACCTGACAGGATATTCAGGTATATTTATATTTCGAAAATAATTAAATCTTTAGAAGAAACTAGTAATATTGAATATAGCAGTTTCTAATAGACTTGAATTTTTCACAGTATGTGTATTTCTGTTGCCGCGATAACAACAAATAATAAAAATAAATAACAGCGGGCTCTCCTAGTAAGAAACCCTTCATGCGCGAGCCCAACTCGCACTTGACCGGTATTTTTGTTGTTGTAAATATTTAGTTTTAATTATTCTGTTAGTAGATTTACATAATATGTTCGTAACTACATAAAATTACAACACAAATAAATAATCATGTATTTAATAACAACTTTAACTAAACAATAAAATCACATGTTAACATATTGCTCTAGACTCTTCATAAATATATTTTTGAAACAGGCCCAAAACTACATACTTTTTTCTAAGTGGTTTGGTGCTGATAGCTAATATGTAATAATTAGGCTTCTTGTCTATGACTTAAAGTTTATATTTCCATATAACATTTAAGACTATGGTAGGATATTATCTGGGAAGTTTATTACATGGAAGGCACAGAATCTTATAACAGGCAAATATACAATAAATTTTATAACAAACAGTTTTCGTTTCAAATATTTGTACAACAGGTAAATTATGTTGCGATCAATATAAATATACTATGGAATAATGTAACCTATCTGCCTTAAATCTGCGAGAATAAACTATTTAGTACCTTAATACGTTTTCAGATTTTGGATTGGACCTATACCCCACGATAACCCTTGGTAAGAACTAGTCACACTTTCGGTGGTCTTCTGATAAACGATTGTCAAAGATGCTTTCGAAGAAATACCTTAACCTCCTTAACTTGCACCGGTTTTGAAGAATATCGGCACGAAGGCACCCCAATTGCGTATGGCAAGAGTACGAGGAATCCATTGCTTCCTGTTAAAATCGCATACCGACAACGTAAACAGCGCACGGAAGACTGTAGACTTGTTGAAAATCAATAAGCGAGATCACTGAAGCTACTGTTCTACTGTCCATATTTGTACTTTAATCATTTTAGAACACGTGTTGACAGGATCTTTCAACTTGCTGCGTACGCTGCATTGTTTAAAAAACATATTCTTTGTTTCGTTTTAGTCTGTGTTCCCTTCTTATTGAAATTCAAGAAAATGAATGGCTGTAAAATGTTAATGAAATTGAAATCAATTTCAATCACATCGCAATAGGTTATTATCCGAGAATATTATTGAGTTCCGAAATAAAGTTTTAAAATAGAGGGAGGTATGATCCACACGTTACTTAATTCCTTGAAGTTGAAGCCGGATCTTTGTACTGGACTGTGTAGATACGTTCACATGCATCGTGGAGGGAGGTGACGTAACACTTACACCTGGTACCGTTTACATACCCATTATGTATAATGTACGTGTGAACTGTAGTATGCAGCACGCTTTACATCAATAAATGCTTACGGAATAGGCAAGGTCATGTGAAACTATATAGCTGTTTGTTACTATCTACGAAGAAAACGCTTGTAACTAACCTACTGAGAGAAATGGTTAATCAACTCTTTTCTAATCTCTAAATAGTATAAACAACACTTGAACAACAACAGACACTTGCTCATCGGCATCCACGAGGTTAATAGATGTTCCTAGTCTTAAAGGTGAGCGTGTTCTGCTTGACAACGAACCTGGAATGCTTCTACTGAACTCGTTTCTCAAATGGGGAAACAATCTGTTCAGACTTAGCGCATTTTCAGAGTGAAAGGATGTAATAACTTCAATAGATCTAGAGTTAGTAGAATATGCTTGTTCACCCCAGTCGGGAATAGATCTCGTCATGCGTACATCAACTCTGTTTTCCTCGATTAAGATTGATGTTTCAATTTTTTTGCATTAGCTAATAATGGGAGTTCAAGATTATCTTAATGCGAGGGCAAAAATAACTGCTGACCTATCAATAGCATTTACTTTTGATTTGGCTAGGTATCTGAGGTAGAAAAAGAATCTTTACTAAATGTTACATAACAAGGGTCTAATATTAATACATGACATTACAATCTAACTCTTTAGAAATAAGCACATTGCATAGCGGTGGATCGAAGGTGTTTAATTTCAAAATTGTGATGAATAAATAGGTTGTAATTGTGTATTGTACTCAATACCACATTTTATTATAAGGTGATCTTATTTTTTTATCCGTTGTTCTAAATACGCATGTATAGGAACCACAGTATTATTGCAAGTTCTACTATCTATAAATAGTTATAAACACAGTGTTATCTGAAATCACACTATGTGTATGATATAATAATACAATACTTTAGTAGCAAATAGTGTCAAGAAAGTGTTACAGAAACTACGGAGTTCATTATGGTAAAGACTAACGGTATTCTAATTAGTGAAAGTCGTGGCCGTAATCGAAAATCACATTATTTGTACTATGTTACCGTATTCTAAACCTCGACAAGATTTTTAAGTCAATCTGTCTAAGATGTTCTACGTATTACGACTACTTAGGAACTCCCGAACACCTTTAACAATCCTAGTTAATTCATAACACTGGCGACCAGTGCGCTACAACTTGTCCATATATATGCAAAAACGTAGTAAGGTAGGTCAAATAATCTATAACAAACATTATTAAACTAACTAGTCCTAATATTCCTGAACGAGTCACAGACTTAAAGGTTTGAAGAAAAAATCTGAACAACAGATGTCGAAGGTTTTGAATTTATCAACACCAAAACACGAATGTAAGAGCGGGTACCACACGGCGACGATAGTAAGGCGCGAGCGCATTGCGGTGGAACAAATAGCGTAGAGGTAGATTGCTAGCGCCTAGATCTGTGACTGAAGCGCGACAAACTGACGCTGTGTGAAACCGCCCTTAGTCATAGACGTCTAAGCATGCACGGCGATAACTTTACCCATTCGCGTCTGTATTTCATTCTTTGTATCGTAGTACCACTTCTCGACAGCCGTGTTGCTTTTCAAGTCCTGAAAGGCTCCACAGCCTTCGATGCTGCTGAGGACTCCGAAGACGGTGACATCAGCCAGGTTGGGCCTGTCGCCGCCGAGGAATGGGGTTCCTTTCTTTTCGACGGCAGCCATCCAGTCGTTGACCGCATCGTAGAGAGACTCGCGGGGATCCTCCTTGATCTTGTGTCTGAAAGTTGTTGAATACAATCTCCTATTCAGTCTCCTATAAACTTCATCGGCAGTATACACCATGTTGCCTTATCGGCAAAAATGGCGGTCAATATGGGGACGATTCACAATTCCTTCCCTAATCCTAATGCACATGTTACAAAAAAAGCAGGTGCAAAATTCGTGCTTGTGGACCCTGCGATTTATTTAGGCTACATGAGTAGCAACCATTACTTTTTCAACATACAAAATATTGATTGTGTTGTTTTATGAACTGGAAAACTATTTACAACATATAGTTTCATTGGGGCCGCTAGCTCTAGTATTTTTAGTTTTTCGTACGGACCCGTTTGTCCGCGAGTGTATTAACACTAGAACCCCAGCTAAAAACACTATTATCTGCTGACTAGCTAATATTATTACCAAACTACAAGCTATTTTGATCATATACAATACCTATTCAATGCCGACGTCGCGTATCTCTGGAGACGGCAAGGGCTAAGATCGGCTTTCAAACGCATAAGGGTTTTTTTTTAATTGTCCTTGGAGGGACTAAGGACACGAACGCCGTACGGTTTATTATGAATTGCTACATTTAAAATATTCGTGAAGTTTTAGATCGTGCTTCTAAGGTGGGACGGCTCGTACCCAGCAGGGACCAGCATAATTCATCCTTAAGTGTGTTCAAAAGCATTGCGTGCGGAATCACGAGAACAGGAATTATAAAATGAGACAATACCTGGTCTTCAATCTCTTCGCTATCATATACATGGCGGCGGCTCCAATGTAGACCATGAGGGTGCACTCCCAAGCCGGGAAGAATTGCCTCCAGCTACCGGCCTGCTCGAACCAACGGAAGGTCTCCAGGGCTTCGCCCGCGGTCCTGTATACGTTGGGAGACAGCGTGTTGACCAGGACGCGGTCTGCCCATTGACGCCATTGACGTTCTTCACTGTAAGTTATAATTATAATTTGTGACGTCTGGCTACTTTTACAGTCAAACTTGTAGCTTTGCAATAATTACAAAAGTTTATAAACTGCGCAAAGTTATCGTGGCCCGGGTCCAGAAAGTATTGCATTGTATTTCCATAGTATAATCTGATGTAAGCGGGGTGTACACGAGTGTGACGTTGGCCGTGCTTGCTCGACAAAGCTTCCTCGCATGAATGCAAAACAATAAGTGCACGTCGTTTGTCAAGCAGTCGACTGAATGCGGATACAGAAGGGGTTTTGTCATTCCCCTTGCCTTAACTACGCTCGAGTCAGACGTACAATTTAGCTTGCGATTTGGAGCGAGTTTTAGCAACTATGACGACCAAAACTAAATAAAGAGATCTAGTCTGTTTATCTATAATACTTGTCTTTTTCTTTTGGTAAACGAATATTTACTAAGTTGACAATATGTGTGTATGTATACATTACTTATAATGAATAATTTCAGCAGGTTTTGATATAACTTACGATCCCACTTTTATCTTCAAATCTTTTATCTGCAAAGATCAAAACGTCTACCGCACGTAACATAGGCGAAGCACTCCTGCTTCGCCTATGTTACGTGCGCGTAAAATCTCCATTTTCGAACTGTATTTGTTTTGTTCTTTACCATAAAAGAAAAACACTTTACTATTTAGGCGCGTCGCTCACACGAACTAAAGTCCAGGCGGTGTCAAAGCGCGGCCAAAATGTGAAGGGAGATAAGCCTGTGCTTCGACTCCACGTAGAGACCCTATACTCGGCCGTGCCGCGACGTCGCCTCGACTTACCAGGGAGCGACGCGCCTTATGGTTATAAGAGCGTCTATGCAACACTTACATTTCAAGAGCTTTCTCGTTTGCATCAGGTACATTAGCTTGATGCATGATGAAGTATTTGTTAGCAATGTCAGATGTTTGTGTCCCCGAGTCGTTGACAAACTTCGTGTTTGGATAGAACTTCATAATCTCCCGCAGACCAACCGACTTGTCTTTTAAGTACGTTTCAAGGACGGATATGATTGCTGTGCTGTCCAACAATTGCTGAAATACCAATTACACATATAACTACACGAACTTCTTATGGAAATCTAAGTATACGTAAATACCAGTTTTTTGTTAGATGGCAAGTATACATAGCAAAAAGAAAATATTGTCGGTCTGTCTGTTCCGACTAATTTCCGAAACAGCTGGACCGATTTTGACGGGACGGGCAGATAGCTGATGTTATAAATAAGGAGAAAGTTAGGCTCCTTTATTTTAGAAAAAGGATGAAAATTAAATCCCTCGAAATTATTAACAAAATCCGATTATAATATATTTTGGAAGTAGTATTTTTATAATAATTTCACGCGGAAGAAGAACACCTTGTGTAGAATAAATTAGGTTGAAAACTTGAAGGCCTGGAGGCAGACTTTAGGAGGCTTTGAATGTAAAAGTGATATTACCTTAATAATAATTATATTTGAAACATATTTTATTTACAAAAGTGTATATTCCTGGTACCTAACAGTCCCTATGCATCATTATGAACACGATATTGATAAATGGCGAAGGGAAGCACTTAAAGGAAAGTCATAAATGAAAGTTCGAAGTTTTGCCATCTCTGTATCGGAGTCAAACTTGAGCGACGCAATATTTGTTGTTGTAAAGTTAGAATTTATTCACTGTTGGCTACACAGTTATACCTACGTCGTTTGTACAGTTGTGGCTGGTATTTTGAAAATCAAATAAAATGGCGTAAGTAACGCAGGCCTGGCTTCATACAAAAAATATTCCAATACTTGACCGGATGTTCATGTGCTGCTGTAACACTAAAATCCTAGCTAAACAATAGCTAGGGCTAGTGAACGGCTGGCTAATGTCATTTAACCTTCAAAAATTGCAAATAAGTAGCCTTTCTTTTTTTTTCGTATGAGAAATCATCAAATAACTCCTCCCGCTCTGGGCTGACAGGAAGAGTGTCAGACTTTTACCGACTAAAATCCATCCATGTTCCTTCTTTTGCCCTTTGTGTTCCAGGGACGCGGTATCTCTTTAAACAGTCCCGCAACCCTGGCAGGCACCGGTCCTTTCGGACCCCTTCCCGTTTGTTCACATCTCACTGAGGCGCGCGTGGAACACGAATGCGCCGTCGATACGGCCTGTCGTCATAAGACGGACGGACGGTGAGCTAGCCCATAGCTCATCGTCCACAGGCCCGCGCCCGGTGCGTCTTCCGCGGCGGCTGGGACGTGAGGTTCTCTCCCTCTCACGTCCGCCACCTCCTTCGCTAGAATGACTACTTCGCAGAAGGACTAAGTGACGGCGTCCCATTCTGTCTCGCTCCGGACCATGGATTGAACCAAGGCCGGACGCGAGAGGTCACCGCCGATTCTTAGCCTAACTGCTACTTTTTAAAACGTATAATTTGTATGATTACACATAATGAGTATTCGTATTCTATCTATAGAATTCGAATAACCAGCTGTGATTTAATTTTATTTACCTGATAACCGCCATCGACTTTGGCAAGCAGTATGGGCACTTTCTTGTATCCAGACCATTTGATAGCCTGGCGCAGGACAGCATCTACCTCCACAATCTCGTAGCTGATGCCGCGAGCGTCCAGGTAAGACCGGACCTTGCAGCAAAACGGGCAGGTACGGTATTGGAACAGCGTAAGCTGCAGGTCACTTGTATCCGCATCATTTACTATCTGAAAAGAAATATATTGCACGTCCTTACTATCACAATCACTACAAACACTTGCTGATACCTAAAACGCCTTATCAAAGTGAGATCATAAGAGTTAAACACTAAACTTGTAACCTACATGTTAGTAACCAATAGTGACATGTAGTTGATAGCAACTATCGACCCGTCCCGGCTGTCATATGTACGCACTCATCCATAAGTTATATGGTCTGCCTTCTGCCTTGCTCTACCGAGATTTAGTGCCACACTCGCGCTAAGCTTCCTTTACTCGATACAAATGTTTCATTTTGGAATGTTAAAATCAGTGATCGGAATATGTTGAGGTAATGTGCCTAAAGTTCAAGGAACAGAAACGAAAGTGGAGACTTCCTTACGACAATATTTTTTTTCGGTATATTCGTTCCGTATGTGGGAACATTACTTAAGTGCAACTAAAATTAAAACAACTATCGAATTCATTTACTGTTTCTGTTTAAAAAAAAATGCGCGATTTTTTTCCTTATCTTCGTCTGAACGCCGTGCCGTAAGTAAGTACGGAAGCTAATCTAATTTTCGTATCAGCTTTAATAGTTAGTTAAATAGGTAGTTTAATAGTTAGAACTAACAAGGTAAAAATAATAATTTTTATAGGTTTTCATACCATTTATTCATTTTGTACAATTATTGGAACTAAACGTATACAACTAAAGTAACTTTTTGAGAACGTTCTCCTTGTTGTCGAGGTCGGCTAAAAAGGAAAAATAATAAATTCAATTACTTTACTGTACTGATTAATAAATAACATTATTATTAAATGTACTTAACTGATTCCGAGACATTTCCGAGATCCAGAAAAAAAAATCGGATAAATTTTTTTACTCGTAAGGAACACTTTTCGTTTCTGTTCCTTGCTTGAACTTTAGGTACATTAGCAATACCTATTCCGATCACTGGTTATAATCCTTCAAGAAATTATATTTTAATCTTTTATCTACTCAGACCAAATAAAAAACCAAGACAGAGCGCTGCGAACAAAAGCATGCGCAAAACTACGCCTCGCTCTATGCATACACGCTCCCAACTTTTTTATTTGGTCCTAGTACCTACTAATATTATAAAGAGGTAAAGTTTCTGAGTTTGTGAGGTTGTAGGGGTAATCTCTGGATCTACTGAACCGATTTTGAAAATTCTTTCACTAATAGGAAGCTACATTATCCCCGAGTGCCTAAGGCTACATTTACAACGTGCCCGTGGGATATATTCCGACAAAACGCGAGCGAAGCCGCGGGCAACAGCTAGTTTTTTATAACAGGTAAATCATAGATCCGTTACTAAGTTTACTAGCTATAGTATAATGAATCTAAAACCTTTTTTTTTATTCTTATATTAGTCATTTAGCTGGGGCTATCAGTATAAGCCATAGGTTAGTTCGAAATTACTCCTATATTTGAAATCATTGCTTAGGTAAACTGTTAAACTTAAACTGTTTTGATAACAAACGCTTAGCGTCACAGATATGGAAGGAACAGATCCTTCTATATCTGTGACGCTAATAATAGTGATTCCAGGATATTAAGGGGGTAGCCACAGGGTACCCCGTGAAATTGAAATGTTCTCACGTTTTTTTGCAATTTGCAGGTCAGCGTCAGGCTGTATGTTGAACAAAATATTATTCGCGACAGTAACACGTATGTAGTTAACTCTGCTAGTTAATTAAATAAATAAATATCACTGGACATTACACACAGCGCCATCTAGATGCCACATTAAGCAACGAGGCTTGTGTTGTGGACACAAGATAGTTGATAATACTACATAGATACTTTTTGTTTGTAAATACATACTTATTATACATATAAACATCCATGACTCGGAAACAAATGTCCATGCTCATCACACAAACATTTGCTCCTACCGGGATTCGAACCCGGGACCCTAAGTACGTAAGGCAGTCTCACTACCGCTGTGCCATTTGGGTCGTCAATTAGTTTTGAAGTCTATATTTGAGCATTAAGTCATAAAAAAGCTCAATACATGAAAAGGAGGAACATTTGCTTTAATGGCACATCACTGCTTGGACCTAATATAATATTGCGGTAGCAGGACAAAGTGCATACAAGCATTACTGTAATAATATATCGCATCGCAGCATTCGCGGCAAGCATCACACGGGAGCGTCCAGTGTAGTTAAGGCATTAACTTGAGAAGACAAGCTAAACAACTGAGCCATATCGCCGACATGGTTCGCAGGGCTCATCCATGTTCCGTTTTTTTAAACCGCGTAGGTTTTTAAGCAATGTTGTAAGAGGATTTTCCCCTCATAGTAGTAAGTAACATCTGCTAGAGTAATAAAACGAATCTAATAATATGTAAATCCGAAATTTATGAAAAAATAAATGTCGCTTTTTATGGAGTCGTAAATTCTCTTAAAATTTGTTTGATTTTACACAAAAACTTAAATGACGGCAGGTTTATTTATAACCGTCAAATGTTATTTTCCGCCAAAAAAGACAATTTGATTAGGGCATAACCCGCCAGTCCCGCCACCTATGAAAAACTCGCTTAGCTAATAATAATATATATATATAAGTACAATAATATTAGGCTAAATAACCGGTGCATGCACTATAATATTAAGCTAAATAATCGGTGCATGTGCAATACTTAATAGGCTAAATAATAGCCTAATAAGTATGGCACATGCACCGAATAATTAGCCTAATATTATTGTACACACTGGTACACATCAAGCTATACATTTCCACTTTACGCTTATCTCGCATTGTATAGGATTTCCCTACAATATGAGGTCAGCTTAAACTGGAAATGTATAGCTTGATGTGTAGCCGTGTGTACCATAACCAAAAGATGAATCTGCTCACTTTTAAAACAAAATCCCGTGCACACGATATCCACGTCTGTGCACCACCCTTACTACTATTGGTCAGCACAAAGAGAGTGCGGACCAATCGTAGTAAAACAAAAATGCGACCTTTCTTTTGTTTACAAAAATTCTCAGGCTCTGTTAATGATCACAGATGTTTGACCACCCTTTTTTGACTAATAGGAATAACACAAAAAAGGATCAATGAAGAGAAAGTTTTTAACTAAGCAGTTCTATAGCGGCCGGATGCTGCAAGCAAAAATAGTCTGTTAGGCGATCAGATTCATTTTGGGTTGATTGTACATGCAAAACTGTTCTCTACAACACTACCTGCACATGCACGCTAATCGCCAAAGCTTGTAATTTGGCCCTCATTGTCCTTCCAAATTTTAACGTGTAATCCTACTCTAGTCCACAGTCTCTAGTATCATTGAACCTGACCGATATGAAGCGCAGCAAAAGATACAAAACTCATTAGCACAGCAACACCGAGCAACAACGATGCATGATAATATTGATAATCGTAGAAGTACTCACATCACAATAGTTAAGGCCGGGTTAAGGCCATTTATCTCTACAATGTACGCACTTCGTTTTTTTTTTCACAAAAATAACTAGAATCTAAGAGCGAGCGAAACGTGCTTTTAACATCAGTGGCGCCGTTCATTATTACGTAAGACGTTTGCTAGTTTTTGACCCCCTCAACCCCTAAATAAGAAAAAATAAGAATAGGTCGACCCCCTCACTCCCTTTTTAATATTTACAACAATGATACACATTTGGTTTGTTTTAATGTTTATTTTTCAAAGTAACAATTTTTAGGAATTTTGATTTGCCCGCGCTTTACAAAGTATAATCTTATTTTTGCGCAATTTTGTGATATTACTGAACTACCAAGACTGCCCCCAAGACCCGCCCCTACTTGTAAGTAGGTAACGTTAAACTACTACCCCCAACCACACATACTTATTATTAATCAATCCATGACATTGACAAAAACAAAAATTATTCTTCTATTTTAGAGAGATTTGATTCTTATGCAATTGATGCCATAAAACTTCTGGGTGTTATTTTTTCGGATTTTAGCCAGTTTGATTCCCGAGTGTGGGTGTGGCCAGCGAATTCTCGAAAATCTTTGAATGCAGATTTGTTTCTTTTTATAAATAAAGGAAAGTTTCCTTTGAGTCATATTTGTTGTCTTTTGTTGTTGTATTTAAATACTTTCCCTCCAGGTGAGGTTGAAAAATTCCAGCCTGTATATGCTAACGGGTGCAAGTGAAATAGTGCGTTTAGTCGATTGCTATTTCACACTGCGCATCATCTGTTGTTTATACTTTATCATGTAGTAAACTATAATACCTAAAGTACTTACAAGTTTTACTATTCATTTGTAATGTTTATCAAATAGATGTGATTCAGTTTTAATAAAATGTTACCATGGAAGACATATTAATTTTTGTTGTTTCTAAAAAAAGTGATGGCAAAATAATATTGTGTTCTCAGCACACATTAAAAAAATTTGGCAAACTGTTTTGAAAGCCAGAAAAATACATAACCTCAGATATAAAGACATTATTTTCCTGATAAATATACAGACGGTGGTTATCACAATATATACATCCGAAAATATATTCGAAAAAATATTTTATTTCAAAACCTTCAAGTTCTGAAAAAAAAACAGTGAAATTGAAATATCAACTTGTGTACCTAAAGACAACTTATCTCCATCCAGCCGTTGACTGTTGAGTTGACCATAGACCCATCTTATTTACAACAACAACTTAAGCAACTTTAATTTTGAATCAATAGAACTGCAACCTTCAACTTCTCAAGAAAAATCTCAGTTTCAGTCTTTACCTACAGAACCTTTAACAATATCACTCAAATTTAATTTCTGTATCTATAGATCTGTAACCTTCAGCTTCTCAAGAAACTATTGACATTTTTGAACCAGATGTTAGTGACAGTAACGAGTCTTTAGAACCAGTGTTCTAAAGACAGCAATAAATTTAACTTGATGAGCCATCCATGTTCATCAATCAACAGTGAGATTTTTTTCCAAATTGCTTTCCTATGTAATTTTTGTTCTAAAAATAAACACACAAACAACAAATTATCAATATTATTTTTTAACTAGGCAGTGCCTATGAATTTCTTGCCAGGAATGTTACTAAGATGCAATAACAATAACCACAATGATTTTAAGTCTAATCCATTTGCCATACTAATACCTTTAATAAAGATGAAAGACTCAAATTCTTAATTAAAACCCAAATTCTCCTAACCTAAATCACAGCCAGCAATGTCCTGGCCACAGGTCCTGGCTGACAGCAGATTAAGTGTGTCAAAGTACATTAGTTCTATCCTAGGTAGTAGGTAGTAGTATCCTATAACAGATCTTTACATCACTGTTTGCTTTGTAGGTTAGCTATTATTATGATTAATTTTAAATTCGTTTTCCTATCAGGGCACATAAATGGCACTAGTTTATTGTTCTTTTTAGTAAATTACACTCGAATACTGCACGCAAAGTTTGGGGGGTGGCTCAAGTGTTATATAAAAGCTTACGATTAGTTAATGCTAAAAGTTTGCTTACTCGGTAGTGTGCTCCGTACTCAGGAGCCTCCTTCAGAAAAGCATACTCCTCAGGCTCGCCCGGTTTGTAAGTCTTTTTAATATTCACTTTGTAATGCGTGTAACCTCCATAGCCCGCGCCGAGGAGGACACCGATACTAGCACTGACGAGGGTTAGCTTTGATGTCGATTTTGGCAGCCGGCTTTTAGTAGAGAATAATAATTTCGATAAATTCACATTCTCTCTAAGTGAAGGCAACACCACTTTCTGTAATATTGTAAATGTCGGCCTCCACATTTTATTTCTATATAGTTTTATAATCACATGGAAGCAACTATGGTTACGTTACGCTGTGTTTAACGCAAAAGTATTTTGTGATTTGTCCTTCACGATTCATAGTGATGGACGATAAACATACATCGATAAACATCGAAGTTTTTATTTATTTATTTATAATCAACTTATATTTACAGTTTTCACCACACATGCTGGTTATTGGTTGAACATAGAAGTCAAGTGAAACTACATAAAATCAGTCAAAATTAGAATTAAAAATAATAATAATACTAGATTAAACTTGCGTGGACACAACTTTGTAGCCAAGATTATCCAGCAACAACAACATCAGCAACTTGCTCTAAAATACAGCCGTATGTGTCCGACCCAGTTTTCGAAAATGGCAATATCACATTGTACTGGGATCAATCCATCATCACTGACAGGACTATTGTAGCCAATAAGCCTTATACGGTGGTGGATCGATCAGCGCGGGCGCAATGATTGTTGACAAAATGGTCCCGCATGGTGGGAACCTCGTGAAAGCCGAGAAAGAAAAGCAAATAAAGCATCTTGACTCGGCTCGCAAGGTTGTCGACATGTGGGATGTGGACTCAGCGATCATTGTGCCGATAGTCGTATCAACCCATGGCTTAATTGCCAAGAGCCTCGATCAATACCTGAGGAGGCTCTCGTTATGCATCTGGATCAAGGGCTTGATTTAGAAAGTGGTACTCCTGGACACGGCTCGTATTGTTAAGGTAAGGTTCCTCTCTCTGGAGCTAACTGTTTTCAGATTGTATTTCTAAAGAATATTTAAAAATCTAATTGATTTGTAAAGATATATTAAAGTAAATAATACTAAGAAGTAAACAATATGGTAGTACAACTGTAGATGTAAGAATAAAAATAAACGAAACATTTTAGTAGACAGAATTGGTTAATTGATACATCGAAGAGCAAAGGCGTCGCTGGCTTTTGGTCTGGGGGGCGGGGCAGAAAGTTGTGAGTAAAAACAGATTAGTAAGGGTTAAGTTTACTATTTACGGTTGCAGCTGAAGTTCTTCTAAGAATCTAAATTGCAATAGCCACATCAAAAATGTAAGTAAGTACCTCGGTTTGCTTAGATTTTCGATACTTATTTATTGAAGTAGAAGTTACAAATTTTGAAGATTTATTTGAAAAGTCTAGGAACTAAAAGAAAATTTAAGCTCACCACTCCGGAAAAGTTAGATGTCTTTAGTCCTTTTATTCAGAAATATATGTTACTTAATCGACTTGGGCCTATTTTAAGAACAAAATGAACTAAGTCTCCATGAGCGAGCGAAGTGAGTTCAAAAATTTTAACAGCCTACCTTGGACAGGTTAGAATTGTTTCGACCCTTTATACAGGAGTTACTTGATTGACTTACCGATTATGTTAACATTCGAGAGGAAGTAAACTGCAAGAGCGAGTCTGGAATTATTTCGATACTTTATACAGGTGTTTCTTTCTTAATACTTTACCTACCTTTTTTATTATTTTCTTTCTCTTTTATAATATTATTATGACGAAACTTGTCATTGTAAACAGGTAGTTACAATGTGTGTGAGATGTTACAAAATAGTTAGATTCTCTATGTTTTGCCATGAAGCGTACAAATATGATTATGTTGGAGAGGTTAGAATTGTTTTGACCTTCCGGAGTTACCTGGGTGACTTATAGACAAAGTTAAGGTTCAAGAGAAACTAGGCTGCAAAAGTGAGTGAAGTGAACTCGTAAATTTTTATTTCTCGCCTCAAATTCAGATAATTATGTAATTTGAGATCAAAATATCCACATGCTCCATTTTTGCAATCTTGTTTGTGTATGCTATAATTGCCTATTAAGGTTTTGGGGCAAAGAGCTCCTAATTTATTTTAGCCTTTGTCTATAGTGGTCGATCATACGAAAATCTAATAGGAGTGCCAATCCAGAGGCATAGAAAAGGAGCCTTTGTGATAAAGATTTTTTCGCAGGGTTCACAGTACAGAGGCTCAATTTTAACCATAAAAAATATTTTGGTTTGAGTGATTCTATTGTACAAACGCACGCAACAGGAATATACACATAAAGAAGCTATAAAACGTTCACAATTTTGAAATTAACAAAAATTTATGTAACGTACCGCGCCAGCACATCAAGCTACCCGAAACTGTGAAATTTTCCCAATCAACCTTGAACCTAATGCTTTAGCGGTAAAGTAGAAAATCTATTTAAGAAATTTGACAGATTGTAGTAGCTTGATATGCTGATATCAAGCTGAAAATTTCACAGTTTCGGGTAGCTTGATGTGCTGGCGCGGTACGTTACATAAATTTTTGTTAATTTCAAAATTGTGAACGTTTTATAGCTTCTTTATGTGTATATTCCTGTTTTTTTTTATATAATCCACATTCATATCTTAATTATTAAAAAAAAAAAAAAACAGTATATAGAAAAAACATAGTTGGGTTAGGCTAGGCAGATGATGATATAGAAAACATCGCTGTAATTTTTATTTAATATGTGCTATGCTCAAAAATATCGATATTTTTTTTCATCTCCATCACTACGGTCCGCTCAATTCTCTTTGGTTATCTGCCACAGATGTAAAAAATAAAGAGATGCAATAAAACGAAACAATTCGAATTTCAATGTGTTAATCGATTAGAACTTTAGAACGAAAGAATGAAAGGAAATTGGTATAAGAATGCTAAGAGAAATAAATGCGAATTATTTCACGTAAAACGGTGGTTTAAAGCGATAAAACACTTCGACGTAGTGAAGAGACCCCAAGGGCCGAAAAGAGTATGGAATCGCTTGTGCATAGAGATGGGTCGAGGGCAAAAACAAATATGGGCACAATGGGCATAAACTTGGCAGATTGGGTTACGCCGGTTATAAATGAGGTTACGCCGGGCATAAAAACTATTAACTTTGTTTTGTAAAAAATAAAGCAGGAGCTTAACTTAAAATGAAACTTAATGTCATTATTTTGTAAATTAAAATTATAATCAAATACTCCGTCATAAAATAATCAGTCTTGTTAAAAAAAACACAGTTGTAAATTCGAATAAGTTACAGTCCTGGCTGACCGACTGATATATCAACGCATAACCCAAACCGCTGGTCCTAAAAACATGAAATTTGGAGGGTGTAATCATTATGAAGAGTAGGTATCCACTAAAAAAAGGGATTTTTTTAATTCCACCCCTAAGAGGGTGAAATGGTGTGTTGAATTTTTATCAAACTCCACGCGGATGAAGCCGCGGGCATAAACTAGTAGAAAATATAATATTAACTGTCGTAAACATGAAAAATGAAGTGAAGTTTTAGTTGTACTGTTATTATAACTATTATTTTTTGTGTGTTTTGTCCTGTGCGGGCTAATATATACTTTTTCTTAAAGGGCATTAACCCATCTCTACTTGTGCATGAAATGAGCAGAAATGGGAAATTCAAATTTAATGTAATGTGAATGCAAATGTACATAGTAAAGTATTTTCAGGTGATTCAAGAAAAGAAAAACGACGTCTTTCTGAAACATGGGAAAGGGCAGTTTAGATCAACTGAGGAAAAACATACAGGAGAAGGCCGATGGAAAGCTCCCCAAAGTTCCACATGTTGAAGGAGGTTTTCTCTTAATCTTTGCTTTTTTATAATACTTTATTCTTTACAATGTCATTCCTTAAGTCAATATGAATGTTTCCTACATGTTACGTTTATTTCATTTCAAACCATAAAATACCCTCTCAACATGGTAGCAGAGCGTGTAAATATATAGGAAACGATTGATTAATGGACAAGTAAGGTTTTTTTAAAAATAATTTGCAAAAACAGTTTAAAATTTTCAAAAAATTCTAACGAACGCCTGTCAAAATGTCGACTTCATCTACGAGTTGTAAAATTGATATTGGTCGTTTGGAAGGTGAAGAAAATTGGTCTACATGGCGCTGTAAGGTACTGTTGCTTTTAAGGGGTACTCCTAGCGGGTTGGATGCTATAAATGGAAAACTTATAGAACCTATAATACCAGCTACTACAGCAGCTGCAGACGTTAAAGTAAATTATGAAAAGACTTTAGAAGCATATCATAAGATAGATAGTACGGCGATGCTTATTTTGATGACTAATATGTCGGATGCCACTTTACAAAAGGTCATGAGATTCTCAACAGCAAAACAGGTTTGGGATAAATTGCACACTTTGTTCAATGGAATATCTGAAGACAAAAGCTATTCACTATGCTACAGTTTCTTTGGCTTTAAAAAAGATCCGTCACATGACATGTCAATGCATATATCCAAACTGAAAAATATATGGCATGAATTGAAAGTGGAACTTCAAAAAGGTGAAACCAAATATGATCTTCCAGAGCTATTACTAATCTGCAAGATCTTGGAAACTTTACCCGACGAGAAGTACTTCTCCTTCAAGTCTAGTTGGATGTTGATGTCAAGAAAAGATCGAAATATAGACAATCTGACAGCACAAGTATGTGCTTACGAACGTTCACTTTTGACCAAAGAAAGTATTACTGAAGCACAAGCTCTAGTTGTACAAAACAAGTTTATACGTAAGAAAAAGTGTGGATATTGCGGACTATATGGACACAAAGTTAAAAAATGTCGCAAGTGGATATCGGACGGGAAACCTCCTAAAACACCTGGCCCATCGACAAGTCAAGCTAACAATGCCAATCTGACCCTCTCATTAATGGAAGTTGTTACAAATGAAGTCGTAAATATTATTGAAGAAGATCTTGACAGTTGGTTTGTTGACAATGGTGCTACAAGTCATGTCACCTGTCGAAATGACATATTTTCCAGCTTTCAACATTTCAGAAATAATCAAACAGTAACAACTGCAAATGGCTCAACTATTCAAGCTATTGGAAAAGGTACAGTTAATTTGATAGCAGACGTTCGCGGTCAGACACAAAACATTAGACTGTGTGATGTATGGTATGTTCCAGCAATAAAGAAAAACTTATTTTCCGTACTTGCTGTGCAAGATAAACTTGAGAAGAGTGTCTTCACATCTGAAAGAGAATATTGTCAATTGATAGTAGATGGAAAAATTAATTTAATTGGCACAAGAGTCAAGAATGGAGGACTCTATAAACTAAATGTAAAGACAATTATAAATTCATCTCCTGAATTGAACTCACTGTCAACAAACAACATTTTACAACTCTATCATGAAAGATTTGCTCACCAGAATAAAAGACATGTGAAGCAATTTATTGAAAAGGAACTTGGTATAAAAGTCAACCTCGATTCTGAATTATGTACAGGATGTGTTTATGGTAAAACACATAGATATAAATTTGGAACAAGAGATCGAGCTAAAGCACCAGGCGAGATCATTCACACAGATGTATGTGGTCCGTTCCCCAATTCATTCAAAAAGTTTCGTTATTTTGTTTTATTTAAAGACGATTTCAGTAAGTATCGTCATGTTTATTTCATCAAGCACAAGTCTGAAGTGAA
The DNA here is from genome assembly GCA_947578425.1 of Eugnorisma glareosa. NCBI lineage: Eukaryota > Metazoa > Arthropoda > Insecta > Lepidoptera > Noctuidae > Eugnorisma > Eugnorisma glareosa. The sequence goes on from OX387957.1 coordinate 30,095,582, forward strand.
GGATAAACTTGTGGAAATGATAAACGCAGCAAAGACTACTGGTCATATTATAAAGACAATTCACAGTGATAATGGAGGAGAATTCCAAAATGAAGCTGTGAAGAAGATCTTAAATAATCATGGCATCCAACACCGTTTGACAATGCCGTATACGCCGGAACAGAACGGGTGCAGTGAGAGAGATAACAGAACTTTGGTAGAAGCTGCTCGTACTATGATGCACGCTCACGAAGAACTTCCACTCTCCTGTTGGTCTGAGCTTGTCAACACGGCTACTTATGTTCTGAATAGAACTGGGCCGACTTCTATAGAAGGAAAATCACCGTTTGAGTTATGGTTTACAAAGAAACCCTCAATCAAACATTTGAGAATCATTGGCACTGAATGTTATGCTCATGTTCCAAAAGTAAAGAGAACGAAAATGTCCAGAGCTCAAAAATGAATTCTCATTGGTTACGATGGTGATGACGGTTATCGGTTACTAAGCATACACAATAAATCGAATCCAACACTGATACGGTCAAGAGACGTAATATTCAACGAGTCAGTCATCAGATCTATTGGATTGGAGTCAGATGTCTGAAACAGAAAAACAAAGTCCTGTTGAGATGGAGGTTCATTTTCCTAAAACTGGGGAAAATCATCCAATGTTAGATGCAAGGGAGGATATTTTACACGACGCAACTATTTCAGATGTGCCTCATACATTGAATGATGGTGCGAGTTTTGAAGAAACAATTCCCAATTTGCCTACAATATCGGATGAATCTAGTAGAAATGAAGAAGATTCTAATGAGTTCTATATTACGCCTGAATCATCAGAAGTTGATTCAGATGAAGATGATGAACGAGGAAATTCTACGACAAGGAATCTAAGAGATAGATCGACATTGCGACCACCACAACGATTTGAAGATTTTATTATGTCTACTGTAGTTAGTGATTTTAATGAACCCAAATCATACAAAGAAGCAATAAAAAGTCCTCAGAAAGCGGAATGGTTAAAAGCAATGGAAAGCGAACTAAAATCTCTAAAAGAGAATAAAACTTGGATTTTGGTGGATAAACCAAAAGACAGAAAACTGATTTCTTGTAAGTGGGTGTTCAAAGTTAAAACCCATGCTGATGGAAGTCTTGACAAACATAAGGCGAGATTAGTAGCAAGAGGTTATACACAAAAGAAAGGAATTGATTATAGTGATACGTTTAGTCCTGTTGCTAGAATGGCCACAATAAGATCGATTCTTAGCATCGCTACAAATGAAGGGTTATCCCTCAGACAGTTTGATGTAGCAACAGCATTTTTGAATGGTTCACTAGATGAAGATATCTACATGAATCAGCCAGAAGGATATAGTGATGGTACGACTAAAGTATGTAAATTGAAGAGAAGTTTATATGGTCTTAAACAAGCTCCAAGATGTTGGAACAAATGTATTGTTGATTATTTGAAAGTTTTAGGATTCAAACAATGTGACACAGATCCATGTTTATTCATTAGAAACCGACTAAACAACAAGATCATTCTTGGACTCTATGTTGATGATGGTCTAATAGCTTCAACGAACCCAAAGGAATCTGAAAAGTTTTTGGCAGAATTGAAACGGAAGTTCAAGATAACCACAAAACCAGCTTCTTACTTTCTGGGTTTGGAAATCTTCAACAATAACGATGATTCCATCAAAGTCTCTCAAAAACATTATGCTAAAAGGCTACTGGAACGCTTTGGTATGAGTGATTGTAAAGCCGTTAGTACTCCAATCATTAAAGAAGCACAACCTGCACAACCATGCTCAGTACAAGAGGATGACGTTAAATTTCCCTATCGTGAAGCCGTTGGTGCGCTAGCTTATTTAATGACAGGTACTAGACCGGACATATCATACGCTATTAGTGTCGTATCCAGGAAACTTACAAATCCCTCTTTAGAAGATGTTAACAAGGTTAAACGCATACTTCGTTACATTCAGGGAACCCTAGATACAGCAATTGTATACTAAAAGGGATACAAAACTGGAATCTTGGAATGTTTTAGTGATTCTGATCATGGTGGAGATTTCGATACAGGACGCTCTACTTCTGGAATCTTATGCGTGTATGCAGGAGGAGTAATCTCTTGGGCAAGTCGTAAACAGACTTCTGTAGCTATCTCAAGCACCGAAGCAGAACTTGTTGCAGCTAGTGAAGCGGCTCGTGAGATTGTTTGGCTGAACAGAGTTTTTAATGAAATTACTACTTTGATAGAAGTCCCTACTTTACAAGTTGATAATGATGCTGCTATAAAGCTTGCACAAAACCCAGAGTTACATCGTCGCACAAAGCACATTTCTATTAGACATTTTTATGTAAGGGAATTAGTTACTGAAAAAGAACTTCAAGTTAAGTATGTTCCCACAGAATACCAGTGTGCTGATATTTTGACTAAGCCTGTGCATAAACCCAGACTGGATATAATTTCAGGAATGGTGGGACTTATACGATAAAGATTATCGAAAAAGGGAGGATGTTGAAGGAGGTTTTCTCTTAATCTTTGCTTTTTTATAATACTTTATTCTTTACAATGTCATTCCTTAAGTCAATATGAATGTTTCCTACATGTTACGTTTATTTCATTTCAAACCATAAAATACCCTCTCAACACCACAGCCTCAGAAGACGTACATACACTATTCAGAAAATAAGAAGAACTTCAAAGATATATAAACACAATAAAAACACATTCTTTTCATGCCCCACATTGGGAGTCTACCTATACTGACTATCTGAATCTGTAGACAGTAGACACCCTATTTATTCAAATCCATCCAGCCGTTAGTATCTTTTTTTACTCCTAACCCAACAACAAGCGAATAGCAGCCATCTCGCTGTTTTATTCAGCTGATCTATGGCAGGTTCAATGAAATGCTAATATCTTCTCCATTAATTTATTTTTGTTTGAATTAGAGTCTAGATAACACATTGATTCCAAAAAAAATAAAAGACAATTTAATTTTTGTCAACATTCATCAATTTTAACCTGTGCTTCTCGCATTCAGCAAATGAGGGCTATCGTTTTTGAGCGCACCAGATGGCGCCACTGTTGCTTAAGGTTATGTCAATAATTCTATTTCATACTTTACAGTACCAAAAACTTCTTAAAATGTTAATTTTATTACGTATAAACGTATAAAAAGCATAGTGTAAACTTCAGATACATTTATTTACAATATTCTCCCCATAATTTGCAAGCATGAAATATTTAAAAATCCTTCTAACTAACAATGGGGTTGGAAAGTGAAAGCTAATCTAAGATGGCACCACCACTGTGCAGACCCAATCTGACCAATGAGGGCTGCATTCCGAATTACGCTGTAATCAATTTAAGCGTCGATAAACCCGTTCCGAATTACCGTGAGCGCGATATTGATGTCCCTTGAATCGTCATAGACGTCATGACATGCGCCATCTTGCGATTACACCGACCATGCCCCAAATAAATATTACCGTGAGCGTTGTCAAAGCTGACAGTTGTGTTCACACGTTGTGTTGTTTTGTTATGGTGGAAGCGCAAGGGTAGCCCGCGAAATTTAAATTTTCCTACGATTTGCAGATCAGTGTAAAGTTGTATGTTGATGAAAATAACAATCGCGCCAGTAACACGTATGAAGTTACAGAATTATAATCATTCAAATCATCAGTACAACCCTCCAAGTTCATTTAAACCCTTTGAGTGACTTTTTCATGAAATAGTTATGAATGAGGTTACTTGAACTTGGAGGGTTGTATGTGCAGCAGAGTCAACCAACAAATCGTCCATTTAAAAAAAAAGGTCTTGTGAAAGGTTTCGGTTTGGGGTTATGTTCACTGTGAACGCGCTCACGAGCGTTCCGAATTGATAACAGCTCTCAGCTGTCATAATCGTGATATCTAAAACGGAACGCAAAATATAGATGTGAGCGCTGTGAGTGATTATTTTGTAATTCGGAATGCGGCCGAGGTCAAGCTCTTTGAAATACAAAATGATATTTCCAGATTTTTAACCAATGACGATGCTAGGAACCAGCGATGCTAGCGCCATTTGTTCCACAAGTTGTCATCCCATTTAAGATCTTACGTTGCTATTTAAAATCTTCAAGTCTTAATTAATCAGGAATAGCTCAATCTAGGCCACAATCGTGAATATTAGTAAAAATACGTGATAACAAAAGCACGCAACGCGTGAACTTTCTATGTAATCCGACATTTCGGTGGCCTCGCACTACACTAGCGCCTCTAGCGGCGAATTCACACGCCCCCATTCCCCGCATCTGGAATCAAGTTATCGAACCACCTCGTACTATTGGGGAGACCTAGCCCACTGTGCCATCTGATTGGTGGTCGCCGGCGCCAATAAAACCTATTAGCCTCATCGACCATTCAGAAAGCAATGTGCCCTGCGTACTGCAAAAAATAAGCTTGGCAATTTCTTGACGGATCTCTTCTATTCTGATTTGATACCGCAGAGAAACTCCTAGACCCCTTCATTTCTAAAACAATACCCTTACTTTCAGCTTTCCAATGAGGACCAGTGACTATATTTATGTGCCTTTTGTCCGTAATTAATGTGGCATGTGGGTCAAGAATATTTTGCGCAGCTTCCCGATCGGTAACTAGCTGAGTCAAATTTTACAATAGTTCCTCTATCTCGTATTTGGTCTCAAGGAAACATAATCATCAACTTTTTGGACGTTTGACACGTTTTTTAAAATACATAAATAAGTTATTAGTTTGTGTTCAAACCTTGGTTCAAATATATAAAATTGTGGTTTACTACAAATCGAATAAAATCGATTCAAAGAAAGTATCATAGACAAGCTTGTATTCACAACAATATTTTCACGTCTCGGTTTGTCGCTATGTCTGTTGTACGAGCTAGCCAGTGATTATGATTACCTTTTAGCAGATTTTCTAGAATTTTGTGAAATTTTAAAATGATTTGTTTTGTGATTTCCTTTCTGTCTTCAATGAAAATGTGCTACAAGTTTTAATGATATTATACATGCGGTAGACTTACTACTCGCGCCATAAGTAAGGTAATTGTCGTTTCACATCTTGATCTATGATATTGGCGCGTTAGTGATTCCGAAATATTGACAAAGTGCGTTCAAGTGCGCAGTGAGAAATAATTTCGTTATATCTTTAGAGGTCTGGTTATGCCCGAAGCATGCCATCGACGTCGCGGTCGAGGGGCTCCGGGCGCGGGCCGGACGGCGCGCCACGGGCCCAAGTCATAGCGCCCATGTCGGAGCGGCAGCAGCTGGCTCTAGTGATGCAGATCTCATCACAAGACGCCCCTCCAGGTTTGATGCTGTACAACATCGTAAAGTTTACAAATGTCGAGCTGGTTGACCTGACTTCCCGCCATTTTCGTGTTCAGCCGCTCCGACCCCAGCAGAAGAGAGAAAGCGAACTAGGCAGCAGCGTAACGAGCGCGGTGAGACCCCCCTTCATGTGGCTGCGATCCGAGGAGATCATGAACAAGTAAAAAAGCTGATCGTCCAAGGCCAAGATCCCGATGTGCCTGACTTTGCTGGTAACATATTATTTATCTCTATAAATAATTGCCAATGTTCTATTAGTTTCCTCCATTTTATCCATGTTTCTATTTTCTTGCTTCCAATTATTAGTATGAAATTTATTTGCTTACTTCTGTGAAATCGAGGAATATAAATGTTTGATGTTGAATTTTCAAAGTCAATGTTTGTCATATTCACTCACATTGTATTGATGTTTAGTTCATATTTGTTCACATACACAAATAGAAACATAAACAGTAAACTAAAATTAAGTTCAAGCTAAACAGAAAACAAGTATGATGTAAAAATATCAAACATTTAATGTTTAAAATGTTTATACTGTAAGCTTGAATTTAACTATGTTTTGATGAATCCTCCCCTTGCACAAGCATGATTAGTTTGTATGGGGTGGTTAACAAAGAAACTAGTAATGTAAATAATACATTTCTAGCATTGAAAAATAAATAAACATTAAAATTTGCAAAGTAGTAGTACCAAAAACAAAAACAAAATGACCTCACTTGGTCAAACTTATGGTTTTTATTATTATTTTTGTAAATGTGCTCTTAATTTCAAATTGGATTAGTAGCTACAAATACTTATTCATGCATTTAATGCATTTAATATTATTCTTTAAGTGATTTAGGAATTAACATCTAACTCAACAGGTAGCAAAAATTGTAGCGCGTTCACCATGAAAAGGAATTAGCTTATTTGGCTTGATCAAATTTTATAATACTAAATAAAATTTTAAATCATAGGGTGGACACCACTTCATGAAGCTTGCAGTTATGGGTGGTATCAAGTCGTAGTGGTACTTGTGAATGGTGGGGCTAATGTCAATGCTAAAGGGTTAGACGATGATACTCCTTTACATGATGCCACAACTTCTGGCAATCTCAAAATGGTCAAATTTCTCATTGAGCATGGAGCCGATCCATTTGTCAAGAATACCAAGGGGAAAATGCCATCAGATTATGCTGCACCGCACATCTTTGAGTACCTGCAGTCCTTAAAAGGTATGTTTTTCTAATTCCAACTATTTTTTTAATTTGATTGTCTAGTATGGATTAACTTGTTTAACGGTATAATATATTACAAAGGGCTCTTAGCACTACCTAGGTTTTATTTATTACGATTTTGAATGAACTTATATCATCAATTCATTGTAGTAGCAGGTTTTGTGTGTGTAACTACAAAAAACGTCATGACGCTGAGATAAGCAAACCAGACATCACTTTAGGAGTTAGATAGATTTCATTCTTGTGATGTATTCTTCTACTTGTTTGTTATATACTGTAAAATTGCATTTTAATTTGTACTAGACAATCCACAAATAATATGGACTTGCGATATAGGGACTTGTTAACACAATTCCTCAAAATATAACAGACTAAAAATATTGTAAGGGTAACAAAATGGTTGACTCATACTATGTAATTTACACAATTTGACATTGTTTTTATTTAAATAAATCAAGAACTAGTCATGCTTGTCTCAAACACACTAAATGTTTGCTTCATATAATTAGAAGCTTTTGATTACATCCCTCAACTGCTGACTGTTCTTCTCATATATGTCATTTAGTGTTGTATGTCTATAGACCTGGCATGTTATGTGTTATAGTTAATCCTAGTATATAGAATAGTTGTTTTAGGGTGAGAAAATATCAAACAGCCAATGTTTTGATAATTTCAGCCCCATAGTCATTGCATGTTGATTGTGATATGTAGATTAATTAGCATTTTGTGATATGGAAGTTGATTGTTAAGGACCTGATAAGATTTGGAACAATAATAACAGTCTGTTATTGTTTCACTCAATGGTAAGTTTTAAAGTGTGTTTTAGAATTGATTGACATTTGTATAAACTGAAGTTTACCTTCCCTGACCAATGAATACAGTGTTTGACTTTTTACATTAAAATATTAACATAGAAGATCTAAAATGCATCTTGTCTTGCTCATTCGCCAGGTAGTAACACTGTCCAAAATGTTGGGTGGTTCTGATTTAAGGATATACATGGGCGTCCCAGCGCTATGGCACATGTAAATAAAGCACCTTAGATATTGTATATAGGAAATACTGAAAGAAGGCTTCATTTTCTTTTTAAAAATAATTTAATCTGCGTGAACCGGGAATCGAACCCGCCAAATGTGAAACAGGTTTTTTGTGATAACATAAGATTTTTTTATAGCATCCTAAATAAAATTAAGTATTGAACTTAACATAAAATCAATTTAATATAACAAATGCTGAAATTGTAATTAATTCTGTAGTATACTGATTTAAGGCAGGCGATTATTTAAATATCAATATAATATAATATAATTATATATATTTAAATATATAATATATATAATATTTAAATATAATATAATATATAAAGAAGTTAAAATTATTATGAAAATCAAAACAATGTCTGCTTTTCTATACACAATATTTAAGGTGCTTACCTTCCGTGTGGCATAGCCGTGTGACGCCCTGTATAATGTATATGCAATGTTATGTTAGGGGTGGTAGTTATTTTACCTTGAATGACTTTGTATTGCCATGTATTTGAGATGTCAAAAAACCGGCCAAGTGCGAGTCGAATTAGTGCACAAAAGGTTAAGCATTAGTGCACAAAAGGTTAAGCATTAGTGCACATAAGTCAATTTACACTCAACGGCAAAACTATATATGTTTTTCATAGCATTGTATTGAAAAACAAAGTTACTGCTGCTAATTCACGAAAAAGTCCCATGTATCAAAACTAAGTATCAAATTTTATTCAAACATTGTTTGAAGTTCTTTTTACGAGCCCTTATGTTTTCAGATGTTTACTCCGCTTACTTGAAAAATGTACCCCTTTTACGGCTATGAGCCAATTTTGACCGTGTAGGTGACACGCTCAAAATGTAAGGAACGGCTGATTTTTGTGAACGATTTCTATTCGGAATGATGTACTGAATACGTGGTAATAGTTTGTGCGTCGGTGTACCTTACACCCTGCATACGTAGAAATATTTTTTATGTATGGGGACAACCCTATTTTTTTTTAAATGGCTGCGACTTACGGATGGACAGACGGACGGACAGGACGAATCTAAAAAGGGTTCCGTTTTTGCCATTTGGCTACGGAACTCTAAAAAAGTATTTTTCACTTCACAACATAAGCAAGATACAAAATTTTGTCAAACTTGTTGGACAAAATGTTAATGAATCAATGCTTATTATTTTATGGTATATCAGTGTTCATAATATTTTTTTGCTCCAACGTTCAAGAAAATTTAAGAAAAATATTTTGCATGTCATGTTTTGGAATTTGTGACTCATTTGGGTTGCAAAAAATATTATTTTAAATGAATTGTGTATTATTGATATGTTTTTTTTGCTTTTGCCAAAGGTATATTTTTATCTCAAACTGGTTAAACTTTATTTTTACATTTTTTGGCCACAAAAGCTATACGACAAAAATGACTCAATACTGCAATTTAGTACTAGCTGTTGCCCGTGGCTTCGCTCGCCTTTTGGTCGGAAATTATACCACAGGCATGTTTTAAATATAGCCTACGGCACTCGGGGATAATGTAGCTTCCTATTATTGAAAGAATTTTCAAAATCGGTTCAGTAGATCCAGAGATTACCCCCTACAAACAAACTTAAAAATGTTACCTCTTTATAATATTAGTATAGAAGGTTATATATGTATAGACTTACTGAATTTTCTGGGATTGTTAGACCAGCGCCACATAACGCGGACGCGGAAATTCCGTCTGTTTTGAATTAATTTTGAAATCTATTTAATTACATAAAAATCTCGAATCACCGTGGTCGTACTCCTCCGACGGCGACGGCTCGACTGATTTTTATGTATATTTGGTAGGTAGGTAGGTATGAGAATAGGTCGTAAAGTAAATTGCACACCGCTAGGTGATTAGGGGGTAGGTAGGTATGATAAAAAGATGCATTGCAACGCATAGCTAGTTTTTTAACTATACAAATAATGACTTCCAGTTATTTCGATCAGGTAATCCGAAAAAACATATTTTTAAATTTTTGTCCGTCTTCCGGCTAATCTCCGAAACGGCTGGACAGATTTTGACGGGAGTTTTACTGGCAGATAGCTGATGTTATAGAGAGTAAGGCTACTAGTCTAGGAGGATTGGGATTAGGGTCGGTTTTTATAATAATTTGACGATGCGGACGAAGGTCGCGGGGCACAGTTAGTAAGCAATAAAATATCGCGGCGCTGGTCATAAGTGAAGCATTTTTATCGTGCTAAGTATCACTAATAGTATAGTTACAGGCATGGACGGCGCTAGGAGGGCGACTGCGCCCCCTTAAGAGGCTCAGGATCTTTAATAGTTATAACTTTTTCTGCCTGATGCCACAGAATGAGTAAATACGTAATAAATTGTAGCGTACAGTGGAATCACTCAAACTCTCAAAATATTTTGTAACGATAAAAATGAGCCTCTTAATATGCGTACCACCGTTTTAAAGTTAAACATTTTCTAAAATGGCCTCCTTAAGTCAATAATGTAACATCTTTTTCTGAACAAGAGGACTTAAAATAAATCTAACTGGACTGGGTAGAGTAAAGAGCTTATTTTTTTTAGTTTCTAGTCTTTTGCTATTTATCTTCGAAATTAAACAAGTATGTTTTTTTTTTCGTTTTTACTTGCACTTTTCTGTTCCCCCCCTCTGGCAAAAGCTGGCGACGACGCCCTTGGTCAAGAGTTAACGCGTTATATGGCAAAGTAAATTAGGAAATCATCGACATTACTCCGAACCTCCTTTATCTTTTGGATGCTGTAAACCTACCTGGCGAATATGAATAACCTGTTTTGTGTGTACTAAGCTTTATAGTAGTTTATGAAAATATACTTATTATTATACTTTCGAAGTTCTTTGAACAATTTAGTATGAGTAATATGTCCAACAGATATTTAAATATATATTGAGTGACGTTTAGTGCCTAGTCAATTTACGACGTGTGTCCCCCCCATCCTAGTTAAGTGTAACAATCACTAAACAAACGGAGTTGTTAGTTGGTACAGTACCTAGTTACCCACCTACTTTATTACGAAGCGTGAATGATCCGTGTTGAATAAACGTTTAAAGGATACAGGCCTCGGCCCTCCCCACGCGGGCTCAGTGCAGTTCGTGGATGTGTCAAATGTCGACGAATTACTTGTCTTGCACCGTTTTTAAAGCAGTGGAGATGAGATAAATTACAGCAAGTAAAGTGCTCGGGTTCGAACCCATGACCTAAAAATCGTATGTCAGCCCACCGTTGCTCCTATAACTTGAAATTGGTAGAGAGGAAAATATAATGATTTGTGCTCATCAAAATGTTCGATGAAGCATACCCGTCACGTCATGTTTTGTACTGCAGACGCGGTTGACATCTTACTTTTTATTAAATTAACCTTTCTCATTCTTAAAGGACATCGGCAGTGCCCGACGTCTTCCGCTTGCGTTTATTCAATGAATACACTACACTATACAATAAAGCAATGCATCTCATCCATCAATACAGAGTAATATAAGTATGTATCTATGATGCATTTTAAGAAAATCCGTGCCAAAGTAAATGTTATTTTTTTTGGATTACCTCGAGATTTATGGAGTTTACTAGTTTTTGCTCGCATGGAGGTCGGAAATTATTTCACGGGAATGTATTACCGCTATAAACAGTATAATTTTTCTGTAACATACCTGGACTGGTCGTTGTTTACCTTTTCGTTCAGCCATTAAACCGACTGACGATACTTTTGCCATAATAATATTATTTATTTATTTTTAATAACTTAACCATCATTACAGGGTTTACCCTAATGCGACGGTTAAGAACTAAGGGTAAGGGGTAGGGATATTAAGGGTTATACTTTATTATTTTCCCGCCGTGCTCTCCTGGGAGAGCGAGAACTGGCGTCAACTAGTTGTCACCATCATGCCGTATCACATCATCCACTAGATATCGCCACTCGGTTACTCCAGGCTTTCCATGGCCACGTTATCGATTGTTTAGAATCTATTTCTGCCTCGCCTACGTTCTAGTGACCTCTTCAGTTTTGTATATGCGATATACATACACAGTGTGATTGGTAATTGAGTGCATTCCTTGAAATGGGTGATACTCAGGTACGGTCCCGGGGAGGGGGGGGGGGGACAGGGGTCGCGCCTTCCCCCCCCCCAAAATCCTACACGCCAGTTGGAAGAACCTTAAAATATTTTTTTTCGGATATAGATTATTAACTTCCTGCTTTATCGTTCAACAAGAGAAACTAACCATTCCGATGCAGAATACTAAAATTTTCGAGCTAGCTTCGCTCGCTAATGCATCCTGCCCTTTTGAATTACTTTTATTTTCATCTCTATATGAATTTAAACAAAAAGAACCTAATACACGGGGCGGAGGCGGGCTGCTTCAATTTTGAATTTTGAAGTTCTCTCATCTTTCGCTCTTGCATTCTGTTAGTATCAAGCGTTAACTTCCTGTTTAATCGTTCAACAAGAGAAACTAGCCTTTCCGAGGTAGAATGCTAGATAACATTCTCGGTCCGGAACGTGCTAAAATTTTCGAGCTCGTTTTGCTGGCTCTGACATTTTGCGTTCTTTTCAGTTTTTCTTTATAAACTGACACAATTTCTGAAAACCTATCAAATTCGAACTGGGTGCTAAATTTTACGATCTCGCTGCGCTCGCTTTTGAATGCTGACTTTTCTCAATTGATAGGCCTTTCTATATAAGTCAACAAAATTATTCCTAGCATAAATCGAGACCGACAAACGAAAACCTAACTTATCCATGGTTTAGTACAATCTCTTTTCGGGAAGCCCCCGGAAATAAACCTGTAGGTGCCCATGATCGTTTTGTATGGGTAAATCCAGAGAACGTTGATAAAATTTCGTTCTTAAAAAGTGGTTCCAATAGTTTAACACGCCCTCCCCCCTCCCAATTTCCTTTTTTTATTCAGGGTAACCCGTCCCAACTAAATTCAAGCTACGGCCCTGTGTGACCCCCCCAAGTCTTAGGCATTTTTGACCCTGATAACTTGGGGTCCAAACTGGATTGTTTGGAGAAACTGAACTAGCATTAAGTCAAACAGCTAGCAACACATTGTGGTAACAAGAAAATCTGCAATAAGGAAAAGGAAGACGTGCATCGAAAAAAGTGCACTACATGAAACATGGTAGGTAGCATTTTTATTGAAATATTACCTTGTCAGGAACAACCGTTGTTTTCTGATGACACGCTTTCTACACGTGGCCTCTGTGGTACCATTTTAGAAAGCCAATGACACAAAGAAGTCGTTCCTGTAATTTGTACGTCAAGTTCCAAACATTAATTTTGACTGAAAAAAAAGATTTCTCCAAAACAATCCAGTTTGGACCCCAAGTTATCGGGGTCAAAAATCTTGCAAATTAGGCACAGTATCACACATTTTAAGGAATGCAACCAATTACCAGTCACCCTGTAGATCGATTTATCATAACAAAATAATTTCATTATGGACGGCACGGTGACATTTCTCGGGCACGCTACCGAACACCGGCCACCGTGAATCGATCCGATTTTTCCTCCGGTTATTCTCGTCTTGCCTACGGTGGGTAGTTAGGTACTTGCACAGTCTTAACCTTGTTTTCTAGGAATATCCACCTGCAACTTTGCAGACCCATTGTTTTTCCAATCCACAAACACCCATTGTTTTTCCAATCCACAAACTAAGTTTAAACCAAGTTTGAAGGGTGCTTTACAGACCGATTTAATTCGTAAATAGGTATTACGTAAACACCACGAATTCGAATTACGATTCGACTTAGATTCGACTACTGTAAAATCACGCTCCAATTAAAATCTAGTTTTTTTCGGTTTGTAGCCTGTGTTACCCGAGCCATAATAACAAATCGATTGACACCTTATTCATCAAATTCAGATGAATAGTTTAGGCGCTATTGAGGAACAGACGTAAATACAACCATACATACATAGACTGCTAAAATCTTAAACCTTCCTTTTGGCTTCGCCGTAGTCGGGTAAAAAAAAATATAGTTCTAGAAAGCTGTAATTTGGCATCAATATATAGATTAATTACGCCGAGAAAGTGGTAAAATAAAATCTCGTTTTTTTTTTAAGATATCTCCTGCCCACTTAATGTGGGGATTTTTTTCTCGCGTACCCCATAGTGTGGGATGTAGTTGGATAGGTCTTTAAACAATATTTTGAGTTGGTTCAATTATTTTTTTGATTAAGGGATTCGTTTGTGAAATATTAAGGTTTAAAGTGCTATAATTTTGTTAGACTCAAGGTGGCCTACTATGACGTCCAGCAAGAGTAATTCCAGTGTGGGATAGAGATGGCGCTAGACGATCTGTATACCTCTGTCACTTTCCCTCACTGGAATTATTCCTGCTTCGAGACGTCATAGTAACTCCAAAGTGTCCACTCCCTCTACCAGCTAAACGGTTCTGTTTGGGTGTGTGAAAAAATTGAAAGGGGTAAAGTTAAAAGGAAAACTATCACAGCTAAGTAGGCTTTACAGGTTTACGAGTAATAGCCGACCAACTTATAAAATGTACATGGATAACATATTTTCCTAAACATAAGCAGGTTTTTAAGTGTTTGGTAAGTTTTTTTTTTATCATTACAATAAAAATCATCGTTCGGAGGCAAATCGGACCGTAGGAAGTGTCCGCATATTTTGATGGGCACCCCTACATTGTGCGTGGCCCGACACGCTCTTGGCCGGTTCTTAGTTTTTAAATGTCAGTATTTTTGTATTTTTAACCGATTTCCAAAAGGAAGAAGTAACCTATCAATTCGTCAGAATGTTTTTTTTTGGTGTATGTTCAGCGATATCTTCGCCAATTGTGAACCGATTTCGAAGATTATTTTTTGTATGGGAAAGAATTATCCGCGCTGGTCCCGTTTAAATTTGGTGAATATCTGATGCTGATCTGCGGAGATACAGAAAGGAACTCTGCAATAATAGACAGCAAATCTGTTGTGATTGCTGCAATCGCGTGGATATTTATTGTTTTACACAATTTCATAACAAAATCACGCATGAGTGCTCTGAAGGGGTACCTACGCAGGTGTGTATAGTACACCCACATTTCGGCAGATAACATAATATTTCGCCAATGTAATGTTCGTGTATTATATGTTGTAGTTCAATACCTACGCAGGTGTGTATAGTACACCCACATTTCGGCAGATAACATAATATTTCGCCAATGTAATGTTCGTGTATTATATGTTGTAGTTCAATACCTACGCAGGTGTGTATAGTACACCCACATTTCGGCAGATAACATAATATTTCGCCAATGTAATGTTCGTGTATTATATGTTGTAGTTCAATACCTACGCAGGTGTGTATAGTACACCCACATTTCGGCAGATAACATAATATTTCGCCAATGTAATGTTTCGTGTATTATATGTTGTAGTTCAATACCTACGCAGGTGTGTATAGTACACCCACATTTCGGCAGATAACATAATATTTCGCCAATGTAATGTTTCGTGTATTATATGTTGTAGTTCAATACCTACGCAGGTGTGTATAGTACACCCACATTTCGGCAGATAACATAATATTTCGCCAATGTAATGTTTCGTGTATTGTATGTTGTAGTTCAATTTTATTCGGGATAAGCCTTTACCATGACATGTTGTATTGTTAACAATGTAAAATTAATTCATAACAAGAATTTTTGAAGGATTTATAACTAACAATGTAACAAAAAAATATTGAAAATAAATCTACTTCAAAACTGAAAAATCACTAGCTTCGTGACTTCGGAGTCGGTGACAAAAAACCGGAATCAAACACATTTTTTTTTGCTAAATAATTATATGTATTAGGTGGGTGTCTTACGAGTTGCAGGTCATGAGTTGGAACTTGGCACCCAAGCAGGCATACACTTTACTTGTGCACTTCCATTCATCACCACTGCTTTAGAACAATGAAGCAAAATATCTTCAGGGACAACCAATACATTTAAACTTTTTTTTGGCCAAGTTTATATAAAAAAGGAAAATAATAATATCAGGTTTGTCTATCAACATTGAACGCGCCTACAAAGTTTCGTGTTTGAGCTAGTAACCATTGAGTTTCCTCATGAGGGGGCGATCCTAGCTGCAGGATCAAGCCTTAGCATAACATCACGTCTGTACTCCCCGAAGGGCCAGGGTGAAGGTGTACCAATAGTAGTAAGGTGTACCAACATTTCGACAGTTATGTTTCAAGTCCCAGGTAATAGAAAGCGAGCCTATTGCCATTAACTGGGCACAAATCCGGACTCCGTGGCTACCGAGAAATTCCTGATTGAAAAAGCCAACAACAATTTTCCCGACCCGGGAATCTAACTCAGGACCTCATACTCAGCAGTCGCGATTGCGGCCACTAGACCAACGAGGCAATCGACTTACACACATACATATACGATAGTGCAAGATTTATAAAAGCTTGTAAAAATTCAAAGAAACTTGTGACTTCTTTACAGCCCACACCCTATCACAACCAGTCCCAGCCCCAACAGTGGAAACGAGTCTGAGTATGTTGGCCCACACACACTATACTAGTTTACATTAAATGTACACTAGTATAGTGTGCAAGTTTACGAGTAATAGTCGACCAACTTATAAATTTTTTATAAGTTGGTCGACTATTACTCGTAAACTTGTAAAGTCTACTTAGCTGTGATCGTTTTCCTTTTAACTTTTTAACCGACTTTCTTCAAAAAAGGAGGAGGTTCTCAATTCGGTTGTATTTTTTTTTTCTTTTTAATTTTTTCACACCCACAACCGTTTAGCTGGTAGAGGGGGACCACTTGAGTGTAACAAAAGTTAGCACTTTAAAGCTTAATATTTCAACAAAATTTTTTAAACACCTATCAACCAACGACATCCCACATTGTGGGGTACGCGAGGAAAAAAATGCCCACTTTACGTGTACAGTGAGTGCTAGCAATTAGCTGACCCACCTTTGCATAAATGGTTGAGGTTTTTTCCTTAGCTCAAATAAATAAAATATAAAAGAATTATAAAATTGGTCTTTGTTTGATTTGTCTTCTAAAAAACCTCAACCATTTATGCAAAGGTGGGTCAGGTAAATGCGATCACTCACTCTACGTCTACAGGAGATACTCTAATAAAATGTACTTTTCGATATTTCATTTTGCCACTTTGTAAGTAATCTGTGTAATCAATAATCATTCATGCCAAATTAAAGTTTTTTGTTTTAAGAGTCTTTGAGCTAAGCTTTGGACAGACGGACGGACATGGCGAAACTATAAGGGTTCCTTGTTGAATACGGAACTCTAAAAAAACCATCAACGCCTTTTTTAGGTATATATTTTTAGCTGCCGTTTTTGTCGTAGTTGGGTTTTACTTTTCAAGTTTTTTTAATCAATGTCCACCAGCTTTTGTTTCCGATCGAAGCCTGCAGAAGCTGCATGGATGCGGGTTTGGGTTTGACTATTAATTGCGTTTTTGCGGTTGAGCTTGGGTCGAGGCGAGCAGACGATTATCCATACAAAAGAAAGCAACAGATGTGTTGCTCATGTTGATTGATGATTTGTTATCAAAATAAGTGTTGACAATGCGATGACGGGGCTGTGGTACACGATTAGGGTGCAGGTAGTGGCGACCCTAGCTGGCATTCGTTTCTGATCGATGTTCGGTAGTCGGACGCCTATCTATGCGTTATGTTGCAGCCGGTTGAAGGCAGACGAAGTTAGTTAGGTCGGGTTTTTAATAAAGCGAGCGACGTGGATAGGAGACGTGCGGAAATCCACCAATCACATTCTATTTAAATTGGTTGATATCGCGTCCCTCGTTTTCTTGTGATTAGTCAAATTTAACACGGAACCGGGATTCCAGCTGAACGCGAATTTGCTCATTTCGCGACTTCCTATCGATAGTAGATGTTTATAGGGTGCAGTGTGCTGCGGTTAATCCACCGACCGTTTCAGATGTGCTTCGTCAGGCGTGAATTACTAAAATAAAATCTGAGCTAGGTACATCGAACTTTCAATAAAAAAAGTTATTTAGTTTTGAACGTACTCTTACTAGTTTTATTTTTGTTGCTGATCGGGAATTATGAAACTTAAACTTACGAAATTCAGACTGTAGGAGCACTAATAGCTATTCATTCCCATGAAATTATTATTTAAAAAAATACCTTGCTTTTTCAAACGGATTTTGTTAACAATATCAAGGGTTTAATTTTTTTTGCAAGGAACCCTAAATAATTATTTTTCTTAAATAAAATAAATACATTATGTTTGACCTTATAACACCAGCTATCTGCCAGCACATTCCCGTCAAAATCGGTCCAGCCGTTTCGGAGATTTAGCCGGAACGAAGAGACAGAAAGACAAACATTGAAAAAACCGTGTTTTTGTTTTAAGTGCCGTATATATTTTCATATGCATTCGGTAAAAAAGCTTTTATTTTGATATGACAAACACTTCAATTTTACTTATTTGGGTAGATAAAAGATGCCTACTTGTCAAGTAATGTAGAGTCAGCAAAAAAAAAAAAAAACAAGGAACAAGTCGATAAATATTTAAACGTAAGGCACCCCGTGCTTAAAACTTTTGTTGACTGACTT
Source organism: Eugnorisma glareosa (assembly GCA_947578425.1). Lineage (NCBI taxonomy): Eukaryota > Metazoa > Arthropoda > Insecta > Lepidoptera > Noctuidae > Eugnorisma > Eugnorisma glareosa. Next base: position 30,113,728 of record OX387957.1, read on the forward strand.
ATTATTTCAAACATGACTCGTCCCTTTCGAATTTACCAAACTTTTTAGACCTACTCCACATTGGTCACACATGAAAATAGTTCAGCTATTTCGGCTTCTACTGACGTCTATACGTTTATATTATAAAATATAGAATAATATATATATTGTTATTTTATGAAAACGGACGTTCCAGCCTGCTAGATAAAGATCTTGCGGCTACTACTTGCCATTTCCATGTTCTAATAATAATTTCATACAATACTAGTTGTCATACCCATTGACTGAAAATAAGGGTGTTAGAAGTTTAGAACGTTGTTTATTCATTAAAATTAATCAACAACTTGAACAGCAACTTTGAGAAAACATCATGTTTTACTAAGTGGGTGGCGGGTGCGGGCAACGGAGCGGTCAGCTTGTAAATCAAACGCTTTAGACTTTTAAGAAATTACCAAGACGGACACGTCCTAAGGGCAGTTTCACATTAGCGTATTTTCGGCGCTACACGCTACTCGCTCTTCTCTTACGAGCGTTGACGCACTTAAAATAAGCGCGTGCCACGAGTGATACTGACATAATATTGCTACTGACAGAACTCACCTTTTCAAGTGAACGCACCGGAATAAGCGTGTGTGCGCGTGTAAGCTAATACGCGCCGAAATACGCTAGTCTGAAGCCATTCGAATCAAGTGCGACAGCAGAGTGTCAACGAGAGCAGGCAGCGCCTCGCCGCGTCTTATCCCCCGCGGCCGCCAGTTTGATTTACACACTGGACACGCTCATCAAGTGAGCAATGAACAGCCCACCCCGCTGACTGTTTGGGACACCTCAGTAAAGACGCGCCCGCTCGTCGCCCGCTGCCTGCGCCCGCTCCCACCTGGACCACGCACTAAACAGTCTTAATTCTTTCCTATCAAAAATAATGTTGACGGTTTTTGTTAATATTAATTTAGTCAACGTTACTATAGGGTGGAAGGCATCGATGCACAAACGTGTTCAGTACTGACTCCAGCACATCAAGCTGCCATCATCAATCATCAGCATCGATCTGTCAAATTTCTTTAATACTATATTATATTTTCAACTTTATCGCTAAAGCATGAGGTTTTAAGGTTTATTGGGAAAATTTGACAGTTGTGATGTGCTGGCGTCTGTACATCATACCTAACGTGGGGGCAACATAGATTTATTTCATAGGTTATTAAAAAAAAGTTGCCGACTCTTATAGAAGTGTAATGACAACACGTTCAAAATACAGGCTGTAAGGGACAGCCCTCTACAAACTGATAGGCTGAATTCAGTTTAGCATAAGTAATAACAGGACCGGTACAAGAAATTATTACAGGAATGATAAGGGAATCCAATAAATTTGTTTTTTTTATTTCCTCATACGCAATGTATCGTTACCGTGGCAAAACGCACGTAGCGAACGGCAAGCGCGACGACGATTTCGATGAACTCTGTAGCTAGGCAGGAAGTGAACAGCTGATTCCACGCGTCGTTCGGCGAGAGTATTTCTACATCCATAACATTGTATTTATTTTTATTTTAGTCGTATTATTTACCTAATTGGAGTGCTGTGTACGGGAAATAAATTTTACAGAAAAAAAAAACCCCGGAGAAAAATTCCGGTGGAATATGATTCAGTGTCAGTTTGTGGAGGGCTGTCCCTTACACGCTGTGTATGGAACAGCTGGTTATTATTACATAGAAATTTTTAGTTAGACCGATGTACTGAACTCTTAATGTGTGCTCCCTTAGTCATGGTTCCTGTCACACACAGAGAGATTTTTGCGAAATATAAAAATTTCGCAAAAATCTCTCTGTCTGTTGGTATCCTACTCCCTAATTACTGAACCGATTTTGATGACGTTTTGAAAAGCATTGTAACTCATCAGCCGGGCGCCAATGATATTCTAATAAAAGATACGCCACGTTCATACTGAGCGGCGCCGGCGTTCAATATCGTTGCATTGTTACGACTGCGATAGAAAATACTGAACGTATGATGCAGAAAGAGATAGCAATTGCGCTTTAAGTACTGAAATTACGACAATTGTCTGAATTTGCGCGCGCTAGTGCGATGTTTACCTCTTTTTATTTATAATATCATCGCCGAGCACAATTAGTTAATAGTAAAAAAATACGTATTCATTGCATCACCGTCACGTCACTGGTTTAGTTTTTAGTCACCAGAATAAATAAAAAATCCTGGTGTGGTTATTCTGCGCTTAGGCACAAAATACTAAATTGAAATTATTATGTTACGACGACGTAAACGCGATTAATGCGTAAAGGAACGACGCTGACGTCGAGCAAGCGAGTATCGTAATCGTGTGAAGTTCGTACGTTTTCGGTCCGCTCGAACAACCCGAATCGATGACGGCATTGTTTCTTTTCTTTGCATTTTTATAGAATGATGGTAATTTACTAATTTAATTTGTAAAATAAAAATTGACAGTATTTTATAAATCTGTACGCAACGATTCTTTAGATTTATAGTTAGAGCTAATTATATAAGTAAGTTATAATTTAATCTGTAGACTGTACTACCATGTTTAGTTTAAATTAGTTCGTGGAAAGGAGCGATTTGGGGTGTGTTACTTGGGCTGTCGAATGATGGCCGATCCTTGACGCCAACTTCGTGGCGGTCTTGCGAACCGATTTAGCATAAGTTTTGATTGTGAAAAAATTTCAGTTTACGGACGACTATAAACTCTTCAAACTGTCGGACTACGTGAAATGCAAAGGAGGACGCTCTCGCACAACAAAGGGGAGTTCACGTTTACTCATTATTCGCCAAAAAGAGTTTACTAAAATCATGATGCACGCCGCACATCAGTCGCGATCGTGCTGTGACCCCTGTGTAAACTCCTAATGATGATCTGACATATGATTATTTTAGAAACACTCGATTATTGGATTGTCAAACTTACAGTGATAACCAGTCGTAGTCGCTTTATTTTAAACCTTTGTAAATAAACTGCAGAGGTGCTGAGGTAATTACGTTTCGAAGTGTAATTTAATAAAAAATTGTAATACCTTGTATTTGCAGGTAAGTAAGGACGTTTCCGTGGGATTCGGGGGATATTCGTCATTCAATGTATCATTAAATATTCCAGTAATATATTTTTTGTTCAATTGTCATAACAACAGTATGGGGATAATAAAACTAAGAGCATACTATGCTCCTAGTTTTATTCTATGAATATTTTAGGAATTCTAACAATAAACATTAAACAAATCATTTACATTGAAGCGAGTATAGTTCAATGAATTCACAATGAGGTAAAATAATTGAATATTGTCATCATTAACAATGCTACACGCTGATTTAGTATTTTGCCTACATTACATTAATCCCTCAGTAAGTATATTTTATGTGATTAGGTTATATGGATATGCACTTCAATGTCAAATAAATACAGCTATTCATTGGTAGGATAAATTATGTAGCACTAGGGATATTTTTGACATGAAAACTTTACCAATATATTAAATTAGTGATTGTTACATAAAAAAATAAAATTCAATATAGATACTTTGTCAATTATCATAAATTTACTGATAATGGAATAACCTTTATTTAAACTTAACCTTAAAAACATTAAAACTGCCATGTTTGTCATTGGTAATAATTTAAAGAATATAAAATTCATTAGTAGATAGGCTCCACAGTAAAGTAGAAACTCATTTTGCTATCTATTTATTTATTATATTACTGAGACAAAATATGTGATACAAAAATTGCTGTTATGTATTTCTAATGGCAGTTTAAAGACTTATATTTATGTGATAAAAAAGGCAAGTAAATATAATTTATGTTATTGAGACGGTAATTTGGAATAGTCTAGATTATGATTAAGTAGATATAGATGAAATATAGTTTATAAACTTTTACCATTTTGCCTTTTTAGAAAATATTCATACTCATACACACAAAAATACACTAAGCAGTTAATATTCGTGGTATGTGAAATGTATTTTTTTTTTTGTGATTATTTTTGTTGTGCTCAGATTTCAATTAAATTCAAGGGCCTGGTATTTTATTTATGATGCCCTATTTTTACCACTCAAGAATAATTATTAGCATATTTTTGTTGTTTTTTGGAAGATCCTAATCAGCTGACCCATTTTCCATACCAAGCTCAACGCAAATGAAATGTCTCATATGTTTAGTATTTATATGTGACAAAAACAATAAGTAAAACAGTGTAAAAGTATTTTTCTATATGTCATAAATTGCTCGTTTTTTGTAAGGAGCTCTAATGAAGAGTTAAAAAATAGGGAAATCTTTCTTCCTTTCTTTACTCCTGAGTAAGATTGATTTAGTCATCTATTTTGACTATGCCACCTACATAATCTGCAATGTAAATAACCAAAAACGAAGGGTAAATAAAATTAAGTATATCAGTATATTATTTTTCCCATTATTCATTTTTCAAACACATTAATTACATTTTTAAATATTTCTTTAAAAAAAAATAACAAAAATACTGGTCTGCCGGTCTAGGAAGCAGGCAGCAGCAAGGAGTACTGCCTTCTGAAAAGAATTTTAACTACATTTTTTATTAGGGTTCCGTACCTCTATCGGCAAAACGGAACCCTTATAGAATCACTTTGGTGTCCGTCTGTCTGTCTGTCAAGACTAGGGCATACGGACCGGTTTTTCCCGGTCCTGAAAAAATAGAGAATTACCGGGTTTTAGCTTTGTAAAAAAAACCGGTTCTTTCGTGTAAAACCCGGTCTTTTCGGGTTTTCGTTTTTTGTGTTTCGTTTTTAAATCCTTTAATTATTGATCTGTGAACTTCGCAGATCAGACACAACACGTCGTAGGTCGTTAAAATGTAGTAAGTCAATTTTTTCTATTATTCCCACGACTTCTCATCTAAAATGTATTCTCACAAGAATAAATGTCATTGGGAAAATTCTCATTCTAAAGTACCCGTTGTATAATTTTTTGACGAAAAGACTCGACGAAGCTTCCCAAATGCTGCCCAGCCCAGCTGGATTCTTCTGTTATCTTTCATCTCAAAGTTGTTCTTACCAAACAGCAGAGTTTGCGCGAGGTAAATACATATATTCTCGAACAACCTCGAGAGGACCGCCATTGACAACAATAGATCCTGGGGTGACGAGTTCGTTGAACATAACATGGATTTAGTCAAGTTCACCCTGAGACCAATGCGTATTGAAGAATCAACTAGGCCATCTAGTATCTGCTGTAAGTCGTGCAGCGATTCAGTCAGTATGATGATGTCACCTGCAAATCTCAAGTGTGAGATGTACTCGCCGTAGATGTTAATGCAATTTCCCAGTTGAGCGTCTTAAACACATCCTCCAGTTCGTCGGTGGACAATATCGGTGAATTTGAGCCCTTGCCTCACACCCTGACACAATGGGATGTGCTCTGTCTGCTGGTTCTGAGTTTGGATGGTCATTATTTATGGCGTTTTTCTTAAAGACTTCTGCACTTGGAAGTATCGCCAGTCTTCTTGGCATCGCTGCAGATACTCCAGAACAAACCAGGTCTCGATAGATGAAGCCTTCTCTCATAGTCCGCAAATGCAAGACACAAAAGCCGATTATACTCTTCGAAATTCAGTATAATTTGCCGCTCTGTGTGAATATGATCTCTGATGCTGTATCCTCTCCTAAACCCGGCTTTTCCGGTGGATGTCGGCGAGTCTTCTCGCTATACGATTTGTGACGACTCTTGGAAACAGTTTAAACATGTGTCTACGGAGCGAAATAGGTCTGTAATTCTTTAATAGGGTCTTGTTCCCTTTTTTAAAGAAAATAACGAACACGTTCTTTCTTACGAACGCGCTTCTATATTTCTCCCAGAGAACAGGATCGAGTTGAAAAGCTCCCAAAGCTGTCTTAATAAAGGACTTCCTCATGCTTTCAGAAGCTCAGTCGTTAAGTAATCCTCACCAGGGGCTCTTCGATTCTTAAGCTGTCTAAGAGCCGCCTCGATTTCACCTTGGCTGACTTCTGGCAGGTCTTCTGTGAAATGGGATCAGGTCGAGATGCTTGCGATGCGTACAACTGACCGTGGAAGTTTTCCACTTCTGAAACAATCTCAGACTTCGAAACGACGATATCCCAACCAGATTTGGTCAATATGGTCAGGTGGCTCCTCCCAAGTGATTGGACGAACACTTTCAACCCCCGGGTTTGCTGTGTGCTGGAGCATCGAAGGTCGCGTCGTACCAATTTTCTTATTGTTTAGTGCCTGTAGCTAGCTCTGCTGAAGTGATGGATAGAATCTCCAGAGTCTCCTTCGAACGTTTGAACTTCCTGCCCGTAAGCCGCATTTTGCAAGAACGCGTCCGAGGATGGACGCGTCAGGCACCTGAGGATTTTAACTATTTGGTCGAACGCCTGCTCAATATTGTGGGATAATAAAAAAAAACTGAAAAAGACCGAAAAACCCGGGTACCCGGTTTTGATGAAAACCTGAAACAGACAAAGCCGGTCCCAAAAAGTGGCCCATTTTCGATGCCCTAGTCAAGACCTTTTTCTTAGAAATGCGTGGCGGTATCAAGCTGAAATTAATCCCAAATGCTTGGGTCTGCTACCCATTTTTTTTTCTTTTTTTACGGATGGAAAATCATCAAATAACTCCTCCAGCCCTGGGTTGGGTTTTAGTCAGTAAAAGTCTGACACACCCTGTGTCAGACTTACTGACTAAAACTCATCCATGTTCCTTCTTTCGCCCTTTGTGTTCCAGGGCCGCGGTATCTCTTTCGAACAGTCACGCAACCCTGGCAGACATCGGTCCTTTCGGACCCCTTCCTGTTTGCTGACATCTCTTTGAGGCGCGCGTGGAAAACGAACGCGCCGTCGACACGGCCTGTCGTCACAAGACGGACGGGCGGCGAGCTAGCCCATAGCTCACCGTCCACAGGCCCGCGCCGTGTCCCCCGACGCCCGGTGCGTCTCCCGCGGCGGCTGGGACGTGAGGTTCTCTCCCTCTCACGTCCGCCACCTCCTTCGCTAGAATGACTACTTCGCAGAAGGACTAGGTGACGGCGTCCCATTCTGTCTCGCTCCGGACCATGGATTGAACCAAGGCCGGACGCGAGAGGTCGCCGCCGCCGATTGCCGCTACGAGGACACGGCGGTACTCTGCCCACACGGGGCAGATCTCCACCGTGACCTCCGGTCGATCCTTACACTGGTAGCACCCGGGTGTTTCCTCCCGCCCCATTCGGTGCAGGAACCTCCCGAAACAACCGTGTCCGGTGAGGACCTGCGTCAGGCGGAAGCTGTGGGCGCCGTGGCGCCTCTCTAGCAGTCCTCATCGCCACTATTGTGGCGTGCCCTGCACTGGGTTGCGACAGTCGCTCTCTCCATGTCGCCATGAGATCTGAGCGATGTTCCACAAAGGCGGCCCTAGAACCGATCCCTATGGAACACCGCACGACATCTCTCGCCGGTTCTACTCTCCGCTGCGACCAGGGTAGATGACGTACCTATCCGTCAGGTAGTCCCCGACCACATGACGAAGGTAGGTCGGCACCCGGTGATACCGGAGTGCCTCCCTAATGCAGCTCCAAGGCATGGTGTTGAAGGCGTTGACGATGTCGAGAGACACCGCCAAGACCACTCCACCCCGGGACACAGCATCCGTATCGCATAGTCGTGAGGGCTCTCACGCGCATGATGGCGTCCACCGTCGAGCACCCCCTGCGGAAACCAAACTGGTGTTCCGCAAGATCCGGCCCCATCTCCGCCAGGTGCCCGGCGAGGCGGTTGGCAATGTCTCTTTGAAAGAGTTTGCCCACCTCGTCGAGCAACACGATGGGCCGGTATGCGGACGTAGAGTCCGCAGGGCGCCCTGGCTTCCGAATGAGGACCAGCTTCCCCGTCTGCCAACGAAGCGGGAACTGGCCTCTCTCCAAGTATGCGCTTAGGAGCCCCTCCAGTCGGGGCCCGAGAGCCTCCAAGACCAGGACCCAGGCTTTGCCAGGCAAGCCATCGGGTCCCGGGGCGGCAGTTTTGGCCTTAAGCCTGCCTACCGCCGCCCGGTCTGCTACCCCTTGGAGCAATGAAAAAATCAAACTTGTGAGTCAACGCGATCAAAAGATGTGACTGTTTATGTCGCATGTTATGCGATTACACAAGGGAATCAAAACCTATAGGGTACTTCCCTTTGACATATAATCATGAAATTTGACAAGGCCTTACAGCACAAATACAGGAAAAATTCCAAAAAATAAGAAAAGTTGAAAATTAAAGGGTGTCCCCATACATACATAGTTGACGCCAATAATTAAGATATTATTTTTTTAGATTATGGTACGGATCCTTTCGTACGCGAATCCAACCCGCACTTGGCCGGTTCTTTAGAATTATATTGCTATTTTTCACTAAAAATATGAGATATGTTTCTTTTGAGCCGGGACTATGTATTTTTTGAGCATTATCTAAACCAAATCCTAGTTTCGCCTTAAGCTCGGATAATTTACTGTACTAAAGAAGCATTTCACAATTTATTTTGCCTCATTCAGATACATTCAGCACAAATACATTTATATCTGAATAGCTAAAATTTCATTTCAGCGTTTTAAAGAAACTACTGCAAATACTTACACAGGAAAAAGTTCCTATTTATGTGGAACATGTTGGTTTATGTAAACAGATAATAACGCGAGAGCAACACACGTCAGTCGGGCAAGGGATGACAGCACCAAAAAAGGTTGCAATGCCAGTGGTAACAGCGATTGCAGTAAGCGGAACAACATGGAGACCCTAGCCCAGGGGGAACATTTCGATGGCAAGGACGTCACCGCACAGGAAAAAGGGGGCGCAGCCGAGACCCGTGACGGTTAGAGGCATAAAAAGCAAACTTTCGTATTTTGAAAGCATCGAAAACTGGCGCCACAATACGCCGCCAGACGCCTACGTCGTGTTACTGACTTACATACAATGTCAAAACTGCTAAATACTAACAGATTTTTTTATCATTAATATAAAATGTTTTATTTTTATTTATGGCATATTAATTGCTCAAATTAAAAGATTAGAACCATGTTTTGTCCATCTGTGTCAGTCTGTATGTTTGTTTGTTCGCGTATTAAATTAGCATGAGACCTACATACTTTTATCTCTTTCGGTTTTGGAGTATACAGGTGAAAGAAAAAAGACTAAGTATTGTTAAAATATGACGTGTTGTCACTTCATTAAATAAAAAAAATATTTTATTACCCGTGAAGATCACAATATGTTAGGGTTTTTAGTAACACACGTCGGTCTGTCTGTCCGAGTATTGTCCCTGCTTAGATTCTAATCTCGGAACCATTTTAACAAATAAGCTTGTTAAAACCACTTATGATGATTTCCAAAGATAAGCGTGTCCTCACATTATTTCTGAGAAAAATTTCAGTACACGATTTATATTGCTTTCAGATGGTAATCAGCTAAGTAGCGGGGTGGTTTCATCGACTCAAGACGACTGCATTAAACGGCCGCATGACGACGCAGACAATGAAACGGCCGAAGATGACGTTTCCAAACGGAAGAAACGCAAGGACAATGAAGAAAAGGAGCCAATGGGCAAACCGGCTCCGGTGGCGCGCGGGGGACCTGGACGGTAAGACATGATGATAAGCTTATCCTCATCAGTACTCCCCTAGTAGAAACAGTATACTTCTCACTCAAGTCATTGCATAGTACGTCGACGACCTTCGACGATAGTCGACCTGTCAATTAGCCTGAAATAGAGGTTTCTTATCTAAAAATTGACCTACATATCTTATTTTGCGTATTTACAGTATCCTTACCGGCAGTAAACCACCGGGGCCTGCAAGTAAGACAGGCGCTATACCGCTGGGCAAGAACAGTGGCGGTCAGAATGTAAGCAAGGGAGGAGCGGGTTCCTCAGGGAAGGGGAATATGCAAGCGCAGGGGAAAGGAGGCGGTGGAGGCTCTAAGGCCAGTGCGCAAGGCTCACATCAGGTATTGAGCCCAGTTATAGTATAAAATAATGTTAATGTTATTTTTAGGGTTCCGTAGCCGAATGGCAAAAAACGGAACCCTTATATGTAGATTCGCCAAGTCTGTCTGTCTGTCCGTGTATGCCACAGCCACTTTACTCCGAAACTATTAGGACTACACAGTCGAAACTTAGTAGGTAGATGTATTCTGTGAACCGCTATAAGGTTTTTATACAAAAATAAAAAAAATATAAGATTAAGGGGGGTGGACCATACATGGAACTGAAACTAAAAAAATATTTTTTCATCAAACCTATACGTGCGGGGTGTCTATAGATAGGTCAAAAATAACATTTAGGTTCCTAAAACCATTTTCTCTCAAAGTCAATCGTTTGAAAGATAAACACTCCCAAAGTGGTAAAATGTGTGTTTTCCCTCTCTTATTTGTAAATTAAGAGAAAAATTCTGAAAAAAATATAGGATTATAGAACGTATCAATTCAATCAAAATTGGTTTGTATAAGATTTGATGTTTATTTTTTGAGATATGGGACTTTTTCATCAAACTGCAGCAACAACTTTGTTTTTCATTAAAATACTATGAAAAACAAATTTAGTTTTGTTGATGAATGTAAAACAATACAACATATGAATGAGCCTTCAAAATATTTTTATTATATTGTTTGGTGCTACGGAACCCTGCGTGCGTGTGAGTACGACTCGCACATGGCCGGTTTTTTCCCTTTACTCATTTCTAAACAAATTATTTACAAACACTGTTTTAAACTTTCACTGTTTACACTTACACATAAACTGTCACTTACGGGATATCTTCCGTGATTGTCTGTTTTTTTTGAGCTCCCGATATTTCGACGCTGTTGCAAGCGCCATGATCGCGGGTTGACTGAGCGAGCAACAGCGGTGAAATATCGGGAGTAAGAAAAGTACAGACAATCACGGAAGATATCCCGTAAGTGACAGTTTATGTGTAAATTATTTTCATTTTTAAATATTCCTTAAAAAATAAAACAATTAAAAATATAAAAATTCTAGCCTACCGGTATCGGGAACAGAGTCCAAGCTACTGGCGGTCAGGGCTCCAGAGAGAGGAACCTCCTGACAATACGAGCCGTGTCCATGAGTACCGCTTTTTATGCACCATTATTATGGGGTACGCGGCTCTTTCTGTATATACCGAATGCACATGAGGCAATGAGATCCCCCATGTCTTAGACGAAAACGTGGTTGATTTGTTCACTTAAGAGGAAATGAGGGTGGTCTTTTATCCATACATACGCTCTCGCCTGTTTTCTCTAAATAAATACCAACCTCTTCTAGCATTTCTATGTCCCTATGTTTTCCTGTTTGATGATATATCAGCCCTTTTTTTTAACTTCTGTGTCTACTTGTGGGTTACATTATAACTAAATCGATATTTTTTTGTTCAACTAGTTGTAAGTCCTTTTAATGTAACTGTTTGCTGTTCCTTTCAATAAAAAATAAATAATCTGTATCAGCACTAGGACCTTTACAAAATGCTAAAAATTGGCTATTTGGACCGCTGTCAACAGAGGCCTAGTGTCCAAATTTGGCAACTATTAATGGAAAAAGAAAAACATATGGACACAGTATAAATCCTTCGTATTCAGTGTATGAAATATCTTTAAAATTGGTCGAATATTGGAGAAGGAAATAGTCGAGAGCCAAAGCTCGAACTATGACTTTTTACTTGTCGGATCTGTAGTTCTCTTTATCGCACCAATGTCGAAATTGCGCTCGTTGAGCGACAGCGATACTTTCTTTAAATACCTACCGTATTTCCTCGTAATGTGCCAGTGCAACCATTACCTTAAATTCATGTATAGGCATGTATGAGAACAATCAGTCCCACAAAGTTATATTATGCAGTTTCCAACGAAAATATTATTGTTTTTAGGGCAAGTCAGGCGGAGGAAAGGGTGGGTCATTGCAAGTAGGCAAACAGGACAGAAAAAGCCCAGTTGCTAGTCCGAAGCCGAACCAAAACAAAGACAATAATGATGGCGACGAGGACACGAAGACTCACGAGGCGGCACCCAAGGTCCCGCCGCTCAAGATTGTGATACCAGGTGGCGCGGGGGGCTCCGGCAATAGGAACGAACAAGAAGGCGAGGGTAAGACTCAATCCTATTTTTTGATTCTGCCAATCTTAACTCCTACATCAAACATTTTAAATGTGCAGGCAATACTGAAAAATGTAGACATCCATTTTCTTAATAATATTGCTAATTGTGAAACCATTAACTTGAACCTTCGCGTTTTACGATACTATTCCCTTTTTCTTGCCTTTTACTAATTTGACTAGGTGGAACAGGTCAAAGAGGGAGCGGGAAGGGACGCGGTAACGCGTCTACGCTGCCGTACGTCATTCCGTGCACGAGTACTGACACTGGGCAAACTTCAGACAGCTCCGATGGCACTTCTGATGACAAGAGAGGCGAAGGCGGAAAGGTAAATAAAAGCTCCATCTTCTTAGACATTTCTAATTTTACAAAACATTCGTGTGTTAGTGTTACAGAATGCAAAGCCTCCTTTTTATTTTAATTATTATTCTAAATACCTGAACTAACATATGCTCATAAACCTACTTTTCGTCCGAAGGCTGGACAGAGAGTCCTCCGTTCTCATAGGACGAATGACGGGGATAAAGATAAGGAGAGGACGTCCCCTCAGACAGGGAATGACAGCCGCTCCGGGGCGGGACAAGCTCAAGCTAACTTGAATTCCAATAAAAGTCCTACACCTTCGGGCTCTGTAAGTACATGAGTAGTTCAACTTTTTAACAATAGTAGTTAATATAACTCACACGATCCTTTTGAAAATGTTACATTCCTTTAAATTGTATGCAAAGATCGTAGGAGTACGCAATATTAATACTGAAATGCTCTTTATTTTAGGGCCAGGATCACGACCACACTGTCTCATCATCAAGTTCGTCAAGGGCCGAATGTAAGTTGTAACTATAATATACACTACTAGCTGTGCTATTAGCACTTCGCCCGCGACAAAAAATTGTGATAGCTCAACTAATTAGCATGATATAAATATAATTTAAGCCTATGTTACTTCCTTATAATTTAGCTTTCTATTGGTTGATAAATGGTTAAAATCGGTCCAGTACTTTTGGAGCTTGTTCGGTACAAACAAACAAACAAAAAAATCTTTCCTCTTCATAATATTAGTTTAAAGGGTGTAAAAGTACCCATAACGAACCTGAAAGACGCTTGTTCTCCCCGTCATTGCAATTTTCTAGACCATATCTGGGAACCTTCTAGTTACGTAAATATTGGGGGTCAAAGTTCCAGCTATTTCACTTTTTTTTTAATACAAGTTTTTAATGTTATGGCTATGCTTAAAATACCTGCACGATCCCCGTGTTATTCAATGCATCCATCAGCACAATGTTTTGAGTGCGTCACATTGAGCCCTATCGTAAAACGTGATTTATCACCCCCCAAAAAAAAGTCGTTTCCCAGCTAGAATTTTTGCGTAGATTTACTTTGATGTACTCAATGCTTGGTTCACGCTATAGAATATTTTCATTGTAAAATTTAACTATCTTAACAGCTAATTCAGGCCATGTGGAGCTGCATCCACGAAAGAGGAAAATTAAAGCGTCAAAAGATGGACACTCACGTGATCAATCCAAAAATGACCAGTCGCATGAATCCAGCGCCAGCCATAACATCACTCACTCCAATCCGTATCAAATGTACATTCATATACGGAAGCAGGTTAGTTCTAATGATATTTGGTAAATCCTTATTCTGATGGAGAAAACTTACGAACTAGTGTTGTGTTCTATTATTTATTCTACAGATTGATCGTCGCCAGAGGAGCTTATTCCCGGTAAAGCCAAAACCTCCAAAAGATTTTAATAAATATCTGATGAATCGCTGCACATACACTCTCCAGGGAAATGTAAACCCTGATCCTCAAGTGGAAATACCGCCTAATTTACCATCCCAGATGATTAATGAGTTTATTGCTCAAGAAAAGGAGAGGTATGTCAAGTTCACATATTTCCTTTTACTGATTTCTTGTTTCTGAGTTTTATTGCATTTGCATTAAACTTGCTTTAATCAAATTTTCTTTCTTTTCTGCAGAACCAGGTTACGCATACAACATCTAGTAGAAAAAGAGAAGCTTGTGTTGGCGGTTGAACAAGAAATATTGCGCGTTCACGGGCGCGCCGAACGCGCTGTGGCAAACCAGGTAAAGTTCAACCTTCATGAAACCGATGGCTCACTATAACATCGATAGAAATAAGTCGCCTATTACTTTGTAATATCGTTGCATAGCTAAATAGGCGTTGCTAATCTAACCTAACCATGGTCATACAGTCTGGGACCACATTTTGTTCAAGTCTGTCTTATGTCTAGCATACTGAGTGGTTGTCTTCGAAAAAATCGCGGCGCACAAGCAAGTCAACTGGCTCGGTGATACCAACCTATTCAGTACAGGTATAGTACGGAAATTGCACCACCAATCAATTAGACATACTTTTTTTGAGCTGCCAAAACACGGTTCCCATAGATTTTGTAAAGCAATAGCAACCTATGACGTCACTAATTTACCAACTCAATGGCTCATTGATTTCAAGGTAAATAAAAATGAAAATTTACAGTAAATTGAAATTGAACCGAATTATTTTAAATTGACTGTAAAGTTACATTTTCGGTTAAAAAAAAATGTTTTTTAGAAAAGTTATGTCTTGCAATTATTGGTTAATGGTGCAACTACCCAATAACAGTACTGTTTAGAAGCCAATTCTTTATCTTTGAATGTGATGCGTTTTATCCATACAAAATAATATTCCTTGTTTCATCTAATGTTTATTTTAATTTTTTTTACTATAGTCACTCCCGTTCTCCGTGTGCACGATACTTCGAGACAAGGAAGTCTACAATGTATTGGCTCCGGAGCAGGAAGAGAAGCGCAACGCGCAGCGCTCCCGCTGCAACGGCAGACAAATTAACTCATGGCTTCAAGAAGTCGATGATAAATGGGAAAAGATCAAGGTATTCATGAGTTCTTCTAATTTTTCACACATTTGCATAAAAACGGGTTAGGTGATATAAAATGAATTTAAATTACAGGAAGGTATGCTTCGGCGTCAACACACGGAGGCACAAACTCTGCATGCTGTCCAGATCATGGGATGGGAATGGAAACTAAAAGAGTGTGGCATTTGCGACTACAAAACGACGCCCAAAATTGATCCGGTGCATGTGCCACAAATTCATGTTTCAAATTTTGACTTGCCCGCTTGAATTTAAGTTCATATTGCCTGTGTTCATATGTCAGGCCTTCACGTTTATCGTGTTGGCATAAATATTAGTAAGTAGTTAAGTTTTTATTAATCATCTAATGAAATTATAACATCAATTGGTAATAAGAATCAAGCGGAGCTACAAAATTGGATTTTAAATCTCTAAATTATCAACATTTGTTGAGCCTTCTATTCTCCCGCGCACCAATTCCGATAACTTGTTATTAATTACTTGACTCTTAGAACGATAACAACCTTTACGCATATAACCTGTTATCGGGAGAAGGCCGAAAATCTAAAATTTACTTTTTTAAAGCTATCACAAGGACAAAATATTTATGAAATTATATTTTGGAATTGTCCTTGCCTATGAATGTAGAGGTGTCCCTTACACACATGCTGTTGTCTTACTATTGACGAGGGCATTTGCCTATAAAATGCAGCGAGCAAACAATTTGCTGTATTTTGTTTTACTGAATTACCTAAGACGATGTATATAGTGTGCTAGGACACTTTTATGTTTATTTGTGTGTGTGAATGTAGTTATATTTTTTTTGTTATTTATGATATTGTAAGTTTAATTCTTTTTATATTTGTTAATTACATAATTTCGAATATGTAATGGATAATTCTTAGAAATAAGATATATTAATTTAGCGAAATTAATTAATTATGAATAGTTTATTTGATATCTTATGTTAAGATTCGTAATATACTTTGATTAGAAAATAATATTAAGTAACGTTTTCATCTTAGGTTTTGTTTCTTGAGTTGTAAGATTTTAAGTTCATTAGGAATCATGTAGACAGTCTGAAATCATGTCATATTCTGTCAAATACATCTTAAATATTCATCATATCATCCCAGAATCACCCACTGTTGGGTATATATCTGAAGAGTTATTAGTGTGTAACACTGTACTGTATCTCATAGATACTATGTATAATATTAATTTGGTTAATTACGTTGCCCATAACTAGGGGTTGCATATTTACCTAAAGTTTGAGAGTTGACTGGTATGGAGTGCGCGCGTCAGTACGGGAATAGTGGTTTTTTTTTTTTAAGAGTAAGAAAATCGTAACCCAATACTTGTTACCTACTACTTAGTTACAAATCGTTCCAGTGTCAAAGTCGAAAACGTTCGGGATCAATATTTTTGTATGAAAATATACCCAATGTCCGCTCTATAAGTCTTTTAAATCGCTTTGGTTGGAATAATACATTTTGAACATACTGTTTATTTGTTAGATTCTGGGAATAAATTGTTTCTTAGGTAGCCGCTTCCATACTATCTTTACTAACGTACTTTAGGTAAATCATCATCTTCTTGCCGTAGACCCATATAATACTTGGGGGCGTAATACAATTTCCTTGTAAGAAATGATAATATTCAATAACTGTATTATTCGATAGTGATTATAACTTTTAAAATACTGTCGGGTTCGAAATCATTTTTTAAATATAAAGACAAAATTATTTTTTAAGATTTCCAAATTGCTTGACAATTGTATTATTAATTATTGTTATTATTTGTGAATAATGAGTTATGTATTTTAACCGCCAATCTTTATTAATTAAACTCTCATGTGTCCAATTAGATCTCAATCAAAAACTGTGTTTAATTGATTACCCCAACAAATAACACAAACAAATATCACTACACAGATATATATTTAATTAAATGTAATCTTTAAGACTATACACTACATTTTAAAGACAGACTTTCATTAGTTTAAAAACAATTTGATTTATTTTGCATAACATCGTAGGTACAGTATTATATCTCGAGTTCTAGAAGTAGTTTGTGGCACAATGTGGGCCGGTACATTTGCGCGAAACACATTGGACTACCCCAT
This sequence comes from Eugnorisma glareosa, assembly GCA_947578425.1. Classification (NCBI taxonomy): domain Eukaryota; kingdom Metazoa; phylum Arthropoda; class Insecta; order Lepidoptera; family Noctuidae; genus Eugnorisma; species Eugnorisma glareosa. Next base: position 30,130,817 of record OX387957.1, read on the forward strand.
TGGAGCGAACATTTCTTCGGTGTAGGTAGCATCATGATCTTCGCTTCATTGGCAAAGTCAATGTAACAAAGCGGCGCGAAATTGTAGCAATGCAATGGGACAGTAATTTAAACAAGGTCGATAGAAGCCGCCATCAGCACAAGTGGTACTGTAGGTTTATGCACTGATTAAAGTTGAGGTTTCAAATAATTACAAACTGTTTGACATGCTATGAGGAAACACATTGACTGTTTGTGCTGCTTGCGACACAAAGTTTTCCGATTTTGCATCTATGGAAACGTATGTTTATGCAGAAGACAGACATTTTGGATCATACATTAATCGGTAAAATTAACAATGGCATCTGATTACAAGTGTTGATAACAAGACACGAAGCGCCTTCAAGCCTTAAGCAGTGCCACACTGCTGGCGCGCCGGGATAAGCTAGCAGGCTGGATGTAGCTTCCTCACTGCTCCATCTCTCCCAAGCGGAGTGTCGTGTTTTGAACAACTTTCATATTGACTTCTAGAGACTGCACAGGGCAGCCTTGTCTGATAACCAAATCGCCTACACTTGAACGAGAATAGCTTTCAAAAAGTTGAATTTTAATTACAATTATTATTCTGCCAGTGTGCGAAACAAATTAAATGGAAGCTAACACACCCTAACCCCACCATATGCGTTGGTTTTGGTACATTTTTAGTAACAGTAATAATTGTAATAAAAGAAATGCGTCTCAACAATTGAACTCGGTACAGCGAGTAGATACACCGCCGTGGTTACATAATACACTTGGCTTGTTGGGGAAATTCAATGATGCAACATATTACTTAGGTACAACATATTGTTTCTCTGACATTCAAAAGTACCTGATATGGTCTAATTGAAATAAATGCTTTGAGTTTTTACACACTAGTTCTATTACAAACACTGAGATTGATCATGATTAACATTGGACAACAAATGAGTCTTACAGACTATTTTCTTGATTTATCTACCTACATAGATTTAAATGCGCACAGTTTCCATTTAAAAATGCAATCAACTGTAACACAACGTAATACAGCTCATTTACAGTAATGGTAACTTCTTAACAAAAAAACGACGCCACATGATTGCTGTTATTATTGAAAGTGACCACCAAGTGACAATATAGGAAAGATGTTCGTTCCTCAAAGTGACTCTAGTCTGGTTAGGGATAGGCCATCCTTCTGGCGGGTCTGGTATGCCTCGAGCATCAAGCCAGACAGGAGCGCAGCCCAGATAGGCACTCATCTGGTCTAGATCTCTGAAAGAAAAAATAATAATTATGTACCTAATTGTAAATGCAGATTTCATACAAGACATAATAACAACGATTACTAGAACGACCGATAATAATGGTGTCTTCCGACTAATGACGTCTGTGATACGAGTGATACCTACTAAGTTGATTTTAAGTTTCTAATGGTGGTCGCAGCAAAAGAAACAAACGCGCTGGTAAAATATTTTGACCCAGAATTCAACAGTATGATATCAGATCGGCGACGACGACATTGTATAAACACATACTGGGCGAATAAAAAAATATAGCGTGCACTTTTGGATACGTTTCGCATTGTGGGTGATTATTTAACGTGCACTTGTCCATTCTTACGAGGGTTGGCTGAGCGTGCTAGGCCAGTATACCGAAACCCGATGACCCATTACAAAATAATATTTGTTCTAACTCAACTCAGCAAGCTTACAGCAGTCCACTATTAGTACCTACATAGACCTCATCAGTCGCAGGCCGCTCTACTGTATTCTCGGCAACGACATCTACCTGCTACCAGCCACTCTGCGAAGACTATTGCTTCACCTAGCCTGAGGACGACCTTACGTTTGCCGATGAACGGTCATCACTAAGAATGCGTCTGCTCTGTGTTCCATGGCTATGTTGCCGCTTCAGGTTGATTGTTCTATGATCTATGCATGTCGACAACTTTATTTCTTTGACGTATCACCTCGATTCGGATTTAGAAGAACTAACTCATGCATTTAATTTTAAAACTTACCGTGAGAACCAAGACCCCTTTTCTGGATTGTTCTTGGGCATGAACGGTGCTCGTTTTTCTGTTAGCCTCACAACGCCAACTAACTCGACCTCCCCCTTCACCATAGAAGGCTCCCGTTTCTCTTTTGGCCGCATATTTTGGTGGATCCAGCCGCGGTTAATCAGAATAATTTCTCTGAAACGAGAAGACATTTTTAATAAAATTTACTGATAGTCAAACACAGTGATAACTTACGCCGAGCATTTAGGACGCAGTCTGGGTTTGCTCTGCACATGATAATCTAGACTGGACCTCACAGATTGTAACGCCCAATATTTTGATGCTTTTGGCCAAGGAAAGACGAATTTTCTGTGACATAGCAGTCATATTCAACAGTCACTGAATAGCGGTGAACCCGAACCTGTTCTTATGGAGTTAAACTGCACAGGGTTTAGGGAATCTCAGTCTAAAGGTTATTCAAGTAAGCCTCAACGTGTGACATAAGTTCTTCCCTGCGCTTCTCTACTTTGATTAGAGAGGTATTTGTCTGGTCCAAATATTGGGTACCTATCATCCAAAATACATACTATTTATAAAATTAGCAGAAAGTGCAAGTATATGTATGAAATAAAATATCTTACCCTGTTTCAGCCAGCATGAATGGAGTTATCACAAGCCACCCTTGATTCCTCTTAGGGTCAGATACCAGAGAGCCTGACCTAGGAATTGGAGTGTCTATGTCAATCAATGCTCTCGGTCCAATGAGAATTTCTTTGTCATGAAGGAACTGTCCTTTGACTTTTACTGGCGAGTATTCCATCTTTTCCAGTTTGGTAAAACTATAAAGCAAGAACAAGAACAACCTATAAGCAAAATTATTCCAAAGGAGGGGGTGGTATTCCCAAATGGCAGAATATGCATAAGTGCTCATTTAGGTATGCTGATTATAAAAATACTCTTTTCTCACATGGATGTAAAATAAAAAAATATACAGGGATTCAATCAAAACTAGGCATTGTCCTATTCAAATCTCAGATACACTTTTTTCAGATTCATCCGTCAAATACCTTGCTTGCTCATATGCAATGACGTGGTTTTATTGAAAATATAATTATGGTGGTTTTTAAATATTATGGACCCTTTAAATACCCTATATTTAGCGTATTTGAACATTGGCACGGTAAGATTGTGATATTAACACCCACACCTGTCGTGTCACCCAAACATCGAAAGACCTCGACTACTGCTTGCACCGTATTTTTCATTCTGAAATTGGGAAAACGAAAGCAAATCACGATTGAACAGCGAAGTGCTATTTGTACTCTTTGTGATGAAGGTTACAGTCAACGTAAAATCGCAGAAAGGCCTCGATCTCTTGTTGAGGTGTCTCACTTGCTAGAAAACAAGAAACTGGTATACCTAGACAAAAAAAGATCTCGCAGGCCTTTCTTCAATCCTCAACAAATCTAGAGAATAACTTCATCAGAGTTCTTTATAGACGGAATCGAACTCGATAGAAGGGTGAAAACTAGATGTCCTACATGCTGACAACATTTGTGGGAACTATTACAGAGCAAAGGAAACAAGTTAAAAAAGGTAGTTTTAAGAAATTAATTAACAATGCCTAGAATATGCGAGAAGATAATAGAAAAAGCTAAAATTTAATTCCGTTTCCTTATTGTATGTTGATTTTTTATTTTGTTTATATCAGTTTTTGTTTCATTCATTTAATTTAATATACAAATAAATGAAGAAGGCATTAATTCATTTTACCTTACTGCTTCCAAACTTTTGGACAGTAGTGTGTCTCATTTAAACAAAAACTTAAACGAGTTTGAAAGAAAAATAGACTAGATACTCGCAGAAAAGATCTTCCTACTAATCTGCAGGCAAAGCTTAATGTTGTCAAACACTCGTCTCGCGTGCAATCTGTTAATCTGTTTAACAAATTACCAGCAGAATTAAGGAATATTCAGAATGTCAAAATGTTTAAAAATAAACTCAAGGCTTTGTTAATCAAGAAAGCCTATTACTGCATTGACGAATTTTGTAATGACAAAAATCTTAAAAATAGTATATAAATATCTTGGACTTGTTATAAATTTTGCTTTTTATCCTTAGTATTTCAACATTTAATGTATTTGTGTAGTATTTTTTCTAGGGACTTTTATTTTGTATCAATATGACTATGTTTGTTTAGTTAGTTTTAATTTGGATAGACTTTCTAACTTCGGATGGATGAGGAACGAGGTTACTTATTACAATAATTGTTTATGTTGCTTCTGTGTACCTACTGTGCAAATATTTCAACACAAATTTAGTTTTGATATGAAATAAACAACTTGAACTTGTAATGCACAGGCCACACAACAACACTTTGCTAGCTATATCTATATCTGTTTATATCTGGCTGGTGTCTGCAACTTTGCTAATCATCGGATCATAGTTTTGTTTTATCGAGTGTGGGCTCATATGCACTTGGGTGGGAAGCTTGATCATTTGGCCAGACTCAACTCCTCAAAAAAGTCCAGCAACACCATGGCAAATGAAACGAAATATTAATGGTCCCATGATTTGCATTTATGTATAATGGATCCTTATTTAAGGTTGATCGCAGACTGTTCAAGTGTTAACATAGCCAAAAACTTTGCAGGAAACCAGATACATGGTTGTTGCTCACCAATTTATTATTTGTTTATAGAGGGACTTGGTACCTGTTGCTTGTGAGACAGATGGCTTTACAGATATGAGTGTTTACTGTGACGGTGTGAGCCGTAATCTACCATGCCTGCCTATCATACATAGATGTTACGTCTTTGAATTAATCATTTTAGGACATGCCAGTTTCAGTGGACAATGTTTTCTATGTCAATGATATCTTACTATTCAAGTTCTTCTGATAAATACACATTATGACATAACAATATTTAATGAAATACTTACTCGCTTGGCATTTCAACAGGTGTAGCATTTGTTTTAGATTGCATCATGTCAATGAGTCCCAACTTCCACTGCAGGCGGTACGCCTGCCAACAACCCAATCCTAAAGAGCTGACTGGGATCATCTAAAATAAACGATAAAACTGTAAATATCTTCATAACAGGTGTTGGTAAAAAATAAAATTATATATAGCAATTAGGTCTATATTTTTTCAGTTCAAACTAGACCTAAACCACGAAGTGACAGTATGATTAATATATCTATAAAAAGCCAGACTTAAAGCTGACACAGTTGAACAAGATAAGTACAAATTGAAGGTTATTATTTTAAAATTATTATGAGTGTTGCACTTTGTAAGTATACTATAATGTACAAACCAATAATATCCATTTGAAAATCTCTCCAGGCTCCTTTTTTGGTCTAACTCTCTGTGACCTAAAAGCATTGGCCACAGTCGTATTGCACCGTATAGTAGTTCTTATCCTGAATGTAACGCGAGGGCAAAAATTATAATAATTGTTGACCAAATAACTCGTCCCTCTATAGAGGTTTCGGAAAAGCGTCGACATTATTTTAATTGTATTTTAAATGTCGACTCCCATTGAACTTCTTGAATCAATCATCGATTTTAAAATAATGACAGATTGACATGACATATGACATCTAGCTAGGCATTTGACCTAGTTTTTTTTTTTCTTTTGGCTTTGCCAAGGGCGGGGCGGTGCGCTATTCATGCATATTATTAACAATATATTATGATTAAATATTTTGACATTGCGTGAGACGAAAAGTTGTTCCCATAGACCTATCTATATAATGGACTGAGCCACAATATAAATATGGACAGTACAGAAACTACGTAATAACGTTCGAAATGGCACACTAACACAAATACGCGCATTGAGGAGGCCCATAAACCCTCGTCGTGGTGCCGTCAGATATTCGACTGTTCCATGTTATAAAATATCGTCTTTTTCTGATATTATCCGACGCCATGAGATTATACATATTTTAATTTTATTTGTAAGTAAACTAGTCATTTCAAGTCGATTGTTTGATCAGTACCTACACACTAATGTTTTCATACAATTTCAAAAACATTATGAGTGACAACCCAAATGCTTCAATGGAGCGTAGGTAATTATTTTAACAACTAGGCCAGGCCTAGTTTCTATACTGTCCTTACATATACTGTGACTGAGCGTTAGCCACCAAAAACTGACCACTTCGTAGAAAGAGACAGAGCAATGATGCGTTCAAAACCTGGGGCAAACTATGGCCGTTCCATTTCCATTGATTTGCCACATTGCCACTCTCGCACTTCATGGTCAATTTTATTTGACATTTGGCTAGGCAAGAGTCAAGACTCAATCCATTCTCATGTCAATGGTTGTTACCACAGGTTCTGATACACGCCGGTAATCATTTCATCAGTTCCATGGCAGAAATTCTGAAATAAGAAAAAATAAATCCTTATAAAACTTTAAATCACCTATTATAGAAAATAATTGTTCTATTGTTGTCATAGAGTCATGGGCATTCAGGGCCATCGCCCTACTGTATAGTCGCTGCAGGTCATTGCATTCTCCTTTTTTTTTAGTTTGGTAAGATGTGCAGGTTGCACTGCATTGAGAATTGCGATACCCAAACATGCTGCTAAAGGTTATTTTACAGTTTACTTGGACTTAATTAGTTGCTCCAGTGGCGCACACTGGTCCCAAATTAAAAAAAGTGGACATTGATAGTAGACCGCTGATATTTTTTTTTATTGTTGATATAATGATAACAGAATAGATAAGGCAAAAAAATATTATTGTCCTACTTCAAATACTTTTCTCTATAAAAAATATTTCATTTTTTTTTGTATGGGAGTGATTACATTTTACTCAATTTCTCAAAAACCTTAAGCGATGTCGAGATGGCATTCACATATGTTAGAAAACTAATAATTCTGAGTATTTGGCTCGAAGAAACTTATTGCTTATCTCTGCGTACTTTCGAGATAATAGTGACAGAAAATAACAATTTTTTTTAATGTTAATTGTTCGCTTTTTTTTAATCATAGCCTTACTCATATCGCAATAGGTCCGCTGGCCAGCAAAATGGAGCTTCGACGCGAGTTTGCCGGGATAACAAGATGGCCGCCTCTCATGACGTAACGTAATACGGTCACGAATCGCGCGCGTACACCTCACTCAGTGTACAACTAAATGTGGTTGCGATAAGACGTGTCCTTATTTTTTCTGTGCGCTTGAAGAAATGCTTGTTGTTTGTTTGTTTTGTTATTGTTGTATTTTGAATCTTTGGATTTTAAAATCAAATAATTTTTGTTTGTCTTTCTTTCGTCGAATTTGTTTTCGTAATTTTTTTTGTTAAAATCAAAGTCACTTTGTCTTTGATATCTTTGATTCTAATTTGTTTTCAATTTTCCTTAAAATTATAATATGTCCGCATTTGTCACCAACTTAGACTTATACGTTGTTCTTAAATCAGGAGGTGGTTTTAAAAATGTCGAATTTTTATTTAATGCCCTTATTGAACGTATTGGTGTTGAATTGTCTTCCGAAGATTTGAGTAATATTAAATTATTTTGTCGTAATTTTTCAAGTAATATCCCAAAAAGATGGTCTGCTTCCAGTAGAGCTCAAAAGACCTTTCTTAACAAAAATTCAGACTGGTTACAATCCCAAATAGTTTGGCCAAAATGTCAAAATATCGATTTAAGCAGCATTTTTAAAGTTGCCGAGGAAGTAATTCCAAATTTCGAAACGCAAGTGGATACTCATCAATTAAGTTATGGTACAAGTAAAAAACCATTTGTTGATATATCTGATAAACAGAAGAAAAGGCGTTCTCTAACACTTCTAGATCACACAGAGGAGGAATTAGTTTATGCTTTATGTGCCAAATTAAAAGAGTCTAAAAAAACAAAATTAGCAGCTATATTAAACGAACTCAGCCAAAACAAGGAAAAATGTGAGATGGTACATGATGTACTATTCGCTAAAAAGACTGACAAACCGTGTTTACCAGATGATAAAACGTTAGCGCTTTACACCTCAACAAATTTGTCAAAATGGCAATATCGAAATTTAAGAACTATTCTTGCTTCAGAGAAAATGTATGGTCTTCCATCCTATCAAAAGCTCCTGGAAGCTAAAAAAACTTGTTATCCTCCAGAGTCAGACATAACTGTAACTGAATCTGATGCTAAGATAAGACTTCAATCGCTTCTAGATTTGACAACTAATAGGATATTAAAAACAATTCAGCACAACTCTGCCGACAAAAAATCGCTAAAACTAATAAGCAAATGGGGTTTTGACGGGTCATCTTCTCAAAGTAATTATAAACAAAAGTCACACTCCGACACTAAAATTGACGATTCTTCAGTTTTCATGATTAGTTTGGTTCCGCTTCGTTTGGAAGAAGAGAGTGGTACTATCTTGTGGCAAAATCCTGCTCCCTCTTCAACAAACTATTGTCGTCCAATTGGCTTTATATTTGCAAAAGAAACAAATGAATTGATAAAGAAGGAAAGTGCATCCTTAGAGGAAGAAATTCGTAATCTTGTTCCCACAATTGTAGATAATTTTGATATTAAACATGATTTGTACATGACTATGATTGATGGGAAAATTTCTACTGTGATTTCCAATACTTCTTCTGCAGCTGTTTGTAATATTTGCAATACCCCACCTAGCAAAATGAATGACTTGGACTTTGTATCCAAAAGACTCATCAGAGAAGATATGTATAAATATGGTCTGTCTTCGCTTCATATGTGGATAAGATGTATGGAATGTATTTTACACATTTCGTACAACTTAGACTTCAAAAAGTGGGCTGCACGAAAAGAAGATAAATTGTTAAAAGAAATTAAAAAGAATTTGACACAAGAAGAATTCCGGGAAAGAACTGGTTTGTTAATTGACATAGTAAAACAGGGATTTGGTACAACCAATGACGGTAACACGGCAAGAAGGTTTTTTGAAAATTATGAAGTATCTGCTGAAATAACGGGTATCCACCCTGATTTAATCAAGAGATTTGCAGCCATTTTACAAACAATTTCATCTGGTCAACTTATTAATACCAACTTGTTTAGGGAATATTGTAAAGAAACAGCAATGCTATATGTAAACTTATATCCATGGTATTACATGCCTTCAAGTGTCCATAAATTGTTGATACACGGTGCTGATATTTGTGAAATTTTCTCCTTTATTCCGATAGGCATGCTTTCCGAAGAAGCTTCCGAAGCGAGGAATAAAGATTTCCGGAATGTTAGAATGGCACATACAAGAAAAATCGGTAGAGTTCAGACTAATTTAGACATTATCCACAGCTTTCTAATTAGCTCAGATCCTTACATCAGCCATATCAACCCAAAGTTTGCTCGTTTACATAAACAGTTGTTTCCAGAGGCTAGTGCTTTGATCTTGAACAATGAATTGCTTTCGTTGGAAAACGAGGAAATAGAGATTTCTCAAGAGAATATAGACCCAAATATTAATCTTTCACCATAATATTTTTTCAGAATCGTTTGTGAACATATTCAACTTTATGTTTGCAGCTTTATTTGTCTTCATTTTGATTGTTTTTTAGAACTGATGAAAGTACTCCTTCAGAAAGGTCATAGCTTTTCAGTCATTAGTGAGCCCCCATAACCTCTTTTACAGAGAAGTCTCTTTTTACTTATTTGACATTACGCATACATTATAGTTATGTGCTAAGGCTATGATTAAAAAAAAGCAAAAAATTAACATTAAAAAAAATGTTATTTTCTGTCACTATTATCTCGAAAGTACGCAGAGATAAGCAATAAGTTTCTTCGAGCCAAATACTCAGAATTATTAGTTTTCTAACATATGTGATTGCCATCTCGACATCGCTTAAAGTTTTTGAGAAATTGAGTAAAATGTAATCGCTCCCATACAAAAAAAAAAGAAATATTTTTTTTACAGAAAAGTATTTGAAGTAGGACAATAATATTTTTTTGCCTTATCTGTTATCATTGTATCAACAATAAAAAAAAATATCAGCGGTCTACTATCAATGTCCACTTTTTTTTAATTTGGGACCAGTGTGTGGCGTTGCGTGGACTAATCTAGGCGTGGAGGAAGACGCATTGGTGAGGCCGTTTTCTTTAGGTATGTACCTACTATTCTCAAGATCAGCTTAATTATTCACAAACGCTTCGATTCGACAAGTTGTAGGTAGGTATGTCAATATTTTTTTGGTATTACGAAAGCGAGCTCGAGATCTGCCATATTTATTTCTACAACATCTTTAAAAAAAAACTATATCCTATTGCCAAATAGAAAGTTATGTTGACGAACAACTACGGGAAACATATTATGAAGGACGGGACGGTTGATGTGTGTCGGGCGATACATACTAAATTCATGAAAGTAAAAATATAATGAATTTTAAAATGCATAATTTTTGTCCCAAATTAGGTACCGCCGCGCCGCCGCGCGCCGCGCCGTTTCCCTAAATTCTAACAAACTATTAAAACGTGATCTTCAGCATAGTATTTTGTGTAGTGTTGTGGTTTTTTATGACGTCACTACCTGTGAAGCGATCGCTAGCGCCAAATCTCGATAGGTATGTACCTAATATTACCCTCACGGATCGGACAAGCTTTTTAACGTAATAACATCGTCTATGTGCGCGGAGAATAATAAAATTGATTTTTTTGGAAGTTTTCTTTTTGTAAGCTGCGTGATTTTTGCTTTGTTAAAGTCCTATTATGGATAAAGGTTGATTTTTTAGCTAACTCTGCTTCGATTGATTCCTTCGAAGTAATTCTAAAGTAAGACAGTCGGTACCGCTGAATGGAGGTTTTCATTCAGTAATAGGAATTACTTGCTCGACCTAACGTAAGACGAAGAACGAAGAAAATGCAAGCTGCAAGAGCGAGAGAAGCGAGCTCGATAATTCTAACACGCCACCTCGGTCAGGTTCGGTAAATTTTTAAAATTATTTAGAGAGCTTAGAATGTTCACACTAAAAAAAGGTAAAATTAGTGACGAACTCCAAGATCTAGCAAACAATTATAATTTAAAAATTCATATTAATGAAGCTACTCGCAAATCCACCGAGCGAAGCGAGCTTGATAATTTCTCATTAATTTTAGATTATCTTAAATTAATAATTTTGTCATTTGAACGTAAACCTGTGATGCACAGACTTCTTGGTCTTTGATTAATATCCACAAGTCCAAACTCAAGGTTTGCCAAACAGAAATAGAGCGTAGTAGGTCGGCTGTGAAATATCAAAACCCAGTATCTGCATAGAACCAAATTTTACAGGAGAGCCGAAAAACGATTTCATATCTTTGACAGCTTGCCGTTTCAATGATATTAGTCGTATCTTCTTGGGAGTGGTTGCAAAATTTGAGGTACATAACAGGCTTTAAAAGAAAATAGTTTTAATGCGTCTATTACAAAATATGTACGTAGAGGAGCAGTTACTAATAAAAACATTGTTTTCTTAGACCTAACTTTGTGAGTGTGACAATTTCAAAACCTAGTAAGATCACTTGCTTTGTTTTCATCTGGTTTTAAGTATACTGAGTGGGGACTAAAAGCTAATTAATAGGCCTAGTAAGATCACTTGCTTTGTTTTCATTTAGGTTTTAATTTACTGAGTAGGAACTAAATGCAATTTGTTAAACCTAGTAAGAAACAACAGAATAAAACAACATAAATTAAAATATATGGCCAGTAATAAGCAGTTTTAATGAAAAATATAAAAAAAAACAGATAATCGGAAACCAAACACTATTTGTTCACAGTAAAAAATCAAAAAATAATCATTCAAAATATTTCAAAAACAGTCAAATAAAAATAAATTATTCGCTTATTAATAATTGTCCACCAGAAACTAAATCAACTGAATTATTATTAGTAGGTAAACTTCGCCAAAACTCCCTTCTGTTCATTGGCATAAGCTGTAATAAAGTTATTATTATGCCTTCCTTTTTACTTTCTTTAATGCCTCTTGGAATATTTTTTAAGGTTGGCATGGTCAAGGGATTGTGTTTTTTTACAAGAAAATCCAATTCGGAATAATGAGATTCAAAATAATCATTCTTATAAAACATATTGCGGCTTCCTTTTACAAATTTTACATATCTCTTGCTCTGTAAGTACACCCTTACACCCCTGAATGCCGGGGTGTATGACTATCATTACAGCATAGGTTTTGGAATTTGAAAAAAGAACTGTCATACTCATACTGCACGAAGAATATTTTTAAAAAGTTAATTTTTTTTTTCTCGGTATCGATTAATTACTCGAATCGGAATCTAGACAATTTATTTTATAAAGATTTTATTTTAAATATGGAACTAAGTATTTGTTTCCACATCGTATGTTAGATGGAATCGATTTAAAAATCAAACTGGCCAGCAAGATTTGACGCGCTTGCGTGCGTGAAAAAAAAAAGGCAGTCTACTAGTAGGCGCGAAAGCATCGCGAAAATAATTAATTTTCTTGTTTGAGTTCTTTTTCAAAAGTTTTAAACATGTCTAGTGACGAAGACATAGATATAACGCCCGATTTTATTAAAGAAAGGGCAAAAACAGTTGTCGAAAATATATTACCGCCGAACTCGAAAGAAAGATATGTAAAGGCATACGACGAATTTATGAAATGGCGGTCAGAAAAAAAAGTGAAATCTCTTTCTGAAAGTGTTTTTATATCATATTTTGATGAATTATCTAAGAGGCTACAACCTTCCAGTTTATGGTGCTTTTATTCCATGCTAAAATCTACAATGATGACAAAACATGACGTGAATTTGAAAGATTTTTCTAAACTTACTGCTTTCTTGAAAAGGCAGTCTGACGGCTTTAAAAGCAAGAAATCGAAGGTATTTACTGCAGAAGAAGTACAGAAATTCTTAAATGAAGCTCCGGATTAAATTTATTTAGCAATAAAGGTACCTACGTATTTACTTGCCCTTTTTAATAAGTTACCAAAATATTTCACAAAAATACTATGCGAATTTGGTGCCTTTAATACAACTTATGTCTTTTTTACAGGTTGTTCTAATTTTTGGGATATCGGGAGCCTGCAGAACCGTGGAATTGACAAACTTGACAATAGAAAATGTAGAAAAACATAACAAATTACTACTCATAAAACTGCCTAACACGAAAACTAAAATTGACCGGTCATTTGTTGTGCATGAAGAATTTGCAAATTATGTTGAAAAATATCAAGCTCTTCGGCCTGAAAACGTGGATACAAATCGTTTTTTTCTTAATTACAGTAAAGGAAAATGCCACAGACAAGTAATAGGAAAAAACAAATTTACAGGCATGCCAAAGCAAATAGCCACATATTTTAAACTGAGTAACGTAGAGTTATACACCGGGCATTGCTTTCGCAGAACATCAGCGACTCTATTGGCTGATTCGGGAGCCAACCTCACTCTGTTAAAAAGGCACGGCGGCTGGAAGTCCAGCAAAGTGGCCGAAGGTTATATCGAAGATTCGATGGCAAACAAAAGCAAAATTACTTCTAAAATAACAGAAAATATAAACTTAAAATCACCACGTCAAAGCACATCATCTGAGCCATTTTTTAATGAAGAAAATAGTACCAGTCAACTGCCGCCATTTACGATGCAAGAACCTCAAGTCACTCAAACTCAAGTCTTATCATCACAAACTCATATTCAAACTATAAATATACCTAAAAAGAACGTGACCATATCTCTTACAAATTGTAATAATTTTACTATTAATTTTAATTAAATACACATTTTTTTCTTCTTAATAAATGTTCATTGAAACCTGCTGTCTTGTTGTTTACTTACCTCACAATCGATATGTAAAGCAGAGTATTTATCTCGGGCGTAAACATCAATTACATACTCGGGTTAATTAGCGCCTTCGCTTCGCTCAGGCGCCAAAAACCTCGTATGCAATTGATGTCATACAGCCCTTGGTTAATAATCTACTATTACTTCAACCAAAGAACTAAGCAAAAAATTATTCATGGGATCAAGGTCATCATTGCGTCGCGGTATGCGTTTCTTTTTTACCCACTCATACGATTTTTGGACTTCGATAACTTCTATATTCGATCTGCAACCCAAAATTACATTCATATAGTCTTCAAAATCATACACAGCATCTTTTTTTTTAATCTGTTTCTCTATATTGCCATGAACTCCATCAGCCGACATATGAGTGTGTCCTTTAGTAAGGTATTTCAAAGTCAAACTTTCTAAATTGCAAAACCCCGAGTTTATTATAGTAACAAGTGATGTAAAGAGGATCCAATTTTTATTTTGAGCTGTACAATTATCACACCACAAAATCAAATGATTAATATCTCTTTCTTTTTCGATCATTGCTGCAATTGCATTAACAATGTCATTAGCGTCTCGTCCAGAATAGGCTTCATGCCATAGAACACAAATACTATTAACATTAGTTTTCTTTCTGATCGGTGCAAATGTCAATTTGAAAATTATCATTCTACTCAAGAAAAAGGATTCTTTGACTATCTTTGCATATCGGGTAACAGCATAACTTTTTGTAAATCCATCGAATAGTATCTCACAGAGGAAGTATTTTCTAGGGAGGCATCTTCTTGATACTTTTGTATTGCTTTACTTGCTTTAGCTTTATGATCCTCGTATGCAGTTTTAACATCCTCTGGAATGTCAGCACCTTCATTTACTTTAAGTCTTTCTTCATACAGTCCACAATCTACACATTTATCGCCTTTTGGATATTTGAATGATATTTTCATAGTCTTTAATGTCTGTCTATATATTTCTTTACATAATTTGACATTAGGATTTTTGGTTTTAAAGTCGCTAAACATTTTATCAACAGTCAATGTCCTAGGGAGATATCTAATGTTAGGTGCATTGCTTCGTCGGTAATGGCTGACTGCGGGGTTATGACTAAGAATATGAGCTGCAACATCGTTTCTGGAAATTTTGGGCTTCTTACCCCCCCTGTTTTCCTTAAAATATAAAATATCTTGACATTATTATACACTGAAGCGTACTTACATTTCACCATGTTGTTCTTTTAAAGCACTCAAGATCAATTTCGACCAATAAAACTGATTTTTACTCATTTTTAGAGACAAAAACACGCACTTGCAACGACTTTTTCTCACTTACTAAAGTTGCGCGGGAGTTTTGACGTTTATTTCAATCATTTCATTCACTTAGTATCTACATGAACCATTTTATATCCAAGTAACTACAAGCACTTACTGGGTTTTTAAAATGGTTGATGTTAGATACTATGTTTTAATCTTGTAATTTTTGTATTTTGAAAACGTTTGCTGTAGATACTAGGTTTCGGACTTTGTGTAACTTCGTTTGTGACTTATTTTTGGGAGTTTTTGCTATCCTAGTATGTGGAGAGTGGTCTATAAGGTCGAAAAATGCAAAAACACGCTTTTTTTTAATTTGTCAGATACTAGGTTTTGAAATTGCACAGCCGAGGTACACTAAAGTGTAGGTGTAAAATTAACGGATCGTGTTCGAAACAATACTGCGTTCCAAAACATAGCTCAAAAGGCTGCCCAAGTCACATGGGACTGGTCAGTACACGTCTGCCGCATGCCGGACAAACTGTGGGCTAAAATAGTAGGAAACTGGTGCTCTGACAGACCTGACAGTGAGGCGGGGTCGCGGCAGGCCACTGTGGAGATGGTGGCGAGACGAACTAGACAGGTTCAGTCAGAACATTAACGGAGACACGCGGGTTCGCGAGGATTGAAAGTGTGGCCTTTGCCCAGGAGTGAGATAGAACAGTCAAGGAAAAAAATATGTGACCATGGTGCCGCACTTTGCCCTATCGCTCGCCACTGTGTGTAACCGTTCGCGTTGGTCTACTGCCACTTTTAGGGGTGTAATGGTGTACTTCCTTGTAAACTGGGGCTCTCATTGTATCCAGACAGATTAGACCCAAGCCTATCAGACCGCAACGATGGCTGAATATCATATTCTAACACTGTAACAAAAACATGTATCTAAAATTAGCGATAAAAGACAATAAAATAGATTAAAATCTATTTAAAAAATAAGTAAAAAATAATTTCTAACTATGTATAATAGCGGAGATAACATTTTGAAGTGCAAAACAAATACTAACAGTAGGTGCTCTGCATTCTAGGTCGACACATGGCAGGGGTAACATATTTTTAGTTTACGCAGGTGTTACGAAGAAGTTAAACGAAAAAAAAAACAAATCTATGTGGCACCCGCGTTGGCACATTTATTAGACACGTAGCGTACTACACGACGCAGATAACATATGAGGGATGGCAAGTGTCGACTGATTATGTCGATAACAGTATGTGGTTAAAGAATAAATAGATAGGGGAATACAAACAAAACACACAATGACAATGTATAATACAGAGTTATTTTAAAATTTGTGTATTGGCACAAGGTAGCTGACCAGGTGGTCCATGATGGTAGGTGGTTACCGCCGCCGATGGACAGGGACACACAATAGGTACTTGCCATAAGATTCAAAGATGATTTGCTCACCTTTCTGAAAGAAGACTTCTTTATCTCAATAAACCGTTACGCCTGTATTTCCCGAAGGGGCAGGCTGAATTCTGCCTGTGAGAGTGTTCTCAATAAGGAAAGTAATATCGACCCCAAATCTCGCCAGATCTTGAGCCATTTTTAATCGACGGAAAAAGGTGTGACCCGCTCTCTCTCTCCGAAACTGTTTACGAGCACACTTGGGGAGATATTTCAGGCGCTGGCAGCCTCATGGAAGACCAAGAGCGTTAAGGCGGCAATAAGAGATTGACGAACCTCAGATTTACCCACGTTATAGTCCTTTTTGCTCCTATAGCTCTAGAACTACAAATCATACTCCGAGACCTGAGCAAGGCTAGCATCAATGTAGAACTCGCGATGAATAATAGCACTAAACGTAGGGTCGAGGTAGATGGGCAGGATACATACTATGTCGATGAGTACATTTACTTGGGCCAGTTAGTTATTTTCGAAAACAGCCAGGAAAATGAGATGGATCGCTGAAATGAAAACGCCTGAAAAATTTACAACTGGTGCATGACGACGCTAATGAACGGAGGTATAAGATATATGAGCAAACTGATCGATAGTGTATCCTGCCCGTCCTTATCGACGATGCTCAGACCCTGGTCGCTCAACGAGTCGCAGAAGTTCCATCTTGGAGTGTGCCAAAGAGCAATAGAGCATTCTGGAGGTAAAGAGATCAGACAGAAAACGGAACACCACGCTGCGCTTCATATTGGCTGCTAGATCCAAATAAAATTGGGCGGGTCACGTAAACCGCGTACCTAAAAAACGACCGCTGCGCTGGACAAAAGTCCCCACGCAATTGGTGTCTGAGGATAGTCGTCGCGAGGCCGGCGGAAAATCCAGTGACACATAGCCCTTGTCCAACTTTGGAATGTCGATATTATTTCTTAATCTTCAACTTTTTATAGCTGTGTGTATGACTTTATTTAAGATCTTATTAACCTGATCTTATAGATCTTCTTAAGATGGTTATTTACATTATTTACAAATCTATAATCTATAATATTAATAAAAACAAATATGTACAGGTATCAAAAGTACAGGGCGTGAAAAAATTCGTCCACATCGCTGTCAACAGGAAAAGTGCTCAGAAGGCTGGCAGGCTGGCAGGCTGGCTGTCCACGTTGTATGGCAATGCTGATTCTTTGGCCAAAAAATAGGCCCGCCCTCTGGTCACGTGAAGAGTCGACCAACCGCTTGGCAATTTCCCAAAATACTAGGTGAGCACTCTGACCCCATGGCCCTATTGTTTCAACCCCAAACGGCTCAAACACTTAACTACCAATTAAATTATTGTATTTGCGCCGTTTGAGGTTTTCAGCACCTGTAGCAGCCGCCCCAGCGCAGCTCTCTGTGCTAGGAAGATGGGTTGGCGCAATTTGCATCCCACACCAAAGGCCTACCCAACTTCCAAGGCATTACGGTCATACCACCTGGTCTCTCCATTGACGCTTGCCAAGCTTGTCGGTTCTAAGACAGCTGGCAACCCCGGCGCGCGGCGGTGGCAAGAGCACAACGGATGAGATCATTAATGCTAGCGTGCCGCGCAAGCCGTCCTGCACTCTTACTACAAGAAATCCGGAAAGCACATGGTTTCCGAGGCAGTCGACTGCTTCGCCACATTGACAGCTGTGTGTATGCGTACCTAGGTAAAAACTAGAGAGATGACAGAAAAAAATCGATAACAAACCCGAATTATATCGATACAACACTATATTCAAATTGATGGTGTCAGAATTTTAGGTATAATCATTGAGTCGACAAGGTTCGGAAGCGACGCGCGCGCACATCGACATGGCAACCAAAGCCGGCGGAGGCGATACGGTAACACCATAATATTTATAGTTTCAAGCATTTTATCGATCCATATGACATAATGTATGCGAATGTATATTTTGTTATTTTAAATACTTAATACCTACATAATTATGTATTTAATTTTCAATACCAGCTGGTCGTTTGCCGGTATTGTTCCAACATTTCGATAAGAGCTACTTAGGTACTTATTTGAACATTTTTCCATAACTTGGACATAAGGTATGTGCTTCATATTGCTAACCGACATGGGTTATTGAACCTAGCACATAGTGAAGTTTTTCCACCCACCCAAATCTGTAAGTCCAATATGGTGCGTTTTAGGTTCTGACTTGGCGATAACTGTAAACCGGTGTATATGTCCGTCCTTAGTGGCTGCAATGGCTGGTCCAGACCAATGACATCAAGCAGCTGTGGGCGGCTCAGCCCACGTACATCCTCTCACAAGCTGTCTACTCGCTAGCAGGGCTTGTGACGCTGATACATGGTAAGTACCTACCTACATATTTACACTACTATATGACTTTGATCATCATCATCACGAAAGACGTCAATTGCTGGACTTAGGACCGCCGGACGACCGCTCCTGCGATTCCCGTGTCCAACGGATGTGCCTTTAGCATGGTACCAATGCATATGTTTTATCAAACATTACAAAAAAAAAACAATGATTTATTGTAATTTGCGATAGCGACTGCAACAAATGCTTGGCGTGATAAGTAGGTAGGTACAAGCGAATTCAATTAAATAATCCATGAATAATTTCGTCAGTTGTATTAAAAACTCCTGTAATTACTCCGAAATTCACAATCTCTTTGAAAATGTATTGTTACAACCGAAGTACTTTTACGTACTTAGGTACCTAAGTAAGCATTAGTTAAATGAATAAAAAACAGTGTCGGGCATGTACCCTCTTTTTATATATAATATCATTGGTTGTGGTAGGTATAGGTAGAATGTGGAAATCGAGTAATCGGGAATCCGCTGAATACGGGAAGGTTCGGCTGTTTTGAGGAGGCTCATGTGCAGCATTGGATGTTTTTTGTCTGAATCACGATTAACTCAAGGTTAGACGGTAGGTCCATCTGCACGTGATTTATTTCAGCTTTCAGGAAAGGTGGTAGATGGCCGTACCTCTGGTTGGCGACGATCCTTCATGGACTCTGGACCGACAATTTCTGGCACTTCGTTTTGCCAGAGTACGACAACTTCTGGCATTCTCAAACCCCCATCATCTTCTTGGGAGCCAGATTGCCTTTTCACATCATCCTCTTGTGTGAGTATTTATGCGGTTTAGAACACGTAGGTTGACTTATATTGAAGCTATGTATTTTTTGGTTAATTCTTTCAAATTTAACGCAATTGACTTTTTAAAGACCGATGAAGAACCGATGTCAACAAAACATAATCTATACATAAAATAAAATTGTAAGAAGCCGATGTCTATACATTGAAGAAATTAAAAAAAATATACATATGGGGGGTCTATATTAGAGCAACAGAAGCCAAAACAACGTTTTTTTAGATTTTTTGTTTGTCTGTCTGTATGTTTGTACGTGCATCACGCAAAACGGGTATTTGGCGAAATAATATCTAATACCAACGAACACAGAACGCAGATACGCGTCGACGCGATTTGAACGCAGTATTCACGGCTGTACTGCTAGATGCATTTTATCATTTTTTTTTATTTTTAAGTACCACGTGTACGAAGTCACGTGCAAAAGCTAGTTATTAAATAAACCCGGTGATCAGCTACTTACCTCCGTTCCGACAATCCTTTGTCATCTTTTGGGAGAGATGTTTCCCACATTGACCATAGCCATATTTTCAAATAATTAATAAACTAATTGATTGCAGATCCTGCATTCATCTACCACGCCGTATACGCCTTGTCCAGATTGAATCTCCCCAAGTACGCTGAGCCTTTCGCAGTGGGTTTAGTAACAGTTCTGGTAGACATTCCGTACGACATCACGGCTGTGAAGTTTGTCCACTGGACCTGGCATGACACTGACCCCAATATCTACGACCGTCACTACTGGGTGCCATGGAACTCTTACTACTTCCACGCTGCCTTCGCTGCCAGTTTCTACTACTTCTTTACTGCCAGCAGGTCTTGGTTTGCACCGAAAGTTGCGCAGTGGGATGCAGCCGAGTAAGTTGCTTCTATCAAAGTTTAAAACATTGAGCCCTAGTGTCATAAAAAGAATTTCGATCTAAAAACTTCAGCCTAAATCTTCTTTACCTACAGCAAGAAGTCAGAATGGAAGTCGCTATTGATCGCGTCGCTGCTGGGCATGCCCGGAGGCGTGCTCCTGTTCGTCCCCATCTACCACCCGCTGCACGACGTTCATAAGATCCACTCGGAAGTGACCTTCTTCTTGCTCTTCGCTATCTTCTCCGTCATCGTACTGACTGGACTTATGAGCAACAGGGAGAAGAGCAGCAAAAAGTAAGTTTAATTTACTTATTGAAATAAATTAGCCTACTTAAAATAACTATTGAGATTTAAAATTGTTCGCCCTCGGACCTCTGATTCTGACTAAGTATTTCGTTTTCCCTAGGTTGTCGACGATCGACTATGTGTTGATCTTGCAGCTGGCGGTACATTACTTGCTGTACCTTAGTTTCACAATCTTCTTCAACCCTGAGCAGGAGTGGTCCCTGGGGCTGCACGAGCCTGTTGGACCTTGCAACGAAGTCGCAACACTCACCACACCATTTGGACAGGTGAAAATAAAATCTTTCAAAAAAGTTTTGATGGTCCTAAGAACTTCTTTTAAGTAGTTGAGAATCTCCGTTAAAGGATTAGTCTAGACAGTTAAGTTCAAGTTCAACTCGAAACATTTCTTAATGGTTAGGTGGATTAGGAATTAACAGATGGAATGTAGGTAGGTAGGTAATTACACTGATAAGTTATTGTTTCCGAAACGAAGTAGTACCTGCTCTGCTATACATAGAAATAATATTCGTAATTTTTTCATCGAACGCAGTCATAATTGCTGCTTTACCGTCTCATTTACTTGCCTTTCAAGCTATAGCTACAAATCTTGAATAGGTACTAGTAATACCTAATACTAATAATTCAGACAATCAGCTCGATGTTCTTTTAAGATCATTAATTTTAAGTCGTACAATAATTTGTTATCGTCTTACGCGATAAAGAGATATCGTGAGGATTCATTAACACGATACTAAATGATTGTTGTGACTAATTAACACCTGTAATGGCTGTAACTATGCAGACCATTAATTTGATTAAGTGTGCGCAGACTGGCTATTATGTCCATATGATGTATAAGTCACTTCTTCGCCCATGCTGATCATTCATAAATCTTAAATTCGTGTCAAAATCAAAATCAATCAAACTTAAAGTATTTATTTCAAGTAAGTAGGCCAATTACAGGCAATTTTGAACTGTCGAAACAAAGATAACAATGAAATGTAGCTACAGTCCCAGTCACAAAGCATAAAAACTGTGAAAGTACTGTAGTTGCCCATTCCCTAGCGTAGATCTCTATGGAGAAGAACGGGCAAGAAACTCTCATGTCCGGTCATGAGCTGGCTCATTCATTTGTGAACCTTATCTTAATAAATGTTGACATGTGGGTATTCAACTGTGCCCCTTGGAGAAATAAAAGATTATTGGAAAAATTCCAGGTGTTGGAGAAACGTAAATACTTCTGCCCGACGGACTATAACGAGGACTATTTCGACTTCCACTGCGTGAAGGAGCTGCCGAAGAACGGTGCCACCTGGTATGTCGTGTGCGGAACTCCTTTCCAGTAAGTACCTACAGTATCCATCCTGCTATCCCATTGCTTTATGCCTACTAGATCCTTTCTACGCCGCCTTTACTCTGACATGGTAAACCGTAAAGTAGTCAGTCTTGTGGTCACAAACCCGACTGCAGAGGTCCCGGGTTTCATTCCCTGGTCGGGCAAGTGTTATTATGATTTCCATCAAGATTGTCTCAGTAGCAGCTACGGATTCTGGATTTGTGCCCGGTTGATGGCAATAGTATCGCCCCCTATTACGAGGACTTAAACATGACAGGCGACATGTACTGGTACACCTCTGCCAACCCCTTCGGGGTTTACCAGCTTGATGTTTTGTTATGTTAAAGTACAGGGTACAGGTCGTCGTGTTCTCCATTAATTCTGTATTCATGTGTTTGTATACAGGTATCTACTTACCTTCACCATATTATGTAAGATAAGTATCTATGCTTCAAAAATGTAAGCCCATTTTCGGCGGGTAATATGTATGTATGTGGGCCGTTATAATTAATTGTACATGAAACTCTTTTTACAGAAACCGGGCTGAGTACATTACTGTGCTGTCCACGATATTGGTGGTGGCTACCGGAGTCTTCTATAGTCTCTACTTTAAGACTGGTGGAGGCACAGAGGTCCCTCCTAAGAAGCTGAAGAAGAAATAGGTAAACTCCATGAAGTCATAATGGGGGCTATCGCGTATGAATTCGCCGCTAGAGGCGCTAGTGTAGCGCGAGGTCACCGAAATGTCGATGTCATAGTGTTCGCGCGTTGCGTGCTTTTTTTATCAATTAATTATGACTTCAAGATTTAAGTAGCAATTTAGGATCATATTTGTTAGTACTTGGAGGTAATACTTAATATATTTTATAACGAGGGACTAAACGAAGCCATAATATACCAAAGGAGTCAATGAAACCGAGGTTATATTAAGTTGGCGTTTAGTCTCGAGGTGCAAACTGTACTTTTCACAAAAACATTTAATAAATATTCTTATTCCTCCAGTCTATACAACTTTCGTAAGTTTTTAGGTAAATCTTCCCCGATTTTGGCGGAACAATATTATCTATTGTCTTTTGCTCTTTACTAAAAACTACACTAAAAAAATCTGAAATTTTCGCGGTCAGTTTTTTCTTCTAAACCAGTCACAGATTAACAATTTAAAACACATGGCGCCACCTTCCTTGCGGAAAAACCATGGAACTAAAACTCTTAACATTTTCGCAATGAAGATGGTCCACACTCACTAGTATACTTACTGGCTGTTTGAGTTTGTCTATGTCACATGAAGGAAATTAAAAAACGAATTATTTTTTACTCCCCTAGAGACTAAAGTACAAGACATCATTGACTAAAGTGGTCACAGATGCTCTGTGGTGGTCACTTTAGTCCCGCTTCGTAGGGCTATAATGGCGTACTTTTAGAGCAGGACAAGTGTAAAATTATTTTTAAATGTTTCACGCTTGATAATTTCAGGGAGAATATTATAAATACAGGCTGTCGCTTTGCATCCTAGTCAAATTCAAGGAGGTATCTAAGTATAGTAATGTTTCTCGACCCGAATCGATAATAAAAAAGGTACGAGTAAGGTAAGTAAGGTTTTTTTTTTTTTTTACGGAATTTGGTAAGCGTAAACCTTAGTTTGCATACTGTCCATAATTATATGATTATACTGTGGAATAAACGTTTGCTAATGTGTGTGTGATGGCGCGTATAAAGGGCTAGGGACAGACAGGCTGCGTTTTAATATGGGTGGTTTACACTTACCGATATCCGTAACAAAATAAAATAATCTACTCTTTTTATTATAGATTCGGGTCGAGAATCATTGGTATAGATACCTCTTTGAATTTATATGTATGTATATGAAGTTTACACTATGTTGCTCTACGTATTATCATATAAACTTTTTATGAAGTTATTGGTATTTTAAAGTATAAAATAGAGTTCAGAGAGACACACCATACATCTGTATGTATGGTGTGTCTCTCTGAACTCTATGCCCTGATGCCCTGTGGCATGTAGAGTACATGACCTTACTCGACAGTGGCGCCATCTGGTGGGCTCAAAAACGATAGCCGTCATTGAAGTGGTAAAAGAATGAAAATGCTTTGCGAGTGTTCCATGTTTTTAATAAAATCCACAATTTTATTATATTAGGTTTTATGGTGTGTGAGTGTAAATTATTTTGATAATGTTCCTCTTATTACTTTTATGTTTTTAAATTAAATTTTAAGATCATTAAATGAGTTTTTGAATCAACCAATATTTTCATTGTGTAGTACGGTACCCACTATTCTTTTAAACGTGCTTTTTTGGCCTGGATTTTGCAAACCTAGATTAGTTATTTTGCAATTTTGGCCAATAACGTAAATATTATATGCAGTAGATTTACTGAATCAGATGTTGAGAAGCCAGGCGTTATGAATCTCCTTCCCCTGACAGAACCAAACTACTAGGTAGGTACAGCTACTCGCCGCTTGGCGCGCTTTTCAAGTTTTCAGTTTTCATACCATTTTCGCTAATTTGAAATTTTCGCATTTCAAGTATTATTATTTATTTTATTAAAGGAAAGTTTACAAAAAATCTTAATTTAGGAACTATGCCCATAATAATAAGAAGTGATGTCTCATCGAAACAACTTACGTTCATTGTCTGAATGTTGCCACCCCTTCACTATGAAAATATTTCAAATGTGCAATGTATCTACCTACTTGGATCAATTCCATCACTGTTGATTTCGATTTATAAGCAAATCATATAGAAAACCAATCGGGGGTATATGTTTGTATCCTGTAGAATAGAATATATTGTACATAACTTCTGTGATTCCATAATGAGTGGATATTATGTAACGAATAGGTATTTTGGTTGATTTCAGCGTCTGCAGGTACCTTTAGGTTTCTTATAGATTCTTATGGCCCCATATTTGTTCTAAAACGATCGATGTGGTACCCGATCTTAGTGTTTTAGTTTTTGATGAGTTAGCTTGAGCGGTTGGAAGCAGGGCGGTCTGTCCGGGATGCATTGGGCCTCCTGAAGCATCCTCAGTTGTGGAACTTACTAATTATCCACCACGCAGTACTAGCCTGCGAAGGATTTTAAATTTGATCTGCTGCCTGTGGTGCCTATAAGATCAAAAATTTCATTGTGTTGACGCGTCTAGTTCATGGAACAATAGTTGGCATGTGTTTGTTTGTGTGATCTATTTCTGAGTTCATATGTTAGGTACTATTGTAAGATATAATGATTGAAAACCAATTTTCGAATATCATTTAATCACTTTAATGATATGACATGCAATCACATAAATTCCCTTACTTGCTATTTTATATCGAGTGACTTGGAGAGTCTAACTCAAACTATACTTACCTTAAGAATATGAAACCAAGTCAAACCGAATAAAAATAACAACTAAATGGCGTACACCTTGTACAAATCAAATTAAATTATAATAAAAGTTAAGGAATTCAATATTTGGGTAAGTAGGATAGAATGTCAGCTCTTCTCTATTTTTACACAAAATAATAAGTTGTTTCGATGGTAAAATCGTTGTTTTTTAATTTGTTGGCAGGAATTTCAAATTATACATTGTGTAATTTTATTGTATGTGTTTATTTGTTGTTTAATACATTTCCTGCAGACAACAGATTAGGTACCATTACAAGTGGTGCTTCACTAGTTACTTGCAAACAAATAAACCCAAACTTAAAACACCTACTGACTAAAACTTATACGCACTAAAAGCAACATGAAATTAAAAGAAACTGGTAGGTAACTAAAACACATAGTTACAACATTTTACTTTTTAAATTTAAATGTACCGAACGTTTTTATCCGTCAGCTTTAGTTTTAGAGTAAGACAAAAATAGACTAACAAAAAAAAAAAAAGATATCAATACTATGCTAAACTCGTAAAATTTTTACGAGTTTAGCATAGTATTGATATCTTTTTTTTTTTGTTAGCCTATTTTTGTGTCCCACTGCTGGGCAAAGGGCTCCCCTTCTCCTTCCAAACCTCTCTGTCCTGTGCAATATCTGGCCATCTTCGCCCCGCAAACGAGATCAGATCGTCACACCACCGTCCGATCAGTTCAGTTAAAATTAACGCGATGTCTACCTACATCAAAGAGATGTTTAAATTGTCCGAAGTGTTTTTGTTTCATTGATTAAAAATGATAGAACATCAATAACTGATTTCTTGAAAACTGCTTACAAGTCTGTAATTTGGACAAGCATGCCTCCAATTTGGCAAGGTGCCTAACTAAAACTGTTTGCCAAAATTGTGTTGCTGGTTTGCAACAATAGTTAAATAGAAAAAAAAACAGAGGTTTCGATTGTTATTTTTATGCGCATATTTTGATGGGCAACTACGGAACCCTACATTGTGCGTGGCCGGTTTTTTAGATACTTTTGAAGATTAAATTTATTTTTGTGGTATGTTTCTTAGGTGTTATTCTACTCAAGTGCACATATGATATACTGTTCTCAAAAACTAAAGCTGGTAGATAAAAGCGGTTTCCATTTTCAGAGTCAGGGCGCCAAATATATACAGAAAAGCTGTTTATCCTTTTGGAAAAAAATGTTTGTAATTATGTGTAATTGATCCACAAAAAGGCCATAGATAACTCTACGCTTGTTAAACCTAGAACCTAACCTATAGGTAGGTTTACATGTTAAACTACTCCTTACATTATTTCAACATTGTGCATCACAAATAAGTGCCATCAGAAGTTAATTCTAACATTTTTTTTTTATTCAAACTCAAAGTCTTTGTGCTGAACAAAACAAAGGCAGCCTAACATTAAAAAAAAAACAAATAATATCACAACCTATTGAAATAAAAAGATAGGCAGATAATACCTAGTATAAGCTGGGCTGGACGTGACACTATAGTAACATAACTGTAACTGCATACATGTTTGTGCACAACTACCTGTTGATCTTCCAGTCCTTAAAATCTACGATCTCATAAATCCGAAAAATAACATAATCACATAAGAGCAATAAATACTAAAAACTAAAGGGCTGCAGCATTATAGCAACGTAAGATTATGTCCGAAATATGGTCAGTCTATTGTAATTAAATAAAGATTAAATAATTTAAATTAAAAATTAGGTACTACATATCTCATGAATACTTCAAATAATTTTGAATACGGCATCTACGTGTAATCCACAAAGTAATGAATTGTGAGCTGTCGATTACTAAAATATGATTACGCGGTTAAATATGATTCCTATTTCTAAGCAAGTAAACGCGAGATCTCATCTTGTGGGTACACTCGACACTGGGTTATATTTAGACACATAATATTATGCAAAAGATACACTATAGTTAAATCTTTACGTGTTATGGAATGACTGAATATCATTAACCAATATTCAAACATCACCAGCAGGCCTACAGACTTACTATAAACTTGTGATCATTATATCGGAATAAATAAGGATGCTTCTGAGATTAATCCAATTTTAAATTTATGCTTATTGCGGTGATTATAAAGTATCATTGAATGATACAAGATTAACATAAATCAGAAATATAATTTCTTTGTTTCAAACTTCCAGACAACTATAAATAAGAATTTGATTTTTGAAGCCAAACCCGCCTATTTTATATCACAATCAGTTATGAACTGATTCAAAGAAAACCGATCCTATCGATTTTGACAAAATATATGTAAATGCCAAACATTACAAGTTCTGTACTGAATGTTAATGTATGAGAACACCCTACACTGTAGGGTGTTAGTAACTAAATATTATAATGTAGTTAAATTGAAATCATTGACTTTGTATCACTAAATAGATATCCGATCACTATTCGATACCTAAATAAAGCGCACCGATAATATACGATCAAAGATAATATATATAGACAAATTCGAGATTTTGAACCATATTGGTAGACACACCCTGTGTAAATTGCTATATTTCTAGCTAATTTAGATCTATCGAGTGATTCTATAAGTCAATGATGAATACATTACACAAATACCTGCACATAGCATGTGTTCAAGGCATGTGATACCTACTTTAACCCATGTATAAACCTCATACAATCAAGTTATGACTACATTTAGGTAAGCAATGAATACACCGGTGACATTTAAGCAAAAATTTTGAATGGCCGTGAAACACAGGGCCTTATCGAAACGGTTGCGGACGGATATTCAAGCTAGACTGAGGAAAGCTAAAAATAATTGAGTTAACAATGAAATATGGCAAAGGCTATGCATTTAAATAGGAACGTAAACTTCTCTGAATGCTTAGACGCGGCGGGTATGGAAGAGTATGTCGACGATGGAGGGGTCTGCCAGCGTGGAGATGTCTCCCACGTCTCTGTCGCCGACGGCGATCTTGCGCAGCACGCGCCGCATGATCTTGCCCGAGCGCGTCTTGGGTAGTCCGGGCGCGTACTGGATCACATCAGGAGACGCAAAGGCCCCAATCCTTGCCCTCACGCGTTTTTTCAAAGAGTCGACTAAAGCAGCATCGTATTTGGCACCTTCGTTTAGAATTATGAAACAGTAGAGGGATTCACCCTTGACGGAGTGAGGCCTGGACACGACAGCGGCTTCGGCCACGTTCGCGTCCTCGGTGAGCACGCCCTCCACCTCGGCCGTGGACATGAGGTGTCCCGACACGTTCAGCATGTCGTCGATGCGGCCCGTCACCCACAGGAACCCATCCTCGTCCCTCCTGGCGCCTGCAAATGATAAACATCACATGTGTTCTAACTCATTCACTATTTAAGGCAATAATTGAAGACT
Organism: Eugnorisma glareosa; assembly: GCA_947578425.1. Lineage (NCBI taxonomy): Eukaryota > Metazoa > Arthropoda > Insecta > Lepidoptera > Noctuidae > Eugnorisma > Eugnorisma glareosa. The sequence continues at coordinate 30,159,694 of OX387957.1, forward strand.
TTAAAGACAGAACATGAGATATGACAATATAGAGCTGTCGTTATTGTGAGTCAAGAAAGATATTTATAGTTACTAAGAACTAAGAGCATAATGGAAGGCGAATACTTCCTGTTTACTTAAACTAAGTTAAAAGCTTATCTTTAAATGACCAACAATGACTTTATATGATTAGATATTTTGAAAGAAAGAAAAGAAAAGTAAAATATTTTGCAAAGGGTTAGGGTACGTTTTGGATAATATTTTACTTATTATTCGCCGCCTATGTAATTGTAGTAAAAGCGTCATATCAAATTATACCATCGCCGGTGCAGTAGTATCCAGGGAACTTCCTGAAGTACACGTCTTCATAGCGGCTGTGGTCTCCGTACAGGCTGGTCATGATGCCGGGCCACGGGCGAGCGAACACCAAGTACCCTTCGCCGGGGCCTTCAATCACTTTGCCGTCCTCGTCGATAATGATGGGTTCGACGCCAAAGAATGGGAAACCCTGTGAAAATAGACATAAGATTCAATTTGTGTTGTTAGGGGTAGGTATAAGGAGTTTGTTTTCTTGTATGCGCAGTAACTTACGGCAGCGCCAGGCTTCATCGGAGTCGCGGCCGGGAGGCCGGTGAGCACGTGGCCACCGGTCTCCGTTTGCCAGAAGGTGTCCACGATGGAGCAACGGCTTTGGCCGACAACGTTGTAGTACCAGAGCCAAGCCTCAGGGTTGATGGGCTCGCCCACGGTGCCCAGCACGCGCAGAGCATCCAGGTTATGTCTACAACATACGTGTGCTAAGTACTTAATGCGAAGTTTCGTAAATTAAATAAATCATGGTTAACTAGCACCATGATGTAGTTTTATTTCATCATCGACAATGGATCAAAGAAATAGGCGTACTCGTATGTATGCGTAATCTATCAAACAGTGTCAGTGAGGGCATGGATATCACTACATAGTATAAAACAAAGTCGCTTCCCGCTGTCTGTCCCTATTACGCTTAGATCTTTAAAATTGCGCAACGGATTGTGATGCAGTTTTTTTTTAATAGAAAGAGTGATTCAACAACAACGTTTATATGTAACTAGCTACCCGCCCTGGCTTTGCACGGGTGCATGTTATACACATAAACCTTCCTCTTGAATCATTCTATCTATTATAAAAAACCGCATCAAAATCCGTTGCGTAGTTTTAAAGATCTAAGCATACATAGGGACAGACAGCGGGAAGCTACTTTGTTTTATATTAAGTAGTGAAACATTGCACTCGTGCGAAGCAGGGGCGTATCACTAGTCTAGTATAAACGAAAGCGTAGAACCGTTTAGAATTTTTTGTTAGTTGAAACAATTTATGATTATTCAACGTATTACTATCCCACAGCTGGGCAAAGGCCTCTTCTCATACAGAGAAGGCAAGAGCATTGATCGCCACGCTTGCTCAATAAGACTACTTATCCCTATTATTATTAATATTGAAAAAGTTGTTTAATTGTGGGCCCTGCCATGCCTCATTATCGATGTTATAAGTGAGCCTGCTAGGTCTTGTTAACTCCGTTATTGCATCGATCGTTAGTGGTGGGTTACGCAAATAAACTTTCATTCGTCAATAAATAATGCCCTGGCTGCAGCTAGCTTCAATTGTGTTAAGTAAACGTCTTGACCTTCACGACGACTTTTACGTGCTTTTAAATTACACTAGAGCGAGTATCGCATCAGAGCATCGATGAATAATAAATTGATTACTGAAGCTAATCTATATAATTTCTTTGCAAGGACGAGGGCAGTTTGCCTTTGTCACAGGCCACGGTAATCGAAACACCTGGTAAATTATTGTACTTTCATGTCAAAAAAACGCTTTCACGGCTTGCGAGTGGCTAATCGTGATCAAAATAAGCACACGGTCAAATTCAATGACACTAACTACGTTTCAGGGGTCTTATTTTCACAATGACGCTAGGCAAAATAATATTTCTTCTTTTTACGGTTCCGTATCTTAAAAGGAAAAACGGAATCCTTATAGGATCACTCGAGTGTCTGTCTGGCCGTCGCTCACAGCCAACTACTGGACCGATTAAGGTACACATAATTATGTACGTCGGTGACCCAAAGACGGACGACTAACGTACATTAAATAATTTAAAAATGGAGGCCACTTTTTGGGGTAAATTAGATAAAGAAAAAAAAGTTTTGCATACTATATCGAGTTACATATCAAATCAAAGGGGTCATTGTGAGCATCTCAATTTTTTTTTAAAATAATTTTAAGGTAGTTTTGAAGTTATTTAAGAAAATAGGCGAAATTGACCTTTTGACCCCTTAGCTCCGAAAACACAGGGACGAAAATACAAAAAATAGTTCTTTGCCTATTGATTTCAGGAAAACCTATGCTTCCTTTAACGTGTGGTTAGTGCCTAACCTGGTGTCAGAGTTTCCAGGTCGCCCATCGGCCTCTGGCTTGGCTTTACATGCCGTCAAGAAATATCTCTCAGGCATGCTGTTTTCCTCACGATGTTTCCCTTCACCGGAGCTAGTGATAATTATACAATATGCACATGAATCCGAAAAGTCAGAGGTGCGTGCCTTGGGTTCGAACTCGAGACATATGAGTTGTCAGTCCGACGGTCACACCACTACGCTATCACTGCTACACCTAACCCTAAGCCCAAAAATGGAAAACCTATTAGAAAGCTATAACAGCAATATAATAATAACAACAAATAATAAAAATACATTAAAATCGCCTACTAAGATGGTACCTACGGAACCCTTAATGCGCGACTCCAACTCGCACTTGGCCGGTTTTGTTATATCAAATGGGCCGACACTACTCTTTTTAGGGTTATACAGGCTCTAACAAAGAAAATATTCTTTTACGAGATCATATATTTTAAATCTGTTTACATAAAAGAGATCTTCATGCCCTTTTTAAAAGAAGCTTTCTGATATGCAAACTGTGTTAAAGTAATACTCGATATGCAACCAGGTCGACCTTACAAATGTATCGAATCAGCAGCTCTGATCATGCGCCGACCTCTGCTAACAATATTTGTAACCCTCAGCATGTGAATCAGGATGTGTTCATGCTAATAAATGCAAGTCGCGAGAACTTGCAAACTGCACTCTGCACTGACAGGCTTGAGACAGCATCGGACGAACAAATATTTATGACGAATATTATGGTTTATTGCATAAATCATCAATCGAGGACAAATCCAGACTACAGGCTGCTACGTAAAAAATCCTCGTGACAAATCCAAATAACAATTGAATGCCCAGCAATCGAACCCAGGACGTTATGATCAGCAGTAGCGCTTCCCACCACTGGACCAACGAGGCAAATCCAAAGTCCACGTGAACCGGAAGTAGCTATGTTTACACGTGTCTTTTTCAAAAACAAGGAAACATATACCCTCATGAGAGTGTGTTGTGAAATTAATTTAAGTTTTTCTAGAGACCTTTAAGAAGATAGCCAATGAGCAAAAACCAGAATGAGCAGCGACGACCACCATAAAAGCGCCGAGGCAATGAGGTTCAAAGAATCTCGGAGAAACGGTTCAACTGTTTTGGATCCCGTAAAGAAATAAATCTTAAAACGGAGGAGTAAGAGAAACATCATTTTTGCCATACGTGTGTAGGTAGGTAATAGCACAGTCACTCAAGTCTAGGATATAATACCGCGATGATAATGACGTTTGATGTACCTCTAACTCATTATTTTCTTCCATGCCTTTCAAACAAACACCTGATGGCCTACCATGACGTCTTAAAGCAGGAGTAATTCCAGTGTGGGAAAGAGATGGCGCTAGACGACCTGTATAGCTCTGTCTCTTTCCCACACTGGAATTACTCCTGCTTTAAGACGTCATAGTAACCCACTGCACTTCTCTTACACATTGTGTCTACATCTCTGTTTAACCCAAACCGCGACACTAACAACCGGGTTATATTTTTTATCTGCTCTCCTTTCGCTGGTATTTTGAAGAGATTTCTCTAATAAACATAATATAAGTAAGCATCACCTTCGTACGCATATTTGTGTGTGTGTCTAAATCTGCTAAATACATAAAGACTGTTCGTACCCTATTTACAGGTACTCCTAAACCGTTTCAAAAGAATTAAAAAAACTAAAAATCTTGCAACGCTCAACCAGTAAAAAAATAAAAATAAAAGACATCGTTGAACGCTGCTTAGGTATTCCAACTCTAAGTTACCTCTTGACAATATCGTCTCCGAACTTGGTGAGTGCCCTGATGGCGGTAGGAGCGGTGTAGAATTGGGTCACCCTGTACTTGGCACAGACGTACCAGAAGCGGTCGTGGTTGGGGAAGAACGGAGTCCCTTCGAACTGAAACAGGAATGCATCATGTTTAGAGTTTGTCTCTTAGTTGAAACTTTACGGCATTAAGAAGTGGTTATAGGATTTAAGAAAAGCCCGATCTACCTACTAGGCTGGAATTCCAATACTGAAATATAAAATCGAGAACGCCACTACAATGAGTAGGTACACTGAAAGTAGCATCCTACTGTAGAACTTCCTATCTATGCTATCTAACAGCATTCGTCATTTGCACAAATGTTTTAAATAATAGGTACTAGGTCCTGCCAATTCGATCCATTGATATTGAATATTATCGATAAATTGATTATTAATAAATTATTATATATAATTATTAAAATATATATAAAGAATCGATAGATTGACTCGATTCATTTTTAAATAAAGTGTATACTTCCTAGTTACATTGTTTCTCTATTAATTACGCGTAGGTAATGTCCTCGACTACCAAGTTGCAAGGTTACAAAACTGTTTTTTCATAGTCAATGTCAAGTTCTTACTTGGCTACATTATTATTAAACTCGTATTATTTACAAAATAATGATAACGTTCTAAACACGTGCTTTTACGTCTTCCCACTGTGTGGAGGTCAACCATTAAACGATGCACAGAAACGTCAACCCTGATAGATGACGAAGTAAGTCCAGTGAAGGTGACCTTAAAGTCAAAACACATTGTTTATATAAGAGTCTTGCTAATTTAATAAAATACTTAATCAATTACTCAATCTGTAAACATATAAATATAAGCGGTATGTTCCCTAATATGATATTTTGCTATTCAGAAAAAACGATAACGGATAAGGTAGGTAACATTGAAATAATAACGTTAATTAATAAGTGATAATTATCTTAACTACTAACGATGAACAGCGCAAGTTTATTAACCCCCTTGCTCCGACTATCCTAGTTCAGCTCTAGAAATTTATTCATCTTGTAACTGTGCAAATGTGCATGATAACGTGTGTAGATAGATCAACTAGGTTTTACAACATGACTTGGCTATGTCACAAGTATTTCGACGGTCAGGTTCAGGGTAGGTAGAGTACCTATTCACGATAGGAATCATGACTAGTTTGTCTCTTCATCCTAATCAATCAGGCCTTTGCTTTTTCACTTCAGCCATCAGCAAACTCCCTCTAGGGCCAATGTACAGACTTATTCTGGCCGGGTCCAGAGCTAAAATGGGCTTGACAAAGTAGCAACTCTATTACCATAACCGAAGTAGCAGCATTGGCCATGGGTGCGTAAACCACGTAGGTGTGTCCAGTGATCCAGCCGACGTCGGCGGTGCACCAGTAGGTGTCGCGGTCGCGGTAGTCGAACACGTAGCGGAACGTGGCCGCGGCGTACAGCATGTAGCCGGCAGTCGTGTGCAGCACCCCCTTGGGCTTGCCAGTGGAACCACTGCACCAAACAATCATGATTACCAACAAGAAAACGTCGTGAGGAAAGAGTATGTGGATGGCTATAAGAGGGAGAGACAAGACCAAGAAGATATGATACGGCTATAGAGGAAGTGAGATGACTAGTAATAATTAAAAAAAGGTCCTAAAATCTTCCCGCTGAGTCAATATTTACCTGGTGTACAGCATAAAAAGAGGATCATCAGAAGCCATCCATTCGGGTGGGCAGATGGTCGACTGACCTTCCAGAATATCATGCCACCAGACATCAACATCATCATTAAACTTGTACTGAAAAGAAACGGAAAGGTGTAAGACATAATGGAGTTTGGCTTCACGATCACATCGAAAATAGGTACACGACTATACTACAGATTAAGCAACTCACTAGTAATACAACGACATATACGTACGAGAGCTCTGACGTCATCGGGAAGCCGTCCGCAAGGAGTCACTCTATCTAAGTGCGGAACCACAATGCACATTTCAACAGAATGGTTGTGTTTTGTCCTAGCTTTTTCCAAAGCCTCATCGCATGTGGTCTTAAGGACGAGCAGCTTCTCTCCGCGCCAGGCACCGTCAGCCGTCACGAGAGCCTTAGCTTTGCAGTCAGACATGCGTTCTGCTAGCGAGTCAGCAGAAAAACCCCCGAACTGAAAATATCTCTTGTTCTCAGTTGGAAGTCAAAGGAGGCACAACAACTTTACATCTAAACTCTTTCATAGAAATATCTTAGTAGGTACATTGAGGTACATTTTATATTTATACCAACATAGTTTTTGTCAAATTAAACTTTAATAAAAACTATTACGAAGCAAGTTACGGTGACGATATCAATACTTAATTAATAGGCTGAGTTCCAAATCATATTGTATCAGTAATGTTCAAAACTTACCACCACAGAATGAACAGCGCCAATCCTAGCACACGCCAGCATGGCAACAATCGTCTCCAAGATCATGGGCATGTAGATAGATACCCTATCGCCTTTGCCGATGCCACGCTCGCGCAAGCCGTTAGCGAACTGGCACACCAAGTCCATCAATTTCATGTATGTAATACGGCTGTAATCTTCCGGGTGGTTGCCTTCCCTACAAAGAAAATGATATTAAAAAAAAATGCTCCGGCAACTTGAAGGTCAAGCTGAATTATTAGATAGAACAGCAGGAGCATTATACGAAGGTGGCAGAAACCTCCAGGCTAGACAAGGCATACAGCACCAACGTACGTTCACGCATAGGCAGCTACTCGTATTAGTAACCTTGAAGTAATTAATCACACGATTGTTCAAGAAAAAGTCTGGAAAGTAGTATAAAGGGTGTGACCCTTAACGAAGCCGAAAGGTACTTTTTCTCCCCACCATTGCGATATTTTTTTGTTCTAGACCATACCTGGGAAACTTCTAGTTACGGAGATAATGGGGGTCAAAGTTCCAACTTTATTACATTTTTTTTTGTAAATACACGTTTATAACGTAATATTTTTACTGTAAACACCTTCACAACCCCCGTACTATTCAATCCATCTATTACCACAATGTTTTGAGTGCGTTACATTGCGTAATACCGTAAAACGTAAATTTTCACCCCAAAAAAAAAAGTCGTTTCCCAGCAATAATTTTTGCCTAATGTTACTTAGTTTGATGTACATAATGCTTGGTTGACAGCTTCGTGAAGGGTCTTGTTACACTATGTATAGAGCCATACGACAAACAAGTGATCGCCTTCTGCTGCAGCAAGATTTGGACCGACTATCCTGTTACTGTCAGGAAAATAAGTTGCAACTAAGTTTACCCGAATGCAACTTCCTAAACTTCACAAAAAAGAAAAACAAAATAAACTATACATACACGTTGTGCAATGCCTCCCAACTTAAAGTGGATTCTATTCGAGATCTCGGTGTTATCCTTGATTCTAAGCTTTGCTTAGACCTACATATAGGAAAGATTGTTAGTAAAGCGTATCAACTATACGGATTTGTAATGCGTTCAACAGTCGATTTTAAAAAGCCTTCTTCCTATACTTGCTTATAAGTCACTTGTTCGCTCCCAACTGGAGTATGCCGTGTCCGTCTGGAATCCTTACTACAAAAAGAATGTTGAAGTGATTGAGTGTGTTCAATACAAATTCTTGCGTACTATGCATTATAGATGCTACGGATACTATTTGCATACAAACATTTACTTGCTAAGTATAAGCTCGCAACACTCGAAAATAGGCGCAAGTACTTAGAAGCCATGAATTTATATAATATTGCTCGAAATAAATTTGACTGTCTTGAACTGTCCAATATGTTATGTTAAGCGGTTCCTAGGGCGGTCCACAAGCGAAAGGTGTGCGCTGGCAGATTGTTTTCAGTGGGCACTTGCAAGTCCAACTCTGGCAGAATGGTCGATTCCTACAATAAGACTTTTGAACAGGTTGATATTTTTGCATGTGCTCCCTATAAGTTTAAAAGTCTTATACATAAGGAGCTTTCTTGATTATTTACACACCATTTTACAGTTTTTTCTTTTAATTTTTGTTTTACATATTTTTTATTTTATTTTGTATAAAATAAAATTATTAAATTAACTATAGGATAAGTAACAGAAAATAATCGCTAGGATTACAAATTTGTAATCCTAGCGATTATTTACTTTACTTTATTTACTTATCCTATAGTTAATTTGTGAACAGCGTTGTGGGCTGCAATATTGTCAATAAGTTTTGTGTATTTTTAATCTCTATGTTTTATATTGCAGCTGTTTGTTGTTCCTTTTGAATAAAATAAAATATAAAGTGACTTCGTGAGACGCACGAAGCTTGGACAATATATTGTAACAACTAATTGGACACGCTGTTTCAAATTAAGTAATAGATGCATGATTTGTAAGAGGACATAAGCAGATATGTATTATGTAATACGTCATGATAGGGTTTCATAATATTGTAGGTACGACTTAAATAAACAGAAACATATTCGCACATATGGTAATTTAAAGCAAAAGGATTTATATTTTAGAGTGCACCCCTCGTCTAATTAGAATAGGGGAGCAACCCTTTAATCTCAATTTTCATTCCGCCAAATGAGTTTTATTTCATCTGTCAGCCCCAAAGACGCGAATTCTGTTAATCCTTCAAAGGCACTCGCGGGATGTCACGGGGGCGGGATTTACTCTTTACAGGGCTAGCTCTGCCTAATGCTATAGATGAAAGGGGTTGAGAATTGCAATTTCATTCGGAAGACCTATGAAATGCAGACATTGGGGAGCGGAATTTTGCCTTTTGAATTCACCCTCGTGTTGCATTGTCGCAATGCAGGGTTTCATATGTCTCTAAATATATCTCTACAATCGGATCATGTGTTATTTATCTGAATGATATGCGATTATTTGAATCGAATCATCGATGTGACATTATCTCGATAACTTGTATCCCTTGCGTTAAATCTTTAGGAAATTGTCGAAATCATGACGCAAGCATAAATACAGATCATAGAGATCCGAGGATGATTGTGAGATTCCTTCGATTGTTTATCGCGCTCGTGTTTTGTTATTCTTTGAAAGGATTTAGGAATAGAACTAAGTATGGTCGAGGTTAACAATACTAGTTTGCCTAGCTCTGTCAAGTCCAAGACTGGTATCACCTTGTGTTATACATGAATGGAAAGCATTTATTAACAGCTTGGTCCAATAAGAATCTGATTGTCGATTCTGAGCAGTGATATTACGTCACAGATTGTTAGAGCTGTTCCAATTGGTGCATGTCCAGAAGCAAAAGATCTTATCAGATCTTGACAGCTGACTTACGTTGTGAACGTGTTTTTCGTTTGCTTTCCTATCTTAAGCAATATTACACCTTTTTGAAGCATTGTCGATCGTATCATCACTCAGTAACTATCGACTTATGAATCTTTTTTTTCTAGCTATGTATGTATGATATATTGAGGCGCTCGTGGCTAAATGGTACTAGCCGCTCGGTCAATCTTTAGGTTAAGCCGTGCTTGCCTAGGTTGGTCTGTGGATGGGTGACCACCCATTACAGAGTTTCCTCCGTGCCTCGGAAAGCATGTTAAGCTGTTGGTCCCGGCTCAATTGTAGATCTTTGACAGTCTTTACAGGTAGTCAGTTGCCCAAAAAGTCTGACAACCAGTCTTACCAAGGGGTATCGTATTATTACCCAGCACTAACTGGGTTGTGGAGGTCAGAAGACAGTCGCTACATGTAAAATACTGGAATTCAGTTGCATCCGGTTAGACTATGGAAGCCAACCCCCACATAGTTGATAGTCGGCAGATGATGTATGGATGATATATTCCGTTTTTACTGGTTCAAAAAATAGGAGAATTTTACCCGGTAGGTATATGTACGTAATATTTCTGGAATTGCACAATTTCTGTGTAAGTTAGTTTATTTGTGGTCTTCTGCAATTTCATGTGCCTGTCCAGGCATTTCTTAGAAACTAGAAATCGAATATTTATTTAAAATTGGATTATGGTATGTTTCGACTGGTTTACTAATGTTTCACCAAAACTCTTTTGACAATGTTTTTAGTTTACAAACAACGTTCCCTTTATTATTTATTTCACAAAAAACTTATTCCGCAATTGTTTCATTTTATATACACTCACTTTACAAACATTTATTTGGCTAATGCTTTTCTATACAAATGATTCACATGATACTTAATCTTATAAACATTTTTCATTTGATACTTATTTTGTTTTTTTTTGGCAAAATAACGATAACCTGAATATCATTTTGTAATAAATCTTGCGATCATGAGGCTACACGTATATTAGAATATCTAAACCTAAAAGATTAATATACCTGGCAACTTTTTCACAAGAAATGTTTAAAACAAAATACAAGTTTTTGATGTTATAAATCACTACATAGTATAAAACAAAGTCGCTTTCTCTGTCCCTATGTCCCTTTGTATGCTTAAATCTTTGAAACTACGCAACGGATTTTGATGCGGTTTTTTTTAATAGATAGAGTGATTCAAGAGGAAAGTTTATATGTATAACATTGACCCGTGCGAAGCCGGGGCGGGTCGCTAGTTTACTATAAATACCTCCATGACCCGTGTACTATTCAATGCATCCATCAACGCAGTGTTTTGAGTGCGTTACATTGAGTCCGAACGTAAAATCTTGACGCTATTGAAAACCGTTTAATACAACAATAGACCTAGAGAGTCCGCGACTCTCGTCACACAGCCAAAATTATATAGTATAGTAATATTACATGGATATTATGTATTAATATTTAAGATTGACGTCATTTGTCTTAACTGTCTTTTACAATCCGGAAACCCAAATGATATTAACTATGATGCGGCTTCGGATATTGCAAACGCTGTCAAACGCAGTCTCATGAATGTTATTATGTATTTGAACTGTACTGTATTTAATTTGTTCTGCTATGTGCAACGTATAGTGTTTACACTGCTAGGTCAAAGGAGGCTCACGCTGAGAGGGAGTGGAATCCAACACGCGGGTCCAGTGCTTGTTGATAGATGTTAATTCAGTTAATTTTTGTTTCTTCGACATGCCGGTTTCCTCACGATGTTTTGTGATATGGTTTTGAGAGCAGTGGTGACGAAATAAACACCAAGTAACGCGCCTGCCTGGGTTCGAACCCAGGACCTGACACTCGTAAGTCGTGGCGTTTGCCACTGGATATAAGTGGGGAAACTTTGTTATTGCATTCGAGGAGGGATTCACAACCAAGCCGTATAGGCGAGGTTGCTATGGAGCCGAGAACTGCAGTAACAAATGCCCGCGTCTATCAAACGACATTTTTCAATACACTATCGGCGAAATAAAATAATAAAACGAAAATTATTTTGTCATGAACTATAATTTATGAAGCTATGATTTTAATATTTTCTTTTTTTTTTTCTCCACTGCTTTCGCCAGGTTGAAGAAGCAAAGGTATGAAGCCGATAAACAACCTAACACGAAAAATAAAAAATCTTAATAATTTTGAATTTAGAACACAAATAAATGTTAATTTGTTCGTAAAAATAAATATTTGTCTAAATAATCTTGTTTATCTATGATATTCTATAGTAAAATGTCCAAAAAAATTGGCCTAAATAAAAACACAATTTGAATATTCAAAAAATGTTTACGCCGCCGTAAAGTAGAGACGCTTCATTTGCCGAAAAAAAAAAACAATCACCGCCGCATAAAGGCATTGAACCAATTTGGACTTAGTACAAGTGTAACAGTTATCTGTGGAATTTTTTATTTCCGCGTACTTTGTGATAAATGAAAAAATCCACGCGTTTGAAATACATTGCATGTTGAACCTAAACATATGTAGTGCGATCAAAGCCAGTTTTCGAGAAAGTTTTTAAACTTTATTATATTTAAGATTTTGTTGTGGGACTATTACAGTAAGAATATAAAGTTAAGGCAGTGAACGGAGGTTTAGGTATACTTACGTACTGTTATGTATTGTGTATCTGACAGAGTGGTGAGGTTGTCGAAGTCGAAGGTAGCTAGTCAACTATGTTAGTTTTAAATTCCTTTGGGCGCTTAATAGCTGAATGAATTGTGTAAGGAAGTTGTACAGCCGACATTAGTCGTCAGACTATACTCTAACACAAGTTAACAACGATAAAGTCAGTAACCTAAGATTAAGCGATCATTTGTTGATTTGTTCCTTTCAATTGCGTTTTCGATAGAGCAATGAAAGATTCGAAATCGTTGGACGGTTTTTTTTTTCAATTTTGATTCATTTTATGTTTTAAGTTAACTTCGAGATGACGATTGAAATGCAATAATTAATGAAAATAAGCTTCTGATATCGGTTCAGAAATGCCTAAACCAATAATGATGTTTCTAAGTTTTTAAGGACACGGTTCTAGCCGATGAAAAATCTCTTGGTTGAGAAACATTCGTAAATCACGGAATGGACCAAGATCACAAGTGACATTGAGCTGTTCCACCTCGCATTGGAAAATGACAAATATTCGGAGTTGGTGGAAAATCTTCTCCTAAAAGAGGAATTGAAATTAGAGAATAGGTAGGAATAGTCCTTTATTTTGTATTATTTCGGGATGCGCCTTCTCTTGACCATGATCTTGCTTGATGGAGAGCGATGGAACGAGTGTGTCCAGAGTCTACATGGTTCACTTTATTGTAAAGAGGTTGTCCTTGCATGCCATTTTCTTCTTGGAGCAGTCAAATAAAGTAATAAAAAAACCTGTGAGAATTACATTGAGCATATTACGTAGTCACATCACGATAGATATCGAGAGTAAATATTTTATATTTATTGTGAAAATGTCACGATCACGGAAGTATAATAATAGGCAGACGTGTACGGTGTACCTACCTAATCTACACTAATACTATAAAGAGCAAAGATTTGTATTTTTGTGTGTGTTTGTAATGAATAAACTCAAAAACAACTGCGCCGATTTCAAAAATTCTTTCACCATTAGAAAGCTACATTCACCCTGAGTAACATAGGCACCCGTGCGAAGCCGGGACGGACCGCGATATTGACATCCGCCAGTCAGGTTTGTCCGGCGCGGCGGGCGCGGGGGTCAAATAGGGGAGAGCCTGTCAAATCCAGACTCCGGGCAGCTAATGAGAAATTCCTAATGGAAAAGTCCTTTGACACTTACGCCCGTTTATATTATTTAAAGTTAAGATTTTTATTCTGTGGCTTGAAGTTAAAAGTATCAAAAGTTGAGAATTCTTTCTTAACTTTGCTTTCTTTCGGAGGAACAGAGAATATATCTATCAGAGGAACTCATGCTGAGGAGTAGCACATGCGGCCACCAGACCAACGAGGCAATTTGTACCATAATGCAAATATACGGGGCGGAAGGGACACCGACGCGAAAACGGTTACCGCGTTTTCAGTAAACCATTCTGAGCCCCCCCCACATATAAATTTCTATGTAGAATATAGAACATAGAAATTTTTCATCGGTTATTAAAAAAAAACAGCTGTTTCCTACAAAAGTGCAATACCTACACTAGTCAAAATGTATGGAACAGCAGATTCTTTTTTTAAATTAACCGATGACAGATTTATATGTGGGGGGGGTGCTCAGAACGATCGCGTCGGTGTGGGATTCCAACCTGTATAAGTAACCCATTACGCATACATTTTCGCTTTTCTTTTGATACGGTGTGGTGATAAGTATGAAATAATTTCATAAGTCAGTAAGTATTAGTAATAAGTTCGGCTTATTTAGCTGCCCTTGATAACGACCTTACAAGCAAGCAGCATTATGCCTACTTATTTGTTTGACATTATACATATACAAGAGCAAGCAAGATGATCACTCCGTGAAGCCGTACCCATAGAATCGAGTAAATTACGTAAAAAAGTAAACTATTAACTACATCGCTAAGCTAAGTAAGTACTTGCGTCTGCGCAAGGTCTTTGCCGGAGGTGGGGGAGGGGGCATAGGTACCTGCCTAGGTATCGTGACCCCCAACATGAACAGTAATCAGGTTCGAATGAAATTTCAAGGTAAAGGATGTCAAAATGTGAATATAACCGCAGAAAACCAGATAAAACACAAAAATTTTGTCACGAAAAATGCAAGAAAGAAGCCATCCCAAAGTGTAACTTCATAAAAGAGAAAATAATTAGGAACAAGAGGGTCGCGACCACGAGTTGACTGGGGTGACTGGATAGGTCAAAATGTTCGAATAATATAAGTTTGAAAATAAGTTTCACTTCATTGACTCTTCGACCTAGATTATATCGGTCTGTACGATAAGTACCGGTACCTAGCTCAGTAAGTACTGAATGGACGATTTGTATTGAATAGAAACAGTCTAGTACGATGTGCTCTCGTTGATACTACGGACAAGCTAAGTTTGTAAATAAGTAGGTAATTGTTCGCGATAGCTCGCAACCTAATCACGCAGTTACTGATTAATTTTATTCCTTATAATTAGTATAAGTAGGTATGTACCTATACGAATTTTTAAACCAACTTTGGTGTTAGGGGTGCCATAGACATATTCGGCTCGGCTTCATTTTATCGGCACGGCGACAAAATCGAATATACATCTATATTATACATAGACTAGTATTTGCGTGTTGTGCGAGGTGCAAGCACCTTGCGTGCTTGTGGTGTGGTAGACCTTTCAAAAAAAAAATAATAAAAAGAAAATGGGGGGGAGGGGGGAGTTTTGAAAAATGGTTTTTACTTTTCCGAGCCTCCTCTGTACGAATCCTTAAAAAAAACAAAACACGGGTCTCTTATTTTCCGAGATACGATAGGCATGGGGGGGTGGAGGGCAAAAAGGGGGGGTTTGGCACCTTTTCCCCTACTCGCGAGAGTTACTTGTTTACGAATCTGTCAAAATATACCCACCTCCCCATCCACCATCGGGGAGAACAATTATGTCAGTCAAACAGTGAAAATAAAATTGAAGTGTCTGTTTGTAATACCAAAATAACTCAATTAAATTAAATATCTTGCAGTGGAATGCCCAAAGTATTAAGCCAAAGTTAGCATCGTTTCATGAACTCTTGTGCCAAGAAAAAGTACATATTGCTGCCCTTAGTGAAACGTGGCTTGAACCAGAAAGTAACTTTAAAGTTAGTGGTTTTGATGTTTATCGCGCGGACCGGGATGACTCATACGGTGGTGTAGCTATTATAGTACACAAATCTGTTAAGTCGCAGCTGCGACGCGTTCTCGTCAATAATAACGGAGTTGAGGTAGTGTGCGTGCAAGTATTTAATTGTGGCCCGTTTGAGAATATTGTTTCTGTTTATTGTCCATCGAGAATCGTAACTACTCAGCAGGACTGGGATAGTCTGTTTTCAATATGGCCATCCAAAACGTTAATTCTTGGGGACTTTAATGCCCATCACGCCAGTTGGTCCTATAAAACTGACCGCAGAGGCAGCCTTATTCATGACTCACTAACGGACAACAACTTTATTTCTTTGAACGATGGAACGCATACACGAGTTCGTTTAGTTGATAACAACCTACAACAATCTTCCCCAGATATTTCACTCGTTTCTATAGATATTGCGTTAAACTTTAATTGGACCGTTTTAAATGAAAATCTAGGCAGCGACCATTTAATGATTAAACTTTCAACATTGTGTACGTCATGCCTTCCTGCAGTTATTAAAAGGAATTTTAGAAAAGCAGACTGGACTTCATATAAAAAATATTTGGAAGAAAACTTGCTAAATTTATGTTTACCGGATGACCCCCAAAAAGCGTATGATTCATTTTTAGATATTCTGAATGACGCTGCTAATAAATCCATTCCGATGTTTAAATTTAATCAAAACCCTACTTCAAATTTCACTCCGAAACCATACTGGACTGCTGAACTGTCACAAGCTGTGGCTCATCGTAGGTTGGCTTTATCCAAATTTAGGCGTAACCCCACACCCCAAAATCTGGATAATCTTAATGGTACGATAAATACATCCCAAAGGTTAATCCGACAGGCTAGGGGAATGAACTTTCAAAATTTTTGTTCCTCAGTTGATCACACTACATCCTCTAGTGAAATGTGGCGTAAAATGAGATGGTTGAAAGGTTACCATTCACCTAGACGTTTTGTAGACGCTCAAAGTGCCACAAATCTTTTAAATTCTTTAGCACCCGATTATGTGTCCCCATCTAGCCCTACCGTCCACCATAGTAACCCTGCATTAGAATGTGAGATCTCTATTCAGGAGCTAGATAAATGTATCAAATCTAAGGATACATCTCCTGGATGCGATGACATATCTTATTCTATGATTAAGAATTTACCTGATATAGGTAAATCGGTATTACTTACTTTATATAACAACTTTCTAAATCACAGTTTTGTTCCCTATCAGTGGCGCGACATTTGTATTGTACCTATTCCAAAACCTGGTCGTGACCCTAGTAACGTTTCTTCACTCCGACCTATATCATTACTGTCATGCTTATGCAAAATTTTCCACTATGTTTTATATCGAAGATTGGAATGGTTTTTTGAAAAAAGTGACACATTTTCTGTGAACACAGTTGGCTTCCGTAGGGGTAGGTCATGTTTAGACGGCTTAAGCGGCCTAATCACCACAATTCAAACTGGTTTTTCCGAGGGTTGTTCCACTATGGGTTGTTTTTTAGATATAGATAATGCGTACAACAATGTAAATAATTCTGTTTTAATAAATGTTCTAGATAGCTTTAAAGTTGGTTCCCGCATCTGTAGATATCTATGGAATTTTCTCCATAGAAGAGTACTTAAGATTAAAATTGGTAATAGCTACATTAGTAGACATTCCGGTACTGGTTTGGCTCAGGGTGACCCATTATCTCCAATATTATTTAATATAGTAACGTCTCATGTTTGTAAACGTGTGCAAAACAACACTTGTATATCTCAGTACGCGGATGACTTCGCTATATACGTGCAGTGTTCTTCTATTAGTGAGGGACAACACAAGATCCAGTCTGCACTTGATCTCATCAACAGCATGTTGATACAAGTAGGATTAAACATTTCCCCCACTAAAAGTAAAATCTGTTTGTTTAGTAGAGGTTTTAGAAGGCCAGTTATAGAAATATATTTAAACGGGACTTTGTTAGAGTTAGTAGACCACGTCAAGTACCTAGGACTGTGGCTGGATAGAAGCCTTCGATGGAAGAAACATATTGGTGAGGTTCGTGAGCGAGTGCTTAAATTAATTAATATTTTTAGGGTTTTAGTGGGACCTGGGTGGGGTGTTCATCCCAACCACTTGAGAAAATTGTATATTTCCCTTATTCGTAGCCGTATCGACTTCGGCAGCTTTTTAATGGACAATAGCGCCGACACACATTTAATTAAACTGGACAGATTACAAAACATGTGCTTGCGGTTGATTGGTGGGTTTATCAAAAGTACTCCGATCCACGTCATGGAATCCGAATTAATATTGCCTCCTCTTTTTATTCGCCGCCGATATTTAGCCGGTAAATTTTATTTAAAAGCTAAGTGTTACCGTTTTCCTTTAAGCGATTTACTGAATAAGCTACATGGTCTTTGTTACAATAATCCTTATTGGAGAAATAAGAAAAAGCCACTGTTAGTTTTGTCTCACAATGTTCTAAATCAGGAACATATGTACTGCAGCAATAAAATTGGCATGTTTTCCTTGGACACTTGGGTCAGCAATATGGACTTATCAGATATTGTAAAGCCCAATTTAGAGTCAGTAGATAAACCTAAGCATTGTTATAATGCGTATAACCTTAGAACAATATGTTGTACTTCTCTGAATGCGCAATACTCTGGCTTTTACTGTGTGTATACGGACGGATCTAGACGCGAGAATTACTGTGGCGCAGCTTTTTTCGATCCACAAATAGGTGCCTCTTTTAAATTCAAAATTTTATCCAAAGTTTCAATAATGCACTTAGAGCTAATTGCTATAGCTGAAGCTTTGGCTTATATCGAATCTTTGGACGGTGATCGATTTGTTATTTTCACTGACTCAAAAAGTGCTCTTCTCCATCTGATGAGATGCACAAGTACTTCACCTTTTAGGGGCATTCCACTGGCGTACAATATATTAAGAATAATTACTGATTTTGTTACCAAACGCAGAAGAATTGTATTGCAGTGGATTCCATCCCACGTTGGACTGGAGGGAAATGAGATGGTTGACCGTTTGGCAAATGAAGCGGGGTCTGATGGAGAAATTTATCATTGTTCTCCCTGGCATACTGAGCTTTTACCCTTAGTTAGAGACAGATGTATTCAGTCATGGTCAGAATACTTTGATGAAAGGTCTTTGACTAAGGGTATCTGGTACAGAACTATCCAGCCATCTCTTCCACGAGTGCTTTGGTTCAGCGAGAGCAAGATGAGTAGACAAGAAGTTGTGGCGGCTTTGAGACTCCGTTCCGGTCATGTACCACTCAATAGCTTCGCTTTTATGATGCGCAAAGTCGATTCACCAAATTGTGATGTTTGTGGAGTTATTGAAGATGTGCATCATGTCCTGACGGAGTGTGATCGTGTGGGGGTCCAAAGGCGCCAAGCTTTTGACAATACTTTTAATGTAGGCTTCTATAATAGCGTACTGGCCTCACCATTGTCCGATGAGGCTAGAACACTTTATTATATTATCATTAAGGTTATAAGGTTGCGGGTAGGCTAGTTTAGTATAGGTACATATTTGTAATTTAATTGTATGCAATCATCGGGGTGACATATTCTTCATAGAAAAAACCCCGTAAATAAATAAAGATTTAAAAAAAAAAATACCAAAATAACAGCTTCTTACTGAATGTATATGAAAGTACAGGTAAGCATTTTTCTTTTTTTAATTTTTGTCTGTCTGTTTGTTCGGGCTTATCGCCGAACCGATTTTGACGGGACTTTTACGGGCAGATAGCTGATGTTTTAAGGTCTAACTTATGCTACTTTTATTTTAGTAAAAATATTAGGACAACGCGCAAAAAAATTTAAAACCCTTGAATTAGGTAAGAAAAAGGAAAGTTATATTTTTTAAATAATAATTTTACGCGAACTAAGGTCGCAAGCAACAGGTAGTGTAGAAGTATGTTCAGGAGATAGCCGCTAGGCTAAGCTCGAATAGTGCCGAGCCGGTCTAAACATAATTCAGCGATGGTAGAGGCAGAACGCAGTACGCTGATTGGCAGTAGTCCGAATATGGGTATTGCATAATCAGCCTATAATGTTCCCACTGCTGGGACACACGGCGTCCTCTCTATGGAAGGAGACGGGGTAAAATCCAGCACGCGGGCTCAGTGCGGGTTGGTAGATGTCACATATCTTCGAATTTTTGGCTCTAGGACATGCCGGTTTCCTCACGATGTTATCTTTCACGGTTTTTGAGAGCAGTGGTGATGAACTCGGGGCCGTACCCACGACCTACTGTTCGTAAGTCAGGGCCGCCACCGCTGCTCTCACATGGGTATTGGTTACCTAGTAATTGATTCGAGAAGGTTTTGTTGTTCAATAATTACAGCCGAGCCAAATATGTGTAGTATAAAGCAGCCATAAGGTTCTGCTTGTTTCATCATTTAAATAGTGGACGTAATACATATTTCTAAAACCAAGAAGTTCAAACAAAATTTTAATTAAGTACTGAATTTTTCAAATTCAAATGTGAGTCGTTTGCTTAAAACGTGTTTTTTCAACAAGCATTTCACTTTTTAACCGACTTCAAAAAAGGAGGAGGTTATATGTTCGTAAGTATGTATTTTTATTAATCATAATTTGCTTGCATGAAATTGAGATAAAGGGCTTGGAAGATTTTTGTATGAAGTCTGGCCGGCCTAATATAAATTACGATTCTAAATATTTCAATCTCAAAAAGAAAAACATTCAAAATTATTAAAAATAGTTTAGTTAAAACAACTTTGAATAATAAAATTAAAATGGCGGAACTTAGGCCGGCCATTAAATTCAAACCCCTTTTGTTTATCTTTTAATACAAATAGGCTCGCCTCTCATAAGTGACTTTTTGTTTCACATACTCAAAACCTAGCTATGTAATAAATCTTCATGTATCACGTTTTCTGTATCACATTATCAGAACGACAAGTCACGTTATTATCTCGGATTCTATTGCAAATACATATGATGACTTGTTTACCATAGGAAATATGCAATGTACAGCTTATCAAACTTGTTGATAATTTTCACATCCATAAGGTCATGGAGTGAAAACAGTTCGACCTTAAACGCTGATGGTAGGTACATTAGAAAATGTTATTAACTTGGCAGGCAGGGCCTTGAAGACTTAAATTCTCAAATATAAACAAGATAAAGTCCGATAAAGAAATTACAAGTCACACATTACATAACATATTATCTAGATGAAACCTGTATCTATTTCTATCTATTCAGAGATTATTCACACATCGGCATCCAAATTCATAGATGACACTGCCCTGTATTGAAAATGTGGTGTTGTTCCTTAAATGACGGGACACTCAATATCGGGTGAGAAATTCTGGCCTTGGGATTGCCATCGACACGCTAAGAGGGATAAGCAACGATTTGCAAAAATTTGGTAATTATGCATTCAGAGTAATGCGTCAAGCAGACTTTATAGTATGTAGACCACGAATTTGTAGAGTTATTCTAAAGCGTTTGGGAGCACCAAATGCAATGGAATAGCAAACCGAAAACCAGCAAGAAAGACTGATACAGTGCCTACTGAATGCCGAAATGTGCAAAAATATCTGGACTGAATTGTGGACAGCCCAAAATATACTAAAATCGAAGTGGTGGTATAAAACAAGATGCTGTATAAGTAGAGCAGGTTGACTTAGTGATGGAAGCCCCGTGTTAAGTGTCGGAAGTTACGTAATTTATTTCATGACCACTGCTCTCAAAATTGTAAGAGAAAACATTGTGAGGAATCTGTCTTACTAAAGAACCAAAAACTTTGACAAAAAGACAAAAAGTTCGACATGTGACGACGTCCAACTGCGTGATAGAAGTAGTCAAATGTCGTCGAACTTTTGGGCCCGCGAGGTGGCAATTATGGCCTATTCTGTCTCAAAGAGAGGCCTATAATATGTATGTCCCAGCAGTGAGAACATTATAGGCTGATTAAGCTGTATAAGGCTCAACAGAAAACGACCAATTCTAGGAGCTCATAGCATACGAAGTTATTTTGTCGTGATCGTCTGCTTTGAAATGCATGATTAAATGAAATGTATGCACAAGCATGCGTCAGTGACCTTAAGCATTATATAAGATACCTTGTTTGCATTGTAACTTATTTTGGTGGTAAAAGGTGAGGAGATGGGTATCTACCTACATCTCTTTTAACAAAAAAAATATAATTTTACTGAAATTGTGTTTTTAATTGGTGCCTTGTGATTTTTCGCAAACTCTTGTACAGAATGTTATGAACTTCAATGATAAACTTTCAACAACCTTATGAAAATTGTACACATGTTGTCGCCACTGTAGGGTGGCTTCGTAAGCTATCTAGGCAAGAGAGGCTGTATCTCCCGTATTGATTAAGTGCAGATTGCCTAGACACGTGAGGGAAGGGGGCAGGTATACACGCCCGGGAGGGGTTCGGAGGGTGGTTAAACGCATTTAGTATGTCCAACTTCGCAACATTATTACATTGCGCGCGCCTTGGAACCGGTACGGTAAATCAATCAGCGGAAATGCAGGAACTCAATTTCGCTCGGCCGGGAGAGGTCACAGTTCAACAAGGAACATTATAGATATTACATTATGTAGGAGCTGTTAGCATCAGGCCCCCCTTGCATTGGAGACATTTGTTAGTTTAGATGGCAAATAGGCCCCCCCTTATTACAAATTTTATTCCAATTTTATTAAGTAGATATTTTAAGAAATGTTTTTATACTACGAATTAACATTACAGACTCCACCGTTTTTTTTTTTGTTAAGGTTATTAATAATTTCATTATTAATAATGGTTGCCTTAAATAAGGTTATAGATTGTACCAGGATCACCCATTTTGATTGTATTATCTTATTTTATTAACCGACTTCAAAAAAGGAGGAGATTATATTATGTTCGTGTGCTTTATTTATGTTACCTGATTTCTCTCCCATTTGTGGACCGATTCTCAAAATGAATTTGGTGAAGATCTGATGCTAATCTTCGGAGATATACTATGGAACTGTTCAAAAATAGACGGCAAATCTGTCGTGATTGCTGCAATCGCTTGGATGTTTATTGTTTATACAACATCATGACGTAACATCACGCCTGTATGCTCTGAGGGGGTACGCAGATGTGTACAATACACCAAGATTTCCATTTATTGGGGATAAGCCCATTACCATGACGTGTATTGTTCATCATCTGCATCATTTTTCCCAACTATTTTGTGGTCAGCTTCCAGTCTTACCGGATGCAGCTGAATACCAGTATTTTATACACACAATAGCCACGACATAAATGTTAGTAAAAAATAATTTCTAAAGCCATTGAGACATTCGCGTATGGTCATCATTATCTCATGACGCTGAGCTGATGAAGGAAGGTACAACTCTTTAACGGTTAGGAGTTAGGTGACTTCTTGTTTTAGAATAATGTATAGATAATGCGACTTGTCGACATCGATAGTTGATTTCTCTAGAGACAACAGAGTGAATGCTAGAAACTAGAAGTAAGTATTCATTATTTGAACCGACTTTAAGAAAATAACTGTTGTTGTCATTTAGACGCGTATTTAGTAATGTAAAATAAATTCATGGCGACATGGCAACAACTAAAAATGGAAAAATAAAAACTTTTTAGCAAAAAATAAAACCGACTTCAAAAAAAAAAACAAAAATACCAAACCAAACGTTTTGGTTTGGTATTTTTGTTTTTCTTTTTTTTTTTGAAGTCGGTTTTATTTTTTTGTACTTAAAATCTATGCAGGTAAATTTTACTTTACTTTCCGGATCGGGGATTACAGGCATGATGATATGAGGAAGCTTAAAGAGTTGCACTGGACGATTAATTGGCGACAGAGCCAAGAGCTTGGCCATTGCTTTTATAACCACATTTTTCCACTGCTCTCAAAACGTCCGGGAGGTAGCGTTGATCGTGGTTTTCTTTTTTGCAAAAAAGTTTTTTATTTTTCCACTTCTAGTTAAAATACAAATATTTGATATGCATTTATTTTACATTGTTAACAATACATTTCCTAAGATATGTAGATGGTATTTTGAGCCTACAAGTAGTTACTTGTAAAAGAGCCGAGCATGATAAATGTTCGTTTTTCAAATGTGGTGCTGGATAGTTAGGTACATGCATTTTTCTCACACGTCGTTGTACCATGAACCTCAGGAGTTTTGGTCGAAGCTGTTTTGGTGGAATCATCGACACGACAAAAGAAGAAGATATACCTATTTAATAGGTACATATCTGATGGGATTAGAATGCTAGATGTCACGATCGCTCTGGCCATCAAAGAAACAAAATTACAATTTTTATTTTTATGATTTTTAAAAAGTAAGTAAGTAAAAAGTCTTTATTTGAAAGAATTATGGTACATTATGGTCTAGAGCTATGATGGTTTAGCACAAAGGCCACTAAAGGCCCAAAGGTTGTGCAGAAAGGGGAGAGGTCGTAAGTTCGAAACCCGTGGGACTATTGATGTAAAACCGAACACAGGCAAATTCAAGTTCATTTGGCCGACTTCAAAAAACGAGGTTATCATTTCGAACTGTTTATGACGTTTACAGTATGTAATATATTTGAAATGGCAAAATTTCGTAAGTGTACGTTTGTATGTAGGATACATACATATTTAGAGAGATTTTCAGGTACTGGAACTGGTAATGAGGAATCCAAGGAAGAGAAGTAAAAATCTAGGTAGAGCAATCTTTAAAAAAATCGAATGACTTTACGACTCCAATTTTTTACAGTTTTCTAAACCTCTTCTAATTCTGCTAACTAAAAGGAAAAGGGCATATGATAATCATATACATATGTATGTAACTACAATTATGTGGCTACGTACTTAATACATGCTAATATGTATTAATTACGTCCACTTGATTGTAATTAGGTAGGGAACTGATAAAGTAGATCATCTAACTAAACCAATACACCTAATTTGCAACGTGAAAGTCATTGGCAGTCAATGTTTTTGAAATAGTTCGGTAGTTATTTATTAAATATAATGTATACATAAAAAAAAATAAGTAGGTAATCATAGTCATAGATGATTACACTTTACAGAATAGGTTTCTGATTTTACAGTCATTGAAATGTCATCAATGGACAATGTTAACATTTCGCTTTGCACTTAGATTGACATATTACATAACACAGGTTCATTTTCAATATTAATAAGCTTGTTCCGTTGGTGTATTATGTAGCCTGTCTAGCCTGTGGAGAAAAATCAATAAGTTCGCGCGCCGTCTCAGTGCATTGCCGCTCAGCTGTCTATTGATTTTGGAAGTTAACAGAAAATAACTTACCAGTAGAATGCAATTCTGTCTCCGAAGCCGTTCCTCACGTTCCTGTCCAGCACGTTGAAGCAGATGTTGGTCTTACAGCCCTCCAGCCATTTCACGAAGATCTTCCCCTTGTTTACATTAAAGTTGTAAGACAGAATATTTCCGCGCTGGTATGGTGTTTGCCAATAGAATTCGTTCGCTAATTCCGACCAGAACGATTCGGGATCTTCAAGCGATTCCTTATGCATGCTTTGGTATTGCTCGAAGGAAGGCAGGCGAGATCTTTCGACGACATGGTCGGTCGGTTGAAATACGCGCGACGACATCGCGGATTAAGTCGGTGTGCGGTCGCGCTGAGATCAGAGAGACGCGTGAGCGGGCGTGTTCGCGGGCGCGCGGTTTTGGACCGAATGTCGACTGACGTGCGGTCGATCCGGCAAGTGCTGCTGCTCAACGCTTGGCTCGTAGTCGTGCCGAGATGACGCACGCGTGCAGCGCGCATGCGCGGCCCTTGCGCGCTTAGCTCAAACGCACAAAACCGACGCCAAGAAGCCCTAACGAGTTTATGTCAATTTTAGGTACTGTAAAACTGATATTTTAGGTATAAAATTCCTAACAATATTTTAAGGGAGTAGTTGCCAGTTAACATGAAAAATAAATCAAACCCAAAATCAATCAAAAAATACATACAGCACGTAATAATAGTACATTATGATATAAGTGCGGTAAGTTGAAAATTACAGCCGAGGCGATATTGCTAGCCCGAGCCGTAGGCGAGGGCTACAGGAAAGCAGAGACTGCAATTATCAAAGCGCACGTATATCATGCGACGTTTTATAACATATTTGTGAGGAAATAAATAAAACTGCCTCTGAGACTGCTGGCGGTGTCGAATTATTACATTCATCATTACTTGACGACATTTTCAAATAAAAACAATACAGCGAAAAAGCGCGCGGAATATTTTGTACTTGTTCACAAATTAGCGATGCGCGCGCATCAGCGCTTCTTTTCAAGGCAGTCACAAAAACGGCCAGTACTACTAATAAAGTAAATTAATATTTTTGTGTTTTTGTTACAGATTTTAAATTATTGGTTAATATTTACAGGTTGTAAATTATTGTCAAAATTAATTAAATTAAAGAAATAAATGTTTATTTATTTTATTTTATCTCCCAAGGTTAATTTTATCCCTAAAATGTTGACCACTTCTCTGACATAAAAACTCTTTGCTAAGGTTTAAAAAAATACCGTTCGTTTTAGACGGAGCATCTTGATAATCCGTGCGTTTTACATTACATTACCGCACAAGTCCGTAATGAGATACAATACGATATTTAAATTGGTGAAATAAGAGACCCTTTACGAGCAAATGTGTTATAAATTAATTTTACTCATGATGTGATAAAAGCTTTAAAACATGCCTGTCCCTCACTGTCTGTCGCGCAAGTGTTACATTATGCTATTCGTAGTGCGCAGGCAGTTTATTACGATTTAATTAAGACCATTACCATTCACCTGCCCTTTATCCCAACTTATTTGGGCATGTCTTTTCTTCCATACTTCTCTATTACTCGTCATCTCGCTGCAATCACCTCCTTTCTAGCCATATCATCCTTCACAAAGTCCATCCATCGTTTCTTTGGCCTTCTCTTACTCTTACAGCCATCTACATTCATACTCAACATTTTCCTCATTCCTCCGCATCACATATGCATGCCGCGATAACCCATTACCTCACAACTTTTCAGTCACCGGCGGCGCCACTTTCAAACTTCCTCTTATGTACTCATTATTGATTTTACCCATTCGCGTTACGCCACACATCCTCCTTAGCATTCTTATCTCAGCCACATGCAATTGCCTTTCATTCATCACTTCGAAAAAAATGGCGGTTACTGGACAGGCCGAAATATTCAAACCCAAAAAGTTCTCAAGATATTCACGAAAACGATTCTGTAGGAATAACTTTTGAAAAGTCAGAAAGAAAATTGAATTTCTGGGTTTAGGTAAAATAGCCTAAAGCTTAAAAATTAGCTTGCGATTTGTGCTAATCGTCCGTTTAAGAGCCGCTTTTTTAGTCATTCAAAAGCAAATGACCAAAAAAATCTAGTTAAACTTGAAACATACGGGCTGTAAAGCGACCCTTCACGTAGCCGTCAACCAAGCATTCTGTACATTGTGCTGATGAATGCATTGAATCGTACGGGGGTTATGGAAGTATTTAAAGTAAAGTTATAATAAAACATTCCAAACTCGTAATTACAAAAAAAACCTGTGGGAAAGTGGAACTTTGACCTTCAATATCTCTGTAACTAGAAGGTTCCGAAGTATGGTCCAGAACAAAAAACAAGATCACAATGGCGGGAAGAACATGCGCCGCTCTGCTTCGTTTGTATTTGCACCCTTTAGGTATAGGAGAAAATAACATAACAGAATTTTGTATGGCGGTAAAGCTCGATACTCAGGCCGGACTTCGGACTCACCTACCAGATGGCGCGGGCGAAATATGAGGCTCCCTTGTCGTAGTATTTGTGGAGGACAGTCTTGTCTCTGAGTAGCGATCCTGTTTCTTCCTTTGAAATGTTTGCCTGTTAATTTTCAAATCATTTTTATAATTTGAAAATTACCCTTGGTTGCGTGTTATCAGCGTCCAATCGCTGACGTCGCCTAGCTACCATCCTACCCACATCCCTAAGTAATCTCTACCGGCGTTAAATTATGATGTTACATGACGCTCAGTCACAAAAGTTACGAAAAATAAGCAAACATTAATTGCTACAAGTAAAAAACACTTACAATGGCCCCTCAACCTCAACGTTCTTACGTTTCAAAATGCGATTACTCGCGAACCAGTTTGTTTTTCCCTTCATTTTGATACCCCACCTGAAAGTTGTTAATTAGTGTTTATTATAGAAAGAGTTATCCAGAAAAATCATCAGAGTGAACTGAGATAACATCGAGTACGTTACAGAATATGTTTACCTAGGTGAGTCAGTAACTGACTTACTCGAAAAAATGAGAAATTTAAAATGGAAATGGGCAGGCCATGTGTGCAGGATGACCAATCAAAGATGGACCAAGAAACTGACAGAATGGGTACCAAGAGAAGGACAAAGAAATAGAGGTAGACCGAAAAAACGACGGGAGGACATTATATTTAAGGAAAGATGTGGACCAGACTGGAGAAGACAGCCTAGGGACGGACAACTGGAGGAAGCTTCCTACAACTAAAATATTATTTAACAGTTAATTAAAAAATAAGAGCAATTACGTTTGCAGGACCGATTTAAATTGTTTTTTTTTGACAAGCTGTATCTGGTCAATGGTGTCGATTACCCAATAATTTGCTAACTATTTAATATGCAAAGTACATACATACATATCTACTAATAAGTGTGTCAGACTGTACAAAAAAAGAAGTATACTGGGTGGAATTTTGAGATGGGGCAGTAAGGGTAGGTACCTTGGCTTGACTGTTGCAGATACCTGAATAAGTCTTAAAAGACTAACCTAAACTTTTTGGGTAAATTCCATCGGTATTCACTGATTTTAAAAAAGTGTACAGTCAGCAAGAAAATGGGCATGTTCAAAATAATTGCAAAAAAGAATACATAAACTGTATTAACATTTAACTAACTGGGGTTTTAGTACCAGAAAAGGCAAATTCACAAAAAACTTTTCCCATACATTGCCTTGTAAGTGCAACAACTTACTTTTTATGATGGATAGACTGGATGCAGCATCAAATCCTGGCAGAAAGTGACCAAAAAAATGAAACTTCGAATTTCGAACGAATTTGCATTGTTTTATTTTAGGTTTGAAAGAAGATCTAATTAAGTGTGTGTGTTGGTAGTGATTTTTTACATTCTTTCACCATAATGACATCAAACAATTGAAACGTTTAGACTTGTTTCTAAGCTTATTTTTTAAGGGTATTTGATCCTCTAAAATCTAATTGATATAATATTATAAATGAGCACTTTTAAAAATAAACAATGTATTTTTTATGTTTAATAATCTACTCTAATATTAAATAGAGGTAAAATTTGTTTGTAAATTTATATGTAGGGGTAATCCCTGGATCTACTGAACCGATTTTGTTTTTTTTTTTCACAAATTACGTTACATTAGCTACACTATCCCCGAGTGCCATAAGCTATGTTTACAACGTGCCCGTGGGACAATTTCCGACAAAAACGCGAGCGAAGCCGCGGGCAACAGCTAGTGTTTAATATTTATATTAATTATTGCGTCTATATAAGTTGATCTATGGATAAATTATAAATGAACTGCATTCAAGGTAACATGATAATTATGTTTTGATATACTCAATTAATATTCGGTATACAAAAATAATATTTGATCCTCTTTTTTAGTTATTGGTATTTTTGGCAAGAACGAGCGAAGCGAGCTCGGGACTTGGAACACACCGACTCCGGACAGGTTAGGTTCGAAGGGGATGGCGGGGTCTAGAGAGCGGGCGAATTAAGATCCCACCATTCCCTTTGTGTTAGGTTACTTTAAACCTTGCAGACACAAATAGGAGCCCCACGTAGCGGGGCTACGTCGAGTACGCCTTATTACAACATTTTGATATTTCCCTTGACGTAGATTTTATTCCTAATTTGATCTTCCAAACCATTTGGGGTGAAATTGAAATTTACATAGACAGAAAAGTAATTTAAATAAATCGAATTATATAAAAAAAAAGTATCAAATTAGATGGAATTAGATATTTATTGCTTATTTCTCTTAGTTTTGGAGCCCAACAACAGTAACTATCAGACGTAATTTCTACATCTCAAACATTTTTTGCGTAGTTCTAAAGATTAAAATCTCGATTGATTTGATTTATTTTATGTCTCAAAGAAAGAGGATCAATCATTAAAAAATATGATGATGATCGTTTAGTTTTTTTTTTGCAAAATTAAAACGATCACTTAAAACATGCCTTTTTTAACCAACAAGCTTGTATAAGTGCAATAAAAGGTTCATTCGTTTTCTACGTAATGTATGGAAAAAGTTCTAGTTAGGTTTTCAGTTGGTAATACTTTTTTTTTGCAAAAGGATCGACGTCATCAATTTGTAAAAATTGGGCATTTTATTGCGGACTGTACTATTTTTCCAAAATCTGTGATGCTGTTAAAAAGTTATAGAATATTCTCAAAAAGTTAAGGTTAGTCTCTTAGGATCGTTTTCTTGTATCTGTGACGGTTACGGTACCCTTACTGCTCGTTTCAAAATTTCACCCTGTATACTCGTTAGTCAGTTGGCTTCCAAAAACTTTGGAATATGATAATTTGGTCAACTGATACGTACCAGCTACTGCAAATCTATGGTTTATGGCCTGCTTCCTGCGGGAGCAAATAGGGTTATTTTCGAGAATTTGTTATATTTTGCAAAACATTAAATATCCAGAAAAAAAAAACACATTAATGAATATGAAATATTGTTTCAGAGACATAGCAATTAGTGAAATTCCCGCAGCAAAAATTGGAATAACTTCGAACTTTAGTAGGCACTAATTTGGATTTTGCAGGCACAATCAGCATAAATCCATTCGCTACTATTTATGTCTACTTATACTCAACAATCTCATTTCGGGCTGCTCTTTTGTGAATAACTGAGGCATGAATTTAAAAACTCTGGTACATTAATTACACTACATAAAGCTCTAAAAACCTGCAAAAGCAGAATCGAACACAGCATAATTATTATTGCTGGAATGACCATATAGTAAGTAGTGACCATATAGTGAAGTAAGGTTTCTAGTTAAAAACCGACCTTATTTACTATGAGATTAATGTTATTTTAAAATTACCTAATATATGTAACATGCCGTGCCTCGCTGGAAAGCACGTTAAATCGTTGGTCCTGGCTGTCATTTGAAGGTCTTTGACAGTCGTTACAGGTAGTCAGTGGCCCGAAAGTTCGACAACCAGCCTTACCAAGGGGCATCGTATTGTCTGGGTTGTAGAGATCAGATGGGTAGTCGCTCCATGTAAAATACTGGTATTCATCTGCATCCGGTTAGAATGGAAGCCCATGACGATGATTTGTAGCAAAATTACACAATAATTTCAGTATCAATGTTTTCCTGAAATGAAGGTTGCAAGGTTAAGCGTCATAACTTTTATTTTGAGAATTTAAAAATAAGTTTATCGAATAAATGATGGATCATAATATTTAAATAAAACTTCTGACGTAACAGTTGATGATTCTTTAATAACAAAAACTTAGTTATTTACTTAGAGGCTAAATCGCGAATCTAAAGCGTACGTGATGACCAGTCTTTCTTGTGTAAGCTATCATGAAATACATAACTTCATGATTAAGTAAATCAATCTCTAAATTAAGCAAGTTTGTCGAAAGCACGACTTGAGACTTTGTTGATAACAAACTTGTATTTTGCTGTCTTATGTTTTGTACGTAACCGAACTGGAGGGCGTACAAGAAGCAAAATACTGTAAAATTCTTTACTAATTAAAATTTATAAAAATCACTACTGTTATAAATAATTTTAATTCCCGATATGGGTTCCTAAAGTAATCAATCACTAAATATCGGAATATATGCATTTGCAAATGAATAAAACGTTATTTTTATAGAGTTATTGCAAATTTTAGTAGTTTTTCATCGATAATGCTTATTTCAGTCATGTGCATTGCATAAGCTGTTCTAAATAAACCGAGGTCTTTGAGGAAAAATGAAAGATATCGCTTAAGTATATCAACGGCACCGGCCAAAATCTGTCTGAAGAGGTTTCTCCATCCATTCTCCGAAAGTGCAGGTGACATTTGGTGACATTAGACGCCAAGACATGTCTTGCATAGTGATGAGACGTATTGCTATGATGGATAGTCGATATTTTTTATAGAAAAACAGCACATTATATAATAATTTTATCTGTAAACGATTCTCACAGCAACAATGTCGTTCCTTTTATGTTATCGTGCAATTTGTTTTAAAATATGTTTTTAATAGTGGCGAGGTGCGTCGGCGGCAGTTTTGCGTCTGGGGGGTTACTATGACGTTTTAAAGCAGGAGTAATTCCTTTGTGAGAAAGAGACAGAGCTATACAGGTCGTCTAGCGCCATCTCTTTCCCACACTGGAATTACTCCTGCTTTAAGACGTCATGGTAGGCCACCTGTATGAGTGCGAGCGCCTTGTATACGACACGTATTGGTCATTTGTCGTTCCGTTGTTTGTTTTCTTTCGACGTCTAACAAAAACAAATTATATTATACTTAAGGTAAACTTTTTATTCAATAAAAATTAGCGACTATCCAAATCAACAAATCCCATCACTAAACATGGATATGGCGTCATGTTACAAGCATTATTACACTTTGATTAATGTTTCTTTCAATTAAATTTTATTTATAAACAATAACATTTTGGCAGGGTACATTTAATAACTTAGGGTGCAGCTAAAATATGCAGTCATGATTGTAAATCAAGGTGACGTTCAAGATTGAAAAGTAACGGTTCATCTAATGTCGCCTGCACCATCCTACAGCGAAAGGACTATAATGGCGACAAAAGAGATCGGGCGGAAGCGGTCCAAGTAGCGTTGCTGAACAAGACCTATATTTTCTTGAAGCTGATGTAAAGTGAATCATTTTTTGTTGCGGCGTCAAAAAATACATCTATGGAGAAAAAGTTATTGATCATTTAAAATTAACTAAGTATGTAATTAGCGATAGCATTAATTACAAAGAGCAGCGGTGATATAAAAGGACATAAAATCTTGTTAGAAGAGGGGTTTTCTTTGTTACGAACATAAGCAAATCGGCGCCAGGAGAAAAAGATTAAACGCCTAAATGTACAATTAGTGACAACAAAATCTTCTAATTCAAGAGATACAAGAGGCATAGGTGATTGATTCGTTGGTTTAACGCCCCTTGGGTTGTACGTACGCACAGCGACCAATCAAGCTATGCAAAACCAAATTAAGCTGATCTCTCATCGTACAGGAAGCGCATACAAAGCGAAGTCAGCTTATACAGGTTATGTAAAGCTTGATATGCCGCCGTGTGTACAACTATCTTGTAAGAATATTCTCCGACTAAGGTTTTTGCTATGTCAAGAATTTGGTAAACCGTTTGCTTTTATCACATAACACCTAATGCGAACAACTGTCAACATTGGCCATACCTGATACCATGAACCAAACAGAGCGTCTTCAATAACTAATGCGACCAACTGTGAACATGTACTCGATACCATGAAACATGTTTGCTTGTATTGCTCCTAAATAAAGTGAACATTCGATTTACAAAAAGCATTTTTTTTATACCTTTCTTAAGCGATTTCCATGAGTTTTGGTAATTGAAAAGCATCAAACACAACAAGTGATCTGAGTAATCTAGAATCAACCAAGCTTCTTGGACCAGAGTCTGTATAAGTCTGCCCGATCTCCTTTCAAGTTATATCTAGTAACCTCACTGATATACAGAGGTTATTTTCAGGCTCCAAATTGTATTCATATTACTGTCAAACTTCACAAGTTTGCTCAAGATAATCTAGAAAAAAATTAAATTGTTATTACAGTTATTTATTTTTTATTTATTCATTAATATATTTAATTGCGAGAATTACAACTGATTATTAATTTAATTTATATATTTTGTGACAATAAATGCAAATTCTAATTATAAATAGCAATTTTACATTGTATTTTAAATGAATATTTAAAATTTTATGTATGAAAATAAATGAAGGGAAATAATATCATTTTGATGGTGCATACTCGTATTTCGCCCTATTTTAGTGCATATTTTGGCATATAATCACTATGTGAGTTAATTAAAGACAAAGAAGCGCAACTGCTGCAACTTATAAAGCTGCTTACAGTCGCAATAAGCAATCCTGTGATACACAAAAACTTCCTAGATTTTCCAACGATGCAGGATACCGCTACGATCTCTTTTAAAATCTAACTGCATACGTAACCTAAACTTTAACCGTTAAAGCTATACGTTTATTCAAATATTTACGTACTTAAGATAAAATATGTGTGTTACTAAAATCACCAGGTCTTCACTACCTACATAGAATAAATAGACAATAATAACATTAAGCAACAATACTTATATACAGACTATAAATGGGACGAACAATATACCCGAGCTTTACGCTGTAGAAAATACCATCATGTATACATATAAAACTACTCACTTAACGTACAATATATATTATAAGAAATATTCTCTACAAGTTTCACGACCTCTATATAATTCTATTAATATCCACAACAGGTAAAACGTAGGTAATAAATAGATTTGATAAATTAGTCCCAGTGCAGTGAGGTACATTTTGGTAACTTAAAATATTGGGCACTTAGTAAATATATTTTAAAATAAATAAACGGTGAGTTCATTTTTTTAGAATAATTTAAGGTAAACCTATAATAATAATCAAAAGGCGGCCTGTCACATGGCGCTGTCCTGTATAACATTTTTCAGCAAGTAGTTGGGATGTTACGTCAAAATACCAACGTTTATACAGTTACAAAATAATGTAATTTGAAAGAGCCATGTAAAACCAAAACTACAAACGCCGTGTGCTTTACGATGATCGTGCACACGATGTCATACGTCGAGATCTTGTAATATCGGAAAAATAACAAAGTAGTGATGCTATTTTTAGCGACAGCTAATTAAATGAGTGATTGCGCGCGATAATACTTGTTCCAAAAATATTAAGTTCTTTTGTTATCATAAAGCACTATAAGCCAGTGTAAAATTAGTCTATTATGTTGCAATTGATATAAATAAAGTAATTACATAATTGTGACGTTATATCGTCGTCAATAAATTATTACGCAATATTTATGTAAATTATGACGACAATCAGCTACTTACAGTATATTGTCTAACGACGATGTGATAGAAAAACCTACTAGGTATAAAGATATTGTGATTATGAGTTAGCCACCTCTTTGACCCACTTAAAAAATAACCTCATAATAAGTACTTTCCTTGTTAAATCAGGGTACTTGATTGAAAAGCAAAGTTACTACCGAATCGTAAATTCAAGTCTAAACTGTCAATCGTGGTCACGGTTGGAACACAGGCAATCGAACTGGTGCGTCAATCTGGTTTGCAATCAAGTTTCTTGATTGAAAGTATACCCTACTACCGTTGTAAACATTCGATCACACATGCATTTGGCCCCACATTTAAGTCTTTATCACATGATAACGTTTATACCTCACATCAGTTTTGAGCCGATGCTAGGTGGCGAGGGACATGAGTCTCCGGCGGCGCAGCTTGCGGCCGCAGCGCTTCCACGCGGCGGTGAGGCAGTACACGATGGCTATGATGGCTAGCAGGGTCATGGCCCGGCTAGACACACTCGGGCTCTGGTGCTCCACCCCACTATGACCGCGCGAGGGCGCGGCCCCAGCTCCACGCCAAGTCCGCGGAGCTGCTTCCGTACCCTCTATTTCCGGGGCACCTGCAAAATTAACTTCATTCAATATTTTATGTATACAGGGTGTAACAAGACCCTTAACGAAGCCGTCAACCAAGCATTATGTACATCAAACTAAGTAACTTAACACAAAAATTATTGCTGGGAAACGATTTTTTTTTAGGTGAAAAATCACGTTTTACTGTAGGACTTAATGTAACGCACTCAAAACATTGTGCTGATGGATGGATTGAACAGTACGGTGGTCGTTGAGATATTAAGTTGGAACTTTGACCCCCAATATCTCCGTAAAAAAGATCGCAATGATGGAAAGATCAAGTACCTTTCAGCTTCGTTAAGGGTATTGTTACACCCTTTATACTTCGGGCAAGCATGTTGTCAGCTAATCGCAATAAATCCAAACCAATTCCTCATTACAGATTTGGTTTAGCCGATGATATGCAAGACAACCCTTTTTGATATAAAATAACAATTCTACAACTATTTCCAGTTGGTACAGACACTTGTGATGTGATGCTGGCGCCACATTTAATATTGCAGAGAGGTCAAAGACGAATTTTCGTTTAGTTATGTGCCGAACAAAACAATATTAAAAAAATCTGTAAAGAGACTACTTTAACGAAAGGATTAAAAAGTAATATTGAAAATTGTATATTTAATGTCTACATTCGAAGGACTATACTGATTACGCAACCCCTTTTAATTTAGAACCATTCATCCATCTGTTCATATTTGCAAGCCGGTCGCGAGTACTGCGCACCCTTCGGAACCTGACCTTGGGGCTCTCCAAGGTCAACTCAGACCCTCATAGGGCGGCCCCTCTCAACAGATTCATATTAGCGGTACCCCTTTTGTTGTGCTTGCGAGTCGCCTTTGATTCTCCTTCCGAAATTGCGAGACCATTGGGAATATATTATTTAATGCGTACCGCACTGATGTCATCCTTTTATATCAAAGGAGATCATTTATCTCATTTGGTTATTGAAAATAACACGTGTGTTATTTTGAATGAGTGACCCAGAAATACCAGTTTTGGAAAAATATATCTTTTATAACCGCCGTTACTATGTTGTATTCATCCGATGAACATAAGATTGTTTGTCTTCTAAAAGCAGTAGAATTCTTGTTTTGTTCGTTTTGTCCTTGTAACATAGTTTCCGTATTCGTTTCATATCTTTAAAGTACTACATTGTTTGGTATGTACTACCTGAATTTATACAATCTTTTTTATATATTAAAAAGGCCTACTCTTTCTTGACCACAATCTAATCCTGAGGACAGAGATGAGGTCGACGATGGAACGAGCTAACCCAAAGAAAAAAAAAACTGAGATAATTAAGGTGAAACTATTGTGTAACGAGACAAGACTAGCGGTATTTAATTTTCATGAAGGAAAACTGGGGTAAAAGCTAAAAGAAAACTGTTTAAAACGAGAAAATAGAAGAAAAAAAACAGGTAAACAATCACTATTCTACCTGAAAATTCGGAATCATCGACCTCAAAACCTCCAAATACCGGTTTATGGTTCGTGATATCACAGAATTTCTAAATTTTTTTCCTGAAGAAACGCACTCAACTATCTCAGGATAAAGTTCAAGGCTGTCATGATTTCTGCGCAACATACAGCTTGATCTATTGAATCGTAACAAAGAGGAATATGTAAAACAAATTTAGTCACGTATGAGATCGTGCAACATTATGAACAAAGAGTACAATTAGAACATGAACTGGGAAGGGCCTATTGATGTTAAAAACACCCGGGAACAGTGGAACCCCACTGTTATTCCCGTGAGTCGTTCAGGTGGCCTTATTGTGTGAGATTGTTTTGTTAGGTAGCAAAAAAGGAATACTTTACCCTCTTGGCTAACACAAATTCGTATTTAAATTAAGGTGAAATAAAAATTCAAATACGAATTGTTACGTACCAATTTGTTTATCTGAGGTATCAAATGGGGCAGCCCATGTGTTTTTAAGAGTGGCTTTTTAACATGGAAGCAACGGACGTAAATAGTCCAAAGACTGCAACCAGACCGCGGTCGCTCGGCTTGATTATCACCTGCCTTTTTCAGTTCTCCCGTCTCTGCTGGAGTCGTCTTCCAGATTAACCAGATGCAGCTAACTACCTTCACAATCCAGTAACTGGGTACCCCTTGGTGGACTTTTTTTTATGACTTTTAAGGCCCGTATTAACTGTCAATTAACCAACAATTAACAGGTGAGATCCAGGTCTTAACTTGCTCCCAAAGGTAAAGAAGGGTTCCTATATGTAACGGGCCAGCACCCGCGGACTGCCCTGGGCAAGCTTGGCTTCACTTCGGTTGACCCGTGTCCCATTATTACTTAGTCACTTAATAAAATCATATGCCGTGATATGGTCGGTCGATCTCAGTCTGGTTGCACCTTCATACCCAAATTGGGAAAATAAAATCGTAGTTACCGATACTCTTGGGGTCAGTAGGCTGGTGCCTCGGAGCGAGAGTCCTTGCCGATGGGGGCGCGTGTATCGGATGGGGCTCCACTGGTGCAGGAACAACGCATTCTGGCACAGGTCGGGGTCCACTGCCGTCGGGAGATAAGACCCTTGAGTACACGTGCAGGCGACCGCCTTCTGCGCGTTGCGGTAGTTCTATAGAAATAAATGTAAGATTAGCCATAGAAGATAGATACATTTGAAGTACGTCTTGGCGGGGGCCAAGACGAGCAAAAAAAGATTAGGGCGCTACTTACCATACCAAAACGAAAGGGTCCTGGTTTTCGATTTAGCAAAAAGCATACACATACATATAGGCTGTCGTTTTGCATCCTGGTCAAATTCAAGGAGGTATCTATACTAATGATTGTTGACTCGATCGGTGATAAAAAGGGTATTTTTTAATTTTCTTTTACATCATATAACTGTTTGACATCATATTATGTCAAACAGTTCTAGAATGACTAGTTCCAGATGGTACCCAGATAAAAATAAATGACTTCCCACCAAAACTGTAACATGAAAATATGTCATACTCGTATAAAATTGGTTGCCAAGAAAGACTCGCAAGATTGTAACACTTTCTCGGTCACAAGAACTAAATCTACAAATTGTATCTATTGGTTAAAAAAAATATGGCTTAGCCGTTTCATAGACACAAGATTTAAGACTAGTGATTTAATTTCTTACTACAAATCCACAGCAGTTTCTGTATTTCCCAGTCATACTTTTTGATCAAGAGACAGGATTTGCAGAGCCAGTTCATAAAAGAGGGATGGACTTGACTTTTCACAAGATCTGATAACTTTTTGACAGTGAAAGGTGTTTTTAACATGAAATGTTTTGGTGTAATAGAATATACTTTATTCTATTTTCACAATAGTGCTAATTCTATAGGTACAATGGCAGTCTTATAGCTGACAGCGATATCTTCCGCTTACCGCTGAGTAAGTAAGTTATTCCATCAAATACACCATTTCCTTCATCAGGAAGCACAAATCAGCTAGGAACGTTACTGGAAAATGGGTTTTACATTTTCACTTTAGAAGACTTGGCGTAATATCCGGTTATATTCGACTACCGAATGCAGTTTGTTAATTTGATAAATGGCGTTGGGAGACAGTTTCCGATTGGAAAACGTTCAAGATAGCAAATTGTATCGTCCTGTGCAACAGGATTGTACCGGGAATACCCTCGTTGATACATCGCGTTGAACGATTTTGAAACATTCCAACGATAGAATTTTATGATAAACTAGTTTCGCCTTGTTGTTGGGTCGTTAAAAGATAGGATTTTTTTAGCAGGGACAACTTGACGTGGCGTTTACGTCACCGGTAGTTTCCCTTCGGAAAATACAAGCACAATTTAATGTTTTATCGGGACAGAGGAGAAATCGTATATTAATGGTAAAAAAAAACTTCAAATTGGGGTCCGTACAATGCTTAGCTATCAAGACAGACTGAGACGAATATGCAAAGTGTAACAGAATAAACGCAAAACCTCTTATTGTACTCATCATTATGAACAGCTTTCACTATAGGACCAACACCGAAATCACGAAAAAAACATCTATTCAGTACATTTTGTCGAGTTATGCGCACAGAAATGTATGGGGCAGTCGATTATTTTTTCGCGATTTCAGTGTTGGTCCCATAGTGAAAGTTGTTCATAATGATGAGTACAATGACCCCTTAAGAGGCTTTGCGTTTATTCTGTTACACGTTGTAGAGGGACGAACTTGACTTCTTCCGAAAGCACCCCAACAGCAGAAGAAAAGCGTGTAGAGAAGAGAGATATAACGCAGTTCAGATATAGATCATCATCATTCTGTTGCCCTTATCCCAACTTATTTGGGGTCGGCGCAGCATGTCTTCTTCTTCCATACTTCTCTATTACTCGTCATCTCAGTAGTCACTTCCTTGCTAGCCTATCATCCTTCACACAGTCCATCCATCGTTTCTTTGGTCTTCCTCTACTCTTATAGCCATCTACATTCATACTCAACATTTTCCTTAATACATTCTCCTCATTCCTCCGCATCACATGTCCATACCACGATAACCGATTACCACACAATTTTTCAGTCACCGGCGCCACTTTCAGACTCCCTCTTAAGTACTCAATCCTTATTTGTCCCCAACATTCTGATCCATGCAAGACAGCAGGTCTAATCATGGTTTTATAAATCTTTCCCTTGAGTTTAAGGGGAATGCGGGAGTCGCATATTGTTCCCGTGACCTGCCGCCATTTCATCCGTCCAGCGTTAATTCTGTGCTTAACACTTCGATCTATTTCGCCATCGCATTGCATGAGTGAACCGAGATACCGAAAGTCGGAGCAGACTGGAAGGAGCGCACCATCTAGCGCTATGGCTGCAGAACTGGAGAGACCACCGAAATCGCAGAACATGTACTCAGTCTTGCTTCTGCTGATTTTTAAGCCAACATTCTCCAGTTTATGATGCCATTTCTCCAATCTGCTCTGGATCTCAGGTCCATCTTCACCGACAAGAACAATGTCGTCGGCAAACAACATGCACCAGGGTGCCTCTTCCTGTATGTCCGACGTCAGAGCGTCCATGATCAACAAGAAGAGGTAAGGATTTAAAGCCGACCCTTGATGCAAGCCTACAGCCACACTGAACTCGTCGGTGTTGCCAGCAGCAGACCGGACGTAGGTACAAGATTGACTGTACGTAGCACGTATTAACTCTACATACTTCCCAGGTCCCTTCCCTTCCCTTTCTCTTTCAAGGCCCACCACAACACATCCCGAGGTACCCTATCATACGCTTTCTCCAGATCAATGAACACCATGTGCAAGTTCTTGTGTGCACGTCTGTACTTCTCACACATTTGGCGGAGTGCAAAAGTGGCGTCCATTCTTCCTCGACCTGGCATAAACTCGAACTGGTTTTGGGTGATCTCACTCTCCTCTCTTATTCTTTTCTCTATCACTTTCTCCCATACTTTCATACTATGTGACATGAGCTTTATCCCCCGATAGTTGTTGCAGTCCTGCACATCACCTTTATTCTTGAAAATGGGCACTAGCGAACTATTGCACCATTCTTGTGGAATTCCTCCTTCATACAACAACTTATTGAAGAATAAAGTCAGTCACAATGTCCGTCCTCTTTTAAACACTTCCATACTTCTACTGGTATTTCGTCGGGCCCCATGGCCTTTCCATTTTTCATACTTTGAACTGCCTTCCTTACTTCATCCATACTAATTTCCGTCACCAAACCCATATTTACTCTTTGAGCACACCGTTCCATTCATTCTCTTCATTCATTAACTTTTCAAAATAAAACTTCCATCTCTTTTTTATTTCCATCTTTCGACAAAACCTTACCGGCGCCATCTTTTATAGATTTAATATGAATTATATCTCTCGTTCTCTTCTCTCTTGCTTTTGTTATTCGATAGAGCTCCTTCTGGCCTCTAGGACTGTTCAGTAAGTCATACAACTTATCCTGCGCCTTGGCCCTGGAAACTGCTACCGCCTTTTTCGCTTTTCTCTTCCATTCTTTATAAATCTTTTTCTTTTCATCTTTTAAACTGTTATTCCCGTTTGCTACCCCCTGCCATTTTTTAAACGCAACCTTCTTTTCTTTTAAACTATTTTGCACCTCTTCATTCCACCACCATGTATCCCTATCTATCATGCCCTTTCCTTTCTATTCCCCAAACACATCTTTTGCTACTCTTCGAATGCAATTCGCCATCTCTTCCCATGATTAATTTACCAATTTTCCTTCCATATCCTTCACTTCAGTTTAGATATAGATAAATAGATATATTTTTAAATTTACTTTTACTATTACTTTCCAACCCAATCCAACTTGGGCCCAGTGTAATTATTTTGTTAGTGTTAGTGTAAACTAAGTGCTCCCTTCACCGGTTTCATAAGGTTCATAATTCATTCGTAAGGCTTGGTACTTGTAACCTTTTATAACAAGCTACCTTCTTTTATTCTAGACTTGCCATTTAGTGCACTTTAAGCTAATGAAATCTAAACTTTGTTTAAAGACACACTATGCACTAAACTAAAGCCACACTAGCTAGCGTAACGGAACGCTAGCTCCTTCCTTCAAATATGGCGAGGGGGGTAATGGCTGATATTCGCGTTAAGCTCGTGAACGGGTGCAGCTTGTGGTGACTAGTCGTCTTGCTGACCAGGTTTTTATTATTGTTATTTCCTTTATTTATCATTTTTCTTATTAAATATATTTTAAACATTTCTTTTTAAAAAACCTAATTAACATTAAGAAATAGATGGCCCATTGGCATCAGGAACAAGGTCCAGGTTGCCGGTGGTCAGGGCTCCAGAGAGAGGAACCGCCTCACTATGCGTGCCGTGTCCAGGAGTACTGCTTTCTGAATCAAACCCTTGACCCAGCCGCGCAATGAGACCCTACTAAAGTGTTGGTCGAGGCTCTTTGCTATTAGTCTTATTAGTCTTTGCTCTTTATTATTGTTATTATTTTTAGGTTTTTTTTTAAGGGTTCCGTACCTCAGTCGGCAAAAACAGAACCCTTATATGATCACTTTTTTGTCCGTCTGTCGAGACCCTTTTTCTCGAGAACGCGCGTAGGTGTCGAGCTGATTAAAATCAAATAATCAGGTCTATTATCCCTTGGAGCAGTGAGAAAATCAAACTTGTAAGTCAACGCAATCAAAAGGTATGACCGCTTATGTCGCATATTTTGGGATTTCACAAAAGAAATCAAAACCTATAGGGTTTGACCTGTTGACCTAGAATCGTGAAATTTGGCAAGAAGGTATGTTTTACTGCACACGTAAATATAATAATACGAAAACTGTAACATTATCACTTACATTTGTTTTTACAGACGTGAATCCAAATGTGCGTAATATGCTTAAGCCGTTCAAAAAGAGTTTGATGGCCACGTAATAAAATACAAAATGACGTTTACGCCTTACTGACGTGTCGCTACGTTTCGATCTGGACGACATGATCCAACACCGCGCCTAACTAAATGCTACAAATGCTGTGATAAATTATTCCGTGTTGGTAGGTGCAGTCTCACTCACTAAATCTTTTTTTGTTTGTTTTTAAATCCTTAATGACTCAGACTCCTACTGACTGAAATCACACGATATTCCTCCTCGTCGCTTCTGGCTGGCGTGCGGGGAAAAAATTGCATAAACCTACCTGAAGGTATAATGTGTACGTCCCGCACTCGATGCTGGTGCGGGGTCGCGGCGTCCTTGAGTGAGGAGGGCAGGTGTCCCACGAGAGCGTACTGTAGCGCGGCCAGCAGTAGCCAGTGACAGTTGCGCGCGGCACCGCCCTCTAGGCAGGAGGAATCGCCGTATACTACCAGACGACCGGCCTAAAAGACAAGATTACATTCATTTTGGCCCATTTATTGTGAATAATATGTGGAAAACGGTTAGGTGTTTAATTCAATTCTTTATTGCATAACACATGCTAATGAATGAATTAGGCTTTACAATATTTTTTTTTAGTATTTATTAATTCTTATAAATGATCTTGTTTGCGAGCGAACATGGTCAGGAATCACAAAAGATAGAGAGATTTGGAAAAGGAAACCGGAGAGCTTTGCCCAGCAGCAGGACACTTATTATTAGGTTAAAAATCTTTTTTTTTTTCTCAAACTTGCTTGGAAATTTGAGCATTATTTTGACAACCTTCTTCGAAATAAATCGAAATTGCTGTAGTGGCCAGATACATGCGAACAGCGGCCGGCAAAAGTTGTATGAAAATCCATATCTGTCGTACTTAGCGGCCAAATAAATTACATAGTAAACTCATATCTGTCGTGTTATTTAAAAATGGAACGATCTTTTACTCTGGAAAATGACCACCAAGGAGGTAACTTATCAAAGGTTTTATTTAAATTTCGAATTGGCTTGCAACTAGAAAGCGGTTTATTGACAAAAAAAAACAAACAAATGAACTCTTCAACTCGAGAAAAATTATTGTTGTTTGTGTGCATCATTGATTTTTAAAATTAAATTGTATTTCCTCGCATTATTTGAGAAAAGTACTATGCAAGCCTTGGCTACAATTAGACATTGACGGACTTACGTATGTGTGCCTCGGCTTTGCCTCGGCCCACACGTTCGCCCATCAATGCCTCTGTTGCTGGCCGCTGCAGTAATGTACTATTACTGACCTTGGGTAGTTTCTCGCTGGT
Source organism: Eugnorisma glareosa (assembly GCA_947578425.1). Taxonomy (NCBI): domain Eukaryota; kingdom Metazoa; phylum Arthropoda; class Insecta; order Lepidoptera; family Noctuidae; genus Eugnorisma; species Eugnorisma glareosa. The sequence continues at coordinate 30,203,399 of OX387957.1, forward strand.
GTCGTTAGTGTAGTCTTTCGTTTCGCCGTCGGTTTGCAGTAGTCCTAGTATCGGCACGTCGACGGTCTTCCCCCCGCCCGACGCGCCTCCCCCTCCACCCGGCTTCTCGCCAGACATTATCTATGCAACAGATAATTCAAGTTAGATTATGTTAATCAGATAGACAATCATTGGGTTTGCGCAGTAGATCGTGCGTTCAAACCCTTTTTGCGCTGTTATTTAATTCGTCACCACTGCTTTGAAACCTATAATTCATTATCATGTGGCTTCCACCAACCCGTATTAGGCGGTGGTGTTACGTGTTGGATCACCACTCCCTCTCACGGAGACGCATGCGCATGTGTCCTAGCAGTGGGAAGTTAATTGGGTGATTATCATATGGAGGTTGGAATAAGGACATGTAGTACCGGTTCCACTTCTACATGTCGCGTCATCGGTTCATCTCTAGTTGGAATAGCATAAGAGCACCAACGCTTTATTTTCATAGCTTTCAATTACCCAAGCCCGCCTGCCCACTTTGCGACCGCGACCAGCAACTTACCATTTGCCATTCGGTCGTCATCGCGTAGTATGCAGTTAACACAACATAAATAAAGGTAATTATGAAAGGCGCAAAAAGACACCAATAAGTTTGCGTTGTGTTCTAATCCTCCCAGAATTTCAATAATTTGAAAAACGATACGGAGGCGGCTATGCTCAGTGTTTCTCTGAGAGATCTATTCAGAAATGAGGAGATCCTCAAAAGAACCAGAGTTTCCAACATAGCCCACAGAATTGCTAAATTAAAGTGGCAGTGGGCGGGGCACATTGCTCGTAGAACAGATTGCCGATGGCGCCGAAGATTCGAGATCTTGTCTCTCTTGTGATCTCGATCCTAGGGAGACCTAAGTCCAGCAGAGGATATCCTCCTGTTGAAATGATGACGATGGTATCTCGGAAAGCACGTTTAGCCATTGGTTTTCATTGGCGATCTTTGACTGTCGTTACCCAGTTTCTGAATTATACTCAGGTAGGCAGGTCAATTAGGCCGTCGCTCCATGTAAAATACTTAGTATTCTGCTGTATGCGGTTAGACTGCAAGCCGACCTCATTATAGTTAGGAAAAACCAAGTTATGATACATTTACATGTAAAACATAAACATAGTTTGACGTTACTCACTTGATGTCCCTGGTCACTGAGGGGGGCGGTGATCAAGATCCCATGCTCCGGGAAACTGTGGATATGAGTACCACTGGCGTAGTACATCGGGTGACCGCCCAGTCTGAATGCGCCTTCGAACACGCGATCACCTAAGGCAACCTGACGAAAAACATTGAAAGCATTAAACTATGTAAATGGTACACCACAGACTACCTACAGTTAGTCACACTATTGGCCTCTCCTTCTCCTTTTTATCCATCCAAAGGTTGTCTGAAAGAGATCGGGTTTTAGCAATAACACTGCTCATTGTGTCATCCTATGTAAAATTTCTACATTACGATTGCGTTTCCACGAGAGATGCGTAGCGAGGGATCAGTTTTATTCTACTATTTGTCCAACGTAACGTGTCTAGCTGTACTTTCGGAAGGCTTCTGGCTCTCCGCTAACCAGCGTCGGGCACTAGTTGCTCGGCAATTTGCTGAACTGGGCTTATTTGGCGCAGCCGTGAGACACACAATTTTATCTCTTTTTTCTGTTTAGATTTAAGTTTTTTTATTGTGTAGATTTAAGTTTTTTTTTTTTACTTTCTTTTTTTTTGTGTGCACTTATGGCTTGTGCCAAATAAATATGTCTTCTTTGTTCTTTCTTTCATTCCGTTCAGGTTTGGACGACGCGACTCGACTCGCGTCGGACAATTCTCGGACTTTATTGTATGGACATAGTGTTCTTCTTAACTGGGTCCAGGTGACTCAGCGTCAATAAATGTGGTCAATTCCTAAACCGGATGGTAGGGCGGCTAAAAGCAATCTGGCTAGAGATCACACCAACGAGACATTTGGAGGGTTACCTGATACATGCTGAGCAAGTCATTCAGAGCGGGCACGTTAGCGCCACCCGTCTCCGGTATCCACCTGAAATACAATGAACATTTTATAAAGAAAAAAAGAAAACATATTTATTTGGTGCATGCTATAAGTGCACACAACACATAAACAAATATAAACAGAAAAAAGAGATAATATTGTGGGTCTCACGGCTGAGCCAAATAGTGGGTGGGCACCCAGTATAAATGTGTCGTGTGTGTGTGTGTATGTGTTACAAATGTGTCGTTTTCCCAGTAGCAGAAATAAAGTGAGAACTATGACCATAAATTGTATTTACATCGCGCATTTTATTCTCAAACCTCGTAACTTTGAATTTGGATAATAATTTTTCTTTATTGAAATTTCACGCTGTTTATTGAGTTACAGTAAGAAGTGAGTACATAAGAGGAATTCTGAAACTAGCACCGGTATATGATGCGGAGAAATAAGATAAATGTTGTAATGAAGGTTTTGATCGTGAATGTACGGATGGCTGTAAGAATAGGGGAGGACCAAAGAAACGATGAATAGACTGTGTGGAAGGTGATACAGCTAGAGAGGATGGAAGATGAACACCACATTAGCAGTATGGAAGAATTCGCCGACCTCAAATAAATTGGGACAAGGTAGGTGAAAGAGGATTGAAAGGATAAAAATATGGTCAAAAAAAAAATTGATTTTAAAACACTCACCATTGTCTAGTATTCTCATCATAAAACTTGACGTGTCGCAACAACGACGCGTTGTACCAATCAGCGAATACAACGAGCGACATCCCCGCATTGACGGCTTTCTTCAGCGCCGCCATCTCTTCGGGAAAGTACTCGTCTTCCGGGTCCACTAGTAGTAACGCGCCGTAAAGCGACGTGTCGATGCAGGTTAGGGGACAACCTGGATTTGAAAAAGTTTGATTTTACTTCTGTTTTACATAACAGCTTGTGTTTACTTTAAAAGTAGCTACTTGCATACATATTGGTGTTCGTGGCTTTACGCCCACATTTCGCCATTTATGTTCCAGTCCCATGTAATAGTGTGCGAGACTACTGCCGTCAACCGGACGCAAATTGCAGTGCGGTATCGTTCGTGCGTTTTCTTGCCTATCTACCGTTTTGTACGCAAACTGATTATGCGTAATCTCACTCTCCTCTCGCAACTGTGACATGAGCTTTATCCCTCGATAGTTGTTGCAGTCCTGCACATCACCTTTATTGTCAAAAATGGGCACTAGCGAACTGGACAATTTTTGTGGGAAGAATACAATCAGCCACATACAGCCGTTTTCTTTTAAACACTTCCATACTTCCACTGGCTGGCTTTTCTATTTTTCACACTTCGAACTGCCTTCCTTACTTCATCCATGCTGATTTCGCTAACCAAACGAATACAGGGTGTAACAGGACCCTTCACGAAGCCGTCAACCAAGCATTATGTACATCAAACTAAGTAACTTTACGCAAAAATGATTGCTGGGAAACGACTTTTTTTTTGGGATGAAAAATATGTTTTACGGTGGGACTCAATGTAACGCACTCAAAACATTGTGCTGATGGATGGATTAAATAGTACGGGGCTGTGGAGGTGTTTAAAATAAAAATAAATACATTACAAACTTGTAATTAAAAAAAAAGTTGGAACTTTGATCCCCAATATCTCCGTAACTAGAAGGTTCCCAGGTATGGTCTAGAACAAAAAAAAAAATCGTAATAACGGGGAGAATAAGTGCCTTTCGGCTTCGTTAAGGGTCCTGTTACACCCTTTATTGACTTGTACCTCTTTTGTTTAAAGATTACTGCTCCAATTCATTCTCTTCATTCAATAACTTTTCAAAATAAACCTTCCATATCTCGGATTTTATTTCGACAGAATCTTACCAGCGCCATCTTTTATACACTTTATATGAATAAAGTACATCTCTCGTTCTCCTTTTTGTTGTTTCTGTAATCCGGTAGAGCTTCTTATGGCCTTTAGGACTGTCCAGTGAGTCATACTTCTCCTGCACCTTAGCCCAGGAAACTACTACCGCCTTTCTCTTCCGTTCTTTAAAATTTTCTTCATTCAAACTGTCATTCCCGTTGGCTACACACCGCCATTCTTTAAACGCCACTTTCTTTTCTTTCAGCCTTTTTTGTACCTCTTTATTTCACCACCATGTATCCTTATCTATCATACCCTTCCCTTTCGATTCCCGAAACACATCTTTTGTTACTCTCCTCATACAATCTGCCATCTCTTTCCAGCATTCGTTCACAGATTTTCCTTTCATATCCTTACTTCAATTATCTTATGTACGGCTTGATTCTTAAACATACTTCATTTTCTATCATTCGCCATCTTGTTTTAGGTGGGGGCCGTTTTTTGCTTCCACTAGACGGGACACTGATTTTCACGTCCATTATGATCAATCTGTGTTGGGATACTACGTCTTCGCCTGGCAGCACTTTACAGTTCTTAAGGCATTTGAGGCTGTTCCGTTTCACCAAGAAAAAGTCAATTTACGTCGCGTGGTGGCTACTTTTATAAGTTACTAGGTTTTGCTCAGGGCTTCGGTCCCGTTATGTACGAAAATTAACCCAAAGGAGCGTTTTAAATATGGCTATGACACTCTGGGATAACTACGATAAGGTAGCTATCGTTAGTGAAAGAATTTTCGGAATCGGTTCAGCAGTTCCGAAGATTACCCCCTACATACAAACTTAAAAATTTTACCTCTTTACAATATTACAAATTTTACCTCTTTAACATTTTAGTATAGATAAGATATTCGTGTCTTTTTACGTATTCTTAATTGCCAGATCGAAGGCAGAAGCAGCTTGTAGCAGTGCTTCGCCGTCAGTGTTACGGTCTCCATACCGTCAGCCACCAAGCCCTTTCTCATACCCATCCTTCACTTTCCCCCCACACTTTAATCTCTCTCTTTTACGCTATTCTCACTTCCTGAGTGGGGTGCATACAAACTAACCGCACTACACTATACTATTTGAAACCAAACTATTGACAATAAGTTTTACAGCGATGACTCTATCGCTCATTAACATCTACCACACATTCTTTCAACTCACTATCCATAAGTATTCCCGCACCATTTCGGATCCCATCGCTGCCACAGTGCTAAAAATATGGTTTACTAGAGAAGAAGAAGATGGGAGAATAATAACGCACCCATAACCTCGAGATAGAAGCCATGTTCGCGAAGGCGGCGATACATGTCGCGAAAATTGGTGTGCACGTGATCGGCGTGCCAGTCGAGCGGGTCGTGCTTAGCGCGCAGGTCGTCGCGTGGGAAGTACCCACCCGGGTAGCGCAGGCTGTGGAACTGGTCCCACAGGAGGCGCCGGGAGCGCACAGGGACGGGGATCACGCGAGCACTGTGAAATAAAAAAAAAAAATTTTGAACTAATAAATGACGCAAATCATATGAAGAAAGAAAATACGTTTATTTTGCACATGCCACAAGGGAACACAATATAACACAATAACAATGAAATTAAAAAAAAAAACGTAATCTTAAAAAAAAAAAGATATAATAAGGTCTCACGGCTGCGCTAAATAGACACAATTCGGCAGAATGCACGCAAACTATTTCCCGAAACTGGTCGTTGATTACAAAAAGCATAATATAACATTACATCACGCCTTGTAATCCCCGGAGGGTTAAGCAGAGGTGTACCTAATAGCACACCCACATTTCACCAGTTATTTTTAAGTCCCATGTAATAGGGGGCGAGCCTATTGCCATCTACCGGGAAAAAATCCAGACTATGTGGCTGGTATTGAGAAATTTCACAGAAAGAATAAGTAAAATATGCGTCACATCCACACAAAACGGCCATCGCTCAGCATAATGCGACACCATGCGAGACAGTGGCAACATTTATCCTAAATTCGAAATTAATACTGTGTCTCAAAATACATTTGGGAATCAGGCGGATTCGCGGAAATTCAGAAAAAGACGGTTCCACCTGCAGTTTGAAGGACCTGTCCGAGGCCACCACCAACGCCGTCCAGGTGGCAAAGTTTCGGTAAAAAAAAAGGGAATCATCGACAAGACGAAGAAGAAGTAAAATACAAGTAAAAGAGTAATTAATTTTAATTTCGTTAGATGCTTGCAACAACAACCTTTACTGGAGCATAGGTTTTGATTGCATGTCTCTAGTATTTGTATGTAATTACAGTGTATTTGCCATCATCACCAGTCTACAGCAGTCCACTGCTGGACATAGGGCCCCTCAATCGCACGCCACTCAACTCGATTCTCAGAAACTCTCAACCAGTTGCTACCAGCCACCCTGCATTTGTAGTAGCATGATAATTGTAGTGGTAGCACCTTATACATGTGTATAGACCTCGCCCAAGTTATTTAATACTAGCTGTTGCCCGCGGCTTCGCTCGCGTTTTGGTCGGAAATTATTCCACAGGCACGTTGTAAATATAGCCTATAGCACTCGGGGATAATATAGCTTCCTATTAGTGAAAGAATTTTCAAAACCGGTCCAGTAGATCCAGAGATTACCCCTACATACACACTTACAAACATACAAACTTACAAACAAAGGAGATTGGGCTACATTGCCCTAGCGTCCAATAGCGTTAAGATATATACCAATGAATATATCTCTTTAAGATGAACATTTCCTATTATGGCGACTTCTCTCGATTCAGAGTTAGAGCGGGGCTACACTCTACAGAGCTTTAAATATGAGAAATTAAGTTTTTAATTACTGTTATTTTGTCAATTTATTAACTTTCATTGATACAATACGTTTCAAACATCGTATTGCAAGCCTATAAACGTCCTGTTCAAAACATTGACATCTTAACTGCCGTTTTAGGAACAAATCCTTATAGTAGCAGTTGGTTGGACAGATCGTTAATTCTACCCCAACGACCAATAGCGATAAGATGTGCATTAATGGATTGAGCTCTTCAAGAAGAATATTTCTTGCTGTGACAACTTTTCTCGATTCAGAGTCAGAGAGGAGCTACAGTTCGGTACCTAATCATGTATCTATTTAGATCAATAAAACTAAACAGACTACGAATTAGAAAAAAGTTTTATAGTAGCAAATGTTCTCATTGAAACCGCTTTCGAATGGTGTGTATCTTATTGCTAATGGTTACCCAGAAAATCTTGACTTGGGTGCTCAATTAGATACACATTTAGGTTTATAATTCCGAACAGACTACGAATCAGCAAAAGTGATGCTAGTAGCAAAAGTTCTCTTTGAAAAGCTCTATCCAATAGTTTATATCTTTTAGCTATTAGTTGCCCATAAACTCTTAATTGGTTGTAAATAAAATCTTGAACTTCGGTGTCCAACTAGTGACCTATTTAGGTCAATAACTTCGAACAGACTGCGATTTGTAAAAGTTAAGTTACTAGCAAAAGTTCTCATAGAAAAATTCTCTCCAATGGTGTATATTTATTGCTATTGGTTACTCAGAAAATCTTAACTTCGATGCCCAATTAGACACACATTTAGGTCAATAATTCTGAACAGCCTACGAATTAGCAAAAGTGGTGCCAGTACCAAAAGTTGTCTTTGAAAAGCTCTACCCAATCGTGTATATTTTATGACTATTAGTTTCCCGTAAACTCATAATTGGTTGTAAATAAAGTCTTAACTTCGTTGTTCAAAGACTGACCTTTTTAGGTCAATAACTTCGAACGGAATATGAATTAGCGAAAGTCGTTAAACGGCAAAGGTTTTCCTTGAAAAGTTCTATCCAATGGTGTACATCTTATTGCTATTGGTAACCCAGAATATCTTAACTTTGGTGCTCAAATTGTCACTTATTTCGGTTTATAACTCCGAACGGAATACGAATTGGAGAGTCGTGTAACTGGCAAATGTTGTCCTTGAAAAGCTCTATGCAATGGATTATAGGTTATTATTATTGGTTACCCAGAAACCCTTAATTGGTTGCTAAGAAAATCTTAACTTCGTTGTCCAAATGGTTACCTATTTAGCTCAATAACTCCGAACGGACTGAGAATTTCCAAAAGTCATGTTATTAGCAAAGGTTCCCCTTGAAAAGTTCTTTTCAATTATGTATATCTTAGGGCTATTGGACCTTAGGGCAACTGCCCATACTTCGAGGCCCATTCTCCTTTTACCTCTATAGAAAATTAGTATAGATTTATATGAATAAGCTGATCGAGGAACTCAGCAGCATCGGATGCACGATAGATAGCTTGCCTTTTAACAACATCAGTTATGCTGACGATATGCTGCTGTTGAGTCCGTCGATCATTGCTCTCACGAAGCTATTAAATATATGCGAGTGCTACGCTGGCGCCCATCGACTAAGGCCAAAAATATAGAGCTGATAGTTTTTATGGCACAAAAAGCAAGACCTATGAAGTGCTACCAGCAGTCTCGCTATGTGGTGCAACCCAAACAGGGTTAAACAGTTCGAATACCTTGGTCACTGGGTTAGAGAGACACTGAGAACTATGTTATGGGCATTGGCCGTACAATGCAACATGCTGGCCCGCAGATTTGCAAAGTGCGGCAAGAATGTCAAAATAACAGATAACAAGTCATGTCAAAATAACAACAACTAAGACACAGATATACGCAAACTTTTAATCCTCTCCATGTGCAATATAACAATGCTTTTAGGATACTGCTGTCACTGCCACGTTTCTGTAGTGGTCAGGGCAGCGCAGCAGCGCGGATAGATGACTTCTTTGCGATCATAGGTAGATCCGCATCACTACTGCGTCAGACGCGCCAGTTTTCAATTGATTGGTAGTGTCAACAACACTATTAATTATTATTTTAATTTAATTAATTTTAGCTTTAAATATATTTTGCGATTATGTTTAACGTCCGTGTGTTGGTATATTTACCGTATGGGTAGTGTTAGCGTAGCATTCCTCATAATTTTCTCTCCGGTGTCGTCGTCGCTCTCGATCGTAACGTTCACGTGACCCTGCCGAATTGTACATACAATATTATACACAATTCTAATTCACCATGACGCTCTACGGCCAATTAACCAATTATGAGGCATATTATTTTGTCAACCGTTGTTTTTGGGGTTCCGTACTAAAAATCAAAAAACGAAACCCTAATAGGAACACTCGTGCGTCTGTCTGACTGTCCGTCCGTGTGTCACAGCCAATTTGCTCGAATCTACTGGATTAAATCAGATGAAATTTGGTAGGATGGTGTAATCCTATGACCCAAACAGAGATATGGAAAGTTTTTTTTTTTTTTTTAATTACTCGTCATTTTCGGGGGACAAATTAGGAAATTAAAAAAAAAGTTTTGCAAACCTTACTGTGCCATATATCAAATGAAAGAGCTCGTTATGAGGATCTCAAATATATTTTATGTTATTATTGTAAAATAATAGTTTTGATTTTATTCATGAAAGAAGACGAAAATTTACCATTCCCCCCTGATCTCCGAAACTAAAGAGCCGAAAATTTTGAAGAAAGAAAAATACAAAATAAAGTTAATTGCTTGTAGATTACAGGAAAACCTACGAGGGGAGGGCAAAAACTTCGCTGAATTAAAGGGAAGGGGGTTGAAACTAGAAATTTAATTATTTTTCCTTTTCAGTATAGTCCCTATTAAGCCTCAGACTGCCTCAGACCTTTGAAATAATTTATGAGATACATAAATTATTTAAAAGGTTGTGTCATTATTTTCCAGAATTTTATACTTATTAGAGAGACTATCGAATGGTGTAATAATACAGAGAGTGTTTTTTTCCCCAAATCAATGGGTTCGATTCCTGGCTAGGAATATTGATTTTTCAAAAATCTAATGATGCGGTTTTAGTTTTCTGCAAAATCGGGCTCGAAAAATACTCAAAGTAACGTGTTACTTAGAGTATTTTTCGCTGTTCCTCATAGTTTCAGATTTGGCCATCCACTTCAAAAATTCACCCAGTATATTATTTAACTATAAGGTCGGATAGAAGAATAGTCAGAGTCAACTCACACCGAAGTGACAGCGCAGCGGCAGTTTCACTATCATACTATTTTAAGCATTATCTTTACGCTGGGTGGACGCGCAGATTCCCGTGTCGCCGCAAGTAGTCAAGCGGCCAGATTCACTTCGGTGTGAATCGTTCACTTTGTTGAGTTGGTGTGCAACCAAAGTCAAAGGCAAACTACAAATTTATTTCAATGCACGTTTGAACGATGGTAAACCAGTATGACGACGTCATTGTAAGTTTTATGTCTAGTATCCCGCCAAAGACCTATCCGTATCAGTCGTTAATAGAGTTACCTCGATAACGCCATCGAAATCAGAGCCATCCTCGAGTACGGAGAAGCTGAGTGCAAGCCAGCCGGACCAGGGCCACAGGATCTGACTGTACTCCACCGACACCGAGAGAAGCACGCCGTGGGGTAAGTGAGGGTGCCATGAAACATCTTTCTGTAATAAGAACAAACCTGGAGTTAAAATATTTCATGACTAGAACTAATATTAAAAGCTCTAGTCAAAGTAATTTATCAATATCAATTGAATAAGGAATATGCATGTCATTTTTTTTCACTTAAATCAATAAAATGCACTACTATCAACCCAAGAAAATAATTAAAAGTTAATTTCGACTACTGCTTGTCGCACAAAAAAAATATTAAACTCGTAGGAGTTTAATATTTTTTTTGTGATTTTCTACCACAGTTCAAGCGGCCATTTAAGTCATGGCATTTGACGTCACTTCCCTCTGCCTTGTTTAAATCTAATTTTTTGCCCTTAATAGAATGGTTTTACTATATTGTAAGTGCTTTATTAAAACAAAAATTGCAATAACAATATTATAGTAAAATCTTAGTGAAACTTTTAGCATTTGACGTCACTACCGGAATCGATGCGTTTTGTGTTTTTGCGTTCCGTTTCACCAAAAACACGTTACATAAAATATTAAATTGTAAAAAAAAGTGTTGTATTAGAGAATTAAACAAGTGTACCACAATGTTTTTATGGGCCAATACAAGGCATTTATAAGAAATAAAAAAAGATTTGTATTTCTTGCATATACCCTATTGCAGCCCTAAAACGCCCCCCCCCCTACTTAAAACTTTCTATTGATTAAGCTGACAAACAGAAGTGTAAAAAGAGTGAGTTTATATGTTCAATGCTCTACTGACATCGACACCGGAGTGTGATTTAATATCCTCGAGATGGGTAGACAATGTCTCGTCATGACTACTATACTACGTCGTGGATGTTTGAGTTAGAAAGATTACTTTTTCTTGTTATTTTTGAGTATTTTATTTAATATATTTCATCATTCCTTATAGTAAATATGTTTATTTTCTTTCTTTTAGCTTGGATTTACGTCTGGAACATGTTTTCAAAGAAATAAAGAAATCTATGGTGACCAGATATTAGAACGTGGACTCAGCAAAAGGAATATTAATAATTTAATAGACAGCGTTCCGTAATTTCTACCTGTAAGAATGGGATAGTTTACATCTAAAAAAGCTACATTAGGCTTTCAATATTTTCTTTGCACACGATTTGGCATGGAGTATTTACAATGATAAATAAAGATAATCAAGATTAGAAATCTTTGTTTCTCAAGAGCCCAAGACCTTGTACGAATTATTATGTTATCTGTTTTTGTTAGATATGTTCTGTTAGTTCTGTGACGTGGGTTTACCTTAATAAACCAATAGGATGCCTTCACGTATAATCAAAAAATTATAATTCAGACACACTTAAGACGGAAAATCAGTGTGTTTATACGGTTAAATGAGCATGAAGATCAAGCTAACTTTTATGCAGGTGTTCATATTTATAACTTCACAGTAAAACAAATAGCACAATATAAATTATGGTGATAACGTTTTTATGCGACTAGATATTATAATGAGGGAAACGTCGTGAAACTGTTTTGAGTATTATGGTTATAATGATGGAAAGGTAACAGACAGACCGACAGGCAGATCGAGTTATTTTCACATTTATAATATTAGTATGGATAAGTGTGAAGACGATATATGGCTAGAAGGGGGTGACTCATGCGGTGTCGAGAGAAATATGAAATAAAAAGATATGCTGCGCCGTACCCAAATGAGTGGGGGTAAGGGCAGGGGATTGCTGATGATGCTTATGCATATTGGCATATGCAATCGAATAATAATGGCTGTTTTTTGAGGATTGTGCATATTTTAGCTAATATAGGCTGATCATGCACTTTTTGGGCATGTTTCCTTTAATTTTAACTGTACTGTAATTGTGTGTAGCTGATTTAATTCTAATTGGAATAATAAACAATTAGGCCAGAGGTGATACCCTCAAAAAAACACCTAAATTCAAATATTGTCCATTAACCTCAGTGGATGTAGAACGATCGCTTTCATCAATATCAATTTATTCATTACTAGCGACCCGCCCCGGCTTTGCACGGGTGCAATGTTATAAATTTAAACCTTCCTCTTGAATCACTCTATCTATTAAAAAAACGCATCAAAATCCGTTGCATAGTTTTAAAGATCTAAGCATACATAGGGACAGACAGCGGGAAGCGACTTTGTTTTATACTACGTAGTGATAAAAGGCTTAACCGTACTCCTGATAATTAGAAATAGTACTCAATTAAGTTTCCAGGAACATAAAACTTTATTCTGTAATACTTATTTTAATTTATATTGCACTTTTGGTACTTTTATTACATATTTCGAATATTTTAAATAACATATAATCTGGTCTCTTATTATAAGTATAGTTCCACATACCACTCTCCCAGAGACGCCCAGTCCGTTGATGACGGTGACATTAGCGATGGTCGGCTGAGCACTGTAGTACAGCGGCTGAGTACAATACGGCCACATGTACTGACACTCCGTCAGGTCGATGTAGCTCGGGCTCAGGGACGCTTGAGGCTCGTACTTGCGAAGGAACTGGAAGTAAATGAACTTATAACATGGTGACTGTATTTCCTGGAAGGGTGGATAGAGGTGTTAAGTGCACCCACGTTTTCGTAATGATGTTTAAGTCTAGATTATACTCGTGTTCTTTTTGTTGTTACGTATTTTGTATTGATACCTCTCTAATGTATCTGTTATATATTGTGGTGAGAAATAAATCTTTGTTATCATACTAAATACATCACATAACATCAAGCCTGTAATACCCGAAAGGATAGGCAGAAATGTACCTAAAGTACACCCACATTTCATCAGTTATATCTAAGTCCCATGTAATAGGTGGCGAGCCTTTCACCAGGCATAAATCCAGACTCCATGGCTGTTACTGAGGAATTGCTGAAAGAAACGATTACTGCGAGTTACTGTACCTGGTAAGCACTAATAAGGTCCAGTTTCCCGTGGCCCTGTTCGAACATGTTCGGGCCGGGCAGTCGCAGCGCCGTCATACATAGAGCTTGCTTCACCGCTGCCGGGGTCAGGTTGTGTCGGGGCACGCCGCTTGCCAACAATGCTATGGCACCAGCTACTACGGGCGACGCTACTGACGTACCTAAAGTCAAAGTCAATCCATTCAACTAGGACAATTTTTAACGCCAAACTTTATACGGAAATAGAATTGATTTTAGATGCTCATTTGCAAAGGAGTTAGTATGGAGAAGAATGGGCAACAATGTGGTACATTAGATTGATTAAATCTTAATAAATTCGTTGTTTCACTCGCGCAGCCTACTCGAGAAGCCTGAAATCTTGCACACACAATGTATCCCCTAAAGGGGGTTAAATAGATTAATAGATTCACCATTCTTGCCGATGGGCAAGCTCATAGCGATTCTATTATCTGTTTAAATAAATAAAATATTAAATTCCAAAATAACAGCTTTTTAATTTTTCTAAATGCATAAGAAAGTATACGCGGTACTTATACCAAACACTCTAGTTTTTAATTTTTGTCTCTCTGTCTGTTTGTTTGTTATGGCTAATCTCTGAAACGGCTGGATCGATTTTGACGGGACTTTTACTGGCAGGTACTTGTTGTTATAAGGAGTAACTTGGGCTTTTATTTTAGAACTAGCGGCCCGTCCCGGCTTCGCACGGGGGCCTATGTTACTCAGGGTGAATGTAGCTTTCTAATGGTGAGAGAATTTTTGAAATCGGAGTAGTTTTTGAGTTTATTAATTACTAACATACACACAAAAATACAAATCGTTCCACTTTCTAATATTAGTATAAAAAAGGATTAGGGTTCCGTGTAAAAAAGTTAAAACCATTGAAATTGGTAACAAAATCTGATTCAAAGCGAAGTAATATTTTTTATAATAATGAATGAATAATAAATAATAATTTCAAGCGAACGAAGGTCGCGGGCAACAGCTAGTTGTAAATATGTTTCTTTTAATCTGTGTTTTGTCTGTGGAGTAGCTTGGATTTATCTGTTTAATTGTACATGTTTACTCAAATAAATAAATAAATGTGAGCTTTTTGTATGTACCTACTATTTTATTTTTATCAAGCAAGCATACAATATGTATAGACGCCAGCTAATCAAGCTACTATAATCTGTAAAGTTTCTTTAATATATTTTCAACTTTATTTTAAAGCATTAAGAGTCAAGGTTGATTGGGAAATTTTGACAGTTTCGGGTTGCTTGATGTGCTGGCGTCTTTACATAAAAGGTTTTAACTATTACATTGTCACATTAATGCCACAATGCTCTAAAACTAATGTATGTATTTTCTTATGTACCTACCACCTAAGTTCACATTGTGGAATGCAATAAACGTATTGAGTATTGAGTATTGAGTATTACGGAATACCACGTGAATCAAGGAAGGTAATAAAATTCCATAAAACAAACGTCACTTAAAGCCAAGAACAATCAATTTATAAATGACTACGCCAACCAGATAAAAAGTTGTGATTGGCGGGTGAATGACCTGTTTGGTTAGGCTGCGTGTACGAAATTGATTAAGAAGTATGTTTTCTTGAGAGTCACATCATCGTTAATTAAGACGCAGATCGTCTATGGAGGATAGAGTTATTTCTATTTGGTAAATTTGAATTGCTTTTGCACAAGAATTTGTCGTAGTTTTTTTTGCGTGTATTTTGTATTTCATTACTTTCAATACAAATATCCAGACTGAAATTAAGCCTATATCTTATTCTAGGGCCTAGGCTATTTATCAAACCAATGGTCAAAGCTTGAAAACCCAACAGACAGTCAGACAGAGTTACTTGTGCAACAGTAATTTGCTAAGGTAATAATCTTTTTTTGTTTCACGGGGTCCTTTTTGGCCTATACCTCCAGTGTGTCTATTTATTTCATACTAGCTTTTGCCCGCGGCTTCTCTCACGTTATTTCCGGTAATCATCCCACGGGAAAATTTTATATATCTGCTTATTTCACGCACCTGTCACTTGAGGATAATGTAGCGAAGAGAATATTCGGAATCGGATTACTATCTCCGAAGATTAACTACATTCAAAAACACACAAACCACACATCACTTTACCTCCAGAGATACAAGTTTACCTCTTTATAATATTAGTATATATTATAAACACGTACCACTGAGTGAGCGACATCCTCCGGTCACACTTGAGCCCCTCACGCCGCTTCCGTAAGTCACGATATCCGGTTTCATGCGCCCATAGCCCTAGAACAGAATCAGTTGGCTTGGCAGACATGACTACAGTACACATTAGTATTCATCATCTGCCTAGCCTTTTCCCAAGTATTTTGGGGACGGCTTCCAGTCTTACCGGATGCAGCTACCAATAATACCAGTATTTTACATGGAGCAACTGCCTATCTGATAATACATAGCGAAAATGTAGTCCAGTAATTAAATAAGGTGGAAGCTCAGGGTAGCCCGCGAAATTCAAATTTACTTAGTGTTTTTTGCAATTTGCAGGTCAGTGTCAGGCTGTATGTTGATGAAAAATGAGTCGCGCCAGTACCACGTATGTAGTTACAGAATCATACTCATTAAAAATCATTAAAAAGCTCCAAGCTCATTTAACCCTATTCTGTAACTATTATTTCATGAAAAAGTTATTCAATGGGGTTAAATCAACTTAGAGGGTTGTGTTGATGATTTTAATTATTATAATTGAGAACTTGTCGTAACGAGACATATGTGTTCATGTTTTATGCGTGTAGTGGAACATAACCAAAAGTTCTCTTGAAGGTCTTTATAAGTATTTATAGTTTCCTTTATGAAGAGATGCAAGCGTGACGTATGTCACGAAAGGACTTGTAAACATATCTAAAAATAAACCGTTCGTAAACAGAATAAAAACAGAGGCGCAAAACGCTTGATACGCGGAATTATAGCGTCGCTTCTATAAAATTTCTTGTCTTTATTTCCTTAATTAAGATCGTCACTACACGAGGTATACCGCGGCGAAGGTGGTGCGACGATCTGATCTTGTTTGCAGGGCACACAAGGCCGGATATCGCCCAGGATAGAGAGGTTTGGAAAGAGAAAGGGGAAGCCTTTGCAAAGCAGAGGAACACTTACAGACTAAGAAATTAAAAAACAACCTTTTTCATATACGAGGATTAGTTAAGGTGGAAGCGCAAGGGTAGCCCGCAAAATTTTGTGTCAGGTTTTAATTTTATGAAAATATGAATCGCGCCAGTAACACTTATGGAGTTACAAAATTATAATCATTCAAATCATCAATACAAACCTCCAAGTTCATTTAACCCCATTCAATAACTACTCCCGCGAGCAAAAGTATGGAAACACTTACTTGGAATTGATTCCGCGCGATCTTGAGTACTTAATAACTAGTTATGAATAATAAAAATGGAACCATTTTAAAGGTTTAACTGTTAACTTTAAATTGATACCAAATTCATTCAAATCACTCCATTATTTAAGAAGCTATCCCGGATTACGTGAAGAAGAAAGGAAAAAGATATGTTTCAATTGTTTGATACGCCATGAGTTGCGCCCTGTTGACCTCCTATAAAAGCACGTGTTATCGGATGTTTTTATCTCAGGAAATACAAACACAGACCGCCGTCATTCCGACCCCGCCGCCGTGGTCCGTCGCGACGTCCCGTTTCAAACCCCGACTGGTGGCTTTATCCCGAGACCAAGATCTGGACGGCTCCGGTGCACTTCGGAGACCGTTTACCGATGACCGTTTTATCGTGTCAACCTCTCTCCGAAATCGACATTTGACTGGTGTCGACGTCCAACAGGAGCTCCGAAATGTTCGTGGGGTAGCTGCCAGTGAGTGGACAGTTCGTCGAAGACGGGGAGCGATTTGTGCAGTGCTGTTTCGCTGAGACAGTGGCTTATGGGGCGGTTCTTGTATGATGTGGGCCGGCATTTCCTTCGACGGTAAAACGGAGCTTGTTTTCGTGCCTGGCGGGGGATGAGGAGGCGGTCTAACTTCAGACCGCTACATTTCCGATATTTTGCTGGGACAAGTCGTTCCTTATGCGGGATTTATCGGGGATGACTTCCTCCTTATGCACGATAACGCTCGTTGTCACACTTCCCGTGTCACCACTGAATACCTCGAAGAAGTCGGTATCGCCACATTGGACTGGCCAGCGCTCAGCCCGGACTTGAATCCCATTGAGCACGTGTGGGATGAACTGAAGAGGAGGGTTCGTTCCAGAAATCCTGCTCCTTCAAGTGTGAATGAGCTGAAATCGGCTTTGATAGAGGAGTGGGAAGGTATCCCGCAAGAATCGATTCAGAAGCTGATTAGGTCAATGAAAAACCGTCTTCGTGCAGTTATTAGGGCAAGGGGAGGGAACACAAAATATTGAAACTTAATTTTAAGGCCAAATATTTTTTTTATGAATTAATTTTTGTTGTTTTCTTCATTTCATTTTTCCATTATCCTTCTGTTTTCCTAACTCCTTCACTCAATCCGAGATAGCTCCTTAAATACTGATGTGATTTAAATGAATTTGGTATCATTTTAAAGTTAACAGTTTTACCTTTAAAATGGTACCATTCTTATTATTCATAACTAGTTATTAAGTACTCAGGATCGCGCGGAATCAATTCCAAGTAAGTGATTCTATACTTTTGCTCGCTAGTGTATTTCTTTAAAAAGTCACTCAATTGTCAAGTCACCAAATGTCATTCACCTTATATTTAGAACATTCAATAACTATTTCATTAAAAAGTTACGCAAATTGCAATAAACGTAAGAAAATTTAAATTTCGCGGGCTACCCTTGCGCTTCTACCTCAAGATAAAATCGTTATAAAAATAAACGGCCCCAATTTCAGTTAAAATAGGAACTGCGACTGTTCAAAGTAGAATTTATAAGTCTCGTTTTAGTGGTCAGACAGTGTTTTAGTGCTATTCCCGTGCCTTATGTTTTATTCACTAACGTTAACCCAAGTAGGTACCTTTTTTCGTTTTCGGGGGGATACGCTCAAGAGGCGTCCAGTCCGGTATCATAAATCACTTTGGTTGGAATATAAGTCATATTGCTCGCTCAAAATATACTTACATGCGGCAGTTCCCAGGTAGTCATGCCTCTGGATGAGAACTTGGCAATTCGGTCGTCGAAACCGATTCCGCCTACCCCGATGACATCCATCTGGTCTGCTGGATTGTTCAGGGTTCCGTATAAGGGGCCGTCGTTACCTATCGCCGACACCATTATCACCTAGAAGGAGGATTTGTTTTTGTTTCAGTTGCAAAATAGTAAAGGTCTATTTATAACATCATTTGTTCAAGTTGATCCAGTGCGGTCGAATATCGCTCACGGTCAGTCGAATATCAATGGACAAAGTAAATTGTCTTTCGGCAATCAATATCGGCTAGTCAACGTCAAACGGCCCTAATCTAGAAGCATCCTAAGTTGCATTATCACCGAATTGAATGTTTGTAGAGCAAAGTTTGCAAATGTTAGCGGGCAACTACGGGTGATACAAATTATAGAAAGGTACTTAATGTTAAGATACTGCTCTACAAAAAGTCTGTGTGGATGCACCTTTAAATTACACCCCAAACATCTTGAATCTAACAGGATTATCTAATGTGGGAGTACAAGTTATCCGGTATTACCGTGATACTCAAAATTACACGTATTTAATCTTTCATGCTTGGCCGATTGTTTGTACAATGTAAGAATAAAGAAACAGCGTTCAGTTTGTAAATTGATGTAGCAAGATGCGAAACATGACGGTACTTTTTATGTATAATAACTATAATAAGATGTAACGCTGTCAACCACGGTCAAAACTACTGTTAACCTAGGCACAAAAAACTAGCCATTCTTTAGCGTTTAGTTGATATTAATCACACTACCGTTAGCAATGGCTAGCAGGTTTATCATAGAGTAAACGACTACCTCTTAGTATATTTTGTAAGGAATTGCTAAGGATATTTTCGGGAAAGTCGAATCGGGGATTGGAAATTCAAACCATTTTGGAATAGAAACCGGTTCTAATTGAGTTCGGCCCGAAAGAGTAGTTTTGTTTTCTATGTGGCTTACATCTCGTAGTAAGTAATAATGTATATAAAAAAAACAAGGTTTGTCCTGTGGGACCCCACGGGAAAGTTTTGTGTGAGTGTAGATTATTATTACAAATTCTTCACATTTATTTAAACACTATTGCTGTGTTGTAATAACAGTGTAACAGTGTGTGCGGAAAACCGGTCATTACAATTAACAATTTCGATACAACTAAATCGATGTTACGCATACGAACGTTGACAGTTCGAGCGAATGCTCTTTTATCAGTCAATCGAGCTGGCGCGGCGCGGTATTGTAACGTAGTGTTTCAAAAGTTAATTTCATTCATTGTTTATAACACGCGAATGCTCCCGGTGGGTGACCACCTTGAAAGAGCTAGGCATTATTTTTTAGATTTTAGATGTATTTCAAATTCAACAAAAAACCACACGTCACTGACGTCATACATGGAATGAAAAGGACCAAATAAAGTTCTTGTTCTTCTATCAATCGTTGCAAGTCGTATGTCACTATCAGTGTGTGTACCTTGTTTTGACCATGGGGTGTTATATTATTATGTATCTGGCCTGTGCAAGAGGTTTTGGCGAAATGAATTGTTACATTGTAGACACAACTATGGAATAATGGTTGTAGACAATTAAATGGCTCCTTGTCCGTGATTACATAATTTTGGGGCTGACTGTACAGGTAATAGTCTTACTCACCTTGTTAGCACTCAGCTCCCACACTTTATCGACAAACGGGTGGTCCATGAAGTCTGGTCCTCCGATGCTCAGGTTCAGCACATCAATCTTACGCATAATGGCGTAGTTGAACGCGTCCAGGAACCACGATGTGTACGACACCTGGATATATCATATGCTTTTATTAACCCAACAACACGCCTGCTATCGCCGAAGGGCAAAGCACAGGGGTAGGTACCTTATTTTTTTTAATTTTTCTGTTAGAGCAAAATTGTATATTATAATATAATTGAAATTAATTCTTAGTGTATGTTTTTATTCTTTTATATTGTTTTGTTTCACATGTAATATGGACTGATTCTGAAATAAATGAATTTTAATTTAATTTAATAAGGTAGCACGCACATTACGCAAGTTTTATAAGCGGGATTTAATTGCCATCAACAGAGCACAAATCCTGAATCCGAGCTGCTACTCAGAAATTTCTGATGAAAAACCCGATAACACTGCCCGAACTGAGAACCAATCAACCTCATCAACGAGGCATCCACTCGAGTCAGTACTTTTAATAAATAACGTACATTTTAAATACGGTACTTTAATCCCTCAAGCGGCTGAGAACGTTTATAACTCATTATATATGTTTATGAATAGCTAATTATTAATTTATTAAAGTACTAATGAACACTTGAACTTGAGTGTATATTTATATTGTTTACGTTACATTGGAAACGATCATGAGTAAATTATTTAAGTGCAAATTAATGTTATTTAGTGCCTATACGAAGGTGAACATAAAACTTTAAAGAATATTGCTTACTTTGTGTACAAGAAAAACTAGTAGGTAAAATTGGCAAAATGCTTAAAAAAAGATATAAGATTAAAATACATAGCAAGGTAAGCAAGCATTAAACACATTCACAATCCCATTCATAACACATGGTCACAAGGACGTGGTACTTGACACATCCAAAGAGAGGCCTATACTCAGCTGGTGAAGACAGGCTGTGGGCCTGCGCGTGATGATGATGACGAATGTAACCATATTCATTGCGTTGTGTTATGTTATCGAGCAGACAAAAAAAGAAAGATGTGTTTAAATATTCTAAAATGTAAGCTTTAAATAAACACAAGCAATAAGCATATCTCCTTATCATAATAGTTATATCGAGTTAGCTGAACTTTGTAGCGCTCATATTCGACAGTTCACAAAATTGTCTTCACTGTTATCTTATCGATTATAATTAATTAAATCACGCCGCCACATCAATCCTTGACTCCACTTCCGTCAATTTCTTTGAGTTTTCTGATAGTATAATTGTTTATGTATGTATCAATTTTATCGCTTGATTATAAAGTAGGTATTAATTGACATAATGTTACGAGTACGTTATTGCGTTAAAATGAAATGAATGAGTACGGCCCACAACGCTATAAAATAATTATGTATTTTAGAAAGATTTACGTAGAACATATAATTATATCATTCTTACATATAGGAGGCCTACGTCCAATCAGTACAAAAGTTGTAGGCTGATTTTCTTTTGCTGTGCTGTGATAAATAATGACCAGACAATTACAAAATCTTGGTATTTCTAAAACAACGTACCTGATTATCAGTGAAGACCCGGAAAATGTGAAGATCCGCATCAGGAGCAAAGCCGAGGCAGTCAGACCGGGAGGCGATGACGCCGGCCACAAAGGTCCCGTGGCCCAGCGCGTCGTCCAAGGTGTTCTCTCCCGTCCAGTCCGTACGCTCTCGAACTCGCCCGAAGTGCGGATGATTTCGAGCCAGCCCCGTGTCAAATACTGCTACTTTTATACCCTCACCTGATAAAAACAATCAAATATTTATTTATTTATTTAACACTTCAAGCACATAGTACAGAGGCGGACTTAATGCCATAGGCATTTTCTACCAGTCAATCAATAATACAATATAAACAATATTCACTATAGCGAAGGAAACAGCGCCACGATTACGACGTACTTACGATGAACTTATAAAATTAATGTATGGAACCATGCACTCTTGAAAGTCGCTGTTTGCGATTGAGGCGAGGTTGCAGTACTTTTTAAGATTTATGAAAATCTAATTAAATATGGGTTTTTAATAAATAAAAATAATTTTATATAAGTAAATTGAACATACCCTCAAGTAAATCGTAAAGATAGAAACGCGATTTAAAATGAGCGGCTTGCTAAAAAAAAATCAAACATGACACTAAATCACAATTTTAAACGTGTACTCATTCAATCCAACATGATTTTTTTTTTTCCAAACTACCCATTAACTACCATTTCACGAAAATGTAATCCAGTTAAACTCGAACAGGATTTGCAAACTGCATTAAGGGGGATTTACACGGGTCGATTTTCGCCGTGCGGCTAAACGCTTCACAAATTGCCTCACAAAGCCGTATCGCTAGCCCATTTACACAGTTGACTGAATCGCAAGCGACTAGGTCATTTTCTTCGAAAATGAGGAGCGTAAAACACACCTCATGCGGCGGGCGATCGCCTGCAACTTACCACTTTCACGGTCGATTTTAGTCACCAGCTGCATGCGGCCGGTCTCCGCGCGGCCAAAGTTGGATGCTACTCTACTTTGGGGCTTGCGACTTAAGTCACTTGCTGCCTAGCCGAATTGCCATTTACAATCGATTTTCGCCGTGCGGCGGAAATCGACCCGTGTAAACCCCGCATTACGCTACGCTGTGGCATACCTAAACGCCCCCACCAAACTGGGCTACGTTTGTCTCCCTGCCGACATTCGCCGCGTTTTTGCGGGGAGTGAGGTCGTGCGTCCATACCTGCACACTGTACTGCAATCTCGCCTTAAGCGCAGGCCACACCGCCAGAGAGCGAGCGAGCTTGCGGGCGAAGCGAGTCGATGGAAACTATATAAACTACGCGAAGATAATATGGCGAGCTAAACTATGTGGGTTCACACCGAAAACTACGTAGGACGGGAGAGCGTTCCGTCTCATTCCAACTCACACCGGGCGACATCGTTCACGTCGCCCGCGTAGCATCGCTGGTATCGTCCGATATTTCGTTCGCATCGTTTGTATCGCTGACGTAGCTTAGCTCGGTAGTTCGCGGTGTGAACCAAAATATGAAAAGATGCGTCGTTCGCCCGCTCGCCCGCCGCCAGGTGGCGGGGTGGCCTGCGCTTTATACCTTTATCCAAATACTTCTTACTACGCAATAAATAGTCACATGAGGTACTCACCAGTTACACCAAGGGACCAAAGAAGGTCCGCCTTTAACACCGATGTTATTTGACGTGGCACAGTCCGCAATAACTTCCGTGATGTGTAGCCACCATTCTGCTAAGAAATTATACAAGTTCACCCTCAAACACACAAACACACACATCACTGCTGGTTTACACTAATACTAAGAAACACCTAAATAGTTACTGTTGTCATGTTGGATTTTCGACTGTTGGCGCTGAGTCAAGCGATTAACTGCTAACAGTGCACTTTTATTTAGGTATCATCTAGCGTTAGTGGAACCGGGAAAACATGTAAAATAACTCAATGTCTTGTGTTACCTGCAAATGCGGGGTAAGCAGTCATTTACTAAGGTCATTTATTTTTTGGTACAGGTACTTTAAAGCTCAATTGCACTACAAATCGCTGAAAGCCTAATGTCGGTGTATTTTAAACATCACTATATCTCTGTCGTCTTTAAACGATTGACGGAAACAGAACGATCGATGTTTTAAATTCGTTTAGCGTGTTTAGTGATTTATGGTGCAAGAAGGCCTAAGAATAAAAAAAAACAGATTCCTTACCTCTCGCGGCTGCCTCAAGGAGTGCAGGTCTCGACCGCGATGATTGCGCCAGCCCGCATACAAACACCCAGCTGGCCCGCAATCATCCTAAATTACAATAAGAGTATAACAACCGCTAGCGTTTCACACTCACACGAACAATTGAACACAGCTGTGATTTCAAAGTATTTTAATACAATTATTTCATGCGGTACCTAACTATTTGAGGAGACATTTATTAGAACAAAGGCTATTGAACCTGGCGCATTGACGATCATTAACACTTGAAACGGGATATTTACTAAAGATGACTCTCAATGGGAAAGTCACTATATGATGTACAGCACAATCAACAACACATTATGTTACTGTATAACATAACATTTCGCCTGTATTTCCCAGAAGGGTTAGGCAGAGATGTACCATTAATAAATAGTACACCCACATTATGCTAGTAATGTTTAAGTCCCATGTATTATGGGACGAGCTATAACCATCAATCGGCATCAAAATGCAGGCTTGGTAATTACATCAATTCACAATAACCGACCCGTACTAGATACTAGTTTTGCCCGCGACTTCGTCCGCGTGGGCTTAGATCTTTCTCATCATCTTTGTTACGGGTCTATTTGAAATAAATGCTGACTTGGAATCAGGCCTATAACCTGCCCAATCATGAAACACCAAAACAATGGTGTGAATTGTCATAATAACGAACAGAAAAAGTTATGTTGATTTTTATTATAGCAGGCTGAGGAAGATCTAAGTCCACGCGAACGAAGTCGCGGACACAGCTAGTTATTAATATTAGTTTCCCGAAATTTCGGCACTGTGTTTCTGGCGGAACGAGTTTTATAAAATTGGCTTTGTTGCTAAACAGAAATTTGCTAAAAGAAGATTTAAGCAAATGTCCTGCTTTTTGTCAAAATTTTTCATCCAAATTCGTAATGGTAATCATACCCCGAGTACTGAGGGCATATTGTATTACCTCACGAATATACTTGATGGTACGTGTGACCTGCCGCTGCGCCGTAACACGTCTAATTGCAGGATGGTCTTTTAGAGCATCCAGTGCTTTTCGCCCACCGTCTTCAAGAATGATCACATCAAAGTCACTTGGATACTCTTTCGCTGGGTTGTTTCGTCGCAGCAGGGTCCAGTTTGATACCTGAAACAATCCGGTTTATGTTCAATTTGCCACTTTATTAATAACCATTATCTATTTAATTAAAATCTTAAATTCTTGCATTCACTGTCAGACAACGCACAGTTTAACCACTACGTGTAGAAGGATGAACTTTGGCACGTGAGTTCCTTTTCCAACGATAATGAGCACTGTGGAAGCATTTTTAACAATTTATCTCCTAAAAAAGTCAAAAATGGCATGGAAGTTTATCAGTTCTGCAAGATATGGAAAAATCATTGGTAACAAGGACAAACTTATAGAAAGGTTACTTATTCTGCTCGTTTGCTTTTACAATTTGCTTTGGATTCTTTAACTATGTAGGTATTATTTTACATTCTTGTGAGTTGTTATAATTATTCGTGATTATTATTTTCAGGCTAAACGACTATGACAGAAACAACAATTTTAAACCAAATTGATATTAATTGTACCAAGTGAGATTAATTAATATAGAATGGCCAGAAGAAAGTTTAGACTGTGTAACACTGTGTAACACACTTTTGTAACACTTATTAGTTTTTCTTGAATTTATACAAAGAACATGACGTATGGAATGTCAGATTATTCTGCAGTGCACAGAAGAGATTATATTAAGCTACAAAAACTATCTACCTACCGGCATTAATAACAACAAGTACTAATAGACATACGTTCTTTGAAGGTCAGGTTCATTTAGGAAAGACTAAATCGTTGACTTATTTTACTTTGCTTGCTGTATGTAATGAAAGCAATCGCGTAATCGGTGTGTTTAGTTCCACAAGCTATTTGCAAGCATTTGTCAGTTTTATGCTATGGTATACTTAAATGCCGAAAAAAAAAAATATTCTTACATCTATACTAATATTTTAAAGAGGTAAAGTTTGTGAGGTTGTAGGGAGTTATCTCTGGATCTACTGAATCGATTTTGAAAATTCTTTCAGTAATAGGAAACTACATTATCCCCGAGTGATATCAGGCTATATTTACAACATGCCCGTGATATAATTTCCGACCAAAACGCGAGCGAAGCCACGCACAACAGCTAGTAGTATATAAAACAAAGTCGCTCCGGCTGTTTGTACGCTTAGATCTTATAAACTACGCAACGGATTTTAATGCAGGTTCAGAAATAGATAGAGTGATTCAAAAGGAAGGTTTAATGTATATTAGTTACATTGCACCCGTTAGAAGCCGGGGCGGGTCGCTAGTGGTTAATAAAACAGACACACAAAAACACAAATATGGCATACACCTAAAAAAAGTAAAATTGATGTTTCCCCAAAGAAGGCATCTGACCTTTCTTAAGGAATATCTGAATAATAGCTCGCCTAAATCTTTAAAGTAATGTGTGATTGTTTGAAAGTGTTAATTTATGGAACGATATTGTAAGATTTGAATAATTATTCTGCTTGTGATAGCCCAACTCTTGAGGAAGGGTATAGGCTATTTAACATCACAACACCACCCTTAAGAAACAGCAGTTGAAACCGAGCGCACAGCTAGTGTAGATGTATATAGACAAAACTTAGTGATAATAATGAGGAAGAAAAAATAAAATATGTTTACTTGGCATTGGTCATAAGCACACACACAATATGAAAACAAAGTAAAACCCTTACAAGTAAATATTAAGATTTACTAACATGAGTTGGTAAATGTATAAATTTCATAAAGAAGAAACAATTATTCGAGTTTTTAACAAGAGAGTTTGGGACATGCTAGGTTTCACCAATGACAGTTCATAAATGTTAGTTTTAGGAATAAAACAATGGCTATTACTTAAACTGAGCGACCCAGTGGTTTAGGTTAGGTTAGAAATGTGACCAAACATAAGCACTACATTTAAGCTGGATGTGTATCTGCAATCCCCGTCTTCAAGACTTGTCAGTCATTCAGCTAACACATTTACCTATGTTTAAGGTAAAACCTAAGATTTACAAGTTGCATGGTGGTAAAAGTTAGAAATAAACGATTATTACACAATAGTTTGGGCTTTTATCTTAGAGTTGGTAAATCTTAAGTTTTACTGAATAATCTTAGAATTTTGTTTGGGCTTCTACAGTAACCTATACATATTGTGTGCCTCAAAGGTATGACTATAGGCCCAAATCAGCAAAATACCACACACACAACCAAGTGCCTGATGCTGATTTTGAACTGGACCTTCACATTCAGTTTAATAGATGAAACAACTCACTTTATGATTGTTAAATTGGAATTTAGTTGGAAAACGCTAGCCAGGAAAGCAATGGCATTCAATACCCAAGTATAGTTATAATCCGAGTGATCTCAAATCAACAGTGACATTACTTGTAGGCAGGCATGCACTGTCGCCTAAATCATCATCACTTAGCAGCAAGTAATATATTGGTTGATAGCACTTTTTCATGGCTGGGTATGACAGCTGCCCGTCCAAGACCTGCTTGCACCCCAAATCAAGTCTATCTGTTAAGTGCCAAACACATTTATGGCACATAAAATATGATTTGGTCTTTATCATCTTCAAATAATAGACACAATTATATGTATATGTAATAGCAGAATAGCTAAACATCATTATTATTTAGCTGTAGGTGGTGCACTATAACTATTGTCACTTGCTTCGGTGAAGGAAAACATCATGAGGAAGCAGCATGTCTGAGAGATATTTCTCAAAGCCAAGTCAGAGGCCTATAGACGGCATAAAAACTCTAGACACCAGATTAGTCACTAACCGAAAGAAGTGCTATAATATTAATTTCTGTATGGAGCAATTGAAAATGTATAGCAACTTGGTCAAAAATTC
Source organism: Eugnorisma glareosa (assembly GCA_947578425.1). Classification (NCBI taxonomy): domain Eukaryota; kingdom Metazoa; phylum Arthropoda; class Insecta; order Lepidoptera; family Noctuidae; genus Eugnorisma; species Eugnorisma glareosa. Next base: position 30,231,180 of record OX387957.1, read on the forward strand.
ATAATTATATAAGATTAGATAAAGTTCATTGGAGTCTTGAAAGGTTCACCAGGTACAAGGCAGTCAGTCACACTAACTATATAATTTAAGTAAACAATTACATTATACAGCAGTTAGATAGACACAGATAGAATATATTTTATTGTTTACGAAAATTATTGTGCTTAGGGTTCATTAGGACATTTTATACTACAGAAATCTGATTGAAGTATTGGGCACCAATTTATTAAAGGATGTGCAGTCTTAGTTATTTAATTAAATTGAACATCAGCAGTAAAAACAGGTTGAATGGGAAAATATAATGATTATGGTTACTGGGCTTATTACAGATTAATTTTCTGTTTAGTTTTATGCAATCTTATTAAAATAAACTCACCCCTGCGTTCCTCAAAGCAGCGCTGACATAGTTATCTCGAGTCGATCGCGGGAAGTAACCCTTGTACGATATTATATGTTCACTACTCACTACATCTGAATTAAACTCGAAATGAACTTGCTCGGATACCGTAGAATTACACACAGAATCTATGTTTATGCCTTCCTCATCACTGAACGCTAACGGCAGTAAGTTGAGCCCGAATAAAATAACGTAAAGCTTCATTCGGGTCAACCCCATGTTTGACGCATATTATTGCTATGATTTAAGTGCATTATTAACTTAATTCACTCCTAGACCTGCTACAGGTTTGGCAATTCGACAATACATGTACTATAAATAAGATATCGATGCCGATGGCTCCACAGTCCCTCACTTGCAAGTCTTGCAACTGCAAGCCTGCAATCCGAACTCGATCGAAAGTTGCAAAAAATCTGTCCTGTAGTAAACCAATCGCGGGGCGAAGCGAATGTCAAGTTTTTACCGAGTTTGATGCAATGTTTGACACAGGCCGCATTCCGAATTACAAAATAATCACTCACAGCGCTCACAACGATATTTTGCGTTCCGTTTTAGATATCGCGATTATGACAGCTGAGAGCTGTTATCAATTTGGAACGCTCGTGAACGCGTTCACAGTGAACATAACCCCAAACTGAAACCTTTGATAAGACCTATTTTTGAAAATGGACGATATGTTGGTTGACTCTGCTGCACATACAACCCTCCAAGTTCAATTAACCCCATTCAATAACTATTTCATGATAAAGTCACTCAATGGGGTTAAATGAACTTGGAGGGTTGTATTGATGATTTGAATTATTATAATTCTGTAACTTCATACGTGTTACTGGCGCGATTGTTATTTTCATCAACATACAAGTTTACACTGATCTGTAAATCGTAAGAAAATTTAAATTTCGCGGGCAACTCTTGCGCTTCCACCTTAGCAAAAAAACACAACCTGTGAACAGAACTGTCATTTTTGACAGCGCTCACGGTGATATTTATTTGGGGCATGGTCGGTGTAATCGCAAGATGGCGCATGTCATGACGTCATCTATGACGATTCAAGGGACATCAATATCGCGCTCACGGTAATTTGGAACGGGTTTATGGACGCTCAAAGCGATTACAGCGTAATTCGGAATGCGGCCACAGTGGTTTGACAGTGACAAAAATGCTGTAGTGATGGGCACGACGGGCACAGATTACTAATATGTAGCAAGGATTTATTTGGAGTTATTTGTATCGAGTAACAAACCGTAAACGAGTCAACTCGGGTTCAGTTTTTAACAACTCAAATCAACTCGGTCAATCGAACGCACACCACATCGCAACTCGATGCGAGTTGAGTGCAATAGAACTCAGGCTGAGTCGGGCTCGCATGGCCAGGATCAGAAACGGAATTGCGCAAACCTGATTAGTGATCCATAGGCTACATTGCTGTAAGGTTGTATCACTTGTATTTAGCGTAGCGACTCCGGCTACAAAAAAAAAAACTTTCTTTGTTGACTCAAGTAGCCGTATCATATCAACAATTCAACATAATTATTATTACCTATCAGCCTCGAGTTGAGCTGACTCGAGCTCCCCGAGTTCCCTGTCTCTCTCCCTACAGGAGGCACCGACTCGACTAAACTTGAGTTGAGACTCGAATCCGTAGCCAGATCAACTAGAGTAAAAAAAAAACCCAACTCGTCACATCACTAAAATGCTGCGACAGTGTTGTTTTGGCAACCATGGAAGTACTAGGTACCATGTATTAAAATGCAGCGACCTTGGCTGCGACAGTGTTGTTTTGGCAAACCATGGAAATATTTTTTTTCAAATCTTTAAGTATGTTACGTACTTTTTCTCGGTAATAAATTCGTTTATTATAAATAATTGTAAATACCTACAGTACTGTCAAATTGTTAACTAATTACCTTTAAAACAAGCTCATTTATCCATTGCACTAAATATGTTGCAATCGACTTCTTCTTGGTTCGTCGGCCGCATCACCAACATTAGTCTTGTCTAGGTAGGGCTGCTCCATCGCCGAAGCCAAATAACTTGACTAATGGTTTGAATTTATATCTTGTGCCGCGAATACACATGCTAGTGGCACGGATTATTGAGATGATGATACTTGATCTTAACCAACCCGCTAAAGGATCTGTACCAGCGGTCAGCGATTGCAGCACCAAGATGTTTTACGAAAGTAGACATTTGTGGAGCGAAGACTCCATCAACGGATGTAACAACAGAGGTGAATGTAGTATGTCGCAATTCACAAGCGTTTGAATATTTTCTTATGTTTTCGTCTACGGCGGATTATTAACTTTAAATTTTTAAACTTACGTTTTTTTTTTTAATAAGAGAAATAACGAAATACGGTCTAGACATTTAAAAATATAATAAAATATTAAAATCTTGCGTATTCCGCTCAAAGAAAAGTTCTAACCTTAACTACATAAGTACTAAAATCTAAAAATAAAAATAAAGCTACAGGGGATACCATCAAAAATAAAACAGATACACACAAAACGCAATAGATCACGATGGTTTTATTTTTAAATTACCCAACTCAAATAGCTAACTCATTAAATAATTTTTTTATTGACATTTCTCATACAAAACCTCAATCTGCCAAAAGTACCCTTAGATCTCAACTCACACGGAACAACTCCAGTATACCTATTTTTGAATCCATGTTCTGACACTGAAGTGTTTCGTGTATTAACATCCCTCAACAATAAAAAATCAGTAGGGTATGATGAGATCTCCACTCACATACTGAAACTATGGGCTAAAGTGATATCACCAATTCTGTGTCACACAATTCATGTATCTCTATTTGAGGGAGTCTTTCCAATTATTCTAAAATCTGCTATAAACAAGCCCCTGCATGAAAGTAAGAGTACACTAGACAAAACTAATTAGGTATAGATCTCACACTCATTTCAATATTCTTTAAAATTTATGAGAAAATAATGCATAGTCGTTTAATTGAATTTATAAACAAGCATAAAATTATTAATGAAGAACAAAATAGGTTTCAAAAAGGTAAGTTAACCACTTTGGCAGCATTCTCTCTATTATGGTCAATAACAGATAATATAGACAAAAAACGTTCTGTTTCAGTAATCTTCCTTGATATGAGCAAGGCTTTTGATCTCCTTAATCACGATACACTTCTTGATAAGTGCGAGCGCTATGGAATTAGAGGTCCTGCGCTAGATTGGCTAAAAGGTTATCTGAGCAATAGACAACAGTGTGTTGAAATATCCCGAATTAGTGATAAACTTGTTGCAATGATATATGGAGCCTTATTTCGTCACAATGCGTCAAGAGTGCCTCAAGGAAGTATCCTTGGGCCTCTTCTCTTCTTCTTATACATCAACGACTTACCAAATATCACTAAACATAAATGCGTACTATTTGCCGATGATGTGTCAGTTATAATACCTGAGAATGACAAAACACTACACCAACAAGAAGTAAAAGAAACCATTACCGATATAATAAATTGGCTCAATGAAAACCACCTGAAAGTTAATTTATCTAAAAAAAAAACATTCAGGAGATTGTGTTTTTGCACTCGCAGCGTACAGACGTGCTCATCGGCAATATTTAATTGATACTTTAATAATAGTGACCTTTAGTGTAGGTATTACTATCGTAATGCATAAAGTAATTTTGCTTAGTGTGTAGTTTTAGTCATTAATGGACACGAAATAGTGAAGTTTTAGTAAAACTAACAAAATGGAAAACAGCCCCTGTAATCCAAGGGGGGCAGCGCAACCCACCGTCTCGCCGTCGCAGACGGGCACGGCCGATGTTATTGTTTCAACGCCCGAAATCCAACGATGGATGGCCCAGATCCAGCAGTACTTGAATGCAGTTTGCTCTATTGACGCGGATGGGAAACAGCATAACATTTTTAGGGTTAACATTAGATCAAAATTGTAATTGGGGAATCCTATTGACAACCTGTGTAAAAAATAAACAGATTTGTATACGTGCTAAAATAGCTACGCAAAACAGCAAATGAACAAGCCGCACTCAACGCCTACCATGGCTCTGTAGCATCTATAGAGATACGGCTTACTCTTATGGGGTAATTCGACTCATGTCCAAAGAGCGTTCATAGCGCAAAAAAAAATCATGAGAGTAGTCACTGAGACACCTTACGAGAGCTGCAGACCTGTTTTAAAAAAAGTTTAAGGTTTTAACTCTAGCTTGTACTTATTAAGAAAAAATCACACTTCTTCTCCACTGTAGCCGAAAACAACAGATTCACAAAAAGGGACCCTACTAAACTTAAAAACCAATTTCGCAATAGTACTCTTCTCTATAAAAACAGTTACATAACCATTAAAATTTACAACAACATTCCGAAAACAATAAGAGAATTCACCACTTCATTTTTTTTAAAACAAGTTGAAATCATAGCTACTTCACTTTTGAAGTAGCTATGATTAGAGAGTAAAAAGTCTTTACTTTTTACTCTCAAAAGAATTTCTTGAAGATATTAATTAAAAATAGGTACTTAGATACTGGATAATGTTATACACTTTTTTATGTTTTTTTTTTTTAATTATATCCAAGGTTAATGTTAATGTTGCGCTTTATGTAAAAGAGAGTTAGTACAATTACTTTTGTTTTTGTTGTTGTTTTGTTATTTGTTTTGTTATTTGTTTTGTTATTAGTGGACAAGTGAATTTACAATGTCACCATCAATACAAAGTGTTTGGACTTATTTTAAACAAGATGAACATGACCAGGATAAAGATCATTGAAAAAATATGCATTATCAGCACCAAAACGAAGATTGTTAAAAAAATAATCAAGTTCCGCATCCGCAGATGTCAAAAAATCTGCATCCGCAACATCCCTGATCCAGCATGACTAAATAAGTAGGTACCAATGTACTATTTTACCCACACAATAATTAATAATAACTTACATAACTAACTTACTTATGTGTCTTACTTTAATTTTTAACAATTTACACTAGGGTAACAATGTACTATTTTTGCGCAGTGTACCCCAAACATACGCACACACAGCTATACATTTCCAGTATAAGCTGACCTCGCCTTGTACGGAAATCCTATACAATGCGAGGTCAGCATAAACTGGAAATGTATAGCTTGATGTGTAGCCGTGTGTACACATTATTTTTTGGACCTACTTATGTCAACATTGCGGTTTTTAAATATTATATCGATAATCCCTTCTCCATACAACCTTGTTTGAAGACGGGGGATGGGGCGGCGGGGGAGAGCGGGTGTATAATACAATTAACCGGGGCAAGAAATCTAGCGAATTTCTGATGGGGAAACCCAATAAAACATTGTGGTTAGATTTGTTTGGGAATCGAACCCAGAAACACATTCTCGCCAGTAGCTCGTGACCACTAGACCGACAGTCATGCTTCCCTAGATGCTTATTTCGCTCAAAAAAGACATCGCCCTCAGGTAGTGTGAAGATAAAATAAAACAACACTAGAACGGTTTACGGTCACCGTTTATTTCATAACGCTTCACATTTTTATTATTATGGGTTACAGACATCGTAAGTTCTGGGATATAATATTATGGAGCACGTCGTTGTGCCATATTGAATACATACTAAAACATTGATGGTTACCATTTATTTCATAATGCTACACATTCATAATTATAAAGGGTTACAGACATCGAGAGTTCTGGGACTAATATTAGAGGAATACAATGACGTGCATTGTGCCATATTGAATACATACTATAACATTGTATTGCTTAAAGATGGACCATTCTCATTTCAGCAAAAACAAAATGTGTATTGCTGTTAAATACGAATTATTGAATTTACTATTGCACAATTCGTCGAAGTATTAATACTGATTAGGATTAATATATTTTAAATCATTAAAAAAAAAATACGAAAATGTCGTGTGCAAAGACGATTTACACATTATGATGTTAACTAAAAGTAAATTCATTTTCTCAAATAAATAAACTAATTGATATTATTTTACGATTACACATTAAATAAAGTTGCTAAAAACGCAAAAAAAAACAGATTAACCTTTCGTATGCCGAGTATATAGACACAATTAAAAAGCTATTGTGTCTCGCGTAGATCCACGTTCCCGGCACACGAAGGGTTAATAAAAAAAATTGATACCCCTTATTTTAAACCATTTGTGCAAGTATATTTAAGGACACAGCAAACTTATCAAATCGGAAAGGAATCGGCACCGTATCAACTCGAGCCGTTCAGTATTCTTTGTATGAAACTCCCTACTACAACGCACACTTATCAGAGTCGTTACAAACAAGCAAAGCCATCTTGAAAGTTTGAAATTTCCTGGTTAATAGTTTTGAAGCACGGACCTCTAGGCAAAGGTTTTTTAAAAATTGGCATGCTGTGAGAGAGTAGTTGTTTATATGATGTTTGTCAGATATATTATTATAAAATAATATGCTATTGTAACCGTTATCTTAAATATATCATCATATTTTATATTAACAGAAATTGAGGTTATGAAAAAACGTATAAAATGTAATTTCCATGGATGTCCCCCACGTGGATGTTTAAAGTTTTTTTTAAAGAATTTTGTAAAGTAGTGACAGTAATTAAGTGTTAAGTAAGTAATGTGGATTAGGACTAATTATTATTATCAAAATAAATATGTAATTTCTGTAACCTGATGTTAAGAACTGATTAGAGAGTTGGTTTATGTTCCTATAAAAAGTTAATTATACGTAGATAATAAGTTATACCACATAAAGAAAAGCAAAGAATTAACTAAATGATTAAGTTTATAAATATAAATTTCATCTATATAAATTTGTTCTAATTAGAATTACTTCATTAAAATTGTAAAATTATGTGACTGCCATAGATTAGTGTCACTTCCGTGGAGGTGAGTTTTATTTTTTCCATTTTTTCGCGAAAAAACACGTTGTAGGTACCTTTCATTTGAGACCAGTTTAGATCAAATCATATTTTTTTTAAATATAATTTCGAGTCACATTTTGAGAATGGCCCATATATTAATTTGGAGATAACGATGAAGCATGCATCGAGTGAGAGGAACACGTACCGCGTACGTCCAGAACATAAGCCCGGTGCTAGGCACATTCTACGCGCAGATAGCGTATGAGATACGATACCCGTGTTTAGCCGCATTAAAGGCCTGCACAGACGTGGGACTTTACTCTGAGAAGGATAAAAATCCTCGAAGAGTGAATTAGCCACGGACTGCGGTCATTTGTCTGCTGTGCCAGCGTGCATAGGTACTGCTCTGTCAAATGTCCATTGTCTGCACAGGCTTTGAGATACATCTGCTGCGAATATACTTAAATAATGAATACATAAAAACTATACATATTACACTTAATTGTAGATAACATACATAGTCAAGAAAAATGGTCAATTAAAATTAAGTTCGGTTTTCCAGGTCATGCAAAAAAATTGCCTATGTTATTTTTTATTAATGCGTGTAGATCGGCAAAGCTGAAATATTCGGTTTGAATATTGGGCTCGCGTTGGAACTCGTCTAGGTTATACACGGGTGCCGGGCAACCGCTCTGGTGCGAGTGCATTACGCGAAAAAAAAAAAAAATTCACAAACAAGTCTCTCGATAGAGCTGGCGGCAAATGGACCTCCTTTTAACAAATGATAGTATGGGTGAAGAACCACGCGGCGGCGAGGGATCACGCGGAGGCATGGGATCATGTGGCGTTGTGAGATCACGCGGCGGAAGCTTTACGTAAACACGTTGATCTCGAGAAGACCTAGAAAATTGCGAGGGTGTAGAATGTCTTTTTAATGAATGATTTGTGGGCTATGGACGAGTTCCAATACGAGTGGGAAGGATACTTTATGTATGAAAGTTTCTTGACCAATCGGAGTGGAAGCGAGCGGCTTTGGGGGCGCTCTACTGCGCCGGGGGTGCCAGCTCGAACTTGATGTCGTAAATCGCCTCGCACGCCGCCTTGGCCGCAAGCTTGCGCGCCTCCTTCTTGTTCGGCGCTGCGATAACAACACAAAATATTTTAATTTAATTTTTTTAATTCGTTGGGCCTGTATTGGTTTCTAATAGTGTATGCGATGTTAAGATGTATCTGTATGTGTAATCGATGTATGCTTTATATCCATCGAACGCAGGTCTTTAAGCTTAGTAATAAATGATGTCTTAACCTACACGCGCGTTTCTTGCATCCGTCCGAACTCACCACCTTTACAGGCGCCTACTTGAGATTTGATTTGAAATATTACTAAGGTGCGTGTTTTCAATGGTTGGGTCACTCCGGTTTTGATGAACTCTTTCGGCATACTCAACAGGACTTCAACAGAACTAGACGACCTCGATAGGAGGGTCCGTACATTGTTGACGACATATCGAATGCATCACCCACGTTCTTCGGTTATGAGACTATTTATACCGCGGACGTGTGGCGGTCGAGGCTTTTTAAATGCTAAGACTCTCGACAATCGCGAGATATGCAGTCTCAGGGAATATTTCCTAAAAGCCGACGTGGGTTTGCATCGAGATGTGGTCTGGCCCGGTGCACCTCGCTCTCCTTGGATAATAAGAACTGGCGCTATCCTGGTGCTTGACATTAAGGACCGCAGGGAGCTATGGCAGAGGAAGGTATGGCAAAGTTTTCCGAGCCCTGCATGGGCCCGATGTAGACCTATCAGCGTCCGTGGCCTGGCTACGTTCGGGGACCTCTTCGGAGAAACCGAAGGTTTTGGTGCACTAATGGCTGAAATTATGATGACGAATAACTAGCGGATTAGCGAAGATTTATTGTGAAGGATGGTTGACAAAATTATTTATGTCGGGCATGCCACCGTGCGGGAAAATCGATCTGTCACATTATCTCAGGGTGTCCTCGTCCAGCTAACGTAGACTACTTGCATAGACATAACCTTGTAGTCAGGATGGAAGGAAGGAATCAGCAACTTGCCCCGAAATACTGCCTTGTGGAATCGAAACTGCCATACTATTATAGGTAAGCGCCCGACCCAGTTCTCGAAAATGGCAATATCTTATTGTACTGAGATCAGTCCATCATCACAGACAGGACTATTGCAGCCAATAAGCCTGATATAGTGGTGGTGGATCGGTTAGAGCGGCGTGCAATCATTGTTGACATAACGGTCCCGCATGACGAGAACCTCGGGAAAGACGCGAAAGATAAGCAAATCCAGTATCTTGACTTGGCTCGCGAGGTTGGCCAAGGAAAATTTCGTGAGGAAAGTTTTGGATATGAATAAAAAAAATAAAGAGTAGAAGAAGACCAAAGAAACGATGAATGGACTGTGTCTTAAAGGATGATGTGGCAAGAAAGGAGGTGTCTGATGAGATGACGAGTAATAGAGAAGTATGGAAGAAGAAGAAATACTGCGCCGACCCAAAATTAATTGGGATAAGGGCAAGAGAATGATGAACCGTAGACATAATTTGTTTGACAGAGCATGCGCAACAATTTTTCATGCCCCGATGTTATGAAACATCTGGGCATGAAAAATTGGTGCACATTCCCAATTTCTGAAACACAAATCGGGGAGGTACTTGTATTGTTGTAAGAGCGGGGTATCAATACAAGGAACTACCAGATATTGCGAAGCAGTCAATATCAGGCGTTTTCGTTTGTGCAATAGAATTGACATCCTTTACACAAATACAAATAATAATAATAGATTATTATTATTTGTATTTATAGAGTAAGTACCAAAATATAATTGTTTGACTTTTATGAAAAACTTGACATTGTTCTAAAAAAAATATGTTTATCATTTAATTGAAAAATTGTGTTATGTGGCGATCTGTGGGGTTACTATGACGTCTTAAAGCAGGAGTAATTCCAGTGTGGGAAAGAGACAGAAATATAAGTCGTCTAGCGCCATCTCTTTCCCACAGTGGAATCACTCCTGCTTTAAGACGTCATGGTAGGCCATCTGAACATAATATATTGTCAAGAAATAAGCTTACGTTGAAACTGGAACATTTTCTTACTTAATTACAACTTAAAACTAGGTCTAAATCAGTCCACTAGGCCTCCTAGTGGCACTTGTATTTTATAACTTTGCACTTAATCTTAAAAAAGTATGGAAAACAGAAATTATAGATCTCATGTTCAGATCACACATCACAAGTACCTACTAATGAAACAAGTCGAAAAATTATGGAATACGATTTGATAAGATTACTCCAAGTAGAAAAATTAAAATCGTGCATACTTCATGATCTTTCCTTAGTGTTTTATCTTCTTTGTTTTCCAGATAACATAATAAGAATAAAGGTTAATAAAAAAGTTCCATCTTGTAGCAGAAAAACCTGTAGTAAAAAATAACGGGTTACGGGTTCACAGACTGCACCCTACAGATAAAATAAGAACAGATTTAAAAAAAAAATACACGACTCTGGCTTTCCTTATTTTCTGTCAAACCGACTAGACTGGACTCCGTATTTTGACAGATAATGTATGTGTGTATGTGTAATAATGTACATATACAGCGTGTAACAGAAAGGGTATAATCATATGGAACACTGTGGTACGAACCATCAAACTGAACAACTTTCTCTATGGGACCACCATCAAAATCGTAAAATAATAATCAGCTGTCCTATACAAAATTTGAATACTTACTCGACCCAAATGTATGGGACAGCTGATTATTTTTTTACGATTTCGATGGTGGTCCCATAGAGAAAGTTGTTCAGTTTGATGGTCCGTACCACAGTATTCCATATGATTATACCCTATCTGTTACATGCTGTATAAGTACGTATGTGTATGTATAAAATATATGTGTTTTGAAGTATCTGTCAAAAATCCAATGTCCGCAGACAGTACGCTATGTGACAGTACTGATTTGAGTATACGTTTTCTCGAGAAAATGGCGGATTTACAGACGTATTATTTCGTCATGAAGAGTAGAGTGTGACACTCACCCTTGCCCATGTAGGTGGAGCCGTCGACGTCGACGCCTATGGTGAACATAATGTTCTGCGGCCGGTCGCCCTCGACGTTCACCTCGCGGTACTCCAGATGCGGCCGCATATACGTCAGCAGCATGCACGGGTGCATAGCCGCGGCGTTGGCGGGGAGCTCCTTGGTCTTCTTGCTAACTGGCTCCACTGGACTTTCTGATATCTGTGTCAAACATCGATGACGTTGTACATTTCGGCAGAACATGTTGTGTAGACAGGCTGCGTTTCTACCAGAGATGTGCGAGTATGCGTAGCCAGAGATGTGAATCGCTAGATGGCGCCACTAGGTGAACACTTGTCAAATAACTGCTCCTTAAAATAAATTAACGTAAACATCTGCATAATTCTATATCGGTAACATCCTTTATGGCTGGTGAAACGCAGTCTAAAGCCCGCATGCACCACAATAACTAAATACATTTTACAGTATGCAGGGTGAAAGGGAGGACACCGACGCGAAAACGGTTAGGAACATCATTCACCGGTTGTTGAAAAAAACCAGCCGTTTTCTTCAAAACTAAGTGCAATACCTTTTTTTATAACCTAACCTTTTCTTTTTCAATAATATGCTCAGAATGATGTACTGAATACGCGGCAACTGTTTCCGAGACGGTGTCCCTTCCACCCCGTATAATAATAAACATCGTTCTTTATCCGTCATCATCATACATTAAAATTCGTTTACTGTAAAATATGTTTAGTCATTTGAAGTGCAAGATCCACTTCGGCTGTGCGATTTTAAACCCTAGTAACTGATTTTTTTTTCTAAATAGGTGTTTTTGCTAATTTGACTAGTTAGATCCTAACAAGTCGGCTATGAAATTTTAAAACCTAGTAACTGATTTTTTTTTTAATAGGTGTTTTTGCTAATTTGACTAGTTAGATCCAAACAAGTCGGCTGTGAAATTTTAAAACCTAGTAACTGACATTTTTTTTAATAGGTGTTTTTGCTAATTTGACTAGTTAGATCCAAACAAGTCGGCTGTGAAATTTTAAAACCTAGTAACTGACATTTTTTTTGACTTGTTAGAACCTAAAATGTCAAATTAGTAGAAACACCTATTTAAAAAACTAGGTTACTAGGTTTTAAAATAATATTTTCTTCTAGTGAGCGATTGTTTAAGAACTTTAACGAACAGATTTGTTTACATTTGTATCACAATTATATTATGGTTTAGTAAGAGTGGCGAGTAATAAAGTATGTAAACGGCACGATTTCGATCCCTTCTCGACAAGCATGTCCACGGCCAGAAAGTGCCAGTCTTATCTTTTTTTACTTTGATAAATATTTTGTAGTTATGTTCAAGTATAACCTCAGTAGATGTAAGTATTAGTGCCTATATTAGATATGTGTTTCTAGTTTAAGCTTTTGCTGTTATCATCTTTTTAGTAGGCAGTGATGTTCACATCTTTACCAGTCTGCATTTAGTAAGTGAAGACTTGTGATTGGCTGTCAGTTTCACTTACTATTTTATATTCTGTTTTGTTTAGCAGTCAGTCTTCTATAGTTCACTTACCGATAGCGAGGTCGGCTTGAGCTGCGGCACCTTGTGCCCATCGTACTCCCACTCGGAGAACAGCTTGTGCAGCGCGAAGGACGCCAGCTGGATCATGGGCAGCGCCTCCTCGTCAGAGCCCGAGTCGGGCATCACTAGAGATGGCACTGTGAATATGGAACATTATCTTGGAATGTTTCGTCATACACCACCATGGGACCACCGCGTGGGCTCCTTTCACGAAGTAGTGTAAATAAATGAAAAAAAAAACATGCCGGCTGAATACATAAACTCCTTTTTAAGCAGCTGGTTAAAAAAAAAATTAGACTGACATAATTATGCTACCGAAAATTTTTAAGTCTAAGTCGTAAAAAAACCATGCTTTGAAAGCGATATTATAAGGAATTAATTAACACAGACTTTAAAATTGGCGGTGTCATAGATAGGAGTTTCCGTTGGTATCCTAATAAGCTGACTGGGCTACTTCTCTACGTCGAAATACTTCCGTATAGTTTGTGTTAACGTTGCATAGCTAGGAGAGGTTAGGTAAGCTCACTACTATCACTGTTTGCTTTGTTCATCTTCGTTATGATAAGGTCTCGTATCGCCTGTTCAGCCGCTGCGTTGCGGGCCATCAGTTTGTTGTCACCTATGGAATCAAACAGGTTCATGTTATTCATCAACATTTACTGAGGGAGACTATACGTATAGCATAAAACATCCAGCCTGTACAGTCATAAGTACTAATATGCAAACACATATCCACCTGTATTAATTTTAACTTTAATATGATACGATTCAATATCGATATTTCACGAGAAAGTCGCTTTTCAATCTTAATAATCTGGCAAGGGTAGGCTAAGTCACAGTGTTTTGTACCGTATCCTTTGTAGTTGCTTCCATGTATGGTGAGGTCGGCGCAGAAGTTGTGGAGGGTGTTGCTCCCCTTGTTGAACTGCGCACCCTGCGTAGGCTCCACTTTGAACTGCTGAGAGAAAATAAACAAAGTCGGTAAGTAATCATATAGCTATCGATATATTTACACAGGATCTTGCCGTCCATAGAGGCAATTAGGCTTAGCCTACCCTACCATTCCTATCAACTACGTAACAAATGCTTTTATTATAACTATCTAATAAAATAACACAAAATATTTTAAAAAAAGTGTTATTTTAAATGTAAAACTCCTGTTATAATACTTATAGCAACTTGTCGCGCCCGTGTGACGTAACCGATAATAATACTACGACACTCGCTCCCGACAGGCTAGGCAAGAACACGGCCGACCTAATTTCCATTGATAAATTTACGCACACTGATGTATATTTTCGTGTGTATGAACGGCACACATGTATAGATCATAGATAGATTAGGGGTGTAACTCCTGCGAGTGTAACTGGCCACTGATTGGCTGCCCCACAAAGTATATTATCCAGCTAAAACGGTATGCAGTGATGCAATTATATTTGGTAGTGTTTTTTATCAACAAATTAGCAATTATATTTTTGTTAGAAGGCATATTTGTTTCATGTGACAAGCAAAATTTATTTCGCGTTCTTAAATGTTTTGCTTTTTAAAATATCTGAATTCGTTTTGAAACGTGCAGTAGTGTAAATATTATTTGTTGCATTTGTTTATTTACTTAAAATGGTGTTCTGTTGAGAAGTTTGCGCTGATAATGTGTGTTTGTTAAAAGTTAAAAACAGTAAGTATTTACAATCGTGTAATGATAAGATTCAAGTTGTGTCTAAAGGCAGATGTGTACATGTGTAGGTACCCGAATTACGAGAATTAACCCAAAATTCATCTCATACTGGTCATTTCAAATGAATCTTTCTTCTGTTTGCATTGTCAGAAAATCGTCATTTGAACCTTGGTTTTTACAGGCTTAATTTCAATGTTTGTTTTTTCAAATATTCCGGTCAGGCGCCCAAAATTGGAGCCGGAACGAAAACTGTAAACTATAAATGGTCAATTTTTGTTTTTTTTTTGTTTAAAGCGCACTCTGATTTAATTTTTAGGTTTTTTTTAACGAAGCTTCATCTTCGGTCTTGTATTGACAGAATGCCATTGAAATTCCTGATATTTAAGATAGATGGCGTTGTTTCTCATACGCTTACTAAAAACACCAGGGGCAGGTGCGGAAGGGTGAGTGAATATATCAATAGATGTGACTACTTTGAGGGTCATCAAGTAGAGCGACGCTGTGACACTTAGCGAGTATTTAGTTTCGGGTGACCTACCCTCCGTGGGGAACCACTGCACGCCACTGTATTTACATTTCTTGAACGCGAATGATATCACGGGGAACTGGTGCGGAGTGAAAGGATATAGCCATTTCAAATGACTGGCAATCCGTTTCCCCGACTGCACACTATTAACACTGTATGCCGATGACTGATTGTGATATGTTGCTTGCCTGTACGTCTAGAGTACGATGAACAGCTATACGTTTAGCTGTATGTTTTACTTTATATATTAGACATGACTTTAATAAAAATATTAATGACCTTACGCCGTGTAACATCATCATTCTCCTGCACTTAACCTAATTTATTTGGGGTTGGCGCAACATGTTTACTTTTTCCATACTCATCTCAAGAGTCACTTCCTTTCTAGCCATACCATCTTTCACACAGTACATCATTAAAATAAAACAAATAAGACACCTACATTGGCCACCTGCTCGTTCGGCATCATCTCGTTGAGCACCATGAGCGCGTTCTTGGGGGTCAGCAGTCGCCGCAGATTCACGTTCTGGCGACGACGACGCTCCTTGTTGCTAACTTTCTTCACTGTGCGCGAAATAACATAACATTACGACTGGATATTTTACAGAAAGGGTAAGTGGAGGCGAATTATAGTACTCCATTATTTCGTGAAGTGCTAGGCATTAGTCAATCAAATTTTTGATCAATTAATTACGACAACGAAGTTACTCGATAAAGTTGGGGAACAAAATCTACCAATTCACAATTATTTGTTTGGTGTAATACAAATCTCTACCAAAACCTCCTTTTATTTTTCCCTGGCTTATGTAGAACAAATGTGAAAATTTCATCAAAATCGTTTCAATAGTTTAGGAAGTCGACAGAACAGATGTAATTTTTTATACATATGTATTAACCAGTTATGTCTACTGACCAAAGTAGGAGATATAAAAAAAAAACCGGCCAAATGCGAGTCGGACTCGCGCACGAACGGTTCCGTACCTTTACCTAAAAAAAAATTATCTTAATTGGCGTAAACTATGTATGTATGAGGAGACACCCTTTAATTTTCATTTTTATTTTTTTTAATATTTATGCATTTGTGCTGAAAGGCCTTACTTTTTGCCAAATTTCATGATTCTAGGTCAAAGGGTAGTACCCTATAGGTTTTGATTCCCTTGTGAAATCGCATAATATACGACATAAACAGTCATATCATTTGATCGCGTTGACTTACAAGTTTGATTTTTTCATTGCTCCAAGGGGTAGCAGACCAGAGTATTTGGTATTAATTTCAGCTTGATACCGCCACGCATTCCTGAGAAAAAGGGTCTTGACAGACAGACAGACGGAAACAAAGTGATCCTATAAGGGTTCCGTTCTGCGAGTTGAGGTACAGAACCCTAAAAAAAACCGTACAAGTGCGAGTTCGACTCGCGTGGAGAGGGTCCCGTACGTTAATTATCTAAATTCCGTAAGTTGTTTTAAATCTGACCCAAATTTGTTACCATAGATTTCTTATAGGTTTTCCTGTAATCTATACGCAAAGAACTATTTTTTGTTTGTTTTTCAAACTTTTGCCTTGTTCGTTCTTAAGGTAGGAGTATTTTCTTAAATAACTTCAAAACTATTTACCGTAAAATTAAAAAAAAATATTGAGGTGCTCACAAGAGCCCTTTCATTTGATATATAACAAGATATAGTTTGCAAACCTTTTTTTTTTTAATTTACCCGCCAAAACTGGCCCCCATGTTTAACATTCATTAGGGAGATGTTTCATTTTCGGCCTTAGGATGTACATTTATCGAAAAAGAGGAAAAAATACCACGAAGTTATCAAAAATATTCTCTAGAGAATTTCAATTATTGCCATATTCTATTCAACATGGCGTCTTACTGTTTGCATTGTCTGCTTTCGTTCTGAAATCATGTCACATAAAAACCTAATCTCACGTCGATGTTAAATACGAAAAGTATGTGTTCTTGTAATAAATAATCATTATTATACTCATAAACATCATTTTCGACTAATTATAAGCAACTGTGATGATTTCATTGTTAAAAAATATATAACAGATACTACTTTTCTGTAGTGTACTTCTGAACGAATTATTCAAAATGACATTTTGTTTTGACAAAACCCATCAGTGTCTGTCAGTCGAGTCTCGTTCGTCCCGACTTTCGTGGTTTTCGATGTTATTTTACGTTCTCTCATTTATGTTTTATTCCTACGACTTTTGCTTTGTACAATTATTATCAAATAACAATTTCTGGGTTATGCAAACGTCATCTCTACAACTTGGCATAGCTGTCATAACCAGTGCTGCCAGGGCCCTTGAGTCGTAAGTTACGTTTCGTTTCCTGAAATGTTACATTTTTGCTGTAAAAGTTACATTAGGTATTGTTTGTTTTTAATATACCTGTTTTTGGGGTCGGAGGTCGGAGGCAAATTGATGTCAGTAAAATGGCGAAATGTATGATGTCTAATGGTGTATATAGTCTTATGATAAAACAGACAGTTTAATTTGTTCGCAGCGCCATCTTCACTGCTGTTACTATCCAGTCTAGCACCTAACTTTTTCTATTGTAGTTTAAATCAAAACTACGAGGTTGTGCATCTGTTAGTTTTACACTGAACTAACTACTATAATATTCGATAAGTACATAAAGAACCCTCATAACGTACTGTTCTACCAAGTGGTCGTAAACGGGCTCTGTTATTAAAGGGCAAGAACGCCTCAATGCAAAAAAGCATTACAAATCTCGTTGTTCTGAAAAGTTACGAAAATACACTAAAATTTAAAAATTGCATACGTTTCGCGAGGGGGTCAAAAGCTACGAAAAATGTAAGAAATGTAACCTTCTGGCAACACTGGCATAACACTCACGACAAACGTCAAACTTTTTAAACAGCTGTACATGTTATGGCCGGAGTCCCATACAAAAATGAAACATCTCCTTTACGTTAGACTTCCGTCTTTAGGTCACCGATTTACATCAACTCAATCGGTCCAGTAGTTTCAGAGTAAATTGGCTGTGACAAACGGACAGAAAGACAGGAATTATTTCCTTACCTAGCACCTTTTGTATACAATCGAATTAATCAGTCAGTATATACTAAGGAGTATTCAAAAGCTTCTTGTAGAATCAAAGTATGTCGTCCTCACCTCCAGGCAGCTTGCTCTTCATCCAGTGCGGCCGAGCCGGCACACTGCCGCTGTCATCATCTCTGGACCTTACCGAGCTGGCGCCCGTTTCCATCTTCACATCCTCGTCCTTCAAATGCACCTAACGCAACATCAATTTTAATTCCTATAAAAGGAGAATGAACAAAAGTGTATGAAGCTTTGTCCAAATGTCCACCACTAACGAAACCTATACATATACCTACCTGTTATAAAATAGCCTACTAAATACTGAGATATTATAACCAGACCGCAACCAAAAATATGCAGTCAGTAAAAAGTTATGACGAATGAAAAGTCATGTATGTTTGACCTTTTAAAGCGAAAAATATCCTTAATATCATTCTGTCCTTCGCACATTTTGAACTAAGCTATGCATGTTAAGTCATGCCGGTTGGTGTCCCGCGTTAGGTTCTTGCTAAAGTAGATCTTGATCAATGGTCCGGAAGAAAGAAAACACAAGAATGCTTCACAATAGTCTGTTTAATTCATTTCTTACTGACTTACACTTACCTTATAACTGATATGATTAAAAATAAACATTAGTTATACATCTACATCTATAAAAAAAAAAAAACTTAAGTGTCTGTTTGTAATTTCAAAATAACAGCTTTTTGCTGAATGTATAAGAAAGTATATGTAGTATGTACGTCTTGGTTTTGTCCGCGATCGACTGCATACCGCACCGTCAACCAGCAATTGCGGCAGACATAGTGCTCGCCATTTAGTATTAACTGTAACAATTAAAAAAATAGATATGAATCTATATGTTAAACTATTCACACGTATTCTTGTCACTATCTAAACGCCAACCGATCAGCACATCCGACATATACGCCTTTAATATAATACGTATTTAAGCGTATTCTCTGTTTAGTACTTTTATCTCAGGATATCATTTCATTGCTTTAAAACATTTCAATACGAATCTAAAAGGCAATTATTCTCAAATGCGTTTAGGAAATAGATTGGGCACCGGCTATAAGTGAATAAGAAGTGGTTGGAATAAGTGATAAATTGACCGAAATAATAGAAAGATATAAATAAAAATGAAAAAAACTTGTATAAATGTACTCACTTGTCAAGGTGGCAAAAGTCCTTGAATATGCTGAGCGGGTCCCGGGTCGTTATCCAGAAACTGTTGAAGTAACTGATAATTCATTCGTCGTAACAATGAATGATTGCAACAAACGCAGTTTCTTCTTTCCACTTGCAATGTCACAAAAAAATCGAATCACTTCGCAAAAACAGAAAGTCCGAAATGATATAGCCTAGGTCGTAAGTAAAGACTCAGAAAGAATTGGTGTGGTATACTACCACTAAAAACCTGACTACTGAAAAAAATCATTTTTTTCGGTTTGTAGCCTATGTTACCGGGGGCATAATAACGAATCGATTGACACCTTATTCATCAAAATCGGATGAATAGTTTAGGAGCTATAGAGGAACATAAAATCACAACCTTTCCTTTTGGCTTCGCCGTAGTCGGGTAAAAACTCCAGTAAACGATACTCAAAGTCGCAAGGCTAGGCAAAAAGAAACTATTATGTTTTTTCATATAGTCATAACTTTTTACTGACAGCTTATTTTTTTTTGTCTCACACTGAAAGTTACTCTCTGTTTAGTGGACTATAAGTTAAAAGAGGTCTCATTAGTGGTGGATATTTGGACCACTTCTGTTCATTCTCCTTTATATTATTTTTAAAAGCTAAGTTAATTATGCTGCAGTGTAGGCATTTTTTCATTTAGAATATTTGATATCGCCTTTTTAGTGGATATCAAAATTCTGAATTCTAGTTCGACTTTTCTATGCCATTAGGGACCGCGCCCACTATGTGGCCACGCCGAAGACTTGTGTCTATGGTTCTTTTGTGGTACTGGTGAGGACCCTAAAGCTAAGCTCAAATAAGCAGCTAAACTAAACACTGCATCTCATCGTGCTACCGTTCGGAAAGACAGCGAGCAATGTGTCTAAGACATGAACCTAAGGGTCACATCACTTTAAGTAGTCGGGAGTCGCGCCTGTGTCGCAGAACTAACACAATCGGCTCACCTGAACTGTTTGCAGGTTTTGCTGCTGCTTCTGTTTGCTCGGCGAATTCCCGAACGGCTATCGACATAGTACATTATGGTAACACCGAGCTTTCGCAACGGCTACTAAGTATAGGCATCCAATAAGCCCACGTGATATCATCCAGATAGAAACTGCAAATCAGTCTCCCATCTGCTTCAGGTCAAATACTGTCTGACGTACATTATACAGCACACAAGTGCGACTTGGGTTCTGTATTTTATGGGATGCTTATCGGATACAGGCCATATGAACCGCTTAAGTATTACATATTAGTGAGTACTCACTGCAAAGCCGCTTTTTGCTGGGAGTGGGTTCTACTCACTGCTGTCAGTCGTTATCCATATGCAGCCCCCCCGACACAAACTGGCGTTATTCAGCCAAGTGGGAGATGCGCTCCACCATTCACTCGCTCGCTCGCACATTCACGCATCCAAATGCAGCAAATTAAAACGGAAGCAGGAAACAGCATACTGCTTCCGAAAATGTAGCCCATGAGAGCTCGAAATGACAAGAAAAATATGTTGAAAACAAAAAAAAACAGCTTCTGCAGGTAAGAAGCTATCATAAAACTGTAAAATAAGGCTCAGGAGTTGTCCAACCTTTCATCATCTCATACAGTGATGGTGGGCTCACATCACCCATCAACATCCATATTCCTATCATGTGTCACCCAGTAAAATTGCAACCTCATCGTTTCGCCAATTGGAGATGGAGATCACATGGCAATTTTGCATCAATAAATTTTGTAGTTACAATTTCAGAGGGTACTCGCATGCTAGAAATCCGGAGCAGCTTATGTCTACTTAAGTCTAGAGAATGCTGTATGGTTACGAATTGTTATCTCCGTGACCATACTAGTTTCTCAAACCACAGAGCTATCCTCCGAGAACTCGCGTCGACATCTTGTGCAACACCTCACCACAGGCGCGTTAATTAGTCAATAGAGCAAAGCCCTGGTGGATACCCAACATCTTAAGGAACAGTGAGCAAGTATGTATTGCGTTTATCTCATACGATGTTGGGAACGTCGAATGTGAAACTTGAGATCAGTCAGAGGGTAACTGAAGACTTTATGTGGCCAGTACCAGGGCTCTCGGGGCTCGCCAAAGCACTGTAGTAACAGACATTATATTTTATTACTTGTTGAGTCAGATTGATATTGCATAAAAAATTGATTCAACCAATTGCTCCATCCAACAATAAACATTTCACTGTCGATAGTCTCATTTTATAGGCGAGACTTGATGGCGAGGCGTGATTGCCATAGCAATCAGCAAGGTATTACTCTAAAATTTTGTCTGTTAATGGGAGTTTCCTTCCAGAAAAACCCAATAGAATCCTGGGTGCCTGGGAAGTAAAAAAAGGTCCTAGAAGAACAAATAGTTTCTCCTTTGTTCAAAAATAAACAAATTAATAATAAATTTCCTGTGCACATAAACATTTAAATGCAATAAACAACAATAATAAAATCGTCTACTTGTCATGTTCATTTTGACCATCCCGAATTTCAGCATAACAATTCTAATTTATCAAATTTACCTCCCCAGATGTTACAAAGTGTCCTGGTGTGTTGTAGCGCCCGGAGAATCTAGTATTATCTGTGGATCATTAAAAAAAACTGATTGTATTGGCGGCATATTCATAAGTTAAGGAAATACCACGAGAAACATAGACAAGGGTATTAAAAGTCAGTCACCAGTCCATCCGACTGGCATAGAGATGAGCGTGTTTAGCTGATCATGGCGATAGTTAACGTTTCCTATACTGTAGTGCTGCCCAATATAGTAAATAAGCAGTATTATGGTTGAGTGCATATTACAAAGTTTAAGGTAAAAGCATTTATTTCAATTATTTCACCGCTAGAGGCGTTCGTGTAGAGTGAGGTCTTCGGAAATCACAGATGTCATAGAGGGATCACTAGTTGCACGCTTTTATCACATATTTTTGTTGTTTCGCTGTTTTTATCACATATTTTTATAAATATTCATGATTGTGGTCAAGATAGATTGGAAGTTGAAGCCAACACCAACATAGTTGGGAAAAGGTTCGGCAGATGATGATGTGGTCAAGATTTGAGCCATTCCTGATTAATTATGATCAGAAGAGTTTAAGTACCAAGTTATGATCTAATTTGTTGATACTCGGAGGAAGAATGATTTTTAAATGTTTCATGCTTTGGATAAAAAATCAATGAAAATGATATTAATTTGTAGGTTATTGCGAAAACTTTAAAGGATACCAACCACGTGATGAACCCCCAAACCCATTGAAAAGTAAAAAGTAGAGATTTTGCCTTTATGTATAGAGAATTGTTATGAGCATGTAACTATACCATGTGATCAAAATGTAAATGTAATGTAAAAGGAAATCCAGACAGACTGCGTTAGCTGTTTTACCACTAAGAGAGAAGTCAGAAAGTATGCCTGTCTCAAACAAGTATAACACACTCAGGAGTTAACACTGGTGTCCAACAAAGATTCAACTGTGAAGACTCAAGTGAATATGACTCTGACACTGGAGAACTATATGAAACCTAATATTTTCCTTGATCAATATGACAGGACCGCAGGAGTAATATTACATTAAAGCCATGTGGTAAACAAAATGACAAAAAGGGATACTAAGGGATACTAATAAACAAACATGTAAATGTTTTTTTACAGACTTAAGGGATCCACAGACTGTTGAGGAAGCTCTGTCGTCCCACAAGCTACTGAAGGGAGGCAAGCCATGGACCAGCAATACAATTCCTTGATGAAGAATGAAGCTTGGAGTTCGACAGCCCTGCCATCAGGAAAAAGAGAATCAAGAAGATCCATGTAAAGTGGGTTTCAAGACAAAGACAGATCAAAGTGGGAATGTTTTTAATTACAAGGCCAGACTGGTAATAGAAAGACACTGATTATGAAGAAACATATTCACCAGTTCTCAGGTACACAACTGTTTCCTACTTAATTGAATTGGCAGCCAAATATTTTATTTTATTGTGTTTGAGTGGCTTACAGCTAACAATACAAAAATATATAGTGAGGCAATCAACGAAAACCCATTTACAAGCCTCCACAGTTAGCAATAAACTTTTGTTGCACAAACTAACAACTAAGTACAGAATCAATATCTAAGCATAATATGAATAACTAAGCATAATGTAATAACAAAGAATAGGACTAAATATAATATAAAATTAAATACCTGCACAAGCAGGCATGCATGCGTAACCACTATTAAAGTTCAAAAGAAGCAACACAGCTTTTAGACAAGCCAGAACTAATTGTCGCTAGGCTGCTTGCAAACAAATCAATTGAGGAATCAAATATGGATTAGACATAGATCAAATGGATGCTGTGTCCGCTTTCCTGCAAGAGGAAATTGATAAAGAGATCTCCATGCAGCAACCATTACAATATCAACATAAGCGGGCTGTGGAATATGAAATTAACCAATGTTTTACACAAGCAGAGAATGAAACAATCGAAACCAGAATCTTCTGTCTATTACAATACAGAAAAGAATACATTTATGTGCTGTTAGGGTTGATTACCTATTCATATTTACAGCTCATGAGTCAACAAAGAATTTATTAAAGTAGAAATTAAAGCAATACTTTGAAATGAAAGATATTGGCCCTGCTAGCCAGTATGTGGGTCTACATATTACTAAAGATAAGTAATAATTGACCTAGAAAAATATATAATTGACATTCTAGAAAAAATTAGAATGTCAGACTGTAAGCCGGTGAAAACGCCATTTGAAGTTGGCATGATATTTGAAAGAAAAGGAAGATGCGAAATTGATAGACTTTCCTTATCAACAAGCAATTGGGTCTTTACTCTACCAACCCAATATTTCCTTTGCAGTAAACACATTAAGCAGATTTAACAAGAATCCTAGTGCACTGAACTGCAGGGAAAAGGTTATTCAGATATCTTCAGGGCTCAAAAGCTTTAAAATCAATTTATACCAAAGATGTTGATGAGAAGATCACAGGATATTGTGATACGGACAGGGCGAGCGACGTGAGCGATGGCAAGGTTGTGCAATGGTTAATGTTTTTATATTGCAGGGTGGAGCTATTTCGTGGTGGTCGCACAAACAGCAGACTGTCGCATTGTCAACAGTCAAGCAGAGTATACAGCGGTCTTTTCAGCGGTGCAAGAAGCGCATGACAAGCAGGGTCAACAGCAGAGCAACCCCTCATCATTTAAAGTGACCACCAGAGTGCAGTAAAACTACCGCTTGCTGGTGGTTATATACTTAGGTCCAGGCGCATAGACATTCATATCATTTTTTGAAATATGTAAAAGGGGAAGAAATGATTGCTGATAACTTTACTAAGGGTACAGAGAAACACTTGTTTTGTATAACTAAACTAGAGTTGCGCTCAAAGGGAGTGTGTTAGGAATAATTTCCTAGTGTCCCATATCTCAAAAACTAAATATCAAATCTTATTCAAAACAATTTTTGTTTAAAGTTCTATTTATAACAGCCTCAACATCATTTTTCAAGAGCTGTTGATAGACACCCCACGATTTTTTTTCAACCCCCAGTTAAATGTGTAAGGAGGCCACATACTACATTTTTTCTTAATTTCACATCCCTTTCATGACGCACTTCACAGAACATTTTTTTCCAGCTGGCAACGGAACCCTAAAAATGGGCAAGAAACTCCATATATAGATTCATGTTTAAAGCTTCAGAAGAATAAGAATATGAAGAAATTGATTAAAAATTATCAGAAAAAGATGATGAAATTGACAGTTTGGTCAGTGGGTCGTCATAAGAGCAGTTTTTTTTTTATGCACTTTTAAGATGGCGGTATTTTATGGAATGATTTTGTAAAAATACATATTTTTTAAAAGAAATTATTTATTTGTTATGTTCTTCAATAGAAAGAAATGAGCTTGACCAGGGAAGAGAAAATAACGTTTGTGGCTTATTCCTAACATACTAAATACTTGAAACAATGTGCACTATTTCTTATGCTTGAAAACCCTTTCATTTACGAAATCAGCAACAAAGGCTGGCGGCTGGCGAAGGAGAGTTTATTGATCTGCGACTGATAAATCGTTAGTCATTCCCTCAAAATGGAGCCCGAATTTATAGGGACTCTGGAGTTCGCATCTAAAACTACTTATTCGTAAATCAAGGCGAAATACTCCTTGTAACGTAAAAATACCGGAATATTTCAATTGATATTTTTAACTCACATTGTTTGTTGTTGTACGCCATTCTGCTGCCTTGCTGAAATAGTTTTCTTGAAGCACTTATTATGTCTCTCTCTACTTATCAAAATTACGATAAATTGTATGTGAGTGATGCTTTGTCAAAGAGTAAAGTAAAGATGCTCTGGGCGAAAAATCTAACCAGACAATCGAACTGTGATTAAAACGCACAACGCATACAAATAAAACATAGACTGCTGTAACTGTAACGCAATGTAGGATACTCGATGCTGTGCGCAATGCGTCAATCCCAAGGTCAATCCAATATTAGTCTATGTTTATACACTCTTTGGCGTCAATCAATAAAGATATACTGCAGTTGCCATATTGAGATCGTCAAGCGTTCAGGCCAAAGAGTCTAGCGATTTCATGATCTTGAAAATCACAAAATGTCAATCTCACCAAATATATGCACCAAATACCCACGGTGTTCTTAAACACGAGATTTGCAGTTGCTTGTACAGTACTTACCAAGTCCATACCAAAGTCCATGCACTTTGTCAACTTGAATGACATTGACAGCAATCAGACATTGGACTGACTGACTTGCCTGCCACACTGCCACTGCTGATACTGCTGAATGCTGATAGTGGTTGGTCACCGGATTTTAGGCTCTGTGTTTTGTGCCAATTTTTTCTAATAATTTATTAAATAAATATTTTTCAAAGTTGCTTAAATACATGATATTCCTTGTAAAATGTCACGATTAGGCGCTCTGCATTTGACTCACCATACTGGCCCAAAACATTCTGGAACGGTTATATTTTTCCATGGATCGGGTACGAATGGCACATTTTATTAATAACCTTAACTTATCATGTTAATTATGTTTATAAATACACTCACAAAGGGACATAAAAAAGGCATACAAGACTGTTTTATTAAAGAAATTTCATAGATAACAAAAACAGTTTAAAATGCCTAATTAGGGATTTTATAAAAAATATCATTGTTGAACAAAACGAAACATAGCGTGTTTGAAAAAAAATAAAAACAAATTAGAGACAAACATTTTTTTCGTAGTTTAAGAAAAATTATCACTTTTGTCCTTTTATGAAGTTGAATATTGTTCAAACCTTTGCTTGTTTCCCTTATGTTTGGTATACTCAGTACTTAGTTAGTATTACCTCCTCTTGCTGTTAAAGTTCCCAGCATCCGTCTGGGCAATTTTATTATTAAATCGCAAATAAAACTTTATGGCATTAGATTCTATTCTTCTACCAATGCACTTTTGTCGTAAGTTTGTTTATTCCAAATATGATTCCAAACTTGGCCAGCCCCCTGCCAGATCTTACCCTATATAGTCTATTAGGGGTAATCTGGCAAGTGGGCTGGCCATTCCAAAACTTCAATTTCAACCTCTCTCTCTTAAATAATCTAAAACTATTGCTGAGGTATGGGGCTGAGCATTATCATACATTCAAAGAAAATTATCTCCTGTATCCCCATACCTCAGCAATAGTCTGCCTTGCCTTTTATCCCTAAAAGGCATCACAATCTATTCTAAAATGTCGGAGACCCGTTTCCTACAATAAGGCTGTGTGTGCTCCTATACAAATCCCTCCCCATACCATTACTAAGACTCCACCATAAGACTCATTTCCAACAATGTTACATTGGGCGTATCTTTCTCTGAGTTGTATCCACCCTTTGACCCTTCCATCATCGTCAAACTAAACACAAAACGATCATAGAGAAAACCAGGACTCGTCAGTAAACAGTACTTTTCTTCAATCAACATTTCAGATATGATGTGAATGATGTGGCACGAAAGGATCTGATGAGATGAAGAGTAATAGAGAAGTATGCAAGAAGAAGACATGCTGCGGCAAAGAGAGCAAGCGGCAAGGACAAGAGAATTTACGATATGAGCAAGCAAAATTGGATCGAGCTACTTGATGAGCTGTGGTAAGAGAGGCTCATCTGGCTGGCAAGTATGCCCCTATTCCAACCCGTGTGAACTTGGCACTCGAACTTGGAAAAAAAAAAATTTAAGGTTTTTCGATAGATTTCGATTAGTAGTGGATAGTAGTGAAGCTATTTTCGTAAGTAGTAACACCAAAAAAAAAATATTAAGAAAATGTCATCTCCCGAAATTCGAAAAATCGGTTTTTTCCGGCTGTTTCTCATAGATAAACGTTAGTAGTAGATTGTAGTGCAATTTTATTCGTTAGTTGTAAAATAGAAAAAAGATTTAATAAAAAATGTGTTGAAGTAGGAAAAAAATGTTTTTTTATTAGTTTTTCGAAAGATTTCGATTAGTAGTGGATAGTAGTGAAGGTGTTTTCGTTAGTAGTTATGCCAAAAAAATAAAAAAAAAAATAGAAAAAAAATGTCATCCCCGTTTATCTATGAGAAACAGCCGGAAAAAACCGATTTTTCGAATTTCGGGAGATGACATTCTTTTTATATATATTTTTTTTTGTGTTACTACTTACGAAAATAGCTTCACTACTATCCACTACTAATCGAAATCTTTAGAAAACCCATAATATTTTTCTTTTTCCAAAGTTGGGTGCCAAGTTCACACGGGTCCTATTCCAGCCGCCTATTTTGGTGGCCATGGTTTTGGTGTAAGGAATGGGGGAGGCCTTTGCACAGCAGTGAGATGGAATAGGCTAATCAAAAAATGGTTTTGGTGCTGTCACTTGACGAACTTCTTGGAGCTTAATTCTTACCTCAGCTGCTTCTTTACTGCTCACAATAAATCTGTCATCTCTTGGTGTTGTGACTTTTTGCGACTTTGCGCTTTTTGTCTAAGTAATAAGGCGCAAAGTCGGGGTTTCCAATTTAAAATTTTCGTAATATTGAACATTTTTTTTTTAAAAGACTTACTTCTTACATACATACATACATACATACACTTTTTCTTCCTACTACTTCTTTATAATTTTTACTACTATAACCTACCTACGTGATTTATTAAATCAGGTGCATTGGCTGCTGCGCTGCGTGCGGGTTCGATTCCCACACGGAACAAATATTTGTAAGACCTACAGGTAATTGTTCCGGGTCTGGCTATTTGCGTGTACCCACGGTACAGGAAAAAATCCAAGTACGGGGCAATGCATTTTTCACCACCGTAAGTTTCAAAATAATATTTAAAAAAATAAATGAAAAAGCGTTTATTCGTGGTTCTAGGCATTACAAAAAAATGTTACTTCTGCCAAACTGTAAAGCAGTTTGTTGGCAGATGTAGCTCCCATATGCAATAATAGGTACCTTTAGTTCTATGCAACTATTCCTAAGTACTTTTCCACCAATAACAAGGTTAAACATTAACTATAACTAATCAAAAATAATTTAACATCACAAAGGCTGACTAGTAGTGAATTGAAACGCCACTACGCAATTCAAAATGCTATCAGCATTAGCTAATAACATCCTAAACCACGCAATGGCATTTCAATTCACACCGGCGAAGCCGCGAACATAAGATAGTAGGTATGACATAATCTCCATTTATGAGGCTTTGACAAAAAGTGTTAAAAAGAAACTTCCCCATTCTATTTTTAAAAGATATTTTTGTGGTACAGCTACTTTCTAAATCGACTGGTCTGTCATTCAAAATCGTTGGGACTGAGCGAAGCGAAGCTAGAAGTAGTGGATGTTGGAAAAATAACATTTAGGCTGAAGCGGGAGTGAGCTAGGCTGGACAGCACCCGGAGAGACGACACTATGCAAATAATAACAAGTAATGCAAAAGAAAGTCGAATCAAACATTTGTAGGTAGTAATTAAAGTCTAAAGGCATGAAATATATTTTTTTAAGAAACCCACGACCCAAAATAAACCTCTAAAAAGGAGAAAATTATATCTATAATGTATATTGTCCCTTTACGTTTAATATACCTAAGTAGAATATTTTAATCCAAACGGCCGTCGTCCGCGACGCGTCATAGAGTCGGGGACCGCTAACGACATAAATTAGTAAAAGTAGAAAATAGTAAAATCTTAGCGGTCCACGGACAAAAAACGAAATCCGCCCGAAATTCATCTTGTCTTGTTTATTTTAATTCAAAACAAAGGTATATTACTAGACGACAGAAATAGTAGAATACAAGAGTGTTAGTGCTTGTCTTTAAAAACAAATTTCTGTTTTCAGGATCTTCAGGCGCTGATATGAAAGAATGGGTAAGATTAATGGTATCAAATTTCTCATTTCCTCATATCAAAGTGATGTACCCAACTGCACCACTGCAGCCTTACACTCCAGCCGGGGGGCAAATGAGTCAAGTCTGGTTTGACAGAGCTGATATCAGTAATAAAGTGCCTGAAATATTGGATTCCTTCGCAAATATAGAAGTGGAGGTAAAGAATCTCATTAAAAAGGAAAATGATGCTGGGATACCTACTAATAGAATAATAGTTGGTAAGTAATCAAAGTCTAATTTATCAGATACAATTAAGTACCTATAGGTTATGAGTTTGAGTGATTATCGGATATAATCTGGTCGATTTTAGGAACTAAGTGCAGAAACCATTCTCACACATAGAACATAGTCTCATTTAACCCGACAAATGTGTGAATGTGTAAATTTTTAAACTGACATGGTCACTAAAACCACAATATAAATATGGAACAGTACGGAAACTACCTACTAACGGTCGAATCGGCACACTCACACAAACGCGCGCATCTACGAGACCCCGAAGCGGACATCGGAGTGCGCTCAGTCGTGACTGTCGCGTGAAGACGAGTAGTCGCGAAGTAACTTTTTCTCCGGTTTTTTTTTTTAAATGCCACGTGCGTATTGCGTAGCCTATGGGTGTTTAAACACGGCTTTATCAAAACCGGAGCTTTCGTTTTATAAACTCCCTGCTGATTTAGACCGGTAAGAATGATTTATTGTTTTATTCGTTATCGAATTAAAAGTCCGTGTGATCGATCATTATAAATCCGTGAATTTATTTGTAAATCAACATGGCGGCTGCTAAAAATTTATCACCATGGGTATTGTTTTCATGGTTTTCGAGAGTGTTGAAGTCGATAGTTCTGTCAAAATGTAAATCCAAGATGGCGGCTGCAAAAAATGTAAAGTTTTTTGTCATGGGTGTCGTTTTCATGGTTTTCGAGGGTGTTGAAGTCGATAGTGGTTTCAAAACGTAAATCCAAAATGGCGCCTGCAAAAAATGACAAGTTTTGTCATGGGTGTCGTTTTCGTGGTTTTCGAGGGTGTTGAAGCTGATAGTGCTGTCAAAATATCAATCCAAGATGGCGGCTGCAAAAAATGTCAAGTTTTTTGTCATGGGTGTCGTTTTCATGGTTTTCGAGGGTGTTGAAGTCGATAGTGGTTTCAAAACGTAAATCCAAAATGGCGCCTGCAAAAAATGACAAGTTTTGTCATGGGTGTCGTTTTCGTGGTTTTCGAGGGTGTTGAAGCTGATAGTGCTGTCAAAATGTCAATCCAAGATGGCGGCTGCAAAAAATGTCAAGTTTTTCGTCATGGGTGTCGTTTTCAGGGTTTTCGAGAGTGTTGAAGCCGATAGTGCTGTCAAAATGTCAATCCAAGATGGCGGCTGCAAAAAATGTCAAGTTTTTTGTCATGGGTGTCGTTTTCATGGTTTTCGAGGGTGTTGAAGCCGATAGTGCTGTCAAAAAGTCAATCCAAGATGGCGGCTGCAAAAATGTCAAGTTTTTTGTCATGGGTGTCGTTTTCATGGTTTTCGAGAGTGTTGAAGCCGAAAGTGCTGCCAAAATGTTAATCCAAGATGGCGGCTGCAAAAAATGACAAGTTTTTTGTCATGGGTGTCGTTTTCATGGTTTTCGAGGGTGTTGAAGCCGATAGTGCTGTCAAAATATCAATCCAAGATGGCGGCTGCAAAAAATGACAAGTTTTTCGTCATGGGTGTCGTTTTCATGGTTTTCGAGGGTGTTGAAGCCGATAGTGCTGTCAAAATGTAAATCCAAGGTGGCGGCTGCAAAAAATGACAAGTTTTTTTGTCATGAGTGTCGTTTTCGTGGTTTTCGAGGGTATCGAAGCCGATAGTGCTGTCAAAATATCAATCCAAGATGGCGGCTTATTATTAATACAGCAAAGATACTAACCGATGCTTACTAGTTGTACCACCAGATGATTTTTTGTTCAATATGTCGAAAAAAATGCATGAAGTTTTTCTTTACTGCTTTAAAAGAAAACACATTAACTGCAAAATAGCTACATTAATTTACAAAGAATTAGAAAATATAGGTTTTATAGTACCCTGTCCTTGTTTCCCAGTTGTTTATTTAAATAAACTCTTTATTAGAATGATAATTTATATACCATAAAATATAATAATAAAGCATTTCGAACGTATCGTAGCAAACATAAGTATTTTTCAGTTACTTATTTGTAAGTATGGATAATAAAGGTATTTTTCAATACACTTTTCCGAAAACTGGTTCTTATCACACTACGATTACTTTCAACATGCAATATATTTCACACGTGTGGATTTTTTTAGTATATTTACGCACACGTGCGGAAAAAAAATCCACAGATAAGTCCAAATGGGTTCAATGACTATAGCTATAGTCGGCGGTGATTGTTTTTTTTTTTTAATCTCGGCAAAGAGATATTCGTCTTTACGGCATAAATATTTTTTGAGTATTTAAATTGTGTTTATAAATAGAATATCATAGATAAACATGATTATTCAAAACAAATATTTACATATAAAAAGAAATTAACATTTATTTTTGTTCTAAATTAAAAAAAATATTAGGATTTCTTTTTTTTAATATTAGGCTGAATAGCGGCATACCTTTGCTTCTTCTACAACCTGGCGAAAGCAAAGCGCGGTAAAATAGCAAATTAAATCATAGTTTCCTAATAATTCCTGACAAAATTACTTTCCGTTCTAATATTTTATTTCTTCGAAAGTGTATTGAAAAACGTCGTTTGATGCGCGTGGGAATTTGTTACTGCAGTTCTCGGCTCCATAACACCCTCGCCTACAGCTCGGGTGTTAATTCCGCGCTCGAATGCAATAACAAAGTTTCCCCACTTATATCAAAATGTACCTACTATTTTTTAATGTTATGGTTTTTTAATTACTGTCACATGCATTTTCGGGTTGTAACGCGGTACGGTGCGCAGCCGCTGGGTTAACCAGGCATCGGCGCCGCACATGCGCCCTGTTATGCCATTCTCTGAGTCGTCGTCGACGAGGTACATTTTGCCTTTTAATAGATTTTCTACTTTATACCCAAGAGCATAAAGTTGAAAATCTATTAAAGACCAACTACACACATCAAAAGTGTCTAGGGATCAAGCATTTTTATGTGGATTTCTTGAGATTGAGATGTGGCTTTGTAATAAATTTATGATTTTATAAATTTATATGGATCCTTTTTGGTGCATTTCATAATTTGAATCAGGAACTGTGAATCAAATTCGAGTAAAAGATGAAAATCAGCTGTCAATATTTTCCCTATAAAAACATACAACGCATTGAAGACATTATTAGTGCTACTGTTTCCCTACTACTGATTAAAACCAACGTTATTATGGAGCGGCGACGTCATTTAAGCAGGGAAGAAATGCTTAGAGCCGTGGGAATGATAGAAGCTGGTTCCCGGCAACGTACTGTGGCTTTAGCTTTGAATACAAGTCAGAGTGTTATCAGTCGACTTTGGACACGTTACCGAAGCACTGGTACCGTGGCTGAGCGCCATGGAGGACGGTATCGCTGCACCACACGGAGACAAGACCGATACATTCAAATCTTAACTCGAAGAGCTCCAACAATAACCGCCATGATGTTAGCCGTGAGGCTTCATCACTCTTCAGGGAACTTAATTAGCGACCAAACAGTCAGAAACCGCTTGCATGAAGTGAACCTTCATTCCCGAAGACCGCTACGGGTACCACCTATAGCAATGCACAATCGTAGGATACGATATCAATGGGCTCTTGAACACAGAAATTGGGCAGAAGAACAATGGCGTTTCGTGTGCTTTTCTGATGAGTCTCGTTTTGGTATGAGACCGGATACAAGACGTATACGACACTGGAGAACCCCTGGACGCCAACAGCGATTAAAATCCTGCCAGGAAGTCCATCCTTATAGTGGTGGAACCATCATGGTATGGGCGGGTATTTGGATCGGCGGAAGAACTGAGTTGATTTGGATCAGAGGCAACCTCAACGCTCAAATTTATGCTGAGACGATTGTATCAGACGTCATCGTTCCTCTACAAGTGCAAATCGGTCCCTTATTTCAGTTAATGCATGATAATGCACGACCGCACACCGCAAGAGTTGTAAGACAGACTCTCGCCGCAGCTAACATCAATGTCCTGCCCTGGCCTGCTCAGTCGCCAGACTTGAATCCGATTGAGCATGCATGGGATATGCTACAGAGAAGAGCTCTGCCGAATATGGAGGGTATCCAGTCGCAAGAAGACCTTTTTTTGTTGTTGCAACGAACATGGGCGGCCATTCCACAGCGTGATTTGGATGAACTCATTTTGAGTATGCCAAACCGATGTTCTTGTGTTGTTAGTGTTCGCGGTAGAAACACGGATTATTAATTGTTTAAGTTACCCAATAAAATTTTAAAGAAAACTGTTATTTCAGTCTTTTTTTCGAACTTTTGTGTTAGTGGTTCAAATGTCAAAAATCCCTTTATTAGGAAAATGGCAAATTTCTTTATTAATGCAAAGGTGACTTGGTTTATCGTTACTGTGACAAACGAAAACACTTTATTTGATGAATCCTTAAAGAAAATTTTAATTAATATCAATCAGGAGAAAAGTTATTGCAAAAATATATGTTGATCCCTAGACACTTTTGATGTGTGTAGTTTCAACGGAAGAGCGCACGAAACGTTTTCGCCTTTCCGCGGCTCACGCGGTCACGCCAAAACATGTAAAAGGTTACGCCATATTGACAAAGCCAAGTGTAATTTATACAGCGTGTAACAGAAAGGGTATAATCATATGGAATACTGTGGTACGGACCATCAAACTGGACAACTTTCTCTATGGGACTACCATCGAAATCGTAAAAAAATAATCAGCTGTCCTATACAAAATTTCAATACCTGCTCGACCCAAATGTATGGGACAGCTGATTATTTTTTGCGATTTCGATGGTGGTCCCATAGAGAAAGTTGTTCAGTTTGATGGTCCATACCACACTATTCCATATGATTATACCCTTTCTGTTACACGCTGTATACTTCTACAAGTTATTGTGTGTTAATATTAAACTGTTCCGTGTTATAAACTACTTCAACTCGATTGTTTGATCAATACACTACACAATATTTTCATAAATAAATTTCAAAAACATTATGAGTGACAACCCTAATGCTGCAATGGAGCGTAGGTAATTATTTTAACAACTAGGCCTAGTTTCCGTACTGTTCCATATTTATACTGTGCTAAAACTATCAAAACAGTGTATGAATGGAGGTACGCATAATACAAAAAGTGTACCTACATGAAACAACAATAAATTAATCGTTAAAACCGTAAAGCTCTTAGTGTGTAGATTGATAATACTTCCTTCACATAAGATTTTGTTTGCAAACAAAATGGTTGCCAAGAACATGGCCACATTCCTGTGGCCTGTATTGCAATTTACATTTAGCAAGCAGTCAAGCACTAAAAACGTAACTATTTCCTGAAAAAGTCATTCAATACATGTTGGCTACCCTTGCGCTTCCACCATAACAACAGTAACTCACAATATTCCTTTTTTTTTCATTTTAAGAACTAATATATATTAGTATCACACAATGTTTAAAAAATATTGAAAAACATAATTTACAGTAGTTACACGTTCTCTACTAGTGTACGTCGTGTACACTCAGTAACTTTTAAAAGTTTTCATCTTCTTTTTCGGTTTTCCGAAACCTTGCGTCGGTTTAATAAATATCGCGTCCGGCGTCCCGCAGGATAAAGATATTCATTTCCTCCTATCTCTATCTTCTTTTTCTCCTTCTTCGTGTGCTAGTTGTGCTTTGTGTGGTTTACGGAAGACTTTGTGTATTTGGTGATTGTAGATGAATGTTGTGGGACTACAAATGTTTTTTTTTATTGTTTTTTTTTTTAATTTTTGTTATGCGTTATATGTATATTGTTATTTTTTTGTTTTTTGTCACTTTGTATGATGCACGTCATGTCCCTGCGACAAATAAATATTTTTTCTCTCTTTCTTTCTATTATTTAATTCTCTAAGTGTGTTTTTAATAATTAATTGATTCGGTAAATAGCTTTTGATTGAATTTATGTGGGTTTTGTTAGTTTTAGTCAATAGTTGTAAAAAAAATAATATTAACGGGCCTTGGTCTTCACTATTTGGTACATTTCTAGTAAGTTGATCTATTCAATCCGTTTGTTCCAATGAAGGTTGTGTGTTTGTGTGAATGTCATGTTGTGTGTTTGTATGCGAGTCATTTTGTGTGTTGGATGTGTCTGTTGCTGAATTTAATTCTGTCATGTTGCTTGTTATTACAGTGTTTTCTGTTACTCTCTCCTCAGCTTCATCTCTTATGCGGCTTACGAGTTCTTGTGATAATACATTTTGTTTAATAATTCTACGCGCCTGGTTTGAGAGTGTTTTGCCGTTAAATTTGTGGATTTTCGGATTAGTAGGATTTCTGCCTCTAAATATTTTAAATAGTCTATTAATATAACCAGGTCCCTGAGATCAGGCTTTAAAAAAAGAACACATGAACTCCTTTAACTCCCCTGTCACCCTTATACTTTCGCTATGTCCGTCTATCTGACTGACCGCAGCCTAGCTCAAAGATTCTTAGTACTAGAAAGCTGTAATTTGGCATAAATATACAGATTAGATATTAGACAAAGTGGTAAAATCAAATCACGAAAAGTATTTTTTTTTCCTACCCGCATTATTACCTATGAATTGTTCTCAAACTTACATCTACAGGGTGTGGCGTAAATAGTGGTCCACCTTTAAGGATTCGATGTACCAGATAGTTTACTATAACCTAGTAAAATTTTAACCATTTGTAACCAAGGGTTCCTGAATTATTATTATTTTTCTATTTTTATACGAAATTTCTATCTTTGGTTACAATTTCAGTTGTAGTTTAAAAAAAAAAACATAATTTTCTTACTTTGATTTCTGTTAATAACTGCTGAATACTAGAGCTATCGTGGAAAAATGTTGTTTTTTACGTAATATTAGAGCTTTTGAAGAAATAGTAAGTTCTTCTCTATTTTTACTTTAATTTTTAACATATCATGAAAATTCAAGAGAAGTTTTTGTAAAAAAAATGTACTACACTGGATGTGCCCATTCATTTAAAAATATGCCTACTAAATACAGATTCCAAAATGGTATCATAATAACAGATCCTATTGTTTAATAGAAAGATATTCAACTTTAATTGAAGCAAAGAAGATTTTCATTAAAATACATCTTAAATCGTAGTGACGTTAATACTTACGATTTTTGTAATAAATGTACTACACTGTCAGTGCCAATAACATTTTCATCACTATTGTTGCAAAACGATCTAGTAGATCTGATTTGTCACGTATTTGACCAAAGCATGAAATAAAACAAGTCATACTAGTCATTATTTATTAGTCTTTGACATGATTAAACACTTAAAAATTATAAAAAATGTTCAAAATGGCCACTATTTGCAGCTTTACTCGCTCTGCAACGTCGAATAAATGACCGTTTCATTCGTCGAGCAAACCCGCTATCGCTGATTTCTCTTGCTGCTGTCTGGGTTCTAGTCCTCAATTGATCAATGCTAGTGATTTGTTCCTTGTAGACTTTTTCTTTCAGGCAGCCCCAATAAATGAAATCCAGGGGATTTAGGTCTGGCGAGCGTGGAGGCCACAATATTGGACCTAAGCGCCCTATCCACCTGTCTGGATACGCTGCATTAAGGTGCTCTCGTACTGTAACAGCATAGTGAGCGGGGCAGCCATCGTTCTGCAGCCACATGTCTTGTTGGACTTCAGGAGCAACATTCTCCAGAAGCGACGGCAAGTCATTACGCAAAAAACTTAAATATCTCTCTGCATTTAATGTTTCTGGCAGCTCGTGTGGACCGATTATCTGTCCGTTAATAATTCCGGTCCAAAGGTTTATTTTAACTTGATACTGTGATCTGTCTTGCCTTATGAGATGCGGGTTTTCTAGCTGCCAGCTATGCAGATTATGTAAATTTAAATAACCATCTTTTTTGCAGGATGACTCGTCGCTTCATAATATTTTATTAAAAAATTGCGGGTCTCCTCTTATTCTGCGTAGCATTTGTCTACAAAATGTTACTCTTAACAAATAATCTCGTGGTAGCAATGACTGTAGTCTTTGATAGTGGTATGGGTACAGTTCATGCCTTTTGAGTATTCTGTGTACAGTTCTAATGGATATGCCAGTTCTGCGACTTAGCACACGGACCAATGTTGAAGAATCTTCAGTAACTAAATTAATAATTTCATCATCATTGTGTACTTACGTTCGTCCTTCACTTGCACCGCCTATACCTGTGCCAGGTATCCTCCCCTCGGTGTATGCGTTATGCACTCTCCCAAAAATCCGATGGTCTGGATGTCTTCGATCGGGATATCTCTCCCTATAGAGTCGGGCTGCTTCCCTGCCGACACCTCTGCATTCGCCATAAATAAAATGCATGTCAGCATATTCGCGGGGTGTGTACCGCGACATTTTGGTTTGTCACTACACTGCACGTTTGTCCAAATCGTTGAGCAAGCCAAAGTCCAGTACACGTAGCCAATCTCGTAGGGATCACCAAACAAACAAATCCAATCAGTAGGCAAAACAGACAGAGTCAGGGGTAAAAAAAACAGCGGAGGTGAACACAGGCAGAATAAAAACGAAACGCATAAGACGCACGAGTGACGAGATCGTACTAAATCATTTAGGAGACTTCTGGAGATTTCAACGTTAGGAATGAAAGAGATAGCATTCGTTAACCATATTCTTCCCTTATCACTCGTATCGCGCGTTACTCTATTGTCAAGAGCTTCAATGCATTTTTTTGTTAACCAACACAACTCGGGTAAAAAGGTTCGAGCTTTTGTTTGCCTCGGCCACGTTTGTGCTTTTAAAACCAGTTTTTGTGTAACTCAAATCACACTTCATAAGTAAAAAGTAACATTTTATCCATTTTATAGGATTTAATACGTTTTAAGAATATGGTTAACGCAACTTAATTTTAAAATGTATTTTAAAGAAAATCTTCTTTACTTCAATTAAAATTGAATATATTTCTGTTAAACAATAGGATCTGTTATTGTGATACCATTTAGGAATCTGTATTTAGTAGGCATATTTTTAAATGAATGGGCACATCCAGTGTAATACATTTTTTTACAAAAAAATCTCTTGAATTTTCATGATATGTTAAAAATTAAAGTAAAAATAGAGAAGAAATAGTAAGTTCTTCGTAAATAGTAAGTTCTTGAAATAGTCAGTTTTCTAGAAGAACTTACTATTTCTTCAAAAGCTCTAATCTATACATATAATAAAACAGTAAAAAAACTGTGTCTGTACATTGAATATATTAAAAAAATAATTATTGAGGGGGGTTTGGAAACAGTAATAGAGCACGAATCCAAAAAAAAAATTCTGTCTGTTTGTCTGTATGTCTGTTTGTTTGTACACGCTAATCTTCGGAACTACTCGACGGATTTAAATGATTTTTTTTTGTTGTATAGGTATTAAATCTGGGCAACATATAGGCTATAATTTATCTTGGAAACTTGAACATCTGATGCAGCACCGCAACAGACCAGCTAAACTATAAGAGATACAAAAATGGTACCATAGCAAAAATTGTTCCACGTGATGAGCATTTTCTGCTAAGAGAATAAATTTGAAGATCTGGAACAGCTGATGTGCAACTCCAAGAGCCCAGCTACACTATAACATATATAGTAATGACGTCTTAGCAAGAGTTGTTCAGCCTGATGAGCACTCTCTGTTGCCGTATAAAATTTGAAGATCTGGAACAGCTGATGTGGAGCTCCAAGAGCCCAGCTACACTATAACATATATAGGAATGACGTCTTAGCAAGAGTTGTTCAACCTGATGAGCACTCTCTGTTGACGTATAAAAATTGAAGATCTGGCACACGCGTTGTGGAATTCCAAGCGCCCAGCTACACAATAACATATAATAATAGGAATGAAGTCTTAGCAAGAGTTGTTCAGCCTGATGATCACTCTCTGTTGACGTATAAAAATTGAAGATCTTGAACACCTGATATGGAAATCAAAGCTATCACTAATTTCACTGTATAATTATAAAATAACATAAGCTGGGAGTACCTCCAAGTGGTGAAGGCGGTAACAGTTTAGGACTGATTTTCGATGAATCATTGAAAATTTGACTCTACTGGCCAAAACTCCCATTTATTATTTTATTTTATCAAATAAATAAGCCTTGGGGCTTATGTTATTTTAGTGTTTAATTTCATTTTTCATTTATTTTCGTGACACGGTAGCCTACCCGGTAACGCAGGGGAGCAGTCACTTAGATTTTAATTGATCAGGTATCTTCAGAATTAAACTATAACTATGCCTAGAAAGAGGTCAAATTTTTCCCAACGTTCCAAAGGAGCTAAAAGATTGAGGATCATAAGATCCCAAGAATCTACCGAAGAGCGTCAGGAGAGACTTGATGCTGTTCGAGAACATCAGGCAGCAACTCGCTCCGTAGAAACCTCTTCGGATCGCGAAGCACACCTGCGTTCTCAGCGTATTTACGCATTTACATCCAAGTCTCTAGAGACCAGTGAAGAAAATGATGCGCGAATGACTGCTGATCGTGAACGTCATGCATTGTCTCGTGAGTCGCAGACGTTCACGGATAGAGAATTGCGCATGAGTTCTCAGCGTATCTACGCATCTGCTTCTGGGTCTCTAGAGACAAGTGCGGAACGTGATGCGCGACTGTCCGCTGATCGTGAACGTCACGCATTGTCTCGCGAGTCGGAGACGTTCACGGATAGAGAATTGCGCATTTTTTTAAAGTTATTTGCAATATTATTGTTAATTCAGTGTACCCTTGGGATCCGCTGCAGAAAAACGGGAAGAAAAGAGAATTTGTTGTGTAGGTATTAAGTCTGGGCAACATATAGGCTATAATTTATTTTGGAAATTGGAACACCTGATGCAGAACCGCAACAGAACAGCTAAAGTATAAGAGATATAAAAATGGTGTCATATCAAAAATTATTACACGTGAAGAGCATTTTCTGCTGTGAGAATAAAGTTGGAGATCTGGAACCCTGTTGTGGAACTCCAAAGCCCAGCGACACTATAACATATTAAGGAATGACGTCTTAGCAAAAGTTGTTTAGTCTGATGGGCATTTCCTGTGGACTTACGAAAATGAAAGATCTGGAACGTCTTCAATCGTCTCGCTCATCCCGTTGTTTTCCCGTTTCCGGGCCTCAGAATTCTACATCAGACGTTTCAGATCTTCGATTTTCTTGACGACCCCGTTGTCGCTGGCAAAAGCAACAGGATCCGCGTACGAAGTCGCGGGCAGAAGCTAGTATTAAATAAAAAACAACATGTTTCCACGATAGCTCTAGTATTCAGCAGTTATTAACAGAAATCAAAGTAAGATAATTATGTTTTTTTTTTTAACTACAACCGAATTTGTAACCAAAGATAGAAATTTCGTATAAAAATAGAAAAATTTAATAATTCAGGAACCCTTGGTTACTAATGGTTAAAATTTTACTAAGTTATAGTAAACTATCTGGTACACACGGCTACACATACCCAGTTTACGCTGATCTCGCATTGTAAAGGATTTCCGTACAATGCGAGGTCAGCTTACACTGGAAATGTATAGCTTGATGTGTAGCCGTGTGTACATCGAATCCTTAACGGTGGACCACTATTTACGCCACACCCTGTATACACATACGTAAAATTAAAGTGTCAGTTTGTAATTCTAAATAACAGCTTTTTAAACAAAAACACATTTATTTTACATTTTTGTGTGTCTGTTTGTTCCGGCTAATATCCGAAATGGTTGGACCGATTTTGACGGGACTTTACTGGCAGATAGCTGATGTTATAAGGCCTGACTTAGGCTACTTGTATTTTAGAAAAATAATTATGGTTCCGTGCAAAAAAATCAAAACCCTTGAAATTGTTTACAAGATCTGATTC
Source organism: Eugnorisma glareosa (assembly GCA_947578425.1). NCBI lineage: Eukaryota > Metazoa > Arthropoda > Insecta > Lepidoptera > Noctuidae > Eugnorisma > Eugnorisma glareosa. Next base: position 30,272,856 of record OX387957.1, read on the forward strand.
AAGAGCGAAAGTCCCTAATATTTTTTATAATGACTTCACGCGAAAGAGGGTCGCGGATTCGCGGGCAACAGCTAGTTATTCAATAAGAAAAAAAAACTTGAATTTTTTTAGCATAGAACCCTGGTCGGTCCGTACTAAGTGACATTCATAGTGTCAAACAGTTGTGGGCAGAAAGGGATACGGCAATATATATGATGCTCTGTGGGATACGGGTAAACTAGAGAAATAGCTCCTTTAACTTGTACACAGTTTTATTATTACAGAGTCAATTACTAACACTAAAGTACTAAATACTCTAAACAGAGTAGTTCCTAGACCAGGATGCGTCGCTGACACGCCCGAACGATCACTATCGATCCATGGGACTATGGTATGTTCCGATCGTACACCATACCTCTAGAGTCAGCACAACGCCTAACAAAAGCGCTCGTGCTTAATTTTATGCAGTGTAGGCACATACTCATCAGGATCCGACATGTATAAGCGCTTGTGACAGTACATCTTGATAAATTGTCAATTATATTTGCAGGTGGCTTTTCCATGGGTGGTGCATTGGCATTCCATACTGCATACAGATGGGAAAAGAATATAGCTGCAGCGTTTGCGTTCAGCTCATTCTTAAATCTCAATTCAGCTGTTTATAGTGAGCTGAAACAGTCTGCCGGAGTTCGGTGTAAGTTTTCAGTACCTACATTTAACATGGCAATATGAAGCTTTATGACTTATTGTTGTTTTAGATATTACATTTCATGTTTTTTACAGTTGCTACACACATATCTAATTTACCTAAGGTTGCTTTCGACCTAGCGTGTATTTAATTTGCCCTTTCATGATTTTGTGCATCCTGTATACTTTTATAAGAACTAGCTACGATGTGACTTGTGAGCTGCTCAGCAAAACTGCGCAGAAAATTTAATTCTATAATTTGTCATAAATCAAGATCCTATTTTATTATTGTTTATTTAGACTACACATGAAAAGGAAAATTATAAAATGGAAGAAAGCAAAGAGTAGGTACTTATGTATTACCAACTCGTGTGTAGCTTTACGTTAGCCTTAAGGCAGCCCGATCCTGAATCGTATTATGTTTACAGTAAAGGGCCAAAATCACCATAACTTTTAACCATTTGGGTCTAAAACTATAAAAACGCTCTTTTTCCTGCACTGGTGCGCGTTCGAAGTGCAGGAAAGTGCAGGAAGTGCTGCTTTACTCCTCGTCAGGCTGCAAAACATACTTAAGTTTTTGCCACCTAGGTAGGTATGATTGGATTGGGCTACGACTAAAAGTACCTAACTTTTAGCCCAATCCAATCATTTTAATCAAGAGGAATTCAGTGAGTAGGTAGATATTACCTACAGATTCATCTTGTTATCTTGATCAAGTTGTTGATGGAAAATTAATTAGGAGTAGATTATTATATAACTCACGATGTGTGTTGATGATTATAATATAAAAGGTAGTGCTCACTGTGCTATTTTACATTGCATTTTAAATGCTATTGTTTCGACCTCATTGACATAAGTAAACTTTACTGATAGTCGAGTACCTAACCATGCTTTTTGTTAATCATTACAGTGCCACCGTTACTTCAAATTCATGGCGACAAAGACGATCTGGTTGATTTAGAATGGAGCAAGGAATCACATAATACGCTAAAAGAGCTTGGAGTTCAAGGAGAATTCTACGTCATGGAGAGACTGGGGCACTCAATAAACAAACGAGGCACGAAACTGATCAAGGAATGGATCGACAAGCATTTGCCAGAAATATGAGTGTTTCTCTTGCAGTAGGTAGATACCTTTTGTGTTATTATGTGCCAGCGATAGGTGCATAAACTTAACATTCGTAACAGTTTTGCCAGTAGGACTTACATATAGGTACGAGTACAAAAGGACAAGGAAAGGAAAGGAGTGTAAATGGACCCTTCACGAAGCCATTACCAAGCATTCTGTACATCAAACTAAGCAACACAACGCAAAAAATATTGCTCAGAAATGTAAACAATATTTTTTACCATTGCCACTCGAAAAAGAGCATTTTATGCATCGATAACAGTGAATAAAACGCTCTTTTACTCACTGAGTGAATAAAAACATTTTGAATTTGGAACAAGCACGAATTATGAACAAAAAATTAATAAAACGTGCCGGCCGGACAAGAATATCTGAATTTCGAAAACTTTTCTAATTTTACTACACATTTTTAATGTTTATATTTAATCCTTTGTTCTCTTACTAAATTATGTACCGATTATATAATAAAATGTGAGAAATACTCATCTGCTTAGACTTATCCAGTCTTATCGGATGCAGCTGAATATCAGTGTTTTAGAACAGAACACAACCCAGTTAGTACTGGGTGGGGAATACGGTACCCCTTGGTAAGACTGGTTGTCAGACTTTCGGGCCACTGATTACTTGTACCGGTTGTCAAAGAACTACAAATGACAGTCGACTCAATGGCTTTACGTACTTTCCGAGGCACGGAGGAAACTCGGTATGTAATGAATTAGTGGTCACCCATCCACAGACCAACCTTGGTAAGCCCGGCTTAACCTTGAAGATCTACCCGAGTGGCTGTTATTATTGACCCACGAGAAATATAAATACTATACTTCTATTTATTTTCTCGCAGTCAATGGTAAAAAGTAGAGTACACAACTCGTGAAAAAAAATCTTCTCGGTTATTGTATCCCTCGCTCCGCTCAGGATTCTACTCTAGAATTCGCTGCTCTCGGGATACAACTTAGTCCCTCGAATTAAATTCCCTTTTTTTCACTTGTTGTATAATCTACTATTATGGAACGCCCTCTAGTATCAGCATAATCAAATTTTGTTATTTGATTACTGGTTTACGCTAGATGGCGTATTTTCTCGCTTCACACGATTTTATTTCTGTACTGTCCATGCATTTTTGCAGCCCACTATACATTTATTACGAATTAATTGTGTGTTAATGTGTCGTTATCGAACTAATAAAAACTAAATTATTTTTGTTTTAGTTGCAACGTGTCTTCGCGAGTAGTGTATCCGTACCGGCCGATTGCGTTCCTGGGTCAATTTTGAACTTTTGAACCCTTTAATTTAGTATTGTTACTTAATTTTATGCATAAAACCAATCCAATTATATTAATGTGATAAAAACTTTGATATTAGAGTAGAATTTACAAATAACGCACTATTGTTAAATGTACCTGTTACATTATTTTAACAATGTTTTTTTTTTAAATTTGAATAAATGTCTTCGATTTGATTTGTTGAATTATATTTTGATCTAGAGATATAGCTGCAAGTTGCACCAAAGTAGGATGCCAGAGCCATCTAAGCAGTGCCCGCTATAGGGGGAGGGGAGTACGGGCTAGCCGGACAAATACCCAGAGCGGCACAAAGAGGAAGGGCGGCAAAACTATAAGAAGGGCGCATAGTGGCTATTAAAAAAAGTTATGATATTATTGGAGATACATAATTATTCCAATATATTAATCAAATAGCCTACTAAAGACGAACTTCTCAAGGTGCTTATGAACCTGAAGACCAAAATAGATTTCTGCATGAAATTAATCTTACAAAAAAAATCAACACACGCAATTATACATTACTGTAATAATATTGTTGATTCCCTGTTTTTTAGTCTGTTGTCTTGCTATGAATAATTAATTTTACAATGTAGCCAGTTTATTAAGACCGTACGTAATAAGGAAGCTATCTTTTAAAGCATTAAATATCTTTCGACCTCTTAATATAAGACCACTCCGAAACCTCGAAGACCTCACTGAATTGATTTTAACGACCGTGCATCTTGATCGTTGGTGCCATGTTAAGAGTGGCAGGGCTGAACTTGCACCGCTCTGTCTTTTGCATGCATAGGGAAAGAGAGTCAATCCGAGCCGAAATTTTTCGAGGTCGCGAGATCAGCTGCTCGGCGCCCAGGTCTACCGCCTCCGGCCCCGTCGCCCAGCTCCACTTCGCCGCTGCCGGAACCCAGCCTCACCGTGAGTGATATGACACCGGCCGTGGCAGTTGCGTCGAGCGACAAATCTTCCTCCCCGCCCATGACTAACTATAGACCCGTATCGTATCCATTTCGCCGGTTTTCAACAAGGCGTTTTGAAAAGGTAATTCTTAATCAAATGCTCAACCACTTTAACACCAATAAAATCGTACATGATAAATAGTATTTTTTTACCAAAGGACGTTGTACGACTGACGCCGCGGCGCCGGCGTCTCCTTATTAAAACAAGCATACAGCGTGGGAAGAGGCACACGCACAAGATGCCTTAGGATTCTTCTGCGAAAGCATTTGATTGCGTAGACCACGAAACTAAAGCAAATAAAGATTAATATTATTATTCCCTTTATTCATGATAAAACATAATTATTACATCTTTAAAAAATCTAATATAAAACAATATAAAACACATTAAAAATAGGGAGCCCAGCGGCATCGGGAACAGGGTCCGAGCTACCGATAGTCAGGGCTCTTGATAGAGGAACCTCCTAACAATACGCGCCGTGTCCAGAAGTACTGCTTTCTGAATCAAGCCCTTGATCCAGGTGCCTAGCGAGCGCTTCCTCAGATGTTCGTCGAGGCTATTAGCTATTAAGGCATTGGCCGACACTACTATCGGCACAATGACTGCTGTATTCACGTCCCACATGTTGACAACCTCGCGAGCCAGATATTTGAATTGGTTATCTTTCTCTGCTTTCACGACGTTCTCGTCATGCGAAACCTTTATATCAACAATCATTGCGCGACCTCCAATCGATCTATCACCACAATGTCAGGCTTATTTGCAACAATAGTCCTGTCAGTGATGGTAGGTCGATCCCAATACAACGAGATATTACCATTATCGAGAACTGGGACGGCCGCATACTTAGGTATAGTATGGCACTTCTGATTCCACAAGGTTGTACTTCAGAGCAAGTTGCTGGTGGATAATCCTGGCAACGAGGTTGTGTCCATGCAAGTACTCTCCGTTAGCCAGACGAGAACATCCAGAAATAATATGTGCTCTGTATAGTGATCTAGCCCCACCGATACGCCTCTCCTGCACTGCCAAGCTGAAATAGCAGCAGCAGTAATTATTATTATAAACCCTACTTTTGAAACTTGAACATTACGGTTTAGGGAAACTTGCGCTCAGTTTAGTGAAATCGTATTCAAACGATAGACATCAGCAAGTACAAATTAATGGTATCATTTTAATAGGTTTAATAGTAGATTGTACATCAAGTGCCTAAAACGCACCATTTTACGTGAGACGTTTGAAGTCGCGTCAGTAACACGTATGGAGTTACAGAATTATAATCATTTAAATCATCAATACAGTCCGCTAAGTTCATATAAGCCCATTCAATAGCTATTTCATGAAAAAGTCACTCTTTGGGATTATATGAACTTGGAGGAATATACTCGTATTGATAATTGGAATGATTATAATTCTGTAACTCCATACGTGTTACTGGCGAGATTCATATTTTCATCAACATACAACATGACACCCAAGTAACACAAAAAACATTCTAACAAACGAATAGCCAACTTGTGTAGAACTTAAGGTCCTTATAAACTCATAAATAAGTTCACCGAGCATCTTGACGCTTTATATTGGTATTTCAAAACCATTATGATGCTTTACACTGTATAACGGTTGGATAATAGCATATCAAAATGCTTTTGTAAACTCTTTAGTTTTAGCGCAGCAAACCACAACGCAGCTGTACGGCTTTCAGCAGTTTTTAGTGCATTTCGAATTACAATAGCATTTTAAGTAGTAAACAAATGCTTAATGCCGTTTAACAGCACAAATATGAACCATTATAATGCCACGTAAATCCGCTATACAACTTTCAGCTGTTTTTAGTGCCTTAGGGTCTACAATAGCATTTTTAAGTAGTAAGATAATGCCTAATGCTGTTAAAAAGCTTAAACTTTTTCCGTTATATTGCACCGTAAAACCGTTATACAGCTTTGAGCTGTCTTAAGTGCCCTTTGTTGTGTAATAGCACTTTTGAGTGGTAAGTAAAAGCCTAGTATAGGTGAACAGCATAAACGTGAATCAATGTAATGCTTGCATTTTTTAAGATCAACTTAGCTGTGTGGTACAGCTAGCAGCTCTTTAAGCAAATACACGTGAGTTATTTTAATGCGTAAAGCTGTATAAACATTAATTTTACTGTATTCGTAGAACCTTTTGTCCGACATATTAAGGAAAAGCACATATTAAATGATCAATAAAACAACAGCAATTTTTACGGTAGATTTTTATTTTCATTACTTCTTGATTTTGAACTATTGTCGTCCAGGGTGCAAACGTGCCTGTGTCATTCGCGTCTATGTCTGAATGTTCTTCCATTATTGATAATTCAACTTCGACAAGCTCATATATTCAAATATTATTCATTTTAAAATAGCACTCCTATAATGTCCATTCTTTTTATCGGGCTTGGATTGCTCATCTTTCATTAATTTGTACTGTCTTTTTAGGCGGCCACCACAATTTACTATTTTCCTCCCACAAAGACTACCTCGAATTATTTTTCCTTTCTCTCTATCGTCTGTTCCATTTTGTACGGCATTGTACGGTTGGTATAAAAATCACTGAAAATAAGAAAACAATATTTTTAAAAAGTATCACGCATAAAAAAGATATTATTGCTTTTTCTGAAAAAGTTGGCCATTTTAAAGTGTACAGGTATATTCGATGGCTACTGTACCTGACTACGTACTACACTACACCGGGTATGAAATAAATAATGGTCCTTTCTATAAAATAGTTACGGAAAAATATCTTAATCACGCCTTTTTATCAACTTGGCAAACGAATCAAATTGTATACATTCTGAAATGGGTTTTATTGTTTTGCTCAAGGATCCCCAAAATTGCGGTCAAGTAATGGCACTACATCAAATCTACTGGTATACCGGTGAACCCATATAGACGTACTTTATAGACAATGCCACTACAGTGGTTCATCTAAAGCCTTCTCTCTTGCCTTTGGCTTAATAATGGTTCACGTGTGAGTATTTATACAGCTGGCAGCATTAATTCGCCTTGTTAAAGGCTCACTGGGCTGCTATACCCCGACACCATTTTGTAAATATTTTTTAAATAAAAAAAAATATCATTCGGACCTATTTATGAAAGAAAAAGACCTTTAACATAATGATATAACTTGATTTAATACTGCCCAAACAATACTATTATTTTAATTAAGCAAAATTCGTTCTATACTAGGAATACACAATTATTTTGGTGATTTCACACATATTTTAGTATGATATTTTCTATCAAAACCACAAAATATCGAAGGCGCGTGAAAATTTTCAATGAAACTTATATAGACATTTACAGTAAACTACATTGCGAATAATATTTGAAGGCATGAAGTAACAAAAGAGTCTAAAACTTATTATAAATTTTGTTTTGATGCAAACAAATATGGTGTCACACACTCAGTTTTGACAGTCTTCGTCCATATTATATTCCACGTTAAGGTGGAAGCGCAAGGGTAGCCCGCGAAATTTAATTTTTCTTACGTTTATTGCAATTTGCAGGTCAGTGACGGGTTGTATGATGATAAAAATATGAATCGCGCCAGTAACACGTATGGAGTTACAGAATTATAATCATTTAAATCATCAATACAGCCCTCCAAGTTCATATAATCCCATTCAATAGCTATTTCATGAAAAAGTCACTCTTTGGGATTATATGAACTTGGAGGGTTGTATTGATGTTTTGAATGATTATAATTCTGTAACTCCATACGTGTTACTGGCGCGATCCATATTTTCATCAACATACAACCTGACACTGACCTGCAAATTGCAAAAATGTAAGAAAATTTAAATTTCGCGGGCTACCCTTGCGCATCCACCTTAAGGTGGAAGCGCAAGGGTAGCCCGCGAAATTTAAATTTTCTCAAGTTTATTGCAATTTGCAGGTCAGTGTCAGGTTGTATGTTGATGAAAATATGGATCGCGCCAGTAACACGTATGGAGTTACAGAATTATAATCATTCAAAACATCAATACAGCTCTCCAAGTTCATATGATCACATTCAATAGCTATTTCATGAAAAAGTCACTTTTTGAGATTATATGAACTTGGAGGGTTGTATTGATGATTGGAATGATTATTATTCTATAACTCCATACGCGTTACTGGCGCGATTCATATTTTCATCAACATACAATCTCACACTGACCTGCAAATTGCAATAAACGTAAGAAAATTTAAATTTCGCGGGCTACCCTTGCGCATCCACCTTAATTGTATGATGACATTTGTACCGTGGTATTAGAGATGTTTTTGCAATGATGTAGGGTTTATTTAAGTTCTAACTGTGAACACTTAAATAGCTACAATCATTCCTTTACTACATTCTAATGCTAGTCTAATGCTTTTGTAATGCAAACAACATCTTCATTATCAATAATATTGCTAGTATAATGCTTCTGTAATGCGATTGGTACGTTCTTTGGCCACAATACTGCTAATATAATGCGCCTGTAATGCAACTAAACAACTATTGTGAACCTATATAGGATCTAAAGCCTTATAATTTGTGCCCAAATAAGCATTACAGTAACCGTATAAACGTTTGTAATGCTACTATAGAACTAACTCAAAATGCGAAAACGATACTGAAATGCTGTAAGTCGGCCGTTATACTGCTTTGATGTGTTATTTGGGCATTGACCTGCAAATTACAATTAACTTAAGAAAATTTAAATTTCGCGGGCTACCCTTGCGCTTCCACTTTAATGAGTACGTCATGCGCTCATACTATGGGGCTACAGAGGTGGGAATCAACCTGACAACCGCGTACCGTGTCCGGATGCTCTTTCTGTTTCAGGTGCTTGAGCTAGTCAGTCCGATTCTGAGATGGGAGGTGTTGAACATAAGAGGGTGTGCACGAAATAAATAAAAATAGAGAAATAAATGCTGAATTTTCGGCTTTGTATGAAGAATTGAGATTGTACTTACCGTAGAAAATTAGAGAATGAAGAAATAAATAGAAACAGAAATAAACACTCAGTATTTATCGCCATTTTAACTGTTCGGGGTAGGGGTGAGATTAAGATAAACTAAGATTATAAAGATAAAGGGATAACGATTAAAACAACGAGGTGAATGAGATGAGATTGAGTCGCGCCCGCTATGCTGTCCGAGACGTACTGACTTTTATCTTAGGTAAAGGTAATGCATAAAATATTCAAGGCATAGAGCGCGGTGTAGCAATGAGGGCCATCGTTCTTGAGCTCACCAGATGGCGCCACTGTCACGTAGGGTTATGTCAATAATTATATTTTATACTTTACAGTACCAATAACTTCAAGTTTATTTTATTACGTATAACAACATAGTGTAAACTTCACATACATTTATTTACAATACAATATTCTCCCGAAAATTAGCAAGCATGAAACATTTAAAAATCATTTTACATCCAAGTACTAAGAAATAAGATCCTTTTTTTTTTCTCATGGGTAATCCCCGTTTGTGTTCCGGGGCCACGGTATCTCTTTCGAACAGTCCCGCAGCCCCGGAAGAAATAAGATCCTAAGTTGCTACTTAAAATCTTCAAGTCTTAATTAATGAAGAATAGCTCAATCTAGACCACAATCGTGTATATTGGTAAAAATACGTGATAAAAAAGCACGTAACGCGTGAACTTTCTATGAAATCTGACGTTTCGGTGGCCTCGCGCTACACTAGCGCCTCTAGCGGCGAATTCACACGCGATAGCCCCCATTACGCTGGCATGTATAATATTGTTCGTTGATTGACCGGAACATGCTCCCGGGGTACGTTTAAGTAAGCCGGCGAAATTTTCGCCGGATAAAAATTTAACTAGCGAGGGCTCGCTGAACGGAGTCATCAGTCTAGATCAATGTTCACTGTCAAATTCAATTGACAGCTCAGTTTGTATATCATTCTGCCCCTTTCGTCTACAACAATTTGCATCGTATGTAATCATAACTTCATCCATAATCCACAAATAAAATTCACGGAGACGATGATTAATTAAGTACTCATTAGAAATATTCGTTTCTAGGGCGCGAATCTAGCAAATAAAACAACAGACAGCTCAATGTCAATGTCAATCTGACAGCAGAATAAAATTTAGCGAGGTAAAAAGGTCGCTAAAATTTATCCTATTCAGGCGAAAACTTATACCACCGGACGACCGTGAACGGGGCAGATTAAATTTTAGTCAGTTTAATTTTTCACCTCGCGGTATGCTTGTAAAATTTAAACTGATTAAACGTCAAACACCCCGTGGTGTTTGACGTTTAATCAGTTTAAATTTTTAACTGGATAATTGACCTAAACGCACCCCCGAGGTGAAAGTTGAGGTTAGTAAGGATGAGGTTTATTTAAATGGGTAATGATACAAAGTGAAAATAATGTAGGGTTAGTTAAGTTAAAAGATGAGATGAAAGCAGAATTGCTACAGTGAAAATCAGGAAGATAAAACACGGGAAAGATCGTTGAAGAACCTCTATCTTCCTTTTTTTGTAAGCACTCACTAGATAGCGCTGTTTTCACTGATTTACTACTAGATTGCCCATTTTCCCTAGTTTCTCTACACTCAAGCACAACACTTTCTGTACTTAACAGTGTGTGGAGGTGGCAACGCAGTCGCTGCCGATGCTGTCGTCGACCGCTCTGCTGGTAGAAGTGGAACGATTTCCTTTACGTTGCCATACCGTAAACATATTCGAGACTGCTTTGAGCATTTTTCGATATTAATCACAATTTCGGAATTGGCCATCCACGCCCACTTGAAAAATTCACCCTGTAAGTATATATATAAACTTTTTAACCGGCGCGGTTGATTTGGGCTCTAGGGGTCATAACTAGACAGACATCAGCCACTACGTACTTGGCTTACCCTGGTACCCTGCGGTTACAAAGATCAACAACTAGGTGGCGTTTTTTATAATAATATTTGTCCCGGATTCTTAAGTTTGAACTAGGTGGATACCTACGTAGCAGGCGCGGATACAGAGGGGGTCAAAATGGGTGCAATTGACCCCCCTCCACCCTGAAACCGACCAAATACATCATCATGACAATTTTCATATTGATATTTAGTTTTCAAAATTTTGAAATCATCAATGACTTGTTTACAAAAATCGTTTCGACGCTTATTTATGCATTTAATCTGTGCCAACTGCTTCACTTCTGTTTTAAGACCGAATTGTAGCTGTGACAAGAGAAACAGATTTAAAAAAAAAAACTTCCCGTAACGGCTTTGGGTATATTGGCTACATACCGAGGTATGTAGCCAATATACCCAAAGAGAGACCTACATAAATGCGATAGGAATGCATGTTTTAACATACATGATTTTCTGCTAATCCATGCAACATTTCCATCACTGACATAACAAATGCGGCTGCTGAGATGTCATTCTCGTCGTAACGCGGCGGCGGCTTAAAACATATTTAGATGAAAGGTGCCAGGGTAGACCGCGAAATCCAAATTTTCCTACGTTGCCGTTGTTTGCAATTTGCAGGTCAGTATCGGGTGGCATGTTGCAAACAAATATGATTCGCGACCCTAACAAATATGACTTTATAGAGTTACAATCATTAAAATCATCAATACAGTCTTATAAGTTCACATAATCCCATTCAATGGGTGACTTTTTCATGAAATAGTCATTCAATGGGATTAAAATATGAACCTAAGAGGGGTGTATTGATGATTTTAATGATTACAATTGTGTAACTACATAAGTACGTGTCACAGTCGCGAATCATATTTTGTATAACATACAGCCTGAAACAGAGCTGCAAATTGCAATAAACTTAAGAAAATTTGAATTTCGCGCGGTACCCTGACGCTGAAAGCACCAGGAATGGCCAGGATAGCCCGCCCCTTATCATCACACAAAAATTGTATCCGCGCCTGGTACCGAGGGAACACGACAGATAGCTGAGTAGGTGGGGCACAATCTGAGAAAGCCAAAATTATATTTGAGAAGTTTGCAACAGTCCCGTAAGTTCACTTTCAGATTCTCAAAAAAGACAAACAATTACAGGGTATTCAGCACGCTTTGTTTTCATCTCATCGTACGGGGCTTGAATCGAAATTAATTAAAAAGGGGGGGGGGACACTTGCCTTTTTTGGTGTGCCATCTATCATTCTTATTCTCAACTTTAATTTTAATTTACATAGGACGTACTAGATGGCTCTACAGAGCTATTTAGTTTTCTAATTTATTTTCAATATTTTAGTTTAATTTTTAAGACACATTACGTACTCAAATTTCATATAAGTTAATTTGATTTTAAGTTAATCGAATTATTTAATTGGATGGCATAAAAAAAAAAACAAATAAAAAAACATAATGACAAAATTGTAAACTGTCAAAAGAAAACGGATTCTTTACGTTTTGCGTGTTTTCGGGTTGTTTCTAGTGTTTTCTTTGCGGCAAATACGTTGAACTTAGCCTCGGCTCCTCCGTAAAAGTTCGTCAGTACACCTTTGCGTTGAGTGTATCCGCGGAGCGAAGGCCGACTGAATTCAGTGATCGGTGTCCGTTTGCGATACGAGTATTGGACGCTATTAGTTGTTTTGTGGCAATGATGTTGTAAAATATAACTTCATTGTTTTGTGGGATTTGACAAGAGTGCCTAAACCTACCTTGTAGGTATTTATAGTAAACGTGAAAATAAATCTATGTATTGAGTATTCAACAAGCTATTGTTTCATTCATCACGAAACCGTCAACCAAGCATACTGTGCAACAAACTAAGTAACTACGTACTTAAAAAAATATTGCTTAGTATTGCTGGGAAACGGTTTTTTTTGGGTGAAAAATCACGTTTTACGGTAGGACTCAATGTAACGCACTCAAAACATTGTGCTGATGGTTGCATTTAATAGTACGGGGGTCGTGGAGGTATCTAAAGTAAAGTTATAACATTAAAAACGTAAAAAAAACCTGTAAAAAAAGTTGTAACTTTGACCCCCAATATCTCCATAAATTTCTAGAAGGTTGCCAGGTATTATTTCCTTTGTTTGTTTTCTTTACATGCTAATTACATTTTTAAATATTTTTAGTAACAAAAATTATATGGTCCCATCAAAATGTGTGGACAAATTTTAACACAGCGTTCGGTAGGTACGTCTAACCAAAGCTATCCGCAAAAAAAAACAATGATTAAAGTGATTTTATTTTGACGTAAAATAATAAATTTCCGGCGGCACTCTAGAAGAAAATCCCCGTCATACTTATCATAAAAAGCTCGTACACAATACAAATATGTATATTAAGGAACACAATATAAATATGTATATTTATACTGTGGCTCGTACGTGATTATGCAGTTGTTACACATCTATCTTTGATTTTTTTTGAACTCTTAGGTATGTTGTGTACTATATCTAGGTTTCTATGGTAGCAAAAAATAAAAAATTGTAGAAACAAATTCAGGATAAGCCTCCAAAAATTGATGTTTTGCACAAATTTTAACTGAATTTTAGCCGTTTATAATTTACTCATAATGTGTAAAAGAAAAGAAAACATCTCGATAGAAACCTTGCACATGTAATGGAGATTCTTAATGAAAAATATTTATTTCACACACTGTAAGACTTATCCAAAAACACGTATTTCCTGGAACAAGTTTAAGAAATTTTCGAACACTATTTTTCGTTCAATGTCATATCTCGTTAGGTGCTATGAGGTGCGCGTGAGACGAGATGTGCGGGGTCGGGGCGGGGTAAGACTGGGGAATCGAAAGAAAATCTCGGCTGTGGCTCTGGATGAAGCTTTTCGACCATGCTCGCGTTGGCGATAGACGGACCGGGAAGGGCCCTCTTAATCAGTGTTTTTTTATTTGGATATCTTTGGCTAGACGTACTGCACGCTGTGTTGAAATTTGTCCTTCTATTTTAATGGACCTTATATAACAAATATGTATAATTATTATTTTATGCCTGTAGTGTCGCACTGCAGGGCTATGGCCTCTCTTTCCTCCATCCACATTTCACGATCTAGTGTGATTGTAGGCCAATCCTTTGAGAAAGAGTTCAGCTCATCCAGCCATCCTCCTCCCATCCTCCTTTTGGACCTCCCGCGTTGGCGTTTCCCGCCACTCAAAAATTACAAAATTACCACTCGGTGGATACCAGATATGTAGGTATCCACTGAGTGGTAATTTTAGTCCATTGCTCCTCCGACATGCGGCAGATATGACCAGCCACTTCAACCTAGCAGCTGTAAGCCCAGCATCGGCTATTTGGGTTTTGGAGCAAAGTATGGAGTTTCTAATACGATCCGTTTTGACACCCAGTACTTCGCTCCTTAGCTCGTTGGCAGGCTCTAAGTGCGGACTTCTGACAGTTTGTGAGCGACCATGTCTGCGCTCCATAGATGAGGGTGGGGAGAATGCACATGTCCATGTGATTTCGTTTGAGTGAAAGAGGGAAAGATCCCTTCATTAAATTTATCATCGACCAGTAGCTTTTACAGGTATCGTCGAAGTGCGGCGAGCAACTTCTTTATCTTGTCTTGCCTGGAAGGAGACTATCTGGCTGAGGTATATGTATTTATGGACATATTCAATCACCATACCCCTAAATTTCTATGTTACGCTCTGTGCTGTTCGTCATCAGTTTTGTCTTATTCATATTCATTGAAAGACCGACTCGGAGATGGCGTGGCTCAGTTGATCGAGCATTAGGCCAAGCTCAGCTGCTTAAGGAAGAAAAGGGAAAATGTCGTCGGCGACACGAAGATTAGTTAACCTCTTTCCGCCGACGACAACGCCCTTATTCTGCCAGTGTGGGTTTATTTCTTGGAAAATCTCTGTAGTTGTGAGGAGTTTGGGAGATAACGGCTCGCCTTGCTTGACTCCTCTGAATGGGAAAAGCTGGCCCGGTAGTAGTTAGGCGTATGGCTGCTGTGCTGTTGTGCTGTTGTGGTATATTTTTGCAACAGATGTATATTTATGTAGTTTCTATGTTATGTTTGCCGAGTGCAGAAAATATTGTGCGTGTTAAGCTATCGAAAGCTTTTGAGTTATCCACGAATGTGAGGTATAACGGTAGATTGAATTCTCGGTGTTTTACGATGATCTGGTTTTACGATAAGGTGGTCAGCAGTCGAAAGGCCACGGCGGAATCCAGCCTGTTCTGGAGGTTGATGAAGGTCTAATGTTCCTTATAGAGCGTAAAGGAAAGAGAAGCAAACGACAAGACATTAGACATTCAAATACAATACAAAACTCGCTGATACAGCTCTAACAAACAACCGCTCTCTAAGATCTGCTATGCGTGGCATGGATACAAGCAGGTACACCATTAGACACTTCACTACATAGTATAAAACAAAGTCGCTTTCTCTGTCCCTATGTCCCTTTGTATGCTTAAATCTTTGAAACTACGCAACGGATTTTGATGCGGTTTTTTATAATAGATAGAGTGATTCAAGAGGAAGGTTTATATGTATAACATTGACCCGTGCGAAGCCGGGGCGGGTCGCTAGTAAGGGATAAAACGGTGTGAAGCAACGTGGACCAAAGTTATTCAAATATGCACTCAGTTCCATAAGTCCTTATACTCTGACAGCTCAGCTCTCCAACTCTTAAAAAACGAAATTACCCACACATGCCCTGACGATATTCGAATAATTTCTGGTTTTGAAGTCCATCGGGCTCTTAGTGGCATAAAATATAACCGAAGTCCTGGTGAAGACTGCATCACCACTGAATCACTTCGAGTTGGACAGGAGAACCAACCCTACTACCTTACATTTGCAACCTTTATATATTTTTCTAATGTTTATCACCCTAATCTATGGTATGCTGGTGCCCCTCGGTGGGTACATATATGAGCTGATAACACTCACAATTGATTATACCTTTTCTTTATTATTTTTGTGCCAGTCAGATCAGAAACCAGAACAGAAATCAGCTCAGAAATATATTTTTTTCTAATGTTTCCTACCTTAATCTAGGGTATGCTCGTGCCCCTCGGTGGGGACATTATGAGCTGATAACACACACTTGATTACCCCTTTTCTTTATTATTTTTATGTCAGTCAGATCAGAAACCATTACAATGCCTAGACATTAAAAATGTCCTGACAGACATTAAGGTTGATGTAAACCTTAATGTCTGAATGTCTGTCTGGACATTTTTATCACGGTGCTTTATTTTCCAGAATTAATTTAGATTATACCTACCTGTTTACCTGTATTTATATAAATAATTCTGAATTACACGTGATTTTGGGTAGGGAGGGAGGTGCTGTCTAAAACCTCACCTCGTATCACCACGGGGGAGGGGGCGGGTTAAAAAAATTCAAAAAAACATCACGTGATTGATGGACGTCCCCTTACTGGTCCTATTTGGTCAAATGCCATAGTTTAAACTGCGTCGTACAGTTTCAAAAAATATCAAAAAGAAACGCGGGTAGCGAATTTTTTTCCCAATTAGCGACCATAAGGTCGAAAGGCGGAAAATTACCAAAGCAATTTAAAAGTTCGATTTCTGTCAAACAACCCAGTTTGAACCCTAAGTAATCGGGCTTGAAATTTTTGCTTAGTGTCATCAATTTCATGGAATGCACCGTATTACCAATCACCCTATACATAAAGTGTGTTTGGTTAACGGTTACCGACACTTTAAGGGCATATTACACACTCATTTCTCTAGCCAAATACTCGTTTATAAATACTCCTAACCCTACACCCCGCGAATGGCAGCCATTTTGTATTTTCATTCGGCTGATGTAGGTTATGTTCAATTAAATGCTGATATCTTTGAATCTACGAGACATAGAGACGTACAAATGACCTTTTTGCAAGGGTAAACGCCGAGGCTATCGAATGACTAAATAAAATTTCCTGAATAATATGCAAAACGCCTAAAATACAAGAAAATACCAAAATTTACATAAAATTTACTATATTTTTCACATTTTCTGCTCTAATACATAGTTAACATCTGAATGTTGTAAATGTTTTTCTGAAGTTACATCAGAATCTCTAGACAAATGCGTGTATCGGTCCAAGTATATTAATTTACATCTCCACGTTCGAGTAAACGATAGGCTATGCTTAGTGAATACCATCGTCCTAATGAATGGGTACAAAACCGTAACTAATATAGGCAAGTGTTGTCTAAATTCACTGAAACCACACTTTTAAAGGCGATGAGACATTTGAAGCGTTCGGTGTGGATTTTAAAAAACAAAACGACATCGACACGTCCAGGTTCTGCGAAAAAAAAACCATCCAAAACATCGTGATTAAACCGGCATGTCCTAGAACCAAACAATCGAAGACATGTGACATCTACCAACCCGCACTGGGCCCGCGTGGTGGATTATATTTATAGCCCATTCCCTCGCATAGAGAGGAGGCCGTGTGTCTCAGCAGTGGGAACCTTTTAGGCTTATTATGCTATGCTAGGTTCTGCGAGTCATAATATTTTGTAGATTCGATGAGTGAATCGCTGCGGTTGGGGCATGAATAAATATTTCGTTACTCATACGTGTCGATGCTACTAAATATCAGATGTAAACCGGGAGTATGTTGCCAAGTTTTTTTTACGCATGGCTTATAATAATCCACAGAGTTTGTCCTGGCGATGGCGATATCTCGCATAATGGTTAGTGACATTGATTGTGTATGATGAGATCTCATCGGCTGGTAATCGGCCACAACCGATTGGTGTCTCGCCTTAGAGCGGTGTGGCCTAGCAACGCACACCAATTTGTATGAAAACGAAAGGTGGGAGAAGAGTATCAGTCAGTACAGACGAATTCGTCAGTTGTTTTCCCCACCGCTTTTTCCGCTGTGACGATGTCAGCCAGTGGCAAAGGAGCGCGGTGTACGACGTGATTGGTCGGCGGCGCAACCAATGTGCGCGGCCGGTGCCGTCTGCCCTCACGAAAGGGATCGCAATGACGCCCGGGCAGTCCGTCCCGGGCCCTTGCGAAGGATCGTGTTGTTGATGCATGCATTTGCATCAACCGCAGATTGTTTGTCAACAAAGTGATTTTGGATTGCGTGTGCCATTAGCGCGGATGTCGGAGACGGATCACCTAAACTCTAGATTGTGTGTACAAGTGAGTATTTAAGAACATTTTTATTGTTTCATCGTTGTGACAAAAGATGGCGTTAGGTGTCGCGTTGAACGACCGTGTCATTGAACTAGGTTATTGTGATCGTATGTGTCAACCTTTATCAGAATGTGTGCACTCTTATTTATTAGTTTTCTTACAAAAGTGGCTCGTTACTTCGTTAGTGGGGTGTGAGTTCAGGTTGATAGCAGGTGTGGGTTTTCAAATGTGTGTTTGATTTGGAGCACCTACACTCTACTACGCACTATTATATGAAACAAGATATCATATTACGCCTATGGTGGAAGCGCAAGGATAACCCGCGAAATTTAAGTTTTCTTACGTTTATTGCAATTTGCAGGTTAGTGTCAGGTTGTATGTTGATTAAAATATGAATCGCGCCAGTAACACGTAACGAGTTACAGAATTATAATCATTCAAATCATCAATACAACCCTCCAAGGTCATTTAATCCCTTTGAGTGTTTTTTAGTGGTTGTATTGATGATTTGAATTATTATAATTTTGTAACTCCATATGTGTTACTGACGCGATTCATATATTTTCATCAACACACCACCTGACACTGACCTGCAAATTGCAATAAACGTAAGAAAATTTAAATTTCGCGGGCTAGCCTTGCGCTTGCCACGAAGGAAGGGTGACGGACGGCGGTGAGCAATGTTACCAACTAAAATTATTATTTAAATATTATTTAATAAATCGAAGAAGAACAGATTAGGTAAATTACAATAATGTTAAAAACGCACAGTCAAACTGCAGTTAATTTCATTGATGCAAAATAATTATGTAGGTATATAAATTACGATTTTTATAGAGGTACCTATTCACCTAGGTAGGTTCGCGTAATTTACCAACACAGATTTGGGTGCAGACACTTTTCAAGTTGGGGAATAAACACAAGTGGCGCTAACCACCGGAACGGAATTTGGTCCTAGGTACCAAGATTCCGTTCACTATTCCAATTCACTGGTTGCCCACTAAATGATAAATCCATTGCTGGTCCGATAGGAATCTTAGTAGTTGGAAATTCTGTTAACCCGGCATTGTAAAGCTTGTGTTTCGTGTTAGTGTTGAGATGCAATAAGGAGTCTTGTTGCATTTAGCAGGCGAGAGCGCGACAAAACTGGGTCGGGTTTCCGTCAATATCCGTGGAGTGGAGCAACGACACTTCATCGCCTGCTTATAATGCCTGGTCTGCATGCATGCTCATATTATTACGTCAACTATAAGAATTCATTGTTACTACACTCTGCAAACAGACTTTTATTGAAATATCTCATACATATACACACGTATGCACTGTTTTTTCCTGAATTCTAATTCTTCATCTTCCTAGCCGTCGGTCGGCTTCCAGTCTAACCGCATGCAGCAGAATACCAGTATTTTACATGGAGCGACTGCGTCTCTGACCTCCCCAATCCAGTTAATTTAAATCTAGTTACTTAGGTATGTATATTTACACGCTATGGTTTTTGTATAAGATTTAAAACTATTTTTCTAACAAGTTCCTATCTAATTCATACAAGACTTACTCAGATGCGAAATTCTGTTTGGAAATAAACATGAATGGACTTTGAATTTATGTGTTCAATTAGTCAGACGTCCTGGGGGTCCTGCAGGGGTCTCACAAAATAAACGCGAATCGACCGTTGTGTTTACTTTTATCTAAATTTATTCTGTTGTTAGTTTTGTAATTCTGCGAATGAGTATTTTATTTTATTCACTGGCAGTGGTACTAATTACTAACTGATAGATGGTGGGAAGGAGCTCTCATTTATATGGTCACAGCAGAATGATACTATCTAATAGTTAGCTTTTTAAAAAATCGACTAGTCAATGATTGTGTGCATTTCTCTGTCTTGTTCAGTCCGTTACCCGTTAAATAAATAATCACTAACATCATACAATAGCATAGGTACTTATTTAAATAAAATTCAATTGTAGGAGACCAGCATATTTTACGTATTAATGTAGGTATACTCCAAGGTAGCATATTTGGGCCAGACCTGTCATACTCAAAGTGCGGCCCACCGTGGTTATGTGACTGCTCCGCCTGGCGTAGGTCTTGGTGATGGCATATCGATTTAAAAAAGGTACCAACCCAGAACTTCTGTTTAAAGGAAATAGGGGAAAACAGGGAGTTACGCTACGGGGGCAATACTCCAAGCATTATAAAATCGTTAAAAGCAGTGCTCAAATTCACTTTGATTGGATCTACATATGTTTGCGAAAAGTCGTTGTCGGGAGTGAAATACGCAACGTGAAGGTGCAGAAACAAACTAGATCTAGACAAACTTTTCGAAAAGTCTTCACAATTCCAGAAAACTCTTTAAAACGTTAGTTTTGTATTGTGACAGCTTTTTAAAATATTTGTCAAGATGGTGGCTGGAAGCCTAATAAAACTATATTACAGTATATAATATTCTCTTGCCCTTATCCCAATTCACTTCGGGTCGGCGCAGCATGTCCTCTTCTTCCATACTTCTCCATTACTCGTCATCTCATCAGTCACCTCCTGTCGTGCCATATCATCCAGTCCCTCCATCGTTTCTTTGGTCTTACTCTACTCTTCTGCCCATCCACATTAATACTCAAAACTTTCCTCACGACATTTTCCTCATTTCTCCGCACCATCTGTAAACCAGATTGATTGTGAACAATTTTCTTTTTTTTGTTAAATTGTACTTAAACATTTTGCGAGTAACATCTCATAAAGTTACGGCTCGCGTTACCAAAACGAAAACGACGACTTCGTGGTCTCTATAAAAAGTTGAGTAGTTCCCGTGGTAGGCTAGACTAACGAGTTGATGGTGCCTCGCATAATGATAAAATAGATTGCATAACACTCGAATTTTCAAACGATAGTTCTGAAAAGAGTTTCTGTCACCATAATAAATTTAAGTGATAAACACGGAATGACATGAACAATGACAACTCGCTGTGTTAATTGAAAGGTAACAATTTCCACACAATCACAATTGTTCACTTTTTATATTATTTAGCCTTTAATGCCCCACTGCTGGGTAAAGGCGTAACCCCAAAACCTTCCACGGTTAAACACTTATATAATTTTATTAAATAAACTAACTATACACATAATAATAATTAAAAACGATTAACAAAACAAAAAAAAAAAAAAATCAAACAACAAACTATAAAAGGGAATCAAAAAACTCCTCCTCAACGCTATCAGCTAGTAATGTGCCCAGGAGACTAGCGGAGGTGCCACGTTGTATGCTTAGCCTCTAAAACCCAGGTCATAGTTCACGGAAACCATCAACTAGCCGTTAAGAAACTTCCTTAAAAAAAAGGCTGTGAGCACTCGGACCCCACGGCCCCAGAGTTTCAACTCCAAACGGTTCGAAAATACAGTTTCCACAAAGGAAATCACGCCACTTGCCGCAGCCGCAGCGACAGCGCCAGCACAGCACGATGGGGTTGGAAGATGTGATGGCGCAAGAGTATCGACACATGTTGCGTCCTACCCTAAAGGCTTACCCATCTTATAAGGACACAATGACATCGTAGCATGCCAAGCTATTCAGTTCTAAGACAGCCTAGATAAGAGCACGTTGGATGATGTTAATCTTTTATTAGTTCAGTTAAATGCATCATAGGTACTTATCCGAAATTCTAAATGTGATGTATCACGATCCAGTACAAACGGTCCCATTTAAATACATCCAAAACGTATCATAGCATTACCTACGCTTAGAACAGATTCAAAATAAATTCGCGTTATCTTTTTGAAATCAATACTTCGGCACAAGGCGATTATTTGTAAAAACTTTTTGGCTGTGGTGGAATTTAGAACTATCACATTCATACACAGTTTTGTGTCTGTGCTGTTGACCGTCGGGGAGTTCCCATTATAAAAAGCCAGTCTGGGTGTAGAACCAGATCATCATCTTTATTCTCCTGCTCTTATCCCAATTTATTTGGGGTCGACGCAGCATGTATTGTCTTCTTCTTCCAAATTCTCGTAGATTTAATATATAAATCGTAGATTTGATTAGAATTACTCGTAGGGTCGCCAACTTTTTTAGTTTGTAAAACCCAACTTACCGCATTAGTATCTTTTATAACTATTTCATTTGCATTCAGTAAAAAGCTTTTATTTTGATATAACAAGCAGACACTTCAATTTTATTTTTTGTGTAGATATATGCTTAAGTCATCAAAACTGAAAATTGAAACGTGTAAAATTAATGAGAGAAAATTGTTCTAATTCAGCTAGCAACATTTGACCTACATAAACGGACAGATATTGCACGTTAAATAAAAGTTTTTATTAAAAAAGGGAGACATTTTGATGTCGGTTTAATATACACTAGCTTCTCGAGGATAACGTAGCTTCCCATTAGTGAAAGAATTTTAGAAAACGGAATCGGATCAGTAGTTCCGAAGGTTACCCCCTACATCCAAACTTTAACTCTATCTAAATAGAACATTAGTACAGATTTCGGCAGAACTTCATAGTGAATTGTGCCGAATCCATGCGTTATTTAATTACTTTCGTACCTGCCAGTCAAAGCCCGTGCTACGGATCCTTCCACTAGTCCCACTTGACCGGTTCTCTTTGACGTGACAAGTGGCGTCTCACTCCGCAGGCTGCCGGCTGCGAGCTGGCTGGCATGCACTAAAACCTGCCGTTACTATGATTAACTTGTTTATCCTCCGGTCTCCCCTGTTCCTGACAAACTCTCTGTGAATTATTGTGATGTTCCGTTATTTTCGCATACGAGCTAAAGCGGCCTATATTTCAATCAAACGGTTTCATAAACGTTGTTTGAAGAGGCTTTTATCTATAAGCTAGCTGACCCGCGTAACTTCGTCTGCGTCACATTTAGAGCATAACAAATGCGCGCGCGGTACTTGATCATTATTTTGCCAATTATTCAGTATAATCAGCCTATAATGTTCTCACTGCTGGGACACACGTCCTCCTCTCTATGTAAGGGAATGGTCTATAATCCGCCACGCGGGCCCAGTGCGGGCTGGTAGATGTCACATGTCTTCGAATTTTTGGTTCTAGGACATACAGGTTTCGCCACGAAGTTTTCCTTCACCGGGTTGAGAGCACTGGGATGAAATAAATAACACAAAGTAATGCGCCTGCCTGGGTTCGAACCCACGTCTTACTGTAAGTCGGCGCCGCCACCACTGGGCCACCGCTGCTCTTTTATGTATACTACTTATTTATTTGGCTAAGGATGAATACCATGTTTATAAAACCGCCTTCGCACATAATGCATTATTTTAGAACTAATATGATTACCATAAAAAAGGTAATAGTAAGTCAATCTTAGAATGTAGACATACTATTGCAGACTTTTTTTAGAACTTTTTAAGACGAACAATTTCGTCGTACATTATTGTTGCGTAACTTTAACCACCAACGCAGCGCACGATTCCCCCGTTTTTGCGACATTTTTCATTGATGCTCCGCTCCTATTAGTTGTAGCGAAATGTTATATAGCATAAAGCCTTCCTCGATAAATAGGCTATAAAACACAAAATAGTTTTCCAATTCGAAGCAGTAGGTCCTGAGATTAGCGCGTTCAACCATACAAACAAACAAACTCTTCAGCTTTATAATATTAAAAATATATAGAGTATGCATAAAATTAAACGAAAATCCAAGTTTTTTAACTGGCAAGAAAACAAAATAAATAAGCCATGTTTGTATGTGTAAATTATATCTTACAGAGTAAGGTAATTGGGGATTGGGGTTTATGGTGATTCTCTGCCCGAATAACAATAAGACAGAATAATTGGTCGCTAGATAGCTGCTAACTCGTTTGAACAAGCTTGCATCAACTTTATCTTGGGTAACTCCGCCGCGCCGGTTAGCGACCGATTAGCGGAGTATCTAACTTCGCGTGACTGTATTACTTCCCTTGTATTCATTCCTTTAGAAAACTCATTTAACGTAGGTACTGGTGGAAGGGGGGGGGGGATAGGGTTCAGGTACTGGATAGTTCAAGATTTATTTAAGAAATTAAGCATTGGGAGGAATTAAATCGAAAAATATAATGTTACCGACCATTATTTTAATTTACTACCACATTATTTCCAGTTTGCGACCACATGATTTGCTAAGGTACAGTCGAACAAAAATATTTAGTTTACATGTTACATGTGTGGGTGAAATCATAGTTATGCACACAAACACTAATTATAACGAACGAGCTCTGTTTTCATTAGTGTGCGTGTTTCGACATTTAGGTATGTTAAGTTCTATTTTATTGAGGATAAGCCTATTACCATGAAATGTATTGTTAGCGGTTCACTAATGTTTCACCAAAACTCTTTTGACAATATTTTACCCGACTTCAAACAAAATGAGGAGGTTCTACGTTTGACTGTGTGTCCCATAAGTTCACCGATTTCTCCCCTAATTGTGGACCGATTGTCAAAATTCTTTTTTTATTCGAAAGCCTATACTACTGAGGTGGTCCCGTTCTCACAAAGTTAGAATCTGATGATTCCCATCATCAGATTCTAACTTTGTGAGAACGGGACTCATCATCGGGTTCCCAGGGAAATCGAGGGCAACCCTGACATTTTATAATGATTTTCATATAGGTACTTTCTAACGATATTTGTACCTGATAATCATTATCTCATGTTGCTGAGCTGATTATGGAAGGTATAAGTCAGGATCTGATGCTGTTCCTCGGAGATATACAATGGAACGCTTCATTAAACGACAGAAAATCTGTCGTGATTGATGCAATCGCTTGGATGTTTATTTTTTACACAATATTAGAACATAACATAACGCCGGTATGCTCTGAGGGAGTACGCAGATGTGTACAGTACACCCAGATTTCGACAGTTAGGTATGATAACGATATAAGTTACAATTTATTGGGGATAAGCCTATTACCATGAAAGGAGTTGTTAACAATGTATAATAAATGTATAGCAAATATTTTTGTAGAATATTGAAACTAAAAAAGGAAAAATAAAAAAACTTCCTTGCAAAAAATAAATATTAATGTATAATAAATTTTATTTTTTGCAAAAAAGTTTTTTTTTTTTATTATAAACCGTGATTGTATACATTTTGCATGTCTTAAGGTATAATCACTTGAAATATGTAAATTTTATAACACCATTTTAACAGTGTTTTCTGAAAAAATAAATGCTTTGATTTGATTTGATGGCTATCGTCTTTGATCAGTGAACAAGAAGTTGTAAGTTCAAACCATGGGAGCAGCAGTATGTTCTTTTTGTTTTCTTTTTTTTGATAAAACACAAAAGAATAAAGTAAAAGTAAAGTAAAAAGTTAAAGTAGAATTTATAACGATTCAAACCTGTTCATGGATGAGTAATGAAGTTTGAGACAACCACGGAACTCTCAGGTAATTTTATTTTGACTGTTTAGAAAATATCTACCGACATTTAAAAAACAAATGTTTTCAAACACCTTAATTTATAAAAAGTGAGTGTTGTTAGTGGTCAATCTACCAGTACTTGCATTACTGAGTTTATTGATCTTATATTCGTGTGCGGATTTATTTCTGTCGATCCAACCATGCAACATTAATTATTATCAATGTTTAAAAAGGCAGAAATCGTTGTTCTGCATGAGCAAAAAGTATCTATATGTGAAATTGCAAGGCGCTTATTGTTATCGGTGAGTACCTAACAGTTAGATATTCAGTTGATATTATCTAGTTCAATTTAACTAACTCATCTCACCTTTCAATGTTTACCTAGGAATAAATAATTAATGTAAGGCCTGTGCCTTAATAGGACAAAAATGGGCTAGACCTTGTTAATTTTATCTTATTCATCATATGATAAAAAAACTATTACGTTTATGCTAGTATAAGTATTATTATTATCATGGGACGTATTGCACTTAAGTTACACAGATTAAAGAAAAGCCTTGAAATAACGTAAATAAAAAAATAGATTATTATGTTTGCTAATGTCAGTGTATATTTAAAACATATTTGTATTTTAACTTGTATAGTATATATTGTTTATAAGTAATATTTATTAGGTATATTTTTAAGTAAAAGTATATTAAATTGACATAGTGTAAATATAGTAATATAATGAAAGCTATTATTATAGGTATTTTAAATACTGTTTTGTTTTGTATCCACAGAGGAGAACCGTGCAGTTATTGGTCCGCCGATATGCGGATTCTGGAGTCGTAAAACATCTTCGACGTGGGTCCAGACGAAAGCCAGATTCATCGGCTCGACACCATGACATCGTGGCAAGGCACAAGGCTGACCCCTTCTTATCTACCCGCGTAACAGCAACAGCAGACAATGTGTGCTTACAAACTGTAAGAAATCACCTGCATTCTGCTGGTTTACGTTGCAGCACGCCAGCACGGAGGATTTTGCTGTTCACTGCGCCCCGACACAAAACTGACTATAGTTTGCTAGGTCATACATCGATTTCGATTGGGAGAACAGTGTGGTGACGAAAAAACGTTTAAGTCGATAAACGGCGTAAAATATTGTGGAGAAAAGGTGGAGAAAGGTATAAGGAATATAACCTGCTACCTTGTAGGACTAGTGGCCGAATTTCTAACAGGTATTGGGGCTGGATATCTTCGATGGGTCCCGGTGAGCTCGTAGAAATGGCAGTTCGCATTCATGATTAATTCCATATTTTGAAAAATGTCATGCTGCCTGCTGTGCGGGTTACTTATCCGCACGAGCATATTTACTACGTGCAAGACAATAGTGCAGTGCATCGTGCACATATCGTGCATAACTGACTCGGGAACCAAGTAATCATGACTGTTATCGATTGATCAATTTATATACCTACATACTTTGACAAATTATTTACGTCCATCTTTACCAACAAAAAACTTTGTCTTTGTCAAAAAACTGGTAAACAACAGTGTTTTACTCATTCGAACGTCTAGTGGATAGCAATAGTCTATGGACTATGAATGTTTAAAACCACTTTGCATTAAATCATTGTATCGGGCACACAAGTTTTTTTTTTGCTACCATACTGCCCATACCAAATTAAACATTATAACAACCAATCTAAGGAAGGAACATATTGGAAGAAACGAGACGGTTCATTTGCTAATTACCCAAGCGATAATTCCAACATATCATTCCAACCAATAGGTACCAATGTTTATCTAATAAAAAAATGAAAATTATTTTGTTGGTTTCATTTAATTACCTTTCTACTTTTTTGCTTGAATGATTTTATTGGCCAGAAGCTGGCATCGAACTCACGTCGTCGAGCTTAGATCCGTCGCTATCACAGGCGTTGACACCAATCAGCTATGGTTACCATGTCACAGTTATAAAAATGTTGAGACTTCATTGTGAACCCGTGTATGTAGAATAAGTATGCGCACACAATAATAATGAGCGGCTGTATGAACATTAGTGGCTCGTACAATGACAGTTGCCGATATGTGCGTGCTAATAAGCTTTGCCGACTGTACTTCCAAAAAGGTTACAAAAACAAAATTGATTACTAGAAAATGCGAATTACCTACAGATTTTTATATAAAAAAACCAATAGGTAAGTAAACGTTGGTAACGAGTTGGTTTTCTAAAATAATTTTTGTCTGATCTCGGAGTATGTCGAAATATATTCTGGTAGCTCAAAACTGAGGTATTAAGGTGGATGCGCAAGGGTAGCCCGCGAAATTTAAATTTTCTTACGTTTATTGCAATTTGCAGGTCAGTGTCAGGTTGTATGTTGATGAAAATATGAATCGCGCCAGTAACACGTATGGAGTTACAAAATTATAATCATTCAAATCATCAATACAACCCTCCAAGTTCATATAATCTCAAAAAGTGACTTTTTCATTAAATAGCTATTGAATGTGATTATATGAACTTGGAGAGCTGTATTGATGATTTGAATGATTATAATTCTGTAACTCCATACGTGTTACTGGCGCGACTCAATTTTCATCAACATATTTAACCTGAAACAGACCTGCAAGTTGCAAAAACCGTAAGAAAATTTGAATTTCGCGGGCTACCCTTGCGCTTCCACCTTAAGTGTGGTAGGTAGTTTCCGGAACAGCTCCACATTTGTAAGTACGTATATTTATTTGCATAAAATACAACGTGTAACGAAATGTAAAAAAATCGAATTCGTTGTGGAATTCAGATAAGTAGGCAGTAAAATACTAGTATTCAGGTGCATCCGGTTGGACTGGAAGCCGACCCCATTATAGTTGGGAAATGGCTAGACAGATGATGCTGGTTGGTTTATAAAGTTTGTAAAATTTTAACTTATAATTATAATAATAATACCAGCCTATTACTGTCCCACTGCTAGGCAAAAGCTTCTTCTCAACAGAGAAGCATTGATAACCACGCTTGCTCAAGGTGGGTTGGCGATTTCAGATTTTTATAATTCCCGGTTTCCTCACGATATTTTCCTGCACCGATGTCGGTGATGTCCAAGATAAACTTAGAAAGTACATATGAATTGAAAAAGTCACATTGGTACTTGCCCCCACACCCTCATGCATGAGAGCCTCTGGGCCATCACGAGACACTACTTATCATTACAAAATTAAAACTCACAATGCATTTTTAAAGTGCTAAGAATGCGAAGAATATTTTTTTTGGAACTCGTATAAGAATAGTACATTTTGGTATAAGTGGGGAAACTTTCTTATTTATTATTTATTGCATTCGTGCGCGGAATTAACACCCGAGCTGCAGGCGATGGTGTTATGGAGTCGAGAAGTGCAATAACAAATCCCCACGCGTATCAAACGACGTTTTTCAATACACTTTCGAAGAAATAAAATATTAAAACAGAAAGTAATTTTGTCAGGAATTATTATGAAACTATGATTTAATTTGCTTTTTTCCGCGCTTTGTTTTCGCCAGGCTGAAGAAGAAGCAAAGGTATGATGCCACTATACAGGATAACATGAAAAGAAGAAAAATCTAATATTTTTGCATTTAGAACACAAATAAATGTTAATTCGTTCATAAAAGCAAAAATTTGTTTTAAATAATCATGTTTATCTATGATATCTATTTATAAACACAATTTAAATACTAAAAAAGCCGTATAGACTAAAAGAGAGAGATTAAAAAAAAAACAATCACCACCGATTAAAGCTATAGTCATTGAACCTATTTGCGCTTATCTGTGGAAATTTTTGTTTCCGCACGTGTGCGGAAAAATATTAAATATCCACGTGTGTGAAATACATTGCATGTCGAACCTAATCATGGTGCGATAAGAACCAGTTTTCGAGAAAGTGTATTGAAAATTATTTTATTAATCACTTCCAAATTTTGTTTTAACTTACGTTAAAACAAAATTTTAGATAGGGCAGGTCAATATTTTTTTTTTAGGAAGAGAGTTATAAACTAACTAACACGCAGCTGTGTCTAAACATTTCTATTCTGGGTACCGGTAATTCCATTCCGGTAGTGTGGGATTTTACGTGTGCTCAAGTTATTTTTATTTTGGGAAAGATTCATGTTAGACATAACACATATAGCTATTTCATAGATGTACATGCTAGGAGCGCTCAATAGGTTTTCAGATCTAACTATGGGTCGACAGGATTCAGACCGCTGCATATTCAAGCATTTTTTTGTGCTACCTAAACTCTTGAATGAAAGCTCTGCTGTGTATCCCCATACAACTATACCATAGCGAACTAAGGAACACACATACGCATGATATACCAATAGTGCGGTTTGTTTAGAAGTTGTTTCTTTGACCTTCTATAAAACGAATACGAATTTGTTGATCTTTTTAACCGACTTTCTTCAAAAAGGAGGTTCTCAATTCGGTTGTATTTTTTTTTTATGTTTGTTACCTCAGAACTCCGTCATTTGTAAACCGATTTGAAAAATTCGTTTTTCATCTGAAAGAATATGCTTCCCGATGGGTCCCATAGAAATTTCATCAAAATCTGTTTAGGAATTTGGTTGTTTTCCTCACGTTAATTGTCACATCACGCGACGTCGCGTGCTGGCGCTCTGATGTAGGTACAACACGCGGCGTCGCGTGATACTTGCTAGTTAAATTTGACACACTTCCCGATTTCTGATTGAGCTGAAATTTTGCACGCATGTGTATATCGCGAGACAATGCAATATTATGATGACATGGAGCTGATTTGATGATTGAGCTGGAAGGTGGCCATACGAACTCTGTAATAAAACGACGCAAGGCTGTCGAGTTTGGACTTGTTTGATTTGTCTTGACAAGTACTGTAGTCCTAAATGGTAACCAGGGTCTGATGATGGAGCTGGAAGGTGGCCATAGGAACTCCATTAAAACGACATAACCCCATCGAGTTTGGGTTCGTATAATTCATCTAGTCGAGTACTTTCTCTCTAGTCACCACCTTCCAGCTCCATCACCAGACCCTGGATGGTACCCAGGGTCTGGTGATGGAGCTGGAAGGTGGTCACAGGTAGTCCGTAATAAAATGACCCAATCTCATCGAGTTTGGGCTCGTATGATTCGTCTTGACGAGTACTTTGGTCCTAAATGGTATCCAGTGTCTGATGATGGAGCTGGACGGTGGCCATAGGAACACCGTTATAAAACGACAAAACCTCATCGAGTTTGGGCTCGTATGATTCGTCTTGACGAGTACTTTAACTAACTTCTAGTTACAATGTAAAAACTAATTCATGACAAGAATTTGTGTGGTATGCTACAACTAAAAAGGGTAAAATAAGAAAAACTTTCTGCGAAAACAAAACCGACTTCTAAAAAAACACTAAAAGTCTAAAATAACTTTACTTTCGGAAGTCGGTGGCAAAAAAGATACAAACAGACAAGACCGACTTCCGAAAGTAAAGAAAAGAAGAATATTGTACCAACAGCAATTTGAAAGTAGGTACAACATCAAAGAATAATAATAATGAATGTTCATTAGAAAGGGTTGCAGGGACATCGACGCACAAACGAACACCACGGATTCAGTGCATCATTCAGGACAAAGTCCATACATTTTCGCCGTGTAAGTACTGCACTTTGGTATTGGTTCAGAATTATGTACTGAATATGTGGAATTCGTTTGTTCGGCGATGTCCCTGCCACCCTGTATTAAAGTAGGTATAAATAGCGTATAAACGCGTACTAAACGTATGTACCAAAGTACTTATTTTTAATTAACTCTCACTCAATAGCTTAGTAAACCTACCAAACAGTAGTCATTTTAACAATAAAACCGGCCAAGTGCGAGTTGAACTCGCGTGGAGAGGGTTCCGTACAATGCCAAAGTCAAATGTTTCGCCTTCTTTCATGAATAAAATCAAAACTGTATAGTTTACAATAATAACAAAAATATATTTGAGATCCTCAAAACGAGCCCTTTCATTTGATATATAACAAAGTAAGGTTTGCTAAACTTTTTTTAATATCCTAATTTGTCACCCGAAAATGACATTTATTTAAAAAAATATTTATTTACTTTGCATATCTCTAGGTATTCACCATCCTACCAAATTTCACCTGATTTGGTCCAGTAGATTCGGAGCAAATTGGCTGTGACAGACGGACGGACAGACAGACAGACGCACGAGTGATCCTATATGGTGTCCGTTTTTTAATTTTTTGTACGGAACCCTGACGCACGAGTGATCCTATAAAGTGTCCGTTTTTTAATTTTTTGTACGGAACCCTAAAAAAGAACGTCAACACAAGGGGCAAAATGAAATTAGGGAGTTGGGGAAGGGCAGGACCCCGATTTTGAAACTGACAATAACTGCTTGCGAAAGTTGAGGTTCGCGCACACCTGCTGCGCTCTGTATCGATCGGCCTGCGATGCAACTACCTACTGCCGACAAAGACCACTCACCTAGTCGGTGTGCACACAACTACTCGAGCCACTAACGTACACTATTTGTACAATACTAGACACAAATTATTCGCTTTTTATTAATTTTCCTTTTTCTGGAGTAAGTCCTTAACTTTGAGAAATTAAATGACATGAAATACTGCTGAAGTGGTAATTAATAGGCAAAAACCAATAAAGTTCTTAAAAAAATATCTAAAGGTGGACGATTCAGATGTTTAGATACTACAAAAGCGGCCAAGTACGAGTCGGACTTCCGCATGAAGGTTTCCGTACCATGGTAGTAGACGAGCCCCCTGTAATTCATTATTTGTTGTTATAGCTTTCTAGGTTTTCCTGTAGTCTACTCGTATAGGCAAATAATATTTCTTTGTATTTTTTTCAAAATTTTTGGCCCTTTTGTTTCGAAGTTTAGCGGGGAGGGGGAATGGTCAATTTTCGACTATTTTCTTAAATAACTTCAAAACGATTTATCTTAAAATTATTTTAAAAAAATGAGATGTTCTAATGAGCCCTTTCATTTGATAAGTAACTTCTTCGTTTTTGGGTCACCGACTTACATATGTGTAATTTCAACTCAATCGGTCCAGTAGTTTCGGAGTAAATTGGCTGTTACAGACGGACAGACAGACACACAGACACGCGAGTGATCCTATAAGGGGTTCTGTTTTTTCCTTTTGAGGTACGTAACCCTAAAAACACAAAACACTTTAGTCATATTATTATGGGATGGCCAACGGATTTTTAGCCTTATAATTATAGAAACATGCGCTTACTTTTTAAGTGGCCATACGAGGACTGGTCTATTCTCCAAATGGCCACCGCGTAACGTATGTAACACCAGTGCCCTGTTTATCAAAACTTACAAGCCTTGTATTACAAGCAATTTTCCTGTAAAAAATGTAATTATTACAAATATGTGTTTATCAAAACTACACGTGTAAATTACAAGTTACAAGGGTCATTATTTATTTCACAAGTATATTTTTACACTTGTAGTCGTCATTTTGTTCATCAAAAATCCCTTTGTTAGTTACAATTTGTAGAAAATCATAGCAAATCCTGAGAGTGTCCAGCGACTCTCCATTCCGTCTTACAAGTGTCGTGCTTAGTACCGCAATACATTTTTAAATTTGTTTTTTTTTTTTTAAATGTGGTCAAGTGATTCAAGCGATGATGAAAATATTAGAATAGAACCAAGAACTTATAGAACAAGAATTGACTACGGTCATATGGAAACGACCTATGAATTTAACGAAAGGTTTCGACTTAAAGCTGAAAAATTGGAACAATTAATTAACATGTTGGGTAGCCATTTAGAAAGGAATACAAACAGAAACCACGCCCTGTCAACTAAATTAATATTACAAATTGCTCTACATTGGTTGGGAACCGGAGTTCAATACCATGCTGTTTCTGACATGCACGGTGTAACAAAAGGCAGTGTATGCAATGCAGTCCACAGTGTTGTAGCAGCCATCAATACCGTAATGTTTGAA
Organism: Eugnorisma glareosa; assembly: GCA_947578425.1. NCBI lineage: Eukaryota > Metazoa > Arthropoda > Insecta > Lepidoptera > Noctuidae > Eugnorisma > Eugnorisma glareosa. The sequence continues at coordinate 30,306,289 of OX387957.1, forward strand.
AACTACGTTCAATGGCCGAATGATATGCAGGAGGTAGTACAGAAGTTTCGTTGAAAGGAATGCCATTAATTTGTGGCTGTCTAGATGGTACCTTGATAAAAATTGATGCCCCACACCAAAATGAAGAAGTATTCGTAGATCGACATGGGAATCATTCCATTAACTGTTTGGTTGTGTGCGGTCCTGACAAAAAGTTTTACTATTCCTATGCTAATTGGCCCGGAAGCACCCATGACAGCAGAGTTTTAAGAAACAGTCAGTTATATGAGCAATTTGAAAATGGCTGGAGACCTATTGCACAAGGGGTTCTCCTTGGTGACTCTGCGTACCCTCTGAAGGAATGGCTCATTACTCCTATAGTTATAGATGGAAACGATCAAGCAAACATCAGATTTCTTAATGCTCATAAATCGACTCGGCGAGTTATTGAAAATGCTATTGGAATACTGAAAGAAAAGTTTCCGTGTTTAAATTATTTAAGAGTTCAACCCAGATTTGCTTGCGATATTTTTAATTGCTGCGTGACCTTGTGTAACTTTATTAGGGAAAACGAAAACGAAGAGGTCTCGAATAACGAAAACAACTCTGATTCTGATAATGTATTTGAAGGCGTCCAAGATGATAGGGGACGGAGCAGTAAAATTATATATTTCTTAAATTAAATTTAAAAGTAAGCTATAATATTAACAAAAAGTCATGACAACAAATCACTAAACTATTTATGTAGGGAATCTTAAAAATATTACACTATATCACCACCGTTTGAGTACCATCTTCATTGTATATAATGTCTTCGTTTGTAATTAATAAAATTTGATTTGAGTTATCCTGAATACAGCCGCGTTTTATTGTATTTTCCTGAGGCATTGGTTTTATTTTCTTGGTCAGTTCTGAAGGCTCGACATCTAATTTACGTTCCATTTCCAATATTTCTAGTTTTAATTTATAATTTTGCAGTTCGAGGAACTCTAATTGTAGTTCAAGTTTTCGTTTCTTTTTTAATTCTTGTTCTAGTACATCGGTGTGTTGTTTCGATCCTTTTCGGACAATTTGATCAATTCTTTTTTCTGTAAACAAATAAAAAAATTCTCAGGCCGACAAATACCTAATAATAAATAAAACATTAAGTACTTGTAGTGCGATTTCTTTTATGGCAGATAATTAGGTAACTTCTTTACTGTTATGACTAATTTACACGTATTAAGCAGTTAACTAAATTTTAAGTGACTCAATGGCAAATTCATTGTTTACATGCATTAAGTCTTATAAAATTTAGTTAATTACTTAACTACTTATTACGTGTACAGCAGCCATAAGATAGAAATAATTGAGATCTCCGCTGACGAAGCTATGAGAAAACCTTGCTTAACCTGCAAAACTTACCGTTTACATTTAAATTACAAGAGACATTTTGACTTGTTGTTGGTTTCAGAGACAAGTCAGGAACATCAACATTTTGATCAATGTCACTATTCTCTAGTACTGAAGCTGTGGTTGTCGGTTCTACAACTATTCCATCAGTTATAGGCGAATCTTTGCCTGTGATCTCCAATATAAGGTCATCTATTGGAGTCAAAATGCTTTTTTTTCCGCCGCCGGTTCCAGTTGTTCTTGCATTATCTCTTTTACTCTGAAAATGGAGAAATCAAATGCACCTTTAATAAAAAAATATACTAAAAGTCACTCAGTATTAAACAATGCTTATATAATAAAAAGTGTTCCGAAACAAAGAAAAAGACAACAGAATTTCATATGACTTCACTATGACTACGATATTTACTTGCAATATTATTAATCATCTACTAGAGTGTGTATTCCGTGCCATATTATTATATTTATGCCATTTTATTGAAGTGTGGCTTAAATATTTTAAGCCACACTCCAGATTAGTAAAATCTTCTTTCTTTTTGTACTGTATTAGGCAGGTACATTAAATATATACTTAGGCTTAGGTATATGTTTAACAAAATGTATTTAATTTATAGGGTTTTTTTTAATAATTACAAAAATACCTATTTAGAGAAAACGAATGTTTAAATCATACTTACCAAAGTAGCCCTTTTTAAATTTGAGTAAAATGTATCTCGGACATAGGTGTAATCTTTTCCAGCGGGAACCAGACCAAGCGACTGACATGTAATTAAAATATTCTTCCACTCTTCTATTTTTTTTTGTTTGGACATCCTGTCGCTAAATGCACCAAATAAAATGTCATTTTTGTCGCGAATCAGTTGTAAAACTGTTATTTTATTATCATTTCTAGACATTTTTCATGAAATCATAAAATCTTGCCGCGAATTTCAAATTATAAATAAAAGGCGGGAGGTAATACTTTGTCACGCCTACTTCTTAATGTCCCATCCATATTAAGCACAGACAATATACCATTCAGCCATGCGTTTAAGCAGGGATATTCAATTAAATACAAAAAAATAGCGGGAAAAGAATGCGGCATACATTTTTGATTTTAGAACTTACAAGTAGAACCTACAAGTGTTCAATTTTACAAGCCCTGTAGATTTTTTTTGATAAACGTAATTTACACGAACTTGTAAAAACTTCCTTGTAAAGTGTAACTTGTGAACATGTAGACTTGTGAGTTTTGATAAACAGGGCACAGATCTAAACCGTACCTTTTCCAAACCGTCACCTGGATTTGGGTGATCATCGTTCATCATAGACCGGATCCGGCAAGTAAAGTCCTCACCTCAGTCAAGGTCAGACCTGCAAGATTAACAAAAGTGTTGTGGTAAAGCATTCAGGGTATTTATTATACATAATTTTCGGTCGACGTCTTAATATTCTGCAAATGAACGCAATGTTGTACCTAGAGCATAATTAGATAACTGCTACTAGAGCCGTTACAATGATCCAGGATCCATTTTGCAGTTTTGCACTTGGATTTTTCTCGAAGAGATATCCAAAATGCTTAGAATAGATACTCAGCAGTGCTGGAAGAAGACGATTGGTACGAGTAGAGTTAGGGTTCGCATTACACGTGTTTTTGAGGATTGGGACATCCGGTTTACTCATAATTTGTTACAGTTATCATACAATATGTATATATTTTTATTAAGCCCATTTAAAGACTAGATATCAGAATAAAACAAAAATACTTTTTTGCGTAAATAATATTTTATTTAAATAAAGATGAAAAGTGAAATAATGTTAAAGCTAACTATGAATGTGTTTTTCAAGCAAATGTAAAAAATAAAGCGAATTTATTGCGTTTTTTGCAATTATTCGAAAAATCAGTACCCAGTAAAACGACCCATGACGTTATCAACGGCCTTGCAACTATTTTTCATGCTTTGAATCAAGTTATCAAAGTCTTGCTGCGGGTCCGGGTCCCAGGTCCTGCTAAGTTGCCAAAAAGTTGCTCTTCAGTGTTCAATGTTTGCAAGAAAATCTAGAACCCGGACGCTGGAGCAGGTCCCATGCGTGCAGGCATAGACTATTGGTTACATTATTTTTCAGCGGTCATGGCATTTCTGATCCAAACGTGGTCTGTTCTTCCACCAATATGAATTCCCGCCCAAACCATAATTTTCCTGCCGTGGTATCATCGATGGTGTTGCTCTCACGACCAGGAACTCGCCATACGCGTACTTTCCGCGAATCGGGATAGAAACCGAATCGGGACTCATCGGTAAACAGCACTACATACCACATCTTCCCAGAGCAAATGTTCACGAGCCCACTGTAACCTTCGTCCACGATTTCCTCGGAGTACTGCTGAAGTACGATGCGTTCTACGAGCATGAAGGTTAGCTTGCCACAACTTTTACCAAAAAACCTTTACCACTTCGTTGGTTAAAGTTGCCGTCACCGACCAAAATAATTAAATTACGCAACTTATAAAAAATATTGTATGGAAATAATAAATTAATATGGAAACAAAATTTTAAATTATTTAAATAGATTAAAATAAAAATAGTTACAAAAATTTAAACAATTGTCTTCTGAGAAATGCTCAAGTCCAAAAAATGATTGTGTAATGAGGGCTATCGTTTTTGAGCACACCAGATGGTGCCACTGTCGAGTAAGATCATGCCAATAATTCTATTTTATACTATAAAGTACCAATAACTTCATAAAAAGTTTATTTTATTACGTACTAACTTCTGCCCGCGACTTCGTATGCGGATCCTGTTGCTTATGCCAGCGACAACGGGGTCGTCAAGAAAATCGAAGATCTGAAACGTCTGATGTAGAATTCTGAGGCCCGGGGACGGGAAAACAACGGGATGAGCGAGACGATTGGAGACGTTCCAGATCTTTCATTTTTGTAAGTCCACAGGAAATGCCCATCAGACTAAACAACTTTTGCTAAGACGTCATTCCTTAATATGTTATAGTGACGCTGGGCTTTGGAGTTCCACAACAGGGTTCCAGATCGTCAAATTTATTCTCTCAGCAGGAAATGCTCTTCACGTGGAATAATTTTTGCTATGACACCATTTTTATATCTCTTATAGTTTAGCTGGTCTGTCGCGGTGCTGCATCAGATGTTCAAGTTTCCAAGATAAATTATAGCCTATATGTTGCCCAGATTTAATACCTATACTACAAAAAAATCTTTTAAATCCGTTGAGTAGTTCCGAAGATTAGCGTATACAAACAACACATTTACACATACCTAGACATAACTTCTACATATAGAACACTCATTTTTTATGATCATTTTATCTCCAAGTACTTACAAATAAGGTCCTAAGTTGCTACTTAAAATTCAAGTCACAATTAATCAGGAATGGCTCAATCTAGACCACAATCGTGAATATTTTTAAAAATACGCGACAAAAAGCACGCAATTGACGCCCGAACACTCTATGACATCTGACATTTCGGTGACCCCGCGCTACACTAGCGGCTCTAGCGAGGAATTCATACGTGATAGCCCCAAGGAAATTAAATAAACGACCAGCCCTAAACTTTTTTTATCTGTAGCCGTAATGGCAACAAGTCAGCACAAAAGCTGATCGGCTGCTGTGGTGCGCAGTGTGCGCACCCTAGGTATTCCGAGTTTCTAAATGTTTCCATTTAATCTTATTTTTTTCCCAAAATGAAACGTTTAGCAACATTTTCCCCATAATATTTTTCAAATTGCCTGTTTTAGGGTTCCGTAGACGAATGGCAAAAAACGCAACCCTATAGATTCGCCATGTCTGTCTGTCTGTCTACTAGTTTAGGAGTTTAAAAAAAGGGATAAAAGCACAATAAAAAAATAAAAGGTAATAATCCCCTAGATTATTACCTTTTATTATTTATTGTTGTTTAGCAATAAAAGGGAATAATCCCTTAATCTCTTTTTTTTAATTAGCCTTTTAATCCTAATGTACCTACCTATGCATTGGAAACCAAATAAATATGGGATTTTAATTATATAGGTTAGCGTTTTATTTCAATCAAGTTATTTACATTATTTACAAACTACAAATCTATAATCTATAATAGTAATAAAAATATGTACAAGTATCAAAAGGGTTACAGGGCGTCAAAAAATTCGTCCACATCGCTGTCAACAGGAAAAGTGCCCAGAAGGCTGGCAGCATTGCCACGTTGTATGGCAATGCTGATTCTTTGGCCAAAAAATAGGCCCGCCCTCTGGTCACGTGAAGAGTCGATCAACCGCTTGGCGATTTCCCGAAATACTAGGTGGGCACTCGGACCCCATGGGCCTAGTGTTTCAACCCCAAACGGCTCAAACACGTAACTACCAATTAAATTATTGTATTTGCGCCGTTTGAGGTTTTCAGCACCTGCAGCAGCCGCCCCAGCGCAGCTCACTGTGCTAGGAAGATGGGATGGCGCAAGGGTGTCGACGCAAGTTGCATCCCACACCAAAGGCCTACCCAACTTCCAAGGCATTATGGTCTCTTCCCATCGACGCGTGCCGTGCCAAGCCAGTTGGTTCTAAGACAGGCGGTGGCAAGAGCACGACGGATGAGATCATTAATGCTAGCGTGCCGCGCAAGCCGACCTGCACTCTTACTGCAAGAAAGCCCATGGTGTCCGAGGCAGTCGACTGCTTCACCACATTGACAGCGATGTGGAGCCCCGCAAGGAGCGCCCAATCGCAAACAAGTAGCGAGCCGGAAGGTTGTGTCACCTAACATAGTGCCTATATTAGGTGACGGTAGTGCCTGAAGCCAGAGGCCCGACTCCCACTCACCCACAGCCAGCAGGCGGGCACGCTCAGCAGTATTGGTAGACGTATTAAGAAGTTTATTCCGTACCGACCTGCAGAGCGGCTCATCCCACTGTCTCTGGGAAAACGAGTTCTCGGGCCGATCCGTATCCGGGCAAGCCACTTTCCAGGCGTCCTCTGCGTCGGACAAGCACGGCACTTCAGAGTCAACCAGGGAGAGAGTTAAAATTTTCCTGGTTAGCTTTTCAGTGCTGTGGACAGAAGACAGGAACGCCGGTAAGCTTACACTAGAAATTTTGCGGACGCCGAGGCCACCAAAACGAATTGGTAGGGTGGCTTGCAGCCACGCTCGGTCGTCCAGGGCCACATTAAGAATGGACGTTAAAGTGTTGCGAATAATTTGGTCAATTTTGTCCAAAAGTTGTGGTTTCTTCCAAAGAGGAGAACAACGCAGATAATACATAAAATTTGGACCAAAACAGCAATATCTAATAAGGGTGAATGCCGAATGTAAAGTTATTTTGGAGAGTCTATCGGAAATATCATTAAAATGTTTGATTTTGTCATCGATGAAAGATGAAAAACTTTCTTCTAAAATAGGGGAACCTAGTAGGTGAAGGGAACTTTTTTCAAAAATTTTGATTTGTGGGGCTATTGCATTAAATTTATCTATAATCGATTGTCTGTCAGTAATGTCAGAGAGGTAAATTTCGCACTTTGAGGGGTTAAGGTTAAGATCCAAGCCAATAGATTTAAATTGTTGTTTAAGGAGTTACAACTCCTTAAACATCCAAAACGGTGTCAACATCACCTCCTAATGTTCCATCATCTAAATACCACACGTTAAATTTTGAATTTAGTTGTTGAATTATGGGATGAATAGCCAAACTGAAAATGACAGGGTCACCTTGTTGGCAACCAACTGCTGATTCCAAAACGTTGTCCTTGAAAAGTAATTTTGAAGGGTGCCTATAACATTGCCACATAAAACCATAAATTTCGGGTAATACTTTTTTGACTTCAGCCAACAAAGTGTCCCTGTTCACGGAGTTAAAAGCGTTTTTCACGTCAACCTTGAGGATGACCTCACCTTTCGTTGAGTTTAAAAAAGAGGATAAGGCATGTACGGCAGCCTCACAGCCCCCTCTGGAACCAAAACCAAGTTGAAGGGGCTGGAACATAGTTGCAAGCGATTCGCTATACAACTTGCAACATATTTTGGCTGCCATACGCCTGTAGGTGCAACCGATGGCAATGGGACGAATGCCGCCGTCCTTCTTACGCAGAGCACACAGGTTAGCCCCGTACAGGACATCGACGACGGCATCGTTCACACCGCCGGAGAGCATTAAGTTGATCAGAACCGCAAGCTCCTTCAAGAGTGACTCACCAGCTTCCCCGGCGCCTGAACTCAACAAATCTTTCAAATGCTGTGGTGTCAGGCCGTCGAGGCCGCCGGCAGAACCACTCCGGAAAGAACTCACGGCTGCGATCAACTGCGGGGCTGTAATTTGGAAAAAAGATGAATCTTGAACGAGGGGGTCGGGGTGGTCGGGCGGGTCGGGGAAGGTGAGACCATCCGCAGGCGATGGATGTTTACTGTCCAGAGCTGAAAGAGTCTCTGGAGAATAAGGCGCCACCACATCACTGCTGAACAGTATTCTAGCTGCCCCCCTAATGTCACCGTCACTTAACTTGGATTCCACATGATCACAAATGTTTTTCTGTTTATTAAAAAAAGATAATTTAGAATCTAAAATACGGGCCGAATTGTTGCAGTTTTCTTTAATTTGGTTTGTTAAAGATTTTTAAGTTGCCAAATTTTTTTGTACATGCAGAATCCTGTAAGGGAAGGTGAGTAACTGCTCCCATGCACGTTGTGAGTTCTCCTGGGTCGCGAGGTGGACACAGCGCGCTAAACTCAGCGCAACAGAGTGTCTCGCGCTCCGGGGAACTCTTTTTAGGACAGGGGTGGAATTTTTGAATTTGGACAATGTTTTCCACAAAGTTGGTTCAAAAGGTGTTGATGTCGGGGATGTGGCTGGGGGGCACAAAGGTACACTATGAGGTTTGTGGACCTTGCCATAGTGTATCTTAAGCCCCCGTACGCCTTTAAAAAAACGAGCCTGGGAGCAGTGAGGACATCTTACCAGTTGCACATCCAGTGAAGTGATAGGTTGACTGGGACTACTTATTCCGGCTTCGCTACAGCTGGCGCTGAACATAAAATAATTTACTCACCAACTAAACGTATATGAAGTAAAGTGTCTCAAATTTTTCGAGTTTATTCAATACGAATTTTATTATTTTCGTCGAATCGATGTAAATTCTGAATTTAATACTAACTAATTATGATTGCTTCATTAGTCGCTTTTCGTAAATGTTTACAAGCGTTTTTGGTAGAGAAAATTAACGTCAATTTTCAAGCGAGCCGTCCGCGTCTGCCCGATTTGATAATCAAAATATGTATCTGAAATTAATTCAACATTTTTTGGTAAAAATATAGTACCAATAACCACAAAATCACGAATGTCCGAATCAGGTTGGAGTGTAGCCTTAGGGGCGATATGGCGCGGGACTTAGAATTTTTTTTTTTTTTTTTTTTTTTTCAAATTGGTACCATACGCTTATAGGCACCATGAGCCGTGCAGAAAACAAAACGGTGTGTACCTGCAAATATATCCATAGGTTAGGTTAGGTTAGGTTAGAACTGTGACCAACTACCGGCCGGCGAGCGCTACCTCGAAATTGAACGCGAAATTTTTCTAAGTATTTTTTTTCATAGTGCCCCTAAGACGACACTCTGACCCCGAATCATTATGAACAATAATGTGGCAGGAACATTATGCGTAAATTGAACTTTCACAGATAAACTAGCAAAAAGGTGTAAGACAAATCATATTGTAATGCTATAACAACGGATTAAATGGCTCTCATCATTGAATAGGTGTTATGTGCACCAGGAAAATGTTTTGAAAATTAGATTTTCACAAATAAAGGTAGGATTCCGATTACAACAGCGCGAGGGCGGAAATGGCAGAACAATACAGTTACTCGCCACCCGCCCGTTGCACTCACTTGCTTCACAGCAAATTGAATTTTGTCTATTAAGCGTAGCATGAGTTTTCCGTCGATGTTCTTCCGCTATCCTGTCGCTATCTTTGCTATTAAAATTCTTGCTAGGGTAGATAAAATTTTTCCACTTCAAAAACTTATTGCAACCATAGCTACAATTTGCTTTTTTACCTTACGTTAAAGTAGAGGGTAGTGGAAACGTAATGAAGAAGTAAACACTGACGAATATCTGTATTGTAGGGCACTTGTCCAATATCGTGTAAACTTCATTTCATACCTCTCGATAAATTTCGTTTCTAGTCAAACATCAGATTTGAACATGAAGAAAAACAACAAATAGAGAAAAATCACGAACACTGTTATAATGGCACGTATTGCAAAACTGTCTTCCAAGAAAAGACATTATCTCGATGGAGGGGTGGGGAACGGGAGGGACGGGAGGGATGTGGGAGGACGAGGCCTTTGTCATAAGAGACGTCTAGATCGATGTAACACCAAAGGAAAAAAACGACAGGGGATTAGCCAGTGGTTCGATAACATTAGTGTACGCGGCCATCGGTCAACATCGACCAAATACGTTTGTGGGTAGACGCCAAAACCGCGAACACTTACTACTGCCCGGACCGCTAATTTTTTTAAAAACGAGGAAATAAGGGATTAGAAAAACCGTTGGACTCGGACTTCGAACTAAAGAATCTTTCGCTGTGATCGCATGGGTGCCTAGCGCCGGTGTGTTCACAGTGGAAGCCCACTATAAGAAGGTGTCCGGTGAATCAACACCGGTGGATTGACAGATGGGGGACCGGGCGACGTCGCTCCCGTTCATCGGGGACGCGCCGTCCGGTGCTCCACCAGTCAGCGCCGCCGAAGGAAGACGAAGAGGACCATACATTATGCAGACACCATCAACTTTATCCCTGCTGTCGTCGACGTCACCCACAGCGAGACCGGCCGCTACCGGCCCACCGCTGCCAGCGCCTCCAACAGGCCGACAGCCACCCGTGTCGATACGCCCCTCCGTGTTCCGCCCCGTGCCGACCCAGGCCCCGGGACCTGCCGGAAGTTGCAACCGCGCAACCGTTGCGCGCGCCAGCGCCCCTGCCGTGCGCACCTCTGCGCAGGCCATACGGGCAACCGCGCCGCCCGCGCTCCGCATGGCGCCCGCGCACCCCGTGCAACCCGCACCCGCTAACGCCCGTCTCGTGCTGGCCGCGAAAGCACCCGCTGCTGTGCTGTCCTCGTGCTCATCGAGGGAGGCGAGCGACCTCTCAATGACGACGGGAGGCTCCACGTCCGGTCGCCGAGGCGTGTCAGGCGATACGCCCGCACGATCTGGCCCACCGGAGGGGAAAAATAAGGTTAGTTGCGATTTTGAATCTAAATGCACCGACGACGCGCTGGCTTTCAGTTATCACTTCCTCGATGCCAGGGCCTAGCGCCGTCCAAGAAACTCGGACGATGAGGCCGCCGAATAGGCAAAGTGAGTCTGTACCAGTTTACCGTCTCCCTGCTCCAGCACTCCCGCAGCGTAACCTGCCTGAGCCGGAGCCGGATTGCCGACGTCCCGCCCCAACCACATACATGACCCCAGTCGCCGCACAAGTAGCGGTGACCAAACTACAATAGGAAACCACAAGCCGACGGCCGCGAACAGCAGTGGCGCCGCGCACCATGCACTGGCGCTGCCAAGGAAGGAGGAGCGTCAGAAGGAATTCACTGCCTGCGCCATCAAACACGACGACGACGGCTCTTCGCGGACGCGGAAGCCCATGGATACACGGTGTCTGGCCCTAATATACCGACTCACACCAAGATAACCGGGCACAGGCACCAGTCGTGCTGGACATCGTGATCCATAGAGGCCTGGAATGCCAGATCACCCAGCAGTTGATAGACGACGAGATACAGTCGAATCATCAACCTGTACTCGTCGTCTTATCAGAGATGCCAACTTGACTCTTGCATCCAGCGCCACGTCGAAAAACGGACTGGACAAAGTTCACGGAAGTGATGGAGACCACCACTCTTACTTGGCCCATCGAGACCGCCGCAGACGCCGACAGGCTAGCAGAGGTCACCGTTTGCGAGAGACGGACGATCACATTACCACAAACACACGGGCTTGTGTCCAAGCCTCTCCATGCGCACCTTAAGTTGATGATCGCCCAGAAGAGGCTCCTTCGCAAGCGGTGGCAGGACTCACGCTGCCCCAGGATCAAGTGCGACTTCAATCGTCTCGTGGAGAAGGTCAGGGCCAAGGTACAGGAGTTCAACACTGCCGTCGAAGCATTATCAGTGCAGGCAGCTTGCGAATAGGCGATCCAGTGTGCCCGCTATACCACAGCGACAGGGCGCCGATATACACCGCAGCAGACCGTGTGATCTTCGTCTAGCACCTGGAGCGTCAGTTCGAGCCAAACCCGACCGAAAATGTCGAGAACATCGCAGCAGCCGAGAGGCACCTTGGGGAGTACTTCGCCCCGCCGATAGCCTTAGAACACGCAATCTTCTTCTCGCCTTGCGCAGTCAGACGCGCCATATGAAACGCACTGCGCCACCTGCTATACCGTATGGCAGCGGCACTGGCGCGCCTGTACACGGGCATACTGGGCACAGGGGTCTTCCCGGCCTCGTGGAAGGAAGGGCGCGTCATAATGCTACCCAAGCAGCACAAGGACGTCCTGAAGCAGCTCAAGCGGCTTGCGCGCGCTTGCCACAGGTCGGGCCTATATGGCCAGACAATGAGGATGCCCGTAACCACGGGCACAATAATGATCCCGTGGGACCAAGGGCGAGGCCCATACCCCGCCAGCCGCTGCCCCTTCCGGGAGCACAGCGACATCCATCGAGTTTTAACACCAAAGATTGTTATACGGAGAGCCATTGTCAGACCACCTACTCCAACCTACACGTAATAAGTGATCGTCCCGCCCGCAGCTAATAAACGAATTAGTATTGCCATGGATACTAATTCGTATCCATGGCAATACTAATTCGTAGTTACCATGGCACACGCTCGACCGGATCAAGATAATAAGAGGTATCCGGATGTTTATTGGAAAATATTGTGCTTTTGTTAAAGGAAAACAATATTTATTATTGATTTTTCTGCTTTCATTTTCTTTACTTTAATTGCTTCATTTAGCTTTCAGTAAGTTAAGTTTGTCTTTCTCTTGATATATTTTCGTTTTGTAGCATTTTCTGTTTTCTTGTGATCCATTCGTGTTTAATATACATAGCTACTTTAGTTCGAAAGAGGTCTTGGACTTCGTCTTACAAAACACAAGAAATGTGATTTTATTGAGTGTCGTTTCACTGGATCGTTATGTGCAACTCGCGTTACGCTGTAACTGTAAGTCGTCAACCACAGCAGATTGGCTGTGTATTTATGCACGTATTTGTGCAGACATACAACAGAGAGGGGCCCCGGTGGGCCGTGGGGCTTCTAATTTCGGATTGTCGTTTCAACCTGACACCTGACCCGACGACGTTAAATGCACCTACATACATACACACATCATACGTACCGTACCTTTGTACTCGTACTTGTGTTTGTACCTTTAACAATAAACACGAAGCCATCAAGATTGATTACAGCTTCAAGACATAGGTTAACTGAATAAAGAATTTCTCAATATATAATTTGTTCTGAAACTGTTCGTAGATAGGTAGGCACACTCTCTTGTAGCCTGTGGGTGTGGGAATCTCACACTAATTTAAAAATGCGGTTTTTTTTTCAAGAGCGAAGTCTGTTCCGTATTTTAAAGATTTGGTTAGTTTAGATGTGTAAAATTTCGTTTGTAAATGAACCTTGAGACAAGACATGTGCATGCGCCGCTTGGGTGTAAGTAATCACGACACGTAGCCTACGTACATTGTTGTACGTATTTTGTATGAAAACGTTTTGAAGCGGCACCATGCCTGCGCCGCACCTTCACCTTACGCCGTTTCTGTATAAATCGCGCCTAACGTAGGTTCAATTCGAACACCGGGTTCGGGTCCGGGACCCTATCTAAAACTATCTAGGCTAATATTACATGCGAACACGTATTTTCAGTGTTAAAATTATTGGAATTTTGATTAGGTTTTCGCAGCGCATCCATGCGTCCGTGCCCGTCGATACCGAACTAATGATATTTACTACAAAATTTCATTAGGGACGCTAATAACGCGGGGCGTGTCTGGTGCTCGAGGGCCCCGAGGCTTCCGGCTACCGCCTGTAGCAGCCAATAACTGGATTTGTTCTGCCATTTCCTCATCATTTCCCAACTTTACCAGGCGAACTAGTAAACTTACTGGAGGTGTAAAAGTAAAATGAACCATTGACTTGGTAAGCCAGTATTGAAACTGTCACGGTACCTACATAATTATGTTGTTGGCCAATTGGGTGGACCGTGCATGAGCCTGATTGAAAGTGCAACTCGTTTACCTTTACGTGTTTTTTTTTTTTTCGTTATTGTAATTTCCTTCAGAGAGTAATATTTCCGCCCAACAGAGCTCCCAAGCCGGAAGGCTCTGGAGGAAATATTTGGACACATGAATTTTCATTTTACAGTATAGCTGATGGAAATAGTTTAAGAGTCGGTGATCACTATGGTGCTTCTAAATAACAACAACGGTACTCTGACTACGAAGATACTGCTGAAACGGTTTTTAATTAATCAATTTTTTGGGCAAGGTTGTGTGGCGTTTATGAACGCAACCATAAGCGCTAGCAAATACCAGACTCTATAGTCTGTGAGGATACTCTATGGTTTTTTGAGATACAGCGGTTACAACTCTGATTCGCGTAGCATCTATTTTGTACTGAAACCCTTCCTCCAGTTTACAGTGTTATACGTGTTTAGCATTAGGAAAGTTTCAATATTACATTATCCAATATTACTTCTACGCTGGATTTTATTTCCTTCGAACCTCATCGCCGTGAGTGCGAAACAAAAGGGAACGAACATTATCTTCCTACGCTCCCAAAGTGGTGACCCCGACGTGATTGTGACTTGCTGTACATGAGATCCAAAGCTCCATACTACGGACATTGCCGCATAGAAAACTAGCTACCCTGGGCCTGCGGAGGCTGCGGACCACGAGACTTCATGTTTTTCATATCATCAGTGGCAGTTCCCGCTTTCCAGCCGTTTTCCGGAGTACGTTCGTCATACAAGCATCACTACAAATGCATGTGAAATCGTGGAGACATTGTGAATTGTGAATTCATCTATACGGACAAGTAATAATCTCGTTCTTGGGAAAACGATTAACGATATCATAAGAAGTGCATCGAACGCCATCTATCGATAACCGATGGAAAATACAGTTCCAGTGACAGCTGACATTGACATCAACATCAACTGACGTTCCGGTCCACGCAAGTACCACCTAAATATTAGCAGGACATTCTCGTTTTAGCTACCAAAAACAGTGATATATATTTTTTTTTTTAAATTAATATAAAGACAATTATAAATTTAAAGCTAGTTAACACAATAACATCGTCATTTTACTTGCACTTGATTTCTTGTGTTTATTTGTATTTCTTTTTCTTTATTTTGCCCCGAGTTGGGCTGAAAAATGTTTTGGTACGTTACATGCTGCTTTCTTTATGATTACTAACTTTTTAAACCGCAATGAATAATACATACTAATATGACAAAGGTTGGGATATTATGCATTGAATGCTCATAAAGTCTGTTTAACTATATCTACAAATCTTTTTTTTTGCATGTTTTAATATTGGCATCTGCGTACTTAATTTTTGTTTATTTTATTGGTGTTTGCAAACTTTTATTGTTTGTGTTGTTTCACATCCGCATGCTCATATTGTACTTATATTAACCCTCACCACTTACCCACGGTTAAAATAACTACCCCTAGCTTGGTGTTTTGTGTAGTTCTTGGATTTTTGCATGGTTTATTAAAATTTTGAGTCTCTTCACTATGTCTGATGAACTCCAAGCACGTTTAAATATGCTTGAGGCTGAAAACATTGCCTTGCGTGCACAGCATGAACAAGCTAGTGCTCAATCTAAGCCGGAGATAGCTGCTGCCATGTGTAGGGTAGCGGTAAAGCTGCCACCATTTTGGTCCGACAGAGTCACTGTATGGTTTGCACAAGCCGAAGCCCAATTTCTATTGGCTGGCATAAATACTGATGTCACCAAATACAGTTATGTTCTCAGTCAAATCGATCACAAGGTAGCTGGGGAAATTGAAGATATAGTAATCAACCCACCGGCAGAAGGAAAATATCAGACACTCAAAGAAACATTAATTAAACGATTTTCTATATCCGAAGAGCAGCGGGTAAGACGGTTGCTAGGTGATGAGGAGCTTGGAGACAGAAAACCGTCCCAGTTCCTCCGTCATCTTAGGTCCATTGCTGGGAACACCCTGTCAGATGACAACATCTTGCGCCAGCTTTGGGTTCGCCGATTGCCTCAGCATGTACAAGGCATCCTGGCAGCCCAGGCCGATCTCAGTCTAGATAGGATAGCCGACATTGCTGATAAAATTGTTGAAGCTCAGCCAAGCCAGGCAAACGTTTTTGCTGCTACAGGTACACCTACACTAAATAGTCTCTTGGAGCGGATAGACGAGATGGGCAATCAAATTGCCGCTCTGAGATCTGATCGCTCCCGACTTCAAAACCGCCGCGGGCAGTCCTCGCGCAACAGTACTCCTGACCGGACTGAAAAACGCTGCTGGTACCATCGGAAATACGGCACTAGGGCCAGAAAATGCATCTCACCCTGTAATTGGCTGGCGGAAAACCCAAGGAGCAGTCAGTAGCGGCGGCGACTGATTGCGAAAACAATCAACCCCTCAGCCGTCGCCTTTTCGTAACTGATCAAGTCTCTAAGCGACAATTTTTAATTGATACTGGTTCGGATCTTTGCTGTTACCCGCACCGTTGGCTTTCTAATCGAAGGAAACCTACCGATTATGATCTCTGCGCTGCTAATGGTAGCAGCATACAAACATTCGGAACAATAACATTGACACTTAACTTTCGTCTCCGTCGTGATTTCACCTGGACATTCATTGTCGCCGACGTCAATAATGCGATTATTGGCTCGGACTTCTTGGCATATTATCACCTGCTTCCAGATTGTCGCACTATGCGGTTAATAGATGGCGTCACCAACCTTTCTGCCCTTGCCTCCACCGCGACGACAGAACAACCCAGTGTCAAAGCTGTAGCCCCTACGAATTCTGCTGTCGCACAAGTGCTAGCAGAGTTCCCCGAAATCACTCACCCGCCCGGTCTCCCTAGGATTATTAGGCACGATACTGTACATTTCATCAAGACAACGAATGGGCCTCCTGTTTCTTGCCGCCCTCGTCGCCTAGCACCTCAAAAATTAAATTCAGCTAAGAAGGAATTTGAGGAAATGGTTATGTCCGGCACAGCACGACCATCCAAAAGCGCGTGGTCGTCTCCTTTGCACATGACATTAAAGAAAGACAACACTTGGCGTCCTTGTGGCGACTACCGCGCTCTTAACGCCCGAACCGTGCCGGATAGGTATCCAGTCAGGCACATTAATGACTTTGCTCACAACCTCACTGGCGCTAAGATTTTCAGCACTATCGACCTTGTGAAGGCGTACCATCAGATTCCGGTATCAGAAGATGATATCCCAAAGACTGCCATCATTACCCCGTTTGGCCTCTTCGAGTTCCCTTTCATGACCTTCGGTCTTCGCAACGCTGGCCAGACCTTCCAGCGGTTTATCGACGAGGTCACACGGGGTCTTGATTTCTGTTTCCCATATGTGGACGACATCCTCGTCCATTCCACAGATGTGGCTCTGCATTGCGAGCACCTGCGAATCCTCTTCAGACGCTTACGGGACTATGGGGTTGTGATAAATCCTTCCAAGTGTGTATTTGGTGCACGTGAGGTAACATTCTTAGGCTATCACATTAGTCCCGAGGGCACTCAACCTCCTCAGGATCGTGTTCAAACCATTCTCGAATTTCCACCCCCTAAAACTGTCCAGGGTGTGCGTCGGTTTCTCGGCATGCTAAATTATTACCGTAGATTCCTTCCTAAGGCCGCGTTGTTCCAGGCTCCTTTAATAAAAGCGGTTATTGCTACCAAAGGTAAGGGTGCGAAGCCATTTATATGGTCACCTGAACTCCTCGAACAACTTGAAGCCTGCAAAAAGAGTTTAGCGACCGCTACACTACTGCATCATCCGGTACACGGTGTCCCGCTTGGACTGTTTACCGACGCTTCCAGTGTCCATATCGGGTCCTGCCTTCAACAAGAAATCGAAGGCAAGTGGGTACCCCTCGCTTTCTTTAGCAAAAAGCTGACCGACCAACAAACACAGTGGCCCGCTTATTATCGCGAGTTGTTAGCTGTATATGAAAGCGTGCAGCATTTCCGCCACATTCTCGAGGTTCAGCATGTAACCATTTTTACAGACCACAAGCCACTGCTCTACGCTTTCATACAGCGCCGGGAGAAACTGCCACCTGCTCAGTTGAATCAGTTGTCCTTTATTAGCCAGTTTACCACAGAAATCAAGTACATTAAGGGAGAGGACAATATTGTCGCAGACGCGATGTCGCGCGTTGACGCGATCGCTCTTGACCAGGATTGGCAAATGCTTGCCAAATCACAGGAGGTAGACCAAGAGTTAGCCAATTTATGTCAGCAAGGCTCTAGCCTGCAGTTTATAAAGGTCAACATTCCTGGAACTGACATTCTTATCACCTGTGATAAGTCGACCGGCAAGCCTCGCCCATACTTGACCCCTTCCTTCCGTAAAGCAACATTCGACAAACTTCATAACTTAAGTCACCCTGGCGCACGAGCCACTACCCGTCTCGTGACTGAACGATATGTTTGGCCGTCAATCAACAAGGACTGCAAACAGTGGGCTCGACAATGCATAGCATGTCAGCGCGCTAAGGTATCGTGCCATAATTCGTCCCCACTTGGCAATTTCGCCCTACCGCCAGGTCGTTTCAAACATGTACACATAGACATCATAGGCCCCTTGCCGACTTGCAACGACTATCGGTACTGTTTGACTGCCATTGATAGAGTGACTAAATGGCCCGAAGTATGGCCAATGCGTTCGATCACCGCAGAAGAAGTAGCAGAAACCCTAACACGGGAGTGGATAGCTCGCTTCGGGGTGCCTTCAGTCATTACAACAGACCAAGGAACTCAGTTCGAGTCCGACCTGTTCCGCCGACTGATGACACAATTCGCCACCACGAAAACTAGAACGACAGCTTACCATCCCTGCGCCAACGGCATGATCGAGCGCGTCCATCGCCAGCTTAAAGCTGCCCTCATGTGCCACCAGGACTCTTGGGTGCGCGCGTTGCCGTTTGTTCTTCTCGGTATGCGGTCAGCTTTCAAGGAAGACTTGAAAGCCACAGCTGCTGAAATGGTGTACGGGGAACCTCTTCGTTTGCCCGGTGAATTGCTCGTAGCATCCGATGAGCCACATAATTTCTACGACCCGGCAGATTTCGTCGTACAACTTCGACGTAAAATGTCGACTGTGCGACCCATCCCGGCATCTCGGCATACACAACCATCTATATTTATATTTAAAGATCTTTCTTCAGCGACGCATGTGTTCCTTAGGGATGATTCTGTTAGACGACCGTTACAGCCACCATATACCGGCCCCTACCGAATAGTGGATCGTGCCAGTGATGGGAAAACTATCACACTGGAAATCAACCACAAAACTGTGACCGTTAGTGTAGATCGAGTAAAACCGGCACACGTAGATCACACAATACCTACCGCAAACGGGTATCCTAAGAAGCCCTCAGAACCTACGGCACACACGACTGTTGACCTCCCTAAGAGACCTATAGAACCTGCAAAATCCAGGGACACCAATCCAACTGCCCCAAAACTGCCGTATACCACTCGTTCCGGTAGACGAGTTAAGTTTAAGGATCTCTCCGATTTCGAATAAATGGTTCATCCTTCTCCGTGGGGGGGTGGTGTGGCGTTTATGAACGCAACCATAAGCGCTAGCAAATACCAGACTCTATAGTCTGTGAGGATACTCTATGGTTTTTTGAGATACAGCGGTTACAACTCTGATTCGCGTAGCATCTATTTTGTACTGAAACCCTTCCTCCAGTTTACAGTGTTATACGTGTTTAGCATTAGGAAAGTTTCAATATTACATTATCCAATATTACTTCTACGCTGGATTTTATTTCCTTCGAACCTCATCGCCGTGAGTGCGAAACAAAAGGGAACGAACATTATCTTCCTACGCTCCCAAAGTTGTATACCAAAGAAGAAAAAAAGAATCGGCTGCCGTACCTACATCATTGCTGTGCAAATAATCTATTTATTTATTATATTAGGATCACCAACAATTTTATTGTACCTACACTGAATAGGTACATTGACATAATTCTAAATAAACACCACATGTACAAAATAATAAATTCGGTTAATAAGTTAACAAACTTACAAAGTAAGAAGCACCAAAATTAAATTAAAATTAGATCTATGCGAAGTTTCAAAAGTAACAACTAAAATGTTAGCTGGACCAGAGAATTGTACGCATTGTACCATCACCTCATAAAGCAGAATTATTTACTTCAATCTTCCTTGAGAGTAGGATTGAAGCGTATTTACTCGTACAGGTATTAATACCAAGTACATACCTATGTCCCATGCCTACTTCAGAGCGGAAAAAACATAGAGCTATACAGGACGTAGCTACGTAGCTCTTACCCACACTGAATGAATGCTGAAATGTTAGTAAGACCGCACAAAATTAGTTGGCATCACAATCACAATACATATAGCTAACGCAACGCTCAAAGGCAACAAATCGATAACTGCCACAAAGCTACGTTAGTTTGGTACGGAGGCCGGTTACCTATGTTTGGCTAAGTACCTGTTAGTCTGCACTCAAATCACAAACAGCAACGTACGGCATGAATACAGTACGTTCAGTTAGGGTTGAACTAATTGATATTCCTCTCGAATGCTACCATCTGTGTACCTATTCTATGAAAGCACTCTCTCAGGTTAGTCTGGTAATTCGCTTGTATTTACTTATTTCTGGTTAGTATTGCTCAGTGGTGCTTTGAGCTTCACAAATTTGTCAACGCTATTAACCATTGAGTGATTCTTCAGGCTAGGCTATTATGTTAATTGGTTGAATCGATAATTCATTTGAGAAACAGTGCAGAGAGAGAGTTCACAGTAACTGTTGCACGTGACTTCAATCGCACGCATCTCAAGTCAAGACATATTTACATAATCTCAGATAAAAAGTGTTTTATGCCATCCAAATAAGTGTAGCTGTTAAAGCGCGGTACATGGTGAGGAAACCAGCATGACTGCCTGAGATATATTATGTCTCGACATCATGTAAAACCATGTCAGAGGCCCTGGGTGGCATAAAAACTCTGCCACCAGGTTAGGCACTAACCACGAGTTAGAGAAGAAGCACGGTTGAAATACAAACACCGAAAGTCACTAAAATATTCACATTTTGTTACTCATTAGCGGGACTAGTTTGTGCAAATTTCAAGAATTTTTATTATCCTGGCTAGCTAGGCCAATGTCAACATTCGCTTTAACTACCTATGGCACTTTTCCTGCTGTTGACATTACCAAGAGATTATAATTTCGGAAAAACTACGAACAATATAATCTCTTTATATTATTTTTATTGTTTAGAAAACTATTGTAAACAACCTTTCGCCCACACATTGTCGCAGTTCTATCTAAGTATTCCAGTTTACTGCATGCATGCCTCTCTTAACTCAAGTACAGTGCGCTGAGCTGCGAAATCATATCAGCATCCATTCACGTAGTATAGGTTGTGTGTGGTGTGGATAACTCACACAACAACAGCTTCCGAAGTAAAAACTTGTTTTATAAATTAATTATTCTTGATCTCACTTATCTTAGGCCTAAACCCTGTCATGTTACTTTGGATCATAATTCATAAATTAAAAACAAAGATTATTAAATAATATTGAGGTCTAATATTTTCTCCTCATATTGGATTTCTGATATTAAATTCCCAGTGCAACTTTCCAAGTATGGCAACAAATTCTATTTGAATATCAACATGATATTTGCAATACTTGCAATACGACTGCACCTTCAGAAACTTTTAACAACTAAAATCTTATGCTGGAATATTTTTCAGACGGTGCGGAAGCGTCGAGATGCTTCTTACAATCTGTTGTCCTAATAGTCCTGCACTTTTTTTGTAATACTTTCATTACAAAACCGTCTAGACCCAAATGATATCTACCGGTATGCAAAAAAAATCGAGTTCATTTCGCTCGCTCCTGAATCGTCCGACATTCCTTTTCTTACAACATTCCTTCCTTCTTAATCCATATTCCAAACGGGAATGCCAGGCCAAAATAGTGATTTAGACCCTGAGTGCCCACATGTAAGACCGACTGCTAATATTAGTATACACCACAAATAATTGATTGTTATAAGAAAATTATTGAAACTAACTAGAATTTCCAAATTATAAGGTTTTATTTTTAAGTTTTTTGTTACGATCGGCGCGTAGCACATGTAGCACTTTTCAGCTAATTTTGACGAATGTTTGGAGATGACGACCTTGACGTCTCTCAAAGACTGCTCCGTAACACCATCAAAATCATGCCTCAAAGATAAAAACCCAAAGAGCTCCTCATTCCGCGTTTCTTTCGGGTATTTCAGCCATTCTTCGAAAAAGTCAATTTTTGAGACGATGAAAACTGTTAAAAGAAATAAAAGAAAAAAAAATAGTTGTGCAAATATAATCGTTTTTTCTACGAATTACTACTAGACACTTATGTAAATCATATATGATAGATTCTAAAGAGTGGACATGAGTGGACATGTGATTTTTTGACCATTGAATTAAAAAAGTGGGTCAAAAACACCATTACTTTCTAAACCTTTAATCCAATAAAATTATAGAATGAATTTCCTGTTATAAAAATCAATTTAAAAAGAACTACTTACCCTTACGTACACAATCCATCACAAAAATACTATCACAAATTTCTTTTAGCGACCTAAACAATATAATCACGTATGATGTAAAAATGCAAATGAATGCACTTTGAATTGTCAACATTTTATGTACTTACCCTAATGATGCTCCAAATGAGGGTAATTATGAA
The DNA here is from genome assembly GCA_947578425.1 of Eugnorisma glareosa. Classification (NCBI taxonomy): domain Eukaryota; kingdom Metazoa; phylum Arthropoda; class Insecta; order Lepidoptera; family Noctuidae; genus Eugnorisma; species Eugnorisma glareosa. Next base: position 30,328,664 of record OX387957.1, read on the forward strand.
AAATAATAGGTGTATTCCTTAATGTATAGATCTAATGAGTTCATATTAATAAGTAGCTACTAGGAATTTAAGGGTCGTTTTGGTCTAGCTAGCTTGTTCTAAACGAATCATAGTGCGAAGGGTGGAAACCGCTACGGCAACTATGAGTGGACTGGCTTACAAGACTCTTTAACCTTATCTTCGGTAGTAAGAAGATCCCAAACTCTTGGCGACTCGGTCACCTGATTTATTTTTATAAAAATATAAAGGTGATGTAACGGAATGCGGTAACTACGGGGCATACATAACAAGTTATCGTCGCATACATTAAAAATCTGGGAAAGAGGAATAAATAACCTAATATCCCAATAACTTGCTTGAGCCCAAATCAATTTGGTTTTACTCCCTCGAAATCCGAAACAGATGCTATACTGTATATACTACTATTTGCTAGGCTGTTAGAGTTGTGACAGAGAAGCATCGGCTCAATAAAAAAGATCTGCATCTCATCGTCAAAGGCCTAGAAAAAGCGTTTGATAGGGTGCCACGCAGACTAGTTTGGCAAGCTTTAAAAGCCCAACAACTGCCAGAAATATACATAAAACTGGTCCAAGATAATTATTATGTACACTGACGTTCATACAAGAGTTAAAGTCCCACAGGGCTGAAAGTTTAGGGTAGGAGTCCATCAGGGCTCTGCCCTTAGCCCGCTGCGTATCAACCTAGTAATGGACTTCACTACAAAATATATCCAAGCGCCACTGCCCTGGAACCTCCTGTACGCAGACGACATCGTTCTAATAGCTCTAGATCAACAACCGAGTTACAGCCCACCTTGAACTCGTGGATTACAGCTCTAGAGTTTGCAGGTCTTAAAGTAAGTTGAGCAAAGACTGAACACCTAGAATGCCAGTTTAATAACAGCTGTAGCTCAACCAAATTCTACTGCCCTGATCGTACGCCTATGCCGAAGATATGCGAGAGACTAAGGAGACGTCGACGCCGATGTAGCACACAGAGTGAACGTGGCATGGCTGCAGTAGCGATCACTTACTGGAGTCTTATGGGATGCTCGTATGCCAATAAGAACCAAAGGGAAAGATCTACAGAACGGCGGCGAAGCCAGCTATGATGTACGGAGCGGAATGTTGGCCAATAAAAGGTGGTCTGGAGACGTGACGAGAATGGACAAAGACTCAAAGTAAAAAAAAAAAAACTTGCCGAGAGCCTTCTCAGATGGTATGATCACGTAATGCGCAATGCAGTGCAATTAGAGAGATACAGGACGACCTCCTGCTACGTTGTGGACTAACATGACGAAGCTCCTATTGGAGGAAGAACTTCCCGACCCGACAACCCAGGAGTCAGGACAGACTATACTGGCGCCAGAAAATTAGGAGACCCGACCTAAAGTCTAAGCGCCAGGAAGAAGAAGTTTTAACTTTTGGAATTCTAATAACATAGATCTAGCAATTCCTGTAAACATGTCTAAAAACTTCCTTTTGATAACTTTTGATTGCGCAAGCCAATACGAGTATAACGGGTGTGAAAAGATTGTTTACGAAACCGAAAGGCACTTGTTCTCCCAGTCATTAATATCATTTATTCTGGACCATACCTTACGAAGATATTAGAGGTCAAAATTCCAAAATGTTCTCAGTTTTTTCCCTAAATACATGTTTTGTAATGTTATAAACTTTACTTTATATACCTCCATGAGCCCTGCACCATTCAATGCATCCATCAGCACCATGTTTTGTGTGACATTGTGTTCATGCTACCGTAAACGTTGATTCTCACACCAAAAAAAAAGACGTACAAGAATTTTTGTGGCGAGTTACATACTTAATTTGATGCACAGAAATTCTGTGCAAACAACGTCAACCAAGCATTCTGTGACAGAATGCTTGGTTGACGGTTTCGACAACGGTCCGTTCATAATTAATTATGTATATTAGAAAGAAAAAAGACTGGGATGTAAAAATACCGAAGCCGAAAGGCACTTATTCTTCTTGTCATTGCGATAATTTGAAGATAATTCCTCTGCACCATTGATGTTGCAGGTCAATTGTGCATACGGTACAACGGGTCTTTTTTGTATTTTTGTAAATCTTTTAATAAAGTTAACTTCTTTTTTTTTTAAATTAATTATTCGTATATTTACGAATCGAATAAAGATTGAAGTTTTACAACAAAAAAAAACCTTTTTCGCGTTTCATTTCGATACCACTTAAGGTGGATGCGCAAGGGTAGCCCGCGAAATTTAAAATTTCTTACGTTTATTGCAATTTGCAGGTCAGTGTCAGGTTGTATGTTGATGAAAATATGAATCGCGCCAGTAACACGTATGGAGTTACAGAATTATAATCATTCAAATCATCAATAAAACTCTCCAAGTTCATATAATCCCATTGAGTGACTTTTTCATGAAATAGCTATTGAATGAGATTTTATGAACTTGGAGGGCTGTATTGATGATTTGAATGATTATAATTCTGTAACTGCATACGTGTTACTGGCGCGATTCGGATTTTCATCTACGTACAACCTGACACTGGCCTGCAAATTGTAATAAACGTAAGAAAATTTAAATTTCGCGGCCTACCCTTGCGCATCTACTTTAAGCGCTTGGGTCACATTCCGTGCCGCCGAGTGTACTTTATAATACAGGGTGGAAGGGACATCGCCGTACAAATAAATGTACGTATTCAGTACATTATTCCCCAAACCATTCCAATAAATTCCATATATATTTTTCAACGGTAATTTTATTTTAAATCTGCTGTTCCGTACACTTTGCCCGTGTAGGTATTGCACTTCTGTAAGAAACAGCTGTTTTTTTAGGGTTCCCGGGACCCTATTATTAAGACCACTGTCCTCTGGCTGTCTGTCACCAGGCTGTTTCTGATGAACCGTGGTAGCAAGACAGTTGAAATTTTCACAGATGATGTATTTCTGTTGCCGCTATAACAACAAATACTAAAAACAGAATAAAATAAATACTTAAGGGGAGCTCCCATACAACAAACATGTTTTTTTTAAGGTTCCGTACCTCAATTGCAAAATGGAACTCTTATAGGATCACTTTATTGTCCGTCTGTCTGTCTGTCAATACCCTTTTTCTCAGGAATACGTGGCGGTATCAAGCTGAAATTAATACCAGATACTCAGGTCTGCTACCCCTTGGAGCAATGAAAAAATCAAACTTGTAAGTCAACGCGATCAAAAGATATGACTGTTTAAATCGCATATTATGCGATTTCACAAGGGAATCAAAACCCATAGGCTTACAGCACACATAGAGGAAAATATCCAAAAAATAAAATAAAAAGTTGAAAATTAAAGGGTGTCCCCTTAAATACATAGTTGACGCCAATTGAGGTTTATTTTTTAGATAATTTTACGGAACCCTTCGTGGGCGAGTCCGACTCGCACTTGGCCAGTTTTTTTAATTACCGCTGATTAATTTCTTTAGTGGAGGGGTTCGTAACCGTTATGTGTGACTATGTCGGGATTCCACCCTGTATACATAGAGTAGCAATGTAGGTCAATTATCGATCCATCAATTATTATTAGCGGAACCCGAATGCGCTATGCAGATTTGCCATTATTAATTAACTTTTCGTCAATTTCGTCGTATTGGCAGATGATATTTGTATTTGTACCTATGTACATAACAAATATAACTATTAGTACATAAAACCGTCATCTAGTGCCTAAGGTAACTCCAGCCAAGAGGTACAACCGCTGTACCTACACGTTAATTCATCGTCATTCGTTTCATTTCATTCATGATTCATACCAAAAATGTCTCTTTTGTTACAGCTCAGGGCTAATGCATGGAAACAATGTCAAAGACAGTAAGTATCTATGAACATAATTCATCTAAATTCCGAAATTGCATGCTATCAACGGATACCTATTCATATGAGATTTTTTATGTACTTGTTGCATTCTTAATATGTTTCACCGACGACACCGTGATGTGGCGAAGTTAGGAGCTATTGAAAAATAATATGATGTCGTGCCAATGACACGAAGAAGAAGAACATAACAGTTCATAAGGATTAAAATACTGTTTACCTGTAGTCTGGTCTGCGCGTGGTTAAATTGATTGACTGATGTATCCAATAAGAATCATTCATTTGCTTAAAATACAGGCGTTACCAATTGTTAAAATTGGTGGTTTAGGCACAAACCATATTTTGCCTTTATAAGGCATGCACTGGGATACAACTACCGATTAAACAATAAATAACTTTATTAATTAAAAAACATTTAAAACTTAATCACAACGACACTACTGATGATCACTATTCACTTAGATATCGCACTTCTAGTTCGATTTGCTTCTTGTTTCGCCTAAATCAGACTGACCTCTCCCGCAAACACAACGGCTGTTTCTGATCCTTCGAGAAGCTTCCACAACTTTCAGGAACCTTCTTCACAGTTCTATTAGTGGAACATCATCCTTCGAGACAGTTCTACAACTTCCTCGAATGATGATACGTGTTACTGGCGTGACTCATTTTTCATCAAAATACAATATGACATTGACCTGAAAATTGCAATAAACGTAACAAAATTTGAATTTAGCGGGTTTGGATAAGGTGGAAGCGTCTTTATTTATAAAATATTGAAATGGGAATTCTCTAATATTTCTAGGTATTAAAGATAGAAATACACATATGAAACAATGGACGCACGACATTGATCATTTAGGCACTGCAGAGTAAAAGACGCACCATGTCCAACTCCATACTGTCCTTAACATCAAGCGTTTTTAATAATAAATTCAGCTTTTGTTCAGAAATTAAGCTTTTGATAGAACATAACTAGTTCTAGGCCAAGAGGGTTACTATGTGTTACGAGTATGTGGCGAACTGTGGGGTTACTATGACGTCATAAAGCAGGAGTAATTCCAGTGTGGGGGAAGAGACGAGAGCTATACAGGTCGTCTAGCGCCATCTCTTTCCCACTCTGGAATTAAACGTCATGATGACCAGTGCCCTGTTTATCAAAACTCACAAGTCTACACGTTCACAAGTTACACTTTACAAGGAAGTTTTTACCAGTTCGTGTAAACTACGTTTATCAAAAAAAAATCTACAGGGCTTGTAAAATTGAATACTTGTAGGTTGTACTTGTAAATTCTAAAATCAAAAATGTATGCCGCATTCTTTTCCCGCCAATTTTTATTTTTTATCCCTACCTAAACGCATGGCTGAATGGTATATTGTCTGTGCCTAATATTGACGGGACATTAAAAAGTAGTAGCGACAAAGTATTCCCGCCTTTTATTATAGGTACTGTATTCCTTCAGAGGGTACGCAGAGTTCAAATTGCTCATATAACAGCTGACTGTTTCTTGAAACTCTACTGTCATGGGTGCTTCCGGGCCAATAGTATAGCAATAGTAAAAAATATTGTCAGGACCGCACACAACCAAAGAATGAATGGAGTGATTTCCGTGCCGACGAATACTTCTTCATGTTGATGTGGGCATCAATTTTCATCACGGTACCATCGAGACAGGCACAAATTAATGGTATTCCTTTCAACATATGAAACTTCTGTACCACCTCCTGCATATTTTTCGGGGTGCATTGCATACACTGCCTTTTGTTACACCATGCAAGTCACACAGCATGGTATTGAACTCCGGTTCCCAACCAATGTACAGCAATTTGTAATACCTATTAATTTAGTTGACAGGCTCTGTTTTCTATTTGTATTTCCTTCTAAATGGCTACCCAAAATGTTAATTAATTGTTCCAATTTTTCAGCTTGAAATCAAACCTTTCCTTAAATTCATAGGTCGTCTCCATATGGCCATAGTCAGTTCTTGTTCTATAAGTTCATCGCTTGAGTCTCTTGGCTACATTTTAATAAATAAAATCAAATTTAAAAATGTATTGCGGTACTAATCACGACACTTGTAAGACGAAATGGAGAATCGCCGGACACTCTTAGGATTTGCTATGATTTTCTACAAATTGTAACTTAAAAGGGATTTTGGATGAACCAAATCGCTAAATCGCTAAAAATATACTTGTGGAATAAATAATGACCCTTGTAACTCGTCATTTAAACGTGTAGTTTTGTTAAACACAAATAATTGAATATCCAAATATTTGTACCTAATAATTATTTTTTTTAACGGAAAAATTGCTTGTAATACAAGGCTTGTAAGTTTTGATAAACAGGGCACTGGTCTTTGACGTTATTTGGAAATATAAATTAGAACGTTTTTAACAACTGAATTTCTTTTTGGCAATTTATCTCGTTTTAACAGTTTCCACCTTATCTAATTTCATCTCATCATATCAGTCAGGTTTATAATGTCATTTTGACAAAAAAAAATGAATTGGTTAATTTTAAATAATTAGGTACCTACATTATTGAAGTTCATAAAACTCGCTCATGTTGTGTAAATTAGGCGTTGAAAATACTTCTCTGGCGCCCAACGCAAATTCTAATTCTTTTTCAGCACTCCTTAAGAGGTAACAGAGGTTTATTGCAAAAACTTTCGAGCCAATAACTACCTTTATATCATTGTCTTCAAAATTGGCTCATTATTTTTGGTAAAAAAATCTTTTATTAGTGCTGTTGTTTCGCAATAAATTCCATTCGAACAATCGTTCAGTCGACTTTCCATTAATCGAACATAAGATCTCGAAGACTCTCGAAGTTAAGTTACGGACTCTTCAATAGACTAGACACCCCACTCAACTAAATGTTTGTTTAATTTTTTTCATAATTTCACATTACTTTTGTATAGCGGTTCAAAGTAAACACGTCCGCTCTCCAAGCACCAGTGTGGTGATAACAGTCTCAAAATAAAATGGCTGTGACAGGTCGAATCTTAGCCAAATAGACAAATGCGTGCCATAGCGTAGCCAAATGGCTAAAACGGAACCCTAAAAATCTTAATAATTTACCCAAACAAAAAATTACCTATCAGTGTACCGAAACACCCATAAAATTACAGTTTATACATGCTGTCGCTCTGCATCCAGGGGCCTTAGTCTGCTATTGCAATAGTGTCAGAATGGTCTATCATTGATTTAATAAGGCCCCGCGCAGACGAATTATCCTTTGTACGCACGTCAAACGAGTTTCGAACGCGCTTCAATACGCCGCCGTGGGCTAGGGGCCTTATTAAATCAATTATAGACCATTCTGACACTATTGCAATAGCAGACTAAGGCCCCTGGTCACATTCAGGAAGGTATCTAAATACTATTGATTTTCGACCCGAATCGATAATAAAAATGGTAGGCTTTTTTATTTATTTTTTACGGAAATCGGTAAGTGCTAATTCCGATTTCCGTAAAAAAACCTACCCTTTTTATTATCGATTCGGGTCGAGAATCAATAGTATTTAGATGCAAAGCGACAGACTGTATACCTACAGAAACGTCTACCATATTTCTTCAGTGACCGCCTAGCGGTCGAGGTTTGAAGTACGTCGGAATCTCTCATAGTCATGCTATTGAGCTCATGTCATGGATGGCATATTTCCGATTTTCGCGGGCGTTGGTTAATTATTTCAAGCTCATTTTCGTCATCAGCGTCCTCGAAAACCATGAAAATATCACTCATAACGAAAAATTTGCAATTTTCGTAATTATTTTTATTTAGAGGGTACTTGATGAGACTATCTTCTATACCTACCATTAATTAATCTGTACACGCGTATAAGAAATAGTAAGGGTGTCTATGGATAACAAACACGTGTTTAAATTCGCGTGACTAGTTAGAAGTCAAATTAGAAACAAAGCGCCTGATTAAAAAAATCTAATTTGCGAAATTCCCGCGTATGTGAATAGTTTATACGGGCAACACATTCAACGCAGAGCATTTTTAGTATCAGATTATTTGAGTAGGGCAGGGGATGTCAAAGGGGAGCTCCCTGCCTACACGTTTGTTATTGTTTTTGCTTTGTAATTTCTAGTTTGGCACTCGCAGACTTAACTATGGTACCTATTATTAAAGATGGAATGCGTTAATCACAACACTGTCTATTTAGAATTGAAATATTATCTAATTTTGAAACCTGACAAAAATATACAGTACCTTCAGTCAAATTCACACTCCCTGTTCGCTATCTTATAACCTATATTCGTGAGAACTCCAATGATTATTGAAAATGCAACCCCAGATAAAGTCCTATCCTAATGTGACGCCAGATATTATCGTAACGGCATAACCCAACGCGACGTTGCCACACTTATCACCCCTAATATGTGAGAGCGACGTTGCCAAATCGCAGAACAAAGTTCCATGCTAGATTTGGGATTTTGTTGGGAGCGTCCCTTTTTTACCTGCCTCAACTATTGTTAGAAGTTCTTCGTACCGGCTTTGAACGATAATCTATGTATACTGTACTGTAGGTAGAGAGGAGATAAAGATACAAGAAGAGATATTTAGCTTTTTATGAATCTACTGAAAAGAAGCTCTTTTGAGGTTGCAAATTGCGGTAATTTTGAAAGTACAACCACTGCACACTGCGGACTAGGACAGGTTTTTAACTATATAACTATCAAAAGATTTGTATGTAACCTGTCCACGTTTAATCTATCCAGCGCTTTGATCTAGCCTGTGGGCGCACGGCGTACTTTGATCCCGAATTATTTGCGCCTGGGGGTGAAACAATTATTTTCGGCTCAGCGGATAGCATGACGCAGCATCGCGGGGGCGAACGGTAATGAACGAAATCTCTACAATGTGCACAGAATCCATACTATCCAGTGTCCATTCTTACAGAAAGATAGATAGATATTGCACACCCTATTTGTGAATTTAATTTAATTTTTGACACAGCTTTTTTTTTACAATATTGCTAATTCTGGTAAATTATCTCTGTCTGTCTGCACCTTACCTCTTATTTCTTATCCTCGCACAGTTACACCGTTTGGACCACCACGGTCCTCTTCGAATCTAGTTTTTCATGATATTTTTATTATTATCATATATTTTGTTTCTATCTCTAAGTTTCAAAGAAAGTTTCTGTTTGTATGCTTTATATTTTGTTTGTTTAGAACAAGATTTACCAAATTTGTTTCCGAAACTAGGGACTACGTTTTTTAAGGACTAAGAAATATAATATGTAAGTCTATGATTCTACAGGGTGATTTTTTCAAGTGGGCGTGGATGGCCAAATCCGAAACTATAAGGAATAGCGAAAAATACTCAAAGAAGTCTCGAGCCCGATTTTGACGAAAACTAAAACTGCATTATTAGATTTTTTTAATCAGTAGGTATCCCTTAACAGGAATCGAACCCATTGATTTCTGAAAAAATAGCATGCTGTATTATTACACCATTCGATAGTGTCGCTAATAAGGATCAAATTCTGGAAAGTAATGACATACGATATTCTGCATTTCAAATTTTTCTTACCACCGTTTCTTCCTTCAGGAATATTGTTTAGTTTTATGGTCTGAATCACCATCTAACAGGCATTATCCTTTTAGAGTTACACTCTGTATTATCCAGTCACTGTATCAAGACTGTTGTTCTCTTTTGTTTTTTTTTTTTTTTTATATGGCCACTCACAGATCATCTCGATAAGGTTGGTTGCGATACCGCTCAACCAGACTATCCTGTGGTGGCCTAAAATGAATTAAAGGCCCCCAGCCAGGGCACTAATTAGTCCATGGCGAGTCATTTCCGTAGGGACACCGCACTCCGTTTTAACTTTTGTCCTCGAAATTTAGCCTAGTTCCCTAATGCAGTTGTGGAACACGTCTACTCTAATACGCTATGAAACAGCACTGGCTGCTATCAACACTCCTCATTTTATTACGAATCAGTTTTTAAGTTTAACAAATATATTATTTAATATGTATGATATACAAAAAAAGTTGTGCAATCTGCGATCTAATCTTTACACATTGCCATAGATGAAAACTAGGATAATAATAAAATTATAACTCTATTGTTTATTCACGCCTTATAATGAAGTTTTCAGTAACGTTCATTTAGTTCAATACAAGACAGGAACAAGTCGACCAATCCTAAGTTAATCTTATTACATAACTAATTAGGTATAACATTGGCCTTAAATTCATAAACTTTAACAATCATTGGATTCCATTATCAACATAAGAAACCCGTATAATGTGATAAGTCCACCATGTGTGCCCCTAAAAGCCCATTACTCAGCGGTCATTATAAAGCGTATGCCTGTAAGTTATGCGTCCATAATCGGTCACACTTGACAATCACTTTGTTTTGAAATAATCACCATTTAAAAATAAACAATGTCCAATAGCCGTAGAGTAAGCTAAGCTTTTCGTTCGGTCGGACAATTTGTTGGGAACAAAATGAAATCTATAAAGGGACTACCCAATTACCTACCTAGTGTGCGACCACTGTGCGAGCCTAGCGAACGACGACGCCGCGACGCGGCGCGGCGCAACGCCCGGCGGCGGCGCAGAGTGGTTCGAAATCGACGCTCCGTGGACATTGAAATCAAAATTTCTTTAGGCGAGAAATAAAAATCGGAACGGCTTTATTTTAGTATTATTCATAATATTTGGTAATATGACAGCTATAGACAGCACCATCTCCGAAATTTTTTTTTTTTTTTTTTTTGTATGTAGTTAAACACAAAAGTTGTTTTTTCTCACAACTTGATAAAACTCAAAGCCTGCCGCTTACATGGGGTGTTGTCCCACATGAGGCGATTCCGAAATGCTATAACACGCACACCCATGCGCGCCGCTTCACTCACAGCAGAGTGTTGAATTTCGAGAAATTCAGTTAGAGATTTTTACGTTGATTTAGGTGTGATTTTGAAAATATACAAAGTAATTGACTTTAATATGCTAATTGTATATAAAAATACTAAAAAAAAACACTCAAATAGAGACTCATTTACAATATAAATAGATTTTGTAGTATTTCTTATGATAATTTAATTCGTTGTTAGTAGATTATGTTAGTAGACACAAAGTTTGACTTCATAATTAACATTAAAAAAAACCAGTGTCTTCTCAGGACACTGGAAATCTTTTCTAGCCGTGTTGCCATCATTCATCTCGCCTAAAGAAATTTTGATTTCAATGTCCACGGAGCGTCGATTTCGAACCACTGTGCGGCGGCGGGCGCGTGTGGTGGCCACCAAAGAGTATAGTAAAAATCAATCAAACAAAGGTCAAGCTTCGGAGCCGGTGACCTTTGTTTGATTGATATTGTTTTTTTGTCACCGACTTCTGAAGCTTGACCTTTGTTTGATTGATTTGGTTTTTTGTCACCGGCTTCTGAAGCTAAAGTTATTTTTCACTTGTGTTTTGGTTTGTTATTATATTTTTTTATTGTGTTTTTTTTTTTAAGTTGGTTTTATTTTTTGCAAAAAAGTTTTATTTTTATTTTTCCATTTTTAGTTGTTCCCATGTCGCCATGAATTTAAATAACATTATTAAATACGCGTCTAAATGATAGCAACAGTTCTTTTCTTAAAGTCTGTTAAAATGATTAATACTTCTAGTTTCTAGCACTCTGTTGACTATAAAGGAATCAACTATCGATATCGACAAGTCGCATTATCTATACAATAATCTAGAACAAGCAATCACCTAACTCCTAAACGTTAAAAAGTTGTACCTTCCTTCATCAGCTCAGCGACATGAGATGATGATCACCATACGCAAATGTCTCAATAGCTTTAGAAATTATTTTTTACTATAATTTATGTCGTGGTTATTGTGTAGTGTATAAAATACTGGTATTCAGCTGCATCCGGTAAGACTGGAAGCCGACCACAAAATAGTTGGGCAAAATGATGCAGATGATGAACAATACATATCATGGTAATGGGCTTATCCCCAATAAATGGAAATCTGGGTGTATTGTACACATCTGCGGACCCTCTCAGAGCATACAGGCGTGATGTTACGTCATGATGTAGTATAAACAATAAACATCCAAGCGATTGCAGCAATCACGACAGATTTGCCGTCTATTTTTGAAGAGTTCCATAGTATATCTCCGAAGATAAGCATCAGATCTTCACCAAATTTAAATGGGACCACCTCACAAGTATAATCTTACATAAAAAAATTACAGAATCGGTCCACAAATGGGGGAGAAATCAGGTAACATACATTAAAAAAAATACAAACACACGAACATATGACCTCCTTCTTTTTTAAAGTCGGTTAATAAATATGGAAGTGGATGACGACGAGCGAGCTGTTCTAGAGCTTAGACGTATTTCAGGTGTTGCAAACCATGGGCGATAATTTTGTATTTTTACTAGACAGTCCGATTCTGAGATGGGAGGTGTTGAACATATGAGAGAGCCGTGCACGAAATAAATAATAAAAACAGAGAATTAAAGGCTTTTTTTTTACGTTGTATGAAAAATTGGGATTGTACCATAGAAAATTGGAGAATGGAGAAATAAATAAAAACAGAGAAAAAATAAACACTTCAGTATTTATCGCCATTAAAGATCGAATTGGTTTGATACCGTGTGCCATACACGTTTATGCTTCCATCGCATTGGTTAGATTCCATAAATTAATTAGTGTGCCGATCTTTCCTTGATAAAATTGGTAGACAAAGGTACGTAGTCTTAAAGTGACGTCATTCTAAGATCGAAAATCAAAATCGAATCAGGAGGACGCGCGTCTCTTAGCCCGCTTCTTTTAACTAATTAATTTCAAAGCATTGTCTATCTTGTCTGACGTCTTAAAGGCTTTTTTGATACATACATTTTATATTAAATAAATTGTCTGTACAAGCACTAAGGCTTCTTTGCCTCGCATAATTATGTTCAGCAGGTAAGCTTCACTAATTAGACAAGGAGCATTAGCATTCACCAATTGAGTTTAAACTTTCCAAAGTTCCAAACGTTTGCTCTGCTCGACCGGAGTCGTTTTCAGTTATCGAATTGTGGCCCTTGGGGTTTCAATTAAATCATTTTGCGAACTAAGAGGATTAAGCTCCAATCTGTTCTGACTGCTTGAGGGCTAATAAAATGGAGAATTAATTTGCAAAATGATGTTACTGCTAATCGGATTGAAGAGTAGCATTTCCATTTGTGGTTAAATACTAAAAACGATTGCGTGGTGCAAAAATTTTGGGAATCGGAAAATCAGACAGATAAAATAACCTTAGTATTCATTTGCTAGAAATGTGGCCATGTGGATGTATACAAATTGTATAGATTTTATATTTTTATGAAGAGTAATGTCCCTCAGGTTAAGGTTTCAGTTTCACCGGTTAAAAAATACCAAAAAAAATACAATCACACGGAACGGAACCAACATTATGGCTTTAAACTCATTTAATAACAAAGCCTAACAAGTTAACAACAATCTTCTGTTCAAAGAAATAATTCGTTTTCTTGTTTGTTTTGTTCTGGCCGAAGTAGGGTCTAACGATTCCTGGAAGACTCAACTAGTCGCAAGCCCAAGTTAGCATTCTTTCGGCTGCCTTGGCTCCTTTCTACATATTATTATGTGTACCGTCAGTCTCACAGCTTGTAATCTGCTTTTTTAGTTTCATTACTTGTTCAGAATGTAAGTATGTTGGTCATGTCATGTTTCCGCATTTTTTATGAGGCGTTCTTTCTTTCGCAGATTCCTCTTAGTTACGTTCTGCGACTAAAAGTAGGTAGGTGTTATTTATTGTAATTTCACTAAACAAGATGCGTTTTTGCTGGAGCCTTAAACATCTAGGTAAACTCAAAAAAGTCTAAGCAAATTGTAATATTCCCACGATCTTCGTAAATGCATAGGTTTACCGATTTCGATGCAATTCCGCGTTTACGTACATTGGAAATTGAAGCAGAAAACTAGATTATTCTGCGGATATGTTTCGCAGGAAATCATTTCCGCCTCAGCCCTGCGCGGCGGCTGGATAGTGGAAGATATTGCTGAGATATCTGAAAATGTATCTGCTACTGCTACATGATATAATGGATAATTTCCCACGAAATTCTACGGTGGGTCTAGACTAGAATCATGTACCTACCTGCTTACTGGATTCATAATAAAAGTGCGCGTCGAACCCTAACACCTTGTATTGTATCTAGGAACAACGGGTCGGAGTTAATTATTTCATTTCAGATCATATAATTATGTATAAGGCGAATTTTTAGATGGGTCAGTCACGGCAGGTCCCCAAAACCGTTGTTGTAGCTACAGGAAAACCGTGTTGTGAGGCTAACTACAGGGTGTACCAGGACCCTTCACGAAGCCGTCAACCAAACATTATGTACCTACATCAAAGTAAGTAAGTTTACGCAAAAATTATTGCTGTGAAACGACTTTTTTTTTGGGGTGAAATATCACGTTAATAATAGGACTCAATGTAACGCACTCAAAACATTGTGCTAATGGATGGATTGAATAGTAGGTACGGGGGACGTGGAGGTGTTTAAAGTAAAAATCTTTAAAAACATGTATAAAGAAAAAAAACTTGTGAAAAAGTTGGAACTTTAACCCAATATCTCCGTAACTAGAAGGTTCCTAGGTGTGGTCTAAAACAAAAAAATAATCGCAATGACGCGACGGGGAGAACAAGTGCCTTTCGGCTTCGTTAAGGGTCTTGTTACACCCTATATAACTTTTTGAGTAGGTAATTTTAATCAGCGTTCACAGATTCCATCCTGATAGCCATTTAGAATCTGAGCTAGTCTGAGACATCAAAATCTGGATTATTATGTCATACCTGCCGACAACAGTTACTTAAATCATCATCTGCCTAGCCTTGTCTCAATTATGTTGGGTTCGGCTTCCAGTATAACCAGATGCAGCTGAATATCACTACTTATTTTGCAACAAAAAAATTGATCATTATTTTTTATTAAAATGTATAAAATTCGTATTCAAATCCACGTTGCTGTAGCGTCTTTGTGGTAGCTATAGTCTTAAGTTGAAATTTTACTATACTAGCTATATTTTCTGTAGTTCATCATATCATGTGTTTTTAACCGAATTTCTTCAAAAAGGAGGAGTTTCTCAATATTAGGTTGTATTTTTTTTTATGTTTGTTACCTCATAACTCCGTCATTTGTTAACCGATTTGAAGTATTTTTTTCATCTGAAAGGATATGCTTCCCGATTGGTCCCATAGAAAGAACAGTGGCGAACTCTCAAACAAATTTTTGTTGACATTTTTTTTTGGCGTCTGCCTATGAAAAATATGTTAAAATATTGAGTTTGAATTCCTGAACAATTTTGTCTGCAGTTATACTTTTATAGGAAGTCAGGAATTAAAGATATTCCAGATTGAAGTTTTAGAGGTTATGTTTATTCTTGTCAACAACAGACTAATCGAAAAAGAATTATAGAAATCTATACTAATATTATAAAGCTGAAGAGTTTGTTTGTTTGTATGTTTGGACGCGCTAATCTGAGGATCTACTGGTTCGAATTGAAAAATTCTTTTAGTGTTGAATAGCTTATATATGGAGGAAGGCTATAGGCTATATATCATCACGCTACAATCAATAGGAGCTGAGCATCAATGAAAAATGATGCAAAAACGGGGAAAATTTATCATCTTTGAGATCTTCCGTTGCGTGCGCTGTTTAAACGGTTAAAGTTGCACAAAAATAATGTATGAGGGAATTATTCCTCTTAAAAATGTCTAAAAAAAAGTCCGCGACAGCACATGCTTATCTTTTAAGGTTGACTAACAATAACCATTTTTATGATTTTAAAATTTGGTCAAAAATAGTGCTTTATTTGCAAAGGTATTTTTACCGACATAGTATTAATCCTTATCAAAATAAATATGTTAGTCATCTTTAGCGTTCAATTGTGCCAAAATTGCTCTTTACACCATTCAATTTAGATGAATATCTTAGGAGATATCACAGTTTTAAAATAACTCCGCATCAAAATAATGACCCGCGCGCGCTGCGAGGCGGGCGTTCATGTTGTTGGGAAAACCAATGTGATTAGATTCAATGCACAAATATTGTGCGGAACTTAGAGAAGGTTTTAGTTTTTGTTTCATTGTAATCAGTGCTCTCTATCAAAAGATTTATGAATTTAAAGTGTTCAAGAAGAACTTACCATCATTGTGTAAGATACATGCAACGACATCTATTGCACCAAAATGGTACTAATTAATGAAAATGTGCTCACATGATAACTTTTAAATCGGTTGACCAGCTACAAAAAAGTTCTGATAGCAAAAAGTATTCTAGATTAGTCTACATGACGCTATATCCCTGTAGAGTGTGTGTTCGATCGCTTTATGATGCCTGGAGAATGATTTTCATCAAAAGTCTGACGATGGAGACGGAAGGCAGTTGCAAGAAGTCCGCAAGAGTTTACAGCAGCTAAATCGTGTTTGGGCTCATTTCATGCACTTTGATAAAAACTTTAAACCTAACTGAGTATGACTTTCATTGAATGTCTGACGATGGAGAAGGAAAACAGTTGCAAGAGGTCCTTAAGGTGGATGCGCAAGGGTAACCCGCGAAATTTAAATTTTCTTACGTTTATTGCAATTTGCAGGTCAGTGTCAGGTTGTATGTTGATGAAAATATGAATCGCGCCAGTAACACGTATGGAGTTACAGAATTATAATCATTCAAATTAATCATCAATACAGCTCTCCAAGTTCATATAATCTCAAAAAGTGACTTTTTCATGAAATTGCTATTTAATGTGATTATATGAACTTGGAGAGCTGTATTGATGATTTGAATGATTATAATTCTGTAACTCCATACGTGTTACTGGCGCGATTCATATTTTCATCAACATACAACCTGACACTGACCTGCAAATTGCAATAAACGTAAGAAAATTTAAATTTCGCGGGCTACCCTTGCGCATCCCCCTTAAGAGTTTACAGCATCTATATCGTGACTGGGCTCATTTCATGCACCTAGATGAGAACTTTAGGCCTAGCTGGAGTATGACTGTCATCGAATGTCTGACGATGGAGACGGAAGGTAGTTGCAAGAGGTCCTCAAGAGTTTACAGCATCTATATCGTGTTTCGACTGATTTCATGCACCTTGATGAGAACTTTATTCCTGCCTGGAGTATGTCTATCATCAAAGATCTGACGATGGAGACGGAAGGCAGTTGCAAGAGGTCCGCAACAGTTTACAGCAGCTAAATCGTGTTTGGGCTCATTTCATGCACTTTGATAAAAACTTTAAACCTAACTGAGTATGACTTTCATTGAATGTCGGACGATGGAGAAGGAAAACAGTTGCAAGAGGTCCTTAAGAGTTTACAGCATCTATATCGTGACTGGGCTCATTTCATGCACCTAGATGAGAACTTTAGGCCTAGCTGGAGTATGACTGTCATCGAATGTCTGACGATGGAGACGGAAGGTAGTTGCAAGAGGTCCTCAAGAGTTTACAGCATCTATATCGTGTTTCGACTGATTTCATGCACCTTGATGAGAACTTTATTCCTGCCTGGAGTATGTCTATCATCAAAGATCTGACGATGGAGACGGAAGGCAGTTGCAAGAGGTCCGCAACAGTTTACAGCAGTTTTATCGTGTCTCGGCTCATTTCAAGAACTTTGATGAGAACTTTCGTTCTAGCTGGTATATGATTGTCATCGAGTGTCTAAAGATTAAGACGTAAGGCTGACGAGGGTCGCGGGCCTGTGGACGGTGAGTAATGGGCTAGCTCGCCATCCGTCCGTCTTATGACGACAGGCCGTGGTGACAGCGCGTTCGTGTTCCACACGCGCCTCAAAGAGATGTCTGCAAACGGGAAGGGATCCGAGAGGAGCGAGGCCTGCCAGGGTTGCGGGACTGTTCGAAAGAGATACCGAGGCCCTGGAACGCAAAGGGCAAAAGAAAAAACGTGTATGGATTTTAGTCAGTACAAGTCTGACACTCCCTTCCGCTCCGTCCAGAGTGGGAAGGGTCATTTGATGATTATCCATCGGTAATGGTATATAATAGGGATTTACTCCTTCTGAGAGCTTCCGTTGTGCGTGAACGATTAAAGTTACGCAATTATCATGTATGTCGGAATTGTCCCTCTTAAAAGCTCTAAAAAAATATCCGCAATGGCCATATGTCTAACTTTTAAGGTTGACGCACACACTCTCTAACCTCTCTTTCTTTTATTTACGCACGCACGCAGACGAAGTTGCGCGGGTCAGCTAGTGCATTTATACAAAATAAACTACGCAATGCGTATTCAGAATATTAAGTCCAACCGACAGGTCTGGCACATGGCCCACATGGCCACATGAGACGTAAGTAGGTACTTATTTATTTAATAATCTTAGTCAACTATCTTAAGAGCAGTTAGTTACTTATATGATTAATTACCATGGTAAGGGTAAGTCAGGTGTAGAGAAAAGAAACGTATTGTTTTAAATATTTATTCCTCATCATCTCTAATCACAGTATCAACAAGAATTCCTGCGGGTGCTGAGATATTTGGTTCAGCTTTAGTTAACTGGTGCTCGCCTTTTAACAATGATTCTGGTATGAATGGTTTTTGGCCACATCCTTCCAACAAAGCAATGCTATCTCTAAAACCTCCTAAAATAAAAGCCAAAGTCATTGTTTCTGAAATGGCTGCATTTCAGAGCAGAATTCTCATTACTAAATAAATTAAAAAAGATTTTGTAAAAGTTCAGTTGTCAGTTCAGTACAGTACATGTCATTAAGCATGTTTTTGTCGTTGGGGATTTTGATACGGTGTCATTTTTATGAATTAAAAAATTATAACCGCTATATTCTTAGCACAAACAATATTTTTTATTATAAAATTTGTATTCTGATGCAGAAATGTATTTACTAAGTATAAATTAATGCAATACGTAAATCCAAGCATTTTATGTAACTTGTCTAAGATTTATATTCCATGGCAACATTAAAAGTATAGCTGAGCCAAAAGTTATGAATTCAAGCCAGAAAGAAAAAAACTAAGCCATGATTATATAGTCTGCCGTCAAACGGTGAATGGCCGTAACTACTTTAAAGTATATTTTGAGTAAATGACAATTTTGTCTGAAGTGAAGTTTTAAAGCACTGTCCATAGTCTTTACGTGACTTATTTTATATGATAATTTATATGTGGCTACGAGCGAATTGGAGCTTTATTAGCTAGACAGAAATATAGAGAATTTCTTGCTGAATCCGAATCAATTTTAACTCATTTTTGATAAAAATGTTAGTTACCTCCTTTCACCGTATGACGGCAGTATTATTATCAATAATCTAGTCAATAAAGCTCTCAATTATGACGACTTTTTTTCCAGACTTTCATAGGTCTTAAGCTTGATTTGATAAAACTTTGTAAATTATTTCGTCGGTATTTAACACAGTGACATGCGTAGACGCTTAATAATTTAATCAGCAATTTTTTCGCCACTGTTCTTTCATCAAAATCGGATAAGAATTTTTTTTTCCTCATGTTAATAATCACATCACGCGACGTCGCGTGAAGGCGCTTTGACGTACATCACGCGATGTCGCTTGATACTTGCTAGTTAACTTTGACACACTTCCCGATTTCTGATTGAGCTGACATTTTTCACGCATGTGTACCCTATATCGCGAGACAATGCAAAATTATGATGACATGGAGCTGATCAGGGGGCCTTAAATGGCCACTTTATCAGAATGATAATACGAATCACGTTAAAAATTTAAAACTCTTAAAATGGACTTTGTGGTCACAACCATAAAGACCATTTTAAGAATTTTAAATTTTTAATATGATTCATATTATGATTCTGATAAAGCTTCCATTTTAGGCCCTCTGGTGATGGAGCTGGAAGGTGGCCATAGAAACTCTGTAATAAAACGACGCAACGCCGTCGAATTTGGACTCGTTTGATTCGTCTTGACAAGAACTTTAGTCCTAAATAGTAACCAGGGTCTGATGATGGAGCTGGAAGGTGGCCATAGGAACTCCGTTATAAAACGACATACTATCGAGTTTGGGTTCGTATAATTCATCTTGTCGAGTACTTTGTCTCTAGATGGTACCCAGGGTCTGGTGATAGAGCTGGAAGGTGGTCACAGGTGACTCGTAATAAAACGACACAATCCCATCGAGTTTGGGCTCGTATGATTCGTCTTGACGAGTACTTTGGTGATAAATGGTATCCAGTGTCTGATGATGGAGCTGGACGGTGGCCATAGGAACTCCGCTATAAAACGACAAAACCTCATCGAGTTTGCGCTCGTATGATTCGTCTTGACGAGTTCTTTAACTAACTCCTACTTACAATGTAAAAAATAATTTATGACAAGAATTTGTGTGGTATACTACAACTAAAATGGGGTAAAATAAAAAAAAATAAGTACTTTCTGCGAAAACCAAACCGACTTCCAAAAAAAACAGTAAAAAAGTCTAAAATAACTTGACTTTCGGAAGTCGGTGGCAAAAAAGACAGAAACAAAGACACAGACTTTTTACTGTTTTTTTTTGGAAGTCGGTTTTTCTACTCTTTTATTTCAAGGTGGAAGGGCCCAACGTACAAACCGAACCGTAGTACCGTACCGTATTCAGTACTTACCTACATCATTGTGAACCACGCCACATCTAAATTTTTAAATAATATGTAAGGTACTCATAGTTATTAATACCTACTTATTTATTATTACAAAATTGCTGCACATCAATCAATTAATCATCATCAAATTAATTAATTACTATTACTGGTGCATAACCATTGTAATTAATAATAAGAAACAGTTTTTTGTTACTAAAAACATTTAAATATGCAAATTATATGTAAAGAAAACAAATAAAGGAAATAATAAAATAAATAAAAATTCACAAAATATGACTACGGTCTATTGTTTTACTTTCGTTTAGCCTCCAAGCTCCTGTATAAAAAACTTTAGCGATCCTTCAAGCTATCATTAAGAGTACAAAAGTTCGGGATGCGTCACTTCGTCGGCGAAACTTTCAAAGTCGTCTGATAACCACGGTCAATGTCCTTTACGTCATTTTACGAGTTTAGGACCGAAAGTTTATCATTCACGAAGTTGTGTGGGTGCGCCGAACTCGGGAGGCAGCGAGGGGGGGTTGAGGGGTCGACCAACCCTACGATCGATTCAGCGTGGTTCGCCCCTGCTGCCCTGCTGATACAGGCTACGCCGACGGAGAGGCGATTTCAAAAATCCTACTTTAAATAGTAAAATAACAATTGATAAAACCTACACATAGGTCCTAACCATTGTTATATCAACAAATATGTTACCGGATTTATAATCAGACGTTACTTAAAAATCGGACAGAAATATTTGGATGTTCTGGGCGTATTTGTTTTTTTTTTATCTGTAACATTCGTCACGTAACCTAATTCGTAAAATACTGGTATTTAGCTGCATCCGGTTAGACTGGAAGCCTACCCAACAAAGTTGGAAAAAAGCTAGGCAGATGATTCGTACATCGTAACGTAACCCATATCTTCCTTCATTCATATTTTGTTTTAGGGTTCCGTTGCAAAATAGGAAAGAAAAACGCCTTTCCATTGTTGTATCAACAACTATGTTACCAGATTTATAACCGGAAAAATGGCTTAAATATCGCACAGAAATATTTGGATGTAGAGAGCGATTTTTTTTAAAATAACAATCTTAATGCGTACCTACCAGGGTTGTTGCGAACATCAGTATCAGCATCAGCATCCGCTGAACTTCAGCATCATTTTCTACATCAGCATCAGCATCAGCATCCGCGATGCTGATTCCTAATGCTGAAGTTCGAGTCGTGACATGACCGCATTGGAGGCAGGGCTTATAGGTATCACGTGTAGTTTTTGCTTGCGAGTTTTGACCAATCAAAGGGTCGACCGCGGTTGCAAACAAACGCAAACCCGCCAGCAAGTGTTCCTAGCGAACAGATATTCAGCAGTGCTGGAATAATTTACAAACTTTTTATGAACAGACTTGAAGCCAACAAAGCAGCACAGCTACTTTTTTTTTAAATACAACTTGCCTTTGATTAAAATTCAATATTAATTAAACGAAAGATAGCGGGTTATGTACTAGGTAGTCTAGGTACTTCTAATTATTACTAAACTGTTGTGTTTGATTATATTTTTTATTAAAATTCCCATAATTATTGAAACAATCTTTTATTTGAGCACCAAGGAAAAATATGCAACTTTTAGATGTATATTTACACCCCTGGTACCTACCTTCGTTCATTCAAATTTTGATTTAGGATTCCGGTACAAAAAGGTAAAGAAAGAAGCCTTTTGGTGCGATATCGACTGTCTGCCTGTCACATGTTCACAACTATTGATAGCTATCAGGGGCCTTAGTCTGCTATTGCAATAGTGTCAGAATGGTCTATCATTGATTTAATAAGGCCCCGCGCAGACGAATTCCCTTTGTACGCACGTCAAACGAGTTTCGAACGCGCTTCAATACGCCGTGGGCTAGGGGCCTTATTAAATCAATGATAGACCATTCTGACACTATTGCAATAGCAGACTAAGGCCCCTGGTGGCCTACCATGAGTCATGACGTGTAGAAAGAGATGGAGCTAGACCCTTGTGTAGTTGTGTCCCATCTCTTTCCCACATAAAAGTGACATTCAAACAATAGGTAGGACGTCATGGTAACACCCCAGGACCTGTAGGTCCTGGGGTGTTACCATAGCGTCTAATGCTATCAAATTGAAAGGCTCTTGGTAAAATTGGCGACTTAAGGCCAACAGAATGGAAATATATTTGCAATCATAGCTCATACTCATAAATAATATGTTTTCAATAAATTCATTGTACAGTAACAAAGTAGCCGGAGACCGTGGCCAAAAATGTTGCATTTTTCGATTTTGTCCAAGATGTGACTACAGCAATAGGTCAAATGCAGCAACATAATTTAAATGGATATACCTATTTTCATTCTCCGGCGACTTGGGTAGGTACTTACTTGTTGTTTTAGAATAAAGTGAAGTCCTGATAATAAAAATTTAGATATACCTGCAGGTTGAATTTTTCAAGTGGGTGTGGGTGGCCAAATCCGAAACTATGAGGAATAGCGAAAAATACTCAATGGAGTCTCGAGCCCCATTTCGATGAAAACTAAAACTGTATCATTCGATTTTTGAAAAATCAATATTCCTGTCCAGGAATCGAACACACTGATTTTGAAAAAAAAAGCACACTGTTTTATTATACCATTCGATAGTGTCGCTAATAACAATCAAATTGTTTGAAGTAATGTAGGTAGGTATGTACCTTTAAGGGTATTTAAATTTTGTTGGCAGTTAAGCCCAGGTTTCATAGAAAAACCCTTTAGATTTTTTTTTTCGGTTTGATGCAACTGCATTGAAATTATGAAAAGGTTTCATTTTCACCTCACTTTTGCACATTGTAAAAAAAAGATTACAATTTATTCAGCAAAAAAAAAACAGACCTGTTCTCGATGTCCAAAGAACCGAAAGTGATTTAGAAACATATCAACATATAAAACTTATATTATTTCCTGTTACGCTCACTCGCGAAGTCGCGAGTCACAGATATAGGTATTATTATAAAGTTCGAAGTCGTTAAAAGTTCAACTTATACAAAAAATTACTCCTGGCCGGCCCGGTAGTTATCGTGTGTCTCAGATAACTACTCAAATTTCAATCAACACCATTATCTCTTGTGGAACATAAAAGTTTGAGCTGTGCTTACAGCCCACTCAACCGTGGCTATCAAACTGTGCGTATCATAAGGAAACTTTTTATTAGTCTACATTTTTTACCACCGAGCTTTAGACGAATACTACTCTGATAACATGTGGTGTCCCTTATCAGTATTTGTTTACAATATATTTATATCACTGATAGCACTCCGCTGTGTGTCAACTTACTTTAAGGCAGCTTTACTCAATTAGTGCGTCCTTTATAATTATTCTTTGACGAAAACAGCTGTGTCGGTCGGGTTCATTGGCCGTTGGGCCGACACCCACGCGGGTGAGTGAGCGAGACGAGCATACAAAACTGTGTAAGAAAGGACGAGACAGGAGAAGAACATTGGAGGAGTGAAGATGAAACAAAAAATGTTGCGTTTGGTGCGGAATAACAAGAAGTAACGTAGTAAGGCCCGCCGTGTTAGTGTTAGGCTAGTCGCGTTAGTGCGTGATCGTGCTGAGACGCCCGCGACTTACGCCTTGGCGGGAACAGACCACACTGAACAAATTAATTGTCACTCGAGTAGGTACCCACCTAGTTTTGGTTTCGAAGCGTGAGAAACCTTTCCTAGACTTAAAAACTCAGGATTTTTACTGATCATAAAAATTAGAAGACGTAGGTACAGCCGATTTGGACTTTTAATCTAAATTAGAATGCGTACGTGGCTCCTTCATTCAGTGGACATAAATAGTACATTTTGATACAAGTGGGCAAACATTGTCATTGCAGCCGAGGCGCAGGAATTGTTATACAGGGTGTAATGAAGGGTCTTGTTACACCCTTTAGAACGTAGAACTGCAGTGACAAACGCCCACGTGTATCAAGCAATGCTTTTTAATACACTATAGATCTACAAATAAATAAAATATTTGTACGAAATAGTAGATTGTAGGTACATAAAGTGCATAAACGTAAAATGGGTTTTATGGACGAGTTGTACAGTTGTACACTCTACTTTTCACTTCGATTGCGAGGAAATGAAACAGCAACATGTAAATAATTAAAATTGAAAATTACACTAAGGCAATGAGAAATATCCTTGCCTTGTTCTTAGAATACTAACGAAACGAATTAAAATAAAGAAGTTATTCTATGAAGTTGAAATTGTTCGTGTGGCTGTTGGACCGGTTGCCTTGCCCTTCGACGAAGATTTTACTTTATGCTCTAGAGCATAAAAAGCGACTTTAAGTTGCCTACGCACGACATAAAGACGAACTTTTAGAGCATGAGAAGTGAAAAGGTTTTTTGGCATTAACTATTATGAAATTAATTTATTTTTTTTCCTGCGCTCTGCTTCCGCAGGTGTAAAAAGAAGCAAAGTTGAAGCCACAAAACAGCATACCTAATACTTATAAAAAATATAAACCTAAAAAAAAAATGGAATTAGTACTCAAATAAATGTTAATGTTGATAAAATTAAATAATTCATAAGATTATTATATTTTTACAATTTTAATATTTAGGACTGCATAGGTACCGACGGTTTTTTGCTGAGTTTAAAAAAAACACCCACCCGCATCTGTAGAAATTGAATCATTTTGGCCTTAGATTATATTATTATCTAAAACACTAGAAAAAAACTACACAAATATATAAAATATGGAAATAAAACACTAGAAGAAATCTATGAAAAAAAAACCGTAAGTAAACCCAACAATAGTGCGATAAGAGACAGTTTTCGAGGAAGTGTATCCAGAAATGATAGAAATGTGTACTAATTGCTACGTGAGTGTGTAGTAACGTAACTACGAGTGGTTTTATTGGGTTATTGTACATTCGCCACAAAGTAAATTCGTCACATTTTGAAAACTCCATACATTGAAAGTAAATTCGCCACATGCATAAAAAATATGTGTAAATTCGTCACAAGTCTTCATAGGTACATAATTTTTGCACAAAGTACTGGTAGCACACAAAGTTATTGGTTTTTAGCGCTCGAAAGGAAAATGATTTTTAAAATCTTTCATTTCTGCTGCGCTCCTGCACATGCTATCACCCGCTCCCTGTTAATATGCATCGATACTCATCAGTCCAGTCATCCAGTGACTCACTTGACCTTGTCGATGCGCTTCGACAGTCCGCGACACCATATTTCTATCTTTATCTTATATTTTAGCAGGTATTTTTCAACATACAGTGGATTTCGGATATAACTGCGATGAAGGGACCACTCTAATTTTGTCGTTATATCCGGGAGTCGTTACGGGCAATTTTGAAATGATTTCTGCCTTTTCTTTAACAGTAATGTGCTTCTTGGAGTCATACTTATTCAAAAGTT
This sequence comes from Eugnorisma glareosa, assembly GCA_947578425.1. Classification (NCBI taxonomy): domain Eukaryota; kingdom Metazoa; phylum Arthropoda; class Insecta; order Lepidoptera; family Noctuidae; genus Eugnorisma; species Eugnorisma glareosa. Next base: position 30,354,528 of record OX387957.1, read on the forward strand.
TACTAAACGCAGTTGCTACTCAGAATATCACTTTATAACTGAATCATAAATTTAACTCCGAAACGTACACGCTTACCTACTTAGCTAATATCTTTTAAAAATAAAAGATAAAGGTCTGGATGGGTGGTGAGGTGTGGATGTAAACAAAAGATAAGAAAGCTCTTTGTGTCTTTGGCGCCCGACTGCGGTCTCATATCTGCATGGTATTTCTAGGAATTTGTTAAGTACAGATGATTAATTAAAAACAGTCGCTTCACCCGAACTCGGAAATTATCAGGGAGTAACATAGGCTTTAATTTAATTTAAAAAAATAGAGATCCATATGAAAATTGCAATAATGAAATGTAACCCGAAGTAGCAAAGTTTTGCCTATAAAATTCATTATTTTGCGTGCGCTGAGAAAACTATTGATAATACTTAAAATTGATGTACTACAGAGTTAAGTCGAAATAGCAGCTTTTGTGTTTTAAAATTTAAATTAAAGTCAGCGACACCATATTCTATCTTTTATATTTTAGCAGATACTTTTTGAGTACATAAAAGTTACTATAGCTTATATGTACTAAAAAACGTATTTTTCGACATATTTAAGTCTAAAAAAATCATTATATCAAAAAAATATTATTCTACGCGGGTCAAATAGCCAAATAAATTATACTTATATCAAGCAAATTAGCCGAGCTATCACAATTTTCGCGAACGAAGTCGCGGGCGAAGTGCTAGTGAAAAATAAAGAAATAATGTTTTATTCTACTGATCGTTTGATTTTTCTGCTGTCTGTACGGGAATAAACAATATGGCGGATTTTTCTTCATGAAAATAGAACTGTGGCGAGTTTACACATACTTTTTTTCGTGGCGAATTTACTTTGTGGCGAATCTACAATAACCCGTTTTATTAAACAAATTCGGTATTATTTTATTAAACATCGAATCTGAGCATTGGGAAATACTATGGAGAGTATATTATGAATATACCTACATATAAATGGGGTGGGTCAGCAGGCCGATGTTCCATTCCTATCGGCAGTCAACAACATTCAATGACTCATTTGTTGGTTATTCGCAGTTCTTTACATATGTTACAATCAAATAGACTGTCAAGCTAAAAGCTAAGCTCGTCTACGATGTCCCCATTTTAAATTGTTTTAATGTAGAGGAATAGGAAGGTAGGTTCAGGCACTAAACCTGAGACAAATAATTTTATTTTCAATACACTTCTTCGAAAACTGGCTCTTGTCGCACTACGATTAGGTTCAAGTTCAATATGCAATTTGTAGTTCACACTCGTGGATTTTTTCATTTATCTCGACTAGTGCGGAAATCAAAATATCCACAGATAATTATACATAAACGAAGTCCAAATTGGTTCAATTCTTATAATCGGCAGTGAATGATGAAAAATTGTTTTCAGTTTCGCAATTGTTCAGGATTTTCAAGGAAACTATGAAAATATTACCTACAAATAAATAAATAGGTCAGTGGGTATTACATTTCACTTCGCTGACGCAAATCAATAGAGAACACTATTTAAAATTGCGAAAAGCTCATGTGAAAGGAAAATTGAACTTTGGAAAATTGAAATACAAAATTAATTCTCTTTCAGTTACGGAACACAGTGCACTAGTCCGACTCCCACTTGACCGTTTACTTTGTCATTGCATATTTAAAGTTTCTAATTATTTGGTATATAACTAGTCCGAGAAATTCGAATGCCTAGTGCATTCGAATAATGACAATAATGACACAATGAGAAATGCTTTTTGAAATTTCTGACTTTTTTGTCCAACGATGGTTGGTCCAAAAGAAGTATTTTTCGGTATTGGAAACAGGATTGATTGGCATCTATAAAAAAAATTGTGTTAAATGGCTATGTTCTTGCTAAATGTATTTTTTTTTTTAAATCGGTGAATGGGGATAAAAATTTCACAAAAAAATATGGATAGTCTCTTAGGACCAATTTTGTGTAGATGCAACGGTTAAGATACCTAGTTCCCCATGCCCCGCTGAAAATTTCCACATGTATATTACTGATATTTGGGATTTCCAGACGATATAGAATTCCCTCCGCATTCCGGACACCGAGCTAAGTTCCAGCCTTGGCCACAAAATTCCGGACGTACGGCAACCCTACTTGTAAACAGTCATAGGAAATGAACAATTTTGAAACAAAAGGAATCCTATATTTAAACAGTAAAAGCTCTATGAATATGTATCCTATTATGTATCCTTAAGGTAGTAAATATTAAATGACCTTTTATACTAATATTTTGATTTGTTTGCTTGCAGGCCTTCCGGAAACCGAACACTACGACTGCTGTCTTCTAACGTCAGAAAACCGTGAGTACATAAACCATTCGAATCTAAAATAACATCACGCCTGGCCTGTGGTGCCCGGAGGGTTAGGCAAAGGTGTAACTAGTAGGGCATCGAAAATCGGCCATTTTTTGGGACCGGTTGTTTTTTTCGGTTTTGGGTTTTCATAAAAACCAGGTACCCGGGTTTTTCGGTCTTTTTCGGGATTTTAATTAATTAAAATAAATAAAACCCGAAATTGTTAATCAATACATAGAGATAAATAGCTCCATTTATTGATTAACAATTACAAAGCTTATAATATTGACCAGGCGTTCGACCAAATAGTTAAAATTAAGGAGACTCTGGAGCTTCTATCCCTCACTTCAGCAGAACTACAGGCACTCAACAAAACAATAAGAAAATTGGTACGACGCGACTTTCGATGCTCCAGCACACAGCAAAACCGGGGGTTGAAAGTGTTCGTCAAATCACTTGGGAGGATCCACCTGACGATATTGATCAAATCTGGTTGACTTGGGATATCGTCGTTTCGAAGTCTGAGATTGTTTCAGAAGTCGAAAACTTCTAATGTCAGTTGTTGCATCGCATGCATCTCGACCTGATCCCATTTCACAGAAGATCTGCCTAAAGTCAGCCAAGGTGAAATTGAGGCGGCTCTTAGACAGCTTAAGAATGGAAAACCCCCAGGTGAGGATGAGTTAATGACTGAGCTTCTTAAAGCGGGAGGAAGTCCTCTATTAAGAGAGCTTCGGGAGCTTTTCAATTCGATCCTGTTCTCTGGGACAAATCCAGAAGCGTAGAGATAGAACGTGGTCGTCCTTTCTTTGCAAAAGGGAACAAGACCCTATTAAAGAATTACAGACCCATTTCGCTCCTTAGACACAGACATGTTTAAGCTGTTTGCAAGAGTCGTCACAAATCATTTAATGAGAAGACTCGATGACTTCTAGCCACCGGACAAGTCGGGTTTAGAAGAGGATACAGCACCAGAGATCACATTCACACAGTACGGCAAATTATACTGAAGTCCGAAGAGTATAATCGGCTTTTGACTCTATCGAGACCTGCAGTTTGTTCTGGAGTCTCTGCAGCGATGCCAAGTAGACTGGCGATACTTCAAGTGCTGAAAAGTCTTTAAGAAAACGCCATAAATAATGATCATCCAAACTCAGAACCACCAAGCAGAGCATATTCCATTGTGTCGGGGGGTGAGGCAAGGGGAGGTAATTTCACCGATATTGTTCACCTACGAACTGGAGGATGTGTTTAAGACGCTGAACTGGGAATGGCATTAAAATCTACAGCAAGTACATCTCACACTTGAGATTTGCAGATAACATCATCATACTGACTGAAACGCTGCACGACTTACAGCAGGTACTAGATGGCCTAGTTGATTCTTCAATACGCATTGGACTCAGGGTGAACTTGACAAAACCCAGGTTATGTTCAACAAACTCGTCACCCCAGTATCTATTGTTGTCAATGGCGGTCCTCCTGAAGTTGTTCGAGATTATATTTACCTCGAGCAAACTCTGCAGTTTGATAAGACCAACTTTGAGCGGAAGGATAACAGAAGAATCCAGCTGGGCTGGGCAGCATTTGGGAAGCTTCGTCGAGTCTTTACGTCAAAAAATTATAAAACGGGTACTTTAGAATGAGAATTTTACCAATTATATTTATTCTTGTGGGAATAAATAGATGAATAAGTCGTGGGAATAATAGAAAAAATTGACTTACTGATGTTTCTACATTTTAAAGAGAGAGTTCACAGACACATTTTTAGAGTTCACAGATCAATAATTAATGGATTTAAAAAAGAAACAAAAAAAACGAAAACCCGAAAAGACCGGGTTTTATACAAAACAACCGGTTTTTTTTTTAAAGCTAAAACCCGGTCATTCCCGGTTTTTTCAAGACCGGGAAAGACCGGTCCGTATGCCCTAGTAACTAGTAGTACACCCTCATTTCGTAGGAATTAGAAACAGAAGGAAAGAATCAGAGTCTGAAACTAAAACAAATAATAAGTAAATAATCTTTTCATCCCTTCTACGAGTATTCGAAAAGTGTCGTTTTGTTCCTCTTTAAGCGGGAGCAAAGTAGTTCTTTTCTCCATTAGACTTTTTAGCGGGCAGTAATGAGATTTGAATTTGGAACATGAATCGTTCAATGAAATCGAACGCAAATTGTATAAATGACTGGCTGTAAGTGTTGACTACACGCTGGGGGCAGGCACGGAAACTAAAAAAAAAAGCGCGCGATTTACTTCCTTATTCTTGTAATCGGTACGGATTTTATTGTATTTTGCAAAAAAAGTAGTTCTACGTCGAGTTCTGAAAGTGCATTAACTCCTGAAACAAAACAAATAGAAGCTAATAACGTCATTCAAAACTTAATGCCTACGAAATCCCGGAAAAAATATTTAAAGGCCCATGACAATTTCATACAATGGCAAAATAGAGAAGGAGGGAAGACATTTTCGGAAAGTGTATTTTTGGCCTATTTTCAAGAATTAGCCAATACTAAACAATCTTCTACTGTTCGGAGTGTATTCTAAATACTTATCTTTAGTTAATACTAATAAACATTTCAAAATTGACAGCTACTCAAAATTAGTAGCTTATCTGAAGAGACTGTCTGAAGGACACAAAACAAAGAAATCGAACGTATTTTCCGGACAAAATGTTGAAAGTTTCTTGAATGACGTAGGTACCTGATAAGGAGTTTCTCGCCATAAAATTGAGTATCTTTTAGTTATTCCATTATAAACTATAAACAGTGTTTTATAACGTGTACGTTTACGTAGGTACTGTACATAATCGTCTGATTCCCTTTCTTTTAAATTTTAATTTTAAAAGTGTCTCTTATTTATTTTCTCATAGAAGGAGATGAAAAGTAGAGTATATGACTCGAGAGCAAAAATATTTTTCCCTCAGGCTATGTACTTTGAATCCCTCGCTACACTCAGGATTGTATTTTATCTTCGCTTCGCTCTGGATTCAAAATAGCGCCCTTGCCGTAAAAATATTATTTTGCTCCCTTGTCATACAATCTACTATTACTTTTTATGAAATAAGTAGGTAGCGAATTTATCTATTATCAGTTATCACAGATTATCACTACGTACAAAAAGAATAGTTTCTCTAAAGCTTTTTTATGTTACTAAAACACGTGATTGTATACTCATGAATAACAAACAACTAACAGTCGTATGAAACTCGTGCGCGGCGCGTGGGTGCTCTACCTACCCACTGCTGTACGGTACGATAGTAATGAGACAGAACGGCGTCACGTGGCTAACAGCTGATAGGTCACATACGGCTGTTGTGTTATTGTGAGAGTAAAGGGCTATAAAAAGATTTTTTCTATGGAAAAGTTGTTTGTTACCATGAGTACAATCACGTGTTTAAGTATCGGTCACTAATGACCAGTCACCCTATGTTATAAGCACAGCTGGATACCAGTAATCGCTATAGCAATTCGTTTTCTGCAAAAAATGATAATTTCTAGCGACACCTAAAACCTTCCAAAAGTAATTAATTTACAATACCTATCTGATCAAGGTCTGCTCTTCTTTTTCTGCTTTTATCAACTGCTGTCTAACTAACAGCAAGTTGTATACATACAATTTAGCTGTGTGACTTCCATAAAAATACGGGAAATATACAAATATTGGACAATAGTCCCGTTCATCCGGCGTGTCGTGAAAACAAATATTAGAAGCCATGTGACAGAACATCTACTTACCAGTCTTCATTGGTCCCGCGTGGTGATCTACAGCCCACTCTCTCACGCCGAGGAGGGATGACCGAGCTGTCTCAACTGTAGGCTGATGATACTTATGCGTCCAGGTGGTGGCCTACCATGACGTCTTAAAGTAGGAGTAATTCCAGTGTAGGAAAGAGATGGCGCTAGATGACCTGTATAGCTGTCTCTTTCCCACACTGGAATTACTCCTGCTTTAAGACGTCGTAGTAACCCCCCGGGTCATCCTGCCCTTTCCGCCTGCGCTTACCGTGAAGTCACGTGAGTTTGACAAAAACTTAAACTTGAAGATAACTTGGAATGTGTTATAAAAACATAAAAAAAAAACATTGCTGGAGTTATGTGTCGTTACAGTTAAAAACAGTGTCTCAATTTACCGAATCATTTAATTTGTGAGCCCCTTGCAAACTGAACCAGTTAATTATTATTGAACCTTCGTGAAAGGGCAGAGATTGTTACAAGTTTTTGTGGTCGTATGGTGTGACGGTCGTAATAAAGTACTTACGGACAAAGGTAACTGGTATTACATAAAAAAGTAGCTGTCTGATACCAGTTTTCAATAAAACTGACCTGCAACTAAATGGTTAAATATTTTTGCTCTGGTTGAAATTTAAACTCTCGGAGCTGGATCGAGAGTAGAAATCCAAGTGCCAGAATAAGTAAACAAAGGAGATTACCAAACCAGTAAGCCCTTGGTCACGGTTGATAGCTGAACTTCTTATAATCAATTAGGTGTATAACATGCAATAAGTATTGTTTCCATTATTTGTTTTAATGTAGTATCAATGAAAAAGTTTTAAGACTACGCTATGACGAAGGCTACTCTGCCTAAGCGATATTCCCGTCACTGTCACAACTGTGGTGTAAGATAGAGACAACAATAATGTGTCCAATCTAAAAAGGTTAGTGCAGTGGTTGGTGCAGTGTAAGAAACCTTAATAGATCTCGGCTTACGAATATTTAGTCTAGCTTTCAGATTCGACTTTTTTAATTTTTATCCCAAATCTAAAATGCCAAAAAATCGTAAAAATAAATGATATTGGAGGTGTAGGGTTGGGGAACTTACCGACAGAAGGTTCTATTAAAAAAAGGACGTTAAACTACGCACTATTTTTCCGTATGAAATGTTAGCTAAGTTTGGACCTCTATTTTTAAGTCGGGTTAGCAGCTAGGCTAGCTCGGCCTTGGGCGTGGGAGGCAGTTAACAAAATTATAGCACGGAGTGGCACAGGACACCTCTCGTTTTGCGACGGAGGTACAAATTATTTGAATTTTAAACGAAAATACGTAGACCGTACCCAAAACTGTTTTTATGTAACTAGGTACAGTCGGAATCTTCAAAGGCATTTTTAAATTAAATTCTAATAATTATAGCATTTAGTCTTTTTTCTATGATGTTGAATTAAAAATAGTACATTTTGATATAAGTGGGGAAACTTTGTTATTGCATTCGAGCGCGGAATTAATACCCGAGCTGCAAGCGAGGGTGTTATGGAGCCGAGAACTGCAATAACAAATCCCCACGCGTATCAAACGACGTTTTTCAATACACTTTCGAAGAAATAAAATATTAGAACGGAAAGTATTTTTGTCAGGAATTAATATGAAGCTATGATTTAATTTGCTTTTTTGCCGCGCTTTACTTTCGCCAGGTTGAAGAAGATGCAAAGGTATGATGCCGTATACAGCCTACTATGAAAAAAAAAGAAAATGTATTTTTTTTTTTTAATTTAGACCACAATAAGATGTTAATTTGTTCATAAAAATAAATATTTGTTTTAAATAATCATGTTTATCTATGATATTCTATTTATAAACACAATTTAAATACTCCAAAAATATTTAATCCGTAAAGATGCACTATCTCTTTGCCGGGATTAAAAAAAACCAATCACCGCCGACTATAGATATAGTTATTGAACCCTTACTTATCTGTGAAAAATATTAAAAATCGCACGCGTGTGAAACCAGTGTTGTGTGTGTTAGAACCAGTTTTCGAGAGAGTGTATTGAAAAAGTTTTTTCAATACACTTTCTCGAAAACTGGTTCTTATCGCATTACGATTAGGTTCAACATGCAATGTATTTCACACGTGTGGATTTTTAATAATTATGTTGCGGCACACGTGCGGAAATAAAAATTTCCACATATAACTATACTATTGGGTTCGGTGATTGTTTTTTTTAATCTCGGCAAAGAGATATTTTATGCGTTTTTACGGCCTAAATATTTTTTGAGTATTTAAATTGTGTTTATAAATAGAATATCATAGAAACATGATTATTCAAAACAAATGTTTACTTTTATTAATAAAGCATCATACCTTTGCTTCTTCTTTAACCTGGCGAAAGCACAGCGTGGAAAAAAAGCAAATTAGATCGTAGTATCCAAATAATTCCTGACAAAAATATTTTCCGTTCCAATATTTTATTTCTTTGAAAGTGTATTAAAAACGTCGCCTCGCTTGCAGCTTGGGTGTTAATTAATTAATAACAAAAATTTTCCCCACTTATATCAAAATGTATGTACTACTTTTTTGCAAAAACACTTACTCTCATAAAATCTCCATTAAGTGCAAAATAACCTTTAAATGATAAATCATAATGTTCAAATCAAAAATCCTTAAAATTGACCTGTAACCAGCTTTATACTTATTTTAATTTTATACTATGCAATTTATACTTAATTTAATCCAATATATAATGTTATTTATTATATTTTAAATTTTATTCCGTTACTAATTGATTTGATTTCGTTTGTTTATACTTGATTTGAATTGTATTCGTATCTCACATTTTTGTTTTGTACCTAAATAAGTAATCAATTCATTTTTTTTTTTTAAATAATTTTTCGTTTAGTTGTATGTTGTGAATGTTGTGCATACCTAGAAGTGAAGTGTTAACACTTTGTAGACTTATAATCACCATATGGAACCATTTTTGTAAATATGACGTTGGTGTGCCTTTTTTTTACGGATGGGAAATCATCAAATAACTCCTCCCGCTCTGGGCTGAGCAGGAGGGTGTGTCAGACTTTTACTGACTAAAACCCATCCATGTTCCTTCTTTTGCCCTTTGTGTTCCAGGGCCGCGGTATCTCTTTCGAACAGTCCCGCAACCCTGGCAGGCATCGGTCCTTTCGGATCCCTTCCTGTTTGCGGACATCTCTTTGAGGCGCACGTGGAACACGAACACGCCGTCGACACGGCCAGTCGTCATAAAACGGACGGACGGCGAGCTAGCCCATAGCTCACCGTCCACAGGCCCGCGCCTACGGTGGCCGGGGGCCACCACATGGCCCCCGACGCCCGGTTCTCTCCCTCTCACGTTCCGCCACCTCCTTCGCTAGCATGACTACTTCGCAGAAGGAGGTGACGGCGTCCCATTACGTCTCGCTCCGGACCATGGATTGAACCAAGGCCGGACGCGAGAGGTCGCCGCCGCCGATCGCCGCTACGAGGACACGGCGGTGCTCCGCCCACGCGGGTCAGATCTCCACCGTGTGCTCCACGGTGTCCTCACGTTGGTGTGCCTTACCTAATAAATAAATGAATAACCTTAGTTTCGGAAGTAGGTGACTAACTAAATTAACTAATAATTAATTAATTATTGTTTTTATTTTTCCATATTTAAGTTTCCGTGTTCGTCCATCCGTCTGTCTGTGTGTTCGCGCCTTAGCTCGGAGACTCGTATTACAAGAAAGCTGTAATTTGGCATGGGTACCTATCCTACATTTAATCACGCTGACCAAGTGGTCTGATAAAGTCGGTAAAAGTACACCAGATAGAGGAAGACAGATCTCGAGAGCCAGCATCACATACCTAGTGATGACAAGGAAATCTGCAACAAGAAAGGCAGGCATGTATCAAAAAAAGTGAACCTAGGTGCTACCATGTTTTATAGATGCACAAAACTGTTTTCCATTCATAAAAAACCGGCCAAGTGCGAGTCGAAGGGCACCGTAATCTAAAAAAAAGCTTTTACCTATTTCATTTTCAACTTTTTATTTTTTTGGATTTTTTCCTGTATTTGTGCTGTAAGGCCTTGCTTTTTGCCAAATTTCGTGATTCTAGGAGCTTGATCTACAACTTTGTATAACCTTTTTCTATAACAATTACCGTTTACGAGAAAAATGCAAAATACCAATACTTTTTACCTCTGACCTTGAACATCTTTTTTAGTAAGTAGATGTAAGATCGATGCTGACTTTTGTTAGTTTTTAATTGTAATGAACTAATGATGTACATCAATATCACACACGGCGGCACTAACCACACGATACAGAAAGAAAACGGCGGCACATCAAGCTATACATAACCAGTATAACCTGACTTCGCTCTGTGAACTTCTTGTACGATGAGATATCAGCTTAATTTGGTTTTGTATAGCGTGTACCTAACACGTGCGTACCTAAGACTTACTTTCTGAGTGTATTTCGCAATTTAGGCGCAAGTCCCCCATTAGGTCACACATTGTATTTCGTATAATTTAGGGTGCACATTTACCATTACCATTACATCACACTCTGACAAAAACGTATAAGTACACGGTGTGATGGGGTATTTACAGAGTGCAAGTCAATGCATGGATTAAAAATTACTTTTTTTTTAACATAATGAGGAATAGATTGATATAAGTGAACATTTTGATATAAGTGTTAACACAAGAATTAACACCCGAGCTCCAGGCTAGGGTTTTAGGGCGCCGACAACTGCAGTAACAAATCCCCACGCGTTTCAAACAACGTTTTTCAATACACTTTCGAAGAAATACAATAGAACGGAAAGTATTTTTGTCAGAAATTATTAGGAAACTATATTTAACTTGCTTTTTTTCCCGCGCTTTGCTTTCGCCACGTTGAAGAAGAAGCAAAGGTATGATGCCGCTAAACAGCCAATTAAGAAAATGAAAAAAAAATCACACATTTTTGAATTTCGAACACAAATATTTGTTAATTTGTTCATAAAAGTAAATATTTGTTTTAAATAGTCATGTTTATCTTTGATATTCTATATATAAACGCAATTTAAATATTAAAAACTAGCGACCCGTCCTGGCTTCGCACGGGTGCCTATGTTACTCAGGGTGAATGTAGCTTTCTAATGGTGAAAGAATTTTTGAAATCGGCACAGTAGTTTTTGAGTTTATTCATTACAAATATACACACAAAAATACAAATCTTTCCTTTTTATAATATTAGTGTAGATATATCTACGCTGTAAAGACATCTATTAGTCGAGATTAAAAAAAAAAAACAATCACCGCTGACTATAGTAAATTAGTCATTGAACCCATTTGGACGTAGTCTAAGTATCTATACTATATTACTATGCTATATATAGTTATCTATAGAAAATTTTATTTCCGTACGTGTGCGGAAAAATATTAACAATCCACGCGTGTGAAATAAATTGCATATTGAACATAATCGTAGTGCGTTAAGAACCAGTTTTCAAGAAGGTGTATTGAACTTATATGAGGAGTGCAATTATACATTAAGGTGGAACGCAGTTTTTAGTGGGACTTTTTTTATTGAGTTCCTAGAGTGGGGAAGAAATTTCCTTTGGAATATTTTTTTTCGTTTTTGAATACTTAACTTCAAATTCGACGAATTCATATTGTGGCGTATGAGTTCCATGGAAACATTTCGAAAAAAAATTGCCTTCATTAACATAGACGATTGTCTGACATTTGCGAATGAATTCTAAGTCTACACTCATGAAAGTGGTTTTCTTGAATATTTTTACGTCCAGCTATCTGTGCAAAAGCATCAGCTACCAATTTCAAAAGAAATCTTAGTCTTAAAATTCGATATTTTAGAAATAATTGAAGAAAATAGGAAATTAACAAAAAATTGCTACTTCAAAATATGCATTGCATTGATAACAATGAACAAAGAAACAGACCAAATTGGCGTTTAATGGATGCACGCAGGTCACACTATTACGCCACAATATGAATTCGATAAATTTGAACTTATTCATAAACAAAAAAAAAACATTCCAAAACAAATTTAAAAAAAAATCGCGAGAAGTGTAATTTTTTTAACGTCTCCACTTCTCTATGAAATCAATAAAAAAGTCCCATGAAAATGCGAGCACTATAAACTTCATTCCATCTTTAGAGTATTTTTGTCTAATTGCACTCGGCTAATAAAATAGGGAATGAAATTCGGAGTTTATTGCACAAGGTGCTAAACTAACTCACATGTTTGTCTAAATCACATCAATATTACAAGGTCTGTTATACTCGTGTATCTAGAGTACCGTCATGTTGTCGGGATGAGTATAACAAAGGAGGGTGGCGCCCCCAAGTAACGGCAATGCAAGCGGAATTCCTTGTAGAATTCCTAAACCGAGCGGCCGTTATTGCATAGCAGAGAAACCAGTTCTTATGTAATTCCGCGAAGCCATGTGAAAATAAAAAGAATAATATTCGGAAAAACTCTTGCATCTAAATATATCTAGATCCAGCGTTAGTCTTAGAGCTCGTCGGTAGAACATAGAACCTGTTATGTAGGTCTGTGTGACAGACACATCCGATGGCCGTCAGGGTTGTTGTACTGTATTATCGCACCCTGTGGCAAACCTAACAGTAAACACGTTTAGCTCGATTTCTAGCTTTTAATAAAATGTATTAGGTTACATCCCCTCGGTAGCGGTATAATTGATGATTTTTCATAATCATACCGTAGTTCAGGTGACGGTTTGACTTTTTAACCAGCTAGCCTACTTTGGCCTCATAAATCAGTACCCATTGTTTTAATCTTATTTCAGTCTTGGAAAGAGATTGAGCTACCCGTCCTGTATAGCTCCGTCTCTTTCCTGCACTGAACTGCCATTAAAGTAATAATTTACTGCTGAGGTGGTGATACGGGCCCTGGACATTTTTCAATTTTATACGGTTTATTACTATCAGTATACTTCGACGTTATCGGCCACCATAGTGGATAGTTCAGTCCTGTCAAAGAATCACAGCACATGGCTAACACTTATGTTAGAAAAAAAACGAGTTTCTCGGAAGATACTCGGTTTAAACTATAAAATAAAAATAAATCTTTATGAAAAAGACTTACTTTTAAATGCACATCAAAAAACTGATCATCCTTCAATTTATTTAAATAATTATTGTTATGCAAACAAACCAAATCTTAAACAAAACTACGAGTAGTACTAAAATAATCTGAAAATATGCATCAATTAGAATTGATATATTAATAATACCTATTATATTTATTTTTCAATACACTTCCTCGAAAACTGGTTCTGATCGCACTACGATTCAACATGCAATGTATTTCACACACGAGGATTTTTTTCATTAAAGACAACGTGTGTGGAAATAAAAATTTCCACAGATCACTATACCTACACCAGCTCCAAATTGGTTTAATTCCCATGGTCGGCGGTGATTGTTTTTTTTTTTTAATCTTCGCAAACATTTACGTCTTTACCGCGTAAATGTTTTTTGAATATTTAAATTGTGTTCATAAATAGAATATCATTATAAACAGGATTATTAAAAAATAAAAATACTTTTATGAACAAATTAACATTTATTTGTGTTCTAAAATAAAAAATATTTTAATATTCTTTTTTTCATATTATGCTTTGCTTCTTCTTCAACCTGGCGAAAGCAAAGCGCGGAAAAAATCGTCAAATCATAGTCCTAATAATTCTGAATGACAAAAATACTTTTCATTCTAAAGTTATATCTTTGTCTTGAAAACCGTCGTTTGTGATACACGTGGGAATTTGTTACTGCAGTTCTCGGTCCATATTAACAACCTCGCCTGCGGCTCTTGTGTGAATACCGCCTCGAATGCAATAACAAAAAATAAAACTAATAACAAATAAAAATAATAACAAACAATATAAGTGGGGAAATCACTTATATCAAATTGTGTAATTTCCTCTAAAATATTATTTTCATATCAAATATTCTGACTGCACATCAAATTTACCAGAGCGTACAAACGTAATAAAGTCACACTACAAAATAACTATTTTTGCAACATGTTTTTTATCGTAAAAAAGGCATATCCGCAGGGACAACATAGGATGCAAGAGCGAGCGAAACGAGCTCGGGACTTCTGGCACCCCTACTCGGACAGGTTAGGTTCGAAGGGGATGGTGTCATCTACTTCGTGTTAGGTTACTTGAAACCCTGCAGACAGAAATAGTCATCCCACGCAGCGGAGTTTCGTCGACTCGGCTTATCACAAAATATTGATGTTTACCATGAACTTTAGATGAGCAAATGATCGCGCCCCTGTTCGTGCTGTACAGTTTTTTTACAATAGTGGGTGTCACGATTTCGCCCTTCGTAGTAAGTATGTAATAATATAGTTTGTGGAACTGGACTCACAGGAACCAAAAGTTTTTTGTAGTGCACTGCACTAATCATTTTATTAGATGGCATTACTTAGATGTTGATCAAATTGACATTTAACCAATCTAATCGGTTCGCAACGTTGCAGCTGCCAGGCTAACTCGTTATTTAGATGCCGCACATAATATCCTATGCTATCATGAACTGGTACAACCTATTCCTACTTATATCTCTATAAAGGAACCTGTTTGTGCGGAAGCCCTAACTACAGGTGCATTCGCAACCCGTGCCGAGGATTCGAACGTAATGAGTATTGAGCATTGACCAGTGAGCACGGTGTTGGAACTGGCTCACGAGGGTGAAGCTTATTTTTTCATTGAGCACTGCAGCAGCATTCAATCCAGTTTCTGGTGTTGCAGCTTACGTTGGAATGACCTTGTGCAATTATAAGCTAAGCTGGGCGGTCTGAAAGGCCGAAACTTTTGCTTTTTACTATCGGATTAGAGCTTCGGCATGAATTGGACCTTGTAAAGCTAAGGATCCGATTAATTTGTCTCAGCTTCCAATTTGTTTTTGGGGGCTGATTACCTGACTAATTATAATCAATCTTATCTTGGTAATCATTTTCAAATGAGGTCTACCACCTTTTTTATAGTAAGTCCGTACTCCTGGACTGTGTACCTACTGTACCTAGACAAAAGCAAAATGAGTACCCTCATAAAATATGCAGCGAATTCTCTACCAAACGGCTTTGTGACACGATGAATGTTCCCCTTCTAAAACCTTTTGCAATTTTTCATTGATTTTGACTAATCTTTTATTGACTATGATTCCTATTGCAAAATTGTAGACTGCACTGCACAATACTCATTACCTAATGTATATTTTTTTTATATGATTATTATTTGTTACTTTAGTCGCAAAAATCTTACCTATGCCAATGGTTAACAACAACACACCGGACCCATTATTCATGTTTTAAGATACTACCTTCACTACCTTTACTACCTTCAATTGCAAGGGTTCGAGGGGTGAAACAGCTGATATATCCGGTTTCTCTTTAATTTATGTGGAACCCTCTGCATCTGTTTTATTGTCTCCCTCTCTCTCAATATTTCATATTATGTTTTATCTCTTTTCCTCTCTCCCTTCTCTCTCTTTTCAACCCATTCCCAGATAAGTGTTTTTCGCGAGATTTATATTTTTCTAATCTTTAGTTGTCGTTACTGTTTAAGCATGGCTGAGAAGCCATAGTTACTAAGCATAGTAGAATTAAACAAAACTTACTTTTCCTTTTCTTTTGCCGCAAATTGTCCCGCGCACTTACCATAAATCAGTAGTTAGGTGTACCTAAGTTCTATAGAATCCCCGTAGCACCATTATACATATGTATGTATACCGTTGCATTCGAAGAGGGTCTTCTAATTTATAGATGGATACAAGCGACGCCTTCTCCCAACACTCCTAGGCTGAAAGTAACTACATAAATTAGGTAAATATTAATTAGGCGCATATAAGACTTAATCTTGACTACAATGAAGCTTTAAATGAATCAAAACGGGTTTCGAATCTATTATGACGTCTACCGGCCCATCAACGCGAACGTGCGACCATCCTATCCTAATCACCGAATATTTTTTGAAAGTAGACAACAATAGTGGTATGGTGAATAAGTTAATACTTACAGTGGAACTATGCTGCTACCTGCGACTTAATTACCAGCATAAACTTCGTAAAGTAGACTTTAGAGTTAAAAGCATAAAGCTCATTTATCCATTATCCAGTTTTTTCTTTTAATTTTTTTAGACTTTTTTGTTAAATCTTAGTTTCGGGATTTTACAATACTTCGTATAAAAAGCAAGATTCATACTTTAATGGCACTGCCTGCATTGCTTATTTTTGCAGTGCTGCTGTGCTGTTGCTCTGGAAACTGCCTTCAGTTGTTTCTCCATTTCTTGCAGGTGGCCTACCATGAGCATGACGTCTTAAAGCAGGAGTAATTCCAGTGTGGGAAAGAGATGGCGTTAGACGACCTGTATAGCTCTGTCTCTTTCCCTCACTAGAATTACTCCTGCTTTAAGACGTCATAGTGACCCCCCAGCCCCCGTAGCATGACCATCGTAGAAACGGGTTTTGTCGACGGAAGAATCGACAGTATGACAGATTTCTTGTTGATCTGACATTTTGTCTGATTTTTGATATTGATCTGTCATTACTTCCCAGAATTTGATCCTCGAATGGTGTAATAGTACGGTATGTTTTTTTTTCGAAATCTATGGGTTCGATTCCTGACTAGGAATATTGATTTTTCCAAAATCTAATGATGCAGTTTTAGATTTCATCAAAATCGGGCTCGAGACTCCTTTGAGTATTTTTCGCTATTCCTCATAGTTTCGGATTTGGCATCCACGCCTAGTACGTGAATTATATTCTTTTTAAATTATGCAACTTGTGACTCATCTTTAGCTGGAGGAACATTAAAACCTGTACCGGTTTGGTAGTAAGAACTGGGTTTTCTCGGTTACTACGAAACCGAAACCGGTTCTACATTCCCTAGAGTTAACATGCAGAATTGATTCCGGTTCCAGATTTTTGATACCCGGTTCTGGGATGGAGTGAGAAGTTTTCACGGTCCAAGCTGATCCAACTTAATTTTTTTATTAATAAAATAAATCATAGAGAATTTGTAGCCAGTAAAAGTAATTGTCAAGAGAAAAAAAATTGTGTGTTAGCTCCGACGCGTGATTGGAACTCCTAAAAACTATTGAAACAAATTGACGTTTGATGTTTTACATGTCGAGGTTACCTTTAATCATAAAAACTTTGGCCACGCTGTTAGTGCCAAGCCAGTGCTAGTGTTAGGCTGCTATAGCCATAACAAGCTTTCCACATTTTTGGATAGAGAAAGAGAAACATCCCCCGATGGTGATCAAAATTGATCAAAATTGGTGATCAAAAATCAACATTTTGCAGCATCATAGACCCAGCCACCCACCTACCCAGTGCGACAAATTGTACAGCAGACCGAAGAGTATTATCGGCCCCTGTGTCCTGGATTTGTGAACTATGAGAAGGCTTTTGAATCTATCGAGACCTGGTCTGTTCTGTTCTGGAGTCTTTGATGCGATGGCAAGTCGACTCGTGATACATCCAAGTGCTAAGATGACTTTATGAGAACTCGAAAATGGACATCCAAACTCAGGACCAGCAAACTAAATATCCTGCGTCGAGATGTGAGACAAGGGGGCGTAATTTTCCCGAAATGTTTCACTAACGCACTGAAGGATGTTTATAATCGCTGCATGTCTCCCCCATTGTTGATCCAGCAATCGTTGCAAGACGTTCAGGACGCTGTCTTGCAAAGCATGCTGGATGCCCAAGGTGATTCTTTAAAACGCATTGGTCTCACTCATCCATCATTATCATGAACTCTTATGCCATGATCTTTGGATATTTAAGACTTTGTGGCTTTACCAGTCTATTAGTTAACCCATACATTTCCTACATACGATTCGTTGTATGCCTGTTATTTGTGTTTTCGTACGAAGTGTCAACTCCTGTCCTGATATCCATTGCTTCCGAGAATTTGATCCATAATAGCGACGCTATCGAATGGTGTAATAATACAGTATATGGGTTTTTTTCAAAATCAAAAGGTTCGATTGCTGGCTAGGAATTTTGATTTTTCAAAAATCCAACGATTCACTTTTAGAGCATTTATCGCTATTCCTCACAGTTTTGGATTTGGCCAACCACGCCACTTGAAAAATTCATATATACATTAGATGATAGAGATGATGAATAGATGGCGCTGACGCGCTGATTAACCGAGTAGTAAGGGTTACAACAGATGGCGCTGCATTACACATTGATGAAACACATTTTTTATAAATCTTACTCATAGTTTATTTTTAGGACGTGTTATAATTATTTTTAAGAAGGACTCTATTTCTTCGAGTTTCTGTTTTTGTCAGATTCAGTTGGTAATTAATACTTGATGTTCATCGAATAATGGCAGCTGCACTCATTTCTTCTCGTTTACACTTAATCCGAGTGAGCGAGAGGCAAATAACAATAATATTTCGCCGTCATTTCAAAAACCATTTTTAAACGCACGTGTACATAATAAAACGTATTGGCTGTTGCGGACTCGGAGTCGTAACGCTATCTATTTCTCACGGGACGTGTCAAGTATTAATTAGAGTTAGAAATAAACTATTAGAAAGTAACTCTATTAAGTTTATAAAATTGGTATGGTGTCTTACTGAACTGATCATGACTTAAAAAATATTTAAGTTGGTCTTCCTTTCAAATAATTAATCTCCACTCACGATTACACCAAAAATAGTCACCTGGTTTACGAATGTGTATTTACACAATTGCAGAAAAAAACTCACGCTTGGTTGTAGGGGTGCATTATTGAGGAACGGTGGAGAAAGGGGGCCCTAAACCCCAATGACAAGCGGGTGAGATTATAAACGTGGGGTAACCCTTGGGGTTGTGAATTGAAGCCCGGCCATTCCGAACAGCTGACATTTACTAGTCCAGCTTACCTACTACATAACACCTTAGATACTAGTGGGTGTACCTACTTATTGGGAATTAAAGCAATATTTATTGCCATCCCTTGCTATAATTTGAATTATATTAATTCAGTTAGATAATAAGCAGATAATAGCACAGTGTCTTTTATTGTATTTGCTGATTATTAAACTGTAAAAGATGGAAGTAAACTGTTGGGGGTCAACATAATATAAAACAGCTAAGGTTAGTAACTATGACCACCATTAACGAACTGTTTAAAAAAACGGCCGGTGAGAGGATGAAAAGGTGCGGTGCAACGACGAGTTTGAGTTTTACTAACACTATCTCATTCTTAATACCAAGCGAGAAAGAGATAGAACTGGTAACAATAATAATAATCGCGCATACGCTAATTTCGTCCCTCGCGCCCTTTCGAGTCGTTCTTGGCAACCGGTTTTGTTTGTGGAACGGCCGTAAAACGGTTGGACCAATGAGCATCCGTGGATCGCAGCAGGCGTACCATTGGTGACGGGTGATAGAGAGCGGTGCAGCTCGGGGCTGAGCGGGGCAACCATGGGCAGCGCGGGGCATGGGTGCGGCGGCGGCGGCGCGCCGGTAGCGCGTACATTACACGGCCGCAGTCGTGTTTCGCCATTCGAAAAGAAGGTTATTGTTACAATGACACGGGCACCGGACTATCGATAAAGTGTGTTTGTATGTCGTTTTCGTCGATAATCAGTGTTGTGTTTACTTTCACCCGTGCGAATGTCTCGATCCTCACCTTTTCGTTTGTTTTTTTCTTTTAATCATTGCCGCATGGGACGGCGCTTACGTTTCAGTTAACCTTTTATTTTGAAACGATGGAACGTTGTTCTTATGGTTTTTACACCAAAAGGTATTTTATGTTATTTATTTAATTTATGATTGCGATCTGTTGTGAGTGAGTGCGTCGCGTGTGGCTATAAATGGTGAGCAGACTTGCCTAGGCAATGGCTTGTCATCACAGTGGAATGGAGCCGTATAAATTGGTCCAATATTAGCGCAAAATTGACTCTGGCTCGTAAAACACGCGCAAGTGAAGGAGAAAGGGTGTCACTCAGTGTCAATACTTTCTTTAATTCACCATAGAATCTTAACACAATAACTCACATATTTTCTCATACATTTTAAACTTCCATTGTTTTGAAACTACCAGTCTCGAGGCTTTGTTGTAAAACTGATGAAGGAGCTTCGTGGTTATTATTATTGCAACGCTTCGGGGAAAAGCCGACATTGTGAGGCTCTCGCACTCGAGGGTCGACAGCCGAGGGGAGGGAGGGCGCCGTCTGTCTGCACACATGCAGAACCGGTTCGCGCTCCGACTCCCCTAGTGGGCTTTTATGGTCTCTTTCTTTATCATGCCACACGCGTTCGCATAGCACTCTCTCGCTCGCACGTTTTCATTATTTTTTGCTTCCCCTTGTGAAATAATACCAGACGGCCCGTTTTTATTTAGGTGTCTGTTCCTAAATAGGTCTATAGCTTAATGTCTCTGGCACTGATGGTAAGTAACACAAAAACACGTGGCATGGCTTGGTTGTCAATAACAAACACACGTATTATTGCACTTTGTGGCATTGTGACGTGTGGTATTGGTGAATATCGGAACTGCGCGGGACCCAAACTAATTTAATTACTTAAGATCTACACCTAATTTCACGATAACTTGGCTCCACTATTCAGACTTCGTCGGAAGTTGCAATTTGACACATTAGAATCCGGCCGGCACCTCAACGACCCCAATGTCCTATCAAAGTTTTGCAAACTTTTATTAATTCAAAGTTCAGTCAAGTACGTAGTTGGAAAATAGGTAGATAATGTTAATGTAATCCTCGAAGCGTTTGCACCTAATAGCTGTAGGCGAAACCTGTACGATATGATGACGTAGTTTAGATAGTATTTAACTTAATAAACAGGGTGTAACAGGACCCTTCACGAAGCCGTCAACCAAGCATTATGTAAGAAGTTGGTGGGAAATAAAGACACCGACTTCCGAAAGTCAAGTTATTTTAGACCCTACATCAAAATAAGTAACTTTAGGCAAAAATTATTGCTGGGAACGACTCTTTTTTTGGGGTGATAATTTGATAATAAATCACGTTTTACGGTAGGACTCAATGTAACGCACTCAAATCATTGTGCTGACGGATGAATTGAATAGTACGAGGATCGTGGAGATGTTTACGAGTAAAGCAAAAATCTTACATTTGTATGTTCCAACTTTTCACTAGTTTTTTTTTATTCGTATAAAAAAGAACTGTAGAAAAGTTGGAATTTTGACCCCCAATACCTCTAGAACTAGAGGGTTCCCAGGTATGGTGTAGAATAAAAAAATGATCGCAATGACGAGGAGAACAAGTGCCTTCGGCTTCGTTTAGTGTCTTGTTACACCCTTTAGATGTAAAAGCGAAAAACAATGGGAAATTTATCTTTTCACCTTTTGTCATACCTACTTGAAATATTAAATTTATTGATCTTTCACCTATTCTCTATTTTGAAAATCCTACTAAAGGACTCCCTGGTCTCCGAGATAGTCCCCAGGATAATATGGGCACGATGGATCATCCCAAGGATCATTAATTCTCTTTAGAGGAAAAATAACAATTCCTTATGGCCACCGGGCCACATTGGTGGTATTCGGTGTACTGTCAATGTGGCCCTAGCGTTAGTGTTAACAATGCATTTATCATGTTATCTCGGTAACCAAAATAGCAGCTACAGAATATTGTGACCAAAATATAATACTTGCATATATTTTTATTTAAGAAATCGGAGTAGGTTCGTAGACTATTAAAATTTTATTCCTATTGGAAATGATCTAATTAAGAAACTTATAGATAAATACCTACAAATTAAAAATAAATCTTTTAACGGGATCATCTTAATACCTACTTAACTTGACACGATCTTGCCAAAATTGTGTCTTCAGTGCGTTGTAATAAAATTATGACCAGCAGGGACTGACTGCTCTAAGAACCAATGTCATGGTTGTAGCGAAGTTTGAAATTATTATGAAACAAAAATTGGTTCATTTGAACACAATATTTTGTTGTGCTTTTGCACCTGTTGAATGTTGATGGTAGAAATACTTCAGTATACTTATTGAGAATTCAATTGATGGGTAGTTCTAGTTAGCATCTACTTTTAAAACACCCTGCACAAATAAAATACTGATTAGGATGGGGAACCTACACCCTAGTTAGGTACAATTGCTTCTTATGTTTGACAGAATCGCTTGTTTGATAGCTCGACAGCAATTACAACGCAATGGATATTTTCGCAACAACAAAATGAAAGTGATTGTCATTCCGAGTGTGTTATGATAGGTTCAGATTCCCGATCCCACACTGTATAAGAAAAATACAGTCTCTGATGAGGATTTTCACCCTAATTCGTCGATGAGAAAAATACAGTCACGAAGTAATATCGAACTATTGTGTGTTTAATAATAATATTTTTCGTGTTCTCTCTTGCAATATAAACTCCCCTAATGTTGAAAGGAGCAAATTAATAGGGATCGAATTCATTTGAGTTACGCGTTTGGTTTTTGTTAGATCAACAGCTTTGCCGCCTAATGTAATTGAGTATTTTATGTTTTCCCTAAGTTGTTGTTCGCTATACGTAGCTATACTCAATCCCTTCCTCCATTAATGGTAATTTAAAACACTACCCTGAGTAGTGATTGATTACCCAGTTTGTGAGTTAAGTACCTATCTCCTCTATTAGTTTTGTTACCCAACGTAGGTATGAGGTATGTTAATTTATCTAAGAAGCCTTTAGAACTAAACTATCATTTAGATATTTTTTTTCAATTCCTAAGTTGCTAGACCTAACATAAATAGTTCTTGTAAAAAAACGAATAAACGTCAAAGTAGAGCGTTTTTTATTACTAAAAGATATTGTTAATAACTTCGTTTGATTCAAGGCGACGAAATTATTAATTCTTCTCAATTTAGGCTCAGGAGGAATCCTTGTAGAATAAAGAATGATAATCGACAAGAAAAGTTTATCTAATAAGCCACGGTAGAGCTGCTAGGCAAATTCTTTGTAGTTTCTCACGGCACAGCTATAGGTACCTCGATTATTGCTAACCAGTTACGTGAAATAAAATTACGCGCGACTGATGAAATCAAAGTTTACGGCATCCGTAAAACTTGATGTTGTCCGAGAGTCGGACAGTGCCTAGCTAGACAGATGTGTGAGTGACCAGTCTGAAGAGCTCTCACAAATCAGAGGTGAATTTATGCCATTTGAATTCAATCAACTCATTCACTTTAGTGCTCGAAGAAAGCAGATGTTGTCCGCTTTAAGTACTAAGAGGAATCATATAGACAATCAAGGCAGTTACATAGGACATTCAATTACTTGGACTACAACGCGGGCGGCTTGGGGGCCGCAACTAGCACGTGCGACAAATGACATTCAATAAAGTTGCATTAACTATTGGGGGCCTCTTGAGTATCTGATTTGACAGTTTGACACCTTCGTCTACAGATCACTGACTTTTTATTAACTAAGAAACAATCTGCAGTAACTGGTTCGCTCTTAATATGGTACTGTAAATACCTACTTGTTTCTCTGCTGCTAAGGACAATACACAGTTAGAAATCACCTAACTTGGTATATTTTTCTACGCTACACTGGTTTCCTAGCCTACGTAGGTACTCCAGATTGCAGTAACCATGATAGCGACAGACAGAAGACCATCAAAATAGAGATTATATTTTAAGTAACGAGCATTTTGCACAAGACTATACGGGGTGGAAGGGATACCGACGCAAAATATGTAAGGGGGGCTCCTATACCACAAACGTGTCTTTTTTAATAGGCTTCTTGTAGGTTCGTTAACAAATTCAATGAAACCAGCATACCTAATCTAATCTTTGAACCTGACAATATTGGATATGGGCAGAATAGGTACCTAAATAAATACTCTGATTTAATCATTATACGGGGAGAATTAAAAGTAGTTCGTAGATACAAAGACGATGGTAATTGCAGTAATATCATCATGTAAGTCGCGCAATACGTAGGTAACAACGTGAGCTCAGTCGCGAGGTGAATGCACTGAATGAACTACATTGATATTCAACAGTTGACCAGAGCAAGTTGTAAATTAGGAGTGACAAGTGTATCGCCCACAGTTCACAATAACCCAATTTCCTCAGTTAACTCTTGCATCTTGATAAGGATATCATCAAGTCAAGATGCAATCATTTCATCTGATTGAATTTTATTTGAAAGATGTCAATGATCCTTGTTTATTGCGTGTATTCTGCATAGCTTTGTCTTGAGTCTGAACTCTGGTGGGTTAACCACAATAAAACCAGTGTGAGTCTATCTGGCAGGCCCCAACGAGATTTATCAACAGGTGATAAGTTTACATAGAGACATTATTTTATAGCACAAATCATCGTGCAAGTGAAGTGTTACTAACATAGTTTTTAAGTTGCTTATACTAGTAGTATTTAAAAAAGGGGCCCGCCTTCTGGACGTTTCTTTAAATAACGAATATCTTCTGAAGTATAGCTCACAGAAAGTCGAAATTTTGGATTTGTAAGGTAACTTATAAATCCAAAATTTCGACAGACATAATAGTATCAAGCTCTTAACACTATTGTATGATACGAGTATAAAAGAGTAGTTTAAAAAAAAAGCCCGCTGGTTGGACGTTTGTTTAAATAACGAATATCTTCTAAAGTATAGCTCACAGAAAGTCGAAATTTTGGATTTGTAAGGTACATTAATAGTATCAAGCTCCTAATGCTATTGTATGATATAGGTATAAGAGTAGTATTTAAAAAAGGGGCCCGCTGGCGGGACGTTGATCTAAATAACGAATACCTTCTAAAGTATAGCTCACAGAAAGTCGAAATTTTGGCTTAGTAAGGTACATTAATAGTATCAAGCTCCTAATGCTATTGTATGATATAGGTATAAGAGTAGTATTTAAAAAAGGGGCCCGCTGGCGGGACGTTTATCTAAATAACGAATACCTTCTAAAGTATGGTTCACAGAAAGTCGAAATTTTGGGTTTTGGATTTTGTAAGGTAGGTACCTATAAGTTTCTAACTCCGAGCACTATCGGGCGATAAAGGTATTACATATAACAATAAAAATAATCATAAGGGGTCCGCTAGCTAGACACTTTGTAAAAACGTAATTTAATCAAAAACTGTCGAGGTACAAAATGTATCTTATTTATTTTCTATAGATATAATAATAATAAACAAATAATAAACCATTTTTTTTTCAGGTAACAAAGACCCATACATAAATACCATAACCTAAATATGTATTCATAGTAATAACATTTTTTTGTTAGTTTAAGCAACTTAAAAACTATGTTGGTAACACTTCACTTGCACGATGATTTGTGCTATAAAATAATGTAATAATCATAAGGGGCCCCGCCTAGCTAGACACTTCTTAGGAACGTCATTTAATCAAAAACTATCGAGGTACAAAATATATCTTATTTATTTTCTGTAGGTATAAAATAATGTCTTTATGTAAACCTGTCTCCTGTTGATAAATCTCGTTGGGGCCTGCCAGATAGACTCCACTGTCACTTTCACGTTGGTTTTACGTAAAACCAACGTGAAAGTGGTCACTCGCCATGGATTTATAAACTTTGAGAAAGGTATCCTTCTTGTGTCTTTGTAAACTATATTTGGCGACGTTATACTGGCTTATTAAGTTTCGCTGCTCATATTAAAACTAAAAATAACTATTGGGATCGCATTTTTCCCTCCCCTTGGCCTCCCCAATTTCTTCCTTGTGCTCTTTTCCCGTGCCTTCTCGAAGCAACCCTCGCAGTACGCGTCCAGCAGAGCTATTGCGTATCTCTGTTGACAGTTCATAGTGATCATCACTATGCGAGTTTTTATAAACAATGATAGTTTTGCACGGGTAGCGTCAGTTGAAACCGACATGAACGGTCATTGTATATCAAAACTCGCCAAGTGATGATCACTATGAACTGTCAACAGAGATACGCAATAGCCCTGTTGGCCGTCTCGCCGCCTCTTTCTGGGCCGGTCTCGGCGGCGCCGCCCGTCTTCCGGCAACCATCCTGTGGACACCTTTTTTAATAAACGATCGGTACCTATTTAGTTTGGTGTTTGCGGTGCTGATACGATAGATATTAAAGAAGAGGTTGAAATAGAGTCACGAAAATCAGCAGTAAATAACCATTGTGGAGTTGTCCAATTTTCGCTAGTCACTGCAAAACTGGCAGCTGCCAAGAGTAAGGATAGTTAATATTATGAAGCCGACTACGTCGGGCCCAGCAAGCCACCAGCACACCATGTCAGTGGCGGCTGACTAACTTGAAAGTGCAAAGACAATTAAAACCAGGAATATTTTGAAGAGATAACATAATTATATCATCCCTGTAGTCCCCGAAGGGTTAGGCAGGGGCCTAATACCTAATAGTACACCCTCGTTTTGCCAGTTATGCATATGTCCCATTTTATTGGGGGCAAGCCTATTGCCATCAACCGGGCACTAATCCAGACTCCGTGCTACTGAACAATTCCAGATAACCCAATAACACTTTGCCCGACCTCCAATCAAAACCAAGAGTTCCGCTCATTTTTTGCACTGGTTTTAAGGTTTAAGATCACTTGAACACGTGTCATGCTTCGTCTTCGTCGCATTATTATGTGACTTTATCTTTCGTAATTTCGCTATTAGTTTCCAATCAAAATGGTTATTTCCTAAAAAGGCGCACGCGCGGGCTCCTTTCATTGTAGAAAAGTGATGAAATGATTCGTTTTAAATAAAAAGTGTCCATGTCTACAGTGTAATCCCAACCAAACTTGTATGAAGAGACCGTCATGTGACCCTTGAAGGCTCCACTTTAACGTGGAAGTGCAAGGGTAGCCCGCGAAATTTAAATTTCTTAAGTTTATTGCAATTTCTTAAGTTTATTGTCAGGTTGTATGTTGATGAAAATATGGATCGCGCCAGTAACACGTATGGAGTTACAGAATTATAAGCATTCAATTCATCAAAACCAAGTTCATATAATCTCAATCAATGGCTATTTCATGAAAAAGTCACTCAATGGGATTATATGAACTTGGAGGGTTGTATTGATGATTTGAATGATTATAATTCTATATTTCCATACGTGTTACTGGCGCTATCCATATTTTCATCAACATACAACCTAGCACTGACCTGCAAATTTAAATTTCGCGGGCTACCCTTGCGCATCCACTTTCAACTTAATGGGTTAGGACTGAAAATACTGATAGATGAAGGATGCCTTGGCTGCGAGCGTTCTGAATCCCACAGTTTTACCCAGTGTTGATAAATGTTAGCTGCTGCTGTTTTTGAATAGGTTGGAAGTACACAATACTTTGGTTTTTTTTAAAAAGTTGGATGGAAAATGAAAATGCCTAAGTATTACAAAAATTGACTACAATTATTAATATGTATTCATTTAGTGGAACAAATAAAATGTATTATTACCTACTGGGCCCATGGAGCTCTGTGCCCGAATCCAATCAATGAGGGCTCACCACTGACGTTATTTTCGTCGTCGTCAGATGGCGCCCCTGTCGCGTAAAGTCATGTCAATAATTTCTATTTTATACTATATAGTACCAATAACATTTTATTACGTATAACAACTTAGTTTAAACTTCAGATACATTTATTTACAATATGCTCCCCAAAATTAGCAAGCATGAAACATTTAAAAATCATTTTATCTCCAAGTACTAGCAAATAAAATCCTAAGTTGATACTTAAAATATTCAAGTCTGAATTCATCAGAATTAGCTCAATCTAGACAACAATCGTGAATATTAGTAAAAATTCGTGATAAAAAAGCACGCAACGTGTGAACTATCTATGACATCTGACATTTCGGTGACCTCGTGCTGCAATAGCGCCTCTAGCGGTGAATTCACGCGATAGCCCCCATTATCACCTTCGGTTACATTAGGTATTTAATAATTCCATGCATTCGAATTTCGATGGTCGCCCGTTGCGCCCGCCTTAACTGCGATTATTATCTGTGCTGTGATGTAACTGTGTGTCAGTGTGGACGCCACTGTCGCTTCCATGCATGTCTGTTGCCATTTTTGAACAAATTCCTTACTTCACTGGGAAAACTTATTTTCCTAACTCGCCAAAACTGAAGCATTAAAAATGGCATTACAGCAAAAGAAACGTCTTTAAAACTGACGATCGTTCTAATGTACATAAAATGTGGTACATCAGTGGGAATAGCTTTATCTTATTTAATTTTATCAAATTATTGTAATATTTTGCTGGAAAACATTTTTGTCATACTGGCAACTAAATTCTACCGTCAATGTCATAAAGTTGACTAACTTCAACATATTTCTATCTGTCATTTTTGATATAAACGTCAGAGGTTGCAATGAAGTTTTGGTATTGTTATTCTAAGTTTATTGTTTAAGTTTAATGAAATTCAGTTTCTTTCTTCAGTATGAAGTGTTCTTTTATTCACTTGATGGTGTAATAGCATAATATATCCTAACATTAGCTAACTTCTGTAATTATCGGTGTTATACAAACAACGCTTCGAACGCTGGACTTATGTATCATATTTTAATAATTAACCTTCCTATAATATTACGTTAAAGATAACACAATATATCATACGTATTGTGTACGCTGCATTATTTAAATAAGCATTGATTGTTACAAATTAGATGGCACAACTGTACAGGTAACATACAATATCTTCGTGGGGTAGCTCATTCATGACCATGGATACAAAGTCCTTTAGTCGAATTAATAGAATACAAATGAAGTTTCACAAAATATTTAATATTTGTCAATTATGGATGCCAAGTTACAGATTATTTAGGTGTTCTAAAGATAAAAAACATTATAATTTTCAAGTAATTATTTTAGTCAACTGGTGTAATGTTTCATGTGTTTTCCTTTTGATATTAACTGGGATTTGTGTGTGCAATTATTTACCATTAATTTGGATTAATGTTTTGTCAATGTTCTACTAACAACACACCATATAATTAAATATCAACTGTATTTTAAGATGTTTTTTTTATTTGTAGGTCTGAACTCCTAGAAAATATACAAAAGAAAAAAGAACAGGAGAAGGAATCACAGGTCAAAAACTACCAGCAGCAGCTTGTGAAGCCCGTTGACAGCTCACTACATTCGGCAGAAGTCCCTAATACGAATGTACCGGTGACACAGCATGTCCCAGCCCAGCAGTTGTTGTCCCCGACACACACTTTGGGCCAGTCTGTGCAAGTTAAAGAAGACTCAAAAGATAAATCTATAAAGGTTACAAATTCAACAACAATAACTTTAATAGAAAACGGTAACCTTAATGGTGAAAAAGACAAAGACAACACCTATCATAAAAATTATTTCACATTAGAACCTAAAAATGAGAAAAAGGATGATGGCAATAAACACAGTATTACAATAACAAAGACTGCTCTTAAGCAGTCACCTGGTAGCAGTCAGGCAGAAAAGAAAAACCCGATCAAACCATCTAAAAGGCCTCTTCAGTACTTAGAGACTCTTGCTGAGAAGGCTGGTATAACTTTTGAGGATAAATACGAAGCAGCAAACACACTATTAGCTCTTGATAAACAGAATACCACTAATAGACGACTGCCTGAGTTAAAGCCACCTAAGTCTGAGCCAGAAAATCATAATCAGCAAGAGGAATATAGATATAGGACTCCAAAAGAGGATGATGATAAATTACAGGTAAGCCCACTATAGAACCTCGAACAAACAAAATTTTGCAAAAATAAACTACCAGAAATGAGGAAAATAGGTTTTGTAAATGGCAAACTGACAAATGTTCTTGTAATAATAAGATCAATTAATTCTACCAGATTCAACAACAAATAATCCAGCAGCAGCAACAACAGCAATTGCAACAGTTGCAACAGCAACAGCTGCAACAGTTGCAACAACAACAGGCTTTACAGCAGGCGTTGCAGCGGCAGCAACAGCAAGTTATACAACAGCATATCAAGAATCATCAGGATCAACAGGAGTTGGTAAGTTAAATGATGATGGACGTACTTAGCATACATTAATTTCCGATTCATATCTTGACATAAACCCAACTAGTGTACAACTGAAAAAAAATATGAAGAAGTATGTTAATAATCACACTTAAATGCCCAATTGATTTGAAAACAAATCTTAAATGACTCAGATACAAAGCATGGTTTTCTAAGAAACAGACACCTACCAGGCATGCTCATAGCCTACTACTAAGCATAATCAGCCTTTTAATGTTCTCACTGCTGGGACGCTCGGCCTCCTCTATGAGAGGGAATGGGCTATAATCCACCACGCGGGCCCAGTGCGAGTTGGTAGATGTCACATGTTTTCGAATTTTTGGTTCTAGGACATGCCGGATTCCTCACGATGTTTTCCTTCACCGTTTTTGAGAGCAGTGGTGAGGAAATAAATTACACAAAGTAATGCGCCTGCCTGGGTTCGAATCCACGACTTACTGTTCGTAAGTCGGGGCCGCCACCACTAGGCCACCGCTGCTCTCCTACTAAACCTACTACTAAAATATTATTATTAAAATTACTTTTTAAAAAGAAGTAACTTTAAGAAACTACTTTTTAAAAGTTGTATGATTGCAATCATACAACTTTTAAAAAGTTGTTAAAAGTTTAAGTTAAAGGTTAAAATGTTGTTAAAAAGTTGTAGTTTGTATGTAGGGGGTAATCTCTGGATCTACTGAACTGATTTTGAAAATTCTTTCACTAATAGAAAGCTACATTAACCCTGAGTGCCATAGGCTTTATTTACAACGTGCCTGTGGGATAATTTCCGATCAAAACGCGAGCGAAGCCGCTGGCAACAGTTAGTTGGTCATAAGTAAGCACTGGCATAAGTAGGGTAATTTATGCCAGTGTCATTAGGTGTTAGGTTTAGTGTTGTCATGGGGTTATTCTTGTGAGTGGCAGGGCCGGTACACCTTAGAAATGCATATGCCAATATTATTGGTGATGTTCTTCAGAAAGGTCAGGTGCCTAGTACTCGTAACTGGCGTGTGTATAACTTGGTGAACGTGGACGAGGCGAAAGGAGTATGTAGGGATTGTAGCAGGCGGTGTTCTGCAGTTTCGGTTTACCCCTTGGTAAAAAGGCGTACAGTTTATTTATGTAATGTCGAACGCAATGCAAAGAAACTTATCATGACTTTTGTCCTCACAGCTGCAGAAGCAATTTCAACAACAACAACACCAGCAGCAACAGCAGCAGCAGCAGCAACAACAACAACAGCAGCAGCAACAAAAGACAGAGTTGATTCAGGTCACCCAGCAGGGCGGAGAGCAACAACAGCAGAAGTATTTACAGGTATTTTTCTATGTAACATGGATTTGATAATGATTTCTCTTCATTCCATCATCTGCTCATCATCACAAGCGTATGTCATTTTCTGAGCGAATGTACCCACTTTGTCGTGACGGCAGGTAGTCTGACTGTATAATGTAACTTAGGAGTCGTTTTTTAATCATGTGAGGTAAAAAAGGGGGGGGGGGGCTGTTAATGGGATAACGTGATAATCACGTATAATTTTTCTTGGGACGAAAATGTAATTTAATGTGTGCATTAAATTACATTTTCGTCCCCAGAAAACACAATACAACATGTAAAATATTTTGACCCAAACAGGAGTTTCAATTAATTATTATTATTTTTTATAAGAAATAAAATTGTATTTTATTTATTTAAAAACATTCTAAAACTAAATATCTGATTTTTTCTATAAAAAATACACGTAATGTAGGGAGGGGGATGAGGGGCAGCCTAAAACCTCACGATGTATCACCACTTTAATATCATTCCCTCTGGGGTGCTAAAAGTGGCCTGAAAAACCTCACGCGATCAAAGGATGCTGGTCGCGAAAATTTTACAATGCGTTTGGATATTTTTATTATTATTTCCTGTTGTCACGACTGAGTGGGAACAGCTGGAAATGACAGTCGTCCAACGGTAAATAAACATTTTTTTGTGTTGGAAAAATGGCTAATGCCAATGCCTCTTAGACACTACATATTTGTATCTATATAAAGTACGATACACATAGATAAATAATCAATGCCTATCTTTTTAGGTATTATAATCGGGAAACTTAAAAATGTTATCGTGTATATATCTGACAATGTCAATCATCATCTTCTAACGTGCTGCAGAATATGTTTTTCTGAACGTAATCTTAGGTCATGTCTGGCGTTGCGTGCTTACGTTCATTTGCGTGATCGAATTGCGTCGAATGGTGCGAAACATTTGACAGTCGTTTTCGTCCTCGCACACACTCGCGAACCTGTGTGTGTATCGTTGTACTGCTATCATACAAATTAGCTAGTAGGTAATTTATTATCATCATCATCATTCACAGCCCGATTCTAACCCACTGCTGTAGGCGACCCCTTGCTTTCGCCACTGTCATCGGTCCCGTGCTTATCTCATCCACGATTCGTACTCATAAAATGTTACGTATGTGCTGGACGTAGGATGAAGTTATCTCTGTCATAAGAGCACGTCAGCCTGGTAGACTGCATGACATTAGGTAGGTACACCGGAAAGGAAGCACTACAACCTAGGTCGACTTGAGGTCTTTGGTCCTATTCTTAGTCAGAAGAATCGGAAACTGTTAATTCAAAGCAAACAACAGAAACTCGTAACAATCTTTATAAAAGGTTTTGAAGGTGTTTTTAATGTTTTCTGGTTTTTAGAGAATCTATTGAAGTTATATAATCGGTCCCTCTCTACCTGTGGGTCTTCCTAACGCGTGCCGTACGACACAAAGAAAGTCGGGAAAGAGTGGAAAATGATTTTGGGCACTCAATCGCTCTCCGAGCGTGGAGCAGCAAAGTCAGCTCACGAGTCTCTTTGGCAGCCACTTATTTCATATTTATTCTAACAGTCTTGTTCAGCAGTGGACTCAACTGGCTGTTGTGATATATTCTGTTTTAGCACTATACTCAGGGAGTTCAGGGACTGGCTGCTGAGGAATACCAGGTATTCATCTTTGCTTTGAGTGTGTTTTTTTTGGTATTTAGCCGGTGCAGTTCAACGTACCGGGCATCGGCGAGATCAACGTCAGCTTTCTGGCACCACAGAGCAACCTGCTTTTTGACAAGAACCAGAAAACAATGAGTGGAGATATCAAGCAGCAACAAGTAAGTCACCTCTTGATTGACGAACGAATTTTGCGCCCCTTTAAAATAGTCCCATATTAAAAGAAGCGCGGTTAATCCAGTGTTACACTTGTACTATAGTATGTATTCTGTGGTGTTACTCAAAAACTAAAAGATGCGTGTAGATCCAAGCGAGCCGGTCCAACCAATAAAAGCCATGGTTTGTATGGCGCCAAATTGGCTTTTTGTTTTAAACACGAAAATGAAACCTCAGGAAACCAGCCAAGGTGTCTTATATCGAAAATCAAGGTGTAAATACCCAGTGGATAGTTTTAAGCTGTGGATGATAATTGATGATTTTTATAATAAAATAATTAGCTTCTATTTGGTAATGAGTTTAATTGTTTCATAATATTGTAATACAACATGTGTACGTACATTTTACATAACGAAACTTCGGTTGAGTTCCCCGCTCACTTACTTAAGTACCTCATTATAATAAGTTCCAATCGTGGGTAGATACAACAGAAACCTTTAAATAAATAAAAAGCTTTATGAGTTGTTAGAAGTAGAAAAATTAAGCTTCATTTACTATTTTCGTCCCTAGCGATTTATAGAGGCAATTGAGCGAGCTTCATTATAGTTCGTTAGGTATATAGGTTCGTTAGGTCTTTTGTATCTTTGTTATTCTCGCTCTTCCAAGATAAAGCGCTTATTTATAAAGCTCGGAAATTCACGGAAAAAAACAACTTTATTCCAAAAAATAAAACTGGCTTCAAAAACACAAAAAAGTTAAAAATAACTTTAGCTTCTGAAGTCGGTGACTTTTATTTGATTAATTCATTTTGTCACCGTCTTCTGAAGGTAGTTATTTTTCACATTTTTGTGTTTTTGAAGTCGGTTTTATTTTTGCAAAAAAGTTATTTTACTTTTCCATTCTAGTTGTAATATCCTATACAAATATTTGCTATGCATTTAATTTACATTGTTAACAATACATGCCATGCATAAAGGCTTATCCCCAATAAAATGTAACTTAACATACCTACCTAACTGTCGAAATCTGGGTGTACTGTACACATCTGCGTACCTCCTCAGAGCATACAAGCATGATGTTATGTTACGGTGTTGTCTAAACAATAAATATGCAAGCGATTGCAGCAATCACGGCAGATTTTCTATCTATTATTGAAGAGTTCCATTGTTTATCTCCGAAGATCAGCACCAGATCTTCATCAAATTTAAAGGACACCGCGAATTAATATGCTTCCAAACAAAAGAAGAATCATCAAAATCGGTTCACAATTGGCGAAGTCAGCGCTGAACATACAAAACAAAATAAAAACTGACGAATTGATAACCTCCTCCTTTTGGAAGTCGTCGTCGTCGTAGTCGTCGTCTTTTGGTAGTCGACGTTTGACTGTGTGTCCCGTATGTTCACCGATTTCTCCGCTAATTGTGGACCGATTGTCAAAATTCTTTTTTTATTCGAAAGCCTGTACTACTGAAGTGGTCCCGTTGTCACAAAGTTAGAATCTGATGATGGGATCTCAGGGAAATCGAGGGCAACCCTGACATTTTACAATGTTTTTCATATAGGTACTTTCTAATGATATTTGTGCCTGATAATCATTATCTCATGTTGCTAAGCTGATGATGGAAAGTATAAGTCAGGATCTGATGCTGATTCTCGGAGATATACAATGGAACGCCTCATTAATAGACAGAAAATCTGTCGTAATTGCTGCAATCGCTTGGATGTTTATTGTTTACACAATATTAGAACATAACATAACGCCTGTATGCTCTGAGGGAGTACGCAGATGTGTACAGTTATGATATCGACAGTTATGATAACGATATAAGTTACATTTTTTTTGGGATAAGCCTATGACCACGAAAGGAGTTGTTAACAATGTAAAATAAATGTATAGCAAATATTTGTGTAGAATATTGCAACTAAAAAAGGCAAAATAAAAAAACTTTTTTGAAAAAAATAAAACCGATTTCATTAACACAAAAAAGTGGAAAAATAACTTTAGCTTCAGAAGTTGGTGGCAAAAAATTCAATCGAACAAACAAAAGTCACCGACTTCTGAAGCTAAAGTTATTTTTCCATTTTTTTGTGTTTTTGAAGTCGGTTTTATTTTTTTCAGAAAAGTTTTTTTTTACCTTCCCGTTTTTAATTTATACCGGGTAAAAATTAAAATCAGTTTAATTTAAACTCATTATTGAATTTTTAGGGTTCCGTACCTCAATCGGCAAAACGGAACTCTTTTAGGATCACTTTGTTGTCCGTCTTTCAGTCTGTCAAGAGCCCTACTGGCCCTGGCCATTCATAAAGCCACAGCGATTCCTTCAGAGACCAAATCTACTCTTCTGGATTATAGTTTTTTGAGTATGATAGACGATTGCATTGTTATTTTGGAACCAGTTATTGAGCCTATTTTCAAACTAGAAGTAAATGAATGTAATATATCTGAGGTCTCCCTTATATTCAAAGACGTGAAGTCAAAGTTGGAGTTCATGTTACCCAACTTATCAATGTTAAGCAATGAGGACAAACAATTATACCATTTTGAATTCAGTCGAAAAAAGACAAAAGACTGTATAAAACCAATACATTTAGCGGCCTACCTTTTAGACCCCAAAACACAAGGATTGACATTAAACGAAAATGAAGATTTGGAGGCAATGTCATCATCATCATTTCAGCCGAAAGACGTCCACTGCTGGACATAGGCCTCCCCCAAGTGTCGCCACATTGACCGGTCCCATGCAACTCGCATCCAGCGGATCCCCGCAACCTTCACCAGGTCATCGGTCCACCTAGTGGGAGGCCTTCCAACGCAACGTCTTCCGGTTCGCGGTCGCCACTCCAGAACTTTTCGCCCCTATCGGCCATCCGTTCTGCGAGCAATGTGCCCTGCCCACTGCCACTTCAGTTTGGCAATTCTTCGGGCTACGTCTGTAACCTTGGTTCTCTTGCGGATATCTTCATTTCTGATTCGATCGCGCAAGGAAACTCCGAGCAAAGCCCTTTCCATTGCCCTTTGGGTGACTTTAAGCCTTTGAATGAGGCCCATTGTGAGCGACCACGTTTCGGTCCCATATGTAATCACTGGCAACATATACTGGTCATAGAGTTTCGTCTTGAGACACTGCGGTAAGTTGGGCGAGAAGATACCGCGCAGCTTCCCGAACGCTGCCCAGCCGAGTCGGATTCGACGGTTGACCTCTTTCTCGAAGTTAGACCTACCTAGCTGGACCGTTTGTCCCAGGTAGACATAATCGTCTACAACTTCGAGTATAGAGTTTCCGATCTGATAGGAGTGGGTGTTACATGGGCATTAAACATAACCTTGGTTTTGTCCATGTTCATTTTAAGACCCACTCTTTTGGAGGCTCTAGTGAGGTCATCGAGCATTGTACTGAGGTCCTCCATGGTCGCAGCCATGACCACTATATCGTCGGCAAACCGAAGTTGAGTGATGTACTCGCCATTGACGTTGATGCCTAGCCCTCTCCAGTCCAGAACCTTGAAGACACCCTCCAGTGCAGCGGTGAAAGTTTCGGAGATATGACTTTTCTCTGTCTCACACCTCGCTGCAGAGGGATAGGTTCCGAGACTTGGTCCTGAAGTCGGACTGACATGGTGGCGTTTTTGCACAAACACTTCAACACCTCGATGTACCGATAGTCGATTTGGCACCGGTTGTAGAGACTGCAGTACAGCCAAAATCTCGATTGAATCGAAGGCTTTCTCGTAGTCCACAAACGGAGAGGCAGGTTATACTCTTCGGTTTTCTGTATAACCTGCCGCAGCGTATGAATGTGATCCACGGTGCTAAAGCCTTTTCGGAATCCAGCTTGTTCGGGAGGCTGAAAATCATCAAATCTGCGCGCAAGACGATTCGTGATGACTCTTGAAAACAACTTGTAGACATGGCTTAGAAGTGAGATGGGCCTATAGTTCTTCAGCCGGGCATTGTCGCCCTTCTTGAAGAAGAGTACCACCACACCCCTGCACCATGCCTGTGGCGTTTTCCCCTCGAGTATAATTCCACGGAATCAAACAGCTTCTGAAGGGCCTTAAGTACCGGTCTTCCACCAGCCTTTAGGAGTTCGGCCGTAATTTGGAGCCAATGTAATTTATTGAAATAGTGGCTCAAAATCACAATTCTGATGTAGTCACAGATTTAGCTACGAGTAATTATAAAGCCAGGGATGGGTTTTGAAGGAAGCGCTTCATTTGGGAAAAAGTTGAAAATATAAGACCCGTAATATGGTGGAAGGGCCTTTGCTCGTCTAAAAACCTTAGCGAAATAGCAGTACTCATTATAACAGCCCCGTGCTGCCGTGCACACCTGCAGCAACAGAGCGATCGTTAAGCAAGTATGGCCACATACATTCAAAGAAACGAAACGGTTTGATATCTGAAAGGGCTGCTACACTGCTATTTAACTTCGTTTTATTTAAATCAACATTTTATCTTCAATGGTCAAGGTCAAAATTAACATGGTAGACCGTTTTATTGATGACGAAGCCAACAAGGACGATACTCATTTTTTACCCGGTATTTTTTATTAATACCCGGTAAAAAAGGGTTTTTTTTCTTTTTTACCTTTTCTACCCTTTCCTTCCATTTCTTACCCACCCGCCCATCTCTAGTTGCGCTAGCTCTATACGTTTGCCGAGTGCAATCAATACATCGACTTACCCTAGATACCTTTGCGAAGCGATCGATACTTGGCCTAAGAATAGTAACGAACAATTATAGTTGAAAAATTAATAAACCCTGCCACTGCGACTTCGGGTGGTCTACAACTGGTATATAGATGTTCGTATATGTTACACAAATTATCGTGGTGCATCGATAAATCGTGGTCAGTCGTCATCGAGGGCTCCTGTTGTTCATGCATCGCGAGTGTCGCTCAACCAGGTTCCTGTAAACTGAAATAGCGTAACTCTACATAACTTCTCTTGAATTTAATTTGCGTTTCGTTCGTGTAGAGCAAGTGAACTGATGACTTCTGGGTATAAGTGAGATGCAAACTAATTGATCAACGTCGGATTAAACAGTGCGACGATAGCCCTTTGGATCTGTTTCATAGCAACCAGCTAGTGCCAAACTTAAGACGTTGGTCACCATGTCGACATACTCAATATCCTGGTTTTTTCGGAAAACGAATGTGCGTATTGATACCAAGTATTTACTAAGTAGATGAAGATAGTTTTAAAGATCTTGGAAGACGGACTTTTGAAGATCTTGGCATCGAAATTTTATTTTTTCGAGAGTCACCTGTGTTTTCCATGAAAAACAGCGTAACTTCAGTGTCTTTCCTGTAAACATTTCGAGTCACGTTTCGGTCGGGTTACGTACGTTGAGTTAGTTAGTAAGATGTACTTCAGTATACATAAAGGGTGTAACAAGACCCTTAACGAAGCTGAAAGGTAGTTGTTCTCCCCATCATTGCGATAATGTTTAAGGTTCCGTACAATAAATGAAAAAAAAAAAAAACGGAACCCTTATAGGATCACTCGTGCGTCTGTCTGTCTGTCCGTCTGTCTGTCACAGCCAATTTGCTCCGAATCTGTTGTAAATCAAATCAGGTGAAGTTTGGTAGGATGGTGTAATTCTATGACCCAAACACAGATGTGCAAACTATTTTTTTCTTTTTTAGTGTAAGAGA
This sequence comes from Eugnorisma glareosa, assembly GCA_947578425.1. Lineage (NCBI taxonomy): Eukaryota > Metazoa > Arthropoda > Insecta > Lepidoptera > Noctuidae > Eugnorisma > Eugnorisma glareosa. The sequence continues at coordinate 30,393,340 of OX387957.1, forward strand.
GGGACAAATTAGGAAATTTAAAAAAAGTTTAGCAAACCTTACTGTGTCATTTATCAAAATCTTACTGTGCCATTTATCAAATGAAAGAGGTCGTTATGAGGAGATCAAATATATTTATGTTGTTACTGTAAAAAAAATAGTTTTGATTTTATTAATGAAAGAAGACGAAAATGTCCATCCACCCCCTGATCTCCGAAATTACCGAGACTAAAATTTTGAAAAAAATACACAGTAATTATAGTTCGTTGCTTGTAGATTACAGGAAAACCCATAAGAATTATATCAATTGAAAATAAAGTCATTTTCGGGGGACAAATGACGAAATTAAAAAAAAAAGTTTTGCAAAACTTACTGTGTCATATCAAATGAAAGGGCTCGTTTTGAGATTCTCAAATATATTATTGTTACTATTATAAATAGTTTTTATTTTATTCATGAAAGAGTTAGAGTACCTATAGTAAAACATACCACAATTGAATAAAAACATTTGACTTTGGCATTGTACGGAACCCTCTTCACGCGAGTTGAACTCGCATTTGGCCGGTTTTTTAACAAAGCTTTTTTGTTGAAAGGTTCGTTTTTTTTTCCTGAAAATTAACCTGGGCTATTACTATAAGTATTCCTATTCATGCAGAAATATTCAGCTACTTTGAGGGTGTTTCTGTATTACATAATTAGTTTTCCGTTACATTAGTCACATATCAAAAACTCATCCTGCGACTAGTTTTAAGCATTTCTTGTCTGACCACTTAGATCTTCCCTCCACAATTGGTTTTGATGTGTCCTTTTTCCACAAGGGCAAGGATATACTTTCTAACTTGGTAACTAGCACAGTAACAGTTGACATATTCCACCCGCACGAAACGGGCGGGAGCGGGACGCTAGATCGGAATTAATTAAAATGTTCGGACACAGTGAGGTCACGCCGAAAGTACTAACTACCTCTGCCGGATGCAGCGACATTGTAGGGCCACTCTGTAGTGCACTGCAATGTGAGGTCGGATCCGGTCGTGTCTCAGTACTGTCCGTGGGCCCGCCGCCCGCACGGATTCATTTTTCGCGCCGAGCGCTAGCTGCTACCGTAATGTCCGTAATACTTTAATACAATGGGTTCTAAAGTTGTATATTTGAAGAAAAACATCGCGTTGCAACTCCAGTTGAAAATTGTGGATGAGGTCAGTGTGATCGCGATCTGTACCACCAATTTTAGTGCAGAGCAGTAGCAGAATAACTTTGTCCTATTGTTTGGACGCGCGAAACGGTCGGTCAGCCGGTTATGTTGCGCAGAAAAGACGACCCACTGACCGAAAATGTGATGTGATAAGGGAGAACATCTCCAAGACTTTTTTTGAAGAAAAAGGCATTCGCTTTGAAAAGGTTTCTAAATACGAAATGCATTATTTTAACGGCTATAAAGATGCTTTCGCGGTGTTATGATTTATTTGTGTAACATTTAACTTAAAATCAACCTCTAGCTTTCCACTTATAGTTTCCACCACTTTATTTTAAAACAAATACATAAATGTAGTGATCCCGCATTAATGTAGTCCATTAGGATACCAGGGAATGAATAAGTAATGTGCATTTTTGCGAAAAACATATTCTGGAATCTGGGGCTCATATTATTTTAAATTTTAAACAACATGAATTTGTTCCTATTGTTTTGGGCATACTATTACACAAGTTACCTACATATTGTTTGATGGAAAAGCATTGAGAAATTTTCCAATCAACCCGCATAGTAGTTTGTAGGACGGTGACAAACTAAACTTTAAAAAACTTAACCATAATTGCTAAGCGCCAGAGCCCCGCGCCCGCGTAATTCAAATTTAGAATATAATTCTGTAAATACTTGTGTATTACGGCCACAAAACATATTTTGTACAATATACAGCCTGAAACTAACCGGCAAGTTGCAGAAAACGCACGAAACTTTGGATTTTCACTTCGCTTTACCTTAAACTTAAGATGGTTAAAAAATTGTTACCGCATAGTGTAATATGTAAATGTTTCAAGCATTCATATAGATTTTAACTCGGTAAAGTCAATTAACTCCATCGCGGCGCGATATATTGAATAACGTATTACCCTATTGTACAGAAAGTGCGTATTTCAAAATGCATTCGGATTTTAATCAACGAACAACTTTTTTTACATACCGAATTGTTTGTTCGTTGCGAGCCAGATTTTCAATAATATGAACAGACTATTCTGTCGGACCATTTTATTGATTTATACAAACCTTTTCCAATGCGTGCTGAAAGGTTCTCTATAATACATATTGAAATTACATCAAACTCACATAGTTTTACAACAAACTTCAAACTGCAATAACGGGATGTTACAATTCCTTTTTTGTGAACATAGATCAGCCATGTAAAAAAACATTGTAGTGACTTTGTCGCTGATGCCAGATTGTTAAGATCAGGTTGTGAGTATTTAGTGAAATATCAATGTGTTAACATTGCGATGGCGATGGGGTGGGAGGCGGGGTATCGCGAGACCCCGACAGGTGAACATGTCGCTAGCCCTACCATTCCTACTTTGAGAATTGATAACGTACTATCATTTCCGGCAGTCGCATTTCGTCCCAAATGGTTAATTAAATTCCAACGCGGCGTTTTCCAAAAGCTGACGTCACAAAGTCTATTTTGCTTTGGAAATGATATTGTTTAATTTACTCTCGGTACGTAATGTATTGAGCCTTTGTGTTATGTCAGTTGTGACTGGTAATCTCTTAATTGCCACGGGTTATTTGAATTAATTATTTTATTTGTCTTTTTTGTCTTTACTATTGGCACTTTTAACGTACACGTTTGGCTACATCGTTCTCACATAATTTACAATCACAACATGAATGATGTAACCAAGATTTTGTAAAAATATTCTGATTTAAAAGAGTATTCATGGAGTTTCTTGCCCGATGCTTTTCCATATGGATCTACGCTTTGAAGAACTGTAATATCTCTACTACAATACTTTCACAGTTCTTATGCCTTGTGATTGGGACTGTAGCTTCATTTTATTGATGTCTTTGTTTCGACAAATCAAAAGTGCCTGCGGGCTTACTTGAAATAAATCCTTTGATATTGATTTACACGCACAATGGTCCATTTTAAGGACTAAGTGCGGAAACCAAAACCCTTAACACAGATATTGATTTAGAAACTCCGCTGTCGGGTAGTATTTACGTAAATACTGCCACGGCATTTTCGTGGGACTTAACTACATAAAATGTACTTTGGACAAAAGGCCTAATTTTCATTATAGTTTATGATAATATGGATCCAGAGCAATACATTTCATCGTGAAGAATAACAACTGACGCTCATCAATTTGATACACAGATTGTAGACGGTCAAACGCAAGTGGTGCAGCAGCAGATGAGCATGGCTCAGCACGAGCCGTCGCAGCAGCACCATCAGACCGTCACCGTCGTGTCATCCATGCCGAGCAGCATGTCCCACCAGGTAAACTTCGGTCTCTTACAGGGAACACACGTGTAACTTGACCAACATATCTTGAGACGCGGTGGAATTTCGGACTGTATATCAAAAATATATTTTGCGAGTGGAAGATGTTTGTCTTAGCAAGCCACCATCAGCATCAGTAGGTACGTCTCAAGCCGTGTTGGTCAAGTAATACACTTGTAATTGGTTTGTCAAAAGGGAAAACGGTACAGGACCGAAACTTTGGCAACTTGTTTATATACACTCAGCGGCACGGAATGTGGCCCAAGCGTATTACGTGGTTTATTATCGAAATTAATCGCGAAACAGGGTTCTTTTTTGTTGTAAAACTTAAATGTTTATTCGATTCTTAAATGCGAATGATTAATTTAAAAAAAGGAAGTAAACTTTATAATTTTTTTACAAAAACCGGCCAATTGCGAGTCGTATTCACACACTCAGGGTTTCGTAGCACCAAAAATCATAGTATATTAATGAAAAACAAAGTTACTGCTGCAGTTTGATGAAAAAGTCCCATATCTCAAAAACTAAACATCAAATTTTTGTTCTTAAAATTAATGGCGAATATTTCCACCTCATTCTCTGATGTAGGCTCTGATGTAATACAGCGGTTTTTAACTGACTGATAGTCACTGGAGGCTGGGGACCAGTCCCCAGATGCCCAGATGCTTAAAAGATGCATCAGATCCAGATCTGATGCATCTTTTAAGCATCTCCCAGACATGTTCTATGGGATTCATGTCTGGGCTTTGTGCTGGCCACGCCAGTTTTGTAATTCTCACCTCCGTCAGGTAATCATCCACATAACGTGCGGTGTTAGGTCGAGCATTATCTTGCAATAAGATGAAATTTTCGCTACCGATGAATCCCACGAATTGTAAAACGTGTTCTTGGAGGATCTCTTCAATGTTAGTCTTAATAGTTGCAGGTCGTCTAACGGCAATCACATTGCCGTTAGATGACCTGCAACTACTACTAATCCCTACCCAAATCATAACTGATCCACTATGGCAACTTGTTTGCCTGTCAGTGATTGGCAGAAACCTCTCCCCATGCCTTCTGCACACACGTTCGCGGCCATCTGGATCTCAGTCAGTCATTCAGTCCACAGAACTTTACTTCAATGCTCTTGACTCCAATTTGCGTGTTTTGCGCGAGCGAACCGAAGTCGAGCTACGCGATGGTCGGGGAACAGTTATGGTCTTCGAGCACGCAGGTCTTCATGCATTCTCCTTCTTCTTGTTCGCGCTCTTACGTTGAACCCTCTTGCCGTTTGTAGTCGCTGCCGTATTTCGACCGTAGTAAGTAACCAATTTCTCAAAATTGCGACAGCGAACATCGGTAAATTAGCGCTTTTAGCGCTACTTCCTGGTCTCCTTGTGTAGAGGCCGGTCTGGTCGTACCTTATTAAGGCGTACCTGAGAGTTGTACGCGGTACATTTAAAGTTTCAGCAATCTCTAGCTTCGTTCGCCCCTGACTCCGAAGCAACAGAGTTTGAGCAACTTGAGCTGAAGTTAGAGGCATTTTGTTCCAATTCTGGAAGCATAAATGACTACAGATTATAAATAAATAAAACAATAAAGATTAAATGCACGACCATTTTAATATCGCTATTTTAACATACCCGCGTTTTGTGCGTTCCAGTAACGAACCATCGTAAAGAGTAACAAAAATTAAAAAAAAGATTTACAAATGTCCTGACAAACTGCCACTCGAAATTCTCATACGCGATATCAAAATCGCCTGATATCGGTTTGTTTGTGTTTGGGCCAAGTTCCGTGCCGCTGAGTGTAATAGATACTGGACACGATCACTAACTTTTACGAAGCTGGTCGCACATTGGCTACTATCGCGTGACCAACTACTAGTTTTACTCGATTTTGTATTGGCTCCGTTCTAAAACGCCACTAACGAACGCAATTTAAATGTTGTTCGAGGTCTGCCCTAGTTACTTGCAGACTAAGCCTTCGCTTCTATATTTATAGAGCTGTATTCTATCGATCTCCTCGCTGTTGCATCTGCCCTTTCCGAGGACGGCGCTGTGGATGCGGTCTCCCGGGAGACAAGACAGTAGCTCGCGCGATCGCCCGCTCACTCAAATATAGGGTTGGTCGCTTATGAGATAAGTAGGACGGGCGAGTAATAGTAGGTAATGTGTCGCCAGCCTTATAATTTTCCGCTCACCTTGTTCTAGCTTGCAAAGGTTGTGGGGGCTTAGATACTCCTTACAGCTTCGTGTTTACAATCGACTGAATTAGTGTCGATTCGCAGTTGTTATCCTCACAAATATTAATAGATCAAATATCTGTGCATCGGGGAAGAACTGTCAAAATAATCGTAGCAAAAACGGCTATTAGGATAAAGGTAGGAAATTGATGTGAGTCTTGGTGATAGTTCTTATTTAATTGTACGTTGTAATGGCTCGCCTGTCGTTGTTTTTCAATGTTCTCGAGGAGGGAATCCGTATCGATATACGTACGAGAAGGAAAAGGCGAAAAATAAGTCATTACAACATCCGGGAAATCGATGTGGATGAGAAAAGCGAAGCGTTGAGCATAATGTAGAAGAAGTATCTTCGCACACGAAGAATACGAGTCAGGTAAGTATACTTATCTACGTTTATGGATGTTTCGACGTGTCAGTGAGACAATGTGCTTTTGAAACACCGCCGCACCGTACGTGTTTGGCGCTAGATTTGACAGTTCATAGCTTTTCTAAATAAAAGGTACGAGATATTGTAAATGTATGAACAATAAACCAAAATCATATCATTTAACGTAATTATCTTTTTGAAATAGGAAAATACTTGAATATCAAAAATATCCGATCAATACATAGAATGTAACCACAGTCTTTTAGCACTTGGTTGTGATGCCTAACCTGGTGTCAGAGATTTCATGGGCGGCATAAAACCTCGACACCAGAATAGGCATCAACCACATGATAAAAGAAAGAAAGCCGGAAACAAACGACGCAGATAACACTCAAATTGTAAGTTGAGCTTGATGAACTGCCGACTTTAATTGGCTCAAGAGTTAGGTATAATATGGATCGATTTGTCATCAAAAGTGACTTATTGACGACTTAGAGTGTAAAGCCTCTTGTCCACACACGTTTTTTTTTTCAGTGAAAATCCTCGTTTGTTCCGCCGTATCTAGGAGCCGGTGGTCAGTGTTGTACGGTTGACTGAGATAACTTGTTGATAGAGAGCACCGCCGCTGTGTCCGTGACAAGCTTCCATGTGACACTGACGACCGTAAAGGGGAGACAATTTTGGCATTTGGAATTCTACCTTCAAAGTTTATATCAAAGTTGTACTACTAATGGTGCCATCAGTGAATAGATTTTAACTTTTATAGCTTTTTACTCGGACACCTGACGCTCTAGAAGATTTTGTTTCAATCAATATTTGTTTGTTTTGATACCAGCTATAAATTAATACGCATACAATGCGTGACTAATAAAAAGTACTGTACAGTACTGATGGCGTCATAGTGAATAGCTAACTTTGATAGCATATATCGCGGAAACGTTACACTTATCTAAGAAGTTTGTCTCATACAATACTTGCTTGTATTGATACTAGTTAATGATTAATACAAGTTTAACGTTTGGCTACTACCTATATTTAGAAACTATAATATGGTGGAAGTTAGGTAGGCCAGGCTTCAAACGAAAATATTTGTAAGGAAAAAACGTATTTGGGCAATTGGCTTAAACCATCTTCATTTTAATCATAACAAAGTTTCGTAGGTAACACTTCATCATCATTATTCTCTTGCGTTTATCCCATTTTATTTGGGGTTGGTGCAGTATATCTTCAAGGATATTGGACAATACAATTTAACTTTACATACTATAAAACTCTTGGGTGGCGTTGCTGTTAATCTTTAGTTTGTTACCGAACGGCTGTTAAATTTTTACCCCATTGCAAAGAAGGGTTCAGGTTTTATTTATTTTATAGTTGCTACTGTAGTATAAGTAGTCCATTTTCATGAGTACTACTAAAACATTAAATTTACATTAAATATTTACGCGGTTATTGATATAGGTTTTAAAGACAGGGCCTTTTAAAATTACTTCTTTATTAGCATCATCTCATGAGCCATATCATCTTTCATACACACCATTCATCGTTCTTTATCCGTTCCGTACTGTTATAGCCATCCACGTTCATACTCGAGGCATTTGCCTCTCTTTCGGTATCCAAAATCACTAAAGTGCAATAGAAACCGTTTTTAAATCATAATAAGTATTTGTGTGCGCGTAGGTACATACGACGAACTAATGATGTTATTACAAAAAGAAGAAAACCTTCAAGCGATGACAAAAAAGCATCTGCATGTTTAACACACCTAAACAGACCTAGGACAAAAACGAAATGTATTCAGCTGCTTAGCCCATTTGTATAGTCTGATCGAATCTATTCGCCTTGTGCTCGCCGACCGATAGGCGCCCACAGTGTTGTGTATCGTGCTAGTTTTAAAAATTACATTTAATTTTTACCAAAAATGGTACTGTGATTCTTCTTGAAACTAAGGCCTGTTGTTGTCACAAAAAAAGAGTTTTATATTCAAGTTTGGGCAATCGCCTTTTGATGCCATCGCCCTGAATGGTGCTGATATCGTGTCAGTTCCCTTCATAACCCTAATACCAAACTAATACTCGCAGAAATTGAGCGAGTATTCATGAGAACAATATCGAAGTTAAATGGACATTGAATCAATGCCACCTGCCGTAGGTACAGCAGCAGCAGGCCAGCGCTGGGATCCAACAGCAGGCGGGGGGCATCTCCACCATGCCACCGCTGCAGAGCCTGCCTCCGAACACGCAGCATCCTCAGCAGATCAGGTAACACTTACTTTACTTTTAAAAACCCCTTTTTAATTATATGATATTTTACAGTGTGTCAAAAAAATCCACCCATTTCGATCTATTTTATTCAGTATCCAACAATTTCTACCACGAATTCGGCACTACATCTTAGGCGGCACCAGGCACCAGGCTCCAGCTTATAAAGTGTCGAATTCGTGGTAGCATAATACAATAAAGGGTGTAACAAGGCCCCTAACGAAGCTAAAAGGCAATTGGTCTTCCGTCATTGCGATAATTTTTTTGGTCTTAATTTTGGTAAGGTATTTACGACTCACAAGGGTAAAAACCTCTTTACAGATATTATTAAGCTTGTTAGGAGAGCAGGAGACTTCTATTCTAAATATTTACTAAGAGATTTTAACGGGGACTTCAGGGTGAACTAAAATTAAAACTTAACAATGCCAAAAATCACTCTATACGTAACAAAATAGAAACATCTTTCAATCTTGTCAACATCAAAATTAAACATTATTCATTTTGATACGAGTACCTCTACCTCAATCTGGGATTATCCTTTGATAAACGTGACATTATAGATGCTTAAACAAATCTATTTATGTGTGTATTACACCTATTTTCTGATTTACTTATTTTTGCTGAACCTACGTATCAGGAAAACTGACAGCTTTATTATGAATATAAAATAAGAAGTCGACAACGACTTGAATATAGCGAAATCGATTCGACACATAAAGCGCAATATTTTTTCCTTGTTTATTCTCGCATTGTGTGTGTAAACATTTCATCCCGATGTCCTCCACATTTTATTTATTCTGTGAAAACATAAAATTCTAAACCTAGTAATTCTATAATTTACCGTAGTTACACTGTATGAGAAAAATCAGAATAGGTCTTGAATTTGTTATAGAAGTGTATATTTCATTTAATTGAAAATGGAGCTGAAGAGAGACCCTAAGACGACCCATTGACCGAGTTTTTATACATTAACTGCGTCACTCAAACTTCAACTCAAGATATGTAATTTTGATCTTACCTTAATATAAAAATACCTGATTGTCCCATTATCAGGCAGTTAGTTAGTTTTTGAAGGAACACATCGTGAGGAAACCTGGACTTAATCCCACGATCGTGCCAAACTACGTCCCGCGAATAGTCGATCATCGCATTCATGTCATTCGTTTGAACCGAGATGCGTCCTTCGTAGCCTCAACCACTCGCTCGGGGTAGACAAATAAAATGAAAGCAGCGGTCACGGGTTCGCCCGAAATTCGTACTGTTAGGATGCGTCGTAATGTAACAAATATTCATCAGTCTTGTAATATTAACAACCTGTATAATACTTTGTGTAGCGCGGAATGGGGCCACAGAAGCGTGCAGGTGATCCAGCAACCTCTACAGAATAGCACGTACTTGCAACAGCTGTACAATGCGCAGGGACCCTTGCTGATGCCAGGCAATATTGCCCTGCATCCCGGTTTAAATTCACAACAAATACAGGTATGTACAACACACATCAGACTTTTTTATCTCTAAAACTAGACAGAAAATATAAATACTTCACATTTTAGTGTTAGGCGTATTAAACGCCCTGCAGAAATATCCTGATTTTAACCGGAACAGTCGCTTGGAGATGAAGTATTTGATTTATTTCTGTGACGTTGCTCTAGCAACATATTTAAAGTCAACCACCTCTTTAAATGAATAGAATTAAACTGAATGAGTTTGTTCAGACCCATTTTATACAGATTTCCGTTTGACACTGTAACAACTAGTTGTGAGCGCAGCGTACGATAATCGGAATATTATGTTGATGTCTTGGAGATACTCTGCAGTGGCAGTCAAGATCGTTGTTTCTTGTGGTACTTTGTGTAACTTAAAGCCTGTCATCTAGGTGATCGCCGCCGGGAAGCCGTTCCAGGGTAACCAACTAGCTCCCCACATGATAACCACGCAGGGGAAACAAGTCCTGCAGGGACAGGCCGGTAAGTTCCTACTTCAATCGGCTTACAATACTTCTAGACCGTCCTAAAGGGCGCATGGGTTAAATTTACTTACCCCAGCTAGAAAAAATAATGATAAAAACAAATGATTGGATTTTCCCCTATATATTTTTTTTTGAACTACATTTCTATGCTTAATGTGTAATTAATATGATCTAATGTACGCTATACAGACGCACTGGACCATAGACTATTCAATTATCGACGTTATTCACAAAGAAACGCCGACACCTTCACACATATTTAAAGGATCTAACTGCTACAGACAAAGCGCGCTCTGGCTGCGTACTGCGGACACTGACGAATACCTTAGAATAGTATCTGTCAGAATCCGATGTTCAGAGCCTCGACGGCAATTTTTCAAGCATAAAAACTATACACCTAAAGACGATCGATCGATGACTCCATAATTGTGTTAGCACTAAATGCTTCTGTGTGGCATAGACCGACGTCACATTAATAAACTGGCAGCGTATGTCCGAGCTCGCTGCAAACTGAGGCGTATAGAAATAAGACCGTGCACTCTGAACTAACCCCGCGCCGCTTCTATAATCTACTTATCTATTGACCAAGCCGGCTTTGTGCTGACCGTACAGCCTACATATATTGGCAACAAGATAACACTGGACAGCGCCTTATGTCATAGAACTAAGGGCGGGTGCAAGTGCAAGTGGTACATACCACTGATGCGGACGTGAACCGATTAAACACCAGCCCATCAGTCACATGCTCCCACTACTTAACACACTCTTGATACATAGTATTATATTATGTAGCGGTTTATGCAGTAGATTCAGGCGTAATTACTTCAATATATTTATTTTTCTCTGTTACAACTGCAGCTTAAATGCTAAATAAAAAACCGCTATGTACTGTAAGAGACTAAATAAAAGGCTTTCAGCAACTTTAGCTTATATTTTAGAATATTCTAAGAATGAAACGCAATTGACAATCAATATCTACCATATCAAAAAACTATTCTTTCCTAAATTATTCTCAATTCAAAATCCTTTGAGAATCCGAATGTAGCTATACGCAGCCTGTCTATTTTAAGGTTGTAAGTTAGAAAACCTTACAGTACAAAGTCCTGATACATCGCCTCATAGCTCATCGCACGCCACTTAGCCAGTAACGTTATGTATTAGTGCACATTTCTAGCTATCCTAAACCCATAAAATCCTAGTGTAATCTAAACACGACCAGTCGTTATGTGCCGTGCCAAAATGAACTTCCACACTATTTAGTTTTTCAGTAAATTTTACAGGTCTCACTACATATCAGGAACAAGGTTTATACAATTTTCAAAATGTTTTATTATGAGTCTCGTGATTAAAGATGTGAATGTACATTTATTTCCTGAGGGATCTTTTTTTCGTTGATTTGGTTTGTTTGAGCAATATATTTTAATTGGCAATTCCACTTGAATTTGTTTAGCTTTTTTCAAAATTGATAGCAACGTTTTTATGCTCAATGCAGACGTAGGCTTTTTTTATCGATCACATTGCAAGTGCAGCTTTTTATTAGCTTCCCACGCATTGTATAATACTTGAGTTTCATATTTGTTAGTGTTAGTATTATATTGTGTGACGGTTATCTTTCAAGTTCTCTTTAAATCATTTTTGCTTTACACGGTTCTCCATCGTGCTCATCATTAGTCGTAACGTGAAGTGTTGAAGTAGTGTGAGGATACAATGGGTAGTGTGGTATAGCGTTGCATTGTTGTGTCGTCAGCGCCGTTCCCGGGGTACACAACGATCCCGGCTATCCCAACGACGCAGAATCAGACGTTCGTGTTCAGTCCCCTGGGCGTGATCAACTCGCAGCCGAGCATCCTGCCCGCGCATTCACAGTCCACCGTGTCCGGCATCGGGCAGCAGAAACAAACTGACATGCATAAGGTACTATCTTCACACGTACGCCCGGCGACTGATCAAGCTATACAAAACGAGTTTATGAGGATCTCCATTGTATTGGAAATCGATATAAAGCGAGGCCATATTATAGTGAAATGTATAACCTGATGTGTCGCCGTGTGTACACATACATACGCCGTGTGTACACATACATGAGGCAAATAAAATCAAAATAGCTAAGTGAATTCGGCATTTGTGTGGAACGTAGTTAGTTACTTTTGATCCTATATGCCTCAATCATATTATGTTCTGTCCGGCTCTTAATATAGCTTAACAGGTTTGTGATTATGGCCAAAGTTGTGCTTTATAAACTACCTCGTGCTTTTACAATACGTCATTAATGTACCGATATCATAAATCTAGTGATAAGTAAGTAATCGGTCTCATTGTTTAACTTCATAGAAAGTTCTTCTTAGTTTGAAACGTTATTAAAAAGCTACAACTATTTACATCAAAAAAGTTAATTCATAGTTCGTGGAAGGACAGAGCGCATTTAAAGCGAATACGGATTTTATTAAAACATGCTACAAATCCAATGCTCGCTTACGAGAGTTTTGTTTCGAGTAAAACTGAATTGGCTTTTACATAAAACGTATTGTTAAAACTTTTTACTAAAAATAATTTAAATATCCATCCGTTTTCATTAATGAAGTTTGTTTTCCTGTACGTTCACTGAATCGATTTAACCGATTTAAAGTGCACTTTTATGTTAAAAGCCTTCGACAGCACTTACTACGTTCCAAAATTGATTTCCTAGTAAAATACTCGTAGGTATACTATAGACAAAAGAGCACACTGATTAAGCGAATTTATAAAAAAGCATCCTTTCTAAATAAAAGGCATTCATTCATTCAATCTCAGAGTATACTGGCATCCATATGTCTTGGAAAAAAAAACAAGGACCAAATATTTATGTTCCTTACGACAACGTTGATCTAATTTCGACTATGTAAAACTCGTTACTTGTCAATTTGGTTGTACAGTGCGGGAAGGATCTTTTGTCGCTCGCATGATGATGAGAAGGGGAGGGGGTTAACATTTGCGAAAGGATTTTGGAATGTAATGAGAAAACAAGATGGCTGCGTTAGTGCCTATCTTAACTACCGCCGAAGAATCCATGTTAGCTATCGCAGTCTTTATCACTTATGTTTTATTTACGTCGTTGATGCTTCCATTTTGACATCATCATCGTTTAATATTGCAAACTTCTATGTAAGGTCATGGTTTTATAAGCCTTCTATATAACCACTTACTTTCCATAACGTTAGTGTGGCGCCAAGGGGACCGGTAACAAGGCAGGGACTGGGGGCACGCAGACCGTGCCTGTGCAGGCACAGTGCGTGCAGGTCTCCCAACCTGTGCTGGGGACGCAGCAACCGACACAGGCGCAGATCATCAGCCCGTTGCAGGTACTACAAAATTACCCGCTATTTCAACTGTTTCAGGTCTATGGACGTAAATGTATCGCATTCACATAACATAAAATCACGCCTGCAAGCCCGGATGGGTTAGATATAGGTGTACATATATTAAATTCACTTTTCACCCGAGGAGAGGGTTTGCATTGCACCTTATTTTGTGGAAATAAGGCCTTTTTTGGATGTAGTATTTAATATGCAAGTCATTTTGAAATGTGATTCTGATACGTTTGTGGACTTTGAACAATGTAGTTATAGTATGTGAATTTCTAGTTTTAAGTTCCTTACATCGTCAATTTTCCCTTATATTATGTGGGAATGTGGAATTAATACAAAGATTAAAATTGGTAATGTTAGGGAAAAATTGACGAATGCTTAATTAAGTATAGATTATATAAGCGTGTTTAATGATAAATACTTGTTTAACCTTAAATTATTTAAGCTTGTTTTATGATAGTTTTATGCATTGGCGAATATTTAAAGATGCATTGCAGGTGCAGCTCAAAGCGACTCTAATATATGCGTTTTTGTCAATACAATAAATATTAGAAAATAAAATGGTCCTAGAAATCCATTTTCTGTGACATTCTGTGACACTGGAAGTCAATAGAACAACAACAAATAATACAAGAAATATCTTGCATTTTTAGGTTTGTTGCTGTCTCCTGGTTATTTAGCAAGTCGGCGATCAGGAGTTTAAAATAAAAGTAACTCTATTTAAGCTTGCTACAATTACTCACTAGCCCCGGCTTCGCACGGGTGCAATGTTAAACATATAAACTTCTTCTTCTTGAATCACTCTATCTATTAAAAAAACCGCATCAAAATCCGTTGCGCAGTTTTAAAGATCTAAGCATACATAGGGACAGACAGCGAGAAGCGACTTTGTTTTATACTATGTAGTGATTAACAAAGTAAAATTAAATAAAAACACCAAAGAAGATTAAATGCCGTTTATAAATCTTAATCATACTCGCGGTTCTCTGTTAAAATAATAAATGTACATTCCAGAGACCGGATTATGTGCAAATGCATCAATATGCAAATAATGTAAATTTTAGATAAAATCGGCATATCGTGCAATTTTTGGGCATATATTTCCTTTAATTTTAACTGGCAAAATGTTCCAGAGATGAAACCTGCACAAAAACATCTAAATTCAAATTGACTTACTTTAACAGACTCTCCGTCGACCTCAGTGGATGTAGATCGATCGTTTCCAAGTTGTGAAAATATATTAGTAAATAGAAGGCTCATTGTTCTATTGATAATTTGAAATAGTCTGCAGGTTTCAAGAATAAATATATAATAATGTCTTGAGACATGTCGCAAACGTAGTAAATAAAAACATTATTTTGTGGTACTTATTTCAATTTTATGTTGCATATTTCGAGCGTATTCATTATAATTCGTGTTTGCATGAATATTTCGCGATGTAATCCGGTCTCTTTACGTTACAAATAGGCTTTTCATTATAAAATTTGGGGTTGATATCTATACTAGTATTAAAAAGAGGTAAAATTTGTTTGTAAGTTTGTATTTAGGGGGTAATCTCTGGATCTACTGAACCGATTTTGAAAATTCTTTCACAAATAGGAAGCTACATTATCCCCGACTGCCATATGCTATATTTACAACGTGCCCGTGGGATAATTTCTGACAAAAACGCGAGCTAAGCCGCGGGCAACAGCTAGTAAAATATAAACAGGTAAATATAAAAATTAACAGCCTCCTGATTACAAGGTACGCACTCAGCGTCTCAAAAACGTTTGCAAAAAAAGTATTCACAATTTCAAGTTGTTCTTTTCATTGCTTGTCGCAGCCATTGTTTTTCGGGAATTGAATTAGGAACGGGATATAGCGTGCGTTGCTCGCGTTTAAAAAGCAACTTAATGTGGTCGGTGTAAGTTTCGAATTTGTGTTTAATCAATAAGAAGTTTGGATTTTTTTAGTTTGTTTTACCGACGACACTTTCTGTTGTGATCTGTTTTGCAAGGAAATGTGCATCAAGTCATTTTTTATATTTAACTAACAAAAATTGTGATAGCTCGGCTAATATGCATGATATAAATATAATTTATAGCTTATAGTAGAATTTTACATCCAAACTTACAAACAAATTAGACCACTTCATAATATTAGTATAGATAAATGCTAACACATACATTTATTAAAATTTTACATAACACAATATAATTACATAGGCATGTCAAATAACAAAATTCAAAAATAAAAAAAAAAAAAAAACCTTACGTCACTAGACGCTCATAGTTGTTCCTGGCGCAAAGGAGCCCATGACACTTGCAGCGTTTCCGCGCTGAATTGCCAGGGCTAGCCTTTGCACCAGGAACGAACCAGAGCGTGGGTCACCGCCCCTTTCTCTAAGTCGCCGGCCGATCTCCGCGACAAATTTAATAGCGTCGGACCCCCAGCAACCAGTGGTTGATAGATAAATTAATGGCTATTGTTTTTAAAATCTGATCAAAAAAGAAGATGGCGGCGCTACTTTCTATTATGGCCACGGTTCAATGGATCCATGTGTAGCTCAGGATATGGTTTTACGTCACACACCGTTATAAGCTTTGTCGCTTTTTGTCGTTTACACCATTCGTTTCTATTAGTTACCCAAAGTGTGGTGACGACGGAAAATAATTTGAAAAACGAAACTATATGATTATTGCGGACGATAATAAAAAAACACCTACTAAAATGGTAGTCTGTCAATAAAAATATATAAACACGCGAGTATTCTTTCTTAGTCTGTCCGTTGTTGTGATATTTTGTCTCTTTGCCTAACCTGTATAAACCGACTCATAATTTGTTTGGCCCTCAAAACCAGATGCCCTAGTAAATAAGCTATTATGTATATAAACTGTTATGTATATTATTCTATGTACTGATGAATATAAAATTTATTGTCTAACAAAGTGGTCTGTCCCGCAGAGCGGTCAGACGATGCAGTTCGCGCCGTGGCAGATCTCGGGGGCGCTGCCTCAAGTGTGGGCCGGGGGGCTGCAAGCGGGGACTCTGCCCACGGGGGGGCTACTAGCCCCCAACCCTATCTTCATCCGGGGCACGCAGCCCGACGCCCCTCCGTCGATGTTCATACAGCACTCGCCGCAGAACGTGCAGCATACTGGTCAGTATAACCCTTTAGTTTCTTCGTCCTATCTACTTGATAAAGCAATTGGGGTTTATTTTGTGTGTGTATTTAATCTTAGTCGTATTATATTATATGATTGTTACATTGAAATCGTTTGGTGTAAAAAATATTGTGTTGTGCTTCCCTTGTTTCCTATTGCGAATGTTGCTTTTGTATTGCTAAGCGATTATAAACTATTTGCTTTTTTTGTACTTTTGTTTCGACGCTTGTGCTTTTGAATAGCATTATTGTTAATACTGCGCGTTAAAACTTTGCACCGTATAAATAATATTTACAATTTGATTATCACTTTCAGGTGTGAGTGTAGCCTGTGCTACGTCGACGACATCAAAGCCTCGTGCTTCGTCCGATGGCCTCGCTAAAGCGCCGCGCCCGCTCTCGAACATTTTGCCATCCAGCAGCATCCGACCGGGCCCAGCGTCTTCCGTCTCTACTCAGACCAGCGCTAACCAAGCCCAGAATCAGGTCGGTTGACTTTAAATTTATTTCTGATTTACATAGAATATCAGTCAAACCTACTGCTACCAAATCGAAGCCTGGCCATGTAGAAAACCCTGGAAAAAGCAAAAGAATATCGCATCGTAACTCTGTACTTGTCTCAGGCAAAGCAACGCGGGAAACCAGCCTTGCGCTCGCCGGCGCCGGCTGCTAAGCAAGATGCGGCGAACCAGACTAATAAGATGCAGCATCAGATACAACAACCGAAACAACAGTAAGTAATCCGCCCAATGATTGTTGGTTAGCTCCCCACATGCCTTCCCCGCTTTTGTGCAACTTCTTCTTTCGACCAATGGTCTTATGACCAATGGTTTTGTAACCAACACTTTTTCAGTTGGTTTACTGGCCAATGGTCTTATGACCAGTGGTCCTCTATCGATAGGCTTTTGACCGATGGTCTATGTGTGAGGTTTTTGACAAATGTCCTTAATCTATAATAGTTGACGTAATGACGATTGAGCCGCGCTCACTGCCTGTCTGGCCCGACATGACAACACCAAGCCGCGGACCCTGGCTCTGGATCAGTGTCACGGGCTCCTAAGTCGCAGTAAAATGTTAGCTGCCATAATACCTAACGTCACACAAGAATCTGTATTTTCTTACGCAGTGTTGTGTTCCCAGCTTGTGCTTTTATACTCACTTTAAACCACTTTTATTACCATTGAGTATTAATTTTGTTTTAATGCCTCGGTGAGCCGGCCCAGCAGAGATGTTGGCGCCGGGAAAAAAAAATGGTATTAATGACTTTATTTACTATTAGTTTCGCTCGACTGGGTAGATAAACTAACATGCTCGTCGCTTCTTTCAGGCTTCTGCTGATGAACTCGGGTCAGATGACTCAGATCACGAGCCTGCAGGACAAGTCCAAGAATACACAACAACAGGTTTTGTTGCAGCAACAAGCTATGCAGGTCACTATGGTATTTTTTTGTTGTTATGTTGTTATTTAATACAATCGTTATCGATAGCGTATGCGATCTACCGCAATCTAGTAGCACCTTTATGGAATATTGGAACCCGTGTTGATATAATTGTCATTATGTTACAGCAACAGCAGCAGCAACAACAACAACAGCAGTTGCTTCATCAACAGCAACAAACTCAGCAAATGGTGCATTATCAGCAACAAGGTAAACTCACATCAATTTTCTACAAGTAGGTCGTTGGACCTACTTTTCATCGTATCAATAATTCACGTAAGTTCATTAATTATTATGTGTGTGTCCTAGTTTACCATGAAGGCTCGATACGGTTCTCGGGTTCGATTCCCGCCCGGACAGTTTGCTCCGGGTGTCAGTGTTCGTGTATGTATAATACAAGGTGTAAAAAGATCCTTCACGAAGCCGTCAACCAAGTATTCTGTATATCAAACTAAGTGACTAAGCAAAAATTATGGCTGGGAAACGAATTTTTATTTGTGCTGTTAAGTCACGGTTTACGGTAGAATTCAATGTAACGCACTGAAAACATTGTTCTAATGGATGCATTGACTAGTACAGTGGTCATGGAGGTATTTCAAGTAAAGTAATACATTAAACATGCATTTAAAAAAAAAACGTGTGAAAAAGTTGGCCACCTCCAATATATAACTGGGACGTCTCCAGAAGGTGTCCAGAACAAAAAAACATATCGCCATGACGGGGAGAAAAAGTTCCTTTCAGCTTCGTTAAGCGTCTTTTTACACCCATTATGTGTTTGTAAATGTTTAAACAGTACACATCCATAAACATACAAAAAACGAGTTATTTCAATTCAACAACATTAAGACACACCTACACTGATTGCGGTGTAGCATGGTGCGGGTGCCTTTAGATGAACCGATCCTTTTCACTCTTCAACATTACCGCTATTTACAACCATGACTGAATTAAATTAAGCTTTACCCTAAATATAATTTTCGTAAAGTACAAAATCTATACATCTATATAAATAAATAAAATTGAAGTATCTGTTTGTAATATCAAAATAGCAGCTTTTTATTGAATGCCGAGAATAAATACGGCACTAATAACAAAAAATCTTTTTATTTTTCTTAATTTGTCTGTCTTTCTGTTCCGGCTGATCTCCGAAACGGCTGAACCGATTTTGGCCGGACTTTAACTGGCAGATAGCTGATGTCCTTATCACATCAGCTTCAGCATCTTATATAGGCTACTTTTATTTTAGAAACATATAAATATGTTTCTTGGAACCCTACACTTTACACGCGAACGAAACTTTCGCGGGCAACAGCTAGTCAGTAATACTTGTAGTAAATCTAGTAAAATCATGCCAAAATGTTATTGTAAACAAATTCAAAGGAGATGTTTTTTTCCCCATACAATCGTGGCCCAACAATGTACCTTAACTATAAAGGTATGAAGTTATAGGAAAAAAATCGCAGATTCTGAAAAAATAAATATTGGATTTATTAATGCATTTGTACCACCTGAAATTGTCGATCAAAGATGCTAAAACTTGCAACCCAAGAATTTTCTTCTGACAATCTCGTGATTAATTTCTCCGATGATGCGTTTCGTTACTTCATTTTATACACGTATGAAAACCTAAAAATATACTATTTAGAATTTAGTTTTGTATTAAAGATAGATTATTTTTCCCGGCACACTTTTTTCGTGAAACATTATGGGATCAAGAATTTAAAATATACATTTATTTCACATTTCAGATTATTTTTTGCGTTTGGTTAGCTACTGGACAAAAGACAGTGCTCCAGGGCCGTTAATTTACTATTTTATTCTTTTTGTTGTTGTTGGTGACAATATTGTCAATCCGATTATTCTAGCCCTTGTCAGACGATCGATCTCGAAAGAGTTTAATATTTTGACAGATGGAATAGTTTGACAGCCGCCAGCGCTGTTAAGAACGTTTCTTTAAACGCAGTTACAATTCGAGGTAGTGTTTTTTCATATTCTTTTATTTCTTAATCTATCGAATATTGAAGGATTTAAAATACTGCTAATAACACTATGTATTGGAAAGAATTTAAATAGTAATTTGTACCTCGGTACATGTTTGGGCCGAAAATAAAACACCTCCTTTATTTATTTTTTTCAAATTCAAATAATTTATTGTGGATCATAAGTTCTTTAGATGTTGTGTTAGATACATCAACTTACGCCACAAATAAAATCAAATTTAAAGAAAAATGAAGCAGTGTTCTGTGTGTAACGTAACGCCATAGCCATGTTTACTGATGGGATTTAAAGCTATAATGGTATTGTCGATCTTTTTTATAGAAAAACAAGTTAAAGTATTTTACTTGAAGTTATTGGTTCTTGTATCTTTAATTAATACCAATTTTGACACAAAATAATCAAACATCGGAATGGAAAATAGCAATACGTGTATACAAGGCGCTAGCACTCGTACTGACGCAAAATGGCCGCCTACGCACCACGGCACACGGCAAAAATATTACCAAGCAAAAAATAAAAAAAATATATCGGTGCTTTGAATGTGATTTTTTAATGTTTTGTATAGAAACGAAGTAAGAAAACGAGATCAAAGTGCACAATGTCTTCTGTTTCTTGAAAAAATATCGACTATCCATCATAGCAATACATCCCATCACTAAACATGTCTTGTCATCTAATATCACCTGCACCATGCTATACCATAAGTACAGAAACAACGCGCCACATTACATTAAAACACATGAGCATAGCAGACAGCACAGGAATTACCTGTGCTGTCTGCTATGCTGAAGGCCCTAAACCTGAGAGAGCATATTAAGGCTCATATTACAGAAACCCAGCCACTAAAGCAAACCATAACTTTATGAGCTCACAATTTAACTTTTGTATACTTACGTTTAGATCGACCCACCACTAATGGCCAGTACACATATTCACACACAACGTGCTTCAGAATTCACAACACCATCAACACTAACACACAATCGCGGAATGAAAAGGTTACGCAACTTCTATTTTGAAGTCGCACCTTATTTTTTTTCCGGGGAAGACAATGATTAAAACCCCACCGCGAAATAATACTCTCCCAAAAAAAAAACAAACAACCATGTTCGTGTCGGGCCACGCACAACGTAGGGTTCCGTAGTTGCCCATCAAAATATGCGGATACTTACTACGGTCCGATTTGCCTCCGAACTATGATTTTTATTGTAATATTAAAACACAAACTTACATTTGCAGTTGAAAAACCTGTGGTCCCATACATTATGCTTAGGAAAATATGTTATCCAAGTACATTTTATTTGTTGGTCGACTATTACTCGTAAATTTGTAAAGCCTACTTAGCTTTTTCCTTTTAATTATTTCACACACCCAAACAACCTTTGGCTGGTCGAGGGGCGGACGCTTGAGTCTAACAAAAGTTAGCAATTTAAAGCTTAGCATTTCACAAATTATTTGGATGAACTCGCAATATTGTTTAAAGACCTGTCCAACTACATCCCACAATATGGAGTACGCGAGAAAAAAAACTCCCCACTTTACGTGTACGGTGAGTGCTAGCTGATTGCTAACCCACCTTTGCATAAATGGTTGAGATTTTTTACTTAGCTCAAATAAATAATATATAAAATTCTATCGATTCGTATTCTAAAAAATCTCAACCATTTATGCAAAGGTGGGTCAGGTAATTGCTATCTGCACTCACTGTACAGGAGATACCCTAAATAATATTTTTTTCACGATTTTATTTGTGCACCATTTTTTTTTTTTTTTTGTTATGGCCTCTTGCAGTTCTGCCTATGAGGCTGGCTACTGCTTAACCGGACTAATCCTGTGGATGCCTTGAAATTAAGGCCTCTAGCCAGAGGCATAAAAATTAAATACTAAGCGACCACTCGTGGGCACCCCCTGTGAGGTACGAGCCTCGGCTTAGGGCGCCGCTGGGGAGGGTAGCAAGGGGACAGGCTGGGTCTGATTTAGATTTGTACACCATGCAGCACTTAACCCTTTATTGCTGAGCCTTTTCGTTCCGCGAGCTTACATTAGAAGATGAGAGATTAAATTAAGTTTTTTTTTGATACGCAGGTATGTCGCTGGGCATGCAACAAGGTACTATGCCCGTAGGATCGGTCGCTCAAACACTCCCCATGGCAGGTATGCCGCAAACCATTTCTATGGTGCAGCAGATACATCCCGTGAGTATTATGACGGTAATAACTATTGCTAATTATTAACGTTGTGAAGCTTTTACTGTCATTTTGTGACGTTTTTAAGCAAAACAAAACCCTGATTTTACGGGCTCGATAAGTCGATAATTGGATATTATAGAGCAAAATTCTCTTGGACGTCATGAGATTCTGTCTTTGTACTGTGGCTTTTAATTAAATGTTAAAGACGTTGGGTTGTATGCTAACTTGGTGTGTATCTGTTTGACAGTTGAGCAGCATGGGGCAGCCTGGCACGCTGGTGAGCCAGCTCAGTACTTCGCAGCCCCAGAGTGTGCAGACTTTGCAGCAACCACAGGTAAGAACAATACATAACATCACGAAGCGTTACGCAGAGGTTTACTTAATAGTACACCCACATTTTGCCAGGTAACAGGCGGCGAACAAGGCTTTTTAAATAAAACACTTCAACTTTTCTGCCGTAGTAATTGGCCTAAGGCCCTAAACACTGGTGGTAAGTGTTGTGCATTATAAAATATACTCAAATACAAACAAAACAGACGATGGGAAACAACGAACAACATCCTAATCTAGTCGCAAAACCTAACGTTACGTTAATTTCGCTACAAGTGTAACTTGTATATTATATTAAAATATTACATACGTGTACGTGTATCAAGAAAAAAAAATCTATTTTTATGTGTGGCACTTACAGACGCTGGTGGGCAGCGGCTTGGTCCAGACATCCGTAGGCATGGCCGTTCAACAACAAGCTGCTATGAACCACTCCGCGTCCATGCAGACGGTGAGTCCCCCATTCCTGTATACGACCTCCACTACACTCTACAAGATTCGGTGAATCCGGTACGGACCGGCTGCGCACACCAGACAATAACAGATTCGTGTCTTTCAGAATCCGGTGTCCGGAGTCCACTATTTGTCCGTATGGGTTTAATCGTACCTTTATTAGCGGTGTTTTTGCGACAAGGTTATATAAGACATAAGGATAAAATAGATTTTTAACTTACTCGTACAGTAACCTAATCGGGTAACACCATTTCTTATTTGAAATAAAGTTTCTATTGCTTCACGATGTTAAAAAAATTCGTCAGCTGGACGGTGACATTCAAGTACCATTGTAAGTGCGTTAAGCAATTGCCCCTCAGGCACACTAAAATTCGTTAAAAGTTTGATTTCTAATAAGAATTACCTTAGTAGTTTTCTTTGTAGTAAATCTCAAATGTTAATGTCTCACATAAAGTAGTGAATCTTTCTGTGTCATAGTTCTAGATAAAACATATCCCATGAAATATTGTCTGGCCTTGGTCGTTAAAACTCCGCTAGGCATGCATTGGTTTGACTAACATAGTTGATAGCTGAAAGGGTGAGGTTTGAAACTGAACAGGATGTAGGTCTGATATAGATTACAACTATAACTGCAAGTGGCATTAGAAAGTACCTAATAATGAGTGAAACTAACAAATAGCATAAGCACTCCATAGAAAACGACGACAGGATTTCAGCTATCTTGAAGATGCGTCTTAGCTGATCGCCAAAGCTTAACGCGGGTTGCAGACCAAAAACTAAACTAAGCCAGCTAATCCAACCTGAGTTAAACTAGAAATATTTCCCGAGCACACCACGAAAGAAATCTCAGTCAATTTGACGGGCGGGGTATCGCTCGCAATGATAATAATCGGTGCAAAAAGTTTAGATGATGAATACGCTACCCAGAAAAGAAAATAATACTAACATAGCATTATCTAAAGAAAATACGTTCCAGACCTTGGATATGGCAACACATTCAATCTCGTCAAACAAGTGGAGAGTTTATGTTTGAACAGAACTTTAAGCGAGCTAAGGTAAACGAAATTAGCTTAAGGTTCGGTGTGCAACCCGCAAAGCTCTTATTTATCAAGACTTCCCAATGTTGGGCTTCCAGTCTTACCAGATGCAGCCAAATACCAGTATTTTACATGGAGAGTCTGCCTATTTGACCTCCATAACCCAGTTATTGGGTAACACTCCTTGGTAAGAGTGGGTGTCAGACTCTGGTCTCTGCTTTTATGATTACCAAAGTTCTTTGGTCTATGTTTCTATTCTGATGTTTCCTCTATAGTCTTCTATATAATATCCTGTCAATATGTATGATAACAATATGTATCAAATATTATAGGTCACTAGGTTATTGAAAGACTTATGTATATTATATATGTATATTTGAGTGGTAAAAACGTTGGCAGCCGGGGCTCGCGCTTGACGGGACGGCCTTGCTGAGCGCACCCCTCGTGCAAGTCTCTCCGTTGTTGCACCACGAGGTAGCCTCACGAACCTCGCAAGCGTTACTTCATTCATTCAATCATCGATTTTTTTATTCAATTATCTCTTTAAATTGTCGTACATTCATTAAAATAACGTAGTTAGATTTGATGGCAACACTATCGAATGTATAGATCTCCTAGGAAATGTATGCAGTTGGGGAGTCATCGGCTATCTTTGGAAATACGAACGCTTCGTGTTCCAATTTGAAAAACACAAATATTACCGATGCGCACAGCTTTTCTGGCTTGACTGTTTCTTAGTTTTCGTTCTGATTTATACGATTTTATGCGATAGTGCTGCTATCGTTGTGTTATTATTGCAACACTTGAAGGTGAAATCATCTGCATTAGCTTCATCAGCAGCATGTCCAACTTCCATTGATCCATTTCATACTTTTAGTTCTGGTTACAAGTATCATTGAAATCATATTGCAAGATGATAGCCATGATAAGTGAAGCTTTCGGTAAAATAATAGAAATGGTGTTTTGTTTAATCCTACCTCATATTTTTTCAGTACGTCTATTTGTTCGTACCCCCAGTGCTACTTCACCGCGAGCATTCGCATCCAAGATTCGATTTTGTACAAAAACAAGTGAATCTGAACATCACAGGCCAATACTCCCGGTGAGGGGAGCGCCTTTAACATTTAGTTTATTGGATCACATAGTTGTAGACCCTAAAGTAGACCTGTTCCTCAACGAATCGTTGCTAGCAACCAACGATTAACCATAATTTTAATATGCATGTAAGAGATCATTCAGAGATATGACGTCGTATTCGTATGATATACGATGTACAATATATCAATATTCTTAAGAAATCTGCAGCTGTAAGCATGCTGTGTAGTAGATTTTCACATTAATATGAGCAGTGGCAGAATGATGAACATTTAGTAAATAAAACACTACTGAGACTATTACGTAGGGTCCAGTACAACATGACCGTTGCCAACATGCTCTACTAGTATACCACAATCGTTGCATTGTGATAAAATGCATGATGTATTTGTTCAAGTAGGTAGGTGTGTATGTATTGTCCCCGTAGCTGCGTAGCTTAGAATACGAGCGAGAGAAACGAGATGCATGGTGTCTACGTCTCTTACACGATACGGGGAGAAGTCACAAAACGCTTTTAGTGCAGTTAACTGCAAGTGCTCGAGTATCAATAGAAAGAAAAACAGAAATCATCGTTTAAGTTTTAAAACCACGTAAGTCAGAAATAGAAGCTTTACAGGAGAGTGAAAAACCTGCATAATATTACATAAATACCATTACAATACCATTTATGGTGTACACTTTAAATTAGAGACGTTACTTGTTTCCGATTGGCTGAAACAAAGCGTCTTCCGATTCTCATTGCTTGATTGCAAACGGCATCAAAATAGTGAACACCGTCATAAATTGTGGTTTTACAACTTAATCGGCGATATGCGATCTAAAACTTCGACTGGTATAGGTATCAAGCAACCTGAGTGTTCCGCAGTTGACGCTGCAGGCCGCACAGGGCACGGTGGGGCTCATCGCGGCGCCAGTGCAGGCCTCTGTGCTGCCGCTGCCGACTCCTGCAACCCTGGTCACGCATGTCAAGGCCGATGAGGATAAGGCACAGCAGATCTCGTCTACACCGGTATGTTGACAAATATGCTACTGTTTGATGCAACTACCATGCTTTCGCTTTGTATTTGCACTCGGATTTTTTATTTTCACGAGTTTCATTTTCTATAAAAAGCTTAATCAGCTTTAGTTAGTGTTATTAAAAAGTAATATTGCAAAAAAGGTTGAAAAAACAAGACTGAAACAAATTTCTTCTTTCAATCAACAAAAAAGAAAAGAAAAAAATTAGTCATTCCATTACATATTTCTTTGAAACAAAACACGACGCTCCCACAATGCTGGTTTTAGAATATCGCTCTGAAATTCTAATAAGATCTCTTATTTAGACGATAGCAGGGGGGTGCGACTCCTCTATACAGGGTATGACATTCTGAACGAAGCCGTCAACCAAGCATTACGTACCATCATCAAAAGATGAATCTGCTCACTTTTAAAACAAAATCCCGTGCACACGATATCCACATCTGTTCACCAGATGATGTTCTTTATCCGCACAAAGAGAGTGCGGACCAATCGTAGTAAAACAAAAAAAAATGCGACCTTTTTACATTATCTTTTGTTTTACAAAAATTCTCAGGCTCTGTTAATGGTCACAGATGTTTGACCACCCTTTTTTGACTAATAGGAATAACACAAAAAAGGACCAATGAAGAGAAAGTTTTTAACTAAGCGCTTCTATAGCGGCCAGATGCTGCAAGCAAAAATAGTCCGTAAGGTGATCAGATTCATTTTGGGTCGATGTACATCAAACTTAGTAACTTTACGCAAAAAATATTGCTGGGAAACGACTTTTTTTTTGGGGTGAAAAATCACGTCTTACGGTAGGACTCAATGTAACGCACTCAAAACATTGTGGTGATGGATGGATTGAATAGTACGCGGGTCGTGGAGGTGTTTACAGAAAAAATTTTACGTAAAAAAAAAACAACTTGTGTAATAGTTGGAACGTTGACCCCCAACATCTTCGAAACTAGAAGGTTCCCAGGTGCGGCCTAGAACAAAAAAATGATCGCAATGATGGGGGGAACAGGTACCTTTCGGCAATTCGTAGATGTAGAGCTTGTGTTCAAATAATATAATATAACAAAGATTATAAGTTCCTCTTTTACTAACATCTTTGGCTGTTGCTTGTCCGTAATAAACATTATTTTACTTATAGGCCCCGGTGATTCAAATCCAGCCGTCGACGCAGAACGTTTCGGAAACCTCCGACGCTACGTCCACCACGGTAGCCGTGTCAGTCACCACCGCGTCAACAGCCGACGCCGCCGTCTCCACGAGTACATCCACCATTGGTAAGGAATCTATACACAATGCCTGGTTTCTCTAACGACGACCAATAATAGAGCTGTGCAGGTGGCTAAATAATGGTCTCATATAATGTGAGTTCAATCAACACAAAAAAGAAGATCACAAAGAATTGTAACAAACTGTCAAGTGCGTTAGCTGTCGTGATTATCAATAGAAAAAAAAACCTTGGATTCACTGACAGCTGATACTGCACTCTCAAAGGGTGGGTCTTGTTATTTTGCACAAAAGTTCCTTATTTACGAAAGGTGAGCACCGAGAATATTTGAAACGGTGTTTAATAGGGAGTGCACTTGTATGGATTCCGTAATTTATGCAGATGGAATAATCCCATCGAGCCCGCTTCTCGTTTTAAAATAAAACTCAGAATACCTACTAGCGGTCCCAAGAACGATTGCTGAGTGTGAGGTCTTGGGTTTGTTTCCCAAGTCGGGCAAGGTGTTATTCGGTTTTTCCATCAGAAAATTCTCAGTGCCGACCACGGAATCTGGATTTGTAGCCGGTTGGTTGATGGCAATAGGCTCGCCCTATAATACAAGGGACTTAAACATAAATGAAAATGTGGCGAAATGTGGGTGTACTATTAGGAACACCTGTGCGTAATCCTTTGGGGATTTCACGCCTGATAATGTGTTCATTGAGAACTAAGCATCATATACATATCGTTACGACAGCATCAGTGATGCCCATGGAGACATCAAAGCCGAGTCCATCGAAGACGGAGAGCCAGAGCACATCGACAGAGACCCCGCCCGCTACCACGGCCACGTCGGTGGCTACTAGCATCGCCCCGGTGCCCAGCAGTGCGCAGCAGACAACCCCTGTTGCACCACAGGTGAGAATGTTGAACATGTTCATAGATACCGGTCGCCAATAAGTCAGCTGACCAATTATCGACTTTACGACTTGAGAAAGTAAGATTTGATTGAAACCATAACTTCAATCGAAGACGAATGATGCGTTCGTAATTTAGTTTCCAAAGTGTTTTGGAAAATTAAAGATTAGTTCAACTATATTCTCACTATGATAAAGTTGATGATGTAATGTTAATAAGATACATTAAAACGGTTGATATTGTCGACCGGTCGCAATCGCATGTCAGGTGCCTATAATGCCGCATGAGAGTGCATGCGGCATTATATTACAGACACTTAATTCTTTCGAACACGAATATAAAGGGTATAACAAGACCCTTAGCGAAGCCGAAAGGTACTTGTTCTTCTCATCTTTGCTATCATTTTTTTGTTCTAGACCATACCTCGGAACCTTCTAGTTAAGGAGATATTGGGGGTCAAAGTTCATTCTTTTTTCACATTTTTTTTTTTCAATACGTGTTTTTGGTGTAATTTTTTTAATGTAAGCACCTCCACGACGGACTATTCAATCTATCCGCCACCACAATTTTTTGTGTGAGTTACATTGAGTCCTACCGTAAAACGTTATTTTTCACCCTCCAAAAAAAGTCGTTTACCAACAATATTTTTTGCGTAAAGTTACTTAGTTTAATGTACATAATGCTTGGTTGAAGGCTTTGTTACACCCTGTATGTTGGCATCCTATAACAGCAAACTCAACTCCAGGTGGTGACTACAGTAGCTTCATCAACATCATCGTCGTCCACGATGACCGCCGCCATCACCGCGCCAGTTTCGTCCGGGGGGTCGACAGCGCTGTTCAAGAGCACGCAGTGCACCCCCCGCCACATGAGTCAGGCGGCCCACGGTCAGTATTGTATGAACATCTTTATGAACTACGCCAGTTCTGGCTCGATTGGGTCTTTTCGTTTCATGGCAAGTTTCTGTGTCCAGGCCGTTGTCAAAAGTTCTTTTGGTTGCAAAAACCAGTCCAATCTACGTTTGACCAGCAACTACTAGTTTAAACATTCCGTTAGAAACTTATTAAGTGGGTATAGGCCTTTTTGTGACTTTTTTGAAAACATTTTAGTAGCAATGACGCGTTTAACATTAATAACGATTCATGTTAAAAGCCATAACTATTTTTACTAATAAACAGTTTTGACTGTAACATTTGCAATACATTTTTATAAGCCGACAAACAACTTGGAAACAATGGCGCCAAGTGTGGCAGCGCCCGAGCGTGTCCTGCCTTTCTCAAATGACACTGCGTATCATTTTTCACGCATGCTTAAGTTGTTTACCATCTATGATACTAGGAAATACTAATAATACGATATGCTGTGGCTAATACGAAATGTCAATACGACCACTGTTCGTTGCATTGCTTTAATAATATTATAAAGAGATAAAGTTTGTGAGGTTGTAGGGGTAATCTCTGGATCTACTGAACTGTTTTTTTTAATTCTTTTACTTATAGAAAGCTACATTCTCTCCGAGTGACATAGGCTAGATTTACCTACAACGTGCCCGTGGGATAATTTCCGACCAAAACGCGAGCAAAGCCGCAGGCTACAGCTATAAGTAAATACGACTTCAGGTTTCAGTCGACTCGTTTACATTACTTTGAAAAATATAAATATATTGTTTAAAAAGTTGCTGATTCGTCATACATATCAATAAAAGTAAGTTGTTCGTAAATAAACGCCTGATTCCATAACTTGTATAAAGTGCCATTTGTCGGCAGCATGATCAACGGTGACCCAATCGAGACATGAATATTAATGCTTGAATTTTTGTTGCTTTATTTTATCCCCATATTCAAACTACAAAGGAGCTACTATTTTGCAGACAAGGGGCTCCCGAAAGCGATGGTGAAGCCAAACATACTTACACATGTCATCGAAGGATACGTCATTCAGGAAGCCGCCGAACCATTTGCTGTAAGTCTCATGTTCCTTGATTTATCAATGCGACGCTGTCAAAGTAAATTGAGCTTAGATGACCCGTAATGAGAAACATTCTACCTTACTTTATTCAAGTTCGTTAATCTATTCTGGCATCTATGTCGATGACTATTTAAATTGAGCCAGTCCAGAGCTAGAAGTTTATTAGTCCCTCTCTGTAACGTGTATAAGGGTACGTAAGATACGATATTCTGGCGTGGTTGAATAAGAAAAACGCATTGATAACTAAAATTGTCGTATTATTTGTTACATTCTACGGCATCAGGACTTTTATTATAAGGTACTGGTATTTTGTTAGTTGATGTCGTGAGTAAGTTAATAAGGCGGTAGTGGTTTGGAGCGAAGAGGGCGCACATTTGCACTTTCCAAAACTAACGCCACGTTTTGACCGGACCGTCTTCAGACACCCGCAACAGCTTCACCTTTTGTGAACATATCTTATTTCCACCATAACAATTCAATCCCTCAGATTCATCAAACATCGATAAATAGACTCATAAATTGGAATAAATCTGTCCAGAAATGTAAAATGTTAAACTGCTCCCAACATTGACAATGACCGTACAATCACGGACTAAAAATGTTTGTCAGATTTCGAATGCGACTCCTCACTCTGTGTAGAAATATCTTCTCTTATCGGTCTTTGAAGGCCTGGCCTAAAACGTGCGAGAGAGAGACTTCTGTACTAAGACTAGTGTCATCGCTTTCCTACGTTTTATGACCTCGCTTGCGACGAACGCTGGTGAAATTTAGCCCACATTTTTAGCCCGTGACTGAACTTAATATTGGCATTTGGCTGTATCCGTCATTGAACGCTATAGGTAATTGATATGTAGAGTAATTTGGTGCAGGTGAACCGTCCTCTCCGCGACTGGGTGGACAAGGAACAGGAGAACAAGGAGAACAAACTGCCCTCCTCTGATGACTCTGGACCACCGCGTAAGTATTGTAACCACACATGTATTGTTATGTAGGTCGGTAACAGTCATAAGTGGAATTTCACCACTGAACCTAAACGCTATCATAACACGTCAACCGAATTTAACCGCTGCTATTGACATCATTAATATGGATATCGATTGACAGCTGTTGAAGGCGTAACACCAGGTTCGATAACTTGTTTTCAAAATACCACCCAAGGTCAGTTGGGTGCACCCTTATCGAAGTAACTTTTTGTGGAGCAACGGTTGGAAAGTATTTGTGGGCAACAGCGGATAACGGAAGCCGCAAAAGGTATTCAGTCTTACATAAAGTAAATTCGGTGTGGATGCATCACAATACTGAACTACTTTAACGACTCATTTTGTACAATAGGTAAGAGGCAGATGGTGGAGCACAGTCCAAGCGTGGCACGCATCTCCTCGTCCGCTGACAGCGGGTCTCACAGCGCTACGCAATCACACAGCATCGCGAAGGCTGAAGCGGCCGCGACAAGCACTGCCGAGGCCGCTAGCACGGCCAGCGCCGACGCTGCGTCGACTCCTAAGATACCCAACGCTACAAAGTGGAGCGTGAGTACCATCATCACATCAACTATGTTGGAGACGGCTTTCAGTCTATCCGAGTGCAGCTGAACCAATATTTTACAAAAAGCGACTCCATAATGTCCACGATCCACTTACTGGTACAAAGTCTGTTTGGACCAAACGAGCACGAGAACAGGGGTAGATTTTTCTTTCGTTGGTCTCTTTATACGATAATATCAACAAAATAATGGTTTTGTTCTTGATCTGATTCTATATGTGTTTGGTAGTTACTCCTTAACAAGATACCCCTTGGTAAGACGGGTTATTAAAATTCCCGCTTCCAAAACCCGTGGCCTCCTTTACTACTGATCCTTACTGGCTCAGAAACAAGCTAAAAAACACGTAATCTTCCACAGGTATCCGAAGTATGCGAGTTCATCCGCAACATACCGGGGTGCGCGAGCTATGCCGACGAGTTCCTCATGCAGGAGGTCGATGGTGAAGCCCTGCTGCTGATCAAACCGGAGCACCTCGTGATGGCACTCTCAATGAAGCTGGGGCCGGCGCTCAAGATCGTCGCCTGTATTGATTCTCTGCGACCTGAGAGCGAGCAGTCGTCGCATGATCATGACTGAGGTAACCATCAACAATTCGTAGACGCACAATACCCTATAGCATAATCAGCCTTTAATGTTCCCACTGCTGGGACACTCGGCCTCCTCTCCATGAGAGGGAATGGGCTATAATCCACCACGCGGGCCCAGTGCGGGTTGGTAGATGTCACATGTCTTCGAATTTTTGGTTCTAGGACATACCGATTTCCTCACGATGTTTTCCTTCACCGTTTTTGAGAGCAGTGGTGATGAAATAAATTACACAAAGTAATGCGCCTGCCGGGGTTCGAACCCACGACTTACTGTTCGTAAGTCGTGGCCGCCACCACTGGGCCACGCTGGTCTCAATACCCCATGATAGTAAGTAATAGTGAAGCTTTTTATCAGTGAAATATTGTCTGTAATTGGATCAGTGTATCTTGAGGTTACCTTGTACAAACATATAAAATAAAATTACAATTAATAAGCGTTTTACGGGATCTTGAGTTTGTCACGTAAAATTCCTCCCTCCTGATCAGAAGGTCTAAGTAGCAAAATGTCCAACAGCGCGAAACGTCTAATGAGCAGTAAGCCTAATTAGCAAAATGTCGATGTAGCAAAACGTCGTGGAGATGCTGGGATCTCTCTTTATTCTTGGTTTGTTCTAGTTATCCGCAGGTCTACAATGTAATTTGTTTTATAGTAATAATATAGAATTTAACTGCTTCGCTTTTGATTAAAGAGAAACCCAACTATCAGGTGGTCTGTATAGCTTAACGTCTATTTAGCAAATCGTCATTTTTAAAATGTTTACACTCATAATAGAAAATAAAAGACATTTATAAATTACATTTTTATTTGATTTAAAAAAAAAACATCTGGGTTAAAAAGCAGCCCTTCAAATATTAATAGGTTATTAGGCGCACAGATTTCCCTGCATTTATTCACCTATTATATTTTTGATATGGCCAAGGTTTATCAAAAATTCAAAGGGACTCTTTGGCTCTCAGGCTTTTGCAGCTCTCTTTTGTATTTACCATTAAACATTAAATCGATCTTTCTTCTCTTATTTCCTTAAAATAACGTATTCTTGTATTTGTCAAAGCGCTTCTTTTATAAGAGCTTTGAGTAGTAGCATGGTTGGCTTTGATTGTATATTCGCTAAACAATGAGCCGCCTGCGCCAACCTTCGAGTGCATTGTTTGTGCGAAAATTATAATTGCTAGGACAGTTTATTATATCTGCCAGAGACTGTAGGCATTGTCTTTTAAAGTAATTTAAAAAAGCTACCACTTCTTCGCTGTTGGTGGCCATTTCAACTTTGCTAGTCCAACATTCGGTAGTGTATGGAGAACGTAGCAAAGGTAAACTGGACATACACTGACAATGTTCCTGCACTCTCTGTTTCCAGGAAGACCCAATGTTGACGCTTTTTCCCAAACGGCCTTCAATTAAGATCATCATAGCAGTCCGTTATTTGAGTGTTCGGAAAAGCTTCTTTAATTCCATTGCTAAGCGCCATCTGTATCGCATTTAGTCTATTTCAAAATACTGCTTGATGAGGCCAAATAAGCGTTCGTAGGTTTCCTGTCTCTTGTTCGGTAGTAACGCGTATATAACTCCCATAACACATGTTAAATCATCACAGCTAGTCAAGATAGTCAAATCAACATGAACCGATAAAAGCTGGTAGAATGGCTTGGGTGTAGCTCTGAATGTTCCATCAATAAAACACATCTTATTTTTTTATGTCTTAATGCATTGTCTACTCACAGATGTTGAAAATGTTAAGATTTTATTATTGTCACATCCATCTTCACAACGAAGGGTAACTTCATTCAGTTTTGCAAACATTTCAATATTTACGAGAGCCCTGACAAAGAGTCTGCATGTACCTACATATTATAATGTCCGTTTCCCTCCCGGTGCAATATGTGCGTTGAATTTTGTGCCTGGGTATCCAGACATTTTGAGAATCTGACTATTTGCTAAATAGACGTTCCACCTGATACCACTGACGACTATCAGATAGTTGGACATTTGCTACATGGACATTTTGCTAATTAGACTTCCTGCTCATTAGACATTTCGCGCTGTTGAACATTTTGCTACTTAGACCTTTTGATCCGGAGGGAAATTCCTGAACTTGCCAATTGATGTGGCTCTCTTTGACACTTTTATTTTATTACGTCTTTTCTGATTGGAACAGCAAAAAAAAATGGATGTAGAACTAACGCCGCCGTTTAGTATCTCAATACAATTTCATGAAACACCTTCACCAATGTTGCCCAGCTACGGCCAAAAGATCTTTGCAGCACTGTATGGTCAAGGTTACCAAATATGTTGTTACTAAACATAACTTTTCCTTGTTGCAGAATTACTGAACGCGTTCTTCGCTAACAACTTGTAAATTGTTGATTCGAAGAATGCGTTAACACGGACATATTACTCAAGCACGTATGGACAGTTATTATCAGTGTAGAACAATTGTAGTAGATGGTGTAAACTTGATAGTTCTGTAAACTTACAGGTTACGACACCGTCTCCCGTAAATATCTCTGTAGAATTAGAAATACACGTTAGATTCATTCAAATACAATAGTATGCGTACCATATCGTTCTATATTTACTATATTCTGTTTAGGATTACATTGGTTGAGGGTTCAAGCTGTGGCCACATTGGGCTGAAGCCACGCGGGTCGCGGGACTGTACCTCCGGCGTCATTTGTTTTAATAATCACGCGATTACTCGCGCCAGTTTGAACATCTCTGTACAAGTAGGTTCACACAATCGGCGTTAACGAATGAAACCCCCGCATCCCGCACAGGATTCGCATGACCACAGCTTTAGGCGTTAGTTTGTGCAGAAAATCAATAAACATTTCAGTATGCAGTCAAACCAATTTCTGTCCAAGGCTGACCGACACATGCCTCTCCCAAGTTGCGTTATTACGACCTCAGGCCTTCTGCGACTACTTGCTTATGACAATGCGGCAAAGCGAAGATTGTATTTGCCCTTTTTGTTTTTTCGGGTGGGGAATCATCAAATAACCCCTCCCGCTCTGGGCTGAGCAGGAGGGAGTGTCAGACTTTTACTGACTAAAACCCATCCATGTTCCTTCCTTTGCCCTTTGTGTTCCAGGGCCGCGGTATCTCTTTCGAACAGTCCTGCAACCCTGGCAGGATTGTATTTGCCCTTAAGGCTAAACCAGCGTCCAGCTCATTCTAGCGTCCTCAACGACATTCTCCTATTGTTAGAGTTAACATATCCCTAATAATATTTGTGTTAAAGCAAAAAAGTACTTTACCCTCGTTAAATATAGTTACACAATACACTCTCGTTTACCTTGTGGTACTAGAGATACCACGTGATATGCTCCGCATCCAATAGAGATACCACGTGATATGCTCCACATCCACTAGAGATTTCACGTGATATGCTCCACATATTTATATTCGTGGTTTTGTGCTGCAGACTTAGGAATGACAGAGCCCTAAACAAATTAGGTACTATCTTCAATGTTTCACTGTTTCCTGTTATATACTTTACTGTTAAGATTAAGAATAAGCCCGTAATTGTTGGATGTATGTCTTCTCGCTCTTTCTCACACACCGTAGCTGCGCTAAGCTACACCTTGTATAGCCTCGGTATATCTGTCACCCTATAGCCGTCACCCATTTTTTAACATTACTCGTAACTGGCCAGAAACATTAACGCGTTTCATTATAAATTCGGATAATGTTATGGTGCACTTAGGACAAATGTCGAAAGTTCCGCCTATCTAGTATTAAGTTTGACTTATTTAAACACGTACTTAGTTTATAATTACTTTGTCTCTCTCTTCCCTTCTCCTTTTTTTTCGAATGAACTTTTTTTTTTACATCGTTATGTGGACTTTGTTTAATTTGGGTTGCGTGGTAGTGATCCTGTTTGCCCTTCTGACTAAGTTAAAATGCTTATAGTAGAAGTGGGTGCTCGTCCATAATGCAACGGGTGGGCGTCAAACTTCCCTTAACCTTTCGCGTTCTTCAGTCTGACACCCACACCGTTGAGCTATTTCAAGCTTTCCAAAGTATCCTTATTTCATACACACTTCATTTCTTATCATATCAAAATTAAAAAAGGGTAACAATTTAAATCGGCTGATGTGTGTGGAGAAAACTTTTTAAATTCTACGGTCAACATGTTAGGAAAGTAATTCAATGTATAGATTTTACGTCATAGATGATACGCGACTTTGGCAGACGATCGATACTTTATCGTCAATTATTCGACGTTTATAGTTGTCTTCAACGGTTAGGAAATTGTTAGTTTTTAACAAATAATTATCGAGAAGATGATATTTAACAACTCTTGTTTATTTATAAACAGTTATCATTAGGATAACGTATCGATCGTTATCCTATTCGAATATAATGATAGACTTGAAACCGATGGTCTGCTCAAGTCTCAAGTTACTGTACAGTATGAATGTTGAATGGTCATTATGTTACAACGCAGACACTTCGTTCAGTAGTTAGTGTAGTTTAAGTTTATATTTATAAATAATGTTAACGTGGTACTAAGTTAATGTACATTTTTATGTTTCACATTGAGTAACAGTTGTTGTAATTTAAAGTTTATAAAATAGTGAATATTCGCTTATTTAGTTGAACGTGTTCAATTCAGTGCAATTACCGATATAGAACTGGTGTATTATAATTTAAATGATCCCTCGGCTTGTTAGTGTTTGTTATGTTCACGAGTTATATTTATGGAAACACTTTCACTAACCCAGCAAACACCTTTTACACCTGTGGTGCTACTTAGTTGTATTTTGTGGCTTTTCTCGCGTTTTTGTTACGAACATATTGTGTAGTTGTTGTAGATATTTTTTTTTTCACGTAAAACAATACAGCGATTATTTGAAATTATAATGATTATAGTATAATATTAAAATGAATATCTATATAAAATTAAGATAAATGTTCAATTTCGGAATCATTAACTGTTTACACGTTATATGCCGTGGCCAATGTATGTAAATATTTGTTTGTTATACGATATAACACAGCAGTAGGCAGATATGCAGTCGTCTCATCATTTTTGTACATATTTAAATTGTTAGGGTAGGCTTTTACCAAAATGAGGTCAGTACATGTGTATGTATCGTATTATGTAATAGTTTGGTGATTTCAAACTGGCAATTTTATTTAGTTTACTAAACGTCGCTTCGTAAATAACGATATGTAAAGTAGAATGCTAATTTACAAAAAAACAAATTTTATTTTATATTTTTTTGTGCCGCATGAATTTATGGACAACATAATTATTTTTGTCGATTAGTGTTGTACTAAAATGATTTGTATTTTAATAGGATAGTATTACCTATAACTGTATGTTATACCAACAATACATCGCTAAACTCAATTAATTTTGTTTCATTACAATTTAATGTAGCGATGGTAGTACAGTTTTGTAGATTGTTTATATAATGTAATGTAGGTAAATTAACTGTGTATGTATAACGAACAGTCGGCTTCAGCAAATTAGCACTGCCATGATGAATATCATGTACATTAGTGTAGTCACGGTTATGAATACTCCTACAGTTTTTAGAAGTAATACTGCTTAAGTATCCTTATAGTGGATATATACATGTATTATCGATAAATTGTGTCTGGAACTTTAAACATTGTAAGTAGGTATTGATGATGTGACTACACGATTCGACTCACAATATTAATAAGTAATTAGTACGTTTTCATGTCCAACACACTGCTCAAGAAGATGCAGGATTTAATTTCTTGGTACATTAAGAAAAATAAAGTAAAATGAGACTGATATTGTATGTTTTTTATTTATAACAGAATTATTCAAAATATTACAATCTATTAGCTTAATTCAATTTCAATGTAGCCTGCCCAAAAGGTTGTGACAAATTGTTAAGCTTAAAGTATACCTGCATTTACAAAAAATAAAGGCCTAATTTCTAATAAAAATCCAATCCATCGTCAGTTTTGGGCCAAATCCATTTCTGTAATATTCAATACAAGGTACTTATTATCTTTACACTAAAGAAATGCTTTAGGCAAACCATTCTGATGACAAAACTAAATTTTAGTAACAAACAAAAGTACTTTATTTCCTAGGTAGAATACAGTCACATACAGAACCTAAGGAATTCAAACAGATTTCAACGTCTTATTATAAATAAACCCAAAGGTTTGTATATTGCATTAGATGATTAAATCTATTATATTAAACAACACAAAACACTCTACTATTTTTTGGTAAAGTATGAAACAGGGAAAGAAGTACGCATGTAATAACCCAGTCAAATAAGCATCCCACCGGATCAGCTGAAGAGAAACACTCATTCCGAAGTTCGCCTGTATCGTTCGACTAGGTTATTTACATTGGCAAAAAAGGTAATCACAAACCAACCAAGGCCTTAGAGCTAGGTGACAGTAATAGGGATGTGCATACGTAGTGTTGTGGCTGACAGCTGTTTTTGTCTCTTAGTGTCGAAAGAAGCCGTTGTCCGCATACTTGTCGTACTTCTTGTACCTGTACCGGTTGGGACCCTTCCGGGTCCGTGTTCGTCGTCCCGTCTTAAGGGGTATTACGATCAGACTATCGGGAAGCGGTCCTAGACGCAAACCTTTTATAAGTTTCTGAAAATAACAATAGCTGTTCTTTCTTGGGCTTATTATTTATTTCCATATTATTTTCCATGTAAAGTGCTTTATAGACGTGCAAATAATCAAGCCATGCACACTGTAGTGTGTTTCTTCAGTTGCACAACTAGATACTTAATGTCCCCAAGACTTTCTGGAGGTATGGTGACCGGAGGTGCCAAACGAGTGTCTTGTGTGGCTTACTAATCCGCTACTGGTGCCCTATTAAAATATGAGTACATAGATATTTTGTTAATAAATTGAATACATTAATGGTGTTATGCCAGTACGTAATTACGTATTAATGGTACTTGGAGTAAATAAAACCTATGCTTTAATAAGGCAGCTGATAAGTCAGTGCATTGCTTACGTCTACGGCTAGGGAAAATAATGGGATTAGGTGGCGTTCTGTGGTTTCTGCCTATCCCATGGGAAAAAGGTGTGAATTCATGTATGAGTGTACCTAAGTCTAGAAATAATTTCATGATCGCCCGTTTCGTTCACTTTGTGTGGTACAATTGTGCTAGGCGTTATTCGCGAAAAGTACTTTCTAAGTAGAATATAATGGACTAGCGGCCCGTCCCGGCTTCGCACGGGTACATAAGTTACTCAGGGCTAATGTAGCATTCTAATGGTGAAAGAAATTTTTGAAATCGGTCCAGTAGTTTTTGACTTTATTCGTTACAAACACGAAAATACAAATCTTTCCTCTATATAATATTAGTAAAGATATACAGAGTGTAACAGGACCCTACACGAAGCTGTTAACCAAGCATTATGTCATCAAACTAAGTAACTTTTCGCAAAAATTATTGCTGGGAAACGATTTTTTTTTGGTGTGGAAAATCACGTTTTACGGTGGGACTCAATGTAACGCACTCAAACATTGTGCTAACGGATGGATTGAATAGTACGGGGGTGGAGGTGTTTAAAGTAAAAACTTGTCTTAAAAAAAAAAAACTTGTGAAAAAGATGGAACTTTGACCCCCAATATCTCCGTAACTAGAAGGTTCCCAGGTATGGTCTAGAACAAAAAAATGATCGCAATGACGGGGAGACCAAGTGGCTTTCGGCCTCGTTAAGGGGCTTGTTACACCCTTTAGACAAAGATATTGCAACATATATCACAACCCACACTATGATATAAAGGTTTACGGTACCTTGGGGCTCTCCGCATAATCAGTGGGTTTGCTCGCAGGCAGAGGTCTGATCATCATTTTTGTTTTAGAAAGTGGAATATTAGGACCCTTGAATGATATCCAATACATAGATTGTCCTCGGTTTTCCTCATTCGTCATTGAATA
The DNA here is from genome assembly GCA_947578425.1 of Eugnorisma glareosa. Taxonomy (NCBI): domain Eukaryota; kingdom Metazoa; phylum Arthropoda; class Insecta; order Lepidoptera; family Noctuidae; genus Eugnorisma; species Eugnorisma glareosa. Next base: position 30,433,809 of record OX387957.1, read on the forward strand.
TTTTCCGTTGAGATTACTGGAAAAATGAATAAACATGCTTAAGTAGGCAATGACGAACTCTGTGCAAGTGGCGCTAACTGACTGCCCAGGGTGAGGTGGAGAACGGAGCATTATTTATTAGGCACAAGTTGATCCCGGCTTATTAAACGACTGAATCACTGAAACGATCACATGCCTCGTATTTGATGAAACAAGCCTTTTTTGTACTATTTCGAGATGAAATACGATAATTATGACGTCTTACTGCCTCGTTAGTGTAGTGGTCGCAAGAGCGATTGGTGAGCAAGAGGTCCTGGGTTCGTTTCCGAGGTCGGGCAAAGAGTTATTGGATTTTTCCATGCGGAATTTCTCAGTAGCAGCCACGGAGTCTGGATCTGTGCCCGGTTGATGGTAATAGGTTCGCCCCCTGTTACAAGGGACTTGAACATAACTGGCGACATGTGGATGTACTATGAGGTACACCTCTGCCTAACCACTCGGAGATCTCAAGCGCGATGATATGTTATGACGACTTACATAATGGCTATGTTGTTTAGGTCCATCATGCACGTCGCGTTTGCATGTCGTTATCTTTAAATTCAATTTTCTATGTTTATCTTGGCCTTATCCAAGATAAACATAGAAAATTGAATTTGAATGTGAAGATGAACTCGGTAAACACCGACATCGCTAAAGGAGGACATCGCCATCGTGAGGAAATCTGGACTTAGATATTAAGTCTGAAATCATCAATCCCTTGCCTTTATTTTTTTTCGTTTGTGACATCATCAAGAGACCCCTCCCGCTCTGGGCGGACTGGAAGGGAGTGTCAGACTTGTACTGACTAAACTCAACCCATCCATCCCTAAAACCAAGCCATGTTCCTTCTTTTGCCCTTTGTGTTCCAGGGCCACGGTAACTCTTTCGGACAGTCCCGCAACCCTGGCAGGCATCGGTCCTTTCGGACCCCTTCCCGTTTGCTGATACCTCTTTGAGGCGCGCGTGTAACACGAACGCGCCGTCGACAAGGCCTATCGTCATTAGACGGACGGACGACGAGCTAGCCAATTACTCACCGTCCACAGGCCCGCAAGCTTCTGCCTTCTCTGTATGAAAAGAGACCTTTGCCCTGCAGCTCATTGAGACAATAAAGTACTGGATTTACCTCTTGTTTAGTGACACATTGAGCACTCCACCAAATGGGCAATGGTCTGGTCTGGAGCATCGCATTCACACTCAGTGTTGGAAAGAATTAATCCCACATTTTGTCAAAGTGTTTTTGCAGCGGCCTACCTGGGTGCGCAAGCGGTTGACTGCTTTCAATATGGGCCACGCCAGATGATGCCCGGGAGCCAATTACAGACGCTGACTACCTATTAAGCCCCAGAAATTTGAAAAGTCATCAACACGAAAGAAAACGGTGATTTACCTCTTGTCACATTCCTTGTACCACCAAGCGCCACCGTGTTCCGTTGCACAGGCGCCGTCCTTCCACTCGTCATTATCAGCGTCGAACGTCGAGAACTTCTGTCCGGCGTGATACGACAGAGAGTCGCCTGAAATGCAATAATTTTCTGTGTTGTAAAAGACATCAAATAAAATCAAGCAACCCGAAGGAGTTCCCGAGGTAAGCAGTGTATCCTAGGTACCTACATCCACATTTCACCAGAACGGAGTTACGGAGATATTGGGGGTCAAAGTTCCAACTTTTCAACAAGTTTTTTTTAGTACATGTTTCTAATGTAAGATTTTTACTTTAAACAGCTCCACGACCCCCGTACTATTCAATCCCGCCATCAGCACAATTTTTTGAGTGCGTTAGGTACATTGAGCCCTACCGTAAAACGTGATATAACCCCAAAAAAAAGTGGTTCCCTAGCAATAATTTGCGAAAAGTTACTTAGTTTGATGTACATTATGCTTGTTGACGGCTTCGTTATAGGTATTGTTACAGCCTGTATTGTCAGAAATCGGGCAGCCGAGCAGAAATCCAAACTCGATGCTAGAGTAATTCCCAGAAACGCCCATTGCCGGTTCCTAATGAGAAATTTTGTTTATTACAAGTTCTCATAGCTTCAAGCCACTATACGCACCTGCCGTTCCATAGTAGGTGCCGAGTGTGCTGATTCTGTACCCCTCCTGTTCAGGTCCTACCGTGAACACCGAGTAGGCAGCGTATGCTTCCTGATCGTGCTGCGTCTCCATCTCGACCCTCAGCTCGTACAGCTTCTGATTAGTCAGGTAGTTGATTTTCTCCAATCCCAGCCAGAACTCGCCAGCAAGGTTACCGAAACCATTCTCGTAATCAGACCAGCTTTTGTAGAAGTCTTGAGAGCCATCAAAACGGTTTTGGAATACCTGGATGAAAAGGAGTTTTTACAATACAGTACCTATGCAAAAAAAACCTGTCCGATTCGTAAGGTTGTTGTAAAGATAGCGAGCTAAGAATATCCAGTGGATGAATGCATTCATGCTGATACTTTCAGGAAGAAAAGTAGGCACTCCTACAGACGATGTAGATATCATTACGTACAATCAGCTAGCACTGGAAACATGTTGAAGGTAGTTACCGTCCAGCCACCTCCCGCAGTGGTGAGGTCACACAGCACGTAGAAAGGCTCCATATCGTCCGGCTTGATCTTATAGATGCCGGAGACATTGAAGCCTTGCACCTGGATCTCGTGGCAGTCTGTCGGGTACCGCTCTGATCGGTCCACCCTGGTGGCGGTCCTGCCGATGTATCAACACATTTCTATAAGCATATTTATTTGGAGTAGCCTATTGTTTGCGACTTCAGCCATTTGAAGTACGAAAATTACCCCGCGGGAACGTGCGGAAATTACCGACTTGAGTTGAACGTAAGATTTTTTTGCCTGGTAGTGTAGACTACCAGGCAAAAAAATCTTACGTTCAACTCAAGTCGGTAATTTTTTTTGCCGGCCATCTATATTAACCGCAATAATTAAATAGAGCTGGATATAAACATTTTTTATCAACCCAAGGTCTATGCCCAAGTTAAATAATAATGATTACAGTAAGTATATCTAGTTCTGGCTCGCGAGGTTGTCGACATGTGGAACGTGGAGATTGCAGTCTTTGTGACGATAGTCGTGTCGGCCAATAGCCTGGACCAACATCTGAGGAGGCTCTCGTTCGGCATCTGGATCAAGGGCTTGATTCAGAAAGCAGTACTTCTGGACACGGCGCGTATCGTTAGGAGGTTCTTCTCTCAAGAGCCCTGACCACCGGTAGCTCGGACCCTGTTCCCGATTCACTACTATTTTATACATTTTTAAAAGTTATATTATTTTGTTTAGAAATATTTAAAAATGTAAAACATATGGATATTTAAAATGAATAAAGAAATTACAATAATAATTTGATGTATTCTTTCGGCATAATCAAATGGACTACTTTTAAAAATACCAATCTGGGTGGGGTGATCTCCTGTCATAACGATCAACTGAGTAGTTACAGCGCAGCGAGTAAGCGTGACAACTAAACAGATTTACCATCATTAACATCTCCACTATACCTAGCATTACCTATGATGTTTGGGATCTTAGGATCTGTAGGTAATTCCAAGGCAGAGAGATTCAGAGACCGTGCTGCTATTGGCACCAAAAGCGAAATGCGCATGTGACTAAGTATTTTGCAACGACTGTTCCAAGACAATATTTAAAAATATTTGCGAGTTGCAATGTAAACAACAAAGTAAATAATCGCTGTTGTTTACTTGTGGAATAGTAAATTAGTAAACATAGTTATTTATGTAATGTGTAGCCTTCATAAATATTTGTTTATTTCAAAATATTGTTGTAAATGTTGTAAGTACCGTGAGGTACCTAGGTATAATAATTGTGTTAGGAAATTACATAATAAAGGTAATGATAGGTTACGCCGTAAGCTTACACCTCAAACAATGATATCTATGTCATTGTTTGTAATTAACCGACTTCACACAAGGAGGATGTTCTATGTTCGGCTGTATATTTTTGACTTACCTGCAGTCACACTTCTTGTTTTTCTGTTCACGAATCGTTTTTCTGAACTCGTTGATAAAATTCATGGGGTCTACAACAGTTCCCGCCGAACTCTCCCTGAAACAAAACAATCAATGAAGTTACATTAACCTACCTTGGATACGCGCGCGCGGCGGCTCACTTGCAAAATTATAACATTGGTAACCCTAAGTTAGACTAGGATATTTAAATATCTCTAAACATAAAATATACCTGATCATATTCCTTTATTCCTTTGACATTTATTATTATACTAGCGACCCGCCCCGGCTTCGCACGGGTCAATGTTATACATATAAACCTTCCTCTTGAATCACTCTATCTATTAAAAAAACCGCATCAAAATCCGTTGCGTAGTTTCAAAGATTTAAGCATACAAAGGGACATAGGGACAGAGAAAGCGACTTTGTTTTATACTATGTAGTGATTGCTAAGCCGTTAAGTCATCTGAGAAAATCATCTTAGGATCATCGATCACCTTTGTTGATAGATACAAACGTGTTTTATAAGTTTTTAATAAATAAATGACTCATTAGTCTACTGTTCTCAAGCGAAATCGAATCCAAGACCTCATGCTCAGCAGTGTTGTTGAGCATGTGGTGTTGGATTCGATTTCCAGGTCGGGCAAAGTGTTTTAAGTTTATCCATAAGGAATTTCCTAGTAACATGTGTACTGTTTAGGGAAGGTAATAGGCTCGCACATTACAATATGAGATGGGACTCAAACATCACTGACGAAATGTGCCCCGGCGGTCACCTCAGCCTAACACTTTGGATAAACATGTCATTACTTCCTAGAATTTGATTCTTAATGGCGACTCTATCCAATAGTTTAAAATAGAGTTTTTTTTTCAAAACCAACAGTTTCGATTCCTGGCCAGGAATATCGATTTTCAAAAATCCAATGATGCAGTTTTAGTTTTCATCAAAATCGGGTTCGAGATTCCTTTGAGCATTTTTCGATATTCCTCACAGTTTCCGATTTGGCCATCCATGCCCACTTAAAAAAAAACCCTGTATATTACTGCATACCTACTCGATTGAGAAGTTGGTGCTAGATTAGGTATATTTTACAAAAAGGATTTCGGATTAGGTACTTTTAAACATATAAGTAGCATATATTTTTGTAATCACCTTTATTATAACCCTTCATTTTGATACCACTCGATGGTAAAGGAAGACAAAAAAACCAACTTCACGTTAGGGCACCCGAAATCCGCCATTTTTCTATTTTTTCCATGTAGCTCGTGACACCAAGACGAAACTAACGACGTAGAATTTATCCAAATCCGTTCATCTGTTTAGCAAACACATAACCCTCCTTTTGGGCTTCGCTTCGGGTAAAAAGTATTGATTTTGAGGGTTGGTCCACCTATCGTTACGTTGGTCTTTCTCTACTCTTATAGCCACCGACATTCATACCTACACCAATTCACCAAACCTGATATCGTGTCCTGTTGATTGGTCACTACTTAAATTGATCTACGCTACTGTAACCACCAAACTATCGTGGCTCAATTCTCAGTTCCAAGTTCTCAGGTTCAGGAGGACTCAATTTAGATTCCCACCGACAAGCTAGGAGGAAGATATCGCATATTGGGCATTCACAGAATTTAAAAGTTCACTCCTTGTCGGTAAACTGACGCCAGTCCTATCGAGTTACATTAACTCACGGAACAAAGAATCAAATAGACATTCAAACGTTCCGATATTGTTACAGACAGTAATGCTAGACTTTCTCACCAACTAGAGCTGTAAAAATATCAAATTGTAGCAAAGTAATGATTGTGTTTCTGTCCGTGTCTAGTTTCTAGTAACGGTACAGGCGTAATTCGATTTTATAACAAAAACTTAGTCGTGCCAATTATATTTCATCTAGTTTGTGAAAGAGCAAAAGTACTAAATGTTCCTACATACCGTCGCTCCTACGTGGGGCCTAGTGCCTCGGATCTTCGCGAATTCGCAACAAGACAGTTTAAAACGAAGGCATTCAAATATTTAGGAGCGTTAGACGGGACAATACAAAGAAAATCATAATCTAATATTAGTGACAAGTCGGGCTGTCTACAGTCATAGATCCTGCTTATTTTTTGACACACGAATGCTACCGGCATTCGGCAAAAAATAAAAATAATGACATACTTACCGAGCATGTAAAATTGCACATAATTTCTCTGAAAACGCTGATTACCTTATCATACATACATACGACATACATACGTATGTCTCTCTCAAGTTCAGGTTACGAGGAACTAGACCATCATCATCTGCCAATATTTTCCCAACTATGTTAAGGTCGGCTTTTAGACCAACCGGATGCAGCTGAATACCAGTATTTTATTTTTATTAAAGTAAATTAACCATTGGCCTTTTAGCGGGTATCCAATACACGATAACTTTGAATGACGCTGAATCAAGCGATGTACATAAAATCACAAGATCGGGTACGGGTTTCTTCTTCCATTTGCTAGGCGTAAGCATCACCTAGCAAATGCATGAAGAAAATGTGCAGCGTTGACCCCAAAATGAATTGATAAAAGGGCAAGTTATGGATGGTGATGTTAGCTCATTCTTTCTATATGCCTTTATCATCATCATCATTTCAGTCCGGAATCACCCACTGCTGGGTGTTTCCTGCGATTCTGATGATATCATCAACCCAACGCGCTTGTGCATGCCTTTAGTTTCTTTGGGTTTGGCAAAACAGTCACGTCAGCTACAGAAAACTAACTTACTTGGGCGAGTACGCTCTGCTGTACTGTCTGTTCTTGACCTCCGATATAGTAGCCACGATGGAGTCCACGCCAGTCTGCACAGTCTTCAAGTGGCTGTCCAGCACTGAGAGCCGTGTGTCCAACGCAGAATCCACGTGGAATTCTGAATCACCTGAAAATAGGTTCATGAGAAATGAAAAGCTGGGGAAAGTGCGGCTTTGTCGATTTCGTCTCCGTCATCATGAGACCGGTGTGACAGGAAGTCTTTTGGCGACTATAAAATATGTTTTTTTAGAACTGTTGGATTTTTAGGTAGATTTCGTCAGAAAAACTCTACTTAGTGGTCTTGCACCTAAAGTCGAGTTTTCCGAAAATTTCACCATAGTTCCATAGTCCCCTAGAGCCCAAATCAACCGCCGGGTAAAAAGTTTATATACATATTATAAGGTCTATCTATTCCTACACGAAATCTCTTAAAAAATCGGAAAAATCGAATCGAATCGAAAAAAAATCAGCTGTTCAGTACATTTTGTCATTTGTCGAGTTATGCGCAGAGAACAGCTGATTTTTTTCCGCGATTTCGGGGTTGGTCCCATAGTGAAAGTTGTTCATAATGATGAGTGCAATGACCCCTTAAGAGATTTCGTGTACGAATAGATATACCTTATATAGAAAGAAAGAAAGATACGTATGTATGTTGGTATGCATACGGGGCGACAAGCAAAATTTAGCCAATTCTACAGGTCGCAATTATGCACCGATTGGTTTCTAACTTGGCCAAAACATCGAAAGGGTCAAAACTTAGGTTAAGTTCGTGAATTGGCGGAATTTCGAAAATCTGTTTTTTAGCCATAACTATTTTCCTATGGATGTTTTTTGGACCGTTTAACATTTTTATCATTCCGAGTAAGAATACGGGCAACTTATAAGTTTAAACTTTTTTGATTCAACCCCTAACTTGGGGAGGAGGTGGAAATTTCCAAATTTTTTAGAAAAGAAAATTATATCCGAAACGGTAAGCATTTTTAGCATCGCAAATATTTCTTTTTTAAAGAAAATTGTTTACTGTACAATTCCTAAATTTAAAGTTTAGCGATAAAACTTATAGTTTTCGAAATAAAAAATTATAACTGAAAAATTGTACCTAGGTACGTCAAAACTTTACTTTTGTACTAAGTGTTGAACTTCAATATTTAAAAATGTTAACATTTAGAGTAACCAGTAGATAACGACCCTAAACGCCCAGTTTGCATGTGCTCGTCAAAATGCATGTTGTTAGCCCAAACACAAGGTAGATGCCGTACACCATTGAAGAGTTCTTCTGGCGGGTTGGGTGATGGCTGCGCATCAATTCATGGTTATTGTACTTTTGAAATATCATTGACAAGTGACACGATTTCAAATTTAAAACATACCTAAGAGCACTCTCGATTAAGACACCTTTTAAACGAAAAAACTTAATCAAATTCGGTGTATCCGTTCAGAACGTGCCTCTACATTACCTTTAACTGTTGCCTTAGCATGTATCCGAACTCATTCGTGAAAAGTAAAAGATGATAGTGAGTTTACTGACGAAAGTACAGGCTAAACATGGCAGAATATTTAAAAAAAAAATGTTACTTAATTTATTTAAAGTAATTTCATTCCTGCTCTCTATTCCCGCCACTTCGGCATTCACAAAAAGGATATTTTCGGTTATGAATTCGAAATGACGAGAAGAAAGAAACAGAAATAGTATTTCATCAATAAACAATGAGCTTTTTACTTACACCAATTTGAAAATTGAAGGTAATAAAGCATGTTAATGTGACACTTTTACTCAAGACATTTTTTTTTAAAATGCAAGAAGAGCCAAACAATTTTTTTTTTTAATGTTTTTAGTAAAAACAGCTACAGTACCTGGGCTAGCTGATTTGGCCCGCGGGCTCTTTTCCACAGAATATTTGATAGAATGCACATCAGCCACAAGTCCATGCATGGCGGACTCCAGTTTTTCAGAGCAAGTATTAGTTTTAATCGATTTCGAAATAGTATTTAATAGCTTCATAATGGCATTAGTCTTCTCGTGAACTTCAATGTCCAGCCGGTTCAATCTAAATTCGATAGCCTCTACTTTCTTGAGATATCTCTCGCTTGAGGTTATACTATCCATTAATTTTTCTATAACAGCGTCGTTGTCCATGCTGCCAGATTCCGACCCCGCCGAACGGGTGTAATTTTCCCGCTTCTTGGTAAGTATGGCATCGGTTAGTTCGTCCTCGTATTCCTTCTTCCATAAAGATTTGTCAGCATCTTCGTTTTTCCGGCGACCTCGCTTCTCCGGCCTTGTCACTTCACCGGATATGATGGTAAGAGCGAACAGTACAATTTGTAGAAGCGTACACTTGGGTAACATAATGCGGTGTGTGCCCCAAGTGTGATGTGAAACGACTGGCTTGACTTAATCGATTGTCCGATAACCATAAAGACAAATAAAACAAACCGCAATGCTTGTGCAGTGAATCGACAATCGCGATGATTCGCACAGATGTATCGTACTAGAATGTGGATACTGCTCACAATGTTATGATAATATTTATAAAACATGAATTTATTATAAGTAAGTATATTCATGTTTTGAAACGTTATGAAATTTTTTATATTTTCTTGTGTGTGCGTGGCTTAAAATTATATGAATGCAGTATTATTACATCTTTAGTAGCATAATAAAATATATGGTTTGGAACCATAGGAGAGTATCCCGTAATGAATACTCTTTAGTGACTTCTGTCATTTGTTTAGTTTTATTGACATCTGTCGCAATGTGGTCCTCTGTCCGGTACTGTGTGTCCTTTGCAGAAATCTTTAGGGATCCATACTAGGGCCGTAGAATATCTATATAGAATATATAATCCGCTTTGCTGTAGAATTTCATTTCAATTTTGTGGAACCGAAGACGTTTGGAAGTACTTAGCAAGTAAGTCGAACAACGGAAACAATATTATTTTTACCGGCTTCCTTTATCCTTTAAATCAATGACATAAATAATTAACGAACTCGAGTCTTGTCCCATAACCAAATGGTTATGGGACACGTCAGAAAATGGTGCACACTGAGTGTAAGTCGGTGATTCGTCAACTAAGACACTAATTTGGTGCTGGCGTTGTATGGCAGAAAAAAATGACTCGCATTCCATTTGTTAATAGTAGTAGTAGTTAACAAATAGTAATTAACAAAATTGATATTTCTAATAATAAAATAAAAACTGTGTGGCAGGTAATTAACAGAGAAACTGGAAAGGCACAACAACGAGATCAGAATGAACTGTCTTTGAAAATAGATAATCAGACCATTTCTGATAAGCTAGAAGTCGCCGAGACACTAGAAAATTTCTTTACCAACATTCCGTTAGAGGTTACGAAATCTCTCCCCTCTTCATCTAAACTAGCTGAACCTCTTCTTAAAGAGAACTTTACTCGGGACATACCAAACTTTAAATTTAAACCAATATGTATTGCTACAATTATAAACGCATTCAAAAGTCTCAAGTTCTCAACATAAAAAATACCGGAGACTTATGGGGGATATCCGTCAAGGTTCTTGGAGATATTATTGACTCAATCGCTCCTGTTCTAGCAGGCATATTCAATCAACGTTTGGACAGCGGCAAGTTTCCTGATCTAATGAAACATAGTAAAGTAGTACCAATTTTTAAATCAGGTTGTAAGAGTGATCCTTCTAATTATAGAATTATATCGTGCTTCCAGCACTGAGTAAAATCTATGAAAAAAATATGCTGGACCAGATGCTATCGCACTTCAACTCTAATGGGATTCTGCATAGTCAGCAGTTTGGTTTCACGAAGGGTAGGTCGACAACGGACGCGGGAGTAAAACTCATCAGTCACATTTTGGAATCTTGGGAGAAGTCCCAGGACGCCATTGGCATCTTCTGTGATCTCTCAAAAGCATTCGACTGCGTCGACCACAACACACTGATCTGTAAATTACACCACTACGGAATTCGTAGACAAGCTGCTGATCTTGTTCTTTCCTATCTATCAAACAGGCAGCAAAAAGTAAATGTAAATGGGGCGACGTCCTCCGGGTCTCTAGTCAAGATGGGCGTGCCCCAAGGTTCGATTCTCGGTCCTTTCCTATTTCTTGTTTACATTAATGATCTCCCTTATTTGATGGCCAAATTATCGGATATAATTCTATTTGCTGATGACACTTACTACGACGATTACTGGCAAAAAACTTGATGTCATAGCGGAAACTGTATTCTTAGGGATTACTATCGACTCAAAATTGCAGAGGGTCGCGCACATTAGAACTCTTTCGGGTAGGTATAGCTCAGCTGCATATGCAGTAAGGAAAATAAGGCAGTTAACTGATGTAGCCACAGCTAGGTTAGTATACTATGCTTATTTCCACAGTATTATGTCTTATGGCATTCTGCTGTGGGGATCAGCAGCAGACGTTGACTCAATTTTTATTCTACAAAAGAGGGCAGTCCGCGCAATCTATAAAATGGGTCCTCGCGAGTCCCTAAGAGAAAAATTTAAAGAGATCGATATACTGATTTTGCCTTCGCTCTATATCTTAGAATGTATTTTATTGGTAGTAGCGATTTCTCGACAAAATCTTATTTAAATTAACCAACGGAATTAAAACATAAAATGCCCTTCATTAAAGTTTCCTGAGAATCGGATTATTTTGACTCCCTGCCGTGCTTCCCCAAAACCAGCAATAAAAGTACCATCTTGAAACACCTGGAACTCAAATGAAAATAATTCTTCCGCTGCCATGAGTTCACAGGTGCCGTGGGTGCGTATCGTTACAAGACAAATGTCTTGCAGCGACGTATTTACGCTTTGGACTAGGTATAAACAGCTCCTGACCGATCCTGAGTGAAAGGTTAGAATCTTTCCCAGTTGTTAGACACGTGGCGCACAATGCTGCCTCGAATTTGAGAAGCCATGACCGAAACCGTACCGTACCGTCACCAAGTAGGATAGAGATTAAAATAAGCATGCGCCATCGCAGGGATATTTACTATTTGGCAAAGAATTTGCACTCCATTAGAAGTGATAATAATTTGATTATCCATTTCAATTAAACAATGCTCACGACCAGTAAGTAACGTAAAAAATATTACTTAGAACGTAATTTTCTTTATAGCTACTCTTTTACAACACCAGTCTAAATCAAAGATACTAAACACTAAAATTAAAATATTAACGTAGGTATTCAACGACACTTTTTCTAGTAAGAACGACTAATACGAAAAATCTATTATAGTAATACCACAGTTTGAAAGACACAATATGTAATTCGCGAAGAAATAGATATAACAAAATTCCAACCAGGCAATAGGTAAGAACACAATTATTATCCCCCAATTTAAAATTAGGAAATGAAACAAACCAAAACGAAGACAAACCAAACAACGATGATAACAAATATTTCAAAGCAAATTAGTAGTAGTAGCAAAATATCGCAGAACAGAAATGAGCTTGAACCGATGATATTTTAGTATTATAGTTTATTAGAATATCATTGGCTTGAACGCACTATTCTATAATAATCTGTGATTGATTCATCAGTGCGTTTTTTGAAACGTCTTTTTCTTACCTTTCAACAGACGCCTGCATTCTGAAAAATACTGGCCACCTAGAAATTGGCATACAAAACTTTAGAACGTTATAGAAACTCATTTCATAACCTTTCAGCAGACGCCTGTATATTACTGAAACATACTGGCCACCTAGAAATTCGCATAAAAACTGAAGATGTAAATCTCAAGGAACTTCCAAATTTTTATTGCAGTGTAAAATATGCATTATCGCGTTGTCGTAAAATTCAATTTGGATCTTTATCGACTTCCGAATTCTAACTTCAATGTAAAGTAAGCAATAATAACGCGTTGCCGTAAGATTCAATTTGTATCTTTAACTTATTTCATACAAACATTAAACACCCTTATTTATACTCTTAAGGGCCGAATTTCGTAAAACCTTTTCTTAGTGAGCACCTAGAAGCCGAAATGAACATTCAGGTCTCTAACTTTAAAAACATAGGACTTTCATACAAACTTTGACACCCCTTTTCAAACCCTTGGGGTGCGAATTTAAAAAAAACCCTTTCTTAGTGCGCGTCTGCACCCCATAGAGAGTGCTTGTGCCAAATTTTAGACCTCATGGCCCAGTAGTTTCCGAGATTTCGTGATGAGTGGTCAGTGAGTGGACTTCTCTTTTATATATATAGATATATATAATTATGTTTTTAGTATTTTAACGCTGAAGAGTTTGTTTGTTTGGTTGAACGCGCTAATCTCCGGAACGACTGGTTTGAATTGAAAAAATATTTTAGTGTTGGATATATAAGTGTTGGATGGAGCGGAGCATCAATGAAAAATATTGCAAAAGCAGTGATAATTTATTATTTTTGAGAGCTTCCGTTGCGTACGCTGATTAAACGATTAATCAGCGTACGCAATTAATAAGCACCAAAATAATGTATTAGGAAAATCCTCTTGAAAAGGTCTAAAAAAAATCCGTGACAGCACATATCTGATAAGGTTGACTAACTCAGACTAACCATAACCATTTTTATGACTTTTTCCATTGGTCAATGCGAAGGTGTTTTTACCAACTTGTTATTAATACTTATCAAAATAAATAAAGATGATTCTGCCTAAAGATGATTCTGACTTATGAAAGTATAAGTTTTGAATGTATGCCAAATGAGTGTTTGCCAAACGATTTTCTGCAAAATGAAGTTTATGCAAAATAATATTATGACATAAAAAGTTCTGCTATAAGTGTAGACCCTAGATCCACTTTATTAGACTCACTGGACATACTGAGCTCAATGGGCAATAAATCATCATTGATTGTATCTAACTGGTGATAAAGATACCGACGAGTATTCATGTTTAAATGTTGACGTGGATCCAACTATACACGAGGTGTCAAGCTCATATTGATAAGGAGCCGAAACAAATTATTCTTTATCTTTACTGATTGCCTTGATCTTGTAAATGTATTATACACGGCCTCAACTGGCCAGCTCCCCAAGAAACTTCTATTATGAAAGAACTTGAATGAATAAAAGGTATAATTTGGAAAATTCTTACCTTTTATTCATTCAAGTTCAAGGAAACGTCTTGAATGGTTTCAAGGAAACATTTTGAAATGCTTGAAGCTCTAACAAAACACAGTAGGTATGAAAAAAATCCGGCCAAGAGCGAGTCGGACTCGCGAACCCAGGGGTTCCGTACAAACCTGTGGTATATAAGTAAAAGTTATGATATTTTTATTGCTAAATGAAATCCATGCAATCCAACGTGGAAAACTGGAGGAACATAAATTTAAAACAAAGGTCTCTTACTTTATAACATAACTGAAATACCTACACTAGCCTTGCAGCAGCCTTGCAAAACGTCTTTTATCAAAGTTATTTATTTTCAAAGTTTTTTAGTCACTATTTAGAAATCTGCTTCAAAAATACTATATAAGAGGGCCCGTCCCGGCGCGTCTATCGTCAACGCGAGTATGGTCAAAAAGCTTGTTGATTCATCCAGAGCCTCAGCGGCGGATTTTCTTTCAACTCCCCCGTCTTACCCCGCCCCGACCCCGAACAACTCGTCTCCCACGCACCTCATACCGCCTAAGGCGATGACATAGAACGAAAAATAGTGTTCGAAAATTTCTTAAACTTGTTCCAGGAAATACGTGTTTTTGAATAAGTCTTACAAGTGTGTGAAATAAATATTTGTTATTAAGAATCTCCATTACATGTGCAAGGTTTCTATCATGATGTTTTCTTTATTTTTACAGTATAATAGTACATTATGAACGGCCCAAGTTCAGGTACAAAATGTGCAAAACAGCAATTTTTGGAGGCTTATACTGAATTTGTTTCTACTTTTTTTATATTTTTTTCAACCATAGAAAACTAGATATAGTGCTTAAAATACCTATAGATGTGTAACAACGGCATAATCACGTAAGGGCATTTGTATGAAAAGTATGACGGGTTGGCCGCTCTTAAGAATTAAATTTGAACCAGATCTGTAAATAGTGACTGAAAAAGGTATGAATTGCAGTTCGAAAAAAATTGTACTACTTTATGTAGTGCTTATAAACATGTTTATGGATGAAAAATATGTGGAAATCCCATTTTGGGGATTCATTATAAAATAGATATTGAAGTCTTCCACATGCTTAAACTGCGGTTTCTTTTGATTGCGTTGACATAGAATTTTGATTTTGTTACAGCTTAAAGGTACTATAGACTCAGTATTTGAATTGTATATGAATTTCAATATAATACCACTATGCGTTCATGAGGAAAGGGGTAGTAAGTTCAAATTTTTTTGCGTGTGTCGAAAATTTGAGGCATAAACGGTAATTGTATCTTTTGATTGTGTTGGGTTAGATGTTTGATTTTCACAGGTCCAAGGGACAGTAGACTTGAGTATTTGATATGAATTTCAGCTTGATACCTCCAGGCGTTCCTGAGAAAAAGGGTCTTGATAGGCAGACAGACGGACAACAAAGTGATCCTATAAGGGTTCGGTTTTTTCGTTTTGAGGTATGGAACCCTAATTAGTTATTTAAACAGTGTACTTTATCCCGTGATTTAATCTGAATGAACTGCAGAGCAAACAGTCATGTTTAATATTTCAAGAGAAATCTGGGAAAATCCTACACATTGTTAAAAGAGATAGTGCAGCAACGGGTATTAGAAGGTGTTATTGAAAACAAGTCGTACCTACTAGTCGTAGTGTAAAACTTATGTTAGAAAATGTAATGCTGAATGTAGGTACGTGTATATAAGCATCGCAAGTGGGATGTGATTAAAGGGTAAAAGAAAACTTTTGGGAGGATTTAGACACCGTTATGATGAACATCCCGGTCCATGATGAGTAGATGTTTGGAGGCGATTTCAATTGACATGAAGGGAAGGGAAGAATGAGAGGGAATGATGAAAGCGTACATGGGGGATGGAGATCGGGAATCAAAATAACGAGCGAGAGAGGCTTTGCTACAACCCGCTACAACCGGCTTCGTTACGAATACTTTTACACCCATTATGAATGAGCATTAAAATTATTGTAATTATATAGTTTGGTGCTAAGGAACCCTGTGTGTGCGAGTCCGACGCCCACTTGGCCGGTATTTTATTCGGGTTAACCTGAATTCCTGTCGTCCTGTGATAATGGAATGGACGTTACGTGAGTCGAACATACAGGAAGAGACTTTCCGGTGTATGCTGTTTATCGACGACATTGTGATAGTTGTCGAGAGCAGGGATGTTGCGGATGCAGATTTTTTAACATCCGCGGACGCGGATGCGGATTTTTGAAGGGTTCACATCCGCGGATGCGGATACGGATCTTAACTTTTTTTCTAAGAATCTTCGTTTTGGTGCAGTTATTGCATATTTTACAATGAGCCTTATGGTACGTTGTGTCGGTGGTGACATTGTGAATTCACTTGTCCAATATACCATTAACTGCAGAAAACTCGCTAAAAACAGACAATACTCCGTTTAGCACTCAAAAACTGCAATGATCATACGATGAGCACAAGTAAAAAGTTATGATTGATTTACGAGATACAAAATATGATAAACAATAACAAACGCGTCGGATCTTGTCACTACAATCTTCGTGCCTATTGGTTAATCAGCACTTGCCCACGCAAGCGCCACTCGTAAGCCCCACCCAATTTTTGCTTGTCCGCATCGATTATTGCGGATGCGGACGCGATGTCCAAATCGATGCGGATGCTCCGCATTTGCGGAAGCGGATGCGAATATCCGCAACATCTCTGGTCGAAAGTGGCCTACAGGTCCAGAGCAGATTGGAGGTTTGGTGGTAAAGACTGGAGAATGATGGCCCGAAATTAAGTAGAATCAAAACGGAATACCTGTTTTGTGATTTCGGCGGTCTCTCCAGTCCTCTGCCTTTACCCCTTGCTGGAACGCCCATACCGATCTCCGATTTTCGGTACCTCGGTTCAATTGTCCAAAAGGATGGAGAAGTAGACCGGGAAGTAACGCATCGGGTCAACTCAGGATGGATGAAATGGCGACAGGTCACTAGAACAACTTGCGACCCACGGATGCCCTCCAAGTTATAAATAAAATAAATAAATAAATAAATATCGCTGGACATTACACACAGCGCCATCTAGGTGCCACACTAAGCAACGAGGCTTGTGTCGTGGACACCAGATAGTTGATACTACTACATAGATACTTTTTTGTTTGTAAATACATACTTATTATACATATAAACATCCATGACTCGGAAACAAATGTCCATGCTCATCACACAAACATTTGCTCCTACCGGGATTCGAACCCGGGACCCTAAGAACGTAAGGCAGCCTCACAACCGCTGCGCCATTCGGGTCGTCGCAGTTAAAGGGTATAATAATATAATATACCAGTCCATGATTCGACCTGTCTTAATGATTGATCAGAATGTTGAGCAGTAAGGATAACGGATGAAACTAGATTGCATGCAGAAAAGTTGAGAATGTTGAAATAGTCGTATGCACACCACACAACCATTTCAATATTCTCAACATTCCACTGAAATGGATAAAGTAATAAATGAGCATATTTGAAAGTTTGAAAGTGGCGCCTGTTACAGAAAAGATAAATGGGAGTCGTTTGTCTTTGAATGGACATGTGGTGAGGCGGGATGGAACACATGTCACTAAAAGTGTGATGAATATAAATGTTGACGGAGAGGAAGACCAAAGAAAAGATGGATGGATTTTGTGAGGAATGATACGAGTATGAAGGAAAAAGGAGTCAACGAGAGCGTGGCGATTGACATTTGACAGTGCAGAATCTCCCGGTTTTTCCCGGTTCTGAAAAAACCAGGATTTTATGCGATTAAGCTGTGTTTAAAAAAATATTATGTAACAACCGGTTTTTCGAAAACCGGTTGTTACACAAGGGTTTTATAAGTATAAAATCCGGTCTGTTCACGTTTTCGTTTTTTTTTTTAATCCATTAATTGATCTGTGAAGTTCGCAGACCAGACACACAACATGTCGCAGGTCGTTTAAACTGTAGAAGCATGAGTAAGTCATTTTTGTCTATTATTCCCACATCTAAAATTTATTATCTCAAGAATAAATAGAATTGGTAAAATTCTCATTCTAAAGAGAATAAGTTTTTGACTAAAAGAGTCGACGAAGCTCCCCAAATGCTGTCCAGCCCAGCTAGATTCTTCTGTTATCCTTCCTTTCAAAGTTGTTCTTACCAAACTGCAGAGTTTGCCCGAGGTAAATATATTCTCGAACAACCTCGAGAGGTCCGCCACTGACACCAATAGATCCTGGGGTGACGAGTTCGTTGACCAATGCGTATTTAAAAAACAACTAAACCATCTAGTATCTGCTGTAAGTCGTGCAGCGATTCAGTCAGTATGATAATGTCCTTTTCTGCACTTGGAAGTATCGCCAATCTACTTGGCATCGCTGCAGAGACTCCAGAACAAACCAGGTCTCGTTAGAGTCCGCAAATGCAAGACAAAAAGCCGATTATACTCTTCGGACTTCAGTATAATTTGCCACACTGTGTGAACGTGATCTCTAGTGCTGTATGCTCTTCTAAACCCGACTTGTCCGGTGGCTGGTAGCAGTGGCGGACCTATCATACAAGCCGAAAAGCCCGGCCTGCCTTACAATCAAACTCAACAAATAAAAATTAAAAAACATTCTTTAGGAGTTTCAGCCGGTGCTAACGCTTTCTCTTTCACAACCGCTGGCTTGCATCTGGCTTCTGACCTCTCACTTTCTCCTAGCAAATTTTTAATACATCTGTATGTACTTATTTGGAGATACTGTACTGAATTTATTGTGGTAATTGGGCTTTGCCTCCCTTTCAATGAAAAGGAACGGGCACGCCACTGGCTGGTAGTCATCGAATCTAATCGCTAGACGATTTGTGACGACTCTTGCAAACAGCTCAAACATGATGTGCCTAAGGAGCGAAATGGGTCTGTAATTCTTTAATAGGGTCTTGCTCCCTTTTTCAAAGAAAAGAACGACCATGTTTTCACTGATTCTCACACGAAACTCCTACCCTAGTCGGCGCGGTCGGGCGGAGATGGCAAAGCAAATGTATTGGCAGTGCTCCGCGCGGAGAGACGGTGAGAGCTAATCGTCCGTGCGGACGAGCGGAGTCGTGTGATAATCCGCCAATAGTTTACAAATACGTGATATAGTAGATACCATTGATATAGCGGTCACGGACAAACTTTTTAGGGTCCCGTTGCCAAATGGCAAAAACATTAAAGATCCATTCGTATGTCACAGCCATTTTACTCCTGAGACTGTTGGAGTGTTGGCACCATACAGCTGAAATTTGGAGAGCAGTTGTAGGTATTTTATCTTGTGCCCGACTCGTACGCGGCGAATTCATAACAATCGTACGTAACGTTATATCCCAAATTAAAAATATTTGAGGGTTTTGATATGGTACCGCGTCTTTCTGACAAACAAACAAGCAGTTCGCGCCATATCTGTATTTCACGATATTACTTCTAGTGAGATGACGTCAGTGAAGGCTAATCACATTTTTTCAAATATTTAAAAGATTAGGGAGTATTTTTTTCCTTTGAACGAGAAATAAATAATTAGGGACCTTATTCCTCGAAATGGTGTATAATATAAATTTATTATAATAAGTTTTGACATAATATTTGTAAAATGGACAATCCCCATTGTCTTCTTTTCTTATCGCCTTCGTAAAAATAAAAGCAAGCGAAGTAAGCTTTGCGGTGACGATATGTCATTATACCATTATGGCATTTATACCGTTTAATTAAACATCTATAAATTATATAGTGCCATGGGCATAATGGTATTATGGGTGCAGCATATTGTCACCGCAACGCTTTTATTGCACATACGTGATTCTTTGACGGTGACGGATACGTCACCGTTACAAAAAACATAATATACGAGTACCGCAAAACGTTACGCTTAGTGTAATTTAAGAAACATTATATCGCTGATTGGCGATGTATCTGTGCAAAACCCCTGTGATCTGTACGTGACTGTTCCTAACTGCATAGATAAACTATTGAACACCACTGGTACGTCACCAACAACACAAAACATCTAAGCAAGTCTTTTACACAATAATAATTATGTCAACATCCTACCTATTTAAAAGAAAACAAAACTGTTATAAGGTGTATCTATTCATACACGAAAAAGAAACGAAAAAAGAAATCTGCTGTTCCCTACAATATGATCGCATTAACTCGTCAAAATGTACAGAACAGCTGATTTTTTTTCGCGATTTCTTGGTTGGTCCCATAGTGAAAGTTGTTCATAATGATGAGTACAATGAACCCTTAAAAGATTTCGTGTATGAATAGATAGACCCTATATACAGGGTGTTACAGGATTTTCCACGAAGCCGTCAACCAAGCATTATGTAAGTACATCAAACTAAGTAATTTTACGTTAAAATTATTGCTGGGAAGTGATTTTTTTTTGGGGTGAACAATCACGTTTTACGGTAGGACTCAATGAAACGCACTCAAAACATTGTGCTGATGGATGGATTGAATAGTACGGGGGTCGTGGTGTTTAAAAATCTTACATTAAAAACGTGTATTAAAGAAAAAAATTGAGAAAAGGTTGGGAATTTGACTCGAAGGTTCCCAGTTATCTAGAACAAAAAAATATCACAATGATGGGGAGACTAAGTGCCTTTCGACTTCGTTAAGGGTCTTTTACACCCTTTATTTATTCGATAAGTGAACAATGTAAGATCTTTTAGAGTAAATAAAAAATCTTGAAACCCAATAAAGTAAAAATATAAGTAAATGAATAAAAGAACCAAAAAATAATGAAAAGGACGGTTACCCGATTCTGGATCAGCCGAAACCGAAAGAAACCGTTTCCGAAATGGCCGGTTTTCGGTGCCTTAATTTTTCTATACTCCTATTCTTTCCGTCACTCAAAATTATCATTTGCTAGACCGAGAAACAGAACGGGAGTGCATATAGGAAGAATGAAGGATGATGGGATGTGACAGAGTGCTTGGCGGTGCGTACGGAGACCGTAACACTGACGGCGGGACACCGCTACGAGCTGCTTCTGGATATCACCCCCCACATACACTTCTTCATTCTCTCGCACATCTATCACCATCGATCAGTCTTTCCAGGACTTCTGTGTCACTACCCTCACTTCCTGACTGGTTTGCGTACTGATTAGAATACTAAAGTGCCTACTAAAATTAAGTGAGCAATAATGCAACACGGCTCACTGAATGAACGCATATCTCTTAAGAATTTATTTTATATGTACATAATAAAATGTACCTACCACTTGGTCCACAGGACCGGACCGGACCGGACCAGACCTCGAAACCTATCCTTGTCCAGCGAGGTGTGAGA
This sequence comes from Eugnorisma glareosa, assembly GCA_947578425.1. Lineage (NCBI taxonomy): Eukaryota > Metazoa > Arthropoda > Insecta > Lepidoptera > Noctuidae > Eugnorisma > Eugnorisma glareosa. Next base: position 30,454,951 of record OX387957.1, read on the forward strand.
CAGGGAGACGTCATAATTCACAATTCTCGATGACCTCAGTGGAGCATCCGAAAGAGTGGGTCTTCAAATGAACATGGACAAAACCACCCCCCAAATACACTTCTTGATTCTCTTGCACATCCATCATCATCAACCAGTCTTTCCAAGATTTCTGTTTTACGCTATCCTCACATCCTGACTACGGTGCGTACTGATTAAAAGACTAAAGCGCCTAATCAAATTTAGTGAGCAATGATGCAACAAGTCTCAGTAAACGCTTAGCTCTTAAGAATTTATTTTATAAGTCGCGGGCACAGCTAGTAACCTATAAAAGTGGCCACCACGCGACGCAAATTGACTTTTTATTGGTCAAGCGGAACAGCTCAAATTCGTTACAAACTATAAAGTGACCAGGCGAAGACTTTGTCTCCCAACACAGATTGGAGGTAAAAATCAGTGTCCCGTCTAGTGAAACAAAGAACGGCCGCCACCTAAAACTAAATGGCATATGATAGACAAGAATTTGTGTGGTATACTAGAACCAAAAAACCGACTACTGAAAAAAAACGCTCGAATTAAATTCGCGGTTCACAAGGTAAAATCGATTCCTAGCTCCTATTGTTGAAGTCTGTTAAAATGTTTATGTTACCCGCTATAATAAAGAATCGATTGAAACCTTATTCATCAAAATGGGATGAATAGTTTAGGCGCTGCGGAGAAACATACGTAAATACAAACATAATTATATAGACTGATAAATTCATAACCCTTCCCTAAGGCTTTGCCGTAGTCGGGTAAAAAAGAAAATTGTGCAAGTAGAGAAGTATGTTTAAGAATCAGGTGGTAGTTAAGATGATTGAAATGAAGGATATGGAAGGAAAATCTGTAAATTAACGTTGGAAAGAGATGGCAGATTGAATAAGGAGAGTAGCAAAAGATGTGTTTGGAGAAGGGATAGGTATGATAGCTAAGGATACTGGTGGTGGATTACAGAGGGACGAAAGAGTCGGAAAGAAAATAAACTGACGTTTAAAGAATGACAGTGTGTAACAAGCTGGAAGGAACGATAGTTTGGAAGAAGAAAAGTAGAAGATTTATAAAGAATGGAAGAGAAAGGTAAAGAAGGCAGTGGCAATTTCCAGGGCTATAAAGTTGCAGGAGAAATTGTATGTCTCACTGGCCAGAAAGAGCTCTACCGGATCACAAAAGCACGAGAAACAAGAACGAGAGATATAAATCATATAAAGTGTTTTAAAGATGGCGCTGGTAAGGTTAAAGTAAATGAATGAAGAGAATGAATGAAGCGGTGTGCTTAAAGAGGTACAAGTAAATAAGGGTCTGGTGAGGGAAATTAGCATGGATTAATATTAAGAAAAGCAGTTCAAAGTTTGAAAAATGGAAAGACCCTGTTGAAATACCAGTAGAAGTAAGGAACTTTTTAAAAGAAGATGGATATATGTGGCTGACTTTATTAAAACTCATGTCACATAGTATGAAAGGGTAGGAGAAGGTAATAGCGAAAAGTTTGCGAGAGGAGAGTGAGATTACCCAAAATCAGTTTGGATTTATGCCAGGTCGAGGAACAATGGACGCCACCTTACTCCGTCAATTGTATGTGAAATACAGACGTGCACACAAGAACTTCCATGGTGCTCATTGATCTGGAGGAAGCGTATGATACGGTACGGTCGGGAAATATTGTGGTGGGCCTTGAAAGAGAAAAGTATGCCTGGGATGTATGAGGAGTTAATTCGTGTTATGTACATACCGAATATATACCCATATTCAGCGGTTGGTTGCAACAATGGTTGGACCTGCTGTCTTGTATGTATAAAGGCTGTCGTTTTGAATCCTGGTCAAATTCAAGGTGGTTCCCGAATCGATAATAAAAGGGTAGTTTTTTTATCTGATACCTCCTTGAATTTGACCAGGATGCAAAACGACAGCCTGTATATCAGAATGTTAGGGCACAAAAGGGATGAATGAAAGGCATTTAGCTGAGATGAGAATGCTAAGGGGGATTTGTGGTGTTACGCGAACGGATAAAATAAGGCATGAGTACATAAGAGGAAGTTTGAAAGTAGCGCTGGTGACTGAAAAGTTTTGTGGTAATCGGTTGGCGAAAGAATTGAGTATGAATGTATATGGGTATAAGCGTAGAGGAAGACCAAAGAAATGATGGAAAGACTGTGCGAAGGATGATATGGCACGAAAAGAGGTGTCCGATAATATAACGAGTAATGGAGAAGTATGGAAGCAGAAGACATGCTGCGATTTGATATAAAAGATATAAAAGATTTAAGAGCTGTATTCCGTGCAAAGGCAAAATGAAGAAGAAAAAAAAAAAAGTTGTACATCATCATTTCAGCCGAAAGACGTCCACTGCTGGACATAGGCCTCCCCCAAGTGTCACCACATTGACCGGTCCTGTGCATCTCACATCCAGTAGATCCCCACAACCTTCACCAGGTCATTCCAACGCAAGATCTTCCGGTTCGCGGTCGCCATTCCAGAACTTTTCAGCCCCATCGGCAACCCGTTGCCCTGCTCACTGCCACTTAAGTTTGGCAATTCATCGGGCTACGTCGGTAACCTTGGTTCTCTTGCGGATGTCTTCATTTCTGATTCAATCACGCAAGGAAACTCCGAGCATAGCCCTCTCCATTGCCCTTTGGGTGACTTTAAGCCTTCTGATGTGGCCCATTGTGAGCGACCATGTTTCGGTCCCGTGATTACATCACTGGAAACACACACTGGTAAATAGACTTTCGTCTTGTTACACTGCGTTAAGTTGGAGGAGAAGATACCGCGCAACTTCCCGAACGCTGCCCAGCCGAGTCAGATTGGACGATTGACTTCTTTCTCAAAGTTAGACCTACCTAACTGGACCCTTTGTTTCAGGTAGACATAATCGTCTACAACTTCGAGTGTAGAGTCTCAGATCTGATAGGAGTGGGTTTTACAGGGACATACAACATAACCTTGGTTTTGTCCATGTTCATTTGAAGACCCACTCTTTCGGAAGCTCCACTGAGGTCATCGAGAATTGTGAATTATGACGTTTAGGCACATTAGTATTCTAACCAGTACGCAAACCAGTCAGGAAGTGAGGATAGTGTAACACAGAAGTCCTGGAAAGACTGATCGATGGTGATGGATGTGCGAGAGAATCAAGAAGTGTATGTGGGGGGTGATATCCAGAACCAGCTCGTAGCGGTGTCCCGCCGTCAGTGTTACGGTCTCCGTACCCACCGCCAAGCACTCTGTCACATCTCATCATCCTCCATTCTTCCTACATGCACTCCCGTGCTTTCGATTCATGATTCCGTGTTGATTAGGGCATCGAACCCGGCTATTTTTGGAACCGTTTTTTTTCGGTTTCGGTTCTCATCTAGAATACCATACCCGTATTTTTCAGGTTTTTTCGGTTCCACAGTTCGATTCTTTTATTTATGAGTAGGCACTTTAGTTTTCTAAACAGTACGCACCCCAGTTAGGAAGTGAGGATAGCGTAAAAGCGTAAGAGAAGTCCTGGGAAGACAGATCGAGTGATGATGGATGTGCTAGAGAAGTAGAGAGTGAAGAAGTGTACGTTGGGGGGTGATTTCAGAAACTTCATGTTTATTTATATATTTATCTACATAAATAAACTTTTTATTAATCTGGAAAAAAAATGTTCAAAGGGGGGGTGAAGGGGGGAGAGGGGGGAGTATTGAAAAATGGTTTTTACTTTTCCGAGCCTCCCCTATACGAATCCGTAAAAAAACAAAACACGGGTCTCTTAGTTTCCGAGATACGATAGAGAGGGGGAGAAAATACGATAGAGGAGGGCAAAAAGTGGGGATTAGCACTTTTCCCCTACTCGCGAGAGTTACTTGTTTAAGAATCTGTCAAAATATACCCACCTATCCCCATCGACCATCTGGGAGAACAATTAGGTATGTCAGTGAGTGAGTCAGTGAGTGGTAATCGAGCTTTATATTGAGCTTTTTAAAGTAAAATGTAAATAAACGAAATTGACATATTTGTTTGTAATTTCTGAATAACAGCTTTTTACTGAATGTATATGAAAGTATATTCATAGAGTACTTAAAACAAAAAGAAACAATTTTCTCACATACCCCATCATTCAATCTTCCAACATGCCCATTGAAATCACCCCCCATATATACACTTCTTCAATGTCATGCACATCATTGGATCGTGCAAGAGATTGAAGAAGTGAGTCACCCAATCAAAGTTTGCAATAAGAATCAGGAAATAAGAAAAATACGGATTTATACTGGACTATTGAAGATTAGGTACTGAAGTTGCTCGTATGGGACTCGTGTATTCACAATACTTACGCCTCATATAGGTAAACACTCGTCGCACCAACAGACAACATCGCCCCGCAAGACAATACGTACTGACGAGGTGCGCAGCTGGCTGTCATGGGGCGTCGTTGCCCCCTGGCCGCGGAGGCTATACCTTGGCTCACAAATACGGGCCCGTCATTAGGTAGCCTATTTAAGCTAGAGCAGTGGTCGTCACACTTTTCTAGTGAAGGGCCACATAGGACGATGTGAGGTATCATTGCGGGCTGCCAGGGTTGCGGGACTGTTCGAAAGAGATACCGCGGCCCTGGAACACAAAGGAAGGAACATGGATGGGTTTTAGTCAGTAAAGGTCTGACACTCCCTCCTGCTCAGCCCAGAGCTCGATCCTTATTTGATGACTACTCACCCAAAAAAAAAAAAAAAGAAAGTTATCACTGCGGGCCGCACATTCTTGTATCATTTAGTTGACAATCAATGGACACATTTTTATCAGCTGTCAAAACGCGATTGCCCCTATTGATTTTATATGGCAATTGTTACCTGTGACTTATGTGAAATCTTTATTTGCAAACTCAATAAACTAACTAGCAAACAATTAACGGACACAAAGAACACCCAGACGCACGAAACAAAACAACGTGGATTACTCAAATATTTGGCTTGGATGGGAATCGAACCCACGAACACCCGGTGCAACGATAGTGGCAAGGCAACCACTATAACCGGTGGACCCGTGCCGTCAATTAATGTTATATTTAACAAATTATTATAATAAAAATATGTAATTATTATTTTCGCAACGTAGTAGTAGTAGCATTATAAGTGGGAATAGGCGTGAATACATTATTATGTACCTGAACTGAAAAATATGGTAAATACGAGTATATCAGCATTTAGGTATTTTTTACTTCTAGTAGGTACCTATCATGTAATTTAAGTGATAGAGTGTAATACATTTCTAATTATTTCTTAAATGTTGGTATATTTAGGGCTACATTCAATTCTTATTGTGTCTTCTAAATGAGTGGAAGGACGATTGCTTTCATTCCACTAAATTCATTCATTCCGCAACTCTCTTTTGATATTATCTACTTAAATTATTTGGTTTAACGCGGGCCGCACAAATATAGTCCGCGGGCCGCAGTTTGACGACCACTGAGCTAGAGCCTAGTGAGCGCATGTGTTGCAAGTTGCTATTGTGTTTACTGTAGGCGCGCCAAAGGGCTGTCCCACAGCTTTGTTTTCTTCACGACACCAAGGCGCGGCGGCGGCGCGGCGGTCCGTCTCCGCCGAGTGCCCAAGGCAGGCCCAGCGGGGGACGATCAGCGTCAGGGGTGCCGACTACGACGCACCTACAGTGGATGTGTGGTTCCCGTCCATCCTACTACCAGAGCTAGCCGGTAATGGTCCGGACTAAAGAGCCGTCGTGTGAGTGTGAGTGGTATTGTGTTGTGTAACACCGCCTAGTGCCTGCGTGTATCGCAGTCCCGCGCCGCGTGTCCACGCGTGATTCTACTCGAGTTACTCGACGGGCCTATTTTTTTTATTTTTTATTTACAGCACGTCACGTAGCAGTGTGTGGAGTCAATTTGTGAAGGCAAGCTGCGTGTAGCCTGGTACAGCTTACCCGGGCGTCAATCCGGTGGGGTTGGGTCGTCGGCTGCTATCAGGTCGCGGGGTAGGAGCCTCGCGTCAGGGGGGCCGGGGGTGCGCATGCCAGGGCGCAATGTGCTTGACGTGAGGCCAAGCGCAAAGCGCTGCAGTCTGTGATAATCTTGGATTGCTTCTCTAAAAAATAAACCATAAACTTACGAAGGGAGCTAACCACCGCTAGTGTTTCGAGCACGTAAGGTGGAAGGTTTTTTTTTTAGTTTTTCCGGGGAGGTTTGTCGGCAATAAAATGCCTTGAGGAACCTTTCTTTCGTACGAGTAAAATCGGACTAGCGTAATCTGAAACAGATTATCGTATCACACCGGTATCCGACAAGTCTCCGACCATCGAACGTACCTTCTCCCCTTCGTGATGCGACAACCTGTATGGACGGTAAACAACTGGACGTTGACTATTGAGATCAATCTTCATCTCTGTAACACTGGTACATCCTACCTCCCTCAACGAAGAAGCAAAGTAATGCTGATATTTCTGCAACATGTTTATTAAGTCTTTCCCAGTCTTTTTTTTCCTCTGCAGGGTCCCTCTCACCCACGCGGACCTTAGTTTCATAGAACCTCCGACTACAATCTCTATAGATCGCTCATCAACAATCCTATTCACCACATCAACTATTTCAGCACGGCAGAGAACCTGTTTAGATGAAATGCGGCAAGATTCAGAACAGGGCAAGACCATTATCGTGATTTCACCGTTGATCGAGCGATAAAGCCCGCCGCTGATGATCAGCTGCTCGTTAAGTTTCCCTGCAATACTAATTCTTAGAACTTAGAAGAACATCACCACTGAAAGCGGACTGAGTTTTGAGTTACGGAGGCTGGACCATAAACTACAACCGATCTGATGGGAGAAAACTTCACTAAGGCATCACCATCGTAGGCGTGTTCTGAACTAGGTAATTCTTTCCCGATATCGAAAAATTGCAATCTATTCTTGTCCTTATAAACCAATATATGTGATTGCTCCGTGAAAGTGCCCCATAAGCACAGGGGTCCCTGTGCTTATGGGGCACTTTAGCAAGTGATCATCTACGACTTTGCACGTCACTCTAGCCTCTACCCCATCAACGATCACGTCAATACTCAAGTTGCCTAACGTCTGAACTACACTATACCCAAAACCTTTCATAAGTGTAGGGGTGTTGTCGTGCGAAAAACCTAACTCCTTGACAGCAGATTCCTTAATGAGAGTAACGTCGCTTCCGAAATCTCCAAAGGCAGTTCAGAATTATTAATATTTCTTTCAAAAATGTTGCACCGAGGTTAGCTCGCGTCTTCGTTTATAAAATCGATTCTCATAGTTTTTCTGCACTGCACCACCCGTTTAAGTTACCTTTTGGCCTTTTGATCAGATTTAATATAGCACTTTTCAGAGATGTGACCAACTTTATTGCAACGCGTGCACTTCACCAGCGGCTTAGGGTAGTGCAAGAAACTATGACTTTCTCCTTGCAATTATAACAACCAGCGACGTGATTCGACCTAACACCAAAATTCGGGTTCGCTGCAGAGGCGGCGGATGAGTTGTCAAAATTCCTATTCCTAATATGAGAACGATCCGGACCGGATTGATTGAAATCCCTATTACTCATCAAGTACTAGTTACAGCTGATCTGGATGGGTGCAAGATCTAAGAGTCTTATCCGTAATGCCATGTATTATACATTCTACCGCGCGGGTGCCCACTATCTCGCGTTGGTTCACTAAATTTAGCTTTTCACAATAGTACACCTCAATAGATTAATTGTACCTAGTTTTCCTCCTAATCATATTTTCCAAGGTCTGCCCATAATTGTGTTCACATGGGAATAATCTAAGCAACTTCTCCTGCCATTCAGGCCACGTGTACAATATAGTATTCAAGCTTTTATAGCACGTTTAGGCCAGACCTTGCAACTTTTGCATAGCAAAATGAGTGGTTCTTTCATCCCACCCGTACACCGTAGCGCACTCATTGATTTTTTTTTTCAACCATAAGTCCTGATTCTTGGACGAAGGGTCAAAGTTCGGTAACATATTTTTATGATCGATTTTCTGCAATGGTTCAAGAGCGCTCTGGTTCACGGGGGGTAATGCAAGACCATCCCTCATTTTTTAAACAAATCGAATAAATCTCTTTTTGATAAAGAAGGGCTACGTGACCTGTCAATCCGTTCGTGCCGTTGTCCACGCTCGACGTATCGCTCCGCCCTTAGCCCAGCATCCCGACACCTCGCTGAGTCGGAAGTGCTCCGTTGTTGACTGTCCGCACGTAGCCCAGCATCCCGACGCCGACGCCTCGCTGCCTCGGAGGTGCTCCGTCGTTGACAGTCCGCCCGTGGCTTGCTGATGCGTCGCGCAGACCTTCCGCGGCGCACACGTGATCACGTTCCCGTCGAACTTCCTCCTCCAGCATCCGTAGTTGCTCACGTCGCAGCTCGGTGTCCGGTGCCGGCCTACTACGGCTGGGCCTCCGACTTCGAAGGTGACTTCGGCTGCCGGTGGCAGAGTGGGTACCCCTTCGACTCGGTGTTCCGAGGCTTTGTCGGCCCGGAGGCCGACATCGCCTGAAATCTTACGTCCACGAATTTGAGAATCTAGTTTATAAAACTCTAACGCATTGGGACGACAAGCAAGATGCGACACAAAACACGATAGAAATTGAATTAATTAATATTTCATGATTATGTCTAAAACATAATCATGAAATATTAATTTAAACCTTTAAAATTATTCATTTTAAACAATGTTGCTCCTCAAATCAACTAATAAAATAAATGTCGCAATAGGGTTTATATACAGGAAACCTCAGGGAGTATATAGGTAATAATGGGAAAACAAATACGAGTACTAGAGTATATGGTTATGACACATGCATGCGTTCCCAGTTAAAACCAAAGAAACAATATGCATATGTGCACTGGGAAATGTTATTAACTCACAATTGTTGTTGATGCATCCGTGCGTTTATTATTTTATATCAACCAAACCGTCCAGCCGCTGACTAGGATACGATTGAGTAGTTCTTATTTTCAAAAATTATATTAATTCTTAACAACGATGACCGCGTAGCATTATGTAAAACATTTATTTCTGTGATAAACGGGGCCTTGTACTACATACCTAGCATTGCCAATAAATAAATTGAATTGAATTTACGAGACTTTATTCAGTCTTGCGGAAAAGTAGATCTACCCTCCAACCAAAAATTATGAGTACAAAGGGCAATATTAACTAATAAAGCAGAACTAGTTAAAATAATTGACAGCTTTAAATTAGATAAGTAAAGGGTAGATTTACTTGAAACCACGGGTAATATTGCTAACTAAAACGGTATGATTCTAAACTGGCTTTGAAACGAATTACGAACAAACAAAGGAAGCATAAAATTTTGGGCGTGTACTTACATTTTAATTGTTCATCCCACTTCTGAAATAAAGTAAATCCTTTAAGTGCCGCCTGCACTTGAAGGAAAACTCCAACGACTTTAAATAGGTTTATTAACAATTTTGTTACATTACACAGTACACACTATTACAGCAATAACGGATCGGCAACTATCTTAATAATTGTCAGTCGTTTTCGACGTTCAGCCCCAGAATACCCGCTCGGGCACCAGCTCCTAACCAAGAATCCCTCCGTTCTAGAGGGAAAATCCAGCGCTCTGATTGGCTGACGACATCACGCCACGTCATTCTCGTGATCCAAACAGAGAACCGCTTCATTCTCGCGCCATATATTTTACCAATCAAATGATAGAAGTATTGGCATTCTTACGGAATTAATGTTACCAGTTTACATAATAAAATATAAAGCATTTAAGATGTGTTCACACGAATAAAGCTATTAAATTAATACATTTGAATAACATTATTTCTGAAAACATAGGAAATTGACTAGTAAAATTCCGAAACCTAACAGTTCGGATGGGACGCACCGCGACGGACGTGTTGCGTTACCCCGGACGATACTCTTCCCACGGCGCGTCAGCGCGGGCTGGTCTGCGTCCGTTCGCAATATCCGGCACCGTGGGAAGCCACTTTTGCATTATCGGCAAGAGAAGCCACTTCATTGGTAATAAAAGTGTATGATGGCAATAGCCGCGAACATCTCGCTCATAAGGCCTTAAGGTTGCTTAATGTTAAGAGCTGGGTATCAGCACTACCAATTAAACACCGAATATCTTTATTTAGGTAACACAAAACATTTTTATTTAAAAACAATCACAAATTCACAACTGAAAATGTATTGAGTTATTCGGTAGTCTCGAGTTTGTAAGATATTCGTATTCTATTGAACATACCTACACTATTTCAGACGATTAAAAAAGATGGCTGCCGTTCGCGGGCAGATGTGTTAGGAGTAGGTATTTAAAAAGGTAATTGTCGATAGAAATGGGCATACCTACAATATGCCCTTAAAGTATTTGTAACTGTTATCCAAACACTCTGTATGTTTAAAAAATACCAACCGTCCTCTTTATTACAGTGGAGTGAAAAGAAATGTACGGAAATTAATACATTCTTGATGCTAGATGAAAATATTATCATCGAGTTCCATATAATTGAGTCAGCGTTGTATTTTCCAATATTATATGAGTTCTGTAGCCAAATATAATAAACTTACCTATAATTTCAATTTCATGACCACAGATACAGTCATTTCATCCGGAGGCTAGTCGCACAATACCGATGTGATGTAGACGATGATGATGTACACGACTTATAATAATAATATGTAACCGAGAGATACAAAGTAAAAATAATAAACCAGCCTATTTATTACTGTCGACCTGCTGGACAAAGGCCTCATCTCAAATAGAGAAGGCACGAGCATCGATCACCACGATTGCTCAAAACGGGTTGGCGAAATACAATGACATATTCAGAGAAATTTTAAATTCAAACCTTCGATCAATATTATAGATCGATGATTGAAACCTATAAATCTTTTTCGGCCGATAAAATCAATATAAGCTTGAATATAAAATATTCGTTCAGTCTACGGAACCCTTCACTATGCATAGTTCGACTTGGCCAGTTTATTTTATTTCAACAAAAGCTTATCTGGAATAAGTTGCTGGTTAAGTTTAACTGGAATTCTTTGGGAACAATTGAATGGGTTGAAATTGCTCTTGTGATTCCTCATTAGATCGCATAGCGTTGAGCAGTCGACCTTAGTCTACTTTTTTCTTCTTCGTATTGTCTATAGCACAACATTTATTTTTAACACTCTTGCTCGTAAAGCTGATGTAATTCCACCGGTTTTAAATGTGTAAAGCGGGTCATAAAAAACGCGTGTGTTACCAAAGCAAATAGTTAAGTTATAGTCCATACAAATTCCATAACAGTATTATTTGCCATTTCAAATATGGAACTGATCGCCGCCGCACGACTCCAGCTAGTAAGTAGCGCGCTGTTGCTATTCAAATTTCGAACTAATCGTCGCGCGGCGCCAGTCAGTGGGCAGCGCTAGCGCGCTGTTAAAATGGCGGGAAAGCAACAGTGTGCATTCACAGATTGAGTTTATTTAAAATAAAAATAAAAAGTTTATTCGGTAATTTAAAAACTTGGCTGCATGCTTTAGCGTCTTTGCCAACATTTTCACGCAGCCACGGCAGAAAATAATCCTCGCGCCATTTTTCTCAAATTTTCTTATCTTTGTACTTGTATTGTGAATATCTAAAAATGACAACTTTCAATAATGAAGATGAGCAATATATTACTTCAACTCCACCGGATATACTTACAGAAGCGCGAACCGCATGCGACAGCTTGCTGCCGTCAATATCCAAGGACAGATACATAACCACGTATGAAAAATGTTTTCTTTTTCTGTTTCCTCGCAAATGTGTTAAAAAAAGTCGTACGATATACGTGCGTATTGGTTATAACATGCTCGGCTCAATTAGGCCCTCGCCTTCGGCTCGGGCTGAAATTCCGCCTCGCATGTTATAACCATCTTAACGCACTAATATCGTAATGTACTATAAAAGAGTTTTGAATCATTTGGCTTGCCTAACTTCCGCCATTTTTTTTCAACATAGCGACCACGCATTAAACCTGTGTGAATCAATGTCTGACTAAATTTTCTAAAGCGTCACGTTTCGGAGATATAAGCCGTCAAAGTTAAAATCTTAGCCATCAGCACAACTTTGGTATATGGTAGCTTATATTGGTTACGTGACGCTTTAGATCAGTGATACCCAAAGTGGTCCATAAAGACCTCCAGGGGTCGACGACGAATTACAAGGGGCCATGAAAGCGGAAATTCGGGGTTCTATGAGATGTAAACGGGGGTCCACGATAGTTTGATCTTATCTACGGTTAACCTGCAGTTACAAGATAATAGCCTAAATTTGACAAAAACGAAGTCCATAATTTCAGCATTTTTTGCCAGAATTTAACTTTAATAAACCAAAAAAAAACCCTGATGTTGACGACTCGATGTTAGGACGTTAATCAATGTCTGATCGCGGCAGAGTTGAGACCTCTTGGAACTGTATGATTTATTGTGATAAGTTGTAATCTCAAGTAAGTAATTCGTTAGTTTTGCTAGAAACAGTGTATAGCTCTCAGTGTATTTTCATAGAACGAAACCCATCGTCTGCCCACATGATGTAGAAGGCTAGCGGAATAAATCCTGACGTCTCTGTGTGTATAAAATTGAAGTGTTTTTCATGTTTTTTTTTTCTTCTACGTTACAAATCAGTCCAAATACATTTGAAGTCGATGAATTTACAAAAACGTAATATTCGCTAAGCACAGGTCTATCCAAAATCGTGAAACATGGCAAGGGGTCTACAAGACAATACAGTTTGGGGAACTCTGCTTTAGATGATTTCTTCTCATACATTGTTGTTTGTGTTGATTGGCATCGTATTGATTAAAAAGGTACAGTTTTATGCGTGGCCATAAAATCAAAGTTGCGCTGATTGTGCAATCAGTACATCGATTCTAACTTTGTAACTTAAATTTCGGAAATGTAATGCTTTAGAAGATTTTGTCTCATTCAAAACGTTTTTGTATTTTTGTTAGCTATTCATTAATTCGAGTTCTATGCGTGGCCGCTGTTTTGAAAATAAAAAGGAGATTAAGCAGGCCACGCTTCATACAAAAATCTTCCAAGCCAAGTTTGCACTAAACTCAGCCCCTTTTTTATGGAAAGGGCGTCGTCTGGGTTGGTACAAGTATGGACATATTATGAGCGCGGAGGGATAAAATACACGTACACGTGATTAAAGAGTTATGATTATAAATGTTCTTGGAGAGAGAGGAGAAGGAGGCCAAATAATAAATAAATAAAACTGACCAAGTGCGAGTTGAACTCGCGCACGCGCAGCCTGGTGACAGAGCCAGACAGACAGACGGACAGTGGAGTCTTAGTAATAAGATTTTACCCCTTGGATAAGGAACCCTAAAAATATGGATGGATTGTGTGAATGAAGATACGAAAAAAAAAACAAGGAAATGATAGCGCAACCGCTGACAGGGGAGAATGAGAGGGAAAACGTGTAGCTTCGACTCCAAGTAATAAAGGACAAGGGCAGGAAGACACTGACTAACTGTAGCCCTCCCCGGCCCCTTTTGGGTGCCTTCTTACGCGGTTCACGACTTTTAAAGTCATCATTAACTCTAGTGAGTACCTTCTTAGCGGCCGGGCCGGCCCGTAGCCTACGGAAGTTACTTAAAATTATAAAATCTCTTCTTCTCTGATGTGATAAGTTGAAACCAAAAAAGCCGACAGTGGATGAAGATCATTTTTTTTTTACAAGATACGTAACTTTTCAAAGCTTCTTTAATTTTTAGTTGTAATATTTTTTAATACACTGAACATAGCGTCGCGTCTATTCCGATAGGATTGTTATGCTCAGCGGCTTCGTAAATAATAAATAAAAAAATTGGGATTATTAGAATAATGAAAATAATACACTTACCTCGCAACTTAGGTGTAGGGTTTACTTGTTCTGACAACGACTGCTTTATATTTTCCAATTCTAGTTTAACAGTTGTTAAAACATTTTCTATTTTAGCAGAAGATGATGTCTTGGTTAATCTGAGTATTTCATTCAAATATTTGAGAACACTGTTTGATGTTTCATGGTACGTCAAGTCCAAAAGGGTCAGTTTGCGGTCCACAGTTTCGACCATTTTCAAATATTTCTCACTTGAAGCCAGGGTTTCGATGAATTTCTCGACCACGGCTTGGTCTCCCATGGTCGACCGGTCCAGCACGTCCCTCGCCATTGACCTGCCTGTTGTTGGCAACTCAATATTTTCGCGGGTTGATCTTCTCGTGGGATGTATAAGGTCGTCGCGCATAAGTACCCGTCTTTTAGCCGTCACTATAGAAAACAATGAAACTGTTACAATTATATTTGACCACATGGTGCCCGTCCTGTGTGGGCAAATTACAATAATGTAATGATCGGATCGGAAGTGACCGGTATTTAACTTAGAAACGACTTATAAACATGCAGCATCCATTGTGCCGCTAACAATATATTGTATAATATTTTCTTCAATGGAACCTAAGTGTAAGTACTTACATGCTCTCATTGATATGTGTTATCAAAATAATAAGTTTCAGTGTGTTGTTAATAAGCATCGGAAAATACACGTTTATAAACACTCCTAATAGCCCAGTAATATGAGGGGGTCAACCTCGGAATTAGAGATGGTAATAAGCTGTAAACTCGTATACACTTTCATTTTGGTGTTCTAAAAGTTGCCTCAAAAGTCTCATAAAATCTCGTGTCTGCGTCGTAAATTATTCAAGATCAAAGGTCACAAAAATCAGTTTTTCGCGATTATCTCGGTTTCCATAGCTCCAATGATATTAACATGTGCTATAAAATTGTAGAACATAAAATTTGCGACTAATTTTGGATTGACAAATTTTTCATACGCCCAACCGTTTTTGAGATAGAGGGCAGAGAGCCCGCAGCGCTTACCCATAGTCACTGTATTGCAATGTCAAACATGAATCTCAGTGAATAATACCGTGTTTATGGTTATTAAGTCATTGATATAACATTCAGTAACTTTAATATTACAAATCATTAATTTGTATTATTTATCTATTAGTTATTATAACATTAATAACATTTTGCATAATTATCTAATATAGGTATTCATTTCATCATACTTTCCTACTTTGTGTAATTAAAAACTCATTAGATGAAATACTTATTGCATATCGTAAATTTATATTAATTTATTTAAAGAAGATTTTAAGTAGAAATAAAACGAGCAACGCTGGAAAATATTTAAATTAAAAAAAATATATATAATAAATAATAAAAATATTATAATAATATTAAAAATATTATAATAATATTAAATTATATATATATATATAAATTTTATGAAACAAATTGTTCAAATTGTTATAAACGAGTGTTTTTTTTTGTTGTATTTTTTTAGTTTAGGGCATTATTTCAAATTAATTCGATTCATTTCTATCTTTTCAAATTCGCCATAGTAAACTAAATATTTACAAAACTCGATCAATGGATAAACATTTATTTTATGTTGCGTATCTCTAATCAATAGTGAACGTTTTACATACACTCTACATGTTGATTTTCAAATTAGGCGACAAAGAGAGTTTCATATCGGGCGGAGGCGGGGAATTACCTATGAACTATGAATTCTATTCTACGAATAGGGGCAACACCAATATTTATATTAAAATGAGGGGAATAACTACTAGTCCATTGATTTACTTTCTTTCAACAGCCGTCGTTAAGGTGGATGCGCAAGGGTAGCCCGCGAAATTTAAATTTTCTTACGTTTATTGCAATTTGCAGGTCAGTGTCAAGTTGTATGTTGATGAAAATATGAATCGCGCCAGTAACACGTCTGGCGTTACAGAATTATAATCATTCAAATCATCAATACAGCTCTCCAAGTTCATATAATCACATTCAATAGCTATTTCATGAAAAAGTCACTTTTTAAGATTATATGAACTTGGAGGGTTGTATTGATGATTGGAATGATTATAATTCTATAACTCCATACGCGTTACTGGCGCGATTCATATTTTCATCAACATACAACCTGACACTGACCTGCAAATTGCAATAAACGTAAGAAAATTTAAATTTCGCGGGCTACCCTTGCGCTTCCACCTTAAGGACTTTTATAATGGGACTTTACCATCGGGGAATTACTTATGAAATCTATAAAATATGATTGCTTTTGTTTCTAATATTTCATTTTATTATTAATTCTTCGACTGATAACACCTCTTATAAATGTCAACTTCAGGACGCAAAAAGCATGCAATTTGAGAGCAATCAACATAGATCCCTCAAAAAAAACCACACTGAAGACGCTAAGAAAGAACTAGTTGGACTTGTGAAAAGAATCATCTGGTTATTATGTCAAATTTTGACTCCTAAATATTAATTTATTTACATTAGGGCTCCGGAGAGAGGAACCTAATAACCATATGCGCCGTATCCAGGAGTAGCGTATATTTATATATTCTTCTTCTTCATCGTCGTTATCTTCTGGGCATGTGAAAATATCTGTTTCATTATCATCATGTTCGTTGTCCTGAATCGTTGTTTCCAGGCCTTCCAGAATTTCCGGATCAAATGCACTCTCTTCTTCAGAGTCGCTTTGTGATAGAAACAGCATTGAGGCAGGCTTGTCAATTACACTGGCCAAAAGCGAAAGTGCATTTCACCCCGATTTTCTGCACCCACAGCGTACACCACATCCATTCTTACAATTACAAAATACTGTATTAAGTAATTCCTCAGGAGGTGGGCCTGCTGGTAATATTGTTATTATTGGCTCCAGGAGTTCATTTTGCAGCACCCAACCCCATTCCTGGGGTTCTACATCACGCCCTTACCATTCACGGTTGATCTTGCATTTTAGTGACTATGGTTGAGCGGTGCGGGCTCTCTGCTCTCTATCTTAAAAACATTTGGGCGTATGAAAAACTTTGCAGTTCAAAATTTATCGCAAATTTTTTGTTCTACAATTTTATAGTACTTTTGTAGTAATTTTGTTAACATCATTGGAGATATAGAAACCGAGAAAATCGTGAAAAACTAATTTTTGTGACCTTTGACCTTGAATAAACTTCGACGCAGACACGAGATTTTATGAGACTTTTAAGGCAACTTTTAGAACACTACAATGAAGGTGTATACGAGTTTACAGCTTATTATCTCTAATTCCGAGGTTGACCCTTTTTTTGCCTAATTTGACTGGCCTTTAACCCAACACCCCGCGAATGGCAGACAGGTTGTGATGTTCTAGAATGTTTATTTTCCTGTATTAATATTAGTTTTTTTTATTAATAATTTTATGCGAAATAAATCTGAAGTTATGAAATGTTAAAGAAGGTCGTAACTCGTAATTCTTTTACTCTAACTTCACTTTTCTATATAATGTAAGTATATATATTTTGAGAAACTTACTATGTTAGTCCTCTTCTTCGTGCAGATACCTTAAAAGTGGATATTCAGCACCGGTCCATTATAATATTAAAAATGTTTTAATATGGTAGGTACCTATTTTTTTTACTCAAATAAGATGAAAATCCAAAACTCAGAGATTGATCTATAAAACTTTTACAACTTAACACATTATAAGTCATAGGTACATCTATTATGTGGTTTTACTAACTTAAGTACTACCTTTACGTTAAGAAATTAGGTATTTAGAAGTAAACACTCACAACACAAAATAATTTAACGAAAGAAACTCCATGGACACTCTAAATAAAAATATTTTGATTGATCTTGGTTATATCCTCCATTATGAGATTGTACCTACAACTAAAGATATGTGAGAACGATGTAGATTTGTAGAAAGACGTGCACGTCGTTTAATTAAAAAGCAAAACAATAGTCCAAAAATAAGCTATTTGAAATAAACCGTGGCAGCTAAGAGAAGACCAGTCCCAACTGAAAGTGCCAAATTTACGAACATGACGCATGGAACAACTATTTTGAAGGGAACTAAATGATCCGACACACCTTCCACCATTAGCGAGACATTTGAGTGAGCATGACATTCTCTCAACCACCAGGGCAAATTCGAGTCAGCCACACACATAGTACCCACACATGCGCTATATAATAATACAATACTAGAAAATTGAGTCTATACAATGCAAAGAAAGTCTTACAATCTTCTGTAGCTTTCACAATAAGTTCACATGCTAATCAATTAGTTTACCCCTATGGTTGTGGAGCAGGACGAGCATTTTTATCATCAACTAGCTGTTGCCCGCGACCATCGTGCGCGTGAAATTATTACTTTAAAAAAAATATTACTTCCCGTTTTGAATCGGATTTTGTTCGTTTTCAAGGTTTTTTCTTTTTTTTGGACGAAAACCAAATTATTTTTCTAACACAAATGTAGCCTCAGTTAGACCATAGAACATCACCTATCTGCCAGTAAAAGTCCCGTCAAAATCGGCCAAACCATTTCGGAGATTAGCCGGAACAAACAGACAGACAGACCGACAAAATATGATAAAAATGTGTTGTGCCGTATATATTGACATACTACGCATTCAGTAAAAAGCTGTTATTTTGATATTAAAAACAGACACTTCAGTTTTATTTATTTGTTTGTTTGTATTTAAGTATGTACTAGCTTTTCCCGCGGCATCGCTCGCGTTAATTTAGAATTTGACAACGTAGCAATGTGAAATACATTACAAGAAATTAACTAAATAAGTACACCCGGCGTCACAAAAATCGCACCTCTTCAAAAATCTCTTTCAAAATAATTTAAACCATATTTATGCAATAGCAAGAGTATGATACTCGTACGCCATGCTATGGTAGGTACACCATTTGAAAGGCAATTTTATTTTATTCAACTTTGAGAAAACATTGAGGGATTTTAGTTTTTATAATACTGGTGTATTATTGTGATGCTCTGTGGTGTCAACTAAATGATACAATAATGTGCGGCCCGCAGTGATAAATCACATTGCCCTATGTGGCCCTTCACCAGAAAAGTGTAAGGACCACTGCTTTATGGATTTATCTGTGCTTCTCACACAAAAAAAAATCCAATAAGCAAGTTACAAGTGAAAATAAATGTTTGTGGAAGATAAAATACAGGGTCAAGAATTTATGATATTATGATGATATCGTTTTCAAGAAGTAATTTAAAAAAAGTTTAAATAAGGAACTTCCCGCGCCACACCCTGTACATACTAGATAATGTTACTAAAATACTATAAAATAGTCATTTATTCATGAAAAGTATTTATTTTCTCGACTTTAGCAAAAGCATGTCATTTGACCAGTTATTGTCACACATTCCCCAATTATCGTCACTCCAAATACCAATTTATTGACACCCTTTAGTGTTCAGGTTATTATAAACTTCTGATACTCGTAATTTACTATGAATGTAAATTATTGGGTTTGGGTTAATGAAAAACAAATGGTTAACCTTATGGTTCATATTTAAGTCTTCTTCTTACACTATTACTATTTTCAGCATTCAAACTGGGTAAATAAACGTTAAAATAAATAAACGTTCCAACACACTGATTCTTTTTTTCTCTTATTTCTATTATCATTGATTTAGGGCATGCTGCGGGTTGTAACATGGGCGATGGCAGAAATATTTTGAGGAATGCAACATAAGTTAAAGCGAGCTTATAAATGTTGGCATCGTTTAGGTTTTCGTTATCCATTCACACGAGAAGTTTGATACGTTTGTCAGTTTACAATGGATGTCCATGGACAATTTCAATACCTACTCGACCCAAATGTATGGGACAGCTGATTATTTTTTTACGATTTCGATGGTGGTCCCATAGAGAAAGTTGTTTAGTTTGATGGTCCGTACCACAGTATTCCATATGATCATACCCTTTCTGTTACACGCTGTATAATCGGTCATATATATTTCTTTTTTTTTTTTTTACCGATGGGAAATCATCAAATAACCCCTCCCGCTCTGGGCTGAGCAGGAGGGAGTGTCAGACTTTTACTGACTATAACCCATCCACGGACGGCGAGCTAGCCCATAGCTCACCGTCCACAGGCCCGCGTCTACGGTGGCCCCCGACGCCCGGTGCGTCTCCCGCGGCGGCTGGGACGTGAGGTTCTCTCCCTCTCACGTCCCGCCACCTCCTTCGCTAGCATGACTGCTTCGCAGAAGGAGGTGACGGCGTCCCATTCCGTCTCGCTCCGGACCATGGATTGAACCAGGGCCGGACGCGAGAGGTCGCCGCCGCCGATTGCCGCTACGAGGACACGGCGTTACTCCGCCCAAGCGGAGCAGACCTGCACAGTGTGCTCCACCGTGTCCTCCGGTAGATCCTCGCAGTGGTGACACCCGGGCGTTTCCTCCCGCCCGATTAGGTGCAGGAACCTCCCAAAACAACCATGTCCGGTGAGGACCTGCGACAGGCGGAAGGTGAGGGCGCCATGGCGCCGCTCTAGCCACTCCTCAAAGAGGGGACTTACCGCCACTATAGTGGCGTGCCCTCATCGGTCATATAATAAGGTAACAAAAGAATAAATATAAACATTATAATATAAATATAAAATGTATAGTAAAATTAGAACAGTTTTCGAAATTCTGATATTCTTGTCCGGCACGTTTTATTTATTTTTTGTTCATAATTCGTGCTTGTTCCAAATTCAAAATGTTTTTATTCACTCAGTGAGTAAAAGAGCGTTTTATTCACTGCTATCGATGAATAAAATGCCCCTTTTCGAGTGGCAATGGTAAAAAAGAATAAATTATACTTCACTAGCCGGCTTCGCAAGGGTGCATTGTTATACATAAACCTTCCTCTTGAATAACTCTATCTATTGCTGAAAAGTGCATTAAAATCCGTTGCGTAGCTTAAAAGAGCTAAGCGTACAAACAGCGGGAGCGACTTTGTTTTAAACTATGTAAAGATTTCCTTTACTTTTCAACATTGCAATTGCAAGTGGATTTTTTTTTCAGAAAGGTAATGGGGCGGTAGAAATAAAGTGGCCTACAATCATAATAAATATAAATCTGGCACTGGCTACCTGCCAGTAAAAGTCCCGTCAAAATCGGTCCAGCCGTTTCGGCGATTAGCCGTAACAAACAGACAGAAAGACAGACAGATTTTTTCATCCCCCCATCTCGGATAGAGTATTTTTGCTCTTCGATAACTGAGTGCAAAAGCCGTTTTTATCCGCTAGAGGATAAAGTAAATTGAATTTAGAACATCGTGTGCACTAAGTTTGTGAATTCAAAACATCATTAAACCTATTTACTTTGAAACCTCTATGGTGCCGGATTTATCATACAACGTGCTTATTAACCTTTTTTAAACTCAGACTCGGAACCGTCTTGGTGTACCTACCTTTTTTTAAATTTGCTTTGCGCGCGCAATTTTCTTTCCACGTCATATAGTTAAAACCTTAGGTTAAAAACAAGAAACTTTAAAACAAGTAAAACTCTAGCGACGATGAAGTTTATTTGACGCTAACAGAATTGACTGGAAGTGTTAGTAATGCGCAAATGAGCTTTTTCCTTCCACAATCAAGCGAAAGCATTTGAAATAGTACGATATGTTTAACACGTGGCGACTAGCTAAAGAAGCTAAAACTTTCTAAGAAAACGTTTTGCTGGCATATTTTATTGAATTATCCGAGACCAAGAAATCAAGCACTCTATGGAGTACGTATTCAATGCTAAAAGCAACAATAAATATGAAAAAAGACATACATATCGACACCTATCCTAAATTAGTGGCATTATTAAAAAGAGCCTGATCTGTTCTGGAATCAAAAACATCGAAGGTTTTCACAGCATCTGAAATTTAAAAGTTTCTTAACGAAGCACCTGATTCCGTATATTTGGCAGCAAAAGTAAGTCAGTTGCACATTCAGTATCTACGCATGTCGAACTAATGAACACACACAACTTAATGTCAAAAACATTGAGAAACATTCAGATGACTTACTATTACATAATACAAAGACAATAAGAGACCGCAACTTCGTCATTCGCAAGGAATACATAACAATTGTAGAGAAATATCAAGCTATGGGTGCTAATAAAAAATAACCGTGCCGAAAAATAGCAACATTTCTTGAACTTCCAGAACCCCTGCTGTACACGGGTCATTGTTTCCGACGAACTGCAGCCACGCTTTTTTCAATTTAGGAGCCGATCTCCTGTCCCTTAAGCGCCATGGAGGCTGGAAGTCCAATGCGCTTGTAGAGGGATACATAGAGGATTCCATCCAAAATAAGTCTAAAATATCATCATCATCAAAAGGCATCGTAGGAGCCATTACACTGAAAGAGTCAGATCCTTGGAACCAGACGAGTGTCTTGTCTAGTCAGATCCTTGGACTGGCTCTTCTACATACAAAAATGAGCCGTTACGAAACGACTAACCATCGCCCTCTCTCGCCAACATTTACGCCAAGGGAATCCGATGAATCGGTACAACTATTAAGTATGAGAGATAGTTTACCGAAAAATAGTACACAAGTCACTATCACCAACATTACAGTCCTAACAAAAAGATTACACTCAACAAGTAACTGTAGCAACGTTACTATCAATTTTTCTTAATTATACCTCAGTATTATTTGTTATAATTAAAAGATTATTCTGGAATACTTACCTATCATAATGTAGTAGTTAATACCTAAACTGAAATAAAAGTAGGTATCATGTGATTACATAAATGTTTTTTTTTTGCATTTAGTCATTTCCTCACTGAGGTGAGATGAAAAGTTACGTGTTGCACTCGAGTGCAAAGATTTTTCACCTTGTGCTCTTTTGATTCCCTAGCTAACGCTAAGGATTCTAATTTTTGAATCACCCGCTGCGCTCGTGATTCCATTTTAGAATCCTTCGCTTGCTCGGTCATCAAAATTGTGCACGTGGTTAAAACGCAACTTTGCACTCTTGTTTATCAAATAACTATTATTTTGGTATTAAAAACAGACACGTTATATGTATTTATGTATGTATTTGTATGTATGTATAGATAGCTGCTTATGAGCGCACATGCAAACGTAGAGAGGGTTTGTGGGTAACTATCTACTCACAGCTAAGTTATAACCTTTAATATTATCTTCATAGCCAAGCCAAGACTCCCAAGGGTATGGTCCATTACAAACTCCGCCCCTAAGACACCACTGACGAAAAATTATCACAATTACTCGAACAACAAGTGACGCAACTCGTCATAAGGCATATTGTAAGATATGGAAGATAGTTTAATCCATCAATAAGTAAGTACTATCAATATTATGAATTTGAAAGACATAATAATTATTTGAGATTGGATGTTTGGACGGATGTTTGTACCCTGTGCGGCGCTCTCTCGGAGCGTTCACATAAAAAAACCAGCCAAGTGTGAGTCGTACTCGCGCATGAAAGGTACCCTCCTAGTAGGGGAATCCTTTTACTTTGAATTTGTTTTTATTATCTGTTGTCATAGCGGCAACAGAAACACAAATTCTATGAAAATTTCAACTGTCTACCTTTTACGGATCATGAGATACAGCCCGCTGACAGACTGACGGATGGACGGGCGAAAGGATTTAAGAGGCTTATAGGGTAGTTGGTTACCTTTCGGGTACAGAACCCGAATTCTAAAAATATGTTGTCGATAAATCCTCTTTACTTAGTTTTAAACCATCCCTATCAGAAATCAAGTTTCTATCATTCTATGAGAATGTTTCGCGAGTGCAAAACGCACAGTTACAAAGGTTCGTTTACGATTTTAAAGCACAAAAAAAAACACACAGTGCAGAACGTGATTGGATTTATAGAATCTGAAAAGTGAGATCTCTCTGCAGTAAAACACGCAAATGCCTGAAAAATCGTAACTTGAGTGAGTCAAATTCAAATTAAGAAAAATTCCATGGTGGATTTAAGACAAATGGAACCATTCTTATTTTGGGTCCATTCGTCTCGTAGTGGCGACGTCACACAGTAGAGTTAATCAATAGTATAATATCAGCAGTAAGTGAAATTTATGACAAAATGAGTTAAATATTGATCCCGAATCAGCGCAATGAGCTCTACCAGTGTGCTGTCACCTGTAATCTTACAGACCAAGACGTAGTCTCGAAACAGATTAACGTATTTCTCCCTTGCTTATAAAAAACTTACCACAATGCAAATAAGTTGTAATTTTGATAAAAGATGCCACTAGTTGAGTTACGGTAGAATTTAGCGTAGCAGATTTGTCTACTCTACAACAAGTTTGAGACCATTTCAGCGAGAATAGACGCTTTTACTAGTCGGTGACCGATGTTTGTGGAACGCTAGACGTATACATTTTATATTCTATTCTCACCGACTTTACCATCACTTTTAATTACTTTAAGAACCTACTTCATAATTGGTTTTGAACGAAAAAAATACAAATGTGGATTTCGGGTATAACAACGATGAAGGGACTACTCTAATTTCGTCGTTATATCCGTAAGTCCTTACAGGCAAACATAAACAGTTGTTCCTCGGAATACCTATCACTTTGTAACTGAACCATAAAAACTCCGTAAAGTACACGCTTACCTACGTAGGTAGCTAATATCTATAAACAAAAGATACAGGTCTCCACAGCTGCTGACCACCTGTATGGATGTAAACAAAAGGGCTAGCTCTTTGTGTCTTTGACGGCCGACTCCGGTCGCACTTCAAAAACAAAAAAACGTGGAAAAATAACTTTAGCTTCAGAAGTCGGTGACTTTTGTTTGTTCGATTGAGTTTTTTTTGCCACCGACTTCCGAAGCTAAAGTTATTTTTCCACGTTTTTTTGTTTTTGAAGTCGGTTTTATTTTTTCAAAAAAGTTTTTTTTTTTTTTTGTAATATTCTACACAAATATTTGCTATACATTTATTTTACATTGCTAACAATTTTCATGGTAATAGGCTTATATCCCCAATAAAATGTAACTTATCGTTAGCATACCTAACTGTCGAAATCTGGGTGTACTGTACACATCTGCGTACTCCCTCAGAGCATACAGGCGTTATGTTATGTTCTAATATTGTGTAAAAAATAAACATCCAAGCGATTGCAGCAATCACGACAAATTTTCTGTCTATTATTGAAGCGTTCCATTGTATATCTCCGAAGATCAGCATCAGATCCTGACATAAGTCAAGGTATAAACCTTCCATCATCAGCTCGGCAACATGAGAAAATGATTATCAGGTGCAAATATCGTTAGAAAGAAATATGAAAAACATTGTAAAATTTCAGGGCTTCCCTCGATTTCCCTGGGATCCCATCATCAGATTCTAACTTTGTGACAACGGGACCACCTCAGTAGTATAGGTATATAAAATTCTTTTTTTATTCGAAAGAATAAAAAAAGAATTTTGACAATCGGTCCACAATTAGCGGAGAAATCGGTAAACATACAGGACACACAGTCAAACGCAGAACCTCCTCATTTTGTTTGAATTGGTTTTATTAAGTCGACTCCGATACACGTAATGGAGAGTGAATTGTGTATACCTCCTTTACAAATTAGAAGACAATTCCTTTCTCTAAAATTTTGTCTAAAGCTACAATCCAGGACGAATGATATATCTACGAGTTTGATAACAGATCTTAGTAGAATGATGGAAAATAGGTACTGGAATAGGAAGAGGAAACCCCTACTCGTTAATTCACATAGTATGATAGCAGCTGAGGAGATTTCATCTTCATATCCAGTTTTGATGTTTACTTTAGAGAC
This sequence comes from Eugnorisma glareosa, assembly GCA_947578425.1. NCBI lineage: Eukaryota > Metazoa > Arthropoda > Insecta > Lepidoptera > Noctuidae > Eugnorisma > Eugnorisma glareosa. Next base: position 30,480,600 of record OX387957.1, read on the forward strand.
ATGGGTGTCTAACATAGAAATTAAGGAGGTTATTAAATGTAATCTAGTTAGTGTCACAGCTCCAAAATCACATTATGATATTAATTTGTTAAAGTATAATGCCCTTAATGAATTGCGAGAAAGATACTCTGGCTGGCATTTCATTTACACAGATGGGTCAAAAACATCAGACGGAGTGGGAGCAGCTTTTTGCGATTTGGCGAATAAATATCATAAAACTTATAGCATGAATAATCATTGTTCTATCATGACTGCCGAACTATTTGCCATTTCTGAGGCATTGAAATATGTACTAGAACTAAATGTGATGAAAGTAGTGATAGTACCGATAGTAAGAGCGCTCTACAGCATATTTCTAAATGTGTTCATAAGGGGTCAAAGGGCTTAGCTATAGCATACACAATTTTGGAACAAATTCAGTGTTTTAACCAAACAAGTAAAAATGTAGTTATTCAGTGGGTGCCATCCCATGTTGGACTTCCAGGTAATGAGGAGGCTGATAGATTAGCCAAAATTGCCATCCTGTCAGGCACAAAAACACGGGATATATTACCAAGCTATTCAGAAATCTTATGTAAATATAGAAAAATAAACAATCTGTCTTGGAAAGAACACTTTAATGAAAGATCGAAATCGAAAGGAATCTGGTATAAAAGTATACAATGTGAGCCTCCTCATATACCTTGGTTCTCCGGGTCGAAACTGAGTCGAAGCCAAATTATTGCTGCGCATCGATTGCGGTCAGGACATATTCCACTAAACAACTTTGCTTATCTCATGCGAAAGTCTGACTCTCCAAACTGTGAAGTGTGTGGCAAGATAGAGGATGCACAGCATGTGTTGGTGGAATGTGTCCGGTATAATAATAAGAGAAACGCAGTTATCAATGCGATGAAATTGTCGGTAATGGATGTTGGAGTGTTCCATGGTATTTTATCTAAGCCTACCTCTGAGGCAGCAAAAATTTTATATACTTTTTTATTAGATAATAAATTAGATTAAGTTCATGCGGTTTGGGGTTTCGTATAAGTTAAATTAGTTTAGGAAGTAAGTTAATATCTGTAAAAGTACGATGGGATTGACACCGTCGCATTTGTGGACAAAAATCCCTTAAATAAAGAAGATTAAAAATAAAAAAATAAAAAAAAAATTGTTTGAAGTCGGTTAAAATATTGTCAAAAGAGTTTTGGTGAAACATTAGTGAACCGCTAACAATTCATTTCAAGGTAATAGGCTTATCCCCAATAAAATAGAACTTAACATACCTAACTGTCGAAAAGTTGTACAGTACACATCTGCGTACCCCCTCATAGCTATAATTGAAAAGTTCCGTTGTTTAAATCCGAAGATCAGCATCAGATCTTCACCAAACTTAAATGGGACCACCGCGAAACAATATTCTACCAAACAAAAAAAGAATCATCGAAATCGGTGAATTCACAATTGGCGAAGATATAGCTGAACAAACACACAAAAAAAAATCAGACGACTTGACAACCTCCTCCTTTTGAAAGTCGGTTAAAAAGCAATCAGATCAAGTTATTTAATTTACTTGTGTAGCACTGCCTTTTAAACATTTTTTTGTGAGCTGGCAATACCGTGCACGACTCCGCGACTCGCCAAGCTAACCGCTAGTGGACGAGGATTACGCGCGCGGTTCAAAGGCATTCGCGATACGCTCGTTTAAATTCTAAAAATTTACTGTTTACTCCTGTTTTCTTTGTTTTCCAAGTCATACGTCATATACTGTTAACGCTGATTATATACTTTTTACCATTTAACGTGCCTGAACTCATTAAATAGCCCAAATAACGAAATCCCTGAGATCATTAATCTTATAGTGGCGCCCAACTTGCGGCTACGTTATTAGTGAAAAACCCATAAAAATCTAACAGTGACTATAAGTGCAAACTACTATCGTGTTAACTCATCCCGATAGAGCAAAATAAATCGAAAAAGTGCAAAACAAATCAGTAAAACTGTGAGCTAGTCCACACTTCCCGCCAAAATTCCAAACGACGCGTGGGCGGGCAAGTCCATCTTTGCCGCCAAAATTACAAACGTCGCGGAGCGACGCGCAGTCGGGGGAGTCCGTTACGCATAGTGTTTTGGCGCGAATAACACAAAAGTTCGTGTTGAGCAACGAGAATATTAACGAATACGGATATTTCGTTACATTCGTACCGTCCATAAACATTACCCGCGTAAATCCGGTTGTTCGAGCGAGTAACAGGAGAATTAATTACCATGCCGCCGAAACATCCGAAGAAACCTACCGGAAGAGATGCTGGATCGGAATCCGACACGGACGCGGAACAAAACAGGACGATGGTGCCAACATCATCATCAAAGAACATCACCATGTCTGAAGAGATGCTTCAATCTTTGGTATGCAATATTACCAAAAACCAGGCGGAAGCTAATCGCATCCTCATCGAGAGCATACTGGCGAATAAGGATGAACCATGCACATCATCACCAAGAATACCCAATGCACGGGAAAACGTGCGGCAGTCGGGTAATTTTGCTAAGTGCACGGCGCGATATGATGGGGTATCGAAGAATGCGGAGGAACTGGAGGCGTTCATCGAAGCCATTGAAGTATACCGCGACTGCACCAACATCAGCGACGAGCACGCGCTGCGGGGGCTGCCTATGCTGCTAGTTGGCGAGGCCGCCATCTGGTGGCAAGGCGTGAAGGCGTCGATACGGTCGTGGTCCGACGCGCTGCAACGACTACGTGGGATGTACGGAGTGCCGCGACCGGGTTACAAGTTATTTCGTGACATTTTCCGTACTGAACAAGATAGTGAACGGTCCGACGTATTTATATGTAAAGTGCGCGCTTTAATATCTAAATTGCCATATGTTGTGCCAGAAGTGATGGTGATAGACATTGTCTACGGATTGTTACATCGTAGGATAAGGAAACGAGTGTCTCGCGACGAGGTGGACGATCTGGAGCAGCTATTAGCGAAGGCCAGGTTTGTCGAGGAGTCGTTGGCGGAGGTAAGTGCTCCTATCCTTTTTCCTGATAACAATGTAAACATCGTTAAATCCGAATCCGTTAAAAAAGATAACGATAGTGATGGGAAAAAGCGCGTTAGACCAAAATGTACTTATTGCCGGTTATTCGGTCATACAATTGAAAATTGCCGCAATAAAGCAAAGGAAGGTAAGGTCAATGACCCTTCTAACAAACCAAACAAAAGTTCTGAGTTGCGTTGTTACGGATGTGGTCAGCTGGGTGTGGTACGTTCGAAATGCAGTAACTGCAAAGATGCGTCGACTTCAAAAAAGTCGGATTTTTGTAGCGCTCAGGTAGCCAACAGTGACGATCCGCGGCCGTTGGTGGAAATTCAGGTCGTGAATTGCAAGGGGGTTGCTATCTTGGATACGGGGGCTACTCATTCTATCGCAGGCCCCATGCTTTATAATGTACTTTTGAAAGCTGGCGTTGTTTTTAAGGAAAATTCACGTACCATAGGGCTTGCTGATGGATCACAGCAAGTGGGTACTGTGCTGTATTTACCTCAGAGCAGCTGGTGTTTTAACAATGAACCGGAATGCTGGCATCCTTTTATCACTAGTTTTGACTTATCTACCGGCGTCCAAATGGAGCTGATGAAGGTGGAAGCTTCAAACCTTGTGCTGAGGGATGATGAAGGCACCAAGTTGACAGCTGATCAGAGGATGCAACTGAATGCGTTTCTGTTGAAGAGGTCCGACCGCTTCGAAAGGGGTGGGCCACCAACAGAATACGCCACGCACCGGTTGAAGATTGACCCACATCAGGAACCCATCGCTTCACCACCTTACCGGATGTCTCCTAGTAAGAGAGCTCTGCTCGAACAGGAGTTGCAGAAGTTACTGGATACTGACGTAATAGAAGAATGCGAGTCTCCTTGGGCCGCCAACGTGGTCCTCGTGACGAAGAAAGATGGAGGGGTTCGGCTATGTGTAGATTACAGGAAGCTTAATGCTGTAACTGAGCCTGATCGCTACCCACTTCCGCGAATCGAAGACGTTCTCCACGCAGCTAAGAACACCAGTTTTATGACAACCTGTGACCTCCGATCAGGTTACTTTCAAATTGCTGTGGAACCGGATGACCGCGACAAGACTGCGTTTGTGAGCCCGCTTGGTTGTTTTAGGTTTAAAAGGATGCCAATGGGTTTGAGGAATTCAGGAGCGACTTTCCAGCGGCTTATGGACCGATTTAGATCCGGCAAAGAACTGGCCAATGTTTGCATGCTAACGTATTTAGATGACGTCATTGTCCTATCAGAGTCGTTTCCTAAGCACCTGGAAGACCTGAACGCTGTATTCGACCGGCTAGAGATGTACAACCTACGAGTGAACCGTGAAAAAAGTTGCTTTGCTCGCGAATCAGTCAAGTTTTTGGGCCACGTGATCGTACCAGGTGGGGTGAAGGCAGACCCTGATAAGACAGCAGCTATCGCTAACATGTCTCCTCCTGAGAAAACGAGACACGTGAAAACCTTTTTGCAAACGTCAAGTTGGTTCCGGCGCTTCATTCCAAACTACGCCGACGTTGCTAAACCTCTGACGGATCTTCTCAAAAAGGACAGCCAATGGACCTGGACCTCGAAGCAACAAGATGCTTTCGATTGCATCAAAAAAAAGTTAATCTCCGCTCCGATTCTGCGTCAGGCCGACGAATCGATACCGTTTACGTTGAGGACCGACAGCAGTGGATATGGCCTCGGAGCTGTACTGATGCAGGGGGAGGGACCCGAGGAAAGACCAGTAGAATACGCCAGCCGTTTGTTGAATAGTGCTGAAAGGAACTATAACACAACGGAAAGAGAGGCGCTAGCAGTTGTGTGGGCGGTTACCAAGTTCCGCGCATATATCGAAGGATCGGAGGTTGTGATAAAGAGTGACCACCAACCTCTGCGATGGCTCATGACTGTAAAATCACCAAGCGGTCGTTTGGCGAGGTGGGCCCTTACCCTCCAGGAGTACAACCTCCGTATAGAGTATACACCTGGCAGGTCAAACGTCATCGCTGATACACTCTCGCGACCACCTTGTGCTGAGGAAACGGATTACGATATCCGCTACACAGAGGTTGATTTCCCATCGAGAAGCCCTAAGGATGTTCGAGAGAATCAGCTGAAGGACCCTGATGTGCGAAAGATCGTTGAAGACCTCGAATCAACCGACGATCCGTTTAGGGGGAGGAGTTGGTCTGACCGTGGCTTTATCATGTCAGACGGTATTTTGTATAGATACGGAGCTGACGAATGTGAAGAAGAGACAGGATGTCTCGTTATACCGGAGCATGAACGTGATAAAGTCATGGCAGAGTATCACGACGCACCCACGGCTGGACATTGCGGAGTAGAGCGCACACTGGATCGAGTGAAGTCGAAGTATTACTGGCCTGGTATGCGGCAATACATCGTTGGATACTTGAAAAAGTGTGTAGACTGTCAACGATACAAAGCCGATAATAGGAAACCGGCAGGACTATTGCAGACTCCCGCAACCAACCGCCGTTTTGAAGTTATTGCCGTGGACCTTTTTGGCCCATTACCGGAGACCACTAATAAGAACAAATGGATCCTTGTCGTAGAAGACACGTGCTCACGATGGGTAGAGCTATTTGCTCTACAGGATGCTACAAGCATAAACTGTGCCAAGATCCTGATCTCGGAGGTTTTTCTGAGATATGGAGTACCAAGGCGGGTCTTGAGTGACAATGGGGTACAGTTCATTAGCGAGATAATGCAGCAAGCTTGCCATTCATTTGGCATTACGCAATCGCTCACACCAATATACCATCCACAAGCGAACCCCGTGGAAAGAAAGAACCGTGATCTCAAGCCGCAACTTTCTATTCTAGTGGGGAAGGATCACAACACCTGGGACACCCACTTACCCGCGATACGCTTTGCAATGAACTCTGCAGTAACCAGCAGCACCGGATTCTCACCGGCTTACCTGACGTTCGGACGAGAGATGCGCGCACCGGCCGACGTCATCTCTGATATGCGCACCATTGTAGAAAGTGATAACGTCGTGACGAGTCTTACCCCTTACCTACAGAGGATGTCAACCGTTCTATTTGAAGCTAGGGATGTGCATGAAAAGGTACAAGCTAATCAGAAGCGCTATGCAGACGAGGGGCGTAGCCCTGCACCTGATTACTCGACCGGTGATTTGGTTCTTTTAAAGACTCAAGGGAGTAACGATACGACACACGGGCAAACGCCAAAGTTCATACCGAGGAGGGATGGACCATACCGTATTAAGGAGCCCTTAAGCTCAACCACGTATTTGTTGGAAAGGGTTAGTAGCGGTGATACGTTAGGAAGGTACCACGTCTCTCAGTTGACCCCATTCGTAGGTGACGTAGCACCAGCCCCAGTCAACGAAAAGCGTAGGCGCGGTAGACCAAAACGTTATCTTGACTGACTCAGACGCGTGGGCGCATGTCTGGGTCAGAGGGGGAGGATGTAGCACTGCCTTTTAAACATTTTTTTGTGAGCTGGCAATACCGTGCACGACTCCGCGACTCGCCAAGCTAACCGCTAGTGGACGAGGATTACGCGCGCGGTTCAAAGGCATTCGCGATACGCTCGTTTAAATTCTAAAAATTTACTGTTTACTCCTGTTTTCTTTGTTTTCCAAGTCATACGTCATATACTGTTAACGCTGATTATATACTTTTTACCATTTAACGTGCCTGAACTCATTAAATAGCCCAAATAACGAAATCCCTGAGATCATTAATCTTATACTTGTTTATCTACACAGGGGAATCTCGCAACAAGCTTTTATATCATATAAATTGTGTAATGACGTTATAAGCTGGTTAAGCTGGTAAAAGTTTTAAAGGAAAAGTTTATTTTATTCTTTAAAGCGCATTTAAATAAAAGCTTGTTTTTAAAAAAGTTTTTTATATTAATAATTTTATTTTCGAATTTTTAGTTTTGCGGTAATAATTTCTGATGACGCATAATTATTATTTAATTATCTCAACACTTTTTTTCGTATCCATGCTTTTAACCGTTGATGAGTTCCCTCGAGAAGAGGATCCTGACTGCAGGTTGAGTTCATGATAGAAATCCTCTTCAACCATCAAATATGAACGCATCTACAAATTTTTGAATCCATGCTTATGCCGAGTATATAGACACAATTAAAAAGCTACTGTGTCTCGCGTAGATCTACGTTCCCGGCACACGAAGGGTTAAAAGTTAAGGAGTTCCCTCGTAAGAAAACGATGGTTTCAGAATGAGGGCATGATAAAACTCATCTTTTTCTATCAAAATTCAAGATTTAAAAAAAAAATTCAAACAAAATCAAGATTTTAGTGTTCGCGCTATAACCCGTTGAGGAGTTCTCTCGTGAGGAGATTATCCTGGCTGTAGGATGAAGTAATACTTATCTGTCATAAAAGTGTACTGTCAGCAGAACCAAAGATGTGTGCAAAATTTCAGCTCAATCGGTTGAAGATATCTGCTTCAAAATTGAGTTGCAAGATTCCAACCGAACAAACATCGTTACATACATACATTCATACATACATTGCAAGTTAAATAAAAGCTTTTAATAATTAATCGGATCTGAAGATGAATTACCTATTATAATTAATGCGAACTTTCTTAGGTATATCTATGATACGTATCATAAACATACACGTATATCTTACGCCAAGGGCGCCGCCTGTCGCCAGCTTCAGTCAGTAGCCCCCTCCTGACTGAAGCTGGCGACAGGCAACGCCGCGCCGCCGGGGAGGGGGTCAGAAGGTTGCGAAAAAACGGACTTGTGAGGGTATATACAGGGTGTAACAGGACACTTCACGAAGCCGTCAACCAAGCATTACGTACATCGCCGTCAACCAAGCATTACGTACATCAAACTAAGTAACTTTACGCAAAAATTATTGCTGGGAAACAACTTTTTTTTTGGTGTGAAAAATCACATTTTACTGTAGGACTCAATGTAACGCACTCAAAACATTGTGTATAAACATAGTACGGGTGTCGTGGAGTGTTTAAAGTAAAAATCTTACATTAAAACATGTATATAAAAAAAAAAACTTGTGAAAAAGTTGGAACTTTGATCCCCAATATCTCCGTAACTATAAGGTTCCCAGGTATGGTCTAGAACAAAAAAATGTTCGCAATGACGGGGAGAACAAGTGCCATTCGGCTTCGTTAAGGGTCTTGTTATACCCTTTAGAATAGAAGTTACTGCTTTGGTTAGGTTATACTCGTATGTGTTTCGATGCTTCATATTGGAGTTACGTGGACGACTTTTAGACAAAGTCAAGATTCAAGAATAAGGTGTCTGCTAATCTGCAAGAGCAAGCGAAATTTTTGCCTTGAGAATAAATTTGGGTAATAATAATTATGTAATCTTCTTTATATACAAACTAGCTGTTGCCCGCGCTTTCGCCAGCGTGAAGTTCGGTAACTGTCCCACGGGATCATACTAAAGGGATAAATAGTATCCTACATGTTAATCCAGGTTGAATCGGTCAAAAAGTTTCGGAGGACATCGTTAACCAACAATGTGACACGAGATACCTACAATACAATTCCAAACATACTTTCCTACGTTCACCAAAATAACCTATTGTTAACCCTTCAACGAACAGACAGCAGACAAAATAGCAAAATCTATTGTCATCACCCCCTGGGGGTGATCAGATCGATGATGAATTAAGTAAAACTACTATCCAGTATATCAAGACCCCTGCGTCTTGGATATGCTGGATAGTAGTTAAAGTAGTTAGTAGTAGAAGTATGCATACTTTGTAAGTCCCTAATGTACTACAAAACTTTAAAGAACCTTAATAAATTATTTGTTCCGGATAATCTCCGAAACGGCTGGACCGATTTTGACAGTACTTTTATTAGCAGATATGATAAAAGGAGTAAATTATGGTATTTTAATTTCAGTAAAAGTATAGCGGTTCCGTGAAAAAAAGCCCTTGAAATTCGTAACAAAATGCGTTTCAAATATAATATTTTATAATAATTTCACGTGGACGCGGGACGTCGTCGCGGGAAACAGCTAGTTTAAGATAAAAATGTCGAAATAGTAGTGTCTTTTTGCAACTTTGTGTACCTATGCCAAAGTTGCCTAATAGGCCCTCGGGGCAAGGGGCTCTAAGCCCCTGTCTGTACCGTTCGACCATGCGAAAATCCAACAGGAGTGCCAATCCAGAGGCAAAAAAAGGAGCGTCCATGTTAAAAGCTTTTTCGAAAAAACTTTTATCATGGACGGACCGCGCGCGTTGGTTCAAAGAAAATGTGTAAGTTTGTAACGGTAGTACAGACAGAGAGTAAGTACTGCTGCTGATGTGCTGGTCATCAAGCTACTCACTACAATTTGCTCTAATAGATTTTCAACTTTATCGCTAAAGTATTAGGTTCAAGGTTGATTGGGAAAATTTGACAGTTTCGGGTAGCTTGATGTGCAGGCGTGTGTACGAGCACGGGAGGGGTAGGGGGCAGCTGTGCCCCCTCCCCCCTCAATGGCGACGCCGCGACGCCCATGATAGTGATGTGACGAGTAAGATTTTGTTTGACTCTAAATACTCGAGTTGATTCGGCTACTGACTCGAGTCGCAATTCGAATTACTCGACTTTGTGTCTAGGGAGAGAGGGACTCGGAGAACTCGAGTCGGCTTGACGCTGCTAAGTAATAATAATGATGTTGAATTGTTGATTGAAATGGCTACTCGAGTCGATTCGCAACTCGAAACTTCGAATTGCGAATCAACTACACAAAGTCAGTTTTTTTTGTAGCCCGAAGCGCTACGCTAAATACAAGTGATACAAGCCTTAAGCCTACAACAATGTAGCATATGGATCACTGATCAGGTGTGTGCAATTTGTTTCTGATCCTGGCCGATTGAGCCCGACTCAGCCCGAGTTCTATTTCAATGCGAGTTGAGCGAATTGCAATGCATGATTCAACACCAAGCGGCGCGCGTGGGCCGCGCGGTGCGGTGGTGTGACTCGTCAACTCATCGACCGAGTTGATTCGAGTTCTTGAAAACTGAACCCGAGTTGACTCGTTTACGGTTTGATTCGAGTTACTCGAATCAAATAACTCGACTCGCACATCGCTAGCCCATGACATGATGACTCGTACTAACTATTACTTACCTAATATCATAATGATAATTATTTATATTAATATAAAAAAACTAGCTGTTGCCCGCGGCTTCGCTTGCGTTTTTGTCGGAAATATATAGCCTATGGCACTAGGGGATAATGTAGCTTCCTAATAGTGAAATAATTTTCAATATCGGTTCAGTAGATTCAGAGATTACCACCTACATACAAACTTACAAACAAATACCTCTTTATAATATTAACTAAAGAAGTATAGATAACGGTGACTAAAAGACTTATATTCAAACCAAGTAAACCGAGATTGGTACACGTTTGTTATCTGTGACCGTCTTATATATAAATGTCATTTACGTCGACTCGGCGCAGGAGTTTGTTTGTCTTCATGTTTCACGAATAACAAGGGCATAGTTCAATTTCGTAGATCAAAGTCTAACAACATAATAATCTCGAAGATTTGGAGAATTTAGTGTTAGTATCGAAAAAACACAAACTCGAAATGAATCCGATTACTCAAGTAAGTAAACTTTCTTTTTTTAACCTAGACCTATGACTAAAAATGCTTATAGTTTAGTATATTAAGACGAGTTTTAGCGAAAGGATTATCTTAACTGTTCATTTATAACTTTTAATTATGTCACATCAGTGGAAAAGTTTGCAACGTCCCTGATATAGTTTGAGGTCCAAAGTCCAAAGTTCATTGAACAGTTACATCTACTGTCGAACTCATTACAAGTTTATCTGTGTTGGCATTTCTACCTTTTTACTAGACACTTACCCGTAAACAGTATTGTTTAACAAGAAGAGAGGTTCTAATCTAGTTACCAACCTACTTAATTTAACTTTTTCCTATTTAAATTAATTGGGAATTCAAGACGATTGTCAGTCATCTTGGTAAATGTTCTGTACAATGAATATCATAGGACATGCTGACAATTAACATGAATACTAGTTTAGCTGCACTAACGATTAAAAACAAAAATACACAAAACAATGAAATAAATGGAAGGTCTAACCTAAAAACTTCTGTTTTATTTTTCTTTTGGGTGTAGGTTGGCAGGGTCCATACATTCCAAATCTTAATATCTATTTCAAAGTATGTCTAGTTATGAGATATTATTAAAAAACCTAGATTAATTAAATATTTAGACATTTTATTGAAAAGTTAGCCTAAATCAAACTTTAATATTCAACTTGATACAATGCTGAGCGACTTCTGGAGACAGTTTCATCAATATCCAAAGTTGTTTGCAATATGACCAAATATTTCTACAATGATCTCCTTGAAAAATATTTTTGCTGCTCATTGACCTTGGGCTGTAGTAAAGATCAATTTTATTTTGTGATAAGATTACCAGCGTAACCTGTAGAAATACAAAAAACATATATTATTGCTATTAAGCTTGGCCAAAACAAGAAGGATTATAATTTTTAATAATAAATTGAGGTCAGTTCCACTATGATTGCTGACGATTACTGCTAAATAATACTCAAGTAACAACTTGAGTATTATTTGTTGTATTTGTTAGCAACAGCCAACACCACTTATAGTATTATATTGATATAAATGCTAATGTGGTTGTCGAGCGAGGCAATTATATTATGACTGTATTGTATACATTCAAAAGATACTTTTGCCTTTCAAGTATAATATCATGTTAAAAAGGAAATAAAATAAAAATAATATTGCCCCTTGTTTTATTGAATCTATCAGTAATCAAATGTTGCATAATGTTCCTTCAAATTGAGATAATTATTAGTTTTTTCCCTGCAAAGATTTTGATCCTAATGTTATAAAAATACAGGTGTTCTTTTCTTTGCAATTCAGTCAGTTTTAATTCCCCGATTTAAGGCAAATGTACCAAAATTTACTTTTGAAAAAATGAAATGTTTCCTTTGAATAAAAATGGCATGATCAATATTTAGGGTCACTGTATGTCTATCTGGGGCCAGTACACAATTTAATTTAAAAGGAATTATCATTAAGATACATATGCATGCATGGTCATTAGAATGTCATCTCATAGACAAGTCATGGCATGACCATGGTTTGGTTAGCTTTGTATTAATTTTCAATGGATTTTTAGCCTAAGGGCCTTTGCACACCACGTTTTTTTTATGCGCTGACGACGCGCGTAGAACGCAATCAGGACGCTCATCAAACGCAAGACTGAAGTCACGTTGTATTGCTATAAACGCGCTGATACACGCTACAAACAAGTATCGCGCAGAAAGCCGCCGCCATTTGAAGCCACAGTATTACGATGGCGTCGCTCCAGACAACTGCTTACGCTAGCCTTCGTGCTGCTTTTATAACGACAACCACGAATAACAGGAAGAAATCAAAGTAATATCATCCTAAATCACCTCCTTCTCCGCAAAACCAATGGCTCAATCGCGCTGTAAGCGCGCTTTTGTATCGATACATACCTGTAAAATCTGCGAAAACATGTTGATAACGCGCAGAGGGCGCGCTAATCCAAAACGCACGTCGTCAGCGCATAAAAAAAACGTGGTACGAGTATGCAAAGGCTCATATCCTATCAAGGTTTTATGTCTGCTATGTTTCAAATGTTACCACCATGGGAAAAATAACGTGAATTTATGTATTTGTGTATAATACACGGCCATTAACTAAAAACCTGGTCAAGGCTCTGAATGTAATCTTACTGGCAAAGCTAATCAGTTAAAAAACTTATACTTAGGTAGACTTGATTAAGATCACAATATCTGCTCATTTTCACTAACACTAGGAGATATCTAAATGATTGCCATAATAAAAGCGCTTTGTTGAATTTTCAATGCTCAGCTCAGTATAGTGCTTTTATATTTTGCAAGTCATTTAAGTGTATTTTAGTTTCAGTGAAAATGAGCAAAATAAATAAAAGTTGCGAAATATTCTATTCTATGTTTTGCACACAAACTATAAACTGTGTTTAAGGCAACAAAGTATATTCAGCAACATGTTATCATGTTAACAATGTTTAGCAACGTTTTCCATGAACAAAAGCTATGGGTGCGATTGTCATTCAACGATGTCACTCAAGCTGTGCTTTAATATCATTATTAAAAACTACTATTGCGACATACCAGCTGATGCGCCTGTTAATAGCGTTAAAGTATTACGGCATTTCATACATACTTTGAACCAGGGTTCCCAGGGTTCGAGGATATATATCAATGGATATATATCATGATATATATCCGATATATACCAAATGATATTTTGTGATATAAGTCAATCCAAAAATGGTTTAAACATTTTATATTAATAAGTAATTTTTGGCGTTTGTTACTGTATTTCTACAACCCAAATGTATACGGCGTTGGAGTAGAGTTAAAACATACTCCATAATAGTCAGTTCTAATCCATAAATGGCAACACTTCTGCCGGCATTAATGTCGTCAGTCGTGTCAGAAAAATTTCGTTACGAAAGATTAAGTATTTTTTGTGCTTACTCTATTATTTTTTACAAAGAAAGTAATTGACAAGTACAGAAACGATTTTACTTTAGAAAGTTGAGTATTTAATTACCATTAAATAACTTCTTTTATTTTATAGAATTTAACTGTTTATTAGATGATGAATTTATTTATTTATTATGTCTATGTAACACATATGCAAGTAGTATACATAAATAATACAATAAAATAATAATGTGGCTTTCATACAAAATGGCTATACGACTATATCAAACTTGATACGAGTATATATCGGATATATAAGGTGTATCTATTCATACACAAAATCTTTTAAGGGGTCATTGTACTCATCATTAGGAACAACTTTCACTATGGGACCAACCCCGAAATCGCGAAAAAAAAACAGCTGTTCAGTACATTTTGACGAGTTAATGCGATCATATTGTAGGGAACAGCCGATTTTGTTTTCGCGATTTCGAGGGCGGTCCCATAAACTCCCATAGTAAAAGGTGTTCATAATGATGAGTACAATGACCCCTTAAGAGATTTCGTGTATGAATAGATAGACCCTATATACCATAAATATCCGATATTTTGATATTTATAATAAATATCGGATATTTTCGAACCCTGCTTTAAACTCATTTGATTTCTAAATGACTGAACCGATATTCATGAAACTTCATACGCATATGCAGGATATACAATGTACAGGATATACAATTTATATGTTTTAAAAAGTTGACAGAGAACATTTTCGAAATGTCTTTTAAAAAATAAGCTAATTGGGAATTTCTGTTTCTATGGAAATAAAATCGGTCTAATTTAGCTGCAACACTATTTTTAAAAAATATCCTCAGTCAACTTTTTAGACCTATGTATCCTGTTTAAGCGTATGAAGTTTCATAAAAACCGGTTCAGTCACTTCGAAAACAAATAAGTTTGTATGAAATGCAGACGTTATCGCTCATAAAATTAAAAATAAATATCATTATATTTTACTTACATTTAATTTTATTAAATAAAAAACCACCAGACTGTGGGTAATAAAAACCAGTCTTGAATTGTGTGAATTAAGTTGTTTTTTTTTGTTGAAAACTTTGTTTAATTTTAATGCATTAAATATGATATTTCTTTCGTGTCTATATTAAGACGTTCCTCGTATCCGATGGACTTTGTATTGAACTCGATAACATATTCAAACAGTTCAAAAGCATTGTGTAAATACCCATGTAAATGTCATAATAGAGTAGATTGATGACGTCATGGCATTTCCTTCTTCCAAACAATATTTTATTATGTTCAAAGTCTATCTTCATACCGCTGCAAAAGAACTTACAAGAACAATGATGTTGAAAAAGAAACAAGATTGTTAATGACATGTTCGTCTTGATAAGATTGGAAAACCAAGTTTTAGTTGTACTTGACGTGGATCTTTTGAAGCAGCTGCTTTTCAATACTATTTCACGCAACAGTCTCAGAACGCGGCGCTCTCATTTTATTCAATCGTCAAAAGAACAATCCGGCATATAAGAACTAGTTAATAAGCTAATCGATGTTGATTGAAAGTCATAGAGCAGGTTTAGTCACAGAAAAATATTTATGTTACTTTGATACCCAACCTATATTACCATGAAATCTATTTTATTGGACAATAATTATCTGATAAACATGTCCCTCGCAAATGTTTAAGATAACTAATCATCTTTTATGAGTTAATTGGCCTTAATATACCTACAATTTGGTGGACTGTAAAACACGAAACAAAATTACTATGCGATGCGAATTTAAGAACCTTGTAGGTACTTCGTCTACTCAAAATCTCGTTGTTGAATCAACATTTAAAGAGTGATCTCTATTACTGGATCTACCTACGTCCCCTTTATTCAGATAAAACTAATATATCTGGTAACAGTCAGAAAAACACAATCTTGATAAACATTAAAGACAAATAAAATAAAATACGAACACATAACGCGAAAGCATTTGCATCTAAATCGCAGAATCATTTCATTCATTATTATGAATAAGTCTCCTGCTATTGTCTACCCACTGATGTTTATGTATTTACTATAGCGAATGTCATTATTATAAAACACCACCTAATAGACGTCATGTTATAATCCATATGTTCAATTTTCAGGTGATACGCGCCACCAGGCCTATTTACAGAAAGCTGTCGACCACCGCTCCGGTCGCAGCTGCCAAACCCCTGCCAACCACTGGAATGTGCTTCGGTAAGAACACTCCATTAACTACCAGGAAATACACATCAAATAAATAAAACCTTGCGACTATCATCTGAAGACCAAAGTGGGGCAAAAGCGTGCTGGCATTTTCAGGTCGTTTCCTGTATGGGGAAACCTTATAGTAGCCTATCTAAATAATACCTATGTCATTCAGAAGCCACCATCATATTATGTGTAGTATGCACATAAATCACATAATATCATGTAAATTCTCGAGTTTGTAATGTTAATCTTTCACAATTGAATATTAGCGTAAGCGTAGTATCTATTTCAATAACAAAACTTTTTTTTATCACTTGACACAAGACTACGGTATTATCATTTATATTGTCAAGGTATTATCCGGATTTTGTGAACACACTTGAACCCAAGCGGCTTATTTCCTCTACCTAGTTATCGATAAATCATTATCAGTTATTTTAACTATGTGTAGGTATGAACGACAAGAATTTCAAAGTACACAACACACACATATAGGTAAACGCCACGACTGATATCGTGTTTGCGCGGCATGCACGTGCATATAAACTTACAACGTAAAGCAGCCATCCTGGATCATTTTCTAACCAATTCTTGTTGATAACTGTTACCTACTTATTTATAAATAACTGGTTATTGAACATTTCTTACGCAACTCCAGCTAAGTTCCGAATGCTACTTACATACTATTATAAGCAGTGTGGGAGGGGTACCAATTAAGGGTCCTTGCACGCCCCTATTATTCTGAATAGAACCTTATTGACAATGTACTACGAACAACAAATGCCATTTTTTTAACTCCACGACCTTTAATTTTCACCTTTAATTGCATTGCTGGGCTAGCTTCATTATGCACAATAATTCCTTTAATTAAGTTCTAGACGCGGAAGCGCAGGTCAACGGGACAATCAATACGCATGGATTATTCAGTAGAATACAAAATGAGTGCAGAAAATAAACGGCATTATTTTCGCCCAAACAACACAAGATTTGGAAAATCTTAAATTCACAGATAAAGCATAGCCAGAACCGCTGGGTACAGGATGAAAATTTGTGTTCAAGTGTGTGTGTCCGCGCCCACTTGAAAAATTCAGTCTGTATGACGAAAGTAAACACCAGGAAGAATTTTTGAAAATTCCATTAAAGGGTTTAATTAAATAGGAGATGAAAGTTGTATAGAAGTTCGTCATATTTGGGAAGGGCCCTGCTTGTTACAAATAAATAATAGGTACCTAAAGGGTATTCTACAAAATCCAAATTTCTACCTATTTTGTTTATGTAGGGGTAAAGTGGGAAGTCCAAAATAGTTAACAGAACAAACAACTATATATTTTCTTATTAAATTGTACTTAGTCATAACAATATTGTACAGGTTGTTAGTACAAATTCCTCGAACTCGTTTATTTATTGATGATAGCTGCAAAGACTAAGATGTTTTCTAGTTAATACAGGGTGATTGCCAATTGCGTGCATTCCTTGAAATAGATGATACGACCTTATTTGCAACAATTTTGACCCTGATAACTTGGAGTCCAAACTGGGTTATTATGCAGAAA
Organism: Eugnorisma glareosa; assembly: GCA_947578425.1. Classification (NCBI taxonomy): domain Eukaryota; kingdom Metazoa; phylum Arthropoda; class Insecta; order Lepidoptera; family Noctuidae; genus Eugnorisma; species Eugnorisma glareosa. The sequence goes on from OX387957.1 coordinate 30,497,928, forward strand.
TTGAACTTGTAAAGTTTTCAACTCAAAATTTTCACCTCCACCACAAACTGCTGATTTTGAAAAATCTGAGACAGTCACGACTTTAAACTGATTTCACTTCTTTGAACTTTTCTGATATCTTATGAACGAATGAATCCAATAAACACCAATTTTAAAAAAAAAACACTCATGATTTGAAAAATTAAGCGCTGCAAAGTCCATGTATTTAAGAGATTAAATTTCCCCTTGTCTTACCAATCAACCTGTATATAAACCTCTTGGAACCTCCGCCTCCTCTCAGTACGCTGCAAGGTCTGTTGTTCAGTTATAATGAGAATTCCAAAAATTGCACCCACGTTCCGTGTATTTTTAACTTATTTTTCCGCCGATGAGAAAATGTATTGTATTCGAGGAATCTTTCAAAGCTGCGTAATAATTTTATTTTTAGTTTTTTTATTTATTTGTTTAGTCCTCCCTGTTGTTTTATTTTTAACACGCTGGAAAAGAACAGTCTATTTCTAGCTTATGGCTGAAAAGTTGCACGCGCCATGTTTGCTGTGCATTTGCCTCGTGTCGTCGAATTTCGGTATTTTAATAGAACGGTTTCGGGTCTGTTTTGATGACTCTATTAGGTCCATAGAACTAAAACTAAACTGCCGAATAGGGGAATTATTACATGAATACTTAAATCGAAACGTCGAAAAGCTAATACATTACACAACTGCTGCTACTACTGGATAAAAACATATTTTAGTGGTTACTTGAAAAAACCACTAAGTGAAGGGTGATAGGACTGGCAGGCGCATGCAGCTACATGCTTTGTGTTTCAAAAAAATTTCATATGGCACATGACTAGTATAATTTATTTATTGCCATTATTATGTCCTATTATGTTAACAAAAAACAACCTTAGCTGGAACATAAAAATATTCATCCTCAATAAATAGTACTTACTTACCTAAGATTTTACGCCATGGCGTATTGGTGTTGCTGCCATTGCTATATGAAAGTAGATCCACACAATGACGATCACTTTACTATTTTGTATACCATACTAAGTTCATAGCAGATATATAAGCACTGTACCGGATATACATCACCTCACCTCATTTTTACAAGTTTGATATGATTGAAGTGTCCATTGTAGTGTGGAGTTTCATGGAAAGAACCCTTAACGGATCGAGTTGGGTGTGATCCCGACCAATGCTTATATCTACGCGTTGACCTTTACTACGAAAGCTTCATATAAAAATAAAACACTATTTTCCATTTCTTTTCAGAGCTTAGCGAGGAACAGAAAGCCTTACAAGACTTGGCTCGCAAGTTCACCAGGGAGGAGATCGTGCCAGTAGCGGCCCAATACGACAAGACCGGGGAGTACCCATGGCCCATCGTAAAGAAGGCATGGGAGATCGGACTAATGAACGGACACATCCCTGAGCACTGCGGTAATGATATCCAGTACCTTATAACGTGGCTAAATATCGAATTAAAGTAAGGTTCCCACTTCTAGGACACAACCTGCCTCGCCGTGCGAGGGAGTGGGCCGGGCCGGCATGAAACCCGCGCGCGGGGGCTCAGTGCGGCTTGGTAAATTTTTGGTTCTGCCAGTTTAACGATGTTTTGAGAAGTGTGAGAGAGACAAAGCAAATGTGCGGCTAGCAGTTGTCTCTTTCTAGAGTTCTGATTAGTCCACGCATAGACATAGAGAATCTATACGGCGTGACGGGTCTATAGAAAAGTGACAGGTATTGGCCGCATCATTGCTCTGTGTCTTTCTACAGAGTGGTCACTTTTTGGAGGCTAACGCTCAGTACATTCTCTAAATGTCTATGTTTAAGAATAAACTTCTGGAAGTCCAGGTAGAATACTAATTGTAAAAAAGCGCCATTTATAAAATGCTTTAAATAGGTCGTTTTCAAGTCAAGCAGGAAATGCTAAAAAAAATATACATATAAAGGAGGCTGGAGAAAGAAGAACATGGAAACTTAAGTACATCCGGAGTAAGTTCGAGAAAGGACTACGGGAATAAACAGCGAGGTCTAGATAAATACACTGTTATGAAAACGTCACATCAAAGAAAAGTAGCTTTTAAATATTGAAGAGATAAGCAGTTTTTTTATTTATTGAAACGGAATGAATACTGCGTTTTCATCCGTATAGTGAGTAAGCAGTGCACAAGGTACTCACCTTGTTGTTGTTGATTTCATTAGTTTCTGTCCAATGGTAGTTGAGGAAAATCAGAAAATTGGTTCTTAATTTGCAATTCCTTTTGAAGAACTATTGAATTTATTGGAATAACGTAAATTAAAATATTCGTTCCAAAAGGAGTAGATTTTATGCGTGATTTATGCAGGTGACTTCTGAAATTAATACTTGAAAGAAATCTGTTCAGCAGGCATTTAATAGTTACTCGGTGGTTTAAAAAAAAAGAAATAGTGTTTTTTTTTAAATTAAAATAGCACGATCAATGTAGGGACAATGTTATTACAGTTTATTAAATTATGAGTGTAGTGCGCCAAGTAACAGTGCGTTTCAGGTAATATTGAGGGTTCATAATAGGTAACCCGGGCATTAATCTGATAAATCGAGTTCTTTATAGTGAATTTTATTAAAGCACTATGTGTAGTAAGAAAGACTACTACCTTCCAGGAGGAATGGAGCTAGGCGTACTAGACACTTGTCTTATATCCCACGAGCTGGGGTTCGGGTGCGCTGGCACTAACGCTGCCATTTCGACCAGTTCCATCGGTGTAAGTCATTGGCATGTACACTTTAAAAAGTACATTTACACCTGTAACGGCTGAAGGTTTTCATGGAATAAGGCTTTTACCTCAGTATAACTGCTTCTAACTTGCGAATTAGGATATAGGATTAATTGCTTTATAGGTTTGATTCTATGAGGTTTAATTTGACACGTCATCGACGACCATTTGCAGGAGGCTTAGGTTTAGGAGTACTCGAAGGCAGCCTCGTGTGCGAGGAGCTTGCTTATGGTTGTTCAGGAATAATGGCGGCGATGACTATCACCGACGTCGGAGTAAGCAAGTTACTGTAATGTGTGGATCATTTATATCGGTGATAGCATGTGGACGTGGACCTTATTCTGTCCTCTGACTTCATGATTGTAGTATTTGGAGTTTTCTGGTTGGGGCAGTATTTAGTCATGCATAATTTCAAAACTTTCGAAAGGACATTCAGTCATATCCATCATTATTTTAGCTTTGGTATATGTAGACGATTAAGAAACTACCAGTTACTAAGCACTTAAGTGCATTAGTAGCTAGTATAGTCAGCCCCATATTCATAAATGTTATTTGTAAATTATTTTAATTGTTTTTTAAATAGATAATTGCTTATATATAGATAATTATATGATTAATGGACATTCCATCATTGATGGGAATATTTTCTTAATTGAAAAGCAAAATAGAATCGGTAATACGATTCGATAGAATTTTATAATTCACTTATATTTTATTTACTTTGCTCAAATAAATAAAATGTAAAAGAATTATAAAATTAGATCGATTCGTATTCTAAAAAATCTCAACCATTTATGCAAAGGTAGGTCAGGTAATTGCTATCACTCACTGTACACCCATCGCGATATTTTTTATGTAATACACAAACTTTTGAGAAGGAAGAGAAGGACACTGAATAGTCCGTTTGAGCTTCTAGAGTAATTTCAGGGGGAGTTGGAACCCTTGGAGTGCTGGAGGAATGTATCATAGGCGAGGAGATGGCTTTTGGTTGCACAGGCATCACCACTGCCGTAGGAGGCACGAATTTAGGAGTGAGTCTTATTACAATCGGCTATGATAATTTCTACCTGAGGTGCCATCAACGTCTCTTACTGTTTACTGAATACAATTTCTTCTTAAAGTTTACTCTAGAGAGAGATATCGACAGTGAGTTGAGATGCGTAATCCCGACAATAAGCCTGCAGTTGTTTTTTCAAACTTTCCGCACTAAGCTGAACGTTGAAAATCCAACAATATGCTCAATGTCCTTTACGTTATAGTAAACTCCCACCGTCGATATTCAACAAATATGTTAGTTAGGACTTACTGACATCTGTAGAGGGTATTAAATATACAAAAACAAAGTTGAGCGCCAAATTGATAGCTCAATAGAACAATATTAAATAAGCACGTAACAAAAATATCGTGTGAGTTACCCCAGCAGGAAAATCTTTTCTAGAATTAATTGGGTTCTTCGAATAATTAGAGCGTAATCTGCTGTAAATGGGCACCAAATAACGAATGACCTAAAGATTTACGAACGCATATAAGCTATCTGCCCATGTTCTCGTAATTTCTCTCTCCGATCATTCGTTTAGAATCTTCAGTCAATCTTGAATCAGTTATTCGGCTTTTTTCCAAAGCCTGCACATTTTTTATTTGACCCACATACACAGTAGATTAGATTACACTCTAAATATTCGCAGAAATCAATTCAGGAGAGAGAGATGTTCCAGCTGCACGCAAAAATATCACTCGCTGACTAAAAATAGAACTTAACAAATCTTTTTCTAAGACAATCATGCATGATATGGGAAAAATATTTAAATAGATGTTGATTTACGCAGATCTCCACAACCTGAGGAAGTTGAGAGGTCTTATCACTACGCATTTAATGCGGCCAACGCACATGCGCGTTTTTCGGACCTTTGACATGTGCTCGCGGGCGCATATGCGCGTCCATTCAATTTACAACCTTCCTCAAGTTGTGAAGACGTAAACAACATTGAGGTTAAGGTACGTACCACTATTCCAAAACAAGGCAATAATAGGATATTAATGTGTTGATGGGATATTATTAATAACAAGACAACACGATCAATCGCAAAAATAAAAATAAAATGTTTTAAAATATCTTACAATTAAGTTATAGCTTTAGAATACTTACAAAGGTGAATGCCCACTTTAAATTCCCCTTATAATTTTTTAAGTAATTATAATATTTAATAAAATTTGGAAGTCTGTGACCCATACTAGTTTTTCTTTGGAGAAAAAATTATCGACATAGCTAATCAAAAAACCTACCAAGTGCATTTCGAACCGAACCATGCATAGTGAGCTATGAACTTCAGAGGACCATCCATCGTCGGGACGAATATTTACACATGCTCAAAATATTAATTTAATAGGCAGCAAAAATAAACTTGAAAAACAAGCTTATCTTTCTAAAAAATCTCTGGAAAACCATGTTAGGCGACTGTAACCAAAAATATCCCATACCTCAGACCTACACTACGAATCTATGTTATTCAAAGAAATTTCTGTTGATAGTGTTTTTAGGTTAAACCATTTTTTCATTGTTTAGTTGGAAAGTTAGAGAGAAGGACACATTTTTTTGCGCTTATCACCAACTATTGACTTAAACAAGCATTTGAGCATCTAGAGGCATTTCAGGGGGCGTTGGAACCTTGGGAGTAATGGACGAGTGCTTGGCAGCCGAAGAAATGGCATTCGGATGCACAGGCATTGCTACCGCACTTGACGGTACCAACTTGGGAGTGAGTTCCCAAGTTCCCATTCAATTGGCTATACAAAATTTCTGAGTTCCTAGACAATGTGACGTTCTATCAGCAATAAAAGAACATCAAAAATGGATTGACATAAGCTAAATCCTGTTGAAAATCTTAATAGAAATACGAATCACTTTGAAAGCGTTTGCCACTTGTCTAGGCCCTCTGAGGTGCCATTAACGTCGCTTACTTTTTACCGTTTCAAATATTTTTCTATGCACTTTCGAACTATGGAATGCAAACAAGAGGGTTTTCACTGTTATTTATTTATCTGTATTTGTCAGGGAAACTTTATTTTGAAACAATTCTTAGTGATAAATGTTGTTTACGTGACGGATATCCAATAATAAAACCAAAATGAAAATAAGTATCTACTGCGAAATAAATAAGCCGCGTCTTCAACAGACGTGTTATTTTTTATAACACACTAGTGTCTGACTCATAACGAGAGTCAGCCGTATCTGGTCTTACACAAAGCGGATTCCAAGTTTCCAACATACCACCACCACCTTCTAATTAGGAGGCATAGAAGGGTAGAGATCAGCAACTTTTCCCAAGTTGCTGTTTTAATGATAAAAGACTGTCGACTTTAGCTTCTAGAGACATTTCAGGGGGCGTTGGGGAAAGTATGGGGGTGCTAGAAGAATGCATCGCTGCCGAAGAGATGGCATTTGGCTGCACAGGCATAACTACAGCGGTTGGAGGCACGACCTTAGGAGTGAGTCCCGTTCATTCAGGAACTATGATAACGTCTATTTGAGGTGCCATCACAAAAAATGTTCTATCAAAATCAAGTTTCGTAATAAATATCTACCTGCACCGACACTATACTAGTGCACTTAAAGAAAACAACTTCTATTTAACGGTAAGAAAGTTTAAAACTTAAATGTTACCGTTTTAAAAGGTACTTATTAAAATTCAACCAAAAGAAGAACTGTTATAACTGCTAATAAATACTAAATAAGATAAATCGCATTTAAAACGTAACTACTTCTTTCTAGGAAATATTTCTAGTATGGCTTAATGATGCTTATGGCTTGCTGAGATGACGAGTAATATAGAAGTATTGAAGAAGACGACATGCTGCGCCGATCCCAAATAAATTGGGATAAGGGCAGGAGAATAACCTTTTAAAACTCTTCACTTGACGGATTTGACAAAGAAAAAAATTGATACTCCGCAATATGGCGCCCAAAATCCGCCATTTTATTTTTTGTTATTTTTTTAAGTTTTGTAGCCAGTAGTGACACGGGCGCCACTAAGACGAATCTAACGACGTATAATTGTAAAGAGAGAAGTTTATCCGTTTACAAGTTACGACAGTGGAACGGACAAAAATATATTCGTGCGAAAAACATTACCCTGCTTCTGGGTCAGTCGGGTAAAAAAATGTCTCACAGTAAATACAAAATATAGAATCGCACACTCATAACGACTTAAGTTTAGAAAAAAAAAAAACATTTTTTTAATACGTGCGCTGGTCTGAAATGGGCAATTCATCTTTAAATAACATTTGTATCCATAAAAATTATTTATAGGACTTTGATGCGTTACTCTAAACTTGAATGAATCAAGATATCTACATAATTATGTACCTACCTTTATTGACAAGGAATTGCTGTTCAATGTTGCAAAAATATGCTTATGTGAATCATCAAACATTATCACCAACATTCAGATATGTATAAGGAGTTTAAATCTTTACATATTGTCACGCTACACAGCAGTCGAATCTATGATATTTCTTCAAAGACAATGTGATAAAGTATAGCTATGCTCCTTGGCCGACAATGTAAAAACTTGTCAGTCTTAGCTAGAAAACACAGAGGCAATTCTCGTATTTCTAAGAACGGCAATTCAATCAAATTCGTAATTTCAATTTAATCTGTCGAAAATGCCGTTAATTTACCTATTATGTTTGAAAGTTTTTGACAATAATCATCGCTAAGATGATATTGCGACATGAACTTGACCGTTCTTGTAGTTCGTGAATTGCCCTGCAAATGTAGTATCCGTGCTTCTCATAGATGGTACAGACGCCAGCACATAAAGCTACTACAATCTGTCAAATTTCTTTAATAGATTTTCAACTTAATCACTAAAGCATTAAGTTCAAGATTGATTGGAAAAATTTTACAGTTTCGGGTAGCTTTATGTGCTGGCGTCTGTAATATGAGCGATAGGATCATAAAGGCTATTTATGCATTTAAATGTGAGCTTTGTATTTGTTAATGCGCACCTACAATACTTAAAGGAAATTACTAGGGCTTAATATCAAAAAATCTGGTGCAAAGAAAACATGTTCAGTGTCGTTGTCATTTCGAGTTCATAATATCCATCTTGCTTATTGTCAGTGTTGTTCCCTGCAGGTGGTATGAATATGGATGTGTTTGACGGGTGTATGGTCGCCGAAGAGTTGGCGTACGGGTGTACTGGCATTATGACTGCAATGGAAGCCAGTGGCCTCGGAGTGAGTGCCCGTACACCATGCTTAGCTTACGAATGCATGACATTCTGCCCTACTAACATCTGCATTGCATTACGACTCATATAACCCGTAGTTAGGATTTTCTACTCCTTTACTGACCTTTAAGTTTCCAGCATGCACGTGTGATTTCATAGTTTCATTTCATTTAAACAAGCATTGATAATATCTATTCCATGAAAACTTGAAAGGTAGTGTCGGTAGTAATGATCAGACATGAAACAGGACGGTAAAGGCCATGAAATTCAGGTGCACAAATTACAGTACTTAAAAAGAAAAATATGATCACTACCCTTTCAATGTTCAGCATGTTGGCAGTATGAGTTTTTCATTTACTTACAAATTAACATTAATTATACAAATTTTATAGTATTAGCTTTTTAATTTGTATTGTAACATTTCCACTATTTTCAGTTTTCTAACTAATATACGTTATGGCATCTCATTGAAGTAGATAGTTATTTCAATTAAATTGTATTAATACAGAACGGGATATACAGGGTGGTAACTTTGAACGGGGCTTGGGGGGGGGAAACTTTCTACCCGAAAATGGTCTTAGCAGACTTTCCATAATTTTTCGTGAAATTTTGATCCCTATTCAGATTTTCAAAAAAATGTACAGTTAGCAAGAAAATGGCCATTTTACACAAAACATTTTTTTGATGCCAATCGATTTGTTTCTAATACTGATCAAAACTTCTATGAGATCAACCCAGGTTAGAGTACTAAAAAAGTAGGAAATAGCAAAAAACTTTTCCCATATATTTTGTTCGAAAAACTCAAAGCATTTATTTCAATTAGACTATTACAGTCACTTTTGAATCTCAAAAAAAGCGAAGTGATAGTCACAGTAACAAGGCATAATAACTTGAGAAAGTACTGTAGTTGCACATTCTAATGCGTAGATCTCTGGAGAAGAATGAGCAAGAAACTCCATGGACACTCTTTTAAATCAAAATATTGTTAAAAAATGTTGGTTACGTCATTCATGTTGAGATCCTGTTTCTAATCAAAAACTCACTCGAAATCATAGCAAGTCCTAAGAAAGAGTTTCTGAATCTGAAATACAAAAAAAATATATAAAAGACAAAGACCACGAAGACGATATGTTATTTCACGTTTTCGCGATTACTGACTTTTTTGTACTACAACGATGGTTGGTCCAATAGAATTTTTTATCAGTATTGGAAACAGAATAGAATTATATAAATAAATAAAAAATGGTTAAAATTTTCTAACAAAAGGCGTGGGACTAATACAATTTGATATATGTGGGGAAACTTTGTTATTGCATTCGAGGCGGAATTGACAACCGAGCCGCAAGCAAGGCTTAACAGCCTTGCTTGCGGCGGTGTGGAGACAAGAACTGTATCGTGTTTCAAACGACGTTTTTCAACACTTCCGAATAAATAACATAATAGAACGAAAAATATTTTTGTCATGAATTGTTAGGAAACCATGATTTAATTTCCTTTTCTTCCGCGCTCTGGTTTCGCCAAGTCGAAGGAGAAGCAAAGATAGGAAGTTGATAAACAGCATAATATGAAAAAAAGAAAATTCAAACATTTTTGTATTTTGTACAAATTAATGTTAATTTGTTCATAAAAGTAAATATGTATTTTAAATAATCATGTATATCTATGATATTCTATTTATAAAAACAATTTAAATATTAAAAAATATTTACGCCGTAAAGTCGCAAATCTCTTTGCCGAGATTAAAAAAACCAATCACCGCCGACTACAGGCATGGAAACAGTTTGGACTTTGTATAAGTATAACTGTGAAATTTTTATTTCCGCGGTAAGACCCAGTTTTGCAGGAAGTGTATTGAAAAAGTTTTTTTGGAATATCTGACTTTTTTTGGTGACCAACCTGGGTTGGTCCCGTAGAAGTTTTTGATTAGTATATAGTAGAAACAGTATCGATTATTGACAGTCTCCTAAGACCATTTTCATGTAGCTACAACGGTTAAGGTAGTTCCCCTTACTGCCCCGCTGAAAGTTTCCACCCTGTATACGAAATATTTGTTTGGTATATCGTTAAACTTGTGTTTCAGCAAATGCCTGTTATTATTGCTGGCAACAAGGAACAGCAGAAGAAGTACCTGGGTAGACTCGTTGAAGAGCCCATTGTTGCTGTAAGTACATTGTGGGAACAAATCATTCTCAGGAGAATCATTTTAAAATACACTCCAGTATTCTAGTTTCAAACTGGTATGATTACTGTAACCCATATTAGCATATCTAAAAGACACTGCACCTTTGTAGTAAGCTAAAGGGTTTGTTTTATTATTCAGGCGTACTGTGTGACCGAACCGGGCGCGGGATCCGATGTCGCCGGTGTCAAAACCAGAGCCGAGAAGAAAGGCGATGAGTGGATCCTCAACGGACAGAAAATGTGGATCACCAACGGAGGGGTAGCCAACTGGTATGTCCTACACATAATATCAATAGCTCCCAAGGAATTCAACACAAAAGATTCAAAAGTCGTTTAAGAAACGTTACGAGGTCAGGTAATGCAGATAGGGTGCATACAAAGAATAAAGTATTTTCCATTAACATTAGGCACGTTACAATTCAGGTATTTCGTACTGGCACGAACCAACCCCGACCCCAAGTGCCCTGCTAGCAAGGCATTCACCGGATTCATCGTAGAAAGGGATTGGCCCGGAGTCTCCCCTGGACGCAAGGTAACAACGTTTATTTTACATTTCTTACCTTGTCGCAAACAAGAATAAAAATATTTTTATGGCTTTAGGAAAACTACTCTTAAACTTTAAACTAAGTAGGTACTTACTTACTTTCGGAATCACTACAAAAGTTAAACAAGGAAAAAAAACTTGTAAAGTTTTTCTTGACAGACAAACCCAAGCTATTGCACGGAAAAAACACAAATTATAAGAAACATATTTACAAAAAAGGAATAATAAAAATATTAAATAAAGCACTTAAGAATAGCAAGAAAAGTCATCTTTCGTGCATCCTCTCACAGAACAAGCACAAGAAAAAATCATCTTTCACAGAAACCCAAAACATCCACGACATACGTCTCTCCCCTTACGTTCCTTCCCTTCTCGGTAAATGAATCACACTCCGGTGTGTACCAGTAAAGTATTCAGCATAGCCACGGATCAAGGGAGAGTTAAAATGAGAAACTGTGCGTGCAGACGGATCACGGTCACGGTTGGTCACGGGAGGAACAAAATCTCTCACAAGCTGAGCTACTAGTTCCGGGCAATCATGAAGGACACGATAAGCAAACATCAGTAAAACTAAAAAGTAATTACGCCTGACTTCGAATGAGTTGAATTTCAACATTCCTAGTGAAAATTTAGTGGGGTACAGAAAGGAACCCGAACAGTTTAAAAAATTAAAGGAATATTTTTTGGACCGTCTACAGAAGCAGAGCGTAAGTACTCTCATATAGGAGTCCCAAATAAAGCTGACTCTAATTTACATCTAACCAAAGCCATATAATCTAAAATCACGCACATTTCGGATGGTAAAAAGCTAGTAATCAAGCGGCGAGGGATCGCATATGATCATGGAAAGTTAGTCTCGGATCAAATAAAGCTCCAAGATCTTTAACCGAATTACCTCTGGCAATCGGTTCTATTCCTAAAAAATATTCCACAAGTCGAGGGTATTGAGTACGACTATAGGACATCACTGCATTTAGCCGTGTTAAATACGAGCTTGTTTTCAATGCTCCATTGGAACACTGAGTTAACGTCCTCCTGAAGAGTAACTGTGTCAGCCATCTCTTCAACACCGTATATTAACTTGGGGTCAAAAAAAGCCGCTTTGGTGGAATCGTAATAGGATAATAATATGAATTATACGTTACAATTCGTAAAATTATCACAAAGTGACAATTCATAATATCAACTGCGTCTGTAACCATTTTAAGAATTTAAAAGTGATTCAAACTAATACTGCCGCTTACGGGCTTATTATCTTCCGTGATTATTTATTATTTTGAGCTCAAAATAATAAACAATCACGGAAGATATCCCGTAAGTGGATACCGCCCAGTAGAGAGAGCTAAATTAAAAATGTAAAGTGCAGGTGTTTGAAAGTATTCTTTACATCCTTTTTTGATGCATGCGGGAATGCTGTCGGAACCTACCGCAGAATTAGGTTTAAGTTTACTAATACATAACTACATCTTGCTGTTATATTTTGTCAATATGCACGAAGTTTGAATGGTTGTTCTGGCAACTTAAGTTTTCATTGTGTAATACGGCCGAGAATCCATAGAAAAACTTTACAAGTTGTTTTTATTGTGAATTTTATTTTCCTACAGGAAAATACGAATAAAATAGGTCAACGTTATGAAGACATAGAAACATATAATTTATATTATTACGACTAGAAAATAACTCTTTGGTATATGAAAGATGGATTGAAATAAAGTTCAACTATCCGTCTTTGCTTTTTGTGCTAGGTACGCCCAGTGCCATCGGTCAGTGGCATTTTAAACTGACTCACTAATTGCTCTTCCCGTCAGTAAGTCCCCGATTGCCACTTATGTAGCTTTGATTGATCGCCACTAGTTTCGTCCAATTTTATTTATTCACACATTTACATTACGTAAACAAATATGAGATCCAAAATATACTGCTTGAGGCAATTGGCGTATTTTATTTATTGAAACTTAAAAGTACCTACTGAAAACAGGCATCCATAGAAAAACTGCAGCTTTTAACTGAGAAAAATCCATTTTCAAATGTTTCAAATTGGTGACATTTATTTAATGTTTTAATTTAAGCACATAAATATACAGAGGCTGATTTAATGGCATATGTAAAGTGATTAAAATGCTTGTTTTTTTACGTTTAGGAACAAAACATGGGTCAGCGTGCTTCCGACACTCGCGGCATCACGTTTGAGGATGTGCGTGTGCCCAAAGAGAACGTTCTGATTGAGGAAGGTGCCGGCTTCAAGATCGCCATGGGAGCTTTCGACAAGACGCGCCCACCGGTAACAACCACATCATTTCCTTAATAACATTGCAGTTTGTTGCGACAGGTAAATTCAAGGCTGCAAGTGCTCTTTGATAAAGCCATGGCAGACAGTATTACGCCACTTAGTGAACATAATGCATATATGTAATTAGCCTCATAAATACCGTCCTTGCAGACGAATACAATATCATTTCAACCCTTCACAATAAAGACAATTATTTTAAATTGTATTTTCTTTGAAATAAGAATGATTTTGTCTTGTCTCATGAGTTGAAAGAATTTAAACTAAGAAAAAGGAAAGGTAGGTTAGAATTTGGGTTATCTGATTTGGCCAGTTGGAACGCATTAATGTCCAGGACTCTTGGAAACTATTAACTATATTTTACTTTTTTTTGACAACTCTGATTCTGTTCCTTTCCATTTCTAACTTGTCATACAAACTCGTAGGTAGCTGCAGGAGCCACTGGTCTGGCTCAGCGTGCCTTGACCGAGGCCACCAAATATTCGCTTGAACGCAAGACGTTTGGCGTGCCCATTGCCCGACACCAGGCTGTGGCTTTCATGTTGGCCGACATGGCCATCGGCGTCGAGACCGCGCGTCTCGCTTGGATGAAGGCTGCCTGGATGGCTGACCATGGTAAGAAATTATACGGCATAAACTCGCATCTATAATTCCTAGAAGGACGGCTGAATTGGTGATGCGTAGTACTCGCAACCGGCGTGCGTGTATGACCAGATGCATGAACCTGGACAAAGCAAACGGGGGTATGTAAGGATTGTAGTAGGTGGCTTTTTGTAGATTGTGCCCTCTCCCCATCGGAAAAAGGAGTGAGATTATGTATGTACAATCTGATGGAATATTTGTAAAGTCTCTGACACCATCTAGGGAAATCCGCAATACTGGGATAACATACAAGCCAACGACGAACCTGGTAGTAAGTGCTGTTTGCAATACCAAATCACCTAAACAAAGATGCGTTGCCTTCCTGCAGACAAACCTGAAATGTTTCATCTCAATGGAATGTGCCTGTAATATACCAGCCCTTAATTTCAGAACAGGCGACAGAAATAGTAGTAGAACGTCTTAGCTTGTGAAGTAGGTCGCATTTCACAAACTGTGCTTTTAGTATTGATTGATTTGGATCGCTCATTAACACTACAATTTGCAGTAGTGGATTTATAGTGTGGTAGTCTGAGGTGTAATTACATGGGCTACACACAAAGATTCACATAACATTTTACAGCATTCTGACTTCTGAAAAATCTAAAAGGCTTTGAGTGTAGTAATAATCACTTATGTAAGGTTTTGAAAGCAGGATGCCTGTGGAGCCAAAGTGGAAAAATACTATTTTTGGAACAACACAAAATTCATTTCATCGAACATTAATTTGCTCACTTTTCAAAATGAATGTACTGTTTTGTTATGAACTTTGTAAATAAAGGACAGAATTGTACAGCAATATTCAATGTAGGCCTGCATATGTTCTTATTCTGTACCATGTCTCGATATTTGATCAATAATATCTATTTGCAAGCGCGCCGAAATACATCAACCTAAAAGACCAGTACGAATAAGTAGGTTAAAGTATTTATAGTCATTGAAATACGGGCCTTGTCGCCACAGCCGAAATGTGCAAATATGGCGATGATGAATTATGTATTTGGATTTTTCATGTGGTACATAACATATTACGGCCCTCACTCCTTTGTTCAGTATGATCTAAAAATGTTGAAAGAATAAATTACACTATCGAGTGCGAATTTTTGGTTTATTCTATAGGTTAAGCAGGAGCAAATTATTCATATGGTTTTTCTGGTACAGGTATCAGGAACACGGTCCTCGCCTCGGTAGCTAAGTGCCACGCTTCTGAGATCGCTAACAAGGCTGCGGCCGACGCCGTCCAAATTTTCGGAGGCAACGGCTTCAACACCGAGTACCCCGTCGAGAAGCTAATGAGAGACGCCAAGATCTACCAGATTTACGAAGGCACATCACAGATCCAGAGACTGATCATCTCCAGGGAAATCATCACCCAGGCCATGCAATCCAACTAAATAAATCGTATATTTATCGCTTTCTTTGAATTTCCAAGTTGTGTTTATAACTAAGACTTGTAACAGATATGTACAGTATTGTTCACCATGTACATCGTGAAACTAATTATTTAAAAAAAATATTTCTATCATATTTTGTATGTTGTTTTTTTTTTTGTAATGATTTGCCGTTATATTTATTTACCATGATTATTATTCGTAAACAAATGTTGTACATAAGTGTTAAGTTTCTGAACTGCTATTTTTCAACTGTAAGAAATGTTAGAATGTGTGTTTTCTAAATGGTAATTTCGATCCGTGCTCAACGTATGTTAAAATTTGTGCATTTTATAAACAACGCATAAAATTAGTACCTAATAAATTTCTTGGTATTTAATTTGAATTGTATTTATCATAACACAGTTCATTTATTTTGACCCGTTTAATTGTTCCCTCGTAACAAACCAAGACCTTTAAAGAGAAATATTGAATTGGTCAGAAGTTATTTATCTCCCGAGTCTTGGAAGATGCTATTACCTGCAAAACTCTATTGGCAAATTCAATAAAGGCGATCGATTCACCTTTTACTTCAGTAGTTTTTTTTTGCTGGAAAGCAATTTAAGTTACCGCTCGGCGGATATCCTTAGATTCCTCTAAAAAGTATACTACCAGTTTAAGCATAGTTTTATGAGTTAATAAAGCCTGGTTCTCGCGAAAAGGAGTTTGTTTTTCACTGTATAATTACCATACAGCCACAAGACACATTTTACTATTATAAATACGAAAGTTTGGATGGATTTTTGTAACTCAATCACGGCAGAATGGCTGAACGGGTCTGGATGAAATTTGGCACTTAAAGCTACAACCTAGAAGTACGACCCCGTAGGCAATTCCCGAACTCTACGTGGGCGAAATGCGGACATAATGCATATCCTAGTGGCAGTAACATATTTCGGGAATGAGTTAAAAGAGTGTTTTTAATAAGTAGGCATCACTATCGCTTGATAAAAATGAAATGATATTCGTGCAGAAATACGTTCTTGGAACTCTAGTCTGTGGCCGGAACTCTCGACCGTGCAAGAACAGTAATGAGTTTCTGTATCCAGATACTGTTGTTTCGTCGCGTCGCCGTCGTCATGAACTAAGTAAATATTAGTCACGCTATCGATTGTGGTGTACAAAAATATTAACTACCACCGATGAAACTACACCTAAGAGGCAATTAAATAATTCGTTACATTATGTGAACTCAGTGAGTCAGTGCTCACGAAAAACACGACATCTATTGATTACTGCCGAAACCACTACGTAATTTTAAGATAAACAAAAATACAATGCAGATGGCGTTACAGAGCACCGGAAACGGTGCTATATTTAGCTTTACTTTTAATAATTCAGCACAATTTTATAATACATTTTCATTAAAAGATTATTAAAATTATAAATAAAATTAATAATAATTAAATCATAATGTATAGCAAGACGTTCGTTTATAAAGATATAACATTGCAATCATGCTCATAAAGATTGACCTACATTCGAAGCCCTTGTGAAAGGATTGTGCAATAGAAACGGTCATTTATTACACAACACGGCATGTTCATAAGCAAACGTAGTCATTTTGCATGATTTACATGTTTTTTTAAAGTTCGCAGGAGTTACTTGAAATAAATGAACAAAAATAACTATTTATTCTTTTTCATTATTCCGTACCACATTTTAACTTTGCTAAAATTAAAATAACATATTTCAGGAGTAAAGAAGTCATTTTGGACTATTTATTTACAAAATAGGTCATGACACAGTTTTTTTTGGTAATTGGGTTATTTTCTCACTGCCCTTTACCGACTTAGTTCAATGTCAGTCATGAGTACGGTAGCTCCATTGAACCTGAGTTATGTCGGTCGGAATATCAAAGTGTAAGTGAAGTGGCCTAGAGACCTACATTTTGTTTTTAAATCGTATTATCGCTTTTTTGCGTGATTTTTGAGATAAATCATATCCATAAACGGCGTAGTTGAAATACTTAAAGTTGTCTGGGCGGCATTATTCTGTCGCCCTGTCCAATAATTTGTGGATAATGCACGAAGACGCTCCAAAAATGAGTGTAGCGCAAAGTCTAGCCGCCTCCACGAGCCAGGCGAAGAGTGAGATCGTGACTGAAGTCCCCGTGGACTATGAAATTAACTCTGTTGAGCTCAAACCGAATCAAACTATTGAAATGGACTTAAAACTTGCTTATGTGAACCCCACTAGCGGTAAGTGCACCATGCTCTATGTTGTAATTACACAAGACTAGATGCTCCATTATTTGGTGAACGTCATGGAAATGACTTTTAAAGTAGTAATCGAGTATGTTAACTCAGATTTGAATAATAAAGTGACAACATAACTGAAAGCATCTATAAGAATGCTTCAATAATGAAATGTATTAATTTTAAATGTACCTACGTAGTGTTGTTTTCAGTGTCACTATTATAATAATTCAAATTGGAGTCTACTAAGATTAATTATTGGGGACATGAGGTCTATGAGATAAATACCTGTACGTGGTGAATATCATTAGCTATTCAAAGAAGACGTTGTATAATAATACACACGTAGATTAGATAGCTACATTATGTATATGCATTGTGGAGTCTACCTGCTCGTACGCTCGGCTGCACGGTGTGGCAACGCCGCATTGGTTTTTTTCGCGCTATCCTGCGATAGAGTTGGCTGTGTGAAATAGTGTTTTAAGAGTTACTGAATAATAGTGGCTCATAGAACGTGTTTCGAGAATAGTTTGATTGTATAATAAACTACATCACAGTGACTAAATGTACATAAGTACACTGTCAAACGGCTGTGTGGTTTTGTATTCAATGAGTGGCGCGGCGTCGCATTTTGATTTCATTTGGTGTCAGTAGGGCACGTTTACTCGACACAGGCTGCAGTAGCTCGAGCATGGCACTCCGGTTGTTACACCATATGAAATAACCGTCTCGACGTGATCCACTTACTTTACCAGTTACTGCAGCATGCTCAAAGGAGCAAACCATAGAACTTGATTCAAATACGTTTTGATGTTCTGCAGATTGCCTGTCATAATGACGCGTTGTTGCGAATGTTTGGGAATTTTTGGAAGTAGGGCGAATGAAGTTCTGTTTGGAATCTGACAAGTGAGCTTCAAAACGATTATTTGTTGATCTGACTCGGACGAGGGAGACCGAAAATAAACAGGTTCAAAACTTACAATAGTTCGTACAAAGATAATGAAGTTCGAAATAAATCGTGGCCAATGTCAGAATTAGAGAAGGTAGAGTTAAGAATCGACAGGCCCAACACAAAGGCGGAAAACTTATTTGACTGAATTGAATTTGAGCCTACCTCATAAGGATCTACCTACTCTAACTCTATTCGTTTAGGTAGAGATCCTAAAGAAACTTCCAGTTTTGCTAATAGGCCTATCTACATGTTAGGTTATCAAATTCAACCAACTCTGAAGATTTTATCTTAATTTAATAGGCCATTATCCCTATCCCATGGAAAACTTGTTGTTTGACTCGTTTTTCGACTCTAGTCAGTAAACAATGCAAGAATTATGCTGATGATATTGCTAATGAGTGTAGCTTTTAAGCTTGCAGTCAATGGAAATCAAATAGAAGTTGGTAACTCGCCAGGTTACTTCAACTAGTTTTAGCCCATGTTGCGAGCTTGCCGAGTAGCTAGTAGTAAATCTGATATCGCTGTATAGGTACTTAACTAAAAAAAGTTAATTAAAAAACCCCACTTTTTTCCCCCGAAGGGCGTGAATGACACCCTGTTATTAAGCGCGCTATAATGATTGCATTAAAATCCTCCACGAGTAGGTATTGTTTTTTTGCCGTCAGCTCGGCAAATAACTTGCTGACTCGTTAATATTTTTACCAAGGCGTGAACTACAATTAATGTGCTTGTTGCAATTCACTTGAAAGAAAATGAGTAGGTACTGTCTTAGTGCAGAGTTCATTTCTTGTCTGTACACACGGCTACACGTCAAGCTAACAAATACATTTCCAGTTTATGGTGATCTCGGATTATATAGGATTTCCGTACAATGCGAGGTCAGCTTATACTGGAAATGTATAGCTTGATGTGTAGCTGTGTGTACATATACCTAAATCTTCTTGACTATACAAAAGTAGTGATGTGAATATTACTTAAATATACAAGGTGCAAGCGGACCCTTCACGAAGTCGTCAACGAAGCATTATTTACACCAAACTAAGTAACCCAACGTACTTACTAATTATGCTGGGAAACGGCTGATTTTTTTTGGAATGAAAAATCACGTTTAACGATAAAACTCAAAGTAACGCAGTCAACACCATACACACATTGCACATTGGCACATTGTGCTGACGGGTGCATTGAATAGTAAACAGGTCATGAAGGTATTTAAAGTAAAGTTACATTTACATTAAATAAATGTTACATTAAAAAAAAACGAAAAATTTTAACTCTTACCTCCAATACCTCCGTAACTAGAAGGTCCCAAGTATCGCCCAGAACAAAAGTTCCGGCTTCGTTAAGAGTCTTTTTACACCCATTCTTTTTTTTTTTTTTCTGACAGTAAGTCGTCAAATAACCCCTCCCGCTCTGGGCTGAGCAGGAGGGAGTGTCAGACTTTTACTGACTAAAACCCATCCATGTTCCTTCATTTGCCCTGTCCCGCAACCCCATTTTTACACCCCTTAGGTAAACAAGTTAGTCTATGAAGAGTTTAAAAATAGATATCCGAAAGGTAATCGAAATCTAAAACAGTTTGTGTTATTAAAAGAAATCTAGGAGACAAATTAAATACCTAAGTACATCCCACCTGCACTAACGAGAAATATAAGTAAATCGCTTACTTCGAAATCAGCACACATCCCACATGTTCATTTATGCGTGCTGTTATTTATACTGTATGATTCATCCTTGTAAAGGATATGGATGCGCTTTCAGTTAAACGAGATATTATGTAATGCATAAAGAGTCGAATATTATTCTGCTTTTTTGAGAATAATGAATGCATGATATGACAACAACATTCAGGAAAGAACTCAAGCTCTCTTCACTCTTCGTTCGTACTGGCGTAACTGTCTGAGGCAGAGCAATCAAGAAATTTAGCGAGATGAGGAAGCGACCAAAAGAAGTTTTTGATTGCAGTTGTATGTCATTATAGAAATGGTAAAAGGAGTTCCCGGAATCCAAATACGAAGTATAATTTTGTTTATAATGCAATTACTTCAAATAGTGAACTTGTTAGAAAGGTAATTTATGTTATGTAAAATTCTATGAAAATTGCATAGATCTGAACATGAAAGAAACCTTGCCAATATATAGACGTTATAGCTATGCTCTTAAACACAAAGGACACTAGGATTAACCTTAAAATGCGCACAGATGTGGAGTTATCCACTTCTGTGCGTATTTTAAGGTTGGACACCAGCTCGATACACAATACAGTCAAAAATAATCTAGAGTGTCACATTCGCTGGAACAAATAGGCCATCGGCCAGTAAATTACGTACACGCGCACTAAACTTGAGCGATCTGGTTACAGAGAAATTGGTTCTGAGCTAGGTGCGAATCTAGTCCACGGGCTACGTGTATTTAGGCATGAGGCGTGTCATTTGCAAATGTCCCCCCTCACTCAATTGGGCACGTGCATATAACTGTTGCATGATTGGTTATCCGCTTTGTATTGCTGAGAAGGACATTATAACAAGTGGCTAAATCCTGTTCCTACTCTTGCCTATTAGATTAACTCGAAAAATTAAGACATAATCAGGCATAAAACAATTTAAGAGCTCCTTGTAGAAGTAACTCTTGGTCGAGGAAGTAATGCCACCAAACCAACACCATACCTTTTTTCCGCTGCCCAGCAGCATTGCTATGATCCGGTTTGTAAGGTATTGGTGGCAATTTTAGGCACACAAGATACCTATTTGAAGTTTATCTGTAAGTTTGCCAACGCTGCGGCAACCCCCTTTGTGTTGGAACTCTATGCACATTTCTATAGACCGTAGTATTTAATATTTATGTTTCACAGACGACGTAGGCTGCCTGTTGTAAGGGCCATCTTTTCCACTGGGAATGTGCCCAGGGCCCCACGATCCAAAGGGGGCCCCAAGTTCCTGTAACTGTCAAAGCTAGAGGCTTTCAAAACAAACTTAACTAATCCCAGACAGGACCGCAGGATACTAAAATTTTCTAGCTCACTCCGCTCGCTTTTGCATCTATCTTTCAGTAGAACTCAATACTTACATATAAAGGATGTTTTTAGAGGCGGAGGACTTTAAATTGAAACTAAACAAAGAAGAAAAGTTTTAAATTTTCTTTATAATTGGCGTTATTTGACTGATACTTTTATGCCGTTAAGTTTTGTTTGCCATGAAGGAGCTTATGCACATGTCTGCAACATTAATGCCTTGCAATTGAGGCACAAAAAGGTAGTAGGTAATCATGTCTGTACTGCTCACCGCTGACTGTAACGCTCTGACCATCATCATGTTTGCAACTTTGACGAAATTAGAAAGAAACCGGCCAAGTGCGAGTCGGACTCGCGCACGAAGGGTTCCTTAACATTATCTAAAAAAATATATCTTAATTGGCGTCAACTATGTATTTAAGGGGACACCTTTTAATTTTTTATTTTTTTATTTTTTGGAATTATTCCTTTATTTGTGCTGCAAGGCCCAGAATCATGATTCCAGGTCAAAGGTCCCTATAGGTTTTGATTCCCTTGTGAAATCGCATAATATGCGACATAAACAGTCATATCCTTTGATCGCGTTGACTTACAAGTTTGATTTTTTAATTGCTCCAAGGGGTAGCAGACCTGAGTATTTGGTATTAATTTCAGCTTGATACCGCCACGCATTTCTGAGAAAAAGGGTCTTGACAGACAGACGGACAACAAAGTGACCTATACGGGTTCCGTTTTGCCGATTGAGGTACGGTACCCTAAAAATGAGCACTTGGAAGCCAACATTCAACGCATTATTGCCGAACGCATTGTTCGCGGCAGCCGTGGTGGCCACATGACCGAAACCATATCCATACATTCCTCGCATAAAACTATCCGAAAATGCCTATTATGAAATAGGCATTTTACGGATAGTTTGTATGTCAAAAATAGTTTTTCATTAAAGTTCTACGCCGCTTCAAAAAACATCAATTTTATTTTTGTATGAACTGTTCCAAGAGAACCTGATCTACAAGAAGCGGGGTGAAAAAAAATCGATCTCGCTTCGCTCGCTCTTGCATCCTGCAAGGGCCCCCCATTCTCACGTGCCCACAGGGGAATATGCATGTAACTTTTTTTTCACTTAAATCAATAAAATGCAGTACTATCAACCCAAGAAATTAATTAAAAGTGAATTTCAACTACTGCTTTTCGCACAAAAAAAATATTCAACTCCTACAATTTTCTACGACAGTTCAAACGTCCATGGCTGTCGCGGCCATTCAAGTCATAGCATTTGATGTCACTTCCCTCTATCTGCCTTGTTTAAATCGAATGTTTTGCCCATAATAGAATAGTTTTACTATACTGTAAGTCCTTTATTAAAACAAAAATTGCAATAACAATATTATAGTAAAATCTTAGTGAAACTTAAACTTTTCAACTAAAAGTGTTTCTTTGACACAGCATTTGACGTCACTACCGGAATCGATGCGTTTTGTGTTTGCGTTCAGTTTCACCAAAAACACGCTACATAAAATATTAAATTGTGAAAAAGTGTTGTATTAGAGAATTAAACAACTGTACCACAATGTTTTTATGGGCCAATAAAAGGCATTTAAAAAAATAAAAAAAGTTTTGTATTTCTTGCATATAACCCTATTGCAGCCCTAAAACGCCCCTACTTAAAACTTTCTATTGATTAAGCTGACAAACAGAAGTGTAATTGGTTAAAGACGGCCCTGCCTGTTATTGCGCAGCGTTTGACTTCAGAATACTTATTATGTGTATGAAAAAAATACGGAGCTAGTCCCAAGATTGAACCAAAACAAAAGAACATAACACTTTTTTCTGGAAGGAGAGTGAAGGTTCTTGTGCTTGCGGAAGTATAAAATAATTTATGGATTGATATATTAAAAGGTTATTAGATTATTTAAAAGGTACCGAACTACATGCACACATTTTGTCTATTTTCCTTACCAAATTAGCGAAGGTTGCGATTGACGTTAAAGGTGATGTAAATGTTGTCAATACCTATGTATAGGGAAGACTCGGGACTATCTCCCGTACTTTGAAATAACTTATGTCACCCAAATTATTGCAATGCAATGCAGTATAAATATATATCTACATTTTTCCTAGTGGATAATTAAAACAAGATTTTGTAGGAGTTTTTCAAAATGTAAAAGGGAACGGTGTCCATAATGTCAAATTGTAATTCTAGTATTGTTAGCCATAAAACGTGTCTAAATTCTGCATCCGATGACAAAACAGTGACAGTTGATAATTTCGAGAATAAAATGTGTGTCGAAAGGCAGCATACGTGACTGCGACTTGCCCCAAATGTTGCTTGAAGTGCGAACGCGAACGTGTCGATCGACTTACATTTAAAGGCATGCATCTGTTGTTTTGGTGACGCCTTTGTCTTACAAGACTTATATACCAGTCCATTGCATCTCTGAGTGGCCGTGCCTAAATATACAAATAATTTTCAATAAATAATTCGTTTAATCAAGAGCTCTATCTTACTAATTGCAATCAGTGCTACAATCCTAACCCAAACGGTCTTCTCTGACCTGTTTTCTAGTCTGATTAGAGCAGGCTTAACAAATTTGACTGAAGGCTTATTGGTTAGGTACTAGGTACTTACTAGTAATCTAAAAGAATCTAGGAATTATCAGCATGATGCAATCAGTAGATAAATAGATTGGTCAACGTCTGCTTGCTCTTTTCAAATTTTAAAATGGTATCTGAAAAACACGCGTTAAAATAAAATGGTGCAAATCGTTAAAACATAACGAATGAGTAATCATTACTGATAAATCGGTTTCTGTAACCACATAAAAACCCACGCGTAAGTAAATGCCTACATATTACTACCATTACAAATGCGAAAGTTTGGATGTATGAATGTTTGTTACTCAATCACGCCAGAACAGCTGAATGAATCTGGATGAAATTTAGCACCGAGATAGATCTGTCTGGAATAGCACATAGGCTATTTGTACTTGTTTTTTTTCCTCACGCATACACATCAAAATTTACACGCGAACGAAGTGCGAAGTGCGGGCATCAGCTACTAGCTGTTGCCCGCGACTTCGTTCGCGTGCCTGCTTTCAAACAATATGTACCTATAGTTCATAACTACCTATATAACAGTAATATAGGTAGTTATAAACTATAGGTGTAAGTGTTTGGAAGCAGATCAGGTTTAGCACTTACACTTTTCTGTTTTCTTCATATTAAAATTAAAATAAAACTGGAAATGTCTGTTTTGACCTTTTTCCCACTACCTATGTTAGTCGACTACTGGATTCTACGATCTTACTATTCATTTGTTTTCTGCTCTATTATGAGTTACGAGAATCCATCTATGCTTAAAAATTCAAAACAATTTGTTGTTTAGTAGTTGAAACCGACAAGTTTTGGAGGTCCTTGGACGTGTATTGTAAAAGAACGCAAAACAATGTACCTACGTTGCACCACCAACGGCTATCACGTTGCCTAATATTCTTAAGTGTTTATTTCAAGGCAATGCCCGTGGACGCAGTATCATTATTATAATGTCGGTATTCTTTGTGAAAAGTTTCTAGTTGGAATTTATCAAACTCATTATTTGAGCCCTTACTGTAAAAGTGACGTGAGACTACTTCACATAATCCTCCATTTTCTTGGTCTTTTTCTCTTTATTTTGCCAGTCACTTCTTCTCAGTTGCTTCATCATTAAATCGTGGGAGCTGGGTGCAGGGACGGTTACCGTTACCAAACAAATACCGGTAAAATTACCCAAACATTAACGTTATGCTACGTTAAATATTAACGTTAAACATAACGTTAATTTATAGAATTTACCGGTATTTAAGTAACGTTACTAATAACGTTAATTCACTAAAAACTAACATTATCTGGCGCGACGTTGCCAAACCGAACGCGCGCCGCGCGTCTTTTCGTTCGGCTCTGCTAATCAGAGCGGCAACAGCTAGAATTTTACAACGATCGGACAGAATGATATTTACGAAAACGCGTCAAATTGCTCGCGCTTACGCCGTTACGCGTGTTTCATTTTATAGTCCAGTACCAGTACGTCATAAAACATTGCATACGCCAAATTAGATTTGTTTTGTTGTTCTGTTATTATAATTAGTTGTTTGTTTAAAAAATATTATTATGGACCGAAAGAAGTGCAACAGAGTTTATCAGTATTTCAAAAGTTTTAAAGAAAACATCTACTTGCACATTGTGCAATAAAACATTAAACGTAAGTACACACGGCTACACATCAAGTTACTACATTTCCAGTATAAGCTGACCTCGCATTGTACGGAAATCCTATACAATGCGAGATCAGCATAAACTGGAAATGTATAGCTTGATTTGTAGCCGTGTGTACCTACTCACCTTTCTACTTAAACTATATCATTCTAATTATGTATATTAATCTTTAATTAAAATATTTATTTCGACCATAAAAGTCCCATTGAGTGCTTTTGAGTACTGTTTAGTTCTGTTCAAGCTTTATGGAGGTTCGGAAAATCGGAACACAGATTAGGTTCGGAAGTGCGCTGCGACTGCGAATGAGCGAGTGTCTGTCAAGCAAGCAAGATGAATAAGAGGATGCGTCCGCTGCGCCCGTGCCCCGCTGATACCTAAAAGTGTGTTCTGTGCAGCTTTACGTTCGATGTTGATGATGGGACTTTTATGTTTTTTAAAATCATTATTATAGTCGACCACATGTCCCTGGATACTCTTTCATTACGAAAATATTTAAAAGACAAATTGTAGAGGTCAAATTATATGCAGCTACGTGTTGTCGACTGTAATAATGATAGGTACCTAACAGTAATATGAGTAGGTTTTTTATTAGTTATTATCTTCGTAAAATAGGTACCAATACCCATATTTTTTGTTTTGTCAGGTTTTTTTAACCAGTCATTATACTTATTAAAGAAATTATAGTTTTTTTAGTTACTTAATTCTACTACCAAAATTTTTGATTGTATTGTATAGCGGGCTAGTGTCCGAAATTCCACGTCCAAGCGTGTATTTTGCGTACGGGTGGGAAATCTATTCGATCCACCCTAACTCCTCGAGAAAGGCCAGCAGCGCTTCGATGTTGCTGGCAATCTCGCGAAGAAAAAGTTTTTGATTACTGGGAAACCAAAAAACAAAAGTTTCCTTATTTATATGGGTTAAGTCAGGTTGTGTTGGTTGCCCCGGCCTCACAAATCAGTGTAGAGAGGCTATTTTCATCTTTAAAATTTGTAGTATCTAGGTACAGATACAATTTAAAATAAGATTTTATTGAAAATATTGTATTAAATCGAAACAATGCGTTATACAGTAAGAACAAATAGTGATCCTTCACTACTTTTTTTACTGTATTACGCATTGGGTAATCTGAAATCGAAAAAAAAATATCAGGCTTTTTCTTTGTCTAGATTTAGTGCTGATTATTGCCAAAGTTGTTCTGTTATAAAACTTATAAACAAATGTTATTTTTCTGTAATTATAGTCTGCGCGCGAGCTGCGAGGAATCGGTGGCTGGCTTACTTAAATCATCGGTGATTTTACCCTAACATAATGATTTCATAATTTTGCACTCTGCGCGAACTAAATTATGAAATCATTCTATGAGGGTATTATGTACGTGATCTCATGGCGACATGGAGAGAGCGACTGTCGCAACCCCGTGCAGGGCACGCCACTATAATGGCGGTAAGTCCCCTCTTTGAGGAGTGGCTGGAGAGGCGCCACGGCGCCCTCACCTTCCGCCTGACGCAGGTCCTCACCGGACATGGTTGTTTCGGGAGGTTCCTGCACCTAATCGGGCGGGAGGAAACGCCCGGGTGTCACCACTGCGAGGATCGACCGGAGGACACGGTGGAGCACACTGTGCAGGTCTGCTCCGCTTGGGCGGAGCAACGCCGTGTCCTCGTAGCGGCGATCGGCGGCGGCGACCTCTCGCGTCCGGCCCTGGTTCAATCCATGGTCCGGAGCGAGACGGAATGGGACGCCGTCACCTCCTTCTGCGAAGCAGTCATGCTAGCGAAGGAGGTGGCGGGACGTGAGAGGGAGAGAATCTCACGTCCCAGCCGCCGCGGGAGACGCACCGGGCGTCGGGGGCCACGTGGTGGCTCCCGGCCACCGTAGACGCGGGCCTGTGGACGGTGAGCTATGGGCTAGCTCGCCGTCCGTCCGTCTTATGACGACAGGCCGTGTCGACGGCGCGTTCGTGTTCCACGCGCGCCTCAAAGAGAGTCAGCAAACAGGAAGGGGTCCGTAAGGGCCGACGCCTGCCAGGGTTGCGGGACTGTTCGAAAGAGATACCGCGGCCCTGGAACACAAAGGGCAAAGGAAGGAACATGGATGGGTTTTAGTCAGTACAAGTCTGACACTCCCTCCTGCTCAGCCCAGAGCGGGAGGGGTCATTTGATGATTTCCCATCGATAAAAAAAAAAAAAAAAAAAAAAAAAAAAAGGGTATTATGTACTTGAAGTAAAACCATTGATCATTTAAGTACTTAAGCCACCTATTCCTCTGAGCTTGCGCACGGACTCTAAGGTCCGTAATACAAGGACAAATAAAAAAAACTATAATTTCTTTAATAAGTTTTAAGTAAAAAGTAAAATTAATAGTAGGTAGTAACAGTTACTACATAATATTAACTTTTACTTTTGTTTTACTTTTTTTTTGGTGTTTTACAAAATTAGAAAGAAAATTAAACTTATTAAAGAAATTATAGTTTTTTTTATTTGTGCTTGTATTAGGTTTAAAGAGAGGGAAAACCAAAATGTGCCAAGCTCACAGCGACTGGGTTATTTATTAGTTATTGCGTTAGGAAATAAAACTAAATTATATACATGGCAATTATTTATTATTATTATTATAAACGTGTCTAGAAAAAAAAAATCCTTTGGTAATTATTTAGTTTGAGTGTCAAATTGTATTTCCTTCTCATGGCTGCCAAAATGTGATGATTTTTGCATAAACATTAGGCAGAACGCAGGGCCTTATGTCTTCTAAACTTGACTCCACTAATTTAGCAAAATGGTAGTTCATATTTTTGGGGTCGACTTTCGTTTGGG
This sequence comes from Eugnorisma glareosa, assembly GCA_947578425.1. Taxonomy (NCBI): domain Eukaryota; kingdom Metazoa; phylum Arthropoda; class Insecta; order Lepidoptera; family Noctuidae; genus Eugnorisma; species Eugnorisma glareosa. The sequence continues at coordinate 30,526,205 of OX387957.1, forward strand.
TACATGATTTGCGGTTTTCGTATGTGTTCCCTGTCAATTCCAGGAATTACCGCTGCTGTTTGGCTGGATTTTTCAGCACGTCCTCCGAGATTTTGATTCTTCGTTGGCCTTGCTAAAATTGATTAGGACATAACATCCCAATCATCGTCGAGAAGGCTCGGGGAGACAGTGCGTCTGCGTAACCGTTCACCATCTGCAAAGAAAAAATACAAAACTTATTTTATTACTTTTATTAGTACCTACACATTTGTAGCTGCTACCGCCTCGAGGAATGAGCCATTCGAGGCCATTCCGAATGGCTGCGAATGGCCCATTCGTCGAGTAGCGGTAGCTTCTAGCTACCTATTAACTACATATTAAATTTAAAAACATAGATAATAATGTGTTTTTACTCGTGTCTTCTCGAGTGATAAAAAAAAACGGAATTTGTTTAAATTAGATTAAAACCCTGTAGGTACCTACTTATTTAAAATTTTACAATCATGTAAATACCAAAATACTTACCGTTTCCTGCCATTTCACAATTTGTTGATACACCCACCAATCACTAATTCACTAGGTAATTCATACACGCGCGACTAGAGTTAGTGCGACTGTGCGAGCGCGACCCACATCGTTAGAAAGAGATTGGCGTATAAATTATCGGTATAAGTATCGTTACTTTTACCGATACTACTTTTAGTTATTAGGTAACGTTAACGGAGTTACGGGTATCGTTAATCATATCGTTACTTTTTTATCGTTATCATAACGGTATTTGGTAACGTTATAAAAAAAGTAACGGTAATTCGGTCCCTGGCTGGGTGTGTAGATTGAAGGTATCCTCGCCACATGCCTGGTACTAAGTCTCTAGATACTGTCGGTGTTTTTGTAGAAAATATGCCAAAAATATAATGATAATATTTGGTGTAAGTATTGCATCTTGGAAATTCGACATATTAGGTATGTTGTGTAGGTTATCCAACGCGAAATAATGTGTAGTTAATGTCATGGGTGTCAACAAGGTCTTGTCAACATGTACGGAGACAGCATACATATTTAAGTGTTTCCACCTGATGTTTTCCAGCGATGCAAACTGCTTATTTGTTCAGTTCGATATTTAGCTCTAAACGGCAAAATCCTTTGGGTCAATAGCCAGGAACTAGCCAATTTGAATGACAGTATTTTTGTAGTTAAATTAGGTATAGACGGAATGTGATAAAAAATGTAAATGTAAATGATGGGCCATAGCGTCCGCTATTAGCGCGCTACCTGTAGTTAGATAGGTAAGTGATTAGGCAGTCTTGTACTGATGGTGCTAGGCATCAAGTTACCCACACAACACACACACACACGTTTGTCTAATTGCTCGACCTAATCTAAAATCCGACTACGAGAATCGTCACTCGAACATTTTTAGGGATATCTTGGTATTTGGCATCTTGTGATAAATATGTTATGCTCTTATAATTTCTTGCGCCAATGTGTAAAATAAAAAAAGAGCGTTTTTGCGTGAAAATTTCAAGGGTTTTGATTTTATTGCACGGAATCCTAATTATTTATCTAAAATAAAAGTAGCCTATGTTAGACCTTATAACATCAGCTATCAACCAACAAAAGTCCCGTCAAAATCGCTCCAGCCATTTCGGAGATAAGCCGGAACAATCAAACGAAGACAAAAACGAAAAAAAAAAAGTGTTTCTGTATTAAGTGCGTATATTGTCATAGTATGCATTCAGTAAAAAGCTGTTATTTTGATATTACAAACAGACACTTTCATTTATTTATTTGTATGGCATTTGAGAATGTTTTATAAAATGTTTTAAAAACAGTATGAAAATAGTTTTATTACAAGAAACGCGGCTCGCACTTAGCTGTTTTTTATTTAATTGTAATCTTGAATGTGGAGCAAGGTTGGTGCGTTCGACTAACATTAAAATAGAACAAATAACTTACAGCACGCACACTTCAATGTACACAGCGCACGAGCTCACTACTCCACTGTTTAATGAATTTATTAATTTATCTCATTTTCATTTTCTGTCAATAAATTACATTATCCTATGGAGGTCTTACAACACAAGTACAAGAACTTTGATGACGTTTCGATCAAGACGATCATGTTTTTTTTACAAGCAATATTTTAAAATTCAAATTTAAAATTTATTAGAACTAGTAATTTAGGTTTTTACTCTACTATAGCAAAATTAGTTTAGAAGGTCTTTTTTATTCGAAGTCAGCTAATGCAATCGAATGTAGAGCTATAAAAATGATACTCTAACTCGACCTACTTAGAACATTAATAGAAACAGATGCAGCTACTAAGGTACTAAAAGCACTTAAGATGAGTATGGTGTCTATGGTCAGTATTTATTTCTGCTGATCAGTTTCCATAGTCAGTATTTATTTCTTATGACTGTATAAAACTGTAAGTAGTTGGGGAAACAACAGCTCTTTACTATCAGTGGACCTCGTCTGTGACCTAGTGACCCAGTTACGCGTCAGAGTAGCAATCGCTTGTATCGTCCACAACCGCACACACACGCACTCAAACACGCAATACACACAAACATACACAACAATACACACACACATACACAATGATGAATTTAACTACATTTATCATGTAGGTATGCTACACAACTACAGATTTAAACAATTTTCAATTAATTACACAATTCAGATAGTAATTTTAATAGTAATTATTACACGTACCTCCTGTGCAATCATATTGACGAGTAATTTAGGTCATACGTTGCAATGTCGGGGAAAATTGTAAAGCTACTCATGCATAGTTTTTGTAATTGCTACTTATACTACGGGTTTTAAAATAACCAACCACCTAGTAGGTAAACGCGAATTAATAAAGCGGGCTACATTCTGATGGGCCAGTAAAAATAATACGGATGACGCCCAGCCCTCGTGACCTGGCTTACATCAGTTGGCGCCGACAAATGCGACATACTTTTCATGCTGAAATTCCCAATTTACGCGAAACATGCTATCAAAACACCTTAGATACAAACTGTAATATTGAGTATTAGTACAAGTCTGCGCTAATTCCTTTTATTTTCGATCTGTAAATGTTTCAGAGAATTGAACATGTTCTCGTTTAAACCTGCAATGTGTTCGTATTTTCAGGTTTAATTGAATTTCAAAGTAGTTCAAGGCAAGCTATAAAAAGTAATTATTCACAAAAGTTATTAGTATTGTTGCAACATGAATATTTAAGCTGTAGTTAGTTTTTTTTTTAGTTTTTACACCTATTAGTAAATAACTCTGGCTGAATTATGCTTTTAGTGTGTCTCTAAAGCCTCTATACCCTGATTGGTTTGAATTTATTCAAGCAGAGTGATTTTAATTCGACGGTTGACTTTAGACGCGACAGATTGTCCGAAAAGCATTTTAGAATTCACCATTCCAGCATGTGGTGCATCTGAATACACCATGCTGAATTTACAATTTTCTTCGTGTCGCTCGCATGACACACTTTTGTTGGCCCAAAACTTTACCTTTTCACGTAATTATTGGTGGCATCGCAGAGTTGTACGTTTGAAATAAAATTTAAAAAAATGTACCGAGGTACTCCAACAATTCACAAATGGTATAAGAATCAAGAACATCAACAACAACGATCATCTGCAGAAAATTCAATTTTTGATATTCAAAAAAATAATGACCTAGGAACGCCATATTTCTTAAATACTTCTCCAATAGACATAATTGTCTGCTTTATGTTAATCAGCCACCAGCGTATATTAATGCGTCGTTTCACCTTTGTCATGGATTTTTTCTTGCAACAGCTTTGCACAAGCCATATTTATCGAATGACTGATGAATGAGAAAATCTCCCATGTGTTTTACTAATGTATATAGGTGTTTTCTCTGATCTTATTGGAATCACGATCCTTAACCTGAATGCATTTTTGTTAGGTGTGAGCTCCTCTCTACTTCGCCACTTACTCGCATACGTAGAAATAACTCAACTAGAGGTAGATTCAATAGAATGTTCCTATAGTTAAATCATTTTTATCGCTTACTGAATGAAAGGTAAAAATTTTTCTAATTATTTCGTACGTTGTACGGCAAAGTTATGATTTGATACATTTTTATTTGCAAGAATACGGGTAGTTAACATAAGTTCATAACATCTATTCGTTTCACTATATTCGGCATTTCGGCCACACAAATATTGAGATTTTACATTTTGGCATAATGATAGCATGCACTACACATTTATTAATTAGCAATTATATTTAAATACATAACATAATTAAAATTACAAACCAATTCATAAAATTAATATAATTAGTTTCATTTAAAATAATAATTTATACATACCTATTAAAATAGCGATCAATAATAATTATGTCGTGTCAATAAAAATAGTATTTGTTGAATCCAAAAAAAAAGAATCAATAATAAAAAAGCGTTGTCGAATTATGTCGTGTCAATAAAAAATAGCAAGAATAATTAAAAATATTTCAATATTATTTAAAAAATAGAAATAGATATGTCATAGGTAATAATTATAGTAAGTCAGTTTTACATTTTACACTCAAAATATTCGTTGATGGAATAAAAACATCTCTCGCACAACCAGCTATATAGCTTTCTATTAAATTCTAGATCTGTAGCACTTCTAAATTCTTTAGCTAAGTGGTTATATATTTTCACCGCCATAGTAAGTATAACAATTTTTGTCGCATACTCTTAGTCTATTACGCGGGACTACTAGTGGCTTTTGTGCTATTTTCCTCTTTGATATAGCCTTTTCATCTTTTTCAAAAAGCGAGTAATTGTTTCTTACAAATTTGCAGATTTCAAATATATATAGAGACGGGAGGTTAAGCAGCTTTTGTTTAATAAATACAGGTTTGCAGGAGTCTGTCCACTTAAGATTGAAAATTGATCTTACACATTTTTTTTGGGCTATGAATGCCCTCTGGGCATCTGTTGAATTCCCCCATAAAGTTAATCCATACCTTAAGAGGGCCCTTCCCGGCCCGTCTATCGTCAACGCGAGCACGGTCGAAAAGTTTGTTGTTTCATCCAGAGCCACAGCGGCGATTTTCTTTCGATTGCCCCGTCTTACCCCGCCCAGACCCCGTACATCTCGTCTCCCACGCACCTCATACCGCCTAACGCGATGACATTGAACGAAAAATAGTGTTCGAAAATTTCTTAAACTTGTTCCAGGAAATACGTGTTTTTGAATATGTCTTACAAGTGTGTGAAATAAATATTTGTCATTAGGAATCTCCATTACACGTGCAAGGTTTCTATCGAGATGTTTTCTTTACTTTTACAGTTTATGAGTACATTATGAACGGCCAAAGTTCAGTTAAAATTTGTGCAAAACAGCAATTTTTGGAGGCTTATAATGAATTTGTTTCTACAATTTTTTATTTTTTGCTACCAAAGAAACCTAGATATAGTGCACAAAATACTTATTAGTTCAAAAAAATCAAAGATGCAATGTTGTGCAACAACTGCATAATCACGTACGAGCGTTTGTATGAAAAGTATGACGGGTTGGCCGCTCTTAAAACAGAACAAACATGGCTATGGTATACCAATAAGGCTGTTTGAATGTCTGTTAAATTTTTAATCCTCCAAAGTGCAAATACGAATTTGTTTATTTTCTTACAAAAAATAACTACTTGAGCTTTCCAATTGCAATGTTTGTCCATAACAACTCCTAAAAATTTTATATGATTAACTTCTTCTATGTCATTATTATTATATTTTAAACTTAATTTCATTTCATTACCTAATTTTTTGTGGTTATTATATGTCAAATCTATACTAATATTATAAAGCTGAAGAGTTTGTTTGTTTGTTTGTTTGTTTGTTTGTTTGAACGCGGTAATCTCAGGAACTACTGGTTCGAATTGAAAAATTCTTTTTGTGTTGGTTAGCCTATTTATCGAGGAAGGCTATAGGCTATATATCATCACGCTACAACCAATAGGAGCGGAGCATCAATGACAAATGTTGCAAAAACGGGGAAAAATTATTCTCTTTGATAGCTTCCGTTGCGTGCGCTGCGTAAACGGTTAAAGTTGCACAAATATAATGTAGCAGGGAATTATTCCTCTTAAAAAGGTCTCAAAAAAAGTCCGCGACGGCACATGCCTATCTTTTAAGGTTGACTCACAATAACCATTTTTATGATTTTAAAATTTGGTCAAAATTAATGTTTTATTTGCGAAGGTGTTTTTACCGACATAGTATTAATCCTTATCAAAATAAATATGTTAGTCATCTTTAGCATTCAATTGTGACCAAAATTGCCCTTTACACTATTCAATTTAGATGAATATCTTAGGAGATATCACAGTTTTAAAATAACTCCGCATCAAAATAATGACCCGCGCGCGCTGCGAGGCGGGTGTTCATGTTGTTGGGAAAACCAATGTGATTAGATTCAATGCACAAATATTGTGGGGAACTTAGAGAAGGTTTTAGTTTTTGTTTCATGCTGTAATCAGTGCTCTCTATCAAAAGATTTATAAATTTAAAGTGTTCAAGAAGAACTTACCATCATTGTGTAAGATACATGCAACGACATCTATTGCACCAAAATGGTACTAATTAATAAAAATGTGCTCACAAGATAACTTTTAAATCGGGTCTGAGAGCAAAAAGTACTCTAGATTAGTCTACATGACGCTATAACCCTGTAGAGTGTGTGTTCGATCGCTTTACATGCATTATATTTTAACGGTTAAATTTCGTGCTCGATAGATGGCGCTATTAATTCCACTCCATTTTCTGAGTCGCGGTGTTAAGTTTTCCGTGAAAGAATGACCCTCGCCCGTGTCAAATGTCTGAAGCTTGGTTTATTAACCAACGAAACAAAAAGAGGAGGTTCTCAATTCGACGCGTCTATATTTTTTTATTTTATGTATGACCTGACCACGCATAACTTTTTACAGAGAAGTCCGATATACATGATCTTTTGTTTTTTAAATTGAGAAATCATGTTTGGGCTCATTTCCTGCACCTTGATGAGAACTTTAGATCTAGCTGGAGTATGACGTCATCGAAGGTCTGACGATGGATACGGAAGGCACTTGCAAGAGGTCCTCAAGAGTTTGCAGCAACAATAACGTGTTTGGGCTCAATTCATGCACCTTGATGAGAACTTTAGGCCTTGCTGAAGTATGACTGTCATCGACGGTCAAACGATAGAGACAAATGGCAGTTGCAAGCGGTCCTAAACAGTTTGCAGCAGGTATAATGTTATTGGGCTCATTTCATTCACTTTGATGAAAATTTTAAACCATACTGAGTTGTCAGTATGACTTTCATCGAATGTCTGACGATGGAGAAGGAAAGCAGTTGCAAGTGGTCCTCAAGAGTTTACAGCATCTATATCGTGTCTGGGCTCATTTCATGCACCTTGATGAGAACTTTAGACCTAGCTGGAGTATGACTGTCATCGAAGGTCTGACGATGGAGACGGAAGGTAGTTGCAAGAGGTCCTCAAGAGTTTACAGCATCTATATCGTGTTTCGGCTGATTTCATGCACCTTGATGAGAACTTTGACCTGCCTGGAGTATGTCTATCATCAAAGGTCTGACGAAAAAACTTTCGTGAACTTTCGTTCTAGCTGGTGTATGATTGTCATCGAGTGTCTAAAGATGAAGACGTAAGGCTGTCGAGGGTCGCGGGCCTGAGGACAGTGAGTAATGGGCTAGCTCGCCATCCGTCCGTCTTATGACGACAGGCCGTGGTGACGGCGTGTTCGTGTTCCACACGCGCCTCAAAGAGATGTCAGCAAACGGGAAGGGATCCGAGACGAGCGAGGCCTGCCAGGGTTGCGGGACTGTTCGAAAGAGATACCGCGGCCCTGGAACGCAAAGGGCAACAGAACTGTAGTTTAGTCAGTACAAGTCTGACAATCCCTTCCGCTCCGTCCAGAGTGGGAGGGGTCATTTGATGATTATCCATCGGTAATAGTATATAATAAGGATTTACTCCTTTTGAGAGCTTCCGTTGTGCGTGAACGGTTAAAGTTACGCCATTATCATGTATGTCGGAATTGTCCCTCTTAAAAAGCTCTAAAAAAATATCCACAATGGCCATATGTCTAACTTTTAAGGTTGACGCACACTCTCTCTAACCTCTCTTTCTTTTATGTACGCACGCACGCAGACGAAGTTGCGCGGGTCAGCTAGTATTTTATAAATTTAGTTTTACTTGTATTTATTTTTAAGTTATTCCTATCTAGCCAATTGATTAAATCTGTCAATGTTTTATTCGTAACTATTTTACTGCTATCTAAAGTTTTCTCTTATGACGACTGCATCGTCTGCAACTCATCAACCATAAGTTTTACTTTATTATACACTAGCTGACCCGCGCAACTTCGTCTGCGTGCGTGCGTACATAAAAGAAAGAGAGGTTAGAGAGAGTGTGCGTCAACCTTAAAAGTTAGACATATGGCCATTGTGGATATTTTTTTAGAGCTTTTTAAGAGGGACAATTCCGACATACATGATAATGGCGTAACTTTAACCGTTCACGCACAACGGAAGCTCTCAAAAGGAGTAAATCCTTATTATATACTATTACCGATGGATAATCATCAAATGACCCCTCCCACTCTGGACGGAGCGGAAGGGATTGTCAGACTTGTACTGACTAAACTACAGTTCTGTTGCCCTTTGCGTTCCAGGGCCGCGGTATCTCTTTCGAACAGTCCCGCAACCCTGGCAGGCCTCGCTCGTCTCGGATCCCTTCCCGTTTGCTGACATCTCTTTGAGGCGCGTGTGGAACACGAACACGCCGTCACCACGGCCTGTCGTCATAAGACGGACGGATGGCGAGCTAGCCCATTACTCACTGTCCTCAGGCCCGCGACCCTCGACAGCCTTACGTCTTCATCTTTAGACACTCGATGACAATCATACACCAGCTAGAACGAAAGTTCACGAAAGTTTTTTCGTCAGACCTTTGATGATAGACATACTCCAGGCAGGTCAAAGTTCTCATCAAGGTGCATGAAATCAGCCGAAACACGATATAGATGCTGTAAACTCTTGAGGACCTCTTGCAACTACCTTCCGTCTCCATCGTCAGACCTTCGATGACAGTCATACTCCAGCTAGGTCTAAAGTTCTCATCAAGGTGCATGAAATGAGCCCAGACACGATATAGATGCTGTAAACTCTTGAGGACCACTTGCAACTGCTTTCCTTCTCCATCGTCAGACATTCGATGAAAGTCATACTGACAACTCAGTATGGTTTAAAATTTTCATCAAAGTGAATGAAATGAGCCCAATAACATTATACCTGCTGCAAACTGTTTAGGACCGCTTGCAACTGCCATTTGTCTCTATCGTTTGACCGTCGATGACAGTCATACTTCAGCAAGGCCTAAAGTTCTCATCAAGGTGCATGAATTGAGCCCAAACACGTTATTGTTGCTGCAAACTCTTGAGGACCTCTTGCAAGTGCCTTCCGTATCCATCGTCAGACCTTCGATGACGTCATACTCCAGCTAGATCTAAAGTTCTCATCAAGGTGCAGGAAATGAGCCCAAACATGATTTCTCAATTTAAAAAACAAAAGATCATGTATATCGGACTTCTCTGTAAAAAGTTATGCGTGGTCAGGTCATACATAAAATAAAAAAATATAGACGCGTCGAATTGAGAACCTCCTCTTTTTGTTTCGTTGGTTAATAAACCAAGCTTCAGACATTTGACACGGGCGAGGGTCATTCTTTCACGGAAAACTTAACACCGCGACTCAGAAAATGGAGTGGAATTAATAGCGCCATCTATCGAGCACGAAATTTAACCGTTAAAATATAATGCATGTAAAGCGATCGAACACACACTCTACAGGGTTATAGCGTCATGTAGACTAATCTAGAGTACTTTTTGCTCTCAGACCCGATTTAAAAGTTATCTTGTGAGCACATTTTTATTAATTAGTACCATTTTGGTGCAATAGATGTCGTTGCATGTATCTTACACAATGATGGTAAGTTCTTCTTGAACACTTTAAATTTATAAATCTTTTGATAGAGAGCACTGATTACAGCATGAAACAAAAACTAAAACCTTCTCTAAGTTCCCCACAATATTTGTGCATTGAATCTAATCACATTGGTTTTCCCAACAACATGAACACCCGCCTCGCAGCGCGCGCGGGTCATTATTTTGATGCGGAGTTATTTTAAAACTGTGATATCTCCTAAGATATTCATCTAAATTGAATAGTGTAAAGGGCAATTTTGGTCACAATTGAATGCTAAAGATGACTAACATATTTATTTTGATAAGGATTAATACTATGTCGGTAAAAACACCTTCGCAAATAAAACATTAATTTTGACCAAATTTTAAAATCATAAAAATGGTTATTGTGAGTCAACCTTAAAAGATAGGCATGTGCCGTCGCGGACTTTTTTTGAGACCTTTTTAAGAGGAATAATTCCCTGCTACATTATATTTGTGCAACTTTAACCGTTTACGCAGCGCACGCAACGGAAGCTATCAAAGAGAATAATTTTTCCCCGTTTTTGCAACATTTGTCATTGATGCTCCGCTCCTATTGGTTGTAGCGTGATGATATATAGCCTATAGCCTTCCTCGATAAATAGGCTAACCAACACAAAAAGAATTTTTCAATTCGAACCAGTAGTTCCTGAGATTACCGCGTTCAAACAAACAAACAAACAAACAAACAAACTCTTCAGCTTTATAATATTAGTATAGATTAAATGAAACTTTTAGGGACAATTTCATTAAAACTTGGATTGTTAGAAGTTGAGTGGGAACAAAGTTTGGGTACATTTTGGGTCCGCTCAACTTCGGAAGTGGAAACAACCGGCTAGTGTCTCGAACAAAACTTGCACTCGTTTCCTTTGTCCCAGTTCTCCGAAATATTTTCCAAAACTCCCTGGCCCAAGTTCCGTTATGCAATGCATTTTAAAAACAGAGATAGACTATATTATAACTAATAATTGTATACGAATAATATAAAATTCGCCTTGTTCCGTTTCTTAATTTAATTCAAGTAGGAAATAATTGTCGCAGTCCATTTTTCAGACTGTTTCTTTTATGACTAAAACACTGCCAAAAACATTTTGTTAACGGTTGGTGTCCGCTCTATAGGTAACATTTTTAAACCGCAAATATGAAAAGCCACCCAAGCCTACTATATTTTCCAAACTGAAAACCTTTGTGACTAACCCTATCCAGATGTGATTGAAATTAGACCAAAAGGACATATTTGTTCAATAGTCTAGGTTAAATCTCAGTACACCCACATGCGACTTACTCTGAATAGAAATCAATTGGTCGGTATTAGCGGGTTTTCTAAGAAGCATGTGACAAAGAAGAAATATAAAAAATTGAGATGGAATTGAAAACAGAAAACCCACACGACCATTCACAATAGAGTATCGCATAAAGAGACGTTTCTTCACTTCCTGGTGGTAGGTGGTAGGTATGGGTACCTTACGTAACAGTTAATAAGACTTCCCGATGTAATGGTGGGACCATGTCCTTGATATTTCGTAATCATTGACTCGTGTACACCCAGACTGGTTCTCTTAATCGTATTTAACAACAGAAAACCTTTCTTTTGTTGATTTTGGTACTTTGTGTGTTATTAAAGGGTGGGTACGTAGAATAGCGAACAATCTGTAGGCGAGGACGCGACAACGATGTTTTTAACAGAAAACATGGCGTAATAAAGAGCACTAAGCTATCCTTGAGATCGGAAAGATGGGGGCTGAATAGATGTGTAAAGGTATTGAGACAAGCTTTTAGTTCCAAGGTTTAACCTCTTATAATACTTTAAGAGCAAGATGAGTTGATGAGATGGTAGGTACTTGATGAATTACCTACAATATGTATCACGAGTTATGTACGATGTGTATCAGAGTACTTTGCTAACTTTCCAAAGCATTTTGTGACTACTGGTTTTTAGGTTAGTTAAATAAATACATTCAAACGTGTCCGTTTGGACCGAAAATCAACTGCGATGTTAAGGAATGAAGGCATGCTGGGGATCTTAGTTACTGTCCACAACACAATAATATATCGAAGCGCCTCAATGCCTTGTTCATCTATACTAATATTATAAAGAGGTAACATTTGTTTGTATGCAGGGGGTAATCTTTGGAATTGCTGATCCGATTTTTAAAATTCTTGCAGTAATGAGAAGCTAATTTATTCCTCCAGTCATAGGCTTTAATTAAAACGTTTCCGTGGAATAATTTACGACCATAAGGCGAGTGAAGCCGTGGCCAAAAGCTAGATCTTCATGAAATTATAGGAGCAGTCCAGCACACCTTAGCTTGTGTGAAATGGGGAAGAGATAAATGGTTTATGTTAGAATATGCTGGCCTTAATATTGCAAAAACTATGCTAGGGTATTATCAATATTTGAATTTAATAACAAAAAGTGTGTTCTGTTATCGAAGAGTATGTCCCAGTAGAGTAAAATATCATAGTTTTAATGACTTTACTCGCATTGCAGATAAATCCACGTATTTAAAGAAATTAACCTTAATCTGTTAGATGCTAATCTTCTCAATATTTTTTTTTGGTTTAATTCCCGTATATTCATAACGCCGTCATAAAAACACACGTAATATAACAAACACAGCAAAAAATGTATATGTAATATTGTCACGTACCCTACCCCACGTACCTACGCTTTGCATTAAAATACGAACGCTTTACGTTTAATAGTATATTATGATTATGATACAAGTGAGCTAAGTTGCCCATCATACACGAGGCTGTGGGTTGCAGCCCGAGCCGTAGGCGAGGGCGTAAATCAGTCGAGTGTATAGTGAGCAAGTTGCTCACGAGTTTCATACGCACTTTTTCAACACTTGCGAGAAAAAAACAAACATGTATTGCATAAATCGTTTAATTAAAAAGCGGTCATTCTTTCTTTTTGTTGAACGGAGATCTTAGTATTTTTTCACTATTTCACGAAACGTTCCTTGGATTGTAAAAGATCGTGGAATCTTGGAAATTATCCAGCATAAAAATGCTGGATAATTTTGACAATAAGCATATCTCCATGGGTTTCTACATCTTTTGTTGTAATATTTTACAGCTCTTGTCGTGTACAAGTACCAGTAACACCGAATATTATGGCAACCTGCAGAGAAATCAATTCTTGAAGTTATGCTAAGGTTACGTACTTATATATTGTAGATACATTTCGATTAAAATATTAAACGTACCGTTGTTGCTAGATACTGACTATCCGGAGCCTCATTCAAAAAACGTCGGCTGGTGACAAAACTTTAGATTTCAGACCAATATCCGAGCGTCTCTTCAAAAATGCCATCAGGTTACAGTACGTTTTGATATCAATACCACGTTTGAGCTTAACCATGCTTCTTAATTTGGAATAGATGCACCACAGGAAGCTGGGTTTGTATGTATTGGCGAGTTCAGACAAATACGCTAAAAACACATTCACAGAAAATTACTGGGTTCTTTTTGGTTGCTCTTCCATTGTAGGAAACTATCGAAAGCAGCTAAGCTTTTCCCTATATTTGCAGGTATTAGGCTTTCGTTTGCATTTTGTGCTGCATGTAGTATTTCTGGCGGGGTTAAATCTATAAATTGTTCATCTTCTGTACTAAAACTTGACATTTTTACAATTATTTACCGCACAGCAACAAATGCGATACAAACAAAATATAGGAAAGGGCGCTCAAGTTTTTTTTTTTTTGCACGCTCCTCATGTAAGGTGATTGATTACCCTACTTCAAAATTATAATTTTAGTAATTAAATGTAAATGTTTTTCGTCATAATTAGGTACACATTTATTTATTCCTAAAACGTAAATGGATTTTCAGCGGCAAAAAACCTCTTTGTACTTTACAAAAAAAAACTGTATAACCCGGTTAAATTGAAAATGCTCTGTTTACTCGCATATAATTTGCAGTTAGGTACTAACTTAACTTTGTAGGGGTAATTCTATTATGCACTAGTGTGTAATATTATTATGCACGTGTGTGTTATAGTTCGGTTTATGGCGCTAAGAACGATGTAATAAGGCTCACTTTACGAGCAAGTGTGTTGAAAAATTATATTCCAGCTTTCTATTCTAAAAGAAGCAAATATTCCTCCTTTATCCTTCTGACTTCTTGACTGAGGGTTTCAGCTCAGCATCAGATCTAGCGTCCTCTTTGCAGTTTTTTCAATTATTGACAGACCAACTGCGAATGAGCTATAGTCCTATATCTCATGCTCATCATTAATCTTTAGATTTTCCCTATCATCATTCATCAACGAGTTAAGTCCCATTATCACTGTCTATTTGGCCAGCTCACCATTGAGAATAAAAGGTTTAACCCGAGGTCTCGAACTCTATTCTACATAATTATCTATAGTTAGTTTTATGACAAGAAACATGTCCTGCTCTGCAGTTATATAATTCAAGGTGAGTTCAAATTTTGGTTTGCATATGCTAAACCTGACTAATATTATAAATGCCAAAGTAAGTTTGTTTGTTGAAACTGAACCAATCCGATCATCCTGAAATTTTGCATATACGTTGTCAGGTGTACAGAAACAATTACAAGCAGAGTACAACCCGAACAGATAGTTAAATTCTAAATTAACGCAAGCAAAGCCGCGGGCAAAACCTAGTTGATCATAAAACACAGTATCTTCAGCATTTGCATTAATTTTTTATCGAATACGTTCCCCAGCTTAGTCATCTTATAAACAATTTTTTGCAGTTAACTCGCGACTTACAACGTCTAAGGATTGAATAGAAAAACTTTTTCGTATACAGAGTGGGAACTTTCAGTGGGGCAGTAAGGGGAGCTATCGTTAACCGTTGCGAAACCATTCATAATTTTTCGTGAAATTTTGTTACCAATTCACAGATCACAGAGAAAAAATACAGTTTGCAAGAAAATGGCCATTTTACACAAAAATAACAATATTGATGCCAATGGATTCTGTTTCTAATACTGATGAAACACATCTATTGGGCCAACCATCGCTGGAGTACTAAAAAGGTTAGAAATCGCAAAAAACTTTTCTTACACATTTCGTAAGAAATCATTGCAGGTCCTAAAAAGGATTTCTAGATATTTTTGATTATGTTTGTATCAAGTTTGTATGTTTTTGTGTGTATTGTTGTTTATGTGTGTGTTATTTTTGTTTGTTGTGTTTGTGTAAAATTACATACCGTCCGCGTTTACGTGATCATTTGACTTTTATTTAAGTTTTTGTATTTCAATTTCACAAATTCTTTCTTAAGACCTGCAATAATTTCCTACGAAATGTATGAGAAAAGTTTTTTTTGCTATCTGATTTTTTTAGTACTACAACAATAGTTGGTTCAACAGAAGTTTTTGATCAGGACAGATTGACATAAAACAAATGTTTGAGTAAAGTTTTCATACAAAATGTTTGGGGAAAGTATTTTGAAATTGTTGACTTTTTTAGTACTCCGATCTGGATTGGTGATAAACGAGTTTTTGATCAGTATTAGAAACAGGATCGTGTAGCTGCAATGGTTAAGGTAGTTGCCCTTACTGCTAAGTTTCCATCCTGTATATTGGAACAGCAGTACGTGGGGTTTTGTCGTTTGAATATTATGTAACGAAATGTAATCGATCAACCTGCAATAACCGGACTGACACGTCGGGTTTTGAAACATCCATGAAGATAGGAAGGACGTGGTGCCGGTTAAATCTGGATATCACAAGCTATTATGAATACAATATCAACTTTAAAGCTCAGTTTTTTCATGACGGATTGTAATCGCTATCAGATCAGATCACACGGATAAAAGTGGGATGAGCATAATGAGCAATATTTGTTTTATATTTCAATATATACGCGAGTTGAGTAGTGTATTCGACTAGCACACGGGTTAACAACATCAACGGCAGCAAGTTAGCAACCATCACTAAAATCTCAACCACGGATGTGACGGATGGGAACTCTTTTGAATCTTAATGCATTATACGATGAAGAGGTAAGAATAGGTTGCGGAAGTTATTAATACATTTTCCAAACTTCAAAACTGGAGATATCTGGGTTGCCCTCGGCTGAATGCGCCGAAGGAACGTGGTTGTAGCGCAACTTGGAAGAGAGTTAGGTCCAGACGAATACTGCCTGGTTCATTGATTAATTTAGAATTGCTGTAAAACAAAATTGCCTGGTTTATTCTTTAAATTGGGATCCGTCGTAAAGTAACAGAGGTGATAGTGAGGTGGTGAGGTGAGAGCCTAACTTTTGAACTCTAAGTAAAAATATAACCGAAAAGACTAAGATAAGAATCAGTGTAACGAATGCTAAAAATCAAACCAAAAGATAGAAATCAAATCCTGTAGGCCACTGACGAGTTATCATTTCCCCACATAAAGAGTCACATTCGCCAAACAATTCCCACCTCCAACCCTTGAGATCTGAGAATCTTACGACATGCAATATTGAAGTTTCTGATTCTTGAACACGTTGATGCTTTATCTGTAGTTATTTTGAGGTACTTGGAATAGTATCACAATATGTTCCCTAACCAATTGACGGACACAGAGCATATTCATCTTTCAGTATATTGATTTAGCTACTCCGTAGCTAAGTGTCGGTAATCCGTTTAGCTGGCGTGAAATGGACCATCCTCTTACGCCAGCTACGTCTAACGACATTAAGTGCGGGATGTCGGTCATTTTCAATTGAATCATGAAAGACCCTACGCTCAATTTTTTTGCTTTCACTAGAGGTATTTTATTATTTGTTGCACTTAACAATCGCATCGGCCGGATGATGCATGATATTGATAATGACCAAATTTTCCAAAGAGTTTCTACTGGCAGTCTGGCACGTGTCATACCACAAATTAATTTTGAAGCTTGGCCAGTTGTGACATATGACCAAAGACATTAAGTTATACTGTATAATTAATCTCTTTGCATATGAAACACATAATTTTCAGGAATGTGTTGTTTTTACTTGGGGTCGGCGCAATACGTTTTTTTCTTCCATTCTCCCGTCAAACGTAACGCAATCATTTACACGTTTTACCTTCCTGGGATAAGTGGCACAATAAAACACAATTAAAGTTACCATTTTGTGCCATAGTAAACTCTCCGTTCCATGTCGTGGTCGGGTCAGGAATCACAACACAGTCCATCCATCATTTCCTTGGTCTTTCGCTCTCTCTCCATCCACATTTACATTCATCACTCTTTTATTCACATTGCATTCCTCCCTCCTCATCACATGTGCATACCAAGACAGTCGATTCCCTTTCAACATTTCTGTAACTGGCGCAACTTCCAAATTTCCTCTAATATACTAATTCCTTATTTTATCCATTCTTGACAAACCACACATCCACCTCAACACAACAATCTCGTCTCCATGCTACATGCAAACTTTTTTCATCCAGCATCTTCACAGCTCACAGCCCAGCATTCCGATCCATACAGTACGACAGTTCTAATCACGGATTTGTATATTTTCCTTTAACTTGAGCCTTGAACAATCTGCTCTGGACCTCTAGCTAGACCACTCTTGGCAACCAACACAATGTTGTCGGCAAACAGCATACACCAGGGAGCCTCTACCTGGATGTCCAACGTGATTGCTTCCTTTACTTCGTACGGGCTTAGAGCTGACCTTTGGTGCAAGCCGACAGCCACATTGAAGCTCGGATAGAGCCCGCTGTAGCCCGGACTTGGGTACTACATCGACTGTACATCGCATTTCAGGGCCCACCACAAAACCATGGGGTAACCGGTCGTATGCCTTTTCGAGGTCGATAAACACCATGTGCAAGCACGTTTCTGGCCTGATATAAAGCCTGTGCTGTGTACGTTGATAAAGCAAACAGTTTCTGCGGTAAGCGCATTAAAAAAATATTATTACGTGCTGGTAGGAAAGCCTTCGAAGGTTATTCACTGCACATTTAATTTAATTGCGAAAACACATTTAGTCATTTTGGTTTGTAAGCTCCAAACAAAACCCTACTTACCTGAACTCTAGGAATAGAAAATTATTCATTAGAAATTTGAAACGTAAAACATACTTTAAAATAGAACTACGAATGTGAATAACTTATATCTACCGATTTCATTTGAATTGATTTGAAATTAAATGCATAGTATAGTAGGTATAGTGGGTTTCCTCCTTGTAACTAGTCCCCGACATACCTGTCGAATCGAACCTAGCTGTTAAATAGGGCGGCCTGAATTGATGGTATATTTCGTGCTGAAGTTTATAGTGACAGGGTTTTTTAACGGATAAAAGTTATTTTGGTTACCGTAATTTGGGCTAGACTTAATCGGGATAGCGTTCTAGTTGTACGATTTGGGGATCAAGTCCACTATTGATATTTTTGTGGCAGTTAGATATTTTTGCGCTAGCTACCACACAGACCAATTTTTATTTACAGTAGTTGGAAGAGAAAGATCTAGAGCTATAAGTTAACAGTTCTAATTTATACTTTAAAAATTAACATTCAACAAAGTTATTGCAGCTTATAACTTCCTAAGATACACTGTACATTCTCAAGTATTAATCCTAGGGTCAAACCAAGGGGTCTTTTTACTAGCTGCTATGTTATGTTCATGGCATATAAAATTTATAGATTTATGAATTATTAATGAATAAACTGACAAGTGACACTGTCACTTACGGGTTATCTTCAGTGATTATCAATTATTCTGAGATCCCGATATTTCAACTTGCAAGCGCCATGATTGCGGGATGACTGCAGAATGCGAGTGGATGGTAAATAATGTTAGGTGCCAGTGTGCAGACAAATCTGTCTACTTTCCATCTTTTTTTTGTGACCCGTGAAAGCTTAAAACAGCGTTTGACTATTAATGAATGTTGATTTAACACTATTAATTATTAGTTTTTATGTATCAGGGAGAAATATTTGTGGTAGAATAAAGGCTATTATTATTTCCTTTATTTACTTTCTTAACACATACATTTATATTTAAAATATTTCATTAAAAATATTTAAAAAAAATAGTAGCCCACTGGTATCGGAAACAGGGTCCAAGCTACGTCGCGGTCAGGGCTCCAGAGAGAGGAACCTCCTAACAATACGAGCCAATATGTTCTATTTATTTTATTAGGTTGGGCCTAGCCATTGCATAAAATGCTATGAAAGATGAGTCAATAGTGACTGCGGATTTAAATCAACTCAACCTATCGTAGTTCACTGTTGGTCATAGGTATCTCCCAAATTGCTCAACAACACTGCAGAATTGTTAATGATTAAAGTGAAGAAATATGATCATGCAGACGAACGTCACGGCGATGTCCTCTTTAGTCCCAATCAATGAATCAATTGGCAAAAATGTAAGACAAACGGACAGACCAACCAATCCTTTTATTAAACGATTTCATGTTTTTTCTTTGTTCTGTTTACAGTTGTTGGTTACTTGAAGATGCCTCAAATGATTGAACTGCTGTTAACTCCAAATACAGATCAATTAATAAAGTGGCGCAGGGATGTTTTATCTCAAATGTAGGTATTTAAGAAGTTATATTAAAATGTTAGAAAAATAGTTTTTTGAATAGCGTGGACTTCAGTGCATTTCTAATAAATATATTCATTTTTTTCCATACTGACCGGTAACAACGCCTTTTATAGGCAATTGCGGTCTCGTTACAGTCCATAATTTGATTGTTCATGTACATTGTACAATCCTAACATATCTCATTGTACCTTTCTCTGTATGACTTACAACCAAACTGTTGTCATTTAATGAGTCACCTAAAATGATTGAAATGATGGCTCTTGAAATTATCATAAACAAAAAATCTACTGTAATATTTTGTATATCTGCACCTGGATGCCATTCGTCTTCCGAATCGTCCTCGTTCCCTGTCCACTCCTGCCAACACGTAGATAAGCACGTTTATACAGAGTGCTTTTTACGCAACTCCCGACACGTGTAGCGTCTTATTTGTATGAGCTTCTTTGTCTCGCGGAGTTTGCCAATAACTTAGCATGTCTTAACCTCAATTCAAAATAACCATTTTTAACATTGCATTTAGGGCTGCCATCTTTACTTATCTCTACGCAGTGACGAAAAAAAATGATATTATTACGAATCATTCATAAAAGAAACGAGTTAATATTACCTATTTTGTAATGAAGTTTATTCTCCTCAAGTTTTGGTTTGTACATTCTGAGTTGAGCAATTCAGTCTGCGCCGATATTTAGTTCTGAAATTACTTTCTCCTTAGGCTTATGACAAGTGCATGAGTGTAATATTGTGCGAGCCTGACTGTGCACAAGTAACTTTAAAATAGTGAGGCAGCGTCCGGTTTTTGTGTATTCAAAACGACAGTTTGAGTGCTATCTGTGTCAAGGTGCGGATCGACTCTTGCGCAAACCGTTTTTTAATACTACGCCCGGTTGCGAGGTAATTAATTCGATTCAGTGTCGCAACGAGCGATACTCGTAGTTTTCGAGTATTTAAAATATTTTTTTTTTTGTAAAATGGTTTTTCAAGTTTTGAAACTTTATAAATAATTATATACCTTTGCTCGCCAACACTTCAGTGCATTACTCAGCTACTTGATGTCATAGCGTGCTACAGAGATATAAATGATGACATCAGCGGCATCTAACTTAACGCATCGACACGCTATAATATAACTTGAAGTCTGCAACGGTAGGTATATTGCCAGGCGGTGATTACAAAACTAATAAAATTATCTATCCGTGACGAAATTACAGACCCTCATGGAGTAACTATTAGAGGCGAAAAGGCTTTTTGAAGTGTATATTATTATGTTGTATTAAAGTTTCTTCAATCTAAAAATTACCACAAGTGTTGTAAGAGTTGTTTATAGGGATTTTCGCTAATCCACAAATTGCACGTCAAAATACTGAGCCTCAAAGATAAATATATTGATCGATATTTGTTTTGCTTAATGTTAAAATAAATAAGCAGTCAACAATGCCTCCTTAAGAGCTCGATGGCCCTGCTCTCGATAGTTCTCCTTAGATGGCTCACCAGCAGACTAGGTCGAGGAGAGCGACTACGATGTCAGTGTCATGATTTACTTCGCGAACCTGTCCATAGTACCATATCCATCGCTTGCTTTGCTGACTTGGTTCTCGAACATTTAGAAGTAAAACGAAGGTTGAACAGCATTTAACTTCAATTATCGTATATCTTTTCCGAAAAGACGGTGTGATGATAAAAGGCACAATGTGTGGTCAGACTGTCAGACACATATTGCATATGTACTGTGTAAATTGTTTACGTTGATGGCCGCCAAAATTAAGGTACCTATGTATATACCTGCCCAAAATGTCAGAAATGTTAAAGCTTTTAAACGATATTCCTATCAAATCAAGTGATCCTGATAACCTGCAGTAATGACATCAGTAAAAAATAAAACATGAGGCCTTTGCCCAGCAGTGGGACACTCAATAGGGTACCAAAAAAAAAATCTAACCAGAGATCGCAATGGATAGAGAAGTTTACAAGGAGGCCTTTGCTTAACAGTAGGACAGGAAGTACGCTAGCAACAATATTCATAATTTACTTTTATGCTCAGAAAGAACGTATCCATGCATGTTCGCCAAAATTTCTAGATCTTTCCGAGGATATTCGTAACTCAAGGTAAGTTTAGTCTTTATTTTCGCTCAGGGAAGATTGATAAATTATACTGCGAATCAGAGGGTCCTTATTTCTAATCAATAAGATCACAGTTCCTATAGTTTTTAAAAATCTGAAAACATATATTGTTAATCCGTATTGAGCCACCGATACCACAATACAATAGGCTCACCCCCTGTTACTGGATGTACTATTAGGTACACCTCTGCCTAACCCTTCGGTGACAGGCGTGATGTTATTTTATGCTATTTAGCCACCGAACCAAGTAAAGTATTAAGTGAGTTGAAGTAATGCGCACTAGAGACTTGTATACCGAATCCTTTCTTTTACAAACACAGAGATGTCTAAAGCGTGTGATCTGTGTACCAACACAACATAACCTTCGCACAAGCCTAACGTGTTGATTCAAGGTAAAAATGTCTGTTATTATAAAGACCTCTGTTATATACCAATTCACCACGAGATAATCTCTATTTCGGATCATAATTTAATACTTACAAATACACGGGTTTAGAACTAACTGGTTCACGTAATTATTATTTGTAACTGTTATGTCAAATAAAAAAAAGCCTAGACAGAGTGAAATTTAGAAAATGGATAACCCATAACTGTATTGGATTAGCCTAAGGTCCGGAAATAATATATTACAATAATATATACAGAGGCAATGATGGACGAACGTGTAAATGTGGGCCGAGGCGAAGCCGAGGCACACATACGTAAGTCCATCAATGCCTAGTTGTAGCAAGGCTTGTAAAGTACTTTTCTCAAATAATGCGCGGAAAATACAATTACTTTTCAAAATCAATGATGCACACAAACAACATTTTTTTTTTTCAATGAAGCAATTTGCAAGCCAATTCGATTTAAATAAAACCTTTCATAAGTTACCTCCTTGGTTGCCATGTTTCAGAGTTCAAGATCGTTCCATTTTTAAATCACACGACAGATATGAGTTTAGTAATTTATTTGGCCGCTAAACACGACAGATATGGATTTTCATACAACTTTTGCCGCCCGCTGGTCGCATATATCTGGCCACTACAGCAATTTCGATTTATCTCGAAGAAGCTTGTCAAAATAATACTCAAATTTCCAAGCATGTTTGAGAAAAATATTGTGACAATCTTGTTGAAAATCGTAGAACTACGAAACAAAAGAAGCACACGCGTGATCTCATTGATTGTCAGCTTATTTACACCGTGTCGCTATCATAAACTGGTGAGTGCACTCTCGTGTCAACTAGGTCCTCATTTGCCCACCCCCTTCCTCGCCTTCTTAGAAGAGGCGAGATATTATGTTATTTTGTGTTGATATGTTATTTTATAGAATAGGCCATAAGTACGATAAGTATTTTGGAAAAACTATTTCTAAATCCATTTTTAATCTTCCTGGAGTTTCTAATAAGATTTAAATTAAGATAGCGCTCCACCATCGCCATCAGCGCGAAAGGTACTTCACCCTCAATCTATTATTCATAGTTCGTTTTCCAGCAACGTTACCAATTATGTGATAAATGATCTCTACTATCTAATATCTATACTAGTATTATAAAGAGGTAACCTTTGTGAGGCTTTAGGGGGTAATCTCCGGAATCTGGATCTACTGAACCGATTTTGAAAATACTTCACTAATAAGGAGCTACATTGTCCCAGAGTGCAATAGGCTATATTTACAACGTGCCAATAGGATAATTTCCGACCAAAACGCGAGCGGAGCCGCGGGCAACAGCTAGTAACTGAATAAAAGTGGAGCAATGCCCCTTAAATTATTAAATTTCGATCAAGGCCCACATAGAAACCAGGGCTTCTAGATAGCCTTCTAATGTAATTTTACACAAATGACTATCATAAAATTTTCAGACTATTTACTGCAAGCCGCACTCAGGGTAATATTCTTTAAAAAAGAAGCATTTCTCGGCACTTTAATACTTTGTTTAGCGATTTATAAATCCATTTTTACTCTTACTGGAGTTTATAATAATAATTAAAATTAGGCTGTTTAGCATGCTAGGCGTTGTACCATGTATCCGTATTTACCTATACCAATACATAGGTACTACAACTACTACTTTCATTGACAAGAACTGCAGTCAATGGTTACTCCACCATTGAACCAATCATCAATCTTTAAATAGAATCTCCTCGCCACCACAATCGCCGCCAAAGCCATCGCAGCGAAAGGTGAATGCACTTCACCCTCAATCTATTATTCATAGTTCGTTTCCACAAAGGTTACCAATTATGTGATAAATTATTACTGAATAAAAGTGGAGCAATGCCCCTTAGACTATTCCACCCTTTCGATCAAGCTTGCACTGACATGTGGAAGCCCTCAAAGACACCAGGGCTTCTAGATAGCCTTCTAATGTAATTTTACACAAATGCCTATCATAAAACTTTCAGGACATTTACTGCATGCAGCCCTTAGGGTAACTATATATTAGAGACCCTGACCCTTTGAAAAAAATGTATACTGCATTTTGGGGCACTTTAATAGAAAGAAAGAAAAGAAAAATCTTAATACTTTGTTTAGAGAATTTTCGGCCAAAAAACAATACCAGAACTGAAAACAAACCATCAATAGGGTTTAAGAATCCCGATCAGCGCCCCCAAAAAAAATAAAAAGTTCTTTCTTAGACCCCAGATCTTCATAATTTTCGTTACTAATAAAAAATCCCAGCTTTAATATTGATACCCCATGAAGAAGACACGTAACTAGGGTTACCGGATTTCTCATGACATGTACGGCATTTTGGCCACCCAGATGACTTATTTGTCCACCAGAGAGGGGTAGATAAAATGTCTGGTAATTTTTGAAGTTGTTCCAGCTTTTTATCAAATTACTACTCTAGAAATGGACACCCTTACTTGTAACTTTACATGGTCGTCTTGGGAGCCATCCGACGATACGTCTCGCGTCGGTACATGATGTTGATAAGTCCTATAAATTATCCGAGACATACGATCTGCGAATTTTTTCCGCAAACAGGCGTTCGTGGGCGGTGAGGAGTATGATATACATAGGTAGGTAGACACTAGACACAATAGGTGAAATGGAGTAGAAGCAAGTTTAGAACATGGATTATGCGCAAAATGAGAATTGATATTGCCATCTAAATCTCTATTACTACTATCTGTCTGCACCACACCGCAAACCACACACTGCAGACCGCACTGAATGTGTGCCTAGTTAGTTGCCTATAACAGTATCCTGAAAGGCACAGGTCCCACAATCCAGCTTATCCCTAACCTAATTAAGGTAAATGCAATTTTCAAAATTAGGTCAAGGGATTATTTTCGTCACATTTTCGTATTCAAGGTTTCTTGTGACATCGACGAAGCACCGAAGCAACATGTTTTTTCCTAAAGAAATCTGTAAAAGTAAAATATCTGTTACCTTGACGAACCCTTTTTGAATTTTCTGGTTCTTGAGTGTTTTCAAAGTTGTTATTGTAAGTGCAGTTTTGCTGTCTGGGAGGCTAAGCACAACAGCTTCACGCAACAACTACAGCTTATCTCTTGTCTCAAGGTGTAACGTCACCATATTCACGTCGACTACAATGGCGTTTGACCTTCGCCTACTTATTCGCTCGTTCGGATCAAGCTACTGGGTGAATCTTTTCAAAACATTATATCTGTCTCTTTCCCTCATTTTTAACAGTGAGGTATTACACATCATTATGTGTAATACCATATGTGTTACAAAATTGTCGGCGATGTACATGTTCACACACGCTTGGGTTAATATGTTCATGGTTAAATTATTGTTGCTAGTGTTATAATTTGACTGTCACTCTTTTATAGAGACGTGAGCCGTGCTAAAATAAAGCAACCATTTTATGCGTCAGAACTGCCTAGTATCCCACGATTGACGAAAAAGTTCCCGTACCCGTCGCGAACTTTCGTTTGTGGTGATCGGATCCCCGCGCACATGTTGTGGGAAAATCCCATTTATAAAAACTTCAGACACTGCTTTATTCTTAAAACCTTGTATACAGCGTGTAACAGAAAGGGTATAATCATATGGAATACTGTGGTACGGACCATCAAACTGAACAACTTTCTCTATGGGACCACCATCGAAATCGTAAAAAAATAATCAGCTGTCCCATACATTTGGGTCGAGTAGGTATTGAAATTTTGTATAGGACAGCTGATTATTTTTTTACGATTTCAATGGTGGTCCCATAGAGAAAGTTGTTCAGTTTGATGGTCCGTACCACACTCTTCCATATGATTACACCCTTATATATATATATTACATCCCCCTTATATATGTATATTGCATCACCTTTATTAAGATCCTTGTGTGTGTATTTGCACAGTAGCCATTTTTAATTAAATGGCCATTTATATTAATAACTAGCTTTTGCCCGCGGCTTCGCTCGCGTTAATTTCGACAGTCAATTCGGGATGTACTCTGCTTATGTAATAATATAATTTAATCATGATTCGAAAGACACGTGGCGCCATCTATCATAAGAACGTTATTATTGTTTTCCTCGTGAACAGTAGGTACTTTTTTTCGGGATAAAAGGAAAAATATACGTTTCTGTACATCTGACAATATATTACATGCAAAGTTTCAGGATGATCGCTTTAGTGGTTTAGGCGTGACAAGGTAACAAACAAACAAACAAACTTAGGTACTTTCGTAAGGATAGAATAGAAAATAACTCGAAAATACTGTCTAGTACCTACCTGGGCGACCGAGCTCTGCTCGGGTGAAAATAGAGAAAACGGTTTGTCCCAGATATGAGATCTAGCTATAGATCGATTTTTCGCCCCCGTAAATCCCCATATTGCAACTTTAGTCGTATTCGAGAATGCGAATACAAATATTGCTCCTTTAATAGTATAGGATTATATTTGCAATCTGAAACCAATAATCCCCAGAGGAAATACAATAAATAATATTCACAGGCAAAGGCAAAGGGGTCAATCAAATGCAATTTTGTAGAAGAAATTGTCGCGTAAATATAGTGAATGGTGCAGTAACTACGCATACATACGACGCCGACGAGACGACGCGCGACGTCCTGCTGTGTGGTTAGGGAAGCGCAGGCGCAACTAAGTGTAGGCAATGAGACTTGTTTGTCGTTCCGCGACTGAGCTCTGCAGAGGCAACAAAGGGATAATAATGTTTCAGATGAACGGGCAGTAAGTACTAAGTAGCACTAGTTACTTACTGCATAACCATACAATGTGCTTGTCAAACAAGGAATCTAATTATAAGAAACAGCGCCGGGATTCTTTATAGTGTGCTACGGTGGAGGCCCATAACTATCTGTGGATTGTCATCCATGCTCCACAGATTTTATACGTGTTATTACAAATAACAAGCACATCGTGTATTTTACATCTCCCTGCCTAATTAGCGTAACCAATTTAATGCTGCACTTGTAAGGAAATGAGATGATACTATGGCACATTTCATTAGTAATGACTTAATCAGCCACCATTACATCGCAAATGTAGTTTTAATAAGTACGTTGGCAAATTCAATGTTGCCTTTAGTCCACACGTGAGAAATCAGCGTTATTTTATTGATGTATGTACATAACATAATGTTATATGCGCGTTGTCTTTTATTTTGAACATTCGGCCCAGACCTATTTTAAATATTACCGTTTATTTGCCTAAGATATATAAAAATATCTGTGCACGTATCACGAATGCCATTACACATATCCACGTGTTTATGTCTATACATAGGTAGTGTTGCGTGACCTACATTATACTGTCCACTGCATTTCTGTTATCCTCTGTCCTGGTTTTTATAAACTTGACCTACTTGCGGCGATATATGGATGCTTAAATGATATAAACTGTGTACATGAATGCACTATTAAGTGGTGGAAACACGATTACGCGTATGCAGTGCGAGTGTTAGTGTGCCAGTGCAGGCGACGCATTCACGGTTACGTCAAGGGTAACGCGGCGGCCATGCGTTATACACTAGCTATCTATGATGTTTTAACATCACGAATGCTTCGAAAAGCTGTATTTTATAAATTGATGAAGTTATGGTTCTTATGTAAGACAAAATGCAGTAATTCCACTGTCGTACATAGGTACTTAGCATTTGGAAATCTTTGAGAATGATTGATTAAACTAGTTATTATTTTATCAGCCGCAAACATGCTTAGGCTTTTTGAAAACGAAAAAATATTCATAAATAAACGCGACATCAGAAAAGCCGCAGGAAGTATGTTACACAAAAAGGGTGTAGACTCATTGACTAGAATGCAGTTTATAAATGCTGTCTACCATTTTTAAACTGCAGTTTAGTCAATGAGATGTAGCTAGTCTATTTAAAAACCTTGGCTGGATAGATGGCAGAGCAAGGACAGGGCTAAGCTCGCAGCCGACGGCGACGCCACCCTTCCCGTTCCCCGGCCGACTGGGGAGGCATGAATGCGATACCCTCTAACCTACTTCTCAAAATGGTCATGACCCGTCCGTCGTGTTCATCTGCTGGAGCGTAATTAAATATTTACGTTATACGCCACCGTTAGGTACCAACGTAACACAGTCTTCACAAAAATGCAAGTACCATTATGACTAGTTGGAGTCGAGTATGAGTAGTTGTGAGCATGCGGAACTCGGTTTCGATCCCATAGCAAAACGTGTACGTTACCCTAGCAGGAAAGTGTCTCCTAGAGTGATATGAGTGGGACGAATAATTAGTGTATGATCTGCTGTGTGTGTGCACCACATAAAAAATTGATGAGGTTTGTCGTTTTGGAAAAAAACGGGAAAAACGATTCCTGCTAGGGTAACGCTCTTCCAGCAGGAAAATTCTAAACGAATGACCGGAGAGAGAAATATTGTGCATGGCTAGAGAGCCTATGTTTGTGTAAAGAAGTGCACCAAAAATATATGTTTTGCGTCTTCAGGTTTCCGAGATATTGCGTTTCCTGCTAGGGTAGTGTTTTGCAGAATCGTGTACCTCCAAAACCAAAGTATGTGCGACTGTAGAATAAACATACACGAGTAGTTCTATAATAGTGCGTAATACAGTAGAATAAGATTTAAGAAAATATTTATTATTTTCAAGTAATCGCGGTTTCTTGAAAACCCGAAGAAATATCGTAGCGCCTCAATGAGAAAACGCAGAAGCTCGCAGGAAACGCAATATCTCGGAAACCTGAAGACACACAACATATATTTTTGGTGCACTTCTTTACACAAAAATAAGCTCTCTAGCCATGCACAATATTTCTCTCTCCGGTCATTCGTTTAGAATTTTCCTGCTGGAAGAGCGTTACCCAAGCAGGAATCATTTTTTCCATTTTTTTTCCAAAATGACAAAGCGCACCAATTTTTTATGTGGTGCAGCACACACACAGCAGATCATACACTAATTATTCGTCCCACTCATATCACTCTAGGAGACACTTTCCTGCTAGGGTAACGTACACTATCAAAACCGGGTAGTGGGACTAGATAAGTATAGATAAACCAAATCATAAAAAAAAATATTAAGCGTGTTCAAGATGAACAAAAACTTAAACGTGTTCAATATGAACACATCAATATAAGATCTCGTACATAAGACATTCAACAATTTCGAAACGTGAGTACAGAAATATCCGTTCAGGAGCGATCGTAAACTCCCAGTTGTTTAAATCCCCCTGACCTAGTTACGTATAAACTTGGCCCATATTCACGTCGACCCCAGACGTTACTCATACCGATGATATAATAAAACCCCTCTATTATAACTGCGCTTTAGGCCTACAAAACCCAGTTTCTGCGTATAAATACGTACTTATACCTGTTGTAAAATAAAAATTATATCATATAGTTACTCTAATTATTTTAATTTTATAGCGAAAGTCTTGTCAATTTTATGAAAATATTACGATTGGCAATTTTGTTTAAGACCCCTTTATGTAACTGTGCTTTGATTAGAAATAACTTTATCGTTTTGTAAGGAAAAACTACGTTTGCTAATATGTGTTTAATCATTATTTTGTTACGGAGAAAAACGAATTTATTTACTAAACTTTGCGTGACCCACTTTAATATTGTCCTGTTCTCTTACAGGAAAGCAGTAAAAAGTAACTGACTGCTATCAACCGGCTGTTATTTCCGTTTTATTACTTACTATTCTTTATTTTGTATATAAATATAATACCGAGAACCTATTAGAATGACTAAGTAATATTTCTTCAGTACTGTTTCCAAAACGGTGGAGGAAGACATAGTAAGCAAAACATTACTTACTAAAAGCACAAACATAATGTATCATTCCACACATCTCCCCGAGAGGTAATCTCGGTGAAATGTGGTGGATGATACATTTTTTTTGATGATTATGCTATTCTACTCTGCCCAAAGCTAGGCAGTCGCTCCACGTGAAATACTGTTATTCAGCTGCATCCGGTTAGACTGGAAGCTGACCCCAACATAGTTGGGCAAAGGCTAGGCAGATGATGACTCTGCCCACAGCCCTGACTCTGCATGTCTAGTCTACAAGGTGCTCACAACTTACCTGCAATCGTCTTATTATTAGACACTAGCTGTTGCCCGCGGCTTCGCTCGGGTTTTGGTCGGAAATTATCCCACGGGCATTTTGTAAATATATAAATAGCCTACGGCACTCGGGGATAATGTAGCTTCCTATTAGTGAAAGAATGTTCAAAATCGGTTCAGTAGATCCGAAGATTACCCCTACAAATTCACAAGATCAGAAACTCTGCACAAACTCTTTATAATATTAGTATAGATCACAGATCTGATGTGATCATTATCGTCTCACTAATTAAATTTAATTAAAATCACTTTTTTCCGGCTCAGCTACTCGCAATGACAAGGACAGATTGTTCTTTTTTTCTAAAACAATGACAAAAGCAATGCAGCCTTACATAGAAAGGTCAACTTTAAAACAATGGTAAAATTAAATAGTTAAGATCGATTGATACTATTGAATTATTTGTTTCACGGGTAGTCTTAGAACAACAAGAAAATCCTTGGCACAGTCGTCTGATACTAAAATGCGCAGGAAGTGTATAATTATTTTCTAGTTAGATTAGAATATACGACGCAACGACGACCTAGACGTTTCTCGTTTTGACACGGACAAATACTGTCCTGTTAAATATTCGACTAAACATAACGTAAGAAACTAATTGGATCAATCCCAATTAATTTTGCAATTAAAATTAGCCGTTCGCAGAGATTTTCTCTGAAACTGACAGATTCTAGAGTAAATATATTTTGAATAGCGGTAGAGGGTTGGTGGGGAAATCATAAAATGTGACGGTCACAGGCAGGGCACGCGGACAATAAACAAAAACGAAAATATCAGAATATATTCAGGTACCTATATCTCTACGCCAAACTTAAAGGAATGTGGCGCAATCATACTAGGCCGTTAGCCCGTATTCGGGTGGTCAAATGACTTTACTCGAACTGGGCCCAAAAAAATAAGTCGTACCTAAGATACGAAAGAAGAAGAAGACTCGAATTCGAGCACCCGATGCATTTATCACTGAAGCCGAGTACTTGCTCCTTTACTCAAAACGATGAAGCTGGACGAGTTTTTTTCGAAAACGGGCGCACTCGAACTCTCATTAATAATTGGTCGTTTGCCCGTATTCTATAGGCAACCGAATTCGGGAAAACCACCAGATGTAATTGCCCCATGGCGCCCGAAGGCAGCCGGAAAAAATCACCGCGCCTAAACGAATACCAGTTTCTGGGTTTGTTTTTTTATAATAAATAGGCTTTGGCCGCAACTCGCCTGATATGAAGCGAACTAGGGTGGAGCACGCTTGTCTAGAAGAAACCGATTCACTCGAACTTTGAATAGATCAAGATTATAATGTTCAGGGAACAGAGAAGCCGGCAGTGAGTTCCAAAGACTGGCGGTCCGCACAATAAATGTGGAAGCATAGCGCTTTGTTCGGGTCCGAGGAACTTCAACCATTACGAGTATGACGCTGATGCTTCGCCGTATCTTTGCTCGTCGTTTCTAATTAAATTATGTTAATACGATGTAAATATAAAAAAGTAAAAGGACAGACCACGTTCTAAACAAGCAAACAACACAATAATGCAATTATGAACGAGATGAAAACCCGCTCGTTCAAAGATGTCTCGTTAGGCGAAATATAAAATCTTTTTATAAGGAAAAAACTGTGTTGCAGAAACTGTGTCGAGGACGAGTAATGTAGCTAGAAACAGATCGATCCTAATGCATATTTGAAACCTGTAAAATGTCCTTAAATTCGAAGGTAGGGAGGAAAGGAAGCAGTATCCTAATCACATGCCACCTCTGACTAGGTTAATGAAGAGAATTATTAAACCACAAAATCGATTGTCATGCACGAGTACGCGTTGCTCATAATATTAGGGGCTGTGTCAAAATTTTTTGGGGAGAGAAGACAAGATGTTGCCGTGTGATACAGAGGCTCGACTTGTTTGTGACTGAACTGGTGAGCTATATTTATTAGAAATTCTCTGTAGTACGAGATAGTTCTAAATCTGACAATTTCGTTGACCCATTTTAATTGTTGGTATTCGAACAAAACGCTTACAATTTATCGCTCGGAAGTCGGAATAGTAGTTTCCTTTACAGCACTGCCTGTAATAAAACTTGAGTTTGAGAAAAGCTTTGTGGTTCTCTCTTATAAAGGGTGTAACAAGACCCTTAACGAAGCCCAAAGGCACTTGTTCTCTCCGGCGCGGCGTTACGATCTTTTTTTTTGCTCTAGACCATACCTGGGAAGGTATTACCTTCTAGTTACGGAGATATTAGGGGTTAAAGTTCCATATTTTCACAAGTTTTTTTTAAATATATTTTTTATGTTAAGATTTTTACTTTAAACACCTCCACGATCCCCGTATTATTCAATCCATCCATCAGCACAAGGTTTTGAGTGAGTAACATTGAGTCCTACCGTAAAACGTGAATTTTCACTCCAAAAAAAAAGGCATTTCCCAGCAATCATTTTGGCGTAAAGTTACTTAGTTTGATGTACATTATGCTTGGTTGACGGCTTCGTGAAGGGTCCTGTTACACCCTGTATATTTTGTACTAGATGTTGCCCGCGACCTTCGTTCGCGTGAAATTATCAAAATTGTAACAGGCCGATATTATGTCTGTACATTGAAGATATATGTAGAAAAAATAAATATATCTTTATTGCAAGCAACAGAAGCCAAAACAGACAGACAAAAACTGAAAAAATGAGTTTTTGTTGTAAGTGCCGTATATATTTTCATAAATCATATGCATTCAGTAAAAAGTTGTTATTTTGATATTACAAACAGGCCGTTTAATTTTATTTATTTGTGTATATAAGATGTATCGATAATTCATCTTGAAGTGAGAAAATAACTTAGTAACCATGGAATATTCGTAGCTATTCTGCAATGAAGGTTTCAATAAACTAAATGAATAAACGTGTTATTCCTGTAGTTTTCCGCTATTTCGTGTCAAGGCCAATCAGGACCCTAACAAGCTCCTCTTGGGATTCCTGTTCCAACATATGTAAGTACGTCGAAAGTGAGTTACGATCATCACTCTCTTGATTGACAAATTACGAGTAGATTGTTTATCCGTGCTGCCTAATTTTGGTGTCATTGCTGAACAACCTGATAAAATTATTACGTAACAGAGTCGGTTTATCCATAGCAATATTCAGTTAGTTTCTGTAGGTTGCCAACTCACAAGTCGTGCAAAAAATTGCTACGTAAGTACAATAACAAAGTGTGGGAATTCAAACATTTGGTATTAAGCTCTTATCCACGAAACTGCTAAAACCGTGACATGTCGTCATCATAAATCTGTGAAGTAAGATGAAAATAAGTTTTACGCATGTTTCCAATTCTGAGACTACATGAGGGATTCTACATACTGCCTACGTAATTCTAATGCGTTATATTTACCAATTAATATTTTATTTCTCGTACTCTTTCCAAGGTCGGAATTATGTTGGAGCACAAAATAATTTATCTTCTTGTCCGTTTTTTGGCAGCAAGTAACGAGGGATTACATAAATGAAACCTCCCTCACCTCATAAGAGGTGCTACGGCGTAGAGAGGACGCGATAATAACAACGGTAAATTTTATGGAAAATTCCCTGCTTTTATGCATGTCTCTCTGAACTTATTTTGAGTTCCATTAAAATATATTATGTTTTTTTTTATTATGGTAATGTAAATATTTGGTTCTCCTAAATTTCACTAAACTAAACTACTTAAGGGCAAGGGAGTCTGCGAAAAACCCCTGATATGCTCTCAATATTATTGGCATTACATTAATAGTTACCTATGAATTCCTTATTATTGTTTTTAATAACGCATCACTATTTCCAGTGAAGATTATTGACTAATGATTTATTTATTTTAAATTAATTGCTAAATATGTACATATTCAGCAAGGTTGAAGTAACTATGTAGATTTTACCTTTCAACTCTGTGCAATACACCCAACCTTGACACAGAAATGTTTCGTCAATTAATAGAAATTGAGATTTATTTTGTTGGTGAATTGAATTAACGTTTAATAACAGATATGAATGTAGTTATATACTCAAGGTTGTGTACAAAAACGCAATTTTACAAGGTCGTCAATTTTACAGAATAACAATTATATACGTTGGTACCTAGTGTGTTTAGTTATTTAGCGTATAGCTGCAATACTGCAGGTTACCTTCTGCAATATTTTCGATAGTTTTTTTTTGTTTATTGGAATAACGCAATGTTATTCTGTTAAGTTATTTCACATAATAAAAAAAAAACATGAAAGTAATTGCAGTATTATAAAACATTAAGTGGTTCTATGTTTATTAATTTAATAACATTAATTAATATCAATAGATACTACTAAATATTAAAGCCCTACTGCAATAATTTTTATATGTAGGTACAGATTATGTGCCAAAATAATAATAATCTTCGACAAAACATAAAGGTCTGCGTAGGTTGCTGCACCATCTTCAGCTTAAGAAACGTGTTCTGGTCATTTAACGTTTGTCTAACAAAAATATTTGAGCCATACCCATTCAGGCAAGCCGAGCGCGTAGTTTCCAGCGGTTTCGTTCGCTTCAATCGGGACTACGTTTACTATGAGCTAAGTTTATCTGTGTACATATACATAAGATTACACGTAGGTAGGACGCATCGACCTCGTCAGACCAAAAGCAGTACCACTGTCACTGGGTAAGTGTGTCAGTGTGCCAGTAGGGCGCGCGTCATCCGCGACCATGCCCCCCTCCCTCGCGCGCGCGCCCCCTCTCCTGCCATCCAAGGTCCTGAGACACAGCAGCTAACATTATTTAACAAATCAACAATTTCTAAATAAGGCAAAGGGTTATGGAATATTTGAGAGGCAATAACATTCAGTACACTTTTTATTTGATGAAATAAACGCAGTCATTGCAGCGTTATAAGCACGTAGCAAAAAACTTCCAAAAATAAATTTTGAACTAGCCACAATTTTAAGAAAACTGAAAACCTATTTAAATCAACATACTACTGTCATTATAACCTCCAAACAGTTTTCATTTCAAAACATTTTTTATTATGGTTCGGTTGCGTTCAACTTTAATGTCTATTCATTGATATAGAATGACAGTGAATAATAGGAGCATTACCATTACCTCTAACATATCCTGATAGTGATGATTAATACAGCCGTCGCGGACGCGGATACGATCTCTTATGTAGCGGTCTCAACTCTAGTTTAGGTACTCGCAATCAAACTTGGTTTAGGTTTTTGTAGTTACTTCAAACACCCCAACACAATGCTAGCATGAATATTGTACCCGAAGTTAACGAAGCCAATGAAATAAAACATCTTTGAAAAATACTTTTCCGCAACAATTAGAAGGAAAACAATCTAGAAACTGTTGACTTCCTGGACAACAGTTAGGTAAGGTGTACGGAGTTCCAGTCCATACACCTTACAAATTAATTCATAATCGTTCACGGGCAGGAGCTTTGAGTATGAAGTCTATGAAGAACACAGCAATATTTCTTAAAAAAAAGAAAGCTTTCAAAACCAACTTTTCTTTAACAATTAAAAAGAAAACAATACCTAGCAATTAAAAATGTTTGCGTTCTTAAGTAAAATTTTTCAACCCCGACAGGTGTATTGACCGTAGTGTTTAGCCACATCATTTTTCTACAACAAAACCCCTTTGTAACAAACTTTTCTTCGACATTTAAAGGGAAAGGAATACCTAAAGCTATTTTCCTTGTTTTTGTTTTACTTATATAAACATTAAAATTGCCAGAACAATGTCCTTACAATTGAGAGGGAACACCGTAACAAACTTTTTTAATTGACTTCCTGTTGGAGCAAACTTTCCTCATTTTCTGAGCGTTGTTCTAATAAAGTATAACTGGTCACACGTGTTTTTTGTGACCAATTCAACTTTTCAACAACCATGTGGATTCCATTCATATGATCTGCATATATCAGCGATGTTGTAATAAATTTTCAAATAGTTGACTTATAATTACCTGGTACAAGGCCATTAAGTCTGCATGACCCACTTTTCAGAGCACTCTGACATATTAAGGACTGTGGGTTAAATAATTTGCTGCATGCAACATCATAATTGACAACGTAACGATGCTCATTTTCAATGCACTTGGAAGTTTTCAGGAATGATAAGCCGCTAACTACATTCTGAGTAAAACAATATTTCTTCTTTGACTTACTTAGTACTTAATACCTACAATAACAATTAAAAATACAGAACACGTTTGACAATAATAAGATGTCATTTTCTGGGCGTTTATTGTTCTTCAAATTCTTCTATATTTTAACGGGAGTAACGCGACGATGGCATTGCAAAACAGAAATGTATATCTAGCATACCTAGAGTAAACATCGTAGCATGAGCTTTAGAAATTATGGAATGATGCACAAGAAACTCTTGTATCAAAAACTCTTAAACATGACTCGTTGGAGTAAAACTGTGGTCTGCTTAAAGAGATAGTGATGTCAGTCCCTTGCATTACACCCCTTTTCCCGTCATTTGTAAGTGGGGTCAGGTAATAGAGCGCTGACTAAATAACGTCGAGGTAAACATGCGTAGGTAATTGCTAACAATGAACGTCATATGCACTAACTCTAATTTACTATAGAATTGGTATGTCCGGAAAAATTAAATACAGGGAAGAAACTTAACCGTTCTAGCTACACGAAAGTGGTTTTAGGAGACTATCTATACATTTTCGTGCAATTTTGATCCCAAGTCACAGAGTTCCAAAAAAAATTTACAGTTTGCTAACAGGAAAATGGCCATTTTACACATTTTTTATTGATACCTTTCGATCCTGTTTCTATGGGACCAACCAAAGTTGAAATAGGTACTAAAAAAGCCAGAAATTGCAAAAAAAATATCCAAAAATTTCTTAGAAAATCATTGAAGGTCCTAAGAAAGAA
The DNA here is from genome assembly GCA_947578425.1 of Eugnorisma glareosa. Lineage (NCBI taxonomy): Eukaryota > Metazoa > Arthropoda > Insecta > Lepidoptera > Noctuidae > Eugnorisma > Eugnorisma glareosa. Next base: position 30,563,218 of record OX387957.1, read on the forward strand.
TTTTGTGAAACTGAAATACAAAAAACTTTCTGTGGCAAAAAAGATACAAACAAAAACACCGACTTCCAAAAGTCAAGATATTTTAGACATTTTTAGTGTTTTTTTGGAAGTCTGTTTTGTTTTCGCAGAAAGTTTTTTATTTTATTTTACCCTTTTTAGTTGTAGTATACCACACAAATTCTTGTCATGAATTATTTTTTACATTGTAACTAGAAGTAAGTTATAGCACTCGTCAAGCCGAATCATACGAGCCCAAACTCGATGAGGTTTTGTCGTTTTATAACGGAGTTCCTATGGCCACCGTCCAGCTCCATCATCAGACACTGGATACCATTTAGGACCAAAGTACTCGTCAAGACGAATCGTACGAGCCCAAACTCGATGGGATTGTGTAATTTTGTTACGGACACCTGTCACCACTTTCCAGCTCCATCACCAGACCCTGGGTACCATCTAGAGACAAAGTACTCGACAAGATGAATTATAAGAACCCAAACTCGATGGGGTTATGTCGTTTTATAATGGAGTTCCTATAGCCACTTTCCAGCCCCATCATCAGATCAGCTCCATGTCATCATAATATTGCATTGTCTCGCGATATACACATGCGTGCAAAATTTCAGCTCAATCAGAAATCGGGAAGTGTGTCAAATTTAACTAGCAAGTATCACGCGACGTCGCGTGATGTACATCAAAGCGCTTTCACGCGACGTCGCGTGATGTGATAATTAACGCGAGGAAAACAACCAAATTCCTAAACCGATTTTGATGAAATTTCTATGGGACCAATCGGGAAGCATATCCTTTCAGATGAAAATTTATTTTTTGAATAATTTTCAGATCGGTTTACAAATGACGGAGTTATGAGGTAACAAACATTAAAAAAAATAGAACCGAATAGAGAACCTCGTCCTTTTTGAAGAAAGTCGGTTAAAAAAGTAAATAAAAGACAAATGATCACGTAAACGGTATGTAATTTACTAATTGTACACATCAGCTGCAACAGTTAAGATAGTTCCCCTCACTGCCCCGCTGAAAGTTTCCACCCTGTATAATGTAGTTTCGAATGACGAAGACTATCAGAGTGAACCCTGAATCGATCCCAAGTGAACTGATTCACTGCTGTCCTGCCTTATCAAAGAACGAAGCAGAACAGTTATAATTCAATTTAAGTCGGAATCAAAATTGGTTATAAGTACGGCAAACTTATTGACATACCTTTGATAAAATTGCTACCATCGAATCGTTGCTAAGAAACTGCAGTTCAACGTCTATGTGATAGAATTTCCTTTGACGGTTCAAATACCGTAGTGTCAGGTATAATTGGAAATAAATTACAAATAATTGTGCCATTCTGGAGGAAAATAGAGCATAGGTATGCTTCGCAGACCGACTAAGGGCGAATATCTACACAAATAAATAAATTGAAGTACCTGTTTGTAATATCAAACTAACAGGTTTTTAATGAATGCTGAAAGAAATATATAAGGTCTATCTATTCATACACGAAATCTCTTATGGGGTCATTGTACTCATCATTATTAACAACTTTTACTGTGGGACCAAAGTACTTTTAAAGTTTTAACAAAAACACATTTTTTCCATTTTATCTGTTTGTTCCGGCTAATCTCCGAAACGGCTGGACCTATTTTGACGGGTTTTTTACTGGCAGATAGCTGATGTTATAAGGTCTACTTTTATTTTAGAAAAATAATAAGGGATCTGGGAAAAAAAAAATTAAAACCCTTGACATTGTTAACAAAATTCGATTCAAAAAGGTTTTTTTTTTTATAGGTACCAATAAAAATAAACGCGATCAGCAAAACAAAACCGGGTTCAAGAGCTATTTTCTACGTGTGCTTCAGTATTGCTAGATAATTCAGGATCAATATTTTTATGCAATAGAATAGTAAAACGCTATTGAAAACTTGATAAGTACAGACGCCAGCACTTCAAGCTACCCGAAACTGTCATATTTTCCCAATCAACCATCTGAATCAGAGATTAAGTTGAAAATCTTTTAAAGAAATTTGACAGATTTTAGTAGCTTGATGTGGTGGCGTCTGTCGGAAGCTATGTAGTGCTAGTATTGATTTTACTTTGATTAGTTCACAGACAGCATGATTAAAGAGAAAAAAATGTCATAACACTATGTTTCTTGAAATACCTCCTACAGGCCTGTTAAAATATGCAGAGTTGAAGTTACTCAATACTTGAGCCGTATGTAGGTAGTACCTACGTGATGTTGGTTACTCTACCTGAAAACTTGCATATATTGACCTATTTTCATGAGTAGGTATATAAAATCTGAATTTCAAAGTCTAACTCTAGGTTGATGGATAGAAAAAGTATCTGTATGAATAGTACCTAAGTATATGAGTCAGGTCACTAAGCTAGCATTTACTTTCACTACGTAAGTCCCTTTATATTCTTATTTCCTTTCAAAGAGATATTGAAGCAATGAATGCGACAATTGATTGAACTCCAGGCCATTTCTCAGAATTGGCATTGTCAAGCGACTCAAGTGCTGCGTCCTGATTTAAAAGTCCTATAATAACAATGCAGACATCGCGTGAACTTTTTCAGAAAGGGTTAATGAAATAGGTACGTTTTGACCTTTTGATATTGAGAACTGCAAGGAGAGTCATTTAATTAAATTTGTAGAAACGGTGGAAATGAACGAGTTAAGCAATACATTTTTCCTGTAAAGTTTAAAAACTTCAACGATTTTGAAGTAGTTTCAATATGGCAAACGACGACGCGACGAGACGTGGGGGAGGGGCGGGGGCGCCCGTGCGTTTCTTTTCCATTTCGAAGGTTACTTGATTGTGCAAGAGTCGACTCCGATGTGCAACCAGAATATCCAAAGAACAAAGGATTTCGGTAATACGTCATTTTATTTGTTTTCTAGCGCGTATTTGCGACAAAATAATTAGGTTTGTAACCATGTGATGGTCAAAACTCCCTAGGCGTGGCTAGGTATCACATTCAAAACATTAAAGATTTTTTTTTAAAAGGTTAACTTAACATTAACGAAGACACGATCGCATTGAAAATGAAACAGGATAAAAAATCCCTTCGAAAAGCCGCAGGAGGAGGTAGTTTTCGAATCCACTCCCACCCAATTTTTTTTGTTGATGTTTAAATTACTCCCATAGACTTTAGCATGGCAACGCCCTCAACTTTTCAGTTATATTTTTTTATTTCGAAAACTATAAGGTTTATCGCTATACTTTAACATTAAAAATTGTAGAGTAAATTTGCTTACAAAAAAAAAAAAATTGGCGACTATAAACATTTTGGAAATTTCCACCCCCAATTTTGCAATTTTCGGAAAACTCGACTTTAGGTGCAAGTCAGATTTCGTCACAAAAGGGGCGCGGGGCGGTTTTTCGAAAATCTGTTTTTTGGCCATAACTATTTTCCTGTGGAATTTTTTGAACCGTTTAACATTTTTATCATTCATTTTATCATACGGACAACTTTTAAAATAAAACTTTTTTGATGCAACCCCTAACTTGAGGAGGGGTTTGAAATTTCTAAAACATTTGAAAAAAAAAAGAATCTCTGAAACGGTAAACATTTTTAGCGTCGCAAATATTTTTTTTGGAAAGCAAATTGATTATTCTACAAGTTTTAACTCAAAAGTTTAACGATGAAACTTATAGTTATAACTGAAACATTGAGGGTGTTTTCACGTAACGTGAAAACACCCTCAATGTTTTGTCTCACGTGTTTTCAAGGGAGGGTTTTAAAAGGAGTCTGGGCAAAATACAACCACGTCCGCCACAGCTTAGACTACTTTTATTTTGAAGGTAATACAGCCATGTTTCTCTGTGCCAAAGCGCATCAAATTCTGTCCGAGGGTTCTCTCTTTATTTCAAGTCGAATTAACTTACCGAGCATTATTGAAACAAAGCTAACCTAACCTAACACGTCCGCCACAGCTTAGACTACTTTTATTTAGAAGGTATTACAGCCATGTTTCTCTGTGCCAAAGCAGTAGAAGTAGTGCAGCTCACTCCGCCCCTTTACCTGCGACGAGCTTTGTCGCAAGCAAGCAAACCGTCACTGCTAGGGTGATTGTAAAGAAAACAATTGTGTACCCCAGCCGCAAGTGATGAGGAGGAACACCGTGTGGCTTTAGTCAGTAGGAGTCTGACAGGCCCCTCCGCCTGTCCCACAGCGAAGAACATCAATTGAAGATTCCCAAGTAAAAAAAAGGAGGTTTAGGTTAGGTTAGGTTTCATGTGTAAATGTGGGAAGGGAACACCGGGGTGGTTTTTAGTCAGACTCTGACAGACCCCTCCGATCACCCCAGGGTGGAGGACATCCATGAGGATTTTCCACCCCGAAACAAAGGTTAGGTTTTAGAATAGGTTTGTTTTAATTGTTGTGTGTGTTTTTTTTTTTTAATTTGATGCGCTTTGGCACAGAGAAACATGGCTGTTCTACCTTCCCAACAAAAGTAGTCTGAGCTGTGGCGGACGTGAGTGTGCCGACCATACATTTTTGCCCACTATCCTTTATGAAAACCATTTTTCAGCTGTAAAACTATCATCTGGCCGTTAATTAAAAATTATTCATTTAAACTTGAACAAAAAAAATTGGATGGAACCTTCTTCGAAATCTACTTCCTCCTGCAGCTTGCCGAAGGGTTTTTTTTCCAACGAAATCTACCTAATATAAACAGAAGTGGCAAAGGTTCCATAAATCCATACAAATCGATTCCTACCGGCTTCCCTTTTACTAATGGCATAGTTAGTATTCTATGACAAATATTTATGTACTCCGGCTTACCTCTTACAAAAGTTGACCCTTCGCTACTGATAAACAGACAAACATCCTAATAACTATATTTTCCGGTTCAGAATCGTTGCCACGCATGCTAGAATTAGGTACCTTTTGCTTTTCAAAAATATTTAACTTTTGATTTTGCTACGATTTTATGTATAGATTCAGCTTCTGCGCTCATAACTGTTGCCCTTTGGGGCGAAATTGAATATATCTTGATATGTGGGACACAGCGGTCGCGCATATTGCAGCACGCGTACCAATGAATAAGTTCCGTGGATACGTCACTATAGTATCGCTACCCACAAAGGAGACTTACCATTTTATTTAAATGTAACACAAGTTAAATGCGTGTTTGTGGTGCGAACCAGAAGATAATTTAAAAAAAATAGTGCATTGTATCGACCTAAATCGCTGATGTTTGAAAAACACTCGTAAGGTGTGTAACTTAGTCAAATTGCACAATAACAATTCACAATTAAATACAATTTACATTGTATTAGATTATCAACATTATTCTGTGGCTGACGATCTTTACCCAATCACTTCATGTATGACCTTGCCAAGTTAGGCAACCCTACATACAACTCACAACTCGTCCAAACATGAATACAATTCAATATGTATTTAATATTCGTGTACATAATGTCATAACTTTATTGTTGGCACTGTTGAAGACGGACGGACGGATTTGTGGAGTAGGTAAACCCTACTCGTAACCACAACAAACTTATTAAACCCAGTTGTTGTGATGAAGATATTGGATTCATCAAAATTGGTGCTTTCAGGCAAATGATCGGTATCCGTTGTTTCCTTACAACCCGCGCAACCGTTTCTACAGACAACCTTGTGCTACTTCCACATATGCTGCACATTCATAATTATGTATGTCTGCTTGCACATTTTATATTAATTGTTCTTTATTGATGTACCTTGTGCACAGTCATGAGGAGTAAATCATTTGTTAAAATTTTAAACGGCTGTAGGTCTATTAACCCAGATATTATTTACTTGCTGTTGCCCGCAACTTCGTTCGCGTGGAAATTTCGATGTGTTCTGGGATAAAGCCTACTTGATAGTTCCAAAATATAATCTATCCCTGTGCCAAATTTCATCTAGATCCATACAGCCATTCTGGCGTGATTGACTGACAAACATCCATCCATCCTAACTTTCGCATTTATACTCGTAATATTATTACAAGTAAGCAAGTATAGATTTACGTAAAGTACAGAGACGTTTGATTTAAGGCTCTGATAATACCTGCATTAGTAGTTTCAGGTCATAACAATCCTTGATTCTACATTAATTCTTAGAAGTCAATAGAATTCAAACTGTTCACCACAAAGTTGAGCCTTCAGCATTTTTAATTTATAAACGTTCGAGAGGTTTAGTATTTCTTTTTGAATGTGTTTAATTTGTCTACTATTGCATTCTAGAAAGCAAGGCTATACTATATGCAGGAGCTCACGTAGGTGTTTTGTTGGATTTAAATCAACGAGCTTATTAATAAAAGTTTTATCTGCGTTAATAATAAAAACAAATAAAACGATATGATGCTATTCTATTGTTATCCGGTGAGGTATTGAAATTTTCTCCAATATTAAAATTACACTAGTTATTTAAAAATAAGATACCAAAATACGTTATAAACAGTAAAATATTTTTGTTTGGAACCGTGGCCGTTGGTCTGTGTGTGCGTAGTCCCCACTTCGCTGCGCGGGCGCCGCATCACTTGAGTATTTTGTAATAACGCTAAAATCGTGGTAACCAGGCCAAGGCTCCGCTTATTTACATGTATGTGAGAAATAGCGTTCTCACTATTCATATAATCATATAGTATGTAGGTACAGAATAAATGTATATGTTTTGAATCAGATTACAAAAGTGTAATAATAATGAACAGTTTTTGTAATCTGATTTAAATGACGCATGGTGCTTATAATTGACATAATTTTAGCTTGTTAAATTGATTTCTTCCATCTTTTTATAATGGTTAGGTTCTAAAAAGCAGACAATATTTTGATTTACCAAAAGGATTTTAAATTTTAATTTAATGCGAGATGTCGATTGTCTGTCACATCGTGTCTAGATTAATGAGTTCTTAGGGGTTTTTATAGCAGATCTTACGGGACGACAGATTAGATAATGCAAGCTATTAGGCCTTTTCTTTTTTGCAACTAAAGATGTCTTTTTACTAATACCTATATCGCAAGGAATAACAAAAATACCTACCTAGTAGGTATACGGTTATCACACGTTATCTATTTAAAGTTTGATTACAAACAATGTATATAAATAAATGTTTATCTGAGTCGCTTGTATAGAGCGCTGTATTGTAGGTGTGTTGTGCGCGTGCGGCGTGTTCGCGCTGTCAATGCGCGTGTGTGCCATGCATGCGCCGCGTATCGACGACGAGCTTTGATAAAAAAGTGGGTCACCGCCTAATTATGCTTAATGTTGTGCCAAGTTATGCATATCGCTTCTGATGCATTTATGCTAATGCGTGCTGCTGGCTGATTGTATTCCAGCACTGCATTCGACGCTTACGATTCACAACAATAATGACATGAGTTGAGCCTATTTATTTATGAAAGAGTGCCGTGAATGTACTAACATAAACGAGGAACTTAATCTATCAATAATTACAGTAATTTGTATTCTACTATTTATTTTATGTACAAAAGAAAGATTATAAGATAATCGCTCTTCTGCATTGATTATAAAAATGCCCCTGCCCTGATCTCAGTTATTAACCCTTTTCAACCATGTCATCTTTCACACATCCCCATCCATCGTTTCTTTAGCCATATACATACTCAAAACTTTCGTCATGAAAGAAATAGTTATAAAAGAACAAAATGGCGCCCATAGAATCAATTAAACTTTTTGGCGTACCTACTCAACATACAATATTAGTCTTAAGCAAACCTAAGCAGTTCTTCGAATGAAAAATTAAGGGACACCGTCAAAGTTGCAAGTTTCTAGAGCTTGAAACAAGACTGGCTCTTCCGTGACACATACAAAACGAGTAATCCTGATAGTCGTCTGGTGAATATTCTTCCAATAGACTTGATTGCTGACCAGAAACTGTGAGTATTTTCCCACACGGAGTCGTTTGAGACAGGCGTTCAAAGGACCACGTGTGAGTTAACACCACAAGTTTCAATGGAATCTGGTAAATCTTCATTTGGAGATGCATTGTGTTGGATTCCTTCATCGTTGCGTTATCGGACGATATTTCAATGTCTTCCGTATTATCTTCTACTAGCTGTTGCCCGCGGCTTCGCTCGCGTTTTGGTCGGAAATTATCCCACGGGCACGTTGTAAATATAGCCTATGGCACTAGGGGATAATGTAACTTCCTATTAGTGAAAGAATTTTCAAAATCGGTTCAGGAGATCCATTATTAAAGCTTTAATGCAACTGAGGTACCCATTTGATGCAGCCCACCGTAAATTGTTTTCATATAACCCTATTTGTTTTCGCGGCGCACGCCAGTAAAGCTAAGTCGGCATGCTTTTTTCCGACATGTTCAACAATTATCATCATATTATTCCAGTCAGTTTACACAAATTTAAATGAATTATACAATTATACACTTAAACATTCCTCATAAATCACTTCGTCCATTGGTGAAAACCCGTGTGAAAATCCATTCGCGGCTGGGCTGAGGGACTATAATATGAAGTGATAACTTTAGTCGGAACCTCAGTAATATATGACCAGTATGAGTTTTTTACATGTGATATTAATAGGCAGCGGTATTCCTTTTAGGACGTAGTGTCTGGGCGGCTGAGCTCTGCTCGGGTGAAAATAGAGAAAACGAATTTTCCCAGATATGAGACCTTGCTGGATCGATTTTTCGCCCCCGTAAACCTATATATTGCAACTTTCATCGTTAAAGCCGTTTTCGAAAACGTGATTACAAATAAACAGAAATTAATATTGCTCATATCAATATTAATTTCTATATCAATAGTAAAGAATATAGGAACCCCAAAGCTATAATTAGTGTACGCAATATGTTTCAATATGATGAAACGATTTTTATTTGAGTACACTAGGTCGACCTAATTATCCCTATTATAGTAAGGCTATCTAAGTAGTCGGCCAACAATTGTGTAGGGCTTTATTGATTTTGATGTGAATTAACTCTGTCTCTATCATAGGCTATCGTGGTATAGAGAATATTAATAGGAATTGAAAGAAATGTTTGTATTTTCTATTTTATTTGACTAGAATAATAAGAAATTTTTGGCTAGAATAAAAACTGACCTTTCCTACATTCCAACTGCAAGGCAAAAAATGGAAAGGAACTAATATAATTTTGGATTAAACGGAAGTTATACCAAAATTAAAAAAAGAAGTGTTACGGTGATTGGAAGTAATATTTTGGAAAGGAAGAAAGAAAAACTATTTAAAAAAAAGCTTTTATCTTTAAAAGCGCTTATTAGACAAAGAGACCTGGTATAAAACCATGCAGGGACAACCATTTGTGAGCCCTGGTTTATAACCAGTAATGTAAGTCGAAAATTTGTTGTTACGGCTCATAGATTCAGGCCTGGGCACATTTCCATGTTTATTACATGCATTTATTACATGTTTGCATTCATGATGAAAAAAACGAACTCGCCTAACTGTGTGGAGTTGTTGAAGATTTACAAAACTTATTGATGGACTGTTTAGTTAGGATTTTGAGGTTGAACGGACTTGAAGTAGGTACATTCCGTAAACTCCAGTCCAGTCCAAGTTAACCAAATGGCGATACTGCGAAGACTGTTTAGGTTCATGGCCCAGATCTGAGCGATGTGTATTTAGGGTACAATGGGACTGACATACGCATTGCGATTGTAAATGTCCCTAAAGAAAAAGACTGAAGAAAAAAAAACTGCAAGGCAAATCTGCTACAGCTGGTAGGTACTGATATCTAAGTTGCTCAGAATTGTACTGAATGCTTCTGAACTGAGAAAAACCGACAAGAAATAAAAGTATACGATAAGTACAAAAAACATCCAATAAAATAATAATTGTTCCGTGCACAAGCCGCAGGACTTGTTGACCTTGCAAAACAGGTAGAGAGAATGAAAAGTTGAGGTATACGTACAGAACATGATATATGTACCAGTACAGGGAAATTAAAAAGTAACCCAGACAAGCGGAAGTTTGTTGATCTGCGGATAGAAACAATTAAATTCACCAACCAAGTAGGTAGCTATCTTCTCTGGTACGGTGTTTTTTTGACTTAACTATTTATGACTCTCTATAGACTGGGTGTTTTATTATGTAGTGAATCACTTTAAAGCTCTTAGCAGCGAAACAAACGACTTTAAGAGCGGTTAACGTCTTACGGCATTTCATACAAAATTTGAGCTCATTTGTTTTCGAAATGGCAGAACCGATTTTAATGAAATTTCATTCGCATAGGCAGGATACCCAGGTCTAAAAAGTTGACAGAGGCCATTTTCGAAAAATAGTGTTACAGCAAAATTTGACCGATTTTATATTTTCCTTATACAGAAATTACCAATTATCATTTTTTTTAAGACATTTCGTAAATGTTCGCTGTCAACTGTTTGGACATACATATGTATCCTGCTTATGCGTATGAAGTTTCATTAAAATCGGTTCAGTCATTTCGAAAATAAATGAGTTTAAAGTTTGTATGAAATGCTGTAAGATGTTAGCGCTCTTAGCAACATCGAATTAAAACCACCTGATCAATAATTTAGCAAGATAACACCTAAAATTGGGCCAGCTGAATAACAATTTGGGCTGGGAGACTTGCAACCGCCGCCGCCGAGCGCACAGGAGCGGCATCGGCGCTCTATTTTCACTGCACTGCCGCAATACTGGGGCCTTAGTCTGCTATTGCAATAGTGTCAGAATGGTCTATCATTGATTTAATAAGGCCTCTAGCCCACGGCGTATTGAAGCGCGTTCGAAACTCGTTTGACGTGCGTACAAAGGGTAATTCGTCTGCGCGGGGCCTTATTAAATCAATGATAGACCATTCTGACACTATTGCAATAGCAGACTAAGGCCCCTGTAAAGGAGGGTTACTATGACGCCTTAAAGCAGGAGTAATTCCAGTGTGGGAAACAGATAGAGCTGTACAGGTCGTCTAGCGCTATCTCTTTCCCACGCTGGAATTACTCCTGCTTTATGACGTCATAGTAACCCCCCCCTGGTCTACTAGGGCCTGCACGCCGTGCACTATATTTGCTTAAAAAAAATGTGGCAGTTTAGTTTTTGTTTTCTTCAACCATAATTGAACGCCTACTTTTTGTATTTATGATTTCTTAGAATATTGAACTTATATGATTCAACAATAAGAAAAAATGCTTAAAAATGATGAACCTTCAAACAGGCGTTTAATAGCAGTAGAGCTCATCCAGAAATTTACTACCACCACACCTGCATCTGCCGTCAACCAGTGTTGCTGTGTTCCGGTTTGTCTGCCGGTGTAATTACTGGCACGTAAAATACAGCTTTGTTTTTGGGGTAGCAACACACCTGCGATGCCTCCGGTATTGCTTATGGCGTCTTTCAGTGAACACTTACCCTCAGGTGAGCCGCATGTCATAAATATTGAAGAACAGTCAGTACCTGCACCGAAAGAATACACAGGTGTTACTTGAAATTTAAACAGTGTTAATCTAGGTCTAGGATGGCGATAAAAAGAGTGTTAACTTTCCTACATTTCTTTATCGATACCTAAGTAGATCGATTTTCCCGTTATCATGGTATTGCAAAACTGAAATGTACTCGCAACTGGGTCTTCAGCATTACAAACAGGTATTTTAAAGTCCAAATGATCGTTACCTGTTTACGTTTTGTCCTATATATTAGCAAGTCATACGACATCATGCGACGTAATACATAAAGTAAAATGCGCACCTAAATTGAAATCCTGTTGCTCATCTTATTCATATCTAACGGTTTCATCGAATATTTCTTTCAACTATTGACCTATATTTTTTATTCAGTCTAAACGGTTTGATAATAAATAATTGTATGTGTAGTTTAACACATTCAGTGCCGGGAACCCACCTGGTGGGTTCACTCAAGTCGCACTTGGGATGCCGGGAACCCACCTGGTGGGCTCATTTTTAATGTAGGTTTTTCTTAGCGAATACAGCATCAAATAACGTAAAAATAAAAACAGTTGTATATTTTAACACATTCGAGTCCACCCCGTTTCATAGTGCGCATGTGCCATCCCACCATACATATTGCAAGTGGACCCTCCAGGTGGGTCCGTGGCATTACGTTTGCGCAAAAGAGAACCCACCTGGAGGGCTCTCGGCATTAGGTTTGAGATTAAGATTTAAAAGCCTAAAATAAGTAGTAAAATAGCGTTTTCAGGGGGTATTATCGCTATTTTAGCTATCTGTGAGGGGTATTTTCATGCCCTAGTAGAGTAGGGGAAGTGCAATAATAAAGAAATAAAAAAATAAATGAAAAAGTAAAATCGCCCGCTCTGATCCCGTGACAGGGGTGTTCAACCTTTTATGATTTTATTTTCATGCAATTTTTTTTTAAATTTAATTTTCGTAATCGCAATTATTATTTCTTTTAGATTTTAATAAAAAACATTTTAAAACTTTTGAATGATTACTAACCTTGCATTTGCATTTGTAGGTAGTTTCTTTGACAGTTAGTTTTGTTCGAACCACCCAGTAACTCTATTAATTACATATTCTATTCCTTCACTTGTAATACTGGGTTAATTTAAAATTTTGGTTAAAATTAAATTAGCTAGCGATACTTCGCAGCTGTGATGGATATCGATATCTTAACACAATAAACCAAACAAAAAACGGATTTAATGACATTTTGTTAGGTTAATGACCCCAAGTAGTAAAGCTATTTTAAATACAACATTGATTTTAATTATAGATGTGCCGTTGCCGTACTTCGCGCAACCGTGTTCACACTGAGATGAGCTCGCTCGTTTAAACTTTATGGTTTATAAACACGATAGGTATACAAATAGAAATGTTGCAAAAAAAAAAACTATAAACAAAACACAAAAAAAGCTTACATTACTTTCGAAAGTCGTTGCTTTTGCTTGTTTCATCGACATTTTGCATGTTTCAGGTTTAAAGAAACCTAACACGAAGAGGATGGCGGGATCGTAGTCTAGGCAATTTAATTGAAAAATGCTAAGCATTATTTATTCCAAATGTCAAGTCTGTAGCGATAATAATTTCTGAAATATGTAGTTGTGAGTGCCTGTGAGAGATAAACGGGCAGGCAGACTAAATCTCACAGTAATAAGTATTAGTTTTGGTCTATTTTGATGCCGAACACTAAAAAGCCTCGATTGTGAACTCATTTTCGTGTCCTAAAATGGAAAAATAATTATTTTTAGAAAGTATTAAAATCGTGCCTATGGTTTTTCATCCCTGAAATAGGACCCACCACGTGGGTTCTCGGCATCTAGGAAGAGGTCGAAAATTGATTGAAAATAAAAATGCTTGTAATTTGAAACCACGGCGTATTCTTATTAATCTTGTTAAAATATACAACTGTTTTTATTTTTACGTTATTTGATGCTGTATTCGCTAAGAAAACCCTACATTAAAAATGAGCCCACGAGGTGGGTTCTCGGCATCCCAAGTGCGACTTGAGTGAACCCACCCAGCCCAGGTGGGTTCCCGGCACTGAATGTGTTAACAAGATTAATAAGAATACGCCGTGGTTTCAAATTACAAGCATTTTTATTTTCAATCAATTTTCGACCTCTTCCTAGATGCCGAGAACCCACGTGGTGGGTCCTATTTCAGGGATGAAAAACCATAGGCACGATTTTAAATATTTTCTAAAAATAATTATATTTCCATTTTAGGACACGAAAATGAGTTCAAAATCGAGGCTTTTTAGTGTTCGGCATCAAAATAGACAAAAACTAATACTTATTACTGTGAGATTTAGTCTGCCTGCCCGTTTATCTCTCACAGGCACGCACAGCTACATATTTCAGGAACTATTATCGCTACAGACTTGACATTTGGAATAAATAATGCTTAGCATTTTTCAATTAAATTGCCTAGACTACGATCCCGCCATCCTCTTCGTGTTAGGTTTCTTTAAACCTCAAACATGCAAAATGTCGATAAAACAAGCAAAAGCAACGACTTCCGAAAGTAATTTTAACTTTTTTTGTGTTTTGTTTATAAATAGTTTTTTTTTTTGCAACATTTTATGACCTATGCTTGTGTCGTATTCGCCCATGCCCACCCCCGCCAACTCCATAGGGTGCACCTTGCAGAACCGATTCCTCCGTAAGATCACCGGAGCTCCCTTTTATGTCCGCAACGAAAGCCTTCATTTAGATCTCAAATTACCTACCACCCAGCAATTTATGAAACGTCTTTCAAAACGTTTCTTCGACTCAGCTGTCAAGCACAGCAACCCCCTTATCGCATCGGCCGCCCGATACGAGCCATCGCGTATCAGTAATGTTCGCCGTCCACGGCACGTTCTTCTCACCCCCGATGACCCCACCACCCTCCTCCAGGAAAGCAGTAGGGAAACCAACACACTCAGGAAATACAAACACAGACCGCCGTCATTCCGACCCCGCCGCCGTGGTCCGTCGCGACGTCCCGTTTCAAACCCCCCCGACCCTTGCAGCCCGCGATGCTGAGCCAGTAGCAATAAAACAGCCCCTAAATCAGATCCAGCCTGTCCCCTTGCTGCCCTCCCCAGCGACGCCCTAAGCCGAGGCTCGTACCCCACAGGGGGTGCCCTTAGCGAGTGGTCGCTTAGTTTATAAGTTCATTTTGCCCCTGGCTAGAGGCCTTAAATTCTAGGCATCCACAGGGATAGACCGGTTAAGCAGTAGCCAGCCTCAGAGGCTGAACTGCGAGATGCCATCTCCTAAAAAAAAAAATTAACTTAGCAAAATGTCATCAAATCCGTTTTTTGTTTGGTTTATTGTGTTAAGATATCGATATCCATCACAGCTGCAAAGTATCGCTAGCTAATTTAATTTAACCCAGTATTACAAGTGAAGGAATAGAATATGTAATTAATAGTTACTGGGTGGTTCAAACAAAACTAACTGTCAAAGAAATTACCTACAAATGCAAATGCAACGTTTGTAATCATTCAAAACTTTTAAAATGTTATTTATTAAAATCTAAAAGAAACAATAATTGCGATTACGAAAATTGAATTTAAAAAAAAAATTGCATGAAAATCTCACAAAAGGTTGAATTTTACTTTTTCATTTATTTTTTTATTTCTTGATTATTGCACTTCCCCTACCCTACTAGGGCACGAAAATACCCCCACAGATAGCTAATATAGCGATAACGCCCCCTGAAAACTCTATTTTACCACTTATTTTAGGCTTTTAAATCTTAATCCCAAACCTAATGCCGAGAGCCCTCCAGGTGGGTTCTCTTTTGCGCAAACGTAATGCCACGGACCCACCTGGAGGGTCCACTTGCAATATGTATGGTGGGATGGCACATGCGCACTATGAAACGGGGGTGGACTCGAATGTGTTAAGCAATTATTTTTTATAGAACCGTTTAGATATTTTTTTTGTAATAAAAGAATAATAATGCAGTAACTTCCTGTTTCTTGAACTTTCGACAGCGAGTTCGAAATCATTTTTTTTTACATCATATCGTTTTTTAGAGTTCAGTAAAAAAAAAAAATTAAGAAACCGGAACCCTTAAAGGATCACTCGTGCGTCTGTCTGTATGTCCGTCCGTCTGTCACAGCTAATTTGCTCCGATCTACTGGACCAAATCAGGTGAAATTTGGTAGGATGGTGTAATCCTATGACCCAAACACATGTGCAAAATAATATTTTTTGGCATTTAGTATAAAAAAAAAATAAAAAAAAGTTTAGCAAACCTTACTGTGTCATATATCAAATGAAAGGGCTCGTTTTGAGGATCTCAAATATATATTTATCTATATATTATGTATATCTTATTATTATATAATAAACAGTTTTGATTTAATTCACGAAAGAAGACGAAAATTGACCATTCCCCCTGATCTCCGAAACTATTGAGCCTAAAATTTTGAAAAAAATACAAATTATAGTTCATTGCTAGTAGGTTACAGGCAAACCTATAAGAATTCTATAAATTGAAAATAAAGTGTCAATATAATACGTTCACTTACGAAAAACGTATTGTAAAACTACCACAATTGAATAAAAACATTGACTTTGGCACTGTACGGATCCCTCTCCTTGCGAGTTCAACTCGCACTTGACCGGTTTTTTTATTTATTAATCGTTATTTGATTTTATTTGAATAGATAAAAGATCAGCAATTGGTAATTTGGTATAGTCAACTTCAAAAATCGATTAACACGTCAGTTTTACACACTTTCAGTTCTAATAATCGCGTTTTTCGGTGACGACCAGGTGACTGTGGCGATGGACAACTCCCTTAGCATAGGTAAGGAGTCTGTCAAATTAATAGTTTTCCGGCACTTGAAATTTGACAGGTGAAAATTCTCGTACAAATATTTCCGAGCGATAGACGGGACATGACGAAAAAAAATCGCAATCCAAAACTTATTACTGCTTAATAACACATCGGCCCGTCTAGTGTCATTCGCCCGCTTGTCAGGTAGCATTCGTGTGTCAAAATCGAAAGTATCTCAACCAAGATCTCAACGGAAAACAGAGTTATTGTAAAAAAACGGAATGTAACCCTTTTTTCAAGATGGCGGAAAATGCACATAGGAAATCTTAGTCGACAATTTGAATTTAAGCTTTCCTTACCCCCCACGAAATATCCAAAATTTAGCCTTCTCGGTTCACATGCATTTCCAAATGTATCTATTGACTGGACTACAATGCCCGCTCTTTATGTTTTCAATCTCTTTGCTGTAACTATCAATATGGCGAATGCGTGTCGACTTGAGCTGAGTCAGCCACTAAGAATACCAGTACATGAGATTTAAAATAGATTAAAATATTGGAAAAGTGATGTTTAAAAAAAATGCGTAAATAATAATAAATTATATTTTATTCATCTTCAATTATAATAAGAACATCATCCAAGAATTGTGCAAGTGCTACTAAATTATCTTGGTAGCTAGCCCAACTAAGGTACCATATAGCAGACATCACATGTGCGCAGTAGCCTACAGTTTGTTTGCTTACAATTTAGTTACAATAATGTTGTACTTAGTATTGCATCCCTATCTCTTCGAGAGCTGTCGACTAAAATGTTAACAAAATATGTTTTCCGAGTTAGGTAGGTATATGTCTAGACTGAATGCGTCCCCTTAGTAGCCATGAAGAATTAGAAGCCGACAGCTTTCGAAGTAGGCTGCTGCTTACCTCCCTGCAGCTGCACACTCATAAAGCTATCATTGCCTCTTACATGCTCACCATAGTAAGAATGTGCCTGCTTTATTTGATATGTTCCTAAAGAAACTGGCATAAGATCAGTTTTCATTCGGTAAGCTGGGGAAAATCATATAAATTATCATTGTGTACAGTAATTGTATCAAAATTAGACCTACGCTTAATATAATTGTTTCTCACAATAAATTCTGCTAATTCATTTTGTGCATTCATATTTATTTGTTCTATTATTTCTCCAGCATCTACTCGGTCAACTATAGGAGCACCCTCCTAAGAAAAAGCTGCTAAAAGAGCAGTAGCTGCCTCAAAATCTTTCATGGAACTTTTACTCGCTACATTAAAATTATGTTTTATTAGTGACATCTATACTAATATTATAAAGCTGAAGAGTTTCTTTGTTTGTTTGTTTGTTTGTTTGTTTGAACGCGGTAATCTCAGGAACTACTGGTTCGAATTGAACAATTATTTTAGTGTTGGTTAGCCTATTTATCGAGGAAGGCTATAGGCTATATATCATCACGCTACAACCAATAGGAGCGGAGCATTAATGACAAAAGTTGCAAAAACGGAGAAAAATTATTCTCTTTGATAGCTTCCGTTGCGTGCGCTGCGTAAACGGTTAAAGTTGCACAAATATAATGTAGGAGGGAATTATTCCTCTTAAAAAGGTATCAAAAAAAGTCCGCGACAGCACATGCCTATCTTTTAAGGTTGACTCACAATAACCATTTTTATGATTTTAAAATTTGGTCAAAATTAATGTTTTATTTGCGAAGGTGTTTTTACCGCCATAGTATTAATCCTTATCAAAATAAATATGTTAGTCATCTTTAGGGTTCAATTGTGACCAAAATTGCCCTTTACACTATTTAATTTAGATGAATATCTTAGGAAATATCAAAAAATACAAATAACTCGCGCAACAAAATAATATCATAACGACGACGTTATGTAAAGCGCCCGGGCTTCTTACATTCCTGAAATGACACCATGTATTCTTTTTTCGCTCATGCTATATGCCGACAACTCATAAACAAGAGCAAAATAATCCTATCCGTCTTTACCTACTAAATTAGTCGGCGGCATATTCAAAATAGAGAACAAGACAATAGACCCAAAAATAAGCCCATTCATCATCCATTGTCAAAGTTACCGTTAGATTTTCTACAAACATTACAAAAGCATTTTATAGTTACAACTTTACAAGATGTCTGTATCGTAAACGGACGTGTAGGGTCTTAGGTAACTTTCTTTTTGAAAAACTTTTTATTACATGGCTTTAAAACGTGTACAGTAGTTCACGTTTTAAAGCCATCTAATAAAGTCTGGATATGGTCGGCGAACAACAATGAAAAAGAGATGGTGGTTTCTGGGCCACATTGTAGTAAGATGAGATATGGTTTAAATTATAGAAAATATAATAATACTAGCTGACCCGCGCAACTTCGTCTGCGTGCGTGTGCACATAAAAGAAAGAGAGGTTAGAGACAGTGTGCGTCATCCTTAAAAGTTAGACATTTATGGCCATTGCGGATATTTTTTTAGAGCTTTTTAAGAGGGACAATTCCGACATACATGATAATTGCGTAACTTTAACCGTTCACGCACAACGGAAGCTCTCAAAAGGAGTAAATCCCTATTATATACTATTACCGATGGATAATCATCAAATGACCCTCCCACTCTGGACGGATCGGAAGGGAGTGTCAGACTTGTACTGACTAAAATCCATCCACGTTTCTTCTATTTCCCTTTGCGTTCCAGGGCCGCGGTATCTCTTTCGAACAGTCCTGCAACCCTGGCAGGCCTCGCTCCTCTCGGATCCCTTCCCGATTGCTGACATCTCTTTGAGACGCGTGTGGAACACGAACACGCCGTCACCACGGCCTGTAGTCATAAGACGGACAGATGGCGAGCTAGCCCATTACTCACCGTCCACAGGCCCGCACCCTCGACAGCCTTACGTCTTCATCTTTAGACACTCGATGACAATCATACACCAGCTAGAACGAAAGTTCTCATCAAAGTTCTTGAAATGAGCAGAGACACGATAAAACTGCTGTAAACTTTTGCGGACCTGTTTCAACTGCCTTCCGTCTCCATCGTCAGACCTTTGATGATAGACATACTCCAGGCAGGTCTAAAGTTCTCATCAAGGTGCATGAAATGAGCCCAGACACGATACAGATGCTGTAAACTCTTGAGGACCTCTTGCAACTGTTTTCCTTCTCCATCGTCAGACATTCGATGAAAGTCATACTGAGTTAGGTTTAAAGTTTTCATCAAAGCGAATGCAATGAGCCCAATAACATTATACCTGCTGCAAACTGTTTAGGACCGCTTGCAACTGCCATTTGTCTCTATCCTTTGATCGTCGATGACAGTCATACTTCAGCAAGGCCTAAAGTTCTCATCGAGGTGCATGAAATGAACCCAAACACGTTATTGTTGCTGCAAACTCTTGAGGACCTCTTGCAAGTGCCTTCCGTCTCCATAGTCAGACCTTCGATGACGTCATACTCCAGCTAGATCTAAAGTTCTCATCAAGAAAAATAAGGAAATGAGCCCGAACACGATTTTTCAATTTAAAAAACAAAAGATCATGCATATCGGACTTCTCTGTAAAAGTTATGCGTGGTCAGGTCATACATAAAATAAAAAAATATAGACACGTCGAATTGAGAACCTCCTCTTTTTGTTTCGTTGGTTAATAAACCAAGCTTCAGACATTTGACACGGGCGGGGGTCATTCTTTCACGGAAAACTTAACACCGCGACTCAGAAAATGGAGTGAAATTAATAGCGCCATCTATCGAGCACGAAATTAAACCGTTAAAATATAATGCATGTAAAGCGATCGAACACACACTCTACAGGGTTATAGCGTCATGTAGACTAATCTAGAGTACTTTTTGCTACCAGAACTTTTTTGTAAAGCTGGTCAGCCGATTTAAAAGTTATCTTATGAGCACATTTTTATTAATTAGTACCATTTTGGTGCAATAGATGTCGTTGCATGTATCTTACACAATGATGGTAAGTACTTGTTGAACACTTTAAATTCATAAATCTTTTGATAGAGAGCACTGATTACAATGAAACAAAAACTAAAACCTTCTCTAAGTTTTCCACAATATTTGTCCATTGAATCTAATCACATTGGTTTTCCCAACAACATGAAGCCCGCCTCGCAGCGCGCGCAGGTTATTATTTTGATGCGGAGTTATTTTAAAACTGTGATATCTCCTAAGATATTCATCTAAATTGAATGGTGTAAAGGGCAATTTTGGTCACAATTTAATGCTAAAGATGACTAACATATTTATTTTGATAAGGATTAATACTATGTCGGTAAAAATACCTATGCAAGTAAAACACTATTTTTGACCAAATTTTAAAATCATAAAAATGGTTATTGTTAGTCAACCTTAAAAGATAGACATGTGCTCTCGCGGACTTTATTTTAGACATTTTTAAGAGGAATAATTCCCTCATACATTATTTTTGTGCAACTTTAACCGGTTAACCAGCGCACGTAACGAAAGCACTCAAAGATAATACATTTTCCCCGTTTTTGCAACATTTTTCGTTGATGCTCAGCTCCTATTGATTGTAGCGTGATGATATATAGCCTATAGCCTTCCTCGATATATAAGCTATCTAACACTAAAAGACTTTTTCAATTCGAACCAGTAGTTCCTCAGATTAGCGCGTTCAAACAAACAAACAAACTCTTCAGCTTTATAATATTAGTATAGATATACCAAGTCTTTTGGTGCCGATAATAATATGCTAATAATACACCGATGGTAATATGCTCGACCCATATTACATGGGACATAAACATTACTGGCATAATGTGGGTGTACTATTAATGGTACACCTCTGCCTAACCCTTCTGGGAAATACAGGCAAATGTTATGTTATACAGTAACATAATATTGTTGTTGATTGTGCTGTACATCATATTGCAGATTTGTATATCGTACTTTCCCATTGAGAGTCATCTTCTAATGGACCCTCGTCGTCGTTATGATATTATTTTGTTGCGCGAGTTATTTGTATTTTTTGATATTTCCTAAGATATTCATCTAAATTAAATAGTGTAAAGGGCAATTTTGGTCACAATTGAACCCTAAAGATGACTAACATATTTATTTTGATAAGGATTAATACTATGGCGGTAAAAACACCTTCGCAAATAAAACATTAATTTTACCAAATTTTAAAATCATAAAAATGGTTATTGTGAGTCAACCTTAAAAGATAGGCATGTGCTGTCGCGGACTTTTTTTGATACCTTTTTAAGAGGAATAATTCCCTCCTACATTATATTTGTGCAACTTTAACCGTTTACGCAGCGCACGCAACGGAAGCTATCAAAGAGAATAATTTTTCTCCGTTTTTGCAACTTTTGTCATTAATGCTCCGCTCCTATTGGTTGTAGCGTGATGATATATAGCCTATAGCCTTCCTCGATAAATAGGCTAACCAACACTAAAATAATTGTTCAATTCGAACCAGTAGTTCCTGAGATTACCGCGTTCAAACAAACAAACAAACAAACAAACTCTTCAGCTTTATAATATTAGTATAGATAATAATAATTATACATATTATTATCAATTACTTGATAGAGCATTCATCGGTATTGAATAAAATACTCCTTGATTTTAATTTTATGTTCGTATAAAATAATTCAATCAGCCCAAGAATGTTCAGAGTAAGGAATCACAAAAAACAGTTAGGTACCTAATCATGAAACGTTATATTTCGTAGTACATATTTACAAACGGTGCAAATATCGTTTGTCCAGTGTAGTAAGGACATTATAACATTTCATTAGCATTCTAAAAACAAAACAGCTAAACCGATGAAATATATTTCTGTCAATCATGATTCAACCTTTTGGTATATCTTAAAGTTAAATTATTTCGAAATGTATCCGAAATGAAGTGAAATCGTCTCATCTCAAAATCAGGTCACCCGTTTCTTTTCAACTATCGGGTCGGGTAACCTAATTTGTTATTCCCAGCATCTGTATATTGGAGCAGGTGATATTATACGGTTTGTGTTTACAGAATAACATTACAGGACTGCCTTTGTATGCTATATCGGTAATATAAATTACTTGAAGTCTGTTACTTCTAACTAGAAGTACTAGCTAAACTCACTAACACTCCCACTACTCAAAATATGAAGTCGTTTCAGTTTCTACGTGACTAATGTAAAACAGT
The DNA here is from genome assembly GCA_947578425.1 of Eugnorisma glareosa. NCBI lineage: Eukaryota > Metazoa > Arthropoda > Insecta > Lepidoptera > Noctuidae > Eugnorisma > Eugnorisma glareosa. The sequence goes on from OX387957.1 coordinate 30,585,604, forward strand.
ATTTCACATTTAACCTACATATTATATATATATATATATATATATTAAAGCTTTTATTAAAATGAAAAGAAGAAAATTAGGTTTATCTATCAACATTGAAAGCGTATACAAAGTTTCGTGTCCATGCTATTATCCAATGAGGAATTCTCTCGTAAGGTGGCGATCCTGCCTTCAGGATCAAGTCATATCTGTCATAAAAATGTATTGTCACCAGAACCAAAGGTGTGTGCAAAATTTCAGCTCAATCGGTTGGGGGGTACTGGTTTGTAATTCAGTCGCAAGATTTGATTAATACATACTTACTAACAAACAAACTAACTAGGCAAGTTAAATAAAAGCAACAGAAAGTATAAAAGAAGGTTTTTCAATCGATAGCACCACTGAACTGTCACATTTCTTTAATTAGGGAAATTGCGGAAACTCGGTATTACCTATTATATATAGTTTATTTTCGTAAGAAAGGTATTTTCCTTTATATTACCAATCATCAATCGGAAAATACCTTTTTATTACAACTTTTGATCATAAGCCCTGTTTGGATACGTTATACGGGGTGAGACACCGACGAAAAAAGTGAACAAACGCACAACTCTCAGTAAGTACATCATTATGAACCCCCAATATAGAAATTTTTCATCGTTTTTTTTAAATTATTTATATTTTAAATTACCGATGAAAATCGATCGTTCTATGTGGAGGAGTCTAGAATGACATAGGCGCTGAATACGTGGTAACCGTTCGTACGTCGGAGTCCCAAAAAAAAAAGTTAAATCAAAACAATACATTTTGTGTCCCCCCCCCCCCTCTCCAATTATCACAGGGTCCTCGAGTTCGAAAACTTAGGATAGTCTTCCTAGTGTACCAAAAAACAACCTGTGGACGTTCATTAACTTCGGAAACCTTTCCAAATACCTCACTTTTCTCGACATATCGACTGGAATAGTACCGGTACGTTGTAGTAAAAGAAAGTAAGCTCTAATCAATAATATTAAAAAAAATCTGTAAATCAAGTTGTCAAGGTATTTTTCTCAAACATGCATGGAAATATTGTCATTATTTTCGAAAAAAGAACACGCGAAGTATTGAATTTACGGACAAAGAAATCAAAAGCGTTTTTTGAATTTGGAACTTTACAAGGCTCCAGCAATGTTGTATGAAACGGCGTGCTAAAGTTAATAAATACTCTTTGATTGGATCTCTTTTATCATTCTTGGCTTACCAAAGTAGATCTCTTTGCTTAGTAAAAATTGGCTTCACGTGGCTGTATAGAGCCATAAATGCGTTTGCCTTTCGGCACAGATGATAAATAGAAAATTGGCGGCAAAGCTGAAAATTCGTCTTGATTTATTATTTACATACATAATAAATATACATTTAATAATTAAAATGAGTTCCAACGGTTCAGAGAGTGAAATGGAGATTGATTCTACTATACCAGATTTAAGATCAGAAGCCAAATTGGCATGGAAAACCTGCCTCCAGCGAAGTTAAAAGAAAAATACATGAAAGTATATGAAAATTTTATGATTTGGAAAAACGAGAAAAAAGTATGTTTTTATTTCCCTGCATTCTTTTGAGAAAAGCACTATATATGCCTCGGCGGGAATGGCAATTCCCTGTCTCGTATTAGTGAAGTCCTCGCCTACGGCTCGGCCTTCAAACTCATACCTGACCTGCAATTGCCTATTTCTCGGCCTTTGCAATAATGTTCTATAATTTTGGAAATAACTACAACAAATACCACGACAGGTGCTAAGGATTTTGTGAATGAAGCTCACGTGCATTAATGTACTTAAATAGAAAATGTTTGTAGGGCAAATATTTCTGCTCCATACTACTAAAGTCTGCAGCTCGTACGTATTCCAGGAGCGAACGTTATCATTGACCTAGTGACCCAATGCACTTGGCTCCGAAACCTACATTTTGCCCCCGTTTGCGTGGCCCTCTACTTAACCCCACCAACTCCAACCTCCCCCAAACGCCCGCTATAAATTCCTGTACACCCCGTAGCAATAGTAAGTAAATAATAGTAAAGGTATTTTTGACCATTAAAATAGAAGTAAGTAATTTAACTTAAAACCTTTCCCTACCGTTCAATCCCTGCCTTTTTCCTTAAAGCGTTAAAGAGCATGGCAGGTTTTAAGAAAAATTAGAAGCCGCACAAATGCATTCGTATTTTCGCAACCGGAGTTCCGAGCTCTCTCACGTGCACGGTTGCCATTTTAGCCGTAAAAGTTTGAGTTGGCGTTCAGGGTGGGTTCTCGGATTTATAAAAAACTTTCATTTGTGCACCTGTAAAGCAAAGTTTAATGAACCCTTTATGAATCTTACTACCCACTACCGTAATGGAAACAGAACCGGGTTTTCCTCAGATTTCAGTACGCTTAAAGAATTGAAATGAAAAGTAGGAAATCCGAGGGGCAATTACGTTGCAAAAATTTCAGTTTGAATTTTATAATAATACTTAATTAGTTAATGCCTGTGATTTATTTAGAAGAAGAAAACAGCTTTTATCAAATGGCATTAATATGCGTCAAAAGGTGTCACAATATTCTCCAGCACCAGCTCCATAACTTTTATCTATCTTTGTGTCTCTATCTGCGTGTATCGAACAGAGCACGTGACAGTCAGTCTACTGACGCAATTCCAGTCGATGCCATTCGAAATTCAGCTGTCTTGAAGGGAAAAACGTGGGCTAAGCTTACCTATTTAAACCGGTATGTTTGTAGATAACCCATAAATATGTATGTAGGTGGGTAGGAATTCCACAGAGTAGACTCCCTTAGCAGATTACAGATTTAAATGACTGTAAACATTGAATAGGGCTTCACGGAGGCTTGAACTAGTGGCTCTAACTATTTCGATACACTTGTCTGTTTAGGAAATATTTCGCTGTACCTCCTAAAATAAATAAATTGTAAAACGTCCCATTTCCCATAATGACTTCACGAAAATATTTTCATTAAAAAAAGCTATGTAGTACGCTAGGTATGTTAATATCAACTATACATTCATTCAAAAAAATAACGGGGATGGATGATTTGTGTATGTTTCCAAATTAATTTTTAGGGTTCCGTACCCAAAGAGTGAAAACGGGACCCTATTACTAACCCTCCGCTGTCCGTCTGTCTGTCACCAGGCTGTATCTGATGAACCGTGATAGCTAGACCGTTGAAATTTTCACAGATGATGTATTTCTGTTGCCGCTATAACACCAAATACTAAAAACAGAATAAAACAATAAAATATTTAAACCGCCCCCCCCCCCTTGACTTAACTGTTTTCTATTTTGGCGCGGAGTTTGAGTTGCTTCTGTTACTCGTATTTAGATTAAAATAAATACAGTGCTGTTTTTATTTAGATCATATCTAGTGTGTATTCCGAATTTCATAATGGACAAAAAAATCAAAGACCAACGTCTTTTTTTTTCCATCGTCAATAGAATTTCGTTTTCGGAGTCCCTGAAAATGTTACAGAAGGCTTACGGTGAATAATCGACTTCATCAAAAACACGTGCTTATGAGTGGTACAAAGCATTCAAAAGCGATCGAGATGTGATGGAAGATTTGCCTCGCTCTGGTAGGCCATCAACGTTTTCAACTGAAGTTAACATCGCAAAGTGAAGGAAATAGTGACTGTAAATCCTCATTCAAGTTTGAGAGAGATATCCGCTGAACTTTCTGTGTCTCACGAGCCGATCCGTACCCTTTTAAATAATCACTTGGATATGAAACATGTTGCTGCTTGGCTAGTCCCAAGACCTGAATTTTCTCCAAAAACACAATCCCATAATAGTCGCTGCGGACATGCTATAACGAGTCAATTCCAACCCAACATTCATGAAACGCATTGTGATGAGACGTGGGTTTACGAGTTTGTCATGCAAACTAGTCAGCAAGCTTCGGAGTGGCGCCTTCCAACTGAACCGAAACCGAAAAAACCACGCTAAAGTTGATCAAAAGTCAAAGTCATGTTGACCGTTTTCTTTGACTCTTGACTTTGGAAGGTCAAACAGTAAATAAAGAATATAATTTGAGCGTTATGCGGCGTTTATGAAAGCAAATTCGACAAAAAGGCCAGATTTAAGGAAAGAAAATTCTTCGATTTTGCACCACGATAATGCGCTTTCGCCCAAGGCCTTCATAGATAAAGAGTTTTTGACCAAAAACTCAACAAATACCATCGAGCAACCACCTTATTCACCAGATATGGCTCCAGCCTGCTTCAAATCCCCAATTCCTAAACTCAAATTACCACTTTGTGGCACCCGGTTTTCATTCGGTTGAAGACATATAGGAGAATTCGCGGCGAGAACTGGGGGGTTACTATGACGTCTTAAAGCAGGAGTAATTCCAGTGTGGGAAAGAGATACATCTCTTTTCAACACTGGAATTACTCCTGCTTTATGATGTCATGGTAGGCCACCTGAACTTAATTCCGAAAAATGCGTGTAAAAAATGTTTTGATGATTGTAATATTCGTTGGCGTAAGTGTATCGTTTCTGAAGGAGCATACTTTGAAGGCGATAAAATAACTTTGGATGAATAACTAACATTTTGTGTACTACTGATCGTTTTCCGGTACCTTATTGACAGAGTAGCCTGTCGATACAACTAGAAATAATCAATCGATATTCTTAAAACTTAATTAGGCAAGACCCGTTCCAGAAATCAATCCAGAGCTAAAAAGTTCGCATAAATGCTTCAATCGATAAGAAATCACTGTTTACATCGTCTAACTAAACGGATCAATAAATACATCGTCGTGACATACTAATGCTTTGTAAAGCAGTGTTATTACCGCAGTATTACGATGCGTTACATCAACATGCGTCATCGTGCGGAGAAAGTGTGACGTCAGTTGCGCGCATGAAGAAAGCATTGCGCGTGCGACTCTGCGAGCACTCTTGCTTTCGTCGGAGGCCGTGGCGTCTGTGCGATAGCGAAAACGGCATACTTCGGGTATACCTACCTTGCCGTCGCTTTTCATCCGGTATTCAGGTCTTGATTATGAAATCGAAACTATTGAGTCATTGTGACTTATTATGCACGATATGTAGTTTCATGTTGTTTTGTGTTTGTGAAGACGAAGTAGTATCGTTATTTATTTAATTGTGATCATTTTGGTAGCCTTTTGTCATGTTTGAAGACGTCAGGAAGCAACACTTAGATCCTGTGAAACAGTTCAAAGTAGGGGGAAAACGGTATAACCCATATTTTTTTCTCTTTTTGACAGCAGTTTTTTTTGGCGTTCTCTGTCTTGAGCGAAGGCGACTTAAAATGATAAAACTGTATGCGTAAACTTAGAAGAGTAGGGCACATCATAGTTCGTAGTGAAGTCAAGCCTCGTCCGCTTGCGATGTGTTTCTGTTTAGTGCTGTAGAACACGTCGAATCAAATTACATTGCGAATACAAGGCTGTCACAGACAGTCACTCGTTCGTGACCTGTTGACTGATTTTAACAAAATCCAGGTCAAGATCTTTATTTCGCTTTTGATATTGAATGGCTCTCGTTATGACTCGGAAATTACCAACGTAAATTTCGAATACGTAATTGCTTATTCACAAAATATTCTTGCCATACGACGTGGGTGTGTGTCATTAATCATACATAGAACACACAAATGGGTGCACATATAATCATTTGTTGAGTAAATATATAGATTTTTTGAGAATACTGTAAACTGTAAAGCATCACTGAAGAAATATCAGCCTTCCAGCCCGCGTAGCATGACCACCGTAGAAACGGGTTTTGTCGACGAAGAGTCGATTTGAATTGTCATTTTATGACAGATTGTGGAAAGATGTCTATCGTCGCAAGCATGGCGATGTTACAAATGTATGAAATGAATGACAAGACATGTCAAGTTGTATAGAAAGAGCTTTGTCGAGTCTTGGTAGACTAGAGATAGTATTGCCATGCTAGGGCGGGGCTGATAGACCGTTGTCTCCTAGGATCTTTCTTTTTTTGTAGTCCAATAAAACCTTTGTAGACTACTACTAGCTTATGCCCGCATTTCACCCGCGTGGAGTTCGGGAATTGGCCAAGGGATCGTACTTCCGGAATAAAAAAGTAAAAAGTAGCCTATAAGCCACTCCAGACTATAATCTATATCTGTGCCAAATTTCAAATTGATTCAGCCGTTCTGGCGTGATTGAGTAACAAACTCAAACAAAATAATAGTATAAGTAAGATGGAGCCTAGCTGCAACGTATGCTCCATAGTCCGTACGAAAAAGAGTTACACAAAAGTTAGTCCCAAAAACCTTTTAACCCAAGTCTTCACCTATTCTTGATGTATGAGGTAGGTTCGAGGATGTACGTTGTCATGAGCATTATGTTATATTTTACTAGCATAATATTATGTGCTATATTCGTGTTAGAAACAAACACGCTGTCTGTTGTCTGCAATGAAACATGAAAAATAGTAATTATGGGTCCGTTTTTGACATAGTCTGGATGTAGGCATGGCCCCACGTACAATTCTTGAAGAGACCTTGCCTATCTTTCATGAATGTCTCAAAATTCGATCGAATCGAAAATCGAATAGTGTTAAACTTACAAAAAAGGCCCGACTACTATACATAGGTTCGTTCGGTTGCATTTATGGGCAGTACCACCCACCCCCAGTACCAGTACCCCTTATTGTTTATAGCGGTTCATGGAATATGCCATACTGACAAGTCTTCTAGTGGTTATGTGATACTAGGATGGGCAGACAGACGAACAGGGACGAAATTATATGGCCACCGATTTGTAAATTGTATGGTTTCACTTCACGTCTTCTGAGGCATCCTTACGACATGGAATAAAAATTGACGATATTTACCTAATGTAATACATATTAGAATTGTTGGACACGAAAAAAAGACACAAAAATACTTTTCTGTTTAAAAATATTTATAAAGGATAAATTGATGGATAATGGGGCAGTGGTTGTCGAAGTTTTCGTCAAGAGTGGAAAAATTAAGATATTAAATAACATCCAAACATAACAAAATCTTTGAAAATGTTATTTTTATTACTTGTTTTGACCACAGCTACATCTTCGATGTAACGCTTGGTCTTGAAGTCGGATAAGCAATTGGCGTAACACTTGTACGCGTGTGTTGCTGCAGTTACGTATGCGTACAGCGAACACTACTCATAATCGAATGCAGTGCGAACGTAAACATTAGCTCGGTGTTCGCGGCAACCCTGCCCTGCTGCGGCACTGCGCGCAACTGGGTCAGTGGGCCGCCCCCCGCGCCGTCCTCTGCCCGCTCGGTGGCGCAACCGCGCGAACGCGCACTAACATAGACCTGGATCGCGGGAAAGTGGGTCACCGACTCACTTTCACTTATTACATGGGCTCCTAATCGTTTTCCATTGTGCGAGCGAGCAGGGGCCTGCGGGTGGCGGCGGGGCGCGCATGCGGGAGGCGCCGGCACGCGCGCCGTTGTCGCCGGCCGGCTACCCGTCAGTCGATCGCGGTACCTTTACCGAGCGGCACGCGTGCCGCTTGAAGTTATAATACTCATTGCGATCGTAACATACCACGCGCTGTCAACACTTGTTCGAACAGTAGTAATAGTTACTTTGGTGACTGAAACAGACGCGTAACGCCTGTTATCTTCTTACTCCGCTCGTACTGAACAAAATGTGTTGGATTTATGTGCTTCCTACTATAGTGCTTGAACAGGTGCAGCCCGCAAGCGGTAGCTAGTGTTGCGGCCAGACCGCTAGTGAACTCGGTGACTGTGTGAACGTTGTTGCGGTTGAACGCCGCTGTAGGGATTTGTAATATACAGCCGCACTGAGCGGCCGAGCATGACGATGGACCAGCAGACAGGCCTCATGTCCCTCAATATGTCCCCGTTTGACCTGAGCCCAGGTCCTGAAGGATCTGGCTCAGGTGGTGGTCCCTCGGGTGCATCGCAACAGTACGTGCCGCAAGGCGCCGCGTATCAATGCCCTCCCGAGCAACAATCTTTCGGATACGCCAATCTGGATGCTTCATATCTGTTTCCAACAGGCGCCGGTGGTGAACAAGGCGCCTATTTACCAGCAGCCGGCACAGTGTGCGACCAGACTGACACAAAGGATGTAATCGAAGAACTTTGTCCCGTCTGCGGAGACAAAGTTAGCGGTTACCACTACGGACTACTAACGTGCGAGTCCTGTAAGGGTTTCTTCAAGAGGACCGTTCAAAACAAGAAGGTGTACACGTGCGTCGCTGAACGAGCCTGCCACATAGACAAAACACAACGGAAGCGCTGTCCATTTTGTCGCTTCCAAAAGTGCCTCGACGTTGGCATGAAACTCGAAGGTGAGTAACTACTTTTTGTATATTTTCATCTATCACTTCGTCAGTGAAATTGTTTTCTTTACTATGGATTTTATGTCGCCTGTTCACATCATCATTTCAGGGTGCGTCTATCGCAATTCATGTCCGACGATCGGTCGCAACTATTGTCCTAAATAGGATTACATCATTAAACCCAATTTAATACAATAAGACCTGGAAATAGTGCTTCGTCTATGCCATAATATAGATGTAACAAATACGCGACTCCCCCGCCGACCTTCACCCACTTAGATGTAGAGGTCGACCCTGAGACGCAGCAGGGTGTCTGAAACTGAGACGGACCCCCCCCCCCTAAATAAAAGACAAAATCAGCGGTACAGTAAACGGTTTAAAATTCGACCTAAACTATCCCATCATTCTGCATTAAAATTAGCAGTCAAATTCGAAAATTGTCGTAAAACTCAATTCAAAATGAAAAAAAAAGAACTATATATTTTTCGAACCAGTTTAGTGATGGTTTCAGAATGTAGTGGGTCATTTCCGGAAAATATTTTATGTCAATATAATAATTGCATAAGTATCTACACTTACTTTACTGTTGCTTGACAAAAAAAAACATTGCTTAACACAATTAATTAACGTTATCGAATAACAGTCTATTTTGTGACACCAATTTGTCAAGGTTTACTTCAAAATAATTTACACACGAAATTTATTGTTTTTGAAGTGTACTAATTTAGCTTATGACATTTAGGAAAACTTACTACATGTCTGTTTAATTTTGAATAATAATTGGAAGATCGTCAGACAAGTGGGCACCTAAATATTTGTCTTAAAATCATAGTTTTGGGTTTGTTGCGTAAATATTAGCACTCTTTCAAATTAATTAGTAACAGCAGTTGGCTGTGATACAAGGGTGCGGTTACAGGTGGATCATGTGGATGTTTTGAAGGTAATTTACACATTAACTTGTAGTTAGGCGATCGCGTGGGGCGGAGCTTGAAGTGCGGATCGTTCTAAATTTAAAACGCGCGCGGCCGCAGAGCGCCCTGACCTACTTGCGAGCGGGGCCGCGATGCGGCGCGCGCGCTGACTGTGTTAGTGCGTACTGCTACGTTAATGCGCCGCTGTGTGCGTGAGACATTCGCCATTGCGCGTTCCGCCAGATGCTGTGATGTTTGCAACATCTAATAGGTTAAAATTTTTGTAAAGAATCTCAGGCTATACTTTAAATTGATCCATAAGTTTAGTAGAAAACAATTCCTAAAAAGCCTTAATGTATTTCAAATTCACATCCTTCTCCTCATAATTACAGACGTAATTATTATCAAATTCTGATCGGCACACAATTTAATACACGTCAACTAAAACGTTGTAATTTATACTATATAAAGCTCGATTACTTGTATCATAATTTTACTCAATTCTATCAGCCGAATCGAGCTGAATAGCCCAGAATAATCCGAAACATGACAACTGAAATGGATGGGCGATAAGGGATAAAATATAATCAGGCCAATATTTGTTGCCTACCTTGTGGTAGGCAGTATTTCAGGAATTGGTATAGATAGTTTAGTCTTTAAAACAGTTAAAACATAACTGCGACCAATAATTTACGAGCATTAAGGCATTATTGAATTCGCAAAAAACGACAATCTTAGTGATTACAAAAGTAAACAAAGAATATTATCGCAAGAGTAATATGTCAAATGACACAATTCACACAAATGGTTGCCTGACCCGAATAATGGGTGTTGCGAGAGCCTCGCACCGCCTGCCCGACCTGCAGCAAGGCTTGTGCAATGCCACAGCTACAGCACCAAACCGATGGACTCTAAAAGGCTCTTTATTCCGCGCATAGTTTCTTTCTTTCAAAGGTTCCTTAGACACGCGACCCTTGTTTTCATAAATTGTGTTTGTACCTATCGTACCTATCAAGAATTATAAACGGTAGAGAAAATTGGTTACGAAAAACAAGCACTACAGTTTTGAAAATCCAGAGCAATTTTATGCGTCGTTTTCAACTGAATATAAAACGAGCTCCTCAAAATGTGCTATGAGCCATTGGCCAAACCAACAAAGCGTTACAAACGGATCTTTGAGCAGCCACGATTTTCCATTAAGCATTGGCTGAGTGAATAGTACCCGTAGTTGGGTTGTAGAGCATTGTGTGAGTTGGCAATAAGAAAATCGAATCCTCAGTCTGTCTCGACGTCTGTATAGCCTAAAAGAATGCCGTTTCCTTTCCGAATAGTCCCTACGCGAAATTACCCGAGGCTTACTTAAGCGCTTTCAACATGTAAGCGTTGCGAGGTGTTGCTTCACAATAAAGCTAGCAAAAAAAACACTAACATGGAAATGCTACCAAGATTTTTATAATAATTATTTCATATTTTATCATAAAGTTGCATTATATCCGATTTGTGTAGTTCAGAGCCTAGTGGCGACTGGCGACTGTATCGTGCGTTTCGACACAATCGACCGTCGTCGGTGGGGTACGCTGCGCAAGCGCCGTTTCACAAGACGTTCGGTCGACCTGTCGCAATGGGCTACCCAAATGTGACCTGGACACGTATCACGTTACTTATCCGTGCATACATATGCCAAATTTAAATAATTATTGCAAATTGGATGTATATGTGTGTAAATTTGGGAGACTGTAGATAGAGAGAAATAATGAACTTTTCAGACTCTCCACATGAACTACCAACTGTAAATCAATAATAAATATATAAATCAGTAATATCTCCACTTATTTCTAACAAACGACAAATATTGCAACCTGAAACTGAAAATTCAAATTGTAATGGATTGATTGACAGTAAATTGGTATACAATAATTCAACCGATCAAAGATATTTAGTATTTGGAGAGGGCTGTGAAAGGGATGTAAATTTGGACAGTATAAGCGAACCTAATAAGTTTGCAGCACGAATCACGAATTACGTTCGAGTTACGACCGCCACGCTTATGACATGACATGACGATTTGCATCACAAATGGTAATTTAAAAGCGGCCAATTTATTTATTTTTAGCTGTCGCTAATATACGCAAGGGTGTTTTTAAGGAAGAAAAAACGTTGAAAAGGGCAGAGGCTGTGTTGTGTGGGGACCCCTTCAATTTAGATTACAATCTACGATTAAATCCCTGTTACCTACAGACAGACAGACTGCCAGATCAGACAATCGGCACAGGGTTATGCTATAGATTAGTCGAACAAGGAACAAGTACGAGTGAGGGACTTAGAAATTGACATTGGCTTTGCCGACGACAGCCTGGCTTTATAACTTCGTAATAATTATATATCAAAACTGTTTTAAAAGACAAGTTAATAATAATTTCCCTTAACAACATTAACGTTCTTGAAATGCCTGTATACATAAAGACTAATTAGTACCGCCGTATTATAGTGATGCGACGGCGGCCGGTAGTACTGTGCAACGGACCTCGCCCCACGAATAACGATGTTTGTTACACGGCCTGCTGCTTTTAGTGTTCCATCCAAGTATTTTTGTTCAACCTAATAATTAAGAAACAGTTCTTGGTTGAGTAAAGTATTTATGAAAATATATATATATTATATATGCACTAATTGTAATGTTTATAATCAGCTAAATTGGTGAGTTATTTAAAAGTCAGTTGGTTGCATATTAGAAACGCGAATATTTTGTAAATTTATTAAGACATGTTTATTTATTTATTAATTTATTTGAAATAATTAACAATAAAATCAAAATTGTGTTAGTATTCGACCTATACAATAATTATGTTAGTGAGCGCCCAAAACAATGCGCATCCATTTATTTGTTTTGGATAGGGCAATCCGCACAGGATACAATCATCTGCAGAATGCCGTTGCGGCTGTCTCGCACGCGCTGTGGCAAGGACTACCCTTTTGCGCACAATCGCTTGAAAGTGCCGTCCGTTCGGGCCTCCGCAAACTTACGAGATGCACTACAATAGCGAAGTGGCCGCATCAGCATCCTGAAAATGTTGCTAAACCCGCTTAGTTTTTGTTTTTATCTACCTCACAACATCATACTTTATGTCCCTTCCATCTTTTTTATCGTGTGGTTAGTCCCTAACCTGTTGTCAGAGTTTTTAGGTTGTCCATGGGTCTCTGACTTGGCTTTACATGCCGTCAAGAAATATCTCTCAGGCATGCTGGTTTCCTCACGATGTTTCTCTTCACCATAGCAAGTGATAATTATGCAATATGTCCCTTCCATGCCAGTGAGAGATATTCTCTACAAAAACGCGATCGCTTATTGGTAATAGGTGGGATGGTTATTCCCTAAGCCACATTTATCACAAAAATGCACTGTTGAGTTATGCAAAGAATTAATGAATTAGTAACGTCAATTAAAACTGATAAGGAAGTCGGTCGCCAATTCTTGCCAATAGAAGCTACCACCTGCTATATTTTATACCTGCAATGGTATTAAGGGTGGTTGATATTTTAATTATTTACTAAATAATACGCAGGGAACATAAGGGGGAGGTAGTTCAGAACCGACACTTGACAGCATGACTCACTTAGCAATTTTTTTTCTGAAATACCAATCTCATATTTGATGTATGTTGGCACATTTTATCTAATTTGAAAAATGACTTAAAACGGAAAGATACGTGGTACATTCCAATTAGTTTTTGATCAATTCTAAGCGGTTCAGACCATGATAATAAGAAATCTCAAGATCATACGGAAAACACATAAGACGCATGTAATAGTTGCGGAACGCTAAAACGCAGGGGGTTGGACGGCCGCGGCCGCGGGCAGCGACAGATGTTAGATCACAGTAAAAACTCGCGCGCCAGCCGACTATTTCGGCGCGCTGCCTTGACCCGAATCGAGTGTTTCGACAGAGCGGCCTCGTACACCGGGCCTTTCTATTTTTTAGGCATTACCTGTCGTATTATTACGACAGTTCTACCAGTGCCGCCATCTTGGAAGGATTTTGGTGCGCAGGCGCTTCAAGCACGCCTCCGTGGCGCAAAAACCGGTTTCGGTGCGTAAAATCATGTTACAAGAGTATGCGCATAATAGCTTCTATCATGACAACGTTCATAACCGCATTTCTTTGATATATTGGACTCAAACATAGCGTGTTAAGTTGAAAAGATGGATATCCTGGACATGCTGCAGTTGTCTGGCGAGTTTCTTCTCTTCCAACTATATTAAAATCTGATCGGAGTCTGTTCTGACTGGTGCTAAATTCTACTATGTATTGATGAGATCTTGACATAGTTCGGCGGATCATCGCGGGTGATTTATCTAGGTTGTGTAACGATCACCGCTGCCGCTATCTGGGCGCGCGATCGAGTGCGTGCGGGCGTTCGGATGCGATCGGCCAGTTCCGCCGGTACTTGGACGGGAGGGGGCGACAGGGGAGGAGAGGGGCATTGCCAGCCTTGACCAAGTTTCACCGAGTCGTCGGTACAAGGAGCGATCCCCACCTCTTCCCGTCCTTTCGGTACATACTACTTTTTATCTCGTTGACACGATTACTTCATTTGACGACCCTGACGCGTATGCCAAGGTCGAAACTTTGGTAGTGACAGGTATGAAGTTAGATTTTTGCAGGGGGCTAAAGGTGTCATCGTTTCTGTCCAAAACGTCCCCGCATCCAGATAATGCTACCGAGTCAATTTGATGCGTTTCCATGACCTCTTTCCCAAGGTCGACCTTGACCCATCTACAACTGGGGCAGTTCTACAAATAACTTCAGAATCCGAGGTGAACTCAGACGTATGTATCTATTTCTGCACACCGGCTGTTTGTCACAGCGACGTATGTATTTGATTTGTAAAAATGACCTTGACCTTGATCTAGTTTAGTAGTGTTATAAACAACTGACCTCGTTTACCGCATTATCGGCTGCTATACGCTATGTGCTCATTATATTTAACATTAGATGCTTAAATCGACGATTGTTTGTGCATATGCGAGTAATTCGGGATCGTTACTTAACTTTTTACTTTTTTTCTCAAACCTCGCCTATCACGTCATCACAACCGCTCCTTCCTTCATCAAAGCAGTTCTCAATGGAAACGTTAATATGCTAATAAATTTCCGTAAAGATTTTGCACCGCAATTAAAGCAAAAAGGAGCAACTGTGACCACAAGTGCTAGTAAAAATCTGAACTCCTAAGGAGATACTTTCAAGAAAGATTTAAAATTATTTAATCAAGTCAGCCCTTAAAAAATAATTGATGAGTAATAAAGTAAACTTTTTAACATGTGTAATACCTATTTCGAGCTGGTAGAATGTACTTGTGGACTTGTCGATAACCTCATTTAGTCTAAGATATTTGTTGATAGTATTCAACATTTGTATAACAAAAGAAAAGAATTTGATTTGTTATCAGCTTAATCTGAGTTTGATTTGTTATCAAGCTTCGTCCTGTTTATGATAAGCTGAGTTAGCTTTGTTTCGCTAGCTGTGAGAGATCTACTGCAGACTGCCAAATCTCGAAATCTATCGACTATTGTATTAAGGTAGCCAGGATTTAAAGTTAAAAATTAAAAATACCATCACGTATTAAATACATCTTACTACGAGAGTCAAGCCCATTCCAACTAAATCGATCAAAAATATCGAAATACAACATTTGGACCGCTGCTTAAGGTTCATCATCAAGGTTTACATGCCAATCGTGTATGTGGTGTAGCAGACCACAACAAGGTACGAGTGAATATTTCGATGACCCTGTACAGACGTCTAGCTAAGAATGACGAGGAAAGACGACCACAAATGATATGGGATAAGGCTAGGCAGAGAGAAGAGATAACGACTAAAGTCGCTAAAGGATTATTAACATGACTAACCTAAGATCATCAATTACATTCAAAGTTTAACGCTATGTCGAGTACCTCTAGAATTGTAGACTTACAAATAACGATCGTGTAAGTTCAGAAAAAACATACCTAAACTTTTCTATAGGGGTAGACAAAAACAACAGAACGCCACCTGCTACGATCCTTACATACTCCTTTGAAAGATAATAGAGGAGAAAAAGAAAAACACGTGTTGGATCACAAGCTTGGCTAGGGCGTATACGTTCGGCGACACAATTGTTAATGCACTGACATCTAAATTTAAAAAAACCGGCCAAGTGCGAGTCGGACTCGCGCACGAAGGATTCCGTACAATTATCTAAAAAAAATATATCTTAAGGCTTTGCTTTTTGCTAAATTTCATGATTGTAGGTCAAAGGGAAGAACCCTATAAGTTTTGATTCCCTTGTGAAATCCAATAATATACGACATAAACAGTCATATCTTTTGATCTCGTTGACTTACAACTTTAATTTTCATTGCTCTAAGGGGTAGCAGACCTGAGTATTTAGTATTATTCCTGAGAAAAAGGGTTTTGAAAGAGAGACAACAAAGTGATCTTTTAAGGGTTCCGTTTTGCCGATTGAGGTACCTAGGAACCCTAAAAATGACATCTATCGAATAGTTTCCAAAACTATATATAATAATAATGTTTATAAAAAGAGGTATTTTTTTATTGGACTCTCTTGTCAACCTTTGAGGCTGGCTTCTGCTTAACCGGACTATCGACAGATGTCAGTGCTTCCATTTATACTTAACATAAGACCCCATTCATTGCTCCTGCAATTCCTATACAAAACAATGTAGTGTCTATTTTCATAAAAGAAACAAACCTTGACTTTTCTGTACCAGTGAAACCGTAGTAAGCCGTTTAACTGATAACGAAATTTCAAGTTTCGTTTGAAACTAAATACTTACTAGGAACTTTTCTCAGCAAAACAGAGTGCAGCGGTAGAAAAAACGGCTAACATAACATCATCCATGAACTCAACAGTTTACTAGAAAACCTTGGATACTCAAGAATCTAGTTTTTCTTTAGAACAAACTTGTTGACTAGAGAAGAACAGCCAAGAACTAACCTAAGATTATATTCTAGAAATTTACAGAGATATCACTTGATGTCCAAAAAGAGACAGATTGTGATTAAAGAAGTAAAAACAAATGAAAGCCTCAGTGAGATCTTAAGACCGTCAGTCTCTCGATAAAATGCATGTTATGGCATTGAAAGCTGATCGTTTGGTAATCGTTTTCATGTTAGAAGTCAATGTACAGTTAGCATCATGTTTTTTTTGGTGGCGTAGCAATAAAACTAAATAAGGTTCTTTTTTTTAGGATTTTCCGAAGTCTTGTGTACCTATTTTGAAGTTCTGTCATGTAGTTTAGATTATAGATAGTTTAGATAAATAAAACAGGTCGCTTGTCGTAAAGTATGTAAACTTCAAATGAAAAATATTTGGCATTGTGCGATCTTACCTAAACAATGGTTAATGATTCTAAAGCTACCATTATCGGTGTAGGTTTGGTATTTTATAAAAACAATCGGGATGACTATAGCAGAAGTATTACCAAAAAAGACTAACGAATTTATTCTGGTAACTGCAACTAAATATTTGGCCTCAAGTCGGAAGGGGACAAAAGATTCATGCATTATTTACTCAAAATGTAAAGTGAATTTTACTAATAATAAACTGCTACTTTAGTCGTTATGAACGAAAGCATACAATCCTTTCGTGAAACGACCCGGTCTGCAATACGAAACTGATGGAATTGCACACAGCAATGCTTAAATCCGTTACGCTCGCCGTCTCTTTTGAACCCTTTACGAAACCCTGTAAGTCTGTCTTTATCGCTCAGTGGCGCGTTGGCTACAATAAAAACTGGTTGTTATTTTTAACTCGCGAGTTGGGCGAACCGGCGACTTACTGAAAGCCCTTTCCGTTCCAGGTTTAGTGTTAAGTATATATTTGCAGATGTCAATATTATAATTTGGCGGCAATTAAATAATGGAACTAAAGAAATCTTAAATTGACTGAGAAAACGCGCACCCTAAAATGGGTCTTGGTACAACGAAATTGAACACAAAAGAGATCAATAAATAGGGAGTGAAAGGTTATAAAAAAGTCCAGGTTAATAGACTCCATTGTTTTAAAACATGCACCACACATCACATCTTATTAAAATCTCATGTGCCCGATGTGATTTTAGTTAAAAAAATCTCATCGGGCAGATGAGATTTTAACAAGAAAACCTTTAACTCCACATGGTATAATTATAACAAACAAATCGTGACTTCAAAAATTAATGTTTTAAAACAACTGAGTCTTGAACCTGCTCAAATCATCATCATCCTAGTCTTCCCAACAGTGTTAGGGTCCAGTCTACCTGGATACAGCTGAATACCAGTATTTTACCTTATCTGACCTCAAAAATCGACTTGTTCAAATACAAAATAAAAATTAGAGAGCATCTCTTGCTGATAGGCAGCTCGAAAAAAGCACGATGACATGAAAGGGCAATCATTTTAAGGATTAATAAATAAAACGTATAATTGGTGAACTATCCAAATTGAAACCGATTCAAAAGTACTATACACTTGAGCGCTGGTTGGTCGCCAGGATCTACTATCTACCTGGGTGCCTTTAATATAGACAGTTTATAGCGAGAGCATACCGTCAGGGGATTATGTGCTCACAAATCCTTAAGATCCCGAACAGGGTTTGCGAGGAATTTGAACAACAGGCATTTGAAGAAGCTATTGCCGTCGCGCCGCGTAAATCCTGCCTTCGTAGAGTGCGTTACGGACAACTGCAGGTCAGACCGATTATATCACAAAAGTTTTGACGAGTTCCACGTTTCGTATTCCCTATTTTCTCCTCGAAAACTGAGCCGATTCAATTATTTTCGCCATTAAAATTTTGTGGCACGGGAAAAGAGCACATGGAAGGAATTGGGGGAGACCTTTCCCCAGCAGTGGGACAGTACATACTAATAAAAATAAGAAAGAGTATGTTTAGGTGCCTATCAATATCTTTTACGTTAAAAACTTATCGAATTTTTCTGGTATGTCCTCACAAAAAGCCCCATTTTTGGAGGGTCATACTTTACTTGTTAGTTGCTGAAAAAAGGAAATGACAGGGACGTGTCTACGGCAGACTTTGATTTTATGAAAATGAAAAGAAAAATGTTCTAGGGGCATTATTCAGGAAGAAAAATTTCTATATAGGAGAACATTTGTATGGAGAATCGCAGCCCCTGTTCCCTCTTAAACAAAAACGTGGATAAAAACGCTCTTAGTACCCTCGGGTACTAACACAGGCACTCCATCCTTAATTTTAATCGATTTTTTCAGCTTTAGTGTCTTCCTTACTTTTTTCTTTATAACCTAATTGAGTGTATTATTCTCGTTGGAATAGATCCTTTTTCTTACAAGAAAAATAAAGATTCTAATGAAGATACAAGATTAGTACCTAATCCCTGAAACATCTAAGAATGTTACTGGCACACCAACAAAGTAAGCCAAAGCTTCCCCTTTCGGTTGTTGCCCATAATATTTTGCAGTATTCAAAAGTTAATTAAACTAGACAAGCATTTACGTTTTTATGATTTAAAAAATATTAATGGGTTTGTAAACAGGCAGACACCATAGTACAATGACTTACTGGAATGCAGTATCTTTACAAAGTACACTGTTTCTTTTCTTCAAAACTTGTCACTTGAAAACTTAATGTCTTGATGCAATAAACCTACATACCTGATGTCCTGAACTCATTTTAAGCAAAAACTATCAACTTTTATGAAACAAATTTATTATTTAAGTAAATTAGATTAGTTGGTGTTAAATTAACATTGATTACAAAGATGTCAGTCAGTTTCGTGTACAAAGAATCGGAACAAACATAAATTGCTGGTATCGCGATTCGCGAGGAGCGCCGTTCGGAATTTGGAATTCAGCCAGAATCATAAAGAGCGGTCGACTCCGCGTGTGTTATGAGGCCACCGTCCTAAATTTCAAGCCCAAGTTATTAAATATTTATTGAATGCCAAACAATTACTTGCAGCAGTAAACTATGATGTAAGAATATCACACGGCTAAACATATCAAATCTAGTATCTTATGGTAACTTACCATTCTACATCAAATTTAAAATAATAAGAACAAAATATGCTAATCCTAAACCTATATTTTATGCAAACTTTTTTATACTTGAACACTAGATATTATGAAATTCACCATTCATTTAGTTACCGAGTTAGGAAGA
This sequence comes from Eugnorisma glareosa, assembly GCA_947578425.1. Classification (NCBI taxonomy): domain Eukaryota; kingdom Metazoa; phylum Arthropoda; class Insecta; order Lepidoptera; family Noctuidae; genus Eugnorisma; species Eugnorisma glareosa. The sequence continues at coordinate 30,604,989 of OX387957.1, forward strand.
ATTTCCGGGAATTTCTCTCATGACTTGAAGGAGTTAAATAGGGGTTGTAATCTTGTTTGCTTTGTACGGAAATCAGTCACAAGTTCTTTTATTGACATAGGACATATTAGAGGTTTAATTTTTAAAGTTACGCAGCCTAGCCATTGATATTACGCACTAATAAAAACGGGTTGTAAGGTTTTTAGAACACCTTACATGCAGTGGTTAGAAGCCATTATTAGTAGACAACCATAAGTTTTATACATAGCGTTTTCCCAAATATATTGGGGTCGGCTTTCAGTCTCCGGATGCAGCTGAATACCAGTATTTTACAAAATAAGGTAGACCGCTGTCTGAAAAGCGAGTTTATCTAGAGCAAAGTAATACTGATAAAGCCGGGGTACTTAGTAATATTCGGGAAACTGTGAAAATCGCGAAATATTAAAAAAGACGGGTTATTATTTTTTATGAAATGGTAAAATTGGTAATGAACATTCTGAACAAATTACATAAGGGTTGCTTTTTATGGAATGGTGAAATTGGTAGTTTCTAGTTTCGTCCAGATCGTATCGTATATGGTTTTGTCATGTCATTGTTGTATGGCCGTCATAATTATGGCGTAGTGCTTCTGGATACTAAGGCTGAATCCAAATGACATGACAATGATAAAATTTCATTAAAATCCTGCACTTAAATGAGTAATCACATATTTAATGAATTATCTTTTTGTTTCAGCCGTGCGAGCTGACCGCATGCGGGGTGGCCGGAATAAGTTTGGTCCCATGTACAAACGAGATCGCGCCCGTAAACTACAGATGATGAGACAACGACAAATCGCAGTGCAGACATTGCGTGGCTCACTAGGTGACAGCGGTCTGGTACTGGGCTTCGGTTCTCCTTACGCCGCAGTACCAGTCAAGCAAGAGATACAGATCCCACAAGTGTCGTCTCTCACGTCATCGCCAGAGTCGTCACCCGGGCCGGCCCTGTTGGCTGCGCAGCCGCAGCCACCCCAGCCGCCGCCGCCACCCGCCCACGACAAGTGGGAAGCACATTCGCCGCATTCGGCATCGCCAGACGCGTTCGCGTTTGACGCCCCAGCCACAGCAGCCGCCACGCCATCGAGCACCGAACCCACAAGCACTGAAACACTACGAGTCTCACCCATGATACGCGAATTCGTACAAACTATTGATGATCGCGAGTGGCAGAATTCGCTATTTGGGCTCTTACAGAGTCAGACTTACAATCAGTGTGAGGTCGATCTCTTTGAGTTAATGTGCAAAGTATTGGACCAAAACTTATTTTCACAAGTGGATTGGGCGAGAAACACCGTGTTCTTTAAGTATTTAAAGGTGAATTAATAGCTAAGTATCAAAATCCTGTCCCAAATCCCTCAACCCTATCCTGGTGTACACCAAACTTGCTTGCGTATGCGACGCTATTGCGCTGCTGCATTGTCTATTATTCATTACAGTTTATTGTAACGCATTGCGAATGGTTATAGTGATTTGCGTACTAACAGATAGTGACTAGTTACGATGTGATTGTGTGCGTGTAAGGGGCGCGTGTGACGCAGCGGGCGACGCGGTGCCTCTCGCAATCGATACGCCGCGCCGCCCGCGCCGCGCCACACCAACTGGGTCAAGTTCCCACGACGAGCGTGTGCCTACCACTGCCACACTTCAATTCCATATACTAAACAAACTAAACATACACTTTAATGAGGAACAAAAATAAGTAATTGATTTGCCTGGTGAAAGAACCAAAATTATAAATACAAAGTTGCTTTAGAAAATAATTTCCTCGAAAACTCTGAATAATAGAATATTTGAGTGAACTGCCGAAAAGTACAATGCAGATGGGATCGTTGCGATAAAAACAAAAAAGGAATGTTAATACGCGCGGTGCCTCATAACGCGTGTCGAGCGGGAGTTCAATCAATCAGCAGGAGTCAATCGGCGAGGAGCGGGAGCAAGTCGGTGGTGGCGGCGGCGGCCGCCGCCGCACCGTGGTCGTCGTACGCTTACGCAAGAGCCGCAGTCGGTCATGTGGGCGAGCGACGTTGCCACTCTGCGCTCATCGCTTCGTCTCACTCCCACAGACAGCCTCCACTTCACAACTAGCAATTTTTGTTTGTGCTAAAATGACGCGACATATTTACGACCCATTCTCGGAATTAGGACGGTGGTGAACGAAGATATATTTCACTCTACATAGACTGTTTACGGAAATCCTAGCATTTTAAAATGACTCCTTTTATTACACAATTTATTAGAAAATAGGTCACCACAAAGCTCATTAAAATTTTTCGGCCTGTGAGCATTAAATAGCCACAGTATGTTGAGCATACGCGATTTTGTAACTGCGTTAAAGCGCTAAGGGCGCATGTACGGGTGGGAGAGATGTTGATGACCTAAACTTTCCCCAGACGGATGTGATGTAACGGTGCGGGCACGCGGGGCGGCAACGCTGCACTTTCGCCGCCGCACTTGACACACTGCCCGTGGCCGAGTTGCCGCGAGAAAGCACTTTTTACCGCGACGCGTAACCGCCGTAACGGAGACGTAACAAGTTCTGTGGCCTTTCTTCGCTTTCTCTTACGTAATACTAATTGCGATTAGTCACATAACAGCGCGATGAACTTGAGCTGCCGCGTATTTCCATAGTGATATCGAACTCGTAGATTTTTTTTAGGTTATCGGTTTAATGTCATATCTATTTGCATATTAAAAATAGTATGCATGGTTTAAGTTAATACGGTTACGAGTTTTCAATGAAGTAACACAATTACCTAAATTTGTTTTCTTTTTATAATTAGGTTAAACGATGATAATATTTTAAATGGTTCACTTTCTAATGATTTAGTGTAGCCATCAACTTTGTAAAAATACGATTAGCCATTCACTTTCATTGCGATTCGATGTTCTGCGGTCTAGACATTAGCCAAGTCCTAGTTTCGAAACTGTCAATAACGATAAAATAGTATATACCTCACCGGGTGCATGATCGGCATTTTATTTACTTGTGAAACAATTTAGTGCAAACAAACTAAAACTATTTTTTATCTTACTATTTTACAAATAAACTTATAACTAAAAGAAAAAACATGTACACCTTATTTCCGTCAAAAATAACTTTAAAAATCAAAAATTCGTCGTGTCAAATCCTATTTCTTCTCTTACTAGAAAACTCGTGAAGCACTGTAATTAACTGGTGTCGGTATGTGTATTATTAGCAGTTGTATATTGTAATGAAATCTTACAAGTGGTCTAGTCACCATAAATAGTAGATCTACATTACCTATGTGAAATTGTTTATAGCCCACCATCCTTCAACATAGTATAAGTATTATAAGAATTAATCTCTAACTATAGTCCGTAGATCCAATAAGACTCCCGACATTGGTATCTAAAGTTTTGGGCACGCGGCAATTCAAGACGACTTTGACCTACTTCGCGCACTACCGATTACCAACAACTCTGTTCAAGATGGCCGCCCAACCAAAGGGAGTGTTTGTTGTACTAGATCCGAAACGGCTAAATGACTCACTGCCACTCTCCGCAATACTCTGCTTTACAGCAATGAAAATAGAAACGTTTATTTAATACACAAGCGTCAACTGAGGTAGTTGGCGCATTGTGTCGTATTCATAGGGTTTATAAATTTTGAAGCCAGTGTTTGAACAAAGGTACATTTTACTTTGCGAATACGGCAAAAAGAAAACGATAATAAGTGACGAGTATAAACGTTGCACTCTTTAAAAACGTTCATTTCATAATTTAATTATATTTAATGTCAATGCCATTATTTGACCGAAATAAATAATGTTTTATTCAGTGCTAGTTGAATTTCATCGTTCCGATCTCGATCCATCGTGTTGAGCAAGCAGCATGCGGTGTGGCAATGCCTTCGAGACCTAAAATTCAGTTGTAACATTTCGTAAACGGCAAATTTAACGCGCTCGAGCTCCGCCCCGTGTTTTCTAATGCAACTCAATAAAATGTAGGTCACAGAACGACGTCGTCGCGCGTCGGTTGCGACTGTCAGATAATATTCTGATTACACACGACACCTGAATTAGTTACATGCTAGGAATGATGCGGTAGCAATAGCAAAACATAACCTCGTTATCGTTAGAATATGTAATAAAAAGACGGCATGCAAAAGTAGTTTAAAACTTAAACTAAAGAAAACCAAGAAGTATCTACTCCGCCTAAAAATTGTACCACCGACACATCGTAACTCCTATCTGCACCCAATTTTTGCCGTCACTAATATTGTACAACGAAATTATATTTTCAGAACAGTATTTTTTTATTATAATAAAGGAGCAGTTACTAATATTGTTCTTTAAACTATGCTCAGCGAAAAACTAACCATATTAAAGCGATTTATTAGAACTGCTTCTATATTATTATTTGAAGTGTTTACTTTATCCACTTGGTAAAAGTTCAACATATTCTATCTTTGTAATATATCATTAGTGACGACAAACATCTAGAGACCTACATCGCAAACGATTGCAAAGAGTTGGTTATTTCGCCCTGCATGTGTAGCAATGCTGTTTTGATTTGTTGCAGGTTGATGATCAGATGAAGCTGTTGCAGCATTCATGGTCCGACATGTTGGTGTTAGATCATCTGCATCAGAGGATGCACAATGGCTTGCCGGACGAGACTACACTTCACAACGGCCAAAAGTTCGACCTTCTTTGCCTGGGCCTCCTAGGCGTCCCCTCGTTGGCTGATCACTTCAACGAGCTCCAGAACAAACTAGCAGAGCTCAAATTCGATGTCCCAGACTACATATGCGTCAAATTTTTGCTTCTATTAAACCCTGGTTAGTATTTAGATAATGTAGTATGATATTTTATTTAGTTTAATTTTAATTTTATTGTCTATCTTAAATATTTACAGATGCGAATGATTTGTTGTTTTGTTTTATGTTATTCTTGTTTATACGAAGTCTGTAAGTTTGTGTAATGACACGATTTCGTCCATCAATCACTACACAATGTTGTTTTTTTTCTTGAAGGATTTTCTTGACGTTTCAGAAGTGAGAGGCATCGTAAATGTGAAGTGCGTCCGAGATGGTTATCAAACAGTTCAAGCTGCACTTCTCGACTACACGCTGTCCTGTTATCCTACGATACAGGTTAGTAGACCAGTTTCCTGGATTAGACGACACTCATTCGACTACTGCATAGCCCTGTCGATAAACAGCACACTTTCCGAACGCCATGTCTTCATACGTAGTCATCATCTACCCAAACTAGACTGCTAAAGGCTATTATGATATTTCAACCTTATGTAGTTTCAATTTTTCAAAACCTAACCGAATGACTCTAGTCATTTGATTCTACTCACTTTAGGCGCTAAATTGGAAATTCATCATCAAGCTCATTTCAATTAGACAAGGAAGAATTTATCTTCAAACATACGGTCCCCTATTAAGTATAATATCCTAATATTTCAGGACAAATTCGGCAAACTAGTAATGGTTGTACCTGAGATCCACGCTCTAGCGGCTCGAGGAGAGGAGCACCTATACCAGCGGCACTGTGCCGGCCAAGCGCCCACACAGACCCTTCTCATGGAGATGCTGCACGCGAAGCGCAAGTAAGTCTCTCATTCAATCATTGACATACATTGTGTTCGTCAAAATTCATCGTACACCAACGTGGTATTTTTCGTTTACTCTGAACCAAATACTTCCTAACCTGCAGTTTCGTTTGGGCCTTCATTTTCTATAAATCGAGTTGTTCTGTTCCGGCTATATTTTCAATATATTATTCAATTGGGGATCATTATTATGGAGGCATCGTCCTGTAGTTAGCAGATGAGAAATGCAACATATTTCTCGTTCTAGGCCGAACGGAGGTGAAATGGTTAACCGGAATGCCGAGCACACGTCGACACTTGACCGATTGTATGTTATTCTATATCATATCATACTTTAATATATTTATATACCATACATTTATGCATTAAACTAGTGCCCCATAGTAGGAACAGCTAATAATGTTGGTAACAGCTTTATCTTGAAAATATCGAGTCTCTATGTGCTCTATTTAAATAAAAATAAAAAGATAAGGTTTATTAAATTGCCACTAAGGTTCGAAAAGTAAACAAAAAAAAATTAAAACACGTGCTCATTGTTCAATAGGTTACTCATACTATATAATTATATGTTTATTGTGAATAACTATTTCGATGATCAAGAATAGCTTATAATGACAGATAACCCAAAGTTATTACATAGAAAATATTACATAGACCACTTGAATGCCGAGAATTTTAAACAAACGACGTGGTAAAATCAATCGAAACAAAACATAGCCATTGTACTGAACTTACGACTTGAGACTCTATATTTTACTACCGCTTTTTAATACTTACAAACTTAACTGGCCGAAATAGAAGAAACTAGTGTCGGAAAACGTGTTTACCGAGTTCCAACAATATTGGCTATTGCAGTAATCAATATCTTTTATGTATATCCATTTTTGGATTAGAGTTGTCAATGTTGAAAAGAATGTCATTGTTTTAATATGTTTAAATCATAACTAAATTAAAATAATAATATAAATATTATACCTGCTTGGCAACTCTGCTCCACTATTTATATTTGCACAACGCTTTTATAGCTCATCACAATATAATATACTTAATTTATAATCATGGTAGATATTCATAGACTTTATAATTACCTATATTCTTTTTAAGCAAATAACATTTTATGAATGCATATTTTTACCTTTATTATATTATTAAGTCAGCGGATAGTATGATTTCCAGAATTTAGAGGTTGATTTGACTGCGGAAATTACCTTTACTGTATGGTTAAAGTGTATGTAATGAAAACTAAGGCTATAAGAGTACGTAGGAAGTAGCTAACACCACTAATCTAATAAAGCCTGGCGCTTTGTACATAATGGTTTTATTAAATTAGTAGGATATACATAATAACATTCTTGTTAGTCGTAGTAAATTTGGTTGTTGCTGGCGCTACAATAGTAGTAGTTCACTCATTTAGAGTAGTTAGAAATATAGTAATTAGTTTATATTTTTTTCTTAAATGTTAACTGGTAGTTTTTTTTAATGGATATTAAATCGGACAAAATCTTTTCGGATAGCGACTTCTTCCAGAAAATAGTTTTCAGTTCATAGTAGCATGAGTTGTTACGAACAATCCATCCAATGCTTCAAATGCCCAAAACGCAAAAGAAACCCCAAGATTTAACTTGTTTAATTTTCAACACTTCTCTTTTTGGAGAAGACCTCAACTTGATTGTCTACTGGTCTGAATACATCAAGTCTCTTCTTATCAAACAAATAGAAATTTCATTCAGTCTTTTGTCTCTTTCTGCCACTCATAGCATATGAAACCAATCAACAACCACTTAAGAGTGACTCGTTTATTTGCTTGAATTCGAAGACACTCAATTATGATGGTTAAAGACGAATAATGAAGCATTCTTTTACTGTACATTTTAAACTACCGTTTCAATCTGCCTAGCGCATCTTGTGAACAGACAGTGACAAAGGCAAATTATAAAAATAAATATAGAGAGAAGTGAGAAACAAATAAATTATGGTGTAAAGAAGGTGCCACTAACTTGACTGGGAATTGGGTTTTTATCATTTTATTTAGTTTTAAATAAAACTATACGTTTAGTGAGAAATTCAGCTAATGAACACTAATAATTATGGAATCAATATTCTTAATCTTCTAGCTTCTATAAAACTGTACCATATCTACCCAGTTATAATATTATGCCAGTAGGTATGCCATCTCGTGAAAATTCAAATTTATAGTGAATCAATTTTGTTACATCAGTATTCTCACAGTATAATGCGTCAACGCATTATTGTGTGAATTTTATAAAGTTTAAATTATTCAAATATTACACTGTTTGAAACAAACCTAGTTTAAAATATATGATTAGTTTTTGTAGAAGCTATCGTGTCCGTGCAACCGTTGCTAATTGCAACATTGTGCTGACAAAATAGGACGATCAAAATGAGGATGGTCTCTTATCAGACAATCTGATATAATAAAAGACCACTCACAATACGTTTATTTGCTGAAGTTATACATAATAATCTAGATATATCTAAGTTGTAAACACCGGAAGATATCTTATAGTTATCCAATAGTTTCAAAAGGGTTTTACGTGGGGGTATTTAAAGCAGCCTCTTAAAGCATTGTAGTAATGATGTGTACACTATAAGAAATTGCTCTGTGTGTATCAGGTGCGGATTCCTGCCTAGCGACGCGATTGAGCAACAATCGCCTATATAGAGTAAGCATTCTCGTAATAAACGAACACACCGAGACCATCCTCGCACTTACTACTTGCACATTTCAAGTAATATTATTCTACTTTATGATTTTCTGGCACTTTTTTCACTGCAAGTTATTATCATTTTACTTTTAGTCTATTGTATGGTTACAGGCACTATCACTTTAATACCAACAATAAACAAAATATATTTATTATTTTTATGTTGTTTATTACGCGAATTGGCATACTTCTAAAGAAAATGTTTAATGACTCGGTTATACGCGGATTTTTGTCGGATTTCGAAAGAGCTGGGTGGCAAAAGTACATAATTGTGTTTAATGCGCGCGCGATTATGTTTGGGCGGCAATACCAAAAGAGATTTACGTTACTTCATTTTATGTCATACACAGAACTGACGTCGACACTGACCGTCCAGATTACATAACCAAGTTGTGCGTTGCTAGTATTGCTACAGACACTGCTAAGTTACATTGACTAATCATTGGCGGGTCTTGAAATCATGCAAAGTAACACCGCGGGCATTGTTGAGTTTGTATTGTTTAAAGATTTTATACCGTTCATTACTTAAAAACATATAAAGTATTATTTAGGAATAATTAAAGCACAGTTTATAAAACACTAATTTAATAATTAAGTATTATATCTTACTAAAATTCAATCTCAATTCTGTAAATAAAATTAATTTGCAAAAATATTATGTGGAAGGAAGGGTTAACAAATAATAGAGGTTTAACTAATTTATGTTAAATTCTAATAACGTGACGAAAATACTAATCGCACGCGCATTTAATATTACCTATTTATACCACAAAAATAAAATAATACTACATCGACTACACAAGGTGAGTTTTTCATATAGTATTTCACACTGAAATCCGTTACCAGGGACCATAAAAGAAAAGAGATGATTTGGGCAGAAAATGAACACTATTTTCGAGTTTTCAAAAATACGTTTTCTTTAATGAAACATTATAATAATATAAGAATTTGTAAATATACCTATATACCTGTTAAATCAATCAATTATTTTAAAAGGTAAATTAAAGGCAATGTTTTGAACATCCAGTTGTTTCAATCATTTTATAATGACGCGAAAAAATCATCAATACCCTGGGTTATTTTTCTTTAAAATGTATTTTTTATGCTGTGGCATACCAGAAAACATTAATCTTTGATCTATTTAGTGTCGGGTTTCGTCCTGAAGTACTATTCCTTAAACTCATCTGTGTACATGTTTCCAGACAAACAAAAAAGCATTTATTATTTTCTTCTTTTTCACTAATATTGCCTTACCACCTGTAATTTTGTATTTTAAATTATTTTTATGATTTTGGGTTTTAGTTTTATGATTTGTTTGGCTTTAAGAACTTACTAAGAATGCCGAACCTTGATGTATGTACGCACCGCATTTATTCAGGACACGTGCATAAATGCATTATTGAATTTAAAAGTGTGTACGGACATCACGAGTCGGTGACTTGATTTCTTCTGGGTCGGTATATGTTAACGTTCTTATGTGACCCAGTTAATAACGCAGGACAATTTCCGTTTCCAGATCTTGAAGTGTCAGTGAAGAGAAACAGACCACAAATGCGCCAAGCGCTCCCGACACCACATCAAATAGAATATGCAACAAACTTTACTTATTAGTTAGTTTTAGTTTATAACTTGGTGTGTGATTATCAAATGTAAGTTATTGCGCCGAGCGCCGGCCGGCGGTGCCGCGCGTGCCTAGTCCGATACAGATAAAACAAATATTTATCTACCTATTGTCTGTAAAATAATATACAAATATTATACACCAGTCTTGTGTAGCTATGGTTAATTTATTTAGCAGTCTATATCGTGTTACTTCAAAATTGAGTAAGTACATTATATAACTAGGTTCTCTTTAACTCCGGTGCGTAAGTAAAGGGAAATATTACAATACATATTTTAGGAAAGTGTCTGTGATTATAAACGAAGAAATTTGATGAAAACCGTTTTTAATGTTAGTTAAAATGATCATTATGTGTAATATAATTATAAATGTTAGTTGTATTCAGTACCATACGTACATACAATATATTGTGGTCGCGCAACGCAACAGGCGATGCCCGATTTTTATTTCTTTGACGTTACTTATTAAATTTACGGATTATCTTCTTTTTAAGACTATAAAGCACTTTACAATTGAATGTATATTAAATTGTCTTCACTGATATCTTATAATAGGTTGTTCTATAGCTTGTATGCGTCGCGCCGAGTGATTGTTGACGGAGTGAGAATGTTGCAGTGAGCGACTACGTTAAGTAAAGATATTGGGCTTGATTGAGTTATGAAAGAAATTTTATCGAGTGTTGATATTGGTCTATGTGTATTATATAATGTAAAAATGAATAATTAATCGCAAATTAAATCAATTTTAAAAATTTACAGTTGTTCCTTAAAAAATGTTTATCTGAATGTTGTATAAAATTAATCAAGTATTGTTTTTTATCGGCCATACCAGTACAAATTCAAATTATTATCCTTGTAAATAACAAACACATTTACAGTGATGTGTCCTACTTATGATTGTGTAATTATGTAAAATATTTCTCAACATACGTGCAAGAAGCCTTAAAAATCATAGATTTTTAAAAATATATGGGTACTAGCGTCTATCGGCTAATGGCCGAGGAAGGCGATGTATTTTTATATAAAACATATTGTTCTTTATTAACATATATAATATGTTAACTGAAAGTACATGATTTCGTATTTTTCTAACAAATAATATAGTAGCGTACGTAATCAAGTGAAAAATAAAGATCTACTTTTAAAGTGGAAGTGATTATACATAATATTGAATATAAAGTGTTATCAAATATGTATGTAAAACTGTCATAACTACGTTACAAATTTAATTTGAGAACGTTTTCTTTTTACTACGGTGTCAATTCGATAAAGAATACTACCCATTAGACCACCGTTTGTTTGTTTCGACATCTGAGCCTAGCAAGCTGATGGATGCAAGTGTAGTCCGCGGAGCTTGGCAAACCGAGCGCTAGGCGCCAAACACTTGTACTTGTAAGTAAAGTAACAAATCATTTAACTAATTTAAAATTGTGATTGACGGTTTGTGTTTAAAGTGAACGTTTGTAATTCAAAATTTTGTTTAACGTAATAACAATGCACCAAGTGCGAATGTTTAGGTAGTAGGTTGCGTCAACGAGTAGATTATGGTTATAAATTACGATGGTTATTCATTTTGGCTTAGCTTTGTTCTTATGTAAGCTCTCATGTGTACAAAAATACTATGGCACCGTATTTTATCTACAAACCGTCCAGTGAACACTCAGGATAGCACTATAGTTTTATCATCATGATATTGTGTTACAAATTCACGAATTAAACTTTCTTAAGATAGACGTGATACTAGTTGGAATGCGAAGGTACAATAGATACAGAGCGTAGTACCTGTATAGATGAATAAACAAACAACTGCAAAAAAAGTTCCTTAAAAAAACGTTGTTGTGGTACAATTTTTAAAATATACACAATTCTTGAATTTCTTGAATGAGCACTGTTAAAAGTTTTATAAACATTTATTTACGACTGTAACAGTTTTAAGTTATTTGCCGTGTTTAATAACAGAATATTTAATACATTTTCATTATAACATTTCGTCTAAACTTTTTTAATCGACGACCACATATTTTAATGTAAATAGTTAGAACCGTAATATCAAATCTTCACATATGTGTACGTCTCGTTATAAGTTTAATTCTAAAATAGGTACATAAAGAAGCTCCGATGTACGAAGAAACTGTTTGGATTATGCACGTACTGATTGTAATATTCATTTAATTCATAACAATAAATGTTTTCATTCAGTGATTTTAGATACTTTTATGAGCACTTTTTCCTGTGATCGTTCTTGAAATCGTCCTTAATCCAAAGTATTCTTCGCTAACGTCACTTTGATTCTACATCGCAAACGATGAATCGAAAAGAATTAAAGTAACTCGCAGCTTCTCAAGTTTAGGCGCTTTTATCGAAGGCAAAGCTGATCTGTGATGGTATGACATAGTTAAGTACATTAGACGGCGTGGGTCATTATATCGCTCGCATGGCAGCGCGCACAGCGATTGTGACTAAGTTAAAAAAAAAACACCCGTTTGTCCAGTGCAGCTTTAAAATAGACCTCGTTTATCGACTAGGTTCATGGTTGAAGTCGGTGAACTAAGAATCTTACTTAATACTGTCGTTGTTAGAAACAAAACATTAGCACCACTAGGTCGAAAGCCGTTTATACCTCAATGTTCGATTCCTTCAATTAGATCTGTGAATTTTTTACCAAACGTGTTACCATTTTAAATATTAATATTTTATCATCAGTCACATGGATATTTTTGCTTAGATACACAGTATTATTTTGATAGATATATTATTCAAGCAACATTCACATCTCTAATTTAAGGAGTCACATCTTATTTCCTCGAGGCAAATAGCTACTTGCATAAATTTAATTACAAAAATAGTATAATATTTTATGTATTTATATTTCCTGGGGCTCATATCCATTTGACAGTACTTGTGTATTGCCAATGAATGTAAAATACGTAAAGATATGTCCATCCAATGATGGACGACGGAAATGTTCTGTTAATCCAATATAATGAATGACGAAATATCTTATTAATTGCACTGAAGTAATTAAATCCTTTCTACATCGAAAATTAAATGAACACAGTTGGTTTTTATATTAAGGTAAACGCACACTAGTCCGCGCCGAACAAAACGTTCTATCTTAAGTACATATAACGTTACCTATTTGCCCAATTCAGTGATAAGTCTGCGAGGTTTCATAGGATTTTATACAAGTAATTCTAAAATTCGATTCTTTCGGCTCCTTCGCTTCCTTTGGGTCTAAAAAGTGTGAGTTTACCTTAATAGTATTATCATCCATAAAATGTATTTACGTATAACTCAACTGATTCATTATATTGTTCTAATGTCAGCATAAAACATTGTATGTATCAAATATTATACTATGTATTGTAATAAGTTATCAAGTGTATGCATAGCGGTGTAGTCAGCCGTCAGTTAGTGGCGGCCAAGCGCAATGTTTGAGAGACGTGTGCCATTCATGTGGTCGCTGGGGCCCACCTGTTTCAGAACAGCGATCATCCAACGCGAACTCACTCAAACCAGTGCTTCGCTCGCCTCTAATTACAACCTACCCCAACGCGTTTCACTTTTCAAGTAAAACTCTTGCGCTCGAACAAAGGCTACATTCTCTTGACAATAAACGGTTCAACATTGGTGCCAGTGTTCATTAATAGTTTTTTGTTAGTCGGTTAATTTTCTATCACATCTTTTGTCATTCGCTTCATTTGATTTAATCAACTATAATTTTATCCTTTAAATATTTAATAGATTTGAATATATAAAATCTATAAAAATCTAAACCTACTATTTACGTCTAAGTTTAGGTTGTAATGTACAACGTAAAGTTGTTTCTTAGCGTACGATATGTAAGTAATATCTATATTTATGACTTAAAATTATAAGTATTTTAATGTTAAGGTACACGATGAGTGTTCTATGTAAATGTAAATTTTGAGTTCAACTAGATTGTAAGTGATAGATAGTAACAAACTACGCAGCGGGATCATCGCGTCCCGCGTCGCCGCAGCGTGGCGGGCGGCGGGGCGCGATGCTCGTCCGAGTCGGGCACTGTTACTTCGCTCAGATTCGCTCGCGCAGCGTAACGTATCGTACCCGGTGTACGGTGTACAGACAGTAGCGCGTTCGGTTCTCTTGCATCTAATCGTTTCATCATCACGTGCTTTGCTTGATAATAACTATGTTAGGTGATCGGTTGCCGATGACTATGTACGCGTCGCACACATTCCAAAATATCGCTAACGTAACGCTAAATGACGCGCATAGACAAAGCGTTGCAATTTGTAAGTTTACCACTTTGTTGTTCATTAACGATAAGTTAGGATTAATCTCAGTCGATGTTGTTAACTTTAGTCTGTGTATAGTATTCTCGTGGTTAAGTTTATGTGAGGATGTGAATTTGAGCGAATCGACAGGCCTCAACCTGAAGGGTTCATACTAGCTGTAAATCTTAAGTACCTAAGCGATAATTTCTGTTGCACCTAACTTTGTTTCGCGCGCCGTGTTAGTTCTACTTTATCAATTGTACATATAGATAGGGCGAGGTATACAGTTTTCATTCGTCTTAAATGGTTATTGTTGTATCTGAAAAAATGGGGCTGGCAAATACCAATGCAATGCAATTGCAAATGCAAATAAATCTTAAACTGATACCATCTTAGATGTATGGCTATTTATGTGTTACTGTTATAGTTAGTGGTGAGGTCAGGAGTCGAGAGCGGGGTTTGCGAAACGGCTGAGCTGTTAGCTTAAGTTTTGTAGTAGTATACGAGTACCTTGTTCCGTTGTTCCGGTCACGCACGCCGAGCCCGGTCCCCGACAGGCGAGCCGCCGCGAGTGGAACACGACCCTCGCAACTCGCTCCAGTGACCGCTGTTATACTTATCATGTTATTATAATATAATAACATAACTACACCCGATAATGTTCAGCCACGAAGGCTTATTGTGAGGCTGCTCCTATTTTAACTGAACGAGTGTTCGCATCTTAACTTAGCTCTATTTAAACGTCACACGTTTAAACACCACATCACTGCTAACATCACTTATTGTTAGAAATAATATTTTCATATAATAGATGTAACTATAGAATGTGAACTTGTCACGGCACGACTAATTATAACACATTTCCTACTAAGGACTAATATTGATACTTAAATCGATGACTATTGAAAATGTCACCAATCGCAACTTCTTTGTAGTTCAGTTAGAGTGGAGCAACCTGCAGCAGCTACCACAGCCACATAATTATGTACCGTGTCATTACCTCACGTTTGCGTCTTTTATACAATTTAAAATAATAGTTATTGTTGTCGCTAAATCTTTAAACTTATTTTTATTGTCATTATTGTTTAGCGGTGTCATTAAGTTTAAAACACGATGATCTATTTTTAGATGGCAACATAGATGATATGTAAGGCGGTGTGAGATGTCGCCCGAGCATCTTCAATGTATTTATTTTCATGGTGATTAATAAATATTGAGACGCACGTACGCGCCGGCGGCGAGGGCGAGCGCTCGCGCCGCCGCCGTTATTGTAGAAATAAATGATATTTTCGTTTAAATAATTCACATTTTATTTCTTCCCTTTCATAAGTGTTGTCAACCTGAATACTTTTTTTGGTATGGGGAAATCCTCATAGATAAGAAGGAGTTTTACCCACTGAACCCCACTGTTCCCGCTTCTTCTGGTCGTGTGGTTAGTGCTTAACCTGGCGTCAGTTTTTATACAGCCCGTGGGCCTCTGACTTGGCTTTACATGCCGTCGAAACATATTTCTTAGGCATGCTGGTTTCCTCACGATGTTTTTCTTTACCGAAGCAAGTGATATATTAGAACCGTAAAAGCTAGCCAGTATATTTTTACTGAATGATATTTTATCTTATTTTTATTGGTACGGAACGCTTAGAGCGCGAGGCCACCTCGCACTTGCCAGATTTTATAGACTTAACATAGTAATACAATACGCCGGAAGACTGTTCTTGATACATCATGCACTTACAATGCGAACGATGTCCCGAACTGTCATAGCAGCGCCATCTATTTTCCAAATGCGCCAGTATAATTAGCAAGTGGGAGTTGTTGTCTCTAATCCATACAGAAGTGCATCGATTGGTTTTAAAAAGTCGGTTTTCTAAGATGATAGTCCGGTCAACTTAGTTCAAAAATTAGGGGTTAGGGTACAATAATTCGCATAGAGCTGAGAATTGATACGGCCATTACAAATGAAATGTGAAAAGTCCCCATCCCAAAAATTCAAGGTCAAAGACCGCGAATGGGTATTTTCAATTTTTCTGCCAAACGGTAAGTTTTATCATAAAAATAGATCTGACTAAAGTTGTAGATCATGCAATTATCTATAACAATTTTCTAAACACTTTTCTCCTAAAAGTAGCCGTTTCTGAGTTATAACTATTCAAAAAGTTGTATTCTTGTTAATATGCACACGTTTCCACGCCAGCTGTGAGGAAGTGCACTTGGCGCGTTGTAACACGCAATAACTGACTGCGATACGACATCAGCATTTTCAGGAGGGGTAAAACAACAGTTTTTAAAATGTTTGAGAAACAAGATTTAGTTCATTTAGCTGTAGTTTTTAAAAAGAGTAATTCTACTCCACAAGATCTAATCACCAACGGCATTCGCTTTCTTCTTTCTATTTAAGGAGTTCCAAAAAAAAAAGTTTCGATACGTATGTTTTGTAAAAAATACTCGTTACAAAAAACTAGTGTAATTAGCTTGTCTTCCTCCAACCTCTGCTTCTGCTCAGCAACATCTATTTCGGGTATATTTTCACGTTCAAATATGGCTTGATAATCAACTGGACCCAAAATACGGGTTGGAAGTTAATCAACAATGTATAATTGGAAGTTAATACAATTAATATTATAATAATAACTAGTAATTCAGGCTACCCCCACCTGCACCGGAAAAACTCCTGAACAAAATTTTTTGCAAGTGTAAAAAGTATGGATGTTCTGCTAAATGCGGCTGCAAAAAAGTTGGATTATTTTGTTCATTGACATGTACCAGTTATCAAGGCCAGTCATGCGCCAATGTTGATTCGCCATCAGAAGAGTATTCATACGATATCAGCGAGGAGACATCTATTTGCACACAGCGGGAAGAACAAGCTGAAGAGGAACATGAAGAACAAGAACACGAGGAAGCAGAAGTATTAGATGATTACGAATAGTTTTACCCACATTCTTAAAATTCACACCGCTTTCATAATTTTCAATAGCACCAATATTGATTATTAAAAATAGTATTAAATTAAACAGGATCACAATTGTTCAATAACAATTTTGATCCTGTTTAATTTAATACTATTTTTATACAATTATAACGGGCTGGTGTCCGCAACTCCACGTCCTTGCGTATTTTACGAGCGGAGGATCATATATATCGTAGAATAGGCCTACCGGGGAAACCATGTTAAAAAAAAACTCACTAAGTACACTTCCTCATAGGTGGCGTGGAAACGTGTGCATATTATGAAGAATAAAAATTTTCAACGTTTCTAATCGTTATAACTCAGAATTGGATACTCTTAAGAGAAAAGTGTTGGGACAATTTCTAGAGATAATTGCATGATCTACAATTTTAGTCTGACCTATTTTAATGATAAAACTTACCTTTTGGCTGAAAAATGCAAAAAACCCATTTTCACGACCTTTGACCTTAGATTTTTTTTTTTGCAAATGTCGGATCGATGGGGACTTTTCACATTACCTTTTTAATGGTGTTCCGAACATTCGTACAAATTTTCAGCTGTGTGCTCTTGTACTCTTTCACGCATAAACTACTGAGCTTATTTGGATTAAATTTGGCACACAGATAGTTTTGTGTATGACCTAGATTAACACATAGGATACTATCCCGGTAGTACGACCCTGTGGGACACTAACTCCACGCGGGCGAAGTCATAGGATAAGCTAGAATCTTCAAAAATATGGCTAGTCTCATAAAAACTTTTACCTGTACCTCTGCATCCCTTCATGGACCGCCTCAAAAATCATTTCGGTATCGTGTACAGGCAAAAAGGATTTGGGGAACGCTCTGTCCAACAGTGTACACATTTATAATTACATACAATAATTATATATTGACTGCACCCGTTGTTGGCCTAGTTGTGGTAAGCGCTACTGCCGAGTTTGAAGTACTGGGTTCGATTCCCAGGTCGGGCAAATCGATTTTGGATTTTCTATCAGGAATTTCTCAGTAGCAGCAACGGAGTCTGGATCTGTGCCCCGTCGATGGTGGTAGGCTCGCCCCCTACTACATGTGATTTTAACTTAATTAGCGAAATATGGGTGAGTACTATTAGGCACCTTCACCTCTGCTTTACCCCTCGGGTGTGTTATGTATGATCTCCTGAGAATGTGTCTCTTTTCCTACATACCTCGTCCCAAATTACGATCCCGTACTGTAAAAAGCATTTGGGAGAAACCTTTAGTCTAGGAGTGGTACATACTATTGTAATCTAGCGTCTGTGCGCGGATTCACCCGCGTGATACCGGGATAAAAGGAGCTATGATTATCCGGAATAATGTACCTGTACCTGTACATGTGTGAAAGATTTTTTTCAAATAGGTGCCTTGGTCGGAGATTACCCACCGCATACTTACAAATGCACAAAACTCGCTTATTTGATTAGTATAATATAGTATAGAAGTATAAAAAAATAATTATAGACAAATTAAATATTATTTTACCTTGAAATCACCTAGGTAAAAATATTTATATTGGTCTGAATAAATGATTGTATTATGCAGCGCACAAAGAGCTGTTTCGGCAATCTGAATGCTTAGTAATCGTTTAAAACTGGGTCATGCCTCATGCTTATCTACTCCAAATGCGTATTTAGTTTTATCAAGCTAATAAGAGGCGTCACGCAGTAATTTACCCAATAGTGTACTGCCGCCTGGTTCAAACAGTTAAAAAAAAACCATTTTGACCAGTCTACTTGCCTTGCCTTGTTGACGAGCGAAGGGTATCCAGATCATAGGCTCAAAAAGTTCGTGCACGGGCCAACATTTCCTTATTTTAGTATTATCGAAAAGCCATATAACATGAAAGGAGCAAGCTTGGGTGTAGTTTTGAGCAAGGTGTCCGCTATGACGAGGAAAGGAAGCGATCAAATCCTACCCATGACCCCATGATCTATTGAAGCAGTACGATTCTAATTAAATAACATTTTTAATAAAATCCTAAAATACTGCCCATGATAGTAAAAGTCGAAATATTCATAATATTATTAAAACAAAAAAGATTGAATGACCTGAGCATAGAAATATTTTCTATGAGCGCCATCTAGCTTTGATACTTAAAAGCGCAAGACCGCAAGACTTGCTTTGGATGTACTTACTTTATAGATGGAGGCACTCGATATTGGATGATCATTTCATTTATCTCTATCTTTATTTCAAAGCTCTGTTAGGTAATAATTCTATTTATAATATAGATTCGTGCTATTGCAGCATGTGCTCAGTTATCAACTACGCAGAAAACATGCAACACAACAACGTTTTTCCATATAACTTATTAAAAAGACCATACTCTTGTCTTCATGTTCGCATGTTTGTGTTAACTCATTGCGCGAAAATGGCCTCAACCTTTACTGTTGTATATTTTTATAGCTTGAAAACTCACGTACCTACATTATATTTCAATTGAAGTAGATTACTCAATTTCTTTTTTATATATAATTTTCATTTTTCCAACTTACATAATTATCTGTAACGAAACTTAAAACAATAAAAAAATATGTACATAATAGAAAAGAAGAAAAACATTAAAGGGCGTCAAAAACATCTTCCACATCTCTGTCAACAGGAATAGTGCCCAGAAGGCTGGCAGCATTGCCACGTTGTACGGCAATGCTGATTGATTGACCAAAAAATAGGCCTCCCGTCTCTGGTCACGGGAAGATTCGACCAACCGGTTGACAATGTCCCGAAAGACTAGGTGGCAATCGGACCCTATGGCCCTAGTGTTTCAACCATAAACACTAATGTATTTGCGCCGTTTGAGCGTTTGTTTTCAGCACCAGCAGCAGCCGTCCCAGCACAGCTCACCGTGTTAGGAAGATGGGATGGCGCAAGGGTGTCGTCACATGTTGCATCCCACACCAAAGGTCTACCCAACTTCCAAGGCATTTATAGTCTGGTTTCTTACGATTGTGGAGTGCCAAGCCATTGGGTTCTAAAACAGCTGGCCCCCGGTGGTGACAACAGCACGACGGATGATGTCATTAGTGCTAGTGTGCCGAGTTCTCCGACCTACGCTCTTACTGAAGGAAAGGCCATGGTGTCCGAGGTTGTAGACTGCTTTACCACATTGACAGCGATGTGGAGCCCCGCAACGAGTCCCTCCCCCCCACGTAGCAGTCGTAAATTATTGAATTTTTCAAATAATATTTTTAAGATTTCTAGTTATTGATTTTTAGAAAGTTGGGTGGTAACAATAGCAACAGTTGAACGGCGATAGCCTATTACTGTGCGGGTCGTGAGTTTGTGATAGATGTCGTGTTCAGGCAATTGGAAAAGGTAAAAAGAGATTAAGTGTATATTTAAATATAATTGGTTATATATGAAAACCGTTAAATACAGGTGTTGTGTAGTTTGTGGTTAATCGACAGATGAGCGGGCAAGGCTAGTCAAGACTTTTATAAATCTAGATATGTCAATAGCATCATTATAAAGCGCAACCAAACAAGCAAGCAAACCAATAAACAGGAAATTAAAAGCACACAGGATAAGTAGGCAATATACATAACGAACAAACACGCAAGCTAGCAAGCAACGTGCATAAGGAAAAACCATAAAAGCATTGAACAGATAAGCAACCATGTAAACAAATAAACAGTATGAGTAAACAATTAAGGATGTATATACGCAAGCATATAAAACATTTCAATAAACATGCAAGCAAGCAAGCAAATAAACATGAAAGACTTTTTTGCTGTTTAGACTCCGAAGCGAAAACATGTAACGCAAAAGCTGATCATTTGGGCCACATGAAGTCATGTTACTCTGATTCAGATTAACATATAGTTGTGTGTACCTGCTTAAACTTAACCTCGCGCTTAGTAACAATTATAGATCTTGCTTCTTTTTCCACCCACTGCGGGGCAAAGGCCTGCCCCATATCCTTCTAGATCACGGTCTCAAGACTTAATGTTTTGAGGACTGATCATCATCATTCACCTACCCTTATCCCAATTTATTTGGGGTCGGCGCAGCATGTCTTCTTCTTCCATACTTCTCTATTCCTCGTCATCTCAGCTGTCATCTCCTTTCCAGCCATATCAGTTCCTATTAAAACCACCTAAGATATCTTTTATAGAAGGTAATGCGTCGCCAATAAACTCAAACTTGTCCTGCATTGAGCCGAGAACTCAGATGTGTTTCTTTAATGAAAATAAGGAAGAGGTGGGTGCAACAGGTTCGTTGATGGATATGGATCGCAGTGATCTGATGGTAGTTTGACTACGAGTACAAAGGAGATCGTAGTGGGGATATGCAGACTGGTAGATGGGCTTAACCTTAAGTATGGCCGGAACGTGAATCCGCGAACTAAACTAAAGTTATCTAAAAAAATAATGACACGCGATTTTTTTATGTCGGATACGCGTTCCGGAATTATAACACGATTGCGCGGATCCACGTTCTGTCATACCGAAGGTTAAGCTGACAAACAGACGGCTTTTATTTACGTAATGACACATATCAGATACATTACATGCACACAACATTGAGTACCTCGCCTCATTGTCAAGTAGCGTAATAAGTAAGTGTAGTGTATTTGGAAGTGTAGTGGTGTCCGTTCTTCTGCACCCTTGATGCCTCTGACGCTGCAAGAATCGTGGCCACTTACTGGGTCCAAAAATATTATACTTGTCGGAGATGTCTGGATTTACTCCGCTAGTCTTCTACATCATGTGGGCAGACGATGGGTTTCGTGCTATGAAAATACACTGAGAGCGATACACTGTTTCTAGCAAAACTAAAGAACTACTTGAGATTACAACTTAACAAAATAACACAGGGCACAATGAATCGGATACAGTTCCAAGAGGTCTCAACTCAGCCGCGATCAGACACTGACTGTCGTACTGGCTCAGAGTTTCCACCATCTGGGCTCTGTAAAAAGCACGCTGGGGTTGGGGTAGACTGGTACGTAGGTCGCGTCATTCCACTACTGCGTGCCTTTGATCCATTTTATGCCCATACTAATGAACGTCTCCGACACATAGGTAACTTTGAAACAAAAAGAAGAAGTTTAGTGGTGACCAGGGTTGTGGAGGTCACACAGGCAGGCGCTCCACGTAAAATACTGGTATTCCGATGCATCTGGTGAGGACTGGGAGTCGATTCCAGTATAGTTGAGAAAAGGCTAGGCAGTTCAGTGTGAAGTAATAAATGCGAATTCTAAGACATTGCCAATAAACGGTAGTACGCTATAGAGCGTGTCTAATCTACTAAAAGCATAAAACGCTACACATAGGTGTATTTCTAGCAACCTCAGGCGAAGTTACTAAGAATTTATTTCAGAGTATATCTAGAGTCCTTGCTGCGTCATACTCGCTCCTACTACTACACGTAGAAAGAAGGTGATCCGGAGATATCGTTCCAGGAAGATTGTAGGTATCAGTGAAACTTTTCAGAAAACACCTGGCAGTTCTTAGAAAAACGTAAATATTTGTCGCATTGAATGGGCAGATCAATAGCAACTTCTTCTTCAACTTTTTTTCAAAGAATGTTCTTTATAAGTATACATATAATGGGTGTAAAAATGCCCTTAACGAAGCCGAAATACACTTGATCTCCCCGTCATTGCGATATTTTTTTTGTTCTAGACCTATACCTGAGAACCTTCTAGTTACAGAGATAAAGAGGGGGTAAAAGTTTCAACTCTTTCACAAGTTGTTTTTTTAATAAAGTTTTTAATGTTCTCACTTTAAATACCTCCACGATCCTCGTACTATTAAATGCATCCATCAGCACAAAGTTTTGAGTGCGGTACAGCGTGTCCTACCAATACCTATCCCTAAAAAGTGATTTTTCACCAAAAAAAAGTCGTTTTGAAGCAATATTTTTTGCGTACACACACGTAGTTACATAGTTTGATGTACAGAATGCTTGGTTGACTGTTTTTGAAGGTTCCGTTTACACCTTGTATGCAAGCCTATAATGTAAAATCACTTTCAGAAAGTTATTGTTTGTTTTAAATAGAACAGTTCCTTAGGTTTAAGAAATCTCAAAGGATGTTTAAAATGCATGTTGTTTCTAATTTTTATCCAAATATTTTATTTATAAGATCTCGATTGATTTTATGAAAACCATAGCCGGGCGAATATTGTCTGTTTATGAGTAAATAATAATATAAATTTATTACAGACAAAAACTGTCAATTTTTTAACGGAAATCAACTCGCTCTAAATTGCTTGTTTGGAATTAAGCTTTGGTTATTACTTAATTGGTCTTTAACTTTGGTTATTGTAGTAAATCTTTATAAATTACATTAAAAAGTTAAACAAACTATTTCTAAACTAAATAAAGTGATAAAACGTATAAATAAATATATATATTTAAAAAGACGGTACTAAAAAATAATATTTAAATTTAAATAAAATCAAAAGTTAAATAAAACTGTTTATTTATACCATATATGTACAAAATACAATATAAATATATATATTAAGGGAGAAAACTATAAAATCACGTAGTACATCTATCTACATACAGTTATTAAGAGTACGATACCTAGGGCTGCATCCGGAGCGAGCCATCGAGACGTATAGTCTCACCGTTCAACATGGTGTTCTGGATTATGCTCTGGACAAGGAGAGCGAACTCGTAAGGGTGACCCAGCCGCGGCGGGAATGGCACGGTAGCTTCCAGGCTCTTGATGGCTGGTTCGGGCAGCATCTCCATCATCGGTGTACGGAATAACCCTGGAAGTCAAAAGTCATATACATGAACATCTGAGGTCGAGTTTCACTAATAATACTGAAGACTTAACGCGATCAGCAACTGCGTTCGAGAGCTGCAAGTGTCAATAATCCATAACAATTGACAGCCCTGGATGGATAGCCCTTGAACGCAGTTCAGATGACATACAATTCTGATCGCGTGCAATTCATGAAATTAGACCTAAGGCGTGCTACACAAATTTATGGGTGCTACGATTCTGCCACCCAGTCTGTGCTCAATCGTGCCGCCCCGAACATCGCGGTACACCATCTGGTTCTCTTTGTTGAGCAACCGGTACAACATCAGCTTGGCAGCAGCGATGCCATCTTCACTGAAGTTCAATGCGCACATTTGAACTGCGGACACCTCGTCCATCACATATAACTTCTGATGTAGGAACGCCAGTAATTCATTCGCCACAAGTTGTTGACACATAGCGGTTAAAATTTCAAGCGACGATTTGCGCCGCTGCGTTTACAATATTTAATACGCGTCAGCAACATGTCCGCTTCGAAACGCATCTACGAAAAGATCTCCCCTATAAATGTAGTTGACTATCAATATGCATATTAAGTATATCAAAATATTTTAAGAACCTGGAGCAATGGTGACTACTCTGATGCCCTGCTTGGCAAGATCTCTGGCTATGGGTAATGTCATGCCCACGACTCCCGCTTTCGAAGCTGAGTAAGCGGCTTGGCCAATCTGCAAAGAAAAAGATTTTCCGTCATTTTGAAATCCTGTACAGGGCCCCGGATTAATTATTTTAAGCAAACCAGGCTTGGCACGCGACGATGGCAAGAGACTAGACGGATGTCTTTGTTTCCATGGAAGATGGGTAGGCCTTTAGTGTGGGACGCAACATGTGTTGATACTCTTGCGCCATCCCAACTTCCTAGCTCATCGTGTTGTGCTGGGGCTGCCGCTGCGGCTGCAGAGAACCTCAAGCGGCGTAAACATAGTAACCTCATTGGTAACTATATTTTCGAGCCGTTTGGGGTTAAAACTCTAGGACCGTGGGGTCCGAGCACTCACAGCCTTTTCAAGGATATTTCAAAACGTTTAGTTGACACTTCCCGTGACCCAAGAGCTGGCTTTTACCTTGGCCAATGGCTTAGCGTTTCCATACAACGTGGCAACGCCGCCAGTACATTACCAGTTGACAGCGTTGAGGAGGAGTTTTTTGACGCCATTTTTTAAGTTTGTTGCTAGGTTATTTTAATTAATAAATGTAAAACTATAAAATAAATATAAATTAAAGAGTTTTAAGCAAATAAGCTACGCTTGTCACGGTCGGTTCTTCGATGGGTGATGAAATGGATCATACCGAGACGGTGCCTCGACAGGTACATGGCACCTCGTGCATTGGCATCAGTTATGAATAGTCAGAAACCAGAACATCTGACAAACAGTTTTACAATGCGGTGTAATGCTACCGAATAACTAGATCCTGGCCGTAAGATAGGCAGACGCTCCGTATGAACGACTCGTATGATCGTAACCTAACCTACCTGTATCGTATCCAAATTACTTTACTTCAAATATAATGTTTCCCTGTGGTTCATCAGAAAAGATCATCTGCCCGGTTGGATGACCCTCTCTTTACGCTGTTAGAAATCTCCCCAAATCACTATAGTAAAAAGTTTAATATTATATTCTCAAATATGTTGAGCTCGGCTTTGACTTTAATTGGATGCAGCTGAATATCAGTATTTTACATGGAGCAAAGGCCTATCTGACCTCTACAAACGGGTTTCTGGGTAGAGGCTCCCAACTAGCAAAATCAGTACTTATAACGCTCTCAAGACTACTTTTATTTTTACTTATAAATTGTTTATAATACGCTACAAGCCTGGATTTGGGCGCAGTTATAGGAGCGTTTATTTCTATAACTGTCTTATAATCAACTTATTAAATGTTACTGAGCTCTATAATATACTTGACGAAGCGCAATAGCTTCTATAATGATCTGAGACTACACAATTACAAGCACAAACGCTCTTGTTAGTATCTGACTTAAGTATCTCACCAAAGCAATCTTGTTTATAATGCACTAGTAACGTACTAAGTTTTTGGTTATAAATATATTTTTGTTGAGTTTGTTGTTGCTTCGGCTGGTGGTTCCGGTTGTTTTGTGATAAAACTTAATAATAACGTAAGTCTCTATTACTATTATTGTAGAATATTAATTACAAAATATATCGTTATTATAGTGAATAAATTCGTGGGGAAGTCATTTTTACTGTAAATATGTACCGCAATTTAGTTAGTTTTTACAATCCCCTCCGAAAAATAGCACATTAGTATATTGTTGGAAATAAAATATTTCATCAATTCCTATGAATATTCGCCATTGCTCTTCATTAGGTACTTTGTAGAACTTTATAAGAAAATTAGTACTTGTAGCAAATAAGTAAGTACTCTATAGGTAAATGAGTACTTATAGCAGTTTCAGCCCAGATAACTCGCCTCCATCGGCCTCCATTTTAAAACAATTTAGGGTTCCCTTGGAATATGCCTGCTTTACCTATTTTTCACTTTTCTCCTGTAACCGCCACTCGTTTTCAATCGTTTCCAATCGCTTAAATTCATGTTTAGCTTATTCACTCAACAACTTAAATTGGACAAAATGGCTGAGGTTTACTAATAAAGTTATTGATCTAGTAACTTATAAGCTTTTTTGATCATGAAGCGCTCTTATCAAGTACTATTAGATTTAAAAGAGTCTTGAGCAAAACCATAACGCCGCAAACTTAAAGTGATCTCAGCTAAGTATGTTATAATATCTTGTTCACACACAAAATGCTATTATAGGATCAAAATGTTATTCTAGATTATTTAGTTTTACTGTAGACAATTATAAGAGACTTACTCCTAAAAGTGTCCTATAAGATAATATTGTAGCTAACTACAAGACTGAGATATAAAAGCAAATGCACTTGAGAATATCTACGCTTTTGAAATGCTATTACTGGTAAAAGTGTCCTATACATGTTTTATAGGTAAGTCTTGTAGCTAACTACAAGACCGAGATATAAAAACTAATGCGCTTGAGTATGTTAAGGCTTGGCAAATTATATTACAAGTTAAATAGTATACCGCAATGCCTTTATAAGAACGTTATTAGTAATGATAGACTTATAGTCTTTTTTATAGGATTACTTTGCTAGTTGGGCTATGCTCAACCTTGAAGATCGACCTTTCTGGCTTTCTGGTTATTATTTAGCCCACATAATAAACAGACCACAAATAATAATGTACTCAAATGTCAATAATCAGTAAGCTCACCTGTCCATCAAAAGCTGCTACACTCGCCGTGTTCACAATGACTCCGCGCTGTCCATCGGCATCTGGAGCATTCTTACCGATTAAGCCAGCTGCTAACCGGATCACATTGAATGTTCCTATTAAGTTTACCTGTAATGTAACGTTAACAAGTATTTATAATTCATTACTATGATCTATTTTCACAATAATTAATTACAAGTATTGTGAAGAGCTAGTACAGGACTGCTAAAACATGTGATAAAGAAATTAACAGCTGAAAGTCTGTGAAAATATTTTCTGCATAGCAATAGATTTTAAGGTACAAGAATGGATTTTATTTCTTCTTGGAGGTATGGGAGTGATGTACACCAACCTAATAAGCTGTAAGACTGTAAGAGCAATATTGACCCATATTACAATAGTATATTGCAGAATTAATTTTCTCTATTATTGGAAACTATTTCCAGAAATAATTGATTGTGTCAGCACTACATAATGGATGATGCATGTCATATCAAGGAACAGCCTAATTGCAGCTTTTAACCAACAAATGTAAACTATTTTATGCTTGAAACATTTATTATAGTTGGACTTTAGCCAATTCTGAAATAAAATGTTTGCAATGATAAAATAATAAATACCATAAATACTCTCTTCCAAATTTCTCCCAGTTTCCAAATCTATTGCAATAATTTTGGATACATAACTGTAGGGGCTGATTGTACTGGATATTTTACGGCATTTAAAATGTTGGATTAGTTAAACACATTTGACTGATATTGTGGTTGGCTTATTTTGGCAGAACTATGCCCATTTACTTTAGATTCGATCATTAATTAATTAGACAAAGTTCCAAAGCTTTTCATTATAAGAAAGAGTTACGTAGCACTTTACAGAAATAAAACTGTTCATATTCTTACAACTTCGTTTGCACTGGAGAAACATTAACATAAACAAATTGTCTACTTGAGATAGAGATTTCATCAATAGAAAAGACCACCAGTTAGTGTGTTGACGGTATACATACCTCAATAGTCCTTTGAAAAGCTTTCAAATCAAAGGGCTGATCCTTTTTAAAGTTGTAGACCCTTGATGCAGTAGCCACTCCAGCGCAGTTCACGACCACGTCTAAACGGCCAAACTTATCTACGGTGGTCTGAAGTGCATTCTTAACGTCCTTTTCTGATGTGACCTGTAAAATACAATACATTGCACAGTTATTGCAAGAAGAAAATCAAAGTAATTATGTACTCCTGCCAGGGTTGCGGGACTGTTCGAAAGAGATACCGCGGCCCTGGAACACAAAGGGCAAAAGAAGGAACATGGATGGGTTTTAGTCAGTACAAGTCTGACACTCCCTTCCACTCCGCCCAGAGTGGGCGGGGGGGTCATTTGATGATTTACCATCCGAAAAAAAAAAGTAATTATGTACTTATGACCATATATCAATAAGTAAATAATAATGGGTATGATTCAATCAGCAAGTTGGGCAGTACATTCAAGATTTTCCATTTTTAATTTCTCAGTAAGAACACAAAGTTTGGATTTGATACAATCCCACCACTCCCTACCAAAGCAACTCCTGAACGCCAGGATCAATAGTGGCAAACACAAGATAAGTACTGAGGAAGTGAAGCTCAACAAGTCCCAGAGAAACAATATAACTGTTTTGGATCCCGCTGTAAAATTAATCAGAAAAGAACAGCAGAGAAGAAAATACATAATTTTGACTTTCCTTCTTCTAGATAATATATCTATACTAATATTATAAAGAGGTAAAGTTTGTGAGTTTGTGAGGATGTAGGGGGTAATCTCTGGATCTACTGAACCGATTTTAAAAATGTTTACAACATGCCCGTGGGATAATTTCCGACCAAAACGCGAACGAAGCTGTGGCCAACAGCTAGTATCCTATAAACGAGATAGAGCAGAGCTAGGCCAACATTTCTAACTTGGATAAGGCTCAGTTGCCTACAACTAACATTAATGGGTCCTAAATTGTGAGCTGTTGTTGTGTTATGATTCTTGTAATACGAGTATTTAGGTATGGCAATCATCATTCATAAGAAATGCAAGATCCAGCTCCATTAGGATCACTGCTGCAAGGGGCTATGCCCTGCAGAGCTGTGAATATTCACGGACAGTATTCCACATTCCGATAGTCACACCATTGGGGGTCCACAACAGTGTTTCAAGCAGAGTGCATGAGCATTTCCCTGGCTACATCAGTCATCTTAGCGAGGGAGCAAATCATTCGGTTTATCACACCTTTGCCGGTGTACCGTTTTCGGTACTCGGACTAGTCGAGTTGAGAATGGCTAAAGTAATAATTAGATATAAAAAAAATGTTTTTTATATTCATATTCTTGTTTATGGTCAATTGACATTGAGAGAGAGTAAAAAAACCTGCCAAGTACGAGTCAGACTCGCGCATGATGGGTTCTGTACCATCGTAGTAGGCATAATTAATTGTAAAAAGTGGTAAGACCTATGCAAAAGCTAAAAGAGTCACAACGCACTGTAATAAATGTAAAAAGACGTACTGCCTTCAATGTTTTTCTGAAGTTCTGTCGCATAAATAAAGCCATTTTTAGTCAGACTTTTACTGACTAAAACCCATCCATGTTCCTTCCTTTGCCCTTTGTGTTCCAGGGCCGCGGTATCTCTTTCGAACAGTCCCGCAACCCTGGCAGGCGTCGGTCCTTACGGACCCCTTCCTGTTTGCTGACTCTCTTTGAGGCGCGCCTGGAACACGAACGCGCCGTCGACACGGCCTGTCGTCATAAGACGGACGGACGGCGAGCTAGCCCATAGCTCACCGGCGCCCGGTGCGTCTCCCGCGGCGGCTGGGACGTGAGGTTCTCTCCCTCTCACGCCCCGCCACCTCCTTCGCTAGCATGACTGCTTCGCAGAAGGAGGTGACGGCGTCCCATTCCATCTCGCTCCGGACCATGGATTGAACCAGGGCCGGACGCGAGAGGTCGCCGCCGCCGATTGCCGCTACGAGGACACGGCGTTGCTCCGCCCAAGCGGAGCAGACCTGCACAGTGTGCTCCACCGTGTCCTCCGGTCGATCCTCGCAGTGGTGACACCCGGGTGTTTCCTCCCGCCCGATTAGGTGCAGGAACCTCCCGAAACAACCATGTCCGGTGAGGACCTGCGTCAGGCGGAAGGTGAGGGCGCCGTGGCGCCTCTCTAGCCACTCCTCAAAGAGGAACCTGCCCCCCTAGCATGGCAATACTACTACCAAGACTCGACGAAGCTCTTTCTATACAACTTGACATGTCTTGTCATTCATTTCATACATTTCTAACATCGCCATGCTTGCGACGATAGGAATCTTTCCACAATCTGTCATAAAATGACAATTCAATTCGACTCGTCGTCGACAAAACCCGTTTCTACAGTAGTCATGCTGCGCGGGCTGGTGTCAGAGTTTTTATGCCACCCATGGGCCTCTGAGTTGGCTTTACATGCCGTCAAGAAATATCTCCAGGCATGCTGGTTGCTTCACGATGATTTCCTTCACCGAAGCAAGTGATAATTATACGATATGCCTTGGGATCGCACTCGAGACCTATGACTTGGCAGTCCGACGGTGACACTACTAGGCTTTCGCTGCTATACTACTCCAATGCCTTGGATAGTTTCACACACAACGCAGTACCTTTTTGACGATCTGAACAACCAAGAAACTCAATCAATACTACATGACCTTCATCTTCTTACTTATTAATGTTTAGTAGTAGTAAAGTAGGCCGCCGTGCTACGAAATCGATTAAGTATCGATTTCGTAGCACAATAGCCTACTTTTGCGCTATATGATTACTTTCCTTTATGGGTATAAACAAATTAAAAACATAATCAATTAGTTATTTTAGAAGTCCAACATATTTAAAAATAATTTTGCCAATGCTTGCATAATTAATATTTATTTTTTCTCTAATGATTTTTTTTTGTGATTGGTGATTGATGGCCATTCTATAGTTTCGTTCTGTACCTAATGCTTTGAGTTTTGATTTTAAAATAATTTAGATAAGTCTCGAATGCCAATCAAGGGAGGATCCTGCGTATTGTATTATATCATCATGTGATGACGATGATGATATAGTACATTCGTTATCGATTTTTATCGTTCATATCAGCTTGAAATCACTCACTGCTGGCTATCGTCTATCTTTTAAAATCAAAGTTCGCGAGTACATTCGGAAAAAGCTGGCAGTTTCGTCACAACGTTAATGTTTTCTCCATTGTTTGTCTTTTTATTTTAGTTTATTTGTGTAAATGTCTATTTACACATGTATGTATTTTTTTATATATATGTATAGTATTTTGATATATTTTATAGTATTTTGATATATTTTATAGTATTTTATATATCCTTGTAGTTTATTCATAGGTACACCTACCAATGTTTGTCTCTGCATCACCCAAAGGTTGACTGGTAGAAAATGCCTATGGCATTAAGTCCGCCTCTGTACTAAGTGCTTGAAGTGTTAAATAAATAAATAAATAAATAAACGCCCTCATTCTTCTGCCATACTTCCCAATTTTGAGCGCCCTTCATCTAGGTAGCTTTAGAATGGCCGTGGTTTCTATGGCCTAAGTTTGGCCACCACTTGGTCAAAGCTTTAGTTGTCCGATAAGCAATAAGCAACAAGCAACTCATTATGTGAGTAATATTGGGGTTCATCTACTGGTTAAGAAACGCCTGTGTTTCCCCAAAGGGATAGGCAGAAGTGTACCCTAGCACACCCACAGTTGCCAGATGTTTAAATCCCAAGTAATAGGGGGCGAGCCTTTTGCCATCAACCGGGCTCAGATCCAAACTCCGGGCTCCCGGAGTGAGAAATTCATAAAGGGAAAATCCAATAACACTACCCGACCTGGGAATCGAAACCAGGGCCTCTTGGTAGACTACACCAATTAGGCAGTCAAAATTCATAAGAATATTGCATACATAAATCCCACCTGTTAGACATTGTCAAAACATACGGTTGCGACAAATGTCCAAGAGTTGCGATTTATTTATTGTATATTACGGAAACCACCCGGATTGAAATTTAATACATACTAATATAGACATTATGCTATCGTTTGATTGAATTTTTCATAACATTGGCAAACTGCGACTTAGCAGTGACAAAATTAAAAACTAGGCTACATGCGATCTAACGTGTGGTTTAATCAACGTTGTTTTATCGTGATAATAAACAGTAGAAACAGTTTAGTACAAATCGAACACTGATTGCCAGTTTTCGACCGTAAGACAGTAACACAAAAATAACGACGATTGAAAAATTATTTTTTAAAACTCAACTGCTAAGCACCAACCGTCTTCGGCAAAGAAATGAATGCCAATATACGGTTCGCGCGCTCGCCCAAGCAGCACACATAGCTGTATTGTCAATGGATAACAGATTTTTTGAAAACTCGAGGCTGTTATGCTGTCTGTGCAAGGGCTTTATATCCGGCTACACAGCTCTTATAATGCTAAATTTGGCCCCAAATTAACAAGCCTTGAGCATTACAGTAGCTTGTTAATAGCTGTCCAGAGCATTGTAACAGCTGCACATGGGCTGTACAATGGCTTAGACAGCTGTCAATAGGCCACTATCCAGCTCCTTTAATTCTCTTAGACAGCCAAAAGATGGTTCATGGCTTAGTAACGGCTATTGTTAACTCTACAAAAAAATAGCAACAAAAAACTATTTGTGCAGTGCAAGTGTTACGTCAATAGATGGTCTAACTATAATCTGTGGACATCATCATCATCTGCCTAGCCTTTTCCCAACTATATTGGGGTCGGCTTCCAGTCCAACCGGATGCAGCTGAATACCAGTATTATACGTGGAGCGACTGCCTATCTGACCTCCACAACCCAGTTAGTACTGGGTAATACGATACCCCTTGGTAAGACTGGTTGTCAGACTTTTTGGGCCACTGACTACCTGTAACGACTGTCAAAGATCTACAATTGACAGCCGGGATCAATGGCTTAACGTGCTTTCCGAGGCACGGAGGAAACTCAGTATGTAATGGGCAGTCCCTATAATCTGTGGACAAACTTACCCTAAATTAGAAATTATTATACAATTTCTAATTTAGGGTAAGTTATTTTTCACGTTTGTTTTATATCTCTATTGGTAAATTGTATGCCGGGTGCCACTTTAGAGTTATACAATAGGTGGTATTATCAAATATTACGCGCGCGAAATAACATAGTTTTACTAACAAAAAAAATAAACAAAGTAAATACGGTGTACGAATTATTCATGGATTTTACAAAAAAAAACCATTTAATAAGCATTAATATCTGTTTGTAACAATGAAATAATGTATTTTTAATGTCTTTTTTGTGTTTTCGTCTCTCAAATATCATGAAAATTTAAGAGATAAGTATCAGACATTTTTTTCATCTGTAATCGGCTTGTTTACTTTAAAATAGCGTTAATTTGTTATCTAGCAATGATTCTACCTAAATTCTCTTGACCCTCTCTTCTCCGTTCAATGGCCATATTTAATTCTATTAATCAGCGAAAACTGTAAGCTAGCTGTACAATGGTTTTCAGTTATTCTAATGACTAGTAAAAGGAGTAAAGTGAGAGTACACAACAGCGTCTTAGGGATCTCTAATCTTGATAGAAAACCATTTCGAGCATTTTTTGTCCTCAAGTAGCTTAAGTACTTCACTTAATTTTGTGACCCTACTTAATCTCAATGCTTATGTTATTGCTAAGTAATTATTATTGTTTTCAGAAAATTGATATG
Organism: Eugnorisma glareosa; assembly: GCA_947578425.1. Classification (NCBI taxonomy): domain Eukaryota; kingdom Metazoa; phylum Arthropoda; class Insecta; order Lepidoptera; family Noctuidae; genus Eugnorisma; species Eugnorisma glareosa. Next base: position 30,638,948 of record OX387957.1, read on the forward strand.
CCGTTAAAAATAGTGAAGACAATAAAAAGAGTGAGAGAAAAGTTCACAAGCATACCAAGTCTTGGCAAAAGGATGGATGAATAAACTAGTATATTCAAAGTGCTTGGGAAAAAGTTGGATGAATAAACTAGAATGTTCAAAGCCTCATACAGATTGGACAAAAATACAATGCATAGTGAAACGGTCATCCATTGCAACATAAATAACAATGCAGAAAAAGAACAAAGTGGCATGTTCAACCATAGTGACACGTCAGATTACCCAGATGTTGGAGAAATGTTTTTGTTTTATTCAAAACTTATTTGATTCAAAACTTTCACTTTTTTGTTTTCAATCATTTCTTTAGAAAGGTCACAGACCGAATCCATTAATTGTACCGAACTATGATCGTTGGTAAAAAAAAACTAATAATCTAATCAAAATCTATGTGTTCGGAACCCCCATTTTTACTCGACACTGGCACTTGACGGCAGCTAGATAAATGAAGGAGATTTTAATTATCCTTGCTCCTTTGCTTATTGTATTCTTTTGAAAGTTCATTTTTAACTGCGCCAGTTCTTTTCCTTTTTTTCTATGATTAATCGTATTATTTTGAATGGAATTTCATTCTCGCACGATAATTAAGTCGCGTTGCAAGGTTATGATAAAATTGAAGTTATCATAGCACTACTAACTTCTGGGTACACTACATAAATACGAGAAACTTTATTCCGTCAGTCACAAATACGAATTTCAAAATACCGATTTTCATAATTTCGAATAGTTCAAAATTCCGAATATAACAACTCCGACATAACATTACTCCTATTTTTATAATTCCTAAATTTCAATATTCCTAACGTTTATAATTACTATTCTCAAAATACCGAGTTTCAATAGATCGAATAACAAAAAGTTCGACTTAATGATAATTCGAAACATCAAAAATACGAATTTCGATAATTAAAATACCGATTAATACAATTCCGAAATAAAAATGCTTAGCTAGCTTCTGTTACTAAATTTTGTAGCACAATATATTGACTTTTAAAAAAATATGTCAAATAAATAATGCATATAGCAGAAACTCCATGGATTTGGATTAAATGAAATTCGAACAAATAAAATTCGGAAAAGTGATTCAGAATCCTAATTTTAGTAGTTTATTCGAAGTATTGAAAATCGGAATGTCGTTTTTCGGACTGAGAATAAAATATTTTATTTTTCGGAATAAAATATTTCGGAGTATTTGGGTGTTCCCCTAACCTATGTTTACTCTTCAATAATTCTAGAGGCTGTAAAATGGCTTACACTATAAGCTTTGGATGTAAAGTGGAGTAAGGCTACACTAATTTACAGCTCATGCACTCTTAAATGCTTGTAACCAGCTACTATTAAGCTCATTGAGATAGCATTAAAATAGAATTAGTGTCCACTATAAAAAAGCCAGTGGCAAAATTTGATTCTAGTCAGGTCGCAGCTTCAAAGAGGTGTGAATAAATCGCGCTAAGCAATCGTTTACAAGCTTTGGTCTTCTTAACCAGCTAGTAGCATTACACGTGACCAAAGGCTGGACAATAGTTCTATCAAATTCTACTAGAGCATTCTAGTCATTTTATTGTTTTTCCTCAATTATACATATAGTTATTAGCCAGCCATGCTGTTTATCAGTGTAGAGACCACCCCTTAAATAGCCTCCAGAATCGTCTTATCCGTTAGGACAGCTACATAAGAGCCTTTGACTGTAATATAGCTTGTTTATGGATGTAATTCTCGCTAATGTGCTGCTCAGGTGCACCTTTCCTCTCTGACCTGGTGATTTCACGAGAGTGAGACAGAGCTAAGTCGCCGGAATCGTAAGGAAAAATGAAACATGAAGCAAGATACACCCTACCTCAACTAGTTTAACTATGCTTTGAATATAATTTCAGACAAATACCGATCAAGTGGTTTAATTTTATATTTTTAGTTACTATCCGCCTCCTAGCTCAGATCCTCAACAACAAGTGCAATCTATTGGACTTATCAAAACTAATCATATGACACCAAACTCATAGTAGGCACTGAAAGGTTCCACTATCCACCTTCTGGCCCATCATGTCACCTCCAAGATAACAAATTATAGTATTGTCATCCGAACAACATAATCATACAAACTTTCATTTCAATATGACAATTAAAAGTAGGCTAAAATTTAATTACATTGTTTGTTACAAGTGAAGCTCATGAAAGAATGTTAAAAACTAAAACTAACTGGCAATGAACATTCGAAGTGATATCTAAAGTAGAAAGAAGAAGAAGTAAATGGTGAAAAAATGCAATATGTCCATTAATGCATCTTCTTTGGCCAGTTAGTGTTTTTCCACTCCAGACAAGACAAGGAAGTCATAAGACGAACCATAAATGTTTGGAAGAGCTACCATGAAGCTTATTAAAGGAAACTTTCCTTTGCCACTCAACTGAAAAATCATGGACATATGTATTTATCCCATTTTGGCCTATGGATCAATGGACATAGTTTCCAAACCAAAGGATTGCCAACAGGTAATGCAGCGAAGTAATCTGGGCATCCATGTAATATGCAACATGGAACACCACACGGCATTAAAAACAACTGACGGACGCATGGACCTATAGGAATAGGAATAGCTTCAATGTGGAAGCCTGACAAAGTCAAAAGGCCTTGCAACAGACCTCCTATAAGATGGCGGGATGAACTAGATAAAATCTCTTACCAGCGGCCCACATTAGCCCTAGATCAAAATGACTGAATGTCATGGTTAGAGGCCTTTGCTCACAGTTGGATGTCGCAGGCTGTCAGTTACATTCAAAGCTGCTAAAATCCAATCTATCCTTTAGCAGGAGGCTTTATACAGTGATTTTAGGCAGTGTGAAACCTGACTTGATTGTTTTACATAGAGAGACATAGATCTATATTACTATTATACTAGCGCTAATACTCACATCAATTGGTACAAATGCAACATTTTCCTTTAGCTGCTTTGCAGTCTCTTGTCCAGTGCTTGTAGGCAGGTCACATATCACTACTCTTCCACCCTGCTTCAGTAATTGTTCGACGGTCGCACGGCCCAGCCCTGATGCCCCTCCGGTCACTAAACCAACTAGACCCTAAAATAGGTATTAATAGCCAATTAGTAAGAGGCACTCATCGAAATGACTTGAAATGAGAATTAAAACACATGGACACAACAATTTCCATTTACGCACATATCATTCAAATATCATACTACGCCATGGGAAATGTAATGCAATGTTACATGCATACACAGAACAATAATATATATATCATGTCAAATCTATTGATTTGCTGACCTTATTGCTTTTATTACTTTTTACCGTTCGAGAACTGAATTCAAGGTTCATACGGAAATCATTCAAAGTTGGTAGATTGCTAGGCACTGCTTTTTTTAGATATGTGCGTATTACTAATCCGATTTACTCCAGCCAATGAAAGCCAGTGCCAAATGGCACTGGCTTTCACCGATTTAAGTAATCGGTAGCATTAAACTTACTTTAAACATTTTAAATGCAGAAAAACACACTTTTTCAGGTTATAATGTTATCAGTTTGAACCTTGGTTAATGGTTTGAACTGAACTCAACAAGTCAGGCGGAAGCGGCTGTCTGACAAAGCGTCTAAGAATCAAACTACAAAAGTAATGTACAAAAATGTTCCAAGTCACTGTGTTTACGTAATCGATGCTAATTATCTATTCGATAGATATGTACTCACTGTAACTATCCTACATTATTTCATTCATGATAATTGATAACATAAAATTTCGATTTCGATACAATCCCCAGCCGGAGCCAAACTGACAGTGACATTAATTTGTAGTCTTTACAGCCAAGACAGCTAACTAGCATATCTAGGCTTTAAGCAGCATGGTCCTTAGCCTGTTCCGTCAGGAACTAATATAATAAAAAAAGCATATCTAGGCTCCTCATGCTTCATAACTAGCATTCTTGCACACAACACACCGGCGCACAGTGGGCCCAGTCAACTTCTTAGTAGCAGTTTGGTACCGGGGATGACCTTGGGGGGCTTTAGAAAAGCGAGATGGAATAATATCCACTGATCCACTCTCGCACGTTTTCTTATGTTGCCATAAAAGAAATATTATTTTAAATAACGCTTCCATTTTTTTTTAACAGAAGTACATAATATTTAATTATTACTATTTACGTCGTTTTGATTAATGTAACGAAATGTAAAAAACTGAATAATAAAATATGAAGGCGAGTTATGACAATAGCAACACAGCTACATAATTCAAATTCATATTTACAAACAATTACAAATGGCGGATCGTTGGCGGTTGTCGTCGTGTTCTTGCTTATTTTTGTTGTGAATTAAGTTTGTATTTTCATATAAACTGAATTCTTACATTACTAACGTTGAGTTGAGCGTCCCGTTCCTCCGTTATAGTGTTTACCGTGAGACAGAGACTCCAAAACAAGTGCTGTGCATTGTGTTATAGAGACAGAGACTCATTGTTTTCTTTCATCATGAAAGAAAACGAAAGGAAATGTTCCTCGTGTGGATGTTCACCTGCTCAGGATCCTAACATCACCTTGCATCGTTTTCCTAAACCTGGGAGAACAAATAGCTTAAAGTAAGTTTTGGTAAAATTATAAAAACGGTTTCAATTTTTTCAAGTTTGGACCACTGAATTAAAGTAAACAAATATAGGTATTGAAAAGTTACTATGGGTCTCCTTGGCTACCAGCTTATCTTACTGACATTCAGCAATTCAAAAACGTGGAAATAATTCAGTGGGTTGTCATAAAGAAACATTGCAGAACGGCAAATGCCGTTCGCCGTGGCATTATATGTGTTAATACATAAATATTATCACATATCATGCCTGTTTTAATCTCTGAAGATGTTGGCAAAGGTTTATTGGTACACATAGAAATCAAGGAAAAATAAAGAACTACATAGTTAGGCAAATGTCAATTATAAAATAAATGGTTGGATGAAATTTATGTAGAAATCACTTCTTGAACATAGTATTAAGTCGAGCATAAAACTATCATCACAAAATGTATAAATAAATGCTAATTTATCTAATTGTATTTTTTCAGGTGTGAATTATGGGCGAAATACTGTTTTCCTCATGACTCATGGTCGTCACCAGAATTTCAAAACAAGCTTCATTCTAGACATTTAATGTTATGCACTAAACATTTTAAGAAATCATTCATTGATAATTCTGGAAAGAGGCTAGTCAAATCTGCAGCACCAGATGAGGAATGTGATAAGGTTAGTTAATCTTTCTTTTGTGTTACTTTTCTCATGGTAATGTAAAACGATTATCTAGTTAACAATAATGGTAACAAATGGTGGTCATCTTCAAAGATGCAATCTAATGACTTATTGTTTTGTTAAAGCCACATTACATTAATTAATAAAAAAATATTATATTTAATGTTTTTTTGAAAATATTTGGCCAGCTTTGTGAACCAATGCTGTACATTACATAAATAATGATTTAATAATCTCCAATTTTCAGATCACATTAGCTGACCCTAGTTTGGACCAAATTAATGTGATTCAGCCTATTGCGGGTCCGTCAGTAACCATACAACCACTGTGTGAGAATGTTCAAAACATAATAGTTGATCTGAATGTGTTTGAGCCTGTTGCGGGTCCATCTAAAATGATCCAATCTTTGAGTGAGAATCAGAATTATAACATGAGTCCACACAAGGCTACTGCTATTCCGCAAATTACTGAAAAGGTGAACCCTATTGCAGCTACAAATCCATTGGTAACTACCAAAACAGATAAACAGAGTATGTTGATGAAAATGAAAAATCACATGAGAAAAATAAAAAGGCTCCAAAAATCAGTAAAGTATCTGAAGAATGAATCATTTCTCAGAGTATTGAGCAAGAATGACTCAATACATAAAATATTAAAATGTAAAATATCCCAATCTTTTGCATTACTTCTGCAAGGAGAATTGCAAAACTTTAAGAAAAGCCCTAAAGGTCGAAGATGGAATATGGACTCGAAAATAATAGCGCTAAGGCTGTATAAAAGGTCACCTAGGTGCTACAAATGGTTAAGAAGGGTGATTTGTTTGCCAACACCTAGCTCACTAAAATTATTATTAAATAAGTTCAACATGAGTGTCGGTATTAATGACCAAATTTTTAATGTTTTAAAAAAAACAATAAAAGAACAAGATTCATCAGAAAACAATTATATCCTGATGTTTGACGAGATGTCAATAAAAAAGAATTTGTTTTATAACAAAAAGGAAGATTTCATTGAGGGTTATCAAGACCATGCATTGCAGGGCAGGTCACCGTCAATGGCAACACATGCCCTTGTTTTTATGATTGGTGGAATTAGAAAAAAGCTGAAGCAACCAATTGCTTATTATTTTTCTAGCGGATCTGTTACTGCAGATAGACTGTCAGTTCTAATAAAGGAGGTAAGCATTATGATCTTTTATTTGCTATTTTGTCAAGATATTTAGTAGTTACTTTAGTATGATATTGATTTATGTTAATAATTTCAGGTTCTGAAACATTGTTTTGATGCTGGAATCAATATTTCTGCTTCAGTGTGCGATATGGATGGTGTAAATAAGAGAGCTCTCAGTATATTGGGAGCAACTGTAGAGCAGCCATATATTCTATTAAATAATAGAGAAGTAGTTACAATTTTTGACACTCCGCATTTGCTCAAATGCTTTAGAAATATGTTTTTAAAGTATGACATTAAATGTCCTACAAATATAACATCAAATGATCGCATTGGATTTGGTAAGATATTTTGTTTTATAACAATCATACATACACATGTCCAATTTACTGGAAATTTAGACTCACTTTTTGTTACAGGTGTTGCTAAATGGAGCCATATACAAGAGTTTTACGAGGCAGATAACAGCAACCCTAATTTTGTGTATGCACCGTGTTTAAAACAAGAACATTTAAATCCAAATACGAAGCAGAAAATGAAGGTTAAGCTAGCTGCACAAGTCTTAAGCCATTCAGTTGCTGCAGGGATGTTTGCTAAAATTGCACAAGGTAAATAAATCATAAATTATAAAGTATAATCTTGTAACAATTTTCCCCCTATTAAAATAATTCTTAAGTGAAAAAAGAATCTACGATATCACTGCTGGAAATAGGCCTCTCCCAAGTACAAAAATTATTTAATGTGTGACACGTGATATTCTTTTTTGGGTTGACTTGTAACGTACTTTAAATCCTATTTATGTAATCCTATTAGTAAGATCTTAGATTCTGTGTTATGTTTACAGGGGAACTCTCTTCAGAAGCTGTCACTACAGCCAACGTCATTAGCAATATGGACAAGCTCTTCGATAGTGTCAATGCATGCACACCAGACTTAAGACGGGGGAAATCATTTTCAACAAATATGAAAAAAAATACACCGCATCTGACTCATTTCACTTGTATGAAGAAATTTTTTAATGAATTAACATTTTTGGAATGCAGACGACGCCCTCCATCCCAAGAAGGATGGATTTGGTCCATCAATGGAATTGAAAGAATCTGGAGAAACCTAAGTAAACATAAATCCATAAAAAGTATGGAAACAAGGAGGCTCCAACAGGACCCCTTAGAAAACCTTTTCGGTTGCATTCGGGCCAATTGCGGCTGCAATTCAAATCCCACTGCTGGACAGTTTATCGCTGGACTTAAAACGGCTGTCCTCAGCAACTTATCTTTTATTGGGACTGGAAATTGTGAAGATGACGAAAATGACGTAATATTGAGAAATTTTAAGACTTTATTGTCACCACCCACAAATATACACACTGCTGATGCCACGATTTTTACCACTGAGTTGGAAGAAAGCATAAATTCCACATTTGAATGTAGCTTGCAGGAAAGCAGTGGTGAAATTCAAGCATGTGCGTACGTTTGTGGGTTTATAATAAAAAATAATCGCAACAAATGTGAAATTTGTAAAAGTATTTTTGTGTCTGAGACACAAGAGATATCACATACTTTTATTGAGTTTAAATAATATAGTGAAATAAAAAAGTCCCTTAAATACGCCTCTAAAAATCTCATTAGATGTATTGAAAGTAGTGCTACAAAGATTAATGGCTTTTTAGAGACAGAGGCGTATAAAAAAAAATTAAAAGGGACAATTGAAGTTTTGTTTAAAAACTCGATAAATTTTGAGTTTCTTGATAAATGTCCAGAACATAAGGATATTAACATTAATTATTTATTTAATAGCGTGTTTCACATTTGTTTAAAGAGATTTTGTATTTTAAAAAATCGCCAATTTGCAGAAGAGTACTCTGCATCTGCGCTTAAAAAGAAAATTGATATCCTGCAGAATAAATAAGAATGTAATTTTTGTTTAAAGTATTTGTTGAAACTTTTGAATCGTGTGTTAATAGGTAGGTACCTATTAATAGGCGATTCAAAAGTTTCTTCAGGTGAAAGCGTCAGAGTAGCCCGTGACATTCAAAATTTCTTACTTTTTTTTGTAATTTGCAGGTCAGTATCAGGTTGTATGTTGATGAAAAATGAGTCGCGCGAGCAAAACGTAACTATGTAGTTACAGAATTATAATTAATAAAGTCATCAATACAACCCTCCAAGTTCATTTAACCCCATTCAATAACTATTTCATGAAACAGTCACTCAATGGGGTTAAATGAACTTGGAGGGTTGTATTGATGACTTGAATGATTATAATTCTGTAACTCCATACGTGCTACTGGCGCGATTCATATTTTCATCAACATACAACCTGGCACTGACTTGCAAATTGCAATAAACGTAAGAAAATTTAATTTTCGCGGGCTACCCTTGCGCTTCCACCATACAGAAAATAGGCTGTCACAAATAGCTCGCTTAATATTTCGCTGTTTTGAGTAATTTCGCAATATTACTGTATGGAAATCTACACTAATATTATAAAGAGGTAAAATTTGTGTATGTAGGGTGTAATCTCTGGATCTACTGAACCGATTTTGAAAATTCTTTCACTAATAGGAAGGTACATTATCCATCATTATCTATAGGCTACATTTACATTCTATTTACAACGTGCCCGTGGAATAATTTCTGACCAAAACAGCTAGTAAGTAATATGGCTAACTAGTGAACTAAAATTTTGATTACTAGCTGTTGCCCGCGGCTTCGCTCGCGTTTAGTTCGGAAATTATCCCACGGGCACGTTGTAAATATAGCCTATGGCAGTCAGGGATAATTTAGCTTCCTATTAGTGAAAGAATTTTCAAAATCGGTTCAGTAGATCCAGAGATTACCCCCAAAAGAGGAAAAAATTGTTTTTTTGTAATTTTACCTCTTTACAATATTAGTATAGATGAAATGCAGTACTTAATATCGTAACACCGAATATTTAGGTTTAGATGTAAAAAAGTCAATACTGAACCTACACGATGCAATGGAAAAATATGGTACAATAAAAATTAAACTCGCTCAAACTTTTGTTCAATCATTGCGCAATCTTCAATATTTAGCCTTATTGGTCAATTATATTGCACAATTCGTAATATTGCGCAATATAATTGATCGCCTAGGGGCCGCCTTACACATAAAACGAATAAAATATCAAATGCCGTGTTTTAATTGCAATTCATTATTAATATTCTAGTTCTAGTTGGATGAACTCTCTTAATATCTATGTAATTTTTTTCCTAGAAGTTGATATTTTCAAGTTAACAAAAATAAATTTCTTAAACTGACATGTAAATCTTTTTTATTAATTCCACTATTTAAAACTACTGTATTTCAATAAGAGATACCTTGTTACAGTTATAGGTATAATTGAAATATATTAGTATTGTTGGTGGTCCGACACGGTTAGACTGTTTGAAATGTTTCCGATTATTTTGTTCATTTTCTAAGAATAGTAATCATAATAAACAGTAAATTTTAAATATTAGGGACATTTCAAACTCGCTGTCTACCCGTGTCGGTAAACCAAACAACCGAAAAATCTTTGCGAAGGCAAAAATCAAAGGTTAAATTTCCCGCGTAGTATATTATCAAAGGTTTAAATTTCCCGCGAAGTTATCTTTGGATAAGTTTTAAGGGGCTCCCACTAGATGGCGTGAAAACCCAGGCTCCTATTTTTTGTTCGTACTTGACATTCTTCTCGCTAGAGTATATAGTATATATGTTCTGTGGTGGGCCCATACTGAAAATTAGTGGACTTAGGCAACAAAGTTACCATATCGATGCGATTTTTTTTTATATGACGTGTTATAATATTCCTGACAACTTTTATTCTTATAAAATTTCTTCTAAACTTGATAGTTTGTCTTGAAAAAAATTTATTAGATTTTTTTGGAATTCTGGTAGAGAATTGAATTGAATTCTGGTAGAGATTTAGTTATTATTGCATGTTATCGGTACAAATGAACATCAATCACAATGCAGGTGCTCTGCATTGTGATTGATGACTCATTTGTTTGTGCGCGCATAACTAATGAGTCATCGAAAAATGCTCGTCTCTGATTGGCTGTGTTATTTTTTAACTGCACGTTATCTATTGTTGAATAAATATATCGTAATGTTTCAGGTTATACTAATTTTGTTAATGATAGGTGAAATAATTTAAATTTGTACGGGCAAGTCGTTGATAATTATCTACATAATCAACTGTATGTATATTATTAAAGTATAAATTATCATACGTATGATCAACATGAAACTGTGAAGTAATTGTAGCCCTGAAAAGGGCTGTTTGTCATATTCCTAACCCTGATGGGCTTTTGTGGGAATAATTTAGAGCCGGATCACATTATTTCTTGTTCCAGAAGTGCTAGTGGGTCCGGCAAATTTTCGGACTCTGCTATGAGGGATTCTTCTTCCTCCATAATTTCACTGTCACAGGGAGGCTCAGTAGTCTGTAACAACTGAGTTGCTTCAGGCAACAACTCATTATGAACCTGTTTCATTATTTTAGGCCTTATGTAGGATATGTGGGGATCAGAGCTTATTAGAAGTCCATGGAGGATGTCTTCGTTTGTTGCTATTCTCCCCGTTTTCCGAGTGTGCCTCTCCCTGACGTTTCTGAAGTCCTTATTACGGGCTTCCGAAGCTTCTTCAGATAAGGTACATAAAACGAATAAGTACATACATTTTAATTTCAAAACGCAATCGAGTCAAATAATACATCAAACTATATTTATTTTTTACTTACCGATTGGCAAAACACCAAAGTGGTTACAGATGTCTGCACCGTGCATTAGAAGTTTATGTACACTAACTGGCATGTAGTACCACGACTAGTGTTGCGCGTACACATCAGCTGTTTCTCTACAGTATCTTCTAAATTTTTCACAGTCAATGTTTTTGCCTGATGATATGGCTTGTAGAATAACGGAAAGTCTGAAAATCAGATTTTCGTCAATTCCCGTTATTCTGGAAGATCTTTTGTAATCTTGGAAAAAGCGCCTCGCTGTATTCCCGTCGATTGTAGTTCCAAAACCCTAAAATGAGAAAACAATACTGTAATATACAATACATAGAGATATAATTCACAAACAACATAAAGAGAGCGAAAATTAAATACATACCTGTTTGACTATATCAATCAGCATTCCAGTTTGCTCACGAAACTCTTGCTGTGTTTTTTTTTTTTTAGCTTGTTTCAAAGCCTTATGTTCGCCGCGAGCAGTCCATCGTTGAAAATCCAGATTATAAGATATATGGAGAAGACATTCCATACACCGAATCTTCATATGCAGTGAAGAAATTCCTTGTTTGTAAATAATCTTCACGAAGTGGTTTAGAAGTCAAAGCGTCTAAATTATTCATCTCACCGGTCGGTCGGACCATCGGTCGGTCCATCGGTTTTGCCAAGCAAATGGGACACGTTGCATATGATGGTACTCCAGCAATAATATTGGCCACTTTTCCATCAATCATGGTCATATTATGCAATTCATGTGATACAATAATATTTCCACATTGTGTAGATATTCGTTCATCAATTTGTTTTTTCATCTCAGACTTTTCAGACTTTATAATGTCAGCTGTCTCCGAAGTGAAAGTGAACTTCACTGGTCGACAGTACAGAGTTGAGCAAGGTGTGGGGTTCTCCCAAACTAGATTTTCATTCCCAGATGATGGCCTAGTAGACACTAGCCGAAGAGGGACGATGCTTATCATGACTACTGATGAATCATCGAACTCTGTAGCTGTGTTTGACGTTTTCTGCGACGAAGAGCCATCAAGTCCCCATTTCCAGGTCAACTTGAGTTCTTCATTTTGAGACCTATCAACAGTATTTATATCAAGTAATATCCTCTCCACAGTGTGGTCCAATAGCGCTTGCAATTTAATGTGAGCTCCGTTTTCGGTAATCTCCATACTCTCTTGTGGTGGGTTGTTACCCACCACAAGACCACCACCATCTTTTCTTGACATTTACAAGCTTTGGATAAGATGGAAAGGCAGCACAGTTTTCTTCTTTCAGAAATTATCGAAGAGCTAAGTACTTCCATTTCGAGAGCGCAATTGATGTATAAAGAGCTAAACACTTATCTTCAGAGACAGTACTTAAGCTCTGCTTTTTGAATAGTCTCTCTTCTACTTCGGATAGCGCATCTGGATTACTGGAAAGGTATTCGACCACTTTTGCCAGATTCGTTTTGCCGTTGTCTTTCAATTTTGTTATGTACCAGTGCTGCAACTCTTCCTTGGAATTTTCTTCTACTATGGAAGTAGAACGTCTTTTCTTTTGCTTATTACTTAACTCTTCGAACGGTTTTCTGTGCTCCTTTTCTGTAGATGTTCCCGCTTCCGCAGTACATACTGCAAGAGTAGGAACATGGCAATCTATATCCACAAGCTCAGATAAGGCTGCGTCCGAAAAGCCCATCACACTTCTCAGATCAACACTGTCACAAACAGGCCAGTTGATGTTTTTTTCCAACCACTTGCGATTAATTACACGATTCATAAAAGTTTTTTGATTTCTACTTGACTCTATCCACTTTTTATTTAAATTTACACAAAAAAGTCGACAGAACTCCTTGATTCGGTTCTTGTCTTCTTCAGAAACTTCGGTAGTCAAGACAGAAATGATACTTTCATACAGAAACATACGATTTTTCAGATCACCGCCACTTCTTAATTTCACAAAAAGATCTAGGTTGGTACAAAATCCAGCCATAGTTCTAATGTAAATATAAAAATACAAGTATTTCACTGTGTTCACAAACAAGCGACAAGAGCGAAACTAGATGGACTTAATGAATGTCTTTATATTTATAGTTAGTGTTAATTACTCAAGTAGTGGACATAACAGTGAGTGAAAATTATTCAGCCAATCAGAGACGAGCATTTTTCGATGACTCATTAGTTATGCGCTTAGCCGAGTGCACAAACAAATGAGTCGTCAATCACAATGCAGGTGCTACCGATAACATGCAATAATAACTAAATCTCTACCAGAATTACTAGTTATAAGTACGTATGCGCTATTAAAACTATTTATTTAACTAAAAAGAAGGTAAAAACAGCCAAATGAGACAAAAAATATGCTTTGAATTTATTTTAAATGACAAAAAAATTCTTCCAAATCATTTTTTTTTTTACCGAGTGATTACTCGCGCTGCCGCAGATGGCCGGCGCTGATTTTTTTTTCATGGATAGAAAATGACCCTAGCTATCATATACTCACGCCACACACTCAACATATTAGTACAATTGAAGAAAAAAAATTAAACGTGATTCGCTCCATACAAAAAAATCTAATTAATTTTTTTCAAGACAAACTATCAGCTTTAGTCTTCTAAAGCTGATAGTTTGTCTTGAAAAAAATTAATTAGATTTTTTTGTATGGAGCGAATCACGTTTATATAAATTTTATAAGAATAAAAGTTGTCAGGAATAATATAACACGTCATATAAAAAAAAATCGCATCGATATAGGAACTTTGTTGCCTAAGTCCACTAATTTTCAGTATGGGCCCACTGTGCGGCGGCACAATCGAAAATCTAGTTTGGGAACATTCAAGGAACAAATATACTCTAGGAGGTAAAGTAAAATTTGCAGGACATATAATTATATGAAATGAAGAGTGAGAAATCATACGGCGGGTGTCGGTATTTTCTCACATTCATCCTTACACCTTACTAGCAAAACTTTTATTTTATGAGAGGAGAGGAGAAAATTAGAATTTTTCAAGTGCATTATTTAACCTTCTGCAACTATTTCATGAAAAAGTCATTCAACGGGGTTAAATGAACATAGAGGGTTGTATTCATGATTTTAATTCTACAGCGTGTAACAGAAAGGGTATAATCATGTGGATTGCTGTGGTACGGACCATCAAATTGAACAACTTTCTCTAAGGGACCACCATCGAAATCGTATAAAATAATAAGCTGTCCTATACAAAATTTCAATACCTACTCGACCCAAATGTATGGGACAGCTCACAGCTGATTATTTTTGAGAGAAAGTTGTTCAGTTTGATGGTCTGTACCACAGTATTCCATAATTATGATTATACCCTTTCTGTTACACGCTGTATAACTAGGTACCTAAGTGTTACTAGCGCGCGCGCGTTTCATTTCTCATTTTTTATCAACATACAACCTGACACTGATCTGCAAATTGCGAAAAACATAGGAAAATTTGAATTGTAATCATGATTTTATTATATAATCTATGACCGCCCTCCGCCCAAGCCTCCCTTGACTCCGCCAGCGTCACTACCTCTGTCTGTCTGAACCATGCTTTAACATGATGTAGATTGATGAGGCGTTTTTGAAAGTTTTTTAATTAAATTTTTGTAACTTCCACATATTTTTGGTTTCCCTGCAAAACTTCAATGAACAGACAGAGTCAGAAAACAAGTAGTTACGTTTAATTTTTGCAACAAGGCTTCGTTCCTTCGTTCGTTCAATATGCTGTAGACAAGACAAAGTTGGAGTAAAAACTATACGCGAGGCTAGTAGCGACGAGGAATCTCTGTTAATAGTTTTGTTTTCGTAATTTTCCTGTTCTAATTGAAAAAAGAGGGCGTATTTCTCTTATTTGGATATTAAATAACCTATAATTACGAAAGCCTGATGTTATATACTTTCTGTTGGATTTATTTCGTTGCTAAAATATATGTAAAACTGTTTTCTTCGTGTGAATTGTGTTAGCTCTCCAACCGATAACTTGGTCTTTGGTAGCAATTATGACATGACAGCAGTGAGCACGTCAAATAATCTAGCGTTTAAGAATTTTCAATTGAAAAGGGCGTGATGATTATAACAGTAGTTTATGATTTGAGGGCTGCCCTGTAGACGGGTTAGACATAGTATTAAGTGAGCGAAGTATTTTGTAGGTCGGTGAAAAGATCTGACGTCGTGTAGGTGTTTCGGTATGTGGTACGAGCAGGCTGTGTTATGAATGAGGAGGCACTGTTGGCACGGGCTTCCGAGGAGCGGGAGCGCATCTTCCAACGATACGAGAGGGGCCGGGAGAACCTCGTCGGACAAATAGACCCTTGGGAAGACCCGGAGTTCGAGGAGTACCACAAAACAGATCGGTATGACATTTCATGTGTTGCGAATTTGCATATTGTTTGATGATCTAATGTACACTTATTCAATTATTATTTGGCCTTTCCTTGTTAGCAGCATTGTATGTGAATAGCAAAATGAAACTACCTAAAATTGTTCTCAAATAAAAAGCTATTTTTTAAACATTTTCTTTGTGTGCACTAAATGAGTTTCCACTTTAGTATCAGTAATGAATGATTGATTGTGATAAACTTATAAGATCATTGAAACTCACTTTACTGCAAGATGCTACTGCTGTTATTACTTATGTTAATTAATGTTCCACTTTATTTTACAACACAATAGGGGATACTTGTGTATGTTTTATTGGTACGCACTTTGCGTAAACAGTTTACATGTTTCATATGTAGATCCAACTGAAACTCAATTAGTAATCATTTTTATATTAATTGTGCTTTGAATTGATGAATATTTGAACAAGATTTGCTTTTGAGCAACATGCTTGTGGTATTGTTAGTAACTGTTCCTAAATGATTAGGCCAAATAGCTACAGAAAGAAAAAAATGGAAAGACAGATGTAGGCCTTTGCCCTGCAGTGGAACACAACGGGCTAATTAATAAAATAACTGTAACTTGCGATTTGAGTATACAAAGTATGTATTTACTGCATTCTCATAATTCTGGTATTGTACAATTTACATTATGGTAGATGGTATGGTAGATGATTTCACTTGCATTCTCCTAGCGGAACTACCACAAGTACCCGTATAAGTATCCTAAATGAATCTGGATCACAGTCTGTGCTTGTACCTGATTTCATTTAAATTTTCAACTTGGTGATAGAGCAATGAAGATCCAAACTATCATATTTTGTAATAGTAGTTTAGGATCATTTATGAATTAATTCACTTTATACCTGATTTTAAACTCTTTAGTCTCGAAATAAATAAATAAAAATTAGATTTTATTTGACAAGTAATAATAAAGACTGCTTGTTGAGTCAGTTTTGTGATATATGATATTTTCAATGGCATAACTAATGACTAGACTAGGCTTTTGACTACTTTAGCTACCTAAAATATTTGACACCAAAAACACAGCATATGAACTTCCTGCTTTGGTTTTGTCATTTAATTTAATAACCTCTAGATTTGGGATGCATACATATTTCTGTCTATGACTCCAATTCTAGTATATCTAAATATCTCCAAATCTATGCATAATCATCCTCTTAATTTTTTTCTATACATCTATGTTGGCAGTCTTTTCTAGCTACAGAAACACTGTAAGAGTCAGTTCAGACCCTTACCCTTTCAATACAGCCAGTAATTGCATGAGGATTTTTCCGTTCTTTCCAAACTGATTTTTATGCATGCACTGTGTACACCCAAGTTTAAAGGTTAAATCAGCTGATACAAAACTGATGTTTGGTCATACTCATTAGTATTATTATAACTTGTATAAGCCTGTGTTAGCTAATGCTGCTGTGCTGCTTAATGATGTCTATGCTAGTTGCAATAAGCATTTAATTGTTATTTTGTATAGTTTTTTGCATAGTATTATTTAAAGCAATCAAGGGCGTCAAAAGAAAGTACTTTTTGTATTTAGTCATTTATGCCTAAATGAAACTTTAGGTTGAGAGTGATATCATGTTCATATTTACAACATAACATGTTGGTAAAATTGGAATATATGGATCAAAGATATATAATAATAGTTTATAAAAAGGCTGAGCTGAAAAAATATCAAATGACAAAAGAAAAAATTGTATGAAATAATTTGATTTCGAAACACTAACCGAATAATCATTTGCCACTCTCTGGAACAATCATTCTCCAGTTTTAATAATTGACATGTTGATAAGATCAAAACAAACATTGCCAAATCTGATGAACTAAATGTAATATTAATTTAATCTCATTTATTCATTTTTACGGCTTTTTTAAATATTTTTACACATTTCTTAAAACAAACAAAAATCATTTAAAAATAGTAGCCAACCAGCATTAGGATCAGGTCCGAGCAACTGGTGTGACCACCAGTTGCTCGGACCTGATCCTAATGAATGGATTGATGGGCTCTTGAGGGAGGAACCTGACAATTCCTATCATTAATATTGTTATTATACTCATTCACATATCTGCATACACCACACATATCAGCTGGCCCAGTTTTAGGACTGAAAACTTACCAATATTAGCAATTGCAAAATTATTTATATTGCCCAGCAACTCCAGCTCTGCTTATTTAGGTGATATGCTGCATGGGAACGTTTTATTTTCAATTCTTGTGCTTTTGGCTAAAGTATTGTTATATGAAGCTATTTATTTACACATAGTAAAAAAAAGGTGTCATAATTTTCCTTTTATGAATAAAGATTGTCATATTTCCAGATATGGATTCATACATGATGAGCGCTTGCCACAGAAAACAGGGCCCCAAAAAGTCAACATTGAAGTGGAGAGGGAGAAAAAATGGGTCAAAATGCTTAGTAATTGGGACTCACCAACTACCAAAGAGAAACTCCATAGGCGAATATACAAAGGCATTCCAAATTCACTTCGAATAAAAGTTTGGTGCAAGTTGATGGATGTCAACAGAATTAAATCTGCTAATCCAGGAAAATTTCAAGAAATGTTGAAACTAGCAAAACTGTGGTCCACAGATGTAAGGCAAATAGATTCAGATGTGAACAGACAGTTTCGAGAACATCAGTTTTATAGAGAACGATATTCAGAAAAACAATGCTCATTATTCAATGTCCTTTGTGCTTATAGCATGTATAACTCTGAAGTAGGTTACTGTCAAGGTATGTCTGGCCTGGCCGGAGTACTGCTCATGTATATGGATGAAGAAGATGCGTTCTGGGCCTTGGTTGTACTACTGTCGGATAAGAAGTACGCCATGCATGGTTTATACATAGAAGGATTTCCAAAGTTAACGAGGTTCCTAGGGCACCATGACAAAATACTCACAAAATTTATGCCAAAATTGAAACACCATTTTGACAAGTTCGGTTTAGACGCCATTCTCTATTCCCTCAAGTGGTTCTTTGTTTGTTTTGTGGAAAGGGTGCCATTTAGCCTATGTCTCAGGGTCTGGGATATATATCTGTTAGATGGAGAGAGAGTCGTCACTGCAATGGCTTACACAATACTCAAGCTGCACAAGAAAGCAATCATGAAGTTAAATGATATGGATCTTATAGTAAATTATATTCAGGTCTGCTGATTTTCTGTGTAAAATTTAAATTAGCATTTACAATCTTGTATTAATATCCAAGTCGGATATTAATACAAGATTGTATGTTGTAAGTGAATAAGATATTAAATTTTTAGGTTAAGCTACATAAAGACTTCGGGTTCGAGGACGACATAGTAATTTATCACTTGGAACGATCAATGGAAGAATTGAAGCGAGCCAAGCTTGACTACCCCGGCCCACCGCCGCCCAACGAGCTTCCAAAACGACAGCTTGGTATGTTTGTGGAGCCTGACAAAAAATCGAAGATAGGACAGCGGGCAGAAAATTTTTCTGAGACTGAAAAACAGGCTAGAGCTACTGTGATATTGAGGTAAGGTTCCAAAGTAGTAAAGTACCATTGAAAAGTGCAATAATTAGTTTAACTGCGAAAGCCTTAAGTACAGGTATTCAATCAGCATCTGAACTCAAAATAGCAAAATTAATGGCGCACTAGTTTAGAAAAGCCGTTCTATGTTTATTAGAAAATCAAAGATTAACTATTTAGTAAGAACTACACGTTCACCAACCATAGCACACAGAAATCAGAAATTTATTTTACATTTATTTCGTTGTTCTTGTACTTCAGTAGCACTTGTATTGTTTTAGACGTGAGAAGGCTGCAATGGAATTGCAGGAGCTTCGGGTCTCACAGAGTGACACAGTGTCAGGTAATTTGGAAGCATCTCTACCCACTTCGCGTACCACCTCCGACGAGAGCCTTGGTTCCGACCACTTCACGCATTTATAAGCCTTGCTCATTTACATTGGCACACTTTGTTGAAGCACAACCATGAATACTTGAGAGCTTTACATTTTATCTGATAATATAGCGTTGAATTTAATCACGAACTGTACTTAAACTCCTGCGCCAATGTGAAATCAGCAAGTGTATAATAGCATTTGGGCAAGTTTAATTATATTCGTTAGTTCATTCGCTTCTGTCATTCAGAATTTCGTCCAGTTTGTTCAGAGCTACTTTTCTGTAGCTGTATATTTTTTCGACATGCCCTTGGATGGCTCACATAAATCACATTTGCATGATATTCACATTGTTTTAATGGTAATCATTGATGCATGTTCTTGACTGATTTTTGCACAATCGTGATCAGTCATGGTCTATGACTGCCGAGGGTATAAAAATGATGTCTAGTTGTAGCAATAATGTCTGTTCTGGCCATGGAGTTCGGTAGGTTATAGACTGCGGTTGCATTACGAGTGAGAATGACTCAAAAACCTATGTCACAAACAAATGTTTAGTTAAAATGTGTTCAGTTTGAGACCATTTGACTGGTGTGCCCTTTAGTAGTTGTCCATATTTTGTCTTACACAGGTTTCTCCTAGCTTTAGGTTGTACTTACTACTCTTAGGTTTTTTCTGTAAATCATGATGTAGTATTTTGACCTAATAAGTACAAATTAATTAAAATATGCCCTTTACATGAATAATTATGCAAGTTAGTTGATGAAGACTGACAGATATGGTTACTAAACCATCAAACAATGATAACAACCACACTTACTCCACACAGGAGTTATTTAGTAACTGTGCCACCTTATTTAATTATATATTCAGTTTTACCCTATAGTTTTACATTTATTAATTAAAATAACCTAAAGTAGCAACAAACTTAAAAAATGGAATAATGTGCCACCTTATTGGTTTTAAATATACCTCTGGTTTTAAACGACCTAAATTATGATATAAAATTATAAATCACACAACATCATAATAAACATGGTTTATTCTAAAGGTCAAATGTCCAGTTAAATTAGTACTCACTGAAATTAAAATGTATGTGGCGATCCTCTTACGTTGTTAGCCCGTATTTTTATTTTAGATATAGTTTAATTTATTTTATTGAATAAAGTTTAGATAGTTATTTTTGAAAGCAGGATGAGTTCAGAGGGCAATGGACAACCTTATATTTTTAAATTGAAATAAAGTTCATTAAAGTTATAATTTTAAATTGTTTCTATCAATCGCCTACTAAGACAGGTCAAAAACACAACCCTGATTTTGTTGTTGCGGAGTCGGATAAAAAGCGTGCATGGTCAGAACTGGCTTGAGATTCGCTTTAAGGAGCATACCCACCGCGGCTCACGGATAGTCCACGCACGTGTGTTAATGTATGTGATTGTGTCCACTGCAAAGCACGGACACGCTATGCATCAATTGACGTTATTAGTACATGCGTGGCTGGTTCGAATAAGGCGCCCACATAGCTAAACGCTGTCAACGCCATGCACGCTGTGCATGCGGTACACACTATACACGAATATTATCCCACGACTATGCGCGGTGGGTCACGCACTCTACAGTTGTACATAGTTGTGGGTGTTTAGTGACACACTACCAGTGTGTACTGTAGTGGAAACATAGACCCACGTTGTCAAACAAATGAATCCACGCAGCTAAAATGCGCCCCGTATCCGTGCAAATCATGCGCCGCGGTGTGTTTGCGCCTTTACTTGTACGTGTTGTATGTGCAATTGTACATGCATATTGTCGCAGATTTGTCTGTCCTTATTGGCCGCCGTGTAAGGTAGCCACGTCATCTGATATTTGAAATCTGCATCCAATTAGTTATTCACATTTGCCTTGAGATTGTTATTTTGTCCATCGCTCTTATTAGATAGAATGTGATATGTAGTCGTGAACGAGTTAACGTTGGTATCTACTTCATGTTTTCTCCAGTATTTAGTTTTATAATTATTTCGAATATATGGATATTATTTTATTTACTAGACAGTTGATGCAAGACATGAACCAAAACATATTAGTTACGTAACAAATTTTACAATCAAGTAGTTACTTCGCTCTATAAATCAGAAAAGCATGATAATTTATTCTACATTTGATCCCGTAGTTCTATTTTTGTAAACTATTGCTTTCAGTTACACATATTACATAAATATTGCCATATTTCAATGCATTATTATAGATCTTCTATTGAAAAGATTTTAATGCTAGATACGGAATGTTTTCAAATTTTATTAGTGCCTAGTATTTTGTCCTGTCATATGTATCCTTATAAGTATCTACATATTCCCGCATACGTGCACTTTCATTTTACGCTTTTTTCTGATGCGATGGTTGTATGCAATGTAGCCTTTGCATACAACTCATATATAAAGTTGCTCTTTGCCGAGAGAGCTAATTAAAACTGAAGTTTCAACTAACACTCATAACTGGCCAAATTTGGGGGTACTCTAGGTACACCACGGCTTAACCCGCCGGGGATTACATGCGTGCAGTTATATTTTATCTAAGCATTAGTTACACAACATGCATGAGAAGTTGAAGCTACAAGATGTAAATGATAGTGCACGGATGTGGACAAACCTTATTGCATCCATTACTGTTGTGAGTGTGGAACTCGTCCTTAGTCTGTATAATGTCTATGGTATAAATTCATAAAAAAATAACTCGATTATTGTATATTTAAGCGCCGCATTATGATATTGTTCCCTAAATCTCTGTATACAAAGCGTCTACTACAGATGAGTTTGACACTGCACTGGCTTGCAGGTTTTTATGTACTTCACTTACACGAATATTCAAAATAATGGCATTTTAGCCATTAATCATGTTTTGTTTTAGATTTAGACATAGAGTATGTAATTGGAACTCTGCACTAGCATGTTAATTGGTGGTATGGAGGTGGGTTTATGTCATGATTAACACGATTAAAACGACATACATTTAACATGGCATTTCTTAAGATTTGAGGAGCTTGCGTTACAAATCTTTGGACAGAGTCCCTTAATATTAATTCATATGCAGTTAATGTTGTAATAAAAGACTTAAATGTGATTAGGCTACCAACTCCTCAGATCTTAAGAGCGATCCCCCGCTTCCTGCATTGTCTGTGCTACTTCTCATAAAATAACGCTACGCCCACTATGTATTCTCTTTAATACTACTTACAAACTTATTAACATGAATTTTACAATAACACCAAATCGTCGGGCTTGCGTTACTGCCCAATACGCACTTCATGCAACATTTTGATGTGCCTTACATGACGTATTTTCAAAACTTCTATCTCGTTTACAGTCTACTTCAAATGAATCTCTGCTCAATAGTGTTTATCAATGATTACGTTTCACCCCTCAACTTAGGTTCTTGCATAAACCCACCCCTATCATCCGATGTTTTCATTTGATTATTGGGTACAGTAGTAAAACTTATTTAATTATCTTTAGTGTTAAGTTAAGATCCAGAAACCTCCACAATATGACCTGAATTTAACCCATGGGAACAAAACGTTAAATTAATTAATAAACTGATTCAAACCTACTGAGTATTTTAGTTTAACGATTAAATATGCGGATTTTGCTCATTGTTTGTTTTCGCATTTTTTTTCATTGAGCGATTCAAACATAATAAGTATAAATTTTATTTCGAATATCACGTCGATGTTTTCGGGTTACCTTTCCTCGAGGGTGACTTGTTAACCTGATTGGATTTTAATCATAATAAATGTCGATTACATTCAATGGGCAACATATTGAATAACCCGAGAAAACATAACTATATGGTTTTATTTTTAGTTTTGCCGCCCGTGGTGGTATGAGGAACGTCAAAAAATAAAATAAAACAATCAAAACACATAAAAAACTGTAATGAATGGTACGTTATAGTCGTATATTTAGACATCACATACTGTGCATTACGTAGACACAGCACACATTGTATATCTTATCAGTGTCGCTTTTAGTTGTTTTTCAAATTATCACATTTAAAATGATTCTGTTCTCAGTACGTTATGACAGTAGATAAATGACACCAAACAAAAATATCTCAACACCGAAATATGATACTGGAACTTCATTTTATTCTGTCTTTCACGCTGATATGTACCTACTTTTGGTTTTCAATTTAAACTTTGCTGTTATAATAACTCACAGTTAATTAAAACCAATATTAAGGAATACTTTTATATATATTGTGGTACGCTCGATGTCTTGATGCTTTCGCCCTCAAAGGGGACAGCCTATTCAAAGTTAAGCTACTGCATAAATGTACACGCTACCACACTTTAATAATTAGCTTTCACCCTAGGCCTTTGGCCCTTTAGGTAAAAATGTATCTGGGTAATTGTTATTTCTTGGACTGCTAAATTGACAAGATTGATAATTTGGCAACCTTAATAAGCCTTCATTGAGAGTCATTAACAGTTAAGTCCGAGGCTTTGTTAATACAATGATAACACCATTAAACGTTTTTCTTCAGATCCTAATTCTCAATTTGGCGTCCCCCTCCGTACGTCCCATGCGTCAATGGATATTCACCTAGATTCCCCAGTCCAGTGCACGTTTAACACGCAACGAAGCGAACCTAGTAACTACAGCTACCTTGTAAATAAGAAATGTAAGAAAATGAGAAGACGAAGACGTTAATTCCTCAAAATCTTTTTTTATCATTTTAATGTAAATATGTATGTACTGAATAAATAAGGGGATTCATAACGTGTTTCTGATTTCATTGATAGAGCTACGAGCAGAGATTTGATTTAAAAGCTCGAAATATTGCATGTGGGTTTTGTGTTACACTACATATTACATTGATTTTGCTTGACGTTGTGTGCCCAATAAGGTAAGAACTAAATTATTTATATTATGCATGAAAGTTTTGCTTTGTGTTTTGTTCGCTATTCGTATAAAGCTAGTGGCTATGAAAGAATTACCACATTTTTATGCAGTCATATAATTATTACCTAATTAGCTCTTTACCCGGAAAGTTAGTAAACGCGTGTCATATCGGCATGTTGGGCAGTAATAGCTACTTAAAACGTGACTGTAGTAGTTACGTTTTAAGGAAGTGAATAACCAAGTATTGTGTATTTTTCGCGGTTTATGACTGTATTGAATAAAAATTATGCGTAAGACCACCCGCTGCGTAAAGTAAACGTCCTCGTCGGACGGTCCGCGTGCGGATCTGTTTCTAGTAAAACGTAAGCCCACCGTTACGGTGTGCCGGCTGCCTTTCGAAGAAGTCTTATGACGTCTGCCTAACGCAGAGGACGGTCTTTAGTTTATTATTTTTGTACAATCGCCTTGTATTTGTTTAGAGCACAGCGGGGTAGCGGGGGGCATCCGGTGCGACGACTCGGTGTCCGCGCTGGGGTCGCGGCGCTCGCTCGCCGACACGAGCGTGACCAGCACGGCCGACTTGAGCGTGTTCTCGAGCGGGCGCTCGCATGCCATGGACAACTCGCTCGACACGCACTCGAACGTCAGCGACGACGCCACTGGGTCAGATGGGTGAGATCTTTTGTAGATGTAGATTGCACTCATCACACAAATAACGCTCCAATTATATAAGGCCTCTTCTTCACACCTATAGTTCTTACCTCACAAATAAGAGCAGAAAGCTTGATGATAGAAACCGCCAAATAAACGAGTGTGAAAAAGTGGCCTTGGATTGCAACTAGAACGGTCGATCGATGAAGTTTGACATACACTCAGCGGCAGAAATAATTTTTTACCATGTCCCAGACATGTTCTATAGTTCATAATATGTTCTGGGTTCATGTCTAGGCTGCGAGCAGGCCAAGGCACTTTTTGAATACCAACATCAGCTAAGTAAGACTCAACGATGCCAGCACTGTAAGCTCTTGCATTATCATGCATGAGCAAAAAATCTTTTCGGCTAATAAAGCCCACAAAAGGCACAACATGGTCTTGGATGATTTCTTAAGTACTACCGAGTTCGCTGACGGTCTATCTTTATTGTGTTTCTTATGCCCTAAGTAATAAGGTTGAAAGTACCTGACTGTTGTCAGGCGCTTATCAACGATACAAGCTCCGTACGTGCACATACCTCCCCACACCAAGACGGACCCGCCTTGATAACTGACCGTCTGGCGTGTCGTGATGGGAAGAAAACGTTCTCCATGGCGCCTATACACTGTCACGACAAGCTGGTGCTCTTAAGGCTACTCTGAACTTATCAGTTAACAAGACCTTGCTTTTCGTCGATAGTCTCAAGTCATGGGTAAACTTCCATCGTGCAACTAGGTGATCTCTCTCAAGCTATGGGTCTCGCGCTGGTCTCTTTACTCGTAAATCACGTCCTCCATCCTTCGCCTTATGGTCCGAACACCGATACCACGAGCAGCATGAAGCCGTCGCCTGATCTCAACTGCAGTAAGGAAGCGGTTTCCTACACTCTAGAATAACAAATTGGCCATCGGTGGTGGAGTTAAAACTTACTCTGCCACTGCCTGGTAGCCGTGTATAAAGTCCAGTCTCACTATACCTTTGAGGGTGGTACACGGTACATTAAGAAATGCAGCAACCTCACGTAGAGTTCGTCCTTGATCGGTTAACAAGATCCCGTGAGCAAAAATCATTAAGAAAACATTTTTGAAGACCCATGATTAAAAAAATATTTTTAACTTACTTTACGTTCGAAACAATGCTCGCAAACATTTTTATAGACAGCATTTTTTTTATAAAAGTCAATTAATCTCAAATTACTTAAGAGAGTCTGGGAGTCTGGATTTTTGTCCGGTTGATGGCAATAGGCTTGCCCCTTTTTACATGGGACTTAAACATAACTGGCAAAATGTGAGTGTACTATTAGGTACACCTCTGCCACGTGTACTCACTTTAACGAATCTGACCAGGTCACTTGAAAGCTTCCCTTCTCAAAATATCTCATAATTAACACTTAGTTTGTTTCATGTGTCATTTTCTGCCGCTGAATGTATTTTGAGACATTCTTTATGTCTCTTTGTATCTCGACTGGTCATCGTCGATTAATCCCAAACTAGTTGTACCAATAAAATGTTTAACGTATAGTCAGCGCCAAGATGATAGCGACGAACAGACTGTTTGTCGCTATCATTTTGACGCTGATTAGCTAATCAAAGTAAACTGTATATCAATTTCAAGAGGTCTTCCAGAATGAACAAACACTGATCAATCTGAAACACTTTTTCAACACAATTGTTCTTCAGATGACGTGAATTTTAATTAACTCAATAGGGATAAAGTATAAATTTCATAGTTGTTTAGTTCATTTTGCGAACTGTACGACCTTCTTATTTTGACGTTTTTATACATATACGCGAACCTTGATCAAAATAGAACCTTGTCATATTAAATGACGTAGAAGGTGAATTGAGAAACGAGTTTGATGTGACAAAGTCTAAAGTGATCAACTTTTTCGTAAGGTCACCCAATCAATATATTGTTGGCCACAAGTGGGTTAGCAAGTACTTATCGCGTCAAGTCCTTCGCAACTGCCAAATCTTTACTTGTGTAAACTTGTAAAGCTTGCAGTTCAATAATTATAATATTCTCCAAATTCTCCAATAGAATAGACAAAAACCAACCAATTCAAATGAGAATTTCCTATGGAGACGTGCAATGTTACCAAGTAGTTCATGACAAATACTGACCAAGAAAAGTCAAAAAACTCTTTATACTTTATTTGGTTTGTAAGTAGCACCCCCGGACATCGGCGGCTTCCTGTCATTCTTTCAACTAATGTTGAAGCAAGACATAACTTGTATGTACCGAGATCATTCTCTATCGATTCTGCTTTAGCCTGGTTTTCAGCTATGCTAGCGCTACCCATGTTAATTTTAGACAAGTGATTTTTATCCTAAGAATACATTTTGACGGAATCTAGCATTAAATTGAATTTTAATAATCTTGATAGCTAATACTCTAAATGCGGGCTCTGCTAATTTTCACTTAGTTTGCACATACACAGTGTAATAATGTAGTTATTTACCTTGTTAACTGTTTTCCTCTGTAGAAATGCATCAATTTCCTTGATCGATACAATACCAATTGATAAGTCACGTTTAATAGGTGTGTTTATGTTAATTTCAGTTCGGGGATTTGCGGGTTGAGTATACAGAGGGCACCGTCGACGGCGCAATCGACGCCGCGCGCGACCCCGCACCCGCCCTCCGTCTCGCCCATGTCAGACGACGTGGTGCGCATCCACGTGACGTATAATCCGCTCGCCGGCAGCCCGCACCTCCACCCTATCAGCCCCTCCAAGTACAAAGCCTACAACAACGAGGAACACCACAAACCTGTCTCCCTCGGGTTCTACGCCAGCAACGGTTCCACCAACCTACCGTCAGACAATAGGATCCGTATCCAAGTGCCATCCGAGGAACTCCTCACACCCGTCGTTGACTCCGGGAGAATCATCACGCCACGGTTCATTGAATCTCATTCGGAAATGTACGATCTAAAATAGAATATCATTTTTTAACTTTAATTATTTTTTTCAAACGTAATGGCCAGTTATTTTTATCATTACAACACTATAACGTTATTTTTTAACTTAATTTGAATTTATTATATTAAAGTCAATGATTCTCGCTATTATTTAACTCAAACTTTTGTACAAAGTAGAGATCTGTATAATGGATTTATTAATTAAACTTTAAAAGACATGGAAGCGATAATGTGCTTGCTGTTGTATTAACTGCAGTATCAACGCATTTTATTTCTGAACACATCTGTATTAAAGTAGAATCTCAGTCTTAAAGTTTTAGGTTAAGGACTGTTATTTTGTAGCAACTACATATAATTTATTTG
The DNA here is from genome assembly GCA_947578425.1 of Eugnorisma glareosa. NCBI lineage: Eukaryota > Metazoa > Arthropoda > Insecta > Lepidoptera > Noctuidae > Eugnorisma > Eugnorisma glareosa. The sequence continues at coordinate 30,667,269 of OX387957.1, forward strand.
TTTCAAGCTTTAGTTTGGCTCAACAGACTACACTAAAATAAGGCAAGCATTGGAACCTTGCGCACCACTGTAATCAAACGATTTATGTTTTATTTAAGAAAAAGTAGCAATTTGGCCAGATTATCTACCCTTACCCAGTATTTTTTCTAAGTATTCATATATCTGGCGAATCAAAGGGTTTAACTATGTAGAAGGGAAATGGATTAAGTTACAATACACACGGCAATAATATTATGAACAGGTTTTACACGCATGATTTGAACAATAAGAAATAAGCGTCGAAAATACATAAAAAGCTTCATGCAATCGCTCACATTATCGAAATATACAAGGGTTATTTACTGCCGAGCCTTTATTTCGTGAGTAAACTTGATAGTAGCGCGCACACCAATAAAGTAAATATACCAGTTTTGATGTCGTGCTAATAGATACGTTGTGAATTCTGCAGCCTTGTATGTATGTACTTATAATAAACGCGCTTGTTATATACATGTTCCATTTACATCCATGTTGTCTAAATTATAATGAATAATACAAATAAATAATTCGTGTAACTAAACTGCCATAAATGTAATATTATTAAGTATGTACAAAAATATTTGAAGTTTAAATCGCAATAGATTGCAGTATGTATTTAGAATTCGTAGGGTATACACAGCGATGGATAGATTCGGCTAGGCTTACTATGTTAGTAATATTGAGAATCTCTACGAGTCGGTGCAATGCGTTTAGCTAGTGCTGTTGTTGTAATTGTGAACGGATTTTAAAAGGAACGTTTTTGCAATATAAAATACAAAAAACATAAATTGATTAATGACACTTGAATTAGAAACCTATTCCTTTTTTTATGAGATTAAAATTGCTTTGAATCTAAATTGTTTCCACTCTACCGTTCAAAGTATTTCATAATGTATGTTCGTATTTTGTATTTCTTTTCAATTTATTTTAAACGCCAGGATCTAAAACTTTAGATGTGTAGACAGTGTTAATGATACGGTAGTTTCTAGATTCCTTTCAAATAACTTAAGTGAGAAACGCAATAATGTCAGTTAAATTGTTACTTGAGAATATTTAATATAAATAGTTGTAAGATAATACGTATGTCTTTGTAAAGTAAACTATGTTTTCGGTCAATATACATTTAAATTAGCATTAATCTACACGCTTTGAAGAGAACACTGTTGCTATTGTTTTTAAATCGACAGTTTTTCACTAATTTAGTTTTCAATTTACTATTTATAAACTTAGATTAGATTTGTATACTTAGTTTAGCTAGATTATTTTGATGAAGAATGTTCTTTGAAGGCTTGCGCAGAATACATGTTCCATGCGACTGTTTTTGAAATATTTTAACAAAGCTACCTATCGCGTATTACAAAATAAGTGCTGTGTGGCTCGTAACGCGAAAAAAAAGTCATGCTATTTAAAAACGAATAATAGTTATGTTTCCGCGCCAGCCTTGTAGTGGGACATTTTTCTTATTATTCCGTAGTAATTGAATTTAAAATAACTCATACGCAATAACTGATATTAAGGATCTTCCATAAACCGCTACTGAGGTATACATCGAGACCAAAATTAGTTGTCTTGTAGCAATACTCGAATCCGAGCGAATCTCACAAGTGGCCTCCTAGGGCCTTGTATAAAGTTAATAATATAGTTTTCTGGATTCTTGGAATACAAGTATCAATAAGACACCGTAGGTAACTTCCAATTTTACCTCGATAAGATCTTGGGTATCCTGTGATAAATGAATACTATCTGGCACTTTATAATGTTACAAAGATACATAGGTTAGACAATTTTATTAATTCTCATGAAAATCTAAAAAAAATTGCGCAATTAGGAAACACAGGCGTCCACATTTAAAGATCAACAAAAATCGTGCCATTATTAAATTTAGGATATCATTCCTTTTTTTTATTAAATTAGTCAAGCACTACAATTTTGTTTATTTTCTTATTTTTGAAGTAATTTGTAAATGTAAGTATTACAAAATTACTTAGCGGTATTGTAGTGTAGCGTCGGCTACGTACTCTTTATTTTGGTATCGTTTTTGATAATAATATTTAAGACAATAGACAGCGAATAGTAATCTTATGACTTTATCCTTTGTACGACTCCCTTTTGACTGGTTCGCGATGAAGACATTTTCAATACGCATTAATTTAACTTTTTTTGTTTTTTAAACAGGGATTAAATTTAATCACTACAAAATAATATATAGGTAATATTGAAGCTACTGAGGTTTGATAAAATTTGATCAAGTGATTGAATAAAACAAACACAAAATAATTGGTATTCAACTGAATCTCTATGATGAACGGGGAGGTACTAAAACAAAACTGCAATAATACTCTCCCTGTCTTTTAGATATTTCAATAAAATTGTTTCCTGGTGCATCGAAATTGGAAACCTCAAATGAGATGTCCGTCCAGTTATTTTCTAGACTGAAATATTTCATACATGAAAACTAAATAAGCTTCAATTTTAATTTAAGAATTTGATAATAATTTAACGCTTCGTTTAATAAATTAACGTTACTTTCTATATGTTTACAAAATATATAAAGTAATTATATAAAATATATTTGATGTGAATAATTAAAATTGTGCTGTTTTCCGCGTTATTTGTTAAGGTGGCAAGTGTGGACCTTTTATTCGCATTGTGGGATATTATGCCAAGGCAGCACGATAAGTAAGCAACGTCCGAGCTCGCGTAATTCAAGATACAAACGAAGTACAGCAGTATTTATTAAATTAATATTAGCTATTTTGATTTTACAGCCAAATTTAATTAGCTGGCGTAACTTCACTTTTACACAGCTAACTTAAATCAGTCAAAATATTTGCTGTATAAGACAAAAGATATTTCATAATATCCCCAGGTATAATTAGATAACTCTTGATGTTATTAAAAAAAAATCACTGCCGTCAAGCGACAATTTAAGAAACATAATATTCAGTTGAATTGTGGATTTGTCATTTGAAGGTGCTTGAACTTTGGGAATAATAGAGGATTAAAAAAACGTTGATTGTTGTAGCAAACGATTAGATCTTTCAGTTTGTCAGTGTCCCTTCGTTATATGTATACAATTATTCAATCGAAGATAATGGGGGCATTAGTGTTTGGGACATTATGTAAAGTCTTGATAGTTGGCTAGCGCTCGTTGAGTTACTTATTAGATATCTAGGTAAGGTCGCAATTTTAGGAGCTGTCGTTTAGACCCAAGTAATCGCTATAAACTTACGCATCGGAAGTAATCTGTAATTTATTAAAGAGATGAAATCAGGAATTGTTTTAATCTAAGAAGTTAATATTTACTATATTAGAGTCCGTCTGTGACGATTAGCACACTACCGTTGTACGCGCAGCTGTCATTCGCTTAGGAGACGGTGTAACGTTTGGAGGAATGTTCGCGATCGCGTGAGTTCCCTTCGCAAATTCATAGCAATACTTTCTAAATCATCTGCCATATCGTTAAAACGGATGTTTGTCTGTATAAAGTAGTGTCCTTATTTCTCAAAACTGCCGAATTCCAAACGTTACACCCATTCAGCCTGCGTCTACGTCTGTTATTAGAACTACAGTGAGAATTGTGCCTGCACGAATTACGTTGTTACTCTACATTCTTAGCTCATGACATAACGTGTTTTAATATAAAAAATAATGATAAAATTGTTAACTTTTTACCTGAACTATCGTATATAATAGTTATTAGACTTTATGTGGTCAGCATTTGCAATATTGCCTATTGTTAAACACCAGGAATGCTTGTCATTTGGTATAATAACAAAAGAACGTGTAAACTAAGTATTATTTTTGTATCATATTTATTTTAAAATTGTTTTTTTTTTGCTTTAGCTTGTAAGTTCATGTTTTTAAATTAAACACATAGGTAGAGTTAGTTTATAAATGTTTGAAATGGAAGGCCTGTATAATTTTAATTTTTAAGAGGTGCTGTAAGCTCGTTCGGAAGTGCACACAGAAAAGGTGTTATTTGTAGAGTGTCGTCAAAGCTAGTTTGGAGCTAGTTTACATTTGAATTTGGGACTATGCAATGGTCTTTAAAACGAGTGTTGTTTATGTACGTGCATTTATCGTGTATTTGTGTCGCAATAAGTTAACGTCTAGAGTCAATATAAGGGTAATGTTTGTGCAAGGTCACAATGCGTTGGTAACATTTGAACAGTTTGTCAATGTCAGTGAACACACGCTCAGCACGCTTACTATGTAATCTTTAAGGTATCAAGGTGGTGTTAGCGTACTTACACGCAAGGATCAGCATATTTTATGTTTTTCCATCTCTCATGCTTAGATCCATAAAATTCGGCTTTACTACCACTACGGCACTACTTAGAGTGTTTCATACGAATGGGAATCTTATTCTTATAAGGTAAAGTTCATATTCGTTTAGAACGCTCGATCACGTTCGATTATGACTATCTAAGCACATACAATCTCATACATTTTATCATCATATGAAACCCTTTTTTTATTAAGGCCGACTAAAGTCATGTAAAAGCAGGAAATGTTGATAATTGCGTATAAATGTGATTTTGTTCATCGATAAATCTGATGTAAACTTGCCTTGTTAACAATTTGAATCTAATGTTAAATGAATGTTAGTATAATTTTACATGCTATTTTGAATTCCGTAAATAAAATATGCCCATTTCCATATGAGCCACCACTCAACCGGAATTTATCACCGTGTCCTCCGGTCGATCCTCACAATGGTAGCACCCGGGCGTTTCCTCCCGCCCGATTCGGTGCAGGAACTTCCCGAAACAACCGTGTCCGGTGAGGACCTGCGTCAGGCGAAAGGTGAGGGCGCCGTGGCGCCTCTCTAGCCACTCCTCAAAGAGGGGACTTACCGCCACTATTGTGGCGTGCCCTGCACGGGGTTGCGACAGTCGCTTTCTCTCATGTCGCCATGAGATCACGCCGGAAGTCTGTCCGCTGAGCGACAATTTGCCGCGGCAGCGGAGTTTCCCCCCGGCGTAGTGCCTCCACGCGCCACTCATGCAGGCGCGCGAGGACCATCGCCTCCAGATCCCATGGCGGCAAGGAGGCTCGCCGCCTCGCCGGAGATCTTGCGGTACCCCCAGCTCAGCCTTACGGCTATCACCCTTTGGGGCGCGTTCAGGTAGTGGGCGGCTCGCTGCTTTAAAGAACGCGCCCACACCGGGGCCCCGTAAAGGGCCATGAACCGCACGACCCCCGCGTAGAGCCTCCGGCAGGAGGCGTTTGGACCCCCCAGGTTGGGCAAGAGCCGCTTGAAGGCAGTCCCAGCCCGTTCCAGTTTGGGAGCCAAACGTCGGAAATGCTCCACGAAGTTCCACCGGCTGTCGAGAACGAGTCCTAGGTACTTCAACGTCGGCTCGACGCCGATGGGAACCCCTCCTACCGTCAGTATGGATCCCGACGGTGGCGCATTCCGAGGCCCATGAAAGTACATGGCCTCGGACTTGTGCAATGCCACCTCGAGACCCAATTGCCGGATCCTCTCCACGACTATCGCAACCCCGCGTGTCATAATTTCGGCTGCCGCTTCGTGCGACCTCCCTTGCGCCAGCACCAGCGTTTCGTCAGCGTAGCAAACTACGCTGACGCCGTCAGGGAGGTCGGCGGCCTCACCCTTAAATATGATCACATCTATATAGTACGCACGGCGACCAGTCAACCTATACAAAACCAGTTTATGGGAAATCAATACAAAGCGACTCTTGGAAATGCATAGCTTGATGTGTCGCCGTGTATACACGCTGTAATAATGGGTAATAGTTCCAGTTAGTATTAATGTCCCACTGCAGAGCCCTCTCATGACCTCTTCTCGTACAGTGGAAGTACCAGAATTGTTACATCAGTGGTGTTACACACGTGTTCGGATCAGGGCGGGACCCGTCACGCTGACCGGCAAAATCGATAATACACATATACTTGCTATTTATACTTCCGCCACAGATTAGCTCTGACTTAGTCGAACCGAACTAAGCTTTGATGGTAGACGCCGAACAGAGTTTACCGAATGGCACGAGCCATCTAAAAGCCCAGCGTACTTTAGTACGTACTACTACCTATATACTCGTACTTGTCTCTTTATTACATTTTATCGGTTCTCTTGTTCAACAAATACTACCGTTTCGAATGCGCCGACCGGAACACAGATGTGTAGCGCCTCTGAGAACATTCAATTTTATCTTCATGAAGTTTTAAAGTCACGCTGGTACAGTCACCATCAGATATATCGTAGCGGGCGAGGTACTCAAATATCTCAGAGCAGCATTACTTTTTTATAAATTCGTTACACTAGATGTGGTCAATAACATCAGAACATGCAATTTGTCATACATATATGAGCAGTGACTTTTCAATAAATCCGGAACAAATAACTATTTAATATAATCCACAATATTTGTCAAAATAATTTTTGACAGCTAAAAACTCAATATAGTAACGAATTTAAACTGTGTTACAGACTTATGGTATACTTTTCATAAATGTTCCGATCTTTATGATCATTCTGACTGCTTAGATACCTTTGAAGTTCTGTGCTTTCTGTTCGTTCTGTGTTCCGAATTTATTGAAAAGTAATGCTGCTCCGAAATATTTGAGTACCTCGCCCGCTACGATATATCTGATGGCGACTGTACTTACCAGATTCGACCCTTTATCTTCTTGCTTGAGGCACTGATCACTGAAACTCCAAGCTCTCACGACATTACTCATTAAGTGTTAGCGAATTATTACGATACATTATTAGATCTATGATATGAAATCGTGATAGGTTTAGTCTACGGCCACTTGCATAAAGTTACCGCTCCGACTCGGACTCACAATTATGCATTATAATGTGGGCTTTATATCGTGTTCCTTACGGTAGAATCTTCAACACAGCTAAAAGTGCACGATGCGAGGACCACGTGTGGTTCAAGAAAAGTATACCATAAGCAACACGATATAATAAAGCTCACATTTCAACGTATTATTGGGTGTCGAGGCGGAGTGCAGATGGCGTCGAGTCTGTACGAAGACCTGAAACCTCTAGGTACCTTTATGCAAGCACCCTAGCATTGGAATAGTTAACTAGTTAGATAAAACAGTCAATTTCAAATTTACTACATCAAACTTCAGTCAATTTCAATATGTAAGATATCAAAGTCGTATTAAAATCAACGTACTTACGGCAAGTGAAATTATATTTCAAATTGTAATAATTTAAGTAAACTGTACCTTGATTAATTTTCATATAACCTATCGATACCCGACTACGGATAAATCAAATAACGCACAAATCAGCAGTACTCAGTATGATCTATCTATAGCTTAATCCAGATTAAAAAAAAAAAATTGTATCCATGTTGAATGTAGATGTAACATACAGGGTGTAACATAATAAACGCTATACCTCTTAGCTGGTGAACTTTCCCTGGAAGGGACATTGCTCTGAATCACCACCTGAGAGCTATAGCCCTCATTTTGTTACAACCTCTATAAGGCTTCCAGCAGTTGGCATACCTACACCCTGCAAGGGCATAGCAATTTACAGAGAAAGCATTTCTTGCTCTAGTGAGTTCAATACAATTTTGAGAGACAGAACGGGATAGGATTATAGGGAACATGCTGATTTATGCGTAGATTGGAATATGATTTCACCGTAAGCAGTAAAAGGATCTTTTGGCGAGCGGTCATTATCGGAAGTAACGCCGCGGCCAGTTTCCACAGAGAATATTCTCCAACTGAGCAGTTCAGACTCATTAAACCGACAAAATGTTCTTCACTTTTTTCGAGTAGGGTCTCGGTAGGGGTAGTGAATCCTGGGTGTACGTGTCTTCGACATTTTTGTGAATCTTTTGACTGTGTCGTCAACATAAGGTTACCGCCTCCAAAACTAAGTAAGTCATTCTTGTATTATATTATTTCATACGAACTTGATGCATGTTCATAGAAGTCTTCAGCCGATTGCTGATTTATCGTTAAGTCCTCTTTGGAAGGAGAACGTCTATAAAATTATAACGTAATTGTTAAGCTAGCAGTGAGCTCTCTTGAAAATATTAGCGGGAATAGACACTGTTCATAATAAATATAATAATTTTCGATAATGTGGTTTTATTTCCAGCACTTCACAAGTTTCTGCCCAGAGGGGTTCGATAGGCTCATTTCCTTGAAGCTATTTTTAAATAAAATTAACATACAGAGCTTAAAAATGGTTTATTCGCGTAATTTAAGATTATAATTAAATTACAAAATAATATCATATAACTGATAATATTTCAAATAAATTGTTATCAATGTTTGGTGCGCTGCGGTTATGAACAAAACAAAATTTAGTTTAAGTACCTAAAATTAATTTTCTACACAATTTAAGAACAAATAGGAACTTTATTGGGTTTGTTGCGACATTACGCCTATAAATTTTGTAAAAAGTGTATACATATTACAATTGATTCATAAAATTTAATTAGATACCCTCATAAAATTCATAACAAAATCATCTTGATTTACATAGTAATAGATCTCATTTCAAAAATACACTATCAATTATGGTTGTTGTATATTTCTCGAGACTTTTTGTCCGAGACAAATGTAAAAAGTCAAAATGGACTTATTTAATTGATATTTCGATCACTGTTCTGATCACACTACGAAAGGCCTCGTACCTGATATTTCTCGTCTATTTATCACAAGCGACTGCATGTACTTATCGAAATTTCAGTTCTTCGGTATATAAGTATCTTTAAAACTTAGTGAGTAAACTAAGTGCAATTTTTTTTAATCGAAATTCGTACAATGCACTTATAAAATACACACATATTTATAAATAATGTTACAGTAATTATGTATAAAACATTTAAGCTTACAAACACTAAATGCAAGATCCCAGTCACCAATATAAGATAAAAATGATCAGTTTTAATGGAGAAGAGTTAGTTACTAATGAAAGCATTTGTTCATACACTGAAAACATTTCAACGAAATGATATTTATTGACAACACTAGGTATGCCTATGACAATATGTTCGATCGCTATTTGGTCTTTGTTTATTTTACAAATACTTATCTATCGTGTACATGGTAGCTCATTTTCTTTGGGGACCAACAAATCATTGTGACAACATTATCGTCCCTACATCACACAATCAAAAATACATGTTGACTCAAATACCCATTTCTAAGTACACTATTCAACAGTATTCAGTTCTGATTTGGGAATGTAATAGCGATTTTATATAATTTAATTTAACATGCCCGCCCAATTATAGTTTGTATCTATAAAATATTTTTATAAAATACAGCAGAATAAATGGCAACATTCAATACCTATAGTACAAAGTAACAAGTATATAGTTTCAAATTAATGATGTGGAGCAAATATTGACGATACGCAATAAGTAGCACCATTCGTTTAGCAGCGCGACTCATAGTTACCAATACAACAGAATTTCCAAGTTCGTTTCACAGGAGACATTTGGTCGAAATAGTATTACAAGTATCTGGGTAACGAAACAAAATACCGACCTCGACACTGACTATTTTAAACGACTCAAAGTATCACACGCAAAACTGGTATAAAATTATCTATTCTAATTACTAGGCTGTACGCTAATATCTATCACACATTAACACAGAATCTTTGAATGAAAGGCTGTGCACAATTAAAGTGTTGCCTTATTTACTGTATACGCGTATAATTTCTATAATGGCATCTTTAGTGCCGAACACAAGTGCGAAGAGACCAAAGATTAGTACGATTACGTTCTTCCAGATCAGGAATTTGCCAGGTCCAAAACCAATGTCCCAATAGGTGATAACTTCGATGAAGGCAGGCGCAATCAGTCCGAGGATTGAGAAGCAGAAAGCGCCGATGACACCCATGAAAGGTCCAATGGTGGGGACGGCTACGGCCAGCAGCACGCAAGCAGTGACCATGATGGTCCTCATGATGTAGTCAGCGAGGTCTGGGCGCTTGGTGAACTTGTCTTTAATGCTGTTCCACATGATTTCGACGCACACAAAGAACTGCAGTCCATATGTGCAGTATACGGCAATGGCGATAGCGATCTTGACAACTTGGGCAGCACTGTAAACAATAAGACATGATCGAATCAATTTCTGCAGTAAGAAATAGGTAAACTCACCTTCCAGTTTTTTTTTCTAATCTGTAATTCACACTGTATTACCATACCATTTTGCAGATGATTCCCGATGTCCACCACCTGCTTGACCACCAGTGGTGGACAGTGGAGACAACCTTTTAAAATTATTTCTCTGAAGCACCACTGGAGGACAGCGAAAAAATTTTAAACATGAGTATCTATTCTCTTTTTCCATCAATGGCGGACAGCGACAAAAGGACAAGTAGACAAACAGGTGGTGGACATCGGGAATCATCGTTTTAAAGTAAGAAATTATGGATGTGTTGACTACTCGTCAGATTGGCTATTTCGTCGCCATCCCTATTAAGTCACATTCACTAATACGTCACCTTGGCAGCTGGTCAGTTTCCTAACTCGTTTCATGCACTAATTCGTCTCATTCCCACCTCGTCCGACGCATAGTATGTACAATGTACTACCAGCGACAAAAATATCGAGACGAACCGCCTGTTCACAAAGGGAAGAGCAGCTATCCCAAATCGAGTTGTGATCCTGGTACACAAATCCCTTTCACGACACTTCTAACGCGTTGTCAACGTGGTAGAAGTGTCTAGTGTCTCGAACAGGATAGCGTACCATATAGTGAAGCTAACCGAGAGGTATAGCCTCAAGGTTGTTCAGGTTTACGCACCGATCTCGACACACTCGATGTGGTGAAGGAAATGTTTAAGGACATCTCCAAGGCCTTGCACTCTACTACTAATGCCCACTACAATGTTGTCATGAAGAATTTTAACGCTAAAGTAGGAGAGTAGGAGTACAGAATTGCAATGAATCGGTAGTAGGATCCTACGGGTTTGGCAGCAGAAATCATAGGGGGCAATTAATGCTTGTCATCTGCCTTGAGAAGGAGGGATAACTTTTCGTGATGAATTCCTTCTTTAAGAAACAGCCCCAAAGGAAGAGCGTAACGAAGCCCTGACACTATGACGAAAAATGAGATAGACTTCATCATAGCGGATAAAAAGCATAATATAAGTTTTCAAACTGTCATGGTCACTAACATTATCATTAACACTAGATACGGAATATTTACGTTTTGTGTGTCGGGAACAGAATCGAGTTGCGAGTGACAGTGGTAGCGGTACAGAGTGCAAAAAACGAACAAGAAAGAGGGTAGACAGATTTGTCTGCTTATAAACACCCACCCGCAATAACTTCAGTTTCTGTTGCAAGCAACAGCGCCGAAATATCGGGAACTCAAAAACTACAGTAAACATGGTAAATATCCCTTATCTAGTGTTAATGATAAAAAGCATTATATATATTCAGAGATGTCTCGGTGGTCAACGGGTTCAACACCGGCAGTGATCACAGATTTGTTCGTTGCACTCTAAATTTTAATTTCAAGCTGGAGCAAACCCATTTCATGAAGTCTAGGCGCCGTCCAAATATGCTCCAAACCATGCTGGGCTCTGAAGCGTTCCAGTCAAGTCTAGAGAACCGATTCGCGGCCGTGGAAACCACAAATGATGATGACCAGGCGCTCGACCTAATGGTGGAAATCCTCAGGGAGGAAGGGACGCGTTTTTGTAAAATGCGGCGTACGGGCAAGAAGTCCAAGCTTTCAGAAGAAATTCTGGAGCTGATGACGGAACGACGTGAAAACCCACCTATCACTTCGTCTGAACTACAGGCACTCAATAAAATAATTATGAAATTGGTAGGACGTGACCTTCGATGCTCCAACACACGCTCAATAGAAAAAGCAATTGAGCAAAACCGGGGTTCGAAAGCGTTTTCCAATCACTTCGGAGGAGCCACTTGACGAAGTTGACCAAATCTAGTGAGGATATCGCCGTTTCGAAGCCGGAGATTCTTTCGGAAGTCGAAAACTTCTACGGCCAGTTGCACATTGCTTGCATCTCGACCTGATCCCGAAAATGAGGATTCCAGAGCTACCTTAAGCCGCCATTACACAGAAGACTTGTCAGAAGTCGCAGAAAGCGGGAGGAAGTCCTGTATTAAGAGAGCTTCGGGAGCTTTTGAACTCGGTCCTGTTCTCTGGGAAAACTCCAAAATAGTGGTGAAGGAGTGGTCGCTCTTTTGTTTAAAAAGGGGAACAAGACCCTATTAAAGCATTACAGTCTTGCAGACCCATTTCGCTCCTTAGGCACGTGTATAAACTGTTTTAAAGAGTCGTCACGAATCGTCAAATACGAAGACTCGACGAATTCCAGCCACCGGAGCAGGCCGGGTTTCGAGGCGGATGCAGCACCATAGATCACATCCACACAGTGCGGCAGATCATACAGAAGTACGAAGAATATAATAGCCGCTAAGTCTTGCATTTGTGTACTTTAAGAAGGCTTTTGACTCTTGGCAAGGAAGGCTTTTGGCTTTTGTCCAGATCTGGTCAGTTTTGGAGTCTCTGCAGCGATGCTAAGTCGACTGGCGGTACATCCAAGTGTTGAGAAATCTTTATGAGGACGCCGCAATGACTGTCCAAACTCAAAACCAGCAAACAAAGCATACGCCATTGCGTCGGGGTGTGAGGCAAGGGGACGTAATTTTCCCGAAATTTTTCACCAATGTACTGGAGGATGTGTTTAAGACGCTAAATTGGACAGGACGTGGCGTTAACATCAACGGCGAGTACATCTCACACTTGAGGTTTGCAGATGACATAGTCATACAGGCCGAATCGCTGCACGACTTGCAGCTAATGCTGGATAGCTTAGTTGATACTCCAATACACATTGGTCTCAGGGTGAACTTGGACAAAACCCACGTTAGGTTCAACGAACACGTCACCCCAGGACCTGTTGTTGAAAATGGAGGTCCTCTCGAGGTTGTTCGAGAGTATGTTTACCTAGGGCAAACTGCAGTTTGGTAAGAACAACTTTGAGAGGGAGGCTAACAGAAGACTCCAGCTGGGCTGTGCAGCATTTGGGAAGCTCCGCCGGCTCTTCTCGTCGCGTATTCCACAGAGCCTGAAGACTAAGGTCTTAATCTTTATCAGTTCGTACTGCCTGTTAAGACTTACAGAACGAGGTGATCCGACAAAGAACCAGAGTTGTCGACATAGCTCACAGAATAAATAACCTGAAGTGGCAATGGGCCGGTCATGTTAGCCGTAGAACCGATGACTGTTGGCGTAGACGTGTTCTTAAGGTGGGTGTAAGGTGGGACGCCCTCAGGCTTAGTGGAGTGACGATATTCGCAGGGTGGCTGGTAGCAACTGGATGACAGTTGCTGAGAATTGAGTTGAGTGGCGTGCGACTGAGGAGGCCTATGTCCAGCAGTGGACTGCTGTGGGCTGGTGATGACGAACGATGAGCAAATATAAATGCATCAGTAGAATACTTACATATCGGATTTTTCCAAGTTCAGGGTGATGGAATCACTGACGTCCTCCCCGAAGCGCAGGTATCCGAGGAAACCAAGAAGAATGTACACCAAGGTGACGCCGCTCATGCCTTTGTTCAGGACGCCGCATGTGCCGAGCATGGAACGAGGCGTCTTCATAGCGTTCTCCAGAGGCATCACGACACCGATGGCTTCCATCGCGAAGATACTTAGTGAAAAGAATTCAGGCCATTGTACAGGTGGTTTGAAAAGCATATCTTGAATTTTGTCAGTCTTTAGTTCCCCAGTTCCAACCAGGTAGTAGAAAGTGATTCCAAGACCGAGAGCCATGAACACGTTAGCGATCATGGACACCGGCGCGAGGTACTTGAGATTGCGGATCCATGCCATGAAGATGAGAGGCAGCAATAGGGCTATGATAAATATTCTTATTTCTACATTTTCTTCTTTTTCGCCCATATGGTACGCCACGACCTGAAACAATGACATAATATGAAAATGGTTTTATTGTTGCATTCAAGTTTCTAAGGCGATAGTTTTTAGCAGTCATTAGTCTTCATAATAATGTAGTACAGTTCAGTTCAAATGGTTATATAGATTGACGTTCTAGTCTAGGTATTAGGATCTCACCTGTAGAATGTTCTTAGCGACGATGACGGTGTACACTGAGCAGGTGCCGAAGTAGGTCAGAAAGAGACTGACTAAAATGAAGATTCTGAAAACAAACAAATTCAGTCAATCAGCACTGCAAATGATTTAGGTAAGGAAAATATTTTTGATATCAACGAGTTTCATAGTTTTCGAGACAGATATCTTATGGAACTGTCTTAATAAAAATCTAAAATTCGCTAACAGACAACGGACTGTCTAAACTGGTGGGTAGGAGCACGGAATAATGCACATAAAAGAAAGGATTTTTGAAAACTCATCTCAGTTAAGAAGGAGATGAAAGTTTGCAAGGATGTTCGACATTTTTGCCGAAAACTTTCACTGAAATAGCGAATCCCACCGACAAAAAAGTTGAACAGTTTTTTTAAATTATTGGTAAAGTAATTTAACGAAAACTTAAAGAGCCGTGGTGATACAGGCCGATCATCCACAGCCTAAGATTAGAACTCCCCTTCGTTTAAGCCAATCTATAAGTTCCTCATCAGGAAACGGTCCCACGAGTTTATTCAAATGTTTCTTTTTTCTGTATCTAGTTTCACTTTCAATTTACCTGAAAGTATTTCCCCACGGTCGAAGCCGCTGCGGTCCATTCTCAAACGCTGCCTGGCCAACCTCTGGGAAAGTCATGTGAGTTTTTCTAGTTTTCTTGTATAATACGTGGGCGCATTTGATCTGTTGACAAAAACATTTTTAATTAACAAAAAGTTGAACAAACATGCTTATGGCACAGCCTGATCAGCTCCGCAACATTAAGGAAAAGTGGACGTTGAGGTAGCGGAAATCCACTGAATGCGGGAAGCACAGGACAAGCTGATTTGTGCGCACGGGGAGGCCTAATTGTGCAGCAGCGGACGGACGTACATGCAAAAGATTGTATTTTCAAGCGAATTTATTTTAATTATACTTCTCTTGCCTATGAGTTTCTGCTCTGCGGCTTCGCTAAGCGTTTTAAACACACGCGCGTTACGGCAATATCGCGGAAAGCAAAACTAAGTGATGGAACGTAACGACAACAAGCAATGAACTGTCGCAAAAGTCGCAAATTAGGTAGAAATTGCCTAGCAGTGACTTTGGATTATACTTACGAGAATGTAAGAGCAGTGAGTGCAAATGAGCGCGACCAGCATAGTGAAGAAGATTCCGGAGACCAGCCCAGCGCACTTGAACGCCTTGGGCATGGCGAGGATACCCGTGCCGAGGGACGCCTTCAGCAGATGCGTCAAGGTGTCCATGTTTCTGTAACACCACGAGAAGTCCTCGGTAACAACGAGACGACTGCCCCAATAGTGCTCTTTCTAAACATTTAGGTGAGGTGGGAGTTGTTTTGCTTTCTCAAAGAGATACACTATAATATATTTTAAATATAAACTAGATAATAATAACTTTGTATCGTCTGTAGCAATGACATAGCTTTACATCACAAAGGAGATAGGAAAGGAAGATGCTCACTAAAATATGTTATATTTACAGTGTATTATCTTGATGGCCTTGAATTATTGTTCTAAGGAAGAATAGTAAGATTGTTTTCAGGTTAATCGAATTTAACAAAAACAGTCTTTTTTTGCTCGCCTTATTCATGTTACATAATGGAACAGGTAAACATTTTACAATTCCCCCCCCCCTTCGACTTCCCCTTAATTTAATTCTTCGTTCCATTGGAATTGTTGATTTTACAGAGTCAAGGTTTTTGTGTTTAAGATACCTATAGGTAGTATACAAAGTACAAGGGACACTGACGCTGAAATAGTTAGGTATCTAGTGTTCAGTGGGTACATCATTCTGAACCCCACCACATAGAAACTTACAATAGGTAATTTAAAAATAAACAAAACCAGCCAAGTGCGAGTCCGTTCCGTACCATTATCTAAAAAAAACACGTCTGTTTTTAGTATTTGTTATAGCGGCAACAGAAATACATCATCTGTGAAAATTTCAACTGTCTCACTATCACGGTTCATGACATAAAGGCTTGTGACAGACAGATAGACAGTCGGACAGTGGAGTCTTAGTAATAGGGTTCCATTTTTACCTCTTGAGTACGGAACCCTAAAAACAGCTTTTCCATACATTTACCGTGTAGGTTTGCAGTTTTGTAGAAAATAGCTGTTTTTTTTATATCCGACGACAAAATTCTATTGGGGGGCAAAATCTATCCGACTGATGTCCTGAATACGTGGTAACTGTTCTAGCGTCGGTGTTTCCTCCATCTTGTATATTAAATAGTAACAACCTTGAGCAAAAAATCAAATTCAAATTATTTATTTGTGAAGCATAGGTACATTAAAATACGATCTAATTTGGATGTCAGGATCGCTATGTTTAACCTAATAGGCATACAAATTTTGGATACTTATAATACTAATTAAAACATTTTCATGCATTGGATTGTTCAAATGATTGTTGAAATTAAATTAAATACTACTATTCATTCACATTAAATTACATAGAGTTAAGCTTAAATAAATCGGATATTGACTCTCCCAACGACATGCCCAATTATTTATTTAAATTGTCTGTTAGGAGTTCAGCAATGGAATAGTACGCTTTTTTAACCATAAAGTCTGTTAGCATTCTTTTGAATTTGTTAACATCATTCTCGACTCTTATAGTCGTCGGTATCATATTAAAGTAAAAAAGTATAGGTTCTCATTGTAGGAATCTCGTGTATAAGTTTTTCTTACACTAGGACTAAGGACAGTTTTTTTTGGTTCAAAGCATTGGACACATAATTCTGTTTTTGTATATTTTTGACGCTCACGAGATTTTATTAATAAGTATTACGCGTAGCAATGAACTTAGGGCATCACGTTTCTGCGCAAGGCGGGAAAGAAATACCTTCTTAATAAACAAAGTATCTAGTGATCCTGATGGATTTTGATAATCACACTAGGTCTGCTCACTTTCTAAGAGACAAGGCCTGCGTATCTTGGTGTCGTAGCAGTGGGTAAGGGCGGCTTATGGGGACCAGAGGACATTGGAAAGTGGGCATAGTAACACGTAGCGTGACTAAATACTAATTAAATAACTGTCGCACTGCCATATATCTTCTCGTATGATTGCGAATCATACACGACATATGTATAGGTGTATTCCATTGGGTCTTGCAGTGATCTGATAAGTATTATTAGCTGGGAAAAGGTTTATTTAACTAAAACTTTCAGAAAAAAATATGAATTAATTAACATTTTCGTTAAAATACAAAGAGAAAAGATATGGACTACCGCCCAGAGGCAGAAAATCTGTTGGGTAATACTTCAGAAGACCTTCATTACTGCCTACCCTACATTTTCATTCTTCGGAACCTTGTTCATGGGAAAATTCTTCTGTTTCAAAATGAGCTAAACTATTTATTAGTAATTCGCATTAGCCTGTGAAACATGTATAAATATTTCGCGATGCAGAACAAAAACCATTTTAAAGGCATTTACGGTAATAGTGGCCTGCATTTTTATGGGTTTCTAGGTCACTACGTGGGTATAAAAACTGCATACCTTCTACTAAATATCGACCTACCAAAATAGCTTTAATTTCATTGTAACATTGGTTGAAAGGTGTAGGTAAGTGCTTGTTAGTTGTTAGGTTTTACTGGCTGGCTGATTTCAGGTAGTTATGATTAGAATTGAACTACGTCGAAGAGAATGATGAAAGACGATGAGGTGAGAGCATTACTGGTATCTAGGTGAAAAGCATTTAGGAACTATCCCTTTTGAGCATATTCACTAAGAATAGGGGATACCTAAATCTAATGACTAAATATTAGTGGACTCTTGAATTTTCAAACTCTCGGCGCAAAACGTTGAAATTATAACATTGCGCTTTAATTTAGGCGGGTCGATTAAATGTCAACTGTGAACACAGGTGTTATTCTTCTTTGTCTAATCATGGGTTCGGTGTCAACATGACAACTTTCGTACTTAAACAACAACAAAGCAAAATAAAAAGGGGGAAAGGTAATTTGACGGAATATGTTTCATTTTCTGCTCTGTCGAGCATTAGAACCAAAGAGTTGCTAAGGCGTGATAAAAATCAAACAATACTTACGAAGTGGGATTCTCCAGCTTTCGTTCGGCGAACGGGTCGAAATCGGCGGCCTCCGGATCTTTCGTCATGTTGTATCTAAAAACATATTTGGTGAAATTAGCAAACTAATCAAACAGTCTGTCAATCCTTTTTCCAACTACGATGGGGTTGGCTTCCAGACTAACCAAATGCAGCTGAATACCAGTAGTTTACATGGAGCGATGGCCTAGGTAGCCTCCACAACCCTGTTACTGGGCGGACTCCACCAAAGCGGAGCCAAGCGGAGCGGAGAGGAGACGTGCGGGTACCGGCCAATCACGTTGGTTGAAATATAAATGTCGTCTTTCGGCTCTCCTGTGATTGGTCAAATTTTGCACATCTCCTCTCAGCTACGCTCTTCTCCGCTTTGGTGGAATCCGGGCTGAAGGGTACACTAGCCGGTCACACCTACTTCCATACAAACTTAGTATGACGATTAGTCAACAAAAAAGTAAAAAAAAACTTTTTTGCAAAAAATAAAACCGACTTCAAAAACAAAAAGCCGTGGAAAAATAACTTTAGCTTCAGAAGTCGGTGACTTTTGTTTGTTCGATTGAATATTTTTGCCACCGACTTCTGAAGCTAAAGTTATTTTTCCACGGTTTTTTGTTTTTGAAGTCGGTTTGATTTTTTGCAAAAAAGTTTTTTTAGTTTCATTATTCTACACAAATATTTGCTATACATTTATTTTACATTGTTAACAACTCCTTTCATGGTAATAGGCTTTTCCCCAATAAATGTAACTTATATCGTCATCATAGTCGAAATCTGGGTGTACTGTACACATCTGCGTACTTCCTCAGAGCATACAGGCGTTATGTTATGTTCTAATATTGTGTAAAAAATAAACATCCACATTTGGATTGCATTTGGATTGCAGCAATCACGACATATTTTCTGTCTATTAATGAAGCGTTCCATTGTATATCTCCGAGGAACAGCATCAGATCCTGACTTATACCTTCTATCATCAGCTCAGCAACATGATATAATGATTATCAGGTACAAATATCATTAGAAAGTACCTATATGAAAAACATTGTAAAATGTCAGGGTTGCCCCCAATTTCCCTGGGATCCCATCATCAGATTCTAACTTTGTGACAACGGGACCACCTCAGTAGTATAGGCTTTCTAATAAAAAAAGAATTTTGACAATCGGTCCACAATTAGCGGCGTAATCGGTGAACATATGGGACACACAGTCAAACGTAGAACCTCCTCATTTTGTTTGAAGTCGGTTAAAATATTGTCAAACGAGTTTTGGTGAAACATTAGTGAACCGCTAACAATACATTTCATGGTAATAGGCTTATCCCCAATAAAATAGAACTTAACATACCTAAATGTCGAAAAGTTGTACAGTACACATCTGCGTACCCCCTAGACTCCTAGAGCATACAAGCGTGATATTATGTTATGATGTTGTATAAACAATAAACATCCAAGCGATTGCAGCAATCATAGATTTGCCGTCTATTTTTGAAGAGTTCCATAGTATATCTATAAAGACAATAAATACGAACAGTGCCCGTAACCCGTCTAGAAATATTTTGAATGAGACCTACATAGCTCTGGTCCAGTCGGTCCTAATATATTGCATCCCCATTTGGGGTGGGGCTGCAAAAACTACTTTTATCAACGTCGAACGCGCCCAACGGGCCCTAATTAAGATCATGTATTTTAAAAAACTAAGACACCCTACTGAAAACCTGTATCAGATTAGTGATTTACTCTCAGTTCGCAAATTATACGTAATCCAAACTATTACAAAAATACATAAATCCCTAAAATATGACTCAAGCATAACAGCTCAAAGAAGAAAAGACCTAATTGTACAAATCCCTCATACTAAAACTTTATTCGCCGCGAGACAATACAATAAGCGATCGGCTTTACTTTACAACAAAATCAACAGGAAAATATACGTATACCCAAAAAAATACTACGATTGTAAAAAAACTTTAGTAGACTGGATCAAATCACTAACCTATGACGACACGCAGGCACTCTTGGATTACATTAAGTAAATAATAAAAAAGGACCTAGTAATAATCACACACCCATAAATCATAACTATATCTCTAAACACCAAATGCACAACACGCACACATATCACACACATATTATTATAAGTAAGAAAAATAATAAACCAAAAATACTAATAACACACAGAACACACGCCCTTACGACATCCATCACTAACACAATATCATCACACTCGCACACACACAACATAACACCTATCCTTCATACACAACACACTAACAACCTTACATAACACTGAACACACACCTGCAAGCAAGACTTCCTTAAGTTTAAAATTGAATCTTAACTTCTGTAATGAATACAATCATATCTCTGTACCTATTGTTTTTCTTTTTCTTTTTTGTAAATACCCAGTTTGTTAAATTTGTAGCGCTTTGCTATGAAAGACATTACTTGCTTAAAGGGAAGCTCCAAACACTAAACCTTTATGTAAACTTATGAAGCAATAAACTATTTTGTATTTTGTATTTTTTTGTATTTTTATATCTCCGAAGACCAGCATCAGATCTTCACCAATTTAAAATGGGACCACCGCGAAACAATATTCTACCAAACAAAAAAAGAATCATCGAAATCGGTTCACAATTGGCGAAGATATCGCTGAACATACACACAAAATAACCTCCTCCTTTTGGAAGTCGGTTAAAAAAGAACACATTTTTTTACAAATACTGGCTGTATTGATGAGACAAATTGATATCATTTTTTATTTTGAACATACACCATCAAACAGTGGAGTAATCGCCATATTACGTTTGTTTAGAAGTATGACCGGCTAGTGTACCGTTGAGGGTTGAGGGTTGATCCGTGTCGATAGAGGAGGCTCAACCCTATTGACACGATACCTTAAGGTAACATCGGTAAGGCTTTTCGGGCTTCCGAATACCCGTTACGAGACTCAAAAATCTACGAATTCTAAAAATAATACTAGTTTACGTCGATGACGTTGCAGATATTTTCAAATTATTGGTAAATAATATCACAACATCACGGCTGTAATCCTCGAAGGGTCAGGCAGAGGTGTACCTAATAGTACACCCACATTCCACTAGTTATGTTTTAAGTCTTATGTAATAGTGGGAGAGCCCTTGCTATTGCCATCAACGGCATCAACTGGGCATAAGTCCAGGGGCCTTAGTCTGCTATTGCAATAGTGTCAGAATGGTCTATCATTGATTTAATATGTTTTAAGTCTTATGTAATAGTGGGCGAGCCCTTTCTATTGCCATCAACGGCATCAACTGGGCATAAGTCCAGGGGCCTTAGTCTGCTATTGCAATAGTGTCAGAATGGTCTATCATTGATTTAATAAGGCCCCGCGCAGACGAATTACCCTTTGTACGCACGTCAAACGAGTTTCGAACGCGCTTCAATACGCCGTGGGCTAGGGGCCTTATTAAATCAATGATAGACCATTCTGGCACTATTGCAAGCGGACTAAGGCCCCTGACTGGCTGCTGCTGAGAAATTCCTAATTGAAAACCCAATAACACTTTGCCCGACTCGGGAATCGAACCCAGGTCCTTATGCTCAGCAGTCGCGCTTGTCGCCCAGCGGGGTATGAGACTGTATTTGTGCCCAGTTTATGGCAATAAGTTCGCCTCCTATTTCCGAAATGTAGGTGTACTATTAGGTACACCTCTGTCTGGCTCTTTGAGGATTACAGGCGTTATGTTATATTGTAATACTTACTTGTTGACGGTTTTCTCATTTTTCTTCTCATCTTGAGACAGGAATGTCTCCAGCTCCTGCGGCGCAGGCGCATTGCCATTTGCTTCCTAGGAAAACACATATTTTTAGATGACACGACATACTTGCGTGTGCATTACACTGTGGAACAAAATACTCTAGTTTCTGGGAAAAGAAGCTTCCAGATTTAGTAACTGGCTAAAAAATTATGAAGTGTTGGTTTTTCATTTAGTTTTTCACGGAGCCGAAAGGTACTTGTTCTCCCCGTCACGCGTCAGTGCGATCATTGTTTTGTTTTAAACTATAGTGGGAACTTTCTAGTTACGCAGATATTGGGAATACTATTTATTATTACCATTCTTAGATGATAGATAAGATCCGGATAGATAATTATATAGGTACGAGTACATTAGATCTTAGGTTCCTATTTTGAATTTATCGCAATCTAATGATAGGTATGTAGTCCGCGAATTGATTTTACAATGCTTCTGAATATTATATAGTATTATCATTGTTTTCATAATGCTTTATAGGTATCTTATGAAAGAAAAAAAACACTGATTCATACATATAACTTTGTAGTTTGGGTATTCTGTATGTTGTAAGCATAATGTACCAAAAATGATTTCAATGGTGGACCTTTGCAGTTACTGCATTATCTCATGAAAAAAGTAAGATAAGATAATGTCTGATGGCAATCAGAGATAAATTCAGATAATACTAATAGCCAGTAACAAAACAAGTATAACGCAGGTTTTGTATTTCAATCAAATTGGTTGATTAACCATGTGGTATAAATATAAGTAATCTATCAAATAAGATAAACAGAGATAAATAGCAAATAAATTTGGATTCATTTTTATTATTACCATTGAGTTTATTTTTTATAAAAATCAAGCGCTTATACGATCTCTAAATAAACCTAGTTGTTAAGTAATATACCAAGGTACCTATACTTAATGGTGATATGCAGGTAGTAACTAAATTCAGTTTCCAACTGCATAATATTTAAGGAAAATCCTTTCAATAAGTCTTCATCTTAACCTTTTCAAGTTTGTTTTGAACAACGCACTAAGTGAACCTTGAAAAAGATAATTATTTGTTTAGTTATTTGATTTACTAACGCGGATTGAACGCCAAGTCGTGTGAAAAACGATAACGTAGCGTATCTACAAGGCTTAGGTGCGTATGTCACTTGCGACGTGTGAAAAATCTTCACTCGAGATTACGATTCGTCGTTTTTATCATACTAGCTTTTGCTCACAGCTTGGCCTGCTCGGATTTGGAACATTTGCTATCGTATGACTGGGATTCAAAAGTATCCTATTTCCTAACTCAGGTCATAACCTACCTGTGTGCCAAATAAAATCAAAATCCGTTCAGTCGTGAAAAAGTTACTGACAGACATGTTTCTAAAAATAAATTATCTGAGTTTCTTATGATTCGGATAGCTGACATCAAAGTTAAGATGAAGATTACCTACAAACATTATCAATGACTCCATTCCATCTTTATTTTATCAATTCGTATTCTCTTCCAGGCATAATGATGTCAAAAACCTTAAGTAACCTATTCATGGACGACATTCCCTAATTAGGGCAGTTGACACAGTGACTTATACTGGTCGGACGCCTGATGCTTCAATAAAGTGTCACTAACATGTTAGTTAAGTATATTATTCTGTTGGTCGGGCACCAGTTCGATACATTAGTTACTTGCATCGGATCATCATTGCGATTATTAAAACAGTATTATCAACAGTATCATTTTATAACTATCTAAAAATGATAAAAGGAAATCGACATATTGTGAACTATGGTGATTGCCTAAGTATTGATAATAAACTTGCTACTGCGATTGTTACATTTTAAGAGTCGCTGTATTTTATAGCGTATCGATAAATAAGTTTTTTGGGCCTGAAAGTTGAGAAAACCTAAGGTTAAAAATTGATTGGGAAATTAGGTTTTTAATGTAAAAAATGAGTGAACATGCCATTTTTTATTCCACCAGTTTAGGGAATGGTGTCCAATGTGGAAGGTACCCATAAAAAGAATCTACTCCTTTCGATATAGGTACCTATTATATATTTAAGAACATATACTCACATTCACCATTTTGATGTGTTGTTAGCCGTCAGTGAATAGCGATAAATATTTCCTCGTCTGCCTGCCTGTCAACAAAACAAACATCATTAGCATTAGTTATCATAAAATCATACACACGCTGCTTATAGCTAATGAACGATTACTTATTTATTTACTAATCATTCGATATCTCCTTAAGTGTCATTAACTACTACATATTTATTAGACTGTTAATTTTAATGTTCGTACTTCAGACTACGTTTTTAAATAATGTCAATAAAAACCGACACATACAATCATACATACAGGTCAAACACATATCCCTACTTTTGGGCTTTGCCGGAGTCGAGTAAAAATAAACATTTAAAAGAATAATGGCATTAGGTAGCTACAAAAATCACTCATGCGATAAAATCATAGAAGTTATTTATCTTAAAGGTATTTCAAACGAAAAGCATCATTGCTTGGTAATGTAAATCAACGGGTTTACGATCCGAAGCTGATTAATACACTATTCTTATGTGGTACCTAAGAAACTCTTACTACGTTAGTTGAAATATTTTATTACATAACACTGCTATTTTAATTACCTACACCTAGATGACATACGTAAGTATGGGTTTCGTGGTTATTCATATTCGGTGGAATCAGCTAAATAAGTTTGGATTGGACGTTTTCTCTTTTACAGGCGTTCGAAAGATGTTCGTGACAGAAAAAATTTAGTCGGGGACGACCCAACTGGACATATAGACTCATATCAAGACATTTTATTTCATTGATGGGTTAATATAAAATAAAGATATAAAAAAAAAACCTTCCTTGGCGTATGTAGAACAACAGACTGTGCAAAATTTCATCTAAATCGGTTTAGTAGTTTAGGAATCTATGTCTGTTTGTACCCTACGAACTTATAACTATTGTAAAATGAACAATTTTTATTAGCAAAATAATAAGAACAACTGCATATATTTTATATACTTTTTCTCTATAATTAATTAACAAGCGTTTTATTACATTTAATAAAAATAGAAATATTTAACTTGCACTGTTGTACGAGTGGTATGGAAGTTGTTCGCTTCAAAATTTGCAAATAATTTTTCCACTACTTCTTGGTATTCGATTGAGCTCAAGTTTTGCGTACATGTTTGGTTCCGTTAACTACATTTGTTTATATGACAGACATGACTTGATTCTGAAGCTAGAATCTCTCCGCACGAGAGAACTCCTCATCGGTTAATAGCACGGACACGAAATTTTGTATACGAGTTCAATATTTATAGATAAAAGTTATTCTTCTTTTCATTTTAACAAAAGCTTTTTTTTATTGCAAAAATAACGTTAAATTTATTCCAAAAGTAAATTATGCACAGTTTATTTTATCAATGACATAATATACGCATGACAAGATTGTTCTCGTAATGCTATGTATATTTGTCGATTATTACATAAGTTAGTTTAGAAGCGGATAAATGTGTGAAAATATCTCGAGTCATGCTTAAAACACAAATACTGTACGAGTTTACGAAGATCAAGGTTGGCTGCGCGTACGCGTGGGCAAATCTGTATTATGAAGCGACGAATTAGTCAGACGGGCTCTTAATAAAATATGTATTAGTTGGCATTTCGTTAAATTAGAATAGTCATTTCTGGTTTTGACCAAAAAGTAAACGTGACACATTTACTTTTTGGTCTATTTATTTAGGTACTTACTATGGATTTTTTATTTAAGTTTCTTTGGTTATAATATTTTAAACATATTTTATTTCATTTACCATAAAAAGGATCGTGTAAAAACATTAATTAAAATAAATGTTATCGATGTTATCGTCCACAAGCTACAAAGGAACTCAGTATTTTTTTTTCATTTTACGTAATATTTATCTACATTTCTTATTTTATGTCGGTTTCAACCATTTCATGAATAATCTAAACATGCATAAAGCCTTCGTCCGTCATGACTATTTTTGTTATAATAAATATAAAAAAAAACTTTTATTGATTTTCCAAGGTTTTCATTTCTTAGTGTTACACCATGTTATGAAAATCGAAAACTGCTAGTCTACTGTTAAAGATGAACAGCTAAGAAAATAAATTAGTGGAAGATGACTATGCAAATATTTGAAACGTCATAATTAAAAATACGTGTATCGCTTAATCGCACTGTATAGCTGTTTATTTTTACGAGTTAGCGCGAACGCAAATATTCAGATAAAAATTAAGTAAAAAAAAAACACAAGTGTGATTAATCTTCAGAATTGACTGACTTACTTGAACTTTAGTGTTTAAAACGTAACTCGCACTTGTAATAGGTACGTGTTGCCTTGCCAATAGTTTGGTCACGACTGATAATACGATCCGTGTAGCCGCCAATATCGACTGGTAGATATATCAGCGAGTCAATCGCGGACCTCGTGATAATAGTGATATATAGGTACCTCGTGTGCACTTTGGCGCCGGCTATCAAGTTTATCTCAAGTACAATAGGTACAAAGCTTTGGCTAAGCCATCGTTTCTTTTGCCAGCTTTCACACAATGGCTCAATTTGGCTCAATGGCTCTAACGTGCTATTTTCGGGTGCAGGAAGAGGAATGTTGAGGTACAGACGTGATTAATTCTTGCGATTTATGTTTTTTTTTTTGTAAATCATTGAGGTAAGTCAGCATTAGTTAGATTACCTATGCTCAAGTTTGAGTGAAGAAACGGAAACATCCATGCTTAAACACATTATAGAAAAGAAAATTGCATAGCTGTTGGAAATAATAGGTATATATGCGGTATAGTTAGCTTTATTAGTTTTAAGTTTCTAGTGGTATCTAAACCATTAATTGAATGAGTTCAATGTTATCACTCGGTTTTTTTACCAATGGGATTTTTTATAGATATTTTAGCCATTGTTTTCCTCGTCTGGGCGCAAGGAAAATATTAGTGTACCTACTAATCCCAATTTATTGCCAATGTCAATGTGAGGAAACGATTTTAAGAAGCACATTGATGTTGTTTTTAATGCTCCAGAAATTATTGTTTTTTAGACGACCTTTTTTGAGTTATCCATCTTTCGGTATACGAGACAAAAATCAATTGCATTTCGAGACTTTGTCTTGAGGATAAAATAAATTATTTGGAGAAATAGATCGGTGCAAAACATAAGTATTCGGAAAAGGAGAGATACAGAATTTACTTCATAGCACCTACACATGAGTTTGATCCATCGTTGTAGAAGTTAAAATCATTGTTCATATTCGTTGACAGTATTATTTTGCTTTATGTTTGTTCATTATTCAGCTATAAAGCTATCGTCATTAACCATTAAGAAAAAAAAAAGTTTTTTCCACAATTTTTCAGTGTTCACTAAGCTAGTCATTAGGACCACAGCAGACGCGAAAAACACCAGCAGTTTGCCAGTCTACATTGCAGAAAATTAAATCCTATGAATAGTGTTATGAAAACTTTATATATAGGTAAGGTAATATGAATAGTAACGTGTGATTGTGTGAATAATTGATACATAAAAACCTGTTACGGGCCGGTCATTGGCATTAGACTGGAGGCAATGCCTTCGGCTAGTTAAATTGTACCGGTTGCCTATTTTATTGTTCAATATTTGTTACTTTGTGAACTTCTTGAAATCAAAAGTGTACACAGCATCAAAAGAAAATCAGCTGCGCCATGTACAATAAAAACCTGTCCAATAGCTACTCGACCCAAATGTATTGGGCAGCTGATTAATCTTTCGCGCTTACGATGCTGGTCTCATGGAGAAGGTTGTTCGCTTTGATGGTCTGTAGCACACCCTTTCATATGACTATACCCTTTCCGTTACACGCTGTATACTCGAGACCTCGAGACAGTGAATATTTATCGGTACTCAGACGAATATATTACCTGACAAAGTAACGCAGATGTTTCTATTTTCAATTTAAATCTGGTTACATCATTTAATATTCGGCACGACTAGGATTTGAGATACGTTTGTTCGACAGCGCTCAGATTTCGTCTGGGAAAAATAACGAATATCTGTTTATTTAGATCGGGCTTGTGAATATTTTACGAGACAAGTCCCTTCAGCCCGAGTGTACGTACGTAGTGGCAACCCTAGATGACCTATTTGTCGGCTGGGTGGGTAATTCTCATTCAAATATCTATTGTGTTGTATGCATGTGTCGGACTCACTGTTTTGTTTTGGCTACAGGATTTTGTTTGGCTATATTAATTACATTTTTGCTGCTTACTGCGTTTACTTTGTGAAGTATCGAGTTAAACGATAAAATTTAATTTTCTGGAACTTTTATGAAAGCCAAATATAGGGAAAACCGAGTTTACGTAGGTAATGCTGTATGGAGGTATTAATAAATGTAAAGCATACCAAAAACGGTTGGGTATCAAACTATTGTTTTACAAAAGATAATGTTTTATATTTATGGTTTTAAGTACCTTGTTGTTGGGTGGGACTAACATCATCTGACCAGCCTTTCCCATTATGTTAGGGGTCGGCTTCCAGTTTTAGAAGATGCAGCACAAAGCTTAAATACCAGAATTTTATAAGGGCCCTCTTACCACCACAACCCAGTTACTACCGGGTAACAGGATAGGTAAGACTGGTTGCCAGACTTATGGGCTCATATGGACTGTCAAAGACTAACAAATGACAGCCGGGGCCAACGGTGGTTGCCATACTTCCGGGCTTCTGACTTCAGAGTTAGACTGATACGGTATTTAAATCTCACTGCAATCTGACAAAGCAAACTGCGTCAGTACAAAAAACTACGAAGTTGATCGATAAAAGCGCAATGAATGTTCACCTCGATTGTACCGTAATGTTTTGTCATTCAAAACACTCGTTAGCGATCGTCTGCCACGATAACAGGGCCTTTCAGTCGATATTTTGACGTGCTATAATAATTGTCTCTTAGATAACGTCGTTGGAATATGGCTAAATGGCTAATGAGGCGGTGTGGCCTGCGTGCGGGGGACACAGGCTTCCTTTTCTCGACTATTTTCCTACATTTATTTTTAGTGCCAGTTGCAAGACTTGCAAGTACTACTGACTGGTGTTAGACTGTTAGCTCGTGTAACCTTTAACTCTCGCTTGAGTGAGTCACGTCACGTTATACATGAGACAAGTAGATGTTATAATTACTTATTATTTACTTAAAAGAGACACAGTTATATTGCTGCTTTCGACAGATGTCACATGTGATTATTAATTTTCAAACCTGAAATTCTTCTTCGGGTCTGCGAATGCTTTAATGAATTGTTTAGCGTTGGTATGTAGGTTTATTAGTACTTAGGTACCTACCTATTACAATAAATTATTACTTATAATTATTAAACTGAAGTGACATCATAAAAGCAGGGGAAAAACAACAACTCCTTCGAGTAAATGAATAAATAAATTTAAAAAATACAAAAACATAACCGACATTCAAAATTGAGTTTTTTTGGAAATCGGTTATTTTTTTTGCAAAAATGTTTTATTGTACCCTTAAAAATGTTTTTACCCGCACACAAATCCTTGTCAAGTATCAATTTTACATTGTAACAACAAAATAATAATAATTTGGAGGATAACTTTTAAAGTACCCAAGAAAAGTTAATACAGTGTCTATGGGACCACCGCGCAAGCCTTCTCCTCCAAACGAAAGACATAAAGAATCAGTAATCACGGAGATATCGCGTAAATAGATGAAAAAAAAGCATGCTACACCTAGAACAGTAAAATACATAATTTCCCCCTTTTTAAGAAGCCGGATACTGAAGTACAGATTTATTATAAAGTTTAATTACGATACAACATAATGAAACAACAATTTTCTTTACTTAATGAGTAAATATCTAGATTTTTATATTTTGCTACGCAGTTTAGGTATGTCAGAAAATGTTATAAAGAAATTGAAACAGATATCAATGATTGGTTTAAAGAAAAAAAGGTTTGCGTGAGATTCTGAAATTGTGGTCAGTTTTTTTATTGTATTACACGAAATTTGTCACAAAAGATTTTACGCTCCGATAATTTTATTCGGACACGTTGGCTTCTCGATGCGAAAAGTGGACTAAAATGTCGTGTGTTCGTGACGAAACGAAAACGTTTAAATAGCACTTAAAAGAAATTTGCCCAAAAATAAGTCCTACACTGTGTAGGTACTCATAATCTTCTTCAAAACTGTCATAAATTATGGTACACGACTAGCCAGACGTTATACGGGCCATTTTTTAATTAACTGCCGAAACTCGATTTTGTACATCATTTTTTTTTTAAACTTTGCCCCGCTCTAAGAATTTCTCCTGTATCGTGGGTGCGTTTACAAACATTTAAACTTACATATACAAACAGCCACACCCGGAACAACTATCTGTAGGCCATACAAATATTTGTTCCGTGCGGGGATCGAACCCGCGACACGCAACACAGCAGTCAATCGCTCAACCACTGCGCCAACCGTGCCGTCAATAAATGGGATGAGTGAGGGCATCTTAAATAAATAACACAACGATATTTAAAGCAAATTACAAAGTGGTGACGATTAACAACTCTCTGAAGTTTCGTAAATCAATTTAAAACTTAAAGGGTGTAACAAGACCCTTAACGAAGCCGAAAGCCACTTGTTCTCCCAGACATTGCGATCATTTTTTTGTTCTAGACCATTCCTGGGAACCTTCTAATTACGGAGATATCGGGGGGTCAAATTTCCAACTTTTTCACAAGTTTATTTGAAATACTTGTTTTTATTGTAAGAGTTTTACTTTAAACACCTCAACGACCCCCGTATTATTTAATCTATCCACCAGCACAATGTTTTAAGTCCGTTACATTGAGTCCTACCGTAAAACGTAATTTTTCACCTCAAAAAAAAGTCGTTTCCCAGCAATAATTTTTGCGTAAAGTTACTTAGTTTGATGTACATAATGCTTGGTTGACGGCTACGTGAAGGGCCCCGTTACACCCTGAATTCATGAAAGTTAATAGAATAATTTATTGAATTTTAAAATGCACGATTTTTGTGCCCGTATTACCACCATTGTCTCAAAAACTTTAACAAAATAGAAGTCTTTACAACACAATGTTCCGGAATAGTATGTTCGATCGTCAATTGTTTGTTTATGACGTCAATACCCGAGAAGCGATCAAGGTTTCGCCGTCCGCGCCCCTTTGTTGCCATGTAAGTTTTCTGACGAGTGAGGGAAACTGACCAGTGTTACGCGGACACCTTTAGTTTGGTATATTTTATTCAAATTTTATCGAGGTAAGTACTTATTTTTTACTTGTTACCTAAAAACTATAACATAAATAGAATCGAATCTCGATACCTAATAATACCTTCACGAATCGGACAGAGCTTTTAACATTTTTTTAGAAAACACCGCGAACCAATAATATTCTTGCTACAATGATAAACATAAATAATGCTACATGCATTATGTATTTTTTTCACTTATGTACTTAATTGAATTCTATCAACGTCCGCTATGGATCGATTCGATTGTGTAAAAGAGATTAATCGCGATTCGATTGTGTGAATGAATGAAAGAGACATTGTACAAAAAAGTTAGTTATGTCATTCATAGCAAGTATTACTACAACGTTGTAAAACAACTAGGCATTGTTCGACGGTACACGTCATTGGCATTCTGATATGAACACCCTCTTCCTGCAAATAGTATCTTCCTAATTCCATCATTAGCTTAGCCTTTACTCATCTATGCTATCAGCTTCCTATCTAACCAGATGCAGCTGAATATCAGTATTTTACATGGAGTGACTGCCTATACGATTTCCATCCACAACCCAGTTACTATGGGTAATACGATACCACTAGGTAAGACTGGTTGTCAGACTTTCGGGCCACTGACTACCTGTGACGACTGTCAATGATCTACAAATGACAATGGGGACCAACGACTTAACATGCATTCCGAGGCACGGAGAAAACTGGGTATATAATGGGTGGTCACCCATTTACGGACCGACCTATAGGCAAGAGTAGCTGTTATTATTTGGCTACGAGCTCCTAATTGTGTGGGTAATTTGTAACTGAAGTTCTTGGATGACTCTTGGGCAGTAGCATGGAACAATATGTACTAAATGCAACCAGTAGCCACTATTCCATTTGTCATGCATTTATGACTTTCGCAAAAGTAGACATATGGGTTTATTCTGGCTATATTTTTACTGGTTATATTTTATCCCCCTTATCAATAAACTGCAAGTAAAGTTACAACCAGGTTTATCAATTTTCGAGGATCGAGTTTTTAATTTTTTCTCTTACCGTGCTAAGTGTCACAAGTGTGATCGAAATTACCCCTTACTTCGGCTAATACGCGATTGGTGATTGGTTGGTTGCGTGATTGGTGTGATGACGTAAATAAAACTACTCGTGCTTAGCTAACACGCCTTTAATAACGAGTAATTGTTTGATTCTTTATTTATATTAATTAGTATGTACATCATTAACTAGCAGTTAAGCATTATAGAAATATCATTAAACTATAACTCAAGACAATGAGTAACGATCTCACTAAATTTTATTTCATTAGCAGTGCGTGATAGCTTAGTGGTGTCACCGTCCGACTACTCATAGGTCTTGAGTTCGAATCCATAGCACGCACCTCTGATTTTTCGGATTGATGTGCGTATTGCATAATTTTTACTTGCTTCGGTGAAGGAAAACATCGTGAGGAAATAAGCATGCCTGAGAGATATTGCTTGACGGCATTTAAAGCCAATTCAGAGACCCATGGGTGGCATATACCTAAACTGTCTGCAGGTTAGGAATTAACCACAAGATAAAGAAGAAGATTTTGAATGACAATATAAAATATACGTTAACTCTTTCAAATGTGTAACAAAGACCTCTTTTATTAAACGAAACAACATGTTTTTGATTGTGAAAACAATAGAAATATTAGGTTCCCTTTCCCCCAGGGTACTATCAACAGTCGTAAAGGAAGTGAGCATACAGCTCGTTGTCTCAACTTCAATGCATCGACTGACAGTAAGCTTGTGTTATCACTGTTTTAATAATAATGATCTGCTGCCTCAGTGACCCACAGATCATCGGCTGTCTCTCCATGTACAAACAAAGGAAGCAATCAATTAACTCATGGCAACAAACAGTTGATAGGTGTAGGGTAACCATGTTGTAATAAGAACCCATATTCAGTGGCAAGACGTTCCTGACGTAACTTTAATAGATGGACACTCGTGATGATGACAGCAATGATAATGTTAGGTGATGTTTCGCGTCTGGGTGAAATGGAAATGAAGTGTTCGTGAAGTCTGGAATAGTAATGTTAATCTCCATCACCAGTCGTCGTCATCATCATTTATTTAGAGTCAGCGCAGTATGTTTTGTTCTTCCATACTTCGCTATTAATCTCAATCACCAGTATTAAGGTGACAACGACTGACTGAAATGATGAAAGTTTATGGAGTAAGGTTTGTTTTACCAAATAGACTAAGATAGGCTTGTAGACTTAGGGCTCATTTATGGACAAGCGGCGCGTTGAGCAGCGCGGCCCGCTTTAAATTCAAACATATGGAAATGTATGAGAGCGTTTACGGAGAAGCGATTTTACGCGTGTTTGCTTGAACTGCGTGCGGCGCCCGCTGAACTGAACTTCCGAATCCTTCCACACCCAAACCCACCGCTACTTGAGCAGCTGACGGTCGGTTCTCTTATTAGCCATATAAGATCAACTATCGATGTCAATTTCAGCCGGCTTACTATGACTTTTTCATTTGCAACGCTACCTCCCGGACTATTAGCGCGTGTGCCGCCGCGTGCACCGCGGCCGGAGACGCGGCAGACATTCCCATAATTATGTTTGTGTTTGGGCGTGCGGTAACGCGGGCCGCTGCACGCGCCGCCTCTCCGTAAACGGAAAATACGCTCAACGCGCCGCGCGACGCGCCGCGTCTCCGTAAATGAGCACTTAGGGAGGCACTCTTACATTACCAACTGTCAAATTATCGTGTGCAGTTTTAGCTACCCTTCGATTCAAAAATTTAATTCGACTTTGGTTTTAACGTTAATGGCATCTCGCAGTTCAGCCTATGAGGCTGGCTACTTCTTAACCGGTCTAATCCTGTGGATGCTTTGAATTTAAGGACTCCAGCCAGGGGCAAGAAAATTAACACCGCTTCGTCGTTTTATGTAGATGTCGCAAGGTGGACCGATGACCTTGTGAAGGCCGCGGGAATAAAATTGGAAGGGGGAGGGGGCAGAAGGACAAGACCGGTCGATCGGGCGACGCTTGGAGGGGGGAGAGGTGGTATATGTCCAGCAATAGACGACTTTCGGCTTAAATCGAAACGGCAGTGCAAGTACGTAGGACTCGATTCGATAAATCTGACATTTATTCTCGATA
Source organism: Eugnorisma glareosa (assembly GCA_947578425.1). NCBI lineage: Eukaryota > Metazoa > Arthropoda > Insecta > Lepidoptera > Noctuidae > Eugnorisma > Eugnorisma glareosa. Next base: position 30,701,652 of record OX387957.1, read on the forward strand.
AAATGAGTTTTTATCGACTCGAATCGATGTCGCAAGTACGTAACTACTATTTGAACGATCGATAACTAGACTCTAAAATTTTAACGATTTTATCGAAAATGCAAGTACGAAACGACATTTTGACAGTTGAGATCGCCTATTTACGCTGTCGAGCTCGGTAATTTATCGACACCTTGTAAAAGTGCGTTAGGCTTATCGATAATAATTATAATGGATTCAGGACTTTTGGTTTTATTGCTGGGTGATGAGGAGGAACGGCAACACGATCACAATGTAATGCGTATTCGGAGGTGACGTCCCAGAGACACGAACAATCCTCTGGAACTTCCAGAAGAAGATTTTGTTCGTCTTTTTCGGGTGACTCGAGAAGTGGCAGTAATTTTAGTAGAAGGGATAGAGATGTACAGAGGACACGATCCATTGGACGCCCTGTCCATAATGTGGTATCGTGGTTTTACTATAGGTGCATACTTCATTCGAGGTCTAGACAAAACATACCTAACCTAAAATTATGAGATTTTTTTATCATGCACTGCAATTTTTACCTATTAAAGTTCTTAGGAACCTTTTGAAAATAACTCGCCCTTTCTAATAACTAGAGTTTCTAGTCCAAATACACATTTATTACATACTAAAACTTCATGACTTAGGTTTTGACAGCCGTACGGTTTTATGCAGTTGAGAGCTACCAAAGTTGCATTGGGCAGGAGTACAATCTTGCCCTTGGCCAAAAAATTGTGAGCAAGGTTGTGCGTGAAGTGTCGAGGGCAATAGTACGCCACCTCTTCCACACCTACGTGAAGTTCCCAGGTGCAGCTGAAAAAAGAGCCATCGTAGAAGCATTCTAGCACAAATTTGGAATGCCAGCTTGCCTTGGTTGTGTCGATTGCACCCCTGTTTCAATTGAAATTGAAATATTGTTATTGTAAACACGACCCACTGACCGTAGGTATTTTTATCTTTCTCAAGAAAGTAATGTCAACTGTCAACTACAAACTTTTTTTTTGCCAAAGGTAAACACGACGACGCTAAGAAAATGGAATATTTTTTGTATTTTTACCAAAATAAACGGATATTTAGGTAAATACTGATAGTTTCTCTAAAATAAATCCTTAAACATTGTTTACAATGCCAAACATCTATGAAAAGCAAGGATTTTCTAAATATCTTGGACATTAGTCGATTTAGTCGAGCCACTGAAATATTTTTTGTCTTTGGACGTCTTCAGTGTTGCCATTTGACAAGCGATCCTTAGCGACTCGATTCGGCCCACGATAAATCTTATCGTCGCGTGTTACGTACTTCCACATTCGTTAACAAGATCGATAAAAATGCAAACCTTAGCGATCTCGATGTCTTATCGATGCAAAGTACGTACTTGCACTGCGGATACGATATCGGGAAGGAAATCAAAATTGACGTATAAAGAAGTTCGTACCTGTGTTAAAAGCTGAGTTCGATCAGTTTATCTTCTCATGTGTATAGATTTGCAACTGTCTACGCGACATTATCCATGGCCAATCTATAATGATTATCTGCCTCGTATACTTGTAGTTAAACGTGTGGAATCAATTTTCTTATACTTATTCCCGCTAACTGGATACTAAAGTTATTAGTGAAACCTGTGCGACATGATCCTTTCAGGTTAGATGATCCTTTTCGATTGCAGCAAAACTATAAACGTCATCGAGATATTTTTTTCGTCCCGGCTGTCATTTATAGATATTTGACAGTCGTTACGGGTAGTCAGGAGACTGAAAGTCTAACAACCAGTCTCACCGAGGGGTATCGTGAACTAGTCACTGGGTTGCGGACGTCAGATAGGCAGTCGCTCCATGTAAAATACTGGTATTCAGCTGCATACGGTTAGATTGGAAGCCGACCCCAATATAGCTGGGAATAGGCTAGGCAGATGTCGACACTCATTATGATATGATAAGCCAATACCTCATATTGTACCAACATCAAAAAATGTGTGCCTACTGTCTACCCACATAATGAATACACATACACTATCACTTCGTACTGAACAAACATTAAAAGGTAGGTACAGGTACATAGCCATTTATATGATTGCCACCCTACCGCGCAGTTGTGTGGATCCTTGAACTTGATTAAGTGCATCAAGTTTACATTCCAGCAGCTTTAATTTCTTTGTTGACTTGACATTGTTTTTGAATTGTGTTGCCAAACGAAGAGGGTATAGTAATTAAATGTGAATAACGAAACATACCCGGCGTGAGTTTATTTATGCAAGTATCGATGTCGGTCTTTCAGTCATAGTCTGATGAGTACATCACGTTTTATTACACAAACACATGCGCGTATACCTAATTACATTTCCTTATATTTCAGTGTCAATTTATGCCGCAATTGTGTCATTGTTGTTTTATAGTATTTTATGTCAGCATCACTAGTTATTTTATCCTTCAACCGATACACCATGTGAGATAATATAATTTGTATTTTATCTACCGGATCCGACTGAAGTTGGAATTTGTTTGTTGCTAGCCGCATCCCGTGACTTCGTTTGCGATTTTGGATGAAAGTAGCCCATGTCTTTGTACAAGTCCCAGGCCATCTATCTGCCTCCATAGCGACCGGTTCAGTAGAATAAGCCGGCAGGCATGAAATATAGCAGACAGAGGATTTGAGTTAAGTAGATCGGTACTTTGGCATTTATATTAGAAGTTTGGTATTTTAATTAAACTTATGCTAATGGTAGTAAATCCTCAATGCCTACAGGAAAATGTTCAACAGGTCGGTTAGGTCGTACATGTGCCAAATTCCTTCGTCCCTGACGAGCTCCGGCGCCTTTTTCTGCGAGATGACGTCCTCGCAGAAGGGCCTGATTACTTATATCGGGCACGAATATTAGTTTGAATTCTAAGTAATATTTAAAAACATATTCAATCTATCTTTGATTTAAAATATTTAGTTGTTGATTATTACATTAGACCGTGTAGAATTGAAGATCTTTATGAAAATAAGATGTTGTGATCTCATTCTAATAAAATATACGTAAAATAAAATTCAATGTATAATGTCAAATAGGAAACAACACTAGATTTAAACAATTATTTATGATAAGTTTTTAAACTGACATGATGACATGGTCACTAACATTCCACAACACCTAACATGATAAATATCCTGTTTTCAGTGCTAATGATAATATAATTATGTGTTAGTTTCAAACAAATCAGTAAGTAGCGTGTAGTGTAGGCAGTTAGAAGCCTAATTTGGTTTACTCAGAATTTCTAAAGAACATAACATAACATCACGCCTTCTAATCCTGGAAGGGTTTGGCAGAGATGTACCTAACCGTACACCCACATTTCGTTTAGCTGGGCACAAATTCAGACTTACACAGAAATACGACACTGCCCGATCCGGGAATTGAACTCAGGGCCTCATGCTCATTGCGGGCCTGTGGACGGTGAGCTGTGGGCTAGCTCGCCGTCCGTCCGTCTTATGACGACAGGCCGTGTCGACGGCGCGTTCGTGTTCCACGCGCGCCTCAAAGAGAGTCAGCAAACAGGAAGGGGTCCGTAAGGGCCGACGCCTGCCAGGGTTGCGGGACTGTTCGAAAGAGATACCGCGGCCCTGGAACACAAAGGGCAAAGGAAGGAACATGGATGGGTTTTAGTCAGTAGAAGTCTGACACTCCCTCCTGCTCAGCCCAGAGCGGGAGGGGTTATTTGATGATATCCCATCGGTAAAAAAAAAAAAAGGGCCTCATACTCAGCAGTGCGCTTACGACCACTAGACCAACGAGGCGGTAGCAGTATTTCTAAAGAACTTTCAATAAAATAAGATTTCATTGAGTGGAATAGAATATAAGTAGTAAGTAATATAAAAATGTATTTATAGCCTTTAATTAAACAAGACTTGAGAGAAAGAATACACAAAGTTTATTAATTAGAAGCCTGAAGCGCGACTTATTACTGAAACAACGTTATCGTTAGATAATTACCTACCCACTCTTATAAATTAAATTGGGTTCTGTAGTACCTTATCAATTAGTATCGTCAGATGTACCTAAAAGTCGCTTACATTTCAGTATTTAATATTTATTAATAATAATACAGAATACGGTTATTTTAAATGTTTTAGATTTATTTTATACCTGATAATTTGTAATCCGAGTATAATAAAGATTATTCGAAATTTACTATTCTTAATAATTTATACTTTTCAAAACTACTGAAAGATGTGATAGCGTTTTGCATTCTATCGCTGACTGTAAGTACGTCGACATACCTACCACCGAATTAATATCGTATTTCATGGCTTATGATGACGTACAAAACGTGCCACCGTTCTACCATTCACTCAACGGGGCGAAATCCGACACTCGGTGACGCGGCCTATACCCTGCAGCGAAGGGAAGCCATACAAATACCTCTAGGTACCGCTACTTACGTTACTATCGCATGACACGGTGTTAAGTGCGACCTAAACGAACCGTGCTGCGAATGCCAATCATCACTTATGAGCCAACCAGTTTATTGAACCCTAAACAAATATATCGCGAGTAACATTGAGAGTTTTGCACGTGGAAAAGTGAGTACCGTTTTATATACCTCACCGTTACTAGGTAATTTGTAAGTACATACAATCGGCCTCCATTATAAATAAAGAATGTTACTAACTAAACCTCTAATTGTGTCAGTATTGTTTATTCATCATAACTACGCATTTTCTTTGAGAGAATTGTTGCATAGGTTTGACTCCTGTCGAGAAAATAGCAGGCAATGATATTATGTAGATGTAATATAATAGACATGGATAAAATACAATAATATTTGTGTTTTGTAACTGAGAAGGTAGTGTTTACAATCGACAGTGTTATCGTTTACGTCAATGTTATTCACAATTTTCGCTACAAAACAGTTATTTACGTAGAGGCATTGTCACAGAGCTGTTTTTCATAAACGTTGAAAAATGATAAATAATAATAATAATAGTTAATTAATTGTAGCCAATAAGCCTGATATAGTGGTGGTAGATCCATCAGAGCGGCGCGCAATGATTGTTGACATAACGCGTCGCCCTCCCCGCTAACTGTCGTATCTCACAAACTGACGTATCTGCACTGACATTACCTACGTGTTCATAGCTATATTTCGAATAAGTTCTCTTTAATCGTCGTATCTGTGTCGTTTACCGTTTAGGAGATAATCACGTATTTGGTTTTGCGTAAGTGCAAAAGGAGGGAAAAAATATTCTCTCTACCTGTCGTATGAACATACTACAGTTAGAAAGACTTTTATTTTTCGTCCCGATTCAAAATTATTGAAGTATGTACATAGGACACTTAGCTAGAATTTTTTCTAAGATGTTCACACATTTTATTTTTCACTTACGTCGTATAGATCAAAGCTTTTTAACGAATATGAAGCTTATTGCCATAGTATTAAGTGAAGTCACGTTGCGGTTGGCACGGGGGGTGCGGGTGGGTGCATAGCAAGTGAACCAAATCTATTCAGTCGACAAATTCTTCGTAGAGTGACAGGTCGCGTCTCTGAGATCGCGGGCTGCGTCGACGCCGCATCGAGAAGGATAGGCTTTAGTTCGTAAGTACCTATTATAATATTATTTAATTTTGCACGTCGGCGTCGATATTTTTAGATGCCATGTTTACAATTATGATTTTGAGTTGTCCATTTTCGCATGCAAAAACACTTACGTGAAATTTCGTGTCATTTTGTTAGAATATTGATAATTTTGCATCTAAATACCTTATTAGCTTTATCCAAAGTCGAAACTAACCGTTTTTAAACTGGGCATTTTTGTTTGCTTCAGATTATTACTAGAATAATGCCACTCAAATCTGATATGGATGTTATCGTAAAGTGGAGGGATGGCTCAAAAAATTGTGTACCAATAAAAGATTTGAAATGTCTTCGCAAAGGAGAGAAAGTAAATTGCGTTGGTACCAAGGTAAAAATGTACTACAATAAAAAATGGTACTACGGCGTCGTAATAATGACAGAGAGGGATATCCAATCAGAATCAAAAAATAACGAGTATGTCGAATGCGAAGGCTCGTCTGATGACGAACCTCTAAGTATTGTCAAGGACAAGCAAATGGTTGTCGAGAATGAGGAAAAAGACCCTTATTGCGATATTGACTTAGAAGATCCACAGGATCCTGACTATGTCATAGAACCCAAGAGACAGAGAAGAACCATGCGTTTGCAAGACTTACCATGTGAACCAGATTTAGGTTGCGTCACTGTCTTAACAAAAGAATCTGTAGATTGTCAACCTGAACAACATTGCGAAGTTATTGGATGCTGTTCTGAAGTATTTAGCTCTTGCCATAGGTGCTTTATACTCATATGCTGGGATCATTTCGTTAATGATTTGTCTTGTGAACAACATGGTGAATTAATTCCACAGAATTTCACACATTTAAAACTACTTAACAAAGAGCACAAGCATGCAGACAATTCAATACATACTTCAGAAGAGTTACAAATCAATGGCTTGTCATCAGAAACCCAGGCCGAAGATATAGAGCACGCCGATAATTCTATGCATACTTTAGAAAACTTACAAATCTATGATCTGCCATCAGCAACACAGGCTCCATATGTAGAACACGCCGACAATTCAATGGATATTATAGAAGAATTCGAAATCTACGACTTGCCATCAGAGACACAAACGCAAAACCAACTCTGCGAAGCTGCTGGGTGCAATAAAGAGGTTAATAGTTCCTGTTTTAGATGTAGAATTCTGTTGTGCTGGGATCACTTCAGTGATGTGAATTGTGATGACCATCGTCAGTTATTATCGCCTAGTATATTACTACCAATAGATGGCACTGAGTGTGTTATTTCTAGCAATACTCAGGTATTTCCCGAACATTTTGAAGTTGAGGGGTCGCCACGAGAGATTGAAAGAACGAAAACAAAAAAAACAGATGTAAGAAAATTGAATCAGTTTAAGAAAAACACGGGCAAACAGTATACTACTCAAGTTCTTAAAAAGATTGTACCAGAAAGGAAAATTGGCCCTTCTTGTCAAATTTTCAACTGTAAACGCAGTTGTTATCGTTTCTCAGATGAGATTCGTGAAAATATATTCCAAAGTTATTGGGACCAAGGAAATCTTCAGTCACAGCGTGAATTTATTGTGAGGCATGTGAAAAAAGAACCTGTTAAACGTCAAACTGCTGGACCGGAATCTAGAAGGCAAGCCACTCTTCAATACTTTTTTCTTCTTCAGAATCAGTCTCTCCAAGTTTGCCAAATGTTTTTCTTAAACACTTTAGGAATAAGTTTTCGTACCGTTAGAACATCATTTAAAAAAGTTACAGTCACCGGTACCGTCGAAAAAGATAAACGAGGAGGACGTAGAGAATCCTTAATTGAAAATGATTCCATAATTCGAAAAATGATCGAACAGCATATTGAGAGATTCCCGAAGGTTGAATCTCATTACTGTAGGGAAAATTCCTCTAGAGAATACCTACATTGTGATCTGACACTACCCAAGATGTACCACATGTTTAAAGAAGAGAATAAAAATTGTTCCGTAATGCCCAGTTTTTCGTCATACAGAAGGGTTTTTAAATCCAAAAACTTATCGTTCCACCGCCCAAAAAAAGATCAGTGTAGTTTATGCATGACATATTTAAAAGGGTCTGAGGAAGAGAAATTAAAGATTTACGAAAAGTATACGAAGCATCAACAAGAGAAGACTTTGTTTAGATCAGAAAGAAATAAATGTAAAATAGCATCACAGCAGAACCCAGCCATAATACAATGTGCTACATTTGACCTCCAACAAGTCATAAGCTTGCCTATAAGCAATGAAAATGCTGTTTTTTATAAACGTCGTCTTTCAGCGTACAATTTCACAATTTACGATATGACTTCTGGAGCCTGTTCGTGTTATACATGGCATGAAGGAGCAAGCAAAAGAGGGTCGTCAGAAATTTCGACTTCACTGTATGACTTTCTCAAGAAGAGTGACGCAAGAGACATTAAGAATGTTTATCTGTTTGCTGATGGATGCAGTGGACAGAACAAAAATTCCATTGTGGCATCGACCTTACTGTATGTCATAAACAATACCACAAATATCCAGGAAATCACTTTACGGTTCTCCGTGCCATGTCATGGACAAAGCGAAGGAGACTCCGTACACAGCACCATCGGCCATGCTTTGAAAACATGTGGGGATATTTTTGTACCGAGCCAATTGCCTCCAATTTTTAGATTGGCACGGAGAAATAAACCGTACGAAGTGAATGTTCTCACATACACTGATTTCCTCGATTTAAAAAAACTTTCAGCCGACCTAAGGATGCTTTCTATCCGTAAAGATGATGAGGGCCGATGCTTGAACTGGACTGAAATGATGGAATTTTCTGTCAAGAAAACTGAGCCCGAAAAGGTTTTTTTTAAGAATAGCCACGGTGAAGAGATTTCACGTTCTCTTTCTCTTAGGAGACAGGTCTCTGTATTCTTAAGAGAGGAAATAGGACTTCTTAATCCGACACCGCCCAAAATTTCAGTAGAAAAATATAATGACTTGTTGTCTCTAACAACAGGAGATACCCCAGTCATTAAGTTGCCGGAGCATGTAGCATTTTATACATCACTTTCTCACTAATTACTGTTGATTTTACTAGCTGGTTGTTTAGAGAATTTAGCTCTTACGTTACTATTAAGACGTTGTTTACCTATAAAATAATCATTGACTTGATTTCTAGTTCCTATGTTCAATAAATAAGACTGTTAACTAATGCTTTAATCCTAGGTGAAGTAAGTCCAATTAAAGACTAATATTTTTGCAAAGACTGTGATTGTGATATTAAAGTAAGTAACTACAAATTCTAAGACCTGTAGTTCTTAGAAACAAAATGTATACTAAGCATTAAGTGCATTAATAGTTATAAGCACAAGTATAGGCTTGAAATATAAAATAAATACAATTTATTTGAAATAAGGTTAACTTTCAATTGTCATTAAGGGTTCTTATAGTTTTAAACATATTTAGTACCTACTCAGCTAAATTGCCAAAAATGTTAACATTTATTATTACTTTTAATAAATAAATATCATATTAATAGACTTTTATTTATATTTTATACCAAATACCCGCGTCGTAACAGACACAAGTTGTGAAACAAAGTTCTCACAGAGAGACGTATCTGCTTCAATTTAATATAAATAAATATACAGATACCTTAGGGCTTTAGGGCGACTACTAACTTAAAGAATAAGCCAAGAGCTATACAAAAAACTTTTTAATTCATTGATAAAGCCACAACTAACGCAACTACAGTAATTTGACTGTAACGCCCGACCGAAAAACGGTTGCCCTGGAAAAACATCAATTGCTAGTTAGGACAGTTAGCCGGGAGGGTGACGATTACGGTGCCGCATGATGAGAACCTCGTGAAAGCCGAGAAAGATAAGCAAATAAAATATCTTGACTTGGCTCGCGAGGTTTTAGACATGTGGGATGTGGACTCAGCGATCATTGTGCCGATAGTCGTATCAGCCCATGGCTTAATTGCTCTCGACCAATACCTGAGGAGGCTCTCGTCAGGCAGCTGGATAAAGGGCTTGATTCAGAAAGCAGTACTACTCCTGGACACGGCTAGTATTGTTAGGAGGTTTCTCTCTCTGGAGCCATGACCACGCGCAGCTTGGACCCTGTTCCTGATACCGGTAGGCAACAATTTTTTATATTTTAAATGTAAAAAAAATGTATAAAAGATAAATAAAGGAATAATAGTTACAAAATAGAACATTCAAACCTACCCAGATATTATACTGTTACATAAATTAAATCAGCCTAAAGTTCCCACTGCTGGGACAAAGCCACAGGCGTCCAGAATACAATAAAACACCTGCTGCTGACACCTCAGGGATACACCTCCTCACGTTTCACAACCAACCCCAGATGTTACCCCGTATGACGTAGTGTAGGTAAGTTTATATTGTTTACATTGCTTTATTACAAACTGCGCTTCAATGGCAACGGTGTTTGTAAACTTTACGGTCTACTTTGTAATTTCTTTTAGAAATATTGCGATAACATAGTCGTTCAGCGTATCAATAATAATGATGACATAACTTATACGGGGCTGTTCCATGCATTTTGACCGTGTAGGATTGCACTTTTGTAGGAAACGGCAATTAAGTACCTTTCACCCTGCAGGCATCGTATAACCCAGGTAGTACTGGGTAATACGATACCCCTTGGTAAGACTGGTTGTCAGACTTTTTGGACCACTGACTACCTGTAACGACTGTCAAAGATCTACAATTGACTACCGGGACCAACGACTTAACGTGCTAACTCGGTATGTAATGGGCGTTCACCTATCCACAGACCAACCTAGGCAACCGAGACTTAACCTAAAGATCGACCTGAGCGGCTGTTACATGGGGTGTAGGTACTATTGGTAAACCACTGCCTAGCCCTGCCCTACGGGATTACACGTGGCAGACCCAAGAGGCGATGATAGGTCGAATTCGACTCTTCCGATATCACTGATTTTGTGATCAATCAGAAAAGAAGAGTCGAATTACGTATATAAGTGGAAACCGGGAAGCCAAGCCATACATGCACAACAAAACATCATATCGTACTAAAAATACATATGAAATTCTCAAGAAAAAAATATATGATTAGTCTGATAAAAACGTTCTGGCCAAGGCTAACGAGTGATGAAAACCGGGTCACACAAACATAACACAACTAATGTTGATAAAAGATTTGACAGACAACCGAAGACTAATCTTTTGCTATAGCTGTTGATAACTAAGATGGCCATGCATTGTAAACAATTCGCGATGACTGGTAAGTATCGACAATCAGCCTTAGCAAATAGTTTGATATGCTTTTCTACAAATAAATAAGCCAGTCAACTATCTGTTGAACTGGAAGCTTGCTGCAAGGTTGTGTTACCCTAGTAGCGTTAAGATTCGCCTAATGCTTGTATGAAGACACTAAGCATTAGTATGCCATTGATGTTTCCAGACAAATCTGCACCAGACCAGTGATACCGCGCTCCAAGTATCACAGTTTCTATCGCAGTCCTTAGGATTTTAAAGTTCACAATTGTAAAAAATACCTTTGCTCGAATTTTAGCAAAATTCATCTACTCGTCACCGTAAATCTAATATAATTATAATATTATAAAGAGGTAAAGTTTGGGAGTTTGTGAGGTTGTAGGGGTAATCTCTGGATCTACTGAACCGATTTTGAAAATTCTTTCACTAATAGGAAGCTACATTATCCCCGAGTGCCATAGAGTATACAACGTGCCCGTGGGATAATTTCCGACCAAAACGCGAGCGAAGCCGCGGTCATCAGCTCGTAAAGCTATAAATTAGGTTCGGAATGGCAGAGGGTGGACTGCTGTGTATAATTCTGGCTCTCCCAAGGTATGCAGGCTACTGTGCAGATTTAAGTCAGGTGAGACGATTGACAGAACAGACTAGCCACAATGTATTTGCAGTATTTTGTCTTCTTTGACATAACAAAAATCTAAGATCGGATTATTGTTTTATTCCTCAAAAATCAATAATAACTACGCAGTTTATGAAACGTGAAACCTTTGAGATTGTGCAAACTTGGTGAAAGTTCGCGGTGAGGCTTCTGAACAATTTCTTAAGTATAAATTTACTGAATAACTTTTTGTTGGTTGGTTTTTGAAAGTCTTCGTTAATCAACTTCAACAAGTTGAAGCACAAGTAAATAAGAAAGCAAAGTTACATTTCTAACAAAAAATTCACCGGTCCAAACAAGAGAGTTGCGAGTGCTTCCAAGAAGAAATCATTTATAGTTTTTAGATCACGTAAAAAGAAGATATTGCCTCATAAATCAGCCTGTTCATAATTAACCTGATAAACCACTGCCTGGACCCAAATTCCCTTTCGATGATAAAGAATGAGGCTTTAATCCACCACCCGGACACACCACATACAAATACTTAAACATCGGCGCGTTGTTCTGAATTCCTTAATCAATAATTAATCCTCCATAGGGTATACGCACACTTATCATATCGGTGCTGTATCGTTACCTTTCTTACTGCTTGTACTACGTGTTGTGAAAGACTTGCTGGTTGTGGTACGTACGACGACCAATAAAGCTATTTAAAACCAAATAAAGCTAATCTCTCATACAAAGTGAGGTCAGGTTATACTGTATATGTATAGCTTGATGTGTCGCCGTGTGTACAGCCACTATGGATGCACAGTTGCATGATTTGGCAGACAGAATGTCTCTGTCAGATCAGCAAGGCAATTTGATGTGTGGCTTTGTAAAATCAGTGGGCACTTCGCCCCGTTTCCTCTATGCCTCTGTTTAGTTCTTCTATGAAATGTTTGTTTTGACATTGACTTTGAGATAGTTATAAGTGTTTTTTATTATATGATAATATATCTACTATGTACATTAATTATAGACTACAAATAGAACTAAATTAATGCTAAAAAAAGACTAAAAGTAAGTTCCTACATATATACAACGACAACAATAGGACACTTCTATTATATTTTTTTTCCAACTAATAAAACCTTCGTTTAAAAAAAATACGATTTCAATCCTCGCAATTTGTGACGGAAGATGACTTATTCTGGCTCGGAACAAGAACGTAGTATCTGCTGAAAGCGATTCACAAAAAATATGTAAAAGGTGTTTAAAAAAATCGAAAATTACAAATCTAAAATGCGCGGTAAAAAGATAATTTAAATGTTAAAATGCAATTTTTTAATAAAATTGACAAGACAATTTTCATTTTGCTTTAGGCCTCCTCTGCCAAATCATAGTTATTGAACTCTCTGGGACGCTCAGGCGGAGACTAAAATAAATATTATTGATAGCACACGTGCTCGTTAAACAACGGAACCCTCACACAGTGCAGCGGTAGTTTTTAATGTTTTTAATGAAACAACCTTTATGTTTCTAGTTCTTCGTATCCTGCATGTCTTCGTTTGGTTCCGGATTTCATTTTCAAAGCTACTTACATAGCTTAGCAAAAATTTAACAAGTTGAGTGAGAAAACTAAAAAAATACTACATCAATATTTTTTTTTTTACAGAGATGAGGTCGACGATGCAACGAGCCAACCCAAAAGCAAAATATTAACTCTCAACTTTAATAGATTAGGGTCATATGAACTCGGGAACACCGAAAAATCTATCATAAAGGTTAATTTTTGAATAGCATTACCATAATATGCTCCATATTATCAAGTTCAATTCAATACAATTGTTTATTGCATATCATAAATGTGTTTTACAAGATCTTAAAATATTTATGTTGGCTATGTTGCATCTGTGCTGCGTTACGGCCTCGTGATATGGGAAAATTCAGTAGATGTGAACAGAGCATTAATTGGACACAAAAAATGTGTTAGAGCTGTTTAAGGAGCAGAATATTTAGAGCTTTGTAAGCCATTATTTAGAACACTTGCCTATTATTTTTGAAATTTGTATGTTTATAAAAAGGTATTCGCGCATGTTCCCATTATATGAACACATTTCTAAGAGTGAAAAGTAGAAGCCCAAATAAATTACTTGCACCTAGCCAGAGACTACATTTGTATAGCAGGAATGGCAATCAAAATTTTTAACAATTTACCCCCACGCAGCGGAGAGTTTTATTAGTTGGTACTAATAAATTCTATTCAGAAAAACAATATTTGCCAACTGCTGGCTTTTAGACAACTGTTTCTATTCAGATTGGATTTTTAAACTATACATTTTGCCATTACATTTTATCAATTCATTGTGTGTGTATGTATTCGTATTGACTTATTAATTGTTTTATTTTATTTTTAAAATGACGTTAGATAATTAGTAAATTTTGAAATTTCATTCATAAATAATAAATACTTGTAAAAATTGTAATTATTATAATGATTATATAGTTGACATTGTATAAAAATTACGCATTTTCATTTTAAATAATTTATAATTATATTGTTGTGGCCTAGAACTCGGCCACTTTGACTTAGTAAGTTAATTTTAATATTTCTAATTCGCGCAACGGTAGTGTATGTGAAACTGTTGAATATTAAGACCCTTAAACTCAGAAATAAATAAATCTAATCTAATTTATTAACAGGTTTTTATGTTTAAAGAACGCTTCGTAACTAATACAATCTAATTTTAAGTTACAAAACATGATTCGAACTGGCGGGCTATAATCCGCCAAGTACGGGTTACTTACTGGATGAATAAATTCAATTAGTAATTGGATCATTTACCCGTATAGTTCATCAGACCCATAATTTTAATGTCTGAATAAAGTATGTAGTATGTTGTTGCCAAATAAAAAAACAAAGAAATATTTCACTTGATGCACGTGCTACATCGTTTTTGGTACGTACCTACTACGAAGAATGACATATCTCTACGGATTCCTGAAGTTTTTTGTGATATTTTTACAATAAGGCATCAGACGACTGTGTTAAGTATGGTTTGATGTCTACAGTTATAAGGGTATGAATGGTGCATAGACAATGTTATAAGTGCGAGATAAGACAAAGAAAGTTTGTTTTTGAAATAATATCGTATCGGGCGCTACGCCAAAACAACCGAATGCATATTGCATACATATGACATACAGCACGTCTATAAAACATGTTACCTATATAACTCATACGTGCACACACAACAGAACTTAATAGTTGTCCTGTTTAGTCGCAACCTAGAGAGATTTAGGCGACACAAAATTACCATAGCTTAAAGCATAATTTTCAAATATCCTCCGTTAGTATAGTACCTACTCAGGAAGTCACATGTACGGTTATATGTGGTTTGATGCGGTTTACACCATAGATGTGTTCTGTCCAGGGGTCTAGTGGTGGCAGTGTATGTAGTATCAGCCTACTGTTTTCTTTTAAAGAAAATCGGATTTAAAAAAATTGTTTGCGCTTGATAGAATCAGAACGGTTAGTTCCGAAGTTATAGAAAAGGTCCTTAATTATTTTGATATTTTTTTGAAGCATCATCCAAATCCTGATCAGCGAAATATAGGTACCTAAGCCATCAAGTTTTTGACAGCAAGTGGAAGTATTGGAACATAATATTATCCCTGACTTATGTGCAGTGTATACAATACCGCACACGAGGGTTATTTTGAGCTTATAAATGTATCACAGTTGAGACAAAGGACTCCTTGAGGAAAAAATAGCAGCTTTTGTTTGAGGTAAATTCCTTTATTTATAGACATTAATTTGAGTTGGTTTAGATTGGTTTTCTTTGAAAATCTGTAGTATCTACTGGCTAGTGATTGCAAAGTGGGTCCTAAAAATTGTGTTAGTTAATCTTTTTTCCGTTTGGTATATTAAAGTTAATGATTAAGTTAAACATAAATAAGTACCTTCAAATTCGACACAAAGGTATCTAAAAGCAATATTAAAAATAAAAAAGCTGTAGTCCAATGGGGACTATCGCGTATGAATTCGCCGCTAGAGGCGCTAGTGTAGCGCGGGGCACCGAACTGTCAGATGTCATAAATTGTTCGCGCGTTGCGTGCTGTTTTATTACGTATTTTTTACAAATATTCACGGTTGTGGTCTAGATTGAGCCATTCCTGATTAATTATGACTTGAAGATTTTAAGTAGCAACTTAGAATCTTAATTGTCAGTACTTGGAGATAAAATGATATTTAAACGTTTCATGCTTGCCAATTTTAGGGAGAATATTGTAAATATATGAACCTGAACTTTACACTATGTTGTTATACGTAATAAAATAAACTTTTTACGAAGTTATTGGTACTTTATAGTGTAAAATAGAATTATTGACAGGACCTTAATCGACAGTGACGCCATCTGGTGAGCTCAAAAACGATAGCCCTCATTAATTCTAAAAAGCACTCAATTGATTTCTTTTCTGATAATAACGTCTTTGTTTTTCAATAGTATAACTTAACAGCCAGGCACATAGATTGACATATTATAGACGGAGTAGGTTGGATGAAAATAAACGACACTGCAAAACATTCTAATTATCAGAAAAAAGATAATGAAAGCCACATGACCGTCAAACCGGAACGATATGGAAATTCTTATCACATATCGGTTTATCGGTACCTATAACCATGACATTTTGTTTTATTATTTTTCATTATATAAATATATTTGTACAAGTCATTCCCATTTATCAGTGTTTCACTAGTCATGCGTTTTATAAACAGTAGCTTAGGTACATACATTCCAAGATGAAGTACCTAATACGTAAATTTAAAGATGACGTATGCACAATAAAAAGCAAACAGTTTGCTGAATTAAACAAGCGTGGCAAATAATTATTCTATGTACCTTCTAGGTATGTATTACAACTAAATAATAAATGATTAAATACACCTGTAACTGACTCGAAGTTTCCATTAGATAGATCATTATTCCTATTCTATAGCCATTACAAACAAAACTAAGTACATATTATTGATCACTAAGTGAATTATTCAAAGGAATTAGCCAAACCTACACATGCTATATGAATTAAACAAGGTGTAGCATTCTGTACATCAAACTAAGTAACTCTACACTAAAATTTTCGTTGGTATTTTTTTTTTTGGTATTGGGAATCACCTTTTACGGTAAGACTCAATGTAACGCACTGACAACATTGCGCTGATGGATAGATTGAATAGTACGGGGGTCGTGAAGGTGTTTAAACTAAAAGTTTTACATTAAAAACATGTATTTAAAAAATAACTTGTGAAAAAGTTGGAAATTTGACCCCCAATATCTCCGTAACTAGAAGGTTCCCAGGTATAGTATAGAACAAAAAACATAACGCAATGACATTGAGAACAAGCCCCTTTCGGCTTCGTTAAGGGTATTGTTACACCGTTTATAATTAAAGTTGCTTTTCTTGTCTGTTCGTGTTATTGTGTTGTTCTTTATTTCGCATCAGAATTTGATGCGGCTTTCACAATCATTTAGTGTTTTTTTTTTGGAAAGCTTATGTGCAAATCAGAGGTAGTTTTATTAAAAAGCCACATTCATCTACTACCTATACCTTTTCGTTGGCAATAATGACCCAGGTTTGTATTTATGGTATTAAGAAACTAAATAAATTAACGTACAATAAAATAAGTTGCATAATAAAGTAATCAGCCGGTAATTAATACCCGTAACTTGATTAAAACAGGTAAGACAGCTGTCAAAACCTGTGTGATAATAATCATTGCAATAAAGAACTATCATTATGCCACTGTGATGGAAATATTTTCAGTGAATTCCACTTCTAGATCGATAATGCCCCGTGAATGCTCATTTTCTCAAAGATTAATTATTTATATTTCTGAAATGTAGTGCGTTTATAAAGAACTGAAACTGTTCAATATCTAATTTGCATTGCAAAATTGGGTTTTCAAAACTGGATTGTCAGTAGGTATTACTGTAACTAATTTGAAATTTTCGCCGGAGTAATGCTTCAAGCTTCAACCTTCGCCAAGTCGCGTCATCGAGATTGTGTTCTTTCAAATTGAAGCGTCTATGCATGATTTGTCGATTTCATGGACATAAAAGTAAACGTGCTCGAGCATTTATTATATGATCAAACATTACATGACATCACGACCGATCTTCGAAGGTGAAAGCAGAGATATTAGATTGGGACACCCACATTCACCAACTAAGTATGTTTCAGTTTAAACCTATGTTAAAGGGGAAATGCCTCTTTATTGTCATCACTACGGCATAATTCTGGACTCCAGGGAACTGAGAAGTTCTAAAAACAAAGACTTAAGATTTAATAACACTGCCGAACTCAAGATGTTCAAATTCCGACAAGCGCTTGTCATCAAGCAAATACGAACACAGACGTTAAACAAATATAAGTTTAGATTAGGTTTATGTTTTGTGGGTTATTTTAAGAAGGGCACTTTTGGGTAAGGCGACACTCTATCAACGATTACGACCATGGAAAAGTGTAAAAAGGTCTTGACTTAAACTACAGAAAAGCCTCATGTCAATCCTGTTATACGAATATATTACAAATTCTTCTGAAGATCGAACCCATGACAAGATGCCATAGCAACCGTGGTTCTGTAGTCAGGATCCGCCCTTTAACCAGTTAAGCAACGAGGCTTTCAAACAGGATTCGGTTATAAAGACTAAGTGTCCTCAAGTGAAACAACTTATAAAATCCTATAATGTTAATTTGGTAGACCACCCACTGATCTTTATGTGGTTGAAAGGACTTCCGCTCAAATTGAAGACTGTCTGCTCTAATTGTAGTTATTAAACAATTATAATCTACTAATATTTCTTATCTTCCTTTTTTAAAGGTCATTCCATAAAATTGTCAAGTTCGGATGACCAATTTTTGGGTGTACTTTTTTTTACAAAAAAAGGTTTTTTTTTATTACTTGCTTGTTATTATTAACATTATCTATATAGTTACTGAGAATGTAAGAAAAAGTTATGCTATAAAGCATTCTCTACCAGTCGACCTTTTCATTAAATAGGACAATATTGTGATAGGGTACATAATAAGTAAAAAAATAAAATACCATTTCAACAGTGCACTTCAAAAATACTTATCAACGTTCGTATGACATAAATTTATCTATAATATAATTTCTAGACATCAAAGTCAATTAAAGACATATTACAAACTTAAATAAACCTGAGATAAGACTTGTGTGCTTTCAACAAGGCATTGACCGTTAAAAGGACTATTGTTAAGTATCAAGGATCAAGTTTAAGTGAAAACACTTCAGTGATCAATTGTCAATCTAATCGAATGAAGCAT
Organism: Eugnorisma glareosa; assembly: GCA_947578425.1. Lineage (NCBI taxonomy): Eukaryota > Metazoa > Arthropoda > Insecta > Lepidoptera > Noctuidae > Eugnorisma > Eugnorisma glareosa. The sequence continues at coordinate 30,720,411 of OX387957.1, forward strand.
CTAGATAACAACCAAACAATTCTAATCCAAGCAGTACATAAGGGTTTTTAGAAAGCAAACGAGAGAACATCCATCAGGTCTTTGGTTCGTGTAGTTTGGTCGGGTAGTGTAAGTTCAGTTTTAGTGTGAATTTCTTAGTAGCAGGCCGAAGTCTTAATAAATATGCTGCACTATAAAGGGTGTAAATATACCCTTAACGAAGCCGAAAGGTATTTTGTTCTGGACCAGACCTCATCTTCTAATTATGGAGATATTGGAGGTCGAAGTTCCAACTTCTTCACAAGCTTTTTTTAAATAAGTACTTGTTTTTAAGGTTATAACTTTACTTTAAATACCTCACTGAACCGTTTACTATTCAATGCATCCATTAGCACAATGTATTGATTGATTTACTTTGACTTTTACCGTGAAAAGTGAAAAAAATGTCGTTTCCCAGCAATAATTTACGCGTAGCAGCGGTTTCCAGCAGTAATGCTTGGTTGACGGCGTCGTGAAGGGTCCCTTAACACCTTTTACTATGTACACATCTACCCAGGTCCTCCTTGAATACAGGCCTGAGGTTCTGTTACAGACGAGGTATTAAGTACCTAAACAAGACTAGTTAAACTGTCTTATTCATATCAGTCAGCTTTCAATTTATAATGATTTTGGTTACAATAACCCTGACAAAGTATAATGTCCCAGCAGTGAGAACAATGGACGCGGATTTAGCCGAGCCTTTTCTCTAATATATATTGGGGTCGGGATAATAACTTGATGTAGCTGAATACAAGTATTTGACATGGAGCGACTGCCTATCTGACTTCCACAACCCAGTTAACTGGATAATACTCCTTGGTAAGACTAGTTGTCAGATTTTCGGGCCACTATCTGTAACGACTGTCAAAGATCTACAAATGGCAGCCAGGACCACCGAGGCACGGAGGAAACTCGGTATAATGTATTCGGTGGTCACGCATCCACGGACCAACCTAGGCAAGGGCGGCTTAACCTGAAGATCGACCGGAGCGGCAGTTATTATTTGCTGATTATGACATAGGCTGATATTCTTATTATCATTTGGTATATCCTCGAAGGTAAAGTGAATAGAGATAATGATGACAGTGTCTCAATTCTGCATAGAAACCTTCTGATTGGTTTAATTGTTATGTGGCTTAGATCTAATGCGTCAAAGCAAAGTCTTAATCGTGACCATGTCGCAGCCATTATAAGTAAAACATCACAACACAACTTCACGCCTGAATTATCCGAGGAGTTACGCAGAAGTGTAGGTACAAATACATTTCGCCAGTTTTGTTTGTACGTACCATGTGAAAGAGGGCAAGCCTAGCCATGCCTCGGGCACGAATCTATACTTCAGCTTATTGAGAAATTCCTGATGGAAAAACCCAAATGAATATTAGGTCAAAAAAATGAGCAAACAAATGAAAGCCATTTCCATACCTTCCCCGATTCCCGACGTTCAGTTGGCAATACGCTTCTAGGTCAACACTGCAGGAGCATGACTCAGCAAACAAACGCAGTGGCTAGTAGCTAGTGTAGTACCAGCGCAATTAGTGTATCGATCCAGATAGTTCTGAACATTTATTTAAAGTGGGCCATTATAGTACCGTAGCGCGTAGCTATATAGCCATTTTGTTTTCATGTTGAGTAGCTACTAAGTTTAAATAGCCCAAAAGATGGAGGTAGTAAGTCTTGATCGGAATTTCAAAATGTTGGATTTCCGTATTTAGCTATTGAGATACCTACACCATACGCTACGCCGAACGCTACGCAGAACACTACGGCGCATGCTACGAAGAACGCTACGACGTAAACTACACCTAAAACAAACTAAACCAAAAAACTTATAGCCGTTTTAATTGAGTTGAGTTATAAGTCGAGCTACACGATAACTGAAATACTTGCACTGACTGGACAGATTTGAGTGGATCTCCACTGAAATCTGTGTGGTTCTTTCTTCAAGAGACCATCTCAGACACTAATCTGCATAGTCCTGTTGTGAGTTAACCAAGATTATGTCTGGACTTTAAAAGAGACTATGACCTCTGAGTTTGTTTCGGCTGTTTCTACTCGAAGTAGTCAGGTACGAAACACCGGCCCCATCTAGTTTAAAAAAAAGAGACGTGTAAAAGTGTTTTTAAAAACCTATTTGCAAAATAAACATCACTTATCATCATTTATCAATTTGAAAAACCGGATAAGTGCGAGTCGGACTCGCGCACGAAGGGTTCCGTACCTTTACCCTAAAAATAAAACTAATTGGCGTCAACTGTATGTATGGGGACACCCTTTAATTTTCAACTTTTTTTATTTTTTGTTATTAATTCCTTTGTTTGTGCTGTAAGGACTTGCTTTTTGACAAAATTCGTGATTCTAGTTCAAAGGGAAGTACCCTATCCCTCTTATTAATAAACACGGAATAAAATTACACCAGGAATAACAAAGGAATAACCATACATTTTCTAAGGTTTAAACTTGGAATAACTTTAGTCTGTGTTTATTAATAGGAGGGTTAAGGTTTTGATTCCCTTGTTGTTGATGCGATCTGCATAATATCATATCATATCTTTCGATCGCGTTGACTTACAAGTTTGATTTTTTCATTGCTCCAAGGGGTAGCAGACCCGAGTATTTGATACTAATTTCAGTTTGATACCGCCACGCATTCTTGACAAAAAGGGTCTTGACAGACAGACAGGCGGACAACAAAGTGATCCTATAAGGGTTCCGTTTTGCCGATTGAGGTAAGGAACCTTAAAAAGCACTTGAGAGTTATTATAATGTACTAGTGAATAAGTATTTTTCCGCCACCAGGTAAATTTTAAATACGCGATATCTGTTTACGACTTTCTAAGAAGGTCAGCCTGTCCTGATAGACAGGCTGACCTACTTCTTAGTACCTCTTCGAGCAATTAGCAAAAGATAGTACAAAATACAGAGTGTAACAAGACCCTTCACGCAGCCGTCAACCAAGCATTCTGTACATCAAACTAAGTAACTTTTCGCAAAAATTATTGCTGGTCGTTTTACGGTAGGACTCAATGTAACGCACTGAAAACATTGTGCTGATGGATGCATTGAATAGTACGGGGGTCGTGAAGGTGTTTAAAGTAAAAATCTTACATTAAAAACATGTATATAAGAAAAAACTCGTGAAAAAGTTGGAACTTTGACCGTTGGAGATATTGGGATATCTCCGTAACTAGAAGGTTCCCAGGTATGGTATAGAACAAAAAAAATAATCGCAATGACGGGGAGAACAAGTGACTTTTGGCTTCATTAAGGGTCTTGTAATCTTGTTACACCATTTATATGTCTGAGGAAGAGATATTTTTTTACAAATACTTACGCGAATATCATCTTCAACAAACATTTTTTTCCAGTAACTACTATCTACGAAAGATCTATAAATCGCGATTAACATCTGTATTTCATGGCTATTTGCTTCTCTATTTATCATGATGCTTTCATCAGCTCGTTCAATGGATTGGCCTTTAATACGATATCGTATCAATTGTCAAAATTGGTTGATAAGATTTTAACGATTGATATTTAATACAATTGGCAACAGACATCAACTATGAACTTATGAGAAACTATGTGTTTTGTGTAGGAATTGTTACTAGTATTGCAAGAGACACGGAGTCTTAAGTACAGACGCTAGCATATCAAGCTACTCGAAAGTGTCAAATTTTCCACATCAACCTTGAACATAATGGTTTAGCGCTGGTTGAAAATCTATTAAAGAAATTTGATTGATTGTAGTAGCTTGATGTGCTGGCGTCTGTACCATTAACTGGCCAGCTGTCGTAAAGTTGGCGAAAACGAACTGATAAACGATTGGAACGAGTATATTTCACAATATTCAGCATTTCTCAAAGTTAATAACGCAAGAAAATAATAATTGCATTGTAAGTAGGTATAGGTAAGATTGGTCACGGATAACTTGGCTTCACTACACGGAAATATGTAATAATTACACACGTTTCACATAAATCTAAGTTCACGTAGTTTTCTTCGAACGACCAGAAATGTCACACCCAATTATTGACCCTATAAGGATTTCTCGGCGGAATTCACGAAAATTAATCCATTGGGCGTGTTTCAAGTGGAAGAAAATGTTTTAGGAAGATTAAATAGATACTGGGGAATGTTTCTAAATACTATAAAAAGTTTTTTAAACATGTATTTGTTAAAAAACTGACGGTGGAGAGGTGTCCACAATTGGTGTGTTCACCTGATATAAAGTTCTATACATCTGTATTAATCAGCAGCAGCTATAAATCATGTTTTTCAATACTACTTTAATAAGAATATGTAATTTATTAGTAACATTTTTTGTGTGCACCTTTCTTGGAACCGTTTCGATGTACAACAATAAGTAACTGCATGTTCTTTTATTGCAAAGAATGCAGGTAGCAGACTAGCAGTGTGGGGTCAAACAGCGATGCGAGAACCATTACAGGGTTGTTGAGTATAATTTTATTGCAATCTTTCAACCAAAAATTGGTTACTTACTCGTAGTTTACTATACTGGTTCTGGTATGATCATAATATAATAAATTCGATTTTTTGAGAACCTTGTCCACGTTGTTGTCGGCGTTTACTAAAAAAACACTTCAACTAAAAGATGTCACATCTTATCGCAAATATACTATCATGGTTGCAGATGATTAGATGCAAATTCATGATACAACGTGGTAATATATTGCGCCGCAATCGCATCAATGTGTGCTCTTATTTGGGCCATATCAATCAGTCAGTCAATCTTATTGAACCGTATTTATGTGATACTAAACATGGAGATGCAGAGGCTATTAAGACGTGCATTGACAATGGATGTAATAATGACATAACATCACGCGTATTACTCAAAGTGGGAGACAGAAGACGTACCCACGTTTCGTCATGTTTCAGACACATGCGATTAATAGGGGACGAGCCTTTTGCCATTTACCATACCGGGAACGTACGGGTTGTTATTGAGAAATTCCTTATCAGGGTGTAAACTGACTCTCCACGAAGCCTTCAACCAAGCCTCCTGTACATCAAACTAAGTAACTCTACGCAAAAATTATTGCTGGGAACAAAATTTTTTTTGCGGTTGAAAAATCGCGGGTTACGATAGGACTCACTGTGGTGCACTCAAAACATTGTGCTGATGGATGCATCGAATAGTACGGGGGTCGTGGAGGTATTCAACTAGTATGTATTCAAAAAAAGGTTGAGAAAAAGTTGGAACTTTAGAAGGTTCCATGGTATGATGGTCCAGAACAAAAAAATGTTCGCATATGACGGGAAGAAGTGCCTTTCGGATAGGTGGATACTTTAAGCAGTTGGCAACAGATCTCTCAAAATAAGAGTAGTTACATATTGTATCACTTGGTTCTCATCTTACGATGCAAGCAAAATATTTGGTGGTCTTTAGTCTAAAAAGGTTTCTCTGCTACCCTACACTGCACAACTAGATAATACGGTGTAATTAGATACCGCATAACCTACATTTTATTAAAGAAATGTAGTCAATAATTTATAAAGAGTGTTATTTATTGATATATACCTAGGTTTCTCCTTCTTCCTGTTGACAAATGTTGTCTTGAAACGATCGCTTTTAGCGATAAGACCGTCCATGTGTCACCGTATGTGAAATGTTTTCTTTTATGAAAATTTTTTGTACAATCATAAGCACCAATATGTGTACACTTTCCTAAATTTAAAAGCAATTTTCGAGAGAAATAACGATTGTAACTCGGAGATGGATCTTTTTCATAAAATATGAGTTCCAAAATACTATGTTAGTAACAACATGAAATTTTAATCAGAACAGTAGGGAAAAATACTTTTAAAAGTTGATAAATGCTTGTATTGGTGCTTGTGATGTCATGTTGATGATGTTGTTAAACATATAACAAATAATATTATATTCTATTCTCTCTTAGGCCGGGCCAAATATAATAATTTATTAGGCAAATGTTGCATAGATGATTAGTGTTGCATGGTACTCGTATTAAATATTCCGTCATACTTAGAATCCACAGAGTATACGTAACCTAACTTTTAATACATACTTTGGTAGCATTTTTTCTGATTGCTAAGCTATGCAAAAAAATGAACGAAGTAGCAATAACTTGTTTATTGCTTTTTTCAATCTAGGCACGAGAATATAACGGGAATGCTTAGTCAGATTGTAAAAAGTTATATACAGGGTGATTTACAACAATACAATTTTTGTGAATACGAACGAGCGCAGTGTTTTCAATAAACAAAATGGCGTTTAGGACATTCATTTTCATTTATGTTTATGTTGAACAGGAATAATTTTGTGTGTGATCCAATATTATAAATTATGGACTTAGAATATCACAAATGCTTAACTTTGGACCACAACCATTTTAAAAAGTTTTAGATTTACCAGTAATACGTACCGACATTTACTCTTGGAACAGCTGGAGGGTCATGTAGTTTGGGGGAGTGAGGAACATGCCGTGAGGAAAGTGCTGCGCCGACCCAGAATAAATCGGGATAAGGACGCGAGAAGGATGATGTTGATAACCTACCTGTTTCTAATTATACAGATTCAGAAATAACTGTAAAGTTAACTCTTAATATTAAACAGTCTGTATACAACTAACATTACTTACAATGTGGATTAATTGGCGCTTATAAAAAGTTAGCGAATGTATAACACCGTTACACCTACGACCATACATACTAGGTATAATAGCGTTTACTTTTTTTGATAACGCCACTTTTATCCGGTCCGGTCTGGTTTTGTTAGCACAGTGAAAAGTAGACAAATGAAAGTATATACGCCATGACAGGTAATCAGTTGACCGAGTAGGTACTGTGCCAAGAAGCAACGACCTCGCTCGAGCCACGCAGTGCGAAAATTTTGGTGAGAACATACAATAACAATATTTTTTTGTCGAAAAATTTGGTCGGTTTTATTTAAAAAAATACAAATTTTAAAAAGTAAACATTGCAGCATTGTAATGAGCACTCTTGCCAGTTTTTGTGGTTACTTCATTGGTAACCCGATACGGACAAAAAATATGAGGAACGTTAGATTACATTTTGCGTTGACGAAGTAGAACTGAGTTGCCAAGATTTATCAAGATTTTCAGTGACTTTTAATAAGGTTTTTGCAATTTGTAAAATAAACTAAACATGGTAAAAGGCGATATTTTTTTTACGCCTACAGACCTGTTGATATTTGTGAAAACGAATAAAAAATATCGTTAAGTTATAGTAGATTTTAGTACAAACGGATTGTCCGCAGGTCTCTGTAAACACCTGAATAAACGTCTTTCTCAAAACTAGTACGACATTGAGCGCCATTATAATATTAAGAGTCAATTCTGACGTTGTTCGACAGAACGTACCTAATTTTGTTTAACAAATACAGTGAATTTAGTTTACATAATTATACAAAATTCACGAGTACAACTAAAAACTTTAGCAGCAATTTGGTTTGAATTAAAAGCGTAAACTAGCACAAATCTGGGCTGAAAAAAAAACAATTTACCTTTTCTAATGTAACATAAAAGATACATAAAGGTACTCGTATCATGAATGAAAACATATAAGTGGTAGGTAAAGCATTTATGTAAGAGATTAAATAAGTTTATCGTATTAATGTCAAGGAACAGCCGACTGCAAGTAAGCTCGTAAACGTGCATATTTATTTGATATGGCGCGGAGCTACAGGCAGATGTGGGCTCGGCCCGGCCTGTCTGCGGCCAGACGGGCTGACAGGCTAACCGACACGCGACTAGGCGACTGCCACACGCCGACAACCGGTTGGTTGCACTTTACTTTGAATGTCAAGTTAAACTGAATGATGTTTGTTTGATGCTCTTCAACAATGTTCCTTCGGCCCTCGGCCGGTCGCGCCTTTTGTAAGCGTTCAACATTCTCCCCAAATATTGACAAAGTGATTTAACGCAGATAACAATATAATACAGATAACGTACGAACACAACATGCTTTTATTTACATTATTTGACACGCGTTTGATCTTTGATTTTAAATTTGTTGACACGTTATTTTTCGCTTTTTACAGTACCAGGATACTACAACAGTAAATTAGTTGCACCCAGACGCTACCGATAACCATCTAAGTTACTAGTTCCACATAAAATATCACGAAAACTCTGGCTAAAATTAGTAAAAATTAAATGAAATTGGAAAATGTGTACATATCCATATGTGACGATAAAAGCTCTGGTATATTTCACCCGAATAATTGGAATCGAAAAACGCGTCAACACAATCAAAGCATCGCGTTACGATTTACTGAATAAAACAACGTATAAACAGCACTTACCTCTGTGTCTGTCTGCGCCGGCTGCCGAGTTGCCGACCGACTGGTTATAGGTTATAGCGAAATCACTGAAGCACTGGGCCACGTGCTTTATATTTAGCGAGCGGAACACGACCAGCCGACTCGCGAGTTAAAATCAGAATGAACCGAACCGATGAACGATGCCAGCCAGAGCAAACGTACGCAATACGCATGGCAGTTCACCGTACAAGCAAGCGAGACCGATTGTTGCGTCATAGCGTACTGGGGAGCGTCGGCGTCGGCGTTTTCATGAGTGTGCGAGCAATGCCAACGTGCCCGCGGCTACCCGGCCGAGTGGCGGCGCCCGGCTTGCCTGCGTGGCGCCCTACATCACAGTCCCCTTTTCAATTCCCCCTGATGTCACCAACATATGCGTATCTTACGCGTCTTCGACATTTACGTACAAATGCTATAATTCTGTTTACAGATAAACCGTGACGTTTTGCCAAACGAAACTGGCTTTGCCACGTAAAAATCGTATATAAGTTTTTATCGTCAATGATGTAGCAATAGTCCCGTTTTTTACTATAAAGAACGGTTTGTTTGTTGACACAGTTGTTATAGAAACCATTCATTTTTGAGTTATGATTCATGAGTGCTAATGCGAGCTGGAACAATTTTAACGCCTGAATAAAAAACGCAACTTGGCGTTACGCATCAATGTATTTAAAATTCTCGTCAATGTGATGAATTGATATAATTGATTAACTACAATAAATAAACTTAGATAGACAGCCTGTATAATATTTATTTTCTAAAACGGATGGTCCCAGCAAACATGCATTTTTTGATCATATTTAGGTATTATTAACACACATCTTAAAAATGCAAAATATAACTGCCTACAAAATGATAAGAACTACACATATAGGTAAACAAAAAAGTAAATGTTCAGTTGGCATACAATCTACATTGCTATTGGTTTTGTTTATGTCTAGTGGCATTCAAATCAAACTTATTGCATTCGAACAGCCTAGAAAGGGGCCTTGAAATCTGCGAGCGATGTTGCATCAGCCTCAAGGGATTTTGTAAAAATATTCAGTAATCCTTGTTCTAAAAGCGTGGGATCCAGTATATAAATATGTAATTACATAATTATGACAGCGCAAGCGTGTGGTTATTTCACGAAAACGGGATAATGGTATACAAAATAAGCACACTCATAAAATTCGAAATATAAATATTATTTTTCATTACTCATACTCGGAAAGTGGGTCTGAAGTTGCCTGAGGAGCGGGTTGAAAGTAAAACTTTTCATCCATAAGGAGAATCGTTTTCAACTGACAGATGTCAAATGATTTAAAAACCTAGTTCTATTTTCACATTTCTATTGGAACCCTGATCCTACTTTCTATACAGCCACTCAATTACAGCGCGAGGTAAAATTGAAATAATATAAAGTTAGGTATAAATTAAAGATTTTTTATTTTAAAATAACTTTATTAAAATTTTGTTTCAACTATTTCTTTAAAATAACATAGATTTGGGCAAAATATTTACAATTATTTCAATGATAAAAATGAAAAATAATGGCTGAGCAGCGGCCAGCCACAGAAAAAAAAAAACATCCGATCTTCATTTGGTTTTTTGAGTTGTAGAGTTTTGTCTATACTTCCGTGTAGCAGAGATTTGTATTACGTCTGGTTTCATAAGGGAAGAGGCTACAGCAGTAGTGGAAAACCTTTTACCACCTAAATCGAAACAAAGACTTACTTTTCAAACCTTCAACATTACGGGGCGTGTATTCTATGTTAAAGACAACAATAAGTACTAAACACAATGTACACACGGCTACACTTCAAGCTATACTCGCTCGCTCGCACTCACTGTGGACAGACGTGGCGCACGCGCACTAAATACTTTAAATTACTTATCATCACCAAGCTGAACAAAATTGGACCTTTCATCGTTAGCTCTATAGTTGAATTTTGTTTGAGTCTAACTTTGAACACGCACCGAGTCACAAAACACGCGTGACCGTTCCGCAGTATATGCAAGGTGAACAGAAGCAATGTCGTCGCGATCACCGCCCACTGCAAGTTTTGGTTCGGAACCTGAACTCTCTCGAACAGAGGACACTGAATTGGTCAACTCAAGAAAAAGGAAGAATTATCCCGATAAGGAAGAAATCATTCAACTCCGCACGGACATCCAAAAAATGTTTGAAAGCCTAAAAGAGGATCAAGACTCAAAATTCCGAAAGCTTAACAATATGATTAGTGATCTGAAAGACCAAAATAGAGAAAATATTACATCAAATGAAACTCTAAAAAAAGCCCTTGAAGAGACTACTGGCTTGTACAGGGACTTGAGACAGAAATATGATACTTTGTTACTAGAAAGTAGCGTTGCCAATACCAAAATTACATATCTCGAAGACGTAGTAGACGCACTTCAAAGAAAACAGCTTGAAAATATAATAGAAATCAAGAATGTTCCAGTCACTGACCACGAAAACCTGAACGAGATTGTAAACCAGCTACACGATTCATTAAATTTATCCATTACCCCACCTCAAGTTCGACAAGTGTATAGGAAAAAAATTGGCCAAAATAAACCAATCTTTGTTGAGTATCAAACTGCACAAATTCGTGCAAATATACTAAAAGCTATTAAGTCCTATAATATGACCAACAAAGAGGCGAAATATAACACTAAAGCACTGAAAATATCAGGCAATCCACAACCAGTCTACATCTCAGAAGCGCTGACACCCAATGCCAGAAGACTCTTCTATCAATGCAGAGAATTAAAAAAGAAGCACGATTTCAAGTTTTGCTGGATTTCCAATGGAAGAGTACTTCTCAAGAAATCGGAAGACCAGCCAGCAATACTGATTAAGTCGTCTGATCAAATTCAAGGTATCATTAACAATATTAACACCCCATCTTTGGAACTTTGACTAATAGTTTTGAAAAAGTCGCATCCATACATGATATTGTCTTACCTTCTCTCTCATTATTTAATAGTATTAATGATTAACGCACTCAGGGTCTCAATGCTACTGATAACTCATAACTATATACACGTGTATCTAACAGCACAGGATTTACACAACACCTACTTACTTCACACTTATCACAGTTATAACACACACAATCCTTTCACATACATCTCACAATTTCATCACAGTTACAGGAAATCTATGCGTTGTGCTGCCAACAGGGTGTTTAAAATTAATAATTATAAACAAAATGGTTGATTTACGTCATATCTCGAACGACATCGAGAAAACGATAAATGTTGGCACAGCACATAGCGTAGATATTCCTGAAAACTGTAAAAAAATATTTGGTGAACTTGATGGTTACAAAATATTAACTCAAAATATAAGAAGTTTAAAACACAATTTTGATGACTTTGAGGTCCTACTAAGTAAACTAGATATAGAATTTGATTTTATAATTCTGACAGAATGCTGGCTCTCTAAAAATGCTACACTACCGAAAATTGCCTCATATAAAACGTATGCTACCGCTGAAACGATAAATCAAAATGATGGTATTGTTATCTACTATAAAGAGATTCTGAAACCCAAAATTATCGAACCTGTAAAATCGGTTGATGAACTGAACTGCCTAGTCTCCACTATTGAAAATGATATCGCTATTGTTTCAATCTATAGATCACCCGCGTTCAAAAATGTTGATTGTTTCCTTACTACTCTAGATCGTATCCTAAATAATCTTAAAAAATATCGAAACATACTTTTAATAGGGGACATAAACATAAATATTCTAGACAACAGCAGTCCCAGTTCATCTAGGTACATGGATTTACTAGCCACTCATGGTTTACTGCCATCGCATAACTTACCTACCAGAAAAGAAAATTGTCTAGATCATTGCTTTCTAAAAACTACATCTGTTTCTCGGACTATCGTTTGCGAGTCCACAATTACTGACCATTCGTCTGTTATGATTTCTGTATCAAAAAAATCCAAAACCCATGCTAACAAAATATCCAAAACATATAAAAAACTAGATTACAAAGCTATTACCGAAGACTTAGAACAAACGGATTGGGCATCTATCATATCAGCAACCGACGACTGCAATATCATGACAAGTGCGTTTCTAACAGCACTTGCGGACACAATGAAGAAGCACACGGTGATCATTAAACTATCTCGAAGGAAGCGTCCTATAAGACCATGGATAACGTCTGGTCTATGCCGCTGTATCAGAAACAGAGATCGGCTCCATAAAAAACTCCGCAAAGACCCTGAAAACGTCATTCTAAGTGTAACTTACAGAAGATACCGCAACACTTGTAATAATCTGTTAAAAAAACTTAAAAATAACTATCTGAGATCCGAAATAAATAAACATAAAAATAACCTCAAAAAACAATGGTCACTGATAAAAGACACTTGCAATCTGACTGACCAAAGTAAAGATCTTGATGAACTATTAAAAATCAAACATGATGCGCTAAGTTCTATAAATAACGTGAACAGTTACTTCGCAAAGGTGGGTTACAATTTAGCCAAGGATATATTAGGGAACAACCAAGGTTTACCTAAAAGCCCCTCTATTAGGTCCTCCAATATCAACTCGCTCGTCCTTCTTCCAACGGATGAAGAAGAAGTAAAATCCATAATATTAAATTTGAAGCAATCTAATGCCACCGGTTGTGATGAAATTCCCATTTCAATATTCAAATTAGGCGTACATACTTTAGCATGTCCCATAGCTATGATATGCAATCAGTGCTTGACGAAGGGCATTTTTCCTGATGTCCTCAAGAAGGCCCTGATAATTCCTTTATTCAAAGCGGGGGACAAAGACTGTGTCGCTAACTACAGGCCTATATCGCTGCTGCCATCCTTGTCCAAGGTGCTTGAGAAGGTTATTAATAAAAGACTTACTTCCTACCTAGAATCCCAAAATCTACTATCAATGAACCAGTTCGGTTTTAGAAAAAACCAATCGACTGACGATGCAATAACAAACCTAACTTCTACCATTGTTGATAGCCTGGATAAGGGACAGAAAACGATAGGTGTATTCCTTGATCTAGCAAAAGCGTTTGACACAGTTTCTGTTCCCCTACTTCTTGCAAAGCTAGAACACCTCGGAATTCGTGGTACGGCCTTAAAACTTCTCACAGACTATCTGACAAATAGAAAGCAATGTGTCAAAATAAATGGCATTGTGAGTGGGCTGGTGGATATCACTTTTGGTGTGCCACAAGGAAGCGTTATAGGACCCACGCTCTTCCTTATATATGTGAATGACTTGTGTGAATTAAAATTGAAACAGGGCCGAGTAATAGCGTATGCAGATGACACTGCCCTTTTATTTACTGGCAAGACATGGAAAGAGGCTAATGAGGTGGCTAACTTGGGTTTCCAACAGGTTACAGAATGGCTACAAGAAAATCTACTCACTCTTAATGCACTTAAAACCAAATACATACCTTTTAGTATCACAAAAAGAAATCAACCACCTCCTGGAATTATTCACCTAAAAGCTCACACTTGTAATATGTCAGGGAACTGCACTTGTCATGAATTAACTAAAACTCACTCAATTAAATACCTTGGTCTAATCATTGACCAACATTTGAATTGGCATGAACATATAACAAAGCTTATTTCTAGAGTCAGAAAACTTATACATATTTTTAAAAATATTCGTTCTTTTTGCCCGCCAAATATAATCTTATTAGTTTATGTATCCTTATGTCAGTCCATTATAACATATGCCATTACTGCGTGGGGTGGTGCCTCCAAGTCAGTCCTTATTAATTTGGAAAGAGCGCAACGTGCAGTTCTCAAGGTTATGAGTCACAAAAGATTTAGATACCCCACCTTTTCGTTATACTCCGAATTATCAGTCCTTACAGTGAGGCAACTATTTATCAGAAAAATAATACAAACACAACATAAAAATACTCCTGATTATACCAAAAAAAGGAGGAAAGATATTGTTTACTCTGTGCCCCATTGTAAAACCTCATTCGCAAAAAGATTTATACATTACTTAGGACCGTCTATATATAATAAAATATCAAAGCAAATTCAAATTCGTCATCTGAACAAACATGCATCTAAAACTGAAATTTTTAAACTACTAAATTCATTGAACTATGACAACACGGAACAATTGATTAAACCCACTGCGTAACTATTTCACCAGATACCATTCCACAACACACATACCCCTGCACATATACATACACATACATACATACACTCCTACACTCACATTACACCACTCATACCATTCCACAAATTAAATTAATATTAAATTTTTGTGTGTATAATTGAGACCTATTTTAATTTTAATTCTAATTCTATTTTAATTTTAATATTTACTATTTAGGTACTATTTTAAATATTAATGTTATTTTATTTTTTTACTTAAATTTATTTTAATATCAATTTGAATTTTATTTTAATGTCAATCTAAATTTTGATTTTAATTTTAATTTCGATACTAATTTTGTTTTTAACTTTGATTCTGAATATGATTATAATTTTAATTTTAATTTTGGTTTAAATTTTATTTTATTTTATTTTAATTTAATTTATTTTAATTTATTATAATTTTGTTTTATTTTTAACTTCAATTTATTAACATATCAATCAAAAACATTTATCAATCACAAAAAGTAAATAATATCTTTGTAAACAAACAAAGCATCTAAAAACATTGCATATACTATGTCAACTTTTAGAACCACCAACAAATTTAAAAAAATGTAGATCAAGTTTTTAATGTATACCCTTTACATTTAACGCAAGTACTTTGTTTTGTTACTATACCGAATTAACATATGTGCTACTAGTCTATAATGTATTATCTAACCTATTACCGCGACCGAGGAAAACTGTTCCACCGTAATACAGTTTATACTAGTACGGGGAACAGGGTGAATCAGTTCTGTGTAAACTAACATCCTAATTAGAGTTAGCTAGTAAAACTGTTAATGGAACAAGTTAAATGATTGTGTTAGGTTGTTAGAAATGTATGCTAATAAAGAAGTTTTTTTTTTTTTTTTTTTTTTTTTTTTTATACATTTCCAGCATAAGCTGAGCTCGCATTGTACGGAAATCCTATACAATGCGAGATCAGCATAAACTGGATGAATGTATAGCTTGACGTGTAGCCGTGTGTACTTACATTTAAAGGATTTCGAGAGACTAACATCGTTTCTCGAAAGGCAATCTGATGGATTTAAATCTAAAAGTTCCAAAGTTTTCACTTCTCAAGAGTTTCTCAGAAAATATCAAATATCAACATACCCGGAGCGAACCTTTAACTAACTATAACTAATTGTTCTAATTTTACCATAAATTTTAAATAAATATCTCACCGAAGTTGTTGATTTATGTTTTTATTTTTACGTTCCTTGTATTCGTAATGAAAAGCACGGTGTTTACCTCGGGTTAAAGACTTATTTAGTCGCTCGAACTATTGGCGCCCGAGCTAGCTCCGGCGCAAAACCCCGTCTCACGACTAAATAAGTTACTTTCACCCCTAGGGTAACAATCTACTATTACATACGGGCTGGAAGGGACACTGACGCGAAAACGTATTCCTTGAGTTATAAGTCGAGCTACACGATAACTGACAAATGCTTGCACTGACTGGACAGGTCCACTCAAATCTGTGTGGTTCTTTCTTCAAGAGACCATCTCAGACACTAATCTGCATGGTCCTCATGTGAGTTAACCAAGATTATGTCTGGACTTTAAAAGAGACTATGACCTCTGAGTTTGTTTCGGCTGTTTCTTCTCAGAGTAGTCAGGTACGAAACACCGGCCCCATCTAGTTTAAAAAAGAGACGTGTAAAAGTGTTTTTAAGAAACCTATTTGCAAAATAAACATCATTTATCATTTATCATTTATCATTTATCATTCAGATAAATTACTCATATCCAAAAAAAAAAACTGTGGTTCCTACCAAAGTGCAATACCCACGGTCAAATTATATGAAACAGCCGTACTTTTTCATATCCGATGAATAATTTCACCTCAGAATGATGTACTGAATAATATGTGGTTAGCATTTTCGCGTCGGTGTCATTCCACCCCGTATAATAACTACGCGACTTTGTGCTCTCAAAAGTTTGAATAAATGTGACCAACACAAGAAGTAAAAAGAAAATTTAATAAAACCCCTTACCCGCTAAGGTGAAACTTTCCCTGTATTGATTATTTGTTGTGACAAAAATTCTTTTTGATCCTGTCACACATCAAAACCAAAATTCTTATCGATAAAATTAAAAAAATATATATAATACGTACAAATCTTTAAAAGGATTAAAGTAGTACACAAATAAGTACCTACTAAGCTTGAGCTACAATCTTCAATTTATAGCTTGTATCTGTGTACGATGTATTACGAACAAAGATATCTCTGCTGTAGTTTAATGTGCTAAGGTTAATTGATGCTACAAACTCTTTTTAGGGTCCCATAGCCAAATAGCATTTATAAATGGAACCCTTATACTTTCGTCCTGTCCGTCTATATATCACTCAGCTGTTTTACTCAGAGGCTATTAGCTACTATTAGGTACTAGTTCTAATAAGTGGAAGGAGGCCTTTGAACTGCAGTGGGACCAAGGGTAGCACTTCCTTATCGTATTACCAAGTACTAACTGGTTTTTAAAGATCAGTTAAACAGTCCCTCCATGTCCAATACTGGTACTCAGCTGAATCGACGAAGACATAAGCTAATAAGTGACTTGTAATATGTTAATGTTTGGTGAGAGAGTGGCGCTCCTTATCATCATCTGGATACCCTTTTCCTAATTATGTTGGAGTCAGCTTCCAGTCTAACCAGACGCTAAATCATCATTCATCATTCTCCTGCCCTGTCCCTAATTTATTTGGGGTCGGTGCAGCATGTCAGCTTCTTCCATGCGTCCCAACCAGATGCTCCAGCATCTGGTTGGGACGCACGCGTTGGTACCTTGTAATAATAATGCGATGTTAAAGAGTCTCTAACTGTTCTACTTTATGCAGCGTAATCTTTAATTACTAGTTCTAAAAATAATATTATTCCATGAATTGTGTCCACTTCACTGAAACAATTGTATTTTTTTTGTGTAATCTCAAAAAGCAATCGGATCTGAATTCTGATCAGAGATTATCGCATTTCACACTCTTAAAACGTGTATCTAATTACTTATATACTACGTTCTCGGATGTCATCACATGCTTTATTTCATCGTTGCTATGGGAAGATGTTGGAGCATAAACCTGGATGATGGTTAGTGTTTTGGTCTCAGCAACATGAAACTTGAGCGCGGCAATCCTATTGGAATGGCGACAAATTCGATAATGTTGTTTTTCCAGCGCTTGATTAGGAAACCGACCCTGTGGTTCGTGTTGGTATCTCCATTGTAATAAAATATTTTGTCGCTTTGCTCTATTGTATTTAAAAGTATTTTATAATTTTATTGTACGTAATCCAAAAAAAAAAAACGACCAGAAAAACACTAAAAAGTGAACAATAACTTGACTTTCGGAAGTCGGTGGCAAAAAATTCAATGAATGAAACGTAACAGTCACCGACTTCCGAAACGAAAGTTATTTTCCACTTTTTATGTTTTTGGAAGTCAGGCTTATTGTTTTTGCAAAAAAAATAAAATAAAAGAGTACAAGTTTTTATTCTATTCGTAATTTCGCTAACGTGCACCGATGCTTAGCAGTGCACTGAATATATAACTTTTTCTACCTTACGATTTGTCTTGGCATAATATTGATTGATTTGAGTTTTTTCTTCTAAAAATAGACATTAAAGATTATAAGTAAGTTTTTCTAGCTCACGTTTTTAGTATGGATACGTTTGAACGATTGCTTGACGCATGTTTTAGGATCATGACGTAGACGTTGCTACTAGACGCAGTGAAAAGTAATCGTAAATATTTATATGTTAATACTCGTATTACAAAGAGGAGAGATTTGTTTTTTGTAGGTTTGTAACGAATGAACTCAAAAACTACTGGAGCGATTTCAAAAATTCTTTCACCATTAGTAAGTTAGTTTATCAGGAAGTAACATAGGTTATAAATTATATTTATATCATGCAAATTAGCCGAGCTATCACAATTTCTGCGGACGAAGTCGCGGGTGTAGTGCTACTTGTAGGTATATAAAACGCGACTGAGGTTTTTCTTCTGAAAACCATAACTTGTTTGCTCAGATGAAACAAAAAGAGTGAGTGAAGATGTTAGCGACGAGGTTCAGTAGGTTCTGCTTAATACCTCCGTAGGAATACAAAGTTATGCTTGTACGGTAGCTACGATGATGATGCGGTCTGATGATGATTAGGACAAAAAAGGGTGGTCAAACATCTGTGATCATTAACAGAGCCTGAGAATGTTTGTAAAACAAAAGATAATGTAAAAAGGTCGCATTATTTTTTTGTTTGACTACTATTGGTCCGCACTTTCTTTGTGCTGACCAATAGTAGTAAGGGTGGTGAACAGATGTGATATCGTGGATGAGCAGATTCATCTTGGGGTGATGGTACCTACAACTTTTTTTTAAGTTCACGTCATTCTATCTCCCAATATCGAATCAGTCGACGATAATTCGTTCTCGATTTTCTAAAAATATCACATAGGTTACTACTTAATCATGGATGTGTTTATTCGTAAGTCTCCTATGTCCAATTTGAAGTCACAATTTAGTCATTTGTAACGAACATCAGCTCGTTGCTCGTTGCACATAGTCATCAGATTATACAACGTGTAACAGAAAGGGTATAATCATATGGAATACTGTGATAGGGACCATCAAACTGAACAACTTTCTTTATGGGACCACCATCGAAATCGTAAAAAAATAATCAGCTGTTCCATAGAAAATTTCAATACCTACTCGACCCAAATGTATGGGACAGCAGATTTTTTTTTTACAATTTCGATGGTGGTCCCATAGAGAAAGTTGTTCAGTTTGATGGTCCGTACCACAGTATTCCATATGATTATACCCTTTCTGTTACACGTTGTATAAGTTAATAAGTTCAATGGTTAATTGAAGGCTTCCTTCCCCCCTTTTTACCCGACTACGGCGAAGCCAAGAGGAAGGGTTATGATTTTAGCAGTCTATACATATAAGTATTTATTTTTGATGATTTGTATTTACCTATGTTCCTCCGTAGCGCCTAAACTATTCATCCGATTTTGATGAATAAGGAGTCAATCGATTCGTTATTATGACCCGGGTAACATAGGGTAGAAACCGAAAAAAAACCGATTTTAATTAGAGCGTGATTTTTCCGTAGGTACTCGGGTTTTTAGTAGTAGTATACCGCACTTGTTTCTAATTAGTTTTTAACTGAAAGAAACTCGTAACTTGATGACGTCTTTATAGCCTAAATCCATCCCGTTGAAATCTACTTATGAATAGAAACAGTTGAAGTACGTCATCTGTTCGAAAATAGGTATTAAAGAATTCTGTGTTTAGATCAGATCCTTTCGCAGAAATGATGATGCAACAGGCCGCGCGGTGGTTTTACTGTACATACCTGCAGTGTTTTCTACACTTATACCAGCCTATTACTATCCCACTGCTGGGCGAAGGGCTCTTTTCATATAGAAAAGGCAGGAGCAATGATCACTACGCTTGCTCCAGACGAGTTGGCGATTTCAGACTTATATAAATTATAACTCCAGGTTTCCTCACGATGTTTTCCTTCAAAGATGTCAGTGTTTCCAAAATAAACTAAGAAAGGACATTGAATTGAAAAAGTCGTATCACACGTGCATGAGAGGCGAGGCATTAACCTCTGTCTCATCTCATCACGATACTTCTATACTAATAATATTATAAAGAGGTAAGCTTTGGATGTAGGGGGTAATTTCTATGGGGGTAATCTTCGGTACTACTGATCCGATGCCTATCCGTTTTTTTTTTTCACTTAATAGGAAGTAATCTCTTTCGTTCTTTACGCCTTATAACATCAGCTATATGCCAGTAAAAGTCCCGTCATAATCAGTCCAGTCGTTTCGGAGATAAGCCAGAAAAAAAATTGAAATTTTGAAATTAGAGCAATGTTGTGAACATAAATGATGATGTGAGAATAAATGTCCTCGTGGGTGTCACTCATCAAGGAAAAAAAGAAGGTATTTAAAATGTGAAAAAACGTAAAATAACCTTTTTATTTATTTATTCATAAATAGGAGAACCAACAGCTTCAAAGATGAATAACAATTTGTATGGTTAACACAGAGCCAATTACAGACAATTATTATTTTTATTTAACCTTTTCCTTAAATTTGCCGCATGTCATTACTTCCCAAAATTTGATATTAGCGACACTATCGAATGGTGTAATAATACAGCGTGTGTTTTTTTTTCAAAATCAACTGCTTCGATTGCTGGCTAGGAATATTGAGTATCCTAAAATCTAATGATGCAGTTTTAGTTTTCATCAAAATCGGGCTCGAGACTCCTTTGAGTGACTTTCGCTATTCTTACTACTTTCGGATTTGGCCATCCACGCCCACTAGAAAAAATCACCTATAAGTACTTTCTTAAGCATTCAGTAAAAAGCAGTTATTTTGACATTACAAACAGACTTCCAATTTTATTTATTTGTATGTATGTATAGGTAAGACTATCGTTGGTACGTGAATCAATGAATTCTGAAGTGCGTCACCAGTTCTAAAATAAATATTTCTGTGCTCTCAGTTCTTTGCGCAAAAATAATGATACAACAGAGGCGGCGGCTACCGTAGCGAAATCCTGCATTGTTTTACCTTCTTTAGCTTTGGCGTCAACAGCCTAATTTCTGGATCTTTTCACTAACCAATCGATCGAAATGCTTATTTTGGTCTTCGTCGGTTACGAAGAGTCTTCTCTTCCTATGCCTGCCTATGCCTTTTGGAGCTTAAAAGTACGAAAGGGCTAGGTTACAATTCCATGTTTTCAAAGTGCATGAAAATAGAGCGATCGATTTTAATTTTTACCAATAACGCTGGTACCTTTAAATTATAAAACCTTTTTAATAATGACTTATTAGTTAGCTGCCTGAAGTACCGGGTCATATCACAGCCGAATAGCCGATTTGTAACAGGTTATGGAGGTAATGGACATCAGGAACTTGGTACCTGATTCTAGCTATACCTATGGGGGAACTTTATTTAGAACCCACTTTATTTAGATAAAAAATATGCATTGGTATGTAATTCAGTTCATATTTGTATGGCCTACAAGTAGTTGTTCCGGGTCTGGCTGTTTGTGTATGTGAGTTTAAAAGTTTGTAAATGCACCCAAAAAGAAAGAAATTCCTAGTGTGGGGTAACGTTTTAAAAAAAAAAACATCACTTTGTAATATCCTGTAGGTATTGAGGAATACCTATGTAGCGTGCTTTATTCTAATTTTCCTTCCTCGTTCATACTCGTATTTATTTTTAGAACCACAATGGGATATTAATGAAATAAAATAATGTAGGTTCAATGAGTCATTTATGTGCTATGCTAAATTGTACATGATATTTGTTTATTATTCAAGTCAATAAACCATGTGCGAATTGCGAACAAAATGCATTATTTTCAAATTTTAGTAGCCTTAGGTTAGTCTTATCTAGGGTTGCCAACTTTAAAAAAAAATAACTTATCACATGTTTTAAGTAGGATAAAATAAAGTATTTAGAAGAAAAAAAAGTATTTTTCAAAACAATAATACTTATTGTTTGTTTATTCTCTTGAAAACATACTTTTGCATGCTTCTAGCACACGCCAACTAACAGTTTTTTTATTGTAAATCTTTACAACCAATTTAATATTAAATAAACAAGTAACTCATTTTTTAATTAATTTAATAGATGATCTGTTCCTCTCTTCTCACCATTTTAAATTCATTCCTGAAAAAACTATAAAATGTAAATAAATTTCTATAGTTTCGTGATAATTGTAAAAAAAGAAAATTGTATTTCGCGGGCTAATCTAGCGCTTTCACCTTAGAAATATCGATAATAGTTCAGAAATTATTCATCTAAGTGTTTCACTTTACGGATCACAGTAAAGATTGAAAATAGAGTATTTTCACATACTTTATTTTTATGCGAAAGTATAAAGTATTATTACCATAAATAAAGTAAGATACGTTATTATAAAGTATAGTTGGCAACCCTAGTCTTATCCTATAACCTTTACATTGTTTACTTACTTGTCGAGTGCAATTAGACAATAAGGTGGAACGAAGTATAGATTGGTCGGATTTTCATGGGACTTTTTTTATTGAGTTCTTAGAAGAGTAGAGAAGAAATGAAAAAAAAAAATTGCTGCTCGCGACGTTTTCTTTTTTTTTTTGAATTTCCTTTTGTTTTTTTTTTTCGTTTATGAATACCTTCAAATTCGACGAATTCATATTGTGGCGTAATAGTGTGACCTGCGTGCATCAATTAAATGCCAATTTGGTCAGTTTCTTTGTTCATTATCCATGTAATGCATACCTATATGAAGTATTTTTTTGGAAAAAATCCTATCTTCTTCTATTATTTTTAATATAACGGATTTTAGGTCTTAGACTTCTTTCTTAATTAGTAACTGATACTTGTTCACGGTTATCTAGACAAACATTTTCAAGAAAGCCACATTCATGAGTGATTAAAAATTCATTTGCATATAGCAGACAATTCGTCTATGTTAATGAAGGCAAGTTTTTTTCGATATGGTACTATCGAAACTCAATATGCAAATTATTGTCCAAATCCTCATTTTATTCGCTATAATGTGAGTGTAAATGAGGTATAATAACTAGAAAAATATTTAAGGATACTTGTTAAACATTAGTTACTGCTGAGAAAGTAAAGCATGACAAAAGGCCTCTATTGCTAAGAATTGGGAGCGGTATCGGTGTCAGTATTGATTTTCCACTTTCGTCAGCAATAATCAACATTTATCGAGTACGTCCAAATATTTTTATTAGTTTTTGTAAACTGTGGATAGCAGATATAATAAGGATATTTTCAGGATAATATTTACGTTGACCGTCGTAGAAATATTTTGAGAAAAATGGCCTTCTTTAACTTTTATATAGACGATTTCCTGAAAATCGAGAATTAATTTTTAGTCACTTCAGCCGAAAATTTGTTTTTTTTTTTTAAATATTTTTACATCCATTTATCTGTGTAAACGCATCAGTTACCAATTTCAAATGAGTTCTAAGCGTTAAAGTCAAGGCGATATTTTAGAAATGATTAAAGAAAATATGAAATTTTCAAAAAAAAACTTTTAATATGTATTAAATCGACTATAATTAACAAAGAAAAATACCAAATTGGCGTTTAGTTGATGCACGCAGGTCACACTATTATGCCACAATAGGAATTCGTTGAATTTGAAGTTATACATAAACGAAAAAAAATTTGAGTATTCTTTGTCTAATTGCACTCGGCTAAACCAAGTTAGGGTAAATTAACAATAAATTCATACACTACGTGCATCGTACGTGCTGATTCTAATATTCGGATTGAAATTAACGTTAAGTAACATGGTATTAAGAAAGTGGGAAGGTATCTACTTGACCTGAGCTTCAGGGCTCTTATAAATGCTCGTCAAACTACTAGTAAGTATACAGGGTGTAACTAACATCAAACTAAGAACTTTACGCAAAAAATATTGCGGGGAAACGACCTTTTTTTTGGGGTGAAAAATCACTTTTTATAGTAGGACTGAATGTAACGCACTCATAACATTTTGCTGGTTGAATAGTATGGGGGTTGTGGAGGTGTTTAAAGTAAATATCTTAAATTAAAAACATTTATAACAAAAAAAAAACTTGTGAAAAAGTTGGAACTTTGCCCCCCAATATCTCTGTAACCAGAAGGTTCCCAGGTATGGCCTAGACTCTAGAACAAAAAAAATATCGCAATGACCCCCGTCATTTGAACAAGTGCCTTTTGGCTTCGTTAAGGGTCTTGTTACACCCTTCATAAATCAAAGTATAGTGAACGAGCTAAATACATTCACATGGATCCTATTTAAGTACTTAAAGAAACATTAGGCACAATAGTAGGCCTCACAGCCATTAGTAGGTCGGTAAGTGGTGGGTTTTTATAGCAGGCCTCACATTCCTATGTAAAGTGGTGTTAGTGAATGAAGCTTATATGCATGGAAAAGCAACACATCCTCGCATTTTAATGAACCGCTTCACACAGTATTCGCACTTCACAATGAAAGGATTTATTCAAAGAATCTACCGTGAATGAGCATTCTTTAGAAAGTAAGTACCTAGAAGAAGATTGATCGTTCACATTGGATTTATTTGGGTTATCAGAGGTAGACTGAAAACCGACCCCAACTTAGGCAAAAGGACTAGGCCGATGATGATCATGGAATAGTAGATTGCTTGCCAATGTAACTAACAACTATTTTAAAGGCGAGAGTGTTTCTTTAAATCCAGAGTGGAGTGAAAGATTCTAGAATAGAGTCCTGAGCGCAGCGAGGGATTCAAAGTACGTCACTTGATCTTAAATTATTGTGGCTTCCGAGGTGGACACTTTACTTTTTATTCCGTCTATGAGACAATTAAGAAAAATACGTTTAATTAATTTGAATCAATAATTATTTAACAGCAGTAAGAAGTAAGAGCCAACACTAAAATCAATAGACAACCCAGAAGTCTTTCTGTGCACAGCTTTTTAAGTCCAATTAGTGGTTGCAAGACCGACTGTTGAGCATGAGGTTCTTTGTTATATTTCCAGGTCGGGGGAGGTGTTATTGGTTTTTTCCATCACGAATTTCTCCGTAGCAGTCACGGAGTCTGGATTAGTGCCCCGTTAACCTCCCACTTACATGGGATTTAAATATAACTGACGAAATGTGGGTACAAAATGGGTGTACCATTGGGTACATCTATGCCTAACGCTTCGGGGATTACAGGCGTGTTTTTAGTAGCGTGGCGTGTATGTTAGTATATAGTATATGGTATTTGGTGCCTTTTTTTAAATGTGTAAACGTATTTCATTACTGTAAGTTCATCGGCATAGGTACATAAGGAACAGGAGTTCAAGCTGCACGCTAGCACAAAAGAAAAAAAAATGAACAATGTATTCGCCAATTTTTTTTGTACCATATTTTTATTATTTTGGTTTTCCAAGTTTTTCAACTGCAATCTACAGCCTGTAACAGAAAGGGTATGATCATATGGAATACTGTGGTACGGACCATCAAACTGAACAACTTTCTCTACGGGACCACCATCGAAATCGTAAAAAAATAATCAGCTGTCCCATACATTTGCGTCGACTAGGTATTGAAATTTTGCATAGGACAGCTGATTATTTTTTTACCTTTCTGTTACACGCTGTATAATTCTATACAAATAAATAAAATTGAAGTGTATGTTCATATTTTTACTGAATGAGTATAAAAGTATCTATGTATGTTCGGTACTTATAACAAATAATCATTTATTTTTTATTTTTGTCTGTCTGTTTGTTCCAGCTAATCTCCAAAACGGCTGTACCGATTTTAACGGGACTTTTACTGGCTGATAGCTACAATACACAGATAAATACAAGAATTTAAGCCCTTGTAATTGTCAAATAAACCTGAATCAAAAAGGATAGTAATCTTTTTCGCGGGCACCAGCTAGTATTATTATAAAATAATAAAAGTAAATTTCTTGCTTGGTTTTAAAGAGATTTTAAGTATTCATTATGCATAAGGGTACTAAATTTTATACACATTGTATTATTTATGGATCCCTTTACCGGGAAAAACATACTATCAGTAAACACGGATCTTAATATCAGATCTCTAATTATCATACATGATCATGTACGTACGACGACCAGTCATGCTATACACAACCAGTTTATCCAGATCTCTCATTTTACTGGAAATCTTTAAAAAGCGAGGTTATGTTATACTGAAAATGTATAGGTTGATGTGTTGCCGTGTGTTCTTGCCTTTCTTTTTGTAGATGTTGACAAATTGTTGATGATGCGAAGGAGGTCTCAATTTCAAATGGCTGCAAAGTTACTTTGACTTTTAGTATGTACTTACACAAAACATTGAAGACAAAAAAGTAAACTGGCTAACAACACTGAGAAATATTAACACTCATTCATTTTTATTTTTAAACTTTGATATATTAGTAGCAGTGTACAGGAAAATAAAGTAGGCATAAGATTTTCCTTATTAAAACACTAGCCGTTGCCCGCGGCTTCGCTAGCGTTTTGGTCGGAAATTATCCCACGGGCACGTTGTAAATATAAGCCTATGGCATTAGGAGATAATGTAGCTTCCTATTAGTGAAAGAATTTTCAAAATCGGTTCATTAAATACTAATACAAACTTACAAATTTTACCTCTTTATAATATTAGTATAGAACACAACGGCAATTCCCAGATTTTAAAAAGGTCATAAGGAATAAATAAAGAATTTATTCATGCACCTAAACACACTCAAAACGCTTTTAGAATAACACGTCTGCCGCTTATAACAGTCGAGTGCAATTAGACGATAAGGTGAAACGAAGTTTATAGTGGTCGGATTTTCATGGGACTTTTTTATTGAGTTCCTAGAAGAGTGGAGGAGAAAGTAAAAAACAAATTTTTGTCTCCCGCGACTTTCTTTAATTTTGAATTTCCTTTGGTTTTTTTTCTTTTCGTTGTTTAATAACTTCAAATTCGACGAATTCATATTGTGGCGTAATAGTGTGAACTGCGTGTATCAGTTAAACGCCAATTTGGTCTGTTTCTTTGTTCATTATTCATGTAATGCATAATTCAATTATTTTTTGGAAAATTTCTTATTTTCCTCATGAGTGAAGTGATTAAAAATTCATTTGCAAATAGCAGACAATCGTCTATGTTAATAGAGGCAAGTTGTTTTCGATATGGTTCTATCAAAACTCAATGTTTCGATTGAACCATATCGAAAACAAATTGTGTGCAAATTATTGTCCAAATCCTCTTTTTTTTAGCTCTCTAATGAGGTATAATAACTAGAAAAATATTTAAGGATACTTGTTAAACATTAATTACTACTGAGAAAGTAAAGCATGACAAAAGGCCTCTATCGCTAAGAATTGGGAGCGGTATCGGTGTCAGTATTGATTTTCCACTTTCGTCAGCAATAATCAACATTTATCGAGTACGTCCAAATATTTTTATTAGTTTTTGTAATCTGTGGATAGCAGATATAATAAGAATTTTTTCAGGATAATATTTACGTTGACCCAACATAACATGGTTCATTCTGCAGTTCCAATTTTCGATGCTGCGTCCGAGCAATTCGAGTGGTATTTGGCGAATAACGCGAGTAATGTTGGCTACCAGTTGCTCAATCGTACGTGGTTTATCTTCATAGACTTTGGACTATTTATACCCCCAAATGAAACAGTCTGGGGGTGTGATGTCATAGGATCTAGGCGGCCAATTTACCATAAGTTGTTCTAAGTACACAAAACACCACGAGATTCACGACTCATATAATCAGGGCCGACTATACTGAACCACAAGTGCACTTCTCAGGTAGATACGGCTAAGTATCAACAATTCTTCTTAACTGTACAGTGCCTATGTAACTTCTTATTTAGATTTAGACGTAACTAACAGTTAAAGAGTAACTAACCTGACAGTTCAATCTAAATGCCTTCTCAGGTGTCCAATGAATTCGTGTACACAACGGTACGCGTATAAAATAAACAGTAGATACTGAGTAGAGTACGCTTTGTAATCCTCCAATACGATTACGGCATACCATTCATCATGGACTTGCTAAGACATGAACGGAGATTCAAGTTAGGAGCAAGCCATTTTTGCTTAACGTTTACTAACGTTAAGCAAAAATGGCTTGCTTGCGACTGACATACATTTATTTAGCAAAATTCACAGATTCAAATTGTGTCAATTCTCATATTGATATGACAGAGGTACCTACCTCAACTTCCAAAGGTTTCAACTTCAGTCACGAAAACTGATCTAACATTAATACTATCACGGCCAGAGCTTAGGGTCAAGCTATGCAACTTTAGCGTAAGTGAGTGGGTCTAAGACTAATTGTTAAGGCCACGTTTGTGCAAGTTCATTGCCATCTAAATAACTGCGCGGGCGCCCGCCATTGCCACCCGCCACCCGAGCCCGTCTGATGCAACATTCAATGAGTGTTGACAAGTACTGAGCGTTGTAGGTTAATAATCAATTACGCAGAGCACGTGATATGTTAGAGATGCAAGCGCACGATCAGCAGTAAATGCACACTTTTACTTGCTATACAAAACAATTTGTGATGGAAACTATTCGCTACGGGAATAGTTTGATTCAAATTAGACATAGCTGTATGTATATGTTTATAGCTACATTAGCTACCGTTCTTTTGGTGTCTTATGCAAACATTTTATAACATTGTTATTAAGGTTCCGCACCCAAGGGGTAAAAGCGGAACTTACTAAGACTCCACTGTTCGACCATCTGTCTGGCTGGCTGTCTGTTACCAGGCTTTATCTCATGAACCGTGATAGTTAGACAGTTGAAATTCTCACAGAAGATGTATTACTGTTGCCGCTACAACAACAAATACTAAAAACAGAATAAAATAAATATTTAAAGGGCTCCCATACAACAAACGTGCTTTTTTTATGCCCATCTCACACCGGACGACCAGCTCTTCTTTTCCACTGTCCTTGTTACAGCTTTAGGGACCTCGCGAAATACGCGGCCGCGACCGCGACTTTTGGCCGCAGAAGCGACTTTTGGTGGAAATCAGTAATCAAATTTGGTGGCACAACCGGTAGCCCGTCCAGCTTCGTTCAAGATAGCAGCCATCGTGGTTCTGGTCGCGTAGCGCGCGAGGTCCCTTACTCCATCTGGCACTACCGCGCGTTGCTAGGTGTCCAGTACAACTACATTTGAGTCCAAGTTTTCGTCTGCGGACTCTATCCACAAGCGTTACATGCCGAGCATAGAACACTCCCATCTCAAGCACCTACCTTTATCTATAAACCGTGTACCTAAGCTAATAACATGAGTCGTGAACTCGTGATGACTTAAGTCCTACAGAAACTCTACACTTCTATCCTTTCCATAGATAAGAACATTTGCTGTCGTAAAAGTTCACGAGACAATTACAATAGGAACGATGAAGGCAATCTATGTCCTAGATCATTTTAAACGAAACTGGGTCTGGGACCAATATGGCCGGTCGTTTAACAGTTATAAGCCAGTTGTCATTTCAATTAATTATAATCTTTTGAGGCAGACTGTGCCGAAAAGGGTTTTGAATATTTGGCCCGTCTAACGTCCATTTTAATTTTTAAATCGCAGTGATGGATAAAACCAGCATAAATAAATAGCTCCATACAAAGACATACAACCCTTTTTCAAATCTTTTCAGGAGCGAGTAAGGAATTTTGCGGGCTTTCAATTATGCGAGTTGTTCTAGCAGCTTCTTATCCGGTCCTCTTGGGCAGTGTTTTTGTGTTTTTCAGGCTTTTCATTGCATTGTGTTTTTCTGCCCGACCTGAGAAGACCGGAAAAGACCTAACACCTAAAGTAGAGGCTCGCCCTCTTTTAGGAACATAGCGACATGTGGGGATACATCTCCGTCTAACCCTTCGATAAAAACAGGCCTGATGCTATACTAAGTCATTTATGCTATTTTTTTCGAGAATTTGGGAGGAAACACCAGCCTCTATTAACCTGTTTGACATCTATACTAATATTATAAAGAGGTAAAGTTTGTGAGTTTGTGAGGTAGGTACACTACTACATTATCCAAGAGCGCCATAGGCTATATTTAGAACGTGCCCGTGGGATAATTTCCGACTAAAACGCGAGCGAAGCTGCGGGCAACAGCTAGTTGTTATAAGCATAAAACAACAAACCGTGATACGGATTAGGATTACTGTCAAAAAACCATGTCTTATGAAGGCTTAAAAGAGACAAAAGCCTTTATTTTCACATATTTTAATGTAAACACTTTATATTTTCATTTTTTTTAGTTTGAATTCTTTTAAACAGCTTCAACAATAATTACACGCAGGTAAAAATGCTTAGGTTGCAAAGTGTTTGCAAAAACATCTTGAATGTAATGGGTACGGTTTTCTATCAGTAGCAACACTTGCGTCTTCGAGGTTTCTTCTTCTTTGGCATGATTCTATCACAGTTCCTGCAAAGGAAACAGCAGGGTATGTCTTCCTCATTGCATTGGATATTAATGCATGCATGCGGCGCCGGCTGCTCTTTTGCTGGCGCGCGAGGCGTAACCAGTTCCACCTGCACAACAAATGTTAGGCTATAATGATATAACAGGACAAGGTACTGTCTCTTCACAAATATCATCATCTTCACGACACGACAGACAAACAGTTAGTATTCACACTGAAGTATGGAGTGGTATGGATAATGTGTATTATATAACTTGCACACTTAACATCTTTTTTTCTTCTAAAGATGTACCCTAAATCTAAATACTGTATCTAATAAGTTATCTTGAACAGTAGGTATTTACTGAATGTCATTAAATTAATGGCACAGTGCAACACCAATGTAAAGCACTAGTTAGAACAGTATCTACACTACCTATTATAAAACAAAGTCGCTTCCCGCTGTCTGTCCCTATGTATGCTTAGATCTTTAAAACTACGCCACGGATTTTGATGCGGTCTTTTTAGGGTTCCGTAGCCGAATGGCAAAAAACGGAACCCTTACACATTCGCCAAGTCTGTCAGTCTGTCTGTCTGTCTATCCGTGTATGTCACAGCCACTTTACTCCGAAACTATTAGGACTACACAGTTGAAACTTAGTAGGTAGATGTATTCTGTGAACCGCTATAAGGTTTTTATATTAAAAAAAAAAATAAGATTAAGGGTCCCCATACATGGAACTGACACAAAAAAAATATATCCTCAAACCTATACGTGCGTGTCTATAGATAGGTCTTTAAAAATGACGTTGTAGTTCCAAAAACCGTTTTCTCTCAAAGTCAATCGTTTGAAAGATAAACACTTCCAAAGTGGTAAAATGTGTGTGTCCCCTTCTAATTTCTAAAGTAAGAGGAGAAAAATTCTGAAAAATATATAGGATTATAGAACGTAAAAAAAAACTTTCAACCAAAATTGGTTTGAATAAGATTTGATGTTTATTTTTTGAGATATGGGACTTTTTCATCAAACTGCAGCAACAACTTTGTTTTTCATTAACATACTGTGAAAAACAAATTTAGTTTTGTTGATGAATGTAAAACAATACAACATATGAACGAATGCCTTCAAAATATTTTTATTATATTGTTTGGTGCTACGGAACCCTATGTGCGTGTGAGTACGACTCGCACTTGGCCGGTTTTTTTTAATAGATACAGTGATTCAAGAGGAAGGTTTATATGATAATATTACACCCGTGCGAAGCCGGGGCGGCTCGCTAGTTTTATTATATTTCTGTAACATAATACGCGGTCTGTATCCAGCTCGATTTTCATTTACGTCAGCCATTACTTTGCGTCCATTTTGGGCTAACATTCATTCCAACTTTGCGGGATCAGTTTTCTAATGAAGCTCGAAATTACACGTAATTGCGATATAATATGGCTAACTGGATTGACTGCATGTTTGCGATTTGTGGGAATCACAAAAAATCCTGAGGAGGTATCTTCCTTCGTAAATAATACATGAAATATCCGAATAAACCATGTTACGATGATCATTAATAGCATGTTATAATGCGACTTTTAAAAAGAGGAGCTTCCTCATACTGTATACAGTTACTTGCGATATTTTTGTCACGTGCGCCTCATTTGTGTAACACACTTCCGATCACAATCTGAACGATTTTGAAAGAAATTTGACATTCATTGCTTTATTGGTTTGAAAAAAAAATGTATTTTCGTAAGTAATGCAATCAGTAATCTTAACTAAAGATGGAGAACTTACATAGTAACAACAACACAACAACAACCATAACAACTTATTTATTTTATAAATAAGTTTGACAGTTCATATTGATCATCACTTGGCGAGTTTTGATATACAATGACCGTTCTTGTTGGTTTCAACTGACGCTACCCGTGCAGAACTGTCATTGTATTTATATCAAAACTCGCCAAGTGATGATCACTATGAACTGTCAACAGAGATACGCAATAGCTCTGCAGGTTTCGAGAATTCTTACACTCATTGGAAGCCCCATTATCTCCGAGTATCTTATGTTATTCTAGAACGATCCCGTGGGATTTTCGACCATATGCAGGAGCGAAGCCGCGGGCAAAAGCATAGTGATTAATAATACGAAAGGCGATTGTGTTACGCAATAATCCCTTTGATTTTGTTAATTTGTTTGTTTAAATATTGTCTCATTTTGATTTTATTGTGGTCTGTTCTTGTCTAACGATTTGTAGAAAAAGTTCAGATACAGGCTCTCCAATGGATGTCAGCACAACACCCGCAACAGTTGCAGTGTGAAATGTTCAACTAAATCAAAATGTTGAATAATGAAATGGATTATTTTTATTGTTTTGAAGGCAATTTTTATGTTTCATTTATATATTTATTTAAACTTATATAGTGGTACATAAGCGGACTTAATGCCACAAGGCAAGTTGCCAAGTTTGTCGATGTTTAAGCATATCTATTAATTGTTGTACATTCTAAAATGTCAAGCGTCATGTTTACGAGTTAGTCCGGAGATCATCTAAGCTGTGCAGTTAGGGCTCTGGCCTCGTACCTCTATATCGAAATGTTGTCATTTCTTGTTTTTTCTTTTTTTCTTTTTTTTTTCAATTCCTCCAAACTATTCCCAACACTACAATCCTTGAAAGCCAGAATTAAAAGTGGCAAGAAAAAGAAAATCGCCGCCGATACAATGAAGCTCAACCAGTTCCAGAGAAATCTCTGCTCGTGACTGTACAACTGGGAAAAGTTCAGTTGCTAAGCACCACGGAATAAAACTAAAATTGATACTAATGCGGCTGTTTGTGACGAGCCCGGAGTCTGGCTCGCCTTCGACTACATGGGACTTGAAATGCGGGTCGTGTATAGATATTAAGGTAGCACGCTCTTCACAAGTGCGATGGTATGTTTATATAACAACGAAACAATAAAAACTAAATCTTACTTCAATGTTTCCCGTGCGGTTCGGTTCATCAGTATGCTTCCCAATCTTGAGGACGAATACATCTTTGTCTGGGTGTAGAACCTTATGTGCTAGCACACCCTTGGGAGCGTCTTTAGGCGTTACATTGCATGTATTGCAAAGTTTTGGATTGCCAGGAGTCTTCGTGTAAACCATCTCAGAGTTCTGAGCTGTCCTGTTTGTGAGTGACTCGCAAATATCGTCAGGTACCTGAAATGAAATTATTAGATGTAAGAAAGAAGTGGTGTAATGGTCGTCAGCGCAATTCCTGTTATGTTAGAAAGAGAGAAAAAAGAGCTCGCTTCACTCGCTTTTGCATCTTAGTTTCTCTTGAATCTTAACTTTGTTTACAAGTCGCCCAGGTAACTCTGGTAGGTCGAAACTCGAAACAATTTAACCTCTCCAAGGTAAAATATAAAATTTTGCATGTTGACCCCTTGAATGTTGACTTAAGTCAATCAAGTCTCTGTACTCCTGTACGAAGGGTCGAAACAATTCTTACCTGTCCAAGGTAGGATTTTAAAATTTTCGAGCTCGCTTCGCTCGCTCTTGGAGGCATTGTTAATTTTGTTGTTTTAATTGTCGCCCATTTCGATTAAGTAACATGTGTTTCTGAATAAAAGGACTAAAGAAAAGCTACATTGTCTAGAGTGGAGAGCTTAAACTGCTTTTAATTCCCAGACTTTTTAAATAACTACTATGTAGACAAGTATTGAAAATCTATAGCAATTCGAGGTAACAGAGGTACTAACATTTTTGAACCGCTATTGCATTTTAGATTCTTAGAAGAACTTCAGATGTATCCGTTTATATTACTATAAACGGATACATCTGAATATCGTTATGAATTTTAATACAAAACCAGGGCACAAAGAGACCACTTCATACTGATACCTGGAAGTCTAGCCTGTTCGAGGGGCATGATGGCTCGCCACACACAATGCCGCATGTCTCCGAGCAGACGGACTCGTCGTCATCACAGGTACAGCTCTGCTGCAACTTGACCTGCGACGGAGTCAGCCTAGGCGGCTTGTGTGTGCTCTTAGGCACTCGTATTTTCACCTGACATTTTATATCATTTTAATAAATAGAGAAAGTTGATCGATAGTTACGAATGTGTGATAATATTTGGGGAGGCTTAAGACAAGAAGTAGTGGTGGAATCGATCCAAGCAATATAGCAATCCAACATATCGGAGTATCGCATCATGTTGTAGAAGTATATTGATACTAAAAGTCTAATCTTTTCTTTCTTCTTATCTAAAGCATAGGATCGGATTGTGTTTCGTTAATAGGAACCACCTAACTGTAAATAAAGAAGATTCTATGGATGTTTCTGATCAACAATGAAATAAAATATAGGATTAAATTATTGTTTAACTGTCTGAAATCTTGAAAGTAAAATCACTTTTTTTTTATTACAGTTTGCATCGCACAATTAACTTGCCAGGAGAAATGCTGGCTCGGCTTTTATTTATAATATATAGAGGAACAACCTCAGTAGACTCTTCAATTCACGGAATTCATGAAACTGCTGACTTACCTCATTGCCATTAAAAATAGCACTTATTTCCTCAAATGGTTTTTTATGTTTGTGTTTGGGTTTAGGTTTTTGACCTGGATCTTTAGATGTTGGCATACTATTAAACTATTTTTTATTGCAACAAAAAATTTGGACAAATAATTTCATGAGTATTTTTGAAAGCCCTTTTGAAAGGCAAAGACAAAAAGAGGAACAAAGAGTGGAATACTACTTACACCAAACGACTAGGTACCTACCAAAGAGTATCGTAGACAGAATATACTATTAGACTGGTGAAATAGAACAAACTCTCTACGTTTTGGTCTACGTAGAATAGGACACTTCAACCAACTTGCAGGAGGGAAAACACTGTTTTTCTTTTTGATGATCTCATCTCGCAGTTCATCCTCTGACGCTGGCTACTGCTTAACCGAAAAAATCCTGTGGATGCCTTAAAATTGAATCTAAGGCCTCCAGCCAGGGGCAGGAAAACACTGAACCACAGAGCATCATATTATATATACTGGCACTGAACTATTAGGTATGTACCAAGTTTGACATATCGATGCATTTTTGCTTGACAAACTGCGCCTCCTTGAACCGCACACCTATAGTGGTCATTTATACTGTCTCATGTCTGCAGCTGCTTTGATAGCTGTCATCCCTAATTCCATCTATTCTTTTTGATTTCAGTCGATTTCTTGGTCGATTTGTATTGGGACATATATCCTGTTTTGGGATTAGTCAAACGACTTAAGTGACAGCATTTGGTATGATTTGATTCAAATAAGTAGTATTACCTTCACTGGTAGTAGGGTCGCTGGGATCCAGGCCGCATGAGCATAGGATATTTATGAAATACCTAACTAAAGGTGAGGTACAACTGATTGTACGTTGCGACTTTTTTATGCATTAGCCCTCCCATGAAAGCTCTTCAATCTCGGTTAAAAAATCGCAATAGTTTATACTCATGATTCTATTTCGAGATGATTGTTGACATTTTTTCCGTCGATTTATCTTGACGTGTCAATATTCAATTGACCTTGAAACACTTTCGGAGTTGTCGACTCATTCATTCATGCGAGCAATGAAGAAGTCGGTTACCGTAACTCAATAATAATGTGAGACTACTACTTATAAATATGGGGTAGGTTCCAATCCAAATACAGTCATAATCTCACGCCTTTTACCCATGGTATGGGGTAAGTAGAGAGAAACTACAAAATTCCACATACTAATATCCTTACATACTTAAGTTCTTTTGCTTCATATACGTTCATACATTTATTTGGTCCTTCAAAAACGTCAGGTTCACTTGCCGTGAGGGTTATCCGCACGCCAAATGAACCTGACCTTTTTGAAGAACATCACCTGTATAACCTTCTAGGGCGTCGTCCCAGCTTTCCACTCATATCCGCTTTATTTGTTAGTCGTCCTTCACTCATTCTCTCACCATGCCCAACCTTTAAAGCTTATTTACTTATTTAAAAAAAAACTTTCTCCCTTGTTGTTCTGGTTTCCACTTTTCCGTGGAAATATTCATAGACAATGGGTGGCGCCGATAATCACTGCATAGTATAAAACAAAGTCGCTTTCTCTGTCCCTATGTCCCTTTGTATGCTTAAATCTTTGAAACTACGCAACGGATTTTGATGCGGTTTTTTTTAATAGATAGAGTGATTCAAGAGGAAGGTTTATATGTATAACATTGCACCCGTGCGAAGCCGGGGCGGGTCGCTAGTACTACAATAAATTAAACTGCGTTTACCTAATTTTGTCTGTGTCCTGTCTCCGAAATTCATTCATCAGATCTATATGAAATGTAAATGTGACCATTTCGGAATACACCTTTCGAAAAATAAAAGAATTTTGCAAATCCGTCTATACAGGGTCTTACAGGACCCTTCACGAAGCGTCAACAAAGCATTATATATCAAAATAAGTTACTACGCAAAAAATATTGTTAAGAAACGACTTTTTTTTTGGGTGAAAAATCACTTTTTACGGTAGGACTCAATGTAACGCACTCAAAACATTGTGGTGATGGATAGATTGTATGTACGGGGGTAGTGAATTTGTTTAAAGTAAAGATCTTACATTAAATTCATGCATACAATAAAAATACTTGTGAAAAAGTTGGAACTTTGACCCCCAATATCTCCGTAACTAGAAGGTTCCTAGGTATGGTCTAGAACAAAAAAATATATCGCAATGAGTATTATTTATTTCAAAGCAGTAAGATTAAGAAAGCATTAGAAGTATAGCACTAAAAATTCAAATGTTATATTAGAGCTTAATATTAGTTTAGTGCAGTTTTAGATTTTCCATTTTTGATTTACGCCAGCATACGCATGGTGGAGGTAGGTCGGGAGGCATGGGTCGGGATCACATTGTGTTTCTCTTGTATCTGTGCGACAAAGCGGTTTCCTCCCGGGGTACTTCGGTGTGACCAGCTCAAGCTCCATCTTACAGCGCCGATCTCCAGAAGCTCCCACTTTAGCAACCTGAGAATTGTTAAGTTTTTTTTTAATGTATTTTCTAACAGCTAACTTATTATTGGGTATTTAGACCATTTTTATTCAAGACTTAACCGTCGTGTCCTCAAACTGAAACCGAGATTGAGGACACAACGGTTGCAGCATTCAACATCTTTAGTTACCAATTCACTAGTAGTCTGTAAATAGTAAATAAATAGTAATTAGGGTAGATTTCCGTTTCAGCCGGTAAATGCAATGTTGTTATCACAATTTGTACCAATGTTTTATTTTACCTTTAGAACGAAAACGTCACCTGTAACTAAACTTTTTATTATCTTCTGCATGGTGTGAACATATAACCTTCTTGGGGACCTCACCCCCAGCAAGGTTAAAGATTCGGGATAATGAGAACATTCTCGCCATCCGCGTGTTGGTAATATTGTCAAGCCACGCGTATACCTACGCTGTGACTTCCGTTGCCATGCTGGCCATGGGTCACAGTCACGGCATTGTGGTGCCTTGCACACTACGCAAGTTAGCATAGGCGCCGGCAGGATTATTTCCAGAGGGTTGCATCTTCAGTTACATGAAAACAGGTCGAAAATTTTTACTTTCGACCTCGGATATGTTAGATTTTCGTTTGTCAATTCGTACAAGTAGTAATTCTGACAATTTTGTACAGAAATATAATAATAAATACAGAAATATAATTAGTATTATAATAGGATGCAAGAGCGAATGTAGCGAGCTTGAGCCCTGCCTATATACCTGACGATGGAAGACACGAAGCGTAAGCGACCTGTGCATGCTTTTTTCACAGGAAAAGATAAGAGGACACTTAATTGATTGATAAGGAAAAAACTTGGACAGCAACCTAAATTTTAAGCCTTAAGTTTTTATAAACACATTAACATATACACAAACACATATTGTATTTTTAGAAAGTATGTATGAATGTAAGTATTTTGGTGGTAGTAACATCACATTGGCGTTTTTAGCTGATAGGGTATTAAATGTATACGTAAT
Organism: Eugnorisma glareosa; assembly: GCA_947578425.1. Taxonomy (NCBI): domain Eukaryota; kingdom Metazoa; phylum Arthropoda; class Insecta; order Lepidoptera; family Noctuidae; genus Eugnorisma; species Eugnorisma glareosa. The sequence continues at coordinate 30,758,832 of OX387957.1, forward strand.
TTTAAATAAATAAATAAATATTATAATAATCTAAATCTTTTCTACATACAGGGTGTAACAAGACCCTTCACGAAGCCGTCAACCAAGCATTCTGTACATAAAACTAAGTCATTCTACGCAAAAATTATTGCTGGGAAATGACTTTCTTTTTGGGGTGAAAAATCACGTTTTACGATAGGACTCTCGCACTCAAACCATTTTGCTGATGGATGTATTGAATAGTACGGGGGTAGTGGAGGTGTTTAAAGTAAAATTTTTACATTAAAAACATTGTATTTAAGAAAAAACTTGTGAAAAAGTTGGAACTTTGACCCCCAATATCTCCGTAACTAGAAGTTTCCCAGGTACGGTCTAGAAGAAAAAATGATAGCAATGACGGAGAGAACACGTGGCTTTCGGCTTCGTTAAGGGTCTTGTTACACCCTTTATTATATTTTATTTCTTGGGATGTTAGGGGCACACGGGGGGAGCAGCGGTGGCCCGGTAGTGGGTTCGAACCCAGGCAGGCGCATTACTTTGTGTAATTTATTTCATCACCTCTCAAAACGGTGAAGGAAAACATCGTGAGGAAACCGGCATGTCCTAGAACCAAAAAATCGAAGACATGTGACATCTACCAACCCGCACTGGGCCCACGTTGTGGATTATATAGCCCATTCCCTATCATAGAGAGGAGGCCGAGTGTCCCTGCAGTGGGAACATTAAAGGCTGATTATATTAAGGGGGCACACCTACCATCTCAGCAGTGGCGTGCAGTGCTTCCCGAAGGCGGGCAGGCCAAGCAAAAACAAAAAAACTCGCAACATCACAGCGTCGCTCTACTTAGGATGACCCTCAAAGTAGTCACATCTATTGATATATTCACTAACCCTCCCAGGCCCCCGCATCTGTCTTCTAGTCTTCTTCATCGTCTTTTTAGTAAGCGTATGAGAAAACAACGCCATCTAGCTTAAATATAAGGAATTTCAATGGTATTCTGTCAATACAAGAACGAAGGATGTCGCTTCGTTACAAAAAAACCTAAAAAATAAAACAGAGGGCGCTGTAAACAAAAAAAAATAGTTTAGTTTTCGTTCCGTACCCAATTTTGAGCGTCTGACCGGAATATTTGAAAAACAAACATTGAAAATAAGCCTGTAAAAACCAAAGTTATAAATACAAGAACTCACCACATTAATCAAGGTTCAAATCACGATTTTCTGACAATGCAAACAGAAGAAAGATTCATTTGAAATACCGAGTACGAGATGAATTTTGGGTTAATTCTCGTAATTCGGGTATCTACACATTTTCCTTTAGACACAACTTGAATCTTAACATCAAACCATCGTGAATACTTATTGTTTTTAACTTCTGACAAACACATTATCAGCGCAAACTTCACAACAGAACACCATTTCTAAGTAAATAAACAAATACAACAAATAATATTTACACTACTGTACGTTTCAAAACGAATTACAACCGTCAGATATTATAATAATCAAAACATTCAAGATCACGAAATAAATTTTGCTTGTCACATGAAACAAATATGGCTTCTAAGAAAAATACAATTGTTATTTTGTCAATGAAAAAAACACTACCAAATATAATTGCATCACCGCATACCGTTTTAGCCGGATAATACTTTGTGGGGCAGCCAATCAGTGGCCAGCTAGCCAGCTACACTCGCAGGAGTTTACGCCCCTATTTACTATGTGTGCCGTTCGTATTTCCGTGTATATACACGAAAATACTTATCAGTGCTTAAATTTATCAATGGAAATTAGGCCGGCTGGGGCCTTGCCTAGACGGCCGGGAGCGAGCGTCGTAATACACACACGGCCGCGACAAGTTGCTTTAAGTATTATAACAGGCGTTTTATTTTTTTATTTTTGATTAATATAGTTATAATAAATGCATTTGTTGCGTTGTTGGTAGGAATGGTAGGGTAGGCTAGGCCTAATTGCCTCTATGGACGGCACGCCCCTGCATCTCAGTGCCCCAAGACAACCTCACCTGCTCGTGGTGCATCCTGCTGAACAACAACCGAGGCTCTGACGACCGATAAATATCGGTATAACCATTTCGAAAGAAATATTCGTAGCTGAATAGCGCAGACTAGCGACGGGCAGCAGCGTCACTAGTGCGAGGAATTGTGATCTGCGATCGCCAACCCAAATGCCCAGCGTGGCGATTATCAGCAAACACTTTAAAATGGCAAGCCAGAATCAACCAGGGCCCCCAGTTCCCGGCAGCCTTGCTATTCCTGATTTTGGCGGCTGTCACGGTAACGGCAAGGTAGGGGGTGCTAAGTTGGGTTTGGCGGCCATTTGTACCCGGGGAGGGTTACGAATGGCCGCCAAACCCAACTGACTTTGGTGATGTACAATGGACGCACGTTACGGCTCGACGAACACCTAGTGCAGCTAGAGGAAGAACTCGAAAGAGTAAGGTGGCACATTCTTGGGTTGAGCGAAGTCCGAAGAAAGGGGAGGACACAATAACCCTTGAATAGGGCCACCTGATTTATTTTCGAGCGATAGACCAGCTATCCCAAGCCGGAGTTGGGTTCTTGGTACACATATCCTTTTCGCAACCGAACCTAACCTTACCTAACCGAGAGTTATAGCCTCAAGGTGGTTCAAGTCTATGCACGGACCTCGCCACACTCGGACGACGTGGAGGAGGAAATGTTTGAGGACATCTCCAAGGCCTTGCATTCCACTACTAAGGCCCACTACAACGTTGTCATGGGGGATTTTAACGCTAAAGTGTGAGTACAGAATTGCAGTGAATCGGTAGTAGGATCCTATAGGTTTGGCAGCAGAAATCATAGGGGGCAAATGCATTTCGCAAGCCACAAGCAACTTCTTCTTCTTAGAGGAGGAGGGGCTTTTCGAGATGAATTCCTTCTTTAAGAAACAGCCCCAAAGGAAGTGGACGTGGCGAAGCCCCGGTACTAGGTGTTCCTCTAGCGTGCCCCCTATAAAGCTGAATGGAGATGAGATAGCTAGGGTACGTCAGTTCAGATACCTGTGTCATCTAATTACCAAGGACCTTAAGGACGACACGGATATTGAACGTGAACGTATGGCATTGTCCGTGAGAGCGAACATAATTGCTCGCAGGTTTGCCCGATGTATAAATGATGATAGAAGGTATAAGTCAGGATCTGATGCTGATCTTCGGAGATATACAATAGAACACCTGATTAATAAAGACAGAAAATCTGTCGTGATTGCTGCAATCGCTTGGATGTTTATTTTTTACACAATTTTAGAACATAACATAACGCCTGTATGCTCTGAGGGAGTATGCAGATGTGTACAGTTCACCCAGATTTCGACAGTTAGGTAGATAACGATATAAGTTACATTTTATTGGGGATAAGCCTATTACCATGAAAGGAGTTGTTAACAATGTAAAATAAATGTATAACAAATATTTGTGTAGAATATTGCAACTAAAAAAAGGAAAATAAAAAACGCCTTTGCAAAAAAATAAAACCGACTTCAAAAACAAAAAACGTGGAAAAATAACTTTAGCTTCAGAAGTCGGTGGCAAAAAAATTCAATCGAACAAACAAAAGTCACCGACTTCTGAAGCTAAAGTTATTTTTCCACGTTTTTTTGTTTTTGAAGTCGGTTTTATTTTTTGCAAAAATTAAAAAGACGGGGCGAGCCACATTCCAATTTATATGGATCTGAGAGGGTGCCCGCCCACCGTACACTATTACTTTGATTGCTGTACGAGTACTTTAAGATATTCACAACACACACATTCAGACGACAGCCCTACTTCTTGTAACCTCTCCACAGAACATCATAACCGACTAAATCAAAAGCTTTGCCCAAATCGAGGAAAAGGCATACACAGGTGTGCCCCTGTGGGTAAAATTCCCTGACAGTATGCTTCAAGCACAATATGGCAGTTTCCGTTGACAGCCGTGATCTAAAACCAAATTGATTGTCATGCAGAACTACAGATTCAGCCAATTGTGCATCCAGCACGCTGTCAAGCACCTTAGCCACCACAGTCGCTAAAGATATCGGCCTATAACTGTTTAGGTCGGAAATGTCTCCCGTTCTATTTTTAACTATGGGCACTACAATAAGAAGGCTACTATGAGAAGGCTTTTGACTCTGTCGAGACCCTGGTCAGTTCTGGAGTCTCACACATCCAAGTATTGAGAAATCTTTATGAAAACGCCATAATGACCGTCCAAACTCAAAACCAGCAAACGGAGCATATTCCATTGCGTCCGGTGGTGAGGCAGGGGGACGTAATTTCTCCGAAATTGTTCACCTACGCATTGGAGGATATGTTTAAGAAGCTAAAATGGGAAGGTCGTGGCATTAACATCAACGGCGAGTACATCTCACACTTGAGATTTGCAGATGACATCGTCATACTGGCTGAGTCGCTGCACGACTTGCAGCAGATGCTGGATGGCCCAGTTGATTCTTCAATACGCATTGGTCTCAAAGTGAACTTGGACAAAACCCTGGTTATGTTCAACGAACACGTCACCCAGGACATATTGTTGTCAATGGAGGTCCTCTCGAGGTTGTCCGAGTATGTTTAACTAGGGTAAACTCTGCAGTTTGGTAAGAACTACTTTGAGAGGGAGGCCAACAGAAGAATCCAGCTGGGCTGGGCTGGGCAGCATATGGGAAGCTTCGCCGGGTCTTCTCGTCGCCTATTCCTCAGAGTCTAAAGACTAAGGTCTTCAATCAGTGCGTCCTGCCTGTTATGACTTACGGAGCCGAAACGTGGATACTCACGGTGCGGCTGGACCATGGAACAGGTTATTCCTGGAGTCTCTCTGAAGGATCGCATCCGGAATGAGGTAAGCCGACAGAGAACCAGACTTGTCAACATAGCTCACAGAATAAGGGTAAGGTGGGATAATAATCATTATTTATTTCGTTACCAATCAAATTAATTAAAAAATCTTTTAAAACTGTCTCTTGTTTCATTTTGATTCTCTAAACACTGACAAATATCCTAATTCTATAAATCCTTCATAATTCAAAAATAGGCAAAATGTTGTTTATTTAATAGGTTTTTTAAATATTTAACTTAGGTTATTAATACTGAAGATTGTTATTTTATGAAATAACTAGCTACGCGCCCGGGCTTCGCACGGGTCAATGTTATACATACTCGTATAAACATTCCTCTTGAATCACTCTATAAAAAAAAACCGCATCAAAATCCGTTGCGTAGTTTTAAAGATCTAACAGTATATCAGTAACAAATCGCCACGCGTATCAAACGACGCGACGTTTTTCAATACACTTTCGAAGAAATAAAATATTACAAATATACAATATGATTTAATTTGCTTTTGTCCGCGCTTTGCTTTCGTCAGGTTGAAGAAGAAGCAAAGAATGCATGTGAATTCATGCATATGAATTCATTGTTCCATCATCTAGAAAAAGGTGTTCACTCGCTTATTAGTCTTTTACAGTGGCCATTCTGATCTAGGCAGGGTGCCTCGTTTAGTCTGAAGTTATGCGGACTTCTGTGCTTCCCGCTTACACGCCCTGCCCCGTTGGTGGAAATTATACCTACCTATGTATGTAACTAGTTGAGCCTTATTCTGATTAGGTGTAGGACCTACAGCCCAACGCAGCATGCCATATATTTATATACACTGTCTGCTCACTGTCCGTTCTTCTCTATTCTGGCGTAGTGTAAGATGCCAGGAGATTGTCAGAAAAAAAAAAAAACAAAAGTTTTCTGAGGATTAAAAATCATAGTAGTGCAATGTAGCTACAGGGATAGATCATGTAAGATGTCTATTTCTTTGGTACGCTCGTCGCTCGGTGTCCTAAACAGCTAGCTATGTGGATTTTGTTTAAATACTTCAGAGCCAATATATTTAAAAAATAGTACTCGTCATTCTGATTTTAAAGAGCAAGGCAACAATTCTAAAAACGTTACACACTTACGGCCGTTTTAAATAACTTACAAACAGTTAACGGAACGTTGCTATCTCAAATAAACAGTTATAGAAACATCAACTGTCAACCCTTCGAGAGACTGTGACGTGGATGGGTGACCAGTTGACCACCCATTACATACCGAGCTTCCTCCGTTCTTCGGAAGGCACGTTAAAGGACACAGCACACATATCAAATCGGAAAGGGATCGGCACCGTATCAACTCGAGTAGTTCAGTATTCTTTGTATGAAATTCCCTACATCATTGTACGTGGTCGTCCCCGCGCTTACGTCTGTCCGTACCCAAGCTTACGTCTCTTCGTCCACCGTTATGCACACTACTGTTGTCACACGTGTTGTCATTCTATCAAAATACTAACTAGCGAGTACGCCATTTTCTAGTAAGGTGCGCGAGCCGTCAGCGCGGCATCGCCTAGCCGTATCCGAGTTGACGTATCGGAGCTGCTGATCCGCTTGCTTACGTTAGGTTGACGCCTGTTTGACGGCGAGGCGAAAGACGATACCGGGGGGGACAGTTCCCTACATGTACATCGCAATTCTTTTTGGCGCGCCATCTATCGTTCTTGAGCTCAACTTTAATTCACATAGGACGTACTAGATGTCTCTACGAAGCTACTTAAGCCTAATAGTTGTTAAAAATAGCTATTTAATTTTCTAATTTATTTTAATTATTTTAGTTTAATTTTTAAAACTTAAATAACGTACTAAAATTTGATTTTGAGTTAATTTGATTTTAAGTTAAACGAATAATTTAATCAGATGCCATAAAAAAAAAACAAATGACAAAATTCAAAACTGTCAAAAGAAAACGGATTTTTTACGTTGTGCATGTTTTCGTGTTGTTTTTAGTATTTTCTTTGCTGCAAATACGTTGAGCTGAGCCTCTCTCTCTCTCCATAAAAATTCGTCAGTACAGCTTTGCGTTGAGTGTATCCCCGGAGCGAAAGCCGACTGAATTCAGTGATCAGTGTCCGTTTGCGATATTTGGACACTATTAGTTAAGTTTTGTGGTATTCGTCAAGAGTACACAAAGAGTTTAAAGCAAACGTGAAAATAAATCTATGTATTGAATATTCAACAAGCTTGTTTCATTCAAAACTAAATTAGCCTTTACAAACTATCTAAAATAATAAATGTGCACATTTTCCGTGCTTGTAGATTGATTGCAATTCATATGGAGTTGTTTTTATTTTCAAACTGCTAATTTCACGCTACCAAACATGGTTTTACATAAATCAATCTATAACTATGGAAAAAGTTTGCAAAAGCAATGAAATGAAAATGTACGAAAGTACTGTAGAATAGAATGATTAGTTCACTCAAGATTTACAGACGGCGCTGTTCGCGCAGGTTGACATAAAATTTCGTAACTGCGCACTCTATACCAGTTTATATATGTATATAAGATGCTCTGTGGACGATACGGTGCCGATCCCATTCCGATTTGATGTGTGCTGGTGCTGTGTCCTTATGCCGATGGCCCGCCATTTGTCATTTGTAGAGCTTTGACAGTTGTTACAGGCCAGAAAGCTTGACAACCAGTCTAACCAAGGGGTATCGTAGTATCCAGTACTAACTGGGGTGTGGAGGTCAGATAGGCAGGCGCTCCATGTAAAATACTGGTATGCTGCATCCGGTTAGACTGGCCTCACTACTATTTATACTGTAAATATTTAAAACCAGTCCCAGTGTAAACTGACTGACAGATGCTTGTTCGGAAAGTGAGCCATGCTTGCCATACTGAGCGTGCTCACCCACAAGTTATTTTTTTCTCTGATTTGTAGTGGATTAATAGTGATCCTAACTCAACGTTGCAATACTTGTAACAACACCATGCCCGCCATATTTGTTTATTATAATTGTATCTATTGTATACATTGTCTTATAACTAAGTACTCTTGCAGTGTTTTACTTAGGCACAGCTATTTTTAGCAGCTGGTTTTGCAACAATTCGCAAGTTTATAGCGAGACTTTGAGCAGCACCTCCGTAGCGAGCAGGGCGCTGGCGCGCAGAGCTTAGGCACGCAGATCACAGGCGCACAGGGCGAAGGCGCGCAGGGCGAAGGCGCGCTGGGAGAGAAGTTGCATTTTCGTGATGAGCATACTACGTACACCGGGCATCGAGGCCGCCCGGGAACGACCCAGCCGCACTTTCTATGTGGGCAGGGAGCCACACTGCAACATCCAACACATGGGCCGGGAACGCTACAACAGCGTACCACGGGGCACGTTTTCGATTTATTTGAGCAGGGAGATGTTAACTTGCGATGTGCCTTTATTTTCGGTTGGCTACGAATCTTACGACGTTTTCTATATCCAACGGGGCAAGGCCGTATACATGGTGAACTTTTGCAAGGTGGACCGCAAGGTGAACTGCAACAAGGTAGTGGCCCACAAGGTGGCCCGCAAGGTGCATCGCATGGTTGCGGTGGACAAACCGGCGGGCATCGCGGAGACGGCGAACATGGCCTGCACCGCGGTCGTGGAGGGCAAGCTCTGCACTGCGGTCGTGGAGAGCAAAGTATGCACCGCGGTCGTGGAGGGCAAGGTCTGCACCGCGGTCGTGGAGGGCACGGTCGGCACCTAAGTGGATGATTACATCGTGTACAGCATCCCAGTGATGGCGGACACGGCCTGCAACGTGGCGATGGCGGGCACGGCCTGCAACTTGGCGATGGCGGGCATGGCCTGCATATTAGTGACGACGCTGGAACGCAAGGTCTGCTGGGCTTACAAGATCGACAAGACTTACCGCCGCGCTTCCTACATGGCGACCCGCATGAATGTCTACTGCACCGAGGCGGACGGCAAACTATCATCTTGCACTTAGATGGTCGGCAGCAAGGTCCGGAAAAACAAGGTGTCGCACATGGCGATCCACAGGGACGTGGGCGACACGGCGGCGGTGTCCACTCGAGCATTAGTTCATTCGTTGCCAGTGGAGCTCCGTTCAGTCTACGAATTACTAATTCAAATACACCCCGTCGGGCATTTGTCATCGTAGAAACCTTAATAGGCGCTTGTTCATTTGCTCCTGATGCAGCAATAATACATTTAGGCCCTTGACATGGTTCTTTTCCAAGCACGGGACATGGTTCTCTAGGTCCGATTTTAATATGCGAAATAGTCGCAACCATATTTCCCTTGATGACGCCAACTGTACTTGGACAGGGATTTTCTGCTTTAATTGAAACATTCTTCCCCTGACATTTGAATTTATTAGGTTGTTTATTTGTATCTTTACGTGGTCTAACTTTAGTCGATTTGCGAGAAGTTTGTGTTGCAGAATTACTTTCCGTCGCGGTCGGTCCTTGACATGATTTTGACGCTTTTTGGCATACCTTAGACTGTCTATGTTTAGATCCCATCCCCTTTACCTCTCTTTTCATTCCAAAACGGTAAACGTCAGAGTATTTCACTCTTAGATCTTGTACAAATAATTTACTACTATCGAATGTCGATGAAAAAATACTGTTACTAGTGTTGCAAACCAAATTACTATTTTTATTGTAATAATTGATGATGAATCTACTTTGAGAAGCTTGTAAGCATTTGTTAACGGAACTTGTGGCTTGTGTGCCAAACGTGCGACGGCGGCAGAGATCATCAAACAGCGTCACAAAAACGGGCGTTTCAATTTTGCCAAATAAACTCTTAGGCATATAACTCGATTGTTTTTTTTCGGTATGTTGGGTAATGGCTGCAACATTTGGAAACGGAATCTACTTTGTCAGAAAATGATACGCTGCGCCTTTTAGATGTGCCGTGATGTGACGAGACGGTAAATAGTGAGGATGCTTGATCTAACTTATCCGTAAATGATTGTAAAGACTCATCGACTAGAGTCGCTGTTTCAGACCATGGGGTCGATGATCCGGCTATGGAACTATTGGCGTTAAAATCGTCTTCTACATGAAGTATTTTCAATTCCTTGTTTGTAGATTTAATTTTATTCATTTGCTCTTCTGTCAATTCTTGATAAATCGGCAAGCTCGACAGGACACCTAGGACGAGTTGACTACATTTTATTTATGTTAGCAATGAAATAAACAAGAAGAAAGTGAAAATATAGGCACTAGCCTTAATATTTTAGTAGGTTACATTCGATTATAAATATAACAAAAAAAAAGAAACAAACCCACTTGAACAAACATTTTAATCAATAGTTTATTACAAAACGTGAATTTTAAATGCTTAACTTTACGTTTATGAGATTGAGGTGGACAACAGTATGGACAGGTGGGTAAACATTGCGCAGTGCGAATTTCTATCACAGGTATATCTTTTCGTTGAGGGACAGCAGGTGTGATGAATTGGTAATCAAAAGGTTTTCGACCTGGCTGCGCTATAACTTTTCCAACGCGTAGTTTAATCATTTGTTGTGGAAAGTCATACACAACCCCGGGGTAATTCTCTGCCGTGGTGGGCACTAGCTGGCCGATTTCGTCCCGGGACACGTCATCCACTCCCTCAGATGAGAAGTGAAAGTGAGCTCGCTGCTTGTGGTTCATGCTGCAGGTGGCCGAAGGCATTTGGAATATCACCTTGTTCCCCGTCGGGCAGCAATCTGCACAATTTGGTGATTTATCAGGGGAATACTCGTTATGATATATAAACATTTACAAGTTATTTAGATGAATTTGAAAACAAAAATACAAGACAGATATAGAGCACCAGTTTTGGTCTAATCAAATTTATCGTTTGTTTTTCCCCTTTAAAGGAAACGGTCTCCTTCCGCAGCAATAACAGTCCGGGTCGGTTGCGATTCTCATGTTCACTTTACGGACTGGTGGCATTTTGTCTGGACCCTTAGGCGTAACAAGTTCCAATTCCAGTTTAATCTTTTTATCATCCTCCACAGCAGTTTTTGCTACTTTCAAAACGAAAACATCTTTATTGGCAGGGTACTCGATTTTCGAATCGCCGCGCGCAAGCATGGCCTGCAGTCCGTGCTTCGGTACCTGCACGCATCCCTCAGTGGTGCATGTGAATTGCGTGCCTTGCGCTCGCAAGCCGTGGCAGCATGTAGCCTCGCTCGGTAATGCTAGGCTGATTTGATTTTTTCCGCAAGGTGGTATACAGGGTCCTTCACGGTCCGTTTTCATGTATGGACTTTGCATTGCACAATGAGTCTGACTGATCTTCTTGATGATGGATGAGCTGGCTGGTACTTTTATCTTTAGTTCGTTGCCGCCCAAAACCGTTCCTATCTCTTCAAAATGTTTACTGGGACCTGGCCATCAACAAATTGATTCTCATGCATTTAGATTTCGTAAACTCGCATGTTATAAACATACTTAGGTTATCACATGTCGGCCTGAATATTCTTTGACCTTAACTAAATAATTATATTTGAATATATTGCTTAAACTAACAGAGCCTACCGGTACAGGGAAAACAAAAATATGTAATTACCTCCATAATTATTGAATCAAAATTTGAGTTAGGTACAGTCAGCATCAGAAGTAGATTAAGACTGCTCAAAGTTTCAAAGCAGTTTTTTTTTTAACTTTTAGATATTACTCGTTACCAACAAGGTATTGAAGAGTAAGGAATATTTTAAAGAACAATCTTCTGAAACATTAAAAATAATAGCTGAAGTCCTGTACATCAAATAATTAAAATTCCAAAACGTTAAGCTACTTCTGATGCTGACCGTACTGTCATTAATAAAACTTTGGTCCAATAATTATCAATTAGAACAATGAAAAAGCTCATTCTCACCTTTGGGAACGTGCAAACAATACTGATCCATATTTCTGCACACCATTGGTTCATTTGGAGGTGGCCTTGGGCCAGAACAGTAGCAAATTTCATCTGGATCTTCACATGGCTTAGAGTTCCAAGGATCTTGCGCTGTAAGGATTTATTTCTGTAATATTTTATAGCAACCATAAACATGGACAAACCAAAAGTATTACTTATAAATTCATACCTATCGGACAAGGACCAGCTCCGCTCCCGCCGCCATGCTGGCAGGGAGGACCAGTGCCAGGAACTCCTTTGCCAACTCCTGCTACTCGGGCAGCGCCACAAACACAAGGATCATTAGAAGTTTGATACTCCCTCGGTGGGTTACATGATCGATCTACCACAGCAGGCCCTCGATCAGCTCCCAAAGTAGGTGGGCTTGCACCACAAAATCTTGTAATTATTAACTTCCCATAACAAGAAATGCGTAAAAAGATGTCTATTGTACCCGTCGGCCCGCCTTCTGGGGAAACGATTTGAAATGAATCTTTCAAAGCTTGGCAGCTAACATTCACGGGATCTACCAAATACTTATTACGTGACTGGACAAATTCTTTCGTCATATCTATTGTCGCTTGTCCCATTATTATTTTAGTTGGTAGACATTCACATGGAAGTGATTTGTATACAGTTACCTGTATAGGGAAGTTACTCATAGCTTTTGCAATATCTTCGTCTGTAAGAGAGAACAAACATGACTTTCCGGTGTTGAACTTCTTCACAAAAGGTCCTCCACTTTTAGCGACACATTGCCCAGGATCATCGTCACATATTTCAAGTGGCTCTACTGATGGGGCTGCTATAGCTACGCAGGTCCTGAAGTCCTTGTCGGAAAAACAGGGACTCCTCAAAAATGAAACCTTGTCGATGAGTACTTCTATGAAGAAAAGGCCATCGTCGTTCGTCATTGCGAGTTTTTGTTAGGGGATGGGTAATAGCTTAATTTTTTTTAATAAATTTTCTTATTTATAATTTTTATTTACACAAACAAAAGAAGATGGAATGGTAAATTTGACAAGATAAGTTGTCTTCTAGATTTGACAGTCATTTGAACGAGTCCAGTCGTAAACTCCAGGGAGGTGTTTATGTGGAGCAGAGATTCGCAACTAGGGTTATTTCAACCGACTAAGCGACCTCGGGCACTCGACTTTTGACCGCAGGAGCTTCGACCAGGATGAAAGTTTAGTCGCAAGACGATAACGGCCGATCATGCGAAAATTCGTAGTCGAGGCCATAAAAGTCAGAAGGAGACTACGTATGTAGGCACGTTTAGGATGCCATAGTATCGCAAAAGAAAGCCTTATACCAGCAACGCAGACAATATCCTGTACACTAGCCGAGTTTAGAAAAGAAACAAGTTTCAAATACAGCTATCATCTATATAATTATGTACTAAAATTGTAGACTTTCCGTGTCTGTGCATTACAATTTTTTGCAAAAAAAGTACTTCCGGTGCGAGAAATAAGTAGTAGAAAGTAAAAAAACATTTTTAAAAATTTTTCGTCGGTTTGATGGTTTGTCGGTTTGTTTGTTGGTTTGGGTGCGCATCACGTAACAACCTCTCATTGAATTCAAAATCTATATATTAAAAAAGCATTGTTGTGTGAGTAAAATTTAGCTTTTATTTCATCAAAATCAATCAACAGACGCAAATGTTATATCTATGGACGTATTGTCAAATGTGACTTGCACTAACTGTCATTCAATAAATTATTTGCCTAGAAATGTGATTCATTTTATTGGCGACGAGGATTTAAAATACCTAAAAGAATGGAAAAAGAACAATTTGAACTGTTCTTGCGAGCTCAACAGGCGCAGCAAGAACAGATAACACAAATACTTACATTGTTGGTACAAACAATGCACAACAAAGAAGATACACAAACAAAAAGCTCGACGAGCGTTACATCATCGACGGTCACATCATCAGACAAGATGATGGTGATTAAAAACTTTAACATGGACAAATTCAACCCCCGACAGCTGCAGGATTGAAGATTTTTTAGATTTCTTTTCAAACAAATGTCAAATCATGAACGTTACGGAACCAAACCTACAAAAGGACATCCTGTTGAATACCTTAACACCAGAGATTTTCCGTGAGTTAAAAATAGCACTTACACCGAATTTTAACACGAGTACTTATAACGACATTTGCCTCAAACTTCTTGACTTGTTTAGAGTAAAGAAAACCAGGTACCGCGCACTGACACAGTTCTGGAACTGCACCAGAGAGTCTTCAGAATCTATGGAACAGTACGCTAACAGACTCAAAAGTCTAAGCCGGGATTGCGGCTACAAAGAAGAGATGTTGGAACGACAGCTACGCGATCGATTTGCTACAGGGTTGAATCATACAGATTTAGAGACAGACCTCAAGCAAAAGTGGCCCGATTTGCAGGAATCAGGAAGGGAGGTTAGTTTTAGAGAAATTTTTTCAATTGCACAATCACGAGAACAGGCAGAACATGACACACCAGGCACAACTGCAATCGTTAACAGAGTCAAAAGGAACCGTACTCAAAAAACAAACATACAGAAATATCATTACAATAGACAACGCAAGTTGCAGTCCACTGATCAATGCCTTAGATGTGGGAAATTTGACAAGCATGACCTCTCAAAATGCACAGCAAAAAACCACACATGCGACGAGTGCAATTTGAAGGGGCACTTTGAGAGCTGCTGCATTAAAACTGGTCGTGCTTACATATCGCCAGCCAAGGAAAAAAACACTTCCAAACGTAGAATAAACCGAATAAGCGATAATCAAGCTTCCACGTCAAGCTCTACAAACGTTTCAACGGAAAATAGCGAAGATGACGATGAGTTTGTCCATAACGTCACGAACACTCGAGTCAAGGATTGCAAACAAATCGACATTTTCATAAATGGAATTCACTGTACAATGGATTGGGACCCTGGCTCTTCCCACTCTATCATTAGTTCTGAAATTTGGAAAAAGATTGGATCACCAATCTTAACAAAGGGGCCTAAATTAAAAGCTTATGGAAACATCAAGCTAAAAACCCAAGGAATTACAAATGTCAATGTGGAAGTAAACGGACGATACAAAACCTTGCCTGTCGTAGTAATGAAAAACGCAAACCCATTGCTTTTTGGATTGAGATGGAGCGAGAAGTTTGGAATGGAATTTCCAAAACCAGTTTATTCAGTCCAAGAACAGCCTGTTACTCCAACATTAAAACATATTCTCAAGCAATACAGCGAACTTTTTGACGGCCAACTAGGCAAAGTCAATAACTACCAAGTTAACATACATGTCAAACCCGGCGCAGAACCAGTTCACCTACCTGCACGTCCAATCAAATTCAGCATGAAGAAAAACGTCGAACGGGAGTTGGATCGCCTTGTCAATACAGGTATCATTAACAGAATAGATCCAAACCTTACTGCTTTGGAGTGGGCAACACCTACTGTAAATGTCTTGAAACCAACTGGTGACGTCCGAATTTGCGGAGACTACAGCACTACACTTAATCCTGTTTTAACAAAACATTTACATCCAGTACCTGTTTTTGATCAATTACGACAGAAACTAGCAAACGGCATAGTCTTCTCCAAAATTGATCTCAAAGACGCGTATTTACAATTTGAAATAGCTCCGGATTCAAAAAAGTATTTAACAATATCCACACACAGAGGATACTACCAGTACAACAGGATGCCTTTCGGTATTTCTACAGCACCATCAATTTTTCAAAATTTTCTTGATCAATTACTTGGAGACATACCTAACGTAGCAGTGTATTTTGATGACATTGCATTGACAGGAGAAAGCGTGAATGGACATTTACGAACACTTTGCACAGTGTTAAACCGGCTAAAACAGGCTGGTTTGAAAGTTAATTTGAAAAAGTGTAGTTTCCTGAGTAAAGAGATTGAGTACCTGGGTCACATAATTGATCAAAACGGAATACGGCCAACAAAAGCGAAGATTAGCGCTATAACCAACGCATCACAACCCACAAACGCAAAGGAATTACGCTCATTCTTGGGCCTTATAAATTTTTATGAAAGATTCATTCCACATCTTCATGGATCATGTGCAGACCTGTACGAGCTAACAAGCGGCAAAAAAAAAATGGCGATGGTCCGAACACGAAGAACAAGTTTTCGAGAATGCTAAAAGTAACATAGCTAACTCAAATTCATTGCTAGCGTTCGATGAAAGGCGTTCCGTTTTCCTAGCGTGTGATGCGTCAGAAAAAGGAGTCGGGGCAGTTCTATACCACAAACACAACGATGTCGAACAACCGATAGCATTTGCGTCAAGAAAACTTCGACCAGCTGAGAGCAAATATTCTGTTATTGACCGTGAAGCACTAGCCATATTATTTGGAATACAGAAATTTGACCAATATCTAAGAGGAACGAAATTTACCTTGGTAACTGACCACAAGCCTCTGATGCACATTTTGGGACCTCAACGTAACCTGCCGAAGCTTGTAAATAATAGACATGTAAGATGGGCTCTTTTGATTGGAAGCTACCAGTATGAAATTTGCTACCAGAAGGGCGAAAACAATATTCTGGCCGATTGCCTGTCCAGATTACCAAATCACAAAACAAAACCCTCACACGTGGAATACGTTTTACATAGAGTAGTGTCACGCCTCCAAGAAAACAAAATTGTTGACCTAGAATTAACAGAAAAAAAATTGAGTCTGGAAACATCTAGAGACCCAATTTTGTCGCTCATTTGCCAGTACCTAAAGACCGGGTGGAGAGACTTGGATTACAGGCAAGAGATGAAACAATACTACAGGAAACGTTTCGAACTCTCTGTAGAAGGTAAAATTGTACTGTGGCAAGGCAGGATGGTCATACCTGAAGTTCTAAGAAAGACAGTCTTGGGTTATTTGCACCGAGGGCACCCAGGGATATCGGCCATGAAAGCACTCTCACGTTTCTATGTGTGGTGGCCATCACTTGACGAGGATATCGAGAATTTTATTAAGAGATGCACCAGGTGTCAGGAAAACAGACCATCTAATTCCGAACTACCGGTTTTCTCCTGGTCTATACCCGAGCAAGTGTGGGAAAGAGTCCACATAGACTTTGCAGGTCCATTCGAGGGCAGCTACTGGCTGGTTTTGTGTGATGCGTTGTCGAAATGGTGTGAACTAAGACCAATGAAAAACATAACTTCAAAAAGTCTATGCACTGTTCTGGATGAGATTTTCAATACCTTTGGACTCCCACAAATAATAGTATCTGACAACGGCCCCCAACTAACATCACAGGAATTCAAGGAATACTGTAAAATTCAGGGCATTCTACATATCACCTCATCTCCGTATCATCCCCGAACAAATGGGTTAGCTGAACGGTTTGTGAGAACTTTTAAGAACAGAATGACCTCCAGTGACGGAAGCCCACTTAAGCGTCGATTGTTGGAGTTTTTATTCACTTACCGGAACACTCCGCATACCACTACCGGCAAATCACCTGCCCAAATGATGTTCGGCAGACAATTGAACTGTGTTCTATCAAATATTCGACCGAACAAGAGAAGAAATTTACAATATCAACATGTGAAGGCGGACATCGTGTCATCTACACCTACTTACCAGACAGGCGATAAGGTCTACATAAAAACTAAACTGGAAAAAAAGTGGCAGCCTGCTACAGTAGCGACCCGTAAACACCGATACTCCTACGTGGTTACTACATCTAATGGGGTGGAGCAAAGGAAACATGCAGATCACATGAGGCCACGACTTACTCCTGCAGCCGCGTCACCTGAAAGTGTTGCGACAGCCTCTACGTCCTCACCACCCACATGCTTGGCACCATCACCTATGTCAATTCCTTCTCCATCTACACCGTCCTCTCACATTCCATCCACACCAGAACCATCTGCATCCACATCTGCATCTACATCATCATCCTCATCACCAGCGTTTGAAACACCGACTGCGACGGTTGCAGCACCTCTTCGGCGCAGCCAGCGTGAGGTGCGACCTCCACGGCGTTTGATTGAAGAGATCTGAATCCAACTATAAATGGGGAGGAATGTTATATCTATGGACGTATTGTCAAATGTGACTTGCACTAACTGTCATTCAATAAATTATTTGCCTAGAAATGTGATTCATTTTAGCAAAGGATATAATTTTTTAAAACTTAGGTAGTAACCATATAGGCGATATCCATGATTTTACTAATTTACGTAATTATAGGTTTTAGTCGTAGTCAGAGCTGGGCTAAATACATGCTTAGCTTTAATTAAAATATAAATTACAAAATACTATCTCGCATGTATTTAGAATACGAAGTACAAAATATTTTGAAGTCGTGTATTTGAAACTAGCTGCGGCCGCGGTGTCACCCGCAGTGAAAAAGATGAAGCACCAAGAGGAGGCACCAAGGAAATTATATAAACTAACTGGAATGATGACGTGCAATGCAAAGCCGTTCCAAGCGAGAAAACTTCAAGCGTGGATGTCATCCCTTTCTAATAGGGTATCCAATGTTTGTACTTACATTCGGGACAGTTATTCTGTTATAACTTACTAGCACCCCGCTGTCCCTATTTTGATGGGTAGCAGGTTATTCAAAATTACGGGGTATTAGAAGACTTGCCGAAGCCACGCATACTGCTTATTTGGAAGCCGAGTCGTTTGGAAAAAAATACCTACTTTATTTTTAGATAAGTATTATAATATTAAAAAAAAACCTCATATGACTGCTGCCGGCAATGTAGCGGCGGTAACCTTTAGTTTTCCAAGGGTGCCAAAGTTCAAAAAATCTCTGTAATGGGATAGGTTTTTACGATGTGAAGAATACATGGCAATTATTTTCGTTCACGGTGCTACATGTTAGGTAACATCTAGAGATTTTAAAGCAAACAGGGCTGCAATATGCACATATATGAAGCATGAGCATGTAGCATATTCAAACAACTAAATAGTATTTGATAAATTTATTAATCACACTAGGTACACATTAATAAACGTATAGTTTTATGCACTTATTGTTGACTTTTTTTAAGAGTCATTTATCTTAAAATTAAATCTAAGTAGGAAGACGCCGATGAGGGATGACGGCTGCAGACTATGCAATAAGTTGAATACTTCTTCTTTAAAGGGACAACTTGAAGCCACCGTTGCTGAAGATTAGGAAATCTGCATGGAAACAACAATATTATTAATATTTACATCAAACTACTGCAGACGACAAGCGTGATCTCCGAACAATGACTACTTTAGTACTATTTTGATTACTACGTGCGACTATGAACTTAGCTTCTTATTTATTTTATTATGCTTAAAAACTGATTTATATTGCTATGATTTCTATAACTATGAGTGAAATGTGAGTGCAATGTTACGTACACCTCTGACTAACCCTTGCGGGATTACAGGCGTAATGTTATGTTATGATTTACAAATATTAGTAAGAAATACTGTGGTTTTTAAAATAAATTATTAGTATTTAATTTGACCAAAGACTTTATTCATTTAAACTCCTTGGAATAGACTCGAGACTTATGGGTCGAATAAAAACAAAAAAAAATGTTAAAAAATATAACAGATACTTCTTTTCTGTAGTGTACTTCTGAACGAAATATTCAAAACGAAATTTTATGACAAAACCCATCAGTGTCTGTCAGTCAAGTCTCGTTCGTCTCGACTTTCGTGGTCTTCGATGTTATTTTACGTTCTCTCATTTATTTTTTGTTCCTACGACTTTTGCTGTGTACAATTATTATCAAATAAACACCATATATTATTATGTAAAAAATGTTACTTTATTCTATTTAGGGGTTTGTTTCCCAGCTTATAAAATGTACATATTATGTCCGGAGTCCCATACAAAAATGAAACATCTCCTTTAGTCTACTTTAGAAACGTCCTGAAAAGGTACAAACAGCAACACACTTAACTGCCCATTAAAGACGCAAATGAGAGAAATTATCACTGTTCGAAAGGGATAGATATGTTTGTCCTTTTCAATGGAGTTTTCAAGGTTAATAATTTTTAATTCGGTCGTATTATAAATTGCAACTCACTCAAATTGACATTTACTCAAAGTTCTCTAAACAAATAAATAAAATTGAAATGTCTGTTTGTAATATCAAACAGCTTTTTAGTGAATGCAAATGAAAATAAACAGCACTATATAACAAAAACACTTTTTTTTTGTCTGTCTCTCGGTATGTCTGGCTGCACTGCTTTTGACGGGACTTTTACCGGTAGATAGCTGACGTTCGATGGTCTAACAAAGGCTAGTTTTATTTTAGAAAAAGAATTAGCGTTCCGTGCAAAAAAATTAAAACCTTTGAAATTGGTAACAAAATCCGATTTAGAAAGGGAACTAATATTTTGTTGGAATAATTTCACGCGAACGAAGGTCGCGGGCAACAGCTAGTTTCAAATGCAAACTGCATGGATCACAGATGCAATGTTTTAAAAAGTAAAATCTTGGTGTCATTTCTGGCTGCTTACTTGACACAAGATCTTTGAAAATAATTTTCAAAATCTACAATAATTTGATAAAATGCCTGTACGGCTCACCGCTGCGGAAAGAATACATTGTAATTTTGAAAGAAATGGAAATGAGAGTTGCCAAAATATCGCGTTAACTAAATGTGCATATGTAAATTTTACATCAAAGAGATTAAAATTTAATGTCTTTGTTTTACACCAAATCAATGGCCAGCTAAAAGTCCCGATCTAAATCTCATTCAGAATCTTTGGGCACAAATGATTCTCAATTGGGATCCCAATGAGGTGCGTAATCAGACTAATCTACGAGATCTGGAAAGGTATTGAACTTGGGAATCATTAAGAGGCAGCGACATATGCTGGAATATGGTGGAGGAATTGTGAATCAGAATGACTTGTATACTGGAAAACGGTGAAGGTCACATTCCATACTTTTCCGAAAAAGTGGAGGTTATTGCCATAAACTCCACGCTTGGCTGGCGGATTCGATTTCATCTATTGGCCCGTGTCCATAATATGTCATGCAAATTGGTCCTGTTGTTTATGCGTGATTAGAATAGAATAGAATAGAATGATCATTTATTTCTTACCACAAAATATGAAATATCAATATTAATTATATTCACCTGTGGGAGACTGGTGTATATAGAGTCGTACTTATAGAGACGCACTGATTGGGTCGCATGATCACATCTATTTGGAAGTGTGTGCTGTGCAACTTTATCTCATTTTACCACCTGTATTTGACCTGTATGATATTTTCCGACCATGATTATCTGGAGGTCATTTTGTTACGTTAAATAACATTATATTGAGTAGGGAGGAATCGAGCTAGACTTCGCTAGGCTTCGCTTCGCTCAATAATGACGATTTTCAGATGATACCAATGTTTTACGAAACTAAAGTTATTTTTGAGTTGGAGTTCTGACCATACAATTTAAAATATTATTTATTTATTTAAACTTCATGTACAATAGTGGTACATAGGCGGACTTAATGCCATTAGGCATTCTCTACCAGTCAACCTTATTATGGAATATGCATGTAATTTTTTTTTTCGCTTAAATCTATAAAATGCAGTACTATCAACCCAAGAAAATAATTCAAAGTTAATTTCAACTACTGCTAGTTGCACAGAAAAAAAACCCTATAATTTTCTACGACAGTTCAAACGTCCAAGACTGTCGCGGCCATTCAAATCATAGCATTCGATGTCACTTCCCTCTATCTGCCTTGTTTAAATATAATTTTTTGCCCTTAAGGTGGAAGCGCAAGGGTAGCCCGCGAAATTTAAATTTTCTCAAGTTTATTGCAATTTGCAGGTCAGTGTCAAGTTGTATGTTGATGAAAATATGAATCGCGCCAGTAACACGTATGGAGTTACAGAATTATAATCATTCAAATCATCAATACAGCTCTCCAAGTTCATATAATCACATTCAATAGCTATTTCATGAAAAAGTCACTTTTTGAGATTATATGAACTCATTGATGTTGTTGAAAGTAACAAATTATTAATATCGTTTTAAGAAATATAACCCAAATGTCTAAATGTCGTCGCATTATGGTAAAACGAAAAAACGACTCTTACCGATTTGATAAATTATCCGACGAAATGGGGGCTATCGCGTAATTCGCCGCTAGAGGCGCTAGTGTAGCGCGGGGCCACCGAAATGTCAGATGCCATAGATTGTTCGCGCGAAGCATGCTGTCTTAACACGTATTTTTACAAATATTCACGATTGTGGTCTAGATTGAGCCTTTCCTGATTAATTATGACTTGAAGACTTTAAATAGCAACTTAGAATCTTAATCGTCAGTACTTGGAGGTAAAATGATTTTTATATGTGTCATACTTACTAATTTTAGAGAGAATATTGTAAATATATGAACCTGAAGTTTACACTTATACGTAATAAAATTAACTTTTTATGAAGTTATTGGTACTATAAAGTATAAAATAGAATTATTGACAGGACCTTAATCGACAGTGGCGCCATATGGTGAGCTAAAAACGAGAGCCCTCACTAAGCTATGTTACTCAGCCACTGGCTAGGGTTCATAATTGTCAACGTCAAATGCGAGTCTCTTTCCTGGTCAGATAAAATTGTACGCAAACACAAAACGCATCGATTCCGGAAGTGACGTCAAATGATGTGTGTCAAAGAAACACTTTTAGTTGAAAAGTATTTAAAGTTTCACAAAGATTTTACTATAATATTGTTATTGCAATTTTTGCTTAAATAAAGCACATTAAAACTATTCTACTAAGGGCCAAAAATTAGATATAAACAAGGCAGATAGAGGTAAGTGACATCAAATGCTATGACATGAATGGCCGCGATAGTCACGGACGTTTGAACTGTCGTAGGAAATTGTAGGACAATAATATTTTGTTTGTGCGACAAGCAGTAGTTGAAATTAACTTTTAATTATTTTCTTGGGTTGATAGTACTGCATATTATCGATTTAAGTGAAAAAAAAATACATGAATATTCCTTATTAAGATTGTTGCTGTTTGTACTATCAAAAACAAAACCAAAATCTGAAACAAGTCCGAAATTTTCGTTTTTTTTCGATTTTTGACAAAATTGCGTTCGGCGCTCGAGGTCACAACTTGGATTATTCATTGGGCCAACATCATAAACAAGTCTGCAAAAAATCAGAACTAGGTACCGGATTTGACGCAAACTGGTGTATTTTACTGGACTATATATACAACGACGACATTAGGACACGTAGGCGTCAAAGTACTCCTCCCCATCGCTGTCATCCAGAAACGTGCCCAGAAGACTGGCAGCATTGCCACGTTGAATGGCAATGCTAATTCTTTGACCAAAGAAAGAGCCAGCCCTCTGGTTACGCGAAGTGTCGACTAGTCGGCGAGATATTTCCTTAAGAAAACTTTTTTGCAAAAAATAAAACCGACTTCAAAAACAATAAAAACCTGGAAAAATAACTTTAGCTTCAAGCCGGTGGCAAAAAACCTCAATCGAACAAACAAAACTCGACTTCTGAAGCTAGTTATTTTTCCAGGTTTTATTGTTTTTGAAGTCTAAAGTTTTTTTATTTTTCCTTTTTTAGTTGTAATATTCTACACAAATATTTGCTATACAATTATTTTACATTGTTAACAATAGATTTCATGGTAATATGCTTATCCCAATAAAATTTAACTTATCGTTGTCATACATAACTGTCGAAATCTGGGTGTACTGCACACATCTGCGTACTCCCTCAGAGCATATAGGCGTTATGTTTTGTTCTAATATTGTGTAAAATATAAACATTCAAGCGATTGTAGCAATCACGACAGATTTTCTGTCTATTATTGAAGCTTTCAATTGTATATCTCCGAAGATCAGCATCAGATCCTGACTATCTGAGATAATGATTATCAGGTACTATATGAAAAACATTGTAAAATTTCAGGGTTGCCCTCGATTTCCTTAGGATCCCATCATCAGATTCTAACTTTGTGACAACGCGCAACGGGACCACCTCAGTAGTATACGCTTTCGAATAAAAAAATAATTTAATCGGTCCACAATTAGCGGAGAAATCAGTGAACAAACAAACAAAAAAAAGAAAAACAGACCACCTCCTCCTTTTGGAAGTCGGTTAAAAAGGAGACGCATAGGCCTCATGACCCGAGCGTTTATATCAATGTAACATCATCATGAGTTGTACATAATATTATATTTAATACACAAACTGTACCTAATAATTCCTATAAATGAGTTACCTACTTCGTTTTTTTTTTTTTAATTTGGCGGATTTTTCTAGCAGCATAAGCTATTGAACTCAGCCGTCCCGCAAGAGATGTTATATGTTGAGCCCATTTTAGCCTCGAGTCGGCTCCATAACACCCTCGCCTGCAGCTCGGGTGTTAATTCCGCCTCGAATTCAATAACATAGTTTCCCAACTTATATCAAAGTGCACTATTTCGATACACATCCTGGATACTGACTCTTAACGCACTACTACTAGGTTCAGAATGGAGTGCATTTCACACTCGTCTTTTTTAGCGTTCCGTAACCGAATGGCAAAAAACGGAACCCTTATAGATTCGCCAAGTCTGTCTGTCCGTGTATGTCACAGCCACTTTACTCCGACACTTTTAGGACTACACAGTTGAAACTTAGTAGGTAGATGTATTCTGTGAATCGCTATAAGGTTTGTATACAAAGATAAAAAATATATAAGATTAATGGGGTCTATGGAACTGAAACTAAAATATATTTTTTTATCAAACCTATACGTGCGGGATGTCTATAGATAGGTCTTTAAAAATGACATTGAGGTTCTTAAAACATTTTCTCTCAAAGTCAATCGTTTGAAAGATAAACACTTCCAAAGTGGTAAAATGTGTCCCCCCCCCTCTAATTTCTAAAGTAGGTAAGAGGAGAAAAATTCTGAAAAAATGTAGGATTCCCAAGTAACACATCAAAGCAGTATAACGGCCGACTTACAGCATTTCTGTATCGTTCCCAAGTAACACATCAAAGCAGTATAACGGCCGACTTACAGCATTTCTGTATCGTTTTCGCATTTTGAGTTAGTTCTATAGTAGCATTACAAACGTTTATACGGCTACGGTAATGCTTATTTGGGCACAAATTATACGGCTTTAAATCCTAAATATGTTCACAATAGTTGTTTAGTTGCATTACAGGCGCATTATATTAGCATTATTGCGGTCAAAGAACGTACCAATGGCATTACAGAAGCATTATACTAGCAATATTATTGATAATGAAGATGTTGTTTGCATTACAAAAGCATTAGACTAGCATTTGAATGTAGTAAAAGAATGATTGGAGCTTTTTAAGTGTTCACAGTTAGAACTTAAATAAACCCTACATCATTGCAAAAACATCTCTAATACCACGGCACAAATGTCATAATACAATTAACGTGGAATATAATATGGACGAAGACTCAAAACTGAGTGAGTGCCACCATATTTGTTTGCATCAAAACAAATTTACTGGGTAAGTTTTTGACTCTTTTGTTACTTCATGCCTTCAAATATTATTCGCAATGTAGTTTACTGTAAATGTCTATATAAGTTTCATTGAAAATTTTCACGCGCCTTCGATATTTTGTGATTTTGATAGAAAATGTCATATTAAAATATGTGTGAAATCATCAAAACAATTGTGTATTCCTAGTATAGAACGAATTTTGCTTAATTAAAATAATAGTATTGGTTGGGCAGTATTAAATCAAGTTATATCATTATGTTAAAGATCTTTTGCTTTCATAAATAGGTCCGAATGATATTTTTTATGGTTATAAAATATTTACAAAATGGTGTCGGGGTATAGCAGGCCGGTGAGCCTTTAACAAGGCTAATTAATGCTGCCAGCTGTATAAATACTCACACGTGAACCATTATTAAGCCAGAGGCAAGAGAGAAGGCTTTTGATGAACCACTGTAGTGGCATTGTCTATAAAGTAGGTCTATATGGGTTCACCGGTATACCAGTAGTTTTGATGTAGACTGAAGTAGTGCCATTACTTGAACGCAATTTTGGGGATCCTTGAGTAAAACAATAAAACCCATTTCAATTTGATTCGTTTGCCAAGTTGATAAAAAGGCGTCATTAAGATATTTTTCCGTAACTATTTTATAGAAAGGACCGTTATTTATTTCATACCCGGTGTAGTGTAGTACGTAGTCAGGTACAGTAGCCATCAAATATACCTGTACACTTTAAAATGGCCAAACTTTTCAGAAAACGCAATAATATATTTTTTATGGGTGATGCTTTTAAAAAATATTGTTTTCTTATTTTCAGTGATTTTTATACCAACCATACAATGCCGTACAAAATGGAACAGACGATAGAGAGAAAGGAAAAACAATACGAGGTAGTCTTTGTGGGAAGAAAATGGTACATTGTGGTGGCCGCCTAAAAAGACACAGTACAAATTAATGAAAGATGAGCAATCCAAGCCCGATAAAAAGAATGGACAAAAAAAAAAACTATAGGAGTGCTATTTTAAAATGAACAATATTTGAACATATGAGCTTGCCGAAGCTGAATTATCAATCATGGAAGAACATTCAGACACAGACGCGAATGACACAGGCACGTTTGCACCCTGGACGACAATAGTTCAAAATCAAGAAGTAATGAAAATAAAAATCAACCATAAAAATTGTTGTTTTATTGATCATTTGATATGTGCTTTTCCCCAATATGTCCGACAAAAGGTTCTACGATTACAGTAAAATGAATGTATAAAAAGTTTTACGCATTACAATAACTCACGTATATTTGATTAAAGAGCTGCTAGCTGTACCACACAGCTAAGTTGATCTTAAAAAACGCAAGCATTACATTGATTCACGTTTATGCTGTTCAACAATACTAGGCTTTTACTTACCACTCAAAAGTGCTATTACACAACAAAGGGCACTTAAGACAGCTCAAAGCTGTATAACGGTTTTACGGAGCATTATAACGGTAAAAGTTTAAGCTTTTAAACAGCATTAGGCATTATCTTACTACTTAAAAATGCTATTGTAGAACCTAAGGCACTAAAAACAGCTGAAAGTTGTATAGCGGGTTTACGTGGCATTATAATGGTTCATATTTGTGCTGTTAAACGGCATTAAGCATTTATTGACTACTTAAAATGCTATTGTAATTCCAAATGCACTAAAAACTGCTGAAAGCCGTTCAGCTGCATTGTGGTTTGCTGCACTAAAACTAAAGGGTTTACAAAAGCATTTTGATATGCTATTATCCAACTGTTATACAGTGTAAAGCATTCTAATGGTTTTGAAATACCAATATAAAGCGTCAAGATGCTCGGTGAACTTATTTATGAGTTTATAAGGACCTTAAGTTCTACATAAGTTTGCTATTCGTTTGTTAGAATGCTTTCTGTGTTACTTGGGTTTTCGCATTTTGAGTTAGTTCTATAGTAGCATTACAAACGTTTATACGGCTACGGTAATGCTTATTTGGGCACAAATTATACGGCTTTAAATCCTAAATATGTTCACAATAGTTGTTTAGTTGCATTACAGGCGCATTATATTAGCATTATTGCGGTCAAAGAACGTACCAATGGCATTACAGAAGCATTATACTAGCAATATTATTGATAATGAAGATGTTGTTTGCATTACAAAAGCATTAGACTAGCATTTGAATGTAGTAAAAGAATGATTGGAGCTTTTTAAGTGTTCACAGTTAGAACTTAAATAAACCCTACATCATTGCAAAAACATCTCTAATACCACGGCACAAATGTCATAATACAATTAACGTGGAATATAATATGGACGAAGACTCAAAACTGAGTGAGTGCCACCATATTTGTTTGCATCAAAACAAATTTACTGGGTAAGTTTTTGACTCTTTTGTTACTTCATGCCTTCAAATATTATTCGCAATGTAGTTTACTGTAAATGTCTATATAAGTTTCATTGAAAATTTTCACGCGCCTTCGATATTTTGTGATTTTGATAGAAAATGTCATATTAAAATATGTGTGAAATCATCAAAACAATTGTGTATTCCTAGTATAGAACGAATTTTGCTTAATTAAAATAATAGTATTGGTTGGGCAGTATTAAATCAAGTTATATCATTATGTTAAAGATCTTTTGCTTTCATAAATAGGTCCGAATGATATTTTTTATGGTTATAAAATATTTACAAAATGGTGTCGGGGTATAGCAGGCCGGTGAGCCTTTAACAAGGCTAATTAATGCTGCCAGCTGTATAAATACTCACACGTGAACCATTATTAAGCCAGAGGCAAGAGAGAAGGCTTTTGATGAACCACTGTAGTGGCATTGTCTATAAAGTAGGTCTATATGGGTTCACCGGTATACCAGTAGTTTTGATGTAGACTGAAGTAGTGCCATTACTTGAACGCAATTTTGGGGATCCTTGAGTAAAACAATAAAACCCATTTCAATTTGATTCGTTTGCCAAGTTGATAAAAAGGCGTCATTAAGATATTTTTCCGTAACTATTTTATAGAAAGGACCGTTATTTATTTCATACCCGGTGTAGTGTAGTACGTAGTCAGGTACAGTAGCCATCAAATATACCTGTACACTTTAAAATGGCCAAACTTTTCAGAAAACGCAATAATATATTTTTTATGGGTGATGCTTTTAAAAAATATTGTTTTCTTATTTTCAGTGATTTTTATACCAACCATACAATGCCGTACAAAATGGAACAGACGATAGAGAGAAAGGAAAAACAATACGAGGTAGTCTTTGTGGGAAGAAAATGGTACATTGTGGTGGCCGCCTAAAAAGACACAGTACAAATTAATGAAAGATGAGCAATCCAAGCCCGATAAAAAGAATGGACAAAAAAAAAACTATAGGAGTGCTATTTTAAAATGAACAATATTTGAACATATGAGCTTGCCGAAGCTGAATTATCAATCATGGAAGAACATTCAGACACAGACGCGAATGACACAGGCACGTTTGCACCCTGGACGACAATAGTTCAAAATCAAGAAGTAATGAAAATAAAAATCAACCATAAAAATTGTTGTTTTATTGATCATTTGATATGTGCTTTTCCCCAATATGTCCGACAAAAGGTTCTACGATTACAGTAAAATGAATGTATAAAAAGTTTTACGCATTACAATAACTCACGTATATTTGATTAAAGAGCTGCTAGCTGTACCACACAGCTAAGTTGATCTTAAAAAACGCAAGCATTACATTGATTCACGTTTATGCTGTTCAACAATACTAGGCTTTTACTTACCACTCAAAAGTGCTATTACACAACAAAGGGCACTTAAGACAGCTCAAAGCTGTATAACGGTTTTACGGAGCATTATAACGGTAAAAGTTTAAGCTTTTAAACAGCATTAGGCATTATCTTACTACTTAAAAATGCTATTGTAGAACCTAAGGCACTAAAAACAGCTGAAAGTTGTATAGCGGGTTTACGTGGCATTATAATGGTTCATATTTGTGCTGTTAAACGGCATTAAGCATTTATTGACTACTTAAAATGCTATTGTAATTCCAAATGCACTAAAAACTGCTGAAAGCCGTTCAGCTGCATTGTGGTTTGCTGCACTAAAACTAAAGGGTTTACAAAAGCATTTTGATATGCTATTATCCAACTGTTATACAGTGTAAAGCATTCTAATGGTTTTGAAATACCAATATAAAGCGTCAAGATGCTCGGTGAACTTATTTATGAGTTTATAAGGACCTTAAGTTCTACATAAGTTTGCTATTCGTTTGTTAGAATGCTTTCTGTGTTACTTGGGTTATAGAACGTAAAAAAAACTTTCAACCAAAATTGGTTTGATGAAGATTTGATGTTTATTTTTTGAGATATGGGACTTTTTCATCAAACTGCAGCAACAAGTTTGTTTTTCATTAACATACTATGAAAAACAAATTTAGTTTTGTTGATGAATGTAAAACAATACAACATATGAACGAATGCCTTCATAGTATATTTTATAACGAGGGACTAAACGAAGCCATAATATACCAGAGGTGGTTTGACTCCCGATCGTGCGAGGGAGTCATGATACCGAGGGTATTAAGTTGGCGTTTAGTCTCGAGGTTCAAACTGTACTTTTCACTTTGAGTGCGAGAAAAATAGTAAATTTAGTACAAAAGCATTTGATAAATATGACAATAAAATAAAAATCACAATTTTTTTTTTTATGTTGAAGCTATATTTACGATTCGAATTATTTCTAATATTTAATTTTTTCGACAATAATTCATCAAAATATGCCAAAAAGACGCTTTCTGTGAAAAAATATATACATGTATGTATGTTTCTTATTTCTCCAGTCCATAAAACTTTCGTAATTTTTAGGTAAATCTTCCGCGTTTTTGGCGGAAAAAGATTATCTAGTCTTCTATCCTTTGCTCGACGTCGTGTTACTGGACATTCTTAATAAATTTATTTAAAACCGAACAAATTTACACTCGACAAATATTCTGAAATTTTCGCGGTCAGTTTTTTCTTATAAACCAGTCACAGATTAACAATTTAAACACATGGCGCCACCCTCTTTGCAGAAAACCATGGAACTAAAACTCTCACCTGCATTTTCGCAATGAAGATGGTCCACACTCCAAAGATAGTAGTGTATTTACTGGCTGTTTGAGTTTGTCTATGTCACATGTAGGAAATTAAAAAACGAATTACTTTTCACTCCCTAGGGACTAAAGTGGTCACTTTAGTCCTGCTTCGTAGGGCTATATTGGCGTACTTTTAGAGCATGAGAAGTGAAAAAATATTTTTATTATATTGTTTGGTGGTAGACGGAACCCTATGTGCGTCTGAGTACGACTCGCACTTGGCCGGTTTTTTTTCTAATTTATTTTATACTAGTTTAAAACACACCATTCCTCTTTTGCCAATAAATAAATCGGCAGTGATTGTTTTTTTTTTAATCTCAGCAAAGAGGTGTATGTCCTTTAAAGTCTTAATATCGTTCAGTCTCGGCTGCAATGAAAAAGTTTCCCCACTTGTAACAAAATGTACTATTTCAAATAGATCTGATGTATGGGATTTTTATTGGCATCCAGTTAGATTGGAAGCCAACCCCAATATAGTTGGGAAAAGGCTAGGCAGATGATGATGATGATTTAAGTTTAATTTTACATTATAAACTGAATTATTACATTGTTCTCGTTATTATCGACTGTGAATATTATTCATTTTGAAAATTTGCGAACTATGCAATCGTATTTAACAGGAGGGTAGTTCTCGTAGTACCAATTGCATGCTTCGTTATAAAAGGGTCGTCCAACACTGAAACAATAGTAAAGATGGTGTTGAGAAGGTTGAAGAGTAAAGGATTCAGCACACTTATCAAATCGGAAAAGGATCGGCACCGTATCAATTCGAGACATTCAGTATTCTTTGTATGAAACTCTCTACTGCAACGCACACTAATCGGAATCGTAACGTAATCGCTTCGCCTCGGGACAAGCTCACGAACCGCGGCGCGGTGCGTGGTCAACTCGCTTACGGCTCGTCGTCCCCGCGCTTACGCTTCTCCGTAGCCGCGCTTACGTCTATCCGCAACCGCGCTTACGTGCCGTACCCGAGCTTACGCCTCTTCGTCCAACCTTACGCACACTACTGTTGACACACGTGCTGTCATTCACAGAACAACTTCTTAAGCCCGGCGTCCCCTAGCCGTAAGCGCGGCGTCAAAAGGCATGTCACTTTCTACAGTGCAGCGAGACGTCCAACGTTTCCGAGAAACAGGCCAGAACTTAAGAAGACCAGCAACCAGCAGACCGAGATGATTAAGGCTCAAGAGGATCGATATTAATTCACTGTTTTCTTTCACGGTTTCCAACTAAACTTTTACTGTCACTTACGGGATATCTTTCGTGATTGTCTATTATTTAGAGCTCTCGATATTTCGGGTTGAATGGAGAATGCGGGTGGATGGAAAATAAATTGTTAAGAACAGACAAATACACAGTATCACAAGGTTTTTTGGAGTCCTTATTACGATCCCAGCTGCTACTTTTGAGCATACTCAAAACTGGAATCCACGTACTGGACAATTTGAAGCCATCCTCTCGGAAAAGTTTGATCGATTTATTGTTACGACCATGCTAAACAGCATGCCCAATCGCCTGGCAGCTGTGAGAAGAGCCCGTGTAGACAATTCAAAGTATTAATTTCGTTTAAAGTTCGTTTTTGAGTTGGATGTAAGGTACCATCGATTAAATTATTGATATTTTGTATTTTTTTACATAAAAAAAAAAAAAATGGATAGCTCTTTTTTATTGGGGGTTACAAAAATATACTCAAACGACGACTTCTAACACGCGAACGCGAAGCCGCGAAACCGTCTTTTCACGTTTGCGTCGGGAGTGTAGAGGGCGCCTAAACGGTTGAACCACATCTAACGCATTTAATTTCATGCTCCTATCATTTTCTGTCGCTCAGAATCGTCATTAGATAGAGCGAGAAGCAGAGCTTGCTGAAGAGCCCATCGTCGATGCTGCCGCGTACTAAAGCACTCGCGCACTGTTTCTCACGGTTCAACCCTAACACTGAAACTTTATTTTGCACTTATTAATTAAATAAACCGTTTATTCTAATGAATTTCTCGACTCATTTAGATTAATTCAAAAGTACTGATTTTGCTAATTTGGATAGATATAGGTAGCTGCTCATAATAATTAAACATACTCATCCATGGAGGCACTTATTTCTTCTCGTGTCAATGTGACATTTAGGTCAGGATAATACCTCCACCTCTTCTGTCCAGGATCCTTGACCCAGGCGAGTTGAAAGGGAGTCAGGGCTGGTTTGCTTAAGTCAGTACAGTCGCGACAATGGACGCTTACCCGTTTCTGTATAAAAAATGGTTGATCATTAGACGGGCAGTCCGTACACGCGCAGGCGTTTATGTGTGAAGAACATTTTAAGTTATTCTTAAACGAAAAAAAAAATATTCCAAAAAGCCAAAAAAAAAAGTCGCGGGCGGCTACATATTTTTTTAAACTTTCTTCTCCACTCCACTAGGAACTCAATAAAGTCCCATGAAAATCCGACCACTATAAACTTCGTTCCACCTTTTGAGTATTTTTTGTCTTATTGCACGCGGCTATTAGTAACAGGATCGATTGCTAACAATTTTTTTTTGTCATAGTAGAGAATTTTCACTTCACGTTTGCCAAAATCTGTGAATGCAGATCGAAAGAAGAAGGATCAAAATTCACCCACGTCCTACAGCAAAGTATCTCAAAAAAAGATAAAAATGGGTCTAAAAAGATGGCATAATTCCAAACTCCATCTTTATTTCTTACAGTTTATCATATAAAAAATTGCTATGAAAATTCGTTCAGGGGCAGTAATATCTACAATTCGTAATACTTGGTTATCTTGACTTGACTTCAATTATTGAGTTCCATCATAGAACAACTGAGGTTTTTTCACTTGTTTGAACACTGAACATCGAACTAATACTAAATAGTAATAGGTTCCTCTCAATATACCTTCTACTGTCAATAGAGTTTGATCAAAAATCAGGATAGTTGATTAACACAACTTTTTTTTAAATCAATATATCAAGGGAAGGAAGCAGCCACGCGGGGCAGCAGGGGTGCATAGGTATCGAAACAATATCGTATCGTTTTTTTCCAAGCCAAGTATTTCGTATTGTAGATATTAATGCCCCTGAACGAAGTTTCATAGAAGTTTTTTATATGTTAGACTGTAAGGATGGAGTTTGGAAGTTTGTCATCTTTTTAGACTCATTTTTATATTTTTTGAGATACTTCTCTTTGCTTTAGCACAGGGATTAATTTTGTATGGACCGTTCTTCTTTCTCAAAATATTAGGGTCAGTCTCCTGAGAGCGCTTTCCTGTATCTACAGCGCTTAAGCAATATGATCTTAATGAAAATAAAATCGAAAGCATAAACAAAAATTAGTAAACTTTACTTTTTTTTTTTTCATAAAGCTAAATTCCGCAACAACCATTAAAACTAATCTCCCGTCTGGATACGAGTTGCCATGGCTGACCTGGAAGTCTTTAAATAGACTCCGAACACAGTTTGGCCGAAGCAAGGAAAACCTGTTCAGGTGGAGTTCAGGTGATGACTTCCTTGCAGGGTAAATTTAGTGTTGCCCCTACAATCGATGGGACATTGCTGTCTTGTTGTTTGCACATCACAGCAGCTGATGGACGCTACTGAAAGTGCCAAACTCGTCACTATGTTTTGGGGTTGTGTCAATTTGTATTGTCATCGACACGCTAAGAAGAAGAATGGTCTATAACTGTAGTTATTTAGGTTTACAGATTCTTTATTTACTCTAAAAGAACTTACATTGTTCACTTAACGAATACATATATAACTAAGGTAAAGGATAGTCCAGTATTAACAGTTTTGTTTTCTTAATGTAGGTAGGTTGGATGTCGACATAATTATTATTGTTTAAAAGACTAGCTTAAATGTTTTGTTGTGTTGGTGACGTACTGCTTAAGTTAGCTTTAAATAAGCTGAAAGAAGATGTGTTCCTGATATCCGCCGGTAGATTATTATAAAGTTGAACACCTTCGTACTTTATATTTTTCCTGCCATATTGCGTTCGCGGGGGGCTCGGGCGCGTCTGTATTTGGTTAGAGTTTCTTTGGCTGTATTTGAATGTTTTCGTTTCGTATTGAAGGTTATGTGCAGGAATTGAATTGGTAAAGTTAATGAATGCTCATTAATTTGTTGTTTTTGTATAGTTCGGATGTGGGTGTGTGATAATCGTAGTTGAATAGAAGTTTAATTATTTTATTTTGAGCTATTTGTAGATCTTCAATTGTAGATTTTGTGGCGCAACCCCAGATTTCGATTAGATAATTTATATGTGAGCGAATTAATGAGTTGTAAATGTTGAAGCGGATTTTTTTTGGAATGTTATTTATGTACCCACGCATTGAACCCATTAGCGATGTTATTTTTGATTTTATGTAATCAGTGTGTGCTTGCCAATTGAGTTTGTTGTCTAACCTAAGTCCGAGGTATTTTTCACAGTTACTTTTGGTGATTTTAGTGTTGTTTATGTGTAAGGCTGGGTGGTCAGAGATTTTTTTATTTTTAGCCGAGAATATCATGTATGATGTTTTTGATGCGTTTATTTCTAGGTCAAAACTCCCAAACACTACACTAATTCAAAATAAACTCCTTTCCCACCTTCTCTTCTCCTGGTTTTTGCTTCAGACCGTCACAGGCATGAGTGCGTCTGTACCGGACACAGTCCAGGTCATACTGGTATGAACGAGGGAATGGATCCTGATGTACTGTAAATAAGTTTTAGATCAATTAAAGCGTCTTAGAACCCTCAATCCCCCTTTCCAGCGGCCTGTCCGTCATTTCCAAGTAGGTCTACGCATTCTGAATGTTCCCTGAACAGCCATGACATTTAAATGGTATGAAATCTGAAGCGCTCAAGAGCGCAATAATATGATGGAAACTGTACTTACCTATGTGCCACTAAAACGAATATCTTCATATAAAAAATTGAGGCATTTTATTAAGATCCATATTCAGATTTCAGTCTGTTTTTGTGAAGTAACTAACCTAACTTATCTCTGGGCAAGGTGTTGAGTCTTTTCACATGCGTAACTTAGGGCCTGTTTCACCACCTACGATTAAGTTCCCGTTAACTTACTTGGCAGATAATCTTTAATCAGGGTAGAATTTTTCAACGCTGGAGGGAAAGTACTCTAAATACTGGAGATAGAAAATTTTACTCAAAGGAAACATTCCTATACTTTTAAAAATACATAAATCTGCATTCAAAGATTTTCGAAAATTCGCTTGTTTTCCTTTCATTTAATTTATCATGTTTGTTAAGGGATTTGATGCTTTTAAGATTGACCCTAATCGATTGATGACATAAAGGTACAGCATGTTTTTTTTTTTAGAATTTTGCTGGTTCGATTTCCGAGTGTGGCAAGCGAATTTTCGAAAACTAACTACCTACCCAGTACCCTGGTAGGTATTGATGGGTAGATAGTTAATTAGAGTAGGTAGGTAGGTTGAGTAGGTAGTGTTCGAGTAGGTAGGTAGTGTAAGATAGCAAAAGGTGCATTGCAACGCATGCACCTTTTGTTACCTACAGGCACAGCTAGTTTCATATAAATTCTGTACCATTTTTGAATTTATGCGATAAGTTGTGGCTATTCGGACATCGTGTAATAGGCCCATACATACTGTCATAAAAAACAATTTACCTGGTTTTACAACCTCTGTGCTTAATCCGTAGTGGTGGTAGGAATCGTGAATAACGTAGTCGTTTACGCCTGGTTTATCTACCCAAAAAGCCTTGTCTCGTTTCACCATTTGATCTATTACAGCATCAGGCAGTTCGTTTATCGTTGGCCTTCACATACAAAATTAACAAATTGTAATAGAATTCAGTAAAAAATTATAAACAGTCTGGGTGTTTGATAGTCACTAACTGGATGGCGTACTAGTTCACAAGTTTCATGATTCGGAAATGCATGCGTCCAGAGGGCAGAAATGCAAAGATGTGATCATCACATCTTCTATTCCTGGCAGTTTAAATACGTTATCAAGTCATCCTTTTCCCCCTCATTATCTGCCAATCCTCTCTAAACTATATTGGGATTGGCTTCCAGTCCCCATGCAGTTGAATACCAGTATTTTACATGAAGTGACTGCCTGTCGGACCACACCCATTTATTGGGTACTACTTTTTGGTAAGAGTGGTTGTTAAACTTTCTGGCTTCTATCTTCCCCCGCAACAACTGTCAAAGATCTAGAAATGAAGGATCAACGCGGCAATGGGATGCTTGATGATGATTTCCGTAACGTTTTTAGGGTTCCGTAGCCGAATGGCAAAATACGGAACCCTTATAGATTCGCCATGTCTGTCGGTCTGTCTGTCCGTGTATGTCACAGCCACTTTATTCCGAAACTGTTAGGACTACACAGTTGAAACTTAGTAGGTATATGTATTCTGTGAACCGCTCTAATATCTTTATACAAAAAAAAAAAAGCAGATTAAGCGGGGGGCTCCCCATACATGGAACTGAAAGTAAAAAAAAAATTTTTCATCAAACCTATACGTGCGGGGTGTAAATAGATAGGTCTTTAAAAATGACATTAAGGTTCCTAAATCCATTTTTTCTCAAAGTCAATCGTCTGAATGACGCTTCCAAAGTGGTCAAATGTGTGTCCGGGCTATTGTTGCCAGGTCCGATTGGATTAAAATCGGGGCAGATCGTAAAACAAATCGGGATCTAAGGTTATATATCGGGACAAACAAAAAAATACCATTAGTAGGATTAATAAATGCCTTTAGGATTGCCTTGTTTTTATAACGCGGTTATAAAATTCACTGCACGTCATGCTTAAGTTAGTTACTTACTTAATCTGTTTCAATTTGAATTTTAGCTATGACATGTTCGAGTGTCAAACGGTTTCGTCTTTCAGACCAAATTAAGTTGGCTTGGGAAAATACTCTTTCCGTTGCCGTGTTTGATACTGGTACTGAAGCCATAAACGAAGATGACTTTTGAAGATTAGTTATGTCTTGATTGTCTTTAAAAATAATGTGAACGCATTGTCGCTTTTCCCAGTCGACATAGTGATGTGAATGCGACTAATACATTATTACATATTATTTACTGGTAATAATTATTTTTAGTTTTTAATACATTTATTGATTTATCGGGACATTTACCGTCCCGATCAGGTGCAAATCGGTACGCGTCCTCAGACTCCGGAAAATCGGGACGACCCGCAAAACTCAGGACACCTGGCAACACTAGTCCGGGCCCCCCTCTAATCTCTAAAATAAGAGGAGGAAAATTCTGATAAAATGTAGGATTGTAGAACGTAAATAAAACTTTCAACCAAAATTGGTTTGAATAAGATTTGATATTTAGTTTTTGAGATATGGGACTTTTTCATCAAACTGCAGCAATAACTTTATTTTTCATTAACATACTGTGAAAAACAAATTTAGTTTTGCTGTTGAATGTAAAACAATACAACATAATATGAACGAGTCATCAAAATATTTTTATTATATTGTTTGGTGCTACGGAACCCTATGCGTGTGAGTACGACTCGCACTTGGCCGGTTTATCTACACAAGGCACCATGCTTAAGTAGACATTATTTCAGTACCACATTATTTCATGACTTAAACACGATTTTCAGTGGCCAGGCTACAACGTATCCGTCCTAGCACGCCACGGCTTAGATCGACTGAAATCCACAACTTTATTGGATGATTTGTGTCTGAGATAAGTGTATGTGTGATGTACTATAAAATAGACCTACTTATATTAAAAAAAAAACCTTTCAAATCTATTTAATAGCCACTTCAAATCAGGTAAAATACGCCTGACTCAGTAGCAAATGCCTGTCAAATGTAGTCTATTCAGTAGCAATATGCTGCTGTACTAATAACTATTCAAGTGTCGTAGGCGCTTATTACGCAATAGGAGTATTCCATCTTCACCTATTTACTTACTTTACTTAAACTTATAGTTCTGTTAAGAATAATACTTAATAAGTTAACAGTGCACAAATACAATAAATGATGTTTGATAATCAAGAATAACTTCTCTTACTATTTTTCAATACTTGTAAAATTTGAACTACCCACAATAATTATTATTTACTTTTTTTATTTTCCGGAGAATTCATTTACTTTCTATCTCTTTACTTACTTAGTTATTGTTATATACTTACTTAATCTTAGTATAGTTCCGTTAAGATGAATAATTAATAAGTTAACAGTGCACAAGGACAATAAATGAATTCTCCAGAAAATAATAAAAGTAAAATCATAATTATTGTGGGTAGTTCAAATTCATCATTTATTGTCTTTGTGCACTATGAACTTATTAATTATTATTCTTAACAGTACCATAGTAAGTTTAAGAATGTAACTATATGTAAGTAAATAGGTGAAGATGGAATCCTCCTATTGCATATTAAGCACCTACGACACTTGAATAGTTATTAGTACAGCAGCATATTGCTACTGAATTATTGTCAGGCGTATTCACCTAAAAATTTGAAGTGACTATTAAATAGATTTGAAAGGATTAAAAAAAAAATATAAGTAGGTCTATATTATAGTACATCACACGTACACTTATCTCAGACACAAAACATCCAATAAAGTTGTGGATTTCAGCCGATCTAAGCGTGGCTGTGCTAGGACGGATACGTTGTAGCCCGGCCACTGAAAATGGTGTATAAGTCATGAAATAATGTAGTACTCTTACTTCTCTTTCTAGTACCAAGAGGAAAATATCCGTACAGTCTACTGTCATAACCATGACCTTGTTTGACATTGTGGCAGGGCCAGAACGGAACAAACATTCTCAAGTGATGATGATTTACACATGTAGCAATTGATTTTATTTCTATAAATAATTATTAAAATATATATGAAGTAAGGACCTTGCTGGAACTTCATTGAGTTCTCTGGTGAGAGGTGACAGATATTTGGCAATGCTTTGCTGCGTCAAGTGGGGGGCGCAGCCAGGCACCAAGGCTTCATTCGTGGCCAACGTACGGGACACATTGGTAATAGCATAACTGCAAATCCATGTATAAATATTAGCCTAGTCTCTTTATTATTACCAAAAGAAATGCTGACTTGCAAATATATGTTGATCTGCAAGGGCCCTAAAATGGCCACATTATCAGAATCATAATACGAATCACATTAAAAATTTAAAACTCTTAAAATGGATTTTGTATTCATATTAGGATTCTAATAAAGCTTCCATTTTAGGCCCCCAGGTCTCCTAGATACTTTTGTATCTAGGACACCATGTACTTTCAAGTTATTCAAACTAGTAAAACAGTAAAAAATCATCAAGATGCTTTCTAATTTTAATTGTTGTACCAACAGTTACAGTACTATTTTAATTGATGCCAGGTAAATAGTTCACATAGTATCAAAGAGCCACCATCCTAGCTCCAGCTGGAGCTAGCATGTTAGCTCATTGATTCCAGGAGTCAAAGCCGGAGTGTGTGAAGAGACCATAAGTAAGATTAGGGTGGCCCAAGTAAAGATAGTTCAAAGTTAGAGCTAAGACAGCCAGTTTAATATTTATACGGCACGGCTATGACCACGACTTGTCACATAACCAGCTGCTAACTTGGCAAAACTGATCGGACGCCCGGATGTGCGGCCAAACTTTCTTCCTGGTGAAAGTTAGGTACAGAATAATAGCTTAGCTTTTAATTACTTGACTGGATCGTAATCACCGAACATGGCGACGTTACTTGGAGGACCGCTTGGATGGCCTACTTTTTCCATGTTTAGGCACTGGTATATTTTGGAATTTAGGTTTATTTAAAAGTTCTAGATTGAATTGGAGCGGATATTGGGTATTCAGAGAGTAGAAAACTTATACCAAACGGCTGGGGATTTTTATAATGTCATACAAAAATTTAAAGTACATAACATTTTTGATTTTGAATTTTTGACAGACAAATGCTTGGTAGGTATCTGCTACCCAGCCTGACATGACAACTGACATTCAAATAATCATCGTTTATTTTGACGAATGAGATTCACGGATATTTTATTACGTTATTAACCACAGAATAAATAAATAACTCGTGTGTCATTATTCATTAATGATACGCGTAACGCCATCTATTTATGCACCTGGGACGGAAACAAAAAGCATCGAAAAGAACCATGGAGAAACGGCGGTTCTTTTTGATGCTTTTGAACCGAGGCCAAGTGGAACTACTATGCCGCCACGCCGCCGACTTGTTAGTCACCTGTCAATGTCTATCAACTGTCAAAAGAACTAAACAGGTATAGCACTTTTTAGTATGGCCACTTTAAGTGTGCAGTTCAAGGTGGCGCTGCTTGTCAAGAAAAATTGCATCGAAATGTCAAACTTGATACATAAAAGTTAGTTCTGTGTTTTCCTGATTGCACAGTTAAGTTGGTTGAAGTGAAAGTCGTTGTGCCACAGATTTACTCAAAGATAGGTGTGGAGACGTAAACTGGACATTTAGTCGATTTTTTTATCAACTGTGGATTCATCGCACCACTACATAATGATAGTCAGAATTGGCGCGCAATAGTCTTAAGAAGAGCTCCGATAAGAGTTATTTAGTGTTCTGTGCCGAAGAGCTGCGCATTTAAGGTGGAAGCTCCTGGGAGCCCGTGAAATTCGAATTTTCTTACGCTTTTTTGCAATTTACCGGTCAGTGTCAGGTTTTATCATCATCTGCTTATCCTTTTCCCAACTATGTTGGGGTCGGCGCCCAGTATCACCGGATGCAGCTGAATACCAGTATTTACGAATAGCGACTTTCTACCTGACCTCCACAACCCAGTTAGTACTGGGTAATACGAGACCCTTTGGTAAGACTGGTTGACACACTTTCAGGCTACTGACTACATGTAACGACTATCAAATGACAGCCGGGACCAACGGCTTTACGTGCTTTTCGAGGCACGGAAGAAACTGTATGTAATGCGTGGTCATCCATCCACAGACCAACCTGGGCAAGCACAGCTTCGTCTAACGATCGATCCGAGCGGTAGTGACTAGTGCTGCGAAACTACTGATCAGATCTAATCGATATTAACATATTTAATTTTTCTTATAAATATTGTAAACCAGCGACAGTTTTGAGCAAACCAGCACCTGCGTCATCTCTGGTGTGCGTTACGATTGCTCCGCCAAGTTATCCAAGCAGAAAAAGTCTTAGTTAAAACAATTGACGAAATTTGTCAAAATCGAAAGGTACAAATCAAAAATTTGTCAAAGTAGAAATAAAGAAGTTATTAAGGTTTTAAGTTGGCCGCGCGAACGTAACGTGGAGGATTGCGCGGCCATGGAGATCTCAGCAACTACTTGGGTTAGAGATTTAATTCTTTTTGTCGATTGAAGACCGAATTTGTCAACAATTGTCGAAAAAAGAATTATAAGCTCTGGATCAATATTTTACGAAATATTCACCTTGGAAGTTATGGCCGCGCAATCCTCCACTTGTTGTTTCTTTATTGTTGATTATTTCTTTAAACTGAAGACGTCATACAGTAAAACTATTACAAGAAGAAAGGTCTTAATTTGTCGAAACTAACGAAAGCAATAAATACTACAAAACTTTAATTAAACAGACGAAATCAGTCCAAAACAAAAAGTACGTGGCCGCGCAGTCGTAACGTTACTTTGTACGCTGATATCTCATCATCTATAATTGCTAGGATTTCGGTGTGAACATCCATTTATTCCGCATATTAACCTCATTAGAATGAAATATCGTTTTACCCTCGGAATAGCTATCAACGCGTGAAATCTTAAAAATGATTCTGTCTCATACAATGTTCGAGAAGGGTAACCATAATTTCGATTTGATTTGGGAATATCTCTAACTGGAGACTATACAGGGTTAGTTTCCAAAGACTATCCAAATTCTCAGATATGATGCAGCACGACATTCTGAGCCCCCCCACATAGAAATTTTTCTTCGGTTATTAACGCTGCATTTATTTATGAACACATCGTAAATGACATTATTTTCAGTGCTAGTTCCATAAGTAATTGATCCAATAGTACGTGCGTGAATTCGCACTCATCAGAGAGAAAACA
Source organism: Eugnorisma glareosa (assembly GCA_947578425.1). NCBI lineage: Eukaryota > Metazoa > Arthropoda > Insecta > Lepidoptera > Noctuidae > Eugnorisma > Eugnorisma glareosa. Next base: position 30,801,133 of record OX387957.1, read on the forward strand.
CGTATTTCTACCGTTAAATTTAGACATAATAAACATTTTCACAATTAAGCACTGGAAGATGCTATTATTATTCATGATTGGGAGAAAAAACGATGCAGAAAATGTAATGAATTAGTTGAATTTACTTACACCTTATCAAAAATATTAACATTTGATTTAAATGGATGTTCACACCGACATCCTCGCAATTATGGATAATAAGATATCAGCGTACAAAGTAACGTTACGACTGCGCGGCCACGTACATTTTGTTTTGGACTGATTTCGTCTGTTTAATTAAAGTTTTGTAGTATTTATTGCTTTCGTTAGTTTCGACAAATTAAGAGCTTTCTTCTTGTAATAGTTTTACTGTATGACGTCTTAAGTTTAAAGAAATAATCAACAATAAAGAAACAACAAGTGGAGGATTGCGCGGCCATAACTTCCAAGGTGAATATTTCGTAAAATTTTAATCCAGAGCTTATAATATTTTTTGCGACAATTGTTGTCAAATTCAGTCTTCAATCGACAAAAATAATTAGATCTCTAACTCAAGAAGTTGCTGAGATCTCCATGGCCGCGCAATCCTCCACGTAGCGTTCGCGCGGCCAACTTAAAACCTTAATAACTTCTTTATTTCTACTTTGACAAATTTTTGGTTTGTACCATTCGATTTTGACAAATTTCGTCAATTGTTTTGACTAAGTCTTTTTCTGTTTGGGTTACTTGGCGGAGCAATCGTAACACACACCATCTCTGTAGTAGAAAAGAAAATCTATTCTGCAAATATTTGGACTTTTTGAACTAATTTTGTTCTATTAGCCCGTTAATCACTTACTTTGTCAACAAAGGTAAAATGCAGTGCCATAACTAATACTAAGAGGGCTCTATATGGAACATTTTGGAACCTTTTTGGAGCTTGCTGAACCGCGATGGACTAACTTTGTTCACACTTCAATGAAGACTTGTCTTATAAATGTTCATTGAAGAGCGAACGAAGTGAATTCGAAAAATGTAGATTTTTTTCCTCTATACGGTGGGAACCCCTGTGAGCCGGGAGGTCTGTATCATTGATACGGCTGATATACGGCGGTAGCTACGCTTAATAAACAAAATACTGTAAGGTTGGCTGCGAAAAGTAAAAAAAAAACTATTTTCGTTTGTTGTTTCGATTCCCGGTATGATCACACAATAGTGACTAAAATGTTTTGTGGAGGTTCTGGATTCAGGATTCCTGGTAATAGTAAAAGTAGTAACAACGTCAAGGAATGTTTTTTTTTTACTTTTCCGGGCAACCTTACAGTATTTTGTTTATTAGATACGTGTTTCAGTAGCTATACAAGAGGGGTACCACACTGCACTTAAGTAGCTACATAATATTGGTTAGCAGTATACCCGCGGATTTGACATCAGGATGGCGGGTGTACCTAATTTTTAAAATATCATTGTACGGGTGTACACAGATCTTCAAGAGAGGTACGTAAAGGTACACAGAAGGTACCAAATAACTGCAATAAATTTAGACGAATCTGAAAAGTACACTCACGATTCTGACATACGGTTAAATGCCGAGCTAACGTGGAGCTCACCGTTCGACAAATACGCGTGCGAGTTTATCTGGCAGGCCCCAACGAGATTTATCAACAGGTGATAGGTTTACATAAAGACATTATTTTGTACCTATAGAAAATAAATAAGATATTTAATGTACCTCGACAGTTTTTGATTAAATGACGTTTCTATGAAATGTTTAGCTCTAGGGCCCCTTTTTTTTCGGATGGGAAATCATCAAATAACCCCTCTCGCTCTGGGCTGAGCAGGAGGGAGTGTCAGACTTTTACTGACTAAAACCCATCCATGTTCCTTTCTTTGCCCTCTGTGTTCCAAAGCCGCGGTATCTCTTTCGAACAGTCCCGCAACCCTGGCAGGGGCTATCGGGCCCCTTAAGATTATTTGTATTGTTATTATACTTTCAGATTGCCCAATATTGCTCGAAGCTAGAAACTAATATGTACCTTAGAAATCCATAATTTCGAGTTTATGTGACTTAGAAGATATTCGTAATAAAGACAAAAGTCCAGTCAGAGGCCCTTTTTAAATACTACTCTTTTATATCATACAATAGCATTATGAGCTTGACACCCATATTCAGGATTGTAACCTCGAAAGCTCCTCGACTCACACCTCTGTCGAGGAGACCTCAAGGCGTGCCTCGAAAGATCCTCAAAATCGGTATTCATAGTCATCAGATTAAGGAAATTATGAGGTCCCTCGAATGAGTGGGAGTCGAGGTGATACGTCACGAATACGTCATTATTTGGAGGAATATTCCGTTTGTTATATTGGCTAAGCTTATTTTGAGAGCAGTCTGTGAGCGCGTTATCTGTGGTTCTCATATTAAAGTGTCTACACTGATTATGGGTGGAATTGGCCATCCACGTCTGTTACCACGAATGTCTTGAAAAAATAGTAGCAGCAAGAAACTCACCACAATAACTTTAGTGAAGCAAAATCTAATTTAAAAATTCATTTTCATCATAAAACTCAATAGGATTTTCTGCATAAGAGTGTGTGCGGTCATGGACTAGCGATATTTTAGGTACATAAATAACAATTATTTTAATGAAAAATGATAAAAAAAAAACGTTCATTGCTTCAACTTAAATAACATATTCTAGTTACATTGAGAAGAATCCTTTTAAGCAAATAGTATGCTTGTTTTAGGATGCTCCGCCCTTCCCCAGGTTATATAATAGTATTTAAGTTGTTGAACCTCATCAAGATTTAAATGAACTTATACAAATAATGATACAAAAATAAAAATGTGTACACAGTATTTAAAAAAAAAAGAAATAATTAACGCGCTGTGATGTGTTATGTGTGTAAGAGATGGTGTGGAGGTGAATGTGTGTGTGAGTAGTGAGTGAGAGTAAGTGTGGGAGTGAGGGTTGTGTCCACACCCAACAGGAGGGGATTAATTATGTTATGAATTTGAAGTTAAAAGCAGATATTTCTTTATAGCTGACCCTGCGACCAGTCATTAGCGGCATAAATATATAAATATATAGCGTTAGCGTTTAATACACAAATACACTACATACTTGGGTCCAATTCACTTCCCCGCTATTTGGCAGACATTAGTCTTACTGAGATAATAAAAATAAGCTTATTCGGAGGGCAACAATATTTTTTAACGTTAGCATTGCGAAATAATGCGTTCACATACTTGTAACTTTCAGGAAAAAAGCTTAAACTCTAAAAACCATCCAAATATATTGCAAATCGTCAATTTTTTTGTGAAAAAACAAACAAATTTTTTGTCAACAAATTCTTTGCAAATCAACGAATTGTATGAAATTAAATTGTATGAATTGTATGTGTGTATTAAAACAGTTGATAAATAAGTACCTACCTAGAATATCGCTAGTCCATGACGGGACACATTGTATAGCGTCGCGATATGTAATCGTATAAATATTCAATAAACTCTTCAAAACACATTATGAAAATCGGATAAAATACGCGTATTTTGGTTATAAGTCCCTTGTAAACTACCTCAAGGAAGTTTCAAGGTAGATCGCGACGTACCTTATATTTAACAGTTGGTTCCTCAAGTCAAACTCACCTCGAATGAGGAAACTGTTTGAGATGAGAAGTAAAATAACAACTATGAATATGAAATCGCCTTAAGTGAGGTTCAGTCGAGTCGAGGAAATCATGAGGTTTGACTTTGAATATGGGTAGAGACTAACAAGCACCTTACAAATCCAAAATTTCGACTTCCTCTGAGTTACACTTCAGAAGCTATCCGTCCGCTGGCTGGACATTTGTTTAAATAACGAATATCTTCTATGAAAATAAACTAACATGCGAACATTGTTTAGACAACCCGAGGCACACAGCAACAGGCAGTCTAAAAGTCATTTTATCAAATATATGTACTTCATTTTTAATTTTATCTGAGAGCATGCCACGTTGACGAAATAATAAAAGCTCTAAGGCATGCCATGAAAGCAAACCAATAATGAGTTTAATTAGCAGTTTAGTCGATTATGGCTATGTGATGATTAAATAAATGCGACATCTGTGGTAAGAAAAGAGCTTGCAACTGTTGCAACACTTACGCACTGTATTCAATAGCGAAAAAAAATAGAAAAATATTAGTGGCGAGGTGAACTTTCAACGTTTGTGAATGTACTTCACAATCGCAAAACACAACTAATATGTGACTCATTTTAAATTGTGATAGTAAAGGTTTGATAGTTATTAAAAACAATGTCAAAGAATATTGTTTTCGAAGGGTGGCTAACAAAATCTCCACCAAACAGGCGTATTTGGCGAACGGTGAGCTCAACTTTAGCTTGGCATTTTACCTTTGTTGACAGAGTAAGTGAATATTGGGTTTAAGACAAAATTGGCTCTTCATATTTACAGATTCGTGAGCAGCTTGATAGCTTTTTATTGCAGTAACATGACAAATTTGTGTAGTGTTTCGTTTTTTTACTACAGAGATGGCGCAGGCGCTGGTTTGCCTTGCGGCAGTCGGGCGAGCTGCCTGGCCAATATTTTCTAGATTATTATGCTGATCGCAACTGCCGCCGTCTCAAGGGCACTATAGATCTGGACCTTTGTGAGCAAGTATGTGCATTGAAGTGAATGCTCAATAAGTTTAGAATATATATTTAAAAACTTATCTAAAACACAATCTATTACAGTAAAAAACAATAAAAAAGCTTTTCAGATTTTTTGACAACATTAGTTAATTAACACTTGAAATTCCTAATCTATCATGGTTGGATAGTAATCAATAAATCACTTGCTAAACATTGCATACTGAAATAGTTCTGCTACTGACAAATACAATAAACTGCCATGATGTTACTGCACCACTCTAAGTAGATTATCACCCCTTTGATATAAACCCAGTTAATACGTGAAAATGAAGTACTTGGTTGAATGCCAGCAAAAGCTTAATTTGTTTAACAAACTAATAAGTTTTACATAAACATACCCAAAAAGCCATGAATTAGGCTACCATACTCTGTTAGAAACTATGTTTATCAAGTTATGTATGTTTAAAGTTTCATTATAACAGCAATTTTTCAAAAGAGAAGGAGCATTTTTGTACAGGATCAATGCTGTATCAAAATGTCCTTTGAAAGTTAGGTAAGATTAATAGTTTAATTTTATTGTTGAAAATGTTGGTAGGTATCAATCATAGTATTTAATACACATTTAGGATATCAATCTTTTTGCTAAGTAAATCAGTCATTGGAAATGACTCATTGTTTCTTCAATGCGCATGTCCGACTGTTGAAACCTTACACTAAAATTAAATTGTTATCATGAACATACCAATGACAAAATATATCTACGAAAATTTGATACAGCACTTGCAATGTGCAAATTGCTCATTCTCCTTTATTTACTGGACATGTGTTTAACACAGGACTACTAATAAATAATTAACAAAAAGATTAATTCCCATGACTGGACATGATTCAGAGACCTAAACCAACCATTATATGTTCTGAATAATTATATGTAACTAGTGTCCCTATTTACCTGTCTACCACTGTATATAAATAGCAGCAAAGATTCATACTCCATCATAATATTATGTGGTGCCATCAGTCTCCTGCCCTTATTCCAATTTATTTTGGGTCAGCGTAGCATGTGTTCTTCCATGCATCTCTATTACTCGTAATCTCGGCAGTCACCTCATCTCTCGCGATATCATGATTAGTCTTCCTCTACTCTTATGGCCACACTCGCATTCCCAATGCTTAAATGCAATTCAACATTATTTTTGTGTTTTTTTTTTGGTGTTGATCGTACTCAAATTTTTCCTCATTCCTCTGCATCACATTTCAATACCACGATAATCAATTACCACAACTTTTCAGTCATCGGCGCCACTTTCAGACTTCCTCATGAGCCATGTACTGAGTCATAGGGCTTTTATTTTTATCCTATTATGATTCTGCTAAAGTGGCCATTTTAGGCCTGGTAGGCCAGCGGGATAATTCCATAACATTCTCGATTTCTCGCATTCCCATTTCTTATTCGATTACACAATTCAACAACATTCGATCATACGAACTTTGCAAACATAATATGGAAGAATTTATTAGGTATCGGTAAAATGGGGTGAATATGAACTCAGGGGGGAGAATCCGAACAAAATGTTGAAAGGTATTTTCACGTTAATTAAATGTTATTGGTAGCCCAAAAAGGACTTTATTTTCATTTAATTAGATCAATAATTTATTTTTAATTTACCGTTGCAAAGTTTGGTCCCTATTCAACCTTGTATCCCATTCACCCTGTTTTGTAATTTCTTGAATATCCTTCGGAATGCGATTGAAAACTGTGTTACGGAATTAGGGTTCAACTTTGTCTACATAGTGTTAAAATGAATAGTGTTTAGTTGTTTAGAAAGAGTGCTTCATTCAATAATATGTTTGCAGGTCGATGCTGGGCTTCATATGGAGCGCCATGGCCAGGCGCCTCTAAAGCCGAAGATCCGTGGTTCTGTGTTCACAATCCAAACTCAACGTAGAACTTATCACCTGGAAGCCGACTGCGAAGCGGAAATGGAGCGGTGGGTGGACGCCATTTGCCGAGTTTGCGGCCTGCGCGCTACTGAAGAGGCAGCTACGAATACTACTGCTAGGCACAACGTTCACGGTATGTTTATGAATGAAAATATTATGTTAAAAATAACCCTAATAAGTCGCTGTTGCGTGGTTTTTGCCTATGATGTAAAACTTTAGTAGGTATAATAAGTTATTTATAGGTACTAATTTCATAACTGCACTTGAAATTAGAATCATAGATAATTTGCATTCATTGCCACTTAATTCATTCCCTATAAAATATTTTGAAGTTTAAATAGTCGTAAAGTTTGATTTTTGAGTGTCCATTTATAAAAAAAAAATTGGTTGCAATAGAATGTGGTTTGAACTTTCTGTCCTGGTTGTCTTATGTTTGATGTTGAAAACTTGATAAATGATAATTATCTAAGATTCAAGTTGATCCTATTGGTTAAGATAAGAAGCTCTAATCTATACGAAGAAATCTATAAGATCTTTGTTTTCAAACAAAGATCTTAAAACAAAGTCACTCCCGCTGTTTATAGCTTAGATCTTTAAACTACGCAACGGATTTTAATGCAGTTTTCAGCAATAGATAAGAGTGATTTAAGAGGAAGGTACAGTAGTATCTACATTGCACTCGTGTCAAGGCGGGGCGGGTCGCTAGTAGACTATAAAACAATAATTAAATGTTAGTTGTTAATCTGAAAAACATAAAATTAAGAAGGGGGCGAAAACATAAAAAAATTGGCCGTCACGGGACACCCGGCAGATGTGAAACATCTATGTTAATATTAGAATTCGTATTTAACCCTGCAGTAGTCGCGTGAAATACATATCCTATAATGAGATATGGAGAAAAGAAAAAATATTACATTATAGTATTTTCTTTTATCGATATCTATCGATCAAATCTGCATACGATACTACATCACTAATTGAGTAGCGTGAAACGTTCGAAAAAGGAATATGTAGATCAACATTCGTTCCAAACCAAAATTATTCCAATGGAAAAACATTGATTTTATGTGGCGTTTTACGTAGAGGGGGCATCACGCCATGACAGCGACAAGGCTGCGTGCAGCGTGGTTCGGAATCATACCTTCATGCTATCTTCCGTCACGGCATACGAGTTGGTTTTACCGCCTAGGCGCGCCTATAGACGTTTCACATCAAAAATAGTTTCAATTAGTATTATTTTCATAATAACTGGGAATTTATTTTTAGTTTGATGTGGGAGTAAATACTGTTTTCCTCCCCTTTGGAGCCAGCCTGCCTATCCCTCCGCGCTCAGCACCCCATCCGCGCCGCGGTTGCGCTCTAGAAAATCTTGCCTCTAAGTAATGTGATTCCACGACATTTAACCTATTCCTAAGGTACAAATTAAATTAAAAGTTAGAAGCACGACTTTAGTGTTTTATAATATTTTAGGAACTTATAATTCTTTTTTCACTTCTAGGAGTTATTTAAGTTTAAACTTAGGTTAGACAACATATAGACCTTGCGGTGAAAAGGCGGTAATAGCACCTTGTTTTTTAGATTTTCTCTTTCTTTTTAATTAATTATTCGATTCTTTTGTTCTAGGTTCGGTAGTAGTCTTTCAACCTAATATATTGGTTAATCCAGGACCTAGCTCGGAAACAGGTACTAAGTACTTATATAGTGATACACTGCATATTGTGAATGCATGACACTGTATCAAAATATAAAAATATATTCATTTTTTTTTTTTAGAATATTTTCTGTTTTAGCTAGTGAATGTACAGACGCCGCCAGCACATCAAGCTACCTGAAACTCAATTTTCCCCATTCAACCTTGAAAATTTGTTTAGATTTCAAGGAACAAGGTTGATTGGGAGAATTTCAATGTTATATCGAAAAATTTGAATACCATAAAAAAAAAAAAAACGCAGATTTGTAGTAGCTTGACGTGCTGGCATCTGTGCTATATTTTTGTGCAAATATCATGGACCATTTTTACACACACATCAACCACCTATGATTATTAATGATTAAAGTTCTTAAGAACTAGAAAATAAATATTAAATACTAGCCGTTGCCCGCGGCCATCGTTCGCGTGAAATTATTATAAAAAAATATGACTTCCATTTTTTTATCGAATTTTGTTACCAATTTTAAGGGTTTTAATTTTTTGCACGGAACCCTAATAATTTTTCAAAAATAAGAGTAGCCTTTGTTAGACCTTTGTTATTACATTAGCTATGTGCCAGTAAAAGTCCCGTAAAAATCGGTCCAGCCGTTTCGGAGATTAGCCGGAACAAATACACACAGACAGACCGACAGACAGACAAAAATTGAAAAAAAAAACCGTGTTTTTGTTATAAGTACCGTATACAGGATGTAACAAGACCCTTAACGAAGCCGTCAACCATGCATTATGTACATCAAAATAAGTAACTTTACGCAAACAATATTACTGGGAAACGACTTTTTTTTTGGGTGAATAATCACGTTTTACAGCAGGACTCAATGTAACGCACTCAAAACATTGTGCTGATGAATGGATTGAATAGTACGGGGGTCGTGGAGGTGTTTACAATTAAAATCTTACGTTAAAAACATGTATTAAAAAAAATGTGTTAAAGTAGAAAGTTTGACCCCCAATATCTCCGTAACTAGAAGGTTCCCAGGTATGATCTAGAACAAACACAAGATCTCAATGATGGGGAGAACAAGTACCTTTCCGCTTCGTTAAGGGTCTTGTTACACCCTTTAAACTTTCATTAAGGTGGAAGCGCAAGGGTAGCCCAAACGTCACATTGAATTAGGTAGACTAATTATTGCAGCTTTGGGGCTGTTAGCTATAAAGTGGTGGGTGGGTAATTATTTTTCAGATTGCCACTCATAAAATTAGAACCAAGACTTCGATTAAGGTGGATGCGCAAGGGTAGCCCACGAAATTTAAATTTTCTTAAGTTTATTGCAATTTGCAGTCAGTGTCAGGTTGTATGTTGATGAAAATATGAATCGCGCCAGTAACACGTATGGAGTTACAGAATTATAATCATTCAAATCATCAATACAACACTCCAAGTTCATATAATCTTGAAGAGTGTCTTTTCGTGAAATACCTATTGAATGGGGTTATATGAACTTGGAGGGCTGTATTGATGATTTAAATGATTATAATTGTGTAACTCCGTACGTGTTATTGGCGCGATTCATATTTTCATCAACATACAACCTGACACTGAACTGTAAATTGCAATACACTACCTTTGCGCATCCATCTTAAAAAGCCGTTATTTTGGTATTACAAGCAGACACTTCAATTTTATTTATTTGTATAGATTTAGCGAAGTTCTCAAGTTTTCAAATGATTATGGTACATATTCTTAAATTTAAAACCTGTAATTCCAAAATGTTGAATTATGATTACATTTAAATACTCGAATGCTACTGCAATACTGCGTACATTCTATTAATGTGGTTTCTGTATAGCCGTTGCGAATGCTCAATAGTAGGAAGCATAATAGTCGAAATTTTTGCACAACTTTTATGCTTTATTCTGATTTTATTTTCTGGCGTACTGATATTCGATTAGCTGTGCTTCATTTTTATGATTTCAATGTTCCGCAAATAGCAAACGCGATTTGGTCGCAATTTTTTTTTGTAGTTTCTTTTATTTGGTTAGCCATCAGCTATTAACTTGCATTGCTCTTTTTGTTTTAATTTTATCTTTAGTCCTATTTTCTCCGTTGCAAGAGAAAGGCTTGCCTTTTTTCTCGTACAGGTTTCATGACCTGGTGGCCTAACATGACGTCTTAAAGTAGGAGTCATTCCAGTGTGAGAAAGAGATGGCGCTAGACGACCTGTATAGCGCTGTCTCTTTCCCATTGTCCCTGTCCCTGTTTTAAGACGTCATAGTAACCTCCCTGGGGGCCTAAAATGGAAGCTTTATCAGAATTCGAGTATGAATCACGTTAACAATTTAAAATTCTTAAAATGGTCTTTATGGTTATGACCACAAAGTCCATTAAATTTTTAACGTGATTCGTATTATGATTCTGGTAAAGCAGCCATTTTAGGCCCCCTATTCACAATGCTATGCAATGGGTATCCGCGGCGACTTTTGCGCTTGTGGGGGTTTCCCGATTTCTTGCGAGAGTAAACCACACTTTACTTCTTATGGACTTATTTTTCAATCTTCAGATTACTTATATATGAAAAATAAATTGTTAGTGTCACGTTATATTTTTTAAATTTTATGACATTGGTTTTCGAAGGATTTATCACAATCAAAAGTTTATTGTGGATAGGTGGAAAATTTCCAAAAAAGACTTTAAAGTCGATTTCTCCAAAACAACCCAGTCTGCACACCATGTTATCGGGAAATTAAATTGTTGCAAATTAGTTCTAGTATCACCCATTTCAAGGAATGCACCCAATAGACAATTACCCTGTATAGTATGTCAATAAAGGTTATTCGTGTATTACAAACCTGTTTTTAACATAGTGTTTTATTGCCTTACAGACACATATCAAAACAATTTATCGGCCATGTCAGCATTGAGCAATAAAAACTATGAAGCCGTTGATGGGACCGGCCCATACATTCCCATTTCGGAATGCATCACAGGCGTTCGAGCTCCGGTAAGTTACAAGTTTTATGTCTTCGATGTAACACAAAAGATTTATTTATTCTGAAATTAAAGTTTGTTTCCATTTGACGACCCGCATGGCGCAGCGGCAGTGAGGCTGCCTTACGTCCTTAGGGTCCCGGGTTCGAATCCCGGTAGGAGCAAATGTTTGTGTGATGAGCATGGACAATTGTTTCCGAGTCATGGATGGTTATATGTATAATAAGTATGTATTTACAAACAAAAAGTATCTATGTAGTAGTATCAACTATCTGGTGTCCACGACACAAGCCTCGTTGCTTAGTGTGGCACCTAGATGGCGCTGTGTGTAATATCCAGCGATATTTATTTATGTTTATTTATTTAAGTCCCCCTTCTATCAACCGAGGAAAATATGTTTGGAAATAGACCGAGGTACTGGCCGTGATCTATTAGTGCTCCGGTGCAATTGTTAAACTCGTTTATCAGTTGAAATGCATCGTACTCACTTGCATTTGAATCTCGGGACCTTGGAATTGATCCGCATAATTCAAATAAGAGATGAGAATAACATGTAAACATGTTTACATGTTATTGCCATCTCTCATTTTATTTGCTAATACCAGTAGCGAAGGGTCAATTTTTGTAAGAGGTAAGCCGGAGTACATATCTTTAAAGTGATTTTATTATTTTTAGCCTATAATGTTCCCATTGCTGGGACACCGGCCTCCTCTCTATGAGAGGGCCTGAGCTATAATCCACCACGCTGGCCCAGTGCGGGTTGGTTTACGTGACATGTCTTCGAATTTTTGGTTCTAGGACATGCCGGTTTCCTCACGATGTTTTCCTTCACCGTTTTAAGAGCAGTGGTGATGAAATAAATTACACAAAGTAATGCGCCTGCCTGGGTTCGAACCCACGACTTACTGTTCGTAAGTCAGGGCCGCCACCACTGGACCACCACTGGTCTCATTGGGCCACCGCTACTCTTCATGATTGTTTAATAATGTGAAATAAACTTTCAATTTCACATGACTTCAGTTCCTGTATTGGATTCCGCGATATAGGTCAAGGATGAATTTGCGAAAACTGAAACTGAAAAATGTAGCTTTCAAATTCAACCTTTCCACGTGTATGGCTTTGAGGGATTACAATCCATTCCATTTTTCAACAATCCGTCATGTTGCATAACTCTTATCGGCGAACTGTCGGTGGCAATTATCGGTTCGTCGGATTACTTTATACGGCGTGTGTTTACGTTGTGGAGGCAGGCAGTGGAGCGGGGGTGGCTGCATTACAGCATTGTGTGGGATGTATCGAACTATGTATTGTTGTAATTGTTTGTGTAGGATTTACCTCGATACGCAAATTGTGTTCTAATATCGAATTCAAAATGGCGTGTGTGGTGCTATTATAGCTTGTATGGTATTCGATTCGAGTAAAATCTTACCTTGCTTTGGAACCACAATGGAAATAAATGAAGTCGAAATTATACGCCTACTTCCACAAGAACTCTTAACTCGAAATGTAGTATAATTTGAATGCATTTAAAACTGAATAAACAGGTTTTTTGGGAATATTTCTGTAATCCGTTAATGATGACCGCTTTAAAAATTCAAACATTTTCGAGTAATTTACAAAGATGTATACCGCAGAATTCTTAAAAAATAAATAAAATGTCAAATTGCTCAGAATTGTTCCACATTTGAATAGGAATAAGAATAAGTATAAGATATATTTTGGATTGCTGAAATAAGCCTGTAAGTATATTTTGCCGGCCCTTGTTTTTAAAAGTATTCAAAGAAATTACACAAATATCAGTTGGTACTTACGGATTTGTTACGTAAATACGGTCAGTAATAAAAACCCACGCTCATTATAATCGTTTGATAACGTAATTAAATTATGCAATGCCAATTCATTTCATAGAAGCACTTGAATATCTGTTTTTATTTTTGCATTAAAGTGCTTGTAAATAAATGCGGAGTATAGCTACTGTCAGAGTCAAGCTATGGGTAAGTAAACTAGAATCTAATCGATTATTATCTGATCTTTTCCTCCTTTTGCTTCCGTGCCCGAGAGAAGTCTACAAAGTAGATTATAAAAACCAACATGAAAATGTAATTATGATAAAATAAAGATGTTTTTACCATTGCCACTCGAAAAAGGGAATTTTATACGTCGATAACAGTGAATAAAACGCTCTTTTACTCACTGAGTGAATAAAAACATTTTGAATTTGGAACAAGCACGAATTATGAACAAAAAATAAATAAAACGTGCCGCCGACAAGAATATAACACTGAATGTCGAAAATTGTTCTAATTTCACTACACATTTTTAATTATTTTATTTGATCCTTTGTTCTCTTACGAGTATTATATTACCAACTATACAATAAAATGTGATAAATCTGCCTAGACTTATCCCAATTTCATTGGGGTCGGCTTCCAGTCTAATTGGATGAAGCTGAATACCAGTGTTTTACTTGGAGCGACTGCCTATCTGACCCAGAACATAACCCAGTTAGTAATGGGTGGATAAAACAGTACCCCTTGGCAAGAGTGGTTGTCAGAGTTTCGGGCCACTAACTTCCTGTAACGACTGTCAAAGAACTACAAATGACAGCCGGCCCAACGGCTTTACGTACTTTCCGAGGCACGGAGGAAACTCGGTATGTAATGAATTAGTGGTCACTCATCCACAAACCGACCTTGGTAAGCCCGGCTTGACCTTGAAGATCGACCCTAGTGGCTTTTACTCACGAGAAATATAAATACTATACTTCTATTTATTTTCTCGCAGTCAATGGTAAAAAGTAGAGTACACAACTTGTGAAAAAAAAACCATCTCGGTTCTCGTATCCCTCGCTCCGCTCAGGGTTCTACTCTAGAATCCCTTGCTACGCTCTTGATTCTACTCTAGAATCCCTTGTTACGCTCGAGATTCTCCTCTAGAAGCCTTGACTGCACTCGGGATCCAACTTAGTCCCTCGAATTAAATTTCCTTTTTTTCACTTGTTGTATAATCTACTATTTCGATGGTTAGATTTACTGCGAATAGGTAGTTATATCCGGCATAAATGCAGTAGCTACTATCTACAGCTGGGACATAACGGAATTTCCTTATTTCGGTCCAGGATGCGAGGCTTCTTGAGGCGCTTATTAATATTTCATTCAATAGTTTGATGGGGTGTTTAGGTCTTAATGCATTGTCAAAAGTATCTAGACAGTAGTACCTAGACCCAGCCCAGGGGGGGAGGTGTCATGACCCCCCATTTCCATGACCTCCCCCTAGGATTCGCGTTTTATTTTGAAATTACACAGGTAATCAAATTCCCCCATCCCCATTCTAACATCGGACGGAGCAGAGTTGCGGCGAAGCGTCACTGTTATATGACTGATGTTCCACAAAGTCCACGAGGTAGTGGATAAGCCTGATTGTCCGTTCCTGGGGCACTGGACCCGTATGCACAGCTGCAGGTCTGGTGCAGCGGGAAGCGGATTTTAGTTATAGGTTTTTGAATTAGTTTTATTTTACTTTATTTAATTTTAATGAGAAATTTAATTTAATTTATTTTAATTTATACGCCAAATGTTACTAACATAGTTTATAAGTGGTACTAACAACAATATGAATCATTTGTGTTCGATTTAAATAAATAAAAATAAAAATATGAAGTCACAGATGGGACAACCTATCGGGCACATGCATTGTTATGTACAATATCAATTCATATAAAAACAATCTTAGTGAAGTCAAATTTGTACATTGAAGACCTGTTGGTGTTGGTTTTTTTTTTATTGTCTTATGATAGCTTTTTCCCAACTAAGTTTGGGTCTTCCTTCTGTTTATATGAGGATGCAGCTGAATATTAATATGTTACATTTGCGACTGCCGCCTATCAGTCAAATTGACAGGTTTTCAGGCTTTTGGTATTGTCACTACCAGTACCGATTTCCAAAGATCTACTAATCGGACAGACGGCTTAACGCGCTTTTCGAGGCATTTTGATTCTGTTTTTTATAGTACCAGCCCTCATCCTAATTAATTTAGGGTCGGCGCAGTATGTCTTCTTCTTCCATACTTCGCTATTACTCGTCCTCAGGAGTTACTTCGTTATTAGCTACATCTTCCCTCACATTCTATCCATCGTTTCTTTGGCGTTCTTCTACTCTTATAGCTATCCTCAATCGTACTCAGTTTCCTGACGACATTGTCCTCATCCCCCAGCATAACATGTCCATACACCCGGCGCCAAGTTTAGACTTCCTTTATTATACTTACTCATTTCCTATTTTATCCATTCGCATCTTTAAATGATTGTGGAAACCAGAAGTTTATCTTAATTATTGCATTCGTGCGAAGCAAGGGCGGGTATCAGTCAGGTAGAATTCCAAATCTATGTGTAAATAAGTTTTCCGGAGATGATGATATAAACGACGGACATTTCTTGAGGCGTGAACCAGAAAGGTGTACATTTGAAAAAAAAAAACATAAAAATAAAATTGCTGTTCAGTACAAAACTTGAATATCTCCTCGACCCAAATGTATGGGACAGCTGATTTTTTTTTCGCGATTTCGGTGGTGGTCCCATGGAGAGAGTTGATCAGTTTGGTGGTCTGAATCACACCCTGAAATATGAACACGGCATTATGGTACACGCTTGTAGTTTAATATTATAACTCTAGTTTAAATGCGTACATGACCCGTGTACTATACAATGCATTCAACAGCACAATGTTTTGAGTGCATTACATTGTCCTACCGTACCTAAACCGTAATATTTCTTAAAAAAAAAATCGTTTGCTGCAATAATTTTTACGGAGAGTTACATAGTTTAACGTACAGAATGCTTGGTTGACGGCTTCTTGGCGGGTCCGATTAAACGTTTTATATTCAGAATTCTTGTTTAGCAAGTGGTTTAGTGGTTTAAGAGCCATCAGGTTTAAATGAATCCTTTCTTGCAGGACGACCAGAGTCATTTTTCATTTGAGCCTACGACAATAGCTAGTCATACACGACAGCAGGGGCAGCAATACATCAGCCAGCCCCACATTCGAATCAACTCGGAACTCTCCGAGAACGACTCGAACTGCAGCGACGAGGACGACCACTCGCTCCACGCTAGTCACCAGAACTTACGTAAGAGTTTTATTTTTAATAATCACACTCGGCTTCACCAAATCAAAGTTAGGCGAAAATCAGTCAGTTAGTCAGGCGATTTTGTACCATGAGCGTTCCAACTTTAAATATGTAAAGGGGATGGCTATTGTGAAACTAATGGCGCTAGCACAGCTGGTTCCAAGCATCTTCATTGGTAAAAAAAAACTAGTAATGTCATTTTATATATCAAAATAGCTTGGCCTCAATTTTCAGATTGAGATGCCAAAGAGAGCTATGGTCGCGCCATCTACAATTAGCTTATAACGGTCTTCCCATCGTAAAACAACTGCCAATCAACAAGTTATTTAAAAAAAATCCTAAATCCTTCCAGAAACCCGGGTTTAATGAAATACAAAATGCGATTTCTCTTTCATGCTGACGATGTAATGACATGTTATTTTTCTTTTAGCAGACTGGGCTGTAACCAAAACTTTCACCAAGTTGTCCGTCGCTCCGAGTCTGAATGGTTCTGAAGACGGTATGTAGCCTTCTGTAGTCTTGGTTCATTTCAATGACTTGTTTTTCCTTTGAGGATACGTAAATAATTAACAGTAATAATAAGCAGTACCTTTGTGCTCTTCTATCTTAATGTTATGTCCTATTAAGTATTTTGTGTGTACATAAATAAATAAATAATTACCCAAAATAATTAGATACGTTTAATAAATTTTTCTTTAATGTGACGTGTTAATCTTACAAGATAGACTTAAAGCTTGGATACTGTTTAATCAATATTTTAAGAGAAATATTTCCGTAATACATTGTTTTCATATAACTCTATTGGTTTACGCGGCGGACGCCAGTAAAGCTCCCAGTCGGCGTGATGATTACTGCCCCTCCGACCCGCCGACCAACTGCATTGGACAACTACACTCGCGAGCAAATGTATGGAATCACTTACTTGGAATTGATTCCGCGCGATCTTGAGTACTTAATAACTAGTTAAAATAATAAAAATGGTACCATTTTAAAGGTTTAACTGTTAACTTTAAAATGATACCAAATTCATTCAAATCACGCCATTATTTAAGAAGCTATCCCGGATTACGTGAAGAAGAAAGGAAAAATATATGTTTCAATTGTTTGATACGCCACGAGTTGCGCCCTGTTCACCCCCTATAAAAGCACGTGTTATCGAATTTTTTTATCAGTCGGCTTTCACACGTTGACCGGTACACATCTCCGCTACATTTGACCCTAGAACTTGGACGACAATGGATACTGCACCTACAGAAGCAGAACCAATCGTCGCACTATTGCAAGAAGGACTCAGCCAGCGGGCTGTCGCACGTCAGCTCCACATAAGCCAGTCCTGTGTTTCGAAAGTTTATAAACGCTTTCGGGAGACTGGTGGCTTTATCCCGAGACCAAGATCTGGACGGCGCCGGTGCACTTCGGAGAGGGATGACCGTTTTATCGTGTCAACCTCTCTCCGAAATCGACATTTGACTGGTGTCGACGTCCAACAGGAGCTCCGAAATGTTCGTAGCTGCTAGTGAGTGGAGAGTTCGTCGAAGACTTAAGCATGTAATTTGACTCCAAAAAGGCCTGCTACGGGCCCGAAACTGACGGCAGGTCACCGACAAGCACACTTTCAATTTGCTCGCTCCCATCTTGATTGGGAGGTTGAGCATTGGAGGCGAGTCTTGTTCTCCGACGAGTGCAGAATGTGTTTGCACGGCAGCGACCGAAGGGGTCGAGTCTACAAGCGGCCTGGGCAGCGATTTGCGCAGTCCTATTTCGCTGAGACAGTGGCTTAGGGCTGGGGCAGTGGCTGGGGGCGGTTCTTGTATGATGTGGGCCGGCATTTCCTTCGGCGGTAAAACGGAGCTTTTTTTCGTGCATGGCGGGGGACGAGGAGGCGGTCTAACTTCAGACCGCTACATTTCCGATATTCTGCTGGAACATGTCGTTCCTTATGCGGGATTTATCGGGGATGACTTCCTCCTTATGCACGATAACGCTCGTTGTCACAACTGAATACCTCAAAGAAGTCGGTATCGCCACATTGGACTGGCCAGCGCTCAGCCCGGACTTGAATCCCATTGAGCACGTGTGGGATGAACTGAAAAGGAGGGTTCGTTCCAGAAATCCTGCTCCTTCAAGAGTGAACGATCTGAAATCGGCTTTGATACAGAAGTGGGAAGGTGTCCCGAAAGAATCGATTCAGAAGCTAATTAGGTCAATGAATAACCGTCTTCGTGCAGTTATTAAGGCGAGGGGAGGGAACACAAAATATTGAAACTTAATTTTAAGGCCAAATAATTTTTTATAAATTATTTTTGTTGTTTTCTTCATTTATCATTTTTTCATTATCCTTCTGTTTTCCTAACTCCTTCACTCAATCCGGGATAACTCCTTGAATACTGGTGTGATTTAAATGAATTTGGTATCAATTTAAAGTTATCAGTTTTAACTTTAAAATAGTACTATTTTTATTATTCATAACTAGTTATTAAGTACTCAAGATCGCGCGGAATCAATTCCAAGTAAGTGATTCCATACTTTTGCCTCGCGAGTGTAGTTGTGCAGTCCTGAAAGCTATTGCAACATCCCTCCCCGCGGCACAATTAATTATGTAGTTTTATATTTGATAAAAATTATATTTTATTGAGTCCCTGCCGACCAACTACTGGATTACGAGGTATTCCATCCAGCGCACACAAAAAGTGTGATCACAGTTAGACAGGTACTTTGAGTATTGAAAAATAATTGATTCGAACTATGAAGCAGAAAAAACCTATAAATGGGAGTTTGTATATTACATTAGCTAGTTTATTTATTATCCCACGCAAAAAAGGGGATAGTATGACTATAAAGCCGTGCACTTTTTTTTGTAAGCGCCATTTTCTTGAGTAAACTTTCATTAAACATAGTAGGGAGTATTTTCTAAAGTCTTTGTATCATTAGAAAAATTATTTAATATACTACGATTGCTCGTCAGTGCAACTGGTGAGCATAGGGTTTCAATCGTCAGCTCGAGCTGAGTTCTTGAGTTTTCCTTTTTAGATTTTCTTAGGTTATAGACTTCAGGCTGTCCTGGAGTCTATAACTTGGCTCTGCAGCAAATCTAGAGAAACGTGGGTGCTTTTTCATAATAAATTATTAAAGCAACACATGCATTTCAGGACCGCCAGTTCCTCCGCGTCCACCGAAGACGTTCGCTGGACGCAGCAGGGAAGTTCCACAGAAGGACCCATTCCAAGGCCCGAAAATTCAAGAGCCTATAGAAGTCTATGACAACGTAAGTTTTTTTAAGTTAGTTTTTTATTTTAAATAAAGGTTTTCCAGCATTTGGCTTGTTTTTCAAACATAACTCACAACAAATAGCGTCGCTGCATTCAAATAAAAGTGAATTATGCCACATGACTTTCCAAAATACTTTCCTGATCACAAGATCATACTGTCGTATGATCAGAATGTTATAAAATTACTTTTTCTTTCAACTACGTAGTAATGTTATCATTAATCACTACAAAACCGATCACAAGGACGTCTTTTTTGCTTAGAACCAAAACAGTGCAGAAATGTTATATGAAATCTCATTGTAGCACAGTTTTTCATTAATGCACCTTTTTAATTTTTAATTTAGATATTAATTTACCACAGAGATTTACTGTCTCGCATTAAGTTTACTAAAACATGTATGCATGTGATCAAAAAGATACTGGCTGAAAATAAAAATCGGCTGAATAAATCGACTTGGTGAAAAAAAAACACAAATGGCGCGCATTTTATACCATAAATTGTAAAACTTTGATACTTCGTATTTAGCTAGAAAAGTTTTAAAAAAATGGAAATAGACAGCGGTATCGATATGAATTCAGCTCCAGAAAGTATAAAAACAGCTGCAAATTAAACGGTTAATAACATTTTGCCACAAAAGTCGCGAGATACTTTGTTTCCATTAAGAGCCCCTATCAATTTCTTCGCAGTACTAGTTTAGGTAATTTCGGAGAAATGTGCGCGTGTGAGCGTTCGAAATATCGCCAACGATCGTAGTGTGCGTAGCCTCATGCAGTGCAGCGGGAGCAAACAATCTTGGTCCGTAACAGTATTAGATATACATATATTTTAAGCAAATCAATTTGCATTTAAGCTGCAGTTTTTTTAATGTTTCATACATTATCAAAACCAATTAAAATAGAAAAGTTAAGACTATACAAAAGCAAATAATATTATAGGAAAAGGTTGAGTGAAAAAAATATATTAACAACAAAATATATTTTATCTATTTAGTGTTGTTTATTTTTATCGCTTGCGTATGTCTGTGTGTGTCACATCTTATTGCTGTTTTATTTAATTTTTAACTAAGGAAGTGTTTTTTCATTTCAAGTGAAAGAAAAACGAGATACCTACTTATTAATTTCTTTATTATAAGAAGTGTCGGCGACAAGGCCATATCCAGGGAGCAGGGTGCAAGTAGTGGTGGTACACACGGCTACACATCAAGCTATACATTTCCAGTTAATGCTGATCTCGCATTTTAAAGGATTTCCGTACAATGCGAGGTCAGCTTATACTGGAAATGTATAGCTTAACGTGTAGCCGTGTGTACGTAGGTGTGTGCACTTTCTATTGCAAGTCGATTTAAGTTGATTAGTTTCAATTAGATCAACGTAAGGTTCTAACAAGAGTAAATAACTTATGATAATTACATTCTAGTTAGATTTATAGTTTGGTTTTTCTTATAAAAATAGCGGTAAGACGACATTAGGCGCGTATAATTTCTATAAACGTTTTGTAGTTGCATTGTAAGTTTCCTGATTATGCTGAATATTTGCAATATTTATGTTAAGATTAGCTTAATAAAGGATTTTCACAGTTAGTTTTCCTATTAGAATAATCGTATGACTGAATAAATAAAGTTTTAAGCGAATTAATTAGGTTGAAAATTCGATCTCATAGAAATTACGTAACTTGAAAATGAGGTTTTTTATTATTAGAGATATCTTATCGAAATTAGTGTCAAATGAAAGGATTATGTGTAAAACTAATTGTGTTAAAGGATTCATGTCGATAACTCTATTAATATAAGAAATATAAGGCAATTTGTATAATGAAAATTTCTTCAGCTTAATTTTTGCAGTATAAGTTCTAGGACTTTTTTATTTAATTAAGATTTGTTAAATGTTATTGTTTTATATGATAGAGCAAGTTAGACCTGTAAAATGATATATAATACATAAGTGTTTTTTGAAGAAATAAATAAAATATGGTGTTCCAATGTTTCGGCTTTAGTAAAAATGACGCGTAAAATCGATCCAAATTACGCGGTTCTCGCGATCGTAAGCACGGCCCGTTTAAAAGACCGCCCTGTCCGCTCAGTAGTCAGTCCGGGTAACCGGCGGTCTCACCTGGCGGTGACAGACCGCCGAGGCGGCGTGAAGAAAGCGGCGCTATAGTAGCACCGTGGCGCCCCTACCGACACTAATTAGCAACTACACATAGGCAAACCGCGCGCAGCGCGATTGCCAACAGCCGAGCCTACAAGGCCACCCAACTGCAGGCGCCCGTCTCTACGGGCGCAATTTGAACCCGCGGGACCAAGGGCAATGCCCACAACCCGCCAGCCGCGCCCCCTATGGGGTCGCAGCGATTTCCACGACCAGTAGTCAGTCGCAGTACGGCCACCGAAGAGGCAACAAGAAAAGGAACAAGGAAAAGCCGAAGCCTAGGGAACGGGAAAAACTATATCAAGAAATAGTTTTTTATTCCTGCCTACCCCTCCGCTCAACGTTCCAGCGTTCTCCTCCGTGGTCTTAGACTTAGCGACGGGCGCCACTAGCAAAGTATTGTCAGCGTACGTCAAACGTAGTGGGAGATTGTCCCAGGAGTCTGGTCTCCGAAACAAGAAGTATAAATATTGATAAATTTTAACCTCCCTTTCGACGTTAATTTAATACGAAGTGCTCCGAATGTCCGAGCTTTCCTGGAATCAACGATTTTAAAATGTTTTTAATTTTGGTTCCGTTTTGTTTGCCAGAAGTCGTCGTCTTTTGCAATTCTTTCGACTTTTACAGGCTTATCCGATCCAGTCCACACAGCAAACAAACATAGTAGAACAAAAAAAAACATTCTCACAGTATCAAAACTAGTCAGACGTAATACAAAATCACGCGCGATTCGCAAGTACTTTACGTCGGGAGCGGCAGTCGCAGCATGACAGGTCCGTCGTCGAGTAGCCCTCGGGCGCGACTGAATGGAACGAGCAAGCGCATCCGCTTTTATGGCATTATTTAAATATTTTATTACAATTAAATAAGTAGTCAAAAAATTATTTAAAAAATTGAATTGGATAGATAAATACCTTAAGTTTTATAATATTTCATATTTATTGATATTTTCAACATATTCTTACGAGTAGACGACGGTTTTGCGCATTATTTTATCGGGTTTTTTCGGTGTGAATCACATTTTTTTTAAAGCACTAATTAAGTTTATTTTAAAATAAAAAATCGTAGACTTACTAATTTACTATATGCTCAGTAAGTACGATTTTTTTTCAAATTATAATTCATTACCTGTTATCCGAAAAAGCTATTGAAAAACCTGGTGTTTCGTGCTTTCGTAAAAACGTATGTTTGATTTTTATTTTTCCTAATTTATGTTGAGTGGTTATCAAAATTATAATTCGTACACTTACTATATATATAGGTGATATATAACTTTGCATTAAAAAAATTACCAGATACCTTATCGTTATTGAGAAATTTGCACTGAAAAAAGTAGTATTTTCTGCTTTTAGACCGCGAAATTGATAGGGGCTCTTAACTTGAATTTTTATTTTGAGTAGGTATGTTTTATCACGGTAGGTAGATTGGTAGTTGAAAGAAAAGTAGATTACGGACCTTGCTAAAGTGAGTAATTAATGCACTCATGATAATTTAGTGCCCTCGCATGCGCTCGGGCACCGACATGACCGATAATAGAGTAATAACCGACTCATGCATTAGTAACTCACTTTGCGCTCGATGCAACAATCTACTATTGTTCATTTAGGAATTTAATTTTAAGGCCAAAATTTTAGGATAAATTAAAAAAAAGAATGTTAACCTCCAAATCAATTCTCTTCCCGTCGAGTTTTAGTCATGAAAATCAGACGGAATGTTCACACATTGTCACAGTTTTGTGGTTACCTCCCACATTGTTTACCTCTTTGTATCAATTGGGAATCCCGACGCCAAGGAAATGTACAATAAATAATGTACGGTTTACGTCAAACTTCAAGCGATGAAGGCAAATGTCTTGAGGATACATAATACGTTAATAATAAAGTATTATTTAATTGATTGTCTCGTCGGTTTAGGGGTCGCAAGCGCCTGATTAACATGAGGGTACTGGAGTCGATTTCAGAGTAGGGCAAAGTGTTCCTAGGGTTTTCCATCAGGAATTTCTCAGTAGCAGCCAAAGAGGACTAGTGTCCGCTTGATGGCAATAGGCTTTCACTCTTTTACATGAGACTGGACAGACAGACAGGTGTACAGAAACGGACACAGGGTACTTTTCATCCCGAAAAAAAAGTTCTGTTCCCGGGGAAAACAACAATAACGTTCTTATGATAATAGATGGCGCCACGTGTCTTTGGAATCATGATTACATTATATTATTACAAGCAGAGTACAACCCGAATTGACTGTCAAATTCAAATTTAACGCGAGCGTAGTCGCGGGCAAACGCTAGTACTATTATAAATGAGAAAGTATGGATGGACGGGTGTTTGTTCCTCAATCACGCCATAACGGCTTAACGGATCTGGATGAAATTTGACACAGAGATCTAATATAGTATGGAATAGTACATAGGCTACTTTTGTCCTGGAAGTACGATTCCGTTGGCAATTCCCGAACTCCACGCGGGCGAAGCCGCGGGTATATGTTAGTATGTCATACATTCCTGATGTTCCGTAGTATGAGGAACAAAGATATACACCAAAGACGTTTAAATACACTTAAGGTAGAAGGGAAACCGCGACCAAAAACCTTATCTCATCTATTGTAGCAATGAGATCCAGGAGAAAACACTTGATGTGGTGAACTGTTAAACAAAAATTCAAGTAAAACGTACTACTTAGTCTTTTATTGATTACCTGATGTAAAATAGTACTCGTGGTCATTATATTTTCGCCTGTTGCATTAAACACATTGGCTCACACAGTACAGCCTGGGCTAAATATAACTAAATATGGTTAGTATTTTCGGTAAAAAAAACCGGCTTAGTGCGATCGGACACTCGCACGAAGGGACCGGTACAAAAAAAAAAAAACATGTTTATTGTATGGGAGCAGTACACCTGACGCCGGGCGCTATCTGACCGAACCCGGGGCATTGCCACGTCACATATCTCGGACATGGCCTCCTGGAACCAACCCGCCTCATTGTTGACGTCGGCAGGCCTGTCCGGTGATGTCACCCAGGCCTACACGATCGAGGCTTCCAGGAGGAGCTCCCGGTCCAGCTGTTTCAGCGCCCAACGCGGACCACTCGGGGCATGTAGGACCGGCGCGCTTGGGGTCTGGGCGGAGACGTCAAACCGGATATACCGGTGGTCGGAATAGGTCTCCACCCCCTCCATGACGCGCCAGTCAACGACACGCGGTGACAGAGCGGGGCTAGCGAACGAGATGTCCACCACCGACTCACCCCGCATCAGCTCACACGTGGGAACAGAACCCCTATTTAGGACGACCAGGCCTGCCTCCAGAGCCCAGTCCTCCACCATCCTTCCCCGCAGTCTGTGCAACGAGAACCCCAAGCCAAGTTCTTGGCATTGAAGTCCCCGAGCACAAGCACGGGGAGGGGATGGCTTCCGATGACGACACTCGACTCCCTGAGGGAGTTGTGGAACTCGGCGAGAGTTAGGCTCGGGGAGAAGTAGACTCCTGCTACAACAATCTCCCCAAACCGTGCTGCTACGCACCCCCGGCCCTTCCTGACACTTTCATGGGTCGGGGTACCGGCGGCGGCCGACGAAATTATGACTGAGCCGCTAAGGTCCTCCACCCAGTCGTCCCTTGGCGGGGCAAAGTGGGGCTCAGCGACCACGGCGACATTGATCGACCACTGCGCCATGCTCTGGAGCAACAGATCCTGAGCGCAGGCGCAGTGGTTGATGTTCGCCTGGAGGAGGCGTAATGGGGCCGTTATTGGCACTCCATTACGGTCTCCACGTCTCCACTCGGGCCCCCTGTGGGGGCCTTGCTGCGGAGGGAGCAGCGACGGCGGTGGCGGCGGCAGCGGCGGCAACAGTGGCGGCGGGCTGCGGCGGTGGCGACGGTGGGGGTGGTGGCTGAGGGCCTTCCTTTGCCCCTGGCGTTGGCGGGTGGACCGCAGGCCTTGCTCCCTGCCCGGTGCTCAGCCGGCCCACCAGTCGCCGCACATGCGACGCATTGCGGCGTGGCGAAGCAGGCCGCGGCCTTGTGACCGGGCTGACCGCAGCGGAAGCAGAGCCCACTGCGGTCCACCTCCGAGGTGCATCGCACTGACACGTGGTGCCCCACATGGCAGCGGAAGCACCTCAGAGGTCTGGGCTCCAGCAGCTTCACCTGCGCTGCCACCCATCCCACCAGGAGCCTTCGGCCCTCCACGATAGTTTTCGCCGCCGTCACCGGGCAGCTTACCGTGATGGTTCGCATGCCCGATAGGTCCGGACGTAAGGCCTGCCTTCACCTGCTCGGCAGGGCACCCACCGGTCCTAGTGACGGCGGCCACCACCTCCTCCTCGGTTACTGAGTCGTCCAGGCCCAGGATGCGCAGGTCTGCGCATCTGACGGGCCTGGACACGCATCTAGGGACGCTCTGAGCTTTTCAGCTAGAGCGTCAGCGGACGAGCCACTGGTTTCACTGGGGATCTCCAGCACTCGAGCCCCTGTCGCGGTGACTTTAAGCCGGAGGCCCCCGGTGATTCCAAGCTCCCCGCGGTTCACCGACGCCTTGGCCTTCGCGAGCACGTCGCGGTAAGACACGTCCCTTTTTTCCGCGTCCGGCTGTAGTGTGATCACTACAGCTTCTTCTTTGGAGCGCGGAGCTTAGCCGCGACGCTTCTCACCTTGTGCTGGCGCCTCCGCTCCTCACTGCGGGCCTTTTTGGCCGCCTTCCGCCCCTTCTTCTTTTCCCCGACCACCTGCCACCCGGCTTCGGCCACTGGAGGCTTAGGGGGCGGGGGGATCGCCTCCGAGGGGCAAGGTGGCTGCACTGCCTTGCCCTTCTTCTTTTTTTTGGCCGCCGCCTTAGCCGGCGCCAGTTTTACCGGAGCCGGCTTTTCGGGGGCCACCCTGCTGGAGGGCTGAATGGGCGGCCCCGGTCTGGAGGCGGCACCCGCAGCAGCCGCATATGAGGCCACCGTCGGGCCCGAGCCCGGGGCTGCCATGTTTGCCGCCAGAGGGGGGGGGGGGGCGCAACACGATGCCCTCCAGGACGGAGAACCGCGCCTGGAAGGCAGCCAGCTCCTGCCGGATCAGGTTTAGGACCTGATTCTCACGGGCTGGCAAGGTCGCCCATTTTGGGGTGCCTCGCGGGGGCCGGACTCACGCAGACCGGCCAGGTCTGCTCGGAGCTTCCCATTCTCCTTACGGAGAAGCTCCGTGGCGGCCGTCAAGGGGGTGACCTCCGCCCGCAGTTTGGCCACTTCGCCTGGCGGAGGTCCCGCATAGTTGGCCTCCGCTGCCGCCATGATGAAGGAAGCCGCAGGTATGGCCCGCAGCATTAGCCCCAGTCCTCTCGCTGCGGGAGCTCTCTGAGCCTCCCGCGCTCACACTGGATGCGGCGTCGGACTCCGACCCCGCATCCTTCCTCTCCCTATCTTTGCCGGTATCGGCCGTCTTTTGGGTGGTTTTTTTTTGCGTATCCATACTGTTCCCACGAGTATGGGGGAAATAAAATGTCCACCTGGGCGTGCCCCCTGTACCCAGATAAGCCATTTGACATTTATAACCCGCCAGAGGGTCGGCTGGTACCCTGGCGGTGGAAAGCACTAGCGACTGATTGTTCGAAGAACGAACCTGTCAGCCGTCGCGGTGCTCCGCCACTTGGGATTCGGGGTAACTTTTTACAGAGGTTTTCTACCTCGCGGTCCAGGCAGTCAAGCCAAGACCCTCGGTCCCTATCGAAGCCGCGAGACGTGTCCACGACACTTCGACGGTGGGATTACGTTATACGACGGGGACAGGGAGGGACTGCGTCCTTCCCTGTCTGCTCGGAGGCAGGGTAAGTGCACACCGAGCCCACCATTGCTGTTCCACTGTGCCCTTTGCTATCCAGAGGGACACGCAGAAGAACGCCCCGTTGGTCCAAGTTGGACCCCACCATGTCAGAATATTAGCCATGGACAGTAACATTCCCCAAAGAATAAGAATCTCTTCCCATTCCTCGGGGAAGGATACTGCCCGCGCCCAGGGTGCACCGGCCTAGCAACTGCCGTTCACTCCTGAAGTATATAAAGGGACTGGCAGCTATCAGGCACACGTGGAGGAATTCTGACAACGCGGGGTGCGTTGTCAGAATGGGAGCCCCCCTTAATTATTTATTTCATTCTGCTTTTAGTATTTGTTGTTAAAGCGGCAACAGAAACACATCATCTGTGACAATTTTAACTGTCCAGCTACCACGGTTCATGAGATACAGCCTGGTGACAGACAGCCAGACAGACGGACAGAATCTTAGTAAAGGGGTCCCGTTTTTCCCCCAAAAACGAACAAAAAGATGTTGCGCCGACCCCAAATAATTTGGGACAAGGGTAGCAAGATGATGATTCTCTTTCGTATTGTTAAAATGAATGACCGGCTTATCCAAGCACAACAAGCTGGTTGAACAAAATTTTTCTTAATCGACACGAAAATAATAATATTGCAATCTACTCAAACAGTGTTTTGTATTGTAAAGAAGTAGATTACAATCAAATTAAATCGTGAGTGTATGTATTTTCAGGCTCAGCACTCACAAAGATTAAGGGTGCCACGTCGCATGTCCCAGGGGGCGCCATCATCGCCGCGACAGCTACTGATCCCCGTCGTACGTTGCCCTGAAGAGGAGGAGGAGTTTTCCCCTGGCCATGCAGTAAGTACACAACATAAACGATAATCATTTTATCTCAATTAAACGCATTTAAGGGCAGTTTTGAATCGTCAAAGTAGGCATTAGTAAAAAAAGTGAAGCTATAGTCCCTGGGTTTATAACTCCGAAAGGGCTGTAGTTTCCAAAACGTAGATCTTTATGGAGAAAAACAGGTAAAAAACTCCATTGACGCATTTTAAATCAAAAATCTATAACAAATTCGGGTTACACAAGCAGAAACAGCAACAAATATGACAGCTTAACAGGTTGTAGTACATGATGATAAGATACCAGAGGCTGGCGCACCCTTCAAACAGGTCCTACTAAAAGGCCTCTTAAGCTGAATTATTATAGGGTAATAATATGAATCATACTGAATATACAGGGTGTAACAGGGGGTCTACTCTCTAAGCACGAAACCCGTAATTTCGGCCGAAGATACGGGCGTTTCCTACTCCCTAGCACCTACGGACATACGATTCGTTCGAGGCCCGAACTAAGAATGAATTACAACTCAATTTGACAGTTGTCCCTACTCCCGATGTGTTTTTGCCCGTCCGTAAAGAGGAGTTTGACACTTTTTAGGACGGATTGTTATGTCATTTGAAACGACAACAAAATAGTTATCGTGCTGTCTACGAATAATACGTATTTTTTAGAAAATCTCTACAATGGCTGCTATTTTCATGCTCGAAGAAGCTCTACAAGAAGAGCGGAGGCGACACCAATTCTACTTGCGCCAAAACTTTCGTTTGGCGAGTATTCCCGATGTGGAGTTGAAAGGGCTCACACGGGAATCATTTGAAGATTTTTGTGAGGATCTATTTACAAGCGACGAAATCGTGTTGATCCAAGAATGAAAGTGTACAATGGTTTAATCCAAGAATTAATCCGCTTAGACGTGGAGTTGCGGACACCAGCCCCCTATACAATACAATAATATATAATACTGCTAACGATATTGAATATTCTGCAAATTATTGCGTTGTGTTACCAATTTGTTTTTGTTTACTTTTTGATCCTTGCTGCTCTCAATTGTTGAGAGCAGCAAGCCCGGGGGCGCTACCAAGGTGCAGTGGGCCTTAGCAGTGACGTCAATATAAATATTTTACAAACTGTTTATTTTGCTTACACGAAGATTGTAATGAAAGTAAAGATAATGTTTATAAAGGAATGTTTTTCTTTTTATTTGGCACCAATCAATTTAATATTTTAAATTAATATTATAGAATAAAAATACAATCAACAATACACTAATAGAACATATTCCGTTTTATTTATCTATTGTAGTCATAAATTGTTGCTAAGAACTTAGTTTCAATCGATCAATCACTTTTATTTTCAGGCATCGAAAACTCATTGATACAATACACAAAATAATCTTATAAGACAGTACAATATTATGCTATTATATTATATAATATCAAACACATTTACAAAAAACTATTAAGTATGTTTGGTCGGCCACATATTGCACTGAGTCGAGGTGTCTTAGAGACTTCCTCGAAAACACCGATACACCCTGCGGCCAAAATTCCTTCATAGAAGTCTAGAGATGTGTGTTGGAACCCGCACCACAAAAGACTTGAAGGTAATCTTTTGGAGCGACTCTAAATCTCCACTCTCAGGGTGAACTTGGTCTTGCTCCTTATATTTCGACCACCTCTGGCATCGTGGTGTGATGTAGACGGTACGCGTAAAGCTGCGTCGATGGAACATGGAATACCGGGGCGCAGCAACATGTTCGGATCTGTCAATGTGGTACCGCACTGATTGCTAGCAGGCTTCCTCTTCTTCTTTTCCACACTTCAGTCTTCTTCATCAGCTTGTCCTCGGCTTGTTACCGGTGGCAACGAGCTTTGAAGTTACTTCGAATGCCACTGATGTTTTTTTCAAGCCTTTTGTTCTCACTCATAAAACTGAAGAGTGCCTCTATTTGAGCGCATGAGTTGCTGCTGGAGTGGTTGAGGGTATTTTACTATTACAATTTATTACGGAAGAATCCCGCGTTGTATTGATAATGCGAATTATGTATAAATATGTTTATTGTAAATAATAAACTGACATTTCATTTGATAATATTGGTGTCAAAAGAAACAAAGGCAAAGGAATTAACAAGATACAGCCACAATTCGGACAAAAATGGCATAAATAGTTCAATTCTATATTAATAAGGCTTAATAAAAAGTATATTGTTAAAAATGTGGTATTTTTTTAACAATAACAATAATGATTTATGTATAAAAACTTGAAAACCACGTAGTAAATAAACCGGTAATCGACTGGTAAAATAGCGCAACTCTATCGCCGTGCATCATTCGTTCACGAATATTGTCTATGATTCCGTTCGAAACTCGTGAATCCGTGATCAATCGGGAGTAGGGTTTACTCCGTATTTACGGACTACGTTCGGACGGGCCCGTATTTTCGTTGACGGACTTAGAGAGTAGACCTCCAGGACCCTTCACGAAGCCGTCAACGAAGCATAATGTACATCAAATTATGTAATTTTTGCAAAAATTGGGGAAACCACTTTTTTATTTAGGGTGAACAATCACGTTTCACAGTAGGACTCAGTATAACGCACTCAAAACGTGCTGATGAATAGATTGAATAGTACGGGGGTCGTGGAGATGTTTAAAGTAAAAATCTACATCAAAACATGTATTTAAAAAAAAAACTTGTGAAAAAGTTGGAACTTTGACCCCCAATATCTCCATAACTAGAAAGTTCCCAAGTATGGACTAGAACAAAAAAGCAATGACGGAGAGAACGAGTACCTTTCCAAATAAGCATTAAAAAAAAAAAACTACCATGATATGCAATATGCATTTGTATAAAATCCGGTATCAAATTATCACCATGAGGAAAGGGTCGTTTTAAAAATGTCCCTTAATATTAATAATCAAGTTAAGACGGCATTACTACAGAATGCGAAAACTAATAAATGTTCATCAGTACTTACCTAAAAGGAATAGGAATTTTATAAAAGCAATAATTTAAATCAATTTTATTTTAATAAAACCAATTTCTATGAAGGGATAATTGCCAAGGTTGACTATGAATCATACAGGGTGGAAGGCACACCGACGCCACCACTTATTCAGTACACCATTCACCCCCACATAGACATTTTTCATCGGTACCAGTGCAAATCGGTAGCGTCGGTCCCTTTCGGCAATTTTCCCTTCATAGAAATTGCTTTTATTCGGATAAAATTCCTTTTCTTAGGCATATTTGTTATTAAAATAGAACTTTCTAATAATGGAACAAAGGTTTCGATGTATAAAATTGAAAAGTTATAAACGTGTTGGTCATATTTGTCACGAGATTAATACGAAGAAATTGTTATAACTGCAGATATGTTCATAGAATTTAAGATGTTTGTCACGGTTTTCCCGAAAGTATTTTACCGACTGTTACGATAGGTATTCCAAGAAATACTTAATCACCTTAAAAATGTCTCATGGGAATGAATAAGGTTTTCATCATAATTGGATAACCGCCATCATGATTCATTTGAACGAATGATAACAAAATAGTAACATATCAGTGAATTTGAAATCAATCTAATGCACACTCAAATGATAACGAAACGATAAAAAACACCAAGATAATACATTTTACCTTACCTTTTAATCATATTCTTTACATTATAATTTCAAGTTACATGCAATTTTAATCTTACAGCAAAAATCGATATTCTCCGAATCTGTGAATCTAATGACTAAAATAACCACAACAATATTAATAATTTTTGTTAATAAAAATAGTTAAATAAGTAATTAGGATGTAAGTAAAATGATTAGAAAAAATATTAATAATAAGATTCGATGACTCATGAGGTAGTAAGTAGATGCAACTCTGCGTACCTTCCTGATGTCATGTATGGAGAACGGAGAACGGTCCTTCGCTATTCAGGAGTCGACAGATCCAGCGGAACAGCGAACCGATAAGCATCAAGCGTGGCATATTCCCAGGTGATAAGTCTGTGTTCATTGTGGTTTTGTCTAGCCTTGTCTCATCACACCGTTGGAGGGTTCAGTTCAAGGCTATCGGTTGACGACGATGGTTGACGAGAAGTGGTCAGGTCATATCTCACCTTTAATAAAATAATAATACATATCGCTGGACATTACACACAGCGCCATCTAGGTGCCACACTAAGCAACGAGGCTTGTGTCGTGGACACCAGATAGTTGATACTACTACATAGATACTTTTTGTTTGTAAATACATACTTTATTATACATATGAACATCCATGACTCGGAAACAAATGTCCATGCTCATCACACAAACAATTTGCTCCTACCGGAATTCGATCCCGGGACCCTAAGACCGTAAGGCAGCCTCACTACCGCTGCGCTATTCGGGTCGTCAAATTCTCAAATCAAAACTTTTATTTGACGTCCTAAATTTTTTCTTTCATCAGAATCTAATTAAGCATTAAATCCTATACGCAAGCACATGGTTTACATCTCGTGAGCAAAAGCGCTGTAAAATAGTGTAATCAATTGTATAATAAAAATTAACCATATTACCTATAAGTAAAAGGGCTATTTCGTAATCCACAGAAGTCACAAACCGCTGTAGCCGTATTTGTAAATATTGCCAACAAACACATAATAGGTGTAAAATACCCTTAGCGAAGTCGGAAGGTACTTGTTCTCCCCGTCATTGCGATATTTTTTATTTGTTTTAGACTATGCCTTATAGAGGACATATTGGGAGTCAAAGTTCCACTTATTTCAAAAGTTAAAAAAAAAAATACAAAGACGTTTTACTGTTACTTCAGTTTAAATACCCGCACAACCCCGTACTATTCAAGGCATCCGTCAGCATAGTGTTTTGAGTGCGCTATATTGAGTCCTAACGTAAATCGTAATTTTTCACACCAAATAAAGTAGTTTCCCAGTAATCATTATTGCGTAGACTAACTTAGTTTGATGTACAGAATGCTTGGTTGCTGGCTTCGTGAGGGTCCGTTTACACCTTGTAAAAACAAGTGTGGCTCTGTCTGCCACAGCGGTTGTCTTAGGAAGTTGTGCCTATATCACTGTAGGCTTATAATGAATATGTATTTGTCCACAGTCCATGCAGTACTGCAACTTGCCATCCCTTCCCCCGGCCGTCGATCGCAATCTAAAACCACGCCACTCAAGTCACAGTATCGGCCATTTTCATTCAATTATGACACAGGTATGTACGAAGACTGAGACAACTACAGGCAACACGTGGTTAAAGAGTTTAAAAAATATAAGGATTTCACTATATTAGGTTGAGAGTCAGCATTTTTTCAACGCGAATAGCTGTCGTCTTGGGACTCCTGAGGGCTTTATTAATCTATACTTCACTACATAGTATAAAACAAAGTCGCTTCCCGCTGTCTGTCCCTATGTATGCTTAGATCTTTAAAACTACGCAACGGATTTTGATGTGGTTTTTTAAATAGATACAGTGATTCAAGAGGAAGGTTTATTTGTTTGTAATTGCATCCGTGCGAAGCCGAGGCGGGTCGTTAGTGATATTTTAAAGATGTAAACTTTGTGAGGTTGTAGGGGGTAATCTCTGGATTTACTGAACCGACTTTGAAAATTCTTTCCCTAATAGGAAGCTACAGTATCCCGGATTGCCATAGGCTATATTTACAACGTGCCCGTGGGATAGTTTCCGATCAAAACACTACCGAAGCCGCGGGCAACAGTTAGTTAAATATAATTTGAGAAATAAAAGAGGACTGGTTAAATTTAATGTGATGCGGTGGAATATAATTGGATACAATCGGGCTGCCAAATTTAATATATGAAGCTAGGAAGGGAAAAAGCCGTTGGGCTTAGTTCTTTTATTTTTTTATTTTTCCGTCAGCACAAGTCAAATCAGTCTAATACTTGGTTAGGGTCAGCTTCGGTATTCAACACTGCCGAATCACATGCGCTTACCCGAACAAGAGTATAGTATATTAATGCCGGCCATACACCATGCTTCCTATCGTCCAATCGGCATGACGCTGCCTATTGGATCAGTTAGAACTGACCGTGTGTGGGCGTGGAGGCGCACGACAGTTATACTTGACGGCACAGTCCAATTTCAATTCTTTTGGCTTGATCCAGCCGATTGGACTATGTATGGCGGTCAGATTGTTCATTGTCTGGTCCCTGGTTGTGATAGTGACCGCCGGCGAACTTATCGTGGACTATTATCATATCGTTTTTGTTGATTTTCAGGGTCTAAAACTAGGACAATGTGAGGACAAACCTGATGTGCTCCAATATTTAGATTTGGATCTTCACACAACTACAAAACCTTCCCAAGTAAAGGTAATCTATTTTGTATTATCGATCTGACCATGCAAAGTACCAATTTGATAAAACCATTGAATTTCTCAAGCTATTAAAAAATAACATTCATCATCCTCTGCCTAGCCTTTTCCCAACATGTTGGGGTCGGCTTCCAGTCTAACCGGATGCAGCTGGATACCAGTATTTTACTTGGAGCGATGGCCTATCTGACCTCCACAACCCAGTTAGTACTGGGTAATACGATACCCCTTGGTAAGACTGGTTGTCAGACTTTTTGGGCCACTGACTACCTATAACCGGACATGAATATTAAAAAACAATTTAAATGACACTTGAAAACTTTTACAAATTAACTTTTTTTGTTTTGTTGCTTACTGACTTTAATATTAACAATTATTTTTACAATTTCAGGGGCCGGAACCTAGCAAGCCCAAAAAGAAGGTTGAGATCGCACATGGAAAATCTATGTCTGCAGTTGATACTGATGCATACAAAACTGTTGATTTCCTCAAAACAGAGGCTTTCAACATTACCCGTCAGGATGCTGAGGCTTCTCGGAGCATCCAATACTAGGAGGCACCAGCAAAGAAGCAGTTCTGCAAGCTTAAAAACTAAGCTTATCCAGTGATTACACAGAAAATAACCCAGTTTTGGATAACCACGTTATTCAAGCCCAAGTGAAACAAACAGACAGTGAAAAAAGTATACAGCATTTAAAAAATAGAAATAAAACTGAAGCAAAAGACTTTTGAAAAGCTTTAACATACTTTAAAAATATTAAATTTGTTAGGGTTCCGTTGGGGCTCGTTGTAGACAACCCCCTCCGTTGGATGACGGAGAACTCTTATAGTATTATATTACATATTATTCATAATAATAAGAACAGTATTCTTATCGTCATTTTAATCATTGAACTCGGGAATCTGTGACACTCTTATTTGAGCTGTTTAAACCTAAGTTGATTGTTGTTCCTGGCATTTTAGCTTGCATTGCTAAAAAAAGAAAACTACAGATTTGAAATATTTCTGTAAATGTATTTTTTTTCTACTCATGTTTACAGGTAGATAAAACTGTCACTAACCGGATTTGTTGCAGTTATTCTGATTGATTTTAACAGTATAAACATATTTATTATTATTATTTTTCAATAAAATGTAATTATTTGAATTAAGTATTGTATTTGTGTACTTAATAGCATTAAACTATGTTAAGTTTCGCTTTATATTTCATGACATTTCTCTTGCTAGTGTAGTTTTAATACGTTACCATTATTAATATTAATGTTATTAGGAAGTACTTGTGCTTGTTAAATCGATGTTGTAAATAGGTTTTAAGAAGAGTTTCAAAAGTTGTAGCAAGTACGAATGCGTAGGTACTTTACACAAAGACGTTTTAAGCACACAATATTACTCTTTTTAAAGGCTATTGTTCCACCTTTCATAAACCTAGTCATAGTTTCTTTCCTGCACATATTACGCTTCAATAAAACAACGGATATTGACCGTATTTCTCACAGTATGAAACCATAGGTACTTATATTTTAAGTAAATATCTTATCATGTAAACTTAAGAGGATTTAAAATATAAGTCTAATATAAATAAAGATATGAAAACAAAATAAGTAAAAGAATACAGTTAGTCGCAAAGTGCTATACCTTCTTTGGATTACCAATGTGGTATCTTATCTTACTAACGTAACGACATGCTCACTAACGGCCGTTCTGAAACTTACTTACGTATAACGGTTAGTTAATATGCTTACTCTAGTAGCTATCGGTGTTTCTATAAACAAATTTAGCAATGAATTGACAGGAGTAGCCTATCCACGTCACTTATCTTTCTCTCGGCGGGTTGACAGTTGATGTTTCTTTAACTGTTTATCTGAGATAGCAACGTTCCGTTAACTGTTAGTAAGTTATTGAAAACGGCCGTTAGTTGAAAATGAGTTAATTACTATTGCCATTGATAAGTAACTTATGTAATCAAGATTATCTAATAAGTATATCAAAAATACACACAGTTTTCCTGGTCTTCTATACAATTGGAATAAACCAGACAACCATGAGATTAAAAAGTAGCTAAAATATCTACTTAAACTGAAAATTTACCATTGCTATTGATTAATGTCACTGATTAAGAATACCACTTAACTAACAGTATTAGTATTATATTATCACTGCGTTCCTTAGGAACTTATACATTCAATATATTAGATCACTAATTGAATAAAAATAAATTTAAATCGTTTTATCTATTTCAGGTAATCCTGTTTAAATATACAGATGTTAAACGATAGTCACTAGTGATGCTGTTCATGTAACACGAAACTATTGATAAAAAAAGAAATCATTTAAAATAAGAATTGAATTTCGCGCTTCAATTCTTATTTTAAATGATTTCTAAATATTTGTTATGACATTCATTATCTGAGATGTAGGTAATTAA
The DNA here is from genome assembly GCA_947578425.1 of Eugnorisma glareosa. NCBI lineage: Eukaryota > Metazoa > Arthropoda > Insecta > Lepidoptera > Noctuidae > Eugnorisma > Eugnorisma glareosa. The sequence continues at coordinate 30,838,250 of OX387957.1, forward strand.
GTCATCCTCAAATGAACAGTGGCACTGACTTATTTGTTTACAAATAAGTCAGTGACACGTACACGTACAGAAGGTTGGCCTTCGTTAAATTTTTATTTTCCATTTCACTGATAAGTCGGCCGACAAATATTTTAAGCATTTCATGTTACATAACATCGTAATTTCACGCTTTGTATTCCCCGAAGGGTTAGGCATAGGTGTACCTAACAGACAGTACACCCATATTTCGCCAGTAATGTTATAGGGGTATGTAATAGGGGGCCATTCTATTTCCCATTTACGTATGTCAATCTAAAGATAAACTTACTATTTCTATTCTATATACAAAGTGGCGACGACCATACAATAATAAATGAAAACACTGGTAATATTCACAAGAAAATTTTATAAAAAAAGCCTATAATAAAAATTTACAAAAAAAAACAAACTAAATAATATTGTTAACGAAATATAACACTATTTATAAATGTTGGTTCACTAACTTGTATAATTTGCACTAATTCGCATCTGGAAATAATATGTTAGAAAAGAATTGGCAAAGGTTTTTGAAGTAGCAAGTTGGTAACGTGTGTCATGAGGTTTATGCAGCGCGCAGTTTAATTTACTGTCGTATCGTTGTCGCCACCCTGTGTATTGTTATAGTTAAGAAAGTTGTAATAATCTGTAATATCTAGTTAAGCTCGCGTTGCAGAAGTTATACAACATTTTATACTTACATTAAAAAACATTTATCAATGTTATTTATATACATAATAATTATATTCCATATTATATACATACATATGTTAATAGGAAAAAAATATATGATACGGTTTTTTACGTCTAAGACGTAAATAAATGAGTGATGGAAAAGTGCCCTACTTTTATAAAAATATAAATGTAGTTCGAAATTGTTAAAGTTAAAACATTTTTTATGATAAATGGTCCTATATATCTGTTGCAAGCTGTATTAAAAGGTTACACAAAAAGTACAAAAAACTCTGAGATATTAGCGATGACACTATGGTTCCATCTAGATGTGCTTGAAGCACGAAAAAGCGACTAAAATGTGTCCGATCACAAAATTATGATAATTAATCGTTCTGTCCATTTAAATTGAGAAATAGAAAGGCGTCACGGACTTCGTAGTATGCAGCAGGCAGCATTCATATTTTTATATATTCGGTATATCTTCATACTTGTGGAGGGGATTAGACATTGAATCCATCACGCTTGTCTATTGCGGGTTGATGGGTGAACAGTGAACCTTCTCACTCGGTTCGTGGGTGCTACCACTCTAAATCAGAGTCCTGTTCAATTTTATCTAACTTAGGGTATTTGCAAACTGTGGCATTTCGCATGTCCTAAGTTGGTGATTGGTTACTAGAGTGGGAGCTCCATTGCACCCCCAGGTTCTAAACAGTACTCTAGAAAAAAAAAACTGGTATATATTTCTAACTATAATATGTATTATACAATGTATTTATTCATAATAAAAGATGTTTAGTATTTCACAGAATATTGATCATAAGTCTATTATCAGTGTTTAGAATTATATGTGCAGACATTGCAAAATGTATAATTTTAATCAAGTCTTAGTAGTGGGATCGTTATTTAACATTAAAATAAAATACACGCTATGAGGTGCTTGTATATTACAACCAATTACTTTATGAAAGAGCAATTTCACTATGTAAATCATGCTCAAACATGCTTTTCGACTAATACTATTGTATTAATATTTTATTTCTTTGATTTTTATTTGTGTATAAACTTTTAATTTTATTAATATTCTGTACATTTTAGATTTGTTTATTTAATATTAATTATTTTTAGAAATTATGTTGTAAGTATGAATTATTTGCTCCATGCAATTATTAGCAAATATATGTGAATTAAATAAAAACTTTGATTCGAACGTATGTCCTTTTATTTACTGACATTTATTTTTACCAGGATCCATAATGACCATAATGGTCTTAAGTAGCTCGTAACTAATTAATAACAGCCGCTCCGGTCGATCTTCAGGTTAAGCCGCGCTTGCCTAGGTTGGTCCGTGGATGGGTGACCGCCCATTACATACAAGGTAACCACCCAGTTTTGACCCCTAGTTCAACTAGACTTCATTTGTTGCAAAGGACCTCTAGTATAACCACTTTCAAGGAATAGGTCGAGTTTCCCTGGCACCTGTAGGTATACACCCGACATTTGCTTACCAGATTACTATGCATGACATAATAGCATAACGGACCATACATTGAACTAGTTTGAACACCAAGCTGTACTGTACCGCCGCTTCTTTACCAGCAACACTAGAAATGCAGGTCTGTAAGGTTCTGCCACTCTGATAACTCCGGAACCATCTGTATGTGGAGCCACTGTTCCTGCACTCATCCAGGACCTGCAACAGGAATCCATGGATACGTCTAAGGTAATATAACGCCTTTATAATAACTGAACAACGCCAGGACCCGATGGCCCTGGTCGAGACTTCTGTTCATATCTTCGGAAAACTGTTATAGTGCTGACCTTGCCTAAAACCGTGCTGTGCATCCGTTAATAAAGGTACTATTTTTACCGACTTCAAAAATGGAGGAAGTTCAATTCGGTTGTATTTTTTTTGTTTGTTACCTCATAACTTCGTCATATAAGAACCAATTTGTTTTTTGTTGTGAAATGCCATACTTTCCGATTTGTCCCATAAAAAAATCATCAATATCGGTTCAGTAGTTTGTTTTTTTTCCTTCAATACGTAATTTTTTTCTTGGCCCAAGAATACGAATACGTAATTTTTTTCTTGGACTGGGTTGATGACGTCATGTGATACCTTAATAACTTTTAGTTACAATGCAAAAAAAATTATCCATGACAAGAATTTGTGTGGTGGCTAAAGGTAGTGAAGTAAACTTTCAAACACCAAAAAGTCAGTCGTAATTAATATTCATGAAAAAATGTGTGCGATTTTATTGCTCTCAAGTGTAAACATTTCTTAAAATAACATTTAAAAAAAACCGCCAATATCGGGAGCAAAGTCCCAGCTGCCAGTGGTTAGGGCTCTAGAGACAGGAACCTCCTCACAATACGAGCCGAATCGAGGAGTACCCGCCTGTAATCATAGAGTGATCCCAGTAAAACGTGACATGCCTTTCCAGAGAACTAGGCGTATAAGGCCAGCGGGGATGGCAGAGCAGAGCATTTTATCTTTACCCAATGTAAATTCATACGTAGCTAGTGGCAACAAGATACAGATGTAAATGTTTAGAGATCGAGCCCAAGGCAAGGAGGATTGCTCTTCGCAGCAATGTAGAAGGCGCTAGAGGATGCTGCGGCGGGATGCGATGGGACACGACGCAGCTAGGTAATGGCACGTTGCAACTGCATGCTTAGCGACGCCAAGGCATGCAATGGTGCTGGAGTTTGCTTCAAATTCCCCTGGCCTACCGAGCCTTGTGTGCGCGGGCCCATACTTATAATACTGTACCTCAGATTCCACAAGTTTATACTTCGAAGTAAGCTGCTGGTGAATGATATGCGCTAGTTCTTTAGCCATGTACGGCGTAAGTTGGCGGCGCGGCGCAGGCGTGGAATTTATAACGAAAAAAAGAACGGCGTGAGTGTAAGACTTTAGACTTTGTAGAAAACGTTTTGAAGCGGCATTATGCCTGCGCTGCGCCTGCACCTTACGCCGCTTAAATGTAATTCACGCCTAAGACTGCGTACCTCACGGTTGTTAAGGTTTCGGGTGTTACTTAAAAAGCCTATACTCCCGCACTTCCGCAAGATGTAGTCTTATCATCAATGATTGTGGGTGATGTAGTATGTATGTTTAGTAAGTTGACATCACTAGGAAATAGTAAAGTAGGTATCTCATCAAGCAACATTATTAGTTTCTTTAGTTTTTTTTGGCTTAGAATAATTCTTTATTTATTTCTGTCCCCGATAGTCACACAGTAACCTGCTTGAGGCACTAAAGAATTACTTCTTCGCCGGTTTCTTGCCGCTGGCCTTCTTGGTGCGCACCTTCCTGACAACATGAAAAATATAGTGCGAAAAAATCTAAAGAACCTATGTTGCTTGACGAGATACCTACTTTACCATTTCAAAAAATAGCATGTGATTTTCTACAGTGGAATAGCAAGACATATTTAATTGTAACTGACTATTACTCTAAGTGGTTTGACTTAATACATGTAAATTCATTGGCTGCATCTACTGTGATTAATATATATTAATCACAGTAGATGCAGCTAATGAATTTATTTAAGAAGAATATTTTTTGCAACTCATGGTATACCAAGGATCTTGAGGGCTGATAATATGCCATTCAACTTTTTTGAGTTCCAGAATTTTTGTTAAACTTTGGAATATAAAATTAATTACTTCAAGCCCAAAATATCCTAGGTCCAATGCCGGAAATATTATAATATACTCTAAAAATATGCTGAATGAATCAACTGAGAGTGGTGCCGACTTTCAAGAAGTATTGCTAGAGTATCGAAATACTCCAGTACTAGGTTCACAATACACACCATCACAGTTACTATTTAGCAGATTGACAAGAACCATACTACCTATTCATGATGTACTTATAAAACCAAAGTTTGTAACAAATTTTAGTGAATCTCAAGACAAAGTAAATATGTACAATAAAAGAAACTATGATAAGACTGCCAAATGTAACAAACACTCTTTTTATTCTGGCCAAAATGTAGTTTACATAAGGGATAATGTTTGGGTCCCAGCAAATGTTGTAGAAATTCACTCATCTCCGAGGTTTTAAAAGATGTTAATGGGAAAATAATTAGAATACATTGGGTGTAAAACCTTCATTTAATAAAGATGTAAATGTTCAACAAAACTGTAATTTGGATTTATTAAACAATGAAAATTTACAATCAGAAGAACAAAATGTATGTATGGAAAGAAGGAATAGTAATGATCAAGATGTAATTAGAGTGGAAGATGCCCAAGAGCAAGTGCGAGATTTTCAGTTGAGACCTAGGAGAAACATAATCTCTCCAAAACATTTAGCAGATTATGTTTGTTAAAATTAATTATAATTATAAGGGAAAGATGTAGTATGTATGTTTAGTAAGTTGACATCACTAGGAAATTGTAAAGGATGGAAGGACAACACTACTTGAGGAGACTAGGTTGAGACGTTACGTACGCACGACGACGCACGTAGAATGACGTGCGATTGTAATATTATCTTAAAATATAATCATAAGAACATTGAAGTGTTTTAATACAATTAACATGATACAGGTGAAATAAGGCTTTTTAATACCTTCTTCAAACGACCAAGGAAGCGTCATCGATTAGACATTTACCTATTTCGAAAAGATACAACAAAATTGTTACAATAACTACACATGTAATTGCAAAATTCAACCCCATTTAGTGCAAGAAGCGTTGTCCTTAACGAATCATCATCAGCCTTTTTTTTATTTGTAAAATCCTCATGCATAGGTACCCTCCGTCTGGGGCTAGCGGAGGGTTATGTCGGACGCTAACCGACTAAAAACCCACTGTTCCTACTACATTACAAGTACATTCGCGCGGAGCCCGACTGGTATCAGCCCACCATTCCCGGCGGGCCTCATCACCAAGTGCGGCCAGCGACCGCAAGTTCTCCATGATGTCGCGCAGGAACCACTGCGCGCCACCTCTCTGATGGCAGGTCGGACAACGGCTCAGCCCTAAGTTCGCCGTCTCTGGGGTCCTAGCCTTTTCCCAACTATGTTGGGGTCGTTTTCCTGGGGCCTTAGTCTGCTATTGCAATAGTGTCAGAATGGTCTATCATTGATTTAATAAGGCCCCGCGCAGACGAATTACCCTTTGTACGCGAGTCAAACGAGTTTCGAACGCGCTTCAATACGCCGTGGGCTAGGGGCCTTATTAAATCAATGATAGACCATTGTGACACTATTGCAATAGCAGACTAAGGCCCCTGACCGGATGCCGCTGAGTACCAGTATTTAACATGGAGCGACTGCCTATTTGATCTCCACAGTCCAGTAAATTACCTACTGGGTACGGGGTAATACGAAACCCCTTGGTAAGACTGGTTGTCAGACTTTCGGGCCACAACCTGTAAAGATCTAGAAATGACAGCCGGGACCATCGGCGTAGCGTGCTTTCCGAGGCATGAAGGAAACTCGGTATGTGATGGTGGTTACCCATCCAAGGACCAATCTAGGCAAGTGCTGCTTAACTTTGAACATCGACCCGTGCGGTTGTCATTATTTAAGCACGAGCTCCTCTAAATAGTAGCCACACATGAAGGCTATTTTAATTATTGATAGCCCCAGCTCCCGGCACTAATATTTGAATAGAGTTCAGTTCGTAATCGGTCCGTAACGCGTTAGTGATTAGTCTCAAGTGATGCGTCGAACCGGACGCCCGCCGTCCTTTTAGTTTCTGAAGTTATAAGTGCTCCGATTTATCCATGTTTCGCTGTAGGTAACTCAAGGATTACTTCCTTCAGAGTACGAGGAATTTTGGACGTTGTCGGCCTAAAGTTGCAACTTTTAAGGCGTTGCCAAATTAAGGTAGGGTATCAACAATATATTGTTACTTTTTTATATCTAGTAAAGTATACGAAGGCAATAATGTGAGGAATGAATATTAATTAGGTACCAAAAGACTGTGTCAAGTATTTTTGAAAACAAAAAAACAATTAGGTAATAGGAACAGTACCTAAGGACCCGAAGCCCCACTCTCGCCACTAGATCACACTGGCTTTAATTAAACCGTCCAAATTATTCAGATTGAATCTGTACAAAACAAATAAGAGTGTTTCCCTTGGCCCAGTTCGCTCCACGCTTGTGATCGTAGCGATCCCTAGTCGTCCATTGTTCTACATTTCGGGTGGTAAATTATTAGTGGACACGCAAATTACGATTCGGTACAAAAACCCCACCAATTGTTCCCCTATTGCTCCTTTACGGGGATGCCGTTTGTCTAGTATTTTATTAAAGGTAAGTTAGTACCATGAAAATGTGCTACTTTGCGCTCTGTCCATTCCTTTGCGGAATAGAAGCGTGATGTTGTTATAAAAATGCGTTTCCTTGTTGCACACAATAGGTTTCCGTAAATAGGTAAGTGCGTGATTTCAGGTGTTACTTAATTCCTTTGTAACTTAAAATCATTTTATACGAATAATGATAATTATTAATTCATGAAACTGCGATTATGTAGTTTTAGATCATTAGTTTGTTTATTAAATACCTTTAATTTTACTCAGACTTTATCTAAACAAGCCGTGGTATTTCCTATCGGCGGAAATGATGGACTAGCATCCACATTCCTCCCCCTATATACTTAGAAAAAGGTATGAATTTTCAAAAATCCCCCCTTAGTCCAAAATGTCACGCTTGTAGTACTTCTAGACTCAGAAGTCTTCAGGCTGCATCTTGTTAGTCAGTAAATTAATTTGTAAACTGTGTGTTCACAATGGAATTATTAGCCACAGCTGGATTGCAGCTCAATATTAGGTTATTTTTTTTCTACTGCTGTTTTAATGAGGGCTATCGTTTTTGAGCTCACCAGATGGACTGTCGCTTATGGTGATGTCAATAATTTTATTTAATAGGTACTTTAAAGTGCATTGGTACTTTCTTAAAAAGCTTTTTTTTATTACGTATAACAACTTATTGTAAACCTCGAATACATACATTTACAATATTCTCCTTAAAATTAGCAAGCATGAAACATTTAAAAATCATTTTACTTACAAGTACTAATCTAGACCACAGCCGTGATTATTAGTAAAAATACGTGATAAAAAGCACGCAACGCGTGAACGTTCTATGACATCTGACATTTCGGTGACCTCGCGCTACACTAGCGCCTCTAGCGGTGAATTCACACGCGATAACGCCCATTGTAACTTGTGACGCAACAATCTTTCATGTTTAAGGAAGCGCCACCTTTCAGTTGAGGCTTTCATTTACAAGCGAGTATAAAGTACCGTACTGTAATCAGCACTAGATGGCAATTTAGTTTACTATACACGATCCTAGATGGCGCTAGAAGTCCTATGAAAGCTTTTCAGGCTTGAAACTAATGCAATGTGGTATACACACACCAAAGCTGGGGTGCGATCCTGAATATGTCAGAGTTTTATCAACTGCTCTTGCTTATATGATTAGATCAATTAGACTTTATTCAGTAATAGGTACCTAGTGAAAGATTGGAACTGTGTGCGTGTTTAGAATACTTGATCTGCGATGGCTTTTTCTAAGTTTAGAAAATCCGACTAAGTGCAAGTTAGTCGTAACTTCTGGCTTGCATGCGCACTAAGTAATAGTTTCAGTTTATTTTAAGACTTCGAGGAAACTACTACTGAACTAGTTACAAGTTTGAAACATAGGACTTACTATGGCTTTAGCAATCTTGGTGAAGCAACGTTTATAGAAATAACCGGCCAAGTGCGAGTCGGAGTCGCACATGAAGGGTTCCGTAGCATCATAGTAGGGGAGCGGGCTCTAATTTAATATATTTTTTCTTTTTTATTGTTATAGTGCGTAGCGGGAACAGAAATACATATTCTGTGAATAATTATTGTCCTCTAATTGGGGATCATCCAGCCGGATACAGCCCGCTGGCAAACAGACGGACGGACAGCGGAGGCTTGATAATAGAATCACGTTGGTTCTATTAGGAACTGACTTTCGCACTGCATAATCCTACAGGACTTACTTTGGCTTTATCCAAGTTGCTAAAGCGAGGCTTACTTATAAAAACTTAGGGTGGGTTGTTTCTCGTCTACTTAACGCACGCGTATACGCATTTATAAAAAATACCAATACCGTAACCAGCGCCATACCTAGTAGTCAAACATCTGCATCTCTGTTCTCCAATATCACGGATAATCTAAGTTACATCAAGAAAAATAAGCAATGTGCTACATTATTTATTTGTCTTGGTTTTTTCGTACACGGTATTTGCGACTCGGCTTGATCTTCAGGATTAGCCGCGCTTGTCTAGGTTGATCCGTGGATGGGTGACCACCCATTGCATACCCAGTTTCCTCCGTGCTTCGGAAAGCGTTGGTCCAGGCTGTCATTTGTAGATCTTTGACTGTCGTTACAGGTTGTGGCCCGAAAGTCTGACAACCAGTCTTAGCAAGGGGTATCGAATTACCCTGGGCTGTGGAGGTCAGATAGGCAGACGCTTAACGTAAAATACTGGTATTCTCCTGTATCCGGTTATACTGGAAGCCGCCCCTAATAAGTTTGGGAAAAGGCTGGGTAGAGAGTGATTGCAATCAATTATTTATTATCGCATAGGTTTGAATACTAATAATAGTCCGGTTAAGCAGCTTCAACCTCAGTATAGTTGTAGCGCTGCGAGTGGTCATACCTAAAAAAAATAAAAAAAGAGGTTTAAATACTTTTTCCTTTCCATCACTCTACAAGTAGCATCTTATTATACCGAACATCTATCGATCTATCCTCGAAAACACTTTTTAAGCTTTCACGGTTTAAAAATAAACTTGTACTGTCACTTACGCAATATCGGGAGCTCAAAATAACCAATGATCACGGAAGATATCCTCGAAAAATATAAAATTTAAGTTCCTGTTTGTAATACCAAAATAACAGCTTTTTACCGAGTGCATATGCAAGTATATACGGTACTATAACAAAAAAGGACTTTTGTCAATTTTTGTCTGTCTCTCTGTCCGACTGTCTGTCTGTTTGTTCCGGCTAATCTCTGAAACGGCTGAATCGATTTTGACAGGACTGGCAGATAGCTGATGTTATAAGGTGTAACATCTACTTTTATTTTAGAAAAATTATTAGTGTTTCGCGCAAAAAAATTAAAACCGCTGAATTTAAACAAAATTCGATTCAAAAAGGAAAGTCATAATTTTTATAATAGTTTCACGCGAACGAAGGTCGTGGGCAAGAGCTAGTTGACAATAAAACAACATTTACCAATGAGTGGGCAAGCAGGGCACCCAGTTACCTAGTTTTATGCATGAATACATACTCACGCCTTTTTCCCATAGGGGTAGGCAGAAACCACAGAACGCGACCTGCTACGATCCTTACATACTCCTTTTGCCTCGTCCATGTTCATTCATCTGGTCATACACGCACGCCGGTTGCGAGTACTACGCACGTGACCTTTCTGAAGAACCTCACCAATAAGGTCAGTGTATGTCCTTCTAGGGCGTCCCCTCCTGGCATTGCCACTCACATCTGCCTTGTTAATACCTTTTGTAAGTTGCCTTTCGCTCTAGTTTTTACCCGACTGCCAAAGAAGGGTTATGTTTTTGCGGAACATATTGACTGCAACAGTCGACTGGACCCATTAAATAATCTAGACCAAAATCATTTTATCCAATATGGATCCCGATTATTGCAGTCAATATGTTCCGTATTAGACTTTAATAAATAAATAAATAAATATCGCTGGACATTACACACAGCGCCATCTAGGTGCCACACTAAGCAACTAGGCTTGAGTCGTGGACACCAGATAGTTGATAATACTACATAAATACTTTTTGTTTGTAAATAAATACTTATTATACATATAAACATCCATGACTCGGAGACAAATGTCCATGCTCATCACACAAACATTTGCTCCTACCGGGATTCGAACCAGGGACCCTAAGAACGTAAGGCAGCCTCACTACCGCAGCGCCATTCGGGTCGTCAATTTTTATTATTTGTTTTATTTTATTGCTTTCTACACTTCTGGACTGAACTTGTTGTTTTCTTTTCAGTTTTTATTTAAAGTTATCAGTTAGTTATTATGAGTTATTTTTTACGCACTCTGGTTTTTTTTTATTTTTAAAATTTATTTTTGTACCATAATTTTGCGAAACAACCTTTTTTTTGACTTGATGATTGTTGACGCCATTTTTGATGTAACGCATGCGTTACGTAGCCGTGAAACAATCCGCTCTTACACAGCGCTTTATACGACGCTAACAAAACGTTAAAAATCCCTAGTATTCGTTATTATTTGATGTACGTATATGTTACACTAATTAACCGTTTGAAATCACCGACCCTCAGTGTTCACTGGGAGTGGGACTTTTGTCCTACTCGCACTTTTCATTATACTGGATTTAGCTCATTGTTATATCTCGCTCGCTCTTTTTTTCTGTTAGAAACCGCCTTTTGAACGGTATATTACAGAACCTACGACACATGGCTTTATTCAAGTTGATAGAGCGCCGTTTATAGAAAAGCCAACCAAGTGCGAGTACACGTAACTAATTGCTAACTTGTGCAACTGGTTATTGTGTCAATTTCCATTCATTTCTGATAATCATTTATTTTTAAACCACGTATATATAATACAGGATACAGTACGGCTTTTTTCAAGTCGAGCGCTTCGCTTTGAAAACCCTTTGATAGGAAAAGTGCAAGACGTGCGTAATTATTTTTAAAAATACTTTCTAGTTGACTAAGAGAACGATCGCTGTACAAAAAAAAACGCTTAAAATATAAGGGCTGTTTCACCACGATTCATAGAAATGGGCATCATTCATCGGATCTATTTAAAAATGAAACAGAACTTGCATGAAATAAGGGTTAACCCGCATTGCGGAAAACCGCACACAAACAAATACAATCGTCTATTCAAATCTACAATTTGACTAAAACTGAAATGAGGGTTTATTATAAAATTCATGTAACTTGGTAAGACAGTTTGACCTAGAGTCTAGACTAATGCCATAACCGGGACCTAAAAACTTTGTAAAACTTTTTACAACGTAAACACATTACGTATGAATTACCATCTATTAATATTATTCGGCTTTTATTTGTTGTTCGGGGTTTTATACTATGATAAGTTAACGTATAAATACTCGATTGCGTCTGTAAGCTTCTCATAGGGCTGATTTCAATAGTTATCTACTAATAAAGAAATGTATTAAGCGTAAATAAATAGTTACTAGATGAGATTCACGCGTGTCTTCGTTGTACAAACAATCTTAGTTGCGGTGGATCACTCACTCATAAGGCGAAAATCGTTTGCACCTGGAGTTTGATCAAAGAGCGGCGGGCCAGAGCGTGCAAAGCTTTTTGTTTTGAAAATCTATTACCGGGAATGACGTCATTCCGACGCACGTGTGCTACGCCGTAGCACACGTGCGTAGCAGAGCGCGTAGCATATCGCGTGGTGTAGTAAAGGCGATGTTCCAAGATTGTCTAGAAGAATTATATTTCCTCGTGGCTGGAAGGTTACTGGCTTTTATCCTAAAGGCGCTCACTTGCAATGGCAATGTCTTTCGTATTTTGACCATTCAACTATATCGATTAAAATAAACAAAATACATTTTTCAATACATTTTCCTCGAAAATCTATTCAATTTTCCATTCCAATCCAGTTTCAATATTCCATAGCAATTTATTGTAACACTGACAGCTCTTAAACGCAGTTTAGATATGCTGATCAAGTTTCGTTTTGTGTAATTCGTGTGTTACGCAATTAAAAAGGGCGTCGCTAGCTTTTGATCTGGAGGGGGGGAGAAGGGTGCGAGTGAAAACCAATTTGTAAGAGTTAAGTTTACTATTTACGCATGTAGCTTAAATTTTTCTAAGAATCTAAATTGCAATAGCCACTTGAAAAATGTTAGTACCTCGGATTGGTTAAATTTTCCAGACTTGTTTATAAAGAAGTAGAAGTTACTCAATTTGAAGAGTTATCGGAAAAGTCGAGAAACTAAAAAAAAATGAAACTCACCACTCCAGATAAGTTAGCTTTTCTTTCGTCCTTTTATTCAGAAATGTATGTTACTTAATCGACTTAGGGAGACAACTTGAAGAACAAAAGGAACTAAGGCTACAAAAGCGAGTGAAGCGAGCTCGAAAATTTTAACACCCTATCTTGAACAGGTTAGAATTGTTTTCACCTTTCTTAAAGGACCCTTTACAAAGTTAAGATCCAAGAGAAAGTAGCATGAAGAGCGAGCGAAGCGAGCCCGAAAATGTTAACGAAAATGTAATTTGAGATCAAAATATCCACATACTCCATGTTTGGTAACCTGGTGTACGTATGCATTTAATGGCTTCTGGGCAAGGGGTTTCTAATTTATATCAGCCTCTGTCTATCTGGTCGATCATGCCAAAATCCAATAGGAGCACCAATCCAGAGGCAGAAAAAGAAGAATCTGTGATAAAACTTTTTTTCGCAGGGTTTAAGGCACGTACCACGCGCGTTGGTTTAAAGAATATGTGTAAGTTTTTAGCGGTTGTTCGAGTTCTCAGAGGTTGATGATAAAATACGCTACAATTTAGTTATTCTGTGGCACGATAAGTTATAACATTTGAAAAGCTTTTGAGCGACCGATGTTGACACTAGACCAGGCTACCAATTCATAATCCCTCGCTAAATCATTTATCGTTTACAAGTTCATCAGCAAAAATAATAATGATAATTCCATACAACATTTTGTATGATTATTATAGGAACTCTGGTTCAAAATATTATGGGTTTAAAACCAGTGGGTTGGGTTGTGCGTTGACTGTCGTAGAATTTTAAGACTATGATTAATTAGAATACTATTAACAAATTCCAATCCACAGTCATCGTTTAGAGGCAGTTTTATAAAAATCTATCGCTTATTATTACAAGTATAAGCTGCTAAAAAACCTCTTTTCAATTTTGTAAAGGCGCTTGCACTCACTAGAGAAACAGTATACCGCTGCGGGCTTCTGACAAAGTCTACCGTCTAGTTTATTGAGACCTTCACACATCGATGGTTTACAAATTCGAGCACCGGCTTCATGTCACTGTTCACAACTCCGAAGAATCCTTCGCCATGCCATTGGATTTTCCAACGATATGCCGTGTTAGTGACCGCCACTTCCAAAACGTTATCGATTGGGTTTGATAACACACTATTGTGTCGCACAATTTTGAATTGAGGTAAGTCTGTTATAAGACTGATAGTCGTTGAATCTTTAAATATATTGTGATGAGGCTTGGATGTTTGGCCGTCTTCCTGTGTCTGAGTTTGCAAACCAGATCCTCTAGGTTACGAGACAGGTCTTCGTGTCCGGGTGCGTCTAGAAAGAAAAAAAAAAAGTTATTTGTCAATACACGGATGGTGTACAGTCACGAGCACCAATATCTAAACACTTAGCAACTTTTAAAGGGTTTTTTTCCTACTGTTCTGATTAAAATTTCATGTTGTTACGAATGTAGTATTCTGGAACTCATATTTTTATGAAAAAGATCCCATCTCCAAGTTAGAATCGTTATTTCTCCAGAAAATTTGCTTTAAATATAAGTAGGAAAGTATATACATATTGGTGCTTTTGACTGTACCTAACAAATGAATAATTGAATCATACACACATTACACCACAGGAACATGCTGCGCCATAGCCCATTGTCCTACGTTTGCTACAAAGTGACGCCTACGCTTATGCCAATCAGTAACCGCAGGCACCAGCGCTAACCGAGTGCAACCAGCCAAAAAAAAACTCAAGAGGCGGAATGAAGTTTATAGTGGTCGGATTTTCATGGGACTATTCTTATTTAGTTACCAGAGGTGTGGAGAAGAAAGTTACATTTTTTTTTTTTTAAATACTAGAAACGGGATACAGCAGCAGATATAAAACAGCAGCAGCAGCAGCAGTTTAAAAACTTAGACGGCACGGTTGGTGCAATGGCTGAGCGATTGGCTGCTGCGCTGCGTGTCACGGGTTCGATCCCCGCACGGAACAAATATTTGTATGATCTACAGATAGTTGTACCGGGTCTGGCTGTTTGTGTATGTGAGTTTAAACGTTTGTAAACGCACCCACGATACAGGAGAAATTCCTAGTGTGGGGCAAGGTACGAATAAAAAAAAAAAAACTTAATTTTAATATACTTCTGTAGTTAACGAATAACTTGAAAATCACCACACCTCACTTCTTCTTCGTTCCGCCATAATGTCTAATTACATTCGACTACGTGAGCTAACCTAAATTAGCTCCGTATCTCATACTACCACATCATCATACTTCGCCGTAGCAATGTGAGCCAAGCTAAGTTAGCTTAGCTCGTGGGTATGGAATTTACAGTATACAGATAAAAATCTAATTTGTGCTTTTGTTGAGTGCTGCTTGCGCAGGGACGCATAGCTTGAAAGTGGACTCACATATATAGATAGAGTATTTTTACTTCTTCTATTGGATTTACGATACTGTAGATACATATCGGAAGAAATGACGTTTGGTGACCGCTTAAAATACTCTGCTTCCCTTACTTGTACCCACAGCAACCAATTGGTTCTTTCAAGTAGAAACAAAAATTGACAAAATTCCATCAATGCGCCGGAAATTAGTATCCATGCAGGTGTAGCTGTGTACAGGGTGGAATACATCGACGCACACACGGGTAAACTACGTTTTCATTTATCATTCCAACATTTTTCAGGGCTATTTTTTTTATTTTCATTTCCATTTTAGAAAAAAAAAAAGGTAAATGTTGTGCGCGGATGTCGCTTCCAACCTGTATAATAGGTAGAGTCAAATTAGTCAGGTAGAAAATCGTATGTGGCATGCATATTATAGCATAGTCTAGAGGGGAGGTCCAGGGGTAACGGCTCCAACTTACGAGTTTCGGGTCGAGGCTTTGAACCTAGTTTGGAACTTTGTTTTGGTTAATAAGTATATTTCGTCTATACAGTGCTCTCAAAATATTAAAGGGAAGCAAGGCAGATGCACAAAGCAAAAAAAACGTGTGACATCCACTAATCATGTCATGGATTATCCACGCATTTCCTAGAGAGTGTCCCAGCAGTGGGTTATAGGTCGATTATATATTTATAGTATGGTATCCTAAGGTCAAGCGTCCAAGTCCACGGTGCAAGCAACTCATGGTTCTGTATGCTGTGCCGAGTTCACGAATATTTATTCGGAATACGTTAAGCATTCGCAAAGCTTCAGGCGGCCATTTTTTTGGTGAAAGTGGTCCCCATAGGAATAAAATCTATAGTGAACAGATTTTGATGAAATTTTGCACATTTGTTCTACACGCTAGATGAGGTTTATGAAAAAGGCATTGCAACGGCAAAACTAGTAGGTTTACTATGAAAACTACCCTCCAATTTACAGAGTGGCGATTTCGTCACCTGCATCCTTCAGGGAGGTGAGTACTCACGTTCTCTTAAATACTTCCCCCAAGAAACCCATAACTCGATTCCTGAAAAAAAAACAATTTCCTTTATAACAGCAGATATCATGTACCGATGTAAGAAAAGCTATTTTGTTTATCAAGTTTCAGTTCCTGTAAATATTACTGTAATAATGATTCGATTCAGTAGGAAATAATGACTATTTAAATATTTTACTTGTTTTGTTTCTATCGAGAACACTGCAGCTTCCAGTTTATCGTCATCACCATTCCAGAAGACGTTCACAGAGACAAAGGCTTCCATAATAATATTTCCACAACTTTCTATAGTAAATACACCCACGTGTCACCACAACAATTATTTCTCAATAACGACGCGAAAATAAAACTCACGTTACCCGCCCACGCACTATTTTCTAAACGACTATTCGGCACACGTGGAATGAGTTGCTCACGAGGCAAATGCAACATTACTTATGCCCGCGGCTTCGTGCGGGTATATTTTTTACACAATATCTTTATAAATTATAGCCTATTTCATCAAAATCCGAATCTTCATCCAAAACGTCCCATGACGAAAATTCCACGTCCTTTTAACTCGACCGCCAGGCGACGAAATATGATAGAAGTTTCTGTTTATAAACTTTAATTATATGCTGGGTAAATAAAAAAAAAATATCGCTGGACATTACACACAGCGCCATCTAGGTGCCACACTAAGCAACGAGGCTTGTGTCGTGGACACCAGATAGTTGTTACTACTACATAGATACTTTTTGTTTGTAAATACATGCTTATTATACATATGAACATCCATGACTCGGAAACAAATGTCCATGCTCATCACACCAACATTTGCTCCTACCGGGATTCGAACCCGGGACCCTAAGAACATAAGGCAGCCTCACTACCGCTGCGCCATTCGGTCGTCGGGTGTTTCGGTATACTTTAAATAATTTTCAGTTTACATTATTTTTATGTTTATTTTTCAATTGTCGTGTCGTTCCACATTGTCCCTTTAATAAAATCTAATATTAACACAAATCTTTTGACAGAAAGCATATATTTTTTTAGATCAAAAACCGAGGTTGACGATTATTGCAATCGGATTATGAAAATAAGAGATTGATTACTAAAATCAATGAACCAATTTTAAATACAATGACATAAATATAGGTATATATTGGCTACATAGATTTTGCAATCTAGCCTCTGTTGCCTCGTAAGGAGTGCTGAACCAGAACTTGTAAACCTTGTAAACTAGCACGAATATTTCGACGGGCTGTCAATTTTCTTGGACTGGGCCGTTAAAAATTTGCTTTCAGCTAATATTTAAATAATGTATTAAAAACCTATAGCTTAAGGATTAAATTATAATAAAAACCACACCAGAATCCGTTGCGTATAGTCTTGAAGACAATGCGGTTACAAAGACAAAAACGAAAGGGGAAATCGCATAATTATTCGGTTTCATTCGTTACAATTCGAGCCGAACGGGTCTTTTCCGAACGTGTTATTTTATAATATGTATAGATGATAATGATATATGGCGAAAATCCCTATACAGGTAGGCAGATGTGTAACTATAGCACCACACACACATCACATCTAAATATTTAAATCCCCTGTAGGGCGAGGCACTGTTGTCACCAATCGGACACAAATCTAGACCGGTCTGCTACTGGGAAATCACTAATGGAAGAACCTAATGACACTTTCCGACATTTGGATTCAACCCCATGCTTAGTCAACCGTCAACGAGCGTGACAGTATTTCAGCTTAAATCGATGTTTTAAGACGAGAGATAGAAGCAATAGAATAGCTTTTCGGAGGTCTCATACAAGAAAAAAAATATATCATGTAATGCAACATTTTACACGATAACTTATTTGCCAGCGAACGGTTTTGCAGTATAACTTGGTAAAGTTAGGATACGATTCAAGTTCCTGTAAATGCTTAGTTCAAGCTTAGCCTTCTATGATCTCAACTACAGGGGGCTACAAACTCTTGCATCGCAAACACGAGCTTGCGTCAACCAAATAAATTCCCTGCTATGCGGAATAACGCACTAGTTTATTATCAACATAATTTATAAAAAAACATTAATCCCTACCAAAAGTAATGCCGCGTTATCTATTTAATGTTTCAAGGGTCTAATAGCGGATTTACATAAGTCCCATATAAAGTAAAAACCTATGGGATCCATGTAAACTGTAATAAAGGTGGCTTTCCTCGGTAAAGGACATTAATTAATAATACTTTTATTATGACGCTGCGGGTAAAGGGACCTCTCCGGATGGCTTCTGGCGGCCATAAAATATCGTTAGGTACGAATGCGAATGAACTGTCATAGTTACGTTGCCGTAGAGAAATATGACGGTACGTTTGTAGTACGTTATAAAACCGTGCATAGATGGGAAGGATACGTATTCCCAGCGAGGGTAGGAGGGCACGTGATGTATGCGTCGCACATAAAGCGTCGGTTCAGGAGCGGTTGGAGTACCGGCGCGCGCGATCTTACTCGCGTGGTCATGATGCGGCGCTCAGCAGCCAGCGCGCATGTGCCAGGAGGCTTTATGTAACCGCGGGCCGATCTGAAACCGAGCGCGATCCATGGACTAACGTCCGTTAGGAAACTTTACTCATTCATCTTTTCCCTAAAAGCGGGGTGAGCGGGGTCCGGGCCGCGCTGCGCTACGCCGCGCGTGTTACATAACCGTGGCGGAGGGCGACGCCGATTCCAAGTAGAGCCGCCCTGGAGAGCGGACCTGCCGTGGTTGCGCGCTTCACACGAACTCGCACCCTCGCCGCACTCGCACTTACCCCGAGCGCGCGCGTGCCGCGTACTACCGCTGTAGCGCCGACCGTCGCCGACGGCCGCTGCCGACCGCGCTACCGACCTCCTCCGACTTAGCTATCTTTGTTCTCAACACTTTCCAAGTCTAGATCCTAAACTTCAATCGTCGTCAGTTGGCTCCAAACTTCCCAGCTAAGGCGGTAAGCCATTTGTTTACTTACATTTATTTGTTACTGTTTTGTTTTCTCATCAGCTCTGTATCATCTAACGTTATATAACAATTTGGCATCGCTTTTGTTGCTCTCATCTTTGTTTCATCTTGATTAGAATTTGCAGCTGGCAGCGAACAGATACCTATATTTAATTAAGGATATAATCAATGTAATATATATTTTTACATTGATTACAAAAAAAATATTTTCTGATAAAACGAATCCTTTTCAGTGCTAATTTTTTAAATTACGCGCGTTCGATTTCTTCTTGCTTTTTCGGATCGTATGAATTACGTTTAATATTTCAACAGGAAAGAAGTTAATGAGTTATTATTATTATTGGAATATCTACATGAGCAAAAATATTTAAGAAGCCTGGCGAAAACTCTTTGGCGCCTTAAGTTTAACTGTATATTAAACTCGAAAACCGAAATTATTATATTCTTCCATTTTCGCGAAAAACTTTCTGAATTCTTAATGATTTAGAAGTCACCTTTTCTGAAAGTGAAGAAAAGCGGAAGATTAGAATCGTGTAAATATTTGAAAAAGTTGATGAAAGTCGCGGGCCTACGGAGTTGCGTAGCGCCGCGCCGTACTAAATTCGTAGAGGTCTAATAAAGCGGCTATCATTTTTGCGCGGCTCGGCTGTGGAGGCAGCCCGTGATTAATGCTTCGCAGCGAGCCTGTCGGCTGCTTACTGATCTATCTACGACATATTATCTCGTAAAGGCAACAGTTATTGTCTGTTAGATACACAGCTCTTTGTACAACGCCGTAGCTGTGTGGGCGTTACGACCATTGTTATCCTAATGTCCAAGGAAATTAGTATTTTATTATAAGATATCTTCTCTACATAATAACAAAATATATAATCATAAATGGGTATCTATTTTATAATTAAGTAGCAAGCCCTTCGGTAATAGTAAATTTTGATACAAGTGGGGAAACTTTGTCATTGCAACAGAGGTGGAATTTACTGGAGCCGAGAACTGCAGTATTAAACATCCACGTGAATCAAACGACGTTTTACCAATACACCTATGAAGAAATAAAATAACAGAACGAAAAGTATTTGTGTCATTAATCATTATACAATTAGGATTTAATTAGCTTTTTTTTTTTTTTCGCGCTTTTCCTTCGCAGGGAGAAGCAAAGGTATGATCCCGCAAAACAGCATTATATTAAAAATCTAATATTTTTAAATAATATAAATATCTTTAAATAATCTATCCGTCACAAATAAAAGTTAATTTAAAAGCAAATAATTTTACCCTATATAATAATGTTTATTTAAGATATTCTGTTTATAAACACTTTTTTTTCTCGAAATAATTAAGCGTTAAAAACATGCGCGTATTTTTGGTCTTTGCTGAAAAAAAAAACAATCACTGCCGAGTACCGGAAATGAACAATTATTAATTGTTATCTGTGGAAATAAAAAACTGTAGAAATAAATTAAAACAATCCACGAGTATATACATACATTGTATGCTGAACCTGATCGTAATGTGATAAGAGCCAGTTTTCCAGGACGTGTATTTAAAAAATGTATTTTAGTAGGAGATAAATGTTATTTCGCAAAATTCTTTTAAAATTTTCCCGGCCACCAAGGATTTTTTTTTTATTAGGTAGATTCGACACCAACAAAGAAAAAACCGAAGAGAAAAATGCTTCATATTTCGATACTTTCGCGGACTAAAATGTGAACGAAAATAAATACATATTAATGTCGTATTTTGCCTCCGTAATACAACTGAAATAATTTTATTCCGCGTGCGTATTCAGCATGATCTCCATTTTATAAAACTTGGAAACAATCCGACTGTGCCGTGTTTTATTTGCAATAGGCAAAGAATTTTAATTCAGAGCACAGATGTTCTCGTTACGAGAAGAAAGTAGAATTTAGGGCCCGCATGAAGCCTGCATACGTTCAATGCTGATCTGAGAGCCGCTGCGTCCCATTTCAATATTGTTCCTCTTTTTTATACGGTAACGCTAAAAGCTACTTATGCATTCTTTTTGACTGCCAGGTCAAAAAGAATGCACAAGTAGCTTTTAGCGGTGAACGTATTTTAAACCCACCATATTCAGAATTACTGAAAATTAACTAAAATGAATTGTTAATCTAGACCCCATTGAATACTTTACGTCTGTTCGAATGAAAACTAGATTAGCAACGCGCTTCAGCTTTTATATTTTTTGAGCAGTACAATTTAAAAGACGGTTTTAAGCTTTGTTAAAGACGGAACAAAAACTCTTTTCATAGGAAAAGGAAAAGGATTTTATTCGAATTGTTACATCACGTAGGCTTTTGGAACCACAGTTTGGTCTTAAGTCAAGATAATCCATCAAACGGCGAAATGAATATGGGGATATCCAAATGTGATTTTGTTTACGCATATGGAAATAACTCTATAAAAATGTAGTAGCTGCTCTGATAAACATGCTTTTAGTTATCGAATGATATCTGATCAGTAATCGTGAGTGCAGCGCATCGGTGGTTGCTTATCACGAACATCCAACGCGTAGGTATTCACTTTTGTGGATTATAGTTTATTGAATTAACAGTTCTTTGTTCTTCTGTTTTCGCTGGAATGAGATACAGTGAGATAACACGCGACGCAGAGTGGCCGTTATGTGCTTCAGTCCTCCAGCCAGACACTGCATTTTATGTAAAGCACCTCAACTTTATTTACTCTAACATTTCCACCAGAGATAAACACTTCTTGTACAAAAGTTACCTTGCAGTTCAACGTTTTGTTTAACAGCATAATCTAAAGAGAATTTAAATAAACGTAAAAAATAAAATAGCGAGTGAATTACCAGCAGTTTTGGGACATTTGTGAAACGCGCGGAAACATTTACCGTCCCAAATAGGTTCCATTTCAAAGAAATATTTTTATATTTTATCTGTCGCCATAAAGTGCTTATACATTGTTGATATATTTCTCAAGAGCTTCCTGTTTCATTTCGTTTTATCAAGCACCATTTGATACTTAGGCTGGAGTCCCACTTATAAACCACAATACTGTGTTTCGCTTATAGCCGTGCAGAATTTGTGTTTAAAACTACACGTATCACTCAAATGGCTCCAACCACAATAAGCTTACCGAGATTTGAGGGTAGCCGATGGCTTGGTTCGGCTTTGGGCGGCTAGTAACCACAGCCACGAACCACGGCAGCCCACGTTAGACTTTATAAATATTAACTTCGCTTATAAGTTGATGTTTCGGGAGTTCAAAATTAGTTAAAAATCCCTTCAGACGATATTTTGTCACACTCAAACTGACGTCGACGTTACATTAATTTATAAGTAATCGGATTATTCCAAGCAGCCCTGAATCAAAGTTAAACCAATCAAATTCGGAAATCCAGCATCACAGCAGATTCGCCTTAAGTAATTACGCGCTACATGAATTTCTAAATTGAGAAAGTGCTCATAGGAAAATTTACCTACATTACACTACGTATGACAATTATGAAAGAATAATACTTTTCAGTTTTCATTTCATTGTTGGATTCATTTCATTTGCAGCCTTTTTTATTCAGATATTGTGTATTATAAATTATTTGAAACACTCATGTGCGTAAGTAAATAGATAAGGTTTAGGGTTTTGTGTAAGGATCTTGGTGCTTCGTAGTATTGTACATGTCGGTCGAGCACTTGAAGAGGCAGGCATGAATATACACAGTTTATAACTCCGCAAACTGAGCTGGACGTTTAGTGGTGCCACAGTAACATGTGCGTGTGTGTGAACCACATAGCACACAAAAGTTAGTAATGAATATTTGTTGTAAGAAGTTCGCTACGTCTCCGCAGAGGGCAGTAAATTGTATTCCCGTTGGCGCCATACTAAACTGCACACACGTACAGAAACCGAGTGTTGCATGTAGGTTATTACAATAACATATTGTTGTAATTTGGGGTTGCGATAACCTCTGAGAATAAGGTTAAAGTTATATCCAATACATAATACGTATAAGGAGAAAAATTTAATTGTGCGGATTGGTTAGTCCAGGTGGCCAGGAGAGGTCTTTGTATTACTTAAAGTTTATTCTTGTGAAAGTAGCCTTCGAGCGCTGCGCCAGACGCTGTTAGGTCTCTTCATGACGGTTTGCCCTACGAGCGCTGCTTCTACGAGTAAAGTCTCATTCAGTTTTATAAATCGAATTCCGTTGCACGATTCCAATTAAAACATCGATGTTTTGCTTTTTCGTGCAATTAAGCAGAGGCTAAATAAACCTTATTCCCTCCTCTCATTTTAATATAATTTGCGGGTTCGGTTTAAACGTTTACCCTTGTATGTAATTAACATTGCTTTGAATATTTGACATTCGTTTAGATAAATCCAGTCGGTACTAATTACGTGGTTTCGCATTCAATATAAACCATGATGACAAAAACACACACACACATGACACGATGTATATGTGACATTTGTTTGTTTTGCGAGAGAATTCGTGCAAGTATCAATACATTATAATTATGTTATTTAGTTATAAGATGCAATCATCGGGGTGACATATTCTTCATAGAAAAAACTCCGTAAATATGTAAATAAAGCTAAAAAAAATATATCAATACATCTATATTATTTCCATTACCCGACGGACCGCTGTGTGTTTCACTTCCATCGAACAAATAACCACAACATTTTGATTTTCACACCAGTTAAAATAAATTCAGTAATTGGAAACTACTGAATTTAAAATAAAGTGAATTCAAAGTGAGTGGAGTTTTCGAAAGTAACTGAATATGTAAGATCTAACTAAAACAAAACTAAATAAGAGCTAACGACCAAGCATCGTTATTCGGTTGGATAAATTGTCTGCCCATTGGATTTAATTGGTCAGTTTACCTTGGCCGGGACAGAACCGCAGCACTAGACAATTAGAGATGTTGGTTCCACGGCCATAAACTAAGTAATCGGTATTGCATTTCAGGGAAATTTTACCACAGTTTATATTAACCTCAACGGAAATGCGATGTGTGCGAGTCGGACTCGAGCACGAAAGGTTCCGTAACTTTATCTAAAAAAAAAACACGGTTGTTGTATGGGAACCCCCTTAAATATTTATAGTATTTGTTGTTATAGCGGCAACAGAAATACATCATCTGGGAAAATTTCAACTGTCTAGCTATTATGGTTCATGAGATACACCCTGGTGACAGACAAAATGTACTTCGGCAGGAATGCTTTTTAACTATCAGGAATGTTGAGCTGGTGCACCGCGCCCACAGCAAGTGCCGCATTCGCCATAATACTGAACCTAAACTAGATATAATTCACCAAGTCCCTAATAGTATATAAAGCAACCAAAACAGATATTTATATAACTAGTATTCGCGTGTAAAAAAGGGGGTGAGTTTTTGAACATTATTTTGACCATCTCTGGGCCCCTTTTCATGAATCTGAAAAAAAAAAATAACTTCCGAGATCCGCCCGGGAGAATGGGTTTAGAGGGGGAGTTTTGAAAAATGGTTTTTACTTTTCCAAGCCTCCTCTATACGAATCCGTAAAAAAAAGAACACTGGTCTCTTAGTTTCCGAGATAAGATAGGGAAAGAGGGGGTGGGAGGAAAGGAAAAAAGGGGTTTGGGACTTTTCCCATACTCGCGAGAGTTACTCGTTTACGAATCCGTCATAATATACCCACCTCTGGGAGAACAATTATGTCAGTCAGTGAGTCAGTGGTAATCGAGCTTTATAATATATAGTATTATAAAATCGAGCTTTATATAGTATAATATAAATAAACTAGTATTTGTGAGTTTATTAGGTTATTAGGTGCAAGCACCTCGCGTACGGGAAAAAAAAAAAAAGGAGGGGCGAGAATGGGGGCGAGAGGGAAATTTTGTAAATTATTTTGACCCTCTCAAGGCCCCTTTTCATAAATCTGAAAAAAAAAATGTTCAAAGGGGGGAGAGGGGGCAAGGGGGGCAATATTGAAAAATCGTTTTTACTTTTCCGAGCCTCCTCTATACGAATCCGTAAATAAAAATAACACTGGTCTCTTAGTTTCCGAGATACGATTGGGAGGGGAGGAAGAGGGGCGCAAACGGGGGGTTTGGCACTTTTCCCATACTCGCGAGAGTTACTTTTTTACGAATCTGATTCTGTCAAAATATACCCACCTCCCCCTCCACCATCTGGGAGAACAATTCTGTCAGTGAGTCAGTGGTAATTGAGCTTTTTATATTATAAAAAATGAATAAATATAATAATAATAATATAATATCGGTTCGGCGTTGAATAGAGGATGACAGTGTGTAAATACGCATTTGGCCGCTGGTATAGTCTTGAAGCTGATCCCGAAATAATTAGGCATGTTCCGAATAGGAAGCGGCTTAGTCGATGAGATATTATGTAATATAAAAGTTAGTACTAACTTTTATGTATAACGAGCAGTTTGTACTTGAGTTGTTACTCGCCGAGTGTTTTTAACGGGGTTTTGTGAGTTTTTCTTGCTCCATCGTCACGTTTAAAGTCGCGACCTCGTCTTTGATCCCGGGACCTTTTTTACCTGGAGTGCCGTACTAGTGTCATTGAACATTTGAACGTTTCATTAGGCTTGTAATAAGGCGACTCATTTTCAAATCACTCTTGTGAAAATTATATTTTGTGTTGTATTTTCAGATATTGAGTTTTCAGCAATATTTGAAAAATATGTTAAACAAGTAGGCAGGTAAGTAGGTACATCAAGTTTTGTGAATCTTTACAAATAAGCAAGCTGAGATAGATTTGAATACTGAAATTGGGACTAATTCTAAGAATTTCAGCATCCCTAAACGACTCGTTGTGCGCCGGCACATACGGCATTTTTAAGGGTTATGTTATCCGGTAGCCATCCATCGTGTTAA
Source organism: Eugnorisma glareosa (assembly GCA_947578425.1). NCBI lineage: Eukaryota > Metazoa > Arthropoda > Insecta > Lepidoptera > Noctuidae > Eugnorisma > Eugnorisma glareosa. The sequence continues at coordinate 30,864,203 of OX387957.1, forward strand.
TGGGCGCTCCGATATGAATAGCATCTAATCTATTGCAGGCAACACTGCTCAGGATGTCATAAATCTTTAGATAGCTTGTTTTTGCATATTGATTATGCAAATCACGACAAACAACGGGTGGGGGTGTGGGGTCAAACAAGGAGAGACATTCAAAAGTCACTTGTGTTTTAAAAATACACTCAATGAAACTTCAAGCGTATCTTTCAGAGCTTAGATTTTAGAATAGAAAACAAAAATAACGTCGTCGTTCCCCTGAATGATATCTGTTGGTTTCGATCAATTTCGATTTTTGCTGGCATTTGTTCCTCCGCGCCTGTCCATCATTGCTTGTCTGGTTTTAACCGTTCATCGATATCTTGTCTCTTTTGTTTTACGTTTATTTGTAATTGGGCTGTGACCTGGCTTAGAGAAGGTGATATTTCAGCGGTGACATCTTGATAAACTTGATGATGAGAAACTTAAGAATGTTACTTAAGAATGTACTCGACTGGTACTTTTTTTGATGTGGTCTGATGATTTGACTACGTAGCTGGAACATAATATTAACTTCGTGATTGAGTTACTAAAGTTGAACTAGTTTTAATTCGCATGATGAGCACCTATTCTGGACAGGAGCCAGAATGTGTTGAAGCAGCCGAATTTTATTTATTTTAGGTGTCTGGGACACTGTTTCATAAAGTATACACTACATATTATGTTATTTACGTTTAACCCAGTTTACTAACATACGGTATTCATTACAACTGAGTGCACATATTATGTTATCTGAAGTTGCTATTTATTTTCGAGCATGAAACTGCATTCAACTAAATATTAGCACGAACTAAGAAACAGAAGCCCTGTTAGCAAAATTATTTTTTTGCCCGCGCATTTCCAAAGTCAATTCCAGACTTAAATTATTTGAAAGTCTGTTGGGTACGTACTAGGTACTTATCTCTGGTCGCTCCTCGCCTAGCCTTTGTCGCCGCGTTCAATCTAGGAATGAGAATTCTATGCTGTATATTCAAAGGAACTGATAACCTCTTACGTTTTCCGCACAAATTAAGATAGTGCAACGAAGACATTTTAAGGGTAATTTTTGCAGTGTGTTTCGTTTCATAATTGACCTGACTTTTTAATAGTTAGTGTTATGATAGGTGTGATCACAAACTTAAGATTACCCGGCTAAATTTAACATTAGCTAACGTAAATAAAATAAAATAATCAAGGTATTATTATCTTGATAATTATGATTGGACCTGCCATTGTATATAAATAAAGCACTTGATTACCTATATTATGTACTGTGTTTATTATATTTATTTAAAAATAAATATATTAGTTAATCCTGCTGTAGACTGCCTTGTTGGGTTGTTGGTCTAGTATTCGCAAGCCTTACTGTTGAGCATGAGGTCCTGGGTTCGATAATTGGCCTAGTATGGACGGTACATAACTTTTCTTTTTGGGGTTCGCATCTCGCAGTTCAGCCTCTGAGGCTGGCTACTGCTTAACCGGGCAAATCCTGTGGATGCCTTAAAAATTAATCTAAGGCCTCCAGCCAGGGGCTTAAAATTATACTTAAAAACTAAGCGACCACTCACTAAGGGCACCCCCTGTGGGGTACGAGCCTCGGCTTAGGACGTCACTGGGGAGGACAGCAAAGGGACAGGCTGGATCTGAATGATATTATTTAGGGGCTGGTAGTTACCTACAGACCAATCATGACATTTTGGTCAAAGCATTTTTAGTATGTTCTTAAGTACTTATATAAGTATATCAAAGGTTACTAGGTAGTGTCCAACCGAAGCACGAGTTCTGACCGAAGCTGAATTCGACGCCAAAGGTTTAATAATCCTAAGGAATTAAGTTCAAGATTAGCATAAAGTGAATAATATAATGATATTTTAAACTTTTGAAATAAAAGTTTGTGTTGACTGTATTTTAAATAAATAGATAAAATCTTTATTTTTAGACCAGAGATCCATAACGAATAAACAACTTGGCACTTACTAACTAAAATAGGAAAAAACAATAACAAAAAACAATTAATAAAAAATGGAACAATTTAAAAAATTTATCGAGATGGTTAAAATTATAGTGCAAAAAAAATAAGACTTTGAAATGTGGGACTCCTGCCCTCCCCGCTTCTCATGTTCCAACGCGCTCTCGCGCATTCGCAAAAGTTAACTCAATTTCGGCGCTTGTTCCTGTTGTCGACCTTCGGCTTCGGCCAAAACTTCAGACCATTTTGGCTGAAGGTGTTTTTTATGATCGAAGCCGAAGGTTCAGTCGGCCACTAGTAATAGGTAACATTATAAAATTGATTACCTCCATTAGACAGCCTACGTTCATATTCATAGGAACTCACAATTTAAACGAGTGGGCGTATACACTTGTTTCGCAGAATTTTCAAGGGAAAATTGCATAATAAATTATACGAGGGAAAGGGCGGTTCAAAGACATCTTGGAAGGGAAAGCATTATAATAATTAAGTATGCATAATAATTATGCTTTCCCCTTGAACATGTCTATAATTATATTAGACACTACGTCATGACTAGTACACGTATATTGCAGATATGAACAAGACAGGTGCTCCCAAGTGAACAAATGCGTCACAAACTGTGGAATTCATACTTAAACTTACGCCTTCTCTCCCATGAGGGTAGGCAGTCACTTCGGAACGCCATCGGCATCAGAATAAAATCACCAATAAAGTCAGTCAGTGTGTGACTTCTGGAGCGTCCATCCTGGCACTTTCACGCACATCTGGCTTTAACATGACCAGAAAAAACCAGTAGGTATAGTCTAGTGAAACTTAACTTGCCATTAGGTTCACCTTCAGGTTTTTTTTTCTGTATGGTTCAATCTTTTTCGAATGCGTTGATCATTTTTTCAAATAGTGATTGCTTGGATTTTATTCTGTCGTCTCTGACTCTTATTTATTATTTCGGTCCCGTGTCAGTTATTTGCATGGAATAAATAAACCAGCCAAGTGCGAGTTGTATTCGCGCATCGAGTGTTCCGTATAAACTTATAGGTATTTTGTTATTAAATTAACTATGTATAAAAAACAAACCAGTCTTGGTCTGTTACCACTGACCTGAGTATTCGATAAAATATATAAAATATCGCGTTCCTGAGAAAAGGGGTCTTGACACACGGACAGACAGCCAGACAGGCAGACGGACAACAAAGTGATCAAAGGGTTACGTTTTTGCCGACTGAGGTATGGGACCTTAAAAAAGGTTTTATCAGTTATTAATAGTGTCCGACCGAAGGTCAATTTGTGGCCGGAGCCGAAGCCGAAGCCGATTGATCGGCTAACGCCAAAACATTCAGCCCAAGCCGAAGATAATAAAATAATGTTTTTTTATACCTTAAAATTATTGTATGTTGACTATTACATTACATTACATTATTAACAACTTGACGAAATGAAAAAATACCATGCAATTTGTCAAAAATAATAACACTTTGAAATGTGGGACCCCTGCCCCTCCTCGCGTCGCCTCTTCCATAGCGTTTTCGCGTATTCGTAACATTTCGTACAATTTCGGCACTAGCTAAAAACCTTCAGCTTCGGCCAAAACTTCGGCCCATTTTGGTGAAGCCGAAGGTAGTTACGCCGAAATGCTTTTTAGGCGGAAGGTAGCTGAAGCTGAAGTGTCGGCTGGACAACAGCTATCAATATGTTCCATAAGGCTACTGTGCATTAAACTCACAACTTGATGTTGCCTTTACGATTAAAAAAAAGGGCCAAGTGCGAGTCGTACTCACACGCACATTAGGTTCCGTAGCACCAAACAATATAATAAAAATATTTTTAAGGCTCATTCATATGTTGTTTACATTCAACAACAAAACTAAATTTATTTTTCATAGTATGTTAGTAAAAAGCACAGTTCTTTGTTGCTGCAGTTTGAAGAAAAAGTCCCATATCTCAAAAAATAAACATCAAATCCTATTCTAACCAATTTTGTTAGAAAGTTTTTTTACGTTCTATAATGCTATATTTTTTCAGAATTTTCCTACTTTTACTTTAGAAACTAGAGGGGGACACATTTTACCACTTTGGAAGTATCTATCTTTCAAACGATTGAATTTAAGAGATAAGGGTTTTAAAAACCTCAATGTAATTTTTAAAGACCTATCCATAGACACGAAAAAAATAGTTTTTAGTTTCAGTTCCATGTATGGGGGACCCCCCTTAATCTTATATTTTTTCATTTTTGAATAAAAACCGTAAAGCGGTTCACAGAACACATCAACCTGCTAAGTTTCAACTGTGTAGTCCTAATAGTTTCGGAATAAAGTGGCTGTGACATACACGGACAGACAGACAGACTTGGCGATTCTATAAGGGTTCCGTTTTTTGCTATTCGGCTACGGAGCCCTAAGAAAAAAAACGAAACATGAAGAGTCGGCTTTTCGCCCTCGAATCAAAGTATGTTATCTAAAAAAATTGGTTATTATCCTTTTCGTTAAGTGAAAAACGAGTTTATATTTTAGTCACGTGTCGTGTAAGGACGTTACTCTAAAATAAAATATAATGATAGGGATCAAATAGCAGGAAAGCGATTCAATTTATTTGAATATCAGCTTGTTTTTAAAACTGTTACATTTAAATTTTACACGAGGATAAAATCAAATTGCGTGTGCCGAAAGAGAAATGATTTTTATTTATCTCTGCAGCAAGCTTTAAAAATACGAGGATTGACTTTAAAGATTAAATCCCTCAGAGTTTTTTTTGTTTTGTTGAAAATATTATGTATTTCAGAATTAAGCCCTTTCAATGGCCACCTCTTTCGAACCATTCATTCCTTCATTTTTATTTTTAACTAGTTTTTACACGCGGTTTCGCTCACGGCGGTGTCGGAAGTTACTGAGATAGACTAAGATTTGACGTTTAATCGGAATGATATGTGTATACTAACTCCATTTGTATTAGAATTGAATACATAATGGACATGACTAGGCAAGTTTGAACTACTAACAGACTATTAAATAGCTAGTAATGAATTATGAACACGAGTAGTCAAGTAGGTACGTAATACGTATCCTTGTGCACATCTTCCACAGCCGGCGATTAACGAGAAGCGAGTGGAGCTAAATTTGAAGACATGTGACATCGATCAACCCGCACAGAGCCGGTGTGGTGGATTATATAATGGTCCATTTCCCCTCAGGGCGTGTGTTTCAGAAATTGGATCATTATACACAAAATGGAAGGGACACCGACGTTAAAACGGTTACCATGTATTTAGTTCATCATTCTGAACCCACATAGAGCTTTTCCAAAGGTAATTTAAAAAAAAACATCTTTTCCTTGGCATAAAGTTTGACCGTGTAGGTATTGCAGTTACGCTTACGGTTTAGTCCCATCTCGGCACCCTTGTTACGTACACAGTCATCAAAAAATGGATACACAGTATCAGTACAGTCAGTAAATCCAATTGATTATTTATTCATAATTTCAGCCGAAAGACGTCCACTGCTGGACACATTGACCAGACCCTTGCGTCTCGCATCCAGCGGATCCCCGCAACCTAACATACTATGAAAAACTAATTCGGTTTTGCTGTTTGACGTTGACATTTGAATTTAATTATAACCTCATTGTTTGAATTATCTTCATCATTCTCCTGCCCATATCCCAATTTATTTGGGGTCGGCGCAGCATGTTTTTTTCTTCCATACTTCTCTATTATTATTTTATTGACATATGAATAAGCGTTAAAGTAAAGATATTAAATTAAAAATATTGTTAATAAATTGTTAGGTGCTGGAACCCTTCGTGTGCGACTCCGAATTGCACTTGGCCGTTTTTTTTGGTTGCGTGGTCCTAATCCAATGTATATGGACAACAGGCTGAACATGCTCCAAGTTAAATAAATATACAGGAAATGAATGCACGGCATTATAGAATTCATTATTGGAGGTGGAAGTCCTCCAGTAATTTATTCAATAATACCGTTGGTCAACGGCACATTCGGTTAGACTGGAAGCCGATCCTAACATACCTGAAAAAAGGCTAGGCAGATGATTAACGCTATCTTCATATATTATGGAGCTACTAATAAATAATAAGCGGTGTGCCTACATTTTCCATTTATCATCAATCTGTCCCTGTATTTACGGAAATAATACGATTTCGACTAAATCTAAACAAAACAAATACTAAATTTTATTATCTACCATGCCTATCACGGCTGAATTCGTTAAATTGCCAGCTAATAGCAATCTCACATACTGAATATTGAATTATCTCGTAAATTATTTACATCATTGAGCACTGTAGCTTGTTTATGTTTAGTCGTTAGATATTGTATGTGTAGCTACAATCTGCTTATAAAAACCATATTTAGAATCTTAGGGCCAAGGCCGTAAGATTCTAAATATTTTTGACTCTGAAACATTTTTGACTTTTCCATAGTCTTTATCGTTGATGTATAAACATCGAGGTCAAAAAAGTAAGAGACTGGCATAAGCTTCTTCTGTCAATCCTGCTACAGTTTGAACAATTTAAATGTGCAGTTGTAGATGGCGCTGCTTGTCAATAAAAAATGCATCGATATGTCAAACTTGGGACATTTATTTCAGTTCTGTGTATTCTCCGCCTGCACATCTATGTTGGCTGATGTACAACTCGCTTTGAAAGCGATTGCCAGTCTATTGTTTAATCTCTCGTGTCAAAATGAAAGAGTTCGTAGGATCACCCACTTATGTAATCAACACATTACCCAATTGATGCCTAATGACAACCACAATAAAGATTATGTGTCAAAAGTTACCCGCTCCGGCTTCGCCCGAATAGCAGAATCAAGCACCCAGTCAGCGAGATTTTTTCCGACAACTTCAACAATAATCACCATATCCCAGCCTATTTACACAACACCTATGAACCACTCCGTCCATTGGAAACCATATGAAAATTCGTTTGGTCGTTTTTGAGTTCATCGCGTTCAGACAGACAGACTCGGCAAGGGGACTTTGTTTTGTAATAATATGTAATAAGATAAATCAGAAATTGCAGAAATAATAATGAAGCACCAAGATATAACGTGTGTAGTCTACGTTTCTTTTTCATTTCTCCTTTTGCAGGTCTGCTGGCAGAAATTTCTTAAGAAATAAGCAGTACCTTTGTACTCATATTTTGTAATTGTATTTTCCTGTGTAATCTACTGTGTGTACATAAATAGTAAAATAAATAAATAATAAATAATAAATATAATAGCAAGATATAATAGCTATAAGCTATATTAGCGCTAGCACAGTGAAATAAACCCATCAAGCTACCCGAAACTGACAGATTTTCTCAATCAACCTTGAACCCTTTAATGCTTCAGTGATAAAGTTGAAAAACTATTAAAGAAATTTGACAGATTGTTGTAGCTTGATGTGCTGGTTTCTACATATCAGCCTTGTGTAAATAACTCAATCGTAAAGCAGACACGAGCCATTAAATCCCACAAAACGCTTTTCTTTGTTTGTTTACCGGTAATAAATAAAATGTTAGCTGAAAAACTGTAGTGGCCCTTGCAACGGGTAGCGCTATTGACTAACTTGACATAAAACATTGAATGTAGTTGGAATTTGAACGGTATTTTTTATTTTCATCAAGGTCTTTGAAAAATGCAAAACAATTTACACTGGCCAAAGCTTTGCACACGTCGTCTAGAAAATGTTTTTTAAATCCTAGTTTTGTTTGAACTAATGTAATCTAATTACGACAAAAGCAGAAATAGAAAATATGTGGAGGAGAACGAGATAGAATGAGTAATTGTCGATTATGTATTTGGTAAGATATTTTATTTCATTGACATATTTTAATAGTGCATTGTCACTCACTGGACGCCTGTCGGAGGAAATCGCCGTCGAGGTAGACCGGCTTTATTTTGTTTTAAAAATGTATTTGTAGTGATCAGAAGTCGTTGAAGAAATACGAAACTCTTTGGAAGCGGTTGTCACTTGTCTGGGACCTCCTTTCTGATTTTAGCATAATCCCTTCAAGAGCTATTCAGCCATTGAGCCAGTTTATGGGGAACCCAATGGGCATCAGTGACGTTTATTGCCAGCAATGAATTATTGGAAGCGTACGGGAGTATTAGAAACACTAAATCAACAGTACCTATGTTTGGGAGCGCCTAAGCGGTTCCTGCATACGTTGGACACAGTTTCAGCCAAATTACAGCTTTGTGTTTCACTATTATTTCTGCAAAAAAAACCGCTGTTAGAAAAATTATTGTAAAACAAAGTGCCTTTGCCGAGTTTGTCTTTCTGAACGCGATGAACTCAAAAACGATCAAACGAATTTTCATATGGTTTCCAATGGACGGAGTGATTCATGAGGTGTTGTGTAAATTGGCTGGGTGATTATTGTTTATTAAGTTGTCGGAAAAAATCTCGCTGCTGCTTTATTCTGCTACTCGTTTGAACCCGGAGCGGGTTTCTATCAAGTCATATTTTAAACATGGTCCAAAGGGCGTCGCGCAAACTAACGTTATTCGGCATATGGTAGACACACCAGTGTTGAAATACCCATTGCTACGTATGTACTCAAAAAACTGTACAACTTTGAGCTTCAATATCTCCGTGACTAGAATATTCTCTGTATCTTAATCATCACAATGACGTAAACAAATGATGTCAGTAAACGTACATTAAATGAGCTAGCGTACCGTTTTAGAGCATCATCGGTCAGGCAAACCTGAATTTCAGTATAAATATTTACCTTGTGCTCGCTAGTGGGAAAACCGAAATTCATGAATAAATATGCATAATGCTACTAATCGCGTTGAATATTAATGTTCCTAATGCATTGACCATGTACAAAAACTAAATTAACTATCATAACATAACATTGGATAGTTTAATTCCTTGTAATTTTAGTATCAAACCTTTGAATTTGGAAATTTTGTAGTTTGCAAACCTCTCTACGTGTCTTCTGGTTAGCCTCACCTTCACCTGCAAAGGGTTGGCCAAAGAAGTCATTAGGTAATGGAGTACGAAGAGGGGCTTGCACAGTCTGAACGTTGGGCAATCTTTAGAAGTAGCTCTCGAAAGTCAGGAGGCACTAAAGTTACCAAAGGATGTATAAGCTAGAGGATATCATAGTGGAATATTAAGGTATGTTAACAATAGCGGCCCTCTGCAGCGAATGCCAGCATACAAACATAAACTAAGTTAGGTACATCCTAATAGCGTAAGCATAAGGTATTTTATATATTGTAGACAGCCACTTTACCACGTGTAAAGTATTAAGTATTTCTACTAAAATATTAGCAAGCCCCGGCTCACCCTACGGCAAAACACTAAAAGCAGGTACAATGCCGCTGAAAGATAAACATTGAATGTGTAAGTAGGTAGCTACATAAAAGAGAGAGTTCCTAAAATAGTATCGGAGAATATGGCGTCAGAAATATACGGTCGTTATGTAAGTTGACTTGAAAATCTATACTTTTATTGTGTGTTGGTATAATAACAAAAGAAACTTGTTTTTCGCAAATCCAGAATTAACCATAAATAATGTTAGCGTCACGCACGCAGAACGGCTATATGTTATTTCTTAATCTTGAGATAAAAGTTCGGCGGGGTGGAAAAAGTAGTGTCGAAGATATAATGAAAATGTATGCCGTTTACAGAACAATGTTCTTCACAGTTTGAAACCAAATTAGTAGTTTCAGTGAGGCAGTAAATTATATTGTTTCTTGTAGAGTCGGGGCGGCTTATAGGGAGGTCGAAAAGTCGAGGAGGAAAACAATCAGACTTGCATACAAATCTCCGTATTAGGACGGAGACGGTCGCGTTCGTCTCCTACACGTATTGAAGCCGACCTGTCGACGACACGCGTATTTTTTATGAACGAGCTACTGGCGCTGTCTGAATGAGATTCTTTGTTTGTCAATCTAGGGATTTGAGTTTCTCTGCGGCTTACTTTTCCGAGACTATTTCAAATAAATGATATATTGTCGCGTTTTCCTTTGAGGAAGATCTGAACAAACCCGTGTTTGTACTTATTTACATTTGAAAAGGATGGCTCAGGGTCATAACATACTAAGCGCATTTCTGGAATTTATTAATTTACCTTTAGTTTAACTAATTAATCCGATCTTTATGCATAACAGCAGCAGGACCAAAATTATGGACCCAATTAAACTCAAACTTTCAGAAAAAAAAATGGAAGTGGGCACCTACCTTCCTACGTCTATTTTGTACGTACACTTTTATAAATAAATCATTCGTGAGGAAATGTTTAATAGCTGGTTGTAAACTATTATGAGAGTAAAATAGTATAGATATAAAACTAAGATAGTTATCTTAGGCACCTTTGTAGAACGACAGCGAAAATCACATTCCCTTAAATCGATTTCTCGAACAAAGTTCTGTACAGTACATTACAATGATGTCTACAGAACAATTTGTCTGTATTTAATATGTATAACCTTCTGTGGATCATGCAAAACTAAACGACCTTAGCGTACCGTTAGCTAATCCCTGTGACAGTAAAGCGAACAAGAATAGATAATACACACATTGAACATTGAAATTCCGACGTTTTATCAAGACATTGATAACTACAACATATTCCTATTTCTAAATTTAACGTGAAAAAAGTAGCCGGTTACGTCGGTTATTTCAACAAAAAACCGTAACTTTACAAAGACACGTGAATTTCATATATGAATGTACTTATTCAACTTTTGGATCTGCAGAAGTTTGATGTAAAGTTGTACAAAGAATGTCTAAAGTTGCGTTCTAAGTTTTAATTTAATCTTGAGGTTGTTGAAGAAAAGAACACTTTTTCATCACTGATTATAAATGGAGTGGGTACCTTCCTATCTTCATACAGGGTGGATTTTGCGACGGGTCGGTAAAAAGTGTCAATTCGAACTACTTTGTCATTTAATTTTTATTCGTTACTTTCGTAAGAAATTCAAGGAAAATGATTTATTTACACGATTGTGGCTTTTTTAGTACTCTAATTTTTTTCGTGCAGACGAAACTCAATATAAAATGCGAAGTGGCAATAACATGTTTAAAAAATCAGAGAAACGTAGTTAGCAATCAGCCAAAAAGTTAAGGAATGTCTCCTTTTACTATTAATGTTCTATACAGGGTGTAACAAGACCCTTAACGAAGCCGTCTACCAAGCATTATTATGTACATCAAACTAAGTAACTTTACGCAAAAATTATTGCTGGGAAAAGACTTTTTTTTTTGGGGTGAAAAATCACATTTTACTTTACGACTCAATGTCTGGACTCAAAATATTGTGCTGATGGATGGATTGAATAGTAGGGGGTCGTGGAGGAGTTTAAAGTAAAAATCTAACATAAAAAAAAGTTGTGAAAAAGTTGGTGGGTCAAAATTCGCAATATCTCCGCTAGAAGGTTCCCAAGTATGGTCTAAAACCAAAAAATGATCGCAATGACGGGGAAAAAAGTGCCTTTCTACTTCGTTAAGGGTCTTGTAACACCCAATATATATTTTCTGTAATTAAGTATAGCAGTAAAAGCTTAGGACCTATCCCCCCCTATTGCCCTCTCTCAAAATATACCCTGCTTAAAACTGCTTCGTTTTATGTAAACGTTAACCCCGCTCTCAACCGAGACGTGCAGCTTCGCCCGATCATGAATTACTAGTAAATCACAGCCCGGTGGCACATGGCCCCCCGGCCATAAAACTGCAATGATTACCCCCTCCAGTTTTTCAAATTTTCCAATTTCTACTTTCATTAAAATGTATTTTATATTCCGTAATCCAGTCTCTGAATATTGAAACGTTAAGGTTTTTATTTGACTACTGGCTTAAGCCTGCGACTTAGTTCGCGTGACTTTTAAAGTCGGCAGGGAAATTTTATATCTTATGGTATAAATTAGTTTTATGCAATTTTTATCATTTCATTATGATTCTGTGTCATATTTTTATATTCATCTCTTTAAATCGAATTTCAGTGTTCTAGAAAAAGTAACGCTTCGTGTGAACTGTCAAATAGGCTAGAATAACTGCTTAATCGTTTTAGCCAGTGTATCATTGACGGTCTATCCTCTAAAAACCATACACCAGGGACATCGAAGCCGTAAGCCACACTACGAGTCTTGCCACAAATACATACGTTAATTAGTCTTCACTATAAAAAGCTTCAATACTTAACTACTTAACTGAGCACGAAAAATGAAAGGTCAAATTAGTCCACTCGCGCGCAGTTATGAAACTATTGAAATAATGATGTGAGGCGCACTTTGTCTTCTTCCAACACCCTTCAACCTTCATATAGTAAGGTATATTAGAAGTTAACTTCAACAGCTTCATTCCACTACAAAATACTCTTAAAAAAGTCTACAAATAGACTTATCGAACCCTTCCGACTTATAAAACTGCTTTTTTATAGTTCGCACTTAACTGAAGAAACAAAGTTGCTACGAAACTTTTAAAGGCTAACCGTACTTATTTAAATACTGCTGAAATATAACCCATTCAATTTGGAAGTCATAGGGTTTGTTTAGGCAAAGGGTAAGTGATGAAAAGAGATTGAAAGTTGAAATAAAGGTAGAATAAGAGCCCCTTGCGCAGATGGGCGAAAGGTCGGCCCAGTCACGGCCTAATTACACGGACCATCACGCCTCCGATGCTCCCTTGTTCCCTGTATATCCCCGAAGGCCTATCTTTTATCATGCCCTTTTGTACCAGATCTAAAACAATATATATCTAAATTTTATTAGAAACACAACATGAAACTGCCTTCAAGATAGGCGGAACGTTTCACATTTTCTGAATTAAAGGTATTCCTTAGAGGGTCCATGGAACAAAACAAAGGCATCTACATCATAACTCAAATCAGTGTTTAATTAAGAAATATGGCTGAGAATTGTTCGCTTTCAAAAGGGCGACTGAAGGTGGTTGATATTTCAAAAAATAATAATAAAAAAAAACAAAAATGCGACTGCGATACAAAAGCTGAAAACAAGCACGTTAGCAGAAAGTCATATGAACATAAAATTATAAAAATGGAATGGATCCCGCCTTTAAATTCGTTTGTTTTCTGCTTTTCAGTTTTTCTGCTTTTCAGTCAGGTTTTTAGATATTTTTTTCATCTTTTTATTTTATTAATGTGAAAGACACAGTTTGTTCGGCATTCGGCAGACATGACCTGCCCAGTCCCATTTGAGTTGGGCAGCCTTTTGAGCCACGTCAGCTATATTTGTTTTGGAGCGCAGTATTGTGTTTCGAACACGATCCGTTAATTTAACACCTAGTATACTGCGCTCCATTGCTCGTTGGCAAACCTTGAGTTTGGACTTCTGGATGTTAGTCAAAGACCAAGTCTGTGCACCATAAGTTAAGACGAGGAGAATACACATGTCCATAAGTTTGCGTTTCAGTGCCATAGGCCACTCACCCTTAAATAGTTCCTTCATGGACCAGTAGCTCTTCCAGGCGTTTTCTGTTCGTCTTGTGATTTCTTTGTCTTGCCTCGCCTGGAAAGAGACTACTTGACCCAAGTACAGGTATTCCTGGACATGTTGTATTGTCTCACCGTCTACTTTTATTATTTTCGGCCTTTCATTGCACATAACTTAAGTCTTCGACATATTCATCTTCAGTACAACCTCAAGGCTTACATCGCTTAGATCTTGAAGCATAAGCTGAAGTTCTGTGGCTGAGGATGCAAAGAGAACAATGTCATCGGCGAAACGTAGATTTGACAGTCTCGTCCCGCCGAGAACAATGCCTCTTTCCCTCCAATCGGCTGCCAACTTCCTGAAAATTTCTTTGAGGATACTGGTTAACAGTTTAGGAGATAGCGGGTCGCCCTGTTTGACTCCTTTCTCTATTTGAATTTTGGACTTGTGGTTTGTAATTTTATTGCGGCTGTACTATTTCTGTATATGTTGCGTAGTAGATGTATGTAAGTGGGATCGATGTTTTGGTTGCTTAAAGCGTTAAAAATTGCCGTATGTGTTATGCTGTCGAAGGCTTTGGAGTAGTCTAAAAAACCTAGGTGTAGTGGTAGTTTGTATTCTTGGTGTTTTTCTATTATTTGGTTTACTGTATATAGGTGGCCTGTAGTAGAAACGCCAGGGCGGAAGCCTGTTTGTTCAGGAGGTTAATGTTTATCTAAGTCACCGGATATACGATTTTCTATTATTTTTATGAATGTTTTATAGATGTGTGATATGAGACTAATGAGCCGGTAATTATTAATGTCTGACATATCACCCTTTTTATGGAGCAGAATGATGTTTGAGTGACAAAAATCTTTAGGGAAACTACCGGACTGTAGAATGCTGTTAAAGAGCTTGGTGATGTAGCCGTGTATGTTAGCCGGTATTGAGGATGGTTGAGTGTCGTCGGGGTAAAGGGATTTATAAAATTTCGTGCAAATATCTAATATTTTTGATCTATTCATTTGTTTCTTACCGTTGGCGTATTTTAAATATGTGATCCAAGACTTGTGATTTGAAATACCTTGTTTTGCTATTTTCAGGGAGCAGTTATTTTCTTGAGCATCTTGGACCAGTCTATTGTTGTAATTTCTAATATCTGTTCTAATACTACGTTTAACTTCTTTATCTTTAAGTCTGTATTGTAAATCTCTGTACACAAATAAATTCTGTCTCTCTTCTATTAATTTTACAGTTTCGTTTGATAATTTTTTTTGCTTTTACGTTTTATTTGCATTACAGCCCTTCTGGCTTTAGTTAAACTTTTAATTATTTCGTCGTGTTGTTGTTGGACATCTTTTGCTTCTTCTTCATCTCATCTTTCATCTTTGAATCAAGCATATCAAAACTATTTCTAAGCTCTAGTTTGAACTGTAGTGTAAGTGATTGTTCAACATATTATAAGTTATATATATTTTTGTTTTGATACAAATTTATTTTGATACAATTTATGGGGTTGGAAGAAAAATTAACTACATACACATCAAATACATACCCCTCCTTTTGGGCTTCGCCGCAGTCGGGTAAAAATAATTAACGTAGCTTAACGAATAAAAGCATCGTTTTGAAACCCACTTGACATTGAGGCTCACGGTACTCCACGCCTCCACGGCTCCACAGCGCATAAGGGCTGACGTTTTTTTGCAACCTCGAGAACCTACATTTTAAATGCGACTCATATTTTATAAGTGGAACGTGGAGGAGGCCATTTTATTACACGACTTTAGAAATGTATGTTAAGCATTTTAGTTTTTAAACATTGTTTGCAATTTTAGAGGTTACGAGACAAAACAGAATGTAAAAAAAACGAAAGCGATATTAGTTAGTCGTATGCCTTGTGACAAGACTATGCGTAGGTACGTAGTTATGCTGATATGGATTATGTATCTTTGTCTAGCATAATTTTATAGGGAAACCAGTTTTATTAACACAATCATGTTGAGTGCCACGTTTACTCGTCCATAGTTTGCAGGGGCTAATAAATACGGGCGTTTTTCGCCTACATTTTGGATATAAATCTCCATTACAAATATTTGTGCGACCATTTATCGCGAAGAGCTGTCAGTAATATTTTTAGGGCCACAATGTTTGTTTGATCAAATGCTTGATAATTCTGTAGAATTTTAGCCGGCCTTGACAATAAGTCGGTGAATTCACACATTCCGGTCGCACCCCGACGCGCGACATAAGGCGAACTATTTCTCTGTACGATCAGTCGTATCAATTAATAGTTAATACGTGATACAACATAGTTGCGGAATCGCTGCAGACTTAACATTGTTGTTACTAACTTGTGACAAGGGTTCACGTCCGTGTTAACTACACGCCCGCAATAAATCTGTCATTCGACATTTCGGTGAACCAACAATAGATACAAATTGTAGATTTTTTCATCAATAATTTATTGCAGCATTAATCTAGCCTTCACGTTTACAATTTCAATAGCTAGTAATTTAGGTCACGAAAAAGCGCCAAGGGACACAATTAATTCGCCTGTCTCTTTCCTTTATTCATTAGAGCGACCTCGTTCTATTATAAATGTGAAGAGGTAGTATCTGAATGTAAAAGATTCGTAATTAAAAATATTTTAGTCAGGAATTTATAAAATTAGAGGTCCAACGAAAATGTATTACGAAATTGAAGAGAGCACAATGTGAAAATAAAATAAAGTACCTGGACTTTTGAATTTAATCATAATAATGATAAAACTAACTGATGGTAAGATAAGATATATTTATTTGCTCAAACTTGTGTACCTGTACACATATATACATTAATAAAAAGTACATGTAAAATAATAATAAAAATAATAATAACAGCCTATTACTGTCCCACTGCTGGGCAAGGGCCTCTTCTCAACAGAGAAGGCACGACCATTGATCACCACGCTTGCTCAAGACGGGTTGGCGATTTCAGACTTTTATAAGTCCAGGTTTCCTCACGATATTTTCCTTCACCGATGTCTGTGATGTCCAAGATAAACTTAGAAAGTACTTTGGTACTTGCCCGGATGTTCATGAAGGATAACAAAAATAAAATCACTTAGACATGTTTGCCACATACTTACTGTGGCGTGCAAATGTTTTGAGTTCTGAAGTTGTGATTTTTAATAGATATATAATTTCAGTCCAATATAATTATTTTTCAATACACTTTCTCGAAAACTGGTTCTAATCGCACTACGATTAGGTTCAACATGCAATGTATTTCACACGCATGCGATTTTTAATATTTTTCCGCACACGTGGGGAAATAAAAATTTGCACAGATAAGTCTAAAGGGTTCAATCATCTATGACTATATCTTTAGTCGGCAGTGATTGTTTTTTTTTTTATCCCGGCAAAGAGATATGCGTCTTTACGGATTAAGTATTTTTCGAGTATTTAAATTGTGTTTATAAATAGAATATCATAGATAAAAATTCCAAGTACCATTCCAATACTCAAGACGAAAGTCTATGACCAGTGTGTGTTGCCAGTGATTACATACGGGACCGAAACGTGGTCGCTCACAATGGGCCTCATTCGAAGGCTTAAAGTCACCCAAAGGGCAATGGAGAGGGCTATGCTCGGAGTTTCCTTGCGTGATCGAATCAGAAATGAAGACATCCGCAAGAGAACCAAAGTTACCGACGTAGCCCGAAGAATTGCCAAACTGAAGTGGCAGTGGGCAGGGCACATTGCTCGCAGAACGGATGGCCGATGGGGCCGAAAAGTTCTGGAGTGGCGACCGCGAACCGGAAGACGTTGCGTTGGAAGGCCTCCCACTAGGTGGACCGATGACCTGGTGAAGGTTGCGGGGATCCGCTGGATGCGAGTTGCACGGGACCGGTCAGTGTGGCGACACTTGGGGGAGGCCTATGTCCAGCAGTGGACGTCTTTCGGCTGAAATGATGATGATGATGAATGAGATAAAAATGATTATTTAAAACAAATATTTATTTTTATGAACAAATTAACATCTTAATGTGTTCAAAATTAAAAAAAATTATGAATTTTCTTTTGTTCATAGTAGGCTGTATACAGCATCATACCTTTGCATCTTCTTCAACCTGGCGAAAGCAAAGCGCGGAAAAAAAGCAAATTAAATCATAGTTCCCTAATAATTCCTGACAAAAATACTTTCCGTTCTAATATTTTATTTCTTCGAAAGTGTATTGAATAACGTCGTTTGATACGCGTGGGGATTTGTTATTGCAGTTCTCGGCTCCATAACACCCTCGCTTGCAGCTCGGGTGTTAATTCCGCGCTCGAATGCAATAACAAAGTTTCCCCACTTAAATCAAAATATACTATTTTTTAGCGAATTTAACAAAAAAATACTAAATCGCAAAACTAACCATTACAAAAATAAAAAATCATAATATAATCGATTTCTATAAAATTAGTAACTAGTGAAACTAAAAACGGTGAAAGTTATATATAGTTATATATTATAAAATTTATTTTGTTCTTTCACTGCGATCTTTTTTAGAAGTAGGCATATAATAAAGACATCTGCTTCAAACCCGATAAAAATCTTCTAAGAATAATGTCAAGTATGTGAGTGGGAGGGTTGAAGAAATATCAGCGACTACTCCACAGCCACTCGATATAATTCTTAAGCTACCCACTTACAACCCTTAACGTGGTGTAGTAGCCAATTCAGACTGAAACTGGGTAAGTGTAATATAATATGAATCGACAATATGGCCGGAAAAGTGTAAAAATGAAACCGTCATTGTAAATCCACTTCAATGGTTACTCCGTGATAGGATAGCGGATCAAGTCTATTTTCTATATGTTTTAAGGTAGGTTGAGAAAGTTTGAAGGAGCTAGTGGCAAAATAATAACAGCTGCTCGGATCACTTGCCTAGGTTGGTCTGTGGATGGGTGACCACCCAATACATACCGAATTTCCTCCGTGCTTCGGAAAACACGTTAAGCCGTTGGTCCCGGCTGTCATTTATAGATCTTTGACAGTCGATACAGGTAGTCAGTGGCCGGAAAGTCTGAAAACCTGTCTTAACCTGTCTTGTCTTGTCTTGTCTTTTATTGGGAAAAGGCTAGACAGATGATGATGAAGTAGGTCGAGAAAGCTTGAAGTTAGGCCGAGATCTATTTTCTCTCTCGGCCTTTCAACTGTGTTACCAAATATTGCTATTTAGCCAAAATAATTAGTCTATGTTCATAATCATTGCCACGGTGCTTGGCTTGAAGATAGGTTAACACAAATCATGAGCAGTTAAATGTATTAAGTATTATACATCCCTCGCCATGTCCCTATGTCACGCCGTGTATAATGAAAAACGACAATCATTGCAAAGTGAGAGATATTTCGGGTGACAAGTCGCTCATTTATCATAGAGTTCAAGGTGGTACATTTGCATAAATTGATTTGTATTTACGGAATCACGTTTGCGAACAGTATTGTCTGTTAATTCGGCTTGTTTTCAGATGGAATGATCGTGATACTAACACTTGAGCGGCGGAGATTGATGGAAATGACCTGAGTGAGCGCTTCCCGTGCCTCTCACTCACTGTTCACGGCCAACGCCATGCTTTTGTTTTTCATAACAATAGTCTTGTTTTGCGAATAGTTTATGCAACGATCTTCAAGCTTTGTCGACCGAGAATATTTTGAACGTAATATTCTTGACGCTTTTGTTGATTTAATTTAGGCGGCGAATCGATAAGGTCGTTCATTGAATTTGCATATGCCCATTTCAATGCAAGAAAGTTGTGATTTTATGATCTTGGAGCCAAATAAACATACTCTTTTTTTTACCGAATTGAAATCATCAAGTCCCGCTCTGGGCTGAGCAGGAGGGAGTGTCAGACTTTTACTGACTAAAACCCATCCATGTTCCTTCCTTTGCCCTTTGTGTTCCGCAGGGCCGCGGTATCTATTTCGAACAGTCCCGCAACCCTATGGCAGGCATCGGTCCTTACGGACCCCTTCCTGTTTGCTGACTCTCTTTGAGGCGCGCGTGGAACACGATTGTGCCGGCGACACGGCCTGTCGTCATAAGACGGACGGACGGCGAGCTAGCCCATAGCTCACCGGCCACAGGCCCGCGAAATAAACATACCTAATGTTTAATCTTTAAGTTAATACTTCTTCTTGTTACAAAAGCCGGAAAGAATCAAGTCGCTATTGTTTGTTTTATACAACTTCTTTACAAAATGCTATTTTTAGTTACGCCATTTTGTTGGGTTTAAGAAGTATTTCACGCCATTTGCTGCCACATGTGACTAAATTGTGGAAGCCTAGGTCCTAGATGCTCATCTGCCTGACCTTTTCCTAATTATGTTGTTCGTGGCTCCCAGCCTTACCGAATGCAGCTGGATACCACCTCCAAGTTCATCTAACCCCATTCAATAGCTATTTCATGAAAAAGTCACTCAATGGGATTAAATTAACTTGGAGGATTGTATTGATATTAACTAATGCTAGAACAATATTTTAACATTAGTCAGAACATGAACAATGCAGCAGTGGTTTACGTACTGACAGTCGAAACGTTTATGAAAAGCTTTCAGGTTACTGTAGGTACATGATTACGGTGGTTTAATTTCTAACCATCGATTGCCCTATGTTGGTCGTTAGTTAGAATGACGCGACCATGACGTTTCCAATTTCTAAATGATTTGTTTAGTTGGTACGTCCTGCATAAATGAACTACCAGTCAATGCAGTCCACGCGAGTCGTGTTAGATTCGCCTGCTGTTCATCAGCACTTCGCGACGCCATAATCGCCCGCGCATTCGATGACGTGGGCACACCCTTCACTCGGGTGTGCTTAAGTACCTTTTCTTCGCGTGTAATATAACTTTCTACAATCTACAAACAATCCCTAAGGAGTAAATAAAATCGTTCAGACATGTAAACAGGACATGTGTGGGAATTATTATTTTTTCTTGCTTAATACAATTCGTCTTTGTATCCAATACTTGGTGTATTGAATATTTTACATTCCATTCACCCCTTGTTTAGGTAATAAAGATACACTCTATCTTATATTGAAATTGTGAGTCGGTTTTATATAGACAACAATTTAATAACATTTAAGAAAGTATAGGTACTGTACTTTTTGGAAAAAAAAGGATTAATTAACTAATTATGACTTTTATCCCCCATCGAGTTTATTTGATACTAGCGTATGCCCTCGGCTTCGCTCGCTTAGAGTTCGGTAATTGCCCTAAGGGATCGTACTACCGGGTCAAAAAGTTAAATATCTATGTTTCATTTAATTACGTTTTGTAGTTTTTGCTTGAAAGAGTAACAAAGATCCATCCATCCATACCCACAAACTTTCGCATTAAATATAGTTAGGAAAGAAACCACATTTATTTCGCACATGTCACAATAGCACACAACAAAAAAAGAAAAAATAATAAGATAAAAAACTTAAATCAACACAGTGTAAAAAAAAAACTAAACAGAAAAAATAAGACAATTTTGTGTCTCACGGCTGCGCCAAATGGGGCAGGTTCAGCAAATTACCGAGCAACTAGTAGACTAGACTAGACTAGTGGTGGTGGTAGTAAATAATTTTTTCCCCGTTTTTGCAACATTTGTCATTGATGCTCCGCTCCTATTAGTCGAAGCGTCATGTTATATAGCCTATAACCTTCCTTGGTGAATGGGCTATCTAGCACTGAAATATTTTTTTCAATTTCAACCAGTCGTTTCTGAGATTAGCGCATTCAACCAAACAAACTCTTAAGCTTTATAATATTGGTATAGATTAGTATAGATAGTAGTATACAGCGTGTAACAGAAAGGGTATAATCATATGAAATACTGTGGTACGGACCATCAAACTGAACAACTTTCTCTATGGGACCATCATCGAAATCGTAAAAAAATAATCAGCTGTCCCATACATTTGGGTCGAGTAGGTATTGAAATGTTGTATAGGACAGCTGATTATTTTTTTACGATTTCGATGGTGGTCCCATAGAGAAAGTTGTTCAGTTTGATGGTCCGTACCACAGTATTCCATATGATTATACCCTTTCTGTTACATGTTGTATACACATATATATTATCAAGACATTCATAGGTCTTATTACATTGACTGTACAACAGTACAATATCAACAGTTAAAAATTAAATACAATTAATTCCAATTAATTGCTTTGCTATTCACTTGATTAAAATTAAAATTGCAGAGGTGAAATCTGTCCGGCACGTGAAATGTAAATGTTGTTGCTGAACGCTGAAATTGTTTTATGTAAATTGGGCAGGAAATATACCAATACATAGTCTGCCATATATTCCCGTGGCCGTCAATTTTCGTGATATCTTCCGGCACATGCAAATTGGTATATAAGGATATATCGCAGGCTCGGACGGGTCTCGTCTCACACTTCGTCACTTTACTTGAAATAGAAATCAAAAAAGGGTTGTAGATTTCAATGGAATCCTACCGAATGGTGTCGACCTCGATTTTATCACATTTCTGTTAAGTTTTCCGCGTATCTCTCACCTAAGGACATGTATCTATTGAAAATAAGAATATTAAAATGATTTCTGATACCATGAATTTGAGTTGGATTTTTAGAATTAACTTAAAGACATTTAGTCGCAAAATACATTTATCAATTTATTGCACGTTCACTTCAGAGAATTTCACGTTTCCAATATCTAAGTCAATAATTCTGTCTTTGCTTATAAATATCCGTAGCATTCTCGTATCCATACACAGAAGTATCAATTGCTTTCATTTAAATGAGTTCGTATTCCGTATTTTTCTCACCCAACATAAAGTCAGACATGTTATTGCGCTGAAAGTATAAAATTCAATACGAGCAGTCCCCTTAATATTTTAGGAGGAGTTTTAGTACCTACGCGTATGCCCTCTTGAATATAAAGCTACACTTCAAATGGCCTCCTAACATAAATAAAGATTTATAAGACATTTGTTGTTACATAATATGTATACTTCATGTTTCCATATCCGCTCCCCGTACCTGGACTATTCATTTGACAGTTACAATTTGGAGTCAGTAATTGTCCGATAGGTTGCTATTTGCTTGTCCCAACAGCATTGCAAAGTACTTTCTGCCAGACAACTCTTTGTTCTTAATGCAGTCCTATTACCGATCGAACTCATCCGTCAAGAAATCTGTAACAAACTTTCTACTTAAAAATAAATATCTGGACACTTTCTACTTCAGAATGCCTGTTTTTCTCCGATAATAATCTACCTTAAGCCCTTCCATCGAGAATATAACACACATACACACAAACAAACACGAATAATGCAAATGTCAAATAAATAAAATAATAAATAAATTGTATTTTCTGGTTTCTGCAATTATGGCTTTGTTTTTAAACCATTTTTCTGTCTGCAATTCTTTTGTGAAACTCAAGTATGTCTGGGCTTGATAACTTGCAAGGGTGCTGGTTGCAAGACCTACCTGTTTTCTTGACTAGCAATAAGTCAAGTGCACTTATCGATGTTACTAATTAATGTTAACATTGTTATTTGATTAAATAAATTATTAATTAAATAATAAATTATTATTCAATAAATAATTGTACCTTTTACAAATAATGGACGATATCAATATTCTGTAAAGCTACATGGCCTGTGGTTTCTAAAAGAATAAAGTAAGTACTTAGTCACCAACAGCTTACCATTTATTTTTTAAAGCCAGACATGTTTTATCCATGGACATAACAAACATTTGAAAGTACCCCCATATATTCACATAACGGAGGTCCCTAGGCGTCCCGCTGGGCGTAGACTTCGCCATAGTTTCCCATAACGTTTGTCCGTAATAAAGAAACAAACATTGCCACAAATACTCAGCTTACTGTGTACATATTACATTTTCGTTTTTCTGATGCTTATTGGTTTGTTCAGAATTGAGTTCTTAGCTTTAGAATTGACTACCTTACGCCCACGGCTTCGCCCGCGTGAAGTTCGATGATTGTCTCACGAGATCATACTACCGGGATAAAAAGTATCCTATGTGTAAATCCAGGTTATAAACTATCTGTGTGCTAAATTTCATCCAAATCAGTTCAGTAGTTTTTGCGTGGGAGAATAACAAACATGCATCTATCCATCCCTCCATCCTCACAAACATTTATAATATTAGTAGGAACTAGGATTTCCGTAGTTTTAAACTTCGAGTAACTTCGAGTTTTAAAAATCGATTGTCGGGCGTTAGTCTCGCAAAACTCATAAATGGTTCGAAGATTCGGCTGTCTTGATTTTGTTGTGTTCGTAATTGTCAGGTCGGTATGAAAGAAAATATTGATAGTTAACAAGTTAGTAAAAAAGCATATTAAAAATTAAATAAAAGTTTGAAGCAAAATAAAATAAAGGGCAGTTTTTCATTAGCAAAATGCACCCGTGCGAAGCCGGCGGTTTGCTCATTTTTTAATCGATTTTCCCGTATGAAGTCGGTTATGTATGGAAACGGAAACAAACCACCGGGATAAGGAGGGCATGGTCGCCCTGTGTGACAAGTTCGATAAAAATCTATACTTAAGGTAACAGACAGACAGTTATGGTACTTTCGTATTTATTATATTAATACGGAGTACGCCATTCAGCGGTCATAATTAAGTTCCCTCTTATTTAAATGTTCCACAAAATGCTATCTTTTAATTAAATCATTGTGTCCGTAGTATTTTGGCTTTTCATTACACTAAAAATAACGTCGTGTACGAGTATGGTCAGCCTGCTACGATGTATTCGAGCCAGGAGACCCTTCGCGACCCTTTGGAATACTTTCGCCGTGTTAATTTTGTTCAAGTGCTCTTCCCATCCGTTTGTTATTTGCAGTTCGTGTATGGGATACTCACCAGGGTATCTATGATTAAATCTGCCAATTGTGAAATTCATGTTACGTGATTAACATGTGTTTTTATGGCGATAGCATTTAAAACTACTTCATTGTTCATAGCACTCTCTCATTTAGTGCTAATCCTAATTTCTTGGCCATGTTTAGTTCAGCTACACTATTTTATACGAGGTACAGTTTGTAGCTTTAGATATATATAGGAGATAATTTCCGAAGCTGCTCATCCATTACAAAATATCTTAGCTGTCTTGTGATAAAATATTTTTACGCACGGACGCATATACTAGTCACAAATAAAGTGTTTTTTAATCAATGTCTAGTAATAGAACCCTATCCCATTGTTTGTATGATCTTTTGGAAAGACGTTTTTAGTGGAATTCACTAGAGGGTTCCCAAGTGATTTCCACACTAGTGCTGATATCCGCTGCGCTAAAAGAAACTGCGCTCTCTAATGAGTCTACCGTCAGACCTTTGAAGACTCCAAGGAGTCTAGGTTTTGGAAGAAGTGACTGATTCGGATAAAACGTTTCAACATAGATAGTGTATCAGTAGACAGGTTTTTTGAAAGTTGATATTCTGCTAGATGACTTTTCAATATACTGTTATTTTATAAAAAGTAAAATAAAAAAATAGTACATTCTGATACATGTGAAACAATCGGGACAGAATTCACGGTATTATGGAGCCGAGAACTGCAGTGACCAGGCTCACCCTATATTACATGGGCTTTAAACTTAAGTGGGTGTACTATAGGTGCATCTCTACCTAACCCTTCGGGCATTAAAGGCGTGATGTAATATATTATGTTTTAGAAGACTTGGGCTTCAGCCGTCGGTGCTATTAGTGTAGCTACTCCTTCACTCGATATAATCTCTAAAGTCCGGCTCAGGGTCAAAACAAACGACTTTCCGAATACTAGATAAACGAAGAATGTTCTGCTTTGAAATTCATGTTTTACAAAATGTTACTTGTAGGTTTTCAATTCGATTTGCTTAAATAAAATCTGTTTCTCAAAGCGATGTCTTGCATATACAAATATCATATGCGCTTTTCTGAGTTCACCGCTTCAAAGTAATTTTCTTTGAAGTAGAAATACCGACGTGTATAATGTTCGTCTTTTGAATGTACAGTCACGAGATACCTTACACTGGCGCAACATTTAAAAGCGATTTTCTCGTAAAATAGAGACTGAAATGGGTGTATTCTCGTTGAACCCACCACCCGTGGCCCCACTGGTGGGGTTAGCGGGAATTATTAAAATAATTAAAAATTGTTCACCCTACCGTATTTTTCAGTAATAGAATATTAAATGTTCAGAAAAAACCTATTACTTTATGAATGAAATGTAGTTGATGCCCGTGACTGTACGTGAAAATAATTTCAGCTAAATAAACAAGAACCAATTCGAGCAAATTGTTTTAAACCGCAAGTTAATTTTCGATGTCACCTTGTCATTACCGTGATCCTGTTAATGAAACTTGTATGTATAACATAATTATAATTAAAAGCTTCAATCTCATTACTTTCCGATGCTATTTATTTCCATTGAAATGTTGCTGGCCATTTTCATACTAAAATTGAAAATAAATTGATGCAAAATAATTTTATATGCGCATAACCTTTATTTTACTGGATAAGCTAGACATAATTTATTCATATACTCCCATAATGGTTTTGAATAAAAGAGTATCGAAGTTAATTCACATTAAAACAAAATACAGGGTGAAACAAGACACATAACGAAGCCGTCAACTAAGAATTATGTACATAAAACTAAGTAACTTTACGCAAAAAAAATGTTGTTTTTGGGGTGGAATATCAAGGTTTACGGTAGGACTCAATATAACGCACTCAAAACATTTGCTGATGGATGGATTAAATAGTACGGTGGTGTTTAAAATAAAAATCTTACCAAAACGACTATTAAAAAAAAAACTAGTGAAAAAGTTGGAACTTCGACCCCAATATCTCCGAAAGTAGAAGATTCCAAAAAAATATCCTAGCCTAGCCATTCGGCTTCGTGAGGGGTCTTGTTACACCCTTTACATTCTCGAAATCAAATTGATATCTGCGCCGCTGACTCTTTTGTAGCGTCCACAAGACTCGTAGACCCTGCGGCTACGCCGTAGGCTTGTCGTAGCCCTCTCGCAAACTGGCTAATTTCCTGTAGACTACAGTTATTAGCCCTTGTTTTATAATAGTTCAGGACTGCGATGGTCTGAGCAGCTTATTTTATTTAAAATTAGACTAATTAAGTAGTTTCCTACAGCAAAGTTTGTTCACGAAATTACTTTATTATAATGGAGGATGACAAACTGGATTATCTACCTAGTACCTGAAGTTTTATTTACAAATATTAAGAACATGCGGCAGTTCACATGAAATGGCATGTAGGTCACCGAGACTTTATTTAAGTTGGAAGCACTTGGCTCATACCCACTTATATTGCGGTTTCCATACGAGCGGAAATTTGAAAGATTACCCATTGTTCCCATTTTGGCTGGAGTATAGAGGATGTGATACTCTGAAGGTACTCAGGTCTACGCGTGGGAAAGTACGTTGAAGTACCTTCTTGGTGGGTTGACAGTATGTACTTAGTCTTACTTATCAATTACACCTGTAACTTCTGAAAGGTTAGGCCGAGGTGTACCTTTATTACACCCACATTTGGACAGTTATATTTTAGTCCTATGACTTACGGGGCGCGCCTATTGCTATCAACTGGGCACGCATGAAGACAGCCAGATTCCTCCGCCACTGAGGATTTTTTGGTGAAAAACATCGGCGAATTGCGAGTCGTACTCACACGCACATAGGGTTCCGTAGCACCAAACAATATAATAAAAATATTTTGAAGGCATATATTCATATGTTGTATTGTTTTACATTCATCAACAAAACTAAATTTGTTTTTCATAGTATGTTAATGAAAAACAAAGTTGTTGCTGCAGTTTGATGAAAAAGTCCCATATCTCAAAAAATAAACATCAAATCTTATTCAAACTAATTTTGGTTGAAAGTTTTTTTTACGTTCTATAATCCTATATTTTTTTCAGCTATTTTCTCTTCTTACTTAAGAAATTAGAGGGGGGACGACACACATTTTACCACTTTGAAAGTGTTTATCTTTCAAACGATTGGCTTTGAGAGAAAATGGTTTTAGGAACATCGTTGTCATTTTTAAAGACCTATCTATAGACACCCCGTACATATAGGTTTGACGAAAAATATATTTTTTAGTTTCAGTTCCATGTATGGGGAGACCCCCCCTACGCTTATATTTTATTTTTATTTTTGTATAAAAACCTTATAGCGGTTCACAGAATACATCTATCTACTAAGTTTCAACTGTGTAGTCTTAATAGTTTCGGAGTAAAGTGGCTGTGACATACACGGACAGACAGACAGACAGACTTGGCGAATCTATAAGGGTTCCGTTTTTTTCCATTCAGCTACGGAACCCTAAAAAACCGATTACAGTTTGTCCGACCTCGGAATCAAACCCTAGACCTCATGCTGCGCTTTGCAAACACTAGGCCAACGAAATAGCCTAACCAAATATAGAAAAAACAAAAATATAATGTAATAAAAAAAAAAAGTGACAGTAGATGTGTCACTACCGGCCTTCATAAGCCACGGCCTCACAGGGAAAGCTCACACCACTGTACCGTGGCAACATATTGATAGAGGCAAGGTGGTGGCAAGGCTGACTGGCCAAGGTTTCCCAGACGTACAGTCACGACTACAGATATGTATACACCTAACAACATTCGAGCCATTTTCTCGAGCGATTTCTACTTTGAGAGCAAACCTATTTCATAAGAGGCCCCAATAAAGTATTTTGGTTCCCAAAATACTTTGTTCGTAATCAGATAAAACTGCGATCAACACAGTAGGAGAAAATCACTTTTAAAAGATGCTCAGTTTTCACCTTGTATACAAAGGTGTAACCGGTTTTACGGTAGGACTCAATGTAACGCACTCAAAACGTTGTGCTGATAGATGCATTAAATAGTGCGGGGGTCGTGGATTTATTTAAAGTAAACTTATAACATTAAAACCGTGTTTAAAAAAAAGTGGTGAAAAAGTTGAAACTTTGACCTCCAATATCTCCGTAAGTAGAAGGTTCCCAGGTATGGTCCAGTACAAAAAATTATTGCAATGATGGGGAAAACAAATGCCTTTCGTCTTCGATAAAGGTCTTGATGGCACGGTTAGCGCAGTGGCTGAGCGATTGACTGCTGCGTTGCGTGTCGTGAAATATTTGTCGGTTCGATCTCCGCACCGAACAAATATTTGTATGGCCTACAGATAGTTGTTCCGGGTGTGGCTGTTTGTGTATGTGAATTTAAATGTTTGTAAACGCACCCACGATACAGGAGAAATTGATAGTGTGGGTAAAGATAAAAAAAAAAAACAAAAAGCAATGGTTACTTTTCACCCATTATATTAATGCTCGTGACTGTACCTACAGCTAAGTATCGCGACTCGTGAAGACTGCCATTAATGCACTTGCCTCTTAATTCGATGAAACCCATATTAAAGTTCCTACACCATGTATTTAGCTCATACAAACTATTCGGAGAACAAGCTACCTATAATTATTCACCATAATTAGGTACTATCGATTTAAAACCGATAAGGTTCTCAGAAATATTTTATTTATTTATTTAAACTTCTTGTACAAGAGTGGTATAAAGGCAGACTTAATGCCACAAGGCATTCTCTACCAGTCAACCATTTTTTTTACATGGAGCGTCTGGCTATTTGGTCATCAAAACGTATTACTACTCTTTGATAAGATCAGTTGTGTGTATATAGACTTTCGGGCTACTGACAATCCGTAACGATTGTTTTTTTTTCATTATTGGCCAACCAATAATTGTTTACTCTGCAAATATTTTAAGTCATTTTCTACCATTATCTAAGGATAATGAATATGTATTTTTTAAAGTTTGGCACCGCATGCCTCATAAACTTAGATGTACCACAAGCATTGTACTATCTAAAATTGACAAGTTTAAATTACCATTACGTGATGGAATATAATAAAAACTAATATTAACAGTAAAAGTAAAATTCTATAGAACAAAACAAACAGAGACAGAAAAAATATAAAATTAAAATCAAAATTAAAATTACTGTTAATTTATGAATGACACAGGCAGGGGCGTGCCGTCCATAGAGGCAATTAGGCCTAGCCTACCCTACCATTCCTACCAACAACGCAACAAATGTATTTATTATAACTATGTAATAAAATAATGCAAAATATTTAAAAAAAAAATTAAAACTCCTGTTAAAATACTTATAGCAACTTGTCGCGCCCGTGTGACGTAACTGATAATAATACTACGACGCTCGCTCCCGGCTCTTCTAGGCAACGACACCGGCGGCCTAATTTCCATTGATAAATTTACACACACTGGTGCACATTTTCGTGTGTATGAACGGCACACATGTATAGATCATTGATAGATTGAGGGCTCAACTCCTGCGAGTGTAGCTGGCCACTGATTGGCCACAAAGTATTATCCGGCTAAAACGGTATGCAGTGATGCAATTATATTTGGTAGTGTTTTTTATCGACAAAGTAGCAATTATATTTTTCTTAGAAAGTTGTAAGCCATATTTGTTTCATGTGACAAGCAAAATTTTTTTCGCGATCTTGAATGTTTTGCTTTTTATAATATCTGACGGTTGTAATTCGCTTTGAAACGTACAGTAGTGTAAATATTATTTGTTGTATTTGTTTATTTACGTAAAATGGTGTTCTGTTGTGAAGTTTGCGCTGATAATGTGTGTTTGTTAAAAGTTAAAAACAGTAAGTATTCACAATTGTTTAATGATAAGATTCAAGTTGTGTCTAAAGGTGTAGGTACCCGAATTACGAGAATTAACCCAAAATTCATCTCGTACTCGTCATTTCAAATGAATCTTGCTTCTGTTTGCATTGTCAGAAAATCGTGATTTGAACTTTGAATAATGTGGTGAGTTCTTGTATTTATAACTTTGGTTTTTACAGGCTTATTTTCAATGTTTATTTTTCTAATATTCCAAAAATCTACACTATACCATGGTAATTTTAGGTAATTTTATTTTTTTGTTGACAGCGCACTCTGTTTTATTTTTAAGATTTTTTTAACGAAGCTTCTACCTTCGTTTTTGTATTGACTGAATGCCATTGAAATTCCTGATATTTAAGCTAGATGGCGTTGTTTCTCATAAGCTTAAGTACTAAAAATACCAGGGGCGGGTGCGGGGGGCCCGGAAGGGTGACTGAATATATCAATAGATGTGACTACTTTGAGGGTCATCCTAAGTAGAGCGACGCTGTGATGTTGCCGAGTTTTTTGTTTTGGGTGTCAGTAATTCAGTATGCGTGGCCTACCTTACCAGAAGAACTACTGCACGCCACTGGACACAGGTGACCAATTATCATGCTTTCCGAGTCACGTTTGGTCTCGATACGTAAATTGTAATAGATAGTTACCCATCTACGGGCCGATCGGAGACCTCGGCACGAGCCTAGGTGTAAATCATACTAATAAGTAAAGGAAGATATTGCATCTTAAAAACCGCTAACACAATAGCATTTTGACGTTAGGCTCGAAATATGAGTGTATTATTATGTACACCTCTACCTAACCCTACGAGATTACAGGCGTGATGCTATCGAAATCAAAACCAAAGCAATTATTTCAAGTAGGCCAGTTACAGGCACTTTTCAACTGTCGAAACAAAGATAACAATGAAATGTACCTACAGTCCCAGTCATAAGGCATAAAAACTGTGAAAGTACTGTAGTTGCCCGTATGGTGGTGAAACCGCTAACACAGGTATATATTAATATTAAATGAACAGCGATTAATTATTAATTATTGTAAAATGATGATCAATTTCAGGAGCCAATTATTTGATTAATATTTCCATGTTACGAGGTAGTTTTCGGAGGTAAGCCAGTAATAAGCGCATTGACGCGGTTAAACTAACTGTAATTACACCTCATATTAATGAATTACATTTAAATACCTTTATTAGGTTTTTATAATGTATTTAGGAAGGTAACGCGAAACTATACACAATCTTCGTCTTTATTTGTTCTGTGTTCATAAACTGACAGTAAATAAAGTAAGTTCTCCCAAACGACATAATTATTACGAAAAAAAACCAAACACCAACCAACCAAACATCTGACATAACTAAACCAGGCAGTAGGTATTCATTCAAGGTCCACAATGTCAAATGAAAAGCCATTTGTTGAAATATAACTTATAGTCGAACGGAGCGCATGGCAGAAATACAAATCATATGTATTCACTGAAGGAAAGCAAGTTAATCTATATACTGTAATGATTTATCAAAGCGTTACGATTATATTTGAACGACGATGGATGATTTAATATTGATAATATTGTCACTTCTGATGATCGGAGATCCCGTCCAACTATTCATAGCTACACAACATACACACTATAGGCCTATTTCCATATAAACAACAATGAAATGATCTTTATTTGTAAAGTAATAGAGGTTATTAAGCTTGTCAAAAACAGGATTTCAAATCACCAGAAGTGATAAAACCTTCAATTCACCACACGGCAGCTTCAAGCTAAGCTTAAAAAAGTACAGGTGTCGCATGGGCCTTCATTAGGGCCATAGAACTTAGTCTAACTTTAGTGGATCTTGTAAATATTTATAAAGGGAAGAAAACTTGATCTTTAAAACACTTACCAAATACAGTCAAACATTGAAAAGATATTTCAATAATTAAAGTAAAAAATGGTGTCAACAAACTCCTCCTCAACCCTTTCAACTGGTAATGTACCCAAGAGACTGGCGGCGTTGCAACGTTGCATGGCAACGCCAAGCCTTTGGCCAAGGTAAAGCCAGCCCTTGGGTTACGGGAAATGTCAAGTTAGCGTTTTGAAATGTCTTTGAAAAGGCTGTGAGCACTTGGATCCGACGACGGTCCTAGAGTTTCAACCACAAACGACTCGAAAATATAGTTACCAATAAGGTTACTATATTTACGACGCTTGAGGTTCTCTGCAGCCGCAGCGGCAGCCCCAGCACAGCAGATGAGCTAGGAAGATGGGTTGGCACAAGAGTATCGACACATGTTGCGTCCCACACTAAAGCAAAACATACATTATGTTTTATCTGAAAAAACTTTCAGCGCAGGTTTTGCAATCAATGCGCAACGCAACGCAACGCACGCACACAATGAGAGTAAACATTAAACTCCTGCAAACTCAACAGTTACGCCGTTGTATTATTTATCAAAATTGCATCACACGTTTAAATCTGAGTCTGGCTGTATGTGAGTTTAAATGTTTGTAACAACCACTCACGGTGCAGGAGAAATTACTAGAGTGGAGCAACATTAAAAAAGAAATGGAGACAAAAATCTCATGTTCATTGGCTCCTAGCAGGTCAAAAGCAGCTTTTGCTGATAGCAAAAAGGCGTCTGAAGAGAGAACGTCTCGTTAGCCCCACAGAGGCGTAGTTAAGGACAGGCGCCAATTAGTGCAACAATCCCTTTTGCTCGCGAGAGGCTTGCACCGGCTTACACTCCTTTGGAACAAATAGTAGGAACGTTCAACTACTTGCCACTTTGCCAGCAGCCGAAACGGTTACTCTCTTTTATGCGCCGTACTTGATACCTTCAGCTGCCGCTACCGCGAGATGACATCACCAGCCTTTTAATTATAAATAGTCACGTTTATCAAATAGTCACATTCATAAAGGCGTGTAGTCAGTGACTGCGTACCGAATTAATTAATTTATCTCAAAGCGTTTTGTTCTCGCCCTGTTCCATCCTTTATTTCTCTACAATATTTTTCGCGTTAATTAAATAATTAGCGGCAAAGTTTCCTTTGATACCCAACAGCTGGGTTGTAGAAATGTTTTGATCTTGTACAGGTGCTGTCCTGATTGAAACACGGAATTCTGTATTTGTTCGCTGGAATACAAATTGAGTTCACAGGGTTTGTCTACGTCTCCCTGAACAATAATTTCAAGCCAATGAACAATGTAACGGTGCCTAACACAAATAATTACATCAAGATTATTACGCTGGTATAGGTTATGATTCATACGTTTTATAACATACTATTCTAACGTAAAATGAATCTTTACTAAAATGTTGATTAGCGGAAAATTGAAATGAAAATTCACATGATAAAGAACCATATTGCTCGCTAAAGATGCAACGTAAAAGAAAGGTGTCATACCTGTCTTCCCCTTCTTTTCTGCTGTGTTACTTCCGCACAAGACGGATTCTTATACTTTTCCGAGTATTTTATATCCTCACTTTGTTTTCCATCTGTGTGCCAAGTAACTGTTTGATCTTTGTCTAGAGATTCAATTGAAGTTTCGAATGGAGCGATAAGATTCCATTGTACATTTCTCTTTGTAAATTTGTTTGAGTTTATGTCTTAATTTATCAGCTGCTTATAGCCTCACCACATAACTTTGTTTTATTCATATGTTAGCTCAGTGTTAAAGAACCTTATATTAAATACTTTACTGATCCGGTATCCGAACTTTTTAACCGACAATGTTTCTAATGCTAAAGTTTTTAGCATAACTATCCATATATTTTAATGTTCCGGGTAAAATGTGCTGTGCCTTTCGGCAAGTCCTTGTAAAATGATATTCATTTATGACGTAGCTGAACGGAGTTACTCACGAGAACATAATGTCGGCCATATCATTTATAAGCTAGTTTAATACTCATCACGAAAAAAACAGCTGTTCCATTCATTTCGAATCGTTGTAGTTGTATTACGCTTGTGTATATACGGAACAGCAGATGTTGCCTTTCACATTTAGAAACGAAGTATAGAAGAGGAAGAGCCCAAATAAATTGGGATAAGGGCAGAATATGATGATGATTTGGTCCTTAAAGGGTACACTTGTCGGTTGCTTTCACAGATATAAACAAAAAAATAAAAAATCATTTTTTATTTTTATTTTTCAAATATATGTTTTTTTTTTACTTTTTGATTCCATAGAGGGCTAGATAATGATGAGACAAAATGATATATTTTTTTTATTTTGAACGCACTCCATCAAACAGTTGAGTAATCGCCATACTACGTTTGTATGGAAGTATGACCGACTAGTGTATCCTTAATAAAAGTTGTTAATTTTTATGTGGATTAAACTATCTAAAAGTATGTTCCCTTGGTTTTACCTATCATACTGTAGATATCTCTACGAATAGAGATATTTCGGGGACACATGTCTCATTTGAACAACTCCATAATATCCGAATGCCGACATAACAGTTGTTACAAAGTTGCAAACGAGATATTGCTGATCGGACTGCAAAGTTTGGTCGCACCATTTTTCATTTCCAGAATTTATAGACAAAATACTCGTAACTGGATGAACTTGAAATGTAATACGAAAGTAAATAAAAAAGAGTAGAGACGCTAAGTGTCACTGGGTTCTAGTAAATAATATTTTTGCACCAAGTATCGGTATTATAGCGCATGTAACGTAAATAAATACTCACTTTAAAATGTACGCGTGTATACCTTATACGAAGGGTGCATTTCTCATGTGACTCGAATAAAAAGGCATTAAACCTGGCAAGCTTTAAAATGGGCTAACAGCGTAATATCTTATACGGAATAAAAAACGATGAAAATAAAAATACCTTAATCGACTCTTTTAACCTTGACGGCATTTTTCTTTAGCTAGATAAAACGGTTTTTACGTTCAACTTGACCTGACATACTTGCTGGGTATTTTAGGTGTTTCCCTGAATCAGGAGTAGCACGTAAGCGGGGGCGCCGTAGGAAAACCATAAGTGAATTACAGAAGCTTAGACCCCTAAAAAAAGCTTCAATACTTGACCGTAACACAATCAATACTAACTCAATATAAAGTTCAATACACTCTGTATAAATGCTGTGTGTACCCATCTTTATTTAACATGTATTACGGAACCACTAATTACATTTAAGTTCGTTTATAAATAAAAATGTCTCTTTGCTTCTTAACTTGTGGTAAATGAACAAAAATGTCGTCGTCCGCATTGATAACTGTTGTCTAACATGAAGATTATATTATAACTAGAACTTCGCTCGCGACTTCGTCCGCAAAAATTGTGATAGCTCAGTTAATTTGCATGATATAAATATAATTTATAGCCTATGTTACTTCCTGATAATTTAACTTTCTATTGGTGAAAAAACTGGACAAGTGCGAGTCGTACTCACACGCACACAGGGTTCTGTAGCACCAAACACTTTAGTCAAAATATTTTGAAGGCTCATTCATATGTTGTATTGTTTTACATTCAACAGCAAAACTAAATTTGTTTTTCATAGTACCTATGTTAATGATAAACAAAGTTACTGCTCTGCAGCAGAAGTTTGATGAAAAAGTCCCATATCTCAAAAACGAAACATGGAATCTTATTCAAACCAATTTTGGTTGAAAGTTTTATTTACGTTCTACAATCCTGCATTTTTTCAGAATTCTCCTCTTCTTACTTTAGAAATTAGAGGGGGGGGACACACATTTTACCACTTTGGAAGTGTCTATCTTTCAAACGATTGAGTTTGAGAAAAAATTGTTTTAGAAACCTCAATATCATTTTTAAAGACCTATAAAGACATACCTATTATATAGACACCCCGCATGTATAGAATTGATGAAAAAAAAAACATTTTTTAGTTTAAGTTCCATGTATGGGAGCTCGTTCTTAATCTTTTTTTTTTTGTGCATGCTCGTGAAGCGGTTAGCAGAATACATCTACCTACTAAGATTCAACTGTGTAGTCCTAATAGTTTCGGAATAAAGGGGCTGTGACATACACGGACAGACAGACAGACAGACCGACAGACAGACATGGTGAATCTATAAAGGTTCCGTTTTTTGCCATTCGGCTACGGAACCCAAAAATCGTTTTAGAAGTTTCGGAGCTTATTCGGTACAAAAAAAAAACAAAAGAATCTTTCATCTTTATAATTGTATATGTACAAGTAAGTCTAGACTAGCATTAGTTACTGACATATCGTTTTTAATTATTGCGCGGTTCTTCATTAATGGCATCAAAGCGCATGAGTTTCTAATGTCAATGTTTTAAATGGCTTTAGATCTGAGACAAAGCGAAGGAGGTTGTAATCACGTCTAATTGCAATCTCGTAGCGAAGCTCGTCGTTCGTTTTTGCTACAAACCGGGTTTTTTCTTTTATCTTTTCAAGACAAATGCGGTACTGTACTCAAGTCATTCAGGTTGACCCGTGAGGTTTATTCGCTCGTGAAAACATTAAATGGATCCGTTTCCACACATCGTGTTTAAGTTTTATGCCATTAATTCTACTTTAGCACTGCAATGAGTTGACGTAAATAAAACAATTCGGACTCATGTTTGCGTGTTGGGTTTCCGTATCACTTACTGGGAGTGTTAGTTATAATATAATCAGGCTTAATTTAGTGCTTAAACGTGAACTTGACGGTTTATTTTTGAAGTTATTCAAGAGTAGGTACATATATATGGTAAACAAATTAGTAGTAGAGGTCTTGGTAGAATCCGTACATTTTTATTATTCCTTTTGCTTCATCTAAGTTAACACATCTAATCATATAAGCACTCCGGTTACGATTGGAGTGACTTTAAGTTTCAAGATAAGACAATACATATAACGCAAACGATGCATTTTACGGTGATTTTAACAGGCGGATAGGCAGACAGATATCGTTCATTAATAATCCTGGGTAGCCAGCCAGCCTATCCCTTTTTGCACGTAACCCTGGAAATGGTAGCAAGTTATCCAGACTTCAAATTCTTTGTGTCAAATACAACTGATGAACATGCCAGTGATTGACATAATCAAAGCATATCGGATTGAATGGCCGAGTTTGAATTGACCCACTTATACGACACAAGCTCGCTGTCTCTAATTAGTCAAATGCATTCGGTGTAGTTTTGAAGGATTCCAGCGAAACACTCCGGGCATTCCGACAGAGCATAATTGTTTTTGTCAATACACAATTTTAATACGACTACACTTGAATCAACTGCATCATTTGCATCGTCAATTAAAAAGGCTAACGATGTAACTTCCAACATTTGCAGAGGCAATTCAAGTATCTTTTATGAAGCTTTGCTTGGTGTCATAGTGGTGTACCTCACTAACAGTTCTAGATATATCTTCTATGTATCAGTAGTTCAAATATACGTCTCTTAAAAATTGCTGTAATATTAATTGGCGGTACCAGGAATTCTGGGTTATAGATTCGGTACCTGACAGGTCTTGTGAGCAATGAACTGTAATACTAAGTACTCATTATCCTCTGCTCTTCCTGGATTCGTTTCTCCAATCGAAGTAAATCAGTATTCAAGTTAACTGCTGTAGTTAATGAAAGATAACATAAGTTATATGAAATGGCAGCTTGCTTAAAACTTTACCATAAAAAAAACCGTAACTGCCTATAAAATTTAAATAAAGTATTAAAGTATAGCTACTAAGATAGTACAGAAGGAGAATATAAAACGCGGAAGAAATGCTGCTATGGCCATCAGGGTCCAGGGTGTAAAAAGAATAATGATAGTACTGCGGCTACTACCATTAACATTCTACAGAAAGAACATGTATGCAACGTACAGTAAACTGAGAAATTCTTATCCTGGTTTATACGTCTTGTATAGGTTGCTAACCCTTTCTACGTCAAAGATAAGTTCCTGGCTTGAAAATTGCTGTGACTACCTAAGCTGTATTTACCCTACTACGGCGAATTCAAAAGGAATGGTTATGATTTTAGCAGTCTATGTATGTATGTTATTATGTTTTAAACACATACATTTACTGTTTTTTTCCGTACCGCCTAAATTATTCATCCGACTTTGATGAATAAAATATTTATATAAATAAATATATATATATATATATGTTATTAGGTGTCAATCGATTCGTTATAATGGCCCGGGTACATAAGCTACATCTTAACCGACTTCAATTATAGGAGTCGAATTTATCTCGCAAACCCCGAATTTAATCAGAATTAGTTGACTGTTTTTAGTTGTAGTATACCACCCAAATTCTTGTTTGTTTAAAATTTTGCCGGAACAATATTTTTGACCCCATTACCTTTTTCTTGCTTTCAGAATGCCAAAGGCTAAACGTCACATTATGTATTAACTCATTCTGCAAAGTCGTAGAAATTGATAGGTTTTCCAAAGTCCCTCTCAATAAACGCTCAAAACTAAGTTTTATTGCAAGCCGCTTAAAGTGTCTTTCAAAGGAAGTTGAAGTTACATTTTAAGTTAAAAATGTACAGTTGAACTTAGCGTTTTATTTATTTTAAAAGACAAGAAAAGTTGTAACGTTAGTCGGGAGGAAAAATAAAGCAATTTCATGAAACACCACTTGAGCAGTTAATAGTCCATATTAAGTCTGCAGTTTGTAATACGTAGGTACTCGTATATCATTCTCGTGCATTGAAGGGAGATATATTATGACTCGTCTATCTGAAACAATAGTTCAAAGAGACAGACTGCTGGATCAATTAGTCCACCAACAAACAAACAGTTAATTCTGTTTCAACCGAAATCGATGCTACAAGATCAAAACAGCTGTAAAAACCAACAACCGTGAACGAACGCAAATGTTTAAATTAAACTTCAGTTTTACTCGGTTTGAAATGTTCTCGTCTCTTTAGAGTTAGATTTATGCTAATATTAAATTAACACAGTTAGATTCGCTTTGCAATAATAATTGGTAGTGTTGTTCCACAAAGACGTCGATGTTTCGCGGCAAAGTTGACATAATCCAATATTAACGACTATGTTGCGGTTAATTATTGCCACAG
This sequence comes from Eugnorisma glareosa, assembly GCA_947578425.1. Classification (NCBI taxonomy): domain Eukaryota; kingdom Metazoa; phylum Arthropoda; class Insecta; order Lepidoptera; family Noctuidae; genus Eugnorisma; species Eugnorisma glareosa. The sequence goes on from OX387957.1 coordinate 30,903,266, forward strand.
AAGCCACACGTATAGCTAATATTTGTCTACAGATACCTACACGTTGTTATCACAATGCATGATAAAGGACAAATACAAGCTGCGCAATGAATTACCTGGGCAATGTACGACCCGGGCAATCAACGCCCAGCGATTCAGTAGTTATTGCTAACAGCAGTAGTCGTTCACATACTTGAACTCGTATTTTTGCAACAACAGCCATTCAGAACGTGCACGAACTGATATCTGTACTAATATTATAAAGAGGTAAAGTTTGGGAGTTTGGGAGGTTGTTGGAGGTAATCTCTGGAACTACTGAACCGATATTGAAATTTTTTTTACTAATATGAAGCTACATTATCCCCGAGTGCCATAGGCTATATTTACAATGTGCCCGTGGGATAATTTCCGAAACGCGAGCGAAGCGGCGGCGGGCAACAGCTAATTTAAATAAAGATTGCAATCCCGAACGAGTGGGAATCTATTGTTCTAGTCCGCTGTCATTATATAAGCATTTATTTAACTTGCCGTGTTAGGTAATTAGTATGTATTGGTCAAATCTTGCAACTGAATTTAATCCGGTCCCCCCAGCCGATTAAACTGAAATTTTGTATACAACTTTAGTCCTGGTTACAATACATTTTTATGACAGACATGACGTGGTCCTGCAGCCAGAATCGCCTCCTCGCGAGAGAACCCCTCAATGGTTAAAGGCACGGACGCGAGACTTTGTATACGCGTTCAATGTTGATAGATAAAACTAATTTACTAATTTTCCTATTTTTTTTTTCAAAAAAACTTTACTTTTCTTTTTCAGTAGTAGGCTAGTAATCCTGTCTGTAGTCTGAAGATTGTCATCGAATCGTTTGTATGCAGATTGAATCTGAAGGACCCTTGATAGGTACAAACTTGCTTGCGTGACACGGTATGCACCAAACTAAATGTCGATTCTGATAAGATGACAGATTGTTTCATATTTTTGCTTTACCTGTTCCGATTATATATTGGAACAAAACTTTACATGGCAAAAGGTTATGCTTGATGACACGGTTATGACCGCGAATAAAATTCATTACAGGTATACGTACTTAGCTGGGTGGACCATTCATTGTCAATACTAGAAGAGAAACAAGAAACATTAATAAATTAAAATGCATTATTAAGGCATTAAGTCCGCCTTTGTACAGTTTTTTTTACTTCTGCATAAACTTTTAATAAATAAATAAATAATCTGGTGGAAGGTCACCGAGAGCTTCTCATCGACCTTTACAACCTTTCGTTGAGAGCAGGTGCCTTAATATTTTTAAGTCTGAAAGATAAAAGTTGTAACAAAAATGTCAACTTGGCATCATAACACTAAGATCGCGAGATGACTCGCACTTTAAAGTACTAATATCTTTTACCGTCTGAAAAATCGATGCACAGTCGCGTAATGATCTGACTGCGAGCCAAGTAGGCAACGGCACCGGAGTGAGTACCTACGTTTGCAATGTTTGAACCCCTACAAGCGTCCTAGTTCGGCGGCGCCCTTACTGTGCCATTTATGTCTTGACACATTCAGCCACACTGCGCCTGTTTACTTGCGCCAGTGACACGGGCATCCGACATTATAGGTTGAGATTTATTATACACTCGCGAGCAAAAGTATGGAATCACTTACTTGGAATTGATTCCGCGCGATTTTGAGTACTTAATAACTAGTTATGAATAATAAAAATGGTATCATTTTAAAGGTAAGGTAAAACAGTTAACTTTAAAGTGATACCAAATTCATTTAAATCACACCAGTATTTAAGGAGCTATCCCGGATTGAGTGAAGGAGTTAGGAAAACAGAAGGATAATGGAAAAATCGTAAATGAAGAAAACAACAAAAATTAATTCATAAAAAAAAATATTTGGCCTTAAAATTAAGTTTCAATATTTTGTGTTCCCTCCCCTCGCCCTAATAACTGCACGAAGACGGTTCTTCATTGACCTAATCAGCTTCTGAATCGATTCATGCGGGATACCTTCCCACTCCTCTATCAAAGCCGATTTCAGCTCATTCACTCTTGAAGGAGCAGGATTTCTGGAACGGACCCCTGCTCTTCAGTTCATCCCACACGTGCTCAATGGGATTCAGTAGCGGTCTAAAGTTAGACCGCCTCCTCGTCTCCCGCCAGGCACGAAAACTAGCTCCGTTTTACCGTCAAAGGAATTGCCGGCCCACATCATACAAGAACCATAAGCCACTGTCTCAGCGAAACAGCACTGCGCAAATCGCTCCCCAGGTCGCTTGTAGACCCAACCCCTTCGGTCGCTGCCGTACAAACACATTCTACACTCGTCGGAGAACAGGACTCGCCTCCAATGCTCAACCTCCAATCAAGATGGGAGCGAGCAAATTGAAAGTGTGCTTATCGGTGACCTGCCGTCAGTTTCGGGCCCGTAGCTGGCCTTTTGGAGTCAAATTAGCCTGCTTAAGTCTTCGACGAACTGTCCACTCACTGGCAGTTACCCCACGAACATTTCGGAGCTCCTGTTGCACGTCGACACCAGTCAAATGTCGATTTCGGAGAGAGGTTGACATGATAAAACGGTCTCCCTCTCCGAAGTGCACCGGCGCCATCCAGATCTTGGTCTCGGGATAAAGCCACCAGTCTCCCGAAAGCGTTTATAAACTTTCGAAACACAGGACTGGCTTATGTGGAGCTGATGTGCGACAGCCCGCTGGCTGAGTCCTTCTTGCAATAGGGCGACGATTTGTGCTGCTTCTGTAGGTGTAGTATCCATTGTCGTCCTAGTTCAAGGGTCAAAAGTAGCGGAGATGTGTACCGGTCAACGTGTGAAAGCCGACTGATAATTTTTTTAATTTTTTTTAGGAGATGGCATCTCGCAGTCCAGCCTCTGAGGTTGGCTACTGCTTAACCGGTCTATCCCTATGGATGCCTAGAATTTAAGGCCTTCAGCCAGGGGCAAACTTATAAGCTAAGCGACCACTCGCTAAGGGCACCCCCTGTGGGGTACGAGCCTCGGCTTAGGGCGTCGCTGGGGAGGTTAGCAAGGGGACAGGCTGGATCTGATTTAGGGGCTGTTTTATTGCTACTGGCTCAGCATCGCGGGCTGGCTCGTGCAAGGGTCGGGGGGGGATATAAAAAAAAAATCCGATTACACGTGCATAGGGCGCAACTCGTGGCGTATCAAACAATTGAAACATATCTTTTTCGTTTCTTCTTCACGTAATCCGGGATAGCTTCTTAAATAATGGCGTAATTTGAATGAATTTTAAAGTTAACAATTAAACCTTTAAAATGGTACCATTTTTATTATTCATAACTAGTTATTATGTGCTCAAGATCGCGCGGAATCAATTCCAAGTAAGTGATTCCATACTTTTGCTCGCGAGTGTATTACAAGTATGCAGCGTAAATACATGGACGGTATGGACACCGGTTTTATTTATATTTACATGACAGTTTCATGAGAATTTAATATGCAGTTGTGTTAACTGGGTAAATATTCCGACGGGGAATATATTTTACATACGAAACGAAAAATATATTCATATTTTACTAATACCTCACTATTACAAAAAATATTTTAGTATCACTTTATTGAAATATCTATTTTTCGTTTCAGACTATTTGTCCTCTCCATTCGAACAAAAACTTCGATAAAATATTCACAACTTAATAGATTAATTTGAAAGTTTTATTTGTCTAGACTAGAGCCTCAAATGGATGCCAACACGAAACATCTTACCCCAAAAAATCTGCTGAGAAATAGTCAGGAAATCATTACAGACAAGATTATTAAACATTAGCTTAAACTGCGTCTTATTTCTGTAAGTTAATAACTTCATTAAATAAATAAATAACAATAAAAACGTCGTACCGGTTAAGTGCGGACATTACTCGGAATGGCAATCCTCCATATTCTGTCGTTTGTAGGTGCCTTCCAGAAACGAGCTTCTATTACGTCATAAAAAAAAATAATAACTGTATCGACAAGTGATGCGCCATATACATACATTCATTTCATATAAATATGCTGCACCTCAGACATGAATAATGGAATATGTTTCAATGTCACAATTTAAAAATGAAAACAGAACGTCATTAATTTAGAGCACACTCGTGCAATTTAATGACGTCGTCGCATAGGTATTCGAGAGTACTTATTAAAATAATAAAACTGTTTGTAACGATGTTTTTATTTGTTTTGCTACTGCAACCATGCTCGCTCTCATCAGAGTTAGCTACAGTGATAGGTACATGGACTTATTGTTTTCGTATGAATATCATTGACTGGGGTCGTTGTATCTAAATATCAGTTACAATGTATTGAAAATCAAGATGGCGGCGGCGACTCGTACGTTTCTATTTTCTTGACGCGCTACATCTTTACCACATCATGATCTAAATCTCTGTTTTTTTCAGTTCAGGGGTTCACGGAAACGACCAGATTTTAAATCTTATTCATATTAATTAAGCCTGATTTTTATAGGTATTATATCCCTCATAGTCAGTTTGACTTTTAGGAGAATAAAGTAGTAATAAAAACACCGCCCATAATGTTGTAACAAATTTACGTCAAGACCAAGGAAATATAGTTTTTCTACATTAATTATGAAGCGGAGGGGTCAGGTCAGACAGCAGAAACTGTAGGGTACTCGGCAGTGTCGTCAATCACGGCTGGTGACAGGCTCAGTCTCGAATACAATGGGCTGACTACGTGATTCCAGATTGAATCGCATCTGGAGTGGTACTCCCGAGTATTCTTCTATTTGTTACTACGTTCCTATATTCCCATGTGCTCCTCCTCTTTGACCTACGTACTTCATGCTTTCATTACCCTTTTACAGCATATCCCGCGATTTTTTCACAAACAGCGAACCCTAGTTCGCTTTCAGCATTGAGAAATATGGATCGCTCAAGTGTCACTTCGACGTTCAAGTGTAAGTTGCGCTCAAATCAATCAATAGGAGTATGTACAGTGAATAATGTAGGTATTTTCTGAGTTACTATCTTTAGGCACGTTTTAAAGCGTTTAGTAAGCTCTATATTTGGCATAGAAAAACAACTCTATAGGTATAAATTGCAACAAATTATATTTTTCAACAACAGTCTAGGATAAATGTAGCTCTTCTTTGTAAATGTTTTCACAGACAATATTTTATTAATGTCCCCGCTTATAAAAGCGATCCAGTGAACGAAACGACGAAAAGGAACAAACAAACTGCAAGGCATGTAGTAGCTCAGCGTTGTTTTCTAGATTGTATGTCAACGTGCACTTACTGAAGTATTGGAAATGATGTTCTTACTTAACCATGTTCTCAGAGTCGCATCATATACTATAAGTAATGGAGAGAACAGATATGTCTTCTCTTTTATTTTGCGGGCGACCGACGACGCCCCCAATCTGAGCGGTGCCTGACATGTTTTCGCCGTAAAAGGGTGGTTGAAGAACAAAAGTTATTGACAATCGGGCTCCCATGGCAGACCATGCCGCTTCTTATTACTCAGTCTATTTTTTTTTAATTTAGAATATGCATGACGTAGGCAGCCCGGCTATGCAACTATTTATATTTTATCGCGGCGCTGAAATAATTTACTGATAGTGTCAGTCTATCAGTTGTGCAATGTTGTGATTAGGTAGCTTTTAGTAGTTGTACTAATTTAATAACATGATATTTCAGTTTATTCTTTCGAAAATTAACGATTTAATCCTTTCCAATTCCAGAAATAGGTCGTGTAAAGAATATTATTCTTTATATATGCCGAGGAAACACACGAACCTTTCAGTGACTTGTAATGAACAACCGAAAGTTTTTAGAAGACCTATTTAAGAATACGTTACCCGGGCGGCGGACAAAGTTTTTTTGCTGAAACGTGCCCTCCGCGTATCTAAGTATGTTTTCAGTTTATTTTATGAACTTCTCACCTTCTTTACTTCTTCATTTATACTACTTCACACTTCTTTATTTTATGATCTGCCTAGCTTATTTCCAACTGTATTGAAGTAGGCTTCCAATCTAACCAGGCAGCTGGATACTATAAATAATTTTACATGGAGCGTCCAGCTTATCTGACCTCCATAAACTGGGTAACACGATGATGCCTTTTGGTAAGACTGGTGGTCAGGCTTTCGGACTTTTGACTAACCGAAACGACAGAGAAAGATCCACAAATGGCAGCTAGGACCGGCAGTGGCGCGGAACTTCCTAGGTACTTAATAGATGGTCACCCATTCAAGAACCCCATTCAAGAGCCGGTTTGCATAACCTTGAACGTGCGGCAGTTTTCATTTAGCCCCGCTTCCGTTTCAAAATCAAAATCAAAGCATTTATTTCAAGTAGGCCAGTTACAGGCACTTTTGAACTGTCTAAACACAGATAACAATAAAATGTAGCTACAGTCTCAGTCACAAGACATAAAAACTGTGAAAGTACTGTAGTTGCCCATTCCCTAGCGTAGATCTCTATGGAGAAGAACGGGCAAGAAACTCCATGGACACTCTTTTAAATCAGCATATTGTTACAAAACCTTAGTTACATCATTCATATTGAGATGGTACACTATGTGAGAACGATGTAACAAGATGTGCACGTTAAAAGTGTCCATAAAAAAACAAAAAAAGACAATAAAAAAAATAAAAATAATTAATTCAAATAAACCGTGGCAACTAAGAGATGACCAGTCACAACTGACAGCGCATTCAACTCAACCATTGTGAAGGGAACTAAACTGTTCAACACACTTACTATATTTACACGATATTTAAAAATCACGTGTCACGGTGTTTGTGGTCGCACTCCTCTGGAACGCCCCTAAATTAACGTGAGTGAAGCCGCGGGTAAAAGCTTGTAATTCATATGAATTTGTATACCGGTGCTATTTCAGGGTTTGTTATGTGAAATAAGAGTTGAAGGGGGAAATGTATTAACGACATCCGCTTGACGGAGCTCTCCTAAGCCCAGCGGCGCGCATCGGACCGCATCGTAATGAAATTGACATGACTGCTCTCATTTGCATGACTTACAAACATCTACTGAAGCTGAATAAGATGCATTGTAATGCACCCCTCTGACCGTTTTCTTTGTTATTCGAGAGAGGCTCAGACTGCGGTACGACGTCTGTCGTTACGCTGCGATGTGCGTCTATTCGCTCCAAAGCGCTCCGAAGCGCTCTTCTGAAAGTTCAACAGACCGCTTTTGCATAGGCATTCGTTAAGAATACGAATACGGGCAAGCCTAGAAAGATGTCTTTACACATAAGAATGTATAAAATATAGTAAATAATACTGCCGTCTGTCTGTTTAATACTTATATTTCTCAAAACGAATCACGAACGTTTAGAAACGTTACTCAGGCAACCCTACCGCGAAAGGTAAATATTCATTGCCTAGCGCTTTGTTTAGCATACCTTTTTAGTTTCAATATTCATTCCGACTGAGCTTCTGCTAACACGATTCATTCACGCACAAAAGGATTATCGGCGCTATTGTTTATATTAATTTTCAATCGTCCACTATTAAAGCAGGGTGAATAATGAAAAGATTGTGTTTGAAATAAACAACGTAGGTACACACACGTGATTATACTTCTAATGGGATTTTTTGGTGATTAAGTACTGCTATTAACTTGGTAGTAATGTCATTGTTCATGGAATGTTCCTAATTTATGCTTTTACGAAGTTAATTTTATAATTTTCTATTTTTATACCTTGCTTGTGTAGCAAATTTAAGGGCCCAGTCTAAGAAAATTAACAGCTCCCGAATATTTTATATGAAAAATAACGTAGAGCATCTTTAGCAGCTTAACATAATGATGAGTAGAACTTGATGTCAAAGGGGAGCTCCCCGCCTACACTATTTGTTTTTGCCATGTATTTTATAGTTTTGCACAAGCAGACTAGCACAGAGAGCAGTAAGTGACGGCAAATAACGCAATCGTTATTTGTTTGCAGATGTACACTTCAATACTAGCTACGCAGTCTTCTAAAACATTCTTAGAAGACTGCGTTTGCTCAGAATCAAGCCTATAAACATTACTTAGCTCGTACTTGATTATTCCTATCACTAAATACTATTGTCAAACTACAAGTATAAGACAGAGACGGCAACACGCCTTAATCGACATGTCGTTCCACGTTGACGACTGGTTGAGATAATTTTTCGTAGCCGTCGTAGCGCTACGCCGTAGCCGATGTTCGGATCACCTCAGTGACATTTTCAGTTTGATCTGTTACATTCTTCACCTACGAGCTGATCAATAATCCCAAATGCAGTTATATTCAGCCATTTTGAAATAGTTTGATCGTTAACCAAGTAAGTGGTGCCCTAGATTAAGTGGAACTAAGTTGTTTTAGCCTCATTCACAGTGAGTGCTCTCGTAGCAGTCAAATTGTAACATTACCGGGAAACATGGTATTCAAAACAAGTGTGCAGTGAACTTTCAACGGGGGAAACTTTAGCACTGCTGAATACGCTTTCAAAGCTATTATAATCATAGAAACAAACACTCATGTCGAAATTCAGTTGGTATGTTTGCCAAGTCTCAATAGCAACATGCACTGTGCCGAGGTTCGGTGAAACTGGTTCGGACAAATTGCGGACACGGCTCCGGACATGGAAATACAAATAATTTCTGCATTATACGTTAGTGTTCGCAATTGTCCGTACTTGTCGGTCTAATCCCTCGAAGAGTTAAACTGGTATCTTGTAACTTGAGAAGAACAAAAAATACTTTTTAATTAAAGTTTTCAGACGCGACTGCAGCCGCGAGCACTACTAAGTAATCCGATTAAGCACAGATCTTGTTTTTAATTAACTTTATACTGAATATCAATTTTGAATGTCTTTGAACTGTTATTTTGATAAGGGTTGGGGATACTGCTTTGTTCTTCTACAGAATGGATTTAGAGAAGTTATTCCGAGGTCTATTCTCATTATGCAATAAGTACTCAACTTAAAATAACACAAAAATTAAAATATTATCTCGCTAGTTTTGTTACCAAACTGAAATCAGTTCATAACCTGCAAGTTCCGAGATACGAATCAAATTCCTTTATAAACATAACAAATAAAGCATAGCATTTGCCCTAATGACTTAGGCGCTTTCGTGTAGGTCAGTGCGCCGCAAAGATAATTACTGAAGCGATTTGGAGGTTTTGCGATAAGATATAAATAGAAGTTAGGTCAATGCTCTGTTATTGAACACTGATATTGAGTTTGGTCATTAATTTTTGTAGTTTTACAAAGATAACATTTAAATCTGCAAAGACGTTCATGATATACCTATACAGAGACGTGAAACATCTTTATACTTTTAAAAACCCGAGAACGGTTACTTGTGTACTTAATGCTCACGTACGTAAAATAAAGCCACATCTGATATGTAAAGTTGAGTACTTGCCTGAATGTAGATAATTCTTATACTCTTAATCAAAAATAAGTCGTAACATACAAATCTCAAATTAAATCTGCATTTATATTTCGCCAAATCGCCTATAAATCAGAGTTATAATAAAAGTCAGCAATATTAAAAATTAATGTCCAAATAATGAGAGTCAAAGTTACCCCCAAAAGCTGCAGTTACGACATTTTAAGTTTTTAATACGACAGACAAAATACTTGTGTAATTTTAAGTATTTGCAAAGTTCCGAGATTCGCAGCGATTTTGTCGGTTCGAAGTCGCATTATGCGGTATTCCGGCAAAGTTATTTATGTTAAACAGACAACGGATGCTGAGCAATGTCTGCGGCTATCAGGGCTATATTAACTTGTACGTGGGTGTACTGGCCGGAAGGCAATCTGTGTCGAGAATCTATGACCGGTGACTCTGTGGTTGCAGTACGAACGTGACATGCATGCCCACACTGTTTTGTTTAGATGTTGCTATATTCTTTTGTGCACGAAACTAGCAGAGCTTCTTATATTATCATCTTATACAATAACAACTGTAATATATTTTACCATTGTTGTAGGGCACCGAAATAGTGTGCGTGAACTTAGCAGATCATTTCCCAGCAGAGCATAAAAAAATGTGAGTTCTATTTGCATGCAGCATAGTTCTATAGTTCCTGATACTTTTCAGAAATAGTTCTGTCCTTTTTCAGGAAAAAAAGTCAAATGAAAATATGATCTGCTAACTTCCGGTAGCAGATCATTTTTTCCAAAACTAAAATTTTAAAAGTGTTTTAGGCGCACAAAGATGAGTTCTATAGTTCCTAATACATTTTTGACATAGTTCTGTGACTATAAAATAAAAAATAAATAAAAAGAAACAAAGTAACTTAAAACCAGAAAAAGTCGATATTATAAATACTGGGTGTGAGTTCTGGGTTTCCTTTTCATGTTGTTTTATAGCACTAATATAGAGGTATCTAAAACAGAGGAGTTCTACACTACTACTACTCATAATTTGTTTTGGACTTTATGATTCAAACATAGTATTTTATCATTATTTTCGCTAATCTATGGCTGCAGCCATTCTCTGGTTACACTTTAGATCGAGTTTTTTTATCATTTAAGATTTTAATTGTTACTTTGACGTCTAGACTACAAAGATTGCCTGGAAAAATCTGTGACAATCCACGTTTTATGTAATATTGTATCCATTTGTATTTATAATATCGACTTTTTCTGGTTTTAAGTTACTTTGTTTCTTTTTATTTATTTTTTATTTTATAGTCACAGAACTATGTCAAAAATGTATTAGGAACTATAGAACTCATCTTTGTGCGCCTAAAACACTTTTAAAATTTTAGTTTTGGAAAAAATGATCTGCTACCGGAAGTTAGCAGATCATATTTTCATTTGACTTTTTTTCCTGAAAAAGGACAGAACTATTTCTGAAAAGTATCAGGAACTATAGAACTATGCTGCATGCAAATAGAACTCACATTTTTTTATGCTCTGCTGGGAAATGATCTGCTAAGTTCACGCACACACCGAAATATACGTCAACCGAAATCATAAGATATTTAGAATGGCAAGGATATTTTACGGGGTCCATTTTTTTGCGCTTACCCTTCGCAACAATGATTGTTACAAATGAGTTATTTAATTTAACGGATTTTGTTATTTTGAAAAAAAAAAGAAAATGCAACTATTAAACATTGTTTTACATTCCTTCAAAAAAATAATGACCCACCTATTTTTTATTTTACGGAAATGTAATTCATGAACCGATTGGATTAATTTTTATGCTAAATTAACAAAATATTGCATAGCGTATTTTCATGATTTCAAACTTTATCAGTGAGTGCCAACTAGTATGTTTTGAAAATGAATTTGAATTTAATTCCAAACTAATCAATTACATAAAATAAAAATTATAACGAAATTTTGCTTTATCGTCACCGAGGTCAACTCGTATAAGTAGTTTCCCTAGTCACCTAGCTAGTAACACTTCTGTAATCGCCAACCCTATAATTTTCTATCTCCTGTAGTCGGTCGATAAATCACGTCCCTTCTGCAGACGGTCCAAGGTAGTTCTGGTCATCTTGTGTCTAATAAACCGGAAAGCAAGCCAGATCTATCAGGACTAGATGACATTTTCTAGCAAACTACTCACATATATACACATTTAGTTACGTAGCTTACTTTATGTAATAACACTGATTCAAAAACGACAATTTTTAATCGACAAAAATGATTAAAGACAGCTCTTAAAAACGTGCAGTGCAACCGGAAAGAAAGAATAAATGTTTATTTGTCGCAGGGACATGACGTGCAGACAAGAAATAAATAAATTAACAATAATCATACAACGCATAACAAATATTATAAGTACACAGGACAGAAACAAAGAAAAAATAAATTAAAAAATAACAGCAACTTGCACAGGAAAGGCGAACAGCCTACCAGCAGGTAGGTCCTTACTGTGACCAAAAAACCCTCAGAATAATAAAAAAACGCCTTCAAATCAAATAAAATAATTTATTCGCAATAAATGTGTAGATAGTAGATGGTACGTACATAAGTGATACATTACTTAATCTATACAAATAAATCAAAATGAAGTGTCTGTTTGTAATATCAAAATAACAGCTTTTTACTGAATGCATATTATGAAAATAATTATAACAAAAACACATATTTTTTAATTTTTGTTCCGGCTAATCTCCGAAACGGCTGAACCAATTTCGACGGGACTTTTACTGGCAGCAGCTGATGTTATAAGGTCTAACATAGAATACTTTATTTTAGAATAAGAATTAGGGTTCTGTGCAAAAAAATAAAACCTCATGAAATTAGTAACAAAATCCGATCAAAACGCGAACGAAGGTCGAAGCAACAGCTAGTATAACAATAAAGATCCTCATACGAACCATTTCTGGTATACGAAACATAAAATAAAAGCTTAAAATAACAATGAACCGAAAGTGGTACATAACTATACATAGGTACTCTTTTCCATTGTATATACCTACTAACTTAACTAGCTATTATTGTGTTAACTAAATCTAGCTATTCAAAGTATTTCGTATTTCTGTAACGACTTTCTACAGGATGGACATAACGTAGGTAAACTTGACAGTTGCTTATATCAATCCAATCTGGGGGCGCGGTAGCGCCACCGCCAAGACGAGCCAAAAAGTAAAAGGGGCTACCTACCTTTACTCGAACCGTTTCGTAGCATTTTCAAGCCCCCATAGCTTCCGGGGCTGCGGGACTGTTCGAAAGAGATACCGTGGCCCCGGAACACAAAGGGCGATGAAGGAACATGGATGGGTTTTAGTCAGTAAAAGTCTGACACTCCCTCCTGCTCCGCCCAGAGCGGGAGGAGTTATTTGATGATTTCACGTACGGAAAAGAAAAAAAAGCCCTCATAGCTTCGGTCGGGATGATAGTAGAAAACCCAGGATAAGATGTATTTTATTACTTTCCGCAATCGTATAAACTGCCTCTTCACATTTGTGCAAGGAAATGTTAGAGCAAAAGTTATTCGGGGAAGTTCCTTTACTATTGTTGGTACTCTCAGCAAGTGCTAATTTGCTTCAGTATATGTTAAGAAAATAAAAATGATTTCCTGCTTCAAAATTAAAATATTTTTATTTCACATAGGCCTAGATGGGCATAAAACGTCGACAAAAAGGTGCACGGTTCGGGTTGGCCGTTTCCTATGGAGAAGAAGCGGCAAGAAACTCCATGGCTTTATTAGATAAATCCAAATCATAATCATATAATTCAAAGGAAGTCAACATCAGTGAATTTTTCTTTCATAAGCGTGAGCGGTGAAGTTACCTGAGATAGTGAGTCATATTTTCCATATTTTCGTACCCTATATTGTTACGAAACGAAATTATTTTGTTGTTTAAATTAAGTTTTTCCACTTTCATAAAACCATAACATGAAGCATGTAATCCCCAAAGCGTAATACAGTTCCTAATAGTACCTACACCCACAATTTGCCAGTAATATTTCCGTCCCATGTACTAGGGGGCGTGCCTATTGCCATCAACCGGGCGCAGTTCCAGACTCCGTGGCTGCTACTGAGAAATTCCTGGTGGAGAAACCTAGTATCTCTTTGCCCGACCCGGGAATCGAACCCAGGCCCTCTTGCTCAGCAGTTGTGCTTGCGACCACTAGACACACGAGGCAGTTTTAGTTTAGTGGTTTAAGGCAGTGTTAGGGGGTTTATTTATTTATCATAATATATAACTTACTAGCTTTTGCCCGCGGCTTTGCTCGCGTTAATTTAGAATTTGACAACCTAGCGATGTGAAATATACTTTACGACCTATTCTCATATCTACCAATAATAAATAAAAATAAACATCAAAATCGGTCGAGCCGTTTCGGAGGAGTGCGACCACAAACACCGTGACACTAGATTTTTATATACTTAGTAGCTGTTGCCCGTGGCTTCGCTCGTGTTTTGGTCGAAAATTATCCCAGGGGTTTGAAAAATAGATAGTAGCCGATTCTCAGACCTACTGAATATGCATATAAAATTTAATAAAAATCGGTCAAGCCTTTTCGGAGGAGTATGGTAACTAACATTGTGACACGAGAATTTTATAAATAAGATTATATTCTGAAAGTCCAGGTTTCCTCACAATGTTTTCCTTCACCAATATCAAGCCCAGACCTTTAATACCTATGAATTGAAAAAGTCACATACTTGATACCTGACTCTGAATAAAATTGTACCCTCAGACATGTGAGTAGTGTGTGGAAACTAATCGTCGACGTGCAACGCGGCTCTCGAGTGTGTATGGGAACAACGGGATTATGTATTCAATGTTTGGGATTACAGCCGATATCCTCCTTTTTGCGCTGATGCGAAGAGGAAATATTGTAATCCTATTGGCTTTTCATAACTCTTTTCCGCATCTTCACTGTAGGAAATTGATTTTAAATGAAAAGTTAACTGAATGCAGCGTTGAAACTAAATGGGAGGAACGTTGTCGTACGCAACGAGAATAGAGGTTCGTCAGTTTGGAAACGAAAATTTGCAAAATCTGCAGGAGTTAATATTTAAAAAAAAAAAGCATCGAAGAGAAAATATGTTTCAAGGCTCTATTTATTTCGAAGTTAAGCGTATGTATCTTTCTCTTGATTCCCGAGTATATGTTACCGCATACAAGTATCAACAGCCGATGACAATATTTATATCCAATACAGTGTTTACTTTATACGGTATACGGATCACGGTGTATACGGCACTGGTCATAATATTTCATAGACTATAATACAAACATAAATTCAAATTGGCATTCGTAATCGAACGTAGACGCCGTAAAATGCCGGAAAATATTGTGGTAATACTGGAAATGCTTGTGTGAAAATAATATGTATATACGTTTCCATATTTTATCCTTTACACATGCACGAAGGAAACACAGGGAATCTTAACTGGGTAGACTAAATGGTTCTCAACCATTTAGCTACATTTGGCTACTAAATATTGGAGACTAAATAGGTACTTATTCACAACGGTATTTGCATTATTAATTTCGATTGTTAGTTTTGTATGTTTCGTAGTATTTCCAAGTTTAATTAGTTGATCTGAACAGTAAATCAGCTCAACAGTAATTGCAACTACGTATTAATCATAATAATATAATAGGTTCTTAATATTCCATTATCTGTTTGTCAGCTAAATATCGATAAATTGAACTATAATCATTTCAATTATTGCCTGGTACTCAACGCATTCTCTTCGCGAAAATACCGACTTGATTAAATTTGTCATGTGACAAATTGTTAATTGAAACTATTTCAAATCCGAGAACTGCAGTGACACATGCCCACGTGAATCAAACGAAGTTTTATTTTATTTCAGCGGAAGTGTATTGACATTTACGAACGACCGAATAAAATACTGAAAATTCCGAAAACCAATACAGCATTTGCTGACGTAATATTTTTCCACCAGCTTGCGTTTTACCGAAAACACACAGTTTCAGAATTAACCTATAAAATAAATAAAACAGCAAAAACATCAACGTCAAGATAATTATCAAAATGTTGTAATAAGGCGTAGTCGTCCTATATCTCTGTCAGGGTTTAAAGTAACCTAATATGATGTTCCGATGGCGGGTTCGCTTCGCTCGCTCTCAAGACCCCGCCATCCCCTTCGTACCTAAGCTGTGCGGAGTCAGAGTGCCCCAAGTCCCGAGCTCGCGTCACTCACTGTTGCATCCTAAGTTATAGAGCTTAAGAAAACGATTATTTTAGCAGAACTTGTTTTCGGAAACTTAGTATTTTTTTTTTGGGAAATTTGGTATTTGTTTTGGAAATTTAATATAATATTATTCGTAGAATTGCAATTTGAATAAGCTCATGTTTGTTTGTTAAATACAACTGTTTTTGTCATTGTATTTTGAACCTAATAGTAGTGCGATGAGAGCACTGGCTCTCATCCGAAAACTGTTTTGAGGAAGTGTTTGGAAAAATAACAAACAGTTTTATAGCGCCGTGTTCAGATCAATTTGTAAAATACTGTTAAAATTATCATCTCGATATCATTCATTGGAAATCAGAAAGATTATTTCGTAACTTTAGTCAACATTAACAGCTACGGTATGTGAGGCTGGATTTACGTATTTCTATCAAAATGATTATCTTTGTTTAATTTCCTTTGTTTGCATACCTACCGCTCCGAAGCTCCGCCGAAGGTAAGGTAGATTTATATCTGTTCATAATTGAACGAAATAAAATGCACAGTAGCCAAGAAGATACGACGGGCGGGGAGGGAATATTTGAGTCGTAAGTAAAATTCTACAGAATTTTTGTTACATTCAGATTGTAACTTTGCTTATTAAAAGTTTAGGAACCGCGTATGTTTTATTCAGAGTTAAAGCGTCTTTCGGGTTTACATTTCAACAAACTTAACTGTGCAGGCGAGAAAACTCAGAACTAAAATAAATGTACCAAGTGATGCATTTTTTCTTGACAAGCAGCGCCACTTTGAACTATTTTCGCCACGGTTTTCTTTCAGATGGAAAGTGAAAATATGATTCCATTCACCATATTTTAAAGGAAATATGAACATAATATCTTCGGCTTGTCTATCCATAACTCGTAGTTATGGCAAGGAGCTGGTCTCTGAGGAACATTCGCGTCGCTTGAATAGTGTAAAATTCGCTTTTCACTACTCTCCTGAATAAATAACTGAACATAAAGTCGGTATGAAAATTCAGGGTTATTGTAGTGTAGCGGTACTTCACGACAAGGTATTGAAACAATTCCAAAACCAAAACGGTTCTATAGAAATATTCGTTTATTGGGGTTCCGTTGCCAAATGGCAAAAACGAAATCCTTAAAGATTCGTCCTGTCCGTCTGTCTGTCCGTCCGTATGTCACAGCTATTTTACACGAATCTATAAGGGTTCCGTTTTAGCTATGGAACCCGAAAAGCAACAGATTTATGTTCGAATGATCCGGCAATCTGTCGGAAACAAATTTAATACAACTTTGTCGTAGTTTGAATGATCAGGATTTTTTGCGTAACTCCCTTGTTTCCTGGAATTTCAGGCTGCGTACCAGGAGACGTGCGTACTGCGTACATCCCGTAAATTGTCGTCATAAGTCGATAACACCTGTGCGCAACCACGGCGCCGCGGGAACCGTGATCAAAATGATGATATCCCGACAACCCTAAATACCACCTGCACGCACCCTGTCACTCATTTTTATCAAGATTCAATAAAAGCAATAGATGTATACCAATAGACGTACTGAATATTTTTGATAATACAAAATAAGGGTCTTGTAACAATAAGCTCCCACTTGTTTCAAATCACATAACTTATATGCTCTTCCGAGTAATTCTATTAAAAGGGTTTGTTTCAATATTGGCACATTCGATGCTATCGAAGAAGCACGTTTAATGCCGAGGGACACGTTTCACAAGGCCAAGTTTATGGAGCACAGTGTAAACGGATCTAATTTCAACCAGGTCAAAATATATTGGTCCGATATAAGGTTCAGCGATGCCTGGGGCCGTCTCGAACAAGAGGTCACTTCTAAAATTGCCATAAATCAAAATGAATAAAAAAGATTACCCTGCATGACCCATCATAAAATTTTATGCGATAATGTCGGCTAGGCTTATAGTCTTGCAATAGTCGTGGCGGGTAGCGTTCAACCCTAAATTGCCGTTGTGGGGGCAAGCGGCATTGACCCGCCGGTCGCCACGCCTCGCCGACATCCTATTTTTAACGTGACCGAGCTTTTTGTAAACATTTTAAGAACAACTTTAACAAAGAAAACCTTGCAACAAAAATTTAACATCAAAATGAAATAGAAAGTTCTGTGATGGACTCTGATTTTTAACAAAAATGAGGATATGCTGTCCAATTTCAATGCAAATTGGAGATACGGTAAACGCAGGTATTTCCATGAATGCGTATGGAGTTTTGTTACGTTAATTTTGTAATTATTTGCCATTCTAGTTTAGTGAATCTTAGTGGGAACATATTGGAAAATTATACAAAGGCTACCTAGGGCGTGAATAATGGGGCGCCGATAACAGCGTTGAATAAATTTGTGCCCCATGCCTGGACAGAAATTGTGTGTTGCATCAATATTGCCCCATGACTACAAGCTTTTATCTGCGCAAGGTATGCAATCTATAAGGCGCTTTTTCTCATTGCTAGAGTCGATTGTTTTAATAACTAATAGTCAATTGTACGCGAATAACGGAAGTCACACAACTTTGAACACACTCGGCACAATCGGCGTGCGGTCGTATCCTGTATCCCGCATGGGATTTCCCTCAGTGTGGTCAGAGTTTTATCAGTAAAAGGAGGTTCTCCAACAACGGTATGTTTGATACCCAGCAAAAGTATGTTTAGAATAACCCTAGCGCAGCACATTAGCTTGTGAAAAAATTAATAACCTACGGTTTAAGACGTTTATCGCTACGATTAGTTTAAAGAAATTAAAAACAAATAAAATTTGTTTATTTCAGACTAGGTAAAGTCCATATTTTGTTAGTGACGAATTAATTATCTTAAGACTAAGTTAGTAGCAATTTATGTAGGGTAGTCCAAATGAATACGAATTAAAATTAAAATAACTTGATTGAGAAAAAAATAAATTGAAATAGAGAAGAGAAACAAATAATAAATTGAATTGAAAAAACTTATGTCAAGCGATATTGAAACAAAAAATGATTAAAAAAGTTAAAAAAGAGATTAAAAATAATTAAATTAATCATCAAATTCATCAGACGACGTGTGGCCGACTGGTCGATCCACAATCATCCTTAGGATTCCGTTGCAACTACTTCGAATTCTGCGAATTAGTGAGGCTGACTTTTTGCGTATTATAGCATAAAAACCATGCACCCTTGAGTCAGCAAACAAGCCCAAAGCACTACAAAAACGAGGTAACCTCACCAAAATCCTAAAGGCGTTATTATATTGAACTCTGAGAGCATTGTAGGCCCGCTGCGTGTTGTTGTTCCATAGGGCGCTGGTGTAAAAGCTTTGGCAGTAGGCTCTCAATGTTACCTTTACCTGTGCTGTACACCTCGCAAACCTATACACCAACGTATTAGCTCGCACCGACAATGCTCTCCGCTCTCTCTCAATATCCACGTCATCATGTAGGGTTTCGGTAACAACATGCCCTAGATACCTAAACTAAGAGACGCGAGTCAAAAATACTCCGTTAAGATACACTGGTGGTGGTCCAGGATGTTTTATTTTACCTCTGATAAGCAAATACTCACTCTTCTTATCGTTGTATTTTAAACCGTGACTCTCAGCTTAGGGTTCACACATATCTAGTAGTTTCCGTAGGTCACCAACAGATGGACTCTTAAGTAACAGCTATATAATTCACCGGACTTAATTGAAATGGGGAAATTGGTATTATTCCAGTTCTTTGACAAGGGCACTACATCATTCCTTAATTTTTCTGATCTCAAGGTAGTTGGTGGTAGGTAAGGTGGGGCAGGGTAGTGGGGCCAACGAAACGATGGTTTTGAGTATTCCCGTTGGCCCCACCTGTTGTAGTGGGGTCAGCGGGAATACACCTTATTTAGTGAGTGTGACAAATACAACAGTAGTCAAAGATGAACATTATAAAATTTTGATTTAAAGATTCATGAGTTTCATGGTTTGGTCAAACCAACACGGAATTGTGGCCGCAGCTTCGGACACGGACTCCTCCACACAAATAGTACTGAAGTATCCGTTAGTGCTCGGTGACCGCAGCCAGTAAGCGCACACAGAGCAAAACATGACAAATAGACGACTGACGAATTTGACCAGATGCGTGCATATAGCTAATCGATCGAACTGTTCAGTTTCAATTTGCTTCTATAGTACGTAATCCTTCTGGCCGCCTTTGAAGAATTACAGGCCGTAGTAGACAGTAGTTTCACGGATTTTGGTCCAGAAAAGACAAATCTGAAGGTATTACTGACCGTCTAAGCCTTTACAAATGATTTCCCTAAAGTCCATTTCTGAGCAGGTCAAATGAGGTTTGAAGTTTGTGTGGGACGATGTCGCGGCCAAAGCTAGTCTTTTATAAATCTTATCTCCGGCCAACGCCGCCCCGCGCCTCTTCTTACGCAACCACTGAAACGGCTTTTTAACTTTGACCGACTTTTACACAAAACAGTTGGTCAAGGTTACGACTATGAAAGGCTTAGATTTTATTTTTTTATTTTTACGACCAAAGATATACATATTAGGTACGTACTTGGGTAGGTAACCCAAACAATTACTCTGTTGGTGTTTGTTTCAGTTGTGTTGTAATATTACTTAGGTATATGTATGCAAGCTAGCTAATATTGAAACACGAGAACAGTGTTTGCGTAGGAATGCTCAGTAATTAATGCCACACTTGACAAATATATAATTGCTTTCAGTTAGAACAGTGCCAGTGGCGTCTGTCAGGAGAATGCACAGGCTACAATGTCTACTCGTTTACAAAGGAGACGTTGTTTACAATCGAAGCCGTTTCCATGAACTTACAATAGAAGGAACATCTCGCTTGTTTAGTTCTATTGTAATGTTGCAAAATTGGCAATGGTAAAGGTATATCAATTTGATCCAAAGCGTTACTGATACTTTATTATGGTTCCGTTGCTTAAATGTCAAAAACGATTTTATATTATTTTCGTTACGTTCTGTGTCTGACTGTCTGTCGCTACACAAAAGTGGTGCGAAAGTAAGAAAAAAAAAATTATGCGTATCAGCTCCGACGCGTGACTGCAGTTTACTCATACATAAAACTTAATTAATTTAAACTCCATAAATTGAGGTTTGAAATAATACATGTATATAATACTGAATAGTGAATACCATAGTCAAATTATAAAAACAGTGGCCACGCTGTGATGCTATGCCTTAAGCTACTGTGCTATTTATAGTCCCCATTACGTTTGTTTCTTATGTCACATTGATATATGAAAAAGAAACATAAAACATTGATGAAAATAATTATGTATTTGCTTCTAAATCTAAAGTTCAAATTGTGTTCCCTCGCCCTCTAACTTTTAAAGTAAGAGGAGGAAAACTCTGAAAAGATGTGGGTTTGTAAAAAGTAAAAAAAACTTTCAACGAAAATTGGCTTGAACAAGATTTGGTATTTAGTTTTATGAGATACTAAAGGGACGTTTTCGTGAAAATGCAGCAGTAACTTTGATTTTCCTTAACTTACAAAAAAGTTAGGTTTACTGTCGAGTGTAAATTGTCATATGAATGAGCGTTAAAATATTGTACTTAAATACCAAACAACACTGTTTGGTGCTATGAAACCCATTGTGTGCGAGGCCGTCTCGCACTGGGCCGGTATTTTCTATGACGATTCTTCTGACAGCCTCTGTACAGTCTACTAAATCTCTTTATTAATAATGCGTCTTATCTTATTGGATCGTTCTAATATTGTCCAAGGCAACAACACCCCTGTTTTTAAGCGTGGCAACAAAATAGCCCCTAACCCGTAACACGAAAATAAGTCATTTTAGTCGTTTTTTTATTGTATTTCCTTTGTACTGTTGAGCAATGTAGCTTCAAGGGTGATTGATGGCCGTTGTTAAGTATTTGTTGATCAGTTTGGAACCATTTTTTTTCAGCTTGTTTGTCTTAGTTTTGTCATCGCGTTTTGTGTTACTTTTCATTCAATTTAACTACACAAATATTACGCGACATGCTACGATCCTTACATACTCCTTTTGCGTCGTCCACGTCATACATCTGGTGGTACACGCACGCCGGTTGCGAGTACTACGCACATGACCTTTCTGAAGAACCTCACCAATAAGGTCAGTGTATGTCCTTCTAGGGCGTCGGGTCCCGACGCACCATCGACGCACATCTGCCTTGCAAATCATCAACCAAGCATCAATCAAGCATTCTGTATATTGTACACTAAACTAAGGAACTCTGCACAAAAATTATTGCTGGGAAACTACTTCATTTTTGGGGAGAAAAATCACGTTTTACAGTAGAACTCAATGTAGCGCACTCAAAACATTGTGCTGATGAATGCATTGAATAGTACGGGGGTTGTGGTGGTATTTAAAGTATAGTTATGGCATTAAACAATTGTAATTAAACAAAACTTGTGATAAAGTTGGAACTTTGACCCCGCATATCTCCATAACTAGACGGTTCCCAGGTATGGCCTAGAACAAAAAAAAAATCTCAACGACGGGGATAACAAGTGCTTTTCGGCTTCGTTGAGGGTATTGTTAGACCCATTATTTGAGTAATATTTGGTGGGAGAAACATGCTTTTGTTAATGTGGTATTATATCAAAAACTTTCATACTCGCTGACTCTGGCTGGCGCGTTTATGAGCCATTTCCATAAAATCCCGCCCCTAAGCACATATAATTAGCGGAAAACTCCATAGTAATAAACTGCTAATTAAAATTCGAGAGAGTTGTTATGAACTGAGTACCCCGCCAATTACCTAATAATATAGTTATAACTCAACTAGCTGTTGCCCGCGGCTTCGCTCGCGTTTTGGTCAGAAATTATCCCACGGGCATGTTGTAAATATAGCCTGTGGCACTCGGGGATAATGGAGCTTCCTATTAGAGAAAGAATTTAAAAAATCGGTTCAGTAGATCCAGAGATTACCCCCTACAAACTCACAAACTTTACCTTTTTACAATATTAGTATAGATTATAAGTTACGTGCGGAGATACGAGTATACTACTTAATCCATACTTCTATTATTCTCCTGCGCCTATCCCAAATTATTTGGGGTCAGCACCGACAGTCTTGTTATTCCATACATTATTCATTTATTCCATGGCATGGCTAGAAAACTCTCTTAAGATTTCTAGCCATCCCTTCTTTCACACACTCCATCTAATGTATCTTTGACCTTTCCCTGATCTCATAGTCCTTCAGATTGACCCCGCATTCATACTCAAAACTTTACCCGGAACATTTTACTCACTACAAATTAATTTACAATGAAACGAAAATATTCGAAATACCAATTATAACAACGAGTGTTAAATCATTAAGATATTGAGAGACGATTCAGAGCTTTTCGAATTACTCGATACGTACCTAAATGGAACATTGTTAAAGCAGGGCGTGGACGTCCGGACTGGTCCCGCTCTGTGCCTCGTCCGTCGAGCACGTGACTTCACGCTCGTCGATGCTACTCTGAAACACATTCTGATTCGATTCAACTCACTTATCTATTATTTATTTCCATTAGTATTATTGTCTTAAAAAGCTTGTTTTCAAAAAGAAAATACCTTCAATTCCTCAATATTAATTTAAGAATTCATTCCGCGCAGTTATTAGCACTGCATGGGATCATCATTACTACGGATCATTGTTATAAGCTGATCCCGATTCGAGGCGATGCCGTGACATTTTTAAGAGTGTGGTTGCTATATGGAGTTTGATAGAAAGACTGCTGGTGCGAGTTGAATCGATGCTCATCCTGTGCAAGTGTGCAATGCTTATCAACTATACGTCAGACTGTTATAAAGAAAAAACAAAAAAAAATACACACCATACAATCTATTTCTAATGTCAACAAAATTTGAACTAAGCTTGAAGACATTAATAGTTACTCTGAGCCCACAAATCAATCAGTATAACAAAAGGTTTATGGAATTATGTAGCCATTATAAAAAGCTTTTTCTTTAAGGCAAGTATACAAAAGAAAGTTCGGTAGGTACCTATCCCGCAGACGGCCCTCGCGATGGGGTTGAAAACGCCAACACATTTAAACTTTTTTCCTTATCCATTTAATGTCAGCTATATAATAAACTGACACTGCTGAAAAGGTTTGACAAGAGGGTTTCAACAAAAAGTGATAGGAAAACTCGTTTTTTACAGTGTATTTACAATCGAATCGTAGATCAGAACGATTAATAACTATACACATGTGTGATCTAAACAAATATTTGATCGGATTACACATGCAATTTTAAACAGTACCTAGTATTTGTAGTTTTTGCATTTTACTAAGTGGTACTCTGCCAAACACTTTACAACTTTACTGATGGAAACCTCGCTTTAGTAACAAGCATTTCCGTTAATTATTAGAAACATAAGTTATTACATAAGTACGTCAGTAGCAGGGGAACAGACGATAGTTTTGAGCCGAAGTGACGTAAGTTATGCCGCGTGGTGCGATTCTGCTGACGAGTGATACGAGCCCGTGTGAGCCTGCAATCCGCTCGCCCTGACTTTTACTCGATAAGAAGATTACGGAGCGAAGCCTCAATTTCGTCACGCTTCCCCTTATCATTCGAGTTATTATCAAGGGTGAGCATTATTCACTCGGGCTTTTTATATGTCCTTTAGCGTAGAAAATTCCTTACGTTTTGATCCGTGAGTTATTTTCAAGTTCATTTAAAAGCTTGAATCCTTTGTAAGCATTATACGTAACTAAACCGGGTGTAATAAAAGCTGCGTCGAAACGAATGTTGTGTTAGACCAAAAAATATAACCGTAAATTGGGCAAAAACATAACGTATTTCCCTGGGGGTGTGACTCGGTGGTGGAGCTTCGCTTCAAAGTTGAAAACCATGTAAACTAAACTTTTTATAACGAACCGAACTAAAAATATTACTAAAGCAACCGTTTAAAATCACATTTATTTAGCCATTCGTGTTGCGTCGTTCGTTGCGATCTTCAGTTTAACTTAGTTTCAATATGACGTTATTTATTACTTATCATAAACGACACGAAAGGGAACGCTATGGTTTAAATAAACTATAGGTAACATATAATCAGCCGGCACAATTGATGGAAACTTCGGCTTTGTCGACATCATAATGTAGTAGGAGCGTGTATTGTAGCTAGACATTCATTTAATGTAGGATATTCCATTAGGCCAGCGTTACCACTCCCCCGACGTCATTTGACTCGTCGACATTACGTTGGAATTGTCCAAAGTTGTGTGCCACTCAGTGGGTTGACGGGCAAAACTTCAGGCTTTACGAGCCACTCGGTAAATTGCTAAGTTTGTCGCCGACATTAATTATTTTTTACGGCGTGATCACATATCTTGTATCTCGGCTTTTAGAGCGATTTTACCCTGTCGCAAACGTGATAAAAGTAAACGAACGAGAAAATTTTAATCGCATGCTCTTAACCCCAGTGGCGATGGTAAAAATACGGCAACACAACGTGTTTATTGCACCTGCACAAAGCCCTTCATTATAGCGCTGCTATAAAACGTGAAAGCATTTGCACCTACCTTAGCATAAAATTAAATTACGTAGGTATGGTCCAAAATTTTCTACTAACCGCAAAAAACATGACGCTTTATATATTTTTTTAAATCGTAAAAAAATACATTAAACTTATAACCTTTGTGCTGAGGTCCTTTTTTTACATAAAATAGATGCTTGAAGATATTTTAAACAAGGCCTCGGTGCCTCCTCCTTCAGACGCAGGTAAATCAGAAATATTATCTTATAAAGAAAAATTATAACCTATTTCGTTAAAATTCGCGTATTTTATGAACCAAAAAGCTAAATATATTGTTATTACATCGCTGTTCTGCTTCACTTATCTATAAGTACTATTTTAGATAGGTTATTTCTAATTTTTATTTATCGATTGGACTTTCAGAGCTTTTTCGTTTAGTTTGCTGTTAGTTTTGTAAAGATTTTTTTTCGACGTGTGTAACCTCTACAAAGTCGGGTAAACTTTAAAAAATAGTACCATGTTCCAAACTTTCCTTTACTGTTTCTAAACAAATATAAAAGTCCGGAAAATCGGAACGGGAATACAGTGTGAATTTTACAGTAGTTGACCGGAATGATGCTCCTCTCGCTGAAAGTTGACCGAAAAATAGATGCATTGAAACCCTCCACCCCTCGATATTCAAGATGAATAGAGACATCAATGCAGCTATAAAAATGCCGAAGGAAGGAATCGACGGCTTACGGGGAAAACCGAAATGGAATGTCGAGAAAACCTCCGCATTGTGATACCTATGTACTCTTTGCCATAATGCGTACAGTCATTCTCCTACTGATTACAGTGCAAAACCGTAAAAAGAGCCATTACCCCATGGTGGGGTAGTGCGGGGCGTTTTTCTCGTGGTCTGGGGCGGAATATTCACTAGCATTCGAGCGTGAACCGCTCCTGTATAAAATTTTAAGACACCTTAGCGGCTGAGGCGTGTACGTAATTTAATATAATTATTTCAGTCGAGTCTTGGTAAATGTTCTGTTTGAAACATGCAACGATGAAGTGACAACTTGAGTGAAACTTTTTTAATATCATATATCTTACGATAAGGTCCGCATACCTGCTTCTAAAGATTTAAAGAAAGCCTGAGTACATGTTCTTTGGAAAGCTATAATTAGTTTTAAATTAACTATCTTGTGGTAAGGCTAGCAGACTAGCTTCTTTAGTGAGTATCTGGGTTTCTTTGGAGCTAGATAAGCAATGAATAGTTTCAGTAATCTCAGTTCAAAGCTTAACAAAATTACTTTCCGTTGTTCAGTTAGATTACACAGTGTGGTTTTGTGTATGATTTTCTTATTCACATGACACTAATAACTCTGCCCTGCACCATCTATCGAGTTCAAAACTTGTAAGGTAAACTATACATAGAATATTAGGTTACCGCAGAGTGCACCGTAACGTAAAGCATAACTTATGACGGATTATGTCAAACTCATAACTACTTAACTGTGAAGACTAGATGCGAAAGGCGATGCGTTCATTATTTTGTTTACATCTTCGTTTTACTCACACATAAATATCCTGAGTGTTTGTAATCACCAACCAACGCAACACCGTCAATAAGTTTGGTTTACCTCGATATATCGACTACCTATTTCATTCAGGTTTCAGCCCAGCTCTCCGAAATTCGAACACCTTTTGTAGATTTACCGAATCAAGAGGAAAATTCACGTGGATCTGAAAATCGGATTTCATGGAAATTGCGATTTAAGGCTGGACCGGTTTGTAAGTGGTCAACGATTTAATTGAGCGTTCCTACATGGTCTTAAATAAGTGTACATTGAATTGAATGAGTCCTGACAGGAGTTTTTGTATTTATTTTGATATTATATCATTTGATACTGTCACAAACGGCTGATGCTATTGGTTTTTACCACGCTTTTTTATTTTATTTTTAAATATCTTTACAAGCATGTGGGTTTCTTTAGGTCCGGCTAGGAGTTTTAAAGGTATGTAGGTACTGAATTCTCATTTGAAACCAATAGTAAAATCAATGCCTTAATAAGTTGGTTCCCTAATACACAAAGGTGTGCGAAGGACATTTATAATTATCTAGATGTAATATTTTATGGATCACATTACTAACGACCATGGTCAAAATATTTTAAGCTTCCATTAGTAGTGTTTGGTTATCCAACCGCGAGCGAGGCACAGAACCTTTTCTCTCTAGCAAGAATTTCCAATAATGTGGTTGAAGCTGTGTACTACTTAAACCTTTTTGATCATCGGGGATGTTGTATGTGACCTTAATTTAATATATATATATATTCATTAAATTCATTCAGATAACCAAGATCCATTGGTTTTGTAACAGTATTCTTAACCTATGTTAGTACTCAACTGAAAACACAGACAGTGTACAGGTGACCTCACCAACGGGCTGTCATGCCTTCCGACTATGGCACTCAGAATGCTGTGCCGTGTGTGTGTCTGCTGTGTCTGTGTATATGTGTGTGTGCTATGCTGATTGTGTGTGTTTTTAATGGTAACAGCATACAAATAATAAACTATGTCATATTTTTGGGTCAAGTAAGTATTTAAGTTTTGTGCAGACGTTGACAATATATTTTAGACGACAGATGATAATTTTTTTTTTTTGATTTCGATGTAGGTCCCATAGAGAAATTTGTTCAGTTGGATGGCCTGAATCATACCTGGTACATGCTCTATGCATGAATCGTTCGTTCACAGCATGACCATGGCCTGAGCGGAGGTAGCCCCCCAACATAGGTTCCTATCGTTCCCAGCCAGGCACATTTCTTTTTGTAATTTATTTCATTACCACTGATCTTAAAACGGTGATAGAAAAACGAGGAAACCGCACTGGGTCTACGTGGTGGCATGTGGCCCACTACCTATCGCAACCAGGAGACCTGAGTCCCAACAGTGGGGACGTCATAGGCTGATTATGATCATTAATTCCTCTTTCAGACATTGGTCATTCATTGGCGACTTGAGACTCGTTGGGTATTCCGGATCTTATTACTATACCAAATAGTAGTCATCGCTATCAAATCCATTCGATTGACTTTACTAGACTAGGCCTTTCGACATCGGTTGGTTTACCCACGATAGGAGGGCTAGTACAAGGTGGGTATTGCACATGACGGTGTATCCTATAATCGTCATCATCATCATATCAGCCCGGAATCACCCACTGCTGGGTATAGGCCTCCCCTTTTTTCTGCCACACTTCCCGGTTCCGTGCGTCCCTTATCCAGGTGTTTCCCGCGACTTTGACGATGTCGTCGACCCAACGAGCTTTAGGACGGCCCTGGTTTCTATCCTATAAACCGCGTTCAAATGTTATCAGTGGCAACTCTTGGACGTGGATAAGAAAATCCCTGGCTTTACTGGGAATTTCAAAACTGTCACACAACCTGATTGAAACATTCCTTCACCGTTCAAGTTCACGACAACACGACCCTAACAACTAAATTAAAACTTTTCCCCGATATCTCGAAGAAAGGACTTTTTAATTTAAGGAAAAACGTTTATTAAAAGGAGAAAAAAGATAATTGTGAGCGTGTTTCCTTGTACCGTTGGCTGACATTTAGGCCACGGAAAAGATAATAGTATGCCACAACAGTCTGTTAAAGTCCACCGCAGAACAAACTCAAAGGAACGATGCAACCTTATTTTAATTGAAATTAACTACCTTTTTAGGGTCTCGTACCAAAGTGTGGCAGCTATATCGGCAAATAATAAAATAAAACAAAAATAAAAGATTACCATGACCTTAATAGCTATACCTAATCAAAATCAAACTTATTATTTTAAATAGACTAGTTACACTTTTGAATTGCCAAAACAGTTCAATCAGAAACTCAATCACATGAAGCTATAGTCCCAGCCAAAAGGCTGCTGGCTGGCTAACTGTATTTGAACGGTAGTTTCCCATTCGAAATAGCAGATCTTTACGGAGAAGAACGGGCAAGTAACTCCATGGTCTCAATATAAAAAGAAATAAAAGAATGATAAGTCATTATTTTACCCGTACACGTAGGTAACACCACAAATGCGAAGAGAAAGTCGTCCATTTGAGAGGTTTACGATCCTACGCGAGGACATGAGTCCAATACTCAAGTAGCCCTTTAGAATTTCAATTTGAAATATCGTTGCTCAAGTGTGCTTCGATTTAAAACTAGATTTGTTGAGGACCTCCAGTATTTTGTGAGGCTCATTTAAATTTTAGTACGACGGTCAAGCAAATATCAATTTAAAACTCGTTAGAGTAGAGGTTATTGTAATAAAATATGTCTAAAGCGAGCTATCTTTCCAGAATAAAGGCCTGCTTTTCATGTTGGAGCATCGTACCAGAGTCTGGGACTTAATAAGATGCTATTCCGTTTTCAAAGAGTTACAAGAAACCAGTCTTGTCACAGCGAACTGCCGCATGTCGTAGCAATTGGGTTGCATTTACTACTTTTTTTTAAACTTTTCCGCACACTAAGAATTTCTCCTGTTTCGTGGGTGCGTTTACAAACATTTAAACTCGCACAAAAAACCTTAGTTAAAAACTGTGAGCCCCTTCGGAAGTGTATTTTACATTAAACCCATCTTCAAAATTGATAGCAAAACTCTATAACGATATACAAGTCTGGCCAAAAAATCGCCGTAATCACCATTAAATTCTCTCTGAGCTAAAATCAGAATATGAGCTCGCTTCTCATTTTATTTCCACGTAGATACCGGGAAAACAATAAAACGTTCTAAATTAACATATAAACGACAACTCTGAGAGGGGTGTCGACAATTTTATCTCACAATTGTACCTACGGCCAAATGTCCTCCACCCGTAAGGGATGAAATGTATTCCGAGATTTAATGTTAGCTGGTTCATTAGAATGTGGATACGGGAATGTGTTTGGTTAATTGATCAGTTCTATCACGGGATCAGCGAAATGGGATAATCAGGGGGCCTAAAATGGCTGCTTTAGCAAAATCATATGATAATAGTACGCGCCACAATTCGTAAAATGGTCACAAAGTGACATCTGATAATATTGACTGCGACTGTGACCATTTTAAGATTTTTAACCTTATTATTTTATTCATTTTATTCCCACATTTTTAAATATCCCTCTACAAAATAATATATAAAAAGATTTTAAATTAACGTAATTCTTATTAATATTCTATTATGATTCTGATGATTCTGCCAAAGCGGCCATTTTAGACCCCATGTGGCAGTAAACTTTTACAATAAATATTTTGATTGCTTGATTTTTTACCATTCATGTTTCATTAGTTTTTAACTGCCTCGAAAAGGACCACTGTGTGAAAACTTTTTTCGTTAGTCAGTTGTTGTTAGATGTTTGTTTTCAATAAAACCGTTTAAAAATATTTAATTTTTTTTTAAATATTTAAAATTTTAACTTTTTGTCGTATTTATCCATAGCATTTACCGAATGATAGAGAAAATCGCAAATCGTTAGACTATGTATTTTCGATCAAACTTCTGAACGGGTGGCAGTTGAAACGGCTGGTTATCTGCGTATGGCACGCAGTGTACCTATTAGCTTTTATTTTAAAATACATTAGAGAGCGAACATAAATGGCGAACAGAGCTACAAGGATCTCTTGCTTCGCTTGAGTGTCAATGTGGGGAGGGTGATGTTGGTACACATATTTTGTGAAATTGAAATGTGAAAACAAAATGGCGGCGGTATTGCGGTATTGGCGACGAACTTGAAGTTCTTTACAAGGAACATTGTCTACATTCTGCAGAATGTAACACTCTGTATATGAGCCTGGGTGTCACTCTGCTGTTTATGCAGTATCGCCATATTTCCTGGTATAATTGACGTAGAGGCCGTAGAGAGAGAGCTTTTTTATCTATGCGCCATATTTTCACCCCACTTTTATGTTTCCAGCAAAATAACGCGTTATTTTCTTCCTTCGGTTGTTATTAAACTAAAAATCAGCTGTCCATACCGTTTGTTCCCAACGAGTCACACTGTGACTTGTTACAATGTGAAAACTGGTTGGAATTTTTATTCACTGTTACTCGATAGTACAACTTTTTGTGTTTATTCCCAACGGATCACACGCCAAGTGAAGAGTGTGACTCGTTGGGAATAAAATATTTTCATACAGTACACTGGGCACTACTTCTTACCCAATCAGTAACATCATTGAGACTCATCAATTGTTGATGATTTTTGATAAATTCAAGATTTGTTTTAATGCAAATAATGAAAGATAATATTTGGAAAAATCAACCACATTTACTAAAATTATCAATCACAAAATATCAAACAAAATCACAGCATAACTATACAGCGTGTAACAGAAAGGGTATAATCCTACGAAATACTGTGGTACGGACCATCAAACTGAACAACTTTCTCTATGGGACCACCATCGAAATCGTAAAAAAATAATCAGCTGTCGAGTAGGTATTGAAATTTTGCAGTATAGGACAGCTGATAATTTTTTTATGATTTCCATGGTGGTCCCATAGAGAAAGTTGTTCAGTTTGATGGTCCGTACCACAGTATTCCATATATTATGATTATACACTTTCTGTTACACGCTGTGTATAATCACAGTATTGCACTTTTGTAGGAAAAGCTGTTTTTTTTAATAACTGATATAAAATTTCTATGTTTCGTTTACGCGTCGGTTCCTTCCACCCCGTATATAAATACTTACACTATTTCTAGTACGAAACGAATGATAAACTAATATTTTATTTGTCCAAGTTAAATGTTAGAATCCTTTGATCATGCTGAAGTTGGCATGTTTGAAAGGCAAAAAACAAATAGGTACCGTCATTATGAAGTTGGTGTAATCGCCCACGGTCACCTACGCACTGACTAAATAATCATTGGGTCGTGAACCTTAACATGCTTGATTAAGAAGTTTTTATTGAAGTGCAAACTTTAATAGGCCATTTATGGTTTAATGGCTGCAGCTATTGCGTACTTTCTGGTGCCGATAACCTCCCCGGATGTCGTAGGTAAGCCGATAGCCATATGGCTTACCTAGTCACCGTTGTTACTGCCCCCGAAAGCCCAAAGGGTGGGAACTCAACAAATCTTTTGTAGGTACTTACGTAGATATGTAACTCTCTTTATGCATAATCAGCCAATAATTTTACCACTGCTGGGTCAGGGCTCCTCTCTATGATAGGGAATGGGGTATAATTCACCACGCGGGCCCAGTGTGGGTTGGTAGATGTCACATGTTTTCCTTCACCGTTTTGAGAGCAGTCAGATGAAATAAATTACACAAAGTAATGCGCCTGTCTGGGTTCGAATCCACGACTTACTCTTCTTAAGTCGGGGTCGCCACCACAGGGCCAGGCCCGTGGGCCACCGGGTAACTCTCTTTAATCTGTACAAAAATTAGATACCTAAGCATTTTTTATGTTTAAAAACAGATTACTTTGATTAGTAGTAGGCCGTCTGATGCGAGATATTTGCAAGATATTAAGGCGCTTGAAAAAACATTGAGTTTTTTTTGAGATACCACTTTTGCATTACGATAGCAGAGTTACAAAGCATCTGTATCAAAATCTAGAAAATTCAAGGTACTGCATTGTTCTTTAACTAGAATGAGACATTTAAAAACACAAGACTTGATTGGTAAAGTATTGTATTTTCAAAGGATAAAAGATACTCCAAAGTATGCTGTGACGCAGTTCTCGGTACTTGTAAGCTGCGCTTTGTTTTGCGCAGTGTTATGCGCGGACGTGTATCATTTTCAGTGTGTGTTTCAATCAAATCAAGATAACAAACGGTTTATGAAATATTCGCAGAGAATGTTTGTGTTTGTTGGAAATTATTCTTTTAAACATTCAAAGTTGTTTTCAATAAAATAAAACGTACTGAAGTTGAATACGATTGTATTTTGATACTGGAATGTTATTTCCGTTATACCTATTTGTATTCGTATCCGAGGTATTCACATCTCGTTTCGATATACTTATTTTCATCATTCCTCCTTCCAGAGAGACAAATCGGACCAACTGGTTCTCTCACAAGGAAACCCAGTTCCAGTTGGTGGATGTAAGACGTGTTTGAATTGTTTGGTTCTAGGCCATGCAATCACTGAAACAAACGTCAAGTTAAAACAAAAAAAGCTTGTAAAATATTCTAAGAATTTGAGTTTTGGCAGTAAATAGGTTCATATAGTTCCATTGAAATGTAAATAATACTCCGTCGACGTAGAAGAAGGATTAACTTTTGCTCCGAAACATCTTTAAAATCACTTATTACACAGTGCTCTTCGACAATCTTCGAATTCCCACTACGCGCAGATCTTACTTTCCGAAGTACCCAGCCGGGAACTTGCTGTGTCAGCCGTTATTGATGGCACCATGCCGTATCTCGAGCCACTCTTTCATCACGGGTCTTCAAAGATACGCTCCATAGAGCGCCATGGTCCGTACTGTCCTAATTATATGCGAATGCCTAAGTATTTGCATATCATCCGGTCTCTAGTTATTAGTCTTCGAATTTTTGATTTTAGGACATGTCAATTGCCTCACGATGTTTTCCTTCACCGTTTTGAGAGCAATGGTGATTATTCCTTCCTAAAATATAATAAAAATAAATAACATTCATCGAATTAAACATTTTATGTATTATTCCGTGTCTGATTCAATTTTTTTTAGAACGTCCACGTCATATTCTTTTTTTCATTTCAGTCTAGCGACTCGCTGATATTGACGTTACACGTTAAGCCGACGACGGCCGTGTGCCCGACACAGGCCCACCCGATGTTTTCCATGGCGTGTCGTGGCGGTTCCACTGATTGAGCTGACATTTTGCATACACGTTTAGTCTGGATGACAATGCATGGTTAGCTAAGTGATGTTATTCAAAATCCAATATGGCGATACTCCCAAAGATGGCGAACTAGCTTTTTATATGCGCCCCCATGATGTGGGTATCAATTAAAAGGGTTTGCTAAGGAGGATACGAAAAAACTGGCCAAGTGCAAGTCATACTCACACGCAGACAGGGTTCCGTAGCACCAAAAATTATAATTAGTTTTTCATAGTATATTAATGAAAAACAAAGATACTGCTGCAGTTTGATCAGCAAGTCGCTTAACTCAAAAACTAAACATAAAATATTATTCAAACCAATTTTGGAGATATAGAAAGAAGAGAGAACATTGGTTGAAAGTTTTATTTACGTTCTACAATTCTAATTTTTTTCAGATTTTTCCACCTCTTACTTTAGAAATTAGAGGGGGGGGACACATTTTACCACTTTGGAAGTGTCTATCTTTCAAACGATTGACTTTGAGAAAAAATGGTTTTAGGAACCTCAATGTCCCGCACGTTAAACCTAAATGCTTACCGATTTCCGTAAAAAAGTAAATAAAAAACCTACCCTTTTTAGTATCGATTCGAGTCGACACTCATTAGTATAGATACCTCCTTGAATTTGACCAGGATGCAAAACGACAGCCTGTATTTAAAAGCTTGTTTTTTAAAACTGTTGCTTTACTATAAATAAACACTTTCAACCGCATTTATTTCGGTACTAAATGTTGCAGAATATTTAAATAAAGCAGGATTTTATTTCGAGTGTTACCACTCCACTTTCAACTAAATATTCAGTCATTTTTCAGTCTCGCCACTTTTATTGCGTTGCATAATATTTAAAAAAAATACTTAATTCGAGCTGGTTCAGAGTCTGCATTAAGCTAATTAATGACAAACAGAACCTCTTTTTGGATGGCTTTAAGTGAATTAGTAACTATTGTGATAACGAATTATGTAAGATATAGTTTAAAAATAGACTAACTAACTGTCACTAGAGTAGATCTATATGATTATTAGTCGTTGTCAGCCAGTTCTGCTGCTTAACTGCCTGTTGGTCATAATAACTTTTACGAAAGATGGAAAAACGTTACGTGGGTTTGCCCAGGCGCAGGGTTGGCCTTCATGAAAGCCAACCATTTCATGAAGCCAGCACCAAGCCAAATGGGAGGGTTCAGAGGATGCGACGTGCACTCGTGTGGCGTAGACAGATATGCCCTGATTCGTATTACTGTCGGGTAATGGTTAGCTTAGATTAGATTAGATTTATTGATTACTGAGTATACGGTACATACATAGAGGTCTTAATATTAAACAGTTTCACATACACTACCGTTGCCGGTGTAGAAATATTAAAATTGACTTACAAATATTCAAAGTGGTCGAGTTCTAGTCCGCAACAATATAATTATAAATTATTTGAGATGAAATTAAGTAATTTTTATACAATGTCAACTTTATAAGAACCTTTCTTTTTATTTTTTAATTAAATGTCAAAACGTACTAATTAACTAATGTCAAATTTTTAAGAAAAAAAAAACAAAACAAAAATTAAAACAATAATAAGTCAATAGGTATGGTCACACATAAAGTATTGATAAAATGAAATGTCAAAATTTATAATTTAAACATTCATTGACTGAATGGAAACAGTTGTGTAAAAGCCAGGCAAATAAAGTTTTTCTGAATTTATTACTTGGCAGCACTCTGATGCGTGGGGGTAAATGGCTAAAGATTTTGATTGCCATGCAATTGGAATTTCTGCTAAACAAATGTGGTCTCTGGCTAGGTGCAAGTAAGTTATTTGGGCTTCTGCTTTTCACTCTTTTAGAAATGTGTTCATATAATGGGAACATGTGCGAATACCTTTTTATAAGCATACAAATTTCAAAAATATATAGGCAAGGAAGTGGAGGAATTTTTAGTGCTTTAAATAATGGCTTACAATGCTCTAAATATTCTGCTCTATAAACAGCTCTGACACAGTAGTTCCCTAGTTGGTACCTGTAGCACATATTCAGTTATACTTTTCGTTTGATAATCTTGGTATAAGTTCTATACCTACATAAAAGGTGTAACTAGACCCTTAACGAAGCCGATAGGCACTTGTTCTCCCCGTCATTGCGATCATTTTTTTTTTGTTCTAGACCATACCTGGGAACCTTCTAGTTACGGAGACATTGGGGGCCAAAGTTCCAACTTAATGACGATTTTTGTTTTTAATTCTTGTTTTTTATGTAAGATTTTTACTTTAAACACCTCCAAGACCTCCGTACTATTCTATCCATCCATCAGCGTAGGTACCCATAAAATTACGTTACCTACGTGTCTTTCTCATGTTTTTGCCCATTGCACTGATTGGCTAAAAAAACTCGATATACAATTTTAACCACCGAATAATTTAGTAACAAATTTTTAAAATAAAAACAGGCAGATAGGTAGTTGCATTTGCCTTTACACCGAGACTGTGGTTGAAAACTTTCAAAAAGCAAAATCAAGTCTAAACAAAATAAGTAGCAACCTACCTTCGCTATAGAATCGTAGTTATTTGTCCCGAAGCTGTCAGCAACCAAAGTTGTGGCTTGAGCACAAAAGGTGCCCCCCAACCACCCACCCTTCCAACGGGTGATTGTTTAGAGAAAACTTTCCGTAGCGTCAACAAAAATATTGATTCCTTTTTTTTCGTAAATATGTTAAATCAATAAGTACCTCTACTTTGGAACCCTCAGAACTCTCGTACCTACTTAACTGGCTTTTACTCTATGACGAACTTGTTAAAACACAGCCAATTATTAATAGGTTGATTAGAGAAGATTCTTTTTTCTACAGAGAGGAAACCAGTATACTCAGGTATCTTCAAAATACCACGATACGATCTTCATTGGTATGAGTGAGCATTTTCTGTCATTCAGTTAGCCAAGAGATAGGTAAAATGTAGGCGTAAAAAGGTACATAGTATAAGTGCCATATGTGCATATTTAGAAGCAAAACCACTCTTCAAGATGTAGATCTTCTTCACCTCTAAGATATGACCAGATTTTTATTTGTAACGTCGCCATAATGACGCAGCTAAATCTAAAGCATACAAACTCAGTGGCATCCCCCAGTTCTTTACCATTCACTTTATAATGAGGGGTTTTTAAAAACAATTAGCGACCCGCCAACTCCTTTTCACAGAAATTTTGCCCTCATTTTTATTTAGAGCATACATTAAGTATACAAATGCAAACAAAATACTATACAAAAATAGTTTTGATGTGGTTCCAGAGAAAATTAAGATAATTCCGCCCGGCATGTGCGGCATGAGGCGACTTACCGACTAAGGGATTACGTCAAATGAACAAACAAGGGCGTCTTTCTGTCTGGAAAAAATAACATAATACGCTTGACACGCCGAAGTACTACTGACTGTAATCAATTTCAAGAATTTTGTATAAATCTGGCGGGGTATAAAATACGGGCGAAGTCGTTGGTAGAAACCCACGACTTCGCCCGTGTGGTCAACATTTCCGTGTCCCATCAGTAAAAGATTTTTTTAAATCGGATAAGTAGTTTCAAAGTGCCTTCTACATCAGAACTTTACAAACATGGTATCCAAATCCAGTTTGGTACCGATTAGGAAAATATACACTACTATACAGTCCCACAAAGTTTACTGAAGCTGGTTTACTGTTCAAGTTCAGATTATAGATACGTCAAAGCTGAGGTCGGATAATTTATAAATATATACGTGATCACATTTCTTCTATGACAATTCTTCTGATAGCTTGTCTATAATTTCTTCCATCTCTTTGCAAACAAAGCAAGTTTAATTAAACACCTAAAAAATAACCAAACCGTGTAAAACTCAGGCCAACATTACATAACTTCCAACGTAAAAAGTTATTCATTTTTACGATCATTTTAACGTGCATGGGCTGCCAAAGTTGCGTAGTCCTCGCGTCGCAAAGGCGGAAAGCCGACTGCAGCCGATTGCAACCGACTGCTATGAAACAGAAAAATGCTGATAGTTCGTGAGGAAATGAGATAGAATACATTTTCCGTTGCCGATGTAAAAGAGCTTAAACGATGATGATGTAAGTTTGACAAATACACGAGACAAAAATGATGTACAGCATGAAATATTTCAGTGTATTTACATAATTTACCTATCTTGAATTTTTATGGTAGAAAACCAAAATATTAGACAATGAGGAGATATTGATAGGATTTGCAAAGGCAGTTGACATGGTGTACACCATTTTCTTTTTATGAGTCTCTTTAGACTTTTATATTTAGTTAAGCTTTATAAACTTAAGTCACGTATTATTATCTAAACTGATCTATAGACAACATGATTTTATTTTTAGTTAAGCTTCAGCTCATATCTTTTGTTATTTGTCACTGAGCTAAAAGCATTTAGAACAAAAGGTTTACACGAGTGATGATCGATTTTATTGACAAAGGCTTCAGTAGCTACTTATGTCAGTTATATGCGTTTTTGAATTTTCCGTCATGGTTATTAATGCTGATAGAGCGGCACTCAGCAGGGCTATTGCGTATCTCTGTTGACAGTTCATAGTGATCATCACTTGGCGAGATTTGATTTACAATGACCGTTCTTGTTGATCACAACAGACGCAACCCGTGCAAAACTCAACAAGTGATGATCACTATGAATTTTCAACAGAGATACGCAATAGCCCTGCTGTGGTCAGCGCGCTTGTCATCACTGTGTGGTCAGCCCAACGAGACGGCACTGCATACGCTGGTGGACTGCTCCAGCTCCAGCAGAAACTCAATTCATTTATTACTCACCCGCCACTATCCACTCTAAGCCACCAGGCACATTCCATCCGGTTGTGGTTCAATCCATGGTCGGAAGAAAGAACGCGTGGAATGCCGTCGCCCCTTTTTGCGCGGAGGTTATGCATGGAGGTGGCGGAGAAGGAAGAGAGCGGGCCGCGAAGGGTGCTAAACGATCGCGGCCATCATAAGGAGCCCTTCGGGCGGCGAACTTAAGGCTGAGTAATCGCCCGACCGGCCAGGCACCAGGCCCAAATGGTTCTCCATGGAGAACTTGCGGTCGTTAGATAGGCCACACTTGGTGATGGGGACTGCCCTGAATGACGGGCTGATACCAATCGGGATGCACGCGAATGTACTTATAGTGGTAGTAGGAACAGTGAATTTTAGTTGATTAGAATCCGACATAACCCTCCGCTTGCCCCAGACGAAAAAGGTCAGCCGAGGCAGATCAAGTTACAAGTACAAGAACAAGTTTCAACATGAACATTAGAGAATCTTTGAGACTTTGGCCAGCAGTCATTAGCCACATATGTAACAAGTTGTGAATAATTGTGAATACGAGTCCCTAACATGACATCCAATGGGAATACGAACTGTAGGGACAACCGGAATACACCAAAATCCGTCACTGGGTGAAGCTGGTACAGGTGGTCTAGCCATTTTGTAAAAAAAATTCGCCAGGTCGGCAACATAACTGTCAAGTAGTTGACTTTTCGACAACTATTAAAATTATCGATTGTATTTTTGTAGATTTTATTGACGATCTTTCCCAATGTATTTTACAATAGTAAATACATAATAAAATGACCATTTAAGTGTTGTTATTAACAAAGCTTGAGCATCTTTCAAAGTTCAACCGTTTTAAAGAGTACTTTAATTTCAATGATCTGTTGTTGACTCGTCGATTCATATCGTCGATTTCATTAAAGACATTAATGTCCCCTTGTCTTGTTTGATAAAGCCAGTTGTGGCTTTATCGGTTTTACACTTCATTGAAAATGAAAAATTATTTATATTATTTCTAGAGGTAATCTCAGAACGAAAGTAAATAGTTGTTATTTATGAAGATTGTTGACACAAGACTTACGTATTTTTTATATATTGAAAAGTTCAATGCTTAGTTATACTTGTCGTTGCGTTTGTTCGTTTTAAAGTACGTTGCCGTATTAGTGTTAAAATATTTTTTACTTAGAATCGAGTACTAAATCCATGTAATGTCTGGTACTGATCCTAGTCAATGTAAGTTATTTACGTCTAGGTGACTCACGCCTCCAACTTATTTTTTACAAAATTACTCGACACTATCACTAAAATTATCATCTGCCTAGCCTTTCCCAACTATGTTTGGGTCGGCTTCCAATCTAACCGAATACCAATCTGACCTCCACAACCCAGTTAGTCTGGGGTATCGTATATACCCATTGTTATGACAAGTTGTCAGACTTTCGGGCCACTGACCTGTAACGACTGTCAAATATCTACAAATGGAAGAAACTCGGTATGTAATGGGTAGTCATCCATCCACGGACAAACCTAGGCAAGCGCGGCTTAACCTAAAGATCGACCCCGAGTGTCTGTTATTATTTAGCCTTCCGCCCAAAATAACATCAACATATTTTCATAAAAAAACGATAAACCGTTACCAGCGATATCAATCGTTTAATCAACTGGCAACTGTCAATACAAGTTCGCTGGTGATTGTTAAATAGAGGTGTGACGCAGAAAGGTTTGCGTGCGCGGCAACATAAACAAGCGCATCCATTAATGCTCCCGTCTATATAGTTATAATATCATGCCAACCGGC
Organism: Eugnorisma glareosa; assembly: GCA_947578425.1. Taxonomy (NCBI): domain Eukaryota; kingdom Metazoa; phylum Arthropoda; class Insecta; order Lepidoptera; family Noctuidae; genus Eugnorisma; species Eugnorisma glareosa. Next base: position 30,943,756 of record OX387957.1, read on the forward strand.
GATCAGCCCAGCTCATTCAATTTAATACATTCATTCCATTGATAAATGGCAGCGTGTTGTAGCCCTTGACGGCAGCGGCGCAATCGGATAATTACAACAATAATTATTAACTGAACTTCATTTTTATAATAATTATAAATTACTTACATTCGAGTGAATTCATTAAAAATAAGCACTTAAGTTGCTTTAATAAAATGCTTTTCCTTTGCAGTCGCAGCGAGAGATCATGATACCGATAAGAATTTCTAGTCACGATGAAAAATATTCAATATCCGTACCCGATACATAATCCTGAAGAGTGTAAAACAAAAATATCAAGCGCGTGAAATATTTCGATAATATTCAGTGGCTGGTGACGACGCTTATTTATTATACTTGTCACATAAATAAAGATCAGCTACAGTGGGGGAGTCGTTGTTGACGTTTTTAATCGTTAATAATTAACTGTCAGCGTTCTTCTGGGTTTCGAGTCATTAGTAGCCGAGCAGGTGGAGCTAAAATTTATTTTGAATCTCAGGACCTCATTGCTCGGCAATCGTGTCTAGGATTGTGCCCAGTTGACGGCAATAGATTCGACCCCGGGACTTAAACATACCTGGTGAAAACTTTGGCGTACTATCAGGTACACCTCCGCCTTCTTCTTCCTTAACGTGTGGTTGTGGTTACTGCCTAAGCCGGTTTCGTTTATGCTGCCCAAGGGCCTCTGACTTCGTTTTCATGCCTTCAAGAAATATCTCTCAAGCATGCTGGTTTCCTCACGATGTTGTTCTTCACCGGAGCAAGTGATAATTATAAGTACGCAGATGAGTGCGAAAAATTGGGAATTGCAGGCGTGATATTACGTTATTTCACATCTCATCAGGGACCTTCTTGGCTCTCATCAGCGCTTTAGTCGCGTTCTTTACTTTTCTATGTAAATGAGTGTCTGCGCAGAGAGAATGCACAATTCAGGCTATGACTTGCCTTGTTACCACGTTGGCTCGTTAGCGGTTGATTAGAATGAGCTCAGTGTTGCGTCATCCATTTGCCGCAAAGTTGTTATAATTTTCTACTGTGTAGTGTTGAAGTTCACACTGCGATTCTAATGAATATGAGTACGAAGGCAGACTGAATGGTTTCTCTATCTTTTGTATTTAGAAACCCCCTGAACCTGTTCAGCTGTTTCCGGTTTTAATAATAAAATCAATGAAATATTCATTGATTTTATGCTATCTTATTTCCCGGTCACAGATAAATCGTTTATGGTGTCAAAACATGTTTTTGGACGAAAGGCAACCATAGACGGTTCCACTCAATCTTATTTTTTTACTTCAAAATTTACAGCATTACGTTTGACCGACATTCTACAATTGAGATTCAATTGCGCTGCTTAACTAATCCAAATTAAAGAGCATTTAATAAGTGAACCGAGTAATAACTGTTCAGTTATGAAAAATAAACACTATCACTTGAATATTCGTTCAGCCAGTAATAAGAAATTTATTTAAACTGTAAGTAACTAGAATTTCACCGGGCGAAGGTTACCAATAGAATTAACCCTACTTAGCTTCGGACTTTAACTTGCGGTGCATTTTAAAAGCAATTTTTGCTCCTTAAGCGAAATGCAATTACGCTGATCCCTAGAAGAAGACAGCTACCTAACATTATTTTCAAGTGTAGAGGACAATTACTTTGAACTTGAAATGAATCGACGTAGGCAACCTTTACTTAACCTACTACCTATAGTAACTTTAGCCAGAGTAAACGAGCTTTAACTCAAGATCTGGCCAACATCATCGACCGCTCTTCGCCTCAATACTTGAGCGTCCTCCGTAGCGTCCTAATCATAGCTGAGTTTATAACTAAACTATTTCCCTCACTTTCCCTCTATAAGGTATTTATGAAAACTTTTAAGCCCATAATGTAATATACAGTGTGTTACTTAATAACAAACTGAGTCCTGCGTAAGCCGATGGCCACATATTTTACTTCCACCAAACACCCTTTGGGCGGAGAATAATGTTTTATTCAGGCTCATTCACCTATATATTGCGATATATTTCTAAAGGGTAGTCGGTCAAGACATTATTGCGGAAATTAAGAGGCGTCAACAGAAGCTGGAGGGCTGTTTCGATATCGGATTCGTGAAACTAGCAGGCGGGCAAATACTGCAAACTAAACGACTAACTATCAAGTCGTCGATAGCTATGACACTATTACCACCTCAAACAAATCTTTTAAATTTCTTTATGCTAACATGCGGAGTATCGTGAAACCTGGCAAATTTGATGAATTACAATGCGTGATAAAAGCTTTTCCATCATCTTTACACGCATTGGTTCTAACGGAAACGTGGATAAAATCTGACGAAGAAGGAAAAAGATTTCAGATTCCCGGATATACACATTATTATAACTACAGAACTGGTACAAGAGGTGGAGGCGTTTCAATATTCGTAAAAAATAATCTGCAACATGCTTTGAGTGAGGAAATGTGTCAAAACGACAATCATTATTTGTGGATTCATATTGAAAACTATACTCTAGACATTGGTGCTATATATCGAAAACCAGACCAATCAAATGTCAAAACCTTCCTAGAAACTTACTCCCAACAGTTAGATAAAAAAAAACGTGGGTTGGTTTTTGGAGACTTTAACTTCAATTTATTGAACGCAGACCGTGCTGCTAATATGTATAAAGAAGTGATCCAAGAAAACGGCTATGTAGTGTTGAACAAAATAGATGAGGACTATTGCACAAGAGAAACAACAACTACGAAGAGTATTATCGACCATATCTGTTCTAATCTTAAACAGAATAATTTCCATGTTGCCATTGTCGATACACCTATGTCAGACCACAAACAAATTTACATAGAACTAAAACGTTACCAACCAGAACCTTTGAAAAAGAGAAACTATCACGTTATTGACTATGAAGTTCTTTATAAAACCATCTTGGAATCACAAGACCAAAACCAAGACTGTTTATATGAATCCCTGGAAGCAAAACTAATAAAGAGTATAGAAATAAGCAAAATTACTAAAACAAAAACGTTAAATCCACCTCGCCAAGACTGGATTAATAAGTCAATCATAGGTGAAATAAATAGTAGAAATACTTTGTGGATTCAACACAAGAAATACCCAAAAGACAAGCAAAAAGAAGACATATTTAAAAAGAAAAGAAATGAAGTTTCAGAATGTATTCAACGAACCAAATCAAAATACTATTTGAAAGCCTTCGGTAACTGTAAAAAACAGCCATTAAAAATGTGGAAACTTATAAACAGTCTGTCATGCAGCAAAATAACAGAAAATGCCATCCCGCGGAAGCTTCAGTCACCAAGTGGCATTGTGAGTGATTCAAAGGAGATTTGTGAATGTTTTAACGATTTCTTTGCAAATGTTGGCTCGATACTAGCAAATCAAATTCCCACTCAACATCGTTCATCGGGCAATCTTTTGATAAGTCTGTCTGGATCGCACACAAGTACACTCAGCAACCTAGAACCCACCACAGCAGATGAAATACTCAAAATAATTAACAACCTAAATAACAACACCAGCTCAGGCTTGGAAGGTATCACCACGAAATCATTAAAAAGCGTTGCAAACTTAATATTAGAAGAACTCACAAGTTGCATAAACAAATGTATGGAGCTAGGTGCATTCCCAAGTAGTCTTAAAATTGCAAAAGTTACCCCTATTTATAAATCTGGAGTTAAATCAGAGCCGGGTAACTATCGTCCCATCTCAGTTCTCCCCGTGCTGTCAAAAATATTTGAAAGGGTTTTGTACAATCGCCTCGAAAAATACCTTATCTCACTAAACTTCCTCTATAATAAACAATACGGCTTTCGACCGAGGTCGAATACACTTTCAGCGACAATGGACCTGGTGACAACTATAAAGCTTAATATCGACAATAAAAAAATCGGTCTAGGTGTCTTTATTGACCTAAAAAAGGCGTTTGACACAGTCAGTCACGAATTGCTGATAAATAAACTCAAAGAAATTGGCATAGAAGGCCTTGCCCTTGACATCTTCAGATCCTACCTGTCAAACCGTTACCAAGTAGTGAAGATTGGGGACACTCAGAGTAATCCCAAAATCATAACATACGGCGTGCCCCAAGGCTCTATTTTGGCTCCTCTTTTATTCCTCCTTTATATAAACAGTGTTCACCAAATTGGTCTAAAGGGGAACCTAACCCTTTATGCAGATGACACATGTCTATTTTACTTTGGTCACTCCATTGACACAGTTATAAAAGGGGCACAAAGTGATTTAGATTTACTTAACCAGTGGTTTCAGCAAAATCTTCTTACCATAAATACAACAAAAACTAATTATATAATATTCGCAGCGAAGAATAAAAAAGTTGGTAACTACACCCCATTAAAAATAAACAACCAAAATATAAATAAAGTAGATCAAGAAAAATATTTAGGACTAATCTTAGATAATAAATTGACATGGCTACCACACATTCAAAAAATAAAGTCAAAATTAAAATCACTAACGGGTATCCTTCGAGGCATCGTTCGCTGCTTACCACGCCAAACTCGATATTTAATCTATTTCTCACTCGTTAAGCCACACATTGACTACCTAGCTGAAATATGGGGTTCCGCCGCAAAAACACATATAAACCTACTACAAACTGCACAAAACAAATTACTTAAAACATTATTTAATTATGATTATTTCACTCCAACACTAACACTTTACAAAGAAACAAAATTAATGAACATAACACAAACATACGTCTATAATACATGCATACTGATACGAAAAATACTAAATAAAAATATACACTCAAACATCACCTTCACGAAAAGAAAAAAACTACACAAAATGAAATTGAGACGTGAACAAGACCTACTACAGCTATACCCACCCCGCACTAACTACGGAAGAAAAAGTATCATGTATGAAGGATCCAAACTATACAATCAATTACCGAAATACATCACAGAATCCAAATCCATTACCACTTTCAAAAAAATACTAAAACAGCACATCATAAAAAATGTACATTCCCTAGAATAATTTCAAGCCACATCCAGCTATTACTTATCTGTATTGAACGGAGACTTGGTTCCCTTTGTGTTGATGTTTTTGAGTCAGTGTATCAAGCGAACATTGAGTTGTTTGTATTATTATTATGGATCTACCCACTAAATAATGATTGTACAAATGTCTAGTTTTTGTAAAACCCTCAACAATATCGACTTATGTTATAGTTTTAATATATTCTCATGTAAGTGAATTTTTGTATTCTTATGAGAATAAAGTTATCTCAAACCTCAACTATACGTCCGGAATTCCGGACACGGGGTTCAAAGTCACGTAAATTAAAAATTATAGCATGTAAACACACGCGCGGGCTCTGGTAAACAAAACTTTTCATATTAACAGTTGGTAAACTAACACCTTACGGTAATGCATTTTAGCTGTTACCTATCTGAACTTTAGCTCTCCTTGGAACTGTGGAATTAGAATTAGTACTATAATATCAGTATGGATAGAGTATGTAGGGCAAACATGATGATGTACTCAATAATCTCCTACATGCACACACAGATTAAACCGAGGGGTCTATAATCGTACAATTTGGCACACGACCTTCTTACATGAACATTAAAAAAAGATTTAATACGTTTCCCTTAATTCTAAACTGCTTAGTAACTAATATATCATATGAATATCCTTGAGTGACCTCTAAAGGTTATGACCCTATTGGTGGCGAGTTGAAGAAAATCTTTACATCAGCTGAGCTGTCTTTTATCTCGGCAGGCATTTAGGTCTGATAAGGCATTTAGTTCCGTGATGGCCTATTTTGCTGGCTAGAAAGAAATTAAGTAGCTGGATTGCTCTGGTTAATCGTTTTGGGAAAGTATAAAGGGATGATTCCAGATGCACCAGAGCTGAAAATTTGCGTCGTTATTATATAAAATGTGCTGTTCCACATACATTTTTGATTGTGTAGGTTTGTATGAAACAGATTTTTCCTAATAACTAAGTAAAAATTGCTAGACGAGACAGTTTGTACCTTTAAACAGTCTAGACTAGCGTAGAATTTTTAGGTTTTATGGTAATGGTGATTTTCTCCTATCGCAATTTATGAAATGTCCATAAAATCTTGTAAGCGAAATCCTGCATTACTTTTATTTACCTTACACTTTTGCACTTCTGGGCAAATGCTTCTCTCAAGTTGTTCCAAGAACTCTTTTCCCGCGCTACTTCGAGCGTCAGGTCGTCTCGCTACTTTCCGGGCCTGCCTCGGTGGCGCCGTCTATCTCCCGGCACCCATTATGACACATTCACCTCCTTTTTCTAGCATTACCAATAAGCATAAAAATACTGTCACTCGCTATCTAACTTACCGTCTTTCATAAATATATGCGTGGCGGTTAATGTTCCAGAATTTTAATACAATTAGTGCTCATATTATAAATTTAAAAGTAGGACACACAAAATCACAGTATAAAGGGTGTAACAAGAACCTTCACGAAGCCGAAAGGCACTTGTTCTCCCCGTCATTGCGATATTTTTTTTGTTCTAGACCATACCTGGGAACCTTCTAGTTTCGGAGATATTAGGTGTCAAAGTTCCAACCTTTTCACAGGTTTTTTTTTAGATACGTGTTTTAAATGTAAGATTTTTACTTTAAACACCTCCACGACCCCCATAATATTCAATCCATCCATCAGCACAATGTTTTGAGTGCGTTACATTGAGTCCTACCGTAAAACGTGATTTTTCACCCCCAAAAAAAAGTCGTTTCCCAGTAATATTTTTTGCGTAACGTTACTTAGTTTGATGTACAGAATGCTTGGTTGACGGCTTCGTGAAGGGTCTTGTTACCCCCCTTATAGCTCATCATCATCACGCGCGTCATTTGTTTTAATTATGAAATTTATTAGATTGTGATTGAACTTTAACTTCAGTTGGTACTATCGCAAGACAGATAGAAAAATGAAAAATCTCGGGACTGGACTGACTGATGAAATATTTATAAGGTAGCTGGCTGGAAACGTATTTCAATAAACAAAATGAATTTGAGTAGATTTCTTTTAGGATGTTTTCGAAATGTATGTTAGATAATTAGGCTTAAGAACTGGTATCCTCGAAAGAAGTTACTAAAAGCTCATAGCTTATCCAAAAATCCTCCAAACTAATAATTTCACAAACATGCAATTTGTTACAAAATCTATTGCTTGAGTTGCTTAATTGGAGTTCCCTGCTTCCTTGACAGCTGTAATTACATTGCGAAGCTTTGATAATTACTTTGACATTCAGAAATATATTTGTTGGTATAATGCCGTGTTCTAATGTAAGCGATCGCCGCACCCGTTGAGAGAAAGCATGTTTAGCATTCCAACATGTTGTTGCTTTGTACAAACTATATATCATGATCCGAAGGCTTCAGAAAAAAATTCAAATATGTTTATTTGTGACACATAGGTAAAAGTAAGTACTTGGTGTCTCGCTATGTGCTGCCTTGCAAGGCGTACAAATAATGTTTAAACATTGTAGTTTTTATGAGTATTAAAAAGTTAACTGAAACTTAAAAAAATATAAACTTAAACAAATTACTAATTCATAGTAACATGTGATTGAAAAATTAGTTTCCACAATGAGGTACAGTCGGAACGGTAAGTCAGAATTGTCATTATACATGTGTTACGCAATTACCACCAGTTTTTCGAAAAAACGAACGTGACGTTTGCATGTTCAAGAGACGTTTGCTTATATTATAACACGACCTTAGATAACCCTGAATAAGTGGGTTTTTAGGCCTATTCTGTTATCTTTAACTTGAGACGGTTAAGTTTCTCTATACGTAATATGTTTTAGCCTCGATTGTGTTTATGTTCGATTCGTTAGCTTACACAGACATGCCGTAACTTAGCACATATTACGCATGTTCTATATAATTCTTATGTTTAAGTTTACAATACCGATAGACTAATAGATTCAACAGTGAAGATTATTTACTTTTGTAGTTCAGTCCTTGTGGTCTAGACAAGTGTCAATAGGTGTCTTAAGTTTCATATTTCTACAATGACTTCTAGGAGGATTGATATAGTTTTTCGAGTGCTTATTTGAATTCCAAACATTCACATTTTTCGCTGATAAAATGTCCCGCTATCTCGGATCCCGTCCTCTGGACTAAATAAATAAATACAGGTAAGCAAAATGGAAACCTTTTCTCAATTTTATTATTTCAAACTCGGAAAATAAGCTTGCTCAGCTTGACAATTTCCTTCAAAAGAATTGCAATACCGTGACTGCTGCAAGACGGGAATGTTACTAAGTATCGTTCAAATACGCTTAGGTTTTAGTGCTATAATTCATTGCCAAATAACGAGCACTTAAATTACCTTTTTGGTAAGCTAAAGAAAGATTGCCCGAGGCACTGTGTCAAGGGACAGTCCTGGAAATTGCAAGTCCATATTTTATATAATATATCCTCTGGGTACGGTATTTTATCGGCGTTTGTTGTAAGTAATCCCCAGTAGTCTGTGATACGCTTCTGACGCCCGTGTTATTGGGGCCGACCGGTCGTCGTTGCCTTCGTCTTGAAACGGGCCGCCTCCGCCATTACTTTCTCCTCTTCAGTATTTATAAGTACGTTTACTTATTCTAGGATTCAGTCTTACAAACAACTTGAGCACTTGATTACAGTCTCGATATACAACTTAACCCCTATCTCGACGACATAAGATATAAAACTTAAGATAACATTTTATAGTATCATGTTGTGCCAATTCATTTTACGACGAAATAAACCACCCAATAACCTCAAAGCAATGACACACGAACATTAATCATATCTTTCTGTGTTTAGACCAATCCCACAATATTACGGCACAGAAAATAAAAATAATTCTATTGCTGAATTTTTATTTCAAACAGCATTCGATTTAAATAATAAATGCATGGTAATCCCCGCAATTTAATTTAGCGTCTCGGCACACCGAGGAAATTTATACACTTCACGGGCTGGAGAGAGGCCCAATAAACCCTTCCACGGAAATTATATTGCACAGAATCACACAATTGGTTTGGTTAAACTTGTCCTCTATAAGCACAGGCATTCAACATCATGGCAATATTTGGTCTCGAAATAAGGGAATTATGAGTCTAGTTTGGTGGCATAAGAATTTATGTAAAAAAACAGTTATCTAAAAAAAATCTATGTTTAAGTTACAAAAGTGCGTGTAACTTTTGGTATGGATTACTTAAAAAATAATGCTAGAAAGAAAAATCGAGATTAATTACAAAATAAGACCGTTGGCAGCCGAGACCAGTGGCGTAACATAACGTCAGATAAGTCCACACAAGTTAAACGCCTAGGGGTAGAGACGTCGTCCCGCGGGACCACCAAGCTATTAAACAAAAAATACTCGGAAGGCGAGAAGAAAAAGCTATTTACCGACGGCAAGTTATATCATCGGGAGAAGCAATCTTGTAAGACAGGACTTATAGACGTCATTTTTGTTCCGACAATTTGATAATTATTTTCGCCCCATGGCAAGTTAGGTACTTGCAGTTGAAACCATAATAATATTGGCTTTTAGAACTGAAAGTTTAAGTGGATAGAAAACGAATATTGAGGGAACAAAACGGATTCTTGCCTGTACCTTTTCTTTCGACTGAAGACAAGCCAACTACCATCTTACTGCATAATATTTTAAATGCGAAAGTTTGGATGGATGTTTGTTTAACTACTCAATCACGCCAGAACGGCTGATCGGATCTGGATGAAATGTGGCGCAGTTATACAATAATTATACTATATTATAGCCTGGAATATATATTTTTCTTTTTGACTTATATTCCATCAAAATTTCCACGCGAACAAAGTCGCGGGCAAATGGTAGATATCCAACAATTTTCTTTAATTTCGTAGAAAGACTTCTAAGTTTCAAGAAAAACTGGTAATGGTGCTTCTTGTCAGTTTTTGATCAAAAATATCTCAGCCATATTTATTTATTGCTTTGTTGTTATAGCAACCGATACTGTTTTAATTCAGAAAATATGTAATCCTCCAATTTCGGCAGTAAGACTGGTGGTTTCATTCTTCAAAGCCTGTTTCAGATAGCAATTCGAGTTAACAAGACACCGTTTCAAATGAAGGAGCGTCTTTCCCGCCAGTTCTCGTTCAGTAAATTATCTCCTTGGAACAAACTTTACCGAGATAACTTGAATGTATGAGATAAAACAATGAAACTACGTTTAATATCGGCTCTGAGTCTGTGACGAATTGTGATTTTATTTCGAAGAATTTCTCTCGTGAAATGTATGCAGCGTGCGTGCCGTTGCACGGGGAACGTTAAGGTATGCCCAGGCGACATTTTCTCGCCAAGAATGTTGGTGAGAAAACGCCTCAAGTACATGACAAAACCATTCTGATTAATGATAAATGATAAATGAATGATAAATGATGTTTATTTTGCAAATAGGTTTTTTAAAAACACTTTTACACGTCTCTTTTTTAAACTAGATGGGGCCGGTGTTTCGTACCTGACTACTCTGAGAAGAAACAGCCGAAACAAACTCAGAGGTCATAGTCTCATAGACATCATCAGAGGTCATAGGTCATAGAGGTCATAGTAGAGGTTAAAGTCCAGACATAATCTTGGTTAACTCACATGAGGACTATGCAGATTAGTGTCTGAGATGGTCTCTTGAAGAAAGAACCACACAGATTTGAGTGGACCTGTCCAGTCAGTGCAAGCATTTGTCAGTTATCGTGTAGCTCGACTTATAACTCATTACGCTGGAGATTTAGATTTACGACATTTACAATGCACTCTGAATAGACGGCAAGTTATTTTCATACCCTGACAAGCAGGCTTGCCAAATAAAAGGCTATCTTGTTGCACCACGAAGGTAGCGGCGGTAAAAAAAATAGTGAACTGCGACGGCTTGGTCTTAGGGTAAAGTAAGCTCTAACATGGCTCCAAGTTAAACGATAGTCACACTCATTAAACCGAAAATGTTTTCAAGTCAAAACCGAACTTATCGTTTTAAAAGACGATTCAGTTTTATGTTGATGAAGTTTGAAACAAAGTTGACTTTCTGGACTCCGAATTGGTGCTTACTTTATACATCACTAACGGCCCGTCTCGGCAGTGCTTACTACTCAGGGTGAATGTAGCTTTCTAATGGTGAAAGAATTTTAGAAATCGGCGCAGTAGTTTTTGAGTTTATTCATTACAAGGATACAGACATAAATACAAAAATACAAATATTTCCTCTTTAAATTAGTTTAGATGTAGATGGATCTTCGAAATTATTCTATTTTCTTCTTTATCGTGTGGTTAGTAACTAACCTGGTGTCAGATTTTTGCCGCCCGTGGGCCTCTAACTTGGCTTAACATGCCGTCGAGTAATATCTCTCAGGCATGCTGCATTCTTCACGATATTTTCTTACACCGAAGCGAGTGATAATTATACAATACGCACATGAATCCGAAAAAGGTGCGTGTCTTGGTATTAATTTTATGGGGACATTGTATGAAAATATTTAAGATAAAACTCTCAGAGAGCTATTTAGCGTATTAAAAGACAATAATTAATTCCTATACCAACCAATATTTTCATCTGAATCAGAAAGCCAAAAACAATATTGTTTTATAACAAAGACATTTTCATCTAACATATACGAGTATATAAATAGCAGCATGTTATTGTAACACCAATCCTATAACTAAATCCTAATACAAAACAAACATAAAAGTAGGTTGCCGAGATAAAAGATAACATAAGAACAACTTTCTTCTTATACATAAGGTCCGTAAACTCGAAGCTACGGAGCTAATGCTTGCAAATGTTCCTGAACAAAGTGACTTTTCTTTACACTGTAGCTACAATTGTTATATAAATTCTGGCTCCTGCAGCTGAGTGCTAGATCCACATGCAAGTAATAACACTTAAAAGTTTTCAAAGGTTAATTTCAAACTTCTCAAAATTCTTCTCATTTGTCTCGTTTGAGAATTTTTGTTTGACATTTGTCAGGGTATGTTGTCGGATAACGGGCAACTTGGAGCTACTACTGAATTAAACAAAACACGAGGCAAATTGATGACGTAGCCTCTCGCAATTTTAGACCATGTTGAAAACAGAACCTTGTAGCGAAATTATTAATATTTCCGTAATAAGACCAATATTGGTATTTCAACAAAGGACATCATGTTAACTTTTAACTTAGTTGTGATAGGCAGTAGTTTCAGCTTCATGTAAAATACGTATAATTAGCCACATCCGCGACTGAAAGCAGAACAACTTAACTAATATCAACTGATTATTAGCCTTTATCCAACTATAAAAGTCGATATCTAGATATAGTTTTGGACGCGATAGGTGGCGCCGTCCGAAGCAAGGGCTAGTAAAATATTATAATAAATAAAGACGTATATACATGCAAACAAAGTAAAGAGAGATAAAAATACATAGATGAAGAAAAACAACAAATTAATTGTGGGACGAGTCTGCCCTTCTTCTGCGACTTCTTATGTAGTATGTATTCAGTAACAAAATATGATAGGTGTAAATAATTTGCTTGAAGTTGGGAAGTCTTCTCGTTGGTGTCATCGTTACCAAACTTGATGTTGCAGTATGGTTTTTTTATTTCCTATTGAAGATTAGTTTGAAGAGTAAGTAACTTTACAGTGTTCTAGTTTGTTTATTGAAAAGTGAGATTGCATAACACTTGGATGTTTTCTGCCTTCGGGCGAGTGCGAGTTGCGTCAAGGGCGTAGGCACAGTTTCCATATTTATATTATGGCGTAGGCGTGTCTCTCTATTGTTTACTTCGCGTAACTCCGCGTGATTAGGTACCTACTTGTGGTCTGCTCTTATCAGATTCTTTCACTTGTTTCTTCAAGTCGCATCGTGTTTGAGCGTGTAACTCGCGGCCAACAGGTTATGCATAATAGATCAAATGTGTGTAATATTAGATAAAAAACGAGAGGCTCGAAAAATACCAGGAAGTTTGTGTTTTTGCCTGACCCGATAAAAGCATTTTCTTATCTACTGTTCAGGTTGTCTATTATATAATAATATTTTAATATCTATTATTAAAATAGTTTAATACGATACCTTAGCTAGGCGTCCTTTGAATTAAAAACATTCATGTTGAACAAATAAACATTAAAGCATTCCCGCAAAGTATGACCGAACTATTCCCAGACCGACTAACTTTCCAAAACTGTGTTTTTAATGTTATTTTTAAAACCAAAAGTTTTATCAGAAAGCTTAGTTGAGATAAGACTAGAAACAGAAAAGGCCATTATTCAGGCAGAACTAACAAAATGAAGGCATCTTTTATGCTTAACCTGACAATTTTCGATTGCAAAAACTGTTTTATATATAAAATTGCCTGCAGAAATCCATTTCAAAAGTTATTTAGTTCATGAAACAGCAGAAATGTTTTAAAAGCATTGTGTGGTAACGTACTTATCCCTAGACTAATCAAATAATACCTGTCAACTGGCTTGCACTGAACACCGAATGTTCTGAATTAAGGACGAGTGATGAGTTATGCTTTAGCAGCCTAGTCTAGAGTTGATTTTGCAGTTTCGAATTTAGCATCAAAATTATCATTTCAGTCATAACAAGTACCGAACAGTACGAATGCTCTTTTCTTCTCTTATAAAAATAGCATTTGCATTTGCATTGCATTACAAAAAATACCCAATTCTCTGAAGTTCGTTCAGTTTCGGGTCCTTCACGTAGGTACTGTCTATCTTCATCAAACGTGTCCTTTGTTTGTCAAGGCTGTACGTCAATCCTTTGGCAATTCAGTTTCTAACTCTGCAAATTGTTTTGAGCATACCTTTGAATGCCGGAATGTCGGGTGGATCGTTTAGATCCTTAGAAATAGAATTTCGATGCGTTTATTCTTTCAAAAAACGCATCGAACAATCAAGATTTTTATTTGACTACACAGATTTGATTTCGAAGTGAAAACTAAAGCAATATTTCACAAAAAAAATAACTTTTGATCAAAAATCTGCACTACTGCAATATGTAGTGTTAATAGAACATGCTGTTGTATTTGTAACCCTGTTCTACTGGCCGTCAAAATTGCAGGTCCAATTAACACCCAAATGTATTGGTTTCCCAGAGGCTTTTTGCACTTGGAACATCTACATAATTAATAGTAGCGTCTGTCCAACTTTCGGCGAACAGTTTATTCCAGTGATACCCAAATTGGTCTATATCGACCCCCAGGGTCGTCGATGACTTAAAAGGGGTCCATGAAAATAATTGGGAAAAATATTGGGGGTCTATGAGATGTAAACGGGGGTCCACGATAGTTTGATCTTATTTAAGCATATCGCGACCTTACCTATTTAACATATTTATTCAGTAAATTTAATGAGGTTAACCTGCAGTTACAAGGTGACAGCCTAAATTTGATCAAAACAAAATCCATCATTTCAGCATTTCAATAAACCAAAAAAAACCCTGATGCTAGTATGATAGTCAGTGTCTGATCGCGGCAGAGTTAAGACCTCTTGGAATTGTACCTGATTCATTGTGCCCCGTGTTATTGTGTTAAGTTGTAATCTCAAGTAATTCGTTAGTTCTGCTAGAAACAGTGTCTCGCTCTCAGTGTGTTTTCATAGCACGAAACCCATCGTCTGCCCACATGATATAGAAGCCTAGCGGAATAAATCCTGACGTCACCGACATGTGTATTAAAATTAATGTGTTTTTCATGGCTTTTTCTTCTTCTGCGTCCGAAATCAGTCAAAATACATTTGAAGTCGATGAATTTTCAAAAACGTAATATTAGCTAAGCAGGCCCCGTCTATCCACCGCGGCAAATTGTCGCTCAGCAGACAGACCTCCGGCGCGATCTCATGGCGACATGGAGAGAGCGACTGTCGCAACCCCGTGCAGGGCACGCCACAATAGTGGCGATAAGTCCCCTCTTTGAGAAGTGGCAAGAAAGGCGCCACGGCGCGGGCGCCCTCACCTTCCGCCTGACGCAGGTCCTCACCGGACACGGTTGTTTCGGGAGGTTCCTGCACCGAATCGGGCGGGAGGAAACGCCCGGGTGCTACAATTGTGAGGATCGACCGGAGGACACGGTGGAGATCTGCCCCGCGTGGGCGGAGCACCGCCGTGTCTTCGTAGCGGCGATCGGCGGCGGCGACCTCTCGCTTCCGGCCTTGGTTCAATCCATGGTCCGGAGCGAGACGGAATGGGACGCCGTCACCTCCTTCTGCGAAGCAGTCATGCTAGCGAAGGAGGTGGCGGAACGTGAGAGGGAGAGAACCTCACGTCCCAGCCGCCGCGGGAGACGCACCGGGCGTCGGGGGCCACGTGGTGGCCCCCGGCCACCGTAGGCGAGGACCTGTGGACGGTGAGCTATGGGCTAGCTCGCCGTCCGTCCGTTTTATGACGACAGGCCGTGTCGACGGCCGCGTTCGTGTTCCACGCGCGCCTCCAAGAGAGTCAGCAAACAGGAAGGGGTCCGAAAGGACCGATGCCTGCCACGGTTGCGGGACTGTTCGAAAGAGATACCGCGGCCATGGAACACAAAGGGCAAAGGAAGGAACATGGATGGGTTTTAGTCAGTAAAAGTCTGACACTCCCTCCTGCTCAGCCCAGAGCGGGAGGGGTTATTTGATGATTTCCGATCCGAAAAAAAAAGGCCCCGTCTATCCAAAATCGTGAAACATGGCAGGGGTCTACAAGACAATAAAGTTTGGGGAACTCTGGTTTAGTCGAACACCGCAGCTTGTGGATATTAGGCCGCTCTGTCCCCATGTTTTATAGGGCGACCTTAACATGCAGGGCACAATTCTGATCCCTGACTTTTACCAAGATTTTGCCTCATAGAAAAGAACGATTTCACTTTTTGTCTGACCTGGTTAGCCATAGCCACAGAAATGGTGATGGTACACTTTATCCTTAGCCGAAGGTGTGCGTGGCGAAGCTTAAAATAAATAGGGATTCCTGATAAAATCTATCTATAATTCAAGCGGCTATAATCCGTAGAGTGTGGAGACGTGCGGATTCCTCTAACGTCGGACACGCGTATTTTAGTGGAGTTAGGCAGGACGTACGTGATCCTACACACACACACACATTAACCTTGTCGCCTTCCATTTCACACACAAACTATAAATCCATAAACAAATATATATTCTGCATAATATCTCAAAAAGGTTTTATTTACGTCTAAACAAAAGTAAGTACCTACTTAAAGTTGTTATTCGATATGTTGAAGTTGTTTATCTTCGGACGGCTACAAACAGGCTAAGTGTTATATCTTTATGCTATGTTATTTGTGAGTTGACACTTGATTTGGTACATATTAATACATATATTTGATCTTACAACTATGACTAACTAACCGCTTGCGATTACTAATTCATGCCTCGAACTAACATTGTTTAACTTCGATGGACCTATAACACCTATTATGTCAAAATACAATTCAGCACCATAATATATGGGGATGAAGGGACAGAGACGCGAAAATGATTACCACGTATCCAGTACATCATTCTGAGCAAGAAATAGGAGGAGCTCGTGGCAAAATAATTACAGCCGCTCGGGTCGATCTTTAGGTTAAGCCGTGCTTGCCTAGGTTGGTCTGTGGATGGGTGACCGCCCATTACATAGCGAGTTTCCTCCGTGCTTCGGAAAGCACGTTAAGCCGTTGGGCCGGCTGTCATTATATAGATCTTTGACAGTCGTTACAGGTAGTCAGTGGCCCAAAAAGTCTGATAACCAGTCTTACCAAGGGGTATCGTATTACAAAGTACTAACTGGGTTGTGGAGGTCAGATAGGCAGTCGCTCCATGTAAAATACTGGTATTCAGCTGCATCCGGTTAGACTGGAAGCCGACCCCAACATAGTTGGGAACAGGCTAGGCAGATGATTCTGAGCAAGAAATAAAGAGCTATCACACAGAAATATTTTATCGGATATATATAAAAATACAGCTGTTCCATACATTTTGTAAGTAACAACAGATTTTCTTGGGGGCTCAGGATTATGTAATGAATACGTGGTAAACGTTTCCGCACTGTTCCTTCCACCCCGTATACCAAACAAAATAATAAACAACACAATCATTGGATATTACATTTCAGTGATCGAATAAACAATAATTCATATTTTACTCGTTTGTGTAACTATATGTTTTCAGTAAAACGAGTTGAACAATGTTTATGAGGGTAGTAAAATATTTTGTGGCTCTCGCCATTATCTCAATGCAATAAGAGCTCACGACTAGAGACTGGACAATATGCAACTTTAAATCGTAATATGCATTTAATAATTGAAATATATAACTAAAGTGCCAAAATATGCAACATAAAATTAAATTTAAAAAAATATGAATATAATACCTCGAAAATGTAGTAAATACAAAATAAAAGATATTTTTTGGCTTAAAAAATAATGTTTTTGTTTTTTTTACTACTTTTTCGAAGTTATATTTTTGTTTTTCTTAGATACCGATTACTTTTCCACATTATAAGTTCAATTTTAGTCTACATCCAATCCAATCCAGTACAATTTTTCTACATCCACTTAGGTTGACCCAAGTGGATGTAGAACGATTATTTTCAAGTTATAAAAATATTTTAATTAATAGAAGGCTAAAATTGAACTAATAATTTGGAACAGTAATCAATACACTATTTAAATATAGATATGTTTTTTTTCGTAGATCACCTCTGGCACGTATTTGAATTTTTCCAGTAAGATTCATTAAAAATTAAAGGCCCAAACAATATACGTTACGCTAATTTTAGCTAAAATATACATTATCTTAAAAAAACAGCCATAATTAGCGAATCCATGTGCAAATATGCATTTGCATATCATCTGGTCTCTACTCATTACGTTTTATTTTCGTGTATTATTGACGTTGAAATACGCCCTGCGAAATTTGCAATGCGAATATAAACTTAATTATGAATTCAATAAAATTATCGATAGTGTTATACTATGTTTGATATGTATTTCGGCTGGAGCCGCTATCGTAGTGAAGCAATATGAATGATGTAACCAAGGTTTAACAAGCTGATTTAAAAGAGTGTCCATGGTTTCTTGCCTGTTCTTCTCCATAGAGATCTATGTACAGTACAGTACTTTCACACTTTTTATACCTTGTGACTCGGACTTTAGCTACATTTCATTGTTATCTTTGTTTCGACAGTTCAAAAGTGCCTGTAACAGGCGTTCTTGAAATAAACGCTTTGATTTTGTTCTCCGAGCGTTGCATCACTACCTAGATCCGCTCGGATATCGTAGCCGTTTGTAGCTCATATCAAATCTAAAGCGTAGCAACACAGCCTAGATCCGCTCGGATATCGTAGCCGTTCGTAGCTCGTAGCGGATCTGGAGCGTAGCAACTCAGCCTAGATCCGCTCGGATATCGTAGCCGTTCGTAGCTCGTAGCGGATCTCATGCTTACTACTCTCGTAACCAACGTCACGAGTTATCAAGTCTACAATTTCATTTTACATTCTGTAGAAATAAAATATCGTTATGTGAATATTATATGCCTTTTTTCAAAATCATTATCTCATAAAATAACATCACGCCTCTAACCCCCGAAAGGTGAAGCATAGGTGTACATTAGGGTTGATGAGGAAGTGGTTATGAGGAAGAGGATGCGGATGAGGAACTATTAAAAATACGTTTTGGGGAAGAGGAAGAGGATGAGGATATGAGGAGGAGGATGAGGATGAGGAAGAGGATGCGGAAGAGGAATATAGAACCTGTGATTTGGAATTGAAATTTTAAATAAAAGAAAGATTGCGAATGGGCCCTTTAATATTTAGAAAGAAAAAAAGACAATTTAATAGTCAAAATTCACAATAGGGAGGTTGAATTTAGAAAATTAACTTTGAAGCTGTTTCTCTAGATAGACGGTTTCGTTTTTTAAGACTGGCTAAGTGGCTACAGTGGGATGGGTACGTACACTACAGTACTACACACACACAGTGACACACACAATAGCGTGCTGTGTTATATTTCTAAAACACGTTCAAGCCTGATCGTGAAAGTACCTAATGCAGCGAGCAAAAGACGGAGATTACTTTTATTTACATTGAATACGTCAACAACACTTCCTCATAAATTCCTCTTAATTAATGAGGATGTGGAAGAGGAAGAGGAATATTTTATGCCTGATTTTGAGGATGTGGAAGAGGATGAGGAATCGCTAAAAAATGAGGAACTTCCGCATTATGAGGATGAGGAAGGGGAATCCTCATCAACCCTAGTGTACATTCCGAACACCAATATGTAAACACTTCACAACTTTTAAAAGTGTTTTTCTCCTACTCTTCTGATTAAAATTTCATGTTGTTACGAACATAGTATTCTGGAAGTCATATTTTTATGAAAAAGATCCTATCTCCGAGTTACAATTGTTATTTCTTGCGAAAATTGCTTTTAAATTTAGGAAAGTGTATACATATTGGTTCTCGTGATTGTACTTAAAAGTACGGCCACGTTTTGCCAGTTATGTTGAAGTCCAATGTAATAGGGGGTAAGCCTATTGCCTAATTTCTGAAGAAAAATCCAATAGCAATTTGCCCGACTTGGGAATCGAGCCCAGGACTCCGTGCTCAGTAGTCGCGCTTGCTACCACTAGAATCAGTACCTCCATTGGCGAAATTCACCATCCTACCCGTAAAGTTACAGGCATATCTTTACGTTCGTTCTATTCTAATACTGGAACAGGTCAATTAATAATCAAGACAATGATTAATGCGCATTGTTGTTCAGTTTTTGTTTGGAATAAAATTATAAATGACACAATGTTACTAAGACTAATAGCTTTTTACATGATATTGTGAAAGAATATTGTTTATTTTGTATTGCTTGTTTAAAGTTCACGACTAGAAGAGAAGAAATAAAAACTTTTTGAATAAATAACATACAAAGAACCGAATAAAATATAAACAGCTATAAATCTGATATAATACTCTTCCTCGTCCATTTAAAATGATAACCCAGTAAAAACAAAAATAAATTTACATTATTACGTTTTTACTTACACATTAATATTGTTTTTGGATATCAAATAAACAATGCAACACTATGTATAATATAACTAATATTATTAAGAGGCAAAATTTATTTGTAAGTTTGTATGTAGGGGTAATCTCTGGATCAACTGAACTGATTTTGAAAATTCTTTCACTAATAGGAACCTACATTATCCCCGAGTGCCATAAGAGAAGATATATTTACAACGTGCCTGTGGGATAGTTTCGTATAAAACGCGAGCGAAACCGCGGGCAACAGCTAGTGTTATAATAGAGAGATTAAACAGTAACATAAACTTCGAACATCAAATGAAATAAGTACGTTAGTGCAGCTTTACGGTTGTAAAATTCGGCACTCAAATAACCCGTGGATGACATTTGTTAATCAATGTACAGTGCGCATTTACGCTTACTTTTACGACGCTGTAAAGCTGAAGTGACACCAACCGCCATTGAATATTGTAACAACATCATAAAAAAAACAAAACTGCACGAAAACTCGTGAATTTGTTTCGTAGAAAGTGGCTTGAACGAGCACAAAAGAAAAGAGAAACGTGGTTCAGAAAAGACAAAAGATAAACAATAGCTAAACGATGAATGTTTTCCCTCTTGCACTAGTTTGTTATTCTTTTTAGTCCAGAATACTAGTACCCTCCAAACTAGCGCGCGAGGAGTGCAAAACAATTTAAATGGCCCTCTTTTCATGTTTCTCAATTTTCAAAGAGCGTTTTCCACAACTGATATCAACATATTGTCCAATGTGTACATTGCAGTTTAGAGGACATTCCTGTGATAATAAGGTTGATACAATTTAATTAAAATGACATGCATTCTGGGCTTGTGGCATCAAATATTTTTCGCCACACCCTAAAAACGAAATCAGAGATAAGTTGATGTATGCAAGCTATTAGTATACTAGATGGAAGAGTTACTTAACTAAAGAGATTGCAGCACGGAAGTTCTTGCACAAGTTAGGGAGCCACGGTATACCATGGCTTCATTAAGTAATTTACTAGTTTCACATTCGCCTATACTAACTTCGGTATGAAGTTACGTTGTTTATGCTTCAGGGTCGATACACGATATTAAATCTATGAAATATTGACCATATTAACATTAATTTCGTTAATACAAGCTCTATTGTACACGACATCGTATAACACAATTCTGACCAAATTAGTTTCGCCGTTGTGAGGTTTCGTTTCCTGTCGTGCACCGCAACCTGTAGCTTACATGCAACCCTGATGTTAAACCTGAAAAAATAACTCACACTTTCAAGGGTTAATCTGCAATTGTGCAGTAAACAGGCACGCTATCTCCAAAACTGAAACCTTTTCGATGTATATAATTTAGGTATGTGACACGCGTTCCCATTATTTTGCTATACATAAAGACGAAATGCACTCCAAATGCGTTTTACACCTTCGCCTAAAAATCATCCCGTAAAGTGCTTTCCCGCTCCGCTCTGCGCCATTATAATAATAAAAACACACCCTAAATTATACGTGTGAAGTAACACTGTAACTCATACTATTACAAATTCCTCCCCCATAAATCATCTTTGTTGAAAACAGTATTAAAATAGAAGGATTGTTATACAGAGAAAACTTCTAAGTAATAGAGTTAGCGAACTAAACTTTGCTTCGAGCGTTGATGAAAAAGCGAAAATGCCCCGCGAATATTTAGCTTTGTTAATATAAACCACTTACTATAGTAACGAGAGATTTCTCCCTCGTTTCAGATATCGTACCGACTTCTTGAAAACAGAGTAAATGTAACTGAAAACATATAAATAGTGTATAATCCGGTAGTCATAGTGTGATGGAGTGCCAGTATGCTTTGTTTTCCTGGAGGATAACTACTTAACAGTTTAACTAAAAGGTAATAAACAATCTTACAAAAAGTTATATTTTATCGTAATGTTTTCAGTAGAACGAACGCCGGGGACCCATTTATTACGTTCTTCAGCTGAAATTAATTTCTCGATTCTTGGTAATTGTTTTTTCATTTCTTCTCTTAATATTGAAGAAAGTCGGGTTTCGCTAGTCTCGTGAGCTTGGTGGTCTAGGTTGCTACTGAATAATTGATTGGTTAGCTACTAGTCTGAAGATAATATTATTTTATAATGTGTCGACAAGTAATTTTAAAATTTTGTTGTTGCGTGGTCTGCAATAACCGCGTCTAATGTGTACATCTAATATCACAATTGTAATGTTACTTTTTGGTAAATAAACTTTACTAATTATCCTATTGTTTATTAATGGGCATACGTATAAAACACTGGTGTGATTACGTACTTAATTATTGACACACAAAAGCTTACTAAGTTTCACCACTTTCATAAATGGAATTTAATGACGAGTACTCTATAACTTTTGATCAGTTAAATTGTGTGATATTTAATCACGCAAACCTTTTAAACATTTACTCCTTGTCTTCGCTGTTATAGTAATAACCAGTTATGACTAAGACTTCTAGTTCTGACTAAATATTGCCCACACACAGTACCATGAGAACACTTGATTTATCGCCATCTTATAAATGGCTTGTTTTCGCCAAAGATACGCCAAAATAAGTATTTCGTTTACGTCTCGCCGCCGCGCGCCGTTCGCTACTCACCCTACAATATTCAGGAGAAGGAAAACAGCTATAATTTATACAGAGTGGGACAGATATATTGGAGTTCTGTTGTTAGACAAAGAGAGGTAGAAAAGCAAGGGACCTTGTTGACGCAGCTTCGTACAAATTGTGACACTGCGTGACCATATTATGTCACAGTGTGTAATAAAAACTATAATTTCTCAATACTAACGTCCTTACGTAAATACTTAGGATAGTGTTATTGTTAAACTTTGTTCTAATATAGAATATTCCTGTTCACAGGTGGAGTGAATCGGGCGCAGTTGAATAATATGTAATACGTCACAGCCTAGTGACAAATACAGACTTGACTTAGTGTGTGCTACTTGGTGCCGTAAAATCGACCACAGCCAAGATGGGTAAGAAGAACTCGAAACTAAAACAAGATACGATCGACCGACTGACGACCGCAACATACTGTAAGTACTCTTTACCTTTATACACCATTTATTAGTTAGTGAAACGCTTCACAAACCGTGTTGATAAAAGCGTCCTCAGTTTCGACAGGCTTTGAAGCTTTGAAAGCAGCATTTGACCAATCCAATCCCATTCAGGAAGGTCGTTGATAGGCACTAGCTTCGAACTGTGGCACCGTTTCGTTACTGGCGCTACAATGGCTTCGTTGTCATGATGAATAGCCTCTAGACGTCCCAGCTGTATGGTTTAGTGCGGGTCTTATCGAAACACCGCGGCCAAAACGGGCGTGTGATTTCAAAAGGCCCGCGTCGCCGCTGCCCGCCCATCAGCTCGACAACCAAGCGCTGAATTACTAATAAAAAGAAGCTTATCGAGCTTACTCATTTCAGATAACATTTTAGTAGGTACGATTCTCGGTGATTTATAGCCTCAAAACCTACAAAATTTAACCAGAGGTACAACGGCTGTTTCGTAATGAATGCATGCATTTGCTTATTGTGCCCAGTTGAATTATACACAACACTGAATTGTTGAGTTGATCTTTCATTGCTCAATCATACTGATTGACAATATTGCAGCTGTTCCCACGATCATTATGCTCAGATACATTCAGAACACACACAATACGGGAAATATATTTTGTAAACATGTTGTTTCCAATGGCTCAATAGAATTCGAATGAACAAAGCTGGAATATTTTGCATAATTTTATAGCCGGAACTTTTTCAGAGAGTACTTGGTAATCAGCTTCGAATCTTGTGCCGATTAGCTATGCAAAGGGGCACCAGGGCACAAAAAGCGCCGTAAAGCGGTATAAAGCGAGTCATTTTGTGCGGACGTGCCGCGATGCGCGATGGTGCGCCCTGCGCGGTGGAGTTGCGGAGTTGCGGCATCATGCGACGCAACGTTCTCATTCGCGGCGCAACCACACCCTTTCTATCTTTCCCAAGTCTGTTAATTAACAGAAACTTGACAACGACATCGATGAAATGACGCTGGTGAAATACTGAAATATTTAAGTAAACATTTTGCCGTGTTAATCCGATTCAAAATTAGGCTCAAGTCAATACTTTGTGCCTAGCCGATAGGCAAGTAAGTAATTGCGTCATCACAGTAAGCTCTTCTACATCATACATCTACAGCAATCTAGTTCAGTCCACCCCGATCTTGGAGTTTAGCGCCATCAGTAGCGTCCATCAATTTCTGTTAATAAGCTTAAGTAAAGCTCTTGCTAGTGGTATTGCAGGATTCGATTCGGGCTAAGCTGGCTAAGTTGCGCATTCAGTCGATTCAATAAGGTCCCGTCCTTGTCGAGTGGCACCATAAGTGAAAATCGATTCATCAGGGGTCGCAACCGTGCGAATTGTAATTAAAGGCACCACGAACAATCGTTCTGGGATGATTTTATTGCACGGTATACACGAAACCGCAAAAGGTCTGAATTAACGTTTATTTGCTGTAAAAGGATTAGTTACTGTTAAAGATTAGCCCTTTTCTGATGGCGCTTTGGTACTTAGGTATACTGCCTAAACAATGACTTTGTTTAATCATATTTGGTGGGGCATAATGTAACCTTTTCCAATATTATACGTGTGTCGGGTGCCCAATTATTTTGTCATTTGTGAGAAATCAGTGTTCATCTTTATTACACTAGTGTTTTCAGTCGGGCCCTTTCTTACCTGCTACTTAATGGAGGTATTCCGGTAATCCAAGATTAGCTACGTTACGCCACCTGTTACGTTGCATATTAAATACATAAGGTGCCGGGCGCCCACTCGTTTTACGAACCTACCTTTACAAATAACAAGAGTGAAAACAAACGGCTTTACGCTTTTTCACGTTAAGCCGTTGGTCTCGGCTGTCATCTGTAGATCTTTGACAGTTGTTACAAAAAGTCTGACAACCAGTCTTACCAAGGGGTCGTATTACCCAGTACTAACTGGGTTGTGGAGGTCAGATAGGCAGTCGCTCCATGTAAAATTCCGGTTAGACTGGAATCCGACCGCAATATTGTTGGGAAAGAGCTAAGCAGCTGATGAAACGACTTTCATAATCTTAATAACTTTTTTGATTGAGAAACATGTACGTACTGAAAAATAACTGCTTTAATTTACGCATTCGACATCTATTAATATAATTTATAACCGAAACGCCCCTAAATTTCAGCACGGTAATATGAAAGACTTACATGTTACAGTGAACCGTTATGTTCTGTTTTTATTGGGTATAAAAATAAAACTCCCCTAAACGTAGCCAACAAAAACGCGACGTAGCGATTCAGTTCCGTGTCGAATATCGACTGGGCGCCTAAATAGGTATTAATGGTAAAGTGAAGTGAATGCGACACTGTCATGATCATGATTCATGAAACTGTGGTGCGTGCCGTGAGCCAGTGAGCCCAAGCCACGCCCCCGCGCCTGCGCCTGCTCCACTACCTCGCCTCGCACCCGGCGTCGTAACTTCTTAATCACTCTACGAATTATCATTAAGCCACTGGGTCATGGCCTCTTCCTTAATCCCTTTATAGATCAAACACATAAATCCCCTTTTTAAACCTAGCAACATTGTAGACGTGTCCTACTCAATGAACACAGATTATCCGCACAAAACTGTGATGAGATTCACCAACTTTAAGTTTAATCCGTTCCTATAGAAATGGTGGCCGATTCATTATCTGATAGGACTAAAGTGTAAATTTCATGCATAATAAATTAATTTATTGAAGGTGTAATCCGTTTAACCACGTCGATTGACAAACATATGGAAATCCGGCGCCGCCGCCGCCGCCGCGGCGCTCTAACCAAAATAGTTATCGTACCGTCATCGTCATATGAATTTATGGTAATAATAAGTCCCAGTTACCCGGCCACCGGCAATAGGTAAGCTTATTAGCAAATTAGTTCACATGCCTTGACAGCTAGACAACTCCGTAATCAAGATAGTATTTCAATTAGTTATGTTGAAGATGGTAATTGAAGTTTATTTGTCTATAAACAACAGCGTTAAGTTGGAAGTAGCTGGATCTCTGGATCTTAGCTGTGTAGTAATTGCGGAGTTTTCCCGAATAAGTGGCGAACTTAGCTTTATGGCGCAGTGAAGTGAGGAAGTTTGTCGGGAGGCGCCGGCCGGGCTGCGCCGCGCGCCGGGAGACTCGCCACGATTCACTCGTCGCCACTGCAGCCCGATATCACCGTCCTGCCTCATACATATGTATGTAATATTACAAGAGTACCATCCCTCCAAATTGATTCTTTCTTACAAAAATAAATGAATAAACACAATCCATTTATATACAACGTGTTATTATATTACATCTCTATTCGTGTCTAACAACTGTAAACCCTCAAAATACAAAATTGAATACCTACGAAATATAAAACGCTAAAATATTCAAGCAAGAAAAACGTCCTGAAAGATGCTCTGTTTCGTTCACAAAACTTTTCTTTAGTCGTTCACAATTATAATGTCAAATAGTTCCGAACAAGCGGAATGAGCGGGGAAATTCTGTGCCCCTGCGAGCGCGGCCGGCGCCCCTGTCTCCCAATGATCACATCTCACTTACATGAACGTTCGCTATATTACTATTGTTTCTACTTTGAATCTTCCTTATAACGTTACTAATGTAGAAGTCCCATTTCCAACTTTAGATTAACAAATAAAGTTGAGACTATGTTTATCTTGTAAGACAGGTAAGGCATATGTATATATATAAGGTGCCTTGTGCTTAATTTGTAGCAGTCAAAGACGAACCACTAATTATAAGGCCTTACCAGGATATAATAGGTGGCGGGTGTTAGTTTGTTGCGTACATTGGTTGACAGTGGCGGAGGTCGCCCCCGCCCGCTCCACCCTGAGGGTAGCGAGGTGGAGGTCGGGGGCTCGCGTGCCTGCGGCCACTTTCACTACCGACGGTGTCGGTATTTCCCATTCCTGACACCCGAGTTTGTTTTGCGACAATGCTCGCTCATCCACAATTTAATTGTAGGTATAAAATGTTCGCTATGGTTTAGCTTTATTACCTTACGACTATCAAGCATGAAATGTAATTATGTAAATCATTTCAGACTATAGTTATTATGTGGTTATATTCCCAGCCATTTTCCCCGTAAAATTAAACTCGGAAATTGATATTTTTTTATACAATTCGCATGTAACTTGCGAATGGTTACGAAGCAAAGCAAAATTAATATAAAAGTGTTTATGGTTAGTCCCTAACCTGTTGTCAGAGTTTTTAGGCCGCCCATGGGCCTCTGACTTGGCTTTACATGCCGCCGGAAATATCTCTCGGGATTCCTACTGAAATGAAAAGTTCTGGAAGCAGTCCAGCCACTGATAGTTTAATAAGCAGTACTAATCCTGGTCAGAATCCTAACTAACCAAATAATAATTCTGGTTTGTCATTGCTCAGGATTAATTTCCACGAAACAATCTGGCAGGAGTGGCAGGTGAAGTTCGACAGAATACGAACTGACATGGAAACAACACATACATTTCTGGAATGATATTTTAGAGATCGAATCACGCTGTAAGGGCGAAATGCATCGTATTTTTTTTTAATTATTTAATTTATTCTAATTATTGAAAAGCCACTGAAGTCAATACATACTAATAAATAAAATTGATGTGTCTATTTGTAATTTCAAAATAACAGCACACTGAATGGATATTTAGTACACTCTTTACTCTTCAATTTGTGTCTGTCTGTATGGGCGTCTGTTTGTTCCGGCTAAACTCCGAAATGGCTGGACGAATTTTGACGGGACTTTTACTGGCAGATAGCTGATGTTATAAGGAGTAACTTATCTAGGGAAGGGATTAGGTTTCCGTGCAAAAAAATCAAAAACTCGATAAATTTTTAACAAAATCCGATTAAAAAGTAAAGCCATATTTTTACAATTAATTTCACGCGGGCGAAATTCGCGGGCAACAGCCGTTACTTCCAATTCGTAAATGAACCAAACCTCGACACAAACAGAATTCTTATAAAATGTTGTTTATTATTTCCAAAACAAAATCGTGTCACGTTGCGACCTTTGATTACCTTCGATTGGGTATGCTATGATTGTGGCTCAACAAATTACTACGCAATTTTCCGAAGTTTTCTCGATTCAGGCCTTCAGATGACTTCAATAGAAACTCCTGAAAGTACCTATTGGTTTGAAACTTCAGCAAAGTATTGATATATAAACATACTTACAAGGTTTCTGTGCTCTTTTTTTAAGCAAAAACCAGGTATTGGAAAAGGCTTTGTAAGCTAGGGAGCTACCTACATAACTACTCAACCTTGATAACAAAAGGCTGTCGGGGCCGGCAGTTCGACGGTCAATCGGCGTGTGAACATTTGAAGATTGACGTTCCTTTGGTCAGGGATTTAGTAGCCCCAGCACGAACCTAGGACCTAAATAACGAGATCGTTATTTAGGTCCGTAGGTTCGTGTAAAAAAGAAGTACCTACCTAGGTAAGGGTAGGTAGGTCAAGGTAGGTACTCCTTTTTATACTATCATAATAAGGGATCCGACATTCGGATGCATATTAAACCTTAAGTTTAAGTGTTTGACTAGTAATAGAGCGGGCGTCAGTAGGTACGGAAAAAGTCCCGGTTTATATAAATACATAGTATTTTTTCTTCACATTAGTGTTTTACTTCAAATGAACTGTCATAATTACCATTTTGTCCTATTCGAATATTCAGCAGCAAAATTTAAAATCATATGGTTTTGTATTTTAAACGTGTTATTTTCAACAAATTTCTTGCCTGGTTTTAAACAGATTTTAAATATTACGCTTATGAGTGCTATATTATAAACACACTGTATTAATTATAAAATACCGCGATCCCGAGAAAAAATACCATTTTAAGAAGCCGCTTTTATAAAATCAAAATTAAAGCATTTATTTCAAAGGCCAGTTACAGGCACTTTTGAATTATCGAAACAAAGATAACAATAAAATGTAGCTACAGTCCCAGTCACAAGGAATAATAACTGTGAAAGTATTGTAGTTGCCCATTCCCTAGCGTAGATCTCTATGGAGAAGAACGGGCAAGAAACTCCATGGACACTCTTTTAAATCAAACACATACAAAACCTTGGTTACATCATTAATGTTGAGATGGTACACTATGTAAGAACTATGTAGCAAGATGTGCACATTAAAATGTCCATAGTAAAAACAAAAAAGGCAATTAAAAAATAAAAATAATTAAATCAAACAAGCCGTGGCATACTTTTTTACCCTAGCCGGGAAAAAGCGTACTTTACGAAAATATGCATCCGAATATCGGATCTCCAATCATGACACACTTAAATTCAATGGCCTCAACGCACATGCTAAACAGCTGGTGCATAAGTACCTTTTTAACGAAAATAAGCATAGAAAAAAAAAAAATTGCGAATATGTTTGTTTAAAAAATCGTCATTTTTGCGGATGAGAAACCCCATTGGATACTCTTTGAGATTTAGTGCGGGACCTATCTCACAGTGCCCGTGATCCTTTTATTACTGCTACTAAAACGAATTTCAATTTTATTTCAATGTTTTAATTAATTTTGAAAGAATTGTACTATTTTTTCAATAGTACAAGTCATTTAGAAATGACAGTTCTAAATCTAGAAATGAACTAAAAGAACATGTATAATTAATGGTACCAAGCATCCTATCGATAAATCAGTATGAAAAAGCCAAAATACATAACACATACGTACATAATATGTTAAGTACGTGTTATGTATCTAGGCTTTAGCATAGCCCAAGGAAAAGAATTACTGTAAATGTCATGATACCTTTGCGATGTAGAAGAGTAAGTTATCATAATATTAGTTAATTAATAATTGTTGGTCGATTGGTTGCAAGCGCGACTGGTGAGCATGAGGTCCTGGACTCGATACCCGGGTTGGGCAAAGTTTTATTGGATTTTTCCATCAGGCATTACTCAGTAACAGCCACGGATTCTGCATTTGTGCCCGATTGATGGCACTAGGCATGCCCCCTATTACATGGGACGTAAACATTACTGGAAAATTGTGGTACTATTAGAAACTGCCTTACCCTTTAAACATAACATCTAAAATAGCATGTAAACCCCACATGCTATTTTAGATGTTATGTTTTTATGTAATCACTACATAGTATAAAACAAAGTTGCCCGCTGTCTGTCTGTCCCTATGTATTCTTAGATCTTTAAAACTGCGCAACGGATTTTGATGCGGTTTGTTTTAATATATAGAGTGATCCAAGCGGAAGGTTTATATGTAAAACATTTCACCCGTGCGAAGCCGGGGCGGGTCGCTAAATATAATATAAATCTAGCTAAATATAAATCGCTAATAATAGCATCCTATTACTGCCTCTTACTTCCTCATACAAAGAAGGCATGAGCCAGATTGATCACCACGCTTGCTCAAGTAAGGCTGGCAGTTTCAGACACTATTAGTAACACCAACTACAAACTTAGGAAGTACATAAAATATATGAGTTGAGAAACTGGCACTAGTTATACTTTCCCGGATATAAACCCCTGCACGGCACAGCAGGCTGCAGGTCGGTCTTAACTTACCCATCTTGGCCATCATGTCTGGACAATAGATAAGGTTTAAGAACGAATATTGATTATCTCTTAACTAATGATTACCATCCATCAAGCCTGTTTTACACTTCGTCAGAAACCGACGAGGGTTGACAATGCGGCACAATGGACAACGCAGCTTTTCTAGACATCCATCTCCTTATATAAAATACGTACCAATACCAAAGTATGCAAGCGTTTTAATATAGAAATTTATAAAATATATTAAAATATTATTATTATTTAAATATTTCATCACCTAGCCATCAGTGCAGGAGACTTTTACGAAATTCCATTTTCAATATTTCATGGTGCTGTAAAGGTTCGGTTATACTGCTGCGGGAAAATTACGAATGCGAAACCGAACAACTGACGCTGATACTTATACTTTTTATGAGCTGTCAAAAAGCGGGTACTCCATAGATTTTGGGTGGCAATAGAAATCGGTGACATCACTTATTTGTCAGATAAATGATTCAACTGTTTATTGATGTCAAAGCAACTAAAAATTTAATTTTAGAGTTTATTGAAAATTAATCGAGTTTTCAGGTCTAAAATTAAATGCGTTTAATACGTTGTGGCTTGGAATTATTGGTTTATGGTGTCACTGTCAACTAGGTGCTCAACTATCTGTCAGTCTGGTATCAGCAGTCTGTCCGGAATTTTCTCGCACTGGTTTGACTGAACCTTTGTGTAGGTACAGATTGTTCTTAAGGCATGTAAGGATGTAGGTTCATTCTTATTGTGTATATTATTAGCTTCACTTGTAACATACAATGTAATCAATTCTGGAAGTCAATTTTAACATACTTCTAATTGTGGTATAGAATTTAAACTTTTTACGTATATGTAGTTCGGATGACAGTTCCATAATTTGGTATCTTGGAGCTGATCTGATAATAGACCCAGGTGGCGCTTAGTGGAAACTCTTCAGTGGCTACTAATAACCCACTTTGAGGTTTAGCTCATATGATTCGTTTTGCACTTGGTGTTGAGGGTCTGATGGTGGAGCCAGGAGTTGAATAGTGGAGTTCTTTAGTGCACGGTTTCAATTTTGTAGTGCATGAAAAAAGCGTGTTTTTAAACTGCATATTATTTTAAAATACAACTTTCGTAGCTTTTCTAATCAAAACGTTTGGGGGCAAAACCACATTTCACAAAACGTAGTCGAGTCGGGGATAAAATATATGCATGTAGTACATACGTATGTCATCCGGTGCTTACCAGTTAACGAGCTCCCGCGTCTCGGGGTTCAAACGTGTTTTAATATCTAATCACTAAACGGCTCTCCAATTAAGACAAGACTGTGATATCATTTACTTTGAGAGATAGCGTTTCAATTAGTCGCTTGACGAATAACTTTGATAGTAGTGTAAGCAGTTATTTACGTGTGAACCTATATAAAGAACTGCGGTATTGTTTTAGTGGTCTAAGCGGACTCCTCAGCTTGAGGACCTGAGTTCGGTTCAACTCCGAGATCGAACAAAGTGCTAGTAGTTTTTTCCTTCAAAAATGTCTAAGTAAAGTCTGCCTGATTGACAGCCTTGCCTCCTATTACATCTAGGACTTACAAATAACTGAAGAAATATGAGTGTACTAAAGGTCTACCTCTGTTAACCCTTCTGGCATTTATAAGCGTGATTTTATTAGACCAAAACTCAGTTAAGTTGTGCCTGTTTGCAATGTTTTCTAACCGATTAAGTAATTCTGAGCCGTCAACATAGTTGGGAATAGGCTCGGCAGATGATGATGAATTTAAGCCGTAGTTTATTTGATAGTCTTCAATTCAGCACATTATTAGACATACGAGTATGTATTGTCTTTCTCCTGAATTTTATCAATAGATGATGCCGTCATGATCTATGATCAACTCTTTTGACGACCCGAATGGCGCAGCGGTAGTGGTAGGCTGCCTTACGGTACGGAACGGTAGTGGCGGTCGGTACGGTAGTGGTAGGGTCCCGGGTTCGAATCCCGGTAGGAGCAAATGTTTGTGTGATGAGCATGGACATTTGTTTCCGAGTCATGGATGTTTATATGTATAATAAGTATGTATTTACAAACAAAAAGTATCTATGTAGTAGTATCAACTATCTGGTGTCCACGACACAAGCCTCGTTGCTTAGTGTGGCACCTAGATGGCGCTGTGTGTAATGTCCAGCGATATTTATTTTATTATTTATTTATCTTAACGTTAAAAATCATGTAATGTTTCAGAGTGATTTTGAAGCGATAATTGGGTATGTATATTCGGAAATGATCGCTGAAAATGGTAGGGACATTATGCCAATATGCTCTGAATATTTCAGCTTTCATTAAACTAAAATAGTTCCACTATTAATTATTTGAAGAATCTAGGCCACCGAGCTAGCCTAAAATGTGTTCAAGATAGTTCTGAAATTAGTAAGCTTTTTGTGGCTGGGATTATGCTCCGCACTGTCCTAATACTTATTCTTCATCAGTTGATTGACGGAAACTTTGATAAAAATTTACGAAAGAGGATTACACTTTTTTACGATTTTTATAAATCCTTTTCGTCCCTAAAGCTATTAAAACTTCAGTAAAAAATTCCGTGTTGAGTAATTATAGGCATGTACACACGAACAGGCCGTTATGGTTGTAGGGAATTATGGATTTCATTGGTTTCCACCCTCGGGTGGATTTCTCGGAGGCAATAATCCTTAAAGCCTCGTACAAAGAGTGATAAGCCAAGACTACACAGAATGGACGTTCGGCGTCCATGGCACTTTTAGATATTGTAGGCACGACCTTAAGAAAATGGTAATATAGTACGTAAGCTAGCATTTTCCGAATTTATATCGCCATAAATTGAGGAAAATGGCAGATTGTGTTATCTTTGTATTATAGACTGGACATTTATCTATTATTTGACTTATGTAATTGTCACTTCGCTTCGCTTCACTTCAAGCTTGGATATTTCTTGTTATCGTGTTATGAGTTCCTGCGGAAATATTCGAGGCAATTCGTTTCTTAATTGCGGAGTTTCTAAGTACCCACCGAAGGTGATGATGGAGTAGGTACAAGTTTAATATGTACAACAACTACAATTATGTCAGAATTTAGACAGACTGCAGCACTAGAACTTTAGTAGGTAGATACCTACGTTGTTCATTTTAATGTACCTACTTAACTACCTTATGTAAAAAAACCGGTCAAGTGCGTATCGTACTCACATGCAGACAGGGTTCGGTAGAACCTTACAATATAATAAAAATATTTTCAAGGTTCATTCATATGTAGTATTAGTAGTGTGTGTGTGTAGTGTGTAGTTGTGTAGTATTGTTTTACATTCAACAGCAAAACTAAATTTGTTTTAAATAGTATCTTAATGAAAAATAAAGTTACTGCTGCAGTTTGATGAAAAAGTCCCATGTCTCAAAAACTAAACATCAGATCTTATTCAAACCAATTTTGGTTGAAAGTTTTATTTACGTTCTACAATCCCGCATTTTTTCAGAATTTTCCTCCTCTTACTTTGGAAATTAGAGGGGGGGACACACATTTTACCACTTTGGAAGTGTCTATCTCTCAAACGATTGACTTTGAGAAAATATGAAAATATGGTTTGAGGAACCTCAATCTCATTTTTAAAGACCCTCCGCACGTAAAAGTTGAATGAAAAACATATTTTTTAATTTCAGTTCCATGTATGAAGAGCCCCCCGGTAATCTTTAATTTTTATTTTAAAAATAGTGAAGCGGTTAACAAAATACATCTACCTACTAAGTTTCAACTGTGTAGTCCTAATAGTTTCGGAATAAAGTGGCTGTGACATACACGGACAGACAGACCAGACAGACATGGCGAATCTATAAGGGTTCCGTTTTTTGCCATTCGGCTATGAACCCTAAAAATAGCATGCTATTATTATGGCAGAATGTGTTCTGCTCTATAACATTGTTATAACCTACTGTATATACCACATTTTATGCAAATATATATACCTACTTACTTATAAATCAATCGTTTCCAGTTTAAACATACTTTAACTTATTATATCCTTACCTTGTACCTAGGTAACGTTAAAATATGAAAAATTTCTGACATGCAATCTAGATCAGTTTAAAAGTAGCTGTATTCCGAGGCCGACATTTTGTAGATTTTGCTGATTTACTGGTTATTTATTTTGATTTTACAGACGTGATTTGACAATTAAAATACTGTATTTCTATATGCAAAACATGAAAAATCATAATAATCAATAATAATCTAATGAATGAGTTACTTTTTTATTACAAGAAAATGTAAAAAAACAATATTTTATTTGTAAATTTGCGAAATGGGCAAAATTTCGTATTCGGCCTCTAAATAGCCGGGCATTACTTTACAAATTCTTCACCATCTGGCTGATGAATAGCGAATGAACGTAATATAAGCTGCTCTCAGAGATAGTCATTAGAGGCTTGTTGCAGATCAGAACAAATCACGCCACACGTGTTCACAGTCCAGACAAAGACGACTGCCACTCACGACTCTTTACAAACGCATAGACAGACACACCATACACAAAGGTCTCTTCGTATTTCTCCGACAACAGCACGCGCTCCCGGTGTAAACGTAATTCAAAAACGTTGGTTTTTGAATCGAAAATGCAACTATCCTATAACCTTTTCGCACCATTTATTGCGACAAGCTCAATAAGACCATACATTAATTAAAAAACCTTTTAAAAACATGATTTATCTAAATGCGTTAAAAAAAAAACTTTTTCTTTAAAACTTTTACTATCAACTTATAATGTCATTACACAATATATATGATACTAGCTGTTGCCCGCGGCTTCGCTCGCGTTTTGGTCGGAAATTACCCCACGGGCACGTTGGAAATATAGCCAATGGCACTCATATCCTAACTAGCTTCATATTAGTGAAAGAATCGATTCAGTAGATCCAGAGATTACCAACAAACAAATTTTACCTCTTTACAACGTGTAACAGAAAGGGTATAATCATATGGAATACTGTGGTACGGACCATCAAACTGAACAACTTTCTCTATGGGACCACCATCGAAATCGTAAAAAAATAATCAGCTGTCCCATACATTTGGGTCGAGTAGGTATTGAAATTTTCTATGGGACAGCTGATTATTTTTTTACGATTTCGATGGTGGTCCCATAGAGAAAGTTGTTCAGTTTGATGGTCCGTACCACAGTATTCCATATGATTATACCCTTTTTGTTACATGCTGTATAATATTAGTATAGATAAAAGCTAGTCACGAGATTTACCTGAGCAGATAAACAAGTAAATTACCTAAATAACTTGATCTGATTGATTTAAATTTTCAAACTAAGCAAAAACGAGTATTTAAATATCTCGACAATCTTTACATATTACATACATTGCAAGTTGATTAAAAGCTTGTAAAAAGTAAATATTAGGTATATGTGAAATAAGGGTTTTGAATTTCAAAATTGTTTGTTTATTATTGACGTTACGTTTATACTGTGCAATCGTGCTCGGGCCTCAGATTTGGCCATAAAAGTACCTTAAAGGTACACTAGTCGGTCGTACTTCCCTACAAAACAAACAAACGTAGTATGGCGATTACTCAACTATTTGATGGTGTACGTTCAAAATGAAAAATTATATCAATTTGTCTCATTATTATCTAGCCCTGTATGGAAACAAAAAAGTAAAAAAGAAAATATACTTGAAATTTGAAAAAAAAAATGTTCTTTTTTACTTTTTTACATAAGTACTAAGTATGACCGGCTAGCGTACCCTTAAGTGTGTCCCAACAGTCTGTAGTTATTAGAACGAACCCAGATTCTATTCAAAACCCGGTGCACATGGCCACAGAATTCTACTGTTCGAGATTGCTTCTGAATTTGGGCCATAAATTGTACCGCTGTCAGCCGTAGATCTAACAAGAACAATTAGCTAAAACACTTTAGAGTCGAAAAATACTACAGAAGGTATTGCTTTAGCTGTGTTGTTTAAAATATAAAAGATAAGCGTAAATGTCGCATCAAGTAACAGCTTTAATTGGCGCAAATGATTGAAATCATAAAGACACTGTTATTGTCACGCTACATTTGTGCTCGCGATACTGTTTCTTAGTCAAAACACGTAAAGGGAGGCAAACACGAACCCTCTATTATTATTTACCTCAAGCAGAATCGCATTTTATTTAATTTATTTAAATCAGAGATATAAATCCACAGTTTGCTAAAGACCCGTATTATTCTACTATCGCTGGAGAACAATAAAAGTGCAAACCGATGGCGAATAAAGAAGTCCATTAAAGGTTCCACTCACGCGAACACTGCAACTTCTTTATATCCGGGTGCCCGGATGTCGACGGTCTAACGCGCTTTATGTAATTAGGTTCGTACGTTAACCGGAAAAACGTTTCTCTCTATGCATAAAACCTCATATCGTCGGCTCTCTCTATGGTTGAAACCTCATATCTCACAGTAGATAGCATCGATTAATCACTTTTTTTTTTTTTTTTTTTTTTTATCGTTGGGAAGTCATCAAATGACCCCTCCCGCTCTGGGCTGAGCAGGAGGGAGTGTCAGACTTGTACTGACTAAAACCCATCCATGTTCCTTCCTTTGCCCTTTGTGTTCCAGGGCCGCGGTATCTCTTTCGAACAGTCCCGCAACCCTGGCAGGCGTCGGCCCTTACGGACCCCTTCCTGTTTGCTGACTCTCTTTGAGGCGCGCGTGGAACACGAACGCGCCGTCGACACGGCCTGTCGTCATAAGACGGACGGACGGCGAGCTAGCCCATAGCTCACCGTCCACAGGCCCGCGTCTACGGTGGCCGGGAGCCACCACGTGGCCCCCGACGCCCGGTGCGTCTCCCGCGGCGGCTGGGACGTGAGGTTCTCTCCCTCTCACGTCCCGCCACCTCCTTCGCTAGCATGACTGCTTCGCAGAAGGAGGTGACGGCGTCCCATTCCGTCTCGCTCCGGACCATGGATTGAACCAGGGCCGGACGCGAGAGGTCGCCGCCGCCGATCGCCGCTACGAGGACACGGCGTTGCTCCGCCCAAGCGGAGCAGACCTGCACAGTGTGCTCCACCGTGTCCTCCGGTCGATCCTCGCAGTGGTGACACCCGGGCGTTTCCTCCCGCCCGATTAGGTGCAGGAACCTCCCGAAACAACCATGTCCGGTGAGGACCTGCGTCAGGCGGAAGGTGAGGGCGCCGTGGCGCCTCTCCAGCCACTCCTCAAAGAGGGGACTTACCGCCATTATAGTGGCGTGCCCTGCACGGGGTTGCGACAGTCGCTCTCTCCATGTCGCCATGAGATCACGCCGGAAGTCTGTCCGCTGAGCGACAATTTGCCGCGGCAGCGGAGTTTCCCCCCGGCGTAGTGCCTCCACGCGCCACTCGTGCAGGCGCGCGAGGACTATCGCCTCCAGATCCCATGGCGGCAATCCGGCAAGGAGGCTCGCCGCCTCGCCGGAGATCGTGCGGTACCCCCGGATTAGCCTTACGGCTACCACCCTTTGGGGCGCGTTCAGATAATGGGCGGCTCGCCGCCTCAAAGAACGCGCCCACACCGGGGCCCCGTAAAGGGCCATGGACCGCACGACCCCCGCGTAGAGCCTCCGGCAGGAGGCGTTTGGACCCCCCAGGTTGGGCAAGAGCCGCCTGAAGGCAGCCCCGGCCCGTTCCAGTTTGGGGGCCAAACGTCGGAAATGCTCCACGAAGTTCCACCGGCTGTCGAGGACGAGACCTAGGTACTTCAACGTCGGCTCGACGCCGATGGGAACCCCTCCCACCGTGAGCATGGATCCCGACGGTGGCGCATTCCGAGGCCCATGAAAGCACATGGCCTCGGACTTGTGCAGCGCATCGATTAACCCCTTAAAATGTTTCACACGAGTTACCTCGCTCGGAAAACGGTTGGCAGGTGGCAGGAATACACAGGGATCTATTCGCCGTGTACAGGATGAGTTTAACAAAAAGAATATTATTATTTTAACCGCACCTACAACATTAATTTGCCCAGTCACTGTCAAGCTACGAAAGTTCAGCGAGGTCGCGAATTTCTCTTGAAAAGTATTACCTACCAGAAAATAATACTTCACTGTCTTTTACGATATTATTTTAAATTTAAACACGGCAAGGAGGCCTGTGGGTTTTTGTAAAAGAACAATGTTTAAAAGTTTAACGCTTTAGCGTAAGTAACATAAAGTTAAATCGATAGAAATAATTGCTATAGCATAGCATCAACAAGAGTATAAACTATGAATCTCATAAAGATATTTATCTAGTTTGGTGAAGGTCGCAACTCAATCTCAGCAAACTCCATGGATAAAACAAAGTTTACGATCTCTCCTCGCCCTAAAACATACCTTCTTACTATTCAACATAAAAGTTTTTTATGTGATACGCCTCGTCGTTTTCGTAAGAATCCAGTTGCTTCGTGTCGCGAGAAATATTGGTAGGTAGACACTTAGACAGATCTTGATATATGGCGCAGTGTATACCAGTCCCACCTGCTTCACGAGCTTTGTGAGCGGGATTAAAAAGAAATGGGAGGCTTGATTCAGCTCCCGGCGGAGCGCTAAAAAACTCAGCTCTGAACATGCAAGCGTTCACGTATGCAGCGCGTGGATTTAAAGTAAAAAAGGAAATTGCAACACAATTGTGACAATAGGGAGGCGGTTTCAATTCTTCAATCAGTTAAAGCTCGTTGTCATTCACCAAACGTCCGGTACTAGATGACCTTAATCTCCGACGGAGAATTTCTAGGAAATGAAACAATCTCAGGAGCATGCAGTATGAATCAAAGCCCTATTGTAATTACAATGCACGCCGGTTGATTAGCTCATACCTAGTAGGTACAGTCAGTACACACATTGCTGCGACATCGTCATCCACATCATACAAACAGATAAATCTGGCCTCGTACAAATTAGGTCAGCGTAACATACTGACTTATTTGAAGAACTAACAGTTTCTACTTAGGAACAACGCGTATTCAATTATTATTAAACCTTTGAAAAAGTTTACCTAATTAAGTACCAATTTATTAGATCTATAAACTACAGTTTACCGTCTACGCATATTTTGTTATAAGCTGAACTGCTGGTTGCCGTGACTCTGAATACTAAATCAGTATTTTATAATTGAAAATAGTTATGCTGAAAGTATTTTATTAAAATGATCATAAACTTCAGATTTATATTCAGGGCGCATTTCGGTCTCAGGTAAAGATTGAAAGAAATAATAATATTGTATTAAATAAAAATGGTGCATTTCCGACAAACCAATCGCTTTTATTATGATCTCTGATTATATTTCTATTGAGAAATGTCTGGCGATTCCACTTCAACTGAATGAAATAAGGTTCGGATTTCGGGTAT
Organism: Eugnorisma glareosa; assembly: GCA_947578425.1. Classification (NCBI taxonomy): domain Eukaryota; kingdom Metazoa; phylum Arthropoda; class Insecta; order Lepidoptera; family Noctuidae; genus Eugnorisma; species Eugnorisma glareosa. The sequence goes on from OX387957.1 coordinate 30,983,759, forward strand.
ATTTTCTGGAAAATTGGGTTTCGCAGGGTAGCCCGCGAAATTCAAATTTTCTTACTTTTTTTGCAATTTGCAGGTCAGTGTCAGGTTTTACGTTGATTAAAATATGATTCGCGACTCAATACAATATTTTCTGAGTTTTAATCATTATATTCATCAATACAACCCTAAGTTCATTTAATACTATTGAATGACTATTTCATGAAAAAGCCGTCGGAGATTATTCGGAACAAACAGACAGAAAGACATATAAACATTGAAAAAAAAAAAAAGTTATAATTTATGTACCCGTACCTATATATTTTCGAATGCATTCAGTAAAAAGCTATTATTTTGATATTACAGACACTTCAATTTTATTCTTTTGTCTAGATGTATAGTTAAGTTATACGTTGACTAACAATTTCCTGTCAGGGATGCCAATACCCCACGTATTTGAAATCGATTCGATACCGCACGTAGGAAAAGGGTCAAGAAAATATATTCAACTTTTAAGCTGAAAAAAGGAACAAGTGACTCCTCTTCATCTTCTCGAATCGATAGCTAGCTAGATAACTTGCTCCGAATAGATGGTTACGTACAACGCAGTAATAAGTTTCAACTGTGTAGTCTTAATAGTTTTGGAGTAAAGTGGCTGTGACATACTCGGACAGACAGACAGACTTGGCGAATCTATAAGCGTTCCGTTTTTTGCCATTCGGCTACGGAACCCTAAAAAGAGGTAAAGTTTGTAAGTTTGTGAGTTAATAGGGGGTTATCTCTGAACCTACTGAACCGATTTTGAAAATTCTTTCACTAATAGGAAGGTACGTTTTCCCCGAATGCCATAGGCTATATTTACAACGTGCCCGTGGGACAATTTCCGACCAAAACGCGAGTGAAGCTGCGGGCAACAGCTAGTCACGTATATTGCAGCAATTTTTTTTAGTGAGTACCTGGTTTTGGCGTAGTCAATGACAGTAATGAATTACGAAAATATTAAAGACTATTTTTTCTTTTTTAATTGATATTACTAAAAAGTCGTCAGATGTACCGAATAATGACTTGATTTATTTCTATATTTTTTATTCTTCTAGCATAACTAAACTACAAAAGTTATTTTTAACAAGCAGCGACAGAGCGTTTTATCCTAATGCCACTTGTGTGTGGGTATTGCGACAAACGACATGTCAATATGACGTTGCTTTACTTCTCAAATCCCTTTGCCTCTGATTCTTTATTATTCCATAAAAGGTGTGATGGAGTTTCGAGCACATAGTGTCGATAATTTTATTTGCCACAACCAAAGATAACATCACATAAAGAAGATTACTTCGTTTTTCTGGTGGTGGCAAAAGCAATTGCCATTCATGAGGTAGGTTCGATTCTTAGGTCGGGGAAAGTGTTATTGGGATGTTCCATCAGGAATTGTTTAGTACCAACCAAATGTCTGGATTTGCGACCGGTTGTCGATAATCATCACTTGAGAATTAAAAATACCTAACTGGCGAAATATATGTGTGTGCTTTAAATACACGTCTGCTTAATTCTTTGGGTAACCATGCGTGGTGTCAAATTATGACAAAGGAGACTACACCAACTACTGTAAATTTGCCTTCTGCATGCACAACTTCGGTTCGCCTATTATGTAGTTGGAATCCTGATGATCCAGTAAACAGATCGGAACTGTGCAGACTACATGAACAATACAAAAGTTGTCAGAACAAAGTTTTCTGTGGTTAACAACAAGCTTTGTCTGCGCTAATTAAGCATCGGCTGCGTTTTTACGCTATTCCTTTAACTTCCATATTCATTATTGTGTATTTACAGTTTTAATTCGCTTGGCAAAGAGTTGTCTTGTTTTCAAGTCGTCGCCTGCTTTGTCTGATAGAATTTTCAAGTCTGAAAAGTTTTTATTAAAGCTTTTACACTTAGTTTCTCAGTCCGTTGTGCCTGAATTAGCAATTAGCATTCGTCTCACTCCCTATAACATGAGACGTAGGTCGAGATCTGTAAACGTTGCAGTACATTTTTGAATTGACATGTTCCCGTCTCTAGGTATATTGCACTTGTAGCTGTGCGACATTGATAAAAGATAACGCTTAGCCAATGCACCTGTCAGTAACGGTCAAAACGAAATATGTGTTTCTATATTTGAGAAACAATGTTAGAACAGCAACAATTAAACATAGATGCGACGAAAAATCCAATCTGTCCATACTAATAAGTAATGGAAACCTATAAAGTGGAACAGTGGAACATTATAAATGACTTAATCTGAAACACAAACAGACGCATGACGTATAAGTTCATTCTGTACAAACGTAATGTATACGAATAACACGTCATGCTATTGATTCATTTTAAACGTTTCCTTGACTTTGAACTTTGCCTATTGCACGTAACATGTAAGTTCAAATATAAATGACCCCTTGACATTAAACTTTAAACATTAAACATCCAAAAAAATTTTGGAAGAAAGTAAAAGCTCGCGTATATGTAAGTTAAAATGAAAGTTGTTGCACTCATGTGCGGGTGGTGGCCTGTACATTTGGCTCAGTAGTATAGTAACAGTAAGTATTTAATGAACAACAAAGCCGAGCCGATGCAATTATCAAACTTCATACCGCTCCTACCTTGAATTCGAGCTTAGCGGGGCGACTTAATCCATGATTATAATATTTTTGCCGTCCGGCTGGCGGTATCTGTAGCACCCTTATATATGTATGACCTTTCCGATACACGCTGTATATCTTTAATAAATAAGTATGTTTGTTTAATTGTAAGTTTGTTTATAGGGTGATAGGGTGTAATCTTTGGAACTAGTGATCCGATTCAAAAAAATATTTCATTTACGGGAAGCTACACTATCCCGAGTGTCAACATTTGAGAGGCAACATTTAAAACTTTCTGCAGGGTTAATTTCCAGACATATAAAACTATAGGATAGCCACGTGCTTTTTTTTCTGGTAACGTAGACTCGTCTGAACTATTTACCTATCTCATGTCTAGTACTTCAGATACATTTTTAGAATGAATATTGATTTCTTTCTTCAACTTGAAATGCCAAGTTATTGTTACAACATCTAGTCATGCCTGTAAGTCCAATAAAAGTCTGACGGATTCACGATATTATTTTCTGAGAAATGCAGATATTCCTTATGTTGTGCTGTCTCCTTTACTTGCTATTTAATGGACTCCAGTTACTCTTGCACGACTGATATCTTTCTTGATATAGGAGAAAATATACTTATTAGTTTTTATACTGTTTTGTTTAGGTATTCAATTTTGTTCATTTCGCTTTGAGTTTTTCCTTTACCTTATTTAAATTAACTTTTGAGGTACATGCACGAGAAAGTTTGGAGGCCTTTGTTATCAAGTAGGTAACATATGATTTGACATACAACATTGTACTTAACTCGTGATTGCCGAGAACAATAATACGTAGGTACGTACACATTCTAATCAGAATATTTGATTCGTAAGTACCATATCTCTAATAGACGAGCAACTTCTAGTTATAGCAATCTCTTGGATCCCGAAACATCTACTGATCGTAAATGTGAACGCTTCAAATAAATTAAGACTCTACTATCTGTTATTACGAATCATTCTAGCTTGCATCCTTGACTTGACTTAAAACTTTGTTCCTCCTCACTTGGACATGGTTATTGGTTCTAGGAGCGGTGCTTGCTCCCAAAATCCTAGACAGAAACCATCAAATAATATTGCTGGAAGTCAATTTGCATCGTATATAGATTTATTACTAATAATATTATGATTTTATTCGTCGTTTAACTCGTACTTACCAAGAATCTCTGTAATGTAAATAAAATAGAGCCAGTGGGATCCGCACTTAAACTTAAACGGTGTTATTATATATGATTTATCCTTCTAAGACCCTCGCTTAAACCATCGTGCTATTTATGAATTTAGAACGTTCCGGGGATAGAAAACTATATACCAAAACTGGCTGAAAGAGAGATGTTACCTTTATTGTGTAATAGTTTGTTTATTATAGCTATTACCTTATCATCGTGTTTTCAAAACAGAACCTTGGCAATATTTCCTTGCGTGCACGTAGCCCAATTAGTATCTAGTTCAGGTACTAGGGTCTAATTTCTACAGACAGTAACTGCAAGTAATTGCAATAGGGTTTATGCGAAACCAATTTAGATCCTCGAAAATTGTGGAGTTCAGATAATTGTTCTCTCATTGCACTGGTGACTTGAAAAGCTACCAAACCGTAACGATGCAACTTGATCTTGTAATGTATTTGAATTTCTTCGTCTTGCGTATCGATGGTAGGACTTTTCAAATTTCTTGGGCCGGGTAGGTAGTCCACGATTTTTATAGTGAAATAAATTTTGCTAGTTAATAATTCCGTGCTAGAATTTGAGAACTTGCAGGCAGCTCTAACGAACTCGATAAATGAGACAAGTACACAATACATAATATTATGTGTACTTGTCTCATTTATCGACTTTTCACAAAAATCGACTTTAATATCTATATATATTGAAGTCGATTTTTGTGTATCTCTACGTGGCCATATTGATCTACTGAAGTAAATAACGGATTGTGATGCCATTTTCACCATCTATAATTTGTTACGAAAGATTTTTATGCAGAAGGCGTTATACAAATACCTAATGAAAAAATCTCCATGATATTTTTATTAGGTAACCACGAGGTCCTCCAAGTCATCAACTACTATGTTTGAAAAAACATTGCCATTACCATAAACTAGAAAAGTATTTACAAGATCCAAACCTGAGTTTGGACTATCATTTTATGGGTATTGTTTTATGTAAGGCTAGTAACAATAACGATATTATTGTTTCGTCGTGATTACATGTCATGAAACAAAGGCACCACGGAAATGGAACTGGATATTTATATAAACGTGTCTGATTATTATCGTAAAAAGCTTATTTCGTTAATTCCATCGGTATTGAAACTTTTTTGGGGTCATTTTGTATCAGTTAAATGTTTTTCTGTGACCTTGTATCAGTTGCCAACCTAACTTTTTTGTACAGGGCACGGTTTTAAACGGTGTTAACCCAGTCTATTGTAATTAAAATTTGTATTCTTTGGTCATAAAGAATACAAGACAAATTAGTGTGCGCAAATGCGGAATTATCGTCATTATCTAGAACTCACATAAATCAAGAGCCTCTAATTACTGCTCGGACTGTCTTGTCATAATAACGCTTGATTGGTAATCACCAATATAACGTTACCTCGGATAGGACGAATCTTGGGATCCGTTTTTTGGCGTTTAGCAACAATACTACCCTCCTAAAAAAATAAAAACATGGATAACAGGCAACCATTAATTAATAATTGTTCTATACATTTAACGTAAGAAAAGACTTAAATCTTTGCTGTTGAATAAAGCATATTACAACATTTCGGAATTTTTAACAAACAAAATGTAATAACTGCTTTTGACCATAGTCGGTACGCATTGACATAGCATATCTTTAAGTCCAATTCAATTTGACATTTTTCACGTGACATTTTGTATTATTTTAATAATTGCTTTCTCTTTTTTTTATTTATATTTTTTTATTTAATATTCTTTGTTTTTTACTTTTTTGTCAAAATCAATTAGTACTTTAATATATGCATTCCAATAATATTATTTTTAAGGTTATCAATTTTAATATCAATGACCTCTATGAATATTTGTACGCCTTCGGGCATAACATAGCACGCTTGTAATTTTTGATAACAACTATTTATTGTACCTGTGTTAACAAATGATTAAATGACATAAGACCTAAGACGTACAGCACCCATGACAACATACCTAACCGGTCTCGTAAACTTTGCATTTATTCCTTTAAACACATTACGAATTTAAATATTGCCAATATGTAGCTAATTTGGGTGAACATGACGTCGACACTTTCGATTTCAATCCACGATTGGTGTTCGCGTCACGCCAATCGTCGGTATTGTTGTCACGTGAACTTGCACGACTTGTATGTAAATAACGTTCCACTCAAAATGTATTGAATTGTAGAGAAAACAAATTCACCAACACGCACTAAAACATTCCTCTTTCCGCACTTTTGGCGTCGCGTGACACAAAGCGGCTCTATTTGTTTGTTTTACTACATTTTTTGTTTGCCTTAGAGTTGCGATTTTGCGACTGTTTTTGTGCATTCACACATACACACATGTTGTATGATGATATAAAGGATTAAAAATAAGAGAAGAGTGTTTTAAGGTTAATGAAAGGTGGAGGATGAAGGTTAATCTCAATCTGAACAACTCTGAACATGTCAAATTTCACGCTAAAAACTAAACATCGTGAAACTGGTCCTAAAAGAGTCGCAACATTAAGTTAAAACTCTCCATTTATTTTACAGCAACATCTAGTGAGCCTAGTGGAAGAAAAAGATACATCGAGCGAATTAACACAAACCTAATTAAATTAAGTTAATCATGCCGAGTCCGTGGAGATAAAACGAGCTTTATTATGGTAATGAATTAATTGACTTTATTTAGTATTGCAAAACTCGACCCATTGTCCATTCATAGTTCAGAGAGATAAATAAATTGTAATACGGATTTGGAGGTGGGGTAACTGCAGATTGGACCAATAGTTAGAATAGGGTTTTACTTGAGATTTGAATGCTTATTACCAACATAAGTATAACATTTGTACACGGCTGAAAGCACTCATTGTCCGCGGGCGGAACTGGTCCAACAATGGCACGACAGGTGAAGTATCTTTCAGAATAAAAACCTTTTTAATAGTCTAGTGCCGTGGAGGGCGTCGCGCTTTTGAAATACAGAAGAAAATTCTTAAGACCTCTTGCGAACAAATAGCTTTAGATGATTCATGAAGATGTTATTAGTTTCTTTTCTTTTATTACTAAAACAGTTAGTACCGTTGTCTTTTGTAACTAAGAAAGTTTTGGCTTTTGTTATAAGTATTTAGCGTTTTATATTCTTAATCGGTCGTTAGCTAAAATGTACCTATTCAATATTTCATCGTGACATGCTTTTACGGCACTACAACAGCCTAGGTAGCTATAGAACTATGAAAGTTTGTTACGATTAGTAATCGTAAGTTAATCGCTTTTTATTTGTAAACAGTTACAATTTTTTGGGTTCCGTACTTCAATAGGGAAAACAGAACCCTTATAGGATCTTTGAGGACTTTGTTGTCCCTCTGTCCGTACGTCTGTCAAGACCCTTTATCTCAAGAACCCGTGGAGGTATCGAGTGAAATTAAAAGCATTTAATCAAGTCTACAGTCCCTTGAAACTGTGAAAAAATCAAACTTCTAAGTTAACGAAAAAAAAAGATGCGGCCTTGTATGCCAAAAAAAAACCTATATTTCGAAAAGGCAATCAGAATTTATAGGATACTTTCCATTGACCTAGAACTATGAAATTTGGCAAGTAATATCGTCTTATACTACAACTACAGGGAAAAATGTGAACACTATAACTATATCTGTAAAAAAAAAGGGAAAAGCTCGGAGACAACTGTGAGACTCGACTCCTGAACTATTTATAATATGTGCATACACTTCGGTGGGCGAGTCCTACTGGCCCTTGTCAAGTTTTTTTACATTGGTTCGGGAGTTTCTTACGGCCACCGTCTCAAACATAAAACAAAACTCGGCAAAAATAAAATAATATTTTAATGCCAGATGCGGATTTACCTACGTTACAAGAATAACAAATGGTAACCTAATCTCAATAAAGCGAGAAAAGAAAAAGAGTACGCAGCGAGAAAAATCTGGTAATACATAATGTTACTGTATTCCCGTTTACAAAGCAGTCCTTGTTTACAAATGTAAAGAAAAACAGAGTCGGCAAGCGAACGAAATTGGGGTAAATCTATTATTTCTGGCCGTGTGACAGCGATAAGGAAAAGTTCACATCAGAAATAAGAAAACTTCATTGAAATAACTGATAGGTTGACGTACAGTCACGTGCCTTAATTTATGTATATACGCACCAACATTTGAAGGCGATTTTCTCTTGAATTATTTATTGTACTTTTTCCCGGAACAAACATTGAAATAAGGCTAATCTCAAAATTCCCGATATAAAGCTTCCGAATTCTGCTAAGTGCATACATATTAGTACTCGTGAATGTGCCTACCTGCCAACGACAGTAACAAAGGGATCGAGGAATATAGATAACTTTAAAACAATAAAAGGACAATAATCGTAAACTTAGGATTTACTTTATTGAGTTTTCTGCCTTATGAAAACGTCAAGAATATTATGCAGGGGATCGTGCGGGGGAGTGTGTAGCAAATCTACTTGATACTATTAAGAATTATAGGATATAAGTTGACTAAACTTGTACATTTAAAATTTTAATAGTGTAAGTTAATGAATTTACAAATGAAGTAAACGATACATAATCATAATCATTTGATTATAAAAAAAGACCTATCTAACCCGCACTCTATGGAAGTAGTTGACACACGCTCAGTTCAGCATTATTGAAGAGGCAAGATCAGGCTCAGGATCAGGGGATCAGGGTAGCTTTGTAGAACGGTACATCAGGGCTGCCTCGCAGGAAGGCAGCAGTGTAACACAGTCAGACGTAAAAGGCTGTTCTGCGAGACAAAACCAGAGCAGGCACGAAGATAGTTACGAAGAACGGGAGTAGTGGTCCCAGGTGATACTTTAGATGGTCACCTCCCACCTTCAAGAATCTCTCTCCAGTCTCCACAGTGAAGAATCTCCCTAGTCTGACCGGTTCGTCAGCTCGTTTCCACAATAGTCATTCTTTCGAATCTTCGAATATTAGTTTTCTTCTTGCGGCCATATAATCATCTCATCTGATAAGTGTAGTCGCCCAGGACATAACCGACTTCCTTCATAAAACCATGAGTGCGTAAAGAATTTAAAAATTAAGTTATTTAGTAAACAATCGTAATTATCTATAAAATACAATATTTCAGCTAAACATTGTTATAAATAATTGTAATTATATAAACCAAAAAGTAATTATCATAGCTAGTAAGAAACTCTATGACAGACAAAAAAAGTAACTGCCAGTTTGGCAAATCATATTGAAAATTATGAAAATTAATATTTTATTTCAGCAAATTCTCTGAAAATCAATCGTATTTAGATCGATTCGCTGAGAATAAACAAACAAACCAATAAAAAAGTTTGATATATGGTATGATAAGTGTAAGTATAGCATATACTATAAGTGTGTTTGTGTGTAAGCTCAAGTCATATCGGGGGAACTTAGGTAGTGTTGTTACCCCAATTTCACCGTAACTGGTGATCAGTTTGTGCTTATTTTTAATGAAGTACTCGTAGATATCTACATGTGCGACGGATTAAAACATTAATTGTACGCATAACGACCAATCAAGCCAAAACAAACCCAGGTTATGCAAAGCTCTCATTGTACGGAAAATCTATAATAGTGACTTCAGAATACTTAGTGTAGTTCGATTAAAATCAAATGCGATAAATTATATGATCAGGTATGTTACTAACACTGTACGAGTTTTTACAAACAGAATACACCGTGACGTAACGAGGACCACCAGTAAAAATGTTACTTTTGCGTTTTTTTTTTGGTTTATCTTAGTAAGTATGTATTTTGTGTTATACCATCTCTGAACAAGATGACCCGTCCCCACATGACTAATTGACTAAGTCCAATTCCTTGTAATTAAGGAATATTGTCTTGTTTTGTATTACAATATTTTCAACAGTCACATTTCATGGTCCTGGAACAATTTGTTCTGCAAATGCCATTGTATATTCCCGCATATATCGTAAATATATATATGTATATTGTGTCCCTACCCAATCCAGTTTATTGGAACTATAACTAATCAACGTACACATATCAAGCAATATCCGGCTTGCAGCTGGTAAGGGATCCGGACCTTATTAACGCAAGTAATGATTAACAGATGGCGCCACACAATAGTTCTATAACACATAAGCAATTTTACAACGCACAACACGTGTGAGTTATATTGTCATTAATTATCGAGGTTTATTTATTAAGTACTATGTCTAGAAAGAAGGTGACTGCTGAGATGACGAGTAACGAACCCCCAAATAAATTGGAATAATGGGGTTGGAAAGTAAAAGCTGATCTCAGATGGCGCCACCACTGTATAGACCCAATCTGACCAATGAGATCAAGCTCTTTGAAATACAAAATTACATTACCAGATTTTCTACCAATGACGATGCCTGGAACCAGCTTTGCTAGCGCCATTAGTTCCCATCATCCCCATGAATAAATCATAAGAATTGAAAGTTTTGGGGAGATCTTTGTCTAACGGTGAGACTACGCTTACGGGTTGCAATAATAATAACATTTATTACAATTTATTTAGCAGTAGTTGTTCCTGTCATAAGATTGTACAAACGCAGCTTCTGAACATAATGAGCGTCATTGCCTAAGTCTATGTCCACAAACCTATGTCTATCTGTACCCCCTATATGCCTTCTTAAACCCACTGTAAGCCTAAGTTTCGCCTCCAGTTTTCACAGTATTTGATCCAAAAAAAAACCAATATACCTTGAGTTAAAATTGCATTATAAATCAGTAACCAAAGAGACTTGAAAGAATTATAGAGTGGACATGAGTGGGCCATAAAGTCACACAAAAATGTTGATCCCGAAGATTGTCGATTTTGTCACACGAATGCTACCCGACAAGCGGGCGCGGGGCGTGAGCCACTAGACAGAATGATTTGTTACTAAGAAGTAACAAGTATTGGATCAGAATTTTCTTCGTCTTATCCTGTCTACCGCTCGTAAATACATATTTGAATGTCTTTGTTAGTGACAAACTTAAAATTTTGCCACCGATCAAAACACCTTAACTTTTGGGTTCAATGTAAAAGGATCTTAAACTCCACTGTCCATGTATCCTTTTTATAGGCTTATATGACTATACAATCAATATACTGACCTTTTTGAATCTACTATTTTATGAATGCATGGGCCGGACAATAAAAAAATGGGGGAAGAATGCGTAGTCTCCCATCTTTTCTTCCTTTAAGTCACCACTTTGATTGATGATCTTTCATAGGTGGTAAGGATGCGTCTAAATTGATGGCGAAATGCTGGAGAACATAATATTATACAGCGTGTATCAGAAAGGTGTTGACATACAAGGTGTAAACGGTCCCCTCACGAAGCCCTTAACCAAGCGTTCTCTACATCTAACTAACTCAAAAAATGTTGCTGGGAACGACTTCTTTTTTGGGTGAAAAATCGCGTTTTACGGTTGAACACAATGTATGGCAACCAAAACATTGTGTTGCTCGATGCATTGAATAGTGCAGGGGTCATGGAGGTATTTACAATAAAGTTGTATTTAAAAAAAAAAACTTGTAAAAAAAGTTGGAACTTTGACCCCCAATATCTCCATAACTAGAAGGTTCCCAGGTATAGTCTAGAAAAATGATCGCAATGACAGGGAGAACAAGTACCTTTCGGCTTCGTTAAGGGCATTTTTACACCCATTATTTTAGAGTGTTGTACAGTTAAAATCAAACTGCACAACTTTCTCACGTAATCGCGCAAAAATACACAGCTGTCCTATACCACAGTATAAATTTATACTGAGCCTATACTAAACTTCTATTTCTAGTACTCGCCCAATAGTAACCACACGTTTCTGAATCATGTTGCATAATCCGCTCTGCTTACTAATGAGTGCCGCCTATCTGTCATACACGGGGCTTATACTAGCCAGTAATTTTACTTAGTAAGTACGAGTGTCCCAATTAATAGCCTCTATCCCTGAGTGTGGTCAGTGGCAGCCAAGCGCTGGAACAGCAAAATGGAACTATGAATAATAGTTAACAAGTGGCTGACCGCTTGCGGCTGGTCTAATGAGCAGGACGTGTGAGGCTGCCTTCGTTTTTACTGCGTTTCTGGTTTAAGCTGGTCACTGGTGCACAATCAGAGACCTTAATTACTTCTCATAAAAGACGTGTTCATGAACCAAACCAGAATCTGTTAATTTTGTTGGTCACGACAAACTAGTCCAATGTTCCAAATGTGGAATAATGTTACTTATCTACAAAAACATTGTAGGTAATATTCGTCCAAAACTTTTGCTTAGAGTTGAATCGATATTTATCTGCGTTAACTATCAAAATTCATTAGATTTATGAATAGGCAAATGGGAGTCATTTTGGTATCGGTTATTTCATTTGGCCCTATAGAGACAAAAATAAATTTTAATTTTAATCTAACCTCAAACTTAACAAAAATCATATCGACTTTGTCGAACTAGGGTAAAAAGACGCGTTTAATGCAGCTCCCTGAACAACTTTAAGATTAAGCTTAGAAAAGCTTCATTTATCAACGTCACCTCATGGCCGGTAACAAGGACGGTCTCAAACGCCTTAAAAGTAAGCTCGAGGAATAGTGGACTTTTCTGTAAAATATACGACCTCCTGTATTAGCCCTCTATTGGATCGGTATTGCACTTTATACGGTAGTTCTTTTTTTAAATAGCCGCGTTCACTCCCTCTTTAACTATTCTATCGACTTTTCAGTTTTATGGTTGGGCCAGCGATAATTTTCGTTTCGCCTGACAAAAAATCGATCCCTGATTGTTTGTTGTTTCCGGTCCCCACGCGCGTTCTCTCCTTTCTGTCGCAACAATTTTCCCCTTGTTACATTACACATTTTACCAAATGTTTTCCAATACTTAAGTAGGGTAAGTTCGGAAAAATAAATCTAAAATATGAAGTTTAACACGGCCTTCGACGTCTGCCAACACTATTGATCTGCATATCTTATGTCAAGTTAAAGGTCTTATGTATGTGTCAAATCCGATGTATCAACGTAACCAAAGCCCGCGTTGCCAGATTATCTCCCCGGCGAGTATCGAGCGAGTTTGCAAGCCACATCCAATGTTATGGCCGAGCGTAGCTTTTTGGGCACATTGCCAATACAAAATGTCATTTCTTGCTGGCCAGGGAAAGGTAGCTAGAAGTTTATTGCGATCCCCGCGTAAATATCGACTATTGTTGGAGGTAGCAAGGCCCTCGGCGTTCAAATGCCGGTAAATACTATCATTGGAAAGGGGAATAAAGTAAAGGAATTCTCAATGTGCGTAGGCTGTATTGTTTTACCCTATTTATTTATTTTCCCCTTAGTTTGTGCGAAGTTTGGCCGGTGTGGGCTCAGTTTGTAATTCGTGGCTTTCGACGGCAGAATATAAAAACAAACGACACGCTTCAGCCAATCATTCAAGTGCTTTTACAAGTTCGTATGACTTTTAGTGTTATATGGTGTTCGTTCTAGTCTAGACTATAAGGGCGGGTCTATATGCTTTTAACATTGACTTTAGTAGTCGGTTTTACTAAGAACATAAAGTTTATTTTTGATTTTCTACTCTGTTAGACTGCGGTAAAATATTTTGATCAAAGTGGCATGATTCTTGTGATCGATAATGGCTCAAAGTCAAGTTTATAAACAAATTGAAAGCTCATTACTGTAGGTACCTGTTGCTAAACCTCAGCCAGTGATTGATGGCACTACACGTCTCCAGAATGAACATAATCATAGTCATTCCAAAACTCGTTCGAGCTTGTTTAGTAAACCTTTAAAAAGATAATAAAACCCATCTCACGTTCACTTTATGGGTTGTGAAATCATAAGAGTTGGAATGCCCTAATCCATAAAAATAGTAATGGTCCAGCGGTGTGAAGAAACGGATAGGTTACGTAACCAGTCCGACATCCACTAAATTATATGAAAGTGTAATTACACGTATGATCCATTAAGGCGGTCATTTAATGAGAGCGAGTCGGGCCGGCGAGCACACATGAGCGGGGCTCGCCGCTCGCGCCGCTCGCCACCCGAACTCGTTCGAGTTACGTAACACCTCTCTGATTGTTCAAATTTCGATGTTATGTTGAAACTAATGGTAGTCCGAGAAAGGACCTACTCCGGCCCGAACTCGCCACCACAGCGCCTTCACTCGCGGGGCAACCTTTCACCACTACTCTCGGAAGTGATGCAATAATTGTCCATTTTGGATTCCCATTCCCCAACAGGTACCAATAAACAGATTAAGCATCACATTTGGTTTTATTATAAAAATTAAAAAAAGCTATATCATAATACATAACATAACAGTCGCAGTAAAATGCCTCTTTCGAACAACATTAACACTGTGCACTAATAACAAGTAGATGAGTGGCGATGATGAGACAATCGATGAGTCATGTTCTGTCGTAGGGTAGGTGGCGGCTCGCAGGCGAACGCGGAGCAGGTGACTGTGTGCAGGGCGTTCGGCCGCGTGCTGCGGCGCGCGGTGGCAGGATCCTTTCGAACATTCCCGATCGCGACAACCCGCGATCATTTGTCATATTGAAGACTGGCATAATTTTCGCTTAGCAATAAATAACTCCACTTATTATCCTACCACCCGAGCTATGATTCGTTTAGTGAAGAGGTCCCGCCACGTGTCCAGGGGGTCCGTACTGGGAGCTGGTGGCTCCACCGTGTCCGTCAGAGCCGCTGTCGTCGCCGCCGCTGGTGCCAAAATCGCCACTGATTTCGAGTCCACCGTGACCGCCAGCGCCGCCGCTGATGCCAGAGCCAGAGCCGCCGCTGAGAGAGATGCCACCGAGGTCACCGCCGCCGATGCCGCCGCCAATAGAACCGCCTCCGATACCGCCGCCAATACCGCCTCCGATGCCGCCGCCGATACCGCCAGCATCGCCACCACCGATACCACCGCCGATACCGCCATCCTTCTGGGTCTGGTACTTGATGAAGTAAACTTCTGGTTTTGAGGGCTGAGTGGGGGCGGCGGTGGGGATGATGATGTCAGGCTGTTCTTCGGGCTTCTTGACGAGCACGTAGACGAGGGTCTTCTCTTCGTTCTGGGGCTGGATGGGGATGATGGGGGCGGTGGGAGTGGGAGGAGTAGGGGCCTTGATGAAGATGATCTTGTAGTGCTTCTGGGGAGGAGCGACTTCAGGGATACGGGGCTGTCTCTGCTCAACGGGTTCTGGGGGTGGCACGTGGACGTAGATATGTTTCTGGACGAGAGCACCGCCACTGTATCCACCGGCGTATCCGCCATCATCTCCTCCGAATCCACCTCCAATGCTTCCGCCTCCGATGCTTCCGCCTCCGATGCTTCCACCTCCGAAGCTACCACCTCCGAAAGAGAGTCCTCCAGAAGAATGTCCACCACCGAACGAGAGTCCGCCACCAGAGTGACCGCCACCGAAGGACAGACCGCCTCCTGAGTGGCCTCCGCCAAAGGAGCCGCCGCCGGAGTGTCCTCCTCCGACGGATACGGTCCTATGTCCACCCGAGCTGTATCCTCCCGAACTGGGAGCCGAGTAGCTGTAGCCTACCGGGGGTTCGGGGCGGCCATAAGCCAGCGCCACGCAGGCGAGTACCTGTAACAAACAACAAATATATTTAACAACACAATCCAATTTAACACAGAACACAAGCTGGCGACATGTAGCCATGATTGGATGAGGACGAGGCAGCTAATCGAGCTCCGTATATTGCGGACGAGGGCGAGTCGGGACTCGGGGATGAAGAGACGGTCGCGTCCGATATACGGAGTAATTACGCGACACCGGGTGCGAACTCCACTCGAAATACTATGTATTTCATTTCTTACGCTTAAGAAGTGTAAACTGACTGAAACCTGGTACTGGAAATAAGAGCAATATCTTATTTTTATGGAAACCTAAATGTAGCTGTTAAGCTAGTTAGCACCACCATTAGCTAACCAACCCACATCTCATTAGCCGAGACGGAGAGAAAGATGTCCGGGAAGTAGGTAACGCTCATATCACACTGACTAGTTAACTACTACTACGAGTACTAACACTGGACCTACAAAACAAACGCGCAGCATTATCAATTCGCAAAGCATCATTTTTCCATATATGTAAGTTTTTCATAAATATAACAAATACGAAAGTGAATATTGAAGAAACTGTGCAATATGTGGTGTGACGTAAGTTTAGGTCGTATGCGGTAGTCGTAAAGAAGTTAAAATAATTTGTATTATGCAAGCAGGACTCGGGGAATTTTGGCGGTAGTTGATTTCTGTATGTGCTAGGTTTGTGGAATACAGATGGACGAGTTACGTTTATTGCGCGCATGTAAAGTGTGGAAATGGACTCAGTGAAATGGAGATCGCACCCGGAGTGAATAATGATCGAGTGGTCCTTTCATGATCTTGAGTAACAAATCCGATCGCGCTGCCCAACGCCGTCCGTTTTATTCATGCTTACGAGTGTTATAGAGAACTAATGCCCTAATTGAACCATTAGGCCTGTTTTATCCCCATTGCACCCTTTTCGCTCAATATTTTATTATCACTATCAATCCTGTCAATGCACAAAAAACCGTTTTGAAATTTAACTGAGTTCTCATTTGTATTTTTTGTTGTTTTTGAAAATCGAATACAAAGCTCCAAAAATTGGTTTGGTTTTAATTTGGAGTTTGTAATTTTAGAATCAGAATGACGTGTTACTAATTGTTGCTGTGTGCACAAACTTTTATCAAATCATGTTTTTTTTGGCAATGATTCACAGACACTAATTAGTTTTGTTTCACTATTACACTTCAACGTCACTGAAGTATATATTTTCACTATTTGGCACACTGCGATATTCCAATCACTGAACACTTCACTTCAGTTCCAAACTTCCTGAAATGCTGATTATACTCTGTATAAAATGTCACAATAGGAACACTGATTTAATTTTATTAAAATAATACTATTATTTAAAATTAATTATCATTAATCGCATGTGCCAAACAGTAATTAAATAAATTATTAAAGTAAATATGCCGCGAGCTGCTTACCATAAATGTGCGCATATTGTGCTTGGGTGAGACGGCTTCGAGTGTTAAAGACCTTTACTCCGAAGTCGAGTGGTGCAACCAATTAGAACAAATCCACTTTTCGGAGATGTTCCTGTGGCTGTGAGCTTGTGTTAACTGATGACATTCGCCATGCCGACCCGCTCTTAAATAGCAAGGTGCTCATCTCGTCAGAACACTCCATCCCTACGAGCATTTCACTCGGTAACATGCAACTATCGTCATTATTTAACAAGTATACGGTCCTTTCTTTTCGCCGAGGTCCACGGCCGGCGCGGGCGCATTCGATACGCTGCCTTAGCGACCACCGCTCGCCTCCACGCATCGCCTTGCTCGACTTCCATATCCATTACAGGCCACTTTGGCGCGGACGTTTCGCCCGTTCAACTGGATCGATTTTTTTGTAATCAATATCTATATGTTGGTTCCGTATAATGCATCGGCTGTCTGAAATTCTATCTCACCGGTTCGGTTGTGTAACTCGGCGGGAATTTACGCTCCACACAAAGATTTTAATCAGCGTTAGAGAAAATACATTGAAGATGTGGCTGGATACTGGATACATTGTCGGTGGCGGCCACGAGAGCGCACGAATAACAAAATTGAATCATAAAACTTGTTTGTTGTTAATTTCAGGGCAAACAGATATCCTCGGTTAGCGGTAAAGGAAAAGCCCTCGGTAAATTACTTTGTTTGACGATACGCTTTGCAACTTTGTTATAGTTGAACCAACGCCAGAGTTCGAAACTGCAAATGCTGAAGTACAAATTTGAAACAATATCCAACGTGAGACTCGGAAAATGTTACGCAGTTGCTTTGTTACCATTTCCAGTATGCAAAGTTGACACAAACAGATTTACCTGAACTGAATAGATGTCGGTATTGTTCTTGAGCACAGCGACAGCGTGTTGTCTCCTTGGTGTGACGTTTGTAGAGGGCTCGTTAAAACCACTTGATTTATATTGTGAATTGGGGTATAAGAATAGGAAACTATTTTAAAACTAATTTGCTAAACAATTCATATTCTTGACCTACAAGGAAACAAGGATACATTTAAAACAATCATTCAAAAACTTTTTGATCCGATTTGATGTATACGGGCTGGAACGGACACCGACGCGAAATGGTTACCGCGGAATGGTTAATGGTTAATGGTTATTCATTACATCATTCGGAGCAGTTATTAAAAAAAACAATCACCTGTTCCATACATTTTGACCGTGCACCGCTCAGGATGGTGTACTGAATACGTGGTAATCAGTTTCGCGTCGGGTACCCTCCACTCTGACTCTGTATATTTTAAAAGTAGGTACCTATTTAAAACTGAACGCCCTCAACAAAATAGGCCATGCATTGACCGGAAAACAATCATACCCAATTAATACCTAAACCCTGAACGGCACAAGAATAAAATTTAAAAAAAAACAACTTGAAAAAAAATCGAACAGTGCACAAAAAAAAATCGGGAACTACGTACTGCTAAATCTTATTCGAGTGATTCGAATGAGGAAAATGTAGTGAGGAAAGTTTTGAGCATGAATGTGGGTGGCTAAAAGAGTAGAGAAAGGCCAAAAAAGCGATGGATGGACTGTGTGAAGGATAATATGGCTAGAATAGAGAAGTCAAGAAGCCATGCTGCGCCGACCACGAATAAATTAGGATAAGGGTAGGTGAATAATGATTTGAATCATTATTATGCCCCTTGTTTTTAAATTTCAATGGGCAAACAAGGAAAATGCATTACAGTGCCAAACCATAAAAGCTATTACATAAAGTTCCAGAAAACATTTCACGACATTACACCCCTTTGGGAAATTAAAATTAGCGTCAATAAACAACGAGGTAAAATGCTAATCTGAAAAGCCGTTTTCTTCCAAAGAGTTGTATGAAGAGGATTTCCCTTTATCTTCCGGTTTTAAGTTTCATTTTAATTACATCAGTGCTGTAAAAATATACCGGGAGGCAAGCGAGGCTCTCTCGGTGTTGTCCAGCATTCGCGTGTACAAAATAATTATTGCTCTTCACAAAGCAACCACTAAGTAGATAGCTTTTTTTACTGTACTAGAATATTCTAAATTATATATATTAGTGAGACGTTTATGAGTAAGAATTCGCATAGCCTGGCACGTGTCCCGGGGGATGACGCTGTAGTTAAATATAATGCCTGGGAGCGACGTGTTGCGGTTATATATATAGCCCAAGTTTACTTCGGTGCCTGTTGTGTAACATGCCTATGTTACAAATATGTTTTGGGAAGGTTAGGCATTTAGGCAACGTATTCATTATACTTTTCAAATGATATTTCGAAAATAAGTGTAATATTTCAAAATCCCAAAATGAGTTTCAAGCACAACGAAATAATTAGATTATTTTATTTTTCGTATCAAGTTCAAAAGTAAAACAAAAGCTGCATATATTTGGCGGGACGTGAGAGGGAGAGAACCTCACGTCCCAGCCGCCGCGGGAGACGCACCGGGCGTCGGGGGCCACGTGGTGGCTCCCGGCCACCGTAGACGCGGGCCTGTGGACGGTGAGCTATGGGCTAGCTCGCCGTCCGTCCGTCTTATGACGACAGGCCGTGTCGACGGCGCGTTCGTGTTCCACGCGCGCCTCAAAGAGAGTCAGCAAACAGGAAGGGGTCCGTAAGGGCCGACGCCTGCCAGGGTTGCGGGACTGTTCGAAAGAGATACCGCGGCCCTGGAACATAAAGGGCAAAGGAAGGAACATGGATGGGTTTTAGTCAGTAGAAGTCTGACACTCCCTCCTGCTCAGCCCAGAGCGGGAGGGGTTATTTGATGATTTCCCATCGGTAAAAAAAAAAAAAAAAAAAAAAAAAAAGCTGCATATATTCGCACATGTTATTGAGTAGCCATGACAATTTGTGTTTTTTTTTAGAATTCCGTATCCAAGGGGTAAAAACTACCCTATTTCTAAGACTCCACTGTCCGTCTGTCTGGATGTCTCCATCAGGCTGTATCTCATGAACCGTGATAGCTAGACAGTTGGCATCTTCACAGATGATGTATTTGTGTTGCCGCTATAACAACAAATCCTAAAAACAGGCTAAAATAAATATTTAAGGGGGGCTCCCATGCAACAAACTTGTTTTTTTTTTTTAGATAATGGTACCCTTTGTGCGCGAGTCCGACTAGCACTTGGCCTCCCAGTTTTTTTGTTCCAAGGCTCATGTGTCGTTTATTTTGTCCAACTCGTCCAACTTTAGACAAACTAGCTTGGCTTTTCTTGACGTTATTAGGCTCTAGTTACTGAATAATACATATAACCGTACCAGAAAACAGGGATTCGAATTTAAAACGTTTTATCAGACAAAATAATAACTAAAAATATCTGAATTCAATTTCGGTGGTCGATCCTAAACAAACAATGTTCAGGAATTGTGTTTATTTTGTTATGTACTGTACATACGTGTGCGGAAACATGGCAGACAATTAAACTGGATAATAAAAAGAAACTAACAAAAAAAACTACTGAAAGCAATGTCGGACTGCATTCATGTCACTTTGTTATAGCTCTGAATTGGGGAAAAATAAAAACTTCCATTTTGAAAACTTCACGCAATTTTTTGTTGTTTCGCGAAATTGTAATGAGTTGAAAAATCAAAGGAAAAGCCTTTGATTTTTTTACTACTATCTATTTTAGCAAAATGTATTCCAGACTTAAGCAATTTATATTTATAAATTGATCTTTTTGCTTAAATAGTCTATTTTTAAGGTATATTTCAAAATACTCGAGACAAATTTTCATTAATATCTCTTTCTTTCAAAATGAGTTTTTGACAGCTCCACTACAAATAGTCTAAAGAAAGTGGAAGCCAAGAAAAATAAATTGGCAATTTATGTCATATCACCAAGAAATATAAGATTTGTATGCACAATAAAGAGCATAATTCAATTGTTTCAAGTCAAACGAAAACATAAATTATAGAATGAAGAGAAAAAGCGTCTTGACTCAACAAGCGGCGTCAAGTGTTTTGCTTTTGATTAATCTCGGTACTACATTTTAATACACCAATAACATATTTTTCTTCCCTTCTGAAGTTATCTTTTGTGATTGGTTAAGCATCAGATTAGTCAAAACTTCTCCTAATTATAGGTATATTTATAGCGCCCTCTTAAGGTAGTTACATAATATCTCGGAAACCGATCTGCGTATAAAAAACCCCAAAGGACCAAATCACTTCGATTCATTGCTTTAATTTGCGTTACGCATTCAAACCTAGTTACATTAATTTTATTAAGAGTGTGTTACTGACCCAGATATAAAGTGCTAATTACATTATCCCTGAATTCCTCCTAATAGAGGCAGGCCTGGAATATTGTCCCACATTACGTAATAGACAAGGACTCAAGGATCACTATAGTTCTCAACCAGTTAATGCGTTTTATTTCAATATTATTGTCATCTATCCAATTACTACCAGAAAATATTCAATGACCTTAATCATTTCAAACAGATAATTCCGACTTACAAAATATTTGTTGCGGCAGCATTTAGACTAAATAGGGCGACCAGATTGGTCTACACCCCAAAATATATGTACCGAAAGTCTTAACGAATTCTGTTCATACTCATAAAAAGTAATGGCCGTAAAATACATATCTAAAATATGGAATATGTGGATAAAAAGTAATATTGGAAATATCCAATATTAGCTCCTCGTCAGCAGCGATGCCGTGTAAACAAATATTCTAGTTTATACTATGATGAACTTATTTGTAAGCCACGTCTTCGGAGCGAGAGCTGTGAACCCAGAAAAATATAAGAAGGCTGGCTTGAGAATTCCTTCTTTACATTTGTGATTATTAAGGACGTACCTAACTATCGAATAAACTCACCTTGCTGGTCATAGTTTCACCAAGGTTAAGAGATTAATTAAATGAAGGTATTCTTAAAAGCGCAATTATACAGATTGATGGATACTCCATAAACATAACTTACATGACTTGTGTTATCGAAATCTGATCAAACTGTAACTCTGATTGCCTATCACCGAAATATTTGTACATACATATTATTTTAAACAATATATTTGGACTTCTGACACCATCATTATGTATTACTATTGAGATTCGAGAATTTACATTTTTACACATATACTGGGCAATTAAATGGATGTATTATAATTAAATTAATATAATATATTTAAAATTTATTAAATATTATAATTTATTTAATAGACATAATAATATGTCGTTACATATGCCAATTAAATAAATTATAATAATAATATATAAACAAAGCAGTGGCTCGCAAGCACTCCTGCTGAGCTTGTGGTACTTGGATTCAATTCCCAGGTAGGTGTTACTGGATTTTTGCATCAGGAATTTCTCGGCTGCAGCCCGGAGTACACACTCCGGACAAATACCAGATTTGTGCCCAGTTGATAGCAATAGGCCCACCCCCTATCATACAGAATTGGCGAAATGTCTTCGCACTACTTATTCCTTCGGCGATTACAGGCGTAATGATAGGTACATACAAAAAAATGAATGTTGCAATATCAAATTAGTACGTGAACATTACAATAAGTGGTGAAAAAAAATTAAGGTTTAAATCCATTGCGTTCACCGCAACGACCGGAACTGCCGCACTAGGAAAATACACAGCTTCAGCGCAATTCCAAAGGACTTCAGCTGTCTCGGACTATTTCCTCGTTGTTCACTATTATTTGTCGAGTTAAATAAGCGTCTTACAGCTGCTCCTAATAGGCTTGTTAGTTACGTCCAAGTTAATTTTGTGCAAGTGACCCACTATCTCGACCTATAATATCGGATCTCCGTGTATCTGTAGCTAGTATCTTACAGGAAAATGGATAGAAATACAAGAACTTAATCCGGTTTTCACAGTGTTCAGATGCATATCATTATATGCGTTATCATTGGAACCGAAGCTTTTTCTTTTTTTTTCTTTTATATACCTTACGATAACGATTCGGCAGCCGCACGGTTCAATCTTCAGGTTAAGTCGTGATTGCCTAGGTTGGTCCGCGAAGGGTGATCACCCAATGAATATACCGAGTTTCCACCCGTGCCTCGAAAAGCACGTAAAGCCGTTGATCCCGGCTGTCATTTGTAGACCTTCGACAAACGTAGTCGTAGTCAGTGGCCCGAAAGCCTGACAGCCAGTCTTACCAAAGGGTATTGTATTACCCCGTACTAACTGGTTTGTGGAGATCAGATAGGCAGTCGCTTCACGTAAAATGCTGATATTCAGCTGCATCCGGTTAGACTGGAAGCCGACCTTAACATAATTGGGAAGGGCTACGCATATAATGGTGATAATTGTTGCGGGTTGTCGAAACCCAGTCTTACAAAGGTGTACCGACCCAGTAAGAGGGCTGTGGAGATCACATAGGCAATCACTCCATGTAAATTACAGGTATTCAGCTAAATCCGGTTGTTTGTTGGAAAAGGCTGGGTAAATTTTGAGGTGACTTTTTCTCTTCCTTCTTGTGTCGGTACGTATTATATATTTATAAAGGCGTAGGTAAGATATTTCCATCATCTGCCCAGTACCATCCCAACTAGGTTAGGGTCGGATGCAGCTGAATACCAGTATTTTACATGGAGCGACTAAATAAGTGGGACATGGTTAGACAGACACCCAATGTACACGGCCCGACAGGTGCACTGGACCGCCCGTGATAGCTATCCGTCAAGGCTAATACAAACCAATGTAATTTCCAGAATCTCTTACTTTAATAGTTGCATAATTTACTATGATGCAGACTCTGTATACTAACGGCTGGAGTCTACGAATTCCCGGCGCCAGCATCCCAGAAATCCTTAAATCGATAGCGGCATGTGACGGTCCTGCTTAATTAATAACTTTAGCTTCATAATTACGACACACAGGAATCCTCTTAAGTATGTTATCTTCACCTTATTCTCATACAATAATAGGTTTAATTGCGATTGATGAGAATGCCAGTATAAGTGGTTTTAGAAAAAGACACGATTCTTCTTCTTCTTTATCTTGAACTGATCTTTCCACATTAGACCTAATCTTGAACCCTCGCTTGTTGTATAGTTACTAGGATGATTACATTGAAAGAACTATTTATTACTTCTAGGTAATGGCCGCTCTGTCACCACGAGCTAGCAAATCAATTTGCAACGTGCATATTGCTTTACCTACAGCTGTTAATGGACGCGTAGCCTCCAAAATCATCTTCGTTAATCGTATTAACGCCCGATCACTATAAATTGCTCAACGCATTCCACACTTCGGCGCAATTGACCAATTTAACTGAAACGCTAAAGTTTAAAACTGGGGAAAATGTATGTTAAAATAACCCTCTTTTTGGGCTTCGCCGCAGTCGGATTAAAAATGTTTCCTTTCTAAAAGATTGTAGCTGCAATGTAGGCTACTCGTATCTGGACGCAAAGCATCCTTTTTTATTTTATTTAACAATGCTGCAACATTGTACAATTTAATTTATTAGCTTCAGAGAAAGGAGATCGTTAAAAAGTGACTGTCACTGCTACATCTATACACATCTTGTTAAATAAAACCTGTTTTTAAAAGTATTCCGGTTATGAATGGATGCTAGTTTCGTGCAAGTATATAATATGTAATAACCGCCCGCTCTAACGAACGAACCAATACTTTAATTGGTTGCATTTTCAACCGCTCATAAGGAATCCAATAATTAAATGGGTTCGTATTTTGTACGCCTTCACCCCGATGGAGGTCTTATTAAACGGTGTTCGGAATATAAGCAAATAAAATTACAGAGCTGCATATTAAAATTAGTCCTGAAATGATGATGACGATTTAAAATAAAAGGGTGCCGCCTGACCATCGAGTGCGGTCCGCGGTGACAGGTAAGGTTAGTCCTTATTCACAATCCATGATTGCATCCAGTTAATTACTAGATGTTCAACTAAAGGGCAAAAGGAAGGAACATGGATGGGTTTTAGTCAGTAGAAGTCTGACACTCCCTCCTGCTCAGCCCAGAGCGGGAGGGGTTATTTGATGATTTCCCATCGGTAAAAAAAAAAAAAAAAAAAGGTATTATATACGAAGAAAATGCTCTCACCCTTTACATAAACCGCTCGTCAGATGTTAATATGAAATTTTTAATTAAAATACTTTGCGAGACATTCGCAAAACCAGCAACACTCTTTCATAATGATGGCCTACAAAATAAAACCGATATATGTTGATACTCGTAGTAAACATACTTTCCCAACATCGACTTTAAAGTAAGGATACTAACTATAAAGACGTCTTAAAATTCTAATTCAGATTTGCGTAAATACGTAACCTAGCTTGAGGCGAATTTGGTTACATCAATTACTTACATCTTGCGATTTCGACAAACCTGTAATTATTTTACCGCTATATTCATTCACGGGCTTAAATGATCAATGCTCTTTTATTTAAAAATCAATACACACTTTATGGACGGAAAAGAAATCGGCCTATTCTTAGTTTATTCTGGGGTGCCTTCCAATTACCATGTTCGTGGCAGTCACGGATGCCTAAGTGATATAGGCTGAGGTAACTGCTATATCGCATTTTCGTAGAATATTGTCACTGTCATGCCCTAATCCGCATCCGCATGCCCAATATTTATTTAGGGTCGGCGCAGCAAGATTTCTTCTTCCATAAGTATTTCTCTGATGACTAATAAGTCATCATCTCATGACCCCCTTTCTAGCCATTTTCATAACATAATTTTATACAAAACATATTTTAACGTGAACAGCAACATTGCGCAGAGTTACAGCGTAAAATTTTGCTCATTGTGTGCCATCTATTCCAGTCAGCAAGACGTCCCCAACAAGTAAACATGAGTGCAAAGCAAAAACAATGCGCTCACATAAGGCTACCGTAACTTGATACTCCGGATTCGGAAAGCATAGAATTCGTTTTAAATATCTTGCGCAGAGCTCGCATTCATCGCAAACCCGCGAAAATTCAGAGTGCAGCCGCATAATGAACATTTTAACGTATATTTTAAAAACTGTTCTTATAAAATAAGGACTGAAAGCATGCACTTAAAACAAATAGACTTAAACAAGGACTGATCATTAAATTTGTTTATTTTAGAAGATATCTGATTAAAGTAATAGTATTGGCGGTAAAGCAATTTGTTCTTTATGGGTTGTTTTGGGTGTTATTCTCCCTATTTTGACTGGTCTATGACCTATCTACTTATTCAGTTTTGGAAGTAAAAGAGTGACCATACCCCGAACCGAAACCAGACGAATGATGTCATTCTCTTTTTTGTCGCACGGGCGTAAAGTTCATTTTTCCGCATCGATAAGTCTTGCGTGACCACTACCTTAGGGATCATTTTAATCTTAAGACGTAACGAAATATATGTTTGACATAAAATCTTTGATGGAAATATCAAACTTGTAGTTATTCGTGTTGTTTCAACATTTAATTACCGACTTCACTGTGCGTCACTAACTAACTATATTTTATTTACTATAGTGTAGGTATATGGTTTCACTTCGTTGTATACACTTTATTATTGAAGAAGCCATCGAAACTTGATTAGAAAATGTAATGCTACAAATAATTCCAGCTGATTGGTTGCTTCAAAGAAAATGTTATGCATATTCAACTGTGCTTAAGGCTCCAATCACGGTGAATTGCAGAAAATAATAGATCCTTAGTAGTCAATTTAACCTAATCAGTACAGAACTGAATAATTGATATTTCTTCCTCGTATTAAGGTTGTCTCGGGAAACAATAACGTTGAAGGGTCCATTAACATTCCATTACGCGTTTTACGGAATGCAACGTCTCTATAGCTGTCTGTTATTGCATTTAAAACTCTAAAACCACCGCCTTTATTTAATAGATTAGTGCAATAGTAGGTAGTATACACGACGAACTTGATTGTCTTATAAACGAAGATTCTTTATTACTTATGAAAACATGCTACGACACAAGCTATTATTGAAAAAAAAAACGGCCTACGGAACTCTGTCTATTGGCCGACATTCACATGACGGTGATTGCAGATGGTGACTAAGATAATAATGAAGCATTCTGGCATTCAATTCGGTTGATTATTTCCAGTCTACGAATAAGGTATCTTCCCTCTTACTCAATTATTTATATACATGATGAATTTTTCAAGTGGGCGTGGATGGCCAAATCCGAAACTGTGAGGAATATCGTGCTCAAAGGAGTCTCGAGCCCGATTTTGATGAAAAGTAAAACTGCATCATTGGATTTTTGAAAAATCAATATTCCTCAAATTTGCAGCAAGTCATTACTTCCCAGAATTCGATCCTTATTAGCGACGCTATCGAATGGTGTAAAAATATTATTAAATATTATTTTTTTCAAAACCAACAGGTTTGATACCAGGCCAGAAGTATTGATTTTTCAAAAATTTGTTTTAGTTTTCATCAAAATCGGGCTCGAAACTCCTTTGAGCATTTTTCGCTATTCCTCTTATTTTCGGATTTGGCCATCCACGCCCACTTGGAAAATTCGCCCTGTATATGGTAAGGGTATGTAATGGCTTTGCCTTTAAGTCTATTAATGGTGGCCATAATAATGATCGAGAAAGTAAAATTTAAATTCGATGCTTATTAATGTAATTATATTATTAAGGCACAAACACACAACTGTGTCGTGTTGTGTTAGTATGTAGCATAAACACATTCGCGCTGCGAGACGTCACAATGTAAAATGTGTTTGTAACCATACTACTTGAATATATGAACCGGTATGCTTCTGAAGCGACACCACACCGTAGTGTGTTTCTGCCTATAGGAAGTTCCATTAAAGGTTGGTTCATACTGCAGCACCTACGCTTCAAAGCACATCATATAAATTAAAATTTATTTAATTTCATAGATTATAATTTACAATACATCCAACTTGATTCATAAACGAATTACTCATTCACAGAGTTGGAATCACAAGTTAATAGAACAACTAGCGAAAGAGATATGTAATCTCGTTCGCCAGTTGTTCGCCAGTGACCCTAGTATGAAGGCGCTCAAAAGATTACGAAATGACCTCAGCTCTGCAACTTGAACAGACCAATAAATTAAATAAATCCTTTAACGAGATCAATCAAGCAGAGACGGACTTAGTCAGGTTTTGTGCAACAACAATATTAAGTCAATAAAACTGACATTACACATTTAGTATAAGTCTGACACTGAACTGTAACCCGTCATAATCGCAGCCGTTAAGCGTTATTTCACCAATTAGTAGAACGACAGACACCTTGAACTATGGCTAGTCACAGAGGTCAGCGGTAGGCAATGTAGTTAATAATTTCGATATTATTTTTCTCCTCGCATGCGTCTCATTATCTGCTGTAGGTCGCGTTGCCCAACCGCTGCCATACGTTACATACGTTAGCTCAAGCTGGGCCAGCGACGGCCACGGCAACCTTGGCACGACCTTTCCAATACATTCACCCGCTAATCAATTACCCGTACAATTTTACTGACATAAATCTCAATTTGATCGTCTCTTGTAAAAATAATCTCTCACTCGCGCGATTCGTAAACTCCACTGTCCTTTCCACTGCTTTCATTTTATTAAAATAAGACCATTTGTTTTGAGACGATGCTGCTATAAAAATGAGAACGAATCTAGCGTACCTATCTGTTCCAAAGCTTAAAGTGAATGCATGATAAGTAATTTCTACGTCGGAGACGGAGCGCGGGGCGTCAGCGATCGCGGTGCGGATAAAAACCCTGCACAAACTAGAGGTATAAAATGAGCTATTTGTTCATCGAGCTCCTGCACTCATCAAATATGCAGACGTCCATTACCACAGCGACATTTTCATATGCAGTACCTGATCATTGTAAAGACACCCATTTTTCATACTTCTTTGTCCACGAATATTTCACCAGTCCGTTCGTGGGGTGGTGGCTTCTTATTCGCATTAATCATCACTTTATTATAGAATGTTGCACAACCAGGAATGTACTAGAAAGCAATGAGCTTTTTCGAGTATCAAGGTGATTGGCAAGGGTTTAACTTATTTCATTAAGCGCCATATTAAATTCAGACTAATCGGATTATAAAACGCTTTCGAAATTAGACAAACAAACCCTTTTTACACTTTAAATGAATCTCGCAGCAACTGTTAATCTCAAGTTTGGGTTATGTAAAGTTATTTTTGTAATCCTTTAGAAAAGTTACATAAGTAAGAGCCTAAATAATTAAACGTATTATTTTCTCTGCGATCTATGTCATAATGAAGGCATTCAAAATGACGCTCACTCACTGACGTCCGTCTTCATCATAATCAGCCTATAATGGTCCTCTCCACGAGACGGAGTGGGCTGTAATCCACCACGCCGGCCGGCGGCCCAGAGCCGGTAAGAAAAATCGAAGTTATGTAATATCTAATCACAACATTGTCTTGGATTTTTGTGCTTATAGGATATGCATGTTTCCTAGCAATGTTTTGAGAGCAGTGGTGATGAAATATATGACCTACACAAAGTACACAAAGTTATCCGCTTACATGAATTTGAACTCATGGTCTAAAACTCGTAAGTTGTGGTCATTACCACTGAGCCATCACAGCTCGCTAGTTCTTGTTGTTTTCTTTTTATTTTCATTAATTGCTGCCCCATAATATTCTTTAGTAACAACAGCTAAGCAAGTTATATTAGAGCAACAAAATAACCATATTTGAACATTCCACTATAATTAGCTAACAGTTAACGATGATTAATGATTACGACTCCTAACTCTAAAGTATATACAAACATGTTGCTTTTCGAGTATTACTTAATTTCTTGGGCGCCTTGTCTTCAACGCGACGGAGTTACTTTTTACCGCTTGTGTCAAGATCCGCTCTCCCACTTTACACCAAGTACATATCACCGCTTCAATATTTCACGCAGAGAATTAAATATTTTCTCCACTAGGACAATAAACCAACCACCTCAGCGTATAGTAGTCTACAACACCTGGTTTCCCGCCGTCCACATCCAGTCTGTCCCGGTCATCGGCCTTTATAAGAGGTATGATTCTACAAATAGCCTCAACCTTCATAGAAGGGAGGATCCACCGACCAGGCGGGTGTAGTCTGATGGCTGCTCGGCTACTGCCTGAAGGTTGCTGTCAGGTTTCTGTATATGTATAATACTTTGCACGATGTAACTTTCTTACGCGTTCAGTGGCCTACATGCCCGTAGCCACCACATCCAGGTCTCATTTACTCAAAAGGTGTATACCTTAAATATATATAAACCTAAGCTGACTTCTTCGTCTAGCATTACTCGTAACATATAAAGGGTGTAACAAGACCCTTAATTAACGAAGCCGAAAGGCACTTGTTCTCCTTATCATAGCGTTTTTTTTTGTTCTAGACCATACATGGGAAGCTTCTAGCTACGGAGATATTTGGGTCAAAGTTCCAAGTTTTTCACTTTTTTTATTACATGTTTTTAATGTAAGATTTTTTACTTAAAACACCTCCATAACCCCATTCAATCCATTCATTAGCACAACGTTTTGAGTGCGTTACATTGAGTTCTACCGAAAAACGTGATTTTTCACCGAAAAAAAAAGCCGTTTCCCAGCTATAATTTTTACGTAAAGTTACTAAGTTTGATATACATAATGCTTGGTTGACGGCTTCGTTAAGGTTGGTTGGTTTCGTTGTTACACCCTGTATACACTCTCGCACTCACCCTGCCTGGGAGTTTTAAGTGAGAGTGTACTGTCACTATATCAGCCTTGCAAGAAATCCACTTATTTGAACATATTCTTTCTACTTACACAGCACATGTAAAAAAAAGTAAATAATATACCACTTTGTTCTTAAACGATAAAAAGTTGAATTCAGACTAATGTTACAACGCTCTCGTTCGAAACTTTTGAGTGATAATTCTACTTATTTTAATGGCTGGAGCGATGCTATAAAATAAACTTTCCATTCAACTTGATCTGAAACAGATAAAATAAAAATGTAATGACTGTTTACAGAGAATTTGTAGACATAAGCTAACTTAGTTTGTAGCAGTTAAAAGCACCGCCATTAACCCGGTTTTTACAAGAACTATCAAAGTTTGCAAATGTTCTATTTAAGATCTGGTTATTTACATAATTTACAAACGACGAAACTATAATAGCATTAAAAATATGTACAAGTATCAAAAGGGTTACAGGGCGTCAAAAAAATCGACCACATCGCTGTCGACAGGAAAAGTGCCCAAAAGGCAGCATTGCCACGTTGTATGGCAATGTCGTGGTGGCCCAGAGGTTAAGGCCTCGCCTCTCATGCATGAGGTTGTGGGTTCAAATCCGGGCAAGTACCAATGTGACTTTTTCAATTCATATGTACTTTCTAAGTTTATCTTGGACATCACAGACATCGGTGAAGGAAAACATCGTGAGGAAACCTGGACTTATAAAAAGTCTGAAATCCCCAACCTGTATTGAGCAAGCGTGGTGATCAATGCTCGTGCCTTCTCTGTTGAGAAGAGCAGTGGGACAATAATAGGCTGGTATTATTATTTATAGCAATGCTGATTCTTTGGCCAAAATATAGGCCCGGCCTCTGGTCACATGAGGAGTCAACCGCTTGGCTATTTCCCAAATGTTTTAGATTAATCTGGTTCTTAAGTAATGTTAAAAATACGAATAGTTAGAAGCCTGGTAGCCTAACAACCAGTCTTACCAAGGGGTATCGTATTACTCAGTAACTGGGTAGTAGAGGTCAGATAGGCAGTCGCTCTATGTAATATACTATTATACTATAAGGTACGCAGGAAACTCGGTATGTAATGGGTGGTCACCCATCCACGAACCAACCTAGGTAAGGACAGCTTAACCTAAAGGTCGACCCGAGCGGCTGTTCTTATGTAGCCACGACCACGAGCTCCTCTAGTTGCGTTCTATCTATAAACATTTATTTATAATCCTAGTATTTTATTTTCAAGAAGATCAATAATTATGGTAGAATAAAGTTCAGTCTCAAATGGCAAGGTATTAAAGAACTGTAATATTCTCCGAACAAGGGTATTATGAAAATTAATTCCCATTACCGGGAGGTAAGTCCGATACGGTCGGAGCAATCCGATTTTTTTAATTAAGTAATATAATATTATACTATCAAAGAATCTTACGTTCTTTTAGACTATTAGGTAGTCGATTAGAAAAGATAATTTTATTCCGGGATATCTGGCTTTATTTCATTGTAGGTATTTCTGAAAGTAGGACTGGCTCAATATAAGTTTATTACGCAAACATTCGTCGTGTTTTTGCTTAGCCCAATACTTGATCGGATGCCAACAGACAGCCACTGGGATGAGGCACTTTATACGACATTTGACTTGTGCAATAAAATGTGAATAAATAAAACAGAGCCATCTTTGCCATCTATTTTTTCTAGAAGTAAATATTTCATTTGGAAATTATGTCGCGACAAAGTATTTTGGTACCAGTAATATAATAATGTAACTTTATTCGTGAAGGTTATCTGTGCTTTATACCCATTTTACAACAATATACTGCAACCGTAATGATTACATTTTAGGAGCGGTGTGCTGAGGGCCCTCGTGACAGTGACAGTACCTATAGCTTGATGTTGATACGATCTTCAAAACATGTCATTACTTTGAGAGTGGAAAAAACTCATCTTTTTATTAAAGTTTCTAGCCCGATTGCATCGATATAACGAGCCTTAACCCATTTATCGACTACAAACCCAATATCGGAATTATAACAGTGAATTTTTCAACCCAATTACACTTTTTGCTTCGCGGAACCTCAAAGCCCGCGGCCCTGCTTGCTACCGTTCTCTTTTTGTTGGTCCTAAGTATTGGAAAAACTAGAAGTTAATTTTATTAAATGATCGGGGTCCAATGAAAAGTACTGAACCACTTTTCTGCTGGTATCGGTTGCAAAGTGCAAAGAGACATAGTAAATTATGTTGTTCTAGCTGTTGCCCGCGGTTTGTTCTTCAATTATAATGGATTGTCCTAAATAGATTTATTCATTGACTTATTCTATACCTTACCCATCTACAATTATTTGTGTTTCCGCACAGCATGTTAAGATTTTGGTTTAGACAGTATCCATCGAAGATGAAAGAGATCAATTTATAGGAGAATAGCAATATCATGGAAAAAGTACTGGAGTTTTAAAGAAATCATGAAGAACACCCAGATAAACATGAAGTTCAAAAGTAAGTTGTACGAGATTGCGATCCTTCCGTGCCTCACACATGGAAGGCAAGCATGTTGGCTACGGAAAGCAACCAAGCACAAACTCATTATATTCATAGTTATATTCAATATACTATAGCGTCTGAAGGTTTACCCATATGATATATGTACCAACGTATATAAAACACTATGTACCTACTTACATAAAGAACATTCAATTGACACGACCGACCTGGTCTAAGCATTTTACGACTCACATCCTATACGAATAATAACCACTAAGAAAGCAAAATTTGGCTCTAACAGGCATTAACTTTGGCGGTCACAACCTTTTTCAAATCTACGCACATACGATTAATAAGTGTTGCCTTCACATCTGCAATACTGCATACGAATTTACATATTTACGTGTGGGTGGATTCTGACTTGAAGGGGTTTCCCATTCAAAACATCTCTCTGAGCGACGCCGACAGCTACAATCGTGCTCTGCATTGTGATTTTATAAAAATCTTGATTAGGTAATCTACCTAGTTTAGAAATCTGCTCTTCGTTTGAAGAGATTAGTCCTAGTTTGGCAAATACAATGCCCATATGTGTGGACAATGTTATGTGAAGCTTACCAAACCAGTGGGCTGTGCAGGTCAGTTAAGCAGCTGCTCCATGTAAAATTGTGGTATTCAGCTGCATCCGATTAGATTGAACTATAATGGGGGCCCATTATAGTTGGGAAGAGGCTAGGCAGCTGACATGAAATTAATATTACATGAAGTGATAGGACACTGGAGTCGTGAGTAAAGATATGAAGGACAGACTGTGGACTACTTGTGGCTAGGAAGAGAGTGACCACTACGAGTTGACTGCTATATAAAAAAAAGAAAAAGAAGACATGCTGTGCTGACTACAGATAAATGCTGACAGCGTTTATGTGTCGATGAGAAACGCATTGCTCAGAATGCGTGAACGCAAACCTATCGCATAATATAACAGTAGTTAAGTAATTGTAACCTATACCCGATAAAGTAATACATTCAAATCAGCATTCATATATGGCAATTCTAGACAGAGTGAGGTTATCCTGTTTAGTCAAACATTATATAATCACCACTTAAACGTATCGATGAGAGCAATCGGTATGTAGCGTCTGTCTGTAGCGAACAAGTTTCGTAACTTTCATTAGGACAACAAAGTGGCGAGCCGTGATCAATTTATCTTAACAGTAATCTGCGCGCGCGCTTACAGAAGCACGCATTAAGGTGCCGTCAGTTCAAACTATTTCAATGGCTAATGCGTTTCAAACTGTAATTTCATTTGACCTTTTGTTGCTCCACGTTCGTTTAACATTGATCATGTGGTCTCAGTCACGTGACGATCTTGGAACAAATTGTAAGGGAACCACTTTTTACATACGAACTTGATGAAAAGATACCTTAATATTTATTTAGTAAAGTCCTATTTTATACAATTTTTTTTTTATTACTCTTAATCTTACAACATATTATAAAGCTGAGGCTGGGCTTATATGTAGCAGGCGCGGACTCAAAAATACCATCAGGTAGCAAGTCCACTTTCGCTCTCTGTTGAACCTGCCGGGGCCGGCTGTATGTAGTGTTTTGACTACGTTTCACTTAAAACGAAACGTGAGGCACATACTTACAAACTGCGTGAAAATAAGGCAGCAATTACGCGCCACCGCATAACACTACCTAATGAGTGCCATACCAGAAATAAAGAAGCCAAAATAAAGAATACTAACGCTCTCGAAACAGCTAATTGTTTATATAACGATGTGGTGGACGCCGCGGATGCTCACTCGTATTCGACCTCATTTCTATATGACGTGTCATTACACCTCTTTTCAAAAAATTTCAAAGCGTTGCGAGACCTTGTTTTCAATAGATGACCTTGGAAGGTCACCTCCCACTCGCACGGCGTTTTTCTTTGAACGTTGCGTGATCTGGCTCTCACTGTAATCATCCAAGCATAGACCGCGGTTCAAATCCATAAATTGGTCCATCACTATCCCTAACCAGTTGTTACACCATAAGTGCTTCTTAAGAAAGATCGCAGCCGACGTTCACTCAGTGACGTCATCGGTGAGTGGTCGACATACCACACTACTCGTTACATCCGACCACATACTACGATAATTTCAAGATAACCAAATTTAACATTCATCAATACTGACTTTAAATAACGTTGCATTAGAATAGTCTCGGTATTCTATTTTTAGCCATAAAACTAAAAAAAACCCCGACAAAAAATCTTAAAACGATCAAAATATTGTACCCTTTACATTTATATAAGTAGAATACTTTAATCCAAGTGTCGTTGCATCGGGGGGCTAATTATGTATGTTAAAAGGCATCATAAGAGCCCAAACACAAGGTAGATGCTGTACACCGTTTAGTTCTTCTGGCGGGTTAGATATCCTGCATGATCCTGGTGATGCCTGCGCATCAGGTCCAGGTTATCATACTTTTGTAATTTCATTGACAAGTGACGGGATTTCAAATTACGATTCGGTCAGACCTGTGGAAGTTGTTTATATCTCACACGCGATGATTTTGAAACGGCTGAGCAGATTTTCTTGAAACATGGCTAAAATACTCATTAAGACACCTTGCAAACGAAAATAACCTTAATCAAAATCGGGTCATCTATTCCGAAGCTACGAACCCACAGACAGACACGCAGATACACACTTCAAACTTATAAGACCCCTCTTTTTTGGTTGTGGGTTAAAAAGGCGTTTTACGATAGGTGCTGTAATTACAACCGAACATGTAAAGGTTGGGTAACAGGCAACCAAATCTCAACGTAACCAACCACATAGCAGTGTGACATGAATGACAAATAAATTAAAAGAAAGCCAACGCATGAACGCATACAATTTTATGGATAGCATGTGGTTTGCAAAAGATGCACGACCATCGAAAATGACAAAATGTGTGCGTCATCATTAGAATTGTATCGCACTCTTTTAGTTTTGGACAACATCGCGAATAAACTGTAAAAAGTAAATGAAAAAAGTGGTATAATACTCATAATATTCCGACCACATTAACTGTGTAAAGAGTATTTTTTTAGAGGCGGAGAACTTTGAGTTGAAATAAAATTCAGAAAAAAAAAACAAAATTATATCCATAAAATTGACTTCATTTTATTATTGATAATTTTATATTTTGATATTAAAACCATTTTTCAGTGTTTTATTTCTATTTAATGTTCTCTTCTGCTAAAACTCCTAAAAAAACACTCCTTAGATGTGAGCACACAGCGGAAAAATAATAAACTTTATGGTAAATTTTTCTTGATCATATTGTAGCCTCTTCTCTGAAATAGCTAAGCAAATATTTGTTGATAGTTAACCATATAAATCTGTGACACCTTTAATTACTCAGGTGTTAATAGCTTTATATAAATCTTGGCGAAAAGGTCGCCACCCTTTTTACCATTATTTTTATAATTAAAGGCTACGGGACAAATTAAAACAGCTTTGAACCCAACATAATATATAAAATATAATTTTCGGTGTACGCTTCCGTCAAGCTTCGGTGCGGCCGCCGCGCGCGACTGGCGACGTTTCTGAAATGGGTTGATTAATGACTCAGAATCAAGAGTGTTACTGTTAATTCAACCTGAATCCTAACTGATATTGAATGTAAGTTTATTACCTCGTCACGCCTAAACCACTGAACCGATCATCCCGAAATTTTGCTTATACATTGTCAGGTGTACAGAAACGGACATAGGGTCCCGAGGAAAACAAATATAACATTTTTATGATAATAGAATAATATAAAGTATCTTTCGAATCATGATTGAATTGTATTATTATAAATTTTTACGCAGTGAAATGCTTTGGTTAATTCTATTATTATAGAAGCCTAAGTAGTGTGTTAAGACCTTTATTGTCAAATTCTAAATTAACGCGGACGGAGCCGCGGGCAAAAGCTTACTCATAAAATAGAAGGGCTATTTTTAACATCGCACTACGACCCCTTGAAGGCTTTTGGTAAAAAGCGTTATATTAATATCTTTCGAAGGTAAGCGCCAATAACATGCTAGCTATCGACGCGTCACGACTCTCGCTGAACACTCCACAAATGACAGTGTTCCGAGCGAATGATAAATGGAATCCTTTGTGTACTCGTCATCGGCTCTTTCTCACGTTTATGTAACGGACACGCGTCCCCCTTGCACCCTGATCGAAGAATTAAGAGGCAGAGGGACGGAAAAATCTACAAAGAGTCTGTCGGTGTTGAATAATTTATTTAACGTGCAGGATAATCCACGTAGACGCGACGATTCTACTGGACCGGCCGACGGCCATCACACCGTAACTGCCTCTAATCACATGAATAGCAACTGAAAAACGAATCTGCTGTAACTGTTAGATAAAGCCAGATATTCTGTCTGCCTCTGAAGGAAAACATTGTATTGATTGATCCACAGATATAACCTTATATAGAAGTGAGTCAAACCAGACGATGTTTGGAATCGTACCAAAAACAGAACAGTAAAATGGTTTCCGTGGAGCTACATTACTCTGATACAAGTACACAATATTATCGTGAATTCTGAGCAATTCGATCGCGCTGTAATAAATTATCTTCTGAATTTATCGTCTGTCTTGTTTGGTAAACTTATGTTTAGGCTTTGTTTCTTCGGGAAAATCGCCTCATTTGCTGTTTAAGTTTCTTATTTGTACACAAAAATAATTGTGAGACGTATATTTATACGTATTTTATGTAATGTGGTCGTGGTAAATATCTTTTGTTCTGCACGAAAAGTTGGATTACCGATCCATCTTAAGTTTAGCTAGTGAATACGTCAGGATTTATCGATAAGTCATGTTAAAAGTTAAGATTGTAACGTAATTGAGTTTTAGACCTTTACCCGCTTCAGATTGAAGATTATGGTAAGTTAGTGCGTAAAATCGTCTAGCTCTTAGAGAAGATAGACTTGCTGTATATCTCATTAACACTTACTCAGTTAAACAGTAATAGGTATTAGATATACTCGTATATTCAATATGTATTTGTAGGTTACATACCTACCTACCTACCAAGTACACAGAACAACACTATCATATACATACCTACTTTACCAAAACTGCTCAATTTTAATTGGAATTTTATTCATAAACGTCCAAATCTTCCAAAATACAATTAAAAACAATAGTATAAACCTTTGTTAACACCAGCGGCATAAACAAAGTCAGTCGAGCAGTGTTAGTCATTTGAGAAGGAGTTGTTATTTTGGGCGATTAAGCCGCAATCCGACGGCAAGTAACCCATCCTTGATTGCGACTGGTCGCCTAAATAATTAAACTCCTGAATTACTGAGGCGTATTACCGGGATCTAGACGATTAAATACCTCGGTGGATGTATACGAAACTAGCTTAGTACTCACTGAATTTTTAGACGCTAGGTAGATTAAAGTCGAAGTCAAACCAATTATTTATTTAGGCCATTAGAAGGCACTCTTGAACGTCTAACTTTAAAACAAAAAAAAAGAGTTGGTATACCAATTCCATATTCAAATTCTTGTTTCCAATAATTGATGTTACGTCTGCATAAACAAACATCAACTTTGTGCCTATGTGTATAAAGTTAATTTCAAAACGACTATTACTGATGAAAATTTCGTAAAAATATTTAGAGTGGTATCGGAAACTGATGTTTTTTTCCAATAAAATATTCATTAACATAATATGTTGAAAAAAAAACGAGCAAAAGCAATAAAAGGTGTAACTCTCCTCTCGCAGGTGAATTGAACCATCCAAGTACTCTCCTATCTCTATCTCCCATCCTCATCTAAGTGTTCATCTAAATAATAACAGGTAACACAGAATTAATTGTAGTCTACAATCCGTTTTATTCTATACGGTGGGTGAAGCTCCTTTCTCCTAGCTAGGCTACACTCAAATGCCATGCTCACTCAAATGTCTCGCTGATGGTGGCGCATGTGTCAGATCATTTAGTTCCCTTTAAAATGGTTGAGTTGAATCGTGCTGATCCATGCGTCATGTTCGTGAACGGGCGCTGTCAGTGTGACTGGTCATCTCTCAGTTGCCACGGCTTATTTGAATGAATTATGGACACTTTTAATGTGCACATCTTGCTCCATCGTTCTCACATAGTGTACCATATCTCAATATGAATGAAGTAACCAAGGTTTTGTAACAATATGCTAATTTAAAAGAGTGTCCATGGAGTTTCTTGCCCGTTCTTCTCCATAGAGATCTACGCTAGTGAAAAGCAAATCAGTACTTTCAGTTTTTATGCCTTGTGACTGGGACTGTAGCTTCATTTCATTGTTTCTTTGTTTCGACAATTCAAAAGTGCCTGTCACTGGCCTATTTGAAATAAATGATTTGATTTTGACAAAATAGCCTGTGTTTAGGAAATATAAAAGAGGAAAGATATAATATTGCAGTAGACTGACCCGTTGGTATAGTGGTCGCAAGAAATACTGCTGAGTATCATGGTCCTGGGTTCGAGTGTTGTAGATAGTGTAATTGGGTTTTTACATCAGGAATTTCTGAGTAGCAACCACGGAGTCTAGATTTGTGTCGAGTTAATGGTAATAGGCTACAACCTATTACATGGGACTTTCTCATAACTCTTCTGGGAATGTGTTCATGTGCTTTTGAATAATGCAGTGCCTACAGAAAACTAGCAGAAAACAGATCTGTGAAAACGAGCGCGAAGTGTGAAGGCCTTAATACATGCTTGATACTATCTGATTTATAATTCAAGGTGGAGTTAAGAACTCTCGCTAAGTGATGATTCATTTCAGACTGCAGAGTGTAGAATGTTCTTCAGACCTCGTTTTACAGGCAACGACGTCATCTGTTACTATGTTACAACAGATTGCCACACACGAATAAACCAATTCTGAATACCTAGAACCTATGATTTTGAAACATAAGCTTTTGCAATCAATTGAATGCAATAAACGAACTTTGTATTGTAAATACAATCGAAATTGAAAGCTTGATCTCGATTAATTCGACTTATCTTAATCATATTTCATTGTTCGGTCTTGTGGTCTGAAATAAAAAATATTTATTATTGTGAACGTTTTGCTGAGACAGTGTTTCTTAATCCTGTATACGAGTAACAGCAATTTAACGGACCAATAAAACGTAAGACTTTGAGACAGCGGAACATTTTAGATCGCACTGAGCGTTTACCGCGACGGACGGTAACGACCATACCAAGATGCCCCGTCCTTTCACTTCATATCAATAGGCGATACTAAATAGCAATTTAGTTC
The DNA here is from genome assembly GCA_947578425.1 of Eugnorisma glareosa. NCBI lineage: Eukaryota > Metazoa > Arthropoda > Insecta > Lepidoptera > Noctuidae > Eugnorisma > Eugnorisma glareosa. The sequence continues at coordinate 31,024,027 of OX387957.1, forward strand.
AAGTACCCAATACTGAAATATTTTTACCGAGACATACTCTTAAGTACCTATAAGTTATTTAAAAACAAGTGTTTCATCAGCTACATGTTGGTCATTGTTATAAACAGAGCGGCAAGATTGTATTACAGTGGCATAATGCCATTTGCATCTGCCATTCACTTCCCTGCACATCGCTGCTCTGTGGATTTTAACAAATTATCACTCAATTATCTACTTTAATTAATTAGTAGTACAGGCGCTAAGGCTCCTTATATGTTACGTGACAGTGTGTTCTCATGGGTGTGTCGACCCATTGCAGCGATACTGAGATAATTACGGCGGTTCAACAACATGGGTTCATCTTTTTTATTGAAGTGAATTTAACCAGTTTGATAGTTAAATGCACGGCGTCTTAATGCCCTGCTGTACATCCGGTTGAGTTAGTGTAAAGATGTGGACGTCACTGCGGTAGTCAAGCGGCTATCGGACAGCGTTGGGACCATGTGAGAGCCACTCGAGCACTCGTAAAATGATTGCATAAGAATTCTTGAGAGAACCACATTGAAACCTACATCGAAGTGAGGAAGTGAAGCAAGTCTTTTGTTTACGGTCACTTTTTATCATTATGAATCCTCAAAATTGGTGCAATAGTGCAATATGATTGGCAATTGTCATTACGTTACAATTTGCCGAATACAATGGATGTTAACTGATTTCGTGTATCCTATAATACAAATTGAATTTTCCAATGGGCATGGATGGCCAAATCCGAAACTATGAGGAATAGCGAAAATGCGAAAAGGAGTCTCGAGCCCGATTTTGATGAAAACTATAACTGAATCATTGAATTTTTTTAAAATCAATATTCCTAGCCAGGTACCGAACTTGTTGGTTTTGAAAAAAAACACATTTTCTGGGAAATAATAACATACGGCAAACTTAAAAAAAATGTTACATTTTATGTTTTTTCATATTTTAATTTAATTTCCTTGATTGAAGAGACCAGCAGCGCAGTCGGTTTTCACAACATTATGTTCTAATTTTAATTTTGTTGACTCTTCGTGGCCAAAGGCCACAGTAAAAGAAAAAAATCGTAAACAATTGAAATTAGAACTTACAACAACAACTCACTTAGTTGGCGCCAATAGTGATTTGTTCGACGTTTCGTTGATTACTACTAATTGTTATGTATTTTATATCCTTTGTCGCAAAATTTGATCCTTATTGGCGACACTATCGAATGGTTAGTTTCGATTCTTGGATAGGAATATTGATTTTTCAAATATCTAATGATGCAGTTTTAACTTTCATCAAAATCGAGCTCGAGACTCCTTTGAGTATTTTTCGATATTCCTCATAGTTTCGGATTTCGCCATCCACGCTCGCTTGAAAAATTCACCCTGTATATCTAGTATCAACAAGGCAGCTTCAGGTACTGATGGAAAAGCAATTACTTAAGTAGGTTTAACTTTAGGCGGTGTGCAGACGATGCAACTTAATGAACGCCCGTCGGTGACAGGCTGTCAGACACCTACTTGTGATAAAGTGTTCATTATAGTTGCACGATGACATAAATCTTTTTGGTAGCAATAGCAGCGGGTAAGGGAAAATATTTCTTTAGATTTTGCGCTTACCAACACAATTTTTATTGAAAATATAATTTGTGCTGAAATGAATTACATTGCTTTTATACTTTCAGACGTGAGTGGATAATTCTATCAACACGTGGAGCGGACTTTATAACGCAATAATAATATGTGGTTATCATTCATATATGTATATCATCATATAGTTCAACCCGTAACCTTAGCCACAATCCCGTAGTTTCCCCTCACGACCCTCGCTGAAAAAAGGGTTGTCCTAATTTTAGAAAAAAACATGGCCTCGTGTGAAATATGACAACTGATTGTTGCTTGGAATGTCTTACATCTAATGAAGTACTGTAAGTATATTCCAAAGTAATGTTTTTTTGCGAGCACATAATATGCATAAATGGGTAACGCTAATGATTAACCATTTCTGAAACCGAAAAAATCGTTTACGTGCACCAGATTATTTTTAAAAGCCACTTTAGCTTAGGCGACCATCAATTGCTTTTTAAGAAGTTTCCAGAAATCAATTAATCCTATAAATGGCAACGCTTAAAAAACTTTCGCTGCAAAGCTATTCATGTCAGCTAAGAAAGAAAATTCAAAAGAATTTTCGATACTTATGTACATTGTGGATTTATTTCACATAAAAATTATGGGATACTTATCTCTTTTGTAAGTCTTCAAATAGGCTTGGAATATTCCAAATAAAACGAAATTTGCAGTTGTACATTAAATAATATATTATTTTTTTACACCAATGAACAAGTTCTAAAAAACCTGGCCAAGTGCGAATTGAACTCGCGTGGAGAGGGTTCCGTACAATGCCAAAGTCAAGTGTTTCGTCTTCTTTCATTAATATAATCATAACTATTTATTTTAAAATAATAACAAAAATATATTTGAGATCATCATAACAAGTTCTTTGATATATGACAGAGTAAAGTTTGCTAAACTTTGTTTTGAATTTCCTAATTTGAAAAACGAACACTATTAAAAAAAAAATACTTTGCTCATCTGTGTTTGGGTCATAAGATTACACCATTCTACAAAATTTCACCAGATTTGGTCCAGTAAATTCGGAGCAAATTGGCTGTGACAAACGGACGGACAGACAGACAGACGCACGAGTGATCCTCGGATTCCGTTTTTTTAATTTTTTGTATTGAACCCTAAAAACAGCAAAATATCTCAATTGCAATGATTGCTTTCCATTTTAAACTTTCGATAAAACAATGGCGGCACTATAAAGACACAGCTTCGAATAAGTTTAAAAGCAATCGATGCGAGATATCTACTTAGAAATCATAAACCTAGAATTTTGACACACTTACTTATTTTTCGACTTTCATTTTTGCTAACTGTTTTTGGAAATGGTTAGTCAGTGAATCGAGAATCGTTCACAACCAAACAATACCGATGTATGTAGGTACAAATCTCCCAGAATAAGTTTGCGCTTCGGCATTATTCGGCAATCGTCGTCTGTCTTCGGAAAAGATGAGTTCTTGTAGACAATATTTCGCCAGGTTTTACGCTCCACTGTGCCAAAATGCTGACTACTCCACTTTCACTTTGTTAAAAGTTGGTGGTCCCTAGCTGGGTGAGGTATCTCCAATTTGGAAGCCAAATTATGTATCCTGTAAAAAATAATTTACATACAGCTGCAAGCTACTCTTAAACTAAGCATCAGTAACCGCCAACATGGTTTCCGGCAAGGTCGTCCCGCAACCACCAATATCATTCAAGTAAATGTAATCTACACAGATTATAGCAAGTGTTTTGATCGCTTGGATCATGCTATACTTCTGCGTAAGCTATAGCTATCTATAGGTATCAGTGGAAATCTCTTCAGGTGGTTCTCATCTTATGTGACCAATAGATGTCAAACTGTTGTGCTAAATGGATACACATCGAGAACCATAATGCTCCCCTCAGGGATTCCACCAAGGGCCAGCAGAACATACAACTCGATACCTATGTCAGAGTGTGGACGATCTTGACTTATTCCCCACAAGTGTACGAAACTAAAAAATAATGTGTAAAAACTTCCTTGAAGGTCACTGAAACCTGTTCAGTATTTTCATAATTCTCTCCGAGTGCTTTCTTCTTACTTTCTCTTGCACGTCTACCGTTTCTTGTGCTACCCTAATATTGTCATTGATAACTTTTAAACTTTCATTTACCGTCAACTATCAGTATTTATCTGTTTTTCAAATACTTACCTAGCGCAAATGTTAGATTAACTTGTGTAGTTGTTGTTTTTTATGGATGTGAAAGACATACACAACACAGACTTCAGGGTACTCGTATTCCACATCTCAGCCCTCTCATTGATTGTGTTGCTTTTACATTTTGTTTTCATTTGTATCGACTTCTCACTCGTCCCCTTAAACCGGTTGGATTACTGTACTACCCTTGACACACATACATTGCCTAGCCTACTGTAACTTCAGTAAGCCAGGATCTAGAATAGCCTGCAATAAACCGGCCTATTGCGCGCCATAAGTCTCGGTGAATTGATTTAACTGTTTCGGGGCCCGCAACATTATTGATCTAAAGAGGGAATGGTTAATGGAAGCCAGTGTTTTAGCCTTTTTAGGGTTCCGTTGCAAAATGGCAAAAACAGTTTTTTTTTTAAATAGCTCTCTTTAAAGATGTGAAACTTTCAGCGGGGTAGTAAAGGGAACTAGCATCACATAACGTTGTTTAAGGTGGAAGCACAAGGGTAGCCCGCGAAATTTAAATTTTCTTACGTTTAATGTATTTGCAGGTCAATTTCAGGTTGTATGTTGATAAAAATATGAATTGCGCCAGTAACACGTATGGAGTTACAGAATTATAATCATTCAAATTATCAATACAACCCTCCAAGTTCATTTAACCCCATTCAACAGCTATTTCATGAAAAAGTCACTCAATGGAGTTCGCGGGCTATCCTTGCGAAGAAATCCCTCTCTAAATATAATTCCGTTACCTGTCTTTCCGTTTTGCCGCTTAGCTATTTAAACACTACAATGTTAAAAAAATAAGAGAAATGTTCAGACGAGCGCTTCGCTCTCCCCGACCGCTGTTCTACCCGCAATACATCGTCCATTTATTAAGACTCGCTGCCAATCCACTATAGGTACAGTACGGCGTGGTTCACGTGCAGTTAGGAGCATGTTATCACTCATTCTTTCCAAGTCGATGATATTCCTCAGATTAGTGCAATGATCCTCATGTCAATACTTCAATAGTAGTGTCAGTGGCGGTTATGAGGTCATCACTTATTTAAAAGACAGTTTTTTTTTGGTTGTTGGGCCTACTCTAGCTTCGATCGTGCCTGATGTAAAGCCATGGATAAGGTATACCATGGAACTAGCATGCCGGTTTATTCTCTTTGAGGGATTTTAATCGAACCACACGATGAAACATCAGCTTAAACTCAAGTAGGTAACATCAAAAATGTTGGAATATTGCCTTCATTATCATTTCCTTTATTTATCTTTTTGCAAATTATTTACATTTTCAAATATTGCTTATAAAAAACATTTAAAAATATCAAAAAATTGTAGCCCACCGGTATCGGGACCAGGGGCCAGGCTACGCCGGTCAGGGCTCCAGAGAGAGGAACCTCCTCCTCTTCATTATCATTATTACATACAAATATCAGCTGTAAGCTTTGAATAGAATATTAACGAGGACTTGATTTCAGTTTCAGTCCCCGGCCTACGAAGTCCTTTCCTACCCAATGAAGGTCGAGACAAGGTTCTAACCCAAAATGCTATTTATAACAAGTATCCCCTTACTGCAATAACATACCAATAGTACTTCACACCTTTTTTTAAGCGGGTTCCTTCGTACCATAATCCTACACGTTCTGGTAAAAAGGAAAATGGAACGACTATCTCTTACCTTTTCCGGGTATGTGTTATTATTACAAAAACAAATGTCATATTTTTAAAATATGACATTTGTTTTAAAAAAATATTATTTGTAACTTTATAAATATTAAGTTGAAACGCTGCTGACTTCATAAATATGTAGTTTACCTAGTACCTCGAAATATTTTTCCCAGTTTGTAAAATTATACAAGAACAGTAAAAATATAAAATTTTGCATAACTATTTACATAATAACTTCATTTTGTAACACGTAAGTATGTGATTCAGCTTATTTTCTGTTTTACCTAGATTTATTTAAAAATATCGTCTCTAATGTTATTATGAACTAGCTGTGCCCCGCGACCTTCGTCCGCGTGAAATGATTACTTACTATTATTATAAAAATATAACTTCCCTATTTGAATAGGATTTTGTTAATAATTTCAAGGGTTTTACTTTTATGCACGGAATCCTAAACCTTTTTCTAATAACTATACTAAGTTACTCCTTTTAACATCAGCTATCTGTCAGTAAAAGTCCCGTCAAAATCAGTCCAGCCGTTTCGGAGATTAGCCGGAACAAACAGACAGAAAGATAGACCGAAAGATAAAAATTTAAAAAAAAAATGTTATAAGTACTACTTTCATATATGCATTCAGTAAAAATGTGTTATTTTGAAATTACAATCAGACACTTAAATTTTATTTATTTGTATAGATAGGTATAGATATTATTTTATGAAACAAAGTAAAAGTTGGCACGTGCATCCTGATTTCGCAACAATATCGTAAATACAAACAGGGAGGCCCCTGTTGTGATGTAAACATGACCTTCCATTCACTTCATCTCTGCTATTTTAATTTAAAAAATTAGGCGTATCGATTTAATAGAACGATATTTTAAAATGCTCTAAGTTTGTAAAAAGTAATAAAATAATCTAAGTTTGGCGTCGATTAAGAAATGTTGAAAGGAATATGGACGAATATATTTGGCGAAGCTCCTGAAAGGTAATTTCATCAGCTGACAGCTGCTCTTTATTAAATACGGACACTCACCTTGACTTCTGCGGTAATGGTTATTGATTATTTCAATCTTTAGACAGATGTGCTCATCGACAGATGACGTCGTTACATAATGAGCTTTTTACAAGTTAATGAATGAACTTTAAAAAAAAAAACTGTCACCACTTTGGTTACTTGGTACTAAGACGATGCGTTGTTTGAAGAAGAGATACATAACTATGCTTAGTACTTATTAGTTCCATGTTCATAACTAATAAAGCACAGCAGTGCCAACCACTAGTTAAACTAGTGTTGCACCAACCAAACAATACAGCTATTAATCACAAAGTTAAGACGTTACTTTCGATTGTGTTTGCTTGTGTGGCTATGTTAACTCAGCATTAATATTAAAATGTGCAGAATAAGATCTCTTAACATGTAAATTAACAGTGCTTATTGTGTTATTATGCTAATACCTGTTATTATACAAAATTGCACTTCTAACACATGCCTAAACGTTATTTTATGCTTAAAATATTATTAATAATGAATAGAAAAGTAGACGGTCTACCTACCACGAAAAATTAACATCTTTATGTGAACATTGATCGATACAAACATAAGCCAAAATTTTAGTTACCGAGTTTATTTAGTTTCAAACTCAGCTGCCACCGTTTCTACTGGGAATTGTTTTAAAAACCCTTTTATTTTTTCAGTTTCCATTATCTCACTCAATGTTAATGTCAAAAAAATTATTGCGCGGAAATAATTATTATAAAAATTGGGGCTAAAGTACTTCTAGTGCCTTGGAAAGATATTTTATATTTAAGGCTCAATTATGACATTGATCTCATTTCAGAGCAAATAAAGGACGACAGATTGTTTACCTTCAATGTCCATTATCTTTAAGTTTTAATTCCGACAACGTGCAAAACATAATTAAATGTAAATTCTCATTTAAAGCCTACTTCTTTATAATATTATAGACGCGAAAGATTGTGATGATTCGTGGATGGTTGTTACGCTTTCACGCAAAAACTACTGAACGGATTTGGATGAAATTTAGCACACATGTAGTTTATAACCTGGATTAACACATAGGTTGATCCACGCTGGCGAAGCCGTGCGCATACGCTTTTTTCCAATAATTTGTATTAGAATGTATTGGAATTCCACTAGATTTCATAAGCGTGACTCATGTTGTGTCATTAGTGACATAACTTCAATCAAAGAGTTAATTACGTGGCTAACCGAGTTCAATCGACAAGATAAATGGACGGCGTATCATGTATATTGCCTTACGGTTTAATTATCCATTATGCTCCCTACATTAAACTAAAAGGCTTGTAAATTCGATCCTAATAATTAAGATCAGTATAATTCAATGTGTATTGTGCTTTCTAAAGACATTACGCGAACAATTGGCCTCAACGTACAAACTACCTGCATTTAGTTAAATCTCTACATGGTGTCGTTTTGCATCCTGGTCAAATTCAAGGAGGTATCTATACTAATGATTCTCGACTCGAATCGATACTAAAAAAGGTAGGGTTTTTTTTTACTTTTTTATTTTTTTCGGAAATCGATAAGGGTTGTGTGACGGCGCTAAACGCAGCCCGTCTGTTCCTAGCTCTATGGCCAGACGGGCTGCGTTTTAATACGGGTGGTTTACGCTTACCGATTTTGGGTAAATATAAAAAAAACTTAAGTACCCTTTTTATTATCGATTCGGGTCGAGAATCATTAGTATAGATACCTCCTTGAATTTGACCAGAATGCAAAGCGACAGCCTGTATACAGGAAACAGCTACACGGTCTTCAATCGAACTCCTTAAATCATAGCTACGAGATCGGGAGTCTGACATTTACCAAACTCTATTCGGCATATGATTTAAAACACCGTATTACTACCATACCATAATATAGGTTTGCAAGGCCGCCGCAACATTGAAAAAAAAAAACAAATGGCGTAAGTTAGACCGGCCATTAAATTCAAACCCCTTTGCATAGGTATACATTGTCAGGTGTACAGAAATTTACATGAATACTTTCCATCCGAAAAAAAGTACTGTTCTCGAGGAAACAACAATAACGTTCTTATGATAATAGATGGCACCACGTGTCTTTCGAATCATGATTGAATTATATTATTAACTAGCTGACCCGCGCAACTTCGTCTGCGTGCGTACATAAAAGAAAGAGAGGGTTAGAGAGAGTGTGCGTCAACCTTAAAAGTTAGACATATCCCAACTAGCAAAATATGTCATAAAAAAGCCAGCATTACGTTTCTATTTCAGCTATTGGTGGTGAGATAGATCTTTAAAATGTTGAAAGAAAGATCTGTGCACGTTCTCTCAACGGGATTTGGGCGCACTTCTCTCAGCTTGAAATGCTGTAAATATCGTAAGAGTATCGCATGAATAGCCAAATAGTTGAAAGAATATAGAGTAATCGCAACTTGAATGCTACTAGTTCTATGATAGACATCTGTATGCCATTATTCCACACATTAGCCTTATACAAGTCGGTATAATCTCTTTCATTCGACTTACTTATCGTAATATAGCAGCGCGGCTGCAATCATTCGACTCTCTGGTCGTGAAAGTGCAAGCAAACGGAACGAACATAGAACGGGCATAGAACGTTTAATTTATGTTGAGATCGTTTGCAAAACTTGGAGTAACAGAAAAAAAAAGTAATAGTATTTTGCTCATGATGTTATATTTTATACCAGCCATAAATTATAGGTCGTAGGTCTTACTTTCATGTACGGATTTAAATTATTCGTCTACATTTCTTAAATTTTAGTTAATATTTTCATGGGCCGCAAGATTTTTCAGCAGAAAATTGGTCTGAAATAATATTAATTATAAAGTTAGAATTAATTCGCCATTATTATCATCTCACTCGTCATCCTAAAGCATTCACTAAGCTTTGAGTGGAAAAATAGAATTGAGAATGCCTTTTTACGACATATGTAGTGCCATTTTGTGTTAGTTTAGGGGTCTTTAGTGGTGAATGTTAAACAATTATCATTTTATCTTTTTTATGTGATAGTAAAATGGTAGTTTACTTTGATGTGGACAAATTAATAAATACTCGTAAAACTGATTTAAAGCAGCTTGAGGAATATAAATTGGAGCGACTCATCATTCAAATTTTGAGTGTCTTCGGATTCTAAACCATCTTTGCTTTCAAACTCTGATTTCTCACTGTCATTATCAGTACTATCAATTGTAGGATCCGAGTTTTGATTAATGGGGATATTTCTGGTACAAGAACTAATAGACGTTTCAAAAATTTCATGTTCAGTAGAATCGTGAATATTTCCTACTGAACCCTCGTTAAAATTATTTGATGACACTTCACCCGTGGCTGAACCCGATGTAGCTGTTGTATGACGTAATACAGTGCTGTAAAAGATTTCAAAGAACTTTCATCCCACTATTACGCTGTATGATAGCCGTCCAATAGTATTTACAGCACCTTTGGCGCTGTAATAGATCAATTGAAGGCGTTTTCTCAACTTCAATATTCAAGTCGAAAGAAAATCTTGCAGACAGCTATTATATGATATTAAGTGCTATAAAAGTAACTGAAATGCTATTTTGTTGAATGAACCACTTTTACTCAGCAATTGTGCTGTAATAACTGAATGTCGAAATATGGTGCTGTAAAAGCTAGTTTGACAACAAATTAGTAATTTGGTTACTTTTATAGAACCGTCATAAGACATACAGTCGTAAGAAGGCGATCGATAGATATCTTTATACAATTATCGAGTACATGCGATATGACTTTGTCGAGAGCACGTTTAATAGTCAAGTTTAAGCAGCAAAAAAGCGTTCAATGCTAAACAATCTAGAGAGTTGCTTTAATACGGCTTTTTGATAACGATAGATCTTTCACACTAGCGTTTTTCGACTTACAGTCGTAAAAGTGAAGCTTATACGGTTTAGTTTGCTAGTTGGGATGCCATTGCGGACATTTTTTTAGAGCTTTTTAAGATGGACAATTCCGACATATATGATAATTGCGTATTTTAAACCGTTCACGTACAACGGAAGCTGTACAGATTCAAGTAGTTAACAATTTAATTTCTCGGAAATATTTGCATTAATCGCAAACATATTCTACTTATGTTTTTCCAAGTAAGGCCTACCTTTTTTTTACCGATGGGAAATAATCAAATGACCCCCCCCCACTGTGGGCGCAGCGGAAGGCAGTGTCAGACTTGTACTGACTAAAACCCATCCATGTTCCTTCTTTTGCCCTTTGTGTTCTAGGGCCGCGGTATCTCTTTCGAACAGTCCCGCAACCCAGGCATGCCTCGGTCTTCCCGGACCCCTTCCCGTTTGCTGACATCTCTATGAGGCGCGCGTGGAACACGAATGCGCCGTCGACACGGCCTGTCATTATTAGACTGACGGATGGTGAGCTAGCCCATTACTCAATGTCCACAGGCCCGCGACCCTCGACAACCTTAACCGACCATACTCCAGGCAGGTCTAAAGTTCTCATCAAGGTGCATGAAATGAGCTCAAACACGATATAGATGCTGTAAACTCTTGAGAACCTCTTTTAAGTACCATTCGCCTCCATCGTCAGACATTCGATGAAAGTCATACTGAGTTAGGTTTAAAGTTTTCATCAAAGAGCATGAAATGAGCCCAATAATATTATACCTGCTGGAAACTGTTTAGGACCGCTTGCAACTGCCATTTGTCTCTATCGTTTGACCGTCGATGACAGTCATACTCCAGCAAGGCCTAAAGTTCTCATCAAGGTGCATGAAATGAGCCCAAACACGTTATTGTTGCTGCAAACTCTTGAGGACCTCTTGCAACTGCCTTCCGTCTCCATCGTCAGACCTTCGATGACAGTCATACTTCAGTAAGGCCTAAAGTTCTCATCAAGGTACATGAAATGAGCCCAAACACGTTATTCTTGCTGCAAACTCTTGAGGACCTCTTGCAACTGCCTTCCGTCTCCATCGTTAGACCTTCGATGACGTCATACTCCAGCAAGGCCTAAAGTTCTCATCAAGGTGCAGGAAATGAGCCCAAGCACGATTTCGCAATTAAAAAAAAAAGGATAATGCATATCGGAGTTCTCTGTTAAAAGTTATGCGTGGTCAGGTCATACATAAAATAAAATAAAATATAGACACTGAATTGAGAACCTCCTCTTTTTGTTTCGTCGGTTAAAAAACCAAGCTTCCGACATTTTACACGGGCGAGGGTCATTCTTTCACGAAAAACACCGCGATTCAGAAAATGGAGTGAAATGAACAGCGCCATTTATCGAGCACCAAGTTAGACCGATAGAATATACTGCATGGAAAGTGATCGAACACACACTCTACAGGGTTATAGCGTCATGTAGACTAATCTAGAGTACTTTTTGCCATCAGAACTTTTTTGTCAAGCCGGTCAGCTGATTTAAAAGTTATCTTGTGAGCACATTTTTAATAATTAGTACCATTGTGGTGCAATATGTCGTTGCATGTATCTTACACAATGATCATAAGTTCTTATTGAACACTTTAAATTCATAAATCTTTTGATAGAGAGCACTGATTACAATGAAACAAAAACTAAAACCTTCTCTAAGTTACGCACAATGTTTGTGCATTGAATCTAATCACATTGGTTTTCCCAACAACATGAACGCCCGCCTCGCAGCGAGCGCGTGTCTTTATTTTGATGCGGAGTTATTTTAAAACTGTGATATCTCCTAAGATATTCATCTAAATTGAATGGTGTAACGGGCAATTTTGGTCACAATTGAACGCTAAAGACGACTAACATATTTATTTTGATAAGGATACTATGTCGGTAAAAATACCTGTGCAAATAAAGCATTATTTTTGACCAAATTTTAAAATCATAATAATGGTTATTGTTAGTCAACCTTAAAAGATAGGCATGTGCTGTCGCGGACTTTTTTTTAGACATTTTTAAGAGCAATCATTCCCTAATACATTATTTCTGTGCAACTTTAACCGTTTAACCAGCGCACGCAAAGGAAGCTCTCAAAAATAATAACTTTTCCCTGTTTTTGCAACATTTTTCATTGATGCTCTGCTCCTATTGATTGTAGTGTGAAGATGTATAGCCTATAGCCTTCCTCGATAAATGAGCTATCCAACACTAAAAGATTTTTTCAATTCGAATCAGTAGTTCCTGAGATTAGCGCGCTCAAACAAACAAACTCTTCAGCTTTATAATATTAGTATAGACAAGTAGACTAGGTACAACCCGAATTTATAGTCATATTCTAAATTAACGCGAGCGAAGCCGCGGGCATAAGCTAGTACTCCATAAATTTACAAACTGTCTTATTTTCAAAATCATGTTGCCTAATAGAGATCCATCGTTTTAGAATATGTTATAACAAGTTCTAAACTACCAATTTATCAATGTCGCCAGACGCCGAGTACTACCCACCTTATGTAATATGTTAATGTCGTTGGAGACGATAAAGTGAACTGATAAGCCGATACTAATTCGTGTGTCGGTATGAAGTTCCCGTTCTCCTACATTTTACATTTGTAATGCACATTCCTGATAAAAAGTATACTTATCTCTAATGATGAAAGTAATCCGTAAAAGTAATCTCAAAATACGATCAGTTTTATTTATGTACCCTCACAATAGCTTCAGCCATGCGTGAGCCGATATTCTTTGTTTTTATTCATTTATATTGTTACGAGCATTGTTATTTCGATTTTATCATGGGTTGATATTATTACTTGGTCATTCCAACCGTACCTACATTTCTTTTTACAAATTCATTCAAATTCCTCGAAATAAGCTATCAAAGGATTTTATATAACAGTTACGTGAGAATTTTACAATAAATAATTGCGGCATCAGATATCATAAAAACTTAATAAATATGTTAAAAAACCTGTTATTATTTCTCTAATTAAAATAACAAAACAGTTGACCCTGACACGTGGTTAACATAAACACGATATTTGTGATGCATCTCAAACTGCTCTTTCAATGTATCGGGCTGTACCTACTTTGGAAACATATACGAGCTGATACGAAGTAATAGTTGCGTTATTTTGAATATTTATGAGTTCATCTTTATTAAAATGGTACGATTTAGGTATTGACCGCATTTTTATTAATATTACAAAAAAAAATTGTTCATTAGACCTCAGTTTTTTCGCAATATAATAATAGTAATTTTTTGAGTAATTGTTAATGCTCTGTGTCAATGTGAGCAAGGAGAACTTGAGTTGACGGTCCACATGTAACTGCAGTGAAGTCATGTTACGTCACCGTAATATTAACAGATTTATGGTCAACTTAGATTATGACCCAAGAGAAGTGGTGCATGCGAAGGCGTGTAAGATTCGACCGGTCACAGGAGAGACGCGATGTGTATTTTAGCCATGTGATGGTTCCCCTCTCCGCTCCGCTCGTATCCACTTTGGTAGAAACCAGGCCTAAAATCTAAGCAGCATTCTGTACTCACTAAAAGCGGGCCCGATCATCAAGCAACGCCCTCACGAAAATCGAGTTCTCTCGACACGATGCTATCACGGTATAAATAGGCACCAGCTACTCTAGCGTCCATATTTAACGTTGCTATTATCTACTTGCCAATTTATTATATTCATTCAGTTTTATAGTAAGTGCATGCTATGAAAGAAAGAGGTGTAAAAAAAACAATCCGTATTTTGCGCCGTCCTGTAATTATACCGAAGGATGGGTGAGAATGAAAAACATCCACCCCAAGACTAGCCCAAGTAATAGGCCAAAAGCAAGAAGCTAATGATGAGTTTTATAGTAAGTGATGATTGTTATGAAGTTATGTTTGATAAAAGTACAAAACCCCCGTTGAGCCAACGCAACCTTAAAAAGTGACCATGTAATTATTTTAAAAGAGTGGGTAACAGTGACTTATTGATAGCTAAGCTGTCTACCCACAGCATGTCTGTCTAGACAAAACCTTATCTCATAACCAAATAAATAAAAGTCAAACTTTGCGCCACAGCCTGGCTAGACCACTTTAAAACACTAACGATTTCATCAGATTACGTGGCGACTATTAAGTAATCTATGTCATTACATTATGTATAAAGATTTAAAGCACAGAAGATAGAGGCAAACTCGAACGCGAATCAAACCCAAACTCAAATCATTTATTTCAATTAGACCATTACAGTCACTTTTGCAAAAAGATGAAACTACAGTCCCATTCACAAGACATAATAATAACTGTGAACGTACTGTAGTAGCCCATCACAAAGCGTAGCTCTCGGATGGAGAAGAATGGGCAAGAAACTCCATGGGCACTCTTTTAAATCAAAATATTCTTACAAAAACTTGGTATTCATGTTGAGATTATAGGTTGAGACTTGCACGTTACTGTTTAACATGCAACGTAAATACGATCTTGAACTGAAAATACATACGCACCTTGGTAATTATTTATTTTTGTAAAAAACACAATGTTTAATCAATTTTAGGTTTATTCATATCTATCCATATGAATAAATTCTTAAAATTCACTAAATAATGTGAAAATCGCTTTTTAAATTTTAGTATTGGTCGTAATTACACCGCGCGTTCGTATAAGTGCCTCTATGGAGTAAAATATCTCAATTAGATCCCAGATTACCGTCACAGCGCGCTACTATCATTTTTAATCCTCAGTTCAAAGGGTGCGGTGAACCGAGATGGCAGCTTACCTGCCGTTTTGCAATAAAACGTTCTAATCCGAGGGATGAAACGTCAAAAATGGTGTTTAACAGAAAATATAGAATGAAAAAACATGTACTTAATTTTGTTATTCCTAGTAAGTGTTTTCGCACCTGACGAAAATTGAGCTACGTAATTTAGGCCTAGTATTTTGCAGATCATTTATTGGTCCCAGCTGTCATTTATAGATCTTTGACAGTTGTTACGAAAGGTCAGAAACCTGAAAGACGAAGTGTGAAGGACAGATAGACAGTCGCTCCATGTATACTTCTGGTATTCAGCTACATCCGATGATCGTATACAGATAATGATTTTCTACAAAATCAATAAAAATAATTGCAGGCGCAAGCACGTCGAGCTTTCTATAAAGGGTGTAACAAGACCCTTAACGAAGCCGAAGGGCACTTGTTATCCCCGTCATTGCAATCATTTTTTTGTTCTAGACCATACCTGGGAACCTTCTAGTTACGGAGATATTGGGGGTCAAAGTTCCAACGTTACTTTTGAAATACATGTTTTTATAGTAAGACTTTTACTTTAAACACCTCCACGACCCCCGTACTATTCAATCCATCCATTAACACAATGTTTTGAGTGCGTAACACTGAGTCCTACCGAAAAACGTGATTTTGGACCTCGAAAAAAAAGTCGTTTCCCAGCAATAACTTTTGCGCAAAGTTACATAGTTTGATGTACATAATGCTTGGTTGACGGCTTCGTGAAGCGTCTTGTTACACCCTGTATATCCCGTTGATGTGTCGCTAGACTAAAGCATCAGCCAATCTGTTTTATGGACAAGTTGAGGATCTGCTGCGGACACTGGACAGACAGATACTCCAGTAATAGATCGTTTGTATTACTTGTCTATGACCGGATTCGCGTCCGCAATTTATTTCACTGAAATGACAAGCGACTATGAATCCATCGTAATCAAAAACGCTATAATTATTGAAGCAACAGTTTTAGAATTATAACCAATTAATCCACAGTTTAGTGTCGGAACTCTCCCGTAGCAATTTATTGCCCAACCAACTTCACATAAGGCTCGTAAAATGACGAGCAGTCGAGCAGGCGACGGTTGGGTGACCTGATTTCTAATATAATCTCGGCTTACGATACCTACACATTAAACTGCACTTCAATACGTAATAAAATGTTTAATATTACACGCAAATTGTAACCTTTATCATTTTTCATAATGTAAGGGACATCAAAGCGATTTTTTACCACGAAGCTATAGCGAGATCTAAACTAATTTTTTTTATCTTTTCGTCCACGCAGGCTTAGCTACAGGCAAAAGTAAGTATTTATTAAAACGCATAAAAACCAAATTAAAACATTACACTATTAAAATTATAATACAATATATGGTAATCGGAAGCCGAAAGGTATTTAAAAGTATTGAAAAAAAAATGTAAAACACCCTCGACCCTCACGTACCAACATTAAAACAAATGAACTTTTTTTTATTTAGGACTAGCTGTGCCCCGCCCGCGACCTTCGTCCGTATTTGGATCGAATTTTGTTAACAATTAGAAGGGTTTTGTTTTTAACGGAACCCTAAGCTTATTCTAAGTTACTACTTATAACATTAGCTCTGCCAGTAAAAGTCCCGTCAAAATCGGTCCAGCCTTTTCGGAGATTAGCCGGATCAGACAGACAAAAATTAAAAAAAAATAGTTTTTGTTATAAGCGCCGTAAATATTTTCATATGCATTCAGTAAAAAGCGGTTTTTTTTAATATTACAAACAGATACTTAAGTTTTATTTATTTGTAAAGATAACCTAACATGACGTCATCTATTTCAGGCTACAATGACCTTCACTTGTTCACACTTCAGTTGTGCTGGCTGACCAGTGGAACTTGATAGATATAATCTTGTAAATTATAACTGTGACAAGGGACTTTCAATACTGTTTAGATATTTACACGTTTCATCTATCCGAACAAATCTCCTAGAATTCCGTACAAACCTTTCAGAAGAACATCTACTTTAGAAAGGTCAGGTGGTTTTCACAACCAGCGTGCATGTATGACCGTGGACGAAAGCATCGGGAGTTCGTAAGGGTCGTAGCATTCTGAAAAATCAAGTGACTATTTAGCTTGATTGACGATATCTTGTTTAGATTAATCAAAATCTTAGTTAAGTTGATCATCACGACATGATTGCAGCAATACTAGTTCAAATGATTAACCGCTCAAACAAGTTTCTCGATTACCCTTAACATGACGTCATTGTAGAAGAGTTAAAAAATAGACAAGTTAAAAAATGTTAACTGTAACAAAATAAGTTAGTTGTGTCAGTCAAGCATTTTGATTACTTCAATAGAGATCCTTTGACTTGACAGCATCTATTATTGCAATTAATTGTACTAATCATACAACTTGATCAAATCTTGCGCTAAATGTTTGCGCTAAATAAGTTCCTTGGTTATGTTTATCACTATTTGGTTGTGTTTATTACTATTTGACTTGATTGCTGCAAATACGTTTTGTGTTAACTCCAATCAAGATCCTGTTTCAAACATCAATCAAATAAAAGTAGTAGCTGTGATCATTGTGCTTGATAGGCTCAGATGTAAACAAGTTACTTAGTGAATCTAAACAAAATCTTGATTGTGGCAACTACTTTTTTTTTCACTGTAGGCATTCTGTAGCTTCTGCCTGCTCCCATGGAAAAAGGCGCAAATTGATGTATGTAATTTCCTTTCATAAATAGGATTACCTGTATTCAACAACTCAGACACGAATGAAATCAGACAATTTCCTTTTTTTACTTTTTTTTTACTGCCTCCTTGGTCTCCATGAGGCCCTGGGCTCGATTTCCGGGTAAAGTGTTATTGGGTTTTCCATCATGAATTTCTCAGTAGCAACCACGGAGTCTGGATTTGTGCACGATTGATGGCAATAGGCTAGCCTCTATTACATGGGACTTAAACATGGCGAAATGTGTTTGGACTTGTTACGTATACCTCTGCTACTTTTTATTACTAAGAACCCACTGTCTGTTTTTCTGTCCGCATGGCTGGCTGTCTGTCACCAGGCTGTATCTCATCAACCGAGATAGCTAGACAGTTGGAATTTTCACAGATGATGTATTTCTGTTCCCGCTATAACAACAAATAAAAACCGAAGAAAAAAAATATTAAATGGGTGCTCCCGTACAACAAACGTGTTATTATTTTTTATAGATTATCTTACAGAAACCTTCATGCGCGAGTCCGACTTTTACATTTGGCCGATTTTAACTCTTTTTTAAACCTTTGTGCAATAAACCTGCAATCAAATATTTTACTGTAAGAATACTGTAAAATATGTCTTATATCTTGGCGACTACTTTTTCACTTCTACTTTATGTCTAGGCGACTTGTAAAGTATATTCACGATTCATTCTTGGAAGTGTAAGACCGTTGTTCAGCGATGAATCTCAGGAATCGATCCTCAGCAGAGCGGCTCACAATTTTAAAATTTCCAGCCAAATTCGTGAGTATTTGTGAGTCTAGAATTTTATAAAGTTCTTGCTGTACAAGTTTTGCTTCGTGTTACCGCCTATGCCAATAATACCCTTCTTCACTAAGGCTAGGAAACACCTATACAGCGTGTAACAGAATAATCAGCTGTCCTATACAAAATTTCAATACCTACTCGACCCAAATGTATGGGACAGCTGATTATTTTTTTACAATTTCGATGGTGGTCCCATAGAGAAAGTTGTTCAGTTTGATGGTCCGTACCGCAGTATTCCATATTATTATACCCTTTCTGTTACACGCTGTATAAGAGTTATAACAGTGTATAATGTATATTTAGGCAATCTTTAAGTGTTGATTTCTTTATTAAAAACGGATATTCGTCTTATTCAAATGTTTTTGTCACAAGTCTCCAGTCCAACAGCTGACACCACTTAGTAATTAATCAACCAGGCTTAATTATGATCGCCCCTTTTAATATGTACTTCCAATTCTGATTAGAAACCAAAACGCTTCAAGACAAAGAGGAGCAATCTCAAGTTTTATTATTCGCATTTAGATGAGAAAATCTTATTTAAAAAAAAATAGTAACAATGGGCTTTGAATTATTTGGCCTGCTTATCTTCCGCCATTTTATTTATTTACAAAATAGCAGTTTTCAACGTTGCAATATTTACAATCTACGACGCCATCAGCAGAACTTTGAAAGCTTATATTTCGGAAATGTGACGCTTTAGAAGATTTTGTCTCATACAATACTCATTTGTATTGATGCCACCTATATTGATACAGGTTTTATGAGTGGCAAATAAAATCAAAGTTGTACTGATTGTGTCATCTGTGAATAAATTCTAACTTGAATAGCTTATATCTCGAAAACGTGACGCTTTAAAAGATTTTGTCTCATACAAAACTTTGTATTGATTTCAGCTATTGATTAATATGAGATTTATGCGTAACCGCGATTTTGAAAATAAAATAAAATGGCGGAAGTTAGACAGGCTACGTTTCATACAAAAATCTTCCAATACCTTTCAATTTCGCGGGCTACCCTGGTGCTTCCGGCTTCTCCCTTAAATAAAATCTAGACAGACAGGTAGACATTCTAACCTTGTTTTGTCGTAAACCATTGTTAGGCACTCCTGCCATCAATGCTCTTTTTCGCCAACACTAAGTGACTTGTATATGAACGCATTAATAAAAGGGCACTGTTGATATTTTAACCAGGAAGTGATAACAATCACTTATAATTTTCATGATAACATACATACATAACATCATGTCAAGACTACAATCCCTGAAGAGTTAGGCAAAAGTGTACCTAATACTCGTAGTAATAGCACATGACCTACGTTTTGCCTGTTAGCATGATAATTATCTTTACAATAATAAAACCGGCAAAGTGCAAGTCGAACTGCGCACGATAGGGTCCGCAAAATTATGTAAAAAAAAAACACATTTATTGTATAGGAGGGCCCCTTAAATATTGATATTATTCGGTTTTTAGTATTTATTGTTATAGCGGCAACAGAAATACATCATCTGTGAAAATGTTAACGGTCTAGCTATCACGCTTCATGAGAACAGCCTGATGACAGACAGACAGACAGACAGGCGGACAGAGGAGTCTTAGTTAGGGTTCCATTTTTACCCCTTGGGTACGGAACCCTCAGAATCATTATCTATGTCACTATAAAAAACAAACAATTTATATTTTGTTTACTTTGTTATTATTTCACTTTATATGACCAGACAGATAAATACCATATTGCCGAAAAATAAAGACTGAACTCCAGACTGAATTCCAGAAAGCTGCTTGAATCCAAAGTGGGTTGAGATCAAGTTATGAGCCAGCGTAGATCATTTGGAACCTTGGTTTTAACGCCAAGAGCGTTAGAGCCGAAAGTTAAATAAAACAAATAATATATAAAGTTAAATAAATTTTGCTTTACTTTGTTACTTTGTATATTTTAATGTGTGTTATACTCGTAATTGTCTCTTTTATTGTTATAATTTTAGTTAGGTACTGTAATTGTTTGGAAACACAACCGTTGTAATTGAATAAATAAATAAAACGGGAAATAGTCATGCAACGGTCGCTACCCAGAGCAGGTAAAGTTGTCGGTCCTCAGGTACTCTTTTTTTTTACGGATTGGAAATCATCAAATGACCCCTCCCACTCTGGGCGGAGCGGCAGGGAGTGTCAGACTTGTACTGACTAAAACCCATCCATGTTCCTTCTTTTGCCCTTTGTGTTCCAGGGCCGCGGTATCTCTTTCGAACAGTCCCGCACCCTGGCAGGCATCGGCCCTTTCGGACCCCTTCCCGTTTATTGACATCACTTTGAGGCGCGCGTGGATCACGAATGCAACGTCGACGCGGTCTGTCGTCATAAGACGGACGGACGGCGAGCTAGCCCATAGCTCACCGAGGTTCTCTCCCTCTCACGTTCCGCCACCTCCTTCGCTAGCATGACTGCTTCGCAGAAGGAGGAGACAGCATCCCATTCCGTCTCGCTCCGGCCCATGGATTGACCCAAGACGGGACGCGAGCGGTCGCCGCCGGCGATCGCCGCCACGAGGACACGGCGGTGTTCCGCCCAAGCGGGGCAGACCTCCACCGTGTCCTGAGGTCGATCCTCACAATGGTAACACCCAGGCGTTTCGTCCCGCCGGATTCGGTGCAGGAACCTCCCGAAAAAACCGTGTCCCGTGAAGACTTGCGTCAGGTGGAAGGTGAGGGCGCCGCCACTATTGTGCCGTGCCCTGCACGGGGTTGCAACAGTCGCCCTCTCCATGTCACCATGAGATCGCGCCGGAGATCTTTCCGCTGAGCGACGATTTGCCGCGGCAGCGGATTTACCCCCTGGCGTAGTGCCTCCACGCGCCACTCGTGCAGGCGCGCATGGACCTTCGCCTCCAGATCCCATGGCGGGAATCCGGCAAGGAGGCTCGCCGCCTCGCTGGAGATCGTGCGGTAACCACGGACTAGCCTTAGGGCTACCCTCTTTTGGGGCGCGTTCAGATAATGGACGGCACTTCGCCTCAAGGAACGCGCCCACACCGGGGCCCCGTAAAGGGCCATGGACCGCGCGAAAGTGGTCGGTCCTCAGGTACTCTTTGGGTGAAATTCAAACCAACAAATAACTTTGTCGGGCACATTCGCCAACTGCTCTCAGACTGCTCTTCAGAGCTGCATGGTATTTTCAAGATGGGTTAGTAGAAATACATGTCACAAAATTATTCATATTCTGTTTATGTAATGTAACGATGAGATTATATTTTTTTTTATTACTAAGATTAGGTGGTGCGTGAAAATAGTACCTGGAAAGAGACAATAGTTGACAACTAAAAAAAACTTCATTATCAGAATAAACCATGATTGAGGATCTTTCACTATCATAATGAAATATTCCGAAAAATGAAAAAAAAAACTGTTCTAATGACGTAGAGTCCTTTACATTCGTAAAATAGAATGCAATCCATTTATTTGTAATCAATTAACTTATTACTAGATTAACGTATTGGTCTCCTTACGACCCAAATTCAATCTTAGGTTAACTAAAGCCACGTTCTATCACGTTTTCAAACACACCTATCAATTATTGTCATTCAGTAAACTCCATCAAAACCCAACCCCCAACCCCCAGTCAACCCCCTCTGTAAGGGATCGGAGATCCTCTTCCTGAAACAAAATAAATCAGTAAAGTTGATTACATGGCCATCCAGGTCTATAAGGCTCCTGTAGTTGACCTGGGTTTCACTTAAATGTCCACTACCTCCTCCACAGTACATCAATCAATATCATAAAGTTACTCAAGTATAATTGTGCTCAATAATGTCAAAATTCGGTGTATTCTGAAATTATTACGAAACCTTATCTGTCATAATCAATGCGGAATGCAACTTCGACTCCAGACAGAGAAAGACATTAAAAAGTCGTAATCCTACTCTCAGTTCCGGTATAACCACTATCAAATATATGAATCACTCAAGTTGAAACTTTAAAACAAGTGCACAAAGCATATTATTCCATTTCAGTGTTGATAACTTCTCAGTTTCATTTATTCGGATTAAACACAATAATGGAGAAAGGGCCCAAACGCTTCTAGTCCATTAAACCTAAGTATTTTCATGGAAATGAATTCCAAAATGTCTTCTCATCCCCCCCTTTTGCTTTCAAATCTGCTTGAGACTGAGGTGTATATTGGTCGTGGGTGGCTCCTTTAGGGAAACCTATTTAACTGTTAGAATCGAAAGAGAAAAGTAACCTTTGCAAATAGATGAGATTCAACCGTTTAAAATATACGATTACTGTGTTTAACATCGAAACTAACCTGTTTAGATAATTATATGGTGTATTTGACAAATGACGTTTGTGTGGTATAATCTAACATTATACAAATCGAGGTGAAACGGACTATATCCTATATAGACGGTTTAATGTAGCAATGTTGCCGTTGGTATTTAACAGGTGCACTGCGGCATTACACTGGACATTCAAGAAACTGATAAAAAAGTAATTGTCAGTTGGAGTATAAATTCAAAATAACATTTTGTTAATTATCTACCGCCTACAGCACGGGTCCACACAAACTTAGATATAATAAAAACAGTGATACTCGTACAATACTACTTGGTACTACTATGTTCGGAATATCTAACATCTCAATTGGTAATCATGGATATGCAATGCGGAAGACTGAGGTACAATTTGTAAAGAAAGATTTAAGAAAGAATGTTTAAAAAGCTTTGGGATTAAGGATGATCAAGGCAAAGATGGATGGACTGTGTGAAAAGATGGTAAGGTTATAAATTACGGAGAATACTGAGATGACAACTGTGTACTTATTAGAGATGTATGGAAGGATATGAAATGTTGCAGGAACCCCAAAAGTTTCAGGACAGGAAAATAAACGATATCGATAATCTAGTTATTACAAAATTGGAACGAGATAATATCTTCGAGCTGTTCGAGGATACTTCAAGCATGCTTCAAATGAACGTACTGTTTGCTTTTTGAACTTCGCTTCAAGTATCATGAAAGTTTACGTTAACAATTGACGTTCGATGATGGAACGCAAAGGTAGTACTACATTGTAGCTCACGTTACGGACACGTCAACCACTGAACTCCAATAGAGAACTTCGAAGTCACGTGAAGACTCGCAGGGTTTGATGAGGGTCTCGATGTACCATCCATTAGAGTTGAATCGCATCATAAATTGGTAATACTTCGGAGATTATGCTGTCGAAGAATTCAGATTTTACGACACCAATTTCAATAGTCAAAGTTTCAAATAATTTAATTTGGTTGGTCTATCGTAAGCGTAACGAAGTACAAAGGCCTGTAAGATCTGACTTTTACTGCCAAAGTCTTTTATAGCCGACATTTTTCTTCGTGGATAATAAAGAATTGACAAATAAGGGGGAAAAAATCCTTGTACTAAAATTGGATTCACGAAGTAATTTTGACACTTTGTCACATCGACATCTGTGATTCGTCATTTCTTTATTAGATATCAATTTTTCAACTTGTATTAGTTGATCTCAGCCTTGTGCCAGTGGCCCTTCTTATCTCGTTTTGGCACGAATTGTACAACTACATACCTACCACACTAGCTTAATAATTATGTCATCATAAATGACTACCCAGTTATGCCTGGCTGCCCAGGGTGATGCCAAGCTACTGGTACGAGAACGCATGGTACTGTCGCTCTTAGGGGGCCGACGATGGTGAAATGATCGAAATTGCCACAAACTCCAGACTAGGTTCAGAGTAAACTTATTAACACCAGCCCTGCGCCTACAGGAGTGGGTGTACTTAGGTACATCTCTGCCGAACCCTCGGTAAACACAGGCGTGATGTTGCGTGCTATGTGATAATATAGCTTGTGCGGTGTATCGTGTATCTACAGGCTATATATTTACCCTGTTTTGTAATAACCCTAACAAAGAAACCGTGTTTTCTCGACATCGCTGTATAAGCTGTTTGTTTATACAAGAACATGCTTGTAAACAAAAAATATATATACAAAAAGTATTACAGCAGAACGGGTTGTCAATTATTTTTCGATTTTCTATCGGCATGAATTTACGCGCTCCGAGAAGCAACAATAGGGATTAGGGTTGTTTATCTTCAGACATTTTACAGGATCGTTATAAATAAGTTTTCTAGATAATCCTGTCGCTCGAAACGCAAGCTTTTCGAACTAAAAAGGGTAGGTATTGATAACTTGCATCGTTCCTTTTAGTACTTCAAGAGTAATTATTTAGGGTGACCGATACTTAAACACGTGATTGTACTCATGATAATAAACAACTTTCCCAAAGAAACATTTTTTTTGTAATATTCATTAAATGTTATCACAATAAAACAACAGCCGTATGAAATTCGCGCGCGCGCCCCTTTTACCTATCAACTATCTCATTACTATGGTACCGTGCAACAGTGTAAACAAATTAAACAATAATCTCCTATAAAGACTGCGTGCGCGGATTTCATACAGCTGTTGTAACTTGTGTTATTGTGATTAAAGTGAACGAGTATTAAAAAAAAATCTTTGGTAAAGTTGTTTGAGTTTGAGTATAATAACGCTTAAGTATCGGTCACTAATTACCAGTCACCCTATATAATGTAATAGGGTATGGCTAGTGAAATTTCATTGTAGTCAATAGAGATCATCATAGCTACCTTACATCTATCTAACTAAACACTCGACCGTACCGTAAACAGATTCTTCTCCATAAAAAAAATTGAGATAAAGTTATTTTCAAATGAAATCTTTCCACAACAAAGCTGTTCATTTTCCTAAACTTTTATCGCTAACGAAAAATCACAGCGCCTTACAGCACGTAAGGCGACATCTCGTCTCGAATACGTAATCAATTCGTATGCGCCATCTACACAAAATGTCGCGAAGTTATTAATTATATCATCAGACAGTTTCGAGCCACAAGTTATAGCTACGAAGTTACGAATACCTCCATAAAACCGTATTCGTTTTCCCAGCATAGGTGGCTCTGAGCTCTGAGACAACCCAAATTAACCCCATAAAGAAAACCAGCTAAATTCAAAGCTGCTTTTCAAACCACGAGAGGCATAACTCAATATTCGTTATAATTGTAACTCATGGCGGCATAAAAATTGATATATTACCGAACGAACAGTAAGTATTGTGAAAAGCAATATATTGTCCGATATTGGGAGCGAACCACGCCGTTGGACGAGGATTCTTTTCATCAAGATGACTGTACTTAGACGAACAATAACCTCGCAGAACAAATGCTCAACATAAACAGTTACGACATAAAAGTGACCCTTGTCGAACCATTTTCATATTTTCCCTGAAATAGGTGAGTTGTGAGAGTGTTGAGTTTTAAAATTGTGGACTTAAAAAGTGGGAAACTATTTCAAAATTTTCATTTCAGTTTCAAAATCAACTTCTGCGTTTGAGCCTCCTCTCGAATATAAAAAGTCTTGGTGGGACGGAACTGAATCTATAAATGACGTCGACAATATAGATACGACAATGCTTAGGTACGTTTTCAATACAGTTTATATAATCACTTAGTTATAAATTGGCTGCCTTCCTATTCATTTTCTTTCTTCAACTTCATTTCTGTATGGAGGACTCAAGACCGTCACCCGTGCGTCACAAGACAAAGTCGCTTGTCAAACAGATAAAGCACATGCCTCGAAAACTAATTTGCGGTATAAAAGTATTTTGTTAATAATTACTTATGTATGAAAATTAAAGAAGAAACTCATGAGAGAATGTACTTTTTTACGATACGGCGCGCATTGTTTGAAGTTTTTAACACAAAATTTACCTAATATAATAACCTGTAATTGAGGAATTATAAAATATAATATTGAGCAATGACGTATTTGCACAAATAGGTACTATAACGTTAAAGCGCCAATACAAAATGAACCTTATTTCAATCAAGATGTACAGCGGGTGTAGCGGTGTCAACGGTGTGTATTTCACACTGGGAGCCACTAGATGGCACTGTACAGGAAACGCACTTTCCTGAATCGCGCCATGGTTTCGTTACAAGGGCTAATACATATACCGGTCCACGAGAAGCGCGGCGTATCAACGTATTTGCCATCATTATTCGAGTGTCTCATAGTCAAGACACTAATAACTTTTTGAAATAACCGTTTCAGAGAAATCTGTAACGGTTTTATAATATTAATATCACGAAAAAAAACTAAGCAAGATTATCCATTACTATCATGTGAAAAATATGCGTATAGATTATTAATTTTATTTAATCTGGTTCTGTATTGCTTGGACCTATGAGTACCTAGGTATTTTCTTAGATAGAGTTTTCTTTCGTTACTAAAGAAAATATATGAATTCTAATATGCTAGTGTGATTACTGTGCATATTTTTAGTTAAATTACTGTGCATATTTTGTATATTGTTTTTTTTTTTCGGTCTATCAAGTTCTGCAAAAAGGGGTCGTACAATGATAGCCTGCACGTGGCTAATATCGACCTTGTTGCTTGTTTTACCTTCACAAACTTAGAGGCTGGCATTTCTCACAGCTGGACCAACTCCAACTCGAAATTGTATCCAACTTTACACTGACACCTTGAATGACAATTTAACTTTCTTGTTTTAGTTAGATTAAGGTCGA
This sequence comes from Eugnorisma glareosa, assembly GCA_947578425.1. NCBI lineage: Eukaryota > Metazoa > Arthropoda > Insecta > Lepidoptera > Noctuidae > Eugnorisma > Eugnorisma glareosa. Next base: position 31,051,300 of record OX387957.1, read on the forward strand.
CACTGACCGATATCTTTGTCAGTTATTGATGTTTGGTTGGCTTGAATGCCTCGACTGTCTTTTGTTTTCTGGCAACAAAACCGAGGCAGCATAATAAAACAGTTTTTTTTTAAATAGGTTTTTAAAACACTTACACGTCGTTGTTTTACAAACGACAAAGACGAGGTCGGTGTTGCCTAACCGACTGCTCTGAGAAGAAACATCCGAAACAAACTCCCTCTGAATTTGTTTCGGCTGTTTCTTCTCTTCGGCAGTCTCTTTTAATGTCCATTATTTTTGTCAGATCATATAAGGACCATGCAGAATCTCATCTGAGATGGTCATATAATAATAGCTTAAAGACCGATTAAAGTTAGAAGGTACAAGATATTTTCCAATAATTAGATCTTAGATAATTAATTAATATTGCAGCTCTACGTATACCTAGTACTTACGTTCCAAGACGGTGATATCGTAGCTGGTCGCACTAATAGCTGCATTCCACGTTCGAGCACCTCTACTAACCTCGAGATGGAAATACCACGTGTATTGATGAGGTTTCAAAGAACGCACTCACTATACCCCGACTAATACGTACACCATGCATCCAAAGCGTAGGCGCCCAGACCAGAGCATCTAATTTCTTAATGTCTCGGTGAATGACAAAAATGAAACGAACGTCGAATTTTATAAATAATCTTTCTTATTCATTAAACTAAATTAACATAGTGATGTTAAGTTGTACACCTAACAGAATATATTTAACACTTACTGAACATTTTTATCCTAGACCGTTAATGTGATCGAAAGTACTTCAGACTTTTTGGTAGCGTTCCATCAATTTATTTTTAAAACTGACAAACTTTTCGATTTCTTTACTCTTTATTCCTGTTACGGTCCGGTTGCTGTCAACTATAAATATCGGATCTTCGCTCTGCTTCTTACTAGCCTTGCGTTTTCCAGTTTTTCCGTTAACAAAGTATACTGTAGGTATATTGTAGACCCCCTGTTCGCCAGATCCTTCTTCAGGGAACACAACATATATCAACGTCTGCTTATTGTCACCTCCGAGATGCACATTCGGTGGTGCAGTAGCCACTAATACCTTATAATCACCAAAGGGCTGCCTCACTAAAGGCAGATTCAAATTACTCATACCCGCCCAGTGGGTTGCCAGCGCTATCGTTACATTATTATTATTTATATCATAAACATATTTAGTAGGATATAATAATTTGCCCACTTGATTCGAATATCCTGACGGCACTTCGGAGTTCTGCGGTATCAAAATCGTGTCCAGAATTTCTTCTCGCCTGATTTCCTCTTGGGCTTTATATTCTTGTGGAATTTTTGCAAATAATGTGCCGAAATTTCTCGGTCTAAGCTCTTCTTTAGTAGAAATTGGATTGAACTTCACCGAAAACCCATTCTCTATAGGAAAACTTTGAATGGCAAAATTCATTGAGAATATAACCAGAAGTGCGATAACCTGTAAAGAAAAAATACAGTGTGTTTTATCTTAACCTGTCAATGTGCGGTGCATTGCAATGGCATGAAGTGTACGGTGGCATAAAAGTATGGCACGCTTTAAAGAATAAGGCCTAATTATATTAATATAAACTCAACTCACGCGCGCCATATGAATGGTGTATCAAAACCATCACTTTCCGTAGCCAAACTTAAACTGTATCGCGACTGTGTTGTCGCTATTGTCGTGTTGTTTACAACAAACAAAGTCACTGACTGCGGAAGTTTTGGAAAACTGAACAAACCGCGTCAAGTGAAAGCATCGATTTAATTACTAATTGTGTATCGTCGCATTCCGGTGTGCATGACACGATCATATGAGGGTCATAATTTAAGAGAACCAGAACAAACAAGAGTTGTAATCTTAGACGGTGCTGAAACTCCGTGTAATGTTGGCCCACGATTTATGTCAGCAATTAACAACTTGCTTAGATCATGGCAGTTGTGATAGTCCCAGTTATCTTGGAGAAATATGACCAGCTAGCTTGACCTAGGTCTACAAGCCGTTAACATTGAAAGACATTTGTCTTTTGGCTGCTGAGGAGTCGGTTTTTTTAGTCCACTTTATTACTATTGAATGACAATGGTCCAAGAACACACTACACTATAGCTAAAACATTTTGTTGTATTTGAAAAAATCGTTTTCATTGATGCATGATACGGCACGGATACCGGTTACCATCCGTCCGGATATGTCCATGCAGTTTTTTGGTCACTGTCTGGAAGTGTCTGTCCGGCCTGGTCTTTCGTCCAGATTTTGGTACCTGTAAGTACGGACAATTCATATACAAGTAACCTGTCCCCCTCCCACTCACTATCTACCAGCTAGTGAGAATCTTCCTACAGAGTCTCACCTCCAGTGATCCCCATGGATAGACGAACCGCCTACAGACCCAAGTCAGAAGATGTAACTCCAGCCAACTACAGACCCAAGTCAGAAGATGTAACTCCAAGTGAGAAGGGCTACTCGACGGGCCAGCGGCGCAGTTTGGGTATGGAGCTGTATCGCAAACCTTGCTCCACCTCCTACCCAGCCGACTGAACCCCAAAACCTGCAACCTGGGCTGCCACCGACGAAGTAATAGAAGGGGCGAAATTTTCGCCAATCAAATATAATGTTGTACCAGCGACATGAAGAACACGGGCAATTCCGGACGGATTTGTACCGATCCGCGCGGGTAGAATAAATATAAGACACAGGTAAATTATGCACCTGTTTCTGAATAAGCCAGTTTAAACACAACGTAGGGGGCTATTTTGCCCGCACCTATCCTATCCGTCCGATAATCCGTACTGGGAATCTGTACAGAAGTAAAGATTCGGTTCACAGTGCTACGAGCAGATAGCACACTGGGTCCGAACAGTGGCCAGTACTTCAATGCATTATCTTTCTGAGTCCGGTGCACTCAGCAGCATTCTAAGCTTGTCCATACCGGCTTGATAGTTGATACCGGTTTGCTTAAAAGTAAATAAACGGTGGGTGGATTCTGTTTGTACTTAGACAATTTTTTTGTAGCCCTAGTTAATACATTTAATGCTAGTTCAATCTAGAGCTTATATAATAGGGAATATGCAAGTAATTTTTTATTTCACTTAAATCAATAAAATGCAGTACTATCAACCCAAAAAATAATTAAAAGTTTATGTCAACTACTGCTTGTCGCACAAAAAAAAATATTAAACTCCTACAATTTTCTACGACAGTTCAAACGTCCATGACTGTCGCGGCCATTCAAGTCATTTGATGTCCCTTCCCTCTATCTGCCTTGTTTAAATCTAATATTTTGCCCTTAATGTAAGTATGTAAGTGCTTTATTAAAGCAAAAATTGCAATAAAATATTATAGTAAAACCTTAGTGAAACTTAAAAACTAAGTACTTTTCAACTAAAAGTGTTTCTTTGACACATAGCATTTGACGTCACTACCGGAATCGATGCGTTTTAGGTTTGCGTTCCGTTTCACCAAAAACACGCTACATAAAATATTAAATAGTAAAAAATTATATATTGTATTAAACAAGTGTACCACAATGTTTTTATGGGCCAAAACAAAGATGTAAAAAAAAGTTTTGTATTTCGTGCATATCCCTATTAGGTCACAACATCGCTATACTCCGTAGTACCGACAAAAATAAGAACCTACTATCTCACACATGATATCATGTGTTATTAAATATATATATCATTTATATCACCAGTGTTTCAAGTTTTCCTCCTTCCAACAGCCACCTTAAAATAATTTCCCATGAGAGCACCACAGACAAGTATCTGGCGCCCAGATCGAACATCCACTGTCTTAGCCAATAACGCGAACAAGTAAAACTGTATATATTATGCAATTAAAAGGTAAGAAGAACAACTCTTTGAATATTTTCCAGTCAAATGGATTGTTACACCAATACGTATTTTAGATTTTTTGCTATGTAATGTTTTATCACTCTACCTTCTTTATTATTGAAAGCAAATATTTCCAAGTGATTTTATTTATTTCGTTTTAAATATTTTCACAAAATGCCAAACATTGTGTGTTGGCATGATTCTGCAAGATCGACGACATAATATTATAGTGTTCTTTATTGTAGTACTTTCATGTGTATCATAATTTATAGATAATTTCACGTCACGAATTTTCAAGTCATTAACCGACTTCAAAAAGGAAGGAGGTTCTCAATTCATCGGGATCTTTTATTGTTATGTATGTTCCTTTACTCGAAGACGCCTGGACCGATTTGGAAAATTTTCTTGTAATTGTTTTTCTGTTTCTTTTTTGTCTGAAAGAGTATACTTCCCTGGTGGTCCCATGAACATCAGGTCAGCATCACTTCAAATTTTATATTATATTATTTTCAATTAAAACATCTTTCGAATTTTCTTTACGTTACGTTTACGTAGCGTTTTTGTGTTCGGGCTGATGATCTCTCGTAAATGTTAAATTATCGTCATCTTCTTCATGCATGCATGTACAGTTTGATTTTACAAGGAAGCTGCACATGCATTACCTATCATCTATGGCCGGTTTTTATATTTCGGTTCTATTTTCGCTCTTAATTTGCACTCGACTCTTCGCGATTGATTTGACTGATTGACCAATTTATATAATCTTTTCTTGTACTTAAAAACCAAGGATACCTACCACCTGCCTGCCTGCCTACGCCCCTCCTACCTCGGGCGATGCATCTTTCGTTTGTCCCTCCGCAGTCGCAGCCTCAGCCGCAACACACATGTCGCTGGATCGCGTAGCTCGTGGCCACGCGGTTAATGTAATTTTATTATTGATGCGTGTGCAGCATGCACAACTACCCCATTTATTCGAATAAGTTTTAAATTATGTTTCTGCGTCCTTTCTCACATCTTAAATGTGAAATTCAATCTGCGAACACACACATGGGTAAGCGACCTTTTGACTGTAATAATTGAGATAGAATTTACTCCTAATTAAAATACCGTAGCGACCCAAAAGATTCTCATGTTACCAATATTACAAAGTCACGCAGAAAATAGTTTTAGAAAACACAATAGTTATGAAAATATTTACAAAATAAAATCATCCCTTTAACGTGGTTTAGGATGGTCATTCTGAAGATGTCGAGTTTTATTTGTCGATTCAACCGTTGGTGGCGGCGGCGAAAATTCAATTTATTCCAACAGAAATGCGAATAGTATTCGCCATTTTGTAGTGACGATTTATATTTATTTTCAATAAAATAGATTTTCAGACTCCCGGATACTACTGCACACGGAATGTGAATAAGTATAGGTAAAACCCACAGTTGAATAGAAACGTAACTGATGATAATATGACTTAAAGAATAGTTATAAAGATTAGTTCTTTTTTTATACCGGTCAATGTGGCGACACTTGGGGAGGCCTATGTCCAGCAGTGGACTTCTTTCGGCTGAAATGATAATGATGATGATAATGGTAGTTATTTATGAGTTGTAATTTATTTGTTGCGTTAATGAACTACTTCACTATGGCTAATTAAAATAAACTAGCTTTTGCCCACGGTTTCGCTTGCCCAATTGTCGTAAATTATGCTACGGAAACTTAATAATTAGTTAGTTTTAATATAACTTGGACATTCGGGAATAATTTAAATTTCCATTAATGAAACAATTTTCGGAATCGGAGTTCAGTAGTTCCAAAGATTTCCCCCTACACACATACAAACTTTTACCTCTTTATTATATATAACATAGTGTATATATATAACAAAAAAATACAATCAAATACTTATCCCAAACAATAAAATAAAACTCCTCCATTCGTGTGCGCTGAGTGGCCATCGTAAATATTGACGAAGTTTCTGGACACCCATGTCCGATACGTTGAATATTCGATACAGTCTCTCAGTTCTATGCTGTCTAACAGGATTGTACAGTGCATTTTACTCGTTATATTGGGTGCACCGCTTAACCATCGTGTAGTGGCAATTACGAAAAAACTAATTAGGATAAATTATATTTGTGTTAACTAGATCTGAGGAAAATGCTGAATATGAACGTAGATGGCTATAAGAGTAGAGGAAGACCAAAGAGACGATGGATGGATTGTGCGAGGGATGACATGGATGATATGGCTAGAAAGGATGTGGCTACTGAGATGACGGGTAATAGAGAAGTATGGAAGAAGAAGACATGCTGCGCCGACCCCAGATAAATTGGGATAAGGCCAGGAGAATGATGATGATATCTACCTTTATTTGAAAAAAAATCTCACGAATTAAAATAGGAAATACAAAAAAAAAATCGGCGTAAAAAACCGACTTCCAAGAAAACACAAAAAAAGTCAAAAATAACTTGACTTTCGGAAACGGTGTCTTTGTTTGTGTCATTGACACCGAGTTCCGAAAGTCAAGTTATTTTAGACTTTTTTAGTGTTTGTTTTTGAAGTCGGATTTTTACGCCGAAAGTTTTTTTATTTTACCCTTTTAAGTTGTAGTATACCACACAAATTCTTATAAATATGTTTTTTCATTGTAACTAGAAGTTATTCATCATCATGTCATCAACATAGCCCAAGAAGAAAAAATACGAGTAGGTATTAACACTTTCATTGCCAAGCCGAAATGCTGAACTTACTTAGATAGCCAAAATAAAAAATTCGTTGAATATCTTCCCTGAGGGCCTTAACCAAATACCAGAACCCAATGCGCTGCGGCCGCTATTATATGGCTCGTACATAATTGTGAGGCACCATCACGTGACGGTCGTTCACGCGTGATGTGACAAATAAACGTGAGGAAAAACAACAAATTACTGATCCGATTTTGATGAAATTTCTATGACACCAATCGGAAAGTATATACTTTCTCTTATACACAGAATTTTTCGAATCGGTTTACAAATGTTGGCTATGTATGAGTTATGAGGAAACAATCATAAAAAAAAAACACAAAACCGAATTGAGAACCTCCTCTTTTTTGAAGAAAGTCAGCCTGAACTAGGTAATCCTGTGTTTCAGGCCTTTAAACTCCTAATTATAACATGTAAAACTAAAATAATAAAGCAGTTAATAAAAGTACATACAATATTAATCTAATTTATCATTCAATAACATCAGTAACTATGATAAAATTAAATACTACTTATTTTATTAAAATAAATTACTTCTCGGTACTTTCATGAGACATATTCAAGAGGACATCTTATAGGTAGTGTTTTTTTTTATTATATGCATAGATGTTTGCTACGGCATTAAATCTGTTGTATAAAAGCGGCCCAAGAAACACGTTTAAGCATGTTTCGTTCCAATAGTTTGAGGGCAAATCGTATCTTTCCTCTGCTCTGTGCTGTAAGGAAGGGCTGCGTGTTGTTTTAGTACAATGCTCCTATTTAATAATTGACAAACTTTTGGCACATTACAGGATTCATAAATGGCTAATAGGAAAAAAGAAAGGGAAAGGCTAGAAAGGGTTTGTTTTTGTTATTGAGTGTAATTGAGTTATCTGTCTGTCCTTTTTCCAGGCCAAGGACAGAGTCAGGGTTAGCACAAAATCTAGTTACGTCATTCAGTCTCATCGATATTCACAGGCACGCGTTTCCAAATGGAACTCAAACAAAACTTTAATAGTTCCACAATATTTAATTTACTCTAACACCCTGCACGGGTTCTGGTAAGTGCTGCAAAAACACTAAAACACACCTAAGTCACAATGATAACTGCGCACTTTTTAACCGACTTTCTTCAAAAAGGAGGAAGTTCTCAATTCGATTGTTTTTTTTTTTAATGTTTGTTACCTCATAACTCCGTCATTTGTAAACCGAATTGAAAAATTCTTTTTTCATGTGAAAGGTTATAATTTCCGATTGGTCCCATAGAAATTTCATCAAAATCGGTACAGCAATTTGGTTGTTTTCCTCACGTTAATTGTAGCATCACGCGACGTCGCGTGAAGGCGCTTTGATGTTTCCGCGACGGCGAGTGATGGTGCCTCAATTATACGAGCCATAAAGTAGCGGCCGCAGCGTATTGGGTTCTGGTATTTGGTTTACGCCACTAGGGGAGACACTCAACGAATTTTTATTTTGGGCATCTAAGTAAGTTCAGCATTCAAAATGCTAGACCTAAACCTACATGCCCAAAATAAAAATTCGTCTTAGCAATGAACGTGTTAATACGTACTTTTTCTTCTTGGGCTATGTTTATGACATGATGATCTCTTAATAACTTCTAGTTAACTTAACTTCTAGTTAGAAAGTAAAAATTAATTCATGACAAGAATTTGTGTGGTATACTACTATACTACAACTAAAAAGGAGTAAAGTAAAAAACTTTCTGCAAAAAAAAAACAGACTTCCAAAAAAACACTAAAAAAGTCTAAACTAACTTGTCTTTCGGAAGTCGGTGGCAAAAAGTCAATGAAACAAACAAAGACACCGACTTCTGAAAGTCAAATTATTTTAGATCTTTTAGTGTTTTTTTTGGAAGTCGATTTTTTTTTCGCACCACATTTTTTTTGTTTTTCCTATTTTAATTCGTGATTTTTTTTCAAATAAAGGGTATCATCATCATTCTCGTAACCTTATCCCAACTTATTTGAGGTCGGCGCAGCATGTCTTCTTCTCCCATACTTCTCTATTACCCGTCATCTCAGCAGCCACCTCCTTTCTAGCCATCCATGTCATCCCTCACACAGTCCATCCATCGTTTCTTTGGTCTACTCTTATAGCCATCTACATTCCTCTACTCTTATAGCCATCTACATTCATACTCAGCATTTTCCTCAAATGTAGATATCTCAAATATAATTTATTCTTAAAATTCTACAACACTAAACAAACAAAAGCTGACTTACCGACTTTTGAATCTAAAGGTTTTTTCACTTTTTATTGTTTTTGAAGTCATACCTGATCTCATCAACTATGTTTAATAGTAAAGAAGGGCTTAAAATTAAATTACTAAAATAATATTTTTCTCTCCAAGGCCTAGTGCGACTTATCGGATTAGTGATGGCGATGTACTCATCATCATCCTACTCTAGTCTTTTCCTAACTATGGTGGACTTGGCTTCCAGTCAAATCGGATGTAACTGAATACCAGTATTTTACATGGAGCGACTGCCTATCTAACCTCCACAACCCAGTTAGTACCATATGGCAATGTACTCAATTCTATTTATGATTTTTTTATTCCGAAAGTAATTGTCGATTAGATATAGAATTTCAATAATTCGTGGGTGAACGTCGAAAAACGGTAACAATCACGTTAAACAATCAGTTTACGTCACACACCGATGTCAATTTGACAAAACTGAGTGAAAACAACGAAATAGTATCGCCAAGGCCGTGATTGGTTTTCATACAGCTCGATTGTCTGCTTTATAACAGTAAACAATACCATAGTACCTACTCCAATAACTTGGAGTGCACTCCAATTGAAAATATCATATTTCAATCTGTCCTCGTTTCGTACTGTAGGTCAAAACCGACAGATCGATTTCGATAGCACTAAATAATGTTGGTTGTTAGTTCAAATTATTGTTGCTATTGCCTTGGGGTCCGAAGCCCTGAGTCTAGGACTCTTAGGACTCTAGGTAGTTTATTTTTAACCACAGCACCCTAACCTTACCTACAGCTAAGACAATAGAACTTCAACAAATACAAAGTAATTGCGACAAACAACCAACACAGGAGTTCACAGGTTGCTTATCTCGATTCCAATCAAAAGTTTTCTAATTCAGAACTTTGTGGCAGATAGTCGTAAGGTCGGAATTAAGGCATACAATCAATTGAAATAGAGCAAAATCGGAAATGCTTACGAGGGAAATGGTGAACGTGGGGGCATGGCATAAAGAGTGGCTCGGGCCTCGGCAACCAGCAACAACCCGCAGACCGGATTTATTGCAAAAGCATTGCTATTTTTCTATCTCAGTGAAGATTTATAGGCGAAACACGTGTTGCCTGAATCACTAAGGTTGCATCAAATATGTTTAGATCTTTGAATCTACGAGTATTTTGGTGGAGTGCGCCATTTCGGGTAAATGTTGATTTTCTTACCAGTAAGTATTCAGCTGCATCCCGCGACCCACCCTAACATGTAGTTGGAAAACGCTGAAACTTTTGATCTTCGTGGAATTGTTTTCTCAGCATGTTTATTGAGGTGTTTGCATCGGTTTTTTAGTAATAAAATTGCTCTCATTAAAAGCAAACTTTAAAAGCTTTTCAAAAGATGCATTCAATACTTCACAAGCAATTTAACTTGATGTAAAGTTTTATCTAGGGTTCAGTAAAGATTTTATGGGTTATAAAACTTCGAGTAGGACACTTTAGGAGTATATGTTGAGGGGAGAAAACATCGTATGTGGATAAACTGATAAGTGAAGTTTATGTGTTTAGGCAATATTGCCCGTAGCATCGTCAGATCCCTAGCTATCTTTAAAATAACCGGTCATGTAAACTTTACGTAACGTAAGATATTAAGTGAAATACATAGGTATAAAAGTTTTCCAATATAGCATACGTGTTTTCTTTCTCAAAGGTGGATTCAGGAAAATTACTCGAGGAGTTGAGGAACAACTATGCAAGTTTAATTCTAGTGCAGGTTAGTTCGCAAAATAATCTGCACGATTTTAGAAGCGTTCATATATTATCTAAAACTTCTACTTATTCACCCTTTTTTTTTTTTTTTTTTTTTTTTTTTTTTACCGATGGGAAATCATCAAATAACCCCTCCCGCTCTGGGCTGAGCAGGAGGGAGTGTCAGACTTTTACTGACTAAAACCCATCCATGTTCCTTCTTTTGCCCTTTGTGTTCCAGGGCCGCGGTATCTCTTTCGAACAGTCCCGCAACCCTGGCAGGCGTCGGTCCTTACGGACCTCTCCCTGTTTGCTGACTCTCCTTGAGGCGCGCGTGGAACACGAACGCGCCGTCGACACGGCCTGTCGTCATAAGACGGACGGACGGCGAGCTAGCCCATAGCTCACCGTCCACAGGCCCGCGCCTACGGTGGCCGGGGGCCACCACGTGGCCCCCGACGCCCGGTGCGTCTCCCGCGGCGGCTGGGACGTGAGGTTCTCTCCCTCTCACGTTCCGCCACCTCCTTCGCTAGCATGACTGCTTCGCAGAAGGAGGTGACGGCGTCCCATTCCGTCTCGCTCCGGACCATGGATTGAACCAAGGCCGCAAGCGAGAGGTCGCCGCCGCCGATCGCCGCTACGAGGACACGGCGGTGCTCCGCCCACGCGGGGCAGATCTCCACCGTGTGCTCCACCGTGTCCTCCGGTCGATCCTCACAATGGTAGCACCCGGGCGTTTCCTCCCGCCCGATTCGGTGCAGGAACCTCCCGAAACAACCGTGTCCGGTGAGGACCTGCGTCAGGCGGAAGGTGAGGGCGCCGTGGCGCCTCTCTAGCCACTCCTCAAAGAGGGGACTTATCGCCACTATTATGGCGTGCCCTGCACGGGGTTGCGATAGTCGCTCTCTCCATGTCGCCATGAGATCGCGCCGGAGGTCTGTCCGCTGAGCGACAATTTGCCGCGGCAGCAGAGTTACCCCCCGGCGTAGTGCCTCCACGCGCCATTCGTGTAGGCGCGCGAGGACTATCGCCTCCAGATCCCATGGCGGCAATCCGGCAAGGAGGCTCGCCGCCTCGCCGGAGATCGTGCGGTATCCCCGGACCAGCCTTACGGCTACCACCTTTTGGGGCGCGTTCAGGTAGTGGGCGGCTCGCCGCCTCAAGGAACGCGCCCACACCGGGGCCCCGTAAAGGGCCATGGACCGCACGACCCCCGCGTAGAGCCTCCGGCAGGAGGCGTTTGGACCCCCCAGGTTGGGCAGGAGCCGCTTGAAGGCAGCCCCGGCCCGTTCCAGTTTGGGGGCCAAACGTCGGAAGTGCTCCACGAAGTTCCACCGGCTGTCGAGGACGAGACCCAGGTACTTCAACGTCGGCTCGACGCCGATGGAAACCCCTCCTACCGTGAGCATGGATCCCGACGGTGGCGCATTCCGAGGCCCATGAAAGCACATGGCCTCGGACTTGTGCAATGCCACCTCGAGACCCAATTGCCGGATCCTCTCCACGACCATCGCAACCCCGCGTGTCATTAGCTCGGCCGCCGCCTCGTGCGACCTCCCTTGTGCCAGCACCAGCGTGTCGTCTGCGTAGCAAACTACGCTGACGCCGTCAGGGAGGTCGGCGCGCAGCACCCAGTCGTACCCGATGTTCCACAAGGGCGGCCCTAGTACCGATCCCTGTGGAACACCGCACGACATCTCTCGCCGGTTCCATTCTCCGCTGTGACCAGGGTAAATGACAAACCTGTCCGACAGGTAGTCCCCGACCACACGACGAAGGTAGGTCGGCACCCGGTGATACCGGAGTGCCTCCCTGATGCAGCTCCAGGGCATGGAGTTGAAGGCGTTGGCGATATCGAGAGACACCGCCAAGACCACCCCACCCCGGGACACCGCATCCCCCGTCGTGAGGGCTCTCACGCGCATGATGGCGTCCACCGTCGAGCGCCCCCTGCGGAAACCAAACTGGTGTTCCGCAAGATCCGGCCCCATCTCCGCCAGGTGCCCGGCGAGGCGGTTGGCAATGACTCTTTCAAAGAGTTTGCCCACCTCGTCGAGCAACACGATGGGCCGGTATGCGGACGGAGAGTCCGCAGGGCGCCCCGGCTTCCGTATGAGGACCAGCTTCCCCGTCTTCCAACGAAGCGGGAACTGGCCTCTCTCCAAGCATGCGCTTAGGAGCCCCTCCAGTCGGGGCCCGAGAGCCTCCAAGGCCAGGACCCAGGCTTTGCCAGGTAAGCCATCGGGTCCCGGGGCGGCAGTTTTGGCCTTAAGCCTGCCTACCGCCACTCTCAGGTCTACCCCGGTCACTTCCGGAATGTCGTCATCGTCCTCTGGGTGGTCCGCTTCCAGCACCGCAAGCGGCGGAGCCATAGGCGGGGGAGTGTGCTCCCCTCGCGAAGGGAACAGAGCGCTCACCACGTCCTCCACGAGCTCAGGCCGGAGACTCTGCGTCAGCGGAGGGGCCCTGGTGCGGAGTTTATCCCGCACCATCTTATAAGGGCGCCCCCACGGATCTCTGTCGAGAGTCTCCAGCATCTCCTCGCGGGCCACATCCTTGGCCCGCAGGACAGCCTCTTGGAGGGCGGTCTTCGCCGCTCTGTATCCCTCATACAGCTCCGCCTCAATGGCCGCCGCATCCGGAGGGCGGATGCGGAGCCTGCGATGCCTGGCGTACAGGTGCCGCGCATCGACGCACGCCTCGCGCAGAGACGTCAGCTCTCGCGACCACCAGTACACCTGACGCCGGGCGCTCTACTTATTCACCCTGATAAGCAGAAAACCATCAATGATAGCCTAGTGGTGTGACCAAATCATAGGTCTCAAGTTAGAACCCAAGACACGCACCTCTGATTTTTCGGATTCATTTGCGTATTGTATAGTTATCACTTGCTTCGGTGACGGAAAACATAGTAAGGAAACCAGCTGGCCGGAGAGATATTTCTCGGCGGCATGTAAAGCCAAGTCAGAGGCCCATGGGCGGCATAATAACTCGCTGACACCAGGTTAGGCACTAACCACACGATAAAACAAAAAGAGCAGAAAATCGACAAAACTTTCAACAGTGGTTGAAAATTTTGAACCTAGGAACCTGGCTAGAGTCCAGGGAGTAGTCCCTGGACTAGCCAGGTTCCTAGATTCACGAACCATTTAACGTTTTGTTGATTTAGACGATTAACAAACACTGGCAGCCGACAACGTAGTTAAACTACAGTTTAGCAGGAGCCTTGTAGCGCCGAGTACCTTTAATTGTTTCCTTATTTAAACTCTTTTATTCAGCTTAGTCGGGGTTGTCGAGGTTGGTCTAGCTGTTGGTACGATAGCGCTACGATTTATCTTCTCGGAACGAATGCCTTTTTAAGTTGTTTCATTATAATTAAAGAGGATATACATTATACCATACCAGCTTTTTCCCCCGACGTCACTCACGTTATCATGGAAAAATATCCCAAGTTATCACGGACCCTTCATGAAGTCGGCAACAAAGCATTCGGCATCAAACTAAGTAACTCTACAAAAAAAAATACTTTAAAACGACTTTTACTTTTGGGTTGAATAATCATGTGTTACGGTAGGACTCAATACGCAAAAACACTGTGCTGATGGATGTGGAGGTATTTAAAAAAAGTTGTGGAAAAGTTGGAACTGGGAGTGTCTTTTGTCTGTGTTTGACTTTCTCCGTAATTAGAAGGCTCCCAGGTATGGTCATGGTAGAACAAGTGCCTTTCGGCTTCAGTAAAGGTACTTTTACACCCATGACACATAGACACGGAGCCAATGTAGCTTTTGCATTAGTAGGATTTGCATTAATGAAAAAAATTGCGAAATCAGTTCAGTACTTCCGAAGATTAAGCCCTATATCCAACCTTACAAACTTTACCTCAGTTTTTTGTATATGCGTCACAACAGTCACAACCCTATTGTTAATGCCACTTTTGCCCTGAGGCCTCTTTAATAAAAACCGACAGCAGACTGGTAACTGTTGGCGCCATTAAGTATTCAACAATTTAATAAGTTTCTTTCACACATTTTCTGCTTTATTTTCTTTTAAATTTAGCCCAAGTTAGCTGCTCTAATTTTAATAAATACAATTTGAACTGTTGGTAACCAAAATTTAAGTTATTTACCCGACTGCGGCGAAGCCCAAAAGCAGGGTTGTGTTTGGCCTGTTTGTATGTGGGTATGTATGCATGTCCGTTTCCTTGTTACCTCGTAACACCTTAACGGATGACTGGATTTGCATAAATTATACGTGAGATTTGTCTTGGTGGCGCGATTTCGCTGCGTGGCTACATTAAAATTTAAAAACATGGAAAAATTACGGATTCGGGTGTGCCCCTCCCCCCGAATGCTTCCAAGTTTTGTTTAATTTAAAATATACTTGTTTTTGCTTTTCAGTTTTTCAGTCGGGATTTTTTAGTTTTTGCAACCACTTTATTTTTAACTTTTAATTCGACTGCGTAGTGTATTTACCGTAGTTTCTGCCTACACCCTTTGGGAAAAAAGCGTGCGTTTAATATGTCTGTTTGTTTGTAGATTCTTTTATTTTTTCCAGTCCAGAGACATAGCTGTGATGACCAGCCAATCCGAATAATATACATGTAAATGAAATAACATACGAATAACAATGGGTTGGTTTATTCCGATTTTATTTATAGAAAGGAAACTTTCCGGACTTTATTGTAAGAATTTATAGAGCGTACATGAGTTACGATAGAACGCAAATATTATCAACGATAACGTGAAGTTCTGGAGAGTATTTTCTTAAGAAATATTGATTTGTTATATCATTGAAAATGTTTACCTACAAAGCAATGACATTATTTTACACTGAAAAAGAAAAGTTAGTTGCCACAATCAAGATTTTGTTTAGATTGACTAAGTAACTTGTTTGCATCTGAGCCTATCAAGCACAATGATCACGACTACTACTTTTATTTGATTGAAATTTGTAACGGGATCTTGATCAGAAAACCTATTTGCAGTAATCAAGTCAAATAGTAATAAACTCAACCAAATAGTGAAAACACAACCAAGGAACTTATTTAGCGCAAGATTTTATCAAATTGTATGATTAATACAATTAATTGCAATTATGGATGCTATCAAGTCAAATGATCTTTATTGAAATTTTAATCAAAATGCTTGATTGACACAACTAACTTATTTTGTTACAGTTAACATTTTTTTAACGTGTCTCTTTTTTAACTCTTCTACAATGATGTCATGTTATGGATTATCAAGAAACTTGTTTGAGCGTTCAATCATTTGAACTAGTATTGCTGCAATCATGTCGTGATGATCAAATTAACTAAGATTTTGATTAATCTAAACAAGATTTCGTCAATCAAGCTACAAAGTCTCTTGATTGGAGTGCATTTTTTTCAGTGTATAGTCTTTTTTGGGTGCGTGCTGATAAATTAGACTATTTACCTTAATAATAATCTATCTAAGGAGCATTCCTTAAATCACGTAAGATTTTAACCCACTTTTATAACCCCTCCTCCCTTGATGAAACATCGTGAGGTCTTAGGGTACCCCACCTCCCCCTCCGAACATCACGTGTATTTTTTATTATTGAAAAGATTAGATCATTTCAGAATTTGTGTTAAAAAAATATATATTTTTAGACACAAATTCGCTTGTTCGAGTTTTAACGTGGTAGCACAATTAAATTCTTTATTGATAAAAAAAAAATACATGTCGCGGCTTCCTATATCCTTAGTTCCTTACCTTTTATCAATCAATAAAAAATCTACAAGAAACCTGGAACATTACCCATATGTACCTATGTTTGTATGTAGACATGGAATTTTACCGTTTTCCGCAAACCGTCACAACGAAGATATATTTATTTTTTCTTTATAAAAGCCAGAAGCTGTTACTTGACTGCTTGGTTCGCCTCCTGGGACCTGTCCTAGTTGGATGGTGGCAAATATTGAGCGGGACTCGACCCCTCCATCCGAACCGGCTTGCGCTCATCAATGTCTTCAAGAATATAGTTGAGCTTTGCAGCTGTTTATTTTTTTAAAACTTAATCTCTAAACGACAGACTTGATTTGGAAATTGCATTTTTTTAAACATGGTTGTAAGCTCAGCATAATTCAAAGGCAACTTTGAGATAACGGTTTTTTTGGATTCCGTAGTCAACAAGGAACCCGTTAATCATCTTTTTCTATCGTATCATTCCTCACACAATCCACCCATCCGTTTTTTGGTCTTCCTCTCCCTCTCCATCTATCAACATTTATATTCATCACTATTTTAGTCACAAGCCATTCTTCAATCATCACATGCACATACCAAGACAGTCGATTCCCTTTCAACTTTTCTGTACCAGGCGCAACTTTCAAACTGCCTCTAACATACTCATTTCTTACGTTATCCATTCTTGTCACATCACATATCCACCACAAAATTCTCATGCAATCTTTTTTCAGCCATCTTCTTCACAGCCCAGCATTCCGATTCATACAGTACGACAGGTGTAATCACGGAGTTGTATATTTTCCCCTTTATCTGTGGGTCGCAAGTTGTTCCATTTTATCCATCCTGAGGCGATTCGGGTTGATCCGGTATGGTACCTATGGCTATTCAAATATTTTCTATGTTCGCAACATACAATGGAGAAAACCAGATTTCATAAGTGGCAGTACTCGTGACTGGTTAAAAATCTACCATACAAAGTGCTATTATAATTGTATTCTTTTTTATTTTAGAATAGAATAGAATTTCTCTTTATTCGAGTACCCATGACTCAAAAACTGTTAGTATAATTTACGACTAAGGACTGATAAAAACAAACAACACAACAAATAACGGTGGATCACAGTCCTGCAACAACCCATGAGTAATTGCACCAGCGACCCGCATAAACACAGTTCAGGCGACTGGCAATCATGCTTAGGATACTGTTGGTGCTGCCCCACACCCTGCGCACCAGGGAAGCGCACTTTTTACGCATTTTAATAGCACGGCACAACTAGGTCTACTAATAGCTATACTTACTTACCGGATCGTACTACCGGGATATAAAGTATGCTACGTGTTAATCCAGGTTATAAACTATCTGTGTGCCAAAATTTCATCCAAATCTGTTCTGTAGTTTTTGCGTGAAAATATTACAAACATTTGTCTATCCTCACAAACTTTCGCATCTACAATACGAAGTAGTATAATAAGATAAGATCAAAACCTTGACATCAGAAATCGGTCAAAAAGCCAACCCCAGGCACTTGAGCTTCATTTGCACAATAAGAAGGACGCACGGCCGTTTAATTACCTAAGTATATATACCTATTTACTGCAAAGTATACATCGAATTAATAGGCCGAGATGAATATGATAAGAATGTAATTTCCGTTTGTTTGGCAAAGGTCAGTCCCGGGGGCACTAAATCTAATTTGTTTACGACCTACGACCGCCCCGTGATTATTGGTATGCGCAAATATGTAGGTATACCTGAGCTGGGTAACTTAACAATCTGAAAATGTATTTGCATTTAACAGTTTGAAAGCATCAGATGGACTTGCCAACCTAGCCGTGTATTTTTGGCTTTTGGCTGAATGTTAACGAGACTCATCTAGACCAAGTCCAAGTATACATATAAAGAGAATATACAAAGAAGAACGTTTTTCAAACCCGCATATCGTAACTGGATTGAAAAGACGATGACGTGTCTCGGGGTTTATTAAAAGTCAAGTATAACAACATGGTCGATATGACGCGTCTGATTTTATCGGTTTTGGCAGTCTCAGCGCTCCAAATAGTGTCCAGTGGAAAAATACATTTTTCTGCGACAAAAATACGTTTTGCATTTTCTTTGACTTTTCAACTCTTCCTATGTTATCGTCTAACTATACTACATACACTAATATTATAAAGGGGTAAAGTTTAAAGGTAATCTTCGGAACTACCTATCTGATTCTGAAAATTCTTTCACTTTGCTCGTGGCGTGCGATGTATACGTAACGTAAATACAAGTCGATTTATAAATGAATACCGTTGGTGAGTTCCCTCATGAAAAGACAATCCTGGCTGCAGAATGAGATCGTGATAGAAATCATGTATATCCATCAAATATGAACGCATCTACAAATTTTCGAATCCTTTTTATTAACCGTTGAGTAGTTCCATCATGAAAAGACAATCCTGTCTGCAGAATGAGTTCATGATAGAAATCATCTTTATGTATCAACATTGAACGCATATACAAGAATTCGTGTCCGCGCTATTAACCGTTGAGGAGTGTCCTCGTGAGAAGAGAATCCTGGCTGCAGGATGAGGTCGTGATAGAACTCATCTTTATGTATCAAAATTGAACTCGTATACAAGATGTCGTGTCCGCGCTATTAACCGTTGAGGAGTGTCCTCGTGAGAAGAGAATCCTGGCTGCAGGATGAGGTCGTGATAGAACTCATCTTTATGTATCAAAATTGAACTCGTATACAAGATGTCGTGTCCGCGCTATTAACCGTTGAGGAGTTCCCTCGTGAGAAGAGAATCATGGCTGCAGGATGAGGTCGTGATAGAACTCATCTTTATCTATCAAAATTGAACACTTACCTATAGAAGATTTCGTGTTCATGCCTTTGAGGATTTCCCTCGTGAGAAGACAATCCTGACATCAATATCATTTTTATCTATAAAAAGTGAACGCGTATACGAAGCTTCATGTCTGCTACTCATCCGATTGTCATAAAATATGTTGTTCACACGGGTGAAGTCGCGTTTAGAAACTATTCATTAATAAAGTTGAAATCAAGTAAAACAACTACAATAAAAAATAGTAAAAACGTAGATAATTGACATAAAATGTGACACAAACAAACGCAATTAAGTTCCAAATCAATTCGAAAGTATTTAATCTCCGTAACGTTGCTCTAATGAAAGGCGTAGAACTATAAACGTGTCGATACGAAGAAAAGGCCGTACATTCGCTCAAGCAGTACCGGTATCGACGCATATAAACGCCGCAAATTGCTAATACAACTTCACTTCTCATTTTACTTCGTGGAAACAGAGACGTTCCAAAAGAAAAATTTACCCTTTCTTTTTCAACAAAATTAAGTACGATATAGAACCGCTTGCGTTTAGTGCTGAACGTTAGAAAAAGCAATTCAATCATTTGTAGTGCAAACGGACCTCAACCTATCTTCAATGTTATATTTAATTTAACTTAATGTCAAACCATCGTTTCCCTGAGTAGTGGCATAGAACGTAATGTTTGGGAACCTGGCCCTGCACTCTCGACATAGATAGCGATCGCAAAACAACCGAATTCGATAGCAAAGTCATAACGATACTAAATTAAGGTGTAAGCCGACACCAGCCGGCCGTGTCCGGCTCGCGTCCTCCTTAAATCCGCATCGGGAGTTTATGACTTAGCGACTGAATTCGGTTGCTTTGCGATCGCTATCTATGTCGAAACTGCAGGGCCTGTCATGGTCGATAAAACATTCACACGATAACATAAATATTTATATTATAAAAACGCAATGTAAACAATCCATTAACTTTAATTATCAAATTTTGTTCATTTATTACGTTACGATGGTTGGATTTCACTTAATACATAACTCGTTTATGTAACTAAACTTAGGCAATTTACATAACAACATTGATAGTACCTTTGTACTAAGTAGTACAAACTAGTTTGATGTAAATCATACCAAAATTAAGCAGACATAGTTTTGGGAATGTTACATAAATTTTTATTTACCATTCGCTTAGGACCGTAAGGTCCTAAACGAATTGGTGCAATATGTATCTAACAAAGTTTATAGTGTATTCTGTTCGTGGATCGTTGCGTGTAACGCTATGAGACCAATAAACCAACCGACTACCAGCCAATAATGTTTTACCGTCAACAAAGTTATAACAATGCATTCTGTTTAACTGTTTGATTGGAATTTCTGAAAATCAGTTTTCGTTTCATGTGTTTTAACACTTAACTTCGCAACACAATGTCTGATACATGTACAGTACAATGGATGATATGATAGATCAGTTTCTCTTCAACATATTATGTACTTAGTTTCATTAACAGCTAATAAATTACTTAACTAACTTAACACAAACTTTGGCTAAACCGGCTGGAATCGTTTTAATTGACACGTTTTACATATGAACCTATGCGAATAAATCAGAAATATTTTTGAAGGTACAAACCATGTACGAATATAAAATAATATAATTGTAGCAATTCGCTCGGCGGATTTTCGCATAAAGGCAAAATATAGCTATAGATATTAACGCACGTAATAATCAAAATTGAAATAATAAAAAACACCTTGCATACATTCGGGAAACATTACTCTTCGTGGTATTTATCCCGATATACCTTTGAACGAAAATACGGGAGGAATTCATAGAATACGAGTACAAAATATAGCAATGATTAACTTAATTATTTACAATAACATAAAGTACATTCTCTATATCAACTCATTTTGGTAGCAAATAATATTATTTTGGCGGATTGCAGAACGAACTGTCAAGAGATTGGAATTTCTACTTGTAATTATTTATAAATTGTAAATTTTTGTGATTTACTTTGAAATATACAATAATAATTATTGCAAACGCAATCGCCTCGCCAAACTTTTTTAATTACAGGAGACCATTCTGATAGCATCCCAAGTTCCCAACGTCTCACTTCGTTCCATTCACTAAACCTGGTTCTAGAGGAACAATACTTTCCACTGCACCAGATTTATGCAGGTCTTCGTTTACCGCCGCCGCTAAATCCAAAGGGTTACCATTGTACTTCACGAAGAACACCTCGTGCTCCGACGGAGTTCGGTTAGGGATCAAAACCGGTTGCTGAGTCTCCGGGTTCTTCACCAACACATAAATCAAAGTCTTATGTTCAACCGAAGCAGCCGCATTACTCGTTTCAGCTATTTGCTTTAAACGGCCCAAATTCGACCTAGATTCCTGCGACGGCACCTTTATAAAAATAATCCGGAGGTTCTTCTTTGGTGTTTCCAGTGGTGAAATCACTTTCTGTTCTTCAATTTCTGGTGGAGGGACATGGAAATATATGTGCTTGAACACCGCCGGAGTGACCGTTACGCTGCTAGTACCACTAACTGTGTTGGCATTTCCATTAAAATTCGTATTAGAACCTGCTTGTGTAAAACCGATGTTCAAATTTGCCGCACCTGTTGAAGTTTGATAGCCACTGTTTACAGAAGTATCGAAAGTTGATATTGGATTCAGGCTTACTTTGAGAGGTGTCGTGGATGTCTGAGCATAGCCATTATTCAATGAAGAACTGTCTGGAGCTCCGTAGGCAGTATTCAAGTGTGCGCTAGTCTGGGGTATACCTGCCTGGCTAAAACCGCTATTGAAACTCTCACTTTGTGGGGTTCCAGTATTCAAGTTGAAAGTAGCTGACTGCGGGTACCCTGTGTTCATAGCCAAACCACCAGATATCATAACATTCTTAGCAAATCCATTACTTGTACTAGCGGTGCCAGACGATAGGGAATGTGAGAAACCTGTATGATAATTGTCGATACCACCGACTGATGACGGAATAGAAGTTCCGGAATAACCTGCATTGTTTGAACTAGTACCAGCTGATGGCGGGAAAGTTTGAAAGTGCCCAGAATTTAAATTACTACCCGTACCAGCAGAAGTTTGGGCGTCACTATTTCTTATAATAGACGTGCTCGAATACGGGACTAATGTATATGAATCGGCATTATTCAAATCACCACTAGCAGATGAAGTTGATTTTTGGGCGTAACCGTTACTTGTACTAGATGCACTTGAATATGGGACTACGGTTTGTGAGTAACCATTAATCAGACCACCACTAGTGGATGAGACTGATGCCTGGGAATAACCCTGGTTCAAACCAGCACTACCTGATGTTGCTATAGGCTGGGAATAGCTATTAATAAGATTTGCACTATTAATAGAAGGTATTGATTCAGCAGAACTACTACTAAAACTAGCGGTTCCGGATGGTTCTAAAGATTGTGAATAACCAGTATTCAGAGTACTACTAGTAGATGGTGTTGAATAACCATTTGTCAAACCTGCACTACTTAATGGTGTTAAAGTCTGTGAGTAACCTATACTTGGGTTAGAACTAGTAGTTTGTATGGCCGCATTAGCGTAACTGTGGCGCACGCCCGTATTTTCGGATAGTACTGGTGCATATGAGTAACCACTATTTAAGTTAGTGGAAGGTGCAAAAGTCTTGACATTACCCCCGTTAATATAATTACTGACGGCTGGTGCTGAAGTATGCGTGTAACCAGTATTAAAATTAACAGCAGATGATGATGAGGTCTGAGCATATCCAGTACTCAGACCACCAGTGGATGTCATTGAATTCTGTGTGTAACCCACGTTTGAATTAGAACCAGACGGTGAATAACCACTGTTTATATTTCCACTGGTAGTTGGTTCAAAGCTTTGAATGTGGCCGCTGTTGAAATGATTATTAACTGATGGATATCTCTCCGCGTAATAGTTATTGTTCAAATTCGCAGTCGGTGCAGGTGCGTAGCTTTGCGAGTAACCTGCATTCACGTATCCATTGCTCGAACTTTGACCAGCAATAGATTGTATGTTCGATGATGCTACAAATCCACTGTTACTGCCGTGGTTTACATTTCCATGATTTCCGTTAACGGGTTGAATATTATCTTGTTTTAAATAAACATAATCCTTGTATGATATCGAGTGCGTTAAAGGTCTGTCATTCTCGTTCGGTAGTGCAATGTGCTGCTGTGGACTATGTCCCGGTTGAAAGTTTGCAGGTTGATTACCAGGCAGACTGAAGGATGCACTTGGTGCATTGTACTGATAACCTGCATCTGCTAATGCCAAGCTGGCCACTGTTAAAACCTAGAACAATAACACAACTTGTTAGATGAAATCTGATGCACCACACTATACTTAGCTAACTTACACACTTAACTTCACTAACACAATTTTTAAAAACTATTTCTTTTAAATTTGACTAAAGGGACTGACCAGCACGAATGACATCTTCGATTTCCCATACAAACACCAAATGATAAGATTATTGGTTCAGAGGCAATATTTATAAACACTTTCCCTTTGATAAAATGTGTCTAAGGTTTGCTAATTTTGTATAAATCATGAGTTTCGATTCGATCACATTTCCGGAGTCACTAAGGCGGCAGTGTTTGTGTCAATGATGGCGGTATTTAACTTGAGCTAAATATACATCTTGTATCAACAAAAGATGGAACAAGGGCTGGAGATGACGATGATGAACAAAAGATAACATTCTTTGTTTAATTACTTTTACTCCTGCGTATACGAAAACAGTCTATGAAATGAATAATCTACGAATGAAATCGCGTCATATCGTGTCCAAGATGCCTTTGTTTATTATTCGTTCTTTGAAATATCATGAGCCAATTGGAAGCGGCCCGTTTAGAACAATACGATAAATTATAAACCTCACGCCAGTCAACCAGTCACCAATGATATATTGTCATGAGATTATCCGCTATCCGCTCTCTCATAATGTCACCATTATAATGTTATAAATCCACAGTTTAAATTCACCCATGTTACAACCATCCATAAATATTTAAAACCGAGCGATAATACGACAGTTTCACACGGTAACACGATGATAGAAGCCCTCGAGAGTGGAAAATTTAGGAGAACCGACCTACCACGTAATTATGTAAACTAGCTCAATCGTGTGCCGATTTTATTAATCGAAACATAAAATTTCACGACCTTCGAAAGTAGGGAATTAATTTACTTATAGAAGTTTATAATCTAATCTACGAAAATAGTTTAACTATGATGGTAATAAGGAAGTCGTTTCCTTAAAGAGCTTGCAGATATTATGTAATATTACATTACTTGCAACACTGTACCATTTCGCGGAATTGTAACATTTTATTGTTACTCTGTGGACCGTACTTAAGGCTTATACGTGTTTATAATATTCATGGCAATTCTTTATGCTACAGTGTACGCCGAATCTTATTCCTATTATGTCATTTACAGTATTAACTAGGTATTTTTGGCTAAACAACACTCGCCGCCTTTTTTCTCTGTCCCAATCCCAGGCTTACGGGGAGGCGACTCAATTATAAACATAATCAAAAATGTTGATTAATTTAAGCAAAATCTTCTTTACTGTGAATACAAAACTCAGACGATCTTTTCCTTCTATTATAAAAACGAAAAAAGCAGTAGCAGTAGCAATAGGTAGTATTTTCATGAAAATGGGTCAGAAAAACTGAAATGAAGGTACTTGTTTAACTATAACTTAGTGTTGTGCTTCTATACTTTCTAACACCATGTTTCGTTATCATTAACACTAGAAACGGGTTATTTTTTAGCATGCTTACTGTTCAAAACTTAAACCACATAAACACTTTATTAAAAACTAATACTATTTTTCGTCCTTGCTTTGAGTTTTGAGTTTGTGTAGCAACCCAGAATTTAGATTAGTGCCCTGTTGATGGCATATGGCTGGCCCCTTTTACAGGTGCATTAAATAGGATACACCTCTGCCTAATCCTTCGGGGATTACATGCGTGATGTTATATATACTTGAAGCGCTATAGCATCATGTAGCACCCGTTTTAGACCCGCCCGATCCATACTCGTAAATTCGGTACAGCGTGGGCTGTTATTTTACGAAACATTTCATTACAATTTGCTGGATGGATGGTTTTCTGTTTTTGCGCGGCAGCAAGCTCGCGTTTAGACAGGAGAACAATATCGATGCAAAAATAGGTTTTTTTAAATTGATCTTTGTGGGTTAAATATTAGGTACCTATATCTCGAAAAAAAAACAAGTTAAGTAACTAACTGGGTTATGGAGGTCAGATAGGCAGTTGCACCATGTAAAATACCTATTGGTGTTCAGCTCATCAGCTGTATCCGGTTAGACTGAAAGCCGACCCCAATACAGTTGGGAAAAGGGTAAGCAGACGATGATAATGACAATGCCTTCAGCATACACCAGACACCATGGCTATTGTGGCAATGTTGCCAAAGAACATACAATGTTCAAAGCTTCAGACAGTGACATGTTCTCACAGTGGTGTCTCAAGAGGACAGTCCTACTTAATTCACGTTCATCAAACCTTTTTCGATTTTAATTAATTCTTTGTTGTTTGCTTGTTTCAGTTACGGAAAAAGAGATCCGGCTCTGGTATGTATGCTGAGTGGAACATGCATCTTGCTTCTTTAAGCCTTATTAAGATTATTAATGTTTTTTTTTATTTTTAGGCACAAAGGATTTCTTAAGGACTGTCCAAACGGGCTTCTGACCGAACAGGTACAGTTCACAAAAGTTGTACAAAGATAACATGTTTATTTTGTCCCCCTTCACCTACATTAACATTCATTATTGTTATTCTCCAATTTATTTCTAGTCCACACTGTCTTCTTCGATCCCCACACCTCTATTAGCCGTCAATTCCACAGTCAGCCCCTTTCTTGGCAAGTCACCTTTCACACGATCCATCCATGGTCTCCTCCTACACCTATTCCTAACCAATTCATGCTCAAAACTTCATTCCTCTGTATCGCATGCCCATTCCATGAAAACTAATTTCGATATTTAACTATTTCTAATTATACTTACCTAGCAAGTGGATCTGACTGAATGGCATTTGCATAATAATAATTGCTTTTCGTACATTCCTTCATTCATTCATCTAGAAACTGATTCTGATCTCTTATTTATTCAAATAAATCTAAAGCTATTTAATATATCCAAAAGTAGTAATATTAACGTCTACATTTCATATTTCCAGGGGTTCATTAAGATCTACAAGCAGTTCTTTCCGCAAGGTGACCCAAGCAAATTCGCATCATTGGTGTTTCGTGTTTTCGACGAGAATAATGTAAGAGGAATTACATATTTACATCTCCTCTTCCTAATACAAGTTTCTGTTACATGACTAATTCAAATCCAGGATCGAAATCAAAAAATTACTTCGATGGGAATCTTTAGTCCAGTGCTCTGAATGCAGATTTAATGCTAGGTTCGATCCCCAGGTTGGAGAAAGTTGGTGTCTCGGTTAACAACAACTTATTAATTACTTATAACGAGGGTTTTGCCAACCCTTTGGAATACAGGCGCGTTGTTTTGTTAAAAATTCATGAAAATCTTTAAAAAAAAACTGAACCACATCACAAGTAGATAATTATAATGTTATTATAATGCATGGTAATCTGTACATAGTATAAAACAAAGTCACTCCCTTGTTTGTACGCTTAGATCTTATAAACTTCTCAACGAATTTTAATGCAGTTCTCAGCAATAGATAGTGATTCAAGAGAAAGGTTTTTAAGCATGTTGCACCCGTTCGAAGCAGGGGCGGGTCGCTAGTATGATATAAAAGCATCTAGATGGTAAAGCTGCTCAAGAGAAATGTAGACTGCAACAAAAATAACGACGGCCTACTTTCCACACGCTTCAGATTAAAATATACGGCCCTTAATTAATAAGTATTGGGTAACTGTCGACAGCAAAATGTTATATTCATATGTCTATTTGACATTTCCAAAGAGATTTCACTCGAGAAGATTCGTTGAACCTTCGTTAAATGTAGAAATCACGACCACCACGTGAAATATGATTAATCACCATTCCTTATTTATCAATACATGGTTTCTATACGCTAAAAATATTCAGATTAAATGACCGATGAATAATGAATGATGAATATCTTCGTCATTATGCGCTATAACACCGTAGGTAACCAATCGTGGAATCTAATGGATTGTCTCCTTCTGTTTTCAGGATGGCTCGATTGAGTTTGAAGAATTCATTCGAGCCTTGTCGGTGACGTCGCGGGGAAACCTTGATGAAAAGTTGCACTGTACGTTTTAATATTCAAATAGAATTTGTATGTTGGCTACTGACAAACTGATACGCCAATCACACTGATGAAGTGCTACTGTTTTTTTTTTTTTTTTTTTTTTTTGCTTTTTAAAAAAAACATTGCCCCACACTAAGAATATCTCCTGTATCGTGGGTGCGTTTACAAACATTTAAACTCACACACACAAACAGCCAGACCCGGAACAACTACCTGTAGATCATACAAATATTTGTTCCGTGCGGGGATCGAACCCGCGACACGCAGCGCAGCAGCCAATCGCTCAGCCACTGCGCCAACCGTGCCGTCAGTTTCTACCTTCAACATTCATAAATTCTTCACAAGTTTACATCCAAACACTATGTTTAAAATTCAAGAAACACCTACACGAACGACATCAGTTTGCTGTACTTGCAGATTCCAAATAATTAATGATATCCATCAACTAAAGTATCCTATAGTGAAAATTTATTCAGGTTAATTGGTGTTATAAATTTCAGGGGCCTTCCGGCTCTACGACGTTGACAACGACGGCTACATCACAAGGGATGAAATGTACAACATAGTCGACGCTATCTATCAGATGGTGGTACGTGTTAATGACCCTTCATCAACTTAATAACCTTATTTACTTTGCTTTTGTTTTGCTTAGCTTCCTTATTGAGACAGTGGTCGTCTTCTTCATTCATTACTTTTCACCACAGATCGCGTAGAACCTGAATTTTCGTCAAAAATGCCTCCTTATTGTCATCACAAAATGATTGATTCACTTTCGATTTGCAACGGCGGATACTTCAGTAAATATCTATTTCCTTCTTCATTTTATGTGATAGAAAAGTTTTATACGAGCCCATATCGGAACAGTCATTTGAAGAGATTTATTAAATTGCGAAAATAGAATAGACCTTTTAATTAAGAAATGTTTGCTGATGTAATTTTGCCAAGCCTAAGTTGCCCTTGTAAGTTTTTGTTGACGGGACCTAAATGCGTTTCTTTGGATACGTATTCGAATGTTTTGACTACTTATATTGTTTTATTTTCATGACAGAATTTGCTATTTAATATTGATACAGGCAGATTATTGAACTTGCGACTCCGCTGCAATACCGCAGCTGAGTGGCACGTTCCATAATGTAGAGGCAACGCTTCAATCGGGCTTTATTAGTAGCTCTCTTTAGAATTTATTTGCAATTCCTGACAAAGCTTTTGAAATGGTTCATGGTTGGCTGTGCCCATAACTAATCAAAGATTTACCATTAAGTGAGTTCTGTATTAAAATCAAGGCATTAGAAATTCTATCACCCCATTCCAATACTTCTTAAATTCATAATTTCATCAGATCTTTTATGCACTTAATTGTTTTCATCGACTGTCATCTTTTCTCAATGTCAACCTCTGTTCTGCCTCCAGGGCCAGACCCCTCAGCCTGAGGACGACAACACCCCTCAGAAGCGCGTCGACAAGATCTTCGACCAGATGGACAAGAACCACGATGACCGCCTGACCCTCGAGGAGTTCCGCGAGGGCAGCAAGGCAGACCCACGCATTGTTCAAGCTCTCTCACTTGGAGGCGATTAATCGACGGTCATCCTCTCGCCGGACTTCACATTTACGTAGAAAGCTATATCATTCAGCTGCTTGAGTTTGTGTATTCATTTTATCGTACGTGTTGTCTTCATTTAAGTCTAGAGATGATTTAATTCGATTTAGTCCTTTGATGAACTGAGTAACTGAATTTTTCGCTGTGTATTGTTTCAATTATCATCAACAAGTGGTTACTTACTCTTACAAGTCTTACAACAACTAGATCAACACACAGTTAACACCTAAATCAGTCTAAACAATTGATTTATTAGTTCTCAAGACTTAATTAATTGATAGAATTTGAACCGTTGCTAAATCTGTTGTGGCATAGGCGACGGATAAATTCATCAAGATTTCTTTTTTAAATATCTTATATTTGCCAATATGAACACCAGGCCAGGAGCAGGATTTCATTCATTAATCAATACAATTATTCACAGTAATATTTCGGTTGCAAATTGCAGGTATTAAAACCTATAATATCTAATTTAAAAAAATGCGAATAACTTCATAATTTTCGATATGTTTGATCTACATAAAAATAAAATACTGCATGAAAACTAAGATTTCCTCCTAAAAAAAGAATAAATTGAAAGTACTGAAAACAAAACACTTAATGAATGGGTCTCGTCGCATTATCTACAGCAAGTTTGTGACTTCCGCAAGTATTTGTGATATAGGTAGGGAAACGAATGACGATGTACGAATTGCCTCGATGTGACTGATAGAAAATCTTCGAACCAAAACGTTTAACACCCAAATGAATCCATCTGCAATCCACATTTACGAATGAATTCATTTGCGGTTGTTCATATTGCAATTATTATTACTGGCATTGTTGTTATCCACACAAATACTGACTTGAAAATTGTTTAAACCGTTCAATATTAACGTAAATTAAATCTTGTCCTCGCCATTCGCTTCGTGTTGGCAAATTTAACAACGCTCTTTCTGAAGTATTTATACATTAAACTCCCACCCCATTAATGCAACAACATTAAAAAAAAACGATAAGAAGCCATTCATAAATAATGTAACTTGTTAGACTGAGCTTCTGCTCGCTCTAAACAGAGTTTAATCCGTGCGAGAGAATGACCGGAGACAACGCAGACGGCTGTAAAACTAGTCGTCAGTGCACTAGGCATCCATTTCATTCCCATTTCATAAAGCAGCGATTATACACCATTTGTTAAACTATCGCCTAATCTTAACGTCATCAACAAAAATTACAATGAGAAATTCCTAAAAGTGTCAAAACAGACACGAACCCACGGGGTCGCTCAGCGCACCCTGATGGCATTACGCTAACAACTATGGAATTTTAATGCGTTTTGTCAGAACATCACGTTAACACTTTACTGTTGTTGTTGATAAATTGTTAGTTTTTTAAGTGTTGCGCCCCATTAACGTTAAATTTGCATTTTAAGACAATACAAATGTTAGCGTACAGGCGTTTTGGGTTTTTACTGCCCCGTATTTATAATTAAAATACTCTCTTCAAATTGGAGTGCAGATGTGGCAAAGCCATACCCAAAAACGAACTGTGCCGTTTTATATCCAATATTGAATAATGCTCGTCTACATATTTTGGAAACTACATTGAAGACGAGACACCTACAACATTTTTGAACTTATGAAAATCGTAAGTTAAATTAAGAATTAGGCGTTGATTTATTTTAAATACGTAGAAAATTGGAAAAACAATTCGTTAGGGGTAATAAAGATAATTTAGATCGTGAAGAGGAATCGTCGTGCAATGATTGTTCTTTATTATAGAAATTGTCAAAATTGTAATAAAAATATTAAAAAATAGTGTAAGTAACGTTAAAAATGATGATTGTTGAGACGAGCGCGATGCGTTATTACAGCGCAATTCTTTCGGCGAGTTTTATCATGAGGACATAAATAAATCTATTAAATTCATTGTGTCTATGTTTATGACAAATTATCCATGTGTTAGAGCAGTAGTAGATGGCGTAGTTGGTGTAATACATTTTAACTTTGAAATATTAAAGCACGATTGGAACGTTTCAGCCGGTCCGAGTCATCTCGGCGGCACTTTAAGCACTTTTCTTGAAGAGCACTAATAATCTTTACTTGTATAATCATTGCCAAATATATATAGTTTCTATCTATATCTATACAATTTTCTCCCTAAGACAGGGCTACCTACATCTCTCTCTCTCCATCTTCTTTCACATAATTATAAATATTTTTTGGAGGACTTTTGGATATTTCCGTTTAGCGATTCTCAACATATAACATAATGTAGTTGTTAAGTCTACTTATCATGTAAGAAACTTCCCTACAGCTTTATACGAACTTAATTGTTATCTTTTGCTTATAAAGTAAACTAAACTTCTTATGATACATGTAATGGATTCTATATTAGGGTGTGAACTTTCACGTTTCGTAACCTTTCAGCTATTTATTGCGATGGCGTCGTCCGTTTGGAGTTCTGAAACATTAGGTAAGGTTTGTATTGGTAGTTTTGGATCACGTGTCAATTTGTGTCTTTCAACAGTGTTTGTAGACGTTAAGATGCGTTTTTCAAACGAACTAGTGTAATGACTTTGTCGCGGGCTGTGCATTTCGTATAGGTTAAGTAGCGGGTCTCATGTTGGACTGTTGAACATGTATCTTATACCTACAGCGCTTGTTATTCTATTACATACTTACTTTATTTCCTATTTAGCTTTCTTTTTGCCACTTCAACTTTGTCTTAAAATTGAAATTGTATAACTGCTTTACTGTTGTCTCGTTGTAAGAGATCTTACTCTTGTGTTAATTCTGCTACTATTTGATATTGTGGATTTCTTCATTTGTTTTCTATTTATGGCTATTTATTTGATTAATATCACAGCTGGTAGCATGACAATGATGGACAAAATCATAATGATTTCTTCAATCTATCTATCTATCTAATGGAGAATACTGCGGAAAACTCACCTAACAGTATGTACGGGTAATTAAAATTCAAATTGAAAATTGCCCTACGACTGAGTTATAGGTCTAAACTCTTGGTTACTTATGGCTATAAAATCTGATCTTATCTTAAAGGTACGCTGAAATTTAAATATTCATATTAAATAATCATAAGTACATTACTAAGAAATAATAAATTATATAGACATAGTATTTTTCAGTAGCAATTTTCTGCTCCAAATGCATTTGTAACTGTTTTACTGCTTGAGAACTTCAATCTTCTGTACTTTTTGGGGAACAGGTAGGTATACACCTTGCTCGAACTAAATGGAACTAGGTACGCCTGCATGAACTAAGAAGAAGAGAGGCTATAAGAACTAAGGTGTACATCACATAGTGACAATGTGAAAGTGAATAAACAACACAAAGATGAGAATGATACATCACAGTATGTCATCAGACTAATCCTAATAACATTTAGATTGAGCACGGATGAATCGTCATTTAATTAGAAATGTTTAACAAATCTTTGAATTATTACACATTACTTTACAGTTGATTTGATACATTTTTTTTAAATCTTTTATAATTCAATAAACACTGTTGCAACTATTTTAAAAAACGTAAACATACCACATAAACAATCGTAGGTTTAACAGTGGTATACATAGACTTGTTTTATTTTTTTGTTTCATATAAATATACACACATCAAAAGTGTCTAGGGATCAACATATATTTTTGCAATAACTTTTCTCCTGATTGATATTAATTAAAATTTTCTTTAAGGATTCATCAAATAAAGTGTTTTCGTTTGTCACAGTAACGATAAACCAAGTCACCTTTGCATTAATAAAGAAATTTGCCATTTTCCTAATAAAGGGATTTTTGACATTTGAACCACTAACACAAAAGTTCGAAAAAAAGACTGAAATAACAGTTTTCTTTAAAATTTTATTGGGTAACTTAAACAATTAATAATCCGTGTTTCTACCGCGAACACTAACAACACAAGAACATCGGTTTGGCATACTCAAAATGAGTTCATCCAAATCACGCTGTGGAATGGCCGCCCATGTTCGTTGCAACAACAAAAAAAGGTCTTCTTGCGACTGGATACCCTCCATATTCGGCAGAGCTCTTCTCTGTAGCATATCCCATGCATGCTCAATCGGATTCAAGTCTGGCGACTGAGCAGGCCAGGGCAGGACATTGATGTTAGCTGCGGCGAGAGTCTGTCTTACAACTCTTGCGGTGTGCGGTCGTGCATTATCATGCATTAACTGAAATAAGGGACCGATTTGCACTTGTAGAGGAACGATGACGTCTGATACAATCGTCTCAGCATAAATTTGAGCGTTGAGGTTGCCTCTGATCCAAATCAACTCAGTTCTTCCGCCGATCCAAATACCCGCCCATACCATGATGGTTCCACCACTATAAGGATGGACTTCCTGGCAGGATTTTAATCGCTGTTGGCGTCCAGGGGTTCTCCAGTGTCGTATACGTCTTGTATCCGGTCTCATACCAAAACGAGACTCATCAGAAAAGCACACGAAACGCCATTGTTCTTCTGCCCAATTTCTGTGTTCAAGAGCCCATTGATATCGTATCCTACGATTGTGCATTGCTATAGGTGGTACCCGTAGCGGTCTTCGGGAATGAAGGTTCACTTCATGCAAGCGGTTTCTGACTGTTTGGTCGCTAATTAAGTTCCCTGAAGAGTGATGAAGCCTCACGGCTAACATCATGGCGGTTATTGTTGGAGCTCTTCGAGTTAAGATTTGAATGTATCGGTCTTGTCTCCGTGTGGTGCAGCGATACCGTCCTCCATGGCGCTCAGCCACGGTACCAGTGCTTCGGTAACGTGTCCAAAGTCGACTGATAACACTCTGACTTGTATTCAGAGCTAAAGCCACAGTACGTTGCCGGGAACCAGCTTCTATCATTCCCACGGCTCTGAGCATTTCTTCCCTGCTTAAATGACGTCGCCGCTCCATAATAACGTTGGTTTTAATCAGTAGTAGGGAAACAGTAGCACTAATAATGTCTTCAATGCGTTGTATGTTTTTATAGGGAAAATATTGACAGCTGATTTTCATCTTTTACTCGAATTTGATTCACAGTTCCTGATTCAAATTATGAAATGCACCAAAAAGGATCCATATAAATTTATAAAATCATAAATTTATTACAAAGCCACATCTCAATCTCAAGAAATCCACATAAAAATGCTTGATCCCTAGACACTTTTGATGTGTGTAATAACAACAATAATTGTTGTATTGTTGCCATCCTAATCATAAGGACCTAGGTACTTATAACCCTTTAATTTATGTTTTTAATGAAGGCGCCTAGTTGGAATTTTGTGCCTGGCTAAAGAGAGAAGTACTTAATTAAATAAAAGTACCTAGGCATTTTAGATCAATATTCTATCACAGAGGAGCTTAGGTACAGATTGTTGTACCCAAAGATCTCATCTATTGTTTATAACGTTATTAAAAAACAATGTTCCACGATGAAAAATATGTAATCGTTTCTTCGTATTTAATGGGAAATTCACCAGACGTACCTTCATAAGTATATTTTCTGGTACTTATTAAAATTGTTCATGAATATACCTACATTATTATAAATATACTCGTAATAACGATTCGATGTGTTTATTTTGTCAACTGTATCTCTATGAACGTAGATTAACTTATACATAGCAAGCTTATAATTTATTTCCATGTTATATCAAAATGGCGTCGATCTGACTGAATTTATAATGAGGAAATAGGTGCCTTTGTCTTCACATCTGAATTTGGTTGACGTCGCGTTGATGCGACATTAGGGTCACGTTAACGCAGCATTTGATGAACAAAATAATCTAATTGCCAGAGCATCAGACCACGCCGAAAATATTCCTGAGTATTGCAGCAATATTTGAAGTAGGTATTTCTGGGCGGTTGATGCGTCATTAGCGTCACGTTAACAGCGTTCGATGAACCTTAACGTTAAATGCAAAGTGTGCCTAATGTCTAACTAACCTGTACGTTACGTTATTCATGTAGGTACCTATTCTACCAGAAAGGAATTAACAAAAAGTTTGTAAGCTGAAATTCAGCAGTAGAGTCGCCATCAACCGATTTGTAATCATACCTATTTATAACTGATTATACCTACTTATTCTCTTTCTATGTAAATAGTAATTTATTATTCGCCTACTTTCATAGATATTATGATAATATTCACTTTTAATAATAATGATGATTAATAATAAACGAATTGAAATTGGCGTTATTTTTTATTTTAACTTGACAAATAAAACCCAAACAACTTACTGATATATTTTCCGCTGTACACCTACATACCTTGATTTGAACATAGTGACGCAGTTCCTGAAGATTCTAAACATACTTACATAATATTTTCAGAATCAGAATATTTATTTGTGAAAGATAGGTGTTTACATAAAGGTCTGAGGCAGGATCTAAAAATTTTAATAAATTTAAATAATCTAATCTAATCTAATTTTTGAAAATTAACTACCCTTTTTAAAGTCTTACAAGTTGACGGAGTTACTTTTATTCTCATCTCTGTATGAATGAACACAAAGAACCTTATATATGCGGCGGAGGCGGGCTGCTTAAATTTTGAAGCTCTCGCCTGTCGCTCTGCATTTTATTAGTACCAAGCGCGGATCCAAGGGAGTGGTCATGGGTGTCATAACCACCTAGGATCGCTCGATACCCTTGATAATACATCCTACACTATCTCAATTCTGTAAAAGTTGTCAAGTTTCTCTTATTCTCATTTCTGTCCGAATTAACAAACAGTCCAGTTATATCCAAGGAGAGATGCTAAAATTTTCTAGCTTGCTTCGCTCGCTAATACTTCCAGTACTATTTCAATTTTCCATAAATTTACAGAGTTCCTCCTATTCTCATTCCTGGAAGAATGAACGAAAATAATCTAATTTATCCGAAGAAGGCGGCAAATATTTTCGAGCTCGCTTCGCTCGCTCTTGCATTCATAATAATTCCCAAGAGTGTTCTGTATTAGTCGTTTAAGTACTTACATAACTCCTGTATGAACGGTCAATAGAAAATCTCACTACATAGGGTTATGTAGTGCAAACATTTTCGAGCTTGCTTTGCTTGCTCTGACATCCTGCGTTTTTTTCGGTTTGTAAACTGACACAATTTCTGTATTTAATACAGAAATCCTCTATTGACGATAAGAAAACCTATCAAATTCGAACTGAAACTCGCTCTTGAATACTGAGTTTCTGACTTTTCTCAATTGATAGCCTAGGCTTTTATACATAAATCGACATAATTACACCTTGCTCGTGTTTCACTCATTGGTTGAACCACGATCTGCGTTTTTTATTCAAGGTAACCCCTCCCAACCAAATTCCTAGCTACGGCCGTGTGTCCCCCCAAAATCTTTAGCTGGGACCGCGCCTTTATGTACCTACTCTAGATAGATGATTGTACCTAGTGTAACTTCGAACTAAATGTCTCCTTGACTTGGTAGATAGGTATATATATAATGCTCTGTGGGTCGAGTTAAGATGGTAGGTTACTTACTAATAAAGTGCCTATTGCGCTGCTAAATAGGCAATACTGCACTGCAAAATTAGATATAATATAATAGAGATAATAGAGGTTCATGCAGAAAATCATTCAATAGTCTAGCTATGCAAATACATTATTCTTATTCTTTTACCAAATATGTTAGGGTCGGCTTTCACTCAAACAGAATGCAGCTGAATACCAATGTTTAACATAGAAGAACTGCCTATTTGTCTGTCCACCAGGCAGCTACTGGGTAACGCGACACCCCTTGGACTGTCGCATCTCGCATGGCACACGGCTTCAGATTAGGCACCCATAATGACTGTCAAAGATCTCTAAATAAAAACGGGGACAAACGGTTTAAGGTGCTTTCCAAGGCAATGAAGAGTCTCGTTATGTAATTAACAGTCACCTATCTACGTACCAACCTCAGCAAGCGTTGCTTAATTTTAAAGGACGATCCGTGCGGCTGCCACGAAACCACGAGTGACGGGACCTCCTCTCCAGAAAGTTGTATGCAGAAAATTGTTGCCCAGCAATATTTCCACAACAATGTGGTTGATGTTACCTACCCTATTTGCGATTACACGAACAACAAGACGAAATACTAGTTAAGTTAAAAAAAGGACGAGTACACCTACTCGTCCTTTTTTATAACAAGACGAAATACTAGTTAAGTTAAAAAAAGGACGAGTAGGTATGCAGCAATTAATAGGTAGATTCTTCCATTACCAAGATGCCAGAGAACCGAACCACACTTAAAAACATCACTGAGCATTGCAGCAATATTTTGAGTAGGCATTGCCAGGCCTCTAAGACTTACATAACTAACCAAAAAAAAAAACTGTTTACAAAACACGAAACACAAACATGTGTCATCAAAATCACACTATCAAAAGATGAAAAGGTTGGTAAGGATAATGATGATTGGCATTCTGGGGGTACTTCGGTAAGACATAAGCTTGCCCCTAGTATCGACACAAAAACAGCCTTATTTCTAAATACGCCAACAAGGTTCCTAATCATGTATGAATTTTCTAAGGAAATCTATTCTTAGGTGGAGTGCTAAACTTTCTCACCTTACGGTTATCAATTCGCTGTATAACCTGGTACGCGGTAGCACACGGCAACGAGAACCGACAGCACTTAGCGATAAATATTGTCCGAAGAACCCAATTGATTTCAGTAGGTACTTGGACCGTTACGTTAGTACCACGGATAGATTTATTTATTTATTTACACACATTTTGATGACATATTAAGCACAACAAATAAAAGATAGTAAAAAATAAAAAAAAGCTCTAAGTAGCGCTAGACCCCACACTAGCATACTCTGTGTCGTGGGATCCAGTTATTTCTGCGTTAATGAGACATAATAAGTAATAGTTTGGTTACTTAGGTCTAACCAATATTTAAACTTACTTAACTAGAAGAAACATGCAAAATTACAATTATAAGGTTTGTGTAGAGTGTATTTGTATGTACATATGTTTGTGTTAGAGGGATGTGTTACGCCTGGGTAAGTATCTGCGAGGGATTTATAGTATGGGAGTCAGGAGAGCTTCAGTCTGTGCATAGTCCTGAGCTGATAGCCACTTACTAACTTTTATTTTACAAGTACGTTTTGAACAAGCCACTATGTCCAAGATCTTGTTGACATGTTGATAAATGAATGGATCCGTGAATTATGGAGCTCTTTGGGCGAATTTAGTTCCGAGTAGTAGGAATTTTCCATTTCTTCTGTTTGCAAGACCTAGTTGATTTGGATTGGGTTTGGAGATGGATGCCGGGGCCCAATTTCCTCTTTAGACTAGGGCCGTATACCTAACTAGACAGTTAAGCCACAACCACCTGAGGAAGATGGACGATATGATGTAGTCTCAAAGTTCGTAGGGAAAAGTATATTAAGAATCCACGCGAATGTAGGTACTTGTAGGAAATAAAGTACATTTGTTTTGTGAGTATTTTGAAATGATTTATCTGAATCACAAACCTTTGAAAAAAGGGGCGCCAATGTTTCAAGTTTCTGCCCGGTTCTGAAAAATCGTATATTTTTATATATTAGCTTTTGACAAGGTGGATCACACAATTCTTTTGAAAAAGCTTGCCTTCAATGGTATCCGCGGCAATTTACTTCGATGGTTTGCATCATGCATTCATAACAGGACACAAAAGGTCGTTATTAATGGATTTGTATCTGAGATTGTAACTGTCAAGTCCGGAGTTCCTCAAGGGTCTATCTTAGGCCCTTTGCTATTTATCCTGTTTATTAATGACATAAAACATTGTTTTGTTAATGCAAGTTTCCTGATGTATGCTGATGATATAAAAATCTACAAAGCCTGCCAAAAACTCGATGACTGCCTATTGCTCCAAGAAGATCTACATAGACTTGATACCTACTGTAAAGAGAACAAAATCTTTCTTAGTCTTCCTAAATGTCATAGTATATCTTTTACAAAAAATAAACTTAATTTTACATACACGTTGAACAGCCAATAACTAAATGTGGTAGAATCCGTTCGCGACCTTGGTGTGACCATTGATTCGTATTTGCACTTTGACTTGCATATTGAAAATATGATAAATAAAGCCTTTCAGATGTATGGTTTTGTCATGAGATCTTCGAAAGACTTCGTGCGGCCCTCTACTTTTTTACTATTATATAAAACGTTGATAAGATCTCAATTAGAATACGCGATTCCTATTTGGAATCCGTTCTACCTCAAATACAAAAAACAAGTTAAATTAGTTGAGAAAAAGTTTTTACGTACTGTTAACTATAAATGTTACCATTCGAAGATTCCGTACACACAATTATTACAGCAATATAATGTTTTATGCTTGGAGTCTCGGCGTTTACTTCTGGCGGCCATGATGCTGCATGGCTTTTGTAACAATAGATTTGACTGTATTGAAA
Source organism: Eugnorisma glareosa (assembly GCA_947578425.1). Taxonomy (NCBI): domain Eukaryota; kingdom Metazoa; phylum Arthropoda; class Insecta; order Lepidoptera; family Noctuidae; genus Eugnorisma; species Eugnorisma glareosa. The sequence goes on from OX387957.1 coordinate 31,090,668, forward strand.
TCACAAATAAGTTACGCTATACAGTACCTAGAACTGTTATCAGACGGGCGGCCCGCGTGCCCCGGTTGTTCCACGTGGATTCATGCAGGACCAACGCAGGGGCACGAGTGCCTCTTCGTCAACTTGTGGAAACCTATAACACACACTTCATGGACATAGATATCTTCTCTCTTTCTAGTAACAAATTTAAGACATTGGCTATATTCTTTCACCACAATCTTAATCTAATATTTATTACTTAATTCAAACTTTATATCACAAAATTATCATTCTGTTCTTTATTTGTTCATTTATTAACCCGTGGACAATGGTGTGGGTTATATGTTTACCTATTTTTTTAATTAGGTACTCATAATTTTAAACTTGAACATGTAACTGTTTTTTGTCCCTAATAAATAAAATAAAAAATAAAAATGTTCAGGACTACTTACCTACAGCTGTTCAGTACATTTTGTCGAGTTATGCGCACAGAAATGAATGGGGCAGTCGATGTTTTTCTTCTTGTGATTTCAGTGTTGGTCCCATAATGAAAGTTGTCCATAATGGTGAGTACAATGACCCCTTAGGAGATTTTACGTTTATTCTGTTACACGTTGTATACAGGGGAGAATTTTTCGACGCCATCTGGAGGGAAAGTGAGTACCTAGGTACTCTAAATACTGGAGATAGAAAATTTTACTCAAAGGAAACATTCCTTTATTTCCAAAAGGAAATAAAATCTGCATTCAAAGATTTTCGAAAATTCGCTTGCCACACTCGGAAATAGAACCGGCTAAATTCCAAAAAAAATAACAGCCTCTACTTTTATAGCATTCATCGTTAGGGTCGATCATAAGGATCAAATCTCTATAACAAACATGATAAATTAAATGAAAGAAAAACCATGAAATCTTTACTTATTATTTTACGTATTTAGAGTAGTTTCCCTCAAGGTGGCGTTGAAATATTCCACCCTGTACAAGCAGTGGGACCGCACGGATTCCGCAGCCCAACCGTTTTGAAAACTAATAACATCTCTACGCCGAATAGGTACTGTCTTAATAGATTATAGACCCACTGCCTCTAACAGAGGAGTGCAACCATTATTGTCAAGTGCCTTGGAGACCATAAGACACTCTTTGACTGGGGTTATTCCACTATAAATAAAAAACCAACCACCCACCACCACTATAAATTCCAAGGTGAACAAAGGCCTCCACTTATGTCGAATTATTTCACCTGGAAGATATCATCAGGTGAAATTCTTCCAAGGTGAAATGAGGCAACCAAAAAGTCTTCTTTATTCACCCAGGTGAACATAGAGCCAACATAGACCCATCGTGGTGGTCTACACAGTCGAGTTGTGGACAAACTACACCAAGGCGGCACTGAGCGATATGCGTGTGCAGTGTAACGACGCGTGGCGTGCGATGTTTCGACTGCCTCGGTGGTGCAGCGCGAGCGCCATGTTCGCCGCGGGCCGCGCGCCCTGCTGGCAGGCGCTGCTTAGGAGCCGCTCGGCCGCCGCACGCACCGCCATACATCGATCAACCAATTCCTTGGTGGCTGCGGTACGAGACTGGTATCATAGTCCCCTACACATAAGGTGGCAGTCCTACCACACACCGATCACCTAATTCGCCGCATTTGGGGCGCATCCCAAGTAACACAGAACTGCTTTATAAATGTTCACATAAGGCCCACAGCGTTAATCTGAGCATTTATACCCCCTTATTAGAGTTCACCCGGGCTGCAACTGCTGTTTAGAAAAAATCGAAGCTCACTTTAACGCTGTCTTCTGTACTGTAAATCTATTAAACTCCACAAACACGTCACAGATATCACTGTTATTCAGCGTTCAGTAGTGCAGTACCCTATCAGCTGCAAGAGCGCATGTTTGTGAACACAAATAATGCAGTTACCTGAATAAAAACCCAAGCGTGTACAATAAAACAGTTGCATTTAAATTGAGAACATAAGAACTACTATAACGTCAACAGTTGCTTTGTGAAATTATTTAACAAAGAATTAATGCTTTATGCTGCATACAGATAAACTTCTACCCTATTAGTCAGGGGTTACTATACACTCGAATAACAGCATTTATCTAGGCCGAGTCAGAACTTAAAGTGTACTTTTAAACTTTTATGCAGGTACATAGCAGCAAACCTGGCATCCATTTTGTCGTGGGCTGAATAATTGAACTTGCGTAGGCATTTAATCTGCTGATTGAATTATATGTAACCATGCAACGAATATTTCTACACCAGACTATTTTGACAACTTGTTGACGTCTTTATATTTTGTTTTAAGAAATATGGAAAGCCAAAAAAGAACCGGTGGAATACGCGGTAAAATTAATGCAATTCTGCAGCGTATTCCACCACTTAAAAAATATAAATCGAAACACAGCTAATCTAAAAGATTTAGATGTAACAACGCGTTTTTCAACCGAATTTGAAATTAGTTATAGACGGGTTCCGTATGTAATATTTATGATATGCGAACGAGATTGTTCCAACGATTCAGATAGTTCAGACACGAGTGATTGTGATATACATGATTAAAGACAGGAATGTCGACAAAAAATGGGCCATATGAAACATATTGAACAAACACTTGAACGACCTAGCAAAAATAATAAATGATTTTGTTCCTGTTATTTTATTTTTGTTGTTTTGGTGAAATACATTACCAAATGACGCCAGAACAATTTTAGGGTCAATCTGAATCATCATTCTAAAAAAAAGCGAAATGAGCTGAGTACTCGCACAACAGAATATAGATTCCTTTAAAAAAAATTGCTTCATTGGGATGAGGCTCCAGAAAATATTACATTGAATATAAACTTCGACAGTTTGCCAATTTTTAAAAGTTCCAAGAATGAGTTTTGGCCCATACAACTGTCAACATTTTCGAAAATCCATGCTTCAGGCCTTTTGTGATTGGTATTTATTTTGGACAAAGAAAACCGAAAACTGTAACTGAGTAATTGGAAGATTTTATTAATGAAATGAAACCATTACTTGAAAAGACGGAGTTTATTTATGTTCAAACTTGTGGAAGGAAATTTACAATAAAGATTAGATGTTTTATATGTGAGTATGTAACCGGAAAGTTCATACATCCGTTTTCCTGATTATCTGTATCTGTTTTCCACAAAAGTTAGTTCGCTGTTAGCATCTTCATAAGTCGGAATGTTGTTTCTTTTGAAAGTACTTTTTAGGGTATCTCATCCTGATCCAGGCGTTGAATTTTCATAGTTTCATGGGGTATTTAGTACTTCTCGGTAGCCACTGTAGAAGTCGCTTAGCTTCCCAAGGTGCAGGAATGACTGACAGAGTGGCAAAACCTCCCTCTACAGTCTGAACGAGGCATGTTCTGTAAAAAAAAAAACAAGAAAATCATTAGTAATTAACTATTATTCAAGAAACGAAATATAATCACAACTTAATCAAACTACCTATCTAGTTTTTGTCGAAATTGATGCCACAAAAACTAGACATATCTAATAAATAAATAGTTAATATATTATCTTTTTAATTAAATTAGAATAGCAGCTACCTATTTAAACTACAATTTAAATTAAGTACTTGTCGTCTACTACTACTAAAAAGAGAACAAAATGGTTTTAGCAGAATCACAGCTGTACCCTAAAAGCTTGGATCCATAGAAGTGTTTTTTTTTTTGGTTAACTAGCGCAAAATGTGAACCACTACTACTCTTCACAACGATCCATGGCTGATTTGTTTCTCACAAGTGCTTAACTAATTTACTATTTTCTGAATTACAGGCCACATGAGAACACCCGTACAGACCGTAACATTAAATTAATATTAAAACAGTTCACTTGCTATCCGCCATTTTCGCTGCGTGACTGTGAATTATTTTAAAATTTTATCTTTTTATTTTGGGTCATTTTAGAAGATATTGATTGGAATTAATTTGGTCCACAAATAATTTACACGTTACCAGCTTATTATCAATTTCTTTCTAAAAAACAATAACATTTATTTTGTTTACTGTCCATTTTTTTTTGTTTTTTTTTTTTATATTATTACTATTTAGTGGTATTTTAAGAGCGCATGAATATTTTGAACTAAATATGTATAGTATTTCACAGTAAAGTTACCTCCCCAATAAGATTTCTGACATAATAGGAAGAAATCGAAATTTTTACTTACCGTAAATTATTATATATATTTTCTCACAAATGGCGCTTGAAATCTTGCACACAACACAACATGCTTCATGTTTAATAAATTGACAGTTCATATTAAAGAAAAATAAATAATAAAGTTATTGCATTCCACAATTTCACTCAGTGTACTTTCTACTGTGTAAAAGCATATAAAATGTACACATGTCTTTTTTGCTGTATTATAGGTAACACGTGTCTTGTTATTCAGGCAATTTTCAGCTATTGGGGCGACTGTTACACACATAAATGCTAATTTGATGTTGATATAATTCAATTATTTGTTAATTGGAATTCTTATACAGCTATGTGCTGAATAATTTGTGCCCAAATTAGAGTTATATCAGCAGAGGATGCGCTGTCTACGCTGTTATACAGCAAGTTTATGCAGCTAATGTTTCCACGGTGCTCTATGAAAATGCTGTTATAAAGCACTTTTGTGCTACTTGGGATGTGTGTTTAATGTCAACGTGTTTTATTTATTTTAGTGTCTGTTTGTGAATGTTGTATGGATTTTATATCTGGTAAATAAATATTTCATTTCATTCCATAGTGAACTAAACCTATGACGGGTCATGAACCAACGTATAGTAATGTTTATCTATGGTACATTATATAGGTTACCTATGACAGGTTGTCTACTGTCATCGTGAGTAGAAATCTTACTGGACTAAAGTTAATGTTTAACCCTTTTCAATCTTTTATTATAAAACAACGTATACGTCTCATTAGTTCAACCCCATACTCTGTTGAACACCGGTTGAAACTATCAGTTCATGGGGCAAGCGACACTATAATAAACATAGATGACTTGGACTGCATCGTTGGTCTAGTGATCGCAATCACAACTGCTGAGCATAAGATCCTGGGTTCGATTCTCGGGTCGCGCCAATTTGTTATTGGGTTTTTCCATCAGGAAGTTCTCAGTAGCAGCCACAGAGTCTGGATTTGCGCCCGGTTGATGGCAATAAGCCCGCCCCCCTGCGCAGGACATGCATCTGGATTGAGGGCCCATTTTTTAAATTCTTAAGAAACGAAATAAGACAAAGGGAAATTAATTAAAAATAGAAAAAAACTTAAAGCAAAGGGCCGCGAATTTGTTAAACGTGAAGTACAACTGTTATGATACGCCACGCGCACGCATTTGGTCTGCTCCGGCCAGCGAGAATTAAACCACAGGCTGTATAGTCATTGGCTCCGGCCTTTGAGGTGCTCTTTCGAAAGCGGCTGCAAACGCATATCGCAGCAACAACGTCGAGCAGCCGCAACGAAATTTAAAAAATGCATGATATTTGAGGGGCAGGTCTGCCACCTGATTTAGGGATGAGTTAGTAATTTCTCGGTTGATTTATAATCTACGTTATGGAGCCATTCTACTAGGATCACTTCTTTGGTAGGTGATGAATCGTAATAAACTGATCGATGAGTGAGAAAATGTATAAAATATTTGAGAAGCTCGTTCTTAAACCCTTAGCTGTATGTGTGCGTGTGTTTTATGTATTCACCCGAGATAGAGAGAAGATAAAATAAATATTATGGAAGAGTGCTTCTTGAGGACAATTTATGTAAAGAACAAAGTGTTGCCTCACTGCCAGAAATGTGAAGTGTTTGTACAGATCCAAAGTAGGATACAAGTATAGAAGAAAACAGCCCACTTTACAATAAACTCAATGTAAAAAAAACACCCCAGGAGATGACTCATGTCCAATTTGCTCTTCTGACCAAGGCCTATAATCTAGCTACGCCACTGGTACTGTCACTACCCCTTAACAGAACTTTTCGGCACCGTCAGTCATCACTACTGTGAGCTATCAGTAAAACAAACAAAAAATCTTGAGTAAATCTTTATTTCCAAACTAATAATCATCATTATAAATATAACAACGTACAATAATATAATTTAGCATTTAAATGACTAACAATAAACAAAGGCTTCAAACTAGCAGCTAAATGTGAGCTTTGTCCGATTGTAAAATTCTCTAATAAATATAACACAATTAATTATCCAGCATTTAATTGAACTCAATATGCTTAAAACATAATATAAACAAAAATGTGGATCTAACTATCATCACAAAACAAAGTTAAATTTAAATTAATACGCCGTATGGATTGGAAACAATGCTGAGCAAAAACAGCGCAAAACTATTGCCAGAAACATTTCATGTTGCAGGATGTTTTTATGTTTGCCATGAGTACTTGTACATTAGCACGAAGCATCACCCCCTTTTAACAGCAACTTGTTTCTGGCAACACAAAAACATGTTGCGCAACTTAGTTTCCCAATGAATACGAGACATGAGATTTTACCTTTATTGCTGAATGAATTCGCTTTTATAACACTAACAACACATTGGGTCTTATGTACATTTTAGTACCTATATCACTATTAGGTACTTCACCACTCAACAAACATTTTTGTCGTGACTACATTTCAAAAGGTATTTTCGTCCAAAAATATTGATCTTGAGATTTGTACGTCTTATTTATTTGATACAAGGAAGAAGATATTTATTTTTGTATGTAATAAGTCGAAATATCGGTAATTTTGTATTCAACTATGTTGAGGTCAGCTTCCAGTCTAAACTCTAAACGGACGCAGCTGATTACCAGCCCGCGTAGCATGGCAATACTATCTCTATTCTACCAAGAATCGACAAAGCTTTTTCTATACAACTTGACTTGATGTCTGTCACACATTGTTAACATCGCCATGCTTGCGACTTTAAAAATCTTTCCATAATCTGTATTTTTTTTTCGATTCTTCGTCGACCATACCCGTTTCTACGGTGGTCATGCTACGCGGGCAGGACTTTACATAACTACCACTGACTACCTGTAACGACTCTCAAAGATCTACTAATGACAGCCGGGATAAATGGCATAAAGTGCTTTCCGGGACACGAAGTGACGGAGGAAATTTGATATCTCGCATATTAATATAATTATACATATATAATTTTGCATTATTAATCATTTTAGAAATCATGCATAGAGCACTCGCGTTAAATTCAATAGAAATGTTTAACTATAGTTGGTTAATTTTAAATAACTGCTTAGGATCCTATTAGTTAACCGATATTGCTATATTACTATAATTTATTTATTACTATCTGATGACTATTGATCACACGCAGTGAGTATTTCTTAACATGATTTTAACAATGTATTTACAAAATTACAGAAGTTATTTTTTTTTTGTTCAAGTACTTATTAATACAATAATTTGTGACAAGTTCGATGTAACTCGTTATTATATTTAAATGTTGGAAGGTTGTTTTTCAGTAACCTGTTCTCTGTCAATTTGTCAAAAAATAATATGAGATGTTTCTTCCATTATTTTAGAACCTAAACACCTAATTAACATGGTCATTAATAGAATCTTTTCAGTTAAAGCTTCAATAACATTAACAATCACGAGTCTAATAGACGATTACGACCAATCGTTTCATAGAGTTGTAATTTCAAACTTCACAAAACAGCATTTAGAATAAATGCACCAATTGTATTTATTAAGACTAATTCAATTACGAATTATTGCTAAGCAGAACTTCAATAAAGTACTTAATTCCAAAGGGCGCCAGCAATAATAGCGATACACAATAAAAATATTGATAATTGAGTACGCACACAAATAACGTTTAAACACTAAAATAACATTAAATTTAATAGGCAAAAACATTACAATGAGGTTAACGTGTCACCGAAACGCCACGACAGCCTAAAATAAAGGCACTCAAGGCAGTGCTGACATAGCAAGTAGATTCCCTACCGCTATGGTTACAAACTCCAAATTGACATTCTACCGTTCCGAGGGGCGAAAACAATCACGCTACTGAGGCGTCTCGATAAAATATAACCAAAATAGGAAGGCACATGATTTGGATTTAAAATGTTTATGATGGACACTGTCTGAGGAACTCAGGATCGAAGTAGGCGATTGTGACGGTCATGTCGTCACGGAACGTGCGGCTGACGTCGGGCGCCAGGGTCAGCAGGTGCGCCAGCCGCGAATGGTCCACGCCGTACTCCGTGCCGCCGATCGCGTGTCTGATCAGATGAGTCGCAGCATTCTTATCTTTAGGCTTACTCTTCAAACTTTCTTTCCTATGAGCCAAAAGCTCATCGATGGCACCTAGTTGTATATTCTTTTTCGGTAAACTTAGCGGATTAAAGAAAATTTTTCCCTTCATATGCTCACCAACTAACTTTACTGCTTGCAATGGTGTCATCATATCCCAAAGACCATCCGAAGCTATTATTAAAAAACTATCCTTAGGTGTCAGTCGATGGTAGAAGATATCCGGCATAGCTGTAAGATATGGAGGAGTGTAATAATTAGCAGGTACAGCCTTAGCTCCATAAAAAGGGGTGGCTAGGGTTTTCAGAAGCGCAGCAGGCCACTTATACCTGTAGTCTCCTATACTACGAAGGGGTGCCAGTTCGCCTAGCAGCCTGTCCCTTCTTATCACCGTTTTCCTTTCACTATCAGGATGCTCATTCCAAATTCTTTTTAGTTCATCGAAATTTTCGGCGTTGTGCTCTTTGGTAATTTTTTTGGCTATCCATTCATTCTCATCCGTCATAGTACCCAACACCGCATTGCAGTCGCCGACGTTAGCCACGTACAGGTGTGGCCCGTCGATGTGCGTCACACATGCGACTGCGCCAGACAGTGCAACCGACAGGCTTCTTTGACTGACTCTACCATGCTGTTTGAAACTCTCAAGAACCTCGTTTGATATATCGCTATCCAATCTTAATATAGCCTTCTCCAATGACTTCTCGACGATTATTTCCCCAGTTTCTTGAGCAAGATCAGCTATATATTGGTTGAAACTTCTACGGTATTTATCTCTTAATTTTTCTACCATTTGTATCTGAAATCCATATATTTTATACATGTAATTTAATTGTTTGACAAAAGGCAGCATAGAATTATACTTCTATAAGATATCACAGCTATGTACAAAATTTGAATAGACAAATTTAGTCTCTTGGGGACTAGTGGTGATCAATACTAGATTTCGCAGCAAGTATTTAATAATATCGCAAACAATCGCACAGTTGCTTTTAATTAAATTAAACATCACATAAGCAAAACTATATAAAGAAATAATGTTAGTGCTACTGGAGTGTTGCAGTACCTACTACAAAAACAATCAAATACCTTGTCGTTAAATGTTTCAACCAATTTTTCCGGAGGCAGTCCACCCTCTCGGAATTTCTGGAGGACTTCAGTTGGAAGGAGAGCAGCTGCTATATAGTTGAACAGTCGTTTTGACACCACCTGCGCGCACTGAGGCCCACCATGCCCATCGAATATACCCATCAGCAGCCCTGAAAAAATTGTCATAAAGAAAAACTTAAATCATAACAATAATCAATATTCTCCCAACTGAATTTCAGGCACTGCAGCCAATTTCAACAAAAATTTAACAAGTACACGGGAGATATTATAGTGCATAAACCCGTTCCAAACTCGGACTGCCACTAATAAATGCTGTCTATGTTATGGAAAAGCTGTTAAAAACTCCATAGCACTTTTGCCATACCTGTACCCTTTGTAGCGAATGAACATGTTTGCATAAAATTCATCAAAGAATTGTATAACATATTCGAAAATTGTAAATATGAATGAGTATTACTTAGAAATTAAGTGAAAAAAATTATTAAAACTATTATTTACATTAATATTTATAAATTAAAATAACCTAAAGTAAAATGGCGTCAAAAATCTCCTCAACGCTGTCAACTGGTAATGTACCCAAGAGACTGGCAGCATTGCCACGTTGTATGGCAATGTAAAAGCTAGCATCAAAAAAAAAAAGGAAATAATCTGTAAATATTGCACTATAATCAATCAATTTAAGTATATTGATTGATTTTAATATTATTATTTTTTTATTAGCCTCTCAATGATTAGGTATGGCTACAAAATGTACAATTTTCTAGCTAAGCCAAATACATACATTCTACAATATGAATTTTAGACAAAATTCTATGACCTTTAAAATTAAAAAACTTCACTTGTTATAAAAATACTTTTCTTAGCTACCTGGAGACATTGTGCAGACAGCTTCCAATCTGGTATCTTCAATAGGGTTGTTTGAAGCAAGCTGGTTGGAGTCATATGACTTGACAGAGCCTTGTGTGAACTCTTTATTGAATTCATTTTTCTGCAGAATGACAGTGACCTAGAAGTAAATAAACACTATTTAATCCCCAACTTGCATAAAATAAACAGTATCCAAATGAAAAATAAACAACTTTCAGGATATACCAATTGAATATGTGCTAATATCAAGAAAACAAATAGGTGAGAAAGTGTGGTCTTAAAATTGCAGAATGACTCTTTGAATGAATCTTTTATCTTATTGAATGTGAATTCAAAGATGAGAATCAGAAATGAAACCAAATCTGTACTAGTGTTAAGCTATTACTTTCATACTTTTGATGGTAGAGGAGCCCAGAAGTTTTCTGAAGGTAATGTGTTTAGCAGCCTCTAATGCATGTTTGTTCCTTTGTGGCACTCTAAAGACCAAACGAGTATGCCAATTTTGATGATTCTTACATCAATTGATTTGTCTTAATCTTGCGAGTGTCACTAAATTCATGACAGTAATCAAAAGGCGTATGGCGACCATCAGATGCCATACTGTGAAAATTTTAAAAAATGATGGTCAACAAACTATGTTAAGTGAGATATCTTTGAATAGGTATGTGAAAATCATCTGTATTGATTGTACTATTTATGATTTATAATAATTTAAGTTGATCGTTCAAAATAAAAAATCATATATAGAAATGTGAAAAATCAAGAAGTTACATTGTCTGTGAAATCTTTCACATTATTAAACTGAAAAGCTGGAAATATAAAAATTATAAAACCCAACTGAAAAGCACAAAACAAACCCATTTGGGAGCAGGCGGGACCCATTCCATATTTTAATCATTTTATATTTCAATAAAAAGTTTAATTTAAACTTTTTTTTTTTTAGCATCCTATTAGACTGGAAGCAGACCCCAACATAATTGGGATAAAGCTGGGCAAACGATGATACTCAGTTAGCGCATGCCCTACATACTCAGCTATCAAGTTTTCCTGTTGAATATCCTTGCTCACAAACCGTCTGAGCTCTCCTACCATGACTTTTGCATTTTGGTATAAAAATTCAATAAACTTACTTCTTGTGGTGAAGGTAAATTTGTAATACCATCTTTGAGCACATGATGAGCTTCTGTTGTGCGAAAATAACTATAGGAACTCGACCTAAAGCCGCATTTCTGATTGATAACTTTATAGTGATCTTTATGAATATTACTCAACAGTAATTTAATTTTAGTATTCACATTTAATTTTAAACACGTATGCAGAGAAAAATGTATATATAAACTATTCATATTTAAAAAAGTGGCTAACCGCAATAGCCGGGCATCACGAACTTGTTATGCAAGCATTACAAATGTTTAAATTTCATTGTATTGAACAGTATGTTTCCAACGAATTAATGGTACATTTATTTCAGGCCTAGACACATTCGTTTTTCAATGAATCTCCTGAATCTTATTACTGCACATTTTCAATGAGACAATTATGAATAGCAAATAATTTGAAATAAATAAAAATCATTGACATTTCAATCAACCAAAAGATGTCAAAACTTACTAACTGTGAAAAAGTGAATGAATAACTGAAGGTGTGACTTTGTTAGAAATCAATCAGTATTATATTTTGCCAGCACTTCATAGCACGTGCTTAATCGAGTGTTTTTATATAGTTTCTATTCGACTAATGAGAAAAAAATGTCAGCAATTCAAACCAGTACACTATTTAGATCTTCAATTTGGCAGCTCAAAGGTCATCGCAGTGTTGCCAGATCAAGGAACATATATACTCTTGTGCCAGATCCGGTAGCTCGGTAGTGGTCCACCACTGTGTTCAAATCAGGTTCAATTCGCCAAATTCGGGTGACATCATGGATACAGTCAATAACCTTGGAGAAGCGGAAGCTTGAGAAGCGGTAAAACGGAAGTTTTTTTTTTCTTTATTAATTTTTAAAAAGAAACGGAAGTTGCGTGCGTGACACGAATGAGACGATAAATCCTATAAGCAAAGACTAGACAAATGTATGTATTATACATTTTATGACCGAATACAATCTGCGTGACCAACACGCGACTTCCTTTATACTAATAAAATAATCGACGAATAGAAAAGAGCCCTACCTAACATGTAGATTAAAAAAAAAAAAACTAATCATTTTCAAATGTTAGTTACGGCTCCCATATATATTAGAAAGTAGTATATTTTCAGTAATCAGTATCCTTTGGTTAAATATATATAATGTCTAGATGGAGCATAAAATGTGCGAAAACGTGCCAAAAATATCAGCCGACTGTTAGATTATAATTATAAGTTCACACTGCACCGCGAGCACGCTGCCACACGCACATATGTTTGAAATTGTTACCTCGTTTTCTTTGTTTTGATTGTAGGGCGAAGCTCCATCTAGACATTATATAATCAAGGTCAGGATCGTGCTCCACCAGCTCCAGCTAGCATAATTACTGGAGTAGAACTGGTGTGCAATACTATAATGAGCCTAGCATAAGCCTATTATTTTTTACCTGTTTATTCAAAGAAGAATTCCTAATTCTTTATTACAGTTCTTCAAGGAAAAAGATGCAGATCGACAACGTGTTGATTTGATGATCGAACATAAAACAAGGCCTTATCAACCTGAATAGTAATCATATATTTTTGTTGCACTACCCTCACCTTTCACACATCAAGTCATCAAAGTGTTGTGTCAGGTCTAATATCAGTTTTATTTATAGTTTCATAATTTCGCTAAATAAACCTACTGTACACAAGTCCTCACAAAAGATTAGTCAAAATATTACGAATCAACAAGTTTTTTCGTGCTATTATATCAAGTTAAGTTATTCAGACGTGCATAAAATATGGCTAGTTACATTATACATCCAAGCGATTGCAGCAATCACGACAGCTTTGCTGTCTATTATTGAAGAGTTCCGTAATTCCGTTCCATATCTCCGAAGTCCATGATCAGCAGGGCTATTGCGTATATCTGTTGACAGTTCGTAGTGATCATCACTTGGCGAGTTTTGATATACAATATCCGTTCTTGTTGGTTTCAACTGACGCTACCCGTGCAGAACTGTCATTGTTTAGCAAAACTCACCAAGTGATGATCACTAATGAACTTTCAACAGAGATAAGCAATAGCCCTACAAATCATGACAATATTTCTATGGAACCATTTCGGAATAAACTCCTTTAGAACAAAAAAAGAATTTTGCAAATCAGTCTTTATAAGACGGAGTTATGCCCAACATACCTACATTAAAATATATATATATATTAATTTATAAACTTCCGAATGAGGGCTATCGTTTTTGAGCTCACCTGTGTGTCTGTCCGTCTTTGACAGCCAATTTACTCCGAAACTACTGGACCGTTTGAGTTGAAATTTGGTACACTTAAAAGTAAGTCGGTGACCCAAAGACGAACGTGTAACTTATATTAATGAATTTTAAAATTTTGTTTTTTTCGTCAATTATAAGAATATGTGTAAGTTCCCTTGTCTGGGCTGGGGCTGGGCCTCATACTAATCTATTCATACACCACCGTAGCTATTGCTACTAGACGCTTGTAATATTTTAAGTGGCCCATCAATTTATTGTTACAAATCTGAAGATTCATTTTGTTTTCCCTTTATTAGAAACATGCGCGCGCAGATTTCCGTAGCAATATTCAAGTGGCTATGGGTACATCCACGGTGTACGTTCAAATATCTATAAATCCATAAAAGAGGTTATTCTATAAAGTGCTGTCCCAACAAAATAATGCGTAAATGGACAAGTACTAATTAAAAAGATATTTCACATTAAACGATGATGAATTTTTATGCAGCAGTAGAATATATTTTTAAGAACAAAAAGATTTGCTAAAGATTTAGTAATTTCAGAGCGAATTTAAGAATAGACGCCAAGAAAAAAGAAAGAGAACGCATGCGCAAAGCGCATGTCGAATTCGTCATTCATCGTTCGTTCGCTTTGGCCGACATCGCGGAACGGTCATTTTTTCGTGATCTGCAAATTTTGCCAACGAGATACTAAACCTATAATAAAACAAAATGCCTAACCAGGTGTTAACTATAGAGCCCCAAAACGAACTAAAATTTAAGGGTGAGTACTTTAGCTCTTTATTTTGCACAAGATGTAAACCGCCGCATTGAAACTTGGGTAGCATACATAGGTCGCGAGCTAGCTGCTGACAAATGGAGTTTCTATTTCCAGATATCGGCGTTTTGTCAGGGTGCGGTTTTTTACATTTTCCTTATTATTTGCTACGAATCGCATATTATACTATTAATGAATGGCATTAAGTTGTATTGCTGAAATGATCATCCGGAAAAAACGAGATTCTCGAAAATGTTCATGGATTCCATTGAGTCGTAGAGAAACCCAACTGTACCGACCAGCTGTAAGGTTCCGTTCACGTAACTTAATAATAATGGTTTTGGAAACTGCGTCTAATTAAAAATGAGTCGGTGATTATAGTAGGTACATTCAATTACATGTTTTATGTGTAGCTACCTACCTATGTTGACTGTCACATTGTGTTAGCAGTGATGTTGAATAAATATCAATAATCGGCATGGTGTTGGTGTATTTCATTTGTTACATGGTTTTGAATCCTACAGTATTAAACAACAATAACATTTTGCTCATAAAACAATATTTAGATTACAAGTATGTGACAATAGATACTGAACATTGTAGGGACACTTAGTAGATAAATCAAAGTGAATTTTGGATGAAACTATACAAACACTAGTTTACTATGAGTAACAAGGATGAATCATTACTTGTTGTTCATAAATGCTTAATATCTCTACATTCTTAGTAATGATCTTTTCTCATATAATAGAGGATACCATTGTTCATAATGTTTGAATTGCTTGCATCAGAGCCATCACATTAGTTTAGTGAAGATGGGGCCCATTCATAAAGTATTGCAATAATATTGTTTCTTATTAATTACTAGCGCTGCCCGGCATGTGTTGCAATTCATAATTTCCTACCTTAATACTTTATCTTTACTTTACTACTCCACCCCACCAACCCACCCTACCTTATCCTACTAAGTCTACATACCTATGTGAAGTGAGCTGATAAATTATGTCTTTGTTTTGTTGACTTTGATTTGCCCATTTTGATTATTCTGATTGGTAGGTCAAGATAATAGAAGCACCTAAACTGAGGTGAGATTTTAAAACAGTAAACAGGTTTTCTAAATTCATTATGACAACTTTTGACTTACTTTTAGAACAAAAGGTCAATAAATTAATCCCCGCTGAGGGACCAATTGGACCATTTGTTCTGAAAGTCTGATCAAGACACATTACATTGGATGACATGTTAGGTATTTTGATTGATTAATAAAATCCATTCATGTCAATTCATATCTGCCAATAGAGATTTAAAAACTTAAAGAAGTACCAGAATATACAAACAATGATGTATAATAGTCAGAGAACCAATATGTATACCACACTAACCGAAATTGTCAAGTGATTTACTTGGGAAATAACAATTGCAACTAAGATAATATGGGTATGAGATACTATATTCATGAAAACATGAAATTGCAACCAGGAGACACCCCAGCCAAACACATTTTTAATCTTAATAGGTAATGGAAATACTGTCAAAATGTTTTGATGAATTGGTAAATGTTGAAGTTTATTTTGATAATTGGTTTTTGCATACACTTACACATCAAAATAAATATTTGTAACTAGTTGAAACCAATTTTTCATGTCTGACTACTCTGAAAAGAAACTGCCGAAACAAACACCAAAGTCAAATTCTCTTTTAAAAACCTAATCTAGGTCAAGTTTCATGAGGACCATGCAGATGGTCTCAGATGGTCTTGTGAAGGAAGAACCACTCAGATTTAATAATGGTTATCGTGTAGCTTTGACTCATAACTCAAGGAGCTCAACAAACTGTTAACGGTGTCAGGTCAAATGATACACAATCTTCAACTTCCTGAAATACTTTAATCAGTACCTACTACTTTTTCTTACAATAAAGTATGCTTATAACAATTAGGTTTAACGTTCCAACTGGTAATGGCACACCACAGACAATCTATCAAATCAGCAAGTCGTTATTTAGAATTATTTATTTAAGTGTGGGTATCGCTATCAAAACAATACCAAAGAAATGAGATTTGGGTAGGCCACGTAAAACTAGTTTGCATTAAGTTACAAGTTTTCTCGTTGTTACCAAATTCATGTTGTTTAGATGAATCATCACTATCAGTTTCAGGTTTCTTTCCTAAAACTTTACCTGACATGGACATGAAATCATGAAAAACAAAAGTCATTTATTTACATTTGGGGGTGAATGTTTTTGAACATCTAAAATTACATAATTATGAGAGTTCTTCAAAACGCTCATCCTTTATCACTTCCTACTTCCTAGTTTTAGCTGAGGTGATAAAGTGGAGAAACAAATCCCCAGCATCATCCATCATTAGAGCTGCAATAAGCTAAACTAGGTACACGGCAGTTGTTCAAATGCACATCTTAAATTGAGATTTTTATTTTTTATATTATCATCATTATTTCAGCCGAAAGGCGTCAACAGCTGGACATAGGCCTTTATATTTATATGATAGTGGTTAGAACAAATATTATCTTTAAGATTATTTATTATATAATTTTCAATTTTGTAAATAGACCAAAAATATTTCAGTTTATTTGTTGCCCGCGACCTTCGTCCGCGTTAAATTATAATAAAAATATAATAAATATTTGAAGCGGATTTTGTTAACACACGGAACCCTAATCCTTTTTTTATAAAAGTAGCCTAAATTACTCCTTATAACATCAGCTATCTGCCGAAAAAGTCCCGTCAAAATCGGTCCAGCCGTTTTGGAGATTAGCCGGAACAAACAGACAGACTGACAAAATATTTTTTCGGGACACCGACTCGAAAACTGTTACTACCTATTCAGCAAATCATTCTCAGCCCCCCCCCCCGCAAATAAAAATATTACAATGGTTTTTAAAAAAAAATACCTAAACGGTCAAGAACAGCTGATTTAAAAACTAAATCCTGATGAAAAATTTATATGTGGGCAGGCTCCAAATGATGTACTGAATAGGTATAAGTTTAAAGCTATTATTTAGAAATTACAAACAGACACATAAATTTTATTTATTTGTATAGTTTGTGACAATGGTAATATTAACACATCATTAGTAATGTTGGTTAATGTTCTTGATTAGTATGTTTTTTTATTCTATTTATGCATTAACAAGTTGTTATTAAGCATTCATTTCAACGTTATTCTGGGGACAAACATATAAAATTGAGTTTTGGCATAGTTTCAAAACATGCGTAGGTGATTTGTAAGCAAAAATACTAGTTCATAGAAAAACTCGTATGATTATTATAATATGAACTATATTTGCCTTTATAATTTTCTAATTTCAACAAACTTGTTAGAATTAGTGTCCACATGTCGAAAACAGTAATACATACTTCAGATGAATAACGTCAATTCATGAATACTATACATATTAATTAAACAATAACCTTTTCACATCATTCATTGTTGTTGCCGAGAAGAGCTTCATTGACTGCTGGTCAAACAAAAGGCTCGAGGTTTTAGCTACGATAGGCATAGTGTTTGTCTCTTGAGAATAACTTGAAATGCTAAAAGCTTTAGTTACCTTTCTGATTGGCAGGCTTTGAACATTATTTATTACTTTGAACACATAATGCTAATGTGTACGAAAGGGGAGACAGGAGTATCATCTATACTAATATTATAACTGCGAAAAAAAATTGGAATACAAGTAGACCATGACCCAGTTTATGAAACTTTATTGTGGAGTAGGTCCTGGGGTAGTATATACTGAAGGGATAATGTCCGACTTTTAAGCGGACAAAGCCGCGGGTAACTGCTTAGGGAGTTTAGATGTACTGTTTGTTTTATTAGTAACCAACCCACATAGAAATACATTAGGTCTTAAAATTATATTAATCCGTCAAGTCGTCAAGGTCATCTGTCTTTGGCGAAAGAGAAACATCCTTCCTGATTTAATGGCCTAACCACGACTTGAAAACTGACCTCGTACTCATGCTGGCCGTCGCGCGTCGGTAACAAAGGTTCCGTATTAACCTGTAATGCTTATAATGCTGGGACACAGGTGTTCTCTCTGTCAGGGTACCTGCGCCGTAATCAACCACGGGGACCCAGTGCGGTTGATGGATGTCACATAACTTGGAACTTACGGTTTTAGGATAGGTATCTAGAACATTTTGAAAAAAGTTGCAGTTGTTGTTGTGTTCCTTCAAAATTTTGAAAAAAGTTGTGATGATATTAATCACACTGAATTAACTGACTGGCTGGGTTCGACGTTGAAATTTAGTCGAGCTCTTACTGGATCGCCCTGCTCCTCAATGTCCACTGAAGCGGGATCATTGACAGTTGAGTCACTTTCAGCAGAAGTTTACCCACCCTCTATCTGGCTCCACGTGCCCTTTTAACAGACACGTGCGGATTGCGTCAGCGTTTGATATCAACGTGAATACCCGTGGCCAGGGTGTATCTTTTTTTTATTATAAAATTGCACATTTTGTGTTGAGATTCGTATAACTTGTCGACTTTTCGCAAGCAAGACTTGGATAACCCGAAATAGGGTAGTGACCGTTAGTGTATTGGATATAACACTAGGATTTTTCAATTTAGGCTCGAGTCCTCAGTCCTCCATGAAACTCGCCCTATATAACTCGGCAAAGTGAAATGTATGTATACTATGGGTACAAATCTTGGTGTACTGCTAGGTTTAGGTGTACTATATAGTATATAACATTATAGGCGTGATGTGACGCGTACCTACAATCCTACCTCTGAATTATAGATTGGATTTAAGTTTTATTATTATAATGATAATAATAAAACTTAAATCCAATCTATAATTCAGAGTTTTATCCAATTAGTGTTCATTCTCGCAAGCACCGTATTTTTATGGCATTTCCTACTATGTCAAATAAAATCAAGTTATTTATCGAAATTAGGCTGATAATACAGGCCATCATGATATTTGGTACAAAACCTGATTTTAAGAATAGTGTTCTTAAAACAGACACAAAGAACTTGCCTTATCTTTGGTGATTTTTTAATAACGCATAAGTCCCCAACAACAGTAAGTGCCAACATATGGGCATACCACCTGTTGGCGGCTCTTGGTACCTATATCTCGTTTTTTAGGTTCTGATGGAAATGCTCTCCTTAGTATTCGCTAAATCTCCCAGGTTACGTTGGAAATGGTGAATGTAGCTGTAAGGGGGTCTATCTTGATGCTAATATTGCAACCTGCTAATTTAAAGCGCTCAACCATGTTATTCACCAAATCCACTTAGTCTGCCTTCTTTTGTCCTAAAGGAATTTTGAGTAACTTCCGCAAAGGATTTCCACACGAGTGTTGAGTCGCCGTATTTGGGGTCCAATCGAAAGTGGTGTTTCATAAAAACAGTTTGTGACAATGCCTTCAGTCTATTTGTCAAAAAAATCATGGACTAAGTACTGTAAAACTAGAAACAGTCGTCCTCCTCCTGACAGTGTCGCAGAAGAAATGGCGGAACAAACTCCCCAGCACCACATCTGTCTGTTAGCTTGGAAGAACTTGATTATAGTCAATGCAAATTTGTTAAGTATACCTAAACATAGAATCAATTAAATTACACTATTTTACACGATTTTGATAACCCAGCTGAATTTTGTTAATTACCTATTGTTTATTAAGGAAAGATATACAAAAAAAAACCCGAATGTCTGGTTTTGGAATTCTTTTTTTAGTAAAATAAATGGCAAATTTTTGTGTAGGTACTTATTTAATTGTGTGGAACTTTCTCAACCAACAGTCAGCCTCTAACATTATTTTATGGCAAAATATTTGTTCGGTTCCCTTCAAAAGTCTTTAGATCTTAGTAAAAACGGCCCCCCCTGGTAGCAACACCCACTTAAGTTTTCAGGGAAAAACATTAACTTTTGATGACCAATGCAGTAAAACGTTTCTAAAACTTTCACAAAAACACTTGGGAACCCAGTTTTTATCCTGGTTTGCAACAGGAAATCCGGGAATCCTGAATAAATGGAGATATGCTCTTTTTAACGAATCTCTAATGGGTCTTCTCATTTTTGAAATTATAAACTGTCCACCAATGTAGGGAAAGAGATCAGAATTTAGTAAACATTTTCTGCTACACATATTTTGAAACAAGTTATTTATTGTGTGTGTCGGATAATTGAACATGAAACTACAACCCCCAATTGGGGTAGCATAAAAATATGATTTGACAGTAAAAAAATGTGACATGATAGAATATTTCTGCTAACACTTTTAGGCTTTTGAAAGGTAGTTTAACATCTTTATAAAACAATCTTGCAACAAATTTTAACTTTAATTGTATTAAAAAATAAAAGTTCAAAATTTGTATACTAGTGTTACCGTCACATGTCAGCTAGCACAAAACCAAAATAAACAAAAATATACTCAAGCATAAATAAAGTCGTCTTACACGTCCAATGTTGGATATTTAGCAATAACTCAAAGTCACAAATGATAAACTAGGACTATCGTACCATCAGTCATCGGTCAACAAGACGACCAGTCACCACAATTGTCACCCACTATGTCTTTTCTTGACACTCCTAAACCTAACATACACTTCATTTGATAAGCATAGGTTTAAGTGCATCATTATGGACCCGGTGTAGGTTTTTGGACATCAACTAGTTAAGGCACAAATCTTCTTTAAATTATCATTCACTTGAGTTCCTCAGTTGCTTTTGATCATCTCTTGTAAACTAACTCATTAAATAATAAATAGTTATGGACATAATATATTCTGTCTTCACAAATGGTTGCCTTGAAGTTATATACAAATGCCTAAACTCTATTCCACTTGTGAGAGACTGGTGCCAGATGTAGATTTTTTGAAAAAAAAAAACACCTGCTTTAAAGGTCACCACACCGCTTCCTCGGAAGTGCTGTGGTGACCTGTGTAAGTTGAACTTATTGTAGAGGTATTGTCCAAAGAAGCAATGGAATCTTTCAGGAAGTGGGGTTTTGAATTGAGGCGTGGGACATACTACCCTTGCGATGCTGGTCTTTAAGTAGCTTAGCGTCAAACTGCAGTTGAGAATGTTTATTAAAACGAAGGGAGACCAACTCCAACCTTCAGTATGGCACCTCCCCATGATGTTATGCAGTAATTAATCATCGATTGGCATAATGCCTATTAGGCCATCTTAATATTCCTTGGGCCAGCCGAGTGCCTTCAGGTTTTTTTATGCCTACGTCGTGTTTTGATTTTCATGCTCGAATCCGTTTTTAACCGAAGTTCATTTTGCAGCAAAATAGTGCCATACACATCACACATACAAATATTTTATATATACCTACATACATACTCAAAATATAAGACTGGTGTTTTAGTATAATTATAGTTATTATTTTCTTAGTGTTTTCAGCCATTTGTGAGCACTAAGAGTAACATTATGCTACTCAATACAAGTACATAGCTGTTACTAGTTGTGCCAACCCTGAAGGAAATAGTCATTTTAATTGAATCTTTTAGTTGATTATTCAGGATTGTTCGAGCAGGGCTGTACGACCTACATGCGATTGACGAACCCAACAAATGATACAGTGCTGTTCAAGATAAAAACTACTGCACCGAAAAAGTATTGTGTACGCCCTAACTCTGGAGTGCTGGAGCCAAACTCCAAAGTGGAGATTGCTAGTAAGTGTAATTTATACAATATATATTAATAATACTCACTATAAGTCATCCTCATTATGAAGTGATTACGCTTTAGGAGGAATGTATTATTATTGTTTTAAGGATGCTGCCACAAGAAGCTAGTTCTGGCCTTGAGCATCCTTAATCAGCATTGTTTGTACTACGTTATCTGTTGAAATGTCGCATCGTACATATTGATGTGTTGAATGTTTTCAGTTACTCCACAGCCGGTGTATGTGGACCCCAATGAGAAACATAAACATAAGTTTATGGTGCAGAGTGTGGTCGCTCCGGAGGGAAAGACTAACATTGATCAAGTGGTATGTACCTTGACTTATAATAAATATTGTGCCAATACGAAACATTCATACAATACTATTATTTTTTTTGTAGCAACTGCCCATTTCTATTCTCTATTTATTTTTTGAGACCATGATTTTCTATCAGATCTTAAGTAAAAATCTACTCAAAGACCACCCAAAACTGTTTTCTTGGAAATGTATTAATAAAATTTTATGCATCACTATTTCAGTGGAAGGAGATCAGTCCAGATCAATTGTTGGATTACAAACTGAAATGCGTGTTCGATTCTCCGCGCGGGACTAATCTGAATGTAAGTTGAAAAATTGCGTATATGTCCTGGAACTGCACCAGAACTCATTATCACCAGCCTACAGCAGTCCACTACCTGGGCATAGGCCTCTCCGTTTTCATGCCAATTAACTCGAATATCGGCCAACTCTCATCCAGCTGCTTCCAACCGAAGCAGCTGGATGAGAGTTGCGAATGCGAAGCCTCTTCATTTTCATGCCAGTTAACTCAATTTTATTTATTAGGTTTCTCAACAATAAGTACACTGTTACATTATAATTTGTACATTACAAACTTAGTACAAGCGCCTCATGAGTTACAGAAAAGCACACCATGCAATTTCCGGCACATCCAGCTGCTTCCAGTGACCCTGCGAAGATCTTCGCCCACCTAGTCTGAGGGCGTCCGCGTCCTACCTTACGCTTGCCGATTTTCACGACAATTAGCTTAACAATCATTATGTAACTGGTCAATACTTAATTATGATTTTTTTGTAGGATGCCGGTGACAACGTCGCTCAAAACGAAGTGACTAAGAAACGTGTCGCCGTTGCAGATGAAGCTAAATCATCGACAAAGGTAATGTACCAACTTTGTACTTACAACTTTATGGATGTTTTGGTTTGTGGAGTTCTCTTCTACCTCTATTTGTAGAACGAGACTGCGCACGAAATGATTGTATAATTTACTTTAAGTTTTCGTTGTGTTGGTGAGCTTTTTCAATTTTGATTTGCCCTTTCGCCTATCAGCCATGTAGTATTGCGACTAACGCTCAGCTTAGATAACGTATTACCTGTAGTAATAAGACGATCATTACCAATGTACCGTTAGTGAATTATGATTATGTATATATCGTATCCACATTGGATAATATTAGTCCAAGCTTGGCATGTTATTTCGATTGTCTTACAGGATGCCGTAGAAGGTCTCATCCAGAATGAAGCAAAGCGGAAGGATGATGAACACACTACAGGCGTGAAACCGGTACCCGACTATTACATTTTTATTCTAAAGTTATGGGATCTCCAACATTTTTTTATACAGTCATTTCGCCTTGTGTGCGTTGTAAATATGTTATACCTAGGTAGTAGTATGAGTCTCATTCATAAGAATTAAGAAAAAAAAACAACTAAGGGAAATTTTACATGTACCATAATTTCAAAATTTACGTATTACAATAAAACATTAAGTTTGAAGGAAAAATATTCTATGCATTAGCACAGCAACAACTTATTGCTAAATATATCATAGATTAGCGGAGTCGATTAGCTCAGCGTATCTTGTATACTTCCAAAACATCCTTGACACCCCATTACCCTCACAATGTATATTTCCTATTATTACCCTTAACTGCATGGTTATAATTTTTTTGCAAAATTACTGTTTATATAATTTTGTTTGTAATTGTTTAAGTAAGTGTATCATATAAATAGTCGTATATACATTTTTTTTTATTATCGTCATTTCAGACTTTGACTTTCCCTAAGTCTGAGAATGCAGAAACTGATTTGACAAAGGCGGCATTAGAAGTTATACACTTGAGGGAGGAAGAGAGCAAATTAAGACACGAAAATCTGCAATTAAAAGTGAGTTAATTTTTTTTAATGTTTTTTCTTCTGGGTTTGGCCATCTATCATTGATAATGAAACCTGCAAGATTTTTTTTTTTCTATTGATTATCTATTTAAGCATATCCTTGTATTGCCCGATGTAGAAAACTGTGTGTATGAACTTTCCTTTAAATTTAAAATGATTGGCAAAATTCCGGCTCCAATGTTGTGCACACAAAGCGAATCTGACAGAGTTGTACGAAGGTCACGAGTGCAGGGCGATCTGAATAACATAAATGTGAAATATACGCTCCTAACATGTTCAGGACAAAAATTGAAAGAAGGATTTAGGAGCTACGATAATAAACCTTATAAGGATCCGTCCTAATTCTGTCAAGTCTCTAAATTGTAATGACATCTTTTGCTGCAGCGATCCACTCGGGTGTTAGTAGCTGCCGAATATAACCTATTTGGTTTGTTGATACGACGAAGAGGCATTGATGTAGTCGTGTGGAATATAATAATCTTAATAATAAGGAATATAAGAATATACAATAATCTCCCAGATTATAATGTATATCTAGGTTCTACTTGGAATGTCACGTATAAAACATGATATGACGAAATAAATTTCGTGCTAACGCGGGATTGTTTAGTTTTACTTCAAGTCAAATTATTAACCGAACACTGCTTCTACATCCGTAAAGGGAAAAACGAGACGATAAGAGCCCACCGAGACTTTTATGTTTTTGTTTTTAACAATACAATACTATTACATTCAAGTTTAACCTAATTGGATCAATGTTATGTACGCGTTCTGCGATTATATGCCCTGCTGCAATGCGATGTTTCTTCTGAGCTAAATGTCACTTTAGCATTATTTGTTCATCCAAAATATAAAATTTTGCTAGGCATTCATGATTCGGCAATAATACTATGGTCTTATCTAGACGATGCGGTTTTAAAGCACGAAGAGATATCAAGCACGCATGCTTATTACTGTGTTCACTATGCTTTTACCGTCCTACTATTTATATTTACGCCGCATGGTGTCTACTTGTGCTTTTAAACTGCATCTGCTGTATAAGACATTAGGGCGTTTTGCTGTCATGCGGCATTGATTGGGATTGACCCACATGCGTGATTTTTCTATGATGGTTATTACCACGAAATCTCCAAGACAATAAAAGCACCCTGAATGCGTTCTCTGAGAAGATATGTATTTCTTCTCGCCAATTCACGAGGAAGTCACTTAGGGCTTCCCGCCAGCTTTTCCTCGGTCTGCCGCGACCCCGTCTAGCTCTCTCAGGGCTCCAGTTTTACGATATTCGGGCCCACAGCTGTGCCGACATCCGGCAGACATGGCCTGCTCAGTCCCATTTTAATCTCACAGCTTGGAAATTTGCTTTTTGGAGCGCAGTGTGGTATTTCTAAGCCGGTCAGTTAGTTTAACATTCAGTAGTCCGCGCTCCATCACTTGTTGGTTGGTCCAAACTTGAGTTTGGTCTTCTGGATGTCAGTCAAAGACCAAGTATGTGCACCATATATAAGTATTGAGAGACTTCACATGTCCATTAGCTTGCGTTTTAAGGGGATGGGTAAATCGCCATTGAATAGCTCTTTCATTGACTAGTCGCTCTTCCAGGCGTTTTCCGTTCGTCTTGCAACTTTTTTGATTTGTCTCGCCTGAAAGGAGATTCAAGATATTTTTCTCTAATCTGATTGATTATACGCAAGTGGTCGATGGTAGAAAGTCCGGGACGGAAGGCCGCTTGCTCGGGAGGTTGTTCATTATCTAGTTATACAGCAATGCGATTTTCTATGACTTTTATAATGATTTTGTAAACATGGGAGATCAGACTAATGTAGTAAAGTAATATATTGAGAAGTTATTTCGAGTCTGTAACTCACCATCCGCCATCCATTCGAGTTGGATACCTGGCTCAGCTAAACTTACGCGTGACTAATCATGTTTTTATTTCTAAATCAGAACAAATGGTCGAAGTAAAGTGTAACTATCATTCAATTGTTTGATCTGTTGATCCGTATTAATAAAGCAAAAACAACTTTTGGGTGTAAAATCAAAACACATATTTATAGATTAAGTGGTTTATACTAAAGAGATGTAAAAACTTCACTTCATGATTGATATCAAATGTATAATATGGGTTTATTAATTAATACGGACCTAAGTATCCTACAGATTGACTCACCAAGGTCAAAAATTATGGATGCGCTCAGCGTACAATCGATTACATGTTTCTAAGACTTCGTACATTTTATATATCCGACGAGAAATTTACCAAAAACAATCTTTTTTAGAGCTAAGTTACTAACGCTAAATTAAGTGTTTGACACTATCAATCATCATTGCGAAAATGACTAAATTTAGAAAATATTTTTTAGGAAATTGCTGATTACTAACATCACTATTTCATAATCCCTTAATGCTCGACCTGATAAGCCATATTATCTTGACATGCACTAAATTCAAATGCGAAGTTCTCGACCAGTGTTTTGAAATTTTGAACCTATATGAAAACTGAAAAAATGATCTCTTTAAAAAAAATACTTTTCCTATTATAAAAAAAAAATTGTATAACGGGCTGGTGTCCGCAATTCCACGTCCAAAACGCGTATAAAAAACTATTGTTTTAAATTGTCGTGCGAGGCACAATTTTGCTCAGCGATACTTGTAGAAATATGTTTTGACGATGATCAAAGTAAGATTAAACAGACAAATGTTCTCATGTTGACAGTCCTAGAAAAGTTGAAAGTAATATTGGAATATCACAAACACTTCAAAACTTTCAACAGAATTTTGAATTTGCCTCGAATGTCATGATATCATGAAATAGTCATTCAGTGAAGTAACTTGAACTCGGAGACAGTTGTATTGAAGAATTTAATGATACTACGAGATAAACATTTGGCATGGTCGCGTATATATTTTTTTTATTACCATACAAACTTATTCCGACCTGCTAATAGCAAAATAAGATAAACTTCTTTAGCTGGCTCTTTCACCTTAAGGAACCCACTTGTCATTTATTTAGTTCCGGTTTAAAAATATGTGTAGACGCGTCTACCATATAACTGCATTAATCCTGTTGCATTGCTATTGTTATATAGCATAATGTCTTATATTACGGCCATATGCAACTACGTCTATTAATACAGTAGCGATCCAATGCACATTCCAATACGTGTGTGTGTTAGTTAGAGTCGGTGAGTACATAAGTGGTGATTGTGTTGCAGGAGGAGCTGATGCGTCTGCGCCAGACGGCGGGCGGCGACGGGCGCGCTGCGCGCACCCCTCACTCGTACGGGCCCGAGAAAAACGCACAGATCACGCTCATGCCCTGGGTGCTCACCGCCGTGGGCATGGCTATTCTCGGCATCATCATCGGCAAGTTCCTCATGTGAATGGTCTACTAAACCCCGCGGTGACCTTGACATCGCCTCTCAGATACCGCTGTTACACCGCTCCCGATGCCTCCCTCTCGCACAGGGCAGCTTATTTTTGTTAAAGCGACCTCTCCATAGCTTCCGTCATGCTGTACTTGTGTTCCTCCGATTTGACGACTTAATCAGCGTAATCCCAATTATTTAACTAACCTCTAAACTGAAACTCTTCCTTTTATGATTTGATATGATCACAAATAATAAAAATAATTTTACAAATAACGTATTTAAACCACTGTTTCCATTTTAAATAGTTTGTTAGAATGTTTGTTATTTCTTAATAAAGTGCTCTATCCAATTCCAAGGCAAACAATGTATTCCTGTTAGTTGTTTATTAATTTAATGGTATAGTTCAAAATGACAACTTCTTTTTTTAAATGAATCCGGATAGAATTTGGTATTTATATTACTTTTCACAAAAGTCTATGTAAGGAATTTCTTAATATTACCTCTTTAAAATACTCTAGTATTTATGCCAAGCCATTCTTCCGAATCTATACATAAAGACCCCTGGAGCATACAAATTATTTACATGTTTCTGAAACCAATCATTGCCCTGCCCTTTAAGGCCAGGTCCTTATGACAAAGAGCCATAGACATTCGTTCATACGAGCTCGCGTTCACCAGCTTTATCATGGGGACTGGGCCTTAAGTTATTTTAATGTGAGATAGACGCTTAAGGTTGCTTGCAGAATGACTCGCTAAATAAAGATATTCAAAAAATCGTCATCGTCGTCCTGCCCTTGTCCCATATTACTTGGGGTCGGCGCAACACGTTTTCTTGTTCCATTCTCCCCTGTCAGACATCACGTCATCATTTACTCCATTCTCTTTCATATAATTCCCCATACAATCCATTAATCAAAAGATATTCATAAACATTATTGTATTTATTTCAATATCAGCGAGTCATTGTACAATCCAGCCTGAGAATTCCCGTTTTAATTGATAAATCCTACGCGTAAGATTTAACTACATGTCTTAGATTGTTGTTAACTAACACACAATGTCATTATCACTACGATTAATGCAACTTACAATAGTACTTAACAATTGACATGTTATTTCATTATAAGTAGCACTACGTTTATATTAAATAATGCTGTTACTGTTATCATCTAGTTTGTGACGCTTCACTGCAGCATTAAGTTTTTTTTTATATGTCACCATTCACTGTAATTATGTTGATTCCGATCGACTAGTACTAAGTTAGATCAACACAATCCTGAATTAAAACGAAGGTGTTATCAGTACGTGTATTATAATAAAGCATTTTTATAACAGTGGTGAGATGTCGGGGCAGTAGATTGGTCAATAGATTATTATATATATTATTATAGATATTTATTTTGCGTAGTTTATCTACTTTAAAGATGTAACTATTTTTCTTGATAAAACTTGGATATTATCATATACATATTAAACGTGATATTTATATAGTAAGGCGCATACGGTCTTCTATATTATAATGTTCATGTACATCGTTGTTATAATTAATATTTGCCATTAGAATGCAAAATAATTACTTTGGCAAATTACCAAAAATTATCAAGAAAACGGAGTTACTAAATGCGGCTTGCCAAGTGTGCTTGTCGGCATTTATACTAAATTGATGATATGATTATAAAATTAGTGTAATATTGTACCTACACATTCTGTGAAATAGTAACATTTTACAGGTTTGATGTTAAAATAAAGAGGTAATGGTGGATCCAGTTGACAAAGTATTGAACGTCAGACACCTAGTCCCTGGTGACGCGGTGAAGGGTCATCTCTTAATTAATAATTATGTGGTAACGGATAAGCTTAAGATCACACAGCTTCGTGCAGCCATAACGTGGATGCGTGTCTAATGTGAAGTGCCATCATTTCTTCCATTCGGACTGGTGTCGGCTAACCCTCCATTGCCTTAGGTACTTACACATAGATTTATGAAGTAGTCAAGGTTTTTACAGTATTCAGAAATGTTTTAAGAGTTTTGGAACTGTAGTTTGGTGCCTCAAGTAACCTAGAGCATTAGACTAAATTGGAGAGACTTGTCAAAGGTTTGGAGGAGGGATTATCCGTTACCTAATTGCTGTTGTAAAAGCTGTGGTCAGCAAATCATCAGATCATCGTCTGCAACACACAGTAGTGCAGTGTGTAGAACGTCTTAAAAGTCGTTAATAGTAATTAGGAATGCAGCTGTAATTTTTTCTTCAATTTAGTGAAATACTCAATATAACATTATGTTTAACTAAATTGCTGTAAAAATATAAAGAAAGCTGACGTTAGAAAATAGCACCTGGGCCTGGCGGCAATGATAATGTGCATGCGAGAGGAATAACCTATTAAAAACAAACTTTTCGGTTACTATGTTTTAGGGTTTGTTTAAATTTTTGTACTATGTTTTAAGTTTTGTTTAAATACTTACCCATGTACGAAAACCTAGGATAGGTTTTCGTACATGGGTAAGTATCAAATATAATAAACAGTGTTGTCGAAAATCTAATTCTTGGCTTATGGCAAAGCAATCAAGATGGAATCAATCATATTTCAAATACCAATTGCACTTTGCTAAATTTAAATGTTAGTCATATGTATTGTTACTTATTATTTATAAATTATGAAATGACTGGCGTATAGAGTGTTATTCGTGACTACACACTAAAAGTTTACTTAATATTCCGAAGCCCCGAGCTTACAGAAGTTAGGCCTTTATTTGTGTTAGCGCATAATTTCCCTATGGCACGGTACACACTGAAACCACCACCAACCTTTGAAATACACCAATATAGGCAGGCCCGACTCTTGCTTCACTGCGTGACGTAATACCGCGCTCGCAGTTACATGTACTGGATTCAGTGTGGTATACGCCTAAAATAATACAAATATTATATAGAACTTAGTCATTGTGTTTTGGTATGTAGTTGTTGTCATACTTACAATATCCAGCCTTGAATACTTAGGAATTAATGTTATGACGTGTTAAGTGGAAAACATAAGCGTTAAATATCAGGTTCATATACTTACTGTGTATTTTCGTGTAAAAATGAATAAAATGTTTCGTAATTATTTTTAAACTTGTATACAATAATGGCTTTTGAAATGTGCGTATTGTAAGTGCATAAGTATTTGGTTACTGTGTGTAAATTCTTAAAATTCGATAGAAATTTATACGCTTACACAATTTGAAAACTTAATAAACCTAGGTAAACGTGATTATGGTCGATAAATAGTTTCGAGAATCCTGGTGAATTTTTCTACCGTTTTCTAATCTATTGTTTATTTCCCTGTGGGTTTGGGGAGGTTATTTTTTTGTCTCCATCAGTTAGAAGGCCGTCGTCGTAATTTTCAAAATACATTCTGTTTAAACCATAAAATTAATTTTGTTACAACGAATATTAAGTTTATTTGTTTTAACAGCACAGCGAGAGTGACAAGCAGTGAGGGTAGGAACTCGTTTTCATAAAACCAGTATACAATATGGCCTGGTCTGGCCTTAGCTGAGCTTTACATGTATCTTAATATAGGTATAATACGCAACTTTTTACTTGTTGGAAATTGATGTACTCTAATATTTTTTTCGTAAAGCTAAGAACTGATCATATTTCAGTGTGGTACACATTGTTGGTTGAATGTAGTGAAGCTCAGCTAGTGTCGGGCCGATATCCAAGGTGCGATGTGAGCATTGTTCAAGTAAATAAATTGGTAGTAGGTACAACCGTGGCCCTGTTGTGTAATCTCCACGGCTACTATTCGATATTAAAATAGGCGTCAACATTTCATATTTCATAGCACATTTAATTGTAGTTTGTGTCAGTATATTTAGAAGAATTTCACTCTTGTTTATGGCATTTTTAATTTTCATTTGTGGTGGTTTTTGTAATTATTGCCGATGGACAGAATGTTTTACTTGTATTTAATGTATCTCTAAATCATCTAGATAAGATCTAACTCTTAACACCAAATGTACAGAAAACCGAAGAGTTAATATATGACAGCACCTATTTTCCATTAGTATAATACTAAATTGATTTGAAACCTTTCGTAAAATGTATGTAAATACGTGAAGGCTGCAATACACGTGTTATTAAAAAGCATGTTTGTTTGCTAGTAAATAATATGCTTATTTATGGCATGCTCTCCGCGTGTGAAAAATAATCATATTATTTCCGTATACACATGTAAATTGTGTGCTACTAGGTAGCATCTGCTCGAAATCAGCACACTTTTGCGCTACTGCGTAGCACGTGTATTCCAGGCTTAATGTGCGTAAGAATATTTAACAAGAAGTTTAATTTTTAAATAAATGTGTCGTAATCTTAGTAATCTATACATGTAACTTTTATTCACAGATTCAGCATGCAGTAGGGTTATTTCAAAATTAACAATAGAAACATTTAAATTTCCGTATGGTATTGTTGTTATATTGTACTATTATGCTATATTGTATCGTTTTCTGAAATAAAAGACTTAATTTATGACTCTCATCATCTTTGCTTTAATCCCTACGTTAGAAAATCGCCTGATGTCAATCTCGAAATCAAAACCAGGTTGTTTACTAATCCTAGGCAGGTACATATACATAGTTCTACGGGTTGCAGACCGAAAACTAAGCTAACTTAGTTCAGCTGAGCTCGCATAGCTGACGGAGTTATACTTGTGTGCAAACTGCAAAGTAAGTGAGCTAGCCTAAATATGAGATGGTAAAGTTGGGTGTGCCGATGCGACTGAGCTTTCGGTTAGTTCTTGGTGTGCATGGGATGTATTTCTAGTTAGCTAGCTTAGTTTAGCTTCGGCACAGCTTAGTTTTCGGTCTGCAACCCGCATTAACTTGATCAATCTACGCAGTTGTCACTGCTGTGAGCTGTGAGTGAGCCATAAAGACCACGCGGGCTGGGTGCGATTTGGTGGATGTTTTCGTTTTTACCCGATTGCTCAAGGGCTTTGTTATTCAATCGACAGGTTGAATTTTTCAGGTGGGCGTGGATGGCCAAATCCGAAACAGGAATAGCCAAAAATACTCAAAGGAGTCTCTAGCCCGAACTTCATTCTGTATACAGGGCGTATTTTTCAAGTGGGCGTGGATGGCCATATCCGATAATAGCGACACTATCGAATTGTGTAATAATACAGCGTTTTTTTCCAAAATCAATGGGTTCGATTCCTGGCTAGGAATATTGATTTTTCAAAAATCGAATGATGCAGTTTTAGTTTCATCGAAATTGGGCTCGAGACTCCTTAGAGAATTCTTCGCTATTCTTCATAGTTTAGGATGTGGCCATCCACGCCCACTTGGAAAATTCACCTGTATATAGGTTGGTTTTGTACATAATACAATTTTTAGGGGGGTTTTGATAATTAATTTTAATTATATGTTACTTCTTGTACCTAATATTTAATTAACTAGCGTCATGATGCCATAGAATAAATAATAATTGGGGCCGTTCTAGAGTACCCGCGCGAGTCTTATATA
Organism: Eugnorisma glareosa; assembly: GCA_947578425.1. Taxonomy (NCBI): domain Eukaryota; kingdom Metazoa; phylum Arthropoda; class Insecta; order Lepidoptera; family Noctuidae; genus Eugnorisma; species Eugnorisma glareosa. The sequence continues at coordinate 31,123,766 of OX387957.1, forward strand.
GCGTACGGCTTAGGCAGGCCGGCTTCCATGCATACCAAACCAATGACGTAATATAAATATCATTGTACCCTTCTACATCAGACGAACTTAAATAAAATAATAGTACATTGTTTACCGAGAGGAGAAAGTGACCGATTACCGTCGAGGGTGTCAACCCGAGATCGGGAATCGCACTTTCTCTCGAGTGATACATAGTGCTTTATACTACACCTACGAGGAAAATAAAAAACGAAAACTGAATCCTCAAACAACACACACATTGAAAATGGCGCCCGTCTGCAATTTTCACATGTTCTTATTTCAAATTGTTTATCCTGCCGCCGCAGGGTCGCACTGCCAGCCCGACACCATCCAACACACAGCTGGCCAGTGGCCAGTGTCATTTTGCGAACTTGGAGATAAAAACTCACTGTAAAAACTTTTTGGCTTTTGATATTTAGGTTACCGGCGCATAGTCTTACCCAAAATTAAAAAAGAAAAACCACGTAAGAAATGGATTTTCATACACTTTTCTCTCCCGCTCAGATGCGTTTTCTCCCCGCATATTTGTTCGATATGCAATGACGTACTTTCTACCGTAAATTTGATAAAGTATCAAGGTACTTTCCAAGTAGGTGTAGTATAAATACCATTCCAGCAATGTATGGCTGCTATCCCTACACCAATCCGAAAAGACTATCTTCAAAATGGCTGAACAGATTTTCATGAAAAAGCCAAGACGCCATTCTGACATGGGCTCTATAACCCCCGACTTTGAAACAAATGTACAGTTCGAGCATTACATGAGTGTCAATAAGCATAATGATGAGGCATTTTAAAAGTAAAATAACAAAATGGTTTTGCACATGTTTATTAACGTCATTACTTTTTTTCCTAAAATAACATTTTCCATCAACAATTACAATAATAAATATATTCATGATTAAAATCTAGAAGTTTACAGACATAGAATTCATACAAAAGGTGCAATTTGTGATAGAAATGTGTAATAAAATGAGAACCTATTCTGTGTATGTATGTAAAAAATATATATTTACAACAAATTATAACAATTAACAATCCGGACACTGAAACAGGCTCCACCTCCAGTATATAGAAATATAATAGTCAATAAAAAAGCTGATGGCCTGGTGCTGATGGAAACCAACAAAATTATTGAATACTGTGCATCATTGAGATCATTTTTAGAGTAAACCCAAGTACAAACATATTTGAATCTTAATAATTTAAAAATAAATTGAATTACAGCTAGCATATTTCATTTACACATTTAAGCGCAGTATAATCTAATAAGGTTTTACCGATAGTAAATACACCGCATATAATGAAAATAAAACCATTTTCCGTGGTCTCATAATTAAATACAGCACGGCAGGTAACCGAAAGGACATACTCTATGGAGTGTGGTACCAAGTGTGGTGTCATAACAAGTAAATTATTTTAGAAAACTGGGATATCACAATGTGTCTTAGAATGCAGAGCCACATTGGGCGACCTAAAAAAAACTAACAAGGCGATTAAAAAAAATGATATTTTGACATGTTGAGAGATTGAAGTTTGATACTACATTTCTGCTTGGTTTTAAATTCCCAACCTGCTTTATAGAAGGTGTAACAGTAAATTAATAATAATGAGACCACTGAAAATCTACTATAAAAAAAAAAGTAAAATTACCGAAACAATTTTTATCACAATATTATTAAAAAAAATAATACTTAGAACCTATTTACATAAATATTATTATATTAAGATAAAATTGTATAATAACTATGTTAAAGAAACCCTGCCCGATCCGAAAGGGGCATATAGGTATACCAATGACATTGCCAAAATAGAATACGAAACTTAAAATATACATACATGAAAACAAAAATATTAATGCCCCAAATTGCCACCCGTTTCCCTAAATTAAAAACATTTAAAACGTGACAACACCATCTTCGGCATAAGTATGTTCGATCGTCAATTGTTTTTTTTTTTATGACGTCACTACCCGAGAAGCGGCCGCTCGCGCCCTTGTGTTGCCATAGAAGTTTTCTCATTTTAGTAAGTACATATTATTTCATTTTCACCGTGGTAATTCTTTTTACTTGTTCTCCAAAAAGGATTACATAAATAGAATCTTATCTCGATACCTAATAATACCCTCACTGATCGGACAGGTTTTTTTAAACATATTCTATAGTTATAAAATAGAATGTGATGTTGCTGTATCATTTATAAATGCCTATGCCTACCACAATATTCTACAGTTGGATAGTCACCTACACTTATATGTTATTAAGCAGTTTTTTTTTTTTTAATACACGGTACGAAATAACGAACACCACGTGGATGGAAAATACCTTTTATACATGTTATGTATGTAGTTTGCTCAAACATTGCTTTTTAGAAACACTTATACCCGTTTTTTATACTGACTCACAATACAATACCTTATGATTGCTGGCTCTTGCATATAGATCGTCTCAAAATTAGTCGAACTGATTTTTTTTCTTATAATTGAATTGAATTATCTCAGTAGAGAGAACTCGAGTATGCTTTGCGAAATGATGGGAAGCAAAAATGGACACTAAGATTAATAGCATACTTTTGTTTTTTTTTTCCTTAAAATGGTGCTGATCCATAGTGCAGCAACAGCACACAGTGTCAACACAGTGAAAGTCGTTTTTTTCTTATAAAAACCAAAATAATCACCTTTCTACTAAAAGATGGCGAGTAGGGTATCATTCCCTATTCGCTATATGAATAATTATTAGAGGTATTATCCTTTATGGTGGAGTTCGTTTTTCCACCTAGGCATACTTAAGTATATAGTAAGAAACTTTTACGGTTATAAAATATAAAGCAGTTCCTTTGCATGCATAAGTATAACATAATAGCGTACCTACAGAACCGTACATGATAATTATGAAATATTATATTCACGTGTGTCGGAGGGAAGTCTTATTATATACTTAATACTGAACTGAGATGTGTTACGGAAAAGAACTCCATTAAGAATATATTAAATTACAAAATGTTAAGTACGTTGTACATTTATATTGTATAGAAATATTACAAAAAATGAACGATATAATATTTTTTGAAATGCGATTCCAAAACATAGCTATTTTTTAATACAATATATTATACCCTATTTTATGATAAAAAAGACAGTGCCGTTGAATTATTACTACTAGAGACTACATAATATTTAGTATTTAATAATTTAAATGGCAACGAAATTTTATCTTCATAATCGCTACTTCTATTTTATATGTCCTAGATCCAGCTAGACATTTAAACATTTCTACGAGTAGATAGATAGCAAAGCAGTAAGTACATACAGGGTGAGTTTTAAGTGATTGCATTTACATAATATACTAATAGATAGAAATACTAAAGGGCCAATATCCAGGTGAATATGGGATTTAATAGTGTGAAAATACACGTCAAAGTAAAACTTTGACATGTATTTTCACACTATTTTATAGAATGTCAGATTTAATTTGGACATACGTGAAGATTTTTCAATCCTAATCAATATATATTTTTGTATTATTTCTAATCAGCGTTTTATTTATTTTCTTATAAGTTTATTGGTGTTCTGTTATGTATTTGTTGCATAAAAATCTAACTATTCAGCTAGGTAATAGGTCGAATTACAAGTAAACATGTCAATATAAAATATTTATAAATACGCAATCTATACAATTCAAGAGTGATTTATCACTAGCTATCTTACAGTGTCGGCGCTCTGGGGGAGTGAGCGCAGCACAGAGCGCAAGCTGGAACACAGTCTCTTCATCCAGATAAGGCCCACTTTCACCACTAATTACTAAATGCGTTTAGCGCTAAACTTATTTAAAACATCCTTCCGTTTCTGTCAAGGATTTGGAGATGACAGAGACAGAATGATGTTTTAATCATTTTTTATTTTAAACGCTTTCGTGAGATGTGGAGCAAGCGGGCACAAAATGAGCACACGGACATATTGTGTCGCGCACCGCATGTTGGATATTCTTACAAAACTTCCTACAATGCCAGTACCATACTATATACAACCCCTAGGCAAGTGTAAATAAACTGTCTTTAGTTTTACACTAAATGGTAAAATGGATTATAATAAATTCCTTAAGAATAACAAGACTTTATATACATATAACCGGAAAACACATAAGAGCCTCGGTAACTTATGGAGTATAATAAATAAAGTACTACAACATCAAGATTATTGAAAGGCGGCCACTATGTTTTATTCTGTTTTTATATGATTTAGAATAGTTTATTCTTTTTTTTTTAACTATAAAAAATCTTTACCCAAGTTACTAGCAAAAAGCTTACATATTTTTTTCAGCTAGAACAAATTTTGTTCCGACTGTGGCAAAGCAAAGCATTATGTTTTTCATTATGAGCTTGGCACATGTAACTTATTAATGTAGGTAAATTCATAAGAGTTCGATCAGGGAAAGAACACAAATTAAAATCATAATTATCACTACATAGTATAAAACAAAGTCGCTTTCTCTGTCCCTTTGTATGCTTAAATCTTTGAAACTACGCAACGGATTTTGATGCGGTTTTTTTAAATAGATAGAGTGATTCAAGAGGAAGGTTTATATGTATAACATTGACCCGTGCGAAGCCGGGGCGGGTCGCTAGTGAAATCAGAATACAAAGAACGAAAGTTAATTTAAAAGTTTTTTAAATCCTATGTTTACAACATAAACTTATATTTTTTATGTATGAGAAGAATAGATTTACCAACGTAGTTTCTTTACGAATAAAGGAGACTGCCCGTTGATGTTGTCGGTGCTCAAAAACATCGTAGCGCTAAAACCTGTAAAGGAAACGAATAATAAATGCATGCCATAAATGAATTGAAAAAGCAAAACTACAACAAACATGTGCCGCCCAACAATATTTTAGAGTTAAAGCTAAATTGACCAAATAGCGCGCAAGATGCTGGACGAAATGTAACAACTACGAGTAACTTTAGATTTTCAATTTGCCACTAATAGTCGCGTGTCTAATTAATTATTAAAACAATTGACAAGACACACGTCGAATTAAAGCAGCCGCATGTCACAAAAGTTGCTAAAGAACGCCCCTGAGACAGTAAGTAGGTGTCGCAGCTGGAGAGCTGAATTCTGATTAGATTCCGTCCTAACTGAAAGCCACGGAACTGCTTAAGATGTTAGGAGTACAAAAAAGCATTTGCCCAGGAGTGGGCCGGAATAGGCCGGCTAGAAAAAAAAAAGAAACCAAACCTACCTTCGGAACTATTTTTGGCGAGGTTGAGTTTGTAATGTTCACCAAAGATCTCGGTTCTTTGCGGTTATCAGACCAGTTATTTGCTAAGTATGTCCTAAGAGCAAGGTGGCCTAGTTTTGCTGGTTCCTTTCTTGAACTCCAATTATGCAGGCACTTGCTTTTGTTGGCCTAGTTTTAAAAAGGTGCTTTGTGTGATGAAGGCCCATTTCACACATTTGTGATATAAATCATCCAAACCATTCACGGCAGACAGTGGGAAACATTCCAAACCTCCAACTATGCACTCTTCACATAGCTGTAATAAAATACAAATATTTCAGATTATATTTAATTGCATATATGTAGGTCAATACCATACACATAAGTGGTCAATATAAACAGGTGAAATTGATTAGGCCTAACCATACATGAAAAAAATTGCGGTGAAATTTTTTAACATAATAGTAAAAAAAATGAATGAGATATAAGTTCAACTTGAATTGTTGATCTTACTTACATTTTACTAGGGCTCTTTAGTTGTTAAATACCGTATCTGAGAGACCAATTATTTACCCCTTTTCGTTGTTGAATCTCTCAGAAAAAACACTGATGTCCTCGTTGTATTGCTGCGAATATAAAATAGGAACTGTATTAATTTCCATAGCAATAATTTAAAAAATGATCAAGGATACGTATTATTTAATTAACATGACACTTGGCAGATATACTAGCAGTCTAGCTATTCCATCAAAGCGAAATTCCATCAAAATAACATAAATATAAAAAATGGCTTAAAATAAGCATTTTTTGCTCATCAAAATTATTCAAGTCTCTCAAAACGACGGCCCTTGTCTTGACCCGACATACTCGGCAAAAGAGCGCAAATGTCCAATGCTCGTATCTTGGGTACCTAATGCGTTTTCACGGTTTTTAATTGAAGCAGCACTTTTTAACGTCAAAAATTACATAAGACTGTGCCCCAAAAGTCCGTACGTCCTTCGCCACTTACTAGTGTTTTAGTGGAGGGGAAGAAATGGGAAAAGGAAGATTTCATGTCGGTACAAGATATACAAGTGTAATATGTTAGTGACATACCCGAACTAGTGCCCTGGTCAGTCACAGCACTTTGTCCATCACTTTTTGCACATTCATATTGAAGGTTCCAGGTTTCCTGTGTTTGCATCTGGGCCTGCAAAATACCAGATAAAAAACAGATGGAAAATAACCTGGCTTTCGGAAGTCGGCGAGTTTTGTTTGACCTATTATTGGTCACCTCCAATTATAAGCGATCGCAACGTTTTCGATTTTTTAAGGCCGTCTGACCAGTCTATACTAATATTATAATAAGGAAAAATTACATTTGTTTGTAAGTTTGTATGTAGGGGGTAATCTCTGGATCTACAGAACCGATATTGAAAATTCTTTCACTATTAGGAAGCTACTCGTACATTATCCCCGAGTGCTTTAGGCTTTATTTATAACGTGCCCGTGAAATAATTTCCGACCAAAACGCGAGCGAAGCCGCGGCCAACAGCTAGTGTTTTATAAATGTGAAATTGTCAAATAAATCGGTCCCCGGAATATTGACGCTATCACTAGGTGACGTAGCGACCGGAGAAAAACCTGAGGTGCTGGAAGTGTGGGATCGATTTACCGGGAAGTACGAGATCGATTCCAACCAGCATCGCCATACCCGAGGCATCGTGCCCGTAACTACAGCCTAACATTATAATATTGTTTGTGACATTGCTCGGATTTCTGCTTAGTTCGTTATTAGCGTGTCTACATAGTTAATTAGTATCTCATCAATTCTTTATGGATTCGTTATTTCAAACCGTAGTACATCTATTTATTTAAACTTCATGTACAGCAGTGGTACCATAGACGGGTCTTATACCACAAGACATGGGAGTCCCAAATAACCTTGCATAAAACTAAAATTAGGCAAATATAAAACTTTAGTGTAATCTTCCTACACTGCAGAATTATTGAGCAATCGTGAGTTAGATTTAGAATACAAGTTTATGATATCATCCGAACGGAAATAGCTACATCTATGCTGAGGTAATGAGGATGAATATATTAAATTATATATTTAAAGATGAGATACCTACTCATAAACTTACCTTGATTATTATTATTATTGTAAAGCTTGCCACTATTTTCATCTGCGATTTCCTGCATTTCCATCCTGTCCTTTTTATGTGGCCATATTTTAAATATTTACAATTATTTTAGTATTTTATGAAGCCTGAAAACAGAACTTTTGTTTCAACCTTGTGGGGTTACAGGTGATATAGCTACCGAGCTGAAAATATACTAATTGGGTCACACATACTTAGGGTGAACTCTCCTTTTAACGCCTTCGGCAACAAAAAGCATTTTGGCAATAATAATGTTCTCATCCGTAATCTTCGAAACGCACATTACAGCTTATAAATACTAATCGAAGTTATTCGCTAAATATCACCGATAGCGTTCAAAAGGCGACTTCAGTCTTACACAGTATAAGTGTCACATTTTAACATTATTTTATCTACTGATTTATGTACTCACCGAGTGCAAAGCGGAGTATATGCCGTACCCACTGCCGACGTTTTGAGCACAGACCAGTCAAATGCCAACCGCGCAACTCATATACAAGTTACTTGCAATAGCGAGTATCCACTGTAAAATCTTATTCTTACAGAGCACAATTAATGAATTAGTAAATAAGAGTTGAGACAATGAGGGAATAAGACAAAACAACTGCGATATATTTTTTTGTTGAAGTATCGGATGGTAACAATGGCCCACCTCGAGTGGTTACGGCGGCCTACGGATATCTGCAATAATAACGATACTACAGATGCGAAGATGCGTTGCCAGAAACGGAGACTAAAGTACTTCCCCGGATGAGCTCATTCACAAAGCATTCCACTACTCTAAAAAGATTTCGTTACTGAGGCAAAATATAAATGAAGTGCTTTGATATTAAATAGAGACACTACTCAATATATTCTACTATTTGCTAATGAGAATGAAGATATTTATTGTGATATATCTAAGTTGATGATGTCGCCGAAAGTGGGTTCATCTTTAAGGAATGTTCCGGAGCGTTCCATCACAGGTATCTCTTTGAATGATGGAGCCTCTTTCTCGTCTTTTTGAGTCTGTGGCTTATTGGAGTGGGTACTTCGCTGACTCTTTGACATGTGGTTCTTGTGTGAGCCTGTCTCCACAAACGATGAAGACTCTTTTTCTTGAGGCTGTTGCCTGCTCGAGTGCGGATGAGGACTCCGTTGGCTCTTCGACATATTATTCCTGGATGTCTCCGACTCGACGAGGGAAGATGATTCCTTCTCATCATGATGAGGATTTTGCCTGCTGGGTTGAGATCTCTGACTCTTAGACATACTGGTCTTACAGAGCGTTTCCGCCTCTCTCACTACCTGTGATTGATAATTAATTGGTTAAAGCGGAACACAACACACCGAGAATTGGTGCCGGTCGGGTCGGGCGTGCGACAGGTCTATTAACCAGTATTTATCCACATATATACTGGTTAACAGACCTGCTAGTGAACTGAACGGGTGTTGCTTCTGTGGGTTCTTGTGTTAACATCCTTATGTTAACAACAAAACTCACCCAAGCAACACCGTTCGCTATGATTTGAGCATTAACGTTTCATTTTAATATTATGTAACATACACACAAAAAAATCAGTGAGTTAGCACGAAAACAAAATCTAATACAGGAGGGAAAATTAAAGCGGGACCAAAACAAATCTACCTTCGGAACTATCTTCGCCGAGCTTGACTTTGTAGCGTTCATCAAAGATCCTGGCACTTTGCGCTCATTGGACCTGTTATTGGTTGCGTTCGTCTTGGGAGCAAGCCTGCCCCACTTTTGTTGATCTCTCGAATTCCGACTGTCAAGCCCCTTGTATTTTGGTCCTTGGTTTAAGTACACAGGTATCTTCGTCTTCATTTTATTTTCTGTTACCGAAACAGGGGCTGGTTCTAAATTTTTCATGATTTTTATGGCTGTAGAAATGAATACAGAGAATTATTTTTGAAGCGTCCACAATATCGTCTAGAATAACAGTACAAATACACATTAATCTCAAAGTACATAACTGGCGAAGTGCAGGTGCAATTATGAATATAAAAATACACGTCTACCATGCCCTTCCGAGGATGGCACATGGTGTTACGCTATGTTAAACAAGTCAAATGATACAAATAGAGAAGCCGAACTGTAATGAAGCAAGTAGTACTCACATTCGGCGGAACCTTTGGTATGCTTCTGCTTGGTGTAAGTGGCATATCTGTTGCTCGTCTGTGACTCGCTGAGCGAATCCGTGCTGGGTTCTGCAGTGCGCGGCCGCGAGCTGGTGGCCAGGCTATCCTGCGACATCGTCTGTCCGCCCATCTCGCCGCGCCGCCCCTTCTGCTGGCTCGACCGCAAGTTTCGCAAAAGTACAGGGCTTGAGTTACGTGACGACTCACTCGAAGATTCAATCTTCGGTAAGTGTTTGTTCACAACCGTCGTTTTCTTCTCTTTGTGTGGCGGTTCTAAATACCTCGGTGCGGTCTTTTCGTACGAAAGAGTTCGGTGCACTTTCGTTTTACTATTCACCAATTCCTGAGATTTAGTTTTCTTTGTTTTATTAAATTTAGCACGCTCCTCCTGCGCTTTCGTTGTTCTCACTTTCGGTGTATGAGGAGAGACAAATGGTTTCTTGCAATCATTCATACGGAGACTGCTGTTGGTTTTAAGAGCATCAACAGAACCGACTGGGACCAAAGGTTTCGCCGTGTAAGGTACAAATGAGGCGCGCACATGAGCTATATCTACACTGCGAACCGTTGACGTGACTGGTTTGCTCTTAATTACCGCCTTGGTTTTGGATTTTCTCTCTGGCTGATGTGTAGGAGAGGCTAGTGGCATAGCATGCGCGCCATACTTGATACATCCGAGTTCCCGCAATCTTTTTCGTAAGTCAGAAGGTAACTCCTTAAAGGCTTGTGTAGCAACAACTCGAGGCGACGCCCGCACCAACGCGCCCTCACATTGCATGCGCCAGCTGCTTGCGTTCGTGTACAGTAGGTTACCTGGGCCGAAATTTTTGCGGTTTTCAGTGCCATTGCTGATTAAATCAGGTTTCGAATACTGGCTGTTACGAATTTCTTTGACAAGCGCTGAGAGGTAACCATAAGCACAACAGACTACTTCGGGAGGTGCCCATTCTATCGCAGCCGCGAGAAAGTCGTCCAGGGCTTGCTTGGCGGCGTGAGGAGACTCGCTGGGTAACGGAGGGATGGCCTTGTACACGGCAACAAGTTTGGGGGCTGCGAAGTGCGCTGCCACATTTATAAGCCTCCGGCACATGCGCGCTACGCCTTCGGACCATCTACTATTTTGTAAGGACGCCGCTACAAAGAACAATAACTTTGATTATAACATTGAATGAAATTTATTTAGATATAAATTAAATAAAACAACGAAGAAGCTAACTTTGAATCTTCAAAGTTTGCTCATCGTTATGTTCCGTAATGTGTTACAACAAACTTACCAGCGATGCCGCACCCGTATACAGTTTCTACAACATTATCAATCGTTAGATTGACAGTATGGTGCTGGTAGCATTTGTCTAGGAGATCCGTGGGCAATGTGGCAAATGCTTTAGTTGGCCAAACTTTAGAGAAGTGCTTTGTTATCCATTTCACACATTTGTGATATAAATCATCCAAACCATACACGGCAGATAGTGGGAAACATTCCAAAACACCAACTATGCACACTTCACATGGCTACAATAAAAAAATACTTTAGATTAAAGTCGATCTTCCCTGTTAGCTAAACATCATATTTATATATTTTACTAAATAAGCTTGTGTTTGGCCGCAACTCGCCTCATGTGACGCGATGATGCAGCCTGATTTGGATTGAGCAAGCTTGCCTAAAAGAAACTGATTCACTCGGACTTTGAAGCGATCCAGATTATAATGATCGGGAAACACAGAGAAGCCGGCAATGAATTTCAGACTGGCGCTTCGCACAATAAATGTGGAAGCATAGCGCTTTGTTCGTGTCCGTGAAACTTCAACAATATAACGGTGACGCTTCGCCGTATCTGATCTGCTCGTCCTATGATTAATTGGGAATGGGGGAATTACACACCCTCCGAAATGTAACCGATAAACAACAACCGATAAGCTGGCAACTTAGCAGCGATGTTCAAGGCTTTGATGCTTGGCTTCGGCAAGGGAGTCGTTGTCACTGAGACTCTTGGAATGTCGCTCAATAGCTTCAACGCTTGGAGCTGGTACTTGGCTGATCAATCCCAAAGGTTCGAACAGTACTCCATGCACGGTAGAACTTGTGCTTGGTACATCGTGAGCAGCTGTTCCGGCGTCTTTGCAAAAACACCCAGTTTACTAGCGGCTAATTGGACCTTGGACACAATATAGGACCTAAAGTTGAGGGTCGAGGTCAGAGTAACAACAAGAAGCTCGAGATGGTCAGTAATCGAAACGGATACGTTACGGAAAGTAGGGGCCAGGTCAAAAGACCTCTTCTGGCGGAGAAAAGGCGTCTGGGTCTCGGCTGCATTGAACTTAACCAGATTGGCATCACCCCAATCGGAGTCTGCCTTGAGAGAAGTTCGAGCGCTCCACCATGGCCTCCCTGAGTGACTGGATTTCGGCCGCACTGGCACGTGCACTGAATATTTGTTACTCTCTACATTCTGCGTACCCAAAGGCACCGGGCTTCAGCAACTCGTTAATATGAAGCAAAGAAAAGAGTCGCAGAAAGTACCGACCCCTGAGGAACTCCTGCATTTAAAGCCATTTCATCAGACGAGCAGCCATCATTAACTACTCGTATTGACCGCCCTCTCAGGAACTGCGATATCCACTCTCAGAACCCAGTGGGCAAGCCGTATGATGGAATCGAACGATGTGATGGAAGCTTGTTTATAACACCATCATGCCAAACCCATCAAAGGCCTTCGAATAAAATACCTATTTTAGTACAATAGCAATTTAATTTTAAAAAGCGAGCAGAAATTATAATATTTATTATATTACTAAAAAATACATTTAGTTTTAAATAATGTACCTTATGGAAATGATGGCAATATTTAGCTTTAAGCGTAAACATGATGGCTTCCTTCAACCCTTCTAAGCCCAACATATCGGCGATTGTGGCCAATTCTACGATGCTCACAGAATCTGGGATGGTGGCCAGACCAGAGTAGATGTGACACAGTGCGAAATAAACCACATTGTATGAGAACCTTGAAACATATTGTCTGGGTTAACATTTGTTTAGCTTAGCGATATAGAATCTAAATGCCTATTTAAAATTTCAGCGCGTATATTAGTATCCCACGACCTAGGTCATGAATAATCTGTTAATTAGTAAGTAATAGCCCAGGCAGCATGGTGTCTGCCAGCAATCCCAATTTAAAGAGTCCCAATCCTGCAGTGGCACGCCATTTTAAATCTCGAAATACTTACGGTGGTAGTACAATGACGTTGCCTAAGCTTTCCACCCAACCGCCGCTCAAAATACCGGCAAAGTACTGGCACCTAAAAAAGAAAGGAGTTATTCAGAAAATCCAAAGACAGTCGCGATAATACCAGACAGTTCATTCGCGTTCGCTCGCGTATCTTTATTTGTGCACTATGGTACTCAAGTTTGCCCACGTTATGCGACAATACAATGCCTACATGAAAAAACAAAATATTTTACCTGGATGACAAAATGCACTTATGTGCTTTAAATCGTTTCCCTGACACTTCCACAATGACATCAGGCGCTATTTCTTCGAGGAACATCCTTAGAAGATCTTGACCAAGTCGTGATGTACAATTTTCTATTAAACTCGACGTCTGACTATCTGTTGTACTGTTTCCTACAGTGATATAGAGGGGGTTACTATGTAACTGTCTATTGTGCCAAATCAATATGATCTTTATGTGAGTTTGATATAAGCTAGTAATTGATGGCAACACTGAGACCAGCTCAGAGGACCGGTTACTGACAGATATTGATCAATAATAGGTGGGGCTAAAAATATAACTGCTTCCTGACCAGTGAACTGGATGGAACACTAGTTGCGCAGTCGGGAACGCTATTGCAAGATAGTTCCTCACGGCATAACCAGTTGTGTAGTTTTATATTTTTTTAGAAATAATGTTGTATTGAGTCCCCTCTGACCAACTACTCGATTAGGAGGTATTTCATCCAGCGCATACAAAAAGTTTAGTGTGATCACAGTTAGAGAGGTACTACATATTCACTATTGATAAATAGATGGTTTAAAAAAATATTGAGGTGGCGCAGGAGAAGAGTAGGTACCTGAAAGGATATGAAGGAGGCCTTTCCCGACCGGTGAGACATTCAAGACTGGTATTAAACAAAAACAAGTCACACAATTATTGACTTTTGTTTTAATATGAATGTTAATATCGTTATTTTGGTGTAGGTAATTAGGTATGCCCATCAAAAAGTGCTAGACTTGCATACATTTAAGGTGGTATTAATATGCTAGTCTGAAAGCAAAATCAAATGGGACAAAATATGCTTTTTACGCTATGCAGGTTTTGTAAAAAAAATGTTTGACGAGGTATTTTTCCATCGTCAATGTGTACCTCTCTAAGTATAATGACTAACTATGATCACATTTTTGTTTGCGCTGGATGGAATACCTCTTAATCGAGTAGTTGGTCGGAAGGGACTTAATAAACCCATTATTTCTATAAAAAGATAAAACTACACAACTGGTTGTGCTGTGGGAAGGACCCCCGCAATAGCGTTCCCGACTGCACAATTAGTTATGCCATCCAGTTGGTCGGTGGGGAAGCAGTCAAAAATGACTATGTCAGTATTTTAATAAAACTTGTTGATAATCTTACCAAATCCCGAACGACAATTACTGCTCTGCATGCTACTTATTTCAGACATATCTGACACTTGCTCATCGGCATCCCCGAGGGTAATAGATGTTCCTAGTCTTAAAGGTGAGCGTGTTCTGCTTGACAACGAACCTGGCATGCTTCTACTGAACTCGTTTCTCAAATGGGGAAACAATCTGTTCAGACTTAGCGCATTTTCAGAGTGAAAGGATGTAATAACTTCAATAGATCTAGAGTTAGTAGAATATGCTTGTTCACCCCAGTCGGGAATAGATCGCGTCATGCGTACATCAACTCTGTTTTCGTCGATAGAGAGCAACGTTTCCGTTTTTTGCACTGGCTTATCTAAGTCTGATAGTTTTACGAAAAGATCTTTGGCTTCATCGGCTGAAGCTTCTTGTTCAGGCAATTCTTTATGCGAGGACATTTTATCTGCACCTTTTTGCGCTCGCGACAGGTTTGCTTTGGGTGTAAGATCTGCAAAAGAATCTTCTAAGATTTCTGGAATAGCATCATGCTTCTCCGGGATCGCAATAATTTCTGAAATACTAATATTAGGATCGTTGCACAAAGATTCATATTTCTCAAAAATAGAGACACTAGCATCATTTTCTTTCACAGTACGTTCGGTAGTATTTGCTGGGGTTTTAGAATTCCGCAGGGTTGACTTATTTTCAACACTAACAGAATTCTTTTTTGTATTCATGGAAGAAGACAATCTGGTAGGCATGTCTTTTAAAGTCGACTTGTCACCTAGATCTATATACATAGAAAATATATTCTTTTTTTCGTTTACCACCTCATCGGATGCTTTAGAATTCGCTAAATTACTATCATCTGTTTTTGGATCACTAGACATATCAACCACCCAAGCTGAAGCAGAACTTGTTCTTGGTTTTCCTTGACTATGGTCCGTTGATTGTGGTAAATAAGCGCCAGTTACAATAGGTGTGTTTTCCAGCTTAAATTTTGGTAATGGACTACTTTCGTGACTATTGCCTACTTGAGGCAAGTGATCCTCGACCGACACGCCTCCTGACAAAATAGGTGGAGATTTGCTGCCTTTTCTTTGCTTCATTGTAAAACTGTCGGAATCTACAATAGTAGTATTGCTTTCGCTGTCTTCTGACTCATACTGTTTATAGGTTTTTAATGATAATATTGAATTATTTGGAGTATTGGACATGAAAACCGCACTAACTCGAATTGATCCCTCTTTGTCAGACATGTAGTTAGCACTCTCATCGATTTCTGCAGCTTGCTCTGCTTGAGTCGCATTTTCAAATGCATTTGTACATAAGGAGTCTTCGGTAATCGGAGTCATTTCAAAAATAGTGGGTGATAAATCTTTTTGTATAGAATCAGGGTCTTTCTTTTCTGCTTGTTCCAAGGAATCTTCATTGTCGTTACCTTCCGACCAATCGACTGGACTAATGTCTGGTTTAATAGTTGAACAGGGTACCGGTTGACTTGGCGCGGGTAAAATATCTAACATAACGTTAGAGGGAGGAGCGTTGTCAGTTGTTTCAAATTTTGTTGTCTCTTCTTCATCAACTAAGCTCGAGGCATCTATGAAACAGGCCGTTGATTTGAAGGGAGTGTTTTGAACTAAACTAAGTGAGTCCAAACATTGCCGGCGTTCATGGACTAAAAATTTTTCACAAATTTCTTTTTCTATTAATTTAGGTGGGTAAACTGACTCCCAAGAACCCGTTTCTGAAGATAAGGAAGACGACTCTAATAATACAATTTCTTCGTTTTGTCTCTGTTTTTCTTCTTTAAGCGATTTACCACACAGTTCTGTAATGGTATTTTGTCCATTACAATCTTTTTCAGAAGCTGTACCGCTCTGCTTTGATCGTTGTACGTGATTTTTTTCTGCTAACGAACTAGGTATAGATATTGCAGAGATGCTTGCATCGTCAGCAATAAAATCGTGGAGTGTGCTTTCAGATAAAGACATATTTGTTAAAGTAACGTCCTTGTGACTATTGACGCTACCCAACATTGCTGTATCTTCCAAGCCTGAATCTGACAAGGTGTAAATGTTTTCCATCCTGGACGTGATGTTTTCAACATTTACTTGATGTTGGAAACCAGACGAATGAACGCCCGGAGAACAAGCGTATGCGGCAGACAGATAATCTGAAGAAGAACTGGGTTCATCCGTAATTAGACTGTCAGGCGAATATGGAAGATCCAACGATTTATCAGCACCCAGATTAGGTTTGGTTATATTCCTACTAGTATTACGTCCAGTTGTATCACTTAACGGTAATGTCTGATTAGTTTTAAAGTCCTTATCAGCGACTGTGCTTAGATTATCATCGTGTTTTGGAGAGATTTTATCTTTTAGACAAATGTTATTCAAAATATCACAACTACTGGAATGTTTGACTGTTTTGGAAGTATGACTAGAATTAAGGGATAGCGAAGTTGGCTTATTGAGTTGCGAATTTTTTACTTGACTGGAGTCTTCTGCTTGACCTTTTATGATGGAATGAAATGCATTAGAGAGTTCGTCCTGCTCAATAAGTTCCTTTTCAAGTAGATTTACTTCAATGGGAACTAGTGCGTAGTATTCTTTTGTTAAGTCAGTGCTCGGACTAGAATGAATTACTTTCTGGACGTCATTTTCTACGTATGGAGTAATGCACTTCGGCGTTGAAAAAACCTCAGGTTCTTCCGCTTCCTCCTTGGGTTTGTTAGGTTTGGCTGGGGTCGGTTTTATAACACTTAAATTGCGTTTCAGATATTTAATTATTTCTTTTTCTTCATGTTGAATGTTGCATTCAGTATACACATCACTGCAATAGAATATGAACATCATAAAAGGAATCTTTACCAATAGAATGGCCTAAGATTATTTACTTCGTAAATAATGAAATGTTCAGAGTTTCTCAAAAAATATCTGGCAACAACTGACTTTTACTAAAATAACAAATAATACATATATGTATTGTAATTAATTCAGTGCGATCAAGGTATTGATTTTATGAATGGGTTTTGTATTCGCATTATTTACCTAGATAATGTGAAATAATCACTTCACAGACACCAATAATCAGGCTATTTCGGCGGCAGATGGTCGTCTCAATCTTTTTTATAGGGAAATCAATCAATTTTCACTTTACTTTTGCAGATTTCTGGGAAATATCTTCAATCGCATTTCTAGTTTTCATATACGATTGAGAAAGAGCATTCATTTTTCCCTGGCATGTCTTGTTTTAACTACCTTAATTTTAGCAGGGCTGCTTTATTTTACTGATCGGTGCACATTCTTGTTTTTGTTTTGATTTGATTCATTTTATATACCCAAAAACAAAAAACCGTACTTTAAATGTAGGTAGCCCGTTATTACCACGATATTGTAGCCAGAAAGTAAGACAAGTTTAACCAGAAACTACGAGTATAAGCGTATTGTAGTAAGAAGATAAGCGCATTGTTGTCAAACATAAGCGTAAAAAGCACACTGTTGAAAATATAAAGGAAACGTCAGCAATAGATCATTTGTTTAGAAATTGGTTTCTGTTTTTACGTATTCGAGTATTTCGTACTATTATGGACAAAACACAAATATACAGGGTGTCTCACGGCAGTACTAGGATTTAAATATCAAATTATAGTGCGTGCACAGGGCTGTAGATACAGAGTCCGTCCGCCCGCCAGGGCCCAATTCAAAGCAATTGGGAATTATGAGAAAAGGGTGTTAAAATGGTGCTGTTGCTGGAACACCAAACATTTTGATGTGTGGCCTTTTGCTACTAAAAGGCAAAAAAAATCATCTAAAAATAATAGCTTTCCAAAATATGTTGTGATGCGAGTTGAAGTTTGTCTTCATTTGTTTAGCTAGACTATTATTCCTGTATTGAACATGTGTTATATAAGACTTAAAATATGTCCCATTAATAGCACGCATGAAATGCTATTTATAACATAACTGTTACATATAGTTACGTTTCCTTTGAGCACAAACTTCCAGAAGCAATTACACTGTAAAATTTGTCGCACCTATACGTTATTTTCAAGTTATCACCCCACAGAAAAAGTTATGATGATATTTTTGCTTTGGTAAAGCAAGATAAAGATCCAGGGGTTGGTTCTAATACCCTGCTGGACCTAATAATAACATACTTCCGACCATTTAATAAGCATGTAATATTGCGAGAGTAAGAAGTTTTCTTTTTACTTGCTTCGAGAAATCTGTATAAAAAAAAAAACAAAGTTCTATAAGGCTGTCGTATTCAAGTGTGATTAATATAAACATAGATGAGTTTTAACATGCAAAGCATACTTTATGTGATCACTATTGAATAAAACAATCAATGCTATACAAGTTGTTCTTTAATTAAAAATGGGAAATCAAGGCGAATAGAAAAGCTAAGTGAGCTTGATATTGATGAATACCAAATTAATGCAGCTCGCAGCGTGGGGAATATCGAGCTATGTAGGACGTTTGGCTCCATATATATCCCAGACTGAGGTAATATTAAAATAATACTGCATTATGAGGTGTTCACCCTAAAGTCCCATTTCTAAAATTCACAAACTGAACAATACAGTAACTTTACGCCCAATAACTACATTACAAAAGGCAACTACAATCGTATAAATTTACCAACTGACCATCGTACCTTATGAAAGAATATATTTCATCAAAAGTATTGCGTTCAATGTTTACATGCAAAAATGTATGTAGTTGGTGATAAAATTTATCAGTGCGTGCTCTTAAAATGCAAGAATGAGTCAGGATCTTTAATTTTCCACACACCACTTCAAGATCAGAATAAATCGATTCGTCAAAAATTCTGTAACAAGTAAATGTAATGAAGCATTGTTAAAATATAAGTAGCCCTACTAAGTACCCACATTACATAGCCTCACCATAACCAGATTATTTTTGACAAAACACACAATATACAAAATTAACATTAGAACCAGAATACAGATTCTGTATTTTTGCAGTTTTACGAGGACACCAAACATGTTATTTATTAGTAATGATTATGTTACGAAAAAGCGTGTGATAATCCTATTTAAAAATAGGCACCAGCTCCCAATCTTAATAGCCAATCCACAGTATAAGTTATTAAAAATAAAACAACAAAAATATCTAAATACTTACAATGACTACAACATTAAGGTGAGAAATTCTACATAGGAATTAATTTCACACTAATTGACGGGAAAAACGAGATACATGAACAATCACTTTTAGAATTTGTCTGTCTGTTTTTCCTTCTACATAGAATTGAGGTACCCCAGTTACATCTCAATTGGTTCAGTAAATATTGGGACAATGGTTGGCTTATCATATTGTATGTGCTTATGTATTGCATGTAGTATATATGTGCTATAAAGATGTCAATCCTCATTTTTAACCGGACTACTCGGTCGTCAGATCCAAAATTTTGGATTATTAGAATATTATTTCCTTATTAAGCCCGATACAGGTGGCGTTGTACAGTTAGTACCTCGAACATGTTGTTATATTTATGCCTATGGTTTGATTTCACGGAAAACTTGAATTGATTTATAAATAGATGGTCGGGTAATGTAATACGTACGTATCGGTTAGATAGGAATACTACACGCAAAATTGTTTTTCAACATCTACCTTACCGAGCGAACATCCGTGACAACCAATTTATACTAACTGCTATTCACTTGGAAGAAATATAGAGACTAACTCAACTCTACGTCCAAAACATAAGATACGCGCGACATGTTGCGGACCAGCCCAACATACAATACAATTTACTAATTGGTCACTTTTATTTCACTATTAAATTAATCAATAGACTGAACCAACAATTATCAACACATTAACAATAGCAAAGTAGGGATTTGGATTGGTTACTAAGACATGGGTAAGTTATGATAATCCGAGTTATGTTGCATTCCAGGACGAGAAACAAGTAGGTTTATTTATGCCTACGAAATAAGAAAAAAAAACATAAAAAAAGATAATACCAAGTAATCACTATCGATGTGCCTGGTGGGCAATAGGATCACCGCCTTCGTGCGTTCTCTGTGAGATATAAATAAGAATAAAATGTAGGTAGGACTTTCTAGGTCTTATATCGTAAACAAAGCTCAACATTACTAGAACTACACTTAAGACATCAGACATGTGATTATAGCAAGGACACAAAAGTTGCCTTGATTATAAATTGTAGGATGTCGGTTAAAATTGCTCATGTATTACAGTGTAGAGTCGCATCTGCGACATACGCTCGAGTCGGACATACTCTGTGTCCTTTACTTTTTGCTCAAAGCAACTAAATGTGACAGGTAACTCAGAGCATTCTATGTGCCATACATTACATTTTGTAACATGGTAGTCAAGGTAAAGATGACCAGGTTAGGAACATGGACATCTTCACCGGCGGTAAACTATGTTTTTTTAATCTATTTATGTCAGTTAACTAATTACCGTAGTTCTATACACTAACATAATCAAAAGTATTCAAAAAGATGCTTACCTCGCAACATCATCCTCCAGTTGCCTCTGGAGGTGGAGCTCGAGCTGCGACTCCTCTGTGCAGGCCGAAAACTGATCTGCCGGCCCCGGCTTAAAGTTCAATTGAGTGACCGGCATCAAGCATCTCTTCTCTGAAGCAAATTAATAAAAAAAAATAAGTATTTCTTTTAATCAATGTCAATGTTCAATGATACCAATACTTACATATGTATATTACACAAAATTCTGCAGATGGTCTAAGCATAGTCAACATCACTTTTATGCCACAACTAGAGATGGGCGGGTGGGTAAAAAATGGGAAGGTAAAAATTGGAAGGAAAGGGTAGAAAAGGTAAAAAATAGAAAATACCCTTTTTTACCGGGTATTAATAAAAAAATACTGGGTAAAAAATGAGTATTGTCTTTATATTACTTGTAATTGGCTTCGTCATCAATACTACGATCTACCATGTTAATTTTGACCTTGACCATTGAAGATAAAATGTGTTGTGTTGATTTTAAATAAAACGAAGTTAAATAGCAGTGTAGCAGCCCTTTCAGATGTCAAACGGTTTCGTTTCTTTGAATGTATGTAGCCATGCTTGCTGAACGATCGCTGTTGCTACAGATGTGCACGGGGCAGTTAAAATGAGTACTGCTATTTTGCTAAGGTTTTTAGACGAGCAAAGTCCCTTCCACCATATTACGGGTCTTATATCTTCAACTTTTTCCCAAGTGAAGCGCTTCCTCCAAAATCCATCAGAATTGTGATTTTAAGCCATTATTTCAATAAATTACATTGCCTCCAAATCTTCATTTTCGTTTAATGGCAATCCTTGTGTTTTGGGGTCTAAAAGGTAGGCCGCTAAATGTATTAGTTTTATACAGTCTTTTGTCTTTTTTCCACTGAATTAAAAATGGTTTAATTGTTTGTCCTTATTGCTTATCATTGTTATGTTGGGTAATGAACTCCAATTTCGACTTCACTGCTTTGAATATGTGGAAGACCTCATGCAACATACACACACATTCAATTGCTTTTAGTTTGAAAATAGGCTCAGTAAATGGTTCCAAAATAACAATGCAATCGTCTATCATACTCCAAAAACTATCATCTAGAAGAGTAGTTTAGTCTCTGAAGGAATCACTGTAGCTTCATGAACGGCCAGGGTCAGTAGGGCTGCTTATGTTTTGTATAAACTTTTTAAGGAAGCTGCATGGCTACCCCATCGTGTTTTTACTGGTACTGGCTTAGTGAGTTCGAATGCTGGCTCTTTTTTATTGTTTTTACAACATCCGTAAGTATCTAATTCAATAAATCCTTTAATAACTTCACATTGGATGATGTCGTGAGTTAGTAAGCTCAATGTTTGATCTGCACAATTAAGAGGCACCACCTTGTGGAATGCTGTTTTTTACTAAATGGTCGTCCCTCATTGGGCAGTTACTACAGTGCTGTACTGTTCTCTTGTTCTAATGAGAAAACTATTTTCGGGTATGTTGTGCTGACGACGGTCTCAAATAAAAATAAATTATAAAATTCTGTGTCTCTATTTAAAAAAAACCGGCCAAGTGCTAGTCGGACTCGCGCACAAAGGGTTCCGTACTATTATCTACAAAAAAATAAATCTTAATTGGTGCCAACTATGTATGTATGGGGAAACCCTTTAATTTTGAACTTTTTTATTTTTAAGAACTTTTCCTTTTTTGTGCTGTAAGGCCTTGCTTTTTGCCAAATTTCATGATTCTAGGTCAAAGTATCCTATAGGTTTTGATTCCCTTGTGAAATTGTATAATATTCGACATAAACAGTCATATCTTTTGATCGCGTTGAAGTTCGATTTTTTCGTTGCTCCAAGGAGTAGCAGACTTGAGTGTTTGGTATTAATTTCAGCTTGATACCGCCACGCATTCCTGAGAATAAGGGTCTTGACAGACAGATATAAGGGTTCCGTTTTGCCGATTGAGGTACGGAACCCTAAAAATACAATAATTAGTTTAAATTAAACTGATTTTAATTTTTACCCGGTATAAATTAAAAATGGGAAGGTTAAAATGGGTATAAATGGGTATTTACAAGTATGGGTTTTTACCGGGTATAGCCCGATCTCTGGCCACAACACATTACAATAGTCAAAAATATGTTTATTAGAGTATATGAGTATAGGTCTAGTGGTAGCAAATTGTTATTAGGTTTTTTCCATCAGGAATATCTAGAGTCAGAATTTGTACCTACATTGTAGGTTCCCGGTTTACTATTACGCACACCTCAGCTTAACCCTTCAGGGCTTAAATGGGGGTATGTTATGTTATATTCTAAATAACAACATTTCTCAAAATTGAGTGCACAAATCTAAATTCCCATCTACTTCATTTTAAATTACACACAAGAAAAAAGTCTTGAGGAGTTAGTATTTAATTAAATCTTCAAGAGTTTCTTGTGGTTTTCATTAATATCACATAAGCTGTGCCGTGATTTAAAAACTCATGCCAATCAAGGCTATAAAAGGAATCCTTAATTTTATTTCATTTATATTCAGATCACGTTTCCATTATGTTCTGTATTTAAATGTCATCAGTAAATGGCTCATACACTGTAGTGTCAGTACGCATCTATTGCTAATTTATATTCAAGTATTGTGTTGTTAAGACATTCAATATGTATTTTTACCCGAATGTTGGTCAATATATTTGATCATGAGTACAGTGAACAGTAGACAGTTAAATTTATAAAAAATTAACTATTTCATAGACATATCAGTTTGCAGACACTTTATTTAATCGAAGCAGTTACTAGCAAACCACAAAAATAAGATATTGAAGTGGTGAGTGAAAAGCAGTCCATCCAGTCACTTGTTTAGCATCCCAGGCCTGGGGCCCATCTTATTTATCAGTCAATATTTGCAAAGGACCTCACAAACGGATAAACCCTACTATATCTCAGTTAATGCACAATCTCTATTGACCATCAAAATGGTTGAAAAATATTTTTTTGTTCACTTTAATCAAAAGTTTGAAAAAAATAAGTGTCCAGTTTCTTGCTTCTTTAAATTTTGTATATATTATTTTTACACATTTGACCCAATATTAAACCCAATATTAAAGACAAGATAGCAATATATTTTTAGGATTGTAAATCGCTAAAACAGAACCTTCAAAATATCATTATGTCTGTCTGGCTCTATATCAGAGTAATTTTACTCAGGGACAATAATTGGCCCAAACAAGTTGTTTAGAAGAAAGGTATACTCTATGAACTGCTTGCTATGCAATGGTGTAACTGTATTGAAATAAAAAACAAATAGGATTAGATTTTGTAACACAAAACAAATGAAGAATGAAAAAACACTGTGTAAGGTTGAATCATTAGATATGAATATTTTTAATATAAGTACTATAAATTCTTATTTGGATTTGTTTATTGATAAACAAAAAATCTACCAATCTATTAATCAATTATGACTTAATAACAAATAACTAAGTATTATTATCTATAGGCATGCATAACACTAAAAACTTTCATTTACTAGTCATTTAATAAGTTTACTATTTATACCTGTTTAAATTAACCCAGTAGTAACACAGAATATTTCATATTCCATAATAATTTATGTCCATATTTCTAATAAGATACAAGTTTGAATCAACTGCAGTAAAAAAATAATAGGAAATGTAAGTAATTCTAGTGATGACGTTATTTTGAGGTTTCCAATGTAAATCGAGTAACACTGTCCTCAATACAATTTTTTATCAACGATTTTATGATCCATGTACTCAAGAAGTCTCATTCCTACCTTTATTTGTAGGAGCAGTTTCGACGACACGTAGTCAAGTTTTTCTCTAATACAACGTAATTTCAATAGAAGAAGGTTTAGTAAGTAAACAATCGGCGTTTCACTAAAGGTCAATCGATTTCTTTACACACAGTACTGTTGGCATAAGCACGTATTACATCAACCTCTCTATGTTCATATGAAACTACATGAGGATCAAACTAGCGCCATTATTTGTTTCTCTAAATACTTTGCGGCACGAATATGCGACGGCAATACCAACCTTTTCTTAATTTCCAACTTGTTTGGTCAATTTTCTACAATTTTATCGCGAAGATATTCACGATCGAATTTACTTCCTGCAGCCGCTGCCGCTACTTGCAACAAATTATCAAATCCTCGGTCTCGAAAACAATCTATAAACTTTTTCACAGTGTTGCCACTCTCCGTCACTTAATCCAGTAGCACATCGTGTCGTTGTAAAAACGGATAACGTAATCTCCAAGATAATATATAAATTAAAAAAAAAAAACATCCTCTTGTTAAAAATTCAAAGCATTGATTCAAAGTCATCATTACAGCTAGATTATAGTATTCATTCATTCGTATTCGTATTTTCTCACTATTCCAGTTTTACACAACACAATCAGCAATATCCATGAATGTTTTTAGAAAACCAGAAAACACCCCCAGACATATAAAGTGGAAGCGCCAGGGTAGCCCGCGAAATTCAAATATTCTTACGTTTTTTGTTATTTGCAGGTCTATACAACAACCCTATTTAATGACTTTTTCATGAATAGTTAGACTATTGATGGAAACCTTATTCTTAGGAAAAATGTTTGTACCTACCCTAAAGTTGGATCACAGCCTTTTCATACGATACCAACCATAGATTAAAGCGCTAGCGAGCGAGTGCGCGATCTTGCGAGCGAAGCGAGGCGAGGGAAACTATATAAACTAAGCGAAGCTTTGGCGAGCTATACCCATCGCGACATCTCAATCCATACTCTCCCTGACCCTTGCTCGAGCCAGCCCGCGTGGCTGAGTCTGTACTGCAATATCAGCCCTTAAATAAGACACTATTCAAATCCAGCCTGTCTCTTTGCTGTTCCCCCTCAGCGACGCCCCAAGCCGAGGCTCGTACGCTTCAGGGTGTTTGTACGTTTTTTTGTCCTGGCTGGAGGCCTTACACTCAGGCACCCACACGATTGTCCGGTTAAGCAGACGACAACCTCCTCGGTGGAACTGAGAGACGCCATACACAAAAAAAAAACAAAAAGGCTAACAATAGTTTATTGAATGATCCGGAAAAAAACAGAATTCATTTCTTGCTCACTTCACACACTGTTGCAATTATTGCTCAGTAACACTATTTAATGATATAAATCAGATAACAGACGATGAGCGTTGGATCACCAGATCACCCAGCCGGTTTGTTATTATGTCCTATCAACATTTTTGATAATTTATATGTAATGTACCTATCGTACCGTTATCATTTATTGAGGTTATGCGTGTCGTGGTGCGAAGACGGCATTACAGTCAGTTTTGTTTTTATTTTGACTTTTTTAGGCCTGAATACAAGTTATCACTTAAAAGGGGCCGCGTGCGTGAATTTTTTTTTCTTTGGTTGTGGCGTCTCGCAGTTTAGCCTATGAGGCTGGCTACTGCATAACCAGACTAATGTGCGTGAACGTAAATTTCAAAGATAGAATACTTAAACCGATTACCGAAGCGAGGTCCCCTAATTTTTCAATGAGTTACCAAAACAAGCATAATACAAAAAGCAATTTCATAAAACTATTAAATAATTATGAACGCATCTTTTTTTCTGTACATATTGATTTTCTTTCATTTGACGTTTCAGTTTCCACTTCCAGTACATAAACGCCATGTATGTGTTGTGTGTAGCATAGTTTTACAAGTTTAATTTGGCCAGCTCGTCCTGTTTAGATAATTCAATATTTTTTCTTACAGTTGTCAAAATTATTTCTCTCCATTTTTTCTTTGATTATAATTTTTAAATCGACTTTATTTTAACCGGGTTAATAAAATAAATACATACCTACCGTTGAATTTTCAGTATCTCATGCACCCCTGAAGTATTTAAATTTGCGACCGAATGGCAAACGAACAGTTACTGAAATTTAAACAATGGTTGGAGGAATCCGTGCAGACGAAATTAATGTTTAAAAAAAATTAACACTTCGTTAAAAGTATAATTTTGCAGTGTTTTTTTATTTAAAGTCCACTCCTAAGATCTAGGGCGCGGTTATACATAATAAACCCTAATGCAGTACGGGATGTTAGCTAGTTATGTGAAATAGGGTGTTCATAGTGAAAATCAATAGCTGAATGTCTATATTTTCCAAGGTTCACTATCCAGCTGAAGTGGAACTTTGTGACAATGGACTCTTCATCTGAGCACTGGGACCCAGGTATGTGGCATTGTAATGATGGTTTTGTTATGTATTGTACTGTAGAAGTACATAATACAATAGACCACACCATATTTATGTTATGGAGTTCCTGTGCCCAACTTCTGGGTCTGGATCCATCATGAGCTCCTAATCACAACAAGCATTGAATGGGACACAATCATGAAACAACTCATTGGCAATATTCCTGCTGTTTTTGTGGAACCATCTCTTAGCATTGTCAAAATCTGTTTGTTCATCAATGTTACTTTATTTTCATTAAATAGATCTCATTAAGTACCCACTTGTTGAGTAAGTTATGCCCACAAGTGAAACTGTCTTTGCTGTAACATGCTTACATAACATGTGACATATTTTATTTCTTCGTGAACCACTGCTCAATGGTAATTGTTGAGGGATTCCAGCCAAAACACTGAGATTAAGGTCTACATTTTTGTGTATCTCATGTTGTTCTTGTACTGAGCTCTTTGTTTACAAAACTGTAGCTTGTACTGTAAAACAGGCAATGACCGCAACTCCACACCCCAAGCTCATATTTTGCAAACGGAACTAACTTTCCATGCTTTGATTTAGGTATGTTTACAAGTAAATGTAACAAATGTCATGCACATGGTAACAGTGATAGTTTAAATATAACAATACCTGGCCATTACTGTCCTACTGCACGGCTAAGGCCTCTTTTCATCACTAGGCATGCTTGAGCATTGATTTCCATGCTTGCTCAAGACCTGTCTTGAGCAAGCATGGAAATCAATGCTGCAAACTTATATTTAAAAAGTAAATTGAATTGAAAAAGTCACATTGATACTAGCCCCGGTTATAACCAACAATCTTGTGCATGATAGGCGAAGCCTTCATAACACTGTAACAATAGGGAATATGCATGTCATTGCTTCTTCACTTAAATCAATGAAATACAGTACTATGAACTGAGGAAAGGTATTAAAAGTTAAGATCTACTACAGCTTGTAGCTAAAAAAATATAAAACTCCTACAATTTTCTAAGACAATTAATCGACAATTGAATTTTAGGACAATGTGTTTTGAGTTTGCGTTCCGTTTTCCCAAAACCAGACTACATAAACTAAAAATAAATGATAATAAGAAAATTAAACAACATTGAAATTAACATTGCCTTTATGGTGCAATACAACGCATTAAAAAAAATATAAAAGTTTTGTATTACTTGCATATTCCCTAATAAAGCACAGGACTACAAAAAGGAAAATAATTTAGGATGCAAGATATTTGAGACCTGTTTTCATGTTTAATAGAGTGATCTTAAAACCTAGGTTATTTTGTCATCTGTCAGTGTTTAGGAAATAAACATAAAAATCGACTTCACAAAAAAAAAACGCTATATCTTTAAAGGCCTCTAAATAAAGAAATTGTCTTTTCTGTGCTTTTATTTGGTGGTTTTGGTTTGGGAATTTACACATAGGTCCCAATCAATAGTCTGCCCCATCTCCTCTCACTCGGGACCAAATTCCCACTGTTTTTATGTCTTCTCCTTGGTCTTCACTGAATCTTCAAGGCTACCTTGGAAATGATGGATATGGCTGTAAGGTAATTTTTATGTTAGGGTTTTGGTTAGTCTTTAAAGTGGACTTAATGTATGTGATGGCTACTATCTATCTTGATGCTCATAATATTACAGCTTGCATAAAATTAAAGCAAGTCTGCTTAGGCACATCAGCCATCTTGTTCCGGGGTTAAACTCTTACTATGACTCCTACGTTCTACTTAGGTACAAATGGAAAACAGTGTTAGGTACACAATCGTTTCTTTTTCTCTGCTCTCTTAGCAGAGGTAGGGTAGGGGGTAGGGTTTGGTGTCTTCAAATCAATTCAAATCTGTTACATAAAAGTAATTCAAAACACAATTGAATTATTCTAATCCGTTGAGGAGTTGCATTTTTTTGTCTCCAAAAGACATATTTAAACCTCAGATGACCAATGATGTAGTGGTCTGGCAATGTTAATGTTTTTAACAACAAATATCTTTAAACATGGTACAGTTGTTTCTATCCGTTGAAGAGGTCTTCATCTCCGGAATCAATAATCAGTTCATCACCTTATTTAAATGGAACCAACTTACACTAAAAAAAAATCCGTTAAAAGCTTTGCACTACACAGAAGGCTATTACAGAAGAATTAGACTATTTCAGAAAAATCCACATTTTCAATCTTAAAAAATAACATTATTATTGATTGTACAGCTTAACTGTCATAATACCTTCTTTCGAAGTATTTACTTTATTTCTTTCGGCTGGACATTTTCAAAATTTTGTATTATTTCTCGGGGCATGAATGATCTCCTTTATCGTCGATTGCTCACCACATGAGTCAATGTAATTGGTAAACTAATTAATTATCAATTGTTTCCACGTACTGGGCCCAACTGATTTCAAGAGTACCAACTACTAGAATACGGGAAGAATTAAATTGTTTGGTGTGGATTAGGTTTGAAATTCCGATGGCAGCAGCATTTACTAATTCAGCAATTGCTGTCCCATCAGACTTTATCGTCTGGTGGGACAGCAATTAACAGCAGCAGAGGGAAGGAAGAGAGAGTGTGTCTGCGCAGAAAAAGGTGCACTTTTTATTCCCTGACTCAGTCAAGACAGCAATCCAAGTGTCTTCATAGACACTTAGGCACTATAATATCTCCCGCACCAATGGCTCATTCTCCCCTGAGATTGACCAAAGAGAGCAAAGGTGGTCAGGAGGACTAATATTACTATTTATCCTATGTTCACTAAATATAAGTTATTAATGTAATGCCTTCATCAGCCCTCATGCAAGTAATAAATAGATGTAATATTTGTTTCATAGCTCTCACGCGCCTCCTTGCATCGTTGAAAGAAGTACAATCAGGTGGAGAAGAAGTTGCTTTTTTAACTGAATTTCTGCAGACAAAACAGCTTCATGCTCTTGTTCAAGTACATAACAAAATAGTGGCCAAAGGAAAAGATGATAAGTTCTATCCACTTCTATCCAATGCCATGCAAGTGACTTTTGAAGTTTTTGAGCTTCTCCATGATGTAGTATCAGTTTCAAAAGAATATGGAGAGCTCCTTAGCTTATTGCAGAAACCACATTTTCAAGTAAGTAGTTTCTATTTTACTATTTTTTTAGGTAAATTAGGAAAAAGGTAGTTTAATTTTTTAACTTTTGTTAATTTTGAACTTGTATTTAAATATATGCCTGACCCTGCCATAACTCAGGGCATCAAAATAGACCAATTCATTTCCCAATTCTTATGATCAAATCATCGTAGCTAAATGTAACTGAAAGGTCTATTTTTATTTAGATTGCATTTAATGATAGATCTTTATCAATGTGATCTCTGTTTTAAATGTCACTGTCTAAAACCATATTTGTGTTGGTTTATATCAAAATCATTTAAAGAGAACAAAAACGCTTAATTAATCTAAGAAGAAGCCAGAGGATGATGGAATGTGCTCAATATCGTGGCCTGATAATAAGGTTGTTGACTTTTTGCCAAACATACGTTTTTATAATGGTGAAATCAACATAACATTAGAGTTGCCTTGGTCGGAAGTGTGCAAAAGTATAAAGTATTATAACTTTCTGAAATTATGTTTAAAAAAAAAGGAGTGTAGTGACAGACTGAATGATGATAATATTAGTAGGTTATAGGTGATAATTATAGATAAGTAATGTATGGTAATGATAGAGTTTTGTATCCCTCAGGCGATTCTCTGTACTCATGATGCGGTTGCTCAAAAAGATTACTACCCGCATCTCCCCGATATTCCTCCGGAAATGGATGATGAAGAAGAAACTGTGAAAATCGTTCAATTAGTTAAAAGTGACGAGCCTTTGGTAAGAATTAGAATCGAATATTCCATAATTCAATAGCAGATTTAACAATAAACTTCAGTAAATTCATTTAGAAATAGCAGCTAAATGTGGTAAATGAACATGATACTCAGCGATATATTAAAATAGTTTTAACTCAATTCTTATATAGGTGAAAGTGTTTGCTAATTTCATAAAAACAAAGAATTTATTTTAAAGTATGAAGCAGATGCATGGATCATTCTATATACAATGCATATTCTATATGTCAGTAATATTATGTAATATTAGTGAATAAATACCATGTCATCATTTAGGGTATATTGAAATTATTTTTTTATTAAAAGGGTGGAGCACAGAGTGCAGAGCCAATAGTGGTAAGTATTGATATATGTTTAGTACTTATGCTACTCATTTGAATGCTTACAATATTTTTTTCAATCCTTTCCACATAGTGTACGTATACGCATTCACCTATTTTTCATTTGTCTTTTCGATGTTCTTCTGTATTTGTTATTCTTCACCATCACCGTGTCTTCAAGTTTAAGAATGATTAGCTGCTATCTCTAGATGCCGATGCAATTTGTATTGTGTTGTCCAGTACGACACCATTTTCAAATATTTTGTTTGTAACACTACCCTCACACAATACATCTTGCTTATTATTTTGATTATCAACCTGACCTATATGTAGGTATTTGATTTTTTGCATAGTGTCTTGTTATTATAATTTATTCCTATAACGTAGTACTTATAATGAATGTGAATCAAATCCCCCACTTTTCAAAAAAGTACGTAATTTTCCAAAGAGTTCGGACATGCCGTATTCTATGGTATTATCATCACGCCGATAAATCAACATGAATAATTAGATAATGCTGTCAACTTAACATGGAGCTATCCATACTTAGACTCACTCTGTACGATAGGGAGCAACAATAAAAACGGATGAAGAGACCGGGAAAATTGTGATAGCTCGTGTGATGCACGGCGGCGCGGCCGACAGATCTGGGTTGATCCACGCGGGCGACGAAGTGATCGAGGTCAACGGTATCAGCGTGGAAAACAAGACACCTGCCGACGTGCTGTCAATATTGGTACGTCATTGCTAGACTCAGTAATTGCACTTGCAGTAATACCTACATAATAATGGACTACTCAAATAGTTTCTATTGATTTTACAGCAAAGTTCCGAGGGCACTATTACCTTCAAATTAGTGCCATCATTTGGCAAAGGTGGTTCACGGGAGAGTAAAGTGAGAGTCCGGGCTCTTTTCAATTACAACTCTTCAGAGGATCCGTACATCCCGTGCAAGGAGGCGGGGCTGGACTTCAAGAAAGGAGACGTACTGCACATAGTTTCCCAAGATGACGCATATTGGCAAGTTTTTAGCCACTGGTATATTTTATCACCCATTTAAGCGTGTTTTAACGGTTGCCTTCCTGTGTTTAGGTGGCAAGCTCGTAGAGAAGGCGACAGAGTAATGAGAGCCGGTTTGATACCGTCCAGAGCACTACAAGAAGGTCGCATCATTCATGAAAGACAAACGGATCCGCAAACTTTGGATGGTGCGTTTTAGTTTTTAGTGAAAAATAGTAAATAGTCGTAGATACTTGTTATTAGCAATCGCGATGGTTTCATAAGCGCATAGACATTTATGTAAAACTAATATTACTGTCGATTATATACAGATGCATGTTGTGTAGTTTCACCATCAGCTCATTATCATTTACCCATTTTGCATGCTCGACGCAGGCAAGCCGGCTCTTTGCAGTGTCTCCGTTACAACCACGGACTGCACTTCGAAAACCCCGTGCTCCCCAACGCCGACGACCACCGCATTATTGCCCTGCAAGTCAACACCCAAAGTGAAAAAGGTTATATATGACATTACAGAGAATGATGATTTTGATCGTGAAATGATACCAACGTACGAAGAGGTAGCACGGTTATATCCGCGCCCGGGAATGGTCAGACCAATTGTGTTGGTAGGTGCGCCCGGAGTCGGCAGGAATGAATTGCGCAGAAGACTTATCGCTACTGATCCTGAAAAATATGTCACACCTATACCGTGTAAGTAAAAATAAGCTTAGTAATAAATAATGTTGTGCGTCTTTGCCAACATTGCTAGCCCCAAGAGATAAACGATTTATTTTAAAATCCATTAAATCACTTTCAAGCGAATTTGTGACTTATTTGTATAATTGAGCACTGACAATAACAATAATCCTGCTTACCTTTTCAGTTACGTCTCGACCTCAAAAATCGAGCGAGCAGAACGGTAAAGATTACATGTTTGTTGGTCGTGAAAAAATGGAGCAAGATATAGCTGATGGGAAATTTATTGAGCATGGCGAATATAAGGGGAACCTATACGGAACTTCGGCGGAGAGCGTTGAGACCATCGTAAATTCCAGTAAGTATTTCTTGATCACGAAATGTCGACTGATAAGTGGATACCTATACACTCACGACAAAGCAATCTAAAAGAAGTATTGTGAAGATGCCGAAATGAATATTAATATCAATGATGGTAGATAAGTTGACGCGTTATTTATAATTACTACGCAACCATTTTGGAGTATACTTTCAGTCTAATCGAATGCAGCTGAATACCAAGATTTGTCAAGTCCACAAGAATGTGAGATTTTTTTTTTTCACTTATAAGATTTCTCTAAATTGATTTCTCGCACTATGTGTTGTGGCTGCGGTGCATGCCCAAAGCTGCCGAAATCTGATAACCAGTCGCCTCATCGACAGTCAACTTGGAATGACTGGTTGCCAGA
Source organism: Eugnorisma glareosa (assembly GCA_947578425.1). Taxonomy (NCBI): domain Eukaryota; kingdom Metazoa; phylum Arthropoda; class Insecta; order Lepidoptera; family Noctuidae; genus Eugnorisma; species Eugnorisma glareosa. The sequence goes on from OX387957.1 coordinate 31,157,198, forward strand.
CAATATAAGTACTTACTTGAAATTTCCAAGTATCGTGTTAACCAGGAACAAGGTAGAGGAACCCTTAAATAGCTCACGAATGACACAAGAATCGCTGATATAAACTAGTGTGCAGCTGCAGCTGGTTCACAGTCAAGATATCGATTGCTTGGGTCCAATATAAAAAACAGGTTATATAAATTCTAAAATATGTCTGAAAGTATCTGCATTTAATCAAGATAAATCACCAAGGAAGAAACTTAGTGTAAACTAACGCTTCGATCGGTCAAAATCACGCCAATAAACCAATAAACACTGATATTGATAGATTGAAGCGTAAGTTAACGCTAAGTGTCGTATGAATAAATGATATTTATTTTATTAAATTGCTTGTAAAAAAGTTTTTATACGTCAAAAATAACTTGCGTTTTACACCGAGATGGGGTCGGTGTTGCCTATACGAAACAAACTCAGAGGTCACGGTCTTTTTTAAAGTCCAGAAATATAATAATCTTGGTCAAGTCGTATGAGGACTATGTCGTGTTTGGGATGGTCTATTTAGGAAAGAACCACACAACTTTGAGTGGACTTGTCGTGTCGGTGCAAGCATTTGTCAGTAATCGTGTAACTCAACTCAGAACTTAATTAGCTCAACGACTTGACGATGACGAATAATACCAAAGAAAGGATATTTGGGTAGGCCGCATATAGATCATAGTATATGTTAGCATTCGATCGCGACGTAACAACATTATGTAATAAATTGTTGAACGTTTGCAGGTCGCGTGTGTGTGCTGAGTCCCCACTGGCAGGCGCTGAAGATGCTGCGCACCCCGCGCCTGCGGCCCTACATTGTGTTCATCAGACCACCCACTCAGGAGCGACTGGTCGAAACACGCACGGCCGCCAACGCACGCTCCACCTTCGACAAAGAATGCTCTCGAGCTTTCACGGTTAGTTACTTACGCAAGCTGGTGATAATGACAGGGTTTGCCCTAATTATGTGTTAATTGTATAAAATTAAGAAGAAAGGAGGCCAAATAAAGCACAGTAATAAATCGTTAAAATGGTCGCCACCTAAACTATTCCCGTCATTCTTTCGCATTCCATGACCACAATAATAGACTATAGGAAAATCAATAAGTCTTAATTTGGAATGACAGTAGCTAGAGTATTCAACAATCATATTATTATCCCTTTCAACCCATACACCTTTAATAGATTTACCAATTTATTTTGGATACTAGGTAATTTGGGTATAATTCATTTTCACTATCACTACATAGTTTAAAACAAAGTCGCTTCCCGCTGTCTGTCCCTATGTATGCTTAGATCTTTAAAACTACGCAACGGATTTCGATGAGATAAACGGATTTTTTTAATAGATAGAGTAATTCAAGAGATAGGATTATATGTATACCATAGCACCCGTGCGAAGCCGGGGCGGGTCGCTAGTAAATTATATAACATTATCCCCCGAATGTGATCAGATGAGTAACATACATAACAGACGCTTTCACAACTCATTGTCTCGGAGCACTCATCACACAGTGGTCTAGCCATCCAGACCACCACCATTCGCGGTGCTTATGAACGTATACGCCACCTCTGGTAACAGCTCCATGTCATCACATGACCACATATGCTCCGCACACACTTTCAATAGCTCGATCGCAAAACGTTCACCGGATTGCGCATTAAAATCTCCCAATAGAAATACAGATCCGTATCACTATTCTCACATAGTTATTACTATTATCTCAGAGGCAGTCTGTAAACACTATTAGATTTTCAATCGAATTTGTGTTTGTGTGTTTTGGAAAAATATACAATAAGAAAACTAATAGAAAATGACGCATAATCAATTTCAATAGCTACTAAACGACAACACAGTTGCTGTTTGGAACAAAGTCTTTCTGCACAGCAGTGCCGCTCCACCGTAATTTCTTCCAATTAAAACTCCGGCTGATCTGCCCAAGCCAGGTCTCTTACTTAATAATTCTCGCACGCAATCAGCTGATCTGACAATATTTTTACAATTTACTATAGCCAATTTCACATTTCTAATTACTGTAACCATTATGTGAGTTGTTTATGTGCGTCCTTATTCACCGACATGGTGACTCTGCCATTCTTGAAATGAATAAACCGTCTAAAGGTTATTAACATAGAAATATAAAAAAAACAGGAGAAGTGGCAAGGGGGCGCGTCGGTGACGCCGCGACGAGCGCACGATAAGCATGTCATAGGGCAAATGGCCGTCTCCGCGAACTAGTATGCTTTCGACCGCGATCGTAACAACTTATAAGAATGCCGTGTTGTTCAGTGGTTTCTTGTAAAAATCGAAGCATAGACCAAAACTTTATAAATCATAGGATCACTTACTATATCTAAGTACAAGTATTTAACTATATTTGTCATCACAAATCGTAAAATATTTCTTGCTCTTACTATGTTATTTCTGTTTTCAAATATCACAGCGACTGTACAAGTTTTGTAATAAATACATTGCTCCTTAACCACTACCAAAGTTTGTCGCTAAGTGACTGGACAAGCAATGTAAAAATCACAAAACGATACTTTTTTAAGTATTTGCATCGCGTAGTACGGCCGCTGCTTCTTACGTCGAGTGATGTGCTTGTGCAGATTCAACTAACGTAGGCTACAATGGCGATTGACGAAAGAAATATTGCTATTATAGTTTGTTTTTCAATTTTATCAACCATTTCAACCCGATTGGAAGATCGATGGCGAATAATGTTTTTGACGAATTTTGGTTATTTAGAGAAATGCGTAACTAATTTTCGTAAAGTAAGTTAATTAAATTTTAGTTTAATAATCGGTGGTGTTTTTGGCTTCGAATGATTATATATTATGATGGCATAATATATGACAATTCCTGCCCAATTCCTGTTTTCACCAACACTATGTGTCACCTAAGTCAATACCTAATGCGCGTTTTCACCAACAGTAAGTGACGCCTAACTGAATGCCTATTTCCTGTTTTCACCAACACAAAGTGGCACCTAACTGAACGCCTAGTTCCTGTTATCACCAACACTAAGTGTCACCTAACGCAATGCCTAAAGCCCGTTTTCACCAACAGTAAGTGACACCTAACTCGATGCTTTAAGCCCGTTTTCACCAACACTAAGTGTCCCCTAACTGAATGCCCAATTCCCGTTTTCGCCAACACTAAGTGTCACCTAACTCAATGCCTAATTCCCGTTTTCACCAACAGTAAGTGACGCTTAACTGAACGCCCAATTCCTGTTTTCACCAACACAAAGTGGCACCTAACTCGATGCCTCAAGCCCGTTATCACCAACACTAAGGGACACCTATCTCGATGCTTTAAGCCCGTTTTCACCAACACTGTCACCTAACTGAATGCCCAATTCCCGTTTTCGCCAACACAAAGTGGCACTTAACTGAACGCCTAGTGCCTGTTTTCACCAACACTACGTGACGCCTAACTCGACGCCTTAAGCCCGTGTTCACCAACACTAAGTGTCACCTAACTGAATGCCCAATTCCCGTTTTCGCCAACACTAAGTGTCTCCTAACTCAATGCCTAATGCGCGTTTTCACCAACAGTAGGTGACGCTTAACTGAACGCCCAATTCTTGTTTTCACCAACACAAAGTGGCACCTAACTGAACGCCTTAAGCCCGTTTTTACCACCACTAAGTGTCACCTAACTCGATGCCTTAAGCCCGTTTTCACAAACACTAAGTGTCACCTAACTGAATGCCCAATTCCCGTTTTCGCCAACACTAACTGTCTCCTAACTCAATGCCTAATGCGCGTTTTCACCAACACTAAGTGTCACCTAACTCAATGCCTAATGCGCGTTTTCACCAAAAGTAAGTGACGCTTAACTGAACGCCCAATTCCTGTTTTCACCAACACAAAGTGGCACCTAACTGAACGCCTAGTGCCTGTTTTCACCAACACTAAGTGACGCATAACTCGACGCCTTAAGCCCGTGTTCACCAACACTAAGTGTCACCTAACTGAATGCCCAATTCCTGTTTTCGCCAACACTAAGTGTCACCTAACTCGACGCCTTAAGCCCGTGTTCACCAACGTTACACCTAACCTAACTGAATGCCCAACTTCAGTTTTCACCAACACTTAGTGACACCTAACTGGACGCCTTAAGCCCGTTTTCACCTACGCAAAGTTACACCTAAACTGTCACCTTACTTTTTTATGTTTTTTTTTTTTGTATTTTAGCTTAGAATACGTTATAGTAATCGGCATGGTTCAGATAATATATAATAGTGACTTTTGCTTATCAACATGTCATGCTATTTATTTGTTTATTCGTTTTCATTTATTTACATTGTTTTTCCTAACTAGGGTTTTTGATATAACAAAAATCCTGCGAAGTAATTGCGTAACACACTTTCAGTAAGAATCGATTTCATTATGTCAGTACAACAACTTTCATTGATTTACATATTACTTGAACACATGAATTTCGATAACTTTTCGATTTAGTCAATCACTAGCGTGGGTATTCAATTTAATTGCTTTTGCACAGCACAACGATACCGACCGATGTTTTTGTGTGGGTAAGTTGTACGGTGCATGGTAAATACGCGCTGTGTTTGATAGGATAACGTTTATAATTGATTGTGTTGTTCTGTTTTAAGAATTGCGGGTGTGTGCGCGACTGCGTATCTATTGCTTTTACTGAATTGCATGTGTAGTAGTTGCCGGGTGGTGGGAGAAAACGGAGACAGTAGGTTGCGATACATTTTCGTATAACGGGCATATCTCCTTATTTATTATATCTATGGTTATTAACCTTCCGGCCATAGGTTGTCATCCAAGAATGTGCCCATTTTGTGTTTTGGTACAAATAATTTGAAAGCATTGGGTATATTATGGCCCCTCTTCATAATATTTTTCTATGGACTTCATATTTATGTTCTCACAAATGTCAGTTTCCTTTAGTCTCTTTATTGATATGAACAAAATGATTTTTCATTCAGCAGCTCTAAATTTTCCTGTCATCCCAGTTCCACTTTTGTACTAGAATCAATTCATCCTTCTGTTTATTTTCGTTCAACTTGCCATTGCTTACTATTTGCGCTATGGTTCGTTGTTGATCAACAAGCGTGGAGTCATCGTTATCACTGACAGTAGAGTTATACGGTGTAAAGAGATCGCTTGATGTTGTGTCTCGGGGTCTGGGACCTGCTGCTTGTGCCGTACCTACTACTGATACTCGGTTGAATTTGAACATCAGCTGTCACATTCCGGGCGACATACCCTCCTCTTTTCATATTTACGTTCGAAATACAATTTTGATTTCAACTCTTCAAATTCCTTTGTAGTCACGTAATTACTTTTGATTTCAGTCATGTCGGCCCTTAAAACCAATAAGTCTTTTAATAACTCAGTCATATCAACATGATCAAAAAAAATCGGCGGTCATTTATGTAGATCACAAACCACAAATACCGGAATTTGATCTGGATCCATAGTTTTAAAAACCGAAATCATAATTATCTTTGAAGTGTTTCTGTTTTTAATTCTTACGCCTTGACACTAGTTTTTGCAAGGCTTTGTATAAGTAAATAACAGCTTTCTTTGCCTCATTAATTCAAGACTCTCGTTGTTGACGACGTCATGCCTATTCCTTATAAAGACCTCCGAAATTACAATATTACACGTGTAGGCACAGTTTAGGATATGCTCTTAGTATTTAATTTGCGACCACCACCAAATGCGCGCCCGCGGTGACTTGCCTTAAGACAACAATAGGTACGAAAAAAAGATATAAAATCAGAGATAAAATAAGAGTGAACGGACTGAAGCTTATAGGGTACCTTTTCCCTTCCCGCGTCTCGCAAAGAAGGAGATTGTTACGGAGGTCGGCCTGTAAATGCCCTAAAACAGTAAAAATGCTGAGTAGGACATTTAATTTGATATCTATAAAAACTACATTCAAAAAGTCATTAATTGTAAAACAATAGTACATTACTGCAGCGGCCAGCAACAGAGGCATTGATGTACGAACGTGTAAATGTGGGCCGAGGCGAAGCCGAGGCACACATACGTAAGTCCATCAAGTCCGTCTAGTTGTGGCCAAGGCTTGTATGGTATTTTTCTCAAATAATGCGAGAAAATTAAAACTCTCGCGTTGAAGAGTTCATTTGTTTTTTTTTTTTTTTTCAATAAACCGCTTTCTAATTGCAAGCCAATTCGAAATTTAAATAAAACCTTTGATAATTTATCTCCTTGGTTGCCATGTTTCAGAGTAAAAGATAGTTCCATTTTAAATAGCACGACAGATATGAGTTTACGTAATTTATTTGGCCGCTAAACACGACAGATATGAGTTTACGTAATTTATTTGGCCGCTAAACACGACAGATATGAGTTTACGTAATTTATTTGGCCGCTAAACACGACAGATATGAGTTTACGTAATTTATTTGGCCGCTAAACACGACAGATATGGTTTTCATACAACTTTGGCCGGCCGCTGGTCACATGTATCTGGCCAGTACAGAAATTTGGGTTTACCTCGAAGAAGATTGTCAAAATAATGCACAAATTTTCAAGCATGTTTGAGAAAAAAAAAAAAACTTTCTACTGGTCGCCAATCCACCGCAGCGGCAGGCGGCAATGTCGCCACCTACGGAAACATTTTATGAATTAAATAGAAACCAGCATTCCCGCTGCAGTCTGTAGTCGCTTTCAGGATTGTACCCTAACAGAGTTTCATACATTCTTTTCCTTTCAATGTTACCAATGGAAGCTAAAAAAAAATATTATGATCATGGATTGATGGTCTTTCTTTGCGCTTCAACAACGGGCATAAGTACATATTATGGCCTTTCGAAGTGCATTAATAATCAATCAGTCCAGTTTCCTAAATCAGACATTAATATATTGACAGGAAGAAGAGTTCTCAGACATCGTGCGCTCGTCCAACCGCATCAACTTCTTGTACGGATACATGTTTGATGAGGAGATTGTGAACGACGACCTGCCGAGCGCGCTGTCGCAGCTGCTGAAGGTGGCGTGGCGAGTGCAGTCCGAGCCCCTGTGGGTGCCGGCCTCCTGGGTTCAGTAAGATAAACATCACTCACTTTTAGTCCAAAATGTTTTTTTTAACAGTTAGAAAAACCTACGCCGCAGATGTTTATAGAATCATACCTAGTATAATTTTAGCACCAATGTACAAGAAACGAAATTTTTTGAAATCCTTTAAATATATTATTTATTATATTGTCAAATGTATTAAAGTAGGATAATTTAGCCCAATATTTTGTTATAAAAATATGATATTAGTTTCAATTTGTTCAAAGTATTTGTTAAAGATGAAAAGCCTTAAATATATTTTTGCTTAATAGAATATTATATTATCACGAACAGGGCTTCGCAAAATAGATTAAGGTATTTCATTATTGTGATTTTATTAGAAGAACAAGTTAAACGCATATCGTAGAGTTGTTTTGAGCATCGATAAGTTAATCGAGCGACCTTTCGTGTTTGCGTGCTTCTGTTGCATAATATGTATTAATGATTATTACTAATGACAAGTTAGAAAAAAGTTTGACTATAGCTATACAATGCTGGCGTTAATCACATTCTAATAAATTATTTACCTTGTCTTAGTCGAGTAAAAATAATCCAAAATACCAGCATATGATGCATAGATAAATACGAATTAATTAATCTCAATTCGTATTGATCTATGCATCATGTGCACATCAAGTCTTTATTGATGTTCAAATTTATAGTTAGTAAAGAAAAACAAGCTTTAACATCTGGGATTTTAGAAAGTATTAATTGGATTTACACAAGAAATAACTTGCAATAATCATTAATTGCCTGCGTTAATTGGGTACCCTGCTCCTTTCAGAGGGTAACTCATTAAATGCTGGTCCGTAAGTACAAATTCGAATAAGAATGTAATTTTTTTATGACTTATATCAATAAAATACAGTACTATCAACCCGAGAAAATAATTAAAAGTTAAGTGCACTACGGACGACGGACGACGATTACTGACGAGGCTATAAAACAAAGCTGCCAAGCCATATTCTGTAGGGGTCGATTAAAGTTATTTGTTGAAACATTATATGAAAGTAGTAATCTAGCCTGTAAGATGACTGACCGCACGCGGACTCATTGCTCCCGTTCGGCGTCGTGTGATGCGGCGCACGCGATGACACGAGTGCACTAAGACTTGTAATTGACCGCATGCCTCTCTCAGCAAATGATAATTACAAAGCACTGACGACACGCTCCATCCGTATCGTGTTACACACTCAAATTCTAAATATGAACTCAACGACTACTTAACTAATGTCTTTAGGCGCTATACTTCTGAAGGAACATTAATTCTAAAAAACAGTGATGATAAGGCATAATAATAGGGTGCTAACCACACCATAGATTTAGTTAAGTTATTACCGAATAAATAGTTTACACCCAAACTTTATTCTATGTTTACGCGACTAAGACAATGAAATAATGTTTCCCTTGAATACGTGTCCTATGTAAATAATGTGTAAAATATATTGTCGTTGGTGTGTGGAAGCGGAAGTTCCTTGGCAAAGACCATACAGGCAGTCTACGTATAGCCATAGTCCGATTATTTAGGATGTGTGTGCTCTATTCAATTCTCTCCTCGTATAAGCGTAAACGGCTGTAAATGGCATAGCTTCAAACGGCTAATGACTGCTCAAAATATGAGTATGAGAGACGATTGTAAAATACTGTAAAAAATGTAAGCATGATTTATGATGTTTAACAAAACATTAATCTAATGTAATATAAGACAGACTGCCTGTACATTATGGATTGTTCGAACACATTCTAAAATATAAACGTCTAAATAGTTCAATAAGATAGCGATAAACTAATACATTTAACAATACATAATTTATTAGACACAGACCTATACAAGTATCTCTTAGCATTTAATTATTTACAAATAATACTCCAGGTGTCCATGAAAAGTAAACGAAAATATCAAAAATGGAGAAAAAATATTGTGTTTTACGTATGTGTTCTATGAAGGTGCATTTCACCTTCGTCGCGGTCAAATTTATCTGCGTGACGACTGACGTCACGCTTGAGTATTTTGCTCGACATATACTGTGAAACTACCGACCGATATCTGTAGCTTCTTAATATCATTCGCCATGACAACAGCATCAGACTTTATTAGTGAAGCCTACCAATAGTAGGTATCACTAAACACTGAGTACCCGTTTATGCGGTCTATCAAAATTATAGTCAGGTGTCTTAAGATGTAAATAGTTAATTAAGAATTTAATAAAACGCTTTGAAAGTACGCTTAGTGTAAATAATATAAACTTTGTTGATTGTGACTGTACCTTAGTTCGTGCGTCCATGGGTGTTCTGAAATAGAAGATATAATTTATAACTGCACTGTCTTTACTATCACTTAAACAAGGTGTAAAAGGAGCCTTCATGAAGCCGTCAACCAAGCGTTCTGTGCATGAAACTAAGTAACCCTACGTAAAAATTATTGCTTGGAAACGATTTATTTTTTTTGGGGTGTACCATCACGTTTTACGGTAAAACTCAATATACTGCTCTCAAAACATTGTGCTGATATGCATTGAATAGTAAACGGGCCATCGAGGTATTTAAAGTAAATTTATAGCCTTAAACATAGTGTTTAAAAAAAAAGCTTGTGAAAGAGTTAGAACTTTGACCAACGGACTCAATGTTACGCACTCAATTATTGTGCTGATGGGTGCATTGAATAGTGTGGGGGTCGTGGAGGTAGTTAAAGTAAAGATAAAACATTAAAACTTGAATTTTACCAAAGGAGAGAAAAAGTTGGACCTTTGCCCCTCCCAAAACCTCCGTAATTAGAAGGTTCCCCAGGTACCGTCTAGTAAAAAAAAAGATCGCAATGACGTGGAGAACAAGTGCCTTTCGGCTTCGCTAAGGGTACTTTTACACCCATTACATCAAAACAACGAATAATATTTTTTTTCGGCCTTCAAAATCTACTTCATTACCAATATTTAATTATGTTTAGCCCAATTGAAACTAAACTATGCACGTCCTTCGAGAAACTATATTAAAAACTGAATCATCTCGCCTTACCTGCGATTAACTTTCTGAAAAACGCAGTACTGTCAGGACTTATTCCCTAGGAGGCCTTCATGAACTTCATGTACTTTGTGAAAAATCACAGCTTTGTTAATTACGCACTTTTTAACCCTTTTTACACCCGGTGTTATACGATAGTGATTATACTCTATAAGTGTATGAGGGGCCATCCATAAATAACGTCACATATTAATTGGGGAGGGGGTCTAATAAGTGTGACATGGGGTGGGAGGGGTCCTCAATTTCATGACGTCACATTTCAAAATCTAGTATATCTAAGTATTAAAAAACTAAATTTGAACTATTAACGAAAATCTTAAAAATAATTCAAACTGTACCTGTAAGAACACGTATAATTGCAAAGTATGTGACAACACACTGGGGAGGAGGGAGTCTTACAAATGTGACCAGCTGTGACAAGGACGGCGGGGTGGGGGTAGAAATCATGAAATGCGTCTGACGTCATTTATGGACGGCCTTTGAGACGTAACGGGGATGAGGCCTGAGTAAAAAAAAATGATTCTATTTAGTCCGTCCGTTAGATTAATTATCGAAAAATATTGGATACGTATTTTTTGTTTTATCAAATCAATAAAAAATATGAATATAAAACGCATCAAATAATCAAAGTGGAGGTTTGTGACGTCACTTGTCGGTAAAAAGTGTACCGACAAGTGTCGTCACGCGAGTTTTCGACGCACTTTATCGTCTTCATGTTTTGTTTATGTAAATCTATCTGACGGACTAATTCGATTTTTTTGGTCATCTACCCTATTGTTATTGTTTTTGCTAATATTGTTAACGTACATATTTTATTATGTCTTAGATGTCTCAAGTATAGTGTTCGTTATCATAAGTAATAAAATGCATCAAATATAATAACTGTACTGAAATAATGTATTACATTAATTCTAATGTTGTCTTTTGTCATAAGTAGCCAATTTCTTTTTTCATATATGGTCTATCTATTCATACACGAAATCTCTTAAGGGGTCATTGTACTCATGATTATGAACAACTTTTAGTATGGGACCAACCTAGAAATCGCGAAAAAAAATCAGTTGTTCCCTACAATATGATCGCATTAACTCGTCAAAATGTACTGAACAGCTTTTTTTTTTTTTGCGATTTCTTTGTTGGTCCCGTATTGAAAGTTGTTCATAACATAATGATGAGTACAATGACCCCTTAAAAGATTTCGTGTATGAATAGATACACCTTATATATTTCCTATGAACATTAAATTAACGCCAATCTGTATTTGTTACCTTTGTGACCTGAGTAGTTAATAAATTCGTTGTTAATCAATTACTGTACCTTCATATAGCAACTCGTTTTTCTAGTCGCACCTAGTCGCAAGGATGCCATCACGGCGTTCATTTTTTTAAATACTCGTGGAGCTATTGGGAATAGACTGAAAGATTCAGTTATATAGCTAAAAAGTAGCTAGTATATAAAAATAATTTTCTAAAAGATCTCTTGTAATTAATATGCACACCATTCTAAGCGTTTACCTACTACAATTCCTTCTAATAGAATCGAATGAAATCTTTAGCTACCTTATTTATATCCGGTTTCTGAAAGGAATAAAACAAAATGACTAGCCTGTTAGCTAATTTTAGTGTTCCTTTTTGTAGCCTTTCGGAAATCGGTTGTTATTGATGTATATTAAACAATGTTATTATAAAGAAAGATATGTATGCTACGTTCATACTGAGCGCCATTCAAATATCGTTGCTTTGTTACGACTGCGACAGATAATACGGAGCGTATCATACAGAAAGAGATAGCTATTGCGCTTGAAGTACTTATCTAAATTACAACAATTGTCTGAATTCGTCTACAACAATTTGCTTGCGCTAGTGTGATATCTTCCTCTTTTTATTTATAATATCATTGATATTAAAGCAATTTTAATTGTGTAGGTAACATTAAATGTCATACTTATGCTTGTTACCAACTTTCTCGATTTAAAAGATTAAAATATATCTAAAACAAAATTTGGGATAATAAATTGTTAAATAAAACCCAAATTAAAGACAGTACTCAAAAGTCTGAATATACAAAATGGGATCTTACCCAATGTAAATATATTATGGTTAAAAGTAGTTTTTAATTCAAAATATATGTATGTACATTGATCGTTTATCCTTCGTGCTTTTAAAGCATTCAAATGTAATAATATTTAAAACATTGAAATTAGCGCGTTATTGTATATGTGGCGTACGTATCGACGTTTTTACACGATCAGCCAGTTTAAATAGAATTTCTCACTAAAAACCAGATGACATTTGAAAGATATCTATTCTTAACAATATTGTTTGTTGACGCTGGTGCATTGGAGCTTTTGCAACACATTTTGCTGGTTAATTGAAAGAGTATACTAGAGCGCGGTTCGAGCGCTGGACTAGGAAGACCGATTTCTTCGTCTTTTATGAAAATTGTATATCAGGCATACTTACTACATATATGCAGCCGCAGTCCCGTGCTCTTGCGTGGTTTATCTAGAGCTAGACGCTTAGTTATCTTAACGTATTCTTTGCGTATGGTAATAATATACCTCACTTATTAATTTATCGGCCAGAATAATATTTAAACCCAAATCTGGGCCTAATGCATGTACATTCTATTCAATAACTCGTTTAAGCGCTTTTGTTGGAGGGAGCAATACGTTTCGATATCTGGACTCGCGTGTAGATGTGCTGATTTAGCGCATAGTAGCTTTGATTATTATCTCAATATATATCGGTCTGTTCTGTGATCTTCAGGGTTTATTTTAGTGTATGTTCGATTTATTGTCAGCTGCAGGGCCAGGCGACCGACTCCGTGTCCTGTGTCCACGAGCTCACGTGGCATAGTGCTCTCGAACGCGTGTCAACTATACAGGTACCTAGTAATGGTCGAGGGTACGAGTCACTAGGCAAATAAATCGAATGCTTACCTACTCAGTGTTGATAGCTCGAAGTATTGACAATAAATGTTACAAAATCAAAAGGCTCTTCTGCCGAGTGGTTTGCAAGTTAGTGATAATCGACAGACACATAACCGATTGTGATAAGAGTTATGAAATGATATATAGTTATATTTAAATTCGTTACAAAACAACACAAGCAAATACTGAGAGAAAACTCGTAAATGTTATGGAGCAAAAATATAGCTAGCAATAGTAATATAGATGTTTTTAAGAAAGTGAGTGGCAGGGATTGCATTGTAGGGAATATCGAAACTTGTCGCGTGGGGTTTATTGCGTTGTAATAATTGTCCATGTAACACTACCTGGGGAGTTACTATGACGTCATAAAGCAGGAGCAATTCCAGTGCGTGAAAGAGACAAAGCTATACCTACAGGTCATCTAGCGCCATCTCTTTCCCACACTGCAATTACTCCTGCTTTATGACGTTATGGTAGGCCATCTGCTTAGTTATAATTATACATTTTAATTGATTGCCGGTAGTTATGATATGAGATATATTTAAATAACGACGTATTTGGGTAAAGAAAACCTTTCTGATATAATTATGTGTTCACAAAACCTTAATAATAGGTACCTCGTCTAAATAATAACGTGATAAGATATCTAAATGTTGTCAAAAATAATTTATTTTCACACTTTTAGGAATCCTTCAATATCATTTGGTAGTCACTTTTCAAATGTGGGTAACATGTACCCTTCGAAAAACAAGAAATCCCTGGCTATGGGAAGTCAATTTAGGTTCTAGTTTTTACTTTTTGTATTCCAGCATCATTCTGTGTTAAACAAAGGAGGAAGTTCTCAATTCGTCTAATATAATTTTCTTTAATATTCAGTAACTGTAGTAAAGATCATGTATAAGGTGTAACCAAAGAAATATCTTAAATAAATGATAATAAAATTAATGCAGTTTTATTTCTCGCCATCCCAAAAGCCAAATTGCCATGTTCTAAATATGAAGTAAGATTTCTTTTGATATAATTGTTTCTGTACGTTCTCTTAGGTCGTCTAATACATCACCTTGGATTCACCATCATTTGCCTTTTCGCAATTATTTTGGTGCTGGCTTCCAGACTAACTCGATGCAGCTAAATATTTTAAAGGCATATTTTTCAATCACCACACACTAAACGAGATAACATGGAGGTGAAACGGTTGTTTTTTTTGAACATAAGTTTCATTTATTCTCAGGCAACTTTGGCCCATAATAGATATACAGGCTGTCGCTTTGCATCCTGGTCAAATTCAAGGAGGTATCTATACTAATGATTCTCGACCCGAATCGACAGTAAAAAGGGTAGACAACCTTTCCATTCGGGTCGAGATTTTTTTTATTTTTTACGGGAATCGATAAGCGTAACCACCCCCTAGTTTCCATACTGTCCATAATTATACTGTGGATTAAACGTTTGCGTTTGTGTGTGTGACGGCGCGTTTATTGGGCTAGGAACAGACGGGCTGCGTTTTAATACGGGTGATTTACAATATGTGCGTTCCCATTGAGGGACCAAATTAGAATGTTGAGCTTTTGAATACGTCAGCCTTTAGTAAAAGTTCTCAAACCGATTTCGAAGGGCTCCGTACCATTATCTAAAAAAATATATCAAACATGGAATTTCTCCTTTATTTACGCTGTAAGGCTTTGGTTTCTGCCAAATTTCATGATTCTAGGTCAAAGGGAAGTACCCTATAGGTTTTGATTCCCTTGTGAAATCGCATAATATGCGACATAAACAGTCATATCTTTTGATCAAGTTGACTTACAAGTTTGATTTTTTCATTGCTCCAAGGGGTAGCAGACATGAGTATTTGGTATTAATTTCAGCTTGATACCGCCACGCATTCCTGAGAAAAGGTTCTGGACAGACAGACAGTCGGACAACAAAATGATCCTATAAGGGTTCCATTTTGCCGATTTAGGTACGGGACCCTAATAAAAAATATGAAAAGACTACCCTTTTTATTATCGATTCAGTGGGCGCGGATGTCCGAATCCGAAACTATGAGGCATACCGAAACACTAAAAGGAGTCTCCAGCCTGTTTATGAAAAGATCTAAAACTGCAACATTGGATTGGAGAGTTTATCTATCTACATCTACACTAATATTATAAAGAGGAAAGATTTGTATTTTTGTGTGTATGTTTGTAATGAATAAACTCAAAAACTACTGCGCCGATTTCAAAAATTCTTTCACCATTAGAAAGCTACATTCACCCTGAGTGTTACTCACGCACTCTACACACGTGTGAAGCCGGGACGGGCCGCCAGTACTATATAATATTATAAAGAGTAAGAGAGAGGAGTTTGTTTGTTTGGTTAAACGCGTTAATATCAGGAACTACTGGTTAGAATTGAAAAAATATGCTGCATATGCTAAGCAAAGCTGCTGTTGCTATACTGTATACGTCTGCTATCGAAGAAATTGGCAATTTATGGAAACTGTCGAATTCGCACAACTGTTCAATCAGCGAAACTGACTAATCAACGAAACTGTCGAATTAAACTGACCAGTTGACCACTGAGGGGAAACTGACGAGTCCTTAGAACGCATAATGTTAGTAACACTTCACTTCAGCACTATGATACTGCGCATTCATGTGGCACTTGCCCGTGGAAGCGACGGAACACCATTCCCTGCGGGCCAAATGTCCTCTTCCAAGGCGAGGTGCAGAAAACACGTTGGTATTCCCACATCTCTATCACATTAACACTTCATTTAATATGAGTACATATATGGTAGGTATCATATAACCTATACAGGTAACAAACTCTTTCGGACAGTAATGTCACAAAATGGCATTTTTAAGCTGTCGACTTGTGTACCCACTTGTCGTGTACCATTTGTGTACCCTTTTATTAAAATGAATAAAATAACTGTGTTTCTTGTAGTGCTCACTTGCCTAGCGCATGCAATTCACAGAAACCGAAAGGAGGACAAATTATTGTTGAGTCCCATTGAATTGATTGATCTCGTGAGACAAGAACAGCATAAAAACAAAGCGCCTCAGCAAACAGCACCGGTGCCGCACATAGAGAAGACTAGTAAACCGTTGGAGCCGGATAATTCAGAATATGACATAGGTACACACTCGCTCGCTTGTTTTTTACAGAATTCCTTGGTTTATCCATATTTTCCGTAGCAGTAGAAAGGTATAACTTGAACACTCTTTGATGAGAGTTACCAAGAATCGAGCCTAGTGGCGAGCAATTGAAGAGGTCTATGTCCAGCTGTGGACTGCTGTAGGTTGATGATGAGCACATTCCTTCCTAACTTTCTCAACTTGCAATAGCACAAAGGGCCTGTCCACATCTCCACGTCACGGCGTCGTCAACGTCGCATGTTGCGGTAACGTGCCACGTTACGTTGCCGCATCGTGCTAATGCACGGTACGGCAACGTCGCCGTGGGACGACGCGTCACGTCGGGCGACGTGGCTGTGAAAGGACAATGAGTAATGGTGGGCCCACCTCTCAATAGAAATAAGATCCTCATGAATGAATAGGTATTTGTATGCAGACTAAAACTTAGTATTACGACCAAGGCTAAAAGTCGGAGTTATCCTACCTATTATACTGGCTTATAAGTGATCCCAATCTAAGCAATTAATGATCGTAGTTTACTTCATTACTAGCGACCCGCCCCGGATTCGCACGGGTGCAATGTAATACATACAAACCTTCCTCTTGAATCACACTATCTATTAAAAAAAACCGCATCAAATCTATCAAAAAAAAAAAAACAATTAAAGATAAATTGTGATGTAAAAGAGCGCCTCTCGCCATCAAACGTAAAAGTTTGGCGAGTTTAGAATTAAGGAACAAAAAAAATCTCTTGTTTGACCGGAATGCGAACTGTAGGAACTTTCGCTCACACCATATCTTTGATTTGGTACCTAGGAGTTGGGAGATATCAACCATTCGTGGCACCCGCGGGTTTTTTAAATGATGTAATCGTCATTGATGTCCAGGAGGAATAATAAATATTTTTGTTTGAAGTGAAATACTTGTATTATTACTACCCGGGACGATTCAGTGGATAAATATCCATAAAGAAAATGTTAGACTGAGACGACTTTAGGACGTCATATCTCCGAAAGTACTAACATTTGACCATAGTTTTATTAGTAACTAATATTCCGCTTAAAAAGCCCTATCCGACGGTATAACACATGTTACTATTGAGGGGTGGGCCCAACCCCAGACATCTGTTTCCCATTGTCCTTTGTGGTCGCATTCAAAGCCTCGTATTTTCTAGTGAAATTATTCCCATCACTTTTCATAATTGAAAGATATGGGTGCACCCAGTATTGTCTTTTCACATCTATTTTCTTCAACCTCTCTCTCCGTCTTTTTGACAATAGCAGAAGCAGAATACGGCTTGCTTGTGCGGTCCATAATATCTAGAACGAGACTGACGTAGGGCCTGTCCACATCTACACGTCACGGCGTCGTGCTAGTGCATGGTATGGCAACGTCGCCGTGGTGGGACTGCGCGTCACGTCGACGTGGCTGTTTGTGGTCGCATTCAACGCCTCATATTTTCTAGTGAACTGATTCCCATCACTATTCATGATTGAAAGATATGGGTGCACCCAGTATTGTCTATTCAAATCTTTTTTCTTCAACCTAGCTCTCTCTCCGTCTTTTTTACAATAGTAGAAGCAGAATAGCCTGACGTACGTTAGTGAAGAATGTAGCAGAAATTTACAAGGCACGGCAACATGCACCGTTGCTACGTCGTGACGCGCATTTTTACGTTACGAAAACGTAAATTTGCACGTCATATCAAATCAACGTATACCTACCGTGCCACGTTACCGCACCGTTCCACGTTGACGACGCCGTGACGTGGAGTTGTGGACAGGCCCATACTAGGGCATACGGACCGGTTTTTCCCGGTCCTGAAAAAACCGGGAAAACCCGGGTTTCAGATTTGAAAAAGAAATCGGTTCTTTCGTATAAAACCCGGTCTTTTCGGGTTTTCGTTTTATTTTCTTTTTTTAAATCTTTTAATTATTGATCTGTGAATTTCGCACATCAGACACAAACACGTCGTAGGTCGTTTAAAATATAGAAACATCAGTAAGTCATTTTTTTCTATTATCCTCACGACATAATCACCTAAAATTGATTCTCACAACAATAAATATAATTGGTAAAATTCTCGTTCTAAAGTACCCGTTGTATAATTTTTTGACGAAAAGACTCGACAGTGCTTCTTAAATGCTGCCCAGCCCAGCTGGATTCTTTTGTTATCCTTCCTCTCAAAGTTTTTCTTACCAAACTGCAGAGTTTGCCTGAGGTAAATATATTCTCGAATAACCTCGAGAGTCAATGGCGGTCGCCATTGACAACAATAGATACTGGGGTGACGAGTTCGTTGAACATATGACCTGGGTTTTGTCAAGTTCACCCTGAGACCAATGTGTATTGAAGAATCAACTAGGCCATCTAGTATCTGCTGTAAGTCCTGCAGCGATTCAGTCAGTATGATGATGTCATCTACAAATTTCAAGTGTGAGATGTACTCGCCTTAAACACATCCTCCAGTTCGTCGGTGAAATTACGTCCCCTTGCCTCATCCCCCGACACAAAGGGATATGATCTGTCTGCTGCTTCTGACTTTGGACGGTCATTATTTATGGCGTTCTTTAGCACTTGAAATTATCGCCAGTCTACTCGGCATCGCTACAGAGACTCCAGAACAAACCAAGTCTCGATAGAGTCAAAAGCCCTATAGTCCGCAAATGCAAGACACAAAAGTCGATTATACTCTTCGAACTTCAGTATAATTTGCGCACTGTATGATGTACCGAATGTGATCTCTGGTGCTGTTTCCTCTTCTAAACCCGGCTTGTCCGGTAGCTGGAGTCGTCGAGTCTTCTCGCTATACGATTTGTGACGACTCTTGCAAACAGATTAAACATGTGGCTAGGGAGCGAAATGGGTCTGTAATTATTTAATACGGTCTTGTTCCCATTTTTAAAGAAAAGAACGGCCACGTTCATTCTCCATGCTTCTGGATTTCTCCCAGAGAACAGGATGGAGTTGAAAATCTCCCGAAGCTTAATAGCTCTCTTAATAGGGGACTTCCTCCCGCTTTCAGAAGCTCAGTCGTTAACTCATCTTCACTAGAGGCTTTTCCATTCTTAAGCGTTCTAAGAGCCGCCCCGATTTCACCTTGGCTGACTTCTAGCAGGTCTTCTGTGAAATGGGATCCGGTCATAATCATAATCATCATTTATTGCATTCATGTAGTTTACAAGTTTTTACAAGTATATAGGTTTCATACATAAACCCTGCTAGGGCACAGCAATAAAAATAGTTTAAAGTGCAATGTCACAATAATAAACAAACCACTGCACTGTGCTAAAACAAAAATACAAATTTTAGCATGTTTATAGGTAACAGTCATGCTATAATATAAGATAGAGTAAGAACAATAAGGTCGAGATGCATGCGATGCGTACAACGTCGTAGAAGTTTTCGAATTCTGAAACAATCTCAGACTTCGAAACGAAGATATCCCAACCAGATTTGGTCAATATCGTCAGGTGGCTCCTCCCAAGTGATTGGACGAACACTTTCAACCCCCAGTTTTGCTGTGTGCTGAAGCATCGAAGGTCGAATCGTACCAATTTTTTTACTGTTTTGTTGAGTGCCTGTAGTTCTGCTGAAGTGATGGATAGAAGCTCTAGAGTCTCCTGCGTATGTTTGGACTTCCTTCCTGCCCGTACGCATTTTGCAAAAACGCGTCCCCTCCTCCCTGAGGATTTTAACTACACACATCAAAAGTGTCTAGGGATCAAGCATTTTTATGTGGATTTCTTGAGATTGAGATGTGGCTTTGTAATAAATTTATGATTTTATAAATTTATATGGATCCTTTTTGGTGCATTTCATAATTTGAATCAGGAACTGTGAATCAAATTCGAGTAAAAGATGAAAATCAGCTGTCAATATTTTCCCTATAAAAACATACAACGCATCGAAGACATTATTAGTGCTACTGTTTCCCTACTACTGATTAAAACCAACGTTATTATGGAGCGGCGACGTCATTTAAGCAGGGAAGAAATGCTCAGAGCCGTGGGAATGATAGAAGCTGGTTCCCGGCAACGTACTGTGGCTTTAGCTCTGAATACAAGTCAGAGTGTTATCAGTCGACTTTGGACACGTTACCGAAGCACTGGTACCGTGGCTGAGCGCCATGGAGGACGGTATCGCTGTACCACACGGAGACAAGACCGATACATTCAAATCTTAACTCGAAGAGCTCCAACAATAACCGCCATGATGTTAGCCGTGAGGCTTCATCACTCTTCAGGGAACTTAATTAGCGACCAAACAGTCAGAAACCGCTTGCATGAAGTGAACCTTCATTCCCGAAGACCGCTACGGGTACCACCTATAGCAATGCACAATCGTAGGATACGATATCAATGGGCTCTTGAACACAGAAATTGGGCAGAAGAACAATGGCGTTTCGTGTGCTTTTCTGATGAGTCTCGTTTTGGTATGAGACCGGATACAAGACGTATACGACACTGGAGAACCCCTGGACGCCAACAGCGATTAAAATCCTGCCAGGAAGTCCATCCTTATAGTGGTGGAACCATCATGGTATGGGCGGGTATTTGGATCGGCGGAAGAACTGAGTTGATTTGGATCAGAGGCAACCTCAACGCTCAAATTTATGCTGAGACGATTGTATCAGACGTCATCGTTCCTCTACAAGTGCAAATCGGTCCCTTATTTCAGTTTATGCATGATAATGCACGACCGCACACCGCAAGAGTTGTAAGACAGACTCTCGCCGCAGCTAACATCAATGTCCTGCCCTGGCCTGCTCAGTCGCCAGACTTGAATCCGATTGAGCATGCATGGGATATGCTACAGAGAAGAGCTCTGCCGAATATGGAGGGTATCCAGTCGCAAGAAGACCTTTTTTTGTTGTTGCAACGAACATGGGCGGCCATTCCACAGCGTGATTTGGATGAACTCATTTTGAGTATGCCAAACCGATGTTCTTGTGTTGTTAGTGTTCGCGGTAGAAACACGGATTATTAATTGTTTAAGTTACCCAATAAAATTTTAAAGAAAACTGTTATTTCAGTCTTTTTTTCGAACTTTTGTGTTAGTGGTTCAAATGTCAAAAATCCCTTTATTAGGAAAATGGCAAATTTCTTTATTAATGCAAAGGTGACTTGGTTTATCGTTACTGTGACAAACGAAAACACTTTATTTGATGAATCCTTAAAGAAAATTTTAATTAATATCAATCAGGAGAAAAGTTATTGCAAAAATATATGTTGATCCCTAGACACTTTTGATGTGTGTATTTGGTCATAATTATAACTTTTGCTATTGTTAATTTATAAATAGGGCTAAAGTACATTGTAAACTCATAAAAATAAAAACCGAAAATGTCCGAAAAACCCGGGTACCCGGTTTTGAAGAAAGCCCAAAACCGAAAAAAAACGGTCCCAAAAAATGTCCGATTTTCGATGCCCTAGCCCATACCCGTCTATCGCGCCAGTATGTATTTTAGGATTTTTCCGAAACATTATTGCCTCGTTGGTCTAGTCTTTTTACAAAAAAAAAGGCTTCCAAAAAACTCTAAAATAACTTTACTTTCGAAAGTCGGCAGCAAAAAAGTAACAGAAACAGACAAACTTACGAAAGTAAAGTTGTTTTTTTGACTTTTTAGCGTTTTTTAGGTTTTTTTTTTTTTTTTTTGCAAAATGTGTTTAATATTTTAACCAAATTACTGTAATAGCAACGTGAGTAGGTAATGATTCGATGACTCCAATGCAGTGAACCAATCACGTTCGTTCTGTTGAGCAGACGCGGTAGGTATTTGACGATTTCGAGGGGGGGAGAGGGAAGTTGGGCAGACAGGACTCACCCACCCCGTTACGCAATTGTATTCAAGCCCCCAAATACGCCCATACCAAACTATGAATAGGTACGCACGACGGCCGATCAAGCTATACAAAACCAGTTTATGCGGATCTCTCATTGTATAGGAAATCTATACAAAGCGAGGCCAAGTTATACCGGAAAAGTACAGCTTTATGTGCCTACGTGCCACACTACATTTGCGAAACACAGGTCTGTAGGTATTGATTGTTTATTGTGTTTGTTGTCCAAACAGTGTCATGCGAAGACGACCAAACATTGAAGAATCGTAAAATATGGAGTCGGTGGAGCAAATGGGGCGATTGTTCAGTGACATGCGGTGACGGTATCGTGATCCGGTACCGCGTGTGCGTGGCGGGGCGGTGCGCACCGGGCGAGCGCGAGGAGCAGCGCCGGCCCTGCGCCCGCGCGCCCTGCCACGCAGCCTTCTACAACATCACCGATGACCCTCCCGAGGCCGATAATTGAATATTAATTAACTGCAATTCCTCTTTTTCTATAGCTTGACATATAACAACCCTTCATAAAAACTGGATCAAACTACTCTTGTACATTTCATTAACACCTATTGAGGTAGGAGTTCTTCATTCAGAGGGTTATTGGGTGCATGCCATGGCCATGACATAGGTGATGACTTGATGACACTAATTTGCAACAATTTATACCCGAATGTGGGTTGTTCCTGGACAAATACGGCCCCGCATACACAAAAACAATAAGGAATAAAAACAAATTAATATATTTAATACTAGCTGTTGCCCGCAGCTTCGCTCGCGTTTTGGTCGGAAATTATCCCACGGGCATGTTGTAAATATAGCCTATGGCACTCGGGGATAATGTAGCTTACTAAAATTAGTGAAAGAATTTTTAAAATCGGTTCAATAGATTCAGAGATTACCCCTACAACCTCACAAACTTTATCTCTTTAAAATATTAATTTAAAGAAGTAGAGAGCCTACCTAAGAAAGGATACTCGCTTTTGCATCCTCTCTTTAGTTTTTGTTTCTTTAGGAATTATCAGAAGAGCTCCCTCAGTACTCGATATTACATAATATCCAGATTTCGTGCTGCTATTGCGAAATTCCAGGGGATCTTGCGACCACTAGTTGAACGTAGTACCCGGGGTCCTAGCACCGAACGCGCGGTGTAAACGTAAAATAAATAAGTCGATTTTGAATCGAAAATCGAAAATACAATTATGCTATAGTATTTTTGGTTATATTGTTTGCAACAAGCACAATCAGTATCATCCACAGATATGAATTAACTCATAAAATATTAAATGTAAAACGAGTATTTTTCATTTTTAATTCGACGTATTTACGTTACGTTTACAACGCGCGCTCGTGATAGCTTGAGCTTCAGTTCTTGCAATAATGGGACATTGTGGCATTCTTCGAAGAACAGGTTCAACTTGGCAGCGTTACCGCGTAAGGCATGTTTACACGAGTAAGTAAGCCTTTCTCACGGAATATTTCTTTTACACTTACTAACAATCAGCTATCAGTTTGATCCGACACTCGACGCGAGTAACACGCGGGTTATTGTACAATAGATTATAGTTGTTACTCTTTAAGATGTACATTTCCATGACGTTCGCTATTCTGCCTTTTGTGGCACACATTGTATCATGCGAAAGTAAGTACATACATTTTGCATATCTGATATTATAAATGGTTATGTAAAGTAACCATAACGAACAGCTAGGATAGATTTATAGATAGGTATTAGGCTAGGTTGGTACCTACTGCATTGATCTTCGTTTGCCTAGGTACAGTCACGCATATCATACGGAACGGCAATCAATATTTTACAGAAAACATTTATTTCAAGTGTAAGAAAGCTCTCGCACGATAGGTGCCGCGAAAGTGTTACAAATCATATGTTTTGGAGGGCTTAAACTAGTGGCAGAATTGTTGGGAAAAGTGTATGGACCTCGAAGGACATTCAGTTGAAAAATAAAGAAAATAATTTGTAAAAATACTTGCGTTCACATTCATAGCACATTTACTTACTGATCAACCCGCGTAAGCTTGCAATAACTTTGATAGTCATTTTCGCAAACGTGACGATTTAGAAGATTTTTGTCCCATACAATACTTGCGTGTATTGATATCAGCTATTGATTAATACAGAGATTGGTTTAATGCCGCTATTTTAAAATTAAAATAAAATGGCAGAAGTAAGGCAGGCCTAAATAAAATCCAATAATATTATTTAACAAGTGTAACGTGGTTTCCCCAGTCATTAAGGAACCCGCAAAAGATATGAAGCAACCGAAATCCACCCTCAAACCAACAACAGGGCAAGCTCCCATCAAGCCCACATCCGAGGTGCCCTCGGCATCAATATCATTAAAGCAACGATATCTATCAGATAAAACTCCAACGTCACGCATGACCAACGTAAGTATATTCTAAGTTCTTCTTCGTGTCGCTGGTACGACATGTTTTACTAGTCTATGATCGCGACTTCGCCCGCGTGGAGTTCGCTCAGTTTCCGACGGGAACGGGTTCGAAATACCGGGATAAAGTTCGTCATTTCTCCACTGTTCCCACCCTTGATAGTCTAACCAAATGTGAAACCTTTGACTACCTTGATGGTCTGACGCGACCCAATATTACTCCCTTTACCTTCACCCCAGTCGATCCGGGAGAGATCAGAAAGATCATCCTATCCATTAAATCCAAAGCCGTTGGCTGTGATCACATTAGTCGACACGTGATCGTGACAGTTGTTGATCAGCTCCTTACGGCGATTTCCCATATAGTAAACTTCTCCCTTTACTCCGGTGTTTTCCCTTCCCTATGGCGGAAAGCCCATGTTAGACCACTACTTAAAATTCCTAATCCCACACTTCCCAGCCACTTTCGTCCAATTTCCATCCTTCCCTTTTTATCCAAAGTACTCGAAGCCTGTGTACATAAGCAATTCTCCCACTTTATTCACAAAAACTCTCTAATCAGCCCTTTCCAATCCGGGTTCAGGCCCGGGCACAGTACCGTTTCTGCTCACCTTAAAGTGACTGACGATATAAGGCGGGGAATGGAAGACACGAAAGTTACGGTTTTAGTGTTGATCGATTTCTCAAATGCTTTAAATACCGTCAGTCACGAAGTCCTTCTATCCATACTCTCCTATCTCATGGTCTCTCCCGAGGTTTTGGAATGGTTCTCTTCCTATCTTCGGGGGCGTCAGCAGTCAGTTCTTGCTGGTGACTCTAACTCCAGCTGGCGTAATCTTGAAACTGGCGTCCCTCAAGGCGGTATTTTATCTCCACTATTATTCTCTATTTTTATTGATCTCATAACTACCGAGCTTCAGTGTGCGTATCATCTTTACGCTGATGACTTACAGCTCTACTGTCAGGCAGGTGTTGATAGCTTATCCGGTGTGATCGAGGAGCTAAACCGGGATTTACGTGTAGTTAAAAACTGGTCTGATCGTTTCGGTGTGGCGATGAACCCAACCAAGTGCCAGGCTATTATTGTTGGGAGCCCCCATAGCTTGAGAAGGCTGAATGGGTTAACGGTGCCACCGGTTACTTTTGACGGCACAGTGATTCCGTTTAGCTCCGACGGGGTGGGTTTGCATGTTGACACTTGCCTTGACTGGCGTAAGCAGGTCGCGATTGTGAGCAGGAAAGTCACCGGAACGTTGCGGTCGCTCTATCGGTTGAAAAATATTCTCCCATCACACATTAAGGCAATGCTTGTACAGTCCCTAATCTTCCCCATAATTGACTATGGTGATGTGTGCTACTACGACCTGAATGCAGATCTCCTCAATAAACTTGACCGACTTCTTAATAACTGCATTCGATTCGTCTTCAATCTCCGCAAGTATGATCATGTATCTGCGCATCGATCGCTTTTAAGGTGGTTACCCATCCGACAGCGCAGAGCATTGAGGGCCTTGACAACCCTGTTTTCTCTTCTTCAGAAACCTACTTCTCCTTCTTATCTGACTTCTAATTGTCAATACTTATGCTCTGCGCACAGCAAGAATCTTCGTTCCGCTAATAACTGTCTTCTACGATGTCCTTCTCACCGCTCTGGTTTTATAAAATCTTCTTTCTTTGTCCAGGCGGTCTTTCTTTGGAATGCGCTCCCTCAGTGTATCAGGACAGTGACCAGTCGGTTCACTTTCAAAGTGAAAGCTTAAGAACATATACGCAAGAAGTTGACAGATTCGTCTCAGAACTAAGTTTTGGTAGATTTTCTTGTATGACTCTCTTACTGTATATATTTTGTTATATGTATATATTCTTATATGTTTTAGTTATAAATATTTTCTAGTTTTTTTGTCTGGTATTGCACCTACTGTATGTTGTCTCTGCATCACCCTAAGGTAGACTGGTAGAAAATGCCCAAGGCATTAAGTCCGCCTTTGTACAGTTTTTTTACTTGTACATAAAGTTTTAATAAAATAAATAATAAAGTTGAGTGTCCTATGTGTCAATCTGAATCAAACTCATCCAAATTCGTTCAGTAAGACTTTGTGTGAAAGAATAACAGACATTCATCCCTCGTCACAGTATTCGCATGTATTATGTAAGATTGGCCCAAAACTTTGCTATTCCCGCGGGCCCTGTGGTCTCTATGGTCGCAGCGCAGAGGACACTGGGGGCAGAATAATGGATATATAAGTATGTATATTCTAAGTAAATGCTGCAAGGGTTGATTGGGTTGTTGACATACGACATAACATAAAATCAGCCTAGCCCTTCAGGATTTGTTTGATATACATACATCAAATTATATGGGATTGAAATACGCCTGGGCACAATTTTAGTCTCCAGGGTATAGTTTGCCCAACCTGGGAATCGACCCCAGGGCCCATGGTAATATCTTCTATATGTATATGTATAAAACAAAGTCGGGTTAGTTACACCATTTATAACTTAAGAACGGAACGATTTTAATGAACTCGTATTTTTTGGATTCGTCTCTGCCCCGAATACCATTAAAATATAAGAAACTAGCGACCCGCCCCGGCCTCGCACGGGTGCAATGTTTTACATATAAACCTTCCTCTTGAATCATTGTATCTATTTTAAAAAAAAACGCATCAAAATCCGTTGCGACTTGCGTAGTTTTAAAGATCTAAGCATACATAGGGACAGACAGCGGGAAGCGACTTTGTTTTATACAATGCAGTGAAATGCACGAAAAAAAAATGAGTCTTTAAATTAATTAGGTTTGGCATCATCCGCAATTGACAGGTCACTTCACGCAGGTAGAGTAGGTAGGCAGGGTAGGTAGAGTAGATAGATAGGTAGGGTAGGGTTTTTTTAACATGTTGTATGCATACAATAATTAGCTTTCGTTCATGCTATACATTTATTTAGTTTATAATACGTGCCCCTAACCTTCGCACGAGACGGTTTTATCGCAATTTGATTGAATTGGGTAATCGGTATGGCAGCGCAAAAAGGCGAACTTACCTACAAACGTTATTTTTTATACAGGATGATTGGTAATTGGTAGTGGTGTGAATTCTTGGAAATACTATTCTGATAACTCATGAACGAATAAATCTTTCGAAAACCTATACCTTTGGAAATTAGGCCCCGTAAAACTCATGTTTCGAAATTTTTACGACATAGAATAAAGAGGAAAATCGCTTCATTTCAACAATGCTTCATGAAACCCAATTTGGTGATTTCCATTCTGGCAGGTACCTATTTCGAATTTATTGGTAGTAAAATAGATGCATTTGTAAGCCGTTTCAGCTAATACCGATCCTGTTTGAACAGATAAGGCAAGATGCTATCTATCTGGTGCTGGTGCTGGTCAAGAGCCGTAAGTATCTTCTGTTTGAGCGTCGTAGTTGACGCAGAATTAAAACCGGCACAGTGACTGAATATTTTTATGCTCAGGTTGTAATAGGAAACGACAAAAAGGCCTTTAAAGATAATCTATGGATACGGACGTCCAAAAATTTTTTTTTTTGTATTTTCTATAGATCAAAAAATAGAATAAAGATAAAATGAGTGTTATTTTTTTAAATGATAGCCTCGTATAAAATTAGCAATTTTTTTTGTTGCACAATTTTTGTGCACTACTGATTTTTAAACTATATATATATAGATATGATTCGTGAAAAAACTAAAGTTTCTGCTGGTGAGTTTCAAGCCGAGCAGAGAGAAACTCAGAGGGCAGATCCATGCAAGAACTTTAGTTTTTCTCGCATTAGAAACGGTTTGTTATCATAGAAAACAAAAAGGAGAAAGATAGTCAGTCGTCGTGCCGTTCCAGATCCAGCTTAAACGCCGCTTCAAACAGAAGAATATGACTGCTTTGACTGTCTGATAGAATAGGTTAATATAATTATATAAATATACAGGATAGAGACAGACAGGACAGAGCTCGTGGCAAAATAATAACAGCCGCTCAGGGCGATCTTTAGGTTAAGCCGTGCTTGCCTAGGTTGGTCTGTGGATGGGTGACCGCCCATTACATATCGAGTTTCCTCCGTGCCTCAGAAAGCACGTTTAAGCCGTTGGTTCCGGCTGTGAATTGTAGATCTTTGACAGTCGTTACAGGAAGTTATACAGCGTGTAACAGAAAGGGTATAATCATAAGGAATACTGTGGTACGGACCGTACCATCAAACTGAACAACTTTGTCTATGGGACCACCATCGAAATCGTAAAAAAATAATCAGCTGTCCCATACATTTGGGTTGAGTAGGTATTGACATTTTGTACAGGACAGCTGATTATTTTTTTACGATTTCGATGGTGGTCCCATAGAGAAAGTTGTTCAGTTTGATGGTCCGTACCACAGTATTCCATATGATTATACCCTTTCTGTTACACGCTGTATAGTGGCCAAAATTCACACAAACCAGTCTTACCAAGGGCTATCGTATTACCCAGTACTAACTGGGTTGCTTTTAGACTAGAAGCCGACCCTAACATAGTTGGAAAAAGCCTAGGCAGATGAGGACAGGATAGGGACAGACAGTACTACCCAGTTTCATTAAAACACTGCCTTGTCAGGTCAAACCGTTGTTTTCAGCAGTTCAGTGCAGGACTGCAGATATCGTGGTCAAAATAGTACATTTCAAGGAATGAACCCAATTACCAATCACCCTGTAACATGACAGATAAGATTTTTGCGAGTTCTAAGTTTTCTAGTACTGAAACCTAGTTTTTGATCCGTAGAACAAGACTAGCATTAAAAAAACTTTGTGCTTGTATTGTATAGCGGGCTGGTGTCCGCAACTCCACGTCAAAGCGCGTATTTTGCGTGCGAAAAAAAAACTGTGCTTATTGGCCATTTCTTGCGTTTTTTTTTCCAAAGTCTGTGAATGCAGATCGAAATTTATCACGCGACCTATATTTAAGATACTGTTAGTGACCAATAGACAAAGTCAGTTTAAAATCTTGTAGATTTGAAATTGATTCCTGAGAAATAGATGATCTCCTAACACCGTTTTCCTGTAGCCACAACGATTAAGGTACCGGCTCTTATTGCCCACAATGTCACCCTGTTTAAACAAATACCAAAAACCTGTTTTTTTTTTCTCAGCAGCCAGAAGTGTGGGGAGCGAACATAAGAAGATATGAAATGTTACTGGACGCCCCGCATTCTTTGACGAAACTTGCTAAAACACTGTCTTTAGGATTTGATCCTTCTTTTAGTAAGGTGAGCAATGTAAGGACTTCCTCTACTTAATAATCGTTTTAAAGTGGGTTGAGTATTTTTATCCATCAGTGATTATCAAATCAGATTATAGTTTTGAGCAAATGCATTTATTATAACTATATTAAAAAAAAATTAAAAAAAAAAAACTCCTTTTATAATACTTAAAGCAACTTGTCGCGGCCGTGTGACGTAACTACTACGACGCTCGCTCCCGGCCGTCTAGGCAAGGCCCCAGCCGGCCTAATTTCCATTGATAAATTTACGCACACTGATGCGTGTTTTCGTGTATATGAACGGCACACATGCTAGATAAGGGGCGTAAACTCCTGCGAGTGTAGCTGGCCACTGATTGGCTGCCCCGTAAAGTATTATCCGGCTAAAACGGTACGCGGTGATGCAATTATATTTGGTAGTGTTTTTTTATTGACAAAATAACAATTGTATTTTTCTTAGAAGCCATATTTGTTTCATGTGACAAGCAAAATTTATTTCGCGATCTTGAATGTTTTGATTTTTATAATATCTGACGGTTGTAATTCGTTTTGAAACGTACAGTAGTGTAAATATTATTTGTTTATTTACATAAAAATGATGTTCTGTTGTGAAGTTTGCGCTGTTAATGTGTTTGTCAGAAGTTAAAAACAATAAGTATTCACAATTGATTGATGTTAAGATTCAAGTTGTGTCTAAAGGAAAATGTATAGGTACCCGAATTACGAGAATTAACCCAAAATTCATCTCGTACTCGGTATTTCAAATGAATCTTTCTTCTGGTTGCATTGTCAGAAAATCGTGATTTGAACATTGATTAATGTGGTGAGTTCTTGTATGTATAACTTTGGTTTTTACTGGCTTATTTTCAATGGATGTTTTTCAAATATTCCGGTCAGACGCTCAAAATTGGGTCCGGAACGAAAACTCTTAACTATTTTTTTTTGTTTACAGCGCACTCTGTTTTATTTTTTAGAATTTTTTGTAACGAAGCGACATCCTTTTTTTTTTTTTTTTTTACCGATGGGAAATCATCAAATAACCCCTCCCGCTCTGGGCTGAGCAGGAGGGAGTGTCAGACTTCTACTGACTAAAACCCATCCATGTTCCTTCCTTTGCCCTTTGTGTTCCAGGGCCGCGGTATCTCTTTCGAACAGTCCCGCAACCCTGGCAGGCGTCGGTCCTTACGGACCCCTTCGACATCCTTCGTTCTTGTATTGACAGAATACCGTTGATTACTTAAATTCATTATATTTAAGCTAGATGGCGTTGTTTCTCATACGCTTACTAAAAACACAAGGGGCAAATGCGGGGGCCCGGAAGGGTGAGTGAATATATCAATAGATGTGACTACTTTGAGGGTCATCCTAAGTAGAGCGACGCTGTGACGTTGCGAGTTTTGTTTTTTTTTGGGTATCCGTATGCGTGGCCTACCCTCCGTGGGGAACCACTGCACGCCACTGGTCGGTCCTTACGGACCCCTTTGACATCCTTCGTTCTTGTATTGACAGAATACCGTTGATTACTTAAATTCATTATATTTAAGCTAGATGGCGTTGTTTCTCATACGCTTACTAAAAACACAAGGGGCAAATGCGGGGGCCCGGAAGGGTGAGTGAATATATCAATAGATGTGACTACTTTGAGGGTCATCCTAAGTAGAGCGACGCTGTGACGTTGCGAGTTTTGTTTTTTTTGGGTATCCGTATGCGTGGTCTACCCTCCGTGGGGAACCACTGCACGCCCCTGCCGATGACTCGACCCGAAGATAATAAATAGGATAGTTTTTTTTTAAGGAAGTCGTTAAGTGTAATTCACCCGTATTAAAACACAGCCCGTCTATTCATAGCCAAATAAACGCGCAAATTATTATGGACCGTATGGAAACTAGGGGGTGGTTTACCCATTCCGACTTCCGTAAAAATAAAAAATAAATAAAGACCTACCCTTTTTACTATCGATTCGGGTCGAGAATCATTAGATAGATACCTCCTTAAATTTGACCAGGATGCAAAGCGACATCATTGCTTTGGGGATCACGTTTGGGGATCACGTTTTAGGTAGGACTCAATATAACGCACTCAAAACTTTGTGCTGACGGATGCATTGAAAATACGGGGTCGTGGAAGTATTCCTAACAAGGCGCGATGATGGGAGGTGGAGTAAAGCTGTGACCGAGTGGTAACCAAGGACTAGAAAGAAAAGTACGTCCGGCGCGGCGGCGAGATGGGCAGACGACATTGTTGCCATCGAAAGCAAAGAGAGGCCAGCGGTGGTGGTCAAGTCGGGCTTTGATGATGATGAATAACATTACAAAAATGTAATTATTAAAAAAAAAATGTAAATTAGTTTGTACTTTGACTCCCAATATCTCCGTAACTAGAAGGTTCCCAGATATGGTCTAGAGCTCTAGAACAAAAAAAATCATCGCAATGAAGGAGAGAACAAGTGTCTTTCGGCTTCGCTTTGGGTACTTTTACGTCCATTTTAGGACACTTAGTTCTGCCATTGATGGCCACAAAGAAGGCGAGTTTGTTACGCCGCCCGCCGCGAACTTAGTGACTAAAATCAAGACTACATACCTAGTCGTCCTACGGGAGTCCGGTCTAACTGCTTGATGGCGAGACATAAAATAACCTAAGCTATTGTTCCAGGATTACTTCGAACCCTTTGAAAGAAGACCGAGGCCGGTAACTCTAGTGGCGTTTCGGAAGAAGGGATATGCGGCACGCCATACCGTTAAAGTAAGGAACAACAACAGTTATTGATTTAAGTAGCAGTATCAAACGACGTTTTTCAATACACTTTCGAAGACATAAAAGTACTTTTGTCAGAAATTAATAAGAAAATATGATTTAATTTGCTTTTTTTTTACGCGCCTTCCTTTCGCCATGTTGAAGAAGAAGCAAAGGTATGATGCGGCTAAACAAACAAATCTGGAAAAAAGAAAAATCAAATATTTTTGTATTTGGAACACAAATAAGTGTTAATTTGTTCATAAAAGTAAATATTTGTTTCATATAATTATGTTTATCTATGATATTCTATTTATAAACACAATTGAAATACTCAAAAAATATTTACTGCGTAAAGACGCATATCTCTATGCCGAGATTTAAAAAAAAACAATCACCGCCGGCTATAGCTATAGTGTTTGAACCCATTTGGACTTATCTGTGGAATTTTTTTATTTCCGCACATGTGCGGAAAAATATTAAACATCCACACGTGTGAAATACATTGCATCTTGAACGCAATCGTAGTGCGTTAAGAACCAGTTTTCGAGAAAGTGTAATGAAAAAAATACTTTCCGTTTTAATATTTTATTTCTTCGAAAGTGTATTGAAAAACTGCAGTTCTCGGCTCCATAGCACCCCCGCCTGCAGCTCGGGTGTTAATTCCGCCTCGAATGCAATAATAAAGTTTTTGTGTGTGCGACTTTTAAATTTTGTGTGCAATAAAAAATAAGAAAGAAACATTAAGAAAGTTTCCCCACCTAAATCAAAATGTACTTCGTACGTAATGTTATCTAATAGGTACCTAATTAATATTATTGTCGCTTATTCAGCAGTCTTCAGCAAGCAGCAACGAGGTGGCAGAACAACAGTCTCCCTTCAACGAAGTCAGCAATTTTTGGCAAAATACGGATAATGAAGCATAGGAAAGATGTGCAGTTATCAAATTGAACATCAAGTTACATCAGAGCCAGTGCTATGTGAAGTGAATGAATACCATGAATACTTGAGTGTCAAGTTAATTTCCCTGAAAAACAAAACAGTTGTTTAAAATTTGTCATAGTATAAAATTACCTACTTAATCAGTTCCTGTCTGAGTGTTTATTTATAACATCTAATTGCCGTTTTATTGAATATTTTAAACTTCTTATTTTGTACATGGGTAGCTACATACTTTTATTATGTAACAAAAAGTAAAATGTTGTTTTATGTGCCTTGTTCCAATCATTTATTTTAAACTACTTTTCAGAAACCGATACGTTTACTTGCAAAATATAAATGCTCTAAGTAACTAGAAACATACCAAACGCAAAATTTTATTACATCGAAATCTTGGCATAAAATGTCGAAATAGTCGTTATTTTATTTTGGAAGCAATGTGCATAGGCATTATGAATTCAAGTAAGAAGCTACTGAATTTGATAGGGATTTTAGCAATAGGAAGTTTCAGCTTTCAGGCGGCCGTAGCAATTGATGATCTCGATGACACTCTAAAACAAGCCATATTTTTGGTTAAGCTGCTCAAAACAGGTACGATTATAACAGTCATAAATATAATTCCCTCCACTATTATGTAAATAGATCTCGACAGATACATGTTGTTATTTTTTTCTTTGAAAGACTTTGCACGAGTTTTACGGGTAAACAATGATGTGGTAGCAAATTCTACTGAAGAAGAAGATACAAACAGCACATGTTCGCTACGTTCAGATGACTTCAATTCCACAATGGCAATGAATGAAACAGAAGTTACAGGTATTAGTTTTTTATTAGGGGTTGCTCATAACACGAATGTTACAAATCCTCGGATTTATTTCTGAGAAGGTATAAATGTGATTTAAAATCTGTATTGATAGGTACCTAGTTCAATAACAACCTACCGATTCTGCTCTATTGTAAGTGCCAAATTCATCGCCAAGTTTTGTACCGATTTAATTTAAATCGCCATCGACATGCTAACAAGAAGCCTGCTCTAGTTATTTAAATATGTGCCTATACCGTTATCCACTGGCGGTTTTTAAGCTATATAGCTATTATTAGCTATTATTTTTAAGCTATCCAGCAGGACGCAAGTCTACCCAATAATTATACTACCTCAGTAGGTATTGTCTACTGGCAATACCTACTTAGGTAGTACAATTATTTTCCAGTGAGTGGTGTGTCATCAAAGGATGTTCTCTCTACTTTGACGCCGGCTTCGCCGCCCTTTTCGCCGCCGATTTCGCCGCCAGCTTCGCAGCCAGCTTCGCCGCCAGCTTCGCGGCCACCTGCGCCGCCAGATTCGTCGCCACCTTCGCCACCACCTTCACCGCCAGCTTCGCCGCCACCTTCGCCGCCACCTTCGCCGCCTGTTTCGCCGCCACCTTCGCAGCCCAATATGCTACCTGGGGCACCTATGATGATGCCATACGCGAGCTGGCCCCCTGCGCCTATGGGCTACCTGCCTCCCGTACCAGCCCAGCGAAGCTTTCCGGATGAAAATTATAGATTCCCGTACAGTAAGATAGTGATCTCATAGACACCTAAGTAGCAGCTATCACTATTATCTTTTGACGCGGAAGTTGTTCTGATCTTAAATTACGCTCTTGACCACCGAAAGCCAAGGGCCAAAAAAGCACAAAGGGTTAATCAAAACTCGTACTAAACAGGTGAAATAGTGGATATTTTAGAGAAGTTATAGTTAGTATAAAGTTTGAGGGGACGGGCCTGAGAGGATTTAAAAAAAATGTATTTTAAGAAACTATTGCCGTCGCGCTGCGTCAAGACTGTCCCCGTAGAGTGCGATAGAGACAGCTGCTGGCAGCTCAGACCGTAGATAAATATCACAAGAAATTTGACGAGATCGACGTTTCATATTCCCTTTTTTTATCCTCGAATATTTGACATTTCAATTTGAAAGAGTATGTCTAGGTTGCTATTATTTTTTTATAAGTACCTACGTTAAAAACTTTTCGGATTTCTCAAATCACGGCCGTAAAAATGGAGCATTTTTTGTACATTTTGGAGGGTCATATATTCTTTACCTACTTATTAGTTGCTGAAACAAAGGAAATGACAGGGATGTGTCCACAGTAGACATTGATTTTATGAAAAAAAGACTTCTCTAGAGGCATTATTCAGAAAGAAAAAAGAGGAAAACGCAACGTCAACTTCGTAAACATTTTTAGGGAGAATCACAACCCATGACCCTCCCCCCCCTCTTAACCAGTAAGCAATCTAAGGTGTCGGACAACCATGTTCGGATCGGAATGATTCGGCACAGGCCGCCCGGGGGTAAAATAAGATGTATTGCGCGAGGTAGGCACTCATCGTGACCAGCAAATGTTTCTCTACAATAATCATAGTGTTATCTTCGCACAGAGCGAACTCATTAAGTACTACGCAGGACCAACGCCAGCTGCAATGACCACCTCGTGAGAATGAACTCAAATTATGTAATTACGCCATGTCAGTGAATCATAAGCAGGAACTTGTCCGCAATTCAGCTGTTGGACATTCAGTTACTTACTATTATACGGCCTGCGTGTTAGCTTACTGAGCAAGGTGTGAACTGTGAGATTATAAAATTTTGATCATTTTTAGGACAAAGCCGTCGACGAATGATGCCTGATTATTATTATTATGGTAAGTTAACATTAGCGTTAACTACAGTAGGTACCCACCTAAAATCATTCCTGCGATAAACTGGCGCAACCCGAGCAACTCAAGTTGCACCATAGACTTAAGTATTAGTGGGTATTAGTATCTATACCTATAGGCCTTTTAGCGCATACACTTTGCGTCGGCTGCCTTCCGAGAATGATGACGGTGTCGCGTCGCCAGGAGAGTTCCAAGGTGCTTAACATCACCATTCACCAGCAACAGTTTTGGTGGGTAGAAGTCATTCATGTCTTTAAGTTGTGATTGGTTTGAAACTCCGGATTCCATAAGATGTTTCTTTCACATTTTTAAAGCAGTTGCTATCAAAATAACGGAAAAATGTATGGTGAGGTCCTGACTCCTGCCAGGGTCCTGGATTGGCCAAAAATAGTTTCTCTATTAGTTCTGTTAGCTGTTTCCATTAGGCCACCAGTTCTTAGTACCTATTATTTTAGTAAAACTCTAATTATAACTTATCGGATTTTTCAGATGCTCCTTTTAGAAATGGTGGTAAGTCTGGCACACTTTATAACATAACAGAGCATTCCCTACGTCCCTAAAGTGAAATATTAAAATTTCCAAAACTGCTTATCTAACCTGAATAAGAATCTACTTGCCTTTGAACTTTAAAAAATCTAATATCCCAATAAAGAATTGTATTTTCTAGGACAGTTTAGAAGATTTAACAATGACCCATCTGCTGGTCTTGGTACCACCTCAGGTAAGCCGCATCCAAGCAGAACGACTGCTTCGAAATAACAGCAAACTATATCTAGCACGTTAAATTAGCTGAATAATAAAACCTGGTAGTTATCAATCATCTGGTATTATAATTATTAATAGTCAATTTCCATCTCCTCGAGTTCCCAGAATATAAAACCCAACACACGACTCTTAAAAATGAATATGCAGCGAGAATATACTGCAATAGGTAGGTACCTTATTGGAAAAAAACTTGTAACCTATTACAAGCACTGAACTTCAGCATGTACGCATTTCTAGGCTTATTACAATTAATAATCACCTACGAGTTCTATTTGGTTACTTATTTACATGCCAAAATTGAAACCAATAGGGAAATAACGTTACCAGCTCATTTTCAAGAGAAGGTTCAATGGTTCTTGTATGGATCAATAACCCAGAAACCATTATCGGACTTTAAAAATATTTACATTGATTTATAATGTAAAAATAACTTCAGGATCCAACCCCAAAGAATGCAGCAAATTCCCGAGGAGTATACTACTCTCCAAGATTTGGCATACATCTACAAAAGGCATTTGAGTACTTCAGTATTGTGCCTAGCTTGCCTATATGTATTATGTTTGTTTAAAAAAAAAAGGCGTGGCCGAAATTTCGAAAATAAATTTTAAAATTACCAAAATAATCAAACCCCTTTCCTTCTAAATAATTTGTGACGAGTTGAGATACCATGTGGTTACAGTTCAGCTCACTAGTTGTACAAACCACAAGTAGCCACCAATTATCTCGTATGACTTTGCTGATCCTGAGTTTCAGCTTGAAATAGGTATCTATGTTCAGACAGTACAGTTCGTACGTGCGACTCAATAATAATAATAACTGGTTAACTTCTACAAAACCTTCCTACTAATAATTGTGACGAGTTGCGATTACATGTGGTTTCAGCTACTTCACAAGCACAAACCACATCTAGCCTACCATCAGTGACGAGCGAAGCAACAACGTTACACGTGGAAGAGTCAACAGCCTCAACAACCTCTTTACCAACAACGAAAGGGCAACCGTCTACGTCAATCATGCCGGCAACCAATCAGTCCTTGCTAGCGACGGTAGATTCTACCATTCAATCCATCTTATCGACAGCCAAATCCACCAAACAGTCTATCCTACCTAAAACCAAACAACCTAATTTACCGAAATTCAAACTGTCAACCCTGAAAAACAAACCCCGACAAAGGGTTAAACAGAAAAAGCGAGTGCCGAAACCAAAAGGTAATTATTTCATAGTTGATTTTGAATTTATATTGTATGGGTGACGCTGTAGCTGGGGTTTCTTGTATGTTCTTCATTTTGAAAATGTTTGACGATGATTTGACTTTCAACGTGACTTTTTATTTTCTCTTCTATAGCAAAATCTACAAAAATTTCTAAGCGCAACAAGAAACATCTCAGGGTCAACCATCACCATCTGCGTCATGGCATAACTGACACAGCACACACAGCCACAACCGAAACAATCGCTACACAAGAAGTCGAAATGTCTCAAGTCGCTTTAGAATTGGAAGAAGAGTTAGATCACACAAAAGAAGGAGAAGTGGGACAATTGTCAAATGAAATTAAGAAGAACGAGACGGAGAATAGCACTGTAACGTCTACCACTACCAAACGGAAAAAAACTACAACTATGAAGATCTTTTTAATGGGTAGTTCCAGAATGCCTGTACCATTTCCTGAAAACAACGGCTTTTGTCATTTTCATCCTGAAAGTTCCCTATGTAGTGCAAACTAGTAAATAATGAAGGCTGAAAAGTATCTGTGACGATATCGGATAGACATAACGACATATAGCGCTAGTGACTGTATATACCTACAACAGCAGATCATGAACTTATTACAAAATGATAATCGATTAAAACTGGTTTAGTTTAATTATTTCATATTTAGTGTTTTTTTTTTCTGAAAATCACATCAAATACATAGTTACACCGTACTTCAACTGAAATCTGAGCATCCCTCAGCTATAGGTACCAATAGTGGAGGAATACAAAGTTACTACTCTGTTTTTTTTTTTCTTCGTTTTTTTTTTATTTTAACATGTCCGTCGCTTCCGTAATTGGTAAACAATGAGTTCTCAATTGGTGCTAATTAGTGCTCGAAAAACAAAATTGGTGCCTTAGTAGGAAGGTGGTCACGCTCCTTTCAGCAGGACCACCATGAGCGCCGCAGAAGAGGTCATGCTACAGCTATTCCAAGTATACAAATAATTAGTTCCTATAAGTGATTAAATTCGTAAAAAATCAGAACTGAAATATTTGTATTTACCAAGGAATCAACGATGATACTCGTAAGTTACATTATAGCTATAATCGGCGGTGATGGTTTTTTTTAAATCTCGCCAAGGAGATATGCGTCTTTACGGCGTATATATTTTTTGAGTATTTAAATTGTTTATAAATAGAATATCATAGATAAACATGATTATTTATAACAAATATTTACTTTTCTGAACAAATTAATATTTATTTGCGTTCTAAATTCAAAATATTTGAATTCTTTCTTTCATAATTTTTTTTTTTTTTTTCATATTAGGCTGTATAGTGGCATCAGACCTTTGCTTCTTCTTCAACCTGGCGAAAGCAAAGCGCGGAAAAAATGCAAATTAAATCATAGTTTCCTAATTATTCCTGACAAAAATACTTTCCGTTCTAATATTTTATTTCTTCGAAAGTGTATTTAAAAACGTCGTTTGATACGAATGGGGATTTGTTACTGCAGTTCTCGGCTCCATGACACCCTCGCCTGCAGCTCGGGTGTTATTCCGCGCTCGAATGCAATAACAAAGTTTCCCCACTTATATCAAAATGTACTATTTCAACACATTTGCTCAAAAAATGCATTTACTAAGCCTGTATACATTATTCGAAAGTAAAAAATTACGCAACATACAACGGAACGTGCGGTAAAATAGGTACTCTCACATAAGTACCTATTTTACCGCATACCCCGTTGTATAGCAACGAGCGTATTTTTTACGGTTTTTTTTTTTTAATTTCCATAAAAAATATTGTAAGAATTCCACCAAGGCACATTACGAGAATAAATAAGCTGACTGATCGAACCTCGTTTACGCATTATACGTTTGTCTCACTTTAATACTAAGAGTAAATGAGACGAACGAAAAATTAGAACCACATTCTAATTTTCACCACGTGCATGTGGCGCCATTTGCAAATTCGCGCCCGCCATTTTCATAATTTCATATTAGAAACGTCAAAGATTGTTGCGACTTTCCGACTGATATTTATAAACAAAATAATAATTATGAGTTCAAGTGAGGAATCTAATAATAATATGGAATCTACTCCACCTGATATTTTGAATGATGCGCAAATTGCAGAAAACGGTCTCTTGCCGCCAAAATCGCGAGAGAGTTATTTAATGATTTACAATAATTTTATAGCATGGAAGACTCGAAGAAATACTCAATCATTCTCTGAAAATGTTTTGATGGCTTATTTCAATGAATTACGTGTGAAGTATAAGCCGTCCTCAACGTGGTCAATATATTCAATGTTAAAAACCACTATAGAAACCACTAATGACATAGATTTAACAAAATAGGTACATAAAACTACATGTATTTTTGAAACGACAGTCAGATGGCTATACAAGCAAGAAATCTAAAGTATTCACTGACAGAAAGTATTAACGTAGAAAAATTCCTTAATGACGCGCCAGCGGAAAAAATAATTTAGGAACTATAAGGTACGTTTTTAAAACTTTTCTTTACTTTAAACCTTTTTGTAGGCACTTACTTACTTATTTGCTATAATAGTTTACTAGGCAATGTTTAATTTAGAACCTTTAATGGATAGTTAATTATTTTGGTAATTTACCTGTACAAAACTAAATAGAGCTAATTAATTAAACTACTTGTATTTTATTACAGGCTATATTAACTTTTGTTATATCTGGGGCGTGCAGAATACAAGAATTAGCTTGCATAAATGTGAGCGATATCGAAAACCATGGGGACTTATTGCTTGTCAAGATACCCGACACAAAAACCAAAATCCCCGCGCCACTGACGCGCGACGTCACCGTTGGCGACGTTTACGCCACATTCTCCCGTTCAACATAATACGTGTGAAATTAATAATGTCAGTCGGTCAGTTAAGCTTCCAAAGCAGCAAATTCCACTGAATTTCAATAATTTTTCAAATACTTAATACTAATAATTTCCAATTTGCTATTAAAACATTTTAATGAAAAAGTTTTTTTTATTACCTATTGTACTGTTTTCTCGCAAATGTGTTAAAAAACGTTGTATGACACACGTGCAGAAATTGGTATTTACAATCTTTTGACTATGGTAAGCCCGAGACGATGAGAGTTTTAGTTCAATGGTTTTTCTGCAAGGAAGGTGGCGCCATGTGTTTTAAATTGTTAATCTGTGACTGGTAAAAGAAAAAAATTACCGCGAAAATTTCGTGTTTTTTTGAGTGTAAATTTGTTCGGTTTTAAATAAAATTAAGAATGTCCAGTGAGAACGAAGAGTTTGACGTCGACCAAAGAGCAAAAGACCTATTAGATAATCTTTTTCCGCCAAAATCGGAGAAGATTTACCTAAAAACTTACGAAAGTTTTAAGGACGAGGAATAAGAATATTTATTAAATGTTTTTGTACTAAATTTACTATTCTTCTCGCACTCAAAGTGAAAAGTACAGTTTGCACCTCGAGACTAAACGCCAACTTAATATACCCTCGGTTTACCACCGCGGTAACCACCTCAGGTATATTATGGCTTCGTTTAGTCCCTCGTTATAAAATATACTATTTTGCTGTCGTTCCACAATATTAAACTCACAATTCCAGTAATTTTGAGCGCTCCTGGAAACGAAAGAAAATATATAACCTAAAATTCTTATGTCACTGTCATAGTCGACCATGGACAACGATTGTTTTTTTCCTGAACGGTTCTGACGTTGGATGTTTTTTCCCTGTACCGATATTTTAAAAACTTGAAAGCGCAGTGACTGTGAATGTTATTGCCCTGTTGTTTTGACAGAACATAGCGACAGATATTATAACCATTCAGACTGCATTGCTAGTAGAAAAAAATAAAAAATGTGACAAAAGTTGTTTTTCCCTTGACCCCTTCTTTGAGGAGCTTGTCGTTAATCCTCCATAGAAAATGACTGCCGTGCAAGATAAAATTACGAGTACACCGTGCCATTAGTGGGATGACGGTAGTCACGGTGTTAAAATTTCATTTGAAGATTTCCCTATTAAAAACTCTGTGATTTCTTCCCAAATGTCTGCAAAAATTACATCTCAAGAAGATATAGTGACCAAAAATCATCTCCGCGTAAAACCCGACCAAATGAAGTTGTCGATAGCTATGTCCACACTGTGCCCTTTCATCTTGAACTTTCGTCTTCATCTTTATATTCAACTTTCGTTTGGCGCCTTCAATAATTGAATGCGTTAATGAACGCAACGCCATTATAGTCATTTGTTTCAGTCGTAGCTTCTGTCAGCTTGAGGAAACATGTGCGATGAGAACATTTTACTTGGTGGAATATGTGCGGCTTACTTGGTTATAAGAAACTCCAGATAAAAAAGAACCAAGCGAAAGTTTTGGATACGAGGCTAATAATAATCGAAGTAACTAAATTGCCAAAACTAGCAAACCATCGTTCCCCTTTATTTTACTTGTGTAATATTTATTATTTGGATCCCAAAGTAGTGGAAAGCTTCTGTAATCTTAAATAAAATTCAAAGTAATTTCTTTATCTTCGCCCGCCATCTAGTTGTTGAACGCTTTGTGGCACAGAAATCCACCCGACGACGTGGAAAGACTTGTATGACAGTGCGCGCTACGCTTTCAAGTCAGTGCTTTCAACAGTCATAGCGGAACGTCAAGGACATGCCTCACGTGCGCTATTGACTGCGCTATGACGCATGCCCTTGATGAAAAAGGAATCCCTCGATGATGAATGATGAAAAAGGGCACAGTGTGGACATAGCTAATGGTATTGAGCTGATAAGGAGAAGCACACTCATGCACATAAATACCTATATGGATGACGGAATAGCAATAACAACATTTCAATATCTATAGTTTTTATACAAAGTGTGTACCTACTTATATTCCAAGAAAAAAATAGCCTATCGTTACCCATAGTCTGTGACATCGCCAACTTAATGCCCTCTTTTTCGGCGCTCATGGTAGTCCTGCTGAAAGGAGCGTGACTACCACCAAAGGGACCAAAG
The DNA here is from genome assembly GCA_947578425.1 of Eugnorisma glareosa. Lineage (NCBI taxonomy): Eukaryota > Metazoa > Arthropoda > Insecta > Lepidoptera > Noctuidae > Eugnorisma > Eugnorisma glareosa. The sequence goes on from OX387957.1 coordinate 31,200,193, forward strand.
TCGATTTATCGAAAACTATTAAAGTACCAATTTAGTTGTTCGATCACTAACTAATAGCACCAATTGAGAACTAAACGTGTAGGTATATACTTTGTCTTTAGACTTCTTAAGGGTGTTAAGAACAACAAGAAGAACCGAAAACAGTTTTCAGTACCTAGGTTTATTTATTTTATAAAAATTGTCGTGCAGCGACACGAAAAAGAAGAAGAAGTGGGTTTATAGTACGCTTGTTCATTTCAGCGCAAACATTTTTTTCGGTTATTTGGAAACGGTAGGTATACGTTTATTTTTGAAAACCTTAATTCACTAATACGCACAAATTAAGAGCTACTAATTTGCGTTTTTACCCTACGGCGAAGCCAAAAGGAAGGGTTATGATTTTAGCAGTCTATGTATGTATGTATGTTTGTATTTACATAAGTTCGTCCATAACGCCTTAAGGTGGATGCGCAAGGGTAGCCCGCGAAATTTAAATTTTCTTACGTTTATTGCAATTTGCAGGTCAGTGTCAGATTGTACGTTGATGAAAATATGAATCGCGCCAGTAACACACATGGAGTTACAGAATTATAATCATTAAAACCATAAATACAGCCTTCCAAGTTTATATAATCTCAAAAAGTGACTTTTTCATGAAATAGCTATTGAATGTTATTATATGAACTTGGAGAGCTGTATTGATGATTTGAATGATTATAATTCTGTAACTCCATATGTGTTACTGGCGCGATTCTTACTTTCATCAACATACAACCTGACACTGACCTGCAAATTGCAATAAACTTAAGAAAAATTAAATTTCGCGGGCTACCCTTGCGCATCCACCAGAACTATTCCTCCGACTTTGATAATTAAAGTGTCAATTGATTCGTTATTATGGCCCGGGAAACATAGGCTAAAAACCGAAAAACAAAATGATTTGATTTTAATTATAGCATGATATTTCAATTAGTCGGGTTTTTAGTGGTACCTAGTATACCACATAAATTCTTGTTTCTACACGGGCCCACGATCATTGGTTTCTGCAAAACGTTATACCTAGTCCGCGGGCCAGCGTACTTTAGTTAATCATTTCTTCTCGGGCAATAACTTGTGTAATGCTTGAAGGAGTTGAATCATTTCACTCCGTGATCGTCAGCTGCGGTTCGGTGGGTGGGCTAAGCAGTGGTAGCCTACAATTAGGTTGAAAAAAAAAAATTATAATAAATAAATAAATGTCATATTCCCCCGAATAAAAATTTGTCAAATTTTACTTAATCCAATAGCTTAGATTAAAAAATAAAGTCAGCTGACGTTATAGTGGTGGAGAATACGTCACCTGGGGACTTAGTCTGCTATTGCAATAGTGTCAGAATCACTACATAGTATAAAACAAAGTCGCTTTCTCTGTCCCTATGTCCCTTTGTATGCTTAAATCTTTGAAACTACGCAACGGATTTTGATGCGGTTTTTTTAATAGATAGAGTGATTCAAGAGGAAGGTTTATATGTATAATATTGCACCCGTGCGAAGCCGGGGCGGGTCGCTAGTGGTCTATAATTGATTTAATAAGGCCCCTAGCCCACGGCGTATTGAAGCGCGTTCGAAACTCGTTTGACGTGCGAACAAAGGGTAATTCGTCTGCGCGGGGCCTTATTAAATCAATGATAGACCATTCTGACACTATTGCAATAGCAGACTAAGGCCCCTGGTCACACGAACATGAAAAAAAATGTACCTATATTCAGTTATTTCCTCTGTTTCAGTTGAAAAGTTATCAGATGACAGTTTATATGATATTGTGATTAAATAAACATGTCAGCTGGCTAAATCTGAGTGGGAAGGTTGTTGTGTGACGCTCTGAAGACGTGTAACGCAGGTAGCCAGTCAGGAGCAGCAGCAGCATCTATCGCCTATTTAAATACACTAGCTGACGAGTTTTCCCCTGGCATATTGCTAGCAGTTTTTTTTTTAATTACAAGATCACATTAACAATCAGCTCACAAATTTTTATCCGGGAAAAAATGTCTTTCAATAGGTACCGAAATGTAGTTACATGCCGTCAGCGCTCATGGCGGTAAATGCCGCAATGTGCGTGTGGTGTGAGTGCCACTGTGATAAAACTCTTTGAAAATGTGCTTAGGATGTAGTGAACATTCCCAAAGAATTCACAGAAAAAGATTCCACCTTTCACAAAAAGGTGGAATCAGATTTTGTGAAAGTCAAATAAGCGAGATAAGGACTGTAAAGTAGGGCCCTCACATAGAGGGGCGCAAAGGGGGACGTAAAAGTTTATTAATTACGCAAATAAAATGAAACTTACAGCTACCGTCTAAAATCCTATAGGCTACTAGATAAATTGTGAACATTTGTGAAAGCACGAACAGGTCAGCAATTCTTGTTGTTTGAAAGTTATGGCCTTGATAAAAATTCGGGCCCTCAGTCGTGTACGTTACCCTAGCAGGAAAGTGGCTCCTAGAGTGATATGAGTGGGACGAATAATTAGTGTGTGATCTGCTGTGTGTGTGCACGACATAAAAAATTGGTGCGCTTTGTCGTTTTGGAAAAAAAACTGAATAAACGATTCCTGCAGGGTAACGTTCTTCCAGCAGGAAAATTCTAAACGAATGACCGGAAAGAGAAATATTGTGCATGGCTAGAGAGCTTATGTTTGTGTAAAGAATTGATCCAAAAATATATGTTGTGCGTCTTCAGGTTTCCGAGATATTGCGTTTCCTGCTAGGGTATTGTTTTGGAGAATCGTGTACTTCCAAAACCAAAGTATGTGCGACCGTAGAATAAACATACACGAGTAGCTCTATATTCTGTGTAGAAGCAGGAACTGTGTTGTGTCGATAGCTAGTGTGTCCTGGCGCTATTTCTGTGTAGAAGCAGGAACTGTGTTGTGTCGATACAGTGTCCTGGCGCTATTTCTGTGTAGAAGCAGGAACTGTGTTGTGTCGATAGCTAGTGTGTCCGGGCGCTATTTCTGTGTAGAAGCAGGAACTGTATTGTGTCGATAGTTAGTGTGTCCTGGCGCTATTTCTGTGTAGAAGCAGGAACTGTGTTGTGTCGATAGCTAGTGTGTCCTGGCGCTATTTCTGTGTAGAAGCAGGAACTGTGTTGTGTCGATACAGAGTGTCCTGGCGCTATTTCAGTGTAGAAGCAGAAACTGCGTTGTGTCGTTACAGAGTGTCCTGGCGTTATTTCTGTGTAGAAGCAGAAACTGCGTTGTGTCGTTAGTGTCCTGGCGCTATTTCCGTGTAGTAGCAGAAACTGTGTTGTGTCGATAGTTAGTCTGTCCTGGCGCTATTTCTGTTGTAGAAGCAGAAACTGTGTAGTGTCGTTACAGTGTCCTGGCGCTATTTCTGTGTAGAAGCTGAAACTGCGTTGTGTCGTTACAGAGTGTCCTGGCGCTATTTCTGTGAAGAAGCTGAAACTGCGTTGTGTCGTTACAGTGTCCTGGCGCTATTTCAGTGTAGAAGCAGAAACTGCGTTGTGTCTTTACAGAGTGTCCTGGCGTTATTTCTGTGTAGAAGCAGAAACTGCGTTGTGTCGTTAGTGTCCTGGCGCTATTTCCGTGTAGTAGCAGAAACTGTGTTGTGTCGATAGTTAGTCTGTCCTGGCGCTATTTCTGTTGTAGAAGCAGAAACTGTGTAGTGTCGTTACAGTGTCCTGGCGCTATTTCTGTGTAGAAGCTGAAACTGCGTTGTGTCGTTACAGAGTTTCCTGGCGCTATTTCTGTGAAGAAGCTGAAACTGCGTTGTGTCGTTACAGAGTGTCCTGGCGCTATTTCTGTGTAGAAGCAGAAACTGCGCCATCTCTCGTGTGTCCTGGTACTATTTCTGCGTAGTAGCAGAACGTCGTGTCAAAGAGAATTGTGACTTGGGGGCTAGAGGCGATATAGAAATAAAAAACCAAATCAAATTTCACCAGTTTTATTACGTTAAGAAACCTAATTTTGACAACTTTCTGTTACTATGTTTAAAATAGCAATCTTATACTATATTGAATTTTCGTATTCTTTTAAATTCAGTTCCCAAAAACATGCACAAAGATAATTATCATATTCATTTAGTAATATTGAGGTAGTTATTAGTTTCAGAACTTAAACCAATTATAAAATGGTTCTAAAAATAACAGTAAAAATTGAAAGAAAATGCGGTGAACTATGTATGTCCTGTCTTGCAATAATAGTGAAAAAAAAACAATATATCAATGAATATTGGACCTTGATACATTAATTTGAGAAGCAACAACAACAGCTTCTCTATACCTAAACAAAAATAACGCATACTGTGGGTCCCGCCTCATGAGATCGCGTATTGTACGCCCGTTATTTTATAATATATTTATCACATGGCGGGCGGGACGAGACGCGACGACACGAATTTCGAGTCTGGCCGGGCGGTGGCGCCCCCGACCCGGTGCGACGTGCTCCTACACCCGCCCGGCCGCCACGCGACCACGCTACACACTGATATACATGCTCCAGCAAGGTACATAAATACATACGACATACATAAACACTATTACTATAGACTCGGTAAACTTCAATAGCATACACTGGAGGGGATTGTAACATACGAACAACAGAATGAGTGCTCCATTTCCCCACTAAATAAAATTAACAAGTAATTGAAAAAATAATAATGCAATGTGCGCTCTAGGTTTTCATCATTTCATAAAATTAAAATGTTTTAAAAACTATTATTCGTAGTAATAATTATTATTCGTCGTAATAATTATTCTGTAAAATATTTTCATACATATTAGATGAAATCCAAAACTACAATCATGCACATTAAATGAAATCGATCCTTTCACACGTAAATACACAAAATAGTGGTTACACACACGAGAAAGAATTATAATGTAATGTAAATAACAGTAGAACCATCAAACAAGAATGATAATAGCGACAATGACAATATGTAAGTAATGGGCGCGGGGGCGCGGCGGCCGGGGTGTAGTTCAGTCTCGTGGCCGCGCGCCGCCCGCGCCTACATCAACTTAAACTACTTCGCAACGATACAATAATAATCAACTAAAACTATTTCTGCATCCTAACATTACAAATCATAATGTAACCCTCTCTTGCTTACATTTGGAAGGAATAAACAACATGCCTATATGTACACTCTTCCTGTCGCAGTGAAAGTAACCGTTTATTATATTCCATTCTGATAGCCGATGCAAGCGGAATCTGGCTGTCTGTGTGTCGAACAATAGTCGGTCAACTAGCTCCGCAGCTGTAGTCAACCGATATTGAACACATAATACAAGACAACTTCTCTTTCCTGAAAATATTGTTTATTCCCCTCGTTCCATATATCCCTACTGACATATCCCCACTGGTAGGGATACTTGCGAGTTTATTTTCCAATTATCGCTACCGGTTGGGATATATGTAATTTTCTACTCCATATATCCCTACTGATCCGCACTGGTGGTGATAGTTGGATTTTTTTTTCCATTTATCGCTACCAGTAGGGATAAGTTTTCAAGGGCTTCTTTATATGATCAACTAGCTGCGCCCGCGGTGATAGTTGTTTTTTTTTTCGATTTATCGCTAAGTATCCCTACCAGCGGGGATATGTCAGTAGGGATATATGGAACTGGGGGTTTATTACACTAACGAGCGGAAATGTTACACCAATATGAATTCTAACATTAATTCAAGACATTCAAATATCGATAATGCATACTATTTTCTTTTAGCGAAACAATAATTAGCTTGCATACATCTACACATATATTTTTCACTCGTACCGTATAAGTAATAACATTGAATGCGAAATTATATTATAATTTAGTTCTAAAATACTCAATTGCAGGTGGTCGGTCTTTCAGCAATAGGTGTTATTTCGTGAAATATGGAATGTATTTTTTTTTGCCGATATCATAGGACTCTTCGGAGCATCCTGACAATATTATACTCGCTATTAAGCGCATTATCCATTACACTTCTAGCATCAAAAATTCATATTCAGTTTAATAATAAATTCAGGAGCCCATAGTAAACTCATTATGTATTGTAAAACGTAGATAGTTATTGGTACTTTATACACTACTTCCTGGCTTATCAGTTTTAAGTGATACAGCTATTGTGGAGAGTAACAAAGTTAGCGACGCGTGCGGTCAATCGCACGATATTCTAATCACTAAACACTCATTTTATAAAAACTTGGATCCTGGCCCAAACATTAGTGTTCGCACATTGTGTAGCGCCTGCACACGACACCACTTACGTGGCGCGTGTCACTAAGTGGACTCTCACTGCTCTCTGGTCATAGGCAGTTTATTCTTCCTGATATGTTTGTAAAAATGAACTCCGTTTTCTACAATGTCATACGTTATTTACATAATCACTGGCTTCATGTGCGTTCTCCGCAGAAGAGCACACACATCCGTAGCGTGTAAAGGAACTCACGTATACAACTCTTGTGAATACTCTCGTACTACATAAATGTACTGTTAATTATAATAGACGGATTTGTCACATTAAAATTAAGCCGTTATAAGTTTACGATTAGTTTCCTTTTTATTGTAAATACAAATATTATGTATTTGTGTAATATAACAACGATATCTCTGGGTCAATAATTAACAGTAACTAATTTAAGAGACACTTATTAATAGTATGTAACATGGCAGTATATATTTCAATAGAATAAAATTGTAGATTCGTGAAACTAATTATATTATGAAAAACGTAAATCATAAAATTATAACGGCGACATAATTGTATTTATTCACGGCTCGTACTTTAAAAGTGGTTACTTTCTTAGTTTATCGATGAATTAAAGCACCTACAGCAAGTTGTTTTCCGACTGACTTCTTATGAGTTATTTGCCAAATGTGAGATTATTTTCAATAATATGTGGAAGCAGTACAAAATTACAAAAAAATAAACAACCATCACACAACGTGAAGTATAAGGGGTCATCAGAAAATTTGAATTCATCACAAAAAATTTATTCATATTAAAATAAAGCAATGAACAAATAAATTACAAATAAATTAAGCAAGATCGCACCAATTAGCAAAAGATGCCGTTAGTACTACAACCACATAATGATCTATCGACACAGATCCATGACATTGGTGCGTAGAAAATATCTTCCGATAGTAAACTGACAATAATTTATACTTGGTTTTCTGCACTTGTGGTACCGATCAGGTTTTTTTTTTCAGGACTTGTAACCTTCCTTCACAGACATAGAGCAATGGATAGCTCAGGGAGGCAACATTTTGCACATTTAATGTAAAGAAAAAAGTGATGGATGGGCGTAGATATGAGGACGCCATGGTTAAGTGTAAACCAATCGTCAGCGGGGTGATGGGGGAAATTGAGATCTATCGGAAGATCTAATCATGTTTATTCTTTCTGAATAATATAAATGCGAAATGTTACTAGTTTTATTACCTAATAACAGTGTAACAACGCAAAGTCCGAGTGAACCCGTATAAAAACGCAATGTCCGATACCCAAGTTAGTGTGACGGCGTACATCCAGCATGTTAGTCCGTCACAGGAACTAAACGCGGTCAAAGCGCAACGTAGCGGTCTTTGAGAACTTTGTCTTGTTGAAGAGTTATTAGGTAATCTCTCATATGTAACATAAGTAAGCATGCATATTGTACCCTTTACATTCAGCACTAAACCATGTGTGCAACTGAGAAGATTACGCCATATAACCGTAATGAATTGAAAATTATTTTAATGCATTTGGGACACGGAATAGACGCGACGAGATGTTAAGAGACAAGTGTTGAAGTATCGGGACATCAGCTGGTGAGGCGCGTGCGCTGGCGGGCCGCGCGCGCGACAGCCGTGCGCCGGCGCGCCCTCGCCACCGCCTCACGACTTACAATTTATAATTTTATTATAATCTAACCTAAAAAATGAGAAAATGGAAATAAGAATGTAAAACATTCTTAGTAACATTTTTGCCAAAACTTCCATATATTATCACATTATACATATAAATATCTAAGCTTCATTAATTTTGATATTATTCACTTAATCTTAATCTCTCATAGTTTAAATTATCTCACTTGGCACAATGATAACGCAAATCGCACAATTGAATAATAAAACATATCACGATAGAACCGAACAATACGACCGACGCGACATTTACACACGCACCATTAAACGCTACGGTATCGTTCAATGTCGAAACTTTTGTATTACATTTTCAATACAAGAAAACATTATAAAGCTAACAAAGACAAAATTACAAAGAAAACGATCAACAAATGTTACTTACAAATTAAAACTCATAAGTTTACTCCTTACTCTCCAACAATTACTATTATATCAAAAATATTTGTCCATCATAATTAGGTAGATCATCGTCTCCTTATCGTCGATAGGAGTGTGCGCAGGCGCAGGCCGGGGCACAGGTACCCGGCCGCGCGCGCGTAGTCAAGTCAAGGCTCGTCACTACGTCAGGCCGATTCGACACACGATCGGCGTTCACTCTTTGGATTAGTTACTTATCACCCAACACACATCAGTTCAATAGAAACTATTGTACGACACATTCTCAACAGCATGCATGCAGAAACTCCGTGAATCGTTTAAAGAAATATTCTTACAATATACTTTGCAAAGCCGTTTGTCCAATGAGCCTCCTCGTTAAAGCAACGTCGTGTAAGTTCTGTTCCTAGCAGTTGTATCCCACACACCCTTCAAAAGATTACATTAACAGTATGGTGCAGTGACTTTAACAGATTAAACTATTACTTTATAACAAAAAACATATTTTGCTCTTATTGTTTGTATATAGAAACGGCACGATACTATAGAAACTGCTATTAACATTTGTAAACAGTATACAGAACATAATAATTAACTATTGCAATCTATGACAACTCTTTACATGGTAGCAGAATAATAACATGGTATGAAAACAACTTAACAATCACGTTATTATTAAAAAATAGTGTATATGAATAATATTATATATATGTGTTATATATATTCAAATATTAATCATCAACATAGATAATTCCCGGGATAAAATATGGATTTATCAATAGATTTAATTACAATTCACTACAATAATAGAATTATGTCAACAACAACATTTGGACACAAATAGTCAACTCGACAGCCTGCCTTCGCAGTTAGTTAGTCGGGTGCAGCGTTACGACACGGTCTACGTTTAGCGCAACGCAAGTGTGCAGGTGAAGCTAGTCTAGTGAAGTGCGTCGGTACGACGGCACTGGCAAGTGGTGCCTGAGGTGGCTGGTGACCGTGTCGACGCCACGCCCGCTCGCGGCTATGCTGGCTAGGCTGGCGAGGCGGCGGGTGTTGCGAGGGCTCGAGGGTGAGAGGTGCTGGAGGGCGCGCGGGGTTCCTGGAGATGCGGAGGCAGTTTACTGCGGCACGGGCGGCGGCGGCTGCGCGGCGCGGCGGCGGCCCGGCGCACTCGCCTGCGCAACCATCGCACGAATGCGACGCTGCGCCGACTGATAACATACACAGGAACTGTTAAGCGTACAACTACTAAACGATAATCATTCGCAGGGGTTGAATGGTTTATAAGACTTTTTGCCGATCGACACGTACTTCAATCAAATACGCAGCGAAAAACTTATTTTATTGCAAATATTATTTAGCAACGCATTATTACATACTTCACAATATCGCTTTGCATTACATATCTAAGTATCTATAATTCACCAAAATATGTTACCCCAATATGAATTGCCATAATTAACCATTCATGACAGTAATTTGAATAAAACGCTTGTAAGGCGATTCTTACACGACACCGCTCGTCCGCGCGATCGGGTGGTGAAGAGGATCTCACGTCACTGGCTTATATGAATGCCATTGACACCTAAGGGTCCGTTTCCACCAAGCGGAGAAATTCTACGCAAACAAAGCGTGTCCTCACGCGTGCACAAGGATACGCGAGCGCCCAATTAGGCCACACTGATACAGTATTTTATTCAGTGACACCAAAAAAGTGCTCGAGGATTTTTCCACTTCGTGGACACATACTATTGAGTTCACTAACGGTCTAGCACTTTTCAACCTTAAGCTCCAAGTAATAAGGTTGAAAAGTTGTCGACCATCAGGAAACTCAGTAGTACACCGCCCGACTGCGCGGCGCACTGTCACAAAATCCTTAGCCGCCTCCACTCGACCACGCGGTCGGACGAGCGGCGTGTGTGAACCGCCTTATTGAGAGGTTATTTTTATAAACTTAATATCGATGCCTTAGTTCACAATTGCACTAACTACAAAATAATCAATTTTCACTTTTTTAGTGCCAAACACTAAATTTCATGCTCTTTCATTTGCGCGTATCGTAATACCGTTATTCCGTCTCTTTCTACAAAAAACAGAGGTCACAGCTGTATTTAAGTTCCATGAATGTTGTACTAAACTAACGACCTTCATTTTTGTAAATCCAATCAAGATACTGATTACTGATTTTAAGTTCCTCAACTGCAGAAAATTTCAAACAAACGTATTATATACATTTACTATATATCTGCGCTCACGCATCGCGATTTTCAATCGATCGCTATTGGATTTCCTGTAACAAGTATATTAAGTACGTTTATTTGAACTTGGTTGAATTGGGTTTGGCAATTTTTGAAGTGCACAAATGTATTAAATGGGGGGTTGTATGTTTATTTAGACATTTTGAAAAGGTTACGTATATACTAATATTACAATATTGAGATATGATGGAGTTAAAGGACTAGTCTTATGAATAGATGCATATTTGTTTTGTTATTTTGCTTTGTTTTTCTACTGTTCTTGTCTAAAATTTAAAAAACTTTAAAGCTCTCTCCTGAAAATTGTCAATTTTGTAGTTAGTGCAATTGTGATCTAAGGCATCGATATAATCCACATATTAAAATCTTATAATAATTGTTATTACTATCACACAGTGACCCGTCAGTTCTGTACAATACATATACATGTAGTTACATAGTCCAATAACAATAAGTAAAAGCCGTAGCAGATAATTAAAAGATTTTTCATAGAGAATTAATTTTATTGTCAATCTTAACATTCGCCATAAAATTGATATAATTTATTATTTACGTTGATACTGGGATAACTCACCTATTGTTTAGCATCAAAGGCATAAAATAACTTGGCATGGCCATGGGGTGGTGCCATTTCATTGGCTCTCACTGAGGATTGTCTTAGACAGGCAGTGTCTCGATAATGTTTCATCCCGCGTCAGGTGATGGCTACAAAACGTAAATATCTCATTATGCCAAAGTGAGTCGTGTTATTCAAATCGAATTTATACGCACTATTGCATCGCATTGCGCCAGCTATTAGTAAAACCATATACTTATCTTTTTGACATTTTGAACGTATTTCGACACACCACATCTTCCTAAATTATATATTATAATAAATTATGCTTACAAGTAAATTCAATTTGGACTCGTAACTACATGTATATACACATCTTACACAGTACAGTACCGTTCTATAGATTTCGCTTAGCAATTTAGTTAATATTCAATTAAATCATACACGACCTATAAACATGGAAATTTTAATGTCTTATTTGATAACCTCATTTTAAAATATTATTTATATGCAAAAATGCTATAATTTTCATAATTTGTCTTTGTTTACATCTACCTATGTCGTTTACCAGTATAGATTATTACTATCCTGTATAGATATTTTTTCTTGTATTATGCAAAATTTCAGCATATTAACATAAAATAATACAAAAAACACCGCCTTCTCTTAACAAAATATGCGTAAGTATTTTACTTATTCATACCTGAACGCTGTAGAAGGGGCCCACGATGTGCACGGTCGTGTCGTGATCCTGCGCCTGCCCGCCGCCCTGCTGCAGCTGCGGCTGCTCCGGCAGCTTGATCAGCGAGCCAGTAACGCGCTGCAGCTCTCGCACATTCTGACCTCCCTTGCCGATGATGCGGCCGACCTGCGACGAAGCGACCACTATCTCCACTGTCAGCCGCACGTCATCCGAACCAGACATGAATCCTTCTTCTCGCATCTTCTCGAAAATGAGATATTGAGCCTGTAAATGTCAATTATATGTAATTAAAACTATGTCCAGTACGTTCAAAACAGTATGATATAATAAGCATCCAAATATAACTAGTACGTACCTTCCACTGAGCCTCAGGGCTGCCGACTATGGTGACTTTACGCTCCTGTTGAGGGTTGCTTTGGTTCTCTCCCTGTTTATCTTGCTCCAGAGGCGCGATCTTCACAGAAGCATTGCTGAATCGAATAATGTTGCGAATGTGCAAGCCCTTGGTGCCAATAATCGCGCCCACAGCATTATTTGGGATGTATAAGTATGTAGTTTCCTATTGTTGAAAAGAGTTGTGTTAGTTTCAATATAAGTTTATAGCTGGTATCGAAACATCACTGCCTATACTTGAATTCAGATCAGGAACCCGTCGAAGGAACACTTGAAAGTCAGCATGGCAACACGAAAGGCCCATCTTTTTGAACTATCAATGAAGCACTATCGCCAAACGTGGATCAGAAGGGGTCATTAACAGTATCTTATCTGGGAATGTGCAAGTTAGTACCTGTGAATCACCGGCTCCCTGCTGTGCGCCGCCCTGGCCCGGCAGTGGAGCGTATATAGGCGGAGGGAACGGCGGGGGAGCACCGCAGAATCCACGACCAGTGGACATCATGGCCATAGGATGCAACCCCGGGAACATGATGCTTTGCGGCGCCAGCATCTGTAACACCAATAAGAATCATTTTAAGCAAACATTCACTTGACAAGTAACGTACTGTGTAGTATCCAGTGAAAAATTACCTGCAAATCGCTTTCATAGCTCTGGCGTAATTTAGCTGAAATTTGTGACTCCGCCTTAGCCATATTTTCAATGGAGCCCTTGACGGTGATGATCCGCTCCAGGTTGAAGCTGTTGATATCATTGATAGAAGAGACGGTAATCTTTGTATCAGTTTCTTGCATGATCCTTTTGATCGTGTTACCGCCCTTACCAATGATGCGGCCAATTAGATTGTTGTGAGCCAAAATTTTGAGGCAGATCTCACTGTAAATAACAATAACGCCATGTTAGTTACAAGTAAAGAATTTTTACAGCATAGGTCGTATTTTATTAAAAATAAAATGCTGTATAGATTTTACCCCTTGTTGGTGTTGTTGGCCTCCTGTTGCATGACTTCCAGTATTCTTTTGCATGCATTGGTGCAGTTCTCGGGATTGCCATATATGGTTATGGCCTTCTCGAGAGAGCCAACGTTGTCCTTGCGGTGGACATCAACGCGAGCGCGGCTTTGCTGTGTGATGAGGCGGATGGTGCTGCCCTGGCGGCCGATGATGGCGCCGACCATGTCGCTCTGCACGAGCAGCCGCAGCGGGAAGTCGGTGGGCCGCGAGCCGCCGCCGGTGGCACCGCCGCCGCCGCGGCCGCCACCGGGGCGTCCGCGCCTGCCGCCACGGGTGTTCTGCTCCGCCGCTTCAACCTTCATCCGACTTCCCTCCAGTTCGCACCCATTTAGGCCGTTGATGGCTCTGTAACAAGTTGAGCTCGTGTAAAATACAAATAACGCCTAACAGCACGCCAAACACTGAACAGCAACCCATGCGTAATCTATGACTAAAGCAGAGTTGTCAGTATCAATTAAATCAGTGAAAAACCTCAAAAACCATAACAACTAAGTGAAGGAAAGAGTTGATTTTACTTATAATGAACTTTAATGATTCTTCAAAATACAATAAATCACTAGGGGCTTCTGGTATCCATTTAATAACATAGTTACACAATAAGTGCCAGCAAGACGGGCCCCCAGCAGACAGGAGAAAGAAAAAGAAAGAAACAGTAGTACATTATACCTTCTGTGCCACCTGGAAAGCAATAAGCAAAATAGTAATAAAGCAAAACATATCACTAAATCATCATGCGAACGTCGAAATACAGATGCGAGAGATAAGAGAAAAGCTGGAACCGAAGCAGACGGTGTGAACAAGACGGCACACCCAAGAGAACCCTCAAACAGACAATAATACTCACTGCTGTGCCTGCTCCGGCGTCTCAAACGTGATGAACACGGCCTGGGTGTTGGCATCGCGCGAGTTCGCTTTGTCGCAATGTTGTACGTTGCCGTACTGTGAGAGCAGGGGCTCGATGTTGTCGAAGCGAACATGCAGGGGTAGCCCACTGATGAGTACTTTTGATGACCGGCTGCGAGAAGCGACATAACCATTGTTTACAACTATTTGCTATTAACTTCATATATACTATAGTCATTAGGTAGGATCTTTAATCAAGGTAATAATATTATTTCAGATAACAAATGGATGGGTGTTTTTAACACCCATGTATAGAAAATCATCAGGCACCTCCTACTTTACAAAATACCTTACTGATTTATCGTTCGTTTTATTTAACGTTTCTATTCGTCCTAATTGATAGCTTAACTTGACGTCTCGAGCTAGATTCATTATTTACTCATAACTAGTTCTACACTATTTGGGTTTCGTTGGTAACTAGTTAAACAAGTCTCCGCTTCACTTGGAACTAGTTATTAACTTACGGCGTTAATAGCTGTGCGAGTGCGTAAATTGATAAGGTATACAAGGCAACAGATAAAATTGTTTACTACTGAAGTAGTGACTGATAATATGAAATGAAATAGAAAAATTGATTTTTATACAGGTAATACTTAAGCAAGTACAAGTGTGGTAATAATTTGGTTCCGTTTGAGTACGCCCCCGCTGAAAAGTTAAATTTTAAGAATTGGAAAAGTATAAAGGCGCTATCAGACTTCATTCAATCGATGAAGTAATGTCTTGCAAGAGACCGCGAGAGAAGCAGTTTATTTCAACTACCCTATGAAATAATGACAAGTTCAGTTAGATATAAAATTATATTGTTATAAATAAAAAAAGCTTTTCTTAAAATGACAAAAAAACAAATAGGTTCGTTAAAAATTGAACGCGTTTATAGTGTCCGTGCCTAATACCTTTAGTAGAGGAGTTCTCTCGAGAGGAGGCGATCCTGCCTGCAGGATCGAGTCATGTTTGTCATAAAAATGTATTGTCACCAGAACCAAAGGTGTGTGCAGAATTTCAGCTCAATTGGTTGTGGGCGCACTGGTTTAACGAAGGCAACTTAAATTAAAAGCTTACAAAATAAAGTATGTTTCATATTCATAACATTCAGTTTCTTCTCTTAGTATCAAATTACTGTTGCGGTCTTGCACGCGCACCGACGAGATAATATGTTGCGAATTCCAACAAGTGCAAGAACTAAAACGTATAAATCGCGCTCTAAAAAGTACGAAACTAAAAATATAAAATGAATAATAAGTTTTATTTTATTATCTTTCACTTGATTTCTAGGTCTAAGGCTGAAGGTTAGCTACTAGTGACAGTCTAAATCACAGCCTATTCGGTTTATGTCTTCAACTGTTAGTAGGTTAATCTGTGTCACATGAAATTCAGTTTCCAATGTTATTTATTACGAACAGAATGATAAGGCTTAGTTTATCAAATATTTTTAATTGCTTTTAAATTAAGGTACGAGTTCGTAGCCGACTGCACACAGCAGCAGCAGACGACGTGACGTTGCGACACGTCGTCTACCGCTAGTTGCGGAAGATATTGCATAGAAATACACAGATGATACCAGTAGTGTCGGAGCGATACGTCGTCTGCTGCTGCTGTTTGCAGTCGGCTACGAACTCGTACCTATAGAAAGAATCCAACAGGGCACGGTACATATTTTTTTTTAAATTTCTGTGTTCTCTAGAAGTACAATAATGAATTTAGTGTTACGTTACGTCACATAGCCTATCCAGCCAGCGGAAGACCCGGAAGACCCAGAAGACACGACGCTTCTAACGATATTTCATTTGTCAAAATACATGTAGTTTATAAGTTATGCGGGAACAGATGAACAGATAGATAATTAGATATGCGGGCTGAACCCACGGCTAAAAACCAGAATAAAATCATTTCGCGGGGAACCCTGTAGCTCAAAAATCATACTAATAATATAAATGCGAAAATTTTTACTCAATCGGAAAGTTTCCAACCGAAGTCGCGGGCAAAAGCTAGTAAATAATTAAGAAGAAAACGGAATATCGGTTTTGCGACCCCTACAGATTGTTGGACAAACGCGAAATGCACAGAAACGTTCGTTTCTCGTATGAACTTGAAGAATGTCAAAAGAAGCTCGCTATTCGAAAACGCGCGACAGCTTACGATGTAAACTTGGGCCTATTTTGTAACAAAAAAACAAAAGTGAAACAAAAAAAAAAAACAACTAAAGCTCCTGAATCGCAAATTACATGTAAAGCGTACGCACGACGGCCAATCAAGCTGTATAAAACCAGTTTATGCAGATCTCTCATTGTAGAGGCAATCTATACAAAGCGAGGCCAAGATGTACTGGATTGAAAATCATCTAAACAGATAAATAAAATTGAAGTGTTTGTAATAAAAATAAAAAAACTTTTTTATTTTTTTTTAAATTGGCCTACATTGACAGAGATGAGGTCGACGATGGAACGAACTAACCCAAAAGAACTATTAACTCACGACTTAAATAGATTGTATACTGAAATGCACGGTAACAAAACCACATTATTAAGGTTGAGCACCCGAACGGTAACCATTGGGACCCTATTCCTAAGCCTCCGCTGTCCGTCAGTCAGCGAGCTTTATCTCATGATCCGTACACGTATTACGCGTAGCAATTAAAATTTTCTCATAATGTATATTTCTGTTGCCATTCTGCCGCTATAACATATACATTAAAAATTCAAGGCGCTCCCCTACTACGATAGTACGGAACCCTTCATGCACGAGTTCGACTCGCATTTGGCCGGTTTATTTTTTAATTTTAGTCGTTTGTTCCAGCTAATCTCAGAAACGGCTAGACCGATTTTGACGGGATTCACTGGTAGATAGTCGATGTTATAAGAAGTGAATTAGCTTAGGCTACTATTATTTTAGAAAAATGATTAGGGTTCCTTGCAAAAAAAAAATATATGGAACTACGGACGCAGACGAAGGTCGCGGGCAACAGCTAGTATCAAATAATAGCATAACCATAGCGCAGCAGGGATCTGCGAGTCACCTGCTCCAGAAGTAGGGTATCCAGAGTTACAGCAAGCCAAAATTGTAAAAAAATGAAAAAAGTATTTCATACCGCGTCGAAACCTTTTGAAATGATTTTTGGCATCACCTTCAAGTCCTAGTATAGTCAGCTGCATGTAAGTGGGGGGGTTTATACGTCAGCTGCTTATTATGTCAATGAAATGAAGTGTCAGTTTTTGCAGCACCTAATTAGGAATTTGACATTTTTATTTATTACGGAAAAAAAAAAGGAATTTACTTGATTTTTCACATAATGTCTGTTCACAGTATTTGATCTAGATCACCTACACTATTGATTAGTGAGGTAAAACAGGGTGGTGTTTTGGGTTTATAACTGATTCGATTCTGGATAAGCCAACAAATTTTTCAAAAATTAAGAAAATATACAACGTGTTTTTTTTGATATCCCATAACTCTAGGGTATGATTGAGGCCATATCAAAGAATCAACTGGCATATGAGTTATGTTCCAATCCTTCGTTATTTTTTTTTTCATTATTCATACAAAATAATTCGGCAAAGTCACGATTATTAACGTAAAACACCCTTACGTGAAATATGACAACGTCGCATTTTCTTAGCTTTAAATATGAATGATTGGTTTGAATAAAAATGAATTACTTACCTACATATTTTACTTTTCTAATTATTTTACTACACTACTGCGAAGTTTGGCAACCTCGCAAAAGTAAAGATTCGTCATACTGGTGACAATTTTTGACCTAATTTAATTATGATTGATGATATCTCCGAAACGATGCATTTTTGGACCACCTATTCTAGGAGTTTTAGTATTATTTTTACCTACAGAATATAACCCTAGAGTTATGGGATATCAAAAAAAACAGGTTGTATATACATTATATTTTTCTTCAAAATCGAATTTAGCCTAACAAACCTTCCAAAATCCAAAGTTCATTAACGAAACTGAAGTATATTATTCCCTTCATGCAGCTATTTTTTCTAGGTTTAACGTATGTCCCTGGTTTGGCGCGGTTTGAAATTGCTTTTTTTTACAAGTTTGACATGCTCCAACCTTTGTTTCCCCCATAGATTGAGCAGCTTACTTTTATTTGGATGATTTCATTCGGTATAAAATTGCTGGCAAAAATTGCGCGGTAGGATCTTCGTTGATTACTTCATTTTTGTTTGTTTAACGCCGCGTGAGAATTTGCTACGTATAGTTAGGAGCAGGAATAGTTTCCGAATGACACTTCTTTTATTAAAAAAAAACTGGCCAAGTGCGAGTCGGACTAACATATGAAGGGTTGGTTCCGTACCATCGTAACTGGCGAGCCCCCTTTAATTTAATATATTTTTATTAATTTTGTTTGTTGTCCTGTAATCTATAGGCAAATAACTTTTTTTTTCAAAATTTCTAAGGTGGTCTTTAGCTTTAGCCTATTTTCTTAAATAACTTCGAAAACTATTTATCTATTATAAAAAAAAATATTTTTGGGATGGTCACAATGAGCCCCCTTTCATTTGATATGTAGCGATATAATTTGCAAAATTTCTTTTGCTTTTTTCATTTTCTAATTTACCCCTCAAAATTTGGCTCCCATATTTAAAATTTATTAATTTACGTTACACTTTCGTCTTTGGGTCGCCGACTCACATATCTGTACCAAATTTCAACTAAATCGGACTAGTAATTTCGGAGTAAATTGGCTGTGACAGACGGACAAGGTGAATGAAATCATGAGACCAAATATGATGTAGCTGCCTACTGTCAATACAGGTACAGAATCGGTTCACAGTTAAAATTCAGTAGGTATTTTCTACCCTGGTTACGGACGGATTTTGTCTTCCAAATTTAACCCTTCGTGAACGTAGATCTACGCGAGACACAATAGGTTTTTAATTGTGTCTACATACTTGGCATATGAAAGGTTAAATGGGGCCTGCTTCGAAGCATAGTCTCCATTAAGAAAATAATCATTGAAATTAGGGACCAATTATTCGGATTAAAAGGTTAACCGGTTAGTGTTAGATCCACAATGTTTGATTAACAATTATAATAAACGGTTAAACTCCGTCATTACTTACTTGCTTATTATATAAGTACAACAATGAACTCACTGAGTGAACCGGTTATTATAGGCAGATTAACCATACTCTAGGGTGTTCATCTTACTTAAAGAGATGAGGTAAAAACCCTAGATAGACCAACTTTATACGATAATCCGATTATAACCCCGATACGGGTCCTTTTCGGTCCTTGGTTAAAATCAGACCTGTGCAAAAAGCTATAATTATGAAAAAATATACGCGAACACTTTTGAGAACCTTGCTTTTTTTTCGTTTGTTTAAAAGTTACTAAAATTTAGGTGGGAGGACACGTTGAAACTTTAATACATAGACGAAATAAAATTTGGCGATAGTTGGGTATGTTTCGTTATTCGAACATCATTGGCTACAAAATGGCGGAGCTCCGGAGATGACATCATCCGCGCCCTCGTCACTACGGCCAAGGCGCGCGGCGCGGCGCAGCGCCCGGCGACGCCGGCAGGCGCCCCGTGCGCCGTGCCTCTCCCCCGGCTCTCCCCACTACTCGCACGCCATTCACAACTTCGTTCCATTGCACTCGCTCGATGCATGACCCCTCGTAGTGAATGTACCTACCAACTACCTCACTCTACACATTATGTATACCTAGATATCAACACAAAGCGACCGCAGGATACAACCAACAATCGAATCGTTCGTTTATTATGTACCTATCTGTCTACTATTTGCATGTAGTTTATACGCTCTGCGTTTATTTGGATACTGTAACAAAATGGGTGTGGTGCTTACAATACCTATCAAGTACCTTTTTACATTTTATAAGATTTTTATATTACCAATGTTGTTTATTTAGGTATGTAACTGTCATGACTTGACAAAAAAAATATGATCAGTCGGAGATCTTTAGTATAATACTTACAAAATACAATGACGTGCGTCTTATTATTTCTATACATTAAACTATTAAGAAATTATCTTCTTTACATAGTATAAAACAAGTCGCTGACACTGTCTGTACGCTTAGATCTTTTAAACTAAGCAACGGATTTTAATGCAGTTTTCAGCAATAGATAGTGTTTCAAGAGGAAGGTTTATATGTACATTAGTATCTACATTGCACCCGTGTGAAGCCGGGGCGGGTCGCTAGTTTATACAATATAGGTATTAGGTATATAATGTAGAATAAGCTGGTCGAGAAAAAGTGCGAGTACCAATAATCGAAAGTTGGTAGGTAAAATATCCGCAAGAGCAACGCAACATTATCATGTTTATCAACGAGCCCGTAATTAGATTAACCTGGATTCCTGGGGTCGTTCCCCTCTCGTGGTCGTGAATCAATATCTCCGCGGTCGATTTCTTCCCACTAGATAACAGGCACGTTATTCGTTCTTTGTACCTACATGACGTCATAGTCGTACGCCAGTTTATTTATTGTGATTTTAGAAAGCAAGTTGATATAACTTTACCTATCTCAGCCCAACACTGGAATGCCTAAAAAGTCATTACATATTTCGATAATTTTCTTTTAAAAATATTGTTAAGGTATTACTTTATACGATTACAATTACAAACACTACCACACTAAATAGTTACGTCATACCGTACAGAGGTCAATAAACTTATGACAGTGCACGGTTATTTATTATTAACTTCATTGAACATCATTTAAAACCACAGATAAGTTTAATTTATAATATTTATTTAATATTCTATTAATATACTTATTCCATTTAGCTGAAGTAATAGGCGCCTTTTTTAGAATGATTCGTTATTTAGCACTTGAATCTGTAGCTTTATTTTATAAAGGTGGGTATAGGTATTGAATATTAGACTCGAAAATATTAATTTACAATATTAGGTTTTAGCATTCCCAGGACCAGGAATAATAAAGACTGACGGCAACAAGCGACTCCATCAGTTGGTGCCATTTAGAGCTATATGTACCTATATCACACTACAAAACATCATGGTGGCCGCAACCATGATTGCGCTGCAAACAAAATGTATGGTTGGTTGCTCAGCCAATCGGACGCCATCGACAAGTGAGAATTCAGATAACCTGTAGGCCTGCAGCTATAGCTTTATTCGCGTCGGAGCCATTCCCAAGAGTGCATCACCACTATGGTGAGCCAATCCAATATACGTAAATATAGCTCTGTTTGTATTGACCACCAACTAACCTAAAAATATTGTAATCTTCAAAAACGGGCAGAACAAGAAAGCCAAGAAACCAAGCTGCCAAACTCGTTCACAATATTCTTTGAACAGGCGGCATACCTATTCTGTTTGTCGTCTTAACCTGTTTGAAAGTAGGTTTGCAAACCTAAATGGGTACCACCCCGATATAAATATAAATAGGTATTTATGTTGTCAGATCGGCGAGCTCTGATTTTAGTTATTTCCCTACTTTCACGTTGTACCTCTTAGCTATAGCAGATACCCACAGACAGAACCATTTTAGCTAAGTCGCGTTTCCCTCCGTTGTTCACTACTTACAATATAGCTATTTAATCAATGTGTTAAGTTAGTTAAGTATCCATGTTACAATTTGCTATTAAACAAGGACCTAGCGTAGTCGCTTGTGTGTGTTACTCTCACTGTATTGTGTTTGTGAGTTAAATAAATACTTCTAATCGATACACATACGTTCCCAAATCGCAGCCATGAAATATTAGGTACGCGGACTGCGCGATAAAGTGAGTTGATACTTGAAATCAGTAGATTTGCATGGTAGATTGGATACTGTATTTAAGTACCTATTGACTTAATAATTAGGTACTTATTATTTATAAGCAAATGAAATGTTACCTACCACCTACCTACTGGACTACCTATCTATCTACAATACCATACTTACGAATGAACACTTCATAATTATGAAACCTAACGAAACCATATGAAAAGTTGTTATCAATAAACCCATTGCATAGTGGCTGCCGGCCGGTCGGCGCGTTCGGTATCAGTGATTCATGACCGCGGCGCGACGGCCCGCTATGCCGGCGAGCAGCAGCTCTCTGCGCGCCGCCATTTTCTTTACGCACCACGTGTTCATGTGCATCGAATTTATTGAAGCATTTTAAAGCTTTCACTGCATTTAAACAATCGACTTCAGCAAACGTAGATGAAATGTCAAATGTAATGTAAGTTTGTATCTTTATACATCACGGTTCAATACTTCAATCGTACTATTGCTTTACGAGTATACCAGCTGTAACGATCGTTTAGGAATGTGGGCGTATTCGTGTGGATAGGATAGCCTACTAAACTAGTCATACCTGCGGTATTTCGCCATTCTGTAAGCCATAAGCAAGTTATGAAACTTAACACAGCACGTGCCTGATGTGGATGCACACCGACGCTTTCAATTTCACCACTACGACAGAAATGTCCACCACGATTCCAATTGAAATAATAGAAACATCAAGCGTATTACTATCTCTGGTACATTTGTAGTTTAATAAATGAATAAACGACCGGAAGGAGTGATGAACCTAGCCCATTCGTACACGAGCTGTAGCGCAACTGCGAGTGTTGCCGTGTGACTGAAGAATGAGTGAACCGACTCGAACCGAGTTGAGTACCGGCTGTGTAGCGGACGCGACGCGGGTTCACAACGAACTTGCAATGCAAAACGACTGAATGCCGCGCCGCCCTCCACCCACCCTCCCGCTTCATACTGATAAAAACAACAACCCATGCCATTCACTAATCGGCTATCATTATGAGACTGGTTTAATTTCCGAAAAATAGTAGTAAATAATTTGCTAAATAAAAAAGGTCAACCACTTGATGAAATAAAAATAAAAAGTGCCTTGCTAGGTGATGGAATAAATAACTGTCAAGTGTCCCAACACTGGTATTTAAGTACCTATATATCGACGTTCAGCTCGTAGCCGTAACAAACGTAAAATAGCGGTATCAAAATTTGAAAGAACATTGGGGAAAAAGCGTCCCCCGCCCTTGTATCACTTTCTCTCTTAAATATCAAATGAAAGAGCCCAAATTATAAAAAAAAGTTATTCAACTATAAAGGTAGAAACACAATCAATTATTTTTATTAAGTTTTTTTTTTTTTAATTCATATCACCACCTGTTCGTTCATCAGTTGTTGTTGCACTTCCTTGTGATTCGCATCCTATAAAACATTCTTGTTGTGATATCGATTTTCTGACTACTTATTGGCAGTGTTACTGGATTTTTTGTGCGCGAATACTTTTTGGAGTAAGAGTCGATTTGTTTCTTTTAAATGTCCTTTCAATATTTCATTCACCCATTCATATTGTAATTATCAGTAAGGTTCTTTATCTTAACATTAATTTCTTTAAACCTTCAAGTATACATTAATTTGTTTATTCATAACCTCCATGATTATTTTGTAATGGTTTAAAATGGTATTAATATAATAAATATATTATCATTTTGAGAAGCATTAATTTCTACAATATTCTAATTATTACTATACTGAACGTTACCTAAACAGATTAATTTGTAATATCATATAATTACTTTGTTGTTTTGTAAATCTAAGAACACGATAATAATCATAAAATAGTAATTAAAATGAGTAGTCTAATATAAAAATAATTAAGAAGAAAATATTGTTTGCCACACTCATACATTCATTCTTTCAGTGATTTGTTAAATTCAGAATAAAATCTGCTCTTTCACACATGGCCCATAGTGCTACACTGTTGAGGACAGGGCCCATATAAATTTTCCCCATTGTTCTTTAAGCAGTAACATCCTTTCAGGTCGTAGGCATTTTAGGAATGATTTTTGTAAATTCCGGTTTAGGGGGGGCCCCGGTCCGGGGGGTGGTACTCGTGTCCCCAAGAACCAGTGACCAATTTGAAACTTGGTGTAGGTACCTATAATAATCGATTTTTCCGAAAGTCAACCAATAACCGGGAAAAAAGGTGTATCTCGCTCAAATAAATTCTTCAACCATCAATTCGTCAGGAGGAAAACAGACAATACAAATAGTTTGCATGGAAGATGTTCGTTTAGTTTAGAAACTGGGACAAAACAAAAACTTACTACTTGACCTACTGAATATGCATAGAAAATTTCATAAAACAACTTTTTTTTTGTAGATATTAAGAAAAGTTTGGAACTTGCGGCAGCGGGACAACTAAAAAAATGAAACTTAAGAAAAAAAACCGCCGCAATTCCGAAGTCCCGCCTCTATAACCAGCGTGTTCTGCCACAATGATGTATGTACGGTGCTGAAACATGATTAAAGAACTATGCTCAGCAGTGAATGAATTCAGGCTGTGCATGATCAACATTGAACGCGTATACATATCCGTGCTATTTAACGTTGAGGAGACGATCTTGGCTACAGGACCAAGTAATGTTTCTCATAAAAATGTATTGTCACCAGAACCAAAAGTGTGTGCAAAATTTCAGCTCAATTGGCTACGGGGTACTGGTTTGAAAATCAGTTGCAAGTTTTGAACAATACGTACTAACTATCTACACTAACAAGTTAAATACAAGCTTATAAAAATGCATAATGCATGGCAGTTGAAGTTGCAACCTTGTAAAGTTGCATAGCTATCCGTTTGAGGAGACTTTTATTAGTTAGATATAGAAACGCAACTTTATCAGATAATACTCAAGCAATCAAGCAATTAGGTACTCATGAGCCATTGCATTATTCCTATGTTATTACTATTTCCTTTATTTATCTTTTTTAGAAATAATTTACATTTTTAAATATTCCTTAAAAAAAAAACAATATAACAACGTTATAAATATAAAACATTGTTAGCCACCGGTATCGGGAACAGTTTTATTACTTATTATTGTACCAATACTAGCGACCCGCCCCGGTTTCGCACGAGTGCCATGTTATGCATAAAAACCTTCTTGAATCATTCGATCTATAAAAAAAAATCGCTTCAAAATCCGTTGCGTAGTTTTAAAGATTTAAGCATACATCGACAGCGGGAAGCGGACTTTGTTTTATACTATGTAGTGGTGACTGGTATAACGTTTTCAGTGGCTGTTATTTACTACGCGAGTTGTATTAACAATGGGAAGAAAACACCTGGCGAATAGCAGCCTAAAATTTTTGTCGAATATCACCGGTTATTTAATTATTAATAATATTACACCTAAATTGTGAGAACAAGGTCAAGAGTGTGTTGTGTTATTAAGAATAATTCAGACTTCAAGTCAGGTGTTACCAATACGAAGTGCTGGGTATATTTCTGTGACAATTAAAAAGTAAGATACTAGTTTAGTAGGCCGGCAGAGCTGATTGATAACTTCAACTATTAGGTGTTAAACACCAAAAACTAAGCATTATAACGATTTGACTTGTCATTATTTAGTATTATTGCTAAATCAGAACGGAAAAAATGGTTTAGTTCTATACTTTAACACAAATTTCAAAAAACCGTACCACCAGTCTATACCACTGTGTAGTTAATTCAAATAATTTTATTTTGCAATGATTTTAGTACGAGACTTTTTATACTTAATACTCGTATCCTTTGTTCCCGAAGGACTGACTGCAAACATTGGTTGGCTTGGCAGTAACAATATGTGCAACTCGCTTTCTCATACGGCGCTTGGTTAAATAGCAAGCATTTTTGGGAGAGTGACTGAGCGGAATGCGCGCTCTGAAGTCCAGATTAGTAAGTTACCCTACCCACCGTTCGGCGCCGGCGCATAATATATTTTTTTCTACATAATTTCATGTCTTGTCATTATCATGCTAAGTTCTTCATAAAAATTCAAATGGATTGATTAAGGAAATTCTACGGAATTTCACAATATTGATAGACATGGCAGTCACCACGGTAACTACAAGCCATTACGCCATACGGTATTCTACAACATCTGGAAAAATCTGAAGAAATCTGTAAAATTTGTGAAAATTCTGTAAAGAACCAAGTTTCTTTCCGCATAATATTCGTTTTGGATTTCCGTCCATACCAGCAAGCTATACTAATAAAATATTAAAATACCGCTTTTTTTTTTTCAAAAAAATTGTCAGCCCCCGCCCCCCCCCGCGCCCTTAATTAATCAAATGAAGAATTTCCAGTAATAGTCGCCACCGCATCAGGTTACCACAAACTGTCAAATTTTCTCATTCGATTTTAAACTTAACCGTCAACTTTTTGTGGTTTAACTTTAAAATCATTTGGAGAAATTTGACAGTTTGTGGTAACGATGTGCTGGCGACTGTACCTTAAAACAGATCTTACCGATTTGTGTAAAACGTATGATGAGAAGAGAAAGACTTCGTTGCTTGTTACTTTCACTCATTCTTGCGAAAGATATAATTAGTAAGCTTTTTTCAAATCATTCAATTGTTCATGTAAATTAATGAAAGTAGTTAAGTTCAAAAAATGCAAAATTTACGTCAGATGAAAAAGAAACAAAAATATGAAGTAAAATACCTAATTATAATCAGAATCGTTTAATTCATAATGACGCATTTCCGGCATTAGTTACAAGCGTAACGTATAATATAAAATTTTCTGTACAGCTATAATTTTACAAAGCCACATACATTATATTATTGATCATTATTTAAAATAATGGATTATTCGAAAATAGTTTCAAATATTTTCAGTAAAATCCCTAAAATTCATACCTTTTGGTAGGTATTATTCGCATAAATACGATAAAAATTACCAAACAATGAGGATGTATATTTTTTTACTGAAAAATACATTTTTTAAACAGGGTGTACCGCCCACCACAAACTGATGGAGTGAATTCAGAATATCATACTAAGATGACCGGTACAAGAAATTATTTCAGGAATCTTAAGGGAATCCAATAAATTTGATTTGTTTTATTTCCTCATACGCAATGTATCGTTACCGTGGCAAAACGCACGTAGCGTACGGCAGGCGCGACGACGAGTTCGATGAACTCTGTAGCTAGGCAGGAAGTGAACAGCTGATTTCACGCGTCGTTCGTTAGAGTATTTCAACATCCATTGTTTGATTTTTATTTTAGCCGTTTTATTAACATTTAAGTGCTGCGTACAGAGAATATAATTTTACATTGAAAAAGGAATAGTAACTGAAAAAACAACCAGTGGTACCTATATAATTCAAAATAAGGAGCTGAATGGACCCTGTCAGTTTGTGGAGGGCTGTCGCTTACACCATGTATTTGGAGCGAAAGAATCATTCGATAATAATAAGGCTTTTGATAGATGCTGTATTTTATTGAAAAATACATTTGTATTTTATTGAAAAATACATTTGTATTTTTCAGTGCTAGTGTAAATCTGCTTGGATCCTGGGATTGTTAATTTTATTATTTTTCTCAAGTTTGAAACCTCGCCCGATAAGCAGAAATAATTTGTTTTAATAATATCAATTATTTAGCAATAAAAAACGAACAGTTGGTAGGTAATATGAAGAGCGCGGCGACGGCACGTGTGCTTTAAAGGGCCGAACCACCTGCCGGCAGGTGCAACGCCGCAAC
This sequence comes from Eugnorisma glareosa, assembly GCA_947578425.1. NCBI lineage: Eukaryota > Metazoa > Arthropoda > Insecta > Lepidoptera > Noctuidae > Eugnorisma > Eugnorisma glareosa. Next base: position 31,227,766 of record OX387957.1, read on the forward strand.
AACTGCGCCGTGATGCACATAATATTATGCAGACGGCATACATTATTAGCTTAAGCTTTAGGCTAAGGAAACTATCTTTAATGCGATCGTTTCGCACAAAATTATGCTCTGGAGTAGATCAACACTTTTCCTTAACTTTGAAAGTTATTTTTCACAGCAAAAATAGACGCGTTGAATCAAATTCCAAAACCTATTAATTCATTGGATTTTGAGAAAATCCGTTGTGCAGCTAACCACAAAAACAAAGATTCGTGTACTGGGATGAATTCGGCTCGGTATCGAAACGTCCTATTAGCAAAGCGTCCTATGAGCAACTGGTAATAAAAAACAAAGGAATGGGAATTGTAGTCGTACACCACACAATACATGCAAGTTTTTAAAAGGAATAAAAATATTTATGATTTTCTGTTCGAGACTATAAACTTTTACTATTAGTCATCCCACTGCTGGGCAAAGGCCTCTCCCCATGTCTTCCATATTCCTCGATCCAGAGCCAATGTGCCCCACTGGGCGTTGGTTTTGTCCAGCTCGTCCCGCCATCTCCTGCGAGCTCTACCGCGTCGCCTTCTGGCTGTGTCAGGGCTGGAGCCGAGCTGTTGGCCAAAATAACCACGATGTGGCATACGGTAGACATGGCCGGCCCAGGCCCACTTTAGCTTAGCGGCTTTTTGAGCAGCGTCAGTGTGTTGCGTACATGGTCGGTAAGTTTGACACCTAGGATTCTGCGCTTCATTGCGCGTTGGCAAACCTTGAGCTTGGACTTTTGAATGTTTGCCAAAGACCAAGTCGAGGATCCATATGTCAAAATGGGAAGAATGCACATGTCCATGATTTTTCGCTTGAGTGATAAAGAAAGATTTGCTTTCATTAGCTCTTTCATGGACCAGTAGCTGTTCCAGGCATTTTCGGTTTGTCTTATGACTTCCTTGTCTTGTATGGAGTGGAAAGAGAAGTAAAGTAGATGTATTCATATTGCAATTCTTCACCATTCACTCGGATCTCGCATTTGGTGGTGTTTGTCATAAGTTTGGTCTTCGACATGTTCATCGCGAGTCCAACCCCAAGGCTTGCATCACTGAGCTGGTTGTGGTTTAACATAAATTACCTCCAACCTCCAGTTCTGCCGCAGTGAAAGAGAATACGACAATGTCGTCACCGAAGCGAAGGTGTGTTAACCATACTCCACCAATTTTAATTCAGTTTCTCTCCCAACTAGCCGTAAGCATTTTAAAAACTTCTACAAGCGCATTTAAATCTTCGTAGTTTCGGATTTGGGAATCCACGCCACGCCCACTTGAAAATTCACCAAGAATACCTGCTGTTTGTTGAAAGCATAGCTTAACTAAGCTGTTTGGGTATTCTAAATTTCGGGACAGCGCCAGCAACACAGCCAGTAGCCTGTCAAGCAGTAAAGGGTGGCCATACATGCATGACCGACCGCTTCAAGCTGCGACTCTGCATAGCGATCTAGTCAAGCTATTCATTGGAATACACGAGACTGCTACAACAACAACTACGGCTGTGGGGTTCATCAGGAACCAAAAAATCTAAACACTATATTATTTATTTTTTCAACCGACGAAAAAAAGGAGAAGATTCTCAATTCGGCTCGTATATTATTTTTAGTTCATAATTATGTATTTTACTAGAGATCCGCCCCAAAGTGGGCTGAAAATCGGCTTTAATAGACTTAGGGATTTTAATTTGCAAGTGCCGGATTTTTTGCCGGATAACGCTTCCATTAGTTATAAATAACTATATTCAAAAATTAAACCCGAGTTAATTCTGCTCAAAAACGAAGGAATTATATTTTTTTTAACGAAAAATTTGTATGAAGCTAGTATGAAAAATCGAATTATCTCTTAAACGGAAAAAAGCCGTATTATATATACCTTACAGGTGGTTATGGTACTAATTATTTATGACTTTTTTGTCGCATATCTGCCGAAAAATATTATGCCGTTCTTTTTAAAAATCGTCAAAATATTTTATTAATTTATGCATATGAAACGGTTCTTTTTAGTGATGATTAAGTTGAGGAACACTTTTAACAACACGTAACATAAAATAGCATCATCCCTATATCCCCAAAGGAGTAGGCAGAGGTTTATAGTAAACCCCCACTTAGATAATTAAATGAACCACAATACTAAATAACAAATGATTATTTCTTCCAATGAGTCTGAAAACAAGTGGAAGTAATAACAATGATTTAGTCTTCTACTGACAGATAGAGATAATACTTTATGGACGAACCCAAAACCATGCTCAGCTTTCTAAGTTTTCAGTTCCGTTTACTTTTGTTAAGGAGAGCGAAGCAGTTGTCATTGATCTCAAAAGACAAATAAATGATGTAATTAAGGCCCTTATCCCCACAGAGTGCAGTCATAGTATAAGGGTGACTCATTCATAATAACAGACTGCACTTAACTTTCTGAAGCCAGATTAAATGCATCGTGCTGCCTGTCCTAACAAGTTCGACGAAATAGATTTGATCTACCAAAGAATGGATACCAATCAATAAGACTTAAGGAAATATTACAATTTGTTATCGTTTTCTTAAATTAAACTTAACTTTCTTCGGCGGGTAAACATTATTTACCACTCCGTCAATCCGTTTACCACTCTGTCACAATTTTGTCCCCCTTATAATTTAAGTTCTAAGTTATGTATGAACCAATTTAGGTAATATTTACAAAAATAACGTTTTCTAGTATTACATACTAAACAATAAAGGTGATCACTAAATTTTCAATTTACTTTATTGGGCGGCTTTCATAATATTAAATAGTTATGAAGAAGAAAAAATGTGAAAGAGTGGTATTGAATATTTTTTTTAAATTGTTTATTTTAAGAATTCCGTCCAATGGAGCTACATATGAATAAATGTTTATATAAGAAACTGAAGATCTGATTTTAAATGAGAAATAAAATAAAAAACATTTTTATGAGGTGTTATTTTTTGGATACCATTCCTACGAAATTTGAAATAAAACAAAAATTACAAGTAATACTTCGATGCATTATATGTTTTTTAAATCTACAATAACGAGGGAATAATTTAAAACACATTTTACTGAACAAATCATGTTTACTTTTTTAACAAATATAAAAATTTGCCAGTCAGATTATCGATAAAAAAGAAGAACGTCCCAAATATCCTAGCTCAAACATAGTCATAAGTGGGGGTGTACTATATACCCCTGCCTACTCCTTCGGGGATATAGGGGTGATGTTATTTTATGTTAAGTGTTGTTAGAAGTCTGTGTTCCTCAATTTAAACACTAAAAGGAATAGTTTCAAATGCAAAAATAAATAAAAATATTATGGCGATTTAAAAAAAAACCGCATAGGTAATGTTTTTCGGCAAATTGGCGACCAAAAAATCATAAATAATTAGTACTATAACCACCTCTAAGGATATTACGGTTTTCCTTTCCGTTTATGAGATTAGATTTTTCGTACACACGGCTACACATGAAGCTATACATTTCCAGTATATGCTGACATCGCATTGTACGGAAATCATATACAATGCGAGATCAGCGTAAACTGGAAATGTATAGCTAACTAACTTCATACAAATTTTTCGTAATAAATTAAATTCCCTTTTTTTTGCAGAATTAACTCGGGTGTCATTTTTGTATATGTAGCAATAACTAATAGAAGTGATATCCGCTAAAAATCCGGCACTTGCAAATTAAAATCCCTACAGTCCACTGTGCGCCCCAGCTTCGCACTGGTGCAATGTTATACATTATAAACCTTCCTCTTGAATCACTATCTATTAAAGAAAACCGCATCAAAATCCGTTGCGTAGTTTTAAACATCTAAGCATACATAGGGTCAGACAGCGGAAAGCGACTTTGTTTTAAACAATGTAGTAAAGTTCAGTGGCTAGTTCATTTTATTTTAATTTATTTGCCTTCGACCATTCAACGATTTATGCGAGTGACACATGAAAGTTTGCTTTTTTTAAATGAAGCTGAAGAGCTCACGACCGATATTTTTGCCTCATCGTTTTAAGACTAAAAAAAGATTTCGTTATTTTATTCCAACAATACTAGTTCAATTTTTTTGGCAATACGAAAGCGAGCGAGATAGAAATACGATCTTCCGAATCGAAACCGAAAATACTGAAAATGCGGTCGGCATAGCTATTCACAAACTTTGTGAATAGCTATGCCGACCGCATTTTCAATATTTTCGATTTGTTTCGTAAGAATCTGTCTGATAGTCAAAATGTAGTTGAACGTTACATTTAAGATGCCGAAAACAAAATTTTCAGATACCACTTACCAGTAGCGTCGCACGTACTAAGAAATCCATTTGAGAACATTAGGAATAAGGCATAAAAACCTAGCAAACCGTCTGAAATCTTGTTTTCTAGTGATCATTCGTCAGTTGAAACAAATACATCATATATGAGAAGCAAGTGTCAGCAGCCTTATCTTGAATCAGCCTTTATCTTGAAACCTTTTTTAAAGTTGAAAAATCTTGCTCACCGGTAATATAGCATTGGAAAATGTTCGTTATGATGAGGAAAGTGGTTTCCCTACTTGAAATCGAATAACACTTTCTCGAAAACATTAACTCGATAGTACTTGAAATCGATAAATTAAGAGCGAACAGCTCAAATCATCGACAGCGCAAATCTTGAAACAGTTTTTGACTCTACTACCCCACAGTCCCCACCTAGTTAGGGTTCAGATTCATCTAGTCGCTATTTAACGCTTTAATACGGATTTGGCGATAACGATGCGACATGGTATTGGTCGTGGGCTCTCGTACTAAGATTAAAGTGTATTTCACTATATTCCTTGCGATGACATCAATAAAGGTCAAATAAAGTTTTAACTACATTTATTTGAATACATGAAGGGTATTTTTTAACTAGAAAGAAATGATTAGGGTTTTTGTTCCTCGATATAGTTTTGCAATTAGCACAATTATTGAAAAATGGAGAATCCGTATTTAGCATGAGCAAATTCCACCATGCGGTTGGTCGAGCAGTTGCAAGTCATACATAGACATACAGTTGCAACAGTGGTGCTTCTTCACGAAAATCCATTTTGGAACTGCAGTTGTCCATTGCTCCAGTTGTCAGTGTATTTACCCTAAGGTGCGATTTATACACAAACGGCGTAAGGTGAAGGCGCGGCGCAGGCATGATGCCGCTTCAAAACGTTTTCACACAAAATGTAGGTACGTAGGCGATGTGTCGTGAATTAAACAAGCGGCGCGGGCACGGCGCAGGCACACCATTCTTTAATTCCTTATAAATTCCACGCCTGCGCCGCGCCTTCACCTAACGCCGTTTCTCTGAAATTCGCACCTAAGGTTGGTTGGTGGGTTGGTTTTGTAGTTAAAATTTGATGTAAACGTAACGTAACTGCGAAGAAAGTTAGTTTATAATAGAGCCCTATTTTCATATAAACAACAAGCCTTACAAAATCCCCTCTTTCAAAACTTTTACAGGAGCAGTTTTGCAAGAAATTTATTTTTATTTTTAACAAGCCCTACAAAATCCCCTCTTTCAAAACTTTTACAGGACCAGTTTTGCAAGAAATATATTTTCGTTTTATCAAGCCATACAAAATCCCCTCTTTCAAAACTTTTACAGGCGCAGTTTTCCGAGAATGTTTATTTTATTTTGAAAATTAGCCTTACGAAATCTGTCAAAACTTCAGAACTCTGGTTCTTCTAGTCTTGAAATGTTGCAAGACCATATTTATTAATTTTATAAACAAGCCTTAGAAAACCCCAAAAAAAGCCCTAGCTCAGAAAATAGTCGAAGCTCAAATCATAACCTTACTTACCCGTTTACAATAATCCGCATAGAGCTGAATATTGGTACAGATGTTAGGAACATCGATCATTAAAAAAAGCTTGGGATTGTACTGCTCCAATTTAAATTGTTGTTGAATTGAACTTGTACCTATTTAATTTTTCTATTTTTTTTTACAATTTGACGTTTTTTGACTATTAACTTTCGAAACAATGATATTATTTACTTTTTCAAGTAACTATTTTTTTATTATTAATTATTTTGATTTAGTTGACATTATTTACTTTTCAAATAAGTATGGTATTTTTTTTTTCTCTATATTTTTGTGTCGTGAATATACCGTAACGTACTCTGAATATGATGATTTTGTGGGTCATTTTAATATGATTTGGTTAGTTTCACGATTCTCTGGCAGAATGTCTTTTCTTTGGTATTGTTCGTCGTGTCGTTGAGCTCCTTGGGTTATGAGTCGAGCTACACGATCACTGACAAATGCTAGCACTGACTGGACAGGTCCACTGAAATCTGTGTGGTTATTTCAGATTTCTTCAAATGACCATCTCAGACATTAATCTGCATGGTCCTCGTATGACTTGACCAATGTCTGGACTTTTGTTTGTTTCGGATGTTTCTTCTCGGAGTAGTCAGTTACGAAACACCGGCTCCATCTAGTTTTAAAATCGACGTGTAGAAGTGTTTTGTAAAACCAATTTACAGAAATAAATATGATTTATTATGAGTAGTAAATCGAGACATTAGCCTCGATTCGAGCTCTCGCGCGTTCTTTGATCCCTTAGTGTTTCCTTGATTTTTGTTTTGTAGCAAAATGCAGTTTTGTACGGCGCACAAAACATCTGCTACGTACCTATAGATATGCACGTGTTATTCTTTTCACTTCTTTCTTCTTATTTTTTAATTCGGTTTTCACGATTGCTAAAACTGGATAGGGTTGTCCAGAACACGGATCGAACCGATCAGATCCTGCACCATTGGAGATGACATTAGAGATTATTTTTATCGCACATCTCTTTGTCTATAACTCTACGGCGTATGCGTTTATTATTCTACGATGTGCCTACGGCTTGCCATCGTTTTTTTTTTTGGAAAATTATAATGCGCGTTGATGACATCTATTAAGCCAGAATTCACCACCATGAATCCACTATATTCACTAATGTTATTATTAAGCATCGAAACTAATTTGTAATTTTATGCGTATGGAGTAGTGTGATCCAGTAGCTTTCTGTCATGAAGTAGGTATTAGACGCTGGGGTGGAGCGTCGCGTACGCACGTTATTTGCATTTTTTATTAACGTTCTTTTTTCTTCGTTTTTTGTTTTGATCCTACTCTCACTCAAGGCCGTGTTTTGTTACAAAAATAAATATGGTTACTTTTTATTTATGTTTTAAGGGTTTAATCGTGGCATGTAAATGTCGATTTATCAGTATCAGATGGTTCAGCCCCAGACATCTAAACTTATTAATTAAATTGAAGTGTGTTTGTTATTTCAAAATAACAGCTTACTAGCTTACTGAATGCATTTTTTTGTCTGTCTGTTTTTCGGTTATATGGCTAGCTGATGTGCTAAGGACTTGATAAGGATACTTAAATTTTAGTTTAATTTCCTCAATCGGCTTCAAGAACATGTTCTTAGAGAACTTAGATGAAGGTGTACAGTCACGGGCTCTAACATGTATACGCGTCGCAACTAGTTTTCCTATTTTTATCTTAAATAAAATTAAGAACATACTATTTCGCAATAAGTCTAGTGAATATAAGTCTCAATTTTTTTTATTAACACGTAGCCCCCCGCACTAGTAATTTCTCCTGTATCGTGGGGGCGCATTTACAAACATTTAAACTCATATATACAAACAGCCCGGAAAAACCACCTCGAAGCCATATTAGCCATACAAATATTTGTTCCGTGCGGGAATCGAACCCACGACATGCAGCGCAGCACCCAATCGCTCAGCCACTGCACCAACCGTGCTGTCAATGAAAGTGAGAGTGATAGCAACCATTAATGCACGAGCAGATCACTCTACAATTTGTATATAATATACAAATAATATATTCATATTGGTGCTTGTGACAGTACACCTAAATTGAAATCGCGGTGAATTTAATTAATGCTCAGAGTTCAGTTTTTAATTTACTAAGGTTTAAGTATATTTGATAAATAGGTAATAGTTAAATCAGTAAGATAGTTGTTATGTACCATTTTGTAATATAAGTTATATAATATCTTGTGATATTATATCGGTTTTATTATGAATATTATAAAGAGAAAAAAGAGAAATTATTAAAAATTTAATAATTTATATTAAATATTTTAATATAAAAAAAAAACTATTCAAAAAAATTTATATATAAATAAATTTTTTATTAACTGTAGCAAATGAAAAGTTGACTGAATCAACATTTATATCCAAAATTAATCAAGTCTCCAGACGACCCACTAACCAAAAACTGTTCTATTATAAATTTAATCGTCACGGCCGAGGTATTTTATAATAATTATAGCTTAATGTAAGTAAGTATATTGAATAATGTTTATTATAAGTAGGTATTATTAATCTGTTTAAACCAATTTTGTTTGCTCATTATAATCAAGTCCAATTAACTATCTTACCATGACTGAACTACCAAGCAAGAAATTTCGCGCAATTATTTTGTAAAAATTCCGTTGGTAAATTGAAACTTAACTAAAAAATAACAGTAAGTATATATATATTGTAAAAATAGAATGAATTCTTCAAAATGTTATGTAAAATGTGTTTTTTGGTACTAACCTTTGGTCGGGATGATCCTCTGGTTCATATTGATCATGGTCCTCTTGTGACAAACTAAGCTCGCTAAATTGTTGTTCCACCGAATTAGACATTTTCACTTGGTTTTTATTTGATTATCTTGCCACGATAATAATGTTTAGGTTTTTAAATACTGATTAAAAGATTGGAATGTTTTTTTTTAATTTGTTCCACCTATCACTAGATACTTTGATGTTAACTGATGTTTCGGGAGCGTGATATTGGTTGATTAAAATTAAATTACGAATTTGAATGTAAGCCGGCCGGCGCGCACACGTGGTTGCTTTGAGCTGTTTATTTTCGTATTACATAATATAGTATGATGTAGCAAAGCTCCGTTCGGAACGACACCGAGCACAAGCGGCGTCGGCGGAGTAGCGACGGACGGTGGCGTCACCGAGCGAGCGGCGAAATCGCTCGGGAGTGCGGTGCGGCGGAGAAGGGATGGGCGCGAGTGGCACGTGTGCGCCGTGCGTACGGTTCGTCGGCTATCGAGATCACTACTCAACTGAGCTGCCTAACTGATGTGACGTGCGTGACTGAACGAAACGAACGACGCAGACTCTACTCGATTCTTCGCACAACATTTTCTGCGGATTTTGTTTGAGAATGCGCGCGCTGGGCGTGGCTGAGCCGGGGCCCGCGGGGAGAGAACGCCACACCTTAGTGAAGCGCAAGTATCGATCTTAAAGTTATATCGAGTGTAGCAACGGCCAGTATTGCTTAGGATTTTTATATATTTTACTTTCATCCAAAATATTTTCTCGCGATATACGTACTAATTAATTAATTAATATTCCATATATTAATATACCGTCCTACACTTTGGTGCCGATGAATAATCATTATCTTTGCTTATTTTAAATCCTTGACTGCCCCAAACCATGCTCGCGTTGAAATAATGACATCAAATGATAATTTTAAAAATATAACACGAAACAAAAAGATTATTTCTTCAATACGCGACTAACTTCTCGATGAATCCACTATCCACTAAGTGTAAAGAACGGTTTTTGTCACGTAATCTGTACATTGTCAAGAGTAACATTACCAGATTATGACACACCAATAAAATTTCGTACCTACATAAGTACTTAAAATAATACTTAATTTGATTTACGCAGTGGTATTTTGCGAAACTTGTATTGATTTTTCTGTTTTTTTTTTTTCGGGCAGTGTAATAAACCGTGTAAGTATAAATAGAAGGGTCTACTTTATCTCAGAATTCTGGCGTTTTAACCTGAATTAAAAGTGATAATTATCTTGTTACACTGATCAGCACCTCACTATGATTACGTGTTTTAGGACGCACAAACTGTCCAACTTAGTACTAAAATAGCTGTTTTTTCGGCATCTATATGCGTTTTTTTTTATCTACTCATTTGATTCTCACTCAATATTATGTCTCGATTCGTGCGTGACGCACAATTTCTGGATTTTGAGTACGAATTGCAAAAAATAAAAAGCAAATCTCAAAATATCTTAGAGCACTAGTGTTTTTAGTGTACCTACTTAAGCGATGAGTTAGCACCGCGCTTGCCATTAAATGCAGCGCAACGCTGCCGCTGCACGCAGCGAAGCGTTACTGCGCGCTCCCGGAGGACATTTAATTAGGTATTTTGGTTTTAGAAGGTAATTTTCAGGATTCTAACAGGTTTTCAACATAGCATTTACTGGCGCCGCGATTTCTAAACAAGTTTAACATAAACTTATCCTCTCACAACTTGTTGGCTTTTCAATCATACATAATATGGTACGTATTAGGCGAGGGCAACGGGGTTGTTTCCTAAGGATAATTGGTTAATTTATATATTTCTAATTAATTTGATTTTAACTAATATCGACAAAATGGAACTGATGGTCAATCACTAAGAGCGATAACAGGTTCGTGAAGTATATTTGTTACTGGGTCCGTGTGACGGCGCCCCGCGCCCATGCGTTTTCCACAGCGCTCGGCCGGGGCCCGCGGAGGGCGGTCGCCCGACACCGCCTACTTCGTCTGGTACAGGCGTCGCCCGCCTCGTGTCCCGCTTCACCTTAAAATTACAAGTAGACGAGACGTAGCTCCCAAGGAGAAAACGCCCTTCAAATAGCTTATCCTGCCCTTACACGAGGGTAAGGCTGTGGCACTAAGTTCCTAACATCAGAAGGCTGGCTCCGACCGATGCTGATGTTCCACTACGCGAACTAAATCAACAAGCGTTCAGCAGCTCTAATATTAATTGGGAAATCCAATAAAACCAAAGTAACGCCCATAAATAATTATGAAAAAAAAAACGTTCAAAAGGAAAAGTATTTTTGAAATATTTACAACGTATCGACCGAATTTTTTAGGTGGGACGTCGCATACTCGATGCGTGCGTACGAGCGACGAGAACGAGCCCACTAACCACAACACAACGAGCTCAATCCAGAACGCTTGCACTAAACCGACGCTATACCTACCTCTACATACAATATCTACGTCATTGTATGAATCATTATTTTACTTACAGACGTCCTTATACAGACGCCTATCAACGGAGTACGCGGAGCAGAAGGAATTTCCATCATACTCATACTAGGTATCGAACGAAGTTTTTATGATTGTCTGGTCTCTAACATTAATTTGTATTTTACCTTCAAATAGGTACCTACCAATCTAATTTGTTAAATAAATTTTAAGACCTAAATTAAATATAATTTATACATAGGTACCTATTTATTTTTTTATACCATAAAATAGAATACCATAATAAATATCGCCCTAATGAAATTACATAGGTACAGATCTATTGTTATCCTAATATAAATTATGAGAAGTACCTATCAATAAACTTATAAAAATAAAATAACTATGTATCGATCCGCCTCTGCTCCGCAAGGGTGCAATATACTATCGTCCTGTCAATTACGATATTTCGAATACACGAAAAAAAAAAAACAAGTAAATCGATAAGGTTGCGTACAATTTTAATAAGAAGACGCTTAGTCCAAATTCCTAACTTCTTATAAATTGTGCGTAGGTTGGTTTACAATTCACCTAACTGAATTAAATTTATTAGGTAATTTTGTTTTATTTATTTCGCTTCGCTGTAGTCGGGTAAAAACCACAGATTTGATGAAGATTTGTCGCAGGCAGGAATCTTGATGATTTTGTCGCAGGCAGGAGTCTAGATGATTTTCAAGCTTAGATAAGGATAGTAGGAGCATGGGAATAGTGCGATTTCGTGCAGCCAGATGAGGTTCAACCATAAGAAGCACTTTTCCTTAGGCTATCTCGCCGATACTAACAAAAAATAAATACCCTTCCATAATTATTTTCTTTATAAGTAATACATATATGGTAAGGTAAACTACTCTCAGTAGTAAAATATGAGCCCATTTTGTTTTCCAATACGGCCATTTTTGTATAAATCTAAGCTGTGATCTAACGTCGCGGCCGTGACCGCGACCTTCAAAACGCAACCGAAGAACCGAAATAAAAGAAAAAAGTTAGGAGAATTGATTTTTTGTTAGCATCGGCCACCGGCTGCACCAGATGCTTGGTTGCAAGTTCAAGTTCAATTTGATACTTTTTTTTTTCTTAGGCTTCGGTCATTTTTGGCAAATAATTTACAATAATTTTGGATAATAATGTTTTCCAATGTTTGAGCGAGGCTAATTCGTTGATTCGTTACAAATTAATGTTTACAAGAAGGTTCAATCAAATTCGGTCCAAGGATCCCTTTTCCGTATAAGTAATATAGAGCGGTTGCCAATGGGATCTAACGCTGATCTAACGGCGACGGCAGCTGTGCGCGGGCGCGGCGACGCGTCGCTTTGGGGAGACAACCCCTCATAACCAAAATACACATTACAACATGCTCTCGACGTTCCCATTGTGGCGGGACTACACCATCTGCTTAGGCGGCGGGCGTTACTTTGACCTCCAAGCTTCTACATACACCACTAATAACATCCATCCACTGGATCTATATAAGTACTTTATTACGAACTTCCTTTTTATGCTATGATTTTTTCTCGTTTAATATCAGATACAAACCGGCTTAATTCATGGTATAGAACGTATACCATGAACTAGGACCAGTATGTTTTAAAAAATGTTAAGAAGAGAAAATGACGCCATCAACCGGACTCGGGCTATTCATTCACTAACGTGGCATCCAACCGACACTTCAGCTAAAATATCCAGACACATTGTTTGCTATGGCATCTTTCGATTCCAGTTCATAACTTCTCGGATATCTAGCCCGAAATCTGACAACTGAACTGGTCTAATTAAATCTTGTCTTGTAATGTTGTTTTGTTTGTTGTGTATTTTGACGATTCGCTAAATGTATTTTATGATCACGGCTTCACGAGGATCTTGGTATTAAATGAAAACTTAAATAATTATAATTAGGACTATAATTGTTGCCAATAAGCCTGACAATGTGGTGATAGATCGATTGGAGCGTCGCGCAATGATTGTTGATATAGCGGTCCCGCATGACGAGAACCTCGCGAAAGCAGAGAAAGATAAGTAATCCAAGTATCTAGATTTGGCTCGCGAGGTTGTCGACATGTGGGACGTCAGTACAGCAGTCATTGTGCCGATAGTCGTGTCGGCCAATGGCTTAATAGCCAATAATAGCCTCGACCAACATCTGAAGAGGCTCTTGCTTAGCAGCTGAATTCAGAAAAATCAGAAAGCAGTACTTCTGGAGACGGCGCGTATTGTTAGGAGGTTCCTCTCTCAATAGCCCTGACCACCGGTAGCTCGGACCCTGTTTGTGCTGCTACTATTTTCTACATTTTTTTAGTTAATAAAAATATTTTAAAAAGTAAATCAAATACGATAGGAGAATGAATAAATTCATCAATATACATTTCATCATAATTTTGATACAAGTGGGAAAAGTGGGTCATTCGGCAGTCGGCGAGAGTATGACAAAATGCCCACGACGCGTTTCGAATGACATTTTTCAAAACTCTAGGACAATATTTTGTAAAATCTTTGGGAAAATACAACGGTTTTTTTGTGCATCGTGAATTCGCATTCTGAAGGAGAGACACTAAACGGCACTGACGGCTTCGAGTTAGTACCTCTCCTTCTGAAAGCCGAAGCCGTCAAATAATATTAAAACGAATTGATTTTTTGAATAGATTACAAAAAATAAATATTTTTACGAATTTAGAAAATTTATTTATTTACCGGACTCGTGCGTGAAGGGAATGTAAAGTAAAATGCACACGTGTCAAATACACTGCATCTTGAACCTAAAGGCGGAGCAATAAGAGCCTCTTTACGAGCAAGTGTGTTTAGAAAATGAAATGAGAGTAGTCGTAACAAAAATCAATACAGGCCCATCGCTTGCCTTATTGTTGGGACAACGGTAACTAATGTAAGTATTATCATAAATACCTACGACTCAAAAGATAAAAACAATTAGTTTTTTTCTCCAATAATTTGCGTTCATTTGATTTGGAAAAATAGATTCAGACGGCGAGTAGCGAGTTGGCGCGAGACGCTTGTGTCCAATCGATATTGCCCGACACCGACATTGGGTTGTTTTTCGCGGTTTTCTTTAGAAAAAAAAACTTTTCAAACAATGGGTGGCCCTTCCATTTTTTTTGTTTCCACGTGCAAATAAAATAAAATAGTGCAACTTATCAAGACCGATATTTAAGGGTAGTTTTGGCATTAAATTATTTTTTATTACAATAGGTTCAAATCAAAGTTAGACCGTAGTAACTAAACAATAGATTCTTTTTTATAAATAACGCACATTAATAATACCGCAAGATCGTTACGAACGTTAGATGGCATCCGCTTTCAGTGGCCCCTCCGAAATATGAATTAATTGACGATCAGGTTTAGGCGGGAGCAGACTTTTGTCCGACATTGTTATTCAATCGCGAAGGGTTAAATTAAATACTATCGCTGGTTGCTAAATGTTTGCAATATTAGAATACTAACGGCTGTTTAACCGCCATCGCGAAAATAATGATAAGTATGATTTTATTAATCAGTCACTAATAATAATTTGTTTTTCAAACTGCATTCCGTATATGAGTAGTTTTCCTTTCCAGTTTTCTTTCAACTTGATATAAAGCACAGTCGGTGATCCGGCCGACTGTCAAGAGTGAAATAGCTGGGCTAGTTTGTTCACAAAAGTTAGTTAAATTGGCGCGCTGATATTTAGGCGAATGTGGAACAGTGGAAATGAGCGAGAGCTTGTGGGGCATTGAAAAAAGTCCCCAAAGGCACCGCCAAATGTTTACAATGTTTTTGGCCGGCCTTCGGGAGACAATTGATGGTGATGATGGTGATCTGGCAGAAAAGGCATGAACAAGAATTAATTAGGTACTGCTGAAAACTGCCCTTTTATACAACGTGGTGTCAACTTGAAATTAATGACATAAGTAAAGAATTTTGGTTGGTTTGTATTAAAACAGAAGAAGAAACCATTAGGTTGAAAATGCGAATGGATGAATAAGAATTTACAAGAGGGAGTGATGAGTGGAAACGCCTGGGAACTTAGAAGGACGTACACTGACCTCTATAGTGATTCCATACTATGTATATTGATTGATTGAAAACGTCCTTCAAAAAGGTCAATTGCGTAGTACTCGCAACCTGCGCGCGTGTATCACCGATATCGCAATGAGGGCTATCGTTTTTGAGCTCACAAGATGGCGCCACTGTCGAGTAAGGTCATGTCAATAATTTTATTTTATACTAAAGTACCAATAAGGCAATAACTTTATAAAATGTTTATTTTATTACGTAGGTATAACAACAGTGTAAACTTCAGATACCTACATATTTACAATATTCTCCCTAAAATTAGCAAACATGAAACATTTAAAAAACATTTTACATTCAAGTACTAACAACAAGATCCTAAGTGGCTACTTAAAATCTTCAAGTCATAATTAATTAGGAATGGGTTCAATCTAGACCACAATCGTGAATATTATTAAAACACGTGAAAAAAAAGCACGCAACGCGCGAATACTCTTACTATAAGACATCAGACATTTCGGTGACCTCACGCTACACTAGCGCCTCTAGTGGCGAATTCATATGCGATAGCCCCCATTATCGCAGCACGTGGTGTTTTACTTTGCTGCCGAACACCATGACGTAAGATGGTTTGTTAATTAATATTTTGAAAGCGAGATTTGAAAATTCGAAATCTTGAAATGTTCAGAACACCTACATGCCAGACGAACACCCGACCTTTGTGCAAGGACACCCCCGTTTTTCATCTGACCGTGTGCCGGCTGTTGTACTTTTCTTTAGTTATTCCGTCGTAAAAGAGTTATACAACTGAGAACTCGGAATGTTCGGGAACGCCATCCAACCTGTTGATTCCGAGCTCTTTCACATTCATACAGAATATAATACAATTATACAACGCATACTTCGTTAGGTACTTTATAAAGTCATTAAGCATAATCAGCCTTTAATGTTCCCACTGCTGGGACACTTGGCCTCCTCTCAATGAGAGGGAATGGGCTATAATCCACCACGCGGGCCCAATGCGGGTTGGTAGACGTCGCATGTCTTCGATTTTTTGGTTCTAGGACATGCCATTTTTCTCACGATGTTTTCCTTCACCGATTTGAGAGCAGTGGTGTTGAAATAAATTACACAAAGTAATGCGCCTGCCTGGGTACGAACCCACGACTTATTGTTCGTAAGTCGGGGCCGCTACCACTGGGCCACCGCTGCTCTCCAAGTCTCCAAGTCATTAAATAGTAATTATTAGTCATTAACTACACATCATTGATAGGATGTTCGTGGAGTGCAGCTGCAATTGTGTCTTCAATGGCGATGTTTCAGTGAAATAGGTACAGCCAACTATGCCTTACAGCCAAGTATTTAGTCGATCCCTTGTACCCTTGTATCTTTTGTTAAACCTAGTTTCCGAACAAGTTTCTTCAAAGTTCTCAAAGACTCAAAGCACATCGGAGAAGCGGAATCAGTTTTACAGCTGATTACAAGGGCAACAAGGACTGTCGAGGTCGCCAGTTAAACCCCGCACTACGTGAACTTGGACACAAGAAGTACCTTTATAAAGAAAAAAAAAAAAAAAAAAAGATTTTTTGTTTAAAATGCCGTATACATTCATTATTTTGATATCACAAGTAACACTTTTATTTATTTGTATGTATAGATTTAGTTCTGTTGGCAGGTTGGGAAACGATGAGATAAAAGAAACGATGTGTTCACAAAAAGTTTGAATCCAGAATGTCAAAAACGAAAATAATAATTAATTGCTACAATAACAGATTATGGAGCCTTGTATAAAAAAAAACAGGTAACGCAGGATGGGCAGATCACTGAATGAAGGGCCGGCTCAGTCTTTCATTTGTATTATATTGTCACGAAGGTAGGTCCCTACATTTTTACGAGTTGCAAAGTTATACATATAATTTTTTTAAATATAATAAATAATGCTAGATAACCAATAATTGGCGATTGTGTAAGTCCAAGACTAATTGTAAAACTCTTATATTGTACACAATCTGTTGGTGAACCTTTATGGTCCTGGTCTGGAATAGCATATTATAAGTATTATAAGCTTTTTTTATTTTCTCACATATCCGAATTTCCCGCCCGCGAACGAAGCCCGCGACTATATTGAGATGGATGTGTGGAATTAGTATATGGGAGGAAGTTTGAAAGTGGCGCCTGTTACAGAAAAATGAAAGGAAGACGTTCGTCTTGGTATGCCACTATGGACATGGAATGAGGAGGGATGAAACGCATGTGACATGCATGTTGGTATATGGAGGAAAGGAAGACCAAACAAAAGGTAGATGGATTGTATGAAGTATGATATGAAAGAGAAAGGAGTAGATGATGCCGTGACGTCTGACAAGGAAGAATGGAAGATGAAAACGTGTTGCGCCGACCCCGAGTAGAATGGGGCAGGGGCAGGAAGACGATGAACGAAGCCCGCGATTTCTTCGTTCGCGGGCAACATACCTAGTTAATAACAAATAAAATAAGACTAAAATAAAAATGTTATCAATAGGTAAGTAAAAAGACGAATAAAGGAAATAACGAGAAGTATAAGAGAAAGGAAGTCTCGTTTTATTTTTGTCACCTTTATTTTTCTCAGATACCGATATTCTAGAAACTGTTTGTTCCAGACGACGGATGTCAACAAAAATAACAGAATCAAGGAGGCAGAGTTCTTTCCTAGAGCATCCTCCTATCCGAAAAAAGACACGGATATCCTGCCCTAGAAAGGCAAGTTTAACATCGCAAGGAAATTGGACAGACATTTTATCTGGCGAAAACGGCAAAGCCAAAATGAACGGTTATGATTTTTTTAAAGATGGTCCCATTCCTGTTCTCAAATAACAGTTGTTTGGCCATCAACGATACGATCCGCTAATCTCTAGCTCGATGATCGCTCGATTTTCACTTATCCGCAGCGGTAATAACCCTTGCACGGTATGCTAGAATCAGCGAGTCGGGCCAATAGCACGCCGGCCACACCCCTCGCGCCCCTATACTGCATATGCACCCCCACCCCTCGCACCCCTGTGCTGCATATGCACCTCCACCCCGCCCTTTTGCACCTTATCAATTTATTACTAGTTACTAATAATGCAGTTTACAGGACTATTAAACAATGTTTCCTAAAAAATAAAAACAATCTCTGGTTTACAGGACGGCCGGTAGGCGGTAAGGTAAGTGACGGTTTGTCTTACGTTTCCGCTCGTACTCTATTATTCACAGGTGGTCGTGGTTGTGGTAAGGAACTACCGATCACCATTTGAACAAAATGAAATGAAGTTCGACATCAAAAGGCGGCGCTTCTCATGTCCAAGTCACTGTCCAATATCGTGCAACAAAATGACGCATTGGTTTAGTAATTAATCAACTCACTTCGTGTTGGTTTTACAACCTAAGTTTGCATAACACTAACTATATAGCTACCAGGTCTTTTACGTCATTGCTTAATAAATAATCTAATACTAGAGACATAATTATGTGACTCCGGTTCTAAGAAACCGAAAGAAAATTACATGTCTTGAATATTATTTTTTACTAGCTGTAGGCCCTCACCTTCGTTCGCTTGAAATTATTATAAAAAAATAATACTTCCCTTTTTTGATCGAATTTTCTTACCAATTTTAAGGGTTTAATTTTTTTTTGCACTGTACCCTAATACCTATCTATACATACAAGTAAATAAAATTCAAGTGTCTGTTTGTAATATCAATAAAACAGCTTTTTACTGAAATACGGCACTACAAAAACACATTTATTTTTATTATTGTGTCTGTCTGTTCCAGCTTATCTCCGAAACGGCTGGGCCGATTTTGTCGGGACTTTTACTGGCAGATAGCTGATGTTATAAGATCTAACATAGGCTTTATTTAAGAAAAATAATAATTATTTCGTGCAAAAAAAAAACCTTCGAAATTGTTAACAAAATCCGATTCTCAATATTACAATCAGACACTTCAATTTTATATATGTTCCCGCGCCTTCGCCCGCGTGGGTCACTGGATCGTACTACAGGGATAAAAAGTATCCTACGGGTTAATCCGGGTTATAAACTATCAGTGTGCCAAATTTCATCCAGATCCGTTAAGCCGTTCTGACGTGTTTGAGTAACAAACACCCGTCCATCACAACATTCGCATTTACAATATCGGGTCCTGTCGTATGAACACAGATAATATCCCTAGTGGGATATCAAAAGAAAGAGGAAAGAAATCTACGAAAGCAAAAAAAAATGCAACACCCACATTTTTGGACGTAGCATCAGTCATATTGATTTTGTTCGCATAAAGGCTCTCCCCCACCGAGAGCATTCGACTGTTGTAACAATCCAAGATTCGATTTTGTACAGAAACAAATCTGAACTGTTACATTACAGGCAAAGAGGTGAGGGAGCGCCCGCCGTATGTCACCCGGACCGTAATAATAAATTTATTAACTCTACATTTATCAAAACTGGCATATTACTCGTAGACTTCAGGCGCTAACGTAATGATACAAACAAACATACAGACAGCTATAATCATAATCCTTCCGTAGTCGGCTAAGCCGATACGGAAGGTTAATTAAATACGCGACATAATGAACAAATTATAATTAATTGAAGCATAAGTTATGTGACAGATGACGGTCTCAACTGCTAAACCACTCTTATACTAGGTACCCGACAACCATTGCCCACAATGACACGTGTTACGACGGCCGTACAGAGTTGGTCATCTTCGATAGAGGCAGCGGTTAATGCTCACAGGTGCGTGACAGAAGTCCTAGAACCACATGTCATTCCGTTTGCACCATTCATTGGCGACAATTTTCTTTTAATGCACGACAATGCTCGTGCACACCGCGAGAATGGTCACCGATTACTTGGACGCCGTCAATATTCAGCGATTCCCATGGCCAGCTCGGAGTCCTGACCTGAACCCAATAGAGCATGTATGGGACAACCTGAAAAGACGAATCCGCAATTTTACACCAGCTCCTACAACCATCAGTGAGCTAAAAATTGCAGCTGTTGAGGAGTGGCAGAACATTCCCCAAAGCGACATCCAACACATAATGGACGAGCTTTCAAATCGGTTGCAAGAGGTCATTAGGGCCAGAGGAGGAAATACACGTTATTAAAATGTATAGCCTAATAAATTTTTTTTAATAATTTTTTTCACATCTTTATTTTTTGTAAGAAGACTGCATATTCTCATTTTTTTATTTTGTCTTATTTAAACCATGTTATAACTTAAAGTTTTATTTTTTATCGTAGCTAACACACAGTAGAATTTTGAAGAAATTGACAAAATGTAGGTGGCCGGATAAATGTGCCCCCGAGTGTATGTTTGTCAAGTGTATTGCATCGCTTATAAAATTTCATTCAGGCCGTTCGTTTTTTTGCGAGTGCGACCGTTTGCCTTTCGCGGAATTGTGTGCCAAGCCATAACTGTTTCTTTTTGTTTGTACTTGTACTATGAAAGGTACATTTTAAGCAATAAAAAAAAATCACACGGTTCTTCAAAATGCATCTAGACACTGTTGGTAAGAATTATCATCTCAGTATACAAATGCAGATTGCTTTGACGTTCTCGTACTTTGAAAACTCGCTGCACAACTACAGAGGCCTGTCCCAAATTAACTACCATGTTTGTCTCTTTGAAAATACACTAGGTAGGACCATGTCAGGACAATCAAGGCACTGCATTTCGTTGGACATAAATAATACAAAGCCTCTTTCAAGATTAGTATTGTCTAATTACGGGCGCTTTTATACAAAGTGGAGACGAGAATTAATGAAAACACTGGCAATACTAGTTCAAACTAAACCTCTTTTTCAAACGTAATAATTAGGTACCTACCTAGCATAAAGCTGTAAACAAGATAGGACTTCATTTATAAAATATAGGTTCCAGGCCTATGATATAAGTTGCACTAATTTGCATCAGGAAATAAAATTTAAGAACGAATTAGGCGAAGGTTTTTGAAGTTGGGGGATTTGGGAGTTGGCAACATGTTTATACCGACGCGGGGTCGTTAACCTGTCGGTGGGTAGCCTATTAAAAGATTTAGATACATCGTGTTGAAAATACTAAAAACGAAAAATAATGTCTACGACGGGATAGGTATATTCGATTGAATTTTTGTATGCAGACTGAGGACGTCATGAGGTACACGAAGTTTAATTTAATGTCGTATTGTCGTCTCGACCTTTTCGTGGAAAAATAATAACAGCCACTCGGGTCGATCTTGCCTAGGTTGGTCTGTGGATGGGTGACCGCCCATTACATACCGAGTTTCATCCGTGCCTCGGAAAGCACGTTAAGCTGTTGGTCCCGGCTGTTATCTGTAGATCTTTGACAGTCGTTTCAGGTAGTCAGTGGCCCAAAAATTCTGACAACCAGTCTTACCATGGGGTATCGTATTACCGAGGGGTGGTGTCCACCACCCCTTGATTTCTTAAAGCCCCAAGAACACCTGGCTCCCGGCAGTGAACTACAGTGGCCTATTTGGAAAGCTCTGAATCGATTGCGTACCCAAGTAGGCCGCTGCAAATATAATCTGGCAAAATGGGGTATTATTGGTTCCTCCAACACCGAGTGCGAGTGTGGCGCTCCGGAACAACGTATGCCCCACCTGCTGGAGCGTCCCAGGTGTCCGTTTACCTGCACTCTTGACGACCTGAATAGCGCCTCTGTCGCTGCAATAAACGTGGCCACCTACTGGGCCCAAACCGTGTAACATGGAAAGAACATCGATACGATAAGAAGAATATCGTATCACCCACTACTAACTTTTCATATATTTTTTTTTTCGGATGGGACGTCATCAAATAACTCCTCCCGCTCTGGGTTGAGCAGGAGGGAGTGTCAGACTTGTACTGACTAAAACCCATCCATGTTCCTTCATCGCCCTTTGTGTTCCGGGGCCACGGTATCTCTTCCGAACAGTCCCGCAGCCCCGGAATTTTTGATAGCTTAAATTGTGTTCTGCGCAGCTGTTTATTAGATGTTCCGAGCCCCTATAAAGTTTGAACTGTTAAACCTGCGCAGACCGTCACTCGCAGTTAACTTCCGAGCCGCCATAAAGTTTGAACAGAACTGTATCCAGCTGCATGCAGTTAGACTGGAAGCCGACGCAAACATAGTTGGGAAAAGGCTAGGCAGATGATGACGTCGTCTCCACCTTTTATTAAATTAGTTATTATTATTATTTGTCTTTATTATATTAGTCACATCATCATCTTCCAGTTCCTGTCCTATGTTACTTGGGGACTGGGGGTCGGCGCAACACATATTTTCTTCCATTCTCGTCCTCCTATATTATTTACGTTCATAAAGCCCTTCCCTGCCTAACGGGTGTTTTTTTTTATAGGCGGAGAACTTTAAATAGGAATAAAAAAGAAAAAACGATTTTTTTTTTAAATTAAAACCTACTTCAAAAACAGAAGAAGAAAAAGAAGAAGTGAAAAATAACTTTAGCTTCTGAAGTCGGTGACTTGTTTGTTTGATTTAGTTTTTTGTCACCGACTTCTGCTACTTGCTGCCGAGTGCCGCGGTGGACACATACCCGAAATCATATTCAAACATTTCCTTTCACTCCATACACCACCATAGTAATGCCACTACATGTCATATTACTTGGAAACGGCACAATACATAGGTATTTCTTCTGAACCCTTACCATGTGCAATGGCCCACATATAGTTCACTGCGATTGTTTAACTATTGTGTCTACTTCGCGGACAGTGAACGTGTTAATTTGATTCTATCTAGGTCAGTCATTTCAAACATCGCAAGGTCGCAAATAATGGCACTTGTATTGATTTTTTGGGATGCTATCAAAGATACCAATAATGTAAATTTGCAGCTTCGAAAGCTAAAAAAAAAAAAAAAAAAGTATAATGCTTGAGAAAATTCGAAATGTTTTTCCTTGTTTCTGTTTTCAGGATGAAGAAGACGATCCCTTATTTACCATTAAACCCGACAGCAAGCAAAAGTCTCACGAGTACTCCAAGATGAAAACGTCGGACGAACCAAAACGAAGAAAGAAACTTTTGACCTTGGCGTAACTAATTTATTTGGTGCCCATTTAAGTTTTGTTTTAATTTTGTGCTTCGAAGATAGTAGATAATAAGAATTAAGCTGGTCCTTCCATCCGACGCAGAAGTTGCAGTTGACGTAGTAGATAAATAAGGACCATCGAAGAACCCCACAGTTCGCGCTTTCTGTTGGGTCTCCCGATCCGGAAACTGGCGGCGGTCTTTTCAGTATGTACGGATAAATTAGAAGTAGTTATTATTATTTATTACCCGTAAAAAGTATTAAATTAGTTGAATTTTCAAATTCAATTAAGTACTTAGACGTTATAGCAAACTAGAACGAAGAAGGGCGGAAACGCGATACTCGTAGATAGATGAAGTGGTGATCTTTCGCGTATTTCGTACATGAAGACGCCAAAGATCAACACGACGACAAATATCAGCGGGCTTGAAAATTGACTGTAGTCAGGCAAATATGGCTATAGTAAGGGTCTAGCCGTGATTATCTAAGAGACTGACCTGAAACAACCTCAGTAATGATCGGAACAATTACGGGCCACTGCCCCTAAACCATTAATAACTTATCAATTGGAGACGCCCCAGGGAGTCGACAGTCTGTCAAGGCTGCTTTAGAGCCCAGGAATCAGCAACACACGTTATTTTAGAATGGGAGGCCGTAGCTTCTCAACGAGAACAAATCCTCGGAACAGGGAGGTCGCACCGAGAAGCCTGTGGAGCCTGTGGAGCCCCCAGGGAGCTTCTGTCTTTCTTGGCGAAGCTAGGCTGTCTATCTGGCTACGGAAAACGGTCTGAATGCAAGCCTACGTGCAAACTCTGCTGCCCACTTACATTTATACATTCCCCATTATGTATGCATGAAAGTTACGTGTTTGGCCAGAAGTAGGCTAGAATATGCTAGCAAGCTTATTTATTTATGCACAAAAACCGAGGCGAACAAGTCAATTCTAGTGTTTGCTGACTTAGCGGTTTAAGATACCTACATATTACTTTCAGAGTCAACGAACCCGAAAAGGAAATGAACGTCTAGACTACGTACTTCAATTAATTTAAAGATCTGTTATATTGTAACGTCATACACCACGCTTGACGCTTGTTAAAAACCCGAGGGAAGCTGTACACAGAGGAATTACAATGTGTTTGAAAAAAGTCAGTTTATAGTATTTAGCTAATTCTAGTAAGTACACACTTCTTTACGAACAGAAAGACAAATAAATATTTATTTTAATTTCAGCTTTATACTAAATGCATATATTGTATTGTATAGCGGGCTGGTGTCCGCAACTCCACGTCCAAGCGCGTATTTTGCGTGCGGAAATAAAAAATAAATGCATACCTAATTATACACATCACATTAAAAAAAAAACATTTTTTTTATTGTTCCCTTTCTGTTTGTTCCAGCTAATCTCCGAAACGTTGACGGGACTTTTACTGGCAGACAACTAATGTGCAGTAACTCAGGCTACTTTTTTTTTTTTTTAAAGATTTGATTTCCGTGCAAATAATAAAACTCGAGAAATTGTTAACAAAATCCAATTCAAATTATTTTTATAATAATTTCATGCGGACGAAGGTCGCGAGGCACAGCTAGTTTGATGTAAAAATAATTAAGAGTGCCCGTTAGGTACTCTAGGCAGAAAAACAGTGCATACCTAGACGCCCTTTAATGACGATGATTAGGAATACGGTCGTACCGATAAATTAGTTGGTAACGCAATCTCAACACTTACAGACACCCGAGCCGGCGCGCCCGCGCACACGTAGTTAGTTGTGGCTACCGCCGCGACTGGCCGGACAGGCGCCGTTTTAAATACCATATCGTCAAGTAGCTTCTGCATGATCCAGTATTATAAACACGGGGTGGATCTGCCCTAAGTTCACCCCCACATTCGACACAACCTAGCTGGAGGGCTCGCGTACACGTCTCGCAAGACTAATAAAAAAAATTAGATGCGTAGAGTGGACTTTATAAAAATAAGAGTGGTATCTCTCTCTTTTGCTTAGAACAAAAGAGATGAATGGATATCATTGCGATGTTGAACTAGATAATTTAAGTACATCAAAACTTTATAAATATTATTCAATGTCCTCCTGTGTGCAAGTTTTAGTTCAAAATAACTTATAGCTTTTGTTTTGTCTTGATTTGTATTTAAGTGACAGATAGAAATATAAGTTTAGTTTTCCATTACAGAATCATGGCTGATGTGTCCGCGAATTTAAGAAAAGTAAATAGTCGCAGCATTCAATATCATTATTCCGTAATCCATACAAAGGCTAGCCGACATTCTTTTGACAAATCCCTTCTAATTGTACGACTAAGCAGGGCAGGGGAGTCCCACGCGAATGACAATCCGAGAGGAGGGATCCCATAGGTTCCAGCGGAGAGACAAGATAATACTTATTCAATACACATCTTCGAGAACTGGCTCATATCGCACTACGATTTGGTTCAACATGCTACATGCTACATGCACAACCAGTGCGAGAATAAAAATTTCCACATAACTATTTAAGTCCAGATTGGTGCAAGTTGGCAGTGATTGTCGGGAGTGTTTGTTTTATTTCATTTAATCTCAGCAAAGAGGCATAAAGGTACCTTTACGGCGTAAATATTTTTTTAATATTTAAATTGTGTTTTTATATAGAATAATTATCATAAATAACATTTGCATTTTTGCCGGAATTCACACCCGAGCCGGAGGCGAGGTTGATAAGAAGCCGAGAAATACAGTACCAAACGACGTTTTTCAATACAGTTTTGAAGAAATAAAATAACGAGAATAAAATAAAAAGAACGAAATGTATTTTTGTCATGCGTGTGAATTCCGCCTCGGCTGCAATAACAAAGTTTCCCCAATTGTATCACAATGTACTATAAATCAAACATCACACAAGTTGCTAAGCGTTTGGTTTAATTGGTTTATAATTGATAAGTATTAATATTTTTTCTTAAAATCAAATTTAATTTTTTACTTAGTGGCCCTCCGTAGTCGTAAATAGATATCAATACCCGTCAGGCATTGATATACAAACAGGGTAAAACCACATTAAAACCATATTCTACTCTACGCATTCTCTACATCATTATTCTACTCTCTATAGTAAACTCTGCGAGAATTATTGTTGTTTCTCTAATAAATTTGCACACCTATGACTTTCCTGTAAGTTTGTATAACCAAAACTTATTAAAATAACTGGTAAAATCTACACAACAGTTAAAGATTAATGATTTAATCAGTTAAAGATAAGTAGACCTACACAGGGCAACAGGTTTCGGGGTATATTATTTAGTACAAATACATAAACAATAGCGGACCATGTGCCACGTTTCGGCAAGTCCACGAGAACAATATTATTATTATATCCTTATTCCGGAATGAAGGCCAAAAGAAGACCTTGAATTTGTTTGAGTAAATAGATACTATGTAGATTTTAGTTGGGTGTTTAGGTGTAGATTTTAGTTGATAACCTGCCGGGGTTTTTAAAGTTTTAGATTATGCAATTTGTAGTGCCTGAGTAGGTAGGGTCCGATTTTGAAAGATTATATTGGACTTTGGTAATAAAATGACAATGAGTTATCAAAGAAGCATGGCACTCGTTTGATTCATTTGTCCACGCGTCCGAACACGTGCCAGTGGCCACCTCTCTCACCCCCCTGCACCGGGCGACTTTCTGAAAGCGAACTTTCTCGGCGATGCATCTCGTAAACTTGTTGAACCCTTTATTTGTAAGTGAATTATGAGAACTGCATAATGCATACTTTTAGCTGTTCAATGCACGATTGCACGTGTCGTACACGAGGCCGGCACTGAATCACGTTGTTGTTTTGCATCTTACTGATCATCGCCATGTGACCGGAGCCTGAGTATTTCCTGCATTCGGAAACGGAATTCAAAAATAGGCACCGTAGGTAAAAAAACAGTTATTTTTTTAGGTTTCCTAGAGGTTATTCATTCCTCAAAGCGCACCAACTCTAAAACGCACCAACGCAATGCATGAAGGATTCGTGATAAATGTTATCTATAGTTTTTAAATTCAACTATCCTAATTTTTTTATTTATTTTTTAAAACTACCAGGCAAGCAAAAAAAGGTAGGAGCTAGGTGCAGGCGACTTTCTATTTAGCTCAATAATGGTTACAGGTTTTGAAATTGAATCATTTGTTGTTTAAAAAAGTACCAGGGTGACATAAATGAACAGATAATTTTACACACGTGTTTGCGGCGCCACTGAATTTTTGATCGTGGGCTAAGGTTTATTAAATACGTGTGAATAACATGCCCTGAATCATCATTTTACTTTGCTTAGATGTCATCATCACGTCCGTAAACTTTCGATAGCTATGTAATTCAATTTGTTAATTAATTATTTGTTGAATAATAATTGGGAGAATTATTTAGAATACTTTTTCTTCTTTTTATACCTAGGTACTCGTCATACAAAAGGAAAGTTTATTGGTAAATTTGTAGCTTTTTAGGGGAAAATGCCACGTGTGTGCGAGGTGAAGGTGAAGATTAGACTACCAACGTCTTGACGTTGTCAGATAGTATAGCACCATCCAACTGCCCAGCTGTGAAAAGAGTCGAGATATAAAGGAAACCTTTGCCCAGCCAGCCCAGGAAGCATCTTGACCCACTGGCCATTGGCCACTAAGAGATCCAAAGTTTACTATTTTAATAGTATGTAATTTTTACCATATACCTACTGAATTTTCAACTGTCGATACTCTCGACGGACAACGAGATTCCAAAACAATTACTGTCCGCACCAAGCAGTGTCAGTGTGGTTGAATAATTAATAGCCTTAAAAATCTCCCGTGCGCACGAGGGCTAATGCCCTTTGTCACAACACTAGGCTTCATCACCTAAATTAATGACTAAATTAAAGCGCGGTATTAGTTTTTCAACTTTAGGCCCTAAGCCAAGCATCAAACATCCAGCAGTGAAATAATATTTTCAATACACTTTCTCGAAAACTGGTTCTAATCGCACTACGATTATGTTCAACATGCAATGTATTTCACACACGTGCGATTTTTAATATTTTTCCGCACACGTGCGGAAATAAAAATTTGCACAGATAAGTCTAAAGGGTTCAATGACTATATATCTATAGTCGGCGGTGATTGTTTTTTTTTTAATCCCGGCAAAGAGATATGCGTCTTTACGGATTAAGTATTTTTCGAGTATTTAAATTGTGTTTATAAATAGAATATCATAGATAAAAATGATTATTTAAAACAAATATTTATTTTTATGAACAAATTAACATCTTAATGTGTTCAAAATTAAAAAAAAAAATGAATTTTCTTTTTTTCATAGTAGGCTGTATACAGCATCATACCTTTGCATCTTCTTCAACCTGGCGAAAGCAAAGCGCGGAAAAAAAGCAAATTAAATCATAGTTTCCTAATAATTCCTGACAAAAATACTTTCCGTTCTAATATTTTATTTCTTCGAAAGTGTATTGAAAAACGTCGTTTGATACGTGTGGGGATTTGTTATTGCATTCGAGCGCGGAATTAACACCCGAGCTGCAAGCGAGGGTGTTAATTCCCTATATTAATTTATTAATTATTAATTAATTAATTATTAATTAATTAATTAATTATTTATTTAATTAATTAATTAATTAATCTAGGGTAAATTATTATGTTATCAGTATTCAATTATTACATTATTTATATAAGTCATTACAATTCGGGGATGTTGGTTTTGCTTGTTGTTCTAGTACATATCCGATTATCACTTATATTCATGAATTGACTACCACGCTAGTGGTGAGACATAAATCAACGACCTTTAGCCGGGAGCAACAGTTGCTAAACAATAGGGGTGTCACCCCTCACAAACTGTACCTCCTCGCCCCTTTCAATACTATTGACGCCAAATAAGCATAATATTTGCTAAAAATCCCGTGTCATGAGATTTAACAGCACTTACAACATTATTGTATTTTTTACCCGACTGCGCCAGAAGGAGGGTTATGTTTTTCGAGAGTATGTATGTATGTATAATTGTTTGGCACGTTCTGTGGCCTGAACGGCTCGATGGATTTTAGCTTGAGAGGTGTCGTTAGATTCGTATTTACTGTGAGGATGGCACGGTAATTTAAAAAATCCGACTGCGTAAAAAAATAAAATAAAAAGCATAGAACATAGCGACTTAACAGTCGGGACCCATTAACATAAATATAGACCGGCTTAAATCGTCCCAATAATGGGTCCCGACTGTTTAAGTTACCGTTTTTTTTAGGAGTTTTCATTCAGTCCAGGGACCCGCGTAACTTGGTACAATGGAATAGTTTTTAGGCTGACAACATTTTACCGTCCAACAAGGCAGCTCTGACTCGGCCAGTGGGGTTACTATGTCTTAAAGGAGCAGTAATTCCAGTGTGGGAAAGAGAGAGCTGTACAGGTCGTCTAGCGCCATCTCTTTCCCACACTGGAATACTCCTGCTTTAAGACGTCATGGTAGGCCACCAGTGGGGTTACTATGACGTCATAAAGCAGGAGTAATTCCAGTGTGGGAAAGAGAGAGCTATACAGGTCGTCTAGCGCCATCTCTTTCCCACACTGGAATTACTCCTGCTTTAAGACGTCATGTAGGTAGGCCACCAGTGGGGTTACTATGACGTCATAAAGCAGTAGTAATTCCAGTGTGGGAAAGAGAGAGCTGTACAGGTCGTCTAGCGCCATCTCTTTCCCACACTGGAATTACTCCTGCTTTAAGACGTCATGTAGGTAGGCCACCAGTGGGGTTACTATGACGTCATAAAGCAGTAGTAATTCCAGTGTGGGAAAGAGAGAGCTGTACAGGTCGTCTAGCGCCATCTCTTTCCCACACTGGAATTACTCCTGCTTTAAGACTGTAGGTAGGCCACCAGGTCCGTCTGAATCTAAACAGAGGTGAAAGATGGTAGATACGGAAATAGAATGGAAGTGTGCTCTATAAAAAATAGCAATAACAGCTTATTTTGCGCTGACAGTTCTATCGATGTGACGTTATATGTCCTGGAACATATTTTGTGTTGGCAACTAAGCAGACTCATGAGCACAACATTTTGAATTTGATGCCAACAAATGTGTTTAATTTAGACTGAAAGAAACCGAAGTAGTAATGCTAATCCAATTTTCCCTACAAGGAATTCAATGAGTGAGAGTACGAGGTTACATTCCCAATTATATACATTAGGTTATATTTTGAATTAGTTTCTTATACATGTATAATGAACAGGCTCCCGGTTCAGCCCTGCGACCTAGTCGTGAGGCAATCAAACAATATTCTTGATTCGTCGAACCCTATGCTGCTTGTTAAATGAGCCCCTCTCCCCGAGGATATGAACATCATTGTACTCTAGTTAAAAGCTATCTACCAGTCACTCTCGTTTGTTAGAATTGTCATCGGGTCTGTGCTGATGTGCATCTGCAACCGACTCTCTAATTCGGCCAATAAAGATGGGAAGCTTAAAAAAATTGCTTATTCCTGCATGATTTTGTGCTTTCAAAATGTACTGCACACCATCGGTGAGTCGATTCTATCTTTGACAGATTTTAATGATGTCGATTATGGGACGCTTCGAAGATTTTATCTCGTACAATACATGTTTGTACTGATGCCAGCTAGTTAATACAGATTTTATGCGTCTATTTTGACTGCTGTTTTGATAATAGAATGAAATGGTGGACAGTTAGGCAGGCCAAAATATCCAAACCCCTTTCATATAACCATCGAGTTGACGGTCCACCTACAAAGGAGATTATACAAATTCTCAGGAATTAAAAACAAGATGCTTCATGAAAAACAAGTTTTTAAAACAATATCGACAAAAAAATGGAAGAAGCTTTTCTGAGTACTCTTTTCATATCTTATCCTACGAACGGATCATGAGATAATACCCAGTGGGTACTAGGAAAACTTAGGATTGAACTCGAGGCTTTTCTAGAAAACGCGCCATCTTGGATATTAATTTTTTTGTAAATCTGTCGGACTTCATCCGCGAAAATACATTAATTTATTAATTATTATACATGGTGCAAAGCGCTAGAGGACTTTATGGGAGCAGCTGAGATTTGAGATAGCCACACATTACTATCACAAGCAGTGTGACCAATTTTCCAGACCTTATTTAGCTATTTTGGGCATTATATTGAGCCGGGGCGTTACTATGACGTCTTAAAACAGGAGTTATTCTAATGTGGGAAGGAGAAAGAGCTATACCGGTCGTCTAGCGCCATCTCTTTCCCAAACTGAAATTTCTCCAGCTTTAAGACGACATGGTAGGCCACTAGCAGGGCTATTGCGTATCTCTGTTGACAGTTCATTGTGATCATCACTGTGCGAGTCTTGATATACATTGACCGTTCTTGTTGGTTTCAACTGACGCTACCCGTGCAGAACTGTCATTGTATGTATATCAAGACTCGCACAGTGACGATCACTATGAACTGTCAACAGAGATACGCAATAGCCCTGCAGATCGGTATGGCCGTTACGGGTCGAGGTCCGGGCGGCACATGACGGGACTAGAGACCGACGAAATCGCAAAACAAGCCTTCAGTTTTATTTCTACTCAATTTCAGGTCAACATTCTCCAGTTTTTGCCACCACTCTTCCAATTTACTCTGGATCTCTACACTCGACAACCAGCACAAACGGAACGATGCAGTAAGTATTATTAATTAAGGGTGTAACAAGACCCTTAACGAAGCCGAAAGGCACTTGTTCTCAAAACTTGATTTTTAAGCCCAAAAACAAAAAAAGTTTCCCAGTAATAATTTTTGCGTAATGTAACTTTTGATGTACTTAAGTACATAATGCTTGGTTGACGGCTTCGTGAAGAGTCCTGTTACACCCTGTATATTATGCACTTTGGCCATAAAAATCGTAAAGTCTTTAAGTGACATTACATGTTATAGACTGGATGCGACAATCTTGGCGGTTACCAGCGACGATGGTAGTGTCACATGTGATTTAGCCTGACGCCCTTACGTTGGCTGGCTAACTATCAATGTCGCTTGTCTTCTGTATCAGAGGCTCCCCTTAATCCATTTAGCCACCCCTGATGAATTCTGGCAAGTGAGCGCGCGTTGTCAGAAATAACCGCAAATGAAAACCAAGTCAGAGGAAGTTATAAATATAAATAAAAAATAAATAACAAAAACTGGCCGTCACGGGACGCCCAGCAGATGGGAAACCTCTATGTTAATATTAGAATTCATAATTAATAAAAAAACCTACAACGAAATTACATAAGTAGTAAAATAACGAAAAAATAGTTGCATTAATAAAATCAATTTATTCTTTATTATTATTTTGTCTTTTATTTAGATACAACAATCGTTCCAAAACAAACTTTATTGTAATGAGAAAAGGGGGCCTAAAATGGAAGCTTTATCAGAATCATAATATGAATCACGTTAAAAATTTTAAATACGTAAAGTTGTCTCTATGGGTATGACCACAAAGTTCATTTTAAGAGTTTTTAAATTTTTAACGTGATTCGTATTATGATTCTGATAAAGCAGCCATTTTAGGCCCCAAGGTTGGATTTTACGTGACGAAAAGGATCACGCCATGACAGCGTCGCGCCATCTTCCATCACGGAAGATGGCGCGACTTCCGTTTTAAGTAATGCCTAGCATGTATCTATGTTTCACATCAAACCAATCAAGATTTCATTTCGATCTTATGACGTGGTAGAAACGCAACAGGTCATAACATTTGTCGACTGAAGAGCTTTTGACACCTTCAGAATGTGATTGATAGTTAATTAATTCAGAGACTTTATTTCTCTCAAAGGCTCGCAACTCAAAAGGAAAATTGCATCAATTTATTTATGAATCGACCAAGTATGATTGCGATTAGAAGTAGTTTGCGTAGAGTTCAATGACCCAGTGCACGGAGCGTTCAGATTCAGACTATGATTGGAATATTATTGCTTACTTCATAATCAATAGTAGATTGCTTGTTCACACTGTAAACGTGCAACATTTGGTTCCCGGGCGACGACGGGAACAAAATAAACGAAACGCCTTGTGTCCGAAACTAAACACGAACTCGGTACATTTTATTAGCTAGAGATGAAAAACTAGTAAGAAAATTCCACTTTTACATCGAAATAGATTCTAATGACATTCTATTAGAATCAATTTCTATCTAAAAGTAGAATGGTATGTTCTGCACTCACATCTCATATTGAACTCGCACAAAACGACATCTTTCAATCTATACATGGGTACATAACCAGTGCCTTTATGCTGGGTTGAGAATTTCTATTTAATACGAGCTTTAATAAACTGGAAATACCAATAGGAGCGTTGAGCGTTAGACGCTGAAAAAAAAATACAATGCCTTTTCAAAGTGGGTCAATAAACAATGGATTCTTAGCTCTGACTGAGACCCTTACATCCATTAACAGTAATTTGCCAAAACATTTACTTAGCATCATAATATTATTGGACATTGCAAGCACGGTTTATTCACAGATGAATCTAAAACTGGTCTAGTTATCCCGTGGAAATCTCTTTGTTCTACAAAGGTAAAGATTGGTTTGGATTTGGAGGTTATCTCAACAACTACACAAGTTTCACTATTACCGATTGCCATAGAATGTGTTTTTCACGCGGGAAAAGTCGCGGGTAGAAAGTAGTTTTACTTTTATCCTAGGGGGGTTGTTGGTTGTTTGATTGACAGTAGTCAGTGGTTTGGTAGTCAAACCAACAAAAGCCGTTAAATGCATGATTTCCAATTCTAAGTCTGGGTTCGAAAACCTATCCCGTACCTACATCCCGCATCCCGTACCTTTATTTTAAAATTCTAATGAGCGTTGACCGTTCACAGTTACCTTTTAAAACAATTGTAGTGTAATATAATAGAACCCTAAAGCTACTAATAAATGAGCAATATTTGTATATCTATACTAACATTATAAAGAGGTAGGAGTAAGCTCCGGAACTACTGATTCAATTCTTAAAATTAATTCACTGGCAGGAAGCTTAATTCGTGGGTGCTAAAAGCTATAAATTATATTTATTTCGTACATATTAGCCCGAGCAATCACCATGTTTGCAGACGAAATCGCGGGAGAAGTGCTATTTATGTATATTTAAATTCACGTTATCGAAAACGGCTCTATGAAAGTTGCAATATTAGGGGTTTACCAAAAATCGATCTAGCTAGGTCAACTGAATGAATAACTAACCCCATTGAATGACTTTTTTATGAAATTGTTACAGAATAGGGTTAAATGAACTTTGAACTTTCATCAACATACAACCTGAAACAGCCCTGCAAATTGCAAAAAACGAAATAAAAATTGAATTTCGCGGGCTACCCTTGCGCTTCCACCTTAACCCGGCGCCAATGACGTGAAAATAATAACGCGGACTATGACACCGGGTCATGGTGACCCGAAGTTTATCAGAATTTTTCAATATGTTAGGTAATGATAACACCTTATTTTAATGATTCATGTATTAGTTTGTATTATTGTTTACTGGGTAAAATAACAAAAATGCCAATATATTCATAGAATCAACTTTTATTAACTTTTTTCAGAACACATGCAAAATCATGTTTGAAAACACAATTTGAGTAATTATTTAAATTTTCTTATAGAAAACTTACTAAAATAACAAAACAACATTTTTATTTACTAAGATCACGCACTTAGGAACTTCAATTATATAATCAGTCTTCAGTTTCCTCATTCCATGGAACTGCTACAATTTTCGCAGTATATGATGTCATCATCATCGGCCTAGCCTTTTCCCAACTATGTCAGGGTCGGCTTCCAGTCTAACCGGATGCAGCTGAATACCAGTATTTTACATGGAGCGACTGCCTATCTAACCTTCACAACACAACCCAGGTAGTACTAGGTAATGCGATACCTCTTGATAAGACTGGTTGTCAGACTTTTTGGGCCACTGACTACCTGTAACGACTGTCAAAGATCTACAATTGACAGCCGGGACCAACGGCTTAACGTGATTTCCGAGGCATGGAGGAAACTCGGTATGTAATGGGCGGTCACCCATCCACAGACCAACCTAGGCAAGCGCGGCTTAACCTAAAGATCGACCTGAGCGGCTGATAATATTTTTCCACGAGCTCCTCGCTCCTCCTCTTTCGCAGTATGGGATGTAATGATCAAAATATATCTGGTAAGCATTGCAAGTGCGGGTAGTTTTCTTATCTTTCCTTACACCTGACATCTCCTACGAGCTCCAGGAACCTTCCGGGGAGGTTCTTCAGGGGGTGCCCCCGCGAAATCTGCGATTCTTTTGCGCAATTGCCGAGGCAAATTCACACGGGTTCTTCGTTCCTGCAAATGGTCCTGAATGAGGCTAAGTCCTCTAAGATCTCTAATATTCTTTCAGAGCGGTTTGTGAAAGACATATTTGCCAAATTCCTGAAAGCAAACACGAAAAATGATCAATAAACACAAAAAATACAAAACAAAATATGTCACGAAAACAGTACGACATTGATGACGTTGGGTCATATTTACCCGTTTTTGCTTGACGCACGTGTATCTCCCTGCACTGGTGGTGAAGCACTGAATTCACTAGCGGTGTGGGTGTAGGAGTACTGCATCTCCAGCTACTAAAACGTTTAAAACCACAAAGCACATAAAATACAAAATATGGCCGTTTGAAATCACCTCGGGTCAATATGACCCAGCGTCATTGGCGCCGGGTTAACTAGGAAAATTCGATTTCTCTATTTCCACCCGAGCAGAGCTAGGTCGCCCAGCAGGTACTATATTAAACCTACACCAAAATTGAAACAATTTTTTTACAATATTGCTAATTCTATGATTAGATTACAATGGACGACTTCGATAGCGATATCTTCCAGACAATCTTTGGATGGACTGTACAAACATAAAATATAAAGGGGGGCTTAGTCAGTGGTATTCTGGCTAATGCTAATAGTATAAAAACATTAAAAATGTAATCAATGTAGGTACCTAATCGCCATAGTTACCTACGACAAATAATATAAAATCAAACGTTTAGTAAATAATGTGAAACTATCAATCCGCCATTATCGATTTGTAGCCTCACTTGTTAACTGGGTCACCATGGGGCCATCCTCACCATGCATTATTTAGTAGACGGCGCGATCGCAAATAGAACGTCGCCTTGCATTGGTGACGCACTCAAGAATATATGTACCTGCCCTGCTGAAGTGAATAATTATGCAATAATAATCAGTCTCGCAATGTAGGGAGGTTGCTATCTCTGTGGAGCCCTAAACCACCAGTAGCGTGCTCCCGACACCGGTCTGTTGTATTTTTACCCGACTGCTAAGAAAGGGTATTGTTTTTTGTGCGTATCTTGTATGTTTGTTTTTTGTAAATTTATTTATTACCTCGTATGTTCTAAATGGCTGGATGGATTTCGACGTCTGCGGTTTCATTAGATTCGTCTAAAGTCCGATCAGCGAAGTGTTTAAAAAAAAAATATGATGCTTTAATGTAAGTCGTTAATATTTATTTTTCAACCAAACCTATCGAGTAGGGTATCAAAATGAAGGAAATTAAAAGGAGATTACAAAATTATATTAATAATATAGGTACATAATAAAATTTGTAGTTGATTTTTTTCATATTTTTAATTAAATGTTACTTGTTTAGAATTTATATTCTAAGTGGCGCGGGTTCCATCCGGGGTACTGTGGAATTATGCAATGAGCCCGTTTTGGGCTAAGCACTCGATTCTATGAAAGTAAAATTAAAATTCATTTCGAAAATTAAACTTATCGCCACGGTGGATTTTGGTGACCTTTAATTTTTATGAGATTAGGTACGATTTATCAATAATTGATACTTAAGGTAAAAACTTCAACAGCAAATCCTAAATTTTCCCGAACTCTCTGGCGATTCAATTAAACTTATAGGGATTCAGAATGTGTAAGTAAGTATCAAGAACGTTTAGTCCTAGTTAAGAACGTTCATTAGTATTTAACTACAAATTTTCAAATTATAACTGTACCTACAACCATTAGAAAAAAGAGCGACACGGGTTCCGAAAATCTTTCCCTGTACAATATGCATCAATATGTCTCGAAAGTAACTTTTAATTAATTAATTTTACTTTTAATGGGTGAGCGAGTGGCTGCTGTGCTGCGTGTCGCGGGTTCGATCCCCGCACGGAACAAATATTTGTATGGCCTACAGATAGTTGTTCCGGGTCTGGCTGTTTGTGTATGAGTTTAAATGTTTGTAAGCGCACCCACGATACAGGAGAAATTCCTAGTGTGGGGCAACGTTTTTTTTTAAAATAAATAATAATAATTATAAATATTTTTTTTTTTTTAGGGGAGCGGCGCGGCGGCGGTAACTTTTTGGTATAAATAAATAAATGGTACATACGAACTAAAAATATACAGGCTAACTAAAAAAAATGGTTCTTAATTTTATTAGTGATGTTACCCGCGACCTTCGTTCACGTGAAATTATTATTAAAAAAATATTACTTTGCTTTTTTAATCGAATTTTGGTACCAATCTAAAGGGTTTTAATTTTTTTACATATAGCTCTAATTCTTAAATAAAAATAGTTTTAGTTACTCTATATGACATCAGCAATCTGCCAGTAAAAGTCCCGCAAAAATCGGTCCAGCCGTTTCGGAGATTAGCCGTTTTAAGCGAATTTTGTTAAAAAAAGGGTTTTCTTTTTCCGCGGATGCCTGTTATTTTTCCTAAAATAAAAGTAGCCTATGTTAGACCTGATAACATCAAGTCAATATTGTAAGTCAGTCACTAGTTCACTACTGCATCAAAGTAATAATAAATTCATGACAACGCATCAGTCTCTAAGAAGCCATTAGCAAATACAGGAAAAAGAACAGGAACAAAAGACGCTTAACGTAATGGCGCTTTCTGTAAGGTTCTGGTGAGGGTTGAACACAACTAAGGTACAGAGCAGCCGGCTACACAGAGGCAGAAGGATCACTCTGGCTGCATTTCAATTTCCAAAGCTGCACTCATTTATACAACGAAAAACGTAAAGTTAAATGGAACGTCAAAAAAAAAAAGCAAACAGACGGTTCCCGAAACAAAGAACCTTAATTATCATTACCAATGCATCAAGTATGAATATTGTGGACCTGAAGATATTATTACGATTGTGTGTCTCTTCTTTGGTCGCCTTCTATCTACCGCGTAAATTTATGAAGACAATGAATTTATCAACGAATTCTAGACATTAATTTCCCATAATATCCAAGTGGAAAGGTGAGCGGGCGCAGCCCTACTTTGCTCGTTTCTTGTTTCTTTAGCAACTAGTTTTAACAGAAACCAAATACCATTTTCTTTACCAATCTTAAACGAGTCCCCAGTAAAAAAAGTTACAGAACATTGTTTCAGCAACATGTTTTTGTGTTACGAGAAACATGTTATGGAGACCAAAGCCGGCGACATGGCTTATTCGGTAACTTGGAACGTTGCAATGTGGTGCTAGGTACCTGTGTACCCCAGCTAGCAAAACTTGGTCTACAAGTATTATGACCATATTTTTCTTACTCTTTTAGTACACTTACAATCGTTGGTAAGTGTGGAATTGGGCGCACTTTGTAAAAGCGTTTGCCCTTCCTGTTATTGTATTAACCCCTATGAAGTGTTTTCAATCTTACAGTGGTCTGCCTCATGCTGTCGTAAAAGCAAATAGTCTTGCAAGAGTCTTATACTGGCATGGTGTAAGGGTAAAATTAACATTGTGCAACCTTGCTAATGCCGTTCTAACTATGATTCGCCTTATTCACCTCTTTGTGATCTCAATATAAGAGTATTTTTAAAAAGTGTCGAAGATCGCAACTAACCTTTGTGCGCACGCAGTGAAATTAATCAAATGTGTCTATTTACTTCATACTTTAATGCTAATACATTTCATTGTTACTTGTATCTTACTATTATTATAATGTAGAACTACCTGCGCAGCTTGGGCCATTTCTGAGAAATGTGTTTATAAATAATAATCATTCGATTTAGAAAAATGTTAAATACAGAATTTCTCAGTTATTTAATCTTGTGTACTTTTTCATGACATTCAAAACCTCAGTCGTTTTTAGTTAAATGCGCTATCAGACTAGATATTCTTATTTGACTCTAGTTAAGTGAGTTTAGTACTCGTAAAGCTGTGACCGAGTGGCGTAAAGGAAATGGAAAGAAGTATTGGTCGTCCGGCGGCGAGGTGGGCAGGTGACATTGTTGGCATTGCGGGAATATCCTGGATGAGGCTGGCACAACAGCGTGGAGCTTGGCACAAGCAAAGAGAGGCCTATACCCAGTACTGGGTGAAGCCAGGCCGTGGATGATGATGATGAAGTGAGTTTAAAGACCATTGCTATCTTTAAATATGTCAGCTTTTTTCCCTTCTACAATTATCATTTGTCTGAATATTCGTATTAGCTATTGTATTGTATGTAAACTACATTTAATACGAGGTGAGAGCCTGGGGATCCGTCACACAGGGTATCACTAGTATGGACGCCAGTCTCTCACAAAGGAACATATATTATGCATTTTGTTACAACGTTATTCTTACAATTCTATTTATTATAACTATGTGAACCTTTGTGAAGAGAGAAAATAAAGATATTGTATTGTATTGCTCTTTTTAATCACTATTATCGGTGGCCATTGTTCATATTGCTATCTAGCTAAATCATATTAGCAGTACTACTCCAAATGTATTGCTTATTCAACCGTTGTAATGCCTTAGTAAGATTAAGATTAGAGGGCTCTTTTATAATACTTGCCGATCTTATATGATACCTGATTAAGTATTAAAAAAAAAATATAAAGAGTAATAATAATTAGTATAACAACGTGCGCTTGTAAACTTTTTTTAAATATTTTACAAGGAGTTCTATGTCTATGAGTGTTTTATAAGTTTATACGTTCTTTTAGTTCAAAATCATCTATAAGAGGGGTTCTTAATCAGGACTCTTGTAAACCTTTTATAATGCTTTTATTCTTATATGTGATTTAGTACAAGACTATTTTGCTAGCTGGATATTCAAGTTTCGCATTCATGGTACCTAAACAAGAGCTACGCAACATTTGTAGTCGTGGGAAACATTGTTTAGCACCTGTTTCTCAACTTTTGTTTCCGTGAATACTAGGTTTTTGGCAAGGCTGGCTGCAAACCAGTTACATTTTTGAACCGGTTTCAGTGTTACTGACCACAATACTGCAAAAAAAAAATGCAGCGTTATAATCAGTCACACCGAAACCGGTTTGTAAATATTGTTTGCCATTTTCTATGATTTAGCAAATATTTAGTTTTAATAGCAGGCTCGGTGCAATAATGCCCCGGCTTTTGTTCGTGCCAGCCCGCGAAAATCTGATTAAGCCTGTCCCAGGCTGCCCCGTTCAACCCAACGGGGCACTAAGCCGACATCCGTTCACCCAAAGGCACTACAGTTATCCGGTTACAGTAAACTCCTCCGTTCAAGACGGTGAAGAAAAGCTATACTACAAGTGGCACTTTTATGTAAATGTTAACGGAAAAGTATGTAATCCGTCATTATATACAATTCCTAGGATATGTGAACAATTCCTAAAAAGATAGGAAATCTATGAAATATTTTGTAATATGTTCGAAAGGGTCTGTCGTAGTCCTATTTTTTTATGTCACCCTAATACACACCACACCATCATAAACAAGGCATTGTGGGCAAGGAAAACTTAGGATGCAAGAGCGAGCGAAGCGAGTTCGGGACTTGGCCCCGAATCCGGACAGATTAAGGTCGAAGGGGATGGCGTGGTCTTGAGAGCGAGTGAAGCGACTGAAGCGAGCGAACTAAGACCTCATCATCCTTTCATACATTTCCGGTAACATAACAAAACCATCGTGTTCAATTCCTGGTCTTTTATAACCCACCCCTTAAAAAATCTTTCTACTTTTTCATTAAGCTCATGGATTATTACGAGCCCTTAGACCACTTTTGTCTACATAATCTTATGGTATTACTTTTTGCCCTAGTGTCCCCTTCCCTTAACAAAGACCTACTTTGTTCTTACTTATAACTAAGCTAGAAATTGAGAGGTGACCCCGCAGTGTCAGGAGTTCAGGATTGAGAAATCGGTACCCCGAGTTTAGTAATATAAGTCAATATGTAAATAGGTAGGTTGGTTTTTAGGGTTCCGTATCGAAGAAGGAACAATTATAGTTTCGACATGTCCGTCTGTCCGCAGCTTAGCTCACTCTTAGTACTAGAAAGCTGTAATTTGGCATGAATAATTATATAGATTAGTTACGCCGACAAAGTGGTAAAATAAAATCTCGAAAAGTTTTTTTTTAGGGTATCTTCTGTACAAGTAAAATGGGGATTTTTTATCTCGCGTACCCCGTACTGTGGCATGTCGTTGGGTAGATATTTATAAATACTGCGAGTATTTTAAAATAATTTTTCGATTAAGGGATTCGTTTGTGAAATATTAAGCTTTAAAGTGCTATTTATTTGTCAGACTCAAGTGTACTTGGATAACATATTTTCCTAAACAATGTACTTACAGGTTTTTCAACTGCAAAAATGTTTTTTTTTTATATTACCTACAATAAAAATCATCGTCCGGAGTAGGGCCATGCGAAACCCGGTCACACGGGAAAAACCGGTTTTACTAGGGGACCGAAACCCGATTCCGCATTTCGGAGGCAAATCGGACCGTAGGAAGTGTCCGCAATTTTGATGGGCAACTACGGAACCCTACATTGTGCGTCGCCCGACACGGACTTGGCCGGTATTGTTGTTCAATAACCAAATCTGTATCAGTATTGAAGATTTGGAGCATCGAGTTCAATGCCAAGTTCATTGGACGTAAACCAAACTATTAATAAATAAGTAGCTAAGGTATCTAGATAATTTGAATAGATAGGTATACCCTGGTTTCTCCCATGTTAGTACTGTCAAAGTAATAACCGAGACTGACAGGAGACAGTTAATGGTACGAACTACAAAATACCCAATTAGATTAAGTCAGTTAACCCATTGGTACCGCGTACATGATTCATATAAGTAGCAAGTATTAGCTCCTCAGATCAAGTACTTGACCTCAGACAATCAGCTGACTAACCAGTGTAAGAGTAGGTAACACGTCGTTCACAAAATAACTAGTCTGCGATCTCACCGCGTGGCTCCTGTCCTTTCCTCCACCTTTAATTGAGCTGTCTGAACTTACCATAACTTGAGTATTGTTTCATCAGTTATTGAGGCTTGCTTGTTTATGATTGGCTAGCTTATCGGTAATCTTTTGAATGTTGGAGTATCATACTATTTTTTAGTTTAATTGATATCTTAATGATACGTATAACCTAGTACCCTAAGTACCAAATAACA
This sequence comes from Eugnorisma glareosa, assembly GCA_947578425.1. Taxonomy (NCBI): domain Eukaryota; kingdom Metazoa; phylum Arthropoda; class Insecta; order Lepidoptera; family Noctuidae; genus Eugnorisma; species Eugnorisma glareosa. Next base: position 31,270,258 of record OX387957.1, read on the forward strand.
TCATAAGATTGTGGATACCTGGTACCTACCTTTAGAGACTTGCAATGCAAAGTTGGGTTGTGCCTAATGATAAAACTTCGTTTGGACTATCTTTGGACCCAGGGCCGTGAGTGCCGTGACCCATAGCCAAGGGTACCTATGTACCTACCTACCTACTTATAATATCAACTTTTAAACTTTATTATACCTAATACAAGTTTTCCTCATTTGGGTTTGACTCGGCACTGTCGATTTAAGTACCTACACGGGCAGATAGGTACGCAGTTCTTACTAATACATCTCCGAGATTGAACGAAACCAGTAGGTATTAGCTACAGTAGGCTATTCATCTAGGTATGGTACCTACCTGCTTAGGGTAGCAATTTGCATTTTGTACAAAATATTAGGGACTTGTGGACTATCATCATTTAATCACAGGATTACCGTCTCTATATCTAATTAGATAAGCCAACTCTACCTATCCAACACAGTCGGTAATAATAGGCACTCAATTATGTAGGTATACATCAGTATATAATTATCTATGTACCTAGGTACATTTATGTCTAATAAGAACCTGAAAACAATAAAATCTTAACTTTAAGGGTACTTATTGTGAAATATAGGTAGGTAAGCATGTGAGTAAGATTCAAATCCCTTAATTGTACGAAAGGGAAATGAATGCCAACCATAACCTAAGATATTATATTACTTCATGTAGGTGCCTATAAAGCTATAAAATATTATGTAGTCACAATTTGGTTTGTAAGTAATAAAATAAGATAACCAATTACGATAGGTCGAGGCACCACCTGTTGATAGTAATGTATTGGTAGTGGAACCGCTGTGCACCATACTTATATCTCGCCAATAAGATTCCTTTTTTAAATATTTAAACTCTTACCTCTCTTCGTAAATGGGTGAGACGTCGCCGGAAGCATCCTGGGACATGTCACCGTCCATGCTGCGATGTTAGGTCGGTCGGTATCGGCGACAAGAACTCGGGCCTCGAGCGGCGTTTAGTTTACGGAATGAAAAATGGGCACACGGAATAAACCGGTGCGCGCGTGTAGCGAGTACGGAGCGGAGTAGTTCCGTTCGTTCGGTCGGTCGGTCGTCGTCAGCGCGATCGGCGGGCGGGCGAGCGGAGCGGGCGCGGTGCGGCGCGGGGCGTGCGCGGGTGTACAAAGGGGGGCGCTGCGCCGCCCGCGCCCCCCTTCGCGTCTCCACGGCAACGCCGCCGTTGCCGCCAAGGCGCACGTGGTGGCTGTTTGGTCGTGGGTACCGCCATCATGCTTTCCATACTATAACCCACTTATGTTAATAAGTAGCACCGGGACCCGGTGCCGGTGGCATATAGCCCGGGGTTCGAGGGAGACTTAAAAATGTTGCCTTTTAAAATATTAGGGGTTACAGTATGAAATTGCCGATTTGTATGGACCATTTCGTAAAAAGTGATATTTCCATACTCTAGTTAGTTAGAGTGATATCTTAAATTCTCAAAACACAGTAACTCGGCAATAATATACCTACTTGAAGTAGTGAAACCGACGGCACATTGAAAGATTGAAACATGTGTTTTGATTTTGACACACTAGTTCTCACTACCCTATGAGGTAATATGCAACTACTAGTACGGTTTAAACTCTAAAAGGTAGGTAGGTACGTAATTTAACAATGAATCCAATAAAAATGGAATTAGGAAATAACCCTTCTTTAGCAGTCGGGTAAAAATATGGTAACTATACCTACGTCAAAGTTACAAACAAAATCTGAAAAAAAAATGTCAATTTCATAGTTAAAGATCTATTATTTCCTAGCCGCACGCCCTCAACTAAGTACCTACTTATTAGAACCTATACTATTGGCACAACGTTAGCTGCTTTTCAATCAGTTACCAGATCAACAATGTTCTGTATGCAGATGTTCAATAGATACCTGGTCTAAGTAGTTATTACGTAGGTGTTTTCACAGTTTCCTAATTATTGTACCCTTAGCCTCCCTCATGTCTTTCCAATTTTGTTTATCATTTGCCTTCTCCGAGCCGAGAGTTAGCGTTAATGCCTTCCTAGAGATAACTACTTAAATACGCTTCCCGGAATAACATTTCTTGACTCGATTGTAGATAAACTGATAATGTCGCGATTTCTCTCGATTGAAGCCTCGCTACACCGTGCGTCGACGGCGCCGGCGCGTCCCGTACCACGGTACCATAGATCTATGAAATAAGTTTTTATATTTCCATGTCCCGTAATACCGTCTGTAGAGTCTCTAAAACTGATATAAGCAGGCTTAGGGACGAACCGATTTCCGATGCAAATAAGAGGGCCGTTTGCGAGTGGTTTTGTTACCTCTGAGGCTCTGACGTGGTCGGCCGTACAAAATTTACGAAACAAAATTCGCACACAAAGTTAGCGTACGAGTATGTTCAGAGTAACATTTACATTACGATTTGGATACGTTAAGGTGCCTGCCTACGGATTTGCTCGATTTACGATGTTCAAATTCGAGAAGAGTGGTCGAACAATCAATAATCAAGGAACTAAATGCTGCAACAGACGATGGCATAGTATTGTCAAACGATAAATAAAAACGTAGCGATATTATAGATTTTATTTTATCGATAGTTAAGAGGCGATACTAAATTTGTAAGTAGCAACGATCGATGAAATCGAGAGAAAATCGAACCTTTATAGACGAAGAGGAATGGGCCTCTACTAGGACCTGCAATTACTGTCGGGACTTACGTACACGGTACACTGGAGCTGCAAGGACTAAGGCTTTCTTTTCTTTCTTCCTATCTAGCCTGCAGTATTAAAATGTTCAATGTTCTTCAGCAATTTGCAGCTAATATAGTTACTATTGACGACTATTAGTAAAGGTAATAATAATTCTGTAAAATATAAGTTTGTGCCAGTATTTTAACCTACTACCTAGCAGTATATTAAAATACTGAGCTGCAAATGAAAAAAAACCTAAATTTCAGTTTCGAAAGCTACCATGCCACTTTTTTTCAATCATCCACCGCCCGACTTCACCTACTGCTGTGTAGGTATAGGCCTCTCTTTGCTTGTGCCGAGCTCCACATTGTTGTGCCAGCCAGGACATTCTCGCGCTGGCAACAATGTGGTCTGCCCATCTGGCCGCCAGACGATCAACACTACTTTCTCCAGCCGCACCACTCGGTCACAAATTTACTCCACCTGTCATCCCCGCCTTGCTAGGTGTCCTACCTCAACTCCATTTGAGTTCTATAAAGTATGTACTGAAAGTTACAAAGCTCAAAGACGTTGCCAGTGACTCTGTAGAGCTTCTCCGTGGGGCTAAGTTTGAAAAGGTCAAGGTTACGAAATCACACTAACACACTGGCGCGTCCCGAAGCGATTCTAACGGAGCGGTTCTAAAGGAACTAACACGAAATGAGATGACGGTCATCCGCTTCGCAATTCGCCTGCTTGTATTTTCTCCTAGTTTATACCTATTTTTTTTTTACGTCACTTCATTGTGTTCTGTGACACTGGGCGACTTCTAAATCGATTCAATAAATGAAAAGCGCTTTGTTGGCTTTCGAGACAGCACCAGGAATATAGCGCACGTTTAATAATATTTTGGCCTAACATTAGGATGTAAGCGATTTCAGGTATGTGAAGGTAATGCTCTAAAAGTATTGGTGTTTGCGAACAGGCAAGGAACAGAAAAGCATTACTTGGTTGGGCGCCAAATACCGGAATTAACGGGAGAAAAACAGAACACTCAAAAGGCACAACCGCTATTGAAGTTGTATTACGATTTGCGTTTAATTGACAACAAAATAAATATGCGAAATTCAATATTCGCTTATTTCTCACCATAATGTTGTTATCGCTGGGTTAGTTGGACAGAATGCCGCTACAATGTTTTAGTTTCAATGGTTGGTAATAAAAAAATGCGGATGACTTTGTTTGTCGCCCAAAAATGAAACTGCACAAAAATCCGAAGCTTCGTCATCTATCCCCTAGACATAAAGATCTGCACTTAACTGTAAATTAATAAGATAGACATCAGGACTCGCAATTAATCAATATGGCTGTTGGACGTAGGTACGAGGAGGGGAGTGGTCCGACTCCGTAGAGCTCCCTCATCTAAGTAGGTACGTCAAGAAGCCTTGTTATTCTTGGAACTGTTCGCTCAGGTGTAAACATCTTGATTGAGTATTGATTGTAGGAACAAACAAAAAATAAGTAACTAATAATAATTTAGGGGTGGTGCGGCGGGCGGAGGCGGGGGGGTGCTCAGCGGAGCGTGCGGGATACCAATGGTTGTCGTATGTCGTGTAATCGTCGTTCCAATGTTTCTGTGACATTTACCCGCCGTTATTAATACGTCTGTACGAAACGGCTTGATTACAATGGGGGGCAGCAACTCAACGGCGGCGGAACCCTAACAATTTTTTTATACTGCGTGTAACTGAAAGGGTATAATCATATAGAATACGGTGGTACGGACCATCAAACTGAACAACTTTCTCTATGGGACCACCATCGAAATCGAAAAAAAATAATCAGCTGTCCCATACATTTGGGTCGAGTAGGTATTGATTTTGTATAGGACTGCTGATTATTTGCCGTTCAGTAACAGAATTAATCAAAATTTCAAGTCCTAAACAAAGATTTCAGCTGAAAACTCAATAATGAGACGAAACAGCAAATTTACCTTGGACAGGTTTGAATTGTTTCGACCTACCGGAGTTACTTGGGCGACTTACAAAGTTAAATTTAAGAGAAAGTAACCTGCAAGAGCGAGCGAAGCGAGATCGAAAATTATTTGTTTCCTCGAATAAATTCAGATTGTAATTTGTGATCAAAATGTCCACATGTTTCTGCGTAGCTCCATGGGAAAAAGGCTTGAGTTTATGTATGTATGTCCACATGCTCCATTTTGCAACCTTGTATTAGGAGTTAAAAAATAAAGTATACTAACATATTTCTTTTTCTTGGAAACGTCTGAACCGATTATGTATGTATAATATAATAATATAATAATTTATTAAGTACATAAAAGTTTTGTAGTACATGAGGGACTTACAAAGTATACGTAAATAATTACATGTTGTAGGTACAATCAATGGCTGGGTGAACCGCTGCTCTCCTAGCTAGATTGCTGAGCAATCTGTATTTAGGAGAGACAGTTTCGACTCCCTATTTGAGTATAGGTAGTGAAAAAAGCTGCGCTGCACTGCGTATCTTAAATTCTCAAAACTCAGTCTATGACATACACCATCTTGAAGTAGTGAAACCGACGGCACATTGAAACAGCTGTTTTGACACACTATCCTTAATACCACTAATTTAGCAATTAATCCAATATAAATGGAATTAGGAAAAAGTAATTATAACTACGAGTATACGTCAAAGTTACAAACAAAACAAAATGTGAAAAAAACGGCAATTTCGTAGAAAGACCTAAAGAAAGTATGCTATAATTGCCTATGAAGACCTCGGGGCAAGGGGCTCCTAATTTTTTTCAACCTCTGTCTATACCGGTCGATCATGCGAAGATCGAATAGGAGTGCCAACCCAGAGGCAGAAATAAGGAGCCATTATGATAAAAGGTTTTTGCAGAGTTCGAAGTACGAACCGCGCGCGTAGCTCAACAGAAAATGTGTTGTTTGTACTTGTACCGCTAGTACGAGAACTCAGAAGGTAATTTGTATGCTTTAAAAATACACACATCAAAAAAGTCTAAGCAACTCGCATCATTTACAGAAACTGCATGTTTTATTAATTGACTTACTTTATTTTTTTCTAACAAAATAGATTGGCATACAATCTTTTTGTTCTCGGAAACATACATAAAATTATAATAAATCAAATAATAGGTTTAAGGATAAAAATATAAAACTTTTTAAGAAATGTTTCGGTAGTAATTAAAAAAAATAAATAAATAAAAAAAAATCTGCATAAAGATACATTTACTCTACGCTTATCCCAACATGTTTAAAAAATAAATGTCCACCCGTGCGAAGCCGGGACGGGCCGCTAGACCACAATAAATTAAGTACCGACCTACTAGGGCATGCGAACCGGATATACCCTTTTGCTTTGTGGAAAAAATCGTTTTTGTCGTAAAAAAAAAAACGGGTTTTCGGGTTTTTTGATTTTTTAGTTTCTTTTGTAAATTTCATTATAATGTTATACATAACGTTCTTGTAAATTTTCAGCTTCTTGGGAATTTGTGCAAGGGTAGGTCTTTTTTTTTTGTCTTTTTTTTACCGGACTATGACTGAACACAGCCGCGAATCCAGCCCTCAAGTCAAAATAGATTGTGGTCACGGTCTTAAAATCGGCAAAATGACGTTGAAATAAAAAAAAACTGAAAGATTTCGTCGAGTGGTAGTAGTTTAATGACGAATTTCACAAGAAGAAACTAATAATATGCAAGAGCAAGTGCAGCGAGCTCGATTTTTTTTGCACCCGCCTCTGATATAGGTACAATATTTTCAGAGTAATCAACAGCTCAAATTTTTGCAGCTCTCCTCCGATTTTTTTATTTATACAATTTATAAAGGGTGTAACAAGACCCTTAACGAAGCCGAAAGGCACGTCATTGCAATCATTTTTTTGTTCAAGACCATACCTGGGAACCTACTAGTTATGGAGATATTGGGGGTCAAAACCCGTACTTGTACTATTGAATCAATCAATCAGACCTATTTTTTGAGTGCGTTATATTGAGTTCTACCGTAAAACGTGATTTTTCGTCCTAAAAAAAGTGGTTTCCCAGCAATAATTTTTGCGTAAAGTTACTTAATTTGGTGTACAGAATGCTTGGTTGACGGCTTCGTGAAGGGTCTTGTTACACCCTGTATATACAGTCGGCAAAATAATTTTAATGATGCCTATAAATAAACAATAGGCATTATTGAAATGATTTTGCCGACTTTGTCACAAAAGTCTCAGAACCATGAAGACTAAGGTGGAAGCGCAAGGGTCGCCCGCGAAATTTAAATTTTCTTAATGTTTATTGCAATTTGCAGGTCAGTATCAGGTCGTATGTTAAATGTTAAATATGAATCGCGCCAGTAACACGTATGGAGTTACAGAATTATAATCATTTAAATCATCAAAACCACACCCTCCAAGTTCATTTAACCCCATTGAGTAACTTTTTCATGAAATAGTTATTGAATGGGGTTAAATGAACTTGCAGGACTGTATTGATGATTTGAATGATTATAATTCTGTAACTCCATAAGTGTTACAGGCGCAACATAAAACCTTACACAGACCTGCAAAATGAATAGGTACACGTAAAAAAAAAATCGTGGGCTACTCTTGCGCTTTACCTAAGAGGCGAGCGAGCGAAACGAGCTCGAAAACTAAGCAGCCCTTTTCGGATAGGTATTGCAGGTTTTCTTTTGACCACTAAGCAATACAAATTAGAAAAGCTACTTCAATATGAGGCGGCAGGCTAGAAAATAAATAGTGCTTTAATCAACAAGTTGAGGCTGTTCTCGCTGTCCCAGACTACAGCCTTCTTGGCCTAAGGGTAAATAAATACGTCATTGCTTGTATCTACAGTATTAGGTCAAACCGTGGGGGCGAACACTAATAAATTAATAATAAGCCTGTAAAATGTTAGCCTGTTTCATCACGAAAATAACGAAAGTTTGTTTGTTTCAAAGCATCACATATATTTAAACTGTTCCATCGATTTTCGTGCATCATTAAAAAAATATCATTCATGAAAATGATCTCTTTGCGGCCGCGGTGGCCACGCTGTCCGGGCGAGTCACTTAAGATTTGAACGCTAGGGTAAACTCGGAACATTAAAAAAAAAAAGGCCTTGTGTAGAACATCAGACTATCGCGCTCAATTAGGGTTGATGGGCATGTACATCGTGCCCACAATGGTGACTCCGCGCTTGACTGACCAAATGGTTTGATATTTGATATAGTCCTTTCGCTCAAGAAGGTGCAGGTGGCTCCTTTTCAATCTTGAACGTTACCTTGATTTACAATCATGACTGAATATTTTAGCTGCACTCTAAATACTAGAGTCGTAAAATACGAAATCAGTACTAACTGTAATAAATTAAACAAATTTATTTAATTTATTTTTATTGTCTTCAAATTAAATTGAAAGAAAAATAAAACTATGTATAATGCGTGTGTCATGACGCCATAGACATTTACCTACAATGTTTAGTGATTTTTATTTTTATTTTATTGATAAGCATTTATAACTACTCGTCATATCAATCGTAATATCAATTTTAACCCAAAGAAAACAAACAACGGAACGACAAATGGCAATCGTGTCGTACAAGGCGCAAGCACTCGTGTTGACGCAAAATTGCCGCCGAGCACCGACGACGCACACATTAAATCAAAATTTTAAAATAAATGACATGATAATAATAAAGAGAACGAGGTTTTTGTAGTGAGAATCGTTTACAGATAAAATTGAATTGCTTATTGTTTTGTTTTTTCTATAAAAAATATCGACCTAAATATCGATATCAAAGCAATTACATCCCACCACTACAGTTCACTACATTTATGTCTTGGCGCCTAATGTCACCAAATGTCACCTGCACTTAAAACAGTTTAAAACACGTCATAATACAGAGTGCGCGGGTGCTTGAAACCGAAATGTAGCGCGAAAGCAAAAACAGTCGGGAAATCCCATAGACAAACTGATTTTTAACCGACTTTCTTCAAAAAGGAGGAGGTTCTCAATTCGGTTGTATCAATCGGATGTTTATTTTTTTATGTTTGTTACCTCATATCTCCGTCCTTTGTAAACCGATTTGAAAAAAAACTTTTTTTATCTGAAAGGATATGCTTCCCGATTGGTCCCATATAAATTTAATCAAAATCGGTTTAGGAATTTGGTTGTTTTCCTCACGTTAATTGTAACATCACGCGACGTCGCGTGATACTTGTTAGTTAAATTTGACACACTTCCCGATTTTTGATTTAGCTGAAATTTTGCACGCATGTGTATATCGCGAGACAATGCAATATTATGATGACATGGAGCTGATCTGATGATTGAGCTGGAAGGTGGCCATAGGAACTATGTAATAAAACGACGCAACGCCTCGAGTTTCGACTCGTTTGATTCGTCTTGACAAGTACTTTAGTCCTAATTGGTAACCAGGGTCTGATGATGGAGCTGGAAGGTGGCCGTAGGAACTCCGTTATAAAACGACATAGCTCCATCGAGTTTGGGTTTGTATAATTTATCTTGTCGAGTACTTTGCCTCTAGATGGTACCCAGGGTCTGGTGATGGAGCTGGAAGGTGGTCACAGGTAGTCCGTAATACAATGACACAATCCCATCGAGTTTGGGCTCGTATGATTCGTCTTGACGAGTACTATAACTAACTTCTAGCTATAATGTAAAAATTAATTCATGACAAGAATTTGTGTGGCATACCTACTACAACTAAAAAGGGTAAAATAAAATGAAAAACTTTCTGCGAAAACAAAACCGACTTACAAAAAAACACTAAAAAAATTCTAAAAAAAAAGATACAAACAAAGACACCGACTTCCGAAAGTCAAACGAACCATGGCGCACATGGCCTTGATTTTGGAGGAGAATGTTTTTGCATCAGAAGTTTTATTGAAAAGCTTTGCCGGATCTAGGTATTGAACCTGTTTTTATCACAAAACAATACCCTGTGTTTTTATGCATTAACCGATACTATAGTTGTAGAAATGCCGCTTGCTGATTTTACACAGAATATTTCTTTGCAGTATTTTACACAAAGTTTAGTGCACTGATTTAGCTCTGTTGAGATAACTTAAAATCCTGTGTAAACTGTTTTTACTACGGACAGAGTTTTGTTGAGCTTATACCTACGCCGCGCAAAAGTTTTGTTGTGCAACTTACACCCACAGTATAAAACCGTATAGAGTAGCTGTAGGTAGGCAGGTTGAACTTGTTGCGCCTCGCAATTTGTGTCGGAGAGTAGGGCCCCGCACTACTAAGGGCTCTCTTTCTGGATTTATTAGTTTTTATGTTATAAAACAGCTTTTTTGTTTTTAAAAAATCCCGCAATATCAATTTTAAAAAAAAATAAAAACTATTCATCGTTTTCTGTAACACTAAGAATGTTACTTAGGTACTTCATTCAAATAACTCTCTTCAAAGAATACTAATATTTCTTTTGTAAAAGTTAAAAACGCACATGATTGGTTTTTCGCGTCCCTGATACCAGTGATGAGAACTGAAAAAAATGTATGCACCTCTTTGTTAGATTTTCCTTTGACCTATCCAACAGCATAAAGGTAGGACTTTGTAGACTCATGAATTAGTCATAAGATGCAGAGCAGGTGAAGTGAGCTCAAACGTTTTTAGCAACCCACCTCCCTCCCTATCGGAGGCTTAGATTTCATTTGACGATCCATAAAGAATTACTTTGTCGATTTATGCAGTTAGGAAATTGAACATTTTTTAGCTTACCTACCATGGAGAGATTGTTTCTTTGAACTATTCATAGGTAGCTGCATTGGTTTCCCGACCAGCGCCAATTAGCGACCACGAGTACCACGACCATTAATTACTAGGATAGAATACTTCACCTTTTTTCACGGGTATCAGAACCAGTGGATCGTCTTCATGCTTATTGTGAACAGCCAACTGTTAGTGATGCTGTGTCAAGTGCGTCAAGCCAAGTATAGTATGTCTCCTGCACCCGAAGATGCGCGCGGTTGCGGCGCGGCGCGGCGCGGCTGAGGCGGTGCGGCATATTGTGTGTCGTCAATGCACGCGAGACTTCTGCGGGTATCGGAGCTACTTGGCATATTTCACATTGTTGCCAACAGCCACAGCGTCGTCGGTCGGCAAATAGCACCTATCAAGGCTATGCGAGGGAGCCGAGCGGTTCTTAGCGAAGTTAAAGAGGAATGGCGGTTTAGCAGAGATTAAAATTGAACGTCTAAAGATTATATCAAAAATTTCACCTTCACGCAAAATATCTTTTAAATACACAATGGACGAAAAAAGATACCTACCTACGTCTTATGATTTTTATAGTTTCACACTGGTTTCCCTTTAAAACACTTTCATCTTGGTTAGTAAAACACTGTTTTCTCTAAACCATAGAAACCACCGAAAGATTACAAAGAAAGAAACCTATTGCAACCGTCCACTAAAATGTCAATGTCAACTAGAATTTTTGATGTAATAAAAAAATGCTAGGTACTTTGCTATAGCTGCTTTGTCTCATTTTTCAAGTTTTGGACTGAAGTCATTATATTGTATAGGTGCACCTATTAGGACGGCTTATACTGATGATGTTACTGCTGGTACAAAACCAGCACATCAAGCCCAATGACTCAAAACTGTCATATTTTCCCAATCAACCCTTGAACCTAATGCTTTAGCGATAAAGTTGAAAATCTATTTTAATTCTCTCACTTCATCTTTCAGATTGTAGTAACTAGCTTGATGTGCTGGGCGCCTGTACAATAACTGGTATAAGTAAGTAGTATATTAGCGAACTACAATTTGGTTTTTTGTTTATTTACAATAACTGCAGGTGTAATCTATCTATTAATCAATCAATTGAGTTTATGATGTCAGTGGTACATCTCAAAATCACAACCTGAAGTCAATGAGTCGCAAGAAAACAAAGCAAGGTAATATTATTATGCACTTACTAGAAGAAGCAAACCCGGGCATTCTGTATAATTTATTGAACACACCGTTTCGTGGGACCTACTTCTGGCTTTTGTCACAATCTTGAGTATCGGAGTAATTATAATGTTACATTAGTGAATAACTAAACGAATCGTTTTGTTTCTTTCAACTGATTTTGATTCTTTTCCCTTGTTTTATAGTCGACCACATAGGCGCCTACATGTACCTAATACGAGTAGAAGGCGAACCAACTTATTGGCATAAACCCAGCCCATGCTATTCTAGTTGTGGACCATACAGAATCAAACTTGCTAGAATAAAACCAGCTCTTTAAGTAACCTGATTTCACAGCCTGAATCATTTTGCAAATACAAACACCACATTGTAGTTGTATTTGTGCTATGATGAAGACGCGACATTTTGAGTTCAGCGAAATCAATATAGGTGTACTGCGGCGGCCCACTGTCCTTTCCTAAGTATAGCCGGCTATCATCATAAGTTTATTTTCGCACCCATCTTTAGCAAATAACAAGCAACATATAATATGCATGAGGAGCAGTGCCTGAAAGATTCCCACCATTAAAAGCTCGACTCGGAAATTCATCCCTTACGTGGCATCCAAGTCTGCATCCAAGTTATTCATTTGTGCCGACGGGATGGACACACTCTGCGAAGACAAATATGGTCTATGTAAGTAGGACACGTAGGTAGGTACTTAATCTAAAACGAGCCCTCTGATTAACAGTTGCTAACATTTCTTATTCGCCAAACCTCAGGTTTGACAAGAAGTCTTTCGGTCGTTTTCTATAACTTACTTACGTATAACGGTTAGTTGCTATCGGTGTTTCTATAAACAAAGTTAGCAATGAATTGGGAAGGAAGGAAGGAATAGCCTATCAACGTCACTTATCTTTCTCTCGGAGGGTTGACAGTTGATGTTTCTTGTAACTGTTTATCTGAGATAGCAACGTTCCGTTAACTCTTAGTAAGTTATTGAAAACGGCCGTTAGTCAGTCCAAACCAATAGCGTGTTTCGGCCTTTGACTAACGAATTTATGTCTAAACCTAGGAGAGACCATCTTGGACAGTCCAACGCCGAAACTCAATACTATTAAATCGGTGTTTGGCCAGTAAGTTAACTGCACTTAAAGTTCCAAGGTAAAGCACCTAAAGTTAAATATCAAGGGTAGTCGACGAAGCCCCGCTGCGCGGGGTGTTCAGAATATAAAATAACCTAACATGTAGCGGAAGGCGGGGTATTTATGACTCACTTCGCTCGCTCACTAGACACCGCCATCCCCTTCGAACCTAACCTGTCCGAGTCGGGGTGGCCCAAGTGCTGAGCTCGCTTCGCTCGCCCTTGCATCCAGTTTTTCTTGTTTAATTAATTATCTACTCCGTATGCCAAATTGCCAACACTGTTTTCCGCTTTTCTTTATTAAAGTCAGCGCTGGCAGAAAATTCAACAAACGGCGCTGGCAGTTAATCTGTAAAAAGTAAGGAACTTCTAGATTTGCCTAAAAATATATCAGTCAAAAGAAATTGGAATCTATTTATGGGTTTGCCAAAAGACGTTCGTCAAACCTAGGATAAACCTACCACTCCGCGAAGAGGCTATATATCGATCTTTGACTATAACATATACATAATACTTATGTAATATCGAATGTCACGTTGCTATGCGACTCCTGTGAACTTTACTTGGATTTTTCAACACAAAGAGCCCCCACACAACAGTTGCTAATCCTTACCTAGTAACTACATATTACATTGGACGCGTGACGTTCTATTCTGAACTCTTAAGATATAGTGCGTAGCAATTTATTGAGGCTGTATTTTTAGGGGACGTTTCGGTAGGTCCTGGCCGGTAGGCGGCTGAGTGGCGGGAGAGTCGGCGCGTGCGCGAATGTGTATCGATCGGAGAGGAGGCACGTGGGCGCTCCGCGGGCACTCCCGGCGACACGTGCCGCGGCGCGCCCGCCAACCTACGTGCTACACCTACACTTTTTCCGCGCTACATCCTTCGCTAGCCTGTCACTTTCATTGTTTTCGTTTCCATGTTTCCCGGTTCAAGCTTAGTTGGCTTTGGAAATGTTATGGAATTAACATTACACATTATAATTTCATAATGTGATCTGGGCAGGTATCAGGGATTTAAGTATGTATTATGTACCAAGAATGGCGAATCGGCGATGATCATCCATCACAAACACAATGTGCACAGTAGGCACTACACTACTTGTTGAATGTAGGGTAGGCATGGCACATCTCCGAAGCAGGGTTGCATCCATTGCAGTTTTAACAGGACAGGAGTGAAACAATGCGGGCAGTAGGTCGTATAACGCCATTGTACCGAATTAAGCCAGAACTTGTAGTGTAGTACTGTAGTTTACTCACTCACAGTTGTTGAAAATTTCTTAGCACTAGGTATTAAGAGCAAATTAAATGTTAGTAGATAGTAAGGTAGGTAACCACTAGAAGCAGACATTTGATTGGCATATGTATGTAATTACATTCACAATCGCAAACAAAACCTTATCAGCAATTCGATTAGCGGTACCCTTCTGAGTTCAAAGAGTAGGTACACCGGTGTTTTTGTACCGGGGCGGGCGCGTGGCGGCATCGGTGGCGACGGCCTACTCGTCGTACATGTATGTAGGCATAACATTGATTCAACAGAGTGCAATAAAGCCCACTTGCACCGAGATCACCGATCACGTAGTAAGATAAGGGCGACAATTCTGCCTGCCCTCCATGGCGCGCCGACATAGGGCTCGGGCTGCCCCCGCTTCTTGTTTTGAACTTGAAAGTGAGGCGCAAAAAAGTTAACATAACTAAAGCTGTGCAAAAGCGTTTGATATACTTGAATCATTATGATTTGTAAATTCATCATCATCATGTCATTTTGTTTTTGTTTTTAATTATTCCTGAATTCTAATCGTACTGAAAATGATTATTTTTACGATGTTGTTTTTTGGCTACATTTAAGAAATCAATCACCGACGAATTGGATTTTATTAAATACTGAATTGGAATAATGTTTTTTTCCGTTTAAGTTTTGAGTGCCAAGTGCCGGTGGCGAATATAATATGGATGTTTTGTTTAATATTTCCCTTTATGTAATAGAATTACTGCAACTGGGTGTGGAGAGGAGCGGACTGCGGGGGTTCTGGGCATTGGGGGGGGGGGGTAAGGGGTGGTACGGAACATCAGTTAATTCCTTTTCTACGTCTATCCGCTTTTCCATTGAATTTCAACTCAAAGCTTGCTTTCCACTGAATTACATAACACAAGTTTCAATTCAATTTTCACTTCACACAGATAAAATTCTGTGGAAGAAAAGCATTTAAAATACCGAATTTTCCCAGTCCATTTTAAAATGAAATACTGTTTTCAAATACCGAATTTTCTTTGCCATTTAAATGAGAAATCCTACGAAATAGATTGTATATATTCTGCGAAACGTGCAGTAAGCTATTATGAGGTATTATTATTGGGTTATGTTTTGATACATTCAAGTAAAAGGAAATAATAGACTTCAAATTCGATTTTCGTGTTTAAAAAAGGACTTTTTCACTGATAAAAAGATGCTTATCGATTACTTAGCATTTGTATTAGAACGACGATGGCAAAATAGAGCGGAAGCCGACTTGTTGAATTGAAGCCTTATTTAGTGAGTTATCTCGTACCTAGTTGTAACAGTAGCTTCAGGCTGCGTCTCCACCAGAGATGTGGATGGATGAGTAGCGAACCAGCGAGGGATGTGTTTGTTAAGAACCAATAGAATCACTTCAATTACCTTGCCACGCTGAGCAAGGATGTGTCACAATATAAATATGGAACAGTACGGAAACTACGTACTAACGGTCGAATCGGCACACTCACACAAACGCGCGCATCTACGAGACCCCGAAGCGGACATCGGAGTGCGCTCAGTCGTGACTGTCGCGTCAAAACGAGTAGTGGGGAAGTAAGTTTTTCTCCGGATTTTTTATTAAAATGCCACCACGGCATTATCAAAATCGGAGCTTTCGTTTTTTAAACTTCCTGCTGATTTAGAACGATAAGAATGATTAATTTATTGTTTTATTCGTTATCGAATTAAAAGTCCGTGTGATCGATCATTATAAATTCGTGAATTTATTTGTAAATCCATCATGGCGGCTGCTACAAATTTATCATCATGGGTATTGTTTTCGTAGTTTTGGAGGGTGTTGAAGCCGATAGTGCTGTCAAAATGTCAATCCAAAATGGCGGCTGCAAAAAATGTCAAGTTTTTCGTCATGGGTGTCGTTTTCATGGTTTTCGAGGGTGTTGAAGCCGATAGTGCTGTCAAAATGTAAATCCAAGGTGGCGGCTGCAAAAAATGACAAGTTTTTTGTCATGGGTGTCGTTTTCGTGGTTTTCGAGGGTATTGAAGCCGATAGTGCTATCAAAATGTCAATCCAAGATGGCGGCTTATTATTAATACAGCAAAGATACTAACCGAAGCTTACTAGTTGTACCACCAAATGATTTTGTCCAATATGTCGAAAAAATGGATGAAATTTTTCGTTACTGCTTTAAAAGAAAACACATTCAAGTGCAGAATAGCTGCATTAATTTACAAAGAAATAGAAAATATAGGTTTTATAGTACCCTGTCCTTGTTTCCCAATTGTTTATTTAAATAAACTCTTTATTAGAATAACAATTTATTACACCATAAAATATAATAATAAAGCATTTCGGACGTGTCCACTCGTAGCTGACTTAAGTATTTTTCAGTTACTAATTTGTAAGTATGGAGAATAAAGGTATTTTTTTTTAATGTTATTGTTTTTTATCACTGTCACACAGGGACGGTTACCGTTACCAAACAAATACCGGTAAAATTACCGAAACATTAACGTTATGCTACGTTAAATATTAACGTTAAACATAACGTTAATTTATAGGATTTACCGGTATTTAAGTAACGTTACTAATAACGTTAATTCACTAAAAACTACCAATATCTGGCGCGACGTTGCCAAACCGAACGCACGCCGCGCGTCTTTTCGTTCGGCTCTGCTAATCAGAGCGGCAACAGCTAGAATTTTACTACGATCGGACAGATACCTACGAAAACGCGACAAATTGCTCGCGCTTACGCCGTTACGCGTGTTTCACTTATAGTCCAGTACCAGTACGTCATAAAATGATAAAACATCGCGTACGCCAAAATAGATTTGTTTTGTTGTTCTGTTATTATAATTAGTTGTTTGTTTAAAAAATATTATTATGGGCCAAAAGAAGTGCAACAGAGTTTATCAGTATTTCAAAAGTTTTAAAGAAAACATCTACTTGCACATTGTGCAATAAAACATTAAACGTAAGTACACACGGCTACACATCAAGTTATACATTTCCAGCATAAGCTGACCTCGCATTGTACGGAAATCCTATACAATGCGAGATCAGCATAAACTGGAAATGTATAGCTTGATTTGTAGCCGTGTGTACCTACTCGCCTTTTACTTAAACTATATCATTCTAATTATGT
This sequence comes from Eugnorisma glareosa, assembly GCA_947578425.1. Lineage (NCBI taxonomy): Eukaryota > Metazoa > Arthropoda > Insecta > Lepidoptera > Noctuidae > Eugnorisma > Eugnorisma glareosa. Next base: position 31,287,393 of record OX387957.1, read on the forward strand.
ATAATAATCTTTAATTAAAATATTTATTTCGACCATTAAAGTCCCATTGAGTGCTTTTGAATACTGTATAGTTCTGTTCAAACTTTATGGAGGTTCGGAAAATAGGAACACAGATTAGGTTCGGAAATGCGCTGCGACTGCGAATAAGCGACTGACTGTCAAGCAAGTAAGATGAATAAGAGGATGCGTCGCTGCTGATACCTAAAAGTGTATTCTGTGCAGCTTTACGTTAGATGTTGATGATGGGACTTTTATGTTTTTTTTTAAATCATTATTATAGTCGACCACATATCCCTGGATCTCTTTCATTACGAAAATATTTAAAAGACAAATTCTAGAGGTCAAATTATATGCAGCTACGTGTTGTCGACTGTAATAATGATAGGTACCTAACAGTAATATGAGTGGGTTTTTTATTAGTTATTACCTTCGTAAAATAGGTCGTAGGTCGTCCATATTTTATATTTTGTCAGGTTTTTTTAACCAGTCATTAAACTTATTAAAAAAAAATATAGTTTTTTTAGTTACTTAATTCTACTACCAAAGTTTTTGATTGTATTAAATTGTATAGCGGGCTGGTGTCCGAAACTCCACGTCCAAGCGTGTATTTTGCGTACGGGTGGGAAATCTATTCGATCCACCCTAACTCCTCGAGAAAGGCCACCAGCGCCTTGATGTTGCTGGCAATCTCGCGGAGAAAAAGTTTTTGATTACTGGGAAACCAAAAAACACAAGTTTCCTTATTTATATGGGTTAAGTCAGGTTGTGTTGGTTACCCCGGCCTCACAAGTCAGTGTAGAGAGGCTATTTTCATCTTTAAATTTTGTAGTATCTAGGTACAGATACAATTTAAAATAAGATTTAATTGAAAATATTGTATTAATTCGAAACAATGCGTTATACAGTAAGAACAAATAGTGATCCTTCACTATTTTTTTTACCGTATTACGCATTGTGTAACCCGAAATCGAGAAAAAAAATATCAGGTTTTTTCTTTGTCTAGATTTAGTGCTGAGTATTGCTAAAGTTTTTCTGTTATATTACTTATAAACAACTGTTATTTTTCTGTAGCTATAGTCTGCGCGCGAGTTGCGAGGAATCGGTGGCTGGCTTACTTAAATCATCGGTGATTTTACCCTTACATAATTATTTCATAATTTTGCACTCCGCGCGAACTAACTTATGAAATCATTCTATGAGGGTATTATGTACTTGAAATAAAACCACCGATCATTTAAGTACTTAACACATTCGAGTCCACCCCAGTTTCATAGTGCGCATGTGCCATCCCACCATACATATTGCAAGTGGACCCTCCAGGTGGGTCACTGGCATTACGTTTGCGGTAAAGTGAACCCACCTGGAGGGCTCTCGGCATTAGGTTTGAGATAAAGATTTAAAACCCTAAAATAAGTGGTAAAATAGAATTTTCAGGGGGTATTATCGCTATATTTGCTATCTGTGGGGGTAATTTCATGCCCTAGTAGGGTAGGGGAAGTGCAATAATCAAGAAATAACAAAAAATTGAAAAAGTAAAATCGCCCGCTCTGATCCCGTGACAGGGGTGTTCAACCTTTTGTGAGATTTTCATGCATTTTTTTTTTAATTTAATTTACGTAGTCGCAATTATTGTTACTTTTAGATTTTAATAAATAACATTTTAAAACTTTTGAATGATTACTAACATTGCATTTGCATTTGTAGGTAGTTTATTTGACAGTTAGTTTTGTGTGAACCACCCAGTAACTCTTGTAATACCGGATTATATTAGCTAGCAATACTCCGCAGCTGTGATGGATATCGATATCTTAACATAATAAACCAAACAAAAAACGGATTTGATGACATTTTGTTAGGTTAACAACCACAAGTAGTGCAGTCATTTTAAATACAACATCGATTTAAATCATAGATGTGCCCTTGCCGTACTTCGCGCGACCGTGTTCACACTGAGATGAGCTTGCTCGCTTAAACTTCACGGCATATAAATACGATATACTATAAAAAGTTGCAAAAAAAAAAACGAATTAAAAACAAAATACAAAAAAGTTAAAATTACTTTCGGAAGTCGGTGCTTTTGCTTGTTTTATCGACATTTTGTATGTTTGAGGTTTAAAGAAACCTAACACGAAGGGGATCGTAGTCTAGACAATTCAATTGAAAAATGCTAGCATTATGTATTCCAAATGTCAAGTCTGTAGCGATAATAGTTTCTGAAATATGTAGCTGTGAGTGCCTGTGAGAGATAAACGGGCAGGCAGACTAAATCGCACAATAATAAGTATTAGTTTTTGTCTATTTTGATACCGAACACTAAGAAGCCTCGATTTTGAACTAATTTTCGTGTCCTAAAATGTAAAAACAATTATTTTTAGAAAATATTTAAAATCGTGCCTTTGAAATTCACCCTTGAAATAGGACCCACCACGTGGGTTCTCGGCATCTAGGCAGAGGTCGAAAATTTATTGAAAATAAAAATGCTTGTAATTTGAAACCACGGCGTATTCTTATTAATCTTGTTAAAATATACAACTGTTTTAATTTTTTCGTTATTTGATTCTGTATTCGCTAAGAAAAACCTACATTTAAAATGAGCCCACCAGGTGGGTTCTTGGCATCCCAAGTGCGACTTGAGTGAACCCACCAGGTGGGTTCCCGGCACTGAATGTGTTAAGCCACCTATTCCTCTGAGCTCGTGCACGGACTCTAAGGTCCGTAATACAAATAAAAAAAAACTATAATTTCTTTAATAAGTTTTAAGTAAAAAGTAAAGTTAATAGTAGGTAACAGTTACTACATAATATTAACTTTTACTTTTTTTTTTACTTTTTATACTTTTTTTGTATTTTTTTGTGTTTTACAAAATTAGAAAGAAAAATTAAACTATTAAAGAATTTTTTTTTATTTGTCCTTGTATTAGGTATAAAGAGAGGGAAAACCAAAATATGCCCAGCACACAGCGACTGGGTTATTTATTAGTTATTGCGTTAGGAAATGAAACTAAATTATATACATGGAAATTATTTATTATTATTATAAACGTGTCTAGAAAAAAAAGTCCTTTGGTAATTATTTAGTTTGAGTGTCAAATTGTATTTCCTTCTCATGGCTGCCAAAATGTGATGATTTTTGCATAAACATTAGGCAGAATGCAGGGCCTTATGTCTTCTAAACTTGACTCCACTAATTTAGCAAAATGGTATTTCATATTTTTAGGGTCGACTTTCGTTTGGGTACATGCTTTGCTGTTTTCGTATGTGTTCCCTGTCATTACCAGGAATTACCGCTGCTGTTTGGCTGGATTTTTCAGCACGTCCTCCGAGATTTTGATTCTTCGTTGGCCTTGCTAAAATTGATTGGGACATAACATCCCAATCATCGTCGAGAAGGCTCGGGGAGACAGTGCGTCTGCGTAACCGTTTACCATCTGCAAAGAAAAAATACAGAACTTATTTTATTACTTTTATTAGTACCTACACATTTGTAGCTGCTACCGCCTCGAGGAATGAGCCATTTGGGGCCATTCCGAATGGCTGCGCAATGGCCAACGTTCCTTTTATACGTCTATGTGCAGGCATGCGCCAGCCATTCGCGGCCATTCCCATTGGCTGCGCAATGCTGTGCCATTGCGCAGCCATTCGGAATGGCCGCGAATGGCCCATTCCTCGAGTAGCGGTAGCTACTAGCTACCTACTAACTACATATTAATTTTAAAAACATAGATAATAATGTGTTTTTACTCGTGTCTTCTCGAGTGATAAAAAAACGGAATTTGTGTAAATTAGATTAAAACCCTGTAGGTACCTACTTATTTAAAACTTTACATGTAAATACCAAAATACTTACCGTTTTCTGCCATTTCACAATTTGTTGATACACCCACCAATCACTAATTCACTAGGTAATTCATACACGCGCGACTAGAGTTAGTGCGACTGTGCGAGCGCGAGCGCGACCAACATCGTTAGAAAGAGATTGGCGTATAAATTATCGGTATAAGTATCGTTACTTTTACCGATACTAATTTTAGTTATTAGGTAACGTTAACGGACTTACGGGTATCGTTATTCATATCGTTACTTTTTAATCGTTATCATAACGGTATTTGGTAACGTTATAAAAAAAGTAACGGTAATTCGGTCCCTGCTGTCACATGCATTTTCGGGTTGTAACGCGGTACGGTGCGCAGCCGCTGAGTTAACCAGGCATCGGCGCCACACATGCGCCCTGTTATGCCATTCTCTAAGCCGTCGTCGACGAGGTACAGTTTATCTTTTAATAGATTTTCAACTTTATGTATAGTATGATTAGTATGATTTATAACATTAGAGCATAAAGTTGAAAATCTATTAAAGACCAACTGTAGTTTCAACGGAGGAGCGCACGAAACGTTTTCGCCTTTCCGCGGCTCACGCGGTCACGCCAAAACATGTAAAAGTTTACGCCATATTGACAAAGCCAAGTGTAATTTATATACTTCTACAAGTTATTGTGTGTTAATAATAAACTGTCCCGTGTTATAAACTACTTCAACTCGATTGTTTGATCAAAACACTAGACAATATTTTCATAAATAAATTTCCATTTCTAAAACATTATGAGTGACAACCCTAATGCTGCAATGGAGCGTAGGTAATTATTTTAACAACTAGGCCTAGTTTCCGTACTGTTCCATATTTATACTGTGGATGTGTGCTAAGGACGGACGGAGTGAAAAAATTGCAGTTACTAGACGGTGTGGTTACCGCTCGCATCTGAAACGAGCCCGCTACACATCCTCGCACTACTCATCTGCGCACCGTTTCACAGCGTCGTCGCTACGTATCCTCCCATCGCTCAGGGGCCTAGCACATCTCTGGTGGAAATGCTCACACCGTTCCACAGGCTCGCTCCGCATCGCCTCGCCGCACAAATCTCTGGTGGAAAGCCTTTATACGCCGACAGCCACGAACGCCGAGGCATTCTGGCACTTTTTTTTTTGATCACGGTAATGTAAAGTTTACGAATCTTTCAAGTTGCTTCTCTAAAACATTGTATGTGGGTAATTTTCAGGCGGCTCAAATATATTAATATATGTCAATTTAAACGATTACCTAGTTCTCATCACTTTTATCATTTAATATGGTAGAAATTATTAAAATATTTGTTTATACTAATTCTTTTTCTTAGCGTGTTGAGGACAATTTAAATTGAGTCAGCCAAAAATTTGGCAACGAGTTTGGGGCACTTCCAGTAGCGTCCATTAGCTCCTATGATGTGCAAGCAACATGACAGGCAGGACACGATATTAAGTGTCGTATCGTTTGTGGGGTAACACCACATTTAAACTCCAACTGCAGGGCAGAGTCATCTACGAATGTCAACCTGTACAGGTTTTCCTTGCTTCGGCCAACCTGTGTCCGGAGTCTCATCAAAGACGGAAGTCTTTGGAGAGACTCAGGTCAGCCAGGGCAACTCGTGTCCAGGTGGGACATTTTCAGCAAATGCAAGTAGGGAACCCTTTCTCGCTACAGCTTGAGTCTTTCTTTAGAGCGTTCGCTAGTGACCGGAGACACACTTTAAAAATATATTACTATACTATACTGATTTGATCTTTGATGGAGGCTCAGAACTTCAGAAGTCCATTCTCAAGGTTTGCCAAAGAGCGATAGAGCGTAGCATTTTAAACATCAAAATCACCGATCGAATACGCAACACTACAATACGCTCCGAGACAGGCATCGCCGATGTTAGAGGTTAAAATGAGACTGGGCGGGCACATTCCCAGAATGGATCAGGACAGATGGGCCAGAATCGTCACACAGTAGGTGCCTGAAGACGGTCGCCGTCACCGAGGCAGGCCCAAAAACGCTGGCATGACGATTTGGACTCGTTCCTGACTGGTTGGCCAGAGGATGCAAAACACCGGGAGAGTTGGAAAGGAATGGGGGAGGCCTTTGCCAGTGGGACAGAAAAGGCTAATTAAAAAAAACTGATTTACTTTGGCTGTTTAAAAAAAATATAAAAACGCGATAATGTTGACCTCGGTAGCCCGTCCTCAGCACACCCCATGTTGCGGTGGGAAGTATTTGACATTACGCTATTTCGATGCAAACAACTAGATATTTAAGTGACAGCTGAGCTTCTAGATTATACAACGTGTAACAGAAAGGGTATAATCATATGGAATACTGTGGTACGGACCATCAAACTGAACAACTTTCTCTATGGGACTACCATCGAAATCGTAAAAAAATAATCAGCTGTCCCATAGAAAATTTCAATACCTACTCGACCCAAATGTACGGGACAGCTGATTATTTTTTTACGATTTCGATGGTGGTCCCATAGAGAAAGTTGTTCAGTTTGATGGTCCGTACCACAGTATTCCATATCATTATACCCTTTCTGTTACACGTTGTATATATCTACCTTATTACCAAGCAATGCTAAGCTTTAGTTTAGAAGTTGCAGCTTGTGGCTCATTATAATCCTGTTCTGTAGAACATTATACAGCACATTATCATCTTCCTACTATTATAAATCCGAGGATGGAATGGATGTTAGTTATTTTTCACGTAAAATTTATTTAATTGACAGATACACATCAGATAATTTATAGCTTAGATAACATTGGGAGTACTACCCCGTGTAGGATAACATAGGTAGTATGTCCCAGTGTAGGATAATATAGGTAGTACGACCCAGTGTAGGATAACATAGGTAGTACGACCCCGTGTAGAATATGACATAGGAAGTACGACCCCATGTAGGATATAACATAGGTAGTACGACCCCGTGTAGAATATAACATAGGTAGTACGACCCCGTGTAGGATATAACATAGGTAGTACGACCCAGTGTAGAATATAACATAGGTAGTACGACCCCGTGTAGGATATAACATAGGTAGTACGACCCCGTGTAGAATATAACATAGGAAGTACGACCCCGTGTAGGATATAACATAGGTAGTACGACCCCGTGTAGAATATAACATAGGAAGTACGACCCCGTGTAGGATATAACATAGGTAGTACGACCCCGTGTAGAATATAACATAGGAAGTACGACCCCGTGTAGGATATAACATAGGTAGTACGGCCCAATGTAGGATAACATAGCCCAGGGGCCTTAGTCTGCTATTGCAATAGTGTCAGAATGGTCTATAATTGATTTAATAAGGCCCCTAGACCACGGCGTATTGAAGCGCGTTCGAAACTCGTTTGACGTGCGTACAAAGGGTAATTCGTCTGTGCGGGGCCTTATTAAATCAATGATAGACCATTCTGACACTATTGCAATAGCAGACTAAGGCCCCAGATAGCATGTTTTAGTAGCCGTTACGAAACTAGTCGACACTGAAAAGACGACACTAGTAACATTTTTGGTCGCTGCTACGACTTTGTTTCGGTCGCTGCGACTAAAGTGGGGAACTTCTCGATACGGTAACATTTGGTTTTTAAGTTACGACGCTGTATGGTAACATTGAACACACTAATTAACACTATTTCAGAAATCATTCGTTCATTCGTCAATTCTCTTCATTCTTTGCAACCTACAAGAAACAAGTAAAATCTCAAAGAAAACTCTGTGCAATATGAAGACAAATTGAAAGGACCGCCATAATTATTTTGACAGTGAAGTTTATTTTTGAAATTAATTAGTTTTAAATGTGTTGTGATATTGTTATATAAGTGGGAAAAGAAATTTGTCGTATTATTTAACAAAATACATTGAAAATCATCGATGGGCCATCATATAATTGCAATTTAACCAGTTTATTGAAATGTTTTCTCTTAGAAAACAGTAGAACTGGCAACCCACGTAATGTCAGTTTAGTCTGAGATTTAAAAAACGGACTTTACATACAATACAATGCTGATGAAAACTTTCATCAAAGAGAGACGCGCTCGGACCCCAAGCGTTGGTAGTGATTCAAAAAAGCAGCTTAAAAGCAGTGACGGATTAAGCACGCGCGGCCCGTAGCAAATTATATCGAGCCTTGGGCCTTTCATCCGCCAGAGAGAGTAGGTATACCCATTTTTGCTAACTATTTTTTGCTAACTTCGTTCACAAATAATTTGCGGTGTGCTAACTTTTAGAAGATGTTAAAATTTATGTTTATTGTCTTGCTTGCTTTTGATACTACAAACTATCCATTGGCCAGTTGTCCATTGTAAGTATAGGTAGTGGGTAGGGCCGAAGACAGGAATTTGTTTTTAGTGCCCGGCTTACCCTAAATGAAAAAAGCAAATAAGGGGGGAACACTAAAAAAATAAATAAAAGGAATTAGGAATTACTTAAGACTGTCGTTTGCCCATTTATGCACGGACTTGAGATTTTGGCAGCCCTCTTCGGATGGATTAGGTTCTTTTTGCTCATTTATTCAGAAATGAGAATTGGAGTAAACTTATATTGAATTGAGGATGTACAAGCGAGCGAAGCGAGCTAGTCAATTGTAGTATTTTGCCTGGGATAGGTTGGTTTCTTTATAGTTGTCTGAGATTTCGGGACGGTTTGAACCCCTAAAGGCGGTGGGAGGGTTGAATACGCGGGACCCGTCTGCGCCCGGCCCGTAGCAATTGCTACTCCTGCTACTGGGTTGCCTAGGTGTCTCTAGCAGTTTGTGGCCATCTTGCTGAAACTATGTGTGTAAAGGTAAGGAAGGATGTTCCCTCAGTATTGAAAGAAAATAATCATGGATCATGCACCGATAGGAATTTCCGCCCTCTTGCGTACCGACTGGCGCGGATTATCGCGTGAACTGTTAGCGACGAGTTGAATGCTGTCATTGCTTGACGTTCGGCTGGGCCCTGGCCGCGGATTGTTTGCTGCTGAACTTGTTGCTCAGCACTTTCGCTCTCACAACCGAATCAAATTTTCAGTGGGCGCGTCACGTAATCGACGAATATTGTACCGTGAACAAAATCTACGACGAGCAACAACACAAGAATCATGCCTTGAAAAACACTTCGATTGCGAATGCACATTAAATAACCCTCACGAGTGCTAAATCAAACCCGGCCCTCCGCTCGCTCCTCCGCTCTATGGTATTATAAGCACTGTTCGAAATTTAAATAATAACTCTGCCATTAGACACCCTGTGTATGTTAGGCTAGCCGCACACGCAAAATAATATTGTCAATAGAGTACTTATTGTCAAAAATATTGTGTATTGCGGATATTCAGAAATTCTGATTTTGTCACGCCAATATCGGGGGGAGGCAGGGGTATTGTCAATAATATTGTCGTGTGCGGGCGCGCGGCAATATTTTAGTTAAAGAAAAGATTTCAAGGCAGGTGGACGTTCGTCGCGGGCCTGTGGACGGTGAGCGCGGGCCTGTGGACGGTGAGCTATGGGCTAGCTCGCCGTCCGTCAGTCTTATGACGACAGGCCGTGTTCCACGCGCGCCTCAAAGAGATGTCAGTATTATAGGAAGGGGGTCCGCAAGGGCCGATGCCTGCCCCCTGCGGGACTGTTCGTAAGAGATACCGTGGCCCCGGAACACAAAGGGCGATGAAGGAACATGGATGGGTTTTAGTCAGTAAAAGTCTGACACACCCTCCTCCTCCGCCCAGAGCGGGAGGAGTTATTTGATGATTTCCCATCCGGAAAAACAAACAAAAAAGGTGGACGTTCGTGTTTTTTGTTCAAAATGGAAGACGAAAACAGTATCCAAACCGAAAATAGTGCTAATGTTAATGATAGTACTCTCACGGAAAAACACTACTTGTCAGTATACAGGCTGGAATTTTTCAACTTCAAGGAGGGAAAGTTAAATACTGGAAATAGAAAATTTTACTCAAAGGAAACATTCCTTTATTTAAAAAAAGAAATTTGCATTTAAATTTTTTTGAAAATTCGCTTGCCACTCTCAGGAATCGAACCGGCTAAATTCCCAAAAATAACACCCTGTACTTTATGGCATTAATCGATAGGGTCAATCAACAGGATCAAATCTCTCTAACAAACATGATAAATTAAATGAAAGGAAAACTATTAAATCTTAACGAAAATTAGAGAGGTATTTTTAAATAATTTTCTTCTGTAACTCTTAGTTCATTTATTAGACTAAAGTGATTTAACTCGGCTTTTTTTCTCATCCAGTCGATTCTTTCTTGATTTGCCTTTTTTTAATAAAATTAATGCAATACTCAATGCAACGACTTTTTTAAATTAAACGTGCTCATAAGAATCTAGCTGCGGAGCGACTGAGTCAGATTGTACCATGAAAATTGCCAATAATATTGCGTAGTGTGCACACTACGCAATATTATTGGCAATTTTTCAAAATCTTTAAAATCTTAATCCATATAAATATTTGATGAAGATATTTGACAATCTTGCATTGACAGTATTATTTTGTGTGTGCGGCTAGCCTTACAGTTAAGGCCCGTTTAGTTATGACGCGTTTTCTCTAGTTAAAACTAGTATTAGAGAAAGTTGTTGGGGACTGAAAATATGGATATTGTTTATTAAAATATTTATTTATAACTCTTGGTAAATGTTAAACATAAATAATCATCTTACTTATAAAAGGAATATTATTATGGAACAGTAGCGAAGGGTCAATTTTTGGAAGAAGTAAGCCCGAGTATTTAACTTAAATGAGATTATATTACTTGTAAATGGAATACTGACTGTGCCATTTTTCAAAGGGAAGCCGGTAGGAATCGAGTTGTATGGAACCTTCGCCACTGTTAGGGAACATCAACCATAATTATAACAAGAATATTAATTTCAAGTAATTAAAATAGTCAAATATGTAAAGAAAAATCGAAAAAGGTACATAAAATGAAATGAAACAGTTATTTGAAGTAAGAACTAGTTTTCACTGATATTAATTTTTGAACAGCAGTTAATACCTACTAGTTGTAAGTTTGTAACAAAGGCAATTAGTAAGAAACAAAACCGACTTCCAAAAAACACTAAAATCGTCTAATATATCTTGACTTTCGGAAGTTCGGTGTCTTTGTTTTTATCATTAACTTTTTTGGCACCGACTTCCCAAAGTCGTTATTTTAGAATTTTTTTAGTGTTTTTTTGGAAGTCGGTTTTGTTTTCGCAGAAAGTTTATTTTATTTTACCCTTTTTTAGTTGTAGTATACGAGTACCATACAAATTCATGTCATGCATTATTTTTTACATTGTAACTAGAAGTTAGTTTAAGTACTCATCAAGACGAATCATACGAGCCCAAACTCGGTGAGGATAAGTCGTTTTATAACGGAGTTCCCATGGCCACCGTCTAGCTCCATCATCAGACACTGGATATCATTTTTAGGACCAAAGGTCTCAAGACGAATCATACCGAGCCCAAAATCGATGGGATTGTGTCGTTTTATTACGGACTACCAGCTCTATCACCAGACCCTGGATACCATCTAGAGTCAAAGTACTCGACAAGATGAATCATACGAGCCAACTCGATGGGGTTATGTGGTTTTATAACGGAGTTGCTATGGCCACTTTCCAGCTCCATCATCAGATCAGCTCCACGTCATCATAATATTGCATTGTCTTGCGATATAGATATACACATGTGTGCAAAATTTCAGCTCAATCAGAAATCGGGAAGTGTGTTAACTTGCAAGTATCACGCAACGTCGCGTGATGTGACAATTAACGTGAAGAAACCAAAAAATTCCTAAATTTTGATGAAATTTCTATGGGACCAATCGGGAAGCATATCCTTACAGAAGACCTGTTTCCTTTCAAATCGGTTTACAAATGGAGTCATGAGGTACCAAAAAAAAAATACAACTGAATTGAGAACCTCCTCCTTTTTGAAGAATGTCAGTTAAAAACTAGTTTTAACTAGAGAAAACGCGTTTTAACTAATCGTGCAAATGTTCGCAGTTGTCCGCGAACATTGCGGTGAACACGCGCACATGTTATGTTATGTTTGTTCATGTTTATTTGAGCGAGTCCGCCTAAAGAAACATTCGTGCTGCCCACTATGCGGCACTGTGTCGCACACCGGTGGAATCGCACCTTATGGCGCGAATTACACAAAAACGGCGTAAGGAGAAGGCGCGACGCAGGCATGATGCCGCTTCAGAACGTTTTCTTACAAAATGTACGTAGGCGACGCGACGTGTCGTGAATTACACTCAAGCGGCTCGGCGCAGGCATCACACCGTTCTTTTCTTTCGTTATACTTTCCACGCCTGCGCTGGGCCTGCGCCGCGGCGTCACCTTACGCCGTTTGCGAATAAATTGCGCCATAAGCTTGTTTAAAAATAAATAAAAATGTCCTTCACAACTGCTTCTGTAAAAGTTTCGAAAGAGGGGATTTTGTAAGGCTTGTTGTAAACTTATGTTTAGTTACACAACAAGTCTTGCTTTAATGGCTTTAATATTATTTATTAAGTTTGTCCGTACGTCCGTCCGTCCGTCGTTGTGTATTTGAGTTGTATACTATCACATGTCATGTGAATAGTATGAGTTTAACATATGATTTCGGTTATAATTACTTCGATGTCTTGTGGTAGACATTTGGTCGAAGTTGGGTCACGATTTCCACGACACGAAATCGCAGCGTACCACGATGTGTTAATGATGTTGGTGTTGGTGGTGGTTCTGCCCATAATGAAAATAGAAAACAGATTATGTATTTTTCCATTAAATCTAGCATTACAGATCAGATACGGGGAAACTAAGCCAGTTCTAATATTTATAGGAACTTCTGGGCGCCTGGGTCGTTAAACATAGTTCGTATTCGAGGATATCAAGAACTAGAGATTTACGAGTCACCCTCTCTCATGCGAATTTCTAGTTCGCAAACAAGGAGTATTTCATCCTTTGTTTACTAAAATAGGGTAACGGGCAACGGCTTCCACCGAAATAAAAGCAAAAGTATGTTTTACAAGGCGTTTGATGGTTTATGACCTTCAAACTAAATAAGGGCATAGCATTAAAAAAAATCCGAGGTCGAGTTTTGACCGGTTCAGGGATAAAACGGTCAGTGCAATAGAATGATATTAAAATAGATTATTATAACGCTAACGGTCTTATGAAACTGGTTGTTCTTTGAAGTTTTATTATAGGGGACTAGGGGAGTGTTGCCAATAGGTGAGAAGAAGTGAATCTCAATTTGCTTAGAATTGAACTGAATTTTTAAATATACGGGGTGTAATAAGACCCTTAACGAAGCCGTTAACCAAGCATTATGTACATCAAAATAAGTAACATTACGCAAAAATTATTGCTGGAAAACGACTTTTTTTTTGGGGTGAAAAATCACGTTTTAAGGTAGGACTCAATGTAATGGACTCAAAACAATGTGCTGATGAATGGATTGAATAGTATACGGGTCGTGGAGTAAAAATCTTACGTTCAAAACATGTATTTAGAAAAAATACTTGTGAAAAAGTTGGAACTTTGACCCCCAACATCTCCGTAACTACAGTTTGGCCGCTGAGAGAATGAGTTCCTGACAGGTCGTGAGCGAAAGAACGATGTAACTTTGAAGTGGCGACGAATTTACGATAAACATAACTACTTATCGTTTTTTTCCCTGTTAACAAATTGTTTGATAAATAAGAACACTTTATTTTTTAAATATATTCTCCTTTGTTACAAGGTTACGTCAAATGTTTATTTTTTGTAGTGATGTGCCAAATGTAATAAAAATAATATATTATTTTATTTATATTTTCTCCGCCATTAGGCACGAAGAAGATGATAAACCTATTAAAAGAAAGCTGCGGGAAAGTCACAAAAGCACGTTGGCGAAGCTGATCAAGATAGCACCTCCACAAGCGAACCGGAATCAGATTAAATTTGTTAAATTTTAACCCAGTCGCTACTACTTAAAATCTTATTGTTTGATATAAATGATAAATATTTCAGAATATTACTATTGCACTTTTATTTTCTTTTCCGCTATTTAAATTCAGAAATTAGAAACCAGACAAACAAGTATTAAAGCTAATGTTATTCTTGTTATTAGTCGGTAGAAAAACATATCTTCTAATAGTGTTACTTATTGCCCATCACTAGTCATGACCAACTGACAGACGTCGGGAACGCATTCTCTCAGCGGCCAAATTGTAGAAGGTTCCCAGGTATGGTCTTGAACAAAAATATGGTCACAATGACGGGGAGAACAAGTACCTTTCGGCTTCGTTAAGGGTCTTGTTACATCCTTTATGTTGCGAATATGAGTCTGTGAGAAAGAAATCGCTTTACTCACGAAAGAAGTCATCCCTAAGCAGGGCAGTGGGCAAGGGGGGGGGGGGGTTCCGAAATCTCGGACAACTACAAAGACATTGTTTTTTATATATATTTCTATGAGAGACACCAACCTATCCGAGGCGGAGCAATGCTAAAATTTACAGAGCTCGCTTCGTTCGATAATGCATTCTATGCTTTCTCAATTAGAATAATAAAATTGGATTTGGATTAGTTAGAACATCATCTAATGATGATGGAGCAAAACTGCACAAAAAAATAAAGTTTTTTTTTTTTACAAGCCGCGAAATGTGGAGATATTTGGAAAATTTGAAGAGACCACCACTTAAATTACCATTGGCTGTCAAAGGTTGGAGAATTGAGAAGGGATTCTTATTTAAAGGCGGACATGAATATCTCATTTTGGATACACAGGATGTCCCGAAACTCAACGTCAAGCGGGTACGGGGCGATAAGCTAGGTTGTACCAGTTCTAGCAAAAATAAAAAATAAAATCCAAAACAAAAAAATGATCGCAATGACGGGGAGAACAAGAGCCTTTCGGCTTCGTTAAGGGTCTTGTTACACTCTTTATTATCGCTTAACAAAGTAACAGGGATTTTTTATTTTATTTTTGCTAGAACTGGTACAATCTAGCTTATTGCCGCCCCGTACCCACTTGACGTTGAGTTTCGGGACATCCTGTGATCCGAAATCTCACTTTTTTAAATTAATGGTCATGTGGATCGTGTCTAACCAAGGGCGTCGCCAGCTTTTGGGCTAGGATGGCGGGGGGCAGAAGGGTGCGCGTAAAAACAGATTTGTAAGGGTTAGGTTTACTATTTACGGATGCAGTTGAAGTTCATCTAATAATCTAAAATGCTATACCAAAAACAACTATTACTACAAAAAACAAACAACAAAACAAAAATCACAAGCACATGCTACTTCAAAAATGTTAGTACCTCGGTTACCTCGGATTGCTTAGATTTTCGATACTTGTTTATATGTATAGAAGTTACTAATTTTGAAGAGTTATTTGAAAAGTCTAAGAGCTAAAAGAAAACTCCTAACTCTCCACTCCAAACAAGTTAGCTTCTCTTTAGTCCTTTTATTCAAAAAAAAATGTTACTTAATTGACTTAGGGCTACAAGTTTAAGAATAAAGTGAACTAAGGCTCCAAGAGCGAGGAAGCGAGCTCGAAAATTTTCGCATCTTGCCTCGAATAAAATCAGATAATTATGTAACTTAAGATCAAAATATCCATGCTTGCAAAATTCCAAAAACTCCTTGCCTATTAGGCCTCGGGGCAAGGGGCTCCTAATTTATTTCAGCCTCTGTCTATACCGGTTGATCATGCGAAGATCATATTATAGGAGTGCCAATCCAGAGGCAGAAAAAAGGAGTCTTTGCGATAAAAAGATTTTCGGAGGGTTTTAGCCTTAAAAATATTTTAGTTTGAGAGCGATTCTACTGTACGCTACAATTTTATTTATTACGTAGTTACAATACCAATTCTGTGGCATCAGGAAGAAAAGGTAAAACTTTAAAATAATCTAAGCTTCTAGTGGGGGGCAGTTGTCCCCCCCCCCACTGCCCTCCCGGCGACGCCCATGCGTTTAACTAGTTTTCATTTAACTTATAATCAAATTTGACGTCATATCCCTAGGGGTCAGTTTAGACAGAACGAAAAAGGCGCGACAAAATTGCTGGCTGCATTGAAAATAGGACAGTACTAGTTGACCCGCGCAACTTCGTCTGCGTGCGTGCGTACATAAAAGAAAGAGAGGGTTAGAGAGAGTGTGCGTCAACCTTTAAAGTTGTCATATGCCAGTGTGGACATTTTTTTAGAGCTTTTGAAGAGGGACAATTCCGACATACATGAAATTTGCGTATTTTTAACCGTTCACGCACAACGGAAGCTGTGAAAAGGAATAAATCCCTGTTTTTGAAACATTTTTCATTGATGTTCCGCTCCTATTGATTGTAGCGTGATGATATATAGCCTATAGCCTTCCTCGATAAATGACCTATCCAACACAAAGAATTTTTCAATTCGAACCAGTAGTTCCCGAGATCTCTTCAGCTTTATAATATTAGTATAGATTTATCGTGTTAGGGTGCGCGATAGAGTCGCGAGGCGACGCTCGATATTCTTTTTTTTTTTTTCAATAGCCTTGAATGTCCCACTGCTGGGCAAAGGCCTTGAACGAGGCAATAAAATTTTAAAATATTCCCCAAATAAATGGCACCCCCTGACATTTGACAGAACCCCAGACTGTATGTTAGGCGCAGGAAACACAGAAAAGACGTAAGACGTAGACGGGGGCGCAGACATATGTCACTTCCGCGTCTTTTTCATACAAAATGTATAGAAGCGTCGCGACGCAAAACACACTGAAAGGCAGGGCGCGGACACCGACACTTGCCCGTCTGCGCCTTGTCACCTTGTGTAAAAATAGATAGAAAGGACGGGGCACGGGCGCGAGCGGACGAGGGGCGGGCGAGAACGGGGGCGAGGGCGGGGTGACAGGCGGGTGCCGTGAATCGCGTGGCGCGCGCGTCTCTCGTCGTTCTCGTGGCACCCCAGCGCCCGGCCTCCAGTCCGTGCCTCGTCTTTTCTATATGTTTTAAAAAGTCGCGACGGCGCCCCGTCTGGGCGCTGTCCGCACCCTCCCTCGTCTTACGTCTTTTCTGTGTCCTGCGCTTTAGGAAAACCACCCGGAATGAAATTTACTAAGGAATATTTTGATTTGACTGTCCTAAGATAGACATAAAAAAAATAAAAA
The DNA here is from genome assembly GCA_947578425.1 of Eugnorisma glareosa. Taxonomy (NCBI): domain Eukaryota; kingdom Metazoa; phylum Arthropoda; class Insecta; order Lepidoptera; family Noctuidae; genus Eugnorisma; species Eugnorisma glareosa. The sequence continues at coordinate 31,304,340 of OX387957.1, forward strand.
GTAGGCATCGTGCTATCTAATGTATGCTGCATATGGTTTCTAAATGTTGGCATTGTGCTACCGATTACTTGCGAAGTACTAAAAAGTGGTCATAGTGCGAAAGTAGACACTGTGCTACGAAAACCGTCTAACAACCTACCGGGTATCTATGAAATAAGACTATTAGTCGCCAACGCCATACTCGCAATCAATCAGTTATTGAACAGTTCTAAATCGGGGTTGTTGCAGCTGGTTAAATACACACAAGTCTCCCATGCTTATGAATTGTCTATGTGTGGGCAGGGCGCCATGCCAGGGCCGTCCTTAACCCATAGAAGGCCCGCGGTACTTGCGAATAATGTGGCCGCACCCGCCTCTGATAGAACTTTTGACCATTCATACAGAAACAGAAGTAAAAAGGTAGCATCTCCAGAGCGTGTAGGATGCAGGTTAGATATACTCGTAAGTGAGTGTGAGACAAGTGAACTCGGAAACTGTAGCATCCCGCTTTTGACTATTCATGAATCTGGGATGTAAGAGCAAGCGCAAAGTAACACGCCACAAGTTGATGATTCTTAAAATGAGGTTCCATAAAACCAAATATACCGTGTATATTTTTTGGGCACCAAGTTCTAGTTTACATTTAATTTTCGGGAAGGTAGCTTATTAGTTTTTCCATTCAGTAGTTTGCCTAATTTGAGCCCAACCCCCCTTATTTCCAGCAATACCCCTGCGGCCAGTCCCTGTTACGACACTGGCAGGCAAGGAGTGCTCCGTTGCACAACTAGGGGCCCCAATGGATTGTGAGGCCCCTGGGCATGGAAAAGACGGCCCTGGCATTCGTAAATAAATCCTATAGTATAGGCGAGGCAGAACTTCGTTCGATGGGCAGTAGCCTATATTTAGCAGACGTAACAATACGGTTGGTTTATAAATTAAGAATGAAGTAAAGTGGCCTACCATGACGTCTTAAAGCAGGAGTAATACCAGTGTGGGAAAGAGATGGCGCTAGACGACCTGTATATCTGTCTCTCTCCCAGGAGACGGAATCGACACGGAGGCAGCAACTGGTCTTGCCTAGGTAGGTTCGTGGATGGGTGACCTTTGTGCCTCGGAAAATACGTTAAGCCGTTGGTCCCGACTGTCAATTGTAGCTCTTTGACAGTCGTTAAGTAGTCAGTGGCCTGAAACTCTCGACCCCAGTCTTATCAAGGGGTATCGTATTACTCAGTACTAACTGGGTTGTGGAGGTCAGATAGGCCATCTATGAAAACAGTGGTATTCAGTTCCGGTTAGACTGAAAGTAGACCTTAACATAGTTGGCAAAAGACTAAGCAGACCGTTGGTCAGTATTGAGTAAGAATCCTGTGTGATACTAATGGTCTTAATTGCACTATTGAAAAGCGGCTATCGTTGTTTACTTAAGTCTGAACAATATGGGGCTACAGCATTTCAGTCTCAACTCGGACTTCGATACTTATACAAACAAACGCTCGTAAGAAAATGCCTAGAATGGAATTGTTTGTTTTGTACTCTTTGCTTACTTCTTTATATGGCAAGGGGAATGTTCCAGTTAAGAGCGGCCAACCCATACTTTTCATACAAACGCTCGTACGTGATTATGCCGTTGTTACACATCAATCTTTGTATTTTTTGAACTAATAGGTATTTTGTGCACTATATACAGCGTGTAACAGAAAGGGTATAATCATATGGAATACTGTGGTACGGACCATCAAACTGAACAACTTTCTCTATGGGACCACCATCGAAATCGTAAAAAAATAATCAGCTGTCCCATACATTTGGGTCGAGTAGGTATTGAAATTTTGTATAGGACAGCTGATTATTTTTTTACGATTTCGATGGTGGTCCCATAGAGAAAGTTGTTCAGTTTGATGGTCCGCACCACAGTATTCCATATGATTATACCCTTTCTGTTACACGCTGTATAGGTTTCTATGGACGCAAAAAAAAAATTGGGTTCAAATTCAGTACGAGTATAAGGCTCCAAAAATTGCTGTTTTGCACAAATTTTACCTGAACTTTGGCCGTTCAGAATGTACTCATAAACTGTAAAAATAAAGAAAACATCTCAATAGAAACCTTGCAAATGTAATGGAGATTCTTAATGACAAATATTTATTTCACACACTTGTAAGATTTATTCAAAAACACGTATTTCCTGGAATAAGTTTAAGAAATTTTCGAACACTATTTTTCGTTCAATGTCATCGCGTTAGGCGGTATGAGATGCGTGGGAGACGAGTTATGCGGGGTCGGGGCGGGGTAAGACGGGGGAGTTGAAAGAAAACGCCGCTGTGGCTCTGGATGAAACAACAAGCTTTTTGACCATGCTCGCGTTGACGATAGACGCGCTGGGAAGGGCCCTCTTAATGCTTAACACTTCATATAAAAATAAAACACCGCGCGGCGCGCGTGCGTTGATTCAGAACTTGTTAACATCAACAAATTAAGAAATTGCAAAGTTTCACATTTCATATTCATGCATAATCATTACAGACCCTAGAGACAGGCAATTTATAAAGCTGACAATCTTAAACAATTTTTTACGTTCATTAATAGTTAACTGCATTAATAACAAAAGAACCTAACAGTAGGTAAACTTAATATACATTACATTAATTGATTAAAATACTAATACTATTCCTTTATTTACTTTTCTAACATATAAATACTTCTTAAAAAATATAGGGAAGAACATTTCAAAATATATAAAAAATTCTAGCTCACCAGTATCTGGAACAGTGTCCAAGCTACTAACAATGGGTCAGGACTCCAGAGAGGAACCTCCTAACAATGCTCGAGCCATGTCCAGGCCGCTTTCTGACAATAGTGGCGATATGTCCTCTCTTTGAGGAGTAGCTAGAGAGGCGCCGGGGCGACCTCACCTTCCGCCTGACGCAGGTCCTCACCGGACATGGTTGTTTCGGTAGGTTCTGCACCGAATCGGGCGGGAGGAAACGCCCGGGTGCTACCAATGCGAAGATCGACCGCAGGACACGGTGGAGAACATTGTGGAGGTCTGCTCCGCTTGGGCGGAGCACCGCCGTGTCCTCGAAGCGGTGATCGGCAGCGGCGACCTCTCGCGTCCAGCCCTGGTTCAATCCATGGTCCGGAGCGAGAGGGAATGGGACACCGTCGCCTCGTGAAGCAGTCATGCTAGAGAAGGTGGTGGCGGGCCGTGAGAGGGAGAGAGCCTCCCGTCCCCGCCGCCGCGGGAGACGCCGTGGGCGTCGGGGGCCACGTGGTGGCTCCCGGCCACCATAGGCGCAGGCCTGTGGACGGTGAGTAATGGGCTAATCTTATGACGACAGGCCTTGTCGTCGGCTTGTCGACTTGTTCGTGTTCCACGCGCGAAAGCCGTGGCCCAGGAACACAAAGAGCGATGAAGGAACATGGATGGGTTTCAGTCAGTACCTACAAGTCTGACACTCCCTTCCGCTCCGCCCAGAGTGGGAGGCATCATTTGATGATTCCACATCCGAAAAAAAACCCTCGATCCAGCTGCCTTAACGAGAGCTAAGGTATTTTGTATTGTCCTCAGGTATTGCTCGAGGCTATTGGCAATTAAGCCATTGTGATTAAATTTATGGTTATTTGCATTCGTTTAAATAATTTAAATGTAAGGACCGTCTGTCTGTTCGGATGGTTTAAAGAGCTGTGCAGCCTAACAGAATGACGGTCATTGTACCAAGCAGAGCAGTATTTTGTATGTAAAGATCCAGTCTGCGAGTGATGCTACATCGTCCTCCATGTCGCTCGGCCAGGCTGCCCGTGTTGCGACATCGCGTCCAGAGGCGGCTTATAATGCTCTGTGTAATGCCAGCGATAGCCACAGGACGTGCCTTGAAACAGCTTCCAACGTTCCGAGTGTTCCGACGACTCCCAACATCTCTTTTCGGGTTAAATGATTTAATTCAGTTTCGACGCAGAAATTTTAATGATTTTGTCAAAACGCCATTACACAGTTTTATTTAGAAATCCTAATTGTCAGTTATTTTTCTCTACGAGTATTGTATAGTCGAAATTTAAACAAAATTATTTTTATAAATAGTAAAACTCACTAAACCTCTATTGCTGCAATACTCGTTTATAGTATTGCTGCAATAGAGTTTATTTATGTAGATATCCGCTCTGAATGAGTCCAGACCGTTCCTTGGGCACCCTGACTCAGACCGGTTAGGTTCAAAGAGACGAGTTATAGATAGTTTAATTAGATCTTAAGAGGTGGGCAGTGCCTAATTGCCTATATAGAATGCACGCGCAATACGTGCATGCTACCAAAACAAACTAAACTCCCAGCTGAGTCAATAACTGGTTCGCTAAACTGCTGTCAACAAAATTACTTAAATTAATTTAGTAAACATGCAACATGTGGCCTGCTAACAAAGTATACTTACCTAGTTATTATTTATCCATACTTAGCTCAATGTATTTATTTATATGAACGTGGTAATAACGGGTATTTAAAGTAATTATTTTGTGCTATTTGTTGCGTGCTAAAAATAGAATCAAAATGTCGTGGACTCGTGGAATATAAAATTACAAAATTGCACCCCAGAATGAAGTAAGGGAATAATAGAGTTCGTGATCAGTTACTGTGAAAAACAATTGTAGCGTAAACAAAAGATCCTGTACCTAAACAGTATTTATATATATCTTTATCTATAAAGGGTGTAACAAGACTATAGTTGTAAATAAACCGTTTTAAACCAAAATCAGTGGTTTAAAACCCGTTTTAAATTTGTTTAAAACGGTTTAAAACCGCGACCACGTGGGCCGTACATTGATTACGAATTACTTAAAAAAATAGTTTAAAAGGCTAATTGAAATCATTTACCATTTTTATTAATATATGTGAAGTCATATATCATATTTATACTACTATTTAGGATTAGACACTGAAAACAATCATGTTTTGGGTATTTATTAAAATAAAACGGCAATGCCGCATTTTTTATTTTTCACTTTGCTACCAAAATCGCAACGGGGAGAGATGGGGCAGGTAGGGATCGATTTTATGTTTGTCTGTCATGTTAATGAAGGTTATTTTAAAACATTTTTATTTTATTTTCCTTTTATATATTCTAAATCAGGAAGGAGGTGTGGTCTAGATAACTTCGTGTAAAGCGTCAGTGCATTCCAAAAAATAACATTCTAAACCATATTAAACCGCTAAGTGTGGTTTTAAATCGTTTTAAACCAAAAAGACGGTTTAAAACAAAATGGTTTAAAACGTTTAAAATTCGTTTTGCATCTCTAAACAAGACCCTTAACGAAGCCGAAAGCCACTTTTTTTCCCCGTCATTGCGATCGTTTTTTTTGTTAAAGTTTCAACTTTTTCACAAGGTTTTTCTGAAATACATGTTTTTAATGTAAGATTTTTTACTTACTTTATACACCTCCACGACCCCCGTACTATTCAATCCATCCATCAGCACAATGTTTTGAGTGCGTTACATCGACTCCTACCGTAAATCGTGATTTTTCACCCCAAAAAAAGAGTCATTTCCCAGCAATAATTTTTGCTTAAAGTTACTTAGTGTGAAGTACAGAATGCTTGGTTGACGGCTTCGTGAAGGGTCTTGTTACACCCTGTATACATATAATAAAATTGTAACAGGCGGATGTCTGTACATTGAGCATATTGAAAAAATAAAATATGGGGTTCTTTATTAGTACAACAGAAGCCAAAACAACAGTTTTTATAATTTTTGACTGTCTGTCTTTCTGTCTGTATGTTTGTACGCGCATCACGCAAAAACTATTGCAAGAATGAATGGATTTGAACGCATTTTTCACCGCTCTTCTGCTAGATGCTTAACTTTTAGTTATAGGCCGCATTCCGAATTACGCTGTAATCGCTTTGACCAGCCATAAACCCGTTCCAAATTACCGTGAGCGCGATATTGATGTCCCTTGAATCGTCATAGATGACGTCATGACATGCGCCATCTTGCGATTACACCGACCATGCCGCAAATAAATATCACCGTGAGCGCTGTCAAAAATGACAGTTCAGTTCACAGGTTGTGTTGTTTTGCTAAGGTGGAAGCGCAAGAGTTGCACGCGAAATTTAAATTTTCTTACGATTTGCAGATCAGTGTAAAGTTGTATGTTGATGAAAATAAAAATCGCGCCAGTAACACGTATAAAGTTACAGAATTATAATAATTCAAATCATCAATACAACCCTTGGAGGGTTGTATTGATGATTTGAATTATTAGGGTTGTATTGATGATTTGAATTATTTGTTCATTTAACCCCATTGAGTGACTTTATCATGAAATAGTTATTGAATGGGGTTAATTGAACTTGGAGGGTTGTATGTGCAGCAGAGTCAACCAACACATCGTCCATTTTCAAAAATAGGTCTTGTCAAAGTTTTCGGTTTGGGGTTATGTTCACTGTGAACGCGTTCACGAGCGTTCCAAATTGATGACAGCTCTCAGCTGTCATAATCGTGATATCTAAAACGGAACGCAAAATATAGTTGTGAGCGCTGTGAGTGATTATTTTGTAATTCGGAATGCGGCCATAGTTTTGGACCCGATATGTGGCGCCGCCCGTGCCGACCAAGGGCGCCCACTAGTATTTTTAATTTTTGCGCCGTGCGAACCAAGGGCGGGTCGCTAGCATTTTCTTTTTATAGAAGTAGAAACAACTCAAAGAGCCGTTGCCGTAACGCCCGCGCCGTAAGTAACTTTATGAAAACCTATTCGCTACCCAACAGATCTCAATTCATAAGGAGATCGCTGTCTTAAGAGTGCGGCAATTATTTAATGTTATCATGTTATCTTAAACGCAACATTACCTACATGTTCACAAAACCATAAAAATACAGCCGATTTTAAAAACCTTTCCCGAAGCAGATAGCCTCCTAGCCACACAACATCCGTTTTACTTGCATATTCTTGTTCTTAATAAAATATTATAGTTAAAAAAACTAAAAAAACATTTAAACCCTTTCATTTGATACCCATTTCATTTTCGTGAATGCATAAAAAAATAACTAGCCATATTGGATTTAGAATGAAAACTTAAGCTAACTTAATAAAATATTATAGTTAAAAAAACTAAAAAAACATTTAAACCCTTTCATTTGATACCCATTTCATTTTCGTGAATGCATAAAAAAATAACTAGCCATATTGGATTTAGAATGAAAACTTAAGCTAACCATGCATTGTCATACAAACTAAACATGTGAGCAACATTTCAGCTCAATCGGAAACAGGGAAGTGGGTCAAACCTAACTGTTTTTTTACATAGTGAGTAACAGGTGGAGATAATAAGCAAATAACGCCTCAACAGGAGTGCAACAAGTTGGTAAATGCTTTTGGAATGTACATGATATCAAATGTTATGGTATGGTATTTCATTCTTTTAGTCAAAGGTAAACAAATAGATCAAAAAAACGTACCGGTGGATGGCAGTTAGCAGTGCAATTTGTAATATGTGCGTTCCCATTGAGGGACCACATTTGAATTTTGAGCTTTTGAATGCGTCAGCCTTTAGTAAAAGTTCTCAAACAATTGTAAATTCAGCCTCTAGTTAGTAAAAGTAGCCACTAAAAAGTTACAATTGGGTAAAGGTGGGTCCCTCAGTCGTGACTGACAGGCATCCGTATCTCAAAACCTAGTTAAACTTTACAACTGCTTTGAATGACTACTTTTTGTAAAAGATTTGTAAAACTAATTTATTGAATATCAACCCTTCCTGTCCACACAGTAAAAAGAACTTGCTTGCGGAAGGTGGTCCCTCAACTGATTACCATATGTTCCCTTGAATGGAGACCACAATAGAATTTGAAATTTACATAATGGGTCTAGCGTTAGTAAAAGTACTTTAACGATTGTAAGTTCAACCTCTAGTTTGTAAAAGAAGTCATTCAAAAATTACTTTCGATTTAAGGTGAGTCAAATGAAACGTTTATCAGAAGAAAACTCAATTTACGAAGCATTCGGAAGTTAAATAGATGAATGCCGCAATCTATCCTTTAGTATTTTTTTTTTAACTAACGATAATTTTATTAAACAGTATCACAAAAAATACCGTTTCATTTAAAATAATAATCGAATAGGGTATAGGTACCCTATGCAAGAAAAAAAAAACGTTTTTTATTTCTTAAAAATGCCTTGTATCGCGGACCATAAAAACATTGTGGTACACTTGTTTAATTCTCTAATACAACACTTATTTTACAATTTAATATTTTATTTAGCGTGTTTTTGGTGAAACGGAACGCAAACACAAAACGCATCGGTTCCGGTAGTGACGTCAAAATCCATGTGTCAAATAAACACTTTTAATTGAAAAGTACTTAAAGTTTCACTTAGATTTTACTATAATATTGTTATTGCAATTTTTGCTTAATTACAGCACTTACATTTTAGTAAAACTAATCTACTAAGGGCAAAAAATTAGAGGTAAGTGACATCAAAGTCCTGACATGAATGGCCGCGATAGTCATGGACATTTGAACTGTCGTAGAAAATTGTAGGAGTTTAATATTTTTTTTGTGGGACAAGCAGTAGTTGAAATTAACTTTTAATTATTTTCTTGGGTTGATAGTACTGCATATTATTGATTTAAGTGAAAAAAAATTACATGCATATTCCCTATTGCTGGGAAGAAATACTAAGACAGAGGTAACCATACAGCAGGACTGACTTATTTGAAAAAGTAAAAATTAAGTAGTGACTGTTTGTTGATATTATTTTGTACTAATATTTGACATCACTTAACTCGAAATTCTAATTACTTTATAGAAGTTCGTCGACGACTCTACAGTTACAATAAAATAACGTTAAACCATTTGTTGGATCAATTTCGGTGAGATATGAAGTCGAAACCTTCTAAATGTGTCACTAATCCCTTTTACGAGGGACGACGTGAGAATGTAACCTGAATAGGGGTTGTTTACACCTTCATCGGATACTTTTGGAACATACCATACATATTTACCTACATCATGAGTATTGTGACGCTTGGGAAATCTGAAAACCATTAAATTTTAAACCTGCTCCTTTTAGACTTGATTTGTGCGCCAAAAAAAAACTATTGCTCGATTTCTTTTGTTGATCCGTCATTTTGTCGATTCTTCCTTCGTCAAAACCCGTTTCTACGGTGGTCATGCTACGCGTGCTGGAAAGATAGGAGGTTTATCTTTCGAACCTGCTTGGCATTTGCAAGCTCTGATGTAGAGTTACTGGACTAAATTCGAATGTGTCAACAATCGCGCTCCCGCTAGGGTTCGATGGTTCGTAGTATTGTGTTGAAGAGAATTCGTAATAATGCGAATTCACACTATTAACAATAACAAAGAAAACAAATGTTTGTTTTGGACTGAAAATAGGCTTTGTACAACTTAGTGGGGTAGAGTGGAAAAGACCTATTTACGCGTAAAAACCCGAAAGACAGTAACAGAAAACGAGTGAGGGTAGAAAGCTATGATAGTTTAAACTGTTATAAAAAAAAAGTTTATAGAGCTGTTGCGAAGTTTAAAACTTCTACAAACGATTGCCATATTATATTGAAGGAATCCGTAGTTTGTGGAGCAATGCAACTATGTTGCACGCTAACCTGCCTTTTGAGCCCCAAAACATGCAGTGACATCACTCGTGGAGTCGGCGAAGTTTTGGGCGGACAAAATATATTATAATACGTATACAGTCGTGCCAGCAACATGAAGAAGTAACGCTTGACTAGTTCTCCATTCAAATAGGTACGCAAATCGGAAACTAGTAGTGGGGTTTTGGTTTTACAGTAAATGGTTACAAAGTTAAAAATCAATTAGTTAGTAGATAATTCAGATTCAAACCATTACTGTCGTTAAAATGATGCAGCTAGGTACTTAAATAAATACGGTTGCCGAAACACTTACATTATCACAATGAAAACAAGTAATGTACCTACGCCCAGTAGTTTAGTCACTTCTCGCAAACCGGTATCCCGACCCCGAGCTACCCCTTGCTTATTATTCAGTAGAAACATAGCAGTTCTCTTTCAACAACTTAATTTTAACAGGTTTCAGGATACATAAAAGCTCACTTACCTCCAACCTCCTGGGAGAGAGTCATTATTGCCCTCCTTCAGCTGAGTGGTACTTGCGCTTTGAAGATTAGGTACGTTGACTCTGAAAGAAATATAAGGTAAGAATTAGCCAATCTGACAACCCCTTAGTATTATAATAGTATTAAGAGTATAAATACATAGATATATAACTTCGTAATTGTTGACAAGTTAGTTGATCCTGAAATCTTAATCCTAGACAAATCGGAAAACATGTGGTAAATTATTCTATTTGCCGCGTATTCTTAACCATTGTTTCAGTGTGAACAATGGACTGTAATCGAAAACCACGTACACAAAGGTAGACAGACATGTCTGGGAAGTTACAGGCGAAAGATCATTCGAGATACTTCCTTCCAGTCGGTTCCACGGTTCCACCTGCCTGATGTAACTAAGTATGTATATCGTTGATTGCTAGTCATGTACTTACATTTTCTTGTTTGCAACCGAAGGTTCAACAATCAGTGGCAGGCCACAATACGAATATCCTGAAATTACATAAAATAAATCTATTACAAGGTAGGAATTTAAGATGAAGTAAGTAACACATCCTTGTGAAGCGGAGGGAGGCCTAATTTCGTCTGAACTCTCTAAAGTTAGGTTAGATTTATTTGTGTCAAAAATAAACACTTGAATTTCAATTTGTTATAGTATAATAATATGCTAACATAGGCCTTCCATAAGAATCGACGCGTACCTACCTACCTATGGTGCTACTGTGCGGCACAACTTGGCCAAATATTAACCCAATAAAATTGATTCTTTATCTAATTTAGACTACCTATGTCAATTTGGAGTGTTACAAGCTCTGTCAAAAAATGACTGCCTTTCCCCGACTAGGTAATGTAATTATGTAACTTCCTTGGTAGGTTTTTGAAAAAAAAAAGGGTATTTTTGTTGGTCTGAGTACGATTTTAAGATATTTGACTCACTATAACTTTAACATCGTGAACAAAAAAGTAAAAGAATGATTGGTAAAAGCAAATATATTTCTTACTAATCTATGCGCAATGCTTTGTATAAATAGAAATATTTTACTTACCATGCAGTTTGTCTATGGCCCGATCTGCAGCTGATTGATCGGGAAAGTCGACAAAAGCGTAACCACCTCTCTTTACAGAGATATCGGCAACAGTCAGATTCTGTTCAGCAAATAGCTGTCTCACTGCTGCTTCATCGGCTTCAATGGGCAAGTTGCCTATGTACAATTTGTTCATGGCGGAAACAGACTTCATTGGCTCACTCATTTTAGTAGTAAATAGGTATTTCAGGGAATATAATTTACGAATCCGATAACTAAGTCGCAAAATTACGACATTCACGTCCAACTGTGCGTCCAACTACGGTTTTCTTTTGTCTTCAATTGTATTGAATAAATCTGACTGACGTCAATCTAAAAATCGAACTAAAATCCTTTAGCTTTTTAACGCGACGGCCATGCCTATTTTATTTAACCAGAAAGGAGATCCATTCATGAAATTTTAGTAATGTAAACATTTTTAAACATTAGAGAAACAAAGTCAAGTCAAGACGACTTCTTTGTTTCTCTAGATTTATATAAAACTAGCTGTTGCCCGTGGTTTCGCTCGCGATTTGGTTGGTCGTAATGTAGCTTCTTATTAGTGAAAGAATTTTCAAAATCCGTTCAGTAGATCCAGAGATTACCCCCTACATACAAACTTACAAACAAATTTTACCTCTTTATTATATTAGTATAGATGTGGTAATTTTATCATTCTTTATCTATTTGGGTTTCTCATTTCTTGACAAATTTTTTTTCGAGGCCCGGGAATTTCTGGCAAGAATTTCTCGAGCCTCCTCGCGAGTCGCGTTGTCGAGAAATTATAATTTTTTGAAAGAAATCATAAATTGTGCGTGCGTGTAATTGTATGTATAACTGTTGACAAAAAAAAAACACTTCATTTACGCTTGTTTAGGTTATTATTATTTATATTGATTATAGTTTACATAATATTAGTAACAATCTTTTGTGTGATTGAATCAATAGGTACCTATGTAAGTTCCTTAGTACCTTTATAAAAACAATATTTATATTACCGCTACACACAGATCCTCCAAAAGTTAGTCGCTAGTTTCAGAACTGTTTTATTAAGGTTTTTATTGAATAAAAATTAACCGTCATTATTAAAGGATTTACTGAAATATTATTTTAACCGACCTAAAAAGAGGGTGCAAAATCAAATCTGCACCTCCTACGGACTAAGTTTTTTACTGGCGTAAGTCAGGCGACTTAGGCCAGGAAATAGGTAATAATGGTAATCGTTATCTAATATTTTTTTAAAGAAATTTAAGTCCCCGCTTTTTAGGTGTCATCAAATAATGGGTGTACCCTTAACGAAGTCGAAATGCACTGGTTCTCCTCAGTCCTCATCATTGAGATAAAGATTTTTGTTCTGAACCACACTTGGGAACCTTTTAGTTATGGAAATATTGGAGGTCCAAGTCCCAACTTTATCACAAAGTTAAAAAAATATGTTCTTTAAATACCTTCATGACTCCTGGGGGGTTACTATGACGTCTTAGAGCAGGAGTAATTCCAGTGTGGGAAAGAGACAGAGCTGTACAGGTCGTCTAGCGCCATCTGTTTCCCACAGTGGAATTACTCCTGCTTTAAGACGTCATGGTAGGCCACCAGAACTATTCAATGGATCAATGGCCAGCAAAATGTGTTTAGTCTTACCTAGGAAATATACAACCGGTTCCGGAACCATAGTAAATCACGGTTTTTATCACTGAGCCGGTACCGGTTTTGCTTGCCCTAGTCCTACGGAAAACCGTGATTTTCGATCGAAATGTCGTTTCCCAGCAATCATTTTTGTATCCAGTTACATAATTTGATGCACAGAATGCTTGTTTGTCGGCAAAAAATAAAATAAAATTGGCACCTGAAATTCATGTATAGGCTACTAAAAAAGGGTTGTCGACAATGATATTATACATTGGTTATCGAAATTAAATAAAAAAAATTGTGAGTTATTTTGTTTTTGTGTTATGTCGGTTTTATTTTTCGCAACGGAGTATTTTTATTTTTTCCATTTTTAGTTGGCAACAATATATTTCGTGGTAATAGGGTTATCCCTAATAAATGGTACCTACTTAAAATATATTATATAACTGTCGAAATCTGGGTGTACTGTACACATCTGCGTATTTAAGCATACAGGCGTGATGTTACGTTATGATGTTGTGTAAACAATAAAAAAACTTCCAAGCGATTGCAGCCATCATGACAGATTTGCTGTCTATTTAAGAGTTCCATTGTATATCTCCGAGATCAGCATCAAATCTTCACCAAAAAACGAAATAATATTCTTAGAATCAAAACAAGAATCATCAAAATCGGTACACAATTGGCGAACATATCGCTGAACATACAAACAAACAAAGAAACCGGCCAAGTGCGAGTCGGACTTGCGCACGAAGGGTTCCGTATCATAATGTAAAAAACAAAAATACTTAAATAATTTTCAAAATTTTTATTTTTTGGAAGTTTTAAAAGTTGAAAATTAAGGTAAATTTTGGTACTTACAAATTTCGCGAATATCTAAATTTACCCATATCTTTTTACGAGTATCTAGGACTGAGGACTCAGGACCTTGACCTTATACACTTATTAGGGACGTCAGTATCAACTAAACTAAATTTCAACTTGCTAGGTCCACCCGTTCCTGAGAAAATCGGTGGTGACAAACGGACAGACGGGCAAGAGAGTGATCTTATAAGGGTTCCGCTTCTTCTTTTTGAGGTTGGGAACCCTAAAAATAGACGAATTGATAACCTGCTCCTTTTGGAAGTCGGTTAAAATGGATAGGTCATGCGTGCACACCATGGAGTGATGGAGCTACATAAGGGGGAAACACACCTACCGCGTACCGTGTTCGGATGCTCTCTTTGTTTCAGGTGCTTGAGCCAGCTGCCGGCAAAAAGACTGTCGGATCAGGTGCCAACATAAGATACTTACGCTGGATGACCCCATCCAGCGTAAATGTATGTTGGCTGATGCGGCTCCTTTCGCTTGGGCACTGAAATACGGAGTAGTCAATAGCCATGTTATTGGCACGCCGCGCCGCGCGCAGTCGCAGCCGGCGCAGGCTGTATAGTTCCAGTCTACCACAATACCATATCGCGATAAGGACGTGAGAATTGTTTTCTGGACCGCTGACCTGTACCTTGGCCCCTGTTCCCGATACCGGTGGGCAACAATATTTTATATATTTTTTTTTTTTTATAGGAATATGTATTTATTTAGAATATTTATTTGTTTTAAGCTTCAGCTTTTAGGTCTTCCAAAGTAAGTAGTATATAAGACTATCTATTCTGTTGGTAGCTCTGCGGGCTTTGTGACTGAACTATCGCACTTACTACAAGCAGCCCGGCTGAAGACAAACCACAATTTCACCTATTTAGTCACATATTTGGGTCGTTTGGCGTACCTACAGGGCGCACCCGCTTGCTTGTTATGTATCTGTGACAATGGCGTCCAAAAGGTTAAATTATTTTTTAAAGACAGAGATTTGTACCTACTTACTATTTAGATACTTTTCAACTTTTCAAAGGGCGTCTACTCTTTGCCTATCGGTAGATTTGAATTCCCAGTTTCTGCCACATAGAAAAAGATGAAAAAGGCAAGTGTGCGGACCAATTGTGTTTCTTTGTCCGGTTGGTGATATTTTATAGTCATGCACCTTAGTCTTCGATTTTCCATGAAGTTCGCAACACAACTTATTGTTAATTAACAAACCCACGGCCAAGGCCTACCGAATTGCCAAAACCTGGCAAATTAATTACCTATTATGTATTTGAATTCAACTACAGTACTCACCTACCTACGTCTTCTAAGTAAAGTAAAAACCATGATTTATTGTCTAGTAGCGTCCCGCCCCGGCTTCGCACGGGTGCAGTGACACACATATAAATCTTCCTCTTGAATCACTCTATCTATTAAAAGAACCGCATCAAAATCCGTTGCGTAGTTTTATAGATCTCAGCATACATACGGCCAGACAGACAGCGGGAACGGGAAGCGACTTGTTTTATAATATGTAGTGATAGTGATTTCACACAAATATGTATGAAGACTTTTTGTCAACACTATACACTAGCACCATCTATTAGCGCTATAATGAACACGAATATACAGGTGTCCCATCCCAGGAATATCGTTTCTAATAGAAAAATAAAAAACTGTTTCCAAGGGTTTTTCGATATACCCCTATGTTTATAATATGTTCAGGGATATTTTTTAGCTTATACTGTAGATAACTAGTCGATGAACTTGGGGGATTTCCGGGACGGGAAGCCCTTTTGTGTTATATTTTTGGCCCGCCGCGCGCCGTGTATTTAAAAAAAGCGGCTAAGAGTTCCTCCGTGTTAGCTGAACTCGCACGCAACACACGAAGGACATACCTAGCTTACTACCGTTAGGCACAAAATTAAAATTCAAAATTTTAATTGCTTGCTTTACTTTGTATTGACGCTTTAGAGAAAACTTTGAAAATTAAGATTCACAATTATTGAGGCAGTAACCTTTTAATCTTATAATTTAAACAGAAAACAGAAATAGGTAAAACAAAAACAAAAAAACTTAGAAAATACCTACTTAGTAATTAAAATCAAAGTGCTGCCAACTAACGCCATCTAGTAGCCTATCTTTCAACTAATCTTCTGTCACAGGGGTTTTTTCTCAAAAGTCAAAATCTACCGCAACATTGGATGTAAGTTCATGTCATGTAATGTGGATTAAAGTCATGACGTTATTTTTTTAACCGACTTCTAAACGGAGGAGGTTATCAAGCCGTCTGAATTTTTTTTCGTGTGTATTTTCAGCGATGTCTTCGCCAATTTTATTGTGAACCGATTTTGATGATTCTTTTTTTGTTTGGTAGAATATTGTTTCGCGGTGGTCCCATTTTAAATTTGGTGAAGATCTGGTGCTGATCTGCGGAGATATACTATGGAACTCTTCCAAAATAAACGACAAATTTGTCGTGACTGCTGCAATCACTTGGTTGTTTATTGTATAAACAACATCATAACATAATATCACGCTTGTATGCTCTAGGGGGTACGCAGATGTGTGCTGTAACACTTTTCGACGGTTAGGTATGTTAAGTTCTATTTTATTGGGGATAAGCCTATTACCATGAAAGGAGTTGTTATCAATGTAAAATAAATGTATAGCAAATATTTGTGTAGCTGTAGAATATTGCAACTAAAAAAGGAAAAATAAAAAAACTTTTTTTGCAAAAAATAAAATAAAATTTAAATAACAAAAAAAACGTGGAAAAATGACTTTAGCTTCAGAAGTCGGTGGCAAAAAAATACAATCGAACAAACAAAAGTCACCGACTTCTGAAGCTAAAGTTATTTTTCGACGTTTTGTACTAGACCTTGCCGATGAGTTAGGGTGAACGAAGCAAAAGAAGTAAGTCTGTGGGTAAGCTAAGGTTGGATTAGGTATCTGCCTAACGCCATGGGAAAGTGGCTAAAGTCCATGTTTGTAAATTAGCATACCCTTTTCTGAAGTGGGTTAAAAATGAAGCACCACAGATAAAATAAAGATCTTTATTTCCATTCAATCCATAAATATCAACATTTTGTTATCTATGCTATACATAGGTACCCATTTCAGTTTGTAATTTTCCGACTGAAAATTGGCAAACATTTTGAAGATTTTTCTGGTGTATGTGTCAACCGCGTTACAGGAAATGACGATTCATAATTTCACGATATTAGAAAATATGTTACAATCACAGTTAGTCGCTGCAAGGTAAGACCAGGTGGCCTACCATGACGTCTTAAAGCTGGAGTAATTCCAGTGTGGGAAAGAGATGGCGGTAGGCGACCTGTCTAACCCTGTCTCTTTCTTACACTGGAATTACTCCTGCTTTAAGATGTCATAGTAACCCCCGGTAACAAAAGTTATCCACACTTATAATTGGACGTAGTTACGAAAAGGATCCAATCCACACAAAGTCACTTTGGAGATATTGACGTTTGAAGTTTGGAAGATATTTCTTCATTGGTATTCATTTTAAAATTAATTGAAAGTATGATGTTGTGTGTGGAATAATAAAACTTTTTTATTGTTAATAGTATAGTCAGGCTTACTGTATTTTGTTGATAAAAATGTTTAAACAGATGTTTTTGTTTGGATCTTTTTACTGGCCGATAGTTTTGATATTAAGCATCAGTTTGGTATATTTAACTCATTTTTGACCATGTTGTGGATTGGATCCTTTTCGTGTTACTAAGTCCAATTTATGTTACATAAAAGTACACCTTTTCCGTTAAAAATGATGATTGGATAACGTTTGTTGATATCTAATAATAATAAAGTCACGTGTTTACGTTTTAAACAAGAGAACATAATATTTGCCGCAAAACATTAAATCACAGTGATATTCAATTATTTATAATTGTGTTAAAAAATCATAACAATCAGTTTTAAACAATAAAGCTTTCTAAAGTATAATAATAATAAAAAGTAATAAAGAGCACGTGTCTTAATCAAAACTAAATAAGGTTTAAAGCCAGTGGATTTGATTTAGAATTTTACATTCTACTTGATGTCAAGACAGCTTATTTATGTCACCTGATTTCGTTATTTGTGGTAAATGCACTTTGTACTGTAAAGTTTACGTGTGAATTATTTCGTTAAAAGCCTTGTAAAGCGGTGGTCTAAGTTCACGCCACAGCCTACATAAGTAGGTTTCTGATTTGAACGTTATACATTTCTTAGGGGCTAGAATAATTGCCGCGGCTGCGGTACAGTCCGAAAGAGATACCGTGGCCCCGGAACACAAAGGGCGATGAAGGTACATTGATGGGATTTAGTCAGTAAAAGTCTGACACGCCCTCCTGCTACGCCCAGAGCGGGAGAGCGGAGAGCGGGCTAGAATAATTTAGTAGGCTTGTCTAAATACACGCCTTTTTTAATTTTCATAATAACAGCCCCGAAAAGGTCTATATTAATCAATTACTTGCATCAACACCAACGAGTATATTATATAAGAGACATCTTCTAAGGCGATACGTTTCCGAAATATAAGGTACTGGTGGCGCTGCGCCGTTAGTGAAGAGATTCTAACTATTTCTAACTTTGATAGCTTTTATTTACCTAATTTAAAAACAGGAAATAAGCAAGGCAGCGAATTTGAAAAAAAAAAATGGCGGCTAGGCTGGCCAAAATATTCAAATCCCTTGTTAATGTAGGAGATTTTATTATTTTTAACATTGCCCAACAAGTTCTTATTGATTTTAAGAGAAAGTCTCGTGTTATAAACGAGTACCATTTATCATATACTTAAATTGTACATTTCTTTCATTAAATACATTATAAGCACTATATACATATTTTAATGGAACTTATTTACTATCACCCCTTAAGACCCTATTATTAAAATAAAAAAAGACTTGGCTTACGGAAAAAAAAAACACTCGTTAGTTGGTGAGTCAGTGCTAACGTAGATATCGATCTTGTTGTATGCTTGTTTGCACCTTTGTAAAGTAATTCACAGCCAGTTATTTTACACTAATGTTCATTTTGAGTAGTTTTGTTTGGGAAGTTTGATTCAATCATTTGGTTTTCTTTCTTTTAAGTGTGTCCACATTATGTCCGACTAAATGATTTTTTAAACGTGGAATAGCTATGCAATAGAATACAATAGATAAAATCTTTAATGTTACCTCATTTACCAGAGTTTTTATTGTTCCATCTTAGAACTTTTTGACTAATTTAGTACATAACTAGAATTATCTTGTGGATTTGTTCTTAAGATAGGCAAAGAAGGTTATATTAATTTATTAGACAAATTAGAGCAGTTCTACGGCAGACGGAACGATCAAGAGACAAGAGTGTATAGTGTCACGTGCAATCAGACAATAAGGTGGAACGAAGGTTATAGTGGTCGGATTTTCATGGGACTTTTTAATGATAAAAGAATAATGCAACGAGTAATATTTTATTTAAAAAATATGGAACGAAAAGCAATGATTAATTGGTTATCGATAACTTATGGTATATATTTTTTTTTGT
Source organism: Eugnorisma glareosa (assembly GCA_947578425.1). Taxonomy (NCBI): domain Eukaryota; kingdom Metazoa; phylum Arthropoda; class Insecta; order Lepidoptera; family Noctuidae; genus Eugnorisma; species Eugnorisma glareosa. Next base: position 31,323,476 of record OX387957.1, read on the forward strand.
AGGTATTTGCGCTGAATTTGTCGCTTGGCGTGGTAGGGGCGCGGATGCGTGTACGCTCTGGCGTTCAAAAGGTTAATGAGTTCCTAGAAGTGTGGAAAAGAAAGTAAAAAAAAAACCAAATAGGCTTAAAGGCGTTTAATGCATGCACACAGGTCACACGCCACAATATAAGTATTTTTGATAGCCTACATTGTGCCCACTGCTGGGCAAAGACCTCCCCTTTCTCCCTCCAAACCTCTCTGTTCTGTGCAATTTCTGGCCACGTTTGCCCCGCGAACATGATCAGGGGACCTAAAATGGAAGCTTTATCAGAATCATAATAGGAATCACGTTAAAAATTTAAAACTCTTAAAATGGACTTTGTGATCATTACCATAAAGACCATTTTGAGAATTTTAAACGTGATTCATATTATGATTCTGACAAAGCTTTCATTTTAGGCCTCCAGATCGTCACACCACCTTCGCCGCGGTCGACCTCGTCGGCGATGTCCACCCTCAGGCGTCCAGTTAGTATAAGTATAATAAAAAAAAAACTTTGTTCCCTAATATAAAAGTCTCATGAAAATACGACCATAATAAAGTTTGTTACACTTTTTGATTATTTTTTGCTAATTGCACTCGGTTGCATACTAATGCAGCTAAACAAAACTCGACGGGAGCGCCTAAGTTTTTGCCAATTTTTCTAGCAATACCATCGCAAAACAACAAGCTTGATAGCTATTATATATAGTTATATTATAAGCATCCAATATAGTATGGGTAAAAATAGGTATAAAAATAATTAGTATCCAATAAAAACCTAAGGCTGGACGATAATGTAACTGCCATAATTTACGACATCTATACCAAAAATAGTTTGTAGCAACACCGAGATTTCACTATATTGTATATATTTATTGTTCTAATAGTCATTTGTACAGACGCCACAACAAGTTACTACAATCTGACAATTTTTAAAACAGATTTTCAACTTTATCGCTGATTGGGAAAATTTGATAGTTCCGGGTAGCTTGATGTGCTGGCGTCTGTAAATAATTATGAAAAAAAAAATACACTTAATATACGTATGTGTTGACTATCGATATACTTTTACCATATAAAATATACATTTATATAGTGACTATTCACTATAAAATAGAATCTTAATTTCGTCAAACATTCTCTGTCTACTCGGTAAGTCCAACGAGAAAGGTTAGTTATCATTACCTCCCTTTCTCTATGCTTGGAGTAATTAGCCCATGATATAATCAAGTTTATTGACATTTAACATTTCAATAGCCTTAAACATAATTTATTGGTGAATAATTGAAAATTGAGAAATCTCGAAGAAATATTCCCGAAGCGCAGCCTATTTGTAATCTACCTTAATTATGTAATGGACGCACTAATGAAAAATCATGTCCAAAAATATATATACCATTTTTTATACTAGTTTCTTTTTACACTCGTAAATACTAAGTTACAACCAAAAGTACGAAAATAAAAATTCAGATCCTTTATCATCACAAGTTCTTGTACACACGGCGACACATCAAGCTGTACATTTCCAGTATAACATGGCCTCGCTTTGTATAGATTTCCTATACAATGAGAGATCCGCATAAACTGGTTTTGTATAGCTTGATTGGTCGCCGTGCGTACCGTAAATCAATACAACGTATAATACATTTATATTGATTTAAATTTAACTATTTTACTTAAATACCATTAATAAGTTATGTATTTGAAAATTCTATTATATTTATACTTAAGTGTGAGTATAGGTATCTACAAATAAATAGCACGAAGGGAAGGGAATTTTGGGAAATTCCGCAAGGATCAGCATTCTTTCAGCAAGTCTTACAAAAGCAATTCATTTGATTAAATATAACACAAAAAACAACAAGAGGCATATCACTTAGAAGTGGTTGTTGAGTTGAGTGATATGCAGCAAGTTTCTAGATAATTGCGACAATGTTGTACTTTGAGGCCATGGTTATTTATGTAGCTATCGACTACACACACAGGTAATACTGGATGTTTGGAACAAGAATTGACACATTATTTGAGACATTGAGGCTGGCATTCCTTCGTCTAAGACCAATTATACATAAGCTAGCTTATGGCCGCGGTTTCGCCCGCGTGGAGTTCGGGAATTGCCCATGGGATCGTACTTACGGGATAAAAACCTTACGTGGTATTCCAGACTATAATCTATCTCTGTGCCTAATTTCATGCAGGTCAGTTCAGCTGTTCTGGCCTGTGAAATAGTAGTAAGATACACATAACACACAACACCAAGAGTTTTGCGTTATTTTTCAACCATGAACAAAATGTTATGAAGACGCGGATAGTTGATGAGTGATATTTCTATGGATAAAAAAAATACATTTTAACTATGGTTACACTTAAGGCATGGGCTCGATAAAAGTGTGTCTATCCTTCTGCCAAACAACCTGTATAATTATAATGCTTCTCAAGTAATATTTGAGAGATATAATCCTAAATTATATTTAAATACACTCTACACATGATTGTAAAATTACACTATATTCCGATATATTTCAAAAGCACATGATTATAAATATAAGAAGATATAATTTAAACAATAAACTAATCGAGAAATCTATTTTTTACTTAAGTTTTATTTTGATTGTAATGCAAATCCCAAAGCACGGAATATAATAGTTCAAATAGATAAGAGAGACAAGTCACATAGACAGGCGCATTCAAGAGACTCATAAGTTTTACAGAAGAGAGCATTTAAATTGTGTTACAAGACTATTAGTACCAGGTCTCAATGTGGTTAGTCCTTTGTTGTCGCTTTAAGAGGTGCTTCCACGTGGGCTCGCTCTGGGGCTGCCGTTCTTGACAATATCTAGCTTTGAGTGCAGGCGGAAATGTAATCGTGACTCCAAAGAATATCCCGAATATTTCTTCCTGTAAAAAAAATATGGAGTTCAGTGACATTGCAGTCGTGACAGCATAATCTAGTTATTTTCTTTACATCTTTTAGCTAATTAGCTTAAAAGAAAGACGGTAACTGGAGGGAAGTACCTTCAGACTGAGAATTAGAAAAAGATCTGCTTTATAGAGGCTTTCGAGAGCGCCTTATATGTCACTGTTATGTGTTTGTCAGTTTGTTTTCAAAGCTGGGTGGCATACTAACGACTTAGTACTGTTATTAAAATGCTTGAAACCAACCTGGCATCTTGTAGCATTTGCAGAGCGCGATCCTTATCGCCAAGCTGATAGTGACACATCGCCATCTCAGCAACAGTGTACGGAAGTAAGAATGTATCTTCTTTTATTTCATTCTTTAGCCTGTAAATAAATAAAAATGCTTATTTCGAAACGGGGTTTAAATATTTTAGTATGGATATGGCGCCTGACCTGCCTACTGTCCGAAAAAGTTACATTGGTATTTGTCCCGATTTGAACCCCATGCATTAGAGCGAAGCCATCATGTAACCACTAGGTTGGCAGCAACAGGTGGCCGGTGAAGGTAGAGCCTTGGACCGCCAAATATTATTTCTTATAAAGTATTATTTCAATGGGGGTATCGCGTGTGAATTTGCCGCTAGAGGCGCAAGTGTAGCGCGGGGGCACCGAAATATCAGATGTCATAGATTGTTCGCGCGTTGCGTGCTGTTTTATCACGTATTTTTACAAATATTCACGATTGTGGTCTAGATTGAGCCATTCCTGATTAATTATGACTTGAAGATTTTAAATACCTAGTAACTTAGAATCTTAATTGACAGTACTTGGAGGTAAAATGATTTTAAAATGTTTCATGCTTGCTCATTTTAGGGAGAACATTGTAAATATATGAACCTGAAGTTTACACTATGTTGTTATACGTAATAAAATAAACTTTTTATGAAGTTATTGGTCCTTTATAGAATAAAATAGAATTATTGACAGGACCTTAATCGACAGTGGCACCATCTGGTGAGCTCAAAAACGATAGCCCTCATTGAATAGGGGTAGGTACCTATTCAATTGAAATAATACTTTATATAACTATACCTACATTCATACGTTTGAAAGCCACGTAGAATCTAGTAAGTACTTATTCTGATACCTAGTAAAATTGCCCTGTTTAATTACTTAAACGTATTCACGACAAGAGTCAGACAGAAGATTGAAACAACACAAAGAACAATGGAGAGAAGTTATTAGACAAAAAACCAAAGTAACGCGAGCCCTAAAACTGAAATGGCAATGGGTTGGCCACGTAGCACGATACAAAGACAGCTAAAACTACAGATTGGAAAGGGCCAGATGATAAAAGAAGAGTAGGCAGAACGAAAAGAAGGTGCGCTGACGACATAATAGATACAGCAGGAAACGATTGGCAGAATATTGCAAAGACAGGGACAACTAAAGCTTCACATTTCCGAAATATAAGCTATCGGAATTCTCTCAATTTCTAAAATGTGAAGCTTTCAAAGATTTTGTCTCATACAATTAATACTTTTTGGTATTGATACACCAGCTAATAATGATTAATACAGGTAAATCGCATCCTGCCAGGGTTGCGGTTGCGGGACTGTTCGAAAGAGATACCGCGGCCCTAGAACACAAAGGGCAAAGGAAGGAACATGGATGGGTTCTAGTCAGTAAAAGTCTGACACTCCCTCCTGCTCAGCCCAGAGCGTTGAGGAAAAAAATCATTCTATCGACCCAGGAATGTAATTGTAACTGGTGTCAATCAATAAACTAATTCTCTTTTTTAGAAATCGGTTAAAAATGACTTGTCACTATGTTCGTACACACTAATCTCCGAAACCACCCAACCGATTTCAATTTTCGATTGTAATTTTGTGAATGTGAGTTTTGGACCCGATAGGTGGCTCTGTTGTTAGTAAATTGAAACCTGTGTGAAGCTGGGATGAGTCGCTAGTATTAGTGTAGATTATTATTATTAGTAATGAGAATTAGGTATCGGTATTCATTCTATTATGATTTGATGACAGCGTGAAACCAAGGTCAGCTATGTAAAGTGATAGCCTGAAACACAGGTTTAAATAAATCTAGATCGGGCAGGTCGCTACTACACATCTAAATTGAACTATCATTACTTGCAACTGTTGAATATATTTTAGTTATAGTTTATTTATACTAATTTCACCATTGTATGAAAAAAGACTGCGCATATATGTACACTTTCTGTAATATTTTTTTTTAAATAAATTATTCTATTCTAAAGCCTGCTGAGTGGGGTCTGTTTGTGAACAAAAACCCGCTTAGTATAGCTGTCTGGAACGCTAGATTTGTGTCCGGTTGGCAGTTATGTGCCAGCTTCCGATTACATAAATCTACTATTAACATCTCTGTCTAACCTTTCGAGGAACGCAAGCGTAATGTTGACAACTTACTGCAGCACAGAGTCGAAGGTGTCGAGTGCTAAACGGGGCAGGTTCATGGCGGCCAGGCAGCATCCCTTCAGAAAGCGCACTAACGCACGGTTGTCTCCTTCGTGCACACCCATCCAAGCACGACTCTCGCTCTCCATGCGATTGCTCGTTGCTTCTATCAACTGTTTAACACATATTTTGGAATAAGTATAGTAGACATAAAAACTGATAAGTCGTAATTAGTATTTTTTTTTCCTGATTTATTATATTTTCTTTTAGGGGGCTAAAAAAAAACGCGTTTTGGTATTCATTTCACCCTGTATGGTATACCGTTCCCTAAATCAAAAGAAAAAAAACGGAACCCTTTCAAGAATCACTTCATTGTATTTATCAAGAACGCGTGCTGGTATCAAGTTGAAATAAATATGAAATACTAAGGTCGACATCCAGCTTAAGGTGGAAGCGCAAGTGTAGCCCGCGAAATTTAAATTTTCTTACGTTTATTGCAATTTGCAGGTCAGTGTCAGGTTGTATGTTGATGAAAATATGAATCGCGCCAGTAACACGTATGGAGTTACAGAATTATAATCCTTCAAATCATCAATACAACCCTCCAAGTTCATATAATCACATTCAATAGCTATTTCATGAAAAAGTCACTCTTTGAGATTATATTAACTTGGAGGATTTAAATGATTATAATTCTGTAACTCCATACGTGTTACTGGCGCGATTCATATTTTCATCAACATACAACCTGTCACTGACCTGCAAATTGCAATAAACGTAAGAAAATTTAAATTTCGCGGGCTACCCTTGCGCATCCACCTTAAACTATTTTTACCCGACTGCGTCAGAAGTGTTATGTTTTTCGAGCGTCTGTATGTCCATTTCTTTGGCACGCCCTTTATCCCAAATGGCTGGACGGCTTTTGACATATGAGGTGTCGCTGAATACGTCAGAATTGTGGTAGTGACATAGGCTACATAAATTTAAAAAATGGCGCCCGGATATGAAAAGAAGGGGGGAGATTATCATAATAATATAAACACCCTACGGCCAAAACAAGGTACACAGACTGTTGTTAGTCTGTCATACGACTTTAACGATTGAGATGTCTCGAACATCGTTTGATAGAAGAACGAGAACTTTATTTCTGTCCTTTGACATAGTAAAGATGTAAACACCGTGTTTACATCTTTTTGGAGCTGAATGAATCAGTTTGTGCGTCGGTGTCTCTTCCACCCTGCATAAAGAGAAGGAGAAAAAACAGGAATCCATTCTAAGAAGGCAAGTTACCTTAAGAACGTTCTGTATGCCTCGGTCGTTCTTGGCGAGGATGTGAAACATGTTCCAGAGACACAGCAGCTCGATGGTGGGCAGCAGCAGGCGCCGGCCCTGCACCTGGTAGCGCGCGCAGCGCTTAATCACGAACTTCTCCATCGGCAGCGACTTGCCCGCGATGCGCTGCTTGTAGTACGACGCGTTCCTGCATTTTGGTGGTCGCATTAACACACTACTAATATGTAATCAGATATACATTTTTTCGGATTGGATGTCATCAAATAACCCCTGGGAGAGAGTGTCAGACTTTTAGTGACTAAAACCCATCCATGTTCCTTCCTTTGATATTAAAAATTATAGTGACTGTAAATATAAAACTTCACGCGATGGTGAAAATTCCCATGCAACTTGTCAAAAATAATCTATACTAATATTATAAAGCTGAAGAGTTTGTTTGTTTGTTTGAACGCGCTAATCTGAGGAACTACGGGTTCGAATAGAAAAAATCTTTTAGTGTTGGATAGCTTATATATCGAGGAAGGCTATAGGCTATATATCATCACGCTACAATTAATAGGAGCTGAGCATCAATGAAAAATGTTGCAAAAATGGGGAAAATTTATTTTCTTTGAGAGCTTCCGTTGCGTGCGCTGGTTAACCGGTTAAAGTTACACAAAAATAATGTATTAGGGAATTATTCCTCTTAAAAATGTCTAAAAAAAAGTCCGCGACAGCACATGCCTATCTTTTAAGGTTGACTAACAATAACCATTTTTATGATTTTAAAATTTGGTCAAAAATAGTGCTTTATTTGCAAAGGTATTTTTACCGACATAGTATTAATCCTTATCAAAATAAATATGTTAGTCATCTTTAGCATTCAATTGCGACCAAAATTGTTCTTTACACTATTCAATTTAGATGAATATCTTAGGAGATATCACAGTTTTAAAATAACTCCGCATCAAAATAATGACCCGCGCGCGCTGCGAGGCGGGCTTCATGTTGTTGGGAAAACCAATGTGATTAGATTCAATGCACAAACATTGTGGAGAACTTAGAGAAGGTTTTAGTTTTTGTTTCATTGTATTCAGTGCTCTCTATCAAAAGATTTATGAATTTAAAGTGTTCAAGAAGAACTTACCATCATTGTGTAAGATACATGCAAAGACATCTATTGCACCAAAATGGTACTAATTAATAAATATGTGCTCACAAGATAACTTTTAAATCGGTTGACCAGCTTTACAAAAAAGTTCTTATAGCAAAAAGTACTCTAGATTAGTCTACCTACATGACGCTATAACCCTGCAGTTGCAAGAGGTCCGCAACAGTTTACAGCAGTTTTATCGTGTCTCGGCTCATTTCAAGAACTTTGATGAGAACTTTCGTTCTAGCTGGTGTATGATTGTCATCGAGTGTCTAAAGATGAAGACGTAAGGCTGTCGAGGGTGGCGGGCCTGTGGACGGTGGTAATAGGCTAGCTCGCCATCCGTCCGTCTTATGACGACAGGCCGTGGTGACGGCGTGTTCGTGTTCGACACGCGCATCAAAGAGATGTCAGCAAACGGGAAGGGATCCGAGAAGAGCGAGGCCTGCCAGGGTTGCGGGACTGTTCGAAAGCGACACCGCAGCCCTGGAACGCAAAGGGCAATAGACGAAACGTGGATGGATTTTAGTCAGTACAAGTCTGACACTCCCTTCCGCTCCGTCCAGAGTGGGAGGGGTCATTTGATGATTATCCATCGGTTATAGTATATAATAGGGATTTACTCCTTTTGAGAGCTTCCGTTGTGCGTGAACGGTTAAAGTTACGCAATTATCATGTATGTCGGAATTGTCCTTCTTAAAAAGCTCTAAAAAAATATCCGCAATGGCCATATGTCTAACTTTAAAGGTTGACGCACATTCTCTCTAACCTCTCTTTCTTTTATGTACCCACGCACGCAGACGAAGTTGCGCGGGTCAGCTAGTATTTCGATATGTGTGACCAGCTGCATTCATAACAGTTCGTTTAATTTCGGCGCTTGCTAGAAACCTTCGGCTTTGGCCAAAACTCCGGCCCGTTTTAATGATGGCCGACGCCGGATACTAAAACTTACTAAACTCGGGTCTATTAGTCTAGTTATGCGACCCTTCACCCTGCAGTCCATCCACCCACCTCATCAGATCGGTGCACTGCTGTTTCTCCGACGGCGTGATGTCATCGAGCTCCAACAACATTGCCGCTCGGGAGTAAGAATAGATAGTCCTGGACCATGAACTCTCTTCGATCAGTTTACTAGCGTACGCAGCTGATTCGCGCCAGTCCATCTTTAAGCTGTAACCAATCATACAAATATGGTACGGTATGTTGAGCTAGCCTGGCCATGGCCTGGTAAAGGCCAAAGACTGGCTGGTTTGGTTTTAAATAGTTTTTTGGGTTCGTAACTTGTGGATCAAAATTTTATATCCAATCAGGTTGATTCGGTAGTAAACAGAAAGTCAACTAATCACTACATAGTATAAAACAAAGTCGCTTCCCGCTGTCTATCCCTTTAAATGCTTAGATCTTTAAAACTACGCAACGGATTTTGATGAGGTTTTAACCGGCTTTCTTCAAAAAGGAGGAGATTCTCAATTCGGCTGTATTTTTTTTTTGTTTTTATGTTTGTTGCCTCATAACTCCGTCATTTGTAAACCGACTTGAAAAATTCTTTTTTCATCTCAAATTTCATCAAAATCGGTTTAGGAATTTGGTTGTTTTCCTCACGTTAATTATCACATCACGCGACGTCGCGTGCAGGCGCTTTGATGTACATCACGCGACGTCATCGTGATACTTGTTAGTTAAATTTGACACGCTTCCCGATTTCTGATTGAGCTGAAATTTTGCACGCATGTGTATATCGCGAGACAATACAATATTATGATGACATGGAGCTGGAAGGTGGCCATAGGAACTCTGTAATAAAACGACGCAACGCCGTCGAGTTTGGACTCGTTTGATTCGTCTTGACAAGTACTTTAGTCCTAAATGTAACCAGGCTCTGATGCTGGAGCTGGAAGGTGGCCATAGGAACTCCGTTATAAAACGACAAAACCTCATCAAGTTAGAGCCCACTCGTATGATTCGTCTTGACGAGTACTTTAACTAACTTCTAGTTACAATGTAAAAAATAATTCATGACAGGAATTTGTGTGGTATACTACAACTAAAAAGGGTAAAATAAAAAAACTTTCTGCGAAAACAAAACCGACTTTCGAAGTCGGTGGCAAAAAAGATACAAACAAATACACCGACTTCCGAAAGTCAAGTTATTTTAGACTTTTTTAGTGTTTTTTTTTTTTAAATATAAACGGTGATTCAAGAGAAAGGTTTATATGGATAACATTGCACCCGTGCGAAGCCGGGGCGGCTCCCTAGTTTTATGTATAATGTATAATTGTATGTATGTATGTATTAAAAAATAATTTAAAATTAGCTAGTCGAGATATCAATAAGAAAATGCGGTGTTTGGCATACATGTAAATAACCACTTCAAAGTAGTAAACAAACTTATGTTGAATGGGCCAAGGTTTGGAGTGCTGTTTGTTTCCTCACCTGTTCACCCACATGATCTCCCAGTAGCAGACGTGGTGGAACTGATGCCATTGTCTCTGACTGTTGACGGCACGGTTGTACGTGGCGATGGCAGTATCAAACTGTCCCCGCAAAAGCTCGATCCGGCCTTTGAACATTAGAAACCAAACACTGTCTGGATACACCTGTAAAATTGTAATGGAGGAATAAAGTTTGTGTTTATAAAGTAAATAGCTGACCTGACTGACGTTGACCTTTCCTATTCTGTCAAAAAAAAAACAAATTCGGGTAAGACGTTTTAGGAGGAGAAGAATTACAACACACGCACACCGGATCTTTTTAAATAAAGATAATTTGAGTGTGCCTCTTTATGTATATATCTACCAGCGTTTGCCCGCGGCTTCGCTCTCGTTATAATCTGAAATTATCCCACGAGAACATATTATTCGATGATTACTCCTTACGAAAATTAGGAAGTTTATCTTTATACGCATAAATGGATACCACGTGTCCAGTACATAATTCCAAACCCCCCGACAAATAATTCTATCCATGTGGTTCAGTGTTGGAGTGCAGCCGCTGTGCTACCTTATTCTTTTTCCACCTTTTTGGAGTGAATAGCGGTGAGAAAGGTGTAAGTGGAATAAGACTCCTCGTTGCTGGTCAGCAGACCCACACATCGAAGCGACATCAGTGGATAACTAGCCTGGAGACTACAGAGACGCCCGACGCCCGAGCGCGGTAAGGAAAGTCCATCGGGAGCTAGCAACCGATCGCCAACTGGCACAGTGGCAGAGTGGCTAGCTCCAATCGGCCCCCATACTAACTTGCACCGTGCGATCCCGGGCAAACAGGCACCCGATGCAGCCACACTAATGAGTTTCAAATACGGCCTGACAGCGAGTGAAGTAGTAGTGGAGTACCTGAGAATGAGTGGTACTATTCCAACCCAGAAAAAAGTCGTCATGGCTCAGAGGTTAAGGCCTCGCCTCTCATGCATGAGGTTGTGGGTTCAAATCCGGGCAAGAACCAATGTGACTTTTCAATTCATATGTACTTTCTAAGTTATCTTGGACATCACAGACATCGGTGAAGGAAAACATCGTGAGGAAACCTGGACTTATAAAACTCTGAAATCGCCAACCCGTCTTGAGCAAGCGTGGTGATCAATGCTCGTGCCTTCTCTGTTGAGAAGAGGCCTTTGCCCAGCAGTGGGACAGTAATAGGCTGGTATTATTATTCTATTTTTATTCCAACCCACCCCCTTACTCGAACCGCACAACGCGCTGAAACACGGCTAGGCCGCTTGGCGGGGCGGCTTTGTTAGGTGGGTGGTCACTAGCCACAGCCGAGGCCGCCAGTATCTTGTGGCCTGATTTGCACCACCCGGGAACCACGTGTGGACCACGGACTATTCAGAGTATGGGTATATTAATTACCACGGACGAAAACGGACGACGCAGTCCCCATATTAATATCAACTATCAAGTCAACGTTCTGACACGACAAGAAGATAAAAATAAAAGTGAACTTATGTTACTGAAGCTAATAAGTACAATCATACTGGCCATCCTGTGCGGGATGCAGTTTTTCAATTCGATTGCTCTCACACCCGATCAACGCTATCATCATTATTAACTTACCCTTTTTCGGACTATGTCGGGGTCGGTTTGCAGTCTAACCAAATGCAGCTGTATACCATCAAGATTTTAAATGGGGCGACTGCCTATGTGACCTCTACACCCCAGTTACTCAGTAACACATGCCCCCTCTTTGGCAAGACCGAATGTCAGACTTATGTAGTCACGAGTAAAATCATTAAGATGATTAAAATGTAGAAATTTGCGATTTTAAGAAAAAAACCTTGAATCCGAGAACGAGTTATTGGGGCTGAAGAGACACCAAATGACCCTTCTTTCGGCCTGTTCAATTTGGCAAACGATGCATCAAAGACTGTATAAGTAGGTAGGTGCGTTTTTTTCCTCTTCTTCCCTCATGTCGTTCATTTACCTATAATCTGTGCAGACAATCTATGCACAAAACGAACTCTCCCCTTACGAGAGCAACCAAATTGTATAACGCTATATGGCGCAAAGCTGAGCTAGACATCAATCACGATAGTCTTGACGTATTTAAAAGGAAATTATATAAACACTTTCAGTTAGAGGACATTTGAATTATCATTCCAATAATTAATTAATTAAATAAGATTTATTATCATCACAATTTTAATTTGATTTGTATTTTAATTTAATTTATATTTTTAATCTCAATTCCAACCATTATTAATTGGTCATGATATTACTATGTAATTTTTTATTTGATTTGACTGTATTCTGATATACATAATAGCATGATTGTTCAATTATATGTATTCCTGATTTTAAATATGTATTTAGAGCATGTGTACTCGATAATGTATAAACTGTGGTTACGTGTAATTGAGTGTGCGTTATAAGACCATGTTTTTGTAATAGTTTTCATTTATATAAGATAAATTGTAACGTGACTTGTTGGTAATCCAAAATAAAAAAATAAATTTATTCCGCTCAACTGGTTTCAGAAGATGTTTCGCTTTGCAGAGCGTTATCTTTCATTCATACCAATGTGATAGTCTTTCTCCAGCTCGATGTACAGTCACTAGCGCTAATACGTATACCTACACTTAGCATCATTCAAAAGCGTTTTTTCTTAGTATAACCATTGCAACTTTGATACATTCAACATTCTATCTATCTATTTCGATATTGTAAGAGTCTTAAAATAATATGATCCTAAAACATAAAATTAGAACTAAAGCAGTAAGAGAAAAGTTATGTAAGTAGCTGAAGGTATACATATTGGTGCTCGTGACTATACTGTAAATATAATTCAACATGTAAACGCATTGCGGTGCCAACCTTCAGCTCCTTTTCTAAAATCCTTTCGCAAACGGGCAGGTCTATAGGGGCGCCGATGAAGTGGCACATGACCAGGTGGTAGCTCAACAGCGTCAGGTCGCAGAGCACGGAGCGCATGCCGGGCGCGAGCGAACCTGCCTCCAGCTCCGCCAGACCAACACTCTGAAACATTACAAACGTACCTTTGTTTAGACATTTTTTTTTTGTGTAAAGCATTCGTCCAGCATATCCCAACGGGTTATCGCCGCACAGCAGCACTACTAATCTGCTTAGTCGAAAACTTTCCCATCCTCGCATAGCTTATGTTGAACCCATTGGTTGACGCTGACACGCAAAAAAAAAACCATTGGTTCAATACAGTTTATGTCAATTTGTTGTATATCATGTCCAGGTCAAACCGAATGCAGCTGAATACCGGTATTTTACATAAAGCGACTGCCTATCTTAACTCCACAAACCAGTTATTACTGAGTAGTACGATACTCCTTGGTAAGACTGACTCTCAGGTTTTCTTCTTAGCGTGTCGATGGCAAATACTCATTAAATATTTTTGGCCCAAAATTCAGCTATGCGTACCCCGCTCGCTGATGCAGTCATAAGATCGATAAGTGCGCAGGTGCCAGGGCATGCAGCGCAAGTTTCAAGTCGCTGACTACCTACCGGTAGTCTGTAACTGTAACGATTGTCAAAGATCTACAAATGACAGGCGGGACCAACGGCTTAAGGTATAAAATGGAGCGCTGCGTCAGCTAGATCGAACCCGTGCGGATGGATGTGTGATATGGTAATAATGACCAATAATGACCGACATAATGACCTACTTATAAATGTATCCTACTTATGTAATGTATGTATGTCAAATTTCGTATCTGTCTGTGAGTATGAGCCGTTCGGGATTCTTTCTACGGACCACAACGCACTCTTATGAGCAACTCAACGGACGGGATCGCCTCAGTTTTGGTAAATAGCAGAAAGAGCATACGGTGGGGCCACGCCACGGGGAGCTTAGATATTGCACAGAATTATTTGACAAATTGTCACTTCATAACCTAGGTAGATCGCGAAACACAATAAAAACAATATATAACTAGAATTAAAACAATATATAACTAGAACTTGATCGCTAGGTACTATAAATTATTAACACTTTATCCTAAATATAACATTTCCATATATATTTATGCACATATTTATATTGTATTTATCCTGTTTGTTTGTGAATTGTAATGTCAAATATCAAGTTTGAATGATAATATTGGTATAATGATTTGAGTTACTTGTAAAAGAAAAACCTTGTTTTCTTGTCTTGTTATGTGCATTTTTTATCACGTAGAAGTTGTTCGAGTTCCTAACCGATAAATGTTCTGTTCGTTAATTAAAAAGATACACTTTTAGAGACGAAAACACTAAATTAATTAACATTTCTTATGGTCACAGCAAGTCTCTGCCAGAGTCTGTGTTGCCTACCGACCATGAGACTTCAAAGCAAGAGTTAACAGACAAGGGGCCTTAGTCTGCTAATGCAATAGTGTCAGAATGGTCTATCATTGATTTAATAAGGCCCCTAGCTCACGGCGTATTGAAGCGCGTTCGAAACTCGTTTGACGTGCGTACAAAGGGTAATTCGTCTGCGCGGGGCCTTATTAAATCAATGATAGACCTTCTGACACTATTGCAATAGCAGACTAAGGCCGCTGGTGATTCTAAACCTCATCCATCACTTTCCATTAGGCGAGATTGTGGTCAAAAGCAGGTATAACAAACTAAAATCAACATTACACTATTTTAATAAGCCTTAGCCGCCGCATGGCTATAAGTCAACTTATTATACTGCTTCGACACCGGAATTATATTTACATTGTTGTTGAGGTCTGTCTACGGCATGCTGCACCAACGCCAAATATTGTGGTAAGGACAGGAGAATGATGATGGTGATGTCTATCTATGCCGTAATCAAGAAGTAAAAGCATAGTCACAGGCCACATTTTGTATTTCTATTCATGTCTTTGAAATTGCTGAAAAATATCTTAAAATAACAGAGTTAAGAGGCCTGCTACAAATCCCGCGGCGGCTGGGATGTAAGGTTCTCTCCCTCTCAAGTTCCGCCACCTCCTTCGCTAGCATGACTGCATCGCAGAAGGAGATGGCAGCTTCCCATTCCCTGCCGCCCCGGATCATGGATTGAACCAGGGCCGGACGACAGAGGTTGCCGCCACCAATCGTCGCTACGAGGGCACGGTGGTGCTCCACCGAAGCGGAGCATAACTCCACGATGTTTCCTCGGACCCTTAAATTGTTTTCATCAATCCGAAATTGGAAACTCGATTACACTCGCACGCACATGTGGTTTTTTTTTTTGTTTTTTTGGTCAAGATTGTCTTTAATATTTGCTCCGATCCGAAGTATACTTAGTATTGCAGTCAGAGAGAACCGGTTATAACAGTTTATAGGTTTCTAATGGACTTGTGTTCGATAAGATTTACCGTAGGCAAAAAGTTAAGAGTTTTCATGGACATCCATTGAGGATTCCCTTTTTTATGTTTTAAATGAAAGAATTTTATATTTTTATCCAGTAGACAATTCGTGTGCCCTATGAGTTATGAGATTGCACCGGATGGAGTCCGGGTTCAGGAGTCCAATGTCTGATAATTAAACAAAAATGTAGTCATACAAACTCCTTAAGTAAACCAGAAAAGACCGTCGTTTCTAGGTTCGTTAGTCCAGAGATACTATTATGGGCTATAATACTTGTCAAGATAAATACAGGGTGTAACAAGACCCTTCACGAAGCTGTCGACCGAGCAATATGAACAATAAAGCAGCAATAAGCAAGCAATATGTTAATTAAACTAAGTAACTTTACGCTAAACTTATTGCTGGGAAACGACTTTTTGTATGGGGGTGAAAATCACGTTTTAAGGTAGGACTCAATGTAACGGACTCAAAACAATGTGTTGATGGATGGATTGATAGTAGGGTCGTGGAGGTGTTTAAAGTAAAAATCTTATATTAAAAACATGTATTTAAAAAAAAAAAACTTGTGGAAAAGTTATAACTTTGACCCCCAATATCTCCATCTTAGAACAAAAAAAATATCGCAATGACGGGGAGAGCAAGTGCCTTTCGGCTTCTTTAAGGGTCTGTATAAATAAACCAATCACAACGGAGGAGTTCTCAGCCTCGGGCTGCACTATCCAGTTCTATGGTACCATATTATTTTAAGGTGGATGCGCAAGGGTAGCCCGCGAAATTAAAATTTTCTTACGTTTATTGCAATTTGCAGGTCCGTGTCAGGTTGTATGTTGATGAAAATATGAATCGCGCCAGTAACACATATGGAGTTACAGAATTATAATCATTCAAATCATCAATACAACCCTCCAAGTTCATATATAATCCCAAAGAGTGACTTTTTCATTAAATAGCTATTGAATAGGGTTATGAACTTGGAGGGCTATTACTCCATCCGAAAACACATTATGATACTTTAATAGTATGAATGAAAATATTGTGTTTTTCGCCTTACCTAACAACATGTTCAAGTCCAATTGCACCAAATAATGTTTTCGAATGTATCTGATACATGTTTCTTTTTTGGGTCTTCTGTGGCTGATATATCGTCAATTTTTTTTTGTCTCTTTGAGCAAAGTTTTAGGTAATAATTACACAGATAGCGTATTTTATCGAACGTAGAACACTTTTTTATAGTAGTATATGGGATCTACAGATGATAATGTATCACAAATAATAATAAATCCCTTAACGCCTTAACTATTAGTAATTAATCGCTGAACATAATTACATTGGGGGTGTGGCACAGAAAGCCCTTGGAGAGGTTTCTTAATTGGAGATCTTTTCATGCAAATTTCACGCTTCAGACGTGTCAAACGGTTTACTCCAACACTTATATGAGACCACTAATTAAATTGTGAGTCATAAATGTTATGAAATAGCTGTTTTATACCTGTTATTCAATTTGGGTCATTAGTAAATAACCAGCCATTTGTTGAAGAAGATTGTGAATACAATTTAGATATTTGAATATTAGTTACTATAGGTGCCACAAAACACATCGGCCTATAACTTTTGTTGCCGGTGACCTCGCAACAGTCGCAACCTGCCACTCTCGAGTCACGTGGCCTGCCGTAGTCAAATCAAACCAGACGAAAACACTGTTTTATTTAAGGTTTCTTATTTTATTTAACTATCGTATGCTCCTTTATTCATTTCATCATCTTATTTTATACATTTAAAATATTTCTTAAAAAAATAGATAAAATGGTGGTCCACCGGTGTTGGGAGTAGGGTCCAGGCTACCTGTCGTTAGGGCTCCAGAGACAGGAACCTCCTCACAATGCGGTCCGTATCGAGGATTACTGCCTTCTGAATCAGGCCCTTGATCCAACCGCCAAAGGAGAGCCTCGACAGATGTTCGTCGAGGCTCTTGACCATCAGGCCATTGGCCGTTACGACAATCGGCACAATGATACCTGAGTTCACATTCCACATGTCGACAGCCTCGTGTCAGCCAAGTCGAGATATTTTATTTGTTTCTCTGTTCACGAGGTTCTCGTCATGCGGGATGGTAACATCGATTATTTATCATTACGCGGCGCGCTGGTCAGTCTATCACCACTATGTCAGGCTTATTGGCGACAATATTCCTGTCAGTGATGATAGACTGATCCGAGTACAGCGTGACATGTTCTTTCTCGAGACTAGGTCGGGCATATACATGGTTGTACGGTACCTCAGATTCCACCACATTTTTTTAATAATAATTTGACGCGAACGTAGGTCGCAGGCAATAGCTAGTCTTCATAATATGTTTCCGGTAGTTGTTCGTCAATGTAATTTCAACCGTAATCGCACAGACATACTTCGGTTTCCGAAACGGTCGCCGAAACGTAGCCAGGACACAGATGCTAGAAAATCTACATCAGGCCCACGAAGAGCCCGTGAAGCACCTTGCCTCGCCATATTTTCTTGTGGTCATAGGTAGTAAGTACTACTGGTTTGCGCCAGTTTTCTTTAGCCATGGACAGCGGGGTGAGTCCCTTGGCCACTGCGATCACATCTCGGTGCTTAACCACCTC
Source organism: Eugnorisma glareosa (assembly GCA_947578425.1). NCBI lineage: Eukaryota > Metazoa > Arthropoda > Insecta > Lepidoptera > Noctuidae > Eugnorisma > Eugnorisma glareosa. The sequence goes on from OX387957.1 coordinate 31,341,662, forward strand.
GGCTTTAAAAAAATATTCTTTGAGACTGCACATCTCGCGCTTGTGGAGGGCCTTCGCATTAAAAAAGTCACGACTTCCGCACTTCTGCGACATGTACAATTTCATCACATCGTCCGTCCGGTTTGCGGTCAGTAGTGTACGGACTCTCCTATCCTGGCCGTCGAGTTCGGTCTGAGTCCATTTGAATATGCCCAAAGACTAGATTAAAACCGGCATGACCCAACCGTTGAAGGCGCGCACCTTGTTCCCGCCTGAAAGAAGGCTATTTAATACCTTCTTCAGGCGACCAAAGAAGCGCTCCCTCAATGATTGCTTCATGTCAGTTACGTTAATGCCTAACGCTTCCGACATATCCAAATACTTATAGATTTCGGATCTTAGGTGTATGGTATGGCGTATGCTAATAATTACGACATTCCGCTATTTTTTGTTTTGATACCCTAAATATTGCGATATTATAAGTATTTCACACACTTTCGTAATGTTCTATTTTGACTTGAAATAATGTTGATATGATGTTTTGATATTTTTAATATTCAGATGAAATATGCCATAGCTAATGAATGATCATTGCGAAATTTTACCAAAACGCAATGTCTCGGGAATCAGAACCACTTTACCTATGTGGGTATTTTTAAAGATAGCTATATCTACAATGTGCTTTGGCTAGATGTTTGTGCCATGTTAGGTAATATAATTATGGCCCAGCTTGTTACATAATAAAAAAAAATCGTACTACACTACAAACCTGCAATCAATTTCGCTTTAATTTTATTGCATTAACAAAATGTAATTGGTAAATATTTGACAAGCCTACATTGTGCATTGCTAATGTTGTGTACGGATCTAAGTAATTTTGGCTCTGTGTTGGGTGATTTTAATTGAAACGCACACACGGTGTAAAAAGAATGCGTAAGTGAAAGGCATCTCATAACATAATAACCTAAACAAATTTGAATAAAATATTTTGACTCAACCATCGTCTGCCTGGCCATTTCCCAATTATGTTTGGGTCGGCTTCCAGCCTAGCCGGATGCAGCTGAATATTTTCTCTATATTAGTCTGAAACTCTTACGATTAAGTTATTATTCCATTCCATGGAAGTTTCCCGTAGGTATGTGTAGGTATATTGATACAACAGAAAACATCGACACACATATTGCGTCTTGTTTATTAGTATAACAGTATCTTCACCGCAATCTTAAGTCTGCCTAAAAAACTCTAGCCTTACAAGGACATGCGATTATAATATAGAATGATAAAATATTACAAATTTTGAATATTGTATGCCAGTTAAAAAAGTAATTAAAACAGGATTGATTTTTTCATTCGTTTGACACGCGACCGTGAAATCCTAAGTCGTTTAACTGGTTTGATCTTGCTTGCCATTATGACGATGAACTACAAAATTGTACCGTAAGTAGAATGGGACTACTTGGGGTCGCCGCAACACGTGTTGCACCCTGTCATAAGTCACGACATCATTTACTCCTTTCCCTTTCATATCATTCCCGGCACAATCCATCCATCTTTTCTTAGGTCTTCCTCTCCCTCTCCATCCATCAACATTTATATTCATCACTATCACATGTTCTTACCCAGAAAAAAAAACGATTAGGTACATATTTCTCGGTAACTGGCGCCAGTTTCAAACTTCCTATAATATACTCATTCCTTACTTTATCCTTCTTGTCACTCCACACATACATCTCAACATTCTCATCTCCGCTACATGGAATCGTTTTTCATCCATTTTCTTCACAGCTCAGCATAGTGATCCATATGACAGGTCTAATCTCGGACTTGGTATTTTACTTTTAACTTGAGCAGATCGCAGGATGTTAGAGTGGCCTGTCGCCATTTCATCCATCCTGAGTTGAGCCTGTACGTTACGTCCAGGTCTACGTCGCCATCCCCTTGGAGAAGCGACCCGAGGTACTGGAAGTCGGAGCAGATCGGTATGGGCGTTCCGGCAAGAGTGCAATGAATGCACTTTAGAAGATTTTGTCTCTTACAATACTTCTACGGTTTTATGCGTTGCTAATAAAATCAAAGTTATACTAATGGTGCCATCAGTGAATAGATTCTAACTTTGATAGCTTATATCTCGGAAATGTGACACTTTAGAAGATTTTGTCTCCTTTAAAACTCGTTTGTGTATCAGCTGTTCATTTATACAGATTTTATGCGTGGCCGCTATTTCGAAAATAAAATGAAATGGCAGAAGTTAGGCAGGCATACTTCATCTAAAATCTTCTAACCCTTTTTCGTCCGGCTGTGCCCAATCGTGCCGATTTAGGACGAACCGATCATATCCTTAATCGCCAGCTTTAATTGCGCTTTTGACAAAACAAACATTATCTTAGAATTCGCATTGCGCAGCGCTGTTTTTTTGTTAGTTGCGGTAACTTAGCGAGTAGCAGGTTTTTGTTTTAACATAGGGAAGTGACGTTATACCAACAGATACATATACCAACGACGAATATGTATATATTCGTCGTTGGTATATGTTACAATATGTATAAAATATGTCGTTTTATGCTTTTAGTTAATACTAAGTCTTGTATGTGTTTTGTGTGTGTAACAAGAGACAAACTATCACAAGATGTCGGTAACCTCCTTGTTCATAAATAAAATAATGTATGTTTATTTACCTTGTTTCCAGAAAACCCAACGAACTCTAACACGCTAATGATCTTTGGCGGCAGCAGTGATATCATCACATTAAAGGTAGCGATGCCCAGGCGCACGCCGCTTTGGAAGTGTATCCTCGATTGTTCCGACTCCCACTGCTTCTTTTCAAGTATTTTTGAACATTCCCTGTTTAATTACAACGGAAACTAGTTTAAATTATGTGGATAAAATAATGGTTGGTAGTTACGACACACTTTCGTCGTTTGGATATTAAAGTTAAAGGATTAATTTTAAAATTGTTCATAGACTGATTGATAATTCCGAAACTTATGCCAGGTCGCGAGCAAAAGCTAGAATTCAATAAAAATAATAATTACTTGTAACTGTTGTAGCAACTTTTGACCTTGATTGTGCCCTTAATAAGCCCAGTAAGGTCTTCTCCGTCCATTATAGTCATAGCTGCCTGAAGCATAAGGGCTTCTGCATAGCATAGTTCAGCGTGAGCTTCCAAATCAGTGTATGTGGCATAATTAGGCTGCAAAAAAAAAATTTTATACATATAAGTAGGTATTTAATAATATGGCAGATATCCACACAATACAAATATGTAAGTTGGCTTTGCTTATAAGATACCTAGTTCTGTATGTGAGCATTGGTTAGCTAGACATTTTTAACAACGTAATTATTTACAAGTTTATTTAAAATCACTTGTAGCTTGATTTGGTATATTATGTAAAAAAAAGACTGATAACACTATTTTGTTATATTAGGTGTGTTAGGTACACACGGCTACACATCAAGCTATACATTTCCAGTTTATGCTGATCTCGCATTGTACGGAAATCTCATACAATGCGAGATCAGCATAAACTGGAAATGTATAGCTTGATGTGTAGCCGTGTGTACCTGCTATGTGAAATCTAGAGGCTCATTAAAAATACATTAACCAATTCAATGTTACCATCATAATAAACAAGTTAATTAATACGAGATACTCAGGTCAGCAGTCTCTTAGATGGATAGAAAAGAAGAAGGGGCAGAATGGGCCCAGTAGTGTGCCACTTTCTATCTTACATTAAAATGAAGATCTCATCAATCCTAACATTTTATTCTATGGCAACATGACGCTAACTAAACAAATAAAAAAGTTACAGCAGTTCAAATATTTATTTTTTATTAGTAGGTAATGCGTTTAATTTAATTGTGTCCAACTTTCTCGATTTGGTAAAAATCATTTTCTGTACCAATATTATAAAGAGGAAAAAATTGTTTCTCCGGAACTTAAGATTCAATTTAAAAAAATCCTTCACTGGAAGAAAGCTACATTATTCGTGGGTGCTATAAATTATATTTACAATTTTTAAGTCGCGGGCGGCTTGTGTTTTATGTTTGACCATTCCTACGGAATAATTATGACCGCTGCTAATACAACAACTGCAAAAATAAAGCATCCATGATCACCTCTACATGAACCATTCCTCAATGTTCAATAGCACTGAGTTGTCAGTTGGTAATGCGTTCAGAGCATAAAAGAAAGAAAAAATGTAAAACTAAGCTTTGGTGCTGCAACTAACTAAAACAAACTAACCTGGCTGCAGCACGAAATCTTGTTATAACATGTCTGGACGCCGGAGAGCGCCTAATGATCCCCGGCCGCCATAGGATGTGACCTGTAGGTAGGGTTGCCATCACCTAAGCCAGCGATGCCGGACAAATCCGGGAAACCCGGACGGATGGCTACCCTACCTGTGGGTGGCAAACATAGGTGTCTGTCACCTGAACAGACACGGTTAGACCGTGTTCTGCGCACCTCTCTAGGGGGGAAATACGGCCGCAGAAGGTGACGGGGCCGTGACGACTACGCCACCCCGGCAAAAGGTCCAAAAAAAATACCGTGAGGTTTACGTCAGTAAGAGTCTGACGTCTGTCTCTGCCCAAACCACACGCAAAAAATATGTTGCGTTACCAAATCTGTGGGTGTACAGAATAACAACTCAGTGCTATTAACCGGTCAGGAGTTCCCAAGTAAGGAGACGATCCTGGATAGCAGCACCGAGTCATTACAGTCATTTGATACTTCATAGATTATTTTTATGACCTTTGAACTTTTACACAAACGATGTATATGTGGTAAATACAATGATTAAGTTCAGGCAATACTGGTAATAATTGGTATTCTAAAAGTGCTATATCTTGTAGATTTAATTGATTCATGATATCTTATAATAAAATGTTATTATTGATTAGACCTTCACTTTAAGTTAGGTTTGAAAGTGCTACAACACTGGGCCCAGGGTCATTATAAATTGCCCCTTCTTCATTGGATCCGTTTCGGTTATTCGTTTGAGCGTCGATTTCTGACTCAGGCAGATTGTATTTTCATCCAAATCTGTTTAGCCTTTAGGGCGTTATACGCACACAGAGAAGACTTACTATCGCACTTATAATATTCGTGTAGATTTATAGTTTAATCTTCGCCTCATAAATAATTAATCTAGAGGGAGACAAATATATATAAATACTTAATGTTATGTCCAACAGCTTTCGCGAAATACACAAACAAAAAAAAATAGTATTCTACCTTCTTTATAATTGTACCGATGCTCTCTACGAAAGTGTAATTTTTCCTGTGTTGGTTACATATGGAGATGGATACTTTGAGTGCTGCCAGGGTCCGATTGATCTGTGCGTGGTCGAAAGTCAGCATTGCTGGTATAAACTCGAACATGGAAGTGCCAAGACTGTGGTAAAGCGACGTGCGTTCCCTAGACATAAAAAATTGTGTGTTATTTTATTTAGGTGGGAAGGTATACTCGTGCCACTAGACTATAAATAAAGGGTGTTACAAGACCCATAACGAAGCCGAAAGGCACTTGTTCTCCCCGTCATTTTGATAGAGTTCTAGACCATACCTGGGAACCTTCTAGTTAGGGAGATATCGGGGGTCAAAGTTCCAACTTTCTCTCAAGTTTTTTTTTTTTAAATACATGTTTTTAATGAAAGATTTTTTAAACACCTCCAAGATCCCCGTATTATTCAATCCATCCATCAGTACTATGTTTTGAGTGCGTTACATTGAGTCCTACCGTAAAAAGTCATTTTTCACCCCAAAATAAAAAGTAATTTCCCAGCAATAATTTTTGCATAAAGTTACTTAGTTTGATGTACAGTGGGCTGCATCAATTGAGTACCCCAGTAAGTTGTATTAAAGCTTTAATAAAATGGGGTACGCTATTGATGCAGCCCACCGTACATAATGCTTGGTTGACGGCTTCGTGAAGGGTCCTGTTACACCATGTATAACTTAAGGTGGAAGCGCAAGAGTAGCCCGCGAAATTTAAATTTTCTCAAGTTTATTGCAATTTGCAGGTCAGTGTCAAGTTGTATGTTGATGAAAATATGAATCGCGCCAGTAACACGGAGTTACAGAATTATAATCATTCAAATCATCAATACCCAAGTTCATACCTTAACACTAAATACATTAATTTACATCTTGTAACGTTGCTAGGTAGTCAATCATGTATAAAATTATAACGCTTTGGGGATTACAGGCATGTTGTGTAATAATATAGGGAATAGTGGGACTGTAAAAATAGTGAGCATCATTAATTATCGGCTGTTTTTCACTGCTAGTATTTCTAAAGCGTTCTCGGTACTTCAAAACACTTCAAATTCCGGATGGTGAGCAGGACCTGGCTCTATTAAAAATATTCAAAAACCTTTCTATCAAGTCTAAAAGATACTAAGAAAACCTATAGGATTATTGTCATTGTCCTCCAAAAAATAAGGTTTTATTTTGTCAAAAGACTTCATTGTTAATTATTTTAGTCTGTTATTACTTTCTCCAAAGAACGCGAGTTCGAGATGCCAGATAGCGTGTTTTGTCCAGTGACATGTGCACTGGGTGAAATCCGTCTAGTGAGTACTGGTCGGACAACATCTGTGTCATTGATTCGAGAAGAAGAAGTCTAGTGGTTTTAAACAGACTTTAATTTTACAAAAAGATTATAAGCTGAATTTCCTAAAAAAATATCTCATACTATCACTAATGCTTAAAATTCAGGTTTAATGCGTGGCCGTAATTTCTACACGAAAATAAAATGGCGGAAAGTATGACAACCAGGCTCCGTATAAAAATATTCTATCTTCTATAGCATGGATTCAGTAAGTACTACATGATTCTGGATCTCCCCAGCACGGTAGTGTATTCAAAAGCAAGTTGGTAGTTGTAATCTGGGACGTCAAATTTTAAGCCAGGCAGAGAGATACCGAGAGGTCTATTGGTTCTATGTATATGATATGGGTCTACTAAATAACAAACCTATTTGTTATCATATAAGAATATTTTTCAAAACAAAATGAAGTTAATCTCACCATGGTTTCATCATACTAGTGGCACCAACTAAATCGTTATTGAAGAATTTTCTAATTGCCACTTCACAGTCATCGAAAGCAGTTTGTAAATCCATTGTGTTCCTAAAACAATAACGTGTTATGAAAAATCGATTTTCAAAACATAAAGTGAATTTGGAAACATACCCACAATATACAGCAAAAAGCTTAACTTACGTTGGATGCTCATCTGTGGCGTCTTCGAACTCATCCTGCAACAATAACATAAAAAGGATTTGACATGCTTTTTTGAAAGATACGTTACCCCTAGGTTTTTTCAGATCACAATAATGAAAAAATAATCGATACGCGGGGTAAATGTTTGGGCTCAAACTTGAGGTAGTAAAATATGTACAGTCCATCAACTGGTGGAAGAGTTCAACTGTAAACAAATTAATTATCAGATTAAAAAGAAAGAGATTTTATTACTAGACTATATTTATTTTTTAACCCCTGACGCAAAAAGAGGGGTTTTTTAAGTTTGACCGCTATGTGTGTGTGTGTGTCTCTGCGCTGTGTCTCTGGCACCGTAGCTCTTAAACGAGTGAACCGATTTGGATGCAGTATTTTTTTTATTTGGAAGCTAAAGTCTTAGCGATGGTTCTTAGATATGGTTTATCAAAATCGGTGAAGCTAGTTACTAGATATGGGGGGTGAAAGTGGGTATCAAAAATCGAATATTTTCAAATATACCCAAGTGGGATATCAATGAAAGCGCATTATTACAATTAGACATGTTTTATCAAAATCGGTGCAGCAATTACTAGTTGAGGGCTTTTTAAATTTTAAATTTAATGGTTATACAAAAGAAGAAAGCTGTTGCATAAATATGTAAAGAAGTAAACTCACTTCAAAATGTTCGTCGGCAAGAGGCGGCGTGCCCTCCACGTGGTATGGGTCGTGCAGCGGAGTCAGCGCCGGAGCGGTCTCTTGCCTCAGAGCCATCTCCAATCTAAAACAATGTTTAAGAAATATTTTATTATTTCACGAAGGCACAATATTTTACGGCTGGAGGTCACTGCTGAGAAGACGAGTACCTACCTAGGTAATAGGGAAGTATGAAAGAAGATAAGCTGTGCCCACCCCAAATAAATTGGGGATTGTAGGAGCATGATGAATGATGATGATGACAATATTTTACGGTATTCAAACTCGCTTGAATTAACAAAATATATCTAGCCATTCGAGGGTTCCGTTATCTACCATCCATACAGGGGCCTTAGTCTGCTATTGCAATAGTGTCAGAATGGTCTATCATTGATTTAATAACGCCCCGCGCAGACGAATTACCCTTTGTACGCACGTCAAACGAGTTTCGAACGCGCTTCAATACGCCGTGGGCTAGGGGCCTTATTAAATCAATGATAGACCACTCTGACACTATTGCAATAGCAGACTAAGGCCCCAGGACACGATGATACATTTTAAATAAGGCTATGCCCCATCGTTGCGATTTTTAAAATGCGAAATGAAATCGAAATCTTGTTTGTGAAATCACAAACGATTTCTGTTCGAAGTGAGCGGGCCCAGTAGGTATGTTGGTATGGTTGGCGATTACTATCCGTAACGAATAATGTTCGTAGTGCACGCATAGCCCAGTAAGCCCAAACACGTCGGATTTCGCCTTTCAATTTCAAGGGGTTCCGTTAGCCACCATAATACCTATGTATATCTTCAACACTCGATGAAACTCGTAACATTTGATATAGCGTCATCGGAATCGCATAAATATTCGCAGTGCCTCCCGTAATATTCGTAGTTTATTTGACCAATCGTCTAAATATATTAAATTCTAACCATTAGTATCATACATATATCTTAAGGTGGATGCGCAAGGGTAGCCCGCGAAATTTAAATTTTCTTACGTTTATTGCAATTTGCAGGTCAGTGTCAGGTTGTATGTTGATGAAAATATGAATCGCGCCAGTAACACGTATGGAGTTACAGAATTATAATCATTTAAATCATCAATACAGCTCTCCAAGTTCATATGGATTCGTAATCACGTAATCCGGGATAGCTTCTTAAATAATGGCGTGATTTGAATGAATTTGGTATTAATTTAAAGTTAACAGCTTTCAAATGGTACCAATTTTATTATTCATAACTAGTTATTAAGTACTCAAGATCGCGCGGATTCAATTCTAAGTAAGTGATTCCATACTTTTGCTCGCGAGTGTAGTAATAATTTGTATTTATTTTTACGTGTACTTATGTGTTTTTTAAACTTACTAAAAAAAACGATTTGTGACTAGAGATGCAAAACGGATTTTAAACGTTTTAAACCATTTGGTTTTAAACCGTTTTTTTGGTTTAAAACGATTTAAAACCACACTTAGCGGTTTAAAATGGTTTTTTTACTAGAATGCACTGAGGCTTTACACAACGTGATCTATCCGACACCTACTCCCTGATTTATGAAATATTAAAGGAAAAAAAAAAAAACTTTACTACGAAAGCGCGGTATATTTATTTAGAATCTTAGATTATCCACAAAAAACACGCTTGTGCCGCCCGGTCCCGGCCAAAACAATGTGAATACTGATTACAATTACAATGCAAGCGCAGGACTACCCCTGCGGGACCCTACCTGCCCCCGCTCTCCTCAACCTGCAATTTTGGTAGCAAAGCGCAAAATAAAAATGCGTCGTTGCTATTATATTTATAAAAATCATAATTGTTTTCAATCTGTCTAATCCTAAAAAAATAGTATAAGTATGATATAGAATATATACTTACTTATATGATATATAGTATATATATTTAAGTGAAGTCATCACATAATATATTAATAAAAATGGTAAATATACAATGTAAATGATTTCAATTAGCCTTTTAAACCTAATTTTTAAAGTAATTCCTAATCAATGTACGGCCCACGTGGTCGTGGTTTTAAACCGTTTTAAACAAATTTAAAACGGGTTTTAAACCACAGGTTTTGGTTTAAAACGGTTTATTTACAACTATATTTGTGACAGTATCTTCCACAGGTTGGTTTACTTTATGAAAAACTATGTTAAATAAACCTAAAGTTTTTCTTTGTTTTTTAAATCTTGTCAACTTCAAAAGTTGGTAATTTGAGGTGTCTAGAGATGAGTTAATACCCTGGCATACTGGGCACATTGAATAAACGCCGAATAAATGCCTTTTACCTGGGCAAAAACTTTAACAGAACTTTTATTAAATTTTTCATTCAAAATTGCAATATTTGAGTGTGCAGAATAGGTTAATTCACAAAATCATACTGGACTATAGCTATTATTAATCGTCATAATCATAACGATTATTTTAAAAAGTAAAACCATACTGATGTTCTTTGAAAATGACCTTTAACACAAAAAAACTAACTTTGTAGGTCAATGCAATTTTTTAACCTTGCAAAAGCCGCTTTTCTTGCAATTTTGGACCCAGTGATATTAAGAATATTCGTGTAATTACTGGTCATTCAGAGTTTTTATCAATTACACTCATATGGAGAAAACATTATTTTTACTTGCAGAAAACTAAGAAATAGACTCACAAGCTCACAAGACATTGATTTGCGGATGGATAAGGACGAAGCAGGGTTCCTAAGCGACGGTGTCGTTGCTTAGAGACTGCCCTTCGTCCTCGAGCTATGTTAAATAGAAATTACGAAAAAGTAACCATAAGCATCGTCCATCTAGGACTATATTCTCGAACTAATATGAGAAGGGTATGAATTCCAAAAGAAAATATTGATAAGAATGTAATATAATTATATTAATTATGCATTTACTGATAGTTAAACAGATTTGAGAGTTGCTTGTATTTTTTGACACTCGTTAATATCCTACGTACTAATCTATCGTTTTAATACCCTACGTATTCGTTAAAAAAAACTGTTCTTATATATATTTTTTCCGAGATCTTTATCGGAATACAAAAGGAACTTGTTACCCTTTGAAGTTTAAACAGACAATCAATGAAAATAATTGGAGACTAAAACAGCCCTCATATCTAATAAAAAATGAGCGCATATTACGTTTTCTGGCATACGCGTATGTTTATATTCATCGGTGCCAACTTTTAGTGAAAGTTTGTCAGCAACTGGTGTCTACCTCACTTTCACTCTTAACTGTCTTAGTAACTCGAGCCTGCTTTGCTATACGTATGAGATGAGAAGGCCGTTTTATGTTACAAAATCATTAGCCACGTCTTTGTGCACGTTTTCTAATTATTTTAATTATTATGCTCTACACATGGCCATGAATTATTCTTGTATTTGCCCTGTATAAACATTTTTTTTTTAATAACTAACTGTCCGGTGATGTTATAATTCAGAAATCGGAGATAACTGTTTTGTCTATTACAATAGTATAAAACATATTGAAGATGAATAGGAACCTCCGATCTACTATAATACATGTTCAATACAAGCGTGGATTATAAAGTCCGTAGTTGGCAATATGAAGGACTTTACACATGTATTAAGTGTATAGAATATAGAACATGATTGTTCTTTTAAACTATAATTTTATATAATGTGTGTAAAGGTGCTTTTAAACGGGCAATATTTTTACTGCGTTAAATGGCTGCAATACAATTGCCGCCAACATTTACAGCCACACTATACGATAATATTTTAAATGTGGCCACGCCACGTAGCAACACATTTTTGGTATGGCCAATGCAGTTTTATGCGTTGCAGGTTGAAGGTCGATCAAATGGGAAGCGAAAACACGGCCCATTATAAAGGGTGTAACAAGACCCCTAACGAAGCCGAAAGGCACTTGTTCTCCACGTCATTGCGATATTTTTTTTGTTCTAGACCATAGCTGGGAACCTTTTAGTTACGGAGGTATTGGGGGTCATAGTTCCAACATATTCATAATGTTTGTTGTTTTTTAAATACATGTTTTTAATGTAAGATTTTTACTTTATACAGCTCCAAGACCCCCGTATTATTCAATGCATCTATCAGCACAATGTTTTGAGTGCGTTACATTGAGTCCTACAGTAAAATGTGATTTTTCACCGCAAAAAGAAAGTCGTTTCTCAGCAATATTTTTTGCGTAAAGTTACTTAGTTTGACGTACAGAATGCTTGGTTAACGGCTTCGTTAAGGGTCTTGTACCAAGTTCATTTAACCCCATTCAATAACTATTTCATGAAAAAGTCACTCAATGGGGTTAAATGAACTTGGAGGGTTGTATTGATGATTTGAATGATTATAATTCTGTAACTCCATACGTGTTACTGGCGCGATTCATATTTTCATCTACATACAACCTGACACTGACCTGCAAATTGCAATAAACGTAAGAAAATATAAATTTCGTGGGCTACCCTTGCGCTTCCACCTTAACGAAACAACAACAGAGATTCTAATGAGATCGTCCTCCAACCTACCGGTAACATATCAAAATCATTTGACTAAAACATAAAAAAAATGTGTCGTATTTTGCATAGCCTAGCTGTAATCGTTGCCAAGTACCATTGTTACCGGCAATTGTATTGCAGCCATACATTGCAGTAAAAAAATACCCGTTTTAGACCTTTATTATACTCAGCAATATTTATTTTCAGTGTGATTAGTGATTTTGTGACTCAGCTAAGACAAGACAAGCATAACACTTATTGAACGTCTTGTTCAGTAATCATTGCCCGTCTTCTAAACGCAAAAACTACCAGCCATATCTATACAAATAAATAAAAATTGAATTGTCTGTTTGTAATACCAAAATAACAGCTTTTTACTGAATACATATGAAAGTTTATATGGTACTTATAACAAAAACACACATTTTTAAATTTTTGTCCGTCTGTTTGGTCTGGCTAACCGATCTTGACGGGAGTTTTACTGGCAGATAGCTGATGTTATAAGGTCTAACATAGACTACTTTTGTTAGAAAAAAAAAACATTAGGGTTCCACGCAAAAAAGAATAAAACCCTTGAAAAGGGGAGTTTAACCAAGACATGGCAAAGTACATCTTACAAATTTGTTTCGGTTCCAAGTACATTGGATATTCAGAACATATCGACGAAGTCACATAGTTGGTCCAGAACAGGCCTTTCGTCGCAAACAAATGAGCCAGTCGATCGCGTTTTTTATTGCATCACAATGCACTCAACACATATTTACTAACTAGCTTCTGCCCGCGACTTCGTACGCGGATCCTGTTGCTTTTGCCAGCGACAACGGGTTCGTCAAGAAAATCGAAGATCTGAAACGTCTAATGTAGAATTCTGGGGCCCGGGGACGGGAAAGCAACTGGATGAGCGAGACGATTGAAGACGTTCCAGATCTTTCATTTTGCTAAGACGTCATTCCTTAATATGTTATAGTGTCGCTGGGCTTTGGAGATCCACAACAGAGGTCTTTAGAGATAAGTGCGGAACATGATGCGCGACTGTCCGCTATGTTAAGCGTTTGCCTAGGTTGGCCCGTGGATGGGTTACCTCCCATTACATACCGAGTTTCCTCACTTCCTCGCTGAACATCTGTTTTTTTGCGGTTTCATGCGGTTTTTTTTTTCGCGTTTCGGGGTTAGTCTCATAGTGAAAGTTGTTCATAATGATGAGTACAATGACCCCTTAAGAGGTTGTGCGTTTATTCTGTTACACATTGTATATGTTATAGTGTAACTGGGCTCTTGGAGTTCCACTTCAGGTGTTCCAGATCTTCAAATTTATTCTCTTAGCAGAAAATGCTCATCACGTGGAACAATTTTTGCTATGGTACCATTTTTGTATCTCTTATAGTTTAGCTGGTCTGTTGCGGTGCTGCATCAGATGTTCAAGTTTCCAAGATAAATTATAGCCTATATGTTGCCCAGATTTAATACCTTTACAACAAAAAATTTAAATCCGTCGAGTAGTTCCGAAGATTAGCGTGTACAAACAAACAGACATACAGACAAACAGACAGATTTTTTTTTTTGGATTCGTGCTCTATTACTGTTTCCAAACCTCCCTCAATAATTATTTTTTTAATATATTCAATGTACAGACACAGTTTTTTTACTGTTTTATTATATGTATAGATTTAAACCCCGACCTTAGTTAATCTGTGCCCCGACTACCAATAATACCCGCGGACTGACTTTTCAGTTGAAATGACTCCAGACACATTGCCGGACATTGAACGTCACGTCGCCTGGATTGCCTTAACTGTTCAATATTTTTCACACAACCAATTGAACGTTTCTGGCAAAACTTATTAGTTAAGTTCTTATCCTGAAAACGTCATTAATGTAGTATATCAAGAAATATCTTAATACATAACTTTTATAGACTCTTTTTCTGCCTCACTATCATCACTACATGTTATAAAAATAGCTGTGTCCGCGACTTCGTCCGCGTGGACTTAGATCTTTCTCAGCCTGTTATTATAAAACGCAACATGACTTTGTCTGTTCGTTAGTAAGACAATTTACGCCATTGTTTTGGTGTTTGTTGATGCAGAACGTTATAGACATGATTCAAATTCAAACCCTCCTATTAATAAACACAGACTAAAGTTATTCCAAGTTAAAACCTTTGAAAATGTATAGTTATTCCTTTGTTATTCCTGGTGTAATTTTATTCCGTGTTTATTAATAAGAGGGAAAGAGTTTATTTTAAATAGACCCGTAACAAAGTCCTAAATAATAATACTTTTCAATACAAAGTTTTTTTTGTCTTACACGTTCCTAGCACGGTCATGGTATGATACGGTGTCGTGGGCAGACTCCTTTAATCAGCAGGTATAATCACATGCTTCATGACGTTCCGTTCACGACCTTCGAGGCAATAATTCCTAGTCATTATACTTGTTCTAGTTAATACTACGTTCTACTAGATTCTAGTAAATACCTGCCTACCGTCCGTAATTTTAACCCGACAAAATATCGAATAAACCGACAGTACATAAGAAAAATGTAAACAATAAAATGATATAATCGTGGAGCTCTTTAGAGGGCGGATTGTAGGCAATCGCTTGACGATTTAATAATCGCAGCCTAGTAACTCGATAGCACAAAATTGCCTCACGCCAGGAGAAATTAAAAAAAAACCGGCCATGGCGAGTCGGACTCGCGCACGAAGAGTTCCGTACCATTATCCAAAAAAATAATATCTGAATTGGCGTCTACTATTACTATCATGTATGTATCTGGAGGACACCCTTTTTTAAATTTTTTTTTTCTTTTTTAATTTTTCTTTTATTTGTGCTGTGGCTTGCTTTTCGCCAAATTTCGTGATTGTAGGTCAATGGGAACTACCATATAGGCTTTCAATCCAAAACCTATAGGGTACTTTGGGTTGACCTAGAATTGTCAATTTTCGTTAAAAGCAAGGTTTTACAGCACAAGTAAAGGGAAAATTCCGAAAAATAAAAATTGATGAAAATTAAGGTAAATTATGTTACTTAAAAGTTTTCAGGAAAATCTAAATTTGCCCATATCTTTTTATCGTGTTGACTCAGGACCTTTTTATACACCTAATAGGGACTATAGACCTAGGTATCTGGTATAAATGTCAACTTGCTAGGTCCACCCGTTCCTGAGACAATCGGTGGTGGTGGCAGCAGCAGCAGCAGCAGTGGTTATTTCCAGCTTTTTAGTTTAGTTACGTGAAAGATTTCGCAAACAATTTGTCATTTCTTAATATCTTGATAACAGCGTAGGTTTCACAGGATAACAAGATATTAGGGAGGGATATTGAGGGCCTTATATAAAGAAATTCTCAATTCATTTATGTAATTGTTACTCCTTTTTATTCATTGTTATTCCTTAAATTGTAATATAATTAATACTAGCTGTTGCCCGTGTCTTCGCTCGCCTTTTCGTTGGAAATTATCCCACGGGCATATTGTAAATATAGCATAAGGCACTCGGGGATAATGTAGCTTCTTAATAGTGAAAGAATTTTCAAAATCGGTTCAGTAGATCCAGAGATTACCCCTACAACCTCACAAACTTTACTTCTTTATAATATTAGTATTTACATATAATACTATATCAAACTAGTGTCAATTTTGGGTCCTCCAATAGTTCTGTGCAGCAGGTACATAGTTGGATAGCTCTTTTTGAACTTAACAGAAGTTGCTATTGCACCACAACAAAAATCCGAAATTGTTGTGTTCAGTTAAACTGTCCTAAAGATGACAGTTTTAGCAATACCTAAACCAAACTAACTACCACCAACCAAACCTAACCAACTAAAAAAAAATAATAAAAATGTATTTAGGTATTTAAGTGTAATATGTTTTATGTATATATATATGTATGTATTTATTGTATATATGTAAATGGTACACCACAGGCTACCTGCAGTATTGTCTCTCCTTCCCCCTTAAATCCATCCAAAGGTTGTCTTTAAAAGATCGCTTTTAGCGATAAGACCGCCCATTGTGTCACCCCTTTTATAATGTTTTACATTTGTATCTGTAATTTTTATGGTGTACATAATAAAGAGTATTCTATTCTATTGTTGTGTTCAGTTAAACTGTCCTAAAGATGACAGTTTTAGCAATACCTAAACCTATTTCATAATTCACTGCCATTTTGAGCATTATTATCAATATCGTAGACGTCGTATGCGCCACAGTAACCTATCATAGATTTACTTCTTCCATTTCCTAGCACTGACCAATGTCAAGACAGTGTTCCCATTGTTAAATGTTTTTTTGTATTACTGACTTTTCTATTACCTACTCAAACCTCATTTGTTCTAACAGCAAACAGGATTGCATGGCACCAAGAAAAATTTATATAACTATTAGAGCAGGTACCTGAGTCCATATAATAATAGGCATCATCCTTTGTGAAAAGGACTTATATTCGTGTGGCTTCAGACTTTTGCAAGGCATATGAGGTACTGAAGCCAACTTGTTGAAGTGCGTTAGACACTTCTAATGAATTGAGGCACCAACTGACAATTATCTGAGTATGCACTATCTATGCAAGCCCCAGGGACACAGCTTCCGAATGTTGCCCACATGTTATGCCCGAGGTACTTGAAGCATTTCAAAACTATCAGACAACCCAGAAGTTTGGTCAAGATCCTCACCAGCATCTTACTGGAATACTTCCCTCCACCAAGCACTTTTGATCTTGCAATTTTCACATAAGCCAGCCATTAGACAAGAACGAGGTAAGACTGTTCCTCATCAGTGTTAAAGAAGATCAACGAGAAAAATATAATCTTTAAACCAATATTATTACATTTTAAACTGGTTGTCTTTTGTGTACATGGTAGATAAGTAAAAATCTAGAAATAATCCTTGGAAATCAGTCATAATCCATATTATGTCAGTATGGACTTTTAGGTCTGAAATAAATGATTTTTATTTAATTTGGTGCAAGCTGTTTTCCAAAGGGGGGTGCCTGTAATAATCAGATTTATCAAATGCTCCAGTTCTAGAACCAATAGGTACACATGTTTCTGATTTGAGAAAGAGTAGGGTAGACCAAGAACAAATATTTACATTCAATGTTTAGTTATGTAATGTAATTTTTGTAAGTGAAGTGGAATAATACATAATTATCTTAATGCTAGGCCTACTGATTTTCTTTGGCTATGGTCATCTTAGGGCCAATTAAATTCTTTTTAAGTATCAATCCCCGAGGATAAATAAATGCAATATTTGTCTAAGTATTAACTTTGTATAGTATTTGTGACAGTAAATAACTACATCACTTTTCAAATAAATCAACACTGTGATCGTAACGTTCGCATTTGATTTTATTAATTACCAAAAGTAAATAATTTAAAATAAAATAATTTACTGGTATGAGTACCTACCAGTAAATTATTTAGAATATGAATACCTACTAATTGAAGACAATTATTAATCTATTTAGTGGTAACGAGCAAGGAGTTCTACCTTTCAATTTCGCTGCAGAGTAATCACAAATTCGAAAAAAATACTATAATTTTTATACTTACGTTTTCCAATCTACAATGTTATGATTAGCACAAAGTAGAACATTAACAACACACAGAAACGAATTTTAAATACATTAAAAGCGAATTGTTCATTCAATTAATATTTTTGAATTGTTTTAGATTTTAGAAACACTATTTGTTTACAGGACATTGGATTAAACCATAAATAGACGTCTACACTCTACACAGTTATCGACGTTCTGTTTTTTTTTTCTTCTCTATGTCGTTCGCAAATACATCATTCAGGAATGACGTTATGTTTTTTAGTTTAGCCAAAATTTAGTCGATTAGTTGCGAAAAAGGTATTCCATGATGGAATTAGCTCTAGAGTTGGCAAAGCTGGACCCGTCTGCGTTCTGCCCAACTTACGTCTTGTAATCGTAATACAAAATTAGTTCATTCGCAGACAGGTGCCACAGTGTATCATTATATGTCGCAAACAAGTGCTCTTTAAAAATGATATATTGTGCAGTTTCATGATATTACATCATGGGCATGGGCTGTAAACCCAAAAAGGTTTAGCAAAGATGGATGTACAGACATCAAGCTACCCGAACTGTCAAATTTTCCCAATTAACCTTGGACCTAATGCTAAAACGATAAAGTTGAAAATCTACTAAAGAAATTTGACAGATTGTAGTAGCTTGATGTGCTGGCGTCTGTATCAGGGATGTAGCGGATATTCGCATCCGCATCCGCATCGATTTGGACATCCGCATCCACAATAATCGATGCGGATGTTTATGCGGATGCAAATGTAGCGCAGATCGCGACAAAAAAAAATTGGGTTTCGAGTGGGCTTTCGATATTTTGTATCTCGTAAATCAATCTTAACGTGTTTACTTTCGCTTAACGTATGAACAGTGCAGTTTTTGAATGTTATTGTCTGTTCTAAGCGAGTTTTGTGCAGTTTATAGACAAGTGAATTCACAATGTCATCACTAACACAGTGAAATTTGGACTTATTTTAAACAAGATGAACATGACCAGGATAAGGCTCATTGTAAAATATGCAATAACTGCATGAAAACGAAGATTCTTAAAAAAAAAATATACGCTTCCGTGGATGTGAGCTTTCAAAAATCCGCATCTGCGGATGTCAAAAAATCTGCATCCACAACATCCCTGGATAGTATAATCCTGCTCCGAGGCAATGTCCGCTGCTGTCAGTTCTCAACAACTTATCGGATCCACGCAGCGCTCATGCAGCGGGTGGGCACCGCCTTAGACGTGTTTGAACGTATCCATAAGGTGGAAGCGTCAGGGTAGCCCGTGAAATTCAAATTTTCTTATGTTTTTTGCAATTTGCAGGTCATGGACATGCACATGTATAATAGGGTAAACAGTCACAGTCTAGTTGGAGTAAAAGTTACTATCTTACTAACTCGTAGTACTAATTAAACCACTGGCCTTACCCTATGGGGCATAGACAAATATATAAATAATAGGCCAGGCCCGGGTCAACAAGAAAATAAAGATTTTATTACGAAAAAAGAAAGAAAAAAGAATATTTGTGATTTGTGAGGCGTTCTTCCACAGCATCACGGTGTTTTTTCTCCGGAGTCCTTTTATGTCGAAATTACTGCCGAAATAACTGTTGGCAAATTGGTGACTCCGCGCTGTACTGTTTGCGAATATAGAATCATCACTGGAAATCCTAGACTAGCCATGGCCTGTAAGAATAAGGAGCACTTCAACCCAACAAAATATGGAAAATTGATGACGCCGACGTGATTTTAATGCTGAAATTAATAAAAAACTTACTGTTGGCTAAGCAGAAAGAAAATGGCTTCTACTCTGGAAACCGACATAAAAATTGAAGAATTGTGTAGAACATGTTTGTCGAAGGATAATGAACTGTTCTCGATATTTGATGTATTTCTTGGCTCGACAATTACTTTAGATTACATAGTAACTACCACTACTGGGTTAAAGGTAAAATACTATTTGTATGCCATACTAATTTATTTAGTTGACCCTGCAAAATGCGAAATGTTATTTAAATTTAACATTTTATAACTTTCGCTGTTCGCTGTTTGTATTATTTTAATTTTATTATGTATTTTATTTGTTTGTAGAACCGGCGTATATGTAGGTATAAAAGGTAGTTACCTACACATAGTTTTTGGTATATTTTAACATAACTAAAGGCAATAAAGAATCATGATCTCTTAATTTAAACAGAATTAGGACACTGGGTCATCTAAGGGTGGTGTTATGCACTCTTACTTTAAAGGCATTAGAAATACAGTGGCAAAACAATTCAGCAATATAATTTAAAAAATAAACAGGTTTCTCCGCCTCTAAGACAACCCACTGACCAACCATTTTTTTAATGAGACAAAATAATTAAATTAGTGAAGATATTTATCAAAAATTACAGGATAGGATGCTTGTGATTGTTATGTTTCTTATTTTCCATACAAATAGATAAAAACCTTTTCTTGCAGGTCATATTAAATAAAAAATTGCATACTCCGTAAAACAATGCAAAAACTTCTTGAAAGATTTTTGTTAGAAGTGTGGCCTGACTTATTCTTTCTGCATTTTCCATATTTTGAAAATTTTATTTCCATTTTAAAATAGCAGCTACATCATCATCATTCTCCTGGCTTTATTAATTATTTTTATAAAGGCCACGCACATATTTTGTATTAATCAATAGCTGGTATCAATACAAATTTAATATCAGTTTTGTATGAGACAAGGTTACTAAAGCATCATGTTGCCAAAATATAAGGTATCAAAGTTAGAATCTATGCAGTGATGACACAATCTGATGATGATTTAATTAGCCACACATAAAACCTGTATCAAACAATAGCTGGCATTAATACAATCAAGTATTGTATAAGATAAAATCTTCTGAAGCTTCACATTTCCGAGAGATGAGTCATCAAAATTACAATCTTTACCATCAGTACAACATTGGTATCTTATAACTCGGAAATGTGAAGCTTTAGAAATTTTGTAAGTTAAATGCGTGGCAGCTATTTTGAAAATAACATGAAATGTCGGAAGTTAGGCAGGCCAAATAATTCAAAGCCTTAAGTTATTACTGAAACACAAAGAGACTGGCGAAACATACTATATAAACTATCTAATACACAAACATAAACATCACGTTTTGTATATCACTCACACTAATATCTTAAAGGCGAAAGTTTGTATGTGTGTATTTTTGTTATTCCTTCACGCGCAAATGGCTAAACGTATGTGGATGAAATTTGGTATCAAGATAGCTTTATTTACTTTTAATCCTGGAAAAATGTGGTGTTAATATAATAATATATGGTTTTGTAACAGATTGTGTGGTATCTTTACAAATATGAAGAAATACCTAAGTGAAAATAACTTTTGCCATTTGATAATTCACGCAACCCTTATGAAATTCTATTATTTATTCAAGAAGGTATAACAGAGCAATTATTCAATTAATTATTCTTTTATGAGCTAGTGTTAATATTTCATTAAGTATTTATCCAAAACTATGCTGTTATTCTAAATAAATGTATATTCATTATTTGTGGTAATTGCAACTATAGATAAGCAAAAATGATGGTTTGCCTTCAACAATTTGCTGCGAGTGTAAGGAAAAAGCAACACAGGCATTTGAGTTTAAGAAAAAATCGGAAGAAGCTAATATGTCCCTTAGAGGGATATTATTAAAAAAGGAACAGAAAGAAAATTCAATGCCAATGAAAAATTTAAGTCAAGTAAGTTTGGGGTTCCAATTTGAAAAATCCATAGTGGTGCATGCAGGAACTGCAAAGATTCAGTAAGGACTTTGTGCTCATGCGTAAGGTCCCGGTTGAATAAATCCCCTTTTGCGACAATATCATTGTGTAGTCGTCTTAAAATGGTCCATTTCCGCCAAAAACTTAAAAATATGGTTGTGACCAAACATTTAACAATTTATTTATAAGCAATTCACTTTTATAGTTTCTTGGTATCTGCATACTTTAAACATGATAATTTGACTTGACTGTGTTAGTATGCAAAGGGTTTAAACCTTGATTTCAGGCTAATACATCAGATGTGAAGACTGAAGATTTGTCATCACATGACAATGATGACAATGCTGATAGTGATTTCAATGATGCAGATTTACATGAACAAGGTATGATATATTCCATTAGTTTGTTAAATAAAAGACTGATGAACGTGCGACGGTGCGAGCTTTCGATGCTATAATGCTAACAAAACTAGTAAGCTGGCTTCTGATTCTATTTATTGTCCATGCTATGTGTGACCAGCTCAAAGGTAGAAAGAAGTGTTACCACCAATGTGCGGTTGAATGTTTCCCATATTACATAATGTGAACTATTATTTTCTATAAAGTAAGTTTTTATTTTCAGAAGATTTTAAAATTGAGCATGGGAGCTCGGAACGCAAGTCATGTTTTGTATGCAAAAGCTGCTTAGTCGTTTTTGATACACACAGTAAATTGCAAGAACATGAGAAGATTTGCATAAAAGGTTAATATGATTAATTATTTTGCTGTTAACATAATTTAAACAAATATTATTTTGTGCCTGTCTACCTTTACTGTGAATAATAAGAAATCTATCTGAGGAATAGTGATTTATTCTTAGGAGCTAATTCATTGGTTAAGTAGCAATGTATTAAAAGATTTTTCAAATATTTCCTTTACTACTTGGAAATTCGATTTGGCTATTTTCCTTTAAATTTTTTTATGGAATTTTGTTGTGGTATCTGTTAAGGTAAGAACTTACCATAAAAACCCTTGTGTAAAATTAAATATAATCTGGCATTACTTATTTTAGTTGAGTGTGATGAAACCAACCGCACTTACTGCCCACTTTGCGGTACATGCTACAATGGTGCAGAAAATTTGACCAAACATATGTGGGAAAATCACGCAGACCTTATGGGCCCAAAAAAAAGAGGCAGACCAAAGAAGATGTTAACTAGTGTGAGTCTTAAAACTGAGTTTACATTTAGTTAATTGCTTGCTGATTATTTTGAGTTATTAGCTTTTGCTTGATACTGATAGCCTGCGTCATACTACTGCGAGGGGAACTCTTTGTGCGTGAGGCCGACTCACGCTTGGCCAGTTTTTTCGGTCTAGCGCTGTGGACCATTGGTCGTTATTTCGTTAACTTTAATAATCAACATTCCAACCACAGAGCGCCTGTGGTTGGAATGATTATGTTTAGCATTACAGCAAAATGCATGTCACCAAGAAGGCATTAACCATTGAGATTAAAACGCATTTTGGTACTCTCACCGGTCTCTGCATATAGATTAATCACTTCACCAACTAGCTATGGGCATTTTTGTGTCAACTCTGTGACAAAAAGGAGACATGGTACTGAATCTTTCACTTCGTCGTTAGCTGTAAGCACGGACCGCTGCGGTTATAGGTTCCCAGACTTAGGAACTCCTCAGTAGCCGCCTGCAAACCCGCAGTTTTAAGCGCTCAACACCTATCAAGCATATTGCAAGTTTTCACAAACTGTTGCCAATCGCAGCAACAAATGGCACAGTTTACTGTTGTGTTAAACGACGATACGTAGAATGACGCTGCGCTGCCTGGGACGGTGAGGGGGTCAAGTCACACTACGCTTTGCTATTACCGGTTTCAGAAACCGGCAACTTGACTCGAGTGGTAAAAATTTCCACATGGCCGATGCATGATGATGATGATGATGGACTGGAGCAACCGAAAACTGTTGCGATCACCAAAATTTGCTACTAGAGTGAATATGTCTGCGCAGTTTCTCTCTCAAATTATTATGTAAAGGCAAAAAATCAATGAAATTGCTAGTTGCCGGTTGCCGCAACTGGGAGCAATGTGTCCTTAAATAGTGAACTTGTGCGTGTTTGTAATTCTTTGTGTAATTTATGTAGTAACTGAAACATTTCAGACCATTCTTAACAAGTTATCAGAAAATGGATTTTGCATAACGTCAATGCCAGCTAAAAAGATTGAGTGCGCATTTTGCAAGCAACATTTTGAAACCAAAGAAGAATTAGGATCACATGCTGTAACTCACAAAGGTTAGTATCTATTAGATGAATTTTCTTAAAATGTGCCTATACATTATTATATTAGGTGTTTCGTAACACACAGCATCAATTTCAAGAAGCATAATTTAGTAAGCCTAAAGATAGCGCAATTGTATCTATTCTTTTCGTGTTACCTTTCTCATTCCCCATAAGCAGAAGGCCCCATTTTTGAATCTGGAGCGCTACTGGCACTTGCTTGTCATATATTCATAACACCTAAGAAGAACGGTCATTTGCATATATAAGATGCTCTGTGGTCATTTGTGACCCAGACCCGACACGAAAGAGACATCTCAGTTTTTTAATTTAAAATATAGCAAAAAAAATATATTTAAATTCGAAATCAATGGCTAACACTAAAATGTTGCGTTATATTTTTGGTCAGGCGATATTTTTTTTAAATACCTCTTTACCTACAAAATTCGTAATTGTATGTAACTCAATGACGATACAATAATAAATGGATTTATGGCACTGGTGATGCAGCTATATTATGTACAGTTGTGGTCATAAAATTAAGAACGATTTGAAGTTCCATTTTTTTATCTAAATTGCTTGGAAGTAACTAATTATGTTATGAAAAAGCCAAATGATCTTTTTACGTATAAGTTTGTTAGTCAAGTGTTAACATAGTCTCCTTCAGAAGAGCATTGCAGTTTCCTTAACCACGTTCGTGTCCAAATAGACAGAAATATTAAAACTAAACAAACAAACAAACTAAACATGATATTTTAGTGTAAAATACGATGAATTTAGGGAGTTATTCCTAAAGCGAATGCAGAATGTGGTGGGTCGTGGAGCTAAAATCTTGTACTATTTATTGTGCTAAAACCCCTTAGCAGACACTCTAGCATCGAATCCGTTAATAACCTTACAGTTATGCTCAGTCATCCCAGATATTATACAATAATTATTTATAGGTAGATGAGTAGTTAGAACACTAAAAAAAACTATGGACTATTAAAATTAAACTCCCGTGGAGGAGTTTTTTGTCTGGGATCTCTAATGTAAGTCTCTAGCAGAAGGAGCTGACTGCATTTAGAATTTTATTTTTGAAAGATCCTGATTGAAGATCCTGTCCAAAAGTACTTTGAATGGTTTGTATTGTATTAGATCTGATTGCTCCCTTATGTCCAATAAGTTGTGATTTGCAAAACCAGCATACAAGGTGTAACAGGACCCTTCACGAAGCCGTCAACTAAACATTATGTACATAAAACTAAGTAACCTTACGCAAAAATTATTGCTGGGAAACGACTTTCTTTTTTGGGGTGAAAAATCACGTTTTACGGTAGGACTCAATGTAACGCACTCAAAGCATTGTGCTAATGGATAGATTGAATATTGCGGGGGCCGTGGAGGTGTTAAAAGTTAAAATCTTACATTAAAACCTAGTATTTGAAAAAAAGCTTATGAATAACTTGGAACTTTGACCCCCAATATCCCCGTAACTAGAAGGTTCCCAGATATGGGCTAGAACAAAAAAATGATCGCAATGACGGAGAGAACAAGTGCGTTTCGGCTCCGTTAAGGGTCTTTTTACACCCTTTATGCATAGCTCCATCCGGTGTACTTATTTTATTATTGTTTCAGATTCGAAAGTGCTGCTTTGTGTACTGTGTAAGAAAATATACATCGATAAGATAAACTTTGATCACCATATCTGCATTGAAGAGAAAGCTGATGTAAGCAATGTGGAAAATGTGAGTACTACATCATAATAAGTTTAAAAGCTTTGAGTCCTGCTATTGCTAAGAAATCCTTAACGCAAAACGTTCTAGATACTTAAAGTTTTCATGTGGAATGCAACTTTACATTGATGATGATATAACTTCAATATTACAGTCATAAATGTATAATCATTAAATTAAACATTCCCCAACTAGTAAATGGCTGCACTGATTTTGATAACACATTTTGATTGTTAGTATACACATCATGCGCTTTCATTTGATATCCCACATGGGTATATTGGAAAATATTTGATTTTTCGTACCCACTTTCATCCCCCATATCTAGTAAATGGTTGCACCGATTTTCATAAAACATATCTAAGAACTATTGCCAAGAAAAGAGCTTTCAAATAAAAAAAAACTGCATCCAAATCGGTTCACTTGTGTAAGAGCTTCGGTGCCAGAGACAGACACACACACACACATAGCGGTCAAACTTATAACACCCCTCTTTTTGCGTAGGGGGTTAAAAATAGGCCAAGTTCACCATTAAAAGAATTGTGATAGTGCCAAGTTCAGGAAATAGAAGAAAGTTTATTAGATTCCATGCACCTTCATAAGTTTCTTAAGTCATTTCTTCTTTGTTAGTGGTAGTAGTGGAGGGTAAATTGTCGTGCCTTTTCTATAATAGGGTATATGCATGAATTACAAAATAAAAAACTTAAAAATGCCTTGTATTGGCCCTTAAAAACATTGTGGTACACTTGTTTAATTCTCTAATGCAACACTTTTTTTAGCGTGCTTTTGGTGAATCGGAACGCAAACACAAAACGCATCGATTCCGGCCGTGACGTCAAATGCTATGTGTGAAAGAAACTCTTTTAGTTGAAAAGTACTTAAAGTTTCACTAAGATTTTACTATAATATTGTTATTGCAATTTTTGATTTAATAAAGCATTTACAATATAGAAAAACTATTTTATTAAGGGCAAAAAATAGATTTATACAGATAAAGGGAAGTGACATCAAATGCTATGACTAGAATGGCCGCGACGGTCATGGACGTTTGAACTGTCGTAGAAAATTGTAGGAGTTTAATATTTTTTTGTGCGACAAGCAGTAGTTGAAATTAGCTTTTAATTATTTTCTTGGGTTGATAGCACTGCATTTTATTGATTTAAGTGAAAAAAAATTACATGCATATATCCCTATTATACAAAAAAATAGGCACGACAGCTTTTTTGTTTGTTTTATTGACCCCTCTCTAAACGTCTATTTGTAACTCTTGATAAAATTATTCTCTTTCAGGATTCGGCTAAAACAGACACTACTGCTAAAAGGACTCAAAATTGTCCATCAGAAATGACACTGCGAGAATTTCTAGACCCGAACATGGATATCGTATGTATATATTAATAAAAATATACAAACAGTGGCCATAATTAAATCCATCCGTTTCCACTCATACTAACTGCTCGGGTAATTTGTTATGGTCACTGTGCGTATAGTCTCCATCAGATATCGTAGCGGGCGAGGTACCCAAATATTTCGGAGCAGCATTACTTTTCAATTAATTCGGAACACATAACGAGGTAAAAATATCAGAAAGCACAAATTCAAAGGTATCTGCGCAGTTAGCATGATCATAAAGATCGGAATATTTATGGAAAATATATCTTAAGTCTGTATCACACAGTTTAAATTCGTTACTATAATGAATTTTAGTGGTCAAAAGTGATTTGACAACTATTGTGGATTTTATTATAGAGTTGTGTTCCGAATTTATTGAAAAGTCACTGCTCTTATATTTATGGCAAATTTCATGTTACGAATTTATTGAAAAGTAATTCTGCTCCGAAATATTTGAGTACCTCTCCCGCTACGATATATTGATGGCGACTGTACAAATATAATGTATAATAATCATAAATCACGGTACGCTTAGAATGTTGTAGATAGTAAGAACGATTTCGTTAACATGTGATAAGGGTTGTCGGGAGGTTTTCCCGCAGAGTTTCAAAAATATCCGACCCGTTACCCCTTCAACCCAGTAATACGTCGTAAATAGTTGAGCAAACTGTAGTTACCCCTATTGTTACTGCAACTGGCTTGGCAGATGTGTTGGTAACATCCTAGAAGCTCGGGACCGCGAGGAATCTATCCTGGTATTGCTCGACTACTCGCGTGCGTTCGACTCAATTATTATTCCTTTTATTACGGTCTAAACTGTCGTTTTACGGTTTAGATAGGCGGGCGACGGGTAGGCTTGAAAGCTACCTGACTGGCATGTCATATGTGGTTGAATTGCGCAAGAAAGACGGTTCCACGTTATCTTCCTCCCAACAAACGAGGGAGTTCCTCAGGAATCCCTGCTCGGTCCGCTTCTCTATATATTTTATAGTGCTGACATAACAACATCCTTATAGAACTACAATGCAAGTATCATGTATACGCGGATGAAACTATGTATGTTTCATTTAACTCCATTAACACAGCAGCCGTACGTACGCCTCAAAAATTTAAGTACATGGTCATGGGGAGCAGAAATAAAATTATAACAATTCTTTCTGCTAAACCTGATATCAAAATTATGGGCGAAAGTATACAAAAGGTAGAATTCGTTTGTAACCTTGGGCTAATTACTAATCCGGAACTACGTATTGAGGAGCATACAAATGGCGTAGTATAAAACTGTTTTTATAGACTGAAGGTTCTGTACACTGTACACAGTGGGGGATTTCCGTAGTGTCGGAGTGAGGAAGAGATTGCCCAGCCTTCACTTCAGGGGATGTTTCAAGTATGCCGCGACTCGCTGCTGGAATTATCTGCCTCCTCCCATAAGATCCCTAAACACAAAACAAAATTTTAAATTACATTTGAAAAAAGTCCTTTAAGAAAAACAGAGGTATTAACATCAAATATGACTATATGTATATTACTAGCGGTCGCCCGCGGCTCCGCCCGCGTGGATGACTGTTACCGCTGCAAAAAGCCTACCCAGGAAAGACACGGTCAGCAAAATGATTCCCAGGTCAATTCACAGACACCGACGGTAACATCGACGACGCAGTCATTATCCGCAGGCTGCACAGATTGTCTTTCTGTGTATGTTAAAGTTGTTAATGATGAAAATATTTAAATGTAATTAATACTAAGTTTTCACTTCTGCCGGCAGTCCTGGAGCGCAACCCGTTGTTTTAGGATAGATAACTAAAGCGATTATTGTAGACCTTCTCTATAAACAACATTTGACGTTAAATTATTTTCAGGTAACAAAATATACTGATGGTCGGGAGCCCCGACCCGTGATAGGGCAACGTAAAGTTGCCCATGCGTAAAACATTCTTTTCGTAAATCAATTCCTACTAATTTGAATGTTTGGCCCTGGGATTTGTTTATCGTTAGTGCGAAAGAAATTTTTACTGGAAATTGGAGCCTTTTGAAGGGTATAGGCAAATCAGTAGTGATCATGGGTATTCTTGGTATATGAGCTAATTCACCAGCTGCAGGGCCGGTGATAATCTTCGCTACTATTAAATTATCTTTTAGCTCCTTTATAAGAAGTCTCGTGCCATTACACATGTTGGGGGGGCTTACATTTCTGAGAAGCATTATCGGCGTGCCAACTTTTAACGACAGTTCATGAGGTGGTAGCCCAGCGGGGTTCAGAGAATTTAAAAATTCCTGGGGGTAGTGCACAGCGTCCTCGATGTTAGTGACGGTGTCTATGGATTTATAGCACTTAACTTCACCCGGTACTTTCTGCATAATTAAATTGTTTATTTCGTTGACTGTTTCATTCCTGGGAGAAACTATTGCTCTACAACACAGCCAACGAAAATCATTTTGATGTAAGCCCATTTCAAATAAACGCCAGACAGCTTCAGATGTGCTTATGTACCTGCCATTTAAATAGTTTTTTACCTCATCGTGTGGGTTTCTAAGGCTAAAAGTTGCCTGATCTGAACCTTTACGGGTACCTTACTCATAGATCTTAACTTCCCGCACGCGCACCCCCGCCTTGGTGACGCCCACTTCGCAACGGGCCGTGCAGCAGAAATCGTAATATTTTAATTTCGCCATAACTTCAAAACCGTCCAATTTTAATCATTCAAAGACCAAATATTATCTACATAAACTGTACTTAGTGATGAAATAATTTATTTTGATAAGGATTAATAGCATCAGTAAAATAAACGCGTTTAAATGTAGTCAGTAAAAAAAAATCAAGATTTTTAAATAAAAAAACGGTTGTTGTGCCTCACGCGACATAGATAGGTATAGTGTGTCGCGGACTTTTTTGTAGATATTTATAAGATCTACAATTAATTAGAACATTTTATGGTTCTGTCTTTATAGTTTAGGCAGCGTACGCAAAATAAGTAACTTTTCTGGTTGTTTTTTTACACCTTGTGTCCGAAAAACCCAAATATCTTACGGAACCCTATTTTTTTCCAAAATAAAATATAGCCTATGTTACTCGTGGATAATGTAGCTTTCGAATGGTGAAAGAATTTTTAAAATCGGTCCAGTAGTTTTTGAGCCTATTCATTACAACCAAACAAACAAAGTTTTTCTCTTTATAATATTAGTGTAGATAATATTAGTGTAGATAATATTAGTGTAGATTAGTGTAGATAAATACATACTCGCATAAGGTTTATCATCTATAGCATATCTATCCAAGTGGCAACAACTTGGAAACTTGGAAAACACGTTACGTGTTCTTAAGCGTCGACTAGATACAAGTAGGTACCGGTACTAATCAAGGTAGCCATCGGCAACACACGAGTACCTGTGCTCAGCATCATGCTGAGTGGTCAACACTCAACATGATGCTGCTTGTCGCAGTCACGACGTACAATCTGTTCATTTCTTTTTGTTCCGTCCTGTTGTATTTATAAATATTTGTTATGCGTTGTATGTTATTTATTTTTAATCATTTTGTATGCACGTCGTGTCCCTGCGACAAATAAATCTTTTTTCTTCCTTTCTATTATATTTAATAGCTAGCTAGCTAGCATGGTATGTACATACCAAGCATTTATTTAATACATAGGGGTAACTGATTAACGGTCTTGTAAATCTATCTAGATAGGTATTTAGGCTTGTATATGCAAGCCTAAATACCGATCGATAGGTATTTAGGCTTGTATATGCTAACATAAAAAGAAGGATGTACCATGTCGATAACTATGAGATGATTTATGTTATTTTATTTCTGTTGTCTAATATTTCAGGAGCATATCAACTTGCTTATTGTATGTAGTACTTGTAGCTGCATATTGCCGTCAGAAACGGATCTCATTAACCACCGCGATGCCGAGCATCCGGAACTGTCTCACCGGTGCAACCTCTGCACTAAGGTACTTACTTTATTTGTTTCTTTTTTGTTGGCGGATGATATTTCCTTATTAATTTCCACTAACACAACTGAAAAATCGTTAGTTTATGTATGTATGCAATTGAATCATGACTTGTGTAGCACTCCATAGCAACCGTAGCATTCCAACTCAGGGCAATCTGCGGTATGTTGCATGCGAGTTTTCTTCGTCGTATGCGTGCTCATGCACGCATTTTGAAATTCAATGACATGAGACACTGCCAATCAGTATTAGAAACTGGATTGATTGGCATCAATATTTTTTTTTGTGTAAAATGGTACTTTCCTTGCTAACTGTATTTTTTTTTGAAAATCTGTGAATGGGGATCAAAATTTAGCGATAAATTATGGATAGTCTCCTAACACCATTTTCTTGTAGCTGGAATGGTTAAGGTAGTTCTCGCTTACTGCCCCCCTGAAAGTTTCCACCACAGTATACGAGGTGGTTCAACGCGGGCACTCGCAGCGTTGCGACCAGCGTGTTTCCTGCAATACTCCGTTTACGGAGAACGTTGTGTGAAACGCAGCGATACCCGTGGTGGAGCACACGGCGGAGCACGCGGCGACGCGCGAGACGTCACGCCACACGCGTTGCACTACGCACCGCGTCTCCGTAAATGAATCCTTAGAGTCATGCTCAATAAACGTTGATTTCTACCTACTATTCATGTGTGTGGTGTGCTGGGAATCGATCGTATCTTTAGACTAACGAACAGAATAAATATTTTTTATTTTTTCAGTCGTTTGCTTCTCTGCGGTCAGCAGCGCGCCACAGAAGCATTTGTAAAGAAATTGAAAGAAAATATAAATGTAATACGTGTGGACTGAAATTCGCATATGAAATATCTTTGAATAAGCATATTCTACGATATCATGAAGGACAAAGCGTGTCGGTTAAATTTATTGATTCTAAAACCAAAAGAGAAGAGAGACAGTTTCAGTGCGATACTTGCAATAGAAGTTTCTACAAGTAAGTATGCGGAGTTTTGTGAAATCTAATAAAAAACTCGGAAGTTGAAAGAAATCTATACTAACTACTATATTCTATTATACTATATAATACTATTAACTCTCAGCTTTTTATACTGTAAAAAGCTCGATTACCACTCACTGACTCACTGACTTTATTGTTCTCCCAGATGGTGGAGGGGGAGGTGGGTATATTTTGGCAGATTCGTAAACAAGTTACTCTCGCGAGTAGGCGAAAAGTGCCAAACCCCTGTTTTCGCCCGCCCACTTGCCCCCCCTCCCCCCTTCCCTATCGTATCTGGGAAACTAACGAACTGTGTCCGGTATTTTTTACGGATTCGTATAGAGGAGGCTTGGAAAAGTAAAAAACATGTTTCAAAATTGCTCCCCATGTCCCCCTTCACCCCTCCCCCCATCGTATTTCGGAAACTAAGAGACTCGTGTTCCGATTTTTTACGGATTCATATAGAGGAGGCTCGGAAAAGTAAAAATCTTTTTTCAAAAACTCCCCCCTCTCCCCCTCCCCCATCGTATCTCGGAAACTAGGACACGTAGCAGCTTTTAGATTTTTCGCTATTCTTTATTATTGATGGTGTTGAAATTTGTGTACCCTCCCCTCCCCCTCTTCCCAACCTCCCTTAAAATTGAAAGGGCTGTAACCTCGTAACGGTTAGAGATAGCCTTAGCGAACCTGCGAGACCGAGTGGAGCGAGCCGGCGACCTCCGTAGCATAACGAAGGTTGGGTGGGTAAGTGTAACTTTTTTTTACGGAATAGTATAGACGAGGCTCGGAAAAGTAAAAACCATTTTTCAAAACCTCCCCCTCTCCCCCCCTCCCCCATCGTATCTCAGAAATTAAGAGACCCGTGTTCAGATTTTTTACGGATTCGTATAGAGGAGGCTCGGAAAAGTAAAAACCCCTTCTCCCCCCCTTCACCCCTCCCCC
This sequence comes from Eugnorisma glareosa, assembly GCA_947578425.1. Classification (NCBI taxonomy): domain Eukaryota; kingdom Metazoa; phylum Arthropoda; class Insecta; order Lepidoptera; family Noctuidae; genus Eugnorisma; species Eugnorisma glareosa. Next base: position 31,374,586 of record OX387957.1, read on the forward strand.
CATCGTATCTCGGAAACTAGGATACGTAGCAGCTTTTAGATTTTTCGCTATTCTTTATTATTGAGGGTGTTGAAATTTGTATACCCTCCCCTCCCCTCCCCAACCTCCCCAAAAACTGGAAGGGCTGTAACTTCGCAACGGTTAGAGATAGCTTTAGCGGCGAGCGAAGCTAGCCGGCGACCTCCGTAGCGTAACGAAGGTTGAGCGGGTGAAGCGTCCCCCGGGTTATGTTTGATATTTTTTACTAAATTTAGGGGTTTTAAAAGTGAAAGATCTACCTCCACAAGCACGCGAGGTGCTCGCGCAACGCCCAAATACTAGTTAATATGATAAAGCTGAGAGTTAGTTTGTTTGGCAAACCAGTAGCGCGTTCAAACGCGCTAATCTCAAATCTACTGGATTGAATTTAAAGAGGAAGGCTATTTAGCATCACGCTACGACTAATAAGAGCGGAGCATCAATGAAAAATGTTGCAAAAAACGGGGAAAATGTATTCCTCTTGAGAGCTTCCGTTTCTTGCGCTTCGTCAAGCGTCAGCTAGTGCAGTATAAAAAGAGGCAACTGTGTCGTATAGCTAGCACAATTTCGAAAGTGACAATGCAGTTTTTTTTTTTGTTGTTTTCAGAAGAGACCTACTAGTTAAACATACTAAAATACACATGCCGATCGAGAACTTCTTCCAATGTGATGTTTGTGAAAAGAAGTTTCACAGGAGTGACAATCTCCGGTTAGTTGGTTTTTATGATGCATTAAATTAACATAATATAGAAAAATACAACGTGTGGTAATATTTTCAGCTCTCACAAACGAGTTCATCAGTCGCAGTGCGAAAAGACTTCATCTAGTAACTGCTTATGCCTTTACTGTGGCCGCAGTTTCTCTAACTCGTCGAACTTAATCGTACACATGCGCCGCCACACCGGAGAGAAGCCCTACAAGTGTGATTTTTGTGGCAAAGGTTAGCCTTTAGCTGAATATCTGATTTGTATTAAAAGTGAGTTTTTATCCCAATCTCATTACTTACAGGCTTTCCAAGATCTTCCGATCTTCAGTGTCACAGAAGATCTCACACTGGCGAGAAACCTTGCATATGCCGTGTTTGTGGTAAAGGTAAATATGTTTTTATTAGGGTACTTAATACGTTTTTATTAGTAGCACATTTTGATATGACAGTCATGGTTATTGCATCGAGTGTTTTAAATTCTGTCGTTTACAAATTTTAGAAAAAAAAAATAACCATGGAAATGAAAGCGATTTGAAGTTTAGTGTGTCAATTTTACAATAAGGTTAAATGTGTAGCGTATTCTTTTACTAAAATAATTCCGAGACCGCGTTATGCTGTTGGTCTCGGCTGTCATTCGTAGATCTTTGAAAGTCGTTACGTAGTCAGAAACCAGAAAATCTGTCAAACAGTACCGTATTACCTACTACTTACTGGGTTAAGTGGGTTGTGGAGGTCAGATAGGCAGTCGCTCCAAGGGAATTACTGAAATTTAGCTGCTTCCGCTTAGACTGGAAGCCGATTCCAACATAGTTGAGAAAAGGTTGGGCAAACGATGATTAGCAGGAACCTTAAGAGACTGTTGTTATGGTGTTTGTAGGTTTTTCGCGCAGCAATAAGCTGTCCCGGCACATGCGCGTGCACACTGGCCAGCGCCCATACAAGTGCACGTACTGCGAGAAGGCGTTCTCGCAGAGCAACGACCTCAATCTGCACATCCGCCGACACACTGGCGACCGGCCATACATCTGCGAAGTCTGCGGAGACAGATTTATACAGGTGATTCTAAATTCAAACGATATTTTTTATTAAACCATTTTCAGGCACTTTAGAATGGGTATCATTTAAGCTATCGCCAATTTTATTAGTTTTGTGTTTCTTAAATAATAGGGTTTGCCCAAAATGCATTTGTCACCAAAATGTAGTCACCAAACAATATAAAATCAATTCCACAATAAATCACTTAAAATCATGGAGATATAGGGTCTAGTACCAAATAAACGTTTTTTTATAACTAATTTAAAGAGATCACCAATAAATCATATATTATGTCACTGGAAAATTTCATAAAGTTCCTAAAAAAATTTAGGGTTGTCGTCATCATCGTTTCAAACAAAAGAGTCTACTTCTTAACTGGACATATGCCTCCCCAAGGATCTTAATTTCCACAGCAAGTATGCCTAAGACAAACTAGTTTGGCCTGAAATCGGGTTTGGCCGGTAACATACATACATTTAAATAAAATTTCTAGCAGAATAGTAAATAAAACAGTTAATTAAAGTCGAAATAATCAATATTTATTGTTAAAAATAATAATCACTGAATAATCTTAATATCGGCACTTTCTCCACGAATTATTGCTCGACGAACGACGATAAACTTTTTGAATGAATTGCATTACCTTCACCACTACTTGATGCCATAATCGAAATAACTAAAACAACAAATTATCCACAACGATAATAAAATGCACCCACAACAATGAACTTTGAATCGACGCGAATGAAGTAAACTTGCATCTAGCTGCCCGCGCCGCGCATCGTATGATCGTACCAGTTACCTACGACCCATCGTTGAGGCCGGAAAGCGCGCCAATTTGTCTCCGCCTCTTTGAACATTATTTTCATTAAAATTATAAAAATTGATGTATTAAATTGGTAACGAATACAAAACAAAATAATATATTCTATAACTGAACGAAATAAAATGTAACTTCTGTATTGGTGACAAAATAACAAAAAGGCGTCGCAGTCAGGGATCGATAATCGATTTATTTCGTGACAGATCTGCCATTTGAGCATAAAGCTATTATTTAAGTAATAAAACTATTATTATAAGAACGAAGTTTATATTCTTCTAATGCACTACAATTTTATTGGTAATCCATCTCTTATTTTACACCTAAATCAACATTAATTTGATAATTCATACCTAGGAACACTTTTTATTTATCTGAGAACGAAAATATTTCGTGGCGATAGATCTATTTATTAGGTGGACTCATTTAAGCGGTTGGACTATATTTAGTCGCCCATTCCAAAACGTAATACAAAATTGTAGGTACCTACATTATTCTGATACCTGCTGGATAAAGGACAAATGCCTCCTCGTCTGACACTCGGGTTTCTTCATAGAAACACTAACTTTCAATAGCTACTCGACCCAAATGTTGGTGTCGTGGAGAAAGTTCAGTTAGATTACACGTTGTATAATAATTTTAAAACTTTGACATCTGATAAACTTTTGTTTCAGGGTACCGCATTGCAGAATCACCGAAGAGCTCACGGTCACTTTCCTGCTCCTCCCGAAGAGGCTCCTCCCGAAGTGCAAGCACAGACTTTTGCAGTCCAGAGTATAAGCCATAATAATAGTCACTAAACTTATAAATGATGCTAAGTATAATAATAATGATTCATTACATACCAATGATGTTAGCAACGTCGATCGTTGCTGATAATCCGTAGTAGCTAGTTTTTTAATTATATTTTGAACGACGTCGAGTTCACTGATCTTTTTCATTAATTTATTTATACATATTTCTTTCATTTATTTTTCTTATTTATTATTGTACATTTTTGTTATATTAAAAAAAAGAATATAGAACATAAACGTATTAATACGTATTTCAATAATCTTACCGTGTGCATTATTTTGTTGAATTTATCTGTACTGTTTTGTGTCTATAATTCATACTCGTAAGGATAACTTAGACTCATTCTGATATTTATATAACATCATCAATCGATACGTATAAGTATTCTATAGTAATAAGATTTTAAATTTAATAAATCCGTCATCAGAAAAGTGTTTTTTTTAATTATCTGCGTCTCCTGTGCGTATCGATGTCAATCTAAATCGAGTCGAGCCAGAATTTGGATACCAGTTGCAACCATTGGTTCCTGTATTAAGCAAACAGCGCGCCACGATATCAAAAGCTCCAATCATTTGTGGAACTGGTGTTCCACAACTTCCACATTCACAGTCAAGGGATGTATGAATCTCAATCTGTGTAGGGAAAAGAATCGGCGTCGCCGTACGCAATCTATCGCCTTCAACAAAAGCTAATATTGTACTACAAACAGGAACCCTATTTGTTATTCATTAGCATTCTGTTCCTCGAGATTTTTTAAGCTTGATGCCTGTTCATCACCTTATCTTAATTGCCGTTTAACTTTTTTGTTTTGCTCTCATGTAGTCGTTGTACAATTTGCGGTATTTCGGCGTTGGTATAAATAACTTATATATAAATAAATCTTGATTAAAGAAGGTTGTGGACTCGTGGTTTCGCACCCACGCAAATATTTAATTAGCTATTTCAAAAATTGTTTTAATATTTATTTGTAGTTTCTGCAAACCTTCATAGGAAAAAGCATAACCTTGTCTATGTATATATGTATGTGATGGACTATTTTTTTATCGTATCATTGTCGCTTATTGTATTGCTGTCAAAGGGCTATGCCATTCTTGTAAATAATGACAGTCGAAACGCCATATGAAATGGAAGTTGTTTAAAATTATTACATGTATTATATATCTATTGATTTTGGGTTTATTGCACCAGTGTGGTTTAAGATAAATTGGCTTTTGTATGTTGTATGTTTATTTAATTCGCTTAGTGTCTCGTAAAAAATATTTCATAAACAAAATATATATATATACGTATTTAATTTTGTTCTCCGTTGATGAAAAACTAATTATTTCAGGGTTTTAGTTGATGGTCTGCAATTATACTTGATAGATGATAAGTTTTTCACCTCATGTATTTTTGAATTTGTTCGAACATTCTAATCATGTTGTGGCTATTATGTTATTTTAATTGTTTAAGCTACGTCTATAGCCCAGTCAAATAGGAAAAATAAAGGGTCAACCTCGGAATGAGAGATAATAAGCTGTAAACTCCTATACACCTTCATTTTGGTGTTCTTATAGTTGCCTCAAAAGTGTCGTAAAATCTCGTGTCTGCGTCGTAAGTTATTCAAGGTCAAAGGTCACAAAAATCAGTTTTTCGTGAGTACCTCGGTTTCTATAGCTCCAATGATGTTGGCATGTATTATAAAATTGTAGAGCGTAAAATCTGCTGCAAAATTGTTCATACGCCCAACCGTTTTTGATATAGAGGGCAGAGAGCCCGCAGAACTCAGCCATAGTCACTGCAATGCAAGGGCAACCGTGAACCTCAGTGACTAATACCTTGTATAAAGTTATTAAATCATTGAAATATCATTAACAATAAATAATTTGTATTATTTATTAGTTAATACATTTTATAATTAATAACATTTTGCATATGTACAATATATTCATTAAATAATACTTACTTAATAATAATACCTACTTTGTGTAATTAAAAACTTATTAGATGAAAAGTAGATTTTAAGTAGAAATAATACTAGTAAATACATTATAATTATATCTATATTTCTGTACATATAATTTACATTTTTTTATTTACATGATGTATACAAAATAATACACATAAATAAACATTTAAAAATATAAAAATTACCCACCGCCATACCTGCCCACCTACCGGTGCGGCGGTCAGGCCTCCAGAGAGAGGAACCTCCTAACAATACGCGCCGTATCCAGGAGTACCGCTTTTCAAGATACTTGATTTGCTTATCTTTTTCGGCATTAACGAGGTTCTCGTCATGCGGGACCGTTAAGTCAACAACCATTGCGCGCCGCTCTGATCGATCCACAACCACTATATCTGGCTTATTGGCTACAAATGCTACAATAGTCCTGTCAGTGATGATGGAGTGATCCCAGTAGTGTGTTATTGCTATTTTAGAGAAGTGGGTCGGGCACATACCTGTCACTTCCGATTCCACGACGCTGTATTTTAGAGCAAGTTGCTGATGGATAATCCTGGCTACAAAGTTGTGTCTGTGCAAGTACTGTTAGTTAACCAGACGAGAACACCCGGAGATAATGTGACGGATTGATTCGCCTGGACAGTGGCATTAGTGGCATGCCCGACATTATGTCAACCGTGCTGTCCTTAACAATAAAATTAATTCAAAAAAATATTTAAATAACAAAAGTATTAATTTTCTTCTTCTTCATCGTCGTCATCTTCCGGGAATGTGAAAATGTCTGTTTCATTATCATCATCTTCGTTGTCTTGAATCGTTGTTTCCTGGCCTTATAGAATTTCCGGGTCAAATGCATTCTCTCCCTCACTGTACATACACGTACCCCTTCCATTACACTGGCCACAAGCTAAATTGCATTGTAACCCAGATTTTCTGCACCCACAGCGTAGGTACACCACATCCATTCTTACAATTACAAAATACTGTATAAAGTAATTCGTCAGGAGCTGGTGGTAATATTGTTAGTATTGGCTCCAAGTGTTCATTTTGCAGCACCAAACCCCATTTCTGAGATTCTAAACCATGCCCTAACCATTTTTGATGTAATAAAAACGATTTATATGCTCTATCTCAAAATGGGTTGGGCGTATCAAAAATTTTTCAATGCAAAATCGTCGCAAATTTTATGCTCTACAATTTTATAATACATATAAACATCATTGGAGCTATTGAAACCGAGATAATCGCGAAAAATTGATTTTTGTGACCTTTGACCGTGAATAACTTACGACGCAGACAGCAGATTTTATGAGACTTTTGAGGCAACGTTTAGAACACCAATATGAAGGTGTATACGAGTTTACAGCTTATTATCTCTCATTCCGAGGTGAAACTCCTTATTTGACTGGGCTACTAGTTTTGATTGTAGGTTTTCATCTATAATGAAAATGTAACAAAATAGCAATCTGTACAAGTATCGAAACTAAAGAATTATAGGGTACTAGCGATCCGCCGCGGCTTCGCACGGGTGCAATGTTACACATTTAAACCTTCCTCTGGCATGACTCTGTCTATAAAAAATAACCGCATCTAAATCCGTTGCGAAGTTTTAAAGATCTAAGCATACATAGGTACAGACAGACAGCGGGAAGCGACTTTGTTTTATACTATGTAGTGATTAGTAAATTATTAGGTGTTTATTTTACTCTACATATATATCAATTTTCGTTATTTGTTTTTTATTGTATCCGACTAAGTGCAGCATAAAGAGCAATGACCTTAACAGCTTATGCACGATTGTATCTATCTGTATGACTTTTTGATAGTAGCACAAAAACTACTACTTTCTTTTAAGAGAGGTGTTTGTTTTCTCATGTCTTGTTTAAGCTCTAAAGTATTCAGTTCCATCCTACAAGCCCCTCTTATCTTTAAAAACGTTTTAAGTTCATTCATGACACAATAGATACCTGAGGTTATCAGAAAACTTAAGACTGAGACGCATTCCACCCGTTTCTATGACAAATCTTAATAAGATGAAGCAGTACGCCTATGGCATGCCTTGTCCGTGTCTGTAGGGAGCGCTCAATACGTGTCCACTTTCATAACTATGGTTAGGCTTTGCCGCAGTCAGGTAAAAACACTTCCTCACTTCTTAAATGACACTAATTCACTTTACATGTTTCTTAACTCTTGTATTATATAAGTTTTATACATCATACATGTGTATCGTGCGTGTCGGAACATGCAAAGAGAAGGATTAGTCTGGTTGAATAATTAAATATTTTATCCAAAGAACAAACGAGTGGCTAGAGAGACGCCACGGCGCCCTCACCTTCCGCCTGACATAGGTCCTCAGCGGACATAGTTGTTCGGGAGGTTCCTGCACCTAATCGGGTGGGAGGAAACGCCCGGGTGTCACCACTGCGAGTATCGACCGTAGGACACGGTGGAGCACACTGTGGGGGTCGTAGCACCGCCGTGTCCTCGTAGCGGCGATCGGTGAGCGCGACCTCTCGCATCCGGCCCTGGTTCAATCCATGGTCCGGAGCGAGAGGGAATGGGACGCCGTCACCCCCTTCTGCGAAGCAGTCATGCTAACGAAGGTGGTGGCGGGACGTGAGAGGGATAGAGCCTCACGTTTAGCCGCCGCGGGAGACGCCCTGGGCGTCGGGGGCCACGTGAAGGCTCCCCCGGTCACCGTAGGCGCGGGTCTGTGGACGGTGAGTAATGGGCTAGCTCGCCGTTCGTCCGCCTTATGATGACAGGCCATGTCGACGGCGCGTTCGTGTTCCACGCGCGCCTCATAGAGATAACGGGAAGGGGTCCGAAAGGACCGATGCCTGCCAGGGTTGCGGGACTGTTCGAAAGAGTTACTCGTACCGCGACCTTGGAACACAAAGGGCAAAAGAAGGAACATGTACGGGTTTTAGTCAGTACAAGTCTGACACTCCCTTCTGCTCCGCCCAGAGTGGAAGGGGGTCATTGACGATTTCAAATCCGTAAAAAAAAAGCTGTTGAAAAACATTGTCCCATAAATTCCGTATGGGAGAACAAGTTATTCAAGTACGTTTTATAAGTTATTTATCTTAAGCCTACTTGCCTGTGATAGTTTTCGTTTTAACTTGGTTACATACTGCCTTGTTTTTCATATCTAAATACAACCATTTTTCTGGCAAGACCTGCTCACTGCGACTACCTGCAGTATTGCACTCTTCCTATAACCTATCCAAAGGTTGTGTTGAAAAAATCGCTTTTAGCGAAAAGGCCTTGTTTGAAATGTCTTGTTTTATGTAAATGTTATTTGTATGGTGTAAATAAATAAAGAGTATTGTATTGGTATGTAATAGTACATTACTGCAGAATCCAGTAAGTAAGCCTTCCTGGGCGGTTCGCCCCGGTTATATACGAGGCCAGGATGGCCTTTTTACTGATTGAGGTTTGTAGAATGCTTTTCTCAAAAATGGAAGAAAGTTTAAGAACAAAGTCGTTTAATTAATATTGAAGGTTACATTCATAATAAGGCAATTACTGATAGATATTGTGATCGATTTACCGGGGGCATTTATATTTGTTTGTTGTACATCTTGATTAAAGGACTCTTGGCTGGCAGTAAATGTCTGTGAAACATTAATTTGGTTGTTTGGGAAGGTGGATGGTTGCGCTGATGTTACGGGCAGGGCAATAGTGGTCGGTTCTTGGTGAGAGGTAGATGGCTGCGGAGTTAGGCTTAGCTGCTGTTGACGCGATGTAGACGGCTGCGGTGAGGTGGAAGATGATGTGTTTTGAGTATTCAATTTTATTTTTTTATTTATATTGCTTGCAATTGCACTTTTATTTTCACTTTTTATTTTTGTTATGACTCTTCTATGTATCCTTCTGCAACTCGGTCCGATTTCCACGTAAGATTGGCTCTGGAGTCAGCAAGAAGGGTAGCAGATGACCTCCGGAAACAATGGCCAGTATAGCTCTCTGGATTTGGTAAATTCAAATATTCTGCTATTTGTTTAGGTATTGCGGCAATCTTATGACTACCGATGTTTTGCCGCAAGCATGTCCCGTTTCTATAATTGATAAAAAGGACTAAATCTTTTTTATTACATTTTAATCTACATACTTTTATTTAATTGTATTACATTTATTAATTAAAATAACCTAAAGTAAATAACCTAGCAACAAACTTAAAAAATGGCGTCAAAAAACTCCTCCTCAACGCTGTCAACTGGTAATGTACCCAAGAGACTGGCGGCGTTGCCACGTTGTATGGCAACGCTAAGCCTTTGGCCAAGGTAAAAGCCAGCCCTTGGGTCACGGGAAGTGTCAACTAAACGTTTAGAAATATCCTTGAAAAGGCTGTGAGCGCTCGGACCCCACGGTCCTAGAGTTTCAACCCCAAACGGCTCGAAAATATAGTTACCAATGAGGTTACTATATTTACGCCGCTTGAGGTTCTCTGCAGCCGCAGCGGCAGCCCCAGCACAGCACGATGAGCTAGGAAGATGGGATGGCGCAAGAGTATCGAAACATGTTGCGTTCCACACTAAAGGCCTACCCATCTTCCATGGAAATAAAGACATCCCGTCCGGTCTCTTGCCATCGTCGCGTGCCAAGCCATTGGGTTCTAATATAGCTGGAACGGGAACGGTGACAAGAGCTCGTCGGATGATGTCACTTAAATTCACGTGCCGTGCAAAACGGCCCGCACTTCGGCTGCATGACAGGCCGTGATGTCCGAGGCTGTTGACAACTTCACCACAGTCACAGCGATGAGGTCAGAGCTCCATACTTCGGCAGGCGCTTTCCGTAATAGTAATAACCAAAACCAAAAAAAAAACTATCTTAAATCGAGAATATAAAAATACGTTTCTGTTAATTGGAACCATATTTAATAGCTTGCAACCGACTAACAGACAACTTACATCAGAACAAGTTAAATAAAATAAGTAAATAAAATAAATATAACCATCACTGCTAAATAAACTTCATCGGGTGCTTCATTTATAAACTTCTGCATCTTTTGGCTGGTAAATACATTCGATTTTTTTTGCTTTGTAGCCAGTCGATTGTCTTTTCAACCAAGTGATTAAATTGGAATAATTCTTAATGTTTACATCGTGTTTATTTTGCACTACACATTGAAGCATAGAATACACAGTCCATAAACTTGTCGGCTGCATTGTTTGGCGTAGATAGAAAGCTGAGATATGCCAAGAATACATTTTCAGACTAACTGTTGGCTTGTTTTTCTACCTTCCACTTCATAAATTTTTCATGTTTTCATATATCGCTCCTTGGATTTTGGCGGAAGTAAATTGTTTTTTGCTCATTTGGCCTCAGCTTTTAAATCAGGAGGAGTGCCATCTATTTCCGAATCAGATTCGCTTTAACTCATTTTTTGGGATTATGTATGTTCACGCGGTAAATTAAAACACAATTGTCGCAATGGGGGCTATCGCGTATGAATTCGCCGCTAGAGGCGCTAGTGTACCGCGGGGGCACCGAAATGCCAGATATCATAGATTGTTCCCGCATTGCGTGCTATTTTATCACGTATTTTTACAAATATTCACGATTGTGATTGATTTATTATGACTTGAAGATTTTAAGTAGCAACTTAGAATCTTAAATTTCAGTGCTTGGAGATAAAATGATTTTTAAATATTTCATGCTTGCTAGTTTTAGGGAGAATATTGTAAATATATTAATCTGAAGTTTACATTATGTTGTTATGTTATAAAATAAACTTTTTATGAAGTAATTGGTACTTCAAAGTATAAAATAGAATTATTGACAAGACCTTAATCGACAGCGGCGCCACCTGGTGAGCTCAAAAACGATAGCCCTCATTGAATGTGAATTCCCGCCAGTCGTTGTTTTTTTTTCTTTTCTCTCTGGCTTCGCACGGTTAGTGCATTTAGCCAATATCATGTTATCGTTTTTGCGTTTAGTTTTGAACATTGTTCTATTTTTACATTACATGAATGTTTTAGTAAAAAAATGTATATTATTGTTTTTGAACCTCCATGTTAATTTTAGAATGGAAAGTTTTAATCCAACATGATTTATAAACTAAAATTACTAAATACAAACATAAAATCCCACACTATACTTCTACAACATTACTACGTACAAAACGCAACGTGCATACTTTTTCTGCGTCGCGTTAAGTGTCACGGACTATAAAATGGCTGTTTATGGCTCCAAAAATATATGTGTCTGGTACTATGTTTTTTTTTTATGCTACTGTCCAGTAAGTAAATTACATACTGACTTACTGGGCAGTAGGAGATTCCAAATTTAAAATCTCGCTTCTTACTGGAAAGTTGTGAATAAGCCTCCGGTAGAGTTCACTTTCTGGATACTTTTTAGAGATTTTATGGCAACATTACAACATTAGTGTACGCTCCTGCTTTGTTTTTTTATTTATTTTCGACATGAAAATAACACATTTTCATGGTTTTCGAGGATGCTAAGGCCGATAGTGAGGTCAAAATCAATATCCAAGATGGAGGCTGCGATCATTTTCTAATTTTTCATCATGGGAGTCCTTTTCATGGTTTTCGAAGATGCTAATGAGGTCATAATAAAAATCCAAGATGGCGGCTGCAATAATTTTCTAATTTTTCATCATGGGAGTCGTTTTCATGGTTTTCGAGGATGCTAAGGCCGATAGTGAGGTCAAAATCAATATCCAAAATGGCCGTTGTGATAATTTTCAAACGTTTCATCATGGGTGTCGTTTTCATGGGTTTCGAGGATGCTAATGAGGTCAAAATAAAAATCCAAGATGGCGGCTGCGAGAAATTTCAAATTTTTAATCATAGGAGTCGTTTTCATGGTTTTCGAGGATGCTAAAGCCGATAGTGAGGTTAACATCATAATACAAGATGGCAACTGCAAAAACTGCTACATTTAAGAGCTTAATCAAATGGAAACCGGGTCCTTTTGGGCTTTATTTGGCATTTCACTAGACTTTAGGGTTATGTTTGACGCTTTTACTACATTTAGGGGTTTTTAAAGTGAAAAATCTACGAACAAAAGAACGCGAGGCTGACTGACATAATTGTTCTCCCAGATGGTGGTGGGAGGTGGGTATATTTTGACAGATTCGTAAACGAGTAACTCTCGCTAGTATGGGAAAAGTGCCAAACCCCCCTTTTCGCCCCCCCTCCCCATTATCGTATCTCGGAAACTAAGAGACCGGATTGGAAAACGAAAACCATTTTTCAAAATTTCCCCCCTTCTTCCCCCTTTATGGGGAGGTCTTTTTTAATAATGTTAAAGCGAGGTGCTTGCACCTCGCGCAACTCGCAACTACTAGTTATCTATATTAATAATTTCGTCAAGGGGTACGGTAGACTCGATCGAAACCTTATATGAATAACAAAACATAAAAAATATTGATTTCGAGTCGACAACATATATCCGCAAAATTCGGATAATGGAGAATTTCGTTAAATTTTAATGGCTTTTGCGAAAATATTGTTTTTGACACTTTTTATGATATACTCTTTGTTATGTGTTTTTTCTTTAAACCTGAGATTGGCCGATTGCGATTATAACCATAGAAAAAACAATACTAACTATAAAAGTAGAAGTTTTAGGGTGTGTGAAAAAAGCGCGGGAACCTTGAAACGAACAAGGCGCCAAATTTCATTTAATTTAAAATTAATTAGTAATATATTGTTTAATTACCTTAAAATTAGTTCTAATTAAAATAGTAGTGTATAAATTTGTAAAATATGTTAAAAAATAATGGGGGGGAGTGGTAAAAAGCTAAAAAAAGCGGAACCTACTGATGGTCGATGATGCAGTAGACAACACCAGGAAGTACCAAAAACTTAAAGTCCCCGGATACTCAAGGACGTATCCTGAAAACAGTAAAAAAACTGAATACATAGTATTTTTATCGTATCAGACTGAACGCCAATTTTCTGATAAAGACAGACTGGCTATTTCGCATGCTATACGCAAATATTGCGTCACTGGCATATTACATTTAAAATCGATTAATGAGTACAAAATAGGTATTACATTTGACTTATCCAACAATGCCAATGTATTCCTACAAAATAAAAGACTTCTAGAGGAAATGGGCTTAAACGCAACAATACCTGCTGTCGACACCGAGGTGACCAGGGTTCTTACCTCAGTCTATTAGTCTCAGTTTATTAGACAAATCTGTAGGATTTGTCTAATAAAAGGATATTTGCTTTGATTGGAAGTTCCAGAAATGTCATACAGGTGAGGCGCTTCATGCGCCGCGTACAAAGTGAGGGTGGCGCCGTCACGTGTGACCCCACTCAAACTGTTGCGGTTACTTTCGCCTCTACTGAGTTAACGCAATATGTGTATCTTGACTCCTGGAGGCACGAGGTAAGCTGTTACGTTCCTCCTGTCAAACAGTGTTTGCAATGTATGAAGTTTGGACATATTGCAAAATATTGTAAGAATGAAGTTGTATGCTCCATATGTATAGACAAGCATAGTTTTAAAATTTGTTAAAGAAGATCCTACAAAACGCTAAATGTGTCAATTGTGTGTAGTGGTAACCATGTTTCCATTTCAAACACATGCCCACAGAAAAAAAATGAAAATAGAAGAAAGCAAAATCAAGTCAAGAGCCGGTAAATATTCCGATTTATTTAATGAACATTCTTTTCCTAAATTAACACAGAAGAACATTGAAACACAGATTATTAATTTGACCAAATCAGATTTTTTTATGAATACTTTAACAAATGCTATAACTAAAGTTATATTAAATCAAAAAGATAATCCCATTAATTCAACCTCCATAAAGGAAATTCTGCAACAAACTTTCCGTATCAGTACTTCCGCATATAATAATGGATCTTAATATAATGCAGTGGAACGCACAAAGTATTTTAAGTAACAAACTTTTATTAACCCAATTTGTTTATGAGCATAACATACATGTTGCAATTATATCAGAAACCTGGTACCCCTGAAACCCATCAAACGTTTTAACATTAGAGGATACAAAATAGAAAGACATGATATTGGAAATAAACACAATGGTGTAGCTATTTTAATTCGCAATAATATAAATTACAGAAAAATAATTTCATTTTCAGATATCTCTACAAAATATTTGTGTAAGAATTACTATAAATAATACAGAAATAAGTATTGTAAGTTTCTACTGTCCAACAAATTGCACTCCATCTTTTGACTTGAATCTTTAATAAAATCTGTGCCTGAACCAATGATATTTGCTGGTGATTTCAATGCCCATCACACATCATGGGGATGTAATTCAACAAATCCAAGAGGTAGGGATATTTTAGAGATTGTTGATGATAATAATTTGGTATTAATGTATAATGGTGAAGTGACAACAGTTGGTTCTTTAACATGGCGTCCAAATGCCTTAGATTTGTCCATAGTTTCCCCATCATTGGCACTTTCTCTTGATTGGTCTGTACACTGTGATCCTCTTGGCAGCTACCACTTTCCTGTAATTATGAAAGTTTTTATCAATAATAGTAATATGGAAAACACTAGTAATAACATAAATTTGCCCACCTATCCTAAATTTAAAACGGTAGATTGGAAAATGTATGAACAAAGTGTAGATTTACAACTATCTACTTTCCAGGATCATCGCGTTACTTACTCCATTGGAAAGTTATACAGAGTTTTGTCAAATTTTGCATTCTGTAATTAATAAGTCCCTTCCTTATCATAATACGCCAGCAACTTCCTCGGCTGACTATTCTATTCGCAACTCTTATAGGAATTCGATAAAAGCCCCTCCTCTTCCTTGGTGGAGTAAAAAATGTTCAGAAGCAGTTCAAAAGTCTAAGTCAGCTTATATAAATTTTAAAAACAATCCGTCAGATGAAACATTTCTTGAATTTAAAAGATTGCAAGCTCTCAAAAAACTTACTTTGAAAACAGAAAGATCAAATAGTTCGGTTGAACTTTGCAGCTCCTTTAATCGATGTACGCCTGTATCCAGAATCTGGAAATATATGCGAAAATTTAATAAAACATATTCTTGTAGCAATAATGACGTCAATTGGATTCAGGATTTTCTACAAAAAGTTACCCCCGATTATGTAAATAATAAGTCAAATTTCCCCATTGCCAGTGAGTCAAACTCTGAAAATATCTTTTTAGTAAAACCTTTTTCGATACAAGAATTGAAGTCTGCTGTTTATTCTAGAAAAGATAGTGCTTTTCGACTGGATAGTATTCCATACATTATGATAAAAAAGCTTAGTGATAAGGGTTTGCACACTTTTCTCAAAATATTGAATAATTTGTGGTTGAACAATGATATACCTCATTCATGGAAGTTTGATTGTTTGGTACCCATTTTGAAGCCAGATAAGTGTCGGTCTGATCCAGATTCCTACCGTCCTATTGCTCTAACATCCTGTGTTGGTAAAATTTTTGAACAATTAATAAAACAAAGGTTGGAATTTTACATAGAACAAAACAATATTTTACCTGCTAATCAATTTGGTTTTCGTAGGAGAACATCAGCTCGTGAAAGTATTTGTCAGTTACAGCTTAAAAGTAGTTATACTTAAGACTACTGTGGAACACGCAGTCTTTGGATATTATTTTTTAATTGCTTACGTACACCGATAACGTCACGTGGCGGCCGGCCTGTGTGGTCGGGCGCGGGCGCCTCTTACGGAGCGGGCTTGCTAGCCGCGCGGAAGCTCTGCTTACCCACCCATTGTAATGAGACATAACGGCGTCACGCGGCTACCAGTTGATAGGTCAAAAGCGCGCGCGTGGGAATTTCATACAGCTGTTGTGTTATTGTGATAAAATTAAATGAGTTTAAAAAAAAGTTTCTTTGGGAAAGTTGTTTGTTATCATGAGTAGAATCACGTGTTTAAGTATCGGTCACTAATTACCAGTCACCCTATATATGTATATTATATAAATATCTTTCCATTGACTTTCTTAAATTTAATTTGTATTTTAGGAATTAGGTAAATAAGTATTTAGGTTATACGATAGAGAAAAACGACAGCAGATGCTTCATGCAGTCATGCTTCCCGACGTCAGTTAGGATTTTAAAAAAAAATGCAATAAGGACTTGACACTCGGCTCTTACAAAACAAAGGAAAATTTACTTGGACTTGACTCAAGATTTTGTGGAACAACAAATCTTAAAAATGGATTTTATTGAAATAAACTGAAGACTTTAAACGGATTAACTTTACATGGAAAATAAGAAACTAATGAATTTACCTGGATTTGATTACCTATGGATATATACTAATGACTTAAACTGGAATTACTTACTAAGGATAAATATAAAACGAATGAATTTTATTGGATTTACATACTGATGAATTGAACTGGATCTACCCTAATCAAGAAAAATGTTAACTGATGACTAGGCAGCATGGTCTCAGACCTTAGCCTGTTCCGTCAGGAACTAATACAATAAAAAAAAGTAGAAGTTTTAGTTCAAATGTCATTTAGTTTACTTTATTTGAATTACACACATTATGCCGAAAATCGTAAGTATTTCATAAAATCTTTCATTGGTCGTGTCTTTGTCTTTGTTTGGTCTTTTGTTTGATGATACCTATATCATTTTGTTAACAGCCGAATCTCCTTTTCCGAATTTGGTAAACATTGTCACAATTGTGGAAAGTGGATGCAGCGAAGGGCTCTTCGTAAAGATGGTAAGTAGTATTTTAGTAGGTATGTAGGCAGGTTGTGTTTATAAGTGAATTTTGTTCTATGTTCTCTTCTTAAAGTGTGGATTGTAAGACTTTCTGCATTTAAATAAAATAAGTTATATAAATATAAGTTACATAATACAAATAAGTTAACAGTCGGTTAATGATTTTAAACAATACCGCATAAATTATAGTTTAAATACAACCGAAATAACACGGTTTTCGAATTTAATTATTATTTCTAAAATTCGTGTCGAGCTTCCGAACGCATCAGTCGTAACGTAACCACTGCGGTTCCGTCCCGTTCTGTTGCCGTTGAGCGTAAGGTGCAGTACCATTTTCGGATTTCATGTGATACCGGCAAGTTAATATAATCTTTTGATTTGAATATAAAATATTAACTAGTAGTTATCAACAGAGGTTTTATAAATATAACGAGTTATTACAAAGCGTAATTATATAATCGAATTTGAAGGAGAATGCAATCAAGTTAAAATATTGTTTTGTCTTCTAAAGTGATTAATAAACCTATTAATTTCGATGTTATATAGATATTTTATTGTTGTACCTACCTTCCAATCTAATAGAAATTTTACTATTTTTTTTTTTAAATGAAACCAATTTTTTGACTCCCGTAATAAAGTAGGTAGGTACCTGCACGAGTTTTTTACTCATGTCCCTTCCCTTGTTCTAGTACAAGTACACGCGGAGTACGTAGTAATAAAGAGAGGAGTAACATTATTTTCTATGTTTTCTTTGGCCATTAATAGAAAAATAGTGGAGTGAAACTTGAGAGGTATATTTTGAAAATTTAACAGACCATTTGAGATATTCTAAGGATTTCTGTCTTTTATCGTAAAGATTCACCATAAGTCACGTTATTTTATCAATTACGGCTGCGGTGGCTCAAACAATAATATTGTAGAGCCGTAAAATGTTTCATAGAATCGACCCGTTTTTCCATCGTTTGGCACTAAAATAAACATTCTATGCATTTTTAACCGACTTAATAAAAAGAGGTTGTAAATTCGACCCGTATGTATGTAATATTGTCGGAAATGGACATTTTTAAACACTGAAATTGAACTGAAACACCCTGGAAAGTTGTAGGTGAAGCTCGATAGATGGCGATGTGCCGTTCGGCTGAATCGCGCTATGGTTTCGTTACCAAGGGTTATATATAAGGTAAAACCAGAGTGCTTGCCATTCGAAGACGCCGGAATCGAAACAATTTTTGGAATAGAGTTGTACTATTTTTTTAGTACGACTCTTTATAATCTAACTGTATGTAGTCAAGTGCTGGCACATAGACGTTTATGTTCAGGGTGCTAGGTGCCAGTGGCCACAACGGGTAAATAAACTGCATTAAATGTGCCGTTATATAATATGTAAAGTAAAGGCGTCCACACTTATATCAACACCCGTTGACTACTCCTTACAGACAGTTAAATAACACAACAGCTCAACAGCCAAACTCTATGATATATTATTTTTATATGTACGAGAATATTAAATGCCAAATTCAAAATGATTGAACACTTGCACAACAATATACAGGGTGTAAACGGATCATTCAAGAAGACGTCAAGCAAAAAAAATATTGTTGGGATTGAAGCAACTTTTTTCACTGATGGATGGAATGGTGTGTAGAGTAAAACAAAAACATTAAAACAACGTATTTAAAAAAAAAACTTGTGAATAAGTTGGAACTTTGACCCCCAATATCTCCGAAACTAGGTTTCCAGGTTTAGTTTAGAACAAAAAATGATCGCAATGACGGGGAGAAAGAGTGCCTTTTAGCTTCGTTAAGGGTCTTGTTACACCCTTAATGTAGGTATGTATTATTTTATGCATCGACCTCTTATAAATTATGTGATCTTTTCAGAGCGTTAATTCGGTTTACTACCTACCTACGTCCGGTAGAAATAAGTGCCAACTTACCGCAGGTGGTAAATCCGCTGGGGTGTAGTGTCCAATTTGCTGGTCACTGCGTATGTCGAACAATCGTGCTGTCTTGTCTTCAGAACCACAGACCACTGTTGTGGTACTGCGAATATTTGGATTTATTGGCTTTAGATCCTAAATAGGTTCACAATAGTTGTTTAGTTACATTACAGGCGCATTATATTAGCATTATTGTGGCCAAAGAAGATACCAATCGCCTTACAGAAGCATTATACTAGCAATATTATTGATAATGAAGATGTTGCATTACATTATTGCATTACAAAAGCATTAGACTAGCATTAGAATGTAGTAAAAGAATGATTGAAGCTATTTAAGTGTTCACAGTTAGAACTTAAATAAACCCTACATCATTGCAAAAACATCTCTAATACCACGGTACATATGTCACAATACAATTAACGTGGAATATAATATGTACGAAGATTGTCAAAACTGAGTGAGTGACACCATATTTGTTTTCATCAAAACAAAATTTATAATACTGGGTAAGATTTGGACTCTTTTGTTACTTCATGCCTTCAAATATTGAATTGTGATTGTGAAATCACCAAAACAATTGTGTATTCCTAGTATAAAACGAATTTTGCTTAATTCAAATAATAGTATTGGTTGGGCAATATTAAATCAAGTTATATAATTATGTTAAAGGCCTTTTGCTTTCATAAATAGGTCCGAATGATAATTTTTTTTGGTTATAAAATATTTACAAAATGGTGTCGGGGTATAGCAGCCCGGTGAGCCTTTAACAAGGCTAATTAATGCTGCCAGCTATATAAATACTCACACATGAACCATTATTAAGCCAGAGGCAAGAGAGAAGGCTTTTGATGAACCACTGTAGTGGCATTGTCTATAAAGTAGGGCTGTGTGGGTTCACCGGTATACCAGTAGATTTGATGTAGACTGAAGTAGTGCCATTACTTGAACGCAATTTTGGGGATCCTTGAGCAAAACAATAAAACCCATTTCAGAATTTATACAATTTGATTCGTTTGCCAAGTTGATAAAAAAGCGTCATTAACATATTTTTCCGTAACTATTTTATAGAATGGACCGTTATTTATTTCATACCCGGTGTAGAAACGTATTCAGGTACAGTAGCCATCAAATATACCTGTACACTTTAAAATGGCGAAACTTTTCAGAAAACGCAATAATATATTTTTTATGGGTGATGCTTTTTAAAATATTGTTTTCTTATTTTCAGTGATTTTTATACCAACCATACAATGCCGTGCAAAATGGAACAGACGATAGAGAGAAAGGAAAAACAATACGAGGTAGTCTTTGTGAGAGGAAAATGGTAAATTGTGGTGGCCGCCTAAAAAGACACAGTACAAATTAATGAAAGATGAGCAATCCAAGCCCGATAAAAAGAATGGACATAGGAGTGCTATTTTAAAATGAACAATATTTGAACATATGAGCTTGCCGAAGCTGAATTATCAATAATGGAAGAACATTCAGACAGACGCGAATGACACAGGCACGTTTGCACCCTGGAGAACAATAGTTCAAAATCAAGAAGTAATGAAAATAAAAATCCACCATAAAAATTGCTGTTGTTTTATTGATCATTTAATATGTGCTTTTCCCCAATATGTCCGACAAAAGGTTCTACGAATACATTAAAATGAATGTATATACAGCTTTACGCATTACAATAACTCACGTATATTTGATAAAAGAGCTGCTAGCTGTACCAGACAGCTAAGTTGATCTTAAAAAATGCAAGCTTTACATTGATTCACGTTTATGCTGTTCAGCAATACTAGGCTTTTACTTACCACTCAAAAGTGCTATTACACAACAAAGGGCACTTAAGACAGCTCAAAGCTGTATAACGGTTTTACGGTGCATTATAACAGTAAAAGTTTAAGCTTTTAAACAGCAATAGGCATTATCTTACTACTTAAAAATGCTACTGTAGACCCATACCCTCTTATTAATAAACACGGAATAAAATTACACCAGGAATAACAAAGGAATAACCATACATTTTCAAAGGTTTAAACTTGGAATAACTTTAGTCTGTGTTAATTAATAGGAGGGTAAGGCACTAAAAACAGCTGAATGTTGTATGGCGGAGTTACGTGGCATTATAATGGTTCATATTTGTGCTGTTAAACAGCATTTATTTACTACTTAAAATGCTATTGTAATTCCAAATGCATTAAAAAGTGCTGAAAGCCGTACAGCTACGTTATGTTTTGCTGCACTAAAACTAAAGGGTTTACAAAAGCATTTTGATTTTCTATTATCCAACCGTTATACAGTGTAAAGCATCATAATGGTTTTGAAATACCAATATAAAGCGTCAAGATGCTCGGTGAACTTATGAGTTTATAAGGACCTTAAGTTCTACACAAGTTTGCTATTCGTTTGTTAGAATGCTTTCTGTGTTACTTGGGTAGGCAACGAGGAGAAAGTGGTTTTTGTAGTGAACAATATTAAGTTGTGCAAATGAGAACTGTAACACGATTTAAAAGAGTGTGTAAGGAGTTTCTTAGCCCGTTCTTCTCCTTACAAACAACCATGTTTGCGAACGGGTGGCTCTACTCTAGAAAGTTTACAAGTGCCTGTAAATGTTTTACTTAATGGAAATAAACGTTTGGAGTTTGAGTCAAGTATTGTGTGTGATTTAAACTACCCACCTACCTATCTACCAACAATGAATCATGACGACGCACGAACAATATGGCGAGTGGCGTCGATATTTGAAGAAAGTGTTCCTCTACGCTTTCCCTGTCTTAACGTATATAAATGTCTTATAAGTGTGTGACTAAACTACGGACGGTACTTCTTTAAGTTATTAAAAATTATAGTACAGTGATTACAGCGATTTTTACACAGTTCACATGGTTGTTTCAATGTTTATCCCCCCCGAACCAAAAGTCTGGATACATGCCTGAATCCTTTTGTCAAAATATACAAAAAGGTGGCTGCAATTTTAGGCGAAGAGGAATTAAAAGCAGCCTCAGAAAATCGACCCAAATATTCGGTATCAATGCAGTTTTATAAACATAAATCTCTTGATTTGCGTCGGTATAACACTCCATCAAATAATGAGGTAGCGGTCATCTTTGTAGTAGAAAACGGCGAACCTCCATTAAATATAGACTTTTCTGTACAAGAATATACTCAACATTTAACTACACTCAAATCAACCAGTCCCAATATTGACCCTTTAGCCTTTCCTTTCTTTTTCCTAATGGAGAACTCGGATGGCATGAAAACCTTCAACACAGAGAAGAGAGTCGAACTGCTCGAAGCCGTCTTACAATGTTACAATTTTATCAGTATAGACTTGCTGTTCGTAAAAATTTTAGCCAATTATTTTAGCCGAAAAACTTTTTCATGAATATTGTGTTATGGCCTATGTTAGGATTGAATCTCCAAGATTATTGTTTTTTCGAATGAATCAAAAACAGCTCAGAGCTGACAATTATAATGGATAGCTTGTACAATAATGATAGAGAAACGGGTCAAGGCATTGGTAACATGATAATATTGCCATCAACTTATGTGGGAAGTCCCCGGCACATGATGCAAAATTATCAGGATTCCATTGCAATTGTATGCAAGTATGGTAAACCAGACTTATTTATAACATTTACGTGCAATCCGAATTGGCAGGAAATCTTAGATAATTTACAAGGTACTAAAAAAGAACATAGACCCGATTTAATTGCCAGAATTTTTAAACTTAAATTGGAGGAACTTTTAGATGACATTACAAGGAAACATATTTTTGGAACACCGAGTGCGTGGTTTTACACCATTGAATTTCAGAAACGTTTCCATGCTCATATGCTTATTATTCTAGGAAATGAAGATAAACTAAGGTCATCAGAAGATTAGGATAAATTTGTGTGTGCAGAAATACCTGATCCAGATAAAGACCAGGAACTTTTTCAGATTGTGTCAAAAAACATGATCCATGGGCCATGTGGCCCTGGATATATGAATTCACCCTGCATAAAAAATGATGGAAATGCCTCTAAATGTTCTAAAAACTATCCAAAGACATTTTGCGAAGAAACTAGAGATGGTACCCAAAATGGAGGTTATGCTATAATAGGAAGAAGAGACGACGAAAGAAAATAAAAAAAAAGGATTTCGAGTGTGATAACGGATGGGTGGTGCCCTACAATCCCTATCTAAGTAAAAAAAATAATGCTCATATAAATGTGGAAATTTGTTCAAGTGTCAAAAGTGTGAAATATATAAATAAATATATTTATAAAGGTCATAACCGAGCAAAGATACAAATCACAGAAGCGCCACAAGAGTCCAGTGATCAATCGACATCAAGTAATGAACACCATGATGAAATTAAGGCTTATATTGATACCAGGTATGTTTCGGCTCCTGAAGCAGTTTGGCGAATATTTGAATTTTCAATGCAAAAAATGAGTCACACAATCATACAGTTAGGTGTTCATTTGGAAAACCAACAAACTGTCGTATTTACAGATCAGAATGTTCATGAAGCAGCAGCTAGATCAGCTGAAAAATCAACATTATTAGCATTTTTTTAACTAAACAGAACAAAAGAAAGTGCTCGACAATATCTTTACACTGAAATTCCGACACATTTCAGATTTATCCATGGACAGTGGCAACCACGAATTTCTCAGTCAGCGGCTGATAAAGTAATTGCAAGAATGTATAATTATTCCTTTTCTGATCGGGAACGATATTATCTCCGGCTATTACTTCTTCACGTCAAAGGGCCAAATTGCTTCAGAGATGTTAGAACTTATGAAAATGTTATTTACAACTCATTTCGAGAAGCTGCTCAAGCATGGGTGCTCCTTTTCGACGATCAAGAATGGGAAAGATGTTTGGATGAAGCAATTGGTTTCAAACTTCCTCGGCAATTACGATAGCTGTTTGCGTTAATTTGCGTATTTTGTGAAGTAACTGATCCTAATACTCTTTGGGAAAAGTTTGCATCACATTTTATCAAAGACTTTACAAGATCACGCCCTGAAATACTATCCAAACAGTTGGCTTTACAAGAAATTGATGAAACGTTAAAACTCCACGGAGAGAGACTAACAGATTTCGGACTTCCGGAGCCAGATATTAGTGAAAATGATGTTTTCTTATCTGATTCCGTTTATGACTGTGAACTTGAAAAAGCAAATGGCTATGAAAAATACCAAAAATTGAACGCCCTACAAAAATATGTGGTCGATACAATACTAAACGCTGTGAATAATCCCACAGAGAGAAAGCTGTTTTACCTTAACGGCCCAGGAGGAACTGGAAAGACTTTTGTATTTACAACTATTTTACATATTTTAAGATCTAAAAACAAAGTATGAGGCACCCATAGCGTTTTCTGGTATTGCAGCAACACTATTACATGGTGGTAGAACAGCTCACTCGCGATTTAAAATTCCAGTTAATTCAGATGTAGATTCTACGTCTCATATGTCGTTAGGGTCACCAGCTGCTAAGTTATTGAAGGAAACTCATTTAGTCATTTGGGATGAAGCACCCATGACTAAATGTCATGATATTAATGTAGTTGATCGACTCCTTCAAGATATAATGAAAAATAAATTACCTTTTGGAGGCAAAACTTTGTTATTCGCAGGAGATTTTCGACAGATTTTACGAGTTGTAGTTAATGGGTCAAACTCAAACTCAAAGCGTTTATTTCAATTAGACCTTCGCAGGCAGTTTTGAAAGTCAGAAAAACAAAGGCGAAGCTACAGTCACAGACACAAGGCATAATAACTTGTGAAAGCACTGTAGTTGCCCATTCCAAAGCGTAGATCTCTATGGAGAAGAATGGGCAAGAAACTCCATGGACACTCTTTTCAATCAAAATATTGTTACAAGATCTTGGTTACATCATTAATGTTGAGATTATACATATATGTGAGAACGATGTAGAAAGACGTGCACATTAAGAGCGTCCAGAGTAAAAGATTATAACTATCACAATTTAAAAACAAAGTAATTAAAATAAACCGTGGCAGCTAAGAGATGACCAGTCCCAACTGACAGCGCCCGTTCACGAACATGACGCATGCATCAGCTCCATTCAGCTCAACCATATTGAAGGGAACTAAACGACCCAACACACCCGCCACTATCAGCGAGACATTTGAGTGAGCCTGACATTCTCTCAGCCACCAGGGCACATTCGAGTCAATGAAGGATAACTAAATGTAAATGGTAGCTTTACAGTACATAGTACTCACACATGTGCTATGCAGTTATATAATAATAAGAGATTGAATCTATACAATGCAAAGATATTTTTCCAATCTTCTGCAGCTTCCACAATAATTTCACATGAGCTTCTGATTAGTTTGCCCCTATGGTTGTGGAGCAGGACCAGCATTGAGCCAAGCATTTTTATCATCGATGTAATCCCCTAACTTATAATATGCTTGCCTACATAGTGTGCGTTTTATACAAGATTTAAATTTTGTCTCATTCAGTTGTTGAATGTGGGTAGGTATTTTATTATAACATTTTAAACAGTACCCCATGAAAGTTGAGTCTACTTTAGCTAGCCTGAAGCCTGGCTGTACTAGTTGGTCCCTGTTTCTAGTATGATAGTGGTGTCTGTCACCTCTTTTACTAAACAAATGCAGATTTTTCCTAACGTACATGATGTTTTCATAGATGTATTGACAAGGTACTGTCATGATGTTAATTTCTTTAAACAGTTCCCTTAGAGAATCGCGCCTACGTAGATCATATATGGCTCTGATGGCTCTTTTCTGCAGAATAAATATAGACTCAATGTCTGCAGCCCGTCCCCATAGTAAAATACCGTATGACATAATACTATGAAAATAACTAAAATAGACTAGCCTCGCGGTATCTGCATCAGTAAATTGGCGGATTTTTGTAACAGCATATGCTGCTGAACTCAGCCGTCCTTTTTTTTTTACCGATGGGAATTCATCAAATAACCCCTCCCGCTCTGGGCTGAGCAGGAGGGAGTGTCAGACTTTTACTGACTAAAACCCATCCATGTTCCTTCCTTTGCCCTTTGTGTTCCAGGGCCGCGGTATCTCTTTCGAACAGTCCCGCAACCCTGGCAGGAACTCAGCCGTCCTGCAAGAGATGTTATATGCGGACCCCATTGTAGCCTTGAGTCGAGCGTGATCCCCAGGAAAACAGTATTTTCGACGAATTGCAGTTTCTCTTGATTCAATACTATGTCACTATCACTACTTTTAACATTCGGTAGAGCAAATCTTATGCACTTCGTTTTTTTCCCATTTAATACTAAATTATTTGCGGTGAACCAATTATGGACCTGCATTAAGGCGTTATTTACGTCGTCGAGATTTGTGGCACGTCTGTTTATCTTAAATATTAAGGAAGTATCGTCAGCGAATAACACCATTTGTGGTTGGTTTTTAAATAAATGGGGTAGATCATTAATATATACCAAAAAGAGGAAAGGACCTAATATCGAACCTTGTGGTACACCCATACTTACTGTTAAACCCATTGAATTGACACCATTTATTTGTACTTGCTGATGTCTATCGTTTAAATACGATTTCACTAAACTGAGCGCAAGTTTCCTTAACCCGTAATGTTCAAGTTTTAAGAGTAGGGTTTCATGGTTTACGCAATCAAATGCTTTCGAGAGGTCACAGAAAATCCCTATGGCATCTTGTGCCTCTTCCCACGCAGTAAATATGTGTTTTAATAAGGTGACACCGGCGTCAGTCGTACAACGTCCTTTGGTGAAACCATACTGTTTCTCATGCAAGATTTTATTGGTGTTAAAGTGGTTGAGCATTTGATTAAGCATTACCTTTTCAAACACCTTGCTGAAAACCGGCAATACGGATACGGGTCTATAGTTATTGGTGTCTTTACTGTCCCCGGACTTGAAAAGTGGTATTACCTTGCTGTATTTCATAAGGTCCGGGAAGACTCCTTGGTCCACACACAAATTAAATATTAAGGCCAAGTACGGTGCTATAGTCTCAATAATGGCTTGACAAACTTTAATTGACATACCCCATAGATCTTCGGTTAATTTGACTTTGATTTCTTTAAAAGCTTTAATGACTGCTATGGGGTTTATATGTTTAAATTGAAACTCAACCGGACAGGCTGAAACGTTCGCTCTTAATAAATCAATAGAAAACAAGGGTGAGGAATTTAAGGTTTCAGTAGTTTTAAGTGGGATACTAGTGAAGAAATCTACAAATTCTTGAGCAACTTAATTTTTAGAGCTAAGAAGACCACGTGAAGTCTCTAGAGTGATATCATTATTATATTTTTTATTTCTGTTAGTTTCACTATTGATGATTTTCCAAACCGCCTTTATTTTATTATCGGCGGATTTAATCTTGTTGCTAATGAATAAGGCTTTAGCTACCTTACAGGAGTTTTTAAAATTTTTTGAGTAAGTTGTAACATATTTATTTAAAGTTTCTGAGTTGATGTAAGGCTTAAGGCCGTACAGCTCAAACAATCGGTCACGAAATGATATTATAAAAGCTTCAATTAACCACTTTTCAATGCGGCCAAACTTTACTCAACTCCAATTGGCTCATAATATGAGAGCTCACGATGATTAAGAGTTTGCTCAATGGGTGTTAAAGGTAGGCGATGGATCAGCTAATGAAGATGGTGACGACCACATTGAACTGCCTCTGCGACGCTTGTAGATAATTCAATAGTAGACCATATTTTTGGTGTTTCCCTTAAAACAAATGATTATAAAAGTTATTCAATGAAAGCTATACTTACTCCTAAAAACGATGATTGTTTTCAATTGAACGACCAAGTTGACAGATTTCGGACTTCCGGAGCCAGATATTAGTGAAAATGATGTTTTCTTATCTGATTCCGTTTATGACTGTGAACTTGAAAAAGCAAATGGCTATGAAAAATACCAAAAATTGAACGCCCTACAAAAATATGTGGTCGATACAATACTAAACGCTGTGAATAATCCCACAGAGAGAAAGCTGTTTTACCTTAACGGCCCAGGAGGAACTGGAAAGACTTTTGTATTTACAACTATTTTACATATTTTAAGATCTAAAAACAAAGTATGAGGCACCCATAGCGTTTTCTGGTATTGCAGCAACACTATTACATGGTGGTAGAACAGCTCACTCGCGATTTAAAATTCCAGTTAATTCAGATGTAGATTCTACGTCTCATATGTCGTTAGGGTCACCAGCTGCTAAGTTATTGAAGGAAACTCATTTAGTCATTTGGGATGAAGCACCCATGACTAAATGTCATGATATTAATGTAGTTGATCGACTCCTTCAAGATATAATGAAAAATAAATTACCTTTTGGAGGCAAAACTTTGTTATTCGCAGGAGATTTTCGACAGATTTTACGAGTTGTAGTTAATGGGTCAAACTCAAACTCAAAGCGTTTATTTCAATTAGACCTTCGCAGGCAGTTTTGAAAGTCAGAAAAACAAAGGCGAAGCTACAGTCACAGACACAAGGCATAATAACTTGTGAAAGCACTGTAGTTGCCCATTCCAAAGCGTAGATCTCTATGGAGAAGAATGGGCAAGAAACTCCATGGACACTCTTTTCAATCAAAATATTGTTACAAGATCTTGGTTACATCATTAATGTTGAGATTATACATATATGTGAGAACGATGTAGAAAGACGTGCACATTAAGAGCGTCCAGAGTAAAAGATTATAACTATCACAATTTAAAAACAAAGTAATTAAAATAAACCGTGGCAGCTAAGAGATGACCAGTCCCAACTGACAGCGCCCGTTCACGAACATGACGCATGCATCAGCTCCATTCAGCTCAACCATATTGAAGGGAACTAAACGACCCAACACACCCGCCACTATCAGCGAGACATTTGAGTGAGCCTGACATTCTCTCAGCCACCAGGGCACATTCGAGTCAATGAAGGATAACTAAATGTAAATGGTAGCTTTACAGTACATAGTACTCACACATGTGCTATGCAGTTATATAATAATAAGAGATTGAATCTATACAATGCAAAGATATTTTTCCAATCTTCTGCAGCTTCCACAATAATTTCACATGAGCTTCTGATTAGTTTGCCCCTATGGTTGTGGAGCAGGACCAGCATTGAGCCAAGCATTTTTATCATCGATGTAATCCCCTAACTTATAATATGCTTGCCTACATAGTGTGCGTTTTATACAAGATTTAAATTTTGTCTCATTCAGTTGTTGAATGTGGGTAGGTATTTTATTATAACATTTTAAACAGTACCCCATGAAAGTTGAGTCTACTTTAGCTAGCCTGAAGCCTGGCTGTACTAGTTGGTCCCTGTTTCTAGTATGATAGTGGTGTCTGTCACCTCTTTTACTAAACAAATGCAGATTTTTCCTAACGTACATGATGTTTTCATAGATGTATTGACAAGGTACTGTCATGATGTTAATTTCTTTAAACAGTTCCCTTAGAGAATCGCGCCTACGTAGATCATATATGGCTCTGATGGCTCTTTTCTGCAGAATAAATATAGACTCAATGTCTGCAGCCCGTCCCCATAGTAAAATACCGTATGACATAATACTATGAAAATAACTAAAATAGACTAGCCTCGCGGTATCTGCATCAGTAAATTGGCGGATTTTTGTAACAGCATATGCTGCTGAACTCAGCCGTCCTTTTTTTTTTACCGATGGGAATTCATCAAATAACCCCTCCCGCTCTGGGCTGAGCAGGAGGGAGTGTCAGACTTTTACTGACTAAAACCCATCCATGTTCCTTCCTTTGCCCTTTGTGTTCCAGGGCCGCGGTATCTCTTTCGAACAGTCCCGCAACCCTGGCAGGAACTCAGCCGTCCTGCAAGAGATGTTATATGCGGACCCCATTGTAGCCTTGAGTCGAGCGTGATCCCCAGGAAAACAGTATTTTCGACGAATTGCAGTTTCTCTTGATTCAATACTATGTCACTATCACTACTTTTAACATTCGGTAGAGCAAATCTTATGCACTTCGTTTTTTTCCCATTTAATACTAAATTATTTGCGGTGAACCAATTATGGACCTGCATTAAGGCGTTATTTACGTCGTCGAGATTTGTGGCACGTCTGTTTATCTTAAATATTAAGGAAGTATCGTCAGCGAATAACACCATTTGTGGTTGGTTTTTAAATAAATGGGGTAGATCATTAATATATACCAAAAAGAGGAAAGGACCTAATATCGAACCTTGTGGTACACCCATACTTACTGTTAAACCCATTGAATTGACACCATTTATTTGTACTTGCTGATGTCTATCGTTTAAATACGATTTCACTAAACTGAGCGCAAGTTTCCTTAACCCGTAATGTTCAAGTTTTAAGAGTAGGGTTTCATGGTTTACGCAATCAAATGCTTTCGAGAGGTCACAGAAAATCCCTATGGCATCTTGTGCCTCTTCCCACGCAGTAAATATGTGTTTTAATAAGGTGACACCGGCGTCAGTCGTACAACGTCCTTTGGTGAAACCATACTGTTTCTCATGCAAGATTTTATTGGTGTTAAAGTGGTTGAGCATTTGATTAAGCATTACCTTTTCAAACACCTTGCTGAAAACCGGCAATACGGATACGGGTCTATAGTTATTGGTGTCTTTACTGTCCCCGGACTTGAAAAGTGGTATTACCTTGCTGTATTTCATAAGGTCCGGGAAGACTCCTTGGTCCACACACAAATTAAATATTAAGGTCAAGTACGGTGCTATAGTCTCAATAATGGCTTGACAAACTTTAATTGACATACCCCATAGATCTTCGGTTAATTTGACTTTGATTTCTTTAAAAGCTTTAATGACTGCTATGGGGTTTATATGTTTAAATTGAAACTCAACCGGACAGGCTGAAACGTTCGCTCTTAATAAATCAATAGAAAACAAGGGTGAGGAATTTAAGGTTTCAGTAGTTTTAAGTGGGATACTAGTGAAGAAATCTACAAATTCTTGAGCAACTTAATTTTTAGAGCTAAGAAGACCACGTGAAGTCTCTAGAGTGATATCATTATTATATTTTTTATTTCTGTTAGTTTCACTATTGATGATTTTCCAAACCGCCTTTATTTTATTATCGGCGGATTTAATCTTGTTGCTAATGAATAAGGCTTTAGCTACCTTACAGGAGTTTTTAAAATTTTTTGAGTAAGTTGTAACATATTTATTTAAAGTTTCTGAGTTGATGTAAGGCTTAAGGCCGTACAGCTCAAACAATCGGTCACGAAATGATATTATAAAAGCTTCAATTAACCACTTTTCAATGCGGCCAAACTTTACTCAACTCCAATTGGCTCATAATATGAGAGCTCACGATGATTAAGAGTTTGCTCAATGGGTGTTAAAGGTAGGCGATGGATCAGCTAATGAAGATGGTGACGACCACATTGAACTGCCTCTGCGACGCTTGTAGATAATTCAATAGTAGACCATATTTTTGGTGTTTCCCTTAAAACAAATGATTATAAAAGTTATTCAATGAAAGCTATACTTACTCCTAAAAACGATGATTGTTTTCAATTGAACGACCAAGTTGTCGAGAAAATCCCCGGCCTGCTTAAAATTTATGAAAGTTTTGACGCTGTGGTTGAGGACGATCATAATGTTTTAAACTATCCTGTAGCATTCCTAAATTCTATAACGCCTGCAGGACTACCACCACACATTCTAAAATTGAAAGTTGGTTGTATAGTAATACTTTTGAGAAATTTAAAGCCGACTGTCGGTTTGTGCAACGGAACCCGTCTTATTGTTAGAGAGTTAGCTTCACGTGTCATTGATGCCGAAATTATTTGTGGTAGCCATGTGGGAACCAGCGTTTTTATTCCTCGAATTCGTCTCCAGCCATTTAACAGTCAACTGCCTTTTAAATTTAGTCGACTTCAGTTTCCCATTCGCATAGCATTCGCTATGACAATAAATAAAAGCCAGGGACAAACTTTCGACAAAACGGTCTATTTCTACCTAATCCTGTGTTCACCCATGGCCAGCTCTATGTTGCCTTCTCTCGAGTTCGAAGATTCGATGATGTAACAATTCAAATTATCAATACCACTGAACAAGGCTTGAAAGGTGATAAATATTTAACGAAAAATGTTGTTTGACAAATTTTATGATAATCAACCAAATGTGATGTATAATAGAGAATATTCCTTTATAAGTACCTTTGCCAAATTCTTGGGTGAGTACTCATTGTAAAATTACAATTTACATACTTCCTAATATTATTTTTGATTTAGCCGATTTGAATAAAGAACAATAATTTCATTTTTATTTTTAAAATTAGTAAGTTTTTATTTACCCGCCAAAGCAGAGAAAGAGACTGAGTGCTTAAAACAAAGAGGTTTACAGAGAATAAACCACAAAAGTTATATGTTTTGTTAATTTATGTTAGTTTATTTTGAATGTTGATTTAAAATAAAAAATATTTGTGTAAAAACTTTTGCAGTTTTTATTTACTATATATATTAAACACAATGAACGAAGCTATACGAATCCATAGAGCAAGGCATACCTTGCTTACCTTTAATATTCCTTGAGAACCGATGACTACAGAAATATCTACCTACATTTTGTACCTAGATGTGTATTATGAGTCACATTTCACACGAGCGAAGCTGGGTTTTCATCTAGTAAGTATATCATCTCAACATGAATGATGTAACCAAGATTTTGTAACAATATTTTGATTTAAAAGAGTGTCCATGGAGTTTCTTGCCCATTCTTCTCCATAGAGATCTACTCTTTGGAATAGTTATAGGGTTACGAGCAATTAAACCGCATCGGTTATACTGGGCGATTTATATTACTGTAAAAAATGTGTGAAAAGAATAGGAAAGCTGAACAATAGTTACAGTGATAGTAGAGATCACCTGACTAAAGAATTAAGTAGGTACGTGTTACGACGACCTCACGACCGGGGCGGGGCGCAGCCGGAACGCGTGCACGTTCAGTACTTTCACAAGTTATTATGCCTTATGACTGGGACTGTAGCATCGCTCTCTTTGTTTTTTTGACATTCAAGAGTGCCTGTAAGGGCTAATTGAAATTTTTAAATAAATGGTTTGACTTTGATGAATAATTCTGCTCAGCACCCTTAGATAACAAGCGCGAAAATTCTCGTGCCGTACGAAACAATGTATGCGCACTATGCGCAGAGTGACGTCACGAACCCTTTCACTTTCAATGTGCGCAGGTCTCGGTATTGATTTTCCGCCGCCCACCTCCTCGATGCCTAACTTACGAGCCCGCTCACAGAGTTGTGCTACCAGGAAAACATAATGCGGGAAGAGATCACATGAATGTTTCCATTGATGTACGAAGTAGTTTTTCCCGTGGCTTCGGTTACATTTCCTTCTTGAGTTAAATATGGAATGGAATGAACCATATGTAGCGAATAAAGAGATGTAGAATAATAAGAAGTGACGCATCAGATTTTTTGTGTTGACGTAGTGTTTTTTTTTTTCCCTTTTTATCTGCTATCAGTCATCCCTGACTATGACGTAGTGATGAAAAACTTTTCAATTTTAATCTCAAAGGTTAATTTCACTAATGCTTTTAGATTGCAAATCGGCTGGATTTACATTGTTAGGTATTGATAACAACGGCATCATTCTTGCAACACTCAGATTTCCAATTCAATATCTTTTAACCACACATCAAAAGTGTCTAGGGATCAAATACGTTTTAGAGTATTGCTACAATGAGGGCTATCGTTTTTGAGCTCACCAGATGGCGCCACTGTCCATTAAGGTCCTGTCAATAATTAAATTTTACACTTTTTAGTAACAATAACTTCATAAAAGTTCATTTTATTATGTATAACAACATAGTGTAAACTTCAGGTTATAATATTCTCACTAAGCATTATTAGTAAGCATGAAACATCTCAATCTAGACCACAATAGTGAATATTTGTAAAAATACGTGTTAAAACAGCACGCAACGCGCGAACAATCTATGACTTCTGACATTTCGGTGCCCCCGCGCTACACTAGCGCCTCTAGCGGCGAATTCATACGCGATAGCCCCCATTGAGGATTTCTTTACATTTTTGGATTGGATTTGGTTTTCGTTTCATATGTAATGATCTTAACTCTGAGTGAAAATGTTTGCCTGTTACATGAAAAAAAAACTGAAAAGCAAAAAAGCCAAGCATATTTTAAATTAAACAAAAGAAGTTGGAAGCAGGCGGGGCTCATTTGAATTTAAAATTATGAAAATGGAATGAGCCCCGCCTGCTTACACTTAATTTTGCTTTTCAGTTTTTTCAGTCAGGTTTTTTATTTTTTTCAACTACTTTTTTTTATTTCCAGCTTTTAAATTTAGTTATTTGATTTTGCAGATGGTATAAGTGTTTTTGTAATAGTCGTATACGATTTTTTCCCTTTTTAGGGTTCCATACCTCAATCGGCAAAACGGAACCCTTATAGGATCACTTTGTTGTCCGTCTGTCTATCTGTCAAGACCCTTTTTTCATTACAGGAATGCGTGGCGGTATCAAGCTAAAATTAATACCAAATACTCAAGTCTGCTATCTATTATTTGAAATCATCAAATAACTCCTCCCGCTCTGGGCTAAGCAGGAGGGAGTGTCAGACTTTTACTGACTAAAACCCAACCATTTTCCTTCTTTTGCCCTTTGTGTTCCAGGGCCGGGGTATCTCTTTCGAACAGTCCCGTTACGTGAACATACGTGTTCTGTGACTACGTTTTTTATTACATGTGTAACAATTTCATTATAACCGCAACTATTGGTATTTATAAGAGCAACAATAATTTTGTGAATATCATGAGGAGCAGTCGGTGCTAAGAACATTCGGTGTTGTGGTTATGTTTGTTTGTAGATTGAACTTGATCAATTAAGTAGTTATTAAACAATTCGGCAATCCTATTTGGGTCTGTGATGTATTTATTATTATCTGTAAGTATTTTAGAAGGATTTTCTTTTGGGTAATTGGTTCTAGTTGAGTTTATAACTCTCCAAGTTACTTTAACCTTGTTGTCAGCGTTATTAATGAAGTAGCTGCTTTGCGTCTTTTGAGTTAGTTTGATGATACATTTTAGACGTTTAGAGTAGGTTTTAGGAATGTTTTTCACTTCTCATGCTCTAAAAGTTCGTCTTTATATCGTGCGTAGGCGACATAAAGTTGCTTTTTATGCTCTACAGCATAAAGTAAAATCTTCTCTCGCGTAAAATGGTGCGTTTTACTATTATTTGTTTTGTTTGGTTGCCGTCTTAATTGCCATGCTTTTCACGCTTACATTTACAACATGTTTTATAACTTACGTAATCCATTTCGGAGATTTGAAGCAGTCATTTTTAACTTTAACTATTGGGAAGAAAAGATTGTAGAACAATTTAAACAAGCTGTTAAATTCACGGAATCCATTATCTGGGTCTGTAATAGTATATTTAATAATTTAATAAAATAATAAAAACACAATAAACTCAACTAAATAATCATTTATTTCTTATAAAAGTTATAGTACACATGTACATTTAAATTGGTACAGTTTTTGTAACGACTTTTTGACTTTTCCGGTAAAATATTCTCCGAAGCATTTTGTGCAATTATACTGAGTTCCGGTGGTGTTAATTAAAAAAAAAATAGCGTCGAAATTACTCATTTTGTGCAACAAACAACTAAACTCGCAAGAAAATTTCTGGAAAATGGCGCCAACATTAGAATATAAGCAGAGTATTTTTTTCTTCACCCATTTTGGTAGGCAAAGGGAACTATCCGTACAGCTTAGTCTTCAGTAGATTTTTTTTATTGATATGAAATGAAAAGGAAATTTAATGAGAAACTCATTCAATTAAATCATTAAATCTCATATTGAAATAAATTAGTAGCTTCTTTTTAGAAATATACGTATTTGTATGAATCACAAAAACTCTTTAGTAAAAACTTCATGGTTGTTTTTTCTTTTTAATAGACATTATTTTGACAGTTGGGAAAGAGAACGCACGAGTTCGGGAAAGGTAAAAAAAGCACTAGTATGTAATAGCCCACGTCCCGAACGCTATACGTCAATGCAATACACCACTTTTTGAGCAACTGTATTAAAAAATTGTAAATATTACTAAAACTAAGGCTTTGAAGAGCATTCTTAAATTTAAGCTTATTTTCTTGACAAAAATCTCGTTTGCTTGTATACCAATGTGTAATGGTACAGGTTTTTTTAACAGGACATCTTGTGATTTGAGCTGTATGGTCGGATATAGCTAATTCAATTCAGCAGTGCAAGTACGTAGGACTCGATTCGATAAATCTGACAATTATTCTCGGTAAAATGAGTTTTTATCAAATCGAATCTATGTCACATTTACGTAACTACTATTTTAACGATCGGTAGATAAACTCTAAAATTTTAACGAATTTAACGATTATGCAAGTACGAAACGACATTTTACAGTTGAGATCGCCAATTTACGCTGTCGAGCTCGGTAATTTATCAACACTTTGTAAAAGCGCGATAAGCATAGCGATCATTAGTATAATGGATTTAGGACTTATGGTTTTATTGCTGGGTGATGAGGAAGAACGGCATCACCATCACAATGTAATGCGTATTCGAAGGCGAATAGCGCAGCGGTAGTGAGGCTGCCTTATGTTCTTAGGGTCCCGTTTTCGAATCCCGGTAAGAGCAAATGTTTGTGTGATGAGCATGGACATTTGTTTCCGAGTCATGGATGTTTCTATGTATAATAAGTATGTATTTACAAACAAAAAGTATCTATGCATCTATCAACTATCTGGTGGTGTCCACGACACAAGCCTCGTTGCTAAGTGTGGCAGCTAGATGACGCTGTGTGTAATGTCCAGAGATATTTATTTATTATTTGCGTATTCGGAGGCGACGTCTCAGAGTCACGATCAATCCTCTGTAACTTCCAGAAGATTTTGTTCGTCTTTTTCGGGTGACTTGAGAAGTGGCGTTTTAGTCATTTTAGTAGAAGGGATAGAGATGTGCAACGACACGATCCACTGGACTCCCTGTCCATAATCTGGCATCGTGGTTTTACTATAGGTTCGAAGTTTCCAGGTACTGCAGCTGAAAAACCGCCCAAGTGCGAGTCGTACTCACACGCACATAGGGCTCCGTAGCACCAAACAATATAATAACAATATTTTGAAGGCATATGTTGTATTGTTTTACATTCATCAACAAAACTAAATTTGTTTTTCATAGTATGTTAATGAAAAACAAAGTTGTTGCTGCAGTTTGATGAAAAAGTCCCATATCTCAAAAAATAAACATCAAATCTTATTCAAACCAATTTTGGTTTAATTTTTTTTTTTACGTTCTATTATCCTATATTTTTTTCAGAATTTTTCTCCTCTTACTTTAGAAATTAGAGGGAATTTACCACTTTGGAAGTGTTTATCTTTCAAACGATTGACTTTGAGAGAAAAGGGTTTTAGGAACCTCAATGTCATTTTTAAAGACCTATCTATAGACACCCCGCACGTATTATAGGATTGATGAAAAAAAAAATAGTTTCATTTCCATGTATGGAGGCCCCTTAATCTTATATATTTTTTTATTTTTGTATAAAAAACTTATAGCGGTTCACAGAATACATCGATTTACCTACTAAGTTTCAACTGTGTAGTCCTAATAGTTTCGGAGTAAAGTGGCTGTGACATACACGGACAGACAGACAGACTTGGCGAATCTCTAAGGGTTCCGTTTTTTGCCATTCGGCTACGGAACCCTAAAAAGAGCCATCCTAGAAGGTTCCCAGCATACATTTGGAATGCCAGATTGCCTCGGTTGTGTCGACTGCACGGTGCACCCATGTTTCAATTGAAATTGAAATATTGTTATAGTAAACACGACCCGTATTTGTATCTTTCTCAAGAAAAGAAAATAATGTCAACTACAAACGTTTTTTTTTGGCAAAGGTAAACACGATGACGCTAAGAAAATGGAATAAGTATTTTCTGTATTTTATATTTTCTCTCTTTTTTTTATTCAATATTTATAGTTTCTCTAAAATAAACCCAACATTGTTTACAATGCCAAAAATCTATGAAAAAAGGATTTTCTAAATATCTCAGACATTAGTCGATTTAGTCGTGCCACAGAAATATGGTTTGTCTTTAGACGTCTTCAGTGTTGCCATTTCACAAGCAATCCTTAGCGACTCGATTCGGCCCCACGATCGATCTTATCGTCGCGTGTTACTTACTTCCAAATTCGATAACAAGATCGATAAAAATGCAAACCTTATATCTATATACCTTACGATCTCGATGTCTTATCGATGCAAAGTACGTACTTGTACTGCAGGTACCACTATCTAATCGGGTGGTTGACGAACACTCAATTTCAATCGATAGTTAAAAAGAAGATTTTCGGGTTCTGTAGACGATCTCGTACTTTTTGAAACATCAATGTTACAGTCCCCACAATAATGCTTTCTTTTTTGAATTATAACCTAATATTTTCTTTAAAAAGCCTCTGGAATTGGTAGAAAAAGGAATCTAAATTATCAAGTTTGAATTTAGGGGATCTATGAATACATACAATAGTTGTATTCTTTTCTGGTAATTCTATAGCACACCATTCAAAATCATTATTGCAACAGTATCCTTTTAAATTGATGATTTTCTATTTGTGTTTCTTGTTTACCAGAATACATGAACCCCTTCTTCTATTGTTTTTAACGTATCAGGTTGCAAGCGTGTAATTTGGAATATATGTAAGTGTACCTCATTATTTTGTTTCATGTATGTTCTGTTACACAAAGCACATTCACAAATTTGTTATTACAAGCAAGTTAGATCGGATTTACTTATCAAACCATTCGTATTTTGATGAAGTACATGCAAAGAGATTAAATATACTATAGAGGGGCTATGCGAAGAATTGTCATAGAAAAACTTTGATCCCTTATCTCAGTAACGCCATCTAGCATAATATAGCAAAATTAGAGCGGCTATTGGGAACACCAAATGTCAGTAACGCCATGTAGCTTTGAATAGCAACTTTGTGTAGGGATGTTACCATTTAAATAACAAGGTATCGATAATATTAATAAAAGCTACGAAACTATTTTTTGTTCACATTTGAAGAGATTGAATCAAATGCCAAAAAAATAGGAAAACAATAAAACGATTAGTGGTTTCAATGTGTACAAGTTATTAATTTTTTTTTACATGCAAATTACTAAATTATCATTAAAGATAGAGAAATAGATATATAAATTATCATTAAAGATATGATATGATAAAAAAAAATTACACACACAATTACAAAGTAAATTACAAACGGTACTTCGTAACTTGAATTGGGAACTTCTGCATCCGAACTAGGTGATAAGCTGTATCTCGGAATACAGACCATCCCCTTACGCCGTGAAATTACAAGCAAAAGTGTTGCAACGATTTATTTGGACAGTCGCACAGCCGCTCGTACACCGCATACAGTTGCTTGTAATTTCGTGGCGTTAGCGGCCGGGTCGCTTGGCCTTGCGGACGCATATAATATGAGCCATAAGCAAACAGATCAATCGACCTTGCTTACATACAAAACATCAAAGTTAATAACATTTATACAGCTGATAATGAGAAGACCACAGACATTCTACTTAAGAATCTTATACCTGACGATCAATCACCATGCACCAGCAAGTACAACAGATCAGAGCATGGGCAGCCGTGCCACCTGTGCCCCAACATCAGACCTACATATTTTTATTTATCCATTGACATATTTTTAAAAGTCGTTAACAACTAACGAAATTAAAGTCGTTAACAGCTAATAAAGAATCGACAAACAAAATTTTAATCGGATTACATCGCATCTTTCAAATTATTGTTTTAGTTTTTTATTTCATGAATTAAACACTGCAGCATCTGTGGTCGCAGGATGACTAAGGTAACAGGCGTCATGTCATAACAAGGTTTTTGAAAAGTTATTGAGATACCGTACAATTTTTACATCAATGACTAATGAAGTAATGACTAATTAAAACAAAATCTTAGGTCCCCTCAAATAAAATCAGTTTTGTGAAGTTTTGTCTTTTAGATTTGTTCTGAAGACCGGGGTCGAACTTTGCAACAAATCGAAGTTTAATATTAGCATAAGTCTCTATTATAGATCTTATCAAATATAGTCTGTGATTGAGCATCGCGGGGCTCTCAAAAGAGTGGATAATAAGACCTTCAAAAATATTGGAATGTATGAATACTTTTAATACTTTCATTTTAATAAAATCGATACTGTGTTTTGTTGATACACCTTTACCGTCATTTTCGTTTATAAGTTTTCTAATAAATATGTCTGTGGCTTTACATACGTCAAAAACGCTTTTACTAGAAAGGTATATCTCTTATTGTCATTAATTATGAAAATCTATTTATCTATTAGAAACCAAACTTGACACACAAATTTCACACTTGATTTTCCTACTTAGTAGAAATATAGCCAATAATTTGATAAGCTCCCACAGACACCGATGTTCCGTTTATTATCCCACTCAAAAACTCGCAATTTTCACTAACTCGGAAATCAGTTTCGAATTCCTTCTCTAGAACTTCGTCCAACTGAAAGTCTGCATTATCCACTTCTCTTAGTATGAAAGTGCTATTAACTGTTTCAACGGAAAAACAAGTGAGTATGCTAAAGTTATCCATTGGAGCACAGTTGCCAGAAAATGAATCACGTAATTCTGAATTGGCTAAAATCTTTCTATGTGCCGCTTGTTGGTTGGTTGTTGTTATGAGCCCCATGTCTTCTTATGCAACCAAAAAACAACTCGAGGTGGTCTTGACTGAGCCTATAAGTTGACAAGTATTGAATTTTATGTGTCTTTACTACTATTTTAAACAAAGTTTGTAGACTTTTGTCAATTAAAAATCCTAAAAAGCCGGTTTTATTAATAGTATCAAATAATCGCTTTTTTATGATTTTTAAAATAATTATATTTGGGAGATTGCAACGTTTTATTTCTAGTCTTATTTTTATGTATTGTTTTAGGGATAGTATGTAATTCTTAACTAGTTCAAAAAAATAAAATAGTAGAAACATTTTTATAATTTAGTGGCTGCTTGAAACCATATTTTCCATTTTTATTACTGTTCATAATATCAAATTGATCATTTATAATACAAATAAATTTTACTGAGCCAGAAACATCCTCAAATACTTTTCCTGTGAGTAGCTCATTGCAAAGTAATAAGGCTTTACCTACACTTCTACTTAATAATTGGGTCGCTAATCGGACTTCCATTATTTGGTTTCGGAAATGGATATGCTTATTTGTTAGTTTATTTGCAAAATGTAATTGCTCATTTGTTTGCAGTTTATTTAAAGACACTAATAAAGAGCATTTTATTTTCTCATTTTGTGTATCATTAAATATATTTTTGCTTTCGAATGTGTTTCTTATCAATTTTATCATGTGACTGGGATCAAGAAATATAACAACACTTTCTTGATTAACTGGATGAAGAAAATCTGTTTTTAAATTATCTGGATCAGTCAATTTACAACCTAATATTTCTGCAGTGCTCAAATTTGTCGGAGCACCAACTGATCCATACATTATGTCGAGGTATGCAGACTGGCTACTGCTTAACCGGTCTAATCCTGTGGATGCCTTAAATTTAAGGCCTCCAGCCAGGGGCAAAATGAGCTTACAAACTAAGCGACCACTAGCTAAGGGCACCCCCTGCGGGGTACGAGCCTCGGCTTAGGGCGTCGCTGGGGAGGGCAGCAA
The DNA here is from genome assembly GCA_947578425.1 of Eugnorisma glareosa. Lineage (NCBI taxonomy): Eukaryota > Metazoa > Arthropoda > Insecta > Lepidoptera > Noctuidae > Eugnorisma > Eugnorisma glareosa. The sequence continues at coordinate 31,416,266 of OX387957.1, forward strand.
GGGGACAGGCTGGATCTGATTTAGGGGATGTTTCATTGCTACTGGCTCAGCATCGCGGGCTGGCTCATAAAAGGGTCGGGGGGGTCAAACAGTATTATATTTTAAGTGTTATTTAATATTTATCTCATAAAATATCGATAAACAATATCACATCTCTGCAAGGCTAGTAAAGCTATTCAGCAATAGAGGGCATTTTTTTTTACAAAATTAGCACATGTTCTAGAACTATTTACTAAAATTATTTAATTCTAATTACTAAGTAAATATAACAAATACTTACGAAAATAAACCGAAGTTAGATCCAGTCGTTCTACCATAACGAGATTTAATGTACCATAATGCGCAACTCGGCATATTTTCTTAGAAAATATTTTTGTTTTGTTTGACAGTTTGTCATGAATACGACCTAACATGCAGGCGTAACACACTAGACCTAGACTGAGCGACTTTTGCCCACTAGGACAAATGTATCGGATAACGATTTTTTTCGCTATGTCCCATCTATTGTGTTGTATAATTTAATGTCTTTGATTACATGTGATCAAAATACGAATACAGCAACATAGGCAACCGTGCAGGGCGCAGCGCCATGACTCTTTGCTGTAGTTTCGTATTTACTGGGTAGATGACGCCAACTTAATCTTTCATTACTAACTTCAAACTTTGCCCATAGATGGCACTAGTTACATCGTTTTAGACGCATTTTAAGAAATTCTTGAATATCTCGCTTATTTCATCATAAAAATCGGCAAAAAGCATGTCCCACATGCACAATAGATTTCTGCATAGTAATCAATGAGAATTTCAGGAAAATATGACCATGGGTTTCCAACCGCAAAACAAAGTTTGTAATTCTTTATTGCTCTGTATCTCAAAAACCAAATAATTTAGTTAAATTCTGATAGTTTTCCTGCAACGTTCAGTCTGTATACAGGCATGGTTGGTGTAAATCTAAAAATACCAATCCTTTAGCAATGCTAATGTATGCAGTCGGAATTCTACCTTTAATCCAAAGCTGCAAAGACCCTGGAAAATATATACAAAACTGGTATGCCGATGACTCTGCTTGTTTTGGTAAACTTAAACACGTAAAAGAATGGCTAGAAAATCTGATGAAACAAGGCCCGAAATATGGTTATTTCCCAGAACCTTCTAAAAGCTATATCATAGTCAAAAATAAATCAACTGAAGAAGCCAACAGAATATTTGGAAACCTTGGGGGTGAAGATTGTATTTTCACATCGGTTTCTGGGCGGTGTCATCGGTAATGAGAACGGACGAAAAAAATACATCAAAGACAAAGTTAACGAATGGATTGAATGTTATCAAAAGCAAGTAAAAAACATCCACAACTTGTACATACAGCCTTTACAAAATCACTCCAATGCGAAAGGAGATACCTACAAACAGTCATGGATAACACCTGTGAGGAATTCCACTCATGAAAACAAACCATCATGACAACGCTGACACCATCAATCTTAGACAGAGAAATAACGTCATTTGAACATGAACTATTCAGTCTACCGGTGAAACTTGGCGGTTTAGGTATCACCGTCCCCATGAATAACAACGACTGTTATAAAACTTCGTTAGAATCAAATAGAATAGTAATGCGTGCCATCACATCCGATAAAAAATTAGACTTATTAACTCATATAACTCATGCTACAAATACTATCAAAGAAGAAGAACTATCGCGGCAAAAGAGAGACGCTGAAAAAAGTAATTTCATAATCTCTAAACTACTAAATAAATTGAAAAGTTGTATCCAAAAAGTTGTTGAAACGAACTCTTCACAATGGCTAACTATCATATCGACCACCGCTAACAATACTGATCTCACAGCTACCCAGTTTAGGGATGCTTTAGCTATTAGATACGCCCACGAACCTGCAAACCTCCCAGAGGCTTGTGACGGATGCGGAGAGAGTAATTTCGACTTAAATCATGCATTAAACTGCAAGAAAGGAGTATTAATAAAAAGAGGTCATGATCAACACAGAGATGACTGTAAAAATTGGGCTGAGCTAGCTTGGGGAACTGGCACAATAGAACCCATAATGCAAGACGCAAGTATCAATCAAACAGCACTTATAGGTTATATGTTATTAAACAGTGTATGGGAAGAAAGCGTTTTCGACGTACGCATTGTAAATGCTGACGCTTCCTCTTACAGCAACCTCACATGGCAAAAACAGCACAAAGACATAGCCGAGAGAAACACTCAAAATACGACCGAGCAGCTGAAGACTTAAGAGCCACATTCACTCCGTTAATCATTTCATGCGATGGAGCCATAGAAACAGAAAATAAGTTTTTTTTTTTTTTTAAACCGCATCTAAACTTAATGAGAAATGGGGAAATGCATATTCCTGGCTGAAAGTGAAAATACAAATCTCAGTTATAAGAGCAGTTTCAATGAGAGTAAGAGGCACGCGAAAACATATCAGGGCCTTTCAATGTGAAGATGGAGCAGGAATACTTTAGAGACAGCTTGATCTCGTGAAACAGAAATATTTCTGTATTTATGGCATTTTCAAATTAACGGTGAAGCAGTTAGCGATGGTGCGGCTGGCTTCGAACGAGCCATGCTGGCGTACAAGTGCATGTCAGATAATGCTTCTCATTTTGGTACTGAAATCTAACCGCGCATCGCAACGTCGCGCGTCGCCTAGAAAACTTCACTGCAGCGTAATATGGACTCAGGTCTAGGAATGGATTTATTGTTTTAAGATCAATGTGTTGAATTTGTTGTATTCATTGAATTTTATCATTTATGCTAATAAAATAACATTAGTGATTAAAAAAAAAAAACATATAGGCTTTTTTGATCCCGGAAAAATGCGATGTTCCCGTGGGATAATCAAATTACTCAAATGTTTTTTTACGAATTTTGACTGAAATGCCGACCAAAAGTACTAGGTCAGCATAAATTCAAGCTGTTATTTATTCAAACGAGGTAGGTAGGTAGGGTAAGTAAGTTGGTAGGCAGTGTAGGGCGTAGTTAACTACAATTTTGTAATCTGGTTACTAATTACGATTAAAAGTAGTTAACTACATGTAGTTATGATTACATGTAGTTAGGATTACATGTAACTTAACTACAGTAACCAAACTACATTAAGTAGTTGTTAATTTGATTGCTGCAATCTAGTAGTTATAATTACTGATTATTTAAGTTTTATGAACTTATATTTTACAATTAAATAACAATGTAATGTGTATAATATATGTTTTGGAATATGGCTGCATAAAAAAAAAATATTGCACATACCTATGTTTATTTTCATGAATATCAAATGCAAGGATTAAAGTCGTAGATATTATGTACCTATACTTATCAGATTGATTATTCAATTGAATACACTGCCCAAAATGTGTAAACATTATTTGTACGCTTTGCAAGGCAGCACATAGTGAGACATAACTTCTATAAAACACTTACTTTAATATTTTTTTTTTTTTCGGATGGGAAATCATCAAATAACCCCTCCCGCTCTGGGCTGAGCAGGAGGGAGTGTCAGACTTTTACTGACTAAAACCCATCCATGTTCCTTCCTTTGCCCTTTGTGTTCCAGGGCCGCGGTATCTCTTTCGAACAGTCCCGAAACCCTGGCAGGCATCGGTCCTTTCGGACCCCTTCCTGTTTGCCTACTCTCTTTGAGGCGCGCGTGGAACACGAACGCGCCGTCGGCAAAGCCTGTCGTCATAAGACGGACGGACGGCGAGCTTGTCCATAGCTCACCGTCCACAGGCCCGCGACTTACTTTTACCTAAGTGTCACAAATTAACATGAACGACTATCGCGCGTGTTTGCTTTTTTAATGAGGCAACATCACAAATCTGTAGTTAAAAAAAGTAATCAAGTAATCGTGATTGCAACTATAATTAGTAGTTAGTAGTCCAAATTTTAACTACTTTTTTCGATTTTTTTAGGTATTTTGTAGTTATGATTACTAACTACTTTATGTAGTCGTAGTTAGTAATCAGTAGTTAGATTACATTTTGCCCAATACTATTGGTAGGTAAGTAGGCAGGTAGGGAAGGTAGGTTAGATAGGTAGATAAGGTTTTAAAAAAAAAACTTTGTAGGGTAGGTAGGAAGTTAGGTAGGTAGGGTAGGGTAATAGGGTAGAGTATTAAAAAGTATAAGGAAGTAGTAGGTAAAGTACTAGGTTAGCATAAAATATTTTTTCCCCGAATTTTGACTAATATCGTCTTTTTAGCGACCAAAAGTTAGTACTTTTGGTCGCTAAAAAGACGATATTAGTCAAAATTCGGGGAAAAAATATTTTATTTATTTATTGAGTAAATAATAAATAAATAAAATAAATAAATAAATAAATAAATAATAAATAACTCCTTGAATTTATGCTGACCTAGTGGTCAGCATAAATTCAAGGAGTTATTTATTTAAACGAGGTAGTTAGTTAGGGTAGGTGAGCAGGCAGGTAGGGTAGGTAAGTAGGCAAATAGGATAGGTACGTTAGGTAGGTAGGAAGTTAGGTTGGTATGGTATGGTAGGGTAGAGTAGTAAAAAGTATGAGGCGGTAGTAGGTAGAAAAAGTGCACTGGAAAGGCGTGTCGAAAACATGGAAAAAAATGTTCTTGAGATGTCATTCTTTTTTCCAAGTTTCAGTTCCTGTACAGACGCCAGCACATGGAGCTGCCTAAAATTATAAAATTTTCCTAATCAACCTTAAACCTAATGCTATAATTATAAAGTTTATAAGCTATTAAAGAAATTTGAGAGATTGTAGTAGATTGATGTGCAACTTGAGTGAACTTTTTCACCGCGGGCGCTTAGTTTAAAATAAATGCATAGGACATATTTGTGTAGAATATTTCGACTAAAAAAGGAACAATAAAAATCTTTTTTGCAAAAAATAAAAACTAAAAAGTTTATTTATGTTTTCTTTTTTCAAGATTCTAAAATTGTTTTTAATTTTTGAGGTGAATAGTAACTTTTCCTCTATTTTTTATAATTATATTTACGGTGCTTTTTTAATTAATACAAAATATCACATAATTTGAAATCCTCATAGTAAGACACGAGTTATTACTACTAAGTGAACGTATTATAATGAGTTTACCACTTTATTTTCAATTGATAGAATTGTTATAGCTTTTCCTGTAATCTACAAGCATTGAACGATATTTTGTATTGTTTTTCAAAATTTTAGGCTCAGTAGTTTCGGAGATCAGGGGGGGAATGGTCAATCAAAACTATTTATTTTACAATAATATATTTGAGATCCTCATAACGAGCCCTTTCATTTGATATATTATGACACAGTAAGGTTTGCAACTTTTTTTAAATTTCTTAATTTGTAGGTTTTCCTGTAATCTACAAGCAATGAACTATATTTTGTATTGTTTTTTTTTTAATTTTGGCTCAGTAGTTTCGGAGATCAGGGGAGGAATGGACATTTTCGTCTGCTTTCATGAATAAAATCAAAACTATTTATTTTAATTATAATAACAAAAAATATATTTGAGATCCTCATAACGAGCCCTTTCATTTGATATATGACACCGTATGGTTTGCTAAACTTTTTTTATAATATTCTTATTTGTCCCCCGAAAATGACCTTTTTAAAAAAATATTTATGTACTTTGCACATCTGTGTTTGGGTCATAGGATTATTTTTTATAATATTCTTATTTATCCCCCGAAAGAGACCTTTCTTTAAAAAAAACATTTATGTACTTTGCACATCTGTGTTTGGGTCATAGGATTACACCATCCAACCAAATTTCACCTGATTTGGTCCAGTAGATTCGGAGCAAATTGGCTGTGACAGACGTACGGATAGACAGACAGAGTGATCCTGTAAGGGTTCCATTATTTTTTTATTTATTTTTTGTGCTGGCCCCTAAAAATAAGAATGCTTTATGATGTTTGGACCATAAAAAAAAAAATTGGGATTCAGCAGCGGCAGTAAAAAAAATATGTTCACAGGCTGTTGTTATTATTAATTATTATATTGTTTTTGTAACATTTCGTTTACATATTTAGTACATTTATCTTCATTGATATATGTATGTGAAGGTAGGCGGTGCGAAGGTGTGAGGTAAGTTTCCACCGAAATGACTTAGTTCCTCTGGTATGGGCCTCTAGTGGTCGGCTCGTCGTCCTCTGTTGTTGTTTCGAAATGACGCATTTCGTTGTTTCCAGTGATGTAGTGAGTCGTGTTTACATGCTCCGATGGTTCTCCATCAGGTATTGTTTCTTCTTATATTTTAAACGATGAGCTGGTTATCGACGCTTATATTATGGTATTCTCTCAGTTTTGAGACATTTATTCGACTCTCTAATAACTATTTTACACCATAGTAATATTCGTTTTTTTCTCTATGAAAAAGGTTTCAAACAAGTTAATTTGGGAACATTCTCTATTGTTGTTGGAAGTCGTCGTTCATGGTAAATTAAAATCATGAGGTAGAGCGTTTGCAAAGACGCCCGTAGCACTGAAAATATTTAATAATAGTAAGTTAATGTCAGTAGTGAAAATTGTGCTTTAATGTAGGCAAACGTTGTGTATGTATTCGCCACACACAGACAAGAACTTGTCCTTGTGTAGTTTCATAAGGTTGTAACGGAGAAATTACGTAAATTCTGTCGAAAGCCGTCAATTGTTGCCGACCGGTCCTGTACATATTGCTCGCATGCATTCGGCCTTGACCATTTACTATTACCTCGGCGCTTTCAGGTGGTACACGGCAACATACAGTAACTAAAAGATTCCAAGTCAAGATCATAAAATATAACTAAACAAACAGTAATTAAACAATAATACATTACTGCCGCGGTCTATAATGACTACTTTGCTGGTCGCGCTGATGATGGTCGACAGCGCAGCGTAGCGCAGCTCCAGGCCGACACAGCGCGGTCAGCGTGCAGCACTTGACGGACGAGCGCCTTTACAGCGAGGACAGCAAGGGCTGCAATGATGGCCAAGCCGAAAGGCCTAGAGCGTAGCTAGGCTAGCTCGAGGCAATCATAGCGTGACCAGCGAAGCAGTCATTGTGGGCCAAGGTTTGTATAGTGCTTTACTCAAAAATGCAAGTACCTAATCTAAATAAAACCAGCAGGTACTTTAAATTAAAATTACAATTATGAAAAGTACAGTTACTAAAATTCAACACCGACTTTCCCGGTTTGATATTACTAATAATTTGCGATAATTCTAATGCGGTGTTTGACTGCTGTATTATTTCTTCATTTTTTTCAATTTTTTTGTCTTCAGGTTCTTGAGCAGATGTTGTAGCTTCCTGGAACTCGTAAGACTTTGTTCGTTTTAAGTTTATGATTGACCGATTTTTTGTGTAATTCTGTTTTTATTCTCCACCGATTCTTCTATATAGCTCTCAGCAACGCGATCGGATTTCCATTCTCCATGCCTTTTTAGTAAAACAATGACCTGTAAATTATTCCGGATAGGGCAGTTCTAAGTATGTAGCAATTATTTTGGGCATTTGAGCAATTTTGTGCCTCCCTATCACTTGTTTAGTGCATTTGCAGATTTTATAATTTAAAAAAAATCGGTCCGTTTTTATGTAAACTGGACGTAGTGCGTAATATTATTGCACCATTGCAAATGAGGCGTCACGAACAACGAAAGTACGATCAATCTTCGTTTTTTTATCTCGCAACGTAATTATCATTACGTTGATGTGAGTTTCAATGTCATTAACGGTGATATTGGTAATTTCGATGCATCGACATGCCCCGTAAATGCCAAAAATAAGAACTACCTGTAACAATAATAAGTACGAGTATTAATTATGAGAACGTGTACAGTACACATTTGGGTTTTTAGATATAAATACTTACTTTCACCGCTAAGTACTCAGAGTCGGGGGCTTCATTTATAAACTTTTCTACATTTTGTGATGTCACCACTTTTGATTTTTAACATTTACATCCGTTTGACTGTCGTTTTAGCATACCTACTTGTTAAATTGTGGTAATTTTTAATGTTCAAATTGTGCTTTATCAGAACCATGCACTTTAACATTAAATAGGTATTCCAGAGAGACGAAGGCTTCATTTTGTTGGAATCTTTCCAACATTGAAATACGCAAGAAAAACATTTTCGGATAAAGATTTAGATTTCCTACTGATTTTTCACTGCACAAATTTTTCATATGCAAGCTTATATTTTTCCTTTGAGTTTCGCGGTATCAAATTTTCAACCACTAATTTAGCTTCATCTTTAATGTTTGGCGGTGTTAAACACATTGAATCGGAAGAATTTTCGCTTTGAGAGCTCATTTTTAGCAAAAAGTCACTAAATAAAAACAATATTTTCGCTGAACCGCGCTTTTCTTACTTCTTTGTTTTTTATTGAGCAATAGCGTTGGAACTATACAGCATAATATGGAATAAAATCTTTTTGTACCTATCTCTATAGATACAAACAGCTGTTTTTTTTTTAATTTTATTATATTAGTCCCTGACGGAACAGGCTAAATAAAGTCTGAGACCATGCTGCCTAGTCATCAGTTAACATTTTTCTTGATTAGGGTAGATCCAGTTCAATTCATCAGTATGTAAATCCACTAAAATTATATTCGTTTTATATTTATCCTTAGTAAGTAATTCCAATTTAAGTCATTAGTATATATCCGTAGGTAATCAAATCCAGGTAAATTCATTAGTTTTTTATTTTCCATGTAAAGTTAATCAGTTTAAAGTCTTCAGTTTATTTCAATAAAATCCATTTTTAAGATTTGTTTTCCACAAAATCTTGAGTCAAGTCCAAGTAAATTTTCCTTTATTTTGTAAGAGCCGAGTGTCAAGTCCTTATTGCATTACTTTTTTTTTATCCTAACTGACGGGAAGCATGACTGCATGAAGCATCTGCTGTCGTTTTTCTCTATCGTATAACCTAAATACTTATTTACCTAATTCCTAAAATACAAATTCAATTTAAGAAAGTCAATGGAAAGATATTTATATAATATACATATTGTATACACATGACAGTTACTATCTCTACACCATGAGTTAAATTTGACCAACTGTACTATTAATAAAATTATACAAAGGTTAATACGTCGAGCTATTTACATGAGCCTGAATGGAGCGCGGTACCAAATCAGGACTACCATAAATTTCAATTAACTCATCCATCAGCACAAGGCGCTGGATGCCAAAAGATGAGCACTCAAAGAAAATGTGAGCAAGAGATTGCTCTACTTGAGAGTTACAATGATCACAGAGAGGACTGTGTACAATTTTCAGACGAGATAAATGATAATTTAGTCGACAGTGACCAAAACGAAGCCTGAGTATGGTGGAGTAAAACTTCCTGTTCATGTTAGTATTGGTTTTACAGAACCAAGGCATGGTTCCTAGGGGAATATTGTATACTGCATACCACATACCTTTATTTTCAATTTGGACTGTATGATTCCAGTGCCTTTTCCATATATCAGTGGATCTTTTTTTCAACAGAGGAATTAGGTCTGTACAAGGAATAGATATGTTGAGGAAACTACTTGAATCTGGGACATCATCAGAATTTGTTATAGCTCTAGCTAAAAAATCAACCCTTTCGTTGCCCATCACACCAACATGCGAAGGGACCCACATCAACAAAACCTTAATGTTATGAGCAGACAAATGCAACCAAGATTCTTTTATTAATGATATAAAATAGTTTGTGTTAGCATTCAACCTATTATTTTTGAGATTTTCAAGAACACTCATGCTGTCACTAACTATTACACATTGACCACATCCATCATTTGTATGCCTAATGTGCTTTAGGGCAGCAAGTTTAGCCCCTTAGCTGTGAATATACTTGTGTTTGAGTTTATTTTATAACCAGTACCAGAATTTAATAGCTCATCAAAAATAGCAAATGACACTGCTGACTCAGTATTAGACGCATCAGTATACACAAATCTATGATCAGTAAACTCATGAAATTTACTATATACATCTTCCTTATTGGATCAATTGCAGGAAATTTGCTGTCAAAATCCCCCTGATAACATGGAAGAATAGATGACTTATGAATTTGCAGAGTTTCAAGAAAATTGACATATTGAGGAAAGCCCTGAAGTATATATGTTAAGTTACAAGTGGATGATGTACATAATTGTTTCAAATTGGAAAACAAGTGATTATTATTTTTACTATAAAGTTTTAATAAGAACCTTTCCTTCAGGTAAGAGAATCTTATACTTAGTGGAGGAAGTTTACATTCAACTTGTATTGCATTGATTGGAGTACTTTTAAATGCCCCAGTAATGAGTCTCAAACTTTTATTTTGTATTTTATCAAGAATATCTACTAACCTTCTATCACCAGCAAAACAGAGAAAACCATATTCAAAAAGACTACGGATCAAGGATTTATATAATATCAACAATATTTTTGGGTCAGCTCCCCAGGAGGTTCTACACAATGTCTTCAAAACATTAAAAACTCTGTTAGCTCTAGAACTTATTAATTCAAAATATTTTTTCCAAGCCAAATTATGAGTGAAGGTCACCCCTAAAAACTTAGCTTCATGGAAAATTGGTATAGAAACTTGATTGTAATAAACAGGACTGAAATTGCTAGTTCTACCAAATACTACTAGTTTAGATTTAAGTGCATTTATGTCTAGATTTAAATAAGAAAAGTATGTGCGCAATCCTTCCAATGCCTTATTAAGGCATTGTGTTATATTATTGAAATTTTTCCCAGACAAATACACAACTAAATCATCAGCAAATTGAAGATTTTTGACTTTGGAACCTAGAATCAAATTTAAATGACATATGTACAAAATGAATATTAATAGAGAAAGAATTCCTCCTTGAAAAACTCCTACCGAAGCAAATCTTGGCCCATGTAATTTATCATTATATCTAACATAAACTTTTCTTTCAATTAAGAATTTATGGATCCAGTGGACAATTTTGTTTGGAATTCCAATAAGAAGTAATTCAGAACAAAGGACATCAATATTTACACTATTAAAGGCTCCAGCAACATCAAAGAATACTGACATTAAGCAGTCCTTGTTATTTAAACTATTTTGGATATCAAGCTGTAACTGACAAATACTTTCACGAGCTGATGTTCTCCTACGAAAACCAAATTGATTTGCAGGTAAAATATTATTTTGTTCTATATAAAATTCCAACCTTTGTTTTATTAATTGTTCAAAAATTTTACCAACACAGGATGTTAGAGCAATAGGACGATAGGAATCTGGATCAGACCGACACTTATCTGGCTTCAAAATGGGTCCTGTCCGAGTCGGGATGCCCCAAGTCCGGAGCTCGCTTCGCTCGCTCTTGTACTCAGTAAAACACCAAAGTATGAACTTTTAGAGTTACTTCAATTTATGGCTTCCACCATTTCTCTATAACAAAATGGCGTCGCTTCACGTTTCGTTCCACATAGTGTAAACAAAAATTCGTTTTTTTTTTGTGTAAAAAAGTTAGTGTAATTGCATAATACATCAATTATTGTGCACATTTATTACACACCAAATTTAATATGTAAATATAAAATTATATTTAAGTAAAACGTGACATAAAATTGAATAAAATACACCTCTACCGTCAACGGAACGTGAAATGTCAACTTTGACGTCTACCCTGACAATTAATCCAACCTAAAAATTTACAAATGGCGTGCTAATTTCCAATTTGTATGGAAACTTTAAAAAAATATATCTCGTAAACTGTGACCATCTGTAACTTAAAAATTTGTAAAAAGCTTTCTATTATTGAGTACTATCTACAAAAAAAATATGAACTTCCAAATCAACGGCCCATAATGGAAAGTTTATCCAATTTATGTTATTACTAGTGTTTTCCATATTACTATTATTGATAAAAACTTTCATAATTACAGGAAGGTGGTAGCTGCCAAGAGGATCACAGTGCACAGACAATCACAAGAAAGTGCCAATGATGGGGAACCTATGGACAAATCTAAGGTATTTGGACGCCATGTTAAAGAACCAACTGTTGTCACTTCACCATTATTCATTAATACCAAATTATTATCATCAACAATCTCTAAAATATCCCTACCTCTTGGATTTGTTGAATTACATCCCCATGATGTGTGATGGGCATTGAAATCACCAGCAAATATCATTGGTTCAGGCACAGATTTTATTAAAGATTCAAATTTATGTTTGTCAAAAGATGGAGTGCAATTTGTTGGACATTAGAAACTTACAATACTTATTTCTGTATTATTTATAGAAATTCTCACACAAATATTTTGTAGAGAATTATCAGAATATGTAATTATTTTTCTGTAATTTATATTATTGCGAATTAAAATAGCTACACCATTGTGTTTATTTCCAATATCATGTCTTTCTATTTTGTATCCTCTAATGTTAAAACGTTTAATGGGTTTCAGGGGTACCAGGTTTCTGATATAATTGCAACATGTATGTTATGCTCATAAACAAATTGGGTTAATAAAGTTTGTTACTTGAAATACTTTGTGCGTTCCACTGCATTATATTAAGATCCATTATTAGATGCGGAAGTACTGATACGGAAAGTTTGTTGCAGAATTTCCTTTATGGAGGTTGAATTAATGGGATTATCTTTTTGATTTAATATAACTGATTTGGTCAAATTAATAATCTGTGTTTCAATGTTCTTCTGTGTTAATTTAGGAAAAGAATGTTCATTAAATAAATCGGCATATTTAGCGGCTCTGGACTTGACTTTGTTTTATTTTCATTTTTTTCTGTGGGCATGTGTTTGAAATGGAAACATGGTTACCACCACAATTGACACATTTAGCGTTTTTAGGATCTTCTTTACAAATTTTAAAACTATGCTTGTCTGTACATATGGAGCATACAACTTCATTCTTACAATATTTTGCAATATGTCCAAACTTCATACATTGCAAACACTGTTTGACAGGAGGAACGTAACAGCTTACCGCAACAGTTTGAGTGGGGTCATACGTGACGGCGCCACCCTCGCTTTGTACGCGGCGCATGAAGCGCCTCACCTGTATGATAATTCTGGAACTTCCAATCAAAGCAAATATCCTTTTATTAGACAAATCTGTAGGGACTGAGGTAAGAATCGGTCACCTCGGTGTCGACAGCAGGTATTGTTGCGTTTAAGCCCATTTCCTCTAGAAGTCTTTTATTTTGTATGAATACATTGGCATTGTTGGATAAGTCAAATGTAATACCTATTTTGTACTTATTAATCGATTTTAAATGTAATATGCCAGTGACGCGATATTTGCGTATAGCATGCAAAATAGCCAGTCTGTCTTTATTAGAAAATTGGCGTTCAGTCTGATGCTATAAAAATACTATGTTTTCAGTTTTTTTACTGTTTTCAGGATACTTCATTGAGTATCCGGGGACTTTAAATACTTGGTACTTCCTCGTGTTGTCTACTGCATCATCGGAGTCGGAAGAAGTCTTCGTGGTGTCCCGTACTGCTCGACCATCAGGAGGCTCCGCTTTTTTTTCACTTTTTACCACTCCCCCCCATTGTTTTTACAGTATTTTACAAATTTATACACTACTATTTTAATTAGACCTAATTTTAAGGTAATTCAACAATATATTACAAATTAAATTAAATAAGCGGCCAGCAAAACTTTGCCGGCCGCTCCTTGAAACAGAACGGCAAGGTCGACTTTGCTCAAACAAGGTTGTCAAAATAATGACCACATTACATGCATTTTTGAGTAAATAGTTTTGTTTGTAGATTCAGATGTCCTGTGGAGCATGGAAGAAAAAACGTGTTGCGCCGACCCCAAATAACATGGGACGAGGCCAGGAAGATGATGAGATTGAGATATACTCCAAGATGTTAAAACTATTACATGATACTATACTACTTATCATCTCAGGCGCATTAATAATTAGTTTTCAACGTACGCCAACATTCTAGATCATTAAGTATACCAGGGAATGTTATCTCTGATTCTGAAAAGCAATTGCGCTCTCCTCCTGTGGAATATGAAAATTATTTAAAATAATCTTACCAAAGATCCACAACCGACTCCTGCGCACTTAAAACAAAATAATATTTGTGTTAAGCCAGAACCTATAAATAATGTACTAAGATAGACCAATCCGATTTGGAGAATATACTGTGGAATACGTAGTAAATAACTTATGCGTACTTGTTAGCTTGCGAAATTGGAGTAGATTTTATAAATTTTGAAGGTGCAGTACCAATTAATCTTAAAATATTGAGATTGTTGCTGAAGTGGGAGCACAAAGGTACAATGTGAGGCATGTGGACCTTGCCATAGTGTATGTATACTAAGACCCCGTTCGCCTTTAAAATAACTAGCCTGGGAGCAGTGAGTACACCTCATCAGCTGAAAATCAAGCAATGTGGTTGACTGGCACTGAAAATATGGAAAAGGTACCAAAAAAAAACTAAGCTACACTGGCCTTTAAAACTTTTTCCAAAAAACGTTTTACAGCAAATTTCATCATTTTTCTTTGAAATTATAGGTTACATTAGTATCGTTTTTAAAAAGATAAAAACCAAAATATAGCCATTTTAACTTCCAGGAACTTATGGCTATATTTTGGTTACATTCAAACAACATTTGTATTGTATAGCGGGCTGGTGTCCGCAACTCCACGTCTAAGCGCGTCTTTGCGTGCGGTCAAACAACATTTATAAGTATGTTTTACGCCTTATTTACATTATAAGAACTGGTATTATTTCTTCGTGATTACAGGTTCGAGCCGGTTTGGCATACTGAAGACGAGGTTTCGGGGGCGATGTTGTGGAATATTCTCCCATTCGTTCACCAGGGCCTGTTTCAGGGCCCTGAGGGTGATAGGAGGTGGTCTGCGGCTTCTGACCAGCTTCCCGAGCTCATCCCAGGCGTGTTCAATCGGACTAATCGGATTTCTTGTTGGCCAAGCCATTACGTTAATGCCAACCTCCTGAATGTACTCTTGTATGACCCAAACGGTGTGTAGCCGGCGGCCGTTATCTTCCATCAGTATCGATCCATCACCCATAGTTACCAAATACATACTCATTACGGATCTGTTGAGCATTTCTTTCCCCAGTCAGGGTACCATTTTCTATGGCCACTAGCTCTGTGCGAATTTCTCTACAGATGCCAGCCCATACGTGTACAGAGCCCCACCGTAATGGACTCTTTCTGTGAGGCAGCGACCTGGAGAGCGATACATTCACATGTATCGCTCACCAGGTCGCTTGTAAAGTATTCGCTTTCCATCGGTAGTGAATAGTAACAATCGAGACTCATCAGTGAACGAAACTCTTGATTTGATGATTTCCCATCCAGAAAAAAGGGCAGTTTCCGTGACTCTGGGTCCAGAACTTGAGGATTTGCCACATCAGACCTTTGAGTATCAAAATTAGTTCACATTGGCTGTCATACCATCTATTGAATGAATCGCAAGGTCATATATTGTCATGAGCACATACAATCAAACAGTGAATAATCATCACCCCTACCACTGTTTGTCTCTGCATTGCCCAAAGGCTGACTAGTACAAAATGTCTATGGCAATAAGTATACCTCTGTACATTGATGTTCTTGAAGTATTAAATAAATAAATACAACATATTAGAATGAACAACAATCGCCATCATAAACAATGATGGAAATTGGGATCAGCTTCCAGACTAACCCAATGCAGCTGATAGTCAGTATTTTACATGGAGTGATTGCGTACCTGACCTCCACAACCCAGTTACTGGTTGTCACGATACCCCTTTGTGACTATCAGACTTTCAGGCTCCCGACTACTCATTACGACTGTCAAAGATCAACGAACGACAGTCGGGACCAACAGGTTAACGTGCTTACCGAGGCAAAGACTTTTTGAAGAAAAAAGAAGTTTGCATATTAGAAAGAAAGATTTAAAATGATAAACGAGTATTTATAATTTTTAAATCGACGTATTTACGTTACGTTTACACCGCGCGCCCGTGCTAATCGGGTGAACGCACACCATTCAAAATTATTAGTTTTTGGGGCAACCGCCCGTGCTCACTATGGGTGACATGAGTTTTCAATTTGAATATCATGAACAATTACTGAGATAAGGGACCAAGCGGGAGCATTAAAAGGTTGGTATCTTCCATTATAGTTTAAGCTATACTTACACTCGTCATACCATATATCATTTATCATCCTTTTTTTTTATTGGTGTGCCTGTTTATACTCAGCGAATCGATCTAAATACGATTCGTTTTCATAGAATTTGCTGAAATAAAATATTTATTTTCATAATTTTCAATGTTATGACATACGAAAGTCTTTTTTTTAAATTATTTTTATGGCCTGGTTTCAGAGACCTTTTGGCCAAGTCTTTATTCTTTTTTTTATATTTAGATTTATAGTACTTCAAAAATGTTTCTGAACTTTCTGATGTATTTATATATTGGTCGATCTAAAGTCTTAATTTTTAATAATTCAATCAAGCGGCGGGAGGTATTATTAAAAAACACATCACTTTCACTGCATAATTCACTCAATTCACTTACTAGAAAAACTCTATGTAACTTTATGACAGTCGAAAAGTATGTGATCAACATCACCAACGTTTAAACCACAACTTGTACACTTGTGGCTTGAACAATACCCAATCTTGATAAATGAGCGGGTGTTTTAGAATGGCCAAAGCGAAGTCTATTCATCGTCGTTATGAAGTGACGACTAGCTGCACTCAATTTAGAATACCACGGATTAGAAGGTAACTCTTCTTGATTACTTCCGTACCATCTATCTTTAGTTTCTTGATCGTTCTTCCAAAAACTACTTTAGTTTCTTGATCGTTCTTCCAAAAACTATCCCAGAAGGCATTTATATCTGATCTTATTTCAGAGTAACAAGACTGCAAATGAAGGGATTAATCCATTAGATGTTAGACTCACGTTGGAATTGCCAACGTGAGTCTAACATCTAATGGATTAATCCCTTCATTTGCAGTCTTATCAGCTACTTCATTTCCCGTTATGTAAGGGTACCCACATAAAGAAGATTTCATCACCTTTTTGCAGGTAATAAAATATTAATTCTTTAACATTATATCAAATATAATAACCTTTATAATGAACATTATAACTTTCAAGACTTTGAATGAAGCTAACTGAATATGCCAAAAAAAAAAATTACTGCCCAATACGTCTAAGAGCTTCAAAGACTGCATATACCTCTTCCGTGAATATGGTATAATTATTATCAAGAACAAAGCTCTGAGCAAATCTAATCTGGGGATCATAAACTGCACTTCGGACATGAGAATTTCCTTTACTACCATCAGTGTAAAATTTGTATAAACCTTTATTTTCATCTAAATAAGCTTGCAAAGCCTGATTGTTAAATATTTCAGTTTTAATCATCTTAACTATTTATGAAAAATTAAATGGTTTTGAATAAAAAGGCTACAGATAACTACTTTGAATATTTGGAATTTACTTTGCAGGTGCAGAAGAATATGTGGCAATTTGGGAAATTTATGATTTAATAAGTCACTGCCTGTTGTCAGTGGAGACTGCGGAATCATGGGACGAGGTATGATTTTCTTTATTATCTGCTGGTTGTTGGAAGACAGAAGTTTGATACAATATCTTTCTGTTAGGAACAGTCACCTAAGTGGAAGAGGCATTATTACTGTTTCCACTTCCATAGCTCTTATAGGGGTAGAACATATAGCTTCAGATATAACTCTCAAAGCCTTGTTCTGTACTATATCTAACTTATTTTACATGTTTACTATCTACATATGCAATACAGCTATAGTCAATGTGACTTCTTACAATAGATTTATACAGAGTAGATAGAGGGATAGTGGGGAGTGGATAGAGGGTCTGCACCCCGTGACACTCCAGCTAAACATTTAATTATATTTAATCCTTTCAAAGCATTTCTTAGTATATGCTTAATGTGTGGTTCAAATGATAAATTTCTATCAGTAACAACTCCTAGAAATTTATGTTGATTAACTACAGGAATTATTTGATTATTGAACACTATATCAGAACTAGGAAAATCTTTGCTGAAAATTTATTTTAAGGGTTATTTTTTAGTTTAAGTTTGTCATTATAGTACAGTTGTAGATCATGTAAAGCCAAATTAACATTCTGAATTATTCTTAATAATTAATCTTATTCATTTATAAACATTATAATTTATACTGTACAATACCAAGTCATCAGCAAACTGTAGAATATTTACATTGCTATAAATCAGAGGGGACAAAGTTGCCCCTTGCATTGTACCTTTCGAAATAATTCTAGGTTCATGTAAAATATTATTAAATTTAACATAAAGAGTTCTATTTGTATGTAGTGAATGTTGTGCATACCTATAAGTGACGTATTTACACACTTTGTAGTCTTATAATCACCTTATGGAACGATTATTGTAAATATGTCTTTGGTGTGCTTTACTTAATAAATAAATAAATTAGTAACATAAAAATTCATGAAGCCATTTGCACAATAAACCTGGAATACCCAGTCCAGATAATATATGTACCAGAATGTCAGGTTGAACATTGCCGAAAGCACCCTGACCATCTAGAAAGGCACATGCTACACTCATAAATTGCTTTGCATTTTTCAGGTCTGAAATGAGTGAAATACTGCCATACTGAATGTTAAGAATTATATTATTTGACTCAACGTAACGGTCGAATCGAAGTTTTATCATATTCTCAAAAAATATCCTAAACAGGATGGTAATGAGATAGGTCTATAAGAGTCTAGACTATCAGGAGGCTTATCAGATTTAAGAACAGGAATAACACATTGTGTTTTCCAAGACTGAGGTATAATTTGTCTAAGCCAAAGTGAATTGAGAATCTTTAAAAATAAATTTTGTGATTCAGTATTTAATTTTTAAATGAAAATGTAAGGAAAATCATCCAACACCGGCGTAGTATTCTTTCGAGATTGTAGGCTTATTAAGAATTCATTTCTTGAAAAAGGTTCCAATAAGTATTTGGAGCTAACATCATCATTGAAGATTGAAAAACACATTTAAATTGTCAACACTTTCATGAGAATTTCTGATATTTTTTTAAGAAATGGTTCAATAAATTCATCACAGTACACATTGATTGATTGTTTTTGATTGATTGGGAGATTTGTTACTAGTTTTTATTCTTTTTAATATTGTTCCGAATTATTGAAATAGGAGTAGGTCTGTTAAAACTATCACACAATTTTCTCCTACCGCTTTTCCTTTCTTCTGCTATTGTTCTTTTCTTAATTGCGTCTAATTTTTTATAAGAAATAAAATTACTAATACTAGGATTGCTTCTGCAATATTTTAAGGCCTCTTGGAAGGACTTTCTTCAATTTTATCATTCCACCAAGGAGCTGGTAGTTTTTCAACTTAAATTAGACTTAGATTAAAATTTACTAAAACCCTGAAATTTTAGTAAATTTTGGAATGCACTCTAATTTAAGTTCATTATGCGCTTTGCAAAAGTTATCATATGATATTAGAGGATTGCTAGGGTCTAAGGTGAACCTTATTAACAATTGTACTTGATAGCTCATTATATTTGTTCCAATCTGCTTTATTATATAGAAACTTATCTACAGGAGGGTTATAGTTATAACGGTCGGCTAAAATTGTGATTTCTGAAATACACACATCAAAAGTGTCTAGGGATCAACATATATTTTTGCAATAACTTTTCTCCTGATTGATATTAATTAAAATTTTCTTTAAGGATTCATCAAATAAAGTGTTTTCGTTTGTCACAGTAACGATAAACCAAGTCACCTTTGCATTAATAAAGAAATTTGCCATTTTCCTAATAAAGGGATTTTTGACATTTGAACCACTAACACAAAAGTTCGAAAAAAAGACTGAAATAACAGTTTTCTTTAAAATTTTATTGGGTAACTTAAACAATTAATAATCCGTGTTTCTACCGCGAACACTAACAACACAAGAACATCGGTTTGGCATACTCAAAATGAGTTCATCCAAATCACGCTGTGGAATGGCCGCCCATGTTCGTTGCAACAACAAAAAAAGGTCTTCTTGCGACTGGATACCCTCCATATTCGGCAGAGCTCTTCTCTGTAGCATATCCCATGCATGCTCAATCGGATTCAAGTCTGGCGACTGAGCAGGCCAGGGCAGGACATTGATGTTAGCTGCGGCGAGAGTCTGTCTTACAACTCTTGCGGTGTGCGGTCGTGCATTAGCATGCATTAACTGAAATAAGGGACCGATTTGCACTTGTAGAGGAACGATGACGTCTGATACAATCGTCTCAGCATAAATTTGAGCGTTGAGGTTGCCTCTGATCCAAATCGACTCAGTTCTTCCGCCGATCCAAATACCCGCCCATACCATGATGGTTCCACCACTATAAGGATGGACTTCCTGGCAGGATTTTAATCGCTGTTGGCGTCCAGGGGTTCTCCAGTGTCGTATACGTCTTGTATCCGGTCTCATACCAAAACGAGACTCATCAGAAAAGCACACGAAACGCCATTGTTCTTCTGCCCAATTTCTGTGTTCAAGAGCCCATTGATATCGTATCCTACGATTGTGCATTGCTATAGGTGGTACCCGTAGCGGTCTTCGGGAATGAAGGTTCACTTCATGCAAGCGGTTTCTGACTGTTTGGTCGCTAATTAAGTTCCCTGAAGAGTGATGAAGCCTCACGGCTAACATCATGGCGGTTATTGTTGGAGCTCTTCGAGTTAAGATTTGAATGTATCGGTCTTGTCTCCGTGTGGTGCAGCGATACCGTCCTCCATGGCGCTCAGCCACGGTACCAGTGCTTCGGTAACGTGTCCAAAGTCGACTGATAACACTCTGACTTGTATTCAGAGCTAAAGCCACAGTACGTTGCCGGGAACCACCTTCTATCATTCCCACGGCTCTGAGCATTTCTTCCCTGCTTAAATGACGTCGCCGCTCCATAATAACGTTGGTTTTAATCAGTAGTAGGGAAACAGTAGCACTAATAATGTCTTCAATGCGTTGTATGTTTTTATAGGGAAAATATTGACAGCTGATTTTCATCTTTTACTCGAATTTGATTCACAGTTCCTGATTCAAATTATGAAATGCACCAAAAAGGATCCATATAAATTTATAAAATCATAAATTTATTACAAAGCCACATCTCAATCTCAAGAAATCCACATAAAAATGCTTGATCCCTAGACACTTTTGATGTGTGTAGTTGGAAAATGATAGCTTCACATATTGTCATCATGAACAGACCATTTACATAAAGGCGTAATACAAGGACTAGCCAGGCTGATATCTATAGCTGATGGATTCCGATTCGGATAATTTATGGTAGTAAAATCACCTTCATTTAGGATACATAAATCTAAATCATCTATAATTTTATATAATTGATGGCCACGGCTTTTGGTTGACAAGCATCCAAAAGCAATGTGATGAGCATTGAAGTCTCCAGCCACAAAGATAGGTTTTGGAAGATCATTAATTATGCTACTTAAAGTGTCAGTTCTCAAAGGTCCCTAGGGAGGGCAGTACACACAAAGAATAGATAATTGACCGCAAGAAGTAAATAGCGACAAAGCTATTGTTTGTACATTTTCATTAAACGAATTTTGTAACAGTTTATATTTAAAAAAATAAAAAAATAAATTTTAAGTTAGATTTTTAAGTAGCATTTCTTTAATAGATATTGTTGTAATTGAACTGTCATCTCTTTTATTTGCTAAGACAATTAATATGCGTACCATGGTATTTGTAATCTCAGTATTATTTAATAAGTGAGTCTTCAACTCATCAGTGGGAATAGGGAACATGCATGTATTTTTTTTTCACATAAATCAATAAAATGCAGTACTATCAACCCAAGAAAATAATTAAAAGTTAATTTCAACTACTGCTTGTCGCACAAAAAAATATCAAACTCCTACAATTTTCTACGACAGTTCAAACGTCCATGACTGTCGCGGCCATTCAAGTCATAGCATTTGATGTCACTATCTGTCTATATCATCTATATCATCTGTCTATATCATCGTCTATATCACTATCTATCTATATGTCACCCTCTATCTGCCTTGTTTAAATCTAATTGTTTGCCCTTAGTAGAATAGTTTTACTATATTGTAAGTGCTTTATTAAAGCAAAAATTGCAATAACAATATTATAGTAAAATCTAAGTGACGGCGCTTTCGTGTTCCACGCGCGTCTCAAAGAGATGTCAGCAACAGAAAGGGTTCCGCAAGGGCCGATGCCTGCCGGGGCTGCGGGACTGTTTGAAAGAGATACCGCGGCCCTGGAACACAAAGGGCAAAGGAAGGAACATGGATGGGTTTTAGTCAGTAAAAGTCTGACACTCCCTCCTGCTCTGCCCAGAGCGGGAGGGGTTATTTGATGATTTCCCATGGGTAAAAAAAAAAAAAATGTAAAAAAAGTGTTGTATTAGAGAATTAAACAAGTGTACCACAATGTTTTTATGGGCCAATACTAGGCATTTTTAAGAAATAAAAAAGTTTAGTAGTTCTTGCAATTGGCTTGTGTTCACTTGTCTTATTATTAACATCTACACCAGGGATTCCCAAAGTGGTCGATATCGACCCCTTGGGGTCGATATCGGTTTCCTAGGGGTCGACATAAACGAAAACTGATTATGGGGGTCGACGAGGTCTAAAAATCGACCCCTATTAAATTAACACAAGTTCTTATTTAAAACTTTCAAGATAGGTAGGTAGGTACTGTATTGTTTATGTTGTGTTACGTGTACTAAGAATAATTAATATTTATGTAGGAAATAGCATTGTTGTAGTAATATAAAGCCTCAAGTTCGTACAAGATGAAAAACTCGGCAAGTCAGTGTGGACAAGTTTGTGCAAGATAATGAGTTCGAGCGTACGTCTTTCAGGCGCGTTTTGACTTGCTCTCTATTTGACGCTTGCGCGATTTAACACGAACGAATTCATGATCAAGTTGCAAGTCCAAACATGTTCCTGATATTTTACTATTTAACGAGGTTGCACTTAGGTTGAAAGTTCATTTGCGTTTTGAAATTCGTTGGAGCTTGAACGATAATAACTCATATAAGTACTCATTTATTTCAAGAGATTACAAAGTTATTACATAGCTAAATTAAGTGAAGTAAAGTGACTGAAAAAGAATTTACAAAATGCTGAGCTCCCTACGCGAGTTAATAGCGTAACCACACAATATCTGCAGTTTATGAAAAATTAACAGGGTAAGTACCAAACAGTTTTTATCCGGCACAGCGCATCAGCATTGCCCCACTGCACACTGTGTGATAGTGATCAGTTGAGCTATCTGTAGATTGTTTGCAACAGTTTGCAGTTGCCTCAGTTGTTTCAATTGTAAAAATTTACCAGTAAATTTAACAGTTTATTAGGTATTGTTTTTAATTTAGGTACTTAGTTTCTTATTTTTTTATTTGCAGGATTACTGAGAGTTTTATGATGGCGGACACGAAAAAAAAATGCAGACAATACAGTTTGGACTACTTGAAGTTCGGATTTATTGCATCTCCATCAAATCAACACTTGCCGATGTGTCTCATATGTGAAAAAGTATTCAGTAACGATGCCATGAAGCCTTCAAAAATGGATGACCACTTATCGAGAGTACATGCTGACAAAAAAAGTAAGCCCTTGACATTTTTTCAAGCACTTAAAGAAAAACTAGACAAAAGGCCATCCATAAGATCGATGTTTGCGTCATCATCTATTAAAGACGATGATGGTTTACGAACGTCCTATAATATATCTTTACTAATAGCGAAGTCGGGGAAACCCCACACAATTGGAGAGCAGCTTATCTTACCAGCCATTGCGGAGGTCCTTAACAATGTATTGCACAAACCCGCACATGATATTTTAAAGAGAATACCTTTGAGCAATAACACCGTTCAGAGACGCATAGACGAGATGGGACGCGATGTGGAAAACATTTTATGCAAGTTCTTACAGACCAACAGATTCTCTCTCCAGTTGGACGAGTCTACATTACCCGGCAATGAAGCTCTGTTGTTAGGATATGTTCGATATATCAAAGATGAAAATATGTGCCAAGAACTGCTTTTTGCTACATATTTAGAGACTGATACCAGAGGAGAATCAATTTTTCAGGCCGTGGAACATTTTTTTACTGACAAAGCTATTCCATGGAAGAACATTGTTTCTGTTGCGACTGATGGTGCACCGTCTATGGTTGGTCGTCATCGTGGTTTTATAGCTCACTTAAAGCGACAACTGCCTGATGTACTGGTCATTCACTGCGTGATTCACAGGCAGCATTTAGTAGCAAAAAAGCTGAGTCCTAGATTGCATAAGTCTTTACAATATGTAATAAATGCTATCAACAAGATTCGAAGCAATTCTTTGAACTCTCGGTTATTTGCTCAGCTATGTGAGGAAAACGACGAAGTCTTTACTCGATTACTTCTTCACACTGAAGTTCGCTGGCTATCAAGAGGCTCTTGCTTAGAAAGATTTTCAGCCGTTTTTGAATCTGTGTTGGAGTTTTTACAAGAAAAAGATCCGAATTTGAAAGAAAATCTGAACAATTGTAAAACAGATATTTATTACTTGACTGATATCTTTGGAATGTTCAACAAAGTTAATTTGCAGCTGCAGGGTGACGATCTTAACTTGATTAAAACAAAATCAATAATATCGGCCTTCGTGGGTAAACTAATCCTTTATAAACAAAATTTAGGCAGAAAAGAATATTCGCAGTTTCTGCATTTGTCAAAATTACCAGAAACGCTTCAAGATGATGACATTTTATTATATGTCACTCACTTGGACGCATTACACAAGGATTTTACGGAGAGGTTTGAGGATCTTTTAAATTTACAAATTCCCCAATGGATAATAAATCCGTACAATACCACAGCCATAGAAGAAGCCAATGTGATAATGCAAGAAGAGTTGATTACCATCAGCACAGACGAAGAGCTTAAGCAGAAGTTCAACCAAGGCTATCAGAAGTTCTGGTTGCAACGCAACATTGAAACACAGTATCCTACATTGTGGAACATTGCTGAAAAATACCTTATCGCTTTTCCATCATCATACCTAGTTGAAAAAAGCTTCAGTGTGGTAACAAACATTTTGACGAAACAAAGAAACCGTTTGAAAATCAACGAACGTGGAGATTTAAGGCTGCAACTCACCAATATTGAACCGGATGTAGCTAGATTGGTAGATAGTCACCAGGTTCATCCATCACACTGAATGTTTTATTTTCTCTTTGCGAATTAATACTTTTTTAAATATAATTTCCTACCTACTTAAAATTCTTTAAGTACCTAATTTGTAATAATCGTTATAAATTAAACTTGATATTTACTGAATTGTATGTCTTTTTATTTTGTTAAATTTTGATACGAAAATGAAGTCAATTTTACTCACTTAACCAAGTGCAAAGTTTTCCAATTGGTACCTTAGTACCTAGGTATTTTGTGTCAATAGGAAAAAACTAAAGATAGGCCCCCTTATTCATAATAGTCTGCTAACTTAAAGCATTGCTAATTCTCACTCTGTCTTCTTCTATTGACCTAAGTCAGAATGAAAAATAACACACTGTAGCAGCTGTTTTAAGTTAGCGGACCATTATGAATAAGGGGTTGATCTTAAAAGTAGGTAATTTGGCCATGGGGGTCTGAGGTAACAGTTCATTTTGGAAAAGGGGTCACTTGTCCAAAATAGTTTGGGGATCCCTGATCTACACTATACACGAAAGCGCTCTGATAAAATAATCCTGACGCAAAAGTTTGAAGTCGCCCTTAAATAGACCTTTCACAATTCCAACGAGCCATTGACAAATTGTAACTAAGCGGGACTCGTTCGCTTGAGCCGTAGTGAGTCGAGTTTCTGCTCTATCTTTTGAAGATGAAATATGTGCTTTGAACCCACATAACTATATCTCTTACACTGTCTCGAAATCCCCGGTTCAGTACAAACTTATCGTTTGGTTCAACAAACCAAAACGCCGGATGCAATTGATCTGCTAAAACCTTCCTCTCATAATGGTTGCATCTGAAGTAGTGGCTGAATAAGGCCCTACTACATCTACTATACAGGCTTAGTTTCCAAAGACCAGCTAAATTCTCAGATAAGATGCAGTACATCATTCTGAGCCGGCGGCGCATAGAAAGTTTTCATTGGTTATTAAAAAAAAACTGCTGTCTCCTACAAAAGTGCAATACCTAGACGGGCAAAATGTATGGAACAGTTATTTTTTTTGTGGAGGGGGCTCAGAATGATGTACTGCATCATATCTGAGAATTTGGCCGGTCTTTGGAAATTAACCCTGAATAGATATACCCATCTGAGGCAATGATTGAAGATAGTTTTGTTACTAGCGCAAGCTGTAGGTCTGACGTTGAAATAAAAACTTGGAACTCTTTTGAATGTAAATATACGTTCCATTACTTCTGACTATGGCTCTAGAGTTTGATTCGTTCCCAAAAATGCCTTTGGGTATATCACAGTTTCTGCGCATATATCGTGTGTTGACATGGTGGTTAAAATCGATATGAGTTGGCAAGCATACACGCGTTAAGCACTCTCTTAAACAATTTAACAGCCTTTCCAGCTTTCGTCATGTTAAAGGTTGCTAGCCGTTCGTTCGGCTCCCCAGTTCTCAATTTAGATAAATATACGGTCAGAGTTGTTCGTAGCTCTTTACATGAATTACTCAAGGAAGGATTCTATGCTCAATTAGCTACCTCTTTAGGTCGATAACTCCCAACGGACTAGAAGTTAGCAAAAGTTCTCCTTACCGCGCCCTTTCCAATGGTTTATATGGGTATCAGTTGCCAATAAAATCTTAACTCTGGTGTCCAATTAGTCACTAACTCCAAACGAAATACCAATTGGCAAAAGTTGTGTTAGTAGCAAAGGTTTTCCTTGGAAAGCTCATTCCAATGATTTATATCTTGTGGCTTTAGGTTGGCAAGAAAATATCAATTTATTGCTAAGGAAATCTTAACTTCGGTGTCCCGGTGTTATGAACGTAAATACTTAGGTCCATAACTCCGAACGTGTGAAAGTGTTATAAGCAAAGGTTCTCCTTAAAATGCTCTTTTCCATGGTATCTTATGTTTATTGGACTTCAGGGCAATTACCCTTACTTCGACGCCCATTCTCCTTTGAGCTTCCAGGTTGCCCCTGATCCAAATAAGATTGGTTCTTCCACTGATCCAAATACCGGCTCACATCATGATCGTTGACCTACCATATGGACGAACCTCCTGACAAAATATAAAACCTTGACGTCCAGAGTTCCTCCAAAGTCGAGCAAGTCTTGTATCCGGCCTCAATCGGAAAAGCACACACGACGCCAGTCTCTGTGTTCCTCCCAATCTTTGGGTTCGCGAGCCCATTGTAAACGGGCCCTACGATTGCAGGATGCTATTATAAGAGGGACTCTCAGCGAACTTTGGGAAACGCAGACCCACAAGTTCACGTATACGATTTCGGATAGCTTGGTCGCTTATTACCGAGCCTAAAGAGTAGTGGAGCCTCGTAACCAACATCATGGCAGTCATGGTACGATTCCGTCGAACAGTATTTTGGATGTACCGGTCCCGTCTGACTGGTGATGCGAAATCCTCCTCCATGTCGCACGGCCCAGCTGCCCGAGATAACGTTTTGCGTTTATAGCACGAGCGACTGCTGATTCCAGCAACAGCTGGTTCCAGCAACAGCTGGTTCCAGTTTCCAACATTCCGGCGACATTCATTCATCTCTTCTCGGGTTAAACGACGTCGTCGTTCCATGTCAAATTTGCCACTTGAAAAATTCACCCTTAGTAGACAGAATAATGTTTGGCAAGAAAGTGACATGATTATGATGTGTCGTGATTTGTGTGCTATTCAAAACTTACTCTAAATCGTGATTATCACGTTTAACTTAATTGACACTTATGAACTTATTGTAATTTTGAAATACTTAATCTAAAAATTATAATTAACGGTCGTGTCTGCTAGGGGCGCTCGACAGGACGAAAAGCAAAACGTGCCCACTCACATCAGCATAAAAGCAGCTGGCGTCAACCAGCGTCTGCTGCGCGGGCGCAATCTCGTTCTCTCATTGTTTCTGTGCGAACACTCGCCCCGCACCGCAATTACCCGGCGCGGCGGCGCGTACAGAAACAATATACCATAAAGAAACATGATTATTCATATAACGTTTACCACTCACAACAGTGGTGATGTTGTGAGTGGTGAACGTTCGCTGTCAAAATAGAAATCGAAATCTTCGACTTTCTTCAGAACCGATTCGGAGATCATTCGCCAACCTGTCGCCCACTGCTCCTCTCTTTTATTATTTGATTAAGTTTGTTGTCTCGAACAGATCATAATCACATTTATCCCTTTAAAATAACTCACATGTATGTGTGGAATTACTACAATTCCCCTTCCTTTGTTTTTAGAAGCAATTGCTCATACGAGTAGCACTATTTGCTTATAGGACGTTTCGATATGAGCCGGATCATTCACTATTTTTGCCGTCGACTTCCGAAGCTAAAGTTATTTTCCACATATTTGTGTTTTTTTTTTAATCGGTTTTATTTTTTAGTAAAAAGTTTTTGTGTTTGCATTGCATCGCAAAAACATAATATGTAAAAAAACACCTTTTTTATTTTAAGTGTAGCCGTACCAAAGTTTTTGCGTACTTTATACTATTAGTATCTGTAAACCGGTCCGGCTTTCGAATCTTCAAGTACGTATACGTTCCCAACTACGTATTAGATTACCGTTCCACAAAATTTTAACCTTGATAAAATATGGTTCATCGGGGGGGAGGTTGAACTTTGCCTATCATAGAATAAGTTTAAAGTTTTGACATATTAATACTCACATGTGCTTGGCAACCTTTTGCGCGACACTATAATGTAAATGAATTGATTCAAGTTGTATTAGAAGAAAATCGTACATAGCTAAGGCAGGATGATAAATTTTTCGAGTTCACTTCAATATTATTTATTAAAATTATTAAATTCCAGAATGTGTACATAAGTGGTAAGAAAAAATTGTGATCAGTATGAACCTTGTCGGGCTCAGGATAAAACAAATATAGTAGGAGAGAGGAAGCTATAGATTATATACCTACATGGGATTCTTTATACTTTATCGTTTAAATAAATATTCGATTAGACTTTAGTAGCATGTGTTAAATAGTACATTGTTACCCTAGGGGTGAAAATAACTTATTTAGTCGTGAGACGGGGTTTTGCGGGTTTTTGGGGGTCGCCAATAGTTCGAGGGACTAAATAAGTCTTTAACCCGAGGTAAACACTGTGCTTTTCATTACGAATAAAATTTATTCAAGGAAAATAAAACTTAAAACATGAATTAGCTAAAGAAAATAATAGTGAATTTTATTTTACCTAAATCAACAACTTTGGTGAGATATTTATTTAAAGTTTATGGTAAAATTAGAACAATTAGTTTTAGTTAGTGTAAGGTTTTTTCCGGGTATTTTGATATTTGATATTTTCTGCGAAACTTGAGTTTCAAAAGTATGCAGGGATTCTTATGTGAATGTTGGGGAACAATGATATTTGTCCTTTTTCTTCAGCTGATAAAGCAATATTTTTGAATTGCACCGGATAATCTTTTGAAGTGCTCGGTTGTGGAGAGTCAGTGGAATGCAGATTTATCATTTCTGTTACTCTGTGTGATAACGAAGGTTCGGTCAACTTAGGTTTTAGTGCCTCGTGACTTCACCAGTATTATATCACCTTGTTTCTCAATGTCATCAACCTTCATATTTACTAGTTCGATACTTCTGCAAGCGCCACTTATTGCCAATATCAACATTACCTGAAAAGTAGATATATCTACTTAATTGGTGTACAAAATATATAAAAACATCTTACGTGCGACTAACAATAAAAAGATTTGCTTACCTTCATTACTAGGTATTTTCACCAGGCGCTTAGTTTAAGGTTTCTACCTCTTGAGAAGTGAAAACTTTGGATTTTTTCGATTCAAATCCAACATATTGCCTTTGGAGAAACGATGTTAGTCTCTCGAAATCCTTTAAATGTACAGTGTGTATACTATTTAATGTTGTCTTTTATAATTCGTTGAAATATATTAGCAAAACTTTTTCTGATAACGATTTCACTGTTTTAACGCGCCATTTCATAAAATCGTCGTACGATTTTAAGTATGTTTGTTTTGATTTAGGTGGTCCACTACTGCTTTAGCCTCTTCTAATATGAAATCAGGCGTTAAATCCATATTGAATCAGATGAACTCATTGAGTATAAACAAAACAATACAACCCGAAAAAACAAAAAATGAAGATCGGATTGCCGCTTTCCCACTTATTTTGTTTTTTTTTTTCTGTGGCTGGCCTGCTATTCAGCCATTATTTTTAATTTTCATCTTTGAAAAAATGGTACTTAATTATTTTGCCGAAATCTATGTTATTCTAAAGAAATAGTTGAAACTAAATTATACTAAAGTCATTTAAAAAAATATATTCTTTAATTAATACTTCATTTATGTATTATAAACATTAAAATTTATAAATTTAAATAACCTAAAGTAACCAAACTAAGAATAATCCTAAAAAATGGCGCTTTCTTTGTGTTATTTCAATTTTACATCGCGCTGTAATTGAGTGGCTGTAAAGAAAGTCGGAACATGGTTCAATAGAAATGTGAATTAGAACTAGTTTTTTTTTATATCTGTCAGTTGAAAACGATTCTCCCTAGGGATGCAAAGTATTACTTTCTACCCGCTCCTTAGGCAACTTCAGACCTACTTTCCGAGTATGAGTAATGAAAAATTGTTTTAGTTTTTTAAAAATACAGGGTGTAACAGGACCCTTCACGAAGCCGTCAACCAAGCATTCTGTACACCAAACTAAGTCACTTTACGCAAAAAATATTGTTGGGAAAGGACTTTTTTGTTTTTGGGGCGAAATATCACGTTTTACTGTAGAACTCAATGTAACGCACTCAAAACGTGCTGATTGATGGATTCAATAGTACGGGGGTCGTGGAGGTGTTGAAAGTAAAAATCTTACGTAAAAATGTATTTAAGTAACGTAAAGAACAAAAAAAAAATATCGTAATGACGGGGAGAACAAGTGCCTTTCGGCTTCGTTAAGGGTCTTGGTATACCCTTTATAGTTATTATTTACCTCCGCTTGACACTCTGCTCCTTCGCACTGTTGAAATAAAATACATTTATTGAAACAAGTAATCGCGAGGCAGTCTTTCAAAATAGTAGAGTAGTATCGAGCGCAAAGTGAGTTATGTTGGTGCCCGAGCACACGCGAGGCACTAAATTAACACGAGTGCATTAATTACTCACTTTAGCAAGGTGCGTAATCTACTTTTCTTTCAACTGCCATCTACCTACCGTGATAAAATATACCTACTCAAAATTAAAACTCAAGTTAATGAAAACAAAGTAACGCAACTTTTGTGGCAAAAGGTTATTAACAATTTCATTTCCAGCTGTTGTTTACTTTCTGGAGTTGAATTCATATCGATATCGCTGTCTATTTCCATTTTTTTAAACTTTTCTTGCTTAATACGAAGTATCAAAGTTTTACGTTTTATGGTACAGTCAGCATCAGAAGTTGATTAACACTACTCAAAGTTTAAAAGCAGGTTTTTTAATAAAAGCTTGTTAAATATTACTCGTTACTAACAAAGTATTGAAGAGTAAGGAATATTTTAAAGACTAATCTTCTGAAACATTAAAAATAATAGCTGGAGTCCTGTACATCAAATAATTAAAATTCTGTAATGTTAAGCTACTTCTGTTACTGACCGTACAAAATGCGCGCCATTTGTATTTTTTTTTCACCAAGTCGATTTTATTCAGCCTATTTTTATTTTCAGCGAGTATCTTTTTGATCATATGCATACATTTTTTTAGTAAACTTACTGGGAGACAGTAAATCTCTGTGGTAAATTAATATCTAAATAAAAAACAGTGCATTTATGAAAAACTGTGCAACAATGAGATTTCATATAAAATTTGTGCACTGTTTTGGTTATAAGCAAAAAAGACGTCCTTTGTTTTGTAGTGATTAATGATAACATTACTACGTAGTTGAAAGAAAAAATGTTAGCTGCTTAACAAGGCAGAAAATTATTAGATATTTTCACCTCATCACCTGCTCGCAAATGTCAATTTAAATGTCACGCAAAACCTACTGGTTTATTGAAAGCGGCTAGAGTAGTAGTAGAGATTAAATTAGTAAAGTTAGTGCTAGGTACCTGATTATTTTGAATATTTTTATTAATTACCAATGCTATACAGCCATCCCCTGTGCACTGAAAAACGATAAGCATATTTTGTTCCGTAAAGTAACCTCCAGTGGTGTGCCTAGGAGGTAACAATACGGCAAGTCCATAAGGTAAGCAGACTGTTCAGAAACCCTTACATCATGAAGAGTATATTAGGCTCTAAGGGCAAGCTGAAACTACCGCCACTGGTTACTTCATGTTTGGCCATCTTTTAATTTTGTCACCAACAGTTTTTTAGGATTAATTTAGTTCTTCATATTCGTATTTATATTGAAATACAATGCAGTTTTATATTATAGGTTTTTTTTTCAATTTCAGGATATGTACCACGAAATAAATAGGCAATAGGAAATTCAAAACTAAATAAATGCGTTTTTTTACTTTCTTTTCTAGATCTCTCTCTCAAGGAACTGAAGGCGGTCGGATAATCAAGACCTCCACCAGTTTTCAGATCTATGTGAATTATTGTAACCACCTTGTAAATACTTATTTTGACTGGACTATTGTGTTATTCTCCTTTTCCTTAGAACTAGATTTCTCTCACCGGGTGAATGCCAATAATGGTTTAACGGTTTTATTTGGGTTTACAAAACGGATATGTACGAATACGTAAATGTATAACCCGTAGTAAGTACATATAAAGTAGTCATATGTTCGCGCTAGCGTTAACTTTCCAACCAGTATATTGTAACCCGTCATCTCCTCGCTGTAAAATCACTATTGTAAGCAAATAAAATATTCGAATACTTACATTCGCAAAACATTTCATGCCTAAACACTACAAACAAAAAAAAAAGAATTAATTGATCTATCCTAAAGTTTATAATTACTATACTCAAAATACCGAGTTTCATAGATCGAATAACAAACAGTCCGACTTAATACGAAACATCAAAAATACTAATTCCGATTATTAAAGTACCGATTAATTAGAATTCCAAAATAAAAACGCCTTGTAAAACTGAATATCAAGACAAATGAACACATAATTTATTGCTCGATGTATGTATGTTTAGTATGAGGAGGTAGAATTAAAAAACTAATGACCTACTACAAATCTAACCAAACCTAACCTAACCTAACCCATATGATTCACCAACAATAGATCTGGCGCTCGGCGGCCGCTACCGCAGCACTCTCGGCTCGTTTGCTCGTTTTCGCGCGTTAATGGTCACAGTTCTAACCTAACCTGACCCAAAGGATTCGAAAATAGTACATGGTACCCGACACAAGTGACGCAACATCGTTAGTTTTAATTATTCTCTATGCAACGAATTACTTCTTAGAGAGACTCAGATCAGTGACCTGGGTATCTTATTGGATTGTAAACTGCACTTATACCTACACTTTGATAAGATTATTGCCAAAGCATTTCAAATGTATCATCTTGTAATGAGATCATCGATAGATTTCAAGCGACCAACCACTTTCCTTAATTTATTTAATTCTTTAATCCGACCACAAATTGAGTATGAGGCGTATGATATGGGACCCTTATTATGATAAATAAAAGCTCGCCTTAGAAAAAGTTCAGCGCAAGTTTTTAAGATCAATGCAGTTTAAATGACGTATGGACCATAGCTCATACATAGAGTCCTTGGATAGGTTTAATCTTCTTACGTTGGAATCAAGACGCCTTTTGCTTCAAACAATGATGCTTCATGACCTTTTGCACAATAAAATTGATTGCTCCGAGATAGTTAATAATTTATTTTATGTTGTACCCAGAACAGTTATACGGCGAGAGGCACGCGTCTACCCGCTCTTTGCTACGACACCTTGTCGTACAAACGCGAGTGAACGGGCGCCTCTCCATAGGATAGATATTGACATATTTGCTTTAGACCGCCAAAAATTTAAGAAACTTAGTCAGCAGTTTGCAATTGTGTAATTAGTCATGTTTGTGTTGCCCTTTCTTAATTACGTATTATTTTTTATTTATTTTTTACTTTTGATTTATCTTTAAGTCATAAGATAAGTTAAGAAATTTACATTTACTTCTTATCTCTTCGTGTCGTTACTTTATTATTATTTTTTCTCACTTATCGTCTCCTTTTTTACGTTTTGTAATTTAAAATACTGTATCTACACTGTATCTTTTACATAAGTAATATGTGGAAACATCGTGGATTGTACATTAGCTTACCTTTATGTTGTAGTATGTACTGTAACTTATATTGTACAATTGTTTGTTTTCCCTAAATAAATAAATAAAGTGGAAACGGGGTGGAAGGTTGCCCGCGAACTTCGTTCGCGTGAAATTATTATAACAAAATATTAGTTCCCTTTTTTAATCGAATTTTGTTAGCAATTTCAAGGGTTTTAAATTTTTCACACAGAACCCTAATTATTTTTCTAAAATAAAAGTAGCCTATGTTAGACCTTATAACATCAGCTATTTTCCGGTAAAGGTCGCGTCAAAAGCAGTCCAGCCGTTTCGGAAATTAGCTGGGAAAAACAGACAGACAGACCAACAAAAATAAAAAAATAACTTGTCTTTGTTATAAGTGCCATATATACCTATTTTCATTTGCATTCAGTAAGAAGCTGTTTGATATTACAAACAGATATTTCAATTTTATTTATTTGTAGGTTTAGAGATCTTTGAATAAATGTTAATTTGAGTGTTAATGTAGAAGAGTTGTAATACGACCAACGTTGTAATATGACTCCATTGAAAATATCTAACATATCTATCCCTTTTGTACAGTGTTATTTTCTCTCAGTTGCGTCTTTAATGGGCAGTTAAGTGTGTTGCTGTTTATACATCATTCGGTTATTAACAGCGGTTCCCTACATTTTGACCATGTAGGAAACAGCTGATTTTTTTTAATAACCGATGAAAAATGTCTGTACTGAAAACGTGGTAACACAGGTTAACATACATTATTGCAATATTAATTAATATTTCATGTGAGGCCGATTCTGAAAATGGATCAAACCAGTGTAGTAAAACTGAAACGAAATTCATAACAAGTCAGAAAAATAAACCAATCTTACTACTTGGAGGATACAAGTATAATTTATGTTTAGTAAAAAAATAAGTACGGAACGAATTGGCGGTATTAACGAGAATGAATAATGAAATAGGACCCGCTCACACCTGTAATTCCCCTGATTTTAAATGTAAAGGTACATCCACACCGCAGTTAACTTTTGTGAAGCAACACTGAGCAACACGGTAACATTAGGTAACTATCTGTATTTTTTGTGGCTACTTGTTACTATTTGTTGGGTGTTACTGATCGCGTCCATACCGCCAATAACATAAATTAACAAAAATTAACTTTAAGCAACAATCGAGTTGCACGGCATATGTCAATATTCTTCACTACCACTGATAATGTATGTTGAACTAGACTTGGATTTTATAAGGGTAAATTAAGAAACTTGCGCGCTAAGTTTGGATGGCGTCGACATATTCAATGAGCTTTTTATCCAACTCTCTAATTTCACAAAACCTTACTGAATTATAAGCCAAACATTCCTCATGAATCACTCCGTCCGTTGGTGAAAACCATATCAAAATCCGTTCGATAGTGTTTGAGTGTATCGTGTTCAGGCAGACCGACGCGGCGGGATGGACTTTGTTTAAAAATATGTAGTGATAATTTCAGACTTACACTTGAGGTAGCGACAACACCCATGCCCTGAAAAATAGCGAGGTGATGAAGTGAATATTCAAACGAGCTTCAAAGTCGATCCTTGCGTCTCACACGACTGACCACTGTTGGCACATAATTCCAAGAAACATGTGAGTTTAATTTAAGTACACATTTTGACCATCACCATCGAAGAGGTAACAAATTAACACAGTATATACATGTAATTTTTTTTTAGATCTACTGTTTAAACAAATCAACAAGGAATTTCATAAAGGATCCTAATATCGATATTCGCAATATTTTATAGTCTTATAGGAAACTAAATAAAAAACTGAACTTTTCTATTTTAAAAGGTTTTTCTAGAAAAAATAATGAGTCAAAATTTCGCTAAAATTAGGCTTACTGTTTTTAGTGTTTAAAACAACAAAACAAAATTAAAAAAAAAAAAAAAAAATTTAGTATAAAATAAAATATGATCTGTAATAACAACTCGGATGTGTGTAACACATAGATCTGACGATTTTTCAGAACGAGCTTATCAATTTCGCCTTGTGGTAAAAGGTCCCAGGTTCGACGTAGATGCATGAAAAGCGTTCTGTCCGTTAGCCGATTTTTGGGAAAATTTCGTAAATCCCTTTGTTGCTGTATAGCCTACGCGTGCTCAATAGGATTTAAATCTGGAGACTGCTTGGAACAGCAGATTTTTTAAAATAAACGTGCGGCGTATATGAACATTGAGTTGCTTCCGGACTTGAGCCTTTGACTGTACCGCTAGACAATCAGCACGTTACCCAAACACTTAGGTACGAACTCTTGTCACAAGAGCACTAGAACCAGACTGCGTCTCTTTCGCACTCTTATTATTTTGTTGGTCCTAGAATCGACAGTTACTGTTACCTCGTTCACACTGGCCAAATAGGACATGAATTCGCGTTGGGCGCGAGAGACCACTTTTCAATGCCTCATTTACCCAATATATACGCAAGCAAAATGATCTTTAAACAATCGTCTATTACTTACATAACCTATTAAGTTAATTCGTCAATGGGAAATATAATGAACATCGCCTTGAAAAAATTGCAGATTGGTTATATGTTTAAGTTTAAGATATACATAAAAATAAGTGTCAATGAGCACGGTCAGCAAGGAACAGGGCGCCGCCGTGACCTCTCTCGGTAAGTCTCGATTGATCTGTTTTTCTTTTGTTCTAAAATAGACATTTTATTATTTCATTAAATACTATAGAATGTGTACAAATATGTACACATAGACTGCAATCATTATAAAAATCATATATTTTACGATATTCTTTGTAAAAGTGGCGTGTCCACTATATTTCTTACTAGCGACCCGCCCCAGCTTCGCACGGGTGTAATGTTATACATATAGACCTTCCTCTTGAATCACTATCTATTTAAAAAAAAACGCATCAAAATCCGTTGCGTAGTTTTAAAGATCTAAGCATACATAGGGACAGACAGCGGGAAGCGACTTTGTTTTATACTATGTAGTGATTTCCAGTTTCGTAATAACTTGTATGGTTTAGTGATGTCCATATACCAGCATGGACATGGACATGGTATGGTATATGGACATCACTGGAATATGTTACAATCCATTTCTAGATACCAAACAATATTATTATTGTCAGGTCTTCCAAAAAACATTACGAGCCTCAAAATTTATATAAATGAACTCCAGTGGATGAGATGTGGAACTCGCGACCACCGTTACCAACACCCATCAGTTCCAAAAATCGATACATCTCTTGGCCTATGCTCACAGCAGAAAGCAGAATTAGCTGCTATTAGGCTTATGCACCACCTCAACCGGCCGGTAGAGTTTCAACCACTCATTGCTTGGTGTAACTGCTGCGCGAAGCCTTCTTGCCTTCCCAACAAGAAAAAAATTGCGGGACAAAGAGATCACTCTGTGAAGTTAAACCCCAGAACATTTTTGTGCTTCTGGGCGGATCTAGGCTGGCTTTGTAAGTCAGGACTCGTCACGCTTTATAGATTAAACTCCATATTTGCATAAAAAAGATCCCATAAAATTAAAAAAAATAACTCCACCCCTAATTTGGCAATGTCCATTATACTGTACATAGATATTTGCTGTTACTGTCTGGAAAACTTGGCAATGTCCAGTATCAGTGTCCTTGTTCAGTACATGCAATTTCTAAAAATCGATTGTCCTGGTTTTGGGAAACTAACGATAAAAAAATATAAATAGAATTAAATATTTTAATATTTTTTCCAATTCCCAGATTAATGGTTAAAGATAGCTTTAACTATTTTTTAACTTGAGTATAAAAATTATTTCAAACATAACGCCATTAATTCGACCAGTCAATTTTAGTAGACCGGGGAATTTTATTAGATTGGCCGAATTCATTCTTACAGAAATAAAGGTTTGTAAAAAAAACAAATTATAACTTACGAATGTTAGACAGGAGGCTGAACGACACTGTAAAATAATTTTATTACAGAATTAACGTTACCAATGTTCATAAATTCTAACTGACAGATAGTGTAATAGTAAAACAAGTCTTACTAGTGCTTCACATCCACGCCCAATGCACTGAAATTAATTCAAACTAATGTGAATATTGCTAGCCACGAATTTTTCGCAGTTTATGGCAACTAGTACGTCCCCGAGGTCAACGGAAGTTGACTGGACTGGGCTCGCAATTATAGTTGATTTATATTTCTACGCATATATTGTTTCATTATGGGTGTTTATAGTGCTACCGTCTCACGTGTAAAAAAGACAACTGCCAACACCACACCACCACCACCAAATGTAATTAGACTGAAAGATTATCTTCTCGTATTGAAATTTTTTAGTTGTTTGTTGCAGCCGGTTTACTATTTTTTCTATAAACATTGTCATTGATTATATTAATTCTGTCTAAAGATATCTTGATTAAGTGCTAGCATTTCGTGCATCAATTGGAAGGCATTAATGTTGCAGACATATGGTTTCAACAAGACGGCGCCAAATGCCAATCAGGGCGCGATACAATTCGATTATTGATGGTTTCATTTTGGTATTATGTTCATCTACATAATGTGCAATCAAGTTAGGCTTATGTATGTTGTTAGTAATTATTTCCACAAATGTATCTCAGTAAGTACTGTCGGAAAGAAGAGTTCTTCAAATGTATGTGTGTGTGTTGTGAGGACTGCTGGATCATAAAATCAGTTATTGTATTTGCTGTTTTGTTAAAATACTTGTTTCTATGTATTATTTTGAATTCACGACAATTCTATATATTTTTTGTCCATTAATCGTTTCCATCACCCATCGAACCATTGTCAAAAGTCAAAACTTGTTAGCACTCTCGGTCATCAAATGACTGTCGTCTCGTCGTTTGGATGGTGTAATATGTGCAACATAACCGCATGCTTCCAAATTTGGCACAGCATTGCTAAAACCTTTAAGTAATACAAAGATATCATCCTCCACTCCTTTTATAGGATACTACGAGTATCCGACCCGCGCATCTTTGTCTGCGTCACATGAAACTATGATATCTCCTAAGATATTCATTGAAATCAAATAATGTAATTTTGTTCAAAATTAAATACTTGTGATAAATAACGTATTTATTTAGATACAGATTAATACCATGTTTATAAAAACACCTTGGCAAATAATGCTTTAGTTGAGAACTTTGAATAACATAAAAAACGTTATAGTTAGTCAATCTCAAAAGATTTACTTTTTTATTCCGTCATACATGATTGTACTGTAAATTTAATCGTTTACGCAGCGCACGCAACGGAACCGTTCAAAAGGAATAATTTTTCCCCGTTTTTGCAACATTTTTCATTGATGCTCCGCTCCTATTAGTCGTAGGGTGTGTATGTTATATGCCTTTCTCGATAATTGGCCTATCCAACACTAAATGATTTTTTAAATTCGAACGGGGAGTTTTTGAGATTAGCGCGTTCAACCTAACAAAAAAACTCTTCAGCTTCCAAATTTGAAACATATAATACATACTAATATGTATTATATGTGTGGACATGGAGGAACCTGGGCCATTATCCTCTGAAACTTTAGTCCCCGTGGTAGATACAGGAATCAAACAGGTTACAACATTAGGTAGGACAACCAGAAGTCCTGTGAAGGGGAAGAAGAGCAAGTCAAGCAAAGATGATGGTACC
The DNA here is from genome assembly GCA_947578425.1 of Eugnorisma glareosa. Classification (NCBI taxonomy): domain Eukaryota; kingdom Metazoa; phylum Arthropoda; class Insecta; order Lepidoptera; family Noctuidae; genus Eugnorisma; species Eugnorisma glareosa. The sequence continues at coordinate 31,456,302 of OX387957.1, forward strand.
AAGGCTATTTTGGCAGCTTTGGCACAGCAAGGAGAGGCAATCCAGGAAATGATGAAAGAGATAAGGAGCCTGCGAGCCAGTTATGATCATCTGCGGGGGGTAGTCACCAATAAGATGACTACCATGGAGACGAAATACGCCGTGTCACAAGACAGGATAGAGTCCCTGCAGACTGCGCGCAGAGATGGTTTCTTAAATACTTTAACCTTAGACACGTCTCAGCCCGCTCCTCTGATAGGGGTGCCCCATTATGTTTCCCAGCCTCCTGTCACCCGTAGTGTGTCCCAAGCAGCATCCCAACCTGACACCCCTTCACCTTTAGATGAGTTTGGATTTTAGTATAAGCGTGTCTTATAGTGTATAGTGTATCCTTAGTATAGATTGATGGATTTTCCTTCTGGTGCTAACATGAATAGATGGCAATAGGAAAACAATTAGACCTAGGTCGACACCAGCTGCTTTTAGGGTATGTCTCTAAGACTTATGTATGGTCATCGCTAAGCAAGCGGCTACTGAATTGTTGGAAGTAAACAAATAAACAAATCAGTAGCGAGACAAACATTGCCTCCATTTACATCGGTGCCGATTTTCTGTGCTGCGCAATCCTTGCTGATATAACTAATGAATATCTTTAGATTATAAGTATTGTTATCGGGAAATACTTCTTAATGTACCTGTAGGAACAAGAGTACACAAAATTAATGAGTACCGACAAAACTTTCACTCAACAGAGGAGTGTTTATGATTTTTAATGAGAATCAGATATGTGCCTTTGAATTGGAAATCTGAGTGTTGCAAGACGACGGACAATGACGGCCCGTATGGACAGCCAGGCTCAAACGATTACTCTCTCTTGTTGAATCAATTCTCCCAAACACGATCAGATTTGGTTAATTTAATAAAACTGATGAGGGTACTGGAAGAAAAAGAATATACAAACTCAAGGCATTATAAGCGATATAGTCGACAAGCCTCCTTCTACATTCGCAGAAGTGGTTAGTCAACAGAACAGTTCTAATAGTCATAAAATACAGAAAATATCTAAAAATGCCACCACCAAAACACAACAAGTAAATAAAGGTGGGGCCACGAAGACCGCTGTATTACTGGTAACTGAAACGGCTATTATCACTACCTCACCAACAAGCGCACCTTATGAACAAACGGATGTCGAGGAAGGCGATACTGGAATGGGCTGGACAACAGTAATTAAGAAAAAAAATAACAGACCACCTAAAAATGTAGCAGTAGGAACAAAGAAGGAAATGAAGGCTATTCAAGAAATGGAACGAAAAAAACACTTGCATGTGTGGCCACTACATCCTGAGACTACCATTGAAGCTATAACAGATCATGTCAAAAGTGTATGTGGCCCAGATGTGCAAATAAAAGTAAACTAAACGAGACTACTCGTCGTTTATTATAGGAGTGCCTGAAAACTGGTTCCAGAAGTTGCATCAGCCAGAAATCTGGCCCATGAATGCTGAATTTAACGAGTGGATTTGTTTCGAAACTCCACCAAAAACAGATCAAATGAATACCATTGATTTATATTACCAAAATGTTAGAGGTCTTCGAACAAAGCTGAACGACTTCAGAAATAGCTTAGAATTAATGGATGCAGACTTATACGCAATCACGGAATCAGGTTGCAACCCTTCCATACATGACCCGGAATTAATTCTAATAATAATATCCGCAGGGATATCAAATACTTCGGTGCGACCGAGCGGACGGTCGGAAACAGGGAGGAGCGCTTTTAGTGGTCACACATCGGTTGGAGCTGCGACAAGTGTACGTAAGTGACGTATCTATAGACACCTGCGTTTTTGAATTAATTAACGCAACGGTTTACTTAAATAAAAGATTTTTGTTTTTGTGCTCAGTGACTTATATTCCGCCTGGTAGTTCTGAGAATGACTAGATGGAAGATTCTGTTTGGCATAATAGAGAAATTGTGTACTAAATAGAAAGAAATAATTGTGTTAGGTGATTTTAACCTTTATTCGTGTCCCATAAATGTGAGGAATTATTATGAATATTTTTTGTCTTATTGGGGATTCACTCAAAACAATAAAGTACCTAACTGTTTAAATAGACAGCTAGATTTGATTTTAAGTTCGGGTCTTCGCGAGGTGTCAGTAGTGATGGCGGAAGGGTCGCTCGTGCCCGTGGACGCACATCACCCGCCGCTCGCGGCGAGCGTGCGGCTGGCGGGTGCGAGCGACGCAACCCGCGCCCTCCGGCGCCGTCACCACAAGCACTGCTACTAGACCGCGTTGGAATTTTTATAAAGCGGATTATGAATTGTTATATTCTATGTTAGCATCTACTGATTGGACCGATATGTTTGAGCAGAGCGATGTGGAAGATATTTTGAATTTATTTTATTTAAAATTAAATAGTGATTACGACGAATATTCGAAATATAGAGCAAATATTAAAAAATCAATAGAAATTGCACGCAAACAGCATCAAAATAAGGTTCAATGTCAGTTCGCGAAAGACCCTAAGTCATTTTGGCAATACATATGATCGCAGCAAAGTACAACGAGTGGCGATCTGCGGGCCCGGATGGTATACCAGCGTTTCTTTTTAAAGATTGCGGTACCGTTACTTTATATATTTAACGCTTGTCTTCCTTCAGCGAAGTTCCCAGCTCGGTGGAAGATTACACGAGTCATTCCAGTGCCCAAGGGCAGGGCGGGAGCTGACATCGGTGGGTATAGGCCGGTGGCGGTGTTGTCGACGCCGGCAAAGGTGTTCGAGTCTGCCATTCAGAGCTGTATGCAAGAGCAAGTGAGCGGACAGTTACGGATGCGCAGCACGGATTCCGGCCGGGGCGCAGCACTGCTACCAATCTCCTTGATTTCATGGGACGCGTGGTTCCAGCGGTAGATGCTGGGGTGCAGGTGGATGTAGCTTATTTTGACTTCAGAAAAGCTTTTGACACCGTCGACTTTCGTTTGACACGGTCGGATGTACTCAGTTTTTCGCAAATTACATGCAAGGCAGACAGCAGTATGTGGACTGCAACGGATGTGAATCCGACTTATATTACACTTGGTCTGGTGTAAGTCAAGGCACCAACTTGGGGCCCCTTGAATTCATAATAATGATAAACAATTTGCCAGAAGTCGTAAGACATGGCACTTGTTTATTATTTGCAGATGACCTCAAGTTGGTGCTTGAGGTTAGGTCCGAGTCTGATTGTAAGCATCTGCAGGAAGACATCGATCGAATAGTGCAATGGAGTCATGAAAACAAACTGTACTTCAACGTATCCAAGTGCTCGTTGATGAGTTTCACCCGTACTCGTGCACCTCTGCTCTATGAGTATGTGGTGGACGCGGCGCCAATGCAACGAGTCACGGAGGTGCGACACTTGGGCGTTTTCATGACTCCCGATCTGTCATTCCGTGAGCATGTAACCAAGATCTGTAAGAAGGCGTTCAGAAACTTAGGATTTGTTCTGAGACAAACACAAAGCTTCACAAACATCACAGCAGTTAGGGTCCACTAGTCAGGAGTCATCTGGAACATAGTGTGGTCATATGGGCTCCACATGAAGCTAAGTACTCTGTAATATTGGAGCGCGTCCAGAACAAGTTCACGCGCCATTTGTACAGGAAATTATATGGGGTATATCCGTTTTACCCACTGATGTATCCCACTCTGTTTGTCCTGGGCATAGTTGGCTATATATATATAACTACATGTCCGACGGGAGTTTACGCTGGTCGCCTACTTGGTGAAGGTGCTTCGTGGAGTGGAGAGTAACCCGGGAGTCGTGAAGCGCTTGAGTCTGTGTGTGCCGGACCGTTACGTGTGGAGGCGGCGCAGCCCGCCGCTGCTACTGGTACCTACAGCCAGAACTAACCTGCTTGCCAAGGCACCCCTTACCAAAGCTATCCGTACAATCAACGACCTTCAAACTCAGATCGATGTGTTTACATGTTGTTTGAGTGAATTCGCAAGGGTATTATTACTATTTATATTATGTTATAAGCAAAATAATACTTAAATGCTTTAATGTAAGTAAATTATGTTTGTACCTACTTTGTTTAGGCAAGTAATTATGTTATGATGTTTTGTGTTTTAATTTAATAATGTTGTTAGTTTTAATTTTTCTAATTTGTTATTTGTAAGTAAGTTTAGGTTATTAGTTTAAGTTCTTAACTGTCGCATCATTAGAGTAAACTCTGTAATGATAGTTTAAGTTGTTAATAATAAATAAATAAGAATTATTCCGTTATTATCAATAACGAACAATGTCTATCCAGCCGATTTGGAATCTAAAAGCATTTGCGAACTTACTTACCCTTTGAGATAACAACTGAAAAGTTTGTCATTACTAGGTCAACACAAAAAATCTGATTCTTCACTGCTTGTTATTCTACGTCTCTTTATTAGCTACATAAAGAAAATGTTACCGAAGCCACGGGAAGAAACTAGTCCATACATCAATGGAAACACCCACGCGATCTCTTGCTGCATAATGTTCTCCTGGTAGCACAACTCTGTGAGCGGGCTCATAAGTATGAAAACTCCTCCCTAAAGTACTTCGACTGCAGCATCGAGGAGGTGGGCGGCGGAAAATCAATACTGCGACCTGCGCTCATTGAAAGTGAAAGGTTTCGTGACGTCACTATGCGCATACATTGTTTCTTGCGGCACGAGAATTCTCACGCTAGTTATCTAAGGGTGCTGAGCAGAACTTTCCAACTTGGTGTTTTGATTCTATTGCGTGTAACGAACGAGCGAGTTAATCATGAGAGAATATTACTCGTGATGGAAGGTAAATAACCTTCTTTTGGAAGGTAAACAACGTAGTTAGTTGCACACTATGTCTCTGTTTCCATGGAAGATGGGTAAGCCTTTAGTGTGGGACACAACATGAGTCGATACTCTTGCGCCATCCCATCTTTCTAGCTTATCGTGCTGTGCTGGCGCTGCCGCTGCGGCTGCAGAGAACCTCAAGCGTCGTAAATATAGTAACCTTATTGGTAATGTTGTGTATTTCTGAACGCATCTTAATAATAATATGTTATGTTGGCATTATGCAGGCCCCGCCCACTTCCTAATATTCCTGTAATAAAGCATCAGTGCGTAAACGACTTCCCTGCGTTTCACTTGTCTCACATACCTAACAGTGGCGACGAACAAAGTTCCCGCGTTTTTATTTTTTCGTTAGTAGGTGAAAAAAAAGTTGTGAATTATATTATGTCTCTGTTCGGAGTTTTATCGAGTTTCGATCATAATTCGCAAACGTGGCAAGAATACAAGGGTCGATTGTTGCAATGGTTCATTGCAAATGATATCAGCGAAACCAGCGACGCCGCGAAGGTAAAGCGGCGCGCCATTTTGCTAAGTGCACTCAGCGAGCCTACCTACAAGCTGGCCGCGGACCTCGCGCGGCCAAAGGAGTTGCAATCGGTGCCATTTGAAGACGTTTTGGTGCTTTTGGACAACCACTTCACACCAAAGATATGCGGATTCAGTGAACGTTATAAGTTTTACTCTGCTGTACAAATGGAAGGGGAAACTTATCAAAAATGGGCTGCCCGACTCCGCGGGCTGACAGCGCATTGCAAGTTTCTCAACGTGGAGGAAGCGTTACGGGATCGTTTTGTGATGGGCATGCTGTCGACAGTTGAACGAGAAAAATTATTTGCTCGAGATCCCGATTCGATGACATTAGTAAAGGCGGTCGAATTGGCGGAGAGCGACAGGTGCGCGTGCAGCGGCGCAGCGGCGTCGGCGCCGGCAGCGACCGGCGGCGGGCCGGCCGGCACACGGCGATCAACTATTTCAAATGGGAAAAAATGGCAATGCGAGTGTCAGTGTCCGGTCGTGTTCAGTATGTGGTTATAAAAACCACACATCAGTGCAGTGCCGATTCGCGAACTACAAGTGCAAAAAGTGCAACGTAAAGGGCCACTTGCGCCGTATGTGTAAAAAAGTTGATTACGTAGTGAGCGAGAGTGTTGATGATGGCGGTCCACCGCTTTTAGGTAGAGATTTTATTTCCTTCTTTAAATTAGAAATGATGCCCGTAAATTATTGTGAAAATTCGTCAAGTGTGAAAGCGCAGCTACAAAATCAATTCCCAAATGTTTTTTCTGATGAGCTTGGAACTTTTAAGAAATATAAAATAAAATTAAACTTACGACAAGATGCCAAACCAATATTTTTTAAACCGCGACCGATAGCTTTTGCTTTACGCAATCAAATAGATAAAGAGTTAGATCGACTTGTTAGCATAGGTATATTAAAACCCGTTGAATACTCAGAGTATGCATCGCCAATAGTTCCAGTATTAAAACGCGACGGCTCCATACGTTTATGTGCGGATTATTCGGTCACAATAAATAAACAGCTGTTAGTAGATCAATATCCGTTGCCTACAGCTCACGAATTATTTACGAAGTTGCACGGAGGGCAACAATTTAGCAAATTAGATTTGTCGCAGGCCTATGCACAGTGTGTTTTAGACGAAGAATCACAGAAAATAACATGTATCAACACACTTAAAGGTTTGTTTATGTATACGCGGTTAGTATTCGGGTTAGCTTGCGCGCCAGCAATATTTCAACGCGTAATGGAATGTGTGTTGTCAGGAATGGAAGGAGTATTGTGTATGCTGGATGATGTCCTTGTCACGGGGGTAAGCAGGGAACAACATTTAGATAGATTGCGAGAGGTGCTGCGACGCTTACAGGAAGCGGGACTGACACTGCAAAAAACCAAGTGCGACTTCTTCAAAGATGAAGTTGAATATCTAGGTTACGTAGTAGACAAAAATGGGTTAAAAAAGTCACCTCAAAAGGTGTCGGCTATCGTAAAAGCTCTTGTTCCAGAAGATGTCAGTAAATTACAATCTTTTTTAGGCATCGTTAACTATTACCGAAATTTTGTACCAAACGCCTCAACAATCCTTAGCCCTCTATACGCTTTACTTCAAAAAAATTGTAAATGGCAATGGACTTTGGAACACGACAAAGCATTCAATGCGATCAAAATTATACTAGCATCGGATCAGGTTTTAGCTCACTTTGACACAAATGCAAATGTTATTTTGACAGTGGACGCATCGCCTAGTGGGTTAGGTGCAATTTTGTCGCAGGTTGACGCGTCGGGGGTGGAGCGGCCGGTATCGTACGCCTCGCGGACGTTGAACCCAGCCGAGCGTCGCTATTCTCAGATACAGAAAGAAGCTACGGCAATCATATTCGGTGTACGTCGGTTTCACCAATATCTTTATGGCAGATCAGTTCCTTTTACACTCAGGACTGACCATAAACCGTTAATTTCGATATTCGGCCCACACCATGGAATACCCGAGGTTTCCGCTAATCGATTGCAACGATATGCAATGTTTCTAAGTGGTTACAACTATAAAATCGAATACATTCGTAGTGCCAGCAACTGCGCGGATTTTCTATCGCGCGCCAGCCTGAGCGGTGAACCAAGTCAGGAAGGTAGCGAGACCGCTGAGTTCTTAGATGATAGGGCCTCATACGTAAATTTTGTAGTAGATTCTAGTTTACCAGTTACACTTAAATTGTTACAGGAAGAAACTCGTAATGATATTATTTTGTCTAAAGTTATTCAGTATATTTTTAATGGTTGGCCTAGGAAGGTGACGGATGAAAGTATTTTTCCGTATTCATTATGTAAAAACCAACTGTCAATAGAAAATGGTGTTGTAATGCGTGGCCACAAAATAGAATTAAAAAGCAAAGTAAAATTTTATCTGAACTGCATAAGTCACATTTAGGGATAGTAAAATGTAAAGCTAATGCTCGGGGTACAGTTTGGTTTCCGGGTATCGATAAGGCTATTGAAGCGTTGATAGGAGGTTGTAAAATATGTACACAGCTCAGGCCGTCTCCAGCACGAGCTCCGCTTGCTGTGTGGCCACAACCGCAATATCCGTTTCAGAGGGTACACATCGATTTTCTCGGTCCAATTAATGAGCAGATGTATTTAGTAATGGTAGACGCGCACTCAAAATGGCCAGAAGTGTACAAAACAAAAAGCACTTCTTCGGCCATTGTTATCGAGAAATTATACGACTTCATGTCGAGATACGGACTAATAAGAGTTTAAACAATTTTGTGTATCAAATGGAATATCGCACGTGACATCTCCCGCCTATCACCCTGCTAGCAACGGCCAGGCGGAGAGCTATGTAAAAGTGGTCAAGAAAGGAATTAAATCTTGTTTAATGATGAGTACTAATTCAAACCAAAATAACAAAGATTTATTAAAATATCTGTTTGACTACCTTGAAACTCAGTGCATACTACAACGGGCTTTTCGCCTGCCGAACTAGTTTTTGGGCGGAAGTTACGTTCTCGGTTAGATTACTTGGTACCGGGAGCGCAACCTGCACCGTCGCCCTCATCTAGCACTCTCGCTAAAGCAGTGGAACGTAACCAGTGTTCACAGAGTAAAGCATATGGGGGCATAAATAAACAATGTTTTGAACCTGGAGATAAAGTGATGTACAAAAAGTATAATGTTAATAAAAAAATCACTTGGATTAGGGGTGAAGTAATAAAGCGAATGGGTAAAATGACCTATTTAATTGAAGATTGTCAAACTTTAGTTAAGTTAAAAAAGCATAAGAATCAATTAGTGTCATGTAAGGGACCGGACAACACTCTTGATAACATTTTTGACTGTCCTATTGATTCAGAAGACTTGGCACCACACGGGGCCACAATGAGTACTTCATTCTCAGAGGAGAATGATAATGAGTCTCGGAACAATGAGGAGGGAAGTGAGGATGCACACTGCACAAAAGAGTTAACAACTACAGATGTACAACTGTCTGATGCAGTGCCACCAGTTGAACATGAAGAATTCTTCGAAGCTATAGAGGATAACACAGACCTTGTAGCATCAGAGCCCCAGCAGGAACCGGGGCCTTGTACTAGTGGGGGTTTGTCAGACAGAGTGTTGCGTCCGTCTCGTAGGAACATTAATTATAAGCCATTCTTTTGTATAGATTAATTAGCTGTATTATTTTTCATATGATGTCATACTAAAAGGGGAGAATTGTTGTGTATTTCTGAACGCATCTTAATAATAATATGTTATGTTGGCATTATGCAGGCCCCGCCCACTTCCTAATATTCCTGTAATAAAGCATCAGTGCGTAAACGACTTCCCTGCGTTTCACTTGTCTCACATACCTAACAGGTAACTATATTTTCGAGCCGTTTGGGGTTGAAACTCTAGGACCGTGGGGTCCAAGTGCTCATCCTTTTCAAGGACATTTCAAAATGCTTATAACATATAACTTAAATGCTAGCTCCTTTCGGGGCCGATACCAGGCCAGCGGAGGTTTTAGTATCGATATTCATTTAAAAAAAACCTTCCCTACTTTTCAAAGTACCTTCTCTAACTACTGTCGAAATTCAGTAAGTATGACACTTGTTTTTACGTATTCTAAGTTTATTCTGTTAATTTATGTGTTATGTTAAATAATTAATGAAAGAGGAAAAAAGTTTGTTGTTCCTTTACGAGGAATAGAAAAGTGTGTTATTACGTTAAAAAATGTATTACATTGACGAGAACCATATACTGTCACCGAACGACCAATTATTTAAAGAAATTACATGTCTATCAGATAGAATTTCGCAATAAGCAATTTATTTGTTTGTAAAAAAAAACGGTATTTTTTCGATGTTTCTGATTCTGGTGAAAGTGAATTAATCCAACGGCAGACATCGTCAATTAAACCTGAAGAAAAGATAACTGTAAGTCTTCGTTTGAAATTGATTTCATGATAGATGTATACAAATGGGAAAAAACGCAACCTGTACAAAAGTGTGTGAAACTTACTCAGCGTGCAAGATCTGTAATACGATTTAAAAGTGTACTGCCAAAACACCAGTGGACTCACGTATTACGCGAAGAATTGTGGAAGTTAAGAAAAAAACCATGTCTATGGGTGTTTAAACAGTGTACTCTCTTGAGAATGAAAAATAACGTGTAATGGATTCTGCAAACAATGCCAAGCAAAAATAAAGATTACAATAGGTTGACCTGTAGATAAAATTGCTAATTGTAAATGTGTCGTAAGCTGTTAAGGTGAACATTTCGTACACGAGCCAAACAAAAAATTAAACTGTCGCCTATTATACGTTGTGAGTTGTCTGCCGATCTTAAACATGAATCTGTGATTGCATACCGCAATGAAATGGTTAATCAAATGATCGGTCGGATGAAACCGAACCAACCGCAACCAATCTACCAACTGTAGGTTGTCTTCGTCATATTAAATGTGAAGAAAAAATAAGCTCTTATCATGATCTAATCAAATTCTGTCGCTATGGATGATGACGCAAATGTCCCCATAAAAGGAAGCAATCAAACATATCTCATTATATCCATTTTATTTGTATTATTGGGATCCAACCCAAGAACAATGCAAAGAAAAAAAAAAACAAGAAAATAAACAAAGTAATTGTTAGTATAGATGTCACCGGAACTATCTTCAAAGAATTTGGGCTATCGCTCAAATATTTACCAAACATTTATTATTTTATGTATGTGTTATGAAGGCCAAAGAAAATAAAAGTAGTATCCCTGTGCCCCAAATGATCTCTGAAAGTCAATCGATGCGTAGCTATATACAAACGGCTCGAATCAATCTAATCCAATCACACTCTTCAGCTTTGATGGGGGCTGCCGTGACGAGAACCTCGTGAAAGCTGAGAAGGAGAAACAAATAAAATATCTCGACTTGGCACACGAGGTTGTCGACATGTGGAATGTGAACTCGGCTATCATTGTGCCGATTGTCGTGACGGCCAATGGCCTTATGGCCAAAAGCCTCGACGACCACCTTTCGAGGCTCTCCTTAGGCGGTTGGATCAAGGGCCTGATTCAGAAGGCAGTACTCCTCGATACGGCTCGCATTGTGAGGAGGTTCCTGTCTCTGGAGCCCTAACCACCGGTAGCTTGGACCCTGCTCCCGATACCGGCGGTCCTTTAAAAGGCATGACTCTACAACAAAGTACGTAGAAGATGCGTACAAACAATTAGAAGAAGGGCAAAAACTTCCGAATTCATGCTACACAGGGTGTAAATAGACCCTTCACGAAGCAGTCAACCAAACATTATGTAGGTACATCAAACTAAGTAACTTTACGCAAAAAATATTATTGCTGCGAAACGACTTTTTTTTGGGGTCAAATCTCACGTTTTACGGTAGAACTTAATTTAACGTGTTTAAAGTAAAAATCTTACATTAAAAACGTGTATTTTTTTAAAAACTTGTGAAATCCTCTGAACTTTGACCACCAATATCTCTGTTACTAGAAGGCTCCCTGGTATGGTCTAGAATTTCCACGGATAACTATACCTATACTTAGTTCAAATTGGTTCAATGTCTATAGCCGGCGGTGATTGTTTTTTTTTTAAATCTCGACAAAGAGATAATGCTACGGCTACATTATCGGCCGATAATTCGTGTCGAGTTGTCGTGATAAAAAACTTTGCGACGACGCGATAATCTAGAACGTCGCGATAATTTATTTTCAAGGAAAAATGGGAGGGGCGGTTGCGCTATATTACACGTCGGCAAGTAGTTATTTACTGCATCTTTATTATCTGAATAAATAAATAAAAGAGGGATTCATAATTTGCTATGAATTCCAATATTCTCTCAGAACTCCAATCCATAATAATTATCACGAATCAGTTGATGCAACACACGTGTGTAAAAAAATACGTGCATACCGCTCGGCGGCGCGGCGTCTCGCTGTCAACAAAGCGGGCGAAGTGTAGCCAACCGCACGAACTTTGTCGCGATAAAACCCTTTGATGTGCGTCAATTTATCGACGGCGGCGCGCAGGGCATTCGTGTTCGCGATAGGACGAATTGCTTGTCGCGACAGCGCAAATTTTCGCGTTATCGCGACAGTGTGGCCGCGGCATAACTGTAACCCAGATTAGAAGGAGTCGCTTACTTTAGCCATGCAGACGTTCAACATTCCATCGCACTGAAATAATAATAATAACAGTTTAATTTTCCATTTACACAGGGTGTCTACCAAATAATTCGGTTTACTGCGGCGTTGATAGATGGGTAAGTTTTCGAGTATCGGGAATATCTCTACTTTACATACTACATAATTATATACATGCATGAACATCCGACAAAGAGCGAGTCAACAAACAACAGCACTACAGGATTCAACAAAAATAACCCGGTAAGCCGGGAAGTGATTCCGATAAGACTCTTTCTGATTCTCACTAGCATTTTAATGTAATAATAAAAATTCCTTCGAACGCTTTACTCTTGCGAATCTACACTAAAGCCGGCCAATAAAGAGCCTATTCCTCTCTCTAGCTCTATTTATATATTATATATTAGGGAGCTCTATTCCTCGTTAGTGTCCACTCATACTGGCCAATGAAGGCGATCGAGAGATGAGGAACAAAGATTTCACGTCGGTGCTAATGCGTAGCAATTCCCACAAGTTACCCTGCGTTTTTATTTATCACTAGGGATCCGCTAGTTCGATCGTTTGCGTAGTAATCATCTGCTCCATAAATTTACATGCGCTCAAATCGACTAAATGTAGGGAACAGCTGACTTATTTGAGATTACAGGGATTTCCAGTTCTCGTAGTAAAAATTGTGCATAGGCCTTTTCTTGTTTCCAGTGTTGTGCGTGTTATCTTTTAAGGTTCCGACGAAACGAGGTGCAAATAAAAATTGGTTTAATATACTGGGTTGGGTTCTGTTATAGTTTAGTCGGTTATTACCAAATGACACGATGTGGAAATAGATAAATAGGCGTGACCGGGTGGAGGTACATAAGCACCTGGTGGGCCGCCCGCCATAAAATGCAATTCAGGAATCGCACAAGGGTCGCTACATCAGTTATTTCAATTACACCTTCTATATTTTTGTAGTACTGTGCTCTGTTTATTGGCTCAAACTGTAGCCCTGTTTGGTTTAAATAACTAATAGTTTTATACAAATGATCTATACTTACCGCAGATTTGCATAAGGGACCATAGCACTGTGAACAAGGCAACCAAAATAAATGTTATGTTTTCAAATGAAAAGATTACTTTAAAAAGAGGCAACATGGATAATGCATTTCGCCGCCGAAAAAAGGAAGAGCTTGTCAAGTTGAAGCGTATTTTTTTAATGTATGATCACATTGATCACGCATATATTTTTACAGAGTGGTTCTATTTTAATAGTTCTGATGACACTAACTGATGACTATCTGACGATGGAGAAGGACAGTTTCAAGAGCTCTTCAACAGTTTAAAGCAGCTGCATCGTGTTTGGGCGTATTTCATTCACCTTGAGGAGAAGTTTAGACCTAGCTGGGATATGACTGTCATCGAGGGTAGTCCTCACAAAAAAAGAAAACTAAAACAATAAAATAAACAAAGAACATTTCGAACTGCACTATAATGAATAGTTTATTATATTATCCTTACAAATATACAAACACACACACATGAACTTGTCTCTTTTTCCCAAGGCCGCAGCTTTTTCTCCGATTCCGCCATCACGAGGTCGACGGACTACGCAGGGAAACTCAATAAGAAATTAAACTCTCTTCTTTTAATTAATATTTTTGGCTCGAAGGTCCACCTTACATCATATACAAAATGGTATATTAAATAATGAAACAAAACTAATTTATTAAATCAGCGCGGTAGGCTTTTCATCATTATCATTTGCGTAACCTTTTCCCAATTGTGTTGTGGTCGGTTTTCAGCCAACCGAATGCAGCATATTATGCTCATTAAAATTTAACAACTACAGAACAATGAAAAATATACATGTATAATTAAGTGCCCACAAATATTACTAATATTTGTATGTCTACTAGTTTTATGGATGATATCGGCAATGAAATTATTAATAAAGATTCAAGTTGCTGAGCCTACAAATTGCAGTTTGCTTTCATGATGTGGATCCAATTTATGATAATTTGGAAGATTAAAAAAACTTTTACAAAAAACCCGTTTCCAAAAACTACTAAGAGTTATTGCAACAAAGTTTATTTATTTTACCCTTTTTAGTTTTAGCATCCCGTACAAATTCTTTTTCGTTGAGAAGTTCCCTCGTGAGAAGACCATCCTGACTGCAGGTTGAGTTCATGACAGAAATCCTCTTCAACCATCAAATATGAACGCATCTACAATTTTTTGAATCCATGCTATTAAACGTTAAGGAGTTCCCTCGTGAGAAAACGGTCCTGGTTGCAGGATGATGGCATGATAAAAAGCCACGTGGTGGCCCCCGGCCACCGTAGGCGCGGGCTTGTGGACGGTGAGCTATGGGCTAGCTCGCCGTCCGTCCGTCTTTTGACGACAGGCCGTGTCGACGGCGCTTTCGTGTTCCACGGCGGTCTCAAAGAGATGTCAGCAACAGGAAGGGTTCCGCAAGGGCCGATGCCTGCCGGGGCTGCGGGACTGTTCGAAAGAGACACCGTGGCCCCGGAACACAAAGGGCGATGAAGGAACATGGATGGGTTTTAGTCAGTAAAAGTCTGACACTCCCTCCTGCTTAGCCCAGAGAAGGAGGAGATATTTGACGATTTCCCATCCGAAAAAAAAAAACATGATAAAAACGATCTTTATCTATCAAAATTAAACGCGAATACAAGATTTCATGCCCGCGCTATTAACCGTTGATGAGTTTCCTCGTAAGTAGACATCCTGGCTGCAGGATGAGGTCATGATAGAAACCATCTTTATCTATCAAAATTTAACGCGTGTACAAGATTTAAGTGTTCGCGCTATTTCCCTTCGAGGAGTTCCTGCGTGAGAAGACGATCCTGGCTGCAGAATATGGTCATAATAGAAATCATGTTTATCCGTTAAATATGTATGTATGCATCAACAAATTTTCGAATACATGTTATTAACCGTTGAGGAGTTCCCTCGTAAGAAGACAATCCTGGCTGCAGGATGTCATGATAGAAATCATCTTTATCTATCAAATTTAACGCGTGTACAAGATTTTGGTGTTCGCGCTATTACCCGTTGAGGATTTCCCTCGTGAGAAGACAGTCCTGGCTGTAGAATATGGTCATAATAGAAATCATGTTTATGCGTTAAATATGAACGCATCTTCAAATTTTAGAATCCATGCTATAAACCGTTGAGGAGTTCTCTCGTGAGTATATATATATGATCCTGGCTGTAGGATGAAGTAATGTCTATCATAAAAGTGTATTGTCACCAGAACCAAAGGTGTTTGCAAAATTTAAGCTCAATCGGCTGAAGATATCTGGTTCAAACTTGAGTTACAAGATTCCACCCGAACCAATCTAAGTATGTAACTATGTAGTTACATACTTAGATTGCAAGTTAAATAAAAGCTTTTAAAAAGTTGTAACTTGTTGTGAAACATGCCCTAATAAACCATGTTTTTATTATTTTATTTCTCAGTATTATCTTTTATTTTATTTTATATTATTATCTTTTTATTTTATTTTATATTATTATCTTATTTTTATGTATTTTTTTCTTTGCTTTGATTGTTTCCATAAAATTCATAAAAAATAATAGGTGGTAAAGTTACTATTGATCTCAATCTAAAGTCTGACCTTCTGGCCACAGCCAACCGCGGCGCGGATTGCGGCGCGGCGTGCGGCGCGGCAAGCGGTGAGCGGCGAAAACAAATAGTAGACAATGTATGAAGTAAGCCACAGCTACCAGCGGCGCGAATTGCGGCGCGACCTGCGGCGCGGTGAGCCCCGCGCGGCACGCGGCGGCGATGGGCTGCGCGGTGTGCGATTGAAACAAATGTACTAGCGAGTATCGAGGAAGCCACAGCTCAGAGCGGCGCGCGCGGCGGCATCGGTGGACGTATTCAACATCGCACGATCGAAACAAATAATTTTGTTTTTATCGGGCGTTGAGCTTGTATAAATAATGGATACTGAACAATTTATTAGTGAAATACTGAGTAGATTAGGGGGCCTAAAATGGAAGCTTTATCAGAATCATAATATGAATCACGTTAAAAATTTTAAATTCTTAAAATGGTCTTTATGGTTATGACCACAAAGTCCATTTTAAGAGTTTTAAATTTTTAACGTGATGCGTATTATGATTCTGATAAAGTGGCCATTTTAGGCCCCCAGTAATATGGATATCAAAACATGTTATAAAAAATTGTGGGACGAAAAACAACAATTTAAATACCGTGCCACTTTTGATAGGGCCGTTTTAATAGTTAGCCGTTCTCTAAATACGTCCACCGCTGACGCCGCCGCGGTCGCAGCTAGTCGAGCTGTGGCTTACCACCGCAAGTCGCGCCGCCCGCCGCGCCGCCCGCCGCACCGCGCACCGCGCCGCCAGTAGCTGTGGCCAGGACGTGATAAATGAAATCAGACTTTACAAACACGCCTTACCTCGACTGTAGAAAGATCGCCAATGGTCTGAAATCACATGAATAAATTTATCTCATTCTACATTCCTTACTTGTCACATTTCTAGGTTATTTACTTATTTGGGTAATCGAGTTGTATACTACTAATCAATTAATCTCCTAAGATACGTGACAACAGCAGCGAACAAAAAATGGCGAAAAAGACTACACAAAGAAATGGCGTTACTCGTAGTTAGACATGTCATCAAGGAGTGGTTGGAGATGCCATGGCGTCCCCAATTGATTTCCTATTTACAAAGGAGTTCCATTGTTCTAAGTCGTATGTTCGTAGGGACCTACCATTGATTCGATGAATGAGTAAAATCCATCGAACCTTTTGTATTATTTTTTGTACTTACTACTGCTGTCGCGTTGAAGCCTATAGCCTGAAATGTGCATGAATAAAACAATTTAATTCTTGGTCAAAGTAACAACTTTTAATCTTAATGAGTGTGTAAAAGCTTTCCCTTGTCAGTATTTCAAATTTTCACTGAGAGCAGTCTTTATACGCCCGCCACCATTCGTGTTGTTTATGTCGAGACACGTCCAAGTGGCTGAATTCAAAACTTATATGGTAATACTGAGTACCGGATTTACCTTCACGTATCGACGCGAACAAATACATGAAGCTACATGAAAGCGCGGAATATGCGAGTGGACCTAAATAACACTGGCATGTTTTTTTGGTGTAACACAATTGCTGTCGACCGTATAAAAATTGCCGAAAATACCCAAAGCGATGATGAATACAACCATTTTTTGGAAGCTTTAAAGGATGGTGCCTCAGTGAGAAGATATGGCTACAATGACAACGAATTGACCTTACAAGACGGTTGCATTATAAAAAGAACATGATTCCGGCAACTCTGAGACAGCAGGTTTTAGAAGAACTACACACAGGATATCTTGGAATAGTAAAAATGAAATTACTGGCGCATGGTTACGTATTCTGGAGAAATTTGGATCAAGACATAGAAGACATAGTTAGAAGTTGTCGAAAATGTCGATTAAATGGGAATTCGGAACCGTTATAAGGATAAGAGACTGATTCTGGTAAGATTTGCAAAAGGCATGTTGATCAGATGTTGGGTACATTAATACCAAGAGAGGAACAGTAGCACCGAACACCCTTCGGAACTTAATAACTAGACGATTTGGAACGGAAGTGTTATATATGTGGCCTCTTTGCTTCAACTTCATTCATTCTCTCATATATTTCTTCTTTTACATTGTTATGTCATCTGGTTGTCACTGCAACGTATAATGATTAAAATATTGAGTCTACTATGAATAAAATTCCTTAATTAGAAAATACATACCTAATTTTCCTTGCAATATTGTCACACAACGTTCATTGGTCCAATAGCAACGATTTTCTGTATTCAACAGATGTGGATTTCCACGTTTTAATTTAATGCAGCTCTATAGGGATAAACGCAACATTTCTAAGTTGTTTGATTTCGATTCCATCGACTCCGTTCAACTTCATTCCGCGTTTCGCGTTAGGCTAGGTTCACAGAGTGTACGACTAAACGCCGACAGACACTACGCCGACAGATTAAACACCGACAAGACTCTACTTCGACTGGACTCTACGCCGACAGGACACTTTGCCGACAGGGCTCATCAGCGACGCAACTTATCTCCGAAAATCAGATACTAACTTTGGAAATCGATTATGCTTTTCTTATACAGTTCATAAAAAATAAAGATTTTGCATTGGTTTTTAGTATAATAACATTAATACCGTATGTGACAATGATGTTATATTTACTAGATCAGCAGTTATCGCCGCCAAAGCATTGCCTCGTCGTAAATGGCCATAGCCATATCTGCCTTCAGTTGTCAAGTTAACGTCATGTGAGACATTGCTGAGAACTAAAAAAATATCAAAATGGGGAAATGTGCCGTTAAAATTTGTAAGTCACGTCTCAAAGTATGAATAAAGAATGTGGTGTTACATTTCACAGGTAAATTAGCAAAATTATCTTCAGATTAACACAAAAAACATTAGGAAACGAAGCCAAATTTTAAAAACATTTTAAATGTCATCAGTGTTGGAAGGTCGTGGTGCTGTCCATGTTTGTCTATGACATCTATTTAAAAATTGGTTTAAGAAATTCTTCTAACTGATTGATGTACGGTGTCATGAAAAAATTTCTTCTATTCTTTCTCATATACAAATAAACACAATGTTTATAATATTCACGTTTTAATTAGTTTCAAGCCGCCAATTCCTCCCTATCAGTGGTAGCAGAGCGTGGTTGGATAATTAGTGGCAAATGGAATAAAACCGGGAGTAAATGAGTTTTTTTTTTTTTTTTTTAATGAGCTCAAGTTTAAGAAGCATAGAACCGCTGACAAAATCGAATTACGATATCTGGTGCTTACAAGCACAGGCGATTCTCATAAGATACGATCTATGGGAGTACGCTAGTGGTGAAAAAACGTTAGCGGCAACTGCGACTGCCGAAGTAAAGAGGGCATTCCTAAAGGAAGACATAAAGGCAAGGTCAGAGCTACTTCTACTTATATCTCCACCAGAACTTAAACAAATTAAAGGATGTAACACGTCCAAGGAGGTATGGGATAAACTAAAATCTGTACATCAAAGTTCAGGACCCGCGAGAAAGGCTACGCTATAAAAGCAACTAGTATTGAAGAAAATGACTTCACAAGAAGATGTAAGAGACCATCTTAGTAATTTTATGGACGTAGTGGGTAAATTAGAAGATATGGATGTCAAAATTCATCCAGAATTATTAAGCATTATGATGTTATACAGTTTACCTACAAATTTTGATAGCTTCAGAACGGCAATTGAGTCAAGAGATGTTCTACCAAGTCCTGACATTTTAAAAGTTAAAATCATAGAAGAATACGAAGCAAGAAGGCAAAGCAAAGCAAGCGAACCACAGACTTCAGAAGCATTCTATACCAGACAAAGAAAAGGGTACTATATTGCAACAATTGTAAGAAGAAAGGCCATTCCACAGAATCTTGTTGGTCAAAGAAGAGACCAAATAACTCTAATAAAACTAAAGGTCAGGAAGAGACGCATAATATCTGTTTAACGACAGGAACGTCAAAAACTAAAAGCAATTTGTGGTGTCTAGATAGTGGCTGTACGTCACATATGACGGGTGACAAAAGTATACTCTGTAACTTAATCCCTGCATCTGACACTCTAAGACTAGCTTCAGAGAAGCATACGACCGAAGTTAAAGGGAAAGGAAACGCAGAACTCTATATAAAAGATTGGAAACATACTATAATTGACACATTATATGTGCCTGATTTGTCAAACAACTTGATGTCAGTAAGTAAAATTACAGATCATTGCTATAAAGTTTTATTTGAAAAGGAACAAGCCAGTATCATAAAAGACGAAACAGTTAACTTAAAAGCTAGAAGAAGAAATGGACTATACTTCATTGAATTTGATGAGCCGGAAGAGACAGCAAATTTCACGCCCAGTGCTGAAGGCGAAATTATGAAATGGCACAAGAAATTAGGTCATGTCAATGAAAGAGACCTAAAGGAAATGGTTAAAAATAAAATGATACGAGGACTCGAATTTAAAGAAAAAACTTTGGGTACCTGTGAGACTTTTACCACTCTACCATTCCAAAGCCATGGACAAATAATCTCTACCAAAGTGCTGCAGATAATTCACAGTGACGTATGTGGCCCTTTTGAGCATAAATCAATGGCTGGATCAAAGTATTTCGTTACATTTATTGACGACTATACAAGATACTGCTGTGTTTACTTCTTAAAAGAAAAGAGCGAAGTTATTGAAAAATTCAAGGAGTATAAAAACTAAGTTGAACTGTTTCATAAGAAGAAAATACAAAACCTTCAGTCTGAAAATGGAGGCGAATATAGGTCGAAAGCGTTTGACAAATTCCTGAAAGATAACGGCATAAGCCGAAGACTATCTGCACCCTATACACCGCAGCAAAATGGCGTGAGTGAAAGGAAAAATCGGTCGCTGATGGATAAAGCAAGATGTCTGATGATAGATTCTAACATGCCTGCAAATCTATGGGCAGAAGTAGTGAACACTGCAAACTATTTGATAAATAGAAGCCCAGCAAAAGCTCTCAAAGGAAACTCCCCATATGAGAAGTGGGTAGGAAGAACCCCATCGGGAAATCACCTACACGTGTTTGGAAACAGAGCCTTTGTAATGAACAAGAACCGAAAAGGAAAATTCTCTGCCAAAGCGACAGAAGGAGTATTTTTGGGATATGCAAATAAAGCCAAAGGTTTTAGAATCTACATACCGGAAAAGAATGACGTTGTTATCAGCAGAGACGTAAAAGTAATCGAAAAGATGCATTATGGCGATACTCCTGCTGAGAAAAACGAAGACTTTTCTCTAGAACCAGAAACAGAATTAATGGAGATTGAAATACCTGAAATTAAAAACAAAATGAATAATAACTTCTTTTTTCAGGAACCTACTAATCTTCCTTCTTCCAGCTCCAGTCAAGATCCAGTTGACCCACCGCCCTCAAGTGAAAGACCACAAAGAGAAGTGAGGCCACCAGCATGAACCAAAGATTACGAGCTAAGTCGTTGCGTGACTATGTTTACATCAGATAGTAATGATGACTATGACTGTTCATTTCTTACATATCAAGATGCAGTGACGGGCACCGACAGACAAAATTGGGAGAAGGCGATACAGTCTGAAATGGATTCACTACAGAAAAATAACACCTGGGTATTAGTATTTAGTTGACAGGTCAGAAGCCAAAGGACACAAAATTTTGTCGAACAAATGGGTATTTCGGATTAAAGATGACGGTACATAGTACATACAAGGTCAGATTAGTCGTACGTGGCTGCGAGCAGAAAGGAAACCTGGATTTTGAAGACGTATATAGCCCAGTTGTAAGTCAATCTGCCTTAAAAACTTTATTAGCCGTTGCCGCATCCAAATCTTACTACTTCATGACATTTGACGTCAAGACAGCATTCTTGTATGGAGAGTTGACAGATGAAGTTTATATGAAACTACCTGTTGGCTATAAAACTGACTGCAATACTACTGAAGTAGTTTGCCGGCTGAAAAAGTCGTTGTATGGCTTAAAGCAAGCTCCATTCACATGGAATAAAACTTTTACACAAGCGATGTTTGATTTGGGTTTCAAGACGATAAAAACCGATCGATGCGTTTTCATAAACGAAGATAAGTCAATAATAATCGGATTATTTGTCGATGATGGTCTTGTCATAGGAAAAGACAAGAAAAAGATCGAAGTTATTTTGAAGAAACTTGAAACCAAATTTGAAATTAAAAAGAATCAAAATCCAAGTACCTATCTGGGTATGGAAATAAGAAACTCCAAAGAAGGAATAATTCTTACTCAGAGATCTTATATAAATGACGTACTGGAAAAATATAATATGAAAAATGCCAAACCTTGTGACACGCCCGCAAGTAGCGATTCCAAGTCGATACAAGAAACTGCACAGGAGAAGGAATATCCCTATAGGGAGGCAGTGGGAAGTTTACTGTATCTGTCTACCAGAACTAGACCAGACATCGCACAAGCGGTCAATCAAGTTAGCAGGAAGGTCGAAAATTTTACTAGAGAAGATGTCACAAAACTTAAGAAAATATTTGGTGGGAACCAAAGATAAAGGCATTTTGTTCAAACGAAACACACCGATAGAGAATATCGATGCTTATAGCGACTCGGACTATGCTGGAGATCCATTGACGCGAAGAAGCACTTCTGGCTCCGTGCTTATGATAGCTGATGGACCAATCGCATGGGCGTCTAAGAGACAGCCTATAGTGGCATTATCATCGACTGAAGCCGAGTACATAGCCGCAGCAGACTGTTGCAAAGAGGTATTGCATCTGAAATCTCTGTTGAAGGAAATAACCGATGTGGATATAAAAATAAATTTGCACGTTGATAACCAAAGTTCGATTCAACTCGTAAAATCGGGATCCTTCAACAAAAGGTCGAAGCACATAGATGTGCGATACCATTTTATACACGATCACTTTGTGAACGGATTGATCAATATCAGCTACTGTCCAACAGAGATACAGTTGGCTGACGTAATGACAAAACCACTGTCAAAAGTAAAGTTCGAAAGACACTGTGCAAGATTAATGCATATATAGAGACGAGTCTCAGCAACATGAACGAACATCAGGAGAAGGTGTTGGAAGGTCGTGATGCTGTCCATGTTTGTCTATGACATCTATTTAAAAATTGGTTTAAGAAATTCTTCTAACTGATTGATGTACGGTGTCATGTAAAAATTTTTTCTATTCTTTCTCATATACAAATAAACACAATGTTTATAATATTCACGTTTTAATTAGTTTCAAGCCGCCAATTCCTCCCTATCAATCAGTGTTACCAGTAAAAACGATTTTGATTTTGCCAGACTGTTGGGAGTTTAGTGAGTGACGAAAGTATGTTCCTTTGGGAGTTTAGTGAATGACGAAAGTATGTTCCTGTAAGTCTGAATTATTATTTTAAGTCTGTTTGGTTAAAACATAGTGTAACCCAAACACATTCACGTGTATATCGAAGGTATAAATTTAATAGTACTTAGAATTTGAAATTTATTTTGTGTACTAATTGTCGTAAACAGAAATAATTTCATTCCAATTTGAACAAAAGGTATTTGACACAATCTTAATAGTCTTAAAATAAAATATTTACGTTTACGCATTTCTTTTCTTACTTTAAGTACCTAATCCATCCATCTATTTCTTTAATTCTCAATTGAAAGTTGCATGACACAACCTTTCATAGTAATCGATTCAATAAATACCTTCAATCATTTTGGGGATATTATGTTGATCATTGGCAACTCTGGCCGTTCATCCGATAACAATGTCTTGTCACTTTCCAACATTATTAGTTTGACGGTAGAAGAAATGAGACAAACATATTATTTTGTCAGACATGATGACATAATTTATGTGTCCGTTTCAAATCTACGACTTTAAATTCGTAAGGGGCTACGTTTTTTTTTTTTTTTTTTTTCGCCTTTATAAATGCAGGCATCGATCTATAGACCATTCAGCCTCTACGTTTTTCTGAGAGTTGTTTGTATGACATTGCTTCTCTAGTAAAATATAACCTCATTGGAATGTGACGTTACAACATTGTAACGTATATTACGATAAGGTACCTAATCCTCAAACATTAACTATTTTAAGGTGCGGATTTGAAGGTATGTTTAAATTATTTAGTTCACTAGTTGAATGGTTTATAAATTATTATATGTAGTAATGTTTACGTGACAAGCAAGCGCGTGCCCTGTACGCCAAACGACACAAACATGTGACAAAATGGTAAGTCAAATTGTGGCTTGGCATGGCGTCAAAAGGTTAATACGAGCTCATTAAAAGTATTGATTACCAAAGTGCCACCCACGTTTCCCCCAGAGACATGGTCAATATCAGATTCCATTGAAGCAGGCACACCAAAGAAAGGTAACAAGACCCTTCACGAAGCCGAAAGGCACTTATTCTCCCCATCATTGCGATATTTTTTTTGTTCTAGACCATACCTGGGAACCTTCTAGTTACGGAGATATTGGGGGTCAAATTTCCAACTTTTCACAAGTTTTGTTTTATAAATACGTGTTTTTAATGTAAGATGTTTATTTTAAAAACCTCCACGACCCCCGTACTATTCAATTCATACATCAGCACAATGTTTTGATTGCGTTACATTGAGTCCTACCGTAAAACCTGATTTTTCACCCCAAAAAGAAGTCGTTTCCCAGCAATAATTTTTGCGTAAAGATACTTAGTTTGATGTACTTAATGCTTGGTTGACGGCTTCGTGAAGGGTCCTGTTACACCCTGTATACGAGTATAATAGATTATCCTAATTATAGGTATTGTTATGGTTATCATAAGTATTCCTTTTACTTTTAAAAGTTGATAAAATAGTAATGTTTTGCATAATCAAAAACTTATAACAACTATGTCATACCTAAATTACATTATACAATAATTCTTTCATTATTTCAGTCAGTAGGTATGTAAAATAAGTAGTTTAAATATTAAGGAATAACGTAGCAAAACATATAAAATATTCCAAACGGATATCCACCTTTTATGTCGTTGATATTTTGGATGGCGGTAGATAGAAACGTCAAAGTTGTTTGTTCACGACTATAAGAGGGGGTGCTCCGAGTGACAGAGGAGAGTATATACAAATACAGACCGCCATGTTTCCGTCCTCGCCGCCGAGGCCCGACGCGACGCCCTCGTTCAACGAACCCCCCCCGACCCTTGCCAGAGCCAGCCCGCGATGCTGAGCCGGTAGTTTTAAACCAGCCCCTAATTAATATCACTCAGATCCAGCCTGTCCCTTTGCTGCCCCCCCCAGCGACGCCCTAAGCCGAGGCCCGTACCCCACAGGGGGTGCCCTTAGCGAGTGGTCGCTTAGTTTTTAAGTATAGTTTTAAGCCCCTGGCTGGAGGCCTTAGATTCATTTTTAAGGCATCCACAGGGAATAGTCCGGTTAAGCAGTAGCCAGCCTCAGAGGCTGAACTGCGAGATGCCATCTCCAAAAAAAAAAAAAAAAAAAAAAATGACAGAGGCCATTCTTGTTGAAGACATCTACCAGAACGGAGCTCTGGCCTAAAGGTAAAAGTTAAGTTATTCTATGCTGTTATTGTGTGATACTATTTTTTAATGTTTGTTGCTTTACTATTGTTATTATGTTGGATTGCTATTGTGTTGGATATAATAATGATTATGTACCATTAGTACATAAATAGTTTGGTAATATTCAGTACAAATTTAAATTGATATTATACTATGAATTATTACTGATAACTATGTGCTAGAAATGTGTGTTATAATATGGCTTATATTGCTTAGTGTTTATCTACACTGATAAACTGCTATAACTTGAGAATAGTCCAGGACAACGGATAGTTGTCCTGGCTTAATACTTTAAAAGACGTTACCGTGGAGTTTCTTGTCCATTCTTCTCCACGAAGACCTAGGTTTGCGAATGGACGTAGCTTGATAGGTAATTAACGTTATCTATTAATAACTGACAAGCCTAATTGAAATAAATGAATAGTCTTGTCTTTCTGTGCTTTTCTTCACGAAAACCCTTTTCTCTACACACCTGTTTAGAGGTACTTTTAGACAGTAAATAACAAGTAACGATCCTGACACTCAAAGATTCCTAATTAGTGGTTACTGATACACAATACATTACAGTCTCTCACCTACTTGCTATTAAGTACATATAGAAATATAGAAGGAAAATACTTAGTATAAACTAAGTATTCTTTAGTCTGCCGTCTTCTTATTTTCTCTTTATTATACTAGTGTTTTGTCAAATGCGAAGCAGATAATTAAGTTTTGTTATTATAAATTAAAAGCTAAAATTTAGACTTATTCTTACCGATGCTGTTGACATCATTCCCGTGCACTAAAAAAGTAAAATAGTACATTTTGATGTAAGTTATTGTCCGCACAAGTTGTTGTAAGGAAGTGTGTTGAAAAAGTACATTTTGATTCAGCCACCGTCCACCACTGGTTACGTAGGTTATGTGTTGGTAAGTCCGTAGGATTTAGACAAAGTGACATTCTATTAACGATGATGAAAAGGATAAAATTGAGTTGAGTCGGACATAAGCTACCGTGAACTGATAAAAAAAAAATACGAAACGATTACCACTTGTCTAGGCCCTCTTCTTTTTCTTGTATGCATGCGGGCTGTCATCTGCACACTTGATGACCTTTTGACTACCTTTTGACTGCATCCATATGCTTTCGCCAGACATATTTTAAGAGGGCCCTTCCCGATCCGTCTATCGTCAACGCGAGCATGGTCGAAAAGCTTGTTGTTTCATCCAGAGCCTCAGCAGCGATTTTCTTTCAATTCCCCGGTCTTACCCCGCCCCGACACCGCACAATTCGTCTCCCGCGCTCCTCATACCGCCTAACGCGATGACATTGTACGAAAAATAGTGTTCGAAAATTTATTTAACTTGTTCCAGGAAATGCGTGATTTTGAATAAGTCTTAAAAGTGTGTGAAATAAATATTAGTCATTAAGAATCTCCATTACATGTGCAAGGTTTCTATTGGGATGTTCTTTACTTTTACAGTTTATGAGTACATAATGAACAGCCAAAGTTCAGATAAAATTTGTGAAAAACAGCAATTTTTGGAGACTTATACTGAATTTATTTCTACAATTTTTTAATTTTTTGCCATCATAGAAACCTAGATATAGTGCACAAAATACCTATTAGTTCAAAAAAAAATCAAAGGTATATATGTAACAACTGCATAATCACGTACGAGCGTTTGTATGAAAAGTATGACGGGTTGGCCGCTCTTAACCATCGACACGCCAAGAAAAAGGAGAGTATGAAAGTGACATCCAAAAAGCTTTAAAGTAAATTGTTTATAAGAAAATCTCACATTAGCATGGCAGTCCGCTCCTTTGCACTACAAGGGGAAATGTGTTATTAATTGAGTAGTCTTTTCACCCTATAAATGTAATGTTGAAAGATAATTACCTTAGCCGTACAGTTGATAGACGATTGCTAGAAAATTATCGAGTTTTGTTTTTTAGTATTTTTTTACACATCCATCTCTTTTATGCTCAGTTTTTTTTTGTGGAACCGACTTTATTAATTAAAATGAAACCTTACTCCTATGCACATAAGCATGATATAGCATAGAAAAATGAGGGTTCGTTCTTACGTCGCAACAGTGGCGGTAAGACACGTTTTGTTAAGTGGCTGAAGGAATGGCACGGCACCCACCTTTAGCCTAAGAGCTAGCGAACCATCCGAATCATCCGTTTCCCACAAAGCTAATAGCAGCAAATAGCTTTGTGCTACGACGAAAAATGATGTACTTATCGCCGTAGCTGACTGCATTTTAAATGATCAGTCGTCCTTGCCGGTTCCTTTATCTCACTCCATTTAACCGCAGGCCACACCGCTAGCTGGCGGGCGGGCGAGCGACGCGAACGACACCCTTTTCATACTTTGTTCGTATGTTTCGATAGTTCGCGGTGTGAACGAAAGTATGAAAAGAGGTGAAACGACGCGTCGTTCGCCCGCCCGCCAGCTGGTGGTGTGGCCTGCGCTTAAAATAATGTTGGAATATCTCTTCTGCAGTATAATAGTAACCCGTACAAGTCTGTTGCGCTCGCACTCCCATCGAGCGTCATGACTATTATACTCGTCTGGCAGACACCTGCAACCGCTGGAATATTCTGGCTGTTTACATATACTTTTTAAACAATCGAAATAACATATCCCTAAAAATATTAGCCTTTTCGGAGCAGGTTATGAATTACATAAACATATTTTATGTAAATTACGACTTATTAAAATTGTAGCCTTGGGGAGAAGATTTTACTTTCTTAATTGGCAGATAATAAAACATCATGTTATTTTTTTATAGCTTTGTGGGAAACGGGTTAGTCAGATGGTTCGCTAGCTCTCCTACTAGTAGTCCTTTGGAAAGAGCCTGCGCCGTATTGGTCGAGATCCGGAAACGAAAAATGCACGGAAGAACTTCTTTAACTGTATGATCGAATGTAACACTTATTAATGACTGGATTTTTGGACAAAACTCACCCGAAGTGCCATTCCATCGATAATAGTCATTTTATCAATAAGAATCACAGGCGGCACCTACAATGTTAAGATTCAACATGAATTTAAAAAAATGGTAAACTAGAACACTTTTTTTACAGTGTGGTTTATTATACCTACCGTATACAAATATTGAAGTAAAAGTGCAAGATACACATATCTATACATTTTCAAATAGCAAGTAGTATTTTTATCTCGTTAATTGGTTCTGATTGCGAAAATCCATTTAATTACAACAAGCTGAATCATAATTAATTAAGTTGCTTATCTCAATGAAACGAATATCTGTCACTATAACTGGAATTGCCTTTCACTAGCACTTGCTTGCTTTTTAGTTTCTGGTACTTTTCACCGGTTTGTCAATGTCATTTGATCAATATTGGATAGCTACACTAATTATAAGCCTCTCAAAAAATATGTTCTGCTCATTGTCGCTACCCAATGAATAATCGGAAAAAACATTATTGAATGTTTCATTCATTAATGTTTTTTCCGATTATTTTTTGTCAAATTATCGAAACACTTGAGCCTTGAACACTTGAACAGTTACACAGTGCCCCTAGTCCATGGGAAGAAAGGCGCAACTTTTTCATTACTTCTTCAGTTCTACCGTTCTCGTGGTCGTACTGTAACATAAAATTTTACGAAAGAGGTTTTTCCTTCGTCCTGTAGACATAGTAATTTTTTTATACAGGAGTGCAAAGTTGCTTTTCAACCGCGTGCTTAATTTCGATGACCGTGCAAGCGAAGGATTGTAATCCTAAGCGTTAGCGAGGGAATCAAAAGAGCACGAGGTGAAACATCTTTGCAGCACTCACCCCACGGAAATGACTAAATGCAATAAAAAAACATTTACAATCACAACTACTTTTATTTCAGTTTAGGTATTAACTACTACTTTACATACATACTGATAAGTAAGTATTACAGAATAATCTTTAAATTACAACAAATAATACTTACGTTTATTTAAGAAATATTTAAAGTAACGTTGCTACAGTTACTTAAGTTGAGTGTAATATTTTTGTTATTTACTGTAATGTTGGTGTAAATACTCCTAACGCAACACCCCATATTGTTTAATTCGGCTGATCTAACGTATGCAATGAAATGCTAATATCTTTGAATCTAAGAGACCTACAGATGTACTTACCTCACTACCATCTCACTCCCACTCGTAAATTTGGTGCATTAGCCTTATCTTATGCATTTCATTGAACATACCCGTGGATTCGCACACGTGTCCTTCGCGCAAATGTCTTTGATCCCCTCGTCGCTGTACCGTAACCGTATTTTTTCTACTTGTCTAAGGTTTAAAACCAGTTAACAGGCCCGGTTTTTTCAATCTCGATTTTCATCTGAACATTTATTTCGCTACAAATAGTATTATGGCCAGAGGTCGAATACCAAAAATTAACTATGGAGATCAATGGAATGTTTTTAGAAAACATGCTGAACAATTGCAAGATCCAAATATCAAATATAATGATCCAATTTTTTCGATATTATCTGAAGAACTCGAGCACAGAATGACACCATTGGCTTTATATATATCACTACAACGCAATCGAAATATCATTTTCAGTATCGTTTGAAGAAACCACAACTTTGAGTGAGGAAAAGAATTGTTCTGCAAGCAGTAGCCCTTCATCATTTTTCAGCTCAGATGGAAAATCCAAATTATTTTCATTTAATGTTGATACATATAAATGAAGAAAAATAAAACCCTTAAATGGATATAAAAAACGGAGACGTACTTCAACGTATAGACAATATAAAACGATGCCAAAGTACAGATGGAGCAACATGTTGAAGGAAAAAATTTGGACACATTCAAAACTTCCCTAGATAAGATCAGATAAGATATATTTATTTTGTAAAACATGAGTATGACGTATACAATATACAGTTCTTATAAATAAAAGAATTTAATTTAAGCAATTTTAAGCTCACCTATTTTTGCTGAGAGATCTTCATCTGATGGTTTTAATGATTCTTTAATATTTGATGTGGATTTAATGGCTTTCATTATTGATTTGTGTTTATCAGTTTTAGAGTGTCGTATCAAGTGCGGCTTGTGGTTGGGTAACGTAGTTTGACAGTGTTTGCATTTTGCACTGATTGTGCCTTTAACTGTCTCTGAAACTTGTCTGCGAGTTCCTTAATTTCTAACCATTTCTCGCTAAAAACATATAAATGTTTTTCAATCTTATCCGATGCCTCTTTAAAGCATTAACAGACTTTCGAATATGGTGCGCGCCGCACCGTGACCTTGGTGTGCTCCGGACCATATTCGATGGTATGTTCAGCGGTCCTCCGCACATTATTATTATTATTGACGGTGCGCTCGGTTCGATGATTCTTCCACAGGATTTGGTGCGGTCCGCACCTAGTTCGATCGTGTGGCCGAACCACCGCACCGTTCAGCGCTTTAGTCGCAATTTTACCTCCGAGTGAGACACAAGTTTTCAATGGCGTTAGAACAAGAAGTCGTGAATATTACGGAAAAAAGATTAGTTGTGGAAGTATTATATCTTTACAAAGATTTTCCGTGTTTGTGGGATTCGTCTCACAACCTGCAACAAAGATGCTCGCAATCAAGCGTTGGAAAAAAATGAACATCTTAGAGCTGCATATAAATCTTCATTATCAAGGTCTTTTATAAGTCGCATATGACTGTATGACTCTCTGTCTAATAAATAGAATTTTGCCCATTCTTTTCTTTTTTTTTTTCTCTTCTTTTCAATAGGTGTAGTAGCTACGACGGTTGCCGCAACTAACTCGATTTTAGCTTTTTGGATAAAGTTGGAGGCATGTCGACGTGATCACTGTCTAGTAGCACGGAAAGCACTGGACCGTAGATTTGGTTGGAATATTTTTTTATGCATTATGTTGCTATCTGGATTTTTTCATTTTCGATACAAGTATCAAGTAAGGCTTGTGTTTTTTTTTGTTAGATGGATTTGAATTGTCTGGCAGACTGAAGTCGTTGGGAGGATTTGATTCTTGTAGCTGGGTAGGTTTTGTTAGTGCGTCAGTACATGAAGGGCCAGGGATACTAGGACTTAAGCATTTCTTAATTGAATGACCAGGTTTAGTAGGCTGGTTACTATTTTGAGAGCTATTATTATTAGGAGGGTCACGTTTTCTCTTCGTTATAAATCTGTCCATTTCCCAGCACCTGCGTTTAGACAAAAAACATGCCATCCATCACACACAGCTCCATGCAAAGATACGGTAAGGTACGGATAGTTTAGTTTGAAAAGGAAGGTAAGTTTGCGTAATTCACTAAATAGAAACAATATATATAAGCTACATAAGCATGTGACGGGTGGCGGCATCTGTTCATGAAAGTTTCTAGGCCAAATAACAATTTACATAACTGAGATTTTCAATTGTCTTCATTTTTATCTTTTGTGTTCTGTGCATTCCACAAACTTTTACTTTGACCGTTTACGGAGTATATACGTACACCATAATATAATATTAACAATTTTCTTAAGAAAAATGTAGATAAGTATAGGTAGAATTGAGGTTATATTCAAAATGCAAAAACGATGCATAAGAGCTATGTTTGGTCTTAAAATTACAGACAGTTGCAAACCGTATTTTATAAAACATCAAATACTCTCACTTCCTTCCTTATACAGGCTGCAACAGAAAGGGTATAAACCATATGGAATACTGTGGTACGGACCATCAAACTGAACAACTTTCTCTATGGGACCACCATCGAAATCGTAAAAAAATAATCTGGGAGGGTGTGTTCTGCATGGCCCCAAAATTATACAACAACGTACCAAAGGCATACAAAGATTTGAATATTGATAGATTTAGTAGAAGCATGAAGAAACTTTTATTAAATAAATGCTACTATAATGTTGCCGACTACTTAAATGATGTACTATAAACATTCTTTTTTTATTTTTAAACTTACGACTTTTCTGTGTTTACTTTGACATTTGTTAAATTATTATTTTTATTCTTTTTGACATGATTGTATAATTTTGACAATTATTATTACTTGCTTTTTTAATTATGATTTTTATTCTTTTACTCTTTGACATGTATCATTTTGAGATTTATTACTAGTAGCTAATTTTATAGACACTGATTATTATATTTTTTTTTTTTCTGTAATGTTTAACTTAGCCATTTATATTTTTTTTTTCTCGTTAAATGCACCTCTACTGACTGAAATGATATATTTAAAAATCTCAACTTTAGAATTTCGAAACATTTGCACGCCCTACTATGTGGCAAAACATGTTTGAACTTTTTTTCTTTATTATTTATGTTATCCTACATGCACTTTTTTATTATTGTATTTGACACATGTTTTGAGCAAATAAATATATCTTATCTTATCTAGAAAAGAAAGTTATGAAACAAAAAATATTAATACAAAGTATAGTTTCGTATTATTTAATATAATAAGTTCTAATATTAGAATCACAAGCATGCATACAATTGGCTACTTGACAGCCTTCGAAAAATATTTAGAAACTTAAGTATGTTTTTAATAAACCTCTCACAATAATGCTTTTACGAAAAAAAGCGTAAGCGTAAGTATTTAATAGCAAAAAAAGTATTTATTAATTTAAAATTCGCGCGAAAGACACGGACACACGACACACGCACGGACACGGATCGGCACGGTCACGTGACATTTGATGACGTCACAATTCAAAAACGTCAATTTCTCGCCAATCAGTGAACGTTGTTTGAAACGGACAGATGACGTTTTGCTTGACTTTTCTGTGAGATGTGACGTCAGAAGATGGCCGGCCACGTCTCTTTTTTTTATAGTTTTATGGCCTGGTTTCAGATACCTTTTAGCCAAGTCCTTATTCTTTTTTATATTTAGTTTTATAGTACTTCAAAAGTGTTTCTGATGTATTTATATATTGGTCGATATAAAGTCTTATTTTTTAATAATTCAATCAAGCGGCGGGAGGTATTATTTAAAAACACTTCACTTTTACTGCACAATTCACTCAATTCACTTGCTAAAATCAGTATGTGTAACCTATGAGTTTGATAGTCGAAAAGCATATGATCAACATCACCAACGTTAATTTTAACAAGAAGCATATCTTCGTGGTTTTCTACATCTTTTGTTGTAATAATAAACAGCTCTTGCAAAGAAATGAACTAATTAGTTCTAGAAGTTATGCTAAGGTTACGCACTTATACATATATGGTAGATACGTTTCGATTAAAAATATTAAATTTACCGTTGTTGCTAGATACTGACTATCCGGAGCTTCATTCAAAAAACGTCGGCTGGTGACAAAACTTTAGATGTCCGACCACTACCTATATCCATCCGAACGTCTCTTCAAAAATGCCATCAGATTGCAATACGTTTTGATATCAAAACCACATGCTTCTTATCTTGGAATAGATGCACCACAGCGAGCTGGGTTTGTATGTATTGGCGAGTTCAGAGAAATAACCCAAAAACACATTTACAGAAAATGACTGGGTTTTTTTGTTGCTCTTCCATTGTACGAAACAATCTTAAGCAGCTAAGTTCTTTTCTCTAGATTTTGCAGGTATTAGGCTTTCGTTTGCATTTTGTGCTGCATGTAGTACCTATTTCTAGCGGGGTTAAATCTATCAATTGTTCATCTTCTGTACTAAAACTTGACAATTTACAATTATTTACCGCACAGAAACAAATGCGATACAAACACAATATGAAAATGATGGGAAATGGCGCGCTAGTTTTTTTTTTGCACGCCCTTTTTATGTAATGTGATTGATTACATATAGCCATGCAGCCTACGTCCAAATTATAATTTTAGTGAATAAATGCAAATATTTTATAACAAATTTTTGTGAATTATAAATTGGATAGTAATAAATGTTTTTTCGTCATAATTAGGTAAGTACACATTTATTTATTCCAAAACCGTAAATGGATTTTCAGCGGCATAAAACCTCTTTGTTGTTTATACAACAAAACAAAATGTATTATCCAGTTAAGTTGAAAATGCTCTGTTTACTCGCATATAATTTGCAGTTAGGTACTAACTTAACTTTGTAGAGATAATTCTATTATGCACTAATGTGTAATATTACTATGCACGTGTGTGTTATAGTTCGGTTTATGACCCTAAGAACGATGTAATAAGGCTCACTTTACGAGCAAGTGTGTTGAAAATTAATTTACCTAATACAAAGACAAAAAGAGACCGCAACTTCGTCATTCGCAACGAATACGTAACAATTGTTGAGAAATATCAAATCACACAAGGGTACACACAAGGATGGAATACAATAATAAAGCTCAGAACCATATCCAAGCCTTACGCCTGCCTAACACTCCAATCAATCGATTCTTTCTACAATATCGCAACGGAAAGTGTGTTAGACATCCTATGGGTGATATGAGAAATAGCACCATTTCTTGAACTTCCTGAACCCCTGTTGTACACGGGTCATTGTATCCGACGAACTTCAGCCACACTTTTGGCCGAATCAGGAGCTGATCTCCTGCCCTTTAAGCGCCATGGAAGCTGGAAGTCCAATGCGGTTGTAGAGGGATACATAGAGGATTCCATCCAAAATAAATCTAAAATATGTCTTTACATATTTTATACACACCTTCACATTTTTTTTTTCTTTTTTTTTTTTTTTTTGTATTATACTAAAAAATTCTCAGTCAAATCCTTGGACTGGCCCTTCTACATCAAAAATGAGCCGTTACGAAACACCTAACCATCACCTTCTCTCGCCAACATTTACGCCAAGGGAATCCGATGAATCGGTACAACTATTAAGTATAACAGATAGTTTACCGAAAAACAGTACACCAACATTATAGTACCTAACAAAAATATTACACTCGACTTGAGTAACTGTAGCAAAGTTACTTTCAATTTTTCTTAATTATACCTAAGTAATATTTGTTATAATTTAAAGATTATTCTGTAATACTTACCTATCATGATGTAGTAGTTAATACCTAAACTGAAATAAAAGTATCTTGTGATTGTAAATGTGTTTTTTTTTTGCGCTGAGGTGGGGTGAAAAGTTACGTGTTGCACTCCGAGTGCAAAGATATTTCACCCTATGGTCTTTGATTCCCTCGCTAATGCTCAGGATTCTTATCTAAATTCTAAGTTCAGAATCCTTCGCTTGCTCGGTCATCAAAATTGAGCACGTGGTTAAAAAGCAACTATGCACTCTTGTCTATTCCTCCTCACGCCGGCAAAATTGAAGAATCACCGTCTATCACCGACTCAGCGGTAAATGTGCAGTTGAATTCACAATCCCAGTCCCAATTCATTGCTATTGATTTTGTCGAGAAGTCGATAGTGAGCAAACGGAATGAGAGTATTTTTTTCTGGCATACAACGCCAGCACCAAATTGGTGTCTTTGTTGACGAATCACCGACTTACGCTCAGTGTGCATCATTTTCTGACGTATCCCATAACCAAATCCCTTCTTTTAGTTCCGAACAATCGACAACCTTTACTGAGCCAGAGAATGATGACCCTGATTTGGCTGATTTAAGGTCGCCAAACCCGGTCATGGGTCGTGGTTAACCAACATACTCCTGAACTAAGCCCACACGAATCGGTTATTGTAAGGCCAGTGAGGAAAAATCTGCATTTGGTACGGTTTAGGGTTCTAAATGCGCAAGTTCCGAAGTGCTCTGTTTTCTTGGATCATTAACTTTCACGCTAAATCTCATAAACACCAACGTATGAAACACGCGAGTGAAACCGCGCGGGTACAGCTAGTGTTTCTCATACAAATAACAATCATTGTGATTCGAGTTTTTTCTGGTAGTGTCTATCTACTTTGTGTATACTTCTATATTTCTAGATGGTAGGAAGCATCTGGTTAGAAGGGATGATCTCGCAGCAGTCCCAGAACGATGAACGTTCGGCCATTGAGCAAGCCACAGAAACAGTCGTCAGCATCAAGACAGTTCAGAGCTTGGGTAAGGCAGATTGTGAAACAAATGCCAATGGTTGGGTGGTGCTGGCATACTGTGGTAGAATTGATTGCCTACTTCTACAGTGGCACAACCGTGAATAGTACATGGTTATTTATTTATTGCAGTCAATGCGGAATTCACGGGCCATGTGTCACTGCGGTTGTCGGTTCCTTAACACCCTCGCCGACGCTTCAGTGAGAATTTCGCCTCCGCTGCAATGACAAAATTCCTGCACTTGTATCAAAATGTATAAATACCTTATTTAAAAAAAAAATACAGTAGTTATACGAGCTCTCTCAAGCCGTCTGAGCTAGACCTCGCGCTAACCCAGCGTAGCGACCTTTCACACAATCACATAGAACACCTCATTGTAGAATTGCAAAGCACTTGTAATGCAAAACGGCACGTTGTAAGTGCTGCCTATATACCGCCTAAGACCTCTTCGTTAGTCTACAATATGCATTTCGAAACGTTACAAGAAGTCTTGAGTCATCCTACTGTTGACAGCTTCTATATTTTGGGTGACTACAATCTTCCAGAAGCCTATTGGTTAGCATCCTCAGTCACGGATTCCCCTGGAGTTGCGACCCTCAACTCTGTGGCGTCTGCGACTTGCGCTAACTTACATAATCTCATTTCACTTCTTGGGGCTTCTCAACTCAATAATGTAGTAAATGACAAAGGTAAAATACTTGATTTAGTTATATCCAACAACGCCTGTATAGTTTCCCGTTCCACAAATACGCTACTACCTATTGACATTTACCACCCTGCTTTAACCTGCGAGACCTGCTTAAATATTAAAATTTCCACTTTGACAAAGATTCCCCTACACAAATATAATTTTCATAAAGCTAATTTTGACAACATCAACTGTAACTTACAGCAAACGAATTGGACAGATCTTCTTAGCTCTAAAAACTTTGTAGACGCACTGACTGCATTCTATGATGAGTTAGATAATATTATCAAACAAGATACTCCTTTGGCTCGTGTCAGATCAGTTAGTTATCCTATCTGGTTTTCAAGGACTCTCATTACCATCTCAAAAAAGAAACACAAGGCGTGGGTTAAGTGGAGGAAATTTGATAACATTTCGGACTACAATATATTTGCTAATTACAGAAGCCAATTTAAGGACACGTGTCTAATATGCTTCAAGTCATACATTAGGTGTGGAGGATAGTCTGTGCAAAAAAATTAAGCATTTCTGGACATACATTTCGAATCGGAAAGAGAAACCTGGGATACCAGCTAAGCTTCAATATAAAAACTCTGAATCTAATGATCCGATTTCCGTCTGCAATATGTTTTCTGATTTCTTCTACTCCGTTTTCGAACCTGCCTCACCGTCCTTGTCACATTGGGAGCCCCCGCTTGACAATGCACTACACGATATTTCTATCTGCGATATATCTTTTACTGAAGATAAAATACTGAAAGAGCTGAAACCCTAGATGCATCGAAAGGACCTGGACCAGACGGACTTTCGTCTATCTGCAAACCTCTCTTTATGATTTATAATAAATGCATGGCGGAAGGTGTGGGCGCAATACATTGAGGCGATTGAGAGTGTTCAACAGAAATTCCACGTGCTATGCATTTCAGATGCTTCGGATATTACTTGCCATATCAGGATTTACTTGATAAGTATAAACTCACAACACTTGAAAGTAGACGTAAGTACTTAGAAGCCATGAATCTTTACAACATTGTTAGTAATAGATTTGACTGCATTGAGCTAACCAACATGTTATGCTATGTTTTCCCTAGAACAGTGTACATACAAGCGAAAGGTGCGCGCTGGCAAACTATTTTCCACGCGTACCTGCCATTCTAACACTGGTTTGCGCTCACCTGTTCGCAGAATGATAGATGCCTACAATGGAACTTTTGAACATATTGACATTTTTGCATGTTCTCCCAGTAAGTTCAAAAGTCTTATACTCAAGGAGCTCTTTTGATTGATAATGTAAAAGTACAGATGAGCATGTTAGTTAAGTAAGTTTAATTTTTAATATTATTATGAATTATTAACCTAGCGTTTAATTAATTGTTTATTATATTCCACAGTTGTTCTGTGAACAGCGTTGTGGGCTACAATATTGTTAAAATTGTATGTTTATGTTCTTTTTTATACTATATATTGTGGCTGTTTGCTGTTCCTCTTGTATAAAATGAAATAAAAATATACATGAAACGAGACGTTTTTCTTTTCTCTCACAGTAGTAGATTAATTTGTACATCGTCTATAGATACTAAAAGGCAGAGTATAGCTGAATATTGCAAGTGGTAGTGAGGTGCCAGGCATGTTACTTGATGGTGCGAGGCTTAAAGTATGGCAATTGCCTTGCTTTTGCTTTGCCAACATTGCGCCCAGGTTACGCATCTAAAGGTAATAACATCATTGATGGTGACCATATATTTTATGCAGGCGTTGAAACAATATTCCTGAAAAAGTTCGAAGAAACCCTAACTGAAGCCTGTGCCGCTGCCACCAAGAAGACCCACTGGAGGGGTCTAGTTCCTTCATAAAAGTCACAAGATAGTGTGTTGGGACCCGCACCACAAAAGACTTGAAATTAATCTTGTGGCGCGACTCTAAACCTCTCCACTCTCAGGGTGAACTTGGTCTTGCTTCTTATATATTCCACGACCTCCTCTGGCGTGTAAGCGGGGCAACTTCACGTCCCACTAAGGTGCAGAGCGCGTAGCGAGTAGGAATTTGTTGGAAATATACCCAACTGGTATTTGAATAAAAATAAAAGTTTGGATCAAACTTCAGTTGCTTTTTATTAACGCTGACATCTTTGACCGACAGACAAATAAACAAATGAAACAACAAGTAGAAAAATAAACTTACAAAGAACAAAAAGATCAGTATAAAAAGTAAAGACTCTTTTTATTCTAACACTCCTCCTTAAGTTCATTTCTCTACTTTCATCCATTACACAACACCAACAAAGGTTTCGTCAAAGCATCTGCAATCATATGAGCTGTCTCTAGATACTCAAGAACAATATATCCATTCTCGACAGCGTCCCTTATAAAACGGTGTCGCACATCTGTGTGTTTTGTGCGTTGATGGTGTACAGGGTTCTCCGCAATGGCCACAGCTGGTGGCCTACCATGACGTCTTAAAGCAGGAGTTATTCCAGTGTGGGAAAGAGATGGCGCTAGACGACCTGTATTGCTCTGTCTCTGTCCCACACTGGAATTACTCCTGCTTTAAGACCTCATAGCACCCCCAAGATTGGCTATCACTGAGAATTTTGATTCGCGTCTCAGCTTGACCTCTGAGTACAATCTTTTTAGGAGTATTGCCTCCCCAGCAGCTTCAGATATTGTTACATATTCCGCTTCCGCTGTGGGTAGAGCAACTGTTCTTTGATTTCTGCTTTTCTAAGAGATTGCAGCTCCCATATGCAGAAAATATGATATGCCCGAAAATATGATAGCCATACCCGAGTATGACCTCCTATCATAACAAGTGGCATGACTTGCATCTGTGTAACCCTGCACTTTACTTTTTCCTGTTCTCTTGTACTGTAGATTAAGGCTTTTAGTACCCTTCAGATATCTTAGCACTCGTTTAGCAGCTATCCAGTGTTCCTCAGTATAGCAGGTATTGTATTTTTTATTGGCTAAGGTAATTAACTGAATGTGTAATATCTGGTCTCGTGCCACACACTTATGTACATTAGCGAACCAATTAAATTCTGATATGGAATCGTTGGTCAGGTCGTTTGTGTGGCATTTGTGATGGACCACACAAAGCTAAGGATTGTCCTGATAACCCAAAAGGGAAAAAAGAAGCTTTACAAGCCTATGCATTGGGTACGCCGTCACTACAAGCAGGAGACCTGGATCTTCGATTCTGACGCGTCGACCCACATGTCGAATCACAAGGCTAGGTTTAAACCTCAAGCAGGATACTTCTAAGCCTTTGAGAGTGATATGTGCAGATGTTAATGAAGTATATGGTGAAGGTAAAGGTACGGTAGTATGTGAGTCAGCAAAGTTAACAATGTGACGTATGTACCTAAGTTAGCTTCTAATTTTTTAAGTGTGTATGCGATTGCGAGAAACGGTCACGTTATAGTATTTACAAAGAAAGGATGCGACATCTACAAGAAAAATACGAGGCATGTATAAAGTTAAGTGCTGCTCACAGGACTCTGCGCTAGCAACAGCGGATTGCGACAAGCAGAGGCTATGGCATCGCAGGATGGGACATCTTGGTATGCACAATCTCAAACTTCTTAGAGATGAACTGGCGATAGGGGTGAGTTTTCCTAATACTTCTTCTAAACTGGAGTGCGTATCCTGCATTATGGGAAAACAAACAAAACAACCGTTTCGCAAGGGTGTTGCGACGAGAGCTAAGGAAGCATTAGGTCTAGTGCATTCAGATTTATGCGGACCCTATGCATATACTTTCTATTAGCGGGTATAAATATTATTTAACATATTTGAAAAGTTTTCAAATTTTAAGGTATTCGCCGAGAATGAATGCGCCAGAAAGATTAAAATCCTGCGCACTGATAATGGAACCGAATTCGTCAATAAACAGATGGATGATTTTCTGAGGAAAAATGGAATCCAACATCAAGTCACGATAGACTATACACCGCAACAAAATGTAGTAGTCTAAAGAGCTAACAGGACTATCATAGAGAAGATGAGAAGTATGCTCGAGGAAGGAAATTTATTGGGCGGAAGCAGTGCATACATCGGTTTTCCTGATTCATAAGCAAATCTTTGAAATATGGAGCCAAAACTTCAGTTTATAATATGTGTGCATTTAGTATGATGCATTTTCATTTAGGTCGCTCCTGTACATTCACAAAAAAAATCAATACTATTTACGGCAGAATGTACTGCAATGTACGAGCTATGTTTCAGGTATACTGAAACTAATATTAACTTCTCATTAATCATTGATTTAGTTTGAGTGGAGGATTTAAAAGGTGCTGAGTTATCTTTGTGTCCTTATGACGCTGGATGTGGTTTAATTTACCATTTATTTCTAACTTGCAATAAGAACACATAGCTTTGATGAATCTTCTAATACCGGCTCCAGACATATTTTGTTTTCCATTTCCCGTTCTTCCTTATCAACATCATCATCATTCACAGCCGTGAAGTTGGGCTGTTGTCCACTGCTGGGTATAGGCCTCTGTTTGCACGTGCTCTCTTACAGTGCTGTTTATATCCAATTTTAATTGTCCATACTGACTTTATCTGAACTAGTGCGAATTTCTGACTTTTTCTATAATAATGTAGTTACAATATACTTCACTGTTTACCGATACCTATAATTACTAGATTTCAAACAAATTATTTATTAATTATATTGTGCTACCTATTCTGTTCCTGTAGTTATGTATCATTATTATCCATCCATTGAGGCTAGATTGTACTATCTGGGCTAAAGCAGTGAAAAGCAGGTTCAGCCATTGTAAAAAGTGCTAGATCTAGCCCAAAAAGGGCTAACGAGCCACGTTAGCCCTTACACACGTTAACCCAGATCCACAAGGAAACTCTTGGAACACCAAGGTCCCTTGCAGATGTCCTGAGAAGACCAGGAAGATTGATCAGCTTCTGGAGGGAAGTGAGCTGGTTGGAGTAAAGGCCGCCATGGCTCACGTACAATGGTCCACTTTAAGGACTAAGTGCGAAACCAAATCCCTAACATAGAACATGCGGCTAAGGTGGCAACGCTGAATTGAAGTTGTTCTCCTATACGCATCGACGTTATAGTGTGGTGAAAAATAATATGAGAGACTAAAGCTACTCCACTGCAAACTTTTCTCATCTTGTTTGGTTAATTGATTGAAATTGGCAATGAACTCAAGCTTGTTTTGAAGTAGGTAACTTAAAGAGATCTCGATTAAATGTATTGAATAATTGAGATGGTTTTACTTTGATGGCAAAAATTTGTCTAAAATCTTCCTGACGCTAATTGTTACATAAAATAAGATTATTTGGATGTTATAAACCATTTTTAAGCATTTGATCGCACTAGCACTGAGATCTCTCACGTCATTCTAGATGCTAAGGCTAGGTTCCTATAGATTTCCCTCCTAGTGGATATACTGAACGTTATTTTAATAGGAGTCCTAAATTACCCCCCCCCCACCTCAAAGTTTAATCCGACTCCAATACACCGTCATGAAAATGATAGCGATTCGTTACAATTTCCATTCTAAATAATTTAAAAAATATACATATACATGGGAGTAACAAGACCCTTCACGAAGCCATTAACCAAGCATTCTGTACATCAAACTAACTTTACGCAAAAATTATTGCTGGGAAACGACTTTTTTTTTTGGGGTGAAAGATCACGTTTTACAGTAGGACTCAATGTGAAGCACCTAAAACATTGTGCTAATGGATGCATTGAATAGTACGGGGTCGTGGAGATGTTTAAAATAAAAATCTTAATTTCAAACCAAGTATTTAAGAAAAAACTAGTGAAAAAGTTGGAACTTTCACCGTAATACCGACTATCCGACCGATTATCTCCGTAACTAGAAGGTTCCCAGGTATGGTCTAGAAGAAAAAAATTACCGTAATAACCGGGAGAACGAGTGCCTTTCGGCTTCGTTAAGGGTCTTGTTACACCCTTTGTATACAATGTGTAACAGAATAAACGCAGAACCTCTTACGGGGGTTTCGCGATTTCAGTGTTGGTCCCATAGTGAAAGTTATTCATAATGATGAGTACAATGACCCCTTAAGAGGTTGTGCGTTTATTCTGTTACACATTGTATATGTGTATATTTTACTAACTTCAATAATTTATGTAGAATATGATCTAACAAAGCTAGGTATAGTATCTAACGGGTAGCTTTTCCCATTAGGTACACGACATACTTACATAGCAGCATAGGTTGTGGTGAGACGAGCCAGTTCAAGGGTAAGGTTAACAAGGACAGCAATTAAAACCAGCCATTACTGTGTGAATACATACATGTTGTTTATTATATCATTATCTGAAATTGTTAGGTGATGGTTTGAAACTAGTGTTAGATAAATCTAAATCTGCATAGATAAAGTACGGAATCTATTTCCAAATACAAGTTTATTAAATTTTGGTCAGTAAATCTAGAAAAATGA
Organism: Eugnorisma glareosa; assembly: GCA_947578425.1. Taxonomy (NCBI): domain Eukaryota; kingdom Metazoa; phylum Arthropoda; class Insecta; order Lepidoptera; family Noctuidae; genus Eugnorisma; species Eugnorisma glareosa. The sequence goes on from OX387957.1 coordinate 31,499,452, forward strand.
GTCCTAAGTGATTAGTTACTTTTTAAGTTAAATAGTTTTTCTATGTAAATATATTTACAATAATTAACATTTTGTAAAGTTTATTTACGATTTAAAATTTACACTTGAAATAAAATCACGTAAAATTATGATATACATTGACAGCGATGTGCTGACTTATAAATCCCCATTTCCTAGTAACTAATTGATCCCGCTTACATTACACAGCTCTTTCACCGCCAGTCTAAAACACTAAATATGTACTTAAACATGTACAGGAGATACTACGAGGAAGTAGAGACGCTACGAGATGAGTTAAGTTCCGCGTTCAAGTAAACATTACTTAGCCGGTATCTACAGGAGAAATAGCTCGATTACATTTATACCGGACTAATTTCTACGTCCACTTGTTTCTAATTACGGAACTCAGTCGTCGTCCCCACATGAGGTGGTATCATACAATAGTCCCTTGCAAATGTTGGGGATCCGGAGATGAGGTGGCAATCGGAAGCGTAGGACCTAGGGACGAGGACGGCAAAGCTGCCGCGACCTCTTGATATCCGCCGAGTGGTATGCTCGGTCCAGGAAAACGTTCCATCGGATGTTCTTCAGGCGGGGTTACCTCCAAACCAATACTGCCATTCAAAGCAATTTTAAAAGCATTCTGCTGCTGCTGTTGTTGTTGATGTTGTAATAATGAATTGAAGTGAGATATACCAATTTCTTCGAGACTGCTCTTGCGGCGACGTGATCCAACACCACTAAGTCCCTGACGTAGAGAATTAGACCGTCTCAATAATATATCGTCGACAATTCGCAGTGAGTTCGACCTGCCTCTGAAATCTGTGATGATAGTAGGACTATCAGGCAGCGACAAGGAGTTAGCTTTAGTAGTGCAAAGGGGAGGTGCACGAGGTGGAGGGTAACTTGAGCCGATGGTGGATCCTCTCCTGCTTGAAACTCCTTGAGCTTGAATTAAGGCTTGTGAACAAAAGCTTATATTTGATTTACGGCGACTGTTATGGCGCTCAAACGTTTTTTGTGCCGAAAATGGCGAAGGTCGAACTAAGTATCTGAAAAGCAATAAATATATTATTAGACATTATTTGCAACAGCTTATCTATGACCGACTGACTTCTGTATACTTACATTATGTCGCCCTCTTGCAGGTTTAGGTCACAGCTAGGATTTATGATGACATACGAGAGACTGTTTCTTTTCTCACTCACATCATCATAGTCAATTCCAGTAAGGTTTAACGATTCCATTCTCGAGCGTACTAGATTGGCTATTTCAGCTCTTTCAATTTTTTGAGCGTGGTTGTCCCGGGCTTCATCCGCCAGGCTTGCCGAATACTGTGAATTTTATAAGTAATTAAAACAATACATTGTTGTTTGTATAAAGTTCTGATCATGGCACAAAATTATGGTCATCAACATAATATATAAGTAGAATTTTATACATACATGAAAAACTTCGAGACGTCATTTTTATGTACACTAACATACAAATTATTGTTGGTGCCTGTGCTCTAAGACAAACATGCATGATCTGCTTTATTGTTCTGTACGCTTTCTGAGTGAAACGATACGCGCATAATGCGATAATTTTACAGTAAAAATCGATTTAATGCATACCTACTTCATTTCTACATAGGTACCTACAATATTAATTATTATACTCCAACAACATGAGGAGTGAAGCATTCGTTTGGTGGACATCGTATTGTTACTGATGTTCTAAGTGACTAAATAGATTGATTGGTAATTCGGTGCCTTCCTTGATACGGGTGATAGGTACTAATTTTCAATCATTTTGACTAACAACAAGAAAATTCATGGAGTTTTCATAGCATATACTTAAGGAAGCTTAATGCCTAAATGCGTGGGTGGGTAATTATTTGATAAATTATTTTTTATAAGGAATCCTTGTGTTCATGACCTATCAGTAAATTCCGTAAGTGCGTGGATTTTCGAGAAATCGTGCGAATTAGCAATCACACCGTATAAACCTACACTACTAAGAAATGAAGTGAACGAGGGCGACTGATCCCAATGTAGTTTTGTACCTGAATTACCTATTATCAATTCCCAAAAACCGACACGACAAAAAAACGGTTGCTAGCCTAATTCGACTCACAAAACCGCTCATTATAATAGTGCTGCATGCTAACTGGCATAACGGTCCTCTGGAAAGCGGACATTTTACAAAAAACAGTCAATAATGCTTCAGTTTGAAGTCAGTCAAAGCAAAACAAACAAGGTAAACTTCCGTTGCTTCTTTTTGACCTTTTGGTTTTTCTTCTAATTCAAAGATTGTAATCTAGGTACCTATTGTTATTTGGGTTCGGTAATTATAGAACGACGGAACACGCTTATACAGGGTGTAAGGGACATCCCTTCATAAACTGACAGGGTGCATTCAGCTATTTACGAGTATTTTGAATCATATTCCACCGGAATTTTTCTCCGGAAATGTTTAATTTTTTAATCGTTTTTTCATTTACTTTTCCTTTATTTCAATGTAAAATTACATTCCCTGTACGCAGCACTATATTTATGTAATGGATTTTTTATTTTAGCCGTACTATACGGCTAAAATAAAAAATCCAACAATGGATGTTGAACGAAAGACGCGTGAAATCAGCTGTTCACTTCCTGTCTAGCTACGGAGTTCATCGAACTCGTCGTCGCGTTTGCGTTTCTTCCATTCTCCCTGTCAGCCGTCAAGCTATCATTTACTACTCGTAAAAAAATAACAAATACACGTGTCGCTGAATCCGAGAATAATAAATTCAACATCAATGGTGAGTGAGGTAGGCAACCAGCCGTCTAGATGTCATTACAAAGTAATTTAATTTCATCCGATACATGTTATTAGACACCAATTTTAAGCAGAGTCCTTTCACATAGAAATAATAAGCGATAAAATTTATTTAAAGAGGGGCAACCGTTTTTGAATAAAGAGGTTAGTAACTGATAAGTTCGAAATTTCCTTTGTTCTAAACTGAAAGATTTTTTTTTTTTCGGGATTGTATATTATTGTGAAGGAACAATGGTTTTATTGTAAAATTTAAAAGGTCAGACAACCTCAGATGTCGCTCTTATATTTCATAATTATTATTCTTAGGAAGCTATAGTGCGCTAGGGTCTTACAAATGGTGTCTTAATTCAAAATTATAAAAACGTTTGAAAAGCGGCATGAGGTGTAAAAATGTATTCTTTTTACTTGAGTGATTCAAGCTGGAAGCTATTACTCGAATAGCGTCTTGCAATACAAGAGGACATTCGCTTGAAACCCTGTAAAGTTTTTACCAACTTTTATTTTATTGGAGTATAAGAACTAATTATACGTAAACTCTGATTAAGTGGATGAAACAATGACTAACATTATGGTCATACCGGATATATTATGTGTTTTTTAATGGGTGCTCTAATTAATTAATTTCGCCACAGAAAAGCGTAAAGAAAACCAGACTAACGGTCGGAGAGACTGAAGATACGGTAGTGTGCCATCGATATTCGGTTAAAAATCAGTGCATCTCCGTAACCAAGTTGCGGCACTTAGTGTTGAAAAATTTCGCCCCCAATTTAGTTCTATCCTTTGACGTTCATAATAGGAGATTATAAACAACCAATTTCTAGGATTCTTTAAATCATTAATTTTTTGCAAAACTATTCTTTTAAGGAAACAAACTTGGGGTAAGTATTGATGCTATCCATCTGTCCACTTTCTTCAGTTATACAAAAAAAAAACAGTAATCTACACGTATATGCGAGAAAGCGATTTTGTCGTATCTCGAAATGAGGAACTTACCACCAAAAAACTTTTCATTTTCATAACTCGTGAAGTAAGAACTAGCTACCATATTTTCGACATTTCTGTAATGTAAGATGATCAGATGTTGCGACTTTAAAGTAACTCCAAAATACGTTTTAAACTAAAAGAGGGATTTCGGGCAATACTATTATAAAAGCATTCTTTCTATCTCGACTGCTAACACGATATCGTATGGAGTTACGATGGAATATTCGAATAAGTCAACAGCGCACGTGTAAGTACTACATGGGACCGCTACTAGCTCACCATACCCGCTGGTCGTCAACCAGGCGTAAACCCCAAATGTAACACTTACACTACAAGACAACACACAGAAACACTGCTCGGGGTCAGTATCGTCTTGAACGGTTCGGGATTATTTTTATGAAACTTCATACTGCACACTTATTAGCATAATCTGGATCGGGATCAGCTAGTAAACAGCAGTTTAAAATGTAAAATAAAAGAAAGCCGGATATTTTTCGCCGTTTGCAAATTGGAATTAATTTTTTAACAGTGCGTCTTGCGAATTGAACTTTTTATTTCAAAACCAGTCCGAGTCGTCTCGGTAGCTTCATCCCGGTTACGGCGTGCTTGCCACCCGCTTACGGCGACCCGTCGTCTCGTTTCGTAGGGTCTTCATCACCTCAACGAAGCCAGAAGTTTGAGTCACCCAAGAGGACCACAGAACATTAGCCGAAAAACCAACGATCGGCGGTGTAGTCGTGTTGTTGAGTGGAAATCGTGTCTCGGATAACCTAAGGTGGGATGGCCCTCAGGCTAAGGGGGGCGATGATCTTCTAAGGGCGACTAGTAGAAGCCGGAAGCCGGGTCGTGGTGCCAAGAATCGAGCTGAATATCTAGCAGTGGACCTGCTGTAAGTTGATGATGATGATCCTGAACGGCTCGTGAAAAGTGCAAGATAAGTAAAAAAAAGTCGTGGGAAAACAGGGACCATCCGATGCAGTATTTATTATATTTTCTTAATATTTTTTACGAGTTGAAATAGTTGTAATTTTTGAGATACGACAATATCGTTTTCAGCATAATTATGTTTCCATGGGATTGGCCACAACGTTCCGACGTCAGGGACTATCGGACTTTAAGCATCGCTCAATCAGAGCCCATTCATTATCTGACTAGCCTTTTCTCGGCTTCCAGTCTAACCGAATGCAGCTGAATACCAGTATGTTAGTGGAGCGACTGCCTATCTGATCTCCACAACCCAGATAGTTCTGGGTAATACGATACCCTTGCTACCAGACCCCATTATCATCATATTATTATTTTGAAAAGTCCATGTGAAAGGTCTCTGGCAGTGACCTTACCGCCGGCGTGCCTTCTCCGTAGCAGCCACGGAGGCAGCTTGCCGCCTCCCGGCGCCCGCAAGTGGAAAATCCTCCGCCTTCGCCCTCCTCCTGCTGCAACTATCGTGTCATAGTTTTCCAATACTTTTCCTAACTATACAACACATCGGCCACAAATTGGTTCTTTTGACATTTAAATTAAACCAACTTTATTTAACATTGTAAAGGTGTGGATCTTGGAAGATACAATAATGGATAACGTTTTTATGCATATAAGGGATTTGAGCATTGTAATTGGATTCAGTTCAATGTCGTAACTGTCGTTTCAATCATGAAAGATGAGTTATTTTATGATTTCTACTCTTTCTTGCTAAAAGCATGCATAAAGCAGAAGCAGTAGCGCTATGTTAGTGTTTTTTCGTTCTGACACTGCTAAGGAAAAGTGTGATGTATTTGAACCTGTTGTTACAGGTGTCTTCAGATATGCACATGCAGGGATCACCCTTTTGTTTTCTTAGAAATACTATTTTATAAAGATATACCAATATAAACTCTATGTTGTACACCTTTGTTATAATGCAACAAATTTTAATTATTCATTCATCTTGTTCGATTCTAGGTTTCTATAACATCATGCAAAACACAAACTACAAGTATAACAAATAGGCGGGATTGCGATCATCGAGTTCAATAGCGAAATTTTGTACTGGTCCAGGTCAGCTAATACCTTTCAGGTTAGCTTCCTAATTACCATTTGACACTTCAGCTTTTGGAATTATGCATATTTTGTCGTGTCCACAATGAAGCTAAACTTAGATTACCTAACCCATCCGGCCGTAGCAGTTTGCGTATAAATCATAAAATTGAAGCACGTGTAGTCCATAAGACAGTATCGCGTGAGAGGTAGAAAGTTATATAAAAATTGCTAGGTACTAATTACAGACACTCCACAAGTGTAAGGCTCAGAATGTATGTAGAAAGGTTACAATAATGAAAAAGTGTAGCGTTAACGCGAGATAAAGAAAAATAAGATTTAAAAAATGTACCCGAAATACAGTCCAAAGACTCGGACTACTGAGATGCAACTTTGTGATGTACTAAAAATTTGGAATTTAGAAGTTTTGAAATGGTGTGTGATGGTTCAATAGCTTTCAGGCTTAAACTGCAGTAAAGGACTGTATTTAAGGAGACAAATATTTGAGAGTAGGGAGTTAACCGACTCACCGATGCACGCGATGGTCGCATTCTCGCGAGGCGTGACCAAAACCACTTTGATGGTGTCCTTGGCGACATACTCACGTGGTGAGATGCATCGGCTAATGTCGTGTCCTGTGTTCGATAAATTCCGATCGGAATTTCGCATGTAGTCGAACATAACTTTTGGTACAATCTACCGTATGTTCGTATCCACATGTCTTCTTTTGAGATTTTCATCTGTTAGAAGTCCAAGTTGAATATAATAAAGCCTGCCTATGTTTGATTAAAATCACAGCTTTTATTAAATGTCTATAATCGTTCGCAATATTTCGCTTTACAGGGCAATTAAATCATATTATTAAAAAGAAATGTTCTTTACCAGAAATTTCGCAAGAATTTAGTAATGTGATGCACAGCAATATAGGTATGTATTAATACTTTAAAACTTACTGATGTGAGAAATCCTGATCCCGGAGCTTGATCTACACCCAGTAATAGTCGCACAAATGTTATGACATAATCCTTTACAAATGCTTGATAGAGTAATGTGTCAAGCATAGAGGCTGAGAAGACAGAACCCGCAGCAAACGGTAGGCGAAACATGTAAGAGATGTGCGAGCCACGTTCCTTCTCCCGCTAAAAAAAATATTAAAAAACAAAAGTATTATGGAAGCAGAAAATATTTCGTAATAATTCAAGCTTAAAGTATTAGAAATTATAATTTAGAACCAATAGATACCTTTTCCATTTTTGAGAGGTGTAAGGCGTACTTGTCATGAGCACGAAATTGCATAAAGCGCATATTTGATGATTGTGACAACTCAGTTATTGACTTAATTGATGGAAAAAATCTGAAAACAAAAACACATTTTTGATTGATACTCTAATACCACTTGTGCAAGACTTATGGTGCTTTTACTCAGCGCGGGTTTCATGGGCACTTTTAGGCACCTGCGTAAGTCACAGGCATCGCGGATACGACGGCGGTGGCTTTAAAGTGACAGTGTGTGGAACTCGTGCGTGTAACTAGCACCGTGTAGAAGTACCATGAAAGTCGTTTATGTTCGCTGCGCAAGAGTTAGACGTTTGTATTTATAACTATCAATCCTAAATACTAAAAACATTTGAAATTAAGATTTCGCCATAGCGCAGCGCCGTTAAATGATTAAAAACCATTACTTGAACATAGTTTGAACAGCAACTATTGTATTGCAATCTGCCAAACTGTCTTCTTCAGCAGAATTCGACAATTCCTTGTTAACAACAACCACATTTTCGGCCAATGTAATTCCAGCACGCAACAGATCATCTAAGCTGGAAAGAAAAGTAAATTACTACTTCAACTTTATTTATTTGTTAACTATACAGGGTGTAAGGTACACAACGTTGTCACTCAAACCATGGGTAGTTGACATAAATAAAAAAATATAGGACCGAGTTAAAAAAACAACAGAATAATTAATATACAAAAAAAAAATATCCCACAACGTCCGCGAATTCATGGTATGCGCCCTAGCGACGTAATCGCCGCCCATCCTATCTACAAGGCTACTAGACAATACTCGTAACATAACCTGTGATGCAACTTTACCTTCATACTTTTCCTGGCTTAGGCTTAAAACAATATCCAAACCATAGGGTAGGTTTTTCTGACGAATTTAAAAAGTTCATCCCAATTTGATGGACAGTTAAAAATCACCGATTAAATTTACACTGATTGAATATCTACACTTATTTACCTAAATTAATCTCAACACCTGTTCAAAATGGGATGCTTTTACGGCCATACATGAGACTCCCACGTTTTCGATTTCATACTCGAGTATCTTACCTCTGCATTCCTACGAGCCTCGTTCAGGTTATCACCCGCGATTGCGTAAAGCCGTATCATTTCGGTACACTGTTAGTTGTACACTGTTGTGTAAGACATAGCACTAAGTACACTCGATTTACGCGCGAGAAACAAGCGGCGCGGCAAGATACATGCACTCTCTAGCGCGACAACTGACTGAGGTCACGACTCATAAGTTGCGCGCGCGCGGCGCGTGGCGTATGACCGCGTGTGCCCGCTGCCCGGCCGCCCGCCGAAAAATCTATTTCCCATAAGATCATTTCACCGTAATGCGCGGGTAACAACCCGCGCATTACGGTGAAATGATCTTATGGGAAATAGATTTTCTTCGAAAAAAAAAGGTTGCTTTTTTTCCATTGGTTGTACGTTCTATTAATTAAACCAAACCACTGGTTTCAAGGATAACGGTGTTTACCCTTACACCCTGTATATTGGTGAATTCACACTGAGTACTTACCAATCGATGCTACCCAGCATCCAGTAAACTAATGGAAAGTATGATATTGCATCTAAAAATGCTATGTCTGGTCTGCGTTCCAAAAGTAGAATGATAGGGTTCAGCGAAGTCTTCGATCTAAAATGGGCTCGCAGAGGTATGATGAAATTATATATTCCATTTGACGCATAATCAGCAGCAAGAATTATAGTTTTGTTTTGCCATTGGTATTCCTTAGCGTTTCTATAAGCACAATGTTCGCAAACTTGTGCCAACTGCAAGCAGCATAGCGGCTTCTTCTCTTTTAGTAAGTAACAGAGAGTTGGACTCACTCCAATGAATGGAGACACCGGTGGGAATCCTTTTACGATCCTGAAATATCTCATTACGTTATCGTTATTTGTGGTTATATAAGCAGATATTTTAAAACTTAGAAATATTACTTAATTTCCGTCATAAAATAAGGCGAAGCAAAGCTTTTAATTAAAATATTTTTAATATTAAAAGTGACAAAAAAGTGTAACTGAAAATCTTACATACTTACAAGAAAAAGTTATAGAGACATCTAACATAACACGTTTATCAGGACTGTGTTTAGGTCTATTTATTATATAGTGGTGTTTAACATTAAACATCAAATTTACGAAATTATCATGCTCGAAAACGCAAAGGGACATGTGCAAAAGTAAACTAGACCTTAGTGTCTAAAGTATTTCAAGGTTTCTAGATCTGCTATAACACCTGCGTTTAGCATGCGCTACGCCATCAATCGCTCGTGCCAGCGTCGGTAATTACATTCTATGTAGTTGTATTTTTTTCTGCTTGGTATTGAAATACTGAATTGCGATAAATCGGCACCTGCTGAAACGCAAGTGTGAAACTAATATAACGTTGTTCTTATAATATCACATACCTTTCTCTTTCTTTTTCTCTAAATTTATTTCAACTGTGGCGTTTATTTAAGTATAATTTATTAGATCCGTACCTATTATAGCGAAATAAAACTCCAGAGATCTGCGCCACTGATTAAATACTTTTAATTTGTAAAATAAAAATAACAGCTAACCTTAAAAATAACAGTTATATTTAAAAAAATATGAATAAGTACAAAAAGGTCAATTTAGTTTTGTATTGGCCTAGTAATTACTTTGGCCAAATAGCGATTGCAATTGCTTTTGGGAAAAGGATCCTAGTCTCGTCAATTATCCTCGCTGTATGACATTTTATTCATGAATAGTCAGTTCGTTATTTGGTTAATCTTATGATAAATTTATGTTTAATCAAATCTCTATAGATTAAAATCCGTTGGAAAAAAAACTCGTAAATCCGTTAATATTGTTCAATTCATTGAGACATTTGACGGGATTAGGATCATTTTCCTTAAAGCAATAATTGCAATCGCGAATTGACCAAAGTAAATTCCTAGCCCAATACACAAAACTAAATTGACGATTTATTTTCCACGACTATACTTGTTTATACTTTTTTAGGGTTCCGTAGCCGAATGGCAAAAAAGGGAACGGAGGTTACACAGTTGAAACTTAGTAGGTATTCTGTGAACGGCTTTACGGTTTTTACACAAAAATAAAAAAAATATAAAATTAAGACACAGGTCCAGGTATCCCCATACATGGAACTGAAACTAAAAATATGTTTTTCATCAAACCTATACGTGCGGAGTGTCTATAGATAGGTCTTTAAAAATGACATTGAGGTTCCTGAAACCATTTTCACTCAAAGTCAATCGTTTGAAAGATAGATACTTCCAAAGTGGTAAAATGTGTCCCCCACCCTCTAATTTATTAGTAGAAGGAGGAAAATTCTGAAAAAAATATAGGATTATAGAATGTAAAAAAAACTTTCAACCAAAATTGGTTTGAATAAGATTTGATGTTTTTTTTTTTTAGATATGGGACTTTTTCTGCAGCAACAACTTTGTTTTTCATTAACATACTATGAAAACAAATTTAGTTTTGTTGTTGAATATAAAAAAATACAACATAAATGGTGTAATAAGACCCTTCACGAAGCCGAAAGGCACTTGTTCACTTGTCCCCGTTCTTGCGATATTTTTTTTTGTTCTAGACCATACCTGGGAACCTTCTAGTTACGGAGATATTGGGGGTCAAAGTTCCAACATTTTCACAACTTTTTTTTTAAATACTTGTTTTTAATGTCAGACTTTTACTTTAAACACCTCCACAGCCCCCATACTATTCAATCCATCAATCAATCAGCACAATGTTTTGAGTGCGTTACATTGAGTCCTAACAAAAAACATGATTTTTCACCCCAAAAAAAAAATCGCGTCCCAGCAATTATTTTTGCGTAAAATTACTTAGTTTGATGTACATAATGCTTGGTTTGACGGCTTCGTGAAGGGTCCTGTTACACCCTCTATGAATGAGCCTTCAAAATATTTTTATTATATTGTTTGGTGCTACGGAACACTATGTGCGTGTGAGTACGACTCGCACTTGGCCGGTTTTTATTTGAACTATTTTTTTTTTTTCAAGTTATAAGTATTAAATCAGTGTCGAAGATCTCTAGGCTTTTATTTCGCTGCACATTGAAATGACGATATAAGTAGTACCTAAGTTTGATAATTTCAATTTCTCGGTCTTTACGACAACCAGACTAAGACAATGCCATTACCACATTACAAAAAAAATTTGTCTCCTGAATTCATAATGATCGATAGGTTGTGTTAGCTTGTAGCTAGTTAAATGTTCAGTTTATTTAACTTGGCGTTAGTTAGGTCAGGGAACTGCACCTCTGGTGTAGCCCATGCGGTAGCGGCTGTGCCTCGACTGACTAGTGACTTATTTTGTTGACAAACGCCGATTCCGGAATTTCTGAAGTGGTATTTCATAGATACCGTCAGTATTACTAAGTAATGTGCGGTTGAAATTGCGATGCAACAGAGTGTACTGACGTAGTACATTAGACTTCTCCCGGGTTCTTTAGGTTGAATTTTAAGAAGTTTTTTTTTCGTTGTCCCAAGGCAAGGGCGAGGAGGAAGGGAATTACCATCAGTTTCCAAAAGAATTCGAATGCCTTGTGTAGTCAGAGTTCCGTGAAAAGCGACATCAAAGAGAGTGTAGTCGCAAGTTCACATAGATGAAATATTTGTGTGAGTGCACCAATTTCCGATTTCAAGGGTAACGCTGATCGGAGGTAGTGTTAATATAGCATGGTAATCATGTGATATTGTAGGAACAAATAACATTAAGACTAAAGTATAATACCTAAACTCTATATAAAGTAATATTAATTTATTAGGCATGTGTCGATTTTGTTCGATTCAAAAAATAAGAAAAGTCATCGCATACATTTTCAAAAGCAATTGATGGTACTATTTAACGAAATAGTACCATTAATTGCTTTCGAAAATGTAATTATTTTTAGTAGTCGGTGGGTAAATTATTATTCAATGTATTTAAGCGGACGTTCTAAGACAGCTCTGAATTAATCAGTGGCTTATATAATCGTTAAATGTGCAATCGAAACATCTCTAATTTCGATTACCTACCTTTAGCCGACCACCATTCTAGAAAGAGTAAGACGTAGAATTGGTTTATCAGTCATGTGTTGATATTCGCACTGAACCAGAGCGTATTGTCAATATAAACTAATGCATTAGTTTAATGCGATTGTGACTGTTTCATAAAAATCTGATGTTTCCCAGTAACTAATGAAAAATATGTTCATGAAGAATCAGTTAAGACCTAACAGAAAAACTAAAAAGAGGAATAAGCGCATCCGGAGTACCCACTGTTCGACTTCACGACCTATGAAACCATGACTATTTAATTTTACTACTAGCCCTATCTAGTTGCGGCTTTGTTAGCATAAGATGTGTTTGTGAACAATTTAAGTACTAAGTACGGTTAACGCTTCAATAATCTTGCACATACTAATCGATTTCAAGGCCTTAAAGGTGAAAGCGCCGGGGAGCCCGTGAAATTCAAATTTTCTTACGTTTTTACAATTTGCAGGTCAGTGACGCGTTGTATGCTGATTAAAATATTATTCACGATTGTTATAAATATATGGCTTTACAGGGATATAATCATTAAAATCATCAATACAGTCTAAGTTGCTTTAATTCCATTGAATGCTTTTTTCTAAATTATTCATTTACTGGGTTTAAATGAACTTGAGAGGGTTGTATAGGTGATTTTAATGATTTTATAATTCTGTCATTTATGTCTGCGAATTATATTTTGTTTAACTTGCAGCCTGGCGCTGAACTGCTAACTGCAAAAATACTAAGAAAATTCGAATTTGTCGGGCTATCCAATACCTTACTAGAAAAAGGCGCATTTCAGTTATAATGCACTTAATGCGATGAAACATGTCTTTTTTATTACTAAATTGGCCTGCTCTTGACCTCGATCACGCCTGATGGAAAGCGATAGATGAGGTCTATGATGGAACGAGGGTGCCCAGAAGATGCCTGTTCACTCTTGCTTTGAAGGCAGGAGGGTTAAATGTGGCAGGAAACACAGGCAGAGAGTTCCACACTTTGGCTGTGCGCAAAGTGTGGTTTGTGTGTGTCTTCGTTTTAAAAGGTTTTTTTCAATACATACAGTTGTTAAACATGGCGTACTTTCAGAGGCTATAATTATGATTCGAAAATTAAATCTTTTGCATAGGCATCTTTCTGTTACGCGTTTGTGGCTTTTTTTTACGAGCTCGATCATTACTTTTGCAGTTAAGTTTTAAATTTATAAGTCAATTTAAAAAGTTTAGTAGCATGGAGTTTTCATACATAGAATAGAATGGGATAGATTTTATACGAAGAAAAATGAATGAGTCCGTACGTCTTAAGCCGTATACAGACTTTGCGAGGCATGCGCCGCGAACGGCGCACAGCGAATGCCTCACAAGGTGTGTACCTATATATTCGTGGCGAGGCATGTCCTACGCACGTGCGTGGGCGAGCCAACGTATGTCGGCAAATGCTTCAAGATAAAAGTGCCTCAGTGCGAGCATTACATTAGTTGTGGACGACATAGTCGCGCATGCACGTTCGAGGTGTGCGCCGCGTACGATATCCACGGACGCCACGACTGAGAAAATGAAACTGCGTTTGCTCGGGCCAAACAGCGCGCAGCGCATGCTCGGGCTGATCCAACCGACACAGCAGCAGTCAAGATGGCACCTTTGCATCGCGTGCGCGTATCCGCTCCTGCTCTTATAATTCAATTATTGAAAAAAAAGAAGGAAAAAAGTCGTCGTCGTTGGTGGGTTAAAAAGTTCTTCCGCCTGCGTTATGAATATGCGCGCTTCACACACGCGCATTGTTCGTAGCACATGCCTCGCAACAAACATGAAGACAGACAAACGAGGCATTTGCTTCGCACGCGATGGCCCGACCCGAGCATATGTTGGTATAATTTTTCAACACGCCTCAAGCAGAGGCATTCGTTATGCGCCGTTTGTGGCTCATGCCTCGCAAAGTCTGTATCCACCTTTAGCATTGAATTCTCAAAAGTATTATAATTCTAAAATATTTAATTACCAGTTTAAATGTCATTATTTTCACATCAACATTTGTACAACAAAAGCTGTATAGGCTGCTTTCGTTGTAAAAAAAAAATGTACAGTTGCAAAAACGCGCCATTTTGTGATATTTTTTTTTTAATATTATTTCAAGTGCAAGTGATAAAATGGAATTAACTCCACCATTTATCTGAGGTTAAAAAACTGCGCGAGATGAAATTTTGCCCCCAAAATCTCGAGAAAGATATATACAGCTTGTAACAGAAAGGGTATAATCATATGGAATACTGTGTTAGGGACCATCAAACCGAACAACTTTCTCTATGGGACCACCATCGAAATCGTAAAAAATAATCAGCTGTCCCATACATTTGGGTCGAGTAGGTATTGAAATTTTGTATAGGACAGCTGATTATTTTTTTACGATTTGGGTGGTGGTCCCATAGAGAAAGTTGTTCAGTTTGAGGGTCTGTACCACAGTATTCCATATGATTATACCCTTTCTGTTACACGCTGTATATGGCGACTTACGCTAATTTTTCAATTTATGGAAAAAAACAAAAGAAAACTAAGTCATTCGCAGAACATGTTTTGTTAGCTTATTTTCATGAATTGAGTGGCAAATATAAACCTTCTACATTGTGGTCAATTTATTCCAAGTTAAAAACTACTCTTAATTGTTATTTTTGTATGTTGAACTATACATAATTTTAATTCTTTGATTTGTAATATTTCCCACAACTGTATTGAAAAACGTCATGTGATACACGGGTGTGTAGGTTATTGCAAACTCGTGTCATTAAAAACCCTCACCTTCGGCTCGGGCTTGTTAATGACACCTCGTTTGCAATAACCTACTTTCCACCCTTGTATCACAATGAACAATTAAAATATACTTACCGAAAAAACTATTCCGACTTTTAAAAATAATTTCGTAAGTAAGCATAAACAAGGTTTTTTTACAAAAAGTGGGTTATATTTTTTTAATTGTTAAATTCTGATTAAGCAAAAAAATTAAGCCTAACCTATTTTCAGTATTTAGCACCTGCATGGCTTCAATCGGTCATTGTGACATTTTATTTAGAGTACCTAACGAATATCAATTCCTGTTAGTTCGATGCATGCTCAACAGCCCAGCACTTAGCTACATTTGGACCCGGTAGGTTGCTTGGTTGTTGAACTTGGACCCGTTTAGTAGGAAAATACTTAGGTATACACGCACGCATAAAAGATGTAGTGTCTGTGATTTCAAAATAAGTGCGTTTTCTTAAGTACATGATTATTTATACGAGACCAGTACTCAAATAACACTTTTAACTATTTAAAATCTTTCGATGTTCTTCGTTTTAAAATACTTAAATTTGCAATATACCTTTGTGCTCGTAAAATATATGTTACATAACACAATATAGTTAACTATTCTATAATAAATAATACAGGGTGTTAAGGGACAGTCCTCCGCAAACTAACAGGGTGCAGTCAGCTTCTTGTTTTTAATCATATTCCACCGGAATTTTCCGAGGAAAATGTTAATTTTTTATCGTTTTTATCAGTTACTATTCCTTTTTTTTAATGTAAAATTATATTCTCTGTACGCAGCACTCTATTTATGTAAATAATACGGCTAAAATAAAGAAAGCAACAATGGATGTTGAAATACTATAACAAACGACGCGTGAAATCGCCAAACCCTGTTCACTTCCGGTCTAGCTACAGAGTTCATCGAACTCGTCGTCACGGTAACGATACATGTATGAGGATATAAAACAAATCAAATGTATTGGATTTCCGTAACGTTCCTAAAATAATATCTTGTACCGGTCATTTTAGTGTGATATACTGAATTCATCCCATCAGTTTGCGGATGGCTGTCCCTTACACTCTGTATGTGTATATGTTACGGGCAACGTGATTAACTGGGCATTATTAATAAGGACCGGCCATTATTAATAATGTTCGACGGCCCGTGGTCCATGTAATAAGTCAGTGTTTGAGATTGCTTGAATTTATCACTTGACTGGGCAGTATTAATAATTCCCTACTTGTAGCCGGGCAATGTGATAAATTGGACCGCGGCCGTGCCTTGCAACATGCGAGCGGCGCGTACGTGCGGGGGTAGGGTAGGTATTACTAAAGAGTTTGTGGCGTTGCATTTGGCTTTGTGTGAGCGATGTCAAAAAAAATTAAGTGTTCCAAAAAAAGGGCTAGTGGTTAAGCCTATAAAAAGTAGTGAATTTAACTCACGATGCCAAGTCGACTTAATTGACATGCAAACATAAGCAGACAATGATTTTAAGTTCATCATGGTGTATCAAGACCCTCACCAAGTTTGTGATTCATAGACCATTTAAAACAAAACGAGCCGAAGAAGTCGCATATTTATTTATTTATTTATTAAACTTTATGCACATAATGTAATAAACACTGTACAAAGGCGGACTTAATGCCTTGGGCATTTTCTACCAGTCTACCTTAGGGTGATGCAGAGACATAACATAGTAGGTGCAATGATGCAGAAAATTTTCTAGCTTACAATATAATAATAAATACATATATACATACATACAAACAAATATACAAAGTAAAGAGAGATAAAAATACATGGATGGAGAAATACAACAAATTAACTGTGGGAAGAGTCTGCCAACTTCTTACGTAAGTGTTCGCGAGCTTTAACCTTGAATGTAAACCGACTGGTGGCCATCCTGACTTTCTGAGGGAGCGCATTCCATAGGAAAACCGCCTGGACAAGAAAAGAGGATTTGAGAAAACCAGAGCGGTGAGAAGGACATCGTAGAAGGCGATTATTGGAGGAACGAAGATTCTTGCTGTGAGCAGAGCATAAATATTGAAAGTGAGAAGTTAGATAGGAAGGAGAACAGGGTTTGTCGAGAAGAGAAAACAAGGTTGTCAGAGCCCTTAGCGCTCTGCGCTGTCTGATGGGTAACCATTTTAAGAGCGACCGATGTTCGGACACGTGATCATACTTACGAAGATTGAATACAAATCGAATGCAGTTATTCAGAAGTCGGTCAAGTTTATTGAGGAGATCTGCATTCAGGTCATAGTAACACACATCACCATAGTCAATTATAGGGAAGATAAGGGACTGAACCAGCATTGCCTTTATGTGTGATGGAAGAATATTCTTCAATCTATAAAGCGACCGCAATGTCCCAGTGACTTTTTTACTCACACTCGCAACCTGCTTACGCCAGTCCAGGCAAGTATCAACGTACAAACCCAGATCCTTGACCTCGGAGCTAAACGGAATGACTGTGCCATCAAAGGTAACCGGCGGTACCGCTAAACCATTCAGCCTTCGTAAGCTATGGGTGATCCCTATAATAATCGCCTGACACTTGGCTGGGTTAACCGCAACCCCGAAGCGTTTAGACCAATTACATATCATTACATATCATATCATATCATTGCATATCATTTACTTACTGGATATCTTATCACAATATTTGTAGCTCCATGCATTTTGCACAGTGATAATGGCAGGGAATTCGTAAATAAAGTTAATGTCGAACTATGCCAAATGTGGGAAGAACCCAAAATTGTACACGGCAAACCCCGTCATAGCCAATCTCAAGGTTCAGTAGAAAGAGCAAATCAGGATATAGAAAAGATGGTATTTACATGGTTGGAGACAAATGAAACCACAAAATGGTTGGAAGGATTAAGATTCGCACAGTTCATGAAAAATAGAGCTTACCACTCCTGCATCGAACGCAGTCCTTACGAAGCTGTTTGGCTGCAAACCCAAAGTAGGTTTAAAATCAGTCTTGCCATCATTTGACGGGTTAACGTAAATAGTAAGTGATGATGACCTTGAGGCAATGACCTTGAGGCGGTGATTCCGGTGAAGATCTACGTAATTGTGGACAGAGCGAATGATGCCGTAAACGAAGACAGCAATAACATATATGACAACTCAGCCGCTGTTACTGGTTCTATTTCTGTTACGATTGAACCTGAATCCCGTTCCAAACTGGAACAACAATCTGCCGATATTCAACCAGAAAATCAGCAACCTACTGTGGACATAATAAATGAAAACCCTCGACCAGACGATCAACAGCCTTCTTCTGAACTGGAACAACATTCTACCGATAGTCTACCAGAAAATGAGCAACCCACTGTGAGTGTGGACATAATAAATGCAAACCCGCGAGCAGCCGATCAACTGCCTTCTGCCGATACTATATACTCAACACAACATCAAACGAAATTCGGAAGGCTCGTAACGCAGTTAAAGTATCACTTGATAAGCAAGCCGAAAAAATGTTGGCGCGTTCAAATGCAAAATTTCCTATTGCAGAAATAGGCCAAAGCGTTCGAGTAATGATACCAGATGTAGATCGAGCCAAGACGGATAGTCGTAATATAATTGTTAATATTATATCTGCCGAAAAAGAAAAATTTTACAAACTTGGAACTAAACACGGTATTTTAAACCAACTGTACTCCAGAAATGAGTTTATTGTGTGTAAAGAAAAGTTCATTTCGATCGACGATGATCCAAAAGTTGATATTACTCTTCGAGAATGTGCTCGAAGAGACTCTCATTTTGATGGACAAGGCTTCCAGCATTGTAACTGTAGTGGTGACTGCAATTCAAAACGTTGTAAATGTAAGAAATCAAACATTCTTTGCAATTCCAAATGTCACAAAAGCTCATCCTGCAAAAATAAATAATTCTAAACTTAATAACTTCTTGTACAGTCCTTAATTCTAAACTTAATAACTTTCTTGCACAGTCCTTAATTATTAGATATTTCTGTTGATTTTTCTCAGTTTACTAATCTTTAAACTATTGTTTTTAGGTAATATTTTTATCATATTAAAGGTAAAGTTATTATTATATCATAAAATAAAAGTAGGTAATTACTGATGTTATTACATTTTAACTGTTTATTTTTTAACTACTATGTTCAATCGTTTATTTTTTGTTAACTATTCATAATTTTTTTTGTAAATTTAATTTCATTTAATAAACAAAAACACTATAGTTCGCCTATTTTATTAGTTTGCCCAAGATAGGGTGGGCAATATTCATAATGGCCGGGAATGGTGATTAATCATGCTGTTTTAATCACATTGCCCAATTGAGTCGGGCATTATGAATACAGACCGGCCATAATAATAGTGCCCGGCCTTATCAAATTGCCCGTAACATATATACAGTGTTTTTTTAAATGCGCGGGAAATCTGTTTCTGTGTTAAGATACCGGGAAACACTTTTCAGGTTAAAGATCACTGAAAAATAATAAGTAAAGAGTGGAGATATTTCATCATGCATAAAAATAGTAAGTCCTGGCTCATGAATCAACGCTTTTTAGGAAAATATTCCCTTCGCCACTTTCTTCCCACCAAATTTTGTAGTAAAGTGAAATGCCGAGATGTAAGTGAAAGGCCGAAGTGTTGTGAATTTCTAATAGCTTACCTCATATAATCATTTCGCCAGGCGCTGTGCCCGATGTCACTGGCTGCCAGCGACGAGAAGCTGCTGGTGGTGACGTCATCACTGGAGCAGGGGTACGGGCCGTGCGGTTGGGGGTTTACGCTCAGGGGATTATACAGATACACAATGCACACAATTGCAACAAGAATAGTTTTGAAGTATCTGTATATCAAATACAGTTTACTACAGAATGAAAATTATTTTTATCAATTGAAATTAATGCTTGTGGTGCTTGTGGTTGCAGCAGATAGTAAAGAAAGTAAAATATGCTGTTAGCTAGTCATACTCAAAATGATGCAGTTGAAAAAACAACATCTGATTTTTGAAAAATGCAATTTTCATGAATGAAAACAGACAGATAGGGAGGACGGTGTCTCCTATCAGATAAGATTGACTATAGGCAGCGAAAGTTAAAGTCAAACTTGCTGAGAAGGATGCTATTGGTAGCGCTCCGGACCATAGTATGGTGTTGCCACAGAACAGGGTGCGACTTGCAGCGTTGACACCAAACCTCTTATTATGGTACATCCTAAAATTACAGGTGTAAACCAGTAAACATTTTACATAGGGGTGACACAGTAGGAACATTTTTACACCGAAATAAAAATGGATGACTAATCAAGGTCGATATATATGTTTGTTCATGCGATAAGTGTTACTTGCAAGAAATAAATGGCCGAAATAACGTATAAACGATAATGTAAGGGAAAGATCGTTCGTGCATCTCAATGTTGGTTGTCAGAACAATCGTTTAATGATGACGAAGAAACGAAAGAACGTTTCATGTCATAGCACTGTTTTATTATTATTTTGACTATACACTTGTCTACCATATTGGTCAGTTTTAATTTTAAATGTCTCCGAAGCTTTGTGCTGATGTACGCCGATTTATATCACTGACCGTATCAATCCGTTTTCACCAGTTTGCACAATCAGAATTTTCTTGATCGAGATAAATGTTGATATCATAATACGGGTTTCCAGAAATAATTCTGCTGAACATTTTTGATATGTACACACCGCGGCACATGAAGCTGTACATTTCCAGTATAACTTGGCCTCGCTTTGTATAGATTTCCTATATAATGAGATATCCGCATAAACTGGTTTTGTATAGCTTGATTGGCCGTCGTGCGTACCTACTATCTTCGAAATGTATGTCTGTTCATCTGCATCATTGCTATATTTTCAATAGTATGTCGCTAACGAAATAGGGCTGAATTATTTTAGCAAGTTGAAAAAAGTAAAGTATTTGAAATACCGAAGCTGACGTGTATGTATATGGGTCTATGTAGTACGTACTGTGCGGTATTCATGCAGCTTGAGTGATCCTGGGCGGCTATCTACAGAAGTGAATACACGCTAAAACAGTGAAAAAATAAAATACGTCAACAGTTCGAAATAAGTTAGGTAACGATATAAAAATAATTATAAAAAGAAAAAAATAAAAATTAAATGAGATAATCATGAAATAAGGAAAAAAAAAACCTTTTTTTTAAATACCTGAAAAATAAAATATGTAAAGAAAGTAAAAATCATAATAATTTGTTAGAAATTACTGAAATTTTTAACCTAATATATCTTTAAAATGTTGCGTGCATGTGGATGCATTGAAGGCGATCAATACACAAGTGTGCTTACGCGATCTTTTCCGATGGCGATCGCCATGGAACATCGTCTTCCAACTCGTCTTCGCTCTCATCGACTTCGACTTCTTCGTCCTGATTATCAGACGCAATATTTAAACTGCTCGTTACCATATCAGGCACGGGAAGAATGGATGGTCTTCGGCTTCCTGAATTGCAACAATGCTCATGTTAAATAACGAATATTTTTTAAATGCATATAATTTACTAAGGTTTATTTTTTTTTCTTACCTCGGCGGTAATTTAAGGCATCGGGGCTAAGAAAGTTGGTATCGGGCTTAGGTAGTAACAAATGACTATCGGTAGCACTGTCTGTACCTGGAGAATCTTTTAAACAGGTTCTAGACTCTGAACCCGATGGGCCCTCGCCATACTTAGCTGTGTAGATAAAGAACATTCCAAATAAAAAATATATTTTAAAATAGATGTAATAAATAAATTAATGTATATCAAAAGAGAACTAATTTTCAGGGAGCGTAATAAACACATTTCTGTGATGCCTGTGATAAAGGGTGTAACTACAAAATTAAAATTCTTGAACACTGAAATATGGAAATCTGCACCCGTGAATTATCTAGAATAACAAATAATGTTTAAAATTAATAAACATGAAACATCCATAAAATTCAAAAATACCAGATGCATGAATGTTCGATGATGCTTCATAATATACAGATATTGAGTTCGTTTGCAAATATAATTATAATTAAGGGAAGACTTAAAGCATTGATCGAAGTTGTTGAAAGCAAGCTCGTTATTGGGCCCCGAAAAGATGCAATTTGAAAGTTGGTAAAGTCACAAATAGCCTAATGCAAATAGGCCAAAAATACTCAAAAGGTGGAAAGAATTTTATAGTGCTCGGATTTTCACTGGACTTTTTACTGAGTTCCTATAGGAGAGGAGAAGAAAGTTGAAAAAAATCCTATGGAATATAATAGAATAACTTAAAATTCGATGAATTCATATTAAACGCCAATTTAGTCTGTTTTTTTGTTCATTGTTGTCGACGTAATGCCTATTTCAAGTATTTTTTTTGAAAATATACCATTTTTTTTTATTTTTTTCTAAAATAGCGTATTTCAATACTAAGATTCTCTTTGAAATTAGTAAATGGTGCTTTTTCACAAACGTAAAAAAGGACGTAAAAATATTCAAGAAAACCACTTATACGAGAGGAGTGACTACAAATGATTTTACAATTATCATGAAATCGCCTATGTAAAAGTAAAAGCAGGTTTTTTTTTTTAAATATTACTACTACGGTCAACAGAAATATAAATTATATTTTGTTTTCTATCATTTACCATTACACATAAAAAAATTTGGACGTGCTCGATAAATGTTGATTTATTGCTGGCGAAGGTGGAATGGGGCCGCTGGTAACTTTACAAAAAATATCGTAATTATAACGTAATCTGTTCTCAAGATTTCTGTCTAGGATTGTTGTAAGCTTGGGCACTTGGGTCTCTGCGTGCAATTTAATATCAATATCGATACCGATATTTGCTGAAAAAGTATATGTTTATAGTAATTATACCTCATTAGATAGCTAATAAAACGAAGATTTGGACAATAGAGGAGGATTGACCGCTATGTTTGTGTCTGTGGCTCACAGGCAGATTACTAGATATGCAACAAAAAATAGATCGGATCGAAAAAAGTTGGACGGAAATTCTAGTAAATTAATAGATAGATAGTCAATCGAATAAAGGGTCTGATTTAGTTCAGCGGTACCACGCTTCGACATCGTAGCACCATTTGAACGAGCATCTTCAGTATTTTTCATAATATATAAGGTAGGCATATAGGATATATAAGGAATGGCATTAAAAGTATCGTTTTGTAGTTAACTAAAATATTGATTATGAATTAGAACAGCTCATTACGAACCTAGCAACGACAAAATTGTAGGGAAAATTGTACAGCTTTTCTTGGCATAGAGGAGCTTTAAAAACTTAATGTCAATAAGTAGTTCTTTCAAAAATTATTAAGTTTAGTTGAAGTCAATCCTATCTTGGTCACTTAAAATATTCTGCAAATGCATCATGCACGATTCGCTCATCAAAACAAGAGTCACGTGAAAGCTCTAGTCAAACGGAAATGCGGTATACCAGGTGACGTGAAACTCTTTAGGTGGCCTCATGCATTTTAGGTAAAGGTAATAAATTGTCGTTTGGGAAAACATTTGTTATATTCTCAAACGATGGAGAATTTACTCTCAGAAAAACATTCAATAATTATGAGATGTGCAGATCGGGGGTAGTGAAAATCGCAACGTCGTCGTTGAAGCAACGAAAATGTTGCTGCACACACGCTATACGTGAATTGCTGCAGAATCTCTGGGTCTGAACTGATAAGCACTGCCTGCCAGAAATTTTTCCGAATACAACGGGGCCAACCTAAATTAAAAACAGAGATTCTTATCTGCTGTGGTCCGGAAACAAGGCGATTATAATTATATTGCCAAACAGTGCATGATGCGGGGCGCGTTAGTGATTTAGCTCAAGTCAGTTCAAATTTAGTCGTGGCAAAGCAGACTACATAGTCATATTCTATTCTTAATGTAAAAACGCAACGTATCTATGGCAACTTTTAATGAAATATTTTGCTATGTGGCATAATTAATTAGTACAGTCTTTCCGGGGGTACGGTAGTTATGTGTAAACAAAGATGCATCTGGCGATATTTTGTCATGGTTTATATCATTTTCGAAATCAACCCACACCTCAATCCATGTAACTAAATGCAATGTTATCAATATCATACAAACGAGACATGCAAAAATAGTTACATTTTGATGAAAATCAATTTGAGGGCTATGTTTCTGAAAATATATTGAGATGATTTTACTTGACACGAAGCACATCCAAGCCATTGACCGGTTTGTGGATTTACCTGCATTACACAGATTATGAAGAGGTACACGATAACAAGGAAGGTAACTTTAAACTGTAAACACCTTTTTGTGTGTATTGTTTGAAGTTACTAATAATAATGTAATTGCTTAATTGCCTCGTTATCATAGTACTTTTGTTTTTGAAATGAGTGAGTTGCTATTTGCCTTTAACGTAATAATCAGAGTCAACCGTATATGATTATATATTGCGCCAATAAAGACAACGAGCAATAAGCAAAGTAAAAAAAAAGTAAGCCGAATGCATGTTATAAAAGATAATATGCAGGGAATATGCATTCGATCTACTTTGGTTGTTTACCAACTGTGACACTCACAGTTAGTGACAGTAAAATTAGCGGATGATACAGTATTAGCTTGGTTGATGCGTGATGGCGATGCTTTTGGTGTGGAACTCGCGGGAGCTTGGAGAATCACTTGTGGAAGGTCGTATTGAGCGACGCTACTACCGTCTGGTTTTTTCTGCTGCTCAGAAACCTCCTCTGCGTCACCTGGTTTCTTCTCATTAGAAAGTAGACTACATGCAGTTTGGTCTTTTGGTATTGTAGGTTTCAGTTCTATTTGTTTTTCGGCCACAACAAAAGCAGAATTCTCTTCCTTTGTAATGCTCATATAATAACAGGTGTCACTACTTTTCATTATATGACGAGGTCCAGGATTTAACAGAATGGTTTCTTCATAGAATTCAGGCAACTCAGCTGGTCGCACTCCAACTAAAGCAACGCCATACCTTGACAAAAATCACATTACTTGGACCTGTTACATTCCTTTATACAAATATCTACAACTCTAGGCTGAACTTACTTCCGGTGCGAATGAAAACTAGCATAGGTGAAACTTTTTCCTTCATATTCACCAAAAAATCGACTGTCACCTAAAACAATGTGGTAAATTTCATTTCCCGAACATTTACCATACAGTCGATGCCATTCTTCAGGTGATTGCTGGCCTTCCCTGTAAGAAAGTTAAAACTTTCTAAATATAATAAATTTTACGACTATCTTGTGGTTTGGGGAAAGCGTGCAACATTGAGCCGTGCTAGGCTTATCGCACGCACATTGTGAAAATATATTTGTATTTTAAACTTCAAAAAAGGATAAACGCAATATTTTTATTGTTAGAGGTTTTTCCCGACATCCGTGCACCATAGATTGAATGTAAAAGTCTTGGTGACTTGCATGAATTATACTAATATCTACATATAGCTCAAAATTGAAAAATAAACTCGGTCAATTGGAAGAAAAGTGTAGCGACTTGCGACACTACTATATTTGCTGCAAAAAAATTAAAAGCACCTATAATGGTTAAAGTTATGCGAAATGCATAACTTGACGTAATCGTATTATCAGCTCATAATGTCAACTTCCCAAAATGACAACCGGACGCAAAATGTCCACTTCTCACAATATCAACTTCTTAGAATGTCAAATTCGCATAATGTCAATTTCTCAATATGTCTATTTCTCACAATGACAAATTCACATAAGACCAACTTCTCACAATGTCAACTTCTTAAAATGACAAATTTACTTAAGAGGGCCCTTCCTGGCGCGTCTATCGTCAACGCGAGCATGGTCGAAAACCTTGTTGTTTCATCCACAGCGGCAATTTTCTTTCAACTCCCCCCTCTTACCCCGCCCCGACCCCGCACAACTCGTCTCCCGCGCACCTCATACTGCCTAACGCGATAACATTGATCGAAAAATAGTGTTCGAAAATTTCTTAAACTTGTTCCAGGAAATACGTGTTTTTGAATAAATCTTACAAGTGTGTGAAATAAATATTTGTCATTAAAAATCTCCATTACATTTGCAAGGTTTCTATCAAGATGTTTTCTTTATTTTTACAGTTTATAAGTACATTATGAACGGCCAAAGTTCAGGTAAAATTTGTGCAAAACCGCAATTTTTGGAGGCTTATACTGAATTTGTTAATACTTTATTTTTATTTTTTTGCAACCATAGAAACCTAGATATAGTGCACAACATACATATTAGATAAAACAAAAATCAAAGATAGATGTGTAATCATGTACGAGCTTTTGTATGAAAAGTATGACGGGTTGGCCGCTCTAAATGACAACTTCACGTAGTAACTTCGGAAAGGCGTAATGTCACTAGGCTGGCAGCAATGATTCCCCTGTTACCAGCAAATTGAATACCTGCTGCATAGTGTCATTATATTAGATAAATCTCCTCGTAATGAGGAAATGAAGTGCTTCCGTCGCTATTTTGAGAGTCTATGGTACTCGTAAGTTTTCGCCAAATATTTTGTCAGCGCCATCGCACAAAAAATTCGTTAGAAGGTTGGCACCGCCGGCGGTGCGGCGTATAAATGGAAGTATTCCAAAAAAACTAGTTTTTATTACTTTTAATTCAAATTAAGAAAAGAAGCAAAATATTGGGACCAGAGAATGACGGGCAGTCTCGAGACGACTTCGTGACTTCGCTTCTTCTTTTGATGTTAAATATAACCAATATTTAATTGCATCATTTTTTATAAAGATTACTGGATTATGGACAATCAGTTTTGTATTAGTGTTTTTCGTTAGCCTTGTACCTATGTCTCACTGCTGGGTGCAAAGTCCTCCCCCATATCCATCAAGGTACTAAGCCTGCGCCACCTCGAACCAGCCTTCGTGATGCGCGTCTAGATCATCTCGCCACCGCTTTCTAGGCCGGCCTCGGGCATCCATCGTGTTGGGACCTTTGCCCAGCGGTCGTTATGCATGCGGCTCACGTGACCTGCCCGATCCCATTTGAGCCTGGCGGCTTTTTGCCTATGACTGCTATGTTTGTTTTTGAGTGCAACGTAGTTCCGTTCCGTTTCCATATTTTATCTGCTCTCTTTACACCCCGAATGCTGCGCTCCATTGCTCTTTGGCAGGCTCCAAGGCGGGACTTTTCGATTCGCGATTCGGTCAGTGACCAGGTCACGTCGATGGTAGGTTAGTATGGGCAGGATACACATATCGATGAGTTTGCGCTTCAAGGAGATCGGCAGATCTCCCTTCATTAGCTTGTCGACTCCAGTTGTTTTAGTTTATTATTAATGTTATGTTTTTCGTAATTTTGATGATGGTGAATTTTGTTGTATGTGTTTCGAAGACACCTTAATAAAGTTGATGATTTTAAATGTTAATATTTTATTATTAAAGTTTTCAGATAGCTATAACTATTACCACATTATAATTACGTTGTTAAAGTAGGAACTACGTGGAGTTGTCATGAAGCAAATTTGGCATTTTAAGAAATTGACGCTATGAGAAGTTGATCATATGCGAATTTGTCATTGTGAGAAATCGACGTTTTGAGAAATTGACATTATGCAAATTTGATATTCTAAGAAGTTGACATTGTGAGAAGTGGACGTTTTGAGTCCGTTTGTCATTTTGAGAAGTTGACATTATGAGCTGATACGGACGAAATGCTGTAAATTTTAAAAGTGTACTTTTAACTATGAGTATCGGTATTAAAAGGAGCTACTGCTATATTTCGATTATTGATTTAGTTGTAACTTACTGGCCCCGGCTAGTATGGAGAAGCAGAGTTACAAGTGTAGAAGCTCCTGGGCAAGTGCAGTTGTTTGCTAAAAGGGCATACTTAAACTCATCTTCACAAACTACAAACTCAGCAAATTTAACGTGCAATTTATTTTCAGGTCGAAAAATCTGCACGTATTGCGGCACTGCTGGTGCAAAATCTTTCACGGCCCAGGATCTGAAAATAAGGGTTAATTATTAAATTAACTACCTCGTAGCTCTAAATGTATATAGCGCTACTAGCGAGCGATTCTGGGTTCGATACCTGGGTCGGGCAGTGTTATTGGGATTTCTATTAGAGAAACTCCTAGTAACAACCCGAAGTTTGGATTCGTGCCCGATTGATCCCAATAAGCCTGCCCGCCTCTAATTATATGGCACATTTCTGTCTTTCTCTTAAGGAAAAACAAGCACGTGGAAACACAAGTATTACAGAGAGAGGATGCCTGTTTTCCAGAGGTTATCAAAAAAATACTAGCGACTTAAAATAAACATTATATTATAGTACAAAATAACTGTAGTTTCGGAAGTCGGTAACTTCAGTTCGTTTGATTTTGTTTTGAACATGAAAAGGGTTTGAAAAAGGCCCCTACTAAGATCCCGCCAGAGTAAGTGTTTGTTGTCGCCAAAAACATGCATATATCTCGTGATTCTCAAGGGTTATATGTAGGATCTTTAAAATATTAGCCAAGCTTAAGTTGACGGGCGGAAAGTTGTGCCGCGTGGAAATTAGGACACGTTCTGTACTTTTCAGGTAATAAAACGTAAAGTATTCAGCATCAGAGGTAGCGGGAAAACGCGGGCCCGTTTCGAAACGAATCAAACGAGCACCAGAACTTATCAACAGAACGAGTGAGGCGCGAAGTAAATGAAATACTTCAAGAAATGAGGAAAAGTCGTTAGAAAAGTTTTGAGTATGAATTTGGATGAACGGTGTAGACTTTACACAGTCCATCCAAATTTACACTGTAAAGGATGATATGGCTAGAAAACACCTGTCACCTGCTGAGATGACAGTAATAAAGAACTATGGAAGAAGAAGAAATGCTGCGCCGACCCCAAATAAATTATTTAGCTTAATAATTAAAAATTATTGGCTGTTTAAATTATTTAGCTTAATAACTAAAATTATTGGCTGTTAATATATAGCCACGTGCTTTTTCACGAACAATTGATCGTACTAGGAATAAACACCTAAACTTTTACCTTAGTATGGTGTGTTCATCCGCTGCTGTCTTGTCTGCATAATTTCTGGCAGCCAGAATAAAACACGCTTCAGCTTCGTTCATTCGTGCCCTTATTAGATCTGTATCCTTTAAGCAAGATCCTTGGATGTAAATCACTCTTTGTGCCCAAATGGGGACCTGAAATATTAAAAATTCACATTAAAGCGTTTATCAAATACATATAGTTGCAATGCGCGGCGGTGTCAAACCCCATGACCAATATTGGTGTATTTTTATATTTATCGAGACTTGAAAAGGAACTGGCAATTTCGGATTTCGGCCTCACGTGCCGATGCCAAAATCACCCTGTGTACGCTGAAATAATTCAGTTGGGACAGATTTTTTTGGTTCATCGTCATAGAATATTTCGTTAGTTATGTGGAGTTTATACTATAGTTTCATTAATGTCCACCAAGAAAAAAAGCCACCAGTACTCCATAGATGTTGGTGATTGGCTCTTGACATTGAGCATGCTGTTACATTTTCAACTTTTGGTGCTGAGCCGATCGTTCTCTATTTTGCTGAATGATGTAAATTTCCACCGTCATTATGTTTGGTTGTGTTGCTAATCGACGTGCGAGTAGTAACAAAGAACAAATCACAAAGAATAAATTCTGAGCTGGATTAATTTGTTTGATACTTACATTGTTATTACAAAACAGCAGATACTATATTTATTATTATTATTTTAGTATAATACTCTTTGGTGACGATACAGCTAGTGTGTTCCAAGCTATGAAGCTGCCCACGCCGCAAAGTTGCATGATTGTCGGTCATTTACAGACTGTACTTCGGTGAGTGTGCCCAAGAGCTCCATGAGCTCATTCTACCATCTCCCTTCTTTCATCAGGAGTCCAGACTACTGCGGGTTATCACCCATACCTTGTCGATGTTCTACACATTCTCTCGATGATCTTTTATTATGCGCACAGCCAAGGATTGGAATTCCCTGCCTGCGTCGGTGTTCCTGAGTTCATATGACCCAAATCTATTTAAGTCGTGAGTTAATAGGCTTCTTTTTGGTTAGCTTATTCGTTCCATGGTCGATCTCATACTAGTATGTGTCCTCAGGACAATATTGAAGTCAAAAGAAGGCCCATTTAATATTTAAACAAATATAATTGTACAAAAACTCCCCTCCTCCCCTTAATGGATACCTAATTTGCTTCGCAGTTTAACTCGCATGCAGTTTCCCAATGTAAGACCAGCAAGTATCCTTGAATAATAATCATACAAAAGGTCCTCATTCTATCAGTGAAATAAGTTTAGTAATTAGACAGACTTTCTACACAAACTAACCTTTTGGCTCATTTTTGTGCGTTTTGGTAGCGCGGCACATATAATATAGTGTTCTGTGGGCGCGGCCTTATATCTTTATAATATTACTGACACTTCATCCGCGTGGTTTTAGTACTCTCTCTTTTGAACTACAAATACCCTCACCACACCTCATCAAGCAGGAAATTTCGCAAATTTATATTTATATTGTTTCGGACCAAAGTATCGAGGTTAAACCCCAAGGAATACAATTTTACTCAAAATTAATTTACACCTTTTGACGCTTCGAGGGATTAAAAAGAACTTTCTCAATATTTCTTACTTTCTTAGCGTACGACAAAAAGTACATTACGAAATACGAAATTGTATCCTAGGAAGTTTGGGCTGGCGACGATGTGTCTGCCGTCATCTACGCATTTTGACGTTCAATATCTCCGCAATCAGATGGTTCCCAGAAAACCCAGGTATGGTCCATATCCAGTACAAAATCACAACTACGGTAAAAATAACGGGTTCTCGGTTTTTTAAGTAACCGTTTTTTTACACCCGTTA
Organism: Eugnorisma glareosa; assembly: GCA_947578425.1. NCBI lineage: Eukaryota > Metazoa > Arthropoda > Insecta > Lepidoptera > Noctuidae > Eugnorisma > Eugnorisma glareosa. The sequence goes on from OX387957.1 coordinate 31,530,177, forward strand.
TATTTAGAAAAAGAAAATTATTTCATGAAAGTTACCTGTAATATCATTCGCATAGTCGTGTCTAGTTCCATTGGAGATAGCAACACTACATAGTAGTCTTGAAGTAGGGGATGGGCGTAGAATTCGTTTAGAAAATCCATAATAGTATCAGCATGTAGGGTCGTTGAGCACACGACAACGTGTTTTTCCGACTGCGCGCGATGCGATGAGTATGACCCTCCAAGTTTTTGTCTCTCCATCCATGTAAATGCAAGTTGTTCGAACTGCAAAAGTTATCCGTTCATTAATACTGATAATTTATAATTATCAATACAAAAAAAATATTGAAGTGTCAGTTTGTAATTTCAAAATTACAGCTGTTTACTGAATGCATTTGAAAGTATATGCGGTGCCTATAACATTTTTTTTTTTAATTTTGTCTGTTTGTTTAGCTGATTTTATAAGGAGTAACTTAGGCTACTTTTCTTTTAGAAATATAATAAGGATACCGAGCAAAAAAAAACCTCATTGATTCATTTGAAATTTTTAACAAAATCCGACTCAAACGTCTAATATCCGAAACGGCTGGCCCGTTTTTGACGGATTTTTTACTGGCACATAGCTGATGTTGTAAGGAGTAACCTAGACTACTTTTATTTTATATAAAATAATTAGGGATCCGTGCAAAAAAAATTAAAACCCGTAAAATTGTTAACAAAATCCGATTTGAATAGGGAGTTAAAAAATCTTCATCATCACTATCACTACTTATCATTTTGATAGTTTTATTTTACTTTCTACGAAAACTGAATCCTCAAACAACACACAAATTGAAAATGGCGTCAGCAATTTTCACATGTTCTTTTTTCAAATTGTTTATCCTGCCGTCGCAGGGTCGCACTGCCAGCCCGACACCATCCAACACACAGCTAGTGGCCAGTGTCATTTTGCGAACTTGGAGATAAAAACTCACTTTAAAAATTTTTTGGCTTTTGATATTTAGGTTACCGGCGCATAGTCTTACCCAAAATTAAAAAAGAAAAACCACGTAAGAAATGGATTTTCATACACTTTTCTCTCCCGCTCAGATGCGTTTTCTCCCCGCATATGTGTTCGATATACAATGACGTACTTTCTACCGTAAATTTGATAAAGTATCAAGGTACTTTCCAAGCAGGTGTAGTATAAAATTACCTTTCTGACACGGGACAAATAAAAAAAAATCATTAGTACATTTTCAATTGTTTTATTTACTAAAAACAGATGTTATAATTTTTGATTAACTATGCAATTAAGGGTATAACAAATCTTACTTATGGAAATCTTGAAAATACTGGTTTTTGCGAAGAGTGATACATTGCATTTGACACACATTACAGACGTTAATTTTTTACAGAAGTTTTTTCATGGCGAACTCTGTCTTTACGAATATCTTCAAAGGTCTTGTTTGTGCACCAAGTCTCGGTCTCTTTTGGTCCTCATTTATTTGTAGGCTGGGCCTACCTCTTTTGTCTTCTGATCCAGTGCCATATTTGCATAAAGTTTCTGCTAATTCTGTTCGAAAATCCGCCAGTTTCATTTTATTTTTGGGATCTATTCCTTTCTTCAGAGAAACTTTTTTGTACATAATCCAGCTTTTAATAACAGCCATATTTAACATATGGTGGAACAGCCTGCTAATCCATTTCTTGGACTTCATTTGAATTCTATACCTGCCTAAATAGCTGTCCCACACCTCCCATGTGAGCATTGTATTCTTGTATGGCTTTCGGCCAGGGCATAGTTATGCTCCTTTTTTGTTTTTTTGTCATATCGACTAATATGAGCAATCGGCTCTACGCCTACATATGTGGACAACAGCAAGACCAGCTTATTGTCCTTCCAGCTGGTAGCTGCAAACTCGATCCTCTTGGCACTGGCGCCTTGAGTACATCTTTCTTCTCTGGTAAAAAATAGGAAAAAAACTGATACGGTGAACTCAAATCCAAAATACTTTGAGGGTAAACGGTAGCTCCTAAAAACCTCGGAGCCTGAGCATCCATTGCCATATTTGTCTTCTTCCAAATCAAATTTCGTGCATTACCATAGTTGATGGAACATGCAAAATTTTCAGGCAATCCTTCAGTTATCAGCGGAGGATCCAAGGCTGCCATATCTACTTCTTCATGTGCCTCCTCTTCCTGTGCATCTTCGCCCTGTATTTCATGTTCAAGGTCTGCTCGCAAATCACTTACATTCCCGTAGTAGTCTAAATTATCTTCATCCAATTCACTTTCATCCTCAGATATCTCCCCATTTTCAAATTGTAACAGTAGACGCGCGATGCGGTCTTCATTCATTTTGTACCTGAAAATATAAACACAAGCCATGCAAACCACATCCAAAAATTTGAAAAAATCATGAATAACCATGGATTTGATTCCCAAAACTCCCAATTATCCAAATTCCTTACACAGAAAAAAACATACCCGCAGGCCGCAATGCATGAAATTTATTTTTTGATAACAAACTTGAATCTCAAAATAAGTGAGCAATACAAAATTATATGTAAAAAATAATGTATAACGGCAAAATATAGATCCTTACCTGACAAACACAAATTTTTCCTGAACAAATTGTGCAGATTTTCACTAAGATTCTTGCCGATCAAAAGTTCGAAATCAAGTATTAACAAGTTTTTCCCGCAACCGACCGATATGTCAAAAGTTTGACAAAGACCATAAAGTTTTTTTTTTAATGTCTTTCGAGTATGACATTGACATAACGTTGAGAAAGTTTAATATCAGTGAATTGTTTGTTGAGAGGCGACGCGCGACGTTCAGAAGTTAAAGGCACGGAAAGTTAGGTTATCATTTTTGATCATCTATGCATCGAAGGGTAAAAATGTTTACGACAACTAGGAAATACGATTATTTCTGCTGCCGCGCCACACTCACAGGAGTTTGATCACAGTTTTAACCTATAATTTTTTTTCGAGTGTAGAAATCCGACCTCGTACTGTCTAAAACCATACGGTGTTCTTAGACTACTTTCGGCCGGCGTGCTGGAGTACTTGCGCAGTTCGTCACACTCTGCCAGCCAAGTTTTGGCCCACATAAACATGCAGACTCCGTTGTCGCCGTCTGCGGCCATACATCTCGCAGAAGGAGGCGACGGCGTCAACGCACTCTCGCTCCCAACCATGGACTGAAACACGATCGGAAGCGAGAGGTTATCCGCAATACCGACCGCCGCGGCGAAGATCACGGTGCATTTCTCAGGCTGGGCACTCCTCTGGAGTGTACTGTGCCGTGTTATCAGGAACCGACGCCCGTTTGTGACCATTACGGAGGCTGCCCTATACATCTCGACCTGGCGAGGATTCAGCTGCTTACCCCGCTCTAGCATGTCCCGGCGCCACCGATATGGTAGTGCGCAAGAAGTTTAGCGTCAAGATTCCAGGGTGGTGTACCGGCCAAAAGGGTCGCTGCTTGAAGAAGACCGCGTACGGTATCGTCTTATCACCCTGACGGCCATCGCTCTCTGCGGTCTTCGCAGAATTGCAGTATTGCGGGCCGTCAGGTTGTCCACCCATACTGGCGCGAGGTCATGGTTTGATCGAGGCCATTTGTTGGAGCAAAGTTTTTTTTCTAATCTCATGATGACAGCTTAGATTTTAATACAAGAATGTGACAGAGAGAATGTCGTAGAAAAAGTATTAAAATATTTTTTTCGTGTATTATATTTTTCCTGAATAAATGTTCAATTGACCTACTTCAGTGCTTTGCTATTTAAGTTCAACAATATCCTGCTGTTGCACTTACATTAATAGGTTATGGGCCCAGGGCATTAATGAGAACTCTTAATAATGGCATACGCCGGAACGGAAGTGGGCATGCAAACGAGAAATCACATGTGGCCTAAGGTAATACATGTCTACCAGCAATGGAGATGCTTGATGGTAGTACCGATTTTAATGTATGGCAGTTCGTGATGGAACTCTACCTAATACATGAAGATTTCCATTGAAAATCATCATTTTGTTTTCTTTTTCCATTTTTCCTTTTGATTTCAACTTTGAATCATTCTTCTTCAAGTTCCGATCGTGCAAGTCTGTTTTATTGTAACCGCGCCTTTTGTAGACTAAATGGTGGCAAAAATTGATTGTACACATTCGAGATGACCACCCTCCCTGTAGTACAGGGTGGCCGGAGAAGTGACGTCTGAAGGTGAATTTGCCTTTCATTGCAGGTATAGATTATTCAGTAGTAGATATCGGTTTTAAATATTTTTTCTCTTTGTATTGGACGTTTTGGTTTTTGAGAAAATTCATCACCACAGTAGTGTCAAGTAAAAAAAAATCGAGGTTTACATGGGCATTATGCAACATGACTGAAATTGACTAGAGAGTTCAAAATTACTGCTCAAGCTTAATAGCCACAATATATCGACTGATGAAAAAGAAATGGTGGCAAAGACTTATCACCATTACATCATCATCATCTTATTACTTACTTCTAATAACTGTTATGAACGTTCAATAACAAATAGCACCCGGCATTTGCCACAGCGAGTAATATAGCGGGAGTTATGTCGCACGCGGCAGCACGCGCTGTGTCAGTGATGTTGGCGTCGACGATGCGATCGGCAGCTCGCTCTGTTTCTCGCAAATGACGGTTCTGAACGACAGAAAAGGATAGGAGCATGGAAAAGTACGATTTCATGCTGCCAGATGAGGTTCAACCCTAATTGTGAATGTCGCATAAATTCTTACCAAAATCTCTTCGCTTTACAAACATTCGAATTTATTTTACGGTTACGTCGCACGTTCATGCCCTTAAAAACCAATAAATATAACGTTTTTTACTAATTAATGCAGCCACAAATATTATATTCGATCGATAATAAAAAAGATACGTAATTTTCGTATGTTAGAAGTAGAAACATCGCTACGAAAAATATAATATTCAAAAATTAACCATTTGAATCCATTTACACCTTATTAGTCCTTACGGACGACCCTAAAGCGGCGGAAGTGTCACTAGGAACACAAACTACTGAAAACGAGTATCAGTGATTCCTCAGACAAGTACAATTGCAGTCGCATTTAACAACCGTCGCGAATGTGAAGTAAATACTCGCGAAATCGTGGTCATAAACACATCTACTCGCGGCAGTCACACGCAAGCGGTGGAGATCATATCGAACAAAGGCGATTCTGTTGTAGGACAACCGCAACTACTCGTAGAGAACCACAAGTTATTCGTGGTTGCGACAACGCCACTACAGGAAGATGCAGAGAGATCGTTTACACACGGCCGTTATCGCTGTGATATGTTTCTAGTGGAGGTAATACATCTGAATAAATACTTCGAACATCAGGTCGTCGTGATATTCTATCTGAAAGTGAAGTTGTCCTATTGTAATAGAAGCAACTTTAAGCAGATGGATATATTTTCCTAACGAATGACTCAAATTAAGAACATGTTACTAAGGTTCAAATGTGGTCCTATCAAACAATTGAAGAAGGTCAGTGTCATATTGGAAGCAAGTTATTGGTGAAAAGACTAGTATTTTTAATGCTAGATAGTTTCTAAGGTAAAAGTACAGAGCCTTACAAGTCCTTGATGGTAAGCGCAGTCGCTTTATCTTCGTGGCTCACATAAATGTTAAATCAAGTGTCTCCACATATTTGCTGATCTAGAAATAACAGAAACACTGATTGTATAATCAGCATTAAATATTACCTTTCCAAAACCTAAACCTACTTACTCTAGGAAGGATATTCTCATTTTCATCAATCATTTTATTTGCAACAATTAATGTTAGATTTTTTAGAATGACTATGCTGACCACGAGAACATGAGATTTGTAATGTTCCCTATGTAAGTACCTACATTCAGTAACGATTTGGGTGTACCTATTCAGTAAATGCGAAAATTACGTATCTGTCTCTCTATGAAATTATGGCATCATCAATGTTTCAAAGGATGCACCCGATTTAAGCGCACGTACTCGTACCATGGGTGCACCTTCATCAACCGCGTGTATGTCGCCGCGGGGGAAGGGCTGAATCACTTTGACAACGTCTGTTTCTCCCCAGTCCTTCAATTTATCCGACCATAGTTTTTTAACCCCCAAAAAAATCCAAAAAAATTATTTAATAATTTTACGTAGTAACATTTTTAACCATGCGTGGTCGCTTCAGTGAACCGCAATAATGAAAGAATGCTGTTTAGAAAAATAGCTGCAGTTTTTTTTAACATCCTGTCAGTGCTTGTAAATCTAATCTATCTCCATCTGTGTTACTAGCCGAGCTTTAAACTTACGTCAACCTCCAGAACATTTGTCATTTCCCTCGGAGCAACCACAAAGTAATATCTTACAGTAATTCAACGCAAGTTTCCAATTCGGTTTAAAAATGTATTTACCTGTGTGGGTAAGACAACCAGCGCCACCCCGATCATGATAACCATAAAGAGTTGTGATGGCCAAATGTCAGGCACAAAGTCGCCGTAGCCCACTGTCGAGAAAGTCACCACTACGAAGTACGTAGCTTGGAACAAGTTCAGGTGACGATGCCCCGCGCGTTGGAAGTGCTGGATGCCACAGACACTGGAAAAGTAACGTTTGCTTTTAAATTACAATAATGCAATTGAAAATGCCTAATATACAATTTCTTTAAAATAAGAATTATTTTTTTTTTTATTTTTTTTAGATATCTCTGTGGGCCTGTGAAATAAATGAATAATTATTATTATCACGTTATTTTTCTAACGGTCATATAATGTACCTGGAATTAGAGCATCACATCTAACGTATGTACGCCGAATTATTCGAATGTCACAATCCCAAATTACAACCGAGGTCAATTACAATTGAGGTCACCGCCGTGGGCAGTAGACCTCACTGTACGAATTTGAAAATAAATATTTATAAAACCTACATATTTATGAAGGTACTTTAAATAGACTTTCTACTCTGAACGGAATGGAAAAACCAAACAAAACACAAGCCCAATTACAACATGAGACTTCCACAGTAAATTGCACAGTTTATTTTTAAGTATAGTTGGTTTTTAGTCTATTTTTAAAGAATTAATAAATAGACTTTTAGATAAAAATGTCAGAAACTACAATCCCTTATACATTGGCTGCTTAAACAATGTTTGAAAAAATTATGTTAACTAAACAGATTAACTTAATACATTTTATATTAAGTACCTACCTTGTAAACACCAGGCATAGCAGAGTCACGCACAATATCATCAGTTGTTGCGATAGGGCTGATTGGGACTTCTGCATAGCTCTGTGGAGATCGTTCTGAAATCAACCAAATTGAAAAGTGTAATAGAGCGCAAACATCTGTACGTACATCGAGGAAAGTCCTACCATTATATAAAAGAAAAAGGGGTGAATGATCGCATGACAGTTGACAAGGGATAATGAAAGGATAAAACATGTTTCGCTGACCCCAAACAACATTGGATGCGTTGTTGTAACAATACAGTTTTGTAAGAAGTCCGCGTAAGAATCAAATAGTAGATTGTCAACAAAGACAGCAGGTTTTTTGTAACAGGCGCTGTCTTCATTCTTGAACGTAATGCAGAAGTTTTTATTAACTTCTAGAGAGATAAGACTAGAATCCTAAGTGCACCGAGGGATTCAAGCTCGTCCAAGACGAAGACACGTTGATCTCCAGGGAAATGCTCTACTTTTCAGACTTCCTACGGGATAATGTAACCGTTTTATTTTGTGTAAAGAGTCGTGTATTATATTTTTATCTGAACTCATGCCATTACAATAAAAACATACTAAATAATATCGTAAGTATGGCGCCCCAATTCAATATTCTAACGCACATTAACATGACATGCCACCATTACAGCCACTGATAATGTAGAAACAGCAATTGGCTGAGTCTATTAAAATAAACATATTTAGGGTGAAAGCTCCAGGGTAGCCCGCGACAAATATAGCTATAAAGAGTTATAATCATGAAAATCATCAATACAACCTTCTAAGTTCATTTAATGACTCTTTAACTGACTGTCTGTCTGTACTGTCTGTCTTTGAATGACTTTTTAATGAAATAGTCATCCAATGGGATTAAATAAACTTGATGGTTTATTGTAATGATTATAATTCTGTAAATACAAACGTGTTACGGTCGCGAATCATATTTTGTTTAACAAACAGTTTGACACAGACCTGCAAATAACTTAAGGCAACTTGAATTTCGTGGGCTGCTCTGGCGATTTCCCCTTTATTTAAGAAATGAGCATTTATAAGGAAATTTGAAAATTGCGCCAGTTACTGAAAACATGAAAGGAAGTCGTTGTCGTCATATCGTTCGACTTGACCGACGATGGACGTCGTATATTACGATAAGGGTCTTGGTATGGATATGTGATGAGGAGGGATGGAACACATGTGACTAAAAGACTGATGAATAAAGGGTGTAACAAGACCCTTTACGAAGCCGAAAGGCACTTGTTCTCCCCGTCATTGCGATCATTTTTTTTTGTTCTAGACCATACCTGGGAACCTTCCAGTTACGGAGATATTGGGGGTCAAAGTTCCAACTTTTTCACTAGTAATTTTTTTTTTTAAATACCTGTTTTTAATGTAAGATTTTTACTTGAAACACCTCCACGACCCCCACTACTGGTACTATTAAATCCATCCATCAGCACAATGTTTTGAGTGCGTTACATTGAGTCCTAGCGTAAAACGTGAATTTTCACCCCAAAAAAAAGTCTTTTCCCAGCAATAATTTTTTCGTAAAGTTACATAATTTGATGTACATGATGCTTGGCTTGACGGCTTCATGAAGGGTCCTGTTACACCCTGTATAAATGTCGATGGACAGAGAGGAATACTAAAGAAAAGATGGATGGATTGTGTGAGGAATGATTTGCAGGAAAGAGGAGTCAATGACAGCATGACAATAAACAGGGGAGAATTGAAGAAAAATACCTGTTACCCGACCCTAAATAATATGGTAGAAGGACTGGAAGAAGATGATTAGTATTCACCATTGTTTCGCAGAACCCAACATACTAACGATCTTAAAGTGAAATAACAAGTCTCTAGTAGTATACATCTACTAGTTACTAAACACAAAAACAATATTTATACCACTAGTGACTTATTATTCCACTTTAAGATCGCTATTAAGTTTCGTAATTTATTTGTTTGATTTGGCAACGAAAACAACTTTGACGAACTAAGAACTCTTAGGTCATTTTCATACGAATTGTATAGTTGGTTTTAAATTCAAATCACACAGACGCACAACAAGCAGATGGTGTTAAAAGGTGTTGAAACTTACAAACATGTTCTCGAGCGACCTCTTTGCCAGCCAACAGTTAAGAAACACTGGAATGAAAAGGTTTCTGAGCGGTGGAAACGGCAACTGAAATCCAAAATGGCTTAGATTTACTTTAATTGATTAAACCAGGGATCCCCAAACTATTTTGGACAAGTGACCCCTTTTCCAAAATGAACTGTTACCTCAGACCCCCATGGCCAAATTACCTACTTTTAAGATCAACCCCCTTATTCATAATGGTCCGCTAACTTAAAACAGCTGCTACAGTGTGTTATTTTTCATTCTGACTTAGGTCAATAGAAGAAGACAGAGTGAGAATTAGCAATGCTTTAAGTTAGCAGACTATTATGAATAAGGGGGCCTATCTTTAGTTTTTTCCTATTGACACAAAATACCTAGGTACTAAGGTACCAATTGGAAAACTTTGCACTTGGTTAACTGAGTAAAATTGACTTCATTTTCGTATCAAAATTTAACAAAATAAAAAGACATACAATTCAGTAAATATCAAGTTTAATTTATAACGATTATTACAAATTAGGTACTTAAAGAATTTTAAGTAGGTAGGAAATTATATTTAAAAAAGTATTAATTCGCAAAGAGAAAATAAAACATTCAGTGTGATGGATGAACCTGGTGACTATCTACCAATCTAGCTACATCCGGTTCAATATTGGTGAGTTGCAGCCTTAAATCTCCACGTTCGTTGATTTTCAAACGGTTTCTTTGTTTCGTCAAAATGTTTGTTACCACACTGAAGCTTTTTTCAACTAGGTATGATGATGGAAAAGCGATAAGGTATTTTTCAGCAATGTTCCACAATGTAGGATACTGTGTTTCAATGTTGCGTTGCAACCAGAACTTCTGATAGCCTTGGTTGAACTTCTGCTTAAGCTCTTCGTCTGTGCTGATGGTAATCAACTCTTCTTGCATTATCACATTGGCTTCTTCTATGGCTGTGGTATTGTACGGATTTATTATCCATTGAGGAATTTGTAAATTTAAAAGATCCTCAAACCTCTCCGTAAAATCCTTGTGTAATGCGTCCAAGTGAGTGACATATAATAAAATGTCATCATCTTGAAGCGTTTCTGGTAATTTTGACAAATGCAGAAACTGCGAATATTCTTTTCTGCCTAAATTTTGTTTATAAAGGATTAGTTTACCCAAGAAGGCCGATATTATTGATTTTGTTTTAATCAAGTTAAGATCGTCACCCTGCAGCTGCAAATTAACTTTGTTGAACATTCCAAAGATATCAGTCAAGTAATAAATATCTGTTTTACAATTGTTCAGATTTTCTTTCAAATTCGGATCTTTTTCTTGTAAAAACTCCAACACAGATTCAAAAACGGCTGAAAATCTTTCTAAGCAAGAGCCTCTTGATAGCCAGCGAACTTCAGTGTGAAGAAGTAATCGAGTAAAGACTTCGTCGTTTTCCTCACATAGCTGAGCAAATAACCGAGAGTTCAAAGAATTGCTTCGAATCTTGTTGATAGCATTTATTACATATTGTAAAGACTTATGCAATCTAGGACTCAGCTTTTTTGCTACTAAATGCTGCCTGTGAATCACGCAGTGAATGACCAGTACATCAGGCAGTTGTCGCTTTAAGTGAGCTATAAAACCACGATGACGACCAACCATAGACGGTGCACCATCAGTCGCAACAGAAACAATGTTCTTCCATGGAATAGCTTTGTCAGTAAAAAAATGTTCCACGGCCTGAAAAATTGATTCTCCTCTGGTATCAGTCTCTAAATATGTAGCAAAAAGCAGTTCTTGGCACATATTTTCATCTTTGATATATCGAACATATCTTAACAACAGAGCTTCATTGCCGGGTAATGTAGACTCGTCCAACTGGAGAGAGAATCTGTTGGTCTGTAAGAACTTGCATAAAATGTTTTCCACATCGCGTCCCATCTCGTCTATGCGTCTCTGAACGGTGTTATTGCTCAAAGGTATTCTCTTTAAAATATCATGTGCGGGTTTGTGCAATACATTGTTAAGGACCTCCGCAATGGCTGGTAAGATAAGCTGCTCTCCAATTGTGTGGGGTTTCCCCGACTTCGCTATTAGTAAAGATATATTATAGGACGCTCGTAAACCATCATCGTCTTTAATAGATGATGACGCAAACATCGATCTTATGGATGGCCTTTTGTCTAGTTTTTCTTTAAGTGCTTGAAAAAATGTCAAGGGCTTACTTTTTTTGTCAGCATGTACTCTCGATAAGTGGTCATCCATTTTTGAAGGCTTCATGGCATCGTTACTGAATACTTTTTCACATATGAGACACATCGGCAAGTGTTGATTTGATGGAGATGCAATAAATCCGAACTTCAAGTAGTCCAAACTGTATTGTCTGCATTTTTTTTTCGTGTCCGCCATCATAAAACTCTCAGTAATCCTGCAAATAAAAAAATAAGAAACTAAGTACCTAAATTAAAAACAATACCTAATAAACTGTTAAATTTACTGGTAAATTTTTACAATTGAAACAACTGAGGCAACTGCAAACTGTTGCAAACAATCTACAGATAGCTCAACTGATCACTATCACACAGTGTGCAGTGGGGCAATGCTGATGCGCTGTGCCGGATAAAAACTGTTTGGTACTTACCCTGTTAATTTTTCATAAACTGCAGATATTGTGTGGTTACGCTATTAACTCGCGTAGGGAGCTCAGCATTTTGTAAATTCTTTTTCAGTCACTTTACTTCACTTAATTTAGCTATGTAATAACTTTGTAATCTCTTGAAATAAATGAGTACTTATATGAGTTATTATCGTTCAAGCTCCAACGAATTTCAAAACGCAAATGAACTTTCAACCTAAGTGCAACCTCGTTAAATAGTAAAATATCAGGAACATGTTTGGACTTGCAACTTGATCATGAATTCGTTCGTGTTAAATCGCGCAAGCGTCAAATAGAGAGCAAGTCAAAACGCGCCTGAAAGACGTACGCTCGAACTCATTATCTTGCACAAACTTGTCCACACTGACTTGCCGAGTTTTTCATCTTGTACGAACTTGAGGCTTTATATTACTACAACAATGCTATTTCCTACATAAATATTAATTATTCTTAGTACACGTAACACAACATAAACAATACAGTACCTACCTACCTATCTTGAAAGTTTTAAATAAGAACTTGTGTTAATTTAATAGGGGTCGATTTTTAGACCTCGTCGACCCCCATAATCAGTTTTCGTTTATGTCGACCCCTAGGAAACCGATATCGACCCCAAGGGGTCGATATCGACCACTTTGGGAATCCCTGGATTAAACAATATAACGTCTTCTAAAAGAAGCATGCGTGGAACAGCCCCTTGTAAGATTAGAGCAAAGTTGAATAACATTTTTTGGATGAAAATATGCAAAGTGGTCAATGACAAAATACTTTCGTAAGCAATCAAATTGAGTCATTATCTAAACGCTTTAAGTAACAAACAGTACCATAAAAATATCGGTAACTTCGCATTTATTTATGCAATTTAAACAGGTGTGTAGGGAAATTGACTCTGCGATACCCAATATAAATCCCGCCGGCTTACCTTATGAAAGGCTTATCAGAAGTTGACCTATACGTATCTCTGGAAATTGCTTTAATTGTTGTGACGAAACTATCGATATACTGATATACCCTGAAGAAGCTGCTCAAATTGCAACAAGGACTCAGTCAGCAAACCATCGCTACCCAGATTCACTGGTTTCTTTAATGGGAGACCAAGAGATGGACGTAAACGTTGCATTTCGGTGAGAGACGACTGTCTAAGCCTCAGAGGAATCGACAGCTGACGGAGCATTAGCAAGTGGACAGTTAGAAAACGCTTGAGAAGTCGATCTTATTCCGAAACGGCCTGACACGGATCCGAAATTGACTGCAATTGCCTCTAACTCTAATTGTTCGAGATTATTTCAATTGAAGAGTCATGCAATGGGGGTCAATGTTTTTTACTGATAAGTGCAAAAAAGTCTACAGGCAGCGGAGTGATTTGCGCAGCACCGTTTTGTTAATACGGTTGCATACGGCGGCGGTTCCTGCATGATTATTATCTTTAGAGAGACAAACAGCACTCGTATTAGTGCCCGGGGGAGGTCGAGAAAGGGGGGCTGACAGCTGATCGGTATATACTCCACGTATCACTCAACAGTACAAGGACGAAGTGAATATACCCTGGCCTGCACTAAATTTAGTCGTGAATTCATGTAGGATGAGCTAAAAGAAGGTAGGGCGAGCCAAATTAACTGCCTTCGACCATAAAGGAATTGAAGGGAGTAGGATGGTACTCGTATTAATCATAACGCCATCAAAAAAATAATCAGGCCCGACTGCAAGCCCTGGTTACAGCTAGTCCATAAGGCAACACCAAGTATTGTATAATCAATAATTATGTTATACTTTTATTACAGTTTTTTTTTTTTTTTTTTAAATATCAACAAATCATATTGTTAAAATCACATTTTCCCATTTAGTTGGCATACATTTAAAAAGTTCTGATTAAATGCTGATAATAATGGGTACCAATAGTTTATTTTAATTTTAATTGTAAGTATTTGTGCTAATAGGTTGTGTCGACGTGGTTGCTTGTGAGGGAGTAGAACAATGTTTCAGACTTCTTTTTTATTTATATTATTACTAATTAATAATAATTAAGTAAGTAAACACTTACCGTCAATGCAAATGGTATTGTATTCACCATTTCCAAAATGAAGTGAAATGATAACACTTGTTGCCATATATTACCCTGAAAAAATATGATGAATTTGAGAATAACGATTTTATTAAAACAAACAATTTATCAATGGCTTGGTAAAAGGTATGAGACATATTGTTAATAAGGCATTATTATTTACAGTAAATGAAAAAAAATGTTTTACTCAATGAAGAGCATTTCATTTCACAGATAACCTTTATTAGTATATTACCAACAAAAAGTAACGATCAATTCTGATCACAATTAAAAGCATTGAAAACCATTAAATATAATGCCACGTGCTCAAACTACTTTGTTCGTATATTAATTCATATTATTTTAGCCAAGATTAAAAGATAAGCATTTAATAGTAGATTATGTACCGAGGGCGATAATGCAATGTCTTATGCCAAGTTGCCTCCTGAAGATTTACGGCAATGACTGTTTTAACGTTAAGTTTAAATAATAATAAATAAATATCGCTGGACATTACACACAGCGCCATCTAGGTGCCACACTAAGCAACGAGGCTTGTGTCGTGGACACCAGATTGTTGATAATACTACCTACATAGATACTTTTTTGTTTGTAAATACATACTTATTATACATATAAACATCCATGACTCGGAAACAAATGTCCATGCTCATCACACATGCATTTGCTCCTACCGGGATTCGAATCCGGGACCCTATGAACGTAAGGCAGCCTCACTACCGCTGCACCATTCGGGTCGTCAGAGTTTGCTTGCCACATAATAAGACATTTGCAAGCAGGTGGTGAGAAAGTATGATTTCACCTTTGTATTTTTATTAGGCCGGCTACCCGCATCATCGTATCACCCTTTATAAACTCCCTGACAGTGTGACGTAATTAATAGATGGTCCCTTACGGTCGTTTCAATTTAGTTGATGACATAATTAATTTACCTTGTAACCTAAATAAGCAAGTAGTATGGCTTCGGTAAAAGATATCATAGCTAATATGACTTGCACAACCCACAAATATAGGGGCCTATTGACCCATATTATTCCGTCCCAATTAATAATCGGGTGCTCCTGAAATTCCTCCTCCGTCAAGTTAGCCGAATATTCGAATTCAGTCTTATTCCCAGGCCTGCAACCGTAGCTGTAAAGAAAAAAGAAAATTATGTTATAGTCTATATTACCTATATATTATGTCACTGTGACTGTCACCGGTGTGACTAGACCGGAATATTGACATTAACCAAGCTCGCTGGTGAATGATCCATCGGTGAATGTCCTGACGACTTAGTGAATGTTCATTATGAACGAAATTATAATGTCTATACATGTCTAAGACAACGTTTTCTCTGCTATACTCCACCATCCTGAATCGATCTTTTAGTTCGGACAAAATATTGTACACTCTAGTGTCATCATTTGGGAATACGATTCCGGCACGCCTCTGCTGCATTCCGGGTTTCTGGACATCGATGGGTCCGTGCTTAGGCAAGTTTCGGTTAGAAACTAAGTTTACTGGAAATGCTCCTGGAGATAGAGGATTGAACTGTGGATCATTGGCCCGACTAGCCAAGACACGAATGTAGGCACACAAGAGTAATGGTGATATGTAAGCTTAGGACTGTGAGCCAAGCGAGTGGTGCCGCGGAAGCGGTTAGCACAACATCCTAACTAGTATAATATATGTAGTTCACAAAAATTGGTACTAATTTTTACAATAGGTATATACGCCTTACAATTAAGGGATTAATAGTGAAACTAAAGGCGTAGTAGTAAATTACAGTAGTCGGTCTGGCGGCCTAGCTAGGGAACACAGTAACCTGCAATAAGGCACGCCGATAGTTGGTTGCAGTTACTTGGCTACGACCCATCATAAAAAATGATCTAGTAGTGTTTCTTGTTTCTAAATCTAACACGGATTCACGTACGTAGCATTAGATCGCTGAAGAAATGTCGCGGCAGCAATTGCTGCCTAGCTCGGAATGTAATCTCATATCAGCTTATAGAGATTGTATGGGGGACCAGTAGTG
The DNA here is from genome assembly GCA_947578425.1 of Eugnorisma glareosa. NCBI lineage: Eukaryota > Metazoa > Arthropoda > Insecta > Lepidoptera > Noctuidae > Eugnorisma > Eugnorisma glareosa. Next base: position 31,546,188 of record OX387957.1, read on the forward strand.
CCGTGACAGCACTGCCGCGGCAGCACTGCTGCGTGCAGCGTGATTCGGAATCATACCTTAAGATTCATTAAATTACCTTGATGTACTAATTTTAAGATTCACCGGTGTATGTCCGATTCAAGTAATTTAATTAATCAATCAATTTCAGACTCACACTATCGAAATTGGTGATTGTGGACGTTCATCGGTGTACATGCCATCAGAAGTGTCTAGGTATCAATTACGTTTTATAGTATTTCTGCAATTGAGGTTTATTATATCAACAATTTTGAATCGTTATTGATTCTAGTTAGTGAGTTTCACTATTTAAATAAAGAATTTTCTTTTCGACTATAGCTGTAATGGCGTTTTGTCAAAATCATTACAATTGTTGCATCGGAACTGAATAAAAAACACATTGATATGGAGCGACGACGTCATTTAACCCGAGAAGAGTTGTTGACAGTCGTTGGAATGTCGGAAGCTGTTTCCAGGCACGTCCTGTGGCTATCGCTGGCACAAAGAGCGTTATAAGCCGCCTCTGGATGTGCTGTCGCATCACGGGCAGCCTGGCTGAGCGACATGGAGGAGGATTTCACATCCCAAGTCTTGTATTTTTGTTAATACCAACCAACAATAAATATAATAAAACCATTATAAAGCACTACACTATTCTACGGAGGTATCAAGGGGAATTGATTGATTGTACGTTTGTATTCTATACCTATGCCATTTCGATGAGAATAGAATGAAAAAAACGCCAAACCAAATCTTGACTTGGCTACTTCAATAGTTCATAGTCTCAATACTCTTTAGCAGATTACCTACATTAAACAAAACATATCTATTGAACTCGATGTCCATTAGAATACTAGTTTATTTTACTAACAAATTGATAAGTGAAAGACTAACTATATTGTAATGTACCTATTTTATCTTCAAACAATATACTGTTCCAATGAACGCAGGTACTCGTATATTTGACTAAATCAGTTTTTTTTTAATACTAAATTTGATTGCCTTTGTCTGCAACTCGTTTCTCTTTGTACGTGAATAAAATTGTTTACTGTTTTTAGAAATAAATTGCTTCCACCTTGGAAGACCCTTCTATAACAATATCTTTGTATTTCCAAAGTACATATCATCAACAAAAAATATCATTATTAACCGCTACAGTCTTTTTCTTCATAGAGTTATTATATTTGTAAAACTTATGTCTTAAATGTGAAATAATGTTTCGGAACAAATATAGAACCCGCAGGACGCTCCAAAGAAAACCCCAAGGAATAGTTACCCCGAATAAATATTGGATTATTATGTCCTTCATAATAAGCCAAGAAGACGCATTTTATCAGCATTGGAAATAAAGTAAAGAGTAATAACATTGCTTAAAGAACACGTCAAATAATTTCTGCAAAAAAAAGCTCAGAAGATGCTGATGTACTTATATGTGATAGCTAACATTTAAAATACGAATAAACATGTTATCTTATGTTACATAAACTTGTTTATATGGCGTAACTGTGTTTATTGTACGAATGACGGCGACCTTTTTGTTTTAATCGGACTAATCAATTTTTATTTTACTATGAACGTATTTCTTAGTACTCCTTTGTAGCCAAGGCCTAAAAAGCCCAGACTTTTTTATTTTTGGGTAGACTTTCGGAAAAAATCTGGCGCAAAATCCGTCTGAAAATTCGTCAATATAAAACTATTAATAGGGTATATATTATACTTTCCTGGCTAACTAACCTAACTAGTTATTCAATAAGCAATTCAAACTGACCTTATATCGCAATGATGTCATGTTTTCATTTTGAGGAAATTTTTATCGAGTTTTGACTATGTGTACTACGTATGGCGTCACCGCGCCACACAACCGCAGATGCATTTCGTTTGTTTTCGCGGTAAAGTATTTCAGTAATCAGTATGTTGTACCATATAGTATTTTATCGGAATACTCTCCTCGGCTGATGATTGAATTATAGGTAAGTGTATCGATCCTTGGGAAGTATGTATCCCAGGCGAGTGCAGTAAGTTTGTGATCCTTCTATTCTATAATATTAATAAACGGTGAAATAATGTTAGTTTCTCTGACATGTTTATAATAATACGCATATAGTGTACTTGTAATTCGACGTATTCCTTCTAGGACTTGATATTGTGGCCCTCTTACAACAATTAGTAAAATTTAAATGTGGCCTAGGTAAAAATTCATGGTAATAAAGAAAATTGGAGATCGAGTTATCCGAATTAGTTTAAAACGCTGACAACTTGTAAGACATACCTTTTTATGTGCTAATAAAATAATGTAAAAGGGGCGTGTACAAGAACGAACTATACAGGCTGGAATCACCGACGCGAAAACGGTTATACATTTTGAAAAGTGCAATACCTACAGTATTGCACTTTTGTAGCCGGCACAGATGATAAAAAAAATACCAATGATGACATATTTCAATGTAGGGTGTTTAGAATGATGTACTGAGTATAGTGAGTATGTGGTACCCGTTTCCGCGTTGGTCACGCTTCCACTGTATTTCTGTTCTTAACAAATTGACTTACCAGGAAGCGGTTATGGGATCTCCATCAGCGCAAACTCTGCATATATACAACACACAGGTCAAAAGTTTGAAAAATAAATTAGCTATTCTAATGCGTAAACCTGAAACAAAGAAAAATAGTTTTACAACTTGCAAATTAAAGTACCCTGAAACTTACATCCCTTGGGAACTTGAAAAACAACTCTCAAATAAAGAGGTGCTAATATTTTGGCCTGCCTAACTTTCCGTCATCTTATTTTAAAACTGTGTTAATCAAAACCTGGAATCATTACGAACTAGAAAAAAAAATGAGAGTATGAGAAAAATCTTATAAAGTGTAATGCTTCGAAATATAAGCTAAGTATCAAAATCGTACTGATAGGCTCAGATTGTAAATTTGTTAACTTAGATCTCAGTAACGAGAATGTTAGGAAGACTCTGCGTGATACAAAAATGTTCAAGCTACTAAAAAAAACACGTTTTATAGGTACATATTACTAGGATCTAAAAAAAACGGAACAGTGCAACAGCAACCTCCGCAAAATACACAATTTGCATAATTCCATTCAGAATACCCACCACCAACAGAAAGTAATTCGGTGTTGCAAGACTCAGCCGAATTTTGCAAAGAATCACATTTAATTTTTGACCTTTATGATCGAAGATATTAAGTTTTTGCAGCGATAAGTTTTTATTATTGTTGTTTTCAACAAAATGTCCCTCTAACTCTTCAATTATACCAAATCTAGAAATCTAGCTATAATCCACCTCGCACCTATTCTTTTTTTTATCCCATGCTCATTTGTCACCATTATATTTTTCGAGTCAAAAGTCACACGGGGCCTAATCTGGCCTATTCGGTATTTGCGGCAATAGTTGGTTGGTACACACAGCGTTAGTATGTGCTAACCCCCTCAAGTTTTAAAATGTTACTCTGCTACAACATTGAATTCCATACGAATAATCTAAAGTATTATTCATCTTTAGGTCTCTGTCTAGTCGTTAGATGTTATAATTTGAGGGTATCCGTTAATTTTACTTACTTAATAAAATTAATCCATACCCTCAAATTATAACTAGAACGTTTGATGAATACATAAAAAAATGTAAACAATTGAAATACGAACTCGCCAAATCGTGATTTTGTTCGAGGTTTCGTTGAATACTAGTAACTGTTTGCAGACTGTTAGATATTTTATCGAAAATTAACTCCTTCCTTTGGTTTGTCAAATGTCATTACTTCCCAGAATTTGATTCTTAATGGCGATGCTATCGAATGGTGTTATAATAGTGTTTTTTTTTCAAAACCAACAGGTTAGATTCCCAGGCCAGGAATACTAATTTTTCAAAAATCCAAAGATGCAGTTTTCTTTTTATCAAAATCGGGCCCGAGACTCCTTTAAGCATTTTTCGACATTACTCACAGTTTGGATCTGCCTACTTGAAAAATTCACCCTGTCCCTGTATAGCTATAGTAATTCAACCAAAACGTGATTTCATTTTTCTAATGCAGCTCTACTAATTTTGCAAAGCACAGCTATGCTCCCAATAATTAATCTTTTATTTTTCGATGGTCTGCCATCTTTTGTAGCTTCTGTTACCTATATTGACTTTCTCTCTTTGACTTTCTCGTGTGCTCGGTGTCGATGAAAGACTCTCCCTATTATATTTTCATCTTGCCCTTCTCCTCCTATTTCTTTAGCATTGTAAACAATGTAAATATCGTCAGATTTTGTGAAAGCCTACAATATCTATGTCAGATTTGTCTATTTAAGACTTTTGGTCCAGGCCGCATACCACGATAAAATCGAAATCAATATCCGTTGTTAGCTTTTATCCTTTTTCCTTGCCCATATCTTTAACTTCCAAAAATAGTTTTGGCCTTTTCTAATCACGCCCCACCTAGCTAGGAGCTGTCCAATTTTCGTGCTGAATATGCTTGACGCAAAACCCTCTGGGCTTCTCTTCAAAAAGATTTCTTAAGCCAGAAGTTACAGACTTATCTACTAGCCATAGAATTATATGTCATAATGCGCCCAAAGGTTTTCGGAGAGCATAACATATTGTGAAACAAAACATATAACAAGTACGCAACAAATCGCGAGTCACAAACGTCACAAGTCTGCATTAATGGCGAATCTGTTCACATTGAAAACCACTGAAGGCGATTTCGTGTCTGCTTAATAAATAATGTAGTAGTTCCCTTTTTCGAAGAAACCGCTACTACTTTGATATCGATTGTGTTCGATGGTGATTGCTGTTGGCATACTTACTCGATCGTTGATTTTTTATAAAATATAGTTGCAGTCTTTCTTTGAAAGTGTTCTCGTTTACGTAATACTCCACGCGGACCCTGAAACAAATAAAATATCATGAGATTCTAAAATATACCTTTTTAATATAAAATTCCGGTGAGCGTGTGTACGTAATTCTTCTTGGTGATTTTTTGGGCTCTAGCTCACACCCTCAACAGTTAGTACTGGGTAATACGATACGCCTTGGTCTTGATGATCTTATAATATTGAAGAACAATCTTTCTCAAAAGCCTTACCAAAATTGCCTTTTTATTTCGGCGGCCTCTAAAGTGAAGGAGACAATAACATATGTATAACAACAGCCTATTACCGTCCTGTACTGCAGGGCTTCTTCTCATACAGAAACATCTCGAGCATTGCGGATTGCTCAAGACGGTTTGGCGATTTCAGCCTGTCAAGCTCGGAATAACAAAATAAACAAACTTATGATAGTAAAGCTCAAAACTCAGATCGAATTAACTTAAATCAGCCTATACATGGCAATGTTTACATAAGCACATCAAAGCGAAAACCGAAAGCATGGGTAGTAGAGCAAACTGGTAAACCGCTCAAAGGAACCATGACCTAGGTTTTGGAGTAGAATAAAAAAACCAATGTTTTAGTTTTTTGAAAAAGCTTTTACCGCAACTTGGAATAAGCCTGTGTATATTTTTTTATAAAACAACACTTGTCTTATTGCCCTAACGCTAACCGATAGTGTTACCGCAGGGGGTAACAATTCCGCCATGGGATCTGGAGGCGATAGTCCTCGCGCGCCTGCACGAATGGCGCGTGGAGGCACTACGCCGGGGGGTAACTCCGCTGCCGCGGCAAATTGTCGCTCAGCGGACAGACCTCCGGCGCGATCTCATGGCGACATGGAGAGAGCGACTGTCGCAACCCCGTGCAGGGCACGCCACAATAGTGGCGATAAGTCCCCTCTTTGAGGAGTGGCTAGAGAGGCGCCACGGCGCCCTCACCTTGCGCCTGACGCAGGTCCTCACCGGACACGGTTGTTTCGGGAGGTTCCTGCACCGAATCGGGCGGGATGAAACGCCCAGGTGCTACCATTGTGAGGAGCGACCGGAGGACACGGTGGAGCACACGGTGGAAATCTGCCCCGCGTGGGCGGAGCACCGCCGTGTCCTCGTAGCGGCGATCGGCGGCGGCGACCTCTCGCTTCCGGCCCTGGTTCAATCCATGGTCCGGAGCGAGACGGAATGGGACGCCGTCACCTCCTTCTGCGAAGCAGTCATGCTAGCGAAGGAGGTGGCGGACCGTGAGAGGGAGAGAACCTCACGTCCCAGCCGCCGCGGGAGACGCACCGGGCGTCGGGGGCCACTTGGTGGCCCCCGGCCACCGTAGGCGCGGGCCTGTGGACGGTGAGCTATGGGCTAGCTCGCCGTCCGTCCGTCTTATGACGACAGGCCGTGTCGACGGCGCGTTCGTGTTCCACGCGTGCCTCAAAGAGAGACAGAAAATAGGAAGGGGTCCGTAAGGACCGATGCCTGCCAGGGTTGCGGGACTGTTCGAAAGAGATACCGCGGCCCTGGAACACAAAGGGCAAAGGAAGGAACATGGATGGGTTTTAGTCAATAAAAGTCTGACACTCCCTCCTGCTCAGCCCAGAGCGGGAGGGGTTATTTGATGACTTCCCACCGGTAAAAAAAAAAAAAGGGGGTAACAATTCCTGACTTGGCGGACTGCGCAAATGCTCCAGCACCCGGGCCAAATGTAGTAAAAGAACACAGGGTGGTTTAAGTCGTACGAATCGGAACTCAGGGTGGAGGACAACGATGAGGATTTCCATACGCAAAAAAAAAGACATCATGTCCGCTTAGAAAAGAAAGCATAGACTGTCTTTGATTTTTTAATGTGTTCATATGAGTTGTTCAGAATACATTGTTTCCGTGATATAACAACACCTGCATGGCATGATTTCGTGGCATTTAGCCTCAAATAGAACGGGCTTCAAAGAATTTTTAATGTGAGTAGTAAGGTAAAGGTTAACATAGAATTAAGAAAAAAAAAATAAGGGAATAAAATGAAGTATTAAGAATACATATTGTATGTGTTTATTTTAGAACGCATACTCGTAATAATGCAGGTATACTTGAATAGCAAATACCTGCGACCGCCACGTCACTCGTTGTGGGTTCACACAAACTTCAACATCTCGTTAGATCCACACACAAAACAATTTTGAAAACTTGCATAGTGCTTCTGAGAGAAAAGCATTATGCAAGTTACTTTGAAGGAATACATCTTCGAAGATAAGATTGTAATTTTGTTTACAATTGTATGAACATGGCAAGGGTTCGCAATTTCTCATATTTTTATAATCCTTATTAGAAATTGTACATTTAAATGCTGTCTGTCTGTTTACTATGACACTTAAAACACTGAACCGATTGTTCTGAAATTGTGTTTTGGGATTGTGAAGCCGAAAACCTCATAAAAACATAGGTACGAAATTTCATGAAAAGCTGGCCACAGTAGTTTTGGTGCAAATATATTTTTAGCTGGATCTTATACTAAATATTGTACATAAAAAGTCAGCATGGGGTACCCACCCTTTCTACGTTTTCAGTAACTCTGTCATTAAATAAATCGATAGGCACTCATGGCAATTTTTCCACTCAATGACAATCTAATTCTGTTCTTTCAAGTTCCATTATTGTCTATTAATGGTCGCAAGTCACTCGTTCGTAATGGTTGCAAATTAGTTACAAGGAAATGGGTTAATGGAATTTCTTAAGGCTCGAGACCTTTTGATCATTGACGGAATTGGCATGGTGTATTCAATAAACTCTCTGATAAATTTGTATCCTACTGCTCCCGAATGTAGATTACAGACGATAGCATCAGATTATTTGATGCAAAATGGCAAAAAACGGAACCCATAAAGATTCGGCCTATCTGGTTGTCCATCCATCCCTAAGTCACAGCCATTTTACTCCAAGACTGTTGGCACCAATAGTTGATATTTGAAGAGTAGGTGACCCGACCCGACCCGTTTCATCGGTAAAAGGTGTTGTAGCTGAAGCGACCATCGATGAACGATGTTTTCGGCGAATAGTTCTATTGGCGATGGATTTACTCGTGGAACCAACCGTCGACTAAGAGTGATTTCGGCGACCTGTACTATCGGCGAAGGATGATTCGCTATACTGTTCTGAGTTGTTAATATCGAGGTTACAAAAAAAAATATTTTCGACTCAATGGCGTACGAGGTATTTTTTCTGATCACGAAAAAGTTGTATCCCTATAATTTTTAAAGAGGAGGAAAATTCATGAAAAATCTCTGAAAAAAGAACTTTCAACGAAAATTGGTTTAAATAAGATTTAATAAACTTTTTGAGACATGGGACTTTTTCGTGAAACTGCAGCAGTAACTTTGTTTCTCATTCACATTCACAGGAAAAAAAAAATTGTCTGTGTGGTGCCCGACTCAAAAAATACCACCACCCCAACTCTTCCAACGGGTGTTGTAAGGGGCGAATAATGGAATTTTTAGTATATTAAACAATAATAAAGATATGCACAATAGCATTCCTTAAGAGGGTTGATGTCCATGTCCGGCAGGCGTTTGGCAGGCGGCCGGAACATAAGCAGTATTCAAAGAGCAAATGGAAGTAGGGCTAGGGCGTACCCAACAGGCGACGCGCCGAGGCAGCACCCGGGCACTTTGGTAAGTGGACAAAGGCACCAGAATGGGCGTGAGCGTCAAGATGACGGGATCAAGTCCCCAATTTAAAATGTATCTCATTTAAAGTGTTTGTACTACATAGTACATATGTACTATTTGTACCCTAAACAAGACATATAGAGGTACAATTCTAAAGGTAAAGGAAGTATGTCAAGACGGCCCTGGTCCCGCCACTTTGACGTGAAAGTGGCGGGACCTTCTGGAAGCGCTACTCGAGAGGCATGTAATTCACGTCCGAAGACTTAGTACTACATATGTACAGGTAAAATAGAATCTGTATTCGAGCCGTACGAAATACGCGCGCGCGCGCCCTTAGCATATCAGCTGTTAGTCACGTGACGCCTTTGTCTCATTACTATTGTACCGTGCAGCAGTGGGTAGGAAGAGCACCCGCGCGGCGCGCGAATTTCATACGTAGTTTTGTGGGAAAGTCGTTTATAATGAGTACAATCACGTGTTTAAGTAACGGTCACTAATTACCAGTCACCCTATATACTCGAAATGTTTCATGTTTCATAATGAATTCATCTATTCTGAGCTTGTGCGATTTGATTTTATGGTCTTCCGACCATAGCTCTCTAAATTAGATGATGTAAGATTGCGTATTTTGCTACCTTACACATTTTTCATTATGTTAGTCCATAGAGGCACTTGTTTCACCAATCATAATAATGTGATTCAGCGAAGGCAAGTAATATAAGTTTCCTGGGTTACTAAAATTTTCAGAAGTGAGATAATTAACAATTGTTTCTCTAGATGTATGATCAATTAACCAATCAACTCTGATATCTACTTGGTTTTTTTTTGTTTCGTGTGTATCTTGCTGGGTTTGTTCTTGATCTAAGAAACTTGTATTGTTAGAAATACCTTCTAAACAAAGTATGACCACTTTATTTTCACACGATTTCATATTTTTTAAGCAATTAACATAACGTATTTTACTCTGTTATCGCTATTTTTGAAGTAAGACTGACTGTATACATTTTTGATCATATGGCTAGTATCAATTCTACTCGTAATTTAATTATCAGGCGGGACGACGTCTTTTTGTTCAAATAATATACCGAATGATACTTCCAAATATTCTTTTGTAGTACTGCAGCGTGTAAAAGCTTTTACACATACATAATCGTGGAAGAGTCATCACATATTATTTCTGCTGGTACGGATGTTTTTTTAAACACTGATTCAGCCAGTCAGTATTTGTTTCTATAGTATGACTTTCGGATACCATCTGGAACAGTGGTACGCTGGTGTGCCCCTCAAAGTTTTTAAAACATACGCATATAAAAATAAGTGTTTAGTTAGTTTAATTTGAGAAAAGGCGCCAAAGCTCTTCAAAATACTCACCGTAGCATCTAGACTTATTACTGCCCGCTGAGTATCATGCAGGTATATAGTGTAGTATTTTTCTTGATCAGGAGACCATACACGTTAAAATTTCAATGTAGTGATATAAATCTGATAAATTCATTATAGGGTGGAGTTTGAGCCATTAGCCACAAGGACATTGTCGGGTTTGAATCACAACATGTAGCCTTTCTTCTTTCATGCTTGATTTGGCATCTTGATTTGAGTTCCTAGCCTTGGCAAGATAGGCGGTTCAACATCTTTACTGTTCATCAAAGAATGAGCTAACGAATTCCGTACAGAGATTAGCCGAGGACATTTTTAGGTCATCGCGTAATTCCTTCCGACATATAACGATTGGCTGAATTTTAAAGCGTAAATATCTCAATAGAAATGATTTTCTTTAGATTCTACTGGCAATTTATCACCATCGTAGTCATTACTGTCATCATTTTCTATTTCCTTGTCATTAAAAATACCTATCCGTTACAGATTCAGTTTCATCAAAAAAAAAAATTGAAATTGCATTTAACCGACCGGTATAAACATTTCGGGGTCATTTTAATAGTAGATTATGCACTAAGACGATAAAGTAGTGTCTTATGTAGCGGGCACCGTAGTGAATCTCGAGCAAAACGAAGGATTCAAGAGTTAACTCCCGAGCGGAGCGAGGGAGTTTAAATTTAACTCCCGAGCAAAGCGAAGGAGTTAAGCCAAGAATCCTGAGTGCAGCGTGGGATCCAAGGTCACCCAAGACCCCCGAGGCCCCCGAGGAGAATACTCTACTTTTCACACCATCTACGAGACAATAGAAAGCAATAGTATTAGAATCAAAGTATTTATTGAAATAACAATAACAGTTAGTAGACCTATTTAAAAGAATTAAAAGTTAGAGGTAACGTTTGATACATTAGACCAGTTGTGGAGACAAAGTTATGTTTTTATTCGGTACATTTATTGAAGTTGAGGTAGAGTTTATTTTGGATCGTGAAACTTGATAAAGGTGGTGCTTGAGGCAGCGGGCTAGATGAATAGTGTTTTGATGTGGAAGGTTGTGTTGACAAAGGTGTCCAAGGATGTACGGTGTAATGCGGCAGCTTATTTTATCCTTATTTTGTATAGAATTTTCAATGTAGCCCTCAGCTACTACATTAGATATCCAGCCACTGTCTCTTAATCTGGGTCATGTCTGCTCCTAAATCCGCCAATAGAGTAGCCGATGTTCTTCTGAAACAATGGCCCATGTAGAGCTCGGCATTTGTAAATTTCAGGTATGTCGCAATTTCTTTCGGCATGCTGTTGATCTTATTTTTTCCAATGACTTGCCTGGTGCACTTGCGATTATTATGAGCTACGAAAAATTTGTTAGTGTTTATATTAGAGGGGCGTAGAGCTTGGTACTTTTCGATATTTCTTACGTATTGTCCACGGACTACGAATGACCGTTCTTTCTTTGATTTTGTATCTGGCAAATTTACCAGCAACAAATCTGAATGTTTTTCGATATCTTCGAGTTTAATGTTTATGAATTCATTTCCACGACAAGCGCCATTCACTCCAAAAATCATTATTATTATTTATATTCTACTCTTGGTGGCCAGTTCGATTTTCGAACAATTTATTTTTTAGTGTAGATATTAATGTTGAATGCATGGAATTAGTATGTACCTACTACCTATATGCGTATGTTTGTATGCGATTTCTACTTTATGTTCCAAATTCAAATCACATTAATGACCAGCGAGTAATAGTGAAATTCAGTACAATATTAATGTCCTGCTATACCTCAGGTCTTAAATGACTTACTTTAGGTTAGGTTTGCATGACATATAATTTGACATTGTCGAGAGGTGGTGTGAAAAATGAGTTATCTACTTATATCAGTAAACACTAGGTCATTCGATGATGGTATGCCGTGAATAAAAGCTGCTTTGTTATTGTCTTATACCTGTTTTTGGTCTTCCAACAGCACTATACTTTTTTCCTGTTTGTATTTTTGTTGTAGTCGAAGTTTCGCGCCAATCGTAAATCGAAATGGACAACTATTTTTTTTTTTTAATTACTGTGATGTGAAAAAGCGATGATTACACTGATTCTTTTTTTGTAAATTTCGATCAACTCGAGTAATTAACTTAAGAATTATAATGAATGAAAATCAGAATAATTTTGTTTTAAGGCATACAATAATAATTATTTATTATAATATTTTTTAAAGTTTTATAATAGTAATCTTAATAGTTTTTCGTACATTGTAGGTACGAAAACCGACCCTACAACAAACGGCATAGACTAATCTGTTGCTAAATTCGCGCCGATTTTTTTCCATATCAAAATTTTAATGAGGTATGCACTCACTGTTCAAATGCCTATTGTATTTGTTATGGCTGAGGATTTACTCCGACTTCATAAACTCTTTTTTATAGACATATACTCTATGTACTGATACTCTTTGTCATGTCACTTTGGCAACAACTGTGGTAACCAAGATAGAAATTAGCCTAATATACTTGTATTTTACGTGTTTTTTGACAAAACCAAATCTTTTATTTACATCTCAACTGAGATGTAAATAAAAGATTTGGTTTATGTTATGGGCCCAAGTGAGTAAAAAAAAACGACCTTTTATATGGAATAAAAGTATGGGTGGGTAGGCAGCGAAAAATATTTTTTCGGAAATCTTATAATATTTTTTTTTTTGTAAAAGGTTGAAGAAAATTACATCATGGCTTTGACTATAAAAGTTAATCCACTCACTGTAGAAAATTATGATTCGTGGAAGATTTAGATGCGTGCTATTCTGAAGAAGAACGATTTGTGGGTATATGTATCTACAACGACCGCCTCGGTCTGATCCAATATATTCCGAATGGATCAAAATGGATGGAAAAGATGAATCGGACATTTTATTAGTCATCAGTCCAAGTGAATTGAGTTCTCTGGATGGCTTAGAAAACTCAAAAGCTGTGTGGGAAAGGTTGATGTCCATGTATCTATCGAGTGGACCTGCGAGCAAAGCCCCGTTGTTAAAGAAGCTTGTTTTAAAACGTATTCAGGAAGAAAATGACCTGTCGATGCACATCTCTGATTTGTTCGATGCCGTAAAATCGGTTTGGTAGTAATAGAATAACTACTGGCCATTTTACTGCTTTACAGTTTGCCAGAGACCTTTACCATGTTCCGAACGGCAATGGAATCGCGAGATGACCTACCTACAACAGAAGTGTTGAAAGTAAAGATTCTCGAAGACCACGAAGATCGCAAATGTCAACTGTGGTAACCAAGTTAGAAATTAGTCCAATATATTTTACGTGTTTTTACAAAACCAAATCTTTTATTCACATTTCAACAGTATTTAAATTTACTCGATAATTTATTGTTACTTTGCTATTGGTTGATTTGATAGAATCTTGCTAGGCATAGTATATCTTTGGTCCCCACCAAAGAAAATTATATTTAGTCTACAAAATTGAGTATAGTGTGGCACCTAACCATACTATACTCAATTTTTATTACACATCATTTTTTTTAGGTTGGATAAGATAAGAGGAGTTCTAAATAAATAATAACAAAAATAAATGGCTAAATAATAACCTAGGTTGGCCCGTGGATCGGTGACCTCCCATTACAAACTGTATTTTCTCCGTCCCACGTTAAGCCGTTGGCCCCGCCTGTCCTCCAAATTTGCGTTATAACATTAATTTCAAAATTTTTAAGAACTTTACTGAATCATAAAGCTTTTCCGCATCCTGGACAATTATGACTTACACTACCAGAATTAAGTCGACGGTATCAGGATTTATCAACGCAAAATCTGTTTAAATTCAGGTACTGTAGTCAATAAGGCAAGATTCCGAGCCTACTGTTATAAACACTAGTTTGTGCCTCGCGACTTAGTCCGCGTCGAAATAGTACATTGTGATACAAGGGTGGAAAGTAGACACTACACACCCGCGTATCACACGACGTTTTGCAATACAGTTGTGGGAAAGGGGTGCGGGTGGCGGCAGGTCTTCTCAAGATCGGTTTGATGGACTTGTCTCGAATGACGGCCCTTCTCGAGACGTCGACGGACGTGCCTCCGTTTGATTTATTTGTATAAAATCTGTGATTTGATGGACATTTTTTTTTCTTGTATGTACCCGTCTGCTACCGTGGCAGATCGCCATCCTCCGTGACGCTTTAAAGTTGTTATATCTGCTACTGCATTTGCTGGCAAAGTCGCAGACGTTCTGCGGAAGTTATTGCTAGTATATTTCTTAGGGTTTGGCAGTTTGAGGAAGCCATATCTTTAGGTATGGACCTTATTTTATTAACGCCAGCATTCTGACGGATACGTTTTCCGTGTTGGTAATTTTGAAAAAAAGCGGCTGCTGTTTTGCATTGTAACACGCAGACCTATGTTTTTCTTCACAATTTCACAAAATTTGCCATTTATTGTGAAGGTCCGGAGTATTTTATTTTTTGTGTTTGGTACTTTAACCAGATGCATTTCGCCATGGAATTCTATGTCACTCATGTCCATATTTGCTAACTCCTGTCGTCTCATGGCGCCAGTTATGCCAAAAATCAATATAACCTGAAAACAAACAAATACGTAGGTCAAGTAAATATTGTACATAAGTAAATGCCGTCTATAAAGTTGTTTGTTCTATAGAGAAAGCAAATGGAAGCAAATTATACTGTATAAAAATTGGTGACACAAACCTTTGTTATTTATCGTGTGGCGCTTCAAATAAATATCTTCATCAAATAAAATATCGGGTGGAGTTAATTCCATTTCATTCATTTGTACTTCAACTCATATTAACAAAAAAAAAACAATATATCACATAAAAAATTAAAATTTTCAGAAAAGGGCGCGTTTTTACAACTGCATATTTTTATTTTACAGCGAAAACAGCCTATTGGATTTTTGACAAATGTTGATGTGAAAATAATTAAATTAAAACTAGTAATTAAATATTAAATTAATTTAAAATTAAACAACTATTTAAAAGACTTTTGAGAATTCAATGCTAAGACGTACGGACTCATATATTTTTCCTCGTATAAAATCTATCCCATTTTATTCTATGTATGAAAACTCCATGCTACTAAACTTTTTAAATTGACTTCTAAATCTAAAACTTAACTGCAAAAGATCGAGCTCGTAAAAAAAGGCACGACCGCGTAACAGAAAGATGCCTATGCAAAATCGATACATCCAAGTGCTGAGTGGTCTTTATGAAAACGCCACAATGACCGTCCAATCTCAGAACCAGTAAACAACACAAGTACATTGCGTGGGGGGTGAGGCAAGAGGACGTAATTTCCCCAAAATTGTTCACATGTGTTTAAGACGCTCAACTGGGAAGGACGTGGCATGGTGGGCGTGGTGGTGGCGTGGTGGACCGGCGAGTATATTTCACACTTGAGGTTTACAGATGACATCGACAAACTGGCTATATCGCTACACGACATGCAGCAGATGCTGGATGGCCTAGTTGATTTTTCACTACGCATTTGTCTCAGTGTGAACTTAGACAGAACCCTGGTTATGTTCAACGAATACTTCACCCCAGGACCTATTGTTCTCACGGTCCTCTTTGGAGGTTGTTCGACAGTATATTTACCTCGGGCAAGCTCTAGTTTGGTAACTTTGAGATCGGCCACATAATAGTAATAGAAGAATCCAGCTGGGCTGTGCAGCATTTGGAAACCTGTGTAGAATTTTTTTGTCGCGTATTCTACAGAGCCTAAAGACTAAGGTCTTCAACCAGTGGGTCCTGTCTGTTGTGACTTATGGAGCCAAAACGTGGACTCTCACGATACGGTTGGAACGGGCTATGCTTGGGGTCTGAGGTTCTGGGCTTAGGGAACCAGAGTTGGCGATATAGCTCACAGAATAGGTAAGCTGAAGTTGCAATGGGCCGGACATATTAGCCGTAGAACCGATGACCGTTGCGGTAGACGTGTTCTTGAGTGGAGACCGCGAATAGGCAAGCGTAAGATGGGAAGCCCTCAGATTTGACAGTACTGTATTTACATTTAATACATAAAGGATCAGACGACATTTTAAAGAGATTGTTTACGATACAGATTTTAGTTAACTCGTTGGGGCGACGATCTTCGCAGGGTGGCTGGTAGCAACTGGATAAGAGTTGCCGAGAATCGAGTTAAATGGCATGCACTTGAAAAGGCCTATGTCCAGCAGTGGACTGCTGTTAGCTGATGATCATGATGATATACGGAGCAGTACTCGATGGTCAATATAATTTTCAGGGATTTTCAAGAGTTGCCAAAACGTGAACCAGACTTGCTGCAGTCACCAAATCATTGTTCGCCGGTGCTAAAAGTTTCATGTCTGGTATGGCCCTTATTTAAAATTTGCGGGGTGTGGATACAGAGTCCAAATACGACGAGTATTTAATTTTATTCGTTTGGATCGATGTGTGCTTTTAGACCAAATCTGACCTCGTTTCTATTTAAAGGGGAATGACCACGACTGTGATTCCGCAAAATACCCACAAAATTTGCCTTCTAGCTGTTTAGTGAGAGAGTGCGGAATTTATTAGAATATCGGAACATCTCGACACTATTGCATCAAGCTAATCATTATTATATGTACTCGAAGCCAAGAATTCAGACAGTACAAAGTTGGAAGCTAAGGAAGGATTTTGAAAATCCATTACCAAACAGCCCTTGTTTATTTATTGGATGAAAGTTTTAATATGAGTTCGCCAAGATGTTAATTAGATTGAATGTACTTTTGAGTACTCTGGAACGTTCTACTAATTTTGGCACTGCACTGCAGTAATTACTTTAACTTATCATAATATACTGAATGATTGAATGAATAGAAAACAATATGGCCCATAAATTGCACAGATAAAAAAATCGTAACGCAAAACTACCGTTGACTGTCACTAAGTTTTCAATGATTTTGGGAAAACGGTATGATTTTCCATTTTCATATCCCTACATGTAGTGGTCACTAACCCATTTAACGCAGTTACGGATGCCACTTGTCGCATGCGAAACGGATGCTGAACTTACTTGACCTTGCGAAAGCAGAGATCTGAAGTCGGAATCGTCTCTGCATGAGCATCCCTGAACGGTTAATAGCACTGAATTGCCAATTTGTATACACGTTCAGGGCTTCATCTTGCTGATGATGTTTAAAAACTAAATTATTCAGGTAAACTAAAAGAACTTAAACAGCTTAGTTTGTTATCATCTGATCATGTTCGTGGGGCAGGCGTGGCAAAAATTGCACAAAATAGAGAGGTTTGGAGGGAGAAAGGCCTGTGCCCAGCAACGAGACACAAAAAAAATATATATATCATAAAACAACAGACTGATGGATGACATAAGCAGCACGTTCTGTTTCTGTGGGCACAAACTTTTGAATAAATTATTAGTTACCCTATTCAAGAAGAAGGTCGAATGACTAAACGATATTAGTGCACTAAAATCTGTTATCGTAAACAATCTCTTTCAAATGTCGTCTGATCCTTTATGTATTAAATGTAAATACTGTACCGTCAAATTATTGATTAATTATCTTATAAAACAAGCTCATTTATCCGTCGCAATATATTGCAATCGACGTCTTCTTGGTTCGTCGGCCACATCCACATTTAAATCTAACTTCACGATAGCAGGGCCCGGTGTATATATGAGGTAATCAATGAGCGATGTCAGCATCGATTGCTTGACACTTCCTTGACATATTCACCGTGTCATCCAAAGCGTGTATTTGCAGGTGGACTAGCTAATGAGTGACGTTCGAGGGTTATTGATTTTTTTGTAAACTAAAGTATTGTGATAGGAGTTGTGAATAAAAATACCTAACAGGTAATAAACAGGTTCGGAAAGTAAAATACTGGTCGTAGGTATATTTCACAAAAAAAAAAGAATAAATGGCAGGATTGTATAAATAAACAGTCGTTAAGGGGGAAGCTTCCGGATAGCCCGCGTAATACAAATTTTGAATTTCGCGGGCTACCCTGGCGCTTTCACCTTTAAGGATTAAATTTTCGATAAAAAGAAATAAATAATTATACGAATTATACCAATAATGATTTATGCAATTTTGCGTAAATAATTATGTACAACACACCACCTCGGTGAAAGCTTCCAAAGACTTGACAACAAACTGGTCTTGAAAAACAAATCATTACCTGACTACTGCAAATAAGTCAATCCTAAAGCTAACGTATTTACTTGATTTATCTAGTACCAGTTTCAACAGGAATCACACCGCCGGCAGATATAAAAAAAATGCAATGTTGAAAAAATCGTCCTCACAACTCTAGGATAGAAAAAAAAACAGAATTTAGGATTGAATTTGCCAAATAGATAAATCGAGTTTGCAGCTCCGAGAGACCGTGCTGACAGCGTAGTGCCTGGAGAACCTTGAAATTTTCGGACGTTTTTGGATTACTTCTTGAAAACAGTAGACAAAATGTGTGAATGTGAAACATCTAGTGCAACCATAGTTCTGTAGGTGCAATGTAACCTTCAGCTAAACGCAAAAATGTTATTTTTAATTCTGAATTATTTTACAAATGCGAAGGGCGGGGTGGTTTTGGGGACTTGTTTTATGTATTTTTTAGGGTTCGGTAGTCAACAAGGAACCCATGTTCGCCATTTCCGTCCGTCTGTCTGTCCGCAGCTTAGCTCAACGACTCTTAGTACTAGAAACCTGTAATTTAGCATGGATATACAGATAAGATAAGATAAAATAATAATAATAAGATAAGTCGAAGTCTCGAAGTCTTTTTTTTTGTGTATATCCTGTACCAAGGTACACGTAAAGTGGGGATTTTTGTTTTTCTCGCGTACCCCATAGTGTTGGGATGTCGGTGGATAGGTCTTTAAAATATTGCGAGTTTGTTTAAATATTTTTTCGATTAAGGGATTCGTTTGTGCAAAATTAAGGTTTAACCTTTAAGTATGGATGTGGAGTCTCACGGGCTACTCGATGTTTTCGTTTTCTTAGTTTCACCTAATTCCCCCCACTCCCCGCGACTGAGCGGCTCAGTAGCTTTTGTTTTAGATGTAAAACTACCAACGAGGGAGGCGGTTGCGTCTTGAATATCACGTAAGTAATGACCATCAAAATATTGACCGGAGCCTGTCAGGCTACACTTCCATTTTTGCCCTATGATATATTTTATAAGAGCAATTATGTTTGTTTCAGATTTTGTAGTAAAAAAGGTCAAAAAACAGTAAAACCGGTAGTTCCAAATGAAAACGACCATCTACGTGTTGAGGCTGACAAAAAATGCTAGATTTACTCCAGTAGCCGTCGAACTAGGAGATGGTGTTGCTATATCGTGTCCTAGACTTGAGTGCCATGAATGCGTACATTTTATATAACATGCACCAATAAAAAGCTGAGGAGAGAGGAGATTTCCTAAAAAAATTAGCACGTGTGCTTGTGGTGCCTCATGTGCAAACACGTGTTATAAATACACGGTTGCCAAGAGAGCTGAGGTTGACTATGACTTGAGTTTTATGTAATGATATGGTTACAGAAGCTGTCCAGGATCAAGAAACCAGTCAAGGAACCAGAAGACTATGCAGAATCTGTCCCGCGAAAAAACATAGGATGACTACCCATGTTTGTGTTGGGTGCAACAAACATGTGTGTCTCCAATGTTCTAGACCTTTGTGCACTGACTGCCAACAAATTTACGTTATAAGACTGTTATGTTTTTGGTTTCTTATATATTATATTTTGAGAAAAAAAGACTCATTTTGTTATAGGAATAAGTTTGGCTGTTTTTAATACATAAAAATGTAACGTAAGTAGATTTAGACTGAAAAGTGCCATAATTTTTTATTTTTTTTATTTCTTAAATTTTTTAAATAAAAGTTGATTATATAAGCACGTTATTTTATTGCTAAATCCCATAACTTTAATATTCAATCAGTTTTAAAGCGATCTTATATCAAGTTCCCCAAAAAAAAAGTGTGTGCATATAGCCTGTGAGACTACACTTCCACAGTAGTGTTAAGAAAAAATGACGTCTATACTTAAAGGCTAAATAAAGTACAAATTTTTGATAGACTCAATCCCCTCTACCAGCTAAACGGTGGTGTTTGGATGTGTGAAAAAAATCATTGTGGTGGCATATATTTATAACGAAGTTAAAAGGAAAACTATCACAGTTAAGTAGGCTTTACAAGTTTACGAGTAATTGTCGATCAACTTATAAAATGTACTTGGATAAAATATTATCCTAAACATAATTTATGGGAGCCCATGTTTTTCAACTACAAAAAGTTTGTTTTTTTATTATTACAATAAAAATCGTTCGGAGGCAAATCGGACCGTAGGAAGTGGCCAGACACACACTTGGCCAGTTTTTGACGTTTCAAAAGTGCTGATGCTAAGCCTAGTTCTAAGTTTGATTACATGACTTTTGATTTTTTATATTACGTAACAGATTTCTATATTTGTGTGTGATGTAGGAACTATTTGTTGAATGTCCCCAAACCAACTTTATTAAGGTAGATTTGAGTTAGCTGCCATAAAAGTAATAAAGTTAGCCCCATAAGCTTTTATATTATATCATTCACCGTGTCACTATTGAGAGTTTGTGCGGGTCGTTGGCGTGGTACTTGCAAATCCAAATGGTTATTATTGCTTAAGTTTTACAATCGTTTCCTAACACCTCTGTTCTACAATGATATGAATACGAACATTCATGTAATATATAACAATATAAGGTAATCCTACGCAAGAGATTACTTGGTTATACGAACAGCGCATTTACATAAAAATTTCATTACTTTGTTAATTATAAACATATAAATTGATGCCAAGCTTATTATTCAGATATTCGGAATGGGTAATAGTACTTACGAACATACTAATAATAGAAGTGTATATGATGAACTGTTGTGGTCACCAATACGCTTCAGAAATAAATTGTTAGGGTCATCGCGAACAGAGCAGCAAGATGCTCGTATGCATTGATTAATAAACATTGAAGGAATTAACTAAATTCAAAGTACTGTTTAGGTGAAACTAGCGTGCAAGAGATAATTCCCAAAGGCATGCGTTCGCGTATGTTCCTGACGGCCACCACACAGACAGTTGCGAGCATGCCCGAACATTCACGTACATGCGCGCGACGGCCCTTTCGAACAATCGCCACAGCAATGTAATGATTAAATATCCCACTGAGACGAAGCTTCAAACAAGGGTTTTCAAATTGTTCGTAATCCATTTTTATGTGACTAGGACTTAGTGGTCTGCAAATAATTTTACTGACCTTTCAACTTTCAACCCTACGTAAAGCAAACAGAATATTTATTCCGTGTGGTTCCACACGGAATAATATTCCGTTGCTTTCTAGCTAGGTGTCTTCTACCTGTACTCTTCTGTCAACGTTCTGAAAGCCCGATCTTGATTTATATCGCCAAAAAAAGTAAAAACGCCAATTTTTCAAGAGGATCTGCTAAGAACAACATAAGCTGGCTCTGGCTGCTATGTATGATTGTAAGGTACAACAAAAATAATCACTTGCGCTTTCATGAAGAGATGCAATACTTAGAAAACGAAACAACCTTTATCATTCATGAGCCGGACGATCACGATCAACGACCAAAAATTATGCAGAATTATATAGGTATGTATAATTATTGTTATAGTTAAGTATTTATCGCAGTGCCACTGAATAATAATAATAACACTGCCTCAAACACGTATAAAAAAAGGTAGGTATTTTCTAATTTTATTTATGTTACCAACAGCGAGCGTATAAAGGTTGTAACAAGACCCTCAACGATGCCGAAAAGCGCTTGTTTTCGACGTCATTGCGATCCTTTTTTTTTTCTAGACCATACCTGGGAACCTTCTAGTTATGGATATTGGGGGTCAAAGGTACAACTTTTTCACAAGTTTTTTTTTTTGAAATACCTGTTTTTAATGTAAGATTTTTACTTTTAACACCTCCAGGACCCCCGTACTATTTAATCCATCCATCATCACAATGTTTTGAGTGCGTTACATTGAGTCCTACCATAAAACAAGATTTTTCACCCCGTATAAAAATGTCGTTTCCAGCAATCATTTTTGCGTAAAGTTACTTAGTTTGATGTACGGAATGCTTGGTTGACGGCTTCGTTAAGGATTTTGTTACACCCTGATATTCATGTCTACGTCTGACCAGTTTCAGTTTTCACCATTGTCAAAAGTTTGTTCCCCGGTTGTTTCATAATAATTCCGTTGGACGCTATGTAAAGGTACTGCAATATTTACAAGAATCACAGTACACAATGAATATAACGTAACGTGCTGAAGATCTCACTGGTGCACGCAGTTAATTATTGCTATAAAAGTTAAGATTTTACTTACAAAATAATAGATAAATCTGAAAATTAAATTGAGTAGGACAACACATCAATATAAAATATTTACCTCGGTATCTTGTCATAGCTATCCCAGCCTGTCAAGCAATTGTACGAGCTATATCTGCTGACGGCTGCCATTGTATATGTCCTCACAATTTAGGAAAATATAGTAACTGTGTCACAGTGATCTAGAAATAAAGCAGCTTAATGCTCCGCAGTCGTCAAAGGCGGCCGCGACTGCAGCTGATGTTGAGTTGAAGAGTGGTTCAGAAATATCCTATCTTACTTAATCCGAAATGATAGACCCACAAGCGGCAAACGTGTGGCGCACTAAAGGACCTCTTTTTTTAAAATTGCATTAATTCAGTCGCACTCACTGGTGTTTTGCACAAAATGTGCTTTAAAACAAAATTTAAAGTCATTATTTTTCCCAAATCCTCTACCAATGATGAGTATACAATATAATTATGAAATTAACCCACATTTGATCGCATGTTTCGCGACGTGGTAATTTAGTTATATTCAATTAGATGCTAATTTACTTAAAAGCTTCAAAGTAAATGTATGCGACACCTCGACGTAGAATAAATAAGACATACTTAATGTTAATACATATTCAATTTTGATATTACAATTGTGTTTAATTTAACAAATTTAAAGATTGTCGATGTAACTCTAAAGTTCGGAATCCCTTAAAACAATGATAATCTTTAGAAAAACATATTACACACAAAATATTGTTGTTGTTTTATTTATTATAACTGCTTAAATGATTTTAAAAGTCAACATTATTACAAAATATAAGTACCTAGGGTACCTACCAGTAAAGTACCGAAATAATTTGATTGATTAAATTTTCATATGTTGCAAAACACACTTTAAAATTTCACACAGTATTCAAGTAATACGTTCATTTGTCGGAATGTTCGTAAAACAACTGTGTACCTATTTATTTTACAAGTAATATCTACATGGGCATGTTATATACCAACGTGTATTTAATCTAATGTAGATCGGTGATGATTAATGTGAGCGTAAAATGCGTGCAAGTTAGTTTCTGTTTATGTAGAGTAATAAGTGTTGATATTGTGTTCAGCGGCAGGGCAACCGCGCCGCGCGACCGTTCTCGACCGACTGCCGGCGAGGCGCGCGGCGCGCGGCGCCGGCCGCTGCCCGCGCCCGCTCCCAAGTTCGCGCCTGTCGCGCCCGACCACTGCACCCACTGGCCCTCCACTACAACATAACCCACCTAACGACTACTAATAAACAAAAACATGTTCCTTTCTCAGTGTTGTTTTGCAATAGTACACTATACTCGTACATACGAACCGAAACATAGTGGTACAAACCATAATTTAATTCATACATTAACTAAAACTGCACATGCTTCGAAAAGTAGGTATGTATTTACTGTATTAAAAATGGTAGGTATTTTCTAATTTTATTTATGTTACCAACAGCGAGCGTATAAAGGTTGTAACAAGACCCTTAACGAAGCCGAAAGGTACTTGTTCTCCACGTCATTGCGATCATTTTTTTGTTCGAGACCATACATGGGACCTTCTAGTTACGGAGATATTGGGGGTCAAAGTTCCAACTTCTTCACAGGTTTTATTTTTAAATACATGTTTTTAACGTAAGATTTTTACTGTAAACACCTCTACGACCTTCGTACTATTCAATGCATCCATCACCACAATGTTTTGAGTACGTTACATTGAGTCCTACCGTAGAACGTGATTTTCACCTCAAAAAATAAGTTGATTCCCAGCAATAATTTTTGCGTTACTTAGTTTGGTGTACATAAATTGCTTGGTTCACGGCTTCGTTAAGGGTCTTGTTACACCCTGTTTAATTGAAAGTTGCGTGTTGGCTACTGCAGGAAACATTTATCTTACAGTTTCTGACGGTCCGCGGCTTGATTTGCTGAAAAAGCTTTTAGTTCGAGAATTTTATATGAGGAGATACTAAAATGGATTTTCAGTTAGATTTCGTTTTCCAATATTCGTTTTTATCAATAAAAATAAAATAAAATTACGTTGGCCATATTGTCTGCAGCTCGTATTAATAATAACAAGCGATAATATGTTGATTGGGGCTTGGTTTGGAAATTCCAAGTACAAAGCGTTCCCAACGGGCTAGGATGAACTAGCTAAATAATTAATAAATTATCGGTAGGTATACAAAACCTAAATCGCTAAACAACTTAAGAATCGCTAATCACATGTTGAGAAAAGCTTATTAAAGTGGCCGGTAGAAACTGGATAGCCATAACAGAAAACCGCCAAAAGTGGAGAGATTTGGAAGAGACCTGCACGCGGCATTGGGTGGCCAAAGGTTGAAGTAGAAGAATCCCTATCCAACATATTCGCGCATATCATAGCGCTTCGGCTCCTCAGCGCCAAGTGTTGTAGCTGTGAACGGTAAGTTATGATCGCTGTTTTATATTCTTAATTTTAATAGGTGTCAATTTCAGTGTTTTTCAAAATGGAAACGGCACCCATGAAGGAAAAACTGAAAGTTTCCTCGGGGCTATCTTGGATTTTCAATCTGACATCATTCTAACTATCGAAGTCATGAAAATAGCACCCGTGAAGGAGAAACCGGAAATTTTCATCGGCGCCATCTTGGATTTTCATTTTCGTTACTTGTCAGCGACTCTGAGAACCACGAAAATAACACATATCAACAAAAAATCAGAATAATTTTATCGCCACGATCTTATTATTTATTTTGAAAAGCACTGAAAATGACACCCATTAAAATCAAGAATAAAAAACAGCGATCATAAATTACCGTTCACAGCTACAACTTACCCCGACTTGTAACTGAACGGTAAGTCCGAGACAGAATGGAAGGTAATAGTCAGCGCTGCGGTTGAGAGTAGTTTTAGTGGTTTTGACTAAAGACAACTATGAATTATATTCATCAACGTAAGTTTGTGAACGTTACTCAATAATATTTGTCACAAGATTTTTAATAGAAGAATAAGGAATACCTCGTAACTCTTTTACCTCTGACGAGGTAACTCTTTTATCAACATCCGAACGGGCAACATTTCCATTTCTTGCCCGTTGTACTACCAGTATTACTACCAGTAGTACCACGGGTAAAAAAGCAACCCATAAAACTACCAAGCGATCCAGTAGTACCACGGGAAGTTTTATTTTACCCGTGTTACACTCGGGTCGCTACATAAGATCAACAATCATAATCTCAACGATTCAATATCTCAACACATTAAAATATTAAACGTTTATTTATCAACAATTCATAATCTCAACTATAAACTTATACTAAACATTAATCTTTTTTTTATTCAAACTGTAATTCTAAAGTTAGGCCTTTAAAGGGTATTATGTAAACAAACAGTAAAAAAAAAACATAAAATTAGGTACACCTGTTTGAAAAAAAAAGGTTATAGCCGGCAGGATATGGCGGCGCGGCGGTGCCGGCGTACCCTGTGCAAACCAAGGCCTAATTTTAGAATTTGGTTTGAAAAAAAAAAGATGTATGTTTATTACTAGTTGATATGTTGAGATTATAAATCGTTGATTTATTAAACGTTTGATATTTTAAAGAGTTGAGATTTTGAATAGTTGAGATTATGGTGTTGAGATTTGCAATATTGAAATTATGATTGTTGATCTTATGTACCACCAACCCGAGTATACACGGGTAAAAAAAACTTCCCGTGATACTACTGGATCGCTTGGTAGTTTTACGGGTTGCTTTTTTACCAGTGGTACTACTGGTAGTAATACTGGTAGTACCACGGGCAACAAACAAAAATTTAAGGAATCAGTTAGAATGTGTGACAAAGGGTTTGAGAAATTAACTATTGATGCATTAGATCCCAGTCAAGATGATCTTGATGAAATTGATGGTGTCCTTACCTGCCAAGAACTTATTGATCCAAACAAGTGTAGAACGTGTGGTTAATATGGTACAAGATTTTCCTGGATTATTAGGAGAACTTAAGAACTATTGGGGACAATTAGAAGATCCTTTTCTACAATCACTCATCCACACACTCATCTACAATGGATAAGATCTGCATCATTACACAAGACACTACATACAAGGGACCTACTGAACAAATATAAACATCTGGTTAGAATTATTCGGGATGATTTGCCCCAAGCAATTGATGAGCTGCGGATTGCAATTATGGAAGGCCAACTGTTCTGATACCTAAGTTAAAGATATCAATTGTTGCCTATTCAGCAGCCATCACAAAAAAAAAGGCCAGATCTGAAAATAACTGAAATTTCAGTTTTGGCCACTCAACTCACCCAAATTGCTGAAACAACAAGATGACTGATCTTCTTAGAACACATATCGGGATTTTGGAACACAGTAGCCACTAGTATGACTAACTACATGGCAGAGATTGATCGAAAGACATTACGATTAACTCATATGAATCAGACCAGTAAAATCTCAAAGGGGCACACCTTCAACTGATTCCAGACACACTCCTGACTAGCATGTAGATCAAGTATTGAAATTAATTCCTGGAAATTCCTATAAATCTGAACTTGGAACACTCAGTTATGATGGTGATGGAAACCTGGGATTTCTGGTATCTTGCAGGGAGAGCATTCCTCTAGGCCACTTAGTGAGCTCCATTCAGAAACCTGCAGTAATAGAAAAAATGTGATCGTAGTCTTCGTATTGTATTTTTATGGAGAAAAGTCTGTCATCACTGTTTACAATTCTTGGGACAAAGCTACGAAATTAGCTTAAATTACAGAAGTGATCACATGAGTTCCCTTCCTGAATGGACAGTGGACTCAAAATGCTAATATAAACAAGTCAATTAAGATCATTAAGTCCTCTGAGACTCCCTTTATTTATGTAATGTTTATAAGAAAGACCAAGTTAATCAGTATATTTAAGCAACCTTTTTATTCCATAATCTTCCATTAAAAATCTTGTGACAAATATTATTGAGTAACGGTTTTCACAATCTTACGGTGACATATATTTGGCTTTACTCAAAACCACTATAATTATTCTCAACCGCAGCGCTGACATGTTGAACGGCAGTTGGATAATTAACAATTTAGAAACGCTACGCTGACCTCCGAAATTCACGTGTCAAACAAGTCTACGTCAACACGTAAATAGAGGATGGATTCCGCAGAACAATTTCGGTATGCATATTCGGGAATCCGCATCGAGGTCGAAGTGGGACTTCCAAACGTTTCACAGTAGCATATTTAATTGTATCCTAAACTGATGATAAAATGAGTAGATCGTAGCCACTCTAGTAATGGTCTGCGACCTGTAACGTTAGGTTAGATCGCTGCTTTTTCAAGTTGGAGAAAGTTGTACTGTGGGTGTCTATTATTAACACCTCTATCTTCTTTTGAGGGGATATAGGGGTGATAACATTGTAAATTAATAGATTGTGTTATGCTATTTTCAATCAAAGCTGGCCATACAAGCGAGTAGATACGTACGTTTTTGACGATTTTACACTTCTCTGTGTGTAGAATACAAACAAAACAGGGATCAAAGCCGCCTCCGGTTTGGTTCAGCGAATACAACACACGACAAGTTTGAAAGCAAATACCACGAGCTTTATTCTGGCAAATATAGCCCAAATGTTTGAACAAATAAAAGCTACGTTACGGTGAAATCTAAAACCACCTCGGTGTGCATTTTCTGTTTGGAAGGTGCTCACCGCGAACATTCGATAACCGAATTTGTTTTGCTAACATTCGTGGCGCGAACGGTTATATGTATTTGCGAGCTTCTTTGCGCAGTGATTTTTTTTAATATACTATTCTTTCCTTGGACTTTTTTTCAAGTCGTTGTGCAAGACAAATGAAAAGTTGAGTATCACTGGTGGCATTGTACCTATTATATGGATATAATATAGTACAGACGTAAGGGTAAAAGTCAGTGTACCAATGGAACGAGTGCCGGTTTTTTTGTCTACCTGTCATCTGTCAGTCGGTGACCAGTGTTGTCAAGTGAAGAAAAATTAAAGGAACTTGATTCGCTATGAATCGATTCCACGAAACGATTGATAAGCACTTGTCACTCGGATTTTCATAAATATTCAAGATTTCACCGATACATTCATATCGATTACTTACAATTCAGGCATGTTTTAATCGATTATATGGTTTCAAAATTAATTTTATCTTTTCTCGCTTCCTAGATAGAAACATGGTACTGTATTTTGTGAAAAATATAAGGGTTTTTTTTAAACACATTTCAACTAGTAAACTGCAAGCCCAGGATTTACCTTCTCCTTTGCGCATTAGTTCCTTACGTAACGTAGGTTAGCAAACAAGGATTTTTGTAATAATGAAACGGGTAACTTAATTTGAATATAATTACAGTTTCAGCAATTTTTTTTTATTACAACAACAACACAACCAACAACATAAGGCCCAAGTTTTTTTTTTTGATTACCTATATAATGTCTAGAGTCTCTAGATGGAGCATCAAATGTGCGAAAACGTGTCAAAAAATATCAGCCGATTGTCTGTGCACCGCGAGCACGCTGTCGCAAGCACACACATGTTTGAAATTGTTGCCTCGTTTTCTTTGTTTTGATTGTAGCGCGGCGCTCCATCTAGACATTATATAATCAAAGGGCCCAAGTCTAAAAGCGCACTGCCCAAGGCACATACTTTTCTAAATCATTGTACACTAATATTATAAAGAGGAAAGATTTGTATTTTTGTGTGTATGTTTGTAAGGAATAAACACAAATATTACTGCGCTGATTTCGTAAATTCTTTCACCATTAGAAAGCTACATTCACCCTGAGTAACATAGGATCCCGTGCGAAGCCGGGACAGGCCGCTAGTTATACATAATTGTACTTCGATACAGCTACCACTTATTCCTGCAAAGCCCGGTTGATTTTAATTTGAGTACTCTCAATTATAGCTAGTTGACTATAAATCCACACTTCATACTAGATTTCAATCGGCCAGTCAATCGATTGGACTAAACAAATGTTTGAACGGTTCCAGAACGTTGGTGTTCAGAATAGTCGAGTGCTACTGTAAAAGTCGACGGGATTTACTAAAAAGGTTTTAATGTTTCGGCCAAAACACTTGATCGCTAAATCAAGGTCAACCCCCACCCATCCGTCTCCAGTCCCAGCGCCCTCTTCAGTAATCTCTAATTCTAGATGTTATATTATGTATATATTATATTCAAATTTAGGTTTAAAAAGGTGATAGATGAAGGTACATAGTAAATTTTTATGCTTAAGTTAAGATCATAAAAATAATTGACATTGTTACTTAATTTTTTATGATTATATTTTATAGTTTGTTGTTAGTTTATACAAAGTTGAAACGACAGAGGGGCTTTCCTTTAAACTGCCTATACTATGTAACACCCACAGACCCAAATCGAGAATTTAAAAATTTAGTGTTTTTGTTGTGATTGTTGTTGTGCGCGTACTTCAAAACCTTACCTAACATAAAAGCTAGCGCGAGCGGAGGCCTAAGCCGCCGCCCGCGCCACCGCCGGCCGCCCGCTTTGACCCGAGATACACACGCCGCGCTCCGGCGCGCGCGACGTTGCCGATTTGTTACCTAAGTATCTAAGGTCAGTACTAAGGATGGTTGCGTTTTACTCTGATTTGTAAGCTATTTAGTTTGTTAGTAAAAAAAAAGTTGGTGTTTTTTATTTTTATACCGCATCGAATTAATACTAAACACGTATAGTATACGCTATAGTATACTGACAATAACACCATCTACGATCACTTGATTTATTGTATGTGATAATGCAATTTCTAGTAAGTCTTCTATATCCGTACTTAGAATGGTTTTAGGTGAAAGTTATAAGCCGTTTTAATTCAGATAAATCAATATTAGTTAAGTAAAATAACGTCAACTAGCGTTAATGTGGTACTTGATATGCGGTGATCTGTGTGAAGTATGAACAAGCCGTAAGCACGATTAAATAGAAACGGGCGAAATTCGTCCAGATATAATTTGAAACTCATTTCAAAAATCTTCCGAAATTAGGCTACGAAGTATATTAATTTTAAATTCATAATATTATAATGTAATGTGAAGAGGTCTCGCGCAGTGTTACGACTAAGCTGGCTGAGTGCTACGGCGTAGCTCGCATTGTGCTACGGCGTAGCTCGTTCTGTGCTACAGCGACGTGCCACAGCAGAGCTATAATACAGTAATAAAAAATACTATCAATATTTATCGTCTATTATACAACTTACAAGTTATATATTTTAATGTATTTAATACATATTCATAGTGATGTTAAGAGGATAGCCGTGGGTTGTTTTTAATTCTTGACTTTCCTTTTTGGGCGCCATGTTTAAATGAAAATGTGACGCCACATAGCCTATAACCAGCGGGCTACCAAGATGCCATACGTCATTTGTCAAATGATGATAAGTAGTTTACAAGTTATGAAGGAACATATGAATACACATACATACTCGTACACACCGGTCAAAATCATATCCCGCCTATTTGCTTCGCTTTCGTAGTCGAGTTAAAATGTTAGTAATTGTGTAAAACGTTTAACAATAATACTATTAAGTGTTTTATTAAAGATTGGTAGTATCTACTCTTGCATATGAAAGACTTTAACATAAGACCTACTAGGAAATATTCAAATAATTCACTTGATATTAAAGGAGGATTTGGTAAACAAAACATCGAAAGGTATCATTGTTTGTGAGACCGTTTTGATGCTCAGCAAATTCTACCACCACTAAAAACAACAAAAATATTCCTACCCACCAAAACAAAAAAAGGACAAGTTATACCAGGGAAGAAGGCATTAATATGAACAAGCTTTTTCAAACCGGCTGAAAATCATATCAATAATTAAATAATTGTGTTGCAATTGTTTGTCAGCTGCTCCAAAAGTATGTCAAATACGTAAAAATATAAAGTAATTTCAAATCCCGTTGAAAAAAAAAAAATACTCAACGCGATTGTTTGTTTGTCAACTGCTCCAAAAGTATGTCAAATACGTAAATAATATAAAGTAAGTAATTTCAAATCCCGTTGAAAAAAATTTTACTCAACGCGATTGTTTGTTTGTCAGCTGCTCCAAAAGTATGTCAAATACGTAAAAAATATAAAGTAATTTCAAAAGGCGTTGAAAAAAAAATTACAAACCGAGAAGAATGTGTACTCGTAGCATAAGTGAACATAGGTGCTTAGGTGACGGCACGGTTGGCGCAGTAGCTGAGCGATTGGTGCTGCTGCGCTGTGTGTCGCGGGTTCAATCGGGAACTGTATAGTTTGTGAATGTGAGTTTAAATGTTTGTAAACGCACCCGCGATACAGGAGAGATTCCTAGAGTGGGGCAAAGTTTTAATTTGAATAATAATAGGTTTTTCGATGGCACATTCGGTTAAATTCGAAACTATAGGTAGCCGGACAAAGCGAAAGAACCATGACCCCGATATTGAAGAAAAATAAAAGTGTAGCTTTAATTTTGTTTGCAAAAGCTACTGCCTGAACTAGGTATACCTTTTGAAATATTATACTGACCAATAGTATCAGTGATAAGAATCAAATACTGCAAAGGAATATAGTTTGTGTAATATCAAAGGTAGTGTCAGATTTTGCAATAATTTTATTTTTAATTTATTACGGAAAATTTATTAAGGCTTTACCCATGTTTTGTCACATTATAGTTTTTCCCGATAATTGATATATACTAGCTACTCTATCGATTAGTGCAATAAATAATAATAAATAAATATCGCTGGACATTACACACAGCGCCATCTAGGTGCCACACTAAGCAACGAGGCTTGTGTCGTGGACACCAGATAGTTGATAATACTATAAAGATACTTTTTGTTTGTAAATACATACTTATTATATATATAAACATCCATGACTCGGAAACAAATTTCCATGCTCATCACACAAACATCTGCTCCTACCGGGATTCGAAACCGGGATCCTAAGAACGGTGGTGTTTTGGTTAAGGGGATCGAATCCTGGCTCGAAAGGCTTCAAAATCTAGATCGCAGCTTGCATATTAGTAGTAAAACGAATTCAAATATTAAACACATCGGAAAAAAAACTAAAATCAAATGATTGAAATATAAAGATTAAATTGCAGGTATGAAAGTTAAAATATATTTTTACGAATTACTACTGAAATCCTTCCGATAGCGGTCAGTGATTTATCTAACCGTTACAGGTCAGTGGCATCTCTCTTAATGTGTGTTCGGTACACATGTAATCTCACGATAATTTTCGATAATTTTCCATGTTCAGTCAACCCCGAGTTCTGATAGGCTTGACATTTAAGTACAATCAGTTGGACCTAAATACAATAATAATGCACATGAGTAAATTTATGTACCTAATAAACACAGGACTATGATGAAGATTGAAACTAAGTAATATCAAGTTCAATAACCTTGTGAAGGGAATGTTATTTTATACGTTTAGCGATCTTTCTCAGTAGTCACCTATTTTCTAGCCATATCCCTCACACAGTCCATCCATCATTTCTTTGGTCTTCATCTATGCTAATAGCCATCTACATTCATATTCCACATTTACCTCATTCCTCCGCATCACATGTTCAATGTTCATACCACGATAACTGATTACCACAAGTTTTCAGTCACCGGCGCCAGTCCTCTTATGTACTCAGCTAATTCCTTATTTTATCCATTCGCGTTACACGTACACCTTAGTTTATTTTTGGTAAACATACTTTATACTTTTGCATAGAATTAAAGTATGTGAAAATACTCTATTTCCAATCTTTACTGTGATGCGTAATATGAAACACTTATATATATAATTACTAAACTAGTATCGATATTAAGCTGAAACAGAACGCATACTACGCGATGTATTTTTTTTACTATTTTTGTTTTTGGACGAAACGGGTTAGAAATGCATGTGAACCGAGAAGGCTAAATTTTTGGATATTACGTGGAGGGGGTCTAGAAATGCTTAACTTCAAATTGTCGACGGGACGGTCAGCATCTTGCAAAAAAGCAAAAAAAGGTAGGTACCCCCCCCCCCCCCCCACGTAATATCCGAAATTTAGCCTTATCGGTTCCAATGCATTTCCAAATGTACATGACTGGACTATTAGTTGTCATTGTCTATCTGTAACTTTGATAGTGGCACACCAATCACTCTCCCAAAAAAGCTAAAATGAAATCAAAAATCTTAACCTGGGCCAAACGATACGACTGGTTATCAAGTGATTTTCAAAACAAAAATAGTGCAAGATGAATCACTGCGACGTGAATCTCACAATCAGTTCAGCTGGCATTGGGCAGGTAAATGAAATTATTATGTGGTGCTTGTGAGTGGTGGTGTGTGTAATTTAGTTGATTATCATATTTTGTTTATTTCCTTTTGAATTAATGGGACAGTGGGTCGCGTCGGGTTAACCAGTTGTTGGAGAATTGAATTCATACTTTTCATCCTAAATAACTAAATTAAAATAAAATGTTCATTATTTTCTCATTTGATTTACATTTATAGTATTTGAATGAAATTATTTTTTTTAATTATTCTCCGATAGATTTTTAATTATACTATAATTTGAGTTTTAAATTGAAGAATTCAGGACTCGGTGTTCTACTGAAAATGGTGCTGGTTTTTAGTATGGTGGTGGTAATTTCATTTTCTATCTCTCTACAAAAACATGCAATATATGCATGAGCATATATTGTCCATAATACAGCGAAAAATGCTATAGCCTACTTGCTTTGTGACATAGAAAAACATTGTTTTAAAGATATACAGCAATTTTTTAGTGTCTGCTGGTAGAAGAGACGAATTTAAAAACAATGTCTCTGTCGTTGATGGCGAATTCCATGACATTAAACACCTTATTGGTACTCGTTCATTG
The DNA here is from genome assembly GCA_947578425.1 of Eugnorisma glareosa. NCBI lineage: Eukaryota > Metazoa > Arthropoda > Insecta > Lepidoptera > Noctuidae > Eugnorisma > Eugnorisma glareosa. The sequence continues at coordinate 31,580,276 of OX387957.1, forward strand.
TCTTTACTTCCAGCTATAGACTTAACTGGGGATAGATACTTAATTGGGGACCAATTTGCAATTATTTTAAAAGTTTAAGTCACAAGTGTCCAACAATTATAAAATAATTATTAAAGCTAAATGACCAACAAGATCAAGAAACTGTAGAAATTCATTTACATTTTACGCGCCACATATTGAATATATTTAAAAAAACAATAAAACGTTTAGAAGGAAATGCTGTAACCATATTAGATCTCTTTACTATAATGGATAGCTTAAGAATCGAATTAGAACAAAGAAAAGCTGATTATTACTTTGGTTATGAATCAAAAATAAGGCTTCGAGTTACAAGATCATAGTCAGAAATGGTCAATACAATTATCAGTAATTTTACACATTTTATTGATAAAGGAAAAGTTATTTAAAAATTGATTTAGATTAGATTAGGTTAGATTTAGATTTTAGTGGAGATAAATGAAATGGATAGCAATACTTTCTTGCATATCTTTAAAAATGAGGTAGAATTGAAACATTTTGAAATGGTAATCTCAAAGGCCAATTTACAAGATAGAATAAATATAAATATGGATGATTTATATTCTGAGTCAATAAGACTGAAAGAGATACAAAGGAATTCTACTAACAATGATAAAGAATTTTCAGAAAAAAATACTATTGAGAAATGGCAATATACAATGTGTAACAGAATAAACGCACAACCTCTTACGGGGTCATTGTACTCATCATTATGAATAACTTTCACTATGGGACCAACACTGAAATCGCGAAAAAAAGTCGACTGCCCTATACATTGCTGTGCGCATAATTCGACAAAATGTACTAAACAGCTGTTTTTTTTTTCGCGGTTTCGGGACTGGTCCCATACTGAAAGTTGTTCATAATGATGAGTACAATGACCCCTTAAGAGGTTGTGCGTTTATTCTGTTACACATTGTATAATTAAAAATGCATCTGATAGCCTACCATGTGTTAAGTAAATTATTTCTTATTTACTCTCTATTGCTACATCAGTTATGACCGAAAGAGTTTTTTCTGTAATAAATATAAAATGGCGAGAAGAGAGGAACAGATCATCTATAATTTTGATATAAAATGAGTTACTTGTTTATTTAAGTTTAAATTGGGATTGCAAAGAAAGCTTACAAATATTCATGGAAAATAAAAAATTGTAAGCGTGTGTGTTGTAAAACCTACTTGCTAAGATACTTTTAGTTAGGTTTTAAATGTCATTTCTAATGATAATAAAAATATATTCGATGTTTAAATTCTGTACTCTGTACTTGAAGTTTTGGATAGCAACCATCATACAACGTTTATTGAGTTTTTCATTTCGCTATTTCCACAGTATTTATTTAGGAACGTGATTCAGCAGATTACAAATTACAACACGTTATCAGCACGAAGGCTGAGGCATATTTTATCTACGATCGAATTTAAAAGGAGATTGGTAGTGAAATTGTAGATACCTTGTTAACATGTCGTCTGCAGTTTCTGGTATGTCACTAAATAGTATTCCGATACTTTGGAATAGAGAAGGATACACTGTGTAGAAATTTAAAATGCGAATGTTATTAATCCATGAAGGGTTGTGGGAAACTGTAAGTGGAGTAGTTGTCGAAGGGAATAAGACGCCCGACAATGTACGGAAGGATGAAAAGGCACTTTCTAAAATATGCCTTACTGTGGATGGTGCTGCTATTTCAATTGTTCGAGCAGCGAAGACCGCAAAGGAAGCGTGGGATGCTTTTGTGAAATCCTATGAGGATCGAAGTTTGGGTCGTAAACTGTCGTTGGAACGTAAGTTATACAGGTAGTCCTTATCTCATTTTTCTGATCTAGAAGCTTACTTAACGGCAATACTACAACAGCACTAGACCTGGCCGATATTGGCAAAACCATAGAAGATAGTTCTTAAGCAGCTATTATACTGGGAGGTCTAACGTCTCGCTACGAGCCCATAATAATGGCGCTTGAGAATGGGAGCGTTGAAGTCACAACAGATTTAGTGAGAACTAAGTTGTTGAGCGGAATGACGAAGGAGACTAAAGATGATGTGGCTGCGTTGCATACTAACAAGCAGGTTATTTGTTTTCGATGTAAGAAGCCAGGGCACAAGAGTCCTAATTGTCCTCTCAAAAAGAAGGAGAAAAAGGCAAAGGCGAGTTGATCTGCAGAAAATTGTTCTAAAGATAAGGGACTGACTGCTTCTAGTTCAGGGAATATGGATGCATGTGTCACGGAATTGGTTTTGGATGGTGTCACGGAACTGGCTTTGTCTGCACCAAGTGTTCAGATGTCTGAGAAGTGGATTATCGACTCTGGTGCGTCTACTCACATGACTCCACATGCTGAATGGTTTAATAGTTACCGACCCTGTTATGGGAAGATAACTGTAGCAAATGGTAAAAGTTTGCTGGCTGTGGGTTTAGGAGATGTTGCTATTGACACAAAAATCGATTACAAGAAGATTTTTAATATTGTACATGTTCGTGGCCTAGATTGTAATTTACTCTCAGTCAAAAAGGTTTCTCGATTGTTTTTGATACGAATGGCTGTAATTTTTATAATTCTAATGATGTTTCTTTTATAAATGATCCTGTTTTTCATTGTTCTATTTGTGGTGGATTGTACACTTTAGATTGTACAGTAAAACCGCGAGATTTTTCAGCTTATAATATTCAAATAATTTGTCCCAGTTTCAGCTTTGGCATAAGCGTCTAGGACATCTCTGCCGTATTGGTATGGATCTACTCAAAGAAGGTCTAGCTGTTGGTGTTGAGTATACTGAGGTTGACAAAGAACCATGCGTACCTTGTGTAAAGGGTAAGCAGGCCCGGAAGCCTTTCAAAGGGATAAAGTATAAAAAGGTTTCGTTACCATTAGAATTGGTCCATACGGACGTTTGTAGTCCCCTGACCACTGAATCTTTTAAAGGGTAATAAATATTTTATTATTTTTGGAGATGATTATACAAATTTTATATCCCTTATTTTATGTCATCTAAGACAGCAGTTCAGAAGTATTTTTGTGCTTTCCAAGCACTTGTTGAGAGACAGACTGGCACTAAGATTCGAACCATTCGGTCAGACAATGGCGCTGACTATGTCAACAAGGAGCTGACAGACTATTTGCAGGCTCAAGGGATTCGACATGAAACGTCTGTACCATACAGCCCTCAACAAAATGGGGTAAGTGAAAGTTGCAATCGTAGTATTGTGGAGAAGGCCCGTTCCTTGCTGGCACAGAGCTCTCTGTCGAAAGTTTTTTGGCAGGATGCTGTTGAGACTAGTGTTTATTTAAAGAATAGGTTTCCTTATCGTGCCGTATCGATGGTAAGACGCCATATGAAATGTGGTGTGGTACCCGACCTATCTCATTTAAGGGTATTTGGTTGCCGAGCTTTAGTTCACGTGCCTTCATGCCAGCGAACTTCAGAAGTTTTCATGCCTAGCTTGGCAAGAAAACTCTGAACATATGTTCGTTGGATATTCAGACGATCTCTGCAGTTATTATTTCCGTAGCACGGAAAACCTTCGGAGGTTGATCAAGTCACGGGATATTACGTTTTTTGAAAATAATTTTTCAGGATTGAAGGATAATTCTGTTCAGTCTTGAACTTGTTGTGAGCTCTAATGTCATTTATCTTTTTTCACAAACTTCTTCAGATACCACAACGCAACAGGAGATTTCTATCTCACCTGCTTCTACTTCTTCACCTAATTCAGAAGGTGAAGACATGGAGATAGTGCTCTATCTGTTAGTTGACGATTTTGTGGACGCGACTGATGAAGCTGGTGGGGTTGGTGACACGGAGTCTCTACATTCGGGTGAACAACGTGATCTGTCCCTGGTTCCTTCATATGAACCCAACGATGTTTGTCTTGAGAGAAGGTACGTAAACCTCCAGATTATTATTCATACGGCACTCACGGTGTTGATTTATTGTGTGATGATCCGAAAAGTTGTCGTGAAGCTATTAATAGCGATGATAAAGATAACTGGATCTCCGCAATGAAGGATGAGTACTATGCCTTATTGACAAAGGAGACTTGGACATTATTGGATAATCCAAATAAAAAGATTATTCCATGTAAATGGGTGTTCAAGATAAAGAGGGACGCGAACGGAGAAATAGTCAAGTATAAGGCGCGACTATTTGCGAAAGGTTTTAGTCAAGTTTGGGGACTGACTATGACGAGACTTTTGCCCCTGTGGTTCGTAATTCATCTCTGCGTACCCTTATAGCGTTGCGGCAGAAATGGATTTAAAGATCCAACACATGGATGTCGATACCGCATTCCTCAATGGGGGACTCAGAGGAGGAGGTGTACATACAACAGCCTGAGGGATTTGCTGAGCACGGGGCAGAAGGTAAAGTCTGTTTGCTCAGAAAATCCATTTATGGTTTGAAGCAGGCAGCTCGAGCCTGGAATATCAAGTTGCATCTGCGGAATCATGTGTTTACTTGAAAAGTTTGGTAATGAAACCATAACTTGCAGTCTATGTTGACAATCTAAGTGTCTTTTACAAAAAAAAAGTTCGTTTGACGCTGTCAAAAATGACTTGTTTTTTTTTTTATCTCTAAAATATTTGGGTGCATTGTCGTATTGTTTAGGTTTAAATATTAACCGTATTGAAGATAAAATTGAGGTCAGTCAGAAGACCAAGGAGTTGGCGGCGGCCGAGCTGAGGCGGCGGCCGAGCTGATGACTCGCGGGGTTGCGATAGTCGCGGAGAGGATCCGGCAATTGGGTCTCGAGGTGGCATTGGACAAGTCCGTGGCCATGTGCTTTCATGGGCCTCGGAATGCGCCACCGTCGGGATCCATGCTCACGGTGGGAGGGGTTCCCATCGGCGTCGAGCCGATGTTGAAGTACCTAGGTCTCGTCCTCGACAGCCGGTGGAACTTCGTGGAGCATTTCCGACGTTTGGCCCCCAAACTGGAACGGGCCGGGGCTGCCTTCAAGCGGCTCTTGCCCAACCTGGGGGGTCCAAACGCCTCCTGCCGGAGGCTCTACGCGGGGGTCGTGCGGTCCATGGCCCTTTACGGGGCCCCGGTGTGGGCGCGTTCTTTGAGGCGGCGAGCCGCCCATTATCTGAACGCGCCCCAAAGGGTGGTAGCCGTAAGGCTAATCCGGGGGTACCGCACGATCTCCGGCGAGGCGGCGAGCCTCCTTGCCGGATTGCCGCCATGGGATCTGGAGGCGATAGTCCTCGCGCGCCTGCACGAGTGGCGCGTGGAGGCACTACGCCGGGGGGAAACTCCGCTGCCGCGGCAAATTGTCGCTCAGCGGACAGACTTCCGGCGTGATCTCATGGCGACATGGAGAGAGCGACTGTCGCAACCCCGTGCAGGGCACGCCACAATAGTGGCGGTAAGTCCCCTCTTTGAGGAGTGGCTGGAGAGGCGCCACGGCGCCCTCACCTTCCGCCTGACGCAGGTCCTCACCGGACATTTCGGGAGGTTCCTGCACCTAATCGGGCGGGAGGAAACGCCCAGGTGTCACCACTGCGAGGATCGACCGGAGGACACGGTGGAGCACACTGTGCAGGTCTGCTCCGCTTGGGCGGAGCAACGCCGTGTCCTCGTAGCGGCAATCGGCGGCGGCGACCTCTCGCGTCCGGCCCTGGTTCAATCCATGGTCCGGAGCGAGACGGAATGGGACGCCGTCACCTCCTTCTGCGAAGCAGTCATGCTAGCGAAGGAGGTGGCGGGACGTGAGAGGGAGAGAACCTCACGTCCCAGCCGCCGCGGGAGACGCACCGGGCGTCGGGGGCCACGTGGTGGCCCCCGGCCACCGTAGGCGCGGGCCTGTGGATGGTGAGCTATGGGCTAGCTCGCCGTCCGTCCGTCTTATGACGACGGCGCGTTCGTGTTCCACGCGCGCCTCAAAGAGAGTCAGCAAACAGGAAGGGGTCCGTAAGGTCCGACGCCTGCCAGGGTTGCGGTGCTGTTCGAAAGAGATACCGCGGTCCTGGAACACAAAGGGCAAAGGAAGGAACATGGATGGGTTTTAGTCAGTAAAAGTCTGACACTCCCTCCTGCTCAGCCCAGAGCGGGAGGGGGGGTTATTTGATGATTTCCCATCGGTAAAAAAGACCAAGGAGTTTTGAAGCGGTTTAATATGCGAGATTGCAAGGAGATATCTACACCTTTGGAGAATACAAGTTGGAGAAAGGTAATCCAACATCTCTTGGTGAATATCCTTACCAAAACATGATAGGATGTCTCCTGTACCTAGCTGTGAATACGAGACCCGATATAGCTTATGCCAAAAGCTATTTAAGCCAGTTTAATAACTGTTATGATAAGAGGCATTGGTTGGCAGCTAAAAGGGTGTTACAATATTTGAAAGGTAGGTACTATGGATTACTGTATTACTTACAGGAAAGTGAGTATATGTCCTTGACCAGTGCTGCAAAGGAGGCTATTTTCCTCAGACGGTACGGTGTGACATTACTGTTTTTGCTCATAGTGTATTGCTATACAGCGATAGTCAAAGTGCACAGAAATTGTGCTCAATCCAATCCACCACAACAGAACCAAACACATTGATGAAGGTTGCCGAGGGTCTTATAGATTTAACGGAATTTTTCTTACGGATAAAATAACAGCCGATATTTAAATCAAGCCCTTAAGGCGCATAGCTCATATTAGGTGCGTAGTTAATATGGGTTTAGTGATAAATAGGTAGAATAATTTTCTATTGATTAATTTTTCGTCGGTTTAAGTTTATTATTTCTGTTTAGTCTGGTAGTAATGTTAATTTATTTCTATATTATATTATTTAGCATTACTACTTTATCTTTTTATTTCATTAAGTGCGGATGGTGTAAAACCTACTTGCTAAGATACTTTTAGTTAGGTTTTAAATGTCATTTGTAATGATGATAAAAATAAATTCGATGTTTAAATTCTGTACTCTGTACTTGAAGTTTTTTAATAGCAATCATCGTACAACATTTATTGAGTTTTTCATTTCGCTATTTCCACAGTATTTATTAAGGAACGTGATTCAGCAGATTACAATTACAATAGTGTGCTAGAAACACGCAAAAGTATGTTTTAAAGACTGAATAACTAATAAATCAATTTTTGTAAAATACTTTTTTTTCCACATACTTTATTTTTATCCTGCTTAAAAAATGAGATACGTGATTTTTTTTTTTCGATCTTAGCATTCTCATCTCAGCCACATGGAATTGTCTTTCATTCATCCACATTCTAATCCATACACAGCAGGTCTAACCATGGTTTTATAAATCTTCCTCTTGAGTTTTAGTGGGATGCGGGACCTGGCGTACTGTTTCCGTGACCTGCCGACATTTAATCCATCCAGTGTTAATTCTGTGCTTAACACTCCGATCTATTTCGCCATCGCTTTACACAAGTCAACCGAGATACCGAAAGTTGGAGCAGGTTGGGGCTGCCGGAGCAGGCTGGGACGGTTGGAACAGGCTGGGACGGCCGGAACAGCCGCACGGGTTGATCTTCAGATTAAGCTGCGCTTGCCAAAGACGGTGCCTGGAAGGGCAACCATCCATTACATAACTGAGTTTTCTCCGAGCCTCAGGAAGTACGTTAAGCTGATGGTCCCGGCTATCATTTCTAGATCTGACAGTCGTTATAGGTAGTCAGTGGCCCGGATGTCTGACAACCAGTCCTACGAAGGACTGGGTTGTAGTGGTCAGACAGGCAGTCGCTCCATGTAAAATACTTGTATTCAGCTGCATCCGGTTAGACTGGAAGCCGAACCCAACATAGTTGAAAAAGGCTAGGCAGGTGATACTCCTACATTGACTAGAAGTATTTTCTGCAGGGATTACAACGTATGAGATTATATTATACAGATGAGAGGCTTATTATTTGGAAAGGCTTATCTCATTTTCAGGGCAAAGCTCCCGCAGCTCGAGCATAATAAAACGCCTGTATCTGTAGGCAGCGGTGTGGAAAAAGGATTTTAACTTTTGACTGACATATTAAGTTCAAGTTGAATTTGTTATTTACTGTTTCTTCTGTTTGTAGTTACTCGTAGAAAAACGTCTATATGTATTTATAAAACCGGCATAGGATCGATAAGGTGTGGTTACTTTACTATTGCAACTTACTTCATAAAAACCTAGTCGGTTACTCTATACTAATAATAAAAAGAGATAAAATTTATTTGTAAGTTTGTAAGGGGTAATCTCCGTAACAATTATGATCCAATTCTAATGTTTTTTTCACTTATAGAAAGATACATTATTCGTAGGTGTTATAGGCTATACATGATATGTATATCGTTCATATTAGCCGAGCTATCACAAGTTTTGCGGGCGAAGTGCTACTTTATAAAAATATGCCTAAAAAGTAAGCCTCGCGTATAAGAAATGCTTTAGCGTAGAATGTTGAATTAAAAAATCCTACGCTACATGGCTAGGCTACATGTACATTCAAAAATTGAATTATTTGTGAAGGTTGGGAAATACTGTCTGACCTACATAATAAATACGCTAACGAAACGCTTGGTTTGTGTAGGTGGGCAGTATCCCAAATAATAACAGCGCATTGGGGTCCGCTTGCTCGCTCGATGCGATGTAGGTTTATGAGAGATAAATTGTGAAATTCCAACACTCTCCCCCGAAATGCACACGTTGTAACAGTAACATGACGCAACACGACGCACGTTGCAACACTAAGGATAGCATAATCCCTTGAGCAGTGTATCGTGGTTCTGTTCGAAATTGTATCTAATTAACTAGAGATTTTTTTTGGAACCACGTGTGGGTTTCAATATTAGTAGTAGGCCGAATCTATTGGATATACCAAAGTCTTTGTTAAAATGATACGATCACATCAGTTCAAGGCTTTGTAGCTTTTCACCAGACTTACCAGTAAGTAATTTATCTCATTAAAAAGATATTATCTTGCCAATGGACAAAAAGAAAACAGCTTATGCCCGACTCGTCATCGAAAAACTTGAAATCGAAAAACAAAAGATCACGATTCACAACTGTGTCAAAAATTTTTGTTTTCTTAGTACCGATTCGTCATGGATGCTAAAGTATCGTGAAGTGAACAAACTATATACTTAATTCATTTTTATTACAAGGTAAGTAGGTAAGGAACATTTACACAAGTTTTGTAAACGGGACAACATATTATTATCTTCATTCCCAACGACGACACTGCCAAGAAAACGAAATGGTGAGGCGCTGCAGTGGGAAAATACAGACTTGGAATGACAATAACTCTTTGAAGCCAGGACCGCCTAACCCGGTCTATACCCGGTCTCCCTTTAGGTCCTAAACGTACACTTCCCAAATCGTTCACTCTCCCAAAACGTCCACTTCCCAAAATGGTAATTCCTTAAATGTCTATTTCCCACTTCGTACACTTTCTCAAAAAGGCAATACTAATCTACAATGCCCAAAACGTCCACTTTTTCAAATAGGTTTCTTTTTATGAAAGTGCTACTGGTTCCAGTCCCGCACAAGATAAATATTTATATATGCGTGAATCATCTACATATATTTTTGTGTATTAATAATAATTTAATCACAATCATTTATTTATTTCATGGTAAACTGCAACAGTAACAAACTGTTTTGCAGGTGACAGTGGCTTCTCCGTTATGAATAAATACTTTTTACTTGTCAGTTGAAAAATAACGTTTGTAATGTCTGCCCTTTCCATGGAGACTTTATAACAATGATTTATAACAAAATTTTGACAATTACGAATTAAATTATTTTCTAAAATTTTAATTACATGGTCAAAGTTTAACCGGAAACCTATTTTAAGCTCAAGATGTTTGTATATGAAAGTCAACATTGTTAATATTTGTATACAGTGGGTAGTTGCAAAACAAATTATAATGTTTTGTTTTATGCTACAAAAATAGCATGGATCGTTCTTTTGATCATTGTAAGGTGCGTGTAAAAAACCAAATTGCGTTCAAAAATGGACTTAACAATAATTAAAACCCAAAAAGGTAAAGACTGTGTGTTGTTGGATGGCTATCGCTATTATTTGGTAAACGTAATAAAAACGAGACGTCTTTATGGAGATGTGATAACCGTGTATGGTGCTCTGCAACTATAACTTTGAATAGTGGCCGTACCAATATTTTGAGGAAGACGGATCACACCTGCGCATCAAACAGTCATCGAAATTAGGTACTTAAATTAATTAACCAATGTAAGAAAGACGTGAGCGAGAATTTAGAACCAGTTCAGCAAATTTTTGAGAATAACACGTTCACAGCCGATCACGTGCAGAGTACGTCCCAGGTTGATTGTATTGTGACGCTGATCACGTTCTCAGTACGTGACTGACTTTCTTAGTGTTTGTTTTAAAACGACGTCCGTAGTCCGTGTTTGGCGTGCATTGATATAATAGTGTAGTGCACTTTCTCGAAAGGATACCGAGCACCGAAAAAAAAGAGAAGGTGGCAAGAGTCTGTAAAGTTTGTGCAGACATTTCTAAGAAAAACACTGGCAAACGAGGACGCAAAGAAACCATATTTTACTGCCCAGACTGCAACGTGCCTTTATGCTACCATCCTTGCTTCAAAATGTTTCATACACGCAAAAATTACACGACTTGAACACGCAAAAGTCCATGTTCGACTTTTTTTTTTTTCCATAAAACCTCTTTTTTATTCTACATTTTTAAATAAAAAAAAACTAATTTACGTCTGTTTTTTATTTTTATCCTAGAAATAAACAAGTCAATAGTATAAATAAAAAAATAATTATAGATTTATCATTGATAGTTCTCATTTTATAAATGTTGCAATATCGGCGAAAATCGCCGGCGAACCATGGAATCCGCGTTTTAAAATCTTCGGCTGTAAAAGTGATAATGCACGTACAATACGGGAAACAATTTGGTCTGAAGAGGATGAAGAGCACAGAAATTGGATACCGTCTTTTTCTTCAGTTAAAAGTGCTTTGTATCGTGAAAGAAGAAAGTTCCTTGATATCAAGAAATTAGTTTTTAAGAGTTTAGAAGAAGTTACAAAAACATTAAAAAAACAATTTCCTGGTTTGCGAAGATGGAATTGCTGATAAAATTTTAATATTTACTTCTACAATTGCAAAAAAATTCATTAAAAATGAGAAACTTGGATCTTATTACGGTGACGGCACTTTTCGGTGTTGTCCGCCACCATTTTATCAGATTTACAGTGTACATCTTGACATTGATGATTCCAACAAAAATTGCAGCAATATTATACCGGTGTTCTATGGTTTGTTGCCCAACAAAAGAGAAACTACTTATGTCCGTTTCTTTAATTTATTAAAAAGAAAATAAGCGGTAAACATACTTCAGTTTAAATGTGACTATGAGCAAGCTCAAAATAATGCTGGCCAGATTGTATACCCAGAGACTAAAATTACTGGTTGCTTCTATCATTACAATCGTGCCGTCTGGCGCAAATTAAAAAACATGAAATTAAATAAAACAACATCAGAAAGAAGTCTTTGTAGGCTTAATACTATATTGCCCATGCTTCCTCCAGAATACATGGAAAGACATATTAGCAAATATGAAAATGACTACAGGTATGATGAAATTTAAAACTTATTTTGAGAAACAGTGGATGGCCTTATCTTTCCATAAAATAAGTGTATACAAAGATAATCATAGAACAACAAATCAAGTAGAAGGATGGCATCGACGTCTTCGAGCCCGAATACCACAAAGCCCAAATTTTTATTTATTTTTGTATAAAATTAAGAAAGAAATTAAATATCAGGACAACAGACTAACACATTGCCTTTTCAAACCAGTTAATAAGACTAGACGGAATGCGGACATTTTATTTGAAAAATACAGCACGTTACTGAAAAAATTACACAAAAAAGAAATGACTCCGATTAACTTTTTAAAAAGAATAAAATACATGCGTCTTCTAATCAAGTGTAAGCAAAACAAAACATAAATATTTCTGAGTGAGACTCAAGTTTTAATTGTGATTCTAAGGCATATGATGGTCCTTTTTTATGAATATCATCATCTTGGTTACGTGATTATTGTAAGTCATAAATACAAATTGTATTTTTTCAATGTATATTATAAATAAAGCTAGTTATTTATAACTAATCCTTGGTGTATTCAAATTTATTTAGTGTTCTGACCCAAGAAAGTCGTTTTTATTTATCTTTATGACATTGTATTTTGAAGTATTTAAGTTAAGTTTTAAATTAAGTTTAAGTTAAGTTTTGTTTTGTATGTATAGTTTCATGATACCTACCAAAAAAACGTATATTTATGTTAAAGAAAGCAAATAAACCTTTTTAATCTCCATTACGCATTTTTATTAACACATGGTGATTCTTTTTATTTTTCATGTGAACTAGACGTTTTGTGAGTTGCCGTTTTGAGAAAAGGTCTATTTGGGAAATGATCGTTTTGGGAAAGTGGACGAAGTGGGAAATAGATATTTAGGGAATTACCATTTTGGGAAGTGGACGTTTTGGGAGAGTGAACGATTTGGGAAGTGTACGTTTAGGACCTAAAGGCCGGTCTCCTCACCTTATTTCCAAAACCGGTGAGATATCTACCTACTATTTTTCAAAATTATGAAATATTTAAGAGTATTTTTAATAGGTAATAATAGTGTGGTCATGAGATTCATATTGCCTTTCTAGTATTCTTCCTTTTATGTCACATCCTTAACGAAAGCTTTATTATTGCCATTTGTAGTTGGGTTGGGATATTATTAAAACCAGCTCTTATGAAATGGAGGTTGGAAATAGAGATGTAGCGACTAGTCGCCGACTGTTGGGAATGTCGACTATCCGGCCAAGGCAGATGGCCAAAAATTGTATGAGCCTTTTCCCCAGAATGTAGGTAAAGGGTAAAAAGACCCTTAACGAAGCCGAAAGCCACTTATTCTCTCCGTCATTGCGATCATTTTGTTGTTCTGTACCATACCTGGGAACCTTCTAGTAACGGAGATATTGGGGGTCAAATCCAACTTTTTCACAAGCTTTTATTTAAATACATGTTTTTAATGTAAGATTTTTAGTTTAAAAACTTCAACGACGCCCCGTACTTTTCAATCCATGCACCAGCACAATGTTTTGAGCGCAATTCATTGAGTTCTACAGTAAAACGTGTTCAACTCGTTTCCCAGATATAATTATTGCGTAAGGTTACTTAGTTTGATGTACATAATGCTTGGTTCACGGCTTCGTGAAGGGTCCTGTTACACCCTTTAAAGGTACATAATACAATTTGTAGTCGGGTTTTTATTATACTTTTAATTAAATGTTACTTGGTTAGTGTCACGTTTTGTCCATCTCGTAGTCGGCAAAAAGCGCCAGCAGCCTTTTTTTTTGTTGTTAATAATGTTTATGTTATAATCAGCTTTAGGTTGTTATAATTTCTTTTGTTAGTCAATAAATTGAACTAAATAAATAATAATAATAAATATCGCTGGACATTACACACAGCGCTATCTAGGTGCCATACTAAGCAACGAAGCTTGTGACGTGGACACCAGATAGTTGATAATACTACATAAATACTTTTTGTTTGTAAATACATACGTATTATACATATAAACATCCATGACTCGGAAATCAATTTCCATGCTCATCGCATAAACATTTGCTCCTACCGGGATTCGAACCCGTGACCCTAAGAACCTAAGGCAGCCTCACTACCGCCGTGCCATTCGGGTCGTCAAAAAAAAAGTCAAGAAAAATATAATTAAACTTATAACAAAAATAAATTAAGATTTTTTATGACCGCAAGGCGAGGGCGAGTGAGTGCGTTGTGCGATGTACGCAAAGCGAGCGACTCAGCTCTACATGAAACGGCGCGGACATAGCCGATGCCCCGTGAAATGCACCGAAAGCAATGACCGGCTTGGCCGAATAGTCGGCCTTTTTGCAACCAATTATTCGGCTCATCTCCAGTTGGAAAGGAAAACTCCGCTTACTTGGTTGCCCTATGAGACTATGTCTCAAAAACGTATCTGCAGCTTGAATCCGACAATTAAAAATAGGGGGACAACGTCTCCACTTCTTTGGGATTAGTTTCCAAGTGTATGTATGTCTATGTGTGTACATTCAGTGGTCTAAATTGGATGGTTAGGTGCAACATGCACTTACTTTAACTACGTGCTGCTTATGGAAGTAGTTCTTCAATATGTAACGTAAAGCTTCCTTAGTTACGAAATTTCTATGGAAGGACTAAATATTAGAAATGGAACCAAGATATTACACAGAGCGAAACGAACAATCATAAACATATTCAAACTATGAACAAGTACAGAAGAGTTCTAGAATCCAATTCCCGTTGAAAAAGTAATAAATTAAATTGAAAATCTTTTGCAATACGGTAACTACGGACAAAGGCCCGGCACCGGTATTGAATATTGATCGTTTATTCGTATCTGATTATTGAAAATTCACTTACGAATGAAATTGGATCCCTGAAAATTGTTTCAGAATCAGAACAGCAATAAAATCTATGGTACTATCATCATTTAGATTGCTAAATGATGATAGTACCATAGATTTTAATTTTGTTCTTCGAGGATTCTTATATGTAGTTTAATCCAGCAATTTACTGACAATAGAACAGTAGTTTATCTTAAAAGATGGCAATTGCAAAATTCGGAGAACATCAGGAGGTCAGGACTAGTTGACACTCTAGAAGATACCCATTTGGGTATTGGAGATTCGAGCAGTTAGCACAAAGAGAGGAAAGCACACGGGGCTCAGTTATGATATAAAGCTAAAGCGAAATGAAAACAATTCTATTAAACCTGGGTATCTGTAGGGCGATTTCGTCGAGGCTGTCAATCGGTTCGCTGAGCGGTCGCTCGAGCAGTCGGGACGGGGCGGTAAGCACGTCTGAGTTCATGTTTCGTCTAGTATTTGTGTTTCTGTTGTTCTTCTTTCGTTTTTCCTCGGCGCGTTGTAGATTGTGGAATCGGAAGAAGAAAATCGACATTATTCAATTAGGTACACTTGTGCATATGTCTCTCTAGTCCAAGTCTCTGTACCGTGTGAAAGTCACTGCTATTAAAAAGTTCACTTGTACACTGATTCAACCAAATGCAGTTATATTATTAGCACTTCTTCTTTCTTTTGTTCTTTCCCTATTGATGAAACATACATGTTTGTTCTTAAAATTGTCAAATTAGCCTCTAAGTTATATGAAATACAATTATGTAGCATCCAATATACAAGTACCTATTCAGTGTTTAAATATAACAATTTTGGCCAGTAATGAATTGCGTTTACCGATTGGTAATATACATAGTAAGAGGATGAGCCTTTTCCTACATTTGATTCGGGAGCGGCAGCTTTTAGGTACATAATTTATGTTTCTGGTCTATTCTGAGACGCCAACCTGTCCTTTGTTGCTAATCGCTTGTATTTAGATAACAATAATGACAATTGCACTAATGGATTTCACCATGTCGCTTTTACTACAGTTCAATTAGATCCGACACTACTCAACTTGGCTGCACTTAATTCTTTCATACAAATCCCAACACGGTGTAAAAATAGGCAGATATTTTACTTGAAGAGGAAACTATATTTTATTTGGAAGAGTCCGTATATTCAGTCCGTACTTAATTTATGTATATTTCGGCTAGACAGATCAAGAGACAAAGTTTTGTTAAAAATAAACCTATGGGCTTCCGTTGTTGACAAACCCTGATACCTATTGTTTGAGTTATAGGCACCTAACATTTATTTGAGTATGAGCATTTTTCAGATTTGTTGTTGATGCGGGGGTATACGAGTGACTCATGCTTCATCATTTAAGTACATGTATTATGAAGGTAGTCTATTGTTAGACAGTTGTCGTGTCCTACATGCGTCTAGATTCTCCAACAAGGCAGTGGACGACAGCACTCCACCTTATCTCTCATTAGCGTCAAGGCTCCCCACGTTCTGCATCTTTATGTATTCTATTTTGCACAAGGTGGAGGAACAATCGTTTTATTCGTAAAATAATATTTGTTTTCCAGCTACTACTTAGCAAGTTAAAAACTTCGAAATGCAGATAAATATAATATATGCCAGTAAAAATGGACGTGGCACCATGCCCGTTGCTATGCTGAGTCGCGATGTGTTGCCGTGTCGTGGAAATACTCGACGTGCAGCGTAAAATCGAACGACACGAGTGTGGTACGATGCACGACACGACGTCGTGTCGTAAAAACTGACAATACAATCGTGCGCCGGTGCCGTAATTGTCGTACAATAGTCTAAGACAACGATGTAAACTACTTTAAATGAATAGTGGAAGAACTTCGGGTAATATGAACCAAAAAAGAAGACGACGAAAATTTTAATTTAAAACGGCAGCATGGAAACATGTTAGTAGGTAGTTTATTCTCTGATTTTGTGCTAAAAAATATCTTGGTTTCATATATAACTTAGTTGCCAACTAAGTGCTCCAATTTCACTATTAAAGTAATAACATTTCCTTGTTTGTATATCTTGTGTTATTGATTGTTGTATTGCCATAAAATAATCGATTTAAATCTCTATCCACAACGGTATCGTGTTTCTTTTTTGTTGATGTCATCTCGCTGTTCAGCCTATGAGGCTGGCTACTGCTTAACCGGTCTAACCCTGTGGACGCCTTGAATTTAAGGCCTCCAGCCAGGTGCCCGGTATTGAGTTTAACACAACATTCTTTTATGATTTCAGTGGAATAATTGAAAAATACGAGTAACATACATGGACAGTCAATAATAATAACCAATCAATAGCAAAAATAGTAATAGTCAATAGTAATACTCGATTAAAATACCCTCCACTTATTGGCCAGGACACCGAATGCACATTCTACAAAATCTTATTGTATCGTCAAATGTTGTACAATTATAATTAACCGGAACAAACTGTAAACTGTGTGTAGTGTGTGTAAACTGTGTAGTAATTTTTCTACAAAAAATCAACATCGTATCGAAAACGTCGTGCCGTGATCGTGTCGCGATTTTTTACGATGCACATCATAGTTTTCCACGAAACAACATTGTATCAAGACACCACAACGTCTCAACGTGCCATGAACGACGTAGCGTCAAGTGTCTTGGCCCTGCACGACGGTTAAGTGTTTTGGCCCTTACTTTGGTAAGTAAAAATTCAACCTAAAAAAAGTTTGTTTCAGTGTGATTTATAAATGGAGATAGAAGTTGGTTGAAAATACCAACTTATTTACACTCGATACCTTTATTTTTACATCCTACAAACCATAGTCTATTAGCAAAATAATTAATAATGCATGATTTTATATTGTTCGTTGGAACAATGTTACGGATCCTTACACGAAATTCAAATCCCTTCTGATAGCATTGAATTATTTCACGAGTAATATTAGGCTTTATACAGGGTCAAAAAAGGGCCGTCAGCGTCACGTAGGTAATGAATGGACGCCCCTTACCTGTAAATTGGCCGTCAGCCAAATCTAGCATAATATGCACACCTAAACAGTACATACTTACACTACTCGATCTCAAACATTTTGTTAATCAGAAAATAAGTAACGTCTACCGGCCCTAGGATCTTGCTCTATAAAGATCCACAAATTATTTTGTGTCTTCTATTGTAATCCAGTCATTTAATACACATCCAACTTTTTAAACTGTATCAATAGCTTCATTTGTACCAACAGCACGCAGAATGCGACATGAGCTATGCGTGTTGGTGAGTGGGCCTAAACAAATTAAACAACAGCTGAAAGGCGGCACTCATACACAACTACACAGTTACAAGTTCATGTTTCGCTGCGACTGTTAGGTAGTATTCATTTAATTTTGTAAAAGGAAACCTTCCAATTCGGCGCGTTGTTAAAAGCTTTTTTTATTTTCTATCCGCTCGGTTAACATCATGGGTGAAATAGAAACGAGATACGTGAACAAAATGGGAAAACCAAATATCTACGAAAGCAAAAAGAAGGGATCAAAATTCAACGTTTATCCATTCCCAATTTAACTTGCTTCAGCTGCTTTCTGAGGGCTTTGCGAGCTTAAGTAAGACCCAAGAGCTCGAGGCAGATGATCCATCTATTAAGAATATTTAAGATCACTAACTATGCTGATAGCATAAACGAGATAAATGTACATTTGATAATAAAATAATTATTTTCTTTATAGATTTAATAAATTATTTCGATACTTTTCATCTGTAACTATTCGTTAATAAATTTAAAAAAGGAAAACGCCTTTTCATTCGAATTAAGTATGCACGATACTTGCATTTGTATCGATCAGGATCGCAACAATGCGATACGTTACTATGATGGTATCGAATGGCTTCGATCCGATTATCAAAATATACATAGAATCGTATCGTACATGTCCTCTTGGATACATGATACTTGTATTAATCGATACTTTCGATTGCTACAAAATCCGAGTATCATATGGTACTTGTCAAGCCATCTAAGAATTTCTTTTGTGAATTCCTTTTGTATTATTTTAAATTGACTGGTCATGCAATTAAGGACAATGTGGCACAACATGATTCATTCGGGAGTTCAAATGTCGGAATTTAAGGAAAACGGTGAACTAAACAAACTATCCATCTCTGAAATTGAGCCCACACCCGGCAATATGGCAACTCTGGATGACAGCTTCATAAATCGAACACCTCCTACCTTACTGTATAGATCCATCAGATGTGAAAGAGGTTTTCCAGACATCTAGCACCTACTCGGGGAACTCAAATATTACTGGTCTCAGCAAGATGACCCTCTTGATGAGAGAATCCTTAAAACTCGTCACTTATTTGTGAGAAGGTGAACGATCATCGCACAGACATACTGAAACAATACAAACTTCTGGTTCAGAGGACCATGGAGGATTTTTATCTCATTAGGGATAATCTGATTGATCAATCAATCAAGCCTTCTTTGGAGTCGCATGTGTTAGCCCTTGCTAAAAACGCTAAGAAGCCCCTTAATACCACCATATCGACAGCGGCAGATGATCTTGCGGTGGCTACTGCATACGCGAAACATCAGCCATCTGATACTGAAAAATCTCTCGAGCACATCTCTACTCTCTAGGACATGTAATTGCCTAACATCAAGCATGGCACAAGTCATGGAAGACCTGGATAAAATGACACTTGCATCACACACGATTTCACGGGCATCACCTAAGCCGACCTCACATGCTCCATCAAAGAACAGGGAGCCATCAATCGGTTATTTGATCAAGATCTGGCTATGGACAATCTTACAAGTCTCCCTTTGAGACTTTAAAGTTGAATCAAACGGGGACTTAGGTTTCACTTCGACATCTGCCCTTGGAACCAAATTGGCAAAACTAATAGGAATTGGATTCAAAGAGGAAGCTCTAGAGAAGATCCTAAATATGGATTTCGGTCATCTGATTCAGTATCTAGCTGAAAATCCGAACACACCCACTGCCCACAGACTACATATCTTCAGATGTAAATGGGAGATAAACCATACTAAATTCTATGTGCTCCAACTCATCCTGACAGATCAGTGGACACCCATTTCTTAAAGCCACATTGATTTAATTGTATACTATATATTTCCTACTGATACATTCATTCCGACACCGTTATCCAAAATATCGCATCCTGTTGTATCGATACTGTAAATAATCGTGGCTTGGATCGTGCATAACGAATTCGAAGAAGCGTATAAATAAGCAAATATTTAAATAAAATCGGCAATGAGACAGGTTGGTGCACGATCACTTATAACGATGGCGTTACGAGTAGTATTGGAACGCTGTCATTCAAAAGTATGATAGATTGGTGATGAAAACAATTTAATTGTGTTAACATGTGCTAAGATGCACTGCCATAGAAAAGTTACATAATTACTGAGTGTCACATTTGTCTATTTATTATTAAGTTGTCATTAAATCTCAAGTCGAGCTTATGTTCATTTCTTAGAGTAAAAATAAGCACTCTGTTCTAAACCAAATACGCTATCTAATAGGACTGAGTCAGAAACTTGGAAACATCTATCATCAATCTTTATTTTTCTTTATTAAGTAAGACAGAAGTTGAGTCGCGGAGTTGGTCTTTAATGGTTCTGAAATATTTTTAGATTCGTCTTTAGTGATATTTCTCCCTCTAAATGCCGAATCCTCAAATGCAACAGAATTAAAGGTCATAAGTTCTAAGAACGTCTTGTAATTTTAACTTAGTTCTACCACTGAAAATATAGTGTAAAATGAATCTAGATACTAATTTATAGTACTTAGGTACTATTTATGGAAAATTGAACTGTCGCCTGTTTTAATAAAATATTATTATAAAGCTCAAGTCTGTGATTATCAGGGAGAAACAGGTGTTCGAGCCGGCTTAACCAAGTTCCAAAATCTAGCATATATTTGTATCGGTGATTTTTTCTTATGTTTTGAATTTTGTTAATGTAGATATTATTCTGATAAGTTTTAGCTCGTTTACCCCTCACTGCCATGGGTTTCGACGCGCCAGTGGTGTGCAACATGGGAAAATCCATTATTATTTTACATTAAAATATCCAAATTAAACTATAAGTAGTATTCGATGATTCGACTTGAAAACATGTTTTTTTTTGCGGTTCCCACGGTCTTCCCGCACAAAAGCTCAACCAAAAAATTATCATGAAGTGCTTACGTGCCTACTTAAATGCCAAGTGTGTAGACTATCGACATCATTCGCTACGTAACCACGTATCGAATCTATATAATAGTGCTCAAACTCTATATACATTGCACACTACTGGATATTCACAATGTATATGTACATTTGTATTGCGGAGCGACAAGATGTGGAAGGGACAGGAAGATGAGTGCTAGCGTCTAGAGTGCTGTTTCGTTTCACAATTGTCTATTTTCGACGGCTGCGAGCGTTTCCGTTATAGTTGACCTAAAAAGGAGATACTTTAAGATTTTCGTTGTAATAAGAAACATGAGTTTGCATTTTTCCGTTTCGTGATTTATTCACAATTACTCGGTTTTTTTTTTCGTTAGAAACGGACCTACCATGTATTTCTTGTCACCACACTATTTGTTTTTCCTTCTTTTTCATTAGGTGCACACCTATTTAGGTACGTGCCGAAATATTAAATACAAACCCGGTGCGTCCATATATGACAAACAGGTCGTCTCCTAATTCCATGCCGCTACTCTCCATCCAACTAATTAGAACAAGTTAGCGCGAGAATGTAAGTAACAAGCTTTTCGGAAATTGTCTCAAAGTAGGAAAGGGATATAGTTAGAGGCGATAACTTATCAAATTATACATTAAATAGGCTTTTCTAGACACAATCAGGTCATTGATTTTATTATTTAATAAATCAAAATATTTTTCATCACTGAGCGTATTCACATTTGGTTCAAGGTAACGCGGAACGCGCGCAGTGTTTACATGCGAGCGCGGCACGACGCGAGCACGCGGGCGTGACGTGTGCGCCGTGCGTATCACCCCGGCTGTAACACTATGTGATTTGAGTCAGCATCGCCGGCGAGATACTGCCCGCCGCCGCGCCGCCAGCCGGCCGCCCTTTGCACGACTGCCTCCCGCCGCGCTCTACGCGCACCCCCGCGTCCTTCGCGACCCGACCTATACGTACTCTTCTCCTCTTTAATCCTGCACACACTAGATGTACAGTATATCAAAGCTTTCTTTGTAGCCTGGCTTAGTGATCAACTCAGCTAAGATATTGATAGAGCTGACTTAAATATTAGCGTTTTATTACTACTGTTATGTTATGATTATAACTTAATGCTAAGTGGGACAACAGTCACTTAGCAGTAAGCTTCCTTGACCCAGAGTAAATTTTATTCCTTTAATTAACGAACAACCCACAACTTGTAATTGGAGAGCACGAAGTTTACACGGCAATTTCGGGTGACCGATTTGTAACGCCAGCGACAGACCAAGTGGCTTTTACGTCAATCCCGAGCAGTCGATAGTGATCTTTATAGTTGGAGGAAATTGGATGCTAGAATAGAAAAAGTAAATGAAGCTTTAGGGTTTCGGAAAAGTAACATTCAATGTTTGTTGTAAAAACATACATACATGAACGTAAAGCATCACGCCTGTATTTTCCGAAAGCATGCGTAAACGGAGGTATATTAAACTTATTGTCACCGACATCTGAAGCTTTTAAAAATGTTTATATCCTCAAAGTTAGATTTGTCAGATTTAGAGAAAATGAAACCTAGTTTTTAAAATCAATGTTGCTGGACAACCAGTCGTTAGTTTTGGTTTTTTCAATCTGAAAGTCCGTATTTGCCGAAGGCATTCGTAGAGGGAGGTATATACAACTTATGGTCACTGACTTCCGAAGCTTTTATGAAATGATTATATCCTCAAGGTCAGATTTGTCAGATTTAGGGAAAATGAAATCCAGTTCAAATCTGTCATTTTGTTGTTTCTTCTGTCGACAAAACCCGTTTCTACGATGGTCATGCTATAGGCGTGCAGGAGAAAAATGTTAACACGATGTTAGGAGGAGGTACGATTTAAAATGGTCGACGGTGGGCCGATGGCATTACCTACAGGGTGTAACAGGACCCTTCACGAAGCCGTCAACCAAGCACTATGTACTAACTAAGTCACTTTACGCAATAATTATTGCTGGGAAATGACTTTTCTTTTTGGGGCGAAAAATCACCTTTTACGTTAGGACTCCAATGTAACGCACTCAAAACATGGGGGTCGTGGAGGTGCTGAAAGTAAAAATCAAACATTAAAAACACGTATTTAAAAAAAAAACTTGTGAAAAAGTTGAAACTTTGACCCCCAATATCTCCGTAACTAGAAGGTTCCCAGGTATAGCCTAGAACAAAAAAAATATCGCAATGGTAGGAAGAACAAGTGCTTTTCGGCTTCGTTAAGGATCTTGTTACACCCTTTATAATTATGCGGTGATGAATGCCAGATTCTACAAATGTCAGATTCTATAAACGCGATCCTATAAATGCCAGATTCTATTAATGTCAGATTTTTTATATAATTGCAATATAATAATTTATTTAGTGTATAAAAAGAACAATGGGCAAATTGTCCATACGCTTGTAGCACTCCCATATATTAAGCGTAAGGCGTAAATAACTAATAACATTAAATAAAAACTGAAAAGAAAAAAACAAGTGCAAGAGTCTATCTATATTATGTTGAGTACCTGCTATTGAATAACTGATACCGTGGCAATAATTTCGTAATCGATACACAAATAAAACTGAATAATACATTCTAAATTCAAAAGCATAGAACATAGCGACTTAACAGTCGGGACCCATTAACATATATAGACCGGCTTAAATCGTCCCAATAATGGGTCTAGTCTAGCGACTTAAACAGTCGGCTGTTTAAGTCGCTAGACTAGACTAGACTCCTGCCCTATTTTTTTTTTGTTTTCACATTTTTTTAATGTTATTAGTTATTTACGCAGTCGGGTTTTTTATTTTTTTAAATTACGTTTTTTTATTTTATTTTGATATACCCGTGATACTCTCACAATAAATACGAATTGAACGAAATCTCAAGCTAAAATCCATCCAGCCGTTCAGGCCACAGAGCGTGCCTATCAATGAATTTAGCGCCAAAAATCCGCCATTTGTTTTTTTTTATTATTTTGATATACCCAGTGTCACTCTCACAGTAAATACGAATCTAACGACACCTCTCAAGCTAAAATCCATCGAGCCTTTCAGGCCACAGAGCGTGCCAAACAATTATACATACATACATACTCTCGAAAAACATAACCCTCCTTCTGGCGCAGTCGGGTAACAACTGGTTAAAGCCTTATCTCATGGCATGACCAGATGAACACATTGTCGACATAACCGGATCGCTTGCGGTAACCACTTCTGACACTACTATAATGAGGCTACAAATGAACAAAAATCATGCACCAATACACTATCTATTACATGAAAACAGTCCTGGCACACTCCTATGTTAGCGAACATATGCGAGGAGGTGTACTATATAATATGGAAGTGTGCATGACACCAAGTCCGAAGATGACACAGTATGACATCCAAACGGAAGATTGTATGCCCCTGAGAAGTGGTATTTCATCGAGGCACATCTAAAATAAAACTTATTACAGTTATTTACTGATGAATTCCACCTTGCAGGGCAGATGTGCCATAAAATAATATTATTGGACTTTTGGTGCTTGCGCACATGCCGTGAGCATTATCTGGTATTTCGGTGCCTGCCGACATTTAGACAATTTGGTTGGTCCTGTAAGTGCCTGGGACGATATTATTGTACAAAGCCGAAATGAATATAATATTTCGTTCACATTCGATTAATTATTAATCTCCAAACATAGTTTATTAATTAAAATATAGGAACTTAAAAATAACTAAGTAACTTAACACAAAATACCATGTTCTCATTAATTCATTCAATGGTTCACATTTGTTATCTTTATAACAATATAAATGTTTCTATCTGAAACTTAACATGCTACAAGGTTAAGGACGGGGTTAATTCAAAAACGCCCATTGTTCTTTATGTAAACCGTACGTTTTGTTCCTAAAAGCGAAATTCATACTTTTCTGGATATAATTAAATTATATTTTATGAATTTTACCTAGCATTATGTACCTTTTGTATTTTGATTTCTAAGGTCCGTATTACAGAAGGAAACGCAAGTATTGATCTCTGTTTAAAACTAGTTTTAAGTCTGCTTTTAATTTCAGAACGTTCCTCAAGCATAGATTTATTGATCATAGTTCAGCTGAGTTTAGCTTTATTTTAGATCGTTACTCAGTTCGCGAATCGAACCTAAGCAGTGATTTGATCTATAATTACCCAAGTGTGGTTGAGGCCACGCTTGAGCATAGGTAGATTGTCACGTCCAATACTCCAATTTTCAATTTTTGCTGTTCAAGTATAGCTATGCGTTGTCGAGTTTGTGCCAGTGCTGACACTATCGTTTTTTTTTAATCTTAATATCATGTTTGATTTCTTTATAATTTCTGTTAGCAAGTTTTTTTTATAATGTGCTAAAATTTTTCTTTCGTCCTACCATTTATAAAATGATAAGAGTAAATTAATCAGCAAAACAACAAATACAACAAACTGATGTCGATGTTTGCACATAATTGACTTGACAATTTGACATACTGACTTTTAAATAGCATACCTATTTACGGGCATAGATACAAGTCTTTTAAGCTTGACAATTTGCTTACAAAATTACTTTATTGTACTTCAAAGAGCTTTACTTCAATAAATGACGGATTGTACTATTCGGGACCGAAATAATTACACTGATTTCCTGAATAATTGAGCTCATAAGGTATATTTAAATACTTCTAATCCAGTGATGATCCAATTATAAATTGGTAAATAGAATAAATCGTAAACGGAAACATGCTGATGCATAGACAATACACATCTCTGCTTGAGGCTCGATTTGAGTCTCGATTCAGCTGAGTTCAAATTGATTACCTTTCTGGAATAAGACCAATGTTCAAGTACTGATTGTATACTTAAACAGTGATCAACTGATTGAAGATCAAACTGGACTTGAGGAACGTTCTGTAATACGGACCTTAGTCTCAAGAACTTTTCCCCCATGTTTTATAAGCATGCTGCCATACAATGAAATGATACACTTTTCAAGTACTTTAATTTGATACATAGATGGGAGTGCTACAAGGATAGGGACGGGGTTCATACAAAAACGCCCACTGTGCTTTCGCTAAATTCAAAAGTAGTTGTTGTTAGTTGTTTTAACTTTCTCTACTACAACATAATTAAGGTTATTTTATCACTGATTTATAATCGAAGCCATCAATTATGTAAGAAACATATTTATATATATAATAATTATAAATGACAAATAAAAACTAAATGAACAACCGTATTCTTAAATAAAATTATCTTTTAATGATGACCGAACTTTTATGCACTGGGTTTAGTTTTTGTAACTTCCTGTTGCGACCAGAGCATAAAAATACTTAGTCAACGTGCCGGTCTTAATTCTGCTTCAACTACCGACGATCAAACAGAAGATAATTACAGCTTTAACTGTCTGATAGGATACACACACACACACCAGACACACCAGATAGAGGCAGATCCATTTCCTAATCTGTTGATCAGGGCCCGGCTCATTAAGTCAAACCGCTAACATCACATAGTGGTGATAGGAAAATCTGCAACAAGGAATACGTGCATCGAAAAAACCTGTATTACCCAGTTTTATTAAAATACTACCTTGTCAGGAATAACCGTTGTTTTCTGGTCATTCACTTGCTAAACGTGGACACCGTGGCACTAATTTAGAAAGCTTATGCAACAAAAAAGTCGTTCCTGTAATTTTCACGACAAAGTGTCTTACATTTATTTTGAGAAAACTGCCTTGAAAAACATGGATTGTTTTAAGAAAATTTCAGAAGATGACCTTTATGGCGCTTAATTTCCCTAAGGCAGAATTCTGAAGTACTTTTTGACTAATTCGTTTTCAAAGGATTCATTCGTATATATTGAGCTATCAGAAATGTATCAGATTACCATCCTGGCGGCGTAGATTTCTCACAATCAGCAGTTTATGGTGAAGAGGTGGAATATTTCCAAAAAAACTTAAAAAGTTCGGTTTTTCCAAAAACAACCCAGTTTCAAGATTGTTGCAAAGTAGTTCTAGTATCACCTATTTCAAGGAATGCACCCAATTACCAATCACCCTGACCAAACGCGTGAGCCGCTTTCGATGATTCTTACATCAATCGATTTGTTTCAATTTTGTTACTAAAGACATGACACAACCTAACAGCAAAATTCAATATGGCAACAACCAGACGCCATATTGAGAAAAATAGTAATAAAAATGAATGTCGACAAACAATGTTAAGTGGGATATCATTGAATAGGTAGTTGAAAACATCTTTAGGTTTTTCATATCATTTTGAATGCCCATTAAGGATTTATAATGATTTAAAGTCTATTAAAACTAAAATGGTCCTATACAATGCCTTAATACGTAGCAGGCTGGAATATGCCAGTGTTGCCTGGGACCATTTTTACGCAATTCATTCTCAGCGACTGGAGAGCATACAACGGGCTTTCACCAGACACCTCGCATTTATATCCCCTGGCTTATCCCATCGGTGTCCCTATCAACAGCGTCTGAGTTTCTTTAAGATGACCCCTTTAAGGCAACGGAGAATTATGCATAGCCAGTGAACGGTCGCATTGATACCGCGCATTCTATTGAAAGTGCCGCCTAGAATTCCACGTTTTCTCATAACCACAATTCTACAACGCCCTACTACCTCTACAAACACAGGTCTCAACTCACCACTCGCTAAGATACCTTAATTCACTTAATAAGTCCGTACCCGAAGCAGATATATTTAATGACCGTAAGGTGAAGTTTAAATCAAGAATCTTAGCCTCCCTACACACCAATAAAACGTAAAGGTAGGTACATCGTGCATCTGTACCGGGGTCGGTACCCCGGTACAGATGCACGATGTACCTACTGTCAGGAATAGCGCGACCAGACGTTCACAGAACAGTGGCAAGTTCTAGCAAAAGAGCCAAAATAGTTTCTGACACACGACACCTTTTAAGGCTGAAAAGCCGAAACAGTTTTTTGAAGTATGTCACCCCACTCACTGGCGCGCGTTCTACGGAAAGACTAAAGCTGTGGCGAAGTAGTGCATCCTTACCTAACCCATTCGTTCCACCTGCTGAAAATCTCCCACCTAGACATGAGTTGCCATGGCTGACCTGGAACTCTTTAAATAGACAAAGAGAAATAGCAAGGAAAACCTGCTCAGGTGGAGTATCATTAGTGCCTCTGCTCTGGAGTGTAAATGTGGTGCTGTTCCACCACTTAATATCGTGTTCTGCGTGTCCTGTTGTTTGTTCACTACAGGAACTAATGGACGCTATCGAAATCGCCAAACTAATAGGTCAATTCTGGGCCGATTTATTTATTTAGATTTCCATCGACACGCTAAGAAGAAGAAGATTAAACATGGTATGGGTTTGGTGGTGGGGAAAATACTTGTTCTGATTAACGCGCCTTCCGTGGTAATTGAGAGCTATTGAATGAGCTCAAACTCGACTGGTCTGATATAAGTTAAGAGTATATGGTTCAATACCTAAACTTAAATTAAATTCTTTATTAATAAAACAGTACCTACTTAACTAATAAGAAAATTTATCACAATAAACAGCCAGTGTACTTCCTCTTCTCTCCTACTTGATCTATGCTGTGCCCGACAGGGTCAATAATTGTGACTAACATATTTATTTCCCTACCGAATTAAATTGAATTGAGAAAACTTATCAAATGAATTTAAACTAACTAAGCACCTCTACGATTAGGAAGGCCGAGTCCCTGTGATTACGTTCCTGCTTTGTCATAAGCATGTGTTTACCACCTCGAATCAAATTCAAAGAACCCGAACGCAATATCCCCCGTTTTTTAGAATGTAAAGCATCGAAGCTTCAAAATTAAACGCAAGTCAACTGACCTCATTGGTTAGTCTGCAACAGGTTTGGCTGCGTCATCAGGTCAATTTTAAACAGTTTAACAAATTCCAAATCGAAGTAAATCTGAAATTTCTATTGTAGGTTTCATGGCAAATATATATCAATAACAAAAGAGCTGATTACCATCAATATGCCTGAACAGAATTTCATGAAATTAAGTAAAAAACCTTCCTGATTAAATACGCTTTCTTTTTTTACCGTTCCGTTGCTAAATGGTAAAAAGCTGCTTTCCCAGACGGTCACTAACAGAAACCTTCGTGTTTCTTATATCTAATAGAGTATCGTTTAATACACTGGCGTGCATAAAAACGAGGCCACTGAAAATTTTAAACTTTTGTAAATAGTTTTTATGTCATACATACCTAAATATCATTAATGCAATACTCACTTAATGAAAAAAAAATACTCGACGCCAAAGACCCGACTCCCACTCAACCACAGCCAACAGACGCGCACGCTCAGCAGCAAATTGTTCTGAACTACTCTGCAGAGCGGCTTGTCCCACCGTCTCTGAGAAAATGGATGGTCGGATTCTTCTGCATTCGAGCAAGCGAGTTTCCAGGCATTGATAGCCTCGGAGAAGCACGGCACATCAAAATGAATCAGTTTGGAAGCCAGTATATTCCTGATTAATTACTCAGTGCCGTGGACCGAGGATATAAAAGCCGGTAAACTAATACTAGAAAGTTTGCGGACGCCGAGTCCTGCCATACGAATGGTAAAAGTAGCTTCTGGCCAAGCGGTCGTCCAAAGCCTCATTTAAAATGGATGATATAGTATTTCGGATAAATTGTAAAAAAAAAATAATGAAAAGTAATAAATGAACATCCGTATCCGTAAACTAAATTATCGTTTAAGGGTCGTAGTGGCGATAAGTTGAGGAGTGGCTAGAGAGGCGCCTCGTCACCTTCCGCCTGACGTAGGTCCTCACCGGACATGGTTGTTTCGGCTGGTTCCTGCACCGAATGGGCGGGAGGAAACGCCCGGGTGCTGCTACCATTGTGAGGATTGACTGCAGTACACGGTGGAGATATGCCCCGCGAGGGCGGGGCAGCGCCGTGTCCTCGTAGCGGCGATCGGCGGCGGCGACCTCTCGCGTCCGGCCTTGGTGCAATCCATGGTTCCGAGCGAGACGAAATGGGACGCCGTCACCTCCTTCTGCGAAGCAGTCATGCTAGCGAAGGAGGAGGCGGAACGTGAGAGGGAGAGAACCTCATGTCCCAGCCGCCGCGGGAGATGAACCGGGCGTCTTATGACGACAGGCCGTGTCGACGGCGCGTTCGTGTTCCACGCGCGGCTCAGAGAGATGTCAGCAAACGCAAAGCGGTCCGAAAGGACCGATGCCTACTAGGGTTGCGGGACTGTTCGAAAGAGATACCGCGGCCCTGGAACACAAAGGGCAAAAGAAGGAACATGGATGGGTTTTAGTCAGTAAAAGTCTGACACTCCCTCCTGCTCAGCCCAGAGCGGGAGGAGTTATTTGATGATTTCCCATCCGAAAAAAAGAAGGGTCTATTTCAATCTGCGAATCGAAGAAGACGTGTATCGAAAAAAGTGTAGTACCAAATTTTATTAAAATACTAGCTTGTCAGGAACAACCGTTGTTTTTTGATGATACGCTTGCTTTTTAATGATTGGTAACATTCCAGAAAACGAATGTGCCATACATTTATTTTGAGAGATCTGCCTCGAAAGACAAGGGATGTTGAAAGAAAATCTTAGAACAAGAACTTTACATTATGTGCTATATTTTCGACTTGACTGCGCTTCATTTCCCAAGTAATAAGTATTTATTTAACTATTTTCAGTGGATGCATTGTTTCGTTCATGAGCTATGAGAAAAGTCTCAGTTTAAAGTCTTGACCGTTGTAGATTTCTCAGCAAGTTTTGGTGGATAGTTGTTTTTTTTAAATAGATTTCTTCAAAACTATACAGTTTGGTGCACAAGTTATCGGGGTTAAATATATTGCAAATTAGGTCTAGTACCCATTTCAAGGAATGCACCCAATTACTAATTACCCTGTATTTAAGCTAAAACAAAAACGTAAAATAACTGCAGTGGGGGCTTTACTGAGACATTCTTAAACGTAAAATTATTATTAGGTTACACATGTAACTTTACGATGGCGTAGACAGAACATAATCAGATAAATATAGGTATCTATGATAAATGTAGGTTTTTGTGACTTTTTTGAATAGAGTAATCTATTATCTATCTATAAAGATCTTTTAAAGATTTTGTATTTGTTTCAGCAGGTAAGTACGTAACTAAATTCGATCAGATATTTTATTTTTAGGAACAAATATATATATTTTTTAAATCCAACTACAATTTGTTATCCAAGTAGCACCAAATTCGAAATTCGGTCACGTCGCACAAAAGCCCTTTTCGACCTAAAATTGCAGTAAGTCGTCCGGCCTGCTTCGCGCATGTCAAAATGAGCCCGATGCCAGAATGCGTCAAGAATGATGCTAAGGGTGCTCGTTGAAGTGGTTTCAAATATAAAAATTGGTGAGTGGATGTAGAGTTCCCTGTTCCCGATGGTTTAATGAGAATATCCTCCCTTCCACAAGATTTTGCTATTAGCATGAGTTCGTGGTTCCTGTAAAGCAGCACTACAGAACTTCCGCACTTTCCTGTCGCATGATATATTATTAATAGATAATGGACTAATCAACTAATGTTGATTTAAGACACTGACAGTAAAACTGATTACCTTTACCTACTCCACAATTTACCTGTACCTACAACACATTATAATATTTTGCAACAAAGTAAGTATTCTTAAGACTGACCTTTCTTCAAAGCGTATACTGGACCGGCTAATGTCGCTCCAGGCACTCATGGATCTTCCGCGGCCCTTATGGTAGGCTGCGGTCGCCACTGCGGAGACTGTAGGTCGCCGTTCCAACTCGACTTCAGGTGGAAAATTGACTTTAGTTGAGCCGCGTGAAGAAGGCCCTTCCACGGATTCGCCACCTCCTGAGAGTTCCATTTCAAAAGCGGCGTACTCGGGTGCTTCGTCGGGATCTCCTTCACTACCGTCACTCGCCGCCGAGAGCGCCTCATACCCGTAGCCAGGGCGGACGCCAGCGGCGGCGCCGCCGGCTGCGCCGCCCGCGCTGCGGACGCACTCCGGGGCTGCTGCCAGCCTCGGCGAAGCTTCGATGCGACTCAATGACGCCGCTTTTACTGATTGTCCTCGGATATTTAATGGCGAACCTCGCGAAGGCAAATGGTTTGAATAACGTAATTTGCTGTGACGGAACGTGGTGAAGCTTTATTCCGTCTATTAAATAAATAACAATAACACAAACGTTTTAGCTCTAACTCACTAAGATTTTTTATATATTTCTGATATGTTTTTCACTAATATATATCATTCCACTTTTTACACTGAACTATAAGTCCGCGCTCTGTTAGTTTGTACGTCAAATTGATGTAAGAACGTCGTAATGCGTTAATATTATTAATACAGACGCGATTTTAAATTTACCGCAACCAACCAGTCGATCACAACAAACGTCCACAGTTCTCACTTATCTCAAAATGTATCGTACCGCGTTTCTTGAGGTTTGACCCGTATGTAACACTAAGATTAATAATTCGGGATGATGAAAAAAACGACAAATAGAGGTCAACTATACCATGGCCTAAATCCAACGTCCCCTGCGCTCTTCGACTAGTGACCTTTATGCCGCCAAGCTGTAGATATCAGGTTTTGTTAATGGGGGTGGCTAAACAATAAAGCGTATAGATACTACGTTTCATACATAAGGTGGATGTCGTGAAGTGAGCAAGGTATGGAAGTATTGGAGTGAAGCGCGCCCAGGAGGCAGCCGGGCGGGGCGGATCGATGCTGCCACCACGCCGCCCTCTCGTAGTACGAGCTGCCGCCGCCACCACCGCCGCAGCGCTCTTGTGTCGCTGCCCATACATAATAATACCTTTTAGATTATTACTTTCTTAAATCGGTTGTTACTTGATAAACGAATTTTAACTGAATGTCTCAATCGACACTTATGTAAAATTACTTGGCAACAAGAATTACAAATGGTTTTATTACCAAATCAAACTCGAAACTTCTAAACGCTATTCGCGAATCCCGCGGATCGCCGTCTTCTCGATTAGAACTGTATGTTTTTTATAAATGTATGTTATTATGGTATGTTTTTTTTTTGTCTAATAGACAAGACGGCGATCTAACATAGAAGCGAAATTTACTTCACGGCACTCTAAGAGACAGAAATAATCGAAGTCTTCGAAAGATCTGCCTCAGATATCTTTAACGTAACCATAACTCATCAGGCAAACAAATCGTTAACGCGAACTGAGTAATGTTGATTTGAATAATAGATACCCATGCCGTTGAAAGGTGGCTTTCCAATCGATACGAATTATTAACATATTTTCACGGTATCTTTGTTTCACGAGTTGTCAATACATACATAACAATAATATGTGACAAATAATACGGTCAAGGTCAAACGGGAAAGAAGGACGACCAGGTGGATTAAAATGGAAATAGAACCGACTTAACCGAGTTTAAAAAAAGGAGGAGGTTATGTATTTCACCAGCATCTTTCCAATCATGTGTGTTCACCGATTTCTCTGTGATTACTAGTCCGATTTTCGCGATTCTTTTTTCAATTAGTAGAGGAAGCTTGCACAGTGGTTCCATATAAATTGTATTATCTTGGGTAGTTTATGAGTACGTTTCTACACGTATTTATTCGTCTTTGTTTATGTTGATGACATGATTAAATCATTATAACTTCGTTACAAAAAAAAATTATATGACAAGAATGTGTGTAGGAATAATAATAATAATAAAATAATAATGAAGGACGGGTTGGTTGACGTGTTTTGGGCATGCCGCCGTCCGAGTGAGTCTATCAGACATATTATTTCTGGTTGTTCTCGTCTGGCTAACGGCGAGTACTTGCACAGACACAACCAAGTAGCCAGGATTATTCATCAGCAACTTGCCTTGAAATATAAGCTTGTGGAATCTGAGGTACCGTACTACAAGTATGTGCCCGACCCAGTTCTCAAGAAAGACTATGTCACGCTGTACTGGGAGCGGTCTATCATCACTGACAGGACTATTGTCGCCAATAAGCCTGACATATTGGTGATAGATCGATCAGCGCGCCGCTTAGTGATAATCGATGTTACCATCCCGCATGACGAAATAAAAAAAAAGAATATCTCTACTTGGCACACGAGGTTGTGAGGTGTCGACATGTGGAATGTGGAATGTGAACTCGGCTATCAGTGTGCCGATTGTCGTAACGGCCCATTTGGCCTGATGGCCAAGAGCCTTGATGAACATCTGTCGAGGCTCTCCTTAGGCGGTTGGATCAAGGGCCTGATTTAGAAGGCAGTACTCCTCGATACGGCTCGCGTTGTGAGGAGGTTCCTGTTTCTGGAGCCCTAACCACCGGTAGGTTCGACCCTGCTCCCGACACCGGCGGAAACCTATTTTTTAAAGTTTTATAAAAAATATGTAAAAATATAAAGAATATGTATAAAAATAAATAAACGGAAATATAATAATAATAAAAGGGTAAAATAATATTTTTTGGATTTCCAAAAAAACACAAAAAAAAAAACATTTACTTTCGAAAGCCGGTGGCAAAAAGTCAATGAAACAAACAGTCGAACCGACGCGCGACGAATCGAAACCCTTTGCCAGGGGCCATTTGGCTGTTCCCAATGGTGCAGTGGTGCCTTCTCTGGTTCATTTTGTTGCAATCTACATGTTCTACATGACTAGACTTTGGTCTCAATCTCGTTGTCAATTCCTTTCCAGTATACGAAACTGCGAGCCAATAGTTGAATCTTTACAATGCCTGGGTGACCGAGGTCTAGTTCGTGTAGCACTTGTTCGCGTAGTACTTTTGGAATTAAGACTCGTGAACCTATCAATAAACAACCATCATGCAGAGTTAATTCATTGTCCTTGTAACCGAGTGTTTTTAGCGATTGGCTAGTTTCTAAAGCGTGTAGCAAAGATGTACAGTCGGCGTCATTTCTTGTTTCTGTCGCTATGACATCTGGATTAATACCAATGGTATGGATTTGCTGAAATTGAAAACTGTAATTCTGGTCAATTCTGTTGGTCTTGGTGTTTTCTACTGGAAATTTTGATAAATAATATGCATTTGTGTTGTTCGCCGAAGTTCTGTATTCAATGTTGTAGTCAAATCCAGATAAGAAGTGAGCGTAGTGAAACAGCCTCTTCGTACTCATTGCTGATAGCGTTTGATGTGGGTGGATAATTACTATCAGTGGTTTATGGTCTGTAACGAGGATGAATTCCCGACCATAATAATAGTAGAAAAACTTTTTCAATCCCCAGTGTATCGCTGAAGCTTCCTTGTCGATTTGACAGTAATTCTTCTCGCTAACCGACACAGTTTCTCGAAGCGAATGCTATAGGTATTTCTGATCTATCTGGAAGTCTATGTGACAGTACTGCCCGAGTCCCAGTGGCGATGCGTCTGTTGAAAGCACTAACGGCTTATTAGAGTCGAAAGTGTTTCAGTACTCTTTCACTTATAATTTCTTTCTTAATTTGTGTAAAAGATTGTTCACACTCTGCAGACCATAGGAAGCTTGATTTTTTCTTTAGTAAGTTGTTTAGTGGGTTCGTGATCGATGCCAGGTTTGGTATGAATTAGTTGTAAAAATTTGCTATTCCAAGAAATGGTTTTAATTCTGCTGTATTGGTTGGGTGTTCTGTTTTAACTATTGCGTTTATCTTGTCCCTGTTTTGATGTAGACCTTCTTTGTCGATAGTGTGTCCAAGGTAATTTATACCTGTTTGGAAAAGGTGGCACTTGTCTTTGTTTACTCGAAGGTTACTTCCTTTTAGTTTATCGAGTACGAGTTTGAGTCTCTGTAGTAGTTGTTTTTGGTTAGCTCCTTGTATAATTATATCGTCAAAGAAACATTTAACGCCTTCTAGGCCTTGTAACAGTTTATTCATGAATTTCTGCCATAGGCTCGGAGCGACCTTAACTCCGAACATGAGGCTGTTTACTCTGTAAGTTCCTTTGTGTGTACTGAGTGTTTGTAGCATTGCGCTCTCTTCATCCATCACCTTATTTAGGTACGCCTGGGTTATGTCGAGTGAACAAAATAGTTTATCTCCATTCATCTCTGTGAAAATACATATCTTCAATCATAGGTATTGGATATTGTTCATCTTGTATCATTTTGTTTAGGGTAACCTTATAGTCAGCGCATAATCGGATATTCCCATTTGGTTTGACAACTGGTACTACTGGAGTAACCCACTCAAGAGTGTTCAACTTTCGTGATGACACCTTGTGTGCATAGTCGCTCTATTTGTTCATCCGCTTTGGTTTTTAATGCGTAAGGTATTATACGTGGTCTAATAAAAATTAGCTTAGTGTTCTCTTTCAGGTTTAGGTGTCCTCTGTAATTGGGTATTTCGCCAAGGTCGTTTCTGAAGACTGATCTCTTGTAGAGCTCCAGAAGCTGGTCTAATTCTATGTGTTCAGTAGGTTGTATGGCCTTTATGTCTGCTAAGTTAAGTGTCTCGAGTTCTTTCATCCAGCCACGGCCAAAAATTGAATCAACGTGCAGTTTTCCGTGGAATTCTTTTCCTTGACATCTGCATTGAACGTATGCCGCACCTGTTAGTTTGATTACTTCTCCAGTATAAGTTCTGAGTTTTAAGTTTGTCTTAAAAAACCTTTTTCCAATGTTTAGTTTTTGATAGTCTCGTAATGACATTGAAGTTAGTGTAGATATTGTAGTGTCCGCACTAAACCCTTTTTCAGCGTATGCATACGTAGGCTTTGAAGTCGCGTAGACGCTGTTTGTGCCACTTGGACACAATAGAAAGAACTCCTTAAAAGCTGTGTAGGTGAACCGTAGAGATTGTATAGAGCTGACTAAATGCTACGACGCTGTGTAGTGTCTGAGTGGGCGCTGGACTGCGTAGCTCCAGTGTCAAAAATTCCATCTTTACCTTAACATTTTCAATATGTACCGTTATCATATATTTTTCAGATGATTCTCCAGATATGATATTAATATTATTCCAGTCATCATGGTCACTTGTCATCGAGTCTTCTAATAGGTTCGTATTCGGTTTATTCTTGTTAAGACTCGCATCAGAGTGGCGCTGAAGGCAAACACGGGCTAGGTGACCGATTTTATTGCATTTATGGCATTGCGTTTATAGCACCACATTTGCTTGATTCGTGATTCGCAGCACCACAGCGGAAGCATTTCCCTTTTAGATCTTTAGGTGTAATTTGTCTTAGACTTGGTCCTGGTCCTGTCGATCTCTTGTAGCGGGTGATTTTGTTGATATGGTCACTGCTGGTACTTGGTTGTTCATTAGTAATCATTGATGCGTTTTCTACCTTACCCATTTCAATAGATATCGCAAACTATGTCAGTGATTAGAATGTATACAGGGTCAATTTTTATTCAGTGCGCAAACTTTGTCAAATTAAACTTAAATGAGTTTTATTAAATACCTATTTTTTATTTTGATAAGTCTTAGTACAAAAAAATAAAGTTATCGTTAACGAAAAAAGTTCACTTTGAAATTGATTTTATGGCCACCAACTCGCGGGTGGCGGCGCTCCACGCTCGTTTGTCATGCACAGGTATCATTTACGTGGGTTACAATGTACTGATCGTCAATTTTATCTGGTTCCGCCCCTGCCGCTCGGGAAGGGATTTCACCACCGCTGCACAACATCACCGCGTGCGCAGCATGGCGCGGATTTATAGTTGGATAAAAAAATATAAAAAAAGTTTTGAACATATAATGGAAATGTGTTCTATTACTGATACTGAACCACCAAATTTTTTTTGCGCACTGCTTAATAAATATTCCATTATACTGTTCGGTCTTGTAAGATTTTTGTACGTGCATCGCTATCTTTCAATCCCCTTATAAATTGTAGAGATAAAAAGCTTTTTGATGTATTTTTCTGACAGTGTTAGCGATTGAATTCACAGTTAGTGGTAAGTTTCTTCAACTCTGCGGCGCGGCGTACTGCGCTACAGTTTCATCGGCTTTTTGCGTTCTTGTTATGAATTTATGTTGTAGCGCCTATTTGCTAGGTTTTGGGTCTAAGTAGTCGTCAAGCGTAATATCAGCAAATGACATATTCATTGGTTCTTCCGGTGATGTTAAATCGCAAAGTTTCTCGTGGAGCTCTGGTGATAATGTTGACGGTAAAATATTTGATTTCATGTGTGCTTCCGATATGTCGTTCAATCGAAAAAATACTTCTAGTCTTTTTTTGAAATTGTTGAAAGTTTCTGATTGTTGTAGGGGTTGAAATTGTATCTTCGGTGTATTACCATACCTGGATTCACTTTGTTTTATGTGTTGTTGCTGTTGCTGGTGCTGGCCCTGTTGCTGAACTCCTTTCTGTGTCTTTTTTGTTAAAAGTTTAGGTGTTATTGTTGTATGAAGTTCTTCGAACTCGTACCTATTCTTGTTTTTGATCATAAGCGTCAATGTCCTCCCGTATAGCCAGTATTGTCTCCTTTAGGCCGACGAAGCGAGCAGCAATGTCTTCGTCAGACATCGTTGCCCTGTGATTGATATAGGTGTCGTGCTTAAAAAATGTCGAGCTGATTATCATTTCAATATAATAGGAACTGCAGTAATTACGCGTGTCTGCAGTGAACATTGCAAAGTAGGGGAATAAATTTGGACATAAGTATTTGTATTCCCAACAACCGCACGGATTTCGACGCCCGCCATGCACAGCACATCGCTGATCTTCTGAGGTTCTCTCTAGAAATGGTGTCGGAAATGACATCTTATGTTGTGGAGTAAAAGTCACGTTTATAAAATGTGCATGTCATGTATCTATACGTATACTATTATAAAAAAGCTGGCAGTTTTCTCGCTAATTTTTGATAAAGGATTTGTAACACTTTTGTCGACGACTGCAGCATTTTACTTGCGGTTTTTATGAAAAATTATAGAACCTCAGCTGGTACATCGATCCAGACTTATTTCAAATAGTCACCAAAAACATGATCCATGGTTTATGTGGTTTACTCAACAATTTCAAATTCAAATTTGCAAATTCTCCATGCTTGTCTGATGCAAATGCACGAAACGATACCCATGAGACTTACTTACCGGGACTATTACTGGCAATGACGGATATCCACTCTGTCGTCGACCATCCATTCCATAAATTTTATGGATTATTGCAATTCGGTTAAATCCATAGAGTACAAACGTATCTGTAAATATGTCAAAGGAAAAGATATGGCAGTTTTGAAATGGCAAATGCAACCGCATTTATTCATGAAATCAAGCGATATCAACAGGGGCGGTACATCAGTAGCAATGAAGCAGTATGGCGCATTTTATCAATTATCGAATCCATGAGCGACATCCAACAGTTTTTGATTTGTCAGTCCACCTTAAAAATGGACAGCGCGTGTACTTCACGACAGAAAATGCAGATGTGAGAGAATTGTCACCACGTCAACAACGTTAGCTGCATCTTTCTCAGTGTGCAGGGCGTCAA
Organism: Eugnorisma glareosa; assembly: GCA_947578425.1. Taxonomy (NCBI): domain Eukaryota; kingdom Metazoa; phylum Arthropoda; class Insecta; order Lepidoptera; family Noctuidae; genus Eugnorisma; species Eugnorisma glareosa. The sequence goes on from OX387957.1 coordinate 31,619,309, forward strand.
CGCTCTCTATGTGTAGCATTTTATCTGAAGTGCCAAAATAATACATATAAAAAGCGTCAGTGAACAAATGTCAACGTAACAAAAAGGTTAAGAAGAACTACAGAACTACAGCACTTTCACAAGTTATTATGCCTTGTGTCCGTATCTATAACTGTAGCTTCGCCTTCTTTGTTTTTCTGATATTTAAATATGCCTGTTATGATCTAATTGAAATAAATGTTTTGAGTTTGGACATCCCAATTTACTTGCTATTACTGTTAATTATGCGGAAATTTTCACAATCCAATGCCGAAGCTTATACTTTTGCAAATTTTATTTAATAAAGCATTTTTCATTAAGAGACTGACTCTTAAAGACATAAAGTTTATAAAATAAAATTGCAAACAATATTTTCAGTATATGGATGGATAGGATTGTGAATATTTCTGCGTGTATACCAAATGGCTTGATCGACCGTACGTGGCCCTGTTAAATATGTACCAAAACAAAATACTTGTTACTAGAACTAGAAGCGCCATCTGTTATGCTATAGATGTAACTATATGATGTTTCTAGATCTTTGAAATATACGTTGTCAGTCTAGCTATCTTGTAGTTTTTTAAGTTATGGGGCATATGTTCAGTTATCGATAACTTTTAAATAGTGCTCAATGAAAAATGGCAGGAAATTATTCAGTAAACATTCCCAAGCTAGCAAGCAAGCAAATGAGAAAATTCTGATGATTGGGCGTTCCAAGTGGAACCACCTTGGTTATTTACCTTTTGTAGTGTCAGATAATGACAAACCTTGGGTTATTATTTTTAATCTACTGCTGGAGCTATGAGGTTAGGTTGTAGGTAATTGATGTTACTTGTTATAACCAACTATATTTGTTTGTTCTAGAATTCTTTTAATTCAAAATTCAAAAGGCCGGTCGTCTGGAAAAGAAGGGAGCCGGGGCTATCATGATCTCCAGTCTGCTTTTGGTGCTCGTGGTGGCCTAGTTTTCCTCTTAGCCTGCAGTCTCGACATTAGTAAAGACGCTGTCGGAAGGTTGCGATCGCAAAATAATACCGAAAAGATACTTTTGCGATACCGATGCTTGCGAGAAACGCAAGTCTCTACATCCAAGAGAAGTCGTTCATTATCTTGACATAACAACGTCGGTACGCTAGCGAAAAGCGTATTCATAGTCCTGCTTTTTCAAAGACAATTTTTGGCCTTTGCAAAATCTCCTTGAATATCGGGAAAAATGGACAACATGGTTCAATATAATTATTGGTTTTAATAATAAAATAATAATATGACATACGTCAACTCGAGGAAAAAGATTGTCAGTCTTAAGAAATTTGTAGATTTTCTATGCAGTTGCCTAAAAAAGTGCCACGAAAATCTCCCAGTAGATAAGAGATTGGCTCAGTTTTAGTTGCGGCCCTAAGTGCTGTCTATTGGTGTTTCGGTATAGAGAATGATGGTGATGCCACTTACAAGAAGGCCACAATTCCAATTCCTGTAGATAGGGGTTATACCCGCCCCGGGTATAACCCCTAAGAGTAGACAGGCCACAGCATACATAGGCTTATGCGTTCTACTGGGCTATGTAAAAGACATAACCCCTAAGAACGCAGAGGCAGGCAGGAAAAGATGGAATGCAGGTCTGGCATCACAGAACCTGCCGGATTATCTTGATGAGGCAGTAAAGAATGCTATATGGAATGTCCTGGTGACAATAAAGCAGGACATTTTTTTAAGGAGGGCAAGTGGAAGCTAATCTTGGAGAAGTATCTTGCAACAAAAGACACCATGCAGGGGATGCCACCCACCATAAAGGCCATATACAGTAAACTTGAGTTGGTATATGAGTAAGCGTTCCTAAAGTCCGTCCAATGCATGCGGGACTCCATTGTCTCGGGGAACAATGCGCTACTCATGCCCAACACACGCAGCAACGCCAAGGCATTCATGGATGTCTATGATGAGGTGAAGCAGAAGGAAGGAGCCAACTTCTCCTTATGCAGACTTATAGACAACGGGAAATATCCGGGCCTAAACCATGCCCACTATCCCGATCTGTATGCGGTCACCCTCCAGTGGGTCAGGATCACCAAGAGGGTACAAAAGAATTACCAAGGAAGTAAGTCCATCATAAACAGATCGGTTGATCTAGATATGGCGAAGCGTCTGCTCTCATCAAAGAGTGCTCGCAAGCTATCAGCCATCTCTTCTGAGGACACAGAATGGTTGAAGAACATGGGATGCAATACCGACCCAACATTCCTAGCCAAAGCTCTACACGTGGACAAGAGGAAACGTCCCCGGGACACCTCAGATTCAGAAACCTCAGAGTTGCAAACTATTTCAAATGACGCAGATGATGAACCAACAGAGAGACAATTGGACTCTGAGGATGAGTTTCAAGAAGCAGAAACCGACACCCAGGACTTACTCGTACAACACGATAATGTTGCACCAAAGAGATCATTACGAAACCGCCCCGTGATTTGTTAAAAAGTACTTTTAGTATTTTAGTATAGGTACTTATTATAGTAATATAGCATAGCATTAATAATTGTAGTTTTAAGATTCTTCATTGTTAAGTTTTGTAATAGAGGGAGGAATGTTATGTATACGTGTACCGCGCCCCTCCCCGCGCGGCGCCACTCCCCGCGCGTTTCATGAGACATGTCAATAAATCAGTGCGTTGCCAACCAGCGATTGTTTCAGTTGTCCGTGCGTATCATCGACCCCTCCAAATACTAACAAGTTGCATGTAATAATAGCTAAATGCCAAAAAAAACTATTATTCAAAACATGGTGCAATGGGCACTGGCTTTAAGGCTAAGAATAATACTTTAGTGTTTCGAGTTATTTTTCTCCGTAATCTGTTTGATTTCATGGAATAAATCATACCTACTAGATACTACTAGTGATAGAGCAATAATTAAAAAACTTATCCTTTATGAAGCTTCTAAATAAACGAGGCAACAAGTCTCTTTCAAGAATCTTTCTATTCTAAGGTGAGAAAAGTCATAAGTCATAAGTAATTTATTCGAAACAATATACATTGAGTAGAATTTAAAAAAATAATAATATAACAGTACCATTCAAACAACAAAAAAAAATGTCAAAGATAATAAAAATTACAATTTCAAAACGATAATAATGTGCAACAAAATAAATTTTAAAAAAAAAACGATTTGTGGTAAAAAGATTAATAATTATGTCATCTAATTTTCTGCGAATAATCAATAATTAAAATAGAACGTCAAATATACATAAAAAGAAGATAAAAACAATTTTTTATAAAAAGTCCGTAATAATGTGTCACATCTAATTGTAAAATAAAATGTCAAAGATAAAATTAATAATAATACTAGAGTTAATAAGTAATAAATCTATGAGTAATACAATAATAAAACAAAAAACATAGTAAAAAGATAAGTATAAAAAATTAAAAATAATAACAGTCAACATATCATTTAAAATTATTTTTAATCTAGAACAATAATATTACAGTCGTCTCTTATCATCTAGGTACTCATCGACGACGCTGTAATAGCCCTTCCTCAATAAATATGTCTTCAATTTATTTTTAAATAAGTTTGCGCTATTTATGCTTTTAAATTCTGAGGGAAGCTTGTTGTACAAAAATACTGATTGGTACCTAGGACTGTGATGAACCACGTTTATTTTCGGTTGGATTGTGTTAGGCAAGTCTTTCCTACGCGTATTAACTCTAACTTGTCGCTGGTCATCAGTTTCAATTTTGTGCAAGTTCTTAACAAAACTGGTTAGCAGCACCAGTATATAAAGGCATGGCACTGTCAAAATATTAAGTGTAATGAGATGGTCTCTGCACGAATCCGTCTGTTTTAAGCGGAGCATTGTCCTTATGTCTCTTTTTTTAATTACAAATGCCGAGTGGATATTGTACTTATAGCTATTGCCCCAAAACTCAATACTGTATCTAAGCCTAGACTCAACCAAGGCAAAGTAAACCATCCTAAGCTGGGCTAAGGTCAGTTCTTCCCTCAGGCTTCTAATTGCATAGCATGCTGAGCTAACAGATTTCGTTACAGACGATGTCTCAACCTTCCAGTTCAGCAATGCATCAATGTGAACACCTAGAAATTTTACATAGTCTACCACTTCCACTTTGTTGCCACATGACAAAACCTCAAGACTAGAGTTGTTCCGAACATTCGACTTGAATAGTACACATTTTGTTTTGTTAACATTTAGCTTAAGATTGTTTGTACCAAACCAGTGTTCAAAAGATTTTAATAAGTTATTAATTTTGAATTCTAAATCATTTAAGTTATTTGCAGACACTATTGCATTAGTGTCATCCGCAAAAATAACGAGCCTAGTGTCTGTAGAGCGTTTTTTTACATACTCAATTAAATCATTAAGGAATAGGATGAAAAGAAAAGTAGAAGTATTTAATAGTCTCGCAGAGGATTAAACCAAAAAAATAAAAATTTAAAATAAAACAAAATTATATAACTAAGTAAACATAAGAAAAACAATCTCTTCGGCAAGCCGGAGGAGGAGGTAGATTACGAAGAAAGTTCCAAAGGTTCCCTTATTTTTTTCAAAAACGCCCTCTATTTTTTATTTCGAAAACTATAAGTTTTATCGCTAAACTTTTGAAGTAAAAATTGTAGAATAAACAATTTGCTTTCAAAAAAAATATTTGCGACGCTAAAAATGTTTACCGTTTCGGAGATATATTTTTTTCCAATAATGTTGGAAATTTCAAGCCCCTCCCCAAGTTAGGTGTTGCATCAAAAAAGTTTAATCTTAAAAGTTGTCCGTATTCTTACTCGGAATGATAAAAATGTTAAACGGTTCAAAAAATTTTCATAGGAAAAAAGTTATGGCCAAAAAACTGATTTTCGAAAAACCGCACCTCCGCCGGACGAATTCCGCCCACATAATTGCGACCTGTAGAGTGTGGCTAAATTTTGCTTGTCGCCCCAGGTACATACCAACATACATACATATACATATACAGGGTGTAACAGGACCCTTCACGAAGCCGTCAACCAAGCATTATGTACATCAAACTAAGTAACTTCACGCAAAAATTATTGCTGGGAAAGGACATTTTTTTTTTGGGTGAAATATCACGTTTTACGGTAGGACTCAATGTAACGCACTCGAAACATTGTGCTAATGGATGGATCGAATAGTACGGGGGTTGTGGAGGTGTTTAAAGTAAAAATCTTACATTTAAAACAAGTATTGTTGAAAGCTTGTAAAAAAGTTGGAACTTTGACCCCCAACATCTCCGTACCTAGAAGGTTCCCAGGTATGGTCTAGAACAAAAAAATTTACGTTTAAATATGATTTCGGTCATGTGGCCCGCCTTTCGCTATCAGGTTTTCGCTCTAAATATTCATCATCATCATCATTTCAGCCGAAAGACATCCACTGCTGGACATAGGCCTCCCCCAAGTGTCGCCACACTGACCGGTCCCGTGCGTCTCGCATCTAGCGGATCCCCGCAACCTTCACCAGGTCATCGGTCCAACGCAACGTCTTCCGGTTCGCGGTCGCCACTCCAGAACTTTTTGGCCCCATCGGCCATCCTTCTGCGAGCAATGTGCCCTGCCCACTGCCACTTCAGTTTGGCAATTCTTCGGGCTACGTCGGTAACCTTGGTTCTCTTGCGGATATCTTCATTTCTGATTCGACCACGCAAGGAAACTCCGAGCATAGCCCTCTCCATTGCCCTATGGGTGACTTCTAATGAGGCTCTTTGTGAGCGACCACGTTTCGGTCCCGTATGTAATCACTGCCAACACAGACTTTCGTCTTGAGACACTGCGGTAAGTTGGACGAGAAGATACCGCGCAGCTTCCCGAACGCTGCCCAGCCGAGTCGGATTCGACGGTTGACCTCTTTCTCGAAGTTAGACCTACCAAGCTGGACCGTTTGTCCCAGGTAGACATAATCATCTACAACTTCGAGTATAGAGTCTCCGATCTTGATAGGAGTGGGTGTTACATGGGCATTCAACATAACCTTGGTTTTGTCCATGTTCATTTTAAGACCCACTCTTTCGGAGGCGCTAGTGAGGTCATCGAGCATTGTACTGAGGTCCTCCATGGTCTCAGCCATGACCACTATATCGTCGGCAAACCGAAGGTGAGTGATATATATACTCGCTATTAAGGTTGATGCCTAGCCCTCTCCAGTCCAGAACCTTGAAGACATCCTCCAGTGCAGCGATGAACAGTTTCGGAGATATGACGTCTCCCTGTCTCACACCTCGCTGCAGAAGGATAGGTTCCGAGGTCTGGTCCTGAAGTCGGACTCACATGGCGGCGTTTTTGTACAAACACTTCAACACCTCGATGTACCGATAGTCGATTTGGCACCGTTGGAGAGACTGCAGTACAGCCCAAGTCTCGATCGAATCGAAGGCTTTCTCGTAGTCCACAAACGCTAAACAGAGAGGCAGGTTATACTCTTCGGTTTTCTGTATAACCTGCCGCAGAGTATGTATGTGATCTACGGTGCTGAAGCCTTTTCGGAATCCGGCTTGTTCGGGAGGCTGAAAATCGTCAAATGTGCGCGCGAGACGATTCGTGATGATTCTTGAAAACAACTTGTAGACATGGCTTAGAAGTGAGATGGGCCTATAGTTCTTCAGCCGGGCATTATCGCCCTTCTTGAAGAAGAGTACCACCACACCCCTGCACCATGCCTGTGGTTTTCCCCTCGAATATGACGGAATCAAACAGCTTCTGAAGGGCCTTAAGTACCGGTTTTCCACCCGCCTTCAGGAGTTCGGCCGTAATTCCATCATCACCTTGTTATTTTTAAGCAGTTTCAGAGCCATCCTAATCTCGTACAGGCTGACTTCCGGGAAGTCTTCGGTATAATGTCGGGTCAGTCTAGCTCTAAATATTACATCTGAAAAATCCTCTAGGCTACCAGTAGGTAGATACGCTGTCACTACGGAACCCCAAAATACTGAACAGTATTTGCTATAGCACGTTTTACCAAAACAGGGATAGTGTTTGCAAGCATCGTCCATCGATCGTTAGGAATTTATTGTCATCAAAACAAAATTTAGTGTTACATTTCATAGCGCGAATAGAGTCAGAACCGTGCGAGATCGCGTTTATCAAACATGTATTGTTCTTTTTCAAAGATTAACAAAATGATAGCCATGTGTATTTACGTTGCGTTAATTTATTTTATTCCAATGGCTAAGGTAAGTGAAAAATATATGTATGTTACTGTAAAAGCTCGAACTACGGTAAATCCTAAGGTTTTTCAGTAAAATCTAAGACTTACCAACTCTTAATGGAAAAAGTCTGAACTATTCTCTGATCATTGCTCACTTCAAACTTTTACCACCATACACTCGGTAAATCTTAGGTTTTACCTCAGAAACACAGTAAATGTAGTGGGCGAACAATACTACGTACACAAGTTATAACAGCGACTTGAACATATTAATCCAATTTAGTTCCAACCGCTTAGTTACTGCGACTCGCAGATTACTGGTCATGATTCTAGTTACCTACTTAACCCACTGGGTCGCTCAGTTTAGTATTGCATTATGTCGTAACCAGTCACCAGATATTTAAGAAATATTCATTGTTTTATTGCCCAAAATAGGATCGATAATACCTATCCTTTAGACCCGTAATGTTAAATTCCTAAAATGTTGAACAGTAACAAACTATTAATATAATTATAAGAAATAAGATGTCTAAATGTCGAAAAAAACGACTCGTGCCGATTCTACCCCATTTGATAAATTATCCGACGAAATTAAGATGTTACTCAGCCACTGGCTAGGGTTTATAATTGCCAACGTCAAATGTGAGTCTCTTTACTGTTTGTACAGTCAACACAAAAACACAATGGGGTACAAACAAAATAATAATACAATTAATCAGTCATTTTACTAGTACTAACGTTATATTAAATAAAACTTGCAAATCCTTTAATATGACAGTGCTTAGTAGCTTAGTAGCGTATTGCCACTAATAAAATAAAATCACCGAATCTTCTTCTTTCTTCACCGAATCTTTCTCTATACGGGGTGGAAGGGACATCGACGCGTAAACGGTTACCACGTAATCAGTTAAAAACAATCAGCTGTTCCATACATTTAGCGTAGGTATTGCACTTTTTTTTTTTAATAACCTGTAAAAATATATTGGGGGCTCACAATGATGTACGAAATACGTGGTAAACGTTTTCGCGTCGGAGTTTCTTCCACCCTGTATATATATTTAGATGTTATTGTCTAGAACAAAATGATCGCAATGACGGGGAGAAGAAGTGCCTTTCGGCTTCGTTAAGGGTCTTGTTACACCCTTTATGATACTGCATTTTCAATTAAATTAATTGGAAATGCACTATCATAGACTATCTATTTATTTCTTACGCGTCAGATTGACATATTATTAATTGTCATAACACTCACTGCACGGGAGCATTACTCGTACCGTGTTTTCAGATTCGACGCGCGAGCGTTCGTTACATCGGTGAACTTGTATCTAAAACGTAGGACACGTAACACAGAAGCGTAAACATAGAAATTCGTAGGTAATGCTGTTTCGGCCAACTAGAAGTCCCGACCTCAATCCAATAGAGCACATCTGGCATGTACTTAAACGAGTAAGATCAGTGCAGCTCGCTCTGCTAAACATCAGAGAGCTAAAGAATGTTATTGTCGCGGCGGAGAGTACAAACGTATTCCACAAGAAATCAGACGAATTCAAGCTGTCGTTTTAACAACAAGAGCTTTTACGTTATGAAAAATAGGCATTGTTTGCACGCAAACAATGTTTGTATCACTGTTTGTATTTGGACAACGTTTTTCTTTGATTTAATCGGAATTTAATGCTGAAAACGACAAAGCCTATTCTCTTCTTATTAATTTACAAGATTCTAAAGATTCTGAGGATGCTTCTTAGAATAATTAAATTAACTGAGAGTACCAAAGAAAAACATTTGCTTTTTTATAAAAGCGATAAATTCAAACAATATTTTTGTCTAATACCACAGAATACCTAATAGTACATGCTGATACTTTGTTTTCTATTTAAAGGTTTTTGAAAATGAATATATTGGTTCCAGGGTTCAGTACCGGGCACGTTCTTTTGGAAGCCCCGCTTGGGTCTCGATTTAGCTATTCCTACAACGGGTAAGAAATTTACTTAGATTCATAGGTGACTAGGTGTAATAATGAAATATTGTTTTATATTACAATGCTGTCTTTGTAATTACAGTTTGTTATTCAGTTATTGTTCCATAATGATTAAAAGTACAGGTTGGGGCAAAAGCAATTTCACTATTAGAATTGGTTGACACGCTACTCACGAAAATTTTAAGGTTGTACCAAGCAGTCAGGGAATGGAAGTAAACGTTGATATTCATATGCAATAATGATGTATTTTAAAGTGCTAAAAATATTGTCAAGATCGGTAGCACACTAATGCCGTCTGTTGCATTTTGAAATTGACGCTAGCTGCCACATAGCTCGTCCAAAGCGAAGCGCCGTACGATGAAGTAACACTTCTCTATTCAAGGTGTTATAGTAGCTACGAACCTTTGCGCTCGATATCGAGGCTCATATCGCCCTTAATTCTCAATCCGATTTCGTTTTGTAAAGTAGTTTCAACACTTCTGCTTGACGGAAAGAAACTTTACACATAGATTTATTTTTTAGTTTCGGTAAGCTTTACGAGTGTACAGACGTACAAGGGCGGTCCCAGTAATACCAGTAATACCTGACGTATAAATGGCGGTTATTGTCTGAAAATAATGTCGTTGTTTGAGAGTACCAAATTTAAAAAACTAAAATCTAGAGTTTCAGACCGCCATATTATTAATTATTTGTTTTGCACCCATCGAATCACTACCGTCCATCAAATCACAGAATTTTCAGACATGGAGAAAATTGGTCACCGTTACGTGATACAAAACTTTCATTTGAAAATCTTCAGTCCGACCCATATGAAAGCTGAGTTAAATTGTACTCCGGAGGAGTCTGCTACTTCGTTTACAACAATAAAATATTGGGTTGCCGAGTTTAAACGTGGCCATATGAGCTGCTAGAAGATGAACACTGCATAGGTCGATCAAATGAAGTGACTACACCAAAAATGGCGAAAAAATCAAAAAATGTTATTGGAGGACTGACGATTATAAGTACGCGAACTAGCAGATAAGGTAAGGACTTCAGAAAGTGCTGTACATCGAATCTTGGTCGAAAATTTGGACTGGAAAAACTGTTATCAAAACGGCTGCCGCAGTTCCTCAAAATAGAACAAAAAAGTGAAGATGCAGTCGAGTGTTGTGCAAAAATTCAGGGCAATAAGCCGAAGTTTTTGAAATTGTACTTCGAGTAAAAGGGGTTAAAGTAGAGGAATAAATTTTATAAAAAAAAACTTAGATTTTTTTCTGTTTTTCTTAGTTAAGACTGGGTACTTCTGGGACTGCCATCGTATTAGCAAAAAAACCAGTTTCCATTAAATAAGTATCAAACGTGAAATTAATTAGTCTTTTTAAAATACTGTTTGAAATGGGTGATAGCTTCTTTCTTTCAAAAGCTGCTTTAGCACAACCCCATACAAGTGCTGCCATGAAGAAGCATTTTTCTTGTATCTTATTGTTCTTGTACGTAACAAACCTTTTTTCAGAGTACAATCAGAGGATTTCGTTGCGTAATAGACAAAACATTCTGGAAGGGACATGTATATTGGTCGACGGGTATAAAGCAGGGATTGCTGTCATAGCCATTGCTGCTGGTTTATCCAGTGCAAGTACTTATCCACATTTGGACCCGATGTCAGCGTATTTCTACACGAATGTGTACAGATGGGCGCTAAGATACATCAGCCTGTAGGTTCCATGTTCTTATTTTTATTTTAAAATACTTTTTAGAAATCTTATTCATGAACAAACATATTGCGCCTGGGGTTTCCACAGAGAGAGACACTGTGCTTCCTCTACCTATCTAAGCTAGGAAGCGCGGGTGTAGGTAGCGGAATGAGCCAAGATCAAGTCTTTGTACACTTAGGTACTCAATAATGGGGAAACACACATAAAACAGTTTTCAACTATACAATTTCTTTAGGATGGTTTTGTTTGGTGGCAAAAGACAAAAATATACACTAAAAAGTGCAACCCACAACAAAAACCCATCATGGCTGTAAGCTTTTATGTTGATTGATTTATTGACGTTTGACTTGTTTATTTCTGTGGAGGATAAATACGTAATATTGGTTTCCAATGATAACAAAAAACAAAACAAGACCTTTGACTTGTCACTTGACAAGTTTGGCACTTAGTCAATGTATAAATGTCGTAATAATTTCTTTCAATTTTTAAAACTAGTTGAGCTCTACTTACGAGTTTTTATGAAAAATAGTGTCTTCAAAATAAGGCTTTTATAGTCTCAGTTTATGTTACAAGAAAACCAATTAATTTTATTCAATCATTTTCTCTATTTTTCCCCATATTCAACAATGAGGTTATATTTTACATATTCAATGCGATTTTGTTTTGTAAAGGCAAAAAAATGTCTTTGAAAAAGCAGAACTATGAAAACATATTTCACTAGCGTACCGACATTGTTATGTCAAGATAACTTAGGACTCTGCCCGCTATCTTGGATATAGAGACTTGCGTTTCTCGCAAGCATCGTTATGGCAACCCAATCCTTTCAGTATAATTTAGCGATCGCAAGCTTGCGACAGCATCGTTACGAATGTCGAGACTGCAGGCCCAGGAGGGTCCACTGCTCACTTGCAATATGTATGGTGGGAGGCACATGTACTCTATGAAACGGGGGTGGACATGAATTTGTTAAGATACGAAAAGTGGCTCATGACGTAAGGATTGAGGAATCCTGACGGACATGAAAATACGCGTTCGGGCTCTACATTGGTTGGGGGGGATGGAAAGTAGAAAATTGGACGCCTGCGACCAATGAACTGGTTTAGGACCTCCACGATCAAATTGTGTCAAGTCTACGCGCAAGAATGTTTCTAGATCTTTGTTCCTAACCAGTCGGCTAGTAGAAATGGTAGCTCTATTTTGCAAAGATTCTTGAACCTTTTCTTTCAATTGCTCTTTGATAGATTTTGTAAAAATCTCGTTATTTGCGTTTTAAGACTACTACCAAATCCTACTATTTATATTTTGCGAAATACCAGTGTGGTATTAGTTCACACGCACATTTTAATTTAACCTTCCAGTCGAGCTGAAAGCACGTTAAGCCGTTGGTCCCGGCTATCACTTGTACATCTTTGACAGTCGTTACAGGTAGTAGCCCGAAAGTCTGACACCAGTCTTACCAAGGGGTCTCGTATTACCCAGTACTAACTGGGTTGTGGAGGTCAAATAGGCGCTCCGTGTAAAATACTGGTATTCAGCTGCATCCGGTTAGACTGGAAGCCGACCCCAACAGTTGGGAAGAGGCTAGGCAGATGATGATGAGGCGAACTGGAATGTTACAAACGAGAGTTTTTATTCAGGGATAAAGGTATATTCGTTTTCGAATTGTAATTTTATCCACGCTATGGATTTAATATTATCCGTGTCGTAAGACATTGCTTTCACTTGGTGAAAAACCTACATTTTATGATGTTTAGCAAGTACGATAGTACCCTGATTCTCTCCCTATAATTTAATAAGGAGGTCTTTTCATAGACTTAGCCCTAATTTTTTTTGTTGTTCTGCAGTCTTCCATTTTGGATCGGAGGAAATGGCGGCCACTACTGTGAGACACACAGAGTTTGGAAAAGGCGATACTATTACATGGATGAGTTTATGCCACAATGGTTACAATCTGCTATATTTTATGTCAAAAAAGAAGAGTGGGAAAAAGAAGCCCTGGAATACAAAAGATTTAAAAAATACTCTGAACCGGCATTCGGAAAACATTTCAAGTTTCCAACAAGATTCTTTAATAATTTCAAATCGCAATTCACCGAGGAAACTAAAGAGAACGTACATGAAGTTTCTGACCTTTCCATAATCTAAAACAGAAAGTTTTATTTTTTAAATTAATTTTATGTATAGTTTACCTGATAAAGCCCGATCTACTGTAAATTCTAAGATTTTCCAGTAAAATCTAAGATTTACCAACTTCTAATGGAGTCCGCACTATTCTAGGATAATCGTTCATTTTCAACTTTTACCACCATACTCTCCGTAGGTTTTATCTCAGAGACACGGTAAATGTTGTGGGCGACTGACTGTGAGCGACTACAAATCGTGAAGATGTCAACTTGAAAATACGCATCCAACTTAGATCTAGCGCCGGACGCTATCGCAGCACCGAACGCTGTCGCCGCACCGGGCACTGTCGCCGCACTGGACGCTGTTGGCGCACCGGAAGCTGTCGCCGCACCGGAACCTGTCGCCGCACCGGAAGCTGTCACAGCACCGGACGCTGTCGCAGCACCGGACGCTGTCGCAGCACCGGACGCTGTTGCAGCACCGGACGCTGTTGCAGCACCGGACACTCGCAGCACCGGACGCTGTCGCAACACCGGACGATTAAAAACAACTATTGATCGGATCGGCCGCAGCCTTGCCAACAAGCCAAGCTAAACGTCGTTTCCACTTTTTGATTTGTGATGATTTGAGGTTTAACAAGCGTGAAGATAGATTAAAGACAGCGAATATTATTGGTCTTAAAGGTCTGCGGAATACGCATAAAGAAGACTGACTCTACTAGTGTACTTTATAAAATAATCAAAAAAAAAAAAAAAAGAACCCACTGCAATCCATGAATAGATCTAGGGGGGTAATACCAGCGCGACTACAAGCTTCTGACGTATGAATATTTTAATATCACTTTAATAAACCTGTTTTCCAATAACCTCATAGCAGCTGCGTTAGTAAATGTGTTTCACGCATCTGTGGAAAACAGTCCATATGATCAGCGGTTCACCCAATTAGCGAATAAACATGTGCGAATAAGCATGTGCCAAATCTATTATCTGAATATGTTTCGCATAATAACTTAAATAGGCAGTGTGTAACTTTTATGAGCATTTCATCAGACGATCCTTGTTTGGCAGAATTCCCAACTTTAACCAAGAAAACCTTCTTTTGTTTGCTCTTGTTACGTACCAAATCAAACTGGCTCGGAGCTACTACAGTAAGCATGTTAGGGGTGCGACATATGTACCTCATAGAAGTTTATAGGGAAAATGAACTACTTTTCACGTTACGGGATAAGACAAAACCATATTTGGTTCCTCAGAGGTCGTATTCGATCTCGTCATGTGCGTGTTAAGACTTATTTTACTTACTTAGTGATCAATCGCGATGCTCGGGGACTTAATACGATTTGCTATTATTACTGCACGTGCGTTACCGGTAAACGAACCATAGGCTGTTGCGCACATACACATAATGTCTGTATTATGGTTTTTGGGCTGGCCACGTCATCAAGAATAGAGTAGAATCATTTGTTCAAGGCCCCTTGGGTCGTGCGAACATTATTTCGGGGTGTTCTCGTCTGGCTAACGGATGGTACTTGCATTGACACAACCTCGTTGCCAGGATTATCCACCAGCAACTTGCTTTGAACTACAACCTTCAGTTCTCGTTAATGGTAATATCACGTTTTATTGGGACCGACCTATCGTCACTGATAGGACTATTGTTGCCAATAAGCCTGACATTATGGTGATAGATCGATTGAAGAAGCGCCCAATGATTGTTGATTTAACGGTCCCGCATGACGAGAACCTCTTGAAAGCAGAGAAATATAATCAATTCAAGTACCTTGCTCGCGAGGTTTCCGTCATGTGGGACGTGAGTACAGCAGTTATGTTGATAGTCGTGTCGGCCAATGGCTTAAAAACCAATCGACAAACAACTGTGGAGGCGGCTGTGCTTGGCAGCTGGATAAAGGGCTTGATTCGGAAAGCAGTACGTATTGTTAGGAGGTTCCTCTCTCAGGAGTCCTGACCAGCGTTAGCTCGGACTCTGTACCCGATGCCGGTGGGCCACTACTCTTTTATAAAAAAAAGTTAAACATAATTATGTGTTCTAATGAATAAAGGAATATTATTATATTACAGAAGCGGGATTCGGTCGTGGTCCACCTGCTTAGTTCATTATTATATTAAGTAAACAGAATAAAATTACAATGGTCGGTTCAAAATTAAACGCGTAAGCGTAGCCGTGCGTGGAGGCGTGCAACAGCTGACTGGTGTGGTGCGGGGGCCCGCGCTCGGTCGGCTGACTCCCCGCTGTCCCCGCACCCCTCGTTCACTGCCGCTGGCGCGCAGCGATATCAACAGGAATATGCAAATCAAAAAATGTCTATAGGCCATGGTCCATCTAAAATTAATTCGACGGAAATAAAATCCTTATGATCAATAATTTAACTATATTATATTATCTCCTTTATTGCTGCCTAACGAGAGCCTCCTCAGGTATTGATCGAGGCTCTTGGCAATTAAGCCACGGGCTGATATGATTATCGGCATCATCGATCATCGGCATAATGATCACTGAGTCCACATCCCACATGTTGACCACCTTGCGAACCAAGTCAAGATACCTGATTTGCTTATCTTTCTCGGCTTTCACGAGGTTCTCGTCATGCAGGACCGTTATGTCAACTATCATTGCGCGCCGCTCTAATCGATCCTCCACCACTATATGCGGCTTATTGGCTGCAATAGTCCTGTCAGTGATGATGAATTGATCCCAGTACAGCGTGACATGGTGTTTCTCAAGAACTGTATCTGGCACATATTTGTGCTACGGCACTTCCGATTCCACAGGGCTGTATTTTAGAGCAAGTTGCTGATGGATAATCCTGGCTACAAGATTGTGTCTATGCAAGTATTCTCAGTTAGCCAGACGAGAACACTAGAAAATAATGTGACGGACCCGGACCCGGTGGCATGCCCGACATGCGTCAACCGTGCCATCCTTCACAATATGTCTCCCGTAGTTATTCGTCATCATAACTTCATCCGTAATTGCCCAAACAAAACCTTCGGTTTCGCCGAAGAGTTCCCCGGATCGTAGCCAGCTGATAAGTCTACATCGGGCCCATGCAGGGCTCGAAAAAAGCGTCCGTGAAACTCCTCTGCCATAACTCCCTGCGGCCGTTAGTGTCAAGCACTACAGGTTTGCACTAGTTCTCTTTAGCCTAGTTCTCCTTGGCTTGGCTCCCCGTGTCCACCGCGACCACATTTCGATGCATCCCCACGTCGGCGACTGTGGAGACTCTTAGTATTTAAAATACCTCGACCGCCACACTTCCGCGGGACATACATTATTTTATTTATTATTATATAAAGGTGGACCTTCGCACCGGCAAGAAAAAGTGCCCGTGGTCCACCTAGGTGGACTGAGGTGAACCACCGGCAAGAAAAAGGGCCCGTGGTCCACCCAGGTGAACTAAGCAGGTGGACCACGACCGAATCCCGCCCAAGTAACACAGAAAGCATTCTAACAAACGAATAGCAAACTTGTGTAGAACTTAAGTTCCTTATAAACTCATAAATAAGTTCACCAAGCATCTTGACGCTTTATATTGGTATTTCAAAACCATTAGGATGCTTTACACTGTATAGCGGTTGGATAATAGCATATCAAAATGCTTTTGTAAACCCTTTAGTTTTAGTGCAGCAAACCACAATGCAGCTGAACGGCTTTCAGCAGTTTTTAGTGCATTTGGAATTACAATAGCATTTTAAGTAGTAAATAAATGCTTAATGCCGTTTAACAGCACAAATATGAACCATTATTACTGCCTGCCTTACGTTCTTAGGGTCCCGGGTTCGAATCCCGGTAGGAGCAAATGCTTGTGTGATGAGCATGGACATTTGTTTCCGAGTCATGGATGTTTATATGTATATTAAGTATGTATTTACAAACAAAAAAGTATCTATGTAGTAGAATCAACTATCTGGTGTCCACGACACAAGCCTCGTTGCTTAGTGTGGCACCTAGATGGCGCTGTGTGTAATGTCCAGCGATATTTATTATTTATTTTATTTATTTATTTTATTTATTATAATGCCACGTAAACCCGCTATACAACTTTCAGCTGTTTTTAGTGCCTTAGGTTCTACAATAGCATTTTTAAGTAGTAAGATAATGCCTAATGCTGTTTAAAAGCTTAAACTTTTACCGTTATAATGCTCCGTAAAACCGTTATACAGCTTTGAGCTGTCTTAAGTGCCCTTTGTTGTGTAATAGCACTTTTGAGTGGTAAGTAAAAGCCTAGTATTGTTGAACAGCATAAACGTGAATCAATGTAATGCTTGCGTTTTTTAAGATCAACTTAGCTGTGTGGTACAGCTAGCAGCTCTTTAATCAAATATACGTGAGTTATTGTAATGCGTAAAACTTTTTATACATTCATTTTACTGTAATCGTAGAACCTTTTATCGGACATATTGGGGAAAAGCACATATTAAATGATCAATAAAACAACAATTTTTATGGTTGATTTTTATTTTCATTACTTCTTGATTTTGAACTATTGTCGTCCAGGGTGCAAACGTGCCTGTGTCATTCGCGTCTGTGTCTGAATGTTCTTCCATGATTGATAATTCAGCTTCGGCAAGCTCATATGTTCAAATATTGTTCATTTTAAAATAGCACTCCTATAGTGTCCATTCTTTTTATCGGGCTTGAATTGCTCATCTTTCATTAATTTGTACTGTGTCTTTTTAGGCGGCCACCACAATGTACCATTTTCTTCCCACAAAGACTACCTCGTATTGTTTTTCCTTTCTCTCTATCGTCTGTTCCATTTTGTACGGCATTGTATGGTTGGTATAAAAATCACTGAAAATAAGAAAACAATATTTTTTAAAAGCATCACCCATAAAAAATATATTATTGCGTTTTCTGAAAAGTTTGGCCATTTTAAAGTGTACAGGTATATTTGATGGCTACTGTACCTGACTACGTACTACACTACACCGGGTATGAAATAAATAACGGTCCTTTCTATAAAATAGTTACGGAAAAATATCTTAATGACGCCTTTTTATCAACTTGGCAAACGAATCAAATTGAAATGGGTTTTATTGTTTTGCTCAAGGATCCCCAAAATTGCGTTCAAGTAATGGCACTACTTCAGTCTACATCAAAACTACTGGTATACCGGTGAACCCATATAGACCTACTTTATAGACAATGCCACTACAGTGGTTCATCAAAAGCCTTCTCTCTTGCCTCTGGCTTAATAATGGTTCACGTGTGAGTATTTATACAGCTGGCAGCATTAATTAGCCTTGTTAAAGGCTCACCGGCCTGCTATACCCCGACACCATTTTGTAAATATTTTATAACCAAAAAAATTATCATTCGGACCTATTTATGAAAGCAAAAGATCTTTAACATAATGATATAACTTGATTTAATACTGCCCAACCAATACTATTATTTTAATTAAGCAAAATTCGTTCTATACTAGGAATACACAATTGTTTTGATGATTTCACACATATTTTAATATGACATTTTCTATCAAAATCACAAAATATCGAAGGCGCGTGAAAATTTTCAATGAAACTTATATAGACATTTACAGTAAACTACATTGCGAATAATATTTGAAGGCATGAAGTAACAAAAGAGTCAAAAACTTACCCAGTAAATTTGTTTTGATGCAAACAAATATGGTGGCACTCACTCAGTTTTGAGTCTGCGTCCATATTATATTCCACGTTAATTGTATTATGACATTTGTGCCGTGGTATTAGAGATGTTTTTGCAATGATGTAGGGTTTATTTAAGTTCTAACTGTGGACACTTAAAAAGCTCCAATCATTCTTTTACTACATTCAAATGCTAGTCTAATGCTTTTGTAATGCAAACAACATCTTCATTATCAATAATATTGCTAGTATAATGCTTCTGTAATGCCATTGGTACGTTCTTTGACCACAATAATGCTAATATAATGCGCCTGTAATGCAACTAAACAACTATTGTGAACATATTTAGGATTTAAAGCCGTATAATTTGTGCCCAAATAAGCATTACCGTAGCCGTATAAACGTTTGTAATGCTACTATAGAACTAACTCAAAATGCGAAAACGATACAGAAATGCTGTAAGTCGGCCGTTATACTGCTTTGATGTGTTACTTGGGCGTACATAGTTTCATAGTCTTCAAAGATTACATGGAATGAAATTGTACCAGATGATATTCAGATTTCCCTTCTAGAAATTTGTTGATTCATTGTTCTACATGAATAACATTATAATCAAGATGCATAGTCCGTTATTTGTCAATAATAGAGCTTAATGCGTTTAGCGATGCATCAATACGAGCATATCAAGCATGTGTTTATATGAGATCAGTATACGTAAATAATGATGTTTTAATTTACTCAGTCAGGCAAAGAGTCGTGTACTCGTGTCCCACTAAACCCCGTTAAACTATAGTACGGGATGTACCGGTAATTTGACGAAGTCTTTTATACCGTCTGAAATTCATATCAAATAATAGTTTAACACAGCACAGCAGGGATCTGTATGTCAGCTGCTCCAAAAGTGGGGGAATCCAAAGTAACAATTAGTCAAAGTAAACAAGTAACATTTAATTAAAAGTATCAAAAAAGCCGACTACAAATTGTATTATGTGCCTATATTTTATAAATATATAATCTACCTTTAATAATAATTTACTTTTTGTAATCTACCTTTAATTTCCTTCATTTTGATACCCAAGCCGATAGGTTTTTGAAAAACCCCTATCTAAGGACATTTGGGTTTTGAGACGAATCTAATGATACCGTAATCGTCGAAGAAATCCATCCAGCCATTTTAAAAGAAAGAAGAAGAAACAAAAAAAGAATATTTGTCGTAGGGACATGACGTGCATACAAAAAATGAATTAACAATAATCATAACACATAATAAATATTATAAACTAGCGACCCGCCCCGGCTTCGCACGGGATCTATTAAAAACAGAGAAAGCGACTTTGTTTTATACTATGTAGTGATAGAACAGGACAGAAACAAAAAAAGTTAACAGCTTGCACGCCGTGACTTCGACAAGCAGGTACGAGTATGGTGCTGTGCTATGAGCGGTCATGGGTCGTGGTTCACCTAATTAGTTCACCTGGGTGAACCACGGGCACTTTTTCTTGCCCGTGGAACACCTTGGTTCACCAGAGTGTACCACGGGCACTTAATCTTGCCCGTGGATCACCTATGTAGTATATCCAACCTATTTTTTCCTCGATCCTTTATAATAGTTTTAATTATGATATTAAAAATATTCTTTATAATAAGATGACATTAGCGCTGTCATTTGTGCAATCAATTATTTTATTTTCACGTTTTCACGTCGTAAAATCGTAAAGAACATAATTATGTCTGAAAATTTGGAAAACGACATTTGTTATGTAAAACGAAAAGGCGGCACAGTTTTACTGTACAATGCATATCAATTTTATAAAGTTAAAACTAACGAAAACGGTACTATGGCGTTGTTCTCAATATAAAAAAAAATTTAAAGGAAACGTTTTTATACAGGTAAAACCATTTTTATTTTATTTCAGTAGTTTTTAATGTTATTACTAGTGAAAAGTAGGAACTCAGCGCTGTACATAAGGTCGAAGCAGGCGGAAAGTGCAAGTCTCAACTTTTCGCTCAATATTAAGTATATAAATATACTTAATATTGATACTTTGATAAACATAACCATTGATTTTCAACATTAAAAGGGTAAATTATTAAAATAAATAAATTAATTTATATCTTATTTGTTTCAGGACAACCGCGCAACAAAAAGACCATTTATGCATACAAAACTTAGCGAAAAATGTAGTGGACAAAGAATTTATAAAGCGATTTAACCACATGTTCTCATGTGGTTAAATCCACAGATCCAGTGCCTAAATTGTACAATGACACTGTATCAAATATTGAGCAATTGGGCTTTGATTTGGTAACAGACATACCTTCATTATCCAATGTACAACATAATTTATACAAAATAAGAAATCAGTCCCTAGGAATTAATAAAACAATATTTAAAAGTTACGATGAAGTGGCTGTACCATTTAAATGCAATGATTTTGTTTATGCGGATTATTTTAACGAAGATTTACGTATAATCATATTTTGTAGTATTTCTAACAGGAAGAAAATTGGAGAAATAAAATAATTTTTCGGGGATGCGACATTTGCTTCTTGTCCTAAACCATTTACGCAATTGTACACAATACATGGAGAAATGGGTAGCACTGTCA
Source organism: Eugnorisma glareosa (assembly GCA_947578425.1). Classification (NCBI taxonomy): domain Eukaryota; kingdom Metazoa; phylum Arthropoda; class Insecta; order Lepidoptera; family Noctuidae; genus Eugnorisma; species Eugnorisma glareosa. The sequence continues at coordinate 31,640,529 of OX387957.1, forward strand.
CAAAAACGAAAACAGCACCATAAATGTATGCTTTAATGCCAAATAAGAAGCAAGGGACCTATACTGTTGTGTTTGAACTCATCAAACGACAACTGAGTAACTTCAAACCTGTGAAATTCCATTCTGACTTCGAGCAAGGCGCTGTAATAAATGCTGTTTCACGCGTTTTTCCAGATATTAAATTGGCGGGGTGTTATTACCATTGGTGTAAGGCCATATGGAAAAAGGCTAAAAAATTAAATTTAAATGGTAAAAAGGAAAAAAGGCTGGTTGGCTTGACCGCCGCTTTGCCGCTATTGCCTTCCGAATACATTGCTGAAGGATTATTATTTATTAAATCCGCAGGGAGGTTTAAAGAAAAACTGATACCTTTTTTTAAATACATCGATAAATTTTGGATGTCTAATAATTTTTCTTCAATATTATCGGTTTTCGGTGAAAGACACCGAACAAACAATGTTACTGAATCATTTCATGCAAAACTTAATAAAAAAATAAATAAAACAAATACTTCAATTCTACGTCTACTATCTGAGCTGAAATGGATTGAATCGAGTCCTGTACACAATAAAAAAAGAAAAAATAAATACATAAAGGATGATGAAGACATCATAGAAATACAATTAGAATTGTTAAATGGAGAAATTACGGTTGGTGTAGCGTTAGAAAAATTAGGATAGTTATAGCACAGAGGGCAACGCAATTAGGTTTGCAGGGCTAAAATTTCTACGCCATAGTGAAGACTGACTACACTGGTTATGCGTGTGTGAGCTACTTCTTTAAAAAGTGTTTTTTTTTTTCGTTAACTGTTAGAATTATATTTTAAGTTTTTTTTTTTTTCGTTTTCATACAATACAATACGTACACGTTAATCATACAATACGTGGGTGTTTTCGTGTTAACTGCAAGAATTCTATTTTAAGTTTCATTTTTACACTTATTATACGATATGTGGATGTTTTTTTTTGTGTTACCTGTTACAATATATTTTAAGTTGTTTTTTTCCTATTTTTACTGTTCTTTTTTATATTTGTTTTGTGGACCAGAAGTGACCCAGCTACAGGTGTTCCATGGCCCATAGGCGTATTGCAATTGCATGGTTTCATCAATGAGCTGTTCCACGGGCAAGAAAATGTGCCCGTGGTACACCAAGGTGAACTAATTAGGTGAACCACGACCCATGACTGGCTATGAGGGGCCGACAGTACAGCGCTGGTTTTCGGAGACTTCTGACTGTTTCTACAAGATACGTGCGAAAAACATAACCCTTCCTTGGCATTCGGGTAAAAAAACATTAAAATAGTACATCATCACTACATAGTATAAAACAAAGTCGCTTTCTCTGTCCCTATGTCCCTTTGTATGCCTAAATCTTTGAAACTACGCAACGGATTTTGATGCGGTTTTTTTTTTAATAGATAGAGTGATTCAAGAGGAAGGTTTATATTTATAACATTGCACCCGTGCGAAGCCGGGGCGGGTCGCTAGTTTTGATATAAGCGGGGAAACTTTATTATTGCATTCGAGCGCGGAACTAACACCCGAGCTACTGGCGAGGGTGCTAAGGAGCCGAGAACTGCACTAACAATGAAAAATGATCGAGCTGATCCGAGAAATATTTTCAAAACAACTTATTGACATAGGTCATGGCAAATTCCCTGTAGACTGGCTTTACCTTTCCTGAACATTTTGTCAGAATACTAAATCAAAAACCGATCTCATCCAAAGGTGTTCCCAAACTTTCAGAGATCATATTTGGTTGAGCGAACGAGCTATTTTGGTTGCCAAAAACATGAATGTAAATAATTTAAATTTCAAAATGAAATCGCCGGTGAATTGGGACCTACCATCACTTGATTCCGCTACCAACCAAGATGATGCCGTCATCTATCCACCAGATTTTTTTAACTAGCTGGATTTGCAAGGATTGCCACATCACAGTCTTCAATTAAAAGTCGGATCGGTGATCAATGTTCAAAAGTTAATTTCTTTCATTGTTCATAACACGCGAATGCTTCTGGTGAGAGACCACCTTTAAAGGTCCTAAGCATTATTCGTTAGATTTATGTACTTCAAGTTCAACAAAAAACAAATGACACGTCACTGACGTCACGCATGAAATGAAAAGGACAGAAATAAAGTTCTTGTTCTTCTATCAAAAAAAGTTCGAGACATGTCAATCGTTGCAAGTCGTATGACTTTGTCAGTCTGTGTACCTAGTTTTGGCAAAATGAATTGTTTACTTCGTTTTTTACGCTTTACATTATATGTAGACACAATTATGGAATAATAGTTGTAGACACTGAAATGGTTCACAGTCCGTGTTTACATCTTTTTGGGGCTGACTGTACATTACAAACTCAAAATCTGACCTAGTTGGAATCTGACCTTCATCGCCAAAATCGGAGCTCAGAGTAGAAAACCTCCAAAAAGCACGGATGCTCGGGATGACCTCACAGGCACCCCTGTCCACCTCCTCTCTACCAGCCAGTGGATAAACTCCTCATGCAGAGATGTATACGGCTGGCCCACTGACAGTATGATACCGTTTTTATCCACCTGACACATCACCGTAAAATCAGTAAAGGAAGTGGAACGCCAGCAATAAGGTTGTAATGGGGGCTATCGCGTGTGAATTTGTCGCTAGATGCGCTAGTGTAGCGCGAGGGCACCGAAATGTCAGATGTCACAGAAAGTTCACGCGTTGCGTGCTTTTTTATCACGTATTTTTACTAATATTCACGATTGTGGTCTATATTGAGCTATTCCTGATTAATTAAGACTTGAAGATTTTAAGTAGCGACTTAGGATCTTATTTGTTAGTACTTGGAGGTAAAATGATTTTTAAACGTTTCATGCTTGCTACTTTTAGGGAGAATATCACTACACAGTATAAAACAAAGTCGCTTCTCGCAGTCTGTCTGTCCCTAAGTATGCTTAGATCTTTAAAACTACGCAACGGATTTTGATGCGGTTTTTTTAATAGATAGAGTGGTTCAAGAGGAAGGTTTATAAAGGGTGTAACAAGACCCTTAACGTTGCCGAAAGGCACTTGTTCTCCTCGTCATTGCGATCATTTTTTTGGTCTAGACCATATCTGGGAACCTTCTAGTTACGGAGACATTGGGGGTCAAAGTTAAAAAAAATCACAAGTTTTTTTTCAAATACTTGTTTTTAATGTAAGATTTTTACTTTAAACACCTCCACGATCCCCGTATTATTCAATACATCCATCAGCACAATGTTTTGAGTGCGTTACATTGAGTGTTCCAAACCCTGTTTAATTTGCTGCATTCAAGACTGAGGGCGACATCTTGGTGTCAAGAATAAACTTAACGTCGTCACACGCCTTTCACTCGCGTAATTGGTTAAAACATTGTTCCCTATGACCCCTCTCCTTGAATCTTGTACATGACATCGCTATTACATTCAATTTTGCTTTTACACTATACGCATCTTTTATTTTATCTAAAAATCCTTCGAAAATTCATCGCATCTCGTCAATCAGCTTGCTTGCTAGAAAAAGCCTTCACCGCTGCTGTACCATAATTTGGTCCTTCGAGCCGGATCCAATAAATAATTTGAACCATCTAAGCAAATCGTTACAACAAGATCGACGAGCGACCTTTGGACTGTGGACCCTTTGTACGTGGCGGATCGAAGAAAACGCTGACTTTCAACAATTGGTAAGAGATTTTGAAGAAAAGGCCTGCCTAACGGACAACTGCAACCATAAGAACAGTTTGGAGGCTAAGCGCACAATGGAACTAAAGTGTTTGTCGAAGTTCATCGAAAATCATACGCAAATCGGTGGGGCCAATCCTTACTTTTTTCCTTCACCTCCTTTCACTTTTTTCCTATGGGTGCTATACTGTGTCTGTATTAAAATTTCAGTGGAATTGCTGCAGTGTATTCTCGGAATATTGTGATTTCCAGTCCGATACAAATCTGGTGACGTTGCTTGCATCAGTATCGTGTGATTGGGCTGAAGACTGTAAAACCGTGAGTACCCCTCCTTTCACTGATCACCAAATTGACTACTGAATCTGCTAGATCCTAGCTCCTGATAGTAGTGATGTATTTCGTGATTTAGTTAGGAAGCGTGGAATAATAAAGGTAGGCCTTACCAAATTCAGTATTTATTTAGATTCTTTAAAGGATGATGACCTTTCAAATCAACAACGCATTGATTTGAAGTTTTTATTTTTTATTTTATTCAAAAGGAACAACAAACAGCTGCAATATAAAACATAGAGATAACAAATATACAAAACTTATTGACAATATTGCAGCCCACAACGCTGTTCACAAATTAACTACAGGATAAGTAATAGAGAAAATAATCGCTAGGGTTACAATTAATACAAAATACAAAAAAAAAAAAAAACAAATAAAGATATGTAAAACAAAAAATAAGAGAAAAACTGTAAAGAGGTGTATAAATAATCAAGAAAGCTCCTTAAGTATATGACTTTTAAATTTATAAGCAGCACATGCAAAAATATCAATATGTTCAAAGGACCTGTTGTAGGAATCGACCATTCTGCGAACAGGCGAACGCAAGCCAGAGTTGGACTTGCAAGTTCCAACTGAAAATAATCTGCCAGCGCACACCTTTCGCTTATGGACCGTCCTAGGAACCGCATAACATAACATATTGGACAGTTCAATACAGTCAAATTTATTGCGAGCAATATTATATAAATTCATTGCTTCTAAGTACTTGCGTCTATTTTCAAGTGTTGCGAGCTTATACTTAGCAAGTAAATCTTTGTATGGCAAATAATATCCGTGGCATCTGTAGTGCATAGTACGCAAGAATTTGTATTGAACACACTCAATGACTTCAACATACTTTTTGTAGTAAGGATTCCAGACGGACACGGCATACTCCAGTTGGGAGCGTACAAGTGACTTATATAAGCAAATATAGGAAGAAGGCTTTTTAAAATCGACTGTTGAACGCATTACAAATCCGTATAGTTGATAGGCTTTAGTAACAATCTTTCCTATATGTAGGTCTAAGCAAAGCTTAGAATCAAGGATAACACCGAGATCGCGAATAGAATCCACTTTAAGTAGGGGGGCATTGCACAACGTGTATGTATAGTTTAGTTTGTTTTTATTTTTTGTGAAGTGTAGGAAGTTACATTTGGGTAAACTTAGTTGCAATTTATTTTCCTGACAATAGCAGGTCAGTCGGTCCAAATCTTGCTGCAGCAGAAGGCAATCACTTGATTGTCGTATGGCTCTATATACCTTGAGGTCGTCGGCATATAATAAAAACTTGGTATTGCGAAAGCATTGGCTGATGTCATTTATATATAAAATAAACAGAAGGGGACCAAGTATAGAGCCTTGAGGCACACCAGAGGTCACCTGTGCGATGTTAGATTGGTGACCATTGATTACAACCCTCTGACTGCGATTGGTAATATACGACGTAAACCACCTCAGGAGATTACCACGAATTCCGTTGAACGCTATTTTATTTAGTAGTATTTCATGGTCTACTTTGTCGAAAGCCTTACAGAAGTCCGTATACACTGCGTCTACTTGTACACGGTTGTCTACACAATCGAACAAAAAGCTAGAAAATAATAATAAATTAGTATTTGTCGACCGACGCTTAACGAAACCGTGCTGTTGTTGAATTATGATGTTGTGCAGTACAGGATAAATTTCGTTATGAACTAACCTTTCAAAGAGTTTCGACAATGCAGACAGGATGGAAATGGGACGATAGTGTTCCACACTGCGTTTGGATCCACTTTTGTGAACAGGTACAATGTACGCATGTTTCCACAGTTTAGGTACAACTCCCTCAGATATACATTTATTATAAATAATAAACAGAGGTTTGCAGATAGAAGTCGCAGTATTTCTAAGGAAGTAAGGAGATAGTCCATCAGGACCTGGGCCCTTCGCTGGATCTAGGGATTTAAGCTCTTTCAATATGTTCTCTTCACTAAAAGAGAGGTCGCAAATGGAGACATCGTGCAGTGCGTTTTCGTCCTGCGGGGGTTTCCAATGAGGCAACGAAAGAGATGTCGGTTCATATACCGAGTAAAAAAAATCTGAAAACATATTACACGCCCTGTTTGGATCATTTGTTTCAGCATTTTTGTATTGAAGCTTAGATGGGATTCCAGGCTTGTCTTTTCGATTGGAAACATAGGTCCAGAAGTGTTTTATGTTTTTACTTAGATTATCCTCTACAGACCTGATGTACGAACTGAAACACTTAAGACATGTATCCCTAAACTGTTTTCTATAATTTGAAAATGATTCATGGTCAGAAATGTTATTATATTTCTTCCATTTGATCCAGGCCTTTTCTTTCTTTTTAGAAATAGTTATGAGAGCACGAGAGAACCATATGGGATAACCAACTGATCTAGGTCGGGCAATTGGAGTGTCTTTTTTAATAATATTATCCATCTCAGCGTAGAATTTATCTAGAGCCTCTTCAGATTTCATAGGGCAAAGCAGTTCAGACCAGTTTAATTGCTGTATGTTACTATTAATATTGTCAAAGTTGGCCTTATGAAAACAATATTTGTGAAGAGGAGTTTTAATCATTGGGGTGATTTTGACGTTAAGACATGTCTCACACGTCAGGACAGGATGGTAGGTGTCAATCGGAAGTAATGTGGTTGAGATATGAGAAACAATACAAGGGTTATTAGAGATGACTAGATCAAGAATCTTACCTTTAACATTCACTATATTGTTAAATTGAGAAGCCCCCAAAAGGGAAATCAAGATCTGTAAATTTGCACAGGCCGAAGATCCTCCAGAATATGATGTACCAATATTCGAGATATCTGCTGCAGAGGATACTAGCCAATTAGCTTCAGGGAGATTATAGTCTCCTATAACAAAGAAACTATCAACACTAGAGTGGCCTAACACTTCTTGTAGCAATTCAAAGTGCTTTCCATACACTAAAGTTGAAGTCTTAGGTGGTATGTAGGCAGCACTCACAATATGTCTTTTATTGTTAACAGAGCTAGGCAACTCAACCATAATATGTTCAATGTGAGTGTGTGATAGATCACTATACTGTGTGAATGAAAGACCCAATTCAGAAGGTTTTAAAGTGCGCAAAACTGCAATCAGTACACCTCCACCGTCTAGTTTATTGGTAGCAACGCGATCACGATCATAACGGTAAACCTTATAACGTTGGTCTATGAACTCACTATCATAAATTTCAGGTGTTAGCCAGGTTTCAGTTAGGACAATGATATCATATGTATTCATAAGGATATTGGTGAGTAACTGGTGTAGTTTTGTGCGAATACCCCTACAATTTTGGTAGTAAATCGTGATATTTTTATTCAACTCTGAAAATAATAACAAATAAATGTGTATAAATGAGAGTGTGTTCAAGCAGCAAGTAAACTAAGGATGTCACGAACAAAATGGCAGAGATTGAGGTAAAAATAAATATAATTGGTTGATTTGGTTGAAGCAGGACGCAAAATAGATCGCAACACTTTATAATAAGGACAGCAACATATTTCTTAGCAATACTACTAATAATTTTAAATGATATAAACAAGTAGGTTGAATTTATAAGGTGTGACATTAGAAATGCTCCATAATTTAAAGCATGGTAAAGAACGGTAGACAATTTACGAACACAATAAAACATGCACAGTACAGATAAAAATGCAAACAGCAGATTAAGTACAGTTAACATAATCCAGTAGTGATTACAATCATAGAGTGAATAAACAGAACAGTAGAGAGTACACATGCAACGATCACTGGATATTGGTTTCAATAACGACGTTATTACAATCACTATTGATTTTAGCGATATCTGCTTCTGATCTAACGGCAAACGCAGCTTCGCCGTCTTTCTTACGGACAAGAATAGTGCTATTCTTAATCCAAACGTAGTTATACTGGTGAAGTTTTGCCGCTTCCTTACATTTACGAAATATTATTTTGTTTTTAAGAGTTAGGTGTTCGTTTATATAAATATTTGATGAAGACCCAGTTATACCTATTTGATCCGTTTTCAGTGACTTAACCCGCCGGAATGCGCTATGAACATTATCGCGCAATATGCGTGTAGAGAATTTAACAATAATATTCTTTGGCCTGTTTGTTTGTTGGTGGGCGTGCGGTACTCTGTGGATGGCTATTATGTCCTTCTGAGGTATAGGAAAGCCGATGGCATCTCCAATCGCCCCCAACACCTGCAAGAGGTTTTCACCACGCTTGTCTGGTACGTTACATATTTCCAGATTGCATTGCCTCGCTTGCTGTTCAAGCCCGTCAATTTTAGATTCCAAATAGGTTGTTGAAGTGGCGGATTGCTCGGCCTGCAGACGTGCAATGTCATCAACACGTCTCCTGAGGTCAATCTGTTCGCTTGCGTGAAACTGGAGCGAATGTTTGAGACTGGACATATCATCATTCATTTCCCTCACATCTTTCTTGAGGATAGCTTGGGCAGCGCAAACAGAGCCCAGCTCCTGCTTCATGTCGGCCAAACTGTTTTTAACACTTTCGTGATAACTGAGCATGCTAGCCTCCATCTCATCTCGCCAATCCTTCAATGTGTTTTTAATATCTTCCTTAAACAATGCCATAGTATGATCGATGTCAGATCGCCATCCTTGTAATGTTTTGTTCAGTTCTAGGGTAAAAGACTGCATTTGGTTGTCTATGAGCACCGATTTGGAGTTATTGTCAACTCTTGTAGAAAGTGACGTATATATACATGGCGGAGTGCGAGGCGAGGGTGGTCGTTGTTCCATGCTATCGCACGACATATTCATGGCATTGTCTACGGGAACCTGCGTGCTGGAACGAACGGGTGTGTCCAAATTAGGACGGGTCCGACGAGTAATGTTGCAGCACGGGGGACATTTCCAGCCAGTCTTGAACTCATGCGTCAATGCCATAAATTGTTGCAGAGAAAAATTTAGGCACTCATGATGATAACCACTATGGCACAAATTACACATCAGGTAACCAGCATCAGATGCCAGCACATTGTTGCATCCGTTACAGTTCATCTTGATTTTAGGAATAGTTGAGCAGCTTGTTATTAGGCAAGGAAGGTAATAGTGGCGCCACCTGATGTGAGGGTCAGAAAACTTATAGACCGATCGTTCGTTCGATTCGCGGCAGTGGAGAGTACAGCCTGGATAACAAGGTACACGCAGCGCCACCTATCTCAATGATGAAAAAGCTCGATGGAGATCAATCGATCAGTCAGCCAGATATCAGTGCGCGCGGGTTACGCAGTTTTGTACTAATACACAGTAGGTTGAGTAGATGTCGCTGATTTAAAGATTACTGCATATAGAATGAAGTTAAGAATGCTAAGTTAAGATTTGCTAGTTTATTTGCTGAATTTAATGTTATTCAAACTAAAATAGAAGAAAGAGTTGAGTGAGTTAAATGCACAATTAAGGCAACGGGAACTATTTGAATATAGTTACTACGATTCAATATCTCGTGCTGAGTTTATGTTGAACACTGTTGAGTTCGCTGACTGCTCCGGGTCATGTCATAATCATAGTCATAATAGTAATAACACGAAGTCCATCAAATTGCCTGTTATGTCCATGCCCACATTTGACGGTTCCTGTGAGCGCTGGCTGGAGTTTAGATACATTAACCTCACTCGAAAGATATCTATCATTCAAGTTCCACTATCTCAAATCGTCTCTAAAAGGTGACCCAGAACTAGTCATACATTCAATAGAATTTTCTTCTAATAATTATCACGTTGCGTGGGACTTATTGCTCAACCGATATAATAATTGCCATCTTTTAGTTCACAATCATGCCAAAGCTTTGTTTACTATATCCCCATTAACTAAAAAGTCTCCTTATAGATAGATATATAGGGTGACTGGTAATTAGTGACCGATACTTAAACACGTGATTCTACTCATGATAACAAACAACTTTACCAATGAAACTTTTTTTTTTAAACTCATTTAATTTTATCACAATAACACAACAGCTGTATGAAATTCCCACGCGCGCGCTTTTGACCTATCAACTGGTAGCCGCGTGACGCCGTTATGTCTCATTACAACGGGTGGGTAAGCAGAGTAAGCGGCGCCCGCACCCGACCACACAGGGCGGCCGCCACGTGACGTTATCGGTGTACTTAAGCAGTGTAGGTAGGTACCTACATGTTTAGGTAGCCGCTAAATTAAAAAATAATAACCAATGACATCAAAAACTGAGCCACGGAGCGTAGGCCTTCGCTGCAGACGCGACGACACTCCAGCCGCCGCGTGGCCATTTAGGTACACAGTGATGTACCTACATAAAGCTTCTCTGTTTACGACACGGTGAGAGTAAAATAAATAATAAATTATCTAGAATTTTGGCACTTTATAAATACCTAAATGCATTATCTTTCTATCTAAACAAACTAACTTCAGAAATTGCGTTTGTTTTGTTACCTACACGATGTTTAGAAACGGCAAAGATACAGCTACATTACCACCTGACTTCTCAACACCGGGAATTGTTCAAGTTATTCCAAGTTTCCCATCACACTTTTCTAGGCTTTAGACTAGCAGTCTGTTAACGATATTTGAGTCTGAATCAGAAGCATGGCAATCAAAATGTATGTATTTTAATGCTTCGCCATTACCGCCTTCCGAGTAGTAACACATCACCATATCACTGTACTCACTCGCTGTGTAATTGTACTCCATAGAGCGCATGGGCATCAAAGAAAATCAAAACATGCGCCTGCGACGCGCGCTCCGGGGTGACTGTTTTTAGTGTTTTACGTCATTACTGCACTGAGGCAAAGGGTGCGGGTGGGTGGGGAGCGCGAGACGCTACTAGTACAAGTACATTTTTGACCCTTCCCGAGGTCAGACTATCAGCTGATAGATTGTGCCTACTTTTTATGTTGGGCGCGCGCGTTCCTAGATATTTTGTAGTTATGCGGACATACGTTGCATCTTAAAAGTAGTTATACTTAAGACTACTGTGGAACACGCAGTTTTTGGATATTATTTTTTAATTTAATGAGACATAACGGCGTCACGCGGCTACCAGTTGATAGGTCAAAAGCGCACGCGTGGGAATTTCATACTTACAGCTGCTGTGTTATTGTGATAAAATTAAATGAGTTTAAAAAAAAAAGTTTCTTTGGGAAAGTTGTTTGTTATCATGAGTAGAATCACGTGTTTAAGTATCGGTCACTAATTACCAGTCACCCTATATATACAGCGTGTAACAGAAAGGGTATAATCATATGGAATACTGTGGTACGGACCATCAAACTGAACAACTTTCTCTATGGGACCACCATCGAAATCGTAAAAAAATAATCAGCTGTCCCATACATTTGGGTCGAGTAGGTATTGAAATTTTGTATAGGACAGCTGATTATTTTTTTACGATTTCGATGGTGGTCCCATAGAGAAAGTTGTTCAGTTTGATGGTCCGTACCACAGTATTCCATATGATTATACCCTTTCTGTTACACGCTGTAGATATATATATAGATATATATATAGATAGATAGATACAATTTTGAAAAATTTACGCGCACTTTAGATCCTAGGGGAATGTTGTCTGTACATTCCCCTGGATACTTTATTTATTAATATTATAGTTTCTAAATTGGACAAAGCTACCGAGAGAGATTGAGAAACTCACAAATACACATTGTCACCAAAGCCGAACGAAAACAATTAAAAGTTACTGATATAATTAATTTTCTTCCTAACAAAGCGGACGTGCTGGAAGCATTGCAGCGTTCACATGATAAAGACGTACAAAACACTGATAATAAAAAAACAACACACAAAATCTCACAACACGTCACACTGCATTGTTTCCAGCGAGCCCAAGAAAACGAGCGAGAAACACGTTAGATTATGTTTTAAATGTGATGCAAAACATCGCCTGTATACGTGCAAAAAGTTTATCGAAAGTAATTTAGACAGTAAACTTAAACTTGTACGCGATCACAACTTATGCGAGAATTGTTTAAATTCGGGGCACTTCTAGTAAACTATAGTATATATATATATATATTTATATAGTGTTCCCCATTCTTGGTTGATACAAATATTAGAGATTTATAGAATTCATCCGAAAATAATTGATTTTATGCGCCATAAAATGTTACCATGGAAAACAACACTGCAATTAAGTTGTAACCACAATACTATTGCACAATTAAATTGTAACCACATATATTCCTAACGCGACAAATATCTATAAAAAAGGCATATATCAAGGCGACTCCCTGAGCCCCCCGTGGTACTGTCTTGCTCTCAATCCTCTGTCGCATTTGCTACAGCGCACTATGGGAAAGCCCCATACAAGGCCGTCTCAAAACCGTTTCACGTGAAAGTCGTTGTTATGGAGTAAAACTAATTAATTAATTTAGTCTTATAAATAAGCTTTATACTACACCTGCTTGGAAAGTACCTTGATACTTTATCAAATTTACGGTAGAAAGTACGTCATTGCATATCGAACAAATATGCGGGGAGAAAACGCATCTGAGCGGGAGAGAAAAGTGTATGAAAATCCATTTCTTACGTGATTTTTCTTTTTTAATTTTGGGTAAGACTATGCGCCGGTAACCTAAATATCAAAAGCCAAAAAGTTTTTACAGTGAGTTTTTATCTCCAAGTTCGTAAAATGACACTGGCCACTAGCTGTGTGTTGGATGGTGTCGGGCTGGCAGTGCGACCCTGCGGCGGCAGGATAAACAATTTGAAAAAAGAACATGTGAAAATTGCAGACGCCATTGGCGCCATTTTCAATTTGTGTGTTGTTTGAGGATTCAGTTTTCGTAGAAAGTAAAATAAAACTATCAAAATGATAAGTAGTGATAGTGATGATAAAGATTTTTTAACTCCGCCGCAGTTGAAGGAAACAGCAAAAGTACTGATTGATAACCTTTTTCCACAGAAATCAATTAAAAAATATAATAAAACTTATGACGATTTTTTGCAATGGAAAAGTGAAAAAAATGCGGCATCTTTTTCTGAAACTGTTTTGCTAGCTTATTTCAGTGAAAAAGCGCAAAAATACAAACCAAGTACGTTATGGTCTATATAAGGTAGGTTTGTCGAATTACGCCTAGTTAAGGTTGAACGTAAATATCTGTAAAATAATAAATGTAGATGAAAAACAGAATGTTCTCATGGGGTGTATGTTTATTATTGTACAAAAAAAACACAACATATTATTGGTATGTTTATTAAAATAATGAAAAGAGATCAGACTTCTAACACAATCGTTTTGGCGAAATTAAACTACTAAAGTAAAATTTCGCCTATGACAGTTTTCTTAAAATTAAGTACTTTGTTGTTAACATTATCACAGTTTTCTGTAATTAGGAACATAATTAGTCTTAGCAGGAGCATCTTAATCATCAGTTCTTTTAAGATTTACAACATATTTTCTGTTATACAATCAGGTTAAAAAATTCTAAAATTACTAAGTTAATAACATATTTATATTTTTTTTAATTGGCACATAGTTTTTAACATAATCAAATAATGTTGTCTACAGATTATCACACAAAAATAAATTTAAAAAAATAAAATAAATGTAGGCGTTATTATACCCAGTTGAGGTAGTCACGCCTATCTAAATCTACTTAGTAGAATTAGTCACAACCGTCAGGACATCTAAATTCGTCAGTGTCATTTTTTGTCAAACCGATACACTCCTCGTGGTACCATTTTGTACAATTCACACATGTCCTCATATCGGCAATACGATCCTCGTAACAAGCATAGCAATACCATTCCCCACTTTTGTTTTCTTTTCCCTTCTTTTTGCTAATTTCTTTGTTTTTCCCATTAGTTTGTGCTGTATTCTCTTTTTTTTGTTTCTTAGTTTTTATGATATTGTGTTCAGTTAATTTTCTCTTGTTAGCTGTTTTCTCTTTATTAGCTCCCTTCATTTTCATTTCTTTTGATTTAGTTTTACCTTTGGCTAGTTTGGCTCCTTCGTTTTTATCCGCGTTCTTTTTCATGTCTTTCGGGTCATTAAATAGATCTTTTGTAACTCTTTGGCCTTTGTAATTCAAAGCCTTTCGACGGGGTCTTTTTTTGGTGATTGCATAGTTCGGTGTGGGCATAAATAGTTGAAACTGCGATTTTTGCGATAACTGAGCCAATGGTACGTCGTCTTCATGATTTACTTCAGAATCCGAGTCAGATGAATAAATACGTAACGATTGCTCTACACGTGATCTAGTGATGAATCTTGTCATAATTTCACTGTCAGAACTATTTTCACCATCAGAAGCATGTGTAAATTGTTGAATAAGTGGTCTTCTGCTTTTGGTATTCATTTCACTGTCAGAAGAATGTTCAAAGTCGGAAGCATCAGTAGATGTGCTATAACATACAAGTCTCTTTACAGTTTGCATGCCACTTGTAGAAGGAACCGGCGACCTGTAACAGGGCTGACTTTTTTCGTGTGACGTTAACTGCGACAGATGTGGTTTGATGTGTGAGTCTGGAGGAGTGACACGTGGAGTTGGACTGATAATAACAGAATGCTGTGGAGTGTGTTCTGGAGCTGGCGAAACAACTGTTGAGCGCGGTGGAGTGACATGTGGAGATAGACACTCAATCAGGGAACGCGGTGGAGTGACTTCTAGAGCAGCAAAATCAATGTCAAAAGTGTTCAAACTTTCAATTAGAGACGGTGAGACGTCTTGTGGTAAGTATGCAGTATGTGGTGGGGTTGTCTGCTGAACAGACATCAAACGTTCGAACTCTTCAGTGGCCATTGAAGATATATCGCAAGATTCGATTCTATCTTCATTTGTAGGTGCCGGTTGTTCCGTTAGCACCGAGGGTGCGAAAGCGGTTTCAGGTAAAACATTCGGATTAAAGGGATATAACCCAGTTGCTCGGAAGCCACTAGTGATATTTTCATGTGTCATACATTTTGACCATATCTTCGATAAAATCTTATTGAAATCGAGACGAGTTAATTTTTGTGCATGGGTTTTATAAAAATGTTGAAGAACTTCTTGGTCCCAGTAACTCTCAAAAGGTTTGTAGCAGGCTTTATCAAGCGGTTGCAATTCATGCGTCGTATTTGAAGGTAGACAGTATAGAGTGATACCAAGTATATCCGCTTCTTCAGCAATTCTGTAGTCTAAATGACATTTTGCTCCGTCAAATACAAGAAGACAGTTTCCTGAGGTCTTGTATCTGGCGAAATGTCTTAAAAATTCAATAAAAAGCTCTGAAGTCATGCTTCCTTTCGGAGCCATTCTAACTGTGGAACCCGGAGGCAGATTTAAATCGAATTCTGGCTTCTTTCGAACGCCTTTAAATATTATCATCGGTGGTATGGAATTCCCCAACGCATTTGCACAACCCACGATCGTGACATTTTCGCCATGTTCAGATGCTTGTAAATGAACTCTTTTTGCTCCTTTCTAAGAGATGACTGTTGGTTGTTTGTGCATCGTTAAACGGCAACCTTTTTCGTCCATATTGTAAAGCCTCTCTGGATTATAAAGGATCTCTAGTTCGTCATATAACTTTTCCACTTCTTTAAAATGATGTGAAACGATTGCTTTGTTGTTTTTGGCCTCTGGCTTGATTAAGAAATTGAGCTTTGCGTTTTGCTACATTGCTATTTCTTTTCAGGAATAACTTAAGCCAGTCTCGTCCGGCAATACCTAATTCCTTGTTAAAATTGTTAGGAATGTTATGTGTCTCACAAAACACAAACGCTTGTTTGCGTATTATCTTTGGCGTTAACGGAATACCCAAATCTGCAAATCTAATAATCCTTTTCACAAAATCTTGTTCCTGTTCGCTAGTAAATATTGATCTTCTACCTAAATTTAGTTTGGACATTCCACTCTTCAAATAATCTCGTAATGTTCTTCTAGGGATGTTATAATTACTAGCTGCTTTATAACTAGATAACCTGTTTGTCCGAACAGCAGTAACAGCAGCTACTAAATCACTTTGTGTCCATGATGCACGCTTTTTCTGTTCAGTTGACATATTTTTTTATCCTGAAACAATGAACTGATTATTTATATATTTATTCCATACTTTTGCACAAAAAGTATGGAAACTTACTAATATAACTTTTTTAAATTTTATAGATACCATAATATTAATTACTGGATTAATAAACTAATTTTTATAGTGTGAAAATAAAGTCCTTTCGTGACAAGCTCACAAGATGGTTAATAACGCCTATGGCAGCTTTTAGTATGGGTAATAACGCCTAGGCGTGATTACCGTCGAGGACACTTCTTAATAAGTTTGAAATATAATAGAAAATCGACTGCTTAATACTACACAAACACTGGTTATGAACGGTACAATAATCATACTAACGAATAAGCCTTATGGTTAACTACTTATCTAACAAATTTCATTAAAAACTTACCGCGAAATTCCCGTCTCTGAAGTTAAAAACGGCACACCAACTACTCGTCACGGACGTCAGTCGATTACTAGTACGCGGGGTGGGGAGTGGCGCGGGCGCGACTCGGGGCGGTTTCGGGATGTAAAAACCTTGATGCGTAGGTATTAAGTTTGATTTTAGATATTACGTAAGCCGAGTTATTTAGTATAGGCGAAATTAGCCTCTAGGCGTAATTCGACAGACCTACCTTACTCAATGTTGAAAAGTACTATATTGACAAGAAACGACATAAATATTCAAGAATACAAAAAACTTACAGCATTTCTGAAAAGAAAGTCGGAGGGATTCCGTAGTAAGAAATGTGCTTACTACAAAGGATGTTTATTCCTTTTTGCAGAATGCTCCAGATGACAAATATTTGTTGATGAAGGTAAGTTTATGAACAAAATGCACTTGTTTATGATTTATTACGTACCTATTTATGAGTAGAAATCTACTAGGTTTTCATGTTTGATATTTTTGTTTACAGGTTATTTTGATTTTAGGAGTAAATGGGGCCTGTCGTTCGCAAGAACTTGTGGATATGACAACAGACGATATCGAAATCCTCGAAAATTGAATAGTTGTCAATATTCCTAACACAAAAACCAAAATTCAGCGATCATTTGTTATATCGGGCTTATTTTATGAGTTAATAAAGAAATATAACGAAATTCGCCCCAGTGACCCCAAAACCAATCGGTTTTTACTACAATATAAAAACAAAAAATGTACGAAACAAGTAATTGGGAAAAACAAAATAAGTACTGTGCCAAGAGAAATAGCTTCCTACCTTAATTTACTCAATCCACTAGAATACACTGGCCACTGCTTTCGCAGAACTTCAGCGACTATTCTTGCCGATACTGGTGCTGATTTAACCACAATAAAACGCCACGGTGGTTGGAAATCGTCCGCTGTTGCAGAAGGTTACATAGAGAATTCCGTAGAAAACAAAACACGAAAAAGTAACCAAATATCGGGATCGATTAATGTGCATCAAGACTCATCTCCTCAACCATCAACGAGCGCGGCGATGCCAAATGCCCCTCAGCAGCCAGTTGCCCCTTTGGCACCACAGCCTTCTACGAGCGCAGTGCCAACAGCACAGCCAGTTATTCCTCCTACATTGTCGCAAACATCTCAAACAAACATTAATGGAAAAAGTGTTACATTAAGCTTCACTAACTGCAACAATTAATAAATATTAAACGTATATATATAATTATACGTATTATAATATACGGACGCTGTTGCAGCACCGGACGCTGTTGCAGCACCGGACACTCTCGCAGCACCGGACGCTGTCGCAACACCGGACGATTAAAAACAACTATTGATCGGATCGGCCGCAGCCTTGCCAACAAGCCAAGCTAAACGTCGTTTCCACTTTTTGATTTGTGATGATTTGAGGTTTAACAAGCGTGAAGATAGATTAAAGACAGCGAATATTATTGGTCTTAAAGGTCTGCGGAATACGCATAAAGAAGACTGACTCTACTAGTGTACTTTATAAAATAATCAAAAAAAAAAAAAAAAGAACCCACTGCAATCCATGAATAGATCTAGGGGGGTAATACCAGCGCGACTACAAGCTTCTGACGTATGAATATTTTAATATCACTTTAATAAACCTGTTTTCCAATAACCTCATAGCAGCTGCGTTAGTAAATGTGTTTCACGCATCTGTGGAAAACAGTCCATATGATCAGCGGTTCACCCAATTAGCGAATAAACATGTGCGAATAAGCATGTGCCAAATCTATTATCTGAATATGTTTCGCATAATAACTTAAATAGGCAGTGTGTAACTTTTATGAGCATTTCATCAGACGATCCTTGTTTGGCAGAATTCCCAACTTTAACCAAGAAAACCTTCTTTTGTTTGCTCTTGTTACGTACCAAATCAAACTGGCTCGGAGCTACTACAGTAAGCATGTTAGGGGTGCGACATATGTACCTCATAGAAGTTTATAGGGAAAATGAACTACTTTTCACGTTACGGGATAAGACAAAACCATATTTGGTTCCTCAGAGGTCGTATTCGATCTCGTCATGTGCGTGTTAAGACTTATTTTACTTACTTAGTGATCAATCGCGATGCTCGGGGACTTAATACGATTTGCTATTATTACTGCACGTGCGTTACCGGTAAACGAACCATAGGCTGTTGCGCACATACACATAATGTCTGTATTATGGTTTTTGGGCTGGCCACGTCATCAAGAATAGAGTAGAATCATTTGTTCAAGGCCCCTTGGGTCGTGCGAACATTATTTCGGGGTGTTCTCGTCTGGCTAACGGATGGTACTTGCATTGACACAACCTCGTTGCCAGGATTATCCACCAGCAACTTGCTTTGAACTACAACCTTCAGTTCTCGTTAATGGTAATATCACGTTTTATTGGGACCGACCTATCGTCACTGATAGGACTATTGTTGCCAATAAGCCTGACATTATGGTGATAGATCGATTGAAGAAGCGCCCAATGATTGTTGATATAACGGTCCCGCATGACGAGAACCTCTTGAAAGCAGAGAAATATAATCAATTCAAGTACCTTGCTCGCGAGGTTTCCGTCATGTGGGACGTGAGTACAGCAGTTATGTTGATAGTCGTGTCGGCCAATGGCTTAAAAACCAATCGACAAACAACTGTGGAGGCGGCTGTGCTTGGCAGCTGGATAAAGGGCTTGATTCGGAAAGCAGTACGTATTGTTAGGAGGTTCCTCTCTCAGGAGTCCTGACCAGCGTTAGCTCGGACTCTGTACCCGATGCCGGTGGGCCACTACTCTTTTATAAAAAAAAGTTAAACATAATTATGTGTTCTAATGAATAAAGGAATATTATTATATTACAGAAGCGGGATTCGGTCGTGGTCCACCTGCTTAGTTCATTATTATATTAAGTAAACAGAATAAAATTACAATGGTCGGTTCAAAATTAAACGCGTAAGCGTAGCCGTGCGTGGAGGCGTGCAACAGCTGACTGGTGTGGTGCGGGGGCCCGCGCTCGGTCGGCTGACTCCCCGCTGTCCCCGCACCCCTCGTTCACTGCCGCTGGCGCGCAGCGATATCAACAGGAATATGCAAATCAAAAAATGTCTATAGGCCATGGTCCATCTAAAATTAATTCGACGGAAATAAAATCCTTATGATCAATAATTTAACTATATTATATTATCTCCTTTATTGCTGCCTAACGAGAGCCTCCTCAGGTATTGATCGAGGCTCTTGGCAATTAAGCCACGGGCTGATATGATTATCGGCATCATCGATCATCGGCATAATGATCACTGAGTCCACATCCCACATGTTGACCACCTTGCGAACCAAGTCAAGATACCTGATTTGCTTATCTTTCTCGGCTTTCACGAGGTTCTCGTCATGCAGGACCGTTATGTCAACTATCATTGCGCGCCGCTCTAATCGATCCTCCACCACTATATGCGGCTTATTGGCTGCAATAGTCCTGTCAGTGATGATGAATTGATCCCAGTACAGCGTGACATGGTGTTTCTCAAGAACTGTATCTGGCACATATTTGTGCTACGGCACTTCCGATTCCACAGGGCTGTATTTTAGAGCAAGTTGCTGATGGATAATCCTGGCTACAAGATTGTGTCTATGCAAGTATTCTCAGTTAGCCAGACGAGAACACTAGAAAATAATGTGACGGACCCGGACCCGGTGGCATGCCCGACATGCGTCAACCGTGCCATCCTTCACAATATGTCTCCCGTAGTTATTCGTCATCATAACTTCATCCGTAATTGCCCAAACAAAACCTTCGGTTTCGCCGAAGAGTTCCCCGGATCGTAGCCAGCTGATAAGTCTACATCGGGCCCATGCAGGGCTCGAAAAAAGCGTCCGTGAAACTCCTCTGCCATAACTCCCTGCGGCCGTTAGTGTCAAGCACTACAGGTTTGCACTAGTTCTCTTTAGCCTAGTTCTCCTTGGCTTGGCTCCCCGTGTCCACCGCGACCACATTTCGATGCATCCCCACGTCGGCGACTGTGGAGACTCTTAGTATTTAAAATACCTCGACCGCCACACTTCCGCGGGACATACATTATTTTATTTATTATTATATAAAGGTGGACCTTCGCACCGGCAAGAAAAAGTGCCCGTGGTCCACCTAGGTGGACTGAGGTGAACCACCGGCAAGAAAAAGGGCCCGTGGTCCACCCAGGTGAACTAAGCAGGTGGACCACGACCGAATCCCGCCCAAGTAACACAGAAAGCATTCTAACAAACGAATAGCAAACTTGTGTAGAACTTAAGTTCCTTATAAACTCATAAATAAGTTCACCAAGCATCTTGACGCTTTATATTGGTATTTCAAAACCATTAGGATGCTTTACACTGTATAGCGGTTGGATAATAGCATATCAAAATGCTTTTGTAAACCCTTTAGTTTTAGTGCAGCAAACCACAATGCAGCTGAACGGCTTTCAGCAGTTTTTAGTGCATTTGGAATTACAATAGCATTTTAAGTAGTAAATAAATGCTTAATGCCGTTTAACAGCACAAATATGAACCATTATAATGCCACGTAAACCCGCTATACAACTTTCAGCTGTTTTTAGTGCCTTAGGTTCTACAATAGCATTTTTAAGTAGTAAGATAATGCCTAATGCTGTTTAAAAGCTTAAACTTTTACCGTTATAATGCTCCGTAAAACCGTTATACAGCTTTGAGCTGTCTTAAGTGCCCTTTGTTGTGTAATAGCACTTTTGAGTGGTAAGTAAAAGCCTAGTATTGTTGAACAGCATAAACGTGAATCAATGTAATGCTTGCGTTTTTTAAGATCAACTTAGCTGTGTGGTACAGCTAGCAGCTCTTTAATCAAATATACGTGAGTTATTGTAATGCGTAAAACTTTTTATACATTCATTTTACTGTAATCGTAGAACCTTTTATCGGACATATTGGGGAAAAGCACATATTAAATGATCAATAAAACAACAATTTTTATGGTTGATTTTTATTTTCATTACTTCTTGATTTTGAACTATTGTCGTCCAGGGTGCAAACGTGCCTGTGTCATTCGCGTCTGTGTCTGAATGTTCTTCCATGATTGATAATTCAGCTTCGGCAAGCTCATATGTTCAAATATTGTTCATTTTAAAATAGCACTCCTATAGTGTCCATTCTTTTTATCGGGCTTGAATTGCTCATCTTTCATTAATTTGTACTGTGTCTTTTTAGGCGGCCACCACAATGTATCATTTTCTTCCCACAAAGACTACCTCGTATTGTTTTTCCTTTCTCTCTATCGTCTGTTCCATTTTGTACGGCATTGTATGGTTGGTATAAAAATCACTGAAAATAAGAAAACAATATTTTTTAAAAGCATCACCCATAAAAAATATATTATTGCGTTTTCTGAAAAGTTTGGCCATTTTAAAGTGTACAGGTATATTTGATGGCTACTGTACCTGACTACGTACTACACTACACCGGGTATGAAATAAATAACGGTCCTTTCTATAAAATAGTTACGGAAAAATATCTTAATGACGCCTTTTTATCAACTTGGCAAACGAATCAAATTGAAATGGGTTTTATTGTTTTGCTCAAGGATCCCCAAAATTGCGTTCAAGTAATGGCACTACTTCAGTCTACATCAAAACTACTGGTATACCGGTGAACCCATATAGACCTACTTTATAGACAATGCCACTACAGTGGTTCATCAAAAGCCTTCTCTCTTGCCTCTGGCTTAATAATGGTTCACGTGTGAGTATTTATACAGCTGGCAGCATTAATTAGCCTTGTTAAAGGCTCACCGGCCTGCTATACCCCGACACCATTTTGTAAATATTTTATAACCAAAAAAATTATCATTCGGACCTATTTATGAAAGCAAAAGATCTTTAACATAATGATATAACTTGATTTAATACTGCCCAACCAATACTATTATTTTAATTAAGCAAAATTCGTTCTATACTAGGAATACACAATTGTTTTGATGATTTCACACATATTTTAATATGACATTTTCTATCAAAATCACAAAATATCGAAGGCGCGTGAAAATTTTCAATGAAACTTATATAGACATTTACAGTAAACTACATTGCGAATAATATTTGAAGGCATGAAGTAACAAAAGAGTCAAAAACTTACCCAGTAAATTTGTTTTGATGCAAACAAATATGGTGGCACTCACTCAGTTTTGAGTCTTCGTCCATATTATATTCCACGTTAATTGTATTATGACAATATACGGCATATATAATTATATATACGTATATATATATATATATACGGCATGAAATTACCCCCACAGATAGCAAATATAGCGATAATACCCCCTGAAAATTCTATTTTACCACTTATTTTAGGGTTTTAAATCTTAATCTCAAACCTAATGCCGAGAGCCCTCCAGGTGGGTTCACTTTACCGCAAACGTAATGCCAGTGACCCACCTGGAGGGTCCACTTGCAATATGTATGGTGGGATGGCACATGCGCTATGAAACGGAGGTGGACTCGAATGTGTTAAAGCTCGAGCCGTGAACAATGTACAATTCTTTTCTATATTTTTTTTATTATTTTTTTGCTAACCATAATGTATATAAAAAGGCATCAAAGCTAACTCATGTTCAATGATGTGATTTTGGCACAATACATTACTACAATTCAACGCCACATTACTCGAAAGTTTTTGATATAAATGTATAAGTATTATACATTTTTGAAATGCTTATAATCTCCTCATAACGTTTCTTAAATAATATTATGTATAATAAATAAATAAATTAAAATTAACCAATATAGTTTAAGATGGTATAATTTTCGGGTTACTTTTTTTTAACGAGATTTACCCGTTTGCCGATGTCGAGATATTTGTTGTATTACAATCTTTATACATTAATTTACACAAGGAGAAAAAAAAAAAGTTGCGCATAAGTACTTGCGCCTTTTCTGAACTGACACGGTGCCAAAACATATCGCGAGATAATTTTTTTATTTTTTTCCTATATCTTTTTACTTCTCACATAATCATCTGTTATATATCTATTAAGGTCAAATTGATAAAATGGTCATTACAGTGATGAGTATTATTAATAGTTATTTGTGGTTTTGATATAGTTTTGACCACCTTATTTGATAAAATATGGTCACTTTATCTATTAGGGTCAAATTAAAAACAGGTTGGTTATGGGAAGAGTGCAAATATTAGTTTCTTATCTTTTTGCACATAGCACTATTTCATTGGCCTATAAAAGAAAGGCAAACCCTGAAACATCCACAGTCGTTCGTCAGAAATTCAGTTGCCTTAAAAAAGCAGTTAATACCTATTTTCAAATATTCACAGAAGTTATCTGATTTGAAAATAATGGATGAATTTGTTTGTAGTAAACGAGAGTTGTGCAATTTGTTGATAAATGGGAATAATATAGAAGACTACTTGCAAGAAAATTTCAATTTGTCACCAGAGGATATGGCTACTGTGGTCTCCTACATTCAAAGAAACTTGGTATCTAAATGTAACGAACGCTGGAGAAATGCATCCCGGAAAAGAGAACGCTTTGAAAATAATAACGTCGACTGGTTAAATGGTGAATTTCGTGTTCCACTGGAGTGTCGAGTCACAGTTAATGACCCTAATAGGTCTGGAAGCAGTGCAGGTGGCAGACCATCAAAACCATACGAAGCATCTTCAGAAAAAACAAAGAAACGAAAAAACATGGAATTAATACAAGAGTACGGATTGGACTGTGTGCTCAATGCATATGCTCAGGAGTTGCGGTCTATGGGTGAGACGGAGGAGGCCACAATTGTTAATATTATACGAACTGCGTCAAAAAATGATAAGAAAAAGTTTCTTAAATTCATAACTGAGAACCCTGAAGACGTTACACCTTTTACAAAGGAAGAAGCACTACGGACATTTACTGACTTAGACCTTAACAAAGAACAGTATGGGAAACTTCGAATTTGTTTGGCGGACAAAAACTGCTCAGTGTTTCCTTCTTATCCAACTTTAGCCGAAGCAAAGAAGATGTGTTACCCACCAGATTCGAGCATAACCATTACTAACATAAGTGCAAAAGTCAATCTGCAGGACCTATTGGATCATACTGTGGCACGTATATTACTAATTGGTTCAGTTTACAAAAACAGTTTAAGACAGTTGAAACTATTCTGCAAATGGGGTTGTGACGGGTCATCAGGGCAAAGTGAATACAAGCAAGTTTTGCCCGAAGAAAGCGATTTCATATCAGATGCGAACCTTTTTATTGCTTCACTTGTACCCATTAAACTCATAGATGAGACAACTAATATTGTTATTTGGAAAAATGAAACTTGCTCGTCCGTAAGATATTGCAGACCTATATTGATAGAATTTGCCAAAGAAACTCCTGAAAAAACCGCGTCTGTTGTGGCTGATATCAAAAATCAAATTAAAAACCTGTCTCATGTCTTGTTGAATTTTGTACATTATTTTTTTCTTGTTAGACACTGTTTATACAATGATATTTAATTCTATTTTATGTAAGTAAATTACAAAAAAAAGTTCGTATAAATGCATGTATTTTTTTAAGTTTTAAATTAATAAACATAATTTTCAAAATCATTATTTTTTCTATTAAACCTTATACTTTCACGTATATGTGTGCAAAATTACAGATCATTTAGTTTTGAAATAACTGAGATACGGAGTTTTGAGACGAAACATACGCGATTTTCCCATAGTGCAGCGCTGCGGGGCCGGATACTGCCTCAAACACACTACAGATGAAACAACAATATCGCATCTAATATATACGGACGAAATCAAATTATAAGCAAAAACAGAAAAAGATATGCAGAACTTAGTAGATATTACAGCAGAATTTAGTAACGATATAAACATGAAATTTGGTTTGGACAAATGTTTTACATTACACATTGTGAGAGGCAAGGTGCGGCCTGGCGACTATGCAGTGAGTGATACGGATACTATAACAGCAATGGATCCGACCGACATGTATAAATACTTAGGATATGCACAACTAAAAGGTCTCGATCATGTTAGGATTAAAAACACATTAACTGCAGAGTACAAAAGAAGACTAAACACCGTTTGTAAAACCCAACTTTCAGGTAAACATCTAATTAAAGCATTAAACACCTTCGCCAATCCTGTATTAACGTACTCATTCGGAGTTATAAAATGGACCAAAACAGACACAGAACAATTGGAACGAACAACACTTACAAAACACAATAACTTACACCATAAATCTGCCATAGAAAGACTAACCATCAAACGACAACAAGGAGGGAGAGGCCTAATAGACATCCAGCACCTATGGCGAAAACAAGTTAATCATTTAAAAACATTCTTTCACACAAAATCTCGAACTAATAATATACATTAAGGTTTCAGAATTATAACTAATTAAAAAAACAAACAATCTCAGACGCGTCAATAATTATTTTAACAACAAAATGAAAAAAAGTAACTTACAAATCTAATTTACTTAAATCAACACAATTAATCAAAAATAAGACACCAATCACTTCGTTATCGAGAATAGCATGTACTTACAGGGCTCATTTACACATTTATCAACATAAATTAAATAAACAAACGCTTACAAATCACGTCGACAACTACCGCACCCAAAGCCGACCAACAAGCAAAAAATGGCGCCAACGCTGCCTTCCATAGACACAATTACCTATTCCCTAAATATACATAAAGCAATAGTAACAAACGATCTCAACTACACACCACTTAATCTAAGCAATCAGACACAAGTACAAACCTCTACCATTGATGACTCGCAACAACATAAAATGGAAGACTGGAAGAGGAAAGTACTCCACGGTCGGCACCCTCACGATTTAGAGCAATCGCACATAAATAAATTAGCGTCAAATAAATGTCTCAAAATAGGCAACTTATTCCCTGAAACTGAAGGATTTATGATAGCCATTCAAGATCAGTTCATTAACACAAAAAATTACAGAAAATACATAATCAAAGATCCTACAGTAACAAATGATAAATGTCGCAAATGTCACATCCAACCAGAAACCATACAGCACATAACAGGAGCATGTACAACCCTTACGCAGACCGACTACACTCACAGGCACAATCAGGTGGCCAATGTCATTCACCAAAAACTAGCAGTCAAACACACACTCATTCAAAATACCAACACTCCTTACTACAATTCGACGACCCGAATGGCGCAGCGGTAGTGAGGCTGCCTTACGTTCTTAGGGTCCCGGGTTCGAATCCCGGTAGGAGCAAATGTTTGTGTGATGAGCATGGACATTTGTTTCCGAGTCATGGATGTTTATATGTATAATAAATATGTATTTACAAACAAAAAGTATCTATGTATCTATCAACTATCTGGTGTCCACGACACAAGCCTCGTTGCTTAGTGTAGCACCCAGATGGCGCTGTGTGTAATGTCCAGCGATATATATTTATAATTATAAACCAGAAAACACCCTAGAAAATACAACACACAAGCTCTATTACGATCGCGCTATTCTCACTGATAGGACAATCCACTACAACAGACCGGATATAATTCTACAGGACAAAATTAATAAAGTTACATACCTGATAGACATCGCAGTCCCCAACACGCACAACATACAGAAAACAATCACTGAAAAAATAAGTAAATACGCAGAACTCAAAGAAGTTACTAGAATTTGGCGTCAAGAAAAAGTATATGTAGTCTCAATAGTTCTCACCTCAACAGGGGTAATCCCAAATCATCTCCTCCATAGTTTAAAATTATTAGACCTTAAAGAAACGACGATACGTGTAGAATTGTAAGAAAATTCATGCAGATAGAAGAGAACGAAATAGGACCTCATCACAACACCTAAACAATGACAAAACATACGAGTACACACCACACGCTACATTTACCCTGGCTCCTGCCCGTAAATGTAGTTAAAATCTAGTCTACGGGCTGAGAAGAAAAAATACTTTCCGAAAATAATAATAATATTAAATATTATATTATTGTAAAGGTATGTTCAAAAGTTAAATGATACATATTATCCCATTATTTTGTTACCCTACACACAACTGTGTCATTTTGAGTTTTACGTATTGTATTGATTCTATGACACATTTTTTTCAATTTCAGAATGAATGCATCCGAGAAGATCCATTCACGTACAGCGGCACTATCAGAAAATCTAATGACTTTAGCAATTGAAAGGTTAAAGCAAACAGTACAAAGTTGTCATGAGCCCATACACAAATTATATCAAATATGCTTGTGAAAAAATTTCACAACATACATTCATTACAAACATACACACAAAAAACCGCCTTCCAAAAAAACACTAAAAAAGTCTAAAATAACTTGACTTTCGGAAGTCGGTGTCTTTGTTTGTATAATTGTCTTTTTTGCCACCGACTTCCGAAAGTCAAGTTATTTTCGACATTTTTAGTGTTTTTTTGGAAGTCGGTTTTGTTTTCGCAGAAAGTTTTTTTATTTTACCCTTCGCAGAAAGTTTTTTATTTTACCCATTTTAGTTGTATATACCACACAAATTCTTGTCAGGAATTAATTTTTAGATTGTAACTAGAAGTTAGTTAAAGTACTCGTCAAGACGAATCATACGAGCCCAAACTCGATGAGGTTTTGTCGTTTTATAACGGACTACCTATGACCACCTTCCAGCTCCATCATCAGACACTGGATACCATTTAGGACCAAACTACTCGTCAAGAGGGATCACACGAGCCCAAACTCGATGGGATTGTGACATTTTATTACGGACTACCTGCGACCACCTTCCAGCTCCATCACCAGATCCTGGGTACCATCTAGAGACAAAGTACTCGACAAAATGAACTATACGAACCCAAACTTGATGGGGTTATGTCGTTTTATAACGCAGTGCCTATGGCCACCTTGCAGCTCCATCATCAGACCCTGGTTAACATTTAGGACTAAAGTACTTGTCAAGACGAATCAAACAAGTCCAAACTCGACGGTGTTGCGTCGTTTTATTACAGAGTTCCTATGGCCACCTTCCAGCTTCATCATCAGATCAGCTCCATGTCATCATAATATTGCATTGTCTTGCGATATACATATGCGTGCAAAATTTCAGCTCAATCAGAAATCGGGAAGTGTGTCAAATTTAACAAGCAAGTTAGTATCACGCGAAGTCGCGTGATGTGACAATTAACGTGAGGAAAACAACCAAATTCCTAAACCGATTTTGATGAAATTTCTATGGGACCAATCGGGAAGCATATCCTTTCAGATGAAAAAAAAAACACAAATGGTTTACAAATGACGGAGTTATGAGGCAACAAACAAAAAAAAAAACAACTGAATTGAGAACCTCCTACTTTTTGAAGAAAGTTGGTTAAAAATACAAATCTCGGAAAAAAATCGGAACTCATGCTGGCAGGTTTACTGGTGGCAGGTGGCTGATATATTAATTCAGTAGCGTCAATGCACATGACTATGCATCTTGAATGGCTCTATATTGAAATTGATTAATGACAAGAAACTTTTTGTAAAATCTCTCAGCATAAACGACACTTACTTTAAAATATAAATCCTTTTAAGTAAAATGATCAACTAGAACTGAGAGCTGTGCATGCAACTTGCCACACACGCTCGGTTAAAGGCATAATTAAGGCCGCGAAGACTTAACCAAGCGGAAATATTATTTATTGATTAAAACGTTAAGCACACGTAAAAACTGTACATAGACTAACTGCCTTGGGCATTTTCTACTAGTCGTACCTTAGAGTGGTTTATATTGAAAAAATACGTGCAATAACAGAACAAAAGAATACAAGAAAATATTTATGACTAAAATATAAGAATAAATACATACATTTAAGAGAGATAAACCAATAAAATAGTACCTACAACTTAATTCTGAGACAAATCTGCCAACATCGTGTGTGTTCTCGATCTTTCACTTTGAATGTGTACCAACTGGTCCTCGTCCTGAAATTCTGAGGCAACGCATTACGAAGGAAGACCGCCTGGACAAAGAAGGCAGATTTGATAAAACCAAAGCGGTAAGGACATCGTAGAAGACGGTTATTGGCCGAACGAAGAATTTGAGAATTGAAGAATTCTTGCTGTGCGCAGAGCATAAATATTCATAATGAGAAGTCAGATAAAAAGAAGAAATAGGTTTGTGAAGATGAGAAAACAGGGTTGTCCAAGCCCTCAACGCTCTTCGCTGCCGGATGGATACAAGATTATGATCATGTATCTGCCCATCGAATGCTGAGCATCTTGCGGATGCATCTTGCGGAGATTGAAAACAATACAACAGTTTATGTACAAATGCAAGTCTCTCAACGCAGTTCATCTACCGCATAAAATTCTGAGATCTATGGGAGCATGTATCCAACAACTTTGTCATAAATTGTTACCAAATTTAACAACATTTTATAATAAGTATTACAAATCAATGATGCAGATTGGCCAGGTACCTGCACATTTTTTCAGTAAGATCTACATTGTAACTTTTGTCGGTAGTGTTATTATAATTCCTTTTTTTCATTCGTAATACTTGCCTTGCGCCAGGGCCACCGCATCTCTAGCATGTAAAAGACAAATTTAAACAAGTTCTGCATTTTTTAGATGACATGGATGAAGGCTTTTGGTCTCAAAACATTCAAGTTGCAAAATAACATATGGTTGCAAAACGTTTAAATCTCATAAGATCAAAATCTCAAAACCCCCCAAGTTTCAAAATATCTACATCTCAAAACGTTCATGTTGCAAAACAATCAAGTCTCAAAACATCCATGTCTCCCAAAATTTCATTTTTTGTAAAAATCTGATCAAAAATTGCAGGTTTTAATCTTTTAATCTGACTCATTCATATAGCGACAGTCGACAATCGATGTAGGAACTTTCGATCAGTACATTATTAACCCTCTGTGATTAGAGCGCCTACGTGAAACATTTCCGAGAGATTATCTCACCAAAACCGATCAACACAAAACCCTATCAACACGAAACCCACTGTGTGTGTCAACTTGTCCTGAAACAACAATCTGGAACATTCGATGTGAGCACTTTGGAAGTCGAACGAAACAGCTTAAAATATTATTCGATTTAAGATGAGTTTCTCTGATTTACTAAATAGGACAAGACCATTTTTTTTTTTTCAAAACTGTTATTATTAATAAACATAAACATTATAACATATACCTAGCAGCACTACTTTTCTACCAAAATACCCTTTTCCTTGGTCTGAGCTAAAAAGCCCCGAGATAACAAAATAACGTGAATAAATGTTTTTTTAGCAGCAAGCCTGTCTTGCTTGCATATGTTGTTGTTTGGTCATTACAAAAAAACAAACAAACAAACTGATGAAAGCTACTGAAGGCGCCAAACTCTTAACCCAGTTTGGGCAGACTCAATTGAAATTGCCATCGAAATGATTAAAAGAAGCAAGCATCAAAACAACCACGAATTGGTACCAAATATCGTGCAGGGTTTAATTTCGTTTTTTTTTAATTCACTATAAGATTTTCACCGATTTGTATCACTGATTTCACAACTTTTGCTTGACATGACACGTACTAATTGAATGTATACACAGAGCATCATATATAATCTACTAGTCTATGTTTGAATGTCTTTGACAACATGACACAATGTCTAAGAAATGCCAGTTATTCTATTCTTACCAAAGAGATTTAAAAGCGTTAATTAAAAGAGTCGCTCGTAAATATTTGAATGTCTTTGATCATGACTTTACCAAAACCGCTGCAATGAGTAAGGCCGGTTAAAGTTAATTGTACTAGAGATAGTGTTTCCAAAGCTTAGTGCCCATCTGACCAGTGAGTCAAGCTATTTTAAATAATGATAAATATAACATTGACATAATTTTCAACCAATGACGAAGTTAGGTAAGACCTGTATGAGCTAAGCTAGCGTCATTAGTTTTGCAATTTCCATCCACTCAGCAAAATAGAATACTCTGTCTACGCAGCAAAATGTATAATAATGGCGATATTTTCTTTAGGCGCGAAGCCATGTTGTTTTTTCAATACAATTTCCTTAAACAATTTCACAAGTTTTAAAATAACTTTGAAATACGCTTTGATTACTGTCCGTGTTCTTCAATCAAACGCGTGTTCGTCACACGAAAATGAGATTGGAACTTGGTAGGCACGTTTCCGATTTATTAGTTGTTTCATGGGATTGAGGACCGATTTTTATATTTACCAGCATCTAAAAAAATCAAATCACTAAACCAGCTACAATCGAACGTATAGGAGAGGAAAAGAATTACAACACATACCGGAATTTTATACGTAAAGATTCGAACTGTCGACCAATGTCTGTACAATGAGGACTGACTTTTCTCAAGATTTATCAAAATAAACAGGAAATTGATAGTCATACTTACAACGTTTATTAAAAACGACATAATTGTGTTATAACTTTACTTGCATTTTTTATCATTCATAGTATTACATTTTATTTGCACTCACACAAACAATCTTTGGTTTAACTTATTTGTTATTATAATAGTAGTAATATTATAACCAGATGGCAATTGCCACAAACAAATACAACATTCAAAAATTTAGGAAATAACATTTTATAATCAGTTCACAAACACCACCTGGTTGTCGTTTATATTGTAAATTAGTGTAACAAGTGCATTAGCTTATATATCTATATGAGATTCTGTTTATTTTAACGTATTTTATAATTTCTTCAATGTATTTGTACAAGTAGATTAAAAAAACAAAATTATGTAGCTTACAACCTAAAAAAGGACACCAGTATAAATCTAAAAGTTGCTTCAAACTTATTCTGATACTTCCTTGAACATTAAAACTTATATCCAATTGCTTATTTTGAATGTTTTCGACGAATGTGTTAGTGCAGTTCACGGGTCCACAAAAGAGATCATGATGTATCTTGTGCCCTTGGTGACGAGCAAACCCTCGTGGTAGTGCGTCAGGCGGCCAGGATGCATCAGCAGCCATCCAGGCTTAGTGTCGCGCACGGAGCAGTTGTACCGAATGAAGCGACATCCACCGCCTTCAAAGTCCACATCTAAAATTTCAATACATTTATTTTATTTCCGTTTATTCATTTTGATACATGTAAAGTAATATAATTAAATATTCGAATATAAAAAAAAAAAAAACATATAAGTACATGATTCAAAATTAAACATAAAATGTATTATTCTTAATTTTTTTTTGTTGTTGTTCGTTTGGCACCTAGTGGAAAGCAAAACAAAGGTGCTAGAAGTAAATTAGTTCTGCCACAACCCAACGAAACAACATTATTGATGTTTTCGTCTCGTCTCCACAAAAAGCAATATTCATGTAAATTCAAACAAACAAAATCCGCAGCACTTTATTTACTTTTGTATCTTCACAATATTTAATATTGCAGAACTTACCAGGTGTGTTGAGTGCCAAATTAATGGTATATGTAGAGGAATCGTGATGCGGACGCAGGGATGGCTGTTCATCGGGTCTGTAGCGTACCACGAAGTTCATGATCGACACCGGCGGCTGTCGGCAATCATAATTAACATTATTTTATTCGAAAAAAACATTCCAATGAGGGCTATCGATCTTGAGCTCACCAGATGGCGCCACTGTCGTGTAAGGTCCTGTCATTAATTATATTTCATACTTTAAAGTACCCATAACTTCATAAAAAGGGTATTTTATTTCGTTTAACAACATGGTGTAAACTTCTGATACATACAATATTATTACTGTCCCTAAAATTAGCAAGCATGACACATTTAATAATCACTTTTCCTCCAAGTACTAACAAATAAGACCCTATAGATTGGAACTTAAAATCTTCAAGACATAGTTATCAGGAATGGCTCAATCTTGACCACTATTGTAGAAATACGTCATAAAAAAGCACGCAATGCGCGAGCACTCGATGACATCTTCCATTTCTGAAGACCTTACTCTACACGAACGCCTCTAGCGGCGAATTGTGCGATAGCCCCCATTACGTTATCTTTCTGTAAACTAAGGTGTGTTAGACATAGCCGGCCAGCAAAATATACATTAGAAACCATGCAAGAGAAATAACGTAAAAAACGGTTCATCAGAGCTTAATCCAAAATTAGCGGTACTTAGTAAATTGGTTAAAGGAACCATGATCTTGATGGATAAGAATAAACCGCAGTTTTTGCTCTGAAAAAACTTTTAACGGAGCCAGGAATCGAACCTGTTTTTTTTTACAAAAACATCATCCTGTTGGACCACTCATGAGTTTTTTTGCTCATAAAGGTGTTTGTTGTGTTTTTTAGAAACAGAAAACTTTAAATTGAAATAATACGAGGATTTTTTTTATTATCCGTGAAATTGGCTTTATTTGACTGATAATTTTATGTAATTTATGTTAGATTATGATATCGAGCATGTGGCCACCGCGGCTGGCGAGTACTTGAAATAATCTGGAGTACCAATTAGCACACACTCTATGCAGTAAATCAGGCTATATTTCAGCAATAATGCGTTGGCTTCAAAGTCCTCAATTGTTTCTGATTTGTTGGCGTAGACATGCGACTTTACATATCCCCAGATAAAATTATGCATTAATGTTACAGGCATGTGGTTTAACAAGACAGACTCATGCCAAACGGCGCGATAAGATAATTTACTCAATGAATACAGCAGCGGTGGCCACAAGCCCTATATCATAGTAAACCATAAACGACATAACATTATCAGTCAAGCCTTTTACGAATATTAAAAACAGTTTTCTGTTTTATTTCAATTTTAAGTTCCCTCCTAAAAACACCCGTTATTTTTCCGCAGCACATTAATGACAAGCCCAATAGATAGAGCTATGAGGCCCACGAAATTTATTTAAAAAAAAATACGAACCACCATAGGTACCTTTAGCTTGACTGATGTTTTAATTTTGACTGGTAGTCGGAATGTCACGTGTATTAATAAAATAGCAGAAAAACTTACGTTGTGATAGTAACCAGTGAAGACCATCTCTTGTAATGGACGCACAAAGTCCTTCAGTATATGTAGCCAGTGCCGATCCAAGCCAACTTGACTCATGTGAATATCGCGAGTGGGAACTGCTTCATATCCACTCTCCAGACGTTTATCCTGCATAGATTAAAAAACAGCATGAGACAATCAAAATAATATTTAGTAGATAATACAAAGGTTACAATATCACGGAGACATCAGGCGACGTGACCTGCGTCACTTGTTTCTAGCCAAAATTGTTTTCATGAAAAAGAGCTATTGACTCGGATTCCCTCATACTATCCGACTGAAAACAATCTTACTATACAGTAAGATTGTTTTACATATCTCTTGCTCTGTAAGTACACCCTTACACCCCTGAATGCCGGGGTGTATGACTATCATTACAGCATAGGTTTTGGAATTTGAAAAAAGAACTGTCATACTCATACTGCACGAAGAATATTTTTAAAAAGCTAATTTTTTTTTTCTCGGTATCGATTAATTACTCGAATCGGAATCTAGACAATTTATTTTATAAAGATTTTATTTTAAATATGGAACTAAGTATTTGTTTCCACATCGTATGTTAGATGGAATCGATTTAAAAATCAAACTGGCCAGCAAGATTTGACGCGCTTGCGTGCGTGAAAAAAAAAAGGCAGTCTACTAGTAGGCGCGAAAGCATCGCGAAAATAATTAATTTTCTTGTTTGAGTTCTTTTTCAAAAGTTTTAAACATGTCTAGTGACGAAGACATAGATATAACGCCCGATTTTATTAAAGAAAGGGCAAAAACAGTTGTCGAAAATATATTACCGCCGAACTCGAAAGAAAGATATGTAAAGGCATACGACGAACTTATGAAATGGCGGTCAGAAAAAAAAGTGAAATCTCTTTCTGAAAGTGTTTTTATATCATATTTTGATGAATTATCTAAGAGGCTACAACCTTCCAGTTTATGGTGCTTTTATTCCATGCTAAAATCTACAATGATGACAAAACATGACGTGAATTTGAAAGATTTTTCTAAACTTACTGCTTTCTTGAAAAGGCAGTCTGACGGCTTTAAAAGCAAGAAATCGAAGGTATTTACTGCAGAAGAAGTTCAGAAATTCTTAAATGAAGCTCCGGATGAAATTTATTTAGCAATAAAGGTACCTACGTATTTACTTGCCCTTTTTAATAAGTTACCAAAATATTTCACAAAAATACTATGCGAATTTGGTGCCTTTAATACAACTTATGTCTTTTTTACAGGTTGTTCTAATTTTTGGGATATCGGGAGCCTGCAGAACCGTGGAATTGACAAACTTGACAATAGAAAATGTAGAAAAACATAACAAATTACTACTCATAAAACTGCCTAACACGAAAACTAAAATTGACCGGTCATTTGTTGTGCATGAAGAATTTGCAAATTATGTTGAAAAATATCAAGCTCTTCGGCCTGAAAACGTGGATACAAATCGTTTTTTTCTTAATTACAGTAAAGGAAAATGCCACAGACAAGTAATAGGAAAAAACAAATTTACAGGCATGCCAAAGCAAATAGCCACATATTTAAAACTGAGTAACGTAGAGTTATACACCGGGCATTGCTTTCGCAGAACATCAGCGACTCTATTGGCTGATTCGGGAGCCAACCTCACTCTGTTAAAAAGGCACGGCGGCTGGAAGTCCAGCAAAGTGGCCGAAGGTTATATCGAAGATTCGATGGCAAACAAAAGCAAAATTACTTCTAAAATAACAGAAAATATAAACTTAAAATCACCACGTCAAAGCACATCATCTGAGCCATTTTTTAATGAAGAAAATAGTACCAGTCAACTGCCGCCATTTACGATGCAAGAACCTCAAGTCACTCAAACTCAAGTCTTATCATCACAAACTCATATTCAAACTATAAATATACCTAAAAAGAACGTGACCATATCTCTTACAAATTGTAATAATTTTACTATTAATTTTAATTAAATACACATTTTTTTCTTCTTAATAAATGTTCATTGAAACCTGCTGTCTTGTTGTTTACTTACCTCACAATCGATATGTAAAGCAGAGTATTTATCTCGGGCGTAAGCATCAATTACATACTCGGGTTAATTAGCGCCTTCGCTTCGCTCAGGCGCCAAAAACCTCGTATGCAATTGATGTCATACAGCCCTTGGTTAATAATCTACTATTAACTAATAGCCAAGACAGAAGTATACACTTCTGTCTTGGCTATTAGTAAAACGTACATTACTTATTTGATATCGTGTTCTCTGTGTGCATTTGGGGTTACACAATATAGATTAATATACCATACATATCATCATACCATATTTCTTCATACATTATTATACCTACCTACATAGTTAGTTTTAGATTTTATTATTATTTTCTTTTTAAGTTTAGATAGCTATTGACACGCATAGAAGGTCCTTAAATCAGTTTCCGTTAACTAACCATAATATAGAATAACGACTTTTTAGTAGGCTTTGGTCAAACTGCTGCGAATCCCGCTCGAGATGTGGGACAAAAACGCTCGTGCCAATATAATACTTCTTCCTCGTGTCCATGATTATTTTAGTTGTTTTGGATTAGCTTCGACCAAAAAAAGTCTAACACATCGACATCGTTACAGTGACTTCAGACACTAGACTTGTTTGGAGGTGATCAAATAGACGCGAATATTCACCTGATTTAAAGTTTAAACAATTGCACAGTCCACACACAACACAATTCGAAAATAAGCACTAGACCTCCCATCTACAAATTGTCGCCTTCTAAATTAGAAGTTAGAATGTGCGAGTATACAGGGTGAAATGTTACGATATACAGTAGGACAGACTGTTGTAGCTACAGGAAAAAGATCTACGGAGACCATCGGTTACAATATTTAGCGAACCCGTTTTTATCATTATAATCAAAAAAAATACTATTACATAATAAGCAAATTACTTATATTTACATTATTGGATCCATCGCTCCATTGTCCAAATGCCTCCATAATTTCAATCCATTCAGAACAAAATCTTTTGGACATCAACGGGAACCAGTAGACGTCGGGACACGGCTGTAACGAAACAGTGTATTAAGTTTTAACATATTTGAGACTACTCTCTTCAATTTAAAAGTGTCTGTCATGATCGGAAATTAGAACAGTTAGAGCCTATTCAACTATTATACTAAAGTTACTATTAGACTAACGTTTCAATCTCAAACTCAAAGCATTTACTAGCTAATTCTAGCCTGGAAGGGGCCTGGTGACCTGTAACACAGGTTTTTCCCAAAAACCTACATCAGGCACCAGTCTCTCACAAAGGTTGAATTCAGCTGAGAAATTTCTTTGTACATATTAACTTTAAGTCAGCTTTGTGAAGAGAGAATAAATGAAATAATAAATAATAAATTTACTACTCTGTCAAGAAAGTACCGGGAAACGATACTCAAAATGTTAGTTATTCATCCAAAGTTATTTTATCGCTTTCAAAGTATGCTACTTCAGAAACGATACACTTACGCGACGAATAATCCAATCATCAAAACATTTTTAACACTAGTTAGGATCTTACTAAAAACAGCACTGTATTTAATCAAAATATCAGATGCAACTCAAACTCCGCGCCAAAATGGAAAACAGTTGTGCCAATCTAACAACAACAAAAAAATTGAATTTGGAAGCATAAACAAATCATATATTCCCGATACTTTTTTGACAGAATTTACAATGTTACATGAAGTTCCTTGAAGTTTAGGTTAATATGCTCTACCTATTCCGACCTCTGGTTATGATGTTAACTCATATGAAAATAATAAAAAATACAATGTACAAACCATCAACTGTTTTCTATCCTCCTCGAAACTAAGGTGATACTCTTCATGCAAATAGCGTGTAGTCCATTCCATTCTATTATCAAAAAGCTGATACATGTCAGGATTCGTGCGACTGATATCATATGTTTCTGGATTCACCAAATGCCCGAAATCAATTTCATTGCTTACATACATATATATACCCTGAAATAAATAACATATCAGGTAAATGGCTTGGATAACAACTTATATGAGAAATGTTTAGAACTTGTGCTTGGTTTTAAACAAGTACTTACAACTTCTCTTAAACTAGCACAAAAAGCCATGTCTGCGTCAATGCCTTCTCTACTGTAAGTCACTGACTTCGAAGCAGGTATTCTGAACATGGACATCTTCGCTAGGTAACAGTTCGTGATGAACGGCACGTTCCACACTCCTCTGAAAATACATACAAATACTTATAATAAAGAAAATGCATTTTATTAGTAGGTTCTTCTTACATTGCAAAATACAACTATCAAACATTTCCACTTATACCTAATCTGTTAAGAGGTGAACTCTGTTTGATAACCCGGTATCATAAATATTTTAAAGCATTACCTAAAGTTTTTACTTATTTTCCGTTATCTTAAAGCGGTGGTAAATTGATAGGAAAATTTAAATTGTAAATAAAATTTCGAGGTCACACGTAATCACGATCCACTGACCCATGTTTAAATTTATTAATATCACATTTATAGTACCGTCGTATGAAATGCGAAAGGAAATGACGAGTGCCGTATATCACGAAGGGGAGACAAGGGCCCTCCTGCTAGCACCTCGTCATTAGCCAATTGAGAGATTGGCGCAACAGGAATCGCCGACACCACCAGTTGCACTCCGAGCCCCGCGCAAGAACATACCAGCATAGTACTAACACGAACGTGTCGCCCTATTCTATGAGATTACTATAACTGAGCCATTTACAACGTTACACCGCACCACGCAAATGTTACTCATGAAAGCCAACGTGTTTTTGTGTTTACTTGTACTGTACTCGTTTCTGATTGGTTCAAGCGACGCAAGGCGCGGACGCACCAGGAGTAGGACCAAATCCAAGGTAATCTAATATTTAAGGTAAGGTACCATTAATAAGTAGATATAAAATTACAAGCGTTGCAATAGTTTTCAGATCAATTACATAATAAACCTAAGCTTTATATACCGAAATTTAAGGCAACAGATATTAGTGCTTCAATGTGGTAAAGCTTGGGGGAGGCATGTGCTCAGCATAGCACGGCTTCCGGCTGAAATAATGTTGATGAAGTGCTCCATTTGTAGTTTATCAGTATAAGTCGTTGACTAACCTTTTGACGACCTTTCATAATCTAAGTATTTGATGAGCATTATCAAATATTCTGAGCGTTTAATTATTATGCAATCTCAAGAGAATTAGTCACAAATTCTTTGTCAACTTCTTTAAACAACAGTTGTTGTTTGCATAATAGTTTTATTCAAACAACTGGTGAATAAAGTAATTGAGAAATCGTCAACGACAATTAAGATTATAATATTACGATACTAAACTGTTGTTCCGTGACTTTCAATTCAATTTCAGGTACAAATTGGGTTACCCATCACCGGTAAATACAGAGATCCTGAATCTGATCAATATTACAACAATAATGACGTAAGTTTAATGCATCACATGCCTCTGTAGTATAATTCATACGTAAATTATGTTAGTAGGTACACAGATTCAATAAGTCCATTTTTTTTTCAGGGTGCCAAAATCTTACTTGCTTCGCACTTTGACCTTGAGTACGTTTTGGGACACAAAATTGCCTTTCTGTGCATCGCCAAAGGTTCACCAAGACCGCATATCACATGGTTTAAAGATGGAGTCGAAATATTTGCTCATCATTACCTACATGTGAGTACCCCACATTTATAAGCTAAGCTAAACAGCGATCAATTGTAATAGGTAGATTTGTGAAAACAAAACCTTGCTGGGAGAATGCCTATTGCTCATGATGTCACAACTACATTCAAACGAAAAACTAAGATAAAGCCCACCCAATAAATAACATTATTAGAAGTATAAGATTATCTAGAAGCGCTTTCATATTAAGGTTAAAGTATTAAATTGCCGATTTGTATGGACGATTTCGTGAGAAGTGATATTTCCACACTTACTTTTTTTTTCTTGGAAGCGTCCTAACCGATTATGTATGATGCAATTGCAACAGAAAAAAGCTGCGTTGCACTACGTATCTTAAATTCTCAAAACACAGTCTACAAAAATAACCGACGGTACATTAAAACAGATGTTTTACCACACTAACCTATGAGCTAATATGCAACTACTAGTACGTAGAGGTACGTCATTTAACAATTAATCCAATGAAAATGGAATTAGGAAAACATAACTATACGTCAAAGTTACAAACAGAAAAAAATGTGAGAAAAAAACGGCAATATCGTAGTTAAAGACCTATATTTAATAATAATTGTTCGCGTACTTGTTCATAAACCTTCCGGGGTCAGGGGTTGCAGAAGACTAAGTTGATATTAATGTAAACAACAATACTTTAGAAGCTGTCGATTATTACCTTAAATATTTAGGAATGTGGCTAGACAAATTCTTAAGATGGGGAAGCATATTAACGAAGTGTATGAGAGTTCACAAAAAATTTGTTACTCGTTCTAGCAGGATCATCACGGGGTATTCACCCTACATATATGACCCTTATTATGAGTAGAATTGATTACGGATATTTTTTTTTTGCATAGTCGTGTAGTATGGTGTTATTAGATCGACTCCGATACACGCAAAGGAGAGTGAGTTGAGTATACCTCACCTTCTACCTTAAACATTAGAAGACAAGTTCTCTCTCTAAAATTTCGTTTAAGGTTCCAATCCAGAACAAATGATACTTCAACAAGTTTGTTTACAGATCTTAGTAGTATGATTGAAAATAGGTAACTACTGGAATGGGAAGAGGAAACCTCTACTAGTTACTTCACACAGTATGTCAAGAGCAGAGGAGATTTCGTCTTCGTATTCAGTTTTAGGGACATGTTCTCTAGTTCTAGTATCTATATTAGTGTCACTGTTCCAAATCACATTATGACATTTATTCGTTAAAGTATAATGCACTTAAAGAATTACGGGAAAGATACACTAGCTGGCATATCATGTACACACGACTACGCATCAGGCTAATAGCTATACTTTTCCAGTTTATGCTGATCTCGCATTGTATAGTATTTTCCGAGGTCAGCTTATACTGGAAATGTGTAGCCGTGTATACCTACACAGATGGGTATAAAATACCAAAACATCAGACGGAGTGGGAGCAGCTTTTTGCGATTTATAATATGGATAATCATATTTCCTTCACGACGGTCGAACTATGTGTATGCCATTTCTGAAGCCTTAAAATAGACTTAGGTATGTGCTAGAACTAAATGCGATAAAAGTGGTGATATGTAGCGATAGTAAAGCGCTTTACAGCTTATAGCTGACTCTCCAAACTGAGGG
Source organism: Eugnorisma glareosa (assembly GCA_947578425.1). Taxonomy (NCBI): domain Eukaryota; kingdom Metazoa; phylum Arthropoda; class Insecta; order Lepidoptera; family Noctuidae; genus Eugnorisma; species Eugnorisma glareosa. The sequence continues at coordinate 31,682,241 of OX387957.1, forward strand.
GTGAAGCAAGATAGAAGATGCGCAGCATGTGTTGGTGGTATGTGTCCGATATAATACTAATAATAGAAACGCACTTCTCAACGCGATCAAAATTGTCGGTAATGCATGTTGGTGTGTTCCATAGCGTTTTAGCTAAGCCTACCTCTGAAGCAGCAAAACTATTATAATTATACTTTTTATTAGATAAGAAATCGTAATCGTTCAGTTTTGTGTTATTAGGATCAGCTAAATTAGTTAAGGAAGTAAGTTGATATTTGTAAAAGTACGATGGGATTGACATCTTCGACCGAAATTCCTTAAATAAAAAAAAATTAAACACAAAAAATCTCGAACTGTTTGTAAAAATCCCATCAACATCCCATGCAAAGTATAGAACAACAACGCGGTCACGCAGTCGTGTGTAGTGTCCTTGTTTATTATATCTATGGCAGTGTCCAATAGAATTTTCCGGTTTCGATTTCGCCAAGTTTCCGCTCTAAATTAAATAAGTACAAAAGAATTGCCTTAACGGAAGTTTCCGTTTTGGTTTCGACTTAAACTGAAACAGAATTCAATTTCAGACAGTAACTGACACACAAAAAGCGACTTCGTTTTATAATATGTACAGATTGTGTGCTCAACAAAACAACAAAAAAACAAAGGCGCAATGTACCTATTTAGATAAAAGTTTATCAGTGTCCGCTGACTTGTTTTTTCCGCATAGATACTTTATTGAGGCCTTTCATGACAATAAGTATAATTCCTACAATAAAGACACTACTTCCGTTGATCATTGCTACCTACTTTGTAAACAACATCTTAAACTGGTCATTGTCCTATTTGCATCATTAAAATTTATTAAAGCCACGAGGCAAAACTTTTAAATTGGAGAATGTTATGGATTCGTTGAATAGGTCACCCAAAGTTCAGTTTCATCATGAACAGATAGATAATTTAAATAGGTAGCCATTTTTATGTTGATGCTTTTTTTTTCAGTGAAAAACTACATATTATGAACATGCGCATCATCCATTAAGATATATTCATCATCAAAAGCTTTATTATACTCTTTACCATTAAATGAGCAATATTTTAGAGACTTTCTGATTTTATGATAAAAGACGCCGAGGTCTTAAGTCATAATTATTTGCATCACAGAACTAACGAGTGTCCGTTTTTATTGTTTATTCAGATTCACGAGTGGCCGATCGGCGACGATCGCGTGAAGTCGAAGATTGAAATCGACCCGGCGACTCAGATGGACGCCGGCGTGTACGAGTGCACGGCAGACAATATGTATTCCATTGATCGCCGCTCATTCAAGACCGACTTCTCTATTGCCTTCGACTGAACTTATATACCTACATGCAGGGCATTTTAAATTCCAAAACCTACTTTATAAATTCACAGTAAACAGTAGCAAACCAAGTGTTAATAAATGTATCACTGTTTAAGCGATTACTACTGAGTGAGTTCGTTGCCACGTTCCAGAACATACTATTACATCTCTGATTGACTAAATTGTTATTAATGGTGAAGTCAAGTATTACTTTGTTCATGAAGAACAGCATTAGATTTAAGAATAAAAACGCATTATAATCGTATAATATGATTCTGTCTAATAAATAATGTTACTACCTATGTTATTTAATTTGGTTATCTATCAAATAAACTTTAATAAACAGAAGATTGACTGGTTTAACATTGGACATTTTAAGAAGGATATTTAGAAAAAATAAACATTATCGGGAAAAATGTAACCATGTGATGTTAATTTTTAAGGCTAGTGTTATGTTGTGTGTCACTCCCCAAATCCTAAAAAAATGTTTCCTTTCGAGGTTTTTTTTTGCGATACTTAAATTATATCTGAGCACAAAAATAATCGCACCCTTCAGTAGTTCAACCTGTCTTACTGAATAAATGATTTACGATATTTATTTTTGCAAGTACGTTTGCAAGTAAATAAAAAAGGAAGGAGGTTGGTGTTTCCCATCTGCATAATCCGAGAAACATACCAAAACATACTCAGAGGAACATAATACATATAAACACAATTTTACTTACTTAACTGTTTGATAGACTATATCCATGTAGTCTGAGGATCTAGCATAAAAGCCAGCTGTGTTGACGGCACCCCAAAAGTTTGACCAGGCGTGACCAGGCCGCACCAGCAGAGGAGCGATGACGTCGTAACCCGAAGATAATAAATGACGCAGCGCGTTCGCTTCGAGACGGGCCACACTATCTATAGAAAATAGATAGTCGCAAGCACTGTTGATGCAACGATCCCTGTAAACATAAACAAACAAATAAATATATCCAATTTCTATCCCTATTTTAGGTAGACTGTATTGAATTTAAAGTAGGTATGTTGCCTTAATCGCCATTTTAAAGCCCTGCTTGCGCAAGTAGCGTTCGGAGAGCCGCATGAACTTCTTTCCTGAAGTCCCAAAGTGGCGCGTGGTAAGGCAGTGGCGTGGCGTAGTATGGCAGGGGTCCGCAAGGGGTCCATTTTTATTCCAAAAAGGATTACATAAATAGAATCTAATCTCGATACCTATTAATACCCTCAAGGATATTTGTAACCTGTACAACTTACAATACTGAAGATTGTTCTTGCTGAAAAGTTCTTTCGAACTTATTTATATTTTAGTCTTTAAATTAAAATACCTTATTTAGGTATTTTAATGTAACACATTCAGTGCCTGGTGGGCTCATTTTAAGTGTAGGTTTTTCTTAGCGAATACAGCATCAAATAATGTAAAAATAAAAACAGTTGTATATTTTAACAAGATTAATAAGAATACGCCGTGGTTTCAAATTAGAAGAATTTTTATTTTCAATAAATTTTTGACCTCTTCCTAGATGCCGAAAACCCACGTGGTGGGTTTTATTTCAGGGGTGAAAAACCATAGGCACGATTTTAAATATTTTCTAAAAATAATTATTTTTACATTTTAGGACACGAAAATGAGTTCAAAATAAAGGCTTTTTTAATTATTTTTTTTAAACTTTCTAACGCTACAGACTTGACATTTAGAATAAATAATGCTTAGCATTTTTCTATTAAATTGCCTAGACTACGATCCCGCCATCCCCTTCGTGTTAGGTTTCTTGAAACCCTCCAGACACGCAAAATGTCAATGAAACAAGCAAAAGGCACCGACTTTTGAAAGCAATTTTAACATTATTGTGTTTTTTTAGGAAATTGTTTTTGTTTGTAAATCGTGTTTATAAACCGTCAAGTTTAAACGGGGATCTCAGTGTGAACTCGTTCGCGCGAAGTACGGCAAGGGCACATCCTATGATTTAAATCGATGGTGTGTTTAAAATAACTGCACTAGTTGTGATCGGTTAACCCAACAAAATGTCATCATATCCATTTTTGGTTTATTATGTTTAGATATCTATCACGTCTGCGGAGTATCGCTAGCTAACCCCTGTTGAACACCCCTGTCACGGGATCAGAGTCGGCTATTTTACTTTTTCAACTTTTTTTTTATTTCTTTATTATTGCACATCCTCCACCCTACTAGGGCATGAAAATATCCTCACAGATAGCAAATATAGCGATAATACCCCCTGAAAACTCAATTTCACCAATTATTTTAGGGTTTAAAATCTTAGTTCCAAACCTAATGCCGAAAGCCTTCCATGTGGGTTCACTTTTGCGCAAACGTAATGGCAGGAACTACCTGGAGGGTCCACTTGCAATAAGTATCGTGGGATGGCACATGCGCACTATGAAACGGGGTTGGACTCGAATGTGTTAAAGGGGGCAGCGAAATTTTCCACCGCCCCGGGCGGCTGACACTCACGCTACGCCTCTGAGGTAAGATCCATTTTGCAAGCGATTTATCGAGCCGGTTTTCGGGATTGAGCGTCGGATGAGTTTACGAGAGTGAAATTAGAATACTGTGCTTCTCGAGAAGACAGTATAAATAATAAAGTAGATAAACTTCGTCTCATACACCTACCCTCTCATTAATAAACACGGAATAAAATTATACCAGGAATAACAAAGGAATAACCATACATTTTCAAAGGTTTAAACTTGGAATAACTTTATTCTGTGTTTATTAATAGGAGGGTAAGAGATTAAAACAAAAAGTTTTTAAGTTACGACTACGAGAACGCCGCGGCGGAAACACCGCCATGAGACACATGGCGGCTACGCACAATACAGGGTACTTTTTATTCCCTTTTAATTAACTAGGATGAAACAAATTATACTCACTTAGCAATATTCCTAGCTTCAGATTCTGATATAAAATCACTGGGTTTGATACGCTTTGCAGTAGCATACTTTTTGGAATGTTCTTGGAAAAAATCATCGACTTCAGTTTCATGGTACTCCACATTATTCCTCAACACTAGATGAATCTTCTCTTTTGGGTAGTCAGTTGTAAGAATTTGATCCAAAAACTCTTCAAGGAATGGTGTAGCTTGTTCTATAAACACTGCCATCATCACAGTAGGCAGCTTATCATCCTAAAACGCATGGACAATGAGTAACCAGATATTTTAAATTATATTTATTTGATACTTCATTTGATCAATACATTTATGGCACATTTACCTTGAGTTCAATTCTCTTTTCTGCACACAAAGCACAGCCATTAGTGACTGACCACGCCTTAGCTAAATAGTTGCCGAAGTGGTTTAATGTCATCTTAGATGGCCCATTTCCATGAACAATAAGAGGTCGTTCTTTAGTTACTACATTCTCCATATATGGCCATGGCTCTGTAGTTGAGTTAGATCTTAACTGAACATCAGCTGAGAAAAAAATATATGAAGTAAGTAAATGTTCCTTGTTTATAGTCAAGATATTAAAATTTCAGTTAAATCATACTCACATAAAGCCCCATTAAGATTTTGGAATACAGCCGAATTGTGGTCCAAAGTTATTTTAAGAGATTCTCTTAGCCCCTTGTCTAAATACGTTTTGGTGTAAAACAGCTGGTCATCGTCTCTGTCACTGACTGGTTGATTATTAACTATTTCATATATCTCAGGCAAGTAACCTGCACAGAATTAAGAATGTATGTAAATATTTTGATTGCCATTTGTATACAATCATCTATTATTATGAGAAGAGCATTGTGTTAGGTATTCACATAAGAAATTATAAAACAATGATTGTTGCTAATCAACACATGTAGCCCAAGCTAAAAAAAAATTAAATCATGTTTGTTATTGAGAGTTGGATTAAACCAACAAGCTGATGGGCATGTTTCATCATCTAGAGGTGACTCTGCACTAGAGCCGATGTCACAATACTAGCAAATACTCAATCTGAAAGAGTGTTTCCATGAAATGTAAAATTCTTGTGAATGCCCCCAAGTCAACCCAATACAAAGCGTTAGATAAACTGCTATTGGCGTCCCACTTGATTTGCTTTTTAAAGTTACAACAATTCAAGTTTAAATAAGCCATTTTTATCTGGTTGTGTTCAGTGTGTATGTGTATGTAGATACTTTAAATAATAGAGATAGTTAAAGTTACCTATAAAGCCACCAGAATTTAGGTATGGATTGGCAACCTCTGTCTTTGGATACTGTGATGCCAGTTTTGAATCTGGCCAACAGAATTGTTCTGCTGCAAATAGCACTCGAGTGTCAGGGAATGACTGGAACTTCTTCAAGATATCTTCTAGACTTGCCAAGAACATAACATCATAGCTAAAATGAAAACATAAGCTCAGGAATATTTCACAGTTATTAAAAATATGATCAAAACCATTTTTACACATTTCTATGAATACACACCTATCAGTGAATAATATAATTTTTTCTGCAGTTTCTGACTTCATCATTTCATTTAACTTTTGTTTGAGCAAGTTAATCTTTTGGCCTCCACCAGGAAGGTTCATGTCACCTCCAGTCCATTTTATTCCTTTGCCCAGCACCTCAACATCTATTCCATAAATTTTAGCCGACCGCAGGAACCTCTCCAAGCCATGATTTTCATCAGTAGCTACAGTAAGTACTTTTACGTCATCTGCAACAAATGGATATTAAATTTTTAGATACTCGCTACAGTAACATGAAAGAAAAATAACGTAAAAGGTGAGTAATAAATACAATAGCATTTTCAATAACACACAAGAGTTATATACACTAATTCTATAAACTAATTTGATGATCTTATCATACAGAAACATAACAATGATTTGCCAAGATGAAATCATATTTTCATCAATAATCTAAAACCTAAAGATGATTGTTGTAGTGAGTCAGTATTAACTAATAGTCTGAATTAGTATAACAGACAAATATATAATCAGTAACGCAGAGCATAATGACTAAAACATGGAACATAGTAAGAAACGTTTTCAGAAACAAGCAATTCAATTTTTATAATACAAAGGGCACAAATGTTAGAGTTGGAATTTTGAGTCAGCTCAGCTTAATATTCGCTAGCTTTAATTGAATGAATTGTTTACTAGGTACTCACGTTTTGCCTCAATGAGACCACACAGCAGTAAAAGCCAACCTAAAGTTTGCAAGAACATTGCAAGCTTCCCAGTTTGGTACATGACGACCGGGTGGCGGGTTCACTGGACTTCCGTCGACATGCGCTTAACTGTAGTTATACAAAACTCGGCTAAATAAACACTTGTTTATCGTTCCTCTTGTTCCAGATACGAGTTCCCGCTTCCGAAACGATAAGCTTCAGTAGGTATTCAAATTCCAGTCAATATTAAAAACGAGATATTATTATCGCGTCCGGCTGACTCAAATTCACGACGCCGCAGTATCGTATGAGATCATTTATGTCAAGCAAATGGTTTTATATTTCAGCGATGCTATCATTTTATCTAAATAACATACATACATGTGCTTAAGTATATTACACCTACATAACACTATGCAGAGAGTTTAAAATCAAACCGTTGACGGAGTTGACCGAAACTGTCCGTACACACACATAAAATGTAATGCAATGTATCACAGTATCAGCGAAACCACAGAGTGGCCCGGTTTCCGTGACTTCATACCAGTGTTGCCAACTCCAAAAGTGAAAATATTCGAATTTCCACATAAAAATGTAATATTTTACAGACGTATTTCTTTGTAAGTTTGTATGTAGGGGGTAATCATCGGAACGAATGACCCATTTCTAAAAATTCTTTCACTGGCAGAAAGCTACATTATTCGTGGGTGCTGTAAGCTGTAGATTATATTTATAGCTTGCATTTAGCCGAGCTATCAATTTGCGGATGAAGGCGCGGGTGAAATGCTAGTGTTCTCCAGTCCGTCGGATATTTGTGTAGTGCGTTTCAAATAAGAATAAGACTGATCTTGCGCCATATTGTGACGTCATATATGTCAAATCGAAGAAGTTAGATAGAGTTAGCAAACAAGACATGTCTGGTATTTAAATAAAATACATAAGGGTTTAGATTTGCCACGAACTAGGCAAAGCCTTCGCACCAATAAAGCTCGATACGTTACCATTAAAAAAAATAGGTGTCATAAAAGATAAAACAAAAACAATTGGTGACTAAACCAGTCGCTTCTAGAACATAGTTTGATCACTTCCACGGGTTGGAGTGTAGCCTTAGAGGCGCTATGGCGCGGGACTTAGAAAATTTTTCGTTTTTTTTTTTTTCGAATTGGTACCATACGCATAAAGGCACCATGAGCCGTGCAGAAAACAAAACGGTGTGTACCTGCAAATATATCCATAGGTTAGGTTAGGTTAGAACTGTGACCAACTACGCTCTTCCACGCTCTTTAAAAACGATAATACTCTAATTAAAGCTTACAATAACAATACAATAGTAATAATAAACTTTATAAAAAATATGGATATCTTAACGAAGCTCATTGCTTCCCAGAATTTAATCCTTACTAGCGACATTATCGAATGGTGTAATATAGCCGAGTGCAATTAGACAAAAAATACTCAAAAGGTGGACGAAGTATATATATAGTGGTCGGATTTTCATGAGACTTTTTTATTGGGTTTTATTCACCAAAGATTAACATTTAATCGATGAACTTCTCATCGATTAAATGTTAATCTTTGGTGATTAAAACCAGCTCTTCTGAGATGGCGTTTGATTCAACACTTCCACACTTAAATAAATTATAATATTTTGTGAGTAAACGCGTCGGTTAGGCAGTGCAGACTTACTTCACACCTTCACCTTTCACATACCTACACGTGTGATTGTCCTTATCTATAGGACAAAAAAGCTTCACATTCAAACATTCCATAACTTAAATGACGCTAGTAGACATATCTTGATGTAAACTTAATATACATTACAACAAAGTTATCATTTACCAGACAATAGCGATTAAAAAATATTAATAACAATTTTTTTGCGTAAGTACTAATTTTTTATAGTTTTCAAGTCATCTAGTAACTTTCCAGCAATATGACAAGAATTAAGTGATTGATATTACTTTAGTCAATATGGCAATTTATAATCAAACCTCAAATTAACCGTACGTTTATCATAAATAAGATAACTTAACTGCTATTAACATCGTAAGCGTACCATAGCGTAGCGACGCGTATTTAAACGAATAAATAATAAATAGGCCTAACTTTCTTACACCCATATTATTACCGTACGGGCTGGCAACACTGCACAATACTAAGATTAGACAGTGTATAGCGAAAAAATTTAATATCGATGTATCGATATTTTTGGTGATTTATTAAACCATAATAAATCAATTAAATATTTATGTAGAGAGCTAGCTTTCGTCCACGTGAAATTATTATAAAAAAATCTTCTCTATTTGAATCGGATTTTGTTAAGGTGGGTGCGCAAGGGTAGCCCGCGAAATTTAAATTTTCTTACGTTTATTGCAATTTGCAGGTCAGTGTCAAGTTGTATGTTGATGAAAATATGAAACGCGCCAGTAACACGTATGGAGTTACAGAATTATAATTATTCAAATCATCAACACAGCCCTCCAAGTTCATAAAATTCTGTAACTCCATACGTGTTACTGGCGCGCTTCATATTTTCATCAATTCAATAAACTGAAGAAAATTTAAATTTCGCGAGTGACGAACCCGTGTTAGACAAAAAATACTCAAAAGGTGGAACGAAGTTTATAGCGGTCGGATTTTCATGGGACTTTTTTATTGAGTTCCGTTTCCGTTTTTTATTGAGTTGGCGTTTAACCTCTTGTATGCCGAGTATATAGAGACAATTAAAAAGTAATTGTGTCTCGCGTAGATCTACGTTCCGGCACACGAAGGGTTAATGGATGCACGCAGGTCACACTATTATGGCAGAAAAAAAAGGGCGCGAGCAGCGACTGGGACACTCGGCCTCCTCTCAATGAGAGGGAATGGGCTATAATCCACCACGCGGGCCCAGTGCGGGTTGGTAGATGTCACATGTCTTCGAATTTTTGGTTCTAAGACATGCCGGTTTCCTCACGATGTTTTCCTTTACCGTTTTGAGAGCAGTGGTGATGAAAAAAATTACACAAAGTTTAGTAATGCGCCTGCCTGGGTTCGAACCCACGACTTACTGTTCGGAAGTCGGGGCCGCCACCACTGGGCCACCGCTGCTCTCACTGGGCCACCGCTGCTCTCGCTAAGAATATTGATTTTTCAAAAATCTAATGATGCAGTTTTAGTTTTCATCAAAATCGGTCTCGAGCTCCTATCAGCATTTTTCGCTATTCCTCATAGTTTCGGATTTGACCATCCACGCCCACTTGAAAAATTCAACCTGTTTATCATCATCTGCCTAGCCTTTTCCCAACTATGTTGGGGTCGGCTTTCAGTCTCCCCGGATGCAGTTGAATACGAACAACATTGGCTTACAATAATCGAGAGGCTAAAGTACAAACCATTCAAAAGAAACAGCACCCGTCCTAGACGCCAGTTGACGTTTACTCAACTTCGTAGGCATACATAATAATAATATGAAGACAAACGTCATGTTGAATTAAAAAAGCCTTTCCTTTCCAAAGAGGGTAATTATAAAAAAATATTCTTTCAACATGGGTAGTAACTGTTTTATTCAATGCTAATGAAAAATACTGATTGCACAGCCAAATAGTTACTTCAAAATAATACTATTTTAGCAACAATTTAAGTTCGTGATGCATCACTTTTAGTTGAAAAGCGGAGCTTTTTTATGAACGCATAATCTAATAATAACTAGCGCACAATAAACTTTGTATTTTTTTAAACAGACCTTCATTTTATTAACGCTTATGCAATTTATTTAAGTGAAACCGAGTCGATGACACGTAACCTCACTGCGCGGGGCTCCTATTTCTGTCTGCACGGTAAAGTAACCTAACACGAAGTGGGTAACGGGGTGTTGGTTTTCTCACTTCACTCGCTCACTAGACCCCGCCATCGCCTTCGAACCTAACCTGTCCGAGTCGGGGTGCCACAAGTCCCGAGTTCATTTTATTATTTAACCGAAAACAATTAAATTAACATTTATTTGTTTTCGGTTTTCTACATTCAAAAATATTTGAGTTTTCTATTTTTCTTATTAGGCTGTTAAGCAGCTTTATACCTTTGCTTCTCCTTCAGATAGCCAAAAAAAGGAAACTAAATCATACATAGTTTCTTAATAATTCACACCAAAACTATATTTCGTTCTATTATTTTATTTCTTTGAAAGTGTATCGAAAGACGTCGTTTGCTCCATAACGTTAATTCCTTCTCGGCGGCAGTAAAAAAGTTTCCCCACTTGTATCGAAATGTCCTATTGTAAACGGACTCTATCGGAGGGTCCGTTAAAGTTCGTTTACAATAGTCGACGCCAGTCACGAAGCCGTCAACCAAACATTCTGTACATCAAATAATATAACTACGCAAAAAATATTGCTGGGAAACGTGGAGGTATTTAGAGTAGAGTTATAAAAAAAAAACTTGTGAATATGTTGGAATTTTGACCCCCAATAAGTGTCCCCGTAACTAGAAGGTTCTCAGGTATGATCTAGCTACTAAAAAATCAGCGCAATTGCCTTTGGGCTTCAATACTTTTACACCCATTATGGTTGTTTTGCCTGCAGTAAAACACTAGGTACGAGTAGGTACTTATTTAATTTTTAATATTGGTATACGGGGTGGAAGGGCCACCGACGCGAAAACGGTTACCACGTATTCAGTAAGTAAGTAAGTATGTACATCATTCTGAGCCGGACCGGGATTCTATACATAGAAATTTTTCATCGGTTATTTAAAAAAACGGATATCATACATTTTGACCGTGTAGGACGTACACTGTAGGTATTACATTTTTGTATGAAGCAGCTTATTTTTGTATAGATAATTTCTATGTGGGGGGGGGGGTCAGAATGATGTATGATGTGTCAAGAGGTACATCATTCTGACCCCCCCGGTCAGAATGATGTACCTCTTGATTTCGTGGTAACCGATATAGCGTCGGTGTCCCTTCCACCCCGTATTTATCGTTAAGCTATTGATCAAGGTTAGGCGCGTGGTCACTCTCTACAAAGAAAAGTACCTACCTACCTATTTCCAGTTTAATCATTAAGGAATTATTATTGGATAGCCAGCGCTTTACAACTGGTACGGGGGATAAACCGCTCGCTTAGTCATCTACTACTGAGTATAGGTTGGTACCTACAGACATACTGATTATCTGCATATTTATTAAACGTGTTACGTACCCTGCCTACACCAAAACGGTTAAATAGCGACATGATAGAGATTTCCGTACAACGGGTGTTTCCACGTAAAATTGGACCACAGGAACTCTGCTGACTCGACGCTCCGTGTGGCCGCCGACCACCTACTCGTACTTCGAATCTGATGATGCCTCATCCGCGTTTCGCAATCGTTCAGAATTGTATTTTTCTTAATAATTAATTTGGCACTTCGGTACAAGCATCGACCAAGTCTAGACTTATAAGATCTAATATTGTAATTTGGAAGTAATTAAACTCTTCTTTAAATTAATTTCGGTTTTTTTAAAGTCCTCCGGCTGTCACCTTCATAATTAACGTCATGTGCATGTTTTGAAGTTAAGGAAAAAAATAGATAGTAAAATATTTTAAAAAGGAAAAACAAATTACAGTAAATTATTATTAATTATAAAATAATTTGACCTTTTTGACCGTGGCGATCTCCATTTAATAATATTTAAGATTGCCATAAATTCAAAGATAAATTTAATAAATAATAATATAATAATAAATACCTAAATGCGTTTAAAAAGATAGGTTAGGTTGTACCTACTCAAATACTCTTTGGTATTGTTAACAAAAAATACTCTTACGCCGGAAATAAAACGAGTACGAGCGAGTAGGTATCTAAGTGTAAATTACGTACATAATAAAGTTGTTTCAAATCTGTAATCTCGTTTATTTTGTTTGGCGGTTTTTCTAAAGGAGGCCTTGGTACTGCAGACCCTGCAGGGGCACACGGACAACACAATTATTTGGTTAAACTGGTTACTGAAGGTACACACGGCTACACATCAAGCTATATATTTCCAGTATAAGCTGACCTCGCATTGTACGGAAATCCTATACAATGCGAGATCAGCGTAAACTGGAAATGTATAGCTTGATGTGTAGCCGTGTGTACATACATTTAAAAAAAAACTTAAATATTCCCTGTGAAATCATAGAAAAAAAAAACATTTCCAAATGTAAATAATACTAACTAGCCCACCGATATCGGGAACAGGGTCCAAACAAATGGTTAAAGTTATTATTATATTGAATAGAGCCACTTTAATGCAGAATTCGCAGGTTATTTGCTGTTTTCCCGTAGTGTTCCCAGTTTCCCACAGACATATATATACAGAGTAGCCATATTCGGTTCTCTATCCAATATTCTTGATTAGATTAAGTAGAAAAGACTTTAAATTTATAACACCACTCTGATTTCGTCGTGGGTTAAAATCGAGTCATTTCCTATAATCGGCGAATCATTATTATTTTTTTAATTGACGGAAACGCAGACTAATATATCAAATAACATTAATTCAATAACAAGGTTACACACTTATAGCGATATGGTTCAGTAATTAATGTGAAATAATAATATAACTAACTGTACGCAGATAACAAATAAATAAATATACTGTTAACAAATTAGCTGGCACCACTTCGCATTGCAAAAAGATAAAACTGTTAGTTACCTTTGGAATACCGGAAATGTTGTTTGCAGTTGCCTTCTTCAGATTTTTTCTCGCAGAACTCTTGGGATAATGTGCCCTGTCTGAGAGCAATAAATATCGCCAACAGCCAGCAACATTTGAACGGAAAACTGCGACGCTTAAGAACCATGTTTTCCTCAAAGCTCCCGACGAACGACTGCAATCAGACCGCCAACAGTACCTATCAAATTGATTACAACGGGAAGGTGAGAGTGGTTCTCTATTTTTATTGCTTTCAGAAAAAACTTATTATACCGTGAAATGAAAGCGGCGGACGACGGCGTTAAAAAGAAAACTTAAGTAACTGTAACAGTAATATAGATCGCTTACGTAGCCAAGCCACTGATGTCAATATTCTCGATCAACAAAGCTATAGGCAGGTACAAGCTAATGTAAGCTATGTGGGTGGCAATATGTTCACGAAATTAACCTATAAATAAATAAATGACTTACTAAGTGCATTGTGGAGTGGTGGTGGATGTAGTGATCGCAAGCGCGGCTGCTGAGCATGAGGTCCTGGGTTTGATTGCCAAGTCGGGCAATGTTATTGGGTCACAAATTTCTCAGTAGCAGCCACGAAGTCTGGATTTGTGCCCGGTTGATAGCAATAGACTGGCCCCTTATTACGTGGGATTTAAACAACTGGCGAAATGTTGGAGTACTGTAGGTACGCCTCTCTCTGCCCAAGCCTTCGGAGATTACAAGCGTGATGTTATAACTAACCGTTGTTGATGTAGTTATATGTCATGTTTACTGGCTTAGTAAGAGACAGATAAATACATATGGTTTTTAGGTAGAGAGAGACAGACGCCAAGGAGACTTCTATAAGTATTTGGAAGGATCTATTGGGTGCAAAAGTGCCCATAGCGAAGCCGTTTGTGTTTTTTTTTTGGTCTAATCCTTACCCGGGAACCTTCTAGTTACGGAGATATTGGAGGTTAAAGTTCCAACTTTTTCACAAGTTTATTTTTTAACTATAGTATTTTTAATGTTATATTACTATAAAATTAAATTAATATTACTTCACTTTAAATACCTCCAGCACGACCAACGTACCTACATTTAATGCATCCACCAGAACAATGTTTTGAGCCCTACCGTAAAAACGTAATTTTTCACGCCCAAAATAAAAGATCGTTTCCCAGCAATAATTTTTGCGTAGAGTTACTTAGTTTGATGTACTCGTACAAAACGCTTGGTTAACGGCTTCGTGAAGGGTCGGTATATACACCTTGTATGATAACAAAACTACATAATTTGGTGTGGGATGCAACTTGCGTCGACACCCTTGCGCCATCCCATCTTCCTAGCACAGTGGGCTGCGGTGGGGCGGCTGCTGCACGTGCTTAAAACCTCAAACGGCGCCAATACAATCATTTGATTAGTTGTTATGTGTTTCAGCCGTTTGGGGTTGAAACACTAGGGCCATGGGGTCCGAGTGCCCACCTAGTATTTCGGGAAATCGCCAAGCGGTTGGTCGACTCTTCTCGTGACCAGAGGGCGAGCCTATTTTTTGGCCAAATAAAATGCTGATTGCATTGCCATACAACGTGGCAATGATGATGCTTCTGTGCACTTTTCCTGTTGACAGCGATGTGGACGAATTTTTTGACGTACCCTTTTGATACCTACTTGTACATATTTTTACTAATATTATAAAGGGAGTAACAAGACCCGTAACGAAGCCGAAAGGTACTTGTTCTCCCCGTCATTGCGATCATTTTTTAGGGAATCTTATAGTTACAGAGATAATGGGGGTCAAAGTTCCAACTGTTTCACAAGATTTTTTTTAAACACATGTTTTTATTGTAAAATTTTTAATTTAAACACCCCCACGACCCCCGTAATATTCAATCCATGCATCAGCACAATGTTTTGAGTTCGCTATGTTGAGCCCTACCGTAAAACGTGATTTTTCATCCCAAAAAGAAAAGTCGTTTGAACATAATGCTTGGTTTACGGCTTCGTGAAGGGTCCTGTTACATCCTGTATATTATAGATTTCTAGTTTGTAAATAATTTAAATTAGGCAGCTTAGTGTATTGTATCTGTGCAATACCTTATGTTGTAATGATGGGCGCATGTTTGTTCTCAAGTTTTCGGAGTCCAATTTACCACACAATACAGTTACTATACCTAAATATTTTCGATTCGTGCCGAAGTCTCGGTTTTTCTTTAGTGACTGTTGCAAACAGTTAAAATTGATCAAAAAGAAGTGAAACGATTTAGTGAAAGTGACCGTTTCTGGGACAACGATGTCGCGCTTCACTTGAATCACTAAAGAATTAAAATGTCGATTTTTATACAGTAGCCATTGTGTCTTCTGAAGTGGTAGAAAGCAATTCAGAAAAGATTTGAACCCGATAATTTTCGTTTTTGGCAAACAAGTTGACGGGCGACGACCCTCTCTGATAGTTTGGTAGTTGTCGCCTACAGACATGTTCAGTACCACAAGTATCGCAGACACGATACTGCTTACCATCACTCACAGGGACAAGGTCCCATCAAACCAGTAAAACTGTCATACGTTTACGTATTAGGTATTCGTATAGCCTAGTAGCTTTAAATTTGGTGCTAGCACGCGGCATTTCGGCATCCCTCGCGTTATGATCGGAAATTATCCCACGGTCCTGTTTTTTTTAACTCACATACACTCGGGTATGATGTAGTTTAACTTCCCATCAGTGAAAGAATTTTCAGAATCGATCAATTGTTCTAAAGATTACGTCCTGTATCCAAATTCTCCCTCTTTGTAACGTTACTGTAGATAATTTTCTAGTCGCTTTTTTAAGGATCTATGAAGGTAGGAAGGCAAAACCGGCGAACAAAAAGAGAATTTTCAAGCGCCTGGTTTTCTGGCTGAGCAAATATTTTAATCAAGGAATCAAGCCAAGCGTTGCTCAAATCTGTTTATCTGCCTCCAAAACAAAGTAAATTACAAAATGTGTTGTATCTCCATCGAGAGAAGGAACCTATCAATTTTTTTCAATCTACCCATGATCATCCCGCAACAAGCTAGCTCCTGGTGAGTCAAGAAAATGAGAGGGTTCAGGGTTCTACTTCTACTGAATAAAGAAAATAGACAAAGGTAGCGTTTTATGATGAAACAAAAGAGTACAATACATTCATAAACTCACGCCTTTTTCCCATAGCCGTAGGCAGAAACCTTTTGCCTCGTCCACGTTCACTGGTCATACACGCACGCCGGTTGCGAGTGCTACGCACCTGACCTTTTTGTAACAGTGCGATACTAACGAAACATAACAACACAGCACAGCAGCCATAAAAACGTCACACTTGAAAAAGTTTTCGGAAATTAAATATTTGAAGGGCATATTATTATGGTATTCAGCTGCATTCAGTTCGACTGGAACATCTACATCGGTCAATTAGGCCCCGTTCAGGCAAGACAAGATAAAGAAGTCATAGACATGTGCATTCTTCCTTCCCTCAATTATGGAGCACACACACGGTCACTAACCGAGTGTTAAATCTTCACACTCGGGGTCTGTTAGCGAGCAATGGAGCTCAGAATTCTAAGAGACAACCTTACTGATCAAGAACTCGATATTGCATTCCAAAATTCAAATTGCGGATGAAGCTCACACGGCTCAGCTTTAACTGAAACGGGGCTGGCCACATTGTGATCATGAAGCTGAGGGCTAAAGTAACCACACAACGGGTTTCTAAAAGTTGCTAATGGCAACGCGGCAAGTGATGGCGAGACAGATTGACCTGTATCTGCCATGGATAGGTACTCAGAGAAGGGAGGTCTTTGCCCTGCAGTGGCACACAAGTAACTAATAAATAGTAATAAAAAAATAGTAATAATCCGTATCGGTGCGTTGTAGTGGCGTTTGTGCGGTCCAGGGGGGTTATTATCGATCGGCGGCGGCGACCTCTCGCTTCCGGCTTTGGTTCAATCCATGGTCCGGAGCGAGACGGAATGGTACGCCGTCACCTCCTTCTGCAAAGCAGTCATGCTAGCGAAGGAGGTGGCGGAACGTGAGAGGGAGAGAACCTCACGTCCCAGCCGCCGCGGGAGACGCACCGGGCGTCGGGGGCCACGTGGTGGCCCCCGGCCACTGTAGGCGCGGGCCTGTGGACGGTGAGCTATGGGCTAGCTCGCCGTCCGTCCGTCTTATGACGACAGGCCGTGTCGACGGCGCGTTCGTGTTTCACGCGCGCCTCAAAGAGAGTCAGCAAACAGGAAGGGGTCCGAAAGGACCGATGCCTGCCAGGGTTGCGGGAGTGTTCGAAAGAGATACCGCGGCCCTGAAACACAAAGGGCAAAGGAAGGAACATGGATGGGTTTTAGTCCGTAAAAGTCTGACACTCCCTCCTGCTCAGCCCAGAGCGCGAGGGGTTATTTGATGATTTCGCATCCGAAAAAAAAAGGGGGTTACTATGAAGTCTTACAGCAGAAGTAATTCCAGTGTGGGACAGAGACAGAACTATACAGGTCGTCTAGCGCCATCTCTTTCCCACACTGGAATTACTCCTGCCTTATGACGTCATGGTAGGCCACCAGGTAGGGTTGCAGGTAGAGTTTACTTTACGGTTAAAAATCAGACCAAGGGACATATTACAATCCGCAGGGCAGCTTGTTGCCGAGCTTTTAGCGTAGCAACCCCACGGACCTGATGAAGCAGAAGTCTTGTTCTTTTATTCAACTTCCTATCTAGCCTCCAATTAATAACGCGACAACCCCATGATATAAGACTGATTGATGTTGAAGAATGTTGAATATCTCACAGGCATACTTTACTTACAGGATAAACCATTGGCATACGGTGATAATTATGAAGAGATTGTGATCGCCGGTAGCATTTCTATTCACATGAAGAGAAGCGTTCAAATGAGCTTTTAACAGAAAAATTGATCGGCTCAATGGTCCAATAGCCTAACTAGTTAGGTAACCTTCTTCAAAAGAAGAAGATGGAGGGCCTTGCATTAATAGTGTTTTGACCAAAACCCGAACCAACGACCTGCAAATTAAAATGTATGTTTTTGCCCAAATATGAATGACTTTTATGTAGCCTCCATTAGTACAAAAAACCGGACAAGTACGTTCTGGAACGGAACACGCATACTCTAATCCAGGTCCAGTTGAAAACCAGCGTTGGGCACTAGTTGTCCGGCATTTTGGTGAATTGGGTTTTGATTTAAAAAATATTCGGCATACATTATATTGCATAAAAACCTTACCTCTTTTTTGTTGCGATGACTTAGAAGGCTACAGATATTTTTATAGCTCCAAGGGACCTTAAATATTACGTGCCTGAGTATTTTATAATTTCAACTTGATAACTTCAGGCGTTTCCGCGGAAAAGTGTCTTGACACACATACTGAAAGACGGACAACGAAGTGAGTAAGAGAAGAAGAATAAGGATTCCATTTTTACCTTTTGAGGTACGGAACGGTAAAAATATCAGTTGACTGCGGGGAGTACTGTTGATCGAAGACCACGAGCATTAGGTACCTACTGACATTTTGACTCTTTCATTTTCCGGACCTGAAAATCGATGATTTTTCTGTGTTCCGTTTTTGTAAACCATATCATGGCCCGTTCGGTTCTCTTCCGTCTTGAAGCGATCAAATTCTTAGATAACTTTGCTCACTCTATTACTTCAACCAGTAACATAAAAATGGTGGTAAGCAGCACATTAGTTGGCACATATAAAGCTTCGGTTGAGCAGTAAATTGAAATCCAATTTACGCAAATGAGATTAAAGACTGGGGCTCGGTTCTGCTAGTGGCTCATATCAGTCGTAGGACCAAGTCGTGCAACTGTTCTTTGTTAGTGAACAGCAGGAAAAATGCCGAAGGAAGACCCGGAGACCACGGCCCTAAAAAAAGAGCTAACTGACTTGATCACCAAAGTAAAGGTATTCGCAGAATATCCGGACAAATCTACCTTCTTATTATGATATTTTTGTGTGCGCATTTTATGGTTGGATTATTTAATGGTAATGTATGAAAAATGATACATCAATACCTATTAGTGATTCATCCTTCAACAGGCCGATCAAGAAAAGTTAGCCGACGCGAAGCTAGCTGAAAAATGTGGGGATTTGGGAGATGTGACCAAGATAAGATTGACTACGAAGAAGACTTTAAAAGGACACATCAATAAGGTCAACTCTGTGCATTACAGCGGAGACTCCAGGTGAGGACGAATTTTTAAGTAGATATACATAATGTATAAAAATAAATTTTATGCAAAAAACAAACTATAAAATTGTCGTAATATTCCACTGCATCCTGTCTACAAACAACAAGATTAAAATGTGGTCAACTTTCAGGATGTTCAACGTTTTGTTTAGCTGTGCGAAGATATAAATAAATATAACATTGCGACGCTTGATTTGGCTTGCTAAACTTATCGTTTGACAAATAATTGCCTTTATAGTTATTCCCCGATCACATGCGTTCGTGACTCAACGTTTAATTAGATACCTAGTTTGTTTTGCACATTTTCCTTCCCGTATTAATTATTGCAAGATAAACTATCAGATATCTACGACACACCTAAATACTCGGAAAAGGAAGGCAAAAGTATTTTTTGTTTTTGCACGTGTATGGTATACAATATGATACCTACTTAACAGGCAATTTGAGTAGACGAAAGTAGGTAGGTACTTACCTTATTTATTTATTTTCAATGTAGTAGACTAAGAGCCCTATGCTGAACTTCCCTCCGGCTTTCTTTAAAAATTCTGGGTATGCACGCAACAAATCAAAATAATAAATACCAATTAGTTACAAGTATATTTTGCTAGCCTAAATGTATATGATACTTACGGAGTTTAAAATAAAGTTATGATCGGTCCATCGCACTAACTGAAGGCATGATAAAAATACAAATATAATTCCATTTGAGAAAGTCAGCTGCAAGGACTCTGCTAAGGGCATTGTTATATTAGGAGCATTACGATTTAGAGACAAAAACAAATAAAGACTGATGTGATTTCTCATTCTCCATCCAGTTCTGTGGGTAGTAAGTAGGCAACTTACTTTTTTTTTAGCCTATGATGATGTCCTAGTCCTGAGCATAGGCCGCCCCGCATTCCTTCCACTTATCACGATGGTGTGCTTCTTCTCGCCAATTCGCGAGGAAGCCATCCAAGACGTCCCGCCATCTTACTTATACGAGTACATATACATAATATTATAAAGAGGCAAAGTTTATAAGATTGGATGAACGGGTTAATCTCCTAAACTGCAAATCTGAATTCGAAAATTGTTTCTCTAATGGAAAGCTACATTCTCCCCGAGTGTCATAGGTTAGATTTAAAATTCTCCTATGGGATAATTTCCGATAATAACGGGAGCGAAGCCACTGGCAAAAGTTAGTCTAAACTATTTAAGTATTAGGACCTGCACCCGGAACAGATAAAAGGTACCTACCTTTTATCTGTTCCGGGTGCAGGTCCAGAACACAATATCTTTTGATTTAACTCAATGAAGAGAGATAGGCTACAGCTACTCCACTAAGTACTCTGTTATAAAAAAAAAATAGTATAGCGAGCGACTGCATAGCATTTAGTGGCGCAAGTAAGATGCTGAATAAAGCTGTCATGTACAGGCACTGCGTCACGGGCTCGCTGGACGGGAAGCTGATCATCTGGGACACCTGGACCGGCAACAAGGTGCAAGTGATCCCGCTGCGCTCGGCCTGGGTCATGAGCGTCGCATTTGCCCCATCCGGGAATTTTGTTGGTAAAAAACTAATTTTTTTTTCATGTCGATTTTCAGATGGAGGTCTCTCTTAATTAGGTAAGTAACTAGGTACTAAACCGCGAAATGTGGTGATTGTGGGAATATTCAGATAATTAGGTAGGTAACTTATTCGTTGCTGATTGGGTGGCACTTTGATTCGATAATTATCAATGGTTAGGTAAGGTTAAATGTAAAAATACCCTTAACCAAGCCGATAGCCACTTGCTCTCCTCGTCATTACAATCAGTTTTTTGTGCAGGTCCATACCTGGCAAGCTCTTAGTTACGGAGATATATGGAGGTCAAAGTTCCAACTTTTTCACATATCATTCATTATTTTTATTTTTAAAAAGGTACAATTTTTTAAGGTTATAATTTTACTTACTTTAAATACCTCCGTGACCCGTTTACTATTCAATGCATTGAGCACAATGTTTTGAGTGCATTAACCAACCGTAAAACGTGATTTTGCACCCCACAAATAAGTCACCGGCAATAATTTTTGCGTACGGTTACTTGGTTTGATAAAATAAGTATTGAATGTTTGTTTTTCATCACTATTAAGTACCTACAGCGATGTAAAGGAGTGCTTTCACTGTTTCGTTGTTAGTTTAAAACTGCTTGATGTACAGAATGCTTGGTTGCCGGCTTCGTAAAGGGTCTGTGTATACCTTGTATTCTAATGTCAGCATCATGGAAAAATTATATCGAGCAATAGATGGACGGGATGAACCTACTAACCGCGTGGCCTCGAGCTGCATGTTTAAGCGACATGCTGTCAGGTCAGCCATTTCAGAGAAAACAAATGGACATGCTTAGAGCATGCCACGAGTCACCGCGACGCGACTTGCGACGCGACAGTACTCACGTTGAGGATACGCAAACCAGCAGCACATGTGCGTGTCGCTGCACGCAAACCGCGTCACAACTTCGCAAGGTAGTGAACGGTGCGTACGGTGGTACTCCAATATGCGTGGCGTGGCGACACAAAAGTCGGTCTTTCGCTTTCCGTATTTATTTTAGCCTAATAACCCAGCTTCTATTTATACGTTGCAGAAACGCGTGAAACAAATATTATGTACCTACCAGCCTACATAGAGTTTATTTCAGTTTATTAGGTTCCAGTTCACTCCAGCTTTTAGGATGAAAGTGTGCTAAAACTATTCCAACAGCCGACTCTTGTGTTGTTGCTTTCAAACGATTGAAAGGCTGAGTGCCATGGTTTAGGTGCACACCTATAAGATCTCCGAATATGTTCTCCTCAACAAGTCGTCGGTGTCGTCCAAGCCTAAGAAACGCAGGAGTTGACTCAAATCTTTGGCATTTTTGTGTCTGAAGCATGTGGTGGGATGGACAACATGTGTACTGTGTATGACGTGAACAACCGTGACTCCACCGGCGCCGCGAAGATGGTGCGCGAGCTGGCTGGCTACGAGGGCTTCCTCAGCAGCTGCCGCTTCCTAGACGACACCCACATCCTCACGGGCTCCGGAGACATGAAGATGTGAGTGATCACCGCAATAAAATCGTACTTGAACCTACTCATCTTTAACCTCTCTCTAACGAAGTCGCAAAAAATGTTTATTCAGTTTTTCTAAACATGGTTCCTTAGAACATAATTATGTACTTAGATACTTCAATTAACTTCAGATTTGCCCATACTGATCCATTTCAAAAGGTCACAGAAAGAAGTACTATAATATAGTTTACGTCGCAGATGCGTTTGGGACTTAGAAGCAGGCAAACGGGAGATGGAGTTCGATGCTCACGCTGGTGATGTCGTCACTATTTCGCTGGCACCAGGTGAACACCAACTTTTCCAAATTATAGTATTTTCTAAATCATATTCATTTCTGTTTTGGTGTGTTTGTGAAGTATGTTATTACAACCCTGCGGCAGTTATGTTGTGTTTTGTTTTTTTTTTTTATATCATTAAACATGTTTATCAGACATGAAGACTTACGTGACTGGATCAGTGGACAAGACCTGCAAATTGTGGGACATTCGGGATGAGAAAGCGAAGCAAACTTTCTTCGGCCACGACGCTGACGTCAACAGCGTTTGCGTGAGTACCATGGTTTTAATTTTCTGTATACCAGCCTGACGTTGCTTACGCGGATAAACAACGTCAGGCTGATAATATTATGTCTAGAACGTGGATCTATAACCAGTCTCTTATCACAAATCAATTTCCCCGTCGACACTAGCCAAATATTGTACCTACAGAATCTTTAAGCGCAAAACCACAGATTAAGTAAGTACAGATAATTCACTCCATAGGGAAAGTTAGATACCTAACACTATAATAACCTACCAAAATATTACAGGCGTTCGTGCGAGCTAAACTGTATCTTACGCTGACGCCCGACAGTATCTAAATCGTATGCAAAACTGCTAGTTAAGGTAATCTTAGGGTGGTGCAGTCACAATACACACGTAACGTACATGATGTAGTTACAGTATTATTGTTCCTATTTTTGTTAACAATGCTTCCTTCAGACGTGCAAAATCTCTTGAAGATTTTTAAGCCTTTTCGCATGCTTAGTTTTCCAAATTACGTTGCGCAATTTGCACTACTTAGTATTTGCCAAAAAATCACACATAATTCAAAGTCATAATAGTAAATCCAAATATTCGCAGTACCACAACAGTGGTCAAGCGTTTGCTACGGCTTCTGAAGACAAGACGGCACGATTGTTCGACATACGCAGTGACCAGCAAATTGGACACTACACCCCGCCGGGTGCCAGTGGATTTACCAGCTGCGGTAAGTTGGCACTTATTTCTACCGAACAAAGGTAGGTAGTAAACCGAATTAATGCTCTGAAAAGATCACATAATTTATAAGAGGTCGATGCATAAAATAATACATACCTACATTAAGGGTGTAACAACAAGACCCTTAACGAAGCTAAAAGGCACCTGTTCTCTCTGTCATTGCGATAATTTTTTGTTCTAAACCAAACCTGGGAACCTTCCAACGTAAGAAAAAACACGTAACGTAAGAAAGTTCCAACTTATTCACAAGTTTTTTTTTTTAAATACGTTGTTTTAATGTTTTTTTTTACTTTATACACCATTCAATCCATCCATCAGTACATGTTTTGAGTGAGTTACATTGTGTCCTATCTTAAAACGTGATTTTTCACCAAAAAAAAATTGCTTCGACCCCAACAATATTTTTTTTGCTTGACGTCTTCTTGAATGGTCCGTTTACACCCTGTATATTGTTGTGCAAGTGTTCAATCATTTTGAATTTGGCATTTAATATTCTCGTACATATAAAAAATATATACCTATCATAAGAGTTTGGCTGTTGAGCTGTTGTGTTATTTAACTGTCTGTAAGGAGTAGTCAACGGGTGTTGATATAAGTGTGGACGCCTTTACTTTACATATTATATAACGGCACATTTAATACAGTTTATTTACCCGTTGTGGCCACTGGCACCTAGCACCCTGAACATAAACGTCTATGTGCCAGCACTTGACTACATACAGTTAGATTATAAAGAGTCGTACTATAAAAATAGTACAACTCTATTCCAAAAATTGTTTCGATTCCGGCGTCTTCGAATGACAAGCACTCTGGTTTTACCTTTTATATAACCCTTGGTAACGAAACCATAGCGCGATTCAGCCGAACGGCACAACGCCATCTATCGAGCTTCAACTACAACTTTCCAGGGTGTTTCAGTTCAATTTCAGTGTTTAATATGTCCATTTCCGACAATATTACATACATACGGGTCGAATTGATAACCTCTTTTTATTAAGTCGGCTAAAAATGCATAGAATGTTTATTTTAGTGCCAAACGATGGAAAAACGGGTCGATTCTATGAAACATTTTACGGCTCTACAATATTATTGTTTGAGCCACCGCAGCCGTAATTGATACAATAACATGACTTATGGTGAATCTTTACGATAAAAGACAGAAATCCTTAGAATATCTCAAATGGTCTGTTAAATTTTCAAAAGATACCTCTCAAGTTTCACTCCACTTTTTCTATTAATGGCCAAAGAAAACATAGAAAATAATGTTACTCCTCTCTTTATTACTACGTACTCCGCGTGTACTTGTACTAGAACAAGGGAAGGGACATGAGTAAAAAACTCGTGCAGGTACCTACCTACTTTATTACGGGAGTCAAAAAACTCGTTTCATTTAAATATTTTTATTAAAATTTCTAATAGATTGGAAGGTAGGTACAACAATAAAATATCTATATAACATCGATATTAATAGGTTTCTTAATGACTTTATAACACAAAACATTATTTTAACTTGATTGCATTCTCCTTCAAATTCGATTATATAATTACGCTTTGTTATAACTCGTAATAGTTATAAAACCTCTGTTGATAACTACTAGTCAATATTTTATATTCAAATCAAAAGATTAAATTAACTTGCCGGTATCACATGAAATCCGAAAATGGTACTGTCACCTTACGCTCATCGGCAACAGAACCGGACGGAACCGCAGTGGTTACGTTACGACTGATGCGTTCGGAAGCTCAACACGGATTTTAGAAATCATAACTAAATTCGAAAACCGTGTTATTTCGGTTGTATTTAAACTATAATTGATGCGGTATTGTTTAAAATCATCAACCGACTGTTAACTTAGTTGTATAATATATTTTAAATAATAAATATTCAATCTTGGACGATGGACATGCGTCTTCGAATTTCATTCGTCAATATATTAATTACTCTGTTTAGGACTATCGCTAAGCGGAAGATATTTGCTCGCCGGGTCAGACGACAACGACGTACATTCTTGGGACACCCTCAAAGTCAGCCACACTGGTAATGAACAATTTTATTTTTTTACTTTTTTCTCTATCTACTCGTATGTGCTGCTCACAAAACGACTACAGAATCAACAATCAACATAGGAAACATAAATGCGAAGACTTATATAGCCTGTTACAGAAAGGGTATAGTCACAAGGAAGAGTGTGGTATCGTACCACACTCCTCCTTGTGTCTTTCCAGTGGTTCAGTTTGATGGTTCGTACAACTTTTTCTATGGGATCACCTTCGTAATCGTAACAAAAATAATCAGCTGTCCCATACATTTGGGTCGAGTAGGTATCGAAATTTGTATGGGGCAGTTGATTATTTTTTTGTGATTAAGATGGTGGTCTAGAAAGTTGTTCAGTTTGATGGTCCGAACCACAGTCTTTCATATGACTATACCCTTTCTGTTACACGCTGTATAAATAACCACCGAGGCACCGACTCACACGGGGCCGCGTGGATAATATGAGTATAATTATTATAAATTTGAGAGGAGCCCAAGTTATACACTGAATGTGCGTGTTTTACCTAGTACCTGAAGCAATTCCAAATGTTCAGAACTAACGTCTGCTAATCGGCTTGGTGTATGACATAACTTATGTTTTATACAGTAGCTCTCTCATAGATCACGAATGGCCTATATCTCTACGAGTGAACGGGAGGATCTTTCATTACGTTGTAGCCGACAAATAGGTTCAAAGCTTCCAAGCTTCCGAAGGTCTCGCAAAGTCATGTTTCCCAAAAAAACCCGTATCTTTCATGTTACTTCGAAATAATCAGCTGTCAAGACTGATATATGTATAGTAGGATTAATTCAGACAAACAACAAAGCAAATTCCACAAAAAACTGTTTTGGTGATTGATTTTTTGGGCTTCAGGGCTTTTTGGGAAAACCTACGCTTTGTTAGTCTTGCAAGGCTGTATTGATGCAAGCGCATCCTGATGGAACGGGAAGGCTGGATGTTCAGATCGAAGATACTGTCACGGGGGTCTACCTAATGGTTGTGGAGACGAAACACCACCAACGCAACCTTGATGGTACACCAAAAAATAGTTTTGGTACATATAAAAAACAATAAATAATGAATTATTTATTTCAGGTACCCTTCATGCTCACGAGAACCGCGTGACTTCCATCTCCATGTCTCCCAATGGCGTTGCATTGGCAAGTTGCTCCTGGGACAACAGCGTCAGGGTCTGGGGTTAGAACCCTGCCAGAATTCCATATCATCCCCAAAAACTTATCATGAATGATTATGAATATTCGAACCATGTCATCTTGACTTTTTAGCATTTACATCCCATTGAATATGCTGCCACTTTCTGTCGATTAAAGCCTTATTATTATCATTTTGTTTAATTTTGATCACATTACAAGATTAATTAGGGGATCGGCGCTGATAGGCAATAGCTGAAATACAGGTCAGTTTGGCTATAGATGTTTAATTATTTTGTTATTAAGTGAAAATACAGCCTAAATGATATTTGCAACATTGAAAAATTTATTATGGAATAACTTAATAAATTATATTAAATCAACCAAGATTTTATTCCAAAAATTAGGATATCAATTGATCTACCGAATCAACATTTCTCATCTTCGTCCCACTATAATGTTGAGGCCATAAAGGCAGCTACAAAACCATCTTTCAAACCTTCCAATTCCGTATCATCACCCATTAATTTTTTAACCGACTTTCAAAAGGAGGAGGTTATCAAGTCGCCTGTATTTTTTTTTTTGTTTATTTTAGCGATATCTTCGCCAATTGTGAACCGATTTCGATGATTCTTTTTTTGTTTGGTAGAATATTGTTTCGCGGTGGTCCCATTCTAATGATAATTGGGTGATAATTTGGTGAAGATCTGATGCTGATCTTCGGAGAATCGGAAATCTATGGAACTCTTGAAAAATAGACGACAAATCTGTCGTGATAGCTGTAATCGCTTGGATGTTTATTGTTTATACCACATCCTAACATAATATCACGCTTGTATGCTCTAGGGGGTACGCAGATGTGTACTGTACAACTTTTCGACAGTTATGTATGTTAAGTTCTATTTTATTGGGGATAAGCCTATTACAATGAAATGTATTGTTAGCGGTTCAATAATGTTTCACCAAAACTCTTTTGACAATATTTTAACCGACTTCAAACAAAATGAGGAGGTTCTACGTTTGACTGTGTGTGTCCCGTATGTTCACCGATTTCTCCTCGAATTTTGGACCGATTGTCAAAATTCTTTTTTTATTCGAAAGCCTATACTACTGAGGTGGTCCCGTTGTCACAAAGTTAGAATCTGATGATGGGCTTCCAGGGAAATCGAGGGCAACCCTGACATTTTACAATGTTTTAGGTACTTTCTAATTATATTTGTACCTGATAATCATTATCTCATGTTGCTGAGCTGATGATGGAAGGTATAAGTCAGAATCTGATGCTGATCTTCTAGATCCTCACGATGTTTTCCTTTACCGTTTTGAGAGCAGCGGTGATGAAATAAATTACACAAAGTAATGCTCCTGCCTGGGTTCGATCCCACGACTTACTGTTCGTAAAGTCGGGGCCGCCACCACTGGGCCACGCTGCTCCATATCAGCTCCTCACAAATAAAACTTGCTTATAGTAACTTTTTTAAATCAATTTGTGATGACTATTGTGCATATAAATAAAGGCTGTAACAAGACCCTTAACGAAGCCGAAAGGTACTTGTTCTCCCCGTTAATGCGATATTTTTTTGTTCTAGAGGTTCGTAGGCTTGTAGGGTCAAAGTTCCAACTTATCCACAAGTGTTTTTAAAATACATGTTTTTATCGTAAGATTTTTAAACACCTCTCTGCAAACACCTCCACGACCCCCGTACTACTCAATCCATTCATCAGCACAATGTTTTGGTTCTAGATCCTCACATTTAGTCCTACCGTAAAACGTGATTTTTTAATTTTTCCCAGCAATAATTTTTGTGTAAAGTTACTTTGATGTACATATTATTAGGTTGACGGCTTCGTTAAGTTACACCTATAATTTCAGTAAAAAAATATGTGATATTTGTCATTTCTAGCTGGGTGTTGGCTTACTGAGAATGGGTTCATATTATGGTGAAACGATTTTTTGATCTGGTTTGAAATCTATTTTCAAAGATTATTGCCAGTTGACCACTGTTGGCGTGCCTATTCAAATGCGTTGGCGGCCACATTGTGGCCCGCGGGCCTGGGGTTGGGCAGCCTTGCTCTAACTAATCCATCCAATCCAAAGGTTGTTTCGAAAAGATTGCTTTCTGCGATAAGACCGCCCATTGCGTCACCCTATGTGAAATATAATATTTAAATGGAAATTAGGCAACAAAGGAGATGGCGGGACGAACTGGACTTATTGATTATTCACCTTATTACGGGGTGGACCGCGGAAGGAACACCGACGCAAAAACGGTTAAGTACCACGTATTCAGTAGATCATTCTGAGCCCTCACATAGATTTTTTTTACCGGTTATTCAAATAAAATCTGATGTATCCTACAAAAACGCAATGCCTACACGGTCCAAATGTATGGGACAGCTGATTTTTATTTGCTGTACGTAATCAGAATGGTAGGATGAATCCCTGATTTCTTTGTATAAAAAGTTCGTTGCAATTTATAGCAGTCAGTCACGCCTCATATTAGGATAGTTCGGCATCATTTCACCCACGATAGCTCATTGTCGACGAACAAGTTATTGACTTTGATTAGTGAGTACCTAGAGTGTTACTGCATTCGTTGGCCTTGACTATTCAAAGCCAGTCCCAGACAACCGGAATGGCGGCACTCATATTTTCATCACCCACTAAAAAGATAGAAATAACATCATCACACCTATAATTCTCGAAGGGTTAGCCAGATGTTTACCTTACTCATATTTCGCCGGTTATGTTTAAGTCCCATGTATTAAGCCAAGCGTCGCGGCAGACCTCGTAGAAGATGGCGGGACGAGCTGGATAAAACCAACGATCAGTGGCCCACATTAGCCCTGGATCGAAACAACTGGAAGTCATGGGGAGAGGCCTTTGCCCAGCTGTGGGATGACGCAGGCTAACAGTGTCAGTATCAGTATTAAGCGAGCCTATATTGCCGTGAGAACTACCGTCTACTGAGAATTTCCTGATGGAAAGACCCAATAACACTTTGTCCGACCTGGAAATTGGATAGGACTTCATCCTCATGCTCAGCAGTCGAGCTTGCGAATATTAGACCAAATAATTAACAAATAATGAATTTAATAAGTAGGTACGTTAACTTAACATTGATACAGTTCGGACCAGAATCAATGAAACAAGTTAACCATGCCGAATACACATAATATTATAATATGTAATAATGTTATATGTCATAATATTTTATATTAGGTTGGTACCTTTAACTACGTAGATGACGTAGTACATACTGATGACGACCTTGACTCTAAAAATAAACAAATTATTAACAAAATCTGAGTTTTCGCACAAGTTTTAATGGTATACAAATTTTGTTTCCTCGTTAAGAATTAAACGTTATTATTGGTAAGATGTTTGTTGTTAAATTACTAATAGGTACCACCCTTATACTAACTACAACTTAATGAATAGGAGCAGCCACATACAGGTGTATTTACCATAATCATAAAATATAATTTAATCGCTTAATTGCCTCTTGGCAATTAAGTGATTAAATGACAAAGTAGCTTTTATAATAGCCTGTTTATATGGGGAAAACAGTAATATAAGATAATTACAAACATGAGCATTTATTAGAAATACATTCGAAATCTTCCACGTCCTCTAAGAAATCCCCACGAGCGCGAGGTTGAGCTTGTGTTAAAAGATCGGCTGAAACGTAAATAATGCAACTAATATGAAAATCTAAGTTTCAAAAATCTTTCTCATGAAATAAAACTACTCTCACGCAACTTTGTGGCATTGCACTTTAGCCCTCCTATTAATAAACACAGACTAAAGTTATTCCAAGTTTAAACCTTTGAAAATGTATGGTTATTCCTTTGTTATTCCTGGTGTAATTTTATTCCGTGTTTATTAATAAGAGGGTAGTAGTTTTATCCAGTTTGTGGCAATCGGCATTGCACTTTTATCCAATGTGTGGCAATCGGACAGTAAATAATATTAACTAAGTTATACACTATAGAGATAAAATTGAAGATATCATGCTTAAGAATGTGGCCTAATGTGTTTTCAACTATTCTTGTGAACAAAAGGTACCTCGTAGCATTCTATAAACAAACAAGAAAAAATAAATTTGTGACAATCGGACGGTAAATTAACTCCTAAGTCATACACTACAGAGATATAATTGAAGATATCATGCTTAAGAATGTGGCTTATTGTGTTTTCAACAATTCTTGTGAAAAACAGATACCTCGTATATGCATTCTGTAAACAAAGCTCAGTTGTAAACGATTTATGTGAAAGGCACGCACAATGTTTGCACAGACTAGAATGATGCACGTCAATTTCAAGAGTATTAAAATAAAATCAGTGTACTGTTTTGTAACTGTGACATTAATTTTCGTGATATTGTATTTAAATAATAATAGCTATTTAAAGAAAACTGAAGAGGAAATTCCAAGTGTTACAAACAGGCCATTCCATATAACAACAACTGAAGGTATGGAAATACACACCGTCAGACCAAGATCTAAAACCAAATACATCTTGCTGTGGACTAATCCTAATACATATCCATTTCTTCACTTTGGGGAAGGGAACAGTATTTTCACAAAGAAGAAATGTGAATATATCAATTGTTATGTTACTAGTAACAGGCAACTATTACGAGACTACACAGAATACGACATCATTGCATTTAGCGGGCCACAACTAGTAGAAATAGTCAGCAGTGACGACCTACCAAAACTGCGACATTTTCGCCAAAAATATGTGTACGCAAATATTGAAGCTGCAGCTAACTATCCGATTTGCAAAGAAAATTGGGATAATTTCTTTAACTGGACATGGACATATAAACTTAATTCTGATGCTATCTGGGGGTATATCGCTGTAATGGATATGGATAATAACGTCATTGGACCCGGCGCGGACATTGATTGGTGGAGTGTGGACGATATGACCCCCATCGATGAAGCTTTAAAAAAGAAACTGGCGTCCAAAAACAAAGCGGGAGCTTGGTTTGTATCAAACTGTAACACATTAGGTAAAAGAGAAGAATTTGTAAATGAAGTTCAAACTTACATGGCTGATTACAATTTAAAAATTGACGTGTACGGAGAATGCGGCACATTCCAATGTCCGAAATCTATAATGCCTCGATGTCTGGACGAGGTGGAAAAGAATTACTATTTTTATTTTGCTTTTGAAAATGCTATAAGCGAGGACTATGTTACGGAGAAGATTTTGTACGCACTTGATCATTATACCGTACCCGTAGTCTACGGTGGTGCTGATTACTCAAGGCGAGTAAACCCATACAATAACTAACTATGTATTATTACTAATATAAGGTATTAGTAATATATTATTTCCTTTATTCAATTATATACATATAAATTACATTTTTAAATATTTCTATACAAATTAATATTAAAAAAACATTTAAAAATATAAAAAATAGTGGTCCGCCGGTATCGGGAGCAGGGTCCAAGCTACCGGTGGTTAGGGCTCCAGAGACAGGAACCTCCTCACAATGCGAGCCGTATCGAGGACTACTGCCTTTTGAATCAGGCCCTTGATCCAACCGCCTAAGGAGAGCCACGAGAGATGTTCGTCGAGGCTTTTGGCTATAAGGCCATTGGCCGTCACAACAATCGGCACAATGATAGCCGAGTTCACATTCCACATGTCGACAACCTCGTGTGCAAAGTCGAGATATTTCATTTGTTTCTCTTTCTCAGCTTTCACGAGGTTCTCGTCATGTGGGATGGTAACATCGATTATCATTACGCGGCGCGCTGATCGGTCTATCACCACTATGTCAGGCTTATTGGCGACAATAGTCCTGTCAGTGATGATAGACCGATCCCAGTACAGCGTGACATGGTCTTTCTCGAGAACTGGGTCGGGCACATACTTGTAGTACGGTACCTCAAATTCCACAAGTTTATATTTCAAGGCAAGTTGCTGGTGAATAATCCTGGCTACTTGGTTATGCCTGTGCAAGTACTCGCCGTTAGCCAGACGTGAACAACCAGAAATAATATGTCTGATGGACTCACCCGGACGTTGGCATGCCCGACACACGTTTACCGTCCCGTCCTTCATAATATATTTCCGGTAGTTGTTCGTCAACATAACTTCGTCCATAATCGCACAGACAAAACCTTCAGTTTCCCCAAAGAGGTCACCGAAACGTAGCCAGGACACGGATGCTAGAAAATCTACATCGGGCCCATGGAGAGCCCGGTAGAAGCGTCCGTGAAGCTCCTTGCCTTGCCATACTTCCTTGCGGTCATCGGTAGTAAGTACTACAGGTTTGCGCCAGTTCTCTTTAGCCATGGACAGCGGGGTGAGGCCCTTGTCTACTGCGACCACATCTCGGTGCATACCCACCTCGGCTTTTAAAATAATTTCTCTGAGACTGCATACCTCGCGGTTGTGGAGCGTCTTAGCGTTTAAAAAGCCTCGACCCCCGCACTTCCGCGGGATATACAGTCTCATCACCGATGATCGTGGGTGATGCATCCGGTTTGCAGTCAGCAGTGTACGGACTCGCCTATCCAGGGTATCGAGTTCGGTCTGAGTCCATTTGAGTATGCCGAAAGAGTACATTAAAACCGGCATGACCCAACTGTTGAAGGCGCGCACCTTGTTCCCGCCCGAAAGAAGGCTATTTAATACCTTCTTCAGGCGACCGAAGAAGCGCTCCTTCAACGATTGCTTCATGTCAGTTACGTTAATGCCTAACGCTTCCGACATACCCAAATATTTATAGGTTTCGGATGAGGAGAGGGATCTCAGGTGTATGGAATCCGAGAGCTGAATTCCTTCGGATTCCATAATCTCCCCTCGCTTTACATACATATTTGTCCACACCAAATTCCATCCTGATGGCGCTACTAAAAGTTTCAGTTACTTTCAGTAGCTTCATCAGTTGCAATTTGTTGGGGGCAAAGAGTTTCAGATCATCCATGTAAAGAAGGTGAGATATGACCTGATCACCTCTCCTCAACCGATAGCCTAGACCTGAATCCTCCAGCAATGTACTTAGAGGATTCAGGGCTAGACAGAACCAAAGTGGACTCAAACTGTCGCCCTGGAATATTCCCCGTTTAATCCATACAGGCTCATCGTTCCCCTGAATCTGTCGACATCCTGGATATCGAAGGACCGTCCTCCATTGCCCCATACACGACTCAAGGAAGGCGCGTAGAGTTGCAACTATCTTGTACAACTCCAGCACCCTCATGAGCCATGTATGTGGAATCGAGTCGTAGGCCTTCTTATAATCTATCCAATCTATCATATATATATATTATATTAATATTACCTTTGTGAAAGAAAACACTAAATTAATAGATGTAGGTACCTAATTAATTTCATTTCATTTTTTTTTCAGGTATTTGCCACCTGGTTCGTACCTTAATGCCTATAACTTAGGAGCAAAAAACTTAGCCAAGGAGATAAACGCCATCATGGAAAACCATGAAATATATTATAGATATTTTAGATGGCGGCAATACTATAAAATTCGACGCCGGCATGAGGACCCGAGAACTGACGAGTATTGCCGGTTCTGTGCCATGGCGAATGACGAAGCTCTGATGACAAATCAAAGTATCTATAAAAACTTAAGTTCTTGGTGGACCCCTGCCGGTATGTGTGGCAAAAAGTAGTCATCAACGGCAAATTTATGTAGGTGGCCAACAATGCTATGATTTTCTAAGATTATTCTTTCCCATCACAAACATATTTTAAAATCATAAGTAAATACTAAATAATCCCTTGAGAACAATTTGAGCTCTAGAATTGAATAAAATTAATCGGCTCTGTGTGGCTGTCTAACAATCGTAGATACTTAGGGGTCGTCCTTTAATCACGTGAGGTTCTAATAGGGGCGAGAGGGGGTCAGAAAAATCACGATTAATCAAATCGTGTGTGGTCGATCGCGTTTATATTTTCGTGAGACAAAAAAAATAAATTAATTTGTGACGAGTAAAAAATAACTTTATTTCTGTGTGTCGGTGAGAAAATAGTCCTCCACATACAGAAAAAATATTTATTATATAGATGATAACTCATATGCAGCCCAAGCAATGTCAATAAAAAAATATTATTATTGGACCGCGCGGGCTTCCTCTACCAGATTAAAATCAAGTAAATCGGACTATAATCACAGAGTACAAAAACATATTTAAAAAAGACAGCTGAATTGAGAACATCCTCCGTTTTAGAAGTCTGTTAAAAATACAAGTGATGCTGGGAGGAGGGATCGCCTAAAACTTCTCGACGTATCATTAACAAGGGCGGCTATAAAAGTGGTCTAAAAACTTCACGTGATGGCCTTTTACTTATAATTTTAAACTCTTGGTAATTTGAGCTTATTTTTACGCAACGAAATTCTATCTTTAGCGTGGCTAACACGCTAAAGATTGTTAGTTTTTGTTAAATTAAAAAATTACTTCCTCTAATACATATTTATTTACAAGTTAAATGTTCTATAGTTCGTCCGTAGACCTGCGATTGCGCACATTTTGCCACAAAGGCAGGGTACCCCAGTACCGCGAGCGAGACGCGAGGCCTCTCTTCATCGTCGATTCACTTGCTATTTCAAGGTACTCCAAGTTGCTACCCGCTGTCGCTGGCTCCCATTTCAGTGGCACTGATACGGGTTTATTGGGGTTTCTGAAAGTATAATAAACAATAACTTAACTATACTCAAAAATCGGACTTAGGTCGCAGTACCTAGAATATTTCTTGATTGATTACGATAATTATTTCATCTCATTAAATTACATCCCGAGATGGGCACACAAATAGAGAGGCCTTTTCACCCAGCCAAGGGTGATGAATATGATGAAACTTACTACTACAGTTTTGATAAAAGATAATTATGATGTTATTCAAATTTCTCAGAAATAAGAGATTTGTTTGTGGTTTGAGAGTGTAAATAAAAACTTACCCAGTAGTAGCAAAGTTAGTAAATAGCGTAACAATGGTTTCGCTCATCTTGAGATCTTCCGCAGAAATAGGGTTTTCAAGGAACCCGATCGGGAACAGATGCATCAGGTCGTCGGCGTGGCATACACCTGGAATGTACCAACAGACTTTTGCTTAAATCTCACGGTAAGCCTAAGCTATAGTTATCTCTCGGTCGTCATCGATTGATTGTCATCTTCCACGGCTTCTACAAGATATAACATCCGTAACCAGGCTTATTATTCGGCTATCCTATTTTTGGCAGTTTTTCAGAACATTGGGAACACTATGGGATGTTTAATTATGCTATTCTATCAACTCTACAAGCAAATTCTGTAAATAAGTACCACAAACAAAGCATACTTTACTAGAAATAACTCACCGTAATTTCCTTCAGGATCACCGAATATTTGTGAAAAGCTGTTTGTGGCTCTGTAAGCCAATTCATACAAATAAACTGGATTTTTCGTGTAGTTAAAGACCAGTTCAATGGCTTCTAAGGCCGGGTATGCGAAATACGAGTCTGTGTAGATCTGAAAATAAAAAAATATTTAGAATGTACATTTTGAATATTACTTATTTCTATAAAGGCGACGACGGCCGTAGAGGTATAGTTCGTGGCGAAGGTGGTGTGATGATCAGATCTGGTTTGCGGGGCGAATATGGCCAGAGATCGCACAGCATAGAGAGGTATTGATGAAGAAAGGGGTGCCTTTGCCCAGCATTGGGACACTTATACAAGCTTGATTAAAGATACATCATTCAACCTTACCAAAGATTTACCTTTGATAGGTATCAAGCAATCAGTGCGACAATCATCTAGGTAAATAATAAGTCTTTTAACTATGAAATTGCCGTTTTTTCCTCACACTTTGTTCTGTTTGTAACTTTGACGTGTAGTTAATTTTTTTCCTAATTACATTTTTATTTATTTTATTATGTACCTTTTAGAGTTTAAAAAAAGTACTAGAAGTGGCATTATTATCTCATGGGTTGTGTGTCAAAACACCTGTTTCAATGTGACGTCGGTTTCACTACTTCAAGTAGGTATATTTTCGTCCTAGGCTGTGTTTTAATTTAGGATAAGCAATGCAGCGCAGCTTTTCACTCTAACTATTGCAATTGCATCATACATAATCGGTTCAGAAGTTTCCAAGAAAAAAAAAAGTCAGTATGAAAGTACTTATGTCTTTTTTCGGCAATTTCATACGTTAACCCCGAAAAAATATCTCCTAACTTTAATAATTATATCCAGATGATTATAACACTAAACGGCTATAAGCGAGGTAGGTAATAATTGAACTTCTATGGGTGAGCCTATAGGCAGGCTCGGCTAGTCGTTTTTTCACAGAGAAAACCTACTCGATCGCGTTCAAGTAAACTTCAATTTGGATTTATAAATTGATTTTGATTATCTTTGGCATTTAAACCAGTCCGCACTAGTTTAGTTTTATTCAGTACAAACTGAAATTTTAAGGAGGAAAGATTTTATTTTATTTAGTACAGGCTAAGACACAATTGAAGACATGAGTGAATGAAGGTGTTACGTCGCTTTTTTTCGACCTTCCGTTTTTTTTTTCATCAATGATGGTGTTATGTCACTTCAAAAGTAATGGCACCTTCAGTTTTCATAAATAAAAGTTTAAATAGCTGGAAACCTAATGGGTGAATGGTCTATGTACACACAAAATATACTTTCTTATGAAGAATGTGTTAAAGGCACTTAACTATTTTAATTAAATGAGCAAGCTCGTGTAATGGAAAAAAGTGTTATGTACGGAGTGGACGTAGTCCTTCACCCATGATTTAACTTAGCGAAATTGACCCAAAAGTTGTTTGATATGTATTAAACGTGTAGTATTTAAACGTGTTATAATTACAGACACTGATATTTTTGTGGATGAAGGTTTTTTGTATTAATAACTCACTTAAATTGCATATTTTTTTCGAATAGCCTGAGATAATGGCAAATCTACATAATTAGCTATAAGCAACCAAAAAACCTTTAACTTTAATTTACTCAGGTTTTTGTTTTTGTATCTTAACACCTTCATCCACTCATGTCTTCAATTACGTTAAAATTCGTCGTACTACTAAAGCTCTTTGCTATATTGCCCACTGATCCCAATATCATCGTGAGTTCGACAAAGTTTAGGAGTTGTACTAAAATACTTACATCGAGGATTCCTCGTTGTGTAGCCTCAAGGTCGTTTTCTTTCAGGTATTTTTGACGTATGCTCTCAGTAATTTCATCAACGTACGGTGAATTTTCATAGTAAAATGTCACTGGCGCAATAGTATCAAACGCTGATACAAATTCTTCATATCTGGACGTATTTGCTGTGATCCCTACAAAACCCAAACTTATAGTGTAACTGTAGAACTTGTAATAATAAAACAATGCATACTAAGTAGGTAAATGGTTTCTATAAACCGGAATTCTTAGCTCAAGTATATCGAATAGAAAAACAGTTTTTGCTGTAGATGTAAAGGATGTAGATTATTGTAGATGTAAAAAATATAGTTTTTGCCCTTATAGACGAGAGGTGATACCTCTATAAGAGGTAAACACCGAACTGGATTGCGTATTTTTATGTTTTGAGTCTTGTGACCAAAAACATGAATCCGATACTTAAATACAGATAAGTTAACGTTTGGTCTGCGTCCTGGGTTTGTTCCTTATTACCGAACCAGCTGCAACTTCCCATCTACAAAATACTGTGAGAGAATGTATGGAGCACCAGACGTACAAAATGCACATTGCTATGGCTTTATCAACATTAGGAGTAAAAAGTCTTACAAACTGATTTCAAGCATCCCTCATCTTTGGTGAGGCCTGTCATCCAGGGTACTGCTGGTACATCAGGAATTTTTCGAGGACTCCTCTTTAAGAATGCTCCAGGAAGGTCTGGCTCCGCAACCGCTTTGAATGGAGTCATTGGCTCATAGTCCCACTCCTAAAAAGCAAAACATGCTAATCTTTACATAATTA
The DNA here is from genome assembly GCA_947578425.1 of Eugnorisma glareosa. Classification (NCBI taxonomy): domain Eukaryota; kingdom Metazoa; phylum Arthropoda; class Insecta; order Lepidoptera; family Noctuidae; genus Eugnorisma; species Eugnorisma glareosa. The sequence goes on from OX387957.1 coordinate 31,720,992, forward strand.
TTTATAACTTGATAGATGTGATCTTAAAACACAATCGCAGATGAAAAAATATTAAGGTATTCTTTATAAGCGTATGTGACTATGTGGGTAGGTATAGAGTCAAACTGGACGTACATAAAAACGAAACTCGGTGTTGATGATATCATAGCTGTCCTTGGTGCGAAGACATTTGATCATTTTTTCTGATGGCGACTGAGGGCAATCCAAAAACTTAGCCAAGCGAAACGCGTTCCGGAGAGCTTCACCAGGTGGAGCCTCTGCCCATGGCACTAGGGCAGTACCCGACTCCGAAATACCTTTGTGAAATAGTCCTGAAATCAAAATGTCTCAACATGTAATTTTAGACTGTGATTTTAGGCCTTGTTGCAGCCTGCAATAATTACCTAAGGCTCTATCCGCGATAACAATCGGATCAAACCGTCGCATCGCGCGTCGTCTGCTGTGCAGGACGGTCAGTTACTGTGCGTATCCCTTTAATATTATTATAAAGGGTGTAGCAAGTCCCTTCACGAAGCCGAAACGCTTTTGTTCTCCCCGTCATTGCGATATTTTTTTTGTTCTAGACCATACCTGGGAGCCTTCTAGTTACGGAGATATTGGGGGTCAAAGTTTTTTTCTAAATACATGTTTTTATTTTAAGATTTTTACTTACTTACTACTCAATCCATCCATCAGCACAATGTTTTGAGTGCGTTACATTGAGTCCTACCGTAAAACGCGATTTTTAACCCCAAAAAAAAAAGTCGTTTCCCAGCAATAATTTTTGCATATACTCGTAGTTACATAATTTGATGTACATAATGCTTGGTTTACGGTTTCGTGAAGAGTCTTGTTACACCCTGTATGCTCATAATAATTAGTTGTAAAGTTATTCCCGAAACATACAAACCCGACCTCTACAGGGAGTATTTCATTTGGTTCTTACTTGTGAGCATATATAAAATACTGCTCCAAGAGTAAACTTTGTCCCCTCTTTTAGCTAACACTTTCACACTTTCCACTCAGCCACAACAGTTGGAAGTTCTTTGAACTCCCACAATAGCGCAAATGTGCGCTTGCACCTTTTGAATAAACCAATCCAGTTGATACCAGCACATTACTAAGGTGTTAATAAATTAAAAGTATTCAAATAAATCAACCAGTCTGTATGTACTTACCACTATTATTGCTATTATTGTAAGTACCTCTATGATTATTATTCAAATAAATAGATTTTGTTTAAAAAACAATCCGTTGCTTCGTAGGGCTAACCTCCTCAGGTCCCTATTTTTCTAGCTACGAAGAAACCACACTCTATTGTCTTGTAAAGTATCAAACTATCTCATACAACATTGTAATGTAAATTGTATGTTCACCGCACTCAGTGTGGATAACATGTCTTCAAGATCTACCCAACTACTACGGCCCGAGAGCGAATCGTTTCCAACTGATAACAAACAACACCGAAATGGACGCAGGTTCAATTTTGCACATACTTGTTCGTTTCAGGAATTAAAGTATTCGTTAAATGTATAATAAAAACAAAGGTTTACCGGCACTAGATTCCGATATCATGTGATAGTGCACACTGGCTCCTCCGGCACTTTCTCCGAATATTGTGACGGAGTTCTTATCTCCACCGAAACTCTCTATGTTCTTCTGTATGAATCGAAGAGCCTCCTGCTGGTCCTTCAAACCGTTGTTGCCAGGACAGTGTTCGTCTTGAGTAGACAGAAAACCTAATGGGCCTGCAATTTCAGCAAAATGTTATTAATAGTGCACTTGAAGATCTTTACATATTCGAAAATCGAACCCAGTATATATATGATGCTCTGTGATCGAACCCTATAAAAGCATCGAGCGAACTTTGGCATTATAGTGTTTTAAATATTTACTATTACTAACCTAATCTGTAGTTCGTAGTTACTAATACCACATCTCTATCTAGCAGAAACTGTGGTCCATACATCTGCGTGGTGGCGTCCCCACACATCCATCCGCCTCCGTGCAAAAATACCATGACCGGTAAAAGTTTTTTGCCGACATCCTGCAATTTAACCAATAAAAATAAGACTTAATATTATAGAACTAAATAATACTCGTATATTAGAACTCGAACGGAAGGCTCTACTACCAACCAAACCAGGATATTTCATAATTTCAATTCATGTTTGTACAACTTTGAACTTGCATGACCAGACGGTCGCGGCCTTTTAATTATTATGCTCCGTTTTACTTCGTTGGCTTTGTCCTTCTCTCGTTTGGTAGACCATCACGAAGTTGAAGAAATTAAGTAAGTCATGTTAGGTACATTACTTATTTAATTTAAATTATTAAATACTCACATTTGTAGTAGCTGGTGTGTACACATTCAGATACAAACAGTCTTCTTGTCCCACTATATCCTTCTGGCGAATGTAAGGGTTTTTCTGAACACATACAGGACTTGCAGTGGTCGCATCTAATGTTTCTTGCCATGGTCCTATTGGAACAGGAGCCTGTAAATCAGTTTTATACATAATATACAAAAAATAAATAAATACAGAATAGTTTAGTGTCACAATTAGCATATTCAGTACATTTAAACGTGTTTGGAGCCGCCTTTTAAGCAAAACAGTGCCTGTATTAGTAGACTCCGCGCTTCCATATCATTGCGGTATACTTACGTGAACTATGAGTTAACAAAAAAGTAGTGTACTGTGACATTAGGAGTACACTTATTATTATCTGACATATAATCATGTACTTACTTATATACTTAAGTCGTCCAATACGCAGCAGCATACAGGGTGGAATTTATCAACCTCACCTGGAGGGAAACTACTCTAAATACTGGAGATAGCAAATTTGTCTTAGAGGAAACATTCCTTTATTTATAAAAATAAACAAATCTGCATTAACAGATTTTCGAGAATTCGCTTGCCACACTCGGGAATTGAACCGGCTAAAATCCGAAAAATAACACCCAGAACTTTTAGGGCAATCGATAAAGAAAGAATATAAGAATCAAATCTCTCTGACAAACATGATAAATTAAATTAAAGGAACCATGAAATCTTATAAATTCAATGGGCTAAGATAAAGCAATTATAAATAAGTACCTAATTAACCATTATCTATGACGTTAGTACTACTAGCAGCCGGTCCCGGCTTCGCATGGGGTTACTCAGGGATAATGTAGCATTCTAAGACCAAAACAATGTTTGAAATCGGTCTAGTTGTTTTTGAGTTTATTTTTTACAAACATTTATAAAAAAAAAAAACTAAATCTTGAATGCAGATTTGTTTCGTTTTCAAATTATAGAAATGTTTCCTTTGAGTAAAATTCGCTGTCTCCTGTATTTAGTATTTAGTTGTATTTAGAGTACTTTCCCTCCAAGTGAGATTGAAAACTTCCACCGTGTATACATATAGTTACCATGAACTTAACGCATAGCGCAGTATATAAATAATTTATTTATCAATGGCAAAGCACTGCGAGGTTGCAATTGACGCAGGTGCCTAATATCCAATGTTTTTTCGACCTCCTTAAGGTGTGTGAAATAATACAATATACATTTAGTGGTAAAGTCGCATCGACTTAAAAGCTGTCATATAACGCTACATTTTCCGCGAGATTTTCAGCATTTTCCTCAAATTACTTAACTTCTCATTTTTCCTTGGGTTTTGTTGCGGTTTTGCTACAAAAAAGTAACAAACACACAGACACGTTCGCATGTTTTATGTTATATTTGTATGGATTCGCAAAGTACCTGTTGATGAAGTAGGTACGCGTAAATAAGAATATTCATGATAGGTTTGTAAAAAGTTAAAAACGTATTTCTCTACATTTATTACAAAACCCGAACTGTTGGTTACGTGTACATGTGTTTTTCTGTACCTAATTGAATCTTGACAACTCTGTCAGAATCGGTCGCGTTGATATGACCAAAGGTCATAGGTAAGGTATGTTTATAGGTAGTTGTTATTATTGTAACCCAAGTACTGTTTATTTTATTTTCTTATTCATGTAAAAATTATTTAGCACAGCATCATGCTGAGTGGTAACCTGCTTGTCGCAGTCACGACGTGCAAGCTACGAACGTTTTTTTTTTAATTATTCTTTGTATGTTTATTGTTATTATTATTTGTTATCTTTTTGTATAATGCACGTCATGTCCCTGCGACAAATAAATATTTTTTCTTTCTTTTCTTTCAAAGCTACTAGTCCCTTTAGTTTGGCAGCTGCCATTTTAATCAAGTTAGAATTTTTGGACTATAGTAAACGACGCGACGTTAGTTTATTCTAATAATATTAGTCAACACAACTCAGAAAACTGAGTACAAAATTACAATTACAACATGGTAAATTATGCTATTCATTCATCAAGCGAAACTATAAACTATTTGGACCGGCCTTATAAAATACAAATGTATAACAAATGTATAAGTATTTCAAAAATAGAAACAATAGCAAAACAATAAATCAAACAGTGTTTATCACCGCCACCTATCGTAGCAATTTATCTGATAATATGATTAGAAATTAAAAAATATATGAAGCAGGTTATCTAATTTCGCTGAGAGGTATATGAATTTTATGTACCTACCTTAAATCTTAGATCTCCAAGCGGGGGGGCCGCGAACGGGATGGCGGTGAATGCAGATACTTGGCGTCCTCCCCTGGTTTGCATATAGTACCCGGCTACTTCACCAAGCGGGGTCCGCACCACGGGCTGTTCCTTGCAGTTCACATCACTAGCATACGACGATAATAGTAAACTTAAAGTTACGAACGTCACTGTGGACCGCCACATAGTTCTTAAGTCGTCAAATAAATGAAACCTGTTTGGCATGCTCGCATGCAGATGATCGTGCCGCTTCGAAAGCAAACACGAAATGATAACAAACGCTGGTGTGTCTCAGGTTTTTATTATATAGCAATCCGTAGCTAATAAACTTACTAACACTGCTGTATCACGTTACGTTGTAGCCTGTGGCTTTTCCTATGCATTCTGAGGTGAAGGAAAACTCATGATTATGTACCTAACGAACATTTTCCTTCCGATTATATAAAACAACATCTTTGAAAACCATGCGATATTAAAATATTATGTTAAGTTATGCAAGAATACCTTTGTTAAAATAAGTTCAACATCTCGTGTAGACTAATGCAGTGGTCATGTGGGATATTTCCATAATAGCCAGGTACTAGTCGGAGCAACGATAAATTAAGATGCCTAACGATGGTATTAGCACACGTGGCCAATGATGGTTCATATTACATTACTCTTCTACTGTGTACTTTGTTTGTAGCACAGTAATTGGTACCTGTCACCTAATGTATTTCTGCCGTTAAGCAAAGTTGCTTTGTTCCAATTTGGGGGGTTTCAGGGAGCAGGGCGCACTTGAGACATTTACAACCTGTCTTCGGGATGGCACCACATCAGCCTTGTCTCTGGTATTGCAGATGCCCATGCCCCATAGGCCGCAATGACGACTTCGCATCTGTTTTGGTCGGCTTTTCCCAAATCGAACTCATAGTTCTTTTCACCTTTTTTTAACTTTAACTTTTTAACTAGCCCAGAAAATTCAACCTGACATAGACTCTGACCTCCAACAATTAATTAGAAATCAATCTACCGTATCTCATTATTTTGTACTCCACGACACTGACTGTGATGAAGTAGATAGAATTCTAATGAGCTTAAAAACTGATAGTGCTCCCGGTTGGGATAAGGTAAATACAAAATTTCTTAAATATATAAAAATGGAAGCTGTTCCAATCTTAACTCATCTTGCTAACCTATGCTTCAATAAAGGCGTCTTTCCGGAAGCACTAAAACGATCAATTATTACACCTGTACACAAGGGGGGAACAGAGACGATGTCAACTACTATAGACCAATATCAGTCCTAGCAGCAATTTCCAAAATTGTGGAAAATCTAATGAATAATAGACTCATTAACTGTCTAAGTAAATATGACTTACTGTCGCCTATACAATTTGGGTTTAGACAAGGTGTATCAACCGAGGATGCAGTAACCGCCCTTTTTTTTCTGATTGGAAATCATCAAATAAGCCCTCCCGCTCTGGGCTGAGCAGGAGGGAGTGTCAGACTTTTACTGACTAAAACCCATCCACGTTCCTTCCTTTGCCCTTTGTGTTCCAGGGCCGCGGTATCTCTTTCAAACAGTCCCGCAACCCTGGCAGGCATCAGTCCTTTTGGACCCCTTCCTGTTTGCTGACTCTCTTTGAGGCGCGCGTGGAACACGAACGCGCCGTCGACACGGCCTGTCGTCATAAGACGGACGGACGGCGAGCTAGCCCATAGCTCACCGTCCACAGGCCCGCGCCTACGGTGGCGGGGGGCCACCACGTGGCCCCCGACGCCCGGTGCGTCTCCCACGGCGGCTGGGACGTGAGGTTCTCTCCCTCTCACGTTCCGCCACCTCCTTCGCTAGCATGACTGCTTCGCAGAAGGAGGTGACGGCGTCCCATTCCGTCTCGCTCCGGATCATGGATTGAACCAAAGCCAGACGCGAGAGGTCACCGCCGCCGATCGCCGCTACGAGGACACGGCGGTGCTCCGCCCACGCGGGGCAGATCTCCACCGTGTGCTCCACCGTGTCTTCCGGTCGATCCTCACAATGGTAGCACCCGGGCGTTTCCTCCCGCCCGATTCGGTGCAGGAACCTCCCGAAATAACCGTGTCCGGTGAGGACCCGCGTCAGGCGGAATGCAGTAACCGCCCTAACATCTACTTTTATTTCTTATTACCTAATGTGCTATTACTATTTGAACCAAATGTATTAAGACGAGCGCTAATCCCGCCGACAAACTGTTACGCAGTTTGGTGGTTGGTTTTTATTTATCGCTAGTAGCGGATACTCTGGATATTGGCAAAAAATGTGTTACTGTCTTCTTCGACATAAAAAAAGAGTTTGACACCGTCTCTGTTCCAACCCTGGTGAGTAAATTGGAAAAATATGGAATAAGAGGAACTCCGCTTTCTCTTATAAAAAGCTATCTTTCTAATAGGAGGAGAAAGAGAGCGTTAAGATTTTAAAGTATACCAGTTACTATGCGGATGTAACTTATGGCGTACCGCAAGGAAGTGTTTTGGGCCCAACATTATTTTTAATATACATTAACGATCTCTGCAATTTAAATATCAACAACGCCAAAATTTTCTCTTATGCCGATGATACAGCAGTTGTCTTTTCTGGTATCTCTTGGCAAGATGTGGAGTACACAGCTGAAATATGCATGGCTAGGATAGCCAAATGGTTGAAACAAAATTTACTTACCTTGAATACATGTAAAACTAATTTCGTGTGTTTCAGTGTTAGTGCACGAACTGAGCCGACGAATGATTTTAAAATTAAAATACACGATTGTGAGGACTTAAAAAAAAAATTTTGCTCTTGCCCAAAAATAAAAAGACTAAGACAAAACAAATATCTAGGGGTAGTAGTAGACCAGAGATTATCCTGGTATAAAAAATATAATTAGTCGTAATAACACCTCTAGAAATCTCCTTAATGAGATATACGCCGCTTTTGCTCTGTCTGTGTACTGTATTCCTATCTGGGGAGGGTCAGCAAAAACTAAATTCATAGAAGCAGAGCGTGCACAACGTGCCCTGATAAATCTATGTACTTCAAGAAAATTAGATATCCCATAGATAGTCTTTATAACTTAAGCGAATTACTCTCAGTAAGAAAATTGTACATAATTCAAACTGTATGAAAAAATCATAAGAAACTACCTTACGATGCATCTAAACTAGCAAAACGAAGAAAACATGCTGTCGCAGAAGTCCCTAAGACAAAAACATTGGTTGTCTCCATGCAATTCAATACACGGTCTGCTCGGTTGTATAATAGGATAAATAAAGAAATATTTATATATAAAAACCAATGTTATGAGTTTAATTTTTTAAACTAATAATGATGCTTAAATGGATCAAACCACTTAATTAAGAGGAAACGGAAGAGCTCTTGAAACCTACGACATAACTTATTCTCTAACACGCAGGCACACAAACATACACACAGACACACACAAACTATATTCAAATCTTGTTTAATTACCTTATGTTATATATGTTATTAATAGTTTTCATTCTTTTGTTATGGAAGACCAGAGGCTTCTAATACAGGCATTGTTTGCTTAAATAAGAGAAGGCTCCAATCACAAAGTAATAGTTGTATCTTTGATTTGATTTTGATCAGTGCTTTTTCATTTAATGCCAATTTTCATTTTCATTCCGAAAAGTTTTGCGATAAATAACAGTGATTAACACAAGAAGTCTTGATTTTATATAATTATCTGAAGTCTTCTTTGTAAATTCAAGTCTTATCTGATCTCTATATATGATAATGATATCAGCCAGTCAGTATTACTATCATGAACCAGCGTGCAAAAGTAATCGAGGTGCGTCCTCGATTAATCTTTTATCAAGAAAGATCGAGAAGATATAAACCATTACATCGATCAGCTGAAGGGATAAGCAAAGGGTTGTCTGGTCTAGAAGAAACATAGTAGCAGCTAAGGAATAACTGGATAAACTAGCTTGGAGATTTGAAACACCGAAAACTCGGTACCTAGCATTCTTACCTAAGTTGTGCATTGGATTAGCTACTAACCCTCCTTTTGGATCACGCCGCAGTCGGGTAAAAAATCACCTACAAATAAATTAATTCAAGCTAAAGTTATCACACTCTCCTTTACGTAGTATGTGCACGGTACCTACATAAAACAATGCAATGAATATAAGTAAAAGTGCTATTATCGGAGCTGTAGGTACCTATATCGGTTCTCACAATCGAGAGCAAGGCATAAACTGAAAACGTAGTGTATTGTGCTCTCGATTAGTAAGAGCTCTCGAAGTAGTATATTAACACGGTCGGTTTGTATTTTTTTTTCAATTTGTCTGTCGGTCTATCTGTCTGTTTGTTCCGGCTAATCAACGAAACGGCTGGACCGATTATGACGGGATTTGACTGGCAGATAGCTAGTGTTATATAGTCTAACTAAGGCTATTTTTATTTTAGAAAAATAACTAGGTTTCCGCGCAATAAAATTAAAATGTTTGAAATCGTTAACAAAATCTGATCCAAAAAGGGAAGTTAAATTTCATGCGAAATAAGGTCGCGGGCAACAGCTAATTCATTAATTAAATTAGTACCAATATTTTTGCGCAGACGCTTAAGCACGATCTCATTGCGTCGCAAGACATTTTAAGCAGCGGTCATAGACCGCCTAAACTCTGTCCATTGATAGTCGTCCTGTGCCTTCAAGGAGTCGTGGGTTGAATATTTAAACTGAGCTAATCACATTCTGTAGGTAGGGACACGTCGGCCACGATTTTTGTACAATGCATTGATGTTCTTGGGTTCCGTAGACGAACAGACGGACAGCGTAGGGTTCCTTCATTATCAGCCTATAATGTTACCACTGCCGGGACAAAGGCCACGCGGGCCATGTTTTGAGAGCAGTGGTGATGAAATTATTTACACAAAGTAATGCGCCTGCCTCGGTTCGAACCTTCAACCCCACAACACCCAACTTGTTGACAACTCACCCTTAAACAGTTCCTTCATGGACAAGTAGCTCTTCCAGACGATTTCCATCACTCTTGCGACTTCTTTGTCTTGCCTCGCCTGGAAAGAAACTACTTGGCCCAAGTAAAGGTAATTCGTGGACATTTTACACTTTTATTGTGTTAGTTGTTAATTTTATTTAATTGCTCGTAACTTTGATCTTCGACATATTCATCTTCAGTCAAGCATACTCAAACAAGCTCAAGGCTTCTATCACTTAGATCTTGAAGCTGCATCTGCTCAAGTTCAGTGGCTGATGATGGAATGAGAACAATATCGTCGGGGAATCGTAGATTGGTCAATCTCGTCTCGCCGAGAACTATACCTCTTTCCCTCCAATCGACTGTCAAGTTCCTGAAGATTTCTTCGAGAGTACTGGTGAACAGTTTAGGAGATAGTGGAGCGCGCTGACTCCTTTCTGTATTTTGAATTTTGGACCTGCAGTTTGTAGTTTTAGTGCAATTGTACCATATGCGTAAATGTTGTATAATACTCGTAAACTTATGTAACTGGGGTCAATGTTTTGGTTGCTTATAGCGTTAAATATGGCTGTAAGTGAAATGCTGTCGAAGGGTTTGGAGTAGTCAACAAAAGCTAGATATAGTGGGACTTTATATTCTTGGTGTTTTTCTATAAGTTGGTAGACTGCATGAGCTGCATGTCTATAGTAGGAAGGCCAGGAAGGAAGCCAGCTTGTTCAGGAGAAAGATGCTTATCTAATTTACCGGATATTCGATATTTTCTATAATTTGTATAAATGTGTGATTTAAGACTTACGAGCCTGTAATTATTAATAACGTACTTATCGCCCTTTTTTGTTGCGTAGAATGCTGTTGAAGACCCTGGTCGAATCTCTATGCTGATATAATCTTCTATGTTGAATGCAATCTTCGCCACATGACCTATTGTATTTCATTTTGCTAAGAGCTACATGAACTTTGTATCCAGTATGGGTGGTATACTGTCAGGGCAGTATACCAACCAGTACCAGATAGTCTAGACAGTCCAGACAGTTTGGCATGGAGGTGAAAAACTACTTACTTACGAAATAAATGATGACACTTCATACAGGGCATAGCTCTAGTATGTTATGTATACATGTAGGTAGGTAGGTCCAACTCAGGTAACGTACAGACCGCTTCGCAAATAGTAGTACCTATGCTGTTCGTCAAATTGAACTCCTGAATCTAAATAACTTAAATTATCTCGGTCGACATAATGCCGTCTCTCATGATAATGGTGCTTGCACTTGGAGCATTCGCACGTATGTAATGTAACAGTTAAGATAATTGAGCATTACGTCATTGAGTGAGGAGGAACCGGCATTACAGAGCGCCTGGTAGCCTAGTGCTGTGACTGTCGGACTGCCAAGTCACAGGTCTCGAGTCTGAACCCAGGACACACACACCTCTAATTTTTCGGATATAAATCCAAAAAATTTGTGCGTGTTGTATAATTATCACTTGCTTCGGTGAAGGAAATCATCGTGAAGAAACCAAACAAACATGCCTGAGAGATATTTATCGACGGCATGTAATGCCAAGTCAGAGGCCCATGGGTGGCATGACACGAGGTTGCGCACTAATCACACGACAAAGAATGAAATATTTGTAATAATGATTTGTTTCTCTACAAAATTAAATCTTTGATTAGCATATTACTCGTATAAAAGGCAGCGCCTTATGACTCGATCTGAACCCGGCTTTCCTATTTTGTCAGCCATCACGAGTCATTGCCCGCACTGCGAACAAAATCAAAATTACAGTTTTCAAACGACCGTCCGCGTCAGAACGATACCAAAACCCAAATGTATGTTTATATGTACATATATTTCCCAAACTATATAAATAACTAGTTTTTTTCCCACGGCTTCGCTCACCTTGTGGTCGTTAATTATCCCACGGAAACGTTTTAAAAATAACCTATAACACTAGGGAACAATATTACTTTCTTTTATTTAATGAATATTAGGAATCGGATGAGTATTTCCGAAGATTACCCCCTTACATACAAACTTACAAACAAATTTTACCCCTTTATAATATACTAGCTGTTGCCCCCGGCTTCGCTCGCGTTTTGGTCGGAAATTATCCTACGGGCACGTTGTAAATATAGCCTATGGCACTCGGGGATAAAGTACCTCCCCATTATTGAAAGAATTATCAAAATCGGTTCAGTAGATCCAGAGATTACCCGCTACAACCTCACAAACTCACAAACTCACAAACTTTACCTCTTTATATGTATAGCCTGAGGTGTTCTGCTATATTATAATAAGAGGCCATAAAACATGCCTGACATATTAATTCGTCAACAGATTCTAACATTTGGTTAATAAAGCATTAGTATTACCCCGGCGCTACCGCTTATATGCATACAATAGTATTATTACATCGTACTAGTAAACAGGCATAGCAATAATAATAGTACAGGTACTGATGAAAAAACTCGACATAAACCCACCTTAGAAACACATAATATGTTACTGTAGACATCGGTACAAGAAGAGGGTACCCATTACACGGCCTCTTACAGTCGTTTCAGAAGTATTATCACTGACAAAAGTGACCTTTATAAAACGTAAATAAAGACAGAGATTTGATGTCACAGTAACTGCAACTGTGACTCTGTGAATCTTTAACTGTTAAAACAACTGTGCAAGGACCGTAGGTAAAGGTAACCTCGAGTGCATCCAGGACCCTCCAGGACACATGGAGCAATGGAAGCCGTTGTTTCAATCACCGTCCACTTTGGTCTTGCTAAGAACCTTCTTAGGATTGTTAGAAGGATTTAACGCTCAATCACAAAATCACATCTTTGACGTTTGCATGTCTATTATACGTTACCACGGAAAATTGAAGTAAGAGTGTCCATTAATTTCCTTGACGGTACATAATCCCACATTTACTTACTGAGCCTTTTGGATTCCCTTCGGATTTAGAACACTCACCCTTACTGACACTGCTACGTAAAGTACAAATAGGCCTGGGGGTCTAAAATGGCCGCTTTAGCAGAATCATAGCAGGATAATGATATGAATCACGTTAAAATTCTTAAAATGGTCACAGACGCAGTTAATATTGTGAATTGTTAAAGCGACCATTTTACGCCCCCTGGTGTAAGGAGTGTTCGCGATATGAAGCAAATAAAAATTTTTGAATGCCAAGATCCGCTGAGTATGCAATAAATATCGGTGGGTGACCATAATGGCGAAGCAAGACAATAATAAAACGAAAGTTGTTTAATTCTTTTTTATTAGAACGCCCACTTCAAATGTTATTACTTTGGAGACTGAGTTCTGTCCATTTTTCGGTTTAAAATGTTGAATATCCTATGCAAAAGATATGACCGCCTTCGTGTCCTATATCTTACATTCTTTTCGTTCAACGACATTGGTGGCTCTTCCTTCTTTTCAAGCGTATTCGTTGATTTAGGAATAAGGCTTAAGTTCCTTCTCCGGTACCTACTGCATGAACTAAGGCTTTGCTTGTCGTTCTTTCTCTTCTCTTCAATCTCATCCATTTTCCGCAATATATCGTTATTCTGTTGGACAATGCGATCAGCTACAGCTTTTATGTGCGCCAAATCGCTGTTCAATTTCGGCAATTGAATTTTATTTACGAGTTCAAACTTTTCGCTTATTGCATTAACAGCTTGCATTAACCTATGTTTTTCATATTCTTTTTCTTTACTTAAGTCTGAACCGCTATTGTGTGTACTAACATAGTTCTGACAAAGAGAACATTTCCATTGATAACCCTTGTCTCCGCCATCGCGAGGGTCCTTTACAGAATCATTGACACATCTCGTATGGAAACATGAGTCACATATTCCACATTTGACACCTTCGCTATTTCTTAGTGACCGCTGACAACGTTTACATATCATTCTGGAATGTTAATTGTATATTTTATAAATAAGCGCTACAGATGAATAGGAGCATGATGTTCCAGGTGTTCTTCCTGACATAAGCTTATAGGTTCAAATTGCATAGATTACCTGTTTGCACGCGGTAATAAGTATGGTACCTTGAATGACGATTTGTGGACCATAAAGCGTTTCCTCACCAAGAGCATTCGCCTGTAATGTTAGATTTCAGATTCAAGCATTCCATCAGTGAGTGATAGCCTACCTATGCACACGGTGCGTTGCGGCGGCGAAGGCGGCACAGCTAGACTTCGCCACATTGGTGGGCACACGGACGGTGCGTCGTAGACGAACAGAGAGGTTTTGCCACTTTGAGTACATACAAATCACTATGCCATGTCACACGACGCATTGGGCCGCCGTACGGCGTAGCACCGTAGGCGCGCTGCACTTGTGACCTGCGAGACGAGGCGGGGAGAGGTTATGCGCACCCCTTCCCGGCTCGCGGCAAACAGTGATACTGCGGTGCCGCACCGCCCCCGCCCGTGTGACACCCTATAGCTCGAATTCATTGCGATGCGGTGCCGCACCGCACCGGTAACGCATCGTGTGGCCTCGCTCTAACAATTGAGTGCCGTGCCGCTCCAGCGCGGCGGCATCGCAACGCATACACCCCTTCCCGCCTCGCCTCACAGGTAGCATCTCCGATGTGCGTGCAGCGCGGCGCCGGAATGCATGGTGCGGCGTCGTGTGACATAGACCATGGATTTTTTTATGAAGGGCGCCGCACCGCTGCGCGACGCGCTCCCACTTCGTGTGCATAGGCTCTGGGAGTACGAAATCGAATCTTGAATTCGATACATTACAGGTGAATGCTGCTTTGAGGAAGTGTTTTTAGAGGTAATGTTGATGATATACCTTTTTATTTCCAAGGGCCTACTAGAGACCACGGTGGCAAGATTGAAGGCCTTCGAATTGCGAATTACTGAATACAATTTTTAAAATAAATCACATTTGGTCAAAGCATGCATAAAAACAATTTGTAAAGAAGCACAAATTGTAGAGCATTATAAAATAAACTAAAAATTAATAAAAATCTACAAAAAAATACTTCAAAACATTGCAATAAGTATGTCACATGACATATATTTTTTCTCAGAAGATATCACTGACATGTGGAGATGCCATAGAGAAAAATGAGATTTTACCTGTCACAAGATCCTAAAGCCGCGGCGCCGTAAGTTCCGAGTTTCCGACTATGGCCACGAACCAAGACACACTCAAGACGCACTCTAGAAATAATGATTTCCTCGAAATCCATGTAATACTTAACCTACTACAGTAGAGTTTGACAAGCCCTCAACTTCAAATAGACTCAATTCAGTAGAAACCGGATCTAGGTCGCGAATCCTTCTTTGTACTCATTCTAATTGGGGTCAGAGCATAGTGCCACACATCTCTTGATCGCTAACGGCCGTTCTAAGCGATATATTTATCATTTGTCAATCAACTCATTTATCTTTTCTTTAGTACGCCACCTTTTTAATAACACCTTAAATCATCATTCTCATAATCCAAATTCATTTGGGGTCGGCGCGGTATGTCTTCTTCTTCCATACTTCTTCTTACTGTAATAATAATAATATGTTCTTATGAAGAAAGGGACGGTTGACGTGTGTCGGGCATGCCACCGTCCGGGTGAGTCCATCAGACATATTATTTCTGGTTGTTCTCGTCTGGCTAACGGCGAATACTTGCACAGGCACAACCAAGTAGCCAGGATTATTCACCAGCAACTTGCCTTGAAATATAAACTTGTGGAATCTGAGGTACTACAAGTATGTGCCCGACCCAGTTCTCGAGAAAGACCATGTCACGCTGTACTGAAATCAGTCTATCATCACTGACAGGACTATTGTCGCCAACAAGCCTGACATAGTGGTGATAGACCGATCAGCGCGCTGCGTAATGATAATTGATGTGACCATCCCGCATGACGAAAACCTCGTGAAAGCTGAGAAAGAGAATATAAATAAAATATCTCGACTTGGCACACGAGGTTCTCGACACGTGAAATGTGAACTCGGCTATCATTGTGTCGATTGTCGTGACGGCCAATGGCCTTATAGCCAAGAGCCTCGACGAACATCTTTCGAGGCTCTCCATAAGCGGTTGGATCAAGGGCTTGATTCAGAAGGCAGTACTCCTCGATACGGCTCGCATTGTGAGGAGGTTCCTGTTTCTGGAGCCCTAACCACCGGTAGCTTGGACCTTGCTCCCGACACCGGCGAACCACTATTTTTTATATTTTTTATTTATTTATTTATTTTACTATTTATGTACACACAGTAGATTACACAGGAAAATAAAATGACAAATATGAGTACAAAGGTACTGCTTATTTCTTGTGTGTATGTATTAAAATTAATAAACGAGAATAATAGGTTCCCTAGTCCTCCATGTCAATCACATGACTATACCACGAAAAGCTTTCCAGTCACTGGCCAGACATTCAAACTCCTAACAAGAGGTACTAAGTATACATATAAGTCATATTTAACTAAGTAATGTCCAGTTGACTTCTATCATCTTTCTTGAGTGATTGATAATAAGAGAGATGAATAAGATCCCATAGTTGATAAATATTTTCATCCGATTGCTGATTGCTGTGAAACTGATGAACGAGCACCCGTGACCATTAGAGTTGTTAAAACCGCGGGCGAATGGCAAAAGCTAGTTTTTTCTATACTAGTTGTCTGTTCAGTAAACCATTGAAACTGCATCTACCCTATTATATCTCAAGTATCCAATAATAAGTAAGGTAAGTACCTAATAATACAGGGTGAAAGAGACATCGACGTTGAATTATTTCACAGCATTCCATTGACTAGTTAATCATTGCTATAAATCATTTGAAAGGCGTAGGTATCTAAACAAACAGATGGTAATCTAGATAAATGAATGACGCTCACGTGCGAATGGAGAGACCTATCGAGGCATCATCATCGGCCTGTTCACCATCTTAATATCATCGGCCTGCTGCAGTAGTGGCTGGCGCACTGCTGGACGTAGGCCTCTTCAATCGCACTCCGTTCAACCCGACAATCTCAGTGGTATAGTTTAAATTCTTCTTATCTTAGTTATCGGACATTAAAAATCGGCCAAGTGCGAATCGTACTCGCGCATGAAGGGGACCTTCGTAGGGGGAGCACCCTTTATTTTTTATTTATTTTTATTATTTGTTGTTAAAGCTACGACAACAGAAATCTACATTCTGTGAAAAATTCTAGTGTTTACCTATAACGAATCATGAGATACAACCCGCTGACAGACAGACGGACGGACGGACTGACAGCGGAGGCTTAGTAATAGGGGATGTAAAAGAAGCAGCAACGGCTGTGGCGTTAGCTGGTACTGGGTACAGACAATGTCGAAATGCTTAAGACACTTGGTGTACTTTCAACCACTGCCCGGGATGCAATCAGATGACTTCGAGAGGTCACGGCACTAGGCCTCCAGACGACCGCTTTATTGTCAACAGTGTTAAGAGATCGTTTTAGCACAGCTACTGAAGCTTGTAATCGTCTACTCAACATGAGGAATGTTAATGTGAGCCCTGTACACTGAACACTGTAGAGCTAGACTTCGTTTTGTGCTGATGGGACCACTGAGCAGTGCAAGAATGTACTCTCAGATGAAAGCAGAGTGGCCGTAAGAGGTCCAAATAGACGCCAGCGTGTATCATGTCCTCCACCTGCTTGTCCATCAGTGGTGGACAGTGACACGATTATTTAGGATTCCGTATCTTAAAAAGAAAAACGGAACTCTAGATAGGAACACTTCGTTGTCCGAATGGATGCCTGTCTGTCTGTTTATCAAGGCCTTTTTTTAAGAACTCAAAGGTGATAACAAGATTAAATTATGATCAAATGAATGTCAAATAATCAAGCTCTTTAGCGCTTGATTATCACTAAGGTGAACCTAATAAAAAATATGGCCATTTATGTCGCTTATTTTGCTCATTCACAAGTAAATCAAAACTTTATTAGGATATTTTCGCATCGTCGACAATCCAACGACGACTCGATGACTCGTTGATGCTAAACCGAAAGGATTTGAAACGGTGTTGGATTGGAGTCTGTGAAATTTTCGAAGACCTGTAGACAATCGCCTCGCTTGAAACACGTTCTCAAATCGCCATAGTGATCAGGCCTTTATCATTTTAGATAATCTGTGATTTTATGTGATTTCGATAAAAAGGACCGGTCCTGTACTTCCTGCATTCAGCTTAATTCCGTTTCGTGGCTACGCCTACTTGCTAATTTTTCCAAGAATCCCAGAGCATATCTGGCTCTATAGCGTGCTGAGCAACCTTGATTTTGTGAACCAACCCAGCTGTCAGTGCCCACATTTGTTCTGGCACCCTGAGCCATAACAGATAAATAACTGAACTGAAGACTATAAGGTCTTCAAACATTACGGCTGGGGGACGAGAAGTCTTGAAGAAGTTTCCCAAGTGCTGCCGAACACTTCTTTCTCGAAATTTTATCTAGTTACCGAAAAAGATGAATCTAATCTAGAGTAGGTTCATACTTCGAGGCGAATAGGACTCGGCGAAATGCACCTAGTAGGTACTACTCACTCAGTCTCAGTACATGAGTACATATTATGTACTGACAGGTAGATAACATATTCATTCATTACCATTAGATAGGAAGGTTTTAGTTTACATTATTATGTGATAAATAATAGGCAGCCATGCAATAACTGAACGACCTAATTTTGTACCTTACCGACCTAAGTGTGAAGTTAATAGGAGGTTGAATTAACCGCCGTGGCCTCATTTGATTATAGAACAGCCATTAATTATTTCATTCATTTGTAACCTAGGTACCATAATTAATTTATCGTGAATAACCAGTAAAACATTACTATTTTAACCCTTAATTACTCGCGTCAATAGTGTTACACTGTTGCTCTCATGCGGTGATTCCACCCCAATTTCAAAAGTTAAATAAAATACATTTTCAAATGTTGTTCTATACATATGCATGTATGTATATCTATACATATGAATAAATAAAATAAATGTGTTTGTTTGTAATTTCAAAATAACGGCATTTTACTGATTGCATATTATGAAAGTCTAAACCGTATACGGTACTTTTATTTTTGTCTCTCTGTCTGTCTGTCTGTTGGTTCCGGCTAATCTCCGAAACGGCGGGCTTGATTTTGACGGAACTTTTACCGACAGATTGCTGATGTTATATGGAATAACTAAGGCTTTCATAATAATAGCAAAAAAAAGAATTACGGTTCTGTGCAATTTCTCAACAATTTATTTATCAATTCTTTTTTTTTTCTGAATAATTTCATGGTTTTCAATAATATTAAAACTCATTAAATTGTTAAGAATACCCACTTCAAACAGGGAAGTAAAATTTTTGTAACAGGGAAGTAAAAACAAATTATAATAATATTTTTTTTTTATAACAGGTGGTTTTTTGTAAGTAGGTAGGCGGACGAAGGTCGCGGGCAACAGCTAGTATATTTATAATATAAAAATATGAAAATTATACTAAAAGATAGTAGTCTTCATAATCAACTAGTTTGAAAACTTATTTTACAGATCAATCGTTTCATAAAGGGTGTAACAAGACCCTTAACGAAGCCAAAAGGTACTTGTTCTCCCAGTTATTGCGATCATTTTTTTTGTTTTAGACAATACCTGGGAACCTTCTAGTTACGGAGATATTGGGGGTCAAAATTCCAACTTTTTTACAAGTTTTTTTTTTAAACTTTCATGTTTTTAATGTAAGATTTTTACTTATAACACCTCCACGACCTCCGTACTATTCAATGCATCCATCAGCATAGTGTTTTGAATGCGTTACATTGAGCTTTACGGTAAGACGTGATTTTTCACCCCAAAATAAAAGTCGTTTCCAAGCAATCATTAATGCGTAAAGTTACTTAGTTTGATGTAACTACATAATTAGGGTTGCCATCACCTAAGCCGGCGATGCCGGACAAAAACTTTAAAACCCCGGGCATTAAGGTGAAATAGATTTTTTTTCCCGGACACCCCAAAAAAAAGACAGAAGAATTAAAAACATCGCAAGACGAATAGTATGGAGATAGTGAGTGCGTGAATTCGAACAAGCAGTGAGGGCGCGGCGGAAGGGTTCTTACTTTATTTTAAGTCTAATAGAAATGTGTATTAATTTATCGACTTACAAAACAAGGAACGTTTCTTAAGAAGTATTTAAGAGTACCGAGAATGAAAGAGCGAGCGAAGCAAGCTCAAAAATGTTTGCATCCCGGTATATAACAATTGGGTCCAGACGGTGTTATAATGAAACAATCACAAAAAGTTTTAACCGGACACTTATTAAAACCCCGCCCGGATGACCCCCGGACACCCTCCAAACTAGGACAAATCCGGGGAAACCCGGACGGATGGCAACCCTATACATAATGCTTGGTTGACGGCTTCGTGAAGGGTTTTGTTACACCCTGTATATATAATGTGCAATTATACCATATTATTATGATTGAAGCATGGTCATGGCAGACTTGCTGGCGGTAGGTATTTATCTTACAAAAATCTTATTTTCTTGTCTTTCGACCGTGGACTGGTATGGCACCTTTTATAAAATTTCGATCGTCCGCCTCTAGACGAGTAGCCAGTGTTCTGAACATTAGCAATTCATTTCAGCCATTTTTTGTATGGTCCGGAGGGCAGGATCGGATAACGGAAAAGCCAATAAGACTAAACTCGACCTCAGCATCGAGCCCAGGACCACACGCTCAGCAGCCTCGCTTTCAACCACAAGACCGATGAGGCAAAGTAGGTAGGTACCTCCAAAACATGCGTGGTCTAAATGTAATCTAGCCTTTACCTTTCTAAACCAACCTGCATTTGGCCTGCAATTAGCTGCATGAGACTACCACAGGAGACACAATTTGCGAATGATTATATTATGCATGTATATTTTGCGCGTAGTAAGTGTCTGTAACCAGAAAATGGGTAGCAGCACTAGCAGCGTTCTCTGTGCCTTTGTAACAACCGTACTGCGATCACCAACCCGCCTGCCAAGCGTGGCGGTTATGGCAAAACCCCCATAATGATGAGAGCAACACAGATATGGCCCCTAGTACCCGGCAGCCCGTCTACCCTCGACTATGGTAGCGGTCGAGTTTCGGCGTGGCAAGGGGTGCGAAGAATCTCCGGAAGGGATCCGGCTGCCTATACCGACGTTTCGACTTGACCTGTTAACATACAACACGCGTACACTCCGGACCGACGAGAAGAAGATAACAGAACTCGAAGAGGAATTGAGCAGGTTGCGATGGAGTATTGTGGGATTATCTGAAGTCCGAAGAGAGGGGGAGGACAAGATAATCCTGAAATCCGGCAACCTGCTCTATTTCCGAGAGGGTGACCGGTAGTCCCAGGGTAGTGTTGGGTTTATCGTCCACAAGTCCCTCGTGAATAACGTGGTGAAGATCGAGAGTGTGTCGACTTAGAGTATCCTCAAGATATTCGCTGAAGGTCATACAGGTCTACGCCACGACCTCGGCACACACTGACGACGAAGTGGAGACCATGTATGAGGATATTTCTAAAGCCATACATGGTTTCAAAACTCACTTCACCATTGTCATGGGGACTTCAGCACAAAACTGAGCAAACGAGACGAGGATGAGTTGCAATTTAGGGTTGGACGTCGGAACGGCCGGGGTCACCAATTTGATAATTTTATGAAGAAAGAGGGCCTCTATATGATAAACTCCTTCTTCAGAAAGCGTGAGCACAGGAAGTGGACCTTGCAGAGCGGATGGTGCAACTAAAAATGAGATTGACTTCATCATGTCAACCAAGAAGCGATGATGTCTCTGTGATCAATTCGGTGAAAATCGGGATAGAAGACCGCATGGTAAGAGGCACATTGAACATCAATATCAAGCTTGAAAGGTTCTCTCGACAGATGAAGTCTACGCTCCGTCCAGCACAGATCCAGATCTAAAACCCGAGAGCTTTCAGCTTGAACTCCAGAATTTTTTCGAGTGCCTAAGAAACTCAGTGGACGAATACAACGATGGGTTCGTGGAAACTGTCCATACGACTGGGTCTAAGTTCTTCAAGACACGTCTTTCACATAAGAACAAAAAACTCTCTGATCATACTCTCAAGGTCATGTACGAACGGCGTGAGATGATCCTGCAGTCTTCAGACGAGGCGTGGAAATTCCGGCAGCTCAATAGACGATCGAAAAGCGATCTCCGCTGCTTTAATACCGAGCGTATTAAAGACGCAAATGAGCGGAATAAAGGCTCCAAGGTATTTGCTAGAGATCTGGCTATTGGGTAGAGCCAGCTCACGAAAATGAAGACCGATGATGGCAGGATCGTATCCGGCAAACCGGAGCTACTGAAGGAGATCGAGAGATTCTATTCTATGGGCAGTTGTACACGTCAACCAGTAAACCCGTTGTAAATCTAGCAAACGACCCAAAAGCTAGACTGACGTACCCGTCACTATACCGAAGACATCCCGGCCGTCAGCCTGTACGCTCTGAAACAGCTTAAAAAGAACAAGGCACCGGGTGATGATGGAACTACGGCCGAACTCCTGAAGGCGGGTAGAAAACCGGTACTTAAAACCCTTCAAAAGCTGTTTAATTCCGTCATACTCGAGCGGAAAACGCCACGGGCATGGTGCATAGGTGTGGACTGTGGTGGTACTCTTCTTCAAAAAGGGCGACAGTGCCCGGCTGAAGAACTATAGACCCATCTCGCTTCTAAGCGATGTCTAAAAGTTGTTTTCAAGTGTCATCACGAATCGTCTCGCGCGCAGATTTGCCCGTTTAAAGCCTCTCGAACAAGCCGGATTCTGAAAAGGCTTGAGCACCGTAGACCACATACATACGCTGCGGCAGGTTAAACAGAAGACCGAAGAGTTTAACCTGCCTCTCTGGTTAGCATTTTTGGACTACGAGAGAGCCTTCGATTCGATCGAGACTTGGGCTGTGCTGCAGTAGTCTCTCCAACGGTGCCAAATCGACTATCGGTACATCGAAGTGTTGAAGTGTTTGTTTGACTTCAAGACCGGACCTCGGAACCTATCCTTCTGCAGCGAGGTGTGAGACAGGGAGACGTCATATCTCCGAAACTGTTCTCCGCTGCACTGGAGGATATCTTCTAGGTTCTGGACTGGAGTGGGCTAGACATAACGTCAATGGTGAGGCGTACATCTCTCACCTTCGGTTTGCCGACGATAAAGTGGTCATGGCTGAGACCATGGAGGACCTCAGTATAATGCTCGGTGACCTCAGTAGAGCTTCCGAAAGTGTGGGTCTTAAAATGAACATGGACACCAAGGTCATGTTGAAGGCCCATGACATGACATAGAAAACCAAGGGCATGTTGAATGCCCATGTAACACCCACTCCTTTCAAAATAGGAGACTCTACACTCGAAATTGTAGACGATTATGTCTACCTGGGACAAACCGTCCAGTTAGGTAGGTCTAACTTCGAGAAGTGGTCAATCGTCGAATCCAACTCGGCTGGGCAGCGTTCGGAAGTTGCGTGGTATCTTCTCGTCCAACTTACCGCAGTGTCTCAAGACGGAAGGTCTATGACCAGTAAGTGTTGCCAGTGATTACACACGGGACCGGAACGTGGTCGCTCACAATGGGCCTCATCAGAACGCTTAAAGTCACCCAAAGGGCAATGGAGAGGGCTATGCTCGGAGTTTCCTTGCGTGATGGAATCAGAAATGAAGAAATCCGCAAGAGGACCCATAGGTTACCGACGCGACGTAGCCCGAAGAATTGCAAAACTTAAGTGGTAGTGGGCATGGCACATGGCTCGCAGAACGGATGGCTGAAAAGTTCGGTGTGGCGACCGCGAACTGGAAGACGTTGCGTTGGAAGGCCTCCCACTATGTGGACTGATGACCTAGTGAAGGTTGCAGGGATCCGCTGGACCGGTCAATGCGATGACACTGGGGGCCTATGTCCAGCAGTGGACGCCTTTGGCTGAAATGATGATGAATAATGAGTGTCTAAATGATAAAGTGAAAGCAGGTTAACAGTACGAAGTACCTATACGGAATCTGTTTGATCCATACCTACCAATTGATGTATTTAAATAAATCTTTATGTTGTTGGCCGATGATAGTGAATAAGTCCGACAATGTCCTTAATTAAGTAGTTTTTACACTGCATAATAATGATAATGAAACACAATAAAACGAAATAAATCTACCTACCTACTTAATGAATGGCAGCGAAGGTCAATCATATCCAACATTATTACTTACCTACTTAGTTATCTTAGTAAGTTATCTGTTGTGCATTTTTATGTTTCGACGAAAGATTGATGTAGGTAAGTAGGTACGGTGTTGGCGACCAGCTACCAAACTCTTTTTAATAATTTACTTTTTCTTTTTTGCATTTCATCTTTTGTTTTCTCAAAAAGTCTGTCTGTAAAAAATATATGTGCTGCGCGACAAATAAAAAACGCACTTGTGGTTTCTTTGATTTTAAATAAATCCTGTTCTCAACATTGGTGTCAGAAGTGAACGGTTATAATGCCCACCACAAGATCGCAGACAAAGGCAGCTATGGCGGAGACTGGTACAGCAGGTATCGTTCCAACAGGTGCTCCTCAGGAGGGTGGTGCCTCCACATTCGGTGCAATTGCGCCGGCGCCACCCTGTGCCAACCGTAACGAGACCTTACCACCCGCCAGCAGGACCTCATCAAGCATTGTGCCTCAGAGTGCACGGTCAGGCCATTCTAGTAGCACATTAAAAGCACAAATCCTGACTGCAAAGGCGGAGCACGCTCGTCGCCTCGCGAACGTCCAAGCCGAACGTGAACGCAGCCAAGCCGAACGTGAACGCAGCCAAGCGGAACGTGAAACCGCCGTTGCGGAGTTGGAATTGCAGGCGAAGCTGGCCGTTATCCAGGCCAACTCTATAAGTGCAGGATCCCACCATTCCGGCAACTACCACGGCACCAGATCACAGCACAGTGTCGAAGACTGGTTAGCTAAATCATTTACTATGTTTCCTAAGCGGGATAACAAAGCGCATTCATTTGTTGACAGGGGGGCAAACAAGCCGAGGTTTTCTAACGTTGTACCGCAGGACCGCCCGCGTTCGACGCCCCCCACAGCCTACGGAGATGGTCCAGTCACAGTTACACATCTTCCCCTTGATGTTCTGGACCGTACCCGCGGGACACGCCCTGACCTCAACTGCGCGCCACCGCACCAGGCTCCTGCTCACCCGCCAACGCATCCGGCCCCCGCCGGCACGTTGACGCACCCGGTCCCCTGTGTCTGTACGCTCCCTGTGGGCGCGTACTCATCAGTTGAGCCAGCTGAACATACACAACATGCACTAGGTTTAGGCACACTTAATGATGAAAATTGTTGCTACAAAAATAAAAATCATTGCACAGATCTAAGTACATCATTAAATCAGCTGGTCGACGCAATTAGAGGCACAGGGAAGAAGACAACAAAGGTTTGTGATATAACTAAGTTTGATGGTCACGTCTCGGATTGGTTTCACTTCAAGAAGTCCTATGAACAATCCAAGGCGTACTTTTCTCCTAGCGACAACATCACACGACTTGGCGCGGCGCTGCACGGTGCTGCTAAAGAGGCAGTCTCCATCAGATTAATAGCAGCTGACGACCCGGAGCAGATTGTTCAAGCGCTCGAGACCAGGTTCGCTCAGCCGGAAGTCATCGTACTACAGCAGATCTCTGTGGTCAAGTCCCTCCCTAAAATAAGTATGTACGAGTCTGCGCGAGAGCTGAACATCTTTGCCTGTCGCATCCGTAATTGTGTCGAAATCATCCGCTTGCTGGATCTGCCCGAGCACCTTGCTTCACCGGACCTTCTCAACATCACCTTAGGCAAGTTGACCCCACTCCTCAGATCTAAATGGAGAGATTTTGCATCGTCGAGAGTTGGTGGCTCTGGTAAGTTTAAGTTGGAAATTTTGGCCGATTTTCTCGAAATCGAAGCAAAATTACAAATTAAATTTGATGTCATAGTGTCAGAGCCGAATCTTGTCAAAAGTCAATGTCATCCCATCAAAACATCAAGAGACAAAACTTACGCAATTGCGACAGTGTCAAACGTCACTTCAAAGCCAAAAAGTTCTTATTCATGCCAATACTGCCATGACGGTAAGCACGAGGTTAGCGATTGTGAAGGTTTTAAGTCTCTGTCTCTGGACGATCGGTGGCAATGGGTGATGGAGAACAAGGTCTGCCGTCGATGTCTTAAAAAAGGTTCGCACCAATATCGCCATTGCAAGAAGAAGTGTGAGTTCGAAGGCTGCCCGGGCGAGAGGCGGCACCACACCCTCTTGCATAGACCCCAACCTGTGACGACAGCCCACGTTGAGATACACTCGGCCGCGGAAATCCTCGACCCCAAGGTGCAGACACCAAGCACGTCGAAGGAAGAGCAGCGATCGGTCACCGTGGCCCACAACTCGTCTCCACTGAACTCATCCTGCCTAAAGCCACTCCTAAAGGTTTTAGCAGTCACTATTTCTGGACCCCTGGGAAGCGTTAATACGTATGCCCTTCTAGATGATGGGAGTTCCGTGACCTTATTGGACCAATCTGTGGCGGACTCAGTGGGAGCTGAGGGCCCTATGTGTAGGCTGAATATTGACTGCATTGGTGGATTGAGTACGCAAGCCGACGTGAGTTATGTTAATATCCTAGTAAAGGGTCGATATGGTACGGACAGTTTTGACATCAGAGCACGCACCATTCCCAATTTGGGCATCAAAAGGCAGACCGCACGTTTAGACGTAGCCAGGTACGATTACTTATCTGATTTAGTGGACGTCGTCTGTTATGATGATGCGAAGCCCATGTTGTTAATAGGTGCGGACAATTGGCAATTGTCGCTCTCTTCTGAGGTTCGTCACGGCACTCGTAAACAACCTGCAGCCGCTCGCACCGCGCTTGGTTGGGTCCTCTACGGTTATATTTCTAGTAGATCTTACGCCGCCACTTCAGTCAATCATATTTCAGTCGCCGTCGACAATGATTCACTGGACAACCTCGTCAAGGAATACTTTCGACTGGACTCTATAGGGATAACAAAGGTAGACCATCGTAGCGCTAGCGAACAACGTGCTTTAAACATTCTAGAGGAGACTACCAAGCGCTTAAATTCTGGCAGGTACGAAGCGGGCCTATTATGGCGCGATAATATTCCTACCGTCCCTAAAAGCCGCGACCTAGCCTTGTCTAGATTTGTTAGCCTCGAGCGTAAAATGGCTAAGGATGGTGCTTATGCCGATGCATACAAGCAAAATATTCAGGGAATGATTAGCAAAGGGTACGCTGAATTATGTTCGGGTCCACCATCCGGCCAGGTCCCGTGGTATCTTCCACATTTTGGAGTTACTCACCCACATAAGAAGAAGCTGCGCGTTGTCCACGACGCAGCAGCGAAGTGTGCAGGTGTCAGCCTCAATTCGCTCCTGCTGACTGGACCGGACCTATTGCAGCCGCTTCTTAGCATCGTGATGAGGTTTAGGGAAGGCCCGGTTGCCTTGACGGGGGATATCAGGGAGATGTTCCCGCAAATTAAAATTAGACCAGAGGATAGGGACTCCCAACGTTTTTTGTGGAGAGATAGCCCCGGTTTGCCGCTTCAGGAATACCGTATGTCCTCGATGATATTCGGCGCAGCATCTAGCCCGTGTACCGCGCTTTGGGTGAAAAATAAAAATTCTAGTCGATTTCGGTCACGATACCCGGACGCCGTGAGGTCTATCGTCGAGGACCATTACATGGACGACTTCTTAGGGAGTTTTGACAGCATCGGCGAGGCGGCTCAGCGAGCGTTTGAAATATGGTCCATACATAAAGCGGCTTGCTTCGAGATGCGTTCTTGGGTTTCGAATTGCAAGGAAGCCCTAGCGTTAATCCCTGCAGACCTATATGCAACAGACGCTACCACTGAGGTGAGCTTAGGTCCGACGTCTCCCTCACAAATCCGGGTATTAGGTCTTACGTGGAACATAAGTGAGGACAATCTTCATTTCATCAAAAATCTTCCAAAGGCTCCTACTAAGTATACAAAACGTTCAGCCTTGTCCCTGCTGATGTCTATCTACGATCCCTTAGGTTTTTTAACTCCCGTTATCATGAAAGGCCGCGCACTATTCCAGAAAACCTGGAAGTTTGGCATCGACTGGGATCATACACTGCCGGTTGATCTGATTGAAGACTGGAAAAGTTGGTTGCTTGAAATTCAAAAATTAAGCAACAGTTCCGTTCCCCGGTGCTATTTTAGCGGCACCGGGCACATTAAGAATGCCCAACTTCATGTTTTTGCAGACGCTAGTGAACGCGCGTACGCCTGTGTGGCCTACTGGCGCTTCACAGACGACGCTGACAACGTAGGCTTATCCCTGATAGGGGGAAAGGGTAGGCTGGCGCCCCTGAAGCCCGTTTCAATCCCAAGATTGGAGCTCCAGGCTGCCCTGATCGCTTCGCGTTTCAGTGCGTACGTCACTGAAGCTCACAAACGAACACCAAATCAAGTTTATTTTTGGACGGATTCGCTCACCGTTTTAAAGTGGCTTCGTAGCGACGTTTGCACGTTTAAAGCCTTTGTTTCGTTCCGGTTGGGAGAGATAGCTGAAACAACAAACATCCACAGTTGGAGGTACGTCCCCACGGCTTTAAATGTCGCAGACGACGCTACGCGAGACATTCACAATTTCACGACTTCATCACGTTGGTTCACAGGACCCACATTTCTTTTGTCTCCACCCTCTGACTGGCCATGTGAACCGACGTGTGCTATCCCTCCGGTAACCGAAGAACTTAAACGAGCTTCGGAATCGGTGGGACTGATAGTTGCCTCACCGCGACAGCTACCTTCACCGGTAGTAGCGGATCACCAACGCTTTAGCAGTTGGACCCGGTTTCTTCGTGCCACAGCGCGAACCCATCAGTGTGTTGACAAGTTTCGATCAATTTTGCGCCCAAATTCCAAATTCTCTCAAAGTGCACTTCGAGATGCTCGTAACCTTTTTGCCCTTTCCGTTGAAGACCTCAACGTTGCGGAGGTTCACTTATTTCGTAAAGTCCAAATAGATTCCTTTCCCGAAGATTTGATGCGCGTTCTAACAGCACGTCCCGTTTCGAGTGATAGTAGGCTTAGGAACCTGTCGCTTTTGCTCGGTGAAGACGGGCTCCTTCGTCTTTCTGGCCGCACTGTCGTCGCAGAGTATGTAGAGTCACGCCCGATTGTCCTGGACGGCCGACATCCTATCGTCAAGCTACTGATACAATCCTATCACGCCAGATACGCCCACGGACATAACGAGCTAGTGGTTAATGAACTGCGCCAGAGGTTCTACGTTCTAAGCCTCAGACCAGCCGTCAGAGGAACTTCGCAGAGATGCCAGTTTTGCCGCAACCGGAAGGCCAAGCCGGAATCACCACTAGAGGGAGACTTGCCAAAAGCCAGATTAGCACATCATCAGCGCCCTTTCACATACGTAGGGCTGGATTATTTTGGCCCTCTGAACGTTGCTATTGGCAGACGCATCGCCAAGAGATGGATTGCCCTTTTTACATGCTTGACCGTGCGAGCTGTGCATTTAGAGATCGTGGAGACACTATCGTCAGACTCCGCCCTGATGGCAATCAGGCGGTTCATTGCGAGAAGGGGATGCCCGACTAGGATATACTCCGACAACGGAACGTCATTCGTTGGCGCAGCAAAAATGCTGCCAGAGCTGTTCAACTTCTGCGCCAATAAAAGAATCGAATGGCGATTCATTCCCCCATCCGCACCTTTTATGGGGGGCTGTTGGGAGCGGCTAGTCCGCTCGGTGAAAAATGCTATCGCCGTCACATTGAAGCAGCGGACTCCCAAGGAAGATGTGTTAAACACCCTGCTCTTAGAGGCTGAATGCACTATCAACTCAAGACCACTGACGCACGTCTCTGTGGATGCGGACGCAGAGTACGCCCTGACTCCATTCACTTTTTTGATCGGAAGTCCAAGCAGCGAGCCTGACATTAATGTCTTCGACGACGCCGACTTGCTTCGACGTGCTGACTGGAGGAAAGCGCAGAGGCTGGCAGACCACTTCTGGCAGCGCTTCGTGCTCGAGTACCTGCCCACGCTCACACCTAGGAGGCGGTTGCAGGAGACTCGTCCCTTAAGCGTGGGCGATCTAGTCTTCATCGCAGATGGCACGCTACCCAGGAACCAGTGGCCCCGAGGGCGAATCGCGGCAGTGCACCCGGGGAAAGACGGCATCGTCAGAGTTGTGGACATTACCACGAAGGGGGGCGTGCTGCGACGACCCACTCGAAAGGTGGTATTGCTGGTCGCCGGCCAGTAAATTGGTGCCTCACACCGTCGGGGGCCATGTTGGCGACCAGCTACCAAACTCTTTTTAATAATTTACTTTTTCTTTTTTGCATTTCATCTTTTGTTTTCTCAAAAAGTCTGTCTGTAAAAAATATATGTGCTGCGCGACAAATAAAAAACGCACTTGTGGTTTCTTTGATTTTAAATAAATCCTGTTCTCAACATACGGTCTAAAAGTACTTAAACATATTTAAACATACGGTACCATTAAAGAGTAAGTACCTACCTAGGCTACTTGTTCAGTGTGGTGTGAGCTTACGCTAATTTTACTATGTTAATGACAAATACAAAAAAGGTCGATAGCTATTATCACTACCTATGTATTAGGTAGGTACCTAGCTAGTTACTCATGTAATTTAAGTTAGTTAGTTTTTTCATTCTTACCAAGTATGTTTGCCAGAACTTTCGATTGATAGGTAGGTACTTACTAATGTAAATAAAGTTTTGTTTGGTACATGTCATGTAGGTAATGTAAGTCGCTTCTAATTGGACAAATATTGTTTCGAATTATCTGTTCAACGAAAGTAGGTCTCTCACTGAGAGACTAGTTTATTCTCTTTTGATCTTTCAGCATGTCTTACCTATTTCTAGGTTTTTGGACCATAGTCTGCTAACATTAATTAGGTGCCCGCCTATTACCTGAGCAGATACATCGCAGTCGTATGTAAGTCGCAGTAACTAAGTATCGCAGAGTAGTGTGATAGTGATTCGTTAGACAGTATGAGTTATTTATCAGCTACAACTGTAAACAATTATGGTTATGGTCACAAATAAAATGGGTAGGTTAAAATATTTATTAGATACCTACTTACGTTACCTATTTCTAGTTAGAAAGAAAGCAAATAATAAATAAGAAAGTAAATAATTAACAAGTTAAAAAACCACAGCAGGGCCATGGCTCTTCTCATACTGACTGACCCTGAGAAGATTTCAGCTGGCGATTATCACTAAGCACATTTATTGCAAATAGACCCGTGACGGGCACTTTTGCATAGTCAACAAAAATAAGCTACCTACAGTTCAGCCACAGGCATAATAACTGTGAATGGACTGTAGTTGCCCTTTCGAAAATCGTAGATCTCTTAGAGAAGAATAAAATGAATGAATGAAAATGCACGTTTTATAAGCCCAGCATCTCTCAAGATGTTTTATTTCACCCTAAAACAGTGACGTCACAGAAAAACTTTATTCGAACATAAGATTATGAATTTTATAGGTCAAACAATACCTAACATGGGAACCTGAAGACACTGGACCATCCATAATCACACACAGGATTTAATTGGGATCGTCTTTTGTTTATTTATTTGTAAGAATTACTTGACAAGCGTATGGCTTACACCCACAGTTTTATAATCATAAATTTGAAAGATAAGCCAGTGATAAAATTGTCATTAGTTTAACTACAGAGTTGTGTATTACTATCGGGGGTCACATGGTACACAAGGTATGTGACAAGATGATACACAACACAAGGTATGTGAATTTAGGAATTCAATAAAACATGGCATTGGTAAAAATGGTATATTTTAAATAACAATATAATCAGTACAACAGTCAGTTTTATAATGCAGTTTATTCAGTGTAAATCACTTTAAAATGGAATCATGTACCATAATGTTCCTATTTCATAAAGACCCAAGTTCACCCACAAGATATTAAAAAAATCTTGTTGTTTAGTATCTAATATAAAATAGCACCCATAAGTTCATTATAATTACAAGTTGGCATGATATTTCTTGAACGGAGCCAAACCAGCAGCGACCTTGCTACCTAGATCAGGATGAACCTGAGTGAAGATCTTGATAGCTCTCTCTTGAATGAAGCCTGCGGCATCTTTCAAGTGACCCACAATGTTCGCGACAGCGCGCTGTTTTTCGGCATCAGAAAACACCTTCTTGTAAAGTTCTGTAGCTTGAGAGAAGTTGTCCTCGGTCTGGCCACTGTCGTATCTGTCGACATCACCGGTCAAGTTGTACCTGGGCTGCAGGCGCTGCGCACGCGGGCACTCTTGCGGTCCAGAGAATGAGTTGGGGAAGTAGTTGGGGGAGCCCTCCTGGTTGCTAATAGCTTGTGGTCCATCACGCTGGTAGTTAGTCACAGTGACGCGGTAGGGGCAGTTTACTGGGATTTGCAAATAGTTGGCTCCCAGGCGGTGGCGGTGAGTGTCGCTGTATGAGAACAAACGACCCTGCAACATCTTGTCAGGAGATGGCTCAATGCCTGGCACCAAGTTAGCAGGACTAAATGCAATTTGTTCAACTTCTGCAAAGTAGTTTTTGGGGTTCTTGTTCAAGACCATTTTGCCAACTTGAATCAGAGGGTAGTCTGAATGGGGCCAAATCTTAGTCATATCAAACGGATTGAATTTGCAGCTTTCTGCCTGAGCCATTGTCATGACCTGGATATACATTGTCCATGATGGGAAATCACCCTTGGCAATAGCATTGTAAAGGTCTCTAATAGAATAGTCAGGGTCTGAAGATGCCAGTTCACCAGCCTTATCAACAGCCAAGTTCTTAATTCCCTGGTTGGTCTTGTAGTGGAACTTCACCCAGTGGGCTACTCCTTGAGCATTGATAAGCTTGAAAGTGTGAGAACCATATCCATTCATGTGCCTGTAACCATCAGGAATACCACGGTCACCAAACAAGTAGATCACCTGGTGAGTTGACTCTGGCCTTAAGGTGATAAAGTCCCAAAACATGTCAGGATCCTTAAGATGAGTGGCAGGGTTCCTCTTCTGGGTATGAATAAAACTAGCGAACAAAGTGGGATCTCTGATGAAGAAAATAGGTGTGTTGTTACCCACAAGGTCCCAATTACCATCATCAGTGTAGAACTTGACAGCAAATCCTCTAGGATCACGGACGGTGTCAGCAGAGCCACTCTCTCCACCAACGGTGGAGAATCTCACAGCCATTGGGGTTACCTTTCCAACCGTTTCAAAGATCTTAGCAGCAGAATACTTAGTGATGTCATGAGTCACTTCAAAGTATCCGAATCCTCCAGCACCCTTGGCATGCACAACACGCTCTGGAATACGCTCCCTGTCGAATGAAGATATCTCATCGAGGAAGTTGACATCTTGCAGGAGTGCTGGCCCATTCTTTCCAACAGTTTGAATTGCAGTTTTAACTCCAACAGGTGCTCCAGTTTTTGTAGTGATGTAGCCAGGAGAATCCTGAAACATTATAAATAAAAAAAATTGTAAAATAATTATAAGTCAGTGTAATCAACAACTGTCATCTTAAAAAAATATTGGTAAATAAAAAGTCAGTACTATAAGTTGTCACACTTGTTTACAGGGTTAAGTAATAATATGTTAATTCGCAATGCATTACAAGGTGAACATCAAGAGGTCTATAAAGATGTGAAAATAAACATGTTCTAGATGCAGTTGTTGGCACAAATTCATTCACTATTAACTTGTAGGTAAGTGTTTCAACATTTCAATGAACACTCAAATCAGTGAAAAGTTTTATCATTTATTTATCAAAGTTTAAAACAGTGTTTAGGTACATAAAATTCTTGATAATCCAAGTCAAAGTACAAAGTTCAACATAATAATGAGGAGGGCATGAGTACCACTAATATACACACAATGCTCAGCATTACCTACACAGTAGGTATAAAGTTAATGCAAATAGCTAATGTCAAATTTAATATTCGTAGGTTAAAGTACATTCGTCGTATTAGCTCACAAGTTATTAAGAGTAAACAAAGTCCGCGTTAACGAAGCATTCAATTACAACGTCGTTCACTGCCTACACCTACTATCACTTTATTAATAAATCTTGAACTTACTTTAAGAGTTTTCTTGAAGTTAACAAGCTGGTCGGTGGCAGGATCCCTTGAAGCCATTTTGGATTGGTTGTAAGCGTTCGTTGTCTACGGGACGGAGCGGCTCACTGGACGCGTACCGTGAACACAAATACCGCTCGGGCTGCGTGCGTTCCACTTATATAGAGTTTCCAGCGATAAACCACTATCATGCCAAACAAGTGCGACTGGTGACCGATACTATATATGCGTTATATACGCATGTATACAGTCGAAAGTATTGGTAGTATTCCTAAGCAAACTTTTTAAAATTCCCTTTTGCTAGCCTGTAACCTTTTGAAAGGGTTTCAAAATTAGTTAGTTGTTCTTGCTTATCTCTAGCGGCTGAAAACCGTTATTATGTCTTAACAAAACAAACATACTTAATACAAAACATAAAAAAATAAAGTAGACTAGATTATTAATATAACTTTTGACAGTGTTTTTTTTTGTTATGACAGCATTCAAGCATTGACAGGACAGATGACGTGTACATGACAAATCAATTTTTTAAATGCATTGGCTTTTGCAAAGAGGAACTTAAAATTCAGTCAATCTGTAGGACTTAGTTTCTTGGTGGCTTTTGTTTATACTTTCCCGTGACAGAGAAATGGAATATGTTTTTGTTTGATCCTATAATATGGTTTTCCGGCACAGAGCATCATATTTATATACTTTTTCCGGTTTATTTTCTTTACTCCCTAAATTAGAGACGTTTAAGGTACATACATAACCGAAAAATCATTGTAGGTAGGTACACAAACCCAGATCCAATTTAACTCAAGTACCTATCTAGATAGAATCTCGCCCTTAGGTACTAAGCCTCGCCTCGTTAGTCTACTGCTCGCAAGCGCTACTGCTGAGCATAAGGTCCTCGGTTTAATTCTTAGATCGGTTAAAGTCTTTTTAGGTTTTGCTTCCTATCCTATGGTATGTTTTCCATCAAGAATTTCTCAGCAGCAGCCACGAACCCGGACGGAGTCTGGATTTGTGCCCGGTTGTTCGCAATAGGCTTGACGTGTCGTACGCTGTGTTACCCAGTACTGAGATGTGGAGGTCAGAGCGACGCTTTCGCGTAAAGGGAAGTGGTGACCCAGTGGTACCAAACTCAATTTGCGAGTCTTATGGTAGTGGATCCGAACCCAAACAAAGCGCACACAAAGTATAGCCACAATCAGATGGCTGCCACCACGGCCTTGCCCAACTACCACAAATCATTCTTAATCTAGCTAAGTACTCGTGCAGATAAGCTACTGATATAATTATATTGAGTTTTCTTACATCTGCAGATATTACCAAAACACGTCAGTGATCAAACAAAAACGTTCTTAAGTTGGAAGGACTGCGACATGATAATGCGACTGTATTCACTATAAAAGGCTATATTAGTATAATTAGGTAGGTACTTAGGTATTTTTACCTAAATACACAGTTTCGCACGGTCCAGATGCACACGATACCCGCCAACATACGCCATAGGTCAATAAACGTTACATTGAATTTCATCATACGCACTGAGCACGGAGTCGCCATCAGCTATACAGCTGTATATAATTGTAACCACGCCCACAGGGACTAGTAGACTCATGAAGTGGATTATCTTTTTACCCGTCTGACCCAGAAGGAATACCTACCTTATGTTTTTATTTTCTATCCTTCGTTAGTATTTGGATAACCCAAATTGTACCTTGGCTCGCAAGGTTGTCCACATGTGGGATGTGAACTCAGCGGTCATTGTGCCGATAGTCGCTTCAGCCAATGGCTTAATGCGAATAGCCTCGACGAAGCTGGATCAAGGGCTTGATTCAGAAAGCGGTACTCCTGGTCACGGCTCGTATTAATAATGTAATAATAGAAAAAGGGGCACATTTAAATCTTAACAAATAAAATAGAGCACAGTTGCTTATTGCCTGAACTAGGTTGAACCCGTGTTTCAGGCTACAAGGTGCATAAATACCCACTTAAAATAAATAAATTAACATTAAATGATGCCTTGTGGCATTAAGTCCGCTACTTACATGAAGTTTAAATACATAAATAATAAATGCAAAGTAAAGTACTAAAATTAAAACTTACCTACATAAAATAAAAAACAACGTAGGTATTAGCTAGCAGTTTACTTGCAGATAACAAGTAAATAATTAATTAGTATTGTCAGGAGGATCGTCACTCTGGAGCCCTGACCGGCGCCAGCTTGCACCCTGTTGCTGATACCGGTGGGCTACGTAATGGATTTTGAACTTAGTTATAATAATGTAGGTACTAACATTATTGAGTGCTTCGATATTCCTTAATATTACATAGGATGTATTTAGTTGTTTTCAAATAACACAGATGAATGAATACTTTATCTAAACATCTGTTAACAAAATGCGCAGTTCAAATACCCTGTCAATTAATTAATTCCAGATTGGAATTTAAAAATACTTCCCAACACACGGCGACATATCAAGCTATACATTTTCAGTATTACATGGCCTCGGTTTTATGGATTTCTCGTACCTACAATGAAAGATCCGCATAAACTAGTTTTGTACAGCTTGATTGGTCAATGTGCGTACCTATATTGTTTTCCGGTCACCAATAATATTCGATCATAATAAGTTGGCTATGTCAAACTTTGTTTGGAAACCGGAGGTCAGGTTTTGTAACGCAGCTTGGGACCCACCTATGTGAAGCACCACCAGCACCTATGGCCGCGATAGGCTGAGTGAGCCGATTATTGATAGACGCGATGATAATGAAAAATATGACAAGTCTTGTGATCTTTCGATACATATGATGACACCCGAAATTAAGGTGAATGTTCACATGTACATAGCTCGGAAGGTTGTCTGACCCTGTGACAATAAGTTAAGAGATACCATACATATAGGGTGAAAAGTTGTAGCGGACCTCGGAAGGAAAATAAGAGTACCTATTTTCCATCGATCACTAATATAAGTAGTACATACAGTCAAACTTTGTTATTGAATTCGAGGTGGAATTAACTAATTGTTATGGAGCCGAGAAATGTTGTAACAAATCCCCACGCTCATCATCATCATCATATCAGCCCGGAATCACCCACTGCTGGGTATAGGCCTCCCCTTTTTTCTGCCACACTTCCCGGTTCTGTGCGTCCCTTATCCAGGTGTATCAAAAAAATGTTATTCAATACACTTCCGAAAAAATTAAATATTAGAACGGAAAGTATTTTTGTCAGGAATTATTAGGAAACTATGATTTCTTTTGCTTTTTTTCCGCGCTTTTATTTCACCAGTTTGAAGAAGAAGCAAAGGTATGATGCCGCTAAACAGCCTAATATGAAAAATAGAAAAATCTAATATTTTTGAATTTAGAACACAAATAAATTGTTATTTATTCATAAAAGTAAATATCTGTTTTAATAATCATGTTTATATAAGATATTCTATTTATAAACACAATTTAAATACTCAAAAATTATTTACGCCGTAGGGAAGTCCCTCTTTGCTGAGATTAAAAAAAAACAACCACCGTCGACTAGTCATTGAACCCATTTGGACTGAGTCTATCTGTGGAAATTTTTATTTCCGCACGCGTGCTGAAAAATATTAAAAATCTACGCGTGTGAAATACATTGCATGTTGAACCTAAGCGTAGTGCGCTAGGAACCAGTTTTCGAGAAAGTGTATTGAAAATGAACTATTATTGATCGATGGTACGTAAATAATGATTTGTAAATTTTTACTCAACAGAAACATGACATTACGTTCTTTTCGGGGTTCCGTACGGGAAGGGTAACCAACGAACCAACCTCAGATATCCGTCCGTCCGTCTGTCTGTCAGCGGGCTGTATCTCATGATCCGTAATAGGTAGACAGTTGAAATCAAAGAATGTGTATTTCTCTTGCCGCTATAACAACAAATAATAAAAATAAATTAACAGGGGCTCCCCCTACGATGATACGGAACCCTTCATGCGCGAGTCCGACTCGAACTTAGCCTGCTTTTTTTTCTAATTAATTTAGAGATCTTGCTTTCGAACATTTCTGAAAAGGTGCTTGCTAGTAAAGGGAATCGAACCAAATAAGAATTTTCATTCGAAAAGATCAAAAAATCTAAAAGATATAAAAGATCGTTTATTTTACTTGGCCGGCAAAAAAAAATACCCCAATCTGGGTGATCTCAGATATTTTGTTGTTGAATAACTTTTATGTGAATTGACTTATGACTTCGGTGTAATAATAAAAAATGTATTATGTTATGCTCTACATAAATAATAAGTTTAATTTTAATTTAATTTTACTTTTGATCTCCTTTTATAAATAAGCATAATTACTAATTTGTATCTAAAACTAAAGGAAGATCTTGTAATCAAAGAATACAAAATGAAAATAATAAATGAATGTTCTCGTTTAACGTTACTCCTTTACGCACCCCGTTACACACCTAATGTCAACAAGGTGGCAATGAAATGTAGGTAAACGAGTTTTATTTTGTACAGTATATAGGTATAAATATTATCTTATTGGTGCTTCGTATTATCTGGGTTATCATTATTTTGCTTAATTTCGTCTCATTTTATTGCTGACGTCAATGATAGAACCATCATATCATCACAATAGGTATACATACATGTACTGCAATCATATACTTACCTACTTAATCTCGTTAAAAAATCCCTATCTAGGTATCAAATGCAAACAATCATACTAATGCACTATAAAACGTTTGAATAAATTAAATAACATCATTGGGTATTAATGGACTAGGGTGACCGAATTTGTGCGAACATGTCCAGCTGTTGGACCCTTCTTTCGGTCTTTGTGTAAGAAAGAACGAAAAGTACCGTTGCCATGAGTAACCTACTAAAAAAAAGAAAAAAATATCAGGACGTTTTTGCACATCGCCATGAATCTGATCTCGAGCTCAACTCATCCACTAGGTACTCATAGAGGTGATAATAATGTTAAAAAGACGCCACCGTTTCAAGACGTGTAAATCAGTTCGGTACTGTTATTTGATATAAAAATTAATGGTTGATTGTGAGACGAGACTTGCACGATGAGCGGAATCAGCTACACAGCTACGTGGCTACACGGTAAACGGTGACACAAGAAAATGCTGAAATTGAATGAAATTCAAGCGAAGACGTAATCGGTTATCAAATCACAGTAATTGGACTTTCATGTATAAAAAAATAACTCATTACTTTTACAAAAGTAAATACTTCCACTGGTTATCTGTCGATATAATAAGTACCCATTGACACCTAGATAATTTGCGTAGATGCTAGGTACCTATCAAATATTCTTATATCTTTGTTGCTAGTTGGAATTTAAATATACTGATTGTTGAATTGTGTAACTAGGTATTTATTTATACAAGACAACAGTTGAACTATTAGGTTTTATTTTGTACTGACGCCAGCATATCCAGCTACCCGAAACTGTCAAATTCTCCAAATCAACCTTGAACCTAATGCTCCAACGAAAAGTTGAAATCTATTAAATAAATTTGACAGATTGTAGTAGCTTGATGTGCTGGCGTCTGTACGTAACACAATTTATATATACTATCAAAAAAGTCCATAGCAGTTATATTAAAATTTGAATATGCATCAAGGAGATAAAGCAGTGTCTAAACTTAGGTACGGGTTTTGTTTTTAGAGAGTAGACCTCCCCCTTTTTTGGAAGTGAACTGAGCTGGAAGGAGCACCCGCGAGTTCACGAGAAGTGGAATGAGTGGATCCTAGGCCATTGCTCAGGAGTTGGACAGAGAAGGCTATGAAAAAAAATGGCGAGGTAATCTAACATTCTACTGCGGAGTTAGACTGCGTCATGGTTCTTTTGGCGCTTGGCCATAGTCGGAACTAAAGTCGCCAATTTGTTTTTACAATAGGTACTTGGTACAATCATGATACACTTTCCTGACAATGTCATTCAAACACCAGAAGAACTATGGAGTTAGCGTTATTAGACAGTTTCTGAATTCGCCAATGACGAACTGACGCACTTTGAAATCCTTTCTCTGTACAACTGACAGCTGCAATGCAACCCAACACCACCCTTATTGCAACAACGTCAATGTAGATCACTGTCATCTTGACAGACTGGCAGTGGAAGCAAGCCAACATCAACGTTAAAGTTGCGACGCTAAAGATTACTGTGATTTTGACAGTGATTCTAAGGCAGAGGTAAAATAACTGTGTGTGAATGTACGTGCCCAACATCCGATCAGCTGTTGTGACGTCATGATGCGGGCAATCATGACTTGGTTTAGGTTAAGTTTGCATAACATAGCTGTTAACTGACATTGGCGAGGAAATGGTATCTTACGGGGTGGACCGACGCGAAAACGGTTACCACGTTTTCTGTGGCCCTTCCCCGTATTGTGTGTATATTCTTTCCTTCCTTCAGTGGAAATTAGTCCTGCTATATAACCAGTCAACCAGTAGTATCTTATGTAAGTACCTTCATAAGGGTTAACATTTCGAAACTTTTTGATGCTTTATGAGTAAACTGTGTGCGTTGGGCGGATGCTAGTTCTGATGGGTACTTATAAGTTGCAATGTGGGGTGAGACAGGGTGGTTTGACTTCTCCGATTTGGTTTAACTTGCAATAAACGGTCTCATTAGTAAGCTTAGTAACTTTCAGGCCGGTTGTTATAGATGGAGTGGCTTATAATATCTTGGATTGTGTTCAACAATTTATATACCTCGGCTATATGTATATTATCGCAGACGTCAAAGATGATCTGGATGTAGAAAGTAAGCGAAGAGCATTGGCGGTTCGATGCAAAATGATTGTCTGTAAGTTTGCTCGTTGTATGTGTGAAGTGAAAGCTTTTTAAGCATATTGTCAGACATTCATTGTACTCGTGTAACCTCTGGACAAGCTGTATGCAGAAAGCCATCAATGCTCTTCGAGTTCAATATAATAATGCATTCAGAATGCTGCTGGGGCTGGCACGCTTCTGCAGTGCGTCGGGAATGTTTACTGATGCGCACACTGATCCAATGCACAAGCGATCATGATCGCTTGCGTAAGCGTGCCGCCTCGCTGCTGCAGAAGGTCCGGGGTAGGTCGAACAGTCTCCTGAATGTTATTGCGGGGAAATTTGATTGCCCGTTTATGCATTTCCTGTCAAACCTACTTACATGTTTTATTAACATCGTTTTTTAAGTTCATGTTTACTAACAATATATGGATGTAAATTGTAAAATGATATCCCAAATGAAAATGTTTATTATTATTATGTTTATGGACTCAACACGCAAAAGCCGATTTGTTGGTGGCACGAGATGTGTAACATTGTTTACATGCCGCCGATATGAGTCCAATAGGCAGGCCTAACTAACCAATTAGCTTGTTTTGTTCATCGGGGGGGCAAAACCCATCTTGTCCCTTATCTACACTGTCTACTTTATTTTGCTAGTCGCCAGCCAGTCCTTCCAGTAGGAGTCAAGTCGTGCCACCAGCTTCATCCTTATCAGCTGGGATGTCGTCTGGTGTAAGCGCTGTTAGACAATTTTTCCGATTTTATCTCTCTAATTCTATCAAGTTTCTTCGATTGAATAGCTTTGTAACTAATAAGTTATCCGCATAGTAAAGTGCTCTAAATAAATCACCAGGGTAAATCAACAAATTAATGTGAGTCATGTATAGTAGGTACTAACTACATAAGTAATTAGGTACATTCCATTAGAAGATTAAAATAAGAACAAGGCTGACTTTGCATGCTGTGTGTAAAACTAATTGGTCACAAATGGCGCAATAAAACTTGGTCGTTTGCATGTGTTCGAGTGTTCATTCGAACATACACTCACCGGCACGGAAACTTGGCCACTCGTGAGTTTGCCGATTATTTGCATTCAAACATTTGCATTACCATTTTTGACAATTAATTAAGGGTAGGATTCAATAAGTGGGTCATATGCTTTTAGAACTTAGAAATGAATAGATTACTACACCAAAATAACTGTTTTTAAAATCAAACACTTTCACTGAAATAAAGAATTTTCCACTCTTAATTTAAAAGCACAACAAAATTAAAAATAAGGTATTTTTCTTTACACGTTGTCTATTATACGTTTTAATATCGGGTGTTTCCTCCTTTAGCCCTGATATATGCCTGCATTCGCTCTGGCATACTTTGGATGATGTTACTGACATCAACATGCAGTATTCTGCCCCAAGCGACCGGCATCAATCAGGATAGACCACAATCAGACTACTGGAATTATTGTTGGGAACGACTTTTTTTCGCTGTGAAAAATCCAACGAAAAAATTCATTTTTTGGTTCGGTTTTATTTTTTGCAAAAATGTTTTTGTATTTTTTCAGTTTTAGTTGTGATATCATATACAAATATTTGCTATGTATTTATTTTACATTGTAATTGTTACCAGTGATCGGAATAGGTAGAGCTAATGTACCTAACGTTAAAGGAACAGAAACCAAAAGACTTCCTTACGACTAAAATTTTTTTCTGATTTTTTTTTTCTGAAACTCGGAAATGTAATATTCTGAGTCTTAAGATTGGTAACTATCTTAATTATTGAGGTTGATTTCTGTTTACGTCTAGTTCCAATAATTGTACAAAATGAATAAATTATATGAAAACCTCTAAATTGTTTTTTTTGCCTTGTTAGTTCTAACTATTAAAGCTGGTATGAAAATTAAATTAGCTTCCGTACTTACTTCCGGCGTTCAAACGAAGATAAGGAGATTACCTTTATTTTTAATTTTAGTTGTACTTAAGTAATGTTCCGACGTTCGGAACAAATATTCCGAAAAATTAAAATTGTCGTAAGGAAGTCTCCACTTATCGTTTCTGTTCCTTGAACTTTAGGCACATTAGCTCTACCTCTTCCGATCACTGCTTGTTACCAATACTTTTCATGGTAATAGGCTTATCCCCTATAAAATGGAACTTAACATACCTAACTATCGATATGTGGGTGTACTGTACACATCTACGTACTCCCTCAGAGCATAATATAGGCGTGATATTATGTTGTGATGTAAAAAATAAACATCCAAGCGATTGCAGCAATCACGACAGGTTTGCTGTCTATTACCTATTGAAGAGTTCCGTTCCATATCTCAGAAGTCCATGATCAGATCATGACAATATTTCTATGGGACCAACTTGAATAATAATCTTTAAAACAAAAATAGTACATTTAGATATAAGTGGGGAAACTTTGCATTCGAACCCGAGCTGCAGGCAAGGGTGTTATGGAGCCGAGAGCTGCAGTAACAACTCCCCGCGCGTATCCAACGACGTCTTTCAATACACTTTCGAAGAAATAAAAATATTAGAACGGAAAGTATTTTTGTCAGGAATTATTAGCTTCGCTTTTTTCCGCGCTTTGCTTTCATCAGGTTGAAGAAGAAGCAAAACTACGATGCCGCTAAACAGCCGAAAAATAGAAAATTCAAATATTTTTGAATTTAGAACACAAATAAATGTTAATTTGTTCATAAAAGTAAATATTTGTTTAAAATAATCATGTTTATCTATGTTATTCTATTTATAAACACAATTTAAATACTCTAAAAATATTTACGCCGTAAAGACGCATTTCTCTTTGCCAAGATTAAAAGCAAACAATCACCGCCGCCTATAGTCATTGAACCCATTTGGACTTAGTATTTATCTTAGTAGTTATCTGTGGACATTTTTTATTTCCGCACGTGTGCGGAAAAGTATAAAAAATCCACGCGTGTGAAATACATTGCATGTTGAACCAGTTTTTGAGAAAGTGTATTGAAAAATAATTTACCAAATCGATTCAGGCGTCTTCGAGTAATCGGTGATTAAGTCTCCTGTAAGTGTAGTAAGTAAGTAAGTATCCTGATTGAATACATCTGTATAACCCTTTTTTTTGTGTATAGGCGTGATTTTATGTTGTGTGATTGCGGAAACATGTTTGCATTTTTTATGCGATACCAGCAATCGCGGTTGATTTGCTGTCATTTTTTGAAGAGTTCCGTTGTCCGTCTCCAACTCTTATCATCACATCTATATGAAATTTAAATGGGACCATTTCGGAATAAACCCCTTTCGAACAAAAAAATATTTTGAATATCCGTATAGATATGACGGAGTTATGCCCAAACGTACATAATTTTTATTTACGTTCGGGCATAACTCCCTCTATCTTGATACCTCACTGATTAGTAGGTTGTGTTTTTTCATTACTCATACTCGGAAAGTAGGTCTGAAGTTGCCTAAGGAGCGGGTTGAAAGTAATACTTTGCATCCCTAGGGAGAATCGTTTTCAACTGACAACTGTCAAATTATTTTAAAAAAACTAGTTCTATTTTCACATTAATATTGAACCATGTTCCAACTTTCTATACAGCCACTCAACGTCGCGTGATGTGACAATTAAC
This sequence comes from Eugnorisma glareosa, assembly GCA_947578425.1. Classification (NCBI taxonomy): domain Eukaryota; kingdom Metazoa; phylum Arthropoda; class Insecta; order Lepidoptera; family Noctuidae; genus Eugnorisma; species Eugnorisma glareosa. Next base: position 31,765,066 of record OX387957.1, read on the forward strand.
GTGAAGAAAACAACCAAATTACTTTCTATGGGAGCAATCGGGAAGTATAATATCCTTTCACATGAAAAAAATCGGTTTACAAATAACAGAGTCATGAGGTAAAAATAAATAAAAATAAACCTAAAAATAAATAAATAAATGAACCTCCTCCTTTTTGAAGAAAGTCGGTTAAAAACCAGTGCATACCTACCCTGTTTCTTTATACTTAGGACCTAAACATTCGCATTAGTTCTTAGTTGACGCGGTTGCGGGTCCGGAATATAACACTGAAAGTCGCATCGTCCGTTTGTGCTACATTCCCTTACCTCGATGCTTTAGAAGTTCTATAGCATAGGGGTTCTATAATAGAAGAGTGTTTATGGCACTAAAATGTATTTATGTATTTACGTAGCTAACTTATTAAGCGGTACTGCGGTACCCGATGTTCTCCGAACAACTTGGCATGTCCTTATGCTTTCTGCTAGCGAATTTGCGTGCCACCGATTCGCCTACGCTAAGCAAGAAGATACTGCCCTAAATGAGACGTGTATTTAATATCGGATTACCTTTTAGAGCTTTACCCGGAAGTCGCACGCGCGCTGCCAAAAAAATAACCAAGTATAGGATTCCCGACATCTCCTGGCAACTAAGTACAAGACTAGCCCGTGTATAGTAATCAGACACACAAGAAGATGGAACTTATACTGTCACTTACGGGAGTTACGAGATATCTACCGTGATTCTTCATTATTTTGAGCTCCCGATATTTCGACGCTGTTGCAAGTGCGATGATCGCGGGTTGACTGGAGAATACGGGTGGATGGAAAATATTTTTTAAAGAGCAGACAATTCAGTCTACCCTGTTTCTTTGTCTTTTGCACGTTTTTGACAGTATAGTTTAGTTGTAAACCGTGAAAGCTTAAAACAATGTTTAAGAAAATACTGTTTTAAGCTTTCACGGTTAAGCTAAGCTTTCACTAAACTTAGACTGTCACTTACGGGATATCTTCCGTGATTGTTTATTATTTTGAGCTCCCGATATTTCGACGCTTGCATCGAAACGCTTGCTAACGAATAATAAACAATCACGGAAGATATCCCGTAAGTTACAGTATAAGTAGGGCTGCCATCCGTCCGGGTTTCCCCAGATTTGTCCTAGTTTGGAGGCTGTCCGGGGGCCGTCCGGGCGGGGTTTTAATAAGTGTCCGGTTAGAACTCTTTGTGATTGTATCATTATTACACCGTCTGAACCCAATTGTTATATACCGGGATGCAAAAATTTTTGAGCTTGCTTCGCTCGCTCTTTCATTCTCGGTACTCTTAAGTATTTCCTAAGAAACGATCTTAATTTTGTAAGTCAATAAATTAAATGCACATTTCTGTAAGACTTAAAAGAAAGTAAGAACCCTTCCGCCGCGCCCTCACTTCTTGTTTGAATTCACGTACTCACTATCGCCATACTATCCGTCTTGCGATGTTTTTCAATTTTTCTCTTTTTTTGGTGTGTCCGGGGAAAAAACTCTAGTTCACCTAAAGGCCCGGGGTTTTAAAGTTTTTATCCGGCTTCGCCGGCTTAGGTGATGGCAGCCCTAAGTTTAAGTATAATGTTTAAGAAGATGAAATCATTCATCGCCTGAAACCTAACTAGGCAACATTCTGTAGCTTATAAATCCGTGAAGTCCGTGAAGCTTCACATATTGAAGAGGAGGTGAGGTTCTACATAATGTTAGCTTAACAGCTATGGCTTAGTTATGCAACGCGAATTACACAATGCACTTCGTACTTAGATACATCAAAGTTCATTTCTGTTTGACTATGTTGTCAATTTCTCCTTGTTGAACCCGTTCCTCAGTGACCTCTTGTCAACGAAGTCTCATTTATCGCAGAGTCCATGCACCCAATGGTGGACGTGCAATCTGATCGATTTGCAAGGTTAAGTAGTGTGTCAAGTGTAGGTATTTTTTTGTTTCTATGAGTGTAGCTATACTGCTCAAGTGCTCACTATACGAGGGGGCGTCTTCGTGCCCCCGGCTGATATTCAGGTTGTTTTAAATTCTGTCAATAAGCATTCATAGTGCTGTTAAAAAAAATAAGTGCTGGATCCCTCTAATTCAGGGATCCCCAAACTATTTTGGACAAGTGACCCCTTTTCCAAAATGAACTGTTACCTCAGACCCCCATGGCCAAATTACCTACTTTTAAGATCAACCCCCTTATTCATAATGGTCCGCTAACTTAAAACAGCTGCTACAGTGTGTTATTTTTCATTCTGACTTAGGTCAATAGAAGAAGACAGAGTGAGAATTAGCAATGCTTTAAGTTAGCAGACTATTATGAATAAGGGGGCCTATCTTTAGTTTTTTCCTATTGACACAAAATACCTAGGTACTAAGGTACCAATTGGAAAACTTTGCACTTGGTTAAGTGAGTAAAATTGACTTCATTTTCGTATCAAAATTTAACAAAATAAAAAGACATACAATTCAGTAAATATCAAGTTTAATTTATAACGATTATTACAAATTAGGTACTTAAAGAATTTTAAGTAGGTAGGAAATTATATTTAAAAAAGTATTAATTCGCAAAGAGAAAATAAAACATTCAGTGTGATGGATGAACCTGGTGACTATCTACCAATCTAGCTACATCCGGTTCAATATTGGTGAGTTGCAGCCTTAAATCTCCACGTTCGTTGATTTTCAAACGGTTTCTTTGTTTCGTCAAAATGTTTTTTTATTTTTTTATTTTTTATTTATTGATCTAATCCGAAATGTTACATTTTTTAATTTAACATTACACCTGCCAAACTGCAAAGCAGTTTGTCGGCAGTAGGTTCTCGTGGATTTTACACGAAGCTTTAAAATACACATTAAATTTAAAATTAACTCTTAGTTACATTTAAAAATTAAAAACTAAGGCCATGGTTCTGTCGGTAAACGTATCTAAAACACTCAGCGGCATCAGCCAACGGACGCTATGAGACCACCTCATCGTATCTACGCATTTAGTAAGGTAAGTGATTTTAAGACCCACATCATCAGCCGACCGAGGCCGCCGATAGACCGCAGCCACTATGGACACATCGACAGGTAATGTTTCATCAGGACATTTTTTAGGTGATTTTTACTACTGACACGATCGATTATTCCTTCAGGTAAGTCATTAATTAATGTAGGTACAATCCATTGTCTCGTACGTCTACCATAATAGTTATTTATATTTACATTTGGCACATGTAGTTTCTTTTTCTTTGCAAGTCGGGTTGGGTAGTTATGTACTTTTTCTTTTTTGTGTTTGTTAACATTATGTTGTTCAAGAATCATTGTCAATTTAACTTTCATTTCTACTGGTAATATATTACATTTCTTAAATAATTTTTCATATTCCTTGTTCAAACTTTGTTTGCTTTTTTTTGTTACCACACTGAAGCTTTTTTCAACTAGGTATGATGATGGAAAAGCGATAAGGTATTTTTCAGCAATGTTCCACAATGTAGGATACTGTGTTTCAATGTTGCGTTGCAACCAGAACTTCTGATAGCCTTGGTTGAACTTCTGCTTAAGCTCTTCGTCTGTGCTGATGGTAATCAACTCTTCTTGCATTATCACATTGGCTTCTTCTATGGCTGTGGTATTGTACGGATTTATTATCCATTGAGGAATTTGTAAATTTAAAAGATCCTCAAACCTCTCCGTAAAATCCTTGTGTAATGCGTCCAAGTGAGTGACATATAATAAAATGTCATCATCTTGAAGCGTTTCTGGTAATTTTGACAAATGCAGAAACTGCGAATATTCTTTTCTGCCTAAATTTTGTTTATAAAGGATTAGTTTACCCACGAAGGCCGATATTATTGATTTTCTTTTAATCAAGTTAAGATCGTCACCCTGCAGCTGCAAATTAACTTTGTTGAACATTCCAAAGATATCAGTCAAGTAATAAATATCTGTTTTACAATTGTTCAGATTTTCTTTCAAATTCGGATCTTTTTCTTGTAAAAACTCCAACACAGATTCAAAAACGGCTGAAAATCTTTCTAAGCAAGAGCCTCTTGATAGCCAGCGAACTTCAGTGTGAAGAAGTAATCGAGTAAAGACTTCGTCGTTTTCCTCACATAGCTGAGCAAATAACCGAGAGTTCAAAGAATTGCTTCGAATCTTGTTGATAGCATTTATTACATATTGTAAAGACTTATGCAATCTAGGACTCAGCTTTTTTGCTACTAAATGCTGCCTGTGAATCACGCAGTGAATGACCAGTACATCAGGCAGTTGTCGCTTTAAGTGAGCTATAAAACCACGATGACGACCAACCATAGACGGTGCACCATCAGTCGCAACAGAAACAATGTTCTTCCATGGAATAGCTTTGTCAGTAAAAAAATGTTCCACGGCCTGAAAAATTGATTCTCCTCTGGTATCAGTCTCTAAATATGTAGCAAAAAGCAGTTCTTGGCACATATTTTCATCTTTGATATATCGAACATATCCTAACAACAGAGCTTCATTGCCGGGTAATGTAGACTCGTCCAACTGGAGAGAGAATCTGTTGGTCTGTAAGAACTTGCATTAAATGTTTTCCACATCGCGTCCCATCTCGTCTATGCGTCTCTGAACGGTGTTATTGCTCAAAGGTATTCTCTTTAAAATATCATGTGCGGGTTTGTGCAATACATTGTTAAGGACCTCCGCAATGGCTGGTAAGATAAGCTGCTCTCCAATTGTGTGGGGTTTCCCCGACTTCGCTATTAGTAAAGATATATTATAGGACGCTCGTAAACCATCATCGTCTTTAATAGATGATGACGCAAACATCGATCTTATGGATGGCCTTTTGTCTAGTTTTTCTTTAAGTGCTTGAAAAAATGTCAAGGGCTTACTTTTTTTGTCAGCATGTACTCTCGATAAGTGGTCATCCATTTTTGAAGGCTTCATGGCATCGTTACTGAATACTTTTTCACATATGAGACACATCAGCAAGTGTTGATTTGATGGAGATGCAATAAATCCGAACTTCAAGTAGTCCAAACTGTATTGTCTGCATTTTTTTTTCGTGTCCGCCATCATAAAACTCTCAGTAATCCTGCAAATAAAAAAATAAGAAACTAAGTACCTAAATTAAAAACAATACCTAATAAACTGTTAAATTTACTGGTAATTTTTTACAATTGAAACAACTGAGGCAACTGCAAACTGTTGCAAACAATCTACAGATAGCTCAACTGATCACTATCACACAGTGTGCAGTGGGGCAATGCTGATGCGCTGTGCCGGATAAAAACTGTTTGGTACTTACCCTGTTAATTTTTCATAAACTGCAGATATTGTGTGGTTACGCTATTAACTCGCGTAGGGAGCTCAGCATTTTGTAAATTCTTTTTCAGTCACTTTACTTCACTTAATTTAGCTATGTAATAACTTTGTAATCTCTTGAAATAAATGAGTAGGTACTTATATGAGTTATTATCGTTCAAGCTCCAACGAATTTCAAAACGCAAATGAACTTTCAACCTAAGTGCAACCTCGTTAAATAGTAAAATATCAGGAACATGTTTGGACTTGCAACTTGATCATGAATTCGTTCGTGTTAAATCGCGCAAGCGTCAAATAGAGAGCAAGTCAAAACGCGCCTGAAAGACGTACGCTCGAACTCATTATCTTGCACAAACTTGTCCACACTGACTTGCCGAGTTTTTCATCTTGTACGAACTTGAGGCTTTATATTACTACAACAATGCTATTTCCTACATAAATATTAATTATTCTTAGTACACGTAACACAACATAAACAATACAGTACCTACCTACCTATCTTGAAAGTTTTAAATAAGAACTTGTGTTAATTTAATAGGGGTCGATTTTTAGACCTCGTCGACCCCCATAATCAGTTTTCGTTTATGTCGACCCCTAGGAAACCGATATCGACCCCAAGGGGTCGATATCGACCACTTTGGGAATCCCTGCTCTAATTGGATTGCAGTCGGTCCGTGTAAAATTCAAACGTATGTTGTCGATCAAGATAAGTAGAATGTGACTGAGGAAACCAAACTTTAGGCCCGAACTCCACCAAAGCTGAGACGAGTGGAGATGTGCAAAGCGGAGAAGAGAGGAGATGCGTTAAAGTTTTTTTTATTTTTATTTATCAACTTACATCTAACTAATGCGGTAAATGCGCCTTAACCTAACTTAATTGCTAAACTTAATCCGTAACTTAACTGTTACTTAGAACTAATATCTTTATCTAATTACAAACAAAGCATATCTTGTGAATTCACTCAGAGAACAACAGAATAAGTCCGTTTCACTCGCTAAGAGGTTGAGCGTGCGGAGTGCAAGCGTCAGCGGCATCCATTAAAAGGTTGTTCCGAGCACGGGGTTCCTAGGCAAATCATTATCAGCCTATTGCTGTTGTACTACCACGATAACGATAAGAGGGCTCATAATAATAATGTATCGTGTTTAGAAACAAAATAATAGCGTTAGCGTGTCTATATAATACTAACTGTGCCATTTTTCAAAGGGAATCCGGTAGGAAACGAGATGTATGAAACCTTCGCCACTGGTTCCTATCCTTTTCTGTCTCAGAACCGTCATTTACTAGAGTGGGAATGCTATAACACGCGGCAGCACCGTTCTGGTTCCGAGGTGGTCCTGATAAATGTGTGGTAACTTGTAAAAGCTGCTTAGAAAAAGGTGAAATGCAATACTTACACAATTATGTATTAGGTACTGTAGGTACTAGTCTCTGTAAATATTGTCAAACTTAAAACGCAAAAACTTAATTAAACTTAAACAAGTATTTCCAGTTCCTCGATTTTTACACGGTTTCTCCTTTTTTAATAATGTTGCTCTTACAAGTATTTTAGGTCATTTAACCTCGAAACGCCACACATCAATAGGTATAAATAATCACGTACCGTAGCGTATTCTTCATCTTATTGCAGCGCCTTTTCCCAACTAAGTTGGGGTCGGTTTCCAATCTAACCGGATGCAGCTGATGAGCTAGTATTTTACCTGGAGGGACTGCCTAAAGATATGACCCCAACAATCCAGTTGGCACTGGGTAAAATAATACTACTTGTTAAGTCTGGTTGTCAGATTTTTGACCTTCTGACCATTTATTTATTTTACGAATTTTTTATCTTCATTTAAAAAAAAAAGAAAATGAAAGCTCTGTGACCCTAATGGTCGGCGTGATTCGAGCGCCTCACAAAATCTTTGTATTACCGCAAGAGGTGTGTCCTCAAGTCCACAGAGCAAAAATAAGTTATAAATGCTAGCATAAACTTGGTTGTATATAATGTGAACAAACCAGCTTTGCTTTTCTAATAAAGTCACTGACCTTAATAACGGTACGGTAATAGTTCATAACTAGACACGTGTGTTCATGTTGTGCAATATTCCAGTTTTATAAAAGTTCCACGGTTTTAAAAGATAAAAAGCGCTAGACGGGCCTCCTGGTACAATGATAACAGCTGAACCTTTCGGTCTTCTACTAAGGTACCGCATTAAATGCTTGAGGTTGGTGCGTGGATCCTCACCCACCGTCTATTATATACCGAGTTTTCTCCATACCTCGGCAGCCATTTAGAGATCTTTCACAGTCGATATAAGACAGAAACCTAACAACCAGTGTTACCACACGGGGTATCGTATTGCCCGGTAATTGGGTTGTGGAGTTCAAATACTGATATTCAGCAGTATTCATATCGACTGGAAGCCGACCTTTATATTGTTGGAAATTGGGTATGGGGTAGGCTGTTGATGAATGTCAAAAGCGCATTTTTTACTTTTCAACACACTTGCTCGTAAAGTGAGCCTTATTACATCGTTTTTAGGGCCATAAACAGAACTATAACACACTAGTGCAGTTAAGAAGCATGGTTAAGCTCAAACATGGTGTTGATATCAAAACGTACTGTAACCTGATGGCATTTTTGAAGAGACGCTCGGATGGATATAGGTAGTGGTCGGAAATCTAAAGTTTTGTCACCAGCCGACGTTTTTTGAATGAGGCTCCGGATAGTCAGTATCTAGCAACAACGGTACGTTTAATATTTTTAATCGAAATGTATCTACAAGTAACCTTAGCATGATTTCTCTGCACGTTGCCTTAATATTCGGTGTTACTGGTACTTGTAGACGAAAACAGCTGTATAGTATTACAACAAAAGATGTAGAAACCCACGGAGATATGCTTCTTGTCAAAATTAGTCTTGTCCAGATTAAAACCAAGATGCCACGATCTTTTACAATCCAAGGAACGTTTCGTGAAATATCTAAGTGAAAAATACTAAGATCTCCGTCCGTTCAGTAGGAGTTGTAGGCAAATTAGCCTATTTTCGTGGTCAGGGAATGAAAGAAAAGAAATCCTTGCTTTTTTCCAGGACTAAGACGCGGCTACCTTCCTCACTAACTCAAGCGCAGATCAACTTCGTTAAATAAGCAGCCAATCAATAGATATTCTCAAAGGTAACGACAAAGAGATACCTAGTAAATAGATAGTGCTGGACTAAGTTGGCTTCACTTGGCGTCAAACAGGTTTAACAAGTTTTGTTCGTATCTTACGTTCACCGACGTTTACGTCACGATTGATATTTTTGTAACAGCATGATACGTAGGTACGTAGAAATAATCTAATTTAGCAAAGACCTATGCTTCAATATTTTCTCTGGTGTTGGATTGCCTCATTGGTCTGGTGGTCGCAAGCGCGACTGCTGAGTATGAGGTCCAGGGTTCGATTCCGAGGTCGGGCAAAGTGATAATGGGTTTTTTCATCAGGAAGAATTCAGTAGCAGCCGCCACGGAGTCTGGATTTGTGCCCGGTTGATGGTAATAGGCTCGCCCCCTATTACATGAGACTTAACCATAACTGACGAAATGAGTGTGTACTCTAATGAGTACACCTCTGCCTAAACCTTCTGGGATTACGGGAGTAAAGCATAAAATGATGCTCACTTTAGCTGTACCACAGATATATAAATACTGTGAGCTGTACCTATGTGTGTACAGTCAGGCGACAAAAGTAAGAAAATATTAAGACCCTTACCCAGTATGTTTTCGTTTAATTTAATCATTTATGAACTTGCATCAAGATAACGGCGCATTTATATCCCTATACATCAACTCTTCTACCTAATGCAATTATCTCGATTCGTTTTTGGTGACACAGTTCTTAGGGTTCCGTACCTCAAAAGGAAATTACGGAATCCCTTAGAGGATTACTCGCGTGTCTATCTATCCGTCTGTCACAGCCAATTTACTCCCAAACTACTGGATCGATTGAGTTGAAAGTACACTCACCTATGTAAGTCGGTGACCAAAAGACGGACGTGTAACGTAAATGGTAATAAATTTTAAACATGGGGGCATGGGGGGTAGATTAGTAAACAAAAAAAAAGTTTTGCAAACGATATCGTGTTACATATCAAATTAAGACTCGTTGCGTTGCGAGCATCAATTTTTTTTTTTATTGTTTTAAGTTGAATAGTTTTGAGGTTATTAAAGGCGAAAATTGACCCCCCCCCCCATTAGTCCGTTAGTACTAAAGGGCCGAAAATTTTAAAAATAATAGTAAAAATTTGTTCTTTGCCTATAGATTACAGGAAAACCTTTAGGAAATCTATAAACGTACAGAACCCTCTCCAAGCGAGTCGAACTCGCACTTGTCCCGTTTTTTATAAGTTGAACGGTTTCTCTTCTCAATCTTGAGACTTCCAAAAGGAGAACGTTATCAAGTGATCTGTTTTTTTTTTGTATATAATATGTTCAGCGATATTTCAGTCAATTGTAGACCGATTTTCAAAATTCTTTTTTAAATTGTATGGGTATACTCTCGAGGTGGTCCCATTGTCACCATGTCAGGATCTGATGACAAAATCCCAGGGAAATCGAGGGCAACCCTCAAATTTTATAGGCACGTATTACGTTTTTCATATTTTTTCTAAAGCTATTCAAGTATACGCATCTGGGAGTCATAACCTCATGTTGATGAGCTGATGGTGGAAGGTATAACTCCTTAACAGTTAGGAGTTGGAGGATAATTCTTTAATAAAATATTATGGGGAATTATATGTATATAGTTGTATTCTTTCAGGTTATCTAGGTGAGCTGATTATGGAATATAAAACTCTTTAACGGTTAAAAGTCAAAATCAAAGTCAGAATAATTGCTCAAGTTAAATGACTCATGTTCAACTTACTACGTACCAATTATTTACACCAACAACTAAAAATGGAAAAATAAAAAACTTTTTTGCAAAAAACAAAACCGACTTCAAAACACACAAAAAGTTAAAAAATAACTTTAACTTCAGAAGTCGGTGACTTTTGTTAGTTTGATTTTGTTTTTTTGTCACCTCTTTTTTGTTATTGTGTTTTTGAAGTCGGTTTTATTTTTTCCAAAAAGTTTTTATATGAGACTTTAGGTAATTAATCTGTACCTAATCTATTTATCTGTACCTAAATTATGAATGTAATTAATTTGATCTCTGAAGTGACATCTGTTTTTAATTATTGACATGCCAATTCCTGATGATTTAAAAAAAAAAAAAAATTCTAATTTTTATTAAGTATACGCCTGTTAGGGTAGGATATGGTTCTGAGCTTTATTATTGTATTCCAACAAAATAATTTATTTGATTTGATTAATCCAATCAGAAACGTGATTTGTAGGTAAAAACTGCTGTATTTTCCACGGGAAGTAGGTAGTGGGATCTGGTAGCGGTAACAGTTCTAATAATAACTGATGATGAGTAGGCTCTCGCTCTACGCAGTTGGAATAAGGGCTTGGTCCAGATAGTAGTCGTTCTAGACACGGCGCGTATTGTTTGTAGGCTCCTCAAGATCTTTGGCTTACTTTCTGGCTAAGTACTATTTAGAAAATGTTAAATGTATTTCTCTAAGGTATGAAATTGTAATTCGTTTATTGCAGAATGAGACACAGTTACACAAAAGATTAATAGGTACCGTGTAGGCATTGAAATGTCTGCTAGGCTCGACGTTACAATGCCTACCACACCCCTCTGCTTACATGTGACATAGGTACAGGCATCAGAGTTACCACACTTGAGACAGTGGTCAACTGTCCTATCACATACCAAATAACTTTATCCAAATGACATGTCAAAGTGCTGTTTGTATTCCTACCACGCCGGTTCGCTTGCTTGCATTTTCAATAAGTATACTCGAATCGCTGATACGATATATTTTGTTTTGCAAGTAACCGCACTAAACTAATAGGTACCTTTTGCCGTAAAAAATGGCATATGCCGTGTATTTGTTAAATAAGTATGATCAAAGAATATCCCCATGATTTATTCTAAAAATTCTGATGGAATGAGGTATTCATTCAATGTGTCGTCAAGCGAATGGCGTAAACAGTCTGTTGGTTCCCACAACTACAACTGGGAGTGCTGGGACACAACTCACAGGCCTCGTCTGCGAGACAGAGTGGGCCGCAATCAACCACACGAGTCATCATGCATTGACCCGCGTGGTTCTGGATGGTAATGTAAGGGAGTTTTATACCTAACATTAATTACACAAAGTGCCTGTTTGGGATCAAACTCACGACCTATGCGATACGTAAGTCCACGTCCGTTACCACTTTTCACCACATCTACGGTCTACCTATGTCAGGTTTGCTGTTCCCAAATTCTGTTTTCATCGATCTGCTGGAAAAGAAAGAAGAAAATAACATAAAGATTGCCAATACGATTTCCGAAATATTACAAATATTGCCTCGTGTGATGACAATTACTGTTAATAGATAATAACACGATTAATTACCCTAATATCAAAACGATAGCTCTTAATTACTGTGTTTTACATTCATTAGATGAGTTTACAATAACATTTATTATTATTTAGAACCAAAATCTTTAACCTAACATTGACATTGTTATCGAAACAAAATGACTTCATTTTTATTCGTTTAACCATTGAACTGCGATCTTTTTATGGGCTGATTATATTATAATGGATATGCTATCACAAAACTTTAAGTCCCATGTATAAAATTGCACAACATTTTTTTAGAGACTATAACCATGCTCCTTTATTTAGCAAAGAAGCCTTGGAGGTCGAGAATTCGAGATAGTAAACGGAATATCAGAAATTGATCATGCTGTACCTGTCTAATCTGGACACCAAGTAGGATAACTACACATTAAAGCCGATAACTAATTAATCGAATGATTGATAACACAGGTAGGTATGTACCGGTACTTACCAATGTTATTATTAATGTTATATGGGTATTTATTTATATCTATTAAGTATATTATACTATACTTATATCTCACTGATGTTACCTCACTTAGCGAAATATGTAGCTGTATGTACCTATCTATATACGTGGTGAGTAAATTGGCGGTGACCTTCAACAAGGTTGACTCTGTTATTGTGTGCCAGTATTGGTGCCAGCATACATTTTAATATTTTTACCTACTCATCGTCGACGCTTGTTATTTACCTACCTACCCATTGTGTCGGGAAAGAATATTTTGTATTGTAAAGATAAAATTATTCTTATTGAATTCATTCTACATTAAGGTTGCCATAATGTCCGGAATTTTCCGGACCAGTCCATTTAAGTTAGTTAGTTAGTCTAGAATTCCCCCCGCATTGCGACATTAATGTCGCAATGCGGGGGGAATTCTAGAACTTCCAGAATCCCCAGAAAATAAAATTTTAATACGTTCAAATTATTTTTATGATATCAACGTAACAGTATCACTTGCATATTATGTAGATATATAATTATCATGTGATTAGCGTTTGGGACTTATATTTTAAGCACACCGCGACGCGACGACGTCAGTAGAAAAAATAGCAGAATAACATTGTACTGCTTATGGAAAAGTCCGAAATTTTCTTCAAATTTCGATAATTTTCACAGGAAATCTTATTTTAGGAACTCACACAGTTCGATTCTTTTAACTGAGTCAGTGTGGACAAAATCTACAAGTAGGTACACGCCAAAGCCGATGTATTCAGTACATTATTATAGAAAAAATGCCGTAAAAAGTATCGAGCAGTTTTTTTTTTTTTTGCGAAGAAAAATTGATATGAGGTATAAAACTCCTCATAAGTACTTGTATCTCACATAGAAATTTTCATCATCGCCGCGCCGGTTAGGAATACTGAATACATAGGTGACATTGAGTTATAATAATGTAGTACATTCATCATTTCATCATTTTTTGTATTCATTGTTGTACATTATAATTATAACTCAATGATACGTGGTAACAAGATGCACAAACGGTTACCCCGTTTGTGCATCTTGTGATCTTGTTCCTTCCACCCTTTATAAACTATGTAAAGTTTCAGACAGTCCTGTCTGAAACTTTACCCTTCGGACAGGGGGGCCCACTTACAGTTTTTCTAAAAGGGCCAAAATCTAACAGCGGGCTGTTCAGCAGCAGTGATTTTCATGTCCTGGAACGGGCCCTGAAACAGGCAAAATATCGCGTACATATGTGGCCTCTGACACAGCAGAAGTGGTTCATGTCATCATCATTATTGCCCATGCCCTGAAAAAAATATTTTATGTTATGCTTATAACACGCATGCATGCTGATAACATAAAATATTTTTTTATTATAATTATTTTGAATAAAATTACCATTTTTATAAGGCTGTTAGACTCAGTTTCATGTTTCAGATCATCTATACAAATAAATAAAATTTAAAATTGTCTGTCTGTTTGTTCCGGCTAATCTCCGAAACGGCTGGACCGATTTTTCCAGGACTTTTACTGGCAGATAGCTGATGTTATAAGATCTAACATAGGCTACTTGTATTTTAGAAAACATAATTAAGGTTCCGTGTAAAAATAAACAAAACCCGCGAAACTGGTAAAAAAAAAAAAATACGCGAACGAAGGTCGAGGACAACAGCTGGTTTGATAAAAGTAAAATTGTTTATTATCCACTTCTGTAGACCGTATGTTGAACATAGGGTTCCGCGCAGCTACTGCGTCACGGGCGCGGGAGTGCCGCACTAGAGTTTATACGAGCGACTTTTTTAAGAATTTGTGCGTTCACCGTATGAAATTCTGTGTTGTATTTTCGCCAACGAAATAATCGGTTACCGATTGACTGACGTGGATTGCCAAGGTGTAATATTTCTAGATTTTGTGTTTTCATCAAGTAAATTCAATATACCACTACCACCTCATAAAATCATGTTCAGGCAGCGGGTTTGGATATGCAGTGCCCCCTTTTGCGCGGGGTACGTAGCGTATGCGACTCTTGCTACATGGTTAATCCGGCACTTAACCTGAACCTGAGTTTAATTTAAACTCAATCGGTCTTATTACTTCTTATTACCTATATACCTCTTTACATGGTTTAAGTAGGAGGAGGTAATAAAACAGCATAACTAAACTTATGCGTATCTACAACGTGTGAAAAATTACCTACTTTAATTTAATTTTGACTCACATTTTAATTAAAATCAAAGGTAAAAACAAAAACTAATAAAACTATACCTAATGTATTTTTTTTAAAACCAAAGCAAAGAACATCGTTTCATGCGTGACTTCTTTGATTTGATCTCTGTAGTATTGTTGACAATTCAATAAGTTTTCGACGTCCTACTTAGGCACCCACATTATTCACAATTATTATGTAAAAGCAAACAGACTGGTACTTATCAAGCAGCAAATCAAGTTCATTGCCAACAAATATAATGCTTGAACGGGAGGAATATCACCTACCATAGCATTATAATGAAGTAAAGCAAAGATCTTCTAGAAAAAGTATGCACAGGATAACCTTTTGGCTTCGCAAATGCGAACGCTCGATCATCATCATCATTCGTCATTTCAGCCGAATGACGTCCACTGCTGGACATAGGCCTCCCGGGACCAAGTGTCGCCACATTGGCCGGTCCCGTGCTTCTCGCATCCAGCAAATCCCGCATCCTTCACCATGCAGCAGAGCTATTGCGTATCTCTGTCGACAGTGCATACAATGCAAGAATATCGACTCGAATTATGTCTAAGAGCCTTTAAAAGCATTCTCTGCATGGCTCCGAAAATATTCAATAAAATACCAAATGACATTAAAGATTTAAACTTGACACAATTTAAATGGAGACTAAATATTTTTTTAATTGAAAAATGCTACTATACCATTGACGAATTCCTTCTTGACAAAATGTAATAAACTAAGCTGATCATTAACTGTGTGTTTGAAAATTCAAAGACCTGATTAATTATTTGTATTCTGATTATTTATTATAGGTAATAATTTATTGTAGTCTAAATATTGAAGTATTGCTAATTTGTATGCAACATCAATTTAAAATTCTTATATTGTTAAAAATAGTGTATACACTATTTAACCTTAGGTATAAGAATTTACCATAACCAACCATAACTATAAGACCTACTGTATCACCAAAAATCACACTAATAAATACTTTGACTTTGAGTTCATAGTGATGATCACGTATTGGCGAGTTTTCATATACAATGACCGTTCTTGTTGGTTTCAATTTCAACTGACGCTACCCGTGCAGAACTGTCATTGTATAAAAAAACTCGTAACTATGAACTGTCAACAGAGATACGCAATAGCCCAGTATATATAAGATGCTCTGTGGCAAAAAGGGAAAAAAAATGGTCGCAAGGACGTACATACAATAACAAATAATAATATACAATAAACATACAAGTCATAACAAATATTTATGAACACAACAGGACACAACAAAAAATTGGACAGTCTGCTGCACGTCGTAACTGCGGCAAGATGGATAATAGAGCTGTTATTAAAACCATGGAAGTTCTTGCCTATCGTGTATCATATATCATTGCAAAACTGAGTGACTGAGAACTGAATTGGCAAACTTAAGGTAGCTAGGTTGGTACCGGAAATCGGAAAAGATCGGTATAGACAGGACTTGAAAGTCCACTGAAATCAGAGAATAAGTATTCAGTTTCAACATAAAGACATTTATTATTTATACTATACTATACATTAAAAATTATAAATTAAAATAACCTAAAGTAAATAATCTATATATATATACATATAATAAAACAGTAAAAAAACTGTGTCTGTACATTGAATATATTAAAAAAAAATTTTTTGAGGGGGTTTGGAAACAGTAATAGAGCACGAATCCAAAAAAAAAATCTGTCTGTTTGTCTGTTTGTTTGTACACGCTAATCTTCGGAACTACTCGACGGATTTAAATGATTTTTTTTTGTTGTATAGGTATTAAATCTGGGCAACATATAGGCTATAATTTATCTTGGAAACTTGAACATCTGATGCAGCACCGCAACAGACCAGATAAACTATAAGAGATACAAAAATGGTACCATAGCAAAAATTGTTCCACGTGATGAGCATTTTCTGCTAAGAGAATAAATTTGAAGATCTGGAACACCTGAAGTGGAACTCCAAGAGCCCAGCTACACTATAACATATAAAGGAATGACGTCTTAGCAAGAGTTGTTCAACCTGATGAGCACTCTTTGTTGTCGTATAAAATTTGAAGATCTGGAACAGCTGATGTGGAACTCCAAGAGCCCAGCTACACTATAACATATATAGGAATGACGTCTTAGCAAGAGTTGTTCAGCCTGATGAGCACTCTCTGTTGTCGTATAAAATTTGAAGATCTGGAACAGCTGATGTGGAACTCCAAGCGCCCAGCTACACTATAACATATATAGGAATGACGTCTTAGCAAGAGTTGTTCAGCCTGATGAGCACTCTCTGTTGTCGTATAAAATTTGAAGATCTGGAACAGCTGATGTGGAACTCCAAGCGCCCAGCTACACTATAACATATAATAATAGGAATGAAGTCTTAGCAAGAGTTGTTCAGCCTGATGATCACTCTCTGTTGACGTATAAAAATTGAAGATCTGGAACACCTGATATGGAAATCAAAGCTATCACTAATTTCACTGTATAATTATAAAATAACATAAGCTGGGAGTACCTCCACGTGGTGAAGGCGGTAATAGTTTAGGACTGATTTTCGATGAATCATTGAAAATTTGACCTGGCCAAAACTACCATTTATTATTTTATTTTATCAAATAAATAAGCCTTCGGGCTTATGTTATTTGAGTGTTTAATTTCCTTTTTCATTTATTTTCGTGATACGGTAGCCTACCCGGTAACGCAGGGGAGCAGTCACTTAGATTTTAATTGATCAGGTATCTTCAGAATTAAACTATAACTATGCCTAGAAAGAGGTCAAATCTTTACCAACGTTCCAAATGAGCTAAAAGATTGAGGATCATAAGATCCCAAGAATCTACCGAAGAGCGTCAGGAGAGACTTGATGCTGTTCGAGAACATCAGGCAGCAACTCGCTCCGTAGAAACCTCTTCGGATCGCGAAGCACATCTGCGTTCTCAGCGTATTTACGCATTTACATCCAGGTCTCTAGAGACCAGTGAAGAAAATGATGCGCGAATGACCGCTAATCGTGAACGTCATGCATTGTCTCGTGAGTCGCAGACGTTCACGGATAGAGAATTGCGCATGAGTTCTCAGCGTATCTACGCATCTGCTTCTAGGTCTCTAGAGACAAGTGCGGAACGTGATGCGAGACTGTCCGCTGATCGTGAACGTCACGCATTGTCTCGCGAGTCGGAGACGTTCACGGATAGAGAATTGCGCATTTTTTAAAAGTTATTTGCAATATTATTGTTAATTCAGTGTACCCTTGGGATCCGCTGCAGAATAACGGGAAGAAAAGGTATTTGTTGTGTAGGTATTAAGTCCGGGCAACATATAGGCTATAATTTATTTTGGAAATTGGAACACCTGATGCAGAACCGCAACAGAACAGCTTAAGTATAAGAGATATAAAAATGGTGTCATAGCAAAAATTATTCCACGTGAAGAGCATTTTCTGCTGTGAGAATAAATTTGGAGATCTGGAACCCTGTTGTGGAACTCCAAAGCCCAGCGACACTATAACATATTAAGGAATGACGTCTTAGCAAAAGTTGTTTAGTCTGATGGGCATTTCCTGTGGACTTACGAAAATGAAAGATCTGGAACGTCTTCAATCGTCTCGCTCATCCCGTTGTTTTCCCGTCCCCGGGCCTCAGAATTCTACATCAGACGTTTCAGATCTTCGATTTTCTCAAAAGCAACAGGATCCGCGTACGAAGTCGCGGGCAGAAGCTAGTTTATTAATAAAATTAAAAAATGGCGTCAGAAAACTCCTCCTCAACGCAGTCAACTGGTAATGTACCCAAGAGACTGGCGGCGTTGCCACGTTGTATGGCAATACTAAGTCTTTGGCCAAGGTAAAAGCCCTTGGGTCAGTATTCAGTTTTGGTTATTCTTCATACAGGGCAACATTCTAGTCTTTGCCACCACACCGCCAATCTGCTCAGCCTGGACCTCTAGGCTACTGCTCTCGGCAACCAACACAATGTCGTGGGCAAACAGTATGCACCAGGGAGGAGTCCTGGATATCCGACGTCAGTGCGTCCATTATCACCAGGAAGAGGCAATCGGCCTCGGTGCAAGCCGACAGCGACGTTGAAGCTGCCGGTAGTGCCCGCTGTAGACCGGACTTGGGTACTACATCGACTGTACATCGCTCGGAACACCATGTGCAAATTTTGTGCACCCTTCTGTATTTCTCGCACAGCTGGCGGATGAAAAAATGGCATCCGTCGTTTCCCGACCGCCTGCATAACACCGAATTGTTTTCGTGAAATTTCGCTCTCTTCTCTCAGTCGTCTTTCAATAACTTTCTCCCAATCTTTCATACCATGTGCCATTAACTTTATTCCTCCATATATAATACACTCCTGCGCATGATCTTTGTTTTTAAAGATGGGCCACCAGCGAACTATTGCACTATTCGTCAGGTATGGCTTCTTCCAGCGACAACATATTGAAAAATAAAGCTAACCACGTGCATCCATCCACCCGTAGGTAATAACTTCTAAACTTCAACTGGTATACCGTCAGGTTTACGCTTTACCATTCTTCATTCTATTTACCTCATTTCTCACTAACCCCTCATTCACTGGTTTATTGTCCAGCACACCTCATACTTAATTTTCTCGTGATCCGAAAGAACCATTCCACCTTCATCTTTTAGGCATTTTATCTGGCATACACCCGTGTTATAATTTTATTGTGTAATAAAAAAATGTAAGTAAGTAGCTTCGATTCAATAAAAAGACAATGCGTCTTTGATTGCAAACAAAGAGTTCTTCGAACTTAATTGAAAAGCGTTACAGCTTGCGACACAAAACTGACGACAAAAGGCTGAGGCATTTTTTATGCAGTAAATTAAAATTATCGTCCTAATGGCTGGTTAATGTGACGGATCGCGTAGCCACGCTTCGACAACGGCCGTGGTGAACACACTTAATGAGTTTGTGGAACGTGATACAAGTAGGAGCACCTCTAATGATGCACGCAGTGGAAATGTACATGATCTCCGCAGTTACCCTGATGACGACCATTCTAGGATTTACACAAACTTGCCTTCAATACTGCAATTAGTAAGTTGAGTTTACACTTAGCCTCATTATACAAAATAATTAGGACCTTTTTTAACCATGTCGAAATAAATAAATCTTATGAATTATGCAAAACAATATGGATGCAGCAGCACTTTCCTCTATGTATGAAGTACTATACCTATGTATCCCTAAGCTAAAACGCTCTTTAATTACTTCGCATAGGTCTTGAAGTGTTCTTTCGCGCACAGCCAAAAAATTGGTAATATTAAGGTTGGTAAATTTTAAATATATAAAAATAATTTTGTTTTGTATTCTATTACAGTTCACCTGAAAACTCTTACATTCCTCCTGGATGCAACTGTTCTCTTCATACCTTACGGAAAACGCGTTCAACGACGACAAAACACATCGCGACGCTTCCAGAGATAAAAGATAGTACAATTTATTATGATCCGGTGAAGCAGAATCATTCGCAGAATAGATCGTTTGATGAACAAACATTGCACATGTTAAGTATAAATCCAATTTTTAAGACTAACCAAAATACAGTCCAAAAAATAATTTCAAAAAAAGAAATCATAACCGCCAATACAGGTGAATCATTTACAGAACAAGATAGCTATGATGAGAATGATAGCAAATCTTCCAATAATTATAAAAGCAGAGACACTTATTTTCCAACGCTGGTTGATGATACAATAGAACTTCCACTTAATCTTTATTTGGATATCGACATTACTCCAGAAAACCACAATAGGCCACAACTAGAAGAGTTAATAAATATGTTTGAGAACTTTCAGACAGCTGAAAAAACCTTATCAGAATGCATAAATCTTCATATTTATATATTTTCAAAATATATTGATACCATTAACAAAACAAATACGAATTGGGGTCGAAAAGGTCAACATGATAACTTATCAAGTTTCCAACAGCTAACAGAGATTCAAAGTAAGTGTGATCAGGCTGCTAGTATCATAAAACAAAGCATTTATCAAATAAAACCATTAATGTCACGGGAGGACACAACTACTGAGATTACTCAGGATGAGCAAGAGACAATTGAGACTGCTGTTTCTTACAAAGAGGTCGGTGTAAAAAATCCCACAAACGAATTTGAGAATTTAAATGACACTAGTGATACCATGTATCCTAACGCACTGACAACTCATCCTACGGATAACAGTTATATTGCTGGAACCGAAGCTGCTGACTTTATTGATAAAAAAATGAATGACGTACAACTTCATAAAAACTATTCAGAGTTTGACGATCGCAATTTGTTTAACAATGATCTGCCAGGTCTAAACAACAATGACATTAATACTTCGGCTTCATCCTTTTATGAGGACTCGACAGTGTACAACAAAATAAATCAGAATGTTGATACTGATCCAACAGATTATGGAGACCTAAGAACAACGAGTGAAACGGACCGCACAGTACTTAGTGAGGAAGATGTGATAATACCACGAATTATTACGAAAGAACTTGCAAATGGAAGCCTCTTGAGTGTAGTGGATGGTTATGAAAAAATTCCTAATTCTGACTTTACAACTAATAGCATTATGTCAACGCCATCAAACATCGAACCAGACAGAAATCCTGATATTTTGAAATCTAACATTGATAAAATAGCTAAATCTGATATCGTAAATATTCATGGAAACCTTTATTTTTCGTTTGGGGAAAAACAGATACCAGCGCGTTTTATTCAACAGTCGGATGGGGAATTAGATGTAGCAATCGATGGCTTCTCAATGTGCGGTCAGATGCTAGAACATAACACTTCGAACTTTATGAACTCGTTATGTAAATGTATTATACATAAGAATTGCACCTAAACATTTTATTATTCCGAATTTGGTCTTATCTTACGGTACCCAACAATTTTTTACCTAAATTGGTATTTGTATTTGCTTTTTAGAAATAATAAAATTATTCATCAAGGAAATCATATTGTCTACACATAGCTAGTTTTAATGTGTACCAGTTCTACCAAACATACAAGAGGCATAGGTAATTTATTATTATTAGCATAATATTGTAAAAAATATGGTCATGCTGTTCAGTAGGTATCTGTTTGGGTAAATATCTAAAAAAGATGTATTCGTGAAATATAGTTTAAGTACTTTATAATGTTTCGTTATTGCACTATGCATCATAATCCGAATCGTGCAACTTCGTTCACGGGGGTGGGTTTGATTCCACGCCCAGAAATAGTCTGTATAGGTTGTAAAGGTTTTAGTTTTGTGCCTATCTTCGTGTATTTAGCAGCACGGAATCGTATTTTCCATGCTCTTATCCCTTTCTGTCGCTCATGTCACAGTAAAATTGTAAATACTGTTAGATTATAATCCAATATCTGTTGCTTTAAAAGCCGAAGTTTACAGAAAATTCATAAAAAAGATGAATTTCGACCTTGGTATGATGTGATGATGATAGTGTAGTAGTTGGTGAACTAACTGGGATGTCGAGGACAACGTGTAAGTATTTGGCTGATGGTCCAGCAGTTATGTACTTTTACCTGGAAAGTGTTTGGACCTCACGGACCCTGAGCTAACTTGAGAGCGGGACAAAAACGAATGTAAAATGTTTTCATTTTGAGATACCTCTGTAGTCTAAATTTGTCCCTAATTGGCAATAACATGTGGTGCATGGTGGCACCAACCACCGTAAGAAATGGGATTGATTATGTAACTCACGAAATTTAGTTGTTATTTCACTAAGCTACGTCTTTGCCTACCCCTTCTGAGAATAGCTGTCGTAACGATCTGTAGTGTTATATTCAGTGTATCCCGTTGACCCCACCGCCCGTGACTCCACTGGTGGGCTCAGCGGGAATTGATTAATCTAGGGACATCTGCTGATAAAATATGTGATTAATTTAAATATTACGGATAGATGGCAGTAACTGTAGTGCGTAAAGTTTATCCGAGTTTATCAAATATTCAAATGAAACCAAATACATGCGCAAGAGCAGCATAAAGAACACTAAATTGTGACGGTAGATGGCAGCAGTGAGTATAGAGATTATCAGAACAAAAATAAATAGTGCAAGTCACTTTATGGCGCGATTTCTAAAGAACGGCGTAAGGAGGCGCAGGCAGACGCAGCGCACGCATGATGCCGCTTCAAAACGTTTTCATACAAAATTTACGTAGGCGACGCGACGTTTCGTGAATTACACTCAAGCGCCGCGGCGCAGACACACCGTTTTTCGTTTCCTTATAAATTCCACGGCTGCGCTGCACCTGCGCCGCGCCTTCACTTTACGCCGTTTCTATATACATATGATTCACACCTTACTTACCCAATCTCTTACGGACAGCACAATAATTAAACGTCGCCATGCAACGCGCCGCCGAAGGTTGCGGTGAGATGTGAATGCTGGGATGCCCGATAGATGGGAATCAATTTGCTTTTCTTTATTGTGTGGCTAGTGCCTAACCTGGTGTGACTTGCCTCCGCATCTATTTGCTGACCCGCGCTTTCAGTCCGTGTACACTACAGAATAGCTTGTCATAGTCCATAGTCTTATCATCGAAATCAAACCATCCCTATCATGCATTCATCAGCTGCAATCCCAATTGAATTGAATTGTCGATAAATATGAAGTAAAATGACTATGCCCTACTATGACTATGAGTATGCACTTAAAATTAAACACAAGCGCCTTTGTTTGTCCACTTTAGAGATGTGGTGTCCGATCCGATACGGACTGTAGTCCTACCTATGGATTGACAGTGATCGCTCGGATGTGGTCGCGACACATACTGGTCTAGGAACTGCTCTGTTTCCTTTTAAGTTCAGATTATTTCGTTAGTACAGAAGTGTTAGTTAGTATAGTAACTGACTATGTATGTCACTTAGTACCTACGTGCTGGCAGGGTCCATGTACCTGGATGCTACAAGTTTATGTACGTCATCGTAACCGTCTAATGTAATGTACATATGTATGGACGGGACGGTCAACTCATTAACTTCTCGGTGGAGAACTTCGAGAAGGGTCTAATTCATACACTATATTTATTACTATGGTCTTCATTCAGCCAGGCATAATATAATTATTGAAATAATGGACAGTTACTAACAAAATCCTGATGGTAAGTACTTACCCTTATTTGGTACTACATAAGTGTTTTCACGTGTTTTAAAGACTAGGCAAACAAAAACATGAACGCATTTCAGCTTTATCAAGCAATAATTATTCAGCGAGCGGAGTTAAAAGAGAGAAAATTTGCCATCGACACGCTAAGAAGAATATTCATTTCATGCTTACTTTCATGCTTTCATGCTGCTTACTGACCAAGAGAGTTACAGTTAGAACATACTTGCTTATCTGATTTTTTTTATAAGCACAAATAATTAAGCTTAATTTGAAACATGGTCTCCCTGTGAACATTGCAGGACAGACGGAACCTAAGAAATTGCGAACTTATTCAAAGACAACTTTCAAGTTGAATCACATGTAAACTGCAGGTGTTCCGAGTGCCGAGACGGTGCAGGTTGGAATGTCGTGTAATGTTAGGTTTACAGCAAAGGAGTTTAGAAACACAAATATGAACGTGAGTAAAGATAAATCGCCAGGCCATGATCGTCTTAGCATTGAACACCTGCAGTAGGTATGCAGGATCTCATCTAATGCGAGTTCTCGCCATGTTGTTGTTTCTCTCTGTGAATTTCTCATTTTTACCTTCCATTAGATCTGATGAAGACTATTGTCGTGCCAATAATTAAAAACAGAACGGGAGATGTCTCAGATAAAGGCAATTACAGACCAATATCGCTAGCCACGGTTATTGCAAAGGTTTTGGACCGTTTGATGGACCACTAGTGTTAGTGTTCTGTCGATAGAAAGACTAGGGTGTACGCGTTTCCTGGATATATCAAGGGCTTTCGACATGGTAGCTTATGATGTGCTACGGAAGAAGCTTAAGCATAGGTACTAGTTTACCAAAAGAGCTGTGTTCTATTTTTGAGTATTGGTATGACAATCAGATAAACTATGTTAAATGGGCAGGGGAATTATCGGATGCATACGATTTGAGGTGCGGAGTAAGCCAGGGGGGAATAACCTCTCCTCAAATTTTCAACCTATATGTTGATGAGTTGATAGGTGGCCTCAACAGCATCCAAGTCGACGTTTGCGGTGACGGTGTATTCATCAACAATTTGAGTTATTAGGGCCCGACTCTGTACCCCGTGATGTTGAATGGTGTTGCTCTTAACAAGGTTAGTCAATTTAAATATTTGGGTCACTTGGTGAGTGCCAATCTCAAGGATGACGCAGATATCGTTGACGGTCAGGGCTAATATGTTATTCAGAAGATTTGCGTCTTGTTCAAAACAAGTCAGTAACACTATTTATGGTATATTGTCAAAAAACCCTCAAAACCTTGCGCGACCAATTTAACAATGACTTCAGAATGCTATTGCGGCTCCCACGTTTCTGTAGCGCATCTGCCTTGTTCATGGAGGCTCGTACGGACGGATTCGCAGTAATTCTGCGCAAACTGCCCTCTTGATACGACATCACATCAGGGTGCATCAATGATGTAATTTTTATTTGAGGAATTAATTAATGAATTATTATGAATGTAATTTAAGCACCAAAAGCACCAATAAGTCTTTCTGAGGAAAACGCCGAGATCGTAACCGCGAGAGATTTATCTTTATCACCTCAAGAACTTAAATTCAGCGTAACATCATAGTTATAAGTACTTATTCTCTACCCCTTAGGGACCTTGTTGTTCGAAATAAATAATTATTTTATTTTATCTAGGTTATTAAGTTCTATAATTAACAAATACACACATCAAAAGTGTCTAGGGATCAAGCATTTTTATGTGGATTTCTTGAGATTGAGATGTGGCTTTGTAATAAATTTATGATTTTATAAATTTATATGGATCCTTTTTGGTGCATTTCATAATTTGAATCAGGAACTGTGAATCAAATTCGAGTAAAAGATGAAAATCAGCTGTCAATATTTTCCCTATAAAAACATACAACGCATTGAAGACATTATTAGTGCTACTGTTTCCCTACTACTGATTAAAACCAACGTTATTATGGAGCAGCGACGTCATTTAAGCAGGGAAGAAATGCTCAGAGCCGTGGGAATGATAGAAGCTGGTTCCCGGCAACGTACTGTGGCTTTAGCTCTGAATACAAGTCAGAGTGTTATCAGTCGACTTTGGACACGTTACCGAAGCACTGGTACCGTGGCTGAGCGCCATGGAGGACGGTATCGCTGCACCACACGGAGACAAGACCGATACATTCAAATCTTAACTCGAAGAGCTCCAACAATAACCGCCATGATGTTAGCCGTGAGGCTTCATCACTCTTCAGGGAACTTAATTAGCGACCAAACAGTCAGAAACCGCTTGCATGAAGTGAACCTTCATTCCCGAAGACCGCTACGGGTACCACCTATAGCAATGCACAATCGTAGGATACGATATCAATGGGCTCTTGAACACAGAAATTGGGCAGAAGAACAATGGCGTTTCGTGTGCTTTTCTGATGAGTCTCGTTTTGGTATGAGACCGGATACAAGACGTATACGACACTGGAGAACCCCTGGACGCCAACAGCGATTAAAATCCTGCCAGGAAGTCCATCCTTATAGTGGTGGAACCATCATGGTATGGGCGGGTATTTGGATCGGCGGAAGAACTGAGTTGATTTGGATCAGAGGCAACCTCAACGCTCAAATTTATGCTGAGACGATTGTATCAGACGTCATCGTTCCTCTACAAGTGCAAATCGGTCCCTTATTTCAGTTAATGCATGATAATGCACGACCGCACACCGCAAGAGTTGTAAGACAGACTCTCGCCGCAGCTAACATCAATGTCCTGCCCTGGCCTGCTCAGTCGCCAGACTTGAATCCGATTGAGCATGCATGGGATATGCTACAGAGAAGAGCTCTGCCGAATATGGAGGGTATCCAGTCGCAAGAAGACCTTTTTTTGTTGTTGCAACGAACATGGGCGGCCATTCCACAGCGTGATTTGGATGAACTCATTTTGAGTATGCCAAACCGATGTTCTTGTGTTGTTAGTGTTCGCGGTAGAAACACGGATTATTAATTGTTTAAGTTACCCAATAAAATTTTAAAGAAAACTGTTATTTCAGTCTTTTTTTCGAACTTTTGTGTTAGTGGTTCAAATGTCAAAAATCCCTTTATTAGGAAAATGGCAAATTTCTTTATTAATGCAAAGGTGACTTGGTTTATCGTTACTGTGACAAACGAAAACACTTTATTTGATGAATCCTTAAAGAAAATTTTAATTAATATCAATCAGGAGAAAAGTTATTGCAAAAATATATGTTGATCCCTAGACACTTTTGATGTGTGTATGTTGCAGCCTACACCACCCCACTGCTGGGTAAAGGCCACTTCCAATTACATCCAGTTCATTCAATCAAATATTTAAATTACAAAATTAACACCAAAACAGGAACCTCTACTTTAAAATCAGGAACTACAGAAGGTTTGTGTTCCCTGGTGTTTTAGGATAATGATGTAGATCGGGCACATTCTGTTGAAAATACCCAGTGTTCACAAGCTACTGTATTAAAAAAACAGCTGTTCGCCACATACTATAATTTTATTTGAATATTGAATGATGTTCTATGTTAAGGGTTTGGTTTCCGCACTTAGTCCTTAAAGTGGACCATTGTACGTGATATATATATATATTGAATGATATAGTAGATTGTAACACGAGGGTCGAAATATATAACCCTATATCGTAGAACGCTGGTTGCAGCTCTGGCATCCATGGGTACTGGCCATGACTGGGTGCTGACCCAGGCAAAAATTAGTAGTTAAAATAAGTCAATTTTTTTGAACACTTCCTAAGTAGGTCTAGGACTAAGTCATCAAATAACTGGCCAACTCCTGGCCTCGGCGATGTCTGTGTGCATTTCCATGCAGCTGTCTGAAAAAGGTTTATGATGTCAGTAGTAGCACATTTGACTCGACGATTAAAACTATATCAAAACAAAGGATTGGTTGACGGTTGTTAAAAACCCTTATTTTCTATTGTTATAATCCTGTATTAACAAAACAATATAAAATATGCGACAAAACATTAAAACAGATAGTAAATAAATAAATAAAAAATACAATTTATTAAGGAAATCAGGAACTACAAAATTAAAACAAAATGGATGTAGAAAGTAATTAAAGAGCATACTAAAAAACTAACTAAGATACAACAAAATATTAAATTGGTAATCCATAAACCATACCTTAAACTAACGTCCGACCTAAAATAATTTTCTAACTCGTTCAATGGTTTTTATTTTTTTGCATTAGGAGGACAAACAGCACTATGTTTTTCATCACTTCTATTCGTGTATCTTGTATTCTATTTAAAAGTGTCTTTTTGTTTATCTATAGGCGGGAGCAAAGTAGCTCTTTTCTCCACTAGACTTTTTAGCAGGCAGTAATGAGATTTGAATTTGGAACATGAATTGTTCATTGAAATCGAACGCAAATTGTATAAAATACTGGCTGCAAGTGTTGGCTGTACGGTGCGGGGAGGCGCGGTAACTAAAAAAAAAAACAAAAGCGCGCGATTTACATCACTGTCGTCACTGTTCTTGGGGTCTAAAATGGCCGCTTTAGCAGAATCCTAATAGGATATATGAATTACGTTACAATTCGTAAAATGGTCACAAAGTGACAATTCATAGTATTGACTGCGTCTGTGACTATTTTAAGATTTTTAACACAATTCATATCATGATCCTATTATGATTCTGCTAAAGCGGCCATATTAGGCCCCCTTGTAATCGGTACGGACTTTATTGTATTTTGCAAAAAAAATATGTTCTACGTCGAGTTCTGAAAGTGATAGTGCATGAACTCCTGAAACAACAAAAATAGAAGCTAATAACGTCATACAAAACTTAATACCTAAGATATCCCGGTAGAAATATTTAAAGGACTATGATAATTTTATACTATAGAAAAATAGAAAACGAGCGAAGTCATTTTCGGAAAGTTATTTTTGGCCTATTTTCAAGAATTAGCCAAAACTAAACAAACTTCTACTCTTTGGAGAGCAATGCAGATAATTCGCCCATACCATTGTCGTCACGCCCTTCTACTTCAAAGGAATCAGTGCCAATCTATCATCATCATCATTTCAGCCGAAAGATGTCCACTGCTGGACATAGGCCTCCCCCAAGTGTCGCCACACTGACCGGTCCCGTGCAACTCGGATCCAGCGGATCCCCGCGACCTTCACCAGGTCATCGGTCCGCCTAGTGGGAGACCTTCCAACGCAACGTCTTCCGGTTGGCGGTCGCCACTCCAGAACTTTTCGACCCCATCGGCCATCCGTTCTGCAAGCAATGTGCACTGCCCACTGCCACTTCAGTTTGGCAATTCTTCGGGCTACGTCGGTAACCCTGGCTCTCTTGCGGATGTCTTCATTTCTGATTCGATCACGCAAGGAAACTCCGAGCATAGCCCTCTCCATTGCCCTTTGGGTGACTTTAAGCCTTGTTGTGAGCGACCACGTTTCGGCCCCGTATGTAATCACTGGCAACACACACTGGTCATAGACTTTCGTCTTGAGACACTGCGGTAAGTTGGACGAGAAGATTCCGCGCAGCTTCCCGAACGCTGCCCAGGCGAGTCGGATTCGACGGTTGACCTCTTTCTCGAAGTTAGACCTACCTAGCTGGACCATTTGTCCCAGTTAGACATAATCGTCTACAACTTCGAGTATAGAGTCTCCGATCTTGATAGGAGTGGGTGTTACATGGGCATTCAACATAACCTTGGTTTTGTCTATGTTCATTTTAAGACCCAGTCTTTCGGAGGCTCTAGTGAGGTCATCGAGCATTGTACTGAGGTCCTCCATGGTCTCAGCCATTACCACTATATCGTCGGCAAACCGAAGGTGAGTGATGTACTCGCCATTAACGTTGATGCCTAGCCCTCTCCAGTCCAGAACCTTGAAGACATCCTCCAGCGCAGCGGTGAACAGTTTCGGAGATATGACGTCTCCCCGTCTCACACCTCGCTGCAGAAGGATAGGTTCCGAGGTCTGGTCCTGAAGTCGGACTGACATGGTGGCGTTTATGTACAACCACTTCAACACCTTGATGTACCGATAGTCGATTTGGCACCGTTGGAGAGACTGCAGTACAGCCCAAGTCTCGATCGAATCGAAGGCTTTCTTGTAGCCCACAAACACACACAGGTTATACTCTTCGATTTTCTGTATAACCTGCCTTAGCGTATGCATGTGATCTACGGTGCTGAAGCCTTTTCGGAATCCGGCTTTTTCGGGAGGCTGAAAATCGTCAAACCTGCGCGCGAGACGATTCGAGATGACTCTTGAAAACAACTTGTAGACATGGCTTAGAAGTGAGATGGGCCTATAGTTCTTCAGCCGGGCATTGTCGCCCTTCTTGAAGAAGAGTACCACCACACCCCTGCGCCATGCCAGTGGCGTTTTCCCGTCGAGTATGACGGAATCAAACAGCTTCTGAAGGGCCTTAAGTACCGGTTTTCTATCCGCCTTCAGGAGTTCGGCCGTAATTCCATCATCACCCGGTGCCTTTTTGTTTTTAAGCTGTTTCAGAGCCATCCTAATCTCTAAACGGAGCGTAGACTTCATCAGTCGAGACCTTTCAAGCTTGATATTGATGTTCAATGTGCCTCTTACCATGCGGTGATCGCTCCTGGTTTTCACCGAATTGATTACAGAGACATCATTGAACTTTTGCTTCTTGGTTGACATGATGAAGTCAATCTCATTTTTAGTTGCACCATCGGGGCTCTGCCAGGTCCACTTCCTGTGCTCACGCTTTCTGAAGGAGGAGTTCATCATATAGAGGCCCTTCTTCTCTATAAAACTAGCCAGTTGGTGACCCCGGTGATTCCGGCGTCCAACCCCAAATTGTCCCACCTGCAGCTCATCCCCGTCTCGTTTGCCCAGTTTCGCATTGAAGTCTCCCATGACAACGGTGAAGTGAGTATTGAAACCATGCATGGCTTTATCAATCTATACTAATATTATAAAGAGGTAAAATTTGTTTGTATGTTTGTCACTCATAGGAAGCTACGTTATCCCCGAGTGCTATAGGCTAAATTTACAACGTTCCCATGAAATAATTCAAAACGCGAGCGAAGCCGCGGGCAACAGCTAGTCCCAAATAAAACAAATACAATACATTTTTATAATTGCGCTAGTGTATCAAATATAAAAATAAACTTGTAATTGACCTTTTTACCATCTAGATTTTTTTTTATTAAACTTATTCATTATTTACTTAAAACTGTCTCTTATGTACTTATGTATTTTCTCATAGAAGGAGATTAAAGTGGAGTATATGACTCGAGAGCAAAAATACTTTTCCCTCAGGCGATATATATTGAATCCCTCGCTACGCTCAGTATTCGTTTTTTTTTTCCACAGAAATCGTGAGAAATGGTTACGTTAGAATTACGATAATTTTTGTGAATCTACCAGCGGCCCCTTTCCACCTTCGTCAGCAATAAACAAAATTTACCTAGTACCTAAAACTATTTTTATTATTTTTTGTTATGTGTGAATAGCAGATTTAGTAAGGATATTTTCAGGATAATATTTATGCTATCTGTCATAGACATATTTTGAGAAAAAATTGCCTTATTTAACTTTGACATAGACAATCTCCTGATTATTGTGAATTAATTTTTAGTCTCTTCACTCGTAAATTTGGTTTTCCTGAATATTACCAGTATATATAAGATGCTCTGTGCTGAATATTTTTACATCCAGTTATCTGTAAAAAGCATCAGCTACCAATTTCGAAAGAAATCTTAGTCTTAAAATTCGACATTTTAGAAATAATTGAAGAAAATAGGAACTTTTCAAAATATAAATAAATACAACAATGAACGAAGAACAAACAGACCAAATTGGCAAATTAATGGACGCACGTAGGTCACACTATTACGCCACAATATGAATTCGTCGAATTTGAAGTTATTCAAATCACTACCGAAAAAATAATATGTCAAAAGAAAAAAAAATGTCACCTGCGGTGATTTAATTTTTTATCTTTCTTCTCCACTCCTCTAGGAACTTGATTAAAAAGTCCTATGAAAATCCGAGCACTATAAACCTTTGTTCAACCTTTTAAGTATTTTTTTGTTTAATTTCACTCGGATAGCAATAAAAGAATTCAATTGATGTACTGTCTGAACG
Source organism: Eugnorisma glareosa (assembly GCA_947578425.1). Lineage (NCBI taxonomy): Eukaryota > Metazoa > Arthropoda > Insecta > Lepidoptera > Noctuidae > Eugnorisma > Eugnorisma glareosa. The sequence goes on from OX387957.1 coordinate 31,796,746, forward strand.
CAACCCTATCGACATACTTTTTGTAGATTTTATTTGTAACCAGTAGAAACTAAACTTTAAATACCTTAATCCAGAGGGGGGAGCAATTTAGGCTGTAATGCAGCACTTATTTTCTTGCAGGCCTAACTGCCTTGATGTGCATCCTAGTTGCCACATCTACTAATAATGCATGTTACCAAGTGAGGATGCCTTGTAATGGATCCAGGCAGTTCCTAATTGCTGGGGAGTTTAGGAACTGGGAGCAATTCTTCCTCATTAACATAGTCCACATCCTCATCTATTATGGGAAGAGCTTGAGGCGCCTATAAATAAAATAAATTATTATGAACAAGTATGCTTTTAAAATGTAAAGACAAAATACTTTGAATATCAATGCGCTTGCTTACCAGCAATGAATCCACCACTCTTGCTGCCCTTACACCATGTCTACTGCAACACTCTAATTGAAGATTTTCCTCCAAAGGACATAGTGGAGCTGATAAGGTCAACCACCAGAGCCAGCCCTTGATTCATATACTTTTAAGGCTTTGGCCTCATTGCTACCAACTGTAAAATACAAGTATAATAAGTACCTATTTGTAAGACAACCCTCGGACTGTAAGATAAGCAAGCTTGATTAGTTAGGTAAGAATATGATAAATAAGTAGTTCAATCGTTGCTAATAAAAATGCTACCACTGCCATATCACTGAAAACCCGACTACTGACATACCACACTCTAATTAAAATCGGATTTTTTTTTTCGGTTTGTAGCCTGTTACCCGGGCTCTAATAACGAATCAATTGACACCATAGTCATCAAAATCGGATGTATAGTTTAGGCTCTACGGTGGAACATACGTAAATACAAACATACCTACTTAAATAGACTGCTAAAATCATAACCCTTGCTTTTGGTTTCGCCGTATGATATGAACTACTTTTTTGTACTTTGGAATATTGGCTTTATGATTTAAAACCGTAGTCGGGTAAAAACAAAAAGTACTGATTTACAATTAAAACATACTTTGAGCCATTTTTCAATTCGCAACTGTTATGGTGGTTTTAAAACACGGCCCTGGGCAAGCCTCGTGCCGCTGGATCAAGACAAAAGCCTGCCTTTGCTCCAAAGATACTGTTTTCTGAAAACAAACATTCAATTACGTTAAACATGTAAATGTGCATTTTGCAAGAAATAGGATTTACAAACATTGCTAGAATAGTTACATTTTTAAATTATATTATCTGTTTCATTTTACCGCCAAACTTTCGATAAATCTTTGTGACAGACAAACTAATATTCATTTGCATGGCATGGGTAAATGAAGTCATAATACACGACATACAAAGTATACCAAGATTTCGTCGGGTGATTCAGTATATTAATCTATGGGGTGATTAGAGCACCTGTCTTTGCTTAGCTATATGATCTCCTAGAGTATATAATTATGTTCCTTGTGTATGATGCTCTGTGGCTTAGCTCTTTCGTGAGGCAGAAATGATCAATGTCTTTTACTGGACATTAGGCAAAGGCAATGGCATACATATTGGCATGTGACACCTAGGCAACATCCGTTTCCCTCATAGGGTTTCCCTTGAAATTACTAAAACAAAAATGAATAATTTATTTATATGTATAACTCATAACTGTACCTTAATTAAATTGATTTTTACCGTATCGATACAGTTAGAAGAACGTTTTCCTCTCAAACATCCTAAAAATCCTACTAGTTAGACGTAGTTTTATTTCTTCTCTTTCTATACTACTCAGGCAATATATAACTTATCTGTGGTTTTCTGCTGAATGTGATATTTTTCCTACTGGCAATAATGACTACTAGTAAGTGCTGCACTATTATTTGAAAAGATATATCGACAAAGATTTCTAAAACGATTACCTCCCTTTGGTGAATCGATTCCACTTAAAATAATATTATGTTTATTCAATAATATATTTTCTTTATTATCTTATATGGTATTGTATTCCCTTAACAAAGAAATTAAACATTTGTAATAGAACTAAGCAAAAGCCTGTATTTCGGCATTCAGTGCCAATCCCCTCAAATAATTTGCTATCAAGCAAAAATCTTTTGTGGGTTTTCTGTTTTTCATAACTAACATTTTATAAATCTTAACAGTTTTCCTATAAGTCTATATATACAGGCTGTCTTTGTGTATCCTGGTCAAATTCAAGGATGATCTATACACTAATGATTCTCGACTCGAATCAATATTAAAAGGGTCGTTTTTTTTAACGTATATCAGTTGTTGTATGCCACCCGTATTAAAACGCAGCCCGACTGTTCCTAGCCCGATAAACGCGCCGTCACAAAAACAAACGCAAACGTTTATTCCACAGTATAATTATGTACAGTATGGAAACTAGGGGGTGGTTTACGCTTACCGAAAGCCTTAAAAAAAACCTAACCTTTTTATTATCGATTTGGGTCGAGAATCACTATATACTAATGCCGAAACCTCCTTCCTTGAATTTGACCAGGATGCAAAGGGACAGCCTGTTTAAAAAAAAAGTCAGGTAGTTATTCTATTAAAAATATGAATAAAAATAAATAAATAATTAAAGTTTTTAAATAAATCAGGTGTGGCATCTTTCGCAATTGACAGCTCACGTCGTCCACACTTATAGCTTGTGTGTAGGTAGGCAGACAGGTTAGGTTAGGTAGGTAGGTAGGGTAGGTTGGTAGGTAGGTTAAGTAGGTATGGTAGGTGGGTAGGTAGGTAGTTAGGGCAGGCAGGTAGGTAGTAAAAGCATAAGTAAGTAGTAGGTAGGAAAAGGTGTACTGCAACGCATGCTGGGCACAACTAGTAACATAATAAATCGAAAACTAAATTCCTTGAATTTGTGAAAAATTTAATATAATAATAAAATCAGAACGTTCACTGTAATGCTAGGGCCGCTTTGTTGGGATTTGGTGAAGTTTTCAGTGTGGGAAAGAGATGTAGATAGACGCCATAAAGAGCTCTATCTCTTTATCTCATCTCACACCAAAATGATTAGTCTAATATCGCTAATGTAGCCCTAGCAGTTTTCATCAATTTATCTTTGGAATAGTCTAACATATATTTTTTTGTTAAATAATTGTATCCATCGAAACACATGCATGGTTTTATTATGGAACCAAATGTCCGTTTTAAAATAAATCGATAACTCTTATCTGAAAAATAGACCGTTTTACACTTGTGTTTGATTAAAATTCTTTTTTTAACCGATTTTTCATTAAATCTAGTGAAAGTTGTATAACAATTCTGAAATCAGCATAAAGATCTACTAGCTAGAATAAAATATTAAATATTACATAACAATTACGATATAAGGTAGAAATATTTAATAAGCTTCTTAGAAACATACATGAATCGAATCATTTTAATACTGATGATGATACAATTCTAAAACAATTTTTTTTTTAGTTATCCGTTAGGTTTATCGACGTTATCGATAAAATCTGCCTGTCGGGTCGTCACTCCAACCTCACTTCAACAGATAGTCAATTGTAACGACGACTAAGACCGGTGAACATCGAGGAGAGGTCGTGGAGGAATTTACCATCTAGCCACCATCGCCGTTCGCCAAATTACACCATGGCTGATACCGAAAAGGCGCCGCAGCCGCAGCCCCAACAGCAGCAGCAGCAACAAGAGCAACAACCCCCACTGCAACCGCAACAAGCTAAAGCGGCTAAACAAAAGCAGGTCATTGGTAAGTGCCGCTACGCCATCTTAGTTTTTGTGTGCCCCGGCATCGAATTTATCAAAAGCACATGTTCATTAAATTGTAAAATCTTATGATATTTTGACATATTATCTATGCGTTGTGTTAATAATATTGGATCGCCGTGTTAAAATACAAGCAATCCATTAGAAATATGATTTTTAAAAGTGGGCGTTCTAGTCGGCGGCGTTATTGATCGTGTGTTGACCCCACTGTAGAACTATAGCTACATAATGTACGAGCAGCGACGAATGAATCAATAATTTCGCCGGCGTAATGGAGGGCGGCGTGGCGTCCTGGGTCGGGCTTCAACCATTATGTATGAAATCACTAAGCCAACGCTTTTTTCCTATTGGAATGTTGTAGTTATGTTTGTTGCTTGGCCATGATATTTTTTCAGTTGCGATTGTACGTTATGATTTGACGTTTCTATTCTATCATAATAAAAATAATATTTAAAAAAGATATTGAAATCATCTCTGTCCGATTTATTTATGGACGTGTGGGCTGTGGGTGTCATTATTTACCTATTACGCGTCATACGTTAATCGATGGCAGTGCCCAATGCCATTCATCCTAAGCATAACGCATTTCATTTTTAATGCACACTCCTTGTTAACTAAAAAGTCCAAGTTGAGCTGTGCATTCTGAAGTCAGTTACTAATGTGGCCAACTGACTGATGAGTCTGATGCCAGATGCATTATAATTATTTCAGCATGTTTACGTTCGATCTGTTAGCTTAGGTGTAAACCATATGCATAATTTATTGTCAATGGTGTGTGCATTTGTTATTGGTATTGCATCTTACATATTTTGGTAATTCAATATTTATGTCTAAATAAATGGATAATAGATACATCAAATTATAACATTTGAATTATTTGCAGTTTTCAACTTTATTATCCTAATTTAAATAATATTTCTTTCTTCACTTGACAAATATTCAACAATGGCAAAATTGGGTGTAAGTCAATTGGTTTTGTCAACTAAATAATTAAAACTTGGAACAAGCATGAAAAGAAAAGAAAAACACCAAAGGACAAGGCTTATCTCTGAAATGGCCAGACCATTTTGATGGGACTTTTACTAGCAGATAGCTGATGTTATATGGAGTAACTTAGGCTAATTTTAGGGTTCCGTGCAAAAAAATTAAAACCCATGAAATTGTTAACAAAATCCAATTCAAATAGGGAAGTTACTTTTTTATAATAATTTCACGCAGATGAAAGTCATGGGCAACAGCTAGTACATAATAAAATCACTTAAGGGTTATTACAACTGTAGTGAAAATAACATCATTATATGCATTAAAAAACCAAAACCATAGTACCACAGTAAAATATATTAAAAGTAGAAATTTTGGCAGATATATTTTTGTTGCTAATGTTCTCAAAAATTATCTTAGATTTTTACAGCTGTAAATTATTTAAATGCTATTAATGTGCTTAAACACTAAACTTGTTTCACCAGCTCACATTATACATGGTATATTTCATGTATCAATTAAATTGTGATTTTTTTTACTCTTTCATTCCAAATAAACAGGAACGATTATCACAATGGATATCGACTCAAAAACGCTTACTACGTGTCCGAACCTCGGGGACATAAGATATATTAATTACAGATAATTTTCCTCGGTTATTTAAAAAAACTTAGCTCAAAAGTGCAATATCTACAAGTACGAAATGTATGGGACAGAAGTTTTTTTTTTGTTTGGTTTCGGAATGATTTCCTGAATCCATGGTAGCTGTTTGTGTCGTTGTCCCTTCCGCCCTGTAAAGTTAGAATGAAATGAGTTTCAGAAACTTCATCCTTGATTTTTTTTTTAATAACGTCTATGTGTTTCTTTTTCAGCTGAGAAAGTTTCGGGAACCGTCAAATGGTTTAACGTGAAGAGTGGATATGGTTTCATCAATAGGTAATATTTTATCATTAGTTGGTGTCTTTCGCAATATCTATTTTCAGCAGTGTATTTTGGACAGTGTAAGTAATACTGTATCTCTATCCCTATAAGGAATGACACCAAGGAGGATGTGTTTGTGCATCAAACTGCAATCGCCCGGAACAACCCTCGCAAGGCTGTGCGCTCGGTCGGCGACGGGGAGGCGGTGGAGTTTGCCGTGGTTGCCGGGGAGAAAGGCTATGAAGCAGCCGGAGTGACTGGTCCCGGCGGTGAGCCGGTAAAGGGCTCGCCCTACGCAGCTGATAAACGCCGCGGCTTCCATCGCCAGTAAGTGAATATTGAGTTGGATCGTTATAAACCTGGTTCTATCTATGCTCTTGTGTTTAATGAAAACGATTTTCAGGTATTATCCCCGTCAAGGTGGCGGACGTGGCGGGGAGGGCACTCCACGTAGAGGTGGAATGGGACGTCGTGGGCCCCCGCCCAACCAGGGGGGTGCACAGGGGGATGAAGGTCAGGAGGCAGGCGGAGCTCCACAACAGCGCAGGTAGGAGTTGTGTCATGGATGTGAGAGTAGTTGCATGTTAAGTCTGATATAAAATAATGCTTATATTTTTTCAATTTACAGCTACTTCCGCCGCAACTTCCGTGGTGGACGCCGTGGTGGCGGCCCAGGACCCATGAACCGTGGCGGTTACCGTCGCGTGCGCCCACGTAACTTCCAACAGGGACAGGGTCAGGGTCAACCCCAAGCTGGCGGACAGCCCATCCAAGCACCACGTCAAAATGGTCAGGAGGCAGAGGCCCCGGCCACCGCTGCTTCACCAACTCAACAGCAACAGGCCAAGCCAAAACCCACCACCAAGCCTGCTGGTACCACCATCGAGACCACTACCAATGAGAGCCAGGCCTAAACACCCGGCAGCACAGTGTGGCACACCCTTCGTAGTGCATGTTAATTCTAGCTGTGCCACATATCCATCACAACTTTTGTCTTGTCTGTACAACTGAAGAGTGTTTTGTTTTAATTGTTGCAGAAGCTATTACATCTAAGAAAGTCTGCACTTTTATCAACTTCATTGGAATGAAATGTTTAGGGGAAGGTTTTATTGGAACTGCATAGTATCATAGATCAAAAATGTGATATTTTAATTATTCTAAATTATGCATTGTTTTATGATTTTCTAGGTTGTTCCTACAACATGATTGTGTATTGTATTTTTTTTTAACTAATTACTTATTTATACAATTTGGATATCCATGTTTTAATAAACTGTGCAATTTTAATGTTTAGAAAAAGGAAATGATATGCAGGTTCCTACGCCCCAATTGATTGTGTATTTTAAAAAGAATGATGATTATTTTATTATAAATTTATATGGATGTATGTTTTAACAAGTCTTATTTGTAATAAAATTATTAGTTCTGTAAACAACACTCTCAGAAATAAAAACTTCTTTTTACCTGTGTGAAAATAATTTTAATTATTTTGATCCTTGTTAGTCCCATAGATATACAGATAATTTTTTTGCGATTTCGATGGTGGTCCCATAGAGAAAGTTCAGTTTGATGGTCCGTACCACAGTATTCCATATGATTATACCCTTTCTGTTACACGCTGTATAGAAAAATTAAGGCTCCATACACTGGTGTCAAGAGGTTATAGAATAATGACGATGCGGGTTGCAGACTGAAAACTAAGCTTATTTATTTAGCTCGCATAATTGACGTGAGTTGGCGTACCACTGCTGGTCAGTTTCCTTACTCGTCAATTTCGGCTTAGTCGAATAATGTGCCCAATTCGTAAAATGCCCAACAGCTAAAAAAAGGACTAATTCGCTAAATACCTAGTTCTTAAAATACCTATTTCTGGAAATGCCTAATTCTTAAAAAGCCCAATACTTTAAAAGCCAAATTCTTAAAAGGACAATTTTTTTCCAATTAGACAGATAATTCAAATATTAAAATGGAAGTACCCAAATAAAAACAGGAAAAGGTACCTAAAATAAAAATGTTGAAAAATGGTTCAAAATCAAATAATCACTAATATTGTAAAGGCTAAAGTTTGTATGTGTTTGTTTGTTACTCCTTCACGCTCAAACGGATTTGGATGCAATTTGGTATCGAGATAGCTTATATGCTGGATTAACACATAGGCTACTTTTGATCACGGAAAAATGCGATCTTCCCGCGTCAAATAACTCAAATATTTTTATCCCGAATTTTGACTAAAATCGGCTTTAGGCGACCAAAAGTAAGTTGTTTTCTCAACCGAGGTAGGTAGATAGGTATCGGCGGCGGCGACCTCTCGCGTCCGGCCTTGGTTCAATCCATGGTCCGGAGCGAGACGGAATGGGACGCTGTCACCTTCTTCTGCGAAGCAGTCATTCTAGCGAAGGAGGTGGCGGAACGTGAGAGAGAGAGAGAACGTCACGTCCCAGCCGCCGCGGGAGACGCGTCGGGGGCCACGTGGTGGCCCCGGCCACCGTAGGCGCGGGTCTGTGGTCGGTGAGCTATGGGCTAGCTCGCCGTCCGTCTGTCTTGTGACGACAGGCCGTGTCGACGGCGCGTTCGTCTTCCACGCGCGCCTCAAAGAAATGTCAGGAAACAGGTAAGGGTCCGAAAGGACCGATGCCTGCCAGGGTTGCGGGACTGTTCGAAAGAGATACCGCGGCCCTGGAACACAAAGGGCAAAAGAAGGAACATGGATGGGTTTTAGTCAATAAAAGTCTGACACTCCCTCCTGCTCAGCCCAGAGCGGGAGGAGTTATTTGATGACTTCACATCCGAAAAAAGAAAGAGGTAGCTAGATAGGTGTAAGTAGGGAGGTACGTTAGGTAGGGTATGTAGGTAGGTAGGAAGTTAGGTAAGTAGGGAAGGGTAGGGTGGGTACTTAGGGTAGAGTAGCTTGATGTGCTAGCGTCTGTACGTATGCTAACTTTTCACCACGGGTGACACCGCGGGCTAGTTATAATATATATATCTATAAAGTAACAGTCATTATATCTATTGTATACAAACATGTATCAATCGTACAAATAAGTCTGAATCTGTGAACTTAAACATAACTGTCGAAATGTGGGTGTACTATTAGGAACACCTCTGCCTAACCCAGCGAGGATTACAGGCATGACTGCTGTTAAATATGTTTACCAATATTTTCTAGCACTCATACATTTACCAACAAATTTAATGTTAGGAATTGTTAGATGTTTGAGTGGATTCTACACTGATGGAAACTGTATAAAGCATTTGAAAACATGACACGGCATGGCAAACATTCCAAGTACAAGTCCAGTGTTTTGGCGCCTAGAAAACAAGATATGTGAAATGTGTGTAATTAAAATTGATTAAAAATAACAATGTTGACGAAATTGTTTAAAATTTGATTTTCTAAATAATCAAAAACGATTTTCACAATGTCCTGCAAGGAATGCGACGAGTTACCAGTAAGCCTGTATGTATTTGTTTATATCTTTGTAAATACTTCCAGAAAAATACCTTTTTCGAATTGGTCATTTTAAGAACTACTCCATTTTCGAATTGGCCATTTTAAAAATTAGTCCTTTTGCGAATTGGCCATTTTAAGAATTAGTCTTTTCGCGAATTGGTCATTTTAAGAACTAGGCATTTGTAGAATGCTAGGCATTTTAAGAATTGGGCATTATTCGACTAAGCCTCAATTTCACTAATTCATTCATTAGTCAGTTTCGGTAGGTTGTCAATTTCGCTAGTTAGGCATTTTCGTGATTCTTCAGTTTTCTCCTTCGCTATTTTTGCTAAAAGGTCAGTTTCGTGAAATTGGCAGTATTGCGATCGGCTTTCGTTATTTGTCAGCTTCGCTAATCGAACGGTCCTATTCGTCAATTTATTACGCTAGGTAGACAATTTTTACACATCATTCTGACCCCCCCACAAAGAAATGTTGCATCGGTTATTTTAAAAAAAAACAGCTGTTTCCGAAGTGTGACCTACAAGGTCAAAATTTATGGAACAGCTATTTTTCATCATACGTGTACTGATGTCGGTAATCGTTTTCGCGTCGGTGTTTCCACCCCGTGTTTCTTGTTTAGCTCAAATTAGCTTAGCTGGCTCTTCGGCATGCTTAGTTTTCGGTCTGCAACCCGCATAGAGGCGCAAACCCACTGCGACGCAAGCTGTGCACGGGCACGTGGCGCATATTAGCTGCGTGGATTCATTTGTTTGATAGCGTGGGTCTACATTTCCACTGCAGTACACACTACGCGAATGTGCGTAAGTACAATTGAAAATCGATCCCTTTCCAAATTTTTTATTTGCTCAAAAGTGAAGGAAATAGTGACTGAAAATCCTCATTCAAGTTTGAGAGAGATAGCCGGATTGGATTATTTGTTGGCGTAAGTGTATCGTTTCTGAAAGAGCATACTTTGAAGGCGATAAAATAACTTTGGATGAACTAACATTTTGTGATTTAATCAATAATTCACAAAATGTTAGTTCATCCAAAGTTATTTTTCGGTATTTTCTTGATAGAGTAGTACATCTTGTCAGGATAATTTTTAAACTTTCTTGACATTATATAATAACTTATTAATACTTATAAGTTATTTTCAATGTTATTAATTATTAGTTTTCTTTTCGTTTTATTTCTGTGATTACATTTTGCTTATTTTTCTTGCGCTAGCAGAACATTGTAATTATTTAAAACTTTGTGTAGTGTCTGGGTCACCAAGATACAGGCTATGCCTAGTTTGGGACCCGCTGTTAAACCTGTCAGTATTCTGTGATTTAAGCTAAGAAATGAATTTTTGTTTTTTTTTTTTAATTTTGAATTAATTTTATGAATCACTAACTCAGGAACATTAAATACATCACGCCCTTGAAAAAATCACCGAATTATAAATCTAAGTCAAAGTATAAAATATTCATTTTTCAGGATAATAGCTATGTCACAGAAACTAGACCTGATCAAATCAAAATAAATATAGTGTTGTAATGAGCATAGGTAGGTAATTCCAAATTAGTAACCACCTTTCTTGTTACAATTTTGCTGATAAATGTGACGCATTCAGAATTATTTGCTGAAATACCTACATTAGGTACAGCTGTAACGGGCGATGAAAAGTGCATCACATTTCAGTCTTTACAAAAAAATACTGAAATGTGATGCACACCATACAAAAAAAAGTATTGTGGTCGATAGTTCACAAAAAATGTATGAACGTGGTGTATGAGGAACGGTTTATGCAACGTGGTGCTAGTGAGGCCCGCCCGAATATGCGTCCTTTAATATATAAATAGAAACATCAATAACGCACCCTTCGATGCGCGGAAACCTGCGCCAATGGTGCATTTCTCGTTTCCTCAATGACGTCATTCGTAACCTAGATAGCTTAGCGCTCCTGTACTAACTGCCCCGCGTCGTACCAAGACAATATTATTTTATGTTGGGATCAGTTCCAGATTTTAAATTTACTCAAAGATCACTCTTAGATGCTGCCAATGAGAGAGAGACTAAATAACTAGGCAACTGTATAGCTTCATAGGTATAAATGTTCAAATACTATTTAAGAACCAAAAACTGCGAGGATCTCTTGCAAAATCCTGTCCTAATGGCGTATAGGTACTATTTGTGAACGTAACATCTCATTTTTGAGATCGTTTAAAATCTTACCTTAGCAGTAGCAGTAGGTAATAGCCGCCAGCCAGACCTAACTGGGTTGTGGACGTCAGTTAGGCAGTCGCTCCATGTAAAATACTGGTATTCAGCTGAGCAAGAGGAGCTTAAAACCTATCACTCTTACAATGCTGTACCCACGGATGGGTACAGCCAATGATATTATATATAAAAAGGTACCGCTCCAACAGTCCTACGCCAAGAAATAGGGCAAAGAGACTCGTTACCCCTTCAATGAACACTGACATCCCCAAGCCCGTTTGAAGACTTAAGATAAAAATGCTTCCTTAGAAACAGCTTCTGGAAGACATTGCGAATTTGCGACCGACGAAAGATGCACTGTGTGGAAACAATTATTATGCGATATCGAACACATATCGGAGACGGTCTTAAACTTACGGTACGGGCTTAAAATGAATAACAAGTACGCGGTGGTGATATCAAGCGACCTACTTACAAGTCTACCCACACCACAGCGTACTTGTTACAGAGCCCTGATGGTCAAAAACTCTGAGCCAGGACGACATTTAGTGTCTGATCGCGGTCGAGTTAAGACCTCTTGTAACTGAACCCAATTTATTGTACCCCGTGTTATTTTGTTAAGTTGTAATATCAAGTAATTCGTTAATTTTGCTAGAAAAAGTGTATCGCTCTGTATCTTTTCATAGCACGAAACCCATCGTCTACATTTATGTACTAGGTACTCATATAAATGTAATGTACCTATATACTCGTAGTAGGTGTTAATTTATTTAATTATGGATTTGAAAAACCACAAAAATCGTTATTGTGAGTCTTCAATATACCTACTTACAGATACCTATTTAAATTAAATTAAGCCGATGCGGACTTTTTTTAACTTATAAGTCAGCCATACATTTTCTATTTTCGTATAACTTTAACTATGTAGGTATTCACGCTGCGCACGCCTTGGAAACTCTTAATATGCACGACTTGATTGACGAATAAATCATCATGACTATAAGTAGCTAATTTATACCTAATAATACATAGGGACAACGGCGCTCTGCTGGGGCTGCTCGTACATTAGCAGACGAACATCGTTTCGCTTGCTTGTTGGCGCGCTAAAAACATCGTGTACACTTTATGCGATGTTCTTGTTGCGCCAACGCGATTACGCGACAGAGATCCATGTCGTAGCTCCTGACTTGATCGATTTCTTAATTTTATTGATATGGGCTCTATTATATACACTAGCTGACCCGCGCAACTTCGTCTGCGTGCGTGCGTACATAAAAGAAAGAGAGGTTAGAGAGAGTGTGCGTCAACCTTAAAAGTTAGTAGATATTTTTTTAGAGCTTTTTAAGAGGGACAATTCCGACATACATGATAATTGCGTAACTTTAACCGTTCACGCACAACGGAAGCTCTCAAAAGGAGTAAATCCCTATTATATACTATTACCGATGGATAATCATCAAATGATCCCTCCCACTCTGGACGGAGCGGAAGGGATTGTCAGACTTGTACTGACTAAAATCCACCCACGTTTCTTCTGTTGCCCTTTGCGTTCCAGGGCCGCGGTATCTCTTTCGAACAGTCCCGCAACCCTGGCAGGCCTCGCTCCTCTCGGATCCCTTCCCGTTTGCTGACATCTCTTTGAGGCGCGTGTGGAACACGAACACGCCGTCACCACGGCCTGTCGTCATAAGACGGACGGATGGCGAGCTAGCCCATTACTCACTGTCCACAGGCCCGCGACCCTCGACAGCCTTACGTCTTCATCTTTAGACACTCGATGACAATCATACACCAGCTAGAACGGAAGTTCTCATCAAAGTTCTTGAAATGGGCCGAGACACGATAAAACTGCTGTAAACTGTTGCGGACCTCTTGCAACTGCCTTCCGTCTCCATCGTCAGACCTTTGATGATAGACATACTCCAGGCAGGTCTAAAGTTCTCATCAAGGTGCATGAAATCAGCCGAAACACGATATAGATGCTGTAAACTCTTGAGGACCTCTTGCAACTACCTTCCGTCTCCATCGTCAGACCTTCGATGACAGTCATACTCCAGCTAGGTCTAAAGTTCTCATCAAGGTGCATGAAATGAGCCCAGACACGATATAGATGCTGTAAACTCTTGAGGACCACTTGCAACTGCTTTCCTTCTCCATCGTCAGACATTCGATGAAAGTCATACTGACAACTCAGTATGGTTTAAAGTTTTCATCAAAGTGAATGAAATGAGCCCAATAACATTATACCTGCTGCAAACTGTTTAGGACCGCTTGCAACTGCCATTTGTCTCTATCGTTTGACCGTCGATGACAGTCATACTTCAGCAAGGCCTAAAGTTCTCATCAAGGTGCATGAATTGAGCCCAAACACGTTATTGTTGCTGCAAACTCTTGAGGACCTCTTGCAAGTGCCTACCGTCTCCATCGTCAGACCTTCGATGACGTCATACTCCAGCTAGATCTAAAGTTCTCATCAAGGTGCAGGAAATGAGCCCAAACATGATTTCTCAATTTAAAAAACAAAAGATCATGTATATCGGACTTCTCTGTAAAAAGTTATGCGTGGTCAGGTCATACATAAAATAAAAAAATATAGACGCGTCGAATTGAGAACCTCCTCTTTTTGTTTCGTTGGTTAATAAACCAAGCTTCAGACATTTGACACGGGCGAGGGTCATTCAACACCGCGACTCAGAAAATGGAGTGAAATTAATAGCGCCATCTATCGAGCACGAAATTTAACCGTTAAAATATAATGCATGTAAAGCGATCGAACACACACTCTACAGGGTTATAGCGTCATGTAGACTAATCTAGAGTACTTTTTGCTCTCAGACCCGATTTAAAAGTTATCTTGTGAGCACATTTTTATTAATTAGTACCATTTTGGTGCAATAGATGTCGTTGCATGTATCTTACACAATGATGGTAAGTTCTTCTTGAACACTTTAAATTTATAAATCTTTTGATAGAGGGCACTGATTACAGCATGAAACAAAAACTAAAACCTTCTCTAAGTTCCCCACAATATTTGTGCATTGAATCTAATCACATTGGTTTTCCCAACAACATGAACACCCGCCTCGCAGCGCGCGCGGGTCATTATTTTGATGCGGAGTTATTTTAAAACTGTGATATCTCATAAGACATTCATCTAAATTGAATAGTGTAAAGGGCAATTTTGGTCACAATTGAATGCTAAAGATGACTAACATATTTATTTTGATAAGGATTAATACTATGTCGGTAAAAACACCTTCGCAAATAAAACATTAATTTTGACCAAATTTTAAAATCATAAAAATGGTTATTGTGAGTCAACCTTAAAAGATAGGCATGTGCCGTCGCGGACTTTTTTTGAGACCTTTTTAAGAGGAATAATTCCCTGCTACATTATATTTGTGCAACTTTAACCGTTTACGCAGCGCACGCAACGGAAGCTATCAAAGAGAATATTTTTTCCCCGTTTTTGCAACATTTGTCATTGATGCTCCGCTCCTATTGGTTGTAGCGTGATGATATATAGCCTATAGCCTTCCTCGATAAATAGGCTAACCAACACAAAAAGAATTTTACAATTCGAACCAGTAGTTCCTGAGATTACCGCGTTCAAACAAACAAACAAACAAACTCTTCAGCTTTATAATATTAGTATAGATTAAGGTGGAAGCGCAAGGGTAGCCCGCGAAATTTACATTTTCTTAAGTTTATTGTAATTTGCAGGTCAGTGTCAGGTTTTATGTTGATGAAAATATGAATCGCGCCAGTAAAACGTATGGAGTTACAGAATTATAATCATTTAAATCATCAATACAGGGCTGTATTGATGATTTAAATGATTAACTAACATGAAAAAAAGAAATAACTATTTCATGAAAAAGTCCCTCAATGGGGTTAAATGAACTTGGAAGGTTGTATTGATGATTTGAATCATTATAATTCTATAACTCCATACGTGTTACTGGCGCGATTCATATTTTAATCAACATTCAACCTGACACTGACCTGCAAATTGCAATAAACTTAAGAAAATTTAAATCTCGTAAAAAAAAATGCGCAGGGGTATCCCGCGAAATTTAAATTTGATAAATGAACTTTTTTAATTACAAATGTTTTACTTTATTATTTGTCTTTTTATTGGCTACTGTTAATAATGATTTCAATTTTATTGTAATTCTTATAACGATACAATGTAAAAATTGTGAGGTTCTCAATTCGTTTTTTTTTAATATTTATTACCTCTTAACTCCGTCATTTGTTAACCGATCTGAAAAATTCTTTTTTCATCTGAAAGGATATGCTTCCCGATTTGGTTGTTTTCCTCACGTTAATTGTCACATCACGCGACGTCGCGTGCAGGCGCTTTGATGTACATCACGCGACGTCGCGTGATAATTGCTAGTTAAATTTGACACACTTCCCGATTTCTGATTGAGCTGAAATTTTGCACGCATGTGTATATCGCGAGACAATGCAATATTATGATGACATGGAGCTGATCTGATGATGAAGCTGGAAGGTGGCCATAGGAACTCTGTAATAAAACGACGCAACGCCGTCGAATTTGGACTAGTTTGATTTGTCTGCACAAGTACTTTAGTCCTAAATGGTAACCAGGGTCTGATGATGGAGCTGGACGGTGGCCATAGGAACTCCATTAGAAAACGACAAAACCTCACAGAGTTTGGGCTCGTATGATTCGTCTTGACGAGTACTTTAACTAACTTCTACAACTAAAAAGGGTAAAATAAAAAACTTTCTGCGAAAATAAAACCGACTTCCAAAAAAAACACTCATTAAGTCTAAAATAACTTGACTTTCGGAAGTCGGTGGCAAAAAAGATACAAACAAAGACACCGACTTCCGAAAGTCAAGTTATTGACTTTTTTTGTGTTTTTTTGGAAGTCGGTTTTGTTTTCGCAGAAAGTTTTTTTTTGTTAACATTTTATGTAGGTTTAAAGATCCAGTTCAATTTTCAAGGTACTAGATACCTCGCTAATCTTCTTCGTTCTGATCTGTTTACTGATTGACGCGAGTGGAACTGCGCAGTGCGCTTGTGCGCAGAATGCCAGTGCATCCAATTGAATAAATTGATCCACTCTACGTCCGCGTCGGGATGCAACCAATTTATGTGCTATTGCTGGAATATTTAAGTAGTTGGTAGGTACCTACTTACCGTCTAGTTTGTTTATTACGTACCTTTATTGATAGAAAACGATATCGCCTGGTGTATTGGAAGGTACAGACTACTACAGCCAGCACATCAATTTACTACAATCTGTCAAATTTCAAGTTTATCGCTATATCATCAGGTTCAAGGTTGATTGGGAAAATTGGTCAGATTCGGCTAGCTTGATGCGCTGGCGTCTGTACCTATTGTTGTATTATACCTACTTAGACCTCTAAGAGTCTAGGCACTCATCAAGCGCCCCTGGTGTTAGCTGGATATTAAAAATACAAGTAATGAAAATAAATTAGCAAAACCTCGGAAAGTTTTTCTTTTGACCTTTTCTGGGATTTCTGTCTAGAAATAGGAGTTACTTTGTCAGCTAAAGCACAAAATTAAGAAACAACAACAACAAGTTTAACAATCTAGGCTGTAAGTGCGAACGTACGGAAGAGACCGTTCCTCTTTCTCACTACGCCTAGGTTGGTACCTACCAACTGGTCTAGGCTTTGCTAGGGTGTACTTCCCCATAGGACTGTGGGTCCCGGCCGAAGTAGTCGGATTCACACGTTGTGAGGCAATTATTTGTTGTGGATGTATGCAAAACTCTGCAACCTTTCGCATCCAAGCCTAGGAGGTTGTCGTCTGCTTAACAGGGCAATCTTAAGAGTGCCAGACAGTAAGGCCAGTGCAAATGTTCCGAATCCGGATGCAAATGCACTCCTTTAATTTAATCTAATTCTAATGGTCTTGTCAGCGCCATCTAATAAGTATATCTTAAACAAATTCTGCCGTAATAACGTTTAATGCCATATTATTCTACAAGCGATCCGCCTCGGCTTTGCACGGGTGCAATGTTATACATATAATGATATAGACCTTCCTCTTGAATCACTCTATCTATTAAAAAGTACCGCATCAAAATCCGTTGCGTAGTTTTAACGATCTAAGCATAATTAAGGACAGACAGGCAGCGGGAAGCGACTTTGTTGTATAATAAGTAGCGATTAGTTACTAACTAAATTCAGGAGGATCTCGTGGCTTAATAATAACAGTCGCTCTGGGTCGATCTTAAGGTTAAGCCGTGCTTGCCCAAGTTGGTCCGTGGATTGGTGACCACCCATTACCTACATGCAGAGTTTTCTCCGTGCCTCGGAAAGCACTTCACTCAACTTATCTGTGCAGTATACTTACATATATCATATATATGGGCATACGGGAATTCCTGGGTTTTAGCTTGGTAAGAAAACCGGTTCTTTCGTATAAAATCCGGTCTTTTCGTGTATTCGGTTTTTCTTTTTGAAATCCATTAATTATTGATCTGTGAACTTCGCAGATCAGACACACGTCACAGGTCGTTTAAAATGTAGAAGATGACTTATTCATCTAACATTTATTCTCAAAAGAATAAATATAATTATTATTGGTAAAATTCTCATTCTAAAGTACCCGCTGTAAAAATTTTTGGCGAAAAGAGTCGACGAAGCTTCCCAAATGCTGCCCAGCCCACCTGGATTCTTCTATTTTTTTTTAAATTACAATATGGGCCTGCTCTTGACCTCGGTCACGCCTTGTGGTCTATGATGGAACGAACGTGCCCAGAAGATGCCTGTTCACTCTTGTTTTGAAGGCAGGCGGGTTAAATGTGGCAGGGAACACAGCCGGCAGACACTTTGGCTGTTCGCATTATAAATGTAGAGGAGAAGCGCTGAGTACGACTCGTCGGGATATCAACCAAGTGTGGATGGTACGCCGCAGTACGTCTGCTAGTCCGGTGGTAAAAAGGTAATGGTGGGATCAGCAGGGCTATTGCGTCTCTCTGTTGACAGTTCATAGTGATCATCACTTGGCGAGTTTTGATATACAATGACAGTTCTGCACGGGTAGTGTCAGTTGAAACCAACAAGAACGGTCATTGTATATCAAAACTAAAAAAAAAAAACCCTGCAGTTCGTGGAGCTCCTTCGCACACTCTCCGAAGTACAGTCTGTAGAAAACCGACAGGCAGGCAACATTACGCCGGTGAGCTAGGCTGTGAAGCGTAGCTACCAACGTCTCGTTGCCTTTTAGCTCTGCGTTCCACCGAGTCAAGTGCAGCAAGCTGGTATTTTGCTGAGCCATCCCACAAGTGACTGCAATACTCCATACAGGACGGACCTGTGCTTTATACAAACTTAAAAGCTGTCCGGATGTGAAGTTTCGCCTCACCTTATTTAGGATGCCCAGCTTCTTAGCTGCGGTTCGAGCTTTTGACTCGATGGTTGAGCCGAAGTTGAGATCCGAAGTCAACTCCATGCCCAAAAGCTGTAGGCGGTCGGTAACTGGTACAGATGTACCTAGGAAAGTAGGGGATAACTGGAACTAGCTCTTTTTAGCAGTGAAAAGAGACGCCTGTGTTTTCAGAGAATTGAATTTGACCAGATTGTCGTCACCCCACTGGGAAACGAGATTTAGGGTTAAATTAATTCGTTCCACAATGGCCTCTCTATGAGTAGCTGTTTCCTCTCTGCTGGTTCTTGCACTGGACTGGTATCTTACTGTGACTGTGCTGTCATTTGCGTACCCGATTGCACCAAGCTGTAGCAGGTCGTTGATGTGCAGACCCCTGAGGAACACATCACGGCATCAATGGCTTCATGATCCGACGAGCAGCCATCTATGACCACTCTGATCGATCGGTCACTCAGGAAGTCGGAAATCCAGTTGCAAAAGTCAGAAGAGATGCCGAACGTGGGAAGCTTACCCATCTTTCCTCTCAAAGTTGTTCTTACCAAACTGCAGAGTTTGCCTGAGGTAAAAATATTCTCGAACAATCTCGAAAGGACCGCCATGAGACCAATGCGTAATGAAGAATCAACTAGGCCATCTAGTATCTGATGTAAGTCGTGTAGCGATTACTGAATCGCTACACGACTTACATCAGAAACTAGTATGATGATGTCATCCCCAACACATCCTCCAGTGCGTTGGGGAACAATATCGGTGAAATTACGTCCCTTTGACTCAATACCCGACGTAATGGGATATGCTCTGTCTGCTGGTTCTGAGTTTGGACGGTCGTTATTTATGGCGTTTTCTTAAAGACTTTTCAGCACCTGGAAGTATCGCCTATCATAGAGTTTCCAGAACAAACCAGGTCTCGATAGAGTCAAAAGCCTTCTCTCATAGTCCGCAAATGCAAGACACAAAAGCCGATTATACTCTTCGGACTTCAGTATAATTTGCCGCACTGTGAGAATATGATCTCTGGTACTGTATCTTCTTCTAAACCCGACTTGTCCGGTGGCTGGAAGTCGTCGAGTCTTCTCGCTAGACGATTTGTGACGACTCTTCAAACAGCTTAAACATGTGGCTAAGGAGCAAGATGGGTCTGTAATTCTTTAATAGGGTATTGTTCACTTTTTTAAAGAAAAGAACGACCACATTCTTTCTGCACGCTTCTGGATTTCTCCCAGAGAACAGGATCGAGTTGAAAAGCTTCCGAACTCTCTTAATAGAAGCATTCCTCCCGCTTTCAGAAACTGAGTCATCCTCACCAGGGGCTTTTCCATTCTTAAGCTGTCTAAGAGCCGCCTCGATTTCATTTTGGCTGACTTCTGGCAGCTCTTCTGTGAAACGGGATCAGATCGAGATGCATGCGCTGCGTACAACTGACCGTAGAAGTTTTCTATTTCTGAAACAATCTCAGACTTCGAAACGACGATATCCCAACTAGATTTGGGCAATATCGTCAGGTGGTTCCTCCCAAGTGATTGGACGAACACTTTCAACCCCCAGTTTTTCTGTGTGCTGGAGCATCGAAGGTCGCGTCGTACCAATTTTCTTATTGTTTTGTTGAGTGCCTGTAGTTCTGTTGAAGTAATGGATAGAAGCTCCAGAGTCTCATTCGAATGTTAGACTTCCTGTCCGTATGCCGCATTTTGCAAAAACGCGTCCCCTCGTCCCTGTGGATTTTAACTATTTGGTCGAATGCCTAGTCAATATTATAACCTTTGTATTCGATAATTAATAAATACATTGTAATAAAAAAAACCCGAAAAAGACCGAAAAACCCGGGTACCCGATTTTGAAGAAAATCCGAAACCGAAAAAACCAGTCCCAAAAAATGACCGATTTTCGATGCTCTACTGTACAGGCGGGAAAAGACAGAAATTAAAATAAATGTACCATTTAAAGCGGTCATACATACCGTATAGTCGTCACAGTAGGTACAGGTAGTCGATAGCCCAAAAGTCTGACAACCAGTCTTACCAAGGGGTATCGTATTACCCGGCCAGTACTAACTAGGTTGTGGAGGTCAGATAGGCAGTCGCTCCATGTAAAATACTTATATTCAGCTGCATCCGATTAGACTGGAAGCCGACCCCAATAAAGTTGGGATAAATCTAAGCAGACGAGTATTTATCACGTTTTATTATATTATCGGTAATATAATAAGAGAACAAAAGATTAATAAACATTAAAAATGTATAGTAAAATTAGAAAAGTTTTCGAAATTCAGATGTCCTTGTCGCACGGCACGTTTTATTTATTTTTTGTTCATAATTCGTGCTTATTCCAAATTCAAAATGTTTTTATTCACTCAGTGAGTAAAAGAGCGTTTTATTCACTGTTTAATAAAAATAAAATGAATAAAATGCCCTTTTTCGAGAGGCAATGGTAAAATAGTTATTTGTGCAACAAGAGAGCAAAGTCGTTTTTTGCTGCGAGTGCTGATTTTGAATCCTGAGAGTGGCGAGGGATTCAAAGGCACGAGATGCAAAAAACTTTGTTCTCGTGTAACACACATAACTTTTCACTTCAGCAGCGAGAACCCTTTAGGATATAAAATAATACACAGGAATAGATTGAAATAACTATTTATTGTGAATCAAAATAATTAACATTGTAGGTAGAGGTAACAATATTCAATAAAATGGAACATTTTAAAAGTTTAAAGTAAAATTACTGCAATTCTGCCAATTAAAACTTTAAAAGTAACAGATTTATTTGGCAACGTTATAGTTGCATTGAGTTGAGTTTGATTATCTGGGGTTAAGGTTTCAGTTTCGCTGGCGGATTGAGAAGGGACAACGGTGAAACGTTGGTAACTCGGCTTTCTGTATAAGTACACTGTGCGTCGTTGGAAGTGGATGGGCGTGGGTGAGACCAAGTATCCGAGGTCGAATTCAGACTTATTGTTTCCATTAAACGCTTACAGAATTTCGACTTATTTTCTATTGAGTCTTCAATATTATCCTTCTGAAACCATATTGGACTTCCACCCGCCGTGACGTTTTAAAGTGGTGAGATCGGCTCTGGAATCAGCCAAGAGCGTTGCCGAAGTTCTCCGAAAGCAGTGACCCGTGTATAGCTGAGGCTGAAAACTGGAGGAGTTTTAAGAAAGTGGCAATTTTTCGCGGTATAGCACCTATTTTAGTTACTCCCATAGGTTGTCTTGAGCATTTTATTATTATAGATTGTATGAAAAATCGGTCGGTTTTTATATTGGCTGGGCGTAAATTTTGGTATTTTTCTACAATAGTTTCATACTCTTCGCGTACAGTCTGTCTATAAAGTCATGAAAATAATGTTTGAGGAACTAACATTATTCAAAAGTAGGGCAACACTAAATCATAGTACATCGAATGTCATCAGCTGTCAACAACTTATTTTGTAACTCGTTATCTATTGCATTTTTTATTGCTTTTCAAATCTAAGTGGATAAAACTTTGACGAAACGTGTGAACTAAGAGGAAAACAAATTGGAGTGGAGCTCGGGAAATTATTTTTAAAGTGTATCAGTGATGTTTGTTAGAACACCAACCTGGACAAATTATATCAAATTTGGATGATGTGTAAGCTCGAACAGCAGCTATGGCAGGTATGTAATCGTGTAACTGTTTGTTTTTTATCTACCAGAAGTTATAAATTTACTAAATATACGATTTTAAGACTAAAATAAAGATTGTTTACATTGCGCATTAATAGGTTAGATTCCAAATCTAAATAAGCCATATTATAGTGCGACTAGAACTTTTGATACTTTTGGGTGATTAAATATACCGCCGATTTTAAATCTGACTATGTTATATCATGTCTGAAATTAAAAATAGTATTTACTGTTAGATACTACTTTTTCTTAAATCTTTCTTTCAGGAAACAGAGTAAAGTGAGGCGTATTGTAGATGAAGGCTATAAAAATGATGGCAAATTTGGAAACCCTGGCAAACAGATCAAGATATAGATGAGTAATTAGTCATTCGCCTAGGCTAGGCAAAGATAGCAGCAGCAATGAAAGCAGTAGCCAAGATGTTGTTAGTGACGCAGCTGACAATGAAAATACTTTTTTTAACATAGAATATTTGGAATCAGATGATGAAAGTGAATTATTATGTTATGGAGTATTTTTCATTAATAAAAAAAGTTTAAACATGTAATAATAAAAAATATGTATGAACATTTTTCTTTTATTTACTCATTTTATTTGAACGACAGAGACCATAGATTTGTGCTATCTGATCGTTCATGCAAACTAATGTAGGTATTTCGTGATGGCCCGGAGGTTGCGGGTTCCCCCTTCAGCATGAGGTTGTGGGTTCAAATCTGGGCCTTTTTTGTTTCACCAATGATATTTATGATATAATGATAAATTCCTTCACCAATGTGACTTTCTCAATTCATATGTACTTTCTAAGTTTATCTTGGACATCCCAGACATTGGTGAAGGAAAACCTCGTGAGGAAACCTACAGGGCTATTGCATATCTCTGTTGACAGTTCATAGTGATCATCACTTGGCGAGTTTTGATATACAATGACCGTTTTTGTTGGTTTCAACTGACGCTACCCGTGCAGAAAAGTAATTGTATATCAAAATTCGCCAAGTGATGATCACTATGAACTGTCTACAGAGATACGCAATAGCCCTGCTGGACATATAAAAGTCTGAAATCGCCAACCCGTGACCAACCCCTTGAGCAAGCGTGGTGATCAATGTTCGTGCCTTCTCTGTTGAGAAGAAGCCTCTGCCCAGCAATGGGAGAATAATAGGCTGGTACCTGGCTGATTTTTTAAATAAGATTTTACCTTTTCTATCCAGTTTAAAAAAGCGTCTACGAGTAAAAATTATGTTTTCATTAAAACCAGGTTTGCTTCTAATATAAAATAATGTGTTAGTATCAAAATCAATTTAGTCACACTATACAGTGTTGCTACGTGCACGACCGCAGCGCCCTCATTTTTTTTCATGACTTTATAGACAGACTGTACGTCAAAAGACCTGTCAAAGTTCGTCTTCGTATTTTTCCATTTTACTAACAGTAATTTATCTGAATGCTTTTCGATATTATTAACTGTTAGCTGTAATAGCTCTTGTTGCGACACGCTCCACTAATTCCTATGATCAGTACGACCTGTAATGAAAATATTACATAATTAAATGTTTAACATTTACAGCATCTTTTACATATCGTAATAAATATTTTAACAGTACTGCTAAGCCAAACTAGGGTTCATTGCGCCTCCAAAAATTAGTAGTAGGCAGTATGTACCTTTATACATAACAGGAATGGTAAACGTAAGAAAATTTAAATTTCGCGGGCTACCCTTGCGCATCCACCTTAAGGTGGAAGCTCAAGGATAGCCCGCGAAATTTAAATTTTCTCAAGTTTATTGCAATTTGCAGGTCAGTGTCAAGTTATATGTTGATGAAAATATGAATCGCGCCAGTAACACGTATGGAGTTACAGAATTATAATCATTCAAATCATCAATTCAGCTCTCCAAGTTCATATAATCACATTCAATAGCTATTTCATGAAAAAATCACTCTTTGAGATTATATTAACTTGGAGGATTTAAATGATTATAATTCTGTAACTCCATACGTGTTACTGGCGCGATTCATATTTTCATCAACATACAACCTGACACTGACTTGCAAATTGCAATAAACGTAATAAAATTTAAATTTCGCGGGCTACCCTTGCGCATCCACCCGCTCTTTCTACAGAGTGGTCACTTTTTGGAGGCTAACGCAACAAACCATAGTTTGTTTGTTTTTTTTTAATTAGTTCCTGACAACAAGTTAGGTCTGAGACCACGTTGCCTAGCAAACCGAGCAAACCATAGTTTTAAAACCATGTCATGAGTTCAGTTTCACATAATTATATCAGATACCATCTGGATGAAAAAATAATTTTAGATTGTCACAAAAATTAAATTTTCGTAGTTGTTCACCCAAAAAAAGGCTCAAATCACTATGAAATTGTTCAATCTTATAAAGAACAATAAAAACTAATATGAATTAAAAAGAGTGCTTAATAATTGCAAAATCAAAACGAATTATTCAAACTGTCAATGTCAAAATTACGTCAAATGCAAAACATTTGAGGTTACAATTACAAACTACAAAGTTTGATAGTTTTTATTTCAGAAAGTATTTGAAAGCAAATATTTAGCTTGAAACAGCGTGTTAAGATAATAAGTACTTTGCACAAAAAAAAAATGAATTGTATACTGCGGATCCCGTATATAAAAGCCGAGCCTGATTATCAAAGAGATCTAAAAGACGTAAATATAAGTTTTAGTAGACTCGCTCGTAAATAATTCAATGTCTTTGGTGATTATGAAGTGTATGCGTGTTTTTTACGTTAGCATTACCGTAAGTATAAATGTTTTCTAAATATATGTATATCAAAATGATCGTTAAAGTACAGGCTTACCTATATTAGTGATTAAAAGATCAGCACACTATTTTTTTGATAATATAACCTGAAGTTTGTTATCTGCATTGTTTCTTTTGTACAATGCAGTTAGCCGTTTCCACCAGAGATATCCTAGGCCCCTGAGCGGTGCGAGGATGCGTAGCGACGCTGTGAAACGGTGCGAGCGGTAACTGCTATTTTTTCGCTCTCGTCCGTTACTTGCACACATCCCTCGCAATAAATTCCTCACAACGAATTCGTTGTGGGGAATTCCTCGCAACACATACCTCACAATAGATCCTCATAACACATCCTTGCAACACATCCTCGCAACACATTTCTCGCACACATCCTTGCCTTGTATTATAGTTGTAAAAATCTCGCTCCACTGAGCTGTTTCCAATAGAGCTGCGCTGAGCGAGGCTAGGTAAATGAAGTGATTATATTAGTTGTTAACAAACACATCCCTCGCTGCGCATCCTCGCACATCTCTGGTGGAAATGCAGTCTTACTCAGAGCCCTATAATCGTTTTTTTTAGGATGAGTCCTGACAAAGTTTAATTTATGAGTCTGATTATTCTATTTTGATCTGAAGTTATTTCACTTGTACTAGACATTTTGATTGAATATCGACTAATATAAGACAATAAAGCTGTCTCAATTTAGTAACACACTAAGAAGAAGATTACTTGAGATCACGCCTGTAATCTCTGAAGGGTTAGGTAGAGGTTTACACTGTGTACACCCACAATTTACCAGTTATGTTTACCAGACCAATATAAAGAAATGCCTGATGAAAAATCCCAGTACCACTGACCAACCTGGGAATTGTACCCAGGATCTCATGCTCAGTATTTTCACCTGAACCCTCTAGCTGTAGCTAGACCGACGAGGCAGTCTACACAATAAAAGAATTGTACTGAAAGATGTTTTTATATCGTTTTTTATTAGAAATGAACTTGCCCAAGCAAGTACGCGCGCATCGACGGGTGACAAGAAGTCAAATTAATAGTCTTTCCGCTGAACACGAACGAAAACGGGCAGCGCAGCTTCTCCGTGTTTTGCTGCCCGATGATGATGGCGACCCCCTCGGAAACAGCACGCGCTGTAAGTTGAATCAATACAATACAATTATGTTGTCTGTCTTAAACTCACAACTACATGACAGTAGTGATTCCTTAATTATTGTAGTTTTTTTTTTTCAAACTCAAACTCAAAGCGTTTATTTCAATTAGACCTTCGCAGGCACTTTTGAAAGTCAGAAAAACAAAGGCGAAGCTACAGTCACAGACACAAGGCATAATAACTTGTGAAAGTACTGTAGTTGCCCATTCCAAAGCGTAGATCTCTATGGAGAAGAATGGGCAAGAAACTCCATGGACACTCTTTTCAATCAAAATATTGTTACAAGATCTTGGTTACATCATTCATGTTGAGATTATACATATATGTGAGAACGATGTAGAAAGACGTGCACATTAAGAGCGTCCAGAGTAAAAGATTATAACTATCAACAATTTAAAAACAAAGTAGTTAAAATAAACCGTGGCAGCTAAGAGATGACCAGTCCCAACTGACAGCGCCCGTTCACGAACATGACGCATGCATCAGCTCCATTCAGCTCAACCATATTGAAGGGAACTAAACGACCCAACACACCCGCCACTATCAGCGAGACATTTGAGTGAGCCTGACATTCTCTCAGCCACCAGGGCACATTCGAGTCAATGAAGGATAACTAAATGTAAATGGTAGCTTTACAGTACATAGTACTCACACATGTGCTATGCAGTTATATAATACTAAGAGATTGAATCTATACAATGCAAAGATATTTTTACAATCTTCTGCAGCTTCCACAATAATTTCACATGAGCTTCTGATTAGTTTGCCCCTATGGTTGTGGAGCAGGACCAGCATTGAGCCAAGCATTTTTATCATCGATGTAATCCCCTAACTTATAATATGCTTGCCTACATAGTGTGCGTTTTATACAAGATTTAAATTTTGTCTCATTCAGTTGTTGAATGTGGGGAGGTATTTTATTATAACATTTTAAACAGTACCCCATGAAAGATGAGTCTACTTTAGATAGCCTGAAACCTGGCTGTACTAGTTGGTCCCTGTTTCTAGTATTATAGTGGTGTCTGTCACCTCTTTTACTAAACAAATGCAGATTTTTCCTAACGTACATGATGTTTTCATAGATGTATTGACAAGGTACTGTCATGATGTTAATTTCTTTAAACAGTTCCCTTAGAGAATCGCGCCTACGTAGATCATATATGGCTCTGATGGCTCTTTTCTGCAGAATAAATATAGACTCAATGTCTGCAGCCCGTCCCCATAGTAAAATACCGTATGACATAATACTATGAAAATAACTAAAATAGACTAGCCTCGCGGTATCTGCATCAGTAAATTGGCGGATTTTTCTAACAGCATATGCTGCTGAACTCAGCCGCTCTGCAAGAGATGTTATATGCGGACCCCATTGTAGCCTTGAGTCGAGCGTGATCCCCAGGAAAACAGTATTTTCGACGAATTGCAGTTTCTCTTGATTCAATACTATGTCACTATCACTACTTTTAACATTCGGTAGAGCAAATCTTATGCACTTCGTTTTTTTCCCATTTAATACTAAATTATTAGCGGTGAACCAATTATGGACCTGCATTAAGGCGTTATTTACGTCGTCGAGATTTGTGGCACGTCTGTTTATCTTAAATATAATAGTTATATCGGAAATCCACAGAGGATTTGTCCACATTGTTTCAATCCACATTGTTTTTTAACATGTTCTCTTGTGTTCATTTAGAATTTTATTATTTTATAGACGTCCGTCTCCAGTGCGCGGTTCCTGCGCTTTTGTTGAGCTTAGCACCAGCCAAGGTAATATAAATATGCACACATCAACACCATCTAGGGATATTTCGGATTTACTCATTTCACTCAAAAGGAGATGTTCCAGAAATGTATGGAGCCTGGGCCAGCACTATGTACACTATATGTAAATATCGCTATGTATTACAGTAACCGTTTTTTATTGTTCATTTTCTTTAATTTCACTTCGTTTCAAAGTACATTCAAATTAACTTGGCCAAGGAGAGCAACACAACATAAAATTAAACATGGTGGATCAGATCAGCAGCAAGCGAAAAATTACATTTTGACAATGACATTTGATTGACGTGTATCGTAATACCTGCGATAAAAAAAATACAATACGAATTTCGAAAATCTTGAGTTTCGGTTTCGATAAAATAAGACTACAGGTCCAAACTCAAAGCAAGGAAAGTCTCAAAATCGTCACTTCTTAAAACTGTCGCAAGTCCTCAAACTTCATGTTAAACACAACTGACATGGCTGCCCTAAAAATAGGGTTATTTTATTAAAAAACTTTTCAAATGATCATTTTTGTACCACTGTACCTTTCTTCAAATTATTTTTTTAGTATTTTTATGAAATTCCCCTATTTTTTTCCTATTTATCTATGTAGTGTACATAGTGGTGGCCCAAAATCAAACATCTCCTTGTTAAAGATAACTTAAAACATGTATAATTTAACTAGCTGCTGTCCGCGGCTTCGCCCGCGTTTAGGTTGGAAATTATCCCACGGGCACATTATAGCCTATGGCACTCGGGAATAATGTAGTTTCCTATTAGTGTCAAAGTCGGTTCAGTAGATTTAGAGATTACTAGGTACAACCTCACAAACTTTACCTCTTTATAATATTAGTATAGATAATATTAGTAGATAAGCTGTCATTTTTAAAGACCTATCTATAGACACCCCAAATGTATTTGTTTTTTTTTAGTTTCAATTCCATGTTTGGGGAATTTATGTTTCCCTTTATCTTATTTTATTTTTATTTTTGTATTAAAATTGTAAAACGCTTCACAGGACAGGAGGGAGATGTACTCCCTACCAAGTTTCAACTGCGTAGTCCTAATCGTTTCGGAATAAAGTGGCTGTGCCATACGGACGGACAGACAGACAGACATCACGAATCTTTAAGGGTTCCGTTTTTTGCCATGCGGCTATGGAACCCTAATAAAGACGAAAATTGAAATAATGGTAAAACTAACGATGGATGTTTTTCAAGAAAAAGTGAAAAATACAGCAAAGCAGTTTTTTGCAATTATTCGAAAAATCGGTAACGATTTATTTTTTCATGCTTTGAATCAAGTTATCAAAGTCTTCCTGCGGGACATTGTCCCAGGTCCTGTTAATATGCCAAAAAAGTTGCTCTTCAGTCGCAATGTTTGCAGGAAAATTCTTCAAAGCCCTTCTTTGGAACATGTCCTACGCGTACTCTATGGGGTTTAAGTCTGGTGATTGCGCGGGCCAGTCTAAGACCGATACGTCGTGCTCCTGCAGCCAGCTGGTCATCACTCGCGCTGTGTGCGGACGGGTGTTGTCGTGCATGTGCGTGTATTCTTGGCCCATTTGTAGTCGATGGGGGTAGACTATTGGTATTAGCACCTGGTTACAGTATTTTTCAGCGATCATGGTGTTTCTGATCCAAACGAAGTCTGTTCTTCCACCAACACGAATTCCTGCTATAATTAAAAAAACATAATTGTCCCGCCGTGGTATGGATGGACTTCCTGAGGGTGTTGCAGACGGCTCTCACGACCAGGAACTCGCCATACGCGTACCTACTCTTCGCGAATCGGGATGGAAACCTAATCGCACTCATCGGTAAACAGCACTACATACCACTGGTTATCTTCCCAGACAATGATGTTGTAAAATATAACCTCATTGTTCCCAGAGCAAATGTTCAAAGCCCACTGTAAACTTCGTCCACGATTTCCTCTGCTTAGTGCTAGAGTACGAAGCGGTCTACGATCATGAAAGTTAGCTTCATGCACGACCAAACTGTGAGGAGAAGACTTCCTCACAGTTTGGTCACTCACAAGCAAATGGTGCTCTGACTGGAGCCCTTGAACCAACTGCATGGCTGTAACATTTGGTTGCCTTCTGCAACATTGCATGCCGTAACATTTGCGGCAACTTGCAAAAATCGGTCGTGTCGTTAGGTGGTTACTTGCTTCCCACCTGGGTGTCTGTCAGCCACTTCACCTTTAGCACTGTAACGTGATCATAACTTTGATATCACGTTTTGTTTTGTTCCAATCTCCTCATGCATTACTCCGTTGCGTAGCCCCAGCTTTGAGCATGCCTACTGCCATTAACACCTCCTCTCTCGTTAAATGGCGCCGCTGCATGATGCATAAAGTGGTTTACAAGTTTAATTTGACACCAAGAATTATCCAAAACTGTGTTAAATAAATTGCAATCTTCGAAGTTCGCTAAAGTTATGCCGCGCAAATCTTTTGTTTTGAATTTACTTTTTCAAATTCAAATTTGGAATTATCCAAAAAGGCCTCAAAAAAAACTTTCGTTAAATGACCTCTCTCACTCTGGGCGGACTTTGACAGTTTTAAGAAGTGACGTTTTTGAGTCTTTCCTTGCTTTAAGTTTGGATCTGTAGTATTTTATCGAAACCGAAACCCAAGATTTTCGAAATTAGTATTGTTTATTTTTATCGCAGGTATTACGATACTCGTCAATCAAATGTTATTGTCAAAATGTCATTTTTCGCTTGCTGCTGATCTGATCCTCCATGTTTAATTTAATTTTGTGTTCCTCTCCTTGCCCAAGTTATATTGAATGTACTTTGAAAAGAAGTGAAATTAATGAAAATTAACAATAAAAAACGGTTACTGTAATACATAGCGATATTTACATATAGTGTACATAGTGCTGGCCCAGGCTCCATACATTTCTGGAACATCTCCTTCTCCAATTGTAAGGAATTAGGAGTAATGCAATGGGGGCTATCGTTTTCGAGCTCACCAGGTGGCTCCACTATCGCTTATGGTCATGTCAATTTTTCTATTTTATACTTTAAAGTACCAATACCTTTATAAAAAGTTTATTTTAATACGTATAACAACATAGTGTAAACTTCAGATCATTTATTTACAATATTCTCCCTAAAGTTAGCAAGCATGAAACATTTAAAAATCATTCCACCTCCAAGGACTAACAAACAAGGACCTTAAGTTGCAACTTAGAATATTCAAGTCATAATTAATCAGAAATAGCTCAATCTAGACCACAATTGTGAATATTAATAAAAATACGTGATAAAAAAAGCAAACTTTCTAGCAAACTTTCCATGACATCTGACATTTCGGTGCCCTCGCGCTACACTAGCGCCTCTAGCGGTGAATTCACACGCGATAGCCGCCATTGTTGAGTCATAGCTTTGTTTTGAATCTGTCAGGTCACGTACGAAAATAAATCTCACTAAGGAAAATGTCCATGAAATAATTTCCTATAACTTCCAAAGAGGCCTAACACGGCTTTCGTGTTTCTCGAAGAGCTAACATCTGTGTTCCATGATGAAGCTCCATATCTGAGGACTGTCGAATGTTACTATTTAGAGCGTGTCGAGATTTTCAGCGTAGACACACCAGTCTTAGTGACAAATCTCGTGAAGGACGTCCAAAATCCGCCTTCACTGAAGATAACATCGTTGCTTTGAGACAACTAATCCTCGAAGATCGTCATGTGACATATCGGGAGATAGAGGCGTTATTAGGCATCTCAGAGACAACTATTTAGTTTAAGGGTTTGCATGAGGCGCTTGGTGTGAGAAAGCTAGTTTCCCGTTGGGTCCCGCATTTGCTGTCTGACGCGTCAGTTGGTGTGAGAAAACTCTTCAAAGGTTCAATCGAGGAGAGTCAAATCACGTCTGCGACATCATCAGTGGTGACGAATCTTGAATCTATGCCTATGATCCTGATATTAAACAACAATCCACAATCTGGGTCTTCCAAGACGAGCCCAAGCCGACTAACGTTGTTCGCTCTCGAAGCGCTTCAAAGAAGGTGATGGCTACGTTCGTGGCAAATACCGGTCATGTTGCGACGATTGTACTTGAACATCGTAGAACGGTTAATGCAGAGTGGTATACCACAGTTTGTTTACTAAGTCATCGCCGAACTTCGGAAATCTAACCCAAAGCGACGCATCATCCTACACCATGACAAAGCAAGCTCACAGAGCGCTCGTCAAACCATTGAGTATTTGAAAACTTAGAAATTCTAAGCCATCCTCCAAACAGTCCTGACCTAAGTCCTAACGATTTCTTATAATTAAAACTCTTCGTGGTTAAAGGTTCCAGTCCGGTGAAGAAGTAGTCGACGCTTTCAAATCAGCCATATTGAACATCCCCCTACTTTGGAGTGGAATAAATGTTTGAATTAGTGGTTCGAGCGAATGAAAAAATGTATTAAACAACGTGGTGAATGCTTTGAAAAACAATAAAAAGTACTCTAGGGTTCTAGTTTTCTTTTTGTCCAAACAACAAAACCTAAAAGGCACGCCATGTACGAGGGGTTACTATGACGACTTAAAGCAGTTGTAATTCCAGTGGGGGAAAGAGACAGAGCTATACAGGTCGTCTAGCCCCATCTCTTTCAGACAATAGAATTTCAACTGCTTTAAGACGTCATGGTAGACCACCTGGACTAATATTACAGATTTGTTACCATCACAACAAAAAGAAAAAGAAGTAGCAAAAAATACGCTAATCTGACACAGCCCTCACAAATATAAATACAGACTGGTTATGGAAAGCTTTTTTTATCATTCCATTTAGCGATTAGAAGACAAATAAACGGGAGCATATTAGATTGTCTCCCTTCATTTTCAAACATACTCAGATTTATATTATTTCTTACAGATCTAGATGTACAAGAAGATGGTTCGGTTGTTCACAGACAACCGTTTCAGGCGAGCGCGGGGGCGAGTTCGAGTACTACCACTACCACTAGACTAAGTAAGTGTCACTAACTCTCTACAATAGTACATTATGATATATGTGGGGAAACTTTGTTATTGCATTCGAGGCCATTGTTCGAGGAGGAATTCACAACCGAGCCGTAGGGAGGTTGTTATGAAGCCGAGAACTGCAGTAACAAATGCTCACGTATATCAAACGACGTTTTTCAATACACTTTCGGAGAATTAAAATAATAAAACGAAAAGTATTTTTGTCATGAATTAATTTCAGTCTTTTTCCGCGGTTTGCTTTAGCCAGGTTGAAGGAGAAGGAAAGGCATGAAGCTGTTAAACAGCCTAATAGGAAAAATATAAAAGTTTAAAATTTTTGAATGTAGACCACAAATAAATGTTAATTTGTTCAAATAATTAAAGGGTGTAACAAGACCCTTAACGAAGCCGAAAGACACTTATTCCCCGCGTCATTGCGATATTTTTTTGTTCTAGACTATCCCCGGGAACCTTAGAAATACGGAGAATATATTGGGGGTCAGTTCCAACTTTTTCAGAACTTTTTTTTTAAATACATGTTGATAATGTAAGATTTTTACTTTAAACACCTCCACGACCCCCGTACTACTCAATCCATCCATTAGCACAATGTTTTGAGTTCATTACTGTGCCACACTGGGCAAGCGTATTGAAAATTATAATTTAAAGTGTACCCCACCTTCCGGCGGCGCTTTGATGAACTCAAAAACTACCATAAGGATTTTCAAACGGTTTTCACCAATGGACGGAGTGATTCATGAGAAATGGTGACGGTGTATAATTTATGAAGGTTTTGTGTAAATTAGCTGAAAATCGATGATAATTGTTGAAGATGTGGGAAAAACATTCCGACTGGATCTTTACGCCGCTTGCGCCAAGGAAAAAATGCATTACGGAATAATTCCTCTTAAAAAGATCGATTAATCTGTAGAAACGCTCTATGTCTAAAAAAATGTAGGCGAATAAGTACCATGCATCAGAGCGAACCTGGGGGTGGGCTGCTAGTCAATAAATAAATAGTACTGTCTATACACACTGTTGGTATATAAATATATTTTGTTTTTACAGCTGTGGGAGCCGAAGGGGGATTGAAGGGGAGAGCAGAGATACATCTTTCCGGCTCGAAGGGTCATCCTAACCTGCACGTGCTATAAGGCGGCGGCTGCCATCTAACAGCGGTGGTGTTCCCTGCTAAACAACGAACGAGGCTATGGCGACCGAGAAATAGCAGAACCCACCCGGGCAACTGTTTTGGAAGGGGCTGCAGCAGCCTTACGGTCTAAATAATCCTTAAAATGTCTGGTGCAGGAGGCGACGGTAATCCACTGCACTAATTTCCCATGAGAGTCACAATAGATTTAACACGATCTAGATCTGCTGAGCGTTTCGCCCGGCGCCACCAAACCGGGGATGGTGGTGTGAAATGTGCTACCGCCCATGTGATTGTGTCTGATCAGGCAACATAATTATTATAGAAACTATGTTACTGGTAAACCGAAATCAGTTAGACAGCCTCACCGCCTTGGCACTTAGAATGATGCGGCAAAATCAAAGCATTTATTTCAAGTAGGCCAGTTACAGGCACTTTTGAATTGTCGTAACAAAGATAACAATGAAATGAAGCTACAGTCCCAGTCACAAGGCATAAAAACTGTGAAAGTACTGTAGTTGCCCATTGCCTAGCGTAGATCTCTATGGAGAAGAACCGACGGCCTTAACCGACTTCAGATAATAGTGAAACGAAAAGGAAGGAAGTCACTATCCTCGGACTCAGCGAAACCCACTGGGTACTTTTCAACTAACCAGTTGAATAGAGTCCACTTTTCAGGACCTGAAAACGAAAGCTCTAATGGTGTGTCGTGGTACCACTTAGCATAGACAATTATGTCAGCGGTTATAAGCCGATTAACCACCGAATAATTGCCATTAAAGTCAAAACACAACTCCCAGTCTAGCGAGGGCGAAATCGACTTTTACAGTGCCTTGGCAAAATCTCTCCAAGACATACTATAAAATGGAGAAAACGACAGTTTTCGGTGAATTTAACGCCAAAATCGGTCAAACGGATAGCGACCAACATTTTCGACGGCTACTCGGGAAATAAGGAAACAGCAACAGACACCAGAGAGGCAAGCGTATGCTTCAGTTCTGTAGTGAGGAAAATCTTACCGTGACACCTGTTTTAGACAACTTAACCCAAGCAGCACGCAACAATTTTTAACATCATTTCACTAGCTCATTTAGAACTTAAAGTTATTTTAAAGACAAAAAGAGTCAATGCTGCGTTTATCGTTAATAGACGGATTTTTGAGCTGGGACTGGTTTAGGGGATCCGCGTCAGCTTAGGGTGTTAAATCATAATATGAAAGCACTACTATACAACTTTAAGTATTTTGTGACACTTTAAACTAGTTTTATCGTTAAAGCTCTTTAAAGGCTGTATATTGCATGTGATCACTTACTACTACTCTAAGTGTGATAATGACATCACTCGATAATTTGTTTTGTACAATGGTATAGGAAAACTCTATTATAAAACTTATTCTTATAGCCTAATTAGACACTCTTGTGAATACAGTGGTTTATAACTTCCGTAAAGGGTGCTTTAAACTAAAAAAAATAATTACATCAACAGTACAGCTTTAGCCTGCTTCACTGACAGAGTCGTCACGATTGCAATAGCCATCCATGAACCATCGATGTCCAACGATGGTTCTGTAGGAAAAACATAAGTGGTGTCGAATGTGTGGATTTGGCTATACCTTTGGTACCTAATGATGACGTTTCTTCGTGCAGCAACATAAGTACTTCAAATAAAGATGAAGACGAATCTTCAAAAAAATATGTTGTTTTGTCAGCGAATAAAGAAATGGACTACAGAGAGAAATATATCTGAAATAGCTCAAAACGCTATAGCTTTAGCCGTAATTGTAAATAGCAGATTTCCCGGAATTTTACCATGTGACTCTAGAACAATTTTAAGTTCTATCTAACAAATTGAATAACGTAAATACTGGGATATTGGCCTAGCAAAATCTTTAAAGAAATCATTGGAGAAATGGATTGATGATCCAACTAAAATTAGTTTAAATTTCAATTTCGCCGGTCTCCCAATATTTAAAAGCTCAAATAGAGAGTTTTGGTCAATTTTGTGCACTACATTTTATAGACCTGATATTTAGCCGTTTGTAGTTGGAATCTATTAGGTATGGTGTTGGCAACAATTTCAGTCGACCCCCATCGTAATGAGTTCGAAGCTCAAACCCCTTTACAAATCCAGGAAAACACTGATGTAAATCAGATTGAAAATAATCTAAAATTAATTTTAGACAATAAATATAATAGGGCACAAACAACAAATGTTCTTGCAGATAATTAAACGTGTGACTGTGTATTTTACCATTTTTACCCAATTTTTATTTTATTTTGTAGCCCACTTAGTCATAGACATAATTATTTACATAAAGTGGTATGTGGTGTCTTTAATATTGTAAGTATATATGAGCACAGAATAATAAGTACCTACCTACAAGTATACGGGTGTACAACAGTAAAAATAAAAGACATTTTTCGATCACATGATGTGTTTTATTTCTCTTTTAGACTGTATGCAAAATGGGTTTGAAGTATAATTGACCTTTGTGTCCGTTTCATACTAATTTTATTTTTATATCTTGAGAACTAACAATGGTCTCTGTCCGCGTATCAGTAAGTAATTTGGCTTTGAATATGTTCAAGTATGATGATTTGATTGTTTAAAAACATATCAAGCCTGTAATTTCGTAGCCGTATACAGGGTGTAACAAGACCCAAAACGAAGCCGTCAACCAAGCATTATGAAGGTACATCAAATTAAGTAACTACGCAAAAATTAATGATGGGGTAACGACTTTCTTTTTTTGAGAGAATAATGACATTGTGCTGACGGATGGATTGAATAGTACGGGGTTCACATTAAAAACAAGTAAGTATTAAAAAAAAAACACTTGTGAAAAAGTTGGCACTTTGACACCCAATATCTCCGTAACGAGAAGTTATGATCTAGAAAAAAAAAAAATCGCAATGACGGGTAGAACAAGTCCCTTTCGGGTTCGTTAAGGGCCTTAATTTTGATTTTACTGTTAAGTAACAACAGTTACTTTCTTCATTTCCAAAATGTCTATAATTTTTAAAAGATATTTATTTTGACGTGTAAACGTTTTAAAACCAACATACAAATAAACGTTATTTACATAGGCTCTCATTTATTTGGATCCAGTGGTACCCAAGAAAACTGTGGTGTGTCATTTTTATGTTCTTTAGAGTGCAGGTTTTTTATTTCTACACTTTAGGTAGGTAGGTAAATAGGTATTCTAGCAAGTGCGCTGTCTAGTCGGCCGTAATACCTACTTATCGAGTGACAGGTGATTAGGAATTTACGATACTGTTTGAGTTTAGATATTATTTGTATAGAAATATTAGGTAATATCGCTCTCAAAAACTCGTACGTACCAGTTACAGCCGCCATCATATCAGTCTGTCACTACACACTTTAGATATCATAGAGATAAGTATTTCATAAGATATTGCATAATCTATGTAGATACTCTTCATGCCTGAAAAAGATGATCCCATCCCACGCATTTCCTGACTTAGCGGATAGGTGACTTCTATAATTGTTTTTCCAGTTATTAGGGGATAACCTATTTATCACTATAATTCTTGTGATGAACTCTTGTTAATGTTTAACAATTGTACTTACCTACTGTTATTAGGTATGCCCATGGAATAGTTATAGGTACCTACCCTACTCTAATCCTATGCGAATATTATATCCCACCGTATAATAAATGGCTAATTAATTAGCTATGCTATAATGTGTAGGTACAATAATGTACTTACCCCAATAAAATGTAAGTATGTATGTAGTTTTGTAGAACCTCACGTACCAGCCGCCGCGGGAGACCCACCGGGCGTCGGGGGCCACATGGTGGCCCCCCGGCCACCGTAGGCGCGGGCCTGTGGACGGTGAGCTATGGGCTAGCTCACCGTCCGTCCGTCTTATGACGACAGGCCGTGCCGACGGCGCGTTCGTGTTCCACGCGCGCCTCAAAGAGATGTCAGCATTAGCAATAGGAAGGGGTCGATGGCTGCCGGGGCTGCGGGACTGTTCGAAAGAAATACCGTGGACCCGGAACACAAAGGGCGATGAAGGAACATAGATGGGTTTTAGTCAGTAAAAGTCTGACACTCCCTCCTGCTCAGCCCAGAGTTATTTGATGATTTCCCATCCGAAAAAAAAAAGTGACAGCCCATATTTACAGAGTTTTAGTAACAAACAAACTATAAGTTATTTTTGTTCTAAGTTATGTTTCCAGACCACTGTGCGCTGTACCGTCCGTGTGCCCATGAATTCGGTTAAGGTGGATGCGCAAGGGTAGCCCGCGAAATTTAAATTTATCAAGTTTATTGCAATTTGCAGGTCAGTGTCAAGTTGTATGTTGATGAAAATATGAATCGCGCCAGTAACACGTATGGAGTTACAGAATTATAATCATTCAAATCATCAATACAACTCTCCAAGTTCATATAATCACATTCAATAGCTATTTCATGAAAAAGTCACCTTTTGAGATTATATGAACTTGGAGGGTTATATTGATGATTGGAATGATTATAATTCTGTAACTCCATACGTGCTACTGGCGCGATTCATATTTTGATCAACATAGCAAAAAAGTTTTTTTATTTTTCCTTTTTTAGTTGCAATATTCTACACAAATATTTGGTATACATTTATTTTACATTGTTAACAACTCCTTTCATGGTAATAGGCGTATCCCCAATAAAATGTAACTTATATCGTTACCTAACCTAACTGTCGAAATCTCGGTGTACTGTACACATCTGCGTACTCCCTCAGAGCATACAGGCGTTATGTTATGTTCTAATATTGTGTAAAAAATAAACATCCAAGCGATTGCAGCGATCACGGCAATCAGATTTTCTGTCTATTAATGAAGCGTTCCATTGTATATCTCCGGAGATCAGCATCAGATCCAGACTTATTCCTTCCATCATCAGCTCAGCAACATGAGATAATGATTATCAGGTACAAATATCGTTAGAAAGTACCTATATGAAAAACACTGTAAAATGTCAGGGTTGCCCTCGATTTCCCTGGGATCCCATCATCAGATTCTAACTTTGTGACAACGGGACCACCTCAGTAGTATAGGCTTTCGAATAAAAAAAGAGTTTTGACAATCGGTCCACAATTAGAGGAGAAATCGGTGAACATACGGGACACAGTCAAACGTAGAACCTCCTCATTTTGTTTGAAGTCGGCTAAAATATTGTCAAAAGAGTTTTGGTGAAACAATAGTGAACCACTAATAATACATTTCATGGTAATAAGCTTAACCCCAGTAAAATAGAACTTAACATACCTAACTATCGAAAAGTTGTACTAAATTTGAAATGGGACCACCGCGAAACAATATTCTACCAAACAAAAAAAGAATCATCGAAATCGGTTCACAATTGGCGAAGGTATCGCTGAAAATACACACAAAAAAAAGAAAAAAAATCAGACGACTTGATAACACCCTCCTTTTGGAAGTCGATTAAAAAGTGGAGTGAAACTTGAGAGGTATCTTTGAAAATTTAACGGACGATATGAGATATTCTAAGGATTTCGGTCTTTTATCGTAAAGATTCACCATAAGTCACGATATTTTATCAATTACCGCTGCGGTGGCTCAAACAATATTATTGTAGAGCCGTAAAATGTTTCATAGAATCGACACGTTTTTCCATCGTTTGGCACTAAAATAAACATTCTATGCATTTTTAACCGACTTAAAAAAAAGAGGTTTTCAATTCGACCGGTATGTTTGTAATATTGTAAGAAATGGACATTTTTAAACAATGAAATTGAACTGAAACACTCGGGAAAGTTGTAGATGAAGCTCGATAGATGGCGATGTGCCGTTCGGCTGAATCGCGCTATGGTTTCGTTACCAAGGGTTGTATAAAAGGTAAAACCAGAGTGCTTGCCATTCGAAGACGCCGGAATCGAAACAATTTTTGGAATAGAGTTGTACTATTTTTTTAGTACGACTCTTTATAATCTATTGGTATGTAGTCAAGTGCTGGCACATAGACGTTCATGTTCAGGGTGCTAGGTGCCAGTGGCCACAACGGGTAAACTGCATTAAATGTGCCGTTATATAATATGTAAAGTAAAGGCGTCCACACTTATATCAACACCCGTTGACTACTCTTTACAACAGACAGTTAAATAACACAACAGCTCAACAGCAAAACTCATGTTATGATATATTATTTTTATATGTACGAGAGCAGCGGTGGCCCAGTGGTGGCGGCTCCGAC
The DNA here is from genome assembly GCA_947578425.1 of Eugnorisma glareosa. Lineage (NCBI taxonomy): Eukaryota > Metazoa > Arthropoda > Insecta > Lepidoptera > Noctuidae > Eugnorisma > Eugnorisma glareosa. The sequence continues at coordinate 31,837,078 of OX387957.1, forward strand.
TTACGAACAGTAAGTCGTGGGTTCGAAACCAGGCAGGCGCATTACTTTGTGTAATTTACATCACCACTGCTCTCAAAACGGTGAAGGAAAACATCGTGAGCAAACCGGCATGTCCTAGAATCAAAAACCAACCCGCACTGGGCTCGTGTGGTGGATTATAGCCCCTTCCCTCTCATAGAGAGGAGGCCGTGTGTCCCAGCAGTGGGAACATTACAGGCCGATTATGATATGTACGAGAATATTAAATGCCAAATTCAAAATGATTGAACACTTGCACAACAATATACAGGGTGTAAACGGACCATTCAAGCAGACGTCAAGCAAAAAAAAAATTGCTGGGATCGAAACAACTTTTTTTTGGTGAAAAATCACGTTTTAAGATAGGACACAATGTAACTCACTCAAAACATGTACTGATGGATGGATTGAATGGTGTATAAAGTAAAAAAAAACATTAAAACAACGTATTTAAAAAAAAACTTGTTAATAAGTTGGAACTTTCTTACGTTACGTGTTTTTTCAAAAATGAAAAAATGGGACCACCGCGATACAATATTCTACCAAACAAAAAAAGAATCATCGAAATCGGTTCACAATTGGCGAAGATATCGCTAAACATACACACAAAAAAAAATCAGACGACTTGATAACCTCCTCCTTTTGGAAGTCGGTTAAAAATGGGAAACTATTGAAACACTACATAGTATAAAACGAAGTCGCTTCCCTCTGTCTGTCCCTATGTATGCTTAGATCTTTATAACTACGCAACGGATTTTGATGCGGTTTTAATAGATAGAGTGATTCAAGAGGAAGGTTTATATTGTATAACATTGCACCCGTGCGAAGCCGGGGCGGGTCGCTAGTTATACGTTTAAAACATAATTATCTGGTACATTGTACAGAATAGTTACATGTACATACATTATAAAATAATATCATGTAATGAGTTAAATGCACCTATTCAATTAAGTACCTATGTACACATACCTACACACTATAAAGATCAAAAGTCAGGGTTTATCAACAGATTATAGTGAACTACCTACAATAGATTAGATTAGATCAGTAGCGTTAACTTATAGTAAACAACTCTTAGCGTTAACTTATAGTAAACAACTAGTAAGGAGTAGCTCATAAGAAAACTAGTTCCTGAAATTAGGGAATCGTATTATAGATACCACAAAAACAATACGCGTGCGAATGAGGAATTAATCGTAGGTTCGAATACTTATCAGAAAAAATAATATTAAGGCTTAGGCCAACAGAACTGGTCACAGGCAAGCTGAACTAAGTAACTACTTGTGTATTATATTATTTTAATGTATACCTACCTAGTTAATAAAGTCTTTCCCCCTCACATGATCATGTTCACACTTCACAGTCATATCAAAATGTCAAGAACACATATCATGTCGGTGTTCGGCGCTGATTTCTTTCATTTATAATTATTCTGAAGAGAGACTATCTTTGACAAAAAAGATTAATTAAAGTCATAATAGGTGTTATTTCTGGCATATCAATCGTTGTGTAACTGCTGATAAGTTCTACTTCGAGTTGTTAAAAATTTGAATAATTAAATCAGCGACCTCCGATGGTAAAATTTCCACGCAAAGGAACGATATATGTTCGTGGCCAGATCCGCGTAAAAAATGGTTGAGGTCAGAAACAGAATAACATAACTTCGTTAAGATGGGTCGAAGTGCTCGTAGCGGTGCCTCTCACCGGACTGCAGCGAGAGGTGCCTTGTGCCTTGACACAATAGAGGTGGTAACTGGCAAGCTATTCGTGCTACGACTGCGGATGCAGACTCAGTGTAGTGTCAACATCTAGCGAGTGTTGCAGCCCACGTCGCTGCCGTTCGCAAAAGCCTGCGATATTCGTCAAACGTCGGTTGTGAATACCTACCATTCAAGTAAGTTATTTCAATTTATATTTCTTCAAACATACCACGTGCTGAACTTTTATTGTTTCCTGCTTTGCGCCAATGCTGCTCTGCACATGTACCTACCTACTTGCCATTAATTTAGCTCCAAATAGTGTTATTAACAATAATTAATTCAGTTTTCTTATGTTTCGACGCTTGGGTGGTTTTATGATTAGGTGTAAAAATTCATGGTTTAATAATTTCATGAAATTATAAACACATATCTACCTAGGTTTATGTTTAACTTATGATAGAATTCTTAGACCTAATTCCATTCGTGTACGTTTAAGTATAATATTTTGTGTTTACCAATAAATAAGCGGTTGCGTTAGTTTACTGACGAGTAGGTATGTTCTTCGAACGAAACTCGTTTTGTTTTTGTGGAATATCTGCGTGGAATATTTTTATTAAAATGTAGGTAGGTATAATATATGATTGAAATATTAATGTTTTTATTTTAGTTTACGGAAGCCGACCCTAACGTAGTTGGGAAATGGCTAGGCAGATGATGATGACCCTTGTTTACAGATTTGTAAGATGCTAGTAAATATGCTGTCACTTTTAATAGTTACCTATTTAGATAAATTCCTTTAAGACATGACCGGTAAAAACATAATAGGTATGCCATAATTCTTCTGCAAGAATTTCTGCTAATAAAAAACAATTTCCGTAATTAATGATTTTTTGATCAATCAATTATTTTACTATTATTGTATACAGGGTGAACCGTAGAAGGGAGACATCGAGTCATCGACACAGAAACGGTTCACCCCCAGAGTCAAAAAAATCAACCGTTTCATACATTTTGACCGTGTGGCGGGCGTGTAGGTAGGTACCTATGCGCTACAAAATATCCTAGTTTGAAACCGCTTTATCGATTAAAATCTTTGCAATATTGCAGTTTTGTATGAAACGACTCTTTTTTTTTAATAAGTAATCGACTTTTTACCGTATTTTAACTCTGGGTCAGTTTACGCGTCGATATTCATTGATACATCGTGAATAGGTTATAGGTATAAGTACTACACGTATCATTTTCATTTTTTCATTTTTTAACAAAGCGCTTCGTTATGTTACGATTTACCGCATTTTATCGGTACCTAGTAATTTTCATGCAAGCATATCGTAATTAACTTCGTTTGATATTAGTTGCCCATAATACGCGTAACTAGAACTATAGGTAGATAGGTATATATACCTATTACCGATTTCACTGACAGGCGAGCACTTTTCAACCTTGTTACTTAGGACATAAGGGTGAGAGTGGCAGACCGTCAGTGAACTCGATAGTACCGAAGTAACTGGTACATGTCTCCTCATGGTGAACAGTGAAGTATGCATCAAGGTCGTGGGTACAATGAATGTGACCAAAACATAACAATGTTATGTTTTGAAGGAATAAGATGTTATGATAACATCTTATTCTTATCACCAACTACATACCTAGTTGCCGACATCTTACGAAACTAGTCTAAAAATACCCTTTAGAAGCCGAAAGCCGAAAGGCACTTTGTTCTCCCCGTCATCGTAATTGCGATTTTTTTTTCTGCTGTGGGATGATTTCCGTTACTAGAAGGTTCCCAGCTTCCCAGGGAACCTTCTAGTTACGGAGACCATCATCATCTTAGATGGAGCGACTGCCTAGCCGACCTCAACAACACAGTTACTACCTACCTACTGGGTAATACGAAACCCCTTGGTAAGACTGGTTGTCAGACTTCAAAGTTCCAACTTTTATCACAAGTTTTTTTCTAAGCACGCTTTCAATGGTATAACTTTATAATAATAATAAATCACTTATTGACAGATCATTCAATCCAATATGTTACTGTGACTGTGTTGTTGTGACTTTACTTGCCTTTAATTAAATACCTCCATGCCTCCTATACTATGTGTCCATTATATACCATGCATATGCATCAAACAGCGCAATGTTTTGATTTACCTTGAGTCACCGTAAACCGTAATTTTTCACCTCAAATATTTTTGCGTAGAGTAACCTAGTTTGTTGTACAGAATGCTTGGTGAATGCAGAATTCAATTCAGACAAATCTCTACTCACTGCAGAAATATCACACCCAAATATGTTTTGTTCACAAAACTCAGCATTGCAATAGTTTCCAACTGTGTTTGCTCTGCCGGCTCAATCGAAACCGTGACCATTGATACGAAACACAACAGTCTATACCTAATATAATATTGCTAAAGAGTGTGTATGTTTGACTACGCTAATCGCTGGAGCTACTAGTCGGATTTGAACAAATATTTTTAATTGATAGGCCCCAATTCTTAAGTGTATTGGCTATTTAACATCACGCTACGACTCTTAGAAGCCGAGAAAAAGTGAAACGGCGGGAGAAGCCGCGGGGCACAGCTAGTTAGCTATTATAGCGTTCCGGTTTGAGCTTTCGGAAAGTGTGTGACTATTTTTGTTTTTGCCAACAGTGCGGCCTACTCGACGACTCGCCTAGCAAGCATTATTTGGCCCTTGTATAAGTTTCTAATTCTCTTATCGACTATTTCGTTGGCATGTTGGATGTGTTTTAAAATTTAATCTTTATCTGTCAACGGTTTTCGATATTTCGTGATAGATGAATGAGTGAGTGACCTTTCGCTTTTATATATTTACAGAAGATACAGAAGATGTAAGTACAGTACACCTATATGTAAATGTAGGTATACCTTATAAAGAAAAAGGATCAACCAAACAAAAATGGGTAATTCGTCTATTTCTCCCAAGCAAATATATTTAAATGGAGTGGTTATAGACAGTTTTACTTCGTGGCAATCTTCAAATAATTATTATCACAGGGTAGTATTTCTCTTTCTACGTATATACACACCGCATTTTAGGAAATAAAAATGAATATTTTTTAAGAATTGCAACACTTGTAGGGTCCTTCCGCGTTCTAACACATAACAGAAATGTCACTTATTTTAGAGACCATAACATTAGGAACAACCTCTGTTTTCTATACAGAGTAGTTCCAAATACCTATATTTATTATGTTTTCCTGAACGTTTGACATTGAATTAGATAGACTAACTATTGCAGCTTTGGGGCTGTTAGCTATAAAGTGGTTGGTGGGTAATTATTTTTCAGATTGCTACTCATAAAATTAGAACCAAGACTTCGCTTAAGGTGGATGCGCAAGGGTAGCCCGCGAAATTTAAATTTTCTTATGACCTGCAAATTGCAGTAAGCAATTTGCAGGTCAGTGTCAGGTTGTATGTTGATGAAAATATGAATCGCGCCAGTATGGAGTTACAGAATTATAATCATTCAAATCATCAATACAGCCCTCCAAATTCATATAATCCCAAAGAATGACTTTTTCATGAAATAACTATTGAATGGGGTCTTATTATTAATGTAAAGCACTTAATTCTACTAGTCATAAATTAGTAAAAATACTTTGCACAATTCGCTTCAACAAACCTTTACTGAATTGTTTTTTTTTTAAGTTGGCAATTTTTTAAACACAAATTTAGTACCGTTGGAAAGGTGACGAATTGAATTGGAAAGGTGTCGAAGAGAACTAGCTTAGATTTAAACTGATTATTGAAACACCGCAGTTTTTTTCTTTTATTTCAGGTTA